>CM075212.1:3379411-8568130 GCA_037577465.1 Liposcelis bostrychophila
TCGTGATTTCAAAGCAATGTTTGCCTAATAGATGCGGGGAGAGCGTATGGATCGACAGGGATTTGCAATAGCATAACGCACAGTAAAGTAGTAAATGCAAAGGGTAAAGTAAAGAATAAAAAAATAGCAGAGGACGGGGAAAAAACAGTGAAACACTTAAAAACTAAAAACTTTTCCTGTAGACTCCCCAACGGGCTTTCTCCCTAACTTATGAGAACGGTAGATCCTAAGAAAAGCTTAAGAACTTTAAATTTTTACTTTCTAAAACTCGAAAAACAGTGATAACGGTTCAAAGGAAAATGCAAGGTGTAATGTAAAAAAATTAAAAAATAGAGGATGTGTGGGCGGGAGCGGCAAAAACACTGATCAAGCTGAAAGATAAATATAAGATACGACGTTTCCTAACTGGTGCAAAATTTAAATATTCCCCGCTCATTCGCTACCATTTCCTAATTTTTGTATTAAAAAAAAAACTAACTTTTCCAACGAGCTTTCAATTTTTCCAAACAAAATAAATAAAACTGAAAACACAATAAGAATTCCTACATCTCGCGTTAAAAAAAAAAAAAAAAAAAAAAAAAAAAAATCTCTTACAGGTTGACATAGCAGACAATGTCCATCGCGGGCAATGCCTGACTACATCAACCTCCCCAAGAATGTAAAAACAGATCCTAGGGCATGCGTCCTTCGGTTCTTTCTGACAACTGCAGGACCACTGTCGGGTGTTGATAGCCAGTCAAACCATATCGGAATCGCTTCAAGTGCAATTAAAAAGCTTCCACAGTTGGCCGGCGATTCCTCTAACCTTGTTGTATACACTCCTGCTAAAGCTCTAATGTCCTGCCGAGACACAAGAATTAGTCTTTATTATACGCAACGGTTGACTAGAGTAGTTCCATAAGCTACGCCTCTGGAACACTTTCGTTTCCGTTAAATATAATTAAAGTAATCCGTATGACATTGACAGAGACCAATCGCACCTAAAAAACCTACGGCTACCCATTATGCCCGGGTATGGTGGATAAGTGGTTACATTCTTACGCTCCCTCCTACAACGGAGATTGTCACGAGATCCTCGAGCTCTCTGGACTGAGGCGTCCGGCACTACCCTCGCATTATGGTGAAAACCACCTCGCCGGTACTACAAGGCTCGTCCCCGATCAATTTCACCTGAGACGTCGATCCTTTATAACATACGAGATAAAGGTCAACGGCACATCGGAAACGAATGCGGGTTTACAATCTACGCTAGGCCCGCCACCCTTTGGCCTTTCTCTCCGATCCAGGCCCCCTTCGCAAAAAAAATAATTAATAAGCGGAAACCTCCCTTTCCCCAAAGCGTTCCTATCAAACAGAAAAATTAAAGGCTCGTCGGATACCTGATGTCCCCTAACCTGCCTATTTTACATTCTCATTTTTTTTTTAAAAAAATGTGAAGGGGAAGGGGAGCGGAAAAACACTGATCAGGAAAAAAGAAAAGTCCAATTAAGATTTTTTCCAATGGGTGCAACCAAACATCAAAACCTTGGGAAGAAAAGCGAGGAAAACGCTGACTTAATTAAAAAGTAAATGCAAGGGATAAAGTAAAGAATAAAAAAATAGTAAATGGGGAGGGGAAAATCAGTGAAATGCTTAAAAACTAAAAAATTTCCCTGGAGATTCCCCAGCGGGCTTTCTCCTTAAACTATGAGAACGGTTGGTATAAAGAAAATCTCTAATATCTAAGAATGCTCATCCTGTCTCTTGGAAGCTGGAATGTATTCGGTTTCTCGTTGTCGTCAGCAGGAAGCTCTACCAGATCGACAGATTCCATCGTTGCCCTTATTCTTTCATCCTGAAAAGACAGTATTTTACAAATATTATTTTTAGCAAATTTTATTTTACAATATTTTATTTTGTTTTACAAATATTATTTTGAGCAAATTTTTTTTTGGTGCATACAGCGGGACACAACACATTAATTTTTATATATATATAGAATAGATTATTACAGTTTAATTCTAAGCTTTATTTGCATATTCGGAAAAGTGAGTACAAAGACTTTACTTTTACTGCATCAAATCTAGTAAGAATGTGACTAACTGCACTTGAACTGAGATACAGGCTCTGAGAACAAAATAACTAAACCGACAATTCCTTAAAATGGAAAGCTTCCAGTACGAAAAATATAAAAACGAATTGACCAAAATTTTATCTGTCTCCAATCAGCTTACTAAATAAAATAAAGAAAATAAACGAAATTAATGCTAAAAAAAAAATATAAAACAGTGTGAATCGTAAAAAACAATAATTAATCTTTTCAACAACACATCACCGTTAATTAATCTGAAGCCTTTTGCTGATCAATTTCCGATATCAAAGTCAATTGCAATTGCTAACATTTGGAATATTGCCCGGGAAATTAGAATAATTTTTCCACCATTTTTTGCACATTCTCATAAAACCAGAAAAATAATTTTTTTTGTACAGTGTGTATTATAAGGGGCAGTCTTGAATCAGCCTGTATTGAATATTCATGCTAAAATTAAAAATTGTCTTGAATTTTGGAAATTCAACTCCCATTGGAAAGTTTTTCTACAGAAAAAAAACTGAACTTCAGGATCCCCTAAATAAGCTTATAACAATGTCAGAATTGAGATTTCTACAAAATAATTTTTAATATTTGCATTTTTACCCATAAGATTTTACTGAAATACCCAAAAATTTACTTGTAACCAAAGTGTTATATCGACGTTCACTTCTCAGACATCTTGGTCTTATTTTACTCGCCATATAATGCGCTTTTTATCCCCCATTTACAGTTTTTTTGTGCAATCCATCGTTTTCGGTGTGCAAGCCAAGAAAGAAAAAGAACCTGTTTTGGTGCTTTTTCCGTTATTTTTTTCAAGTTTAGGAAAAAATTTTTAACTTGGCTTCTACTAATAGTAGAAAGTCGAAGAAAAAACTAACCAACACAGAATTTCACGCTGAAAAATATGGTTGTAACGAGCATTTTCTCTGAATCCAATGTCAGCGAAAAAAACGCAAAAATGCAAAAATGGGCCCCTTTTCGTGCAATAACTCACAGACCCTGACTCAGATTTGGTCACATTTTTTACTCAAGAGTATATATACTATAGAGTTCAGGAAGCCTTAAAATGGCTTAAACGTAAGGAATATTACTCAGCGAAAAAGTAGCATAATTTCAGCTTTGAAAAAAAAAAAAAAAAAAAAACGATTAAATCGAGATGACATCGAAAAGGACATCGACTTCACCGTCGAAAGTATCAGTTACTCTTGACTCAACGCTCAGAAAAAATCCCGTGGTAGACGAGTATTTACGAAATATTTCACTTAATGGTCAGGGAATGCAAATTACCCAGTTTAATTTTAGACATGCTCACTCATGATGAGTACTTTTGAAAAACCTATTCCATAGAGGATTTGAACGAAATATCTACTCACATTCATTCCAAAAGGCTTCTGCAAGCAATATACGGTTTGCTGACCGAGAGCGGAAAATCGCCAATTCGATCAAAAATTCGAAACGGACATGTTCTCGAAGATTAAACTCCGAAGAACTTTATCCGCTTTAATTTTCAAATAAGGAACATTTGAAAATTCTGTGCGAGATTTTCCAAATAGATGAATCCTTTCTGGAATTTTTCGATGAAGGTTGGTTCATTTTCGCGTTTGCTTTTATTTACTGGAAACGAGAATGTGCAAGTAAAATCCTTCAGTCTCACGTTCATTCGGTCCTCCTAACGGCATTTTCTTTAAACATGCGGAAAAATAAATTCAACATTTCAATCGCTGAAAATACGATATCGCATTTCCTCAGTCGCTTGAATGAAAATGAGAAAAAATCGTATTGCTCTAGTCGTATCTCAGAGTTAAAAATTAGCAAAATTGGTGAAACAACTAACTTTGGAAAAAATTTCCCATATACACATGTATTTAACGTTTCAAATGTGCTTATTTTATAAAATTCAAATCGTGAAATTGTTGGATTTGCCTCACGAAATCAAAATCTCAGAATTTATAAATGGAAGTTTTTTTCAGAAGTTTTATACCAAACTAACAACGGAGTCGGATTGTGTTGCATCCTGGCTAAATGGATTCCAAAGCTTAGAAGAGCTGTACTGACTAATTACAGATAAATTAGAAGTATGTTAAAAACTTCAAAATATTTTAATTTTCATTGTAAAGTTTATAGTGTGAATATATGTTATTTCATCAAAATATGTTCCAATAGTTTCAATGCAGTGAATATATCGCAATGGCAAAAATATTTTCTTAAAACTTTATTTTCCTGCTGTTTTCTTATCTTAAGAAAACCCCTAGCTTACGAAAATTCGAGTGATAACCGGAAATTTTTTCCCCATAAGCTCAACATAGGCGAAGCTATCAATTCAATTACCGTTTAAATTAGTATTAAGTTCCATAATAAGGCGTCATGAAATTGTAAAGTCAAGATTCAAGACAAAAATTAAAAACAAGAAGACAAAAATTAAAAAATAAGTAATTAACAAAATATTTTGCTTACCTAATTACAGGAGCTTTAGTGGGCGGATAGTAACAAAGACTTCTAATAACTCTGTGAAGCGGCTAATATCTAATCGAAAATCTTGAACAAATAACAAAACGAGCAAAGTGCTCACTGCTTCTTGATCCAGTAATTGTCTTTCGACAGTCCTGAAAATAAGAAATAAAAAATCAAATCGGTTTAATAAAAACATTCATAATAATATGGTTTAACACTTAAAGACGGGACACCGGAAAATTTCTTCTTAACTTTTAATTTCCTGATATAAGTTCAACTGATTATAGACTCGTGCTAAGCGTTTAAACTCATAAAACAGACTGTCTGTTTCTAATGCAGGCAACCCGCATCACAAGGAAAATATCAATTTTTTTTTCCTTTCGCAAAATAAAAGGAAAGTTTTAAATTCCATTTTATGTCAGAATGACATAACTCGCTCGCTCGGTAATTAATTTAAAATTAAATTGGCTCCCATACGTTGGATTTGACACGCTTTAAATTGTGACTTCAAATTCAAAAACTGGGGTTAAAAATGCATATACATACATAACACATAAATTACACCTAAAAAAATTGAAATCATAGTGTTTTAAGCTTTTCAGTGATAACTACATTATGAGGCTCCGTCTTTTTAAGGTTTAAAAAAAAAATACAGACTTCTCAACATACTCAGGTTTCAATACTCCATTCCCGTTTAATCGAGAAGTTGACATTGGCCAATGCCTGCTAATGGATGGAACTTCGAGAATAGCGACTCGGGCGTTCCTCGATCCTGTACCACGAAATACAGAAGACAAATTGTTACGGGTTAAAATCCTTTCGCGCATGTCTTCTCGATCTTGAAAGTATTGTCGGTTTCGAGCATGTTGTTCCCTTCTTAGATTTTGATCTTCTGCTACTAAATCTGACGGAAGGACCGATATTTGGGGTTCTTCGATATCAGCCAATATCTGAAAAAGAAATAAATAAATAAATAAATAAATAGATATATAAACTGACTCGCCTCCTCAAAAAAAACTTCAAACTTATCAACTTACGGACTGCCTTAAAGAAGACCGAGTGCTTTCGGAAAAAAGCGCAGCATCGAACGGGCCGTTCGGATTAGCAGCAGCGGCAGCTTGACGTTGTCGCTCCTGCAGCTGCTGGTTCAAAATCTCCTCTTCAATATTCAAAGGCAGAGCCGCTAAAAATTCCGGGTTTGCTTCATCCGTGATAGAAGACGACGGAGAAGCAATGAGCTCGCTCGCCAGATCCCATCGCTGAAAGTTTTGCTACCGTAAATGGTTCGAAAACACTTCTTCCCTCATATCGGCAGGTAAAGCGGAGAAGAAAGTTGGATCTAGCCCGGCCGGAATGGAAATCCATCTCCCGTTCTGGTAAACTTATATCATTTCTTCCGGGTCCAACGCTGCGTGGGATGCATTCTCCTCGTTTTCTGCATTTTCCTGACGTAGACCACTTCCACTAGCTTCTTCTTCAGCCGATGGAGCCGAAGTGCTTTCGCATTCGGAAAAGAAAGGAGAAGGCGTAGGTAATCTTTCTGTTGTTTCCGTATTTTGATCAAAAAAGGACGATAAGAAATCCGGTAGCAACTCCGAAGTTCGGTTGGACATAACCTCCGATGTATTGGATTCGGTGTCGCTTTTTCAAAAGTATTTGTTAACATTTCGTTAGACTGTTCGCCGGAGGATTCCTCAATCGGTGCCGGTTCCTGCTCTTGCTGTTGTTCGGAATAGATTACCGGTGGAAAACTTGGAGCCGGCGGATAAATCGCGGGGGGGATAAGCGTCGGTGTGATTTAATGGACAGGGAACTATCCTCAAGGGTAACCTTTCATCGGCCGAGGCTGACTGTCCGAACCCAAAAACCTTAAATTGCCATTTGTTTCCTGAAAAGTGTTAAGATCATACGTCCTGTTGGTATCCTTTGTGTCTTCTTCGTCCGCGTTGTCCTCGTTGGTATTCTGAATCGGAAAAGACGGGCCGATTATCATCTTTATTGAACAAAAAATAAGGAGCAAGCGTGTGTTTTAAATTAGAATCCCCGCTTCCGTCTTTCGGCTGGGGTAATTGAAACGAATTTGAATTATTTCTCTATTCCCCTTCCCGGTTCATATCACCTTCCGTCATCCTCTCGTTTTGCCTTCTTTCGTTGCTTTGTTTGGAAAAATTCTCCGCCGGCCGTCTCGTAGTTTGGGGCTGTACAAGTATTACGTAAGCACCTAAGGGGGGGGAGGGTGTCCTTCAGATGCTTACGCCAATGTTAAACCTCCATAAGAGGAAGCCTATTTTTGCTTATTAGGGGGGGGAGGGGGTCAAAAATCACCAAAATCATGCTTACGTAATACTTGTACAGCCCCTTTCTGGATTTGCGTTCCCACTCTTCGCCCGATTTTTCAGTATGTTTTCAGGTCAATTCGGAAGATGCATCAGAAGATCTATCGCGTTCGTTTCCAAAGTGGAACGGAGCATTTCCGCCATTTCCACGTTTTTGTTATTTTCCGTACCGGTCGGCAGGGAGCTAACGTCCATTGCCGGAGCCGTTTTTGACTTGCAATTCATCGTCTCTATTTTATTCTAGCTTAGATTTAAATTTATTGGTCAAAGCTGTAGCCGCCATGGCAGAGAATCCGCGTCTTATATTTTCAACTCGCTTGCCCAACGAACGTAGCAAACGCCTTGAACGATCGGGGATAATTGCTGATCGAAATAATAGCCCATGGATTGATCTAATAAGTCGATGATTTTCTCATTGGGCCTGGCAAGCATACCGAATCCGTTATTCATTATAACTAAATTACTACTACGGAAACTATGGCTACCCGAGGACTGAGCGTCTTAATCTCCCTGTCTGTAATCCTAAGTTTGGAAATGAAGGCGGGAGAACGGCAAACTGAAAAAAAAAAAAAAAAGAAATGTGATAAAATTTCAGAAATTTCAAGCCTTATTTAGAAGTGGCTTAAAAACCCAAACTTACGTCTGGAGCGAATTAGGCTGATGGTTGGATGTACTCCTTTGATTCAACTGTAAAAATTGATACTGCCTAGGTCGAATTCTCGGCTTTCTAACAAGCGCTGATTTTTCTCAGTTTCGTCTCACGTACAACGAGTGGTGCGGAGGTTGACGACTGGTTCTTCTTGCCTTTTGGAAGTGTCATCGCTGTGCAATTCATTAAAAGACCCAAGTGTTTTGATATCATTGCTGGAATATTGCACGAATAATAAATCATTCATGAAATGCTCAAATTTTCGATTGAAAATCGAGGTATCCATTAAAAATTCATCGTCGGGATCATCATTTTCATTGTTATAGCCCCCATCTTCCCCTTCGTTGTTGCTTTTTTTCATTTGCTCGTCTTCGTATTTATCTTCATCCAAGTTATCTGGATCATCCGGATCGGTCAACTGCTCTTCATTGGATGGTTGTAGTTCGGCTATTAAACCGTATACCATCTGCAAAAAAACAAACAATTTAGTTCAAGATCATTTTTTTTTCTTTTTATTTAACAAATTTTTGCATCGTATTTACCTCGAATGTCTTTTGTATCAATGTGTTTTGCAGTCATCGGGTTTGATAGGTCATCGTATTATATTATTCTCATAATCTTTAAGAATTACAATCTTATGCATATTCATAGGACAATCTCTATCATTGTCTCGATCCATATTCTGATCTTCCAAAACGATCTCTCGGATACCAGTTACATCATCATTAATCTGATTACCGAAGTCGGTTCTAAACTTTCAGCAGCAGCAGACAAGTCATTCTCGATATCTCCAGCATCCTCGTTTGTTTCTTCGCCCTAAGCGTTTGTGTTTCCCGATGTGGCACTGAATTATTGGTCAAGGTTGGATCTAAAAATAAAAACAAATAGGTAAATATAAAATCTGACAATTTTTCGACTCAAAACAAAAAAATCGGCTGATTTTAAAAAAAGTTTACAAAACCTACCGATATCCTAAGCAGGTCTTCTAGAAGTAAAAGTCCATGAATTCCCTTTAACAGACCCACCGATCGCGTGTCCTCTGCTTTCCCTATCATTCGTTAACTTCGTAAATGTTTCTAACGGTTTCAATGCAGCATTCATTGCATAAACAAAATTCGGATTCGACAAGTCCAAATTATGAGGCAATTTCGCCAATTCGTTCATCAGTACCTTCGTCGTGAGCAATTTCGAGACATTCGACAAACGTGCAGGGTTATTTTTCAACTTAATAACCGCTCGCTGTTAACAACCGAAAGGGTAGCACATGAGCATCAAGCACATGGCCATCATTTCCGAAATCAAAGCCAAAATCCAGGACACATCCGTGTACTTTTTCTTCGTGTCAATTTCTGAAACCAGATGATTGCAAGCTCCGACAGTCCCAAGCAACAAACGAGCTTCCGAACAAATTTCGATCGATTCCTTATCCGTCCCTGGGAGCAAACCGAATTTTGCTAAAATAAATCGAACAGCAGACATGTCTTGCGTCAAAACCGTACTATTCGGATCCGCTTCGTTAACGTGATGCATAATCGATTTCGAATATTTTCTGTAATATTTCACAGCGTCCGTTAAAATGGAAAAAATTGCCAATTTCGACAATAATTTTTAGGTTTTTTCTCGTCGGTGCTTTTCTTTTTCTCTTTTCCCTTGTTATTCGCCGGTTTTTCATTTAAGAGAACGGTAGTGAAAGCTTCTAAATTAGAAGCGAAAAAATTAGTTGAAGACGACGCTTCGCTGCATTCTCGAAGTTGTTGGGTGATTCAATTGTTGCAGTTTGCTCCTGGCAGGTTTTTAATAAATATTCATCGGGCTCAACCAGATGGTATAACAAAGTTTTGACGAGAGAAACTGCGGTTTTACCAATGTTCGCGTGTTTCGCGAAAAATCGATCCGACTTGCGAACGTACTTCAAAATTAGCTTCTCTCTTGGTCGCTTTTATCTAAAATTAAATATTACTATTTAAAATAGGGGCATGCCGTGACCCCCCCGAATTTTCAAGGTCCAATGCAACAAAAAAAAAAAAAAAAAAAAAAAATTTAAAGACGGGTTTTAAATGTTTCAATCTATTACACTAAGTAATTATTTAAACTATTTTTTACTGTGTAGGAAAAAAAAAGGTAAACCATATCCCCCAGCAACTCAAGCCGGCAGGACTTGGTCTCAAAACTAAGCAATATTAGGTACTACTATAAGCGAAGTAAACAATGCGAAGTTCTACTTAACGGAAATAGTTCCAACTAGAACTTTGAACTGGTACGACAAAATGTACTTACATTTTTTGTAGTAAATAATACGCCCTGATTATTAACAGATCATCCCTTAGACTATGATTGACCATGACGGTTACCGCTTCGATATTTCGTCTGAAAAATGAATGCCGAAGGAGTTCCCAGGGTTCCCAGAAGCCTTATTATTGGAAATAGGGGGCATGAAGTGCCCCCGTAGGAATTTCCAAGGTCCAATGCAACAAAAAAAAAAAAAAAAAAAAAATTAATAGATAAGTCTTAAATGTTTCAATCTACTACACAAAGTAATTATTTACACTATTTTTTACTGCGGAAGAAAAAAAAAGGTAAACCCTATCCTTCGGCAGCTCAAGCCGGAAGGACTTGGTCTAAAAGGAAGTTCTAACTGACACTACTGTAAGAAAAATAAAACCTAAACCGCATCCCCCAGCAGCTCAAGCCGGAAGGACTTGGTTTAAAAAGGAAGCCTAAACTGACACTACTCTAAGAAAAATAAAACCTAAACCGCATCCCCCGGCAGCTCAAGCCGGAAGGACTTGGTCTAACAGGAAGCTCTAACTGACACTACTGTAAGAAAAATAAAACCTATACCGCATCCCCCGGCAGCTCAAGCCGGAAGGACTTGGTCTAACAGGAAGCTCTAACTGACACTACTGTAAGAAAAATAAAACCTATACCGCATCCCCCGGCAGCTCAAGCCGGAAGGACTTGGTCTCAAAAGTATGCACTATTAGGTACTACTATAAGCGAAGTATCGGAGTGCGAAATTCTACCTAACGAAAATAGTTCCAACTAGAACTTTGAACTGGTATGATTAAATGTACTTACATTTTTTGTAGTAAATAGTACGCCATGATTATTAATAGATCATCCCTCTGACTATGATTGACTATGATTGACCATGACGGTTACCGCTTCGATATTTCGTCTGAAAAATTAATGCCGAAGGAGTTCCCAGGGTTCCCAGAAGCCTTATTATTGAAAGCATATAATCGAGAGATGAATGCAACGTTTGCCTAATAGATGCGTGGAGGGCGTCCGGATCGCCAGGGATTTGCACAGTTACGAAGTAAATGCAAGGGGTAAAGTAAAGAATAAAAATATAGTAAATGGGGTAGGGAAAAACAGTGAAATGTTTAAAAACTAAAAAGTTTCCCTGGAGACTCCCCAACGGGCTTTCTCCCTAACCTGTGAGAACGGTAGATCCTAAGAAAATCTCAAGAACTAGAAAATATTCATTTTCTTAAACTTGGGTAAAGAGTGTTAACGGTTAAATGGAAAATGCAAGGTGTAAAGTAAAAAAATTAAAAAATAGAGGATGTGTGGGTGGGAGCGGCAAAAACACTGATCAAGTTGAAAGATAAATATAAGACACGATGTTTCCTAACTGGTGCAAAATTTAACTATTTCGCGCTTATTCGTTACAAAATTCCTAATTTTTATATTTAAAAAAAAAATGGGTTTTCCAACGAGCTTTCAATTTTTCCGACAAAAATAAATAAAACTGAAAACAAAATTAGAATTCCTACATCTCGCGTTAAAAAAAAAAAAAAAAAGAATCTCTTACAGGTTGACATAGCAGACAATGTCCATCGCGGGCAATACCTGACTACATCAACCTCCCCAAGAATGTAAAAACAGATCCTAGGGCATGCGTCCTTCGGTTCTTTCTGACAACTGCAGGACCACTGTCGGGTGTTGATAGCCAGTCAAACCATATCGGAATCGCTTCAAGTGCAATTAAAAAGCTTCCACAGTTGGCCGGCGATTCCTCTAACCTTGTTGTATACACTCCTGCTAAAGCTCTAATGTCCTGCCGAGACACAAGAATTAGTCTTTATTATACGCAACGGTTGACTAGAGTAGTTCCATAAGCTACGCCTCTGGAACACTTTCGTTTCCGTTAAATATAATTAAAGTAATCCGTATGACATTGACAGAGACCAATCGCACCTAAAAAACCCTACGGCTACCCATTATGCCCGGGTATGGTGGATAAGTGGTTACATTCTTACGCTCCCTCCTACAACGGAGATTGTCACGAGATCCTCGAGCTCTCTGGACTGAGGCGTCCGGCACTACCCTCGCATTATGGTGAAAACCACCTCGCCGGTACTACAAGGCTCGTCCCCGATCAATTTCACCTGAGACGTCGATCCTTTATAACATACGAGATAAAGGTCAACGGCACATCGGAAACGAATGCGGGTTTACAATCTACGCTAGGCCCGCCACCCTTTGGCCTTTCTCTCCGATCCAGGCCCCCTTCGCAAAAAAAAATAATTAATAAGCGGAAACCTCCCTTTCCCCAAAGCGTTCCTATCAAACAGAAAAATTAAAGGCTCGTCGGATACCTGATGTCCCCTAACCTGCCTATTTTACATTTTCATGTTTTAAAAAAAAAAATGTGTGGGGGGAAGGGGAGCGGGAAAAATACTGATCAAGTAAAAAGAAAAATCCAATTACGATTTTTTCCAATGGGTGCAAAAATCAAAACATCGAAACCTTGGGAAAAAAAGCGAGGAAAACGCTGACTTAATTAAAAAGTAAATGCAAGGGATAAAGTAAAGAATAAAAAAATAGTAAATGGGGAGGGGAAAATCAGTGAAATGCTTAAAAACTAAAAAATTTCCCTGGAGACTCCCCAATCTATAAAAATGGTAGTTCCTAAGAAAAGCTTAAGAACTTAAAAATATTTAATAATTTTTAAAAAATAGCAATGGGAATGGGGAAAACAGTAAAATCCTGTCAAACTCAAAGGTTTTCCTGGAGACAACCTAACCTATGAGAATCTTGATAGTACAAAATCGTAAAAACTTAATAATTATTTTCTAAAAGAAGAACCACAGTGAGAGTCAAATGGAACATGTAAGAGGTGAAGTAAAAAAATTAAAAAACTACTGAGGGGGTGGAGCTTGAAAAACACTGATCAAGTATAAAGAAAAGTCCAAGTTAAGATATCATCTAACTCGTGCGGTCAATTGCAACTGCGCATCATTATAAGAAGATTGGTGGGGAGTTGGGCCTAAACTCGTTTTGCTGCACCCGTTCATAAGGTGACGTTAAAAATGACCTATCTGTATATAATGTCCCATCAGCGATCTATTGAAAGTCGTGGATCGCAATTCGACTTCGTTGACGGTACGTGTTGCAATCTGAAACAGAAGAAATAAAATTTTTAATTCCCAACAAACCTAAAAACTGCTTTTGATGGAGGGAGGGTGTAATTCCACACAGTAAAAAATATTATGTAAATATGGGATTAGGAGTCCACATAAATTTTTTCTGTTGTTTTTCTCCAAAAGGTAAACATAAACAGAAACAACATAAAAAATTTATGTGGACTCCTAATCCGATATTTACATAATATTTTTTACTGTGCAGAGATGTGAAACGTTTCTGAAACGGTAACGAAAAACTCGTTATTTTTGGCTTTTTTGCGTTACGGAAACGTTTTAGAAACGATAACGGTTTTCAAGTAGGTAAAAAACGAAACGAAAATAAAACGGCATGATCAGCAATTAAGACGGAACTTTTTATAATAACGGATGTGTGTTTCAGAAGAAGAAAAAAACGGATTCAAAACGAATGCAATAAAATATAAATAAGGCAATAACGAAAACGAAACTAAAACGTCTACTCCGAAAGAAACAAAATTAGAACCGAAACGAGAAACTAGAGAGCCTGAAAGGAGAGAGTCGTCAAGTAAATGGGAAGCTCTGTGATTGGTCAGTTTCACGCCCGTATTTCAAGCGCCGTTAACTGTTTGTTGTTATTTTTGCTGGTCTGTTTTAATACAAAAGTCATACATTTAAAATGTATAATTCAAAATAAGTATAAAAATATGAGTCCGTAAAAATTAAGGTGGAAATATCAGGTTACCAAATTGGAACCAGTTAAGGTTATTAACGAAAACAACCAATCACACAACTCTGAGCGTGAAACTGAATAACCACAGAGCAGCTTGGATATAAACAGAGTTGACGACTCTCTCCTTTCAGGTTCTCTACGAGAAACAATACCGAAAAGAAACGTTTAAGAAACGTTTTTTCGCTGCCTTTTACCTACTGCATACTAGACACCATGTTTGAGCATTAAAAACTTTAAAATTAAATTCGGTCTTGAAAGGCATTTTCCAAAGTAATAGTTTGGACACTAAAGGGTTAAAAAAGAGCCATTTTGATTTTTTAGTTTTTTTTCAAAATGGCAATTTTTGATTTTTTTAATTTTATTGTTAATTCCTTTTTTTCTTTACTACTATATTTTACTAAAGTAAGAAAATAAAGGTTTTTTTTTGTACATCTGAAATAATATCAATTAGAAATTGGGTTTTGAAACAGTAATCAAAAGGAACGGGAACCAATTTTCTATAAAATTTCGTTTTGGTGTATAACGGAAACGTTTGTTCTTCTCAGAAAAAACGGATTTGGAACGGAACTTCGAAACGTTGATTCCAAAAGAAACAGATTTGGAACGGAACCGAAAACTTTGATTAAAATGTAAAAAACGTAACGAAAACTTTTTTGAAAAAAATTGGGCTACCCGAAACGAAAAAATACCAGGGGTTCGATTCCGATTCCGATTCTGATTCCGATTCCGGTCTTTTCAAAATCCTGATGCCGATTCCGATTCCGATTTCGAAAAATGAATGAAGACTTAAGGGATTTAAAAGTCAATTCCTGAAAGATTTTTATGCGTGATGCCGATTCCGATTCCGATTCGGCTAACAATTGAAAAGCAAATGCTATTCCGATTCCGATTACTAAAAAAAAAAAAAAAAAAAAAAAAAAATAATAATAATAAAAATAATGGCGTGCTTGTAGGTGCATTTATTGAATTTTCCTATTTTTATTTCACTTTATTTTTATTTTGTTTTAATTTATTTTATATTTCATGTCATTTCCATTTTATATTTTATTAGAGACTTTAGCAAAAAATATGACGTTAAAAAATTAAGAGTAGTACAAACAAATAAAAAATGCAATTATTAATTTCAATTTTACAGTGTTATTAGACTATTCCCCTTCCAGAATTATTTAAATTTGCAATTTTTTTGGATTGTGCTTTCAATCAGAAATTAAAATTTTACAATGAGTGCAGATTTTCTTCAGAAACTCTTTAATCTGAATTCCTATTCAGTTTCTTTTTTTTTTCCATATGCGAATACTGATTCTAATTTCGATTCCGCTTTATATTTAATCCGATATAAAGAATGCTCATTCCGATTCCAATTTAATTTAAACAAGAGTGCTGATTCCGATTCCGATTCCAATTTAATTTAAATAAGAGTGCTGATTCCGATTCTTTTTGAAATCGATATAAGAAGGCTGATTCCGATCCGAATTTCAGCTAAATTAAATTTTAAAAAAATTAAAAAATGATTCCGATTCCTCTTCCATTAGTTTTAATCACCCGATTCCGATTCCGATTCCGACCTCAAAGGTAATCGGAATCGAACCCCTGAAAAATACCGATTAAGCGTTCTTTTGAGCCATAAAAAACGAATTAGAAACACATATTAAAATTTTCAAAAATTTGAAACCAAATTAAAAACGAAATGCTAAATCGCATCGCAGTTAAGAAACGAAAACTAAACGTTTCCATTTCATCCAAGCCATTTAATCTCTAGAATTCTCTCAGTTGGGGTTTTTGGTATGTGGATCAAAGAAGGAACTGGGAAGATGTTCAGTAAAACAATACACAAGAGGCACTTAAAGAGTGGACTCTAAATGACAATGTTTTGATCCTTTAAACTGGAGTATTTCTAAATAGAAAATTAAAACGATGAAATTTTAATTGTTTGGAGCTGCCTAAGAAATCGATACTTGATAATAAAAAATAAAGATAATGCAATAATAATAAGCTGACCATAATTTATTAACGAAAACTTTACCATATCTTCGATTCAAGCAATAAATTAGGATTAAAGTGCATTAAGTTCAACATAAGAATAGTCAAATAAAGGTATACAGCATATGTAAGAAATACAACAAGCCTGTAGCACAAATAATAATAAAAACCTACCAAAATACTTGATCCAAAAAAATAAATAAATAAAAATAAAATAAAATCCATCTCTTCTAAATTCTACATCCTCTCATGAGTAAATAAACCAGGAAATATCCATTAGTTTACCATTTTGAAAAAATTAAAAATGATTAATTACAAGTTTTTCTGCTTACCATAATTGCTACAAAATCTCTAGTAGGTGGAAGACAACAAAGGCTTCTAATATCTCTGTCCAAACGGCTAATGTTTAGTTGATCTTCAACAAATAACATAAACTGGATGTTCATTGCTTCCTCGTCCAATGATTGCCTACAGACAGTCCTGAAAATACAAAGACACAAATTAAATCGGTTCAATTAAAACATTCACAGTAATATGGCTTAATATTTAAAGACCTGAGACTGGAAAATTTTTTCAAAAATATTCCTGATATAAATTCAACTCATTATAAACTCGCTAAAAACTAAGTACTAGTGAGTTTTGATTTTGCGAATAAAAACCAATTGTTTATTAGAAATATAAAAAACATCAATCTTCATCACTGAGCTTTCCCTCAACTTTTATTCTTTGGGATAATTTTTAGAAAAAAAAAAAAATTGGAACAGTTCAAAAGAGGAAAGCTTTCCCAGAAACTAGCCTAGTACTTGGATCGAGAACCGAACACAAGTTTTCCAAAAAAAAAGAAAGTTGAGGAGTGTCTACTGGCCATTTCGCTGGATATTTAAACACTGAACTGCTAATAAGCAGTAAGCACCTACTCTTAACTAAAAATAACCTCATCACAGAGCTTTCACTAAAATTTTATTAACTGATCCTAAAAATTACTGTCTAAACTTTCATTAATTGATGTAATTTTAAGAAAAAAAAATTGGCCAAGTTTAAAAAAAAAGTTTTCCTGGAATCTTGGTAAAGCTAGCCAAATACATAAATTCTTAGTCTTGCAAAAAAAAAAAAAAATTAAAAAAAAATTAATTAATTAATTAAAAATATTAAATTTTTCTTAAAATTAAATTTAAATTTTCAATGCAAAAAAATAAATTGCATAAACTGCTAACCTTGTGGAATTCATGATTTCCCTGAGTATGATCTGCTATCTTCTCATACGCATCTAACAAAAGCAGGTTTTCAGGTCAGGGTGATGATGTTTTAATTCATCCATGGCGTTCCCTAAAGTGGTAGCCGTGTCGCCATAAAGATCGCTGCTTCTCCACCTCCTCATAGCCGGCGAATAGAGAGGATGGACGAAAATTTCAAAGGTTGCTTTTTTCTGCAAATGTTTATTTCCAGCTTTAATTGTACGATGAAACTTGCGAGTCCTGGGTGTGTTTGAAATGCGCTCCTGTTCTAATGAATCGAAAAACTAATGTGGATCACCTAATGACAAGCAGTGGAAGCTGTACAGAGTTACATTCCGAATTTGAAGTCTGAAAAAAAAAAGAAAAAAATAGCTAAAATTAAGCAAACTAATTCATAAATCAAGCAAGCTCAACTAGGAATTTAAAAAAATTATTTTTTTAGGAGATGTGATAGCTTTGTTAAAGGGAGACTGCATAGAATACTATTGTATCTGGTTTGGTGTGACCGAAATTGTAGTTGTTACATCTCTTATTAATTTTAACTTCACAAAAACACTTTCGGCTCACTGCATTAAAACAGCAAGAGCCCTCATATACTCATATAATACATATATTCATTCCCTACATGATTTCTCAGTTCAAATCTTTTGCCATTAGAAAAAGCATTTTTTCATGTTCAGGAAATTTTTTCAATCTGAAATCTGCCAGCTTTTTAAATATGATAACCATAAGCTCTTAAAATTCCTATAATATGAAAAAAATTTCTAGAGATGTACATGTTCCCCAAACGAAATTAAAACTGTAAAAACCTACTTTTAAATAGACTAAACATATTTAAATTATTTTAACAATTTTTTACCTCTATTTAGACACAATATGCGACAAAAACTGGTTGCTTTCAACTTTTTCAAATATTTTCAAAATGGACGCCTCAATTAACGTAACCAAAGACACAGATTCCCATTATAAAATATGTGAAGCTTCTTTCCTAAGTAAATAATAGTGACAAGCACTGCTATGTATACTGAATTTAAAAAATAGCATAATTATTTGAAAACGTTTACCTTAGAAATACACGATCTGAAATACGATAAAAAAATCGAAAAAATTCAGTTACCGTTAACCTGAACACAAGCCAACTAGAATTACGATTTCCAAAATGGACGCTGAAAAAAAAAATTGTCAGAGTAACGGGCAGCCGTGTTTGCTATATTTCGAGAAGTTTCTTAAAAAAACTTAAATTTTCTTTAATACTTCCAACCAATATAATCTGCGTTAGTACTTCAAAGAATGTTTGGTTTTCAGAGAAGCATAAAACCTATTCCTATTGCATTAAAAAAGAAAAATATTCGAAATCCCCATCCCGTTAACTTGTACAGACGCCATGTTCGTGATAAAGACAGAGTTAAATTCATATTTTACGTTTGGTCGTGAGAAAAGAATGTTACGTACTTGGATGGGCTTTCTCCTTTAATTTTTTAAGACTACTGGACTTTATAAAAACAATTCAGAGAAGAATTTGACAAAAAATCGTATTTACCTCCTATTTTTAAAAAAAAAAACTGCACTTCCTAACAAATTTGACCGTTGAAATGCTGGAACCAAGCCACAGAGCAAAGACAGCGTCAACGCTACCCGGTAAAATCAAACTGCGCATGCGCATGCCAGTTTTTTTTTTTTTTCTTACGTTGCAAAGCATATTTTAAATTTCTGGAAAAAGTCTACATATGGCGTTAGCGTCAAGTTATGGGAGATATTTCTTTTTTACACGGATAACCTAAAAATATATGACCTTGAGGCCACATAAGATTATACGAAGTTTTTACGTTTTTGATTGTTCATATTTAGCTTATGAACAGAAGTACTTGTTAGACTGCTTTCAAAATGCAGATTTAACAATTTTTTTTTCTTTTGAGATCAATGTTTTGTTTTATATCAAAAAACATCATTTATATGCTCCTGTAGTTAGCTTATATCTAAAAATGGAGCATAAAAACAATATAAGATAAAAAAAAATTTATTTTAGTTCCTGACCCCTTCTTCACCTTTAGAATCCTATCAAAAAAAAATTAAATCATTTTTAAAAATAGAAACTTAGATTTTGTTCACATCGATTTTTTTATCAAACGTACCGGTACTTGGATTGAAAGCAGGTCCTAATGAATTTTCTTCTGCCTCAACGACACCAGTCACGGGAACTAGACGTCTACGTGACGGCGTTACACCAGCAGGTACATGGTTATTTTGAGTTGAGGCAGCAGCTGCTTTGTCTTTCTCAGCTTTTCCTTGTTCTCAGCTTTGCTTTACTTAAGACGACGTCTAAGAAATTCAAAGTCTTTACCCTAATTTAGCATTAACAAATTTTTCATGTTTTCTTTTGTTAGCAAAAACACTCAGTACTTTGTATTTCTCAATATACGCTTTAACATTCTTAAAAAAAATTAAATTTCTTTGGGAGCTTACCAAAAATTCCCTCAAAATCTACTAACTTTAATCCGTCAATTCCCCAAATATTTCTAAAATTTCAGCTAAACCCAATAAAGATTTCTGAAAACCCCAAAAAAATCCATTAACTTTTGAGCGATTCCCTTAAAGATACTGAAATTTTTTCGATAAGTCTCCATAAATGTCTATCCATACATGTCAACAAAAAAAAAAACCAAACTGTGCCCGGCATAGCACAGTTAAGACATAATCCTGCGTAGTCAAAAAAAAAATTCCAAGTCCATCCCTTCTTTTTTCTTAAAAATTTTGTTAGGACTCACCTGCTTCTAATTTCTTCCTAAAAACCATTGAAACAGCTGAATAACTAAATACACCTGAAATACAGAAAAGAAGGTTGTTAAAAAAGTAATGATTTCAGTAAAATCTTTGGATCTGGCATCAATTTTCAAAACTTCTTAAGAAAGCATCACACGGTAAGCATAATACAAAATAGATCTTACAGAATAAGAAGCATTACAGGAAGAGACAGCATTTTAACAGTTAGTTATTGAGAATAAACAAAAGACCAGACCTGGAGTCTAATTATTTGAGCCATAAACATATGGTCGCCTTTTAGATGATTCAAATTCAGCTTTGCTTCTCTAAAACCTGCTTTAACTGGATATCAGATTTCAAAATTTTATGGTTAGAGAAAATAAAACTTGATTCAAGTTGCAGAATTCATATTCGAAAAGATTTTCCTTTCATTACCAAACTTTTGCACCAGGACCCTAAGCTATATGCTCAATATCTTCTCTGAGTGATTTCATACAAGCAAGAAAACTTATTCCGCGAAAAGTCGCCCTATTCATCTGGCAAAACCAGCCGCATCGCTCTACAAATACTCCCAACTTGTCAATTGGGGGGCCAAAGGTTACAGTTTCATTAAGAAAATCCCAAACTGTTGACACATTTTCTTGACTCTTTTTGCCTACTCTTCATTATTTCCCGACTTGGATGCGAGGATAATGAAACAAGAAGACAAAAATATTTTTGAAAAGTAATGTCTGATCTTACTTACAATTTGAATATTATTTTTCTGCTACGATGCCTTTGTTGACCGAGTTGACGCTTCGTTTTTTGTCAAAGCCAAGCCGTTTTTTCTTCATGAAATTTTAAGCTCCATTCACGATTATTCGATCTGCATATATAACTTATTGCATGATTAAGAGATCATATTAGTTTAAAAACATAACACGACCAAGAGCTATTTCCTTAATTATTCGCGATTTTTACTTTCTCAAGGTAACAGAATCACCCTGCTCGCCGACATTTTGAAAAAAGGAAAGACACAAAGGAAATTCAAAGGAACAAGGGTAATTTTAATTTTTAAATAATTATAAATTTTTTTTTTTTTTTTTTACCAGGCTGAGAAATTATATTATAATAATTAAAAATTAAAAATTAATAAACAAAGAACGGTAGATTACATAAGTTTTTAGAATTATTTTCTTCATAAACCAGATGTAAATCAAATATGACACTTGGAATCGATTATAGCGCCCCAAGCGGTTGAATTCCCAAGTTTGTGCGCTGGTAAACATTAAAGAAAAACCGGGAGAATCAGTCCAACTCGTGATAGGATTTATTAATTTATAATAAGTAATCCTTTTTCGATTTTTTTTTCGGGGTGTTAGTTTTATAAAATCGGTGTGTGGTAAGGCTCTGCTTCCGTACAGCATGCCCAGTCAGTAATGTCGCGATTATTTTCACGTGATGCACAAAAAAACCTGTGGTGTGGTCTAATCGTCCATATAGATATGGCTTTCTCCAGATCATGAGTTCTCGTGTTTCGTGTTTCGTGTCTCAACCACATTGCTATAGAAGAGAGATTCAAAGACGCCAAATGGTAAGTGAATGCATGACTTTTTTCTAGTTTATTTTTTTACAACAATTATATTCGACAATGTACCTAATATGGCAGACTACAAAGGCACTGCATTGCTTTCTTTAGCTGTTTAAAAATTGATGAAGTCCCTCTAAAGTGCAATACTGTTCCTCAAGTGAGATTCTGCGCAATAACCTTTGTTGTGCAAATGATTCAGATCCAATTTTTAGACCCAAGAGCTGTAGTGTGACCTGCTAATTGGCATTACTATGCACTCCCAGTTGGGGCTTTATTTTCTTGCTTGGTGAAAATTTTTTTACCAAATCGTTTTTCGGAACAGAATGACATTATTAATTTTATCTAATTCTTGGGCTATTAATGTTATCTTAATTGTTGCTGTTCTTGATTCTTTGGATGATATCGTAAATCTTGGCTGAGGATTATGTGTAAATCAAGACAGCTGATAGCATTTTAATGAATGTTCTCAATGTTTCAACAAAATATATTTTGACATCATCAGGAGAACTTTCGGAACATAGATAGTCAACTCCTTCCAGTTTTCAACCAAAGAATATATTCTTCCATTTTTTGCTTTCCAGTTTTCAACCAAAGAATATATTCTTCCATTTTTTGCTTTGGAGTTGACTATTTATGTTCCGAAAGTTCTCCTGAATCTTCTATTATAATGGAAGATTCTTTTTAAATTTCCAAAATATTGCATACTGGTTATTATCCAAATATGGTTGTGCGCTTTACATTGGTATTATTGACAAGATTAAACCATTAGACCATTGTATTAGTCCATTGTTTAGGTTTAGACCATTGTATAGGTTTTGACTTAGGAATTGCTTTAATACATGAGGTTCACTCACCTAAAGCATTTTGCATTGATGTAGTTTTGGAAGAATTAAAAAAGTCCTTGTAAATAATTTTATGAGTCTGGAAATAAATTTTTCTGATTGGATTACAAAAATTTTCCACATCAAGAGGCTTAGGCTCCTTCTGTAAATTCTTTTTTTTTTTCTGGCAACATTGCTTTCCTATTTTTAAGTTTAGAAAGCTTGTTTGGAGTTTCCCAACCTCATTTCCCCATTTTGGACTCCACAGTGGTCAAAATCAAACTTCTATAAACAGGCAAATTACAAACTCTTCAAATTATCGGGCAAATGTTTCAAACGGGTTTTCATCAGTGGATTACTATGAAAAATAAATGCAATAAAGAAATCAAATGATCTGTAAAAATATTGTATGGGAGATATATTAATAACACACGGCAAGAGCCACTTGCAGCGTTTGGTACCTTGAACCTCTTTAAGTAAGAAAGGTTTCAGAGTGTTTTGTACCTTCAGCTGTATCTTAAGCTCTATCTTAAGCTTATCAAACCTGAAGCTACAAAACACTAGAGTATGCCAATAAGTTTTAAGTCAGTCTACCGGTAATTTTTTTTTTTTTTTTTTTTTTAATTCTATGTGATTTCACCATGGCATTTTGCTCCTCGTTCGCTCTTGCATAGATTTCAGTTTTCGCGCCATCGTGAATTTGAAAATCTTTGTTTGTTTTCAATAGTTTTAAACGATTTTCCGATGGAGGAGGGGTGGGAGGGGCGTAGCAAACTATCATGCAATTTTAAGGGGTTGTCGGGCTTATGTTTAATTAGAAAAAAAAAATGATGACGTAATGTTGGGAAAAAAGTGATGCAACAGCTGGATATATTGACTGTTAAGTTCCAAAGAAATACGAGCACCCTGTGTGCTGGTTCCATGGTGTAATGGTAAACACTCTGGCTTTTTACCAGAAATGTCAGTAATCCAAGTTCGAGTCTTGGTAAAACCAAATGGTTTTTCAACCGTTTCTTTTTATGGTAGATAGCTTTTAAACATATATTTTTAGTATTTCACTTTCTTTCCACCCGGGGAGAATGGGGAAGGGAAATTTAAAGTGCACGCCAAACAAATAGCTATTACAGGTGTAAAAAAAAAAGAAAGAATATCCCTTTGTATCCTCTTCTCATTTATAATATTATTGACGGTTCAGTAATGATAAAAACTGATAAAAATTATAGTCTGATATCAGATCGGTTCCATGGTGTAACGGTAAACACTCTGACTACCTTATCAGTTTGTCAGTAATCCAAGTTCGAGTCTTGGTGGAACCAATATTTCTTATATTTTTTTAATAATTTTTAGCCCCCCCACGCCCCCCAATAAGAGATTTCCGATTATGTGTTCATTACTGCAGTCACTGCAGTTTAGGCCAGGCACGGTATGGAAAAATTTCGAGAATGGGAAGGAGTTGTAAATATTTTTCACCTTCTGGAATATTTTACAAGAGAAAAATAGGCAAAAAAAATCTAAATATGGTTATTAATTTCAGGAATTCAGCCATAGTAAATGAGGACCAATAGGAGAGATGGGGGGTGCTAACTTGTTACAGGTCAGGGTGATTTCGCTCGAGTACCCAGCGGTCATGCTCGTATTTTCGAGGTCCATCGTGTCGATCCAACCCTACGCCTATCTTTTCTGGTGCTTTCCAGGCCAGGATTGTAAATTATTACGCCGCTTGAAAGTCAGATTGCCTACTGAAGAAGTTTCTGTATCTCAAAAGTCTGGCTATCAATTAAGTTAAGCAGCATACTTTTCCCCTCTCGCGGGGATGGCGGGAACTTACAAATACAGTCATCTTAGCCTCACTGTAACTAGTTAGTTGTCACAAGCCAGAAATGGAGAAAAATTGATCTGCGTTGCGCAGTTATTTGACAGTAAGACGTGCAATAATCAGTTAAAGAAAAAACGAAACGCTCAGATCGCGGGCATTTTTTTTTTTTTTTAATTCTAAGCGATTTCACCATGGCGTTTTGCTCCTCTTTCGCTCTTCTTGTATAGATCTCAGTTTTCGCGCCATCGTGAATTTGAAAATCTTTGTTTGTTTTCAATAGTTTTAAACGATTTTCCGATGGCGGAGGGGAGGGAGGGGGTGTAGCAAACTATCATGCAATTTTAAGGGGTTGTCGGGCTGATGTTTAATTGAAAAAAAAAATGATGACGTAATGTTATGAAAAAAGTGATGTAATAGTTGGTTATATTGACTGTTAAGTTCGGAAGAGATATGAGCACCCTGTGGCCTGGTTCCATGGTGTAATGGTAAACACTCTGACTTTTAATCAGATATCCCGTCAGAAATCCAAGTTCGAATCTTGGTGGAACCAAAATTTTTGTTTTGTCTGATGTTAATTTTTTTAAGGCTTTATTTTTATTTCAATTCGTTAGGGTGTAATAAACACTTTGGCTGAATATAAGTCCACACATTGCCAACATCGTCAATAATACATACTAGTTTTTTTTATTATTATTTTTTTTTTTTTTATTTATTTTAAAACCATTTTTTTAAAAATAATAGTTAGTTTTTAAACATATATTTTTAGTATATCCCTTCCTTTCCACCCGGGGAAAGAGGGGAAGGGAAATTGAAAGTCACACCAAACGAATACTATTACAGGTATAAAAGAAAAAAGCATTCCTTTGTATCCTCTTCTCATTATGATGCCATTCACGGTTTAGTAATTATAACATATGATAAGAATTATTAGTCTGATGTCAGAACTGTTCCATGGTGTAATGGTAAACACTCTGAGTATGACTCCTAGACATCAAGCCATGTCAGTAATCCAAGTTCGAGTCTTGGTGGAACCAATATTTTTTATATATTTTTTTAAAATGTTTATTTAGACCCCCCCGCAAAAACAAAAAAAATTCCGATTATGTGTCCATTACTGCAGTGTCGGGGCCAGGCACGGTATGGGAATATCTCGAGAATGAGGAGTTTTAAATTTTTTTCACCTTCTGGAGGTAATTTACAAGAGAAAGTGTGGGAAAAAATCTAAATGAGCTTATTAATTTCAGGAATTCATCCCTAGAACAGAGGACCAAACGCAGGAGGAAGAAAAGGGGGGGGGGGTGCTAACTTGTTAGCGATCAGGGTGATTTCGATCGAGTACCCAGTGGTCCATGCTTTTTTTTATCGAGGCCCATCGTGCAGATGTGGAATCAGCCTACTCCTATCTTTTCTGGTGCTTACCAGGCCAGGATTATTAATTATTACGCCGCTTGAAAATCAGAAAGCCTGCCCGAAAGAAATCCTGTATCTCAAAACCAAATTTTCTAATTTGAAAATCCAAAAGGACCACTATACTTTGTTTTCCCATCGCAAAACGATAAACGATCGGTCTTCTGCTTGCAGATTCGACGTTTTGGCCCTGACGGTGACCCTGAAATACGCAATTGAACCACCTTTTTCACATTAAATGAAATAAAATAAGATGGAAAAGAAAAAAAATTCACAAGGAGCAAATGTGCCTTATACTTACTTTTGTCAACTCGCATAGATTTTAAAATTTCTCAACCCACGTGTAAATCCGCTTTCCCTTAGACATGAAATAAAATTGCTTGTGATTATATACATGTAATTTATTTTCAAAAGAATAAAACAGTATCATAATTAATGATAAGAATCTATTGATTTATGCCCACATTGTTTTTTTAAATTATAAATGAGTCCCGTCGTTTCAAATATCCCGCCAAGAAGGCATGCATTGCTCTTATCAGTTTCAGTGTCGTCATAGAATTTTTTTTTTTTTCTTTTTCCTAGTTATTGTTTAAACGACTCCAGTCGTTATGTATTCTTGAAGAAAGGAACACGATAATAATTATGATTTTTACGGCCGAATAATTAAATTCGAATTAGTTTCGGAAAAATTTAAATCGGGGTTTTCCGGTCTGCAAAGTTGGCACTCGCTTCGTCTTTTTCAAAATGGCGAACAAGAAACGAAAATGATGTTTTTAATAATGTAAACTAATGGTGAGGTAGTGGTATTCTCTTTTCTTAAAAATAATGTATAACATTGACTGGATCATCCCTAAACTACGGAGTCCGAAAGGGAAATTATGGAATTTCGCGAGCACGATAACGCTAGCTGTCGTTGGATTTTTTAGTAAAACAGTCATAGGTAATTATTATTTATTTTCTATTTGGGAGAGAGAGAGAGAGAAAAAAAAAAGAGAAAATGATTTTTCATCTCTTGTAATTTAAGTTCCTCGTTGTTTCTTTTTTTTAAAAATGACCTTTCAGCTTGTACATTGTCTAGTATTTAACATGATAATTAAATTATACCAAAGACAAAAAGATTGATTGTGATTCAGAATATTGGTTATGAAATACATAAGGATTTTTGTTCTGCTTAAATTGTTACAGGATGTCTATTATTAATGATAATTTTCTTTTCAGTTTGGCTTAATAAAACTAAAGTATACAATGAAGAAATTTTATATAATGCAATTGAGAACCGTAAAGCTAATATTCCACTGCTGACAATATCAAACCATCACTCATGTTTCGATGATCCAGGTATTTGGGGTGAGTATTTTCAAAATATAAAGGGAATGACAGGGGTAATCGTAGAATTATGCATTTAGCCCTTTCGTGGTGATTTTTTTTCCACTGTTACGGCTTAGATAGGTATCGTTTGAATTTTCCTCAGATCCAAATAAGTGTGTTTACAATAATTACAATTGGCAATAAAATTTTTAAGAGGCAATTATATTATAATATAAGTTAAGCAAATGCCATACATAGACATTTTGCTAAACCCGTCTTTTTATACATGCAATTAAATATCTGAAAGATGTAAAGATTTTAAGAAATAAAAAAAGGAAGAGAAGAAAAAGAAAAAAAAGTCTTGACTTTAAAATACTTTTTAAAAATTAATTTGGCAAACATTACCGGACCATTGAAAATCAGCCAGATATAATTATGTTGACAAATTTCCTCAGATGTAAAATTACTTTGTTACAGAATTTTTTTTTTTTAAATAAGTCAAATTAAGTTTGACAGATAAAAAAATTGTTTCGGCCATTGATGAATTGCGGAAACGTTACAATTAGCCTTGTGATAAAACAAACTTGTCAACTTTTGTATGCTTCTTCAAGGCCAATTTTTAACTCAACAATTAATATTTGGTGCATAACAGTTCGGTTTAGCGAAGCGTCAACCGTACTTAAAATTAAATATAGTAATGCATTACTATATTTTTAAGGACGAAGGTTGAAATATAGTGCATGTGCTCTATTTTAACCTTTGTCCTTATACTGCTTTATTGTAGTAACCGTCTATCCAGAATGCTCACTAAATGCTATTTATTTATTTATTTATTTTTTCCAAAATGAAATGTATTATTAAGTTTTTTATTTTGAATTTTTTATTAAGTGTGAATTGAAGGTTTTTTTAACGTCTTACTTGGGATAAAATTTCAGAGTAGAGGAAAATATTTTTATCTAGAAAGGGGGATAGACAGACATGTTTAAAATGATACATGTTGAATCTTGTTTTTGGAAATGTAAAAATTTGCTGGTTAAGACCTACCTCTGCAGTAGGAGTGACTTACAGCTTAAAAATAATTTTGTCAGACTCAGCCTCATATACATACACCTTTTGCTTATTTTACGGTATTTTATTTAGGATAGACCAACAAGAAAAGCAAGCTTTTAGGAATATAAAAAGTTGTATTTATATCTATTAATAATGCTAGAAAATACCTATAAAATAACTATAAGTTTCTCTTGATGAGACAGTGGGACTTTTAATTTTTTCGCAATTACCTATTTATAATTTACCTCATAGGGGAGGGTGCAACTCCTCCGATTATGGTAGATGTTTCCCAAGGAATTGAAGAGATCCAACATTATCCTGTAAGTCTAACCTTGGCCATATGTGGTCAGAAAATTTAAGATTTAAAAGTCCGAAAATTTTATATTTAGCTTTGGATTTTTCTATTAAATTAGCTTCCGAGTACTAAATAATTTAGGAGCTACTGGACTAAATAACTTAAGAGCTTCCCCTAAACGTCGGATGTGACCTTTAATGTTTAGCTTATGTGTTCAGCTTGAATATTATTAATATTAGTTAATATTAGCCTCTGAAGATTTTTTACAATTTTATGCTTACTTATTGGGCTTAGGCTTAAAGTAAAATCATTGAAAATTTCTAATTTTTTAATGGAAATGTATTTTTTGGAAAGACTTGTAAAAACGCGCTGGGACTTGTATAAATTGTGCAAAGTATCGTTTTAAAATTTAATAGAAATGATTTAAACAATTAAAGGGCGCCAAGGCAATAAAATGCTAAAAAAAATGAATAAATAAATAAATAAATAAATAAAATCGGGGATGTTTATTAGATGACGAGGAACCAAAATTTGTCCTCGGAGCAAAAATCTAGTGTGTGTGGTCTATTCATTTATTTATTTTTTTTTTTTTTTTAATGCATCCTAGATTAGGCTCTTCTCCATCAAACTTCAATGTTTCATGTATTTGCCTGAAATATAACGTTTTCGCTGTACCGTGAAATATTGCGTACGTAGGTTGGTTTGCTAAACTGATCTGTAACCCAATTATTTATTTTCCTCATTTACGTAAAGAACGCCTTCGATAAAATCGATAAAAAACATAAAAAGTTATATATATTAACCTTTTTAATATTTAAAAAAGAAAAAAGAAAACCGTCGATATCTTTTTGAATTATTTAACCGATATCAGCCGTTAATAGTTTGTCCTTTAGACGAAACGTCCGTTTCATTGATTGTGTAATATGCGTATTTCATATCTTCATTACGTGAATGACGCAACGTGAGCGGCTAATCGTAAAAAAAAGAATTGATGAATGCATAATTGATAAGAAATTAATGTTTTTTTTTTTTTTATTTATTTTTTTATTTTAGGAGTATTAAAAGTAAAACATTATTTAAGTTTAGAGAAGATGAGATGGTCCTTGGCTGCTCATGACATCTGCTTCACCAAAAAATTCCACTCGTATTTTTTCCTCCTCGGAAAATGCATCCCGATCATTCGAGGGAAAGGAGTTTATCAAAACGCCATGGATTTCGCGTTGGACATATTAAAAAAGGGGAGGTGGCTCCACATATTCCCGGAGGGTAGGGTCAACATGGAGAAGAATTTTATCCGGTTCAAATGGGGAGTGGGAAGGCTCATTTACGAGCTCCCCACGATCCCGATCATAATACCTATATGGCACGTCGGGATGGACAACGTTTTGCCCAACTACCCCCCATATAGAATAAAAATAGGTAATAAAGTGACGATGAATTTTGGGAAACCCATCGACGTGAGCGAACTCGTCGAGAAATTAAAAGAGGAAAACGCGTCGGAGGAGGAAGCCAGGAAAGCCATAACCGACTACATCCAAGATGAATTAATGAAATTAAAAAGGGATACCGAAGCTTTACACGAAAAGTATTTATTAAAAGGTTCCTGACGAATGCCTGATAAGAAGCTTATGATGTCAGCGATCGGGATTGAGCATTGTTATTATTTTTATTATTAATTTTAATTTTCGTCTTTTTGATGATCATTATTCTTTAGCGCCAAAATGTTATTCATTTGTTTTTTTTTTTAACTATTCCGATCTTTGGACATGAGATTTTGAAAAAAAAAAAATCGGCCTCATACATGACATTCTTTTTCTTTATGTAAGGGAAATTACATTAGAAAATCATCGAAAGGATTGAATATACGTGGATTAACTAGTCATGGTAAAAAAATTTTTTAAAAAAAAAATGGAGACGTGAATCGTTGGGAATTTTAGGAAAATGAAAAATCCTTTTTTTTTGGTTGACTAGTCATGAGCTTCTCAAGTTTTTTTTAGGGATTCGAATAAAAAAAAAGATTTAAAAATGATTGATTTGATAGAAAAATTAATTTTAGGAGTGTTGTAACAACTGTAGTTTGTTTAGAGCAAAATTAATCTGCTAATTATTTTTTTCCCCGCGGATTTGATTAGATAAAAACGGGGCAAATTCTATAGCCACTTAATCAGTTATTACTTATCCTTTTTTTTTAAATAATTGCATAATGATTTTGAAGGGACCTTACAAGATTCATTCTGAGATTTCATATATTTATTTAAATATACGGAAATAAATTTCCCAAGGAATGGACATTTTATTTTTGTGCATTAAGTTCAAAATTTTGAAGTTTTTAGCTCTTATTGTGATTTTTTTTCCCTCACAAAATGCGATTATTATAGATTGATGTTGGTTTGTCTGGAAATTGAAAATTCTGAGCGTTCCGTGAATCCGATTTAAGAGGGATGTACATTTTGAAATTCAAAATTTGGCAAAATAATCAGAACACTCTATTAATTGGTGACTTCTCCTAGTCTTTGCCCCTTTTCTGTATTTCATCCTAAAAAAATACCGTATGTTAACTTATAAAATTAAATCCAGAAACTGGAAATGAATTCTTATTACATTAGGATTAACCAAGCAGCCCGCTCATTTAGGGATTAGCTGCCTCTCGGGAATCACGGCGATTAATAAAAAAAAAAAAAAAAAAAAAATTTAAACAGACCCGAGAAAACCATGTTAATCGTGCACAATGTAATTTATAAAATTAAAATTCCCTGTTGGGCCATTAGCACTAGGTCACTAATTTCGTAGACTTAAGCCATTACGTTATTGTCATCCAATTAGGACCAATAAGTTTTGAGAGCCAAAATTTTTTAGGCATGTCTTTAACGGCAGCTAATCATGACCATCATGACTAACAACTGTCAGATATGGTCAGTTTTCATTATTTTTTGTTAAGGAATCTAGCGGCCCTGGTTGAAAAGTTTCGCAGCTTTTCATTAGAGCTTTAATTGCAATTTGATAGGTTGGCAACAATTTGAGATTCAAGCAGACGGTATTCATTAGCGACACTAACGGATAAGTCTAGTGTCCGATTCCTCCAATCAAATTGTAAGAATAACTAATTACATTTATTCTAATTACCAAACAATTCTGCCTGATTTAAACGCATAAAATAAAAAAAAATATATTAAGTTTAGGGTAGCCTGTCGATAGCGCACCCAAGCGGATTAATTTTGAATTGGTAAACCTGAAAATTTTCCAAAATTGTGTAATCGCACAATTTCTTATTTAATTCCACAAGCCAAACATGCAGATGAGTTTTTAGGAAATAATGCGATTTCCAATTATGGAAAATATGCATAAATTTTCTTTGTTTTTGTTTTTGTTTAGTTTTTAATGTTAGGTAACTGAAGCTCAAAATGATTTTTTTTTTTTTTTAGTCGTGTTTTTATTTTGGAACGACGATTGATGAACGAAGGGAATGCCACTAAAGAATTTGACGACAAGATAAAATCGCGTTTGGTTAGATAATTATAGAAAAATATTTTTAATTGAAGTTCATTGAACAAGAGGTTTGGGGTTTTTTTTTTTTTTTTAATAAGGTATTTATTTAACCAATGGAAAAGAGGCTCTGTATTAAGTTTCTGAAAAATTTCAGTGTAGGAAAAAGTGTGTTGCATTTGTTTAACTACCTTCAAAAAAAATGTAAATAAGAAAAAAAAAAAAAAAAATCTGCGACATACTTCCTTTTTTTATTTATTCATATTTTTCAATAGTAAAGTTTTTTTTTTCTTTTTATTAATTCAAGGTTTTTAATAGTCTGTAAATATTTACAATTTTTTTTCTCGCATTACACATTCCATTAAAAATGTTGTTTTGATAAATGCGTGGCGTTTTTGTTTTTTTGGAATAATATTTGGGTTTTTATTGATTTTTTTTTTTTTTTTTATTAAAGCTTTAAATACGCGTTTATCGTAATTAATGCATATAACAGCAAAATGCCTCGTAAAATCGTTTTTAAAGAATTAAACGCGAAGGTGTTTCTTATTTCTAACCGAATTTTATCTATTTATATGACAACTTTTTTCATATCTTGCCGTTTTTCGACCTTTTCACGGAAGCTTTGAATGGTTTTACTGCTTCTTTTTTGTTAATGGCCAGCTGACACTTTCAGTCCTAGAAGCAATGCAGGCAGCAGCTATAACTACTAGATCTGAAGGTATTAGCACTGATGTTTTACTGACGGGGGCAGTAGCGCTGTTGACAGTGCCAGTTGAAACATTTAAATATAGCAATAGTAATAATGGCATCAGGGGGGTATCAGTAGCGAAGTAGGTAATGTCAATAGAAACGTTGAAAGTGCTATAGTAGAACTAGTGACAGTGTCAGTAGAAACACTAATTGTAAAACTAGTATTTCTGATAATGGGAGTAGTCGACTGACAGGCATCGTTGACAGGCATCGCAATGGTGGGAGTAGCACTACCACCATAGCGATGGTGTCGCACAGGCAGTGTGCGAGTAGCAATACTTGCAGTTCCAATACAAATATTGACTTTTGAGGAGAAACAGTAACACTAATGCCAGTAGAAATACTGACAATCAGAAATAGACTGGCAGTACTAGTGCCAGTATCGGAGTTGAGACTGTAATAGCAGCTGCTTTGATATTGTCAGTGAGAAGTCTGACCAGATCCGTAGGAATATTAACCGAGTGACCAGTATGGTCACTGACAATGCGAGCAGCTTCAATAACAGTTTAAGTAGAAACACTACATCACTGACAGTGGCAATAGCACTGTTGTCACTATCAATGTAAAACCTCTAAATGAGGTACAACTTAAAACCTCTTTAAATTGTAGGATACAAAATTACTGAATTAGTACAATTCTTGTAAAGACAATGACAGTATGAGGGTAGCTCCAGTAAAAATACTTACTACTGAGTACCACTAATGACAGAATCGGTGAAGCTATTCCTAACACTAGATCAGCCCAGCAGCAGCAGCACTACCGATACCAAGATCGCTAATGGCATCGCTTATAGTCAGTATTGGAACTTATAAGTGCCAGTAACTAGCAAGTTTAGAGGCTGTGAGAATGGCTAACAGTGCCAATTGCCTAACTGAAAGTGCCACTTTTACAGAACTACCTACTCACAACAATTAAAGGAAAAAAAACCAAGCATTAGACTTCAAGGTTTCCGAACTTGTTAAAAAAACCAACGGTTGATCGAAGTATTTAAATCGTTTCGTTTCATTTTAGAAAGGAAAAAAAAATTAAATCTTTTCCTAAATGAAAAGTACCTTTTTTTATGTAGGTTAGAAGTGCAATTCGTTATTTCAAACAAAAAAATCGGAAGAATATAGATTTTTTTTTTTTCAATTGTGATCTCTCATTCTTAATTTCAGGGTAGCCGTTTTTTTTTATTCTTCCAATTTTTGAAGTTTTTTTTTCTTTTTTTTTAGAAAAATCTTGACTGTTTTTAACATTTGTTAACCTACAAATTTTTGGATTTTTTTTTTGTTGAAAAAAATCCGGCTTTGTATTATACAAACTTTCAAGCACATATGGTCTATTTTTCTTTTTGTTGATTTTATTTCCTTCAAAATTGTAGGATCCAAATAATTTTACAGTTCGACCAAATCCATAAAAAGGTTTATGTAGGAAGCAACTTCCTACGGTAAGCTTCTTATGCTAAGAAGTGGTTTCCTAGCATGAGAAGCTTACCGTTTAACTCGTTTTCTTACAAGAAATTGTTTTAAGGTTTGGTCGGATGCTGGCTTTGCAACTTGGCCTATCCCATACATCGCTAAAGTTCTGTTGTAAGAAGACCGTTTCTGTATTATGCTTGATATGCTTAGAACGTTCTTCTTAAAAAAAAGTTGTAACTAGATTAGAATCCAACTTGGCGGAGCCATTTTAAATGTTAATAATTTGATTTTTGATGCGATGTTAAGTTTCCTGATAAAAATTTTGTCATTCTGAAATCAAGGTCATAGTTTCTTGCTCAGAGCCATTTGAAAAAAATTAAAATTTGGAGATATATTTTTTGAATTTTCCAGAGAATTCGGACCCTAAAAGACTAAATGTAAAAGAAGTATCGACTCGATACAGGAAACCGAAAAACATGGTTCGGTTTAATGTCATGATTTAGTGAAAATAAATAAAAGAAAAGAACAAATTTTAACATTTAAATAATACGTTTAATATACCAATCATGATAAGAAATATTATCAAAATTCTTTTTTTTTCGACAAATACATTCGAATATAAAATTTACCAATCGAGAAACAGCAATCACATTTTTTTTATTGTAGTTTCTAATTAAAAACATTTAAATTATTTATTTCATCCCGTGACTCCATAAGATGGTTAATTTCAGATTTGTCTGACATGGTTCACAGCTACTGTACCTTTTTTTCTGTTTCAATTTTATTGGAAAACTTTGAAAAAAAAAAAAAACCACGGTAGCTGTGGAACATGTCGGATTAATGGAGACACAGCGTCAGTCTGCATGCATGATTAATAACAAAAAAATAATACATTTATTATATTTAACATTTAAAAAAAAAAAAAAGAAATCAATCGAATATTTTATTTTTATCGGAAAAGCTGCAACTAAGTGAAATTTTATTATCATAATTGCACGATATTCAATTTAAAATTTTTTTTTTTTAATAAAGAGGAAAACCAAAAAAAAATAAGGTAACAGTTAAAAACGAAAATCACATCAGAGGAACAATTTTTTTTTTTTAATCTCCTTAAAATATTAGTTTATGTACATTTTACAAAAATATAACAATAAAAACAAAGAACATTTCGAACAAAATTTGGAGTAATCAATATGATTTTTTATTCGATTCTTCATTTTGTACTTTTTTTAAACATAAAAAATAATAAATAATAGTTACGCAAGTTACGGAAGGACTGAAAAATCACCCAAATTATCCATAAGTTGAGTGTCAGTTGATGAAGTATCAGTGCTAGTCGATTACTAGACACTTCTGGTCGATTCACTGTCAGTGTCTATTGATCAGCTGACACTTTTAGTCCATCGACTGACGCTACTGGACTGTTAACTGAAAGTACCAACTGACACTGCAAGCTGATTATTTGGGCGCAGCTAATTCTTGCTGAATAGTCATAAGTTGGGTGATTCTTTAGGGCTTCCGTTCCTAATTTTACCGTAATTTCATATTCAGTTGCATGCAAAACATTTAGAACACAGATCATAAATAAAAAAAAAAATTTTGAAAAAGTTGATAAGCTCTTTGGATGGTTTAAAATAAAAAATTAAAACTTTGAAGACTTGTAAAACTATCAAAAAAATATTTTTCCCGATAACACAGTTTTTATGGCACTTATTTTATTTTATTATTCGTGCGAGAAAATATATTTTTGAAAAAAGCTACAAGTGTTTACTACATTTTATCATGTTATGGTAAAATATGTTTTGTTATAATAGTCTACATACTGATTTTTTTTTTTTTTTTTGTCTGAGTTTAATTTGCAAACGATATTGTCATTGATATTATTTTTTAGAAATGATATTTATATTAGAATTATTATGATTCTTAATTTGTTTTTCTGGGCTGGGCAACTTGTCAAAATGTCGAACTGTATAGAGAACCGAACCATTACCGTTCTATAACTTACTGTACCGCCTAACTGTCAGGTTTTAACAGTTTGAATGAAATCATTGCCTCCGATTTTTTTATTCTCCATAAGCTAAACATACAACACTCTTTTCACAGAAAAATTTAATTCTCAAGGGGTTTTTTGAGCTGCTTAAGCCTATAATTTTTAAAATGGTTTTAGGCGCAAAAATCATCCACCGGGTCGGTGGTGAATTGGAACATTGCTATAACGGTCTTATTTTTGTCGTCCAATAAAAGATACGTTCATTTTCAGTGAACAACAATCATATGTTACAGTTCGAACTGATGAAATATTCACTAGCGACACCTGGCATGGCGGGTGAGGTCTGCGCCTGCCTTAAAGACCCTTTTAAATTTATTTGCTTTTTTTTTTTTTAAAACTATCCTGGCATAATTCTGGCATTTAAACGAGCTATTTTAAAATCTTCTTAAATTTAAAGCTAAAATTCTATGCGTATGTTCCATTTATCTATAACTTTATTTTAAGAAAAAAAAAAATTAAAACATTCAAAAAATTTTGTCATAACCGAATTAATAATTTGAACAAAAAATTCATAAACGATCTATCAGATTTAAATTAAAATAAAAAAAAAAAAAAAATTAAGTAGCCCGTATCTTGTTCAGTTTGATGATTTCGCGAGCCTACTTTAATAACATTCATTGATTAATATTTAAAAAAAAATAATATTACATGGATGACGATATTTACATATACTGTACTCTTATTGTATAAGTTTCTCTTTTTTTTCCCCCACATTTTCGGCAATCTAAAATTAATGTGAGATTTTATAATTTTCAGCTGCAGGCAGAGCCGTTGACAGGAGCTTGATGACGCAGTCCTGATTTGTCGAAAGCACAGATGGAGTCCAAAAGAGCTGAGCGACCTTCTCCCGCAGGAGTTGGATTGATCTGGCATGGCGCGGTGACTTTTACCCCTTTAAGGTAAGAATTTACATATTTTTATTAAGTCACTTGCCCAACTGGTCCCTATGTTCTACTAATTGCCCAGTTGACAGAAAACACCGTCTTTACCTATCAAAGGTGGAGTAACAGTTCCAGCTGACGTAGCTGTACTGGTGCTTGTAGGGCTGTCCGACCTTGGAGGGGACTTGTTTGTGCTTGTAGAATTTAGACTGTGTTGTCTGTGATTCGCTTTTCGTTCTTCTTTCTGTTAAAAAAAAAAAATCGAAAAGAATTTAATTAATTTAAAAATAGGCTCGAAAAAAAAAATTTTCAGCACATTTACCAGTCTTTGTTTTCTTTTTTTCATCTCTTCTTCTGAGCTCAACAACTCTTGGACTTTAGCTATTTTCTTTTGGTGTCTAACTACTTTTTGTTCTTCCCTAAGTCTACCTTCGGTTTTTTGAACTGTCAGTTTTAATGACTCTTTAAGACTAGCAGGTAATTTGAAATTGACTCTAATAGACTGGTTTCTAGATGACATATTAAATAATGGATGCTGTATCAGTTCTTGAAGAGTTGGTAATCCTGTTTTGCAACTCTCAGATGATAAAATTAATTCTAAAACTGCACCTGTAACATTTAAAAAAAAAAAAAGTTAACAAATGCTTTTCATTTATTTTGCAACTCTCATGGCCTTTGAATGCTTACGTAATTGTGCAGGGCATGAAGAAGGTAAATTATCACAGACAGATTCATGGAGCGGAAAACCGAATGCCATTTCGAATAAAACATGACCGAACGAATACACATCAACTGCTTCCGCTGTGTTAATTTTTTTATGTTGAACGAAAAACGGTCTGTAATACGAAGGAAGGCCAATGATTCCGTTTTCGATATCTAACAGTCGCACGGAGTTATCCAACAGTAAAATATTCCCAAGATGAAGATGTCCATATGGGATCCCCTTTTCCTGGAGGAAAATTAAAGTTTCTAATATTTGGTGTCCGTAAGATGATATTTCATGCAATTGCAATGGTTTGACTTGTTTTGGATTTCCATATTTTTTTAGGAATGAAGTTTTTGGTTTTGTTTGACAAATAATATCTCTTAAAGTTCCAGTCTGATAAAGTGTCCTAACTACAAAACCTCCTCCATCTCCACAGTGGACGAATTCCAATTTTTCTATGTGCGGGTGATTTAAATTCACAAGACACTTTAAAACAGCACTTAAATCCTTATCATCAAGATATTTATCTGGTCCGTACTCCACCCACTGCAATACCATTTCAGATTTTGGATTCATCTTTGACTTCACTAAAAAATAATGTTTCCTCAGTCTCCAACCCATTTCTGGGATTGGTTTCACAAGTTCATAATTAACTTCACTTCTTAAAGCCATTGAGACATGTTGTAAAGCTTGTTCCTGTAATGACATCACATAATTTTGAGGGTCCAAAAATTTTCGAACCCCCAAACTAGAGGCAAGTATTGGATTCATGAGTATTATGTTTAAATAATTCTGAAGGGCTGATTGGCGTTCAGCTATAAAACTTTTATCCATGTTTCCAATGAGTTTCTTTGGTGGTAACGACAAACTGATCCCTGACACTTGAACCAATCCATGCAATGCAACAAAATCATTGTAACGCTTGCATACAATCCAGGATTTATCAGGCTGGAAACTTCTGTGGACTCGTATAACGTATTCCTTAAAAAAAAGAAAAGATGACCCAAAATAATGATTTAAACAATGTTCAAGTTTTAGTTTTTTTTTTTTTTAAAGGGAGTAATTGGTTTGTTATTAAAACAAAGAATCGAATTTTTGACATTTAAAATAACACTTACGGTATGCCCTTGGACGTTTTGTGCATTTTCGATAGTTACAGTTAAAGTTTCGGTATCATCTATACAAACTTTTCTTGTAATTTTCTTCTCGAATACAGCCATTGATTACGACAGCTCCAGAACAAAGCCAACATCAGGTTTTTTGAATTTGAAGTTACTACACCATTGCAAAATCAACAACTTGCAAACTGCCATTTTGTGTTTGGATGATTTTTTTTTTAAATGTCATCTGCTTCCACGTTTCGGAGGCCTTCGCGATAATAACCCCCGTAGGAATATCACGGGTTTCCCAAGTCAAGGAGGCAGCGCGACAACAAACGGTGATTTTCGTTTTCGGATGATGGCAACATCGCGCGCGATCGATATTTTAAATGTCGACTTGTTAAACAGGTGATCGAGGATTTTTTGTTATAATGTCTGTTAATTTAGAAAATATATGGAAAAATGTGACAATACAATTACCAAAATCCGCAAGCGAGGATTGGTGGCCGTCCTTGGAAAAGAAATTCACCGAAAACGGAAGGGATTGTCATAATTTTTATTATTTAGAGGAAAAATTTAAGGAATTCGAAAATGTCAGGAATTGCATTAAACATGCGAATGCTTTTGCATTGGCTTTATTTTTTCAATAGTAAGTATACATTTTTTTAAAATTACAATAAAAATGGGTTAAACATGAGTATAACGGTTAACAAATACGTTAGCATTTTTTTAATTTTTTAAATAATTTTTTTTTCAGTTTTGAATATAACCCTAAAGATGGTGAATGTTACATGAAAAATATAGAAAATTTTAAACGATTTGCTGCTGAAGCTGCCATTAGTGAGGTAAGTTAAGGCCAACATTTTCTAACTGTAACTATTTCCTTCAGGAAAATGTAAACATGCTTGTATAATTTTTTTTTTCAGGATAGTGACTTACACCAACAAGTCATTTACCTCTTAGAAGCCTCAGCTGATCATTCTACGGAAGAGCATAAAACAGAAGGAGCTTATGGAGAAAGTGATCTCCACTACTTTTTAGATCTTGACATGGCTGTTTTGGGAAGTTCTCAGGAACAATACGCACAATACATTAATAACGTACATAAAGAATATTCGTTTTTAGACTCAAAAACATACAAAAGTCTTAGAACTAAGGTAACTTTGCCTATATTTAATAAAAATTTCCGTCCGTAAACGTAATTCTTTTTTTGTTTTAGGTGCTTCAAAGCTTTTTACTCATACCAAACATATTTGCTACCAAAGAATTTCGAGAAAAATACGAGGAAAAAGCGAGAAAAAATATTCAAGACGAATTAGATAATTTGTTGAAATCGTAATTATTTTTTTTAAATAGAAGAAAGGGAATGCTGCCATATTCTTTCGTCTGCTTTTTATATACGTTTTAAATTATATATATATGAAATTTTATTGAGAAAATTTTTTAAACAAAGCACTGTTATTGTATTTAGTCAAAGTTTAAGCAGCATTCCTTTTTATGTGATCGAAATTAAAAAAAGAAAACAGTAATTGTAATTCATCGATGTTGTTCAATTATTAATATTTGTTAAAAATTATTATATTTAATGCCTCTATATAAAATATATATGTGATCTATTTAACGAAAACAAAAACTTCAAAAATCATTTTCGGTTCAAAAATATTTGGTTCCGCCTAATTTTCATGGTTCAGTAGCTGCTCCGCTGAGCCGTACGTATCCTGGCTAATTAGATCCTAGATTCTGAGTGCAAATTTAAGGCGTTTGTTTTTTAAGCCATTCAGCCGCTTTGGAAATTCAATATAGAGCATTTAAGGGCAATTAAGATGGTAGTTGTCACGTGATCTTAAAATTCAAAATGGCGAACGCTTTGGCTGTCATAAAGTAGCTGCTGAATTCCTTTGGCTTGAAAATTCAAGATGGCGGCCGAACTTCAGGAGGGGTGGGGTTCTCTAATAGAGAGAAGGCGGCAGCGTGTAAACAAACAGAGACGCCTTTTCCATAAATAAAGGCAATGCAGGAAAAAATGCTATTTTTCTGCCTTCTCGGTTAAACAACGCTCATTTTCCTTAAGAGTGGCAATGAAGACGACGCCATCTTAGATTTCCAAGGCGGTGACCACAAAGACAGCCGCCTTGAAGAAGTGCACAGAGAACTACTTTAACAAATCCTGTGGCATTGCGAGGCAGCTTTCCCAGCTTAGGTAAGCTAAGCAAGGACTATATTAAGAACAAAATAATTTCCGATCGTCAATATTCCTTCTAGAAGCTTTCCCTAATCTTTATAAATTCCAAAAACTATCGCTTGAGCTGCAAAACTTTGAGTTTCCATGGAGTAAGAGACCCAACCGTCGTTAATCCCGTCCCATAAAAACCCGGCACGAGTTTCCAAACCTTGATTTTGTTTTTCGATGATCCTGACTTGGCAAATGATCCGATACCTTTGAAAAAAAAGAAAGAATGATAACGAGAAAAATATTAGCGGGAAATTAAAAATAGAAGATCATCGCGGGTTAACATTCTTTTTAAAAAAAAAAAGTCTGAAAATAACTACAAAGTCCAACGGAGTTCGTTTACTCTTTCTAAACGACTAAGCAAAATCGTTAATTTTCCACAAGCAGGGATTTCCCTCTTATTTTACGATATTTTCTCCTTCCCCCTTTTTCCCGTAAAAGTTTATAAATATCCTCTCAGATGGACGCGAGTGATTTGTTGTAAATTTCACCTTTGCTATCGTCCAAGTGTTTCTGTTTTCTTTTTCCCGGTTTTTGATCATTTCCAAGCGGCTTTCCCTTTCAGAATCATCTTTTTTTATTTTTTTGAAAGCTTTTATTGTGTTTCCGATGTTTCCAGTCAATAAAAAATGAGTCGTTAGAATTTAAGAGAATTTTATGCACTGATTTCGTCCTTGAAATGTCTGTTAAAAGGACTCTTAGGCCTATAATATGACGAAGGGATAAGTATCTATCCCAAGAAAGTAGGCATTAGAAAATCCTGACTCCTAAAAATGTCCATATTTGAATGAACCGTAATTCATGTTGCACCCGTGGCTCGGTGTCTCCTACAGCAAGTGGATTCAAAACTTTTTCCGAATGGGGACCGGGAGACGAAAGTACAACATTTGCCCTAAAATTGGATTTTATTGTCATTAAAAAATAACGATTTTTGTAGAAAAAAAAATCATGAAAGTTCGTGTCGTTTGCGCAGAGCCGGATTTGTTAAAGTGCTATCTATTAATTACGTCTTCAATTTTGAAATAGAGTTGGAGGTTATTAGGGTGCTAATGCTGAAACTGAAGCTAGATACCATGTGCTAATTTTCCCAGTTGGTGGGGAGGGAGTAGGTCAAAAACCTGTGAAGTAATAAAGAGTCTAATTAGTGGACAGCCCTCTTCTTTAAATGTCCTAAAATGACCATGTAATAAATAAATCACTTAGGCAGGCTGCTTTTATTTTAAAATCTTTACCCTACTAAACCGAAGCCCATCGACATTTTACCGTTAATCAATTGACAACCACCCAGAAGATTTAGCTAGGGGTAAAAATCCTCGTTCCCGACCATTTTTCCTAATCCATTTTTCCTAAAAAAAAATAAATTCCTAATCCATTTTTCCTAACCATTTTTTTCCTACTTTTTAATTTTCCTAAAAGTTTTTGATTCCTAAAATGCCTATTTTTCTTAATTTTTGTAAACCCCTAAAGGAATTTTAGGAAATTTTATTTTAGGAATCAAAAAATTTTAGGAAAATTAAAAATTAGAAAAAAAAATAGATAGGAAAAATATTTTAGGAACCAAAATTTTTAGAAAAAATGGATTAGGAATTTTTTTTTTTAGGAAAAAGGGTAGGGAATCAAAAATCCTCAGAGTGTATTTTTTAATTTTCAAACATGTTACCAATATGAAGTAGAATTATTTTTCTTGCATTCTACTTTCTCTTCCAAATCTAAATCTCTGAGATTATTGAAGTACCACGCATAATTTTCGCAATTTTTGACCCTCTTTCACTTTGGTCACCTCAAAATGGGCAATCTGTTATGTAGACTTATGCACCATTCAAATATAGTCATCATTTCATCGACGAATTTTGACCACCCCATTCCCTCTTGTATGCATACGTCTTCATAACCTTCCCCCAGGTGACTATTGCCTCATTTTCTGACGATCCTCACCCCCCCCCCCCCCTCCCGCTTCATTTAAAAATAATTTGCTTGATTTTTCGTTTATAAATCAACTAACTGTCCGTGCTCGCTTTGCTTCGCGCATTGCAGCTAATATCCGAAATATGTTTTTGTCGACAAATGTATTTTCCCGTATTTTAACCTTCCGTAAACAGTATTTTGAAGAATTTTTTAATGCGCGAAAATACTGAAGTTGACGTGACCCCCTTTTTTCAACCTTTCCATGCAGTTTTTTGAAAGCATATGAATTCAATTTTTGATTGTTTCGAACTTTTTAAATTTTTTTTTCCTAACAGATATACTTTTTGTTGGGATCAAATATGCCGCTTCTCCATTATGGCTCAAAATTAAGTTTCTAGAATTAATTTTCAAAATTTCCGGAAGTACCGTGCTTTATATATACTATGGATTTTTAACCAAAGATTTAAGGACGAAACACACGAAATGGAATAAGAACAAGAATAAGAACTAAGGAATTCAATTTGTTGAATTTCAAGATGGCGTCTTGTTCCAGAGCTCTGATTAGTGCAGCGCGCCTTGTTCTTATTCCTTAGCTCTTATTCCGAATAAGAGCTAATATTTCATTTCGTGTGTAATAGCCTTTAAAAATGGAGTCGGCCATTTTTACTAGGCCTACATTGCGTTTTTTTTATTCTTAATCCATGGCCGGAAATTCATAGAATAACTAAAGCACAGTACTTCCGGAAATTTCGAAAATTAAGGTGGAATACGAGGCACTTGTGAGTCAAATCAGGTCCTTGTAAAATAAAAATTAAATTCACCCGTTAAGTAAATTGAATTTTTATAAAAATCAATTTAAGACTTTTCCTTTTTTTTAATAAGTAGTACAGTTTATTTATTTATATTTACGTTTACAATTTTTCGATATAAGATGCTATGTTTGTAAACCTTCTGCCATTTTCTTATTTTACGCCTTGTTACCAACATAAAAACTGTTTTTAAAAGGATGGTCATTTGTGCATCTAATAGCGGAAAATTGTAAACGTAAATATAAATGAATCAATTATTATAATACCGATTTAAAAAAAGGAAATGTCTTAAGTTAATTTTTAGCTAAGATCAATTTACTTAACGGGTGAATTTAATTTTTATTTTACAAGTACCTGATTTGACTCACAAGTGCCTGGTATTCCACCTTAATTTTGAGCCATAATGAAGAAGCGAAAATAGAATAGCTGTTAGAATTTTAAAGCTTAAAGTGGATAATTTTTGATATCATACCCCAGTCAGTAAAAAAAATATTAACACCTATAAAATATTTATTGAAACAAAAAACAATAAAAATATTTTTAAAATTTTTGTCAACATTTTTGAAATATTTTTATCGCATCTTGTTTCAACAAATATTTACATCATATTTTTAAAATATTCAAAAATATTTTATAAATATTTTTTTGCTATCTGGGATGTGATTAATTAAAAAAAACGAATTCAATAAAGACAGTGATTTATCTCCAAATTTTAATCTTTTACAAATTTTAAGCTAAATTACAGCGTTACCAGCTTGTTTTTCCCTAATTGATGTCGTCCAATAGACCGAAATCATCATCGTTGTTGGGAATTAATTTAATTCTGCACACGGTAAAAAATTTTATGTTAACCTGGAAAAGGGCTACGCATTCCATATGTAACACTTTTTATGTTAAAATTTTAATGTAAACATTTTTATATTGACAAATGGTGATTGGCTATTGGTTGATCAACAATCACATTTATGCGACATAATCGTTTTATGTAAAATTTACATAGAAAGTGTATGTAGCCTCTTTCTTTATTAGTGAATTATGTTACTTTTAACATAAAACTTTTTACCGTGTAGGTTACTTTCAGTCATTTTAAAGAAATTTTTTTAGGACTAAGGGAATTTTAGTTGCAAACGTTTACGTTCACTTTATTTTTATCGTCATGCCTCAATCGTTAAGAAGTTTTGCATTTTCCAAATCGATCGTCTCCAAGTACCCACTTTAAATCGGGTTTTCTTTAAAAACGATATTTCATATTTTCTCCTCCTTTTTAATGTCTTTCGATCACGTTATTTCGCCGTAAAATTTCACGTATTTGGCGAAAAGAAAAAAAAAGTAATACACCATTTCCGAAAAATTATCGTTTTTGAAAATTTCAATTCGAAGTCTATTAGGGGATCCTTCATAATAAAAAGCTAGTTGAAATTTAACAATCGTTACCTGTCATATGATAGCTGTTTGACGGCTCGCCTGATATAATAGGAAATCCGCTTGCATGCATTTTGACATTCCTTTTCGCTGTACGTAGCTTCCCTTAATTCTTTTTCCAGTTGATCTTTCAATATTTTCAAGATCACATCCGAATCGAATTTTTTCTTAGGTTCAAGCCTGTATGTCGGAGCGTAAACCAAACCCTAAAAAATTTTCATCAAATTTCAAAAAAAAAAAAAATATTAGGCTTGATTAATTTTTTTTTTTTTTTTTTTTTTTTTACCTTTGAAATTGTTGATTCCGCTAATTGCTCAAAAGCTGAGGGGGGAGTCTTGGCCGGTCCATCACCATCGCCCGATAAAATCACGTCGACGACATCGATTTTAGCAAAACCTCTTTTCACCGGTTTTTTAGGCTCGGCCTCGCCATATTCTTCAGCCCCTCCGTTTGCAACGACCGAAGCCATGTTTCCGAAATTAAATCACGACTAAAATCATTTTTAATTAGTAAATCCCCGTACATCCGGATTAAGTTAATCGATAAGAAAATGAATTACCAAGACAGCCGTGGTCATGACAACCGTTTTGATAAATAACGTTTTCTTGATCCCCGGAGTTTTCGTGATGTATATTTTTTTTTCCTTTTTTTTTTTGAATCTGCTGACAGCTCTTAAAATCGTAAACTGAACATGTTGGTTTTGGTTCCTCTTGTCCCTAGGAATTTCCGGGGGATGGGATGATAGGGAGACGATTATAGTGGAAAAGGGAAACATATGCAATGGATTTGATTTTTTTAGTGGTAAGCTGTGTATTTAGGCTTTTCAATTTTAAGAGCAGAACGACTTTTTAAAAAAATTTTAAAAATTTTGAGAAATATAAATAAATAGGAACTATATTCTGCGATACTTTTTTTTCTGAATTGGAATATTATTCATATTCACGAAGGATCAATCATTTAAATCCAGGAACAAGCCATTGTTATTTGCCCATAGATTAAGTACCGGTAGTCCAAAGAGGCAGCTCTCTTTTTTAAAACTCTTTTTTCTGTTGCATTTTTTATGCATTTTGGTAAGTGAGATCGGTTTCAAATACGGCCTTTAATCCATTCCTTCCCTGGAATTTTAAGGTCGTTACGACACCTCAAGAGACCTTTCAAAAAATTTGAAAAAATTCTGAGTTGATACTCTACCTATACAGAAACTTTTCCCGATATAGGGAACGTTCAAGTATTACGTAAGATTTTTTTTTCGGGTTTTTGGACCCCCTTCCTCCCCTTCGTAAGAATTAGTAAGATTTATTTAACCCCCTCCCCCCATTATATTACGTAAGATTTTCGCGACCCCCCCCCCCCCTTTTTTTTTAACGCCAATAGTAAATTGGAGTAATATTTTTCTTCATCTACATTTATAGTTCATGCTCATATCCCTGAAGATGGCTACGATTGGCACAAAATTTCATCAAAAATAAATTTTTATTTCTGAAAAGTTTTTGAAAAAAAAAAAAATTTCTATTTTTCTATTTTAGACATTCGAAAAAAAATTGAAACAACTAAATTTTTTGAAATTAAAAAAAAAATTTGAACAATAAGTTATAATGGAAATTCTTAAGTAAGATTTGCCAAACCCCCCCTCTACCCGAGAAAGAAATCGTAAAAATTTCGAGTATTCCTTCCCCCTCCCCCTTTCGGTTTTACGTAATACTTGAACGCTCCCATAGGAGTTTTGAAATTCCAAAAAATTGATTTTCAAACCACTCTAATGTTTACGGATATGAGGCTTGTGTACGAAGTTTCAAATTTTAGAGTAGGATCTCTACTGAAAAGGCTTGAAATAGTAGATTTCCAGGCTGAACCGGAAAAGTGAGATTTTTTACGAGTCCGTTGCCAAGAGGGCTTTGAAAAATCGAAATTTTTCGGTTAAGCCTTGGAATTGTAGTTTTCAGGACGAAAATAACGAAATTTGTTTTGTTTACATGATCTTGAAAGTATACTTTTGGGTCTAGGCCTGAGAAAGGATATTTTCAGTCAGGAAAAAAGTGCACGCTGTATCTTGTACAGCGTAAAGAGGAAGTAAAACTTCTTATGGGGTTAAATAAGAATTTTGGAATTTCCACAAAATTTTATTAATTGTAGCTAAAAGTTAAAATTTTAAATATTATTAAAATTATTCAAAGTTTGAATTTTAACTTTGAAAAATTTCTTGTAAATTTCTTAATCAAGTTTTTGTATTTTACTTTTGAAAAAGTTATATTTTAAATAATATTTTTACAATTTTTTTAGAAATTAAAAATGCAATTGATTTAATGAGAAAATGCAAGATATCATTTGTTTAGTTTTTTTAGTCACTTTTTGAATTTTCACAAAATTCTAGGAACCTAACAAAATTAAAATAATATAAATAATATATAAATTTATAAATTATTTATTTATTATACCGGAGCCGTTGAATAACCTCGACGTGATTATCGTCGAAAGTGTCGACAACTTCGAGGTTTTTAAATTTACATTTTATTTAATTACAAAATAATATTTAAATAATTCTTTTACATTTTAAAAACCTCGAAAAATTCGAGGTTTTTAAATCTCGAATTTTAAAAATTATTTAATTATTTTATTTATTTTGTTAAAATCGTCGCAAAATTCGAGGTTTTTAAATCTGGCCATTTTTTATTTATATTGGGTAAAAAGGAATAGATCTAGGTTTTAATTACATTTAATTTCTATACGAGCATAACTGCTTTTCACATAAGCTAAAAAGCTAATAATGAGTCTAAAAATGAAAATGGTAATAATGTGTTAAAGAAACTGTTATAATGAAGGTCAAAACGGCCGTTAAACCTTTCCTTATTATATTTAAGAGCAGACGCTTAATGACAGAACCTAATAATTCATAAGTCATATTTTTTTTATTTTTGACAAGTAACTCTTTAAAAAAATAGTTAGTTGCCCTTGATAACTGCCCATAGTGAGTATTACTCGGAAAAAACAGATAGATGAAGCGGATATTGCGCCTATTGTTAGCTTATGGCTGTCGTAGGCTTTTAGTATAATCAGTCATTTAGTAAAATGCCTAGGCATATAGTAAAAGCCTGGGCAAATAGTAAAATGGTTTAAAAATATGATCATTTGATTAAATGCCTAGTCATTTCTTAAAACGCCCGTCATTTTATAAAACGCCCGACACTTTTTTTTCGTTTTGTAAAATGACTGATCTGAATACTTCAAATCAGGCAATCAGTGAAATGATACATATGGAAAAGAAAAATAAAAAAGCAATATTAATTAATTTTAATAATTAATCCTTTGAAACTTTCAAAATTTAATTAATTCATTAATTTTTTTAAGGGACCTCAATTTACTTTTGGAGCTTAGACCGCCATATTGAAGGTGAAAAATCCGTCCGGAGCTCAAAAGAACAGCAGAAAAAATTGTTCAAGCTTTTGCTTAAAAGTTTTGTGAAATGGCTATGGGTTTGTCAGTGGTGATAAGTGGTGGTCTAAAAGTAGATGGAGGTCCAGGGACGATGCGAGCGGGCACTATTTGCCTTACTACATAATTTTTTGACGATTTTGCCAATTTACCGACTGGAACTGCCGGGGAGACATGAGGCCCTCCTACCAGTAGTTGCAGTCGGCGAAGTGGCCAAAGCTTTAAACAGAAACTTGTTATAGACTTATGTTGGAAATATTTTTATAAAAAACTTAACATAATTTTGGTTCATATTTAGCAGAGTAGACTGGTCTAGCTTCTAAGATAACATACCTAGATCTATACGCTATAGTAGCTGCCAGCTACTAAAAAAAAAAGGTCTAATTATCAGACTTTTTTTTTTTTTAGTCGGCAGAATTTGGTTTGTCGCCCCCCCCCTCCGACTATTTATCGCTACGTCCCTGTGAGGTCCCTTAAAAAAATTAATGAAATTAAATAAATTTTTGAAAGTTTTAAAGGAGATTAAATTATAAAAATTAATGATGTTGCTTTTTTTTTCTTTTCCATATGTATCATTTCACTAATTGCCTGATTTGAAGTATTCAGATCAGTCATTTTACAAAACGAAAAAAAAGTGTCGGGCGTTTTATAAAATGACGGGCGTTTTAAGAAATGACTAGGCATTTAATCAAATGATCATATTTTTAAACCATTTTACTATTTGCCCAGGCTTTTACTATATGCCTAGGCATTTTACTAAATGACTGATTATACTAAAAGCCTACGACATGGCTATTAGTATAATGGTTTAAAGCTATTAAAAAAATGGGTCCGGTGAACCGGAACATGGCTTTATCGATCTTATGCAATGGGAAAACAAATAATTATATTTGGTTTAAGTTATTTGAATTGATGTACCAAAAAAATTAGTTAGATTTTTGATCAGAGATTCACAAAAGCCGCTGTTCGGGCATAAGTAATCCGAATTTCGGAAAAATTATTTCGGATTCGAAAACCTCTACCCCAAAAATATTCTCAAAAATATTGTTAGATTTTTGATCAGAGATTCACAAAAGCCGCTGTTCGGGCATAAGTAATCCGAATTTCGGAAAAATTATTTCAAATTCGGAATCCTCTACCCCAAAAATATTTTCAAAAATACGATTAAATTTTCGATCAGAGGTCCATCAAAGCCTCAGTACGGGCATAAGGAATTCGAATTTAGGAAAAATTATTTCAGATTCGGAATCCTCTACCCCGAAAATATTCTCAAAAATATGGTTAGATTTTTGATCAGAGTTCTACTAAAGCCGCAATACGGGCATAAGGAATTCGAATTTTGGAAAAATTATTTCATATTCGGAATCCTCTACCCCGAAAATATTCTCAAAAATACGGTTATTTTTTCCTTAGCTCCCACGAGGAACCCGCCAATCAGCATCCAAATCGCTTTGTTGACGTACTCGATGACGTCATATTGTGACGTTTCAAAGGCCTATACCCATACTTTTAGCCCTGCTCACCGTTTCTGAACCACTCAACAGAATTTAACCAAATTTCAATGGTAGCGTATTTCGATGAATATCTACTACAGTACAAAAATTTGCCTCAATCTGTAGCTGCGCTTGCGATTTACACTAAAAACGACCTAGAAATATGAACATTTACAATCGTCATTTCCGAACGGCTTGAGCGATTTTGCTCAAAATTCTTCAGTCACCACCCACTAGACCCTTAAACACTCCGGCCAAATTTCGTTTCGATCCGTTGCGTATTTTTTTCTTAAATCGGGAAACATACATATACTTTTTTGTCACACACACACATACATACATACACACACATATACGTACATGCCAATACCTTGTCGCGACATTTTTTTTTTGAATTTTTCTTATGGCCGATGACCTTGAGAAATTTTTTTCTTGTCCTTGTGGCGACACTTCAAAAATTTATTTAACATTGCGATCCCGTAAGAAACGTTATGTCATGCTGTCGCGTTCCATAGTCGTCATGCCATAGTGTCATGCTGTCGCGATAGTGTTATGAAAAATCGGGTATGAAGTCGCGATAAGGCCGACCATGTCAGCACACACACACGGACATCATGGAGTTTGATATATTTTTGGATTCCTTGCTTCACGGGGAGTCAGAAAATATATAAAACTTGATAGGTGAAATTTTTTAGGAAAACAATGCTTTTCGCCCCTTGGTCGATAAAGCAAAAATAACTTTTTCTGACCTTTTTCGTAAAAATATTTTTATAAGACGCCTTCTCGGGCTTCTACGTCGAAATAGACTCAAAATTCGGAATCTCTGACCTCAAAAACAATTAGGCGATAGTTTAAAATTTCTAAAAAATAATAAGTTGAGATTACGGCGTTACATTTAACTCCTATGCACGGATTGCCTAAAACTGGGTTGCAAGGCGCCGTGCTTACTATGGATGAGTTTAGGACCTCTCTGTAGTCCAGAAAAAACATTTACATCAGTCTTATAAATTCAGTCCGGGAGAGTCCAATCTTAAAAATAGGCCTGGACAGGAAAGGGTTAATGTAGCTTTGTCAATAATAAGTAACTCTTTTTATCTGCGGCTTTGATACAAAAAGGGTATTACAATAACTTAATGGACACCTGATGTGCCGTTTTTGTGTTCCAATTAATATGCCTGCAGCTGACTTTTCAGACAAACATACTGTGAGTTTTTGTCAAGAGAGGAAGAAAGTTTAACTTATAAAAATCGGAAACTTACTTTACGAGTTTCAGGCAAACTTAGTATAAACTGATATTTAAATAAATCTGCGAAGCGTTCTCTTAAATTAAATAAATATTTAAAAGGCCCGATTTAAAAACCTCGAATTTTGCGACTATTTTAACGAAAAAAAAAAAAAAAAAAAAAATTAAATAATTCATTTAAAATTCCAGATTTAAAAACCTCGAACTTTTCGAGGTTTTTAAATGTAAAAAAACGATTTAAAAATAATATTTAATTTTAGCAAAGTCGGGATTTAATAACCTCGACGTTAAAAACCTCGCGGCGAGGTTTTTAACGCTTTCGACGATAATCACGTCGAGGTTTTTCCACTGAAGCGTTATACCAAGTATTAATAAGTTTTGTAAAATTATTACGGTTCTTAATTTTTTAATACGGCCCGGAATTAAATAAAACCCCTATACCGGAATACGGTAAATCTTTTAGTTAATTTTAATTTATTAAGTAAAAAATTTTTTAAAATTATCACGCTTACAAACGGTTTACGGGTCCGACCCCCGCCATAAGAAGTTTTACTTCAATAAAAATAATTAAATTTGTCAGTACATTTTTGAATATTTTCGAGAACATTTATTACTTATTAAAAGCCAGTCCCACCAGTGAAGAAAAGTAAAGAAGTACAATGTTCTTTGCCGTAACGTTAGCCAGTGGAAGTACAATTTTTTTAAAGTCGTTTTTTTGTTTAGTTTTTTTTTTTTTTTTTTTTTGGTCAGATTGGCTCTAAATAATTGCTGTAATTAATTCAATACATTTTCATATGGTAATAATATCATAATTCAAAGGTTTTTTAAACATCAAAGAATTCGTTTTTTCAACTTCAGAAAGCAGATAAATTTACCTATTAACCTCAAGGGATTTTGCGAGCTTTATTTTTACGTACAGAATATCATACTACCATTACCATAACAAAGCCATTTTCATCATTTCGTGGATTGTGGTTGTCATTTTCTTCATCTACCATAAATGTGACCAAATGTGGACATCGGGAATGACAGAAAGCAAACACGTAACTTAATAAAAGTCCAATATTAGGAATTATTATGAATGGATCATAAAACCAAGCTGTACTCAAGCTCCCAAGTTTGAAAATCCCCAAGATTATGCTGGCCGTAATATTTTCCACGACGAAAATGACTGTTGAGATTCCGCAGAATAGAATAATATCAGGAAGATTTTGTCTGTAGAATGAAAAATATCTTTCGTTCCATGGAACAGAAATAATCGAAAGATTTCCTTCTTCATGTGGGAAGGAAATCAAAGTTAATGCAATGATGTGTGTAAAGCTTTGTGAAAAAACGACGAGTATGTAACCTAATTTTATCTTATAAAATTTTATAGTTCTAAAATTTTCTAATATAGCAGTATAGTATCTTTTGTCGGTTTTGAATAGGAAATGCAGAAACAATGCAGAAAAAGCCCAGTGAAATCCGATCGCAATAGTCGTATACAGAGGGAACCTCGAAGCGACGAAAGATATAGATAAAATTCTGGAACCTGGTGATAATATCATGAAATATTTTTAAAAAAATAATAATAATTCGGAGAATTTTAATTTTCTACATACTAATTAAACAAAAATATATTCCGAATTTAGTGACGTTTGCGATTCTTCTCCAAATCAAAATATTTTTTTATTTGATTTTCCGTCCTTATATTTTCGAGGGACAATATAACTGGTCTTGCAAGATGCATAATACTGGCAGAACTTTTTTTGTTTACAGTATAAATTGAAGTCACGAAACTGATGAAACTGCTTGAAAGGGAGAAAAGTTGCGATATGTTTAATTTCGATCCAATATTATGTTCCATCAGAAAAATTGTCACTTGTAAAAGTAGCTGAGGCATTGTTTCTAAATGAATGTCAATTTGCAAAAGTTCTATTCTACAGTTATTTTCCTGGAATGGAAAGCCTGCTGTATTAATTCAAAACTTATAAACCACAAAAATTATTTTTCATACTCACGAAACAGTACATTTGGTAATATTTTTCTTGCTTCTCCTTGTCCTTCTGTATCTCTGCTAATCTCAATTTCCTAGCAATATTTAAACAGTCCAAAGATCTTAATGTAATAGCTGACAGTGAAAAGAAAATTAAAACCCGAACAATCCAATCCTCTGCAAAACTCTGCCAGAAGGATGATCTGGCAAGATCACTAGGTGTTTTATTTATCATTTCCAGGCTCCAGATTGTAATCATTAAAGCTGGAACTATTATTAAATACAATGTCCAAATACCGTACCAGTATTTTCCATCTTCAAAGTAAGAGACCATTAAATAAACATCAGAACCTATATCCAATATATGAAAGATTGTAGACATAATTAAGACGAAAATACTCCAATTGCCGACATGGAACTTTTTCGGCGAAAATGTATTTGGATCGAGCGGCTTTATTTCCTCACTTTCATCCTTGAAATCCTGGGCCGACATTTTGTTATGAGTGCGACAATTTTATTGTCCTGCTTAATTTTGAAAATATGATGTGCTTATGGTGTCCTTGTTGCTATTCTACCTTACCCATACAGGTATTAGACTATTTAATGACTGACACAATCGCGAAATCAAGCTCACGGACGTACCACACCGAAATTTTTCATTAAGTGACGCTTTTAATGAAAAAAAAACTTAATATTTTACGGACATTTACAGCGCTAAGTATCATGCTTTGCTCCGATGTTTAGCTTTTATCAAAGAATGTCAACAAAAATATGAAATCTTGGTTTTTCTTTCCTCGTACCCTTTAAACACGAGTGCACTGTTTCAACGAGGAAAAACATTTCTTATTCATCTTTTGAGATAAAGTACGTTATCTCTTGTTAGGTGATTGGTCTTCAAAATAGCATCTATGAATTTTCTAAGGAGCTTTAAAATATTGCGCAAGAACGGAAGAGAAGGGAGGTAATCTATCGAAAGTGCAAATAATTTTTTTATCAATAATTATTCGTTAATAAAATAAACACAATATATGTTTCTGAATGAAGTAATGTTCCAAAATAAATTGATGCTATTTTATATCAGGGTGCACGGAGTGCACCAGCCAAGTTTTAAATGCGCTCCACTGTGCTCCCTTTACATGAGTGGTTAACTTGACGATTTTGCGCATCTATAACAAAGGATCTAGAAGTGGTACGGAATCGGTATTTTTTTTAAAAGATTTTCGCTAGCCCAGTTATGACATATCCCGAATTACATTTTTCCAAAGTTGCTCATTCCTGAGATATAGAGCTTTGAAAACGGGTAGTTTGAGCGTCATATAGCCATATATATACTGACAGAACGAGCATAATTCAACGTCGCGCAAAAAGGAAACAACAAAACAAAAAACCAAATGCCTAACATCTTTATTCCATTATCAGTTGTTTTTATTATACCAAAAGGATGAAAAAAAAAAGTTTGACATGCAAAAAGGGAACAAAAATACATAAACTGTTTACGTCGTTGAATGGGAGATAAACAAAACAGTTTTTTTTTCCATACATAGAACTATTCGGGAACATGCCTTTTCTTATTTTTACTATATAAGACCGGAAGGGGGGGAGGGGGTACTCGAAATTCTTACGATTTCTTACATCGGGGAAAGGGGAGTTTGGCGAATCTTACGTAAGAATTTCTATTATAATTTATTGTTCAGAATTTTTTTTATTTTCAAAAAATTAATTTTAGTTTCCTTTTTTTTTTTTTTTTTTTTTTTTTTTTCAATTTAAAAAAATTGAAATTTTTTTTTACACTAATTTTTGAAAAATAAAGATAGATTTTTTGATGCATTCAGCATTCTCTACAATAAAACACTCAATTTTCTGTTACGATTTTCTTACAGAAATAAAGAAATGAACTCTGTCTAGGTTTGAGAAAAATTTTACTTTAATTTAAAATTCGCGCTAAAAAAAGGGGGGGGGGGAGTTCTGCGAAAATCTTGCGTAATATAATAGGGGGGGTCAAAGAAATCTTACTAATTCTTAGAATTCTTACGAAAGGGGGGAGGGGATCTAAAAATCCGAAAAAAATTCTAACGTAATACTTGAACGTTCCCTATAGTCTAATAAGAAAAATTTATTTTATTGATTTACTATAAAAAAGAAACAAAAAAATCTTTCAAATTTTTTTATTTTTTCTCCGCTTTGTTCTACTTTATAAAAAAGGTAACTCAATTTATTAATGAGTAAGGACTTTTTTTTTCAGCGTGAAAGCTTAAGCGGGGAAAAATTCCGAGACATTATTAATATTACCCATATTGAAATTAAAATTTTAGTTTTAGTTTGGGACCTGGCAAAACTACGGCCAACTTTTTGCAAGGCCAGGGTTCTAAAATGCAGTATTTTCATAATTCTTTTAATTTTTTAAATTGTCGTTATTCCGAAAAATTAATTACAAATGATTTCTGAGAGATTTTCAAAAATCCGGACTTTTTGTAAGGCCAGGGTTCTAAAATGGAGCCTATGACAAACCCCCGAACTTTTGAGAACCCAGAATCGGGGCTCTGCAAATTCTGGGTTCTGAAAGTACTATAATTTTCCATTAATTATATTCGAGGTTCCGCAAATTCGGGCTTTTGCATTTTAATCATTATTTTTATTTTTAATTTATTGTCATTGTTTCGAAAAATTAATTAAAAAGGATTTTTCAGAGATTTTGAAAAATCCGAACACATCGGGGATTTTTTCGTTTTAATTTCGATTTTAATTTTAAAAAAAATTTAATAAGCTCAAGTTTTTTTTTTTTTTGGCGGAGAAAAAAAATACTTAAAAAATCAATTTTCAGCAAATATGATCTCTTTATTTTTCTGTCTTTTTCGGCTGATATTTTAACTGTTAATAAAAATGCTCGTCACTGAGCAAGTCAAAGGTTTCTGACGCAGAAACATCTAACCTTGATCGAGTTATCTATCTTACAAGAGTCTGGCGCGGCGATTGGGCTTTTTTACCCAACAATCATTTATGAATGGCAAAACTACGGCCAACTTTTTGCAAGGCCAGGGTTCTAAAATGCAGTATTTTCATAATTCTTTTAATTTTTTAAATTGTCGTTATTCTGAAAAATTAATTACAAATGATTTCTGAGAGATTTTCAAAAATCCGGACTTTTTGTAAGGCCAGGGTTAGTTTTGTCTTAACTAAGGCGTTAGTTTTGTCTTATTCCTTCCGCTTCCTATATTATATTTCTGCAAAAATGACTGATATCCCAACAAAAACAGATGTGTAAAAAAAGAAGCCAAGTTTAATTCGACTTTCCAAAAACCTTCGGCCTTCAAAAGTTCTGATATGAAAAAGAAGGCCAAGTTTCAAAATCCCGGTTTGACAAAGTTTTCCCCCTGCCTTTCATTGGAGATGCGTGCATCAGCCGTTCAACAATTCACCGCTTCTAAAATAAATATTCTTGCAAAAAATTGGCTGCCTTCGATGCTTTTTTCTCCCTAAGTTTATTTTCTTTGTTTGTCCACTTTCACCTATTAGTCTTCTTCTTCTTATTGTGCCGTACCTGTGTCCAGGCGTAGGCGACCATCGATGAGATTCTTATACTCATCTCTATCGGGGCAATCCGGAAGAGCTCCTCGACACCTAAGCCGGTCCAAGCCCTTAAATTACGCAGCCACGATAGGTTATTAGTCAATTAGTCACGATTAGATCTATTAGTCAATTTTACTTAATACATTTTTCCTCACATAATTTGAATAACACAGTGCTACTTTTCTAATAGTATCGAAACATTATTTCATATGTAGAAATACGTTTCTAAAATCCTCTTCAAACCATTTCATTCCTCCTAAATTTTTCAATAATATGAAGTCTCTTTTTTGTGTACTATTTCTGTACTAGGCAGGCCAACTGAGCTATGTACATCACAATCGTGTATGGACATATATTCTTTTGAACCGATGCAGCTTAAAGCCGCTTCAGGCAGCAGTTCAAAAGAATGTATCTTGATCCACGATTGTGATGGACATAGCTCAGTGGACAGCGGACCACGCATCTCCAGTGGACCTTTAGTACAGTACAGATTTAAAAATGAGTGCACTCTATACTCTCTGCAAAATAAAAAATAAAATAAAAACAGACGGATGTATATTATTTAAGGCAACACATCGTATAACTAATCGTATAGCTCATATTATTCGAATTTTTATTAAAAGAACCAATTGTTTTGGTCGTTAGGAATAGAACTTGTTTACTTTCCCTTAACAAACTTAATGTCGTGAACGTAGTTTTCATTCTATTTAATATTATACTGTATACATCGCACATCCAAAAATTATCGGTCTTAAATATTTTCCAAGCTGCCGTCTCCATTGTTTAACACAGAAGGCAGCCAATTTTTTGCAAGAATATTTATTTTAGAAGCGGTGAATTGTTGAACGGCTGATGCACGCATCTCCAATGAAAGGCAGGGGAAAAACTTTGTCAAACCGGGATTTTGAAACTTGGCCTTCTTTTTCATATCAGAACTTTTGAAGGCCGAAGGTTTTTGGAAAGTCGAATTAAACTTGGCTTCTTTTTTTACACATCTGTTTTTGTTGGGTTTTATATACGGGATTAAGAACTTCTTATTAAAATAATTTAAATGCTTAGCTTGACATAGTTCGATTTATTTGAAAATCATCATCAAAAGCCTAAAAACACAAAATCGAACTCCGTGCGTCGGTGGTGAACTAACCTATCTCCATTGTAAATATGATTGAAGATAGTCTGTTTCGAGTGTTTAATGAAAATCACGTGATCGTGCGACTGCAAGTTTACACGCTCATGTTGGCGTAAACTTGTGGTCACGTAACACTTCTACGAAATATCAAAACAGACTAACTCCATTCATATTTACGATGGAGATACTTTAGTTCACCTCCGACACAAGGATTTACGAAATATCATCAGATATACGAATTTTTCCCAAAAATATTTACCCCATTTTTTCAATAAATGGTGCCTTTTTTAAAAAGTGAAAACGTTTTCAAACGCCATAAAGCGTTTTTACTTGTCAATTTAACGGATTTTTTTTTTTTTTATACAACTCAAATTTGAGAGCTGATTTTAGTCGATTCTTTTAAGAGATGACCTGATGATGCTGTGATAAGAAACAATGATAAATAAAATAGATGACATTATGATATTAGGTTTTTAATAAATAGTTCCTATTTTTTAAAGACAATTTCAATTGCAAAAACGATTTCATGTAAGCATTGAAACCAAGTGTTATAACAACGAAAGGATTCTAAATAATATTTCCTTTATCCAATTTTCAATAACCAGAAATGTAAACTTGCGGTATCGTGACCGAAAATGTATAATATTTCCTTTTTTTTTTTACCCCGTGTGGTATTTACTCAAAATGACGCCACATCTACACGATATCAAAAGACATGATATCAATTTTTTTTTCGCTTTCCTTTTAATAGTTTTTTATTTTTAATATTTAAATATACAAACCGTGCGGTTTTTTTTTCTTTTCTTTCATTCGGGGATTTTTGCATACGTGCTTTTTTTGTTTGAGGTTTTCACGGAAATCGTAGCAGTGCCAGTCATCGGTTTTATTGATTTAGAAAATAAAAATGATTTACCACACACATACGTCAGCGTATGAGGAATAAAAAATGGATGTTTAGAACTTTTAGAGTCGAGGTTTTTTTAATAAAAAAAAATGTATGAAGTAATTTTTTGGGGGCACAATGTGGGGGAATAAGTTACTTACTGTTTTAGAAAAAGGGAAGAAATATTTGGGATTTTTATTTCGCAGCTTAATTTTTGCAGATTTTTTCTAACATATTCAAAAATGGCCAGTTCATTTTAACATGTTTAGTGAAAATTTTGACTAATCATTGTCATCCAGCTTACACGGTAAAAAATATCTGTTAACATGTTAAAAGCGCTCCATCAATTTTGCATGTTAACGATATTCTGTTAAATTTGACATATTGATCTGTTAATTTGACAGAAAGTAAATGTTAAAAACCACAGAATTATGTTAAATGTAACTTATCAACTATGTGGACCGTTTTAAACAGGAAAAAAATGTCCATTTTACAGAGAATGTTTTTACAGTGTAACTGCAGTATATACAACTTTCGCTGCTTGTCTAGAGCTTTCTGAGTATGCTGCGGAAAATTTTCGTCCAACATGTTTATCAAACTGGTTCGAAGAACATGTTGAATAAACCTTGACCAACATCAATATGTTGGTGAACATGTTTGCACAAGGGCGTAAATTCGACATTTACATGTTGAGTAAATTTGGTGAACATGTTCTGCTAACATGTTGATTCAACAGGTAGAAAAATGTTTAAATACGCAGTCGGATGAATTTGCCTAAAACATATTCCCCGACATAATTGGAAAAGCTGTTAGACAAGCAGTGCGACTTTTTTAGCCATGTTGGTGAAAATATTATAATCATGTTAAAGAATGTGTTGCCTACCATGTTGAAGAAACATCCTAATAAACATGTTAGCTAACATGTTGCTATGAATATGTTAACTATCATAATAAGAGAACATGTTGAAGAATCTGCCGTCTATCATGTTGAAAAAAATATGTGAAAGAATTGGATATGTAATAATATTATCATCATGTTAAAGAATCTGATGTCACCTGATAGCTAACATTGCCTTCAACATGCTTTTTAAACATGTTAGCTAACATATTTGTTAGAATGTTTCTTTAACATGGTAGGCAACACATTCTTTAACATGATGATAATATTGTTACATATCCAATTCTTTTACTTATTTTTTTTCAACATGATAGGCAGCAGATTCTTTAACATGTTCTCTTATTATGGTAGTCAACATATTCATAGCAGCCTGTCATGTAAAATGTTTATTAGGATGTTTCTTCAACATGGTAGGCAACACATTTTTTAACATGATGATAACATTATTGCAAATCCAATCCTTTCACTTATTTTTTTCTCAACAGACCGCAGAATCTTCAACATGTTTCCTTTAATACGTTTTCTTATTATAGTAGTTAACGTATTCATAGCAACATGTTACATGTTTTTAACATATTCTTCAATATTGTAGCTAAATATCCAATCCAATCCTTTAGCATACTTTTTGGTCATTTTTTTAAAACATTATTGCTAAAATATCCTTTGACAGGTTTCTTCGACATGGTAGCTAACATTTTCGTCGTAAAATTACATACTTTAAATATTCATTTGTCTTATTCGAAATTATTTAAAAAATTTTGAAATTAGCCAAATTAAAAATAAACTTATTTTTTAATTTTCCAAAAAAAGGAAAAAAAAAATTACAACCAACTTTTTTTTAATATTTTTGATTTTAGGCTCCATCCTCTCGCCGCCTAGAAATAGCAACAGCCGTAGTGGAAGTAACAGAAATACAAAAAAAAAAAAGGAAAAAGGAAAGAATCCTCCATGATGGATGGTACGAGGTGTTACCAAATGTATCCCAGTTGTAAATCGATATCTCGTATACGAGCTACATCATTTACTTAGGTTAATAAATTTTCCAAAAAAACACGAACATGAGCAATCAAATAATATCATCAGCAGCAAGCAAAATTGCTATGCTACATAGAGTTCATCGGGATAGCAGCTGATTAAGTCAGTCAAAGCTTCAGGGGATAGCACATGTATCTTCTTCCTCATCACTTTCGCATCATTTACCTGTTCACCCTCCGACGTCTCAGGAGAAACAACAGGAAAAAAAGGAATCGACACCAGTAGTAAGTCTTCGCAATTAAAATAATTATAATAATTTTTAATTAATAAAAGTGAAGAATCTTGTTCGAGAGCATAAAAAAAAAATAATAAAAACTTTTTTTTAAGGAATGGTTTTTTTGCGTGACGAAAAAATAAAAATGGAGTGAACGATCGATTTTTTATGTTTCATATTTCAAAAAAAAAAAGTTTCCCGCGGTTTTTGCGACTTTGAAAAATTTATTGGACTTTTTTTTAAAGTTTCTGCTCCGCCCTTTTGTTATTTTTTTTAGGTTCCTAGATACATGAACACATATCGCCTGGAGCCAAAAAAATATTTCAATGCAGAGGAAGTATTCAAAATTATAGAGGAAATAGTCCAGAAGGAATGCACGGGGGTAGCCTACGATCCCGTGAAATGTCCGGCTTTAGCGGTGAATATAGCAGGGCAAATCCGAGTTAAAGTTAAAGAATTAGAGTTTGACAGGTAAGGGATATCAAGTTGGGTTTCGAGACGACTCTCCATTAAAATTTTATGACTTAATTTGTGAAAAAACTGTCGTAGAATTATTGATTAATTTGAGATGATTTTGAAATAAAATCCGTTTTTAATTCAATCAGAAATTCTATTTTTAAGTCACGAAAGTTTTATTTTTGGAAAAAGAAGAAAATTTTTGGTTGATTGTTCGTCACACGTCCTTTGTGTTAAATAAATGGGAAGACAAATTATATATCAAGAAAAAATGTGTTATAAAATTGAGTCATAAAAAACTTAAACTTATCATTATAACATTTTATAACTCGCCAAAAAAGGCATCTATTTATAATTCGTTATAAAATTTTATAGCACGAATTATTCTCAGTTTTTTTTTAAGTTTTTTTATTTTCTTCTAACGCTTCCCAAATTTTTCTATTTCTGATTTTCTTTATTTTGGAGCCTTTGTCAAATTAAAAGTACAAGAAATAAACCGAAAATTCGGAAAAACCTGGAAAATATTATAAGTCAAAATAATTGGCAACTTAAGAACCATATTGCCGCTTTTAAAAATCAGTTGAAAAGTGGTGTAGTGGCTGGTAAGTCGACCACAAGGCTCGGGTTCTATTCCAAGTAATTGTAATTCTTTTTTCTTCTTTTTCCTCATGAAAAATTTTTAAAAAAGAGCCTATAAAGTCCCCATATGCTAAATATAGTGCAATTCAAGCATAAAATTAATATATTACTCAGTTAAAAATTTTAATTATAAAAATTTATAAATAGTTATAAAATTTTATAATCTGCCAAAACGTTATAGAGTTATAAAACTTTATAACGCACTTTTTCTTGGGATGTAACTGGGGTATTTTGAACTGCAGAAACCGAATATGAAATAAAAATGTAAAAAAAAAAAAAATTAAATTCAAAATGGCGTATGATTGGAAAAATCTTATTTAAAATATTACAGATTTTCTTGATTCGAATTTTGTAAACGCCTTATGTATTGCTCTTTTTTATTCTTATGAACTGAAAAATGCAAGTAAATAACGGATGGACAGTCATTTATGTAACATTCAACAAGAGGGCTTCAACTACGTTTAGCTTATGGGCAAAACCTATGTTTAGCAATGGGTGTTTTCTGTGGAGAGGCGTTTATAAGTTCAAAAATTATAAAAGCGAAATATTTTGGGCGGGTTTTTTGAACTGCTAATTCTGAATCTGAGGTCCACATTTTGAAAGAATTCAAATTAAAGATTGAGGCACATTAACTTTGAAAATTTTCAGTCTTCTTAATTATCAGAATTATTTTTGAAAAATTAAGACAAGTTAATTTTTCGGGAGGCAGTCAATTTAAGACAAGTTGATTTTCTGGGGCCGCAGGTGCACTCTACGTAAAATTCGACGTTAGATTTGAATTCAGTTTTCCGGAAAACATATACTGTAATTCGATATCCATATGTTATTTTTCCGATAATTTATGAAAGTTTGTTTCCTGGTGAGCCATCAGTGCCCCCACGTAAAAATTAATTTCAGAATAGAAATCAGCGACCTCTAAAACCGCTTAATCCATACAAAAGAGATTTAAAAAATTTTCGGGAAAAGGATTAAAAAAAATTAAAATTGCATAACTGAGCAATATCGGGCGCATTAATCTTTTTTTTATCCCTTTGGTCTAGTGCTTTGCTTATATAGATAGAATACAGAAAAACGATATTTAGGAGAAACGGGGTATTATCAAATTTCGAAATTTGGCCGGCAAGGGGTTAATCAAGGGAGTTTCAAATATTTCTCCAAATTAAAGAACAAGAAGAGGTGGATATTTTAGGAAGTGTCTTGATTTCCCTAGAATCCTTCAATTTCAGCCGCATTATCATTTCAATGCTGTTTTCTTTGCTGCCCTCCTGACTTTCCAGTTAGGGATTAACCAAAAAATTAATATTTTGGATATAAAAGCCCTTTCAGCATTCTACTCCGACCTCCAGCAACAAATATCCTCTTAAAGAAATACCTATATTTTAAAAAAAAGACTTGTCTCATTTAATTATTTTTTGCTTCAGGTATAAAATAATCGTATTCGTAGAAATAGGAGAAAAAAAACTTCATGGTTTCGAATCGGCAGTTAAATTCTTATGGGATGCGTCTAAAGATAGTTTCGCCAATTTTTATTTCGACACAACTTCTATGTTCATCAGCGCCACTTGTTTCGGAGTTTACAGGGAATGAAGGACATAATACGCCGGACTACAAAGGTAAGAAAAATATTAGAATTTTACAAAACAAGTAGGAGAAAAATCCTGAAACAAAAACCGTTGGTTTCAGAAACAGTTCAAAAATCATAAAAACTGCGCCACACCTTTCTACACGATCGAAAGATAGCCAAATGAACAGTTTTAAAAAAACCAGAATCTTCTTATATTTTCTTATGGAAATAAATTTTTATAGAGTATTACTAAAAATTAAATAATAGAGGAACAAAAAGAAAAAATGGTCTTTTTTTTAATACGCTGCCGGTCCAGACCAGAACCTTATGCCGAACCTGAGCCTCCGAGAATTTAAAATTATGAAACTTTCCGCAGTTCAAACCCTAAAATTTTTTAATAGATGAGACATCAATGCGACAGCCTTGTCTCAAATCTGAAAAATCCACCCCTGATGCAAGCTCTGGGTAAAGTACAAAAAAAAAAAAAGATTGTAAAACTGATGACGCCATCCCGATCGCATCAACTTTACTGCTGAATGACGTCATAAAAAAAAATCGGATAATTGTTTTTTGAAACCTTTCAAGGAAAATCATAGGAAAGATTTGATATAAAAAAATATAAAATATATACAGCGTTCCACAGATTTTTATTACAATATAAAAAAAACAAGCTTGATATCTTAATAATAAAAGAATTTTTTTCTTTTTTTTTTACATTTAAAAAAATATTTTTTTTTAAAAGGGAAAACAATCCAAAATAAAAAGTCTGAAATGAAAAACTAAAAAACTAAAGCTATAAATTCGAAAGGAAAAGTATACAAACACTTTCACGATTTTTTTTGTATAATTTTTCACATCGACGAAAAAAAAAGAGCCTAATCTAAAAATACGTCAAACGGTGGGCATCCTCACTAATCTAAAAAAAATCAAAATAAATTGACAGATCGTTTTCAGCTTCTCTAATGAAGCACGAATCAAAAAAACACATATGGCTAAAAAAAAATGTCGGCTTTGACCGGACGGAATATTTAAAAAAAAAAAAAAAAAAATCAAGAGTTATAAAAAGCGTGTTTTGAAGATTATAATTCAAGAGAAGGTCAGATCTGGTTGACGAACAAACAAAAAAAAAAGCCCGAGGGTTAGAATTTACAATAAACAAAAACTTAATGGCTAATAATTTTTTTTTTCTGCCAAACTAGTTTTAATTGAAAAAATAATAGGCCTACATGATTGTTTTTCTAAATCACAGCGAAAAAAAAGGCAAGAAAGCATAAACATGGAATGGTTTGGTATACTATAAAAAGGAAAATGAAAAACAATGAAAAGCTACATTCATTCATTCTAAACGAAAAAATACTTACAAATCACAACCAAAATTTAGTAAAAAGGAAAAAAAAAATTTTAAGATTAGGTTGAAGTAAATTTTTTTACATATAAAAAAATTTTAAACGGAAAAAAGGGTCCGTCAAAATCTAACATTTTTTATATAAAATTGGTAAGGTTTTTTGTAAAATTTTGTGCTCGTCGATAAAACTACGTCAACTATGTTGTAAAAAAAAAAAAAATGTCGGAAAATTTATAGTAAAAAATTTAAAGTGAAAAAAAAAAATAATAATAAATCTTACTGTAGTAATAATGTATCGTGAGGATGATGTTTCAGTAACATCATGTATATTACAGTAACTTCATGTAACGTTACAATAATCTTCAGTAATGTAAGTAATGTACGATTACAGTTACTATGTAATGCAATACGGTTGTAATGTAATGTAGACTGTGTACTGAGTAACAGTATTAGTTATTAATTAGTAATAGTTAATAACTAATACTCCCGTTTACTGTAACATTACCGTTACAATACTATAAAACTACAAGCTTCCAGTAATATCTGTGAATATCACTAATACATGTATTACGTTGGAAGACAAGAACTTTACATATTGTAACATTATAAAGTATTACTGTAACGGTGAAGTTAGTAACGTTATGGTAACTCGTACTTCAGGCTTATCGTAGGCCACAAAGGTGACCTTCCATAAGGTCATAAGCAAAGCAGAAAATTCTAATGAAATGCCGTTGGTATGTCATGCAGGTAACATTACCATAATAATGTACTGTACTTGATACTGTACTAGCATTACTGCAAAACCAGTAATCATTAGTGTTACCGCCAACAATTAGTATAACCCAGTTAACATTATCATATTTAATCTTATTGAAGCAAAAAAGGTTTTTAACGTGCCACAAATTTTCGGAGACGTAGTGGTTGATTCATCATAATTCAGTAATATTACAAATAACAACGCAGTAATTTTACGGTAACATCACAGTAACGTTAAGTTAATACGTCAATAAAGTTACGTTGATTTCTCAGTAATTTAATGGTAACAACGTAAAGTTACTGTGTTTTACGGTAAGATCTGAGCTGGGTTACAGTAACATCTCAGTTCAGTTACAGTTGAGTCTCAGTAATTTCACGGCAACATCACCCCATCGTTAAGTTAGTAACGTATCAGTAATGTTACGGTAACATTAATATTTTGCGAAATTAAATTAATTTTTTAAAAAAAATACTAAAATGCCAATTCAATGCTGAAGCGAATAATGCCCATTTTTTCTAAAGTAAAAAAAAAATGCTGAATATTTAGCCTAAATTAACAAAGGGTGCGGAGAAGGGGTTAAAATTCTTTAACTTCTTAGATACGTCATTTTAACTAATGGGCTATGTACGCAACCGTACATGGTAAAAAATTTTATGTTAAAAAGAAAAGTCCACACACAGTTTATGTTAAAATTAATATAATTATGTTATTATTTTAACATAAATATGTTAATTTTTAACATAAAAAAAAGTCCACACACGATTTATGTTACTGTTAACATAAAATTTTTTACCGTGTATTGTTGTGGAAAAATGTTAAGTACGCACTTCACACTATTTGTCTAACCAAAATTCAGGTCCCATAATTTAATCTTTGTGTCGAGTACTTCAACCTACTCTTTTTTCCTTAACAGAAAGATCCAGCAAAAAAAAAAATTTCAGCAATATCTTCGGCCCTTTTGAGATTCTTCCAAAAATTGATCAAGGCAAAACTTCATTATTGCTTTCTTTTTGTACGAAATTACTTTAAAAAAAAAAAAAAAATGAGGTACAACAAAAGGTGGTAACCATTACAAAAATGACTAAAACAGGAGTTCCACTACAAAAAAATTAATTAATTAATTCACTAGTAAAGTGTGAGCTGATTTTTTTTTTTTTTTTTCAATGGCAGTCTTCCTAATATAATATCATCAAAGGTCTCATAGTCACAAAATTAAAATCCTATTTACAAGAAAAAAATTGTCAAGTCCCTAAAACAAACTAACTGTAACGATCAATTTTCAAAAAAAAAAAATTGTCAATTTTCGTTGCAGATCACCTTTCTTGGTTTACAGAAGAAAAGGGCCTTCCATTTCGAAAGTGGTTTTTTCTTCTTGACTAAGGCACAATCAGACCAAAAAAAAAAAAAAAGAAATTAAAAAATAAAATTATTTTCTCACACACAATCATACAATCACGTGTAATGCGGATTGTATGGTGACTGTTGAACGTAAGGCGAAGAGTAAGCACTGTTTGGCGCACCACCAGCGTTTTGTCCTGAAACCAAGGGTTGATTGGTTTAAATAGGATCTGAAAAAATATATAACGAACATCCGTCAAATGGATGGACTGAAATAATTACCTGGAGGAGGCACATAGACTTGAGCAACTTGAGGGGGTCCTATCACAGCTGTAAAATAAAAAATAAAAAGCGCATTGCAAAAGGGCAAAGAAAAAAAATTGAGTTAAAAAAAAAAAAAATCTAAGCAGAAAGGTTGTTAATGGCTTATTTAAGAGTTGTAAAAAAAAAGCATAATTTACGCTCACCTTTTTAAAAAAACAGCTGGATGGACCAAATAATAAATTAGGTATAAAAAGCATATAATACACAGATTTATTAGAAACTGGATTAAACCTGCTTTACTTAATCTTCCAAAGACTTGGACTAAATTTTTTGCTTGATCAAATGAACAATTGGCTAAATTTTACATGCATGTAGGTTTAATAAGAGGGAATAAATTGCTATCATAAATTCCTATTAGTTAAAATGAGTGGGAGTAAATCTGAATACTATATAAGAACTGAAATTGAACAAAAATGATGAAATAACTACATTCTGTTTTTAATCTTTTAAGCTCCCAGTTTTGGCTAAAATTTAAAATTTTTCAACCCAGAAAGGTGGCATTATGGGCATGGGGGGGGGGGGGGGGGGGGGCAGAATTTGGAAAATTATATGGCCTGAATAGGTTCATGATTATGGGAAAATAATAAGAAACAAAACCAGTTTTCAGAGGGGTGTTGGACAATGATAAAAATAAGCAATTGAATCCAGTTCCTAACACTGAAACACACCAAAACTTCAATCATTTCAAAAGAGTGAAAATACTAACATCAAGAATTACAAACATTTACATACTTCCAGCGTGCCTTCTTTTATAGCAGAAGCAGCATGGACAGCAGAAGCAACAGATGAGTGAAGATAAAATGGAGAGAGCTACTAAAACAACAGCTCCAATAATGAGATAAGTTGCTGCAAATTCAAAGAAATTACAGCAGTAAAATTCTCCATGTGTGTCAAGGCAACAATATGATTTTGAGCTGTCATCGATCACTCTTGGGCAGGAGTTGATGAGGTGGTCAACAAAATTATTATCACTCCTCCAGTTGCAGTTCATTCCTAAAAAAATAGAAAAAAAAAAGTTTCAAAGGTATTTATTTACACACCCAGGAAGTTTTTATCTTCTTCAATGTCATTTTACTTTCAAAAAACGAAAATGCGACATTGATTTTTAAAAAAAGTCTGTTTTTTTTCATTAACGCCCGACAATTTATCAACTCTGACTTGGGATTCAGTCAGGTAAACCTAACGCGACATTAATCAACATGTGAGCCTATTCCAGAAAAAAAGAAATATAAAAAAAAAAAAGTATGAATGAACTCACCATGAGTCACGCTGAGGCATGATGCGATTACCAGAAAGTTAAACAATGAAATCATCTTCAAATATTTCGAGGTCACGAAAAGTCGTTGAATAAAAATTACCCTGAGTTAGTTTTCCCGAAAAAAGGAATGAAGATGAATAGAAACTGAACTTTAAACAAAAATTTAAAGGTGTTACTTGCAAGATTAATAAAACCACTGTAATTGCAACTTGGACTGAACCAGTAGCAAACTTACGATTGAATCAGTGATACGATATAATATGAGATATGACAGATAACGCCATATCAGACGCCCTTATCGTGATTTTTAAATGGAAAATGTGAGACATGGCGTCCAAAATGGCGGTTAGTGTCTTATCCGCCATTATAAAGGATCCTTATAGGGTGGGTACGCTTTAACAGAACGACAACTTAACGGCGTTTAAAAAAAATAAATTCCCTAGGCATTTTTCAGTGAGAATGTTGGGAGTTTAGACGTTGAATTTCAATCGTTTTACTGCTTTTTAGTGATTGTGAGTACTTTCATTTGATTTATTAAATAAATTAATACGTTTTTACGTATTTTTCCGTTAAAACGAGGTAAGATTTATTTGTTTTTTTTGCAAATTTAGGTACTTGAACAACGACACAACCAAGTTCTTGTGCCACGACAATTAAAAGTGTTTTTGGGAGTTGTCATTCGTCTCACTCACAAGCATCGTAGATCAGACGAAATAGGAATGGCAGCAATCCGTAAAAAATTAGTTATAGTCGGGGACGGGGCGTGCGGAAAAACATGCCTACTGATAGTGTTTAGCAAGGATCAATTCCCGGAGGTGTACGTGCCCACGGTATTCGAGAATTACGTAGCCGATATCGAAGTAGACGGCAAGCAAGTAGAACTAGCCTTGTGGGACACGGCTGGCCAAGAAGATTACGACCGTCTTCGGCCGTTGTCTTATCCAGACACGGATGTTATTTTAATGTGTTTTTCCATTGACTCGCCTGATTCTTTGGAAAACATACCCGAGAAGTGGACGCCAGAAGTTAAACACTTCTGCCCTAATGTTCCCATTATCCTTGTTGGGAACAAAAAGGATCTTAGAAATGATCCCAACACAATAAAGGAACTAGCAAAGATGAAGCAGGAGCCAATGAAGCCTGAGGAAGGACGGGCAATGGCTGAGAAAATTAACGCCTTCGCATATCTAGAATGTTCATCTAAGAGCAAAGAAGGGGTTCGAGAGGTATTTGAAACCGCCACTAGAGCTGCCCTCCAGGTTAAGAAGAAGAAAAAGGGACGATGCCTTCTTTTGTAAGCTTGCACCTTGCTCCCTTTTCAGCTTTTTTTCTGTGCTGATCTTATAATTATAATATTAAAAAAAGAAAAAGTATAACATTTTATTAAGTGGATTTAGTTGTTGTTATGAAAAAATGTAATTCACTAATGCAGAACAAGAAGAGCCCAATTACGATGTGTGTTTTTTGGTATTTAAGTCTGTATTTAATCAATATTGTCATTCATTCTGCTACTGAAATTAAAAAAAAATTATAAACAAATAAATGATTTAGATTGTAATTTCTTAGATAGAGAGTATTTTTCATCTTGTAAAATCATTTTAAAGAAAAGTCGTTACAGTATACAGTTACCATTTCTTTTTATCAAAAAAAAAAAACATTAAATCTAATAAACCTACAAAAAGGGTGCCTTTTTATCACATCTAATATTTTTTATTAAGAAGTAAAAAGTAATTAAGATGCTGAAGAATCAATTATTAAGAAATATTTTGAAAAACATGAAAAAAAACTTTTTTTAAATTGTAAATAAGCATCAAGTGTGGGACCAGTGGCAGATTGAATTGATTTTGTTCCTCTGTACAATATACAGAGCGAGGAATTTATATCATAAAAGAAAATTTTTTTTTAAATTAAAAGAAAAAGTAACATAAACCAATTTTTGTGATTATTTTTTTTTCAAATTTGTGTTTTTTAAATAATCGTAATCAGGTCTTTTTCTAGGAATGTAAAACTCAATTATTTGTCCAAAAAAAAAAGACAATTATGCTTTTGCCTTTGGTTACGTTGTTTCCTCTTTAAAAAAAAAAAAAAAATATATTAGTTTTTAGAAAATTCTCTTATAAAAAATACTGATCTAAAAAGAAAAAAAAGTAGGCGTTTGATCCTACTTTATATATTGGAGAATGCCTGAACCAATGAAGTGGTATTACATATAGGCTTGGAATAATATTTAAAAAAAAAAAAAGAAAAAAAAATTAAATAATTATATAAATTTTTAAAGCATTCATCATTTAGTAGCTACTCTCGCACAGATAGTTAATTTTTTTATTTTATAAGGAAATAAGTGTTCATTTGAATATCAAAAAAAAAAAATATGTAACAAATCATTTTTAATGAAGTGGTGCTTTGTTTTTTTTTTTTTTTTTTGAAAGAGTGTGGCTGATGTAGCACTTCTTCATTTGGTTTTTTTGTTTAGTAAGATCAAGAGGTACTGAAATTTTAAACCAACTTGAAAGCCAACTGAATACTCAAATCGTGCCTCCAGGGAAAAATTTTTATAAAAAAAAGCTCCATCTGACGTTAAAATTATATGAATAATGTTGGAAATTTCCAATTTTTTTTCTTCTAGAGGGAAAAATAAGGGTAGCTTGAATAACAAAAACTATTGTTGAATGCATTTTATATAGAAATAGAATGTTTTTTATAAGATATCTGATTTATTTTTATTTTTATTTTTATTTTTTTTTCCGTTGGTATAAATGTGTGGTATCAAACACATCTCAGTCCCAAGCTATGAATGATGACTCATCTCTTTATCTGAATCATAGTCATGCTGCCTCTCTCAGTGATTGAAACTTTGCACCTATAATTTTTTTTTTCCTTTATAAATATTAGGAAAAGTTATTTATATTTTATCATAATGAGTTCATTATGTGAAGAAGAATAGATGAAAATTCCTGACTATTCATAACTTTGGAATTCAACAGATTAAATTTTTTTTTTTTTTTTTTATTTTATAATTTCTTTGTGTTTGGAAGCCAATGGAGGATATGATTGTAATACGTAATTTTTCGTGATTCTTAATTTCGTACAGGATCCTTTACGTGAATAATTACGGGATTTTACGGATTCTAAAAATAGCATTTGAATGAGTCATCATCTTCGAAAATAAATCAATTTGACTGTGATTAAAATAGATATTGGGAAATTAAATAAGAAAAATCCAGTAAATATGCAATTGGGTTGCTGTTAATGGGAATAATGGGATCGACATTAATAAAGGGGATGGTACGTGCTTTATTTTTTCCTGGGATAACGGCGCTAATCCGGTTCCCTAAGTTAATAGTAGTGACTGGAATAATTCATATAGGGGTTCCATTAGTGCCAATGGCAGGAAATAATTATACAAATATTCTTTCCTAGTTTTACTTATTTGTAGCCAGGATCGATAAGTTTTTTTTTGAAAATGCTTTATTTTCTGGATAAGGATGTTTCCGAAAATGTAAACAAAGGACTTTCTAAGACGACCTTGAAATAGCTAATTGTAATTTATTAAGAAATAAAAAGATTTTTTCATTTCGGTAGTTTTAGGGAGTCAGAAGTTAATTTTTTTTCTATGGCATTCTATTACCATTCCCTCTTGTAGGGTATAGCACGGTAAAATTAGACACTGGCTACAGGTAGACCTTATCATTTTTAAATATTTTTCTTGCTTCCCCATAACATTCATTTTCAGTCTTGTTCAGACTTGTCATCATAAGCCCGAAGCTGGGTGTTTTGGTAGCTTCCAGTGGTGGTAAAATGAGATCCCTATATCAATACAGGATCTCATTATAGTGTCATTGAAAGCTCCCCTTGGGACTCCTTTGTTTTCTTGGTCTGCTTTCAGGAAGCTGCCATTGATGCTGTAAGATTCCTTTATTAAGATGAATGAGTGGTAAAACATGGTTTTACCATTAGCGTACGTCATATTGGCAGATCTCCGAATAGACTAGAGAGCAATTCCAGTAGAAACATGTAAAAAAAAAAATTGGGAACAGATAAAAAACGTCTCTGGGGTTGGCAGTAAAGACCACATTTTTCGATCCTGGGTTTGACCCTATACTTTCGTTATCTTTTTCTTTCTTTTTATATGTACATAGTTCTTCGGTTTATTTTCCTTGAAACATTTCCAAGTGCTTTCACCTGAAGTTCATTATCCTTATACAGTATATTTTATTTTACTTTCTTGGGTTGCTACGCATATTTTGCCTACTTTATTCTTATCTCCCCCGGTAACACAATCACGTTTTTAGAATGTTCGGGAATGCTTTTTTTTTTTTTTTTATGTAACAACGGTTCCAAATCAGAGGGTGTTAGCAGTGGTGTTAAAATGTTGAGAGAAACCTTTTTCCAGTAGAAGGAGAAATCCTTCCTTCCATTTCCAAAAAATAGCAGTGAGCCCGTATCCAGCACAAGCAATTAGATGAGCAATGTTCTGTATGGAACCTACAGTGTATTCTTTTAACATGAAACTGGTTTCAGACCCGTATTCCCCCCCCCCCCCCCAGAACATGGTTGGTACAAAAAACGAACAAGCACTAAGTACTACAAAGGGGACTCCAAATCAGAAACTAAAACCCCAAATCCCCTTTCCCTTTGCCCCTGGTTGATTACGGACCTGGTTTATTAACTTATTAATTAGTTCTAATAATATTTAACATATATAATTATATCTCAATCAAACATGTACATACAGGTAATCTTTAGTAAACACACAGGCAAATTTGGAAGTCTTATCATATGGAAAACAACCTGGTACGGCCATTTTGATTTATTCTTTACCTCTCCATCTACATAACTGAAAAAAATTAAAATACTATCTGTATTAGAAAAATAGCGTACTAATTTGCTATTTTCCCGCCTTTTCAATTTAAAAATTACATGTTTTTTCTTCCTTGCTTGTTTCTGCAAAGTGCCGCTGCAGGAAAATTTCGTCTTGTTGCTTTTGTGTGGGGCGAACGGGGGCGAACCATAGAGTATTTAAAACTCTATGGTCTCGGTTTTCACTTAGCAAGAATGTTGTCTATTTGATACTCTTTTAATATTTAATTAATTATTTTTTTTTATAATATGTTTTTGTTCAAATTAGTTTAAAGCTTAGTGATGTATTTTCCGATAGGATGGCCTCGTGTATTAAAAAATCCGGAGGGCGGCCAATCCGTGTTGAAGCAAATAGCACATAACCGTGATAAAATTTTATTTGCAATTTTGACAAGTGACTCGTTGTCAGTTTGGTTTTGCAAGGTAATTATTTGGGTTATTTGAAAAAAAAAAAGTACATATGTTCGAACGTTATGATTTACATAATAAACCGGATCGTTGGTTTGGAAAAAATTAGTTGGTATTTAAAACTGTTTTATTTATTTGTTTATGTCTTTTTGTTTAGCCATGTGTGTCAATAGTAGTTTACAAGAGGTCATCGGATTCTCTTTTCAAATTTGGGGCAAATCAGCTGGTAGAATGGCGTCCAGATTCGAGTATGTTAGTGATTGTGGTAAGTGAACAAAAAAAGAAAATTTTGAATAATGTTGAGTCGCCTAATGTATATCTTTCATACTTACAGACAACATCAGGATATTTATTTTTCTTCAAGTTAGATGTTATAGATAATCAAAAAGGATTGTATGAACAAATTGATTCACCCCAGCCAAATTTAAGGAGAGATTCTGCTGAACTGTATATTAAAGAAGTTGTGCCGCCATTATGTTTGACATTGGTAATAAACTCTTCATTAAATACTTAAAAACACTTTTTAAAAAAAAGTTTCTAGATCTTTCCTTAAATCTTTGCGCTTGATTAAAATGTCACAATTCTCCTAATTTTTTTTTTTTTTTAGGATAATGTGATTAGTGTTGATGGTATTATAGTAAATTTAGTATGTATAAGGGATGAGTTGATGATTGCTACTACATTAGGACGAATACTCAGATACAGATGGGATGGGTCTCAAAATTTAGATTATTGTTTGGATTTAAGTCGTGTTCCTTTTTGTATTGATCAACAAGTTTCCAAAGGTAATAAAAAATTCACCCCTATCCCTGAAAAATAAATTTAATCTTTTTTTTTTTTTTTTTTTTCTGATTTTAGCTGTTCCAATTGTTGAAAAAAATATTTATGTTGTTGATATTGAGTACTCACCACTTGTTGGAGGTTTTGCAATAGTTTTAAATGATGGAAGAGCTGCTTTTCTTACTGCTTCTTCCTTGCGGTTTGATCCCAATGTTAGTATATTTATTTATTTATTTATTTATTTTTTTATTTTTTTTTTTTCTGATTTTAGCTGTTCCAATTGTTGAAAAAAATATTTATGTTGTTGATATTGAGTACTCACCACTTGTTGGAGGTTTTGCAATAGTTTTAAATGATGGAAGAGCTGCTTTTCTTACTGCTTCTTCCTTGCGGTTTGATCCCAATGTTAGTATATTTATTTATTTATTTATTTATTTTTTTTTTTTTTTTGAAAAAAAATTCTTAAATTTTTTTGAAATTTCAGCAAGTGCAAGGGATTTGGGCCCAGGGAATTGAAGATGCTACTTGCTCAAGTGTTAATCACAAATTTCGGTTGATTGCGTTCGGTAGAAACAACTCTCAAGGCATTGTTTATTGTATAGATGAAAGCACTGGTGGCCTGGAAATTTCACATCAAATGATTTTATCGAGTAAAGATTATCCTGGAGAACCTGGAGGTGTGAGGTGCATGAGATGGACCCCGGATGGCTGTGCCATGGCCGTTGCCTGGACGGGCGGTGGTTTATCGTTATGGAGCACTTTCGGTGCTCTTTTGATGTGCACTCTGGGATGGGATTACGGTTTACACGTTGATTTATCAAGATCAAATCCGTTGCTTATACAAAATATGGAATGGTCCGCGGAGGGCTATCAATTATGGATGATTAACAGGGGTCCTGGGAATAGCGACAGTGAGGAAAATACAGCGAATGATAATATTTTACAAATGGATTTCGTTAAGAGTGCTCTTACTGTCAATCCTTGCATGGTAAGTCGCAAATAAAATTTGTTTTGAGAGAAAAAAAATTGACCCTTTTATTTTCGTTGCAGAGTCATTCCGGTCATTTGTATCTGCAAGGAGAAGATCGACTATACATAAATTTAGGCGATGGTATTACAAAAGTTTACAACGAAAGAGCGCGGGACGCTTCATCGAACAGATTTTCAGATTTTCCAGAGCCCGGGAATTTTACCGTGTCAAATACTCTAATGGGATCTAAGCAGTGGATAATCGTTCCCCTACCAGCTACGTATTCATCAACGAATTGGCCGATTAGAGTAAGAATCATTTAATTTTAAATAATAAGAACGTCTGATGCTTATTTCCTTTTTTTTAATATTTTTTTTATTTTTTAGTACACTGCTATCGATTGCGACGGGCAAAACGTAGCAGTCGCAGGAAGAACAGGGTTGGCTCATTATTCCATGACCACTAAAAAGTGGAAATTATTCGGAAACGAGACTCAGGAGAAAGATTTTGTTGTTACCGGTAATTAGTCACTTTCATTTTCTTTATTTTTTCCAATTAAATTAATTTTTTTTTTAATTTTAGGCGGTTTGTTGTGGTGGAGAGATCTTTTAGTAATGGGGTGTTATAGCATTCTGGAAAATAGCGATGAAATTAGATTTTACCCAAGAGATACGAGATTGGATAACACGTTTATGAAATCTGCCAAAGTTTCAGCGCAGATATTATTGCTCAATATTTTAAGGGACAGGCTAATTACTTTTCGTGCCGATGCTCAGATTGCGATTTACAGCCTTTCGTTAAAGGATAATGATAATATTAATTGTAAGTCTTTTTCTTTTTTTCTTTTTTTTTTTTTTTTCATCATGTACTAATTGTTATCTTTTTTTTTCAGTATGTAAAAGTGTAAATATGTACAGACTGCAAAGCATCGATATCGGAGCACTTTGCGTCCATCCTGCCTGCGTGGTGTCGATAACTTTAACGATGTTAAGGACCGAAAGCGGTCGGCATACGTCTCGGGACGTAGAAAGTATTGTTCTTAATATTAGCGGACGACTTTTACTGGTTCAGAGGGAATTAAGGCAACACAGCGATCACGAAAATAATTTGGTTAGTCTTTTAATAATTAACAGAAGGGCTTAATCGGGTTTTGAGCACCATAAACTAAGCGTATATTCTGAATGCTGGAAACTTTTTCAGTTTCTGGGAAAACTATTCCGGAATTTTCAAATATCGAAGTTTGAACGAATTTTTCTTTTTATTATTCCAGTATGAATCTCATTCTTGTGCTCCGCCAACGGTGTTAGCATCTTGCGTGGAAAACGTATGGCTTCCGAGAAGATCAAGACGAGATAAACCTCACCTTACGGAAGCTTTATGGTTGTTTTGTGGTGCTCACGGCATGAGGGTTTGGCTTCCACTTTTCCCTAGGGATTCCGACAAGACTCATACGTTCATGTCGAAACGAATCATGTTGCCGTTTCATTTAAGAATTTATCCATTAGGTATACAATTCCTTTTGTTTTTTAGCTACGAAAAATATTTGTTGGACATTCTAGACGGCAAATTATTCTGCTAGAGGCGCTGCAAGTCTCAGTGCTAACCATTCGAAAGTCGTTATTTTCAAAAATCGTTGACTTTGATTTGCGAGATATGCAGCGCCCCTGGCGTAATAATTTTGAGTAGGGAATATCCATCAGAATCAGAAGTAATGAATAATTAATTTTTTTATTTTATTTTGTTTCAGCTATTTTATTTGAAGATGCCATCCTTTTGGGTGCTGAAAATGATACTACGCTTTATACCTCTGATACGAATTCAATTTTTTCTCTTCCCTTTTGCGTTTTGGAAAGAACGGTAAGCTACACATGGGGGCTGATGAACTGGGAAAATACAGGTTGTGGAGACAAACCACAGGAAATTTTTATTGTTCTGTGTTCCCAGCCCATCGAATTTTTAAATCAGAAAAAAAAAATAAATAAATAAATTACAGGTCAAAGCAATTTATAAGTTAAAATTGTACGATGTTGGAATCCAACACTCAAAAGTCTTCCTCTTGAAGGGAAATTACGGGTTTTGGGAAACGCCTTCAATTTGATGATTAGTTTTCGTGTTAATTTGCATCACCGTAGTCTAATCGGAAACTTTTAGGCGCCGAAGATTGAAGACCTAAAAAAATTAAAGTGTTTTTTGTTTGTTAAATACGGATGGCTTTTGAGTTGAGGTTAAGACTTTTTAAAAAAAGTCTGAAAATTTGAGAAGCAGGAAATCTCGTTTCCGCCGGAAAAATGAAATGTCGAGAAACCTGACATTTGACCTGACCTTTTGGCGACCTTTCAGTAATTAAATTTTCACCTTTTTGTGAATTGAAAATAGATTTTTTTCGGGATTTTTTGCAACGTTTTAAGGTCGAAAATTCAAGCAAAGTTTAAAAAAATTTGGTTAATGGTTTTTTTCTTCAAATAATTATTATAAATTCATGTTTGTTTTTTTTTTTTTAAAATAGAGTCAAGTGTACCTGCATCAAATTTTACGTCAATTAATCCGGAGGAATTTGGGTTTCCACGCTTGGGAGATAGCCAGAAGCTGCACTAATCTACCCTACTTTCCCCACTCGCTAGAGCTTTTGCTCCACGAAGTCCTGGAAGAAGAAGCCACAAGCAAAGAACCAATCCCGGACGCTTTGCTCCCTAGCGTCATCGAATTCATTCAAGAATTTCCGGTTTACCTCCAAACGGTCGTCCAGTGCGCTAGGAAAACGGAAATAGCGTTATGGCCCTACTTATTTTCTGCAGCCGGGAAACCCAAAGAACTTTTTCAAGAATGCATGTCCAGGAAGCAGTTGGACACGGCCGCTTCCTATTTGATCATCCTTCAGAATTTGGAGCCTTCCGCGGTCAGCCGGCAGTACGCTACCCTTTTACTCGACGCCGCCCTTGAACAGTGTAAATGGGAACTGTCGAAAGATCTGGTTCGATTCCTCCGGGCCATAGATCCAAACGACGTGGAGTCGCCCCGGGCTTCTTTCATCATGCCCTCGAAGTACGGAGTGACAGCTCAAAGCCCCCAGCTAAATCCGAACGAAGAGGACTTGTCCTTGGTTTTGGGAACGATGCAGGTTTCGAGGGGAAGAAGCTACAGCACGACGGTCAATCCCAAAGTCCAGCCGACCGAGGCCTCAACCCCGGGGCACCACAGGGATATCGTCAGGGCGAACAGCAGCAGCAGCGCCGGTGAAATGGCCAAAGGGAATTCCGTCAAAAGAAAAAAATCCGTTCCGATCGGAAACGCGGAAAACAGGGAAGCCTCCAGTTCCGCGGAAGAATTTTTTATAGATGTGATTTTGCAGCGGCACGCGAGGAGGCTCCTGTCGGCTCAGAGGCTTTTGGATTTGGGTCATTTTGCTGCTCATTTGGATTTTCACCCGGTTTCTTGGTTGGCTAGGGAGAAGGATAGAGCTGCTAGGGTGGACGATTTTGTGGGAGCTTTAAAGCAGCTTCATAGTGATTTCGGTTGGCCATATCCAGTGCTCAACCATCCCGTGGCCTTTTATTTGCATCGAAAAACGTCTAATACTTCAAGTGAGTTGAATTTTTTTTTTTTTTTTTTACTTTAAATGTCATTGGCGTTTGGCTCATTGGCTTAGGACTTTCCATCTAATCGCCTGAATTTACTCAAACCGGCTTGTATTAATTTCATGTTTAATTTTTTAACAGGTTCATCCCCTGGGTTATCACCTGTGATAGAAGATAAAACGAAAACGGATGTCATCAACATCGGCACTCGAGGTAGTCAAGTAGGCGATAGTGGTTATTTAAGTCATCCCAGCGGTCTGGGCCATCAAACGACTGTCGTGAACGCCCCCAGCATACTCACGAGCGACGTGACAAACAGCCACATGGTAGAGGCTCATCTCATGCCGCATTTGATTCAAGAGGACACGAGCATGATGAGCGAGGAAAGCTCCGTTTGGGGGGACGACCGAGAACAGTACGGGATGGAATTAAGTTGGAGCGATCTCAAAGTTTTGGAGCAACTTTCTCAAGAGGTGGCAAATCGAGGGAGCCCCAAAGCCGAAGTCCAGTTGCGTTATCTTTTACAATTGTTGATGGAGGCCAGCTGTTTGGAATGGTCCGTCGTCGTCGCTGTATTGTTACGCGACGCGATGGCCGTGTTCAGAGCGATTAATGCTGCTCGATCTCCAGATCAAAGTGTTGCTGCCGTCCAAAGATTAAGAGATGGAATTTTATCGTTGCTGCAGTGGACTAACGTTCAGTGGTCAGTAATTACTGAATTAACGTTTTTTCAATTATATGAATTAATTTTTTTTTTTTTTACAGTCTAGGCTACAAGCCTTTCATAGTGACAATACAGAATCAAATCAGCATCTTAAATAAAATACTCCTAATGAAAGAACAACAGGAGAGGCAATTAAGTGCAACCAACGAATCTGGCGGGACACCTCCCGGAAGGCGCTCTAGGAAATCTAGTTCGAATCAAGATAGTACCAACAATTCTGGGAATCTATCTGGAATAACCAACGACTCCATGGATAAGATAAGCAACCCGTCAAAAACGTGCGAGGATAAATCAAACAAAAGCGGGAAATCCGTCGGTTTAGGGAGTGAGGAAGGGACAACGAAGACGAAAACTGATGTGAGTGACATGACTGAAGTAAATGAATCAGAGACTGAACTACAGCAGGCATCTCGATGCAGCATTTTTTAGTTAAATTTTTAAAAAAATTAATTAAATTATTTATCTATTTTACATTTATTAATTTATGTGTATAATTATTGAGAATATTTTAATATATAACTATTATTTAATATTTACTTTGTCAGCTTATTGGTACTGTAACAGCTGTGCTTAAATCGATACTAATTTTTTTACAGAATAAATTTTTTAATTCTTCTACCTCCAGGGGCCACATTGTTTTGAGGATGTTAGACTCTATCTTTGCCAATTTCACAACCTGGACGTGAGGTAATTTACCTTCTTTTATTAATGTTCCTATAATTGAACAGTACACACCTTTAAAAAAAAATAAATAAATAGGTAAATATCAATTTGTGGAAAATAAATTTCATTAAGTTTTCTACCTTCTTTTACCCATGATAAATCTCCTGGAGCACTATTTACTCCAGTTACTTTGGCATTCCCGGTGCCGTCGTTTACAATTAAAATATCAATTTGTTCTCCTGCAACTCTATTGATGGTCCCTTGAATATGGAACTGATCTATGCTAACTGTCGGTGATTCAGGACCAAACTGAAATAACCAGTCGTCTCCGTTGTTTTGAAAACTGGTTAGATCCTTGACAAATAATTTATAAGCAGGTTCCATTGACATTTTTAAAAAAACTGTGTTTGTTGACAAATAAAAAATTAAAGTTTATAGATTCGCCATATTGGATTCGCATTCTCGTGCATTAAAAATGCGGCAAACGACTGTAAAAGACTTACAAAAAAATGTACACTTGAACAATTAGGACAGTAACAGATCGTTTCTGTTATTTATTCTTATCAATTAACTGAATTAATACAACGAAAATCTAAATGAGAATTTGATTTTCAGTTCTCAAAAGAAAAATTTGTTTTACCGATAATTAAGTTCAATACAAATTCGCTAGGAGCGTTGCATGCTAAAAAACGAACTCAAGCGGCAAATGCATTGTTGATGAATGGAATGCTTTTTTTTAACGGTTTTTATATAATGAATAAAGGACGCTCTCGGTGTTAAAATCACGTTTTTTCTTTTTTTGGAATGATTTTCATCCGGTGATTACTGAAAATCGGAGCCATGGATTTATGGGAGGAGACATTGGTGAATTGGGTTAGTATTCTGAATGAAAATATGTTTTTAAACCTCCGTAAAATCCGTGGGTTTTTTCAATGAGATGAATTAGCCATTGTGATTTATTGCCGGTTTTCGTTTCTGTATTTTGATAAATAATGATGCCATCCTTATTAACATGTCTTTCTGTTATAATTTTAGGCGAATGCTGTGACAGAGGGACCTCCAGTCAAGAGCTCAGGGGAATTGAGAAATAAAATTAATCCACTGATAAAAAAGATATTGCCTACTTCGGAAAATGATACTATTGGTTTTATGAAGAAAATATTGCCTTGTTATTTTTGTAAGGATATAGAACCTGAAATTGACTCCTTATGCACTTTGACAGGGATTCTGGTTTATGTGTCTATCAATACTGATGATCAACTCAATTGTTTTAAAGAAGCTATGCAAACACAAATAGATGCCAGGTTTCAAAATTATTTACTGGAATTTTTAATGAGTGTTCAGAAGAAATACAAACTCGATAAAATAACCATAGAAAATGTAAAAAGTGAAATAAATAATTTTCTAAGTGCTCACAAATCAAATGTATCCATGATTGGGGATGGAATAATGAAGACCCCAATTAGAAACAAGACTTCTCCAAAAGATTGTGGTTCACCGTTGCAACAATTTTTTACTAAGGTATTAAAAGATTTCTGTTATTAACTGGGATGTTCAATTAAACCTAATTTTTTCCTTTTAGACACCAAAGGGGAAGATTGAGAGACAAGCATTGAAATGCTCAAATTGCACTGATTGGGTGAAAAGAAATAAGGAACTCCATAGTCAGCTTGAAGAGATGGAACATGATAAGACGCTTCTAGAAGAGGATATGAGAAAGCAAACGCTGAAATGTCATAAATTAGGTAATTCTGTTGAAATTTTGTCATTTAGGGATTTTTAATTATAATATTTTTTTTTTTTTTTTTATAGAAAAGGAATTGCAGCAAAAAGTATCTCAAATCCAAGAACTGGAGCAGCAGTGGAACAGTGACACTGAAAAAAACAACCACAAACTGGATATGTTACATAAACACTTGCAAGAAAAAGGAGTAGAGGAGAAAAGGTTGAAGAATGAATTGAGAGACTCTGAAAGTTATATTTCAATCTTGAAAGGCGAGCTGATGGCATCAAATAAAGCAAAAGGGAATGTTGAAGATCATGTAAGCATAATTATAGCTTCTCTAATAATTTTTGGTATATTTTTGATAACTAAGAAAATTTTTTTTCTTTATTCATTTTAGCTCCAAGAACTTCTCCAGAAAAATAAAAGGCATGAAGAGGAAGCAGCAGAAGCAGCATTAAAAATTGCAGAGCTAAAGGCTGCTGTCTCTCTTCTCGAGAATCAAGTGTCGTCAATGAAAGAAAACTTTCCACATCTTTACGAATTAGAGCATTCCTTCGAAACTAGTTTTAACAGGACATTGGATACATCGATCTCTTGCCCAGAGAATATGGGTGTTGTTATAGACAAGCTTTTAAGCGAGCAAAAGGCGGAAAATGCGGACTTAAAGGAGGAAATCGCCGAATTGAAGACAGAGAGCGACGCGTTAAAGACTAGAATCGAAAACTTACAGGAAGAGTTAAAATCTGTTACGGACGAAAAAGCGGACTTGAATGTATTAAACTTGGAGTTGAGGGAGAAGGTCGAAGAATACAACAAAGCGAGATTAGTTTTGGAAGAAGTTGAAGGGAAACTGATTGCGGAAACGAAAAAAGTGGATAAAATGTTCAAGGAAAATTTCACCTTGTCGAAAAAATTGGGCGAAGAGTCCAGAAAGTCAAAAGCACTAAGCGAAGAACTTGAAAAGATCAAGGAATCTAAGGAGACGTTGGAGTTAAAATATTTGGAGTTGACTTACGATTTCAAGGATCAGTTGGCCACGGTCTCGAAGTTAACCACAGAAATAGAAGAGAAGCATTCGGAACTGCAAAAAACGTTGAACGATTTTTCAGAGTTAAAGAAGGAACATGAAAACGTGAAAAAGAGCGTGGGTTACGTGGACGCTTGCATGATCAAAAATCTAGAGAAATTGGAAACGTTGATAAGGGATTCGGACGAATCAACGGGATCTTTCGCCTCCTGTTTAAGCGTCGAAAGCAAAATCGACAAACTCGCTGATTTGCTTCGCCGGCTGGAAGTGTATAACGTCGAAACTGCGGAGTCCAGGGCGGTTCTTGAAAAAACCTGCGTGCAGCTTAACGATAGCATCGTTTCCCTAAAATCCGAACTCTTGGAAAGGGAGGAGAAGGAGAAAAATTCCCTGAAAACGATAAAAGATTTACAGAAGTTGCTGGATGCGTCGGAGATCAAATTCGCAGAGCTGCAAGAATCCTACACGTCAAAAATCGACCAAATTAAAAAAGAATTAGTGGAGAAATCGGCGAAAATCGAACAGCTCGGGAAGATTTTGAACGAATCCAAAGAAAATCAAAACGCTTTGTTGAACGAAAAAAATGAATTGATAGGGGAGCTGACCAAGGTTACAAACGAATTTCTGAAAGCGGAGGAAAAGGTTAAGAATTTGGAGGGGATGCTCAACATGAAAGAGAACGATCACGCGGTCGAAATGTCCGTCGTTTCCGGGGAGATGGAAAGGCTCAAAATCGATTTGATGGAATTGAGCGAGGAAAACGCCAGCCTGAATGGTTTGCTTGAGGAAAGTCGAAGAAAATTAGGGGATTCGTACGCGGAAATTAAAAAATTGGAGGAGGAAAACGATAAAATTTTGACGGAAAAAAATTATTTGTTCAAGGAAAAAGAAGCGAAAGCGGAAGAAATCAATCATTTGAAAAGGACGTTGGAGGATCTGGAAAATTCGAGGAAGAATTTATCGTGCGAATTGCTGTTAGCGCGGGAAAAATTGAGTTTAGCCGCGAAGGAGTACGAAAATTTGAACTTGGACTCGAAAGAAAAGTCGGAGAGTATTCGAAAGTTGCAGGAAAATTGTAGAGGTCTGCAGCTGGAAAAAGAGAAAATCGAAACGGAACTGATCGGACTTAAACATCGTTTAGAAGGGGTTATAGCGGAAAAAACGGAATGCGAAGTGAAGTGCAAAAAACTGAGGGAGGAAAACGCCGCGATACTGACTGAAAAGAATAACTTCTTCGGCGAAAACGAACGAAAAATCGAGGAAATAAACAATTTGAAAAAGAATATGGAAAATTTGGAGAATTTAAACAAAAATTTGTCGTGCGAATTGTTGCTGGCCAAAGAAAAATTAAATTTGGCTGCAAAAGAAAACGAAACTTTGAATTTACGTTCGAAGGAAAAATCGGAAAATATTCAGAAATTACAAGAAAAATGTAAAAATCTTGAGTCGGAAAAAACTGAAGTGGAGAAGGGATTAATTAAAATCAAGAAAGATTTAGAAGGGATTATCTCCTCGCAAAAGAGCGAATACGGGAAATTGAAGGACGAAAATAAGAAAATTATAAAGGAAAAAGATAATTTGTTCAAGGAAAAAGAAGAGAAATCAAAAGAAATGAATAATTTGAAAAAGAATTTGGAAGAGTTGGAAAGTCTCCGGAAGAATCTATCGTGCGAATTGCTGTTGGCTCAAGAGAAGCTGAATTTAGCCACGAAAGAAAACGAAAATTTGAATTTGGATTCAAAGTCGAAGACCGAAAACCTTCAAGAATTACAAGAAAATTGCAGGATTTTAGAGTCGGAAAAAGAAAAAACAGAAAAAGAATTGATTAAGATAAAAAAAGAATTGAAAAAGGAAAATGAAAAAATTTTGAAGGAAAAAAACGCTTTGTTCAACGAAAAGACAAACGAAATAAACGATTTGAAGAAGAGTTTGGAAGAGATAGAGAGTTTGAAGAAGAGTTTATCCCTCGACTTGTTGCTGGCTACAAAGAAATTGGACTTGGCCGTTAAGGAAAACGCGGATTTGAAGAAAGAGAAGTCGGAAAACATCGAAAAATTGCAGGAAAAATGCCGGGCTCTCCAGACGGAAAAAGAAAAAACTGAAGAGGAATTGGTCAAAATTCGAAGAGATTTGGAAGCCGTCGTCGAGTGTCAAAAAAAAGATTTCGAAGCGAAAATCAAGGAAGCCCAAACCGAAAAGGAATCCAGATTAACGGAGATCAAAAACATCAAATCCCAACGGGACGATTTGCTAAAACGACTGGAGGTGAAAAGCACCGAACTGCTAAGCCTCGAATCCCTCAAAGACAAAATGCTTGAGGAAAACTCAAAAATCGTAGGGGAGCTTGAAAACGATTTGAAAAAGGCTCACGAGGAACTGAAAACCGTCACCGAGAAATTAAATCAGGAAATCGAGAAACGAAGCGAAATAGAGCTCCAGTTGAACGAAGAAAGGAAAAGCGGGAGAGTTTGACCTCGGAAATCGGGGAACTCGAGTCCCAGAGGGATAAAATCCTGAAATTGAGTCGGGAGATGAAAAGCAATGTGACCGACTTAAAATCATTGCTGTCCGGAAAGGAACTTGAAATTCTTTACGACAAAGGTATCACGGAATCCGCTTCCCAATTCTCGTTCCTTGACGAAGAAGGAGAATTCCAGAAACTTCTAAAAGAAGGATTGTCCCCTCAGCCGAGTTTGTCCTCGTTCGCTTCGTCCGGAGTGGACGTGGAGGACGTCGAAATTGAAATGGAGGGTTTGAACCGGGAAATCATAACCGCGAAAAAAAGTTTGTTCGCGTTTTTGAAAGCCACAGCGAAGCACTTGGAAGAATTGAAAATCAAAGAGGATTTGATACAGGAAATGTCGAAGGAGCATAAATATTTGGAAAACCGAATTTCCTCCCTGTCGGACTTGAACTCGAGACTAACGAAAGAGATTTTGGAATCCAAGTCATTAGAGAAAATCGAGGTGGAATTCAAGGAAAAGGAGCTGGAGTGCTTAAAAGCGGAAGTGGAGTCCCTGACGAAAGCGTCGGAATTGCTGAAAGGGAAATTATCGGATTTGGAAAGGGTGAACGGGGTCCTCTCGAAACAGAAGGAAGAGACCTCCAGCGAGATATCCAGATTAAGGGAAGAAAATCGAACCCTGACGAACGATTTGCAGAATCGAGTCGCGAACCGATTGAGGCAACAGAACGCGTGTTTGGGTTTGATCACGAGCAAACAGGAAACGGAACTCGAACTCGAGAGGGTTTTGACCTTGAAAAACAATTTGGAGCAAAAGATTTTCGATTTGAGGAAATCGATTTCGCATCACGAGAACAAAAATTCATTGGAGATTTTGCTGACGAACGTGGAACAGAAACTTTACATCGCGTCCGAAAAATTGTTGCACTCGACTTACTTGCTTTTGAAATGGGGGAACAAAACCATAGAAAGGAGATGTTCCATGATCGAACAAGGGGACGAGTTTAACGATTCCAAAGAAAACGTGTCCTTGAAAGACGAGCAACAAATCATAAAAGATAAATTAAAATTAACGAACGAAATTTTGCAATCCTTAAGCGAAAGCGTGAAAGAATTGGAAGGGAAACTCGCTCAGCAGGCATTTTCCGATTCCCTGGAGGAAATCTCGATCGGGAACAAAACTTTCGACATCGTTAATTTAGAAGAACACGTCAACGACCGAACTTTTTCGATTAATAAACCGGAAAAAGTGGTGGTCGACGCTAAAAAAGAGACGAGCAGTGCCGCAGCTTGGGTTGTTTCCCCTCCGTCGAAAACCGCTCCGAAACCTCCTCTCCCTAGAAATTTGAGAAAGAAGGAAAAACCGATCAGTGGAGCTAGTTGGGTCGTTCCGATGGATCCCCCCGTGAAATTGAAAAAAGCAAAACAGATTCATCGCTCAGCCGTTGATTTGCCTTCCGCTCCGAAAGAGGAAAAATTGCTTTCGAAATCGTCGTCCCTGTCCGAGATAGATTACTCTCCCCCGGGAAAAGGGACTCGAAATGCGAGGTGGAGATTAAAAAAGAGAGTCCGGAATTACCCCCGGCCGAACCGGAAACGAAGCCGATTACGGATTTCGCGAATAAAGAGAGAATTTTGGAGAAAAAAATTTGGGATTTGCAAAAAGAAATTCTGGAAAACGTGAAGGAGAACGAAAGGTTGAAGAGCTCCTTGTACGAAGCGGAACAAAAACGGAAAAAGGAAAAGGCGGAAATTGAGAAAACGGAGGAGTTGATGAAGCAGAAGATCACGGCGAAGTATGAAGCTCAGCTTGAAGAGTTGAAAGCGGAAATGGTACGTAAATTTTTGAAAAGAATTAATATTTATTTTTATAGGAATGAGTGATTCTCATTGAGAATCGATTGGAGAATCGATGCATCGATCATCAAGGAATCGATTCTCGATGCATGGGTTATTTTATCCTTAAACTGGGTATTAAAATACTTTCGAAAATCGAAACGAAAATCGATGCATCGAACGAAAAGGATCGATTCTGAAGATTTAGAATTCTAGATTAGAATTCTAGATCTAATGATTAGAATTCTTAATCTTATGATTAGAATTCTAGATCTAAATCTAGATTCTTAGATTAAATCGATTCTGATTAAAATTCTAGATCTTAATCTAGATTCCTAGATTAAATCCATTGTGACTAAAATTCTACATCTTAATCTAGATTCTTGGATTAATCGATTCTGATTAAAATTCTAGATCTTAATCTAGATTCCTAGATTAATCGATTCAGATTAGAATTCTAGATTCTTAGATTAATCGATTCCGATTAGAATTCTAGATCTTAATCTAGATTCCTAGATTAATTGATTCTGAAGATTGTAGAAGTACATCCGAAATTGCAGTATTCGAATTATTCTGACATTAAAAAAGTTTTTGTATTAACGAATGTATGATTTAAACGATTAATTAAAAATTTCATGATTAAATTAACTGATCACGTAAAATTCATGAAATTAATCGACTTAATAAAAATTTACCAACTTAATAAATCGATTAATTTTATAAGTTTAATGATTTTAAAAAATACATTAACGGATTAGTTAAGAACAATTTAAATTAACGGGATTTTAACCAATAAATTAAAAATCCATGATTAAATTTAATTAGTTAATTAATTAAAATAATTATTGTGACCTATTAGATTACCAATTGTTGATTAAATTAGCCGATTTAGTATTTCCTAATTCTGTATCTCAGAGCCTGCCAAAACTATGACTTTGAAAGCATTAGACCAACTGTTATGAAGAACCAAAATATAATACTTACTTCAGATATTTCAAATTCGACTTTTCTGCGCTGAAACACAGATTAACTGATGGATTAAATTGATTAATTAGAAAATTACTGACTTATGGCTGTTTTGACTTACTACGGCTTTTAAAGTCATTGTTTTGGCAGGCTCTGAGGTACAGAATGAGAAAATTTTAAATCGGCTAATTTAATTAGTAAATAGTAATTTAATTGATCAATTTAATTAATCAATTAATTAAATTAAAATTAATCAATTAACATAATATAAAATTTTTAATTAATCAACTAGCACATTATGAGTCATGTGTGCTTAGTTCATGTATCAGTTCTTTGTTTGCTAATCAGCCAATTAATTTGGTTTCAATGAAACATTAATAATACTGACCGATTAAAATTAATCGGTTAAGATAAAAGCTTTTTTTTTTTTTTTTTTTTTTAACAAAAATGGATTTATATTTTTTTGGATTTATATTTTTTTATTTATTTTTCAGAAATCTTTGTACAACAAGGAAATCGCAAAACACAAAACGGAGCAATCAAAAATGAATTCCGAACTCCTTGAACAAAATAAAACCTACAAGGAGCACATTGACGAATTGAGAATCCAGCAATGGCATCTCGGCGAAAAGTATTGCCAGGAAAAGAAATTGAAAGACGATTTAGAAAGAAAGTACAACGATTTGATGAAGAAGTATGAAAGGAGCATCCTTTCTGCGGATCAAGATTCGGTAATTTGTTTTTCGATAAACGATAAGAAAAAAATGTCCCATTCTTCTAAAAGGAAATCCCGTAGGAAATGCAGGAGCTATTGTTCTTATTCTAAATATTTTGCGTTGAGTTATATCGGCATCAAACATATTACCGTTTAATAATCCAGTCGAATTTTTGAAAAAAATTAAGTTACCTAGTTTTAACTTGTGTGCAATAGTTAGGGAAAATTGAATAATTTTTTTTAATTAAGTGCAATAAAATGTTTTAATATTTATTTTAAAAGAAATATACATGCATTTTTTTTATATTTTTGAATTTTTTCTTCTTGAAAATTTTTTTTGAGTTGAAAAACTTTATGAATTGGTCAAGCACAGTGTAAAAAATAATGTTCTTGAAAAAGAAAAGGTAACTAAATTTTTTTCTGATTCGAAATCCTGGGTTTGAATTTGTTTTGAAGGTGTCATTTAGTTTGTCAAGCCGGTCGCTTCAATTTTTTTTTTGCTTTTTTGTTTGGATAAGGTTTGCCATTCTATAGCGGGTAGGAGGTTAATATGTCCTTATCTTAAGCACGATGTAATCGATTTTGAGGGGGGTTTTGCACCTAAAATCCTGGGCTTCTGCAATGAAAATTTTGTAGCATTTTTTCGCTAATTTTCGTAATTTAGTTAATTAATTAATTAATTTATTTTTAGAAATCTTCATACAGCAGCGAATTTCTGCATCCAAAAGACGGCATGACTACCAGCGAATTTAATCGTTTGTCAGTGATCCGGCAGCTTCCTACCTCTAAATGTAAGGACAATCTAAAGTTTTTATCAACATATCAACCGCAGGACTGTGGTTCCAGCTAGATTCTAAACAAAATCGAAACAAGAATTTCAATTTTTTTTTTTTTTTTTTTTTTACCAATCAGAATATAAAATTGGAATCCAAAATCTGTACCGGAAATTTTTACTTCAAATGACGCTCCTCATAAGAAAATACTTAAATATTTTACAAGAAGTTTTCCCCCAAAGACTTGAAAGCACGAGCTAATTATTTTTCTCATATTTCAGTTCCGACGATGCCGACCGAAGACGAAGACGAAATATTCGACAACCGCCGACTGGAAGATTTAAAAGCCGGAAGATGTCAAGTCGACGCCCCGGAAACTAGACTCTCCGAACTTCAATTCCGAAATTCGTTGTGCTTGCCGCATTTGAAATCCTCATATCCGGCGGAAACTCAGTTTCACAATCCGAGGATCTTCAAGGAGAACGAGCTCAAGTTCGGCCATCTGAACTTCGGTCAGGAGAGTCAAAGTTTAACCGATTCGGATCACAGCATGACTAGAAGCCTTTTGCCTGATGAGAAAACGAAGAAAAAAGAGCAGGTATGTGAAATTTTTGGAAGGCTACCAACCAGTACGAAAAAGCGATCAAAGATTTTATAAAATTTTTGCAAAAATTTGTATAAAATTTGTGTATCATTTTTGTAAAAATTTGTGCAAAATTATGCTAATCCCAACTGTGTACTCCCTTACCAAAATCTTCCTTTACAATCTGACTAAAAAATGTTTGCGAATTTTTTTTCCAGACTTGCTACAAAAAACCTGGCCCCCCTACGCCAAGTAAAAATGGAGGAAGATTATCTCTTCAGGTGCGTAAGGATGAAACGAAATCTGAAACATCCGTCGAGTGAATTTTTAAATTTAAAAAAAAAAAAAATTGATTAATAATCATGTTTTTCTTTTTTTTATATAAATTGAAGAGTGGCGATTTGAAACTCACTCCCAGAAATGTTTTAAAAGAGCAAAATGATATCAAAGGGACTCCAAGCCGTTTGAAATTGTTTTTCACCGCAAAAAATTCAAAACGCGACAGTATCGGATGTAGAGACGAGGTGAGACCCTGGGCCGTTTATCTATCAATATTTATTTTTTTGCTTTTTATATTCGGTTTAGGGGTTTATTCTTTTGTAAATCAATTCGTGCTTATATTGCTTATTTGATTTTTTTCTTTTAAAAATGTTTGCCACCGCATGAGTTGCAGTATTTTTGCTTTTTTGCGCATGTTACCAATTTTTTTTTTCTAAATTAAGAAAAAATAAATTTTTTTTACATTTAAATTGTTATTTTTTTTTAATTGCAGAACACGGCACCGGTAACGCCGCGTGGGAAAAAATTAAAAATTTTTAATAAAACTCGCAAGCCTTTCGGAGTGCGAGATTATTAAAAATTTGTAGTACAGTATTATATTTTTTTAATCATTTAATTTTGATTACGTTTTTCTCACGAAATGGAGTGTGGCCAGTATTTGATTGTTGTCTTCCGGTTGAAAAGTTGATTTGATTAGTAGGAAAAAAACTTTAATTTCGAAAAAAATTTTCTTTTTGTAAATCGTACAAAATTTTTTCGGAATTAAAAATGTGATTTTTAGCAGTATTTTTTTTTTTTTTTTTTGTTTTTGTTTGACACGACTGTTAGTCGCAAACCAAACTTTGTAAATGATTTTATTTGTAAATTATGTTCCGATTTTTATACAGTTTTTTTAAACATGTTTTTTGGGATGCAAATCTCTTAGAGCCAAAAGTCGGATTTGAAACTTTACGTGATAATTTCCTACCAAAAATAAATAGCGCCCATTTTTTTTTTCAAATTCGCCGTTTTGGCTCTCAGGTATCGATTTTTTAAACAAAAAAATTTGATATTCGTTTTAAAGACTTCATATATAATTTTTTTTTTGTTTCGGCAAAGAGTAAATTTTATAGAAAAGTTTACAATATCTATATCAAGTATTCTAATTATTAACAAATTTATCGTTGCTAATTATTGTTTTTTAAAATTTGAAACTTTTTTTTATTATTTATTTAACTACTGTAATTTCTAAACATCTCTTCCCGTTCTCAATTTAAAAGAGTATTAATTATGTAATTTCAGTTGCCACGTGCGCTTAAAGATTAAAAATAGCTTTTAATTGAGATAATTATTTTTTGCAAAAGGAGCAAAATCGGCTTTTTGTTTATATTTTTCTTCTTTATTGTTATGCTGATTTAAGCTTTTTTTTGTGATTAATGATAACGGTAATTAAAAACAATTAAGAGAACGATATTTTATTATTATCAAGAAATAGTTTTTAAGCGCTTTAAATTTTTTTTAAAGCAAAAGCTACATGATTAACAATTTCTTTTGTAAATTTTTTTTTCGGAATGCTAGAAGCCAATACTTCTGAAAAAATACTAATACTGATTTATATAACATTTAACTAAAGAAATAAATTTTTATTTAAAAAAAAAAAAGTTTAAAACAAATTTAAATTGCTTGAGAGGGTAGAAAGTCGCTATGAACACGTTCGGTGTTTATAGAATCTGTTTGTCACAGCGACCCAACCTGCTCGCAGTGGTTTTGTGCCCTTACAAAATTTTAAGTAAATAATACAGTGGCGCCGTTTGCGTTCGGCAAAGGGGGCTACTGCCTCCTTGACTAATTTAATCCTTAATCTAAACGTCGTGAGTATTGCTATGAAGCTTATAGAGTTGCAGTACAGCTTCCTTCCCGAATTTTGTTGAAAATGACGCCCTTACATTTTCTCGGGTTTAATTTTCGAATCCCGAGGAACTGTTTTTTCTCAAAACAGGAAAATTCCTAATTTCAAAATTTCCCGGAAAATAAGTTAAAAATAAAATCTGAAAAAAATTGCGTTGCGCTTACGTTTTTTTTTCCAAGGACTAAATTTTTTTTTGAGCCAAATCATTTTTCAGATACTAATTTATTTTCGATATTTTATTCCTTTTAAAGGCCCAAAAGGAAAAAAGTCCCGACGTAAAAAGTTCCACCCTAAGTATTCGAATTTTCCAATTTTTGAGGGTTATATGAGTTTATAATACTAAATGGTGTAACGGTACCGAACTTCAAAATTCAAAGACCTTTGGAAGGGTCCAAACTATATGCTATATATATATGTTACCGGCAAACCCCGAAATCCGGCAATTCCAGAATTCCCTAATTGCCTAATTTCCCGAATTGCCTGAAATTTTTCAGCAACATGGCTTCCGCAGAGATGAGCTGTTCAACTGGCAAAAGAAAAGTCTCCGTAGCTTTGTATCATAGAGAAAAGTTATCAAGGGGATCAAGCCGTGCAGATCTTGGAAGAGCGGCTTTCCATTTGGCCACTCTTATTTCCCCAAAAAAGATCGCAGATAATAGCTGGTGCTTTTCACGTTACAAATCCTGACCCCTCTATGCAGAGTTTTGTTTATACAGCAAGATCCGGAATTAACGAAAGAAAAAGCTCAACATTAATCTTAAAATGCGTTGTTGGAAAATTAACACCGACCTGGGATAATTTCGAAGAATTAAGTAAAAGATTAAACACTCGGGTTCGAACCATGTAGGGTATCACGATATGATTTCACATGATAACTCATGAAAAGTATCAGAGGTGAATGCCTGGTAAAACCTCGACTCGATCGCGGGTCTGCCGCGTGCCAATCGAGAGTCTTACCGACGGACTACCGATCGCCCTTGGAAACAAAAATATTGTTTTTAATAATATATATTGGGCATAATGACTCACGTTTTTTCTTTTATTTGGAATGATTTTCATCCGGTAATTACTAAAAATCGGAGCCATGGATTTATGGGAGGAGACATTGGTGAATTGGGTTAGTACTCCGAAGCCAAAAAGTCGGATTTGAAACTTTACGTGATAATTTCCTACCAAAAATAAATAGCGCCCATTTTTTTTTTCAAATTCGCCGTTTTGGCTCTCAGGTATCGATTTTTTAAACAAAAAAATTTGATATTCGTTTTAAAGACTTCATATATAATTTTTTTTTGTTTCGGCAAAGAGTAAATTATTTATAGAAAAGTTTATAATATGTATATCAAGTATTCTAATTATTAACAAGTTTATCGTTGCTAATTATTGTTTTTTAAAACGTGAAACTTTTTTTTATTATTTATTTAACTACTGTAATTTCTAAACATCTCTTCCCGTTCTCAATTTGAAAGAGTATTAATTATGTAATTTCAATTGCCACGTGCGCTTAAAGATTAAAAATAGCTTTTAATTGAGATAATTATTTTTTGCAAAAGGAGCAAAATCGGCTTTTTGTTTGTATTTTTCTTCTTTATTGTTATACTGATTTAAGCTTTTTTTGTAATTAATGATAACGGTAATTAAAAATAATTAAGAGAACGAATATTTTATTATTATCAAGAAATACTTTTTAAGCGCTTTAAAATGTTTTTAAAGCAAAAGGTACATGATTAACAATTTTTTTTTTTTTAATTTTATTCGAAATGCTAGAAGCTAATACTTCTGAAAAAATACTAATACTGATTTATATAACATTTAACTAAAAAAATAAATTTTTATATTTAAAAAAAAAAGTTTAGAACAAATTTAAATTAAAATTGTTTGAGAGGATACAAAATCGCTGTGGACACGTTCGGTGTTCATTGAATCTGTTTGTCACAGCAACCAAACATGCTCGCAGTGATTTTGACCCTCACAAAATTTTAAATAAATAATACAGGGGCGCCGTTTGCGTTCGGCAAAGGGGGCTACCGCCTCCTTGACTAATTTAATCCTTAATCTAAACCTCGTGAGCATTGCTATGAATTCCTTCCCGAATTTTGTTGAAAATGACGCCCCTGGATTAATAACCTAACCACCGCAAGCCTAAATCTGAAAAAATTGTGACCTGTTACGCTCTTACTTTTTTTTTCTTTTTCCCCAAGGACAAAATTTTTTTAAAGCCAAATTATTTTTTTGATAAATTTTTTTTTGATAAGTAATTTATTCCTTTTCATTGACCCAAATTTATATTCCTAAAAGGAGTGTAGAACACCAAACTTTTTTTTTAAATTAAACTATTATTCGACTATTACATTTTTAAAAACGGGAAGATAATATCTTAAAAAGAGCATTTTTTTACAGAAAGGCTCTTAAAAATTTTTGAACATTTTTTTAACTCTTGTAATTAACAAATCCCATTAACAAGGCAAATCATTGCTTAATTAATAACAAAAACAACTGTATGGAATGACTTAAGTAGATAACCGTACTGCCAAATATACCGGTGAATGTATAGAAAGGCAAAAAAGTTTATTGATTTTAACGCAGAAGATTTATAGTGCAGGTACCGCAGGATGCAATTTTTTCTTTTCCCCGGCATCAATCCGAGCCTGATCGATACTCGAAGCCGTCGGCAAACCGCAAGGGAGCTCTAACAGCTCCGATTCGAATTGCATTATCATTTCGGCTTCTTGCCTCACTCTGTCTATTTTATTACCGTATCCTTGATCGACTTCGTACGCTAGTAAAAATGATAGGGGTATCACAGGTGCGAGGAGACCGGAATGGCCCGTCCTTTTCCAGCCCATGACGAGGAAAGGGACTGACACGAGATAAAAGGTCCCTAACCATAATACTAATTCCCTGTCGTGGGCTATTTTCGTGGCCAATTCCCTTTCTCTCATTTGATTATGCATTTGAATGTGTCGTTCCGTTTTGATTTTATTCATTTCCTGTATGAAATCTTGATTTTTTTTGAAGTTTTCCGCCATCGATCTCGTTCCGAAAACGGTCCCCATTTCGAATGTTGTTTCCCTCGCGGCCCTGGATTCAACCTCGAATCGACATTAAATAATCTTTTTTTTAAATATTAAAATCACTAAAAACAATAAAAATTATTGTCAATACTGTGTATATGTGTACTACTGAGCTTTCAAAATGCCCGAACGCAAGCGCATATTATTTTCTGACATTTACTACAGATGTAATCGACGCATTTGTCAACTAAAATAGTCGTGTATTCCAACAATGACCTTGGCTTATCGTCATAAATTCGTGCTTCGACAAATTAGATAAGAAGAAGTTCGAAAGTGATTGAAAAATTTAAAAAAAAAAATGAACCGTTTAAAACGGAAAGCAGCAAAGCAGTAACGATTTAAAAAAAATGACGATAGCATGGCAACAAGGCGATTTCCAAGATTACTGAACGAACTTACGTGACGTCACGCGTGCGTCACGTAAGATTTTAAAAATGGATTCCGCAGAAGAAAGAGTAGGATGTCGTCACTATAAACGAAGATGCAAATTTGTGGTCAGTATTCAATATATTAAATTAATTTGAAGGAATTTTGATCAGTTACATTCCGTTACGTTTGTTTTTTCCGAAATTTAATTGGAAATAGCCGCTTGGGAGGGAAATTCAAAAAGGCAATATGTATGGGGTTTTCCGTTATTGTCGACGGGTTAAGTTAAACATAAAAAACGAAAATATTTCTTTCTTTTTGTGTTGAAAATTTAAAGTCATTCACCTTACGCGTGCATCCGAAAACATTTCAGCAATTTTGACATTTCCCTCTTTTGTTGCGGAACCGTAAGGCATTGCCCTCTGATGCATTTTTTTTTTACTTGTTTGGGTGGAAAATAATGTAATTTTTTTTTTTTCCTAGTTGACATATTTCTTTTTCTTTTTTCACAGAGTCCGTGCTGCAGTAAAATTTATTATTGTCGATTTTGTCATGATGAAAGTGAAAATCATCAATTGAACCGGGCTGAGATTGTAGAAATTGTATGTGCAGGATGTGATACAAGGCAAGAAGTAAAAGCACAATGTAAAAGTTGTTCCTTGCGATTTGGAAATGTAAGTTCTCATAAAATTTTATTTTTTGTTTTTTCTTAAGTTTTAAATTCATTGTTTTCTTTTTTTTTCAGTATGCATGCCTAAAGTGCAAATTGTTTGATGATGAAGATAAAAAACAATATCACTGTGAAGGCTGTGGTATATGCAGGATTGGTGGTAGGGATAAATTTTTTCACTGTCTTAAGTGCAATATGTGCTTGCCTGTGAATATAAAAGATAAACACAAGGTAAGGTTTTGTCTGAAAAAATTTAAAAAAAATTTATGTGTATTTTTAACGTTTTGAAAATTTTTAGTGCATAGAGAACATGTCTCATTCCAATTGTCCAGTTTGTTTGGAAGACATCCATACTTCAAGAATACCATGCCACATACCAGGATGTGGACATTTAGTTCATCGTCCATGCTTCCAGGAATTATTGAAAGCTGGTCATTATGCTTGTCCCACATGCCAAACGTCGCTCTTGAATATGGCTCAGGTAAATAGTAAATTCAGTTTGTCATAACTGATGATTTTGTTCTTATGTAAGAATTTAAGAAACCTTTGGCCTGTTAATCAAAGGAATAATGGGATACTAGACTGTATACTATGATATAATTGGCGTAACTCTTGTTTTTGTGGCAGAGGTTTGACAGGGGATGGAGCTGTCTGTGAACTCTTTCCATAATCACAATTTTAATTTTATAAGCACTGCCACAGACATCAACCATCCTCTCACAGAATGATGTGTGAATTTGACCTACTATTTTCGGTTTAATCTCGATTGACCCAATACCCCTTTGTAAGGTGAATAAAATGGTTTTGATATTTGGCAGGGGAGGATGTGCAAAATTTTATTCCAGAATTAAGCCTGTATAAGACGGAGCCTAATTTCTTACTAAAGGGAGAGGGTCGAAAATTGCCTTATTGAGCTTAAGCAGTACTTTATTGACCCTTCAACAGGGGCAACTTGAGGAAAAAATAACATTCCAAGAGAGGAAGGTAAAATATGCATCTATGTGTTAGCGTAAAGGAAATTTCTTTCAGTTGGCAAACCTTCCAATAATGCAATAATTTTAGCCCTTGCTCCCTCCAGTTTTCAGGCCTTTTAGGGGTCCCATGTTTTATTCACAAATCCAGATCCCTTAGAGGTCTATCTGTCCATCCATCTACTTCCAGAGAATCAGTCAGTGTTTGTGACCCAAGAGTTTGAAAGCAAGATTACGGGTAATTAGGATTCTAATTTCTGCCGTTTTTTTTTTCCGCAAAATCAATTCCGGTTTTAACTTGATCATTTGGCTTTGCACTTTGACCAGTGAAACTTTTATTCTTTAAAAAAAAAAAAAAAGCCGGATCTGATCTATTTTCTTTCCTTGTTACGTCATTTTTGATGATTGTTCCATTTTTTAATTTAACTAATTCATTGTTTTTTTTTTTTGCAGTTGTGGAATTTCTTGGACAACGAAATCAGGATGACCCCAATGCCGGCAGAATATAAAAATTACAAAGTGGATATATTATGCAAGGATTGCCACAAACAATCTACAATCCCTTTTCACGTTGTCGGACTTAAATGTTCGTCCTGTGGATCTTACAACACTTGCAGAATCGGCGGAGGTCCACGTCCCGTTGCAGATAGTTAATTTTAATTAAAAAAAAAAGTATACATAAAAAATTTTTTTTGTATATTTAGGAAAAATTTTAAATTATTATGCACAGAACTTTTTTTTTAGAAAAAAAAAATTGAAATAGTCGTTTTTTAATTAATTACGGTATTTAAAATGACGAATTATCGATAAAGTTTTTTTTTATTTATGAATTTTTTGACATTTGCTAAAATTAGTATTTTAAGAGCTTTATGCAGTGGTGTCGCTAGGCATTAGATTAGGGACAAATCCAACATTGGAAAACGAGTGCCCATTCGGTGAAGGTCTAGTGACGCAACTGGCTTTAGTAAGAGAAATTTCAAACTTTATAACTTTATAGGAGAAATGTAAGCTTTAAAATAGGCAGGGAGATTTATACGAACAGAGGCAGGGCCTTGATCAGCTGACAGCTTAAAAAGCATTATTATTATTATACTTTAAATACGAAGCGTATTCGTGGATTTATATTATTTGTTCTTCTTTTTTTAACAAATTTTGTTTGTTATTTATTTTGTAATTTTCTTTTTGTTACGATATAATTTTTTTTTGAAGGTATGAAATAGGAAAAAAATGATCTAGATTTTTTTTTTTCTTAATTTTATGAGAAGCGTATTCGTGATGAAAATTTTTTTTTTTTAATATTATAAAATCGATACATAAAATATGTATGCATATGTAAGTAGTGCTTTACCGTTCATACAAAATTATAACTATTGAATTTTAGAAAGTAAGTGTAGATGGAAACATTTTAATGTTAATTGAGCGAATGCTTTTAAAAATTAAATGTTTAAATTGTTATTTCATTGCTGCAAAAAGTAATGCGAGGATTCATTTTAACGACTAGGGCTTTTTTTGTACTTAATTTTAAAAAAAATAAAAATTGGGAGTAATTGGTCAAATGAATGACTGAACAAATCTTTTTTCTCATTTGCAGGCATGCCACGGCTCAAAGGCAAAAATTAAATCTTAAGAGTACATTTAGATCGCCGAAAAATCAATTTTCCCGCCTTTTTTAAAAATTTACAAAAACCATAGTCTTTTTTGGATTCAGGCAAGCCTGCACATAGTAGTTATAACAAAAGTTTTATCAACTAACCAAAAAAAAAAATATATATACACATATTTTGCTTGGGCAAAAAAGAATCTGTAAATGCATTTGAATGTCAAATTGAATTTTTTTTAATGTATTTAAAAATCTCAGATTGATGTTTATTAGATTTTACAAAAAAAAAAAAAAAAAAAAAATACATCTTTTTACAAAAACTGCAGTTTCTGTTTCTTCACTAAAAGCTTTCGTATGCCTCATAATTCTTGCTATGATTCAATTACATTTTCCATATACATTAACTGTGGTACTGAATTTGTCTCTAATTTATTAATAATCTTGTCTAGTCTAGCTTCTATTTGTTTCCTACTTTCTCGTTCAGTTGCTATCAACATTTCTAACCGCTCCCTTTCTGATGTTAACAGTTTTTCTATCATTAATGTCTGGGACTGAATTGCTTGTGTTATACATTTAGTTTGAGTTTCAATTGCACTTGTTATTATTTTTTCTAACTGGGATAAGTTATTGGCTGATATTACTGTTTGAGACTCTTGATTGGAAGATTCAAGATATTCTACTTGGTATGCTTCATTTCCTTCATCTTTAGCTTCTGACTGATCCATTTCGAGAGAAACATCAGATGTATAGCTTGGATCATCCTCCTCACCCTCGTCTGTTTTCATTGACTTTTTATTTGGCTTTGAAGTACCTAAAAAAAAATTTTAAATAATATGTTATTTGGCGGTATTATTTACGAGCTTTACACCGTGAAATTTTCAATCCAGATCGATGTCATCTACCTTTTTTTATCAGTTGTTTCTTAGGATTACTTAAAACTTTTTTAAATATTTCAAAGTAAGGTTCTATTAAACTGGGATCGTTTTTCCTAACGGCTTCGTTATAATTGCTTAACATATTTTTGATTCGATTTTTACATTGTGGTCCTGTGACTATAAACCCCTTTCGACGCATATACCGAGCTATGCTTTCATAGATGGGTTGATTACGGCTTGATATTTTTAACTGATTTTGAACTTGTTCATGCGACCAAATCGATACCAATAAGTTCGTAGCAGCCTGCGACCATTTAATCCTTCGATTATCATCTGAATTATCCATTTAAAAATAATTTATTGGATTTTTTTTTACTTGTTTTACATTAATCCAACTTTTTTCCTGGATTCTGGATTAACCATCAAAACAAATATGGTGGAAATTCACGACTAGCCTGCCCTCTACAAATCTTCGTTGCATCAGATTTTGAAAAAAAATTAATAAAATAAAAAGAAATTTACAAAGAGAGTTGCAAAATATCAGTAATGTTTATTAAGTCATACAGAATTACAACAAAAGTATGAAAAAATTAAAGTTATAGTTAATTACATTGTTTATTTAGTTTAAAAAAAAAAAATTATTAGTTCGTGCTGACATCTACCGTCCATTTCGCGAACAAGTGCGGGAGATTCTAGAAACACGTTTGCCGTGTTAAAAGAACAAATTTCACGTTTTTTTTGAGGTTATGTTGCTTATTTTTTAGAATTGGTGAATATTTTTGTATGTAAAAACTTTGGAAATATTTAAAAGGGTTATGTGTAGCTCCAACGGAAGCAGCCTGTGATAATTCAAAGCTTTAAGGTAAGATTTTTTCACATTAACAGAAAAATCTCACGATTTTGTAATTTTTTTTTACGTATTGCTATTTGATTTGGATGTTAAAAAAAATGAACATTGAACGCTTAGAAATACTCTTGAGTACTATAGGACTGAAAAGGATAACATAATTAAGGAAATGAGATAAATGTCAATGTGACAAGCATACTTTGGTTAAGGAAATTTGCCTCTTTTCATATTGGTTTATAGCCCTTATGATATTTGAAAATTGTTACCAGCATTGTAAAAAATAAAGAGCTCCATACAGAGTTGTGAAATAATTACCAGACAATAAAGAATTTTAATATAAAGCTCTTGGCTTATAAAAATTTCCAGGTAGCTTCTTGGAAAATATGAAAACTTTGTTTCTAAAAGCCTGTATTGTGACAATGAATTCATCAGAATTGATCAGGGATATGGTATCTGAAAGCTTAACATTTATGTGATTTTATTTAATTTTTATATGGATGTGACTTTCAAACAATGATATGACTTGCGGCATTACTTGAAAATGAAGTTTCTGATTAAATTGATTTGTTTTGCCCCTATAAGTGAAATGACTAACTGCATTTTTAAAAACAACAGAACAGACTTGTTGTTGACTTTAGTTAAAAATAAGGAACACACATTGTTTATAAAAATGTAGTGGCAGTCATTCTGCTTACAGAGGCAGCATCGCTGAATTGTTGATTGTTCAGGGCATCATGGGATTGAAGGCAGATGTACTATAGAAGCATACAACTATGGGAACGTTCAAGTATTACGTAAGATTTTTAGGGGGGAGGGGGGTCCGCATCCACCATCTTCGCCATAAGCTAAGTATTGCGAAATGTCTTATCACCGGGGGGGAGGGGGTCCAAAAACCCGGAAAAAAGTCTTACGTAATACTTGAACGTTCCCTATCTTTGGCATTAAAGATAGTGTAATGTCACAATCTTTTAAATAAAACTACAGTGAAAAAAATTTCCAATGAAAATCTAGAATAATGTTGCAAAATTTAGCTGAAAAAAGAAATTAAAAATTCGGCAGGGATGAAGTTTAAGCTTAAATTGTTATGTTTCAAATTGTACATCCTTCTGTTTTGTCTGCTTAATTATCTCTTTGTGTGAGTTTTATTATAGGATGCTTCCAAAGTTAAACCTGTCTGAAAAACCATTACTTTAGGAATGGAACCTTCTTAGAAGACCAGTTTTTCTTAAAAAGCCTGCGTAACATCCCTATAAAAACCACTTAACAGGTACCTTTTTTAAAAGGTAAAGTATGGTCTAAAATGAAGTGGACTGCAGGATTTTAGAGGGAAAAGTCAAATTTTAAAACTGTTGAAAAAGTTTGAGGTACTCCTCACCCTGCTTGAAATACTGCTCTAAACCACTGACTAACCTTTGTAAGTTGACTATTTTCTGTAGAAATTGCTTTTAGCCAATTCAAACTTTGAGATTTGGAAACCATTTGCTTATTTATGAACACAGTCTGTAGGTTAATAATCCAATTTGTCTGTATATTACCTATGGTGGCTTTTTCAAGACGAGTTTCCCAGTTTTAAGGATAGGAAATACTGAAATTTGAAATAAATTTTTCAGAAATGAACTTCATTAAATTTGTTTATTGACAAATCTGCTCGAATTCATACATTGTATTAAATTTTTTTTGGTTTTAAAATTTTCCAGAAGTGTCGTTGAAAAATTTTAATGACAATTTGTTTTTGTTTTTCCTGCCAAATTTAGAAACATTTTTACTGATTTTATAATTGTGAATGTTAATTTTTTATGACTCAAAATTAAAGTCAGGCTATATATTTTTTTTAAGTAACCAATTTAAAAATGTTTCTAAACTGACCACAGAATATGCTTTACACACCAAAATAAAACTCAAAAATTTGACAAAAAAAAAAAAAAAAAAAAAAAAAAAAAAAAAAAAAAAATGAAAAATAAAAAAGAAAAAAAAAGAAAATGAATAAACTTTTGCAAATTCAACAATGCATGACTCTAAAATCTCTTTTAATTTAAATTATTGGGTGCAAGCAAATTGAAATACTATTTTTAAAACATTTTCGTGTGAAGTCGGGAGCCAGTGGGTGAAATAAGCTTATATTGCAAAATATTTATATTTTAAAAATAAATTATAAATATCCAGCATTTTTTTTTAGCTGTTGTACCTAGAAGATTTTTATTAAAAAATCTAATCGTAATCCTAATGGACAAATCACAACTTTTCTTCTTTTAATTTGGAAATGTTTACACATTTATGCTGCATGAAAAAAAATTATTTTTTAAGTGGAAACACCCAAATTAAAAAAATGACAATTTGTAGGTAACTTTTCATCTCTTACTGACAATGAATCATTGTTATAATTTAATTAAAAAAAAAAAAAAAAATTGGCACTCACACAATAATTGAAAAAAAAAATTTTTTTTTAAATAAAAAGATTTTTTTTAAATAAAAAGATTTTTTTTTTTAATAGATCTATTTACAATGTGATCTAGAAACTATCAATACAAAGTTTATGAGTGTTTTTTATTTTAATGAAAACAATATGAAATAAATATTAAAAACAAGGAACTTTTTTTTTAAATATTAAAATTGGGACTATAACATGATTGAATGTCAAATGTCAAGATTATAAACCCAACAATATGGACTAAAATGATTTGTTGATTGATATTTACACCGGGAATCAACTTTTAAATTTTTTAACATGTTTTTTGTTAATACTTTTCAACATTTTAGTCCTTGTTGTACTTTCCTAATACTGAACTTTAATCTAAGAAACTAACTTAATGGAATGCTTTGATATAAAAGAAAGATTTTTTGGATAATGACATATGGTACACTGCAAAATAGTGTGAAAAATGAATTAGTGTTTCCCTTCCGACCCCGACCCTGAATTCGAGATATAAATGTATTACTTAAAATAAAAGGATCGCAGTATTAGTGACAAGAGAAATCATAACCCAATCTGGTTCATTTTTTTTTTTTATACCGCCATGTTGGTAAGCATGGAAAAGGTAAAAAAACATTGCGTCTTTAGGGGTAATGTTTATTACGCAGAATGATTATTTAGTTTTTACGGTGTTATTTCTTGTATAAATTTTCTGCTTCTGAAATATTTGATCTAATTACAGTTTTCAAAATGTATAAATGAAAGTATGGAATATATTTCAGAAATATAAGATAGAATGAACTATATTTCAGAAACAAAGAGCTCGTTCAGGCGGCCCCAGCCAGGTTATGCTTAGCTTATTAAAAGCGAAAATTTACTTTGAGGACGGAAATATTTCCGGACATAAGATTAACTAGTATATATACGAATATTTACGCTGTTAACTGAGCTGACATCACGATCTTACATACAGGTCAGGCAACTCGGGTATCCCTCGTATGGACAAAAATGTCCCCCGAAATTGAAGCAGAAGAATAGTTTACATATTGCTCGATAGATGGCTGGAACTGTAGTTAGGGAATCAGGTGTTCTGGCAGCCATCATAAAAAAAAGGGTTTTGAAAGTGTTGATTGGATGGAGGGCATATCACGTGATTCCCTAACTACAGCTCCAGCCATCTATCGAGCAAAATTTAAACTATTCTTCTGCTTCAAATTCGGGGGACACTTTTTAAGATAGCAGTTGCCTGACCTAAGTAATTTTTTTATCTTAGTAAAGTTGGCGCACTGTTTTTCTCAAGTCTTTCAGCCGAACGACATTTGGATTTTTGATCGTGTTACTAAGTTCTTTCGTTCTTCGAATTTTTTTTCGAACTGAGTTGTTTTTATAAATAAGTAAGAAATGTTAAAATAGTATTTTTAAGGCCAAGGACAACACGGGGGACTTTCCTGAACTCGAGACAGTGCGTTGTCAAGCCGAGCGAAGCGAGGCTTGACAACACTGTCTCGAATTCAGGAAAGGGCCCCGTGTTGTCTTTGGGGTTAAAAATATTTTCTATTTCGAATGAAACAGAGATTTTTTTTTCGTAAGATTGATTTCAAGGGGTTAATATTGCTGTGACAAATGGGTGTGATGTAAAAAAAGAAAAAAAAAAAAATGAGGGTGTGAATTGAAAACATTCGTTTGTCCAACAATGTATATAACGTGACTCTTCACGTATATAACGTGACTCTTGATACAATGCTGCCAACCATTTTTCGGGGCCTTCATGGTTTCTTTTTTTTTTCGATGCAGACGACACGATAGCAAGAGTATTAAAAAGTCAACTTTTTAGTACTCCGTACTAAAAAGTAGAGTCCCAAAAAGTTTTACTTTTAAGTCCCCAAATAATTCTCAAAAAGGGACTTTTTATACCATGAGTAATAGAAAATGTGTTGGGGATGAACAGTTTCGTCGGGATCACCAGACGCTGTAAGTTTATTCAAGAAGTGCTATTTTTATTGGTCAAATGCTTTGCTTTGCATTGCAACTTTTTATATTAAGTAATACATTGTTTTCTTGTTAGTTAAAGGGTTCAAATAAATATTACGCCACCATTTTTTCCGCAATTAAGGATATTTTTTTGTTGTTTTTATTAGCAAGACCCCTGCTATCGAAAAATTATTATTTTATAGGCTTTTGCTTATCCCCCTTTTCTATAGAGATTCTAATTGTGATGTCATCCATAGGTTCCCTGCGTATTTGTTCTTGTTGAAGGATTAATATTTTCCACTTTTCCTCTTATTTCAAAAATGAGAGCGTAATATTTAAATGTTGCAGAGCCTAATAGGCCAAATGCAGATTTTTATTTTAATGAAATTAAGAAACTTTCAACAGAGAAAACTCAATGTAATGCGAATGATTATTATTACAGAGAGCAACAGCTTTCTTAAAGGCATTTAAGAATTGCACCTTGAAACGATTTTTGTTTTGTAAATGCTTAACCCCAGTGACATCATTGGGTCTCCTATGATTGTCATGACATGTGTGAAACTGTAACTTAATCTCAGCATACTTTTAATCTCTGATATAAGCACTAACAAAACCATATTTAAAGGATTTTATTAAATGTGACTTTAAGAAAGCAGAATTTCAATTAAATTCTGTAATAACCAATTTCAGTCATTTTGAAAATAAAATGATAAAAATGAATCATGGCTTTTTAAATCAGAAAGATGCATGATGAAATTAATTAGAGATGAAAAAAAAAAATTATCATAATTTACTGAAAATGGAAAAAATAAAATGAAAATTTAATGAAAATAATTTAAAAATTAGGAAATAAACTTTTTTTTACATTCATTCATGCTATCCATTCACTCTTGTTGGCAAGACTAGAATAAAAATCGGCATGAGTACCTTGGTACCTTTAAAAGCAGGCTGCACAGCTGTCCTATATGTCCTATATTTCCTATATTTTGACAAACGTCCTATATTTCCTATATTTGTCCTATATTTTGAGTATGTCCTGTATTTTTGGGAGTTTTTAACTTTAAAATATCATAAAATCAATTTTTTTGTAGTTAAAGTTCATTTTATGGATAATTTTGTAAAGGCGGCGTTTTTTCACAGTGAAAAAACTACCCTTTACTGGAGCTTCTCATTAAGGATGCAACGAGAAATTTTTTTTTTGTTGTGAATTGGTGTTTTGCAAGGTAAAGAACGATATCCCTCTTCTTGAGAAAAAATGAATTACTTTTCAGCCTTTTTTTATTACCAAAAAGTGCCTTATTTGTCTTTCCCGACCCGGAACGTTTTTTCAAGAATTACCCATAAAACAAATATTTTTCAATTTTTTTTATTTTTTTATAAATAGCGAAAAAAAAAAAAAAAAAAAAAAAAATATAGAGTTGTGAATGTTGAATTGAAGTTTTTGTCCTATATTTTTCATAAAATGTCCTATATTTGTCCTATATTTTTTAAAAAATCGGTCCTATATTTTTCCAGAAAATGTCCTATATTTTGGGAACGAGGCGCTGTGCAGCCTGTTTAAAAGGAATAATTCATATTGATGTAATTTAATTTTTTTTTTTTTAATGATGTGAATTTCGTGAAATTAAATTCCTTTATGGTCCAACCATTTTTTTCCCGAGGTGCGTACAAATCCGCCAGATGGTTTCATAGGAAGTTCGTGGTTTAAATTTTTTTTTTTTTCGATGATGTAAGCCAATATAAAAAAACGAACTTATTTTTGTTAATATTAATCACAATGTGAGAACCCGAAAGATAGTAACCGATCCGAAGAAAATTTTTTTAAAAGAAAGGCGTTTTGGTGTGTTCAGGACGATACAAGCAATTTAAAAATATTAAGGCACGCAAGATTGTTGACTTGTATCCATCGGCGGTCGACCCGGCTCCTTTTGTGTTGTATGTCCTAATTTTGGGTGGTTGGCTTTTTTTTTTTTTGTTTATGTTGATCGATTACTTCTTCCCAAGGAACTCCACCATTTGATTGAATTTTGCTTCTTCTTCTTTTAGGAGAAGAGCTTCAATACATCCTTTGAAGTATTTACTGGTGAAACATTTTGACCTAGAAAAAAATTATTTAAAAGAAAATTAGAAAAGTAATAAAAACATGTTGGCAATAACCCGATGATGCAGACGATCCAAGCTTGTCCGATGAGGTTTTAAAAAAATTTTGTATGGAGTGTGGGAAAATTTCAAAAATCAAAATGTCTTTCCCCCAAAAAGTACAAGAGAGTGAGAGAGAGAAAAAACAAAAAACAAAATCAAAAATTTAGAGAGGAAAAAATATTAGTAGAGTTAGAAAAATTGTTTTGGTTCCGGTGAATTTCGATTGGACCTTATATAATAAATTGTGCTTGTGTTAGTTCTATTCTAAATGAAGTGCTGGTTGAATTATTTAGATTTTTCAAGAAAATTCAATTTTTTTTTCCTAATTTTTCTTTAGATTTGTGTTAAAAAAGTTTTGCTACACAATTAGCAATACACGAATGCAGCTTCATCTGCCTAGTCAGATCAGTTAAGATGGTGAAAAACGGTTGAAAAAGTTGTAGAATTTTAAAATTATTTCCAAAAAGTTTACAAATGAACTTTTTGGTTCTGGTCGCAAAAGTGTTAAAACACAGTGGAAAATTCCGCCATTTGTAATTTAAAAAAAAAAAAAAGCGCCACAGGCTATGCTCAGCACGGCGTGAATACGTCTAATCTAAATGAGGTAAATAAAAAATAAATATAAAATTTAAAAGTAAAATTGAATTAGCAATTTTTTACGAAATCAAATAGCCGAAATAATCAAAAAATAGGCACTTTTTTAAATTTCACAAAATTGGTACATTCGATTTTTTCGACTCACTTTTATAAAAATTTTTGGACTGCACCACGAAAAGTACGTATTCACGCCAAAAGAAAAAAAATTCATAACTCATCCAGCACAAATGATGATTAGTGTAAAAATGATGTAAAAATATGAGTAAATTAGTTTTAAAAAAATGTTAGAAAAGAATGAAGAAAAAGATCAACTTAAAAATAATAAATGAACTAAAAGCTAAATAAAAAATAAAACGGAAAAGAAGGAATAGAATACCTAAACCCCTGGGTCTGCCCCGTGTAATTGTTTTATCCAGGTTTGAATATTCTCCATCTCGTCTTGGAGAAGTAGGACGTCCAGGCATCCCTTGAAATAATCGGTTGTGAAGCAGTTTCTCCTGAAATAACAATTTTCAAACATCGATACATCTTTTTTTACAAAACAAACAAGAATCTTATGTCTTATGTCATATGTCTTATGTCATATGTCTTATGTCATATGTAAGTGTTATGTTGAAGCTTGATCTTAAAATATCTGAGCTTTTAATCTTAACTTAAGTCTTACTGTCTTAAGTGTCCATGTCTTAAGTCACATTTCTGAAATCCCTGTCTTAAAGTCTTAAGGATCCTATCCGAAGTCTCAAGTCTTAAAATTCTGTGTTTTAGGTTTAAATTAAGTCTCGTATTTAAGTCTTTGTCTTACGCCTTTTGTCCTAATTCTTATGGCTTATGACATTTAAAAAAATCTGAATTTTGAAAAATTTCTAAAAAAAAAAAAAAAAAAAAAAAAAAAAAAAAAAAAAAAAAAAAAAAATAGAGTATCTACATTTCCATCAAGGTTAACTAACGTCAATGAAACAATTAAATTAATTTTTTTTTCTTTTTGCTGCGATCCCGGATTTGAACTTAAAAAAAAAAAATTAATCATTACCTGCATAATGAATGTAATTGCGGCTCCCTAAATAAATTATAACAATCTTCACAGATCCTATCAAGTCTTGCAAAGATACTTTTGTCATAGACGCCTTTACACTGGATATCAAAAAAAGATCTTTTGGAAAGAGGGTGTCCGAGGACTGAAGCAGGGTGTACCAAACAACACCCGAGCATGGACAGTACGAGGACACCGCAGAAGACAACTCGGCTCTGATGATGCATATCTGAAAATTAATAAAAAAAAAAAAAAAGAAATTAGTTTGGCTCGAGTTTTGAAACTTTATATCGCGTTTTTCACGGGGGCAATCTTTTAATTTTTTTTTTTTTTTTTTTTTGAAAAGATAAACTCTGCGTTTATTTTATATATTAATCTTTACAGATTTCAGTTAAACGCATTTAATTTATTTTTTATGATGTGATAAATAAACAAACTGGATTTGTGCCAAAGGTAATGAAGTTGTTTCCAACCATCAAGGACATTAATTTTTTTTTTTTTTTTCTCTCTCTCTCTCTTTTAAAATCAGGCAATATGTGACCCGGTGGTCAATGATCACTTGGGAGTTTTTGATATTGAATATATATTTCTTGTTTACATAAGAAGATTTAATAAAAAAATGTTATGGTTAGGCAATTTATAATACAGTTAACACTAGGCACCTGTCGAGCTCTCGTTTTACGTATTCCGACGACTTCCTATGAGATATTATGTGTAATGACTAAGCAGATTACGGTTTGGTCTGATATCGTTTTTTGCGATCTTGTGCGTGAGGATTTTGTTGCAATTTCTGAGAGTGGGAAATGAGAATAAAGAGTTTTGCAATTAAAAAAAAAAAAAAAAAAAAAAAAAAAAGACTTAAGAATTTATTGTAATATAGTTCTGTATCTTTCTTTATGTACAAACGTTCCTTAAAAGGTAGTAGTACTCAAATATAAAATGCTTTTTAAAGAAAAACATTACATCTCACTGGATTATCCAGAATTTTTTGGGGGTGTGGGGGGTGCGAAAGGCAAAAATAGCCCAGGAATAAGCATTCTCTACAGTTTAAAATTAATTTTTTTTTAAAAATTGCAGGTATTTTATCGTATTTTATAATTTTCCTAAAAATTTTATTCGAGCCCCCTCCCTACCCCGGATCAGTCAGTGTTACTTTTTTTAATTTTTTGGTGAGCATTGTATGTATGGAAGCACAGGCCTGCACTTGAGACTTAAGACAAGAGTAGATATAGTCATGATAAGGTGTAAGACTAGAGAAATAAAAATTCAAACAAAATCTTTACTTAAGAAGACATGCGACTGAAAAAAGTGATGTAAGGCTCAAAAGTAAAGACGGCGGCTTAAGACAAACGTTTTAGGGAAAAGCGTAAGGTTTGAGTCTTAAAATAAAAAATTTAAAAATGATTAAATAGATTTTATCATAATTATATTTCTATAAAGATATAAAACAAAGACTGACTTCGGATTTTACGTAGGGGGCGCGTGCACCCCCCCAGAAAATCAACTTATCTTAAATTAACTGCCTCCCGGAAAATTAACTTGTCTTAATTTTTTTAAAACCGATTATTTTTCGAGTAAAAATAATTAAGAAAGCTGAAAATTTTAAAGGCTAATAGTCCGCCGTCTTTAATTTAATTTTTTTCAAAATTTGGACTTTAGATTCAGAATAAGCAGTTCCAAAAACCACCCAAAATATTTAGTTTTTTTTATTTTCAAACTATAAACGTCTCTACACAGAAAAAGCTGTTTTGCCCATAAGCTAAACATAGGTGAAACGTTCTTGTTAAATATTGCATAAATGACTGTCCACCCGTTCGTTATTTAGTTAGATTTTTAAGTTCATAAGCAATAAATAAAGCGTTTACAAAATTCAAGTATAAAAAATATCTGTAATATTTTAAATTTTAAGATTTTACCGACCATCCGCCATCTTGATTTTTTTTTTTTTTTTTTAATTCTGACTTCATATTGGTTTCAGCAGGTGAAAATACGATTAGTTATATGACTTTACAATTTTTTAAGAAAATTAAAGCTTTTCAGGGTTGCAAAACTGAGGGGTCCATAAGTGGACCCATTGGCATCTGGGCATTAAAATCCATGGGTCCATATATGGATCCATGGGCGGCAAAGGGTTATGCATATGACTTATCAGGCATACTATCAACTAGTAGCTAAATAAATAAATAAATAAGTTTTGCTTACTAATTTATTTATTTTCAATATTCTTATACTACTGATCTTGTCTTTTATTTTTTGAATATCGTCGTTGCACGTTCTAAAGGAGCAATATGCAAATGCTTCTTCGAAAGGTAAACATAAACATTGTTTTTCATAATGCTCCTTTACAACGCGCAACGACGATACCGGTATTATTCTTTTTTTTTTTTTTTTTTTTTTTTTTTTGTAACTTTTGAAGAAAAATTTAAGGAATGTTAATACTTTTAATTAAATGCAAATAGTAAACTTTTTAAGTTTTTTTTTTTTTAATTTTTTACGTCGCTTTAAAATTTTTTCGCCACTTAGTATTTTTTTTCTCCTGAAAAAACAAATGGCTAGAACAACATTTTCGATAATTTCAAGGATTCCGGTGTACCATAAAAGCCGGAATTCATTTTTTTTTTCAGACGACCACATAGGAAGAAGCATTATTGATAATGTTTATTAAATTGAATTATTCGACATTCACCGCCAATTGCCTTTAACACCAGTTGTTATATTTACCCATTCATGTTTAGGGCCTAAAACGTTTTTCGTATTTTTTTTTTCTTCGCTCTCTCTCGTTCATGGTTATCTGGTTTTCCCGCCACGAAAATAAGGAATTTCGGGAATTCCATTCCGTTACAGCATCGTGATTTCATATAATTTTTTTTTTTTTTAGAAAAAAAAATCTATTTTTAACGGTTAATATAATTCTTTTGTTAAAAAAAAAGAAAAAAAAAAAAAACTAAAACGGTTTTAAATTTAGCCCATTGGACGAAAATAAAGAAAAAGTCATGACTGAGATGCGTAAAAAGTAAAAGTTAATAAAACATTTCGATTTCGTGATATTGAAATCATGATCGAAGGTTTTAAGTTTTTCCTTCTTTTGAAAAAAAAAAAAAATCTATGCTTGATTAGTGTGTTTAAAGGGACGTTAAATATATAGAATTTTGTAAGCAAAAGAAATGAGATCGTTAGTGCATTAAAAAAAAAATGTTTATTTATAGATAGTGTAAGCAACAGACAGCATGGCTCTAACGAGAGGAGGATGTATATGTATCATGTAATCAGAACACCGCTCTGTTCGGTTTACCTGGTTGGTTATTATTATAATGTTACATGTTATGCGGTGATGCTTTAAGCGAAATTACGAAACCTATGAGAAAAAAAAATTGCTATAGAGGAAAAATAATTAACTTGTCTTAACCACTTAACGATCCTTTGGACGTTTGCAAAAAAAAAAAAAAAATTAGCGAAACTGCTGCAGTAATGTGCAAGAAGGAAAATAAAGCGGTTTTGATTGGTGAGGATGTAAATATTGATCCATGAGGATATCAGGCATCGAACCGAGGTCCTATTTTTTGGAAATGTCCGTATTTTTAACATGAGTCCCTAAAAGTACCGGATTGGGAAAAAGTTCCTATTTTGTCCTCTTTAATTTTTTTAGTGGCTTAATATCAGGAAAAAACTGTAAACGTTGGATTTTACAGTCTCCAAGGGCAAAAAAAAAAAAAACGGTCTTTGAGTGATTAAAATCGAACCTTTAAATGCTAATTTTCGTCTTTGAAATGGTCTCTGATTTTCCGTGTTTTTGGTCCCTAAAATCCCTAATTTTTCAAATCAAAATGGGTTTGATGCCTAAGATCAAACCATTTTTGTTTTGGGTGTAAAGATTAGGGCGTAGGATATAAGTGAAGAATTAGGAAATCGTTTCCTTTCACTAAAAATTTGTCAAAAAGAGAAAAAATAATAAATAAATAAATAGGCCTAAATAAATAGAAATTTATATAAAAATAACTCCAAAAACGGCATGTTTAAAAAGCCCATATAAGGGCCAAAAATAAAAAATGTTTTGGCATAAAAGACCATCGATTCGTATCGGAAATTTTGCGTAGATTACGAATTTGAAGTCGAAAATTATTTTTGGTGCGTGGTTTTTGCCTCAGGTAAAAAGCCGTAACAAGGTTTGCAGAGCTTTTAAATTCGGCCTGTAGCTCAAGAGCCATGCACCAAAACTAATTTTGGGCTTCAAATTCGTAATCTACGCAAAATCTCCGGTGTGAATCGATGGTCTTTTATGCCAAAAAATTTCTATTTTTGGCCTTTGTGCATTTTGGCCTTTTGAAAATCTTCGGGCCCCTGGGGATCCCTTTAATGGTGACTGATCGACCTAAAATTTTTTGTGGCGTAACCTTACATTGCATTGGAATAAAATCGAGGGGGTTCGTCACCAAAATTCAAAATAGTATATTACAACAGAAGAGCTGCAAAAGAAAAAACTGTCCGTCGAGGCCGATTTTGATTTAAAAAGGTCTCGACGGGTAATTCTTTTGCAGTTCTTGTGTTGTAAGCTACTTTTCATCACAAAGCACAGCGTAATAAAGGGATTCTTAAAACGCACTAGTCGGAAAAATAAGTTTTTTGCACTGAGTGATGAAAATTTTGTTTCCCCTCTTCCAGAAAACCACCCTAATGGGGGCAGCCTATTAGTTACGTCAATCGGGGGTGGATCGTCAAGTGGTGATAATAATATGGAATCTTTAATTTTTTTAAAAAACCTAGTTTCTTATGACAGTGGGAAGGAGGGAGGGGGAGAGTAATGACCAGTCTGAAAGTGATGATGTACACCCCCATTCCCAAAAATAATTATTGTACGTACTAAGTGGAAGAATCGGGTTTTAATACGGAACATGGCTTATACTATTAATAAAAGTTCGTCAGTTTTCTTGAAGAAAAGAACAGAAAAAGCCGGAAAAAACTTGGAAATTCTTAAACTTTCCGCATATCTCGACTTAAGATAATCTGCCTTTTTTTTCTTTTGAGTCAAAACATACGAAGCAAAGAACGATTTCGTAACAAGAAAAAAAAAATTTTCATTTAAAAACACGTAGGAAACAGAAAAACCTTCCATAAGAAATTATATCTGACACGAAGAATTTTGGAGAGTAAAAGGTTATCTCTCCAACTTAACCGAAACAGTCTTATCGGTTCATACTGAAGTGGAAGTCGTATCAATAATTTCTTTCTATTTTTCCGTCCAAATCCTTCAAAACGATTATCTTTCAAAAATAAAATTTTAAGATAGACTCTTCCTCAATTATAGTCTACCTTTCACCCAACTGATAACAAACTTAAATGAAGAAAATTGTAGTGATATCCCTCAAAATTTCGTATTTCGAATCGAAAAATTCAGAAATTAATTAATGATTACATTAAAAATTAAGCAATCAGGTCGATTTATATGCACAACTTGAACCTGGATGATTATTTATTTATTTTTTTGACCTTGAATGAATATGAAATATAATCCTGAGAAAAAGGGACGACAAATTCATATATCAACAAAATCATTTCACATGTAATTTACGTACTTCTTATCATTCAAGAATTACAAGTTAGGGGAAAAAAAAGTCGAGCCTACATTTCTAGAATATTTTAACATCCCGAAGAATTTAAAACGGAATCGAAATCTTGAAAAAGAAAAAAAAAATACAAATAAACTTGTTTTGATAAGAAGAATATCTTTCACGAACCAAACATTAACCACACGGTGTTCTTTATTTACTTCGAGATATCTGTTCGGTTCCACGCAGTCTGCAAATTCTTGATTATTTTTTTTTTTTTAGGCCACACGAGTTGAAAATTCATTTAATATAATTACCGTACATTATTTTTCATTTGACGTATATGCACGATATTAAAAATATTTGATGCTTGTTTAAACGGTAAAAGAAACCGGTTAGGGAAGTGTTGATTTACGGTGAGGAAAAAAAATATTTCCGTTTTGTACTTTTTTTTTTCTTCTCTCCCGGATTTTAAAATCTGAGCTTTAAACGCTCTTCAAACTTGGACAACAAATATTTTGACACTTTTTACGATTGAATTTTTACTACCTTATTATATAAGCTTTTGCTAATATTTAAACAACTAATAGTTAAATAAATAAACAAGATGACAATAATCGACTTTAGTAGATTTTTAAGATTTTTAATATGTGACGAATTATTTAATTAAGTTGAGTAACGTTCTTTTATTTGTTGGCTTTTTTTTTTTTTTTTTTTTTGGAAAAATGACGTATATTGGTGTCCGTCACTCTTTCTACTTCTCTTTTTTTTTGTGAGTTAGCATAAGTCATTTATATTGCTATAAATTATTCTTAGTGCCATTTTCGAAAAACTTTAATTGATTTTTAACTGATAATCAATGGATAATGTGGTGAGCCTAAAAAAAAAAAATCTACCATTTAAGGTTTTTGCTCCAAAGCCGAATTTTGGTTCTTTATCATGTAAAAGATATCAAAAATTTTATTTAAATTTTTTTAGAATTTTTATTTAGAATTTTTATAAAATTTTTGTAGGCGATAGTGCAAAAAATGGATTTTAAAAAATGAAGAAGCCAGACAGGTTATGTTTCGCGATCAATGAAGTTAAGCTTCAACGATCGCGGACGGCCACTGGATGGGTGACAAACGAATCTAGCGGAGTATGTTAAAACCTACAGGTATCGTATCATGGTGCTGGGTCTTTCGTTACGGGCATAACTGTGTTTCACATAAGCTAGAAAGCTAATAATGAATAATTGTAATAATTTGCTGAAGAGATTGTTATGACGAAAGTCGAAAAACGGACTTTAAACCTTTACTAGTGCTCCCCCGTCAAACATACGAGTATAAGGTTACAACTGTCGCGAAGTAAAGTTTGGTCGGTAAAGTGGGGAGCATCGCCCCTCATCGTTCCTGAAAATTTCATCAAAAACGGTCGGGTAGGGGCTCCGTACATGTTGGAAATAGCTTATTTTCCTTAGCGTTTTAATATATAAGATTAATTTGAATCCAAACTTTTAAGAGATTGACAACTGAAATGGGACAAAATATTTGGGCTTCTAAGAGTGACTGTATTTACCTATAGAAATTTTTAAAAAATAAATAAATAGGCAGGTCTAAAATTTTGCCAATTTTAATTCAGAGTTGAGTTGATCTAAGGGATAAGGGGGAGTAATAATTATCACGTAACCATCGTTTTGGCCTTTCCCCCGTAGTAAGCAAAAATAGACTTCCTCTTATGGTGATTTAACATTAGCGTAAGATTTAGGAGACCCCCTCCCTTACGTGATTACATAATAGTTGTATGATCCCTCAGAAGTCAATGCCAGCCAATAAAAAGCCAAGTCTGTGGAAGGGGAGGGAATAGAACGAAAATTATGACATACTTTCGAAGGGAATGATGATCAGGGGAGGAAGGGGTTGAAAATTCCGAAAATTTGATGACTTAATATTTAAATGCGCCTTATCGAACAACAATTTTTATTTTAAACGTCAAAAATAGCCTTAAATATTACTTTTTTTTTACCTTGAATTATGCATCCATCACCCAGCTGCCTTCTTACGTACCGATTTTTATAGTTTTTATATTATTTAAACGTACTAATTTAATAAATGTGTCACTTTTATATTCTCTTTCTCAAGTCAATTATTAAGAGTTAATTTTGGAAATTTATCACTGTTATTATTAATATTTTTTAAATCATTAACTTCAATTCTTTAATATTTATTTTATTTGAGTTTTATCGAGTTCCTTCCAACTCCACTACTGATATTGATTATTTTGTTTTTGGCGTACTTCGGCACCCTAAACCTCCACATCATGACATTACAAAACCAGATTTTAGCACCTTTTTATATTTCCTAAAAATATAAAACTTTCACGGTATCATTTTTCAACACTCTTCGAGTATAGGCAAATAGTTTTAACTTATCTCATTTTTGTAAAATAATAAATGATTACTTAAAACCGAGGCCACTTTATATTCTTCAAAAACCCTTAAAAATCTTCAATGTCAAATCTTGCACGTGGTTGAATCACTTTCACACGGGGAGAATCCTCTCGAATATTCCTTAAAAAAATTATCGTTTAAAAGAAAATGTCTGATCCTGGCAAGATTTCATTTGTGAAAAACCCTTTTATCACAGTCTTGTACCAACTGAATTATTATAAAATATTATTAAATTAATTTTAGGTTACAGTAACTTCCGCACATGGATCGGTTTTGCATTTTTACTCAATGTTATTTCGAAGGCACTAACGATTTTAACTGTTAACTTCCTGTCGGGTCCACGCCGAAAGCTCATTGACTTAATCAAATCACAATTTTTTTGTTTTCTCTTCTTTATCCTTAAAATTAAAAATATTTTCTACACCGTTTCACTAATTCTTTCGTACGCGAATCCCTTAATTAATTCGTCTGTTTTTAACTCGGTCAAACAAATTTTTAGCTTGAAAAAAAAAAAAAGTTGGAAGTGTAATAAAAAAAAATAACCCGACCCGCGCGACTCAGTCTCTGATTAGACTGAGAACAGTCGCATTCAAGGGACATGCATTCATTAAAACACACGGTGTGGGATAATGAATGATTCCGTTTGGCGAGGAGTGTAGTGAAAATATAAAAATCTTAACCCTCTATTTTTATAACCCTGTTTCATTTTTTTTTTTTGTTTTAAATAAGAGACCGAAAACGGGAAAAACTTGGCATGAAATATTTACGTCAGATCCAGAAGATTTGTTATCCTTTTGTTTTTCAAGGATGTCTAATTTCGATTTGTCTTGCTTAAACTTGACCTTGATTTTTTTTGAAAAATTTCTCTTATTTTCTTCTTCTAATAATTTTTTTTTCGTTTTTTCATTTAATTTTTCTCTTTTCTGAAATCGCTTTTTCGCTTTTCAGAATTATATTGGTTTTTTTTACTGTCCTTAAGCTAACCATGTGAAATCTTTTCAGGGCGACTTCAATTTTGTAATACTGTTCGAACCCCTCCGGGAAGGAGGGGGGACTCACAATGGAGCCTGTTTTTCCTGACCGAAAAGCGCGGATCAAAAAGTGGAAAATGGAGCTTTGGCATTCTTCCTTCAAAATAATTTTCAGCTAGCCATAATGGCACCTCAGTAAAACTTCATTGGTTACGATATTATAAAAAAACGTTAAGACACCTTTCATGGCAGGTTAAAAATCTGCGAATTAAAAATCCCCCCGGAATGGTGATATTAATTCCATCTAGTTGCCATTTAGAAACTCCGTCGAACCTCCATAACTTTTGAGTTAAAACCTATATTTAACTTATGGAAAGTGTAAAACTTTCCAGTTAAAACCTATATTTATCTCATGGAAAGTACATTAAAAGTTATGAAGGTTCGACTATGTTATGAAAATATGATTTTAGCCCTTTCTATTGCCGTTTTGCCAACCCCTGGTAAATTCCCGGTATACCCTAACCGGAATATTCCTTAATTTTAGTTCAAAAAGTGTTGTTATTATTATTTTCTACATTTTTTAGCCCGACGGTCACCTCTTAAAAAAGTCGACCTGTAATTCTTATTAATTAAGGATATCCTTGAGAAATTCATAAAATGATAAAATATTTCGGCACCCTGTATGAATAAAAAAACCATCTTGTTTGATGGGCATTTTCCTAATTTAGTCAACTAGGTTCGTTTCTGAATCTGCATAAAAACGATTAATCCGGATTTGTTAGTTATAATTAAATCGCGATTAAGAGGCTCGGTATTTATTTTTTTTCTTTTTTCGTTTAATTTGAATAATTCGCCGACAGAATAATAGGTGGATAAATTCACCTGTTTGGTATAATAATCTTTGCAAGTTCGATGACATTCCAATCTATATAACTCTATTTGCAGAACATGATGGTCTCCTTTTCATCATCATCGTCATCATTATGTTATTCTCCGTAATTTTTTTTTTTTTTTTTTTTTCTTATTGTTTTGTTTATTATTTCGGAGCCAAAAACGATCGAGGAAGCTTTATTATCGCCATTCAAATTGAATAAATTTGCTTTTTTTATTCTTTTAAATGGGGGGAGTTGAAAGATTATTGTTTTGGCGCAATTTTTGAGATCAGGGATAGTTTTAAATTAATTGAGTTGTAGAAATTGACGGGAGGGAAGTGTTTAAATTTTTTTTGTTTTTCATTTGCGTGAAATGTGGGTAATCGGAAGATAAATGTTATTGCTATTAAAATGCATGATTTTGTTTAAGTTATTTTTCTTCAGATTGGTGGGAAATTTTGGATTTGGGACCGAATTTTGTATGAAAACGTAGGGAAAGGAGTAAAATATGGGTAAACAATAAATAATTCTGTAATTAATGGAGCTGTTCCGTATGTATCATTGCAGTGTTTCTTAAGCATCTTAAGGAGGAAAAGAGAGTCTTTAAAAATTTTACTTCAATGTTAAATGTTTATAAGAAAATTATTAATTTGCTTATTAAAGGGGAGGAAAGGATCGAAAATTGCTGAAATCATACAGTATATCATCATATATGATATATCATGACCCTAAATAAAATTTATCATTCTGGGGGTTTTCGGGGGCGCAGATTTTAAACCTGGATTTTTTTTTTTTTATTTTTTAATTTAGTATTTTTTTTAAGATTGAGGATTTAAGATGGCGGCTGTCAAAATATGACGGTAAAATCGTAAATTTACGGGGGTTTTCGAGGTCGCTGTTTTCGAATCTGATATAATTTTTATTTTCCAATTCCGTTTAACGCCTGTACTAGGCCTTTTCACTAAGAGACTAAAGGAATTTTTGCTGCGATTCCCCTTTTTTTCGATTCCTTACGTTTTTTAAAATTCTTAATATTTTTTCACACTGCCATAATTTTTAATATTTTTTCACTTCACGATAATGTTCTAACAAGTCGTAACTCGACGCGCGATGAACCCTTGATATTTTTTTTCTTTTTTATTTGCCGACAGATTTTTACGAGGCAAAACCATTTCTACATTATATTAAAAACTTCTTCCTTCTTTTGAGTTTGATAAAAGTCATGTCTCATTGGCGGATTTTTCTTGAGGCTATTTTATAGACTTGTGCTCCTTGTACTGTTGAGTTTTAGCATGTTATTTTCGCTAATATTAAAATTAGAACGAATTTTGCAAATTTGCACCTTGAATATGACAATAATATTAGTTTTTTTGAAGTGTCACGCTTGTCTTGATCGGAGGACATTCCGTTAGCTTTCCGATTTACTCATTTAATTCTGCAACACGCATCCTGACATTCACGTGCGTTTTGTCGTATTTTTCCGATTGTTTAATTATTCCGGAATATTTTTGGGAAAAAAAAGTTTTTGATTATGTAAGCGAGGTCTTTCCGATTTTTTTTTAAATTAATTAATTCGCGATGATTTTTTTTTTTACCAAACACTCGTGTGGCATCAGTATCAGAAAAAAAAAAAATTGCCCCGCCCTGTGAATTAATTCCTTCACGTTCTAGAATTCAGGCCATAAGTCGTTTCGAAACCCATCAACTTCTCTCTCTCTCTCTCTTTCTCATGCAGATTATGTAGCTTTTATTTAATGCAGATAAAAAGTGCCGATGGAAAATAATCGCCAAGCTGTCTGGCATCGAATAGCACTAATCTTACGTCATAGATAGAGGAGGAAAAAAAAAAATTCGACCCTGTGAAGCGAACTCTCGCGAATGTCAAACCGATTATGATGAATATAAATAAGATAAAGAAGAAGAAGAAGAAAAAAAAATGTTTGAAAAGCCGTACGTTAATTAAAAAAAATGTATATATATATATATATATTCATGATGTTGGTGGGACATTCGGTCGCCAAGCTGTCTGGCAATGATCTTTTACATACATACAACTCACGTCATGGAGTCTAAAAGTCGCTTAGCAAGTTTTGCCGCAACTAAATATTTATTTATATTTTTTTTCTTCTCTTCTTCATCTCCTAAAAAAAAAATTAATTAATCTTCTTTTATAATTTATTTTGGATAATCCGGTTGAATAGGTTTTTATTGTGCGAGATTAATTGAGGCAGGTAAAACGTGATGTTTTTCGATTAATTAAATTATCTCCCTGTGAAAATAAGGAATTTTGCGTATGAAATGGATGCGGTGATGTCGTTTAAACGTGATTACCACGTGAAAGTCATCTTTTTCAATTGTTTTTACAACCGATTGTTGTTTTTGTCTTCTGGGAATAAGTTTTGAAAAAAAAAAATTGCTCTTAATTATCCGATTACAAGTTTTTTTTTTTCTTCCCTTTTTATTTCCTCGGACGAGTCTTTTTGGTAAAGCAGGTAATGAGATACATCCGGAAGTATCCATAGGTGTTGGTATCGTTTTATATTTGCATAAGAACATAATTTTTTTTTTTTTTTTTTTTTTTTTTTTAAATAAAATGTTGATCTTGTAGAAAGGGGCTTTGACATTTTGCCGCAGCTTTCACTTGGCAGATTTTCAATGTGTGAGAAGAAAAATAAATTCTTTTTTTCTTTTTTATTTGCCGACAGATTTTTACGAGGCAAAACCATTTCTACATTATATTAAAAACTTCTTCCTTCTTTTGAGTTTGATAAAAGTCATGTCTCATTGGCGGATTTTTCTTGAGGCTATTTTATAGACTTGTGCTCCTTGTACTGTTGAGTTTTAGCATGTTATTTTCGCTAATATTAAAATTAGAACGAATTTTGCAAATTTGCACCTTGAATATGACAATAATATTAGTTTTTTTGAAGTGTCACGCTTGTCTTGATCGGAGGACATTCCGTTAGCTTTCCGATTTACTCATTTAATTCTGCAACACGCATCCTGACATTCACGTGCGTTTTGTCGTATTTTTCCGATTGTTTAATTATTCCGGAATATTTTTGGGAAAAAAAAGTTTTTGATTATGTAAGCGAGATCTTTCCGATTTTTTTTTAAATTAATTAATTCGCGATGATTTTTTTTTTTTACCAAACACTCGTGTGGCATCAGTATCAGAAAAAAAAATTGCCCCGCCCTGTGAATTAATTCCTTCACGTTCTAGAATTCAGGCCATAAGTCGTTTCGAAACCCATCAACTTCTCTCTCTCTCTCTCTTTCTCATGCAGATTATGTAGCTTTTATTTAATGCAGATAAAAAGTGCCGATGGAAAATAATCGCCAAGCTGTCTGGCATCGAATAGCACTAATCTTACGTCATAGATAGAGGAGGAAAAAAAAAATCCGACCCTGTGAAGCGAACTCTCGCGAATGTCAAACCGATTATGATGAATATAAATAAGATAAAGAAGAAGAAAAAAAAAAAAAGTTTGAAAAGCCGTACGTTAATTAAAAAATATATATATACTGTATATATATATTCATGATGTTGGTGGGACATTCGGTCGCCAAGCTGTCTGGCAATGATCTTTTACATACATACAACTCACGTCATGGAGTCTAAAAGTCGCTTAGCAAGTTTTGCCGCAACTAAATATTTATTTATATTTTTTTTCTTCTCTTCATCTCCTAAAAAAAAAAATTAATTAATCTTCTTTTATAATTTATTTTGGATAATCCGGTTGAATCGGTTTTTATTGTGCGAGATTAATTGAGGCAGGTAAAACGTGATGTTTTTCGATTAATTAAATTATCTCCCTGTGAAAATGAGGAATTTTGCGTATGAAATGGATGCGGTGATGTCGTTTAAACGTGATTACCACGTGAAAGTCATCTTTTTCAATTGTTTTTACAACCGATTGTTGTTTTGTCTTCTGGGAATAAGTTTTGAAAAAAAAAAAGTTGCTCTTAATTATCCGATTACAAGTTTTTTTTTTTCTTCCCTTTTTATTTCCTCGGACGAGTCTTTTTGGTAAAGCAGGTAATGAGATACATCCGGAAGTATCCATAGGTGTTGGTATCGTTTTATATTTGCATAAGAAACATAATTTTTTTTTTTTTTTTTTTTTTTTTTTTAAATAAAATGTTGATCTTGTAGAAAGGGGCTTTGACATTTTGCCGCAGCTTTCACTTGGCAGATTTTCAATGTGTGAGAAGAAAAATAAATTCTTTTTTTCTTTTTTTGCATGTTTGGACATTGTTTGATAAGAAGAAATCGTGCAAAAGTCGTTTTTAAGGTGTGTGTGCTTTGACAGACGAAAAGAAAAAAACCGCGAGGAATTTTATGATACCTGAAATTGTAGGAATTCATGTAGTCACGGTTTTATTTTTCTAGTTTTTTTTTTTAAATTTATTTAGGGAAAGTAAATTAAGATAATTCAAATATTTTTCCAGTGAACTCACCTAATTTAGAATTAAAAGGTGGAGTTTTCGGTTTTACATGATACTTTGGAATTAAATTTCATTGTTTGTCTTAGCTTACTTGATCCTATGCTGAGCTTATAAGATTTTTATCGATTTTAGAATTTTAAGTTGACCAATGGTGTTTACATTTTTACTCCAGCTAAACTTGCAGCTTTTGAAGGTACGGGGGATGGCTGGTATTGGGCCTTAGGAAAAACAAAATTTTTTGCATTATATGTAATAGAATTGTAAGATAAGAACAAGGATGAAGCCAGAGCTGGCACACCTGGAATCCGTTTTTTTTTTTTCCGATTTTGGGAATAAAAAAAACTTTTCAGTGGAGTAGCAAAATTTCTTTTCAAAAATCTTTCCTCTCCAGTCTACAAGAAATTAGATTTTAAAACGAGAAAAGCAAAAGAACCCCGCACAAAATAATAGGAATTCGGCTGTCGGATGAAATTTACATTTAAAAACAAACAAAAGAATAACAAAAACAAATGGAATTTTATCCGATAGCCGAATTCCTATGATTTTGTGCGGGGTTCTTTCATTGTTCAACTTACGATTCTTCGTACTATGTTAAACTTATGCAATTCAATTGATCTTCGCATTATAAATTGACATACGAATTTTTGGTAAAAAAATAATTTGTGATTAAAAATTCTACTCCTTTTCATACGTACTGATAAGGAACTTTCCGTTAATTATGCATCATTTTTTTAAATCTCTCTCATCGAAAAACCGGCTTTTCTGATGAAAATTTAACGTTAGAGTCATTCCCATTCTCCGATGCCCCTTTCCCCCCTATCAAAATAGTGATGTAATCATTGTAAAGCCCCTAACTCGAATTTTTAAGTACAAATTGGACGTCCATAAAGCGAATTATTTTATTTAAAATGTTAAAATATTTGAACTAGTCACCTTAAAATTTGAGGTTTAATGTTAAGCTTACAAGAATTCGCTTGTCCCTCGAATTCTAAGTTGACATATAAATTTTTTTAAAAAATTCATTTTGCTTAAAAGTTTTGTTCCGTCTACTTTTTTTCATATTTTCTGATCAGAGCTGCTCATTAATTAACTAAGTGTCTTTTTTTTTTCTTTTCCCCGAAGTTTTTATTCGTCCCCAACCTCTACACTATCCACACGAAAATACAAGATTTTTTGATAAGTCATCTTAGGACTCTGGGCTTTTAGGTTAAGCTTACGGAAATCCGCTTGATTCCCGCATTCTAAGTTGAACCATGTTTTTACGTTATCAATTTGAATTTTGATTTAAGAACAAAAGGTCTTTCTCGCTTCATTTGAAAAGTAATTGTAAAGACGATCATTTTCATTTCATCAAAAAATTCTAGAAATTTCGAAGGAAAATAAGATATTATTATAAAAAAATTTAGCCTGTCACCTAACGTTTTATTATTAGGGAACAGGATCCGGAATACTTGAATGATAGGCACTTTTTTTTTTCTTCTACCTTTAGCTCCTTAGAAAGTTGACGTCATCTATTTACACTAATAAGGAAGGATGAGTTTACAAGAGAGAGAATTCCGATTAAAAAACCAGATGTATGTAAAAGTTATTTTTAGGTATTTAATTTTTTTTTTTTTTTTTTTTTTTTTTTTATCCCCGCGCTCATACGTTTGTAATGTATAATTTATGAACTTAGGTATTTATACTTGGCCCTTAGTAACCAGTTTAAATATTTTTTTAATAAATGATGGGAGTAACAATTACTTTTTCGAAAAAAAAAAAAAAAAAAAAAAAAAAAAATAGAGTATCGATTAAAGAAGATGAATGGGGAGCAGTTTTGATGGCTTTTTAAAAAGAAATTAAATTCGGTGTTGGAATCGCGAGATTTTTGGAAGAGATCAAGTTTTTTTTTTTTTTTTTTTTTTTTTTAAAGTAGCCTTTGTTGAGGACAATCTGCCGGTTTGAGTTTACCATTACCTAAACTGGATGGCATGTTATTAGCTACTAGGTGCGCATTCTTGAGTAAAAAAAAAAAGTAATTTAAGTTCAAGGCGGTATGATTTTTTTTCTTTTTTTTTTCGTCTGTGGAAATGTGGAAAAAGCCGGAAAGGAAAATGAAGCGATATTTTCACTTCCTTTTTAAACAACCCTGAAAGACGATGACTGGCAAAAATCACTACACCGTGTAAAAAGCACGTGGTTTCGATTGATGTTCCGTATGAATATCGTCGAAAATATTAGAGCATGAGCTGTGACTCATTTTTCGTAAATGCAACCCTTTTGCGAACCATGAAAAAAAAAAAAGAAAAAAAGAAATTACCGTTAAAAATAGATTTTTGACAGGTATGGACAGCAAGCGTGATGTGATCAGGTGATGTGAAATGCATTCACGAGGCTATAAATATCTTAGCTATTCATAAATCATTGGAATTGTTCATCTTATCAGGACGGGGAAGAAAGGGAAAAAAAATCTACCTGGTACCAGACGCATTTAAGTTTCATAATATTTAACACTGTAAGTGGCTGGTGGTATTGTTCTGATTCGCTTTCTTTGGACAAGTAGATGTTTTATACATAAAAAAAGAAACCGAACTATTTGCCTTTTATTGTTGAGGTTGTTAAGAAGAAAAAGAAAAAAAAAAGGTATTTTTGCTTCTATTTTATGCGTTTTTAGTGTGGCACCTATATTCAGGGAAATGAGACATTACTGTTTTAGCTTGTCAGTGGCGACGCCAGAAAAAGCGAAGGGAGGATTCGCCAGTCTTTAATGGTTGAAGTAATCTAACTTTACCTAACTTAATGTAAGGTAGTTGCAAATGATGGCTACTGGATTTTTAACCAGTATTAATGTTAATATCGTTAAAAGTGTACCAATTCTAATAGCAATAATAATAACTTAAGTAGTGGCAGTAGCAGTATGCCAATATTAATAAACAATATACCTGTAACAGTAACCGTAAGCCAGTGTTAGTAGCAGTATATCAGTACCAGTAGCAATGTCAGTAATATGTTCATGAAAGAGCGGTAACTGTAAGAGATTGAGATCATCATCCCTAAATAGCTGCGGCACTTAATTTCAATAACTTAAACTGAACCGTAATAATTTATATAACACTGATGTAAGTGTTTGTGAACGAAAAGTCAGTAAATTATGTATAAGTGATAGTAGCGGAACAGTTATTTGTAAGTTAATGGTACAGTAGTTCCATTAGCTATATAATTACTTATAAGTTACTGTTAGCACTGTTAAATGTACCAGTGACAGTAGCAGAACAGCGCTGATTGTCAGTGATAGAGATTGTGATTTCTAACCGATTTAGAGAGAACTTTGATTCACAGTGAACAGTGTGTAACAGTTATAATTATTATTAATAAAAGAATGGTCAATAAACTATTTATAAGTGATAGAAACAGTCGTTTATGTGTTACAGTCATTTTTAAATGTAATTACTGCATGTAAATGTAATTACTTTATGTGTTATAGTCATTTTTAATGTAATTACCTTACTATTACTGCATAAAAGTAATGGTTATAGTAACAGTAACTTACTATTACTTTGAATGGACTCTTACTCTTTCTGTTATACAAATGCAGGTACTGTCACTTTTATGGGACTTTGATTCTTATTATTACAGTTTTTAGATAGATATGATTAAACAAAAATCATTGATAGAATAACTACTGTTACTCTTATAGTAAGAGGTACGGCCTTTAGTAATTGATTAATAACTATCACTTATAGCTAACGGTGAAGGTGTTGTAGTTCATCAGTTCTAATTGTGAGTGCAGCTTAACATTTGTACTGTAGATGGTAATGGCTCACTACAAAAAAATGATTATTTGTTAGGAAAACCATTACTGTTACTATTATTTAATGGAAACTACCGATACATTAGCTTACGTGGAGTCAAAATCTGGTACTGTTCCAGTTTCTTAAGCTTGCATGAGGTAATCATAGATCGCTAAAAGCTGCTGAAAAGAATTGAGCTAAGCCCATAAAAATGACAGTACCTGCATTATATAATAGTAAGAGTAAAGGTCAGTTATAAGTGGTAGTAAGCTATGAGTTACAGTACTGTTACTGTTACTGTTACTGTTACCATTACTTTTAAGCAGTAATAGTATGGAACAATACTTACTAAATACTTAAAAATGACTATACCTCATAAACGACAGTTTCTATAACTTATAAATAGTTTCTTGACAATTCTTTTATCAACAATAATTATAATAGTTACCCACTGTTACTGGCACATTCAACAGTAGTAACAGTAGATATCTTAGAGGCTGTCTCTTTGCTGCAGAATTTAATAAACTAGTTCTTTTAAGTTGCAAAATGGTAACTGGTAAATTTGTTAGCCATTTTTTAAGGAAGCATTTATTTTATATTTTTGTCCCTCGTTTGTACTGCACTGACCTGATCCCCGATCTCGTAAAATCTAATCTTAAGTCGTCCCTGATTTAAAAAAAAATAAAAATATTAACTTTAAAAAAAAGCTCATTCAAAAAAAAAAAAAAAAAAAAAATAGTAATTAGTTTATTTAGGAAGGGGGTCCCCCATTTCTTTTTTCTAAAGCTCGCCAGCCCGTTTTGCTGACGTGATGTCAGATGATGATTCGCAAATTTTTCAAAAGTTGATTTTTATCTCTGACAGGTGTACTTTGCCTTGGCTAACAAAAAATTAATGACACATGAAATGAATGAACTTTTGACTGCATCTCCTGTCCACGGATAACATTTAAAAGTGTAAGGTTCCTTTTTTTTTAATTTTTAAAATTCGTCCGATGCCTCACCTTTCTAAGCTCATGTTCGTAAAACGCAAGAGCCTAGTCAAATGAACCGAGACCAGTAATAATTTTTCACAATTTTTTTTTTTTTGAACCGTTCCATTTTCTTATTTATTTATTTTTTTCAAATGGGAAATGACTCACAGGATTTTATAACAATATTGCTCGGAATGTAAGTCCTCCGCGTAGGTAATGAAATGCTTAAGATGTATCTTTTTATTACTCGGACACGGTTGGAATTAAATTCTTTATTTTAGAGCTTCTCCATTTAACGTGACGTCAAATACGTTTTTGTCTCAAAAGACCTTTTTAATAATTTTCAAATCGTTTGTTTTGAATTTTTTATTTTGTTTTTGTTATTACCTATTCTTTTTTTGTTTTAAATGGGATGGCATGTATCGGAGATGCCGGGCACGAGAAGGAAGAGAATTGTTTTTGTGTGCCATTTCCATATGCGATTGACGCATCTCTCCTCGAATTAATTAAAGAATAAAATCAGCGACACGTGTCTTTTTAAATCCAATTAACGATTTGATAATTTTTTTTTTCTTTCTTTATTGTTAAAAATTACATAAAAGGTGCAAAATTTTAAGGTAATTGTTTTTCATTGAATGTATTGTTTTCATGTGTGTTTATGAGTGGTCGAGCAAAATCCTTTGCTATGTGAAACTATGTTATGCAGTGCCGGCTTTTCACGAAAGAAGCTTTGAAAATTTTGCAAAAACCTTTTGTCTGTTTTTATTTACTTTTTAATTTATTTTTGTAACATTATTCTTGAAGAATGTGTGTAGCATAAAAATGCCGTTGGAAAAATATTTTAATGTTGTGTCTTTTTTTATTTTCAGGTAAGTTTCATTTGTATTACATGAAGATTCATCTGTTCGGATTAAACTAAGACCACAGATTTCGACCAAATACCAGATTATTTTTTCGTGGTGTTATGTCACGGTTTTTTTTGGATCATATGGAACCGTTTTAAGACGATTCAGATTGGAGATTGCAATCCTGGATCGGTTTTTCGATGGGATCGATCCTGAGATTTTAATGAGAGTCAATTGAAACTAAACAATCAATTACATGAGATGGGACACCTTAAATTGCTATAAATTCCCAGGAATTTATTCTGGATCAAGGTTTCCCAAAAAAGTACTGTATGGTCAAATATGGGATTTTTCATGAAGGAAGATGCATAAGATTGATAAAAATTGTTGCTCGGAAGCGGCAATTTTGATACCTGACTCCAAAACTTTAATATTAGCGTTTTTCGAAGTATAGGGTGTTCAAAAAAATTAGTCACTCCTGATATGATTGGTCCTTAAAGGTTATTTATTTTTAAAAAATTTTTGAAGAGCCCCCTATTCAAGATCTAATTAATTGATTGCAATGCTCAGTTAATGACTCAAAAAATTGTTCGGCATCTTTAGCTCGGCAAATTAGAATTTTAGCAAAAAAAATTCAAAGAAAAACTTTTTTTTTTTTAAGTTTAAAAAAGGTCTATGTGTATGATATATACTTTTACATTTTCTAAACCCGTGTAATTCATGAATGGGCACTATATATTTCATTTTGGACTTTTGAATCACTAATATTTAAATTTCAAAAAATTTCAATACCGAGAATTCCCATTTTTGATCTTTAAAGTTAACTTTTTTCCCTTAATGGGAATCATAAGTTTTGTGAACTTTAATGAAAAATTTTAACTAAGGTCGGCTTAATTGTCGCTAAAATACAAAAGAAAAAAAAACAAGAAAGTCAAGTTGAAATTAAGTGAGAGAAAAGCCTGTCTACATATCAAATAGGTACAATTTTTTGAAATTTGTGCTAACCAGGCAAGTCCATATAATAATCTTAGGATTATTATACGATTGCAGTCCCTAGTTTGATTTTTTATTTTGTATCCAGTGGGAGTATGGCTTTTGATTCAGTGCACTGGTATACCCAGCTGCTGCACTCTCAAGGTTCAGCACTTCAGGAAGTACTTGTGAATGAGTTATTAGTACGTTTTTATGTTTTTGAACAAATATGCGAAAATCTTACTGGTAAAACCATTATGGTTTTTTTTCCCGTATCCATCTCTAAAACGGAAATAGAAGAAGGCAGGATGGTCATCAAAATTTGAATTTTTTTGAATTATTGAAAAAAAGAAGTTATTACATAAATGGTTTTACCAAGAATCGAATGATTTGAGTCAGAAGAAGGCGCCCAGGCGCTACTAGTTAATAATTTTTTATGATACAAATAATCTTTTATAAATATTTTTTTGATCATAAATTTATGCGTTTTCCCAGAAAATGACCTTATATTTTAAGAGCGGATTTTCCCTCAACACTATTATAATTAGGGCAGGTGGAAATAGCTATTTTAGTGAGAGGCATTGTCGGTATCTTATCCCTAGGTCTGGCCTAAAAAATTTTGGAATTTTTCTGAGCTCCAGATTTAAAAAAACCAGAAAAAATGTTTATTGGAAAAGATATTGAAAATTATTACTGTTAAAGAAAAAAAAATTATTGAGCGTAATTGAGTTTGAGAACGAAGAGTGAAATGACGACCCTTTTGATGAAAAAGGAAAAAAATTGTGGTTCGAAGGGGCACCAACAGCCTGATGGGCTGTCTGAGAGCAAAACTCAAATTGCTTCTTGCAAGTGTAATTGAACTTACAAACTTCAGGTTTAGGATTTTTCTTACGGTTTTGTTTATTCCGGAAATATTGCCTACATTTTTTTTCTGCCTAAATTTTTTTCTTGTTGGTCCGAAATCGACTTTAAAAGTTGGAAGCCAACTGAAAGGGTACAACGTTGATTTTGAAACGTCGCAAACTTGGCGGATTTAACGGTGTTAAGGTATAAACCTCTCCCACCAGAAAATGTTTCTAAAAGCAGTGGAGAACCACTTCTTCGAAAAAATTTTAGGATTAAAGTAAAAGGTTGATTTTGAAACTGAGTTACTGTAAAATCATACTTTTTTATTCTTTTACTCGGTTCGCTCAAAACAAAGGCCTTACAAATCAGCTTTTAATGGGTGGGGGGGGGGGGGGGGCAAAAATTATATTCCACTTTTATGAAAAAATCTGAGTTAGAAAAATCTTCAGACCCCAATCAAAATCACTGCCTAATTGTTGAATTAATTTGTTCTAATATTAATAAAACATTGAATGAATTTTCTAAATATTAAAAAAAACGAGATTCCTTTAGCAGATTTCACTCGAAAATTTCTTAGCTATTTTAAACCCAAGTTGCAATTTGCGGCCGGTCGACTCTGGTATTAAAATATATAATCATATCTCATTGCAGTTCCTTTTGACATAGTGAGTTACCAATTAAAAAATATTTTTAGGAAAAAAAACCGCTTTTGGGCTGATGCAACAATTCGGTTTAATTAATTCATGACCTGTTAAAATCTCTACACTTTTTTTTTTTTTTTTTTTTTTGTCAAAAAAGAAAAAAAAAATGATTTCCGAAAAAATAACTTATTTTTCGTCGTCACCCACACTCACGCTAATATACTCACAAAAAAACCATTTATTTATACGATTTATCAGTTTTCTTTTTAAGTAAAGTACTTAACCTGACAGTCATCAACTCATCGAGTGACTTACCTTGTAAATAAAAAATGTGATAAAATTCCTCAGACCACTGATTTTTTTTTCAGTGATCTTTTTTTTTCTTATAAAAAAATAGTTTTTAAGTTTTTTTTTTAGTACGAGAAACTCCGAACTATACTAAGCGAAGAACAAAAAGAATAACTTTTTTTGTTAGTTTAATTTTTTTTTTAACTTCACTTATAAATAAATCAGTAACAAATTCGATTTTTTTTCCTGGATTTTTAGTAATTTTAATTTTTTTTCCTCCAAGTGAACCGGCCACTTATATCCTTTTAGGCAAAACTCACTTTTTTTAAATAATCGAAGAAAAATAAAAAATAAAAACTTTACAAAAAAATAAAACAAAATAAATAAATAATTAATATATATAAATTATATCGTTGAGTGGAATTAGCGATCGATGGACGTACGGTATATCCTTTACTTGCCACGACAATAGTTAAACTGACTAGCGAAGAAGTTCTTCCCGCTAGTGTACTGGTTGTTAACTCTCCAAAATCTGTCATTAGTATTATTATGATATTTTCTGCCTCGGTTACGTATGTATGCATGAAATTCATGCTTAGTTTTTTTTCCCGAGTTCTTTTTTTTTTTTTGTCGGACGTTTGTCTTACAGGGATCTGCGTCAAGGGGGTTTTCATTCGCTCGCGATTCTTTTTTCCCCGATTCAAGTTTTGCAAGTTAGCGATTTTTTTTAATTTTTTTTTTTTTTTTAGTCATATGTATATTCTGTTAACTCGGTTTTTTTTGCATTGATTCAATTGATCAAGGTTGATTTAGTTGTAACTTTATTTTTTTAGAGGTAACGTACTTTCCGACTCGTCTTTTTATTTATTTATTTTAGTTTATTTTTAATTTAATTGGTGTCAGTTAAGAGGAAGAAAGGCGTATGTAATTGCTTTTAAATCGAAACTTTTAAAATTATTGTTTGGCTCTTAATGTAAAACGGTCTCATTTGTTGGCGTTTAGGGAAAACATAGTTGCTTTTCAGTTTTTTTTTTTTTTTTTTTTTTCGTTTCTTTTTATCGTCCATTTTACCTTTTATTGTTTGAAGATTTTTCTTTTTTGAACCCAATTAAAAAAGTAACCGATATTGCTGTCATGTTCTTTTAACCAAATTTGAAATACGATTTGTTTTTTTTTAAATTAGATCGATAGGCGGATGGTGAAGGTATTGCCCTCTAGATTTAACTCCTCCACTAGAAATTTGATTTCCCTCAAACTGCCGATTTTGCCACCGGCTTCTTCACGGGAACATTTTTTGACTCGTGTGAGGCTAGATTAGGGATTGATCCCCATATTGAACTTATTCCACTGAAAAAATGATTATCCCTATATTTTAACTTGTCGGAACTAGTAGGGACTTTCAAATATGTGTACCTGTACCTGGAAGCGCCCTATTGCGGTATGGTCCGGCATGGTCAAATCTAATTCCCGCTTACCCCAATTATGTCCATAACGTAAGAATGGTATTAAGTGCACTGACGTTAAACAATCTTTTTTTTATCTTTGACATATTTATTTCGTGAAAATAAAAACGGACAAAAATTTCAGACAATCTCTCCTCTGTTTTTCCATTAGTTTTGCTATAAATATTTTTCTGGAACTTTAAAAGCGCGCTTTTGTAAGCGCCTGGAAGGCGTTCCTCCATTGGTACCTCTACCCTAAGGATTGCCCCCGTATTATTTATTTATATTTTCGGTGAATAAAAGGATTTTTTTTTTACGAAGAGAAATAATATGAAAAAGAGTTATACAACCAACCCTTGATCCAATCTGTTAGAATTTTCGCAAATATTTTTCCTACCACATTTAACTAGGTAATGCCTCTGTAATTATTGGGGGTTCCCTTTATCCCCTTTCCCCGTAAATAGAGTCGTTACAATTCCAATTCCCCATCTTTCAGGGACTCTAGCCATACTGAAAACATATTTACATAGCTCTAGAAGCGCCTCTGTCATTTCCGCTCTTTTTGCTAACTCCTTATAAATTTCGATAACTAGGCCGTCCTCCCCGGGCGCCTTACCCGCCTTTATCTCTCGTGCTGCCTTTAGTAGATCTGCCTCCGTAATTTCTTTGTCCAACCCTCCGTGGATGATTGTTCCCTTCTTATAAAACTTAATGTCATTAGCTTTTCTCGGATTCAGAGACTTTTCATCACAGCCATTTCGTACCACGTCATTTAGTCCAAAAAATTTGGTCACAAACTAATTTCGTCACAAGCAACTTTCGCCATAAAAACAAATCGTCACAAGCATATTTTGCCATAAAGATTTTGTCACAATTACTTTTTGTGAAAATACTAAAAATTAATTAGCGTAATAATCGTGGATCGTGGATCGTATTGTTGATGCCATAAGTACGCAACTTTATAATCAAACTCCATAATTTTGGTAAAAAAAGTGTAAATATTCAAAATTTACGAAATTCACATGGGAACGCATTTCATATGTGATAAAAAAAATTTGGTGCCAAATTATTGTGACAAAATTTGCATTGGGACGAATCGTTTGCGTGATAAAATGTCGTTGTGTCAAAAATATATTTGTGACGAAAAGTCAGCGAGACAAATTGGTTTTGACGAGTCGCCCGGTTAGATTTTCGCGGTCTATGCTCTAGCCTATTGAGCTTCTTCCAGAGCAATTTCCTTTTTCCGTACAGTATTCCCTTTGTAAAAATACTATCATTTACCAGGAATTTGAGATGACTAACGAATATTATTAGCCACTCAAAGACGAAAAAAGTTTTTTGGCTCTAAACCAGATCTAGCATTATATATGCTTTTTCATCCACCTTTCGATTTTGTTCAATAAAACTGCGTTAACCTCATCCGCATCCCACCTTCCAATCTGTCTGCAACCGCAAACTATTTTAATAACCGCATTATGCAGTATCGAAACAACCAAGGACAGATCCATTGTGCGAAATTCTCTTTCTTTTGTTTTTCCGTACATCAGGGTAGAACTAGACCAAGTCCTAAAATTTTTTTCCAACATTTTTACAGGCTTGGTCAAATTCTACCCTAAAATACGGGTGGTGTAATTGGTACCTTAAAGCTTCTGGGCGCAATTTCACGCCAAACATGTTCTCCAAACATGTCGGGCAAACATGTTGGTATTTGATAAAAGTGGCCAGCATGCTCGGCGAACATGTTGGGCAAACATTTTCACCAAAAATGTTCCCCAATAAGTTGGGGAAGCTTCACATAATCAACGACGGTTCTTCAAGCATGTTGGGTGAAAAGGTTTGTCCAACATGTTTGCCACTTTTATCAAACACTAGCAGTTTCACCCAACGGCGTTTTCGCGCCATTTTAAATTTAATTTTGTTTGTCTATTCCCTATTGCGGAATAATCCATGATTCTTTTGCTTTAAAGTATTAATCTCTATTAATTTAGTATCACTAGAGATGCTGCAAAACCCACCGAGATCTCATCTTCGATAGTTTCATTTGCCTTTTTTTTTTAACCATCGACTATTTTTGTGGCTTATTAACTTTTCCCTCTCTACCAATAAAAGTAATTAAAGAGCTTCTTTGAAAGAAAAAATATCATTTTGCTGGATGGCATTTGAGGATTTGGAGATGAGAAAGCCCTCCCTAGCAATGGTAAAGAATGCCTTATGAGAAAAATTGAGTTAAAATAATTTTGCATTTTAATCGCAGTTATCTCATTGCGAATCTCCCATGGTTGACCCTAAAAGCGATAAACCGCAAAATATAGGCTTTCTTAAAGTCTATGATCTTTACGTAAAATACCGACGCATGCGGTTATTTTTACCGAGTTGAAACAATTTATCATTTTGTCAGCATTGTTTGAATAATATAAATTTCACCAGCGATATTTAATATAGTTTTGATAGAGCAAATTAATGTTTTTTTTATCTTGTTTTAATTTTTTTTTTTTTTTTATACAAGAAGCGGCAGTTTGCCAAAATGCAGGAGATTTTTTTTATGCGGTTTAACATTTTTTTGTCGAATGCGAAAATTCTGTCTGTTTCTTGTCTTGTTCGCATCCTTTTTTTTTTTTTTTTTTTTTTGAAATATGAAACTTTCTGGAATTTGCTGCAGTATTGATTTTTACGTGGGCGATTTAGTCTATAATTTCCACTGGGTGGTTCAAAAAAAAATTTTTTTTATTAATTCGATTTTTCATTTTCTTTTTTCGTTTCAGATAAACAGATGTTTATGTGAAAGGAAAAAGAGACTGAAAATCGAAGCGATAAAAAAGAAAATGGCGGACGTTTGCGAGGAGAAAAAACCCATTTTTCGTCCGTTGAGCGCGGACGACGAGGATCCGGAGTCCACGAAAGTCGAAAGTCTCTGCATGAACTGCGGAGAAAACGGGACGACTCAGATTTTGCTGACGAAAATCCCGTTTTACAAGGAGGTGGTTTTGATGTCGTTTGAATGCGAGCACTGCGGGTTTAAAAACAACGAAATCCAGCCGGGCGGACCTGTGGAGGAAAAAGGAGTGAGAATAGTGCTGAAGGTGAAATCGTCTGCCGACTTAAACAGGAGGGTGTGCAAGTCCGATTACACGTCCGTGAAAATCCCGGAGTTGGATTTCGAAATCCCGTCCCAGTCTCAAAAAGGGGAGATAACGACGGTCGAGGGAATCATTGATCGAAGCATCCAGGGATTGGAGCAGGATCAGCCTAGGCGAAGGGAAGAAGACTTGGAGAACGCGAAAAAGATCGACGAGTTCGTATCGAAATTGAAAGAGTTAAAAGAGGACGGAAAGGCGTTTACCATGATTATCGAGGACATAAGCGGGAATTCGTTCGTGAGTAATCCTCACGCACCGGAAAAAGACGCGGAAGCGGTTACGACTTATTTCGTCCGCAATTCGGATCAAAATCATATTTTAGGGATTTACACGCAGGAAGAAGTTACCGAAGGCGAAAGCGAAACTCCGGGATTGTTGAAACCGGTTTCCGCAGAGGAATTTTCCTACGATAGAATCATTCAGGAGGTGATGCAGTTTCGAACGAATTGCGCCAATTGCAAATCTCCTTGCGACACGAACATGAAACTCACAAACATTCCGTATTTTAAAGAAGTCGTCATAATGGCTACTAACTGCGAGTACTGCGGGACCAGAACGAATGAAATTAAATCCGGCGGAGGGATCGAACCCCAGGGGATCAAGATTGTCTTGAAAGTTTCGAAACCGGAAGATTATAATAGGGACGTTTTAAAATCCGATACTTGTAGTTTGGAAATTCCGGAACTGAAATTAGAAGTGGGTTGCGCGGCTCTAAGCGGACGATTTACCACCGTCGAAGGGCTATTGGCGGCCATGAAGGACCAACTCGTTGAGTCCAACGCCATGTTTCACGATTCGCAGGATCCGGACACTCAGGAAAAGCTGGATAGGTTCGTGAAGGAAATGGACGATTTCATAGCTAGAGCGAAACCGTTTACGTTAGTTTTAGACGATCCGGCTGGGAATAGTTACGTTCAAAGTTTGACGAGTCCTGATCCGGATCCCGCTCTTACGATTACTAAATATGAGCGGAATTTTGATCAAAACGAGGAATTGGGTTTGAACGATATGAAAACGGAAAATTATGAAGAAGATTCTTGAAAGATTTTGGAACTTTTTATAAATTTTTTGTGCATGGGGAGAAGGAAATAAAATTTTTTTTGAAGGAAAAATGCGAAAAGTTTTAATAAAATTATTTATCTTTAAGGAGTGCAGTGCCTTTAGGGGCCGTTCGAGTATTACCTAAGCAAAATTCTTTTTATTTATATAGGGGGCATATAAATCCTCCATAGATTACATTTATATTTTCGTCCTGTGAGTCGTGATTCAACATCATTTAAGGTGACGCAGGAGTGATTCATTTTTTCGAACACCCTATACTTCGAAATTGTTATAACTTAAATATTTATATTTGAAAATATCTTTTAATGTTTAAAAACTTAATCAACAAAGTTCTATAAAAACGATTCTCTTCTCTTTGACAAACAAAAATATATATTAAATTATTTTCCAACAAAGCCGTATAAATTGCGTTTAAGCGCAAGGGGGTGTGATTCTCTCAGTTGGAGGACTTTTCGGCATATTAGATCATAAAGAGGGAACCGTAAATATATATCATTGGTAGCCTTGGAACTTTGTTCTCGAACTCTTATTCTTTCGAACGTCTGGAATAACAGAAATATGCAAATATTATCCTTTTGGTGCTAGATATCAAAATTCCGCTTCCGAGCAACAATTTTTATCGATCTTAGGCACCTTCAGGAAAAATTCCATACCTGACCATACAGTATTTTTTTGGGAAACCTAAATCTACTATAAATTCCTGGGAATTTATCCTAAATCAAAGTTTCCCGAAAAACTACTGTGTGGTCAGGTATGGAATTTTTCCTGAAGGTGCCTAAGATTGATAAAAATTTTTGCTCGGAAGCGGAATTTTGATATCTGGCTCCAAAATGTTATTATTAGAGTTTTTCTTTGGGGGTGTTGCAATGGGGTTTTACTGAGTGGAAAAGAAAGAAAGACGAGATTAATGGGCAGTCCTCCAGACTTAAGTCTATACAATGTATAGTATACAGTGAAATGGTTGAATATTTAATGGGAAATTTATATGTTTTAAGAGTTCTTTAGAGAAATAGCTCCCATAGGCAAAGGAAAAAGAGCTCATAAAATCCTACATATCCTTTTTTCAACATGGTTCCCCAAACAAGCTCAAACGATTAGTCGATTAAGAACGTTTGATATTCGTCGACTAATCGTTTGACGTTGTTTGGGAAACCATTTCATATACAAGTCCACGTCAAGGGCTCCAAACGCATCAACCCTCTTGTTGTTCAATGCTAGCTGAATGCTTACCTAATTCTATTTCCAAAATGTTTCTCGAGTTATTCGTTACCGTGTGATGCTTTCCCAGATACCAAAATTTTATAAATTATATGAAAACTTCGAAAGAGGATTCAGCTTGGACCGTATTTTCTGAACCAGAACATCAAATCTTCAGGCCAATGTAGTTGTGATTTCCAAATTATTAAAAATTATCTACTCTCCATTTAAATCGTTAATTTGAAAAAGGGTACATGTCTTTTGTTTATTTTATAAACCATGTCCCCTTTTTTAAGTTAACGATTCAAATAGGGAGTAGAGAATTTTTAATAATTCATTTTGATTCGCTAATAATTTTCCCTAATATTTTCGGTCCAAGCAAAAAACCAGGAAACCGAGACGGTGTATATACACTGTCCAATTACATGCGTTTAACATACAAAACTCTGCTCCCGGAGATTTCGCTGGGGGTGCATGGGATCAACCCCTTGCCTACTGATTCTAAAAAAAAATCCCCGGAAACCGAGTTTTATATTGTCTTTTTATGAGTGTATTGGTACTACCTGGTTTGAAAGGTGGTATACACCTTTCAAAGATCCAGCCAAATCTTTTATATATATGTATGTAGGCAATATTTTTCTCTTGATTCAAAGGACTTAATACTTTTCTGTAACCCTTTTGTCATTTTTTTTTTCAAAGATGAGTGCTTTTGAAATAATTTCTGCAATTTTTGTTGGATGAAAGCTTCCCGTCTCCGTTTTTCATTGCTGGTTTCGAAAATCTTTTTAGTTTCTAATTACTCTGCTGATCCTTACAACTTTCGATTACTGATTTGAAGAATATAATTCTGTATCTAAGTGCAAAACTAGGCCTAGTCCATTCAAGGATTGCAACTTCTTATTTCAACTCCGACTTTACAAAAGGTATACAGGCTCAACGGTTGACAGTATTGATTTTATGCCTTCTGCTAGCAAGTTTATTTTGTTAACGAATCAAAAAAGTTAACTTGCAGAAGACATTAATTTGGGTTGTCAACGCTTGTACATGCTCTGTAAAGTCACTTCTGAAATACGTTACAATCCTTGAATGGACTTGGTCTAGTTCTGCACTGAGGTACAGAATAAAAATCAAATAATCTTATTTTATGCTGTTTAAGTAAAGCCAACTAAGCGAAATGATTAGAATGAAGTCAAATCATAAGGGAAAGCTACCCCATGTCAGCTCGTATTCATTTTTTCAATACCTTTGGCTCTTGTGAATAATTCTTCGCAGTGCAGTCATGGGAAGAACGTTATTATCAATTGACAAACTCATTTGATTTCCTCAAGGTGTTTTAATTTGGCTACATAAATCAACCCAAATGCCAAAAATAGAGACCTTCTTAGATTGATTTTAGCCGTTAAAGGTCTCAGTTTCATCCTTATGATCTCGAATAAACAAAATGTTTGCCAGAATCTTTTTTTAAGAGAGGGTCGGGAGGGTGGGGTATGGTGGAGAGATAGATAAAGATCTGCGTGTATTTTCAATCATTTTCCTTATCGGAGTTAGTTTTAAGATCTCGGAATGCGGGAGCTCACGCTCGGACCAATAGCGAAGGAGCAATCGGCTCAGCATATTTTCCCTGCTCTGCATGATATATGCGAAAATTTTGCGACCCCTCCTTCCCTCTTTCCCCGAAAAATTCTGAGTTCATGGTATTCCCTCATTCTTGCTTCGGCGACTCAGTAAAAAAATTGTCTTGTCAAATTTTTTCTTTAAAAAAAAAAAATCGATTGATTTTATCTTTTTTGTCCATAAGGAGCTGTCATTGAATTTTTAATGCTTCAATGTTGCAGTTTATTTCATTTAAACAAGATATATTGCCATCTTATTCCTGGTTTTTTATTATTAATTTTTCAGAAAAAAAACGCAATAAAATAATTAAAGTCGTCGTTAAAAGATTTTTATAATGTAGTCACCTTCAGCTTGAAATAGTTGCAGTAAATCATTCTTATTTGCTACTGATTGTAGCAAACAAAACATAAATCTATTATGCGCATTTTAAATCTTCTTAAGATGTTCATCTGTCATTAATTTTGTAAATATTTTCATCTGTCTTCAAAGACTTTGTTTAAAGTTTTTCCACCACCACGATGTGGGTTTCTATATTTAAAATGTTTCGCTGTAGAGCTGCTATTGCTAATGCCTTTTGCAACATGTGCGGGACCATAATGTGAATACCCTGTTTCTGCTTTCGATGGTTTGTTGGGGAGTTCCAAGACGTAAGACTCCTGAAACTTTATATATATAAAACTTTTAACGCACAAAACCAGGATTCTAAAACTTTAAGCTTTGAGGATTCTTCTAGGCCTAAAACTTATACATTCTTAGCTTTTCCACACCTACTGCTGCTGTAAAAATTTCATTTGGCATTTTTATGCTCGAATTGCTTTTGAACATTCCCAGTACCTTATTCACAAATCTTTGAAAAAAAAAATGTGCATTTGAGGCTTGTTCCTAATATGTTTGAAGTCATCCTTACTTCATATCATTTTAAGGTCAAGGTCATTCATTTTTACAGGTCGTCAACCTCGGGAGTTGTGACGCACGCCAGCTTTCGTTTGGCAAAAGCGCTCTCAAGGTTTTTTTTTTTGAAACGTGATGGACCGCATCCGTTGAAAGAAATCAATTGCGAAACCCTTTGAAACCTTGAAATACAGCATCATCTCTTAATGTTTGTCTTCTTGGAGATGGTCAGTGCGAGTGGATGAGTATTTTTCTTGTTTATCAAAATGCGTAATTCTCATGCATTCATTAGCATCGTCGTATGAATTACCGTCCTCGAGGTTGGTCTGGAATTGATAATTATGTCGCCCTGATGGTTCGGTACAATTTCGATGAGAACAGTGACTCACATTCTGAGGGAATAGATTCCCGGAGATTTTCGTAAACTTTCCCCTGAGGGCACGTGTAAGTTGTAGACGTCGGAGTTTATTTGCTGTAGGGCTATTAAGTCGAGAAAGCAGAATAAGAATGAAAAAAATTAATTCCTGTAAATTTTTCCCTGAAGATGGAATAAGTTCTGGAAGTGGAATTTATTTATTGTTTGGGAATATAAGTCCGGATATTTCTCGGGAAGAAAAAAAATAATAATTCCCGGAAATTTTTGGGATATTTTTTTTAAAGTATGAAGGAAGTTCCAGAAGTGGAAATTTATTTTTCATTCAGAGTCCATATAAATGGACAATGTTAGCATTGCCCATTTTTTTAAACTAAGAAATTTATGTTTAGCTCGGAGTTATACCTCGGAAATATTCCCCTTGCGTTAAAAAAGAAAATTAGCTTTCAAAAATTTTTCCTTCTGGAAGTATAAATTTATTCACCATTTAGATTTATCAGACGGAATGTTATTCGGGAATAGGAAAAAGAATTCCTGGCTATTTTCGAAAACTTTTTCTTAGGATTGGAATAGAGATTCTGATTTCCCGGGAAATTTGCAAATCCGGGATTTAAGATTTCCCGGTTTAAAAAAAAATAGTTTTCTAAATTCCGGAAGTTAAAATTCTCTCGGATAATTAATTATTCCAGTGTAATTCTCGGAATTTCTAGTGTATTTTTGGAAACTAAGAAACGACGGGAAAAATTCCGATAAAATTCTTCGGAAAAAATCCGGGATTTGAATCCCGGAAATCGGGATTGAAAATTTTCCCCGGAATTCCCGGGCGAAATCTCTAGATTGAAATAAGTTCCAGACATGGGAATTTACGAAATTCTTTACAGCCTCTTTTCAAGAAGTTTTATGTTTTTAACGTAAAATTCATTTGAGACTGATTTTTTCGCCTGGCCTAAGCAAAAATATTTTTTAAAAAAATACCAAATTTCCTGAGAAACACAGGATTGCATTTCGATTCATTTCCAGGGAATATTTCCCGCATCGAAAATCTAGGGACTATTTCAGAAAATGTAAGGCATTTTCTTGAATTGGGGTCTGTAATACCACCCGGAAATATTTTCCGTGAAATAAATTTCTCAAAATTTTACCCTTCTACTCAATTGAAGAAAATTTTTTAGGAAAACTTAAAACTTTTATTCCCTTGTTTTTAGATGACATAATATATTGTATCTGTAACGCTTTTAAGTCCTCCTGATCGACCATGACCCTGAATGCTGGATCATGTTATACTTTGACTTCCACACGCAAATGTCATAACCGCAATTGAGATGTAAAATCGTTCGTTTTTTTTTCGCCAATTTTTTTTATTTATTCCGATTGTCATTTTATTGCTAAATATTATTAATGGTACAACTTTCTTTTTGAGTATCGGCTAGCACTTCCTACTCGATTGGGGCGGTATAAATCGCTTTTTTTTTCGATCGTAAATCATCTTCGGTTATCGAAGGTCTAAACTCTCTATAATCAGGGTAAATGCATACGCGAAAAAAAAAAACCGGACATGCCGAACTTCCGAAAAGTCGTATTTCATTTTTTCGCACCAGGTTTGAGGCCGAGGACGTAAAAGTATCATTTTTTTGCCCGGCAGGAAATTGCGCTAGATTTTCGTGGGCGTATATTTAAAATAGCGAAAAATAATGGCGTCATTATGCCACCTCAATTCTGGACAGTTTTTATAATTGCTCTTAAGGAGGCTTTTAACGTGTGTGCGTAAGACGGTTATCTTGCGTCAGTCTTGGAAGTAGGGCCAGTTTTTTTTCCCTGTTGCACGAGTGCTTTTTTCGCATTAAGCCGAAGGAGTATGGGAAATTTTGTTAAATATACCAAGAAGCTGAGAAATGATCGAGGAAGTAAAATTAATTTTAAAAAAAAAACGAAGCTTGAGGTAAGCATATCGGAAAATGAGATGGTTTCTTAGCAACTTTTTCAGGCTATCCGGTGTCATGTCTCGTTAGATGTGACCTCCGACAATATAATTACCTGCAATTATATTGTAAACTGTATCTTTTTTTTTTTTTTTTGTCGTGCTTGGACTTTGACTTTGCATACATGGTTTTTGCCATGTATTCAGATTTAGTCATGAAAAACGGCTTAATTGGATCAGCATCGAACTTTCCAGTAAAATAGAACTGTCGCGGATCTGTTTTCCAGGGATCTGATGTCATTCATGGATGATGATGGATCCCTGGAAAATGGACTCGACGCTTTATGACGTGGCCATCGTGCAAACTGGTGTAATTTTTTTTAAGATCTAATTTTGGTGTCCTAGTCGTGCGATGCTTGTTCCTAAAAGTTATTTTAGCAGTTAATTCCTTGGTGTCTATGTACGAGGATAATTTAAAATTGCTGACTGGAAAAAGGATCATCTTTGCAATTTCCCAAATGGGATTGAGTTTTAAAAAATACCTTTTTTGTTTATATCCATTTTCCGAAATGGCGGACATATAACATGTTGTGGTGTCAACTCAGTTTTTAAGTCAAATTGAATAATAAAGCACATAAGTCTCTGGCAGCACCAGTTGCAATATACATTGATGCTAAATATAAGGCTTCCCTTTTAAAGGGAAGCAGCTCTTAAATTGGAGCAGCGGCTCTAATTATTTAAAATTCTTGCTCATGAGTGTAAAAAAAAAAAAAAAAATCCTGGTGCCTTAGAAAGGGACCATTAAGGTGTTAAGTAAGACCATTTTTGGATATTTTTAAGCCCCTTCTCTCTGTTTAGACAAAATAGGCTTCCTCTTATAGAATTTTGACGTTGATGTAAGACTTCGCGGATCTAACCCCTCCCCCCCCCCCCTTTGGAAGTCTTACGTAATGAATGTTCCCTAAGTATTGCTTCCTTTTTATTTTCCGCAATATATTGCCAATTTCCGCTGACCAACTTCCGCAGCTTTAACACGAATTTTGCTTTAAAACCAAATTTCCGTCAGCTGAAGTCTTAAAATCAAAAAAATATAATGAATTAATTTTAATTAAAAGTGGCACACTCGTAAGTTTAATTACACGAAAATCATGATAAGTATCGAAGAAAAATCACGCAAACGTGCGTACATGAATCAGGAGATACAGATCCGGGTTCCTTTTGATTGTATCTTGAAGACGTAACGTTACCGTACCTGGGTTCGACAGTCTCACTGACACGATTTCCTTGAGGAATCACCGATTTAAAAAAAAAAAAAAATCTGTGCAAGTTTTTTTTTACCTAAAAAAAAAAAAAAAAAACAAGGACCCTATCTTTTCCCTACCGAAAAATATTTTTTTTCAGGGCGTGATTCTGATAAAGTTTAAGGGCCTACATTTTTTTTTTCTTATTCCGTTGACGATTGGCAGAGACTCGGGTGGTGTGTTCATATAATTGTCCCACTTTTTTGCCTTGAGAACATAAAACGATTTGAATTCCATTCGAAAATGATTAATCTTGTCAGGAAATAATCGAAATCACGGTTATTACACAATCGCTTTTCAGAAACAAAAAAAAAAACGGCGGTCATCGTATTTTTTTTAAAAAAATAATTGCTCGAGCAGTGATGATTCTGAATCATGAATAAATTACACTAATCAATCAATGATTTTTTTTTTCTTTCTTGAATGTGGAAAAAACGGAACGGTGACAGTTTTGAGAAATCCGCCCGGTTTTCCCGCACGTGTTGCGACACATGTGTTACAATCAAATCCCGCTTTATCCTAAAAGGAATGAAATTCCGTAAACTCGCAATTAATAACGGGACCGCGGAATTCCCTACTGTAAGTCATTCTTTTTTTGAGGGGAGCGGGGGGAGGAGGTGGAGAAGAAGCGGAAGAAACTGCCCTTAGCCAACTTATAATTTCTTAATGCAAAAATTCCAGAGGATATGAGACAAAAATTGCTTAATTGCCGCCTTTTAGAGCGACTTTGTCTTTTAATAATCCACGGGAGGAAAAAATTTTTACAAGTCGTTAAAAAACGACCTTTGAGAAATGCGAAAATTTCTTTAAAGGAATATTTGAATGCAAGAAATGTGAAATTAATTAAATTCCAGTTGAAAAGACAGTTAATGAAGAACGAAAAAAAAAGAAAAACCATCTCGTCACAATATTTTATGAGTGTTTCCATTATTTACTTTGAACCTCTTTTCGGTTTTCTTAAATGCGTTTTATTTTCTTTTTATATCTATACATTTTCATGCATTTGCACTGGCATTGTCATTGCCTTACAGCAGATTGCATTAGATATCAATTTCGCATTACTTTGCCATACCAAAGCATGGGCGTTGTTCACAATTCTTGTATTACCACTGCATCGCTTGCATTACTTTTCATTTTTGCATTACAGTACTGTTCCCAACCAAACACTCTTATGTGGCCATATATATATTCCAATATGCATAATTTTTTTAAAGCATGAAAATCTGGATATGCATAATTTATGCATAATTATGCATACAATTTTTTAAAATCAAAGTAGCAAAATTTGCAAATGTTACGCTTATTCAACTTTTTTTTTCATTTATTTATACATAATTTATGCTTTTTTTTATGTATGTTTAATTTTTTATGTAATTTATACATGATTTTTATAAAATTTAGGCATCTCTTCTTCGTGCGATGGGCGATACAAATGAACGGTCGTTATCGTAAAAAAGCTTTTTTTTTTTAAATTTTCCCAACTGGTATAACTTGTAGTATGTCTCCATTGGTGAATTAATTACATGATGTAATTAATTACAGGATGTAATTAAATGATTTTCGAAGGTACTAAATCGTTGTTTTCGATTTAGTTGGTTCGATCCACATTATAAAAAAGGATATCCAGCTCCAAAGATTTGAAAAAACAAATTAGCACCTTTGTAAACCATTTAATTGCATTCTGTAATTAATTACATCATGTAATTAAATCACCAATGGAGACATACTATTGATTTTTAAAGGGGCAGCCATTTTTTTTTCTCTTTTAACAAGTTAAAAACAAATTTGGGATTTCCAGTGCCTTTTTGTTGATTGTATTTAAGTAGAAAAATGGCTAACTTAGCTCTGGGACCTTTACAAGCTGAAATAAGGACATTTATACTTTCAGTTGCCAGATGCCCTTTGGGAATTAAAAAGACATTTATTTTGAGTTCTCTTTTCTTCGGGAATAAAATGTTTTTCGGTTCAGTGCAAGCTCTGAAAGGACAAACACATAGCACCATCTCTTGAAATAATAAACAAAAACGGAGAAAATGGACCACACAAATCGGTTTAGAAAAAAAACAACCCAAATTAAATTGATATAAGTTTGATAAATAGAGATCAATAAGATCAATGGGCTTAACTGGACATTTTTTTTTTTTTTATACACGTTAGTTAAAATCTATAATGGAAAGTATACAGTGTCACGACATTTGGAATTTTAACATGGTACCCCCTCCTCCTTTGATTATTAGCGAATTCCAAACTGACCATTGTGTATCCATTTCAGCGAATCGTGAAAATAATTGCATCTGTATAGCTTTTTTAAATTGGGGTAAATAGTTCCTGGCAATTTTAATAAACTTGCCAACCATGACCACAGACATTTTCATTATTATTACCGTCTTCTTTTGTTTTGTTGTAAAAAACATGGGTTACTTCCGGTTTGATCTGAACCTATCTTTTTTACACTTGACTGGAATGGTTATCCTGTTATCAACGGGAAAAAAGCTCAGAAATATAATTTAATGGCAAAACTTTTTTATTGAAAGATTAAAATCTTGCGGATTTTTCTTTCGGCATTTTCATGGGTATTTTTTTTTCCGTCTATGCAAATCGTCCATAAGTTAAGTAAATGATGTTAATCACATGGTCATATATATTATTGCCCATACTTAGCTTATGGGCTGAACGAATTTTGAAAATTTCAGAGATTCTCATAGTAATAGGGCATAAAATTTGTCTTTCCTTTCGCTATGAACCCTAATTTTTTTTCAAAATTTTAAGGTGATGTCTTCAGGTTGCAATATGGTCCTAATGTTTGGCCAATTTTCAAATTTTTAGATAAAAGCCCCTATAATGACACTCCTACATAAGGTACGAAAAAATGGAAGACATTTTTTGAAGAGCATTAAAGGAGCTTGGGAGTGCCCGACTGGCGAGCTGCCTGCCAGGAGAGGCCCGAATGGAAGAAGGTTTATAGTGCGGCGATAGGGCTCCAGGTCCTGTAAAAGCCACGTGTGTGTGTGTGTGTGTATTAAAGGAGCTGTGAAACGGCCTTTTTGATTTTGTTCTTAACTTGACCCATTGTTTGAAAAATTAAGAATAACTTCGACAAAAAACATTCCGCCGCGCCATTAGCAACCTCACCATAACTCCGTTTTTTAAACCACTGAAGCATCGGAAAGTGGTTTTTGCTTAAAAAATGGGAGTTGCGGCGAAGTCAGCAGAAGATTACCACGTAAGTTTTAAAAACCCAAAACGAAGTTTTGCTTTACTATTTTTCGATGCTTTTTTAAAAATCATTAAAGATTTAGATCGTGCTCTCATTTTCAGCGTTTTTCATCCGAATCGCACCTACATATTACCCCATTAAATTAAAGGAAAAAAGAAAAAACATCATTAGATCCAAATATTAAAAAAAGAGAAAGGAAATTCTGGGGGATGACGTCATTTTTTTTTTTTTAATAAGAGAAAAAAATTCGCATATTCCGGAACAGATACGCAAAATTTTTTGCCAAAAAGTTTGCCAAAACGTCGGTGCTGAGCAAATTTTAATATATCATGTCTGTCAGTCTCCTTTTGTTGTAATTAGGCAAAGAAATGGTCGTTTCCTGGCGATCTCATTTCAACTGAGTTTCGTCGTCGCAGTTTTTTCGTCATGTGAAATTACTTTCAAATTTTTTTACTTTTGCATTCTGCTTGATTTCCAGTTTCAGAGTTTCAGTAAGAATAATGTCCTGGAGGGCAGAACGACGTGTCCCAGACTTCAGGGAAGGCCTCGGATCAGATGGGAAGATAACGTCGCGGCTGATGTTAGAATGTTGGGAGTGCCTGACTGGCGGGATGCCTGTCAAGAGACGCCTGAATGGAAAAAGTTTATAATGCGGCGATAGGGCTCCAGGTGCTCAAAAAACCTTCTGTGTCTGTGTGTGTATGTTGCTTTACTAGGACCCATTTGAATTTAAAGGATCCATCTAGACCCAAATCTTAGGTGATCGTCTTGATACCCCCAATAACTCCATTCTTTTAAAAAATGTTTTTTTGTTTGGCAATTTCCAGAAAGCTTAAATTTTTTTTTTCTTCCCATAAAAATCATTTAATTATAGGCGAGGATCGCTTATAGTGATGCCGATATTTTATCGATAACTTGATATATCGATAAATCGACACAAAAATTATCGATATTTTTTCGATATTTACAATTTTATCGATACACCATATCGATAAATTTCTGGTCGATTTTGAACGATATTTTCGGGAAAAAACTGTATTTTTTTCGGGAATTTTGCAAATTTTGCAAAAAACATTTTTAATTTTTTAAACAAAACATTATGTTCAGAAAATTTTTAGAAGGAAAAAAGTACCATCAACAAGCTTTTTAATTTTTTTTTTTTTGGTCAGCAACCTTTTTTTTTTTTTTTTTTTTTTTTTGCTTTTCTGAAAAAATTGGTTCAATTTATCGATAATTGACTTATCGATAGCTTTTCAAATCGATATATCGATAGGTCGATATTTTTTTAAAACAAATATCGATATACTATATCGATAACTTTTTTCAATTTATCGGCATCACTAATCGCTTATACATATACTGCAAATGAATCCTCTACTTAGTTTGAGACTATAGTGCACCAGCATCTTGTATGCCTCCCTTCTAGCACGACTTTGATCAGATTTTAAAATGCTAAAAACTTCTGCATTAATTATTGCATCCTTCGAATGACGAAATCCTCCTTATATAGTATAGTAAGATAATCAAAAGGAAATCGAATATTAATTTGACCATTTTAAATAACTGGCCAAGCCTATATGCAATACACTTTAAATTCTTCGCTAATAATTCCTGCCAATTAAAATAACGTTAAATAAAGATGACTTCATCCTCTCTGTTAAGCCATCAGCGAAGCTAAGGGTCACTTTCATAATGAATTAAAAAAACTTTTTTTGTTTTTGTTTTAAACAGTCTCTTATTCTTTTCGGAAGTATAAAAAAAACCGCAAGCAAACAGGATACCAACCCACGTAAAAAAAAAAAAAAGGAAAACCCTATTTTTAGAAAAGCCATCATTCCCATATGTAAAATTTTTGGGGTTCTTTCACATCTTCTGGTAGGAAATGGATGCGAAATGCGGAACTTTTCGGGTTTCACATTCAGGGATTTGAATGCCAGTTGGGAACGTCTAGAGACCCTTAATTAGAAGAGACCCGACAGAAAAAATGGGCGCGAAATTTTGGAGGCATATGATCATGCGCATTAGTTTTGCAAAAGACAGTTGAATAAAAGGTGCTTTCAGAAAACAATCAAAAAACGTAAACAAACAGAAGAAAAAATTAATGCGCACGGTCATATGCCTCCAAAATTTCGCGCTCATTTTTTCTGTCGGGTCTCTTCTAATTAAGGGTCTCTAGGAACGTCTCGGAACTGGCAAAGGTCGTTATCCGCATTTCTTTTGGTCGTTTCCGGTTTGGGGAAAAAAAAATACTACTACCTTATGGTACTAATTCAAAGCTTGGAATTACGAATTAAATATTTTGTCAATTGTCATCATATGCTATGTATTATGGGATTTTATTAATTAAAACAAACGTCTTTCCTTGACCTGTCATAGAGACTTGTTCTTGATCTCGGCCAAGAAGAACTTGATCGACGTCGAATTCTCGCAGGGATTTCCTTTCTTCTTAAAATCCCGTTTACGGCAGACAGCTGGACGCTATATTATTCTCCCAGTGTCTGTTAAAAGATATTTTTTTGTATATGCGTATGCTGTATGTATAAATTTCGCGGATAACCCAATTAAAAATTCCCTGCAAAAGTTTTTTTTTTTCTTTTTTTTGGGACGAGTTCAATTTGAACAGAATTGGATGACGCACTTAATTTATTAATCGTTTGTTTTAGAATTTTCTTTCATTCTTAAAGCCGAAGCGCATTAGCCTGATTTCGATTCTAGGAAATGCAAAAAATGGATTCGCGATTTTTTTTTTAGAAGGGGGACTCAAGCATTGAATGACTGTTCAGCACTCTTCGGTATCATCTTTGTACCGGAATTCCTTTAAAAGGGTTGATTTTCAAACGACTAATATTGTTCGTTATTTACCCTTAAATTTATTTCAGTAGGTGAGGAGCGGAAGGAGGGGGGGTATAAAATATACAGAGTTACGCTTACGTAATTCTTTATTGGCATCCCATGCGGATAATGTCTCAGCGTAAGTTTGGGTTCTGTAAAGGATGCGGCTTTACTCTTACGGTCCATTTACATTTGGCCATTAATTTTTTTTTTTTCAATTTTCAATTTCTTTTTTTGCGGAAAAGCGAATTTTAATTCATTTCCAGAACATCAACAATGGCATGCACATAATAACTCTGATACAACTGGGTCACGGCTATTAGCCCGAGAAGGTCATTGTTACTGTTGAGACGTCCTCGTTGCTGATCAAAAGCTATATCCAATGAATCTTTTTTTTTTCTTCTTCTTTTTTCAATTTTCCGATCTTGACTGATCTTGTAAAGTTCAATGTCGCGTAGTTTAAATTTAACTTGATCCTTTTTTTTGAAATGAAAAAAAAAAAGACGTGAAACCAGAGTCCCAGTCCAAAACAAGGAAAAATGAAAAAATAAATTTAAATAATATTAAGGGTTTATTTTGGAACCTAATTAAGTCCAACTAATATTTGACTAAAACATCACCTTCTAACTGAGTAAACCAGGGAAATTTTCCGGAAAATTCAGAAAACGTAACATCTATGAAATTGTATTTTCTATTGGATCATTGGACCCAGACAATACCCCTTTTCTGAAGTATTAAGACTATAAGCGATAAGGGGGAATGAGTTGGTCCCATAACCTATGATAATCCCTTGCAAATGTTGCAATCGACGTTTTTAATGTCCTCATATGTCGTTCCGTAATATTGGGGTTTGGAATGTACTTAGGGGTGGAACGTTTGGACTGTGCTTAGGTGCAAACTTATATTTAAGTCATTGCAAAAGTCGCGCAATAATTTAGATGCAAGTTGCTTTCCATTGTCTGCTAATAAGAAAGCAGGTTCCCGTTTGTTTTCTACAATGTCATTTTGGATTTTCTACAATGTAGAATGGATCAGTGCGTATTACACCTCCTAATTTCTTCAGATTTTCCTGTCGAGCTCCTTTTAAAGGCCTCCGATTCAGGAGATTCGCTTTTCGACAGTCAGGCGCCATTCGGTCTGCATTATTAAATGCATCAGCTTTTTTGTTTGGAAAATTTTTAAATCTTTCAACAGAAGATCCGAAATTGATTAATGATAACGATTTTAAAAATAAGCGTAGGTGGTGACGAAAAACTAGACTGCTGAACTCCCCCCCGTCCCCATTACTCTCTTTCATCCCCCTGAAACATGCATTTTCATTTCCATTCATCCTTTTAAGAAAATGAAACTCGGATTCTTGAATCTTCACGTTGAAAGGAAAGAAAGAAAAAAAAATGGTGTCATACGTTTTAAAATATCACCAGGAAAATTCGAAATGATATCCAGGCAAATCTTTTCAAAATTTTGTTTTTATTTTCCTTGGCCTTAAGTTATTATTACCGTCATCATCGTATTATATTTAAGTTTTTATGTTTTTTTACAGCATTTTCAAATACATTTTATTTTTGAGCGCGTGAGAGGCTAACCCAGAGTATGAACTTTTTTTTTAAAAATCAAAGCTCTTTTGAGGACGTGAAAGTAAATTTATGATTAGAAAAAAATATACAGTATATATTTTTTTCACTTCTTTTCTCTCTAGAGGTTTGGGCTTGGACTTGTTCGCCGTGAGTTTGGTAAAGAAAGGATTTTTTTCTCTTTTTCGTTATTTGTTTTTGAAAGGAAGTGCATGCCCCTTCTTGGTTCCCAGATCCGTTATGGGGTCATTCGAATTGATTTCAGAGTAATTAGAAAAAGTAATTTTAAAAAAAATCTTGTGGATGAAGTATTTAATAATTACGCAAGTGCGATTTGGGCCATTTTCGAGAATTTCACACCCCCCTTCCATTATCCTCTAATAATCTGTACGAAAACGTGGTGCAAAAAGTGTACAATTTTTTCAAAATAAATGCAAAAAATTAATAAAAATCATTTAACACAAAATTTTGGATAAGCAAAATTTTTACAAAATTTATGCATAATTATATTGAGAGGATTAAAAAAAAAAAAAAAAAAAGTTAACTTCTTTATACTGGTGCAGTGGTGCACAATTTATGCATTTTTTACGCAAGTACAATTTTTTGTATAATTTATTCATCATTTTTATATCATTTATGTATTTCTTTTTCGTTTAATTTTATAAATATGTATAAAATTGGAATACAATTTTGAGCAAACCTCCGGCCCCCCGAAGCTGCCTTTTCAATTTTTTTAATATCTTACACCAGAGAGGGAGTGGGTGAGAGTTTTGCGAAAATATGTCCCTACGTAAATGTGGACTCCTGGCAAAAAAATAAGTCCTTTTAGCTCTTTTTCCCTTTTTGCCCTTTCGTTACAGGCTAAATTAACTCTTTTTATTTTCGTTTTATTCCTTTTTAGAAAAAAAAAAAAAAAATCAACAGAATCATATTTTCTCAGGCCGCATAATCTGTCTCGTGAATGAGTCATATGATCAAAAAATTTGCCGCAATAGCGACGCGAGCTTAAACGTTTCCGTTTGCTATTAAGGCAAAAGGTTTATTAGCTCATTGATTATGTCATATTCTCACGCAGTCAACCGACAGCGTAAAAAGAAAAACAAAAACAAAAACAATTCCTTTTTTTTAGTGCTGAAATATTTCTATTTTTTCCACGGGGCTCAAAACACTTTGTTACGTAACTTTTTTTTTTTTTTTTTTTTTTTTTTTCAAAATAAATTCCGCCAAACTGGATTAAGATAATAGTCAACGTACGAGTTTTTTTTTTTGTTTTTTCTAAAAATAAGAAGAGGTTTTGAAATCGAAATCTGTTGCAGGAAAATTTATAGAAAAAATATAGCCTTGTCATGTCAAAATTTTGTGGAGACCTTTGTCCCCCATCCGGTCAAAGAAATGAATATCCTGACATAATTCCTATAAATAGAACTGATTGTTTTAATCGAAAGGAATAAGAAATCAATCTGATGTAAGGAGGGAAATTTTTTTACAAGGTTAATGACGATTTTTTTTTTTTTTAAATTTTATTTTTCCCTTTTTTGAAATAAAATTAACAAATATAATTACGTTAATTGCGTATACGGAAAAGTTGGTTGAAGTTACGAAATCAATCAAAAAAGAAAATTTCGGTGAAGTTAGTGATTAATGTCGATAAAGTTTATTTATTTACTTTTTTTTTTTAAAGTGCGTTAGATGATCTCTGCAGGAGATTTAAACTCTTTGGGAACCAACCTTTTAATTTATGAATTATTCTTGAATATGATTCAGTTACCTATGAATTACTTGTGAATTACCTTGAATACTTTTTCGTGGGTAAGTACCCCTCGGCCTAATCAGTGCAATTCCAATCTTGAGTGAATTTATAAGAAATCAATAAAGTCCCCCAAAAGAAATCCTTTCCGATGGGGGAAAAATAAAAAATTTTTTGCCCAACCCCAAGAAAATCTTTTGAGCATTACTCATACGCGAAGAAATTACTAGAAACGTTTTTTTAATTAATTTGCTTCCTCAGAAAAAAATTATTTTGCCAATACGAAATTCTTTTTTAATTAAATCTCAATGAAAAATTGACGAGTCAGCTAATTTATCACATCATCCGATTGTATAGGTCATGTTTTTTTTATATTTTTTTAAAAAAACACCCTGTTTGGCCGAGTGTTGGATTAGTATTTCATCATTCTGCTATGAGAATAGATCGAGCTTAATGATATCGATTCGCATTTTCCGAGAAAAAAAGATAAAAATGATTCATTGATTTCGTTTCTTTCTTTTTTAATTTACGCCGGCATACTTGGGCATATATTCAATCGCATAATGAATGAACCCACATGTTAATGAACTTTTTTTTTTTCGTTTTAAGCTGAAGCTGTCTAGAAAAAAAAAATTAAAATCGAAAACTTGGCTGAGATGAGTCACGATATTCAAGATTCAGCTGCGGTCTTTTGTTTTGATTTGTCCCTCCCTTTCCTCTTCTCCTTTAAATGAATGGACGTGCAAATAATAAATTCGTTAATTCATTATTTTTCGCTGCGTCAGCGTGAATGTATTACATTATGGAGGTGCTTGAATCTGACACCTAAGGTATTGCATATGCAGATGCTTAAATGTTTATTAACCGGTTTTATTAACCCTTTGACGATTGGATCCTTGTAAAAAAGTTTTTTAGCTTTCTTCCTCGGAGATTCCACGGTTTTCACGAAAGAGTTTTAAGTGGTGTTTTAAGGATTTTACTACGTTTGAGCAAAACAAGTTTCTTTATAACAAGGTTTCGGGATTGCTAAGCCCGCAATTTCACGATGAAACATGTTAGAAACGAGTGAGCCAGCCCTCGAAACCTTGTAAGTAAATTTCAGTAAATGCCTGAAGGAATGACTGTATTGCTTAATACTCCATTTACTGGGATAAAATCCCGATTTTAGTTATTAGGCGAACCTCTTTGGTAAATCCTGGAATTTTCAGTGCAGGTTTCAACTTGTCTGAAATATATATACGGTCGGAAAACTTAGATGTTGTGTTACGGGTTCGTATTTACTTGAAACAAGTTGAAACTTGTACTGTAAAAATAAGAGATTTTTCGCCGATTTTAAGGTTTTTCGGAGTTTTGGGTTCAAATATACCACCGAATAAAAAACCTAAGAGTTCCGGAATACATACTTATATAGTCTTTTGTAGACTATCAACCCTGAATTTTTTCATATTTTTTGAACGGCATCTCTATGTGTCGCAATGCCCTTGGAATTTGCAAAAAAAAAAACCATATAAGGGCCAAAAATGAAAATTTTTTTTTCGGCATAAAAGACCATCGCCTCCTATCGGAAATTTTGAGTGTATTACGAATTTGAAGTCGAAAATTAATTTTGGTGTATGATTTTTGAGCTACAGGCCGGATTTAAAAGCTCTGAAAACCTTGTTACGGCTCTTTGTCTGTGGCTCAAAAACTGCACCAATATTAATTTTCGACTTCAAATTTATAATCTACGCAAAATTTCTGATACAAATCGATGGTCTTTTATGCCGAAAAAAAAAAGTCATTCTTGGTCCTTATATCATTCTTGGTCCTTATGGGCTTCTTGGAAATTTTAAGGCCAATGTGACACCTCAAGATGCCGTTCAAAAAATCTGAAAAAAATCAGTGTCGATCCTCTACCTGTACAGAAACTTTTCCCAATATAAGAGTTCTAAAATTCCAAAAAAGTTGATTTTAGAACCACTCTAGTGGGCACCCATACCAAATATTCCTTTATTTTTCTAGTCTCAAGCTTTATCGCGTTCTTTCAGGTTAAGAGATTATTGTAATTGCATGAGGTAATTAAGAAACATGTAATTAAGATTCAAAGATCGTTCTCTTATTCATGATAAAGTTGAATGCATGCTTGGTGACAGCAGTGCCTCAAGTTGAAAGAATTTCGTGTAGGTCGATATCAAAGAAAATCTTCTCTTAATCTGTACATTTTACCTTTCCCTTTTTTTTCTCCTCTCTTCTGGGTCTGCGGGTTCCTTTTTGTGGAAAACGATTCCTTTAAAAACTAGGGCTTGATTTTGAATTGAAAATTTTAAACTGGGGAGGAATTTGACATCTAGTTTGCAGAATGTAATGAGTTGATGTTTTAAGTCAATTAAAAAAGGCTGGAGTGGAGGCGTGGGAAAGTCCACATATTGTCTCATCTTGTAACTTTTGATAAGATTTCAAACAATCTTCCAAAAATAGCGGGGGAAAGACAAAAGGAACCGATAATGACGTGGGTTGCGACATCAGCGGAAGAAAAAAAACATTTCAAAATGTCAAAGAAGAAATCTTTTTTTTTTTTTTCAGATTTTTCGACAAAAAATGTGTACGGAAAGATTTGAGTTTGACGACTCTTGGAACAAAATACTGCAAAGTGACCTTTACAGAACTTTCTTCCTCATTTCCATCGTTGAAAAATGAAATGATTCTGTTCCATTCGTCTTTCGCATTAAGGAACGATGACCATTCGATCCTTTCCTTCTGGAGGAAAGTAGGGACCATCCTGGATCTACCGTCACTTAAAATAACTTCCATCATCCCTTTATCGTTAGTTTTTGTAAAATTATTTTAAAAATATTTCACAAGATAAGATGACTAATGCCTAGCCACCTCATTTGAAAAAAAAAATTAAATTAAGTTTACTGGAACTTGGATTAAAGAGTTAGTGGAAGTCACTTTAAATGTCGGTAACTGTTCAAAATATTTCCGTGCGTCGGAGGTGAACTAACGTATCTCCATCGTAAATATAATTGGAGATAGTGTGTTTCGACTGTTTGTGAAAATCATGTGACTACAAGTTTACACGCTCATGTTGGTGTAAACTTGTTGGTGTAAACACGACACATTCACGAAATGTCGAAACAGACTAACTCCAATCATATTTACGATGGAGATACGTTAGTTCACCTCCGACGCACGGATTTAATAAAATATTTTTCATCGGAATCTGTACTACACAATTTATCATATTTTTCCAGGAAATTGACTCGATATTTTCATTAAATGTCCTATATTTTCCCCATCTTTATGAACGATCAATAGAAAGATTTGAGATATAAAAGCGAAATACCTCAGAAATCAAAAGTGATAAAAATTACCTCCTTATCTAATGAATCGTATGTACCAGTATCACAAAATTATCTTTAAAGGTTGGTCCTAAGTAAAAATTCGAAACAGTACGGATCTGCAATATTAAGCGTATGGGAGAAATCTCTTGTACTTTAACCCAGGTATAATGGTGCTTAATACTGCAAATCCGAACTGTTCCGAACTTTTACTTGGAACACACCTTACATTGTTCGCTAAGAGATTAATCAGATTAATTTGGAAAACAGCGACACTTTAATGCCCCCTGATGATTTAGCAAAGTTTTTCTTAAGATTTTTTTTTTCTTGAGGAGAAGAAGAACTTGTAAGTCAGGTTTTGACAAGAAAAAAGTAATAGAAATAAATAAATAAATAAGTAAATAAAAGGTTTTCCTTTCGCATTACATTTTTGGAAAAGTGGAAAAAATTAGCACTTTTCAATTATAGTCGAATAGGTATTTATAACGAAGACGGTTTAGATTCGGATTAGAACGTGAGCTTGAATCATAAGATTTTCAAAAAGAACCCCCTCGCCAAATAATTGGGATTCGGCTGTCGGATAAAGTTTATGATCAATATAACTCTACTCAGAACATTTTATAAATTTTATCGATTCCTTTTTTTGGAAATCCTTTATACTCAGAGCTTTTTAAAAATATTGACGATTTTAATAAAACTTTCAAAATTTGACTACTTGGCCTTTTGTTCCCTCGTCAAACTTTTGCTTTATTGCACTAAGACAGAAAATTAAGTTTTCATAAAAATTTGTGGAAAACATAAGCGGAAATCATCTTTTTTTCCAAATTACTGGAATTGGAACCGAGAAAAATTTAGCATCTGCATCGACACCAATAAGGTGTAGGTACCGGCAGCGGAACCGGAACCGGCTTCGAATCCTTGTTGGGAAATATTGAAATTTCAGTTTCCTTTTTTATTATGTTGATTTTGCTACTTCGCTTTCCCTAATTTTTTTAAAAAAAACTTGAAAATAAAAATGTTGATCGATAGAAAGCTTTAACATTTTTTTTTTATTGTAAAATACTATGGTTTTCTGTAAATGTTCTGATTCGAAAAGAAAACCGGAAGAAAGTAAACCGGCAGACTGAAAAACAGTTGAAAAAATTTTTTCAGAATATGAAAGAAAAGTTTTAACTCGCAAAAGTGTAAGTTGACTTTTTTTTTCTTTTTGAAGAAGAAAAATAAAACGAAGAACTATTTGATTTTTGAAAAGCCCGCTTTATCCTCTTAAATATTTTCATGAAATATTAGGGCTACAAAAATTAGCCACTTTTTCCGTTCTAAATTTTTTAAAGAAGGAAAAAAAAATGTTCATTGGTACATTACACTTTAAAAAAAAATTTTGAAGAGAAAAAAAAATTGTTATCCGTAAGCAACAATTTTGCATTTGGAAAATCCCAAAGTGAACTTGTTCATCGAGACGATATATTGCTGATCCGGAGCACATTCACAAATTAAATACCGAACGGTACATTTCGAAGAAGACGAAGAAGAAAAAAAAATAAAACGTTAAAAGGTTACTTACTCCGTTTTGAAAATTTTGTCGTCCGTTTCTAATTATTGCAAATAGTAATGCGAAAAATTTGTTACAAAACCGTCCGCCGACGTTGTGATGAAAGTCTTGATTCTACTTGATTAAGACAGCCGCCGTCCACTCCTCAACTAATATACCCCGCCTCCCACGACCTATTTGTAAATTTTCATCCCTTAAAACCGAGGAGATGAATATATGAGAAAAAAAGGAAGAGATGATTCTGCACGCTCCTTTAGAGTTTTTTATATCTTTCTGAAATGGCGGATATAAAAACTGCATGCATTGCATTTATTTTCCAAGAGATTAAGACGCAGTGCAACTCAGTCGGGAACGGTTTTACTGGATTTATTTAAGAAAAAGCGGGATAACTGTTGATGTCGGAATCGGGAATTTGAATTCCGGAACCGGTTCCGAAAGTTTGCGCGTGTGCAGTTGTCACTGCGCAGCTTCCGGAACCGTGAAATGTCCTATACCGGTTCTTTACAACTGCGCAAGCGCAGATGAAAAATTTGAAACTAGTTTAAACCGGTCTAAAGGGCGGAACTTACCTTTTAATGTAAATAGGAATCAGGCATGAAGTGATTGAATGATCATTGATTGAATTGCAATAAATTTGATTGATGATGGTGTTTTGCAAGTTTTCCAGGTGTTTGAAAAATTATTTGCTGAATTAAAAATTTATAACTTTTTTTTTTTGCCTAATGTCATGCTACCATATCAATTAGAACGTCCCCCTCTTTTCCTTTTTTATTTATTTATTTTTTTCCTCTTGCTGAAAGATTTTAAAACGAACTGATGTGGTGTGTGTGGAAAAACTTGCGCGTTTCAAGTTTGGAACCGATGGAAAAGCGCATTAGAGTCGAAACACAAAGGCACATACGCAGTAACCTAATAAGAAGCCACAATTTCTTGATCTTGATAATATTTACACATAAAGATAAAAAGATGAATACAAGGCTAATTTTCCAAACAGTAGGGTGTCATCATGTCATAATGACGTTACATACGGACGATGGTCTTTAATATTGTCATTCAGAAAAGGAAATCATAAGGTAAAAAGAAAGCAAAAAAAGTATGGAAAGATTGGAAACGGATGTGCGAGAGGTTTGGGAGCATTTTGCGCGCTTTCTCATTTTCCGCACGGGGAAATTTTTTTGGATCTTTTCCGATCTTAACCCCTAGAACAGTTTTTGTAACACCAGCCAAATATTTTTGTTCCACTCTGTACTGCTGACTTTACGGACCCCACAAATGCTTGTGTGCTTTCTGGTTAGGGTAAGAATCTGGTGTTTTTTTATAATAAAATTTTTATAAAAGTTTTATTAATTTTTTATAAAAAGAAAATGTCGTGTAAAAATTTTATAAAATGTTTTTTGGAAAATTCGCAAGAAATAAACTTTTGTAAAGTTTTATGAAACTTTATGAATTTTTAAATATAAAACTTATATAGCCTAAAACATTTTCTCTTAATTTTTTAAAACATTTTATAAAATTTTTAAATTTTATAAAAAGAAACCAGAGCCTTTACTCTAACCTTCAAATTTTTCGATTCGATTTTCTACTACCTTCTTCTTCCATCCGACCTTTCAAATTAAGGTAAAGGTATGGAAGTGTGACCGTTTAAAAAGTGTGACTTTATCATATAAACATGTGTGCAGGAAATCCGTTTTTGTGCGAATAAATACATCATTATCTAGTGTACATATTCCGACAAAAACGAATTTTCAATATGCGTATTTACATGGTTTAAAAGGTAAAAGTCACACTTTTCAGACGGTCACACTTCCCTACCTTTACCTACAAGGAAAGTCCGAAAAACATTTTTTTTCCGTTACCCGAGTTCGATTATTTAATAAAGTTTTTATAAGCATATAAATAACCGCGTGTATAAATCACCTACGTCAATTGTAAAAAACACAAATCATTGGTGCATAGTGACGTGGTTGCTTCCCACATTTATAATTTTCCTCAGAAAATTCTAAAAATTCGCAGCATAAAAAGAAAGGGGTCGTTAAAGCAATCATTTTCCCCATGCTGCGGTTGGGTGCATCTCTTGATGAATTTATGAAATGTACTTGAAATCGCAACACGGCTTTCTTCTCTTTTTATTTCTTTATCTTATAACAAACTTTTTTTTTTTTTTTTGGTTCCATTTTGGTTACCCGAGGGGTAGTTTTAATCAGTTAATCCTTAGGAACAACTCTGATATTTTTTTGTGTGCATTTTTTTGTATTATATAATTGGTCGTGAAATGTTTGATTGCAGGTTGTTCCTTGTCGTACTCTATACGTTACCGTATAAAAAAAATGTCGTCACTTGATCATACGATCTTAATCACTAGGTACGGTGACTTTTTATAAAGGACTTTTTTATTTCGCAACTTTGGTGGCTCTCAGGGGAATTCCCCTCATTTTTATTATATAATTGGTCTTGAAAATTTCAGATGGCGGTTATTGTCTGAACTCGGAAATACGTGAAAATCGTTCTTCGGCTCATCACTCCTGCTTCTGCATTTTTACTTGTTTGAGATGGTATTAATGGAGCCTGCGACCTTGAAATAATTGCTTAGTGAAAAATCACAATTTCATGAAAGTTTTTAGTTGTGAATTGTTTTGAATTGTCCAATGGAGACAGAGCAAATGTTTTTTTGAGATCCTGTTTTTTTAAATGTAATATTTAACAATTGCCTTTGCCAAATGCTTTCTGTGGGATTTTTGCAACTTTTGATGATTGCTGTATTGAGCTAGGACAAGGAGTCCTTCTGGGTTCCGTTCAGAGCTTTTTTAAGATCCTGAAAAAAATTGAAGTTTATTTTTAGGTTATCTAAAAAAAAAAAAAAACGATTTTAGTTTTCAAAAGGCAGTTTTTAATTTTTAGGAGAAATTCAAAGTTGAGGTTAAAAGTTGAGGTTAAGAAGATGATTATTGTGGAGCAAATGAGAATAAGTAAATGGACCCAAGATAACTAATTGTTTAATAAAAAAGGGTAGAGGTTCCTATTATGGTCATAATTTTGTATAAAAAATGTATACAAAATTATGACCATAATAGAAACCTCTACCCTTTTTTATAATTTTGTATACATTTTTTATACAAAATTATGACCAACATAGGGACTTCTACCTAAAAAAGCTTATTATTATAAAAAGTTCTTGTACTTACGAACAAAGGGCTTGGCAAAGAATGTGCATATGCTTGGTTCCTGAAATGGGATGTTGAAACTACTGATGTATTATGTACTGTACTTCACTGATGGGTTCATTATCCTCATCATCACTGTTGTCTGTTGATCGGATAGATTTTGCTAGTGCCTGATTGTCACGTTCTTCTGCCTGGCTGTGATCCTTGTTCTGCTTATTCTACATATATAAATAAAAGCATTGGTTAATAAAATGATTTATTATGAAATGATGAAATTTAAATATTTTCTACCAGTTCTTGATCAACCTGCTCTTCTTCGGTCACCGGGGAGGTTGGGAATAATGTTCCCATCAACAATTCCTGGACCGTTTTCAGTAACATTATTATTACTTGATAGAAAGATTACTGGTTGACCTGCAGGTGTCTGAAACGAGAATAATCTTCACAAAATTAAATAGCTTTTTATTCCCTTTTTTTTAATGCACAAGACAAGAAATACATATTATTACTTAATGGAACCTATGTCCTCTACTATTCAGAAATGAAAAAATATCTCCAATTTAGGTCATAAACAATTTTATATATTGCGGTGAATGATCATTTCGACGGTCTACAGGCCGTCATCATCAGCACCTAAAAATGCAAAATTACACCAGAAAAATTCATCACTGCCATTAAATTAAATGATACGGTAAACCTTATGATTATTACAAATATACATCGAAAAATATTTTATTTACATCGTTATCAATTAAAATTAATCATATATTATTTAATGGCTGTGATGAATTTTTCTGGTGTAATATTGCATTTTTAGGTGCTGATGATGACGGCCTGTAGACGGTCGAAATGATCATTCACCGCAATATATAAAATTGTTTATGACCTAAATTGGAGATATTTTTTCATTTCTGAAGAAATACATACATTATTTGCACTTTGGATTAACTTTCGTATTAATTTATAATGCATCCTTTGACCTATATCAATGATATGATAAAAAGAAATGCTTCCTGCAAGAAATGCTTTCTTTTTTTCATATCATTAACTTTCGTACTTTCTTCGTTAAAGGATTTCTTTGCTTAGTACAAGTTGCTAAAACAACTAAATCCTTCTCTACCAAATCCTCAAGGATGTCAATCCTCACCTGTTGCTCTACAATAATATTTCAAATTTCAATTTAGCTGATGCTAAATTTTGAACATAATTAATACAATATTTTAAAAAATTAGTGTATTCTTGCCATTAAAATTATTAATTAGGCTCTCCAAGCCCCATTGTTTCAACAGCACCTAAATTTTTCACGATTCATTTATCCATAACCTCCCAGATAGCAAAGTCTATCCAGTCCGGAGGACGTCTTCAGGACGTCATGAGGATATTTATTAGACGTCCACAGGATTTGCTTATGCCCATATTGATCCAAAAAGCGTCCTTTGGACATCCTGTGGATATCTCGATGGACAATTCACAGGATGTCCAATGGATTGAAAATGCTATCTGGACCTGGACTGCATCACCCACGCTATCTCTTTGACGCTCAAAATTACCGAACTGTAGTCATTTGAACAGTAATATAGTAACCTTAAAGTATTTTATTGCATACGTTACGGTTCTATAGTTAAAGTAAGCTTACAACAATGAAGTTAATTTAGTTTACATATACCTATGTTTGTAATAACTAGAGTCTAATTAAGTCTAGTAGAGTCGAATTAATACCGATATGGTAGATTTTAGCATAGGGGTTGTTGTTGTTAGATTTGCTCCGTTATGATAACATTAACATCAGTTATGATCAGAATTACTTTCCTGCTTCTACTAGTTACTAATTCTGACAGTCTTAATGCAGGGAGGATCTCTTCCCGTCTACATCAGGCAGGTCCTAGGCGGAATACCTATGAGCGCTAGGTTTCCAGGTAGACCGTAATTTTGGTGGGAGGATAACTTGAAAGCCGATGCGAGTGGTTGGGAGTTCGCCGGTGGAGAGAGACCTGGAGAGAAACCTCTGGGACCTAATTCTGTACTAAGCAGGTCATCTGAGCTATGTTCATCACAATCGGGTATGGAGATATACTCTTTTGAACCGTTGCAGCTTAAAACGGTTCAGGCAGCAATTCAAAAGAGTATATCTCCATGCACGATTGTGATGGACATAGTTTAGTTGACGGGAACGTTCAAGTATTACGTAAGATTTTTAGGGGGGGGGGGGTCCGCATCCACCATCTTCGCCATAAGCTAAGTATTGCGAAATGTCTTACAACTGGGGGGGAGGGGGTCCAAAAACCCGAAAAAAAGTCTTACGTAATACTTGAACTTTCCCGACCTGCCTAGTACAGAATTGTTGATGCGGCACTGGAGCTTAGTGCCCTGTAGACGATCTTGTGTTTTTCTTGATTCCTTTCATGTCCTTTCATTCTAAGTTTCTTCTTTTACCTTTTTCTCTATTTTTTTCTGCCTTTGTGATAATTTATTACCTGAGTTATTTTTTGATTCTTTTGATTCTTTTAGTGTTTCTGTCTTCAATCTGTCTCCTATTCCTGTTGTTTCCCTTCCTGTCACAAGGCTTCACTCTGCCAATGTATGTATATATACATAATCACGGCTCAAGACGTTATTACCTCAATTATTTTGAGTCATAATCAGTTTTGTAACCTTAAAAAATGTTTACCAGATTGTGGCCGGCATCGGGTTTGCAGCCCCTGTAAAAAAATATGAATTTGGTTGGAATTATTCATTGAAAGTAAGTTACCAAACTTATTCTCATGAACGTCGATTTAGACTATCACACACCGGTCGATGTTGGATGTTGACAGAGAACTCGGAATCGGTTCTTCTTCCATTGTCATTTCTTCTAATTTTTTTAAATGAAAAAATAAATCGAACCAAAATTACATCACACGTCAACCATTTTAATAAAACATTATGCGATCTCAGTTTAACGTCTTTAATTTTTTTTTCTCTAATTAATAAATTAAAACAAACAGACAAACAAAATAATTAAATAATTGCATAAGAAAGCATAATTTGAACTACATTTTTTCCCCCCGTTCAAACAGTATCATATGACATATCCCCCGAAGAAAAAGATATATACAAGTGAAAAAAAAAGCGTTGATTCACAACAGTTCGGACCGATGGGAATTTTCAGAATCCATTCTCAGAATTAACCGTGATCTCATTCTAAAAATTCTTGTTGTCATGAACGAGATTTGCTGATAATTACGCAGGTGCGCTGGGGAGATAACAAGACCACTTTTTTAACGAGGAGCCCCAGGCGTCACGAGGCGACTACCAGTCTGCCAAACTCAGATCACGCAATGAAAAAAAAAAAAAAAAAATTCACGTACACTTGATATGATCGTTCATCTTTAGATCTTTTTTTTTTCGTATGCAGCATCTGTGGTTCTGCTTACGGATCCGACGGTACTTTTTTTTAATATTTTCGTTATGCAACTCACGCATGTACCGATTTTCGGTATTTTTTTTCCTTCTACGGCCACGGTGTACTTGACAATTCTCAACGGTTTGTAAAACCGTGTCTAATTCATTGTCGTAGAAAGTTTTAGGACTCTGACTGAGGGATTTTACACACGATTTATCTTCGGGTCATTTCCTTGTTAATCAAAAAATTTTTGTTGACGTTTGAAATTTGGTTTTGGAAACGGAAGTGATTAATGAAATTAAATAAAAAAACAAAAAGAAACCGTTTTTAAGGAGAAGAACCCGGGGGGGTTTTGAGCCCTTGTTATAATTTGGGGGATGATTTTAGCTAAACTAAGGGTTTCATGCCGGGATAGTTTCCTTGTTCCTCAGTTTCATCGTCTTAGGACGATAAAAGCTACATAGGCGTCCGGTTTTTAAAAATTGTGTTTAATTTATTCAAAAAATTAAACATATATAAAAAACTTTACTTTTTTACTGGAAATTTTTAATTCATCCTCCAATATAATTATGCGTAAATAGTGCATAAATAAGCATGCATAGAATGGAAGAAAAAGTTTAATGAGCATATTTGCTAATTCCTGCTTAATGATTTTATAAAAAAAATATATGCATAATCAATGAAAAAATGATGCACATCGATATTTCACGCTTAAAAAAAGTATGCATAAATTTGGAAAAAATTGTGCCTGTCCAAATTTTTGTATAAATGATACAAAAATAACACATTTTTTATATACATTTTTCCCTGGTCGAAAGTTTCAGAGTAATTTCTTTGATAATTCGTTCGTGTGGTCTGGGCCTGAAGTTACCAGACAAAGTCAGTTACATTGTGTTTCAGAATAAGGGGTTGAATTTAATTAGTATCACTCCCAAACCCCAAATACTTCCAATGAGCATTTTTTGCCCAAAATAAATCTGTCAGAAACTTATCAGTTGCTATCCCTCTAAATTGGGTCTCCCAACACTTTATCACGCGACATTTAGTAACGCTACCAGTTGGTAACGCTACCTTTTAATAACGGCGACATATAATAACACCGTCATTTAATAAGGTGCCAAAATATAACGCGTCATTTAATAACTTATAGATATTTGGCGGGCAGTATGTATAATTAAAAAAACACTAAATTGTAAAAAAAAAAAAAAAAAAAAACTGTAACAATAGGAAATCCTATTTTTTATTGTTACTTTAAGTAAAGCTTAGGTACTTCTTACAAATTCTGATGTAAGTTTATTGCTAATTCTATTGTTAGCTTATATAAAGCTAACTAAAAATTTTCGTGAGAAAATCAATAATTCACAGGGTTGACTGAACTTTTAGTCAAAGTGGATGGCAATAAACCACATGTGCATTTTATTTTAAATTTTATTTTTAATTTAAATTACCAACGAATTTTATTCTTAGTGCAGGTGCGTAAATACTTAATAAATAATCATGATATTTTTACTGAGCGAGGAACAATTATTTTAAGTTTGTCCGCCCCTGCATATATGTGCAAATAAAATATTTTTATAAAAAAAATTTATTATAAAAATTCGAAACAGGCAAAAGTTACGAAATGACGCGTTATATTTTGGCACCTTATTAAATGACGGTGTTATTATATGTCGCCGTTATTAAAAGGTAGCGTTACCAACTGGTAGCGTTACTAAATGTCGTGTTACCAACTGACCGTTATAAACTGTCGCGTTATTATTTGACGCGTTATAAAGTGTCCTATAACCCTAAAATGATGACTTGTGATTGATGAAATGATTGATTATTTAGTATTCGGAAAATGTCCTAAACCTCTCCAATTTTTTCGTAACATCTTCACTTTCTCCCACTTTTCATTCATTATAAAAATTTTGAGGGGGATTCTTAATTAATCGGGTATTTGAATTAATCGGTACCGTTACAATTTTATGAAAAAAAAAAAAAAAAAAATTTAATCTTTTTTAAAAAATTAACAAAGCTTCCGGGCAAGTCCGGTCGTGGCAAAAAGAAATTAAAAATTAAAAAAAAAAAAAAAATTCGAATGGTAACCTTTTATTAAAATATCATAATATCGGGTTTAGAGTTAGCACTAGCATAATTATTAAGTGCCAAAGAACAGCCAATGGTTCGATTGAAATCTGATTATTAACCTTGAAGTCACAAAGATACCTGAAGTAATAAATTATTTAAAAAAAAAAATTTTTTTTTTTCTTTTTTTGCGCGGCTTCGCTATAAAACTGATTTCATAATGATTATTCATTTTCGATTCTTAATTAACATGGTCATAATAAATAATTTATAAGCTGATGATCCGGCTTACTGATATTGGCGAAGCATCCCGATCCTGTTAAAAAAATTTAAATATCTCAATCACGCCTAACTTTTTTTTTTTTATGACTCACAAAAATTTCATTCAAAATCGTTTATCCTTGCACTTTTTATACTTTCACACTATTTTTCGATCTAATTTTGCAAAATAAAGACGTAAATATGATTTCGCCGTAAAAAAAAATGTATATTTTTATTGTTCTACGAAAATAAGCGTCAGTCATTCCGGATTTTTATTTTTTTATAATTTCGTCGATCGTCGGGGGAAAAAATACCAACAACCTTCTTCAATACCCTCATAAAACGTATCATTAAATTTTTATATATTTTTTTTGTTTTCCTTTTTTTTATGCATGGCAATTACGATGCAAGTTGCATCCAATTAAATTTCACACCATTCGAATCCTTGATTCTTTTATTTAAAAAAAAAGGAAAAAAATATATGGAAAACCTACTTATTTGAAAGATGACGTCAGTGATAAACTATAACAGACATCAAGTCACTGAAAAAGATTTATTTAAAAAAAAAAATAGTTACAGATGTTCGGTTTTGATACCCGATGACATGTAACAGTCAAAAAGAAAAGAAAAGCCGACAAAAAATGATTGAAGTATTATGTCATTTCTAGCAAAAGAAAATGAAAACGCATACCGAGCGATGCTTTTAACTGCTGCTGATTAGCTGATTAACCGGCGATTAGAAGATGTACTCGTGCTTGAAGGGAACGGGGTCAATTATTGCATATTTTTTTTTTTTTTTTTTTTTTTTTTTTTTTTTTATATGTGATCACTTGATGAAAATACGTCATTCACGAGATTTCTTTTTAAGGATTGAATATTTTATCTCTTACTAAAAAAAAAATCATTGATGGTTAGGATATTTATAGTTCTTGGACCTTGATTTAGGCGGTACATTCATCCATTTTAATTTTTTCCGTGGTGTTTTGTGTTTCCTTCATTTTGGTGCGCAAAAGGATGAGTTTTTGTGGAAAATACGTTGTAGTCCGATTTTAACGAAAATAAGCTAAGTATTGAAAAAAATGGTTGCTATACATGGGCTTATGGCAGCATGGATACGGTATATATGGGCATCCACAAGCTAAACACGTGGTAGGCTCACTTTTTTCGAACCAAAACAAATCATGCAAATAGAATAGGAATGCTCCGTCTATGGATTCTATTATCTAAGTCTAAAACACCCGAGCAGAAGCTGTCAAGAGCGTCGCGTCGTCAGTACTTTAAATAATTTAGTCTGCTTTAAAATAAAAAGATGTGTTACTAAATGGACTTGGGCCAGTTCTGCTCTGAGGTACAGAATGAAAGGTATTACATCGAAACCGTAGCAAACCATGGCATGGAGGGCTATAGAGATTGTCACACTCTAAAACATAAACCCTATTTTTTTTTGCATGGAAAAAAAAAAAAAAAAAAATGGACGAAGTATTTGCCTCTCAGTCGCACAGCTTTTTTTTCTCTTTCCTCATTCTCACCCATTGCCAAAATCGCTCACATGGCAATAAATTTTGCGTTCCCATTTGCCAAATTGAGATACAATTTAAATATTTTCATGATTTCCGATGCCAAGCAAAACTTTTCAAAATCCGAAACCAACGTTTCAAATTAAATAAAACAGGATTAAATGAAACAGAAAATTACATTTCATTTTTTTTTTCGACGAGGAAAATTAATAAATTCGCTTGGATGACATTATTGCTAAATTCCGTGGAAGTGTGCATTTAATGAAGAAAGGACTGATTTTGTTGCTTATGGCAGCAGAGATTCTGCTGGGGCCGAATTTTTTTTCTTTTTTTTTAGGTCAAAGCCTTATTTTATCTGTGGCTAACTTGTCCAAACTTGAACAGGTCGATAGGGCTACAGTTTATTGCCAAAGTGGCTGTAACAGTCATTATATGTATTATTATAATCATCTTCGATTTTGTATTAAGAATTTTAGCTACAGATGTAGTTTGGCTATTTTAGCCGTATTCCCCTTTCACAGTAATAGGCAAAAATTGGGTTACTCTTACTTAACCTTAGAGTAATATCCCTCCTTCGCAAAAATTTCTCACATAATTTATAGACAACCCGTTAGCTTATGAAAACACCCAAGGGGTTTAACAACAGTTGAAGCTTTGTGTACCTGGAAAATTGTTTGCCCCATCTTGCCCCCCATTCCGGCTTTTAAATGTTGGTACGTCCCTGGTTACCCCATCAAAGATTTTCCGAAATGACTCCCTTGCACTCAGGAAAAAGAAATGTCTTGGACAAGTTTTGTCTTGCAACTGAAATGTTTCATAGCAAAACAAAGTGCTTCATAACAACGGACAGGTTGTTTCTTGACAAGATATTTTTATTGTTTTCACATTAGCCATTTTTTCTCTACGTGTGTAAGTGGGTGAGGGTTGGCAGACTTGTTCAGATTCAATGTTTTTTTTTTTTACTTTTACGGCCCATTAAGGCCCCTGTCGAAAATTATTTACAGTGTTTTTCTGTCTTTTTCTTGCAGATAAAAGAAAATGCATCCCAAAGGAGTGCTCATCTCATACGACCATCCGTCTGACCATGATTCAATTCGAGGTTCCGGGATCTTATTCAGCAGCGGCCTCGTGCTGACGAATGGCGCCATTTTAGTTCCTTTAATCAACGTTCCGAGTCAAAAAAAATGGCTGAAGAATTTTTCGAAAACGCTGACTTCGAAAATAGAAAAAAATAATCACATACATTCCAACATAAAGTTCCGAATTTACGAAGAGGTTCACAAATCGAAGGACAGCACGTTGGTACCTTTCGGAAACGAAATCCGAGTTGCCGGGGCTTGGAAATGCCCTTTGGTTTCTCGGTCGCTTAATTTGTTTCAAGACTGGACTTTGGGGGACGTCACACGGGGAAAGGAATCCGATGCGGAAACCAATATCGATTTAGACATGTCGAAGGAGTTAATGTCTATTTTTATATTGCTTGGGACGAATAATGGTGTTAATAACGGTGCTGTTAATTTATCCGAACTGTTGTTAAGTTTGTCTGAGCCGTTGAGGGGGCAGGATGTCCTTATCGAATCCACCCCCTTCGGAAGTGAACTTTTTTTAAATTCTTTAAGTCGAGGGATCATAAGCAACGTCGTCGGGAATCAAAAATGTTTGATTTTGACGGATGCGAGGACCGTTGTGGGATGTGAGGGTGGGCCTATATTTGCTACCGATCATTTAAGGTGAGTTTAAAAGAGAGTAAAAGCTTAGACCTCTCTAAAAGTTGCACTTGAGGTACGAAAGTTTTTAGCTCATTATTGCTATTGTGCTTCTGTGCTTTCAGAGCTGGCAAACCGAACTCTGTTTTTTTTTTTTTTTAATTAAAATAGAACGGAACCGAGCAGGGGTCTGATTCCGATACCGATACCGGTGCCGGTGCCGATGCCAGCCGCGGCTGGCTAAATATCTCGAGTCGATGCCTATTCCGACGCCAGTACTAACAATTTCGCAGTGCCGATGCCGAAGTCTGATATTTAATAAAATTTAAGCTTCGGCGTCGGCCAAAATTTCCAAGCTTCGGAGAACTGGAGCCGAGTCCTTTAGAAAGTTTCTGTTTAAAAATTAAAACCATACCGAATTCATTTTAAAAAGTAGGGTGCATCGGAAATCACGAGTTTTTGAATTTGAAAATGCTACAGCTCGGAAAAGTTGCATTTTGGCCTCCATATTAACCTTAACTTTTTTTTTAGATTTTTTGGAGGCCGATTTCTGCTGCCTCCATAGGATTAAAGCTTTTATAATAATTAGGGCCGAAAAATATAGAGCTGTATTTTGGTGTAAAAAGAGATCAGTTTTTATCGGAAATTTTCCGGAAATTTCAAAAATAAAGTCAGTTTTTCAGTTATTGGAGTTATTTTTTATAAATGTGCCGAAAGAGGTATAGGGATTTTAATAACAATCGTTTTTTCCTCATAAATAAAAAAAGGCTTCAATTGTTGTAAAACCATCTTTAGTTTTGTATTTTCGGAAAATTTCCGATAGGAAATGATCTTTTTTCCACCAAAATACAGCTCTAATTTTTTCAGCTCCTAAGAGACTTTAAAAAATTTTAGGCCTCTGGAAGCCGCAGAAATCGACCTCCAAAAATTCTGAAAAAAATAATGGTTAATATGGAAGGCAAAATGCAACTTTTGCTGGCTGTAGCATTTTCAAATTCAAAAATTCGTGTTTTTTGATGCACTCTAATAAAAAGGGTCGGAAACGAAACCGAAACCGAACCTAGAAAAACCCGAACTGATGCCGAAAATGAGCTAATTAGATAAAAAAAAATTACAGACGAAAAACTGAAATTGAAAATCCGAGACTGAGCCGAACCAGACCGGATTTTTCTAGTAAAGTACCCAAATCTAAAGTTAAAGGATTCGGCAAGGTCCGATTTTTGGGAAAAGAGCGAATGGAATTCAGAAAAAAAAATCTAACTGAAGCCAAACTAAAACCGGGTTTTTTACAGAAAAAAATGGAACCCAACGTAACTAAAACTAAATTTTTTTTTTCACTAAAATGAAACTATAACTGTTCAGGATTCTGCAAAAAAAAAAAAACCGGTATTGATTCAGAAAAAAAAAAACGACTTGAGCCCAAACCTGAGACATTCAAGTATTCCGGAGGCAGGTTTTAAGCCATTTCTGACCTCTCCCCCTTAAGAAAAATCAAGTTTTTTCAAGCTATGATTAATTTTTCTGATGTTTTTTTTTTCAGCCTAGAAACTGACGAAAAAGGGAAACTTTTAGGAATGGTAGGATGCTCCTTGACATGGTGGAGAGGAGAATGGTTAGGTTTGACTATAGGAATCAGTTTGGCTCCTGTTTTAAGGAGACTTATTCGTTCCCCGGTGCCTCAAAGTTTAGTACCTCCACAACCGAATGTGGACAATGCCCTAAGCAATAATGCAGGTTCGTACAACTCCCACTGTCCTCATTTTTTTTTTTTTTTCGAAAATTACAGAAGTAAACGCAAGCTTTGATTTTTTGAAGCGATAAGGCGACAAAATAATACCCATATGATACGGAGATTAATGAACTAATCGTTCGCGCTTATCGTAAATCCTTTTCGCTTCCTTTTTTTCGTGAATATAAATCAATGTCGATTTAGTTTTAATTAGGTGCTGGTATTAATTACAAATTTTCAGTAAATCAGCCCATGTGTCCTTGATACGAGTGTCAAGAACCCATAGGGTTCATTGTACGGGAATTTCACTTTGCCCGTCAGGAAAAAAAAAAACGTTTTCAGTTATTTCCACTCGGAAACGTTCTCTTATTTTTTTTATTATATTAATTAATTCATTTAATTATTTTTTTTCCAAAGCTCAAAGTGTCATAGACGAAACTGTGGTTTTGATTCGTTGTGGTTGTACCTGGGGTTCTGGAGTCGTTTTGGACGCTAGATCAGGGATTATCATAACTTGCTCACACGTGATACAAAATGTAAGTATTAAGGAGACTTTTAATTATGACCCCGTAGGAGCACTGCAGCATGCAGCCATTCTTAGGTTGCCTAGTAGGGTGGGTCAAAAAACACGAATTTTTGAATTTGAAAACGCCTGATATGGGAATTGATGCCGTATTATAATAATATTAACCCTAATTTTTTTCAGATTTTTTAAACGACATCTTGAGGTGCCGCAACGAACCTGAAGATTTTGAAAAGCCCATATAAGGGCAAAAACATTTGTCTGCGCAGATTACGAATATGAAGTCCAAAATCACTTCAAGTGTACCTTTTGAGCTTTAGGCCTTTTTTTAAGTACTGAAATTCTTTAGACTTTTTTCTCACTTAGCTTTAAAATCGTACACTTTAAGTGATTTTGGGCTTCATATTCGTAATCTACGCAGAATTTCAGATAGGAAGCGCTACTTTTTTCCGGAAAAAAAATTTCTTATTTTTTGATTGACAGGTCATTGCGGCGGTTATAGGCAAATTTATAACGCGTCAAATAATAACGCGACAGTTTATAATAGTGATGTCGATAATTTTGAAAATATCGATAAATATCGTTATCGAAATCAAGCAATATCGATTTATCGGATAATATTGATATCTTAAAGTAGGAGTAAAGGAAAAATAACAGGAAAAAAAAGAAGTTTTTCGACTTGCATGTTTGAAATAGTTAAAGTGAATAATAGTTTAGACCACAGAAACCGAATTTTCGAAAAATGATGTGCTCCATAAAGTTGTTTAAGGCGGATAAAGAGACTTATTGCCATGTTTTTTTTACTTTCACAATGACAGTCAGCTCTGCTTTTTTTGTAAAACAGAATTTTGAAAAATATCGTTGAAAATTAATAAGCTATTAGTTTAAATTGAATAAAAATTCGATATTCACAGAAAAATATCGATAAGTCGATTTATCGAAGTTCGTAAAAATCGAATAATTATCGATAATTTTTACCTCGATATATCGATATATGGAGTTATTCGATTAATTATCGACATCACTAGTTTATAACGGTCAGTTGGTAACACGAAATTTAATAATAACGCTACCAATTGGTAACTCTACCTTTTCATAACGGCGACATATACACGTCATTTAATAACGTGCCAAAATATAACGCGTCAGTTCGTAACATTCAAATTTTTATAATAAATTTTTTATATAAAAATTTCTTATTTTGCACAAATAAAGTAGCTGAAAAAAATCAAAAATTTGATAATCAATGAAATTGATCATTTATAAAATATTTCATTATCTGGACTAAGAAAAAAATTCGCTAAAATAAGTTATATTAAAAGTGAAATGCACACGTGGTTTATGGCCACCAACTTTGACTAAAATTAGTTCACTCTGCCCTGTGAATTATTAATTTTTCACGAAAATTTTTAGTTAGCTTTATATAAACTAACAATAGAAGTAGCAATTAAATTACATCCAAATTTGTAAGAAGTAAGCTTTACATAAGGTAACAATAGAATTTCCTAAAAAAAATTTTTTTTTTACAATTTATTGTATTTTATTATACATACTGCCCGCCAAACATGTTACGAAATGACGCGTTATATTTTGGCACGTTATTAAATGACGGTGTTATTATACTGTATGTCGCCCTTATTTAAAGGTAGCGTTACCATTTAGTAGCGTTATTAAATGTCGTGTTACCAATTGATCGTTACAAACTGACGCGTTATTATCGAACGCGTGATAAAGTGTCGGGAGACCCATTGGGGCACCTTAAGATGTTGTTTAAAAAATCTGAAAAAAATTAGAGTTATTAGAATACAATATGGCATCGATTCCCTTCAGGCGTTTCCAAATTCAAAAATTCGCTTTTTTAGACCCACCCTATTGCCTAGATTGCATTGCCTAGATTGCATTACCTGATCGAATGCGATCAGATTAATACCCGTAAATCTGATCATGACCATGACGAGAGCTGACGATCGCATTAGTAAGTGATGGCCAGATAGATTAAATCTAATGAGATCAATGACCAGCTTTTATCATACTGATCATAGAGTCATTGATCAAATATGAAGATAATGTTAAGTGATGCGCGCGCGAACACTTCAAATTAATTTTGGTTTTTTCTTTTTAGGAATCTACAGACAACGTTTCCATTTTCTTCAAAGGCAACAGTTACCCTGCAACCGTTATATTCCGAACCAGAGATCATTTGGCCTACGATTTAGCCATCATAAAAACCGTAAAAAATTCCATTTTCGCCGAGCAAATCGAATTCGCTGACGAAGACGCTAAAAACGGTTAGTAAAAAAAAAGAGGAAAAAAAAATTAAGATATTTGTCCTTGAAATCTGGTGAAAAGTTTCCTCAATTAATTAAAATTATGCTCTAGAGTAGGAAGTACAGATCCGATTTTGTTTGTTTATTTCATTTATTAATTTTTTTGAATAAGCATGCTTAAAATTTTTTTTTTTTCTGATAAACCACGCACGTGGATATTTTTTATATTTTTATTTTTATTGGAATTATTATTATCAACATCATAATATGTATATGTTTTTTTTTTATTTTTTAATCAGGGGAAGCAGTTATCGCAGCAGGTTTCCCGCTACTTTCCGAGAGAGAAGATTCCAGCCTCCGCCCTACCCTTGTACACGGTTGTGTGGCGAGAGCGTGCCCATTCATGCTGCAAACTACTTGTTGCGTACAATCTGGAGCCAGCGGAGGAGCTGTTTTGAGGGACGGGAAACTGTTAGGTTAGATGAAATTCTAATTGTACACATTTCTTTTAAAAGTGAGAATCTACGTAGAGTAGGCGGGGGGGGGGGGCACAGAGCTTCTTTATTTTCCCAACTCCCTCCGCCCTTCCGTAGTCTTCAAAATCCGAAATTGTTCGATATAAATGTGTGGTCAGCGCAAGAGGCTGACGGGAGGGGAGTAGGCTAATTTTTCTGAAATGGTGGCCCCATCGCCATTTTTTACATGGAAGTTAAGGAAAATGCATTGGTAAAAAATAAAAAAAATTACAGTAGGGCGCTAACCTTCTTATATGGAGATTGACTCACCTTTGCCCCCTCCCCCTCTTTGGTCTCATTTTTGATGTAATAAGATAAATATTGTTTCATTTTTTGACCCGAACATTAGGAACTTTCTCATAATTTTGAATGCTCCAAATAGGGCCTCTCAGTTATTATTTCAGTATCCTGCTAACCTTTTTTTTTCTTTTCTAGGGATAATAGTGTGCAACGCTAGGGATTCGAACACTGGAGCACTTTTTCCTCACGTAAATTTCGCGGTACCAGTCGGAGCTTTTAGGGATAAGGTTTTGAAATACATAGAAACCGGAAAAATGTCGTTTCTGGAAGAATTAGAAAGCAGAGATGCGAAAGTGCAACAATTATGGAGATTGCAAACCTCTAAACTGTGATTCATTTATAATTAAGTTTATTTTTAAGTCTAAAATATCCAGACATATTGGGTACTCATTTTTTTTTAAGAGTCTGGCTATATTATGATTTATACTCTAAATCCAGACAATAATTTTACGTAAATACTCAAAAAAAACTGCTTAAAGGCAGAGCAAACTACATCCGGTTTTTTATCCAAAAAACAAAATGTATTTATTTTAAAACTTAAAATTTAGAAAGTTATTTTTATGGTAAACTAGGCTCTCTAACGCAGACATGTTCGTAATTTGAAAATTTCGATATTAAATTTAAAAAGATCGATACCAATCAAATAAAATTTTTATCTTTTCTATGGAATTTTAAAGGCGAAAATACTAGAAATTATTGTCTTTTTATGTTGACAAAAAATATCGATGTTCCGATTTTATTGATTTAAAGATTTTCTCGATATTTTTGACCTCGATACATCAAAATATCGTTAAATGATCGTGGCTAATTAAGGGTTAAAGAAAATCGGTACTAACAAAGGTTATTTTTAAACTTAGAACAAATTCAGTACATAAAAAAATTTTTTTACGGGTATATACCTCTAATTACCAATAATGTATACTAATATACCAGTAATTTTGTTATAATTGCTTGTATACTATTTTATTATTTATATATTTACATTGAATAATAATAGATTTTTTTGTTGGTTTTACAGGTGACTTATTAATTTCCTGAAAATACTTCCCAGCGAAAAAGGTCACACGGTAACAGCTAAACTTTTGGTCATCAGGTATGTTCATTTTCCTGGACAATATTACAACCCATAGTATTTGTCAATTTGTAATGTCTTACACGTCATTTCAATGTTCAAGACTTTATAAAGTGACAAACATTATCAGTCATAAAATTTTTCGACAAAAATGTCGTAAAATTGAACTAGAAAATGACTGCAGCTGATGACCAAAAACTAATTGGGCTAACACCTATCAAATTTTCATTGGTAAATATTTTTTTTCATTAATTTTCTTTCAACAGTAACATATTTTTAAATTTGATTTCAATGATCCAGCGAAAGAATGAATAATTGTTTTTATATCCACATAGGTTAATTATAATTCATTGCTTTAATTACAGGAAAGCAAGTCTTCGTTAATCTCAAACGAGTTTTTTGAAAGAACCTCCAAATAATTTGCCGCAATGCGCATCGTACCAACTTCATTTTCATCTCCGCCATGTTGGCAGCCATTGTTTGTTTTCACACCGCAAAGTTGTTTTTCTTTCGAACAACGAATGATTTTATTTTTTCCGGATAATTTAGATAACTGACCGAAGAAATATGGATGATTCGCTAAAAATCCAGATGGACATTAAGAACAATGCTGAAGATCTGAGGAATTACCTGATGGACTTGCGGAGTTGGGAAGATGAAATGAAAGAAAAGGAGAAAAAGTTGCAGTCAGAAAAATCGGACGTTCAGGTTAGTGACAGCTTGATAACTTCTCCGATATGTTTTCCTCTTTTATTAAAGTTAATTATAAATGATTTCAGAAGGATATACCACCACCTAGAAATAAAATCAAACGAAGTAAATCAGAGCAGGGGAAAAGTATTTCATCAATTGCAGAACAAGAAAAGCGACCAAAGAAAATATCTGCTTATGATTATTCTTCATGGGATAAGTTTGATGTTGATAGAGCATGTGAGGAGGTAGATAAGGAAGAAACAGGTGAAGAAAGCGGTGATAATTTTCATGAAGTAGAGAAAGAATCAGAAGAAAACAAAGATCAAACACAGAAAACTGAGAAAGATTTAAAATTAATAGATCAGGCATTTTATGAAAAAGAATTAGTAAGTTTCTGAATGAATGTAGGATCGATAACTTAAATTACTAATGGAATGATTTGATTGTTTTAGGGAAACCAATTTGTTAGGAAAGAAAAATGGGATGATGCGATTAAGTGCTACACAAGAGCAATTGAGTATGATGATAAAAATGCAATTTATTATGCCAACAGATCATTGTGTTTTCTTAAATTAAAAAAATTTAAACAAGCAGAGGTTGATAGCACAATAGCAATTCAATTGGATAAAAAGTATGTTAAAGCATATCAAAGAAGAGCTTTAGCCAGAACAGCATTAGGTCAGCTTAAAGAAGCTAAGAATGATTATGATGAAATATTACGTATAGAACCCAAAAACTCATTAGCTTTACTTGAAAAAACCAAAATTGAGAAAAAACTAGTTCAAGATGAAGAATCCCTCAAAGCAAAAGCAAAAGCTCCATCTTTTAATCCTAAAAATATTTTTGAAAGTAAAAAGAATGAGCAGAGCAAAAAAGTAGAAGCAGATAAGAAAAGTACATTGCCAGCATCAAGATCTGAGCCTAATTTTAAAAATGTTCAAGATGCTACCAAAATTTTAGCTGAAGAGATTAAAAAGGCTGAAAGTATAAATTTAGGAAAAAGAGACAGGCGTCTGATTGAAGAAGTTATTGAAGAAAAAAAGGAGAAAGCAAAAGAAAAAATTTTTAATAGTGAGTTAACAGATGGATGTAAAGTAATTTTACCAGTTAAATTACCACCTCATAAAAGATCAAAGGTGAGGACTAGAAAGGTGAAAAATAAAATTGAGAGTTTGTTTATTAATTTTATTTTTTTCTTTTCAGAAACCACTTAGGCGAATTGAAATAACAGAAACTTCAGGGTCAGACGTAGTAGTACTTCCAAAAAAAGAAAGTCAAGCTAAAGTGGATAAAATTGAAGTCAAAGAAAGGGTTGCTGAAGAAATCATTAAAAATAATTTGGAATATGTGGATGATAAAGTATTTGAAATACCGAAAACTTGTGTCCAGTTTCAGAAGTCTTGGAAAGTTGTTAAAAATGATCCGGAGATGCTTTGTTCGTACTTAAAAGTAAGATTTTTTTTTTTGTAATTTAAGTTTAATTGTAATGACTGGAGATGTTTGTATGCTTTTCCTTAATTAAGTTTAAGGACATTTTCTTTACTAATATTAGTTTACGCTTTCATTCATTCAGAAAATAATTACTCTAAAAGTTTTAAAAATTTACAGGATCTTTCCGAAAATTTTGAGGAATAAGTCCATGAAGTTCTGGGAATTAATCTGTATACCTTCGGAAATATTTTTCGAAATTAATTTTTCAAGCGGAAAGCTAATTCTTAAAAATTTGCTAGGCAGGCAGGCTTGTATTCAAAGTGAGCAAACATTTTTGCTCTTCCTCAACTCCTTTGCTCTCTTTGAGTATCCCGGAGCTCCCGGGAGCAAAGCGTAAAAGCAAGAAAAAGTATGTAAAAAATTATTTTTTTTGCGTCATATTCTAGCATGGAAGCTAGAAAAAATATGAGCAAAAAAAAAAATTCCCCCCTATTTTTCTTGAGAATCCTGGTCTCCGAAAAGAGCTTTGATCGGCTTCGAATTTATTTGAATCGTTCTGAAAACGAAAGCCCCTTTAAAAATTTTGGCTTTTTTAATTTTTGCCTATGAAGTGGTTTTTTTGTTTTTTTTTTGTTTAATTGTAATTTCATACTGTTTGGCTTATTCATGTTTTCATATTAATTAACATGTTTGTTTTTCTTTTGTAGAACACTTGTAAACAAGATCTCGCAAATATATTTGGGGAGTCCCTTGAGAGCGACCTTTTTGGCGAAATCATTACAAGTCTTGCGGATGAAAAAATTAAAAAAGAGTCAGACGTTGTGTATTTTTACCTTCAAGGATTGTCAACTGTCAAACGGTTTGGGTCATTAGTAATGTTTATGTCTGCAAAAGAAAAAGACGGTAAATTTATACAATTTTTTCTTGAAGAAAGAAGTTCTGACAAATTTTTTCTTTTTTTTTTCAGCTGTGAAGAAGCTTATTTCCGGTTTAGAAAGACCAGAAGAAGAGCTAAAAAAATTACGATCGTTGTATGAGTTGTAAAATTGGACGGGTCCCCTGTCAAAAAAAAAAGGTTATACCATTTCTCCATGAGATGCACTCATGCTTTCAGTTTTTTTTCCCCCCTTTTTTTTATTCGTTTGCTTCATTCAACCATGATCCATCATCTGACCTTGTCAGCTGTTGTAGATCCGTTAGTATTGGTTCTTGTGTTCCGTTATCAGTTTCTATAATATATTTATAAAAAAAAAATTAATTTCGTCGAACTTTCATTTTGAAACAGGTGATGCGATAAGGAAGCGAAAAAAAAAATTAAGGCGTCATAATTTTTCAGTTGATAAACACGAGAGCATTATTTTTAAGAATCGTTTGTGTTTTGAACGGAGATGCCAAAAAGTGACGTCACGTCGCATGAGGTGATGTGATCACGTAATGTGGAACACTAAACACAAGCAGTAGGAAGTAATATGCGATTAAAAATCGCATTGAAACTGATTCCTTTTTTTAAACTAAAAATTTTCAAATTGGTCCCCTTTTTCAAAATTTAAAAAAAATTCAAAATTTTCTTTTTTCAAGTTCAATATTTTGGTTGTTAAAAAATTCATCCCGCCAAAAGGCAGTTTTTGGAAAATAGTTTAGTTTTGTAAAAAAAGTTTTCGTTTGCTTCGCGAGAGATTCCCCTGTCGTAGGATTCGCAAATTTTCAAGGATCAAGATCCAAGGGCAAATGTCTATATTTTTGCGAACAAATCGCTTGAACGGGTTGTTGTTATTAGTCGAAAATAATTCGTCGTTCGGTAAATAGTAAACATCGAAAAGTGCGTGTTACCTTTATTATAAAATCGTAACACACCCATTTTATTCTTTCAGTAGTGAGTTTGAATTTTTCGCGCGAACATGTCGTTAAGCAAGTGCATTAATCGAAGTAATTGTAGGAAGAGTTTGATAAATGCATCTAGGTATGTCTAAGAGGTGTCAGGCTTTCTTTTTATAAAAGTGGTCTTGGGGTTTTTACCTTTTTTTTTTCCGCTGGTGAAGGAATTTGAGGGTGACGCAACAAATTATTTCTTGTTTGAAATTTAATTTTTAAAAGCTAATTTCGCTTGCTTTTTTTTTATACAATTATTTCCAGCTCTACTTAAGATTTTATAGGTTAAAATCAAGAGTTATTTTGGAAAAACTGGTGTTTTGTTCCTGAACATAAGTGAGTTGACTCTTATTTGACTTGGCTTTCACATTAGGATGGGAGTGTAGGTGTGTACTGCATAAAGTGGAGAACGTTACTCTGCTTTTCCTGAAATTTTTCCTTTTTCGATTTTTTTTATTTTTTCTGAAGTTGGCCAAATGTTTTCTACGGTGTTTCTAACTGCAGCATAGAAGATTGAGCATAGGAAAGATACATAGGTCAGAAAATTACCAAAGCGGATTGTAATGGTCCAATCCCTTTGGCTATGGGCCCGGTATGTCTCAGCGTTTAGCTGAGTTCTGTCATTTTAGAGGATCAAATATGATCTCATAGCCAAAAATATTTCCTTATTTTTATTATGTCTTTATTTATTTACTTTTTTTTTCGGAAATCTTTTTCTTGTATATTTCCAAACAATATTTGCCAAAAAGTCCTGAATGAAATTTTTTTTTTACATTCATAAAAAGAACGGAAAATGTTAAACAATTCCAGATCCTGATACTAAAATTCTTCAAAATACGCAAAAAATACAGACTTGGAAAACATATTTCAGGGACCACACCAGGCAAAAATCAAGGGATTCCCTCAAGCTTTTTTATCAATCTCTTTTTTCATTTGATATATGAGAAAATGTGTACATTTTATGGATTTTCCCAACTTTCGAAGTTGTAGAGTACTTGAAAACTTCTTTTAAAAATTTTTTCCTCCTCCCTCCCAGCCCTTCGGGCTGGCTACAGACCTTAACCACTCAATCCTGTCCTGCTTATGGAGCAACGGAAATTTCTGGCTTCGCATTACTTCAGAGTTATACCTCAAGTTTGATGCCCTACAGAATGCTGATAGTTCATTTAAAAAAAAGTTGCATGTAGGAAGTAACCTGATGATATAACTCTGGTGTAAGATCAGAGGTGAATTCCTTTTGATAGCACGTTCGAAGCGACGGACTTTTGAATTGTGTATTTAATGATTACCTTGACACGGCGACAGCTATCAGCAACTTTATTACGGAGGTCCAAAGAGATTCACCGTTTGCTCTTTGGTCAAACAATTCTAGGACAACGTCAATGGGTGTTTGAAGCATGATCTAGGTCACTTTTCATCCTATGCTTCTTCGGCCCTCTGTAGAGCTTTGTCAGCATTTCTAAAACCCCTGCCCATTTATTACTTCAGATTTGATTATAAAAGCATAGTTAATCAAGTTATATAATTCTCCCTTCCACCTCAGTCTTCCCCATTAAACCATGGTAAATTTTTGCAAAATTTCTTTCTCCAGCATGTTTATGCGTTTATGATTAAATTAAGGACCCTTAATAAAGCTTTATTAAGAACTTAAAAATAACAGTTTTGAAGTTATGAAGCACTCAGTCACTACTGGCGTTGTTGGAATCGCATTCGTCTTAAATAAGAGAACTTCCCTTCCTCCGCGATTCAGATTTTTCAAGGTTCAAATCTTCAACGTATTTACATAATTATTAGTTGGACTTTAGAGCTTTTTTAAATAACGGTTCAAAACTATTTTTTTTTTTTTTTTTTTTTTTTTTTTAATATTTTATTTGGCTATCGGTCAGAAGACCCTTGGCCATGGACTCTGTGTCTCTCAATTTAGTGTTAAAATTTCATTGTGTTGGCTGCCATGTATGTGATCAGAGGTTTATAACAATCAGGGCCTCCTTTGATGATATCCATGATATTCCTTGGCGCGAAGCCCAATTTATCCTCAAATGTCTTCATCATGTCCTCCCGCCCATTTTTGTTGAGTGGGCAATGCATGATGCTGTGGTCAGGGTCTGCTGTTCCTTGACCACATCTGCATTGATCTGTGTCCACCAGTTTGAACCGAAAAAGATGTGCGGGAGCACTAGTGTGTCCCGATCGTATACGAATGATACTCGAAATCGCCTCCTTGGAGGCTTGGAATCCCTTATACCAGGGTGATAGTTGTATTTTCGGTTGAATTTCCCGGTATATATGCTCGCATTTATCCATTGCCAACTTCCATTCCTGTTGCCATTTCAAAACTATTTAAAAAAAAGCCGTTTCTAAGTTTAGTTTGCAAGACGCCCGTTGATAGCGCTGGAATCGCACATCTGCTGCCACGCTTTTTTTTTCTAACCCTTTGAAGGAAGTATTTTTCTTCGTCGAAAATTTTTTTTAATTTTTTATTTTCTTTATGATGACGTAACGACATAAATTTTATTGCCATGAAAATTACAAGTGAGTTTATTTTTCATCACGGTGAGATTTTACTTCTTTTAATGCCTTGATTATAACCGTAAAAAGAAATTGATAAGAAGGGAATTGCGTTGTTATTTTCGAAATGTCATCACTAAAAATAAACAAAAAACATTGTTTTGATTGAGGCACACTTACTGACCTTATTATTTGTATTTATTTCAAATTAGCATTACCAAAACGGATGGCATTGATTTAAAACAACTAGATGCATTGTCAGTAGATAGAAATATTGTCAGGCACTAACTGTCATTACTTATTTCTTTCAGGAATTTTGGTTCGGGGGAGAGCGCAGGTAGACACATCATTATTAAACAACAACTATTTCCCAAGCTAAGAATGTCAGTCAACCAGTGGAAATTGATATCACAAATTAAAGATCAATTAACAAAAACGATCCCAGATAAAAGCCTAATGTTTGTCGTTAACAAGGAATGGGTTAACCTTATAAAAAGGCTACCAGCCATATCTAGTCAAACCAGTATCACATCACGAAGCGAGTCAAGCAACATAACAAACCCTCCTACAAAACATGATGAAGGGAAAAATTTTTATGAAAGCATGGCTGAACTTCCACAAGTATTTAATGATTTAAAGTCAAAATTTATACCGAAAGCCATTGCAGAAGAAAAATCAAGCTGGAAAGTGAAGAAAAATGTTATATCTGACATAAGTATTAATGCTAGAACAAAGTATATTTTAAATAGTGTTACTTCAGCGGAATCTGAAGCATCTAGGATGAAAAGATTAGAAGATTTAGTTGAGCATTTTATTCTGTATCCAGATGGAGTGGGTACGGCTATTAAAAATGGAGCTATTCCAATGCTTTTGAACATTCGACAAAATACCAAAGAAGAGAACATGTTGGAGGTTGTGAGAGAAGCTTTAGCCATTTTAGGTTTTGTGGATCCTTTACCTGGTCAGGGAATCCGAATATTGTCCATCGATGGGGGAGGAGTAAGAGGATTATTGGTCATGGAGATGCTAAATAAATTGGAGGAGTTGACAGGTAAAAAGGTCCACGAAATGTTCGATTACATTTGCGGAGTCAGCACAGGGTCGATTATTGCTTGCACCATTGGAGCATATGGGAAATCGATAGATGATCTGTCGGCTCTTTATAAGGATTTGAGTACAAAAGTCTTCAATCAAAATGCTTTTTTTGGAGCCAGGAGTTTGTTTTGGAGTCACGGGTATTATGATACTTCTTTGTGGGAGAAAATGTTAAAGGAGCATGTTGGGGAGACTCAGCTTATTAAAACTACTAGGAAACGTGGATGCCCTAAGGTATGTTCAAAGAAAAATTTTTTTTTCTTTTTTTTTTTTTTAGATTTTAAAATATTAAAAAAATTTTTTTTCTTTCAGATCGGAGCCATTTCGACCGTAACGCACGAGGATCAAGTCCGGCCATTTATATTTAGAAATTACGAGTTACCGTATAGAGTCAAGTCGCAATATTTAGGAACTTATAAGCATCGCTTGTGGGAAGCAGCCAGAGCTTCAGCAGCAGCCCCTACTTATTTCGAAGAATTCAGAATTGGAGATTATCTACACCAAGACGGGGGAATATTAGTGAATAATCCTACTGCTGTTGCATTGCACGAAGCAAAACAACTTTGGCCAAACAGCCCGATTCAATGTGTTGTTTCGTTTGGCACGGGGCGGATCGATCCTGCCTCCTGCTTTTTAAAAGATAAAAAGGCTCCGGTGAAACAAACTTCTTGGAAAGACAAATTTTTTAATATTTTAGTCAGTGCCACCGATACTGAAGGTAACATTCAAAATTTTTCCCAAGTTTATAAAGTTTGAGATTAACTTTTTTTTCTTGTTTTTTTTTTTAGCTGTGCACTTGATATTAAACGATCTCCTACCGCCGTCTGTATATTTTCGATTTAACCCTTACGTCACCGAATTATTATCGATGGACGAATATCAGCCTGAGAAATTAGCTTTGATGCAAAAAGACGCTTTAATGTATATTCGACGAAACGAAGAGAAATTCCAAGAAGCAGCTTCTGCTTTGACGAAAGAAAGGACTACATACCAAAAATTTATGGACTGGGTTTCGCTTCAATCAGTTTTATATGCAAACAGGTATTAATAATATTAGATTGTAGAGTTTTATGATACAAAAAAAAAAATTGTAGCATTCCATTTTGTATTAATTCCTTGTTTTTATTTTTTTAATTTTAATTTTTTTTTCTTTTCCGTAATTTGTTCACAGGTTTAGAAATGGTAATTTTAATGCTGTTAACCTGAAGAATCAATTTAAATTTTCGTATCTATGATGTAAAGTAAATACTCAAGATTTTAATAATTTTTTTTTGTGTTCAATGCTGCGTAAACGGAATCAGAATTAGATATTGTAATAATTTATTTTAATTCATTAGTGATCTCTTTTGAACTGACGGTGGAAACTGAAGAATCGTGCAGCTGCAGCAAAATTTTCAAAAAGTCGAGTCTAAATTATTTAAAAAATCGAGATATATGGCGTCTTAAAATCTAGGATCAGCATTTTCCAAAAATGCTATTGTGATTCTTCAGCTTCCATTGCCTGCTATTAATTTTGTCTCATATTTTTATCGTTTTTTTTTCTTGTGAATATTATTTTGCGGTATAGATTTTTTTTTTTTATTGTAAATTTTTTTAAAAATAAATTTATTTATTTATTTATATAAAAAAAACTTGTTTTTTTAAATTGGCTCCGATAAGTTAGTATATGGCTCAAAAATTGCGCCAGCAATTTTGAGATTTACTGAGATTCCGAAAACATTTCTTTGGTGGAAATGTATACGGTTTCACAATCTAGCTGACCTGAGCTTTTATTTAATTTCATGGTTTTATTTGTAGATGGCCATTAGCGGCACTCCTACTTATTTAAAAATTAAAAAGTATTGGAACACTTTTATGTGATTCATCGTCCAGCCCCCATACATTGTGTTACAATTATTTATTACGTAAATAAACTGATATGCGCAAAAAAAAAAAAAAAAAGATTTAAATATTTACCCGCCATTGCTATCGACCGGTGAATGTATGTACTTCAAAACAAGAAAATCCTATTCTCATATTTCGTTAATATCATAATTCATTTTTTCTCTAATATGCACTCCTTTTTCACTAGCAATTAAGAATTAAATTAAATTAAATTGAATTCTTTAATTAGCGAATTACTATAAAAAAGTCGATTTAAAGAGAAGAGTAAAACGGCAAGTCAAACGGTTCAGATTTTAAAAAACCAATGCGGCAAACGGCCGCCATCTTTAAAAGAAAATGTTTGTAAACAGACCAAACCAAAATATGTACATTTATTTATTATTCGTTTAATTTGTCACATTTAATCGTTTAAAATGTTACCGGGAATCGGAGTCTTCGGTACTGGTAGTATCGTGAAAGTTATAATACCATTTTTAAAAGAAAAAGGTTTCAAAGTGGAAGCTATATGGGGGAGAACATTACCTGATGTAGCTGCAACGGCTCAGGAGTTAGACATTCCCTTTTACACTACTAAAATAGATGACGTGTTGCTGAGGAAAGATGTAGATTTAATATTCGTTATGTGCCCGCCGAACCTTCATGCTCAGATCTCCGTAAAAGCTTTGGGAATCGGAAAACACGTTTTATGTGACAGGCCAGCTGGATTATCTCAAGGGGACACTTTGAAAATGGTTCGAGCATCACAGTATTACCCGTCACTGATCTCTATAGTAAATCACAGTCTTCGATTTCTACCTGCTTTTGTTCACATGAGAAAAGCAATCAAGGAGGGATACATTGGTGATTTGACTTTAATTGATGTGCAAGTGAGAATGGGTAGCTTACTTCACGATAAATATGATTGGTTGTGTGATAGTACAATGGGAGGGGGAACATTAACATTAGTAGGAAGTCATGTTATAGATTTAATAACACATTTAACAGGGAAAAAAGCGTTAAGGGCTCATGCATTAGTCCGAACTTTTAATAAAACTGTAACTCAAATCTCAGGTATTCGTCATGTGTCTGCTCCTGATTTTTGCACCTTTCAAATTGAATTGGAAGGAGGTGGTATTGTCACTGCAAACTTAAATAATCACTTGAATGGTTCATTTTCTCAGGAGATTTTAGTTTGTGGAACTAAAGGTCATTTAGTTGCAAAAGACAGTAATTTATTTGGTTACAGAGCAAAGGATGAAATTTTATATGTAGACAGTGAAGATTTTTCCTCATGCTCTGCATTTGCCAATTATGAGTCAATGTTACCTCTTCCGTATTTAAAAGGTTTATATAAAATGATAGGAGCTTTACGGGAAGCATTTTTACCAGTTGAAGACAAAACTGGTTGGGTGAAAGAACCTGTAGCAAATGCATCAACTTTTGAGGATGGGTTATATGTACAAGCTGTGATAGAAGCATTAAAAAAATCTAGTTTGAATAAAGAATGGGTTAAGGTTAATGTGATCTCAGAGGAACCAGATCCTAATCCAATTTTAAGTGCGGCTGTAAGATGTAGTGCAATACCAACATGACAAAAGTCAAAATATTTTTAAATGATTATTGTATAATGCATATCTTTTTAATTAATGCAAAGATTAATAATGTTCTCATAAATTTCTACAGTATTTTGGGAGTAATTAATTTGAAATTGAAAAGCTTTATTTATATGTAATACTGTATTTTCAGAAATAAAATAAATTTTTTGCTACTATTTTATAAATGAATGTAATTATTCATTATAATCTTAAGGTTTTCCCGTGACCCAATCAGAGGGTGGAAACGCTTATTAACGTGGTTTATAACGCTTATGTAAGCTCAGAAACGGAAACAGTTCCTTTGCTAATTCCACCCACTGGACCCAATGGATGGTGATTGGAAGTATTTCGGGAAAAAAGATCATGCTCGAAAAAAGATCAGAAAAAGATTTAAAAATCATAGTTTTGCGCTTTATGGTAAGATTATAACACGCACTGCCATCTGTTGGACGTTATTGTAACTAAAAAAAAATTAAAAGGTTGGTTGGGCGTCATGTCGCCATTTAAATTTTAAAATTCAATATGGCGTTGGTCAGATTCACGTCGATTCATGTATATTATCCAATATTATCACAAATCGGGCATGAAATTTCGCATTAAGTGTTTTTAATCGTTTTTTCATTTTTATAAGCTAATTTATTTTAGTAGCATTTGTGCAATTATGTGAAGATTAAATTTTCTTCATGCAGCGGACAGAACGATCAAAGCTTTATTGGCAGTTGTTTTGTTTAAACTTGAATGTAATGGTGATTAAGATTGGGTTTATGTGAAACGAAAGATCAATTTCTTGCAAATTGAAATAAATAATTAAATCATGTAATTATCATATGTAATATTGGTAATTATTAATAGCGGATCGAGTCTATTGAATATGTGATTGTGTTGTTCATCATAAATTGGAGCCTGGCTTGTGGCAATTCGAAGTGAAATAGACTATTTATTGTTGTGTTCACTGTAGCAAGAATGAGACAGGTATTGTAATTTTCATTACTTCTTACTTATGAGGATAGCAATACAAATAGAATGGAATACAATGAAATATTATTGTCTCGTCTTTAGCTTTGTCCTTTGTATTTTGAAGTAAAAAGAGTTGCTTTAAAAAGAGCCGAGATTCCTAAAATTACTAATTCATATTGAATTTACATGTAGTTTACTTAATTGACTGTGCTAAGAGTCTGATATTTTTGAATGTTATCATTTGCCTTTGCCTATTTGATGGATGTAATCCCATTCTTTATGTCAATTCATGTTTTATGAAATGTGTTTGTTATTATTGCAGGTTTGTTGATTTATTGAAGACTGCATGGATAATGTGGTCAAGAAAGATAGATTTAGCAATAAGCAAGTTAAAAGCAAGCTGCTGTTTAGGAGAGAAGAAGAATCAAACCTGAGGTCTGCCTGGCTTGATGATGAAAGATGTTGTGACTTTGAAGAAAAATGATGAAATTCTCATTCATAAGGTAAATTTCTTTAACCTTTGAAACATAAGAATTGACTTTTTTTTTGTTCATTAAAAGACAAATTCTGTGGGCTTATTATTGGTAATTTATATACAAAAAACCCTGATCCTTGATTGGCAAACTTTAAGAATAAGATTTTGAAAATTTTTCATTAAAAGCAGAAGGGAATGTTTCAGCTTTAATGAACACCGAACAGCCCAATTCCAGTTTGTTAAACAGTCAGGAGCTTTTAAATTGAATTTGAAAACCTTTTTTTTACTTTTTAGGTGCATTTTGCTTTCACCTCATTCAGCTTTTTTTAATAGAAATTTTAATTTTTTTTTTTCTTTTTATTTGTTCCAGTATATTAACATATGTAAACCTTTTACATATGATGGGAATCTTCAAAGCCTACATCCTTTTCACTTGTTTTGGGGTTCTTTACAGTCATCATAATGGATCTGGGCCTTGTGTTGTTGAATGATGAATAAAGGAACTTGATGATATATTACGAGTGGATGAACCTAAGAGTTTGTTGTCCCTTGGTTTTATGGTAAGTAAAAATTTAAAAGTTTTTCAGCATTTCCTTTGCTTTTGTTCATTGTTTGATAAATGCAAAACTCATTATGCCGACAAGAATTTGTGGATTCCACCCTTAAAAATTCTGAGATTTTGGGAATAGTTCCAAGATAGGTTTCTAGAGACAATGTATTGTTGCATTTGCGAGTCTAACTTAAATAAACTTGTTAAGCTTTTAAACAGTCCTATAATGGAGTGACTTTAACTTGCATCATTGCATAACTGCTTACACTTGGTGTGGTGTACTTCAGTAGTTGAAAATAAATCAGTCTTTTTGATTCACCCACAGATGGTTTTCCTCCATTTTCCTCGATTTCCCGCTCAGAAACGCATCGGATCCAAACATTGACTTCACCAATGGATTTAGAAGGGTCGAAAACCCTGGAAAAACCCCGAATTTAAAAAAGTCGATTTTTCCGTCTAAAATGGAAAAATTTTTAGCAATTTCGGCGAAAATTTAAGGTTTTGATTTTCTTGGCTCATAAGGGGTTTTCGAAGGTGCTGAATTCGAATATGAAGTCCGTTTTACGATCCGAGCATTTTCCGAGCCAGTGGAGCCTTTTTTGATTTTCATAAAAATCGATTTTTTTCTAATTACCGCCCAGGACTCGACGGATCAAAAAACCGACTTCACCATTCGATTTAGAAGTGTCCATAACCTCTACAAACACCAAGAATCCCTCGAGAAGTCCAAATTTTTTTTTCAGTCGAAAAAAAAGCAAGGACTAAACTAAGCAAGCCTTTGCATTTTTATCGATTTTGGCGAAAATTTTAGGTGTCGATTTTATTGGCTCTTAAGGGGTTTTGGAGGTCGCTGAATCCGAATATGAGGTCAGTTTTTTGATCCGAGCATTTTCCGAGCCAGAGAAGCCATTTTTCAATTTTCTCAAAATTGATTTTTTTTTTTTTTTTTTGGTTTGTTTTGTTTTATTGCTCAGTAACTCGGAATCGAAAAACCAACTTTATCTCTCGATTCCCGCACTGGAAAACCTCCGCGGAAACACGAAGAAACAGTGGAAATTCAGAAATTTTTTTCCGGTTGGAAAAAAAAGATCGATAAGATTTTTACCAATTTTTTCAAAAATTTTAAGTGTCGATTTTTTTTTTTTTTTTTTTCTTTTGGCTCTTAAAAAATTTCGGTCTATCTGAACTCGAGTATGAGATATTTTTTTCGATTCCGTCAATTTTAAGTCCTGGAAAGCACAAAGGAAAATGTTTCGATTTTCTGAAAATTGATCTTCGAATTGCTTTTATTGGACACTCTCTCCTTTGTCTCGTAATTTTAAGATCCTCGTCGATATTATGTTACTAATTTTTAATTTTATTTTTTTAGGAACCAAAGCAGAAGCATTCTTTGATTACCAGGAACGGCCTGCAGCTATGCTTCAAGGAGTTGGAACAGCTGACCAAGAAAAGGATCCTGGACCTGAAGAACGTCGTTTACCTGCTTACCATTCAATCTTGACTTAGAGGAAAACTAGTGGACCATCAAATTTTGATAAAGGATTTATCTTTTTTTTTTTTTTTTTTTTTTGAAATTTTTTCCGTTAATTTTTCCGACTTTAGTAGTTTTTTTTTTTGTTTTTCTTCTGTGTAAGAAAATTTTTCATATTAGCTAGGATACTTAATTTCTTAAGGGGACAGGATCTATAAAGCTTATACTAGCTCGAGCAGGAAAAAAAAAACGAATAAAAATATATTTTATTGTAATTACTCTAATAAAGCCTTCTGATATGACCACCCACAACTACCGCTTATTTTATTTTAAATTTAAAAAAAAAACAATTTTTTTAATGTGGGACGGGCCCAGAAAATCGAGGTTGGTGGGCAATTCCTGCCCCAAGTCGTAAATGTTCATCTCATATGGACGTATTCACTTGGGAGGGGACGTTTCAGAACTTAAAATGATGAAATGTTCCCATCGAGTGCTGTTGCGTTAACTTTCTTGTTCTTTTTTTTTAATTAGTAATTTTGTAATTGTAATTGTAATTGTAATGTAATTGTAATTGTAAAATATATATTTCAAGTAAAATACTTCAAACGATATGCAGTCTATTTATTTTAACCTTTCCGTCACATGTCACACGTCACGTGACCAAATTGATTAAAAGATGTTGGGCTCGCGACGTCGAGCACCAACCGATAAAAGAAAAAAAAATGCGGTGACGTCATCACTTTTTTTACTTCATCGTAGAGAGTTGCGGTTAGGCTCATTCGATTCGTCTCGTCAAGGCGAAAAATTTTTCCAATGGGAACAACAGTTCGACGCACCTAGTCGAGAGGGTCAAAATTGCGTTTCGCTCGGCCCCATAGCCCCAACCGTTCCGGAGATATTCACGTTTAAAGTTTTTTTTTTTTGACAAAATCTATGGAGACATTGTCTCCACATTTTCATATGCTCCGATCGCGACGCCCATAGCGCCGTTCGACGCGCTTAGTCGAGAAGGTCAAAATTCCGTTTCGCGCGGCCCCCTAGCCCCAACCGTTCCGGAGATATTTACGGTTAAAGTTTTCCAAAATTGATTTTTTTTAAAACTTTAACCGCGAATATCTCAGGAACGGTGGGGGCTAGGGGGTCGCGCGAAACGGATTTATGACCTACTCGACGAGACGCGTCGACTGCCAAAAGGGCGACCCGATTTGAAGACATGAAAAAACGTGACATGAAATTTTTTTTTTTTGACATGTCACGTTTTTTCATGTCTTCAAATTTTATCGCGCTTTTGGCAGTCGACGCGTCTCGTCGAGTAGGTCATAAATCCGTTTCGCGCGACCCCCTAGCCCCAACCGTTCCGGAGATATTTACGGTTAAAGTTTTCCAAAATTGATTTTTTTTTTAAACTTTAACCGTGAATATCTCAGGAACGGTGGGGGCTAGGGGGTCGCGCGAAACGGATTTATGACCTACTCGACGAGACGCGTCGACTGCCAAAAGCGCGATAAAATTTGAAGACATGAAAAAACGTGACATGTCAAAAAAAAAAAATTCATGTCACGTTTTTTCATGTCTTCAAATTTTATCGCGCTTTTGGCAGTCGACGCGTCTCGTCGAGTAGGTCATAAATCCGTTTCGCGCGACCCCCTAGCCCCCACCGTTCCTGAGATATTCACGGTTAAAGTTTAAAAAAAAAATCAATTTTGGAAAACTTTAACCGTAAATATCTCCGGAACGGTTGGGGCTACGGGGCCGCGCGAAACGGAATTTTGACCTCCTCGACTAGGCGCGTCGAACGGCGCTATGGGCGTCGCGATCGGAGCATATGAAAATGTGGAGACAATGTCTCCATAGATTTTGTCAAAAAAAAAACTTTAAACGTGAATATCTCCGGAACGGTTGGGGCTATGGGGCCGAGGGAAACGGAATTTTGACCCTCTCGACTAGGTGCGTCGAACTGTTGTTCCCATTGGAAAAATTTTTCGCCTTGACGAGACGAATCGAATGAGCCTAACCGCAACTCTCTACGATGAAGTAAAAAAAGTGATGACGTCACCGCATTTTTTTTTCTTTTATCGGTTGGTGCTCGACGCCGCGAGCCCAACATCTTTTAATCATTTTGGTCACGTGACGTGTGACATGTGACGGAAAGGTTAAAATATAAATAGACTGCATATCGTTTGAAGTATTTTACTTGAAATATATATTTTATTATTACAATTACAATTACAATTACAATAACAATTATAATAACAATGACAATTACAATTACAATTACAATTACAATTACAATTACCATTACAATTACAATTACAATAACAATAACAATAACAATAACAATTACAATTACAATTACAAAAACAATAGCAATAACAATTACAATTACAATAGTATTTTTTGCTTGTGAAAGTCGAACGACTTCGGATTATTTTCGACTTCTTCATGGTTTTAAATGGGAATTCAAAAATGCTGTTAATTCGATGCGTATTGTGTCTTACAAATCTTTGTTTGAAAAAGTCTTATTTTTAACACGAAACTTTCCGTGTCATTTCTATCATGATGTTACTCGCTTGTTCGTGTTAGGGGCTGTACAAGTATTACGTAAGCATGATTTTGGTGATTTTTGACCCCCTCCCCCCCCCCCCTAATAAGCAAAAATAGGCTTCCTCTTATGGAGGTTTAACATTGGCGTAAGCATCTGAAGGACCCCCTCCCCCCCCCCCCTAAGGTGCTTACGTAATACTTGTACAGCCCCTTATTCAAAGTCTACGATACGCAGAACTAGAATAATTCGAACCGGACAGAAACTCCTCGGAAAGTTTGCTCTTAAAAATATGATTTCAGCATTAAATTTTTGGAAACTTATTACGCATTGAATTAATCTTTGTGTTGAATAGACTTTTAAAGCCATCAAAAAATCGTAAAAAATCCGTATCACTCGATTTTTACCAGTGATACACATTTACATTACATTACAACTACATATACTGTAACATTGAACTCAACATGAACTATCGAAATACCAGTAAACGAATCTTGCAATAAAAATTAATCAGTAATGAATATTTAATATGAGCACAATTGTAATTTTAAAATTCTTTTAGAGAATCCCAATAAAGAACATATAGAAAGGCGCATCAAAGTAAAAACGGTGAAAAAAATAAAAATTTCCAAACATAGCCTGAAATATTTGCGCATGTCCTTCCTTAAAAATTACACTATTAATCGAAGTAGATGGAATGTAAACATAAGAATATTTGACTCCGACCGGAATATCTGGACTAATTTTAAATTCTAAATTTTTTTTAAATTAAAAATTGCTGGTCGGAAGTACTCAAGAAAAAAAAACTTTTTAAAAAAGCTGACGAAATTTTACGAGAGTTTAGAAAGCTTATGAACACCTCCCGAAAAAGCTAAGAATTTTTAAAACTTTGATTTTTTTTTCATTTCTACATGGCCACAAAAAAAAAAAAAACCTTATTTTAATATTATTATTTACAGGCCTCGAACCGGTTTCTAGTCTGAAATTTAGGGACTTTAGGGACCAAAAGCATGAAAATTAAGGACCTTTTTAAGAACCTAAAAGCAGCCTAAAACTGTGCCAGTTTTCTTTATTTTAGGCACATTCCTCTGGTTGATTTATTTCAAAAAAAATTTGTGACATGACTTAAAAACTTTAAAATTCCAGCGCAAAAAAAAAAAAAAAAATTAATCTTTTTTTTCTTTTTTTTTATTAAATTTTTTAAAATCTTCTATAAAATTATTTTTTTAGTTTTTGCTTCGTAATAATATCATGTTCTTCATTATAAACAATATGAAATTTTTCGTAAGCGCGCTGCAGATTAAAAACTTATGGACTTTTAGGGACCATTTTTCGAATTTAAGGACTTTTAAGGACTTCTTTTAAAAATATGGACTTTAGGGACTTTTAGGGACCAAGTTCGAGGCCTGATTATTTAAAGCAGAGTTTAAGGCAGAAACATTCCGACTCACGGCAAAAAATCTCCTAACCACGAGATCAAAAATTATAAGTTCAGTGTCAAGTTCTTCAAAGGGAGAGGTTTACCTGCTTATCGGAGAGCCAGGGAACTGATTTTATGTTTTCAATTGGTGAATCGATTACATAATTAAATATTATACAAAAGATATTAGTTTTTTTTGGAACATAGCTCGTTATCAATGAAAATCGTTAGTTACCGAATAAAATAAACCTTTTTTAAAGGTTCATAAATTCCAATGCCACGCTGGCACATGAAAGGGAAAAATAATTTTTTTCCTTTCAACCAAATCTTGCTTTAATTAACCTCGCACAAGTAATTAAAAAACGAATAAACTTTTGTTCCCCAAAGCGATTCTTTAAAACAGGGAAATGAAAGCTCTCTGGCTCGTCCGATATAATAGGTGCCCCTACCCTATTTACATATTACAATAAACTTTTAGAGAAAAAAAAAATTGTCGTGAACGTCGTCGATAGGTGAACTATCCTTGTCTTGGAATTTGGAATGTCTTCGGTGTCATGGCAGCAGAAGCGTTGATCCGGCTAGTTTTTCTTTCTTCCTGAAGGGTAAACTTCGATGTCATCAAGAAGACGAATAACGTTGTCAAATGTAATAATCGATGTCCCACCTTGCTCTGAAAAAAAGAAAATAAGAAATTAACATTTTTTTTTGGTAACTTTCTTTATATTTGCAATCTGTAAAATTTGTTTACAATGAGCAAATCGGATGGGATAATTGACACGAGGGAAAAGTGTCACACCTGACACTTTTCACGTGTCACACCTGACACTTTTCAATAACCATCACTTAGCCTAATTTATCAGACTACTATTAAATTAACATTAATAAAAAATTCAAAAAACTTATTAATAATCAAAAGTAAATAAAGAGTTAATTCATTCATTTTTAAATAATTTTTAAGTTAATAAAAATGGGATTGTGCTTTTTTTTTTTAGCAAATTTATTCGCCTAAACGATTTTAGAAACTTTAATGTAAGTTGAAATTAAACCTTTGCGCTAAGAGAAATCTTTTAGCCAAATCAGATTTTCTTATATGCAAACAATCAAATTTTACTCATTCAAAAATTCTTCTTTATAACAATCCATCATTTTACAATGCAGTAAGCTGCAGCTAATAGCGCGTATAAATTTGTTCGATCATGAAATTGTTCTTCTGTGAAGTTTTTTTGCAAAACAAAATATCCAGTTATATTTTTTAATTACTTTCACTTTTACGATTACGACTAAAATTTAAATTCGAACTATAAGCAGTTATCGCTTTAAAGCCAAAAACAATTTGCATTTAAAATCCATTTCTTACTTACACTAAAATAGAAAGAATCCACTTCAGCCATGAATTTCAATCTTCGCGGTGGATCTCTGAAGTTACAAGGATTGAAAATATAGAATTTGGTTAATCCCTCGCAGATAGGCAGGATTAAAAGAGTGAGAAAGGTTTAAGTTTTTCATCCAACAGGCGCAGCGAATGGACGCTCTGGAGCATGAATCTGTAAAATAAAGGAAAAAAATAACGAATTAGGTCTATGATTATTAATTTTTTAATTCAGATTTAAAAAAAAAAATTTCGGAATAAATTATGTTTTTTTTTTTTTTTTTTTTTTTTTTTCATTGATCCATTATTTAACAATACAGTAAGCTATTATCGGTCGTTAATTCTTTACACCCCGTTTTAAGATGCAAGAAGACCTTTCATTTTGAAATATGATATAATACCGAACAAACTACACTTTTACTAAATTTTTCTTTTACCGCGAAATAAATTTAAAAGGGATGTATGAAAATTACTTTTTAGCGTAAAAATTTTTCGAAATTAAGTGGTCCTTAATTTTGCCTACTTTTTCCTAAAACAAAAACAAAATATTTAATGTTTTGAGTAATATTCATCAGCAATTCGACGGAAAAATGGCTGGCGATACAATTTAAGGGCTACTTTTATTCTGGGGATTTTTAATAAATCATTTAAGCCATTTTTTTGGGTTTCTTGACTCCCCCCCAGCGTAAGCGCAAAATGATAATTTTGTGCCTTCTACCCCAACTCTGCATACGGTTTCGGTCATCATTCAGGCCTCGCCTGCCCGAGCTAAAACCCAACCGACGCCACCATAAAAGAGGAAGTCCACATTCTTTTGTTGGGGACAGAAAAAAATTTACAAGAGTAAGCTGTAAGTTGAGTAAACTTTTATCGTCACTTTTTCTGTAAAAAGCATAAATTTCACGTTTGCTTAACATCTGTTTTCAATCATTACTCGCCCTACAAAGTTTTAAAGTTTTTCAAAACAACCAAGCCAAACTGGCAATCAACTTTTTGAGCTTAACTGCGACTGTTTCAGATTTGATTTTACATTTAACCCTTATATTTCTGAGCTTTAGGACTCTTAATTTGTTTGTAAGAATTAAATGTCTTACCTATGAGTAAATCCATAAATCGTTAATAAAACAGTTACAACAGACAGTTTGCCTACAGATGATAGTCTGCTCACCCTATCCCATCCAACTACAATTTAAAAATGAAACCGCTGCTTGTTTGATGGCAAAGTCCATTTTTACTGAAAACAAAAATAAATAAGATTATTTCAAATAAATTTTTTAAATAGATTATTTCTCATAAATAAATAATTTATAATGTGCCCAATATTTCATGGAGAAAAAAAAAATATATATATATATTCTCATCTTGATTCAATTACAAATTAAGCTGCTGCGTGGTAAGCAAATTTGTAACGAGTAATGTCAAACAATAAGTTCAGAACGACAATCAAAAACTGGGTCAGGAAAATAGTTTCCATCAATTCAAATAAATTTCTCTACATTTTTTAATAGATTTCAAATTACAAGAGTTCCACTTTTGCTAGCACTTTCTTCACAACTTTTTCAAAGCTGTTATTACTACAGAGCCTAAGAGACTGCTCTTGTATAGGTCCATTTCCTACACTGCAATGCTAACTGTAAGACTTATTCCTGTTTAATACTCAGAAAAAATGGACATTTGTGTTTTATTAATTAATGCCTATAATTAAAAATTGTTACATTATTATTTACTGGGGAATGGACCAATCACAAACCAGAATTATCTAGATTCTCTATCTAGTTCTTACAATTTGATTTTTAAGAAACCTCAAACTTTTTGACGTTTCATTTTAATCAAAACATTTCTCAACTGTAGGGGGTCATGTACATATTACGTAACCATTTTTTTTTGCCATTTTCAACCCCCTCCCCCCCGTTGTAAGCACGAGTAAGATTTTGGCAACCCCCCCCCCCCACCATATTACGTAAGTTTTTTTTTTTTTTTTTTTTTTAATGGTACCAACGGCACTCGACTTCGGTAATTTTCCCTGTAATTCATGGAACTGAAATAAACTGAAATAAACCAATATAAACACCTATATTGTGAAAAAATTTAAAGAGAAGGTTACCTTTATTTAAACGGTAACAAAATAATGTAATATTAGCTCGCCGCAATATTTACAATATTTTTAAAAAAGAACATAAAATTAATTAATTAATTATTTATTTTATTTTCAAAAATTCCTGGTCAGAGTAGAAAAAGCTTACGTAAGAAAGTGTGAGATCCCCCTCCTCCCCTCGGTAAGGTGTCGTAAGCATTTACGAGACCCCCTCCCCCCCCCCCCCCCCTCAACATGCTTACGTAATATGTACATGACCCCTAGCAACTGAGCCCCATAAAGCAATTTGTTTGGCTATAGTCTGTCTAGGATTAGTTCAACTCAACCCAGTTTTTAGTTTTACAAGTTGCTAATTTTTAATGATGATATTCACTATAGCTTTGCATTCTAAAACATTGGGAACACTCTAATCAACATCAAAATAATTTCTACTTACGTTGGACTATGAATAATAAAAAGCATTTGTCAGGCTCAATACACTACATTTCTGAAGCCCAGATGTGCCCAATGAACACCTTAAGTCAAAAGGTACTCTCATGCAAAATCAAAGCAGGTTAAGGAATCCTTCAGATAAAAAGTGACCTCATCTTGGATATTCCTTCAAACATGCTTCATGACCATACTCCAGGTGGCTTTGAAGAAGGGCAGGATTTAAGTGTAAGGAAGGCCTTCATCAGCTGATCGCCTTCTTGAGCTTGGAGTCTATCAAATATAGAAAAAAACACACTTTTAATAATTTTACTTTAAATTTTTTTCAAACCTCAGTAGTAAAGACGACCCCTTAGTCCGAGTACATGCTTCAACCCTCCGGAAGGGGCGGAGCTATCTTTTTTCCTTTGAGGATTCCTTTCCTTTGGGGGCCTTTTGGGGCACTTTGGGGCCTTTTTTAAAACTTTAAACTTTAGACGGTATTTTCGAGTCCCAAGACGTTTTCTCGAAGACGTGGATATAGACACCTCAACGTGGATATAGACAAGCTAAACCCTCTTTTTCACGATCCTATTTATTTTTTTTTTTGGAAGGATGAATAGACTTTTTTCCACACATACTAACCTACGTTTACAAAACGTTTTTCTTTCTTAGGCTTTTGTTTATCACGGCCCCTATTTATTTTAGGAAAGGATTATTTTATTCGACTTTTTTTTCTTTAACATATGCCTTCATGTATTTGCGCGCACACGCTTTTCCATTTATTTTTTTGTCGGCTGCTTCCTCCTTATTTTTCAATGGCTTTTCCAGTTACTTTCCGTCGGCTGCTTCCCCCTTATTTTGCATCCTTAGCTTTTCAGTTATTTTCTGACGGTATCTGCTATTTTCTACTCTTCACCGTTTTCACCCCTATTTATTTTAGGAAAGGATGAATTTATTCGACTCTTTTTCCTGTCCATGTACTTGCGCATGCGCACACCTTTTCCGTTTATTTTTTGTCGGCTGCTTCCATGCTTTATTTTTCAGCGGCTTTTCACTTCATCTCTTCATTTTCTACTCTTTAGCGTTTTTCAACCCTATATATTTTCCCCTATTTTAGGAAAAGGTCTTTTGCACATTCAATATATTAACCTACGTTTACAAAACGTTTTTTCTTTTTAGGCTTTTGTTTATCACCGCCCCTATTTATTTTAGGAAAGGATTATTTTATTCGACTTTTTTTTCTTTAACATATGCCTTCATGTATTTGCGCGCACACGCTTTTCCATTTATTTTTTTGTCGGCTGCTTCCTCCTTATTTTTCAATGGCTTTTCCAGTTACTTTCCGTCGGCTGCTTCCCCCTTATTTTGCATCCTTAGCTTTTCAGTTATTTTCTGACGGTATCTGCTATTTTCTACTCTTCACCGTTTTCACCCCTATTTATTTTAGGAAAGGATGAATTTATTCGACTCTTTTTCCTGTCCATGTACTTGCGCATGCGCACACCTTTTCCGTTTATTTTTTGTCGGCTGCTTCCATGCTTTATTTTTCAGCGGCTTTTCACTTCATCTCTTCATTTTCTACTCTTTAGCGTTTTTCAACCCTATATATTTTCCCCTATTTTAGGAAAAGGTCTTTTGCACATTCAATATATTAACCTACGTTTACAAAACGTTTTTCTTTTTAGGCTTTTGTTTATCACCGCCCCTATTTATTTTAGGAAAGGATGATTTTATTCGACTTTTTTTCCTGTCCATGTACTTGAGCACGCACACACGCTTTTACCCCGTTATTTTCCGTCTGCTGTTTCCCTATTTTTGCATGCTTTGCTTTTCAGTTCTTTTCTTCATTTTCTACTCTTTTTGCGTTTCGAATCCGTAAATGAGACCGACTATCTTTTTCAATGTATCTTTCCACCTTTAGCCCTCACCTGTTTCGCATTTAATCACCCCACTTTTTGATCCCTTTTCTTTCCAAGTTCTGATTTTATTCTTTTTCCATTCATTTTAATATTTGATCTCCCCTTTACTTTTGTTATTTTCGCATCTTTTTAGGATAGGAACTGATTTTTCAGAAACTGCAGTAGGTTTTTATATTTACATTTTATTGAAAAATTTAAACTTGTTCTTAAGACTTTACATATTTTTAACTTCCTCTAACAAAACTCTTTCAACTACGTTTTTTCTTATTCTAAAACTTTTGCTTTTCTTCATATCACACTTTTTATTAGTTTTACTTTTTCTAATTCTAAGACTTTTGTTTTTTTTCCATATCTTTTTACATTAGTTTTACTTTTTTCTTATTCTAAGGCTTTTCTTCATATCTTTTTACATTAGTTTTACTTTTTTATAACCTTTCGGTTATTATTTTATAATATATAATTTTCAAATTAAGACGATTCTATAAATAATCCAAAACGTCCAAGAGGGCCACGTCCGCGCGCGTCCTGAAATTGCAATATGTTTTAAAAAACAGTTTTTTTCTTATATGCAACCTCCGACTTTGAGTTTTAAAAGGAGAGAAAGTGTGAGTTCACAAACATCATGAAAAGCTCAAATTTTGAAATTGACTCCATTCGGTTCAGCCAAATTTGAGCTTTTGAAAAAACATCATTTCTCTAGCACGTAAAAAGTTTTGATCATGCTGTACAGTCCAGAAACCCCAAACTGTTTCTTTTAGCCCCTAACCGATGCTTTTTTCTGGAAAATTAAGAAAACTGAAATCTCTTTCAGATTCACATGCTGTTCTGTTGTGGCTAGTTTTGGTCCGCCTGAGGGATAAATCCTCATACTCTCCGATTTTGGAGAGCGTTCCCCTATCCGCCACCTGGGGAGGCGCCCGATGGGGGACTAGCCAAAAACCCCACACGGGTTGGTGGGACAACCCTGTCCCGGGCCACCGAAAAAGATGCCATCCTCCCCACGGCACAAAGTCACCCACCTCGTACGGGTCGACATAAAAATGACGTCCTTTTCATATCGATCCGCACGAGATGGGTGCCGTATGACGTGAGGAGGACTTTACCCCTCTAGATGGTCCACTTAAAACTAATTTAAAATTACCCTAAAACTAACTTAACTTAAAACTAGACTTAAAACTACTTAAAAAACTAAACTTATACTAGTTACTAAACTTAATCTAAACTTAAATTAAGATTGTACAAATGTACAATGTACGGCATTGAACATTCATACAATTTACAATACCAAACATTAGAGACATGATTGTCTGTACTTTTCGACAATCTTTTGCGCGAAAAATAACCTCGATTCTGTTTTTTTTTTTTTTAATGTCGTTTAACCGCTTTAAAAAAAGTGCTAATCGACAGCTTTTTAAAATTATATTAGGCTGTCTTTTAAAATCCCGTTTTATTTATTTATTTTTTTTTATTAATAAAAAGATGTTAGGGAGAAACAGAAATAAAAAATAATAATAATAAGAGATTAAATGGAAATAAGAAAAAGGTGAAAAGGTAAAAACCCCACAACCCAACATTGAGTAGAAAACATCTATGCCCATGCCCATGCCCATGCCCATGCCCATATCCATACCCATACCCATACCCATACCCATACCCATACCCATACCCATACCCATACCAAACTCAAACCTCCTTGATGAAGCTTTTGGACTGCGTTGCTGCTGCGATGCTTCCTCTGGCTGCGACGATTCCCTGGCTGCTCCTGTGAACACAAAAAACAAAAAAAAAAAAGACAATTAAAAAAGGGGGGGGGGGCTTGGAGACCCTCACAATGGAGTTTATCTCCCGCGGTATAATTGAAATTAAAAAATGAAGTATTTTAAACTGTAATGTTATTATTACTACTATTTTTTTTTTTTTATTAATTAATACTTTGAGATTATAAAAAAAAATTTCGGATTTCCAGGCGTAAAAGCTTAAGACCTTCCGCATTGGTCCGGCCGTCTAGGGAACTATGCCATCAGAGCTAGCCATCATACCTATCGGCTTTAACTGCACATATATGCACAGATAAGGCTTGCGGTGCGCCAATAACCTCGGACACCCAGTCACCCGAAAGAAAATCCTGGAGACTCTCACTATGGAGCTTATCTCCCGCGTAATTCATGATCGAATCGAATAGAATACACAGCCTAATAAAACTCTGCAGCCCCAAGAGAGGAGCTGACTCCTAACTTAACGATTCGGGGGGAACTTAACACTAAACACTTAAAACTAATACCACAAGGCCAGTCGCTGGGTCGATACCTAGGCCTTCTACGATGGGAGACTAAACCTCCTGGTTTATCTCCAAGCCGGACCGAAAATAATTATTAAAAAAAAAAAAAAAAATAAAATAAAAATAAAGCCCGCACTAAAAATATGTATAATATAAATGAATGAAATTTGTAAATAAAAAAAAATAAATTAATTAAATAAAATGAAAATAAAAAAATTACGATGCGACTCTTCCGAGAGTCAAAACCCGAATGACGCTAGCAACCTGAACCAAGATGGCGCTTGGATACGTCATGCGCAGACAGGCACGCCCTCTGTAATCCAATATGGCGACTCAAACATTTTAACTGTAAATATTTGTGGATCCAACATTTATTTATTATTTATTTATTTATTTATTTATTATTTATTTATTTATTTATTTATTTATGTATTTAGTTCGAATGGCCCTTCTGTCGTTAAGTACAAACATCGTTTTAGAAAAAAAAAAGATGTAAAAACTTTTCTTAAAAAACTTTTGCGATTCGCCGCTAGAGTGCTCTCTTGTTAAGTCTTCGGTAAAACACACAACTTAATTTATTTTGATAATTTTCGTGTTTTTTATGCATTATTCGGCTGTTTAAATTCTATAAAAGTCGATTTTACTTATTTTATTACAAAAACGCACCATTTTTTAAAAAAGCTTTTTTTTAAAAAGAAAATGGGGTTTTAAAAATAAATTATAATTTCAGGACGCGCGTCTACAGGGCCGTTTTCGACACCCAAACGGATCTTTTAAGCAATTTTTTGTGGTTGAAATATGTTTTTTGGCTTAAGGAAAGAGCCTTTAGTTTAAGGAGAGTTGAATTAGTATATCATAGTTGCATTGATGGACTTAAAAGCTGTACTCTTGAATTTGGTTGCGGGTAAAGGGTGGGTAATTGAGATTGCTCTTATCATAAGTTAAGAATCATCGAAACCATAAAACCATAAAACCCAATATGGCGCCGAAATTAAAATTTTTAAAAATAGAAAATAAAAACCCAAAATGGCGGGACAATTTTATTTTTAAAAATTTTAATTTCGGCGCCATATTGGGTTTTATGGTTTTATGGTTTCGATGATTCTTAACTTATGATAAGAGCAATCTCAATTACCCACCCTTTACCCGCAACCAAATTCAAGAGTACAGCTTTTAAGTCCATCAATGCAACTATGATATACTAATTCAACTCTCCTTAAACTAAAGGCTCTTTCCTTAAGCCAAAAAACATATTTCAACCACAAAAAATTGCTTAAAAGATCCGTTTAGTTCACTACTGACCGTCAAGGTGTACGGTTCGAGTTGCAAAACAATCGAAATGTCATAACAAGTCGTGACCTCATTTTAGTGATCGCCGATTATTAGTTTATAAAAATTAAATTTTCGCTTAACATGGCAAAAAAGGAAAGTAACAACTCTTCCTGGAGGGATAACTTCATTCTTCAAAGCCGACCAACAACAGGGGACAACGTACCTAATGCACAGTCGACGAAAACCGACCAGACATGGGAAACCGTCTCTTCAAAGAAAACCTCGAAGTTTAAACAAGGTAGAATTCCTCCACAATGGGTGCGACGTAGAATAAACCCGATCAACCGCTTTCAGGCCCTGGAACCAGATGACAATCGGTTTGAACCCTTATCAGCAGTCACCACTGAAAACCCACCTGTTGAAGAAAAACAGTGCAAACCTCCTCCGATATTCATTGAAGGAATCGCAGACATCTGCATTCTGCAACTTCACGAAGCTAATACAAAATTGCATAGGAAAAGAGTTCATCCTAAGAATTCTCTACAATGAAGAAGTCAAATTACAAACTACTACCAAAGCAAACTACATGAAAGTGCTGCAAATATTGCAAAAGGAGAAATTAAATTACCACACGTTCCAAGTGAAAGATGAAAGATGCTATAAAGTAATGCTCAAGAAAATGCATCATACCTCAGACACCGAAGCACTTAAAAGTGAGATAACAAATTACGGACATCAGGTAGTCCATGTTCACAACATTCGCCAGGAAAAGACGAAAAAACCGTTAGATATATTCGCAGTAAGTCTAAAACTAGCTCCAAATAATAAAAAAATATTCCAAATCGAATTTTTACAAAAATGCAGAGTTAAATTCGAATCTCCAAGGCGCAAAAGGCGCGTGATTGTACAATGCACGAAATGCCAAAAATATGGCCACACTCAAAAATACTGCTCAAGGCAACCAAGGTGCGTCAAATGTGGTAAAAACCATTTGACAAGGGACTGCGCTAAAGATGACAAAACACCAGCAAAATGTGCTCTGTGTGATGGGAATCATTCTGCCAACTATAAAGGATGCAAGGAATACAAAGCCATACTTAACAGACGTCTTAAGTCGTTAAAAAGGACCGAAGGAATCAACTCAGAGATGCCAAAACAGGAATCAATAAATCCTAAAAGTTCAACGGTGCCCACCAGGACCTACTGCGATTGTCTCCAAAACAAACCGAAAACAAACCACCTGAAGAAGGAAAACAGAACCACCCCCATTTGGTAACCCTAATGTCTAACATGATGGATCGGATGGAAAAGTTAATTAACCTACTTACGACTCTTGTACTAAGTAAATCATAAACAATGCATAGTCTTTGAAACATTCCTTGTTTTGTGTAATAAGCAAAATAATATTCATACTATCATTAGTGCCTAGATCAGCAGTAAACTATTATTGTTTGGTTCTAATTCTTATTTTGGAGGTCGTCACTGGACGGCTTTCCTCTCATGTCATTTAAACCGTTAAAAATATTTTCCAATTGTTACGGGTTGTAATACAAAAAATTATAATCAGTTGTAACAGATTGAAAATAAATATAAGGAGTTAAAAAAAAAAAAAAAAAAAAAAAAAAAAATCCGTTTGGGTGTCGAAAACGGCCCTGTAGACGCGCGTCCTGAAATTATAATTTATTTTTAAAACCCCATTTTCTTTTTAAAAAAAAGCTTTTTTAAAAAATGGTGCGTTTTTGTAATAAAATAAGTAAAATCGACTTTTATAGAATTTAAACAGCCGAATAATGCATAAAAAACACGAAAATTATCAAAATAAATTAAGTTGTGTGTTTTACCGAAGACTTAACAAGAGAGCACTCTAGCGGCGAATCGCAAAAGTTTTTTAAGAAAAGTTTTTACATCTTTTTTTTTTTCTAAAACGATGTTTGTACTTAACGACAGAAGGGCCATTCGAACTAAATACATAAATAAATAAATAAATAATAAATAAATAAATAAATAAATAAATAATAAATAAATGTTGGATCCACAAATATTTACAGTTAAAATGTTTGAGTCGCCATATTGGATTACAGAGGGCGTGCCTGTCTGCGCATGACGTATCCAAGCGCCATCTTGGTTCAGGTTGCTAGCGTCATTCGGGTTTTGACTCTCGGAAGAGTCGCATCGTAATTTTTTTATTTTCATTTTATTTAATTAATTTTTTTTTTATTTACAAATTTCATTCATTTATATTATACATATTTTTAGTGCGGGCTTTATTTTTATTTTATTTTATTTTTTTTTTTAATAATTATTTTCGGTCCGGCTTGGAGATAAACCAGAGGTTTAGTCTCCCATCGTAGAAGCCTAGGTATCGACCCAGCGACTGGCCTTGTGGTATTAGTTTTAAGTGTTTAGTGTTAAGTTCCCCCCGAATCGTTAAGTTAGGAGTCAGCTCCTCTCTTGGGGCTGCAGAGTTTTATTAGGCTTGTATTCTATTCGATTCGATCATGAATTACGCGGGAGATAAGCTCCATAGTGAGAGTCTCCAGGATTTTCTTTCGGGTGACTGGGTGTCCGAGGTTATTGGCGCACCGCAAGCCTTATCTGTGCATATGTGCAGTTAAAGCCGATAGGTATGATGGCTAGCTCTGATGGCATAGTTCCCTAGACGGCCGGACCAATGCGGAAGGTCTTAAGCTTTTACGCCTGGAAATCCGAAATTTTTTTTTATAATCTCAAAGTATTAATTAATAAAAAAAAAAAAAATAGTAGTAATAATAACATTACAGTTTAAAATACTTCATTTTTTAATTTCAATTATACCGCGGGAGATAAACTCCATTGTGAGGGTCTCCAAGCCCCCCCCCCTTTTTTAATTGTCTTTTTTTTTTGTTTTTTGTGTTCACAGGAGCAGCCAGGGAATCGTCGCAGCCAGAGGAAGCATCGCAGCAGCAACGCAGTCCAAAAGCTTCATCAAGGAGGTTTGAGTTTGGTATGGGTATGGGTATGGGTATGGGTATGGGTATGGGTATGGGTATGGGTATGGATATGGATATGGGCATGGGCATGGGCATGGGCATGGGCATAGATGTTTTCTACTCAATGTTGGGTTGTGGGGTTTTTACCTTTTCACCTTTTTCTTATTCCATTTAATCTCTTATTATTATTATTTTTATTTCTGTTTCTCCCTAACATCTTTTTATTAATAAAAAAAAATAAATAAATAAAACGGGATTTTAAAAGACAGCCTAATATAATTTTAAAAAGCTGTCGATTAGCACTTTTTTTAAGCGGTTAAACGACATTAAAAAAAAAAAAACAGAATCGAGGTTATTTTTCGCGCAAAAGATTGTCGAAAAGTACAGACAATCATGTCTCTAATGTTTGGTATTGTAAATTGTATGAATGTTCAATGCCGTACATTGTACATTTGTACAATCTTAATTTAAGTTTAGATTAAGTTTAGTAACTAGTATATTTAGTTTTTTAAGTAGTTTTAAGTCTAGTTTTAAGTTAAGTTAGTTTTAGGGTAATTTTAAATTAGTTTTAAGTGGACCTCTAGAGGGGTAAAGTCCTCCTCACGTCATACGGCACCCATCTCGTGCGGATCGATATGAAAAGGACGTCATTTTTATGTCGACCCGTACGAGGTGGGGACTTTGTGCCGTGGGGAGGATGGCATCTTTTTCGGTGGCCCGGGACAGGGTTGTCCCACCAACCCGTGTGGGGTTTTTGGCTAGTCCCCCATCGGCGCCTCCCCAGGTGGCGGATAGGGAACGCTCTCCAAAATCGGAGAGTATGAGGATTTATCCCTCAGGCGGCCAAAACTAGCCACAACAGAACAGCATGTGAATCTGAAAGAGATTTCAGTTTTCTTAATTTTCCAGAAAAAAGCATCGGTTAGGGGCTAAAAGAAACAGTTTGGGGTTTCTGGACTGTACAGCATGATCAAAACTTTTTACGTGCTAGAGAAATGATGTTTTTTCAAAAGCTCAAATTTGGCTGAACCGAATGGAGTCAATTTCAAAATTTGAGCTTTTCATGATGTTTGTGAACTCACACTTTCTCTCCTTTTAAAACTCAAAGTCGGAGGTTGCATATAAGAAAAAACTGTTTTTTTAAAACATATTGCAATTTCAGGACGCGCGCGGACGTGGCCCTCTTGGACATTTGGATTATTTATAGAATCGTCTTAATTTGAAAATTATATTATATAAATAAACCGAAAGGTTATAAAAAAGTAAAACTAATGTAAAAAGATATGAAGAAGCCTTAGAATAAGAAAAAGTAAAACTAATGTAAAAAGATATGGAAAAAAAACAAAAGTCTTAGAATTAGAAAAAGTAAAACTAATAAAAAGTGTGATATGAAGAAAAGCAAAAGTTTTAGAATAAGAAAAAACGTAGTTGAAAGAGTTTTGTTAGAGGAAGTTAAAAATATGTAAAGTCTTAAGAACAAGTTTAAATTTTTCAATAAAATGTAAATATAAAACCTACTGCAGTTTCTGAAAAATCAGTTCCTATCCTAAAAAGATGCGAAAATAACAAAGTAAAGGGAGATCAAATATTAAAATGAATGGAAAAAGAATAAAATCAGAACTTGGAAAGAAAAGGGATCAAAAAGTGGGGTGATTAAATGCGAAACAGGTGAGGGCTAAAGGTGGAAAGATACATTGAAAAAGATAGTCGGTCTCATTTACGGATTCGAAACGCAAAAAGAGTAGAAAATGAAGAAAAGAACTGAAAAGCAAAGCATGCAAAAATAGGGAAACAGCAGACGGAAAATAACGGGGTAAAAGCGTGTGTGCGTGCTCAAGTACATGGACAGGAAAAAAAGTCGAATAAAATCATCCTTTCCTAAAATAAATAGGGGCGGTGATAAACAAAAGCCTAAAAAGAAAAACGTTTTGTAAACGTAGGTTAGTATGTGTGGAAAAAAGTCTATTCATCCTTCCAAAAAAAAAATAAATAGGATCGTGAAAAAGAGGGTTTAGCTTGTCTATATCTACGTTGAGGTGTCTATATCCACGTCTTCGAGAAAACGTCTTGGGACTCGAAAATACCGTCTAAAGTTTAAAGTTTTAAAAAAGGCCCCAAAGTGCCCCAAAAGGCCCCCATAGGAATCCTCAAAGGAAAAAAGATAGCTCCGCCCCTTCCGGAGGGTTGAAGCATGTACTCGGACTAAGGGGTCGTCTTTACTACTAAGTTGAATGTCCCTGAAATCACCCGCAATCATATACTTTCCCTAGGAAACCAGAACGGTACAAAATGAAATATGGGAGGTACATTCAGGTACACTTTGAGCACATTAAGCCTGTATATTTATTTTGTTTTGTTTCGTTCTGGGTGGCGCCGGGGACATTGAGCCGAGTAAATAAACCAGAAAATATCCAATAATTTTCCAATAAAAAAAAATTAAAATGGCTAATTACAAGTTTTTTTTTTTACCTTAATTACAACATCTCTAGTAGGCGAAAGACAACAAAGGCTTCTAATAACTCTGTCCAAACGGCTAATGTTTTGTTGAAAATCTTCAGCAAATAACATAACAAACTGGATGATCACTGCTTCTTCGTCCAATGATTGCCTACAGACAGCCCTGAAAATAAATAGTCACAAATTAAATTAGTTTAATTGAAACATTCACAATAATATGGCTTAATCCTAAAAGACGGGAGACTGGAAAATTTTTTCAAAAATGTTCTTGATATAAATTAAATTCAATCCATTATAGACTTGGCAGAAACTAAGTACTAGTGTTTCGATTTTGCTAATAAAAACGGGTGCGTGAAGTTGGCAGTACAATGTATAGCTCAAATTCTAAAAACTATACCATTATTTTGAGCTTTTTTTGAGCTTTCAGAAAAGTTATTTACAATATCAACTTTGCCTGCTAAGTTCACGGGCCGTACAATGAAAAGCTCAAGTTTTAAAATTGACGCCATTCTATGCCCCTAAATTTGAGCTTTCAAAAAATCATGTTCCCAAATTTTTAGCTGCATAACAAAAAAAGTTGTGCTTTATAATACCAAAAGTTATATGTCCGACACAAAAATAGAGCACTGCCAGCTTCACACCTAATATTTTTCAAACTAGTAACTGGAAACGGATTTTATTTTGTTCCACAAAATTTGAGCTTTCAGAAAACACGACTCTCGGAATTCGAGCTTTCTCCTGTGAAATTTGACAAAATATATAAATACTGTAAATATGCAGCACTGCCAAATTCATGATCGTTTCTTTTCAACTTAAGTATTTAATGCATACCTCAAATTCTTCTGCGAAATTCGAGCTTTCAGAAGATATAACGTTCAAAATTTGAGCTTTTCCCGTTTAATGAAAAAAAAACGAATTATTGAATTATTATTTAACCGAGTACTGCCAAATTCACATACCACTCTTTCGGACCGCGAAATTTAAAATTGATTCCGCCTTATTCTCTGGAATCTGAGCTTTCTGAAGATATAACGCTTAAAATTTGAGCTTGAAAAGAAAAAAAGTTATTCCCATTATCAACTTGGCACTGCTGACTTCACGGAGATTTTTCTTAGCACTCAAAATGCATAAACGATCCTATTTTATCAAATTTGATCATTCAAAAGACATAACGTTCAAAATTTGAGCTTTTCCCGATTAAAAAAAAAAAAAAAAATTATTGATTTACCATTTTATGGTAACACAATAATGATATAAAATGGAAAATCAATTTTACGTATTCCACTTGCGTTTTCTGTGCAGGCCAACCCAATTTCGGATTCCTACTAAAAAAAGGAGCGTAAAAAATTGGCAACAGTATTTCCACACCGGAAATCTTGAGTTTCTGGGACAGCTTTTACACCGGAAAAATAGAGCTTCTGGAAAATAATTATTTAAACCACCCAGGCCAAGTATTCCACTTGCATTTTCTGTACAGGCCAACCCAAATTCGGATTCTTTGGAAAAAAAGGAGCCTAAAAAATTGCCAATAGAACTTTCAAACCGGAAAGCTTGAGCTTCTGAGATAGTTTTTAAACCCGAAAAATAGAGCTTTTGGAGTTAAATAATTTCAAGCACGCAGGCCGAGTATTCCACTTGCGTTTTCTGTACAGGCCAACCCAAATTCGGATTCTTCGTAAAAAAAGGAGCCTAAAAAACTGCCAATAGAACTTTCAAACCGGAAAGCTTGAGCTTCGGAGATAGCTTTTACACCGGAAAAATAGAGCTTCTGGAAAAAAATTATTTCAAGCACGCAGGCCGAGTATTCCACTTGCATTTTCTGTACAGGCCACCCCAAATTCGGATTCTTCGTAAAAAAAGGAGCCTTAAAAAGTGCCAATAGAACTTTCAAACCGGAAAGCTTGAGCTTCTTGGATAGCTTTTAAACCCGAAAAATAGAGCTTCTCGAAAAAAATTATTTAAACCAGCCAGGCCGAGTATTCCCCTTGAATTTTCTGTGCAGGCCAACGCAAATTCGGATTCCTACTAAAAAAAAGGAGCCTAAAAAAATGGATCGGCCACGGAAATTCCACAACGGAAATCTTGAGTTTCTGCGGTAGCTTTTAAACCCGAAAAATAGAGCTTTAGGAGTAAAATAATTTCAAGCACGCAGGTCGAGTATTCCACTTGCGTTTTCTGCAGGGGTCCGAAGCTTGGACATTTTAACCGAGCATCGGCATCGAATTTTTTTCAAAGTCGAAATCGGCGTCGGCGTCGGCATCGGCATCGCGAAATTTGTTAGTGCCAGCATCGGCATCGGCATCGCGAAATTTATTAGTGCCGGCATCGTTAGCGGCATCGGCAGCGGCTTCGGCATCGGTGCCGGTATACCAGCACTGACGTCGGAATTAAAAATTGGTAGATATATATATTCGTCAAATACTGTAGATAGAATGGTGGCTGCATATGCATGATTCATAAAAATGATATTATAGAAAACGTATAGAATGGCTCTAAAATTTTTATCTGATTAAAAAATCGGTACATTGGGTATAACAGATGCCGGCATCGGATGAGATCGATGCTTGGTGGCATCGGCATCAGCATCGGGTGGTCGATGCTGGAATCGGCATCGGCATCGGAAATAAAACAGATAAAGTGGCATCGGCGCCGGCATCGGCGTCGACCCGAAATTTTAGCTGGCCGCGGCCGGCTTCGGTCCCCTGGTTTTCTGTGCAGGCCAACCCAAATTCGGATTCCTAGAAAAAAAAGAAGCCTAAAAAATTGCAAATAGAACTTTCAAACCGGAAAGCCAGAGCTTCTGAGATTAGCTTTTACACCGGAAAAATAGAGCTTCTGGAAAAAAATTATTTCAAGAACGCAGGCCAAGTATTCCACTTGCGTTTTCTGTACAGGCCAACACAAATTCGGATTCCTACTAAAAAAAGGAGCCTAAAAAAATGGATTAAAAATGGATCGGCCACGGAAATTCCAGGTACAAAGATCCAATCAAGGTACAAGCGATTCCGAGAGAGGTACAATCATTTCCGAGCCTGATACAAACGTTCCCATGAAGGTACAAACGATTCCAAGTCAGGTACAAAGATCCAATCAAGGTACAAACATTTCCGATTCAGGTACAAAAGATTCAATCAAGGTGCAAAAGTTTCCGAGTCAGGTAGGTAGAACAATCCAATCAAGGTACAAGCGATTTCGAGAGAGTTACAGTCATTTCCGAGCCTGATACAAACGTTCCCTTGAAGGTACAAACGTTTCCGAGAAAGGAACAATCCTTTACGAGCCTGGTAGAAACGTTTTCATGAATATACAAAGGTTTCCGAGAGGTACAATCCTTTACGAGCCTGGTACAAACGTTTCCAAGAAGGTACAAACGTTTCCGAGTCAGGTAGAACGATCCAATCAAGGTACAAACGTTTCCGAGTCAGGTACAAAGATCCAATCAAGGTACAAACGATTCCGAGAAAAGTACAATCCTTTACGAGCCTGGTACAAACGTTTCCGAGTCAGGTACAAAGATCCAATCAAGGTAGAAACGATTCTGAGAAAGGTACAGTCATTTCCGAGCCTGGTACAAACGTATCCATGAACGTACAAACATTTCTGAGTCAGGTACAAATGATTGAATCAAGGTACAAACGTTTCCGAGCCTGGCACAGTCCGGTACAGAACGGGTACACCATGATTCCGTTGATAAAATTGGAAAAATCAATGTGGGTCATTTTCCATTTTTTTTTTCTTTGCAATTTGCATTTTCTCTAGATCGGAATCGGTACAAAGTCAAAAATGGTTGGTAGAGTCCGGTACACAACGGAGCAAAATATTCCTTTATAAACAATTTAATTTTGTGTCCTGGGTCAAAATCAGGTATATGAAATTTTCATTCTGACGTTTTTTTTTTTTTTTTTTTTTTTTAAAAAAAGGGTACAAAGTACAATTCTACCGGTACGTTTTAGTACACGTCTAATACTAACTTCCTGCCGCATCACTTGTACGCTTTCCTTGAAATAAAAATGCATGTCCAGAGTTTCACCCGAAATGGCAGGAAATCGCGGTTTTTAATAAACCTTGATTTTTTTGGAATCTGTATGGGTACAAAATTTAATTTTTACGGTACATTTCGGTACAAAACGCGTTCTTTTAAGCCTTGTTAAATCGTTTATGAATCTTTCAGTTGACATAATTGTGTCTCCGCCGCCACCCAATAAAAATTCGAATAACTCCGGAACGGTTAAGGTACAAAAAAAAATTGACTAGGTACATTTTGGTCCAAAGGTCCTCTGTCGGGTACAATCATTTAATCCTGAATCGGGAACATCGGGTGAAGTTGAATGTCCCTGAAATCACCCGCAATGATATACTTTCCCTAGGAAACCAGAACGGTACAAAATGAAATATGGGCGGTACATTCAGGTACACTTTGAGTACATTACGCCTGTATATGTATTTTGTTTTGTTTCGTTCTGGGTGGCGCCGGGGACATTGAGCCAAACTTTTTGACGTTTCATTTTAATCAAAACATTTCTCAACTGTAGCAACTAAGCCCCATAAAGCAATTCGTTTGGCTATAATCTGTCTAGGAATAGTTCAACTCAACCCAGTTTTTAGTTTTACAAGTTGCTAATTTTTAATGATGATATTCATTATAGCTTTGCATTCTAAAACAGTTTGAGAACACTCTAATCAACATCAAAATAATTTCTACTTACATTGGACTATGAATAATAAAAAGCATTTGTCAGGCTCAATACACTACAGATGTGCCCACTGAACACCTTAAGTCAAAAGGTACTCTCATGCAAAATCAAAGCAGGTTAAGGAATCCCTCAGATAAAAAGTGACCTCATCTTGGATATTCCTCCAAACATGCTTCATGACCATACCCCAGGTGGCTTTGAAGAAGGCCAGGATTTAAGTATAAGGAAGGCCTTCATCAGCTGATCGTCTTTTTGAGCTTGGAGTCTATCAAATATAGAAAAAAACACACTTTTAATAATTTTACTTTAAATTTTTTTCAAAACTCATTTTATTACTATCAAATTATTTTTAAGATCGACTGCTAAGACTTAATGCTAACAACTGACTAGAGAGAAATTAAAATAAAAAACTTCTTAAAATTCTCATTAGAGATTAATAAACTACTTCATTTTTGCGAAGAAAAAAATCTTAATAAGAAGTTAATTTAGTGCAACTAAATTATATCAGAACAAGCATTAGCTTCTAAAATGATATGAAGGGTAATACGTTGCCTTTTTAAAAATGATTTGCAAAAATTTAACGAGTTTATCATGAACAAAAACTGAGCTCAGATTTAACGAAACCATCTTTTTGTGTTTGTTCAAGCACTGGAGACTAACTTTCCTTTCACCAAAGAAAACATAAAGATTTCAAACAGCTAAAACAAATTTTAAAAAATCTATAGTAAAATCCTAGCAACTGTATTTTTAGCTTTAAATTGGAACATTAAAATACTTTAAAAAATTTCTAAAATTTGTTTAAAACTCATAATTTATAAAACGAAGCAATTACTTACAATAACACAGTCATTTTGATGATCTTGGCTGAGGTAGCTACAGCTAGCAGCTAGTACTAGCCACATGTAGTCGGATTTTGACGACTAATTATGTAGCTGTGGCTCATGCATAGTTGTAGTTACATCTGCGCTTGAATTCCCTCATACATCTTAAATTGTATCTTCAAAGGATGTCAATGATCACCAATATCATACCTGTGGGGAAGAAAAAATATTATTAAAATCTTCAAATTTATTAAATCAGTTTGCATAAAAAATTCCTACAGTATATTCCGGGTTCTTTTTCGACCACTCATCCAATTTTGAAAATAACTAAAAGCTTTTTCAAACAATATATCAATCAATAAGGCCCACTTCAACAGCTTTCCCTTCAAATTTTCAATGGCATCTATCTTCTTTTTCCTTTTCTTAAAATATTGAACTGTTGAGAATTCTCAGAAACCAGTTAGTAAATATGAGTAAATGTTTTTAGACATTACACAATGATCCTATCAAATCTTCTTGACCCAACAAATTTTATTTTGGCATTAGGTTTATACATACTGATCTCAAATTCCCTTCATTTCTAATTTCCAAAACTTGAAAAGTAAAATAATATTTCTAAACCACCACAAAAACATTCTTCAAAAATTACCCATGCATCCTTCAATATCAATTTCTAGGCCCCCATGCATAACCGATTCCACTCAAAAGTTTTTCAACCCAAAACATGGAACATCGCAACTTTATTACTCTTTAGCTCTTTTAAAATGATTAAATTCACTCAAGCATTTATATTTATCAAAACAAAAATCGATGAACCTACAACATTTTATTAAAATAATAGCGGCCATTTTTTTTTCTAACAGTAATTTGTATTTAAATTAAAATGCTGGGAAATATAATTATTTTTTTCTTTCTCGTGAAAAATTTACTAACCTGATTTATAGCGATTAATAGTAGTTCGTTCATTTTATATTAATCAATTAATTCTTAAACAATAAATCGCGAAACAATCTTTCGACTTTGACTATCATTACCAAATGTTTTAAACATCGACCCTATTTAGGACAGGGAACGTTCAACTGCAAATATTGTTGTTGACGATACTCTATCTTGTATAACTTATCCATCATTGCTCGTAAAATCTATTCTCTTATAAGTTAAGCATACCAGTAATTTGAATTTTATTTTTATTTTTTTTAAACCATTTCAATAACGGATTGCATATCTTTTAAAAAACAATAATTGCGGCCATTTTATTTTGTTACATAAACACTATTTTGAAATAAAAATGCTGAACAAAAAATTATTTTCTTTTCCATGCAAAATAATCTGCCACACAACCTTTTCCAATAACCAATAATGCTGCAAAATTTATTTGAAAGTTCAGGAAACATTTTGAAATGCAATGCCGAGCTAAACATTCATTTTCCAGAAGGATTTTCAGCTTGAAATCCAGTCAAAAATTAAAGGAATTAATTTATCTTGTTCCCAATTGTTTCTCCGGGATTATATATTCGTAATGAGCTCCAATCCGATGGAAAATATCGATTCGTTTAAAAATTGATAACCGGATGCCGGCATATTGAGGATTGCAAATATTATGCACACTTACGTTTACGTATTACAAAAAAACTGTCTATCATCTGACTATCGATTTTCCATGACATTCAAACTCCCAGGATTCGTTATTGGAAAACCATTAATAACCGCTTTACAATAAAATTTGGAAAACAAAAGGCCAGATTTCCAATGAATGGAGAAAAAAAGAATTCAGACCAACATACATTGTACTTAAAAATCCGAAAAATTAACTTACCAACCTCTTTAATTTATAATAAATGAAATCTTGAGCACTTTTTCGACTGATATATGCAGATTTAATGTGTCTCTACTGCAGAACCTGTTGTTTTCCGATTAAATTTCACACTTTTAAGTAACGCATTTCAATTTCAATCGACGCCATTTTGCCAACTGCCACAGCCACCTTTCCTTTACGTCATTCCTTCGTTCTTTTGCTCACCGCCACTGCTTATTCTCCTACTACCACGTTCCATGCTGACACGACGTTCTTCACATTTAAAAAAAGTGCAAAGTGCTTCAGATCGGGTAGGTCAAAGTGTTATCTCTTCAAACGGTTATTGACTTCTTTTTGTTATTTTGTAAAAATGGAAACGTCTTTGGATTCGGATACAAAACCGAACGGCCCGAACATGGATAAATCGTTAGAAAAATTCTCCGATGACGAGGCTAACGCCACTCAGAATTTGGTTACATCAGAATCAAAAACTCCTTTAAAAACTCCCTTGAAAGAAGGGGACGCGGATGTTCAAGTCAAATTCATCGTTAACGATTCTGTTAACGGGGATGCTAAAATAGACATCGACAACGTTAAGTCGGCTTTCGCCGGAATGGCGAAAGAAGAGCTAATGAAATATGCCAACGATCCATTCTGGATAAGAACTAGGTTGATCCTTTTTATTTTTTTCTGGGTCGTTTGGATTGCTATGTTCGTGGGAGCGATTGCTATTATCGTGATGGCACCCAGATGCGTACCTCCAAAACGTCCGACTTGGTTTCAAGAAGGGCCATTGTATGAAGTTGATGTGAAAAAATTTGGGAACAACCCATCTTCAAAGAACCCTCTCCAAGATCTGATATCAAAATTGGATTATTTAAGTAGTCTAAAAATCAAAGGGTTGATTTTGAATCAGCTTTTTAAAAGCATAGGCGATGAAGAAAATGTAGTTGATTTCAAAGCTTTAAATGATGAATATGGAAGCACTGAAGATTTGAAAAATTTGGTGAAGGAAAGCAAGGATAAAGGAATTCACCTGATCATGTCTTTTGTTCCTAATCATTCAAGTGATAAACATCCTTGGTTTGAAAAATCTGTCGCAAATGAAACAGCTTATAGAGACTATTATGTTTGGAGCAAAACTCCTGGTGGAAAAGATATTCCTCCAAATAATTGGAAGAGTCTTTACAGTGAGTAACTTTCAGCAATCCCAAATTTATATTAATATTTTTAAAGTTAATTTGTTTAATTTTTTTTCCCCCCTTTAGAACAGTCAGCTTGGACTTGGAACGAACAACGACAAGCCTTTTACCTACATCAATTCGGAGAAAACCAACCTGATTTGAATTTTCATAATGAAGCAGTGTTAAAAGAATTGAATGAGACTTTATCCTTTTGGTTGGATATGGGAATCAGCGGTTTCAATATGGAAAAAGCTCAGTATTTATTAGAAGATCCTAATTTAGGAAATGAAGAGGGCAGAATAGGCCAAGGTGCCCAGAATTTCGTTCATACGGAGTACGGTTTTTACGAGCACTCGAAAACGTACAATCGACCAGAAACCGCCAAAATTCTTTCAACGTGGCGAGATATCATCCGACAGAAAACAAGCGACGATGGAGTTTTAATGATTACCGGGAATGCTCCGATCCCGTCCGACAGCAAAGACACAACAACAACGGTAGTTGATTTGGCTAGAAATGAAAAATTTAAATTGAAACCAAATTTTACGGCGGAGGACTTGGCCTATCAATTGAAGGAAATATCGAACAATTCGGAATCCTGGCCGACGATTCAATTAGGAGGGAAAAATTCTCTAATGGCAGACGTCTATGGAAAGGAATACGTGGACGGTTTGAATATGATTTCGTTAATTTTAAACGCTACAATGTTCACGTACTTCGGAGATGAAATCGGGTTGACTAAAAATAATTCGTTCCCACTGGTTAACGGATCGAAACTTGAAACGGTCGAAGATGACAATCGCATTAAAATTTATCAAGTTCTAGCCAAGGAAAAGGGTGAATTTGGGCTTTTACACGGGAATAGCAGTGTTACGGTAAGTTTGATTGGACTCAGGGGTGTAAGTACTGGAGCGATTGGAGGGGGTCATTGTCCCCCTGGATCAAATTGGCCCCCGCCCCCCTTCACAGACATAGCTTGACCCCCTTTGTCAAAAAACATTGTTGCACCCCTGAATGGATTAAATCAGGAGTAATTTTAATTCTTAATATATATATATTTTTTTTCCTTCAGGTATTGAACGGCTCCGTAGTCGCCGTGACTCGAATAAAGCAAGGAAGCCCTGGATACCTAGTAGTTTTCAACGTATCTAAAAATAACAGAACTATTAGTCTCAACGAGATCAAAAACGTTCCAGACGAAGTAGGTTTCCTTGTCAAAAGTATGAATTACGATTTGCGGGACTTCTCTGACAGAGAGAAAATTAAAAGTAACGATTTTACTTTGGCTCCGAGATCATCCGTCGCATTTACATTCGCTCCGGAAAAGAGCGAAGAATAAAATAATCTCAGTTTGCATTTTTAATCTCGTAGAGAAGAAATGTTTTTTTCTTCTGGAATCTCCGCTTCTTTTTTTTATTTTTCTTTAAAAGCAGACAATAAACGTAATCAGCATATTAAACAAGATTTTTTTTAAATTTATTTACATAAAATCCTTGAAAAACAAGGAAAAGTCAAGGGGGATAGCAAGAGAAGGTGCGTGTGAATTTTTTTTTTTTTTTTTTTTTTTTTACAACGTACTTTGCGTACTTTCATGTTAAGAATAGATTTGGAGCCATCCTTTGCCTTTTGGACTGGTTGAAGTCTCCATAAAATTGCTAAATATTTAGAATTTTTTTTTTAATATTACAAAATAGGAATAGACTTGTTTTTGTTATCTTTACATAGCCTGTGGATAACAGCAATGTCAAAACAATTTACTCATTACTGCAAACGGCGTTAAACAATGGCATGAAAAGAATAAATAATAAAACGAACTGACGCATTACTGGAAAATTTTTACGATAAAAAATTATTGACTTCTGGGGAAGTACATAAAAAGTGTTGAGTGTGGTTTTAATTTTCAGTTTGGTTACGCTCCGTCTAATAAACAGCTCTTTCCACGTTCTTGCTTGATTTATCACGTAATTCTGATGTATTGTTCGAAAAAAAAAGAGAAAATAGGATATTCTATTTTTTTTCCTTATTTAAAAAGAAAAGAAAAATAAGACATTAAAAATACTCGGCAGCTTAGGGGCCAAAAGTCAGTTCAAGAATAGACAAAATCAGCCAAGGGGAGGGGTAGGGGGGAGGAGTCACTTTGGACAAAAGTCAGTCAATGGGCCAAAGTCGCCTCAAGGGAGTTAAAGGTAGCTCAGGGCAGCTAAAAGTCAGTTCAGCTTGGCTGGAGGGAAGGTCAAAAGTTAGTCCCACCTTGACTGAGTCAGCAAGTAAAATCTTAAAAATCAAAAGCGAAACAAAATCCGATAAAAAAAAAATATAATAAAAATAATTCGTGTATTTAAATATTTTACTTCACATAAAATCCTTTAAAAAATAGGCAAGCTGGAATAAATATTTCTTTGTACAAAATAAATTATCACAGGTTTCAGTGAACCTAATAAGTACCTTCATTTCTTTTAGTACGTAGAAAACATCATCATTAAAATACGTTTAAAGTTTAAAAATACTGTATAAAAATTCAAAATTCTTGTTTTAGCTGTACCTGGGCCCGTAGCCAAGGCCTGCCCCCCCCCCCCCCCCCCCCTGAAGTAAATTGGCTAAACATGCCAGGTATAGGGAATAAAGACCTATTACCCCTTTAACAAAACCCAACACCCCCCCTTCCCTCTTCGGCTCTTCGTTCTGGCTACGGACCCGTCTGTACCTCAGAGCTAAACCGAAGTATTCGGAAAAACCAAAATGGCGGCTATTTTTTCATTTTTAGTAATAAACGATCAAGTGACAGGTTTCATTCTCGAGATACAGATTTTTGACAAAATTGGAATAATAATACAACCTAAGAAATTGGAAATTCATACAAAAATTTATAAAATGTATTTCGATCATGATGTTATCTATTTGAAGTACTAAGAACAACCAAAATAATAGTTAAAAAAAGGGATAAAGCAATTTACTTATTTTTTTCCTCACTTAAAAAAAACTATTTATATCACAAAATAGGAATAGGCCCGTTTTTGTTATCCATAAACAGCCTACTGTTAAACAGCAATGTAAAAAGAATGCTATCATTACTTCGAATGGCGATAAACAAGCGTGAAAATAAACTCTTCTAAAATAAGAAATAAAAAAGCGAACTGATGCATTACATTGCAACATAATGCATTATCATCATAACTTTTTACGATGAAAAATTCATTTGCTTCTGGCGAAGTACATAAAAAGCTGTTCGAGAGTGGTAGCGCTTGCGGAATACGATTCTAAAAATTTAAATTTACGTTTGGTATTGCTCAGTCTGATAAATAGCTCTTTCCATGTTATTGCTTTGTTTGTGATGTGATACTGAAGCATTGTCTGAAAAAAAGAAGGAAAATAATTTTTTTCTTTTTACAAAAAAAAAAAAAAAACTTACCAAATGCTCGTCAGTTAAATTACAGCCAGGGTTAAACAACAAGTCCATTTCTCTTTTCAACCGCTCTCTTTCATAAGGAGTCGTATTAATTGAGATCTTAATTAAAACAGAATAGCCTTGACCGAATGTTTCCTTTAAAACGGTCGTCTCTCCTAAACAACATAATTGCCCTTTTACCATAATCGTCAGTCTAGTGCATAAAGCTTCGCATTCATCCATACTAAAAAAAAAAAATGAATAAGATTACGTCAAATTTTTTAAAATTGTACATAACGTAACTAAAAGCGAGGGCAAAGTTTTTTTTTTTACCTATGAGACGTAAGTACGACAGATTGCCCTTCCTCCCTTAAATTACTGATCTGACTCCAGATGGATCTCCGCCCAGACGGATCGACTCCGGTCGTCGGTTCATCCAAAAAAATTAACGGGGAGTCCCCGATGAGAGCAACAGCCGTCGCCAGTTTTCTTTGGTTCCCGCCGCTGAGCGTCCTGCACAATTTATTTTCGCTGCCTTCCAAGTTCATTTTTTCTAGCCATTTCCATACTTCTTTTTTAACAAGGGTGCATCGAATCCCCCTTAACCTTGCGAATAAAGTCAACATTTCTACGGCGTTGAAAATCGGGATGTAGCCACCGGATTGGGGGCAAAAACCTATTTTAAATAAAGCCTGCGAAGAAGATTTTTTTTTAAAAAATTATTTTTCGAACAAAAAAAAAACCGAAAAAAATTAAGAAACCTACCCTTCCGCTTTTGAAATAAGAAAACAAAGGCACCGAGTTTACGAATCCCTCCCCGTTTGAAGGCGCTAATTTACCCGTGAGCATGTTGAAAACGGAAGTTTTACCGGCTCCGTTTGTTCCCAGCAGACCGAAACATTCCCCGTGATTGACGGAAAAGGAAACTCCCCGCACTGCTGAATTAGGCTTCAGTTTCCTCAAATACCACCGTTTCAAGTCGTTGACGATTAAAGCTTTGCTGGAAAAGTCCTTGCGATCGATTATATTATTTAAATTGTCCTCTTCGACTTCGACAGCTTGGTCTTTTTTATACTGAAAAAAAAATAAAAAAAAATTAAAAATTAAAGGAAAAAAATTTTTAATGGCTGCATACAAAGCATTAGGGTAAATCAAGCTGGTCTCCCTTTCTTCATCCACCCAAGAAGCAAAACTGAACATTTACCTCTAAAGAGTATTGGACATTACAAAACGTGGTAAGTACACAATGAATACATTTTTCCAAAATTTTGAATCCTTAACAACTAAATAAAAAAATAAAACAACGGAGTATATTCCTAGGCCCAAAAGCATGGATCCTGAAAAAAAAAAAAAAAAAAAAATATTAAATACTCCAAATTCTAATTAAAATTTATTATATGTATATTTTTTTAAAACATCTTCTAATTTAAATATTCATTTTAAAAATCCGATTCTTACCTTCTTTACGATTGCAAACATTTTTGGTATTAGCTTCAAACAAAACGCTTGGATGAGCGTACGAAATGTATTTGAATACGTCATCTACCGAAGAAAGCTCGTTTGCGACAACTAAAAAAAAACGAAAAAAATATTAGGCCTAAACCTATTTTATTTTTGTAACCTCAACAAGAGTAAAAATATATCTAAAACATTTCGTGGACACGATCAAAAATTTTCACTCAGGAAATCAAATTCCAGTCTTACCTGTCAACAAGAAGAACATAATACAAGCTATAGAAGCCGAAGCGATCGACTTAAAAATCGTGGTAATCGCGTAGTAAAGCAGCAGCAAAGCAACCATCCATAAAATCAAACCGGGGACGATTTCCCCCGAATTCGATTTAAACAGTTCGTACGAGGACTCGTCCGACGACGCATAAATCAAACTGACAACTGTTATGACCCCTGCGAAAGTGACGAAATCAAAAATCAAATGAGTCCCCCAGTACACGAAAGTCGGAGTCAGCATAATGGTCAAATGTTTGATCCCGAAAAATTGTTCCTTCAAGGGCGGGATCAAATAGAAGAAAGCGATGAATGTGGGCCACATCGATAATCCCAAGAGGGAACAGGAGAGAGTTTCCGCGAAGTCGAAGTCTCGCTCTTCCCGAACGTGTTGAACGTTTAAAGATGTCGTGATGTTTCCGGTTGTCTGAGACTGAAGAAGGGAATTGTGGATGACGTTCAAAGCGATCGGAACCATGTGAACGGCTTCCGAATTGTGAAAGATTGAAATTTTGTTTCGGAAAAATTCGACTGCCATTGTGGACGTCGCGTACTCATGAAAATTTTCCTGGAATATTTCTTGAATGACTGAAAAAAGAATTAAATTGAATTAAAATTAAAATTCGAAATGTATTTGACTTGATCTAGACTTAAAGACAGGCTCTTACCTTTGGTAACGTTGGGTACTGATCTGGCACTCGACCCGAAATCAGTTAAAATTTTTTCAAAAGCATCCACTATTTTATTTTTTGAATCCGAAGAATATAACACTTCGGATTTCCCATAAATATCCAGCTTTAGAGGAAGGGATTCGTTGCTGACGCTTCTACGACTTTTGAAAATTTTAAATGCTTCGGGAAGGACATAAACCTCGAGTACTATGAAGCCGACAAATATTATCTGCGGCGGCGATTAAAAAATTGATTAAAAACATTATTTAAAGAGAACGTAAAAATAAAATTGCTTACATTTAGAATAAGAAACAATAAAAATTTCCTTTTAAAATATATCCATTTTTTCGCCAAAAGCGCGTAAATCTGACAGAAAAGTAAAATCCGCGTTGAATATTTTGAACCGTGAAGCTCATCGGTACTTCTAAACCTTTTGTAAGGAGTAGAGTCCACTTGATCCACTCCGTTTTCTTTTTTTGATGGATCAAAGCTGACACTGAAAAAAAAAAAAAAAAGGACTCCATAAATTTTTTTAAAACGTACTTACAAAATATTGAAAAATTAAGGTTCTAGTTCGTTTACATAACCGGCCGGTTAGCCGGGTGGTGTACACATTTTAACGATAAAAAAATATGTTAAAAAATTTTTTTTAAATCCAATATTTTGTACATGAAAACGGGGTCTAACTGTACCGAAACCGTACCCAAAACGTTTCGTTATGTTCAGAGATAAATTTCCATGATATTAAATGCATGAGCAACAGTTAATAGTTCTTAATTTGATAATATTTGATTGTTTTCGCAAAAAAAAAAAAATGTTTATTTCCGAGAGACTAGTGCAGCGCGAACTATTTCAACAACAAAAAGAAAAATGGTGTCTATTTTTTTTATTTCGAAAACATTAAAAAAAAAATGATCGAATTTAGGCACCACAAAGCCTTTTTCGTACATTTCAATAACGAAATTTTACCTTTTAAACATAACAAAACGTTTTGGCACGGTTTCGGTGCGATCCGATCTCATTTTTATGTGTAAAATAACGAATCGAAAAAAAAAAAATTAAACTTTTTTTATTGTTAAAAAATTTTCACCGCCCGGCTGACCGGCCGGTTATGTAAAGGAACTAGAACCTTACAAGCACAAGTTAAAAACATTTTTTAAATGTTAAAAGCTTCGATTTTTTTTTTTTTTTTTTTTGACGGCACCGCGGAATTTTTAAATTAAAAAAAAATATGTATATTGGTCACCAATTGCTCAAGAGCTCCCTTTCTTCCCTCGTTTAAAAAAAAAAAAAAGAAAGAAAAAAAAAAAAAAAAAAACTAAAGCTCTAATTTTATCTGAGACTAAAGTTCCCCCGTCAAACAGACGGGTAAAATGTTACAACTGTCGCGAAGTAAAGTTTTGTTTTTAAAATGGGGAGCTTCGCCCTCTATTGTTTTTGAAATATTCATCAAAACCGGTTGGATAGGGGCTCCGTACTTGTTGGACATCGCTTATTTTTCTTCGCGTTTTAATATATATAAGATTCTTCCTAAGGAAGAAAACAAAATCTGATCATGCAGAGTTTTTTTATTTCAATCCCCTGCCTGGCTCTCCCCCCAATTCCTAAAAAAACTGCAACAACCTCGCATGTAAATAAACGAATTTTCTTCTCCCTTCATCAGTAAAGTGAATTTCAACCTACTTCAGAAACACATCTTCCAACGTAGAAATCGTAACGCTGTAGCTCACCACATCGTTACTATTTTTTTTCTCATCTAAAGCTTCGAACAGCGCCGGAAAATTACTCATTTCCAACTCTGGTAATTGATAAAATAAAGTTAAAGCGTTTTGAGACTTAAAATTTGACGTTGGGATTATCCTTTTTACGAGAGCCGTTACGTCATCCATTTTCCCTGAAAAAAATAAAAAAAATAAATAAAATTAGCATTTTCAAGGTCAAATCACGGAAATATTTAGAAATATTTTTCCGAAAACTTATATTTTACAATTAATTTTTGGCGTACAATTAAAACTCCTCAAAAAACCCGAGCTATTCGCTCAAAGTCTTACTAGACGCCTTTGGATTTTTGGTGTATGCAACCCGCATTGCATGCAAGTAATACAAGCTACCGCTTAAAATTTGTTTTCCTTCGCAACGATATCGCAAAAAACAAGTTTTAGTTTTAAAGTTTCAAGTCAGAATATTGAACTTCCAGACAAAACTCTAACTTAACCCTAATGGCTAGTTCAAGAAAAAAAAAAAAAAATTTCAAACTTTACTAACTTAAATTGGAAATAACGACGGACAAAGTGTAACCGGTTCCGAATTTCGATTTCAGGAACATCGGAGTCCCGAAACATTTCATAGCTCCTTGATCCATTATTGCAATCCGATCACAAACGGCATCTGCTTCTTCCATGAAATGAGTTGTTAAAATCACAGTTTTTGTACCTCGAAGTAGCTGTTAATGAGAAATCATTTATGAATTAATTTTGAATTTTTTTTTTTTTTTTAATGTCAGGGATCATACAAGAATTACGTAAGCAGCTTAGAAGGAATGAGGAGGGGGTTTGAAAAGTCTCACTCTAATGTCAAAACTTTATAAAAAGAAGTTAATTTGATTAACAAAGGGGGAGTTGACAATTTTATAAAAATCGTGCTTTACGTAACATACTTGTAGGGCCTCTTACGTAAAATACGGCACTCACTAATAAAATTTCCCAAATTTCGCGACGTATTTCCGGATCCATCCCTGACGTAGGTTCATCCAAAATAATAACCTGAAATTTAAAAAATAATTTTTACGTATTTTTTAAATTTTTGACTTCTCGAACATAATTTTCCAGAATATTTGGAGAGAAGCCCTTTTTTTCAGAATTACTTCCTATGCTTAATTAATCAAATTCTATCTTTATCTTCTTATGGACCAAATCGGCTTCCCACCAAATGATGCTTTTGCTATTTCTGTACATAAGAGAGTCAAAAGTCGAATTTGAAAGTTTGCATACATGCAAAATAAATAAATAGCGGTTCTTTTTTTATTTCTTTTTTCACAGTCCAAGTTTTGGCTCTCTGATGTGCAAATTTGTTTCCTCCTTAAAAAATTTCGTTTCCTATTAGAAAAAAAAAATTTACCTCGCTATCTCCTATTAAAGCTATGGCAAGCGATACTTTTCTCTTTTGGCCTCCTGACAAGTTCGCGGCTCGATTATTTTTTACATTCTCCATTTTGAACCTGTCCAGTATTTCTTTGGCTTGTTTGAATGATTGTCTTCTGCTTAAACCCTTGAGCTATTAAAAAAAAAAAAAAAAGGATTAGATTTTTTTCAGGACTTGCAATAAGCAATCTTCCAGCGTTTCAATTACCATTCCAAAAAACGCGATGTTTTCCAAAGCAGTTAGATTCATAAAAAGCATATCGTGTTGAGGACATAACCCCAAACTTCTCCTGGCTTCGTCGGTATTTTTCGCTACGTCGTAATTATTAACCAAGACCCTTCCGGAGGTCGCCGGAGCCAACCCGCATATTATGGAGATCATCGTAGTTTTTCCTGCTCCGTTATGACCTAACAGACCGGTGATTTCCCCTTTGTAAAAATCTATGCTGACGTTATTAACTGCTGTAACTGGTTCTTTTTTAAACGGTTTGTATGTTTTGCTTAGTTCCCGCACTGATATCCCTTCCTTAAGACCTTGAGGCACTTCCTCGTATAAGCTACTTTCTTTCAGAATGCTTGAAGAGGATCTTTTAATGTCTATTTTATTGGGACACCAATACGATTTCTGAAAAAAAAATTAAAATTAAAATTTTGATTGTTAAGATTTAAAAAAAAAAAAAAAAAAAAAAAAACTTACAGAAAAACAAAAGAAATAGGGTTGAGGAATCCCAAATTTTCCCGGTCTAACTTGATCCAAATACCATGTTAACAAAAAGTATAACAACGTATCGAATATCATCATGAATAACAACTCACACAATGTTAGAATTCCATCGCTGTTGGATAATCTTTCTTGGAACTTAACTTTTTTCTCTGTAAATAGCACAAAAAAAAAAAAAAATTAGTGAACAAATCATGCGTTAAATAACGTTCCGATTTTTCTTACCGTAAAATTCAAAATCCGAAAGTCTCATAACACTTTCCAGTAAGCATACATGAGGTACAAGGCATTTTACAAAAGCTACAAATCTACTTGTAGATAACTCAATCAACCCTTTGAAAAGCAAAATAAATATCCAAAGAAGGAATGTAAAAATGGTTGTGGATAAAACTGCAAAAACAAAAAAATTAATTAATTCATGGTTCATAAAACAATTCAGCAATTTTTTAACTTACCACTATTAAAAACACAACTAAGAAAAAACAAAAAAACAATAATGCTAACAGTTCCAAAAACAAAAACAAGAATGGTGTCAAATACTGAAACGTGTTCGAAAATTATCGGTTTTCCGGCTAATGAAACATGAAGAAGTATTATAACTGAGATTACAATCACTGATAATGGCAATAACGCATCAATTAACTTTGCCACCCATATTTGCCACCTCCGTACTCCCATCATCAGTAACAATTCCTGGAAATTATGACAAACTTTTTATTTCACTTCTTTTTGAATCCCTTTATTCAAACTTACTTTTGCCCCAGAAGCTTTTTCCTGAACTATTGATGAAGTGACAACAACATTTGAAAAAGCATACATTAATATTAGCATAACAGTAAAGAATGAACCATCCAATCTTGGTAATTTTGAAAATAAATCCATATTCTCTATTTCCACCTGCAAAATGAAAAAAAATATTAGCACATCTTTACTGCAACAGAATTACCTTTTCCCTAAAAAAGTATAATTACCGTAGGCATATCAATACTTCTTAAATTAAGAAAAGAGGTATCAATTGCATTCTGCAATTCCAAAACAGGAAAAGTTCCTGGATATGAATACTTTGGCAAACTATCAGAAAATAAATCCGAAGATCTCCATAAATTATGAGCATCACACCATCTATGCTCTGTAGGGTAAATTGTATAATTTAATGAATCAGGATCAACCTGGCTGTTCTCCAGTCCTTCAAATTTCACTCCAATGTAAAATGTTTGATTTGCTTTGATGAATCCAGGTCTTACATCTTGAATAAAAATCAAAAATCATTAACTTTTTACCTTCTTTTGGTAACATATTTACAGCTATACATACTAGACTTTTTATATCCTGTCCTGCAAGCAACATTTTCCATTAATTTATTAACAAATGGAACATCTGGCTCATACAATACTACACTTAAATGATCATCAACAGTTTTACAAACTCCATTTCTAGGCACAAAGTGCATGTAATCATTATTTACTCCTTCATGATTAATTACTTGAACTTGAACATTTATAAAAATCATTAAAGCTACTGGTATCAATATTTCTAAAGCTGTCCGGATAGGTTTATGCCTCCTGTATAAAATATCCTTCCATAGAAGGATAAAAATCTTAAGTGTCATTTTGACTTAAATTTTTATTTTTAATTATTAAATACTGCATCTATAAATGAAAAATAAAACAAAATTATTATGTTTAAATGACCCATTTGTTATAGTGAAAATGATAAACAACAACGGAAACGATTATTGTTTATCCTGAAAGCCTAATAGAATACTTACGTAATTTTCTTCCTAGTACTCCAGGAAAAATTAAATTCAAGTCGGTTGTGTTCTACCATGTCGTGCATATTTGCGTAATTCAATCCTTATAATAACGTAACCCATTGAACGGTATTAAATTCCCATAACCACATATTTGACAGATGAAACATTGTTTGACAATGAATCAGACGCCATTTTACAGTACTGCAACTTTGAAAACGTAAATTAGAAACGCTCCGTCGTGTCATTAGAATCCGCCATCTTGCTTGTGTACGTTTTTGGTTCTTTTGGATTTACGAGAAGAAGTAAGTTAATTTTAATCATAAAACATCTTGGATATTTTAGCTCATTATTCGCAATTTGTAATTTTAAATAATGCTCTAGACGTTTAAAAATAAGTCTTGAAACGGTTCTGGCAGTTTCGGCTAGTATTTAAAGCGATAATTAATCTCTTTGTTTTTGTGTTTTTTAGGTTAAGGTTTATTTCGAAATGGCGAAGAGTAAGAACCATACCAATCACAATCAAAGTAAGCTATTCCTGTTTATTTAATTATAAACATATTTTTGTAGATAAACTTTTAATTACATTCTTTTTGTTATTTATAGACCGAAAAGCTCACAGGAATGGTATTAAAAAACCAATTAGGAAACGTCATGAATCAAAATTAGGCGTAAGTAAGCTTTTTTACCTTTTTTTTTTTATTTGAATTACGAGTAAGCATTATGTTATGGCCCTATTTTGCAGGTTGACCAGAAGTTCCTTAGAAATTTAAGATTTTCAAAGAAACATAATTTAACAGCGGAGAAACAGAGGAAAGTACATGAATGGAGGGAAGCACAGAAAGCAAAATCAGGGAAAACTCCAGTTAAAGCTTAAATAAAAATTTCTTAAGTTAAATTTGGAAGACAATTTTTTTATCCCCTCTCTATATTAAAAAGAATGTTTAGGAAGATACAGGTAAACATAACAATTGTCAAATTACTTTCAAACAATAATTTTGGAGCAAATACAGTCCAAATGAACAGGTGATGAATTTGGAATATTAATAGGGTGCTAAAGATTGTATGTGGGATAATTCTTAAAGTTGCATAGATGAAATCTGCTTTTGTTGATAATAAATATGATAATATGATGGCCGAGGAAGTGTGGGCTTCCATCAAGAGAAATACAGAGATTGGATTGTAGTTTTCTGATCCTACAAAACCTGATGCAACATCTACATTTGCCATGCTGTTTCCGTTACCCTGAAAATAAGAAAATGTTTAAGATATAAAGTATAAACTTGATTCGAACGCGGGTCTTACCAAGGGACTACCGTTCGCCCTAATGTTTGAGATATATTTACACTGAAATTTATTTAACATACCTGGTAAAAATAAAAGACATAACCCAACCAGACATGGGTAATACTGTTCCATATGTCATCTTCAGTTTTGTAAAAAAATTTATGAATTTTTCTGCTGATTAAAATTTCAGTTGGTATCAAAATTAAATTATGAGGTCTGAATAATAGCCCAGCAATTAATGACCAAATTAAATAAATAGGAGACTTTTGATAAATGGTTTGGATGGTAAAAATGAATAAAAACAACCAAAATAACTTCACTTCAGTGATGCCCCTAGGAAAAGAAAAAAAAAAAATTAGATTAAAGACTCATAAGGGACCCATTTGAGTTCCTACCTTGAGTAGGGATGACATAAATATTCAATGTGAATACTATTAACAGCCAGTCTATAAAAAATTATGAATAAAAGTGTTATTCCATACACAAAGATTTGAGCAGGACTGCATCTTTCGCTATAACAACAATAAAGCATTCCAATAATACCTGAAACAGAAAAACAGTTTACAGTTAAAAGTTTTTGTAATAATTTTTTTTATGATCACATAATTAAAAAAAATTTTTGTTCAAGTAACTTACCTAACAAAAATAAAATTAATAACAAGTCTCTCTTATCTGGTGAAGATAGGTAACCATGAATATCAGGTAAACTGGCCCATTTATCACCGGTTTGATTCAATTTCCTGAAAATTCTATGCAAGACTCCTATCACAATCCATTCAGCCACAGATTTAATATATTTTAATTTTTGAACATTAAAATCAAACGATTCCAAAGCGGCTGCAACGCAAAACGTTATCCAAAAAAAATACCACGTTTGATGTTCTTCTTCTAAAAAACTGGTGGCTGAGTAGCTAACAGCATGCATTACAGTTCCTAATATTAAAATCCAATGACTGAATTTCTTTGGTTTTAAAATGTTAACAATTTTAAATAAAAAAAATGAGCATGATATCCAAAACATCAAGCAACTAATTATAAGGAATGTAAACTTAATTTCAGTCTTTGATCTCCTAGCAGCATCACTTAATTCATTTAATTGTACAAAATATTCATTTGCTAATTGAGCTGTGGAATAATTTTTCAATATGTGATTTTCATTGTGCAATAACATTCTGAGATTGTTTTCAAGCTCTTTTAAAATTTCTTCCTGTGACATTTCGTTTAAAAGCTGTGGTATCAATTTACCAACACTGTTAACTGGTATTGGCAAGCCTAAAAGAATTGAAATTGTCGGTGCAATATCCATTTGAGGTATGGTGTTATTTTTTGGCCACCTAAAAGTTTCAAAAAAAAAAAAAAATTAGTTAAAAAGTCTGTAAAAAAAGTTTTAATAAAACATTACCCAGGCAATTGATAGCAAGATTGTCCAATTGACACCAGTGGCACTGTTACCTCTGGATAAGTAACACCGCCATGGCTTCCAGAATCTTTCATCCCATGATCTCCTGTCAGTAAGAACTTAGTCTTAATGCTTTTTTCAGCTTCAATGTCTTTAAGATAGCTGACAATTTTTTCAACAATTTCATCCATTTCTTCTAGTTTTGGTTGAATCAACAAACTTTCAGGACCTTCCAAGTGACCAATCTGATCCAACCTGAGTAATGCAAAATCATAACGTCCCAATCATCCCTTTTTAATTCTTCATAAACATTCTTAGTGACTTTATTATCAACTTCACTATATTCAGAGACGAAGAATGAAGAAACTCCTTCATATCGAATGAAGTGATTTGGGAACAATCTCAACCAAGTATCATCCCCATAAAAAATTAATCTGTAGCCATTATTAAGAGCCTGAGTTACAAAATTATCCTGCTTAAAACTAGCAGTTTCCATATTAAATATTAGATCAAAAAATGAAGGAACTATACCGGATGTTATAGCCTGAAAAGAAAAAAAGTTAAAGGAAAAGAGCTTGAATTTTTTAAAAATATATGTTCTACCTTTATGCGAGGCATTGTAACAGTTGGAGAATCAGCTGCTGTTGTCAATAAGCAAGCTTGATTATTTTGAATGGAAGACCTGACAAATGGCATATATACTCTATTTTCAGACGAAATGAAATCATAACGAAGAGCATCTATCACAAAAAGAACAAGTTTGTGAATGTGTTGATGCCTTAATTCTTCAAATTTTTTTTCTTCCCTGCAAAAATGACAATCTTATTAAATCACACCTTAATAATTTTTTGTGAACTTTTTTTTTTCTTTTTACCTGTTGTCATAATCTTTTTCAAAAACAGAGTCAGGGTTCATTAAATCATGAACTGGAAAAAAGCCATACGAATATATAAACAGAGCCACGATTAATATACCGTAAAAAAATAATAGTAATAATCTATCTGACACTTGATTCATTTCCGTAGGTTATTTTAATGAAAGCACTAATTATTAATAATCATTTTTCCTCTTTATTAATTGGCAACTGTTATCTTATTAACACTTTTTGTACAATTTTAATCCGTCATTTTTTAACATAGTTTTAACGGGTTGGAGTTTTCCGTCTAGCGGCATCGTAATCAATGAAGTTAAGTTTACAAACAAAACGGAGGATAGTTCAATTTTCGTCGTGGCTCTGACTAACGAACGAAAATTGTTAAATTCAAACAAATGCTCCAAATCCTTTGTTAGATTCCTCTTAAGTTTAGTCTACATATTTTATTCCATGATAGACTAATTAAATTATTTAATTATAATTTATGTAAGCCTTTAAAATCCTAAAAATAAAAATTACCGCGAAATTTAAAATCATCGTGGCAGAACGAAAAACCGGTGTCGCCAACTTTTAAAAAAATGTTTTGGGAAATTCGTGAATATTTTTTTACATTGAAAAATTGCTAATTATTTTAAAACTATCTTGGATTTATTCCAAATTTCGTTCCTAGTAGTTTTTCTTTAATTTAAATGCAGTATCGTGAGCTTTTTCAGATGTTAGGAAGGTCACATATTTTTAATTCATGTCAATACAACAAGATTTAAATTTAAAAAATCAGCGAATGAGGTTAAATTTTTTCTTTCTCATCGATGACTGTTTAAATCATCCTTACAATAAGTAAATTTAATTCTAATGGATTTCAAAATACATCCCTAGTCTTCCGCTAAAGTTCATTAAAAGGTGTGTATAATTTAAAAATAGAAATTTGGTCATTGGCCTTTTCCGTTATTGAAAATAGATAAGCTTCATAGTTTGTTTTGTCTTATTTTTTATTATTTTTTTTCTTTAATTTCTGCAATTATTCATGGGTAAGGAATTTAGTTCTCACGCGGTCTGTGTGATTTTTATTTCAGGTTTTAAAAAGATGATTATTTATTAATTTGTAAAAGGAATGGCAGAAATGCTTCTGTGTGATCGTTTAGAAGAACTTTGGTTGTCAATTGACCAACAGCATTTGCTATATATGGAATTGGATGAAAGCCTTAGTAAAATACAGCAAAGGGAAAAGTTGGAAAGTTACATCAAAGAATATTTATGTATAGCTCCACATGATAGAAAGTTTTCATTTCATCAGACTGCTGAAATTTTACATCGAAGTGCTAGTACTAAGGATAATTTTAGCGGGTACAGAGCCGCTGTCGCGTGGAAAGCCATAGGAAAATATGCAGACAATCTAGTTGCACAGCCTTGGAGGAAGGAATACAGGGATATTAAGGTTGGAATTTTACATACTTTTGTGAGGATTTGAATAATTAACTGAATTTTTTGAATTTTAGTTGTATTGCGGATTTTATAAGCATGAAATAGAAGAAAGCTTAGTTGGAGCTGAGCTTATGTTTGAAGCAATGGGATATCGTCATGCAGGACATTCTACAATGTCTCTTCCGGATATATTAGATCCGGATCGCGTTACAAGTGTGTCAAAGGACGCGATAATGGCATACGTTGAATGTCAAATTCTAAAACAAATATGGGAAGCTCTTTCATCTCATTATAACTTCACTTGGTTGGAAATTTTAGAATTTCGAGAGAACCACGCAGGGACGCCGGATCAAGCGATACGAGCACTAACTTACAAATATCGTCAGCGACAGTATCAAGAACAGAGCTATCATAGGCCGCAACATTTACGGACCGACCTGCATCATCCGACTCGTTCAGATTGCATGGGCATCCCGAACCCCATGAATTATTACAGTAGTCATATGCATTATCCTAGTCATTCTTACACTCTCCCCGTACAGCAGCGATATTGTTCGATGATCAGCCCTCAGCAAGTAGTTCCACCCTCTATGATTTACCAGCAGCCACCGATGCATACGCCTTACGCACCTCAAAACATAATTAAAGCACAAGATTTATATCCGACCAACGGATATCACGTTCACCCTCATTATCCGTCTCATATTAATCCTCACATGATTCATAACGGTTATTCAGTTCCCCAGGCGATGTACCCCGCTCCTTCCGCAGTGCCCACGGGGCAGCTGATCGAAATCGAATCGGCTCAATCGCACAACGAATGCGAAGCACATCCTCAAAGATCCTCCTCGAACAAATACCATTCGCCTCAAGAAGAGCCGGCAGCTCGGTGGCACAGCGTGCCGGAAACGGTCAAAATCCCGGAAAACCCTCCGGTTCCTTCCGGGAAAGCAAGGGACGACGGGGCCGGATCCTGGGAGAATTGGGATTACGTTTATCGAAATTTAGAGACGAACAAAAAAGATCCTCGGAACGACTTGGCGTCGCCGACTAATCCGAACAACCCGGACCCGGAGGGGGATGTCGTGGAAAAATTGAAAAAGACAAATTTAGACAGGATCGAAACGAAACAGACTGATAACACGAACAAACCCCGCGTCGAAGGAGACGGGGAAGTTAGGGGCAAAACGGCAATCGAGACTGAAGTTGACAATAGCAAATACCTTGTAGTAGAAACGAAACCAATTAGAACTAGTCCGGATAAAACGAAGAGGAGAACGTCCGAAACGAGTACCAGCAGCCTTTTGAACATTAAAGTTAATTTAGACCCGGAGTCGGAAAAAGAAATCATCCCGAAGCCGAAGGAAAAAACTCCAGAGCCGAAAATAAAACAAGTAGATGATGACGACAAATGGGAATGCATCACGTGTACTTATTTAAATCCCTCGAAAAGGGACATTTGTGAAATGTGCTACAAATCTAAAGAAAGGGGTAGTGAATTGAAACCGCAACCCAGCGGTGGGCAGGAATGCCCGAAATGTACACTTGTCAACGAGCCGGGGTTATCTTACTGTGCCGCGTGCAGCGCGTCTTTGAAAGACTCCCCAACTTATATATAAAGATTACAGTTCTGTGGCCAAGCAAAAATTCATAGGAAGCCAGGTTAAGCTCTTAAAAAAAAAAAAATTATCCGCTCCCCCTTAAATAAAAATACAGCCTTCCCCTTATGGCGAAGAAAAGTGACTAAAGTACTAGAAGTTTCCCGGTTCCCTCTTTATGATCTAATATGCCGAAAAGTCCTCCAACTGAGAGAATTACACCCCCCTTGCGCTTAAACGCAATTTATATGGCTTTGTTGGAAAATAATTTACTAGAAGTTTGTTATTGGAGCTTAATTTAAGTAAAGTTCAATTGTAAACGATCTTTTTTATTCAAAACTATCTTTGTTAAAAATTTTAATTAAAAGAGGTCGTCCATAATTACGTAAATATGCTTAGGGAAAGGGTTGGGAATCTCCGAAAATCTTACATTAATGTTAGGTAAATGTCCGCATGAGGAAGCAAATTTTTTTGCTTCCCAATCGAAAAAAGATTTCTTCCCTCTAGGTAAAGGGTTGAGCACCTGTGAATTTTTATTTCGGCCTCATGTTTTCTAATTTTTTTTTTAAAAAAGGAAACCCTATTTTTGATTATAGCCTGCTACCCAAGCTGTAATAATTGTAAGAAATTTAAATGATAATTCTCCAATTAAAAAAAAAAAATTTTCTCTAAGATTTTATTGTTAAACCTATTTTGAATTTTATACGTTTAAAAAGTATGAGATGATTTGTAAAAAATCGTTAAGATCGAATAGAATTATGTTGTGTTTTAAATGATTTTTTTTCTGAATTTTTTTTTTTTCTACGAGAGTCAATTTTTAATTTCGTCTCATTTCGAATCCGGTGTGATTGCTTTGCGACTAAATAAATTTTTTTTCCTTATTAATAAAAAATTAATATAAATTTTAAACTTAATTATATTATGGTTGAATTTTTTACAAGAGTCGTGAAACTTATAATGAGGCATTTTGAATACTGTTTTTGGAATTTGAACAGGTTCCCCAATTCCGATACAATTGTTTTATGTTTTTAAAACTGAAGCTTCAGCGCTGAGGGTTCAGATATGGAGGTGCAGGCCGAAACTGGAGTTTACGTCCCGAACGAAGTGAGAGCCGCGTCCAGTCGAGGCCTGTAAGCCACCTCCGTGCGTGATTTGGAAGCTATTTTTTTTCACGAATCCAAAAATCACGATTTCTAGTTTTTGCACCTGGCAGAAAAATTCATTTTAAGTAAAAAGAGCAGAATTTCAACAGAATTTTAAATTCCCTTAATTATAAATTCTCATCCATTTTGATTTTTATAAATTATAAGTAGATTTTAGCTAAAAAAAACTTTCCTTCTTACCATAAACTCTGATAAAAAAATTTTCATTTGGAAATGAGATCATTGGTTCTTTTGTAAACAACTGGGCTTAAATTTTTTTTCCTGAATGCAAACAATTCATTTAGTTCCAGCGGAACAGGTGTAAGATGTTCATTATCAGTCTTATTTTCTACATCGTTATTTACTGCTGCAACACAGCTCACTTCTTTCTTAATTTTTTCATAATTATTGGTGGTAGCCTCTTCTTCAAGCCCATTTTTTAATAATTCTTTTTTCTGCTCCAATTCCTGGTAGATTTGATCTACTGTAAGATTAACTTGAACATGATTCTCTTCATTTGGATTCTCATTTGTATCATTATTGGCAAATCGAACATGCCTCATTTTTCTAGGAACAAATTCTTCAGAATTTTCGAAAGTCTCACTTGGAGTTGGAGTTGATATGGGATTCGGAAAAATGTTCTCATTTTGTTTTCGCTTCCTAGACCTATGCTTTCTGACTCGTTTCCTCTTTTTATTTAATGATTCATTATTTGAAGTGTCTTCATCATCTCCACCGTCCTGTTCGTTTTCGACGGTATAATTAAGATTGCTTTCATCATCTTGGCTGTTTTCATTAGAATTATTTAATTTCTCTTCGTCAGGAAATATATTAGTGGCTGAAGCTTCCTTTCTTAATTCAGTTAACATTGCACCAAGGCTAAATGGTCTTCGAAAATTGGATTTCTTCTTCTGGTTTGGAATGATGTTATCCACTTCTGAAATGTTCATATGCTTTGGGCTTTCAGAATGCTGAGCAACTGTCCTGTTATTATCAGGTTTATAATTGACAGAGTCTGATGGATTTTTCTGTTCTATTGCTAAAAGCTGAATTTGTGATGTAATTTCTTTTGTTTTTGATCCATTTAACCTGATGCTTGCATTTAATTCATTCTGAGATGGGGTTTGATGTTTTTCTTCACAACTAATATCTTGTATCCTTTCATTATCTTTATCAAGTATTTCTCCTGAAAAGTTTAATCAAAAAACTAAGTTAGAACAAGTAAAAAACTTGTAGTATTTGACTTGAATGATTTTTCTAGATTTGACTGAAGTAATATGCGGATTTTTATCAGGACAATATCAAGCCTGTTGATAGTAATATTCATTGAGATTCTTTAGCAAACGTTTTTTTTAAGAAGAATTTATTTTTAAGACTTGTCATAGTATCATGAAAAGAATTGTTGTATACCTGTCTGATTATCAAAATTTATCCGTAGTCTGTTCAATAATATCTTTGGAATGTTTTGTGATTTATCATAAAATTTCATGGTTTGAAGAAGAAGTTGCATACGTTCTCTTTCAGATTCCTCTGGAATATAAACTTCCGCTCTAAAAGGAAAAATACCAATCAGTATTTTAGCAATCATGTCTGATCAAATAGTACTAAAGTGACAACTTACTGAACTTTTTGGAGTACTGATAAAATTCTAATGTCTTCCAAAAAATGGATATAGCCAGTGCCATGAGTAAAGCGAATGAATTCTTTTATCCTAAACATAGAACGAATGAGTTCTATAAATTCAATAAAAACACTCATTCGTGAGGGATCAACGAAGACATGATATATGAAAGGTGGTACTTCTTTAATTTTTGAAACGTCCACGGTAACTGTAAATGTTGATGACATCTTGATTTAAAAAATATTACAACTCCGATTCCCCCCAAAAAAAATGTTTTTAACAAATCGCTCGATTGTTTACAGTTTTTACCGTGAATTTCTATTGCCGGGCGCCTTGGGATCCTAAAATTATCAAAAATGATGAAAGACGCCATACTGGATTTTCTGACATCGATTACCATTACATTTTTAATAGAAGTACAATAACTAGGCGTCTAGATAGCGCCACATGTCGTACTAGTGTTAATAGGGGACCCTTATCAGGTTTGCCGCTACGTCGTCTGCTATTTTTTCTTCTAGTGCATGATACGGGCGATACGGCACACAGCGAGACCGGGTGCCATTCTAATCACAGATACCAAAGAAGGAAGAAGTAATATTTTATCCGCGTCCATCCGGCGTTCATTTAGGAAGATTTTTACCAATTACTGGACGGAAATAAAGGATCATGCCACCAAAATTCGATCCTACTGAAATTAAAACAGGTAAATGAATTATAGTGTGTTTTTTAATATTTATTTTGACTTGTGAATTTTTGTCGGTACCCGTTGGCTGTAACGGTCGGAAATGTCGTACATAAACACATTGGATATTTTTTAATTACCCGGGTAATATTTTTCAGTATATTTAAGATGCGTCGGGGGAGAAATCGGTGCAACATCCTCTCTAGCCCCAAAGATCGGCCCTCTTGGTTTAGTGAGTGTTGAGGCTTGCAAAATTTTGTCCAAACTTGTCTTTTCATTAGCAGACGACTAATTCTTTTGATTTTTTTGTTTATTTTCAGTCCCCAAAGAAAGTTGGTGATGACATCGCCAAAGCAACCGCGGATTGGAAGGGATTGAAAATCACGGTTTGTCTCACGATTCAAAACAGGCAGGCAACTATCGCTGTGGTACCATCAGCCGCGTCCCTGATCATCAGAGCTTTGAAAGAACCCCCGAGGGACAGGAAAAAGGTCAAGCACGTGAAGCACACCGGGAACTTGTCAATTGACGACATTATACAAATTGCAAGGACCATGAGGCCGCGATCGATGTCGAGAAAGCTTGAAGGGACCGTGAAGGAAATTTTGGGGACTTGTCAGGTGAGTCTAAAAAAATTTATATTATTCTTTTTTTGCGTCTATTGGTTGATTCCGTGCTTAGGGTTGTGAAAAGTTCACAAATTTAGGAATTTAAGTGACCGAAATGTAGAAACCTTTTAAAACAGTACGAAAATTCAAATTTGACGATAAATTCATAGTCCGAAAATTAATAAAGCGTTTACTGACCATTTGAAAATGTTTAAAAACAGCAAAATTATAGTTGAAAAGAATAAGAGTTTATTTAAATTACTAGGAAAAAGCTTCTATTGCAAGATATTTGGTTTTTTGTTTTAAATAAATTATGGTAATTATTATTGAAAAGGAAGTCAAGAAACATTTATAATTATGAAAGGATCGAGAAAATGAAGAAAGGAGAAAATAATTTTAAAAAAATCTGGGGTTATTGTAATTACGGTAATGTTTATCCTTCTGAAGTAAAAGCAGAAAGTTTTGAAAAGTGAAGTCAAGCAACTGTAAACGATTAAAAAAACAGGGAAAATTAGAAGCATTTAGGATTAGGAAGACCAGATAAATTCGGAAAAATTTTCACTGTTTGACATGGTTTTGACATGAAAAAAGCTTGTCAGACTTTGTTAAAAACTTGCAGTGACTTGCATGATTTTTGTAACAGCAGTTTAAAAGAAAAACCTTGAACTGAAAGAGAAATTCTGTAAAGACTGGAAAAGTTTAAAAGTAAATTAAACCATGTCTGATTTGAAAATTTTTTAATAAAATTTAAAAAAAGATATGGGGGTTGCAAAATTTTTGAAAATGTTCGGGGAAAATTTTAAATTAGGTCTGAAGTATTTTATAATAATATCAAAATTTTAATTGCTTGCAAATTTAATAATCAGAAATAATTGCAGGATTTTGGAAATATTTTTGAAGTTTTGGAATAAGAGAAAAAAATTTAGGAACAAATGAAATTTTGAAGAGTGAAGAAGTTGGCAAAAATTGGCAGACTTAATTTTTTACATCATAAGATTTTTCAGTGAGCTGAAAAGTTAAAAATGATTTAGGTTTATGTGGAGTAAAATATTCTAGAAAAATGATTATGAGAATGGGCTATAAAATGTAAAAATAGCTAAAAAAATAAAGGGTAGATTGAGAAATCTGGAAAATAAGAATTTTTTGAGACTGAGATAATTTAAGTTGACAGGAACTTTTGTAAAATTAAAAGGGAAGGGGAATTGAAAAATTTTTGGTAAATGGGTTTTTTTTTTCAAATTTTAAGCACCTTTGAAAGTTTTATAAAATAGCGCTCTAAATAAGCTGCAGGTTTAGAAGAGTCTGATAGCATGATAGCATGTGAAAGGACTTGTACAAACTTGCAAAAAAATTGAAAAAAGCTGAAAAATTGTAGGATTGTTATGTTAGACTTCGCGATGAATGAGGAAAAAATTAGGCGCATATATATACTTCATGACATGAATCAAGACCATTCCGTCTGTGAAAAAATTTTAAGCAATATTTAAATTGGAGGAAAATCGGAAAAATCCAATATTTTTTAAATTATCAATCATGAGAATTTTTTTTTTTTTTTTGAAAACTTAAAACTCGTGAAATGAATTAATTGAGTTTGTTGGGGATAATTTTTTTTTTAAATTTTAATGGGTAACTTAAATGCTTGTTCTCGGCGATGTACTGAGTTTAATTTTTCTTAAAGAAGCCTTTCTGAAACATCCGTTTTAATTTGCGAATCAGCATCATTTAAAAAAAAATATATATAAGCTTTTTTGCATACTTTTCCCGGTTTGAAACTGATTTTTAAAGCCTTTAAAAAATGTATTTGAAATAACTGAGAGAATAGAATTTTCTGGAATAAAAATAATTTTAAAAATTAAAAAAAAAAAAAAAAGAATAAAAGTCGAAAGACTTTTGGAAAAGTGGGAATTATTGGAAAACATTTTTAGGGATGTTTCAGGATTTATGCCGCTTCTCCATTACGGCTCAAAATTAATTTTCTAAAATTCATTTTTAAAATTTTCGAAAATACTGTGCTTTAGTTATTCTATGAATTTTCGACTATGAATTAAGAATAAAAAAAACGCAATGTAGTAAAAATGGCCGACTCCATTTTTAAATCTTGGGTTAGAAATCCATAGAATAACTAAAACACAGTACTTCCGGAAATTTTGAAAATATATTCTAGAAAATTAATTTTGAGCCATAATGGAAAAGCAACATTACGAAAAAATCTGGTCTGCCCTCTAATTTATCAAGAAAATTAAAAAGAAAATCGAAATTTGGGGAAAAGTTAAGGAAAAAAAAAAATCCAAAAAGACTTGCACGAACTTGTTTTAAAACCTAAACGATAATGAAAAATCTTGAGTTTTGTAAATAATTGCATGAATTTTTTGCAATTTGTGAAAGTTAAAAGGTACGGGGGATTTGAGAAGAAAAAAAGCTATTGACGATTTTTTTTTTTTAAATCGTAAAAAATTAGGGAACAACGAAAATGGGGAGAATTCGGTTCTGAAAAAAGTTACAGCAATGACGGCCAAATTAAATTTAACATTTGTTTTTTCATTCTTGCTTAAATTGTAAATTCTCCGTTTTCAAAAATAGCAAAATGTTATTTTTCAAATAGCCTGGTTTTGATGCGTCTAAGCGTAAGTGAACATGTCAGTGAACATGGTTTGACAAGTCGAACATTGCAAACAAAGGAGGGTAAACATGTTACAACACTTAAATGACTACGTGCTTGTTTGTCTGTTCAACTAATGTTTGTGTATCTGTGCATGATGGGGTTGTAACATGTTCAGTTTTATCTGGTTATTAAAATTAAAATGATTTTTAATTAAAATAAGAAAATTCAGGGTTTTAGTTTCTAGGAAGAACAATTTTTCAAAGAAGAAATTTTTAGAGTTTATGCAAACTGAAGTAAATTCTTGTTAAACAAGCATAATTTCAAACGAAATTAACCATTTAAATAATTAGGTTTTTTTTTTGAGCAGTTTATTTCACTGATTTTTTTTTTTTTTTAAATCGCTACTTCGGATTTAAAAACTCGAGTTCGTGCAAGTCTGTTTTAATTTATTTCTGAAAAATGAACGAGAAAAAATTTTTAACTTTTAATTTTCCAAATTTTTTTAGTTGTCCAAATTTTTTAAGCTTTTATTTCCGAATAAAAAGCAATGAAGGAACTTGCTAATTAACAAAATATAGTAATAGAGTGTATTATTGCTAATTTTCGGAAAAAAATTAATCAAAGGAATTGAAATTAAAGAATTTTATAGCTCCGTCTAATATTTTAATTATCATTTTTTTAATGATTCCATACTTATTGTCTTAATTACAGTAGTACTTTTTTTAAGTCACGTTGTCTTGAAATAAAGTTATTTTTTGGACGAGATGTTACGGAAATTTAATGATTAATCGAATGGAATTTTAGACAAACGAATACAGAATTAGGCAAGCTTAAAGAATTTAGTCAAGGTAGTATGCTAACTAAAAAAAAAAAAAAAAAAAAAGAAAGAAAATAAATAAAATAAAAATAATGAGGGACTAGCTCCGTTGGACTAGCCATACGGAATTTAGTTTTGATGGAAATTGGAATTATGATTAATGCCAAAAAAATCTAAGTCCGACTAAAATTTGAATGACGATTTTTCTATATGCTGTTGTAAACTGTGTCTTAATTATATTTTTCCGAACTATTAATAAAATTGAAATAGGAACTCTGCCTAAATTTAAAAAAAATGATATAATTTTCTAAAAAAAATAATCGAGAGAAGAATAACTTATAAAAGGTAAAAAAAGTGACCAATTTATAGAACCAGATCTGCAGTAGTTTTATGCCTTCGAAAAATTCATATTAAGGTTATGGAAAATCCTCTGTTTTTCAAAAATTGCAAAATGTTATTTTTTAAATAGCCTGGATTTGATTCGTCTAAGCGTAAGTGAACGAACATGTCAGTGAACATGTTTTGACAGGTCGTACGTTGCAAAACAAAGGAGGGTAAACATGTTATAACAGTACGTGCTTGTTTATCTGTTAAACAAATGTTTGCGAATCCGTGCATGTTGCGGTTGTAACATGTTCAGTTGTATCTGGTTATTGAAATTAAAATTATTTTTAATTAAAATAAGAAAATTGAGGGTGATTTTGAATTTCTAGGAAGAACAATTTTTTAAAGAAGAAATTTTTAGAGTTTATGCAAACTGAAGTAAATTCGTGTTAACAAAAACAAGCATAATTTCAAACGAAATTAACCATTTAAATACATAATTAGGTTTCTTTTTGAGCAGTTTATTTGACTGATGATTTTTTTTTTTTTTAAATCGCTACTTCGGGTTTAAAAACTCGAGTTCCTGCAAGTCTGTTTTAATTTATTTCTGAAAAATGAACGAGAAAAAATTTTTAACTTTTAATTTTCCAAATTTTTTTAGTTGTCCAAATTTTTTAAGCTTTTATTTCCGAATAAAAAGCAATGAAGGAACTTGCTAATTAACAAAATATAGTAATAGAGTGTATTATTGCTAATTTTCGGAAAAAAATTAATCAAAGGAATTGAAATTAAAGAATTTTATAGCTCCGTCTAATATTTTAATTATCATTTTTTTAATGATTCCATACTTATATTGTCTTAATTACAGTAGTACTTTTTTTAAGTCACGTTGTCTTGAAATAAAGTTATATTTTTGGACGAGATGTTACGGAAATTTAATGATTAATTGAATGGAATTTTAGACAAACGAATACAGAATTAGGCAAGCTTAAAGAATTTGGTCAAACTAGTATGCTAAATGAAAAAAAAAAATAAATAGGCCTAAATAAAATAAAAATAATGAGGGGCTAGCTCCGTTGGACTAGCCATACGGAATTTAGTTTTGATGGATTTGGAATTATGATTAATGCCAAAAAAAAGTCCGACTAAAATTTGAATGACGATTTTTCTATATGCTGTAAACTGTGTGTTAATTATATTTTTCCGAACTATTAATAAAATTGAAATAGGGACTCTGCCTAAATTTAAAAAAAAATTGATATAATTTTCAAAAAAAAATAATCGAGAGAAGAATAACTTATAAAAGGTAAAAAAAGTGACCAATACGTGGAACCAGATCTGCAGTAGTTTTATGCCTTCGAAAAATTCATATTAAGGTTATGGAAAATCCTTCTCTGTTTTCCAAAAGTAGCAAAATGTTATTTTTTAAATAGCCTGGATTTGATTCGTCTAAGCGTAAGTGAACGAGCATGTCAGTGAACATGTTTTGACAGGTCGTACGTTGCAAAACAAAGGAGGGTAAACATGTTACAACAGTATGTGCTTGTTTATCTGTTAAACAAATGTTTGCGAATCCGTGCATGATGCGGTTGTAACATGTTCAGTTGTATCTGGTTATTGAGATTAAAATTATTTTTAATTATAATAATAAAATTCAAGGTAATTTTAAATTTCTAGGAAGAACAATTTTTTAAAGAAGAAATTTTTAGAGTTTATGCGAACTGAATTAAATTCTTGTTAAAAAAAACAAGCATAATTTCAAATGAAATTAAGCATTTAAATAATTAGGATTTTTTTTTGAGTAGTTTATTTGACTGATGATTTTTTTTAAATCGCTACTTCGGGTTTAAAAACACGAGTTCCTGCAAGTTTGTTTTAGTTTATTTCTCAAAAATGAACAAAATATGTAGTGAAAAAATTTTTAACTTTTAATTTTCTAAATGTTTTAAGCATTTATTTCCGAATAAAAAACCATGAAGGGACTTGCTAATTAACAAAATATAGTAATAGTGTATTATTGCTAATTTTCGGGGAAAAAAATTAATCGAAGGAATTGAAATCACAGAATTATTTTATTAGCCCGTCTAATATTTTAATTATTATTTTTTTAATGCTTCCATACATATATTGTCTTAATTACAATACTACTTTCTTTAAAGTCACATTGTCTTGAAATAAGTTTATATTTTCGGGCGAGATGTTCACAGAAATTGAATGAATAATCGGATGAAATTTCAGGAAAACAAAGTAGTAAAGAATTAGGCAAGCTTGAAGAATTAAGTCAAGCTATTATGTTAACTAAGAAAAAAGATTAAAAAAAAAATAATAATTAGGGACTGGCTTCGTTGGACCAACCATACGGAACTTAGCTTTGATGTTAATTTGGAATTATGATTAATGCCAAAAAAATTGAGATTAAAAAATTTTAATATTGAACAATCTCGATCCTAACTTTATGATTCAAATCTTAAAGGAATTTCGGCCAAGGATCAGTAAAAAGTCGGAATTAACTCGACGTTTCGTCAGCCCATTATGCTGACATCATCAGGAGTATAATAAAAATAATAACGGTCAATCTACAAGAAAAAATAACAACAAAAATTAATCAGAAAATTAACGAAACACATAACCGAAAAAAGAAAAAAGAAAAACAAAACCGGTGTCCTAACCTAATCTGGTGGACGAAAACTTTCTTTACTTACAAAACGAAATTAAAATATTAGCAGCCTATTACGCAAAATCAATTAAATAAAAACATCGAAATGCATACTCTAAACAATTTAAAATCTCTAAAAAATTACAGGAACATCGTTAAAATACAAATTCTTGACTTTGCCCTTGTTTGTATTTTAACGATGTTCCTGTAATTTTTTAGAGATTTTAAATTGTTTAGAGTATGCATTTCGATGTTTTATTTAATTGATTTTGCGTATAGGCTGCTAATATTTTAATTCGTTTTGTAAGTAAAGAAAGTTTTCGTCCACCAGATTAGGTTAGGACACCGGTTTTGTTTTTCTTTTTTCTTTTTTCGGTTATGTGTTTCGTTAATTTTCTGCTTAATTTTTGTTGTTATTTTTTCTTGTAGATTGACCGTTATTATTTTTATTATACTCCTGATGATGTCAGCATAATGGGCTGACGAAACGTCGAGTTAATTCCGACTTTTTACTGATCCTTGGCCGAAATTCCTTTAAGATTTGAAGAAAAAATTTTAAGTCCGACTAGAATTTGATTTGAATGACTATTTTTCTATATGCTGGTTTAAACTGTCTTTTAGTTATAAATTTCCGAACTATTAATAAAATTGAAATACGGACTCTGTGCCTAAATTTTTTTTAAAATTGGTATAATTTTTTAAGATAATCGAGAGAAAAATAACTTATAAAAGGTAAAAAAGTTGACCAATACGTGGAACCAGATCTGCAGTAGTTTTATGCTTCGAAAAATTCATATTAAGGTTATGGAAAATCCTTTTTAACAAGTTATTGTTGAGTTCCTATTGTGGAACTCAACAATAACTTGTTCATTGAATTTTCATGAGAGAGAAAAGTACACCTAGGCCTTATTTTAAGTCGTTTTGTAGGACAAAAATGTATGAAAATTAAAACATAAAAACAGCCACGATAAACTAGTATCGCAGACAAGTTTCGATGAGTTTTACCATTTTTTTATCGCTTTTTTTTACATTTTTTATTCGTCAACCCCACATGTAACGTGACAATCAATCCGATATTTGATTGTCATATGGTTACTTAATTTCTACGAACCAGTAATATTTTATCGAAGCCGACCGATTTCGATTGCGACCAACTAAAGCCATGTTGTAACTTGACGTCATATAATTTATGCTCATAAGCAATCTCGGGATCCAGGGTAATTCCATAGTCGAAAAAGTCCAAAACTTGCAGCCCATAAACTTTTTTTGAAAAATGGAGTTTATCTCGGGGTTTTTTTTTTTCGAGGTTGCACGTAGGTTTAAGCTTTTCTATTTTCAAGATTTTTTCACAATTATAGGGTTTTATTTTATTAAATGTCATTGCTTGTATATAGTGTACAGTGTAAATATTTTACTTCGCTGCTACGCCGTAGCAGCAATCCCCAAAATGGACTGCATATTATTTTAAATGGTATAAAGTTGGTAAAATTGTTTTGGTCTTAAAGGTTGCGAGTGGTTTTGTAAATTATTACTGAGATAATGCAGGGGAGGTGTAGCTTCGGATGACATTCCGGGCATGAACCTTTTTTCTTGTGTCTAATGAGAATGTGGGGAGATTAAACACCAGTCCTTTTAAATAAATCGGGTTGAACAAAAAATGCGGGTTAAGGAGTCCCCTTTTTTATGTTCGATTTTGTTCAAAATTAAAAGGATACAAAAAACTAGAAAATGGCTGAAGAGTGTTAAGTTTGTCACCTTTTAGATTTCAGTTTTAATTTCGATGAAAAATGGTAAAAATTTTCGGGTTTAGAAGAGATAGTCACAAAATTTATGATTTTTAAACGATCTGATGCTATGTGTAAGGTTACAGGTTTACTAACGGCAGTAAAAATAAAAGTGAAAATAATTGGAGATTGCTTTCGGGAATTTGCAGGCTCTCCACTCATATACCGGTAAATTTTTTGATGACAGAATTTTTTGAAAAACTCTAGAACCCATTTTTGCCGTGACAAACGATTAGCAAATTTTGTTTGTCATTTTGGCGGTCGATCATTCATTATAAATGAACGTTTCAGAAGCTTTTAATTTAACAGAGCGCTTTTTCCTGAACTGGACATCCCGGTTAAGCCTGAACAGTAACGAAGTCTTTCACTTTAAAGAATGCTAAAGGTGTACCCAAGGCAATGCAGTCGAACCTCCACGACTTTCACGGATTTTCAATAACTTATGAAATTATTTCATGTGAAAGTTATGAAGATTCGACTGCACCATCTCGGATAAAAAATATTCTTTTGGAAATTTGTGAAATTCGCGGCCACAATTTTTTTAAGAGAGTGCGTTTTATCTGGGCTCTGATGCCTTGCAAGTATGCTACTGAGAAGCTTTATATTTAGTTTGATAAGTTTTTTAAGTTCGAAGCACCTTGTAAATAGTAGTTAAAATCAAAATTCTTAGTTTTTAATCATCCTTGATAGTACATGTAAGTTCCCGAGGGATAAGGTATACGTATTGCAAGTTCAGGCTTGACCATTTCTAAGCGTGGCTGGAGAAGGTTGAAGTTCTTTGCTGCTGCGAGAAGCTTTAGAAACGTTCGTTTATTTATGTATGAGGAGGATGATCTGAATGTGGGGAGATAAACAACAGTCCTTTTTAAAATTTATCTAATCGAGCTAAAAAGGAACCCAGGCGAGTTACTTAAACATATGGGTTTTTTATTTCAATTTTTATTTCGATCAAAAATTAAAGGGATACATTTAAACGATGAAATAATGAGATAGTCTGTTTGGCATTTGTAGTGAAAGAATTGTCAGTTTTAGCCACGAATGGGGCTTTTAGGAACTGTATGTGACTTGGAATTGGGACTCAACTTTTTGAACTTATAGATCGATTGAAGTAGTAAAACTGCTGAAAATTCATAAATAGCTTGTTAATAATCTCAGATTTTTTGTTGTTAAATTATATTTTCCATAAGTTAAATATAGATTCGAACTGGAAAGTTACGAGGGTTGGATTGTATTGCCCAGAAATGATTAAAATATCTAAATGGGGAATTAAGACAGTACGTTCGTTCAGCTTCTAAAAACATTATAAATATGATTTTTTAATAATTCAAACAAAAACTGTCAACAATTATTGTAAAATAAGAAAAATTATAGAAATTCTAATCCGATAAAATTGCCCGTTGGCACACGTTACATGTTTTAACCGCTTGACCCCACTTTTGCCGTGACAAGCAATTACCTGTTTGGTTTGTCATTTTGTTGTCGATCATATCATCTGTACTTTTAATTTTTTTAATACCAGTGTGTTTACCATTGCATACACCATGGAACATAAAAAAAAGAATTTTTTTTTTTTTTTTTTTTTTTGCAGTATAAAACTAATTTACTTAAATAAACGTTTTTCGAAAGCTTTTAATTTAACAGAGCGGTTTTTCCTCAACCAGACATTTAGGTTTGGGCCTGGCACTAACGATGTTAACTATTAGAGAATTTATAAGTATATTTAAGGCAACACTAATCCAGTGAAAATTATCCTAAGCAAAATAATTAATTTTTTTAAAATTTTGTGTAGATGTCTGAATTCATTTAAAAGGGGTATTTGAGGGGTTCTGTAACCATAAACTGTTAATGAAAATTTCTTGTCTTGATGTCTTAGAGTATATACTTCTTTAGAGTATATTTAGTTTCGTAAGGTTAAGTTCAAATTACAATGTAAATATGTGAATAGCTTTTCTTAGTTTTTTTTAAACGATTCTTTTAGTGCGTAAGTTCAAAAGGGTTATATGGAGCAAAAATCCAGGCTTGACCATGTTTTTCAGAGTGACTGGAGAGGGTGGAATTTCTTTGTTGCTGCAAAAAGTATTGAAAAACGTTTATTTAAGTAAAGGAAATAGTATATTACAACGTAAGTGCTCCAAAGGAAAAAAGGTCTCGACGTGCAATTCTTTTGTAGTTCTTGTGTTGTAAGCTACTTTTCATCACAAAGCACAACGTAAAAAAGGTATTTTTAAAACTCACTAGTGCACTGGGTGATGAAAAGTAATTAATAAGTACAGTAGTATGATTCGATTGTGGGAAGATTAAATACAGTCCTTTTAAATTACTTTCCCCAGGTGTTCCTTTCAAATCTAAGATTTAAGTGTTATCATGACAATATTAATATGATATAAATCGTATAATACAATGTTATTGATCAGACATCGCAATGATTTAAAACAAAGAATTGGAACTGTTAAAAGGTTTATATCATAATGATATTAGAGTAACACTAGTTCTTTGAAAATTAAAAAAAAAAAAAGTCGCCACTGAGACTAGAACCCATTCCGTTTAGATTCCTATCGTCACAACTCCTTCACCTTACCATCTTCACCACTCCTTAAGTTACAAAAACGTTGATAATTTGATTATTTAAGTTAACAAACGACGGACTTAGAATTTTTTTGACCGTTTTATTCTTATCACTTTTTCAAGTGGAAGAACAAAAAATTTCAAAAAACGAAGGGCAGAACAGCCAAAGCTCTTGAATCGTAGATTACGAATTTGCCTATATCTTGTCCTTATTTCAGGTATAAGGTACGAAATTTCCAAAAAACGTAAAGTATAACTTCTAAAAAAAAGTTTTAAGAAACTTCACAAAACTTAGTGATGCTGCTGTAACATCAGGCTCACTTCAGACCGTTAATATCTGTTATGTGAAGTCTAAATTTTTTTTGCAAATTAAAACATCCATTACAGTCATTATTATATTAAGTGAATATTTGACCGATATTTGTTTAATATAAGTCAACGATCTGACATTGGTTTGATGTTAGTTCTACATAAAGTTAATATCACACTGATCACATTTTTTTTGAACACCTGGGTCGTTGAGCAAAAAAAGAACCGAGACCATATTCTTTACGTATATGGGTTTTTCATTTTTCTTTGTAGGCGACGTATTCAAAATTAAAAGGATACAGTACAACTAGAAGAAACATTTATTCCATTGTCTGTCTTTTTAGTACTTTCAAATTAGGACTTTGATTGTCTCCTACGTGCCTTATACGTATTTTCTTTATGACAATTTTATTAGACTACCTACTGATTTCCTGAAGAAAAAAGAGAAAATCAATATAAATCGCTATTCATAAATAATAATTTTATTATGACGAACAATGAAGAGAAGACAATGTGACGTTAAGCATTAAAAAGTAATTCTTAAATAATTTTTTTAAAAATTTCATACGTCTGAAAAAATTTTTAAAACGGGTTTGTAATAAATTTAAAGATCCAAATTAACTGCGGTTGCTAAGTCTTTAAACTTTTTAATTTTCGTTTAATAAAATCACCGTCTAGATTTTTTGCAAACATTTTAGGACCCACTATACCGTGACAAACGATAAAAAGTTTTCGTTTGTCATTTGGTATTGAATCATTGTTTTATTGTAATTTTTATAAATGACGTTTCTTCAAAAGCTTTTATTTTAACAGGGCGCTTTTTCTTGAACCAGTCATCCCCGGTTCGTGCCTGACAGTAACCAATCTCATAAAATGATGAATGCAAAAGCATACTCGAGACATACCATCCCGGATAAAAAATATTCTTTCGAAAATTGTGAAAATCGCGGCCGCAATTTTTTGGAGAGTGCGTTTTATTTGGGTCGTGTCTTGTAGCTATGCTACGTTAAAGCATAAAATTAGGTTTATAAGGTAGTGTAAATAAGTAAGGTTTTAAGTTATTACTATCTTAAGTTATTCTCATACTAGTGTAGTGTGTAAGTCCAGAGGAATAAAGAATGCAAAGTCGGGCTAGGCCACCTTTTTCTCCAATTTTTAGGGTGACTGGAGATGGTTGAAGCTCTTTGTTGCTGCGAGAAGCTTTGGAAACGTTCATTTATTTAAATAGGCATAGAAATGATTCGAATGTGGGAAGAGTAAACACCAGTCCTTTTAAACTAATCGGTATGAGCAAAAGGGAACCGAGGCCATATTTGCGTATGGGTTTCCGTAATGTTCGATTTTGTTCAAAATTTAAAATTAAGGACACAAAAAAAAGGTGAAATAATGAAAAATGGTATTTGGCTTTCTGCTTTAATAGTGAAAGTAAATAAAATTTAAGCTGTCGTTTATCCCATTCTCAGGTTTAAGCAATGAAATTTGGTTTTTGCAACGATATTTTTACCTTGTACTACACTTTAAAGAAGTGTACGAATAGGAAAAAAAAACAATGATTACTTCATTGAAATCAAATCGATAACAAAGGAAAAAAAATTTAAGACGAAAAGTTGAAATTTTTTTAAGAGTCACAGCGAACCTCGTGCCTTATAGACTCCTTTTCCATACTTGTCAGAAAAAAAAATCAAAATGAAAAATACTGCTTTGCTAGTGATTTTGAATAAAATACATCTTCGTTGCTTGAGTACACTTTAAAATTATAGGGTCAAGGTCATCTTGAATTTTACAGTGAAAATGCTTTCTGATTTTTTTAAAGAGTAAGATGGCACTTCAGCTCAATGATGTTTAAAATTCCACTGTTTTAATGAAAAAATATATTTGATAGGTCACATTCACAGCAGAATTTCGAATTTTGATCCGATTGTCAAGGTTGGCACCTAATGTAAAAGATAATGCTGTCTGCAAGAACACGATTGTCTGCGACTCTTAAAACCCACATTCACCATGAGGATCAATTAAAAGTTTTGATCGTCATCAGGTGCTAAACATCTTTCCGTAATCGTAAAGAAAACCAAATCGTCCGGTTGCCGACTAATTACTGCCTTGTTAACTAAGTAAGCCAAAAATGCATAAAAGCAACCTCTCAAATCGGGGTAAAATAATTTTTCCAACTTGATCGAAACTCGCAGCCGCCCCACGAACTCATAAATCGAGGTTGCATTTAGATATAAGCTATTTCGCCTCTCCATCTGTCGCTTTTCTTTCAAGATATTTTCAAAATTTTCGTTAATTTTTATAATTGTCACTACTTGTAAATATTAGATAAGAACCTTGCTCTGTGCTGCCACTGGCAGCATGATGACTGTTTCCTATAGCATAACTAGAAAAAGGCAGGACGTACGTTTGTGATCGGTCGGTTAGAGCAGATCGTACCGTTCGGTTTCTTTCGGTTCGATCGGTTCAATCTTTTAAAGGTCGCGAGTTGGTTTTATACTTTACGATTACGGTGTGATAAATGCATATGAGATGTTCTCAGGGATGAGCTTTTACACTTATTGCTGTTAACGGATCATATGCGCATGTGGGGAGATTAATGCGAAAGTCATTTCTTGGGAAAGCATGGTCGTTAGTACCTTAGCTAATGTACACCTACTTCCACGAGAATGTCCTAGCAGCCCTTCGAAATATACATAACGAACAAATCAAAGTGATCGCGCGAGGACATACGCTTTGTATGGATTTACTTTGTTTTGTTTGTTTTATTTCGTTTTTCGTATAGGCGTTATATACTGAATTGGAAGGGCACAAAAACTCTGAAAAATAAGAAGCAAACTACATGTTTCGTTTTTAAAGTTTGGTTTTTCCGAATAGAACTGATTTAAATAATTGAGGAAATGATTAGTTTTCAGGAAATTTGAATTGGCTAAACCTTCTAACTTTTCATTTTCCTTCGACAAAATCATTTGGTAGAATCTATTAATTTTTACCATTCGTTTTAGGACCCACTTCACCGTGACAAACGGTAAAGTCTTTCGTTTGTCATTTGGTGTTCGATCATTGTTTTGCAATTTCTATAAATGATGTATTTTCAAATGCTTTCATTTTAACAGGGCGCTTTTTCCCGAACCAGTCATCCCGGTTCAGGCCTGACAATAACGAAAGCTTTAATGGCGATGAATGCAAAAGCATACTCAAGACATTATACCATCCCGGATGAAAAATATTCTTTCCGAAGTTGTGAAATTCGCGGCCACAATTTTTGAGAGGGTGCGTTTTACCTGGGTTTAGGTGTCTTGCAGCTATGATACTTCGAAGCATAAATTTAGGTTCATAAAGTAGTGTAAATATGTAAGGTTCTAAGTTATTTATCAGATCCTAGTTTAGTGTACAAGTTCAGAAAGATAAAGATTGCAAAGTCAGGCTTGGCCACCTTTTTCTCCATTTTTTAGGGGTGGCTGGAGAGGGTTGAAGCTCTTTGTTGCTGCGAGAAGCTTTCGAAATGTTCATTTATTTAAGTAGGCATGGGAGTGACTCGAATGTGGGAAGAGTAAACACCAAGCACTTTTAAATTAATCGGGATGAGCAAAAGGGAACCGAGGCCATATTTGCATATGGGTTTCCGTAATGATTTTGTTCAAAATTTAAAATTAAGGGCACAAAAAAATGTGAAATGATGAAAAATGGTATTTGGATTTCTGCTTTAATAGTAAAAGTAAATTAATTTAAGCTGTCTTTTATCCCATTTTCAGTTCTAGCAATAAAATTGGGTTTTTGGAACGGTAACTTACCTTGTGCATAACGTTGACTGGGGAAAGTGAAAACTGGTGCAAATACCTTTTTTCCTTTGTGAGTACAAAAAGCGAGGAACTTTACAAGCTGTTTATGATCCTTCCGTTGTTAAATTTTTTGTAAGTCTGTAAGGAAATTAATAATTCAAATAAATTTATGAAGTAGGAAAAAATAAATAGCAATATTAAAATCATAACTATAACAGAGAAGAAAAATTCAAGATGAAAAATTTAATTCTTTTTAAGAGTCACAACAAATCTCGCGCCTTACACGCCCGTACGTTATTTCTATTTTTATGTCAGAAAACCAAGTCAAAATTAAAAATACTGCTTTGATGGTGATTTCGTAAATACGTCTTGGTTGCTTGACACGGGCCTAGTATATTTTAAAATGATAGTGTCCAATTCTTCTCGAATTTTACAACAAACCACTTTCTGATTTTCTGAAACTGTAAGATGACTCATTAGCTCAATGATGTTTAAAATTCATATGTTTTAATGAAAAGATATATATTTGCCTCACATTCACAGCCGAATTTTTGAATTTTGACCCCCTTTTTACTGCTGACACCTTAGCAGAAGATAACTCTGTCTGCAAGGACACGATTCTCTGCAACTCTCTTAAAACCCACATTCACCATGAGGATCAATTAGAAGTTTTGATCGTCATCGGTTGGTTAACATCTTTCCGTAATCGTAAAAGAAACCAAATCGTCCGGTTGCAAATTGACCAGTGCCTTGTTAATCCTGATCTCGTCGGTAATGCATATAAGCAATCTCAAATCGGAGTGAAATAATTTTTCCAAGTTGATAGAAACTCGCAGCCTATTCTCCTGTGCTCAAAAATCGAGATTGCACTTAGATGTAAGCTATTTCGCCTCTCCATCTGTCGCTTTTCTTTCAAGATATTTGCAAAGTTTTCGTTTCTTTTGTAATTGTCACTGCTTGTAAATATTGTAAATAACTCTTCCCTCTGCTGCCTTAGGCAGTTTGATGATAATAGAACTTGCTCATAAATATAGAAAGGCAGGACGTTTGTTTGTAATTGGTCGGTTAGAACAGATCGGATCGTTCGGTTCGATAGGTTCAATCTTTTAGAGGTCGCGAGTTGGTTTCATATTTTACGATTACGGTGTGATAAATGCATATGAGACGATTTCAGGGATGAGTTTTAAACTTATTGCTGTTAACGGATCATATGCGCGTGTGGGGAGATTAATGCGAAAGTCATTTATTCGGAAAGTCGGGACATTAGCACCTTAGCTAACGTTTATGATCTTTCTTGAGAATGTCCTAGCAGTCCTTCGAAATATACATATAACGAACAAATCAAGGAGATCGCGCGAGGACATACGCTTTCTGATGTATGGATTTACTTTGTTTTGTTTGTTTTATTTCGTTTTTCGTATAGGCGGAATACTCTAAATTGAAGGACACAAAAACTCTGAAAAATTAAGAGGAAACCACATGGTTTTATTTTTAAAATCCGGTTTTTCGGACTAGAAATGATTTAAGTGAACGAGCAGGTGGTCAGTTTTCGGGAAGATTGTATTGGCTAAGCATTTTAGCTTTTTAATTTTCTTTTGATAAAATCTTTCGGTTTAGGGTGATGTCTGTAGTTACGGATCAGGCACAAGTAACGGATCATTATCATTTTATTTGGGTTGTGACGTCTTGTAGCTATGTCACTTTAAAGTTCAAATTTAGGTTTATAAACTAGTGTAAACATGTAATGTTCTAAGTTATTAATCATCATAGTTTAGTGTACAAGTTCAGAGGGGTATAGAAAGCAATGTCAGTCTTGGCCATTATTTTTTTCCAATATTTAGGATGGCTAGTGAGGGTTGAAGCTCTTTGTTGCTGCAAGAAGCTTTGAAAACGTTTATTTATTTAAATAAGCATTCAAATTTTATTTTACAATAAATTTTGTAATTAATAATAAAATTTAATTTTATAATCATTTAATTTTATTAATAATTTAATATCAAATTTTTAAATGATTTAATTTTACAATAAATTGCTTTCTGATTTTCTGGAAGTGTAAGATGACACTTCATATCAATGATGTTTGAAATTCCAATGTTTTAATGATAAAAATATATTTGAAAGGTCACATTAACGGCAAAATTTCAAATTTCGATCCGCTTGTTAAGGTTGGCACCTAATGTTGAAGATAATGCTGTCTGCAAGAACACGATTCTCTGCTACTTTTAAAACCCACATTCACCATGAGGATCAATTAAAAGTTTTGATCGTCATCGGTTGTTTAACATCTCTTCGTAGTCGTAAAGGAAACCAAATCGTCCGGTTACAAATTGACCAATGCCTTGTTAATCCTGAATGCTAATCCGAATGCAAAAAAGCAATCTCCCAAATCGGGGTAAAATAATTTTTCCAGCTTGATCAAAACTCGCAGCCGCTCCACGAACTATTAAATCGAGGTTGCACTTAGATATAAGCTATTTCGCCTCTACGTCTGTCGCTTTTTCTTCAAGATTTTTTTCAAAAATTTCGTTTCTTTTATAATTGTCACTGCTTGTAAATATTAGTTAAGAACCTAGCTCTGTGCTGCCACTGGCAGCATGATGACATATGCTGATTGCTCAAAAAAATGCAGGAAGTTCGTTTGTGATCGGTCGGTTAGAGCAGATCGGATCGTCCGGTTCGATCGGTTCAATCTTTTAAAGGTCGCGAGTTGGTTTCATACTTTACGATTACGGTGTGATAAATGCATATGAGTCGTTTTCAGGGATGAGCTTTTTACACTTATTGCTGTTAACGGATCATATGCGCGTGTGGGGAGATTAATGCGAAGTCATTTCTTGGAAAGCATGGTCGTTAGCACCTTAGCTAAGCGTACACCTACTTCCGAAGAGTGTCCTAGCAGTCCTTCGAAATATACATAACGAACAAATCAAAGTGATCGCGCGAGGACATGCGCTTTGTATGGATTTACTTTGTTTTGTTTGTTTTATTTCGTTTTTCGTGTAGGCGAAATATTTAGAATTTGAAGGACACAAAAACTCTGAAAAATAAGAAGCAAACTACATGTTTCGATTCACTGATTTAAATAAATAAACAGGTGATACGTTTTCGGAAAGGTTGTTTGATAAAATCATATGGTATAATCGTGTAAATTTTTAGCAAACATTTTAGGACCCACTTCACCGTGACAGACGATAATGTGTTTCGTTTGTCATTCGGTGTTCAATCATTGTTTGGGCAAATTTTATAAATGACGTTTTTTCAAAAGCTTTTATTTTAACAGGGAGCTTTTTCCTGAACCAGTCATCCCCGATTGAGACCTGACAGTTACTAATCTCATAAAGTGAGGAATGCAAAAGTGTACTCAAGACAGAATACCTTCGTAAATAGAAAATATTCTCTGGAAAATTGTGAAAATCGCGGCCACAACTTTTTAGAGAGTGCATTTTATTTGGGTTGAGGCGTCTTGTAGCTATGCTTTTTAACGCCCAGTGTTAAGTTAATAAGGTAGTGTAAATATGTAAGGTTTTAAGTTATTAATCATAGTTTAGTTTACAAGTTCAGAGGGATAAAGAATGCAATGTCAGGCTTGGCCATATTTTTCTCCAATTTTTAGGGTGTCTGGAGAGGGTTGAAGCTCTTTGTTGCCGCGAAAAGCTTTGAAAACGTTCATTTATTTAATTTGGCATAGGAATGATTCGAATGTGGGAAGAATAAATACCAGTCTTTTTACCTTAGCGGCGTGGACAAAAAGTAACCGGAACCATATTTGCATATGGATTTCCGTAATGTTTGTTCAAAATTTAAAAGGGCACAGAAAAAAAAAAGGATGAAATGATAAAAAGAGGTATTCGGCTTTCGGCTTTAATAGGAAAAAGTAAATAAAATTTAAGCTGACGTTCATCCCATTCTCATAAAGAATAACGAGATTATTTTTTAAATCAAAAAATTTCCAGCATCTGAAATTTGTTTCAGATTTTGTTTTAAAATGAAAAATAGAGAGACCTTTGTACAGGAATAATATGTCTCTTGGTCATGTCGTATCTTGTCTTTCAAATATATGATCACGTCATGCATTTTTATTTTAGTTGCGATGTAATATAGATAAGCTTGGCTTGTATAGACTTGCTCTTGACTCAGTTGCTTAAAATTATTATTTTTTGAAACGTTTTTAAATTATATTTTTTTTTGAAATTATTTTATGATCGTAGGCCTTGCAGAATTCAAAAAATAATTAGGTGAAAACTGCTGATCGTGGATTTTTAGTTGCCAGTTTCTTTTTGCTGGATTTTTAAAAATAATTTCGTATGTTTGAATACCGTCTATGTCATTTTTGCAGTATTAGCATATTTATACTGTCAGTTTTGAACGTTTTTACTGCCAGCAGTGAAAGCTGACAATGTGTAAATTGACATGTGACTGAAAAACGTTCACTAAGGACATTGACTTTTATGTATGTCTTATTTTTTTGATTGATTGTAACCCACTGATAATGTGGCAGTCAGTTTTGAAATATTGATTGCCATCCATTAATCGAGAGAACATGCTGAAAAATCCAAATAAATGTGAATTTTGTAAACCAATTTTTCCTGAAAAATCTGCCGATTGCCGACCTGGCCTTTCCTTCAGTAACTTTCTCTTCGGTTAATACCCAGTGACAAGTAGCCTCGTGGGGTCCTAGGTAAAACATATTCCCTTAAAACCAGGAAAACTCGCAGAAAATTTTGGGGGAATGAATTTTATCTAGGATCTCTGATTTTTCGAGGTGAAATAAAGATTTAGTCAGTAAAAAAATAATATATTTAAATATTTAAAAAAAAAATTAATATATTTGAAAACATAAAAAAATTAATATATTTCAAAACTAAATTAGGCTCCATCTCTAAGAATAATTCATAAAATTGTAGATTTAATTTTTGTAAATATGTATATATGCAAAGCTTAAATTTACTTGTAAATATGTTGGATTTATTCCTTAGAATATAATCCCCGCCTCAGCACACTGCATTTAAATGGGATTGGCCCAGGTCATTTAGAGCTTTTGGCAGGTTGAAACAACATCGAATGCTGCGAGATGTTTTGCAAAATTCACATTTATTAGGATTTTAGGCATGTTGTAACAATGCTTCATCGACCGGTAGGGTTGCCAATTAGAAAATAATAAAGTCGTGTTTAGCTTATGTGTAAGTACTTTATTTTAAAAAAGTGCATTTACATAAGCTAAACGTGTTTCCGTTTTATGAGGAAAAACTTATCGCCTTTTATAATATTATAAAAAGGTTTCCATTGTTTTCGGGTTGGCAACTCTTACCGTAGGTGATGCAAAAATTATCGTGTTTTAGCTAATATGATAATTGGATCTCGTGAATGTGGGGAGATTAAAATAGTCCTTTGAGTTTGGCGATTTTGCATTCTTTATAGAATAGTTGCAGAATAATTGATTAAAAAGGACACATAAATGTTATGTTTAAGAGCTTCATTGAGAGTCTTGGAATTCCGGGGAACTATGTCTAGACAACATTTTGATTTTTTCAAATTTGTCCATTCGTTCTCATCTGCAAAATTACTGATTTAAGCAAGTGATGTGATGTTGAATTCAATTTTAGTAAATTCAAAATGTGACAAAAAATTTTTTTGTTGTTGATAAAATGATTTTTCACACAACTGACAAGTAGTTTTTACCGATTTAATTCAAATAATTTCTTTAAAAAAAAAAAAGTTAAATTGCATTTAAACTCATTATCGACATATGGAATGAATCTTCGTTCGTTGCAACTAGTTGGTCAACATTGGTCAACGTGTTGTTTGCAACTAGTTAGTCATTTTATGTCTTGGTCATTTATAGAAGCTTTCAACGGGTTTTCCCCTAAATCAGATTATGCCTGTTAAATTTTCATAACGTCATCTTTTTTCGTTTCTCTACAAAAGTATTTTGAAATGTTTTTTTATGAGATCCGATTTTGAACAAAAATTTTTATTCAACTTTTTTCTAATTTTTTTTATTATTCTGTTTCAGTCAGTTGGTTGTTCTGTAGAGGGGAAGCCGCCACATGAGGTCATAGAGCAAATCAACAAAGGGGAAGTAGAAGTACCAGAGGAATAAGAAGTAAGTCTTTTAATCAGAGGCAGCAAATTTATTCTACCCAGGGAAAAGTTGTCGAATTTTGAACTCATAAAAGTTGCCAACCATATTTGCGAACCAAGGACGTGATCATCGCGGTCATTGTATTTTGGACGCCAAAAAGACGTCTAAAAAGCATTACATTTGCCGCGATGACGTCATGACGGTTGGTCTATATTTTGACGTCCGTAAAATGTGATAGAGCGACAATTATTGACGATCACAAGCTTTTGACGTCATAAAAATTTTATGAAATGGCCCTGGCTAATGACTATGCCTGAGTTCACTTTTTTCGTTGACTTTATGTTGAGTTTGAATGAGTAGGTCTAAAAACATGATGTATATTTAATTGTAGGAATTCCTTAATTATTTACGGTATTGGTATTAGTACAAATGGACATGTCCTAAAAGTGAGACAAATTCGCAAATTAACTGCAAAAAAGCGTTATAATGGATGTTATAACAAATCGGCTTTGACTTATGATTAAGTTTGTTAGGAAGAATTTAACCGCGCAGTAGAATCTGATTAATATTTCACAATACTTAAATGCTATAAACTCACTACTACCGTGACAGTCAAAATAAGTGTTTTGTTTGTCATTAGGTCTTTGATCATAACTTTTATAATTAAGGTAATAATGAACGTGTTCCAAAACTTTGATAAGAAATCCCAGCTGACAATTTTGGACCACCCCTAATTTTATTTGGTGTTGTAGCATATCAGATAAAATGGTTTAAAATGAGACCTTGCTGAGATTTTTCTCTGTTTTAAATTAAATTAGAATTTTTTCGTTCCATATTTTAATCTCTTAACCCACTGTTGACGTGACAAACAATTAACTGTTTTGCTTGTCATTTTCGTCATCGATCATTTCTGTTGTAATTTATCATTTAAGTGAACGTTTCGTAAGCCTTTATTTTAACGGGGCGTTTTTTCCTGAACCAGACATCCCGGTTTGAGCCTGAAAGTAACGAATCCGCGCTATTTATGTGCAAAAAGTATACCCAAGGCAATGCCATCCCAGACGAAAAATATTCTTTCAGAATTTGTGAAATTCGCGGCCGCAATTATTTTGAAAGAGTGCGTTTCGACTGGGCTCTGATGACTTGCAAGTATACTATACTCAAGGGTGATATTAGTTTGATAAGATTAAGCTTGAAACAAATTGTAAATAATTACAAACTCTTAAATATTACCGGTGCTTGAACAATTTACAAATTCTTTACAAACTCTTAGTTTTTAATTATAGTATGTAGGTTTATGGGAGTCAAAACGTAGTAATTCAGGCTTGGCCACCTTTTTCCCCATTTTTAGGGTGGCTGGTGAGGGTTTAAATTCTCTGTTGCTGCGAAAAGGTTTTGCAAACGTTCATTTTGTGAAGTTACATAGCTCCAATTCAAGTGTTGCGCGAGCACGATTATGGTTATTTTTAAACCTCCAACCTCTTGAACGTATTTTGAAAATCGATTTTTCATTACTCAAATAGAAAGAGTTACTTGCCACGCATGCAATCAGAGCAGAAAATGATTTTTCCCGCATAGGGCAAAACAATGTTCAACCTGTTTACAGAAGACTTCGTTTGCAATTTATCAAATCATTTTCTCTCATTTTTCTGAATAATTAATCATTGATTCGTAATAAAAAGTACCTTGTTTAACCTAGGAAAAAAATGAATATTCCCGTTAAGGTTTTTTTCAATAAATCTCAACGGGAAAATTCATTTTCCTCCCTAGGTTAACAATATACTATTAAAAACTCTTTCGAGCGAATTTCTCATAAAAAACAGAAACTGAAAGACCCTGTTTCGCCTAACGTGCTCACGCTATTCTTGATTGGCCTTATACATGGCGGAACAATTTTTATGGCGGTGTTTTCTATGTTTATTTTAATAAAATCACACAACAAAAACTGTTCCACCGTTTAGAATGATTTGAATGTGGGGAGATTAAAAATTTTAAATGTCTTCACAGTCATGGCATGCTGTGCTATGGGTATGCCATTATAACAGGGGCAAACATACAAAGAAAAAAAAATATTAAGAAAAACAGGGACTGCATCCTTTTTGCTGATATTGCTTCAGTCCGCAAAATTCGGTACCGATTTTCGAATTTTTTTACATTTTAGCCAAATTAAAAAATTGTCTCGTGATTTTTACTAATGGAAGGTAAATAAGTAGTCATCATTCTAGCTCTGTTGCAATATTGAGGGGGCATAAAATTTTAAATCGTTTTGATGTTTTGGAATTTACGTCTCCCATTATACTTAGCTAACAATTTTGCTTTTCTGCTATTTTTTAGCTTTTAAAATAGCAACCAGCAGAGATGATTTATAAGCTGATTCTAAGTCATTTTTGTTGCTTCTCATCCCAGAATTTTAAAAAGATTTCATTTTGATTTTAAAAGTCTGTACGATGATTTTCCCCTTTAATTTTTATATATGTGTATTTAGGTAGAAAATCTATGAACTGTACTGCAGTATGTCGCCATCAAAGCAAAATTTCGAATTTCTGTCTGATTACTGAGTTAGGGGACCTTAGTGGAACGAAAACCTAATTGCATGCAAGGAAGTTCGCTGTTACTCCCCCTTTAAACCCACATTCACCATGACTATCAGTTAAAAGTTTTGATCGTCATCGGTTGCTTAACATCTTTTCGTAATCGTAAAAGAAACCAAATCGTCCGGTTCCGAATTGACAAGTGCCTTGATAATCCTGAATGCCAGTCTGAATGCATAAAAGCAATCTCACAAATCGGGCTTAAATAATTTTTCCAACTTGATTGAAACTCGCAGCCTGTTCCCCCGAACTCATAAATCGAGATTGCACTTAGATGTAAGCTATTTTGCCTCTCCATCTGTCGTTTTATTTTCAAGATATTTAAAAAATTATTGTTAATTTTAATTGTCAATGCTTGTAAATATTGTAAATAATAGTTTTTCTCTATGCTGCCATAGGCAGTTTTAAGCCAATAAAACCCTAAAAAATAAAAAAGGCAGGACGTTCGTTTGTGATCGGTCGGTTAGAGCAGATCGGATCGTTCGGTTCGATCGGTTCAATTTTTTAAAGGTGGCGAGTTGGTTTCATATTTTACGATTACGGTGTGATAAATGCATATGAGTCGTTTTCAGGGATGAGCTTTAAACTTATTGCTGCTAACGGCTCATATGCGCGTGGGGGGAGATTAATGCGAAAGTCATTTTTTCGGAAAGTCAGGACATTAGCACCTTAGTTAATGTTTAAGATTTTTCGGGGGAATTTCTGAACGGCCCTTCGAAATATACACGCTGGAACAGCTTTTGTGGTGTGATTTTATTAAGGTAAACATAGGAAACACCGCCATAAAAATTGTTCCGCCGTGTTTGTATAACGAACAATTCAAAGAGATCGAGCGAGGACATACGTTTTCAAACGTATGGATTTACTCTGTTTTGCTTCGTTTGATTTCGTTTTTCTTATAGGTGATATATACTGAATTGTAAGGGCACAAAAACTTTGAAAAATGAGAAGCAAATTACATTGTTTCGTTTTTAAAAAGTCCGCTAAAACTGAGATTTTTTATTAAAAATCAAAAATTTTGCTTTGTTGCTGATTTAGTGAATACATTTTATTTGCGGCACATATTACATTTTAAAACTTCATATTTAGGTCATTGATTTTAAAATATGCGTATGTTATTTAGAAAAGATGTTTTTACTCAGTTACATTCCCATCGGAATTTCGAATTTTGATGGTCCAAGCAAAGTTAAGCACCTTAGTGGAGAAGAAGTCTTATTTCCACCCACAAGCTTATCAGTAACTCCCTCTTTAAACCCACATTCACCATGACGATCAATTGAAAGTTTTGTTCGTCATCGGTTGCTTAATATCTTTTCGTAATCGTAAAGAAAACCATCGCCGTCGCGGAGCCGGCACTTGAAAGAAGAAAAAAAAAAAAAACCAATCGTCCGGTTGTCGACTAATTACTGTCTAATTACTCTTGTTAAAGTACGCCAATGAAAGGGCATAAAAGCAATCTCTCAAATCGGGCTGAAATCTACCTGCCTGTTCGCCCGAACTCATAAATCGAGGCTGCACTTAGATATACGCTATTTTGCCTCTCCATCTGTCGCTTTTCTTTCAAGATATTTGCAACATTGTCGTTAATCTTTGTAATTGTCACGCTTGTTAATATTGTAATTAGCTTTTCTCTCTGCTGCCAAAGGCAGTTTGATAACAATAGAACTTGATTAACATGACGTTCGTTTGTAATTGGTCGGTTAAACCAGATCGGATCATTTAGTTCACTCTTTTAGAGGTCGCGAGATGGTTTTATACTTTTACGATTACGATGTGATAAATGCATATGAGACGTTCTCAGGGATGAGCTTGTAGACTTATTGCTGTTAACGGATCATATGCGCGTGTGGGGAGATAATTGCAGAGGTCATTTTTTTGGAAAGTCTGGATATTAGCACCATAGTTAATGTTTAAGATTTTTCGCAAGAATGCCCGAACGGCCCTTCAAAATATATAACGAACAAATCAAAGAAATCATACGCTTCCGGACGTATGAATCTTCTTTGTCTTGTTAAATTTCGTTTTTCTTCCTTTACTCCATTACCAGCGTGGTGATCTCTCACATACTAAATTGGAAGGGCACAAAAATTCTAAAAAATGAGAAGCAAACTACATTGTTTCGCTTTTGAAGTCCAGTTTTTCCGACTAGAAATAATTTAAATGAATCAGCAATTGATTATAGTTTTTGGGAAGATTGTACTGGCTAAGTCTTTTAACTTTTTAATTTTCGTTTGATGAAATCAAGCGGTGTAAATCATATCGATTTTAAGCAAACATTTTAGGACCCGATTCAGCGTGACCAACGATAAAGTCTTTCGTTTGTCATTTGGTTTTCAAAATTTAAAATCCTGCTTTGTTGGTGATTTAATGGATACATTTTAGTTGCTGGACATAGTACATTTTAAAATTACAGGGTCAAAGTCATGGGGAGTGATATTCAGCTTTCGGCTTTAACAGGAAAAGTAAATAAAATTTAAGCTGTGGTTTATCTAATATTCACAGTTTTAAGCAATGAAAATTGGTTTTTGCAACGGTTACTTTACCTTGTCCATAACGTTGCCTTGGGAAAGTGAAAACAACTGTAAATACGGGTACCCTTTTTAGTTGTGAATGCAAGAGACGAGGAATTTTAATAGCTGTTCATTATCCCTCCGTTGTTAAATTATAAATCAGGAGGTATGAGGCTTAATTTTATATACTTATAGGCTCAATTTTTATACTTGTCAAAAAACCAAATCAAAATTAAAAATATGCTTTCAAAATTAAAAAAAAGCTTGATAATGATACGGTAAATACATCTTGGTTGCTGGATATAGTAAATTTTAAAATTACAGGGTCAAGGTCATCTTAAATTTTACAATTAATTGCTTTCTGATTTTCTGGAAGTGTAAGATGACGCTTCAGATCAATGATGTTTAAAATTCGATTATTTTTAATAAAAAAATACATTTGAAATGTCACATTCACGGCAAAATTTCAAATTTCGATCCGCTTCTTAAAGTTGACACCTAATTTAGAAGATAATGCTGTCTGCAAGAACACGATTCTCTGCTACTTTTAAAACCCACATTCACCATGACGATCAATTAAAAGTTTTGATCGTCATCGGTTGTTTAACATCTCTTCGTAGTCGTAAAGGAAACCAAATCGTCCGGTTACAAATTGACCAATGCCTTGTTAATCCTGAATGCTAATCTGAATGCAAAAAAGCAATCTCCCAAATCGGGGTAAAATAATTTTTCCAGCTTGATCGAAACTCGCAGCCGCTCCACGAACTATTAGTCGAGGTTGCACTTAGATTTAAGCTATTTCGCCTCTCCCATCTGTCGCTTTTCTTTCAAGATTTTTTCAAAAATTTCGTTTCTTTTATAATTGTCACTGCTTGTAAATATTAGTTAAGAACCTAGCTCTGTGCTGCCACTGGCAGCATGATGACATAGCCTGAATGCTTTAAAAAAGGCAGGAAGTTCGTTTGTGATCGGTCGGTTAGAGCAGATCGGATCGTCCGGTTCGATCGGTTCAATCTTTTAAAGGTCGCGAGTTGGTTTCATACTTTACGATTACGGTGTGATAAATGCATATGAGTCGTTTTCAGGGATGAGCTTTTACACTTATTGCTGTTCACGGATCATATGCTCGTGTGGGGAGATTAATGCGAAAGTCATTTCTTTGGAAAGCATGGTCGTTGGCACCTTAGCTAATGTACACCTACTTCCGCGAGAATGTCCTAGCAGCCCTTCGAAATATACATAACGAACAAATCAAAGTGGTCGCGCGAGGACATACGCTTTGTATGGATTTACTTTGTTTTGTTTGTTTTATTTCGTTTTTCGTGTAGGCGAAATATTTGGAATTGGAAGGGCACAAAAACTCTGAAAAATAAGAAGCAAAGTACATGTTTTTAAAGTTTTTAAAGTTCGGATTTCCGAATAGAACTGATTTAAATAAATAACGGCCAGTGTTAAGTTAATAAGGTAGTGTAAATACGTAAGGTTCTAAGTTATTGATCATAGTTTAGTTCACCAGTTCAGAGGGATAAAGAATGCAATGTCACGGTTTGCCATATTTTTCTCCAATTTTTAGGGTGACTAGAGAGTGTTGAAGCTCTTTGTTGCCGCGAAAATCTTTGAAAACGTTTATTTATTCAATTTGGCATAGGAATGATTCGAATGTTTTAGTAATTCAAATAAAAACTGTCTACAATCGTAAACTAAGAAAGTTATAAAAAAATTGGAATCCGATAAAATCGCCCGTTGGCACACGTTACATGATTTAACCACTTATGACCCCACTTTTGCCGTGACAAACAATTACCTGTTTGGTTTGTCATTTCGTTGTCGATCATATCATCTGTACTTTTAATTTTCTTAATACGAGTGTGCTTACCATTGCATACACCATGGAACATAAAAAAAAGAATTTTTTTTTAGCCTAACGGGCAGTATGAAACTAATTTACGTTAAATAAACGTTTTTCGAAAGCTTTTAATTTAACAGAGCGGTTTTTCCTCGACCAGACATTTAGGTTTGGGCCTGGCACTAACGATGTTAATTATTAGAGAATTTAAAAGTATATTTAAGGCAACACTAATCCAGTGAATATTATCCTAAGTAAAATAATTAATTTTTTTAAAATTTTGTATAGAAATTTGAATTTATTTAAAAGAGGTCGTTGAAGTAAGCATAAAGTGTTAATAAAATTTCTCGTCTTGATGTCGTAGAGTATACTTCTTTAAAGCATATTTAGTTCAGTAAGGTTAAGTTCAAATTATAATGTAAATATGTGAATAGCTTTTCTTAGTTTTTTAATTTTTTTAAACGATTCTTTTAGTTCGTAAGTTCAAAGGGTTACATTCAGCAAAAATCCAGGCTTGACCATATTTTTCAGAATGACTGGAGAGGGTGGGATTTCTTTGTTGCTGCGAAAGGTATTAAAAAAAGTTTATTTAAGTAAAGGAAAAAGTAATTAATAAGTACAGTAATATGATTCGATTGTGGGAAGATTAAATACAGTCCTTTTAAATTACTTTCGTCGAGCAAAAAAGGAACCGAGACCATGTTGTTTACGTATATGGGTTTTTCGTTTTTCCTTGTAGGCGAATAAAAAGGATACAGTAGAACTAGAAAATTACCAAAAAGGGTGTTTAGCTGTAATATTGACAATGACAAAAACAATGAAAAGAAGACAATGTGACATTAAGCATTAAAAAGATAATTGTTAAATCATTTTTTTAAAAATTTCTCACATATGAAAAAATTTTTAAAATTGGTTTGTAATACATTTCTGAGGAAATTAAAGATCCAAATTAACTTCTTAATTTTCGTCTGATAATATCACCGTATAGATTTTTTGCAAATATTTTAGGACCCACTTTACCGTGGCAAACGATTAAATTTTTCGCTTGTCATTTGGTATTCGATCATTGTTTTGTAATTTTTATAAATGACGTTTCTTCAAAAGCTTTTATTTTAACAGGGCGCTTTTTCTTGAACCAGTCATCCCAGGTTCGGGCCTGACAGTAACCAATCTCATAAAATGATGAATGCAAAAGCATACTCGAGACACACCATCCCGGATAAAAAATATTCTTTCGGAAATTGTGAAAATCGCGGCCGCAATTTTTTAGAGAGTGCGTTTTATTTGGGTCGTGTCTTGTAGCTATGCTACTTTAAAGCATAAAATTAGGTTTATAAGGTAGTGTAAATAAGTAAGATTCTAAGTTATTATTGTCTTAAGTTATTCTCATACTAGTTTAGTGTATAAGGCCAGAGGAATAAAGAATGCAAAGTCGGGCTAGGCCACCTTTTTCTCCAATTTTTAGGGTGACTGGAGATGGTTGAAGCTCTTTGTTGCTGCGAGAAGCTTTCGAAACGTTCATTTATTTAAGTAGGCATAGAAATGATTCGAATGTGGGAAGAGTAAACACCAGTCCTTTTAAACTAATCGGTATGAGCAAAAGGAAACCGAGGCCATATTTGCATGTGGGTTTTCGTAATGTTTGATTTTGTTCAAAATTTAAAATTGAGGGCACAAAAAAATGTGAAATGATGAAAAATGGTATTTGGCTTTCTGCTTTCATAGTGAATGTAAATAAAATTTAAGCTGTCGCTTATCCCATTCTCAGGTTTAAGCAATGAAATTCGGTTTTTGGAACGATATTTTTACCTTGTCCAACACTTTAAAGAAGTGTACAAAGTAGAAAAAAAACAATGATTACTTCATTGAAATCAAATCGATAAGAAAGGAAAAAAAGTTTAAGATGAAAATTTGAAATTTTTTTAAGAGTCACAGCGAACCTCGTGCCTTATGGATTCCTTTTCCATATTTGTCAGAAAACAAAATCAAAATGAAAAATACTGCTTTGATAGTGATTTTGACGAAAATACATCTTCGTTGCTTGAGTACACTTTAAAATTATAGGGTCAAGGTCATCTTGAATTTTACAGTGAAAATGCTTTCTGATTTTTTGGAAGTGCAAGATGGCACTTCAGCCAATGATGTTTAAAATCATAATGTTTTAAAGAAAAAATATATTTGAAAGGTCACATTCACAGCAGAATTTCGAATTTTGATCCGATTGTCAAGGTTGGCACCTAATGTAAAAGATAATGCCGTCTGCAAAGAACACGATTCTCTGCGACTCTTAAAACCCACATTCACCATGAGGATCAATTAAAAGTTTTGATCGTCATCGGTTGCTAAACATCTTTCCGTAATCGTAAAGAAAACCAAATCGTCCGGTTGCCGACTAATTACTGCCTTGTTAACTAAGTAAGCCAAAAAATGCATAAAAGCAACCTCTTAAATCGGGGTAAAATATATTTTCCAACTTGATCGAAACTCGCAGCCGCCCCACTAACTCATAAATCGAGGTTGCACTTAGATATAAGCTATTTTGCCTCTCCATCTGTCGCTTTTCTTTCAAGATATTTTCAAAATTTTCGTTAATTTTTATAATTGTCACTACTTGTAAATATTAGATAAGAACCTTGCTCTGTGCTGCCACTGGCAGCATGATGACTGTTTCCTATAGCATAACTACAAAAAGGCAGGACGTTCGTTTGTGATCGGTCGGTTAGAGCAGATCGTACCGTTCGGTTTCTTTCGGTTCGATGGGTTCAATCTTTTAAAGGTCGCGAGTTGGTTTTATACTTTACGATTACGGTGTGATAAATGCATATGAGAGGTTCTCAGGGATGAGCTTTTACACTTATTGCTGTTAACGGATCATATGCGCGTGTGGGGAGATTAATGCGAAAGTCATTTCTTAGGAAAGCATGGTCGTTAGCACCTTAGCTAATGTACACCTACTTCCACGAGGGTGTCCTAGCAGTCCTTTGAAATATACATAACGAACAAATCAAAGTGGTCGCGCGAGGACATACGCTTTGTATGGATTTACTTTGTTTTGTTTGTTTTATTTCGTTTTTCGTGTAGGCGAAACATTTAGAATTGGAAGGACACAAAAACTCTGAAAAATAAGAAGCAAACTACATGTTTCGTTTTTAAAGTTTGGTTTTTCCGAATAGAACTGATTTGAATAACTAAATGAGCAGGTGATTAGTTTTCGGAAAGATTGTTTGATAAAGTCATATGGTATAAAATATCATAAATTTTTAGCCTACATTTTTAGGGCCCATTTCACCGTGACAGACGATAACGTGTTTCGTTTGTCATTTGGTGTTCGATCATTGTTTGGGCAAATTTTATAAATGACGTTTTTTCAAATGCTTTTATTTTAACAGGGAGCTTTTTCCTTAACCAGTCATCTCCGGTTGAGACCTGACAGTAACCAATCTCATTAAGTGAGTAATGCAAAAGTGTACTCAAGACAGAATACCTTCGCAAATAGAAAATATTCTCCAAAATTGTGAAAATCCCGGCTACAATTTATATTTAAAACTTACATATTTGGGTCAATGTTTTTAAAATATCTGTATTTTATTTAAAAAAAATATGTACTTACTAAGTTACATTCCCAGCAGAATTTCGAATTTTGATTCGCGTACCAAATAAGAGCACCTTAATGGAAAAGAAGTCTTATCTTTACGCACAAACGTTTCAGTAACCGCCTCTTAAAACCCACATTCACCATGAGGATCAATGAAAAGTTTTGATCGTCATCGGTTGCTTAACATCTTTTCGTAATCGTAAAAGAAACCAAATCGTCCAATTCCGAATTGACTAATGCCTTGTTAATCCTGATGTCGTTGGTAATGCATAGACGCAATCTCAAATCGGGATGAAATTTTTTTTCCAACTTGATAGAAACTCGCAGCCTGTTCTCCCGAGTTCAAAAATCGAGATTGCACTTAGATATAAGCTATTCCGCCTCTCCATCTGTCGCTTTTCTTTCAAGATATTTTCAAAATTTTCGTTAACTTTTGTAATTGTCACTACTTGTAAATATTAGATAATAGCTTCTCTCTGCTGCCATTGGCAGTTCAAAGACGATAAAATCTGCATCCTCATAAATATAAAAAAGGCAGGACGTTCGTTTGTAATTGGTCGGTTAGAGCAGATAGAATCGTTCGGTTCGATCTGTTCAGTTTTTTAGAGGTCGCGAGTTGGTTTCATATTTTACGATTACGGTGTGATAAATGCATATGACTCGTTTTCAAGGATGAGCTTTTACACTTATTGCTGTTAACGGCTCATATGCGCGTGTGGGGAGATTAATGCTGAAAGTCATTTTTTCGGAAAGTCATGACATTAGCACCTTAGTTAATGTTTATGATTTTTCGGGGGAATGGCCCTTCGAAATATATGTATAACAGACAATTCAAAGAGATCGCGCGAGGACATACGCTTTCAGATGTATGGATTTTCTTTGTTTTGTTTGTTTTATTTCGTTCTTCGTATAGGCGAAATAAACTGAATTTGAATGGCACAAAAACTCAGAAAAAGAATTAGCAAGCTGCATAGTTTTTGCGGTTGTTTTTCCGCAGAATATGGAAAAATATTTGGAACTCTTATGAAATTTGGACATCTGGTTTTTGAAGATGAAATTTACTAACCCACTTAAAACATGGCATTCAATTAAATAATTTTGTTTGCCATTTGTTTGATTGATCTCTTTAGTCATTTGAGTAAAAGTGCGATTTGGGAAACCCTCAAAATTTTAACAAACAGAGTGTGCTCCCTTCATGCAACCGAAAGACATCCTAAATTCGGCTGGTCCTAAATAAAAACTAAACTACCGACGATGACATGTTTAAAGTAAGATCTGATGCGTCTAAAATAAAAGATCTAATATCCAACGTTTACGATTTAACTCTTTTAATACAAGATCTGACATGTCTCTCTAAATTTCATAAATCTTTAAAAGACGCAATGTGTAATATATTCTGTGTAAAAAATGTAAAATTTGGTGCTAGTTTAGGTTATTTGGTCCTAACGGTCGCAAAAATCTCCGTCGCAATGGGTACACATATTTACTTTTGATTAAGTTAGATAATTAATTAGGTAAAGCTATGATTTGTAAATGTGTAAATAGCTTAAAAAGTTCTTTTTAAGAACTCGATCCCCGGACAAGAGTCTTATAGTTTTTATTTAAAGTTACGGTTTGTTGTTAAGCACAGATATGGTTTAGTTTTTGAACATATACCTACTCCCGTTCAAGATATGTATAAATTCTTTGTTACATTTATTTCTAATGTTAAGTATGGTTTGTTAAAAAAGCATAACACCCTTAGGTATCTAAATAAAAGGATTAGCTGGGCTAATCATTTGTAAATATGTAAATTTTTTAAAGATATTTATTATTTTTTTTTGCATTCGTGCAAATGGTCACAGGATGGCGACAAAGAAAAAATGTTAATTGGATGCGGGCTGAAGGTTTGAAAAAAACATCTGTTGTTACCTTACGAGAGGTTGACTGGAGTCGCACTTTTACTTAAATGACCGCATGATTTATCAGTGTCTTGGGATCGTGGGGAGAGTAAAACGTCCTTTTAAATTTTGAATTAAACGTTAATTGATTTTTTGGCTTGACTGAACGTTAAATTAAAAAAGGATACAATCACGGAACACTAAAATGCATAAAAAAAATTATGCATTACGAAAGTGCCTTACTTTTCAAGCAAACGATTAAATCATTTATTTGAAAGATGATTGGATAAATGAAAATAAATAGGCCTATTTTTGTTTTCAAAACCGATCCCCTTTAGAGCGTTAAGCAATTTATGAATTTATGAACAGTCCCTCTAAACTAAAATAAATTGGAATTTTAATTTTTCTTTTTTGCTTTTTTTTTCAGGCCACTGGTTGTTCTTCAAAGGAGGAACATTTACCACCGCAGTGCGCAACGAGAAGAGATTGGAAAATGATTTTTACCGCGAACTTTAATCCGCTAAGAGTTGGTCGGCTGCTATTCAGGTAAAATGACGGCTGGTTCTGGATTGGTTAGTTAACATGAAAAGGGAATGTTGGTTAACCAATCCGAAATCTTACGCCATTTCACCGGAACTGCAACCAACAACTCCCTATAGAATTTAATACGCAGCAAAAATCCTTATTGACAAAAATGTGGCTAAAATCTGACTTTATAGTCGAATCACGAAGTAATTTGACCCCTTAAGAACGAAGTTTTATTTTCCTCTTTTTAAGGCAGGCTCAGGGCTTCAAAAGTTCTTTCAGCTATTTTTGGAAATCATGCTGTATGAAAACCCAGCCCAGATTTGGAAGTATCGAATGAAAGCTTACCGAGAATTCTTGTCTTTAATAGGCTAACTCGGTTATATGTACAGCGAATTGTCGAAATGATGAACTATTAAGGGCTCAGCTTTGCCTTTTTTTTGACTCGCCTAAAATGATGTCATATAGCCTTTTCGATTTTTTATTTTCTTATTCAGACTTTCAATATTTCATAGTTTATTTGACATTGCGGTTGGAAACACAGTTTTTATAGGAACTACTTTTACATTGAGGTTAAAATGACTGTACCAATAGTTCCTAGTCCCTGCTAGAGAAAGGGACTGTCGGTGGTCCCCGATTTACTAACTGGCCGTGCTCAATGCTGCTTAACTTCATTGATTACGATGTCGCTAGACGGAACGAGTCACCACTTCGACCAAAGGGAGTCGGAGCCTTTTTTAAAGACTCATTCGATACCATTTTAAGAAAGCTTTCATTTGAAACTCAAGATTGTGTGCCCTAACGGTTTTCAACACTCAATTGATCCGTGATTCAGCTGTGATGTAAGATTTTTGCGGCCTTTCTGTTGAGCATCAATTACAATAATAATCTTCTCATTGCGCACTATGCCACATGACGTCCTTAAGCAAAGAAACCTAAATAAAGGAGTAGTACGAACATGGGATACATCCCATGTAGGTTTTGACTTACATGTAAGTTTTTTTTTTTTTTTTTTTTTTTCGTCAACTTGCGCCTGTTAGTAAGATCTAATTACCAGGACAATTATCTATCCTACTCAAGACTTTTGTTTCAAAAGACTTTTTATTTTTTTTTATTTAAGCCTTGGTTTGACCCTTTATCTGTGACAGAGCACCGAAAACCATTAATTAATAATGATGTTTTCATATATATACTGTTTCAGATATTTTTATTCAAATAAAAAAATTCTTTATACATGGAAAAAATTGATTATTTATTACAAATTTATCTCCTTTTTATTAAGTTTATGTGATCTTGATAAATTCACAATTACGAGTTTTGACTTTTTATTGTATTGTAATTCTTTTCTAAAAAGCTTTGACATTCCCTCAACAACTCCTGTGACGACACATGTTTTGTACATAATTCAACCGCTTTGTTGATGTCTACCCACTTATAAGCTTTATGCTCATGTGATAATTTTACTTCAGGATTCCCTATTATCTCTGCAAGCCAATATGTTACTACTTTAGGCTTATTGTTAGCTTGATACTGTAAAAAGAGAAAAAAAAAATTAACAAAATAATTTGAACTGTTGACTTGTAAAGTACTCTTACCCTAACTTCTTTTTTGAAATCGCTAATTATTTTTAAGTCTTTCTTAACTAGGCCTGCTTCTTCTTCTGTTTCTCTTAAAGCTGTCTCAAAATCAGATTCGCCTGGATCAACATGACCTGTAATTTGAACATAGTTTTTAATGTAATGATCAGAATTATAATCATGATATTAGATTCAGTGCAGTCATTGCTTGTATTCTCTCATTAACTTTGGTTTTCACATGCAGAATATCAGTTATTGCTTGTATTCTCTTTGGTTGTTCACACACAGTACAGAGAATATCAATAAAGTAAATAAAAAACTTATCGACTGATAAGAAAATCGTGAGTACCTTTAGGAGGTGTCCAGTGATTTTCCCCGTAAGAATGTTGCATAAGCAAATATTCAAATCCTTGAACAGCCTTCCTGAAAACAACTAAACCAGCAGCTCTTACTTCTACAACTGCCATTGTTCCGTTCTTGATAATTTATTAGAAGAAAAAATTATTAGTCAGAAAGAGACGAGCTTACTGAATGAGTTTATTCTACCGGGTTTCGTGACAGCAGACAAGAAAATAAATAGGGATCCAAATATGTGAGCACTTGGTTGTACGATGATCACACGTAAGAAAAACATTAAATATGGCGTCATTTGACTCTATTCAGTAAGTCGTGACGCCACCATGAATTTGCCGCAGTCCCATAAGCATAAGCTTGCATTGGCAACACTGATCGTTTCTCTTCAAAACCGCGTAAAGTTTCGGATTCGGGAACGGTATGCATTGTTTTGTTCGTGTAATTCGTCGTTTTTTTCGTTATCATTTCAAGTATTATGTTCTGAACCATTATTATTCTTTAGTTTATGTATGGTAATGCTAATTTTCGTACATGTGACCAGGTTTGTAATGAATCTTCTACAGTAATGAAGAGGAAAATTCGAAGGTAAGGGATTTCAAACATGGCGTTCGGCTTGAATTCTAACAGGGAATCAGTTGTTTTGTTTTGATGTTTTTATTTTCCGATCACGAAAAATTATGATTTCGCTTAACTTACACCCAATTCATAATGTTTTCCACTATGTTTGACTTGGTTCTGAGATATTTTTGCTTCTAAGTTAACTCGCGACGACTTATGTCAGCAATTAATATAGCCCTTGTCTTTGCTAGCCATTGCAAACCATATACCAATCAAAATCGTGGGTGTTGGTTCTTGTCACCGATGAATATACCGTCATTTATTATAGCAGAATTTCCACTAAACTCTTATTCAGGTGAAAAAGGTGCAGGGTTCAAGACTCCTTATCATCTTGGTTGGTATTGTAAATTGTGGAAAGAGGGTTTTTTGGGTAAAATAATTTTTTAAGAATTTCATGGTTTAGAGAAATGTATCTCCTGCAGTTGAATATTACCCAGAAACTGCTTTTTTAAATTTACACAGACAATAATTATCAGAATTCTGAATTAGATTTTAATAATATTATTATAAGGCTAAGAAAACTGATGATGTGGGTTTCTTTTGAAATATATTGACTTTCTTAAATTTCTCTAGGTTTGAATGTTTGAGATAGCTGATCATCTTGGGACCTCCATGAGACATTAACTTTTAATGGTCTTAATTTTTTTGTGTTCTTGTGCATCTTATAAAAAGCTAATTAAAAATGTTTTCATATGACATCTCTTAGCAATCACTAGGTCTCATAAGTGTGTAGATATTACTCTGCACTCAAGCTAAAACATTATTTTCATGCCTTTTTCTGTTCTCTTGCCCAAAAATCATGATGAAAAAAAGATTTGTTGTGAATGTTAGAAAGGTATAAAATGATAGAACAAACAGTATTCTTCGTTTTATTCAATTAAAAATTTAATTTTCATTGTTACAAATGGAGGGAACTATTCTATCAATCTTTTTTAAACATACGGAAAAAAGCAGAAGATTTTTTTTTTTTTCTTTAAAAAAAGAATATTTTAGTTTCTCCAAGTTTCAAATTTTTTTAAAAATATTTTTTATTCTTCAAATAATTTTTCATTTTAAAAAACCTTGAAGCATTTGCCTTTATTTCATACGGTGAGATCACTACATTGTACTAAAGTTTTACAGTCCTATAAAGTACTAATCATCTATTGTTTACATAGTTTTTTTTGCAATTATAAAGCCGAAAAACTAAATAAAGAAAAAAAGCTCTTGCGAGTAAAAAAGTTTCTACATGGTTTTCTTTTTTTTTTTTTTTTTTTTTTTTTAAATTTAAATTAAGGAATAATCCATTTTCAAGAAGAAAGTCAAAAGGGTTAGTTTTAAGGAGGAGCCATCAAGATTGATGATTTGCTTTTTATTGTTAATCCCTTGGACTTTCTTTTATAAGAATTTGAAAACAAAGCTATAAGAAACATGTTTTTAATAAGAGTCGATTCATACTTAATTTTTTTCCTTAAAATGAAGGAAGTGATCAGTTTTCGACAGTAAATATCAACTTTTGCACTCGTCATTAAAAAATAAATTAATTAATTGAAAAGAACAGTTCTCAGGAACTGAAATTGAAATTGCTTTTAATTTAAAATCTAAGCACAAGGCCATATCATTTTTTTTTTCGCCCTTTTAATATTTTTTTAAGCATTATTTATCATCCCTGTTGACCTTGCACTTTTTAAAATTACCCAAAAAATTTAGTTTTTTTCAAAAAATTGTTTTTTTTTTTTTTTTTTTTTTTTTGTGACATTACTACGTCTTGTTTTTCAAAAAACTAAATTTCCGATTCATAACATTGTTTTTTTTTTTTTTTTTTTTAAATAATGACCACACCTTCAAAGTAATTTTTTTTATTTTTATTTTTAGATATGTCATGAATGAATTTTTTTTTTTTAAAACATTACTTTAGATTATAATAGACTAAAAGACAATAAGAATATAAGAAGAAAATGAACATCGAAATTTAGTTTAAAAAGTTTTCTTTTTTTTCATTAAAATTACAACCATAAACTCGGCAACCATGAAATCTCAGCTTCCTCTCATGTTTTTTGTTTTAAAATTTTTTTTTCATTAACAATAAATATCACAACGGAATAACAGATTTCGAAGGAACAAGTACTAGAAAAATAAAGGGGCCGACATTAATTAAAACTCGAATATTTTAAAAATTTTTTTGTGACGGTGCGTTTTTTTTTTTTTTTTTAAATTTTCCAACCTTCGCATGCACACTTATAAAGAAAAAAAAAATCCTTAGCGTATTCAATCATTCAAAAATAACTTGTGCTCATCGACGTGTACTATATAATTTACTAGTAACAATCTATTTTTTTTTTTTTTTTTTTTTTTTTGTATTTTTTGTTTTTTTGTTTTTTGACGTGAATACGTCTTAAATATTTGATATCAATTCAACATTTTTTTTTGTAAATTTTGTTCGTTTTTTTTTAACTAAATCACATCCTGTTTAGCTATTAAATATTTTTAATTCTCTCTCAAACTATATTTTATACATATTACACATTTATTATGTTTTTCTATAAATTATTTATTGCTTTTTTTTAAAAATAAAAATGCGCTTTTTTGATCCCTAAAACCAAAAGTTGATTTTTGTTTTTGCGTGTGTTTGGCTTGAATTTTGTTTTTGTTTTTGTTTCTTGAAATTTGAAATTGGAATCAAAAAAGACAGTTTTACTAGTTCAGTACTATTTTTTTTTAAAAGTAGACTAGAAAGAGATTCGACGTAGAATATCATTGTTATAATTTCACAGAGCAATTTTTTTTATAAATGCAATTATTTTAGTTTTTTTTTTTTTTTTTCGGAGAATTTCTAATGCATCTTAAATCTTAATATGAAATAACAGAAAATAATAAGTCGTTGAAATTGGTACATGAAAGAGTCGGGAGACCGAATCACTCACCGGCTGGTAAGCAGAATTTTTAAAGTGAAATTAGCTAAAAGTTAACAAAGAAATTTAAAAAATTTGGTCAGCAAAATTTTGTTGTAAATTAGGCATGGCGAAAGCGTATGGACTATAAATCTCAAATAATTTATTGTATTAGATCTTTTAGAGTGAAGCATCTTGAATTCACTACATTTGAGGACAGTAACTGCAGAATATTTGACTGTAAGAAGAACGTTCCAAACATATGAATGATGCCGTAGAAGCTGTCTTCTTACAGCAGAACTTTTACTGAAAGAATTTGATTCAGTCGATAAATATTTTGTTGTAAGAATAACTTTCTAAGCATTACAGTCGCATTGTCAAAGCTGTCTTTTTACAATTTAATTCTTTCTAAAAACTCGATCGAGTCAGTAAAGTTATTTTAAGGATGAAATTCAAAGTTTAACTGTGTGTTTGCTTGTTAGCAACTTCGCGGCAGTAACATGGTCACTGAACTGCTGATGCACGCCTAAAATGTTTCGAGTGACACCACTACGTGTTTTTTAAATTAAAAAAAAATAATCCGCTGGTTTGGGATTAAGCATTAAAATTTTATTGTAAGAAGACCGTTCTAAGTACACTAATCGTATCGGAAAAGGTGTCTTCTTACATTTTTTTAAAAATAGATAAACTGGATCAAATTCGTAAAAATTTATTGTGTGATGAATCTTTTTAGCTTAGCAATATATTAGCGATACTGACTTCCTACGATGCCGTAGAAAGAATTCGATCGAGCGAGTAAAACAAATTTAATTGTAAGAAGTACTCTCTGGACATGGTAATCATATCATGGAAACTGTATTTTTACATCAGCATTTTTTTAAAAATTTGAGTTTGTTTTGAGATGCCGAATTTGATTAAAAACCGAGTTTTTAATGAACACCTGCTCCTAAAAGAATTCGAAATCGGAAAGTGGTCGGCCTCCTCAGAAGTCGCGACTTGACTGTTTATTTGTTAAAAATTCTGTAGGAATTCACGCTCTTTGAACTGACGCTACTTATTTATTAAAAATATTTCTCTCGCTCAAAAAAAAAATCAGTCAAGTCGCGTTAAAGAATTTAAAAATCACGATGCCTATTTGTATTGATTTTGTTTATATTTGTTTAATTGTTTCGAAAAATTTTAATTAATATTGTTGTTAATTAATTATTCTTTCCTAAAAGTAGACAAGGGATGATTAAATATCTTCTTTTTTTTCAAGTTTTTAATAAAAAGGCTTTTAATTTATCACCGCTTCATTTTTTTAAAATTTTATTTTTTATAGCAACCTTCGAAACTTTTTGAAACTTTTTTTTTTGACGAGAATACGTCTTTTATTTTATGTTAAGGGGTGAAAGCCGTAAAATCGTTGTTTGAGAAATCAACAATCGGAACTTAAGCTTACAGAATATATGAGATACAAAGAATAAGTTTGAAGAACTTATGAAAAATGAACGACGACTGAAGGAAAAAACAGACATTGAGATTAAATATCAGTTGAAGATTTAGCTATAAACTATAATTTTTTTTTCAAAGGTTAAATACGAAAGGAAAATAGAGTTTAGGCAAAAAGATTTTTTTAAGTGAAAGACTCTATTCTCCTTTGAAAATTTTTCTCAACTCAAGTTTTAAATGTTTTTTTTTTCGAGCACTTGCTGCGCTTTTTTTTTTATCACAAAAGAATAAATGATAACTTTTTAATAACATCAAAAAATGTTTTTCAAGAATCTTTTCATCAATTTTAACCGAAAGTAAAAAGTAAATGGCGTTAGTATGTCAGGGTTTAAAGAAAATATTGAGAGGAAGCGTGTACAAACGTCGTCCAATTTCACACGCCTAATTTAACAACTAAACCTTTTTTTTTTCTTAATTAAAATTAATTAACAAAATTGATGAAAAATTTCGACTATAAATTAATTTTAAAAAGTCGAATTTGAAAAAAACATTGGTAACAAGAAAAAGGAGGCGGTGTCACTTTTTGGTCGTGGAAAGTGGAAAGTCACGTCATTTTTAGTGGTAACTGCTGAAGTTGAATATTACTGTCATCTTAAATTTTTTAGACTATTAAAACAATTGCGGCATGATTCGGGAGCTTTTTGTCTTTTATTTCCCTCAACTTAAAATGAAGGAAAGTCAAGCAGAAGACGCTTACTTTTGTCAGCGTCAGTTGTTTTACTTTCAGTCGTTCAAGTAACGGCTGCTGTATGCGTCAATACTAACTGGCGCTGTCAGTTAATCCAGAATATTTTTCCAATTTTTTAAGAATCCTCCTCATGGAGTACTGGTAGCTAACTTCATTTCCCTAATCTTAACGAAAAATCTTTTAAAACGAGAATTTGAATTCCCCAGGAAATCCGAACCCCTAAACCGCAAATATTGTTTTAAAAATATCCGGGAAAATTTAGATGACGTCAAAAACTATTCGATTAAATTTTTTAAAATTTATTGTAAGAAGAATGGTTTAAGCATGCTAATCATGTTATAAAAGGTGTCTTCTTACGGTATAATTTTAACACAAGCACTCGATCGAATCCCTGATTTGCGGTCTTCTAAATTATCCCGGAAAATTTAAAATACGTCAGCTAAAAAAAAATCCGACTTTCAGCAGTTTCGACTAATATTTTTGCGCTTAACCAATTTCCAGAATCGACAAGTGCCAAAGCCTCCGAAAAAAGGAAAAGAAATATTTCTAGCTACTTCATTTTTGTTTTAAAAATAAAAAGATCGATAGATTTTTTTTTTTCGTTATTTTTCCATGAAAATTAAAAAAAAAAATTATCTGCACTAATAAAACACACAAAAAACGTTGCCACATATATACTTTTTGATTTTTTTTTAAAACATTTTGTTTTTCCTCCTTTTTTTTAAAACTACAGTAAACAATATTTTCAAAATGAAAAAATTTTCAAATCCTAATTTTTTTTCTAAAAATAATGTAACAATCATAAAATATATATATTTCAATATGTATACATTGTATGATACATTTTTTTTAAAATTTATTCAAAGCTTATGAATTAAATTGGTAATTTTTTAATTGGAAGTAACCATTAATTACAATTTTCTTTAATGTACTGGTTTGTATTTTTCTTTTTATTGTTATTTTTTTTGTTCAATTTTTCTCAACTATACTATATAAATATATATTAATTTTTATTAAAATTCTAGCAATGAGCTCTTACTCACAAGGTTTTAACACTCTCATAGCTATTTTTTTCCACATAAGTAAGCAACTTAAAAAATTTTTAACTGATTCTTTTTTTTTCCTATTACAATAAAATTTGAACAAGTTTTATAAATTTTTTTTAGTTAACCTAAAAATAACTTGCTTAAATTTTAAAACATACAAATTTTGTGTCTGCTAGGAACTAGAGACCCTTAATTAAAAGAGACCGGCCAGAAAAAATGGGCGCGAAAAAGCGGTGTCAACTGGACATGCGCTTTGTGTTTTATTTCATAAAGCAAACTGTCATCTGCAGACCTGAGAAAACAAAAATGGCGATTGTTTATTTTTTTAAAATCAAAGTGATCAATAAATAAACTAATTTTCAATGTTTCAAATAAAATGTGTGGAAATAATCAAAATTTGTGAAAATAAAACTTAAAAAATGTTGACATTGAAATATTTGATTAATGGTGATTTTTTCCAAAATAAACAATCGCCATTTTCTTTTGCTCGAGTTTGCAAATGGTGGCTGCTTCAAAAAATTTAACTCAAAGCGCATGTCCCATTGACACCGCTTTTTCGCGCCCATTTTTTCTGGCCAGTCTCTTTTAATTAAGGGTCTCTACTAGGAACGAAAAGGATTAACAGAAATTTTATTGCAGTCACAATTTAAAAAATAAGAAATAAAAACTAACAAAAAATAAATTCTGTACCTCGGAAGAGGACTAACAAAGCACGTGACAATTTAATTGTAAGAAGACTGTTCTAAGTTAGTATTTACATTACGTAAGATGTTTTCTTGCAGTTTAATTTTTTACGGGAAAATTTAAGTCACATCCGTAAAAATAACTCAAGAAGAACGCTCTAAGCATGGTAATCATATCACAGAAGCTGTCTTCTTAAATCGAATTTTTACTGAAGGAATTTTATGAAGTTCTGTAAATTTTTTTTTGCAAGAAGAACGTTTTAAGCATAATAATCAAATGACAGAAACCGTCTTCTTACAGTAAAAAAAATTAAACACTATTTATTGTAAGAAGAATGTTTTTAGTGTGCTAAACAAATCGTAGAAAGTTGTCTTCTTACTTTAAAACGTTTTCCGGACTTGCTTGAGCCCTTTCCGTTAGGTACAAAATTTCTTTAGGCCAATGGAAAATTTCGAAAGTATTTTTTCATAAAGAAGACACAAAAATTTCTTTTCACAACTTTACCTAAACTGGATGTTAAATTTTTATGCCTCTAAAATAGCTACTCATAACTTTTTAAAATTTAATATTTGTCTACGTCATTTTTATTTTATTTTTAAATAACTTCGTTTTTATTTTCTACTATAGCTGCGTCCTTTACGGCTTTACAAGAAATTTATTGGTAACTCCATAACTCCATTGCCATTCAATAATACATAACATTAATAAATATATAAACTCTTTTCAAATTTAAAACCAACCTTATTGTTATTTTTTTTAATAAAGTGATGTTATATATATATATTCATAATTATATTTAAAAAAAAAAACAATTTACACAATCTTTTTCTTTTCCCAGCATCTTCCAAGCCTTAAAAAAATAAACGCCTCGCAATTCAGTACGTTTTAATTTCTTATTTTAAAGTCGTAAAATAAACAGATTGTTTTTTTTTTTTTTTTTTTTTTTTCCTTGTGCATTGGTTTCGGAATATCTGATTTGAAAAAATAATAATTAAATAAAGTGTTTGTAAATTAAAATTTTCGAGGGCGCAAATTTTGCTAACTTAATTTCATCAAAGTCGTAAAACTTTACTGTAAGAAGACGTTTCTAAGCATGCTAATCATTACACAGAAGGTGTCTTCTTACATTGTGAGTTTTTATTGAAAGAACTCGATGTAGACCTCGAAAAGTTTTATTGTAAGAAGAACATTGTAAGGATTGTAATCATATCATGTAAGCGGTCTTCTTACAACAGAATTTTTCCTAAGAAAGAAACAAGTACACAGATTTTTCATTTTGTTGAATTTGTTTTTATTTTTTGGGTTTATTTATTTATTTATTTTTATGTTTTATTTTTTGTTGCAGATAATGCGAATTACATAAGATCCAAATCGGTTTTTTTCGGGATTACAATTTAAATCGGTAGTGTCGCGATCGGTATCGCAGTTCAAATCGGACTGGTATTTTCTCTGCAGCTGACAGATTTTATGAATATGGAAGGCATTAATTCATGTTCGTTGGTGGTAGATGACGTTACTGTTCTCCCCAGCTGCTATCCAGGCTCCTATGCAGGATGTTCAATTTTTCCCGGTGTATGATGTGGTAAGTTTATTTTTTTAAAGTTGAAAAATTTTTAATTTTTTTGATGGAAGGAGGGGGTCGGGGGGAATGTTAATTAAAAGGGCCCATTAAGGCTATGGTTAATGGAGAAATCATATGCTATAAATAAAAATGAACAAAAGGAACTTCAGAACTTCTTGCTAGGGAAACGAAGGAATTTGTTTTTCCTTGAAACGAACCTGTTTGCAATTTTTTTTTTTCTGTTGATAATAAATTCCCGGATTTATAAAAAAATATTCTGGGGAGTTATTCCCGTAAGTGTATTTGGGGGTGGGAGTGTGGGTGTCCAGAAATATTAGGCTAATGTTCAAATCTGCGAATGATAATATGTTTTTGCTAAGTGAGACAGAGAGGGTCAAAATCAGCCAAATAATTCTGAAATAATTTATGGAACCATCCCAAAGTTCCATCCTCGAAATTTTCAAGACTTTGTAGGGAATATTTTAGGCCAGGCAAATTTATTTTTGAGAAAAATCGGGAAGATGTATGCTCCCAGTAAAAATCTAGAGGGTTGTTCACCCAAGAAGGAACCAAGCCGTTCTTTGCCTCCACTCCCTTCCCCCGCTCGGCCTAGGCCTGGATATCCACGTCCCATTGTCTGCAGATATTTTCTTATTATTTTATAATGTTTCCTTAGGAGGTACCACTTTCAATAAGTAAAAATTAAAAACAATTTTGAAGCCCACCTTATTTGGCGGCGTAAATAATAATAGTGAATCGCCATGTCATCTAGGGTAGTTCAATAGAACTACGCTCGATGGATGATATTCTATGCGCGCGCATAGAATATCATTAAAAGGGCCCATTTGCCCAAAACAGCCCTGCGTCCATTATCATACTTAAAGCGTAGTAAAAGTGTATTTTGTTAGCCTTGGACTCTAATCTCAAGGGCAAAGAAACGTTTGTTACAATTTGAATTTATTATTATTATTTTTTTTGACAGATCGTTCCAATTTTTGCAATGCAACTAATATTTGTTCTTTCGAAAATAAAAACGACTTATTACTTTTGAAAGCAATAAGAAACTCTTAAAATTTTCATCAAAGTCAGCATTCCGATATCAATGCCAAAAAGAAAAAAAATATATACCACTTAAATCGATCAACAAAGAGCACCTTTAAACAGCTACATTTTATTTATTTATTTTTTATTATTTAGTTTTTTTTTCTTTTCTTTCTTTTTTTTTTCTTCCTCGTTTTTTCATCTTACTGATATAGAGTTATTGTCTTTCGCATAGGCTATTTACAATTTGAATGACTGCATCTCTAAAAGACAATAAGATGAATCGTTTCTCGCATTCCTCTTTTCATCAAAAAAAAAAAAAAAGAAAAAAAGAAAAAAAGAAAAAAAAAAAAAAAAAAAGTCGTACAGTAGCTAGTAAATTATTATTATTATTATTATTATTTTATTTTTATTTTCCCTTTTACGGGGTGTTTTTTTTATTAGGAGTCATGTGGGCTCAGTACCACTGGGCAACCACATGATCCCTGAGCCAGATGCTATGGCTCGAGCCATTATTATCATTATTATTAATATTAATATTATTTTTATTTATTGTTACTATAATAATACCATCGTTTCGAGTGTTACTAAACCGGACAGGTCAATTTTTCGTATTCGAACAATAGAGAAACAGCAACAAAAACGAAGTATAGTACAAACATGGTAAAACCCAGTCCTTTGTTCATTCTCCATCTGAAGCAAGCGATGGATAATATTACAAATACTAACATCATAAACAATATGGTGATCGAACACACCATCCCCACGCTGTTTACTTCTACTGGTTTGCCATATATGATTCCGTACAGAAGCCAAGGCACTGGTAACCTGAAAGGGAAGAAAAAAAAAATGAGTAAAAGCGATTGCCGGAAAAGGAAAAGTTTGATGTTTGCTCTTAAAGTTGAAAGCTATTTGTCAACTTCAGGAACAATTTGAAGTGTGAATTATTTTGGAAAAGTTCTCGATTGTTTAATCAATATCTTTTTTTTTTTTTTCTTCTTTTTTCTGCATCTTGAAGCTTGAAAAACAGCAGGCGTGTAAAAAAAATTAAAATAAAACAAAGTTGAATTTTATTATTTTTTTTTGAGCCGGTTATTACGGGTCTGACGAATATGAGTGTTGGGCTCGAAGCTCTGGTGCAAAATCAGAAATTGGCCTATTTTGTGCTAAAATGAAACTTGAGGGATCGGATCCCGCATGAAAACTTTTCTAAAAAAATTTAAGCGTTCCGGGCCAGATTCTGGCTCAGCTTGATGAGAAATACCGAATTAAAACACAAAATTGGGGTCCATTGCCCTGCCTTCCTCCGCTCCTTAGGAAGTTAAATTATTTCTGTCTTGCGGACCTCCCGCACGGAAAAGTATTACAAAAAGTGCATAGAATTTTTGTAAAATAAATGAAAGAAACATAAAAAATGTATTATTTTTGTATCATTTATACAAAGATTTGAACGTGCATGATTTTTGCAAAGTTTATTCATATTTTTTGAGCCTCAAAATTTGAATATACTTAATTTTAGGACTACGTCTTAGGGCTCAATCCTGGGAAGATCAGGCTGTGTGTGGGTGGGTGTCGCGTCGGTCTGTTCGCACCAAAATTTAATATTTAATTATTTTAATATTAAAATTTTAAATAATATTTTGACTATTTTTTTAAAACTTTTGGCCTTTTTTTTGACACTAAAATTAGACGACACGACGAACGAAAGCAAAGACTTAAAAAATTTCTTGTAAATTTTATTTAACTTTTTTTAAAATTTTCGCTGTTTTTTTTTTTTAAGTAAAATTTACAAGAAATTTTCTAAAAAATTAGCAAGAAATTTAAAGTTGAAATTTTATTTTTTAAAATGCATCAGAGCCGAGGCAGCTCAGTGGTAGAGCAGCCGTCGCGAAAACGGAAGGTCGATGGTTCAAGTCCACTCTTCGGGTACCTCTGGCGTATTTTTTACTGAATATTTCCCGGTTCCCTCTTTGATCGAATATACCTAAAAAAACCCCAACAGAGAGAATTACATCCCAATGCCCAAAATGGCTAATTTAGGTTACGTTGGAAATTTATAATTAAAATTTTATTTTAAAATTATGGACTTAGAAAATTTCTTGTAAATTTACTTTCTTGTAAACTTCTTGTAAATTTTACTTTTAAAAAAGTTAAATTTTAAATAATTTTTTGACTATTTTTCTTTTATTTTTTGGCCTTTTTTAATAGTAAATTCAATACGAACCTATCAAATCTCTTGAAATTTTATTTATTTATTTTTTTTAATTTTCGTTGTTTTTTTAAAAAATATCTTTGTTTTTAATATTAAAATTAGACTACATGAACAAAAACAAGAATTTAGAAATTTTAAATAAAATGTTCACTACATTTTTTAATTTTTTCTTTGCCCTTTAGCCAAGAATATGAGCTAAAGCAATGTTTTAATATTAAAATTTTAACTTTGAAGACTTTAATTAAAATTTTGACTATTTTTTTTTTTAACTTTTGGCCTTTTTTTATCGAAAATTCTAAGTTTTTTTTTTTGTGCCAGGAAAAAATTGTATTTTTATCAAAAAATTTGAATTTTTTGACCGAAAACGAGCAAAAAAAAATGCCTTAAAATTTTTAATTCGTTTCATTTTTCAAATTTAGCAATATTAGGACAGTACCCTAAAGACGTAGTCCTACGTAGGGATATGCGCCCATATCCCAGTCTGATTTTTTATTTTATGCATGATTATCTATGCATAATTTATGCATAATTATATTGGGGAATGAAAAAAATTTCCAGTAAAAAAGTAAAGTTGTTTATACTTAATTTATGCATTTTTTATGCATGTCCAATAGGGTGTCTCTTAAAAATGTAGATATGGAATTTAAAAACGTTCGCCCCCTGAAAAATTTCTAAATAAATAAATAAAACATGTCCCGAAGATAGGCTTCGTACTTTGTTTCTAACCCGTGCCTCTGAGGCCTTGCTTTTTCCCATATAAAATGCATGGGGATTTTCACGACAATCCGATATTATGTTTTAAGTAAACAAAAAAGTAGGGAAAATTCTGCCAGTATGGTGGATCAATGTCTATGAGAAGGGCTTTCCATAGGGCCTATCCAGGACTTTCTCCCCTGACTAATAACGGAGATAATGGGGGCTAAAAATGAGAAAAATTTAATTTTGAACTCCGTTATTAGTCAGGGGAGAAAGTCCGGGATAGGCCCTATGGAAAGCCCTTCTCATAGACATTGATCCACCACACTGGCAGAATTTTCCCTACTTTTTTTGTTTACTTAAAAAATAATATCGGATTGTCGTGAAAATCCCCATGCATTTTATATGGGAAAAAGCAAGGCCTCAGAGGCACGGGATAGAAACAAGTTACGAAGCCCATCTTCGGGACATGTTTTTATTTATTTATTTAGAAATTTTTCAGAGAGCGAACGTTTTAAAATTCCATATTTACATTTTTAAGAGACACCCTAATGTCCAATTCTGTATACATGATTTTTATCTAATTTACGCATATTTTTTTCGTACAGGCAGTGCACGCAAGTCAGAAAGGCCATAAACACCAATACCTCAAGTAAAATACAGTAATGAAAGCTTAGCTTACGCCCCCCCCCTTCCCCATGGATTTTTCTAAATGTTGAGCACCCAGAAAAATTTTTTTAAATTATGGCTGCAATGAGGATTTTTACGGCAAACTAAATCCGCTAGGGGGCTGTCGGCTGCTATCATGGTAAAATGGCGGCCTGCTTCGGATTGGTTAATAAATATTCCCTTCTCATATTGAAGTCATTTGTTGACCAATCCGAAGCCGGCCGTTATTTTACCATGATAGCAGCCGACAGCCCCTAGCGGATTTAGTTTGCCCTAAAAATCCTCCATGTTGAAATCTGAAATATAAGTCTTTTAAACGGTAAAAAATTATATGTTAAAAACGGTCCACCAAATTTTGTATGATAACGGTATTCTGTTAATTTGACCGAAAATAAATGTCAAAAACACAGAATAATGTTAAATATTTAACACATCAACTATGTGGACCGTTTTAAGCACAAAACAAATATGAATTTTACAGATAATTTTTTTACAGTGTAGCTTGTTTTTCTTAATTTAGCTTTTAACTAACGGTTGAAAATAAAAAGAAAGATAGCGTAGAACATGTACATACCCAACGGTAACGTCAAAGATGTTACTCCCAACGGAAGAAGAAACAGCCATATCTCCGAATCCTTTCCTTGCTACTATCACACTTGTGATGAGGTCGGGAATGGAAGTTCCTGCCGCTAGAAACGTCAATCCCATTACCTTAAAAATAAGAAAAGAAATTCGTTTTTTTTTCTTTACTTAAAATAAAAGGAAGTAAACCCAACTTTTTTTTTTTTTTTTTTTTTTTTTTGATCAGATTTTATTCAAACAATTTTTTTTAATGCAGTCCTTTGATTCGTTCCAGAAAAAAAATAAAGTAAAATAAAATAAATAAACAAAAATAAAATAAATGAAAAAGTCAATCAGTCTTAAAAACTTTTCTCTTTTTTTTTTTAATGTAAAACTTTTCATTTTATCTTCAACAAGGTTTTACTCTTGAGAGAAATATGTTTTCTTTTCCGGTTTCGTTTTACATTTTGGCAAGTTCTACAACCAACAAGTTACAGGATTTTGAAAATGGGGGAGGGGCTGGGGGGAGAATAAGCGGTTTCAGTTTATTTTATATCGTAAAATTAACTAGATGTAGAGAATTCAAAAACGTAAAAAGAAAAAAATAAAAGCTACGAGCATTTAAACTTTGATTGCTTGACGTGCTTTTGAGCAAGGGGAAGGGAGGTAGTGGGCAATAAGGGGCACGAAAAAAAAGGAGGGAAAAAAACGTGCTCTGGTTTTAGTTCTGAGAGAAATCGCTGAATTGTTAATCGGAAAAGTAATTCGAAATTCTTAGAATTATTTATCAGGGTTTTATGATGTTTTTGCTATGGGAAATAAATAAACATTTTTATTCGCGAAAAAGAGAACTTGTGTTTTGGCGTTTCCCGTTTCTTCCCCCTCCCTTTTCTTTTTTTAGGAAAAAAATTGAAAAAGGATTCTGAATATTTGGTGAGGGGTTGCTTATTCCGAAATAAAGTGCACACGATAAAACAAAAATGCAAAGTAATGCAAAGAGGGGAGTTTCAATGCAAATAGTGGAAACGCGGTGGTAGTGCAAGGTGATGCAAAGGTGATGCAGTCTGTAATGCAGTGGCAATGAAATTGCTGGATGATGCGAAAAAAATGTAATGCAGAGGTCATACAAAGCATGATAGTCTCCTTGTAATGGAGAGAGAATGCAAAAAACGAGTGGTAATGCAAGTGATGCAAATAATGGAAATAAAGTGGTAATGCAAGGTGATGATACCTGTAATACCGCAATAAAATTCCTTGGTAATGCAAAATGCAATGCATGTAATGCAGAGGTAATGCAAAGCAAATAAAAAGATCAAGTGTACACCAAGATACATGAATGGGCAACGCCTCGATTCTCAGCTTTTTTTTTTTGATTGCTTAAATAAGCTTAATGTTATTATCAAAAGCTTATCATCAAAGTTAAATGCCGAAATCCGCAGAAATTTGATGTTGCAGTTCACAACATTTTTTATTTATTTATTTATTTATTTATTTATTTTTTTTTTATTTTTTTATTTTTTTCAGGTGTTTAGTACTTGCTTTATAGCTCAAGGACTATGGCTTTAGGACTTGCTTCAAACCTGCGGAAAGGGTGAGTTGAATTTTTTGTTAAATGCTTGGCTAACGCATCCAAGTTTTTCGTTACGTAATATTTGAATGTTCCAAATTAGACATCGTATTTTTGCACTCGAATTCTTTAATTGTCGAAGGAAAAAGTCACTATTTTCAGTTCAAAAATAATTTGGTTTAATAAATATCTAAAAACCATTTAATGACCTTAATCACGCAAAAATTTATCAGTCAAAAAATTATAGAAAATTAATCATTTTATTAAAATTGCCATGTCGTGTCGCTATAACGGGATCATCTCCCCCTGGGATAGAATTTCTGTTTAAGCTTTAAAATATTTTAATTCAAGACATATTTCTAAAAAAAACTTGAAAATTATTTTGAATGCGAAATCCCTTTTTTGAAAAATTTAAGAGGCCACATATTTTAGTACCAGTCGGGACAGTAACAGCATTAATAATCTCATAGAGCAATTACTTAATGCAGAATAATTGTTCTAAAGTGGAGCGGTAACACGATTTCAGGGGATGGAGCTCCAAATTAAACGGTGACTTTTGACATTTCAGAAAAACGCGGGACAAAAATATGCCTTGAAATCCTCGGGAGACGTCAGAACACGTAATTAAGCTTGAATGAAATAATAAAATGGTCGTTTTTAAAGCACCATAGCCGGGGTTAACTTAAAAACTTGGGGTTTTTCCTTTCACTAAATAAAACAAATGATCGCTTTAAAAATAAATTTCCGTGCCCCGCCATTAGTTTTTTAATTTTTTTTTTTTTTTATGGAAAAGATTTGAATGGGGATTTAAATCGGATGAATTCAGTTTTGGCGTGATTTAAATTTTTTACGTGATTGTTCATTTCGAAGGTTAGGTTTCGAGGAAAAGTGCTAGGATATGGTAGTAGAAGATTAAACTGAAATTATAATCATTGAGTAGGACGTGACAGCAGGTTTATAGTGAGAAGTAGGTTTTTGTGATAGGGAAATGTTTGATATTTTATTTGATTTTGGTTGGTCGTTGTGAAGGGACTCGATAATTTTAAAAAATTTCTGCGATTTTCCTGCTGTCTTGAAAAGAATGAGTGTGGCATTCAGAATCCCGGCAATGCCGAAACCAAAATCCCGAAAAACTAAAATACCGAAAGACAAAAATCCCGAATAATTAAAATCCCGAACAGTTTAAAATATCAAAAGTTCAAAATCCCAAAATCCCGAAACTGGAAAAATAATTTAAAAAAAGAAGAAAAACGCAAGTTTGAAAGTTTAATAAAAAGCGCGCGCAATAAAACATGATGCGATTTGACGCGAAATGGTTGGTCCTTCGAATCGTTGCAGTTGCACGTATGCATCATGAGCAGTTCACCTAATGAGCAATTTACTCTGAGCTGCTTTTTACATGAAATATAATTAATTTTTTCAGAATTTAAAAAAATAATTGATATTTGCTCTTTTGGTTTCTTTACAGTTTTAATATATCGGTATTTTCATAATGCGGGATTTTGAATGTCAGGATTGTGATTGTCGGGGTTTTAATTGATCTTATTTGTTTACAAAAGATTTAAAAAACAAAACATACTATCCGGACTCTGTAACGAGAAGTTTTCATATGCACGTACACATATTTGCATCTTTTTGCTTCTTTTTCTAATTTAAAAAAAAAAAAAACAGCGCAAAAAACGTCGGAAAATCTTAATGAATTTATTATACGAATATGGAAAGCTCTTCAAAAAAAAATTTCATTTTCTTCTTCGGTTTATTACGAAAAAAAAAACCGATATTATCGAGTACGCTGGAAGTGTTATTATTTCCAAAACGATGAGCCTGAAATCCCATTTTTCTTCCCTCCCCCGTCCCCTCAGGCACCCCTTCCCCCTCTCGTTCCCCTCACCCACCTTATAAAATACATACATTTGCCGAAGGAATTAAACGGCTTATGACGGATTCAGGATAGGAAACAAGATATCAAAAGGTAAAACCCGGAGAAAACGATATAATTAATTTAAAATCTAAAATAAACCGCTTTTGAAATTGTGTTGTTAACTGAAAATATTGTATCTTTCCTGGGTTGATTTTCACGCGCCAAACGCTCCCTTCCACGCTTCACGACCTAGTGAAGCTACATTTTTTTAAAAAAAATTCGTCTGTTACACTTACCTCTGGAGGTATTTCAACAGTATCTCCCACTACATTCGCCCACCAGACCATAAAATAGGAAAATGCAGCTATCCATACTATACTTCCTATAAACGTTATAGGGAAAAACTTTTTACCTGGAAAATAGAGAGATAAATATCATTTTCAATCATAAAATGGAAAATTAATCACGGGAATTTTGTGGTTACCCCGCGAAAGTGCTTTTTAGCAACGGAAAACCTCAATTTGTAATTGAGACTCCGGTTATGCTTACTGATGGGGCTACCTAATCAAATATCGGGCTAAACGTTAATAATTTTATATCTACATCGTGGCACCAGTTTGCATCTCTTCCCCTAAATAACGGAGAAATATGGGACAGGTGTTGTTGATGAGTCGAGCGTAAAACTGCTCACCTGGAGGGCTTGACCGAAACCACTAGCCAGGGTTGAGGGGGGAAACAGGGGGCGAAGTCCCTGTTTGAAATGCATCAGCAATTGCCGACCACAGCAGTTGGGTCTCAAAATCTAAAATTCTCCTCTTGATATTTGGGATAGTGTCAATTCTATATCTCAGAAAACTCGATTTAATCCCTAAAAATTTTATTGTAAGAAGAACGTTTAAGCATGGTCTTTATATCACCTTAGCTATCTTCTTACAGTTCGATTTTTATGAACTCGATCGTGGTGCAAAATGAGAAGAGATTACAATTTCCATTGGTGCCACGACATTTAATATATCACATGAGAAACTTACCCTTGGGTGTACGTGTATCTGGTAATGTAAGCCACAAAGGGAACACTATAGGAGCCACTAATATATATGTAAATCTCTTTCGAGCAGTATCAGGCCAAGACATGTCCAGTGCATCATGGCTTTCATTGTCTTCACCCTAAAACACGCAGAGAAAAAAAAACACAAGAGAAATGAAAAACAAGAGAAAAAGATGTGTATATATATAAAAGTTTGGAGAAACGAGGGGGGAAGGGGAAGAAGATTATTTTCAACACAGAGAGGATGATGCGGCTTTGAAACTGACATTGTCAGTTTTGCGTGTGGTTTGGAAGTTTGCAGTATCCTTGACTTCTAAGTATCACATTCAGATTTTATACTTTATAAATCTGTCATTGTTACAGCGGAAAAGAATTCCTGCTGCATTATAATTGTTCGTTGCTGTAAGGTTTCGTCTTTTTGAGTTTTTTTTTTTTTTTTTTTTTTTTTTTTTTTTTGCAAGTTTGGACGTGATCGTTTTTGCTTTTTTAGATCTAAAGCGTGCATGTTGATGCGAAATCGATCCGTTAAGGTTGATGGATCGCCATCTTGATGTCTTAGCGTCTCCCGCTTCTGTAATGGGTTCATTGGCAAAGGGCTGATTACATCGACACTACAAGTCTTTCAGGACTCGTACTTCGACAAGAGGCCAGTTGGTGTTTTATTCGAAGGTTTGCACGCTTGACACATCCTTGTCATTTTGACGAAATGCCTTCTACACCTTATTTAACCTAATGTAACGTGGTCCTTAGAATGGCATTAACTGGGATTGGCGCAACTTATAAAGTTTGGACCAGATTTTTTCTTACATAAACCTTGCCGGATGCAGGCTTTAAGGGTCATTGAAGACATCAGTCAAACTAAAAATCGGTACTTGCTGGACTTTCTCTGTTAGCTCTCGCTTTTAAGGCGTTACCTTTTAACCAATAGCCGAGGGTTAGGCATTGTCATTACTATAATAATAGTTAATATTAACTATTAGAAGACCAAGCTTAGGATATATCATACTATAATTAGACCAGTCGTCACCTACGGTTCTGAAGTATGGACATTGAACCTAAAGGAGCAGAAAGATTTAATGACGTGGGAAAGGAAGATCTTAAGGAACATTTTTGGAGCCTTGAATAGAAAACGGGGAGTGAAGGATTAGAGCTAACGAAGAAATTAAAGCACTACATAAAAGTCAGGACATAATATCGGTCATAAAACAAGGAAGATTACGATGGTTAGGTCATCTAGAACGAAAATAGGACAGCGAAGAAAATATATAAAGGAATCCCCGATGGAAAAAGATCTGTAGGAGCGCCGAGGAAAAGGTGGATCGATGACGTGGTAGAAGATCTTAAGGAATTAAATGTACGAGGCTGGAAAACTAAGGCACAGGATAGAAAGCAGTGGAAAGGCGTTCTTCGGGAGGCCAAGGTCCTCCATGGACCGTAGCGCCATTGGATAGATAGATAGATAGATAGATAGATAATAACAGTTAATATTCTGCCCGAAAGCAGTTCTTAGGCTTTTGCCCGTATCGAGAAGTGTTGTCTCCACTTATTTCTATCCTCTGCCTCCCTTTTTAATTCCAATATTTCCTTTTTTCCCTAAGGTCGTCTGATATTTGTATTTTTTTTCTGCTAGCCTGATGTGTAACGTCTGTCTGTAGCCTACCCTCTTATCACGTCATGTAATAGACAATTCCTCCTCAAGACGTGCCCTGACCAATTTGCCTTTCTCTTTATATAGCCTTTATTATAGTCCTTTCTTCTCCTACTGGTCTCAAGACTTCTTCGTTTGTCACCTTGTCTGCCCATTTAATCTTTTCTACCCTACACCAGCACCACATTTCGAAGTGTCCACGTCTCTGCTCCATACGATGCTACACTCCAAACGAATCATTTCACTAATTTTTTCCTCAGCTTGAGATCTAACTTGCCGGTCATAAGTATTCTTTTCCTATTAAAAGCCGCTTTGACCTGTGCAATTCTAGCTTTGATCTCCTTAGTGCATTCCCCGTCCCTTGTCAGGATGCTTCCTAAATGCAACAAGCAATCTACTTGTTCTAATTCCTGGCCATCTACAACAATCCTAACTCGACTGTCATTATTATGGATTATGGATTATTAATTATGATTTTAAAATGCTGATACGTCGCGTGGCGTACCAAAGGATTCCGGGGGAGGTTCACGGACATCAATCAAAAAAATCAAACGACATATTCCATCCATATCGAGCGTCGTCTTTATATTTTAATTAACCATCGTAAATCCATTTTCATAAACCATTATCAAAAGAAACTAAATGACAAAACTAAAAACCTAAAACCCTGTAACAACAGATGAAATCACAATCACAAATCACATCTTTTTTTTAACGAGAAAAATAAAATAACTTTATAAAACAATTCTTACCCTTTCGGGGTTTTTAAACGATATTTAATTATCCATGTCTCATCCCCGTGGTCAGGATGGGGGTCCTGAAGAAACGCCTAGCCTCTCATATTAAAATTTAAAATAAATTTGAAAACAACTTTAATTACCAGCGACATTTTTAAAAGTCAGACTTTGCGTTGAGAGAGACTCGGACCGAATGACTGCGCTGCTATCACTGCAGCAATTAATGGGATTAATGGCGGGCTATTTTTTTCGCGCCTTTTGCTATCGTTTAAATTACGCGGTATTTTAATAAAAAGGTTTATTTAATTATTTATTTATTTATTTATTCGACGCTCTTCTCAACGAAAAAAATATTTCTGACCGTTACAACTCTCCACAAAACAGGGGAAAAAAAAATTTACAAAGTAAATTTTTTTTTTTTTTTTTAAATTTACAACGCGAAAAAAAAAATAAGATCCGATGGAAAAAAAAATTTTCTAAATTTGCTAACATAAAGAAAAAAAACGAATGAGGGAAAAAAAATATACGAACAATCATGCAGAAAAAAAAATCTCATACACACAAAAAAAAAAAATCAGTCATACAATCTCGAATAACCAAGTTCCGTACTGCGACTTATCGAGAAAAAAAAATTACGTAGAAGAAAAAAATTAATTAGACTTAAAAAAAAATTAATTAGAAGTAAAAATAAATAGCATTAAATAAAAGGCTTCAGTTCGCTAACGTGCCATCTTCCCTGATCCTTTCCTCGTGGTGATTCCAAATTTACTTGAGATTCGGAGAAAATTTTACTGACGATACTAGGACCAATATATTTCGGAAGAAGTTTCTTCGCCTTTTTCGGTAAATGATTACGCCTTAAGACTAAGTCTCCGACAGAATACTCCTTCTGTCTACGGTGCTCGTTGTAGCGTTTTGCGGCCGATTTCCTCGCCTTGTTAACTGCTTCGGCAGCTATTTCGCAATTATCCTCATCTTCTCGTCCAACAAGTCCTTATAGGCTTCAGCATCAAACTCTATTAAATCTCCATCTTCCGATTGTTTAAATAGATTTTGAGGCATCGGCATGTCTCTGCCAAATGTAAGTGTACTCGGAGAAAATTTTGTCGACTCGCTTACCGAGTTTCGCATGGCATACAAAACGTATTTCAGGTCATTGTCCCAATTATGGAGATCATTTCCCGCGAAAATACCCACGCGGTACCCAATGTCCTATGGTGGCGTTCCACCTGATTTGTCCTGGGAGTATAAACGGGAATATGATGCATTCTTATGTCATATTTCTTGCAGGTTTCCTTTAAAAACTTTCCCTTAAAATTTGTGCCGTTGTCCATTACGACAAATTCAGGGCAGCCTAGTTCCCAAATGATGGAGTCTTCGATTACTTTAGCGATGGCTCTCGATGTGGCTCTTGGTACTGGAACAGCAACAATCCAACGAGATGCTAAATCCACAGCTGTCACTATAAAGCGGTTTTTTCGGGCTGTTTCCGGGAGAGGGCCGATCACGTCTATGGAATACCCCATTCCTGGTTTGAAAGATCGCTCGTATTCAGCCATCAGTCCATCCGGAGTGGTGTTTTTGGACTTGTAGCGTTGACAAGCCTCGCATTTCCGCACGTAGTCTTTAACCGAACGCTGCATTGCCGGCCAATATAATTCTTTTGCAACATCAGAAAAGTCTTTTTAGCTCCTAGATGAGCTCCCACGGAGTCGTGTTGGAGCTTAAGGAGGTTTTCCCGGAAATCTTCAGGAATTACTAATTTTGTGACAAAATCTTTCGTTTCAAGATCCATATTCTGTTTAAAAATTTTATCGTCGCGAATTGAGAAAAGAGGGTATAATTCCGGTTTTTCATTAATCTTATCGCGCAGATCAATATACCATTGATCTCGAATATTCGAAAAATCTAAATTCGAAGTTAAATCTAAATTAAACGCGGCGATTTCTACGTCATCGGCGGGTTTATCATCCTCGGGCGGTGTTTCGTGATATGATGCACGGCTCAAACAATCGGGTACAACGTTAAACTTTCCCTTCCGGTGTACGATGTTGAAGTTGTATTGGCTCAAACGAATAATCCATCTTGCCAGCTTTCCTGAGGGATTCTTCAGATTATGCAGCCATTGTAGGGCTGAGTGGTCCGTGACGACGGTGAATTCGGAACCATCGACGTACTCCCTGAAATGTTCAATGCCATACACTATGGCTAACAATTCCCTTTCTGTAGTTGTCCAGTTTCGTTCTCTTCTGTTAAGGGTGCGCGATGCATAAGCCACCACTCTTTCCTGGCGGTTTTTCCGTTGAATCAAAACAGCTCCTAATCCTGTCAGACTTGCATCGACGTGAATCTCGAATTTCTTAGAGAAATCCGGGCATATTAAAACTGGTGCTTCCGTCAGGTTCTTCTTTAATAAATCAAAACTCTTCTGTTCCTCTTCTCCCCACTTGAACTTGGTGTGCTTTTGAAGCAACTTCGACAAAGGCACTGCCTTCTCCGCACAATTCTGAATAAAAGCTCTGTACCAGTTTACCAATCCTAAGAAAGAACGAACCTCTTTTTGATTTTTCGGTCTTCTCATTTTCAAAACTGCGTCGACCTTCTTCTTGACAACTCGTACTTCTCCTTGACCGACCACGTGACCTAAATATTCAACGTACGGTTTTAAAATTGGCATTTCTTCCAATTGATCTTGAAACCGGCCTTCAATAGTAATCGAAAAATTTCCTTGAGATGGTGTATATGCTCCTCGAATGTTTCACTAAATATAATTATGTCGTCCAGGTAAACCAAGCAATATTTTCCTAAGACTGGACGTAGAACTGACTCCATAACACTCTGGAATGTTGCTGGGGCGTTACAAAGACCAAATGGCATGACCAAATACTGGTACAGTCCTCTACCGGGTACTGTGAAAGCCGTTAATGGAACGCTAGACTTGTCCATTTTGATCTGGTGATATCCGGATTCTAAATCTAAACTGCTCACAAAATTCGATGACTTGAGTTTACTAATGATGTCCCGAATGTGGGGTAGTGGGAAGGAATTTGGTACCGTCGCTTTGTTTAAGGTCCTGTAATCCACACACATCCTGAAATCCTTGGTCTTTTTCTCCACTAATAAAATGGGACTTGCCCAAGGGCTGGTTGACTCTTCAATTAACCCTTTTTCCAAAAGCTCATCCACTTGCTGGTGTGCAATCTGTTGCTTGGCAGGCGACATCTTATAATAACGTTGCTTCACGGGTACTGTCCCGGGTTTCAAATAAATTTTATGTTCCATGACGTCTGAAACTCCTCTTAATTTTTCGAATTCGGTCTTCTTTGAAGCCAAAAACCGTTTGAAAAACTGCTCCTGCTTCGGTGTAGCTTTGTGTTTGGCTCCTTTGTTGAGTTCTTCGATTTCTGCAACACTGATGCGAGCGCTATGAACATAAACGGAGGTAACCGGTTCAATATTTTCTGAGATTTCCAAAGTTTCGTCCTTGATATTAATTTTGGCTCCCAAAGCTTTAAGCATGTCCATTCCGATGATTCCCTCAAATGGAGCTTCATCAATTAGAAAAATGTCTCCATTCCACAAATGCTTGTTAATTTTCAGTGGTAACTTGGCAGTTCCTGCTAATTTTTCCTTGTGTCCATCCGCATATTTTATTTTTCGTTCTGTCGACGTCACCTTGATTTTCCTTTTCTTTAAAATTTCTCCGATTAATTGTAGATTTAAAATGGTATGAGTAGCTCCGGTATCTATGAGCATTGTAAGTTTGACTCCGTAGACGGTGACGGTGGCATACAACCTAAGCGAATACTCTGTAGATGGAGATTTTAACTTGATTTCTCCGTCGGGAACTGGTAAATCGTCGTCGTCTATGTCGACGTCAATGTCCGGATTTTCGTTGTCTAAGCAGGTGTCCGAACTTTCACCTACTTGCGTGTCGCGTTTTTTGGTTCAAAATTAACTTGTCGGCGTCCCGCAGAGCTCGAACGATCGCGAGATGCTGATCTCTTTTCTCGGCGTTTTTCGTCAACTTGAACTCCAGAGACCTCTGCTGACTCTCGGCGTGGATATGGAGAATCCTTCCGACGAAAACTGTCTCGGGATGTGCTGCGGTTCCAACTCCGATAATCTCTCGTTCTGTCCCCTTTTCGTTCTTTGCGATCATCCCTTCGTCGATCGTCACGATAGTAATGCGAATTCCCTCTGTCGCGAGAGAAACTCCGGTTATCCCTTGAAGAATCTCGATGCCGATCTGGTTGATGACGCCTACGATCTCGGTCTCGATCGTCACGATAATAGCGTGAATTTCCTCTGTCGCGAGAAAAACTTCGACTATCGCTGGAAAAATCCCGATGTCGATCCGATTTAGGACGTCTATGATCCCTTTCTCGATCATTACGATAGTAACGTGAGTTTTCTCTGTCGCGAGAAAAACTCTGACCATCTTTTGAGAAATCTCGATGTCGATTGGATTGGTAGTGTCCACGATCCCTTTCATGACGATCACCATGATTCCTACGATCCCGTGAGAAACTTCGTCGCCTGTCTTCGCTGTAATAATAATCCCTTCTCGATCTGTGTCGAGGATAAGTCGGCGGATCCGGGTATGGATCGATTAAACGTGAAGGTGGAGGTACGTACAGTTCGGTTTTTCGTATGATTTCTTCTTCCTTACGGCAGGTGTACTTCAGGTCCTCTAACGTTCGGATCCTAATTCCTCTCAGCATCTTCAGGTATTTCGGATGTAGGTTGTCCAGAATAATATCTTCCAATAATTCTCCATCCTTCATTGGTGTCTCTAGTTTGTTGTTCATGTGTCGAATCACGGCAATGAAATCGTCGATTGTCTCATGTTCTACCTGTTTCCGGTCGTACATGTCTGCCTTTATTTGATTTTTCAGGAGACGACTCGGATAAATTTTCTTGAATAGTGCTTTCGTGTCGTCGTAAGAGCTGCATTCGTCTGGATGCGTCGTAAAGAACCTCTTTGCAGGGCCACTTAAGAACTCCGGGAAGATGTTAAATAGTTCATCGTCGGTAATCGGAATGATTCGGCGAATATTCTCTATTTCCTTGAAGAAATAGTTTACATCCTCCTTTCCCGTGAAAAGGATCCCTCGGTCTCTTCCTTCCTGCAATAAGGATCGAATGCTTTTCCCGTCTTGCTTTGGAATACCCTGCTGTTGATTTTGCTTTACAGTTGCATTCGCTTGTCCGGTGGCGTTTTGAACTACAGTCAGTAGGGCGGAGCTCAGATCATTTACAAAGTCCTTTAAAGCGTGTCTTCCGGCCTGGTTGGTAGGTGTACTGAACAGCGGATTTTGATCCTCTTTTGAAGTATGTGCTCCTGTCTGGTTGTTAGGTGTTCCGAACAAAGCATTTTGATCCTCCTCCTCGCTGTCGTCCGAATTTCCGAAAAATTCCAGGTCCAAAATTGGATTTGGGGTGACTGCTCCGGTACCTTCATCTCCGGTCGAAAGTCCCTTTTCCTTCTTTTCATCACTTTTTCTCCTTTCTTCCGCCAACCATTCGTCGTAACCACTCGGTCGAATTAAAGGATTGTTTTTATAATGCAGGTAGGCTCGATGTCTTATCTCCTTATGATTTCCATTCACGTTTAATCCTAGGTCATGTAAAATCGCCTTTATCTCGATCTTCTTTTTACTTTTAAAAAATTTTGAAAGAGACATTTCCGATAAATATAATTTTAAAAAAAAATCACGACGAGACAAACAAAAGCGAAGAAAAAAAAAAAATCGAAATCGATGCAAAAATTAAACGTAGAAATCGAGAATCGCAAGTAAAAATTCGATTCGTAAATTTCGCGCGTTAAAATGCGATACTAAATTAACCAAAATCGGTACGAAATTTAAACTTAAATCAATACGAGTTTAAACAAAGCGAAAAAAAAAAATCAGTACGAATTAAAAATAAAAATCGATACGAATTTACTAAAAATGATTTAAATTAAAATCGAAAACGTGAAACGACAAAATCGCCGAAAATAAATAAGTCCAATGACCGTGCTAAATTCTCAAGGTCACACGCTCAAACTCATGCACACATGTACACACCCGATTTTTCCAGATTAATTAAATTCGCTTAAAAACTAACCTAAATCGCTAAATAAATAAATTAATTAAACCTTTTTCTTGCTAAGGTAACGCAACATAACATAACATGGCTTCTTTAGCCATTAATAACCAATCAATAACCAATTCGATAATAATCCTTGCGAACGTAACTTCAATCGCTCGCGGGGGGGAAAGGGCTTTTCAAAACGTCCAGGGCCAATCTCCGTTGCAAGTCTGCACCAGCTAAATCAATCTAATTCTAATCACAACCAATTCACGAAACGGACCATCATCCTTTGACCAATGAGGTTGAGACTTGGATAATTTTTACCTACAACATACAAAAAATCAATTAGTCTTTTGACAAAAACAGAAAAAAAAAGTACAATGGTAAAATAAAAAAAAATCAATGCAGTAATTAATTGAGCCCTAAACAATTAAAAATTTAAAAGAAAAAAAAAATACATTCATCAACGCTCGATTTTTCACAATTTGAAAAAAAAATCAAGAAAAATTTCAATCTTTCCATTTGAACATTTCATTAAGCTTCACATGAATTCAAAGTCATATTCACAAATAATAGAATATAATTGAACCTGTTAAAACATTTTTTTTTTTAAATCTGGCATTTTTTTTTGAAAATTAGAATTACATTTTTAAATAAAAACTCATAGTTATGTTCACAAATCATTGACTCATAACGTTCTCTTTAAAAACATCTTTCTAGATGACCTAACATAAGTAAAAAAAAATCAAAAAAATATGTTTTCAAATCACAAAACATACTCATTTTCCTTTTAAAGCTTCTTGCCAGATAAATTATGAGCAAATTCAAATAAGAAAAAAAAAGCAACTTCTTGATTCAAAAGAAAAAAAAATCAAGAATGAGTTTTCCCTAACGATTATCATTTTATAAAACAAATTCAAATTTTTTTATTAACTCAAGTTTCTCAGAAAACAGAAACATGATAAAAAAAATATTTGATTGATTCGAATCATCCTACTCACTCGGTATACTGCATCCATGATTTCTCACTTTTTTTTTAAAAAAAAAAATCATTTAACTTGCTGGCTCCATTTAAAAATTAAAAAAAAAAAATTAAACATATTGATCAAAATTAACGCTTTTTTAAAAAAAAAATTCCATTTGAAAAAAAAAATCACTTTAAACCAGGATGATGAACTTGCCTCTGAAATTTTTTCCTGATCCCAACACGTTTTGATCCTGCTCCGTCCCGTTTGTTCGTAGGCGCCAATTTGATACGTCGCGTGGCGTACCAAAGGATTCCGGGGGAGGTTCACGGACATCAATCAAAAAAATCAAACGACATATTCCATCCATATCGAGCGTCGTCTTTATATTTTAATTAACCATCGTAAATCCATTTTCATAAACCATTATCAAAAGAAACTAAATGACAAAACTAAAAACCTAAAACCCTGTAACAACAGATGAAATCACAATCACAAATCACATCTTTTTTTTAACGAGAAAAATAAAATAACTTTATAAAACAATTCTTACCCTTTCGGGGTTTTTAAACGATATTTAATTATCCATGTCTCATCCCCGTGGTCAGGATGGGGGTCCTGAAGAAACGCCTAGCCTCTCATATTAAAATTTAAAATAAATTTGAAAACAACTTTAATTACCAGCGACATTTTTAAAAGTCAGACTTTGCGTTGAGAGAGACTCGGACCGAATGACTGCGCTGCTATCACTGCAGCAATTAATGGGATTAATGGCGGGCTATTTTTTTCGCGCCTTTTGCTATCGTTTAAATTACGCGGTATTTTAATAAAAAGGTTTATTTAATTATTTATTTATTTATTTATTCGACGCTCTTCTCAACGAAAAAAATATTTCTGACCGTTACAATGCCATTAAGGAAAGCATGCGTGATTGCATCATCTGGATGACTACCAATCTTGTAACAAATATGGCGCCCGAACAGGGACACATAAAATATTTTCGTGGGAAAAGGAACTAATCATTTCCGACATTACCTCCTTTGCCCGATTTTGCAGTAAACATCAAAATCTCCTCTCAGTTCATTTATCATTCTAAAATGGATTTCTTTTCTTTTTCCTAAGCGGTCATGGCCGAAAAATAGAAATAAAAGCCATTGAGATTTTGCCAAATTGAGCGTCATTAATTTGTATGTAGATATCGCAGTCGTTTTTTTTTGTTTTTTTTTTCTTATGCTCGTTGTTAATTTGGAAGATAGCCCGATACCTCCATAAAATTCTGTTCGGTGATTTCCCAACAAATAGTTCGGATAGTTAAACATCAGCATAACAGAATTTTCTGTAGGAAAATAAAAAAAAAAAAAAAAAAACCAAAACATGTCCATCGCGTTTCGAAATAACAACGGCATGAGATTTTAACGCTCTTTGTACTGACACGCACAGACCGCTGTAAATTCATTTCATTGTTGTTGATGGACTGATCTCAAAGATAAATGGTCAGATTTTATGTCGGAAAAGTGTCTGCAAAAAGCTGAAATAATACATCTTGCCCTACTTACGGTATTATGGGTTTGAATTCCCTTTGGTAACGGACTATTTTTTTTTTTTTTTTTTTGTGATCGTAAAGGGCAGTCTCCACTTGATGACGTTCACGGCATTCGCGTTGTCCGTCATCGCGATTAACGTGATCGCACCGGAAGTACTTCGCAGGGGTTGCTTCCGTAAACGTTTGTGGCATACAAAGAGTAGCGTATATTTCATTAAGTATACAAAATTGGCTTACCCAGAATTTGTTTTGGAACAGATTTATTGTCTTCCCCATGCCCGAATTAAAATTTTTCTTTTTAAATCCGTAAAAACATCTTTCAAAACCGCCATTTTTAATGTTTGTAAATAAAAAAAAGCAGAAGATGATCAAAAAAATCGTGGTAAAAGATCCATAAAACTTCCGGTGCGAATACGTTCACCGAGAAGGCGGATAACGCGAATGCGGTGAACGTTATTAAGTGGAGACTGCCCTTAATGGTTCGCGAATTCCGTCGGAGGCGAAAAAAAATTCTTATTTTGTCATTTTTTCCCCCTTGAAGAATGGGAATGTGCTGAAGTTTTCGAAAAAAAAAACCGATTCTCTTAGAGAACATTTTTGTTCTTAACGGGTTGAATTATAATGAAGGGAATCCTCTGAGCATGTCGCCGTACATTTTCAATCACCCTTTTTGATAAGGTAAAGGGAAGCTCAAAGCTCAGCCTTTTCTTTTTTTGGATGCATTCCAAGTTTTATGAGGTCACGGCTTCGTTTTCTATCTTTTCCCATTCGCTTAAGTTTCCATAACAGCCAGCACCTTATTTCTCCCTTTTCACAAAAGTGAAACGGCAAAAAGAACAGAGAAAATACTTAGACGGAAGAAAACTTCAAAAACAAAAGCTCGCTAATAAATTTTACTTGTTCGTTTAACCGGGGCTTTTTGAGATACGGTCTTATTACGGATGAATTTCTTGTCTTTTGTCGAAGAAAAGGATTTCTTTTCCTCCTTTTTAAACTTCGGGGAAGAGGGGGGGGGAAGCATTCGAGTAGTTGCTCATAGTCCAGAAATCCAATAGTATAATTCAGATCTTTAAAAAATATAAAAGGGCATGACCTTGAAAAAAATATGTAAAGTTCGATTGTGCCAAACTCAAAAAAGGCTTCGTTTCAATCTTGGATTGATTTTTATTTCGGTTTGATGCATTAAATTGTATATGTAACCGTCAATTATCGCGAATTTAGGCAATTCTGGTAATTGCCTGGCTATTCCGGAATTCCCCAAGCGATAGGTATTTCTCGAAATGCCTAGGAAATTTGGATAGTTATTTTAGTCAGTTCTAAGTTTGCCTAGTACGTTGGAAATTTTCGAGGTTACTAAATCAAGAAATAGTATATCGTTAACCTCGGGAGGAAAATGAATTTTCACTTGAGGTTTATTTTTTAAAAAAGCGAAACGAAATCGTATATTGTCAACCTAGGGAGGAAAATGAATTTGGCTTCCTAGGTCAAACAAGATATTTTTCATTACAAATCAATGCTTAATTATTTAGAAAATCCAGAGAAAATGATTCGATAAATTGTAAACAAAGTCCTCTGTAAACACTAAACAGGTTTAACATTATTTTGCCCTACGCGGGAAAAGTCATTTTCTGCTCTGATCGCATGCGCGGAAAGTGGCTCTTTCTATATAGGAGTATGAGTTATGAAAAGATTTACTGATGATTTTAGTTTCCTCACCATTTTTCTTAATCAGTTTTTCCTAAAAAAATAAATTCCTAACTCATTTTTCCTAAAAATTTGGGTTCCTAAAATTTTTTTCCTGATTTTCAAATTTTTCTAAAATTTTTTGATTCCTAAAATAAAATTTCCTAAAATGAATTTTCTTCGTAATTTTTTAAATCTCTAAGGGGACTTAAGGAAATTTAATTTTAGGGATTTTAAAAAGTTTTATTTTAGGAATCAAAAAAATTTTAGAAAAATTTAAAATTACCTATAAAAAAAATTATCAGAAAGACAATGCTTTTTTTTTTTTTTTTTTTTTTTTTTTTAGGAAACCAAAATTTTTAGAAAAAATAAATTAGGAATTTATTTTTTATTAGAAAAAACGGATTAGGAATTTTTTTTTTTAGGAAAATGGATTGGGAATTTATTTTATTTTATTTTATTTTTTTATTTTATTTTATTTTTTTTTTTTTTTTATTTTTTTTTTTTTTTTTTTTTTTTTTAGGAAAAATTGTAGGGAATCGATGATTTTATATAAATTATGGCATTGAGCAGGCAAAACTAAATTAAGGAGGTAGTGCTGAAAAAAGCCTTGGCCACACTGTCGGTTGCTTGAAACTGATGAAACCGATTTCACGAACTTCCCAGGTTTTCTTTGGCCTAAGTAAGGAATGCAAACCCTCTTTAAAAAAATTAAAAAAAAAAAAAAAGAAAGAAAAAAAAAAAAAATTGTTTGTTTTTGAAAAATGGAATCACCCGTAGCTGATGTCGCGCAAAATAATTACAAGTTTCTAAATATTTTTAAATTAATTTTTCTGGTTTTCTTTTATTAAAGGAATTAATTTTTTTCCACACAGTTTTCTTCATCTGATGCGTTTCATCAACCTGTTCCTCGGCGATATAACTCTATTTTTTCCTTTGTTTTATGATGATGTGGTCTAATTAAGATTAATGACCCAAGAAATGCAACTCTGCCGTTGCTTTTCCCCTAAATAAAATAAAAGTATTTTCTCTTGAGGATGTGACCGTGCAAAGAATTAGGGTAAAAAAAAAATTAGCATTAGTTTTTTGATTAATTTCGACCGATCCAGTGCTGTGGGGCAAAAATCCCTTAAAAAATTAATTACCGGTACGAATTTTCTTTTTCGTTTTCCCTTTTGCACGGTCACATTTTATTCCGGACACATTTTTCGAAAGAGCAATGATTACTTCACATTAAATTTCATTCGAGTCTGGAAAAAAAAAAGAAGTGAACTCATAACTTTTTCTTTCGTTTTTGTGTGGGAAAAGCGGCAACAAAAAGAAACCCCCAAGATTTAAGGAACGCTTTTACAGATGTTCACGCAAAGATCATAAATCACATACGACTCCCATGTAGCAGCAAAAATGGGATTTCCGATTGAGGCAAAAAGAAAAAGGAGAAAGTAAAAAAAATTATGAAGAATAACAAAAAATGGTTGTGTTCCCAATCACGAACACTCTTTCAAAATCGTAATTAATTACTTTCAATATCAAAATCCGTGATATTTAATCTCTGGAAATGAAAAGTTTGTTTAATCTAATAAACGATAATCAGACATGATCCCGGCAAGTTAAATGTTATTATGTTTCCGGTTTACCGAAAAGAGTTCATGCGATTTTTTTTTCTCAATTTTGATTTTTTAATGAAGGGAGATGATGGATGATGATACAGCCAACTGATAGAATGATGGGGGTTAACTGCTTTGCTGAACTCTGTTTGAGATACTTAAGATGTTTTCCTTGATCAGTTATTTTAGTGTTACTTTTTTGTGGGGGGAATTTCCTTCCGTTAAAAGTGGTGCTGGTTTTTGCCTAACAGGCTAAAATTCCTGTCTCTTTTTTCGGTCTCCTATATTCTGTCTTCTAAATGTTTACCAAGGGGAGAAAAAAAAACATTCCCACACCAGAAGACAATTTAAAGCAACAGATGAAATTGTATAAAGCCACCGTAATCCTTATCTTCCGGTTTCTTAGGTTTAAGATCCTTTTGAGAGTAAGAAAAAAAAAAAGCTATTGACCTTTTCCCACTGTAAAAAAAGCAATAAAAAATGCTCGCGAAAGGTAATTTTTGAAATGAAATCAAGGGGTCAAGAATTTTCTTTTCATTTTTAAGCTTGTTCTGCAAACGTTTTAAGGTCAATTTTTCGAAATATAATTCGGCTTTAAGAACTTAGAGAACATGAAGAAAACATGAAAATGGACACCTTTTTTAAAAAATTGTTCTACTTTGGTTTCTTATGGAATATCTACACTGCTTTGTTAATTGCTCGACAAATATTTTTTTTTTTTTTTTTTACCGACATGGACGAAAAATTCGCACTTCCAATTTGGAATTTCCCAGAGCCTGTTAAAAAAATAATCGTTTGGTATTTTCGCCCAGCATCGGTTCTGGGAGTTTCCCAAGCCAAATTTAAAAAAAAGACAAAAATTGTAACAACGCAAGCAAGGAGAAACCCTCCGAGCAAAATTACGTGGAAAATGAATTTTAAGAAGTGTAAAAACGTGCTCTGCCCTTGGCCGAACGGACATCGAAAGGGTGGAAAATATGATTTTCCTAGGTTTTATAGATAATAAAATTGTAAAGTTGGCAAGTTGACAATGATTAATTGGTTCATTCATTTATCATATTCCAGAAGCATTCATTGTCAGGAGTCGTTCTATCTCATTCCGTCCGGATGACATCAATGAAGTAAAGCCGCTTTACGAGGACGGATCGGGTTCTGTATTTTATACCTTTTCGCTTGGGCGCTTTCCATTAAAAAAAAATTCGATGAAGGAAATAGGCCGAATAGCGAAGGGAGGAAATTTTAAAACTTGCAGAAGGGCTGGTTGAGAATCGACAAAGGTTTCTCCTAATCTTGCGTGTCGGTAAGAAATATCGCTTTTTTTGGCCAAAAACTGCTGCCTGAGAGAAATGGCAGTGGGTGGATTCTGGATTTGAAACTTATCTTCTATCTTTAGCTTATGAAAACCAACATTTTTTCCGGAAGTCGTTTACTGTAAACTCGCTTAGTGAAGTCAATATTCTTTCATCTAAAAAAAACTTAAAAAGTTTTAGGAGATGCAAATGAGTCAGGAACCTCCCTCTTGCAGAAAATTATTTGGTTTTGTTAGAAGATGATTTTCCGCGTTTATTTTGTTAACGGACAGACCAAAGTAGATAAAGAATGCCTTTTGAATCGGCGCCATTTTCGTTCCTGCGTTTTTCCTTGAAATTTTTTCCCCCCCGCAAAAGTCAATTTCCAGGAATATGTCATCATTTTAAATTCCCAAGTGAAAATCTTGAGTCATAAAGATACAAATAACTCAAAAAAAGAGAATTTTTTCATCCTTCGAAAAAATACGAAATGGCTTTCCGTCCGGCAAGAAAAAGGAAAGGTTAAAAAGAAAATGAGCAAAGAATTCTTTTAAGAAAAACAACACTTTCTCTCTCTTAACCTACAATCGATTAAATCCATCGACATAACGTTTTGTAAAATACTGTTTAATTCTCGCTGGAATCTCTTACCCGAAGCTATTTCGCAATTTCTACATTTTCATTAAACACGCAATGCCTCGATTAACTTTACTCGTTTTGAAAAAAATAAAAGAGAAAAAGCCCCCCCCACCAACGCAAACGTCAAATTTAAATATGCCATTGCACTTCTCAGGAAGCAATCCAATTTTTCAAAATAAGAGATCCCTTTTCCCTTGAACGTAAAAAAAAAAAAAAAAAACTTTAGCTAATTCCTCAGCCGGTTATAATTACTGGCGTTTCAATTATTCACCGGACGTATCCCCACCATTATTCTCTTTGAGTTGGAAAACTTGGAGAATTTCGCGTGAAAAATCGTGTTTAAAAATTTTTTATTTCGAAAAGACAGAGGAAGCAGAAGTAAAATCGGGGGGGAATAAAAAAAAAATAAAAAAAATGAACTGACCTACTTTTTTACGGGAAAAAAAAAATTCTTTTTTTACCTCTTTTCCGAATACGTAATGTGCCGCTGATTAAAATTTCGTAGGAGATGGTACGTCTACTTTGTTTTCTGGCTTACGGGATAAAACTGGGAGCTTTACTTCTGAATGGAAAAAAAAAGTGACGAGCGGCAAATGCTTTTCTGTATTTTTATTTACGTATTATTGGATTTTGAGGAACAAAACAGACGTGGCATTTTAGTTTCTTCTTTCGGTTGTGTAAATTATACATTTCATACTTGTAGCTGTAGGAATGAAACTCCCAATATAAGATAAAAAGACCAAGTTAGTGGTGTGGGATTCAAGCAGAGTTAGTTTTTGTTCTGCTGGAGTGCTTTCTTGCCTCCATTTAACGTTTTTTCGTTTGGACCTAAAATTCCTAAAAAATTAGACTTTAAGAAGCCGAAAAGGGACCTTAATTTCGAATTTCATTTCCTAATTCTCCTCTAATGAGTACCGACCAGGGGGCTACTTTGTACTCCAGGGGCTACTTTTGACACTTATTTTTTAAAAATACTTGAAAACGGCTAGCCGTTTGCTAGCCGAATCGTTCCAAAAATGATGCTTATTCCAAATCATTGATTATTTTCGAGTGTTATGTTCAAGCCTAGTTGCTTGAACTTGTTTTATTATGAAAATATTAATTTTTTAATTTTCCAACAAACCTAAATTACTGCTTTTGAGGCAGGGGGGTGTAATTCTCTCGGTTGGGGTTATCGGTATATGGATCACAAAGAGGGAACCAGGGAAATGTTCAGTAAAAGAATACACCAAAGGCACTCGAAGAGTGGACTTGAACCACCGACCTTCCGTTTTCATGACGGCTGCTCTACCACTGAGCTACCTCGGGCTATGATGCATCTCCACTGAACTTGGTTACATAAGGTGTTAGGTGAATAATGCGAAATCTTTCACATAAAGTAACTTGCTATATGCTAAGTATAAACATTACGATCAATTTCAAATTCACGGAAAAACTCTTTTTATATGCGTTAAACGTTATTAATTTTTTAATGAAAAAATAAATTCAAAAATCACGCAGCTTAAAATCCTAAGACGCATTCGGCTGCATCCACCTGCCATATTAAAATTAAATTGCTTTTCGCACTTAGTCCCTTAAACAATCATCTTAATTTCACTCAAAATTAAACTATTAGAAATAAAAAAAAAATTAAAAAGAAAAAGAAAATTATGATCAATGGGGCTACTTTGTACAGATATTTCAATGGCGATGTCGCACGGGTGCTAAATCCACAACGAATCGACATCTTGATTACGTTTTTACTACGTTCCTTAATTTTTTTTAAATAAATAGTGATAGCCATTAATAGAACATCTAAGAAGGTACCAATCGTTTTATTTAGACATTCTCCGTTTACAGAAACCAATAATTTGAAAAAGAAGTTGGAGGCTTTTGAGATGTGGGTATACCGTCGAATGCTTAAAATTTCGTGGGCTGACAGGGTGAGAAATACTGACGTCTTGGCTCATGTGAAGAAGGAAGAAGAAGTTCTGTACGAGATTAAGCGTCGGAAGCTCGATTATTTCGGCCACGTAATGCGAAATGAAAAATATCGCCTCCTTCAGCTTGTGATGGGGGGGGGGGGGGGGGGGGGCCCTAAGATTAAGGGTAAGCGCGGTCAGGGTCATAGGAAAACCTCGTGGCTCAAAAATCTCAGGGACTGGTTTGGTGTCGATTCCTTGGGTCTTTTTCGAGCAGCGGTCGATAAAGTAAAAATAGTCCAGATGATAGCCAATCTTCGTCGCGGATTGTCTCTGATAGCCAATCTTCGTCGCCAACTTCGTTCACTTAAAAGATGAAGAAGAATAATTTGTCATATCCTCTTCAATTATTAAAGACATTCAGGTATAAACATGATTGTACAAAGTAGCCTTACTTTTGGGATGAGGGCTAGAACTAGGGCTAGGGCTTTTGGGAAATGGAATTTTTATTCGTGTTAGAACAGGTATAGATATTATTCTTCTTCTTAGTCCTTTACTCGATTACGAGCGTGGTGATCTCTCACATACACTTGTGCGTGCGCTCACAGGCATATGGGACGAGTTTAACGCTATTTTTGAGAGATTTACGAGGCAATTACCGCTCGGTGGTTTGCCATTGCCTTCCGACGGGTGGTAACCTTTGATTTTCTGACTAGCGCACTAGTTTTTGACCTGAGAAAAAATCCTAGCTGTGAACTAGAATAGAAACTCTTAATTGAGAGTCGAGCGCGTTATGAACTAGGCTACGGGCCACCGCTATAGATATTATAACAGGTATCAAATTAAAGCTGAAGAACGACTCTTACTATTGGTATAAACAGATATGAATTTTGTTCTACATTTTACATCTGTTTTTGGAAAAAACGTCAACAAGTGTACTGTACAAAGTAGCCCCCTGGTACGGTAGTGTTGAATTGCCTGGTCGGAAACCGAAGGACCAAAAAAATCGAGTCTCGTCGTCTCCTTCGTATTCCCCTTTATAAAGAAGAAAGATAAGGAGAAGAAGGAATAAAACTTATTTGAATGACCTAAAGCCCAAAAAAATAACCGAAATAGATCCAAAGGCCGTTGATCATGCTATCAAAGACTTTCAAACAAAAAAAAACAAAAAAGAGGAAAAAAGCACGTCCTTCTCATCCCCCTAATTTTTTTTACGATCGTTACATATTGTTATAACTCAATTTTCCGGAGCAGCATCAAAATGATAAAACCCCCTTTAAACTAACTGCTTTTGCAACTAAAATTTCTTTAACCTTCCTCCCTAAAGTTTATAACATGGCATAAAGTATTATCGGAAAACACATATTATAGATAATTTATCTGCGACAAAACACAGAGAATACTAAAATTTTGCGGAAAGTTTAACGCTTTAGTACACACGGGCTGTGTGATTCCGGCCAAGGTGCTGGAAGGCATGTGTAATTCAAAACACTCCCTAACTACAACTTTTTATCTTCTAAAAAAAAAAAAAAAAAAAAAAATGAAGTCAACCCCGTTAAATTAATTCAAACGACAGAAAGAAAAGAAAAAAACATCACTTCGGTTTTGTTTTTTAGTTGAAGATAAGAGAGGTAGGGGGAGGGGGAGGGAGGGGGAAAGGAGAAAGTGTGAAAAAGCACTTTAAAGTACGAACGGGTTGTCCATTAGTAGTTCATAAATGTTAAATGACGTTTATACAGTTGTCTGCGGGGCATAAGGATTGTTGGTTCCCACTTAACAGCTATCCGATCCTAACTTTCTAATCAGGATGGGACGGTATCTTTGAAAATTTCTTCCCCTGTCCCCTCTTTCTCCTATAATCGATTATGAATAACATTTTACGGTTCCTTACGGCGGCGGCGGCGGCGGCGGCGTTTCCTCTCTGGAAAATTTTAAAGCGGATGTAAAATGATTTTTCACTTCCACTGTTAAGATGAGATAACGGAAGGAGGGGACGCGCTTTTACATCACATCCATCCGGTGTGGTCGAAATATTGGAAACTTTTACCCTTTGACTTTCCGTTTTCACCCAAACGGAACAGTGAACAGTCTGATAAAATATATTGTCTAAGAAAGTTGTCGAATTAATTCGATTAAGTGTTTAATTAATTAACAAACGGGTCCCCGGCAAAAGCTGGAAGTCGATCCCTTTTTGAAATTGGTTTTGTTTGATCTGATTTCTTGGCTGGAAAAGGATGGAAGAAGGGGGAGGTAACCGAAATGTTGTCGATAAGGCTTCTTTTTTTTTCTCTCTCTCTCTCTTCTTTTTAACACTTTTTCCTTTGGGGATTTGTATGGGAGAGCCAATATTTGTTTTGTAAACAGGGTGGTATGTTTACTTTATCTCACGCATTAGATAAAGACATGGAGACGCAAGCAAGGCTAAACAAAAGGACTGTGTACAATACTGCTTAGAACCGCGCAAAAGGTTAAAATTACTTAAACGAACATTTTTTTTTCTCCTTTTGTTATCTAACGGAATTTTTATGTAGTCACGAATGTTGAATTATCACGCAGCCGAAACGAAAAAAAAAAGAAAGTGGCTAAGGATACAATTTTCTTATTCAAACACTGACACTTTTTTCGATCGTTATTAGCTAAGCCTGTTACACGTTATATTTGAGGAGTTACATGCAACTAAGGCAATTTTTCCATTAACAAAACATTTGTAAATCGCCCTATAAAATCTCTTGGCTCAAAAAATTCAAACTGTAAATTCAGAGTCTTTATTCAGAACAGTGGGCTGAAAAGTTCGACTCACCAGATGTCCCCATCGCGGAGCCGAACTTTGAAGATGGAACTATGCTTTGTACAGCACAGACGTAGTGGGTCCATTCCCTACGACTTAGAATCATATAGAGATTTTTCTCCAGTGAATTTATCTCAATTTTTTTAAAATGCCGTTTGAGATTTATAAATGCGTAGATGCACTTAGAACTCTTTTTCCGTGGACGAAAAAAGATGAGGCATAGGAAATAAATTATTTTATAGGTTATTTTATGACGGCAAAGTTCGTCACAAGTTATTAGCCTTTTTATATCGTTCAATTAACGATTTATATGTTGTGGATTTTCGGTGCACCATTTTACAGCACTTTCCAAGAGGCTCTTTCAAGTATTCCGTAAGCGTAATTTTCACGTCCGTGAAGTTGGCAGGACCCAGTCAACGGATTTGATCGAAAATAGTCTTCTATAGTAGCTTTTCATTGTTCTTTAATAGTTCAGTGATTGTTCCAATTTGTTCTCTAACCTGAAAAAAACTGGAGCCAAAAGTAGGTGGGTCCTGCTAACTTCACGCCAACAGGACCCAATTTGAATTTATCAAAACTTTTTGCCTTTCTCGGTTGCTTTCGATTTGTTCTTCATTGTTCCGGCCAATTCGACGTTTGTACTGAAACAGGTATGACAGTATTGGGAGGAGTAAGGGCACTGCCAACTTCACGGAAATAAAATAAAGTCAAATTCAGACGTTTAAATAGCTTGAATCGATTTCATTTTGTTTGTTTTCCGAGAAAAAGGTTTGTTCTTGTACGAAAAATACTATCAGGTTGAATTTTTCATTTTTGGAAAGACATTCTGGGTGTGAAAAAATCATGGCCTATTTGTAATATTTAGGACTTGTGTATCAATGTCTTTTTGATTGTTCTGAAATGTTCCACAAATATTTCGGTACTCCATCTTCTCAAATCCTGGAAATCCAGACTTTTGAGGTCTGCATGCAGCAGGACCCATTTTTTCCCCTCAATAGAGCGCGCCATCTTTCCGGTTTGTTCTTTTTTTTTGTCCATTATTGATCAGACATCGTTTGCTCTCGTTTGTTCTCAGTTGTTCTCGTTTGTTCTCGTTTGTTCTCGATTGTTTTCGTTTGTTCTCGTCAGGAAAACGTTTAAGTTTATTTGTGGCTGAAAGTTCTGATCAAAAGTCGTTTGTTCTTGATTTTTCTGGTATTAACAAGGTAATTTGGAATAACTGGCATTATTGTAGTGATGAAACATAGTTTGTTCGCGTTTGTTCTCGATTGTTCTCGTTTGTTCTCGTCAGAAAAACGTTTTAGTTCATTTGTGGCTGAAAGTTCTGATCAAAAGTCGTTCGTCCAGTCGTTTGTCAGGGAAGAACAATCGAGAACAAACGATTTCTGATCAATACAATAATGCAAGGTGTTCCAAATTATCTTGTTAATGCCAGAACAATCAAGAACAAACGACTTGATCAGAACTTCCAGCCACAAATGAATTTAAACGTTTTCCTGACGAGAACAAAAGAGAGCAATCGAGAACAAACGATGTTTCATCACTATAAGAATGCGAGGTATTCTAAATTATCTTGTAAATACCAGAACAATCAAGAACAAACGACTTTTTGATCAGAACTTCCAGCCACAAATGAACTTAAACGTTTTCCTGGCGAGAACAAACGAGAACAATCGAGAACAAACGATGTCTGATCAATAATGAACAAAAAAAAAGAACACTGTAAACCCGACGTGGCAGCAGATTGAATAACAAACCGGAAAGATGGCGCGCTCTATTGAGGAGAAAAAATGGGTCCTGCTGCATGCAGACCTCAAAAGTCTGGATTTCCAGGATTTGAGAAGATGGAGTACCGAAATATTTGTGGAACATTTCAGAACAATCAAAAAGACATTGATACACAAGTCCTAAATATTACAAATAGGCCATGATTTTTTCACACCCAGAATGTCTTTCCAAAAATGAAAAATTCAACCTGATAGTATTTTTCGTACAAGAACAAACCTTTTTCTCGGAAAACAAACAAAATGAAATCGATTCAAGCTATTTAAACGTCTAAATTTGACTTTATTTTATTTCCGTGAAGTTGGCAGTGCCCTTACTCCTCCTGATACTGTCATACCTGTTGCAGAACAAACGTCGAATTGGCCGGAACAATGAAGAACAAATCAAAAGCAACCGAGAAAGGCAAAAATTTTTGATAAATTCAAATTGGGTCCTGTTCGCGTGAAGTTAGCAGGACCCACCTACTTTTGGCTCCGGTTTTTTTCAGGTTAGAGAACAAATTGGAACAATCACTGAACTATTAAAGAACAATGAAAAGCTACTATATAAGACTATTTTCGATCAAATCCGTTGACTGGGTCCTGCCAACTTCACGGACGTATAATTTTCAGTTTTTGATCTCCCCACCCCTCCCCCGGTTGCAAGCAATAGTTAGTTTTTTTAAAACCCCCCTCCCCCTTTATTTGCGTAAGATTTTAGTCTCAAAACCTTCTAAAATCGATTATTTTGGGATTACGCTAATATTTACGAACTTCCGTTCCCTCTCAACTTCGCAATTTACCATCATTAGAATTTACCAACTCCCAATTTCCCTCCCCTTGTCCGTAATACTTGAATGACCCCAAGGAGATTGTAAGGTGATTGCAAGCATTAAGATTTGCGATAAATGCACTGGGCCAGTTTTGGTATGTTAGACACACACTCACACGCGGCCATACACTGCAGCAACCGGAGTTCCAGAACCGGATAACTCCAAAATTTTACCCGGCCAAGGTCACGCCCTGATCACGTGTTCCGGTCGTAATCAGCGCGTGATCATTCTGGCGACCTGACCAGTGGTAATTGGATATATTATTGGTAGGGTATTAGTGGGTACAGGGAATTTGCACTATCGTTTGACGAATGCGGGCGCCCACCTTTTAGCATCATGAGCGATGGAAAAAAACTGATTCTAAAAATTGCTGAGAATCCGTGGGGAACAGTTCCAGAATTCAAGGCGTGTGTTCGACGGAACCTTCTGTAAATCCTTTTCTGTTAAATGGAAAATGTCTGGTCTACGATCCAAGCTTAACTGTATTCGATTACACTCTAGTTTCATCGCTCTCATTTATTTTATCCATTCTATTCCTTTGATCCGGTACCCGGATCGGTTTCATTTTCAAATCGGCCTACATGAAATAAATTTTATCTCTTAAGAATACTAATTCTGTTACCTTGAATTCCTCGTCGACTTGTTCAAATCCTATTTCACCAGACTACCTCCCTCCCTCCTTCCCTCCCTCCCTCCTTGCCTCCCCGATTCATTTATCATTTCTCGATGTCAGTTTCTCATAAATTCCAGCCTCCCGCGTAAAACCTTTTTATAATTCAGTTATTTTAGATCGAGCAATTAAATTACTAAATAAAAGTCAACTTAACAGTGAATATTTTAAAATCCTTTTTTAATATTTCTCCATTAATTTCCTTTTGCCGACTTTGTTTTCCTCCGAAAGTTAATACCAAAATTTTTGGCAAAAAAAAAAAAAAAAAAAAAAAAAAATATTTTTTAAGGAAGAGGAAAAGAGGACAAAAAAAAAACTGGAGAAGCTTGCTTTGCTTTTCCTCTTTCTTTTCTTTTTTTCGCTTGAAGTAAAATTTAAAGAGTAAATATTGTTATGCACGAGACATCGTTTCTCTTGTTTTCTTGACTGTGGGGAAAACGGGGGAGGAGGCTATGAAAACCAGGGCAAAGAGATAAAATGCTGGCGGATCGAAAGCGTTACATCTGGTCCCATGAGGCGTTTTAATGTGAATTACATGCGGAGGCAACGTTTTATTCTCCATAAGTCAATATCAGTAAATCTCCCGAAACAGAGGCGGGGTTGAATGTTTATTGACGTGTTTATGTACGGTTTTGGGTGAATTTTTCTTTTGATCTTTCACAATAACTCGTTCGATCACTTCAGCTTGACGGATCATGTTGATGGATTTTTTTTCCGGCTTTAAACCTTTGCTTCTTGATTTCACTAAAGGTTTTTTTTTTAAGTTTTTAGGAAAGGAAAGTAAAGAGTGTTGCGGAATGTTACTTAGATTTTTTGACGTTTATTTGGAAGTTGGTGGCCCGTAGTTCATAGCATGCTCGACTCTCAATCATGAGATGCGATGCGTCGTGCTTCTGTCGTAGTTCGCAGCTAGGAATTTTTCTCAGGTCAAAACTAGAGGGCTAGTCAGAAAATCAAAGGTCATCACCCCTCAACAGGCAATGGCAAACCACTGAGCGGTAATTGCCTCGTAAATATCTCAAAAATAGCCGTTCGGAACCGGCGTTAAACTATAGGTCCCATATGCCTGTGAGCGCACACACAGGTGTATGCGAGAGATCACCACGTTTGTAATCAAGCAAAGGACTAAGAAGAAGATCTGCAAGTTGAGGAAGCTTTTCCTCGCCAAGGACTTGCTTTATACAACATAGACGTAGTGGGCCCATTCCCTATGTCCTAGAAGTGGAGCCGTTTCCCGAAATGCCCACTGAGATATGTGAATGTTTACATCCGCTTGAATCTTTTTTTTTTTCGTCGGCGCCATATGCTTAAATCCTACGTGATCCAATGTCTCAGCTGTGGTCTCATGTTTACCTCTTCTATGTGTTACAGCTGGCGATAGAGCTACAGGTGCTATCGACGTAACAAAACAATTTTACAAAGAAAAATCAAAGAGGGAAAAGTCTTTAACTAAAAATCTGGGTTATAATCCTGATCCCAAGAGCTTAATCAACTCTAAATCATTTTTTGACCTGAGCTACCTGAATGCATTTAAATCCGTCAAACTCGAAGACATCCATTTTTTTTTTTTGCAAGTGCAGTACTTAGACTTCTGACAAAATCCTAAACCCATTCTTTTTAATGCGAAATTTCATATCCCTTTTTGTTTTCTATGAGTCTGCGTGTCAAATGATTGGCTGGATGTTACAAACCGGAAGCATAATTTATTACTGAGATCACTGTTCATCGCCAAATTATGGCGCTCCAGATAGATTTTCTGGGTCAAAGGGTATGTCAGTACGACTTACTGAGCACTAATGAATCTACGTATAGTTTTCCGGACTCGACAGGCAGACTTCTGACTTGTCAGCATACTACCACTTCCGTTCTCATTCCCTCTTATTAGGTTCATGGATGTGGAATTAATCGATCGCTATTAATTAAACCAAGACTTTCATTACGAAGCATGATAATCTTTCTTCTTAGGGGCTGTACAAGTATTACGTAAGCATGATTTTGGTGATTTTTGACCCCCTCCCCCCCCTAATAAGCAAAAATAGGCTTCCTCTTATGGAGGTTTAACATTGGCGTAAGCATCTGAAGGACCCCCTCCCCCCCCCAAGGTGCTTACGTAATACTTGTACAGCCCCTTAGGACTTCATTCTTTAGATACGGTTGCCAGCTTAACTTAGCGACAAAGGTGTATTACTACCAACTTAACATTTCTTTTTAAGAATGACACGCATACAATTTTAACCTGGACGTTGCGGGCCCAATGCCTATGACCTGAATACACAGTAATTTCATAAATTGGATTTATCTCTATTGAATCTCCTTCATTTTTTTTCAATTTTTTCGATGTCCTCTGAGATTTTAAAACGTACGGATGCACTCGAACCTCTTTTTTTTTCGGGTATTTTTAAGGATCGTTGGATGCGATCCTCGGGAAGAGTATTGAAAACGTGACGTGAAAATCAAAACCGAAATCGATTTTTCGGGAGTGAATTCTTTTTTAAAGAAAGAAAAAGAAGTATTTTTTGAAAGAAGAAAAACACGAGTTTGATAAAAAATATCAATGACCGTAAGAAAAGAAAATGAAAAAGAAATTGAGATAGAGATTTGAGTAAGAGTCAGACTCGATTGTTTCGTATCAGGATGGGTCGTTCTTGTCAGCAGTAAATTAAAATCAAATGAGCAGCCTGGAAGTGACGGGTTGTCAGCAGAATATGACATGTATCTTACTGCTCCCGTTGTAAAGTCCAGCAGCGTGCAACGCAGGTGAATTCGCATTCTCCCAATAGGGATATCGACAATGGGGTAAACGTTCGAAAATTAGACATATACCCGTCAAATGTGCTTGACTGTTATCATCCTGCGAGAAGCCCTTATTTTCTCTCTTCCTGTTTGAGACGAGGAAGGAGATAATCATTTCCTTCTGCCTTTTTCTCTTAAAATTTTTAGTTGATAAAACTTTACTTTTTATGCTTCTACACAATTCTCGTAATGACTTTGCCTGGTTTTTAAAATATCGATTTTATGATTAAGTAATATCCATTTAATATTTTTAAATGGTCGTAGAGGAAGGAGAAGGAACTGAGGAGAGGATTTTATCTCAAGGTTTTCTCCTTCAGAGTTTTTTTTGAAGGGCCTTGTAATTCGTGTTTTAATGGTAATTTTAGTGAGAATTGTATTGTAACGTTATCAAGCTTTAAGATATTTTAAGAATGGGGCTTAGCTGTAAGGGGAAAAGATTCCCATCTTTTTATAGATCTTCTCTAAGGAGAAGATCTATGAAATGATGAGAGGGACTTCTTACGGTACCGTACCTGTGTCCAGACAAAGGCGACCATCAATGAGACTTTTATATTCGTCTCTATCGGGGGCAACTCTGAAGAGCTCCTCGACGCTTAAACCGGTCCAAGCTCTTAAATTACAAAGCTACGATAGGTTTTTCCGGCCTATTCCCCTTTTTCCTTCGATATGTCCCTGAATGATCGCCTTCAGAAGCTCATATTTAGGTCCTCTGAGAAAATGATCAAAGTATTTTAACTTCCGTCGTTGGCCGTCGCAAGCGTTGAGGGCAATCTTTTGATTTATTGAGGACGGTGGCAGTACTGCTATTTGCAGAAGGCCAGAGGGATACCACTGCATCTTATCTATTTTCCTTAGAACAGCCATCATGATGGGAGGGACATTCCAATCTATTTGGAGAGGGACATTCCAATTTTAAGTCCTAAAAATTTATAATCTAATGCAATGGGACCTGGAGAGCTACATAGTCTTATTGTTCACGATTTAGATCATTCGCCATATAGAGTGACGCCACATTCTTTAAACGACTGTCACGCCCCATTGAGTAACTGCCACCACCAAGAGGGACAATGGTCACTCTAAATCTTTTCCTTGATTTCATCAAGATTACAAATCTTAAAGTTTATAAGGAATTGAAAAAAAAAACGTTTTAAGGTTCTTCAAACATAATCTTCCGGAGTATCATGTAGTAAGTCTGAAATTAGATTATCGAATAAACCGAGATGGCTTAACTCAAACACTGGGCTTTTGTTTTGGACTCCAAAAATATTTTACTTTCCCGGATTTTTTATCCAACAAAGTAAAGACCATTGACTTGGGTTCTCCGACTTTTTGGCTGGCTGCATTTCTTTTTTTCCCTCGGTTGAAATTTCCTAATTCGACTGTCCCGAAGATACAGTCCCTGTTTTTTTTTGAACAGTTGAAAAACTCCCTATCTTTTTTGGTGTCACTGTAAAAACGATCTATCGTATATTGCAATTGCCATTTAAATTGATCGTTTAAAGGTCGTCACAAAAAAGTTGGGACTTTTTCTTCCGGGCAGTCGAACTTACTTTGAATGTACCGTAAAATAGCATGATCTGTACTTTTTAAATTATGTACAAATGCTGCTACCTGAGTAGAAAAAGTCCCAAGATTCTTCCTTGACAAGCAGATGCGAAATGTAAAAGAAGATTTCAGTATTGCGAGAATAGATTATATAGATTAGATAAATATAGAAGAAGATTCAATATTGCAGAATGACCGTTGTGAAACAGAGAGAGCACAGTGGTTATGTGCCATTAGAGTAACTGGGTTATAATTATTTGGCAGATATCGGCTCATGGTCCGAAAGTTCTTATCCCTAAAATCAACCTTTTGCAGAGCGGAGACTTACATCGTACAATTTGTTTTTTCGAATCTCTCTTTACTGGTTCGCAATATGTTACGTATAATCGCTTAGAATTCTATTAAATGTCATCCGCATTGTTATCGATACTGTAATCGGTTTTTGCCTTTTGTTCGTTTTCGTTACCATCAGATGCTTCGTTAAATCCATTATTGCTTTGACTCCTCGATTATTGTAACAGATTTCGGTCGCAAAATCTTATGAGTGCCTAGTAATATTTTTTTTATATCGTTTACCTGCTCAACTCTAAAGCCCACGTTTCCGTACAAAAATCAACAAAACGGAAGGAAATTCTTTGTAATGAAAAGATGAGCGAATTAAGTCTTTTTTTTTTTAAGACTAAGGGTCACGACATAAACGATCAGAAAATCGCTTTAACAGGCTTGTATGTCATAGTAAACACAATTACGGCACTTGTTGCATGACCTCAGGAGAAAATAAACGGTAATGAAACATTTATGCTTTATACCGACCTTTTACCCTGGGAATAATTGACAGGTTAAGTTAATCGCCGCTTTCCGGATTAACCAAAAATTCAAAGAGTTGGCAGGAAAATTTCCATGCTTGCTTGTGCAGTTTTAAACCTTTTACCTGTGCGGTATCATTCTAAATTATACTAAAGTCAGTTTTGTCGCACACCCAAATTTCAGGCCTTTTTAAAGTGTAGCATACATCCCTGCTAATAGGTTATGGGACCATAATTTTTTTTTTCTAACTGGTAAACTCGACCTTTGAAAGAGTTAAACCAAAAAAAAAAAAAAGCCGGATCTAAATCTCTGTAAACGCATCTTTCAAACTCTCCGAGCCGGGAGGAGAAAAATATAAGCTCAAGATAAATAAAGGCGACGACGGCTAATCCCGGAGTATTTATAAACGAGACGACAATACGGCAGCAGAAATTATCATCATTATCATCATTATTTCATTATTAAAAACGAAAAGAGAAAGATTTTGTAATTAAAAACCTATTCTCTTGTGTATTTGCGTATGACGTCAAAAACCATTGAGGAAAGTAGTATAGCCCCCTCATATTTCCATGGTAACAATTCCAAGGTAATGGTGACCACGCGTAATATCAGCATAAAGAATGTCTTTTCTAAGTTTTTTTTTTTTTTTTTTTTTTTTTCGATTGACGACCATCGAAATGTCTAGGGAATGTTAAAGTGGGAGGCAGGGAGGGTCGGACGGATTTAATTAATAACTTAGGCCATAAAATTAATATGATCATGCAATAAGGACAATCGATTGCGATCGGAAATAAATATGTATGCGTATGTATGTTCCGCTCGATGGTTTTAGATTTTTCATTCTGACAAGCTGCCTTTGAGCTAAAATAATTCGGACCCCTCAATTCTGTAAATGAAATAAAACACAGGAGTTTGATGATGGTCGATTCGAGATAAATTTTCACCGAAAGTAAAATTAATCAAACGGAAAACATGGTTCAGTATCTCAATTTCTTCGGGAAAAAAGAATTTGATTTCTTTTTTCCCGGGTTTTAAAACTCTGTTTTATGTCATTTGAAAAACGGGGCAACATTTAGATTGCGAGAATTTTCCTTTTTTTTTTTTTTTTTTTTTTTATTTCTTAGCAATTCGAGAATTTTCGTCTTTTTTTTTTCTCTCTTCCTTTTTTTTCTTGGATCGAGCCCTTTTACATGGATAACCTCAAGCCTTCCGATAAAACTCATAATTACCGCATTAATTAAGCGGAGAGAATGAAATCAAATGGAGCAAAACTTTTCTATCTTTAAGTTTCACTCGCTAATAAGAGAAACTCTTTTGGAGCAATAAAAAATGGATCCGCGGCTTAATGGTCTCTTCCGACCATTTTCGGTAACTTTACAGTTAGATTAATTTTCCTCGACAAAGGGAAAACCTCTCGCGCTGGGGTCGAAAAATTACCTTCGTTTAGTTTTGAAATGGATGTTAGCAAGGTTCTTTTATTATCGCCTTAACATTGGGTACATGATGGCGATAAGTTGTAGATCAGGTCGATTCATGTCAAAAGTGTTGCTTACTGAAAATTTGAAGATTTTTTCAACCTTGTGGCCGGAAATAATGTTCATTATGAAAAGGAAGTTTTTTTCGGTTCATTTTTTTTCTTTTCTGGCATTTTCCGCGTTTGAGATTATATTGATTACTGTGAAATAAATTGAAAAACGTGTGAAACGAAAAAGAACAAAAAAAAAAAAAAAAAGGAAGAAGAAGAAAATGTTTTTATCTGAGAATTTTTTAGGCATCGCCTGGTGATAAACGACATCTCGTAATAATAAATAAAAATACAACAACGGACCATTTTTCATGTTTTCTTTGTCACTTTAGAATCGGGATATTGACGAAAAGTTTCGGATTTGTCAAAATTTTTCAACCTATTTAATATAAACTTTTTTTTTTTTGAGACAGTACAGGAGAGTTGGGGCAATTCTTTTCAATGAACGACAGGAGAAAAATTGATGCATTTGAGATGTGGATTTGGCGCAGAATGACTAGAATACCTTGGGCGGACAAAAGATCTGATGCCTCCATCCTAAATGAGATCAAGCCAGAGAGGAGACTCTCGTCAATGAGTTACGGTCGGATTCTACCACTCTTTGGCCATATCTCCCGCCATGACAACGTGGAAAAGTTTTTTGTTTAGGGAAAACCGGAAGACAAAAGAGCTTGGACCGGTTCAAGTGTCGAGGAGCTTTTCAGGATGGCCCCCGATAGAGATAAATTTAAAAATCTCATCGATGGTCGCCTACGCCTGGACACAGGTACGGCACAATGAGAAGAAGAAGGAAGACAAAAGGAGACAGGATGGTTTTCCAACCCGGTGGACCGATACAGTCAGGCTTTTAACAGAATCTAGTGTCGTAAGCGAATTGCGAAAAGCCAATGACCGAGTCTCCTGGCGGGCGACGATCCGGAGAGTGATTCAAAATTTGGATCGCCCGCCCCTGTAGTTGCCACTATAAGTCGATTACGACGTTAGACAGAGAAGACTGATGCAAAAATTCGCAGTAACGAGGGAAAGACGTGAAAAGCTGACAAACGAAGAAGAAGTAAAGAAATGCTGCAAGGATACTGCTTTGGAATTACTCGTCTGTGCTCTCAATCTGACTTAAGTAACCTTTTCGACACCGCATCACCCTTAAGGTTTACATCAAAGTATGGGAAAGACTTAGACTTACATTTGCATTGGTGTCTTCTAAACCGCTGGCAACGCCATTGGGTTGCTCAGTAACTGCCAGTCTCGTCTCCTGACTCGACTGACTTGTCAAGGTCACATGGTTTGCTGCGGAAGTGCTGGCTGCCCCGTTGTGAGGCTTGGTGGCGTCCAACAATACTTTGAGCGATGCTATTGCGTGGAGTTGCGTAGCTTTTTCATCCACTTTCCCTGCAATTAAAATGTTTTCGAATTAGAAACTTCACGGGGACATTTCCATTTGAATGGAGATAATCCGATCCCGGCGCGGAATCATTAACGTGTGCGACTGTGCGTCTAGTAAGACGTATATAGTAATAATCTCCCCTGTTTAAACTTGTTCCATTCTCGAAACTGATAAAGTTTACTCTCTTTGTTGGTTCTGAATGCATTCGCTTATATATATTCTCGCTTTGTCGTGCGTTAACTAATAAAGTTGCAGTCTTGGATTTCTCAAGGTGACTTTGTTTATTATCATTATCGTCGTTATTACGCTACTACTTTACTCGGGTCTTTGGATTCAAAATTACGGCAGGAGCATTCGTCGTATTTAAAACCCGAAGTGTGCTTTGGTTCGATGATTTCCAAAATGGAATATGAATTTCACGGTTTGGAAGTTCTAAAATCTCCATAATGAATCATTTTACTCTCCGAAGAAAGGAATGTCCATAGTAAACGGTCTATCGGGATTTGTTGTTTTAATTTATGGGATAATTACACAACATGCGATTAAAGCGCAGCGTTAATCTCTTGACATCTTTGGCGTGCTGAAAATTTTATCATCATTTTACTTAAAGACTAAACTGGTGAGGTGGCAAGAACTTCTTTTTCGGTTATTAAAGCGTTCCCTGTTCCGACAACATGAAATGATACAGGATAATGATATAGGAGAATTAGTCCTACATCAAAATATAAAAATGGCGGTGTCATAGATACTTAAGCGACTCCTAATCACTTTATGGGAGCGCAATAAGAAGAACACAGAAGAAATCATAGGAGTTTTTAACTCAAATAGAGACTGATACTGATTGTCGGTAGAAAAATAATTCAGGAAAAAATTTAAGAAAAAATATTAGGAGAAATTGGTTATACAGCTGGTTTGGTACCATTCCGAATGTTTAGAATGGGTCGAAAGGAAAACATTTTCATCCCACCCTTATTTTTATCAAAAAGTTAGGAATAGAATCAATTGACCTTGTAGTATAGTAATAGGCATATATAAAAAAATTCCAAACGGATCCTGATCTTTTATTTTCATTATTTACGCTTGGAGAAATCCAGCGTTTGAAAAAGTTTTTTTTTTTTTTTTTTTTTTTTTTTCTTAAAACGCAAGATGCTCGTAATGGCTCTCAGCCTCGTTTTTTTTCTTTATATTTCATAATATAAAAAAAAAAACGTCGATAAAATGTCTCTAAAAACTTTTTTTCCTCCCCCTTTCTTTTTCTTCTTTCCCGGTCTCGTGGAAAAGTTGTGTCGTTTTATCCTAACCTAACCTTGACTTTTTCGGGAAAAGATGAAAATTGGCTATTCAAGAAAGGGAGAAATGGGCGTTTTCTTTCTGTTGTACGACACTATATACTTTCGAAATTTTTTATTTATAGATAATTTTTTTTCTTCTTCTTTCTCTTATAAGTGTCGTCAAAAATAGGGCAAACCGATGAAATCTAATACTATTTTTAGCGTTTTATGATAAATTTTGATGGATATAAAAAAAGGAGGAAGTTTTTTTTTTTTTGATAAAAGTTTATGGAATTCTCTCGTTGAAAAAATGGGAATGAAAAGTTAACCAGACGGTTAATACGAATTTTTTTTTATTTTCCTCTTCATCGAATAACTTTGGGACGTGTGTACTTTACGCCACAGAATCACGGTACAAGTGAAACTTTTAACTTTTGCTGCAAACGATTAAATCCTTTTTACGGTTTTAACTTTTTTTTTTGCTTTTTGAGAGACGTTTGTGTCGTATAAATCGGAATATTTAAATATTAAATTAGACATTCGATTGTTTTATCTGGACGACTTTTTCATTAAGCAGCTGGCAGAATTTACGAACCTTTTATCAGCGTTGAAATACTATTTCGTTAGTTGGAAAATAAGTGAAGGATTTTAAAAATACGTTTTGTGCTTTAACATGATATCTTTTAACATCGCTTCGAATTCTTTAGTCTCTTAAGTATTCAAACCTTTTTGTTTTTGCACATTTTTATTCTCAAACCTTAGTCCTAGATCCACACCGATGACCAATTTTCTTCGATCCTAAGAACCTATATCAGTTTGTCTTATGTCTTGTCTTTTGGTTTGTGCTTTGTCTTAACTTTTATGTCCTAGTTCTTACGTTTTTATCGTCCTTGAAAAGGAGCCGTTGAAAAAAATGTTGTTTATATTTACCTTTAGAAGAAACATTTTTAACCTTTTCCTTTTCAAGCGCAACGACTTTAACATGCGTTCTACGACTTATTCCATACGTCTTAGGACTTACGTCTTATTTCTAATTTAATCTTAATAAGAAATATTAAACCTTAATTATATCCGTAATTCTTAAGGCTGTTGCTTAATGCTTGTTGTCTTATGCCTTACGCCTTATCTCGGGATCTGAACCGTCCATCATTTTTGGCGTGTGTTCTCAGCCGTCAGCTATTTTCAATTTAAAAAAAAACACGTTCGTTTTTTTTTTCTTCATCCAAAATTAACAAAATTAACCGAAACATAAACGGAAGAATGACAGCATAAGAAACCATCTGAAAACTTTTTAAGAGAATAAGGAAAAAGGAAGGGGGAAAAAGCGATTTAATAGAATCAGATATGCATGAGTTAGGCATAAAGGAAAGGGTATACATAAGAATGCAGCGGCAATTTGTCCCACGACGCTAGTCTTTTACTGACTCACCGTCTGTTTTCTTCTCGGCCCGAAGACTTTTATTCCGTTTTATGAAAACGAAGGAGGAAATAAAACCGATCTCGTTGAGACTTTTCAGCAAAATTGAATGAACGCTTTAAAAAGGTATTTTTAAAAAAAAATAATAATGGAAAGCATTAAGTTTAATTGACTAACACAAAAAAATTTTAAGATTTTTTTTTTTTTCTCTCAAGACGATGAAATCTAAACGCTTTATTAAAATTAAGTTCCAACAATAAAAATGTTTTGAGAAATTAAAGGAGAATATTTCAAAAACGAAAAATAGAAGAAAAAATGCAGACATGCCCGCCTTCGACATTCTAGGAAACCTCCCAGGTTTTTTCTTTTGTATTTTACAAGTTATTACATTTGATCATAAAGCGTTTTGCGGATTAAGGGACTTAGCTCTCTGGACTTCAATCCCAAGTATTATTCAATAGGTGTTTATTTACTCGGAAATTGTATTGCATCTGCTTTTTTTTAAAACTCTTCTATAAGCTAAACATAGGGAATTTATTCAAAGGAAACGACACAATACTGTTTTTCAAAATATATTCGATATAAGATTGTCAATAATGAAAAAAGTGGGAGACACCGCAAAGTGAGTTGGAGTTAACCGATGAGGAAAATATTTAAGAAATGTAAGATCGAGTCTATGTCAAATTATCATGCTTAAGCCTCAGTTTATGACTATGCCTATATATTATTCTTAAATTCTCTTATGCTATGTTTTATGGCAAATCTTATGATTTAAAAGGTTTTTAATTTCTTATGGTCTTATGCACTAGGTCTTATGTATCGACTTACTTTTTGTGACTTGTTTTGAAGCTTTAGGTTTTAGGTTTTAAAACTTGCGGCGTCTTATGTCTTATGCATTGGACATTAAGCATACCACAATGCTCCACATGTCGTTCTCACAATCTCACATTCCTACGACTTAAGCCATACGTCTTAAGTCTTATTTGTATGTCTTAAGGCAGACGCAGAGTAGAAAATAACAATAAGTGCGTATATTTGACATTATTTACCAGGAAATACAATCAACACACATATAGATTGGCTTAATATAATGGTATAAAACATAAAAGAATTGAAGGAATTTAACAGGCTTAACAACAAATAAACACTCAGCCCTAAGTTGCTGATCTTTTCTTTCTAAATTTTCCCAGTAGTTCCCACCCTCTCTACCACCTGAAAATTATTTGTTTGCACTAGATGGTTTATTCCTCAAGCCTCTACTTCGTTTTGAAATGCTACCCCATCTTATCCTACCCTACTCAAGGCCAGGACACTCAATCCACATGAGATATCATTATTCATCCGGAGCCCTTCAGATTGGGCAGCTCCTGATGACCCCCACACAGAGTACATCATTGGTACAATTTTTTGCAATTGTAAGTATTACTTTAAGCATGCGTTAAGCAACTGACCAGCAATTCCCATTCTACGTATTATGTATTAGGACCCATTCAAGTATTACGTAAGATAAGTTTCCCTCTCCCAAGACCCTCTCCCGCTCCCCCCATTTCCTGTAATGTGCATGCCCATTATGCACTATCTGCTTTCCTCCAGATTCTTCAACACTCCTATCAACTTCGACGTCCACCGGTAGTTCCGGATCTGTCGTATCTGTCGAATCGTAGACATCAGCTAGTTTAACTCTCCTCCCTATTTGACATAAGAATTTGCAGAAAGTAAAATTTGGTCCCTTCAATTAAACTGACGAAGGCAAAAACTGACTAACTAGCTTTAGTTGTTTATCCTGATAAGATTCCAGGACCTCATCGGATATGGTGGCCAAATCCTTAAGTACTAGTAACTCTTCTCTAAATAACCATAATTGACCATCACATATGTCGTGGTAATTTGAGTTTAGCTCACTTTTTCTTGGAAAAGATCAGTGCATATCTGGTACATCGCAATGGTGGATTGTAATGGTTCTTGTATTCTTTAGCTCTTTTCAGTAAAGAGTCAATGATGTCTTTTTCAGTCTTTAAGTTAAAACAGTTATCTGTTTTGCTTTTAAATTATTCCGAATGTCATCAGCTGTAATGAAGCTGGGAAAAAGAAAAAGTTTTAAAGTAAATACCCATTCAATCTGGAAGAATGAATGCAGCGAAACTGTAAATCTGAGCTCTTCAATAAACTCTGGTAAAATCTCCCAATGGACATACCGCACAGTTGGAAAATTTATGTTATTCTAACATTTTCAATTAAACTCGCTCAGGACGGATGAAACCGGCAGCAGCGAAAGGGCCATTCCGAGTTGCTACATAAATTTAATTCCAATTCTGTTGGATCTTTATGCCAACCACGTACCATTTCCTTCTCTTTTGACCCGTTTCCGAATGCGATCGTTTATAAATGTGAAAAGTTGTGTAACAATGCTTTTCGCACTTAACTCTCTTCTTGATTTTTTTCCCTCCTTCTTCCTTTTTTTTCTCTCTCTCTCCGTGTCGTCCTTTTTCCCGATCGCATATATATACATTTAAAAACGGTTCCCCATCCAATTTTGTTACCTGTTTCCTGTCATGTTATTGATTTCGTGGGGAACATTTATCGAAATCAAAGATTGAATGCTTTCAATGATTGATCGATCCCTCGATATGTACCGTCTGTGCTTTTCATCTCATTCAGTTTATCGTAAAAATTTTGTCACATTCGCATTAAAAAAAAAAAAAAAAATGGAGCATTGTCGTCGATTTCATCGTTCCTCGCATCTCCTTTTTTTATGTTATGGAATTTTTCAATTGAAATATGGTTTTACGCACTTAGGCATACGGAACAGGGTTCGAAATTTCCATTTTATACGCGAGATTCCTTTCAGGGAAAAAGTTCCGGTTTCCCGAAAAAAAATATTTCAGGAAATTCTTTTCTATTTTTCTTCCTTTACAAAAATCTTTTTTTTTTTTTGGATAGTATTCGTCGAAGGAAAGAAAAGTATTTGATCGGTTCTAAACTTTCTTTCCTTGAACTTTTAAAAACCTTAAATGGGACATAAGAATGAGGATCCCAGTTAAAATTAAACTGCGGCATAAAAAATTCATTTTGAAACGGTGTAAAATTTTTTTTTTCTTCTTTTTTTTTTTCTTTTCTTTTCCTTTTTTTAAAATTATGACGGTAGTTTGAAATATTCTTAAGTGGTAGGCTAACTTTTTAATTCGTGCATCAGGTGTCAGCGCTAAATTTTACATTAAAAAAAGAAATAGCGTTCAGAATAAGGAAACTTTCGGCAAACTTCTTTTCGTGTAACGTAGTCGCCGACGTGTAGCGTCTGCTATAAAGGTCGGTGTTGGTCTAGTGTTAACCGTTGGACGGGAAAATTAAGAAAAATTTTGAGCTTGGAAAACTTGAGAAGCTTTGCTCCCTCTACAAAACTATTTTTTTATATTTTAGATTTCCGCCTTCTATCCCTGCGAAAAATTTAGCTCCCAGCCATGGTTTTTAAATCCTGCTACTCTCCTGTTATAGAATTATGCTGGATTCTGAACAAAAAAAAAACCACGATTTTTCCGATCAGGTTTCTCCCTTTTCTTCGAGATTAAAAAATAGTTCCCCATGGGCCTTGATCAACGAGATTTTCCGAGCCTTCTACCAAAAGAAAAATAAGAACAAAAGAAGAAAAAAAAAATACACTCCGATTCGCAAAAACCCAAATTACAACATTTCTTATCTCTCTCATTTTCCTTTTTTTTTTTTTTTTTTTTTTTTTTTTCATTTTCTATTTTTACAGCATCAAAATTAAATTTTCTCAGTAGGACTGCTTTTCCTCATGAAATAAAGTAACATTCTTGCTCAATATATATCCTTAACTGTAATTAATCACGTCGTCGTCACTGAATCCAAAACTAGAGTCAAGCATTTTCTCGTATATAAAATACGCAGTATAGTTCATTTCGCAAAGGCTTTAAAAACAATTTCACAATTCAGAGATCGATTAATCTTTCCAAGGATTTTGTTGAAAAGAAATTTCCCTATTTACAAGAAGCATACAACGCTCGCTGGGCTAATTAATTCATATAAGAGAGAAAGAGGAGATAAGATTATTAAAAACAATCTTTTTCATTATTCACTAGATAAATTGCGCTAAAAATCATTTCAAAAGGAAAACTTTTTTTTAAAGAAAATTGTTTTGTCATTTTCGGCATATGTATAAATAGCACCGCCGTATAGACAAGTGCGGAAACTTCCCATGCCGTTCATGCCCCGCTTAACTGAGCACATTTTAGTTCTAAAACGGGCAATGGCCCGTTTATGGCGCTGCGATCTTCAGAGACGCAACATGTCTAATCGTTTAAGTTGGAACCACGGCCATATAGACGTCTATAAGACCGTGCGCAGCCGTTGTTGTTTACAAATCTCAACGACCAATCAGAAAGCGTCTCGCGTACAAGTAGCGCTTAAGGTGGCAGAAAGGAAGAACTTTAATATATTGTATTAGGATTTAACAATTCGTCTTATCCTACATATTAGGTTCTGCCATGCGTGGAATGTAGAGCGGTATACATACATATAAATCTCCTTAACCGTTCCCTCTCTTTCTTTCCTTTTGTTTCTTGCCTGGGCTAAAAAGGAGCCTATCTCTTTTAAGATTGACTTGTCTTTAATTTTTAGTACGTGGGTCAGGTTGAATTCCGAGATGTTCGCCTTAATCTTAGATCTTAAATCGTTCATTTCCTCACACTTCAGAAGTTTGTGCTCCGCCCCATCTGGCTTATTACACAGGGGACACAGCCGTTTACGATCTTCCCCTTTCTTCCCCTCCCACATCCACGATGCCATCCACCTAAACCACGCCAGTCCTCTCCTCTTCTCCCTGTCCAAATCTGTATATACTTTCCTTCCCTTCCTCGAAACGTTTTGGAACAATAATAAGGATTTCTCGCTCGTGCATAGTGACCTCACCCTAGCTTTTTCCCTCTCCTCTAGTATCGCCGTTAGTTCGGTCTTTACTTCCTAGAATGGAAGAACTAATTATCGTGTAGTTAAGCGGGACAAGATCTCCCATGTATAAAGAGGTAGGAGTTTCAGGACCTGTCTATACGGCTATTGATAATAGAACTCATAGATGGAGCATTCCTATTCTATTTACATGGTTTGCTTTGATGTTTTGACGTTTCCTCTTCGGTATTTTCACATATTGAAAAGGAAACGGAAACATTTAACTGCCTGTGGAAGTCTTTTTAATTTTTACATAATTTTGTTGGTTTTTTGTTTAAATGGTTAATGAATTGCAGCATTCTCATTCTTAAACAATAGCACAGAACATACCCATGCCGATATGTATGATAAAATATCTGATCCATGTTCTTCACAAGAAAACTCAAATTGTAATTTAAGAAAATGTCATGTAAAGTTCGTTCAAAGCAATCTGGTCCAGTCTGGTTTTTTTTAGAGGACTCTTCAGTAAGTAAAATTAAGTTGAAAATCTTTTCATTTGCATGCATTAATCCTCCTTTTGATTTTAAGTTTACAAGCAGTTCTTCTGAATTGCAATTGGCAGACTGCTTTGTCAGGCCAACTGTACAATTAATACATTCGATATATTTGTTTTTTAATTTTTTAATGATACCTCATGAAGAAGTTAAGAACAAATATACCTCAAACGTTAAGAAATCTTAAGCATAATTTTCCATAAATTGTCAGTGAAGTATCATCCGCAAAGGAAGTTAATTTTAGTGGTAAAGTTTAGATTACTTAAATCGTTGATGTAGATGATGAAGAGAGTAGGCGCTAAGATGGAATCTTGTCCCACGCCTGATCGTAAAATTTTGCCTTCGCTCAATTTTTGTATACTGAGTTCTGTGTGTGAGGTATATGAACCAACGTTTTTAGGTTGGGTTTGCGCCGAGTCCCTAAAAACCGACAAACTAAGAAACCAAAAGTCCGTAAATTTAAGAATTTTCGACTGCTTAAGTTGCCGGTTTTTAGGGACTTTGCGAAAAGCCAACCTAAAAAATATCTGGTGTCCAACAGTATGGCAGTACGTTCTATTTGTCGGAGACTGCCGTATGTAGCATTGGTAGGGCTTGGGTGAAACTTGTTCGTAGCGCCGAAGTGGTAAATTAAAAATGGTTTCAAATATGGAGACATTGTTTCCATGGTAATCAACAAGGAGTTGCTAGACCTGTTTATATGACTTCTCCTTCTTTTTCTTCTTTTAAGTGCTATCTCCGCGACGAAGATCGGCTACCATCTGGACTATTTTTACTTTATCAACCGCTGCTCGAAAAAGACCCAAGGAATCGACATCAAACCAGTCCCTAAGATTTTTGAGCCACGAGGTTTTCCTACGACCCTGACCGCGCTTACCCTCGATCTTACCCTCCATCACAAGCTGAAGGAGGCGGTATTTTTCATTTCGCATTACGTGGCCGAAATAATCGAGCTTCCGACGCTTGATCTCGTACAACACTTCTACCTCTTTCTTCATACGAGCCAAGATGTCAGTATTTCTCACCCTGTCAGTGCACGAAATTTTAAGCATTCGACGGTATACCCACATCTCAAAAGCCTCCAACTTCTTTTCCAACGTCCTAGTTAAAGTCCATCCCTCGTGTCCATATAAGAGCACGGGAAACACGTAACATCGGACTATACGGACTTTAGTTTGGAGACTCAGGTTGCGATTGCACAACAGGTCTCTCATTTTGAAGAAAGTTCCTCTGGCTTGCTCTATACGAACTCGGACTTCCTGGCTACAATATGACTATGGAATTTAAATTCGCCAGTGTCATTTTATATAGGGTCTCTAGGATAGAGTTATGGTCTATTTCTACACTGAAGTACAGAATCGGGGTCGTACATATATTACATAAGCATTTTTTTGACAGTTTTGACCCCCTCCCCCCCATTGTAAGACAAAGTAAGATTTTGGAGGACCCCCCCCCCTAATATTACGTAATATTTTTCTTTCCTTAAAATCCCTTTAAATTTAGTTTTTTTTATGATTTTCTTTCATTTTATTTGGTTTGAAATTTTTATTATTTTTTTTTTTCAGTTTTGTTTTGTTTTTATTTTATTACTCCAATCGATTTTTATATCCACTGGTTAAAAAATATATATATATGAATGCTTACGTAAGATTTTACAGACTCCCCCCCTAAATATGCTTACGTAATATATGTACGACCCCATCGATTGATTGATGCAAAACTGTAAGTCAGAGCAAATAATAACAACCCAATTAAGCAAAGAAAATCTTGGAGAAGTTCCGTTCGTAGTAAACTTGGTACTCCCCATCATTAGAAGGGAATTCCCTCGTGCCCAGCCAACCCCAGACTATAATGGGAAGACACATCCACGTTAATATTCCTTACCTTGCTCCCAAGTTATGACGCTTTTAACGTATGCATCAATTAACTATTTACGACTCTTCGATCCCCGGGTGCTGACGTAGCAAAAAGTTGAAAACTTCACGGAATTGAAAGCGGCAGTTCGGGATTTGCCTATATATAAAGTCATTAGTCGGGGGGCGTCCTTAGACAATTCAACATTGTCTGAAAATCGGCGAATAGCCGCCGCCACTTTGACCTTGATAAAAGCGGACAGGAGAAAAAAAAAATTACTAACCACTCCTAATTTTTGAAAAAAAAAAAAAAAAGAATAAATATGCATGACAAAGGATCGATAAAGAGTTGCCTTTTTTTCGGTTTGAAGTCCCAAGGGGAAAAAAAGAATTTATTTTAAGAATTTTCACGATATAAATTTCGCTAACTTTCGGAAATTAAAATGTAGTAATAACTTATTTCCGGTTTCTTTTAAACTCATTCTGAAGATTTTTATCGAATAATAATAGAAAGAAACTTTATTTTCATCTTTTCTTCTCGAAAATGGAGAGGGTTATTATGCAGCATGCTTCTCGTGGAGTGTTTTATTATGGGACGTCGGTGGAAAAAAATTACGTTTTAGCTCTCTCAACCTCGAGGATAACAGTAATAAAGGTTTTCTTATTAAATAATTCATTTTTTTTCCCCCTCAAAAAATTGCGACTGTTTTAAATGACGCAGATGGAGGGAATGGAAGGATTGGTGGCAGCGGAAAAAAAGTAGGAGGGTGAGAAAAAAAAGTAAACAAATTATATTTTCCGGTTTTGAATGGGTAAAAATATACGAGGAATTTTTAAAGGAACCAGGATTCCTCTTTTATTATGGATCGTTGGAATTTACTCGATATCGGGCTTTCGCATAACTCAGGGTCTGTACCGAAAGGAAGGAATATACATAGAGTACTGTACGTTAATTTACGGGTTGCTATGATGACATTATGTTCGTTTGTGGGGGTTGGCGGTGCCAATGTTCAAACCTGAGAGAAAGGGAAAGTGGCTGGGATGAGTAACCGAGGCAGCTTTACTAATTCGACCTTTTGATCTGAGGAAGCGGGTTTGCCCCAAATAGTCAAGTTCCTGACTAGAAATTCTGCTTGTGATTTTAGGGGATCTTTAAAAAAAATTTGGATCATTTGCAAGTGCCATTTCAGATGCTTTTGCCAGTTAAATTCTTTGCATGTTTGCAAAATGTAAAGTAAAAAAAGGAAAGCAGGGATGCATGCATTATTTATTTATATGAATTTAATATCAAAATATTAGATAAAATCGATGAACCGGAAGTTAGAATTTCCGCACATCAATGGAACGATTTTTCGACGACCGCATTTTATTTTCGTGACAATAAACCGGGGGGAAGTAAAAAAGCTCGGTGGCACCGTAAGGCACGCTAAACGTTTTTATCCCCATCTCCGATATTAAAACTAAAAAAAAAGAAAAATCCATCATGAAAACAAAAATAACACTAATAAAAAGTTTTAAGAATAAACACGCTAAAAAAAAAAAAAAAAAAAAAAAGATTGTAGTCCATATTTGTCAAAAGCTAAAGATTCATTAACCAGTTTTATTTACACAAAAACACAATGAAAAAAGCCTTGAAGGAACCTGTCAGCATCCTTGTTGCCTTGTACTTTTTTTTTTTATCTTTACTTAAAGCATTATCCTACTTCTCATTTTTTTTATTTTTTTTTTATTTTCTTCATTCCGAAATCTCGCAGACGTCTCCCTCCGATAAAAAAGAATGAAGTCTGTTTTTTCGTTTTCGCTAATGAGTTTCTAATGTTCAGCAGCGAGAAAAGAGTCTCCCGCTGAAATAGAATTTTTTTTTTACGTTTTGTTGTAAAAAGCTTGCATATGGGAATCCGGAAATAAGGGAGTGGAATCGGATTTTTAAGGGGCTTAAAGGCTGATATGTGAAAAATGAAAGTCGAATTTTTTTTTTCTTTCCCCCGGATATAAATTTTCTTTGTGTGAGGTAAAAAAAGGAGACGGCAATGCGTGTTTTTACAAAATTTCCGCTAACGGAATCGAAAAAAAGACTTTTTACGAAATAGCAGGGAAGGGAAGAGTTTGGAGGTAGTTCCGGGGTTCCCGTGAACTCACTACTCCTCAGTTGGTTGTACCGGAAAAAATGGAATTCTGGACTTGAAAAACTTGACCGCGTGGCACAGTGGTCCGGAAAAAAAAAATAAATCGCCAAAACTCATCCCCAAGTCTATGTGAAACTTCTTCTTCTTCTTCTTATGGTGCCATACCTGTATCCAGGCGTACACGGTGCTCAACCAGTCTCCGATCATCGGGCGGAATGGACGAAAAAATCTGACTTCACAGCGGGTTTAGGGATCATGAATATAGTCGAAAACAAGCAACCGCCAAATCGCGTCAGATCATCCTGGGCCCCCACTAGGGCCCCCCGGGAGCCCCAAACTTCTCCTTAGTCGTGTTGTATATCATATGAAAACCCGTTGCAAATGCTGTCGAATGAGACCTTACAGAGATTTCTATCTGTTATAGGCATGAAGATATCGTCATTTAAACCATTCAAAATGAAGGATCAATTTTAGACCCTTTTAAATGACAGTATCTTCATGCCTATAACAGATAGAAATCTCTGTAAGGTCTCATTCGACAGCATTTGCAACGGGTTTTCATATGATATACAACACGACTAAGGAGAAGTTTGGGGCTCCCGGGGGGCCCTAGTGGGGGCCCAGGATGATCTGACGCGATTTGGCGGTTGCTTGTTTTCGACTATATTCATGATCCCTAAACCCGCTGTGAAGTCAGATTTTTTCGTCCATTCCGCCCGATAATCGGAGACTGGTTGAGCACCGTGCGTAGGCGACCATCAATGAGACTTTTATATTCGTCTCTATCGGGGGCAATCCTGAAGAGCTCCTCGACACTTAAGCCGGTCCAAGCTCTTAAATTACGCAACCACAATAAGTTTGTGAAACTTAGGTGTCAATAGCTTCGATATTTTGTGCAATTAAAAAGATGCTTGGAATTTCCGTGCCCCGAAATTCCAAATGGCGGGCAAAATATGGAAGCCAAAATTTTTAATTATGAATGAAATTTCATGAGTATTTATTTTTAGTTATTTTTGTGGCTGCTGATTTCATATCTGGAACAATTATTTTGCAATTCAAGATGGCGAATTAGCGACATTCGATTGGCGACAAATGTAATAAAAAGTTGTTAAATTTTCATGAAAATTTGTACTAAGGGGTTTTTGAGGTCGCTGATCTCAAATCCGCTAATAGTTTTCTAAAGAGACTCAATAAATGGAAAAAAATTAATTTACTCGTATGTTCGAAATTCAGAAAAACTGGTTATGAATTCAAGATCAGCGACTTCGAAAACTCCTATAGTACAAATTTTCATGAACATTTAACAACTTTAACTTTTTTTTACACTTGTCGCCATACTAAGTCCGCCATCTTGAATTTCAAAATAATTTATTTATTTATTTATTTATTTTATATATTCCATTTATACAAACAAAGTTGTTTTGGAAATTGTCACATTTTAAAAAGAATTATGAATTAACAATTTTTGAATGAACAATTTTTAAGCAGGTAAACAGTCTAGACTTAAAGTACTTTCCGATTGACATCTACTGACCTTATTAATGCTGTACGGGGCAGCCATTATCAAAAGATTTTTAACAGTTTTTTTGAACCTTTTTTTCTGATAGTTTTTTTATAGGGGTACATAAGGAATTGTAAAGTCGAAGTCCTAAATTCTCAGAAGAGTTGTATACTAATTGCAGCCTAGTAAATTGGGGTTGTATACAATGTTTATTACGGGTATTGTAAGTGTGTTTATGTTCTGTGGTTTCTAAGTTCCCAATGTTTTTGTGAATGTATTTCAGGGTCTCTAAAGCATATTGAGCAATTGTTCTAGATATGAAATCAGCTGCCACAAAAATACCTAAAAATAAATATTCATGAAATTTCCTTCATAATTAAAAATTTTGGCTTCCATATTATGGGTCCTTTATCGAACCCTGAATCGGGTTTTGGGGTTTGGAAAATTCGGGGTTCCGATATAGACTCCATATTATGGCCGCTATTTTGAATTTTGGGGCACGGGCAGCAGGTTTTTAATTTCACAAAATATCGAAGCGTTTGACACCTTCATCTTCTTTCTAAGTTTCACACAGACTTGGGAATAAGTTTTGGCCACTTATTTTTTTTTTCCGGACCACTGGGAGTGGGAAAGATGATTATTGGTCTCAGTGCGAGACCTAAGATTTTTTTTAAGATTTTTTAAAGTGCTTTTTGAAGATTTGCGCAAGGGACATCTTAAGTATTTCCTTTGAAGTTTAGATAAAGGTAGTGCAGAAGGCTGGCTTAAGAATCTCAGGAACTGGTTTGTTGTTGATTACTTGCGTCTTTTTAGAGCGGTGGTCTCAAAAGTAAAAATCTGCCAGATGATAGCCAATCTCCGTCACCGAGCCGGCACTTAAAAGAACAATAATTAATCGAAAACAAAGAGGAACAAAAGGGAACTTTGAAGTTTTACCACGTGGTATGTGTGTGAGTAGGGATCACAGGGCTACTTTTCCGCAGCATTGCGGTCGACCGCGTAGTACGTCTTAGACGTATTATTTTCCATTATCTGTTTCGAAAGGTTTTCTGCACGGTAAAAAGTTTATCATTGTTATTTATAGCGGCAAAAACATTTTTTTTTTACTAAAACTTTCTCCTTCTCTCTCCCTATTTTTTAAGAGATGTTTTGAGAAAAAACATTTACAAAAACTCTTCCACGCTTCGAGCAAATCTAATTTTAATCGTGGAAACAGAATTAAGAAAAAAAAACGACGAAGAAAAATATAAAAAAAATCAAGACCAAATCCTCGATAATTGATTTGAATGGGACTCGGGATAAAATCGTCCCTTTTGGTTTTTTTTTCGTGCTTTGTTTTTTAGGAGTTAGTCCTTCGAGACTCTAAATTCGCATTGCAGAAAAAGTCGTCAGTTTGTTTGAATTACTACCAAAAATAAAAAAAAATAAAAAAAGGAAGGAAATAAAATTACCTAAAACGCTTGGGAATCCTTTCACATTCAATCAAGGATACGTTTTCGTGTTTGAAAAAAGGGGTGAAATATTATTTTGGGATCTTTCGGGTCTTCGGAGTTTTGATTTGCCGTTTAATCGGATGTCAGGATAATTGATTAATTTTTTTTTTTTTTCTCGTAATGATTCATTGCGGTTTTCAGATTTTTGCTAATGATCGGTTTGCTGAATGATTCAACATGACGAAAATAGTGTGGCGAAGTTTGTATCTGGGATATATCATGTTGTATAATAAAAGGTAGCAATTGCTTTTGCTTATATAAGCTAAACACAAAGCAAAAGCTAGGAAAACAAACTTTTATTTTTTTCATTATACAAGCCTAAGAAAGCTTTAAAATTAAGGCTCACGGGGAAAGGATTTAGGATATGAGTTTCTGCTAAAGCTGGGATTTCGAGACTGGAGGGTAAGTTCGTTAACTTTAGCACATTCGGGTTTTTTAGGAAATCCAGTCCAGTAATTCTGTACTAGGCTGGTCAACTGAGCTATGCGGGCCCGTAACCAGAGCGAAGAGCCAGGGGGCAGTTGGGTTCGTTAAGGGGGGCAATAGGCCTTCATTCCCTATACCAGTCACGTTTAGCCAATTTACTCCAGGGGGGGGCACCAAGTTTTAATGATTTTTTATATGACTTTATCAGTCACTGACTAATAGTCACCTAATAGCCACACTGCCTAATAGTTAATACAGTTGACCCTCGCCCAACGCGGATCCAGCTGTACGCGGTTTTTTTTTTTTTTTTTTTTTTTTTTAGACCACCAATTCCCCGAGCTCGGTTCTTCCCTCACTTATACACGGTTTTTATTTTTTTATTTGCACCAAAAATGCAATAAATTATTGATTTCAGAAAATATGCTAAATTTTTGGGAGACGTACAACATCCAACAGGGTTAACAACTAATTGATGAGGCCTGGAATCTGGTGCTTCCAAGCACAATTAACGGTTGTTGGAAAAAGTTATAGCCTCAGCCTATCCTTCATATTCAGAACAATTCTATTCAGCCGATGCATTAGAAAAAAAATCAACTCCTGTGGATTCGATAGTCGTTTCAATAGTTTTTTTTTTTATATTTACGTGGACTTTTGGTCCAGGTTCCCCCGAACCCCCGTTTTCCCATAAGAAGTCTGTCTCACACAACGCGGTTTCCACATATGCGGCACCCCCCTTTCCCCCTTGCCCCCGCGTTGGACGAGGGTCATCTGTAGTCACTTATCAGTGTCATTGCTAGATCCTTTTAAATATGGTGACCAGAAATGCTAACACTGCCCTTATTTAGTAGTGTAAAATCCAAATGCACCCTTGATTTTTGTAGGATTTCGGCTTGCAGATCCGTTAGAGACTCTAAATGAGAGTCCTATGCAGAGAAAAGCTGTATTTAATTTTTTCATTTTTGTTTCACTGAGCCAATGGCCTATTTGGAAGAAAAGTAAAGATGGAACGCTACCTGTCTTGAGGAATTCATTTCCCAGAATATCCCTGCGTTTTTCAAAAAATCGTAGTTAAGGGACCGGTGATGCGATTGTAAAAATCTTGTTGATGTGGTACCGCAACTTACCTAAAAATAAAAAGGAAAATGAAAATGAATTATGAATAATGTGCTACAGTGTGATAAGTGAAGGCAATAAGGGGCAGAACTTTTCCAAAATGCAAAATTCACAATAAAATTGTTTATTTTTCATGACTCGGTGACAAAAATTAGGGAGTTTTTAAGAGACCTGTTATACGCAGCTTTTCTTGATGAAAAGTATCTTAAAATTCAAGGAAAGCAAAGACTTGCCCGTCACTTGACCTTTTTGAGGCCCTTGCCTTCGGCTCTGGCTTCAAACTCTGTCTCGACTAGCAATTTTGTCGTTTGCATCCCTTACATAGTAGCCTACTATTTCACATGGTGCATGCAAGAGGATAAACGAAGTTAAAATATTCCTTACGCAATATTTCAACCACCCTTAAATTAATTTTTTTTAAAAAAGAAAAGTCTCTTTTTTCTCTTCCAGTTAAGGTCATGCAATTTCTCTTCACTTAAGAATTAACATTGTTTGTTTTTTCCGATAAATTAATTTCATTTTTCATTTTTCGTCCCCCGCAGCATTGGCGTTGATGCCCTATTATGAATCGATCCCTTCCGGGCATCAAAAGAATTAAAATCTCGAATTTTCATAACTTTCTTCCTTAGTCAGAAAATTTATATTTAAAAAAAAAAAAAACCGATATTACATTTTTTTTCTCTTCGGATTTACCAATTTTTAAACCCTTCTCCGCTATCTCGCCTCACTTACGTTTTTTTGCAAACTACACGTTTTTCTTATGATTTTACCGAAAGCCAGGGGAAAACCCTTTTTTCCCCGTCAAAATAAACCCCCAAAATTTAAAACAAACATTTCGGGAATTCGTATCAAAATTTTCCGCAAGATGTTTTAAAACGAAACCCTCTCTTTATAGTTTTATAAAATGATCATCATCGTCGTCGTCGTCATAATAAGACTGTCAAGATAAAAAGGGAGAATAAATTGGCTAGTCAGCAACTCTCTGTGGCCTTGCATATTTTATAAAAGTTTGCTTATACCGAAAAGGATGTGTTGTCATTCTTACGAGAAACTGAAACAGTTTGTTTTCCCTGGCATGTTCGAAAAGTTTTTGAGGTCGAAACATCGTTTTAAAAAAAAAATGTGCATTTTTGTGAAATTTGGATTTTTTTAGATAAAATTTATAATTTTGTACCACACTAGGTAAAATCCAATTGCAAAAACAATTTGCGTTATGCAGACGACACGGTCTTACCGACAGGCAGTGCAGAAGACTTACAAACTTTGCTCGACCATGTCAACGGAGTGAGCAATCGGTTCGGCTTAACCATAAATTCGCGAAAAACAAAGTTTATGGTTGTCAGCGGGGAAAATGTTTACGTGAGAATCTTTATCGTCGGAAAGGAAATTGAATGGGTGCACTCGTATAAATACCTTGGGTGCTGCGTAAATGATTCTTGGGATTGTAACCAGGAAGTCCGAGCACGTATTGAGCAAGCTAGAGGAACTTTCCTCAAAATGAGGAACCTGTTGTGCAATCGGAACCTGAGTCTTTAAACTAGGGTCCGTATCGTCCAATGTTACGTTTTTCTCGTGCTCTTATATGGACACGAGGGATGGACTTTAACTAAGGCGTTGGAAAAGAAGTTGGAGGCTTTTGAGATGTGGGTATACCGTCGCGAATGCTTAAAATTTCGTGGACTGACAGGGTGAGAAATACTGACGTCTTGGCTTGTATGGGAAAGGAGTTGGAAGTTCTCTACGAGGTCAAGCGTCGGAAGCTCTATTATTTCGGCCACGTAATTCGAAATGAAAAGTACCGCCTCCTTCAACTTGTGATGGAGGAAAAAATCGAGGGTAAGCGCAAGAAAGGCCGAAGGAAAACCTCATGGCTTAAGAATCTCAGGGACTGGTTTGTTGTTGATTCTTTGACTCTTTTTAGAGCGGCGGTCTCAAAAGTTAATATCTGCCCGATGATAGCCAATCTCCGTTGCGGAGCCGGCACTTGAAAGAAGAAGAAGAAGGTAAAATCCTTTCAGGGATGCATCTCAGTCGAATTTGGAAATAAAAAGTAAGAGTACCTAAATGGACTTGGTCTAGTGTGCTACAAACTCTGTGATTCAAACGTTTTTGTACTACACTGGCCCAAATCCTTTCAAGAATTCATCTCAGTCGCGTTTGAAATTAAAAGTTGAGTTCCGGAAGGGGCTTAGTTTAAACTGGTACAAACTGGGATATTTAGTATAGTTCTACTCCAGATACAGTCGAGAGGTTACTCATTTATTTAGTGGACACTTAACGTTCTTTGCATTACAATGCATTGCATTACATGGTATGCATATAGCAGTACAATGCATTAGCATTGCCACTGCATTACAAACGTCATTATCTCTGAGCTTTGTCGGTTCCATAAAATTTGGCAGGGGGTTATTACAAAAAATGCCATATCTTTCTGAAAAGCCAGTCTCTTTCTCGGTCGATTTAATAAAAGCATTTTAAGATTTTTGATATATTCTTTAAAAAATTTCATCATTTTTCTGTTGTTCGGGCCCATCAGCTGTAATGGGTGTAGTGTAATATGTTGATCTCTGACGAGACCAACATCTATTCAAAGATACCACTTACCACACATATCAAAATAGTACCGCTTGTTAAGCGCCCTGTCACTGCATTACCTTGTTTTTCCTAGTTTCCATCCAGAAATACTATTCTGAGAAAAAACCATACAAGAAGTCAAGGAAACGAACTAGTAGAACTAGCCCCTAGGGGCTACCCCCACAGGAAGTGGAATAATAATAATAATATTCTCTGGGGGGCCATTACCATCTTGGTATTATTTTAACACTTTACGTACTATTTACGAAGAAAATCTACCTTCAGGGGGCTACCCCCACAGGAAGTGGAATAATAATAATAGTAATATTCTCTGGGGGGGCCAAGAATTCTGGAAAATTCGTTTAATGGCAGAATTAAAAATAAAATTCACTCTTATTTATTGCACCGGTCCATTGGCTTCTTAAGCATCGATTTATAATAGAAAGGTCGGCGAAGTGAAAATGAGTTAAAAACGTATAAGAAATATGAAAATATTTTCCCCTTAACAATCCCATGTTTAATACGGTAATCTTTGGAAAATTTGGAAAAAATTAAAGGAATCTACAAAATTTTTGAAATGATTACCGATATAGGACCGAAAATCAGAAGTCAAGGAAGTCAGAAGTTAAGGAAGTCAGTGTAAAACTGGAGAGGTGCTGGACAATTTGAAAGAATTATATAATTTTCTCTTCTCTTTTTTCAATCCGGTGAACACGAACGCTCCAATAATAAAAATTAAATCCAGAAACTTTTTAAATGAAAATATATATTTGCTGTAATAATTCACATGAAATCAAGTACATAATCCCATAACACTCAAACCAGTTTGTAGAATAATCGCTGTCGCAGAAATCTTTATTCATTTACAGTTCATATCAAGGACAAGGACGTTCTTTACCGTTGACCTTTTCAAAACATTTGAAGTTTTTATGCTTTTTGTACTCTGTGCAGCGATGCTTGAAAATTTCTTTCTGATTATAAGTAACGATGCAATATACTTCATGTTGCCCCTCTTTTATCTTGGTAATATCGTGATGTTTTCCTTCTTTCATATCATCAACATCAGTATGAGCCCAATCCCCACAGATATGGAGTGTAGCATTAAGATCTTCGTTAGGCACTTCACATTCATTTATATTTTTTCCGCAACGATAATATTCGGCCTCGGTAGACCAAACAACGAAAATCAAGAAAATCAAAGAAGTCGCGAATTTCATCTTCACTGGCGTTAACTTCAAGTTAATACTAACGCTGATTTCAAACTATGACTGATTCTTGTCGGGGAAATGAACGCTTTTTAAGTGCCTTCAGTGATTCATTGCAAAACGATTGCTAAGGGGGTTGCAATAAGTCCTTGATTTCTGAACTCGTAACAGTTGTCGCGGTAAAGAACTTACCAAAGGGGTTAGGAATTAGCCAGGGAGGAGAGGGGGTACTGGTCTTTTCTTAGTCACCAAGTCTAATTCAACCGACCTTAGGTTAGGTTAGGCTTTTTTTCTTCTTTTAGGCCCTTTTAGAATTCTTAACAAAAGAAGTTGAAAACGTCTTTTAAAAACAAAAAAAAATTTTTCTTGACGAGCAAAAGTTGATAAGAAGATTAGCACTATGGGAAAAAAATAGCCCTCCCCCTCTAGAAATTAGTACATACCTCTCCTTTTAAATGTTATTATTTAGAAGAAGTATGTAATTATTAGTTCAGGATTAAGTTTTGTGTAAAAATATCAATAAAAGTTATGTAGGACTAATTAGGATTAAGCAAAACTAATTTTTAGTCCTGAATTAAGTGGTATTTACTGCCAAAAAAAGTATTATCAATGGAACATTTTACGACGCTTTTAAGCATGATCATACGTTCATTAATAATTCCTGTTTAAAAACGACAGACATAGAAAACAGCTTTATGGTTCGTAATCTTACAACAATAACGCTCGTCAAACGAATAAAGAAGAATGAAAATTTGATTCATGACCCTTTACCCCAGATGAATGATTCGCAATGTGATTTTGATGCGATGGCTTTGACTGCTGAGAGATTAACACGATGACAACCGGAATTAATGAGGATCCTTGACTTAAAACATAATCATTCGAATAATCGCTCGTCATCTACACTTTTCCTATCCCACAAAAAAAAAGTTTTAACCTACAAACTCGAAAACATAAATGTCCGAAACAAAAACGTGAAAGTTGCGTTAATCCGAAAGAGCATTCGAACCGATTTTCAAAGTTTTTCAAGCATAAAACTTAAAAAAAAAAAAAAAAAAAAAAAAAACTGCCCTGAAGTTTTAAATTTACTGTTTAAAAACTTAGCTTTTTTTTTAGCCTCTCAAAGGATGAATTTAATTCACCTAAAAGATTGATATTTTCGCTTTTCCATCGTGGTTAAAAAATATTTTTTTCTTTTAGTTTTTTTTTCTCCCTCGTACTAGTAAACGGAAATTTATTGTGTTGATGCTCTAGTTTCAAAACACGTTTTCCCCTTATATTAGTAACACAATACATGTTTATCTTTTGGATTTTCTCTTTGATTTTTTTAAAATTCGATTTCAATACGGCACAATTTACGTATTCTAGAAGATCTTTAATTCTATTTCTTGAAAAAAAAAAAAAGGAATTAAATCATCTTATAATGACTGGCAAGTTAGTCCTGCTTTTGGCATTCAACTTTCATGGACGGATCTAGGGATGCTGGAAGCAGAATAACTACCCCTAGAATTTTGAAAATTATATGGCCTGAATAGGGTCAGCCTACCCCAGAAATTTTTTTCCCCTATTCTTAGCCCCCCCTAGAAAAAAATTCTAGATCCGCCCATATCAACTTTAGTCCAAAAGGAAGATCAACTTTAGTATTGAAAGCAAGTTCTGGTACAGATTTCGGTGCGAAGGCTGGTCCTGATTTAGGACTAAAGTTGGTCTTGTTAGCTCTACTTGTATTTCGCAATGTCTTCTCAGGCAGACCCTGTAAAACTCTCCCATATAATTTTTTTTAAATCACCCATAGGACTTACAATTTACCATAGAAGAATCATGATGCAGCACGGTAAAAAATTTTATGTTAACAGCCTAAAAAAGGGCTACACATTCAATATGTAACACTTTTTATGTTAAAAGTTGAATGTAAATATTTTGTGTTGACAAATGACGATTGTTTATTCAACATCAATTTGATCAACAATCAAATCGATGCAACACAATCGTTTTATGTAAAATTGACATGGAAAAAATGTGTAGCCTCTTTTTTTACTACCGAAATGTGTTACTTTTAACATAGAATTTTTTACCGTGAGTGGAAATACAGATTTTCGGAAAGGAGGGGCCAGTTCTAGTTCTAGGGGGGGGGGCTAGCTCCTCTGCTAATGTTTTTTCTCAATATTTCTGAATGAAAAATAAGCATTCTCGGAAAAATAAGTTTTTTTTTTGTTTTTTTTTCCATAGCGTCAATCTTCCTATCAACTAGGATCCCGTACCAAAAAGAGATGCATAAAATATGTAAATTTTTTGCAAAATAAATACAAAAAATATATATTAATTTTGTATAATTTATACAAAAATTTGGACATATATAATTTATGTATAATTTATATATAATTAGATATACTGTATAATTTATGTATAATTGATATATAATTATTATATATGTAATTTTTCGTTGAAAAAGTTAATGTTTCTTATTCATAATTTATGCATAATCATCCCCGAGGTTAAAGAAAAATTCGTTGAAAAAGTTAGGCACTTCGTTGGCTACACAAAACCGGGCCGGTTCACCGTCCGGTTTTTTTAAAAAAAAAGCTTTTTTAATTAATATTTTTAAACCTTAATATTCCATTGAATGGGGCGAAACTGATACCAAATTATCCCTTATTATTAGAAGAAGTCGAATATACATGTTAAATATGTCGGTAAGCTTAATATAAATTACGTCAATATTCGCAAAATGAACCGATTGTTTATGTTTTTTTACATCGGCCATTTTTTTTTTTTATGTAAACAACATTAAATTTTGCGAATATTGAAAGCTTACCGATATATTTAACATGTATATTCGACTTCTTCTAACAATAAGGAACAATTTGGTATAAGTTTCGCCCCACTTAATGCAATATTAACGTTTAAAAATATTAATTAAAAAAAATTTTTTTTTTTCAAAAAAAGTTTAGCCAACAAAGTGCCTTAAAGTTTTTTATACATAATTTATGTATAATCATATTATAGGATAAAAAGATATAAGTTCTTTATACATAATTCATGCATTTTTTATGTATGTCCAATTTTTTGTATAATTTTTGTATAAGTAATATAAGTTTTATGCATCCCTTTTTCGTACGGGATTAAAAAAAAATAGCCCCTAGGGGGCTACCTAGGGGTACTATTATTCCACTTCTAGGAGGGGTAGCCCCCTAGGGGCTAGAAGTGGAATAATAGTACTCTGGGGGGGGGGGTGCCCCCTTATCCCCTACCCCAACCCAGCCTAGGGGGTAGTTCCTTTGGGGCTAATTCTATTACTTCGTGTACATGACTTGTGCATATATTGCTTTTCCTCAGAATAGCATTTCTGGATGGAAAATAAATATTCTATTCTGGGAAAAACATGTTTTTTTCACAGGGCCAATCTCCTTATCAACCTCACCTTATGCGCATACGTTAGGGTGCGTCAAAATATATCGACTCTGCCTAATTTTTGTTTTTCGAGAACAGTTGTTCGTTCCTGTATGACAATTTGCAACTTTTTTCCGCATTTTAAAAGAGCCTCTATGTAACTGTTTAGTTTTTTTTTTTTTTTAATTTTACGTATTTCTGTAGACCAACTTCTTTAACTTTTCTTCCTTAACTTCGTGACTGATAACCCAGTTTTATAGGCATTAAACCCTATGATTGATTATTCCTGTACTTATCCGATATGATATAAAAAATATTCTAAGATTCTTTATTCTTAAATTCTTTTCAACTTCGATTTTATTTTTCCGAGGCCGTTTTCCCAAAAAAATGGAAAAAAAAATCCTCGTTTTTGTCGCAAAAAGACAAATAAGTTTTTAAAGGTTTTCCGATCCCCGTCCACTTTGACATATTAGCTGCCGACAAAGTGATCTATTAGACAGTCTATTCCGTCCGATTAGATCGTATAAAATTCTTTAATCCAGTTTTTTTTTTTTTTTTTTTTTTGTTCGTCGACCTCCCTATTCTGAAATCGATTTAATTTTCACTTTCGTTAACGTGAGACTACTAATGGCATTTCCCTTTTGAAAGTCAAAAACCGTACAACACGACACCTATTTCAGCGGAAATAAAAGCTTTTAATCGAATCCACAATACAATAAAAAAATAAAATAAAAATAAATAAATTGAAAAAAAAGGGAAAATGTTTTGTTTAATCGTTTTATCACAGGGATCTCGTCTCGGGTCTCCCGCAGCTGAAAAAGGAGAAAAAAAAAATAGGAATTTATACGTATGTGTGACTCGTACATATTAATTTTTTAATGACGCTTTTACAAAACAGCGAATACAACCCTAGATCTTGTATTAGATAAGGATACCGTATCACGCACGCCGTATTTTTTTTCTGAAAAAAAGAGAGAAAAAAAAAAATTTACGTGGCAACCGGACGTGATCCCTCTTAACCGTTTAGGCGTTTCAGAAAAATTCAGCGATGAATTATAAACGACGCTAATTTTTTTCGACGAAATATTTACACACGGAAAATTTTAAACCGAAAAATCAGCAAGTTTTTTCTCGTTTTTTTCCTCTTCAAAGCGCAAGCGTTTTTTTTATCGGTTCAACTTATTTTCCATTATCCGTTATTTTTTTTCGCTCCTGCCCCTTCCCCCCTGTCCCGCTCCTCTTGAGAAATTTTATCTTGTTTCGTTTTAAAATTCAAACATCTTTCATCCTAGTTTTTAACGGGTTCATCAACGAGAGAATTTATATATTTTCCCAGGAGGCAAAAACCCGGGGAGGAATAAGGGAATTAAGAAGAGAAAGCGGATTTACACCAAAAATTACAGTGCGAAACTATAACGCAAGTTAGCACTTGCACAGCTGCATAATACGATTAACGAGAGAAGAAAACCATTTGGGAGTTTTGAAAAGTTAAGAACCCCACCGACGCTTTATGCCTTTTTTTTCTTCTCTTATATTAAATAATTAGCGCAAAAAAGGGTCTGGGAAACTCTTTTCCTTTTTGAGGTTGAGTGCGAAAAACTCGAAATGTAAAGCGGAAAAAAAAGCTTTGTGATTAGATTTATCTATTTTTTTTAAAAAAGAGGAAGAGGTTGAAAAACAGAAGGATAACACGAAAGCATATACATCATTTTAAAGGCGTTTTTCCGTTACATTCATATGGTGTGAAGGGCTATTATGACGAGAACTATCGGTATAAATTACGGTCGTTGACCGGGGAAATGCAATTTTTTTTTTTCAGGGATTACAGGAGCTAATGGAAAGAGAAAATTACCAGCTGTTACGTTTTTTTTTTTTAAATTAACTCAGAGCAAAAATGTTTGATTTCATTCAGAAAAATGCTACGGTGTTGAAGTTCAAGGTAATGGGATACTAATGTTTACATATTTAAGTGCGAGATATAAGTGTTTACATTAACCCTTCTCGTCAATGAACATATGTGGGGTATTTGTAAATACACTTTGAGTTTGCTGAGCTATACGCGTACGAATACGCGGGGAAAAAATAACCTTGCCAAATTGTTTTTTTTATTCCTTAGCATCTCGTTACGGAAAATTTTTTTTTATTCAAAGAAAGTTGAGTTGAGGTGAATAACTTGCATTATTAAATACCGCAAGACGTTGGGAGGCTTTTGGGATGTCGAAGGATGGGGGTTGAAAAACGCTAATTTTTGAATTTGAAAACGCCTGATATGGGAATCGATGCCTTTTTATAATACTATTTACTCTAATTTTTTTCAGATCTTTTAAAGGACATCTTGCTTGAGGTGCCGCAATGACCTTGAATTTCTAAAAAGCCCATTTGAGGACAAAAATGAAAAATTCTTTTTCGCGTAGAAGACCATCGTTTCCCATCGGTGCGAAAATTACGAATTTGAAGTAGAAAATTAGTGTTGGTGCACGATTTTTGAGCCACAGATAGAAAACCATAACCAGGTTTTTAGAACTTTCAAATTCTGCCTGTAGCTCAAAAACCGTGCACCAAAACTAATTTTTGACTTCAAAGTCGTAATCTACGCAAATTTTCGGATAGGAATCGATAATCTTTTACGCGAAAAAAAACTTTTCATTTTTGGTCCTCAAATGGGCTTTTTGGAAATTTCAAGGTCATTGCGGCACTTCAAGATGTCCTTTAAAAAATCTGAAAAAAATTAGAGTTAATAGTAAGATAAAAAGGCATCGATTCCCATATCTGGTGTTTTCAAATTCAAAAATTCGCGTTTTTCGACCCAGCCTAATGTCGAATGAAACCGAGAGGGTGAGAAATACTAAGCTCCTTTCCGTGCGGATTTAAAGTAAATAGTATATAGGGCAGAAAAAAAAACGTACTTAAAAAACTTAAATACTGACCAATTAAATACAAGCCTTTTTCCGTCTTTACGGCAATTTTGAAGTTTTGATGAGGTCTCCGGAGACACGGCTAAACAACAACCAAAAAATCTGGAAAAATCCTAGCAATCTTCATCTGTTACTAAAAAAGGATTAAGGAGATACTTCGCCGGAATTCAAAAATGCATAAAACAAGGGCCACCCTACTGTATATTTTTTGCAAAATCCCTCTATCCCTCACCCAAAGGTACAGCCAAGTTAATCTTGCAAATAACCGAAAGCCTTTGCCCTTAAAAGTTCTGATATCAAAAAGGGCAGCCAAGTTTTTTAACGACAGCTTTCATTTAAAATCCGTTTTTATAAAATACATTAAAACTTGGCCGCTTTTTTTTTACCCTAATAACTAAATTGTTTGAAATTCGCGTGAATTCTTTAATGAAATGAACAGAGCTGTTGTGTGTTTCCAGGCGGTTGTTAATTTCATGCTTATTATTTTTCTTGCTAAAGCTTTAAAATTTTTGTTTGTATTTTTTTTAAATTATTATCATTTTTTTTTTAAACTTGGCTGGGGGCACTCTGTGCCCCTCAATTCTAATGCGGCGATACCGCTCTGCCTCTCCTGCTGCGGATCGCTACTAGTTCAGGTTTTCAAACAGCTTCAAAACGTACAAATTTCCAAGTCGGAAACGAGCCATTTTCCTATTTACAGGTTCACGTCTCTGTGCTTTGAATTAAACGAAATTTATCAACAGGAAGACACATTCCTTTTAAAGATTTAAAGGCATTATTTAGAATGGAACAATGGGTTCAGTTTGCAAGTTTCTTGCGAAAATCGTCCTTTCCTCCGTTTCTCTTTTCCTCCTTCCATCGTCATCATCATCATCATCATCTTGACTATGATTTACCTTCGCGCTAAACCTCTTACCGTTTTGCGTATTCGTTAATCTCTTTTACTTTTTAAAATTACATCTCATAAACTTGCTTTTATCTCTGATTAGAATTTTTTTAAATGTGAGACAGAAGAAGAAAAAAAAAAAAAAAAAAAGCTTTTGGCTTGGGAAAATCCAAGGGAGGAAACATGGAAAAACATTTATCATTCGGGTTACGTGAAAATGACTTTTTTTTTTTTTGTTATTGATTTAAATTGTCAAAACGAGAATTTATTCATTCATTCAAACATTCATTCAATCGACGATTCGTTTATTCATTTTGTCATTCCCTCGGTTTCCTCGATTATTTTATCTTAGTTTTGATTTGATTAATGTTCTTTTTTTTTATAAATTTTTGAAGTTTTAAGTATTTCCAGTATTAATTAGGAGCTTTCTTAAAATTTCAGGTTTTTGGTTGAATTTTCTTCTTTTAAGTGCTGACTCTCCGATGGAGAAGGGCAATAGGGTGTCGCAGAAAAAAATCAACGGAGTGACTGATTTTTTTTCCCAAGGTTAAAAAATCATAATTGACTTTTGTGAAGAAAAGTAGTTTACGGCACAAGGACTGCAAAAAAATTGTCCTTCGAGACCTTTTAAAAATTCGATTCGAAATTCGCCCTATTATTTTTTCAAAATCTGCCTCGACTTTTTTTTAGCGACTTTTTAAAAACATCCTCCTGTACGACTTTTTTTTCCAAAAATAATTTTTTCCCCTCGGAAAATTACATTTTTAACAAAACAAATAATATAATTGTCGATGTAACGTTTTAAAAAAAGGTTAAAATGCACGAATCCGAAATGACCCGAACACAAAACCAAATATTTATCGCAGATAACAATCCAAATTTCCGTCCAAATCGCTTTCATTGTTTAGACTAATTTGCTTTTCACCCTTTTCAAGTAAAGGATATGTTTTCCCAATTTTTTTTCTCCATTTATACCGAAATGCGGATGCAATTTTACTAGTAGGTTTCGGTTACTGTTTTCTAGCTTCTCCGCTTGCTGTTGAACATTTCTATTTTTTTTTTCTTCTTCGAATTCTTTTTCTCTTTTTTTTTTCTCTCCTCATGTTGTAATTTGATATAAGGATTCTAAAAAAGAAGGGAAAATTCATTTTCCCATTTACTATTATTGCTGTTTTTTTCCCCGTTTCCCTTCACTTTTTTTTGACAAAGGCAAGTACTATTCGCTTTAGTTGACATGACCATTAGGCAGTTGTTATTTGAAGAATTTTATTCCTTTGAGTAACTTTTTGAAATGCGTCAAAGTTAGACGGAAAAAAAAAAACTCGGAGGATATCGAATTTTTTTCTGTTTCTATCCCACGTTTTTTATTATTTTTTTTTCTCTTTTTGGAAATGCACGTGGTTACTAAAAGATTTACTCTTATTTTTATTTCGCTCGATTTCTTTTTTTTTTTTTTTAATTTACCTGAAGGACTTTGATGCAAGGCTGAAATTCCGATTAATTTTTTTTTTTTTTGGAATCGGAATCGAAATTGGAATCTGCTACTTCAAAAGTAATTGGAATCGGATTCGGAATTCGTGCTTTTTTTGAAGAAATAGAAATCGAAATCGGAATCTCGCCTGAAAACAGTTCGGAATCTTTGGAATAGGAATCGGCATCGGCATGGGTATCCAAGAAAATTTTTTCGATTCAGATTGACTTAAAAAGCACGAAAATATCATTATTGCAGTTACTAAATTTTGGTATAAATCGAAGTCAGAATCGGAATCGGCATCGTTAAAATATTTGTTAGTTGGAATCGGAATCGGAATCTGAAAGGCTGCTACTGGGTTACCAAAAAAGTTGTGCACCGAAATTAAATTTTTTTTGGACTTTCACCCATTGATAGGACCTAGTGAGGAAGTAAATTAGGCCACATATTAGGGTCGGAATGAAAGCCGTTTCTGAGGCGGGGATGGGAGTGCTAATTCAGTTTTTATTTTTTTGGCAGAGAATGGGTTGTCCGATTGAAGAATCTAAAAAACGAAAAAAAGGCTCTTTCAAAGGGCTATCTAAGGGCATAATTGTTAATTTTTTAAAAAATGCAGGGTGACTACTGACCTATAAAACCTATAAAACCTATAAATAGCCTATTTTTTATTTTGAACCTATAAAACCTATAAAACCTATAAATAGCCTATATTTCAACTTTTAGTTTCCAAAATTAGGTCCAGTTGAGTGAAATTTTTTTTTTTTTTTTTTAATTAAAAAGATTTTTTTTTTATTGCTTACTTTAACAGTCGGATTTATCTATGAAAATTTTTTTAAAGATAATCGATTTTTTCTTAATACTTTAAATATTATTTTATGTGAACGAAAATATGTACATGTACCTAACGTTTCTCAAATTCATAAATTTATTAACTGTAAAATTAAGCCAAAAATGAGAAATTTAATGAACATATATATATTTGTGGCGAGCTAATGCTCGACAAATTCTAGAACGAAAGCAGAAGGAAAAAAAAGAATCCTTTTTTTCATTCTTCTCCGTAAACAAAGAAAATCTAGTCAACTTATTATTTTTTTTTAAAAAGTTATTTTTTTTAAACTTTTAAGTTGTTATTTTTTGATTAATTTATAGTTATAGTTAAATATATTTTTCTTTTTGATAAACGTTTAACTATAAAATGGTGACCCCGAATACGGAAGTAGTTGATTTACCCGGAGGATCCGGAGACCACCAGGAGGAAACCCCTACCCCGAGGATTTCCGCGATTGATTCTAAAGTTTTTAAACCGCCTCCTTTTTGGAAAAAAGACCCAGAATTGTGGTTCGCACAATTGGAATCCCTCTTTTACCGGTCCAACATTTCGTCGGATACTACGAAGTTCCACTGCATTGTGTCATCCATCGAAAGTGACGTCCTTGCGACAGTGGGAGACCTGGTTAAGAAGCCTCCGACTACTGATAAGTATACCTCTATCAAGAAACGGCTTATCACGCATTTTGCCGACACGGAGCAGCAGAGACTGAAGAAGCTGCTATCTGATTTGGAACTTGGGGACAAAAAACCGTCCTTCCTCCTACAGGAGATGAAACAACTTTCGGACACAACTTTTTCGGATGATGCCTTAAAATCGTTATGGCTGCAACGGCTTCCTCTAAACATGCAGTCGATTTTAACCGTTAATAACAAGGAAACGCTTGACAGCTTGGCTCAACTCGCTGACAGGATAGCGGAAGTAAACTCCACGACGCCATCCATCGCGGCCGTCCAATCCTTCGCATCCTCAGACTTCGCGCGGTTAGAGAACCTCATCTCGCAACTGTCCAAGAAGATAGAAAAACTTCAAAATGGAGCTCCCCAGTCCCGACAGTCTCGCTCTCGCCCGTCTCGATCCCAGACTCCGGCATCGAACTCCAGCACTCGTACTAAAGCGGAGGGAAACGTGTGTTGGTATCACCGTAAATACCAAGAGAAGGCCTAGAAGTGCATTTCCCCGTGTGAATTTCCATCCTCAACGGAAAACTGAAGGGGCAGTCCATCGATGCGGCAGCTGGCTGTCCCCCTTCTCGCCGCCTTTTCGTCACGGACAAAATTTCCGGAAGGAAGTTCTTAGCCGACTCCGGAGCTGACTACGCGGTCATTCCACCGGAACCCCAAGAGCGGCGCAGCCCTAGCGACTTTACCCTCTATGCAGCAAACGACTCGGCAATCAAAACGTTCGGCAGGAAACTTTTAACATTGGACCTTGGCCTACGCCGATCCTTCCAATGGCCGTTTGTAATAGCGGACGTCTCACAACCCATCCTTGGAGCAGACTTCCTCCACGAATTTGGTTTATTGGTGGATGTGCGCAATAAACGTCTAGTTGACGGGACGACATCGCTGTCGGTCGACAACCTGGCATTTTCGGATTCAACCAAGGATTCCCGGATATCTAGTTTCGGGGCGGAAACCCCTTACTCCGAACTTTTGAAAGAATTTCCGGATCTGACCAAACCGATGTCACGCGACAAACCGGTGAAACATTCCGTGAAACATCAGATCATCACGACCGGTCCACCCGTTTTTGCCAAACCCCGTCGGCTTCCACCCGACAAATTCGCTGCGGCCAAGCAGGAGTTCGAGTATATGGCAACCAATGGATACTGCCGCCCATCCAAAAGTCCCTGGGCATCGCCACTGCATATGGAACGCAAATCAAACGGTGATTGGAGACCCTGCGGTGACTACCGTCGTTTAAACGGATGCACTAAGCCAGATCGCTATCCAATCCCGCACATTCAGGACTTCTCCAATAGGTTGGCCGGAAAAAAGATTTTCTCAAAGATTGACCTGACAAGGGCTTATCATCTGATTCCCGTCCATCCCGATGACATCGAAAAAACCGCCGTTACTACTCCCTTCGGACTTTTCGAATTTCCTGTCATGCCATTCGGTTTAAGGAACGCAGCGCAATCCTTTCAACGCTTTATCAACCAAGTATTAGCAGATCTGGATTTTCTCTATGCATACTTGGACGATATCCTCGTGGCTTCAGACAATGAAGAGGAGCATCTAGAACACCTCCGTATACTTTTCAAACGCTTGGATGAATACGGATTACTCATAAACGCAAGCAAGTGCATTTTTGGCCAACCGGAACTCACTTTCCTTGGCTACTCTATTTCGAAAGATGGCTGCCGTCCTCTACCGGAAAAGGTCGCTGCCATCCTTGACTTTCCACTTCCTAACGATACGAAAGAGCTTCGCCGTTTCTTAGGAATGTTTAATTTTTATCGCCGCTTCTACCCAAACGTGGCCCGTAACCAAGTCCACTTAAACGACTTGCTGAAGGGAGCCCCTGGGAAGTCCGCAAAGAAAATTACCTGGAATGACGAAGCAAAACAATATTTCGAGAAATCTAAGCAACTTTTGGCGACGACAACCATGCTTTTCTATCCCGTTATAGATGCAAAACTGGTCCTGATAACCGACGCATCAGACACGGCTCTAGGAGCAGCATTGAACCAAGTGGTTAACAATGAACTGCAGCCTCTCGCCTTCTTCTCCCGTAAGCTGTCGCCAACGGAACAAGGTTATGGTACCTTTGATCGTGAACTGCTAGCCATTTATGCAGCTGTTAAACACTTCCAACACTACTTGGAAGGAAGGAATTTTACCGTCCTCACCGATCACAAACCCCTGACCTTCGCCTTCAAACAGAAGTCTGACAAGCACACTCCTAGACAAGTTCGCCATCTGGACTTCATAGGACAGTTTACCACGGATATTCGACACATAGCAGGAGCGAAAAATGTAGTCGCAGATGCTCTGTCTCGCATAGACGCCATCACTACAACAGACCCACTCGACAAGTGTGAATTAGCAAAAGCTCAGGAGGCTGATAAGGAATTAAAAGACATCCTTGCTGGATCTACCTCCCTGAAACTCAGCAAGCTAATCTTGCCCAATCCAAACACCAAGTTGTACTGTGACACTTCCTCGAATCTAGTAAGGCCGTATGTACCCACGTCACTCCGGCGCCTCATTTTCGAGAAGTTCCACAACCTGGCACATCCAGGCATAAGAGCAACGCAACACCTAATCCAAACCCGTTACGTTTGGCCAGGAATCAACAAGGACCTAAGGGAATGGACTAGAAGCTGTCTGCCATGTCAGTTATCGAAGACACACAGACACACGGTTAGTCGAACCGAACGATTCACAGAGCCTGACGAACGTTTTTCACATGTCCACATCGATTTTGTGGGACCGCTATCTCCTTGCGAAGGCAACAGGTATCTACTCACATGTATCGATCGCTTCACTAGATGGCCGGAAGCCATCCCAGCTCCAGACAACACCAGTGAAACAGCAGCTCGCATCTTCTTTGGTCAGTGGATTAGTCGCTTCGGTACGCCCCAAAAAGTTACCTCGGATAAAGGAAGACATTTCAACGCTGTACTTTTTAAGAAGCTAACAGAATTAACTGGTACCCAGAAGATACACACATGCTCGTACCACCCAGCGGCCAATGGGATGATCGAAAGGTTCCACCGTTCTTTGAAGACAGCCCTCAAGTGCCATGATAAGAATTGGTTAGACATGTTGCCGGTAGTACTCCTAGGACTTAGAACCGTCTTCAAGGAAGACATCCAAGCCTCGGCAGCAGAATTAGTGTATGGAAAAACGCTCACATTACCTGCCGATTTCATCCTCCCAGCAAACATCTCCACAACGGATCCTACGTCCTTCGTGGAACAACTAAGAGAACGAATGAATAAAGTCGCACCTATCCCAGTAAAACACCACACTCAACAAAAAGTTTTTGTGCATGAGGAGCTAGCAAAATGTTCACATGTGTTCGTGCGCGTTGACACCGTAAAGAAACCCCTGCAACGGCCATACGAAGGCCCGTTTAAAGTGTTACAAAAGAAACCGAAATTTTTTAAATTACTAATAAAAGGCAAACCGGTGAACGTATCCATTGACAGATTAAAACCGTGTTTTCAAGATAACACGCACTTTCCAAAAGTAACAAAAAAAGTACATTTCTGTCGTTAGCACTAGGGGGGGAGTGTGTGGCGAGCTAATGCTCGACAAATTCTAGAACGAAAGCAGAAGGAAAAAAAAGAATCCTTTTTTTCATTCTTCTCCGTAAACAAAGAAAATCTAGTCAACTTATTATTTTTTTTTAAAAAGTTATTTTTTTTTAAAAAGTTATTTTTTTTAAACTTTTAAGTTGTTATTTTTTGATTAATTTATAGTTATAGTTAAATATATTTTTCTTTTTGATAAACGTTTAACTATATATTCATAGAAAAACGAATACATCTAATGAAAAAAGTTCCTACTAATAAAAAATAAACATTTTTTACTGTTTTAATATCATTATAAAAAATTTTGTTCTTTTTTTAATGCCGAAAATAAGCTTTTCCTTAACATAACCAATCTCAAATTTTGTTCGATTAATTTTTTTTTGAAATTGATAAATTTTAAGGGTTAGGGTCTTTAAAAGTGGCAGTACCGAAAAATAACGATTTTCTACTGACCTATATTTTTTTCCAAAAACGACCTATAAAACCTATAAAAGACCTATTTTTTCATTTTCAATTTCCAGTAGACACCCTGAAAATGGTACATTGGCCAAAATGGCCAGTTAAAGGGAAAAAAAAATTATTTTCTTTATGTTAGCTTCGCCGGACCAAAATTTTGCTATGGCAGTCAAAAAGTACGTCAAAAATTGCCCTAAGCACATGTGCTTCTAAATTTTTCTTTCAACAAGAAAGTGGCAAAAAAAAAAATGGCCAAAGTTTAAAAAATTTTTTTCGCTGCGAAGATGACGCTGCACACAAATTTCGCTATCGCCACGTGAGACTACACAAAAAACTGGTCTAGACACGAATTTTTTTGGTTTTTTTCCCCAACGGCCAAAGTGGCCAAAAAATAACCAAAATCTAAAAAAATTTGTTTCTCCACGAAGACCACGCTGGACCCAAATTTCGTCTTGACCATGTGAAAGTACGAAAAAAATTGGCTCAAAACCATGTATTTTGCCTTGGGACCTTAAGGGCGAAATTGGCTAAATTTAATGGCCAAAATCATAAAAATCGCAAAAAAAAATTTTTCACTGATAAAACCCATCTGGACCAAAATTTCGCCATCACCACGTGAAAGTACGCAAAAAAATAGCCTGGAATCATATTTTTCCGTTGGAGAAAAAAAGGTAGAAATCGGGCCAAAATTACGCATTTTGGTTACTTTAGGCCATTAGTTTCGGCCAATTTCGAAAATTGCCAAAATAAGGGACACTAGTGACCTCCGACACTCCCCCCGCCCCTCCAAAAGGGATTTGCCTAATCCAAGAAAGCCGACAAAATTAAAAAAAAAAAATTTCAAGAACATTTTTTTTTATTTTGTTGCTCGTGGAATAAGTTTCCTTAGGATATGAGAAAATATTTTTTTTTTTAAATTTTTAGCTTAAAACTGGGTTTAGGAATGTGGGGATGCAAAATTTTTGTTTGAAACTCAAGTCAGCGCTAAATTTAAATCGGTTCGGAAGGACAGAAAACGGAAAACCCTTGTCAAAAGCAAAGGAACGAGGAAAAGTACAAGATTTATCAATGTCGTCAGCATAAACAGCGAGCTTTCCGTAATATAAAGTGCTAAATATCCAAGAAAATAAACTCGGGAAAGCCGGGAGCGGGAAAAAGGGGAGCTCCTATGCCAGATAAATAATTATATGGGTCAAGCAGCGGGGTTTTTCGGTCGGGTTTTTTATTTCTTTTGTGAGAAAAGGTCAAAGAGCATTATTACAAGGGAATGTCAACGTTGTGAAATAATTTTTCATGTTTTTAAATTGGGCGGAACGGAATTTAAATCGATTTAGAAAAGAAAAAGAGATCCCCGCGGTAACAATGAGATTTTAATCCGTTTTCGCAATTCGCCGATTACGTTTTTTAGCGAAAAAAAAAATTATTAGAAGTTTAATTATCCATGACCTGCCTGAAAAAGGGTTAATCCGAGAATAATTCATCTTGTAGTCCAATCGATCACTAATTTTGATCCAATCTATTTTAGTCAAAGAGCGTTTTCGGGGTTTTCCTTAATTAACTGATGCCGGTAAAACGAGAAAATATAATACAAGTTAACGTCCGAGTTAAATGATCGATTCGCAATTTTGCAACTTGGGTCGTAATTAGATTTCGTGTCGTTTTTTATGTTTACCGCGCTTTTTTTTTCTATTTTCCGAGGAAAGGTGAGACGAGTAAGGTTATCAATTAAAAAAAAACTACTTCTCTCTCTCTCTCTCTCTCTCTCTCTCTTCGGTTTTTTTTTTCGGGCCAATTATATCGTAGCCATTAAATATGGAAGATGAAATACGAAACCTCTTTTTCTGTCCTGCACCAATAATAATTGACGAAATACATCAATCTGTTTCAAAACGTTAATTGGAACATGGCGTGTAAATTCATATTATCACGAAAAACTACACGCGATCGTTCCCCTCCTCCCTTCCCTTCCACCCTCCCTCCCGCTCCCTCTTGATCGCATGGGTTGATATAACTAAGTTTAAGAGCGAAATTCAATGTAAATATTGCGAATTAACGGAAGATCGAGCTTTGAAAAATAATAATAATAGCTACTCTTCCGGGAAACCTCAGGCTAGGATTTTTTTTTTTTTTTTTTTTTATTAAAAGAAAAAAACAAGTAGAAAAAAAAAAGCTTTTTTTCGTGATCTGTCAATTTAAAAGTTAGCAACTTCGAAGCGACTTACTTAACGGATTTTGCGAATGCGAAAACTTGCAGGTAAAATGGCGACCAAATTACTTAATGGATCTTCGCACAGCTTAAGATAAAATCGGCTACTTAAAAATTGAAGTGACTTTTTTTTTTTTTTTTTTTTTTTTCAAAATTGAGATGAAATGTTTCGTCTTGTTTTTTTGACACGATAAAAGGAAAACAGGACTGAAGCTTATAGTGAACTAGCTGTCCGTGCTCGCTTTACCTCGCCCTTTGCACCTAATGTCCGAAATCTTTTTTTTTTTTTTTTTGTCGGCAAAAAATACTTTTGACATTTAGGACTCACTTTCCATTCGAAATTTTTTTTTCTTCTCCTAATGTTTCACTTTTCATAAAAAAATCAACATTTCGCACATCCGAATTTTTTTTTTCGGCTAAGACTTAAATTATACTCCCTCTGTCCCAAAATACTTTGTGTGTTTCTCATTTTTATTTCCCATTTCGCAAGCTTTTAATTTTTGCCGGAACTGTTTGTACCACTTAACCCACCCACCCAAGCACTATTTCACACCACCCCCCATCCCCCCAGGGGTCCCCCCCTTTGGAAAATAAATTACCGAAAAAATGGAAAAAATTAAAAATTCTATTATTTTCGCCCCGTTTCAGAAACGAAAGCGAAAAATTCGAAAGTGGTCGGAAATGAGAGAGTACATTACCCTAAACAAGAATCCCCCATGAGAAAATTTTTTCATTTGTCGCAACCCCCCAAAAAAATTAAATATGTCGAGGGTCCGACCAAGGGGGCGAATTTTTAAATCTCGATTAAATGGTCGCGAAACGTTTGTTACGGGGGTTTTTTAGGTCGCTGATTTCGATTCTGAGGTCCGTTTTTAAAATTCAAGATGGCGGATCCAATATGGCGGACCTTTTCTTAATAAATCGATTGTTTTTCGCTAAAACACGTAATCGGGGGGTTATTGAGGCCGATGATTTCAATTCTGAAATCGGTTTTTGAAAATTCAAGATGGCGGAACCAATATGGCCGATCTTTTTTCAAAAATTCGACTTTCTTTCACATAAGCACGTAATCGGGGGGTTATTGAGGACGCTGATTTTGATTTTGAGGTCGGTTTTTTAAAATTCAAGATGGCGAATCCAATATGGCTGACCTTTTTTCAAAAATTCGATTTTTTTCCCACATAAACATTTGTCCAGGGGGTTATTAGGGACGCTGATTTCGATTCTGAGGTCCATTTTTTAAAAATTTAAGACGACAGATGCAACATGGCGGACGTTCACCGATAACCCCAATCATGAATTTGACTGAATTAAAAAATTTTTTTTTGGAATCATCCGCCATATTGGATCCGCCATCTTCAACTATTGTAAAAACTAACCTCAGATTCGGAATCAGCGTCCTTAATAAACCCCCGGACAAGTGTTTATGTGGGAAAAAAATCGAATTTTTGAAAAAAGGTCAGCCATATTGGATTCGCCATCTTGAATTTTAAAAAACCGACCTCAAAATCAAAATCAGCGTCCTCAATAACCCCCCGATTACGTGCTTATGTGAAAGAAAGTCGAATTTTTGAAAAAAGATCGGCCATATTGGTTCCGCCATCTTGAATTTTCAAAAACCGATTTCAGAATTGAAATCATCGGCCTCAATAACCCCCCGATTACGTGTTTTAGCGAAAAACAATCGATTTATTAAGAAAAGGTCCGCCATATTGGATCCGCCATCTTGAATTTTTAAAAACGGACCTCAGAATCGAAATCAGCGACCTAAAAAACCCCCGTAACAAACGTTTCGCGACCATTTAATCGAGATTTAAAAATTCGCCCCCTTGGTCGGACCCTCGACATATTTAATTTTTTTGGGGGGTTGCGACAAATGAAAAAAATTTTCTCATGGGGGATTCTTGTTTAGGGTAATGTACTCTCTCATTTCCGACCACTTTCGAATTTTTCGCTTTCGTTTCTGAAACGGGGCGAAAATAATAGAAATTTTTAATTTTTTCCATTTTTTCGGTAATTTATTTTCCAAAGGGGGGGACCCCTGGGGGGGATGGGGGGGTGGTGTGAAATAGTGCTTGGGTGGGTGGGTTAAGTGGTACAAACAGTTCCGGCAAAAATCAAAAGCTTGCGAAATGGGAAATAAAAATGAGAAACACACAAAGTATTTTGGGACAGAGGGAGTATATGATTTATAGATAAGTTATATATAAATTATATAAAATTAAGTCTTGAAAAACAGGTTCGAACTTGTACTCGTTTTATTTTTAACAAAATTTAGCAAAATTAAGTACAAGTTCGAACCTGTTATTCAAGATTTAATTTTAATTTATATATATTTGGCTTTTGTATATAATTTATATAAGTTATAACTTATATATAATTTATATATCTGTACGTCAGAGCCAAAAGGTTCAATATGCAAATTAAAGATGGCCGTTTGTTATGGGTAAACAACGTTTAGCGGACATCTTTAATTTGCATATGGAACCTTTTGGCTCTGACGTACAGATATATAAAATACCACAAGATGTACAGCTTAACCTTTTTTTCTGTAGAAAAAAAATTTTTAAAATTTTTTCCTCTACAAATGTTTTTTACAAAAAAAATTTTCTCGAAAAAATCCACACTCTCCTAATCCGAAATAGTTTTTCTGTCGGACATTTAGTCCGAGGGATTTGGTAAAGAAAAATTTTCTGCCCCGAAAATTTCAGAATTATATTTTCCGGAAAAAAAAAGTTGTAGAGGAAAACATTTATATGTAGAAGGAAAAAAAGAAGTAAGGAAAAGAGGAAGTGAAGAGGAAAATATTTTTTCGTTCCGTTTTGACACGTTTTTTTTTTTCTGCCCCGAAAAATTTACAGTTGGTAAGTGAGTCCTAAATGTCAGAAGTATTTTTGTCGACAGAAAAAATATTTCGGACATTAGGGCTCAGTTCACATTCGAAAATTTTAATAGAAAGAAAACGGAGGTTACGCGATTGGAAATTCGAAAATTGCCAAAATTAGGGACACCCCTAGAATGGTCACCCATCCAAAAGCTTACCGCTCTCAGTGCCGCTTAACTTAATTGATCATTAGCCTCTAACACTAAACTAGTCACTACTCCAACCCCCAATGCATTTGTTAAGAAAAATCGTGGTTCTGGCATCTAAAACCACGACTGTCGTACGATGCAGAAAAGTATTACTTTACTGCTCTTTTTAAATAATCGAAAAAGTTCACTTTTTTACACACGAATAATGAAAAAAAAATCGTATTCTATTTCATGCAAATTTTGTTAAACTTTGTCCTTTCGCCTCCTGAATGGTTCGTAGGTGTATCAATTTTTGGGACTTTAAAGGTCGAGATAGGAATATATTAAAATATTTCGCAAGTAGGTTTCCAAAATTTCCCTTTCTCCTAAAGAAGTTTTAACACCAGTTGGTTCAAGTTTCAGCACCCCGGAAAATAATTACCCGAGATCTGCTCTTAATGTACCCTCACCAATCTTAAGCTTCGAATTTTTTTTTAAAAGTTAGCTATGTGCAAAAAGAAAAAAAAAAAAAAAAATTGCTTGCTAAGAAAATTCTTGTGTTAATTCCCCGAAGTTTTTCATCTTTGCTCAATTAGCCTTTTCATTTTTTTTTTTTTAAATAAATAAAGACATTTAAAGCTGCGAAAAAAATTTATTACTTTAATCTCCATAACGTTTATATTCTCATAAAATAACGGAATATATTTAACCGTCTTCTCCTCATTTTATACGTTTAGGGAGGAGGGGGGGGGGGTGGGGCGGAGGAGCAGAAAGCGCGGTGAAAAAAATAAAAATATCTTTCGTTAATATAAAAATATCAGCTATCGCTCATCAGATCTTTAAAACGAGCGTTTCAAGGCAATATCAATTTTTCATCTTAAGCAACGGGGGGATAGGAAAAAAAAAAAAAAAAAGTGGAGGAAATAAAAGGAAATTTCTCCTTTCGTGGATTGAGAAAAAAGAAAATTTCAAAAAACTGGCCAAGCGCAGCAAAGCTTGACGATACATAAATCAAGCTAATAATTACTTAAAAAATTTTCAAAGGGTTCCATTTTTTTTGTGGGAGGCTAAAATGAAAGAAAAAAATTGGGGGAGGGAGGAGGGGGGATGAAGGGCTTCCCGCTTTCACTGAAACACGGCTTTTGTCTTGTTTTCTTTTGAAAAATAAATAATTTATTTTCATAATTGGTTTAAATCGAAGAGAAAATCTGTCAGTTGAAATTTCTTCAAATGGTAATCTCCCTCTTCCTCGTTTTCTGGGTGACCCAGATTTCTGGAGGCTCCATGTGCGGGAGAACGAAAATACCCGAACACGACCCGAACATGATTCGTTATAGCTAGGTCACAGCTGATCGATATTATAAAAGGTTTAATTTCGAAAATTTTTAACCCTTTTGGTTTTTTTGTCCTTTTTTTTTTTTTCGAAGCTGAAAACGTTTAGCGCTTGATTTAAGAGTGAAAAAACGGGAGGAAAATATTTTTTAAATCCGCCCGAAACCGTTCCGGATCCGACGTTTTCCCGAAAAAAGGGAGAGCGGGGAAAACCCCATGAATGAATTATGATTATTCATCACTCATTAGATCTCGTTTACAGCATCCCATTAGCGATTAGCTAATATTCTTACGCTTGGCTGATTATAACGGGAAGGGAAAACCCCAAGGTTGTGAGTCATAAAATTCGGGGTAAATCTTCCGCTTAAACCTCACTCCGTTTAGTTTTAAACGGACTAAAACAATGTTAGAAAAATCGACCTTTAGGATTTCCGGTGCAGTCATTCGAGTTTTTTTTTTTTTTTTTTTTTTTTGGCAATTGTTGCAGTCGGAAAAAAAGTAAAAAAAAAGAAAACGTGACGTTCATAAATCATCCCTCTCTTTTTTTTTTGTTCGGGTTCCGGAAAAAAAAATTGATGTATGAATGTTAAATAGATTTACATATGCGGAATCAATTTTTCCCAAGAGAAAAATTGTTTCAGTAAAAAATGTAATTTTTTTTTTTAGATCAAAGATCAAAAAGTCATTATTTTTCTTTTTTCTTTTTTCAGATTTATGGAACCGGACACAAAGCAAGAATGAATGGCTTGAAGGGGGTTCATAAATGGAATTTTGGGATTTACGAAATAGGTATGTAAGCAATTACTGGAGATTTGAGATTTTCGAAAATTCGGGAGCGGAGTGGGTCGAGGTTTTAAATGTGATAACCTGAAACTCGATCGAACTTATACTCTATCATCGGTAAAATTTGCACCATATGGTGCCGTCCTAGGGAAGTTAAAAATGATTTTTTTAACCCTGGAATATCAATTAACACTAAATTACAAAATTTTTGAGACACCTCCCAATTTGGGGGCCTTATTAAGGGAATAAGGGGGTGTCCCGTATCCAAGATTAGAACCCGGGATTGTGGCACGTTTTTCCATCAGTTTTATCCCTGAATCTGGTTCCAAGAAAAAAAGAATTTTTCAGCCCCCCCTTATTTCGCCTCCCAATAGCCTAGAGTCCATTTTTGTCCATTTTTTTTGTCCATTATTGATCAGACATCGTTTGTTCTCGATTGTTTTCGTTTGTTCTCGTTTGTTCTCGTTTGTTCTCGTTTGTTTGTTCTCGTTTGTTCTCGTTTGTTTGTTCTCGTTTGTTCTCATCAGGAAAACGTTTAAGTTTATTTGTGGCTGAAAGTTCTGATCAAAAATCGTTTGTTCTTGATTGTTCTGGTATTAACCAGATAATTTGGAATACCTGGCATTATTGTAGTGATGAAACATCGTTTGTTCGCGTTTGTTCTCGTCAGAAAAACGTTTTAGTTCATTTGTGGCTGAAAGTTCTGATCAAAAGTCGTTCGTTCAGTCGTTTGTCAGGGAAGAACAATCGAGAACAAACGATGTCTGATCAATAATGGACAAAAAAAAAAAAAAAAAAAAAAAATAACACTGTAAACCCGACGTGACAGCAGATTGAATAACAAACGGGAAAGATGGCGCGCTCTATTGGACGGAAAAAATGGGTCCTGCTGCATGCAGACCTCAAAAGTCTGTATTTTCAGGATTTGAGAAGATTGGAGTACCGAAATATTTGTAGAACATTTCAGAAAAATCAAAAAGACATTGATAGACAAGTCCTAAATATTACAAATAGGCCATGATTTTTTCATACCCAGAATGTCTTTCCAAAAATAAAAAATTCAACCTGATAGTATTTTTCGTACAAGAACAAACCTTTTTCTCGGAAAACAAACAAAATGAAATCGATTCAAGCACGATTAAGCGTCTGAATTTGACTTTATTTTGTTTCCGTGAAGTTGGCAGTGCCCTTACTCCTCGTAATACTGTCATACCTGTTGCAGAACAAACGTTGAATTGGCCGTAACAATAAAGAACAAATCAAAAGCAACCGACAAAGGCAAAAATTTTTGTTAAATTCAAATTGGGTCCTGTTCGCGTGATGTTAGCAGGACCCACCAACTTTTGGCTCCAGTTTTTTTCAGGTTAGAGAACAAATTGGAACAATCACGGAACTATTCAAGAACAATGAAAAGCTACAATATACGACTATTTTCGATCAAATCCGCTGACTGGGTCCTGCCAACTTCACGGACGTGAACTTGGAGGCCACCCTTTTCAAGGGAATCCGGACGGTGTCCCGTAAAAAACGAAGCCGGAACTGTGGCACATGTTTTCCCATCAATTTTAAGCCCAGAATTCGATTCCGAGTAAAAAAAATTTTTGACACATCAAACTTACTTCCTTTTTTTTCCGGGAACATTTGCGGTCGCCTAACAAACGGGAGTAGGTAAAAAGATATGATTTTCCCTCTGCTAAAATAATTTAATTCAACCGCTTAAACCAGAAGATGGCTTTTTATTATGGGAATGAAACGATTCCGCCATACAGATTTAAAACTGGAGAAACTTTTATTTTTCGAAATTATCACGACCAACCCTAAAAAAGCTTAAAACGCTGGAAAAACGCGAAGGAAGTCATCGTCTCACTTTAAAACTTTTTTTTTTTTTTTTTTTTTTTTTTCCTTCTTCTTATTTTCTTATGATCTGGAAACCGAAAAAAAGAAGAGCGAGAGAGAGAAGAGGATAAAAAAAAAAAGTAGGGTAACGGGGCGGAAACACCCCCTTAGGGTTTCGACATGACTTTATGTTAGTAAAGTATCGTGACTTGAACATCAATCCCGCACACAAAATTCGTGCACGTTTTTTTCACGAGGAGGATCAAGAATTATCGATTCTCGAACGGGTTTCGCTTCTCTCCCATCTCTCTGGATATTTTCAAATCTTCTGTAATTGAGTTATTCCGGTCGGGGAATAATATTTTAATAGCGTCGGAAAAATCTTTTTTTTCCTATTATTTCTCAGAAGCAAAAAAAAAAATTATAACAACAGTTGAGATAAAATGCAAGGCGGAAAACTTTGAAAGGAAATTCGTTCTAAGTAACAGTAAGTCTTTAAAAAAAAAAAAAAAAAAAAACGACCGTTAAAGCATCAAGTTTGCGGATGTAGAGACAGATGAGAGCTCATTCAAGCTGCGGTTTCATTCGAAAACTTTTTCCATTGCTTCTTCAATTTAATAAATAAATTTAACAGAAAAAGCCTTTTAAAAGCCTTAATGCGTGTTTTTTTTTTTTTTTTTTTTTTTTTTTTTTTTTTTTTTTTTATTTTTTTAAAATTTATTCTTTATTTGGGGCTGTGGCAGAGGCTCTACGAACAAATATCTCTGAAATTAAATTTCGGGGTTATGTGCACAAAATTTTTCGGCGTTCTGCACCCTAGAAAAATTCGGGGTTCTACGTCCGGAAACTTAAATTAAATTACATTATTTAGAAGTAAGCTCATCTTTTTCGGGGTTCTAATTTGAATTTTAAACGATATTACTTTTGACAACGGTTTCAGATCTCAGATTTTCAAACAAAATTCGGTGACTTAAAAGTCGGGGTTCTTCGAAAATCGATATCCGATTTAAGATCGATGTTACTAATCGTTCAGTTTTCAAAACTCTGAATTTGTATTTTCGGGCTTCTGAAAAGTCGGGGTTTTGAAGGTCAAGGATTTTTGTTCAATTAAAAATAATACATTTGGAGCAAACAGCAGCTCTTTGTAATAGTTTCATCGTACATTTAGCTTTTGAAAAGGCTAATATGTCAGAACGTCGAATTTTCAAAACGTCGAAAGGGGATTTCGAGGTTTTGAAAGACGATAAATATATCGCAAATTATGTCGCTTTTCTAAAACATCGAACTCCCCGAAAATAGTTTTGAAAATTCGATGTTAAAAAAAAAAAAGAAATTTCTATTTTTTTTTTTTTTTTTTTTCGGTTTCAAATCCCCGAAACTCTTTTCGGGGATGTAAAAGTTCGATGTTTAGAAAAGCGACATAATTTGCGATATCATTTATCGTCTTTCAAAACCTCGAAATCCCCTTTCAACGTTTTGAAAATTCGATGATTTTTAAGGGCCCCTTGAAAAGTTAAGGCTGAAAGGTGCATATAAAATTTTTCACCAAATTTTTCATTCTGGTGGCTAAAAATTTTGCATTTTTAGTTGACAACATCAGGAAATTGAACGACACTCTTCTATTTCCTAAACCCCGACTTTTCAGAATCTCGAATTCGGTTTCGGAGTTTTGAAAAGTCGGGGTTAAGTCTCGGATACTTTTAAACGCTAAAAACCTCGAGATTTTCGGGGTAATGAATTCGGGTTTTCTAGAATGTTACTCATTTAGAAACGATTTACCCTTCCATTATATGATTAGCTGTGAGAAAATAAAATGGTTTAACTGAAATTAGGCTTTTTTAAAACGGCGAAATTCAGACCCACAGAAAATAAAGCCCCGAAAAAACGAATTTTTAATTTAATGAAAAACCGGATTCAGAACCCCAAATATTTGCTCGATTTCAACTTCCAAAAAGAAGTTTGTTTTGAAACCCTAAATGCGGAACCCAGAAAGCGAAGCTCCGAAAAAATGATTTGGGGTTTTGTTTTTCTGACTTATGAACTGTCCCTGATACTTTAATTCCGTGCGTCGGAGGTAACTAATGTATCTCCATCGAAAATATAATTGTAGATAGTCTGTTTCGGTTTTTTGTGAAAGTGTCATGTGACTACAAGTTTAGGGAACTTGTCAAAACCCTGACTTTTCAAAACCCCGATCGGGGTTTTGAAACGTCAGGGTTTTGAAATAGAGCCCAAGTTTACATGAACGTGTAAACTTGTAAACTTGTAGTCACATGATTTTCACAAACTGTCGAAACGGACTATCTCCAATTATATTTCCGATGAAGATACGTTAGTTCACCTTCGACGCACGGGATTATTTTCATTTTTTTCTCCTTGCAAGAATTCCTGAATAATTCGGGGTTGTGCGTGCATTTTTATTTTTAAATTAAATTTTAATTTTTTTGACGTCCGAAGCCAAGGTATCGGCTTAAAATAGGGATAGGTTATCGGGTCAGGTCCTGATTATGAGTTTTTGTGCGTCAGGAGAATTGAAACGTATGCGCACAACCCCGAAGGTTCCGCAGATTTTTGCACGAAAAAGAAAAAGAAATTAAAACGTTATTTTAAAACCCTCCAATATATAAAATAATAATGTGCAAAACACGAAGTAGTGATTTCCTGCTCATAACCCTAAAACTTAATTGCGGAGATTTGTGCATCGGGATTCTGTGCAGATCCCCTTTTTTCCCTGAAAGAAAAAAAATTTTTTTGAAATGAAAAGAAAAAATGGCTTCTTTTTTTATCTTCCGCGAGCGTTTTTTTTTATTTTCACTTTCTAAGATGGAAATTCGAAATCGAATTCTAAAATGTCTTTTCTGGAATCTGTCGAAAAGCTTCCCCCCCTTTCCGGTTGCAAAATTTAAACGTCTAGGGATCCGAAAACAAACGGGGGAATTGGAGAACCGTTTGACGTTTTCATGTTAAAGTTGTTTAGCATTGGAAATAACAGAAACAGTGGAGATGATTTATAGATCAAGTGCGATCTCCTGGGCGATAGCAATTTTTTTTTTTTTTTTTTCGATTTATATATACATATTTTTTTTATTTTATTTTGCCCTCTTCTGCGAATTGTTATTTCATTTCCGATGGGCGAACGATCGGTACTGCCGGTTTTGATATTATTTTTAATGGATTTAACCTATTTTATACCAGTTTTTTTTCCTTCCGAGTTGGTTTGTTTGCAATTTTATTTTTTTGAAAATTTAACGCAAAATAGCTAAAGGCTAGAATGGTATCCATTTTTAGTTTCATATTTTACCTTTTCCCGGTTCCGGGAAAAGTCACGAATCTAAATAAAAAAAAAGAGTCGTAAATCATAAATTTAATTCTAAACCGATACTAGTTTTTGCATAGTAGCGGAAGCAGTAGAATAGCGTAAGGTTTTTTTTTGAAATTATTGTTCTTGTTATTTTGACTCTGGCTTTCGAATTTCTTAAATTTCATCCCTTTCATTCTTCCATTGTTTTTAATAGTGCGAGAACATGATTTTTTTCGAAAATCTTTATTATGCTTTTTACAGCATCTCAATGAGGTCAAAAGTTGAAGAAAAGCTTATAAGAGATGACAAAATTAATTTTTTTTTTTTTTTCATTAAAAAAGATTTCGGGATATTTTACTCGAAAAGCAATGCCTTTTCGCAAAAGTTTAGGATACAATATCCCTACTTCGCAAGAGCGTGAAACCACTTCAAAGATGCTTATGCTTAATTTATTTCGCGGAATACCCCAAACCCTTTACTCGAATCGATACGAATCTAATAGAACCTATGAAAATCCCATTGTATGGGAAGGTTTATTAGAAAACTGATCTGAAATTAAAAGGACTCCCAAGTTGTGAAATATGGTTTTTGCATAGTGTGAAATTGTTTTCTAATGAAACCTCTAGGGTCAAGTGGGGGAAAAAAAGCCAATTTTTGAAAATTATGAATAACGTAGCAATTAATGTTTTAAAAAAAATTTTTTTTCGGTACAAAGTTTTAATTTTATATCTAGCTTATGTTTCAAAAGCAAATATGCGTCTGTTTAACCAAATATGGTCAAAATCTCCGAAAAATGCTGCCTTTTTTTTACCCGCAAAGTGGGGCAAAAACGAGCCAAACATGAGGTAATAACGTGACACCCGCGAAATTAACACCACATCGAGTTTTAGAAAATTTTTTTCGCGGTACAAGGCAAGATAATATTATTATGAAATGATATTTTGCCGTAATAAAGCGTTTACCTTTCCCAAAAGCACTTTTTTCGTCATCTTTCACAATTTTCACAAAACCAAAACATTGCACTCAATATGGCGTCGATTTTTCCGAACATGCAAAGTGCCATATATCGAATGGCTTTTTTTTACCCGTGATGGTGCCTCGTTTTTACCCCACAACTTTAAAGCTATATAACTCGTGCTAAAATCAGTTATTTGAAAATTTCGAACCACATAATGATTCCTCAGTCATTATTGTTTATTTACGTTCCGTAATATTTTCACCTGTTTTGTTTTTTTTTTCGAATAAAATGTAATTTTAAAACAAGTGTCAACAATTGCTTTTTCAAAACAAAGCCGAATGTTTAAGAAATAATTTTTTTTACCTAAAAATATAGGAGGAAATGAAAATTTCTTAACGACATAGCGAAATATAAGCTTCAAACTTTTATCATGAATTTTTTGGAACTTTAAAGATCTGTCATTAATCCAATATTCAAGTGTCTTTTTTTTACCTCAAATTTTCAATGACCGTTTTTTCCCCCACTTGACCCTAGCGGGACGGAAAATAATGTTTGGCGTTTTGCTACTGATGCTTTTGCCAAATTATTTTTTTTGCCACTACGAGTTTGAGGCACTATCGGGCATAAATCTCTGAGCGAAAAGCCGTATTATTTCTAAATACTAATAATTATTTATAATTATATAAATAATTATATAATATTAATTGGGGGATATTAATTGGGGATTTAGGTAAATTGGTCACCATGAAACCCGTCACCAGACTTTCTGGTCACCGAATATTAGTCACCCGGTGTATTGGTCACCATGCTATATTCGTCACTAAATCAAATTTGTCGCTGGCGGTATTGGTCATTTAATAATTTGTCACCGTTTAAAATTCGTCATTAAAATACTTTTGTCACCAGGATTTTTAAAATTAATACATATCATTATTCATAATGATCATTTTTAAAATTAACTCATAAGAATCATTTTTAAAATTATTAATTTCATTACTCATAAATAGAAAGAGCCACTTTCCGCGCATGCGATCAGAGCAGAAAATGTTAAACCTGTTTACAGAAGACTTTGTTTACAATTTATAAAATCACTTTCTCTGATTTTTCTGACTCATTAAGCATTGATTCGTAATGAAAACTATCTTGTTTATCCTAGGAAGGCAAATGAATTTTCCCTTGAGGGTTTTTTTCTCCCTAGGTTAACAATATACTATTTAGAAAAAAACTTAACTTTTTTGCTTTATCGACCGCAGGGAGAATAAAGCATTGCATTTAGCACAAATTTCAGATTTTCAGTTTTCGATATATTTACACGTTTTGAGGTCCCCTGATGCCGAAAAAAGCAAAATTTAAATGGTGGCCGTGTGTGTGTATGACCGTATGACCGTATGACCGTATGACCGTATGACCGGATGTGACAAAAAAGAGGGATGTCCGTCGAAAAGCAGAAAAACGAAAGAGCGGATATCGATGATTTTTGGTGAATAGCAACTTCTAATGAAATGTAGGTGCTGATTAGTTTTTGAGCCAAATTGGTTCAGCGACTCGGAAGCAGTGAGTGAAAATGTTGAATTTTCAACTATTTCAAGACCTTTTTTCACTATAAATCGCGAACGCAGCTACTGATTGAATCTGATTTTCGTACTGCAGTAGATATTCATCCAGATACGCTACCATTGAAATTTGGTTAAATTCAGTTGAGAGGTTCAGAAACGGTGAGCTGGGCTAAAAAACAATATCTGCAAATTTTGAAACGTCACGATATGACGTCATCAATTACGTCAACAAAGCGATTTGGATGCTGATTGGCGGGTTTCTCGTGGGAGCTAACAAAAAACTAACCGTATTTTTGAAAATATTTTCGGGGTAGAGGATTCCGAATCTGAAATAATTTTTCCAAAATTCGAATCCCTTATGCCAGTATTGCGGCTTTGGTGGACCTCTGATCAAAAATCTAACCGCATTTTTGAGAATATTTTCGGGGTAGAGGATTCCGAATCTGAAATAATTTTTCCGAAATTCGAATCCCTTATGCCAGTATTGCGGCTTGGTGGACCTCTGATCAAAAATCTAACCTAATTTTTGAGAATATTTTCGGGGTAGAGGATTCCGAATCTGAAATAATTTTTCCAAAATTCGAATCCCTTATGCCAGTATTGCGGCTTTGGTGGACCTCTGATCAAAAATCTAACCGAATTTTTGAGAATATTTTCGGGGTAGAGGATTCCGAATCTGAAATAATTTTTCCGAAATTCGAATCCCTTATGCCCGTACTGCGGCTTTGGTGGACCTCTGATCAAAAATCTAACCTAATTTTTGAGAATATTTTCGGGGTAGAGGATTCCGAATCTGAAATAATTTTTCCGAAATTCGAATCCCTTATGCCGTACTGCGGCTTTGGTGGACCTCTGATCAAAAATCTAACCTAATTTTGAGAATATTTTCGGGGTAGAGGATTCCGAATCTGAAATAATTTTTCCGAAATTCGAATCCCTTATGCCAGTATTGCGGCTTTGGTGGACCTCTGATCAAAAATCTAACCGAATTTTTGAGAATATTTTCGGGGTAGAGGATTCCGAATCTGAAATAATTTTTCCGAAATTCGAATCCCTTATGCCCGTAATGCGGCTTTGGTGGATCTCTGATCAAAAATCTAACCGTATTTTTGAGAATATTTTCGGGGTAGAGGATTCCGAATTTAAAATTATTTTTCCAAATTTCAGATTCCGTATGCCCGTACAGTGGCTTTAGTGGACCTCTGATCAAAAATCTAACCGTTATGTATATTATTTATAATATACATTTCATAATTCGTCGATAAAGCACTTTGATCGGTTCACCGATCTCATTTTTTTAATGTTGCTTTTACATAAAATTTTTTACCGTGTATTTATTCTCTTTTTTTTACTAGTGAACTATTATTAAGATATTATATTGATCAACAGAATTTTGTTCCAGAGAGATCAAAATAAAAATAAGAACAAAACAAGATTAAAAGTAAAATAACAGAGTAAAATAAAATAAAACAATAAAAAATAACAGTTTAAGGTTAAAAAAGAGAAAAAAAAAAAAAAAAAAAAAAAGAACAACCAACCAGCAATTAGCCCTCGACTAGTACATTCAAAACAGCTTTTTTAAATGCATTAAGACCGAGGACGAAGGGATCTATGTCTTCGAGCTTTGTATTAAAATCGCGTAGAATCCCGTCGATTACTGCACAGCTCGAATAGTGAAAGAGATTCTTTTGATGAGTAAGACGAATAGGAACCCGAAATCTAACAAGATCAAGCAAAAAAGGTGAATCAGTTATGTTATTGAGCAGTTTAAAAATAAGAATATAAGCTGATAAATCCTTTCTATCCTGCAGTCTTAAATAACCAAATTCAGCTCGTAGTTCAAAGCTCCTGACCGGATGATAACTATGTTACTTTTAACATAAAATTTTTTAGCATGTAGATTTTCTATTAATAACTATAGCTATTTATTTTAAAAAAATTAGTGAACGTAGTAAAAACGTAATCAAAACGTTGGAAAAGTTGTCGATTCGTTTTGGATGTAGCACCCATGCGACATCGCCATTGAAATAATTGTACAAGCAGTAATTTTTTTTTTTTTGCTTTATCGACCGCAGGGAGAATAAAGCATTGTTTTTAGCACAAATTTCAGATTTTCAGTTTTTGATATTTTTACACGTTTTGAGGTCCCCTGATGCCGAAAAAAGCAAAATTTGGATGGTGGCCGTGTGTGTGTATGACCGTATGACCGGATGTGACAAAAAAGAGGGATGTCCGTCGAAAAGCAGAAAAACGAAAGAGCGGATATCGATGATTTTTGGTGAATAGCAACTTCTAATGAAATGTAGGTGCTGATTAGTTTTTGAGCCAAATTGGTTCAGCGACTCGGAAGCAGTGAGTGAAAATGTTGAATTTTCAACTATTTCAAGACCTTTTTTCACTATAAATCGCGAACGCAGCTACTGATTGAATCTGATTTTCGTACTGCAGTAGATATTCATCCAGATACGCTACCATTGAAATTTGGTTAAATTCAGTTGAGAGGTTCAGAAACGGTGAGCTGGGCTAAAAAACAATATCTGCAAATTTTGAAACGTCACGATATGACGTCATCAATTACGTCAACAAAGCGACTTGGATGCTGATTGGCGGATTCCTCGTGGGAGCTATCGAAAAACTAACCGTATTTTTGAGAATATTTTCGGGGTTGAGGATTCAAAATCTGAAATAATTTTTCAGAAATTCGCATTCCTTGTGCCCGTACTGCGGCTTTGGTGGAACTCTGATCGAAAAACTAACTATATTTTTGAGAATTATGTAAATAGTCATTTTTTGACTATAAATCGCGAACGCAGCTACCAATTGAGTCCTATTTTCGTACTGCAGTAGATATTCATCCAGATACGCTACCATTGAAATTTGGTTAAATTCTGTTGAGTGGTTCAGAAACGGTGAGCAGGGCTAAAAGTATGGGTATAGGCCTAAAAACCGATATGTCGACTTTTGAAACGTCACGATATGACGTCATCGATTACGTCAACAAAGCGATTTGGATGCTGATTGGCGGGTTTTTCGTGGGAGCTAACAAAAAACTAAGGCTTGTATTTAGTTGGTCAGTAGAAAAATATAGGTTTTGGTCGGTATTTTTATTGACTGGTCAGTAAAAATATTACACGGTCAGTAGATATACTGCCTGGTCAGTATCCCTGTGGTCAGTTGACAAATGGTCAGTAAAAAAATTGAATTTGTCAGTAATAATATTTAAATAGTGAGTAAAAAAATTATTTATGTAAGTTTTTTTCAAAAAATTTTTTTTCGATGGTCAGTAAAATAGCGGAAAAAAATTTTTTTAAGTAAATCAACATAAAGACCAGGGGCGTAACAACTTTTTGGGGGCCTTTTTGGGAGCTAAAACTTTTATGGAAAACCAACCTGGCACACACAAAAAAAAAAAAAAAAAAAAAAACAATCCAATCAGACTACAAAGAAGTTTAACCCCTTCCTATCTAATGCATCCATATGGATGCACAGCAAAATACTCGGTAGCGACTGGTGCATCCATTTGCAATGCACCAGCAAAATCAAACTTGGTCAGATGTTGATTGATGTTGATGTTTGCAATACTAAAACTTGGTCAGATTTTGACTAAACTTCGTAGATGGGGGTATTTAAGGGCGCTCTTTTCGAATTTGAAGTCAGAATTTACCGATTTTTAGAAACAAAATGGCAGAACCTAATAACTCATAAGTTATATTTTTTTATTTTTGACAAGTAACTCTTCAAAAAAATAATCAGTTGCCCTGGATAACTGCCCATAGTGAGTATTACTCGAAAAAAACAGATAGATGAAACGGATATTGCGCCTATTATTAGCTTATGGCTATTAGTATAATAATTTAGAGCTGCTATTAAAAAAAAATAACTTTTTCGTAAAAATATTTTTGTAAGGGGCCTTCTCGGGCTCCTACGTCGAAATAGACTCAAAATTCGGAATCTTTGACCTCGAAAACAGTTAGGCCATAGTTTAAAATCCCTAAAAAATAAAAAATTGAGATTACGGCGTTACATTTAACTCCTATGCACAGATCGCCTAACACTGGGTTGCAAGGCGCTGTACTTACTAGGGATGAGTTTAGTACCTCTCTGATATCCAGAAAAAACATTTGCATCGGTCTTATAAATTCAGTCCGGGAGTGTCCAATCTTAAAAATAGGCCTAGACAGGAAAAGGTTAAAAAAGATACCCAACTCCACCCTTGTTGGAAAACTTTTTTCAGTAAAAAATTTGATACCGACCAATTTTCAATATTTTTACTGACCATTTTTAAATTTTTTACTGACCAATTCCAAATTTTTTACTGACCATTTTCAAATTTTTTACTGACATTTTAAGTATTTTTACTAACCAAAACTAATATTAAGGACTGACCACTTCATAGAATAAAATACTGACCAAGTAATTAAAAATAACTGACCAAGAAAATATATTCCAAAAACTAACCGTATTTTTGAAAATATTTTCGGGGTAGAGGATTCCGAATATGAAATAATTTTTCCAAAATTCGAATCCCTTATGCCAGTATTGCGGCTTTGGTGGACCTCTGATCAAAAATCTAACCGTATTTTTGAGAATATTTTCGGGGTAGAGGATTCCGAATTTAAAATTATTTTTTCAAAATTCAGATTCCGTATGCCCGTACAGCGGCTTTGGTGGACCTCTGATCAAAAATCTAACCGTTATGTATATTATTTATATATAATATACATTTCATAATTCGTCGATAAAGCACTTTGATCGGTTCACCGATCTCATTTTTTTTTTTTTTTTTTGCTTTATCGACCGCAGGGAGAATAAAGCATTGCAAAAGCATTGCATTTAGCACAAATTTCAGATTTTCAGTTTTCGATATATTTACACGTTTTGAGGTCCCCTGATGCCGAAAAAAGCAAAATTTGAATGGTGGCCGTGTGTGTGTATGACCGTATGACCGTATGACCGGATGTGACAAAAAAGAGGGATGTCCGTCGAAAAGCAGAAAAACGAAAGAGCGGATATCGATGATTTTTGGTGGGTAGAAACTTCTAATGAAATGTAGGTGCTGATTAGTTTTTGAGCCAAATCGGTTCAGCGATTCGGAAGCAGCGAATGAAAATGTTGAATTTTCAACAATTTCATGATCTTTTTTGACTATAAATCGCGAACGCAGCTACCGATTGAGTCCGATTTTCGTACTGCAGTAGATATTCATCAAGATACGCTACCACTGAAATTTGGTTAAATTCTGTTGAGTGGTTCAGAAACGGTGAGCTGGGCTAAAAGTATGGGTATAGGCCTAAAAACCGATATCTCCAACTTTTGAAACGTCACGATATGACGTCATCGATTACGTCAACAAAGCGATTTGGATCCTGATTGGCGGGTTCCTCGTAGGAGCTAACGAAAAACTAACCGTATTTTTGAGAATATTTTCGGGGTAGAGGATTCCGAATCTGAAATAATTTTTCGAAAATTCGAATTCTTTATGCCCGTACTGCGGCTTTAGTGGACCTCTGATCAAAAATCTAACCGTATTTTTGAGAATATTTTCGGGGTAGAGGATTCCAAATCTGAAAAAAATTTTTCCGAAATTCGGATTCCTTATGGCCGTATTGCGGTTTTGGTGGAATTCTGATCAAAAAACTAACCGTATTTTTGAGAATATTTTCGGGGTAGAGGATTCCGAATCTGAAATAATTTTTCAGAAATTTGGATCCCGTATGCCCGAACTGCGGCTTTGGTGGGCGTCTGATCGAAAATCTAACCGTATTTTTGAAAATATTTTCGGGGTAGAGGATTCCGAATCTGAAATAATTTTTCCGAAATTCGAATTCTTTATGCCCGTGCTCGGCTTTGATAGACCTCTGATCCAAAAACTAACCATATTTTCGAGAATTTTTATGTAAATAGTCGATAAAGCACTTTGATCGGTTCACCGATCTCATTTTTTTTTTTTTTTAAGTGTTGAATTGGAGAAAATGATAAAAAAATTGTGTAAGAAAATGACCAACATAAAACGGTGACCAGTCAAAACAGAGACAAGTTTTTCATAGTGACCAGTTTGTCATAGTGACTAATTAATTGATGACGAATATTCGGTGACAGGTTTTCCGGTGACGAATTATTTTAAGGTGACCAATTTTCCTAGGGACGATCTGCGGGTGACGAATTTACCGGAAACCATTAATTGGTCCCTGTTCGGGCGCCAGTTTGAAGCTGACTCGAGCTGGCTAATATTTGAGAGGGAGCCAAAGTAGCCAAAATAGTATTGAGGTTATACTGCAACGGACTGATTTCTAGTTGTTTCAAATTAGATGAGATGGAGCTTCAGTATGTCGAAAATTTCAAATTTCGAACAAAAATACTGCCCCTGTAAGCGACTTCAGCGTAACTCCATTTTGAAAACAACTCGAATAGAACCGTTGTTGACAAAAGCTAAACATCAGAAAGAAGCTATTGTTTACAAAATGGAGATACGCTGAAATCGCTTACAGGGGCAGAATATTGATCGTTTGCTTCTAGTGCATTAAAAATGAATTATGAAAATTTGGCAGTACATTTTTTTGAGTTCGAAAAATATTAGCTGAAGTTTTAGTGTTTCTAATAAAGCTCAAATTCGAAGGTTTTGTTTATCTGAAAGCTCAATATTTATGGAATGTAAGGATGCAAATTCACTATGAAATGTTGTACCAACAAAACAAGTTGGTACAACAACCAACCAAACAAGTTGAACGAACAAATCGAAGATTGCAGAATTTGCTCCTATGCCGAAATTCAATTCTTTGCCAACTAAAAAAGCTCCTTTTTTTTAAATTTAAATTTAGTTTTTAGAAAGTGTTTAATTTAGTCTTTAGCTAGAAACTCATTCGACGGGATCTGAACTATAAAGTGTAAATTTTTAAAAGTCGGAATTCAATTTCTGGCTTCCAAATAATACGAAAGCTAGAAAGTGAGCTACCGTGAAACTTTCTAGCTCACTGGAAAGTATTTCTAATAACGCGAGGAAAAAGTCAGCTTTTTCCATGTATTTTTTCCACAATAAATTACTGACTTTCCGACTTTTAAAAATTCGCATCATATTCATTCTTTGCAGTTCGAAAACCATTGAATGAACTGTCGCACTCATCTCTAACTCAGCTTTTGAGACTAGATTTAAACTAAAAAGAAATTGGGGAGCTTTTCTTAGTTAGTGAAGAACGAATTTCGGCGTAGGAGCAAATTCTGGAACAGTCTATTCGTTCGTCCAACATGTCCCTCAAACATATTGGTACAAGAGAAGTTGCTACAACATTTCATAGTAAATTTGCACCCTAATACTGTCTTCTTATTCAAATATTTTCACTAGCGATAATATTTTCTTTTTTTTCCTTTGTCATTTTCCAAACTGGATAAAACCAAATATGTGCCAGCTCAAATTCTGAAAGTTTTATATTTACAAAAGCTCGAATTCGGGAGAATTAGCTACGACTGGTTACGAATCAAAAACTGCCCAAATGACAAATGTGAAGCCGGCAGTACACTTTAATTTAAAAAATATTCACATGTGCCTTCAGTGTAAAGCTAAAAACTTCGAAATGTTGGTCATTTTAAAAGCTCAAATTCACCGAAAAACAGTACTGTGTGTTTCTTAACTTGAGCATTGTGTCGTACAGCAAGTGAATCTAGCGGTACAATATTAATTATCGTTTTTTTTTTTTTTTTTTTGGACTTTAAGCTCAAATTTTGGGTTTCTGTTTTCCCAAAAGCTCAAAAAAAGCTCAAAATCTTGGTAACACTCGATAAATTTGAGCTTTGAATTCCACCTTAAACTTCACTGACCCATTGTAAGTGATTAATGGTAAAAGGGTATGATCCGGTATTATCGGGGAGGTATAAAGCTCCGTGTTTTCAGGTTTTATTGTAAGCCTGCAATTTTTCACGGCGGTTTGATCATTTCCGCATTGTGATAAACCCAGGCCGAGTTTAAAAACTTGGCTCCTTGGAAGCTTTAACGAAAACTGTATATATACCGTCTTGGCATTTAATGGGTTAAACGGATCTAAAAATAAACCGCCGTTCATTCTTTTTCCCTACCATTCTCATTTTCTTCTTTTTCTATAATAAAACAAAAGAATTAATCCGAAGCCAAAGCAGAAGATGAAAAAAAAAGAGTCTCTCAGATCCTCGGCTCTTTCTCTCCTTGAGCATCTTTTTTTTTTTTTTTTTTTTTTGCTTCAACTTCTTTTTTTCTTGGTTTCCTTTTTATAAACAATAAAGTTTGGATAAAAAATAATTTTCCATATAGGGCAATTCCAGCCTGACGGACGTTACACTCGTATATTTGTTTAAAAATTGCAGAAATCCGGATCGTCCTCAAATTTTTTATTTTAAAAAAAATTGAAAAAAATAAGGATTAATTAGTAACCAATACTTCCCTTTTCTTCCCTTAAATACCGTTAAAATATATTGACAAAAAAAGTGCCAAAAAATTTTTTTTCCATTATTTTGATGACGAAAGAGAAAAAATTTCAGTTGTCAAATTTTAATACAAAAAAAATTTTTTACGGAAAAATCTTTTCGGTTTATTAAACTTTATTATTTTTCCATCCTAAGTGACTAAATCGTTTTGACCAAATTTTTCATCATTTTGTTTCATTTTGAGTGGAACTGCCCTATATATACAAATTCGATCTGAAAAACAAATATTTATCAAAATTGTAAAGCTCAGAGAATCGGAAAGATAAATTGACCCTTTAAGCGAATTTTATTATATAATCCAGAATGCCATTATTAATATTATGAGCCTGAATATTTGCAAAGGAATTCAGCTTTTATGAAAAGGCTTTTATGTGTTATTATAGGAATTCGGGCTTGGAATTCTTTACAAAAGACGATTTCCTCCGAAATGTGTGTCAAGGTAATACTTGAGATTTCTAATAAAGTTCTGTCTCTCTCTTTTCTTCTGTCTGCACATTGCGGGTCCCCGTCACATTACATATTTCTTCCTCTCTGCCGTTTCTGACTTTATTTCTTATTGTTGTTTTCATTGTTAACTTCAGAACTTTTTTTTTTTTTTTTTTTTTGTGCGCTTCAAGAGGAAAATAAATAAAAAGAAAGGAAAAAAATTGAAGAGAGCGATTCGGCTATTTACTGCATTTTGCAGTGAAAAGTCGTGAGGAAAAAAAAAAAAAGGGATCCTGTTTTTTAGAGCCCGCATGTCGCACATTTGCGAACCGCAGGCGATCCACCATTAAACATTCTAGTTTAATGGAAAAATCATTCCTTTTTGAGGGATGAGGGAAGAGGATTAAAGTACAACTGGGTCAGATCATCTAGAAATTGATGGCTGGAGTTAATGTGACGACATGAAGGAAAAATTTTTTGTCGGTTTTTCGTTTGTAGATTATTCGAGATTTAAAAATTTGTTGGTATCTATATTTTTTTTTTTTTTTTAGTATGTTCGTCCCAGCAAGGGTCAAGAGCTTGTAAATTTTGGACTTTTTGGCATATTTTTGTGAAACCGAAATCGGCATCGGTATCGGAATTGCAAAATTGGGAATGCTGGCATTGGCATCGGCATTGGCACCACAATCGAATTCGGATCATTGAATTTTTTTTTTATGGAGTATTATTTTGCCGCCAATTTTGTTCTTTACTTAAATTTTCTTCAAAAGTTGGTTCGTTTTTTTCTCTTGGGCAAACACAAGAATCGGATCAAGTTAAATTTAGACATTGACTATATTTTCTTTATGAAAAAAAAAAAAAAAAAAAAAAAAAATGCTAATACCAAACAAAAATAAAACCCTTTTTTTTGTCATCTGACGTAGCTCTTCTTCTTCCGAATATTCCCTATCATTTTTGGAAACGTTTTTATTTTCACGAAGCGAACCGTTTTTTTTAATACATATTTTTTTTTTTTATTCCGCCCGTTCTTCCAAGATAAAATCAGTTTTGAATAGAATATAGACAAAAGGGATCGGATGCAGAACAACAAAAAAATTGGGAAGTCCTTCGCATCTGAGACTGTAAATATTGTTTTAATTTCCCGAACAGAAGCGAAAAGGTTCGGCATGTATAACAAAAAAAAATCACCCTTTTTTTTTTGTTTTTTTCCCGGTGCTTTCTTGAACTTTTTCCGCTTTTCTACATGATTTACTGGTTTTTCGGGAGTTAAACATCGCATTCGGGGGGAGATAAATTTTGAAAATACCGGATCCGAGCATTTTTCGTTTTTTTTTTTTTTTAAGAGGAGCTATATGCGTGTTTACAAGATTTTGCTGAGGGTTAAATTACCGAAAGAGCAAACAGGTGGTCAGATTATATTTTTTTTTTTCACCCTCACCTTTAATCTTTTATTTTTTATGAAACCTTGTAGCGCTTTCTTTTTAATTTTTTATTCTTGATTTCCTTCTTAAACTTTTAACATGTTTCAGATTCCTTTCAAAAGAAGCTTATAAAATTTTATCTTGAGAAGAAAAAAAAAACCAAATACGAAAAAAAATGGAAGAAAAATCGCGACCTATCTGTCGATTTATTTTTATAGCTTACAAAAATGATAACTTTCAACGTGAAAAGTTAACATTTTAGCTTTTTTTTTTCCTATCGAAACCCGGATGAAAAATAATCGGTTCCTTTTCTCGGAGGAAAAAAAAAACATTAAGTAACGAATCTCGCATTGAAGTTTACTGGTCAAGGATATTTCCTGATCATTTCCTATTTTTTTTTTTTTCATTTTCGCAAAAAACTATCGAGCTCGGCCCTGATGCGTGACCGGAGACAGTTTTGATATCTGCTTTCGTGATTGATTAGGTAAAACAATTGACGAAAAAAAAAAAAAAAAAAAAAAAAAGAACTACCAAGAATATGGCTGTTTCAGTTACATAGGACTACGTCATTGAATTTTGAAATTTCAAAATTTCAATTTCGAAACTATCATTTTTTAAGCTAACGCAATATTTTACATGAAAATTCGCTTTTATTAATTAAAATTTTTGTAATTTCTTTACAAAAATTATTTGCAAAAATGTTGAATATGCTGTGGTATTTTGTTCATAAACATCGGATTTTTTTAGAAGACTTCTCTTTACAAAAAACCTCATAAGGGATTAAAATTTCGTGTAAAAAAATTGTGGAGAATGTTAAAAGAAATATTCTTACATTTTTTTAAAAATTATTCGATCCCAATTAAGGATTTGTTGGCAAAAAAACCCTTTCTTCAAAAAATAAACAAAGTTGCGCCAGCGCGTGAGTTGCAGGAGAACGATCAACTAAGAATCTCAAATTCCTCTGTAGAACCTCCTTAATTTTCCGCAAGACTGATGTCTTGCATTTGTTCTCAGAAAATTGTCCATTAAATTGATTCACATTAAATTCTTTTACGGAATCGCTGAAGGGTCAAGTATCTTATGTTTCTTTCTTGTTGTTTGTTCCGGAACAAACATTGTCTGTTCAACAGGAAGTGACACGTTTTAGTTCATTGCTCTGTTCAAACCATATTTAATAAGTAAATTGCTCTGTTCCGGAACAGACAAATTTTTATTGATTGTCTGTTACGGAACTGACAATTTTAAATTCACTGTCTGTTTTGGAGCAAGCAGTATTTGTTCTGGAACTGACAGCGTTTAATTGCCTATTCCGAAACAAGCATTGCTTGATTCGGAACGGACAATCTTTTATTGATTGTCTGTGCAAGCAATGTTTGTTTTGTTGTTTTGGTTTTTTTTGGTGGCTCGTTTTGGTTCATTGCTTGTTCTGGAACAAGAAATGTCTGTTCCGGAACAAACGATGTTTTAGAAATAAATTGCCTGTTCCGGAACAGACAATTTTTTATTAATTTTCTGTTACGGAACTGACAATTTTAAATTCACTGTTTGTTTCGGAGCAAGCAGTGTTTGCTCCAGAACTGACAGCGTTTAATAAGTAAATTGCCTGTTCAGGAACAAACATTGCTTGGTTTGGATAGGACAATTTTTTATTGATTGTCTGTCCAAGCAATATTTGTTTTGGTTTGTTTGGTTGTTCGTTTTGGTTGTTTGGTAGCTCGTTTTGGAACAAAATTTTTAATAAGTAAATTGCTGTTCCGGAACAAACAATTTTTTATTGATTGTCTGTTGTGGAACTAGCAATTTTAAATTCACTGTCTGCTCAAGAGTAAGCAATGTTCGTTCTGGAACTGACAGCGTTTAATAATAAAATTGTTTGTTCCAACAAACAATGAATTTAAAATTGTCAGTTCTGTAACAAACAATCAATAAAAATTGTCTGTTCCGAAACCAGCAATTTACTTATTAAGCGTTGTTTGTTCCAGAACAAGCAATAAAAAATACATAGATACTTTAACCTTCAGGGCTTCCGTACACTATTTTTCCATCTTTGATGCAATTACGCCGCAATTTTATGAGTTTTAGTCCGAGATAGCAATTTTGTTTCTTGGACACCCTCAAGACCTAATTACCCACAATCCTTGAGCCATTGGAAGTTTTATGATCGACTTATCCCTCTTTTTCAGTTTTTTTTTTCCACAACAAAAAACCGCCATTTTGGAAACTTTCGTTAACTTGAAACCAGCTTGCGTTCCGAATCTCAAAAAAATGAATGTTCGAGAAAAAACAAAATTTGTTTTGTTTTCATATGTTTGCGTTTGTTTTTTTATTCAAAATAAAAGTTAGATTTAATATTGAGTTTAAATTTGCTAATAAATCTACTTCTTTCAGGATTTTTATATCCTGGAGTGTATTTATTGGAAAAACGGGCACCCGGTACGATTACTTCGTAATCTAATCTGCCGTGCTAAGCGACTTGGCCGTAAGTGCAATTTGTAAACATTGTGTGTTCTTTATTTTTAGCTTATGTAAACAGTATTCTATTCCATTGTTCACAAAATTGCACTTACGACCAAGGTCGCTTAGCACTGCAGTAATCCTGGAGCAAAAACTTTTACTTTTTTTTTCTCCACTTACCGTCATGTAGTGGATCAATTGTGTGAATCATAAGTTGTAATAGGCCATGTCTAAATTTGGTGCCGGAATGAGCCGAAGATCCTACAGCAGGTTTAGAGCTGATACTCCCACCTGCTGAGCCTCCAGCTGCCGCCCCGACACCGGAACCTCCTCCCACACTTGTCGTGCTGGAAGTGGCCGCATTGGCGTGCTGAAAGCAAAACCGAGAAATATGATTCATCCATTATCATTTATTAATATTTTTTTTTTTAAAGGGACATTTCATTCAAATTTATTATTACAAATTCTGATCAATGAAAATTTTATATAAATCGGTTTTCCCGAAGCGGTAATATTTGATGACTCCCGCTTTATACGATATTTCCCTTGGTTCATTGATACTGTAGCATCGCGTTCGAAAAAGAAAACTCATAACGCTGTTTTGTTAACATGAAAGTTCGTGAGGCCGTCTTGCTTGACCCGGTTATTTCCTTCTTTTCCTTTTTTATTTTTCTTCTAAATCCGAACACGTCGTGCGTGCCGGTTATCCTTTTGAAAGCAATTTTTTTTTTTACCCTCCGCATCATCGAGCCTTATGTCGGCGTCACGATATACAGCAGAAAGAAAAATACGCGGGAGAAAAGAAATTAGATTGACCCATTAAGACGATTTGGTTATTAAAAAAAAAAGGCGGGGGAGTAGGGCGTTTCTCGAAAACGTCGCCGGTGCGGGGGCTAAGGAGTATATGCGTGGGCATTAGTGAGTGCATGGGGACTAAAAAAAAGAAGGATCTGTGTTACGTATGCACTGTCTTGAATTGCCACTAGCGAAACTTCTTAGTGGGATACAGATGTAATTTTTCTGTACAAAAGGTTTTTTCTCCAGTTCCAGCACTGTAAAACAAAATTTTAATTATGAAAAAAATTTAAAAAAAAAGGGGGCCATACTACTTACCAGCCTCTTCAACATAATCCTCTAATGTTTTTCAACTGGATGTAATTTCTAAATGCAACAATATTATTGTATCATCTTCAGTAGTTGAAGTTGAAAAGCATGATATCATAACGTCCTCTTTAAAACATAAATCTAATTGAAGGACACTATGTCTTGGGAGAACGACCAAGGGCTCGGATCTATCGTAGTAGTGTGTTGTTAAGGTACAACTATCTGTGTTTGGATTACTTATAAATAATACTTTTAAATCATGAATCTTGTTTTTCTCACATCTTAAAAAGTTGAAGCTTTTTTTGGGGTCAGGACCCATTTTTTCCCCCCAATAGAGCGCGCCATCTTTCCGGTTTGTTATTCAATCTGCTGCCACGTCGGGTTTACAGTGTTCTTTTTTTTTGTCCATTATTGATCAGACATCGTTTGTTCTCGTTGTTCTCAATTGTTCTCGTTTGTTCTCGTCAGGAAAACGTTTTAGTTCATTTGTGGCTGAAAGTTCTGATCAAAAGTCGTTCGTTCAGTCGTTTGTCAAGGAAGAACAATCGAGAACAGACGATTTCTGATCAATACAATAGTGCAAGGTATTCCAAATTATCTTGTTAATACCAGAACAATCCAGAACAAACGACTTTTGATCAGAACTTCCAGCCACAAATGAACTTAAACGTTTTCCTGACGAGCACAAACGAGAACAATCGAGAACAAACGATGTCTGATCAATAATGGGCAAAAAAAAAAGAACACTGTAAACCCGACGTGGCAGCAGATTGAATAACAAACCGGAAAGATGGCGCGCTCTATTGGGGGGAAAAAATGGGTCCTGCTGCATGCAGACCTCAAAAGTCTGTATTTTCAGGATTTGAGAAGATTGGAGTACCGAAATATTTGTAGAACATTTCAGAAAAATCAAAAAGACATTGATAGACAAGTCCTAAATATTACAAATAGGCCATGATTTTTTCATACCCAGAATGTCTTTCCAAAAATGAAAAATTCAACCTGATAGTATTTTTCGTACAAGAACAAACCTTTTTCTCGGAAAACAAACAAAATGAAATCGATTCAAGCTATTTAAACGTCTGAATTTGACTTTATTTTATTTCCGTGAAGTTGGCAGTGCCTTTACTCCTCCTAATACTGTCATACCTGTTGCAGAACAAACGTTGAATTGTCCGGAACAATGAAGAACAAATCAAAAGCAACCGACAAAGGCAAAAATTTTTGATAAATTCAAATTGGGTCCTGTTGGCGTGAAGTTAGCAGTACCCACCAACTTTTGGCTCCAGTTTTTTTCAGGTTAGAGAACAAATTGCGGAACTATTAAAGAACAATGAAAAACTACTATATAAGACTATTTTCGATCAAATCCGTTGACTGGGTCCTGCCAACTTCACGGACGTAAATAAAGGTCATACTCCATGAAAAGCAACATCGGAGATAATTTTTTTTTTTTTGGGACACCCTACTACAATAAGCGGCGGTTACCGTAGCAAGTTTTTTTTTGAAAAAAATTGACAAAATTGATGTTGGAGCTGGCACCAGCGGCAGCGGCAAAAATGTTGCTATTCCGGTGCCGGCGATACGACTTTGGATATTTCGGCGCGATGCCGGCGTCTGCTCCAACCAATTTTTACCGTCTTCGGATCCCTGGACGTAAAGAGTGTTGACAGACTGCATGACTCTTCCGGGCTTTCAACCTCTATTTCACTAAAACAGAATTAGATAGCAACTCCCAAATTGTGACCCTTGCCACTTTCGAATCTTTTTTAAATTATATTATTAAAACGGAAAAGCCAAGTAGGAAATGACAAAAGGCGTGTAATATCATACAGCTTGATTGTATAATATGATTTTAGTTTGAATGGGGTACTCGAGATATTCCTCCGGAAAGTTTCTCCCCCATATTCGGGGTTAGAATTACATTTAATTAACGTCTGTTACTCTGTAATACACTTCGGACTGGTAATTACAACGTCAGACAGTTCTGTTTCCACTGCGAATTTAATATTTTATTCGAGATATTTACTGCAAAAAGCGTCTATTTTTCCCTTTTCCTTTTTTTTTTTTTTTCTTCTTTTCAGAAAAAAAAAAACCGATGGTTCGACAGTTTATAGACGCAATATTCCTCCATTGTTTTCTGAATTTTCTCGGAAAGGAATTCGTGGGAATTTTCCCATAAGGTTTTTCTGTTGATTTTTATTTCTGACTCCTGGCACTATATGTCTTCAATTTTTTTTTTTTTCCTCAAGGATTAAAGGGAGTCTTAGGATATTTCTTATCGGTAAATATTGACATTTTTGAAGTAGGCCTATTCACGTTCGCGTTTCAAAAGGTTAATCCGTTTTAATCTTCAGACTTTTTTCTTAAATGGTATAAAAAAAGAGCGATAATTTTTTTTTTTTTTTGAAACGGGATTTTGCCTTGTAGGGATTCTTCTTCGTCGAATTTTTATTTACATTTAAAATGGAAATGGGGGGAAGGATAGGGAAACTCTTATTAAGAAGCTTAAGAGTCACGCAATGCTTATTTGTCATATTGGTGCTTTCAAACCAGATGGTAGCTCGTTTCTTAAAAATTTCACTTTATTTTGATTTATTGCAAAAATGATTGTTGCTTGGAAGTAAAAGAACGAGTTCAGTGCTATTTGCTAAACACAAACTGATTATATTTTTTTTTTCAAAAATTTAGCTGCCACAGTGGAAAGGGGTTTATGCAAAAAGCCTGATTTTTTAAAGCAAAGGTCCGAAGCCGGTGCCGGCGCCAATGCCAGCCGCGGCTGGCTAAAAACTTAGGTCGCTGCCGATGCTGGTGCCAAGTTTTAAATAAATGATTCACCACTGGCAGTGGCACCACTCGGCATCGACCGGAGTTTTTGGTCAGCTGCGGCTCGCGCTTCGGATCCATTAAATTTTATTCATTTTATTTTTGCATCAAAATAAATTTTTTTTATTTTTCGGAAATTTTCAAATTTTTAGGTCCCAGGGGACGTGGCTAAACGACGTCCAAAAAATGTGGAAAAATTCAGGCGATCTTCTTTCGGTTACTATAAAAGAATTAGGGGGTGCGTTCATCGAAATTCAAATTTCCTAAAATAAATGCCAAACTTAAGTTTTGTCGTTTTCTTTGAACTGTTGTTCTAAAAAGCTTGTTCTGGATAGATTTTTTTCTAGTTTAAAGAAGGATTTACTTCCACTGTGCTTATCTCCTTTGATCAGCAAAGGCGTCTTCTCTTCGTCTTCTTCAGGTTTAACATTCGCGCAATGGTATTATGTTATATTGTATTTTTTTCCCTCCTTTACGGACAAACGTCTTTTAATTCTATTCTCCCGAATATGAAATCGGCTGTCGATTATGCGACAATAGTTTCCCAAGGAAAAAATGAGAGGATTTTCAAGGGGGGGAAAATGGTACAAGCTTATTCAAGATCAAAAGTATCAAAAAAGATTTTTTTTCTTTCCTTTTTAGGTTGGTTTTGGTTTCTTGAAAAGAATAGGTTCGACGCACAAAAAAGAAAGAAAGAAAAAAAAAAAAAAAAAAAAAAAAAAAAACGAAAAAAAAAATAGACAATTTTTGGACAATGAATACGTGATATTTTTTTTCATATCTTTAAGAAAAAGGTTTCCGTTTTCTAAAAAGATATTCTTGGTAATTTGACTTGGTGTATGACCTTTTCGAATGGTTTCTATAAATTGTTTCCATGGTTTCCGCGTGTTCGATTGATCTATAGTTTGTATATTTTTGCAAAAGGTTACTGATTTTTTCCTCCCGTTGATATATTTTTTAAAGCGAATAGAGAAAACAAAAATCATGTTCATTGTTCGCCCAAAAGTGAGCAGTCGATTTTTCTAGTTCTGACGGAGCAGGAAAAAAAAATTATTTTATTAAGATTTAAGCCCCATACAAAAAAGAGATGCATAAATCATTTAAGAACCATGTATACAATTATACGAAAAATTGGACACACATACCTAAAAAATGCATACATTATGTATAAACAACTAATGGTTTTTACCGGAAATTTTTTTTTTTCATACTCAAATATAATTATGCATAAATTGTGCATAAATAATTATGCATAATATTTGTATGAGTAATATTTGTTTAATTTCCCTGCTTTCTGACTTAAAAAAATTATATGCATAACTATGCAACAGTTATGCATATTTGGTTTTTCATGCTTAAAAATTTTATGCATAAATTTTTTAAAAGTTATGCATATCCTTTTCGTGCTTAAAAAAATATGCGTAATCGTTTTTAAAATTATGCATGTCCAAATTTTTGTATAAATGATGCAGAAATAATTAATTTTTTGTATAAATTTTTTGCATTTGATTTGCAAAAATTTTATACACTTTCTGCATTTCTTTTCCGTACGGGACAGCTTAAGTTAGACTTTTAGGCTTTAATCTTAAGACTTAATTTTTAAGCTAAACTCGTACGACATGTACCTGAAGCTTAATACGACTTAAGAATTGGATTCCTTATGATTAAGTGTTAAGATGAATATGCTTAAGTTAAGATTTTCTAAACTTGAGCTTAGAACATTAAATAATAAATGATGTATTAAGCTTTAATGCTTAAGGTGCATTTTTTTAGCATTTTACGCTTCAATTTTAATTGTAAAACTTCTTTCCTGAGCATTTCATGCTTAAGCACTTAAAGAAAACTTTAAGCTGAAGTAAAGATTTTATGCAGACTTCATTTTTACTTTATTGATATTTTATTTAACGGGAATAGGATCTCATGAACATAGGAGATCAGTTGAAAAGTGAAATCGAAGTGGCGAAAGATGGAATCGAACCACTCGTTTTTTGAGATCCAATTCCCGTTAAATAAAATATTAACGATTTAAAATCTGGATCGATGTATCTTCTATCTTAAAAATGATTCGTTTTTACTTTTAACTCCCAATTCCCATTTTTTAAATCTTAAATCAAACTGACTTAAACGTACTTAAGTTAAACGGACTTAAGACAACGGACAGGTTTTTTCTTGACAAGATATTTTTATTGTTTTCGCAATAGCCTTTTTCTTTTCTTAGGGAGGGAGACTCTTTTAAGTTTTAAGTCTTAAAGCTCTTTAAACTTAAACATAAACATTATGGTATCTGTATAATTTTTCATTGTCTCCACTGCCTGGTATTAGTACAGTTTAATAGTTATTTGCTCAATAAAAACTTAAAGATGGAAGAGAAAAGAATTAAAAAAAAAAAAAAAAAACACCTTTGTCAGGAAGAAAATCAAATTTAGAAACGTTAAGCAAACTTAAAAAAAAAAATTAAAATAAACAAAAATGACAAGGATTTCATTTTAAATATTTGATCTATGAGACACAAGATTTTTTTTTTTTCATTTTGTCTCAAGTTATAACAGGTGGCACTTTTTTTTCGCTTTGACTGATTTGCTTGCAGAGAAATCGTATTTCGTAGTTCTTTTTCGGGTAGAAGGGAGGAAAAAAAAATTACTAAAACAAAATGGGCAGTGACAGTGAAACAAAGCGATGCAAGATGACAGTGACATCCGAGAATATTTCCGATCAAATTGAACGGGAGATATTTTCGGAATCGATGGATTCATTCATATGAATAAAACAAAAAACTGGGAATTTTAGGTAAACGAAGTGGAAGACGTATCGGAGAAATTTACATCCTTTTAAAGATTTTTCTGTTGGAAAAAGGAGATTAAAGAACAGAAAACGATCATTGAAAGAAAAAAGATATTAAAATTATTGTTTAACGCGTTAGTAGGTCTTATGCATAAAAGCATAGGACACAAGGTTTCTCCCAAAAAAAAACGTAAAATGAAACATTAAAGCTTAAAAAATAATGACTTTTATGTCAAGATTGAAGTTAAAACACGTGTCTTAAATTAGAGCTTTAAATAGTTTCAAAAAGAACTTTTTAGAGTTTAGAACCTGGAGAGATCAGGTTCTAAGAGAAAACTGATATAAGATTTTTCTTTAAGCTTTTCAAACTTAAATAAAGTCTTAAAAAATTAAGTAAGATGTTGAGATGTGAGCTTTAAGAATATGTAAGTTGAACACAGTAAAAAATATTTCGTAAATATGTTAAAAACGGTCTACATAAAGTCTATGTTACGTTATTATGTTAAAAAATCAACAAAACTTGTTTGTAAACAGCAAAAAAATGACAATCGTTAATGGACGCAGAACATTCAACAAAACAAGTTTGTTATTTTTTTAACAAAATATTTATATAGACCGATTTTGACATATCATTTGTGTCACTTTTAACATAAAATTTTTTACTGTGAAAGAGTCTCATTTTGGCATAAAAATTTGGAAATTAGACTTGAAGAATGGGACTTGAGTGTGAAGATGTTGACCAGGGTCCAAAGCCAATGCCGGTGCCGGCGCCGGTGCCAGCGTCGGCTGGCTAAATACTCAGGTTGATGCCGACGTTGGTGCGAGTGCCAGATAATTTATTTTAAACTTGGTGCCAGCGCAGGCGCTGGCATTGGTCTTGTAATTATAACGTGATGGCAATGTTGAATATAATCGAGAAAGACCACGAGTTTTGATCATATAACGCGGCCGATTGTATTAATCGGCACTACAATAAGCGAAGCTGGACTCAGCTCCGTCACCATCACCAGTTGCAAAAACTTTGGATATTTCTGAGCCATTGCCGACGTCGGCTAAAACCAATTTTTACCGGCTTCGCGGACCCGTGATCTTGATTAAGCTTAAAGAATCTGTTTTAGCTTCAAAATTGTGTATTTAATAAAGAAATCATTTTATATCATTTCATAGTTTTAACGTTTTAATGACTTCAACTAAAAAAATACAACTGTTTTAAGACTTTGAAGTATTGCGTAAGCGTCTTGGGAAGAGGGGGTCTGTATTAACCATCTTCGCCATAAGTTGGCGAAATGTTTTACACCCAGAGGAAGGGGTCCAAAATGACCAAAATCATTCTTTGGGATCATACGTGTACAAAATAGTGCTTATGTAATACGTAAGCACGAATATGTAACTATTCCTATTACTTACGTAATATTTAATACGTAATAAGTAAGAAAGTTTATTTTGGCTTACTACGTACGTATTACGTAACAACTATTTCGTGCTTACGTAATACATACGTAATACATACATATACTTACGTAATACATACGTAATACATGCGTATTACGTAAGCACGAAATAGTTCTTACGTAATGCGTACGTATTACGTAAGAAAGTCTATTTTGACTTACTATGTACACGTAAGCAATGGCTGAATAATACGTATGTAAATATTACGTAAGTAATACGTAATACGTAGCACGTGAGTAATACGTAAGTAATACGTACAGTACGTAAGTAATTCGTATCTAAATATAAAAATATAACGTATCAAACTATAAGTAATACGAATAGTTACGTATTCGTGTTTACATATTACGTAAGCACTATGTTGTACACGTATGATCCCAAAGAATGATTTTGGTAATTTTGGACCCCTTCCTCTGGGTGTAAGACATTTAGTTCTTACGTAATACGTACATATTCTTTGCTAAAAAATCTTAGCCGAAATAGACTTTCTCTCATGGAAATTTAACAGGATTTTGAAGACCTTAGGTGCTTTGGTAAAACTTGAATGGCCCCTTTAGCTTTAAAAGCCTAACTTAAGCTTAAAGAATAGGATGTCAGACATTAGCATAAGAAATAAAATGAGACATGGCAGCCTGGAGATTATGTACGAGTAAGGAATCTTAAACAGTAAGCACAAGGGGAAAACAGTTTGGGGAAAATCTTTGCTAAAAAATATTTATCAACAGCGAAAGAAAACAAAAAAAAAAATTTTAAGTCGGACTGCCACTGGCGCGTAGAAAACTGAAGTATAAATTTTATTTCATTGTATTTCATTTCGGATTTTTCCTTCAAAAAGCCGGATCCCACGGTTATTATTCATGAACATATTTCGGAAGAAAAGAGGATGACTGGATAAATAAAAAAGTGGAAATGAAAATGTTCTTTCATTCGGCTTTTCGGAAGTTTATTTTCACATCATCCGATTTTAACTTTATTCTTTTATTTGTTTCCCCATCAAGTTTCAAAGGAACAGAACCTGGTACAGAGTAATCGCTTCTGAGAAAAGAAAAGAAAAATCATGTTAAACCGATAGATCAGCCAGGCTTTTCTTATTTGTTTACGTTTTCTTTTCCTCTTGATCGATTTGATTCAAAACTTAATCCTCTTGCGGTGTAGTTTTACTTTAAGATTTTTTTTCTTTTTATATTTTCTCTTACTCCGTTTTCCTTTTTAATTTTTTTTTTTTTTTTTTTTTGGACGGGATTAAATCTTTTGAAATCGGGAAGGATTTTTTTTCAATCTGCCGTTATTTATTTTAATTTTTGTTTGCAGAAGCTCTTACACAACTTCCGAGGGATCAAATTTTGAATATTGAAAGTTAAAAAGCTATCCACGCTTTCAGTTTTCCGGAAATTTTTTTTTTTTTTTTTTTTTTTTTTTGTAATTGCGGTTTTTCATGACTGGAGGCATCCGTGGACCATGGATCTCACGACCCGTGTCACTTTTCACGGATGTATGAATATTTTCATGAAAACCGGAAGGAAACTCGGTCACATGTACTGGTAGAGGACAATCATTTTTTCTTTTTTTGTCGTGCGGAAACGGATTTTGTAACTTTATTTAATTGATTTTATGAAGTGTGATCGCATTTGAAGGAATGTTTGTGCCTCCGTTTCCGTTTGTATATGCAATTAATGCGTTATTGCTTTTTTTTTTTTTTTTTTTTTTTGCATAAAAGGAGCAGTTTTGCTTTAGGACATTTTCTGCAATGAAAAATTTTCCGGGGTACGGGGGAGTATGGTCTCCCTAATTTGAAAAACTTTCGAATTCAAAATGCCTTGCCCCTGGAGTCAGTAATCTTTGGTCCAAAAATAAACCCTAATTTTTTCTGGATTTTTTACTCACAAAAAACTCCATAAATGATAAAGGGATCAAAAAAAATGTAACAATAGTTGTGGAGAATGTTTAAAGGAATAAGGTAAAGGTAGGGAAGTGCGACCGTCTGAAAAGTGCGACCGGTTTAATAAAAACTGATAAAAATCCCATACTTAAAAAAAAGATTTCAAGGGACGATTTTTTAATGTTTTCAGAACCTATTATGATCAAAGAAATGTATTGTTGTCGTCCATTTTTGAATAAAAAAAAATAATTTTACAAAAGCAGAAATTCATATTCGTTGGAAAGTTAGACTGCCTCATTTTCAATTTGATTTAATTTTATGTAAACATTGGCTTATTTTATGAAATATGCTCCATTCAATTGTCAATACCTTGCATTATTTTTTTATGCTATCAAGAATTTTTTACTCGACTTCCTATTTGATAAACCTTAATAGGTCGCATTTTTTTGGCAAAAATAATATTTTCGGAAAGTGCGACTAGCAGACGACTTCTTTAATTCCTTTGACAAAGGAAACCATCTTGTTTTTATTTACATATGCAATTCGAAGTGCCACTAATAATAATTATTTAATTGTAGTTTTAATAAACGAGGATTATTTGTTTTTAACGGTGTTCAGCAATTTTTGAAAGAAAATTCATCGATCTTTTATAAACAAATAACTTTTGCTTTGGAGAATTGATTTTTAAAAAAAAAATAAGAACGGTCGCACTTTTCAAAAAATGGAGGTTTGAAATATTATACGTCGGCAGTCAGAAAAATATGGTTGAACTCTAAATCGCGCCGTTTTTCAAATTTGAGACTAATGCACATTAAAACTTAATAATGGAGCAGTATATTGTAATAAAAAACTTGGCTTGATTCTCTTCCTATTAAGAACTAATAAAGGTCAAAATCAATTTTTTCTAGAACCCGGTCGCACTTCCCTACCCTTACCTTATTCCTATATTTTTAAAAAAATTATTCGGTTAAAACTTTTGTAGTCGGAAAAACCTTTCTTCAAAAAATAAACTGAATTCCGTCCATGTTTAAGTTGCGGGAGAACGATCAGCTAAGAATTTCGAATTCACCGGTAGAACCTCTTTAAATGTCACCATTTATGCTGGACAAAATCAAGACTTTAAAAATTTTTAGTAAATCCTTTTCGATTCATTATTCTTTTTTTAACCGACTCTCAAACGGTTTACCTACTTTTTTTTAAAGCTGAAAACCGACTTCTACGGTTATTTTATTCTAAGCTTTGTGCTCAAAAGCACGACTTCGTATTTTTTTTTCTTCTGCTAATGACTCTATTTCTATTCGAGACAGTTACTTTCCTGAAGAGCGAGAAAAAAAATCCCTCTATAAAAGCGAATTAATTTCCAATTTAAACTAAAAAGAGAATTAAAATGTAAAGACGCAATAATGTAAAGGGAAACTAACAGCGGACTGTATCGAGCTTTTAAAATCTTTTTTTTTTTTTTTTTTTTTTTTCAGAAATTAGTATTTTACATTAGAAAATTGTATACGGGTAAATCGATTCCGTTGTTATTATTTCTCAAAAAAAAGGGGGGATTAAAAAAATTAATCTGTTAAAATTATCAGATTTTTTTTTATGTAACCGTTTATTGAAAAATAAAAAATTGCTATCGTGAAAGGACAGAAAACGGAAATCATGTAACTTGTTTTGGATAAACCGTCGGGGAACGAAAATCTCATTCTCATAAAGTCATTATTTTAATAAGACCGGGGGTATCACGAAAGCTTTATTCTATAATCAAACATGTCTCTGGAATGTAAAATGACGTGCGAGACGTCGAAAAACTATTTTTATCAGAAAAAAAAGAGGAAAAAGGAAGACAGGATTATTTTTTTTCTTTTCTCCTTTTTAGCTTGAAAAATATTTATACAGCGATATGATATTTTATCGATTATGCACGTCTGCGACTTGCCCCCGCAAAAAAAAATTTATAAAATAATAATGATAATCTTTTTAAAAGTAATTACGGAACTATAATCAAGTAGGAAACTTTTGATCTGAAAAAAGCATGTGCTTAGTCAGCTTGCTTTGAACGCGGCACGGAATAAATACGACCTTTTGCCTCGGTCAAAAATGAATTCGCATTCAATGATTTATTATTATCATTATTATTATTTTAATTTTAATACAGGAAAGCGGTCGGTAATTAATTATGCAAATTAATCATTGTTTTATGCTGCTTATGTGCTGAAAGTTGTATGTATGTGCATGTGATTCCGTAATTTTGTTGTGTTTGCTGGAATCGAATATGGCTTAATAATCGAGATTTTAATTATTTAAAAGGTTTTGGTTCGTGATTAGCCCCTTTTTGTTCTTTTTTTTCGGAGATTTATTATACACGGGTGTTTGTGGATTTGAGATTTTTTTCCCGTTGATCAGAATTTGTGTGTAAGAGATTTAAGAGAAATTTTTTGTACGGGCCCGTAGCAAAGGAGGGGGGCTCACTGTTTTCAAGGTATCTCCAAGTCCAGCTTATAACATGGGGAATAGGATCGGAGAATTTTCCAGGAGGGCATAAGACTCAGCTGGAAGGGCGACGTTCCCTGGTATCCCCTTTGCTACCGGACCGAGTTGCAAACGTTTCAGTTTTCGGACTTTCAAAAATAAAATCAATCACAAACGAAATTAATAAAACCACAAAAATATATAAAATTTCACTGTCATACCTACCTATCCGCCGCTATAATCTATATCTATTTATATCTAAATTTATAATTTTACAATTTTAATTATAAAACTATAGACCCTGAAAGAAAAAAAATTATAAAATAAGAAATACTGATTAGGGAATATTATTTTGCGCTAAGCATCGGGTGGAGGGTTAAATATAATTTTAAATACAAAAAGGAGTAAATGCGAAGAAGCGCAAGCAAAAAAAAGAAATATTTGTGAATATTTGATTTAAAAATAATTGAATTAATTAGCAGTGATTTTGTATCCCTATTTTTTAATTATTTTATAATGATTCACCTAAAAACTATCTCATATTTAATCGGTAATGTACAATTTTTTTTTAATGAATAATTTTTTACAAGCATTTTTTTCCCACTATCTATTTGATATTTATACTATTTTTTTATTGATTTAAAACTGTGCACTATTAACTATATATTTATATCTCTTTGAATGTTGAATTTGAAGGGAAAGAAAGGTATACTGTGTATAAATTTTGTACTATAGGCAGGTGACTAATAACTCTTATTTTTGGACCGCTCTGTGTAATCGGATCACGCTGTCACGTGATCCGATTTCATCCAATCAACGTAACCCGACTTTACAAAATGGAGTCGCATTTCGCAAATTGTAAATTGTTTCAATGCCAATTTATGTCTTCTGCTTGTTTTTATCCGGTTTCCTTCAAAAATTATTAGAGCAGAAGACGCAATTAAATGTTGCCAACCTTTGAAACAATGTAATATTTGCAAAATGCGACTCCATTTTAGGTGAAGTCGGATTTTAAATGAAAAGATACGTTGCTTGGATGGACTTGGCTCGGTTCTACTCTGAGATACAGATTTGGATTATAATCAATTCAACCAACAGGTGTAAACCTGTTGATTGAATTGATTATATAGATGCCGAAAACTGCCAATTTTTACAAAATGGCAAAGGAATACGGCTATGAGGTTTTGGCTGAGTAACGGGAATATTATACATTTAAGTATTTCAAGTCTCGACAAAGCAATAAGCACGAGGCCCAAAAAAGCGACTTATCAGCCCTCCTCCTTTCCTTTTTTTTCTTCCAAATTCAACACTCTTCTATATATGGTCACATTCTACATGCATAAATCGAAAAAACCATTACATAAAAAAAAACAAGTGAAAATCGAAATCGATAAGGAATATGTGCACTTATGAAAATGAATTCGAATAAAGAAGTGAAGAAAAATCTTTGAAAAAAAAAAATTGATTTATCAAAAAAAATGAAAAGAATAAAAAGAATTTAAAAAAAATATATATATATGAAAAATGGGAGAAGAGAGACTCACCAAAGTTTGTGCTGCGCTCTGGTGCTAAAAAAGGAAAAGCACAGTTTTAGTACCAGTTTATTTCTATTTTTATGAATTAATATGTGATGATATGACATTTATTGCGCCATTTTTTTAATATTAATTTGTGAATTATTGATCGATTATATTACTTGATATATCTAACAGTGTTGTTACAGTGAACGATACAACTATACTAATATTTTTTGTATTTTAAGTGCCGAATTCAGTTACTTTCATCGTTTTTGTTTCTACACTTGCATGTGAGTAAACTAGAACGATTCATGAAAAGCTTATATATTTCTGTTTTTGTTTCCAGGATGATGTAGAGATTGTAAGAAAAGCTGCATCGAAAGCTGGCTGCAAGGGTTTCATCTACGAAAAAAGGTCTACAACATTGGGTAAGTTGTTTAAGTATTTTTTATTACAAAGGTGGTCTGTAAAGGGCTTCCAAAAAGAAAACGATAAGTGAATTTTCATTTTAATTAATCGCGGCTGAAACCGTCCTGAGTGCAACTAAAGTGGTTCAGTAAGCACTTCTATTGATGCAGACAACCATCGTTGAACTGGAAATTACTTTTGAAAATCTTATTTCTTCTTATAATTCTTATTCCATTGTACGTACATGAATTTCGCATGGTCGCATGCATTGTAAGAAGAACAATCAAATCTTTTTGGACTGGCTTTGTTTTATTGAGAGTTTTTGCTGATGTTACCTTTAAATTTCGAACACATCTTCAAAAAGTAAATGAATCTCGCTGTCCAGAAAAAATTTATTAACTCTCGTCGACATTAGGTTTATTAATTTGTTTGAGCCGTTATTAGATTAATTGAGAGCACTAAACGGCGCTTAAGAAGTGACTGGGGCGACATTAATGTTTAATTGTTTTTTGTTAATGTTTTGATATGCCAAGTCCGTAGAAATCATTGGCATTGTCAGAAAAATTTGTGAAGGTCTATGTTTGTCTTATGAGCTATGAAATAAACCTGAATTAAGTTTACAAGTTCCAGAACCATTAAATGACATTTTTGTTTTGCTTATGGACTGTTTTAGTAATATTTGGCTTATACAACTTTTTAAAAATGGAATTTACCACATCCCCATTAGCTAAGCATGGGAGGAAAAATCTTTACAAGCTAAACATGGCGGCTTGTTACATTTAATATTTTAACGATGTTGCATTATATTTTAAGTAGTCATTTAAATTGATATTGTGAACACAATTTTAATTTCATTAATTAGTAATAGAATTTAAGAAGACTGATCTCATAGGCTAAACATAGAAATGATTTTTTTTTTTTTTTTTTTTTATCATCGAAAAAATACTGAATTTTTTCAATCATCTACAATCTCCTTTGAGTCAATACTAACTTGCTGAGCCACTCAATTTAATTTTATCCACTGATTTTGCTTCAAAAGCATAACGTATCAATTTTGATACATCCACTCACAAAAGGTTGAATATCATACCAAGTTTTCAAACCAAGAAGTATTTTGGCGATTAGAAAAAAATTATATTGAAAATATAATGTCATCTTAGGATTCTTGATCCATTATAAGTTTATAGATTTCCCATAGTCGCTCGCATCTTAAAAAGAACAATTAAATCTTTTCGATCGGATTTGCTTTAGAAAATAAAGTATAAGGTATCCATGCTTTTTTTTTTTTTTTTTACTTTATTTTGTTGAAATGTCAAAAAATAGTAAATGTTCATTCTCCAGAAAAACGTTTTGAAGAAAAATTTGGATTTTACGACTAAAATCCGATGTTAGCATCATTTATACAATAAAAGCATGTCAAATAATTCTAAGTTAAGAAAACAGTTGAAGATACATGGTGAAAAAAGTCAGATTCCATTTGTTTTCATTTATTTTGCTCCCATGTTTAGCTTATGTCAAAGAGTTTCAACAAAAACGTCTCAAACGGCAGCAAAATAATTGATGTTAAAAATTTAATGTCATCTTAAAATTCCTTCCCCATTGTAAACATACGAATTTCTCATAATAGACCGCATCGTAAGAAGAACAATTAAATTTATTTCGATTTTACTTCGTTTCACTAAAAGTTTTATTCGGTGATATCAAACTAATTACCCGAAAATCTCGCACATCCCACATAAAGTATAAATCTTATTGCTTTGATAAAGTGAAAACCAGAATTTCAGTCAATGCCAGGTTTATATCCTCGTTCAAAGTGTCATCACGTGTAATAATTCACGTTTAGTAGGAGTTTACATCAGCTATGTCGTAAGCTACAACCGAAAACTTTCATTTTCCCTCAACATCAAAGCGAATAGCTTTTTAACATCATCTTTAAGTACCGTTAAATTTTATTATGAAAAAAGCTGGGATTTCTTTTTTGAATTTTTCAAACTTGTCCGTAAAACATGACGAAATGGGGTTGTTAGCTATGCGATCACTAACAGGAAAACATTACGTAACTCCTTAAGGTAAAAAAAAAAGCCTGTTATAACAAAAGGGTTATTATTGTCGTTTAGATAGCAACAAGAATGTCAACTTGTTCCACTTGCATCTTTAAGCAGCAGTCAACCCCCTTTGGGAAAGGTCATTTATTTTTAGATTTTCCTCGAGTTTCTTGAAGGAAAAAAAAATAAATAAAGAGAAGAAGAAAACTCTTTTTAAGTAATTTTTTTCTCATAATTCTTGACTACCCGCTGCGAATCGAATGAAAATTGCTTCAGAGGGGAGGAAGTAAAGGGGAAAAAAAATTATAAATAACTAATGATTCGTAATTTAAGACGAATCAGAAAAAAACAGTGGGTGGCTTCTTCTTACGGTGATAATCAGGATTATATTAGCCCTCTTCGGTTTAAAAAAAAAAATTATTTATCTATTTATTTATTTTTTTTATTTATTTGAATGACAGTGAATATTCACTGTCAGAAGCAGCTGTCCGTCCCAGAAACCGCAATCTATCTTATGAAAATCAGAGGGGAATGGGACTTTTGACGTAGCCAATGAATTTCCTTTTCCGAGAAATGAAATGACGTCTTTTCTTGACGTGGTTAGCTTTAATTGTAGAATGACTGAGGGAGGGGAAAAAGCACCCGACTGATGGAAGCAAGATGGAGAGGAAAAGGGAAAATTATTATTAATTTTACTGCATGTTGATCCGGTCCTGACTGCCCTTCAATGTGTGGACTTTCTTTTATTGATTTTTAAAAATTTTATCAGTAGGTATCTTCGAATAGGAGTTTTGGTAATTTGCTTCGCGAATACGAAGATCAGATCAGGATGATAATCTGAAATATATTGCCACGGTTTAAGGAGGCTGTTTTGTAGATTGGGCAGATACGACTGTCGGTTGTAATTGATGTCATTAGAATATGACATCATGACATTACGGAATACATGGGAGAACGCCATATGCGAACGTAATGAAAGCCTAAATCAGAAGACACGTGTTAATTATGCCAATCTCTCCCTAGTTCGACGTTTGCAATAAGCACGTCTTTAAATCTGCATTTGGCAAATCCCTTATCATCCACGTTAGCAGAGTCGAGATGAGTCAAGCCAGGATATCCCCAAGGTGGTCCTGGAAACGGGGTAGGAAAAAGCGAATACAAACGCTTAAGTTGTGTACCTGGTCATTGCTGGTCATACACACAGAAGTCATGACACGAAGTTCATGACTCGAGATACACCGCTCTGGACGTCCGGGTTGAATCCAAACCATTTTACCAACAACATTCATTCAAGACAAACACAAAGGATGTCCACCAAGCTGGTCATGCTCGTTAAAGTGATGCAAAAAGTAAATAAAATTTTTGCAAAATTAATGCAAAAATTTATAATGTATTATTTTTGTATAATATATATAAAAATTTGGACACGCATAATGATTGAGCAGTTTATGTGTATATTTTTAAGCGCCAAAATTTGAATATGAATATGATCTGACGAATGACTTAACTCTTGAGTCCATGATCCGAAAGGCTAAACGTTAAATCAAAAACTTTGTCGCAGCGAGTCCCATCTCTTTCCATTTCGTTTTTGCGTTTGAGCGTAATTTAATTACCATAACACTCAAAATTATGTGAAGGGGACGAAAAAAAGCGAAAACAGAAAACAAAAACATAAAAAAACATAAAATAAAAGTTTTTCAATCTCCAAACCAACGATTCGGAATTAAAGGACGAACAGAGAGATCTAAACTTAAGTGTCAGCTTGCGATAAGTAGGTCAGGCTGAGGGGAGAGAGCAGTTTCAGTCCCACTAATTACATTTCCACGGGTAATGACTTGGAATGTGCCTTTTATATTCAAATATAATACTACGGTTTCTTTTTTAGTAAGATAAAAAATAGGATTTTACACGCTGAATCGATAATTATTTGACTTGAAAAAAAAAGAAAAAAAAATCTTTTTTTCTGCCTCTCTCTCTCTCTTTCTGTATGCTGCAATCACTCGCTTCGTTTTACAACGAAAAGACCCAATTTTCTGGAAAACAAAAGCAAAATTAAATCAAATAAAAGGGGGTAAAAAAAAGGGAAGTAAGGGGAGTGCGAGGGAGCATAACGGCGACGTCAAAGTGAAATGTTAGAGTATTAAATTAACTTTTCGATGAATGTGTCACGTTAACGTTTTATATTGTCTTTTACTAAATTTTCCCCTTCTATTATTTAATAAATACTTTTTTTTATTGGAATAATTAACTTCAATTTTAATTTGCTTGTGTGTTGCAGATTTAATTTCTTCGGAAAGTGTTTTGGGTTCATGCAGTTGGCCGAGGGACGAGCAGCATGTGAGGGTAAGTTCCATTTTTTAAAACATAAGAGTTCCTCGATTCCCGATGCAGTTGATGATTTTATAGCTTTTTTATATGTAAATTAATTAACATATAAAAAGGAATAGAAATATTGAAGTCAGCGAGAAGTATTTAACAAAAAAGGGCGTTAAATAATTATTACTCCAAAGAGTAAACGCGAATTTTGATGACATTGTTAAAGGAATAAAATTGCTGCCTAATTATTTTGTATCGATTCGAAGATGGAAAAGCACTGACAAAAAATTAATCCTTTTTTTTTTTTTTTTTTTTTTTTTTGATTTTTTAAATAATTGTGGCAACGACCCATCCATCCATCATGTAATATTTTTTATCCGGCGATAGTCTTCCTCTATACGTCGATAAATTAATTCCTCAACGGATGTTGCGAAGAAATTCTCTTAACATCTTATCTCGCCTTGCATTCATTCATTAAAAAAAAAAAAAAAAAAAAAAAAAAAAAGCAGAAACAGAAACAAACAAAGGTGGGGCAGGAGCAAACGATATTTTTATCTGGAAAAGAAAATGATAATGTCCTCCTTAGTCCTTTGATCGAATTCGAACTTGGTCATCTCTCACATATGCTTGTGCTTGCGCTCACAGATATATGGGACCTACAGTTTAACTCAGGTTCTGAACGGCTATTTGTAGCAATTACCAATCGGTGTTTTGTTATTACCTGCCGATAGGGGGTAACCGTTGGTTTTCTGACTGGCCTACTAGCCTCACCTTGAGAAAACTTTCTAGCTGTGAAATGGGATAAAAGCACGACGCAGGGCTCTTCATGATCGAGTCGAGAACGAACCGAGGATACCATCATTTGAGACATTTGATATTGCTAAGATAATGAGAAATTGGCCTGTTTTTGAGTGTTAGTTGCAGCCTAATTGCAATACCTTTGCTCCAAAAATTATTATTTAGTAATCAAACAATCTTCAATTTAAAAAAAACATGTTTTTTTTTTTAATTTCAAATTAATTTTCTTTAAGGAAGATTTAATCTAAAGGAATCTATGAAGGAAACTATCATTCTTTGCCGAGTTTGATTCTTTTTGAGATCAAGTTGACCGTCTTCAAATTATTATACAACTCTTTGGTTAGGTCTAAGATTGAATATGGGGCTGTAATATGGCGAGATATTAATCAATCGCAATCAGAAAGATTAGAGTGTATTCAAAAAAAATTTCTCCGTTTCCTTTATTTTAAAACTCATAATATGTACCCCCACTACAGGAATCATCCGGTCAGGAGCTTTGAGCTACGAGCTGAATTTGGTTATTTGAGGCTGCAGGATAGAAGGGATTTATCGGCTTATATTTTCTTATTCAAACTGCTTAATAACTTGATTGATTCACCTTTTTTGCTTGGTCTTGTTAGATTTCGGGTTCCTATTCGTTTTACTCGCCAACGGAATCTCTTTTATTACTCCAGTTGTGCAGTAATCGATAAGATTCTACGCGATTTCAACACAAGGCTTGAAGATATAGATCCCTTCGTCCTCAGTCTTAATGCATTTAAAAAAGCCGTATTAAATTTACTAGTCGAGAATTAATTGCTTTTTTCGTTTTTAAATTTAATTTAATCTTTGCGTATTTTTTTTTTTTTTTTTTTTTTTAAACTTTAAACTGTTTTTACTGTTATTCTACTTTATTCTAATTTGTTATTTTATTTTTAATTTTATTTGATCTATCTGGAACCAAATTCTGTTGATCAATATAATCACTTAATAAAGTTGAATATTTCACTGTAACCCTCTTGCGCTATACGTTTCCGATGCAATTATTGGAGATTGTTTTTCCGTATATAACAATCATTTTTTGGATCGCCAAGCAACAAATTCAAAAATTTGCAGATTAGGATGACCCTATTGAATAGGTTTTAATTTTTATTTGGTGCAAAGAGAAACAGAACCAAATTCTGTGGAATCAGCCTTTTGCCTACCGTAGGGATTTTACGAAATTCAAAAAATTTTTCTTCGTAAGCGCTATCACGCCCTGACTTAAGGATGGGATAAAAAATTTTAGCGCTACAATTTTTTTTTTTTTTGAGACTTTTTAACTTTTTAGGTAGTTTTAGTTTCATTTTACATTATAAAAATTTCAATTTGAAACTATTCTTCCCATCAAGGAGCTAAAAGAGTTTTCTAAAACATACAAAAAAATTTTAGCATTCATATAGGAACTTTGATCGTATTCTTAGATTCTAATCTTGTTGTTGGATGAATCGCAAGTGAAGATATTTATTTAAATTTTAGCAGAGACTAAAAATTTCATTCATTTAAACCTGTAGTTAATTTCGTCATTTTTTACGTAACCATGGAAACCGATAAAGATTATTACAATTTATCGATATTATTTGCATCATTCATTGACAATCAAGTTGTTGACTTGTTCATTGCTACTTATTATAATTGTGTAATCGTGAAAATGTGCCCGAGTGTTTTATACCATTATACGAACCATACGAATGCTATGGCCATAAAAGGATGCGGATATATTAAAGAAAGTAAGGAATCTGGTAGATTTGGTCGTGGAGTTTATTTGACCGATTTGGATCCAACAAATAGTCGTGTCAAAATATTAGAAAATAATTATGGCGAAAACTACAGACAATGGGGTAGTCATTTTGCTAATAGAGCTGAGTGGGTCATCAAAATTTCAAAGGATAAGCTTGAACTTTCAAAGTTGAGGAAGCTGGATTCTTCCGTCACTGGAGATAGTAAAAGGAGCATTTATGTATATAGTGGTATTGTTCATGTAAAACCAAATCAAATTAAATCCAAGTCGAGTTTTGAGGATCATGTACATTATTCTAGTAGCCAGGGGTGTTTCCGATTTCGATTCCGATTCCGATTCTGATTCCGATTTCATGCAATTCCTGATTTTTCAAAGCCTGATGCCGATTCCGAAAAATTAATGAAGACTTAAGGGATTTAAAAGTCAATTCCTGAAATATTTTTATGCGGGATGCCGATTTCGATTCCGATTCGGCTAACAATTGAAAATAAAATGCTATTCCGATTTCGATTACTAAAAAAAAAAAAAAAAAATAATAATAAAAATAATGATGTGCTTGTAGGCGCATTTATCGAATTTTCCTATTTTTATTTCACTTTATTTTTATTTTGTTTTAATTTATTTTATATTTCATGTCATTTCCATTTAATATTTTATTAGAAACTTTAGTAAAAAATATGATGTTAAAAAATTAAGAGTAGTACAAAAAAATTAAAAATGCAATTATTAACTTCAATTTCACAATATTATTAGACTTATTCCACTTCCAGAATTATTTAAATTTTCAATTTCGTAAGGATTGTGCTTTCTATCAGAAATTTAAATTTTAAAATGAGTGCAGATTTTCTTCAGAAACTCTTTAATCTGAATTCCTATTCAGTTTTTTTTTTCCTTCCGAACGAATACTGATTTTGATTTCGATTCCGCTTTATATTTAATTCGATATAAAGAATGCTGATTCCGATTCCAATTTAATTTAAACAAGAGTGCCGATTCCGATTCCGATTCCGATTCTTATTGATATCGATATAGAGGCTGATTCCGATTAGAATTTCAGTTAAATTAAATTTTAAAAAAATTAAAAAAATGATTCTGATTCCTCTTCCATTTACTTTTAATCACTCGATTCCGATTCCGATTCCGATTCCGATTCCGACCTCAAAGGCAATCGGAATCGAACCCCTGCTAGTAGGGCTAATAAGACCAGCTGCTTGCTTCATGACATAGGCAACCCTGAGTCTGCCTTTCGCCTCCTGGATTTAATTACGGATGATGTTATGCGTATGTACAGATAATAAATACTCTTAAATTATAATATAATATATTTAGTCATAAACAAATATAGAGTTTTTTTTATCTTCGCCGGCCCTACTTCTTCCTTTTTATAAGAAACCAATTTTTCTGTACTATGGGAAACAGAATCAACAAACTTTCCTACTTTTTCCAAAATTTGACCTTTATATTACGGATCCTATGTTAATGTCGGCAGTGATTAGGGCTGTTCGATATGACCACTTTTTGATACGATAAGCGATAAATTATCGATAAGCCACTTCTTATAGATAAGCTTCGTCTTATCGATAAGACTCCACGTTATATCGATAAGCCTTTTGCCTCTTATCGATAATTTATCGCTTATCGTATCAAAAAGTGGTCATATCGAACAGCCCTAGCAGTGATGGTCACTCAGACACCTATAGTACGAAGATGTCTGCGGTTAAGCTTATGAACGAAATTACGGCAATGCAGACGACTATGATGATGATTCATTTTGTTATGTAATGATGGTAATACTAGTTAAGATGTTACATGAGTATTTGATTGCTTAGTACGTTAAGACTGTCTTCACCAGTACTTGTCCAGTCCTTAGCGAACCAAACGAAAAGTAAGAAAAGGAAGAGGTTTTGTCAATCGGAATTTTTGAATCACATATATATTCTTGAAATTTAAATTGAGTAATTTATATTGCTTTTAAAATATAAAAAAAAATTCAAGAAGTCTCTTCTTTTTTTTCTTAGACATGTTTCCTCAAGAGTTTTAGTTGCTCATTCAAATTATTTAAAGAATGTGATTTAATATTTTTTGGTCTCGGTTTTCCTCTTACAGATTCTTGGATTCGACAGAACTCAAATGAAGAGCAATCGAGAAAAAAGATCTGAGTTCATTGCTTCTTTGACAAAATCTAAAAATAAGATCTAAGTGTAAACAAAACCAATACACTTCGATCCTTTTTCCCGCCTTCTCTTCAGATGTCTAATTGTATCATTTTAATCACTTATGATAAGAAAAACATCTTTTATTGGTTTTAGCGAATTTTTTCCTGGTTCTGGTAAATAGATAAATATTCTGAGTCATTTCCCTCCCTTCTTCTTTCAGATTTCATAACCCTAATCATCTGCGTAAGAAATTACAGAGCTCTACGACTTTTTGGTTTATCGTACACATCATTAGCACTAACAGTTATAGTATCCTCATACAAATAAATGCTCCTGTCTCCTTTTGTTATTGCGGGACCCACTTTGTGCAGTTTTTTTAAATCTAGCTTGTTCTTATAAATTTTGACCACGTAATCAGCTCTGCTTTTAAAAGTATTGGCGATCCCTCCGTAATTGTTTTTAAGTATGTCATCTCGAAAGAAATCATCAGGTTTCAGATCCGTCATGTACGTTCCAGGTCCAAAAGCTCCTGACTGACCGCTCTTTTTAATGTAGCCAGCGGCTTTAATTCCATCGGCACCTTTTCTGTCGGTGTAATGATACAGAATTTGATCTTGTAAAAACAAAACAAAAAAAAAAGGTCAAAATTTTTGATTCAACAAAGTATCAAAATGTAGAAAATTTTGGGGAAAAAAAACACATTAAGGTCGGTAGCGACCTCTAAAAATTTTTTTAAAAATCTGAAAGAAATTGAGGATTGTATTCGCATGTAAAAGGATTATTTTTGAGGGTGTGATCAAAAATCGGCAACAATCGATTTTTTCGGGCCACGGGTAATATGACGGACAAACTAAACCACGAGTCAGATGCTCCTTAAAACCGGGTGCTAGTTATACCTGAACTCGTTATAAAGGGGCCCAACTGTATGTACTTTTGGTCTCTGATATGACACTTAAGCTGGGAAAATTATATGTAATTCATTATACAAACCATCCGAAGCATTGGAAGACCGAGATTTGCATCTCGGTTTATCCATTACATCGTTGCCATCAACTCTAATGCTTTCGAAATATTCGTAAATGCCATCGCTTTTTTTTCGTAGTTTACTCGAATCCAGTTTTGACGAATTGACGACCACAACCCAATCGGCCATGTTAGCAAACTTGTATCCGTCATAATTATTACCATAAATCTTGGAAAGAATTTGGTCCCTGAAGTAATTTTCGGGTTCTAACGTTGTAAGTATAATATTTCCTTTCGGGATTGACCGATTACTTCTAATAGTTTGAGCATTTTTAGTTGACGTATAATAATAGAAGCGGCTCGCATTTACCTAAAGGAAAATTTATTTATTGGCCTTATTTCTAATCATATTGAGAAAGCTTTCTAATGTTAAGTGGCACATACTTGTCCGTTCGAAGGGGTCGAGCTATATCCTGAATTTTCGTTATTATACAGCTCTGTCCTCGGTTCATTACCATTAAACCACTGTGAGGAACCAAATGACTGAGAAGTACATCTTGGTTTATCCATGACGTCATTGTAACCCACACTAATATCCTCAGGATACTCGTAAACAGAGTTGGATTTTCTGATTAATTTATTAGGGTTTATTTTCGAGGAATGTACGACTACAACCCAGTCGGCCCTATTGCCAAACTGGTGCTTGTCATAACCGTAGCCATAAATTTGGCAAAGTATTTGATCCCTGTTGTAATCTTGAGGTTGCAGGGTTGTAAGAACAATGTTCCGATGAATTTTCTTTATTTTTCCGCTTTGTCTGATACCTGCAGCGTTTTTGGTGGACGTGTAATGATAATAAGTAAGCATTTTTCACAGATGCCTGGCCTATCAAAAAAATACGAGGAATCGTTAATCTTTTACCGAAAATAGTTGTGGAAAGTAAAAGAGACTATTCAATATTGAGTGGTGGCGCTAGTTATGAATCAGGCAGCAGTTATGGATCACTTCGTTCAATTTTATAAAAAGCATAATTAATTGCTGAAGGGGGCTTTTACTTCTTTGAAATTTTTTTAAAAATTAACTTAGAAAAAATCATCAGAAGTTTAAGCATATAAGTCGTTTGTGAATAAAAAAAATCGAGAAAAAAATCTTGCAGACTTGAATTTTTCCGGAAAACAGTTACTACCGCCTTTTTCTACTTCAAAGTTAAGTCGTTGTAATAACTAAATATTTTTTTTTAAATATAAATGTAAATGTGAATAAAATATAGATTTTTTTTTAAAAAAAAAAAAAAAAAAAAAAAAAAAAATGTGCTTGGAAAAAATGTATAACTAGTGCCACCACTCTAAGCTGAAATACGACCCACGGATAATCGAACAATCCAAATCATTTTTAATGGGAAATGTTTGAAAAATAAAATACCGGCAAATATTTTAAAATTAAACGAGCTTACCTATTAAAACCGACTATAAGTCAATCAATAAATTAATATTTTGGAACCAAACTGAGCAGCCGAATTGCAATCTGCTTGAAAACTGAGTGGCAAAACTGGAGTGCTCTATGCAAAATAAGTTGGGAGCATGAACTTCAAAAAAAATTTTAATCAAATCTCATGTGTCATCGAAAGCGATAAGAATTGAAAACAAACATCGTCTCAGATACAATCAAGAACATTGTGGTAGTCATATACGAGTGAACGTACATTAAAACTGCATTTTAAAAAATGTGCGAAAAAGGTAAGTTTTTTTTTAATATGTACGAAATGTAAATAAAAAAAAACTGTAACACTTTGGCGAAAAATATTTTTTGGTATTTAAAGTAATATAGTATATTTTACAGATTTTTAAACCAAAAGTTAAATGTTTTATTTTTTTACAAATTGTTGGTTTGATTTTCAGATTGTTATACAGATGGAGTTTTTTATCATTATACGTCCACTGCAAATGCGAAGAATATTCAAAAAACGGGAGTCATATACAAAGGGAAGCACGGGACGATTTTGAATAAAATGGATCCGCATCAGTTCTTTCGAAATGAAATACTTCAAAACAATTACGGACGAAAAATGGACGATCATCAAAACAAGGCGGACTATGTCGTGTTGGTTACCGAAGGACAACTCAACTATAGATATTTAGAAGAAATGAAGCAAAATAATCGGCATTTTTTTCTTTACTATAAAAACATTCAAGTTTCTGCAACGCAAATTTTTGACAAACCGAAATGCTCTTCAAGAAATGTCCAACAAGCCTGCTCTTCATATGATGGCCAAAATCCCTATGCAAATAATGACCAAAGTTCCTTTCCAAATAATGATCAGAGCATCGGCTCCTCAAATAATTCCGCACCTCTGTTTGTTGTGAGTATTTTTAATTTTACTGCTCCTACCGAAAATTAGTATGACTCAAAGTGATTACATTTTACTTTAGTTGAGTAATTTTTGATCAGTTTTGGTTTGGATTGTTGTGGTCATTTTCCACGACATTTTTCCTAGTCATTTTAAGTTGCAATTTTGGTAGAATTGTGACGTGAATATCATTTTGGAGCAATTAGCAATTTTAAAAGCTTTTTTTTTTTTTACTAGGACTCAGAACTAAATTTCCCTCTAGGAATGAATTTTTAAAGCTTAAAAACTTAGAAATTTTACAATTAATTATTTTAGGATTGGGCATGGAAAGCAGGGCTCAAAAAGATTTTAAACCTTCCTGGAGCATTTTTCCCTAATTCTGACCGGAGTTTATCTCGAAACGTTCCACATAAAAATGTGCAGAATTCCATATGTTAAATAACCGAATGAATAACTTAAAATAAATATCCAGTACACTCTGCACAAATTTATCAATAATTTTTTTTTAGGGTAATTCGCCGCAGAGCGACATACGGGTGAACTTGAGGAAAGATCAAAACATCGAAGATACCACGAACAGAAGTTACCAGCTTGAAAATGTCACAATATTTGCTCCTAAATGGGTCGAACATGGATTGAACATTCTAAAAAACAGCATTAATTTTCCGATAAATCTCAAAATAACCGATGGACATCATAAAGAAAAATCATTTCAAATCGACGATTTCTCTTTGAAAACTCTCCATCAAATATCCAGAAATGAGAAATGGAACACCAACGGATTAATTAATTTTCAATTATTCGGCGATTTGGAGCCGTCAGTCGTCTACTCTTTAAAAGATCTTGTTCGTCAAACCGTCATCGTAGGTAGCGACCGCACGACTCATTTCGGAGGTTTTAGAAATTCACCTAGAATCCCTCAGAACGCTGAAGTTTACGTATGCGATCTCATCGCTCTTCAATTTCAACAAACGTATAACTCAGGGAGATCGGTCATCATCCGTTCAGATTTACCAAAAGGCAAACTGGATGATTTTATTTACGAGAGTGTAACCGGTGAATCAAAGCCCAGCTACGAAGACGCTAAGAAAGACCAAAGCGGCCGGTTCGTTGAGAACCACGGTTTTTTTTTCGATTCAAAAGCTTATGTGAAATTCGTTGCGAGGGATGTTTTGCTTAGTGGCTTGGCTGTAGATCACTCCGCTAAGGAAAAGATAAATTTTAAATTTGTAAAATACGGATGCGGATTTTACGCCGGTCAATTTTCGGCGATTATTAACAGTTTCGTCACGCAAGGCGTCGCTGAGGGTTTGACGGAGCTTCTGCCTAAAATTAAAAATATTTCTTCGGTGGAGCTGGTTTTCTTTCAGCAAAACAACGAAATAATAAAAATTTGCCGTGACAACGGAGTAGAAGTTAGATTCAGCGACGATGACCCACTAAAGGCAACTCATCCTAATAACGCGACTGCTACAACGAATTGCGCGGATAACCATGCCTGCATTGGAAACCCGATGGGCTTTAACAGTGTCGATGGTGCCATAGCGGAAAATTTGTCTCTGAAAGGGTTTAATATGTGCCCGAATATCAATCAAAAGATGAAAGAAGTTTTCCTTGATTTTTAATCTTTAATTTTATGTCCTGTTTTAATTTTAACGAATAATAGAAGCACGAAAGTCAGAAAAGAGCGGTGCTCGGACACAGTTGTTTTACAAAAATAATAATTTTTTACGATACTCTTGTCCTAATTCCAGATTTCCGTTTTATTCTCCAAACGAGGGTCCGTATCGTTCGATGTTGTTTTTCCCGTGCTCTTATATGGACACGAGGGATGGACGTTAACTGTGACGTTGGAAAAGAAGTCGGAGGTTTTTGAGATGTGGGTATACCGTCGAATGCTTAAAATTTCGTGGACTAACAGGGTGGGAAATACTGACGTCTTGGATTGTATGGGAAAGGAGTTGGAAGTGCTCTAGAAGATCAAGCGTCGGAAGCTTGATTATTTCGGCCACGTAAGGCTGGTACACCAGAAACGAAAAGTGGTTTCGATCCAACGAACCTCATCTTACTGTCCCTAAACTACCCGTGGCTACGGTAAACGGATTCGTATATCACATATTCAGCTATTCCCACGAACCCCTCTCTCAAACCTGGGAAATGCTGACCAAGCAGTCCGAGCTGATATACTCTCATCGCGGGCAGGCTTTCAGTGCCATTCGTCCGTCATTCTTACCTAGACCTTAGAAATATAAGGGTTCGATCTCAGCTTTTGGTGTTCTTATTTCATTATCCGCTCGCCCTCGCACCAATGCGAAATGAAAAATACCGCCTCCTTCAACTGGCGGATGGAGAGAAAGATTGAGGGTAAGCGCACCCAGGGTCGTAGGAAAGCCTCGTGGCTCAAAAAATCTCAGAAACTGATTTGGTGTCGATTCCTTAGCTCTTTTTCGCTCGATAAAGTAAAAATCATCAAGATGATAGCCAATCTTAGTCGCGGAGCTGGCACTTAAAAGAAGAAGAATTTTATGTTCTGTTCTAATTTTAACGAATAATAGAAGCATGAAAGTCAGAAAAAAGCGGTGGTCGGACACAGTTTTTTTTTACAAAAATAATCATTTTTTACGATCCTCTTGCCCTAATTCTAGATTTCCGGAAATTAGGTCTCGGGTCGTTAAACAAGGGGTTGTTGTTATTTGTCGGTTGGAGCACTGAAAAATCCCTAAAGGGAAATTCAATAATAAAAGAAAAAGGTCCCAAAATCCCAAAAATGTAAATGACCTCCTTTTTCCCGAAAATGGAATGTAAGGCAAGTGGGGTTCTGTGTGAAACGGGCCAGATGACGTGGAATGGAAGGGAGAAAAGTAAGCAGACCGGCTCGGATTTCATTCCATTAATTCTATGTGGACATAGCATTTCTTTATCCAACAAAATATTTCTTACACCGTATAAAGCTTTTTCATTTCTCTGATGTTCCAGGGAGTGTGGAATTTCACATGCAGTAAAATTTATTGGAAGGAAGACGGGAGAAAAAAAAGAATAAAATAAAATAGGGAAAAGAAAATTTAATGGTCAAAGGATTGACGCTTTTCCGTCGTCATTCCAATTCTGTTTGCTTGTTCGTTTGTTTATTTTTCGCCTTAGCGAAATCCACGAACATGTTCCTACATGTTTGAGCAGGTTCGGCAAGCATGTAAATTTCCGCCCTGGTCCTGAGGAATGGATGATTTTTTTTTTTTCCTTGGAGAAAATTTTATCCTTTTTATTTTTATTTTAATTTTTTCTCAAAAGTATCAAAAAGGAAAGAAAGTGTCAACTTTCACTTTCACAATCAACCCCGAGAAAATTTCAAACGATAATAAAAGAAAATATTATTTTTCCCCTGACACAGTCTTCTCAGATATTAACATATTTATTCTGGAATTGAATTTCTAAGACTGCTCCAAACCCCCCCCCCCCCCTTCCCTCCATCATAAAGTTGAGGATTGTTTATATTCTTTTTCCTTCGTTATAATAAATGGATTCGAGTGTCTTTTCGATTTTGCTGATGGGGAAAACTTTCTCGTCAAGGAGGAAAGTTAGGGAAAATTCTAATTCGGGTCGAATGTAATGTTTTGGGGGGAAATGGGTTTTTAAATATCCGTTCTGCTTCACGATTTTTATCTGTGATATATAAGCGAAGTTTCTGTAATTTTGTAAATTTCTAAATGTGAGTACTAATTTTTTTTTCTCCGAAAAAGGTGAGAACAGTTTCAAAAAATCATGTGTTGAAAGTAACGTGCTTATTCGTCAACCCAATATATATACTGTATTGTAAATTTTTTCCCTTTTTTTTTTTGAATATATGACGTTTTTATCCATTGTCCCTATTGTCAAAAGAAAGTGATGGACTCGCTTGTTATGTCTCCCATTATTTGTCGGAAATCCAACACATGCGACTTTCTTTTTTCTTTTTTCAACTGTATATCTCTTTTTTTGTAAGTATGTTTTTTTTATGATTTATCTATTTATTTTTTTGTGTCATAACAATTAATTTACTTCTGACGAAACTATAATTCTCTAAACAAAATTAAACTGCAAAATTATAATTAAAAATAATGCATTTCAAAATTAGTATTTCCCTGTTTCATAACCAAAAAAGTTTTAAAAAATATGTAACTGGGAGTTGTTGGCTCATTTTGAACTATTGATGGCGATAAATGATCGATATATAATTATATCGAAAGTAAAATTATCGATATCGATAATGAATCAATATATCGATAACTTTTATGCTAGAAAATGGGTCAATTTTATAGGTTATAAAATCATTAACTTCCCTTTTTCTTCTCGATTTTGCCGTTGCCACTTTGACCTGTCGTCCCGCAATTAGCAATTTTATAACTCTCTCCCATTTTTTTAGCGTTTTAATTGACTTAGGACTTAAAATATAGGTATTTGAAAATTATCGTCCGGCATCTTGAATTTTGACTAAGGAAAATTTGACGTCTTTTCATTTTTAATTTCAGTTTATAATTCACGGTGCGTACTGAAAATCAGTTTTAAAATTCATGGTCTTTTCAAGATTTTTCAGGGCTCATTTTTTGGGAAAATCAATGTTTTTTTGAAAGGATATTACCTACGTACGAAAGGTGGCTGTGTAAGAATAATGACGTTTGTATTTAAAAACAAATTCCAGGGTGGAGTCCTGACTTAATAAGAAGAAATTAACCGAGGTAATAAAAAAGATATGAATAATGGAGTTGGTCTTCAGAAAAACTAAAAGTTCTAAAAAAAACCTGTTTTGGGGTCTCAGGTCTCCAAACATAAAAGCTTTTAAGGTTCAATTTCAAATTCAAAGCTAATTCAAGGTTTTTAAAGGTTTTCATGGTCGGTAGACAGACACCCTGTAATTCCTATAGGAGTATATTTTCTCTTCTAAATTCCGTTTTTAACTAAAAAATAAGTATTGCAGATCTGTCTATAAATATATCGATATGTCGTTATCAGAAATTTTAAAAATCGATATATCGACTTACCGATATATTTCAAACTTATCGCCAACACTATTTGATATGTTCACATATTACGTAAGCAAAATTTTGGTGATTTTTTAAACCTTTTTCCCCACTTCCCTGTATAATCATAAAGCAGGCTTTTCTTCGGCAATTTTGCGTTGCGTAAGATTTTCATGAACCTCCCCCCCTTCTTTTTTAACTTGCTTACTTAATGTGTACAAGTAATTTAACGACGGCCCCCTCCAAAAAATGTCAACCAATAATCGATTATTCCTTAGGACGGATCTTATGACCCTTGATTAAAATTTGTGGGTGATGTGCCTTTTTTCTCCAGCATCCGTGACTTGGATGTTTTCACTTTTCGCTTTGACAATTTTTTTTTTTTTTTTTTTTTTTTTTTTGAACTTTTATGAACGTTTGAAACTTTTAATTAAATAAGCTTACTAAAATAAAGAAAGGATGTAAAGTTAAGACATTTCTTTTGAATTATAATGCTTGAAAAGGGAGTTTTCGAAAAATCTGTGATAATTATGCTCTATGTAAGAAAAAAAAAATTTTTAATTTATAGCTCTGATGATGAAATATACGGAAAGGGCCATAATCTCAATGAATAGATTTTAATTTAACACTTGTTTTAAATATGACCACATAGAAGAGGATAACCTTGTCATTCGCTGATTTCAAGGGGTCGTTCAAGTATTTCATAACCATAATTTCCGACCCCCCCCCTCCCCCCTTATAATACGTAATACTTGAATGATCTGAGGAGTCGTTCATAAGCATGTTGGGGGGAGGGGTGGTAGGTACCACCCACAAATATTTGTGGGGGTATATTTGGGGGGTGGTTTGTACCACAGGTACAATATTTTACACTAATGTTAAATATCCACCAAGTGAAGCTAATTTTTGCTTACTAAAGGGAGGGGGTCAAAATCAGCCAAACTATTGAAGTAAAGTATGAATGTTCCCTAGGCTTAAAGGGTGTGGGGGTCTAATGTGGGAACCCCTGTTAAAATGATATCTTAAAACAGCTTTTTAACTCTATTTTGAGGAGATTTTTATGGAATAAGGGAAACTTTTAGGATCGTCCTGCAAAAGGTGGCTTCGACAACACAAACGGACAATTGCGACCTTTTCCCCGAAAACTCCCCGTTTCCTCGTTTAATTCACAAGACTGATTTTTAAAAAATAATAGAAAACGTCCCTTTATTGCATCCGTGGAAAAATATAATTCAGCAAGTTGTCAAATGGACATGAATTTATCATACGACACGAGATTGGGGAAATAACGTTTAATCAGAAACACGAAAGAGAAGGAAATGGTTTTTTCTACAAGGAAGCGACAAATACGGTTCATTCTTTCTTTTTCTTTCTCTCCTTTTTTTTTTCTTTCTGTTGACTTTAAAAATTTCATACGCTTCCGTAATTTATTTTTCAAACCGTATAATAAATTAGCCGCAATTAATTTTCTCGCTAATTCTTTTTTTTTTTTCGAAAAGAAAAAAAAAAGAAACTTTTTTTGCATTTAAATGTCAGGAAATTCAAAAGTGCAGAGCAGATAACCTTTTTCATAAAAATATAGGTCATTTTTTTAAGAAGGGGGGTAAAAATCGGCAACATCGCCACCGAAAAACTGATTGACGTCGCCATAAAAAAAAAAGTGGCTCGTTCAAATTAATATGTCATTGATCGGTCATTGTAGAAGAAACAACATGTCCTTTGTTCCCCCTTTTTTTTTCGTATTAAGTAGCCATGCAATTAAGATCCATAACGTTTAAATATTAACGAAAAACATCGATTAGTCAAGTCTTTTTTTTTTGTTTTAATTTTTCGCATGACCTGGCTTTCAAGCTTCAACTGTTGCTCTTTTCCAAAAGGATTATTTTTTTCCGGATAATTGAGTTTTCTTTACCGTTTTTAAACCGAGTCAAACAGAAGAAAGAAAGAACGGGGGAAGGGGGGGGGGGGTGCGGCAGGAAAAAAAAAGCAATCTTCGCCATTTTCCTCTGCGTAGAGAAAAGGAAGAAAATCCATCAGTGTCTGTCGTAATCACGATATCACTTTTTGACCTAATTACGTCCACTTGCTCGAGTGATTTTCAAGTTGAGATCAATTCTAGGAAGGGAGAAGGGGGAGAGAATATAAATCCATCCAACCGGTGATAAATCTATATAACAAACCGACCACTGAAATCCTCTAACGCACTTACCTACACCTACGTGTATCATAATCGTCAACACTCCCCCTCTTATCTTTTTTAATCGACATAGGGAACTGAAATATTTAGGTATTCTTTCAATATTATTAAGAATCGGATCAATTTTATTTTTAAAACCTTGAAATTATTCAAGGAAGAAGTAACAAAGGAACATCAATTAAAATATTAGTCGAAGCGGCGAAGGATAGACTTGAATAAGAAAGAAGTCACGCATAATTTCACTTCGAGGTTAGGTAGGGTTGGGAAAGGAAATTATTTCATACTTTGCAGTGGAGAGTTATTGTGAGGTCATAAAATCGGTCCCATAACCTAAAAATTTTAAGAGTAGGTATTTTTTATTGATATCTTTTCTCTACTTTTTGTTATCAGAAGGGCCCATTTCTCATCACACATTGAGCCCTAGTGTTCGAAAATGGATGAAATGTTGGGTAGAAATATTCGTCCAACATGTTACGACATATTTGGCACATGTTCGCCCAATATGCTGGACAGTAGTCGTCCATAAGTCAACCATAGTTAGGGGATGAAAATAGTGATCCTAATCACGTGGTCAAATCAAATCGCGTTCGAATTCCTATTTTCCAATAGCGAAAAAGAAGGACCGGCGAGAGGGTCAAAAATTTTTACGAAAAAATAATTACTTTTCGAATGACCCCTCGTAAAAACCTGGTAGCAAGTGGAACTGTCAACTGCATATCATCTCAACTTATCATGCGCCATGGGAATGTCAGCTTCTGCTTTTTTTTCCACCTCTCACGAAAATATTTACCTCAACCTATTATCATTTAACCCGTCAACTTGACAAGTACAGTGGCTGAAAGGGAAAGGTGATGGAGGTCGTTATTTTAAAGGAATTCCTGGAAAATCGTTCTTGGAAATTTGAAAATGATCGATGGTATAATCGATTCTCTACTTTTAAAAAAATAAACAAACAAACAAACAAAACTGCAAGAGACAGGGACCAAATGACACGTCTCAACCAAAGGTCAAACAAGGTTTTGTTTTTATTTTCCGCAAAGGATCTCCCTGTCTCTCTCCCTCTCTCTCTCTCTCTTTTTCTGTGTTACGACGCGCGTGTATACACAAGGAAAATTTTGTTTACGACAGCAAACGCATTCAAACGAGAAAAGCTTCATAGTGTGATTACGGTTGGAAAGTGAACAACTTTTCAATTTCATTCGACTCGGAAATTTGAAGTCTTTATTCTTTTTTAAAGAAACTTTTTTTTATCTTTAGAATTAAATAAATATTTCCTTGGGTGAAAATTTACAAACGAATATGTCCAAAGAACATGACAAATATGTTGGGCAAACATCGAAATATTTCTATTTAAAATTATGCTTGAGACTTAGTTTTCCCGATTCTTGCGATTCGGGAAACCATGTCTCTAATTATTTTTGTTCAACATAGTTACTAAAATTCGTCAAGAATATGTGAAAACATATTGAGCGCACAAAATTGTTTACTGTGCAGGTTTTTACGTTGGGTCTATCAAGTTCATTGAATATATTTGGCATGTTTATCCAACCTGTTTGTTGTGTTCGCCGAACAATTTCACGCAAAATTTGTGCCCCAACAATATGTTGAAAAAAACTTAACGAAAATTCATAAAAATATCGAATGGTTTTTCGGAAACGAATATTTGACGAAGATGCTGTAAAAATGTTGATCATAAGTACATAATGGTTCGAATGTGGAATTTTCTTGAATTGTTATTGCCTTAAGATCTAATTCATTCCAAACATGTTCCCCGAAGACAAGTCGTTCGGCGAACAGGATTTGATGTGAACATGTTGGGAACGCTTTACGCTAAGCTTTTACAGGCGCAGATTTACCTGCATAAACAAAAAAAGTATGTTGATCCAATATGTTAGTCATGCTCACTGCTGCTCGTAATGAATCTTGTTTAACATGTTCAACATGTTCGTTGGACTTAGTTATATTATTTGACGAACTGAAGAAGAAGTGAGCTTTTTGTCCACTTTAAAGCAGAAAGGCTCACTACTGAACATGTTAAGCAATCATTTTGGTACATGACAAACATTTTTTTGAACATGCATATAGAAACCCCTGTTGAGTAAAAATGTTCGTTCAACATATTCGCCATGTTCACCAGTGTCCGAAGTGAGTTTGCAACATGTTCACAGAATATGTTGGAAATATTTGCATCCAACATATTCAAAAAAACGTCTCTGCTTTTATAGAGCTGTTTCTACGTGTCCGGAAAACAAGTCGAATAAAAACGAGTTGGCCACTCAATGCAACACCATGTTTATCGAACATGTTGGACAAACATTTTCACTTAACATTTTCCTTAATATGTAGGGGACGCTTTATATAAGCAATGGGGCATTTTTGAACATGTTCTGTGCACATTTTTTTAACATGTTGAGTGGACATGTTCGGCAAACATGTTCGAGTTGGATGAAAGTGGCGAACATATTGGGAATAACTTGAGCCCGAAATGTTTACCAAACATGTTCCTAATGTTTACTCAACATGTTCAGTAATAATTGCGTCATGTTCATGTAAATAAACATGTTGGATCAACATTTTCTCAAACCTGATGGAAGTAGCTCTACACAAGAAGCGCCCTATTTTAACCATGTTCACAAAACATGTTCAAAAAAAACTCTTTCGTCCTTTACATATTAAGGAAAATGTTGGGTGAAAATGTTTGTTCAACATGTTACTGAACATGCGCGCCATTGGGTGAACATGTTTCTTCACACACAATATAGTGTTAATGGATTTGCGAATGGGTGGTTCTAAAAAATCCGTACCTTTCAAGTCAGAGTTAGATTATCGCAAATTATCTAACAAAAACGAAAATATTCCCGGTTCTTTTTTGTTTTAAATTAAAGTTTTACTTCTTAGACAACGGTATCCCATCATTAAAATTTTAAAAAAATATTTTAATAACGTTTTTTCACGAAAAACTTGATCAAGTATCGGTTCACATCACGGCTCCGCCACGGTCAGCACTCCGCTTTTTTTTACCGCCACGGCGTTTTTTTATATAAAAAGGGAATTTAAAAAAAATTAAAATGTAATATCGAAATAAAGTTAAAGAAAGATTTCATTTTAATTTTTAAAATATTTAAACTCAAATTTATTATTGGATTTAACTATCGCAAAAGCTTGTCTTTGAATTTCTCCGCCACGGGTACCGCCACGATAACTGTTTGTTGACATTTTACAGAAATTGGCTATTTGATTTTTTCGGTCTTTAAAAATTCAAAATTTAAATTTAAGAACACTACAAAGTGAAACAAGTTTGTTTTTAATTAACAATATTAAATATTTTAGTTGATAAAAAAAAAAATGAAAAATGAACGATAAAGAAAGGTTGAAAAATGGATAGAAGATTTACAAAGTAAAATATATGGACTTATTAAAATTTTAAACAAAACTGAAATTAGCGCCAAATTTTTTAATGGCTAAGTAAAATTCATTACCAACTTTCTGTAATGTTTACAAACAAATCGTTCCTTTTTTATAGAAAAAAATCGACTTTGTGATGGTACGGTTTTTTTAGAACCACCCTAATTAAAACTTCGCCGAGAGTGTTGAAGGAGTCCCTTAAAAGAGCTGAGATTAGGCTTACACAAAAACATGTTTTCCAGACATGTTTGTTCAACATGTTTTTAATGCTAACCAAAAATACAGTCTTTGACTATGAGAACTGAGAACTGTACTCAGAAATGGATCATCTCTATCATTTTCCGGATGAAAGGAAAAAAAAATCAAACTTAGCATTCTCCCATTCAAAAATTCAAGCAGCTCAAACAAATTTTCCGATTGATAATCCAGAAACACCATATAACGAGAAACTAGTTCAATGACGTGAAACCAATTTTAAAAATTCATCCGTTAAAATAGAGAACGCGATCGCTCCGTATAACCTACATTCCAAACCATATGAACTTTTTTGATCTATTTTGATATAAAAAAAAAAATCGGTATACTTATTCGTAAATATTAGCTTGGGAAAAAAAAAGAATCGGGTTAACTTAAATATTCATCGATGTTATGATTTATACTATTTGCTTGTTATAAAATGTATCAAAATGTAAAGTTTATTGTCGTGTCATTCAGAAAAACTTTTACGTTGTTCGGAAAAATAAAATATAATATATCCCCCCCAAGTTTGATTTTTATTAAATTATTGATACTTTTTCCGAATACGAAATATCTAAACTCACCGAAGGCATCAGCTGATCGGTGCTGCGCACTCTCGTCACTTTGTTCTTGTAAAGATGTTTTTTTACAAATCTTTCCACAGGCTGATTCCATTTCATAAAAGACACGTAGAAAAAATAGATGCTCAAGAGTATGAACGCTTCATACCACTGGATGAAGCTATCTCGGAAGAACACGATGAGCGTGATGAGCGATATCGAATAGAATGTACAATCGCGGAACAGGGGCCACCACGTAAGAGTAAGCACAGTCCTGCTAAATAGGGCGCACATCCCGATCACAAAAAGAATATTAAACACAGCGGATCCGACGATGGTACCGATCCCGACGTCGTCAAACGACACGAAAACACCGATAACACTTGTGAAGAGTTCCGGGGCGGAACCCCCGGCTGCCATGAACGTGGCCCCTGCCACGTCATCGGCAATCTCCAATTTTTCGATGATGACATCCAAGGCGGGCACGAAGAACTCGTCGCAAACGATGGCAAGCGCCACGAACATGTATATAACTCCGAGGATGTGGAGGACGACGGCACCTTGTTGCCTCTGTTCTAACGTGAAGAGATCCTCCGGAAAAAGTGGATCCTTTTTCGTTTCATTTAAAAAAGTCGTATTATCACCTGGAATGATTACCGCGTGCTGCAGGCTCGGCTGCAGGCCGCACAGCAGCAGGCAGAGGACGGCCCTCATGCTGCGCTGCAAGGCCAGGCCGGTGCAACTGTCGTACCGCTGCCTTGCCGTTACTGTCCTCGCCCGCGCGGTATCGACCGCGGGCCCGTGGTCCGGGCTGCGCTTAGAGCGTCGCGCATCCACCTCATGCGCGATAACAGGACTCACACCCCCCCAGTTCCTTTTACTATTATAAAAATTTCGCAAGGAAATATTAAATTTTTCCTAGACAACGGATTATCCCTTGCGGTTGTAGCTCATCTTAAATGTTTTGACAACTCGCCCAATTTTTTTTTTCTTTTTACCGATAAAATAAATCAATATAAAACAACTCTGTTTATGGGAGAGGGGGGGCAAACCGATCGAGTCGGAACGAAACTATTACTACCAGTCACCGAATTTCACTAATTTTAAAATCCTTGCGGTTGTAAAACGGTTTTCCAACTTTTTTTTTTCGGAAAAGTTGGGAATTTTAAAAAACCTTAAATCCACATCGACGAAGGAGAAAAAAAATGACTTGAGGCGTATTTTTAATTTAAAGTAATTAACTTTTTTTTTTTAAAGAATTTTATAAGCTTGATTTCTTCTGCTTTGAATTTTACATTAAAAAAATAAAACGATTTTTAAAAAAATATATATATAAAGTTTTTTTTTTTTTTAATAATGTAAATAATTATTATCAAGAATGGAAATTAAATTTTTGAAATTTATGCGCCTTATTAAGTCGGGATCGTTTTGAATGGGTAAGGCATGCGCTTTTAAGTTTTTTTACGTTTACCGTTGCAAATGTAAAATAAATATTATTTTATAGCCTTTTGCGATGCTAATCGGTATAATCGTTCTTTTAATAAAATGCATTTAAAAATTCAGGGTGGAGTAGAAAAAAAAAAGAACTGTTTGAGCAAGTGTATAATTTTGTTTCGCCTTCGCTTTTATTTCCTACGTTTGATTACAGTAAAATGGAGTACTTTGCATCAAACTTTGCACACAGTAAAAAATTTTGTGTATTTTTAACACAATTTATATTTGAAAAACGGCCCACACATTTTTATTTGCAAATTATAACACAGTCAACAAATATCGTCTAGGGACCATTCAAGTATATTACTTAAGCATGATTTTGGTAAATTTGAACTCCCCTCCCCCGCCCCGGTTGTAAGATATTTTGCCATACTTAGCTTATGGCGAAGATGGTTAGTGCGGAGCCCCCGTTAAAAATCTTACGTAATACTTGAATGATCCCCTTGCAACGTGTGTCAAAATTAACATAAAAATATTTGCATACAGAGTGGTTTTGTTAAAAATACACAAAATTTTTAACTGTGCACAGACCGATTTTTTACTGTGCTGAGCCAAATAAAAATCCTAGATTTTAATGGCTTCGGGTAGATCTTCTTTAAAAAGTTGATGGGGTTCGTGCTAGGGATTTTAGTTTTCCAGATCCCGGACGAGTTGTTGAAGATATTAATCCAAGAATTTTAATCGCTCCATCCCTGTATCTTAATGGCTTAATCCCGGAATATTATTGACATAATCCCCGGATTTTGGTGAATCAGCTCCAGGAGCGTAATCCCGCACTGAACTCTGAAATTTTAACTGCATCCCCCGATTTGAAAAATTCAATCCCGGAATCTTAATGACATAAAAACCTTAAGATTTGAATGATTTAATCCCAGGATTTATAGTTCCTAAAATTGGCATCTTCACTCTTCAAGTTTACCCCCCCCCCCCCCCCCCCCCCCACACACACACACACACAACTCAAAGTTGTCTTAACTTCATGAAAATCGTAAACTAAAACCTGCGTAACTGTAGCCGATAAATACCAGAAATTAGGAAATGATAGAGGCTACTGATTCTTTCAGTATTTATAAAATACTTAAAACCGAAACAATGTATTATTGGAACACGGTTTATCTATCGGGAATTTTTTGAAACTTAGCAACATGGCTGTCCGTACAAAATGTGATCCAAAATGTGTATATTTTTTGCGAAATAAATGCATAAAATGTATATAAAAAATGTATTATTTAAATATTACAAAATGTTGGTACAAAAGTGGTACAAAATTTTGTACCACTTACTTATACAAAAATATGAACATGCATAATTTTTGCAAAGGGGCCAATATTTCAAATCGGGGAAATTTTTGACAAAACCGGAAACCGGGGCCAATATTTCAAATCGGGGAAATTTTTGACAAAACCGGTAAAGAAAGATAAGTTCCTTATATACATAAGTTTTGCATTTTTTTTGGATGTCCAATTTTTTATATCATTTATACAGGACTTTCATATAATTTTTTGTATCTCTTTTTCGTACGGGTGTCTTATACTTCTTTATTTTTCAACTTCGATGTTTGAGATTCGTGAATATTTCAAAGTCAAGGCCTTTATTATCACAATGATAGTGATGCTATTAATATTTTTGTTTATATTATTTTTTATAGTTTGATGAAGACTTGAAATAAAATAAATCAAAACGTTTGCGAAATTAAAAAAAGATTTCGGTTTCCCGGAAGTATTATGTATTCTTATGAAAACACATAACAGAAAGAATGAAAAAAAAAAATTATCTTTCGGTCAAATGCGTTTATCTAATATTTGGATAACCACCTAACAGGACTTTTATGTAACCTTGGGATCGGACCAGCAGCCAAAAACGGGTAATAATAATAACCCCCCTCCCTAGCGGGAGCTCGCACCTCCAATGCCAAATTTTTGAAGTGAAAATTCGGTAAAATGAATAAAGCAAACAGGTTAATCAACCCTCCCCCCCCCCCCCCTTCTCCATCCCAAAAAAATTAAAGGAACAAAATGTGTGATGACCAAGACCAGTTTTTTGTGCTCCACCTAGCCATTGATCTACATTGCCCTGTAAAACGCGGTATTCACTAATTATTTCTTGAATAAAAACAAATTAAAACCTATGATGATATATATATATGTCATCCATAACGTTATTTTTAAAATAATTAAAACACTTTTTTAAATAAATTTGATGTCGAAATAGTTACCGTTCAGGTTGCACTGAATTAAAAACTTAAAATTTCAAAAATAATGAATGACAGACGGTCGTGACTAGATTTTCATGCTACCAAGGACTCGCGCAAACAGAAACAGGATGTTACAATTATAAAAAAACGAGAAATCTCAATCCTATGATTAAGCAACTTATTTTTTTATCGGATTTGCATAATTTTAAATTTAATTTACTTTTATCCGCATTTTAAATTAATTAGTGGAAAGACCTAATATATAGGCTATATATTATGATCACTCTGACCCTAAATATAAGCTTCAAATGATTCGAGTATTTTAATACGGTACAAAAGTACTAAAAAAAAAAGAGGTCAGTAAAATTAAAAAAATTGAATGGGAAGTCTGAATAAAATTTTTTCTGCCACAAATATATCATTTTACTGAGTGATAACATAAATTTTACTGACCAATTATTTTATGTACGAGCCAAAATTGTTTTTAATCCTGCTCAAAAATTTAAAAAGGGACTCTTTGAGAAGTTGTTAGCTTACTTAGATGTAAGAACTTTATATTTTGTAATTGATTCATTTCAGGTGCTGCCAGCCTTTGCCTGGATCGAACTGTACAATTGAGTTTTGAACATCCACCGAAAACGAAGAGATTATTGACCCTGGTCGGAAAACAGATCTCAAATTATAATTCAAAAGGAAGGCGTCTTCATTCTTTTGGTAAGTTTCTACCATTTTGTTTTTTAAGTTTAGTACTTACATAAGGGTTTTGCTTTACCTAAGCTTATGGTATTTTGAAAACATTGAAATTTTACAGGGTAGAAGGGTTAACCTGTTTCCTATACAGAACGCACCCAAACAGAATGTCCTCTTAAAATTATAATTATAATTATACTGAATTATATTTATACTGAATCAGCAAAAATGCAATAGGAAATCATGCCAAATCTACACAGTTGTTAACATTAAAACCGATTCCCTTGGCTTTCATTTGCAATTGTTCACTCAGTAAAAATTCTGTTCTTTGAACACTCATAGTTCTGTCTTAGCCTAATTTTTTCCCAAGGTACTTACAGTATCAATTCAGCCAGACCAAGAATAAATAAGCACCTTTTTACAATTAATATCATTCATTTTACAAACGCTTCTGTACTCCCCCCCCCCCAGAGTCAAAAAGTACTTTTTAAGACAAAATAATCAGTTATCACCCAATCATTCATTCTTATTCTTTTGGGGGTTTTAATGCCCAATAAATTTAAATTTGTAATTTTTTAATACACAATCCAATTGTAGTCAGATTTTTGAAATATTTCCAGAAATATGATAATTGAAACTGACTTGACAAAGCATTTCAACAGAGAAAATTAATTTGGGACCAGCTTGACTCTTCCATTACTAAAACATATTTCTATTTGTCCCTCCGATTGACTTATTTAGACCTGTATTTTAATTTTGATACACCACTTTTAATTTTTTTGCTAAACTTAGTTCAACATTTATTTGGAATACTTTACACCTATTCTGACTGTTCTTACCAATTAATTCGACCTTATTGTGTAGTAATGTTCGTTCAAAAATTTCTTTATACCACATGGTAATGGGTTTATCTGTTATTTTAATTTTTTGACTGATCCTAAATATTGGCATATTTTGCTGGTTTCTTGTTCAAAATGGTCCTCGATCCTGGCCCCTTAGTGGCTCTTCTTCCTCCCTGACTATGCGGGCTGCTATTTACCAATGAATTTGAGCTTGAAGTAGCCTTTTCGACAGGTAAGATCATTAAGGTATTGCATTTATTTTGAGCCTTGCAACCTGCAACCCACCATTAATTCCTTCAAATTCCTGATACCTCAGATTTATGTAACAGTTATAATTATAATTATTTCAAAACCTCCCCTTTATGCTGCCATCCTTTTTTTTTTTTTTTTTTTTTCTTTTTGCAAAAAAACAAACTGAAACTTGACCATGAAAATAATAACCTGGATGTTTCAAGTAAACAAAGCTGGCAAAATGACCCATAGTAAACCATAATTTAAACAAATGATTTATTACTATCAGACTTCTCATTTAAATTTTCCAGTTGAAGATAATAAAAACAACAATCATCAATTTCAACAGTTATTCTTCGCATTACACATTTGATTAGATAAACTTAATTTTGTAAGCAGATTTAATATCGGGTAATATCAAGATTCCGCACAGCGGTTGTTCGTAAATTCTTCTACCTTCGCGCCATCTATTTCCGTCGTTTCCAAGAGAGTAACTATTATTTTCGAATATAATCCGTTTTTGCATTGGGAACAGCTATTTATTGTGTTTTTCATTTATGATTGATGTATAATAGATGATTTTTTTTTCCTTTAAGGTTGGTGATTAGGGTGGTCCACATTTTCCAAAATGTTGTCCGATCGCTGCGTTCCATGAGATTTACTTTCTTTTAGACCTAAATGTTCATGAAAAAATGAAAAAAAAAAAAAAATTTCGTCACCGTTAAGAGGTGCCGCTTTTTATTAGAAAAAATTAGCCATTTTAAATTTAAGATTTTTTTTTTTTAAGTTCACCATTAAATACAAGCATGAAAAGAATTGGTCCGAATAGTCAGACTTAATGTTCTCAGGAATGTAGAATCCGAAAATGACAACAGTTTTGCGATAAAAAAAATTTTTGAATAAATTTTCAAGCTAAAACTTCGGACTTTTTACTGTTTTTTAAGAGTAATTTTTAAAAAAATCAAATATCTATGAGAGAGAAGTTTTGAATTTTGCTAAAACTATCTCAACGTATGTTTTAGGAGGTGGGGAATCCGAAAACAGCAACAGTTTCCCGGGAAAAAAAATCCTAAGGGCCATAAATGGGCCATTTTAGTTATTTTGGGCTACTTTTTTCCCCTTTATCTTGCATATAGCGAAACAGAGTCTCAATGGGGGTTCTGAAAATGGTCAAAACCGTTTTAAATCGTGTTTTAAAGGCTTCTAAGGTCGAAAATTAACAAAACCACAAAATGTCTCTGAAAATTAAATTCTGGAGAAGGTTTTAAATTTTGTAATTTTCGACCTTAGAAGCCAATAAATCACGATTTAAAACGGTTTTGACCATTTTCAGAACCCCCATTGAGACTCTGTTTCGCTATATGCAAGATAAAGGGGAAAAAAGTAGCCCAAAATAACTAAAATGGCCCATTTATGGCCCTTAGGATTTTTTTTCCGGGAAACTGTTGCTGTTTCGGATTCCCCACCTCCTAAAACATACGTTGAGATAGTTTTAGCAAAATTCAAAACTTCTCTCTCATAGATATTTGATTTTTTTAAAAATTACTCTTAAAAAACAGTAAAAAGTCCGAAGTTTTAGCTTGAAAAATTATTCAAAAATTTTTTTTATCGCAAAACTGTTGTCATTTTCGGATTCTACATTCCTGAGAACATTAAGTCTGACTATTCGGACCAATTCTTTTCAGGCTTGTATTTAATGGTGAACTTAGAAAAAAATAGCTTTAAATTTAAAATGACTAATTTTTTCTAATGAAAAGCGGCACCTCTTAACGGTGACGAATTTTTTTTTTTTTTTTTTTTTTTTTTTCATTTTTTCATGAACATTTAAGTTTAAAAGAAAGTAAATCTCATGGAACGCAGCGATCGGACAACATTTTGCAAAATGTGGACCATCCTATTGGTGATCGTTCGACTTAAAGTTTGAGGAGTTCATTTGTTTTTTAATCCTCCAGACTCTGATAGCCATGCCCTACTTCAACTCTAGAAACCACAATAGAGAATGTATGCCCCAAATGAAACTCCCCTTCGGCAATTTATACTTTTATTTTTAATGAAGCTCCTATGCCTCCTTGTCGCAGATACCGTGAGCGATCTCTAATTTCTCAAGAAATGTCTTTTTTGAATTCAAAAAAAAAAAAAAAAAAAAAATGAATTAAAAAAAAGTTTTAGTGTATAGTATATCACAGTCTCATACTGATTCTGAATCCATTTCCGTTTCCAAAGATTTTGAACTCTTTTCAGACGAGATTCCGATTCCGATTACTTTGGAACAGGGGTCTGGGGTCTGAAGCTTGGACATTTTGGGATCATCGCATCGACATCGAATTTTTTTGAAAACTTAAAAGCATCGGCATCTTGAAATTTATTAGTGCCGGCATCGGCACCGGTTTCGGATCCCTGCTTTTGAAATAGCTGATTCCGATTTAGAATACAAAATTAATCTGCGATGTCGTAAGACTGTGATACACTATATACTAGAACTTTTTTTTAAATTAATTTTTTTTTTTTTCAAATTTCTTTCAGCCTTTTTTTTCTACCGCGTATAGGAAAAAATTACTTAAATTCATATGGGTACTCGGCCGCTGATATATGTACCCCCCATTACCTGCAAAATATAATAGACACCCAGAAATAACGTCAAACATCAACGAAAATTTTCGGATTTTGTTCGAAAACCCGAAACTTTCACCACGAAAAAATTTTCGAAAAGTTACATCTGCCATGGTTTGATGGCTTTTAGATTTTCAACCCTACTTGTTGCGAATGCAATGCATTTTAATAGGTTTTAATTTTATTCAATTTTTTTTGTTTGTTTCATTTATTTATTAAGCGAGTTTTCTTGTCGTGCCGTCGGGAAAGCGTTTTAACGTAGTCGGAGGGTGTTTAAAACAATAATTGGGGAATAACTATTTTTAATAGTTTATTTAAAAAAAAGCTTCCATTCCCACAAAAGAACAAAAAAAAAAAAAAAAAAAAAAAAAAAAAAAAAAGCAACCGATACAAACATTAAAAGTGACAGTCTTAGGAAAGAAAAATTTATAGCGAGCAATGGAAACATTTTCAATTTTTGCGAGCTATGCCCAGGTTTGGTGAACAATAAAGAAGTTCTGAGAAGGGTGCGCGTGTTCCTAAATAATTAGGCGACTGTATTAATAGTTGCGGTGTATGTTTGGCGACGAAAAAACAAGGTCGTAAACCTTTTACAAAAGAAAAAACATCTGCAGCCGTACTTGACAAGAGGTAGTTTGGTCCTTTGGTATGAATAAAATAACACAAAACAAATCGATCAACTCAACACTTTCCAGCTAAATTCAGATTTTTTTTTTTTTTTTTGTTCTCTTGCAAAAACACTATAATTAGATGAGGAAAAAAGCCTGCTAAAATAGTGGTGGAGGCTTAACAAATTTTTGATATATTTAAGCCGGAAGGGAGGGGGGGAGCAGGCCCGTAACAAGGGGGGGCAAAGGGGGGCTGAGCCGCCCTTTAGATTTTGTTTGGCCCATGTAATTTCCCTGTCTTCCATGTTATTAGGGGCCATTTGAAGTCCCTCTTTGAAAACTTTGCGCCCCCCCTGTGCTTCTAAGGCTGGTCACGGGCCTGTAAGGGAGGGAGAAGTTTTATCAAATACTGACCGCCTTTACCGATACTTTACCGATACGTAGACCGCCAAAGGGTTTCATATGGCTACAGATTAGTCATTAGTTGGTCGATTCCTAATTTTGGTGATTTGACCTAACCCCATGACTAAAAATAAATTTGCTCTTACTAATCATTTGTTATAATTTTCAATTTATTATTAAAACCATTTTTAATGAAAAAAGCGTCCATATGAGTGAGTGTGGTTCGATTTGGAAAAAATTTCTAAAAGTTTGTGGGCAAGCGGAACATCGTGTAATAACACGTAAAAGTAAGAAAAAAAAAAATTTAAAAAAAATTTTTTTCCATATAAATTTGGTGTTTTGAAAAAAACAGCTTGGGCCGACGCTGGTTTTTTCCTTCCCAGGAAAGCAGGAAAAGAAATCGGAATAGCACGTACTATCTTTTAACAATTAATTTTTTGTCGAATTTGTGAAACGTCTGGGAAGTCAACTATATATAGTTTACTTAAACTATAACTACTTAAACTATAAAACTGCAAAAACTATAACTAAAAATGACTAAAAATGATCAAGACTTCAATCATTTTTCAGTCACAAAATATTCATCGGATAATCAGGCTTATAATATAAAAACAGGGATTTAAACTCTGTAGCAGGCACATTTTGAAATGATATATTGGACCAATATGTTGGTTCAATATCTCATTTTTCCATCTCTATCTCCACATTCCACAGTGAATTTGCACCCGTGTAGGCGTAACGTTTTATTGAGATAATTCTGGTAATTAAGAAAGCAGAAAATGTTCAGTATAAATGAATTATTGTTTATCAGTTGATCATTAATCGTTAATAGTTATTATTAAAAAGTTATTTTTCAATAATTTTTTGTTTCTACTATTCCACTATTCGGGGTCGTCCGTATAAAACACGTGAACATTATTTTGGCAATTTTTGACTCGTTGCCCCCCCTTGTTAGCAAAGGTTAAAATTTAGAGACCCCGCCCTTAAAATTACGTTAGATTTCGATTACCCCCCCTTACTACTATAATTTTCCATGAATTATATTCGAGGTTCTGCAAATTCGGCCTTCTGCTAATTCGGGATTTTGCATGTTTGCTTTCCCGACTTTTTTTTAAAATTTTAATTAAATCAAGGGGTGACTTTAATCGAATCGGGGTGGTCAAATTCGAACTCTGCGGTGCGGTCTCGGAAACATACATAGGCACAGTTTATGGGAACAATAATTAATTGACTTAAAATAGATTTTTTGCAAAAAATGGCTATTTTTGGCTAAAAAGAGTGTTTGGCTATTTAGGAGTGACTTTGATAAAAACGGGGTGGTTATATTCTGATTCTACGTTGTTGAGAGCATATTTTAGAATGATTTAATTTCCAAAAAAAAATTGTCAGAGGAGTGAAAATCGGTTTGAAATTTGATGTTTCACAAAAAATGTATTTTGGGCCAAAAAAAAGGGGCTTGGGCTAGTTAGGGGTGGTCTAATCGAAATGACGGGATATGGTTTTTATATGATCTGACGTCAAAAACATATAAAAAATTAGTTTCGATCCCAAAGAATTATTCATAAAGTTTCGGAAAAAAATGCCAAAAAAAATTTCTTTTTAAAACACTAAATTGCGGTAAGCCACCCTTGAACGTGATCAAAAAAATCTAAAAATAATTGCCTTTTGTTTTTAGACCATAAGAAAAGTGAAAATCGCATGAAGAACCAAGTCGCGAAAAGTATGGTGAACCACCTTAATGGCATAAGTGTCCATTTTAATATCTTCTTGCCATCGAAAAAAAAAATATAAAATAATTTAAATTCAAATAAAATAAAACAAAATAAAATACTTAACCACTCTTTTATCCCGATTTACTGAACCCAGAATTTGCAGAACCCCGAATCGAGGTTCTGCAAATTCGGGGTTTGTCAGGGTCCCTCAAAAATTGAATTTAAAAAAAATTTTTTTTTTTTTTTTTTAGCTTTAACATTTTAAGAAAAATTGGCGCGTTATTGGAATTAAAATAATTTCGCTTTTTTGAAGAAAAAAAAAAAGAATATTTTAGATTTTTCAGAAAAAGAGAGAGCACTCTTTCCTTGGGTTTGAAAAAGAGTAGATACTCTTCCTTCAAAAGATTATTGATAAATACAAGCAAAGATCTTTTGTAATTATGACTGATTAAAGTTAAAACAATCTATCTCCAAAATCGTAATTGCACTCTTGAAAAACGGATGTAGATGGCGCTATTGCACGTCGAATTCTCGAACGACCGCTGTGCGCTTTCTCGATATTACCGGAGACTTAAGCAGATTACATTACGGGGTCCTTGCATAAAAAAAATTGAACACGCATTTTAGATTGTAGTGCTTAACTTATGATGACTCTTCAACTAAGATGGCGTACTTTTGTCGTAAAGTTATTTATAGGGACTCCAAATCGTTGATTCATGTTGCATGTGTTCTACGTATAGCTATAGGAATTATATAAAAATAAAAGTAAAGGAAATGGCGTGTTTAGAGATAAAAAATCAAATCGTGGACGTATTAAAAGAAGACTATTTAGACCAGGATGAAAAAATATCCGCGCTTACAGTGCTTTTAAGGAATTATGTGGGATTTACTGGAGCCGAATCCAAAGCAAAGGAAGTGTTGCATAAATATATTGCATGGGAAAATTATTTGAAAAAGGTTTTGAACAACTCTGATGGTCCAAAAAATTTATCTCCATATTACAATATCAAGTATTTTGATCTTATTAAGTTTTATGGTTTACATCATAATGAGTTTGATAAAATAACTAATGAACAAATCAAAGATGGCATTCTCGAAACCAAAAAACTCAGAAACATGACAGTGCAGGCCAAGGGCAATAAAAATTCAGGGTTTTGCCCAATATTTGGGGTGAATGTGATTTTAACATCAGTGCCTGACTTGAACCAAACTGCCATCACTTTCAATAGATTTATAGCTGTATTAGGATACATGAATGCCGTAAGAGGCATCAAAGCTGAAAGTTCTTTATCCATGCAGATAAATTGGATGTGTTGTTCAGAAAAAGTGAGATCCAGGAAGCATCTGTTTTTCCATGGAATGGAAGATTTATTAGCATCAATCGCAATGGGAACAGGGAAAAATTTTGATCCAGATGATATCGCTTTTCTGTATGGTGGATGCACTTTAATGTCATATCTCAGCTTTTGCAACACATTAAGGAAAGAGAATCCAAATGTTAAAATTATGCCTTTGGAAAATTGGATGAAAAAGCCAGCTGATAAATACAGTTTTAAGGGTAAATATCCTGACTTGGTGGCTAGGGTGGAAGATGAGTTGAATGACGAAGGAAGAGAGTTGATCTGCAACATCTTTAAAAATGCAATGTTATGCTAAAAGATGTTTTTCACAGCAAGAAACTTTTGCAGGCATTGAGCCTTCCTACTGCTCGTACTGTACATAGGGGTGGATATAGTCGACCTCGTAAGTTGAAATATGCAAATTCATGCATAGATTTAAACAAAAAATAAAGATTTTAAAATTTTGACTTATTTTTATTCAAATTTTTGAATTTTTTGATAATTGTTTTTAATTGTATTTTCTTTCCTAAAAAGTATATTTTGCAAAAGAGAATTTAAAAGGTGTTGAACCTTATTTCTTATGTAGATCTAATGATTGCAGTCGACTTTTAATATGCAATTTCATGCATAGACCTAAAAAAAAATTAAAGTTTAATGTGCTTTGACTTTTTTTTATTCAAATTTTTGAATTTTTTGATAATCGTTTTAATTATATTTACTTTTAAGTTTTTTGTACTTCAAAAACAGTTCAATATATTGAATTTTTAAATTTTATAATAATTATTACTTTTAACACTGTACAAATACTATTTTTTTGATTAAGCTACTATTGCAAGAAGAGAATTTATACAATTTTTCTTTTTTTAAATACTGAATTTAATCAAAATTGAATCTTCTATACCCGTCGAATCGGAATCCGTAAGCCGGTGCATTTTTAACGTCGACCAAAGCTGGATTTCGATGCTTGTAAAAAGAACCGTGCCCATGGGATGCCCTCGACGAGCCACTATCGACGCCAAATGCGCGTTTAGGATAAAAAGCTTCGAAAGTTCCGTTTTGAGGAAAAACGGTGGTTATAGCCGAATCAGATGGATCGTAGCAAAGAACTGAGCTGAACAGAATTAGCAATGCTCCTAATATCATTGTTGAGTTATTTTTGAACATCTGGAAAGAAAAGGAAATGAAATAGTTATACATTTTTTGATTAATGTTCTGTGCATCCATTGATCATTATTTATTGCATAACGTTTAAAACTCAGGACCGCCATATTGAATTTTGACTCTACTCAGGTTAGGAAGGTCAAGTTTTTAGTTGTTCTTTTGTTGTAATTCTTCGATTTTACTTCCAATTTTTGGCCGTAGACGCCATTTTGTTCATTTTCTACATATTCAGGCTCTTTGAACTAGCCGCCACATAATAATTTCTGTTGCATTGCTCTCTCTTGGGTTTACATCCTTGGGACAAGAACCTATGTAAGGCTCTCGTTTGTTTATAACATCACAGGGGTAGTTTTGCACAAAAAAATAAGGTGTCGAAGGGGCAAAAGAAAATGCCTACCTTACCCCTATTAGATCTGTATACTCAAAACCGAATTTCCTCTTAATGTTAAGTTGCAAAAGAAAAAAAGAGGAAAATTTTGAATTAAGTCTTTTCTTCTTTTCTTTACAGGCCAAATGATTACATCCAGGAATTAGTTGAAATGGAGTGGAGGAATATGAAATGGATTCTATTTTTAGAATAACTCTAAATTCATGGAAAATCATATAAAAAAATTGTAAGTACCATTTTGACATTAGGCAGAAAAAGAGATGTTACATTTTGTTGTTGTCATTACCTCTATTAGATGTTGAAAGCATGTCTCATTTGTCCTCATAAACAGAATTGTCCAAATTGTGAATAATCCTCTCAACTACATCAGTACTTGTTGCAATCCCCGAAGATCAGGAGTGTGGATTTTATCCGTCGTCACAGTTTTTTCGATGGCTCTTCTTATTTTAAAAGCATATTTATGATGTCCTAAATGTTCCAACATGTCCACAGCTGCATTTAACATGGCAATCGGATTTGCAATATTTTTCCCTGCTATAGCCGTACCGGTGTTTCTGGTGCCGGGTTCGAAAACTGCGTAGTGATCGCCGTAATTTCTACCGGACAGTAAACCTGCCCCTCCGACTAGACCACACACTACATTACTGACTATGGTTCCATATAAGTTAGTCATGTTCATCACATCAAATTGATGTGGATTTGAAACGAGTTGCATGCAGCAATTATCAATGATCATATCATTATGTTGCAACTCTGGATATTCTTTGGCAATTCTTCTAGCTGTTTCTAAGAATAATCCATCTGATAATTTCATTATATTAGCTTTGTGAATGGTTGTCACTTTCTTTCGATTATTTTTTTTGGCAAATTCAAAGGCAAATCTTGAAACCCTTTCAGCATTTTCAGATGTTACAATTTTCATGCTTTCTACAACGCCAGGAACGCTTTCATGTTCTAACATAGCATATTCTCCTTCTGTATTCTGCCTTATAATGAAAACATCCACATTTTTTTGCCTAGATGGAACCCCTTTATATGATTTACAGTGAAGTACATTTACATAAAGATCTAATTCATTACGAAGAGCTACATTCCTAGAAGTGACTCCGGTCCCAAGTGACTTGGTTTCTACATTTCCTTTTAGAGCCACACCATTTCTCCTGATGGATGTAATGGCATATTCCAATTCTTCATTGGAATCGCTGTTCGGATCGATGGTAACTTCCTCGAAATCCACAGGTACCCCTGCTACTTTAAACACTTGCTTTACGAAAATCATCAATTCAGGGCCGATGCCACCTCCCGGTAACATAGTTACAGTATGACGACCCCCGTACTGAGCTTTGGGGATGGCTTTCACCTTTTTCGCATAAGGATTTCTATGATGTATATCGTACTCGCTGACTACAGCCGCCGCAGAAACCTTTCTGTTTGATATTAAATTCAAAAGAGGTGGTCCGTTTTGACACGGTTTATATTTATAAAGCACCCTTAAAGCCATTTTTTTAAAGAAACAAAACAAATAAATAAAATTCAACTAATAATAAAAACTTTGATAAACACGTCTTCTGGTCAAAGTCACAAGGGAGAATTCCAAGAGCGCAAAGGCGGTTTGTCAAATTTTTTTCCAATTTTGTTTTTTTAATTTCCCTCCCGAAAGTGTATAAAATTTATTATTAGGAATGATTTTTAAATTGACCTACTTTTTTGTATTCCCATAGAAGCCTTTTACGATGATTTTTATTGTAAAATCAAATATTTTAAAACTTTCACTTTTTTTCGTGGCAGAATATCGTGACAATAGAATGATTTCGTACACGAGGAGTATATATACCGTATAAATATACTCCCCATTTTCATGTTTAACTTAAATATTGTATTTATCCAGAGAAAAATATACCATAAATTCCTGAAACACGGCCATGTAATCAACCAATCAAAGGCCATATAGTAATAGTAGTAGCTTCCATTCCTGCTTATAGTCGTTAGTTAAAAGATCAGGTGTTTATTTATTGTTTGTTAATGATTTTAATATTTAGAACGTAATATGCGGTTTTATTGGCATGATCTCGTGATGGAACTTTGGATTCGGTGATAATAAACGAATTTTAAAATTTGCAAAAATTGCAAGAAGCGAAAAGTTCAAGTTGTTGAAACGAAAATAAATTCTAGCTCTGCTGTGTTTGTCGGAACTTGACTTGGAGTCAATATGTCGGCTTTATTTATAAATACAAAATAGTCACGAGAAAAAACATTGTCGATAGTTAAGCTTAATTTGAATTAAATTGAGAAGGCCTTTTTTATTATGTTAAATAGGCGATGTTTATCAGATCGATAAAAATGATTATTGTATTTGTTATGTAAAAAAAAAATGATAGTGGATGCATTTTAATTATTATATTGAACAAGTTTGCTCACAAATGATCAATTTTGTGCCATTTAGGTAATATCTCAAAGATGAATTCATCCGATAAATTCGCGGAAATACGATTGCTGACTGCTAAAGATGAAATTAAAGTGCCTATTCAAGAAACAACAACAGCAGAGGATGTTTGCAATGAAATAGCCAAGATTCTTAGAATTGGTCCCATTTGCCGTCATTTGTTTTCATTGCGCTTCCATGATACAAAGATATGGGTATTTCCAAGTTATAAAATACAAAGTAACAAATCAAGCATCTTTGACTATAGGCTGCGGTTTAAAGTGCCAAAACTAAGCAGGCTCAAGCAAATGGACTTGGAAGCTTTCAATTATTATTATCATCAGGTTCGAAGGGATGTGATAGACAATCATGTCCCAGATATCACCTATGAAAAACATAAGGGGGAACTCCTAGGCTTGGGAGTTACTGATATGTATCGAGTTATGATTGATGATAATGTTTCACTTGACCAAATTGAGGCTGATTATAAAAAATACATACCAGTATCGTTATGCAGAAATCATTTCCTATTTATTAAACCAAAAATCCACACATCACTTAGTAAAATAAGAATTAGTAAGGAGCAAGACGGCTGGTTTGTTAAGGAGGAATATTTGCATTTGTTTGAAAAAATAGCTCCGAATTATTTAAGTGAAACATTTAATGCTGAAGTTAGCGAACATCCTAGAGCTAGACTGGTAACTATGGAAGTTAATCCTTTTCATAAAGAAGAACCTGGGATTCGATATCGCTACGACGGCAGGGATGAAGAGGTATTTATTTTTTTTTTTTATCAATCTAGTTTGGCTCATTCATTACATTTTTTCCTTTTTTTGTTTCAGTGGAAATATTTATGCTCAATAGAAAATTTATGTTACATATCTGTTAGGAATGATGGGACTGTTGAAATATGTAGGAAAAATGGAATTCCCTCTTATTTCCGATTTACCTCAGAACGCGTCATGTATTCGTTTGTTAGTCTTTTAGATGGTTATTATCGTTTTAGCTGTAAATGGACTTTTAATTTATGCAAAGATGTTTATTCGCCTTCGTTGAAAATATTACATATGTTGAAGTGTCATGGACCTGTTGGGTAAGTGAAACAAAATTAATTGTTATTTTTTTTTTCAATAAAACATTTCTGACAAGAAAATTCTTTCATAATTTTTTCAGGGGCCATTTTTCCTATGCTAAACTTGAAGAAAAGAGGAACAACAAGCCAGGATGCTTTATTTTGAGGGAAAGCGAGAGCAGCTATGATGTTTACTACCTCGATGTTTGCATAAAATATTTGGCAAAACCAAAAACCTACAAAATAGAAAAACTAAATAATGATGATTACCTCTTTAGTTATAATAATGAACATTACAGTTCGATACCTGCTTTAGTAAGTGCTTTTAGGAATGGAGATGATGATTTAGAATTGTTGGAATGTCTTCCGCCGTCAGAATTTGGTAAGTTTAGAATTTTTTTTTTTAATATGTGATTTTTTTAAAAATAAAATTTCTCATTGCAGATAAATCTTGTTTATTAATTTGCGCTCAAGAGGATCTTAAATCCGAAAAGACTTTAGTTTCGAATCCGGCCGAATATTTACTTAGTGCAGCTCCCCAAATTATAGACATTAAAAACCTTCAAGTTTTTAAAGGAATTAAAAAAGAAAGCAGGAACGGTCGTACATATCATTATCGGAGCTTGTGGATACATCGAAAAGATGCCAAAATCGAAGCATCGATGAAAATTTTGAAACCGGAATTTAGGGATTCCCATTTGACTGTTAGTATTTTGTGAAAGTAAAATTGTTAGGAGCTTGTTTTAAATAATTTTGGTATTTTGTTTTAGGAATTGTTAGAACTTGCTGGTTCCTGGGCTTGTTTGCAATCAAATGCCATAGTGAAATTATATGGGATTACCCTGAAGGGGCCTGTTTCCATGGTGACTGAATATTTACATCACGGTCCGTTTGACGAATATCTTAGGGAAAAGCAGCCTTTCATGAAGCCTGTGGATCTGGTGGAAGCTGGGTCTTATTTGGCTTCTGCCTTGTGGCATTTGGTACGTAATTTTATTTATTTATTTATTTTTTTTGCCTTAACACTGTCGTTGATTAAATTTTTTTAATTATTTATGTTTTGGTCTTTGCAGGAGGAGTGCGGTATTGTTCATGGAAACATACGCTGTCGAAAACTTCTAGTCTCTGCACACAACGAGAATACTTGTTTAATTAAATTATGTGATCCTGGCTTGCACAAATATAACAACGATGAGTAAGTTCGAAAGAATGTTAAATTTTATTATATTTTAATAGAAAATTTAAGAGTTGTCCGGCTTAAAGGGGCGAATTTAATGCCTCTATCTAAGGGTAATTTTTCTAATAAAATTAGATCCGGAATTTCAGGGTTTCAAACTTTACTGGTTCTAAAGCCATTTCTGGAACAAGGACGATTTAAAAAGAAATTATTTAAAAAGGAAAATTTATTTTCTGACAATGAATAATTTTTTGGTCATAGTATTATTGAAATCTGGTTTGGTTCAAAGTTACCCATATTTTTCACAATTTAATAATTCCATGCCCTGACTATAATTCCAGAATTTTTGTTGAAAGAAAAAATTTCAAATTACCCATTTTAAATAAATTTTTTCAAAAATTGCCCTTGTTCCAGAGATGGTTTCCATTGAATAATTTTTTGAAAATTACTAAAATTAAAACTAGTTCTTTGGTTGAAAAAAATGAATTTTTTGCCTATTTTCAAGATGTCATCGGATGGTCATCGGCGAACCCAGTTCATCCCTAATTATTTAATCTTTTCTCCAACGCCTATTTTTACATAATTTTCAATAATATTTCTTATTTTTTTCTTTTTAGAGTTCACTGGATCCCTCCAGAATGCCATCTTGACTTTACTCTAGCAAGAAATTTACCGACTGCTGACGTATGGGCTTTCGGAACTACGCTCTGGGAAATCTTTTCGTATGGAACTCTTCCCGATGCATCCTGTGATACAGACGTAAGTTTAAAAAGCTGCAAAATTAAGGATAGATTTATTTTTAAAAAAATGACTTAAATTGTCTGAATTTTCAGACAAACTTAATCTATCCCTCAGAGTCAAACGATTGAATTTGAAAGCAAAGGAACCGTTTGTTTTGATAAAACAGAGCATAGAAGCCATTTTGGATTTTTCAAATGCAACGTTTTGGCTCTGAGATACAGAAATTTTTTAAAATAAATTGTAATTTTTTTTTTCCTTTTCTCAAAATTATTTTTTAGAGTTTGGGCTAATTTTATTTATTTATTATTTATTTATTCTTTTTTTTCAGTACTATTTTCGAGGAAAAAGACTGCCTATTCCACCCAAATGCCCCATAGATATTTACAGGTTGATGTTAGAATGTTGGGATGCAGATGTGTATAGAAGGAAAAAGCCGCAAGCAATTATGCGAGATATAAATCAGTTATTGTATCAAGGTACTTACCTAATTTACTTAAAAAATGTTTTTGGAAAAAAAATAAAATTTTTTTCTCTTTTTTTCGTTTCAGTGTTTAACTCTAGAAGAACGCACGTTTATGCAACGACTTTCCCAAAAGCCTTTAGAAGCGAGGATCAACATAGCATGACTGAATCCAATGCCAGTTTAGGGTCAGATGCTACTGCTGAAACCTTCCTAGTCACCGACGTTCCAACTGATGATTTGATCCCAGTGTCCGATCTAACTTCTACTTGCAGCTTCATCGACACCAAGTTTGGGAATTTGTTATTTAGAGGGATAGGAGGGGCCTATGTAAGTGCATTATCTACTTTCAAAAAAAAAATAAGATATTTGGTTATGAATGGAACATATTTTGTTGAATTCAATTCAATCCTCCCTTCATTTTTAAATTTTTCAGGCAACACAAGCTTTATCCCCAGACATAGCAACCATGCTTTCTCAGTGTGAATCCAATGTTAGTTCGTTAGATAGCGATTCATTTATCCAAGGGATTTTCGAATTGGATCAAGACTGCAATGTCGTACTCCAAGGAAAAATTGGACAAGTTAGTAATTTTTTTAAATTTCAAATTATTAATATTTTGGTTTAACCCTCATTCCTTTTTTTTCAAATTTTTTTCAGGGTTTTTACGGAGAAGTTTTTAAAGGAGTTTTGGAAAGATCAGACAGGGATCCTCAATTAGTTGCCGTTAAAAAATTAAAAGCGAATGCTCTCAGTACGACAAGGCAGGATTTAGAGCGTGAAATCGCTATTATGGAGGTATGCCTGGTGCTGTTTAATCCATTCCATTTTTATTTTAACTAAAATATTAATTTTTTAAATAGGAAATGAGACAGTTTTACTAATTGGTGATTTTTTTTTTTTTTTTTTTTTTTTTTTTTTTTTAGAATTTGAAGCACAAAAACATAGTTGAGATCATAGGAGCCATACACGAGCCGGATGTAAGCTTAGTAATGGAATACGTTCAACACGGTTCTCTGCAGACTTATTTAAAAATTAACAAAGAAACTTTAAAGCCGGAATCCTTGCTCAAATTCGCACTTGATGTGGCTTGTGTGAGTACAATATTTTTAGTACCTGGTGATTAAAATATATTTTCGCTCAAGATTATTCTACCAGTGTAGCTACATGTTCTTAAAAATAACGAGACAAAATTCACCCTTTTGATAAGTCGTTTCTGTGTCTTTTATTTATGTTTTTCTTTTAAAAAAATGGTCCCTCTTGTTTTCAGGGTATGGATTACCTCGGAAAGAAAAGCATCGTCCACAGGGATTTAGCAGCTAGAAACATTTTAGTAGCCAGTGAGAATCACGTCAAAATATCCGATTTCGGATTGGCTCAAGTAGTCGGCCAAAATAGTTATTACATTTTAAAAACGAATAGAGAACTTCCTATAAAATGGTAAGAATTTTAACTTACAATTTCTTTTCCATTTTATTTTATTACGCTCTTTTGCTTATTCAGTCAATTTTTTTTAAATTTTTAGGTACGCTCCCGAAAGTTTAAGAGACGGAAAATTTTCGCACCGATCAGACGTTTGGTCCTACGGTGTCACCCTTTATGAAATGTTCTCACTGGGGGAGGATCCGAAACTGGAGTGTTGCTCCGACGACATGGATCAATCCAAACTTTTGGAAGCTTTGGAAAGCGGGGCCCGGTTGCAGTGCCCACCTACCTGCCCCCAAACGGTTTACGTAAAGTTAATCGTACCGTGTTGGAAATTAGATTCTAAAGACCGGCCGATTTTCGCAAAAATTTGCGACACGATACAAAAAATAAGACTTTAAAGGTAATTTTTAAGGATTTTTTTTGTGTCGTTTACTTATTGGATCAATCAGCGCTTAATGTATCCTCCGTGCACGAGGACGGGACATTAAGCGAGGACTGAACCTTTTTTGCGAAAACTTTTCATACGGTACAAAAACGGAAACTTTCAAAGATTTTCAGTAGTGATCCTCGATTTATAAATCCAAATTTATTTTTTACGGTTTTTTTATTTTTTATTATTTTTTTATTCGACAGTTTAGTCATTTGGCAGTAGCTTATAAATTTTAATTGTGTAGCGTATAAAAAGTTGATTCCTTTTTAAAGGAACCCCAGTTAGGGTGGCTCAGATGCAATGAATCATGTTGCTTCAACTTTCGGTTATTTTTCAATCTAAAAACGAGAAATTATTTTTCGATTTTCTGAAACAAATTCAAAAGGATTTTTAAGGTGCACTAGGGAATTTTATTTCTGTTACCGGAATTGTTACGATTTTAGAATCTAAATATCACCAAGACATTTAGCCAAAAACGGCTAAAACTTAATTTTTTTTGTCGAAAATTCGCATTGCGTTTTTAATTCTCCCATTGAGACAGTATCAAATTCTAAAAAAAAAAACAAGCATTATTTTAACTAAAAGACTGAAAAATATTATTTTCGTTTCCCCAAGAATGGCGCGTGTAGCTGTAAACTTTTTTTTACAATTGTTCGTTTGTAGAGCACGGTCAATATGCAAAATTAGAAAAAAAAATGGGCGAAATGAAATACGAAAAACAGTTCGATTTTGATATATTGAAAACCGTTCAACATATCGAAGCGTTAAATCGGATATGAAATGTATTATCTGACTTGGTGATTACAAAACACGAAAAATAAAAAAAATGATTCCAGCTTCGTTAAATTTATTATTATGCCTTCGAACGGAATTGAAGCACGAAAAAATGAGGACAGACGGACGGACGGACATTAGTAAATAGCTTTGTTATGAAAAGTTACTCCCGCAAATTGCCATTTGTTTTGCTCTCCGTTCAGTATTGACGGAGGTACCCAAAACTCGAAACCAAATTAAATATACTCTTTTATGAATTGAATTGAATAGTATAAAAAACGATAATCCCTAATCCCGAATTTTAAATTTTCCGGAAAAACTGAACGTCGACTCATTTTTGAGTAAAAGAGTAGATGAATTTGTATTTTAGTAGCAGTATTATTAGCAGATTTTCAGAATTCAGCTGTCAGGTCTTGTCACCACTTGCAATAAGTCCGATAATAGGACTATGATCTGAGGATACGATTAAAAAGGGTTATGTGAGTGTAGGATATTTTTCGGTGATTCGGGAAACTCTTTTTAAGTTCTTGACGGATTGTTAAATAATCTTAAAATTTTTTTAATTAATCTTAAATTTAATTGCAGCTCCAAATCTGTTTTATTCTGTCCTTGGGTTAATCCTACTATTTATGGGATTAACCCACAAAAGCTAACAATATTTTCGTCGTCAGTTTTCAGAGTAAATAAACTGCTCGTTTAAAAGCTAATTAATCAAAAGTTCTTAATAAATTTTAAACTGTAAGAACACCTAATCTGAAAGACTTCGGTTTGTTTTCTGAATAGTAAAAAATATCCAAGCCCAGTGTTTGTTACAAGTTTGAACTTAAAACTCAAATGTTGATTATATTCGTCATTTCAAAATTGCCAGGATGCATTAAGTTCTCCTGTTCAATTACATTCTGCGATTGACCTATTTTTTAGACCAAAAAAAAAAGAAAGAAATCGAAAAATCTTGAAGCAGCATGATTCTGTTTGCCTTTTTTGGGCACTCAAACTGAGGTACGGACCGCTAAGAAATTTATCCGTATCGAATACTTTTTAAAAGAAGTAAAGACCTCATTAAACCTGTGAGAGCTCTCTATCTTATCATTTTCAACTTTCAAATATCTAATATTTTTCCCAAACTTACTTTTTCATTAATTCATTTATTTCCTCTTGTTCCCTTCACATTTTTCTTTAATTTCACTTTTTACCCGTACGAAAAAGAGATGCATAAATTATACAAAAAAATTGAGCATACATAAAAATGCATAAATTACGTATAAACACTTAATTTTTTTACCACAAAAATTTTTTTTCATCCTCAAAAATAATTATGTACAAATTATGCATAAAAAGTATGCATAAAATGGAAAAAAGTTATTGAATAAGAATAATATTTGCAAATTTTACTGCTGTATGAGTTTTAAAAAATTATATGAATAAATAAATTATGCGTATCCAGATTTTTATGCTAAAAAATATTATGCATAAGTTTTGTAAAAATTATGCATATTCAAATTTTGGTGCTTAAAAAAATATGCATAAACTTTGTTAAAATTATGCAGGTCCAAATTTTTGTATAAATGATACAAAAACGATACACTTTTATATAAATTTTTTGCATTTATTTTGCAAAAATTTTACACACTTTCTGCATCACTTTTTCTTACTGGTAGCTTTTAATATACGTATATGGAGTAGAAGAATTCCAGTTTTTAATTTTTCAAAATGGATTTGACTGGGATGCAGCAATTAAGAGCCAAAGAATTCTTTTTTTAAATTATTTTTTTATTTTATATTTTTGTAAATTTTTTTTACTAAAAAAAAAAAAAAAAAATTGGCACGGGTTTTGATCTCAATTGAAGAATATTTGCATGCTGTAGAAAAAGAAAAAAAAAATTAAGTGGCAAAATCAGTTTTTTAAGGATTTTATTTTAGATGTTTTTACGAAAATTATTTTTAAAATAGGCCTACGTAGTTTCAGAGAAATGGTTTGATCAGTAAAATCGAATGATTTCGGATAGTCCCCTTAAGATTCTAAAAAAAAATCTGGAAATTGAAAATTGGGAAAATTTGTGTGAAAGCATTTAATTTTTTCACCCCCGAAGATTAGACTTACCTATGCTATTTTAGAATTCACATTTTTGGCATTTTTTAATTAAAATTTCCGTCACAAAAAATATGCACAAAAATTGTTCTTAAGCTAAATTTTCCGTTATTTTGAAAATATTACATGTACAAAAAAAATTAAGATTTAATTTTCAAAAATTGTTTTGGCAAATCGAATTTAGAGTTGATTTGATTTGATTGTTCACAATTTAGGTAGGCTAGATTATAATTGTTTTTATCGGTTAAAATATTTCTGAAACGGCCTTAATTTTAAATATTTTGCAAGTAAATGTTAGTATTATTATTAATCACAGATCGTCCTGAATATCTTAATTGTTAACATTTGGTGCTTTTACCAAAAAAAAATTACTCAGGCTCGCTAAATAAAAAAAAACTTTCTTAAGATGTTTTTATCTTTGTTATTGTTTTACATCTTTAGGGAACATAATATTCGTCTTTTTTTTTAATTTTAGGAATAATAAAAATTTTTTGAAATAGATTCATTAAATTTTTAACAAATTATTTACGAATTAAATCAGTGCCGTAGTCGCAAGAGGGCTAAAAGGTCGTTAACGTAACCAATCGAAATTGACTATTTTTTGGATTGGTCACCGTTAAAGAGAACCTCCCTCAAAAATTCTTGCGGCTGCTGCCCTCGTTTGGAAAAACTTTCCTAAATTTTTTTTTTTCTGTCTTTAAGAAATTATATATATTAATTTTTTTTCCCTCTCTTCTCTTTTCAGGTGAAATTGAATTCCATTACACAGCGGTAAAGGAACAAGACATTAAACAACGAGGATTTTGAAACAATGAAATTTGATTCGATTTGAAGATTTTTTTTTGTTTCTTCTAAACCCAGAGCCAACCCGTTTCTAATCGGTCGGGACTCGCAATGAAAACAAATGATGATTGCGTAAAATAAAATCACGTCCGTAGTGTGGTAAGTTTCGATTAGAACGTACAAGTGTGACTTATGACGATTCGGATTAAATTGTACCCCTTCCGGCTATGAAAATAATAGAGCAATATTGGAGCCCACCTGCGAGGCTCTAATGCCATTAATCAAAGGTGCACATAGTCTTTATGGGATTGAGTCGGTAGCTAATAATCTTTTTTGAGGGATTCATTTATCCATTGTTTTCAACTCGGAAAAAAAAAATGTTGAAAATGTCTCTGTAAGCACATATCGCAAAAAAAAAGCATGCTCCACATATATTCTCGTAGTTCAGTGAACCGAGAAATTTGCAGGTACAATCCACACCTCGTATTTTTAATTTTTTTCAGTTTAATAATTCCTTATATCCATTCACCGGTTATCAATCGATTATTTCCGAGTCTGTAAAACGCAAATCAATTTCAATTTCTGCCCTCACGTCACGGATAATAAACCAGTTTAATATTATTTTATATGTCAGTCCGTTGTCCTCGTCGTCGTTTTCAAATCCTTTTTTTTTTTTTTTTTTTTTTTTTTTTTTGAAAAAGAGGATTTTTTTCCTTTGTTTTTTTCTTTTTGTTTTTTTAAAATGCTAGCCCGAAACTATTCGAACTGACTGATGTGATTTAAAGTGGGTTGTTAATTGGTTATCATTGCCATTGCCATCCATTGCCTTTGCCATTGCCAGTGCCACTTGAGCGGGGCATTTGTTTTGCCTAAGGCCCGGTTTACACTATCTTTTTTTAAAAATGGTTATTGCTAAGTCATTTTTATTACCATTTGGTTGTTATCATTTCCATAAGAAGTTAGTAATTGCCATTACCGTTGCCGATTTATTACCATTGATTAAGTTATCAAAAACGATCGCATATGTAGGCCGCATACAATTGGGTGTAAGTTATTTGTCTAGATTTCATGAGATGAGATGAGATGCTGATGCTGTTCTATAAAGAATAACCTCCTGATCGTCTAAGATACGTTTCATTACCATTGCCATTACCATTACCGTTACTGTTATTATTATCCTTGTATACCTTATTTTTTGCTAAAAATAGTGAAAAATCTTTAGGGTTGCTTTTTAGGATTAAATGCAATAGTAAGTGGTAATTCAAATAAAACTTTTATTTTAATTACCACTCGATAGTGGACCAATACCATTACCATTACCATTACCGTTAATATCATCCTTGTATAGCTCAATTTTGCCGAAACTGTAAAAAATCTTAATAGTTGATTTCTTAGGGTTGAATGCAATGCTATTTTACACGCATTACCACTCTTAGTGGACCATGGCCATTACCATTACCAATACCATTACCATTACAGTTAGTATTATCCTTCTATAGCTCAATTTTGCCAAAAACTGAAAAATCTTTACAGTTGATTTTTTTAATGTTAAATGCAATGCTATTTTACACGCATTACCACTCATTAGTGGACCATTGCCATCAGCATACCATTACTGTTAGCTTATTTGCATTATTGTTGTGTAACTTATTTTTTGCTAAGAACTATGAAAAATCTTTTAGAGTCGTTTTTTAGGATTGCATGCAATGGTATTCTACTTGGGCCATTACTATTACCATTACCACTACCACTACCATTACCATTATCATTACCATTACAGTTAGCTTTATCATTGTATAGCTCAATTTTTCCGAAACTGTGAAAACTCTTTATAGTTGACTTTTTAGGGCTAAATGCAATGCTATTTTACACGCATTACCACTCCATAGGGGACCATTACCATTACCACTACTATTGCCTGGCCTAACTCACCAGGAACAATCTCTAACCTTATAATACCTAAGAACCTTTTTCTTTACTTATTACTTTCTTTAAAACTGTTAAATAAGTTGCTAATATCCCAAGCGAATTACCAATCGCAAATTACCATTGCCTTAACGTAGAATGCTACAGGTCTTTGTCCTAATCGATTACAATTAGTCAAATACAATTTTCGGAGCGTGACTTTTACAAACTCTTTTCTTTTAAAAATATTTGTCTTTGTGCCACTCGCTCGTGGCCAAAGAATCCATTGTCGTGTTACAAAGGGCCTTTTTCAAAAGTTTGTATTAAAAAAAAAAAAAATCTTGCTTGTTGTTGTTGTCGTTGTTGTTGTTCCCCCGCGCAAGAAGAATAATAGTCTATTACATTTCGCCGCAGTTTTTTTTTTTCTTGTTCACGCTCGTCGTAAGAAGAAAAAAGAAGGAATGAATGAAAAATGTCTTGAAGCGAAAATTACAAACATATACAATGATATAATTATAAAAGATGACATTTTATAAAACCAAGTCATTGTTATGATAGATTGCGCACGCGCAACAAAAATCTTACCCATAGGCAGGGAAAATTAACACTCTTTTGTTCCTTGGAATGATTTTATTCAGGATAAATGTTTATAAGTTTCATTGTCTTCAAATCAGAATGCTGCCTACGGTGACACAGACATTCTGCTTTTGTTCTGGGAGTGCACCAAAAAAAAAAAAAAAATTTAAAAAAGCCCTTAAAAAAAGGAGGGGTTAGTTCATTTTGGTAATTCGGAGATAAGGTCCTAAGGCGAGATGGACGTGGCTACCTATTTGGAAGGGTTTCTTTGTATTAAGAGCCCGAAAACTCCCTGACCGCTTCACTAGGTGCGCTGCGGTGCAGTAAGAAAATTTAAGAAAATCGTTATAATTTTTGGTAAAAATAAAAAAAAAAAAAAGGCTTGCGATAAAACTTTTAAAAAGAAAATTTCCCTTGGAAAGCTTCTGGTGTTATTTTTCTGTATAATTTTTTGGCTTTTATTTAATATCTAAATGTTTTAGTATAAAATCTAGACAAAGATGGAAAACCATGGTTTTTTAAGGCTCTGATTCTCGATCTGTTTTCTACTTTCTTGCTGAAATAATATGGTTGTCATCACCACGATTTTATCATAGCTTTTCTTTAAAATTTGGAATCAAAACTGTCATTTATATTCCTCCATTTTAAAGTTTTTGATTCAGAAAATATAAAGACGTATTTCATTTTCTGAAGTCACGCTGAGTCTTATTGGAAGGATTAAGAGTCCGCATCGTCGTCGTCGTGACGCAGATTTTTTCGTCACGGAAAAACGATGACAAAGCTTTAAAAAAGAAAAGCTAAGAAATTATCAGGAAAAAATTGTGAACATTTCTTAGTTTTTCTTTTTTCAATATTTGTCTTCGTTTTTCCGTAAAATGAAAAATACGATTTACCTGCTGCCACGACTGATGCGTACTCTTAAGGGTGTAATAATCGACAATTCCGGTTTATCGCTAAAGAAGAACTGAATTTATTTCATTTTTGGAGAGGTTGGCAATCTTCTCCAGAAATGAAAACGGTTCGTTTTTATTTTTAAGGAGAAAAGTTGAATTCGGTTTGATTTCGGTTAAAATGTTGTCCACCTGGAATGGTTTGGTTCGGTTTGGGCACTGATCCAAAATTTTTTGAATACGGTTCGGTTTGGTATCGGTTTGGTTTTTTTTTTTTTTTTTTTTATAAATCCGGTTTGGTTTCTGTTTTGGTCTGGTTTCTTTCTTGAATCCGGTTTGGTTCGGTTTTTGTTCGGTTTTTTTAAAAGGAAAGTCCGGTTTCGGTTCAGCTTTTGGTAAAATAAAATCCAGTTTCAGTTTGGTTTCTAGTAAAAAACTCCGGTTTCGGTTTTTGGTGTTTAGTAGAAAACAGGATTTTTTTAAATATAAAGAAAACGGTTTTAGTTCGATTTGGTTCGGTTCGGTTCGGTTTGGTTTTTTTTTTAACCATTTGGTTTTGGTTTCGGTTCTGGTTTTTTCTTTTCCTGATTTGGGTTAGGGTTTCGGTTCGGTTTTGAACTTTTTTAAGTTTTAAATGGGTTCGGTTTTTTAATTAAAAATTTTCTACAAGGTTCGGTTCTGTTTCGGTGCTGTAATTTTTTTTTTTTTATAAATGGTTCGGATTCGACTTCGGTTTTGGTCTTTTTTTTTCCTGGTTTGGGTTCGGTTTTTCAATTAAAATTTCCTACAAGGTTCGGTTCGGTTTGGTTTTCCTGAGACAAAAAACGCGGGTTCGGTTTGGTTTGCATTCATGATTTTGGCTTGCATTTAATTGGTCAGTATTTAAAATGATTGAGCAGTAAATTAATACTTCTCGGACAGTAAATTAACAGTTTTCGACAGTAAATTAATATTTACCGGGCAGCAAGTTAATATTTTATAATATTTTTATTTTTCGGGACATGGATCAGCATATTACTTGAAAAAGCCACGATGTAAACCGAGTGCAACATTCTAGTAACAAAGGAAATCAGTTGAAAAGTTAAATCGAAGTGGCGAAAGATGGAACTGAACCATCGACCTCTCGTTTTCATGACGATTGCTCTACCACTAAGCTACTTTGGGAATCGATTCAACATTCAACTGATATTAAACGAATCACGATTTTTCAGGAAGAAGATATTATTAATTTTAATTGGGGGAAATATTTTATTTTTAATTTTATTTTATTTGATCCATGCCCCGAAAAATAAAAATATTATAAAGTAAAATAGCTGGATCGTTAAAAATAATCATATAAATTAATATTATTCGGCCAGTAAAAACATGAGTTTATGGCATGTAAAAAAATGTATGTGGTGTAAAATGGCATTTATGTATGAAAAAGTATTAAGAGTGCAGGGATAAAACGCTCTTAGTAATTATACATCTATCTGAAGCTGAGGGTAAATTTTATATATATTATTAGTCATTTTTACTGTAAGTATGGTAAAAACAACCTTAAGTAAGGTAAACATCACTAATAATATACAGTATATCAAATTGACCCTCAGCTTCAGGTAGATGTATAATTAATAATAAGGTAATTACTAATAGTAATAGTCATAATAATTACTAAGAGCGTTTTATTCGTGTGATAATACTTATACTACCACTATATTATTTTCATACTGGAATCGCCAAATCGTTTCCTCTTTGACAACTAACTCTGCTTCTTCTTTACTGTTAAACACTTGAAATAATTCCCGCATAAGCTTCCTTTTTTTTCTTTGACTGTTGATTTTTTGATCATTCGTAACTACATCTTCTTCATCGCTTAAGATTCTTCCACGAAATCGGCCATTTTTTACATTAACGATCAGCTACACGCACAATAAATCGCGGGCACTGTGAAACACCGAATTTAAAAACACAGAAGAATTTTTGCATATACTAATACATGTTTTCCAATTAGTCTCTCCTGCCTTTTAGGAGTAATTCACTTCTTCCTTCTTTTTTATATGCTAATTGTCTATCTAAATTAATTCAGACAAATTTCCCAAATTTTCTGAGAATGATCCTATGACCTCCTTCTATTGATTCCATCCAATAAAATTTTGATTTTTACCATTATCCCATACGCTATATTCTATTCACTTTCTTGGCCTGCACTTTTTATTTTTATTTTTGGAGATATCCTTAACCGCAAAAGGAATTAAAAAATAAATTGTAAATAATGTCCGGAAAAAATGATTTTTTACGACATCGCGCCAAAAATAGAGGGAAAGTGAAGCAATTTTGATAAGCTAAGGTTAATTCACAAACCTGAACCATGGAAAAATCTTTGGTGACCCTTCATATTGGAGATTGATTTTTGAGATGGAGTTTTTTTTTTTTTTTTTTTTCATAATTGTATTACTTAAACAAGATGTATCCGTTCAAGATTAGTGTAATCGTCCTTCTTTTAATTCAGTGAGGTTTATATTTTATTTTTATCAATTTATTGCGGCATTTTTTATTAAGAAAAACAAAATAACCGATTTCAACGAAAACCGTTCGGAAACCCTCAAAACATTATAATATTTATAAAATCAATTTCCAGTGAAGGAAATACCATTATTGAATGTTTTCAATCAAAATCCGCTAACCATAATTTTAAGGACGGGGACGACATCATCTTCGAAAAATTTCAGTTATTTTTTATTTTTTTCCTTCGATCCGTACGGTTTTTATCAAAAAAATAAGGACATTATCAATTTGTTACAGAAAATGACATTAAATTTGAAGTAAAACAATGTGGAATTGCGCGCGTGCGCATTAATCACAAATGATTCTTAGACGGTTCTTTTTTTTCCAATTTTTTTTTTTTATATTCGATTGAAAACAGTACAAAAATCTACACCCACAAAATGACATATTGTAGTGCAATTAAATACCACACACAGGTTTTCATGGCGAATTTGTTCCGCTCTCTATTTAAAAAATTGAAGATTATAAACCTATATTTAACTAAAAGAATCCATTTTCCCCGTGAACCTCTGTTAAATATTCAATCAAACATACAATTAAGTGATCCGTTACTTTGATAACTTTGTAATATACCAAGCTCGGTATAATCGAGGGTTTTTTCAAATGGTCAGGTTTTCAATTTACATGTTTTAATCATTTTTATTTTAACGCCCTTTTCGGGTATCGAAATTCTGTTAAATGTAATTTAATAGCCCAAGCGGTAAGGAGACTGGAAACGAATGCGGTTTCTGCAGCGTGAATTGCCTTGTTTTTTTAATTCCGGTGTTTTATCTTGTTTGTTGCCTAACAGGGGCGCCATTTAATTTTTTTTTTTTTGCCAAATCAATGAATAATTAATAAGATAAATATATTGGGGTGTCCTTTATTTTGGCAATTTTCGAATTTCAAATCGCTTACCCCCAAAAATGGTTCTCCTTGGTGTACTTATAAACCCGAATTTTTTAATTTATTTTTACTCGATTTTAGAATTTTTTTTTTTTTTGGCGATTTGAGCTAAAAGTTCTGAAAATTGCCATAAGAAAAAAAAGCCGACAACTTTTTATTTTTTATTTATTTATTTATTTTTTTTTTTTTTTTTGCGAGAAAATGCGGTCTCTTATCGGAAATTTTCCGTAGATCAGGAATCTGAAGGCTGTTTTTTTATACCTGGTCCGGTTTTTGAGCTAAAAGCCAAAATATGGCAAAAAAAAAAGTGGTAAATTGACAAAATATAGCAAGTCCTCAGTTACACTCGTATTTTGGTCTTTAGCTCAAAAATCGGATCAGACATAAAAAACGGACTTCTGATTCGTGATCTACACCCAAAAAAATGAATATGCCTCGTTCGCAAAACAAGCGATGATGCTTAGCGACAAAGCAAATTTGCTTTGCCGCAAAGCATCATCAAATGCTTTGTCGCAAAGCATTTTTGCTTAGACCCAAAGCAGCATTTTTTTGAGTGTACGGAAAATTTCCGATAAGAAACTGTTGTTGTTGTTGCAAAAATCAGTCAACACCTCAGTGTTGACTGATTTTTGCTTTCTTGTGTGCCAGCTCATCGCTCCCCTCCAAAAATAGTAACAAATTCATTGTAGCTTTTTCTATCCGGATCGGAGGCGTAGTCCGAGAAGGTAGTACACTGTCCACGTGGACAGTACCGTAATTCGACAGGCAGAAAGCCATAACAAGATTTTTAGAATTTAGTTTTCCGGCCTGTGGCCAAAACCAATTTTTGACTTCAAATTCGTTATCTACGCAAAATTTCCGATAGGAAACGACGGTCTTTTATACGAAAAAAATTTTTTTATTTTTGGTCCTTAAATGGGTTTTTTTGAAAATTCCAAGGCCATTGCGGCACCTCAAAATGTCGTTTTAAAAATCTGAAAAAAAATTAGGATTAATAGTATTATAAAAAGGCATCGATTCCCATATCAGGCGTTTTCAGATTAAAAAATTCGCGTTTTTCGACTCGCCCTACTATTGCATTGCATTACATTACATTGCATCACCATTGAATTGCATTACATTGCATTGCATTACGATTGAATTGCATTACCATTGCATTGCATTACATTACTTTGCATTATCCTAATTTGCATTGCATTACTTTGCATTACCATTTTTAAATGTTGTTATTTGCGTTTTTGACTCGTCCGCCATCTCGAATCTCGGTTTTACCGAAATTTAGATATCATATTCGAAAATATACGATTCAAATTCTCATGAAGAGACTGATCTCTAATTCCGGATCAAAATGATTCCCGTACGAAGATATGATGCAAAAAGTGTATAAAATTTTTGCAAAGTAAATGCAAAAAATTGATATAAAAAAATGTATTATTTTTGTATCATTTTTACAAAAATTAAACACGCATAATTTTATTAAGCATGAAAATCTGGATATGCATAATTTAATAAATTTTGAAAATTTTCCTGCTTAATGATTTAAAAAATTATATGCATAAATTATTAATTTATGCATATAATTTTTTAAATCATTAAGCAGGAAAATTTTCAAATGTTATGCTTGTTTAACTTTTTTTTCCATTTTATACATATTACTTATTTATGCATAATTTTATTGGAGGATGAAAAAAACATTTCCGGTAAAAAAAAATTTAGGTTCCAATCCCGGTAAAAGTCCTTCAATTAAATTCTGAAGCGACAGCCACATACAAAATAAGTTAAGTTCTTTATACATAATTTATGCATTTCTTATGTATGTCCTTTTTTTTTGTATAATTTAAACATGATTTTTATATAATTTATGATTCCGATTCTTTTTCGTAAGGTTTCCGTCAGGGTCACTGCATATCCAGTCCAATTAAGCATTACTTCAGCAAATAACGGTCGGAGAATGTTTAAAATCGCCAAAATGATACCGACGAAATAGAATACTCCACCATTTGCGGAAATATTTAACAAAAAATGATACTCATACAGGAGACTTATTCAGTCGGGAAAGGGTTTAAACATTTTTTTAAACGTTTATTATTTTTTGTTACACATTTTCCGCTATACTTTCTAAAACATATGTAACGACAAATTAAGCGTATTTCTTTCTTTTTTTCGCATACAATGTAATAAAAAAAAAAGAAAGAAAAAAAAGTTGACATGGAATCGTGTAATTGTTTTCGATTCAGTTTAGCAGAATTTTCGATGAAATTCGGTCAAGTTATTGAATTTGCAATTAGATAACCTTTGAACCATTTAATCGATTTCTTATTTTTTTTTTTATGATGAAAGATCATGCGGATATTATGCGGTTGAAGAGGGTCACCGTTGGAGTCACCGGTAACTTTCGAACGAGTTAAGTTATTTTCAAAGTTGGGTGTTTGTTAATAGAATGATGTCAATGTATTTTATGCTTTATGATGATTGGAGAGTCTTGGGTGGGAAGATTTTACTCGACGGGAAGAGTGGCGACTTCAGCTTAAAATTCCGAAAATTGCCATTATGAGAGAAAAAAAATCAAAATTTATTATTTTTTTTTCTTCGTCTTATCAGACGCTTTCAAATTCAAAAATTCGCGTTTTTCGACCCGCCCTGATGCAATGGTAATGCAATTCAATCGTAATGCAACGTAATGTAATGCAATTCAGTGGTAATGCAATGTAATGTAATGCAATGCAACGTAATGCAATGGTAATGCAATTACCATGAATGGTAATGCAATGAAGTGGTAGTGCAAAGTAATGCAATGCAGTGGTAATGCAATGCAATGCAATGTAATGCAATGCAATGCAATGCAATGTAATGCAATGCAATGGTAATGCAATTACCATGAATGGTAATGCAATGAAGTGGTAGTGCAAAGTAATGCAATGCAGTGGTAATGCAGAGAAATCCCACCCAGTGAAGTAGTACTATAGATCTAATGCAGGTGTAATGCAGTCTTTAATGCAGTGTCCATGCAAGTGCACTAATAATGCAAAGTGCATGTAACGCATAGGTAATGCAACCTAAAGCAAACTTAAGGGTACTTCAAAATGTATGTGTGAGTAACCCCTCGTTGTAAATGCCCTCTTATGGGAAACCAACGCAATGTCTAGCGGCCATTTTGATTTTTAACAGTTCATCCTGCTTACTTTTTACCAACAGGCATTGCTGTTTACTCTTAAAGCGAATGTTGGTTCCATAACCAAAGTTGAAGTCTTAGTATGAACTTATAAAAATGTATTCGTTCGGAAGATAAAAATTTCTTCTTGGCCGGGAAGGATTAACGTCTTTTTTAAGGCTTAAGTGAGCTTTCTACCCTTTGACTTTATGTGGGAAGATCGAACGTTTTGCTCCACATCCCAATTTTTTTTAATTTAGTTGTCGGTCGGGGTTTTCGGTGATTAGTAAAAGGAAAAAAGAAACGTGATTATGATTAATCAATAGTTGATTTCGATCGAATGAAGTGATATCTCGATAATAAAACGATGATAAATTAAGTTGTTAAAACAGCTTACCTCGAGGATAAAAATTGTTATTAAAAGAGCCGTCATCATCATTGTCAACAATGAGATCGAATGAGTTGAGGTCAGAGTCGAATCATTTAGCCGTCGTTGATGATCCATCATTCATTAAAACTTTTTTCGTGAAAGAGTTTTCTTCGGATTGGGAGAGGATTTTTTTTTGAGCCGTTTTTTGCGGAATCCGTTACCAAATATAAAGAATTTCAACATCGTGAATTCTTGTAGTAATATCTCATAATCGAATGTCATCGCCGTTTTTTTTCTTTTATCTGATATTCAGATCGAGACCACCCTCCTTCTTTTTTTTTTCGGCGAAATGTCAAAGAAAGATGGAGATATTCTTTATTGATTAAGTATATGACATTTAAAAACAATACGACACCGGGTCTTAACGCCTAAAACTTGAAAAACCATTCCTTAAGGCAATCACGAAATTTCGATTGTGCTGCCGAGAACAAAAGACAATTTTATCGGCATGCTTTCGATTAACGCCCTACCATCTCCGGACTTTATTTTTCTAAATCAAATAAGTATAATAAATATCATCTTTTTTTTTTCCGCTATAAGGTGTGTGGAAAAAAAAGTAGCCTCTTCGCTTTCTTCAGAGACCCGTCAACCTTTTCCCCGATTTTCCGCCCGTTTTCTTATCCTTTCCGAAGTCAAAATGGCGGCTGCGGAAAGCCAGCCTGCCTCTCCTGTTGAGTTTAAGGTTTTTTTTCCCTTCTTAATTGGATGGCAAAAGATGGCTGACACACACTGTGCATTGTTGAATATGTAGCACGTGTATCTCAGAGGATACCAACTTAAGAGGTGGTCTATTGAGCCTTAAGCTATGTTCAATGCTCAATGCTCATCCCACTTCCACCTCTGTAGCATCATTCATCTCTTTTTGACATTCATACAATCAAATATTGCATTCTTTGATAATAAAACACCGCGAGATAAGTAATGGACCGAAATTATTATTATTATTACTATTTTTTTTTACTTTTCTTTTTTCGGGTTGTCATTATTACCGTCACAGCTTTATAAATAAGCCAAATTTAAAAAATAAAAAAAAATTAATTTAAAATTTTGATGTTGTCATTATCGGATAATTATTTCTAAAAGAAAAGATATGGAGCTCTGTAGGGAGCTTGAATGGGAATTAAGTGTGGAAAGATCGAAAGATGTGGAAGAATTTGCTGAAATTGTGGTCGTTTTCCTCCTCCTCCTCTTCTTTCCTTTACCCTGAATAGGGTGCGGTGGTGTTTCAAGATCTGACTTGTTCTGCCTGATTCCTTAAGGCCATGTGTTCTTCTGCCTAATAGATTTCTTGGTGAACTGAAAATCCCCATCAACGGTTTTGGTTGGCCCACCCGACCTCCCGTGATGAAGGCATTTACCGTTCGAATGAGAGATGCAAATTTACTTGTTTTGATTTATTGATTTTGCAAAAAATTAAGATATCCAATGAACGTTGCGGTGAAATTAAAAAACCGGTTTTCCAGTTTCGGCTTTTTTTTTTTTTTTTTTTTTCGTTTGAAGCAAAGACTAAGAAAATTGGGATCAAATTACACTCAAAATATTCGTAATTTGATGGAGAACAAGATTTTTTAGCAGGGTATGTATTGACCTTTAAAACCTTTATTTAGCTTTTATTTTGACAATCGATTTCCAGTTGACCATAGGGTGTCTCTTAAAGACATAAATGTAGAATTTAGAAACGTTCTCCCCCTGAAAAATTTCCAAATAAATAAGTAGAAACATGTCCCGAAGCTGAGATACTTAGCTTGTTTCTAACCGTACCCCTGGAGATTTTGGGAGAATAACGGAGGAAATGGGGCTAAAATTTGGTAAAAAGGGGCTAAAAGTTGGTGGGAAAAAGCAAGGCCTCAGGGGCACTGGTTAGAAAAAAGTTACGAAGTCCAGCTTCGGGACATGATTTTATTTATTTATTTAGGAATTTTCAAGGGGCGAACATTTTTAAATTCCGTTAGCAAATGGGGCGCAAGGGCCTACGGAACTTGCACGCAAGTCGGCCAGCAGCTCACGAATAGAGCTGTTGGCCTGACTTGCCCATTTTCTAGGCCTCTGGCAGGCCGTGCAAGTCATTATATTATATACACCGTGCAAGTCATTATATCATTCAGCTTGTCCACAGCATGAGTTAAACTATCGGCCACATTTGTCCAAGTATCGGCCACATTTGTCAACCTTGCTGTAATATCCTCCATCTGTTACCGTACTAGGATTCCATAGGATCTTCCATAGGATTACCGTACTAGGTTCAACCCTTTGAGCTTCACCCGCACTTTCGGTTACTTATAATTTCTGTTTGCCAATTTTCCGTCTTTTCCATTTCAATATATTTTTTTCCAATAAAGGGGCTCGCCGCTTCGCTCCTTGCCCTTATCGGAGTTGTCTTTTTCATTGCCATGGGTCCGAACATTAAAGTCTTTCCCTGCTTAATTTCTTTTCTCATTTTCTCCATGGATGTTTTTCTTCGAAAAATTCAGTTACATAAGCAAATGTTAAGGAAATTCAAGCTGAATCGTGTATTTAACTTACAGAATCTTGTTCTCAATCAAGTTACGAACGTTTTGAGCGTCATTTTACCCCGACAACCTGGAATGACTTCACTTTTGGTCTTAAGCTCAACCTTATGGTCTTTAGACCTAAGTGTCATTTTACCCCGACGACCTAGAATGAATTTTGCCAGCAGCATTTGTTAAGATTTTATGGTACCCGCAGGTATAGCACTCTGTGGTATGTCCGCATTGTTGACTATACCCAGTCGTCCAATTTAATCCGGATTAGTCCTAAATAGTAGTTTGTGTTTGTTCTTTCGTCATTGTTTTACATTTGCTTCAATTCTTTTATCTGAAAGAAACTAGAACCGAATTTAGTAAGTCCTGCGATCTTCCTGCTGCCTCGAAATCATTCAGATAGTAGAATATAGATGGGAAATCCTGCCCAACAGAAATGCTTCAACCCTTTACCTAATTCTTGATCTACTTTACTTCCTTTCCTGGTGTCTTTCACTCTCCCAGGACCCACCTCGAAATCATTCAGATAACGTATCATCAGCTGCAAAGGAAAAAAAAATCAATTATATTGTATTTTAACAAAAATAATCGCAAACTACTTCCAATTTAAATAGTCGATTGGTTATTCTCTCATAATCTTTCCCTGGAAGTTTTTTTACATAATCAAAAATTTGAATAACATGTGATCTGTAAAAAATAAAAAATAAAACTAAAAAACCGATTCCAATGCAACACAAGATAATTCTTATCTTGAAAAAAAAAAGTCAATATTTCAACGATTTACTTTTTTAAAAATAACACAGACAAACTTCAAATTGAAATGTATTTTTATTTTACTTTTTATTTTATTTTATTTTTTTTTTTTACTAGGCTTTCACTTGAACTTTTTTTTAATCCAACAAGAATTAAGTTCCTATCAATTTAATGGCTCAAGTCAAGAAGGAAGTGACGCCAGATATTCGCTTCCTTTGTGAGTTGTCCTTTTTCAATTTTTTAAAGGTTTCGATTAAATCAATTCACATTTTAATTTTTATGCATGCTCGAAAAAAATACAACGAATTAAATTTAAATTTTCTTGTTTTGGAGCGCTCGGTGCCTTTAAGGGCAGCCTTAATCAAAAACATTTTGACATCAGATTCAGAAGTTATGATTGGCTACCGTTAAAGGCAATGGATGGTTTTCCTGCTGGGTTTTTCAATAAAAGTTTCTTTATTTTTGAAAATAAATAAGCTTTTCGTAAAAATACCTTATTGAACCTAAGAAGTACGCATCAGTAAAATTTAGCGCAATGATCGATTTATTAGTTAAACATAAGTGGGAAATATCGGTCGTGGCAGTAGATTGATCTACTACCACGTCTGATTCGTACTCTTAATATCGTGCTTTTCCTACTTCGGCCTGTGCCACAAGGCGTGGCTTAGCGGTATCGATCTTGCTTTTGGTGTGCGAGGTCGTTGGTTCGAATCTCTGCCAGCCCTTTTTTTTCCAAAAAATATTGAAATAAATTTTAATTTCCCATCTTCCTTCGTTTTCGCAAATTCAATGAAAATGTTACTGAAAGGAATTATCCGTAGAAATTACTGTAAAATTTACAGAAAAGTTACACAAGGCCTTTTTTCACGTTGTGACAGCTGCATCCGTCCAATACAAAGCAAAACGACATTCGCAAAACATAGGAAAAAACGAAATTATCGAAAAATAACATGAGAAAAGTACTGAAACAAACTAAATAATGAAAACAATTCACAATTAAGCTATAGAATTCCCTCTTCAAATGGATGTTTCTATTAGTGTTTTCAATTTCCAATTAAAAAGTTCCATTGAATAAAATTATAAAATCAAAAGAAATTGAGAGACTTTCATATAGTAATTTTTATTAGACCTTGAAAATAATGCCTTCAGTAGAGTTATTGTTCTGGAAAAAGGATCTGATGCAAAAGTCAATTGGGGGGCACTTGGCTATGATAATTCGGCACGAAAATTATGGAACTCATTATGTGTCATGGTGGCCGAAAGAAAAATGTATTAAATACATAAAACCTAGTCGCTGCAATGAAGCAGCAGAAGATGAAGCAGAACTAAAAGATCTTCGAAAAGAAGTATTTGAGGTCGATTTGCGTTTTGTCAACATAGAAAAAATGATTGAGAGTTGGAAGAGGATTCGAAATCAAAATCAAGGGTATAATTTATTGATTTCAAACTGTTCGACAATTGTTGAACGCATTCTGGTGGAAGGAGGAATGGTTCATAAAAGAATGAATGCATTTCGAATTAGAACTCCTTCGAACGTAATGAAATGGGTGAAAAGGTGCCAGAAAGATCTGTATCGAACTTCGACTAGTCATTGCTTATTCTTCAGTTCAGTTGAACCAATTGGATCGGGATTATTCCCATCCGAGCCGAGGTCTTCCATGAGGTCTGAGACTGGTCGGTCCATTCAGGACCTGCCGGACATATCTTGACATGTCCCACCTGCTCGAGTTATCAGGGCTTGATTATTCTAGTGAGCCTGCGGATCTCGTCGTTGACCGCATGCTCAATTACATGCTTTTTTTTTTTTTTTAATCGACTTTTCGGTCAGAAACTTTGATTATTTCGTACTTTATTCGACATTGCAGTCAGAAACGCATTTTTTATAGGAAATACTTTATTATGAGGCTAAGATGACTGTATTAGTAGTTCCTACAATCCCTGCTAGAGGGAGGGAGTGTCGATGGTCACCCATTCACTCAACGCGGCCTTTCTCAATGCTGCTTAACTTCATTTACGATGCCGCTAGATGGAACGAGTTACCACTCCGGGGCCCTTACAAAACGTCGAATTTTCAAAACCTCGAAACCCCCTGTCGAGATTTTGAAAAGCGATAAATGATATCGCAAATTATTTCGCTTTTCTAAACATTGAACTTTCAGATCCCGGAAAACTTCTTCGGAGATCTGAAAATTCGATGTTTAGAAAAGAACGAATTTATTTTTTTCCCCCCGGTTTCAAATCCTTGAAAATAATTTGACGATTTTAAAAGTCGGCGATTTTAAAATTCGAGGAATATAAAAATGGGGTGGTTTTCTTTGTCAGGTCCCAGCGAGAGCCCGAAGCTGTGGGGGAGCATTGCCTCGGAGTTAGGCGCCCAATCGCCACAGCCGGGCCTCTCAAACAGGGTAAGCTTTGTCGCACTTTTTTATCTTTTACTTTTGTTTGGAAAAACATTTTATAATCATAAATTTTATAATCACGTCCCTGCTTTATCTTTTTTTTAAAATCGTTTTTTCTGTTCTGGGTTTGTGGTTGCCTTTAAAAATTGTCTTTAACGTTCGGTACTTTGTTTTTCACGACCACGACTAGGAGTTACTTCCGAACGTTTTTTAAAACGTGAAGGAGCTGACGGTTGTTTTGTTGGACAAAGGACTCCTAGTAACACTTCTTCTAATGCCTGATGCCCTAATGAGAACCTTGAGGGTCATCATCTAGACGTGGCTGTTTCCAAGGTGGACACCTCTGACGTTAATGTTGACTATTTGCGTTATCCATTTGGAATAAAGCAGATGTCCATTCGACAAAATTTCACCGATATTGATTAATAATCCGGTTCATGTCACATTCCGATTTCTACTGGCTGCGAATTTTGGATATCGTTCATCTACACCATACAACTGATATGAGATAAGAAATAACAAATAGAAAATATGATGTCATCAACATCATTGATGCTTTGGCCTGAGATTCAAAATTAAAATTGTTATCTACATTTCTCGATTTCCTGCCTCACCTTGATTTGTTATTAAATCACAGAACAGACTTCGTCATTTCAGATGTCCAAAAATGATTAAATTCGAATAAAAATTAAGACGGATTCAAAAGGGTTGATACGAAGAACACCGGATGCAGACTGATTGTTGAAAATTAGGTGGACCACGATTAAAGCAATTAAAAGTTTTAATTCTACTTTTGCCTTGTTTGGTTTGATTTGAATTTTATGCCTCCTGGCGGTAGTTTGCTCTGGGTGATCAGATCGAAGTCATTTATTAACATTGAATAAGTTGATGGGGCTAGAGTTTCTTTTTTTCCCCGTTTCCGATTGTCGTTGTTTAATCATTTCTGTTAAAATGAAAAGGGAATAATTTATAACCAATTCGAAGTCATATGACTTCAAATTGGTTAAAAATTGCGGATTGGCGGATATCCACCATTTTACCGGAACAGTAGCCGATAATTCCCTAGTGGATTTGATTTGCGGTCAAATTCTCATTGAAGGACAACCTCATTCAGTTTTTGTAGGGTCACTCCTATTCACTTCCACAGGGAATACATATCGCAGCTGTGACTGGATGCCTTTAGTGCTAAACTGTAGCAGGCGATATCCATCAGTAACCCTAGAAGTTAAGTTCTTCATTCCTCTTTGTTTTCAGCCTCATCCTGGGACATTTTAAGAGGTTCAGACATCCGAAATAGTATTGCACCTCCTATTGGCCTGCCCAAGGAAAGCAGAGAAATCGATCCTGCCAACGACTTTACTGACAAACCGTGGAAGCCTAAACCGAAAAAGTAAGCATGCTCAAATTAATTTATTTTATGGAGTATCCAAAAGTCTGCCGCCATTTGACCAGAATAGCAGCCGACAACCCTCTAGGGGATTTGGCTTGTGATTAAAATCTTCATGACGTCACGAGAAGAAGAGAGATCGTGAAAAAAAAAAGGCGGTAACCTAAATCTACATGGAAGAGAAAGGGAGGGTGGGTCAAAAATCATCAAAATTGATTACGCATTTAATAGGTTGCCATAAGAAGGTTGATAATGATAGTGAATCAGACAGTTTAGATCATGGACGAATGGTCTTAATTGAGATCATGTCAAAAATCTTGCCCAGGCTTTCAAAATCTTCTTTTATACTTTCCTGAGACTTACAGGAGAGATTAAGGAGGTTCTCCAGGTGAATATGAGATTCTTAACTGATCGTTCTCCTGCAAGTTAAACATAGGCGAAACTTCCTTTATTTTTGTGGAAAGGTTTTCCTGCTTACAAAAATTAATTAAAATCGAATAACTTTTTTTAAAATTATGGGAATATCCCTCTTAATATTGTGTACAACTTTTGTGACACGAAAATTCGCTTTTATTATTAACTAAAATGTTTTCAAACTATTTACAAACATAACCTTCAAATTAAATTTTTGTAGGCGGAAAAATTTTTCCTATGTTTAAGTTTCAGGAGAACGATCAGTTAAAAATCTCATATTCACTAGGGTGGCCCAAAAAAAATCGGTCATCTCTGATTTTCGTTCCCTAGCAAAAAATGGGTTCTTTAGGGTCTTGGAACACTTGTGATTTTTTTTCAGATTTTTAAAAAAATTTTTAGAGGTGGCGCCCGAATTTTTTATGTTTTTTTTACTTTTCGCACTTTTATTTGATCAAATTTCAAAAATTCGCAGGAAAAAAATTTGAGGAAATAAAAAATTGATCTTCTTAGGGTGTAATACTTATGTATGTATGTATCCAGAAAAAATTTGATTTTGCCGAAAAATGAGACTTTATGGGTGTTATGTGACTTATTTCGGCGAAAACGGGTTTTTTTATATCTGGGTAGCCCCAAAAGTTAAAAAAATTTCAAGATAGCCAAAATGACCCAAAATAATGTAGATTCATCGCCTTTATTCCAATTTTTGGAGAAAATTTATTTTGCGTGGATATGGACGGTTTTAGGTTAAAAAATAATATTTTTCAAAATTTAAAAAATTTGTTTATTATTTTATGGTGTCCCAATTTTGATTCTACACCTCAAAATCGATTCTACTAGCTCCAGATACCTTCTCCAATTTTTTTCAGATTTTTAAAAAATGTATAGGGGTCGCTACCAGCCTTTATAGGTTTTTCTCGAAAAATGGCTTATGCTAAAAGTGGGATTTTTTGACCGCAAAATAAAAGTCGGTCTTTTTCAAATCTGAGAAACTACTTTATGTTTTTTGACCCGTAGAATTCAAAAATGACCATAAAAATTACGTACGGTTGCGGGAAAAACCCGATATCTCCACACCAATTACCAATTTTAACAATTATCATTACTTATCAATTGGTGTGGAGATATCGGGTTTTTCCCGCAACCGTACGTAATTTTTATGGTCATTTTTGAATTCTACGGGTCAAAAAACATAAAGTAGTTTCTCAGATTTGAAAAAGACCGACTTTTATTTTGCGGTCAAAAAATCCCACTTTTAGCCAGGGGTCCGAAGCTGGTGCCGGTGCCAGTGCCGGTGCTAGCATATATTTAAGTTTCGCTTTGGTCGGTGCCGGTGCTGGTGCCGGTGCCGATACATTTATTTCGAATCTCGATTCCGATTCCGGTGCCAATGTAATTATTTACGGACATCTGGTGCCGGTGCCGGTGCCGATTTCAATCCGGCAGTGAAATAATTTTTAAAATGTTATTTCGTTATTGTTATTGTTATTGTTATTATTATTATTTTTTTTGTTTTTCTCCTCCCCCATCCCTTGGGTACTTACGAAATACTTGAACGACCCCAATGTTTATGATTTTTTTTTTTTAATTTTTCTGTTTTAACTACATATTTTTTTCAAAATAAACCGATTGAAGTAACTTTCTATTTAAGACACAATGACGTATATAAAACTTTTTATTTCTCACAATTAGTAAATACCCATTTTTTTCGAATATTTTTTCTCGGGGGAAAATACGTTATATGCTATAATACGCTGATGCCAGCCTCCATGCTAGCACCAAAGATTTTCGAAACCGGTTCTGGTGCCAGCACCAAAGATATTACAATGCTAGTGCCGGTGCCGGTGCCGGTGCCGGCACCAAAGATTTTACGAATCCAGTGCCGGTGCCGGTGCCAGCACCAACGAAAAAAGAATAAAATTAAAAAAAATTCCGATGCCGATGCCGATTTTATTTTAAAAAAATTTCTGGTGCTGGTGCTAGCACCGGCACCACCGAAAATCGTAAGCTTCGGACCCCTGCTTTTAGCATAAGCCATTTTTCGAGAAAAACCTATAAAGGCTGGTAGCGACCCCTATACATTTTTTAAAAATCTGAAAAAAATTGGAGAAGGTATCTGGAGCTAGTAGAATCGATTTTGAGGTGTAGAATCAAAATTGGGACACCATAAAATAATAAACAAATTTTTTAAATTTTGAAAAATATTATTTTTTAACCTAAAACCGTCCATATCCATGCAAAATAAATTTTCTCCAAAAATTGGAATAAAGGCGATGAATCTACATTATTTTGGGTCATTTTGGCTATCTTGAAATTTTTTTAACTTTTGGGGCTACCCAGATATAAAAAAACCCGTTTTCGCCGAAATAAGTCACATAACACCCATAAAGTCTCATTTTTCGGCAAAATCAAATTTTTTCTGGATACATACATACATAAGTATTACACCCTAAGAAGATCAATTTTTTATTTCATCAAATTTTTTTCCTGCGAATTTTTGAAATTTGATCAAATAAAAGTGCGAAAAGTAAAAAAAACATAAAAAATTCGGGCGCCACCTCTAAAAATTTTTTTAAAAATCTGAAAAAAAATCACAAGTGTTCCAAGACCCTAAAGAACCCATTTTTCGCTAGGGAACGAAAATCAGAGATGACCGATTTTTTTTGGGCCACCCTAATATTCACCTGAGAACCTCTTTAAGTCAAAGACTGGTGCGTTAGTAATAAAGTATCATAAAGGTTGTGGCAATGGTATTTATGGTAGTACCATAAATAGTGAAAATAATAGTGCCACATTGTGCCAGAAAAGCCTGTAAGCGTTGTAAGCACTTGCCCGTAAGAATAAGAGATGCAGAAATTATATAAAATTCATGTAAAAATTATTCAAACAATATTGGAGTTACATAAAAAATGCATAAATTATGGAGAACACCTTAACTTTTTATAGCGGAAAAAATTTTTCATCCTCCAATATAATTAGGCATAAATAAGAATGCATCAAGTGGAAAAAAGCTGAATAAGCATAATATTTGCAAATTTTCCTGCTTCATATGATCTAAGAAATTATATGCATTAATTATGCAAAAATTATGCATATGCAGATTTTCATGATTAAAAAATTATACATAAACACGGAGAAACCCACTCTAGTGCTGAATGCCTGAATCTGGCAATCATTGCCAAACTTTCTGGGTCGGGACCTGACAACCAGGAGTTTTAGTAATCGTTACCAATTTTCTGGCAAAAATTGACACATTATGGTAGTATTTACCTAATATTTAGGGACAGAGTGGCACACAAATCGATTTGTAGCTTATACTAGTAAAAGTTTCTCAGCGAATTTTGTAAAAATTATGCATATTCAAATTTTTGTGCTTAAAAAAAGAATGCTTAAGCTTTGCAAAAATTATGCATATCCAGAATTTCATGCTTGAAAATGTTATGTATATATTTTATAGAGATTATGCGTACTCAAATTTCGGTGCTTGAAAAAATATGCATAAATTTTTACAGAAAAATTGTAAAAAAAGTTCGACAAAAATTATGACAGAAATTTTACGGAAATTTGGACATGCATAACCATGTCCAAATTTTTGTTCAATTCTTTGCATTTATTTTGCAAAACTGTATACACTTTTTGCATCACTTCTTCGTACGGATAGGTTATATCCTGGCGTATGTACTGTGCAATCTACACTTCCAAAGAAAAGTATTAACCTGGGTCGTGACGTTTGGATCACTCCTGGGAAACCTGGCAAACTTGGCAATGTAAGCCTAACAAGATTCGAACTCATGGTCAATTTCCTGGCGTCCAATACTGGACACTACACAGTAAAAAATTTTATGTAAAAATTTACATAATTATGTTAAAATCGGTCTACATAATGTTTATGTTGTTTTTTGTTTATGTTTACCTTTTGGAAAAAACAACAGAAAAAATTTGTGTAGACCGATTTTAACATAATTACATAATATTTTTTACTGTGTATGGGAAATCTTATCATGCTTCAGTCTAGGAAGACTTGATCATGAATGTTGGATCAGGACAAACTTTTCAGTAAATCTTGAATCTGAAATGGAGCAACCTTCCGCTCTACACCCAAAAAAATAACTATGCCTCGTTCGCAAAACAAGCGATGTTGCTTAGCGGCAAAGCAAATATGCTTTGCCGCAAAGCAACATGGCTCGACTCGTCGACATTATGCATTGCGACAAAGCATTCACGAGTCTTGACACAAAACATTTTTACTGCTTAGACCTAAGTTATGCAAAAATGCTTTGTCGCAAAGACCCAAAGCAGCATGTTTGCTTAGGCCCAAAGCAGCATTTTAAAAGCAGCATTTCCCTGGTAAAGAATCTAAAAATGAAAACAACAAATCCCTGCAGTGCTTACATCGCCACTGACGCTATAAAAATCGAGATCAATGTATTAACTTTGTCAGAAAAAAAACAAATCATTATAAAATGGAGTTAAAAATCATCCTTCCATTATAACATATTGTCGTTTCACCGCCTTCGAACAAAGAGCAACCAATACGAATGGCAGGCGGGACTTAACCCACAAAGCAATCTCAATTCCCGCCTTGTTTATCAGAGTCTCTTAATACTAACGCGTCCGTATACATGTGTTCATGCATAAGTTTACCTTTTTTTTTTTTTTAAACAATATGTCCAACCTTGTTTTCACAGTGCCGCGATTTGTTTTTTTCGTTTCGGTTTCCTTGTTCGATCATGAACATTTTAAACGGGAATCGTTTAATTAATCGATTAAAAAAAAGAAAAGTGATTAAAAATGAAACGAAAAATGAATCTCGGTTGAGTTCGTGAAAAGTTAATATTTTCTTTTTTTTTTTTTTTAATTTTGAAAATTTCAATTTTTTTATATGAAAAATTTTGAGAAATGAAGTGGGTGATGGAGTTATTCTGAAATTTTTAGAATGCCTCGGCCGAGCCGAGAATCATACGGCGATCAGAAGCCACCGTATTCCTATATATCGCTGACGGCGATGGCGATTTGGAGTTCGCCGGAGAAAATGTTACCGCTCTCGGACATTTACCGGTTCATAACGGAGAGGTTTCCGTATTACCGGCGGAACACGCAACGGTGGCAAAATTCGCTCCGTCACAATTTGTCCTTTAACGATTGTTTCATTAAAATCCCGAGGCGGCCGGACAGACCCGGGAAAGGTGCTTATTGGGCGCTTCACCCGAACGCCCTGGACATGTTCGAAAACGGAAGTTTCCTACGGAGGCGGAAACGGTTCAAACTTCCGAAATTAGAGAAAGAAGCGATCGAAAGCGTCATAAACGGTCTTCCATTGCCGCAAACCTCTTGTAACAATGTTCCGAGTTCCGGCGTTTCGAATCCGAGGGTTTCCGCGCCGAAATCATTTAGCATCGATAGCATCATCCACGGCTCGGAGAAAATGTCCCCTCCGAGGGATTTTGCCCCTCCTGTTGTTCCTCAGCCGTTAATGGCACGCGGTACCGGTTCCTTTTGCCCACCGGGAAGGATTAATTACCCGCCGGCTGGACTTCCCGCTAATACTGGTTGTTTTCATCATCCTCCGGTTTGCTTGCCCCCGGAGCCGACGAGCCCCTTATTTAATTTATCCGCGAATTCCGGTTATTTAGTTCACCCCGCCGCGGCGGCCATTTACGCCGCGGCGCTTGCCACGGCAGGACTTTTCATGCCTCCGTTCAATAACAATCACCAAACTAAAAATTTGTTAGAGGAAAATTTAATGAATCATCACGCCAAGCTCCAGGGGAATATAATAAAGCCTCATCCGCTTTTACCGACAGGATCCTTCAACAACCTTCCGGCTCAGTTTGCTCTTCCTGCTAGTTTACCGGAGTCCTCGCCGAATTCCCAGAGGATCGTCGAAGTGGATGACGCACCCCCTCCAACCCCGATGGTCGATGTCGTCGATACTAGTTCTTCGAATTCTTCCGACGTCTTTCAAAGAGACGATTTTTCCGCTAAAGAGGATTCGCACTGTAAGTTTCTTTTTTAAATTTTTTTTTTTTCTTTCGGAATGATTTCGAGATGTCACATATTACCCTTTTCCCCGAGGATGAAATTAAATTTCCATCAGGTTTTTATTATTATAATAAAGGATCAGTCAACCCTGCCGCCCATTTTTATTAAGTTTAATGAAATGTGAAATGTGTCATCCTTAGGGGGAATCTTATAATAGAGAGCGAAAAAAAAGAACAAAAAAGGGGTTCTGCCCAGTGGGGATTTTTTCGTCTTAATTTTGATTTTAAATGTGAAATTTCCGGCGTGAAAAAAAAGGAAATGGCAATCGCAAATTTTGCGAAATTTTTTGCAAAAATCGAATGCAAAAATTTTTGCAAAAATCAAATCATATAATTCTATTACTAATGCTGATACTTATACGATCTAAACCCAGAATCCTGCAGGATTCCCGGGATCTCGGGCAATTCCGCATTGATCCCAGAATTTTAACAGCATTATCCCTGGATTTTCAATTCGTAAAAGTGCCACTTTTAGCCCTAAAATTGACTTCTTTCCCGTAATATATTCAAAATTTTGTTAATTCTAAGTAAATGACAAGTTATAACCTGTTTAATTATCGCGGAAATTCCGGAAATAATAGCAAAATTGAAATTTAGAAGAAAAAAAAATTATAAGTGGACCAGACAAGATTTTTTGTCACCATGGCAGTTCGTCATAGGACTTTAACATTTGTTCCGGGATTTCTAGATTGAGAATTTTTGAATCTCGAAAAAGTGGTCCGGGATAGTTTTTAGACTTATACGGACACCTACACTGCTGGTTCTGATTTCTTGGAAATTTTGAAGTTGGAGATCAATAATTTCCCGCTTAAAAAAAAGAAACGTTTTCCGGGATTCGGGAAACAAAAATCGGCTAGGATTTCGGATAAAACGGGTAAACCCCAAAATTTATCTGCCGATTCTCCAGAATGTTTGGCGACAGTTATTGAAAAGCAGAAAAAATTCCATGGAATATCAATCAAGATTAAGTTTTCCCCGGAGACTTTTAATCGGATCTGAATTTTGCTCTGTGAATTCAATCCAAGTTGGGTTCTCCCTGAAAACTTCAATTCCAATGTAATTTTTGTCGAAAATTCGAACCAGAGTTGAGTTTTTTTCCTCAATAATTTCGATCGGTTTTGGATTTTTCCGAAAAACTTCAGTCGAGGTGAAATGTTTTCCTGAGAAAATTTGGTGCTTAATTTCCCTTGAGAATTTCGATGGCAGGTAACTTTTTCCCGAAAAAATTAGATCGGAGTTGAATTTTTCCCCAATCGTGGTTGAATTTTTTCCCGAGATTTCGGAAAATCCCTGGCGAAAATCTCTTGTTTATTTTACTCTTTACAGAATTTTGCATTTTGCCGAAATTTTCGATGTAACGTTTCCGGGAATTTCGTACCGGAATCATTTGCCGTTGCTGAAAACTGGGGTTTCGATGCTATTATAAATTAATTAATCTTCTCGGATTAATCCTCTGGCGATGAAAAAAGCCATTCTTTTATTTCACAAAGAAAAAAAAATGATGATTAAGACAATTAGGAAAACAAGAAAATCGCGTTACTAACTTAATATTTTTCATCTCATAGTAATTAAGTGATAATTAAAAGTTTTAGAGTTTTGCAAAGCAAATGCTAGGCTTTTATCTTCAGACACTTAATTCAAAAAAAAAAAAAAAAAATTGTTTGATTTTTTGTTAATCAATAAAATTAAACATGTAAAATTTTTGGAAGTGTCGGTTTCCTTTATTAAGGAAAATTTTGTTCCTGTTTCCCGGGAATAGGATGAACGTGGCTAAAGCCTGCATTCGTTACGACTTTTGGGATAATCTCCTGGGAAATCGTCCCTAGTAGGCTGATGTAAGAAATTGTTTGGTTTTAAGGTTTATTAGAAAATGCGATTAAACTTCTTCCAGCGTCATCCGGTTGCATTCGGGAATTTTTTCTTTCCTAAGAAAATTTGAAAAACGGAAAACGATAGAAAAAGTTTAAAGCTGTGGTCGAAAATTAGTAGAAGCGTTATGAGAAACGTAACGTCTATTTTGTCCCGAAATGGACAAAATTGAAAGTAGAAAACTAAAATTAAAAATTTTTTTCAGGCTTTCCTCAGGAAGGTTCGCCATAAAAAAAATGAAGAAAATTTGTTTTGAAGTTCGGATCGGTTGGCAGATCGAAAATCATAAATTGAAAGAAACCTTTTTCTAAATTGACTTTAAGTAAGCCGATTACACTACCCATAAAAAAAACAAAATGGAGGTATGATCCAGGCTTATCCTGGTTGACTGTTTTTTTTATTTTTATGGAAAAGTTGCATACATGCTTCCCAGTTTTTGTTTTATTTTCTCGTAAATACTTTCAGAATGCGATCAGTTTTGGATCTTGGAAAAATTCTCCGTCAATTACAAAAATTCAAATTACTTTTTTTTTAAATTCCTTTAGGTCGATGTTTCGAAAAAAAAAAAAAAGAAGAAAATGAAAACACCAACACCAACACCCTCTTCATAAAATATTATTATTTACGAGACATGAAGAAAATAAATTTCGTAAGAATTTGGCATACTTCAATTAATAGTAATTAAAAACTAATTAAAAAATTGTAATGTTTTCTCCCTACGGGCTGTTATTGAACAGCTTACGAAAAGTTTCGAAGCCTGAAAGGGGAATATTAAATAAATAAATGATGAAAAGTCACCCCCTATTTTCCGAATTCCCCCCCTTATGACCGAAACTGTTCAATGAGTTTCAGAAAAAGTTTAATGTATTATTCAAGTGGTATTCCCAAGTCGGGATTTTAAGAAGTAAAAATATGTTTTCCTGGATTCGCATTCGGGAAATAAAGATCCGCCAGGTTGGGTCCCTAATAATTTCGGGATTTCAGTTTCTCGTGAGTTTTCAGAAGAATGATTGAAAATTGGGGAAAATCCCGGAGCATTTAAACACTGAAAATCGGGATTAGTGGCACCGACGTGGATTGCTCCGCTTTGGTAATTCCCGTTATCCCGAAGAAAAATTTTCATTTCGTTCCCGGGATTAAAATTTTCAGGATTAATACCGCTTTTCGAAAATTTTCGGAAAAATGGTCGGTATAGCCGGGTGGTTCCCTTCTTTTTTTGAAAATTTTTAGCTGGAAAAATTTCGAAAATGTTAAATCTGCAAATCTTACCCAGAATAATCTCACGAAATGGGATACGGATTTTGCTTTCAGAATCCCGGGAATTTCCGGGACCGGAAATCCGGTTTTTAGACCCATTATTCAGTGCTGCTTTTTTTATCCCGAAACATTCCCTGTTAGTTTTTTTTTATCTAAAAACAAATTAGAATTAATGAATTAATCAACATTTGTTTTAAAACGAACTCTCTTGTATATTTTTCTAATTAATCATTTTTTTCTCTTGAAAAATTCGAATGCTCGAAAAAAAAAAACTAAAAATTAAACCGTTTAATTTTTGTAACTTAATTAATTAATTATTTTAATTAATTAGTAATTTAAGCGTCATTTAATATTTCAACCGACTTTGCAACATTTTTTAAAATTTTTATTTTTTTATATTTTTGATGAGTTCATGCAACCTTGACTTGGCTAGCGGAAAAAATTAGTCTTATATGCGGAGTCTAACTGAAGCACGTTCAAAAAAAGAGCAATTCAAATCCGATTAATTTAATCCAGCATGAAAATTTACGGATTTTAAGACGGCACGTGACAAATCCTCTCCGTAAGAGGGAAAAAATCTTGGAACTCGGAGAAAAAAGAAGAAAAGAAATTAAATTTCGGTTGTAAAGCTCGCACGGTGATTGCAGGATACGTTAGACAACGTTTTTTGTCGTGACATGTCGTAACAGCCCTTCCTGTTTCTGATAAAGAAATGTGCGAAAACTCCCCTTGAAGCGACCTATCCCCCTCCTGTATTTTTTTTGAAAAATATACACCTTGCAAAAATCCGTCCCACTCATCCTTTGAACAGCTTTTTTTTTTTACGGCATAAGTCATTTCCTGAGTTGATAGTACGTGACTAGTAGCGTGACATGATTATGATTAATTTTTTTAGACCTGATCCAGAACGGAATCGTGTGTTGGATAAATAAAAAAAAAAACGAAATTAAACGTTTTCTCGATTCGTTTTTTAAATCGGCGATGCCGCGCCAACAATGCGTAATGTACACGAAACCGTTCGCAAAAAAAAAAAAAAAAAAGAAAAAAAAAAACCTGACCGATCCTGGGCTACCACGTATCATATTAGGCAGGAAGAAATAAAAGATAATAAAAAAAAATATTTTTTTTTAAAAGAGAAGCCACGCGCGTAATTTTTATTTCTTTTTTGCGGAAACATTTAGGCGACTCATGATAGATTTATGCGAAAAATCTTAACTTCAATAATCGTTTTTATGGTTTTCCAGTACACATATCGCAAGAGTCTGGGCAATAAAATTTTAATGGAAATAAGAACCGTTATTTGATTATGATAATTTAATAGGTTTTGAAAAGTTTTCCTTCTGGAAATTTTTATTATTTTTTTTTTAATTTTTTGGAACGAGGAAAAGTATAGGGGTGTATGCCAGTTTGAACACGCTTGTCGAATGTTTTGCCAAGCAAGGCTGCTAATGCATACACTAAAAAAAATGCTGCTTTGGGTCTAAGCAAAAATGCTTTGCGACAAAGCATTTTTAAGCCTAAGCAGTAAAAATGTTTTGTGCCAAGACTCGTGAGTGCTTGTTGCAATGCATAATGTCGACGAGTCGAGCCATGTTGCTTTGCTGCAAAGCATATTTGCTTTGTCATTGGCAATGTGTCATTTTTGCAACAGGCACTAATGGCAATAGGCCATGGGGTTATACTCACTTGTGCTCATTTGACTTTTATATCAAGGGGATGCAGTAATGTCAACTTTGCATTACATGCATTATGCACTTGCTTTTCCACTGTGTTATAAAGAATATAGTAATTTTTCAAAATTAAAATTGTAGTATACACCCAAAAAAAATGAATTGCCTCGTTCGCAAAACAATGTTGCTTACCGACAAGACTCGTGAGTGCTTGTCGCAAAGCAAATATTCTTTGTCGCCAAGCATATTTGCTAGACTTGACGACATTATGCATTGCGACAAGCACTCACGAGTCTTGGCACAAAACATTTTTACTGCTTAGACCTAAGTTATGCAAAAATGCTTTGTCGCAAAGCATTTTTGCTTAGACCCAAAGCAGCATTTTTTTGAGTGTACAAATACTTAAAAAAAAAAAAAAAAAATCCACTGAACATTTCTCTTGTATTATATTGGAAATAAGGTAGACTGATCTTAATAACTGATCCAAGTAAATAACTAACACTCACTCATTCCTTTAAGCAACATTTATATTCTTTACTTTGAGCAACAAATTATTATAAAAAGACAACATACTGTAATTCCTTAAGCTGGTGCTGGTTTTTGGGATTCGGAGACAGTAAAAAACAGTCTTACGTTGAGTTTGTTTTTTATTGTCCCCGAATCCCAAAAACCAGCACCAGCTTAAGGAATAAACTTTAGGGACGAGAAAATATTTGCAACATACTTTAACAAAAACACGAATAGGATACAAAAACGATTTCTCACTTAATCAAAAGAATTTCTTTATAGAGTAATGCAAAAATGATTTCAGTGCTAGTAAAATTTCTTTCATATAGTGCGTACCGAAAAAGGTAATTATGGATCCAAAGCATCCCGCCTTTAAAACGATCCCCCCCCCCCTGATCCATTTCTGCTCTTTCTTAATATTTTTTAATTCCGGTTGAAGTTCCTATGTTAGTCCCCAAAATGTATACAAAATGTATACAAAATTCATATAATTTATATGCAAATTAAAATCTGACTTAGACTTGACACTTAGTTTTTTGATCTCTACACAGTAAAAAATATTATGTAAATATGGGATTAGGAGTCCACATAAATTTTTTATGTTGTTTCTGTTTATGTTTACCTTTTGGAGAAAAACAACAGAAAAAATTTATGTGGACTCCTAATCCCATATTTACATAATATTTTTTACTGTGTACTTTGGTATTTTTGTTATCGTAGACCATTTGCTTCAACTCCCCGATTTTTTTCCTTATGAGTTGCACAACGCGGCTGTTGTAGGTTTCGATTTCCGGTGACTTGTCCGGCTTCCTTTTTTTCATCTTCCTGCTACTTAAGGGGGATAATAACTCCTTCGTCGACGTAGGTTTTTGTGTCGCTGTGAAGATCCGTGCTACCGAAGCCGTTGACCCTTTGGACTTTATGGGGCTCTTCAGTGTCTTATTGGATCTTCTGAAGATCGTACTTTCGTCCATGTCTTCCTTTTCATGATGATCTGGGGTGGGATGCCCCTCTGCTTGGTTTGGCACTTTTGAATTACTTTCTTCTTTATTCTGTACACTCATTCTTTCTTGCTTGGTTGCGGAAGATAAAGGCAGGTGCTAGGATGATTGATGTGATGTTGTCACTTTTCAGTCGCAGAAAAGGGTGCCCTGTGTTGGGGTCCCGCTCCCCCCGACCCCGGCCCCCGGTGGTCTGGGCAGAGCCCCCCCTAGCTATTGCAGGGTCCCATCCGGTCGCCAATCGGCACTGCAGGTCATGTATACAAATTGTATACATTTTGTATACATTTTGCGGACGAACATAGGGACCTCTACCTTAATACCATCAATAAATTACTCTGCTCCACTTTCATTCCATCTATCTTGCTGTACAATTTGTCCGTTGTACTTTCAAGATGCATTGCAGCAGAGTTTGTTCATTGCAGCAGAGTTGGTTTTAACCTTTCGGCTAATTTCTCAAAAAAAGCCTTATATGTCAACTCATGTCTAATATAGAATAACGCTTTACATACTTATGATTTTTACGATAATCTTCCTTTTCTTACACTCAAAAAAGTGCTGCTTTGGGTCTAAGCAAAAATGCTTTGCGACTGCAAAGCAGGATTTTTTTGAGTGTAAGAAAAGGAGGATTATCGTAAAAATCATAAGCAAAAATGCTTTGCGGCAAAGCATTTTTGCATAACTTAGGTCTAAGCAGTAAAAGTGTTTTGTGTCAAGACTCGTGAGTGCTTTGTCGCAATGCATATTGTCGACAAGTGAACGATGTTTCTTCATCACTTGGTTTGCGAACGAGGCATATTCATTTTTTTGGGTGTAAGTCTTGCATTACAAATTGCTGTCATTGCATTTGCATTTTTGGCATTATCTGCATTACCAGTGCATTTATTGCATTACGGTTCCCGCTTTTTTGGTGATGACTAATCCCTCGGGTGGTGAAAGAAGTGGTGGCCCGTAGCCTAGTTCATAGCGCGCTCGACTCTCAATCATGAGATGCGACGCGTCGTGCTTCTATCCTAGTTCACAGCTAGGAATTTTTCTCAGGTCAAAACTAGTGCGCTAGTCAGAAAATCAACGGTGACCACCCCTCGGAAGGCAATGGCAAATTACCGAGCGGTAACTGCCTAGTAAAATCTCTCAAAAATAGCCGTTCGGAACTGGCGTTAAACTGTAGGTCCCATATGCCTGTGAGCGCACGCACAGGTGTATGTGAGAGATCATCACGCTCGTAATCGAGTAAAGGACTAAAAAGAAGAAGAATTGTCAGGCAATAAATCATGAAATTTCTCATTGCATATTTCAAAGAATGATACTTTGACAAGCAATGGGTTGTTGCTACTGTGGAGACAATCAAAGACATTGTGCCAAGTATTTGGAACAATCCCATCCTGAAACAGAAAATACAATAATCCCTCGGGGTAATTGGCTCATTTATTTCAATATTTACTTGACTGTGCCTTTCACGACATTACATTGGCATTATATTTATTTTGCATTACCGTGCATTATCATTGCCACTGCATTATCGATTTCATTACCTTTAGTATAAATACCACATTCATTAGGTGCAATCTCGTGCATTATTATTACTTTGCATTACCGTTGCATTTGCATTGTTGCATCATTTGCATTACTACTGTATTGCTTGTATTGTGGTGCACTCTTTTTTCTAAGAGCGAACACCTTTTAATCTTCATTTTAACCCTGGCTAAGTTGCATTCCTAAACTTTCTTATAAGTCCGTGGTTACGACAGTTTTAAAAATGTGCAAATGTTTCCAATTTTCATGCAGCCAAATTGTTTAGTGGCCCAAGAATTTTAAAAAATTTGCGAAAATGGTATTGCAAGTGCTCCCGAAAGTTTTAGATGTTTTCACATTAGCTGAATTTTGCAGAAATTACTTTTTGCTGATGCTTCAAACCGTTTTTTGGGCCGTTTGCAATGTTGGCTATCTCTAGCAGAGCCCATCAATGCTTATGTGGCAGTTTTAAATGGGCACTAAAAAAAAAGGAGGAATCAGCAAATTAACAAACAAAAAACCAAAAATATAGCAAATGTACTTCTGCTGGAGAACCAATGTTCAGATCCTACGAAAAAAAATTAAACTTTGATTCATAATGAAATCTTAATTTTCCCAACACTTTTAAATAGGACATCAATTTTTTTTCCCCACTTTGATTCATATTAAGTAGATAATTAGACATTAATTTAAACCGATGAGACATTAAAAAGATGAACTTTAATCGTTTATCGAGGATGTGAAATTGATTACGTTACGATATTCGAAATTATTCCAGAATTATAACAAACGGTGTGGGCGACTGAAAAAAAGAATTTTTTTAACAGCCTCAGGTGCCGCGTCAGTAAGTTTTTTTTAATAGGTTGTGATTAGGTTTATTAGTTGGATCTCAAAAAAAAATTTTTTTTTTAAATATATAAATAAGTTACAGTTTTAACACGTTTCCATTGATTGAGTTCGACTTTGGTGTTTAAAAAAAAAAAAAAGGAGTTTGAAGAGTTTATAGCAAAAGGCTTCTACCTTATAACCATAATGGTATCTGCCCAAATCACCGATTTTGACGAAACTTTGGGGGTATGTTAGGGTACCCTAGAGACCACTTATGGACCATCAACCGATTTTTTTTGCAAGCCCCTTATGGGGGTTTTCAATGGGAGTTTTTTTTTTTTTTCACTTTTTATTTTTTTACTATCGATTGGAGCGGCCGATTTGAACGAACTAAAAACGAAAAAAAAGCTCTTTTTATGGCCGATGTAGGGCCGTAGGTGTCGTTTTTCGGAAGTAATTTGCCGAGTCGGAGAAACCATTTTTAAGAAAAAAAAATTTTTTTCTCCTCAATTCGATCGCATAGGATCCAAATTTTCGGTCTTTCATTGTTGAGGGTAGAAAACTTTGTAGCGGCAGCAGTTAAAATATTGGTAGGTAGGAGCAGATTTGTTGCTGGTTTTAATATAAGTAACCCTTTCTATGGTTAGATTAAAAACTTTAAAAGTAGCTTTGTCCAAGTGGGAATTGCTTAGGCCAGAGAAATAACCCAACACCAAATTGAATAGATTACCAAAGCGATCTTATAAGAAATAATGTCTGCCTCGGAAAATGAAAACAATATTATTTTGTTTTTCTCTCGGGAGGAGCTAATATTTTTCGGCGCAAGTAACAAAACAAAAAATTAAGGAAGGAATAAAACCTTCCTCCCAAAAAAAAGGAAAATAACGTTATAAACTCTAACGATAATTCACAAGTCGAAATGGGTTTTAAAAAAAAAGGAAGGAAGGAGGGGAAAAAAAACCCTGACGTGAATAACTTTTTGAAACAAAGTGAATCTTGTTACTTTAAAAAGCGTCGCAAAGTCCATACATTTTTTTTTAAACATTTGATTTCAGTCATGTGTAAACTTTTCCCGAGGAAAATATAAAAAAAATCCTATGTTTAACCCACTCGGGAAACCGAAAAAAAATAAAAAAGGGATTTTTCCCGAATATAAATTTGAGGCACTAAAAGGGTAAATAGCTTTTATATAAATTTTATATGAAAACATAAAAAAGTGGTAGAGTCATAATTCAACCTCCTTTTGTTTTTTTCCCATTTATTTTTCTTGGAATCGGTTTTCGCGGTTACATTTTATATAATTGTATAACGATGATATTTTTATTTTTGAAATTTTCTGAAGCATTTAATTTTTTTTAAGAGAGCGACTATGACCGTTTCAAATGTCAAAAAAAAAAAAAAAAAAAAAAAAAAAAACGTTCGCTCGTATGAAAAGAGAAAAAAAAGGGGGGCAATAATTAGTATTATTTGGAACTAATGCTCGAGAAAACATTTTATGAACATGACACACCGGGACAAAAGAATTGGTGACTTCAGTGTACAACTATGTTATAATTGTTAGATCTGATTAGACGGTTCTTTTGAATGCTTGTTTACCTCACACAGCCACATTAATAGAAAATAAACATCGTCTCACCTAAGTTGGAACAGAACCGTGACAAGATGTAAATTCATAGTCAACTTTTTTTTTTTCCACAAACTATTGTTCGCTGTTTTTTTTTTTTTTTTTTTTATTCTTATTTCGGTTGTTTCCTCACGCATGTTACGTATAGGAGGGAAGGGAGGATAACGAACAGAAGAGAACATTTCCGTAAGGAAAGGAAAAGGAAATCGTCTTTATGTTTTTATAAACATAAGTTTTTGCTTCTTTTACAAGTAGTCGAGAAAAGACATTTTGTTTTTTTGTAAAAAAATCTTAAATGAGGTTATTATTTTATCATTTTTCCCTTTCTATTTATTAAACTGGACTTTTGAGAAGTTTCTCATAAAGACATGTCATTGTGAAAGGATTATTGCGGGAAAAAATGATCGTGCAATTATGTTTTTGTGTTTTGCTACCCTTTTTCCATCCGTCGAAACGGATAATTGCCGGTGAAATTAATTCGAGCACAGGCAATAAATCGATGCAAGAAATTTGTTCACGTGTCCTTGTGTCCTTCTTTTCGCTATTTCTCTATACAAGACGCATAGGATAAATAAGGACAAGGGGACACGTGAATAAGAGATTCTAATTTTCCAAAAAATTTGTGAATCCGGGATTCGGGAAATTAAAATTCGTCAGGGTTCCGGGTAATTCCCGATTTAAATGCGTCACATCTGAATTATAATTGTGCTTTTTCGAGTTTTTTTAAATTTTGAATTTTTAGAGTATTCTTTTTTGAAAACGAGTCACCCATAAATCTTCCAAAGCAATTTTAAGGCCAAATGTGAACCATTTCCCAAACTTCCTAATTGCAGACAAGGCTCCCGGACATTACGCCACAGATTTTTTGTACCACGGACGTTTTGCCACAAACTTTTTGTCATAAGTGATTTTTGTCATTAACGGATATTTTGTCAGTAGTGATTTTTGTCATTAACGGATATTTTGTCATAGAAAGAATTTTTGTCATAATGGAATGTTTTGTCACAGCTTTTTATTTGTCATTTTTTGGACAAAGTGTACAAAAAGACAAAATGACAAAATGAGATGTGAATTTTAAAAATATCTTGGTGACACAAAACCTTACAGTGTCAAAATGCCCCAGTGACACATTATATAATAATGACAAAATGTCCCAGGAACACATTGTATTATAATGACAAAATGTCCCAGGGACTAATAATATTATAGTGACAAAATGCCCCAGTGACTCGTAATATTGTAATGACAAAATGTCCCAGTGACGAAATGTCCCAGTGACACATTATATTATAATGACAATATCTGCCAGGGACACATAATATTGTAGTGACGCAATATTATAATGACAAAATGCCCCAGTAACATATAATATTATAATGACACAATGTCCCAGGAACACATTGTATTATAATGACAAAGTGTCCCAGTGACAAATAATATTATAGTGACCAAATGCCCCAGTGACTCGTAATATTGCAATGACAAAATGCCCCAGTGACGAAATGTTCCAGTGACACATTATATTGTAATTACATCATCTGCCAGGAACACAATGAGAAAATATGTCAATGACACATAATATTTTAGTGGCAAAATTCCCAGGGACACATTATATTATAATGACAAAATGTCCCAGTGACAAATAATATTGTAGTAACAAAGTGTTTCAGTGACAAATAATGCTATAGTGACCAAATGTTCCAGGAACAAATAACATAATGACAAAAAATCCTAGGTGCAACAATACTGTGACAAAATGTGCGAATACATGTGACATTAGAATTCCTCTCTTTGTTCCGTCGTTCCTTTTCCTATCCAATTTTTTTTACCAAACACAAAACATCAAAAAATTAGAAATTGAAATTAAAAACTTCGTTTAAAGTGTGATATTTTGAGAAACAGAATTATTTTTTCTTTCTCTTTCCCTCTCTCTCCATCTTTCTCTTTACTTTATTTACATCAAAATCCTAATCTTTTTTTTTTTTTCAACATTCACGTATCAATAAAATTTATTCCACAACTTACCGCGTAATTATTATTTACGTATCGAAAACGACGAGAAAAACGAATCGAGTGAAAAAAAAAGAACTAATTCGAGTATAAATGTTTTTCCTTAATGTTATTAATCTAATTGAAATGCAATCGATTCCCTTAATAAATATTTGTGGTCGGGACCATATGTTCGCACCGTGAGAAACTTTGATTCAGTTAAATCGTTTCTGTGTATCAACTTGCGGTTTTTTTTTCTCCCTCCCTTTCAATCCAAAATGATATAAGAGTCTTGATAACTTCTTTCTTTCTTTATTTCTTTTTTTTTTCGTTAATTCTCCCAATCTTATATTAAATTAATCGTGATTTAGTTCATTATATGGGAACAATATGAGTTGTTTAACAGGAAAAGTTATTTGTTTCAATACGGGGAATGACTTGCAGTAGTTAAATTTCGAAGAAGAAGCATTGTTTTTTTTTTTTTTTTTTTTACTGAATGACATTACATCTAATCTGTCACTCAATCCCTTCTTGTGAGGTCCAACTAGATCTTCGTTTCTTCTTTAAAAAAAAAAATCATTAATTTTTTTTTAATATCCGAACTTTTTTGTTCTTAATTTAATTTACTTTGAAAATGATTTACGAAAATTTTATTTTTTTTTTAAATTTTTTTTTCGGGAAAATATTTTTTATTTGAATATTTTGATGAGTAATTTTAGTTTTTTTTCCCTTTTTTTTTTTTGGACTTTTGAGATGAACGGTTTTTCTACTGAAGCCGAGTTGGGACCACGTAAATACAAAAATTTTCCAGTTCAACACGCAAGAAACCACACATAACCTAAAATAAACGACGATGTTGAATGAAATGTGATCGGAAAGACCGAAGTAAATATACGAAAAAGAAAAAAAAATGAAATTCTATCACCTTCACCGTCAATATTTTTGGCTGTGTTGAGTGAGCCTAATCGCGATTATGAAGGAGACATTTTTTTATGCGGTTTGAAAGATTGAAAATAGCGTTAGTCCGGGTAACGGCAAATATTACGGGATTAATATTTCTTGAGGGATTATTGTAATTTTCCGGTATTATTAGGTGTAGTTTTCCGAAACTTTTTCAAGTTCTATAAATTTTGGTAAAAGTCAAGTTTAGTTTCCAAAATTCGTAACAGTTGCCGTTATGAGAAGTTAAACTATGGGCAGTTAACTTTTTTTCGCCGAAATTTGTTTTTTTCGTCCTCGAATATAATTATGCATAAATTATGCATAAATAAGTATGCATAAACTGGAAAAAAAGTTGAATAAGCATAATATTTGCAAATTGTCCTGCTTTAGGATCGAAAAAAATTTCATGTATAAGTTATGCAAAAATGATGCATATCCAGATCTTCATGCTTAAAAAAATTATGCATATTCAAATTTTGGCGCTTGAAATAATATGCATAAAGTTTAAAAAAAAATGCATGTACAACTGATACAAAAATAATACATTTTTATATAAATTTTTTCCTTTTAATTTTGCAAAATTTTATACACTTTTCGCATCACTTTTTTGGGCGGGCACAGTTGAATTTGCATTACATGCATTTTGCATTAGCAGTACACTTGCATAGCCACTGCATTACAGATTGCATTACCTTGGTATTGGATGTAGTACCTCTTCATAATTTGCAAACTTGCTTTATTTTGCATTACCATTGTATGTGCATAATTTGCATCACTTGCATTACCACCGCATTGCTTGCATTACGGTGCCTACTTTTTTGAAAGTGAGTATCCCCTCGCAGTTTTCATTGATATGATTCTCTAATTTACACCTTCAGAAACTGCCCCAATCCCCATGTGACCTACAGCCAAAAGGGATGAGAATAAATAATGTCAAAAAATTCTAATGCATAAGTATTCTGCATTCTGTGATTTGAGTTTTTCTTCAACCGTAATTAAGACCTCTAAGATCCTTGGTGTTGATTTTAATCAAATTAAACAAATCGTAATGCGAAAAATATGCATTTGAGTTGTCGCATGATATTAAGCAACAAGATGAAGAGTCTTTTTTACACTTCGGTTAATTTTTAAAGAAAAGATCCACCTGCATGACGATTACGATTCATGATTCCACCATTCCGATTTGTATTTTGCCCACCATTTCTACTTGTACATTAAGAAGTGAATGTCTAGGTGATATCATTTCAGCCTCTTCTAACACGTCTTCTGGATTCTGGGGCACTGTGTGCCCCTTTTAAAAAAGAGACCAACTGGAAAAAGTAACTTAGAATGTTTCGTTTATAAACAAAAATATTTTGTTATGAATTCGGATCTCACAGCCTTCTAAGCGACAACTCCCACTTGGTACCTTTTTCTAAATGACGTACGCATGGCGGAGTCTTCTTGTAACTTCGATTAAAAAGAGGGAAAAAAATCAGTTGAAAAAACGGTTGTAATAAAAATAGCAATAATTTTTAAACGATGAGTCACATTCTTAAAAACCATATATTAATATAAGGTGACATAATAAGTTGCATTTCAAAACAAAAACCTTAAGAGTATATTTATGATGACACATCGAGGTCGACCGTTTAAGCCGATGTATAATTCTTATTGAAAGAGAAGCTAAAATAAAAATCATGATCCTGTCTCTTTTTCCTCCCTTTCATTCCCATCAAAAAAAAAAAAAAAAAAAAGCCCCTGAAAACTATTTTTGACTCACGGGTCAGCAATAGTTTACAAATAATAATGGGAAACGTCAATTAACTATCGGATTAATGTTTGTCGATGAAAAGGGGAAGAGGAGGAAGGGCTATCCAAGAAACCAACGAAATGACTTTTAGCGAACAGGTCATTTCCTCGAATATGGAGTGCAATTAAGTGGCAATTCCGGAACGCCTCTTGATTTTCCTTCCTTTTCAGGGAGAAACGGATCAAATGGAGTTTCGTTTTTGTTTCGGTTCGTATGTTAATCGAGCGTTTTTTTTTTTTAGATCAAGGCGAGGGGTTACTCACTTGCGCAATTCGGCGTACGAATGTCTTTGCATTACATTGCATTACATGCATTTTGAATTGCCGATGATCTTGCATTGGCACTGCTTTATATATCGCATTACCTTTGCATCAGATGTGGTATCGCTTCATTAGATGCAATTTCGTTTTATTATTTGCATCACCTTGCATATCCGTGTTTGCATTACCGCTGCATTTTTTGCATCACCACTGCATTATCTGCATTCCCACTGCGTTGTTTTCTGCATTGTTTAATATCGCTGCATCTTTTGCATCACCTACCACTGGATTGTTTGCATTACGATGTACAGTTTCTTCCCATGCATTTCGATGTAGATTTACTTTGCTAAACATTGCATCACCTGGCATTATCTGGTTAAGTTTAAATAGTTTTTAATTTATTTTTACGATTTCTCATTTTAAGCAACTATAGATGAACTAAAAAATGCATTGCATTACCTGACATCTATCTTTGCATTGTACTGCATTACCTTCGCATTGCATGCATTTTCCATTACCAATGATCTTGCATTGGCACTGCAGTACAGATTCCATCATCTTTGAATTAGATGGGGCGCCACTTCATTAGGCTCAATTTCGTTCCATAATGTGCATTACTTTGCATTACCATTGCATTCGCATTGTTTGCACTACTTTGAATTTTTGCGATACGTCGTACACTTTCTTCTCAATCATTTCTGTGTAAATTTGGTTTTGCATTACATTGCATTATCTTTGCTTTACATGCATTCTGCATTAGCAATGCACTTGTATTGCCACTGTATTACAGCTTTCATTACCAGATGTAGTTATACGACTTCAATAGGTGCATTTTTTCTGCATTGCGTGCATTATCTTGCATTACTAATGCATCAGGATTGTTGCATGGCTTGCATTACCACTGCATTGCTTGCATCACTTTGCGTTTTTGCACATCCGTGCACGCTTGTGCCGTGATCGCCAGTCTCCATCGCGGATATTCCGATACCCCTAAGAGTTTTTATTCCAAAAATCCCAGAATTTTCCGATATCCGGGAACCAACTCACATTCCTCGTTAATTATTTCTTTTCGGACTGTTAAAATGGTAAACACGATCTGATTAATATTTAGTGCAACCAAAAAGAAAAACCTCTATTGCTTCCTAACGAAAAAAATGGGATTTCCTCAACCGTGATTGTTATTGACGTTGATAACATCTGCTAGACAGGTTGATTATAAAACAAAAATTTTTAATCATCGAGTTTTGTTCATTAATTATGATTTAAATTGGAGCTACTGTTTTCTTCGATTACTATAATAATAACAATAATTTTTTGGTACATTGCCGCGACGACGAGTGTTTTAGGCTTAAGAGGTTTTTCACTTGCGACCGACATCGTCGGATACGGCGTGTCCAAATAGAAAAAAATAAAAAAATCAGTAGGTTCGGAAAGGAGAAGAAAAAAAATTATTAAAATATTCTATTATGATATTTTTTAAGGACCGCGGTTACGGTCGCCACACCCTTCCTGTTTCGGCTTCTTTTGAAAAAATCGTGACGGACGTTTTGCTTTTTTTTTTTTTTTTCATATTATTCTTACAAAGTTAATAATTATTTCGAACTTTGCGATAAAAATTCAGGTTGCATTTAAGAGGTTTTATTTTTTGAGATACTTGTGTATCAAAATAGGTGATTTAAGAAATCGTTTTTATTAAAGCAATTTAAATCCGATCTTTATCTGCTTTTTCCCTGGATTGAACTTTAAAGGAATTTTTTTTTTATTGCATAAATTGATGTTTGGAAGGAAAAGTAAAAAATTAACGTCATTGTTTGGTTAAAAGTTCGGACTGGTTTTAAGAAGATTTTTTTTTTTTTTTTTTTTTTTTTTTTGACGTTTTGGAAAAAAAACACGTAACATTCGTGAATTTAATGTACGTGAATAAGTCTTACGTGATGCAGAAAACTGCTTCTGCTATTTTTCGAACAATTTGGAAGGAACGTGAGGGAAAAATAAGACGGTTTTGTTTGGTTTATATTCGGATTTGTAAATATAGTAGGAACTAAGGATCACGAATCAGAAAAAAGGAAAGGTTTAATTTCTCGTGATTCTGTCTGGGAGTAGAAGATGATGGCTCTTATCAAGCTTTGACCTGTAATGTTATCAAGGATTTGAAAGGTTTTCCGCTATTCTGTATAAAAAGGAGAAGCAAAAAAATTAATTTTAATCGAAATTTTAATGTAAAATTAAAATAATTAACTAAATAAACGAAAAATCCCAACTAAGAGAATTACACACAACAAATGCCCAAAAATGCTAAAATTTAGGTTCTGTTGATAAACGAAAAAAATTTGTATAAAAAATTAGTGTTGCCGATATTTTATCGATAACTTCGATGTATCGATAAATCGACACTAAAACTATCTATATTTTTTCGATATTTAAAATTTTATCGATAAACCGTATCGGTAAATTTTTGGTTGATGTATGTCGATTTATCGAAATATCGTTTTCTGAACGATATTTTCCGAAAAAACTTTTTTTTTTTTTTTGCTTTTCTGAAATATTGGGCTCAGTTTTTTGATAGTTCACTTATCGGTAGTTTTTCAATCGATATATCTATACAGATCATTATCTTTTTATACTAATATCGATACCTTTTTTCGATTTATCGGCAACGCTAAAAAAAATTATTTAATTCTTAACACATAATTGCATAATTTATGCATGGTTTTGCAAAATATTTATGCATATTTATTCATAGTTCATTGCATGATTTTCACAAAATTTATGCATGTTTTTTAGGCATAAGAATCTGGGTTCTAAACGGAAATTTGTTTTTTCATTCTCGAATATAATTATGCATAAATAAGTATGCATAAAATGGAAAAAATCGTTAAATAAGCATAAAATTTGCGAATCTTCCTGCTTTACGATTTAAAAAAATTATATGCATAAATTCGGCAAAAACTATGCATATCCAGAGTTTCATGCTTAAAAAAATTATGCGTATTCAGATTTTGGCGGTTAAAAAAATATATATAAATTTTGCAAAAATTATGCATGTGCAAATTTTTGTATACATGGCACGAAAATAATACATTTTTTGCATTTATTTTGCAAAACTTTTTTACACTTTTTGCATCACGTTTTTGCACCGGCAGTGACAAAGTCAGTAAAAAAGTTGGTGACAAATAGTAAGTAGGTCAATAAATAAGTGACAAATTTACTGACGAAAAAGTACCAGTCTCAGTTCACCAACATCGAAAAAATTGACTGATGTGAAATTCTGATTCATCAATTGCCCAAATTTTGCAAATGCTCCAAAAAATCGGGAACATGGATGTAAAATTTACACTTTTTGCATCACGTACTAAGTACTAAGTACCTCAGCCATAGAACTCGAACAAGTTGTACCAAGAAGGAAAAATCGCATTATGTGCCCAAACGTAGCCATGGAAATACATAAGTGCTTTTCCTTCACGGATAAGAAACGACCCAAGGCAGTTAATTGCTTAAGATCTGGGCAAGTTGCAGTTCCATGTTGTCCATTGCAATACAAACACATATTCTCTTTTGGCATAGTCTCCATTTGGCTTAGTCTCTTTTGGCATAGTCTGATTCGCTAGTGTATTTTAGCTCGCCAGAGTCGCCACTACTATCTATCTACGTCATATACAAAAGTTTTTAAATTTTTTAAATTAACAAATTTTGGACTTCTAAAGTTCTCGTTGTTTGTTTTATTATTTTTACCGAAATTATTTGAACGAAATCTACCTGGCTAAAAAAAAAGCTCGCAGGCCCTTTGTCTTCAGGCCTGAAGGGGTCCCAAAGTAGAATCTGAACATGGACCTCCCTCAAATCTTCCCAATGGTCCTTATCCTCCAGGACCGCTTTGATCCAGTTGAGACCTGCTGCCTTTTAAATGTCGTATTATAATTGGGTGACCGGTCTACCTCGTCCCCCTACATAATCCCGACCTCGGTTTTCTGTCGGGTGCAGAACAAATCACGCACAACTGAGGGACTAAAAAAAGACGCAAAACATTTCTTGCAACCGAAATAAAATAAAAAATTCACACCCGAAAGCATCCTTTTAACCGATTCCCCATCTCAAAAAAGAAATAATTTATACAATTCCGACGAGGCAAGGCTTATACGAGTATTAAAATGAGGTCGGCTTTAGGTCGAACGCGATTCGCTTTAAATTCTTTATTTATACTAATATGATGATCCTAAAACGTAAAAGATCGTAAAAACTCACTTCAAGATTTTAAATTACTATATCTAACGAACACCTGTTTATAGATTGAACTCACTTTTTCCACATTATGCGGTCTATACAGTACATACGGGGCTTTTGGTCATTTACAAATGGCTTCCGTCGGGAACGACTTATTCTTCGACCCTTTGCTCTCTTATAATTATTTTTAACTCTTCTACTTTTTTTTTTTTTTAATCATCTCGTAAACAGATGGAAATACACATTCAAGCCCGCGCTTTTAACCTTGCCTACGTCGTAAAGGAGACAAAATATTTTAATAACCCTAATCCGCGGAGCGGCGGCCGCGGCCGATGATCAGACAATTAAAACAATTAAAAGTTGACTCGGAGTGTGTTATTAAAAAGTAACGCCTTTACGTTTTAAATTATTTACATAAAAATACCACGTTAGTTTAAATATTGAATAAAATTATTACATGAGCGCATGATGAAATCACCGGTTGACATATTGTTTGATGAAGGCTTCAAATTAACGATTGTTTGTTATGCATAATTTAAATAATAATAATATAAAAAAATTCCTACTCATCTTCAACGGTTTTTATAAACTCATGCGAAAAAAAAAAGATTTCGAGTTTTTTTTCTATACTTAGCTAATTCTAAGATTTTTAACGAAGACTTTTTTTTAGAAAAATTCACAGTGGATGGATAAGGAAGAAAACGGTGCAGTAAATCTGCACCTCAGAGACAACCCAATAAGCAAGACCAATAACATTTTTTAAAAATATTTTTCAAATATTTTTGAAACAAAAGCCAATAAAACTATTTTTAAAATCATTAAAATATTTTTATTGTTTCTTGTTTTAAAAAATATTTGTATAATATTTAAAAAATATTTGAAAAGTAGTTTATAAATATTTATATTTTTTTGCTCGTTGGGAAAACGTAGAATTTGAAGATTGTCACGTGATCGTAGTGATGCCGATATTTTAAAAAAATATCGAAATCGATATCGATACAGGTCGAAAAATAAAATATCGCCGCGTCGATATATCGGGGAGAAACATATCGATATTTCGATATCGATATTTCGATATCGATATTTCGATATCGATATTTCGATATCGATATTTCAATATTTATGTCAGAAAAGACCCTTTTTTTAGTCACGCACTAATTTTTTTCTTACAATCAGCAAAGCTAAAAAATTCTTTTTCCGACTTTTAAAGAGTCAAAAAAAGAAAATTTTTCAAAATTTTCAAATAAAATTTGAAAATTTGAAATTTTTTTGAAATTTTATCGATATTGGCATTTTAATATCGTTGTCGCATATCGATGTGAAACTTAATATCGAAAAAAAATCGATTTTTTTCCTTCCGATATATCGATATAATTATCGATAAAATATCGGCATCACTACGTGATCGTTTCTTACGGAAAATAAATTAATGGCGGCCACACTCAGAAAAGCAAGTGTCTATTGCGAAAACATAAAAAATCTTGTGACAAGACGTTTTCTTAAAAACCGTGCGAAAACAACATAATATCTGGTCAAGACACAACCTGTCTTTTGCCATGAAGCATTTTGCTATAAAACTTTCCGGTTTTGTTGCAAGCCAAAACTTGTTCAAGGCATTATTTTTTTTTTTTGAACGGATTCTGATTTTTTTCAAGTTCGACATTTTGGCTCTGAGAGTTACAAATTACATTTGCCTCGCCATTTTGCATCCATGTTTGACTTTTTGGAGCATTTGCCATTTTGCAAACTTGGGCAAATGAGGAATGAAAATTTCACATCAGACAATTTTTTTGATTTAATGTATGGAGACTGGAACTTTTTTGTCAGTAAATTTGTCACTGGTTTACTTTTACCCAGTTAATTATTCAGTTACTTACTTACTATTCGTCTCTAACACATCAGGTCAGTTTAAACAACATTGTTCGACTGTCGAATTATCGATTAACAGACCTTTAATTGAATTGTTTAGAAAATTAAGTTTTGAACGAATTAAATCATCGATTATATTACAACCATTTTTTTTTACATATGTCTAAACCTCCCTTATTGGTAAAAACAAATTTACATGCAATACGAGGATCAAAGCCAATGATATCACAACACGTTATTCCCTTGCACGAGTGGGTACTTGCAGGACTCTCTCTCTCTCACGTAAAAAAAGAAAAAAAAATTAAATTAAAGAGTTTTGTGAATAAACAAGAAAAAGTGTAAATTAAAAGAAAAGTCATGCGAACATGCACCGAATGCAACATGCAACAAAAAAAAAAAAAAAAAAAAAAAAAAAAATCGTGTTATGTATAAGTACATATGAAATCCGCTACCACTATATGCGACTAAGTACCATATACTTTTTTAATTTGCAGTTGCGAATTTTATGTAATGAGAGAACTTTTAACGTGTTTTCCATATGAATCCAAGCCGTGTTATTAGATTCAATATCGGCACGATCTTGGTTTCTGATTAAATGACTATGTGCCGGCAGGGTTATTTTCGCCGTTCACGAAAAAAAAAAGGAAATAATTACATATAAGATGATAATAGATGATAAAATAACAGAAGTATTATATTATTGCCTGCCTCGGGATGATTGAAAAATTTTCTTTTAATTTTCCTCCGTGTAAAAATAGGATGTTTTCAGGTATTTTTATTTTTTGAAAAATTTTGGCATAAAAATAAAGTACATGAGTTTAAAGGATTATTTGCGTAATAAAAAGTATTAAAAACATTTTTTTTTTCGAATGCAATAATTTGTAAGATTTGGGGGTGAAAAACTGTAAATGAAAACGAAAACGGTCAGAATAAGCACAAATCGTTTTTCAAATTCATTTACTTTATTTTTACACCAAAAGTTTTCAAAAATAGAAATACGTAAAAATACCCTATTCCCAAAAAAACCTTTAAAACTCATTACTAAGTACAGAAGGAACGCTCAAATTTTTTTTTTAAAGAAAGAAGCCACATCCGGTTTCTGGGCTTAATTGTCCGTTAAGCGAATAAAAAATATTGATCTATGCGACATTTTTTTTGCTTGAAAAGTAGCGCTGGAAACGTGGACGGAATGAAGGAGAAAAAAAAAGCCGCCCAATAATTTATTTGAAAACGCTCTTAAATTAGTATTGCAATTAGCGATTTATTCATGACATTTATCGACCGTTTTACGATTATTCTATTTTAACAATGTCATTCCAATTAGCGAGCAAAGATATGATTCCCCCGGTCTGGGCTTGTTAGCAATTTCTACACATGTTTAAAATATACACATTCATTTACTTTTTTGCGCAATTAAACATACCAATCAAATGTAATGCGTTTTTTTTTTTTCGGCCGCATGCTCACAATATAACAAGTCATTCAATTTTGTTGGTTATGGCTGTACTACCGAGTAAATGAGGTGTAATAAGCATTTACGGCGTGTTTTTTCGTGAGTGCATTTGTACGGGTTTTTATTTGGTTTCGAATTGGTCTGGCTTTTGGAGGAAGGGGAAATTTTATTTGGACTAAGACTTATTTTTAGAAACTCGATCGTCTTTGTCCTGCAGATCTCCTTGATCTAATTAGACTAATAAGGGTCATTTTTAATCGTAGAAGGGTCCAACTGTGTTGTGTAATTTGCCACTAAATCGACAAGCAACCGATCTTAAGAGTACGCAATCGTCGTGGCAGTAGATAAATTTTATTTTTCTTTTTTCGGAAAAACAAAGATAAATCTTAAAAAAAAGAAAAATTAAGAAATCTTAGATGACCATTTCTTAATTTTTCTTTTTCTAAGATTTGTCTTCGATTTTTTTGAAAAAAAAAAAAAAAACAATTTTTCTGCTGCCACGACTGACGCGTACTCGAGAAAACGAAGACAAATCTGGAGAGTTAAGAAATTTTCAAAACATTTTCCTGAAGATTTCTTAGCTTTTCTTTTGTCTAGATTTATCTTCGTTTTCCGTAAAATGCAAAATACGATTTATCTGCTGCCACGACTAATGCGTACTCTTTTTTTTTTTTTTTGCAACTTTCATTTTGTGATTATATTTTTTTAAAAAAATGTTCATCAATTTACATTCCCATCGCTTACACTTCCGTTTCTTTCTGATACTTCCTCTTTTTATGTGCTCCTCGGCAAACGCCATTGCAACAGCAGCTTTCGGAATAGAGTTTCGGAGGAGATCGGGGGGCTACCGTGGCATCCGGCTTTTCCAAACTGAAGTCGACATTTGTTGGCGGTCCTAACTCAGCTCCGGATCCAGCCCCCATGTCGTTGATCTCGCCTGATGCCGCCCCGATGTAGCCGACATCAGGGTTTTCCGTGTACGACTCTAAATTGTCCGGTGTGCCGTCTACAGACATATGTGACCCCGCCGAGTGGTCACGTTCCGACAACCTGGTGCTGCTCCGTATTTCATTATCATTTGTGGTGAAAGGTGTAGGGTAGGGTGTCCCTTACTTTGCGAATTTTCGAATTCGATGTCGGGCCGGGTGAAATCTCGTTCTCTATGGGGCCCTAATAAACCCTGAATTTTTTCAGATTTTTTACTGAAGGGGAAGTCGTGCCGACTTGAGCTTTAAGTTCGAAAATTCCCATGAAAGAAAAAAAGTCGACAATTCTTTTTTTCGCGGAAAGACGTTGTTTCCTATCGGGAATTTTGCGTAGATCCGAATCTGAAGTCCGTTTTTTTTATATCTAGTTCGGCTTTTGAGTTAGAGGCCAAAATATGAGCAAAACTTAGGACTTGGTGCGTTTTTGTCACTTAACCAGGTTTTCTTGACACATTTTCTCCTTTAACTCAAAAGCCGAACCAGATATAAAAAAACAGACTTCAGATTCGTGATCTACGCAAAATTCCCGATACGAAACGACGTCTTTCCGCGAAAAAAAGAATTGTCGACTTTTTTTCTTTTATGGGAATTTTCGAACTTAAAGCTCAAGTCGGCACGACTTCCCCTTCAGTAAAAAATCTGAAAAAATTCAGGGTTTATTAGGGCCTCATAGAGAACGAGATTCCCCCCGGCCCGACATCAAATTCGAAAATTCGCAAAATAAGGGACACTCTAGTGTAGGGCTTACAGAGCTTCCCAATTTTGGCTTTCAGCTCTAAAATTTTTATTGCTTTCAAATCATCGGTTCTCGAAAACCGTACGAGGCTATTCATTTTTTTGGGTGTAAGTGTGCTTATCGCGTCTGGACCAGAAAAAAATTTTTTTATCCTCCTTTTTAACTTTTCACTGCTTATCATCATCTCATACCACGTGTCTACCCTGCATTCCAAGTTCTCACTTCCATCCATTTTTTCTCCCTCATCCATCGCGACCTCTATCGGATTTTTTCAGTAAATCCTGACAATCGAATAATGCGCGGATAAACGATAATCATTTTTTTTTTTATACAAAAAAATCGAAGCAAGTAATTTAATTATCCAAATCTTTCCGTTAATTTTAAAACTCATTATCCAGACTAAAATTTCGGCACTTTTTTGTGAACAAACCGGAAAAGACTTTTTTTTTTTTTTTTTTTAAATATCAAAATCATTTATTCCAAAAAAAAAAGTTATTCCGTCTTTGTTTAACCGTTTAACGTGTCACATTTCCGCGAAAGATTCGAAGCCTTCAATCTCTCACCATCAAAGGCGACAATCAAAAGCAATTATAAATCGGATAATTGATAAAATTAAAATGATTCCGACACACAATATAATAATGCCACACTATTAATGATTTCCATTCATTTCATTATGAATGGGGGAAACAAGAAAATAAAAAGAAGTTACCGATGTGAAAAATTTTGAATGGCATGATCGAACCTCATTTCCATCGACAGCCATTGTTTTCTTTGTTTTCGCCATTTAGTATTCTAAGAGAAAATATTTTTCTTTGTGGAAAAATGGATAAGAAATATTTCGTGTAATAGAGCCACATCTGCTCGAAAAACCATTTTTTTTTAAATAAAAAAAGTTTGAATAATAATGACTTAAATCAGGAAATGATTTTTAGCTTTTTTAATAAGTAAAAAAAAAATGGGGAAAAGGGGGATGAAAAATCGTACCTATCCCCAAAAAAATATACTTTTTATCCGAAAAGGAAGGGGGGAAAGAAAAACAATGGCAGAGGAATATGAAAATAAAAGCGGTTATTTTCTTTTTGGATAACGGGGAAACGCTGTAGGAATAATTTTCCGATTCACTGGTGTATGGAAAATATAGTGTTGGATCCTTTTAACATTATAACCTTTTGTACGTGCAACCCCCTGATCCATCCCTTCTGCCCCCACAACCCCCTACCCCCCAACTCTGGTATCTAAAATGCTGAGCTGTTTAACCTCGCATTCAGTGTTCTGATTTTTCCACATTCTATTATGCTAGCCTTCCTCTTCAACTTTTCATAATTTTTTCAATTTTTCATTGTCTTCCCTTGTTTTTTTTTTTTTTCTCTAAAGCAATCTTTTTTGTTATATTAAAAGAAAATTCTTTTTTTAGGGGGGGTTTTGCTTAGCACGGAATCTTTTTTATTGTTTTTTTTTTTAAAAAGAGAACTCAAATATTTTTGCATTTTAATAGAAATTTGATTTTGAAAAGAAAAAAAAAAGAGAGGGGGGAATGAATTTAACACCTTAAGGTGTTCCGGACTGACATATCACACAAACCTGAGGGTGAAAAAAAATTACTTCCACGGATTTCCATGTACGGGACAAGGCCTATAGCAAATTATGAGAAATAGTGGATATGTGGTCCGTAATGCTTTAATGTGCAAGTTCAATTTCGGAATAAAAAAGTCTGGAGCATTGGCAATTTTAGTTTGAAATTGAATGCAATATCCTAAATTTTTTTGGGTGATTTATAATTCAGAGAAGATGACATAATTACAAAAGCTACAAAATTTTTTGGAGCAATGCAGTTTGGGCTACATCTTAAACGATTTCATTACTGAAAATTGACGCAAAAAGTGTATGAAATTTTTGCAAAGTAAGGGGGAGTCCAAAAGGGGGAGATTACTTTTAATTTCTTTATGTTTGTTCAATTATTTTTATAATTTATTCATAATTTTTATGTCATTTATGCATCTTTTTTTCGTACGGGATAGGCAGTTGGTGCTACATGCTAAACAGCACTACATGTACATTACTCCAAATAGTTTTCTAAAGCCTTGTCAAGTCCCTATCGACATGTATACTGATGAGCATTTGGCCAAAAAAATCGGATCTGGCGTTCCTTTTAATTTAATTCAAATAACACCGCCAATTCCCCGTGATATGATGTTGCGGGAAATTCAATTTTACACCGCTCCTACAGTTGGCTTGGAAAATACCTCAACTATCGAAAATTTTAATTGATGTTTCTGAGCTGACACGAATTTAAATCTGAGTTAAAAATCAAAAATTCTCGGTTTTAACTGATTTTTTTTAACGTCTCCCCCTCGGAATCACACCCTTTTTACTGCTCATAATCCAAACATACGAATCTTTTTATTTCCCTGCGATTCAGTATAATTCCATCGAGGGGAACGCAAAATAATAATTTCCTTAATGAAATGAATGGGAGAAAATTTGTCGACGAATCATCGACTACCGTGCTATTATCGTAAACAAGTAGGTAGCGCGTTACCAGTTATTCGTATTTAGTCGTTACGAGTATTTTTTTTTTTTTTGATATTAGTTACGTGATGGGCCTATCAATTTTCGCCCCCTTCCTCCTCCGCACATCACGCCAAATTAAATAACATCTTAGGTTTGTAAAGGGCCCTACTTTTAAAAATGTCAAGAGTTTATTTTGCCCCGTTGACGTTTGATCCGCGTCAATCGGGGTTATAAACAAATAAAAGAGAAAAATTAAAGCTTGTAAAACGACGTTCTTGGATTTAAAAAAAAAAGAAACTGTTGTTATGATGATTATAGGTCTTATCTAACGATAAAATTAATTTCATGCTAAGCATATTTTACATTCAAAATTGATTTATTATAGACGGATTTATTATTTATCATTTTTTTTTGTATAAAAAATTATTATTAGGTCTTGGGCTTTATAAAGAGATGATTTCAATTCGATGTCCTTTAAGCCTCTTCGGACCGCTCGATACAGTTTTAGGTTCGTTTTCGGGAGATTCGTTTTCGCTTGATCCAATTTTTTTCTGAATTTCAATCTGTCTCCTGACACCCGTGCAAAAAAAAATGCATAAATTATATAAAAATGACGTATGAATTGTGCTAAAAATTGGAGATCCATAAAAAATGCATAAATTATGTATAAACAACTTCACTTATTTTTACCAGAATTTTTTTTCATCCTCCGATATAATTATGCATAAATAATGCATAAACAAGTATGCATAAAATGCAAGCAAATTGAATTAGCGTAATATTTTCAAATATTCCTGCTTCGTGATTCAAAAGAAAAAAAAATTATATGCATAAATTAGTCATATCCAAATTTTTATGCTTGAAAACATTGTGCATAAATTTTGTAAAAATTACAGAAGTCCGAAGCTGATGACGGTGCCGATGCCGGTTCCGATTCCATATTATTTATTTAACTCCCAATTCCGATTCCGGCACCGACACCCGATGCCGATGCCGACGCTGACGCCACCAAGCATCGATCGTATCCGATGCCGCCTCATATTCCGATTTTAGCGGAAAAAAAAATCATAGAGCAATTCTAGACGATTTTTAAAATCATGGGTCCGATTCCGATTCCGATGCCGGTGCCGGTGCCGGTGCCGATGCCAGCCGATGCCGATGCCGATGCCGATTTCGAATATTAAGAAAATCAGCATGGGCCAAAATTTTCAAGCTTCTGACCCCTGAAAATTTATGCATATTCAAATGTTGATGCTTAAAAAAATTATGCTTTATGCATAAATTTCGTAAAAATTATGCATCATCAAATTTTTATGTTAAAAAAAAATGCTTAAATTTTGTAAAAATTACAGGGGTCCGAAGCCGATTCCATATTATATATTTAACTCCCGATTCAGATCCCGATTCCGGCACCGCCACTTGATGCCAATGCCGACGCCGACGCCACCAAGCATCGATCATATCCGATGCCGCCTCTAATTCCGATTTTAGTGAAAAAAAAAAAAAATCATAGATCCATTCTAGACGATTTTTAAAATCATGGGTCCGATTCCGATGCCGGTGCCGGGGCCGATGCCAGACACGGCCGGCTAAATATCTCGGGTCGATGCCGATGCCGATACCGATGCCGATTTCGAATATTAAAAAAAAATCGGCATTGGCCAAAATTTTCAAGCTTCAGACCCCTGAAAAATTATGCTTACTTATTCAAATTTTGGTGCTTAAAAAAATATGCATAAACTTTGAAAAATTTATGCATGCCCAAATTTTCGTACAAAGGATACAAAAATAATAGTCCTACGTGTTTCTTATAAATTTTTTGCATTTATTTTACAAAAAAAATTTATACATTTTTTGCATAACTTTTTCGTACAGGCGTGCTGGAAAAAATCCCCTCCAGGAAAAACTCGAAAAAGCCAAACAAAAAAAAAGTCGACGTTTCCCCTAAACAAACTCAACCATCAGACATTTTTTTGTCATTTTTCTTGCTTTTCATCGTTACCTTTTTACGCTTTTTAAAACTGGTTCTTTTTTCATCAAAAAAATTTGAATATTTTTTAATAACACCGTGTAATGGTCATAATTATAAGGAGGAATTTTTTTTTTTTTTTTTTTAAAGCTTAAGTTTCCCTTATAGTGCTAAACACCATATTCAGCTCTTATTTAACCCTTATAATACTGTATTAATTTATTGTTATTTTTTGTGATAGTAAAGAATTTTCATTATGGTCGATAATTAGGAGGCATCACGCAATGTGCCCGGGTTCTCTTTGACTTCCGGTTTCGTTTAATCTGCTCAACTTCTAAAACGCTTTTTGTCTTCCGATATTCTCTTTCTTTTTTTTTTTTTTTTTTCTTCGGGAAGGAAACATTTTTCGAGGAATAAGTCATTAATTTCGACTCTAGATTGGGGATATCTGATTAAGAATTTAAGAACTTTTTTTTTTGAAATAAAAAAGGGTTGGTATCGTGCTTTAGGCGAATAATCAAAAAGAATTTATATGTCAGGTCATCTTGTTAATTACTATTTTTTTTTTCGGTGAAGTGTCCTCAGGTGCGAAAATCGTTACGAATGTTGATTCTTTTTTAAAAACCGCCGGTTGGTGTTTAATTTTTTTCTTTTCTATTTTTAGAAATAAATCGTTACGACTATGTTTTCGTGTTTTTTTTTTCTGGTACTCTTGGGATTAAAGAAAATAAAATAGAAAAAAAAAAGCTTTCTTGTTGTAATAACAACATAATTGAACTTTCCTCATTAAAAAGTTTTAAAAATAAACGTTGTTCGTGCTGAAAAAGTTAAAGATTATGATAAAAGCCTGCATTGTGCAATGGCTGTCCTCGAGGGATTTGCTTTCGGCGTGCATGACAACGTTTCGTGCTTCGATCAAAAAAAAGGAAAAAAAATGGACTAAATATACTAAAAACGCAAATATTTAAATTTCTAATCAAAATTAGAATGTAACGTAATTTTTTTTATTGAAAAAAAAAAGTGGAATAATTTTTTGTTTGTTTTTATATAAAAATTAACTTGGAAATATTTTTGTTGTTGGATGGGAGAAAATTTTCCATAGATTTTATTTTGCTTGGTTTCTCGTAAACCAAACATAAGAAATGAAAAAAGTACGGACTGAGGCCCCATGATTAAACTCCATAAGCTCCTCTTGTCAATAAAAAAAAAGGGAAGCCATATTTGCCAGGGTTTCGTAGGGTATTATAAAATAGGATAGGGTAGGTATTATAAAATTTATTATTTTTGTATCGTTTATACTAAAATTCTGGATGCATAATGGGGGCTTGAGGGGTGGGGAAATAGTGCAAACAAGATACTTTTCTGAACGGTTAATAATTAAAAAAGAAAAAATGATATTAGATATTATAAAAACAAGTTTTTAAATATCTGTTTCCGGCAAGCATGATTGTTTTAAAATAAATTGGTTTAAAACACGGTGTTTTAAAACGTTTTAAAACATTTAAATAAAAAACACCGTTTTAAAACACTAACGTTTTAAAACATTGTTTTAAAAACCGTATTTTATTAAGTGAATAAAATACGTTTTAAAATGCATTTTTAAGAGGCCCGAGCCCGCAATTTGTCGCGCACGATTCATTTTATACAATCTATGGCTCATACCATAGATTGTATGAGCCGCTCATATTCATAATGGTTGCTTAATCGCAGGGATGATTGTTTTAAAACAAATTGGTTTAAAACACGGTGTTTTAAAATGTTTTAAAACATTTGAATAAAAAACACCGTTTTAAAAATTTGAATAAAAATAGAAGCGAATTTAAAACATTTTGAACGTGTTTTAAAACATTTTTTAAAACGTTTTAAAACCAGACCGAATAAAAGACGTTTTAAAACGTTTTAAAACATGGGAAAATAATATAAAAAGTTTTAAACTGTTTTTTATTAAAAAATGTTTTAAACAGCAACCCTGGTTTCCGGCTTAATTTCGACAAGTAGTTTGCCGCATAGTCTTTTAAACAGGTCAGGAAACTCCTATCTTAAATGTATGGGAGATGGTGTCCGGCTTAACTGCACAGATTTTAGTTCCACCCAAATACCACCCGTAGCGCTAGTTGCATTCAGGACGCTTTTCATTGGTCGTTGCCATTTCAAAACAAATATGGAGGATTGAGATTATTGTGTTTGTAATCTCTGAGGTGATTTTTTTTTTTTTTCAGTATTAAATGTTAAATATAGTGCATACGCATAGCAAAACGCGTAAAAAGCTATTGGAAGTATATTTAAAAAGCAATTAAAGGTGTAATACATCAAAAAATAATACGCGTCATTTGAAAACATTAATTACAGAGGCAACTATAATCGGTTTGAATGTACGTCCCGAAAGATCGCTGCGCCATCTGTTGCCTGCTTCACCGAACTAAAATTCGTGTACTTAAGCCGGACACTTTCGGGTGGGTAAGTTTCCTGATCTGTTTAAAAGACTATGGTTTGCCGCAAATTGGGTAATGTTGGCAGCACTGGAACGGTAGTATTCCCCATTAAACACTACAAAAAAGGTAAACAACAAATATGGCGACCGCTATTTATGCCAAATGTTATCAGTTTTTTGTTGTTGTTGTTGTTGTTGTTGTTGTAAAAATAAGCGTTTATAGTCTTAAAGGGGTTTCAGAGGTAATCTTTCCTTGGGTTTAAGATTTTTTGAGAAGTTAATAGGACGCGTATGTACTTATCTATGAGGTAACATACGTATGTTTAATGTGATGTGTTTGTAATTACTGGATAGGTTAACCTGGTAGTTTTAAGAAATAGGGTATTAAAAGGAAAGTAAAATTATTAACATTATTTTTCCGGTAACAAAAAATTTAAAAAAAAAACTGATAACATTTGACATAAGTAGCGGTCGCCATATTTGTTGTTTACCTTTTTTTGTAGTGCAGTGTTGCCAGCTTGAAAATTCTAGTTCAGAATTCCTCTGCAGAACCTCCTTAATTCTCAGACCACTTTTAAATTTTCTCATCTCGAAAGCTCTCAGAAAGTGTAGGAAATGGGTTTGATTTTGATAAATTTCCCTCCTGGTAGCCATTCCACGTCAAAATTTTTCACACACAAAAAGCATTGTACCGTCTTATGTAAATAAATAGGATAATTTACTGTGGGATTTTTGTTTTATTGTTAATAATTAAGACCCGTTTCCATTTTAAAAGGAAAACAAAGGAAATGATTTGTTTAATAACCGAATTTAGACTTCATTATATCTTTATTTATTCAAATGAAGGAAATATGCGGCTATTAAAAATAAAAATTTTTCGGTGCGAATTTTACAATTTGTTCCCCGATCGTTGTGTACAGAAGGGTCTGGAAATCTTTTGTTATTTTCCCATTTGTGTTGTGTTCCAAACGCCAAATGTTTTCATCCCGATTTTTCACAACCATCAACCGTAAAAAAAAAAAAGGCTGAATACACTCCATAAAAATTAATATTATTTTTCTTTTCTTATTTTTATTTTTATTTTTCATTCAAAAATCTAATCGTGGATAAAATGTTCCAGGAAACCGAAACCGGGGAAATTTTTCCAAAGAAAAAAGGATTCCCCGGGTTTTTGCGGTTTTGCTTTTTGAAGAGAACGCCACCCGTTCCGGAAAGTTTTTTTAGGTTTATTTTTTCCCCGAAAGGTCACGACGTGATTTTTTTTTATTTTTGTTTTTAAATATTTGCTCCTTGCACTTGTGTTCCTAGAAAATTTTGATTTATCGCATTGGGGACAACAAGAGATTCGTCAAGGGGAAGGCCTCACTGATTTAATTCGTATAAATTCTACATTAGACCGAGGATAAAGGGTGTCAAAACTTTTTGTAACAAATAAATGGAAGCCAATACGTTTCTGTATCCGAATAAAAGGGGTTTTAAATAATCGTAAATCGAATTTTGCGGTTTGTACGCCGAGACGGAGGAGAGAGAGAGCCTTTTGAAAAATCTTTCCTTTTTTTTTTAATTTTAAAAAGGAGAATTTGAAACGACCCCATTTCGATCGCCTCGTTTCGGAACTAATTAATTTCATCCCGTATTTTGTATTAGATCGTCCGAAAATTAATGCGGAGAGTTATTTTTATAAACAAGTTTTTAGTTATTTATTATTATCAGCTGGCGAATTTTCAAAAAAAAAGGGAAGGGGGAAGGGATGGGTTTCAAAGTCAAAAAGTCGGATGCTGGATGGGGAAGTTTTCCGCTCCGGGTGAGATGAGATGAGTTGCGATGCGATTTGATTTGATTCGATTTGTCTTCAACCCCCTGTTTTTTTTACGGTTTTATTTGTCACATAATGTGGCTTTAGTAATTAATCGTCGGTAATGATTTGCGGAACTGTTACCGAAGGGTTCCTTTTTCAGCAGAAATTTTTAGTTTAAAAAAAAAAAATTTAAAAATATTTATTTATTAAGATGATTGTTGATTCTTCGCTCATCAATTCGATCCAAAATATATGTCCTGTCTCCAATGGCTAATTAATTGTACCACCGGAAGTGCAGTATATTTTTGGAATTTTTTCTTCTGCTACCTTTTTTTTTTTTATTTGATTATTTTTTCAAACCCGAAAATTACCGTAGATTGGGGTGAAGTTGAAAGGAAATTCAAAAAAAAAATTCTAGGTTTATTTTAGGCACTAAAAATAAAATTTTTTACTTAAGTATCCCAAAAACAATATCCACTTAATGAAATAAAAAAAAATTATTTTTAGTGCCTAAAATAAACTTAAAATTTTCTTTTGAATTTCCTTTCAACTTCACCCCATTCTACGGTAATGAAAACGAAAAAAATGCTTTCCCGACCATTTTTCTTAATCCGTTTTTCCTAAAAATTTTGGTTCCTAAAACTTGTTTTCCTCACCGTTTTTTTCCTAATTTTCAATTTTCATAAAATTTTTTGATTCATAAAATAAAATTTCCTGAAATGAATATTTTTCCTAATTTTTTAAATCTCTAAAGGGATTTTAGAAAATTTAATTTTAGGGATTTTAGGAGATTTAATTTTAGGGATTTTAAGAAATTTTATTTTAGGATGTTTTAGAAATTCCTTTAAGTATAGGAATCAAAAAATTTTAGGAAAATAAAAATTTAGAAAAAAAAATAATTAGGAAAACAGTTTTAGAAACCAAAATTTTTAGGATTTTTTTTTTTTTTTTGGGGGGGGGAAATGGTAGGACATCAAAAAAAAAGTGGTAGCAGAAGAAAAAAGTCCAAAAATATACATCATTTCCGGTTGTACAATTAATTGTACACTCCAATTGATTGTCCAATGGAGGCAGAACAGTAATTAAAAATCGCAATTTGTAGAGGTAAAAATATTATTTAAAATGTTCAAAGTTAAACTTTTAATATTGAAATAATTAAATATTAATTTTTGGTGCGAACAGACCGACACCTGGACAGACAGATTTCCCCCTGACTTAGCCCCAAGACGTAGTCCTTCGTCAAAAATGTATTATTTTTGTATTTTTACAAAAAGGACATTCCTTATTATTGTAATACGGTTTGCATTTATATTTAGCAAAAATTTTATACTTTTTTTGCATCACTTTTTCGTACGAATAGCTTAATGATTTTTTATTTCGATGGAAAAAAAAAATAGTTTGACATTTAGAGCCCATCTGATAAAAGAGATAACTACCATTTTACTGTGAAAAATCCAAATCCATATAAGGCTTAGTCCTCCGTGACATTTAGCTTTTTTTTTTTTTTTTTTTTTTTTTTTTTTGTATTAAAAAAATTACGTCAATAAAAAATAAGAGCTCAGCCGTTGTTGCCACAAAAAAAAATCCACATTTTTTTCACCTTATTACGCTGTTTAAAGTTTATTTTATGATAGTTTCGTGTATAGTTTTCGCTAATTTTCTTTATCGGATTTAACCGGAATTATTTGATCAAAGCTGGTGTAACGAGGGGGTCACGCAAGAATCCTCTAATCTCAGAAAAAAAAAATTCCCTCTTATTATAAATAATTATATCGGTCGACTATTTTTTTTTAACGGTAGGGCTGGAAAAAAGAAGAGAAAAAAAAAACAAAGGACGCCGAAGAAAAAAAAAACCGATCTTACACATCCGGATCGAACACCGAAAGGAGGAGCCAAAAACGGAGAAAAACGGTTTATATTCACTTTCGTTTTGTACATGTCTTGGGAGTCAAGGTCAAGAGAAACATATCGAATGAATTTTTGAGTAAAATGGGAGATTAGTTATCTAACCCGATTCCTTTGTATACAAATCATCCCGTAAGACGGGCCGCGATGGAAGGCAAAAGAGAAAAGAGCGGAGGAATAAAAAAAAAAAAATAAAAATAAAGAGAGAGAAGAGAAGAGAAGATCGGTCCTTAAAAGTAATTTTCGTTGGTGTTTGTTATATATATTGATGAAATGATAAAAGTTAATTAAAGAGTTCATGTACCGCTTTGGTTCATTTGGCTTCCAGTTTCAACCGCCTGCTTGCTCTAAGGTACTATTTATACCTTCAAATAAGTTTCTTTAATCCGATGTACACGTTTTCTTCACCACAAATTGAAGTTTAAAAAAAAAAAATTATCTCGGTTATTTTTCTATCCTCTTTTTTTTTTTTTTTTTTTTTTGGTGTGTGTCTGTGTGTACCAAGGTGTTTTATCTCAGATCGCGATATACCGATTCTGCATATCTTTTCGGTTGATCCAATGGATATATTTATAAAAAAAAAACGAGAAAAAAAAGGAACTGCGTCGAACTTTTTTTTTTTTTTCATTAGATTGAATAATATCACGGCGGTGGCACCGATTTTACATCACTTTAGGCGCAAAAAAATGCGTTTATTTTTTGGTTTTACGCCTTTTTACCGCTTCTAAGAAATAAATCCATAAGAAAATTTAGGCTGAGTCATTGATATTCAGGTCCTCAAGTAGATTCTAGTTGCAGACGGGATGGAGCCTCTCAGGGGCGGACTGATGATGTGAATGGGTTAAATGGATTTTTTAACGCATTCCAGGTGGAGGCGCCGGATCTCGGTGGATGAATTAGGTCAGCTTTTTTTTTTTCAAGGTTGATCGAGAGCAGATTTAAAAGCTAAGATTATCCAGGACGGAGGCTGATCTCTTTTGATGGAAAATTCTAGGATTGAGTCTATTGGCTGAGATCTCGGATATCAAACATATTAGGGTAGACCTTATTTTACAAATTTTTGAATTTCGAACCTCGTGGTTCTTTTATAGTACCTAACCAAAAAAATATTTCCTGAATTTTTTTCAAATTTTTTGGACGTCATTTAGGCGTGTCCCCCGGGGAATTAAAAATTTCGAAATTCCCGTAAAGACCAAAAAATCAAAAATTTTATTTTATTGTTAAAATGGTTGTTTTCTATTTATTTCGGATTTTTATGCAGATCACGAAAATATAGTTCAGAGTTATATTATTTTCTATTTTAAATAATTTTAGTCGGGTAATGGAACTTAGTAAAAAATATTTAATTCGACATATGCTTTACTAGTTTCGGTCTATTTTTAAACCATCTTCAGAAGCTCGCATAGTTAGACAATTGATTAAATATACATAGTGGATGATTCAAAACAATAAAAATAATAAAACGAGATCAAACGACATCTGACTAATTCGTAACAGTTAAAAAATGAATTATTATTGCACATAATTATAAATTAAATAAAATTAAAATTAAAAATAATAAACCAAACTACGTGCCATTATCCGACTAAAATTAATTAAAATATGAAAATCGGAACGTTAATCTCTTCAAATTATTATTTTCGTTCGGTTTTGGTGATTATTTTGTTTATATTTTGTCCTCTAGCACAGCAGTCTTTTGCCATAAATAAATTCTTAAGCAAACATCAAAAGAGTTGAATTCTGCACACATGCAAATATTACACATTTTAAATAATTTTAATCGGGTAATGGAACTTAGTAAAAAATATTTAATTCGACATATGCTTTACTAGTTTCGGTCTATTTTTAAACCATCTTCAGAAGCTCGCATAGTTAGACAATTGATTAAATATACATAGTGGATGATTCAAAACAATAAAAATAATTTCGTAATCTGCGTAAAAATTCGAATAGGAAGCGGCCATTTTCACATTAAAATCAAATTTTTGATTTTTCGGTCTTTACGGAAATTTCGAAATTTTTAGGTCCCTGGGAATACCGTAAACGACGTCCAAAAATTGTGAAAAAATTTGAATTTGAATTGGAGTTATCGTTCCCCTCTTATATATTAATTAAATTGGTATCAGGATTATTGGAACTGGAGAATAAAAAAAAAAAAAAATAAAAAAAAATAAAAATAAAAAAAAAATAAAAAAAAAAATGTGAAAAAATTCAGGAAATCTTCCTTCGGTTACTATAAAACAATTAAGAGGCGCGTTTCGTCGAAATTTAAAAATTCGTAAAATAACGGCCAACCTAATACATATGTGTCTGTTATTTCGGAAATTTTTGAATAGTAAAATTTATATTAGAGTGGGGGAGGGGGGGGGGGGGTCCGTGAAGTCAGCAGTGTAATAAAAAGCTCAAACTAAAAAAACTATACCAAGATTTTCAGCTTTTTGTATTTTTAAGAAAATTAAATTTCAGAATTTGAGCTTTTAAAACAAAAAAGTTATTTGCTTTATCAACTTTGTACTGCTGAAGTCCCGGGCAGTAAAAATGAAAAGCTCAAATTTTAAAACAGACGCAGTTCTATGTCCCAAAAAATTGAGCTTTCAAAAAATTATATTCCCAAATTTGTAGCTACAAAAAAAAAGTTGTGCTTTAATTGAGCACCGCCAGGTTCACACCTACTATTTTTCGAACTAGTAGCTGGAATCGGATTTTATGTTTTTCTACTGAATTTGAGCTTTCAGAAAACACAACTTTGAGAATTTGAGCTTTCTACTGTGAGATTTGAAAAAAAAATATATATATAGTGTATATATTGTATAAATATCGTAAATATACAGCACTGGCAGATTCACGTCCTTTTTTTTTTTTTTTTTTTTCCAACTTAAAAATTTAAAATCTACTTCAAATTCTTCCCCGAAATTTCGAAATTTGAGCTTTTCCAGTTTGATTTTTTTTTTTTTTTTTTTTTTTTTTTTTTTAATTATTCCAGTGGTGAAAAAACCTACCGTGAGGTTAGCAGTGCCAAGTTGATAATGGGGATAACTTTTTCTTTTCTTACTGCTATTAAATTATTGAAATTACTGTACAATCTTTGAAATTCGGAAAATTTGCCTACCAAATTGGATCCAATTTTGGCTAAATCACAGCTTTGCTACCACCAAAGAGCTTTTTTCCAGACTCCCGTAGTGAATTCGAATCTTCATAAGCAAACACTGTCATTTGGAGCGACTTTTCCTTCTCCTGATTTTCCTTGTCACGCCTTTTCGCAATAAATTAAAATTGCAAAGTAACGAAAATTCCAAAAAGGCGCGACAAGGATAAGTCATGACAACAATAAACCGTCAAAGCAGCTTTTCTGGTTAACTTAAAATCAAAAACCGGAGAAAATTCCTCAAAGCTATCGAAATTTTCAGTACCAGAAGCTCCTTCCATCCAAACCTAATTCTACAAAACGCAGGGTAAAAAACACGTTAAAGACATTCCGACTTTAATTTTTCTTTAACTTCTTCAATTTTTTTATAAAATTTTTGAAAATATAAAAACAAGCATTTTTTTTGTATAAAAATCACCCCAAGGGGGCGTTTCAAAGTTTCCGACGGTGTTAAAAGGTAGGATTTTAAAAAAATTACGCTTTTAAACAATGTAAAACCAGATGACGAGATCTTTTTACAAAGATCGAAAATCTGACGGGGGACTAAATGGTTATCTAGGAGGTGTCAGTGGTACACAAATCGGTTTCAAGTTTATATTTAATTACAAAGCAGCCAAGTATTTTTTTTTCCTCTATCGGATCGTGAGGTTTCACTGAAAAAAAAAATCGTTTTTGTTTTGTTTTCATTTTCCGACTTTGCGGTAGACGATTTCCAATTTGTTTTGCATAAGAAGATTTATGGGATGAAACAACCTGTTGAAAACGTTTGTTTTTTTATTTTTCCTTGTAGTTGGTAGCCCCTGTTGTCGATCATCATAAGGAGGATTATCCATAAAGGAGAGCCATGGTCGGCTTATTGTATCATCAAAAGATGTAGCCTAAAGCTACCACGTCCAGTACACGATTACTTCACATTTATACGCTTTGATAACATTATACAGGGTTTATTTTTGCGCCATTTTTTATGAGGACCCTCGGGATCATATCGTTTTCTGCACGACGATTACTGGTCCGGTGAGAATTGTTTTTCTTTGCTCCTTCGACTTTGTTTTTTTTCTTCTTTTTTATTGAAAAAGATAGGTCGTTAGTTATTTGATGAGCAGTTAAGACGGATTTCTTTGGTGTGTGGTGCAGTTTCGATCGTGATTTCGTTCGGAGGTAAACTAAATATGTAAAGAGAGAAGATAGGAGACAGGAGTATCAATTTTGAAATTAAAAAGTACAAAATGGCAAACCATTTTTAATCTCGTCTGAAATTTATTCATGATTCATTTTTACTTCAGTTTATGTTCACCCACTGCTCATGCTTACCCCGGTCTGTCTTTACTGTCTGGCCATTTTTTCCACCGGCTCGATAGATGGATTTGATGCTGATCCTAATTCTGTATTTTCAATTAAAAAAGAACTGAACTGTAAGAAGACAGCTCTTGCCATATGATTACCATACTTAGAACGGTCTTCTTACAGTGAAAGTTCCTTGTATTTCTTTTTCTTGTCGCAACTTTTCCTTCTTGCACACATATTGACACGATATGCCGATATGCAATACTTCAACTGAACGAAGACGGATATTTGAATATGTCTTCTTTCAGTTGAACTGTAAGAAGACAGCTCTTGCCATATAATTACCATACTTAAAACCGTCTTCTTCCATTTAAAGTTTCATTTCTTTCTTTTTCTTGTCGCGACTTTTTTTTTGCGCGCATATTGACAAGACATGTCGATATGCAACACTTCCCACTTCTGAATAATCTGAGATGATTGTCACGACAATGTATGTCGTCACATCTCAGATTATTCAGATTATTAGGCGTTAGCTACTATGCTACGCTTGCTCGAGTTGTCTAATCCTAAACTTTTTAAGTTCACAACGAACTGGCACCCCGATTCTTTGCCTCTTAGGTGCCCTTTTCGTATAATACTAAAACCCACCCTGTTTTTCTATCAATAAAAAGTAATTCCACTTTCTCCCCTGATAACTTCACACCCTTGACTATTTTTTAGGGCGCAAATTTACTACGGAATGTTGGACCAACATGTTGGTACAACAAGTTAGACCAATATGTTTTACCAACTTGTTTGACCAACGTTCCACACTAATTTCGGCGTAGGAGTAAATTCTGCAATAGTCGATTCGTTCGTTTGTCAGACATGTTGGTACAACAAGTTGGCACAACATGTTTGTTCAACTTGTGGTACCAACATGTTGGTCCAACATTCCATGGTGACTTTTCGCCCTTAGGTTACTAAAACATTTCATACAACATTAAAAAAAAAACATCTTTAAAGGATACGAGATACCACGCCAAAGCTTATTCTCACATTTGTGTCGTGACATCTGAAGTGATACGTGATACATGTCACGACCCTATTAAGCCGCTGCACATGCTTACACTTCTCAAGTGTCACATATCAGTTACTATGTCCCGACAATACGTGTTCAGTACGTGACGGCAATATGAACCATTTACTCCTCAAAATATTTCCTTGTCGCGACTTTTTTTTCGGAAATATGAGTAAGAAAAGGAGAAAAAGTGACAGAAATCGTTGGAGTTCAGCAAAGCACTTTAAACGTATAAATTTCTACACTTAGTTTTTTTTTATTCTTCTGGTTTATTAAAATATTCGTAAAATCCGAGACGAAAAACATTAAATAAAACATACGGACCGGCTGCACTACCAGTGGCCAGCGGGAAAAAAATTTAATCCCAAATACGTGTACATTCAGTTCATTAATTTACAAAGCAAACAAAAACTCCATAAAAAAAAAAAAAAAAAAAAAAACAAATCGAAAACATTAAACAAAACAAAACGTTGAGCACAAAACACAGAAAAAAAAATATATATATCCAGATGCTCTATTATAACCATTCTAATTCGTTTAAAATGACTGGTTAAACACATTTCATTAAATGAAAAATACTCGTTATAAAACTTCAAGTTTTCATATTTGTTCTGACAATGCAGCGTTAATAATTATTGTTATTATTATTATTATCATTCATTACTTATTTGTTCAGGATTTTTTTTATTTTTATTTTTTTGTATTGACTTTTTTGTCATTTATTCATGAAGTTGGCGCATTACCTTAATCGTTTTTAAAAGTAAAAATTGTTCTCATCAAGATGTGATTTACGGCTATAAAAAATCTTATTACTTTTTTTTTGTGTGTATATAAGAGAGTAATAAAAGTAAAATTAGAAAAAATTATCACTTAGAAGTTATTGAAAAATGTCCCGAATTCTTGCAATTTCGAGCTGCATTATGTTCAAATTTTTTCGAGCCTTTCTTTGTATAATTAAACCTTACACCCAAAAAAATGCTACTTTGGGTCAAAGCAAAAATGCTTTGCGACAAAGCATATTTTTGCATAACTTAGGTCTAAGCAGTAGAAATGTTTTGTGTCAAGACTCGTGAGTCCTTTGCCGCAATACATAATGCAGTCGAGTCAAGTGATGTTGCTTTGCGGCAAAGCATATTTGCTTTGTCGCTAAGCATCATTGCTTGTTTTGCGAACGAGGCATATTCATTTTTTTGGGGGTAACTTAAAAAGAAAAAAATTAAAATTTAGTGCGCCTTACTCACGCTAATACGTAGTACAAGCCGTACCTTGTCGCGACAATTTTCTTTTGAATTTTTCTAATGGCCGATGACCTTGAAAAGTTTTTTGCTAGCCCTTCTCGCGTCATTTCAAAAATAATTTAACACGGTGATCCCGCGACACTTAAGTTATGGTGTGTTTTCCCAATTTTTGTCGCGACAAGATCCGCTATGTAAGCTAAAAAGCACACAAAACACGTGCATGCTGCATTTCAGAAAGCTCCATATTTTTATAAACTTTAATTTTCTTAATCATATTACCATTACGTACTGCACTCGTATTGTCGCGACCTGTACGAAAAAAAGATGCAAAATAAAAGCAAAATTTATATAAAATAAGTATAATTTTTGTGTTATTTATAGAAAATAGTTTGCAAAATTTACGCATATTTTTTTAAGCACCAAAATTTGAATATGCATCATTTTTACATGGTAGTTTTAAATGGTAATTTGCTAAGTTGGTATAAATTTTTAAATATTTTACAAACCAACTAGAATATTATGATTTTACATGATTTAGGGACACCTAAAGGATCCATCTAGTGCCGCCCCTTCAATTCTAACCAAGCAATTGTGGTATCACATGTTGGTCGCCGAAAAAGATCAGAACTACAGAACTTGCTAATGACTATTGTGTCAGCTAAAACATAAAAATAAAAGCTTTAAAGACAATCCACCTTCTATTCCTCAGGTAGGATAACTAAATTTTCGAAAACTAAGTAGAGAAAAAATTGATTGGAAGCTGGATTCGAACCAACGAGGACTCACATATCCTTGAACCCCTATCCGTGGGAGAACGCCTTAACCGCTCGGCCATTCCAATCGTACGCTTCCAACTGCATTTTTCTCTACTTAAATGATTCGTTTCATTGATATTAACTCATATGGGGGTTCAAGGATGTGTGAGTCCTCGTTGGTTCGAATCCAGCTTCCAATCAATTTTTTCTCTACTTAGTTTTCGAAAAAAAAATATATATATTATATACAAGTACGTATTTTTAAGCCTGAAAATCTGGATATATAACATTTTAAAATTACAAAACAGGAAAACTTGCAAATATTATGCTTATTCAACTTTCTTTTTCCATTTTATGCATTCTTATTTATGCATGCATAATTTGTGTATAATTATATTAAACGATAAAAATGAAATTTCCGGTAAAAAGTTTTTAGTTCTTTATACATAATTTATGCATTTTTTAGGTACAGTATATCCATTTTTTTGTACAATTTATTCATAATTTTTATATAATTTATGCACCCCTTTTTCATACGGGGACAAAAGAACTGATGTGTGACACTTGTGAAGTGCTTACATAGCGGATTTTGTCGCGACAAAAATCAAAATCGCGAAAACGCACGAAAATTTGCGTTGTCGCGACAGTTCGAAGGTCATCGGCCAAAGAAAAATTCAAAAGAAAAATGTCGTGGCAAGGTAAAGGTTGTGCATATAAGTGTATATGTATGTTTATACATACACGTATGTGTAGTGCTTTGATAGGGTTGTGACATGTGTCACGTATCACTTTAGATGTCACGACACTGCATACGTCTTAATATGTCGTGACGTGCGTAGTGTTGCATATCGACATGTCGTGTCATAATTTGTATGACGTCTTTAGTGTCTTGATAGCATTGTGACTTTTATCGCTACCCATGGCGTGACACCAAGAATGATTTAAAATTCTTGTAAAAATTATACGAAAAATTGGACACACATAAAAAATGCTGTGATAAGTAATTCTTCGTACTCCTCTAAGGCAGACTTTTTGCTGGAAATATTTGATTGTAGCTTTTTCAGTTGATCAATCAACTTGTTAAAGAGTGGTACCACTTTTTCAAATGAATTGTTTTCTGTTTCTCTTGGCTTTTTATCCCCTGAATTTGTTTTGAGAAAATTGCCTAATTTTTTCTGTCCTTTTGATATATCTTTCCATGTTAAATAGTCTCCAAGGCCTTTAAAAGGCGTTTTGTTAATTCAGTTTTCGGAAAGATTTTTTAAGTACACATTGTAGATACTTTTTTCCATGAATTCATATCTTTTTTCTGTCAATTCATCTGTGTGTGTTGTGTTTTGATAACTCTTTGAAATTTTCTGCACATTTTTCCATGCCGTTTTGGCCTGTTCTTTTGTTATTATGTATACAGTCGACCTCGCTTATAGTGAACCGATTTTGGTTACAAAAGAGCTTTAAACATGGTTTTTTGGAGCAATTTCCTGATTTTTTATGGTTTTTGTCGCCAAAGGATGTGGGTAACTAAGGCCGATTTTTGGGCCCCCTAGAAAAAAAAAATTTTTTCGCCTAAAACTTCATCTGAGACGCCCTTAACATACTGACACCGGTCGCACAAAGTTGCGCGCATGCGTTCCGGAGATATAGCCAGTGGTCAAGTTCGCCATTGTGCGCACGTCGGACGAAAAACTTCTAATGACAAAAAACGCAGGTAACGCGAGGCCCAACCATGCGAGCTTTCCAATGGTTCCGTCCGAAGTGCGCACATAGCGTAAAATTGCACTCAAAAAATAGAATATGCCATTATCTGGCGAAGTCGGTAAAAGTCCCTAAATTCCTTTCAATATGTGTTGTATAGGAGTAAAAGCTTTCTTAAGTTACATGTTTCAGTTTGCGCACGTGTGGCGGCCCTAGTTAAATCCGATTTGCAAATTTTTAACTTCGATTTTTCAGTATTTTTCGGTCTGAAGGAGGCAAATTTTTCACTAGAATTAACTATTTAATGTTAAAACCGATCGATTGGACCCTTTTCCAACATCGAATATTCTCATTTTTACTTCGAAATGATTTTTTTAAAATTCGATTATTTATTTCAAAACTACCTGTTTCTTTCCATGTTCTAGAGCAATTTTAAAAAACGCGGAGTGAAACAAGTAGTTAGAAAGAAATAATCGAATTTTAAAAAAATCATTTCGAAGTAAAACTGAGAATATTCGATGTTGGAAAAGGGTCCAATCGATAGGTTTTAACATTAAATAGTTAATTCTAGTGAAAAATTTGCCTCCTTCAGACCGAAAAATACTGAAAAATCGAAGTTAAAAATTTGCAAATCGGATTTAACTAGGGCCGCCACACGTGCGCAAACTGAAACATGTAACTTAAGAAAGCTTTTACTCCTATACAACACATATTGAAAGGAATTTAGGGACTTTTACCGACTTCGCCAGATAATGGCATATTCTATTTTTTGAGTGCAATTTTACGCTATGTGCGCACTTCGGACGGAACCATTGGAAAGCTCGCATGGTTGGGCCTCGCGTTACCTGCGTTTTTTGTCATTAGAAGTTTTTCGTCCGACGTGCGCACAATGGCGAACTTGACCACTGGCTATATCTCGGAACGCATGCGCGCAACTTTGTGCGACCGGTGTCAGTATGTTAAGGGCGTCTCAGATGAAGTTTTAGGCGAAAAAAATTTTTTTTTCTAGGGGGCCCAAAAATCGGCCTTAGTTACCCACATCCTTTTTATTTTAGTGCATAAATTACGAACTAGCACAATAACATCAATTTCTTTCGAACTTGCAAAATGAGAGTTTTTTTGTCAAATCAATCACATATAAGTCTTGATTAACTCAAAATTTTCAAAAAAATATGCTTTATTTTCGTAATCTCGTTAAAAATTTTAAGAAAACTCAGAAAAGTCCATTTTGGGAAGTTCGGTTATAGTGAACCTCGGTTATAGTGAACGGTTATTGACCGGTTCCTTGAAGTTCACTATAAGCGAGGTCGACTGTAAAACACTTAATTCGTCGGGTTAGAACCATAGGGTTCTAAATCGATTTTTTCATTGAATGCTTTTCTCCATAAGTTAAACATAGTGAACAAGCATCTATTCAAAAATCGATTTAGAACCCTATGGTTCTAACCCGACGAATTTTTTTTTTGCCGAAATATTTTTTTCATCTTCCAATATAACTATGCATAAATAAGTATGCATAAAATGGAAAAAACAGTCGAATGAGCATAATATTTAAAAATTTTCTGGCTTTATGATTTAAAAAAAAATAATATGCATAAATTACGCATACATGATTCAAATAAAATGTACATATGTACAATACAATATAATATATATTATATTGTATAATATATAATATATATGATATATACAATATTTTATAAGTATTGTAATATATATTATATACATATATTTATATATGTATAATATGTATATTATAATATACATATACTTATATTATACATATATAATACATATACATTATAATATACATATATTTATATATAGTGTATAATATATATTATAAATTATACAATATTATGTAAATATTTTGCATTTATTTTGCAAACTTTTTATACATTTTTTGCATCACTTTTTCGTATACGGGACAACACGTTACCCCCAGATGTGCTTTTCCTGCTTTGTCGCTACAACATCTTGATTTGATGTTATGAACGCATGTCGCGACAGCTTATAATCGTACAAGCATCATCTAAAAAAGGATTAAAACTTTCGCCATTTTGAACCCATTTATGTCACGATGGAAATTTCAAAGTTGAAACCTTTAAAACTTTAAGATGATGAAAAATTACATTTTTAATAAAGTAATCTTTTAAAATATCACCGGCTATTAATAGGAGGGGAAAAAAAATTCGAAAGATTTTGAGGATTTTATAAGGTAGAAAAACGACATATCCATAAAAAAAGTTCAGTAGAACAATCATCTGACAAAAAATGAAAAATTTGTTAAATTTTTAGTGTTATTTTTATTACCTTCCTTCGTCTTCGAATCGTAAACCTATCATAAGGCGGCCTTTTTGTTACCCGAAAAAGAGAAAACGAAATACCAACAAAAATCCTCTTATATTTAACTCAACGTAATCGGAATCAATTTTTTTTTTTTTTTTCAAGTGAAATCCCTCAAAAACACGAAGAACCCTCAAATAAACGGAAAGGTGTTTAAAAAAAAAAAAAAACACTTGTTTAAAGAATCGCCTCAAAGTTGATTCATAAATAAAAAGATGTTTTGATTTAGTGAAAAATAATTGGAAGTCGAAGGTGAAGAAGGAAACAAGTGAAGATTAAAAAACCATCTAATTTCATTTGACGTAATACGTAAAATTAGTCGGATAAATTGATTCGGATCGCGGACCTTGTTTGGATTAAAAAAAAAAAAAATTAGAATCTCCTTCAAAACTAATTTGTATTGCACCACGACCTACGTCGGTGGCATCATTTTCACCTGACTCGATCTGATTATGTAATATACGGTATTTTCTACAGATGATTAAGCGATATCGAATTTAAAAAAAAAAAAAAAGATCGATTAAAGAGTGAAAGGAATGCGAGGGAAGAAATCTCGAAAAATCTCGAAAAATCGGAAGGCCTACAAATTCCCTTTTAACATTAAACCCATCAATTTGTAACCTGTCTTTTTAAATTTTAAAATCGAAAAATGCAATTTGTTAAAAACGATTTATAAAAAGACAGCGGTGATATATGTGGTGTATATTAACCGAGAAAACTTTTTTTTTTTTTTTTGTTATAAAAGGCGGTGCGAGATCAAAGCTGATGCGCCCCCCGCGGTGAAGGTGATGCGGTCGCCTTTGCTTAACATGTACTCCTGTTGTTCAAACAAATTCACCTTGTCATCTTATTTTTAAACAAGCATTCATCTAAAAAAGATTTCTTTCTTTTTTCTTACTTATTTTTTTTTTCTTCTTCATCACCACCACCTTTGTCGTTTTGTTAATCGATCGATTCCCATTGTCATTTTTTTAAAAAAAACCCACATGTAATGATTTTTCGCCCGGATTGTGATTTTTCACCATTTTTTTTTTTTAGATATTTTTTATCACTCTGCTGGAAACCCGTCAACCGTGTGTTACAATCATCATAACTAAAAGTCGGGATAATTATCGAGAAATGAAAATGAACTTGGATTGGAGGAAAGGTCACTTTGCTTAGATTTGTTAAATTCATTTCACCACAGGAATCCTCATTAATTCCATTGTCATTCTAATATCCATTTGGATTAGTTTAATTCCTTTTTGTTTCATTACCTAAGCCAGATCAAATTAGACAAATCACTGCTCACGGTCCAGATTTTTTTTTTTTTTCGTCTGCCGCTTTAAATTACGAAAATTAGTCGGTTTTCTACGATTACGCGCCTTTTTAAGGAAAAAAAAATACCATAGCGTGAGGTGGTTCATACCGAATCTTACCAATCTCGTCTAATTATACTAATTTCTTAAACACTAATTGGAAATGTCGAGAATGTGTTTAAACGGAACGGATGGAGATTTATAAGCGTAAAAAGTTTTGATTTTTACACGGTCGCCTTTCCAGGGCAAGCTCAGAGGCTGGGCTGAGTCAAAAATAATTCAGAGGTTGGTAACTCGGAGAGTGTTAAAACCTCTGAACACTGCTTACAAATCGAACCGAATCGAATCAAAAATACAGGGATGGCAGACCGCTCCAAAAATTAAAACGGTTCGGTTCGGTCCGATTTTTTTTAAAGATGAAAAGTTGGATTCGGTTTGGTTTCGGTTAAAATGTTGTTTACCAGAAGGGTTTGGTTCGGTTTGGGTACCGATTCAAAATATTTTGAATGAGGTTCTTCAGGTTCGGTTCGGTTTTTGAAATTAACTGGGCTAGGGCTCGGTTTCAGACCAAAACCAAAACCTGTTTTTTTTTTTTTTTTTTTTAAATTCGGCTTGGTTCGGTTTTTTTTTTTTTTAACGAAAAAACTGATGAAACATCAGTTTGGTTCGGTTTTCTGTCAAAAGCTCTCCCGGATTAGGTTCGGTTTGCTGTTTAAAAATAGGTTTCTTTTGCTTACGCATACCCGGTTTCGGTCTGGTTTTTAGTTAAAAAAAAAAAAAAAGCCAGGTGTGGCTCTAATACCGGATTTTTAAATATAAAGAAAACGGTTTTAGTTCGATTTGGTTCTTTGGCTCGGTTCGGTTCAGTTCGGTTCCTGTTTGTAAAAACAACCCAATTCCAAGCCACAAGGAACTCGAAGTCGACTCTCAAACTGTAGTGGAACCGAACCGAAACCGACACTCAAATATTACAGGAACCGAACCGGACCGAGACTTAAGTAAGACGGAAGCGGACCCAGAACCCAAACCGGGGTATTCCAAGGAATCAAACCAATAGAAACCGGGTTTTTTTCAAAAAACCGAGCAAAACTTGTTACTTTTTATTGAAAAAAAATTCGGTTTTTTTTTTTACGAAATGTCAAAGTAAACCAAACCTAAACCGGTTTTTTTTCTTTAAAAAAAAAAAAAAAAAAAAAAAAAAAAAAAAAACCGAAACCGAATTGGGTTTAGGAAAAAAACCCGAACCCAGTTAACTGAAAAAACCGAACCGAACCGAACCCGGTCCTTTAAGCAGATTTTTAAAAAACCGAACCCAAAACCGGTTCCTACGCCACTGTTCTGAAGAAACCGAAACTGGACAGAACCGGAGTCTATACGTCGAAATCGAAACCAAACCAAACCATATTTTTTTGAGATAGGTGTAAGAAATGAATCATGAGAAATAGGCTGGTCCAAAAAAAAATCGATGTCTTCCGATTTTCCTTTCGTTACCTCAGACATTAAAAAAGTACCCTCAATTTTTTTCCAATCGAAAAAAATTGCCTAATTGCACTAATTTAGTGTAACTAAATTTAAATTGGCTCCTTATGTTTAGCTTTTGTCAAAAAATGCGTCTATGTTTAGCTTATGGAGTTTCCATTTTCATTTTAATAGCTCCAATTGGATGCAATATCAGCTAGGAGCATTTGGCGCTCTTAAAATTCAAACGGACTATCAGAAGACCTTTAAATAAAAATCCAGGATAAATTCCATGCCAAAAATGCAAGTTAGAATGAGATCTGAAGATATTTCTGATCTTCCATAAGCTAAACATAGGATGCATATTTTGTTGAAGTATGTCTTTAAAATCCCTTTACACTTACATGGGCCTTAATTTAAGTGTTTACTGAATTTTGAAAAACTCGCATCCCTGGAATCTTTTCCAAAAAAAAAAGTTGGTACGCAAAGGGTTAAGAGTACGAATCAGTCGTTGCAGCAGATAAATCATTTTTCTTTTTACGGAAAAACAAAGAAAAATCTTAAAAGAAAAATGAAGTTTTCTTAATACTCTATTTTTCTTGATTTGTCTTCGTTTTTCTGTAAAAAGAAAAAAAAATCATCTGCTGCCACGACTCATGCGTACCCTTAACAAATCATAAAATTTCTTAAAAAAAGAAAGAAAAAGGCTTGAACCGCCCCTGTTGGCTTAGGTTAAAAAACCCGAAAACATCTCCCAAACTGTCAACATCCTCACCGAAGAAAAAAAAAACCAAAAATTTCGACTGCGAAATCTAGAACACAGAGAAAACGTTTTTTTTGATTGATGATCGATAATACTACAAAGGCAGTAAATTATTCTTATAAGAAAAGGCAAGGTGTTGTATTACCTGTTTGCCTTTGTGATGAGCGGGACCTTGGGCAAAACATTTCGGGACGGTGCGTGTTTCTAACATGGATATTTTCACACCTTGAAGCTCTTGTTTTTAGAGATCACGGCCAGTTTTTACCTATTTAACTTTTAAAAAACCTATATGTAATTAATACAACTTTTTATTAGCTTTTTTTTTCAAAAAAAAATTATAAATTATGCTAATTTCATGTTTGGAAATTCTTGAGTAAATAATAGTTATCAATATTCCATTACGGAATCAAAAACGAGAAAAATGACATCTTGAACTCATTCATGAATATTAAATTTAATTTTGCTGTTTTTTTTTTTTCAATGGAAATGATTAATTTAATTTTTTTTTTGTTTCAGGAATATAATTGCGAGAAAAGTTCCTAAAAAAAATAAAAATAAAATTCAGGCGCTGGGAAATCAAAAAGTGCAAACATTTGAGGGAGCCAAAGAAGACGTCAACTTATGGAGGACTCTTCACGTGTTGTCCGCATGCAAATCGTTTAAATTACAAGGCTGTGGCCCATTTAAAAATTGGAATTTTTGAATTTTGTAATTGAAGCTCAGAGAGTATTTTTCGTTGGGAAAAAAAGGGCGCATCTGTAATGGAGATGTTTTACGTCGTCATTTTAGGTTAAATCTCCATAAAAAAAGCCTTATTTTTCTGATGAGGATGGGGGGCTGAAGGTGGAAAATTAACCAAAAAGTGATGGTGTAATTAATAGACAGCTCAATACTCGTTGAGCCAGCCCGTTTGAGGCCTGACTTTAATGTCTTAGTAGACTAAAGCAGTTTGGTTAGACAGATTTTTGAGACTTTAGAAAATTGACTCCTCCTATGTCTGGCAGTGCTGCATATTTACGATATTTTAATGTTTTTTCAAATTTAACTGGAGAAAGCTCAAATTCTCAAAGTTGTGTTTTTTTAGAAAGCTCAAATTCAGTAGAATAACATAAAATCCGTTTGCAGATACAATTTTAAAAAATTGTAGTCATTGTACACAATTGTATTGTAGTCTGCTGCCCCAGTCAGCAAAGAAATTTTAATATTTATAAAATATTTTTGAAATATTTTTCAATATTTTAAAAATATTATGTAAATATTTATTGAAACAAAAAACAATAAAAATATTATTTAAATATTTGTCAAAATTTTTAAAATGGGACTTATTTTAATAAATATTTACATCACGATAAAACATTTTATGTTGAAAGTAACATAATTTTCCTGTTTAACAGGTCTCGAACAAAACACTAAAAACAAAAGAATGTTTTATGGACAATAACATTGTACTTTTTTTAACATAAAAAATGTGTAGCCCTTTTTTTTAGCAAGTTGACATAAAATTTTTTACCGTGTAATATTTTTATAATATTGAAAAATATTTAAAAAATATTTGACAAATATTAATATTTCTTTGCTGACTGGTTGGCAGTGCTCAATTAAAGCACAACTTGTTTCTGTTTTGCAGCTACAAATTTGGGAAAATGATTTTTTGAAAACTCAATTTAGGGACATAAAACGACATCCGTTTTAAAGTTGGAGCTTTTTATTGTACTGCCCGGGAAGATAATAGTTCAAAGTTGAAAACGCAAATAACTTTTTTGTTTTAAAAGCTCAAATTCTGAAATTTGATTTTTTTGAAACTCAAAAAAATCTCAAAATCTTGGTGTACATTTTATAATTTGAGCTTTTTTATTGCACTTCTGACTTCACGGACCTCCAAAAATAAGATTTTTAGTCGTTCGCTCCCCCCAGACCCGAGGTCTGGATCCGTCCCTGCTTTCCTTAATAAATGGAGGATTTTTAAAAATTTATGAAAATTAGAAACACTCCTGAAAATTGATGACGTATATTATTTAAATATTTCTGGAAATTTTTGTTAAATTTCCACGTACATAATTAATTTCCAAGAGTTTATTAATTGTGGAAACTGTCGGCCAGGTATTGCAAACAAAAACACAAACTGCCGACAGTATTTCGGGCCAAATAACAAATTTTTAGAGGAGCAACTTTTGCAGGGACCTAAGCTTTCCTTTGTCTCTCCTGGCAGTGAATATTCTGGGAGCTTCCTAATTTCTAAATTCGATCCGACAGAGGCAGACCCTTCGAGTATCTTTTTTTGAAGCTTCGACTAATTTTTTTTTTTTTTTCTGGCGAATAATATTTGATGCAAAAATTTTCAAATCTCGTTTAATTTCAGCATTTTTTTTATTTTAAATTATAAGAAAGCTGCTTCTGGTCATAACTTTTCAATGAAACCTGGATTAGCCTCATTGTAGAAAAATGTAAAATTTTTGGTGAATCCGGCTAAGTGGATCTGAGTGGAGTAGGTCTCGTTTAAGAAAATTTTCTTTTGCAGACGATTTGCATGTAGACGTTACGAAATAGTCTTAAATCGTAGATTTGTTTATTTTCTTTTTTTTTCTGCAAATACTTTGAAAATTGTAAAGAGCTGCGCGGTGCTGAAAAACGTTTAGCTGTAAAATTCATTTTTATCCTGGAGCATCCTGTAAACGTACCTTCGAGTTAATTCAAGATTTTTGTAATTTCCATGAACTCAAGCGTCGCATAAAAAAAAAAAAAAAATTCGCATGTGTGATGAGATGCTGTGAATATCATTAAGTTTCACGCGATGATAACCATTTTAAATGGCCTTAAGATGTTCTTCACTTTTGTTTACATTAAAGATGAAATCTTTTGACACTCGAGTTCATGAACCGTTTAAGGGAAAAAAAAAACTTTTTATATTTTTTTGTGAAACGAAGAAAACTCAAAGCTGGCAACCGTATCTCCTATTATTCAAATGTACATACATGCATGAAAGCAAAAAAAAAGGGTTCGAATTTTTTTATTGGTAAGAGTCGACTTGTTATGAAAAGAACCTCCCGTTAAAGAGGGTTGGAAGTGGGGTTTTCCCCCCATGAAAACATCCCTTAAAGAATGGTGTTTTTATTTGAACAACATTATGTTCCTTTTTTTTCTTGTCTCATTTAAATTTTGTTTTTTAAAATTTTAATTAAAGGCCATTTTGGTACCCGCGTCTATTAAATATTATTGATCTCTTATACATGTTTTCGAGGCGTGGTTTCATAACATTTTTAAGGCTTACTCTCTCGTTTATATTCTTAATAATGCATTAATTACCTTTATTAACGATTAGATGAGATTATATTTAAGAAGAAAAAAAAAAAAAAAAAAAAAAAAACGTTTAGCACCGATGCGGTACCTGTACCAAAAAAAAAAACTAAATTTTTTTATATTCGTGCAATCTCTAATTAAATTACTATTAAAACCGTTTTCATATTCAAATTGAAAAAAAAAAAATTAAAATGTGAGATTTGCATGTGTGTTCAAAATCAGTACCGGTCGATTGGTTTTTGTGGCCATCTTTTTTTTTTTTTTTAAACTAATTGCATTTACATACTGATGATTTTTCTCAATACATTTTATGTTTTCACCGAGCTCTTAAACCGCTACACACCTTACTTTTCTGAAAATAATTTAAAATAAAAAAAACCGCAAAATCTCTTGCGGTCAATAACAATTGAAAAAAGAGTAAAGTGAAAGAAATTAAATTAATCATAGTATTTATAGATCTGTGGCAAATTTTCCTTCAATGTTAATTTTTTTTTTCGAAGCCAATAGTATTATATTAGGGCGTAAAAGTGATCTTTTTTTTATTTTTTAATTTTGAATTTAGTGAAAGATGTTTTCCTTGATTGAAAAATGGAAAGGAAAACGCGCTGTGAACTTACGATTCCGCGAATATAGATTTGTAAGAAAAATTACAGTATAAGAATGTGATAATAAGTAATATAATTTAATGATGTTCAAATGAGTAAAAGAAATGTTATTGAGATTTATTTGTACCATTGGGTAGTGCTAAAAAAATTAGATGAATGTAAAAAGTGTTTCATATTATTATTATTATTATGAATTAAATAAAATGATAAATGTGTACTGAATAATTACTTTTTTCGTTTTTTTTTTAAACTTAAAAATACGCTTCAAATTAATTTTAGGGCTTAAAAGCAGAAGGAAATAGATTTGAATTAATTGTTCATAAGGTTAACATAAGTTTTAGGGAATGATAGAATTGAGTTTACTTTCAAACTGCCCTGTGGAATTGAGCTGCCGCGACGCCATCTTTCATAATTTAATCAAAGATTTCTCTCCGCTCGAATATCGAATCGGGCGGGAGCTGCCTCTCTAAATTTTTTTTACTGTTCTTCCTTAAATCATGTTCTTTTAATAAACAATTCAATTCATTTTTTTTCGTATAGAAATTGTAAAAGGAAAATTCGCTGCCAACCTAAAAAAAATCATTTTTGGCAGGGGAAAAAAGTTTTTTTTAAGTTGGTAGTTGTGATATTTTTTTTTTAGTTCAGTCATTCTCGGTCGTTGAGTTCAAGGAAATTTCGTGTTAATGCCCTTAAAGATATTGCTTTAGCAGATCGTGGGTTCCCGTGTTTTATCTGTGCAACTAATGCCAAAGGTTTGGGGTTTTAGAAGTGCCGTTATTTTCGGGAATTATTCACGTTGCTCCAGAGAAGATTTCGACCGACACATGAACATTGCTCCAGAGGAGATTCCGACACATAAACGGTAAGTGAATGCGTGCATGCATGTGTCTTTTTCTATTTGTATTAGTTGATGAAAAATGATCCATGAATGTGCCTGATATGTTATCCCCCAAAAAATACTGTATTGCTCTTTTTAGTCGTTTGAAAATGATTTCCATGCAATTACCTCATGGGAAATTCTGTTATTGCACAACATAGTAAATGAGCAACCTCCTGGCTTGCAACAGGTGCATATCTTTATCAGTTGGGATAGCTAGTTGATACCATGGTAAATAATCAATTAAATCAAGAATTCCATTTAATCCATGTTTATTTTAACCATCATTAAATACAAGAATTGAGCAAAAATTTACACGATTTACTTTTTCTGAAACCAGAACAATGATTGAAAACCGTAGATTGGGGTGAAGTTGAAAGGCCTGAAAAAGTCATTATCAGCACAAATTTTAGCATTATGACTATGCAGCGGAAAAGTAGAGAACATTTCTAGTTCACTTCATTGCATTTAGAGATAAGCAGGCGATGCTTAATAGCATTTTTTAGGCCCTTCAACTTCACCCCAATCTACGGAACTTTAAAAAAAAGATCAATTGGCAATACATTATCAACCTGATGCTAATAGCAAATACTATTAATTTAATCAAACCTGATGCTTAGCGGCATAATATAACAAACCATGATACAAGACTTGTCCTGATGAGACAGGACTGAACAAGCCCAACTCAAACAATTACAAGCAAATTATTTTTTCTTCCATAGCATGTACTCAAATAACAGTACATGAATTTTTTAAAAAAATTTTCTGTTAGATAAACATTCTGGATTAAACTGAGAAAATGAAATTTCACACATGAGAAAAAAATATAAAATGACTACCTGACCTAAATCAAACGTCAAAATCATCCTTGTTGCTGAGTTGACATTATACAACCTGTATGAAACTTGTAGGGAGGCATGGTCGATCAATGGTCCTGATTTCTTTTTCTTCTTTCTCCTATCTGTATTTTCCCTAAAAATCCAGGCCTCCAGTTTTTTGATTTCAGACCTGTAATATTACAGGTCTGAAATCAAAAAACTGGAGGTGCATATTGATGCCAACTTTAGGAAGGCTGATTACACAGGTGCATATTGATGCCAACTTTAGGAAGGCTGATTACACATATGTGTAATCAGGCTGATTACACATATGTGTAATCAGCCTTCCTCAGCAGGCATTTTTGGAAAATTATTTTATGAACCTATAATAAATAACAAGGGAGTAATACACCTGTAGAAATATGTTTTTTCTGATAGAATCATAAAAATATTTTTAAGTAAAGAGGGCTGAGATCCTGTAATTTTTTTTTTTTTGCCAATAATTTTCCATGTCTTTAATTTTAAGAAGCCGATTTGGAGACTCTCAATTCTGGGTGTTTAGTGAACTCATTTAGCTCTTTTGTCTGTTTCCTGATCTGATACATTTGCAATTTTCATGTTGAAAATTGGATTTTGGATATTAATACAATTTTGAGATGTTTTTTTTAAAGTGCAATACTGTACCTCATGGAAGATTCTACCATAGCACAATATTGTAAAAGAGCAACCTCCTTCGCAACAGTTGCATATCTTTATCATCTGGGGTAGCCCAAATCCAATTTTCCGATTTCAGTTGTGTAATGTAATCATCTCTCCTGAAGTTGATATATGATTAGGTAAAAAACACCCAAAGCCTGAACAGTCCATAAGCTAATCACAGTTTCCTTTTATAGGCATGCTTGTTTAACTTATTAGCTCAGGATTGGGTGACCGTTCAGGCTTTGGGTGTTTTACCTTATTTACCTCAGCAGGCGTTTTTACTTTCTCATTCAGTAAAAAATTATTTTATGAACCTGTAATAAATAACAAGAGAGTAAAAAATATACCTGTAGAAATTATATTTTTCTTCTGAGAGATAAATGCGCGTGGAGCTCACTTATTTTCACTTCGTTTATGATTTGTTTCCTTGTATCAATAATAATAAGACAAAAAAATGGGTGGATGAGATCAATGGCAAGTGGGTGAAATTAATTAATTATTTGGGCGTTTTAAAGTCGTTTTGCGATTAGTCTCGTTTCGATGTTAATATTTTTAAAGAGGGTTTTCAACTTTGTTTTCTTGCCTCCTTTATTAAATAAGTTCTAATTATCATTTCAAACGCGCCGTTATAAATATTAGGCGAAATGTTTGTTTGCCAAATAATTATACATGCAAGCCCCCGGTTAAAAAAAATTTCAAAATCGTATTGATATCCAAATTCCGATTTTCAGTCAGGAGGGAGTCAAAAGAGCTAAACGAATCAGAAAAAATTTATTTTTAACAACCTTTTTTTTTTTTTTTTTTTTTTTTTTACAAAAAAGGCGATGGCTCTTATTTCTTATATTATAAGTCAAGTCAAATTTTAATTAATCTACATTATTTATACCGTCAGATAGAAGGGAATAATTAAATGCGAGCTATTACAGCATGAAAGGAATAGTTAATGAGACATAACTATGGTTCAATTAATGCATTATGAGTAAGTGATAGTTTGTCTTGAGTAAATACATACCGGCTTTCATCGATGTTGCGATATAAAGGGACCATTTTTCTTCGTCATTGAAGTTTAAAATTGAGTTGGCTAAATAGCATATTTTTTTTTTCTTCGTGATACGTCAACCGCCTAATTGGTGTTATGAATTCATCAGATTTTAATTTTTGTGGAGAGGCTGATAATTTTTTTCGACCTAGAGGAACGTCCTTTTTTTTCGCTCTCGCTTTGAGGCGTTTTGGGTTGGGGATGTTAATAACCTGATTGATGCAAATTGATTTAACTTTTTTAAATTGATGTTTGATGCAAGTTGTCAAGCAGTTTCGTAGTTATGCTGTCATAAGAATAAGGAACTTTATTTTTTTTTTTTTTAATTTAATACAGCTATATTGTTTTGGTAGTGTCAGAACGTTTCCAATATACTTACTTCCTTTTTTTTTTTTTTTTTTTTGAACTGCCCAAGTCTGCCGAATGACTATTTATTTTTTATTAAAAAACGGCCATTCAATAAGTAAATATGCAAAATTCTTTCAACTTTTTTAGCTGACTTTTTTGCAAAAACATAATTCTCCCGCTTTTTCGTCAATGTTTATAAAAGAGCGCAAACTTGGGAATTTAACCTCTTCGGGCGCCACAGTAGGTTTCAAGAGACTTGCACCTTTTGCACCTACAGCCTATTATAATGCTTAAAAAAGCAGTTCTATTATTTTGATTCTACTATTTATTGAATTCGTTTTTTTTTTTTTTTTTGAATTATTTTGATCTACATTTTTAGAGTTAAAAGAAATTAGCCATACATGTAATTTCGGTTCTTCGATATTCTTCTCCTGGAAATGATTGGTATATTAAAATTTTATTGGGAAAATTAAAAGCTTGTATTTATCCGGTCAGTATTTTAATATTTTGACCAGTATTTTTTATTATGTTTTTCGGTATTTATTAATAGAATACCAGTAAAAAATTTAAATGGTCAGTATTGGATGGGCAGTAAAAAAAAAAAAAAAAAAAAAATTAAAAAATCAGTAAGTTATTTTAAATTTTTTTTGCCGGTAAATAAAAATAAAAAATCAGTAAAGTATTATATTTTTGCCAGGAAAAAAAAATTGCGAATGAACTATTTGCGAGAAATTTATCTCCACATTTAAATACTGAAAACTTGTCGCGGCAGGAATATTAGGGTGGTGTAAATTTACCTTGGTTTTCGCGATTTGGTTCTTCATGCGATTTTCACTTTTCTTAGGGTCTAAAAGCGAAAGATAATTTTTTTTAGATTTTTTAAATGACGTTTAGGGGTGGCTCACGGCCATTTTGTGCTTGAAAAAAAAATGTATTTGGCATTTTTTTAAACAAGTTTTTCCGAAACTTTAGGAGTAATTTTTTGGGACCAAACCAAGTTGTTTATATGTTTTCGACATCTTAGAATCGGAAAATAACCATACTGTGTCGATCAGAATCACCCCTAAGTGACCAAACACCCTTTTTTTGGCCAAAAATAGCAATTTTGTGGAAGAAATTTTAAGTCACCTATTGTCACCATAAAACAGTACCAAAGTATGTTTTCGACAACGCAGAGTTCGAATTTGACCACCCCGATTCGATTAACGCCACCCTAACCTTAATTACCTAATTCATTTTCATATTTTTTATCTTTTTAAATTTTTTTTTTTTTAATTTTTATAAATCGCATTTTTTTATCCTCGTAATAATATTTGGTTTGTCAAAAAATTACTTTTTGGCATGTCAAAAAATTACTGCCTAAATGAATTTAAATACCGATTTTTTAAAATAAAAATATTGTGCAAACGAATTTTAAATACTGATTTTATAAATAAAATAGGGGGAAATAAAATGAAAATATTGCCCAAATGAATTCAAAATACTGATTTCAGTATTTTATTTTATTTTATTTTATTTTAAGTTTTCAGTATTTAAATGTGGAGATAAACTTCTCGCAAATGCTTCAATCCGATTTTTTTTTCTGGCAAAAATATAATATTTTACTGATCTTTTATTTTTATTTACTGGCAAAAAAAAAAAATTAAAAACATTGATTTTTTAATTTTTTTCTACTGACCATCCAATACTGACAATTTAAATTTTTTTACTGGTATTATATTAATAAATACCGAAAAACATAGTAAAAAAATACTGTTCAAAATATTAAAATACTGACCGGATAAATACAAGTCAATTTCAACTTGTCGCCAATCCGCTCCTGTTTCTTATAAATTTTGATGCTCACTTCTTCCGCTTAGGTTTCTGATGTTGCTTTCATTTTGCATTTAAGTGTATTATTCCACCAATCATAATAAACAAACAGCCAAATATTTTCCAACTTAAGATAATGAAGTGCTAAAAACACGGCAACGTTAATAAATTGAGTCATAATGATACGTTATTTTGATAAGTTTTATAAAAAATTTTCGTTTCGGCATACGAAAAAAAAAAAATAAAAAAATAAAAATCTTAACGCATAAACTTTCTGAATTGATGGCTGAAACATCCACCGGGGGGGCGATAATCTGTGTCAATATAATACAGAATTAACTTCGGAAAGATTGTAAACAGTCCAGATGTTGCTTGTATACACCTCAATAAAAACGTCTTTGAAACCTGCCAACAGGTAAACATTTACAAAATGATACAAAGCACCACAAGTGGTCTCTCCCATTTCTTAAAGTTCAAACATTCATTCAATAAATCCAATAAACTCTTACCAATGTTTTTATTCAATGCAACTAAAACCAAACCATTTCTATACGTAACCTTTTAAATTAGGAGAGATCAAGGCTTTAATTCGATTTAAAATTACTTTGGCTATAAAAGAAATTAATGATTGTCTGAAGGTTTATTTTTTTTTTTTTTTCTTCTTCATACCAGACGGGTTTTTTGTGCTTAGTTTTGAAAATATTTAAAATATGGATAAAAACAAGGGGTTGATCGACATTCGGAATGGATCGGTTTTCCGAATGTCGATCAACCCCTTTTTCCCTTGTCCTTCAAATGCTATGCAACGATGTACAATGTGCTATATTATTGGGAAAGCCCTCCTCATTATATTGTGACCTGGAAACCTTGGTCAACAACCTTTTAATTCCGGAGTTTTGTAAAACTTTTCGGAATATTTGCCTAAAAATTTCCCTCAAAAATTTAAATTTCTTATTATTTCGGTAATAAATTTATTTTTCAACTTTTTATGAACCCGTGCTACGAGTTTAAACCCATTAAAGGAATTGTACCTTTCTAAGAGGCGGTAGTGTGCTCCTTGGGGCCTCCTTTATTTCCTCGACATTTCTTTTAACTTCCTTATATTTAAATTTAAATTTTGTTTTAATTTTTTTTTTCATCCCCTCCTCTTTGACTGAGCAGTCTTCTGTGCATACCTTTTGACCTATTCGTTTTAGTCCTTTTTTCATTCAAATTCGTAATCTTTGTCCTTTCAGAAATGGCAACTTCTTACTTCAAACCCGACTTTACAAAACATGCAGGGATGATTGTTTTAAAACAAATTGGTTTAAAACACGGTGTTTTAAAACATTTGAATAAAAAACAACGTTTTAAAACACTGTTTTAAACACCGTATTTTATTAAGTGAATAATATACGTTTAAAATGCATTTTTAAGAGGCCCGAGCCCGCAATATGTCGCGCACGACTCATTTTATACAGTCTATGGTATGGACCATACCATAGATTGTATGAGCCGCTCATATTCATAATGGTTGCTTAATCGCAGGGATGATCGTTTTAAAACAAATTGGTTTAAAACACGGTGTTTTAAAACGTTTTAACACATTTGAATAAAAATAGAAACGAATTTAAAACATTTTGAACGTGTTTTAAAACATGTTTTAAAACGTTTTAAAACCAGGCCGAATAAAAGACGTTTTAAAACGTTTTAAAACATGGGAAAATAATATAAAACGTTTTAAACTGTTTTTTATTAAAAAATGTTTTAAACAGCAACCCTGCATTTGAACGTTGATTTTTCTGCTTTCCATTCTTATTTGCTTTCAGATCTTAAAACTAAACGAGCAGGAGACACAAATCAGCATTGCCAACGGTTGAAACTGTATAGGTTTTGTAAAGTTTAGTTTGAAATAAGAAGTTGCAATTCCGAATTGGTTTGCCGAATGGTTTCGATAAATCCCTCGGCCAGTGAGAATTTCCGACGCAAAACTTTTCCGTTAGAGGCGCTGGATGTCTTTAACGGTTTTTCGACTTTGTTCGTTTTCCATAAAACAAACTGCTCTTTGGGCCTTGTTTTTTCTGCTGGGAGTATTTTGAGTTTGATAAATAAACAAACCGGTCCTGCACTGCTGTTTACAAACAAATGTTGATATTTACTGAATATAAGTTTATTTATACGTTTTAAGGTTTGTTTATTTACCAAACTCAAAATACCCCTAGCAGATAAAACAAGGCCCAAAGAGCAGTTCTTTTTAAGTAAAACGAACAAAGCCGAAAAACCGTTAAGGACATCCAGCGCCTCTAGCGGAAAAATTTTGCGTTGGAAATTCTCGTTCAGCTGTCGATTTTTTCTGTTGTAGTTTAAAAGTTCTAATTCGTAAAATATTGTACATTTTATTCTTTGGCTGTCTAGCAGCTCTTATTGTTAAGGCTGCCCGATATGATCACTTTTTGATACGAAATTCAATAAGTAATCAATACGTAATGCCAGCATTGGGCTAATTTTATCGATGAATGTCGTCTTATCGATAACAACTGACTTATCGAATTTCGTATCAATAAGTCGGCATATCGAACAGCCCTAATTATATAAACTTTCTTTTAGTGTAGCGATAATTTCTTATGCTAATCGATTGGAAACAATAAACACTTATTTTAATATTTGTAAATTCATGAGCGGCAAAAAAAAAAAAAAAAAAAAAAAAAAAAAAACAAGTTTTAATCGATAAATACCTGCCCACTTAAAATTACATAGGTTTAAGGTCTATTTGACAAGTCTGTCAAACTCAGCGGGATTTTCAAATTTAATCGGTTTTTTTTGCTTTAACATGTTGCTTTGCCCGTAAGGTAAAAATGATTTTCTTGACAAAAAAAAAAAAAAAAAAAAAAAAAATTGCGGATAATTTAGCAGCTTTTGCCTTTTGTATTTTTTTTGTCATCCCACCCCGATTTTTGACGTTTTACGTCCATTCGAGCTGTAAACTCACTGGCACTGTTAAATAAAATTTGAAGTTTCGTAACTTCGTCGAAGTTTTTGCAAGAGAAAAAAGAAGAAAAAAAAGGCTAGGGTAATTTAACCTTTAGAAATCGTGTACTTTCCAAAGTAAAACAATTTATAAACTACACCATAAAAAATTTAAAAATTTAAAGAAAAAAAAATAATCGTAATAATAATAATCCTGCTGTTGTAAGCGATTTCATCGTAAGTCCATTTTGTAAACAGTAGCTTCGTTTTGATGTTTAGCTTTTGTCAACAACGGTTTTATTTGATTTTTCAAAATGGAGTTACGCTGAAGTTGCTTACAGCGGCAGAATCTGTCATCCTTAAAAATAAATTGTTCAAAAAAAGACAGAGAAACATTGTTTTGGCTGAAGAGAAATTCAAGTTTTTATATCGCAGCCCTTTAGACAAAATATTTTATTATTTGTATCAATATATTTTATTTCGATATATATATCAATATTTTACTATTTCGCTAATTTGTATCAATATACTCCCTCTGTCCCAAAATACTTTGTGTGTTTCTCATTTTTATTTCCCATTTCGCAAGCTTTTGATTTTTGCCGGAACTGTTTGTACCACTTTACCCACCCACCCAAGCACTATTTCACAGCACCCCCCCATCCCCCCCAGGGGTCTCCCCCTTTGGGAAATAAATTACCGAAAAAATGGAAAAAATTAAAAATTTCTATTATTTTCGCCCCGTTTCAGAAACGAAAGCGAAAAATTTGAAAGTGGTCGGAAATGAGAGAGTACATTACCCTAAACAAGAATCCCCCATGAGAAAATTTTTTTCATTTGTCGCAACCCCCCAAAAAAATTAAATATGTCGAGGGTCCGACCAAGGGGGCGAATTTTTAAATCTCGATTAGATGGTCGCGAAACGTTTGTTACGGGGGTTTTTTAGGTCGCTGATTTCGATTCTGAGGTCCGTTTTTCAAAATTCAAGATGGCGGATCCAATATGGCGGACCTTTTCTTAATAAATCGATTGTTTTTCACTAAAACACGTAATCGGGGGGTTATTGAGGCCGCTGATTTCAATTCTGAAATCGGTTTTTGAAAATTCAAGATGGCGGAACCAATATGGCCGACCTTTTTTCAAAAATTCGACTTTCTTTCACATCAGCACGTAATCAGGGGGTTATTAAGGACGCTGATTTTGATTTTGAGGTAGGTTTTTTAAAATTCAAGATGGCGAATCCAACATGGCTGACCTTTTTTCAAAAATTCGATTTTTTTCCCACATAAACACTTGTCCGGGGGGTTATTAGGGACGCTGATTTCGATTCTAAGGTCCGTTTTTAAAAATTTAAGATGACGGGTGCAATATGGCGGACGTTCACCTATAACCCCTAATCATGAATTTGACTAAATTAAAAAATTTTTTTTTTGGAATCGTCCGCCATATTGGATCCGCCATCTTGAACTATTGTAAAAACTAACCTCAGATTCGGAATCAGCGTCCCTAATAACCCCCCGGACAAGTGTTTATGTGGGAAAAAAATCGAATTTTTGAAAAAAGGTCAGCCATGTTGGATTCGCCATCTTGAATTTTAAAAAACCTACCTCAAAATCAAAATCAGCGTCCTTAATAACCCCCTGATTACGTGCTGATGTGAAAGAAAGTCGAATTTTTGAAAAAAGGTCGGCCATATTGGTTCCGCCATCTTGAATTTTCAAAAACCGATTTCAGAATTGAAATCAGCGGCCTCAATAACCCCCCGATTACGTGTTTTAGTGAAAAACAATCGATTTATTAAGAAAAGGTCCGCCATATTGGATCCGCCATCTTGAATTTTGAAAAACGGACCTCAGAATCGAAATCAGCGACCTAAAAAACCCCCGTAACAAACGTTTCGCGACCATCTAATCGAGATTTAAAAATTCGCCCCCTTGGTCGGACCCTCGACATATTTAATTTTTTTGGGGGGTTGCGACAAATGAAAAAAATTTTCTCATGGGGGATTCTTGTTTAGGGTAATGTACTCTCTCATTTCCGACCACTTTCAAATTTTTCGCTTTCGTTTCTGAAACGGGGCGAAAATAATAGAAATTTTTAATTTTTTCCATTTTTTCGGTAATTTATTTCCCAAAGGGGGAGACCCCTGGGGGGGATGGGGGGGTGCTGTGAAATAGTGCTTGGGTGGGTGGGTAAAGTGGTACAAACAGTTCCGGCAAAAATCAAAAGCTTGCGAAATGGGAAATAAAAATGAGAAACACACAAAGTATTTTGGGACAGAGGGAGTATATATATGTTACTGTGAAATAGAGTGGGTCGAAAAACGCGAATTTTTGAATTTGGAAACGGCTGATACGGGAATCGATGCCTTTTTATAATACTATGAACCCTAATTTTTTTTCAGATTTTTTAAAGGACATCTTGAGGTCCCGCAATGACCTTGAAATTTTCAAAAAGCCCATTTGAGGACCAAAAATGAAAAATTTTTTTTTTCGCGTAAAAGACCATCGATTTCTATCGGAAATTTTGCGTAGATTACGAATTTGAAGTCAAAAATTAGTTTTGGCGCACGGTTTTTGAACCACATGCTGGATTCCAAAATTCTGAAAAACTTGTTATGATTTTCCATCTGTGGCTCAAAAATTGTGCACCAAAACTAATTTTCGACTTCAAATTCGTAATCTACGCAAAATTTACGATGGGAAATGATGGTCTTTTACGCGAAAAAAATTTTTTCAATTTTGGTCCTCGAATGGGCTTTTTGGAAATTTCAAGGTCATTGCGGCACCTCAAGATGTCCTTTAAAAATCAGCAAAAAATTAGGGTTAATAGTATTATAAAAAGGCATCGATTCCCATATCAGGCGTTTTCAAATTCAAAAATTCGCGTTTTTCGACCCACCTTGCTGTGAAACCATAGAATCCAGTGATTCCATGGAATCACTTGGCGCTTTAGTGAATTCATAGAATCATCGAAATATTTTATGATTCCCCGAGTGATTCTATGAAATCATAAAGGCTTTAGTGAAATCATGAAATGAGCTTATTTTTCTTTTTTTTCTAACTGAGTTTAACAAATTGATGGCGTTTACAAATTCTTCTGTTGATAGTATGGACACCCGCCTGGAATTTTTCCCAAGCACCCATACTATGGAAATTTTTTTTTCGCGAGAATTTTTTCAGAACACTGAACCATGTCCAGGTTTTGTGTCTCCCCTGATACCCGTTTTTCAAATTCCGCTGGGCCAGTATTACAAGGTTGTATTTGCTGTGTTCAGCTTGACACTAGTTCCTTGTGTTTAACGCACGGGAAACTTCAACCTGAACAGTGCAGATACAACCTTGTAATTACTGGTCCAGCGATTCGTTTATCCTCAAGAGGCTAGTTTCGAATGCTCGTCTCGCATTAAAAATAGTAATTTTTATGACCATCAACTGACATAAGGTATCGTAATTTTTTTTGTCAACGATTGATTCCTTTAACAATTCTGCCGACTCATTACTTCTGTCTAGAGACCCTTAATTAAAAGAGACTGGCCAGAAAAAATGGGCGCGAAAAAGCGGTGTCAATGGGACATGCGCTTTGAGTTAAATTTTTTGAAGCAGCCACCATTTGCAAACTCGAGCAAAAGAAAATGGCGATTGTTTATTTTGGAAAAAATCACCATTAATCAAATATTTCAATGTCAACATTTTTTAAGTTTTATTTTCACAAATTTTGATTATTTCCACACATTTTATTTGAAACATTGAAAATTAGTTTATTTATTGATCACTTTGATTTTAAAAAAATAAACAATCGCCATTTTTGTTTTCTCAGGTCTGCAGATGACAGTTTGCTTTATGAAATAAAACACAAAGCGCATGTCCAGTTGACACCGCTTTTTCGCGCCCATTTTTTCTGGCCGGTCTCTTTTAATTAAGGGTCTCTAGCTTTTTATAGAAAAGGCCTCTGAAAAAGGCACTTTGGGGAATTTTAAAAAGAATCTCTTAATAAGAAGTAGTATTCTGCAGAATAAGTTAAGCGTTAGGTAATAAAAAAAAAAAAAAAAAAAAAAAAAAAAAAAAAAAAAATTACGTAAATTTCAATTGTAATGTGTGTCCATTGTATAATCTACACAACGAAAAAATGACATAAAGATACTGTCATCCTAAAAAATTACACAAAAAGATGACTGACCTATTGTTCATTCCATTTGAAATTGTCAGGAGCCAAACATTGGATTGGGTTATATATTTAGCTCCTGCCCTGTCAACTTCAACTGGAATGAACTACAAAGTCTTGTAAAAGAAAGCGAAAGCCTTTTTTTTTTTTTTTTTTTTTTTCTTTGACTTTCGTAAAGTGTAAACGAAGAAGAAGAAGAAAAGAAAAAAATTAAAATTAAAGGGGGAAAAAAGGAGAGATGTTCCTCAATTTGTTCCACTCGATATTTCATAAAACAATAAATAATAAGTCAAGATTTCAAAAAGTAAAATTGTGTTTCCTTCTACCACCCATACTGCGGTTCTTAAATAAAAAAGCGTCTTACGTCTGCATCATTTCAAGATGTCATATTTCCTCGCAATGTTCCTTGACAACTTCATTATTTAAACGGGGGGGAAAAAAATTGTTTCTGCATTGCATCGGTTAATCTTTCATACTTTATATTTTGTTAGATTATTGTTCCTTAATCTTAAAGAAAATAAAAGTTATCAAAAGATTTAAAGGGTGCAATTTCACTCCGAACATTTTCTATTGAAAATGTAGGGCAAACATTTTTCGAGTTGGATGAAAGTGACATAACATTTTCGCTGAACTATATATAGAGCTCCTTACGTATTAAAGAGAATGTTGGTTGGAAATGTTTGTCTAACATGTTCACCGAACATGCCAGCCATTTTTATCCAGCACCTACTTGTTCGCCGAACATGTTGGTGAACATGTTTGGCGTGAAATTGCGCTTATTAAAAAAAGTGAAGTTCTTTATCCATGAATTATGCATTTTTTCGTATGTCCAATTTTTTTTTGTAGAGATAGTGCTTAATTTTTATATAATTTATGCATCACTTTTTCGTATGGTCAGACTTGCCGTTCAATAAAATCTTTTTGAGGGACCAGAGCCCTCGAAAATGGGAATAATGGGAGCCCTGAAATTTGAGTTGTAATTATTTGGTCAGTATTTAAAAACTGTTTTCGGTCAGTATTTTAAATAAATGGGCAGCGGGCCTGACTATTTATTCTAATAAATAGTCAGTACTTTAGTGGTCAGTAACAATTTGATCAGTAAAAAAATAGCTGGTCAGCGTTAAAATTAAAGGATCAGAATTAAAATTAAAAGGTCATTATTTTAACTAGATGATCAGTAAATTAATTATAAATTTCAGAAATTTGAATTATTTGGTCGGTAAAGCAAAAATTTATTTTGGCTATGGAATGGGGTGATAAAAAAAAACAATGTTTCCGATTTTCAGAAAAATAGGTTCATTTTGGTGTAAAAACGCAAGAAAAATTTTTGAAACATTTTTTTAAAAATGATTTAGGGGCGTTGCGGAGCAGAAAAAGGCCCTAAGCCACAACTTTGTTTTTAGGGTGCAAATTCACTCTGGAATTTTGGACCAACATGTTAATACAACAAGTTGGACCAACATGTAGTACCAACTTTTGGTACCAACATGTTTGACAAACGAACAAATCGACTATTGCAGAATTTACTCCTATTCAAAATTAATGTGGAATGTTGGTCCAACAAGTTGGACAAACATTTTATACCAACTTGTTGGAATGTTGGACGAACTTGTTGTGCCAACATGTTTGACAAGCGAACGAATAGACTATTGCAGAATTTACGCCTACTTGTTGTACCAACATGTTGGTCCAAAATTCCATTTTGAATTTGCACCCTTAGCATTTTAGGAAATGAAAATTTGGTCCATTTTTCCGTAATTGAATTTTACAAAAATTGATTTATAGGTGCTTTTGACGTTGTAGAAGACGAAATAATGTTTAGCCGTTTGGCAAAACGCGTAATGCCTAACTTTGGGTTTGGACTGTAACACTGACACTAATGGGAAAATGCTCGGGGAACACGAATTTTACGATTTCGATTTTCCCCAGTTGTAGGACAATCAGGCGTTGGCCTGATTGTCCTACAGCGCGCTTTTAGAACTCATAAATGTTATAAGTTTTTGGCTAAAATCTCATTGGACGCATGTTTCGCGTACGAAACATGTTTAATGAAAAAACAAGGCATTTCTGGGGGATTAATTTTGTAAGTTCACATTTTTTAAAAAAATAAATACTAACCATTTACTAATTCTACTGATCAAACACAATTTTTTTATCGACCGAGGTCCATCATTTTTGCAGACAAAAAAGCATTACTTATTCACCGACCAATTATTTGAAGTACTAAACATTTATTTTAAATACTGACCAAAAATTCGCTTAAATACTGATCAATTTATATAAAGAAATACCGATCGTTTAATTTAAAAATACTGACCAGTTAAATTCAATCCCTGAAATTTCAAACAAGGACCGATTTTTAACCGATTTTCCTTATCCTATTCACCTTCACAGTCCGACCCTGATTTTAAAAAAAATAGGATTTGATACGTCGACAAATAGAACTCTTGTCATAATTATACATTTTTGTATAAATTCCCTCGTTTTATGGCGTATTTATCATTTTATTATATGCTATAAAACAATATTTAATTAATTACAAGTTTACAACTTTTTATAAACCGGTCACACAAAGCAAAGCGACAAATTTAAAATTAAAAAGGATAAAAAAAAAACGCTTCGATTATGAAACATCAGACAAGATCGGAACTGCTCCCACATAAAAAGAAAATAATGCCTGGCAGGTCCTTAAACCGGTCCCTTTCGGTCTGAGAGTACAAATTACTACAAATAAACCATTTTCAACTGGATAAAAAAGCTCTAATTCCGCGAATCACCCTGCATACTAAAAACTCAACTTTAATTATACGTCACGTCAAAAATGGGCAAACTTAAAAAAAAAAACGAAAATTGTTAGCCAAATAAAGCAACAAAGAATTTTTTTTACGAAATTTTTCAGAGGAGGAGGTTCGCGAGATCTGTTTTAAATAACAAACGAGGCACCTTTGAAAAAAAAATCGGAAGATTATTTGACATGAAAGTTATATTAATTATTCATCTAATGTAAACCTGTTATAATAATAAGTCGTGATTTATTTTAAATCATTATGAGCAACAAAACGAGAATATAAACATTTTTTTTCTGACCCGTTAGTAACACGGATTAGGTAAAAAAAAAAAAAGCATAATGGGGTAAAATATAAATACGTGATCAAAGGAGAAAAAAAAATTAATTTTTCGTGTTTGCCATTTGTATAAAGTCAGAGCGTGATTTTAAGATTTTTTATAATAGATTCATTCTTTTAGCCGAGGATGAAGAGGATCATCCTGTGGTCACTCTTTTTTTTTCCCCTATTCTTCTCTATGTCAATAAAAGAAAACGGTTACGTTGTTACTTTATTTTTTTTTTTCCTCCGTGAGATGATAAAAAATAAAATTTTGTAATTAAAAATAGAATAAATTTGTTTATTATAAAAGACCACGCATGCAGGCATAAAACAGCGTAAAGTCAAGGAGAGTTAAATGGTGGGCCAACCCAATCAAATTTCGTTATTATTTGACACTGTATAATTTTCATAAGCCGCGTGTTAAGTTTGACCGACGTTTTAAATAATTTTTCATGTTGATTTACATAATTACTGTTTATTTTGATAAAACGTTCAGTTGGTATAATTATTTCAATAACTATTCCCTTTTTTTTTTTGTATCCCTTTTACCGTAACTTTAATATGCGGTTTTCTACACTATTTTTTTTTCATAAAAGGTTGGTTTATGTATAGGTTACCGGTAGTTCCTGAAGTCGGGAGTTTATAGCAATTGCTTGAGTTCGATTTCCTGTACTTGAAGAAAAAACACAGAGTAAGCCGAAAAAAACGAATTTTCGAATTTGAAACTGTCTGGTACTGGAATTAATGCCTTTTGGTGTTGCAATTATCTCCAATTTTCTCCAGATTTTTAAATTGACGTCTTGACGACTTTAAAAATTTTAAAAAGCTCATGTTCTGGCCAAATATTTTAATATTTAATTTTGTATATTCTGAAAAAGAACTATCGTATCCTATCCGAAATTTCGCATATATGACGAATATGAGGTCCAAAAATTTTTTTCATCTCGGTTAAAGGCACAAATTTCAAATTTTTTAGTTTATCTGCCTCGGGGGTTTTTAGGAAAAACCGGACCAGAAAAAATTTAGACTTCATATTCGAAATCTATTTGAAATTTCTCAAAAGATACTATAGCTTTTTCCATAATACAAAAAGTAACATTTTATTTTATTTTATTTTATTTTATTTTTATTAATTTTTTTTTTGGGGGGGCATTACATTTAAGCTGTTCAAAATCTTCAAGACCAGTGCGAGACTTAAAACGTCAATTTAAATATCTTAAAAAAATTGGGGATAATTGTAAAAGAAAAAATCGTACTTAATGATCGTGCAAATGAAATCCGTAAAAGAAAGGAAGCCCAGGTCCTGAGAATTCCTGTAGGACATGTGAAAAAAATACTTGGAAAAGAATCCTTGCTGCGTAGATCCGGAATGGAAAAAACATTTATCCCCCGGGGATACCTGTTTGTCGTGCTTTGGTGCAGAGGATTGAAAAACGCAATCTAACACAGCTGAAGTGAAGTAAACTCTGATAAAGTCATATCCGTGCGTCGGAGGTGAACCAACGCATCTCCATCGTGAATATAATTGGAGATAGTTTGTTTCGACTGTTTGTGAAAATCACGTGACTACAAGTTTACACGCTCATGTTAATGTAAACATGTGGTCACATGACACTTTCACGAAATGTCGAAACAGACTATCTCCAATTATATTTACGATGGAGATACGTTGGTTCACCTTCGACGCACGGAAATATGATAAATAAAAAATATGTAAATAAGTTAAAGTAAATAACCAAGCAAATAAGTAAGAAAAAAAAAACTGCTATAGAGCATCAGCCTAAAAATGAAAATAATCCTTTTTTTTTTTTTATACAAGAAGAATTTTATTTTTAAAAAAAATGGTGTAAAAATGAATTATTAAACAAGCTAAGTGCATAGGAAAATGAAAAATAAAATTAATAAATAAAATAGGAAATATTACGAACTTGAACTTACTGTTAATGAACTTACTTTCAAATTTAAAATTTAAATTGTGTTACCTATAATTTTTCATACGATGGTTTTAGTGGCCCCGACAATAGTAAAGGAAGAAATTTTTTATACCGCTAAAGACTTAAGAGGAGGCTTCACGGAATACAAGAAGGAATGGCTGTTTTGTCGAATACTCGATTTACGATGAAAAAATCCAAATTTTAGGTATCTAACGAACTCCTCTGATATATCCCGGAAATTTTAGTGCAAGTTTCAACTTGTCTAAAATGTATGGACGGCGGGAAAATAATTTCAAAAAAAATTGCGGTCAAAAATCTTTGATTTTGTTTTCCTGGTTTTTGTTTGCTTGGAACAAGTTGAAACTTGTACCAAAAATACAAGAAGAGGTCAAAGGAGTTCGTTAGATACCTGAAATTCGATTTTTTCCCCCGTAAATCGAGTGTTAAATAAAATAGCCATTCCTTCTCGAATTCCGTGAAGCCTCCTCTTAAGTTTTTAAAATACGAATTTTTTAATTTTTATAGCTAATCGTTAGAAGCATTTAATAAAGACCCCCATTTCATTGTAATAGATCCAAGCCACCATCCTAGCTACCAGAAAAAATCCTTTGTTTAAAATAAACGGACAAGATGAAAATCAGGCAAGACTCTTGATTCTTGCCCGTTTTTTGTAAACAAAGGATTTTTTCTGGTAACTCGGATGGTGGCTTGGATCTATTAAGAATGCAATGGGGTTTTTATTAAATGCTTCTAACGATTAGATATAAAAATTAAAAAATTCGAATTTTGAAAACAATCATTTTGCGGTATAAAACATTTCTTGCTTCACTCTCGTCGGGACCACTAGATGGTTTATTTCCAGTTTCGGGGAAATAAATCCGTGCGTCGGAGGTGAACTAACGTATCTCCATTGTAAATATACCTAATTGGAGATAGTGTATTTCGACTGTTTGTGAAGATCACGAGGCTACAAGTTTACATGCTCATGTTGATGTAAACTTGCGGTCACATGACATTCTCATGAAATGTCGGAACAGACTATTTTCAATCATATTTACCATGGAGGTACGTTAGCTCACCTCCGACACACGGATATATTGATCGATTGATGATCTAAAAGAAAGATATACAAGGAAAAAGAAACCAACAATGACGTTGGTTTTCGTAAAGGCGAGGTATACGTCCCGACTGTCGGCTAACGAATAGGACGAGAAAACGACCTGTCATTTCCGGTCATTTTCTTCGTCCTGTTGCAGGGACTATTTTTACCTTCGATATCTCGAATATTCAAAAACAAATGAACGGGGAATTTATGTCCGTTAAAACACCAAAAGACATTGATTTTAGTACTAGGCGTTTTTAACTTCGAAAATTGGTTTTTTTCGGCCCACTTTAATGTTTGTATATGTTTTCTTCTACAACTTGCACTCTAAGAAAAGTGACCAACTTTAAACGTTACTTGTAACCAGCTCCTTAAGTTGCTCGAAGAAAGAAACAAAACCAAAAAAAAAAAAAAAAAAAAAAAGCATGCAATTAATCCCTGCCGTTGTTTAATAATTTTCCTGTGTTAATAAGATCCGTTAATGTTGCTTTTTACTCAATTTCGAGCGGATCCATAGACAATCCAAATAGAGTCGTTTATGGTACTGCCTGACTTTAAAAATTGCCTGTAACATATACAGTATTTACGTTTAAACTGGTTCTTGACATTGCAAGCAAATGATAGCAAATTACGGAGGTTTCTAATTTACGCGTATATGATCATCGTATAGGCACCGTCTAGCCGATAAAAGATCATTTCCTTTTTTTTTTTCTTTATTCTTGTTTGCCGGTTCTTTCACGCCGCTTGGTACTTTTAAATCGGAGCGATGATGATAGATGAAATATGAAGATACGGAAATTCTACATATTCATGATCCGAGTGCAAGAAAATTGTGCATGTTTTTCCTGGAGCGACGCATTAAGTCCTGCGGTTATAGGTTTCGTTGATTAGGAGTTTGTGTAGGCTCTTTGAATTCCTGTTTCTTTGAGAATAAATAATATTCTTGAAGGATATCAGCCAAGTGGATCCGGAGGATGTTTGTTCGGAGGACGTACTGGGGATGTATAGATAGACTTCTAGTTCCATTGTATTTATCATCTTTCGAATCGACTCCACGTCGATTGGTCAAGAACGAATTTTACATTTATCTATGGGTCCGTCCAAAACCTAAAGCAACCTGGCAAGACAAGGGCCTGCCTTATTTAAAAGAAGAATGGGTGTAGGAATCGTGCTATGCGCTTTAAATTGGGAGCCGTAAAATGCCTGTGAATAATATTTCAACAGCAAATTTCAACCCACGGATCCTTCCTTTGCCGCTTTATTGTAAAACTTCTTTAGTGTAAAACTTCTGAACATATTTTTTGCACTTTTACGGGGTTTTCCAAAACTCCACGGACTGGTTTTATTCTGTCTTTTCAAATTTCCACCCAGTAAAAAGCTTATTAGGGAAACATAAAATGAAGGTCCGATCAAAACAAAAATGGCGCAGATTCCAAAATCTAAAAATGAACGGATTTTATACAAAATATGGAGCATACGTTAAAAAAATGAAGTCGGGCGCATTAGAAAAACATCTTGCAACGTTAGAACGCATCTTAAACGCTTAAATTTACAAAAAAAATTTTAAGACCATGATAAATTTTTTAGAATACAACAAAAAACGTAAGTTAATTTTTTTGTTTCCGATTTAGATAACTGCGATTCTGTGATTGTAGCTTTGCAAAGCTCACAAGTTGAGCTAGAGTTATCAATTTTTCCGTAAAGTTTGAACTTCGTTTTCAGAAAGATGCGTTTTAAAATTTTTGCGTGTAAGATGTTTCGATGCGTTTAAGATGAGTTTTATTGTTGCAAAATGTTTTTCTAATGCGTCCGACTCCATTTTTTAAAACGTTTGATCCATATTTCGTATAAAAATCGTTAACTTTTTGGATTAGGAAATCGACGTCATTTTTGTTTTGATCCGACCACCATTTTATGTTTCCCTAAAAAACTTTTATTAGAGATCCTAAAAGAGATTAGCCATACCTGTAATTCCGGTTCTTCGATTTTTTTCCCCTGAAAATTATTGGTCCATTAAAAATTTTTTTGGAAAATTAAGAACGTAAATATAAACAGTCAGGAACCATTTTGTAAACTTAAAAAAATTAATATTTCAGACAGAAATTTATTTTTCGGATTTATCGAAAAACCGGAAATGGCTGAATGGCTAATCTTTTTTAGGATCTCTAGCTTTTATTTGCCTTTTTTTTAAAAAACAAACACAATGAAGGCCCGATCAAAACAAAAATGACGTTTATTTATATATTCATCCAGTTTTATTATTGTGTGGAAGAGCCATTATAACATAAATAATATAAACATATACTGTTTTAATATTTTCGTTCTATATTTCTGAGCTTCGTTCCATTTTGGAACTATATCCCACCGCAGCCACCATTTTTTTATAAGTTGCAAAAGGAGAAATTTTTTCGGATGAAATCTCAAAATAAAAATAAACTTATTTTTATTTATTTACCATAAATAAGTCTGAAGCACATCACTAAATTGTTCGATGTTTACATGGTGAAAGCTGAATTGAGAGAGATTCCATTTTTGCCATATCAACTTTTATTCAGAGGAGTTGATATGGCGAAAATGGAATCTTAACCCAAAATAGCCGATCAATCTATCACGATCTGTGAGACTTCTTGTCTCATGAATCGCTCTGTCTCTATTCAGAATATCACCGAGTAAACATCGAAAAACTTAGTAAGGTGCTTCAGACTTATATATTCTTTATGGTAAATAAATAGTATTTTTCAATGGAATATATTAAACCTGTCAGTATTTTTAATACATGTGTCAGTATTTTTTTTTATTATTTTATCAGTAAAATCCATCGGTAAATTTAATTATTTGTCGGTAAATGATACAGGATTTATCGGTAAATAAAGTGATTTCAGTCGGTAAAAAATTCATTTCTTGCCAGTAAATAAAATTCATTTTATCAGTAAACCGATGGTTAACGACCAGTTTTAAAAGGTCAGTTTAAAAAGTTTCACAGTTAATTGCGTCAAACTTTCGTGTGAATGTGCTTCTTTTGCTTTATACATAGAAACAGTCTCGTCTTGGCAGTGATAAAACAAATATAGCCCTGCATCGCACTGTTGTCCCTTTCTTAACGCTTTACTGCAACGGTAATAACTCTTACTGCCTTCTTTCGTGTAATTTTTGAAATAAAAACTCCAAGTATTTTCACTTTTTAAAGCTGAAATAGCCGCGTCTCTATTGTCAAATGTATGAAAAAGCTCCCATTCTCGATTTTTCCCCCTTTTGCCTTTCCTTTCCTGAGTTTCAATTTCATCCTCCATTTGAATGTCATCCGGATCCTCATCTTCAGATGATGACTCGTAAAAAGAAAAGAACTTTAGTCATTTTAATATTTTACGTCTATAATAAATAATTAATAAATAAAAAAAAGCCGAAAAAAAACGAATTTTTAATAAATTTAACACACAAAATTAAAATCACGACCACCTTAAAATACTTCTTTCATTATTTTTCTTTTTTCATTAAAAAATTAAAAAATTAAACACGCAATTAAAATCGCAATCATTACATTCTAATATTTTCTGAAAGAGGACAACAGACGCGGTGCGAAACCGAAAACTGAACTGATCATTTCAGGCTTATTAAGAGGCATGGATAACTCCTGCAGAAACATGCGAAATCCATTGTTATCATTTTGCGATTCTTTTGCATGGCAGTGGTGTACATCGTCAATTTTCATTTTTACATTGAAAAAAAAAAAAAAAAAAAAAAAAATGGAAATTTTTTTTATTGATTTACCGATTAAATATTGATTATTACTGACAAATGATTAAATTTACTGACAAATGATTAAAGTTACTGATACTTTTTTAACTGACCATGTAAATACTGACAAATAATAACTTTACTGACGCTTTCATAAAAATACTGATATTTAATTAAAAAATACTGACATTTAATTAAAAAATACTGACAACTTAAATAGATGCCTTTTTCAATACAAGGACTGCAAACGACAAAACTGCCCGTCGAGACCGAGTTTTAAGCCCGAGCCGAAGGCGAGGGCCTTAAATAGGTCGAGACGGGCAAGTCGTTTGCATTTCTTGCATTGAAAGATATTTTTTATCACAAGGTACGGCGTAAAATAGTCTGTAAATAAACTGCCCAGTACTGAAAAGTCCACTTTTCAGTACCGTGTGATGAAAATTAAGTTTATTTTTACCCCGAGTTTTTACCCGAAAAATATTCTCCTTTTGAAACTCATAAAAATCATGGCAGCGCTGCCCCTGTACACGATTTTAACGCAAGTTCATTTTTGAAAGCAGTGGAATGGAACCACTGTTAACATAAGTCAAAAATAAACGATACTCATTGTTTACAAAAATGGACATTCGTTAAAATTGCATACAGGGGCAGAGCGTAATTTTTCCTCAATCACATGTCCAAGTCTTTCATATATTAGAATCTGCTATCCCTGTTTGAAATTTTTCCTTATCTATATTTAGTCAAGTATGGAAGGTGCTTATGTATAATGGCCAAGTAAAGCAAAGAAAAATAACACTTTGCCCTGGGAAAATTTTTTGGAGGCACTCGCAATTTTTTTTGGAGGCATTCCTCCTAAAGGAATATCTTCAAAAAAACCGTCCCAAAAAAGCTCCGATAACATTGGGTTATAGGCTCTAGCGACTTTGACTGCAGCGCCATCGTTAAAATTATGTTTAGCTTATACAAAAGCAATATATATACGCTTTTCTAAGGTAAACAGGTATATTTAAGGTGGAATATCAGCCACTTGTGAGTCAAATCAGGTCCTTGGAAAATAAAAATTAAATTCACCCGTTAAGTAAATTTATCTTAGTTAAAAATTAATTTAAGACTTTTCCTTTTTTTTAATAACTAGTATAATTTATTTATTTATATATACGTTTACAATTTTTCGATAAAAGATGCTTTGTTTGTAAACTTTTTGCCATTTTCTTATTTTCCGTTTTGTTACCAACCTAAAAACTGTTTTTAAAAGGATGCTCAGTTGAGCATCTTATGTCGAAAAATTGTAAACGTACATATAAATAAATAAATTATACTAATTATTAAAAAAAAGGAAAAGTCTTAAATTAATTTTTAACTAAGATAAATTTACTTAACGGGTGAATTTAATTTTTATTTTCCAAGGACCTGATTTGACTCACAAGTGGCTGATATTCCACCTTAAGTCTATGTTTATACGAAAAAAAGTTGCACGGAGCCTATAGGGTAAACATTTTTCGTAAGAAAAATATTTAAAATCGTATCTTCTCTAACTGGGTTTAATAATTCGCAACCTTTTAAGCTTACTCAGAGTCGAATTAAAGAAAAAAAAATTGAGTAAGCCTTTTTTGTTATATTTGAAGATACACACTCCTCCGTAAGTGTAAAGGATATGGAAGGAGTGGATAATGAGCCATGAAAGTCGTGTTATAAAAATTGTATTAGTAAACAATAATAATATAGGGTACATTTAGTTGCCTTTCATTACGGATACGCCGAGTACCATTTCACGTTTGTTATTCTATTAAACATTTACTTTCGTACACGATCGGATGTTTTCTTGAGATTTTATGTTTTTATGAATCTTAGAAAAGGAAAAGTAAAAAGGCTCTTACGCGAATGGGGCAGGAAAAATTCTGATTTCCGGGAATTTCCTAGAATCAAGAAAATAATTTTTCGAATCCCTAGAAATTAAAAAAATAAACAAAACGGGAATTCCCGTTTCCCGGAGATTAGTATTTTTTTTCAAAAACGAGAATTCCCGACTCTCGGAAATGAAAAAAAAGTCGGGAAATCGTAATGTCTAGATTAGTCAGAACAGAAGACAAAAACACACGGGCATTTATGTATAATTTTTGCTATTTCGGTATATGCGCCATTGATAAATCCTTCTTTTGTTCCTATTAATTCAAAACATTCGCCGAATATGTTAACTATTCGTTGATTTGTACACCCAACTGCATTTTTAATTTGAAGTGTTTCGTGTATTATTAGAGAGGTAATGCGCAATCGCGTGTATAATTTGTGAACAAACCATGTCATTAACCAAAGCCATGCCTCTCGTGTCGTTATCTTTTACATTTGTTAAGCCTAATTTCTTCCTTTTTTTTAAATAAAAAAAAAAAAAAAATAGTTGGTTTTCTACTGTGTGTTACATGGAAAAAATAAAAGTCGGTATAATCAAATGCAAATGTATTACATCCGGGGAAACATTCCAAAAATTACACAAACAAATAAATATAGCACAGGCGTGAAAAATAAAAAAAATAAATCCGTGCACATTTTTCATCCGCATTATTTACACGTAAAATTAAATCCGCGATAACCATCAAAAATTTTATATATATTAATTGCGTAGGTATAATTAAAAAAAAAAAATTTGTACCGCGGAAAAACATCTTTTTTATGTATTTAAATTTCTTCATTCCTTTTGTTAATATAATTAAATTAATAAGACCGGTCTTTGGAATCATTTTGGTTGGATTAAACCAACAATTCATTAATCGAATGGTTTGACGAGATCGAACTCGAACTCGCTTTATTTTTCTTTTTTTATTAGCCCGAAAATAATTGTGATTTTTAATTTTCAAAAGAAAGAAATCTGCCGACAAAATATTAACATGTAAAAGTACCGATTTAATGACAATGGCAATCCGAACCGTTGAATGACTCATGGATTGGAATACATTATATTCAATTTGCATATCAAATTTATAATGGAATCTCATTCTTTCTAATGGCATCAATCCGCAAACGAATTTTAACAAGTCATCATTGGCACGAGTGTTGGTTTCATCTTCAGAAAAACATGAACGGAGTACTCCCCGATAAACAAACTTGAATCGTTTTTATTGTTCGAAGGTTAAAGGAGGAGATGATTTAAAGAAGAAGAAAAAAAAAATCCCCGAGGTCTGAAGTAACTCAATAAGGTCTTTTTTTTCTTTTAACATTTTCGTGCATTGTCGTGGCTTTCGTCACTTTCTAAATGGTTTAATTCGATGCATATCGGATTGCACAAAATCAAAAAACGATATACAACGGTACATTAGTGGCATTCGTAAAGGTTGCATCGCGGTGGACTTTCTCCTCGTTCTTCCTTTCTACTCCCCATTTTTTTTTTGTCGCTTGCTTCTGCAGATCTTTCAGTGAAAACTGTGACGTCTAAAAGTTGTTTGAGTTTTGAAGATGGTATTGAGCAAGCCAGAGGAACTTTACTCAAAATGAGAACCTTTTATGCAGTCGCAACCTGAATCTCCAAACGAGGGTCCGTACCGTCTAATGTTACGTTTTTCCTCTGCTCTTATATGGACACGAGGGATGGACGTTAACTAGGGCGTTGGAAAAGAAGTTGGAGGCTTTTGAGATGTACTGGTGTACTGTCGAATGCTTCAAATTTCGTGGACTGACTAGGTGAGAAATACTGACGTCTTGACTCATAGGGGAAAGGAGTTGGAAGTGCTCTACGAGATCAATCTTCGGAAGCTCGATTATTTCGGCCACGTAATTCAAAATGAAAATTAACATCAAAGGATAGAATTTAAAAAAAGAGGGAGAGAGAAGAGGGCGATAGGTTCTATGTTGAATTTTCGCTCTATGTTTATAAGCTAAACATGAGCGGAATAAGCTTTTTTAACTACATTATTACAAAGACAAAGTATGTCTTGATTAAAACCTGGTGGAGGTCCCTATGTTGGTCATGAAAATGTATACAATTTGTATACAAAATGTATACAAATTAAAATGATATACAGATTGTATACTTTTTCAAGACCACTGACCAGCATAGGGACCTCTACCTAAAACCTTACATGTTTATACCTCCTGATTAAATTGTCTTACTTTTGATTAAGCGAAAGACCTAAAATTGCAACTATCCGTAAGATAAATACGCGGCCTCTTTTTCTTAAAAAAAATTTAAGAGGTTAAATCTACGCAATGGCTGATATTAATTCAACCACTAGAAATCAAATGTTACAATAAACCCAAGGTATGGATAAAAAGAAAACAAGAAATTTTGCAAGAAATCATCTCAAATTTTGGTTTTCGATCGATAAGCCCATAAGGATTCCAGATTCGAAATTTCTTGTCTAAGATTCTTGTTCAAGAATTCTTGGACCTTTTCTTGAATTCTTGTTTTCGACATTTTGAATCCTAGCCTTTTGAAAGGTCGAAAAACAAGATTTGAACGATTTCTTGAAAAATTTCTTGTCTTGTCTAGCGTCTTGAAATTCTAGTCTTGTGATCTATCCCTAATATACCCTTATGTACATCTTAATCCCAATGACCAAAAAAAAAAAAAAGAACGTATAGCAGAACTCACCATCTTCGCAATTTCTTCTGAAAGAAATTTTTAGACTACTACTTAAAAAAATGAAGTTACTTTAACTCTTTAACTTTAGTTACTTAAAATCCCTAACCTACCAAACCGACCAAACAAATTCGTGGACCCAATATTATATTGTTCTAGTTACACTTCCTAGGTTTACACGCGTTTTTCATAAGCTAAGCACAGGGGACTAGTGTCAACCTGGTAAGTGTAACTAGAACAATATAATGTAACTAAGAACATCAGTATCTGAAAAAAGAAAAAAATATAATAAAGAACCCGCACAGAATAATAGGAATTTGGGCACCAAATGAAGTTTACATTTTGAAACAAACAAAAGAAAAACAAAAACACATGGAATTTCTTCCGGTGCCTAAATTCCTATTATTATGTGCGGGATTCTTCAAAAAAACTCATAACTTAGAAGTGTGGATCGATTTTTGGCAGGGGTCCGAAGCTTAAAAATCTTTGCCGATGCCGATGCTCGAATTTTTTTTGAAATCCGAACTGGACCAGCCAACCGAAATGCCAGCTCCGATGTCTGTGGCGGCACTGATGACGATTGGCAGTTCCAGTAACTTTCCGGTGCCGGTGCCCGTGCCGATGCCGATTTCGGATTTTAAAAAAATTCGATGCTGATGGCATCGGCCAAGATATCCAAGCTTCGGACTCCTGGCTGCGATTATATTTTCCACCCACACTTCGGAATGGAAAGCGCTAGGCTGAGTGCAGCTTTTATTGTTTATACGCCGTGTTTTGGTCTCGCAAGCAAAAAATCTATATAAAATCCATAAAATTGACCCCTTTGTGATGCGATTTAGATCAGATTGCTTGATTTCTGACTTTGGATATTTCGGCACTGGCGATGATAGTTTGAACTGTCTTAACAATACCTGCATTAAAGCTGAGAAAAGGCCAAATCGTGCTATCTGCAAATCGACAAATCCGCCGAAAAATCCTGACCCTCCCAAACGAAAAAAAAATAGCAAAAGAAATTTAAAACTTTTTATCTTCTTTTCTAATTATAGGCGGTGGCTATCCTAATGATATTTATCTCTTTTTTTTTTTAAATCGGCACCGTACAATGCGGCCACGCCTTTATTAAATATTTATTATTTATAAGATCGAGGGTATGAATGTCCGTTGCTTTGCCTTTATTGCGATCGCAATATTTTACAATAATATAAAGACAAGTAGCTGACTAACTTGTCCCAGCCGAATGTATTATTTTGATCGTCTAATATTACCAGATAAAAATAATAAAAAAAAAAAAAATAATAAATCCCTATATTAAAAAAAAAAAAATGCACCTGCGTTGTCATTAAACATGTCATTATCGCCACCAACTGCGCATGATCAGTGCAGGTGAGAAAAATGCCCTAACTAGAGTTATTATTATAATATAAAAGCGTCAAGAATGATTCCTTTTTAACACTTTAGCCAATACCTGATCCCAACCTGCCTTTTTAACATACTCATATTTTATATTTTATTACTTATTTTAGTTTTTTTTTTCTTTTCTTTTCTTCATCTTCTTCTTCTCTTCTGCTGCATACGACTTGGATTAAATTTTATGGAGCACATATCGACGGGGAATTCCTTCGAGTCATAAATTCTTTCTGTGAACAACTGTAATGTAGGATTGTGTATGACAATCTGAGACTAAAATGCTTCGGTTTTATCTTCGTGTGAAAAAAAAGTGTGTTTTTAAGATGGTAATTCAAGCGGGAAAGTTAGTTTTATTAGCTACACTGGCTAGAGTTATTCGAAGTCTGACCAGTGTCAGCGATTAGTGACTAGTGTGTCTGTTGCTAAAAATTCCAAACTTTGACGTCGAATTGTAATCTACATCTGCTACAGTCGACTGTTGTCTTGCCATGCCATGGTTGACTTTCGTTATCATTGGTTTTGGTGAACTGACTGTTTCCCCCTGGACCAACTTTGTCAAATTTTTGAGTCAACCTACCTGTCTTCCATCAGCCAGTTACTCATTTAACCCTTAATTCTCTTATGCGATCTGGTTTTTTTTGTCCTCAAGTTGATAGGGATCATAAAGGGAAACATAAATCGCTGTCACTTTTAGTGCGAAAAATTCCCGGGAAAAGCCCGGGAATTTTCTTTCGTCGACCAAACCATTTTCTTATAAAGATTTGACTAGTGGAATAAGTTAGCTTTTATTACACTACATCAGTTCGGTTCATTTGCGCTTTCCTTCGCCTTTTTTGCTGCCATCCACTCCCCCCATAAATAAGTCCACTCACAGCGATAAGCCTGTCAATTTTATTGTAGGCGACATTTTTTTTATTTTCACCCACTTCTCTCCAGAACTTGAACCGTCCCTTGTCAAAGATTTTAATTAGAGCCCATAAATTTTACCGCATCTCATCTTATCGAAATGCAGACGTTTTAAAATATTTTTTTTTTATGTATCTGCCAATAAATGCTTTTCTTTTTCACCTGGTTTCAAAAAACATCCTGTCGTTTTCATTTCCGGGCGTTATGAAATGATGTTTGACACAATTTTTTTACGACATTTTAATTGTCGTACGATTACTACAACTGCTGTCACTCTTATCATAATGTCAGTTATATAAGTTTTTATAGGTTGGAGCTTAGTTCTCTGTTTTCCATCAACCGCCACCGTACCTTTTGCCTTGACTCAATGCCTGACCGTTTGACACGACTTCTTATGTCTTGTAGAAACTGGAAAGAGCTCAGGTATCGCCATTTTAGGTTTTTCTTGGGGAGCGAAAAGATGTCTTGGTACATACAGGCATGTGGCAGCTGGGGAAAGGGGGGGGACAAAAGATATGATTCCTGTACTTATCTTATGAAAGCAAAAACCCCTTAGGGGGGAGCAAAAGAATCTTTGGCGGCGGCGGTGGGGGGGGGGGACAAGTGCACTCCCAAGACCCCCAAAGGAGAAAATGAGAAAATACTGTTAATGAAGAATAAATTCCTCAAAAATCGATGACACTGAACTTATGCGAAACTTTCAGCGTCTCTGAAAATCTAAGAGTCCCTAGATAGCAAAGTCTATCCAGTTCCGAGGACGACTTCAGGAGGTCATGAGGATATTTATTGGACGTCCACTGGATTTACCTATGTCCGCATTGATCCAAAAAGCGTACTTTGAACGCCCTATGGATATCCTATGAATTTGGATCTCATGTGGATATCTAATGGACGATTCACAGGATGCCCAATGCGATTGAAAATGGCATCTGGATCATCACGAAGAAAATATTTCCGTGCTTCGGAGGTCAACTAACGTATCTCCATCGTAATATAATTGGAGTTAATGTGTTTCTGCTTTTTATAAAATCATGTGACCACAAGTTTACACGCTCATGTTGGCGTAAATTTTGTAGTCACGTGACCCTTGAACGAAGCGTCGAAGCAGACTATCTCCAGTCATATTAACGATTGATATACGTTAGTTGACCTCCAACGCACTTATTTCAAACCAACTTTCTTATAAAATATATGCCTTTTATAGCTTTTGTATTTTAAAAAGCGTCGCATTGAATATTAATTCCCAAGTCAAGTTCAAACTCCTCGTTCATCAATATAAGTACTATCGCCTAATATGGCCCTAAATTCAATTACTATAAAAAAATCCAGCATCCCAAGATTCTCGGTCTTAAATGACATTACAGAACCAAAGAAAAAAAAATAAAAATATTTGTATTGTGTACTATAAACAATCGAAAAAGATGAATAATGTACTCTAGGTAACCAGTTACCACACACTCAACCAGTAATTTATATAATATTAAAGTGTGATCGTTGTTTGGCTGGGGGGCGAATTACGTTGCCGGCATTTCTGTATTCCACTGTTTTAATTAAAAGCTTATTTGGCAGCTGATCGAGGTAGCCGATTTTTAAAGGAATTCCTCGGGCGTTCAACTAATCGCTTTTTTTTTCCTTTCCTTTTTTTTTCTTTTAATTTTTTATTTTCCCACTAATTCTCCATTTCTTTAAAGTACCCATCAATGAATCGGTTGTTAATTATTATTGAAGTGTGTACAAGAATTAGTCTCCCTCCCGACCATGAGCAGATGGTTTATGTTTACAACTTGTCGCTGTCCAATTAGGAAATTTTTATGTTACAGAAATTCTTCGGCCAATCCTCTTCGAAATTCGTTTTGAGGTGTGACTTGAAGCTTAATTTGTCCCATGATTTATAATACCATTTTTTTAGGAGATAATCGAACTTGTAACTTGTTTTTTTTTTCTTCTTTTTTTTCTTACATTTTTGCCGGTAGCCGAATCAAAAACTATAGTTTTCTGTCAATTTTAACGCCGTTATAAAAGCTTTGGAAAAGAGTTTTGTGCCAAGTATCTAAAGCATGTTTTAGAGGTTCTGGAGCTCCCTCTTCCGGCTCACATTGGTCCAAAAAAAAAAGTAAGTGGCCAAATCTCATTCCCAAGTGTGTGTGAAACTTAGAAAGAAGATAAAGGTGTCAAAAGCTTTGATATTTTGCGCAATTAAAAACCTGCTGCCCGTGCCCTAAAATTCGAAATGTCGGGCAAAATATGGAAGCCAAATTTTTAATTATGAAATAAATTTCATGAATATTTATTTTTAGGTATTTTTGTGGCTGCTGATTTCATACCTGGAATAATTATTTAGAAATTCAAGATTGACGACACGACGTCGGCTGAGTGACGAGCGTGCTCGATTCCGAAACGAATGATCGTGTGGAGTCTTGGTTCGAACCTGATTTCAGTCAGGATTTTTTTCCGCCAGCATTAGGGTGGATCGAAAAAAGCGAATTTTTGAATTTGAAAACGCCTGATATGGGAATCGATGCCTTTTTATGATACTATTAATCCTAATTTTTTTTAGATTTTTTGAAGGCCATCTTGAGGTCGCGCAATGACCTTGAAGTTTTTGAAAAGCCCCTAAAAGGGCAAAAAGTAAGAATTTTTTTTTTGGTGAAAAAAGTATCGTTTCCTATCGGAAATTTTGCGTAGATTACGAATATAAAGTCCAAAATCATTTTGAGTCCGCGGTTTTTCGAGATTTACGCCTATTTTCAAAACACTGAAATACTTTAGGCTGCTTTTTCTTTTAGCTTAAAAACTAGACACAAAAATGAATTTTGAACTTCATATTCGTAATCTACGCAAAATTTCCGATAGGAAGCGATACTTTTTTTAGCAAAAAAAAATTCTTATTTTTTCCCTTATACGGGCTTTTCCGAAACTTCAAGATCATTGCGCGACCTCAAGATGACCTTCAAAAAATCTGAAAAAAATTAGGGTTAACAGTATTATAATAAGGCATCGATTCCCATATCAGGCGTTTTCAAATTCAAAAATTCGCTTTTTTCGATCCACCCTAGCCAGCATTCACCTCCGATACTCATGTGAAGAAGACCGATGTGTCACAGGGTTCGGATTCCCTGTCTAAATAAAGTAGGTTCCGCTCATTCGTAAAATACCTTTGCGATATGAGTGCCCCGTCTTCGGGGGTATGACGTATTAACGCCTAAATCTTATACCAGAAACTGAACTTGGTAAAGAAAGGTAGGCGCCGGGTTATAGGGCTTCATGTCCTGATTATGCCGAAAAAGAAAGAAAGAAAGAAAGATTTCTGATATCTTCTTTGACATCTTTTGATCTAAAATTTTCTAGGAAGGTGACTATTACAACTACGATTCCACCAATTACGAGTAATAGAAAAATCCTCAGAAAAGGTCCGCAGAACCCGTCCAAGAAAAAAGATGGCGGACTTAGTATGGCGACAAAAGTAAGATAAAAGTTTTTAAATTTTCATGAAAATTTGTACTAAGGGTTTTCGAGGTCGCTGATCTCGAATCCATAAACCGGTTTTCTGAATTTCAAACATACAACGAGTAAATTAATTTTTTTCGATCTATCGAGTCCCTTAAAAAAATTTTAGAAAACTATTAGTGGGTTCTAGACCTCGAAAACCCCTTAGTACAAATTTTATTGAAAATTGAACAACTTTAACTTTTTTTTACATTTGTCGCCATATTAAGTTCGCCATCTTGAATTTCAAAATAATTATTCCAGATATGAAATCAGCAGCCACAAAAATAGCTAAAAATAAATATTCATGAAATTTTATTTATAATTAAAAATTTGGCTTCCATATTTTGCCCGCCATTTTGAATTTTGGGGTTCAGGCAGCAGGTTTTTACTTGCACGAAATATCGAAGCTTTTCAACTTAAACTTCTTTCTAAGTTTCACACATGCTTAAGAATAAGTTTTGGCTATTTTTTTTCGGACCTCTGTGCGGCTTTGAAAAAGCTCTTGAGCATGTCGAATATTTTTCTTTTTTAATTTTGGCTGATTTTAATATTCAGACTCCTTTTCATTGGCTGCGGTTGACCGTTTGCGGGAGATTAATTGCCAAAAGAAAGTTCGATGGTTGTGCTGAAAGTTTTTGAAAAAGATCAGTTAGGCTGTACAAAAATTATCCTGGCTGACCCTAGACGCACTTAAACCCGGTTTTTAGTCAGAACATAGCATTCCATTAAAAACTTCTTTTCTAATAACATTAAAATCTCTTAATTGTAATACCGTAAAGAAATTGCGAATATCAACAAGGTAATAAAAATCAAATTAGCCTGAAAAATCACTGACGTCACTCTGGGTTATTGCAAACGCATAAAAATTAATATACATATTCTCAATCTGTATATTGAAAACTTAATTCTTGCAATTTTTTTTTTTTCAATTTTACTTAAATTTTGTACCAAACGACTTTATCTTTAATTCGGAATTTGAGTTTTCCTTGACGAAAATTAAAAATGACCAGCAGCAAAGTAAAAAAGATAATTTGCATTCGACAATAGGTTCAAAACGTTGTTTACCCAAATGCAATAGGGGCGACCGTAATTTCTTTTCTAAAACCTGATATTATCACACCATCCCCGTGATCCTCTAGCACCTACCCCAACTCGCATTACTTATTAGATTTAAATTGGGAGCAGGTGATGTATCAGATGAAACCTTAAACGTTCTTCAATATAAATAATTATTTTTACCAAAAAAAATGGGAAGGTTTATTGGTTTGGAATATTTATCATAGAACTGCCCATTTTTTTTTTTTTTTTTTTTCCATTATCTTTTATTGCTGAAGAAAAGTTCGGTAAATTAAAATTACTCCCATTTCCATAAAATTACCGAAAAAAAAAAAATTTCTTGGGCCCATTACTGCACACACTCGCAAAAATAACCAATATTGAATTTACCCCCGGGTTGTTCTCTGGGTCGATTCAAGCTTTCTAAACCATATTATTTTCCAATCGGTTTCGCCTTAATCACGACGATTTAGGACTTTAAAAAACAGATTGATTGCTTAGAACTATTTTCGCATAATCACATCATTATAGTGATTTACTCCGTATAAAACTATCGGAATTTGTATCCATTTTAAAAAGAAACAAAACGTGCTTTTTTATTTATAATTTCAAATTAATTTTTTTATTTTTATTTTTTTTATCCATGAAAAAATCAAACTAAATATTACTTTATCTGACATAATCTAACCAAATATTAGACCTAAGAAGGTTTGGAAGTTACGCCCAGACTGGTTGCCTTCAGTGTGAGTTGCGGCCTGGTGTGTTTCTACCTATATAATTACAAGAAATGCCAGTGGGGTTCTTAACCGTTCAATTAAAATCAGTGGCGGCTTGCTTAATTTTTTTTTATAATTTGTTTGGGGAAAAAAAATCGGAAGTAGCCGTTTTTTTTTTGTTACCAAACCTAATCTTGATTTCATATGTTACCTGGACGTTCACTTTCTCATATCGATAGATAGAATTTTTTTTTTTTTTTTAAACGGATTTTACGCATCCATAAAATTTATATCCATTGTACCGGGTGATGTGTCATAAATCATAAAATGTTTAATATGCTTGCAAACTTTGACACTTGATTTCTTAGAATTTTCTATTACGATCTTTTTTAATCGTTTTTTTTTTTTAGTTTTTGCGACTCTTCTAGCTTTTCAATCTCAAGTGCCAAATATGAGAATCAGACCCAAAGCCAAAACGAATTCATTTTATTTTTTTGTAGTTGCCCATTTCGGTTATGACCATTGTCGTTCCGTTGTTATAGAAAAAAAATTATGATTAATAATATGTGATTCTCGGAACGGTGATAAGTGAGCTCCCAAAAAAAAGAGAGAGAGATACTTATTGAAGCGACTTCGTAGGGGTAGAGAGATGATTACAAACAAACGCAGATGATTTTGGGTTAAATATTAGTATTATTAGTTTTTTTGATGCCTTGTCAATTCATAGCCTTTCTTTTTAAATCACCTCACCCGGTGTTGATTATATACCAAAAGTATATATCTTCACATCTTTTGTACAAATATTTGCCGACTTTGTACAAGTTATTATAATTAACCCGGCCACTTCTACAAAAAGCGGAGCGGAGCAGGTTGTATTTACTTTTTTCTTCAGGTATATAAGATGAGGTTGGGAAGGTGTCGAATCAAAATTTGTGCAGTAGGTGTCAAAGGAAATTATTTATTTTTATTTTTGGCAACCTAAAGAAGGAAATGCTTTTTCGAATTTCCGAATGGAAAGCATAAGGTCTTCATGTATTTTAACCTTTTAGTCTTTAATCTTTCGTCACTTATTCTTCATAACTTTTTCCAGTCGGCTGTATTATGTATAATACCAATAGCTTTGGAGTAAAATTTCTTACTTCGCAAAATATTATTGACACATTACATTGAAATATTAATAATAAAAAATATCAATATAAGTACAGTCGAATTCGGTTATAAGAACGACCAAGGGACCGGGAGAATTTTTCTGCTATATCCGAATGTTGTTAAAAGCGAAGTCCGGTTATAACAACGACCGTTGTTAAAAGAGAAAAAAATTTTTTTTTCAAGGACTTTTAATTTTTGCAAGACTTGAATAAAAATGCAGAATGATGGATACGGAACTCTTTTGACAAAGCAGCACTTGTTTTGCCGTTTTCTAAACGCTAAATGATAGCACTTTTCACCTCAATCGTTAAAGCTTTCCGCTTTCTCCCGCCCGTATGCCGCTTTTCGCCCGCCCTGTATTTATGAAATATTAATAAAATATTATGATTTATTATCATTTGTCAATAATATAATATTTCAATAATATTTTATCACTTATATTATCATCTAGAGTGGTAGTGGCCAAAAAATTATTTTAAAATCTTTCTAATAAATATGATTCCTATGCTTAGCTTATGAGAGTATTTTTGGGAGGTTTTCCAGTAAATGTAACTTAAAAAGTATTGTTGAATGTTTCTTGTATGGCAGCAGAAAGGTAACAAGATCATTCTAATAAATAATCTTATTACCTTTCACGGCCCAAAATTTTATAATTTGCACTTTTTTTCTCTCCATTTTGCATGGAATTTTTTTTAATGTGAAAATTCCGATAAAGACATATTTGTTATTAAACATTTCAAGTTTTTGAACGGGGCAATAACTGTAACGAAGGCAGTAGAGATTAAAGAAAAAGTTTTAAAAAAATGTAAAAGGTGTCTACCTAAACCTTTTACATTTTTTTACATTTTTACATCGTTTGAAAATTGCTGTATACTCAGAAGCTATAAACCCATACTCATAAGGTAACTTTCTTCCGTTTTATAAACGTTCCCGCTTTGGTCCCAAGTCATGTCCCAATTGTCGATGACATGATTGACCGTCAAACTCCTAACTTCTGTGGCTAAGTTTTGGTTGCAGCAACACCAACTTGCAAATTTTTGGAAAAGTATCTTCCACTTTCACTATTATCTTTTCGTATTCAAACTTCTCCAAGTTCAACACAACTTCAAGTCTACTGCCGCTTCTCCATTATGGTTCAAAATTAATTTTCTAGAATTAATTTTCAAAATTTCCGGAAGTACTGTGCTTTTGTTATTCTATGGATTTCTAACCCAAGATTTAAATATGGAGTCGGCCATTTTTACTTCATTGCATTTTTTGTATTCTTAATCCATGGCCGAAAATTCATAGAATAACTAAAGCACAGTACTTCCGGAAATTTTGAAAATTAATTCTAGAAAATTAATTTTGAGCCATAATGGAGAAGCAGCATACGAAAAAGAGCAATTAATTAATTTCTTACACATTTCCTCAACACAGTGAATGTGAAATGGAACTGAACAAACAGTTCATACGATGTCAGTCATACTCAGGATTTGATATCTGGGTAGTATACTTAAAAAAAGCAAAAGCTTTTGCTAGTAGTAAATGCTATAAGTAAAAGCATTTGCTTGAAAGGGAAACCTTTTGCTTTGAAGCAAACGCTTTTACTTGTTCGTGCTAATAGTGATAATCCATAGTTCTTTAGTTCTTAGAAGCTTGTTTTTTTTACCTAATGATCATTTTGCACACCTCAATAAAAAGTGTTGAGGTTAAGTATCTTTTAAACATCGGAAAAAAGGGAATGCTTGGATAGAAGTAATATGGACTTGTATGATGAGCCAACTTGATGAGCAGACTTGATTGATGAGCCAATATCATAAGTTTATTTTTAAGCATTATTTACATTGTAATTACAATTTTAATGCTACTAATTAATAATTTAATTTAGGAAATTGTTCTCATAAGCTAAACATAGGAACCGATTTACTTCCGAAAATAGATTAAATTTTTTGAGACCTAGCATCTGCTACTCTATTTGCTATGAATCCCAACAAGATATTTATAAAGTCTTGTATTATTTGCCTAATTCAGCAAAAACCACGTTTCCACCCTGAAGAGATTAATATTAATTTAAAAAATCATTTAACCTTGGAAATGCACCAAGCCGCATGTCAGAATTTTTAAAAAGTAAATTTAAGAACCGAAGATCCGATTGCAAGAATTTTGACGTTGTGGTTGCTCATCTAAAGCCTAATTTATCTCCTTCCAAAAAAAAATAAACCTACAATAGAAAAAAAAAATAGTAAATATAAACTCGAAAAGCATTATATCTGACACGGTGAATAGGGCCACGCTGTTTAACGACGCACGGGCCTGATATTAATGTGCAAGTTACATGAGTAATTTTTTTTAATACAACAATGAGTTTTTAATGTTTGTGGCGTTGAACAAACATTCACGTCTAAAAAAAGAAATTAATTCGAAAAACAAGCATATTTAACAAATATTCAACATCGATAACCAGGAAAAAAAAAAGGTGGCTAATGATTTGTTTTAACGATTGCTGTAGTATTTATTTTGGCTTTTGCGTTTGTCCAGTACCGCTATCCCGTGGATTAATGTTAGTTGTTCGTTTGCCTCCACCTTCCAGTTTTCTAGAGAACGTTGTGTTTTTGTGAACATTTATTGTTTACATTATTCCAAAATAAAACAAACAATCTCCATTTAGAAAAAAATAGAGGTAGGATAAAGTCGCTTGGGTCGGTAGCCCTGGAATCCGTTAACGTCCTTTTCAACTAAATTAACTGTGCTATTTTTAAGCCCTATACCATTACATATTTTCAGAAGTCAAACTTTGTAATGAAATTGCTGATAAATGTGTGATCGCCTATGGACTGAGGAAGATTAAAGGAGGAGGGTCCATAAGGGGCTTTTTTCGGCTCCACCGAAAAATATTGATAATTTACTTGGCTCACCAAATTTACCTAAAATAACCATAATGGTACAGTAGTCTTTTTGCTTAAGTAGCACCTTGCTGCACGCTATAGGCAATGCGTAAGATGCGTTTTTGGCAAAAAATTATACTCAAAATTATACTCAAATCATATAAAAAATATACTCAAAGTATACTCGATTATAACTTTTTATTTTTTAAAAAGTCGAAGTTTGACCATGTCCCGCAAGGCCCCGCAAAATGAGGCTTTGGGAAAACGACTACTTTAATATGCAGATATTTTTAGAATCGGTTTCATTTACTGACCCGTACCTGCAAACAATTTATCGGGGAGCCCGAAAATCGGCCTTATGGACCCTCCTCCTTTCTAAATGTAAAATATTCTAGTTTTTTATTCTGATGTAAAGTTGTTTTTATCGAAATATGGACCCATATTTCCATTATTCTTTTCAACTATCAGAGTACGTTTAAGCACAGTAAAATGTTTTTTTATCATCAATCGTTTTTGCCCCTCTCCAAAATGTCTCTTAAAACCAAAAATTGCGATATAGTTCGTAATTTTTTTTTCGAACGAAGATATACAATTCGTATTCGTACAACATGGCGAAGTATTAAACTTGTTTTTTTTTTTTTTTTTTTTTCTCGTCTTCTCCACCCTTTTTAAAATTTTTGACAGCAAGTAGCATCGTGCCACACGCTTCACGTACATAAAAGGGTTAATTTGCACACTTTAATTCCGGAAATATTTAACCGAAAAAACATCGATTTCCGTTTTCCTTTCAATATACTAAACATTCCATTTAATTTTTTTTTTTTTTTTTTTTTTTTTTTTTTTGTCATATTAACACAAGGCCTTGCAAGTGTGATTTACGTAAAATTGATAGCTTAATGGTAGAAAAAAAATGAGGGGGAGGATCATATTAAAGCATTGAAGTAGATCCATGCTTTCATGTCAAAGTGATCGGAATCCGCTGAGACATACCATATTTATCCAAATCAATAAACATGTTTATTGATTTGGAACTAAAAATTAGAATTAATTACTGTTGAAAACAAATCAATTCATTTAGGGACAAACTGACAGAGTGTAATTCCTTCCCAGTTATTATGCTTTTATTGTTACTATGCAGTTATTACAGTACCTTTCAAAAGTTTATGCTGAAATTCTTTTGTTTTTTATTTCGTAAGATAAATATGAAAAATGTAAACAAAAACAAAAAATTTCCGCATAAACTTCTGCAAGGTACTTATTTAATAAAGAAACTTGAAATTAGAAATTCTCATCTAATATATTGAATGATTTGAATATATGGTAATCTGCTCATTTAGGACGGAGGTGATTATGATCAATAGGTTTTTGTCACTATAATGGAATAACTTTGAAGCCTTTACTATTGGAACCTCCTCTCCCAATCTGCACTCTAAAAACCTCCAGTAAATTCCGTTAGAAAGAGCACTATAAATCGGTAAATCTTTTACACTAGGACCTTCAAAGAGCATAATAACTTTAAGCTAAGTTATTATGCTCTAAATGAGAATTTCCGACGCAAAACTTTTCCGCTAGAGGCGCTGGGTGTCCTTAACGGTTTTTCGGCTTTCTTCGTTTTACTTAAACGAACTGCTCTTTGGGCCTTGTTTTATCTGCTAGGGGTATTTTGAGTTTGGTAAATAAACAAACCTGTCCGCCATTTCTGTTTAAAAATATTATTTGTTATCATCGGTTTCGGGAGTTTTTTTTTCTTAAAACTTATAAATAAACTTATATTCAGTAAATATCAACGTTTGTTTGTAAAGAGCAGTGCAGGACCGGTTTGTTTATTTATCAAACTCAAAATACTCCCAGCAGAAAAGACAAGGCCCAAAGAGCAGTTTGTTTTATGGAAAACAAACAAAGTCGAAAAACTGTTAAAGACATCCAGCGCCTCTAGCGGAAAAGTTTTGCGTCGGAAATTCTCATTGCGTCGTAATGACGCTTCAGATTTTCGTCAGCAGGTATGGCCACTTTTCGGGACGTCTTTAAGAGCTTGATCTTCTGTGGTTCCGGTGCCTACGAACACTTCTACAAAAATGTTGTTTATCGTCTAATCGGCTGACGCAACAAATTCTGAAAATATATGTTTACTTTAGCTGTCAAAAAAAATATAAGAAAAATGGTCACATGTTATGGTCACTTTTTACGAGATTTTCGACGTCAAAATGACGCCATCAAATATAACCGATGACGTCTTACTGATACCATATTGACGTCAACTGGATTTCGAAATAAAAAAGTCCATCCATTATGATATATCCGTTACATTCAGTGACAGATGTTATCGGTCATATTTGATGACGTCATTTAAGCGTCGAAAATCTCGTAAAAAGTGACCATAACTGATGACGTCGACAGTTGACGTCTTGATGACGTCGCCATTTTCGCTGGGTTGTGAATTTAAGCGTTTAGGCTGAGTGCTGACTACTTAATTGATTTTGGTAACTTAAAAGGCATTCCCGGTAACACATGAATGGCTTTATAATAACCGCTATACTGACATTCTTATAATAAAAACAAAATTGTCAAAAAGAATGGAAAATAAAAAAAGAAAGGGAAAAATTTGATAACAGAAGATTTCTTCAAACGATGAAAATAGTATAGCAAAATGAAGTTTTACGAGTAAAATTGGAAAGCAATATCCGGAGCGTATTGGTTCAATAAGTCAAAAAATATTGTCTTTTGTGTCGGTCGAACTTGGCTTCCGACATATGTCAAATTCCGATTTGACATAACTCACGAAACTTGTTTTTTTTTCCCTTCTGTATGTTCGTCTTGCCATCGAGATGTATTCTTTCAAAAAACAAACACGGTCCGATATTTAGAAAATATATATATACATAATAATAATAATTTGATATTAAATCGACTGAAACGTTGATCGGTTTTTAGTTTATGGATTAGCTGTTGTTGTAAATTGACAGCTTCTTTAAAATAGGTTGTCAGTGAATTTTATACGTTATTATGGGTAGGATAAAATCAATGCTTTGTATGTTTTAAATCTTTGATATCAGGGTTGAGCTTTCTTTTTTTTATGGCGGGTTGGGGGTGTTGTCATCGCTACAATCTCGGTAAATGATCGAAATGCATCGAATGAGCTTGTAATTTCGTGCCGATGAATGTGAATATGTTTAATGCTGACAGTTCTTGATTACAAGGAGATAAAATATATTTTGTTTTTATTCCCGACATATTATCGTTCAAATTGTGAATAAATTATGACGAAAATATGTTGGTTTTGCAGTGTTTGATTTGCTTTGGTAATTTCTTAGCGTTTGGGAGCGAGATTCTTTCGCTCTTTTCTGATTTTGTTCTTAATAAAAACAGCGAAATTCCCACGCATTTTTCAACATGCTAGATTAATAATTTCTATATCAAACCAAGGAGGATAATGTTGAACTTTTTTCATGCTTTTCGGAACGAAATGATCAAGAATTTCATAAAACGTTTTGTAAAAGCTGACCAGACTAGGGGCAGCAGTGATAAAATCCCAGTCAGTTGAAGCTAGCTCCTGGTAAAGACCTAAGAAGTCAGCCCGAGGAAAATTATAGACATGTTTAGATTGAAATGTACGACGCGGGTCAACCAGTCGAGCATTGAGAGGCAAAAGGATGCAGAAGGCTGGATGGCGAGGTGATATAACGGATGAATGAAAGATAACAACCGTTTTCGTCATATAATAAATAATACCGATATATTCGATGATAATAATAAGCAGCTAATAAATATATCGATAATTGTTCTCTTCTCGTTCTCCATTTTGTATGTGTACCAGATACAGAAGTCAGTCCTTTGACGCTTTCCTTTTCTTCATAGAGTTGTGAAGTCAGTCGCGTTCCGTCATTTTTCCCCCCTGAAGAGGTTCTTCGGGATGACGTATTGATTGTGACCCGACGGAATGCAAATATGTAACCGCAAATATCGTCCTAGTGGAGTGTTCTCCTGAGCGTTAGGTATCTCGACCAATGACGCTGGTTCTGGCGTTTCAACCGCTGAAGTTTGCGTTTCCTTTGGTGAAATGGGCGTCTCAACCCCTGTTTCATCTAAGTCTTGAAACGAAGCTGATTCTGAAGCATCACTCGATGATAGGGTGGGTGACTCTGTTATGGTTGGACGAATAGGCGAACGTTCAGCTGTCCCTGTGGGAGCTGGATGATTGGGGCTTACGACGATTTCGAGTTTTCAAGCTGAATGTACGGTGCGATGGTTGTCGGCCTACAACTTTGTGGATCAGGCTTGTCGATCACGAGGGTCTAAGAAGACATCCTGTGGATTGCCCATTAGATATCCACAGGATATCCAAATCCATGGGATATCCATAGGACGTCCAAAGGACGCTTTGTGGATTAGCGCGGACATAGGTAAATCCAATGGACGTTCAATAAATATCCTCATGACGTCCTGAAGACGTCCTCTGGACCGGATAGACTTTGCTATCTGGGAAAAGAAATCTTTATTTATTCGTCGGAAGGAAGATCTAAAGGTAAAAATTTTGATTAATTTTAATTTTTTTTTTTTTTTTCAGGTGACAAATTGTAGATGACAGTCAACTCTTTCGATTGATATGGTTAAGATTTCCTGACTTCTCAGTAAGGTGAGTGTTTGAATTAAATTTTTTTTTTTTTAATTTTTTGATTACTGTGGTTGGAGCACTTGTTGGAACTAGGGTTGTAGTGCTTTTTTGAATACCGATTACTTTTTTTGGGGGGGGTTTGAGTTTTGTTTTTTGAGAATTTATAATTTGCGGATATTTTGATGGGAGCTACCTCACGGTGCTCAACCAGCCTCCGATTATCGGGCGGAATGGACGAAAAAATCTGACTTCACAGCGGGTTTAGGGATCATGAATATAGTCCGAAACAAGCAACCGCCAAATCGCGTCAGATCATCCTGGGCCTCCACTAGGGCCCCCCGGGAGCCCTAAACTTCTTCTTAGTCGCGTTGTATATCATATGAAAACCCGTTGCAAATGCTGTCGAATGAGACCTTACAGAGATTTCTATCTGTTATAGGCATGAAGATACTGTCATTTAAAAGAGTCTAAAATTGATCCTTCATTCTGAATGGTTTAAATGACGATATCTTCATGCCTATAAAAGATAGAAATCTCTGTAAGGTCTCATTCGACAGCATTTGCAACGGGTTTTCATATGATATACAACACGACTAAGAAGAAGTTTAGGGCTCCCGGGGGCCCCTAGTGGGGGCGTAGGATGATCTGACGCGATTTGGCGGTTGCTTGTTTCGGACTATATTCATGATCCCTAAACCCGCTGTGAAGTCAGATTTTTTCGTCCATTCCGCCCGATAATCGGAGACTGGTTGAGCACCGTGACCTCCTGACTGCATGGGATCCTCTTAGGACCAAAGGAACTCTTTTTCACTTCTTCAGCAGGCTGCTTAGGGATAAGCAATGACTGCTTAAAGGCCGATTTCGGTACACGGTCAATTGCTGGTGCATCTACCTTACAAAATTTCACCCTACTCCGACCCCCTTTCCCCTCAGAAAAAGAAAAAAACTCTGATCTTGTTTACACTGTTTAAAAATTGCTTCAAACGGTCATGCGGCCTTTGATTAAATTTACCTCAGTAGCAGAAGATTAACCGCTAAAGCGCTCGGTGTAATTAAACTGACTGACTGTTTTATCCGTTACTTAAATGCTTTAAAAAAAAAAACTAAGCGATCAAGGAAGACCTATGCATTATCGCCATTTACAATTATCTCTTTAAAATTTTCGTAAATAAAAACCTTCATTAAAAATACACCTTGTTTATTTAAATTTTTTTTACCTTTAGCCAAAAAAAAAGTCCACCGTTTTTACAAATGACTTCCGACGTTTTTATATCTAAAAAGACCCATTTCCAAAAAAAAAAAAAAAAAAAAAAAAGTTAAGACAAAAACAAAGTAATGATTCAAGATGTGTATCATGTAAAATAGAGTATAAAGGGTTAAATGATGGCGATTAATTTACCCCTAATATAAGGGTTGAAACTTGATTTAGGGGTTGTCTTCAAACTGCAATTCAATGGTTTACAAATTGCATTGCTACCCTTTCATTTTCTATGACGAATCGGAAAACAGAGGGTCTATATATAATGGCAATTATTTTTACCCTGTTATTTTTTCACCAAAAAAAAAAAAAAAAAAAAAAAAAAAAAAAATGAATCGAAAGCAATCCGTTTTCTATATAACATGCTATTGTCCTAATATTTTATTTGCTTCACGTGTATCAATGTGTAAAAAAATTTTATTGATCCTTCGGTTACGGTTTTGTCTTTTTTTTTCGCGCAGTTTTAAAGGTGAGTCAGCAGGAAAATGAAGAAAAAAAATTTTTTCATGAGCCTACATTTTTTTTTTTTCTTGTCGAAGGGAATGATAAAAAAAAATCTGGCAGGTGCGATTCAGAGACATTGATGCCTCGGCTGTTTTCTTGATTGGTCCTCCTTGACTGAGCTTCCCATGACTTACCCTTTTTATAAAAAAAAATGTTTAATGACTTTATTATGTGATTTATCATACTACCGCGAAGAAGTTATTTAGCCAGTTAGCCAAAGTGTTCGATAATATATTAGCTAACTCTTTAGCGAACTTACGAAAATAGTGTACGATGGTTTCATTTGAAGTCGAAATGGCTTTGACTTGAAACTTTCTTTGCTGAAACCTTTTTTTGAACTCAGCATGAATATATTTTTTTGAACTGTGTTGGCAACATTTAAAATTTTTAAGTTGAGGAACATTTTGCCTCAATATGTTACTGCAACATGTTTTAGCGTTAATTCGGCTTTATAAGAAAAACAATTTTGTTTTCTTTTTTTTTGCATAATTATGAGGTTGATATAAGGAGTACAAGGGAAAAAAATGCAATGAGCTTACCTTTTTTTTGCAGATAATTGGTAGGGGGGTTCTTATTTTGCGACGTTTCGTTTTTCAGAGGTGGCACCCCCTAACTTTTTTTTCTTTGTATGGGATAAATTTCCCTGAATTTTTTCAAATTTTTTACTCGACGGGAAAGCGTGTCTCATCGAGCTTTTGGTTCGGAAAATCCCATAAGAACCAAAAAATTGATTTTTTTTTCTAAAAAAACCCTCGTTTTCTATCAGAAAGGAGGAGGGTCCAAAAGGCTGATTTTCGGGCTGCCCGATAAATTGTTTGTCAGTACGGGTCAGTAAAGGAAACTCATTCTAAAAATACCTGCATATTAAAGTACTCGTTTTCCCAAAGTCTCATTTTGCGGGGCCTTGCGGGACAAGGCCAAATGTCGACTTTTTAAAAAATAAAAAGCTATAATCGAGTATACTTTGAGTATATTTTTTATATGATTTGAGTATACTTTGAGTATACTTTTTTGCCAAAAACCCTTCTTACGGATGCCTATAGCGTGCAGAAAATGCTACTTAAGCAAAATGACTACTGTACCATCATGGTTATTTTAGGTAAATTTGGTGAGCCAAGTCAATCATCAATATTTTTCGGTGGAGCCGAAAAAAGCCCCTTATGGACCCTCCTCCTTTTGGCTGTTGATTTTGAATCTAAAAACATTTTTTTTTGTATTTGGTCCGGTTTATAAGATAGATGCCTAAAAACATTGAAAACTGTGAACTTGGTGCGTTTTGTCACTTTTCTCACTTTTCTCGATTTTTTTCGTCTTATTTTGGTCTCTTGCTCAAAAACCGGATTAGACGCAAAGAGATTATTTTTAGATTCGAAATCTACGCAAAATTTCCCATAGGAAACGGGGGTTTTTTTTATTCACAAAAAAATATGATCGATTTTTTGGTTTTTATGGAATTTTTGCGATCTAAAAGCTCGATGAAGCACGCTTAATTACCGTACATAATCCCGAATCAGTTTTCCCGAATAAAAATATTCCCGAGTAGTAAAAAACCCGAAAAAAAAATCCCAATTCTATTTTCCCGAACGGCATTTTTCGAATCTAACTCCCCGAATATTTAATTGCCCGAAATTAAAATTCCCGAATTAAATTCCATCAATTCGGGAAATTATATTCGAGAATTTTACTTTTCGGGAAAACGACCGGTAACGGCAGGCTTTCCCGTCTAGTAAAAAATTCAGGCAAACTTATCTCAAGCAAATAAAAAAATTTAGGGGGTGACACCTCCGAAAATCCAAACTTTGCAAAATAAAAACCACCCTATTAATTTGTTTGCAGAAAAAAATTCAGGACTGCCAGTGCGTTGAACTTACCATTAGATATAATTCTTCGGCTCTTCTTCTTCAGTTTATCGACCCCTTTTGCTCCCCTGGATTTTCTTTTTTCTGAAACCTTTTCGGGGAACTTATCGTGCGACCGCGTTATCGATCCACGCGAGTAAATAACGAAAACCAAACCAGAACATACAAGACGAAAAATCCATAAGCTTTGTATATATTATAGTTTTCCTCCCCGTCATGTTAATGCCGCGATATGTTTGTATTGTTTTTTTCCCGGAACGTAAATTTTTGACATAACGGTAGAATTTCTATTCAAACATCATCTTGTAAAACTAAATGGAATGCTGTCAACTATTTTGGAAACCAACAGTGGAAATTTATTTTCATTGACAGTTGAAATGGATTCTCGATTGCTTGTATATTAAAGTATGGTGAGGTTCATTTATTTTATCAATAATACGAATTTCCCGTTTGATGTATAGAATTTTATGTTAAACTGACAGAATTTTAACCTCCTCCTCCTCCCCTTCCCTCTCTCTCCCTTGTCGACCTTTATACGAAAAAGCTTTTTTTTTTATCGAAAATGAAAAAAATTGACTTATTAATCGTGTTTGTCCTAGGACAGGTATAATAAATCCAACGACCGATAGAATGTATAATAGCCTCAAAGCGCGGAGTCAACATAATTAAAAACAAGTCCGTGAAAGAGCTAATTTATCGTCACCTATAATTTTTGTCTTTGGGCATCCTTCATTACTTTAAGGAAAAAAAAGTTCTAGGCATTAAAGGAATTTTATAGGAAAACGAAATACTGGATATTTGGATTTTTGATTGCTGCAAAGCAATCTACTAAAACCAATCGGAAAAATTATTTTATCACTGAAGTCAGAAGATACCCAGATATCGATGTCTATCCAGTCCCGAGGACGTCTTCATGACGTCATGAAAGTATTTATTGGACGTCTATTGTATTTACCCATGTCCGCACTGATCCTAAAAGCGTTTTTTAAACGTCCTATGGATATCCCATGGATTTGGATGTACTGCGGATATCTAATGGACAATTCACATGATGTCCAATGGATTGAAAATGCTGTCTGGGTATTGAAGGAAAGAGTATCATGTCAGGATTATCATTTGTAAAATTACATTTTTTATCACTTAAGGAGGAAAAGTACACTTTTCGTACCTAGGGAGTTTAAGATACCATTTTTTGCGTATCTCGTCGTGACGAAATAGTATGTTACACTATTACAGTCCTATGATGGAAGGGACTAATGTCACGCCGTAACGTCTTGAGGCGTGAAAAGTCTCTTCCATTGTAGCAGTGTAAGATATTTTCTACACCGAGGAAACTGAAATTTGACTTTCTAGGACTGAAAAGAGTTACTTTACAGTCCTAGGTGTGAAAAAATCTTAAAATGCAAGGAGAGAAAACGCCTTATTCGTCTCGACTCCTTCTCTGGCTCGACGGGCAATTTTGCCGTTTGCATCCCTTGTGTAGTAATATACTATTGGATCATTTAAACGTGGATTAATCCATGTGTAATATTGTAATATTTGCATAATTTACGCAAAAATTGTTTTACTAAATCATAAAACAGAAAAATTTGTTAATTTTACGTTTATTTAACTTTTTTTTTTTTTCATTTTATACATATTTATGTATGCATAATTATATCGGAGGATGAAAAGAAAATTTTCCGGTTAAATTAAAGTTTTTTTGTACATAATTTATGCATGAATCAAATTTAGTATAATAATTTAAACATTTTTTTAGGTTTTAATTTATTAGGTCAGTATTTTTACCAACTTGGTCAGTATTTTTAATTTTTTTTTCAGTAATTTTTAGCAAAATTTTTGGTCTGTAAAAATACTTTTATGTCAGTATTTAAAACTATACATTAGTTTTGGGCGGCCACGGCGCCATTTTTATCCCACTGGGATATCTTTAGCGACTGGAGAAATTACTGCATATTTTAGTGCTATCGCAACTCCGATCTTACGTTTCCAAATGAACTCCTTAAAAAATTGAGGACAAGTGCACACTGTTTTTAAAATATTTTACAACCGATTTTTTTTATGTTTTCCACTAATTTCTTTTCTTTCTTAACGAATTTCTTTTCTTCCCTCTTTTGTTTCAACACCGAATTGGTTACCGTAAAATCATTGTACTGATAGGAAAAAGAAAGGGAAATTAATCGACCTCCAAATTGTTAAAAACTGTTTTTTTTTCTGATGCGCTTTTAGCGAAAAAAAGTATTTTATTTTACATTCTGGAATTAATTACCTGTTGGACATGAAATTGATTTTGGACATTTGATTTTGGAATCATTTTGGACATTGCACAAAACATGTTGGTTTTGGATAAAAGTGGCGAACATGTTCGGCAAACATGTTGGACAAACATTTTCACCAAAAATTTTCCCCAGCGTGTAGGGGAAGCTCCATATAAGCAGTGAAGCATGTTTTAAGCATTTTGGGTGAAAATGTTCCTGCTTGATAAGAGTGGCGAAAATGCTCGGCGAACATTTTGGATAAACATTTTCACATAACATGCTTCAAAACTCATCACTGCTTATGTAGAGTTTCCCCTACATGTCTGGAAAAATGTTCGATGAAAATGTTTGTCCGACATATTTACCACTTTTTGTCAAACACAAACATGATCGTCGAACATGTTTAGCGTGAAATTGCACCCTTACAGACCATAAAAAAGTATTTTTTAACGCCCATGATTTTACTGACCATTTAAATTAATAACCGACATGAATATAAATACTGATGAAGTAGTAAAAAATATTGACCAAATAAGTGCAAGCCATTTTTTTTAATGCATTTTTTGCAATATTTCGGGAAGAAAAAGTCGATCAACGGTCACTCCTCTTTAAAGATTGTTTTTTAATAAAAAAAATTCGAAATCTCTGTTATGAAAGAGCGTAATAACGTTTAATTTAGCGAAACAATAATTTGCGGTTTTTCTTTCCTTCGTGATTGAATCCGATATTTCGGAAAATAAAGGAATAATATTTTGATAACTGGTATTATTTTCTCTTGGGGAAAAAAAAAAAATTGTGTCAAGAAAAACATTTAATCCCTCCCACACACATATCGAGGGAACATTTAATCAAGGGTGTTATTCTTTAGGAGGAAAAAAAATGTTACGTTGTGTAACCGTGATGACATCGCCCTCGCAGTCCGTGTGTGAAAAAACAAAAAAAGGGGAGGAAAAAAATTTTTTTTTTCGTATAAAAAATTTTTTTTTTAAATAGCGAAACCCCCTCCCCCCTCCTCGTCATATTTTCTTTGGATGCGGCGGATTGAGTTTCTTGTTCGTTTTTTTTTTCTTTTGGGGTGCTGACTCCCCGAGGATCCCGGAAAGTCGGGTGCCTCCTCTGTTCCTTCTTTTTTTTTAATGGCATACTTTTTTTTTCTCTTAAATAGCTCTTTCATAAGGTTATTATGGGAGTTTCAATTTGATTTTAATAATCGATTATAGGGAGCTCGTGGTTCGATTCGAAAACGTTGAATTTTATTTAAACGCGCATAAGCGAAACATGACGGAAAACGATTAGGTTAGGAAAATGGAGTTTGATTTCTTTTTTTTTGTTTTGTTTTGTTTGTTTCTCCGATCGATGACCTCACCGAGCATCAGGTTTTTCTGCAGTGAGTAAATTCCTACGTAAGCCTTGTTTCCGTTCAGCAGCCGGCATGGTCAGGCGAAATTAACCGTTAGTTCCCTTTTTCTTTTTTTTTGCGTTTTCACCCGAGTTTTAAAGGTACATAGTTATTTTCCTTTCTTTTTTTTTGGTGTGGAATTTGTGAAAGATGGTAGTCCGGTGATCAGGTTGTTTTTAAATTTTTTTTTTATCTTATATCTTGTCAGGGTTTTCTTTTCCGACCGAGTTGCTGTTTCGAGGATGCCTGCTGACGTTTTGTGAAACGACCTTTTAGATTTTGGCTCCATGGGATTAAAAGCCAAGGGAATATTAGTTTTATGGTCTCGATCTTGTAAGTTATGTTATTCTTTTTTTGGAATTGCTATTTTTATTGTGTTGTGCGAAGCGAACCATGTGCCGAGCCTGGGCCACGTGCGAATCTGTGGAAGATGATAATTATATTTTTTTTTTCCTCTTTTCTTCGTTTTATTGCGAATATTTGATCGTTTTTAATAGCCGATTCTGGCTAGATATTTTCTCAACCGGAAAGTTGGAAAATATGCTGTAGTAAATTGTCGAAAATTTCTTTTTTTTTTCCTGCCTAATATGGAGCGGATATGACGTCACGTCGGCCATGTTGTCCGCGGCCATGTTTGCGTATATTGACTTTTTTTTTCTCTGAGTTTTAATTTATTTTTGGCTCTTTCCGAGCTTCGTCTTTTGTTCTCGGACATTTTTCAAAAAAAAAAAGAATGTTTTTATTTTATTCATTTTTTTTTTTTTGGACGAATAAACCTGTGTAGAAAATTTAGCGAGGAACCTTAAATAAATATTTTCCAAAACGGGTTTATTTGCCCCCCCTATCGTCGAAACCGTTCTAATCTTCTTTTTCGTTGCGTTTTTCAATCTATAGCGACGGCTGTCAGGATGCTACCGGCTTTCTTTATGGTCTGAGAGGAACCAGTCGGACTAAGGATCGTCAAGAGCTTTTGTTACCGATGGGATCCAGGACTTGGTCGCATTTTCTTTTTTCGCGGTGCTTTTGCTGACGTTGTACCTTGACGGTTCTACTCGGATCCTTTAACTTCTTTCGGGCCACAAAGGGTTCTTCGAGCCGCCTGCTGACCATCCATCGCTGGAGCACATTTTCAAAATTTCTTTTATTTATGATTTATGATTTTTAAAAGCTGGCGAGCTACGCTGAGGTATTATTGTCATTTCTTAAGCGTTTATTAGGCCTCCCTGATGCTATTTCTTCTTCTTTTATATTTATTTTTATTTTTTTTTATTTCGCGCGTTATTTTGTAATTTTTTTCGAAAAGGGTGACGGTTCGCCGGCCCTATAGGCTCTCCCCCTACTTGATAGGCTTTAATTTTTAATTCTTTTTCTTAACCTTTTTGCCCCCCCTTTTTTTTTATTTTCCGAGCCAAAGAACTCTTATTGTTATGTTTTTTTTTTTTTTTTTTTTTTTTTTTTTTTTTTTTTTTTGGTCGTTCTGAAGATTTTAGAATGTCTTATTGTTACTGACTAGAGCGGATGTCGTTCTTGTTTTTTTTTCTTTTGTCGTTTTAGTCTTATTCAACCTGTAAAGGTTGCGGGTATGTCTTTTTTTTTTTAAGTGATTATAACTCCGACCCCATTGTTGCTAAGATTGAGGCTGGGCCTCAGTGGGTCTTTCCTTTTGAGTATCGATCAGTTAATTTTTCTTGTAGTTCACTAAGATCGGGCTCCCAAGCCCACCCCTGTGATTCCATGAGCTAGCCCGGTTAATTTTTTATTTTTTTTGAATATATTTTTTTTAGTTTATTTTATTCTTTTTTTTTCTTTCCACCCCTCCCCCTTCCTGACCTCCTTACGATTACAAACTGGCTGCCCAACGTGCGGGGCACGATTCCCCCCGATCTTAGTGAATTTGAGTTTTTTTTTTGTTTATTAAAGTAGCTTTTTTTTTTCTCGATCGATAGGAGTTGATTGATTTTTGGAAATTTTTTTTTCTTTCTTAGATGAGTTTAGTGTGAGAGCTTAATTCAGAATTACGTGAGTTTCTGCGTGTGTTAAAGTCAACTGTTTTGACATGCTTTTTTTTTTGTCAGCCGAGTTTAGCTTCGTTGAGTATAGAGTTTTTTGAGTATTATTGAGTAGTTTTTTTTATATTCTGATATTTGATTTTCACCGTCTAGCCATGGGGAAGCTAGATACACTGCGCTGTTGCAATCAACAGCAGACGTTAGATTTAGCGAAGTCTCTGAACATTTCAGTAGAAGGTTTGAAAACCGAGGAAGTTAGAAGCGCGATTCGAGATTACTGGATGTTGAACCCGACCGTTGAGACTCTCATAAAAAAGTTTATGAGGGAAGTCGTGTTTGCCGAAGAGGACGATTGGACGCGGATGATGTCTGTCGCGAGTCCTAGGCCAGATGAGAGCCCGCTTCAGAACCAAGGAGCATCGAGCAGTCTAGTCACGACTGCGAGTGACCCCAGCTCGGTTACCAGCGCAGGGAATGTGATTACCGGTCCAGTCTCGTCTACGACTGCCGGAATTTCAGTTGCTGACGTCAGTAGTCCAAGCACGCCGTCTTCGAAACTAGCGGCTAGATTTCCGGGGACGCCGCCTATTGCTACTTCGACTACAGTCTCCCGGTCCCCTCGATCTTTGTCTTTCTCTACCCTGACCACGCCGAGTACGGTATATCTTCCGGCGTCGTCGGCGCAGCAAACGTCTAACTCGCAAGTCACTTGGAGTAGAAACCCTGGCCAGCCGAGTTCAGGTCAGCAGCAGGGACAACAGGGTCCGTACGTCCCGTCCTGGCAAGGGCCACAGTTCGCTCCGCCCCCGCAGTATAATTACATGCACCTTCCACCGATGAGTCATCCGATCGGGTACCCACCGGGAAGTTATGCCGGTCCGGCTACAAATTTCTGGAACGCGTACCCACAGTATCCGAACTTGCCGAACATTGTGCGGCCACCGCCAGTCCCAGTAGCTTCACCGTTGTCTTCTGCGACATCGTCTTCGGGACCTAGTCCGAATTTTGGGAAGGAGTTGTTGGACGTCCTGACGAAAATAACGGACAAGTTAGCGCCGCGGCATCCTCACCAGAAAAAGAGGCTGTCGTTGCAGTTCGCCAAGGAGTGTGAATCAAGGAAATTAAAATTTTCAGGAAAGGCAAGCGAGCGCGTCACTTCTTTTCTTGAGGAGGTCGACGAGGTCATAGACTTCCTTCGCCTGTCGGACGAAGATGTCCTAGCGGGAATCCCCAGATGTCTGGAAGGTCCAGCCTTAGTGTACCACAAGCAGCATAAAAATCGGTTCGGCTCCTGGACGGAATTAAAGGACGACTTCAGAGAAGCGTTCGGCACTTTGGAATTTGATCCTCAAGACGCGGCGAAAATGGAGTTGCGGACTATGATGAGAGGGGAGACTATAGATTCCTACACGTCCGTTATGCTGGATATCAACAAGCATTTGAGGAAGCCGAAATCGTCCGCTGATCTTTTAGAAAGGATTCTTTTGAACCTGACGCCGGAGTATCGTACCGCTCTAAAAGATGATGAAATTTCGTCGCTCAATGATTTAATTTCCGCGGGTCGAAAGTATGAGAAGCTCAGGATTTGCAATTGGCGATATGAACCCCCTCCGGAAACCCTGAAACAGGATAAAATCTACGGGATGGAGAACTTGACCTACGAGAGTCGCCAGCGCGGAGTGTTGCCGTTTACTAAAATTAATTCTTTGTGGGAAGAATCGTCGGACGAAGCTTCCTATGCCGCCGTCGCCCGCCTTCCAGCAAGTAAGCTGATCCGCCCAAAGCCGACTCCAAATCCGTCGTCGCAGGAGAGCGCGGTTACTGAAGGGCGAGATCTGAGCCAAGTTAAGTGCTTTAATTGCCAGAAAATGGGGCATTTCGCTCGAGAGTGCAGCGAGGAAGATAAGAGGAAAACCAATCCTCCACCTCCGCCTCCAAAAGCGGAAAACTAGGAAGGGGAACGAGAGTCTTGGGTCAGACTTCCCCGAATCCAGTGAAAAAAAACCCAAGAGTAGGAAAAAAAAGGGCACGTTCGGCCGACGTCATCGAACCGTTCCCTAAAACGGAAAACAGATTTTCTCTACTGGAGGATATTGTGGATGAGGAACCCGTAAACGGTTTGAATTTGGAATCGTTAACTAGAAAACCGAGAATTCCAAACAAAACTAAAATCGAGAGTAAGTCTCGCTGGAAGCGTCAAGAGAGACGAAACTCCGAAGAACCGGTCCTGAGACCAGTCTTCAAACTGCTGGATCTGAAGGACGAGGCCGAATACGATCCCGTTTCCATCAGCACCTGGTTGGGGCAAAATTGCCACTCTCGCTATTTTGTGAACGCTTCGTTCGGGGGAATCGACGAAACTCCTTTGGTTGACGGAGGCGCTACGCATACTCTGGTTCCTCCCCGTATGATTCCAGATTTAGAGGAAAGACGATTCGAATTTCGGCCGTTCGAAGGAAAGACGGCTAAACTGGCGAACGACTCGGAGTGCGATATACTTGGCCATATCAAAATCCCGATAAAGTTGGGGACAAAGACGGTCTTTATGGATTGCCACGTGATCAAGGGTCTCTCCGAACCAGTCCTCGGCATCGATAGTCAGAGGGCGTTCAAAATGGCCTTGTTTTTTGAAGACGACAGGTGTTTAATTAAGGACGAAAATTCGACCGAAGAGATTCCGATTGTCTACGTCTCGTCTGCTCGATTGGATGAGAACGTCAGGGACTTACCTAGGGAGTGCGATATAACTCCGGAGCAGAAGGAGCAATTTTCGAAGTTTCTTGAAGAATGGAAGGAGAAGTTCAAAACTTCGCCTGGACTCACGAACGTCGTGGAGCACAATATACGGTTAAAACCTGGTACCGTACCGATCAAGCAACGCCCTTACCCAGCGTCTCCGCCCGTGCTGGAAATCATACACGCTGAAGTCGATAAATTGCTCGAAAAGGGCCACATCGAAGAATCCACGTCACCGTGGTCGAGTCCGATCGTCATGGTCGACAAAAAGGACGGTGGGAAAAGACTGACGATCGATTTCAGGAAAGTGAACGACGTTACCGTTAAATGCGCGTTACCAAGTCCGAACTTGAATGACACCCTTGCTAGAATGAAGGACTCTAATTTCGTTTCTAAAATTGACTTGAGGTCCGGGTTCCATCAAATTTCCTTGGAGGAAGAGAGTAGACCCATCACTGCTTTTTCGGTCCCAGGCCGAGGGCTCTATCAGTTTAAAGTTATGCCCTTTGGCATTACGAACGCCCCGGGATCTTTCCAACACTTGATGGAGGTGGTCTTGAGGCCGGTTTTGAAAAAGGGAGTTTGCGATTTCATGGACGATGTTATTACTATAGGCGGGACCTATGAGGAACATCTGGAGACTCTGAATAAAGTCTTCCAGTTGTTGTTCGAAGCGGGCCTTGAGATAAACTGGGACAAATGCGATTTTTTACGTCCCTACGTTAAATATTTAGGTTACATCGTAGGCCAAGGGCAGATCTTAGCCGACTACGATAAAGTCAAATGCGTTGTCGAAGCTCATGCGCCCAAGGACGTAAAGGGGGTGAGATCGTTTGTCGGATTGTGTTCCTGGTACCGCAGGTTCGTTCAGGACTTTTCGACTAAGGTCAAACCCTTGTTAATTTTGTTAGAAAAGGGTCGAAAATGGGAGTGGGGTCCGGAACAAGAAGAAGCGTTCCAAACGTTAAAGAAGGACCTTACTCAGCCTCCGATTTTGTACGCTCCCGATTTTTCGAAGCCGTTCGAAATTTTCTCAGACGCTAGTTATGTGGGGTCCGGGGGGGTGTTGCTCCAAAGGGACGAGAACAATAAGGAGCGAGTAGTCTCTTTTCTGAGTAGAATATTTACGAAGGAGGAGAGAAATTATTCTATTACAGAGAAGGAGCTTTTGGCGATCCTTCATTGTATCGAGTCTTTTCGCAGCTACATCGAAGGCTCCCGGACGAAGGTTGTCACTGATCATAGCGCTTTGACTTTTTTGAAAAACATTAAGAACCCTACCGGACGGTTAGCGCGTTGGGCACTGAGGTTAAGCACTTTTGATTTGACGGTTGAGCACAGGAAGGGAAAGTACATGTGTGTCCCGGATGCTTTAAGCAGGCTCGGGTACAATGACCCCGCTGTCTTAAAAGAACTTGAAGAAGAAGAAGATGCTTGTCTCTCGGCTTTTAAAGTGCCCGATGACGGATCGGTCCCGGTCTTGGACTTTAGTTTGACCACCGACGAGTGGTACAAGTCTTTGCGAGAGAAGATTTTGAGGAATCCGCACTTATATCCTTCCTTCGAGGTGAAGGGGGATAAGATTCTCAAATTGTCGAAGAACGAAGTTACTGAGCTAGAAGAGAGGAAACTTCTAGTTCCCACTGATTTTAGGAAACCGATAATGGAAAACTTTCACTGCTCTGAGTTTGCTGGTCATCTCGGGTTTGAGAAGACTTTAGAAAAAATTAAGAGGAATTATTTCTGGAGAAACATGTACATCGACATTCGCTGCTTTGTTCTAACTTGTATAACGTGCCGTCGGTTTAAGCCGGAAAATCGAGCGCCGGCGGGGTTTATGAAGCCCTTTATCCAAACTTTAAGGCCAGGCATGGTGTACTGTGGCGACGTGATCGGCCCCCTCCCCCTTAGTCGGCGTCAAAACCGCTTCATTGTATGCTTTATAGATCTTTGCACTAAGTGGGCGATCGCGGTGCCAGTCAGAGCGGCCACAGCTCCAAATATTTCTAGAGTCTTTGAGGAGAGGGTAATTTCGGAATTCGGTAGACCCGAATTGCTTTTAGTAGATAATGGGTCTTCGTATACTTCTCGACTTTTTCGAAATTGCTGTTCTAAATACCGAGTAAAGATCAATTACATTCCCCTGTACTATCCTCAGGCAAATCCTACGGAGGCCTACAACAAAACACTGAAAAAGTGTGTCGCTATATTTTCTGAAAACGACCATCGGTCGTGGGACGAAAATATGAAGACTTTGTTGTTCGCCATGAACACTTCGAAGAACAGTACGACCGGCTTCACCCCGGCCTTCCTAACCTATGGGCGTGAGCTGGCGGATCCTTATGACGTATTCAGGGAGACTGATGAGTCCGATCTTTCTGAGTTCGACCCTGAAGATTACGCTAATAAGTTGGAATACTCATTAGCCGTAGCTTTCAAAAGGGCTTTAGACTCCATTGAATCGGCTCAGAAAAAAAGGGCTCACCAGTACAACCTTCGGCGCCGGGAAGTCGTTTATAAGGTTGGCGATTCAGTATTTAGACGAAATTTTCCGAAATCGAAAAAGGCCGATTTCATAGCCGCGAAGCTGGAGCCGAAATATCTGGGCCCCTGTGTTGTAACGAAGGTCATTTCCCCGACTCAGTATGAGCTAGAGACGTTGAATGGCAAAAGTTTAGGGCTCTGGCACGTGTGCCATCTTAAGCCGACTGCCGCTTCGCTGAACCTTAGCAGCCTTAAGTTAGTTCAGGATGAGGTTGCCGAAAACGCTTGGAGTGCTGAAACACTTGCTTCCCGGAGTCCCGAAAAGGTTTGTTTTTCAGAGCCCCTGGAGCTGCCGGATTTTTTGCCCTGCTATGATGACCTCGTGAATCACTCCGCTTCCGAAAACTTTGTTGATTCTTATGTATGGACGAACCCAAGAGAGACTTCGACCAGCAGGGTGCGGTTCCACCCTCTGGTCAGTGTCAGATTTATCGTGGACGAATATGCCAGTTGGCTGATGGGGGTGACTCCGGAGGGAGACGAACCCCAAATCGACTTTAGCGATTTTATCGATGAAGAGGGAAAGGTCGTAGTGAAGAGACCTGTGAGAATTCACCCGCGAATCGGCAAGCGACACCGATGAGATTTTTTTTTTGGGCTCGCTGCGTGGCCCGCTCTCAGAATATCGCAGCAGGGGTGTTGGTTACCCTAATCGTAGAAGGCGAAAAAGAACCAACCCGCTTTTCTTTTCTGGGAAAAGAAAAAACGGCCCCGTCCCGATTGTAAATATGAGCCCTCCCTCCCCCCAAGTTTTGTTATTTTTGTCTGGAAAAAAATAACTGGCGCCCTATATTCACGTAATGGAAGACTGTTGCTTCCTTTTCATCAACTTTTTTTTTCTGTCGCTGTACTTTGCTTAACTGTCCCTTCATTTTTTTTTTCTTTCCTAAATGATTAATTTTATTATTATTATAAATATCCCTAAATACCTAACCAAGTTCGGAAAATCGGTACGACAGGAGGTTTGGTGTAGAGTCTGACCAACTCTATGCCAAACGTCTGAAAACAATTGAAAACCTGGTCAGTTTTCAAAACAGCGTATTCGATCCAGCTCCACCGGACAGTATCCTTTCTTTTCCCACATTTCCTGTTGTATAATTATTTTAACTTTCTTTTTCTTCTTTTTTTTTTCCAACTTCGTTTTCTTTTTTTCCCATTCTTCTTCTTGACTCTTCATCATTCATTACATAAAAATAGTAGCCGAGGTGATTTAGGACGACTTGCCCGTCCTGGTTAAATCGTTAAAAAAGACGACTAACGCGTCTAATGTAAAAATCGAAAGAATGACGAACTTTAGCGTCTAAATGTTTTCTGTGTGATGGCTTAGAGCCTAAAAGATTATGACGACTTAAAGTCGATTTTAAAGGATGTAAATATGTAGATGTAAATATTGGTGTAAAAATCGAAAAAGCGGACGACTTGAAGTCCATTGTTTTTTTTTTTCCTTTCGCGATATCGAAAAAAACGTTGTGTACCTATTATTCGGATCATAATCGGTAAGGCGACTGTACGCCTAAAGTTTTTTTTTTCCTCGTTCTTTGCTGCGTTTTCCTCGAGGAAAGGAAACGTTTCGTGTTTATGCTTTTTCAATTTTTTTTTTTTTTGCTTTGTGACTCGTGCGACGTCATCGAATTATTTACGTTGTTTTATTTCGTATGAAGTGGGGACCACTTCGACGCGTTTCACCATTTGGTCAAACGCTAACACCTGTGAGGGGGTGTTGTAACCGTGATGACATCGCCCTCGCAGTCCGTGTGTGAAAAAACAAAAAAAGGGGAGGAAAAAAATTTTTTTTTTCGTATAAAAAATTTTTTTTTTAAATAGCGAAACCCCCTCCCCCCTCCTCGTCATATTTTCTTTGGATGCGGCGGATTGAGTTTCTTGTTCGTTTTTTTTTTCTTTTGGGGTGCTGACTCCCCGAGGATCCCGGAAAGTCGGGTGCCTCCTCTGTTCCTTCTTTTTTTTTAATGGCATACTTTTTTTTTCTCTTAAATAGCTCTTTCATAAGGTTATTATGGGAGTTTCAATTTGATTTTAATAATCGATTATAGGGAGCTCGTGGTTCGATTCGAAAACGTTGAATTTTATTTAAACGCGCATAAGCGAAACATGACGGAAAACGATTAGGTTAGGAAAATGGAGTTTGATTTCTTTTTTTTTGTTTTGTTTTGTTTGTTTCTCCGATCGATGACCTCACCGAGCATCAGGTTTTTCTGCAGTGAGTAATTCCTACGTAAGCCTTGTTTCCGTTCAGCAGCCGGCATGGTCAGGCGAAATTAACCGTTAGTTCCCTTTTTCTTTTTTTTTGCGTTTTCACCCGAGTTTTAAAGGTACATAGTTATTTTCCTTTCTTTTTTTTTGGTGTGGAATTTGTGAAAGATGGTAGTCCGGTGATCAGGTTGTTTTTAAATTTTTTTTTTATCTTATATCTTGTCAGGGTTTTCTTTTCCGACCGAGTTGCTGTTTCGAGGATGCCTGCTGACGTTTTGTGAAACGACCTTTTAGATTTTGGCTCCATGGATTAAAAGCCAAGGGAATATTAGTTTTACGGTCTCGATCTTGTAAGTTATGTTATTCTTTTTTTGGAATTGCTATTTTTATTGTGTTTTGAGCGAAGCGAACCATGTGCCGAGCCTGGGCCACGTGCGAATCTGTGGGAGATGATAATTATATTTTTTTTTTCTCTTTTCTTCGTTTTATTGCGAATATTTGATCGTTTTTTAATAGCCGATTCTGGCTAGATATTTTCTCAACCGGAAAGTTGGAAAATATGCTGTAGTAAATTGTCGAAAATTTCTTTTTTTTTTCCTGCCTAATATGGAGCGGATATGACGTCACGTCGGCCATGTTGTCCGCGGCCATGTTTGCGTATATTGACTTTTTTTTTCTCTGAGTTTTAATTTATTTTTGGCTCTTTCCGAGCTTCGTCTTTTGTTCTCGGACATTTTTCAAAAAAAAAAAAGAATGTTTTTTTTATTTTATTCATTTTTTTTCTTTGGACGAATAAACCTGTGTAGAAAATTTAGCGCGGAACCTTAAATAAATATTTTCCAAAACGGGTTTATTTGCCCCCCCTATCGTCGAAACCGTTCTAATCTTCTTTTTCGTTGCGTTTTTCAATCTATAGCGACGGCTGTCAGGATGCTACCGGCTTTCTTTATGGTCTGAGAGGAACCAGTCCGGACTAAGGATCGTCAAGAGCTTTTGTTACCGATGGGATCCAGGACTTGGTCGCATTTTCTTTTTTTCGCGGTGCTTTTGCTGACGTTGTACCTTGACGGTTCTACTCGGATCCTTTAACTTCTTTCGGGCCACAAAGGGTTCTTCGAGCCGCCTGCTGACCATCCATCGCTGGAGCACATTTTCAAAATTTCTTTTATTTATGATTTATGATTTTTAAAAGCTGGCGAGCTACGCTGAGGTATTATTGTCATTTCTTAAGCGTTTATTAGGCCTCCCTGATGCTATTTCCTTCTTCTTTTATATTTATTTTTATTTTTTTTTATTTCGCGCGTTTATTTTGTAATTTTTTTCGAAAAGGGTGACGGTTCGCCGGCCCTATAGGCTCTCCCCCTACTTGATAGGCTTTAATTTTTAATTCTTTTTCTTAACCTTTTTGCCCCCCCTTTTTTTTATTTTCCGAGCCAAAGAACTCTTATTGTTATGTTTTTTTTTTTTTTTTTTTTTTTCTTTTTTTTTTGGTCGTTCTGAAGAAATTTTAGAATGTCTTATTGTTACTGACTAGAGCGGATGTCGTTCTTGTTTTTTTTTCTTTTGTCGTTTTAGTCTTATTCAACCTGTAAAGGTTGCGGGTATGTCTTTTTTTTTTTAAGTGATTATAACTCCGACCCCATTGTTGCTAAGATTGAGGCTGGGCCTCAGTGGGTCTTTCCTTTTGAGTATCGATCAGTTAATTTTTCTTGTAGTTCACTAAGATCGGGCTCCCAAGCCCACCCCTGTGATTCCATGAGCTAGCCCGGTTAATTTTTTATTTTTTTTGAATATATTTTTTTTAGTTTATTTTATTCTTTTTTTTTCTTTCCACCCCTCCCCCTTCCTGACCTCCTTACGATTACAGTTGTCGTGAGGTGAACGAAGTTTGGGCTACATTTTTCGACTTAGTTTTCGAGACAAGAAGATGATAAAAAAATACTTGCAGAAAATGTAATCGATGATTCGATAATCTCGGGTTCGAAAATGAAATACATTATCTTACGTTCTGTCAGACTTGTCTGAAACAAACAAATACATTTTTTTTTTCGAGTTGATCAAAACTCAAGAAGAATTTTTCAAAATTCAAAAGAAAAAATTTTTTTTTCTCATATTTATTTTTAATTGGGATGATTTGCTCCTTCCTGCTTCTGTGAACTTCACGGTTTTGCGAATTTTACCTTTGCAATTAATGCATCCTCGATGCATCTTGCATTTTTTTTTATTATAGGAAGCGATAATTATTACAGTCAACACCCTCTGAATTTCCTATAGGAAAATAATGTTTTTCTTATACAGACTTTGTTATAAATTAAAGTTGACTATCATCGATTAATTAAAAGAACATAACATTTAAAACAATTAATTTTTCGAAATTCCCGATTGAGGTAACGATACTTAAAAAAAAAAAAAAAAAAGTAGGATTCCGTTTTTTAATTACTATCATTCTCGATTATTTTTTTTCTTTCTTACGCTTCAACCCATTAAAAAAGAAGATCGACTCTTTCTCATGTTGATTTGCATATTTTTTTGCTAATTGTCCGGAATTTTTCTGGAATTCATTCTTTCGCAACTTATATTTAGGCTGAAAAAAATGCAGAAAATAAGTTTTTTTTTTCGTTTGGGAATTTATATCTAACAGCCCTAGAAATACATTTTAATGCGACACGTTTAAAGTAAACAAAAATTTAATGAAAGCTTATTCGGAGACGGGACGGATGGAAAAGTGTGCTTTTTGAGATTTTAAAATGAAATTGACTTTGGAGCAGAAGTGGAAACCCCAAAGTAATATTCTAGCTGTCGGAGCTGAACTAACCTTTCAACTCTGTAGCACGGGAGCCGCAGTTTTTGATGGATTTTCGTGCTTTAGACTTTGATTGTTTAGCTATTGCGAAAGGAAAGGGAAATTTCCCAAGAAACCTTTACTTTCATTATTGTTTTACGATTTGTAGCATTGTTATCGGGGATCGGGGCCTTGTCTTTCTTCTTATTTATTTTTATCATCGTTTTGACGTTGCAAGCGAGGGTTTCCGATGCAAAATTACTCCCCCCAAGTTCGCTGGTGGTTTCTAATGGTAACGAATAAAATAAAAACGGTTTTCTGAAGTGATGAGCTTTTTATGGTTACTAAGAATTTTTCGGTGAAGTAATTTCGACCCGAAAATCCTGGCCAGGTATAAGGCTACCCGTATTATGATGTCGTTTTTTATTAATTTTTTTAATACTGAACGTTTAAATCGCTTATAGGAAATGCTAAACTTGCTGAGCCTTTAAATTCTAAGTTATGTTGTTACGACCCACCAGGACAAAAATTTTTTACAAATGATAAGCCACAGCGATTGCTCTATCAGACATTTTGAAATTACAAAATTTTTGATTTTCGACCTACCCTAATTGGCCACCAATAAATTTTGCCTCTATCTTGTTTTTACGCCGCTTCACTAAAAACCTAAAAAATTCCGTAGCTTCAGATAACAAAAGTATATTTTCTGTGCCAGTGGACAAAAATAACCCTTTTAATAATTCTTTTTTTTTTTAACTGAAAGGGGGAAAAACGAAAAAAAGAAAAAAAAATTTGATATGGCATGAACAAATTGACCAAAAAAACGATCAATTTTCAATCTTCTATTTTAATCGAAAGGGTGAAAGTGAGAAAAAAATATTGAAATTCAACTGCAATCACAAGAGAAAAAAAAATTTTCTTTTTAACTCTTTTTTTTAAAAAAAAAAAAAAATAGTAATCAGACTCGGTACACGCCATACACTGGTCGCGCAACATCAAACAGAAAGAAAGGGATAAATAAAAAATATATCCACCCTTTGATTCCCCCGCATAAGCTCACCGTAAGCGAAATATTTGTAAAATTTTTTTCTTCCCCGTCGAAAGAAAAAAAAACCAAACAAATTCGTTTGTGTAAAAGATAGGGTTGAAACCTGTGACTTTGCACGAGCATTCCAAATCGGGATTTCTTGATACATTTCAAATAAAAAAATCAAAAAAATAATGGGAAAACCGTAGGATCGTAAGATGAATCCTTTTCACCCATAAAACCGAAATACCAAAGCTCGGTTTTTTTCGAATGAAAAATTCCGCCATTTCTAAAAAAATATTGTACGTCAATTTTTTTTTATTTTTTAAATTTCCTTACCTATCACTCATTTATTTGATTGAAAAAAAAAATGAAAAAGGAAATAATGCATATTGAACGGGAAGTGAAAACAAAAACACATTACTTAAAATTAAAGAAGAAGAAGAAAAAAAAAAAGTGATCGAGTAAAAACGTAACGAAAACCTCGTATAATTTCTTCTCTAATAACCTTTCGCGACCTATTGCAGTTTAGCTCTAAATTCAATTTCGTGCAGAGCGGACATGCATTTTCTATTTGCTAATAATCATAATAACAACCAGCAATGGATCACGTGTTGATTTGAGACGTTACATATCCTTTAGGACGAAAGTAATATGTGTTTCGTAACATGTTGTTGGTGGGACATTGTCTTGGGAGTTCTTTCGTTTTTCGATGTTTGGAATAATTTGAAGGAAGTTTTAAACATTTAGGTGTTGGTGTTGGTATTTTGTAGGTAGCATTCATATATTACTTGTTAACAGACTTAGGGCGAAATTTGGTAGTGTCGGTTTGGACACCGCAACAGGGAGTGTCGGTGGTCACCCATCCACTAACTGGCCATGCTCAATGCTGCTTAACTTCATTGATCACGATGCCGCTAGACGGAACGAGTCACCACTACGACCCTTTTAAATCGCCGATTTTAAAAACCCCGAAATATAAAATCGCCTAAGGTTAAAGGCAAAAAAAAAAAAAATACTTATTATTTTGTTTTCCAAACCCCGAAAACCAATGAATCCCGAAAACCAGTTGGGCGATTTTAAAATTTTGGGATTCAGAAAACTCAATCTCGTTTTCCCGCGATACCGCATTTTATAAAACCCGAAACTTGATTCGGTGTTTTTAAAAGAGCCCAAAATAATTCCGCTGAACTTTTCCCACATTAGGTCTAATAAAGAAAAGGACCATCTTTGTCTCCCACCGATCCTAATTTACGGGCGAAATGTGTCAAACTGAAAACTGGTTTGCACGCAGCGCCTCAAGTGGCTTCGATCCGCATTAATTTTCATACTTTAATCAAAAATCACGGTCATGAATGAATCATTCATTTCTTTTAAAAAAAAATAGATTCATTCTTGATGAGTAAACACATAAAATATTGTATAACCCATACAGGTTTTTATACGATTTATCTCTTCCGATTGATCAGACAAGAAGCAGATCGGTTTTTTCGAAAGAAAAAAAGAATAAAAATAAAGGACAAGATAATACCCCGGGATTGTAAATTATCCACGTTGCATTACGATTCAATCTAAGAAATTTCTAATCCGATTCGCTTCGTCCCTTGGTGATATATAAAAACAACTTTCGGAAGGGCAAAGTGATAATCGCCACTAATACCTACTTGATTGAAAATGAAATCTTTCATAAAATATTTGTTATTGATAAGTTTCATAATAGCAGATGTTATACGGATAAGGGGTTTACCAGACGTATTACATCTCCCTCGGTTTGATATATATCTTAATATTCCTTTTTTCGTACGAAAAATTCGATCATTAATCGACTGAATTCCGAATTGGCTATCTGTTTTGGTTACTTCCTGAACCAAAGGGAACGGTGAATCGGCCTAAAGATTTCAATCCCGGACCATTTTTTCAGTCTCGAAATTTCGGGATTTGATCAAAACTTTTCGACTGATAAAGTCATGGCCTTGCTTTTGAAATTGCATTTAGAAATTGTCCCATATTACATATGTCTTAAGAGTACGCATAAGTCGTGGCACCAGATAAATTGTATTTTTCTTTTTCGAAGACATTTTGAAAAATGAAAAATAAAGAAATTTTCAGAGAAAAATTTCGAAGATTTATTAATTTTTTGTTTTTCTAGATTGGTCTTCGTTTTTCCGTAAAAAGAAAAATAGGATTTATCTGCTGCCACGACTGATGCGTAGTTGTAAGGAACCTATTTAAAGTTTAAAGTAAACAAGTTTCATTTTTAATTTTTGGCGGGAAACTGACAGTCATTTATAAATTAATTTTTTATTATTATCCTTCATTTAAGGGTAGTCAATATTTTTTAAACAGTAATACCGAATTTTTTCGAAGACTTGAAAATCAATTTACTGTATTTTTACAAAGAAATTCATGGAAAAAATGAGCCTCAAATAATAAAAGCGAACGGTGGCCCCTTCACTTTTTACCAAAAAACATAATTTTTTTTCTTTTCTGTTTTCAGGTAAGCTTTCATGTCATTATTATGGTGTCCACATCACATGAAAGGCAATTAGCTGTTGGCTGATAGTCAAATTATATCTCAAGATGTAATTGAGCACTATGGTCCATTCCTGGGGTACCTCTCATATAAGAAAGCGCATCAGGATTTCGGGATGGTATCACTTGAGGATAGGAGAAAAATCTCAGGCCAACTCTTTCTCCATAGGTTGCTAAATAATAAAATTGATATTCGCAACTTCTTCAACTAGTAAACTTATATGCTCCCACCCACATAGACCGACAGTCTATCTTAGGATATCTAGGGATCCTAAGATATAGAATAGATATCCTATTAGGGATATCTTTGCACCCAACAAAGGATCAGTTATGCCCCCTTTGTCTCGAACTCTTGAAATGCACAATAAGATGGAGAGAACAGTTGTATTTCACGACAGCTTCCAAAATGTTAAAATGCAATTTCTAACGTTATTGTATCCAGTGCTAGCACTTTGGGGAACCAGTAAGGTTCTCCTGGCCGCTAATAATTGGGAGCAATCCTGTTAGCGGACTCAAAATTTGTAAGTAAGATTTAAAAGCATAAATCCACGAAATCTTCATTAAAACTATTAAACGCTTTCCCCTTTCTTTTCCACGGAGTACAATCGATCCCTGATTTCGCCAAAAGGGGAGATCTCAGGTGAGAATATGTCGTGCAAAAGTTCAACATTTTATAGACTATTAAAATTTTACACGACATGCATTTATCAAGTTCATAAAACACAGTTGGGTGTTTGAATCGGATTAATAGTTCCCTTTTAAAAAACCTTAATCGCCATTTTTGGTAGCAAAAAAAAAAAAAAAAAAGAAAAAAAATGCTGTGAGCGTATAAAAACCGCGCGCAGTCGTCGAATTATAATATAAAATCATTAACGAAACGTTATCTCCCGAACACGAGCCTAAAGGGGGGAAGGAACGAAAAAGTGAATCGAATTTAAAATGAAAATCTTTCATAACCCAGTACAAATGAGATTCACTATTGAAACAAAAAGATGCGGCAATAAATTACTGAAAGCGTAACAAAGGCGGAGTTGAGCATTGTGTTCTGGGCGCGGCGTCCCCCTACCCCCTATTTAATGTGGTATTCATTGGTTCCTGCACATGCTCACATTAATCCATACAAATCACATTTTTTTTTTTCATTATCATTTTTCCTAAAACAATTTAGCTGCGAGCTATATGGTCGATGCGTTATTTTTTAAAAAGACGTTTTTTTTTTTTTTTTTTTTTCAACCCTCATTTCTTGAAAGACAATTTTGACAAATATAAAAAGTTTTTTTTTTTTTTTTTTTTTTTTTTTTATTAAATTTTTTTTTCTTCCGCTATAGAACGGAAATTCAACCCCTTAGGAACTTTTTTTAAAAATATATATATAAAGAAAAACTGGTCTTCTTTTTTTTTTCGAAAATAAAAAATACAACCCCTGTGTATATGTTTGACGTTTTCCCTGTGCAGATCTCTTAAGGGTAATTACGTTTCATACTTAAAGTGAAGTCGGCCATTTCCTTTTCTTGTCCGGTTTTAAATAACAAACTGTCTGATATTTAAACAATATGTAAAATACAAGATAGAAAAAAAAAATTGTAATACACACGCCTTTTTAACCATTCATAAGGAAATTATGATGATGAATCATATCTCTTGAGATGATATTAACGAGGCCTGAAAGCCTTGATCTAATCTTCTTCTTTCTTCTTTTAAGTGCCAGCTCCGCGACGAAGATTGGCTATCATCTGGACTATTTTTACTTTGTCGACCGCTGCTCGAAAAAGACCCAAGGAATCGACACCAAACCAGTCTCTTAGATTTTTGAGCCATGAGGTTTTCCTACGACCTTGACCGCGCTTACCCTCGATCTTACCCTCCATCACAAGCTGAAGGAGGCGATATTTTTCATTTCGCATTACGTGGCCGAAATAATCGAGCTTCCGACGCTTGATCTCGTACAGAACTTCTACTTCCTTCTTCATACGAGCCAAGACGTCAGTATTTCTCACCCTGTCAGTCCACGAAATTTTAAGCATTCGACGGTATACCCACATCTCAAAAGCCTCCAACTTCTTTTCCAACGTCCTAGTTAACGTCCATCCCTCGTGTCCATATAAAAGCACGGGAAATACGTAACATCGGACGATACGGATCCTCGTTTGGAGGCTCAAGTTGCGATTGCACAACAGGTCTCTCATTTTGAAGAAAGTCCCCCTGGCTTGCTCTATACGAGCTCGGACTTCCTGGCTACAATCCCACGAATCATTCAAGAGGGTTCCGAGATATTTATACGTTCCTTGATCTAATACCGCCGTTTAATGCCCTTGAAAATGAGGCAATTTCTACTGTCGGTTTTCCTTTTTTTTTTTTTTTTTTTTTTTTTTTTTTCTGTTTCATATCGAAAAAAACAGATCATTGGTTTGTTATTTGGAGTTCGGTAGATACAGGTACCGGCCGTGGCCCCTTCAGCAGAATTTTGGGTGAAACTGTACATCTTGTGCTATTTTGTATATATAAGTTATATATATTTATATATAACTTATATAAATTATATATATAACTTATATATAAATTATATATAACTTATATACAACTTATATATAAAAATTTAATACACAAAATTATTGTTAACATATACATAAATTTATATTATTTTCTTACTTGCTGCAGGTGTTCCGAAAATCGCATTTTTTTTTCTTTTTCCAACTTTAATGAAAAAAAAAAAAAAAAAAAAAAAATTAAATTATCTTTCTCGTTTTGTTATGTTTGCTCTAACAAAATCCAAGGGATTTAGGCCTATTTAAAAAAATGCGCACATGCATATGAAAACTTCCTTGTTATGCAATCCGGATAGTGCGTTTTGTTTTTTAAACTTTTTGGAAACAAATTAAGTTTCGAATCAAAACCAACTATCCGGATTGTGCAAGTGGGAGGTTTTCATATGCACGTACGCAAATAATGTAGAAACTAAAATGATGAAGATATATTTATGGCAACATGTAATTTGACTATTAAGAATTTTTTTACAGAAAAATAAAAAGATGCAGATATGGTTTTCAGTGTGGATCTTGCCAAAGACCCAATAAACAGGGTGTTTAGACGTAGAGTAATTATTCTACGCGTAGAGTATTTTTAACAAAAAAAGACCGTAAGGACCTTTTACTAAAAAAAAGGTTTTTTTAACAATACGTAGAATTATTTGCGTTAAAAAAAGGTTTTTTAACAATACGTAGAATTATTTGCGTTAAAAAAAGACTTCATAGAAATTTTGGACTTCTGGTCTTACAATTGTTAAAATTGGGACGTGATTAATTCATTTTAATATGTGCAATATTGAAGTACAGTTCTTTTTCTATTGTTTTAAATTTAAAAAAATTTTTGAGATTTCAAAATTCGAGAATAATAAAAATAACTTTTTACCTATATTAATTTTTCTTTTGTAGAAATAGCCGCTATCAAATGTCGAATATTTGGATTTTACAGCGTTACTATCTAATTTTAACTCTATGGTTAAAATATTTGATAACGTGCATAAGCTAAATATACTTTAAATGTAGAGTCCCTACGTAGAACTATATGCAGGAAAAAAAGGTAATTTTAAGTTGGCAGTAGAGTATTTCGTCATTTCAAATCTAAACACCCTGCCAAGGTATCACACCATAAAATACTTACAAGTTTTTAAAATTTCCTCAATGCAGGAAATGAGATCACATACTTGCAGCTTGCTTGACTTTATATTATAAAAGAAACAACTAAATTGTTATGTCAAAAAAAAATCTGCATGGAATTTTATGTAAATGTTTTTTGTTAAATCAACATGTGTTGATGTTAATTTTAAGAAAAATCTATGTACTGAGCACAGTATTATGTCGATTTAACATGAAAATTGACATAAAAATTCCATGCAGGCTTTTCTTTTACATAAAATTTTGTATTTTAAAGAGAAAAAAAAGATCAAAAAAAAGTTTTAAACTTATGAAAAAATGTAGTTTAAATTTTGAACTTTTTTTTCTACACAGTAAAAAATTTTATGTCAAAATCAACATAAATCAATATAAGCAGGTCCACATAATTTTTATGTTGTTTTTGTTTTATGTTTGCCTTATGGGAGAAACAACATAAAAAATTTATGTGGACCCCTTAGAACATATTTACATAATATTTTTTACTGTGTACGAATGAAAATCTGTGGTCCACTTTTCCTAAGATCACAATTTCACGATGAAACATGTTTAGGGGTGGACACGGGAACGGGATTTTCCCGTCCCGTCCCGAATCCCGTCCCGAAAACGGGACGGGATCCGGGACGGGACTGACGGTTTAACAACGGGACGGGATTCGAGACGGGACAGATATTTTTCGGGACGGGACGGGACGGGACACATAGAATCCCGATTCCCGTCCCGAAATCCCGAATTTTTTTTTTTCTTCTTCGATAGGAGTTTTTAGTCTGGTGTAAATACTTTTTTTTTTTTTTTTTTTTTTTTTTTTGGAATTTGTGAAGAAAAAATTCCTTTTGTTCTGCAGGTACATGTGGTTCGTTTTGAACTACTCAGCGGCGTAACAGTAATTAGGCGAATGAGGCGACCGCCTCCGGCCTCGCTCAAGTCAAAATGAAAAGCGGCCTCGCGCTCGACTTTGGTTTTTGAAATTTTTTTTTTCAGCTTGCATTACAAAGTGAACGATCTGGATATAATTGAGCCGAGCCTGTACATTTCTTAAAAACAGTGCAATAAAATTTTTACGGGGAAAAAATGACAATAGGAGCAGGTCAAAAATTTGAGTTATCTTTATCTTTCTTTCTTTTTTTTTTTCCTTTTTCCTTTTTTCTTTTTTCTTTTTTCTTTTTTTCCTTGAATAAATTTCTAATGAAAGATTCTTCGATCCTTCTTACGACCGAAAAAAATGTATCCGCAAATTAATGCCTCAAAAAATAGGCCTCGCAAAAAGGTTTCGCCTGCGGCCTCGCAAAAGCTGTTACGCCACTGGAACTACTTTACCGGATGGGTTTGTTTTATATTGCCATTGACTTCCTCTCAGTAATATAAATCTTATGTAATATTAGGGATCAACCTTGACGATTTTTCCCCCTTAAACCTGCATATATTATAACCTTTTTTATTTGTAGCAAAAGTAGGACTTTTCCCTGTATTTTTTAAAGGATACCGTTTCATTTGTAATATTACTTTACAACCCACTTTTTTTTTTTTTTTTTTTTTTTTTAACTTTTTTTGTAATTCTGAGAATCGCAAACGGAAGATGTTGTTGTAAATATGTCTATCGGTGTGTTTAACTTTTATTCTGGTCAGGTTTTTTTTTTTTTTTTTTTTTTTTTTTTTTTTTCACAAAAAAATTGTCAAAATTAAAATGATTGCCCCTATTTTAAAAAAATGGATCCCTAGGCAAAGTCTCATTGATTATCATTTGAATTACCAATAAAAAAGCACTGATCTTACCACCAAAGTACTGACAATCAATAATTCGCTAATTTAAGTTTACTGGTAATTCGGACTTGTCACTGATTATCAATAAAGGACTTTGACTGGGGATTATTTTCATTTAAATGCTACCTTTCCCTTTTTCTATTTTAAATAGCTGCCTCTCCGTGATCACGGTAACGTAAAAAAAAAAAAAAAAAAAAAAAAAAAAAATAGACGTCCCATTATAAGAAAAAAAAGCATTAAAATTTTCGGGATTTTCGGGACGGGACGGGACAACACGGGATTTCCCGGGTCGGGACGGGATTCGGGACGGGACAGTTGTAGTAATTTCGGGACGGGATCCGGGACGGGACAAGCTTTCTTTCGGGACGGGACGGGAAATCTGAAAATCCCGTCCCGTCCCGTCCCGTGTCCACCCCTAAACATGTTGCCAACATTTAGCAACGTAAAAACTTGTGGGAAACATTTGTATTTTTCATTTTCAAATGTTGCGTCAATTTTTCTCATTAATTCCCGGAAATATTTTCGTATTTTTCCAAATTAGATCTGCTTGTGTCATTTTGTTAAGTACAGTCGACTGTCTTAGGACATCTTTAAGTTAGCTTATGGACCTCCATGAGTTGCCCTTAAAGACGTCTTTAGACAGTCGACTGTACTTAACAAAATGACACAAACAAAATTTAAGTAGATCGAATTTGGAAATGTTCGAAAATATTTCCGGGAATTAATGAGAAAAATAACGCGGATAATGGTTAATCGTTTTGAAGCTAACGAAAAAAACCGCAACGGATAAAGTAATTCCTAGTGAGCGTTTTTCTTCCGGAGTACCGCACGCTTCAGCCATATTTCAATTCGGTAGCAAAGTAATTAGCTTGTATCATTTCTTCGAACTCATCTTTGTCAGTTAGAAAATGTGTTTATAATCGATTGATTGCTCCATACTTTTAATATTCAAGTCCTTGTCCGATTACACAATAAAAAAAAATATACCAACTCATTAGTCGTTTTCCAATCATCATCATTCCGGTTCGATTGTAATAAAATGCCGAAATGATTAATACGTGATGTTTCCCTGATCGAAACTTTGATTAATAAACGTTTCATTATTCAAATATAAAAAGGAAAAGCGAGAGTGAGGTGTCGAATTCGTACACCTTTATCCGCAAATTCATTGACTAATGGGTCAGCAATAAGGTGACCATATTTCAGGTGAAAGAGCATGACTGGCCTTTAAAGACTTTAAATTCAGTACGGCAGGGTGATCGTTTTTTAATATGAATATGGTCACCAAAGTCAGCAAAGGAGTTTGCCTGATGTGTCGATATTTGGACCAGGACACGGGTCATTGTTTTTTTCTTTGCTGAACGGAACATAAGTATTCTTGAGCTTTTGCATAATCCATGTAGTTGTTGAACCAATTCTCAATGCATTCCGCTACATTTCTTGTTGATCGACACGGTCCTTTCTGAGCGCAGCTAAGGGGCAGTGTTCGGGAATTCGAATAGAAAAAAGAAAAACAAAACAAAATAAAAAGTTGAAAGTTGTTAAAATGAGATTTTTTATAAAAAACAAAATTATGGAAAAGGAAAATAAAGTTTAATTAAAATATAAGACCAGCGTTATCGTATTTAATAACTGCGAACGTTTAACGGGAATTTAAGTCAATGGCAGGATTTCATAAACTTATTCAACTCAGCAATACATAATAACAAAAAAATAAGCAAGGTCGAGAAATTGAATTATTTGAAGGGGCAATTATACGGGGAAGCGTTAGAAACCATTAGAGAGTACAAATTAATAGAAGCAAACTATGATCTAGCATATAAGGCATTGATAAAGAGATATGAGTCTCAAAGGTTACATGCGGGGCATTATTTAAATATATTAAAAAATTTCAAGGCAGAAGGGGGGGGAAAAATATACTTATAATCGATTTTTAAATACGCATAATCCGGCTCGAAGGACCATTTATTAAATACGATAACGCTGGTCTTATATTTTAATTAAACTTTATTTTCCTTTTCCATAATTTTGTTTTTTATAAAAAATCTCATTTTAACAACTTTCAACTTTTTATTTTGTTTTGTTTTTCTTTTTTCTATTCGAATTCCCGAACAGGGGCCTTACAAAATCTGGTTCGTAATCGTTTTAATTCTTCATCGTAAATATGATTTGGAGATAGCCTGCTTCGATTGTTTATGAGAATCATGTGACTTTAAGTTCACGCGTCCATGTTGGCGTAAACTTGTGGTCGCATGACACTTTCACAACACATCAAAATAGACTATCTTCAATCATATAGGCCTATGCGTCAGACAACCTCCCTCTCGCCATTCCCTTTTGTGAAACATTTTGGCAAAGATGTACATTTAGGAGCCCAAATTCATTTACAACAGGTTGGGCGAACATGGCGATAACATGTTGCATGAATGTGAAGGTGTTATATGACAAGGAGCTGGATAAGCTGTAAACAAGCAGTGAGGTATTTTTGATGACCGAATTAGATGAAAATGTTCGGCCAACATGCTTGTCCTTTTCTGGGAGGTAAGAGTGAGCGTGCTAATCATGACGAACATGTTACGAAACATGTTCCTCATGATTAGCACGCTCACTCACATGGAGGTGACTCCATTTTGGTGCACCTAACATATATATATGTATTTGGTGAATGAAGGTTTAATGTACATCATATTGCTGTAAAAAAAACATATAAATCGATTCTTAGGTATTTTTATTTGTCAAGTTTAATTTAAATGAGACGGGCGGCGTCCTACAGTCCAAATTATTTACAGAACGGAATTTTCATTGTGTATCCTCTTGTAGCTCACTGAAGATGGAAGTTAAAGCCTTCCGAAAAGGCTTTCTGAGGATGTTTTGAATTTTTTCAATATAATTTTTACGGTCCATTAAAGGAGTTTCTTTAAAGAAAATTCCGTTTTGTCAAGTTTAACTTCGATTTCATTGTTTTTTTCCAAATGTGTACTAGGCAGCTCAACTGAGCTATGTCCATCATAATCTTGCATGGAGATATACTCTTTTGAACCGTTGTCTGAACCGGTTTCAAGCTGCAACAGTTCAAAAGAGTATATCTCCATGCAAGATTGCAATGGACATAGCTCAGTTGACCTGCCTAGTACAGAAATACTGGATTAAAAGTATCAAAAACAACGGAAAGCCAAATAAAAAGATAGGTATAAATGACTGGGAACTTACAAAATGTTTTCAATTTATTATCAATTTTGATCCTTCATCAACTGATGGCAATAAAAGCCTCGCGATTCCTTTCATGCAATTAAAAAAAATGATGAGGTAATTAATTAACCTTCTTCACTTAAAAAAAATTATATCAAAATTATTTTTCACAAAGTTGTACTAGGCAGGTCAACTGAGTTATGTCCATCACAATCGTGTATCGAGATAAACTCTGCCTGAACCGGTTTTGAGCTTTATCGGTTCAAAAGAGTATGTCTCCATGTACGATTGTGATGGACATAGCTCAGTTGACCTGCCTAGTACAGAATTGCAATGTTTTCTTCCAATTAATGGACCTTACTAATTCTGGTTATTAACTTTCTGGCCGTAATTTAGGCGACGTAGATATTTTTTAAGACGGGAAGGAAATCTTATCCTGGGAATCCCCCAAATGAGCGCAAAGATTGGAGGGTTCATTGCCGCCAATTTTTTTTTTTTTTTTTTTCATATATATTAAAGGACATTTATCTGTGTATTTATGACGAGAAAATGACGTCCTATGTTTAGCTTACGGGAGTACATATATTCCACACATGGGACAATTTGCACAATTATGGACTTTTCGTGGGAATTCATTTTAATTGACTTCTGTACCTCAGTGCAGAACTAGACCAAGTCCATTCAAGGATTGCTGTAAACCTTTTGTAATGTCGGGTTTGAAATAAAAAGTTGCAATCCTTGAATCCTTGAAGCTAGACCAAATATGGACTTGGTTGAATTATACATGTTGTCTTTTTTTATACATAAAATTTATATATTTTATAGCGTCAGAGTAGAATGATTCTGACCCCCTCTTTTTAAGAATCGTCCTAGTTTAAAACCTAGTTTTAAACGTCTTAAATACAAATCAGTGCTAAATTATTTTTTTTGAAAGCTAGAAATGATTGTACACATTATTAACATCTATTTAAAAATTATATAAATTGTAGAAAACAAAAAATTTGAATCAAACCCATATAATTTCATTTTATTTAAAAATTTGGGTTTGATTCAAATTTTTCGTTTTCTACTCCTGAAGAAGTACAACTTTTCTCTCCTAGCCACGTTGGAAAAATTTGCCCCAACATTTTGGTACTGACATTGAGCCCCAACATGTGCACCTAAAATCATGTTTGACCAATGCCGTCAATGAATTTGCTCCCTGTGGTAATTTTTTTTCTTTGTTTAAAAAAAAAAATGAAAACTCATAATACCGATTCATCAGGTGACCGCAAAATCAAGCCGGCGTTCACCAAAGTTAATTTTTGTTGTTGACAGTGGTGATTTCGCTTCGTCGCATTGATTAAACTCCTTACTTATTGCGGTTTCGGTTTTTTTTAAGCCGAGAAAAAAAAAAAAAAAAAAAAGTTTTTGTGTTTTGTTTGGTCGAAATTTTTTTAATGAAAAATTAACCTTGAACTCTCTTGTTGCTTTTTTCTTGAATTAAGCAGAAGAAGATACCATCACAAAATCACGGACTGTTTCAATTTTTTGAAAAATTCACTTTGAAGCCGTGATCAGACATGCACGACCATTGTGTATCATTAGTGTCATTTTCACTGTACGCCTTCAGCAAATCCTCGTTTTCACTTTCTCACACATGATTTAAATAGGGAGGAGGCGAAAAGGAGAGGGGGAAGAAAAAAAAAAGAAGGTTACGTAATCGTCCTATACATAACAAAAGAGCTTTCCAATTCTTTTTTATTCCGTCCTAATTGATTATAAGGATGCAACCAATATGCATTTTTTTTTTATTATTCCGATTTTAATTGTTGCTTATGCCGAATGATTTCCCAGCCGAGCGATGGTGCGAAATTGCATCCGAAAGTTATCATTACAATGAGCATTATTGCAATTCTAAACGTAATTGCAGTTTTAAGAAAATTGCAGTCTATTAATGCAATTCTGTAATAGTCGGTTAGGGTTTTTCTAGTTCACTTCCCAAAAAGGATAAATGAAAAAAAAAAAGAGAGAATCGTCTAATTGAATGATGTGAATAATGGATATAAATATTACTTCAATGGGTATGTGAAAAATGTTTTTCCCCATTTCTGTAAACTATGAAGGACAGTTCATTAATTTTTTTTCGCTTTTTTACCCTCTAATGGAGGTTTCAATTGTTATATACTCGAAGGTAGGCCTGGCACTAGAATGTGATGCAAAAAGTGTATAAAATTTTTGCAAAATAAATGCAAAAAATTTATATAAAAATGAATTATTTTTGTGTCATTTATACAAAAATTTGGACATGTATAATTTTTGCAAAGTTAATGCATATTTTTTAAGCACAAAACTTTAAATATGCATAATCTTTAAAAAAATTATTTTTAATTTTTTTAAACATGAAAATTTGGATATAGGAATTTTCAAGTATTACGTATGACTTTTCTTCTGGTTTTTGGACCCCCACCTTTCGTAAGAATCAGTAAGATTTCTTTGACCCCCCTGTTATACTACGTAAGATTTTCGCTGACCCCCCCCCCCCCCATTTTTTTTGTAGCACCGATTTTAAATTGGAGTAATATTTTTCTCAAATCTAAATTGAGTTTATTTCTTAATTCTGTAAGAAAATTAAAAAAAAATAAATAAAACTAAAATTAATTTTTTGAAATTAAAACATAAATTCTGAACAATAAGTTATACCAGAAGTTCTTACGTAAGATTTTGCCAAACCCCTCACCCTTCCCCATGTAAGAAATCGTAAGAATTTCGAATACCCCCTCCCCCCTTCCGGTCTTTCGTAATACTTGAACGTTCCCGATGTTTATTTTTTACATAATTTAGGCATATAACTTTGTTAAATTAGAAAGCAGGACCATTTGCGGAAAATTTTGTAATGTCCAAGTTGCCGGACCGTATGTATGATCGTGCGCTAAGGAAAATTTTTCTTCCGTGATTCGGAATTTTGTCGCCGCTTGGCACTTGACTTTTAATTCATTACTCCATAAACATGGCGTCAAAGAAGAAGTTACAGTAGCTCACAAAATTCGAGCTTTTAAACGTCCTTAAAAATAGAAAATCTCTGAATGAGCTTTCTTCATTAATAATTGATGCCTGCAGAATCTATAGTGAGAACATCAACCGCCAAAGCTCAGAACCGAAATAGAGCTTGAGCAGATTTTATATTTTGCTTTTCAGTTTTGGGTTGATATTATTGAGTTAAGAAGATCGCCATTTCGGTTACCGCTGTTGTCTGCTACAAATGGCTTCCGGAACTTACCGATGTGTTTGGCCGATGGGCCAAATAATTTTTCAGCTTTTGTGAAGCACAGATATGCCCGTATTAAATTAAACCCAGCCCCATAATACGAACATACCCGCAAGTTTCAACATTCTCCACTAGATCTCGCCGACCCAAGCTACTTTGTCCTACCTCCATTTTTTTTTTTTTTTCTTCTCCCAAAAAGAAGGAAGTTTTATTTTGGAATAATGTAAACAATATATGTTTACAAAACAAAACAAACTCCATTCAGGAAAAAAAAAAAAACAGATAAGACAAAATCGCTTTGAACAGTATAGATGGAGAGGAGCTTCCATGGTCACCCATCCAGTGCCCGACCGGGACCGTAAAAGCTTAACTTCATTGATCTTGTCTTGAGTCGTTAGCTGAACATCCGTCCCAAGTCGACCCCGGCTTTTCGGTTTCTTTTAAGCAAATAAATCCAACAAGAAGAGACTTGATTAAATTCTTTTCCGAATCGTCGAATAATTCAAATACTATACTTTCAAAACCGTAACCAAAGCCAAAAACCAACGTAAGATGAAATCACATATTTTCACGAACTATTAAAAAAGAAAAAAAAAACAAAGGGAAAGGCATCTTGCCTACTTGTATTACAAGAAGAAAAAAAAATCCATAAGAAAAAAAGTAAACCATAACAAAATTTACGGATAAATTCTAAAAAAATGGAATTTTTATAAGAAAAAAAAAGTAGATATCATTGTGTACAAATGACGTTAAGACTGTAACAAATTTCATTAACCGCGAGAGCGGTGGCCCTCCAATCCTGATAAAACCACCCAGCGTGGCTCGAATGCACAATGCGGGCGGCCCCCTTGTTATTGTTGAAATCTCACTATTGTTAAGACAACATTGTTACATTTGATTTTCATTTAATGATAATACTGAGAGAAATTTGTCATGGGTAATTGTTAAACTTCTTTTATTCTACATTTGTTTGTTTGGATTAAATTTAAAAATGATGGAAGTCCGTTTTATAAAAATTCCATCCCCTTTGTTCAATTTCTTTCGAATCATAATCATTTTCTCCTTCCGGTCTTGGTCTTTGATTTGAAACAAGACAAAAAAAGAAGAAAAAAAAAAAAAATTAGGCCAAGGAATAATTTTTCTTTCATTCTTCTTTCGGCGGCCATTTTATTTGACAAGAGTATAAAGATATCATCTTCGAATGCTAAATAATTTTCTTTTAGCTCAACCGTGAAAATTTTAAATCATTGGTCCCAGAAATCGTGAATCGACAGCCATTTTTTTTAAAAATGTTTCTCTGATTTTCTTCTGTGAGATAATTTTTTTTTTCATCATCTTTAGCATCAGAAGCTCTTATTGATTGCATTTCACAATTTGAATAGTTCCGTATGATTGAGTATCAAAAGTTGCGTTCTCAGAATTTTTTCCATTTCTTCATTTTTTTAAAGTCCGCTCCTGATTAGTTATTAGCACATGTACGCTTCTCGGAACCGAAGGAATTCTTCAAATATTTGACCATTTATCATAAAGTTTTAAACATTGTCAAATCGATTTTTTTTTTTTTTAAATTTAAAGGTGAACCGTGAAGAAACATCGATTCGGCGGTTCCCTCTATCCTATATGCATACGAGATAATTTCTAATATATCATTTTATGGCAGGCCGCGGCATGGAATCGAAGAAAAGGAGGGGGATATTGGGCGAACTTGGCGTTCGAAAAAAAAAAAAAAACAACTCAAACGTCGTGTCTTATCTCCATATGCCTAGTTTAATTTAAACATGTATAACGATAATAATACTGATTTTTTTTTGAATAGCGATAATTCATTGCAACATGTTGTTGCGGATAATTAACCGTGAATAAGATTCAAAACCAATAGTAGGTAGTCAACGTAAATAAAGCCTTTAGGTATGGTGATGAAATTAAGCGCAAAAAAAATATGGCATTGGCGAATTGAAATAATATCATTGTTTTTGATATGAAAGAAAATGATACGAAAAAAAAAAAACCATTTGGATTTCGAGTAGCTATTTAATTTAGTTGCTTAACTATTTGCGTAACAACGGCGCTCGGAAAGGGGATTCCCGTACGAAAAAGAGATGCACAAATTATGTAAAAATTGTGTATGAATTTCAAAAATTTGACGTACATAAAAATTCATACTTATTTATGCATAATTTACGCTTAATTATTATTGGAAGATTTGAAACAAATTTACAGGTAAAGAACGTTAAGGGAGCGTTTAAGTATTACGTAAGACCGTTTTCCCACAATATCCCGGACACTGAAGTCGACCACCACACATCGGTCACGATGTTGGATTGAGAGAGAGAAGACCGGAAGGGGGGGCCGTCCGGAAAATCTTACGTAAGAAGTTTTATTATTATTTATTGTTCAAAAAAATTCAAAGTTAATAAAAAAAAATGGACACCCCTCCATTTGCCACCTTCTATAAAAATTAATTAATTAATTAATTAATTAATTAATTAAAATAAATAATAAGTGTACTCTAATTTTAAGAAAACATTTTTTTTTTTGAAATTCTGTAAGACATTTTTAAAATTTGCGGTAAAAAAGATATAAAGGCCCTCCCCCCCCTTTTCAAAGAAATCTTACTAAATCTTACGACAGGAGGGAGGGGGTCGGAAAACCCGAAAAAAAGTCTTACGTAACACTTGAAAGCTCCCTAAGTTCTTTATACATGAAGACATCAGTGGAAAAAGGAGGCCGTTGGACCTCTCGAAAAAAAATTCAGACAACAGGCTATTTTCTATTGTTTATTTGGAAGCCATTTTTTTTGATTCCGACAGAATTTTGTATGTACTATTTGTAAACAACATACACACACACACACACATATGGCTTTTACAGGGCCTGGAGCCCTATCGCCGCGCTATAAACTTTCTTCCAATCAGGCCTCTCCTGGCAGGCATCTCGCCAGTCGGGCACTCCCAACCTTCTCGCATCTGCCGCCACGTTATCTTCCCACCTGATCCGTGGTCTACCTTGAGGTCTGGGACTCGTTGGTCTGCCCTCCAGGACCTGCCGGATATATCTTGACGGAGGTGCGCGAGCGACATGTCCCGCCCACTTGAGCCTTCGGGACTTAATCACACTAGTGATTAATGGTTGCCCAGTGAGCCTTCGGATCTCGTCATTTGAACGCATGCGCACCCTGCCAGTAGTTGGATCCCTTCTGGGGCCTAGAATTCGGCGTAAGACCTTATTTTCGAATACCAGCAACCTCTCTTGAGCGCGGACGGTAAGGCTCCAAGTGTCACAGCCGTACGTGACTACAGGGCGGATTATGGCATTATAAATGCGGAGTTTCGCTCGATACGCTATAAGAATAATTTGTAAACAAGCAGTAGGAAAATGTTAGATCCTCTTTCGATTTTCATTTATTGACTACAGTTTTTCGTTGGAACCTGAACGGCCTCCTTCTTCCACTGATGTCTTCACATAATTTATGCATAAAACGGAAGGAATAGTTGAAAGGAAAAGCATCAAAGCTCGTTGTTTTATTCTTGAGGCATTTACCAACGTTTACAATTCTTTTCGAGTCCGTTAACCCAAAAATCGGTCCCCTCATTTAAAAAAAAAAATAAAAATAAAATCAAATATAACGTCAATGACAAAATTTATGCATATCGAAAACTCTTTTCATGAAACAAAATTAAAGAAAAAAAAAACTTCCAAATGTTCAAAAAATTATTCAAGGTGGTCGCGGAAGAAACGACTATTATCGGAACCTTTTATTTTTCGATAATGTAATCGAGAGAAATAAAAAAAAACCGAATCTTAATAACTTCATTTTATGTACACAATAAAAATCACGAAATTGCAAGCTGTTGGAAACCCCAAGATAAAAAAAATAAACCGAAACGGGTGACGAAGCTAAAAATCTCGTTTTGATAATGTCAGGTGCCAATTGTATTGACAAACTTTTTCTTTCTTTCTCTCTCTGTCTCTCTCAAAGAAAAAAAAAAAAAGAAAATTATTCCAACTTGCATTTAATCACCGACTCATTTTTCCAGGAACGTAATGGTCACCCGGGATGGAATTTTTATTCAAATTAAACAGTATGTAGTTAGCGAGAAAAACAGATCGAATTTAATAGTTTCGGATGGTGGCCATAGGGAGACTGAAAAAAAAAAAAAGAGAGAGAGAGAGGGAACGACGGTATATAACGCAATCGTCAAAGAGCGCCGAAATATTTTATTTTGTATTGTCCTTCATGTTTACCGAAATTATACAGCACGAAATCGAAGATCGCGGGACAATAAAACACACGTAACCATGACGGAACAAGAAATTACACGGATTCCAAACTAGACACGGTGGAAATGGAAGCCATTCTTCTTTCAGCCTTGCACCTACTGCGTCATGCTGACAATTTCCTCTTCTTTTAAAGAAATCAAAAAAAAGGGGGGGTTTTTTTAATATAATATATTCGGTAGCAACTAGAAACGGGTTAAATTAATCCAATTCAAAAATATAATAATGAATGCGATTGAAAAAAAAAAGTTGAGGTATTCGTCGCAGGAAATTAAAAAGCTCTGTTGTGCAAAAGATTTGTGCATAAATATATTTAAGCAATAATTCCATCCGAATGAGCGTAAAAAGTTTTGCTTGTTTGACAAATTAAACTATTAAGAATTAAAATAATAATAAAAAAAAATGTAAAGTCGTTTTGAGAGTTTGATACCTCGAGAGCCAATGAAACGTCGAATGGGTGTGATGAAGTAAGTGGTAACCCTATAAACCAACGACGTCGTGTAATGCTAGTTTATGTATATTAGTCTCCTGGTCAATTTGTCAATTTTATAAGGTGACTCTCGCCATTTTGAATACTAAAAACAAAGCATGGTTTTATGATCGTCATGGAGTCGGGATGACTCTTCATATTTTTAGCGTTATGGTTTATACAGTCCATTCCACTTGAAGCTGGCAGGAGCTAAATAAGAAATTTGGGTCATCCCGATAACTTGTTTGGCTCCTGCCAACTTGAAGTAGAATGGACTAATTGATATTTTACTTTTGTTTCACCGGAATTACGTTGGAAAGTAGAACTCCAGCTAGCAGGTTGATTATTAATTAAACGAGCTTGCTTCCAAAAGTTCGTTACAAATTTCGCAGGGCCAGAACATTGTTGTTTGGCCTTAATTTTAAGAGCAGCAAAATTATTAAAATTTTTTTTTTTTTTTTTTTTTAAGATCGCTTCATATTTGTAATCAATTTTCGTTTCTAACTATTTTCAATTAAAGCAAACGAAAATTTTCCGGAAATTTCATCAATGAAAATGAAGACGTTTTTACAATAATTTCTCAATCCAATTACAATAATTTGGATTTCTCAATCCAACATCGTGACCGATGCGTAGTGGTCGACTTCAAGTGTCTGGGATATCGCGAATTGCGCGCTTGACAATATCCCTCCATTTGTCCCGGTCATTGGCCTGTCTGCACGCCTTCTCTAGGGTTGACTTCGTCAATTTAGAAATTAGTCCTGTTCACCTAGTTGGCGAACGTCCCTTTCCTCTTTTACCATCCGGTTTACCTTGTACCACAAGTCTCTCCATCGTATCATGACGAGAGATGTGGCCAATAACTTGAGGATCCGGCTATACGCCACGGACGAGAGTCGCTGAGTCGGCTTGATCTCATTTAATACAGACGTATTGGTCCTGCTAGCTGTCCAGGACAATAATTTAAGGCCCTTTAAATAGAAATATCTACATACCTCCTATCTATCTCACTTAAAGGATCCAAAATTGGGGCCAAATTTGTACCCTTTGAATGGTAATATCTACTTGCTGTACCTATAAGAGCAAGAGATCTCGGTGAGGTCTCATTCGACAGCATTTCGAAATGACTTTCATATGGTGTACATCAAGGCCCAAAAAAAAGTTGGGGTCCTTAAGGGGATCAGGATTCACAAAGTGGATTTTGGAAGTTGAGATGTGTCCTAATACCATCAGTTTTTCTTTTCATTTTGGTTCCTAAATACTTGGTTCAAGACCACCGCACAGTGTCCCCCCCCCCCTCGGCCGTATAGACAGGTCCGGAAACTCCTATCCTTTGTACATGGGAGATCTTGACCCTCTTAACTACGCGAAAATTAGTTCTTCCTTTCTACCACCGTAAGCGCTACTTGTACGCGAGGCGCTTTTTGATTGGTCGTTGAGATTTGTTAACAACGATGGCGGCGCACGCCGTATAGACGTCCATACGGCCGTGGTCCCAACTTAAACGATTAGTCTGTTGCCCCTCTCAAGATCGCGGTGCCAGCAATGCCCCGTTTCAGAACTAAAATGTGCGCAGTTGAGCAGGACATGAACGGCATGGGAAGTTTCCGGATATGTCTATATGGTCGTACCCTCTCACCCTCGGCTGACGTCATGTTTGAATAAAAAAAATTTTGAATCATAAGCTGTGGATTGGATGGATACGTCCCTTATAACCCGAACCATCTCCGTTCACCAAACCGACCCAAGCCGAACCTAGTAGCATTCGCTATGCTGAAAAGAGAAGAACAACAACGCCCGAAACAAAAGAAATATTTAACTTCACCGATCTCATTTTAAATAAAATATATAAGTAGGAAGAAGACGAAGAAAAACCATTTTTCATAAATGTCATTCGAAAAAAAAAAAAAAAAAAAAAAAAAAACGTATTAAATATTATTTTGTATTCCATTGATTGCGCAACTGTTACCGTAACTTATCCGCTGAAAGAAGCAAAAGTCTTTGTTTGCCTTGTACTCATTGGTTCCGGTGACATCTTTTTGACTTCTGTTTTCTGCGACAAGACAAACCCTCTCATTGCTCCATTTGTTCCGTCTGTTTTCTCCCGTGGTTTATTGAAAGGAAAAATAAAGAAGAAAAAAAGGGAACCACTAATGTAGGAAAAATATTTATGATTTAATACAGATGACGCATCCTTTGATCAGAATCCGTTCCGGTTACATCCAAACATTCTTTTTTTCTTTTTGTTTCCGGTCTTGGAAGGGACAACATTTTTTTTTTGCAATATTTATTTCCGATGATTTAATTTTTTTTTTTTAATTTTAACAAAACTACAGCTCTGCTAACGCCGACCGCCCTTTAAATGGCGATAGGAACCGTTAGTCATCTTTCCAGTGAATTTTAAAAAAAAATTAGGCGCTTTTCTCGATTTTCCTCATTTTTTTTTTTTCATCCCCCTTTTTTTCACGCCCTGGAAACATAATATCTCGTTTAAAAAATCTACCAGATTCATTTCATAATGGAATTCAGGGCATTATTTTCCATGAATACAATAAAGTGGTCACAGTTCAGCAATCCTCTGAAAGAAAATTCTAAAAAAAAAATAAAATATAGATTATTCCTTTCCATGCAAAACAGATATAACCGACTTTTTAATATTTATCTCCATTTATTTTTTATCTCCGATGTTAATCCACCTGATTTACTCTATCCGAAACGCCTTGAGAAAATGATTATGTTACGCGTATTTCCAAAATTTTTTTTAACTTTTCCTTCGTATCGTGTTTTCGGAAAAAAAACAAAAAAAATGGTTTTACACATTTTTGCATAGATCATTTTTGCCCTTTATTTTGGTATGAAAAAAGATGGGGGCATTGTGTTTGTTGTTGCGGGATGAAGGGTACAATGTGTACTTACAATGTGTTGATAATGTATCAAGGGTAGGGAAGCATTATGACTTTACACAGTTATTCGATATACTGCCTTCATTATTGGCCATTATTATTTGATGTCGACAAACATGTGTGCACTTTACATCATTTTATGAATTTATTACAAGTCATTTATTCCTCCGATTCTTTGGGTTTTACATACAAACGTAATTTAAACATTATATTCCCAAAGATGTCAGTTGTTTATATCATATGTTTGTCACCCTACTGATCCCAAATTATGTTTGATTATTATTAAAGCCTATTGGGGGCGATGATAGTTCTCATACGAGTGTGGTAGCAATGATTAGGTGATGATCGCTCTTGGACCAATCAAAATGAGTGGTAAGCTACCCAGACGGCAAAGTCTTATGCTGTCCCGAGGACATCAGGAGGATATTTAATGGACGTTTATTGGATTTACCTATATCCGCGCTGATCCAAAAAGCGTCCTTCGAGTGTTAAATTAAATGCCCAGATTTTTTCAGTAGTCTAAATTTTTAGGGCGCAATTTCACGCTACATGGCGAACATGTTTGTGTTTGATAAAATGTGGCGAACATGTTCGGCAAACATGTTTGGCGTGAAATTGCGCCCTTATATTTTGGTCTATTTTTTATTATTGGTTAATTATTTTATGTTTATTATTTAAAACTTTATTGTCTAACCTCTTAAATGTTTAACCTTTAATAATTTTTTAATCTACGTAATAATGACGATATATATCAGCTATTATGCAGGCCGTAGTGGCTATCCCTATAGACTTTAGTGTAAATTTAAGGCGACGCAGGAGTGACTCACTTTTTTGAACACCCTAAGGTAAAAGCACCAATTATTGACCAGGCACCAATTACTGACCAGTCCATAAGCTAAACACGTATACCATAAAAGGAAATCGTGTTTAGCTTATGGACTGGTCAGTAATTGGTGCCTGGTCAATAATTGGTGCTTTTACCTTATACTTCCAAATACGCTAATATTACCCTTTCGGTGCCAGATATCCAAATTCCGCTTCCGAGCAACAATTCCTATCAGTCTTAGGCACCTTCATGAAAAATTCCATGCATGACTGTACAGTACTTTTTCGGGAAACCTTAACCTACTATAAATTCCCGGGAATTTATCCTGGATCAAGGTTTCCCAAAAAACTCTATGGTCCGGTGTGGAATTTTTCATGGAGGTGCATAAGATTGATAAGAATTGTTGCCCGGAAGCAGAATTTTGATATCTGGCTCCAAAACGTTGATATTAGCGTTTTTCGAAGTATAGGGTGTTCAAAAAAATGAATCACTCCTGCGTCACCTTAACATTGAGCCCCGGTTCAATTTTGCCGTAATTGGCCTTGGAAAATGACTACTATATTATTGTCCACATTAATCGAATCAGTGTATCTGACTACAAAATTTACATTGATCACTGACTGCAATGGCGGTATTATGTACCGGCATAACGGGTGCCGCTAAAAATTTTGTCAAAAATATTTTGAAGACTAAAAATTACCTTTCCAAAATGCCACTGGGCTAAAAAATTTCTATCAAAAATTCCTAAGAGATAAAATTTTGCTTCAATAAATTTTCCAGAGCTCAAAATTGCCCTCAAAAAATTTCAAGGGTTTAAAAATTTTACTTTTAATTTTACTTAGGGCTAAAAATTTTGTTAAAAAATCCTAACGGTTAAAATCCTCTAAGCTTTTAAATATTCCTCAAAGTTATTTTATTAAACGACTCGGTCACATTTTGCGTTTTATAAAATGACCTATTTCATTGGTCACTTTACAAAATGACTTAAAATCATGTCACCCATTTTGGTCATTTTATAAAGTGTTAGCAATTTTATAAAACGACTAGTCTTTTTATAAAGTGACAGATTTTACAAAACGACCACGACATTTATATTGTAAATATCTCATTTTTTCGAAAAATGTCGATCAGCCCCTTTTTCCAGTGTACCCTTCATAATAATATTTCCTCGAAAAGACCCAGCAATTATGGGCCATCTTTTGGAGTTGGTCGTTCAGTTGAATTACTAACATTTGACGGGATTCAACCCGAATGGAAACCTAAAAAACCATACAAAAATCTTAAAACCAAAAAACGTTTTTAAAAAAACTTTTGGCAGTGCTTAGTTTTTTTAAAAAAAATGGAAATCTGCCAGCTCAAATTAGCACATTTGTATCACGGAGCCCTGCAACTCGATGCCAAAGGCAGCCGAAGAGCTTGCTCTTGGCTTTAGAGTAACCTTTTTCCTATCAGCTTTGGTGATTACAGGTAGAGTGTTGTGACACAAATTGTTAAAAAACAAATCTGCTGCCTCTGGGCTGGCAGATTTCCATTCCGGCTGGATCTCGTCAAATATCACTAATTCAACAGAGCGACGCAGCTCCAAAAGGTGACTTATAATTACCGGGTCTGCTCGAGGAAAACTTGATTCTTCCTCGCCCTTTTTAAAAGGGCTAGACATATTAAAGTCATTTGACTCTAATCTATTCAAGTAGTGGCAACACTCGTGTATTGCTAAAGTAATTAGGTCGGCCTTATGGCGCTTGTAATCAATGACCGCTAAATTCCCTGTACATAATAAGATCCCGTCGATTAAGGTAGCCCCTCGTAAATCTGGTGATGGCAATAATTTTTTTGTTACGTAAATTTTCAGCTCTTTAATTTTTTTAATTAAATTTTCATTTATAAATTTTGTTGGATGAATATAACACGCTTTCAGATTTTAAAAAGTCTTTAACCAAATTAGTTAATTCTTTACTTGCTTCTTTAACTATAAATGCTTTATTTGTTACTTTTTCTGAAGACAAAGTCAAATAACTGTCTATTAAAGATACATATTCTCTTCTATAGAAAGAAGATTACCGTCTTCATCATAAAATTTCAAATCATCTAAATAATTTTTATTTAATTTTGTAAAATGAACTAATACTTGCAAATAAATGCTATGGGTTAAATCAAAATCATTAGCACATTTTAAAAATTCGACCAACTTTTTAGTAACTGTAGGACCTAAATTTACCCTTTGGCGATGAATATTTGTAATTATGGCATTACAAGAATAGCTTACATCATATTTCTGCATAGTGATTTCCGGCGGGGGTGTTTTTGGCTCTCTCGTTGAAAAAAATTCTTCCAAATCATAACTATCAGGCTCCATGATTGCAGTTAATTCATCTAAAAGATTTGTACCTAAAACAAAAAATAAAAATGATGAAATATCTAATTAAAAGAGAGCTTGAAAAGAAACGTTAGTTAGCTACTCTTTCCCTTTTTCTCTTAAGGCTCTCTAAATTCGGATAAGCATGCCCAAAGCTTTGGGAAGACAAAAGAAATGGTTCATATAATTATCTTACAAGAGCAAGAACTTTATTTTTTTTTTTTACAAAAATGTAAGATACATTTATACTCAATTACCTAACGTGAACTGCTAAAGAAGCTATTATTTGAGAGAAAGAAGTTGATTTTAAAAAAAAAGCTAAACTATTAAATCCTCATAGAGCTTGCTATTAAAACATATTAACAAACATACCTGGACCAAATGCAGTGACTATCTTTAAAGTCGCAGTTTCTTCTAATTTTTGGTCTCTGCCTTTTCCGATTTCAACATCTCTATTCTGTGGTTCTGGGCTCCTTTGTCTTGACGGACCTAAAAATAAAAAATTTTTATCAATTAATATTGAAATTTTCATATAGAATTTTCAATAGAACATCTTTAATTTTTATAATAAAATGTTGCGCTCAGTTTCTTTCACTTTTTTTTTTTTGACATTCCATCTTCCAAAATTTTAAAAACGTTCCGGAAAGTAAAAACAAAATTTTTTTTTTTTGATGACAAAAGAAAACCGGCGATTTCTAATTCTGCCGTAAAAAGTGAAAGACGCAAAAAGCGTTCCTTCTAGGCTCTTTAGCTAAAGCGGAAGTCACGAGTCGCGTTCTCGCCCATCTCGATCAGTAACGTTTGTGTTAAATTTGAAACAATTCCAGACGACACTACGTACTCTCTGAAAACAACATATTGTATTAATTCATCTTTTACTATTAATAATCAATTATTAATAATCAATTACTCATTCTCCTTTTCTTTGCTGTAGTTCAGTTACGCGGGAAAATTCAGATTTAAAATTTACTCTCTAAAAAAAATCAAAGCGAAAAAAAAAACTAATACAAATATTTAAATTTAAAAAAAAATTTTTTAACCAGAAAAGAAGACAGTAGGATTTTACGATCGTTTCACTACGTATAAGACTTACTCAACTTTAAACCTACCAAAACTTTATTTAGCGGTCTGAAGAGCCCTATCTCATGCAAAACCCCTTTAAAAAACGTTTGAGACACTGTATTTTCTGACTTGAGTGTTGTGCCCCCCCTCTACGCTCACTATCTTCAGAAAGCAAAATAGGTGTCCATTTTATATTTTCCAGAATATGAGTGGATGAAAGAGGTCGCTCGACATCTCAAAAAAAAATTAAGACACGTTTTGGGCGCCATTTTGGATCCAATAGTAAAACAAAAAACAAATCGTAAAAAAAATAATTCTAATAAGGATCTATCCGAATTAAATCCTGCCGTGGTAACCGAAATGGGCGTATGTCCATTCTGGAATTACTTCTTTGTTTACATAAGTTAAAAATAGAAGACAAGTGCCAACTTAAGAATGGACATACGCCCATTTCGGTTAACACGGCAGAATCAGACTTTTAAAAACGAAAAAACGATGAAAAGGTCACCAATAATTTTGAATTTTGAGTAGGAAAATTGTTTAAAAGGCAAAAAAAATTAAAGCAGAACCTTTTTTGATTTTCATATTCGTTTAATAAAATTTTTCGTTGGAACCCTAACGACCTCTTTCCTCCACTCATGTCTTTTAAAAAGTCGCAAAATTATCCAAAGCATTTGCTTCCAGTAAAAGTACGAAACATAGCATAAAGTAGTGCTTGGCTATCATGTTTTCTTTCCATTCTGTCCATTTTCGATGTTGATCACGTGGGCAATACACAGTAAAAAATTTTATGTCAAAATCAACATAAATCAACATAAGCAGGTCCACATAATTTTTATCTTGTTTTTGTTTTTATGTTTGCCTTATGGGAGAAACAACATAAAAAATTTATGTGGACCTCTTAGAACATATTTACATAATATTTTTTACTGTGTATCCATTCGATCGAAAAAAACATTCCGGTAATAAATCTCTTTGATTTGAAAGCATTTATAAAACACTTTGTAATCTCTGACACAAATCTAGGAATTTATTCGACATATATTATATTTAAAATATAATATACACTATATTATAGGATCTTCTAAATTTGACTCGTATGACAATTTTGAACGTTTGACCAGTTAGAAAAAGAATAAGTTGGGTAATAAGCTGTACGAGATGCAAAAGTCGGTGCCGTAGTTTGAGACTAGATGAGTGAGATTCCTAGAGACCCCTAATGAAAATAAAGTTCTTGCTCTTATAAGATAATTATATGAACCATTTCTTTTGTCTTCCCAAAGCTTTGGGCATGCTTATCCGAATTTAGAGAGCCTTAAGAGAAAAAGGGAAAGAGCCGCTAACTAACGTTTCTTTTCAAGCTCTCTTTTAATTAGATATTTCATCATTTTTATTTTTTGTTTTAGGTACAAATCTTTTAGATGAATTAACTGCAAAAAACATAAGAATCTCTCCTGACATGACATTGTTCGTGACAGTTGTAACAACCCTTCACTTTTAACTCGACTTTTTTTTTGTCTTTATTTACGGATTTTATCAATTTTTGTCTTTATCACTTGGATTAAAATTTAAAATCTTAAATTTAAAATCTTTAATCTTAGTAAATCTCATTTGACTGACAAATCTTCTATTCTGTTCTAGGCTTTCACTTACGGACATTTCGACTGCCCCGAAGAAAAAGTCCCTCTTTTTTTTGAACAGTTGAAAAGCTCCATATCTTTTTTTATGACGTTTATATATAAACGATCTATTTAGATGGTGATTGCTATATACGATAGATCGCTTTTGCAGTGACACAAAACAATACAGTTTTTTGATTGCTCAAAAAAAAAAAAAAAAAAAAAAAAAAAAAAAAAAAAAAAAAAAAAAAAAAAAAAAAATAGGGACTTTTTCTTCGTGGCAATCGATTTCATATTGCTTTAAGAGACCCCTTTCCCGTCCTCCCCCAATATGCTTACATTATAATTATTTAATATTTTTTTTTGCTTATACAGTCACAGAGTGCTGCTTGAACTGCTTCAAAACGTAAACAAACCGAATTGAGGTACACTTGCCAAACCGAGTGAAGAAGAAGAAGAAGAAGAGAAATAAAAATAGCCGATCGGTGCGAAATGTTAATATTAATTTCGATATGACTTCTGCTCGTCCAAACAAAAAAAGAAAAATCCATAAAATAGAAACATAATCTCTTTCAAGTTATGAGATATTAAAATCCGAAATTGCTTTAAATCTTTCTACTTAGTTTACGTCATTTTAAAATGAAATACGATGCAGAAAATCTTTGAATATCAATCCTTCTTTTTTTTTTTTTTATTCTGATGAAAACATTTGTATATCGAAGGAGCAAAAGTGGTTATATAGGTGCAAAATGTAATAATGCGAAACTAACACGGAGAAATATTTAGATCTTAAACAAAGAATTTGATTTACGACGTTTGTCATTACTGGGTATAAATTTATGATGGTCATTTTCAGTCGTATTTTGTGATGATTCTTTCAAGTCATAAAAAAAACGAAAAAAAAAAAAAAAATAATGCAATGCTATGGATAAAACTGTTTTTATGTTTGAAGTAACACATAAATGTTGTGAGTTGACGCCGCAATTTTTTGACTGAGAATTATTCAAATCCGATCTGGCTCTTTTATTTTCTTATGCTCATTTTACTGCTATAGATTTTTTTTTAAAAAATTAAGCTTACCATAAAATGCGGGTTTAAGGGATTTTCGGAACTGGAACGTTAAAAAAAATCTGTACTTCAGGGCAGAACTCGGCCAAGTCCAATCAAAAGGAATTTTTTTTTTTTTTTTTTTTTTTTTTTTTTTTTAGTTTAAAGGTCTAAGAAAGTTTTTCATGTTTTATAGCCAAGGCATTTTTTAGGAAATTGCTGCGAGTCTGCGCTATTGCTTATGAGTCGAATCCGTGCGCCGGAGGTCAGCTGCAGGGACGTATCTCCTGTGTAATTGATTGGAGAAAATGGAAGAGCAATCGGTCTTCACTATACCGATTTACGCTTACCAGTAACCATGCATCAGATAGCCTAGTTACCTTGCATTACAAAATGGTCCCTACTGGTCATCCATCTAAACAAAAAAAAAAAATGAACAATGTAAAAATAACACAATGCCAACTGCTTTATTGCCGCTGTTAGCGACTTCAGCGTAACTCCATTTTGAAAACAGCTCGAATAGCACCGATGTTGACAAAAGCTAAACATCAGAAAAAAGCTATTGTTTACAAAATGGAGTTACGCTGAAGTCGCTTACAGCGGCAGTTTATTCACAAGGAAAAAAGAGCCTGTACCTATTTTGTTTTAGTTTTATTCGTGCTAGTCATTCGAAGACATTTTTTATATTCAAAAGTTACGTTCATTTCCCTTTTTTTACCTACACCGCTGTCTTAATGACAGTCACCATTTAAACGACAGTCTTAACATCGGCAACACAGTTAATATAAACTATTTGCAAAATGCCCGATTTTGTGACACAAAACAAAAAGTAGACCCTTTTGCAATCTGAGTGGGTCCTGAACGTAATTCGACCCGTAGAGTCCGAAAATGCCGTCCTGTATGTGCTACATGGATCTTTATGCCCACCGTCATAGATGGTACAGATTGGCAAAGATGGTTACAGATTGCAGATTTGTTATTGAGCCAATTTTAGCAATTTAGGAAATTTTTTATTTATCATGCGTGCTTTCTCAGCATCTTCTCCTAATTGCTCCATTTAAGATCATAATCCCGGTGAAACTCTTTTAATCTGAAAAACCAGATCTGTGTTTCCATGTATACCACCTGATCAGTGTTTGCGCTTCCATGGGGTTTAGTCTATAATAAAGTTTGTTTTTATCGTTAATTAGGCCTAGCATGAAATGTTATTGCCGATTCATTGTTTACATCTTGTTAATTCTAAATAAAAACCTTCTGGACAAAAACGGGATTTTTACGTGGAGATATTTGCCCATGTGAGCGAATATAACGTATCTCCATTTCGGAATTGGCACGTTCCTTCTATTTGTAACTTTTGTAAACAAACAGTTAGTTCCAGAATAGAGATACGTTATTTTGGCTTACATGGGCATATATCTCCAAGTAAGTGGAGATATCCGGCTTTTCCCGCAACCTTACATAATTTTTATGGGCATTTTCGAATTCTACGTGTCGAATTAGGCATAGGACCCACTCAGATTGCAAAAGGGCCGAGTTTTTGTTCCGTGTCACAAAAGCGGGCATTTTGTATAAACCCCTTTCCTTGAGGCATAATTGGTTAATTCCAGCATATGCCATCTCCACCCACGTCAAGCCACAACACCTGTACCCCCTTCCTGCCGGATCTTTTTCCCCCAAAAAAACTCCACGTATCTTCAATATAATCGGAGATACGTGGAGATAGAAATAGAACGAAAGTTTGAAGTCAGTTCAAAATAGACTTGGAGAAGTTCGAACCTGTCGAACATTTGAATTAAAAGAATCTAAAAGCAAATAAACTGCCTCCACGGAGATATATGTCTCTACGTCATATCGACATACAGATAATTTGATGTAAATTTGAAGTGGTAGTTGTTAAAACCGCTGTTTTGAAAAGGGAAAAAAAAAGAAACCCAACACCTGGAACACAAATCCGCGGTTCTTTTACAAAGAATGAACATAAAACACGAAACATAAATTAGAAGGTACCTCTTCTCGTCAGCTTCATGGTGTAATTTACTTTTGGTTGGCATGACCACTCCCATAGTTACCTTGTCTTGAATGTATACCTTTTTCGTTTGCTTCGGAACCTCTTACTAATAAAAACAGATGAGTATTGCTCTTGCTTTTTTCTGGAAGGTAATTCTTAACATACCACCGAATACAGATCACGTTCGACAGAGGAAAACAGTTGTTAAATATTTTTACCCTTTATTGTTTTTTTTTTTCTTTTTTTCGTGGAGCATTAAATACGCTGTATAAACCACATAATTCCGTATCTGAGATGTAAGAAATGCCTACTCTGACGTCATCCCTAGTCATTAAAATTCCTAACGTTGTAAAGATGTTAGCGGACGCTGGACACTTTCGAGAATATTGAGGGTGGAGATGACGTCAAAGTTAGAACTCTTTACCTCTCAGTTAATTTTAAATTTGAATTTTTCTTTTCCGCAATCAAAAGTTGCAGTCAAAGTTTTATTCTCATACTTTTCTTCTTATTTACTTTGCAACGACTTTGTTCGCGAACAGATTTTCTCAAATATTGCGGATCTCTTTTTGTTGCCTTATGTAATCATGAACTTCATCATAATTAGTGTGTTTTCGTGTTTTCAAAGGAGCAAGAGGCTAATTTTGCACAATTTTTTCCTTGACTCCACAACTTAGCTGCTGATATTGCTGAATATTGTTTACTTAAAAAATTTAGTTGGATAGTCGTGATAATATCCATGCATTTTACACGAAGAAAACAAGGGTTAGAGTCCAGCTTTGAAGACATTTTTTTTTTTTTTTTTTCGAAACTTTTGAGACGAAGAGCACTTTTAAATTCCTCATATGCGTTAATAAGGGAAATCCTATGCCTGACAACATTTCGAGTTTACCTCTGTCAAGTCAAAACGTCGAGTTTAAAAAATCCAGAAACGGAAAATATCCATGTTTTGTGCTTCCGCAGCAAATATTTGGTCTTCAAATTCAGTGTTCGGCCTCTTGAGGTACAAAAGTATTCCTCTGAAAAAATTAAACGATTATAAATTTTTAGTTACACCCTGTACACGAAGCGCAAGAGTACTTAATTGGGAATAGCAGTCAAATATTAATATTTCCAACTTTTTTATTTTCTGGTTTGCGTAATTTTTAATAGTAACCAATGTCACTGACGCAATTAAGTAAAATACCTAAAGAATCTACCTTTAAGTGATTCATGAAGTTACCGCAGAGAAAAATATTTTTTTATGATTTTGTTTTTAAAGGTTTTTTTTTTTTTAATTTCTTTTCTCTTTTATTTTCTTTTAAGAAAACAAAGCATCATTACTTGAAATTCAAATATTCGTGTTTTTCAATGCACCCTACTGTCTAAGTCGGATGTAACTTTTGCAACAAAGTTGATCTAAATGAATATCTTGTTTTTCTTTTTATGAGAGCTGGAATCATTTTTCCAAGTTGCCATCAGAATCGAAAGGTTCCAAATCGATGGCCAGTTACTGGTGCTTTTACCTTAGAGGTCTAATCTAACCTTGCCTTTCTCAGAAAAAGGTGCTGACTGCTGACGCCTGTTAAGATCACTTTCTTTAGAAACTTCATTTGAATTATTTTCGGGCGACCCCTGTTGGAAGCCAAAACTGTCGTACAAGACGGAATTTGTTGCGTCCGCGAATTGGAAGTCGTTGTTAACAATAGTGCTGTTGGTTACTGAGACGTGGAATCAGGTTGGTGATTGAAAAGCCTTCCCAGATAGCATTTTCAAGCCATTGGACATCCTGTGGATTGTCCATCAGATGTCCACAGGATATCCAAATCCATAGGACATCCATAGGACATCCAAAGGACGCTTTTTGGATCAGCGCGGACATCGGTAAATCCAATGGACATCCAATAAATATCATCATGACGCCCTGAAGACGTCCTCGGGGCTGGATAGACTTTGCTATCTGGGTTCGAGTGGGAAGCTATCGAAGGAGCACCTTGTATAGGAATCCAGCTGGTTTTCTTAGTTAATTGCCTGCTTACGACATATGTCAATGAAAGTTTTTAAGACGTAAAGCTTTAAAAAAAATAAAAGAAAAAAAAGTCATATTTTGAACCGCATGGTAAGATACTTTACACAATGCTTCATTTTGCGGTTTGGTTTTCATGAGTACAGGAAAAAGTGGTAAACGATATGTAAAAAAACTGTTTATTGGTTTTTAAAAAATAAGTCTACAAAATTCAAGGACGACATTGTTCGCCGCAAATAAGAAAATAAGTTCGTCAGAACATTTCTATTTCCCTTGAAGATGTTTAATTTGGTTTTAAAACGCTAGCACTGCAAATTAATATATGTGGTATTTTTATATTTTGTCAGAAAATTTCCGATGTTTTTTTCCGTCACTTTTAGCTTCCTCTCCCCTCCCACTGACAATTAGCCGTCAACATTAGCCTGATTCCTTGGGGCGCAATTTCACGCCAAACATGTTCCGCAAACATGTTCGGCAAACATGTTTGTGTTTGATAAAAAGTGGCGAACATGTTCGGCAAACATGTTGGACAAACATTTTCATCCAACATTTTCCCCAACATGCAGGGGAAGCTCCACATAAGCAGTGACGCTTTTTTAAGCATGTTCGGTGAAAATGTTTGTCCGAAATGTTCGACGAACATGTTCGGCACTTTTGTCAAACACAAACATTTTCACCAAACATGCTTAAAAAAGCGTCTCTGCTTATGTGGAGCTTCCCCTGCATGTTGGGGCAAATGTTTGGTGAAAATGTTTGTCCAACATGTTTGCCGAACATGTTCGCCGAACATGTTTGGCGTGAAATTGCGCCCCAGGGGGAGCTCCACATAAGCAGTGACGCTTTTTTAAGCATGTTTGGTGAAAATGTTTGTCCGAAATGTTCGCCGAACATGTTCGACACTTTTGTCAAACACAAACATTTTCACCGAACATGCTTAAAAAAGCGCCTCTGCTTATGTGGAGCTTCCCCTGCATGTTGGAGAAAATGTTTGGTGAAAATGTTTGTCCAACATGTTTGCCGAACATGTTCGCCAAACATGTTTGGCGTGAAATTGCGCCCCATAAGCAGTGACGCTTTTTTAAGCATGTTTGGTGAAAATGTTTGTCCGAAATGTTCGCCGAACATGTTCGGTACTTTTGTCAAAGGGCGCAATTTCACGCCAAACATGTTCGGCAAACATGTTTGTGTTTGATAAAAAGTGGCGAACATGTTCGGCAAACATGTTGGACAAACATTTCCACCAAACATTTTCCCCAATATGCAGGGGAAGCTCCACATAAGCAGTGACGCTTTTTTAAGCATGTTCGGTGAAAATGTTTGTGTTTGACAAAAGTGCCCAACATGTTCGGCGAACATTTCGGACAAACATTTTCACCAAACATGCTTAAAAAAGCGTCACTGCTTATGGGCGCAATTTCACGCCAAACATGTTCGCCGAACATGTTTGGCAAACATGTTTGTGTTTGATAAAAAGTGGCGAACATGTTCGGCAAGCATGTTGGACATACATTTTCACCAAACATTTTCCCCAACATGCAGGGGAAGCTTCACATAAGCAGTGATGCTTTTTTAAGCATGTTTGGTGAAAATGTATGTCCGAAATGTTTGCCGAACATGTTCGGCACTTTTGACAAACACAAACATTTTCACCAAACATGCTTAAAAAAGCGTCACTGCTTATGTGGAGCTCCCCCTGCATGTTAGGGAAAATGTTTGGTGAAAATGTTTGTCCAACATGTTTGCCGAATATGTTCGCCACTTTTTATCAAACACAAACATGTTTGTCTAACATGTTCGTCGAACATGTTTGGCGTGAAATTGCGCCTCTTGAAGGAGTTTAGATTTGTGATCTACGCAAAATTTCTGATAGGAAATGACTGCTTTTCAAGAAAAAAAAAATTATCAATTTTTCCACTCCTGTGGGAATTTTCCGACCTTGAAGAGCAAGTCGGGGAGGTTTCTCGTGTAGAGTAGAAAATCTGAAAAAAGTTAGGGTTCATATGTGCCACAGAGAAAACCGATTCCTGTGGTGCACTCACTCAAATTCAAAATATCGAAAAAAAAGGGACATCCAAATAAAAATGTTTTTCTCGTTTTCCGGATTAATTTATTACAGAGATTAAGAAAAATTAAATCTTTTAATTGAATGCATATCCATTTTTTAAAGATAAAAAAAACGTTAAAACCACAAGATGAAGAAAAAAAAACCACCGACCGACACACGAAAAAAGATGCCCTCTACACGTTTTCATTTAAAAGAAAAGAGTAGATTGTTTTTTTAAAAGCGGTATAACCAATACAAATTGTAGAAATATTTGATCCAATCCACAAAATTTTAGTATTACACCCCCCCCCCCCCCTTCCCCCTCCTCCTCCTCCCCTTAATTGTAACTAATGTCAAGCAATTTGAAAGCTAAATCGTACACAAATTACAAATCGGTAAACTCATCAAAAATCTATTCTCAAGTAGGAAACTCGTATTGATTGATAGTTATATAAGATCTTTATTGAAGATTTAGGTCTTGATTCGGGGTGTTAGCGTTCCGTGCTTTGTAATTGACGTATTCGTGACTCCTGCTTTGATTTTGATGAGTTTTGGTAAATGTTTTTCTACCTAATGGGTTAAATTTAATATCGATCAATGTAAATCCAGGTTTTCTATTTCTTTTTTCTTCTTTTTTTTTTCTTACCGGTGATAGGGAACTTTCATTGTGATGCTTGATTCAGGTATGGAAGTAATTGCAGAGCGCAAGACATTTATTTTCGTTGGGTAATTGATTTCGTTTTTTTTTTTTTTTTTTTTTTTTTTTTTTTTTGTACGCGATGTTGTATGAATAATTTACTATTTAATAATCATCAGACGTCGATTATTATACAATTACATCATAATATTGAATAAATCGTCTATTTATGTAGTTAATATCCACACACAAAAATGATGATCGGCGGCTATTATTTTTCCAAAAGTTTTTTTTTTTCGTTCAGAAATAACTTTTGAGCGTTTAGATTTGATGAAAGAGGAATTTAATGGTGTGATGCATTGTTTAAATTGTTTACTTTGCACAAGTTGAAGTCCGTGACAGATGGTACGTATTGTTGTTCAGAGCCAAAGGTATACGGCGGTCCAAAAAAAAATCGATGTCGCTGCGTCTTGAAATACCGTCTAAAAATCATTCTGGATTTTTTTTTTTCTTTTTTTTTTTAGATATTTGGAAAATTGTTTAGAAATTGCGCAAATTACCATGAATTTTTCATATGCTAAATGTAGGTTTCAATTAAAATTTTATAAGGACACTAATAAGCTTCCTGGAAACGAAAAGCCTTTGCGCCTTTATTTTAATGCTGAAGGGTAGTCTTGTCCTGATTTACCGTAAGTTTTGGAAGGATGGAAATATTCCCGGATAAGCTCATAAGCTAAACAGGTATTTTTAAGCGTATATTAATTTTTTTTGGACTTGCACGAAGCCTACGCCCAAAAAAATTAATATGCCTCGTTCGCAATACAAGCGATGTTGCTTAGCGACAAAGCAAATATTCTTTGCCGCAAAGCAACATCGCTCGACTCGACGACATTATGATTGCGGCAAAGCACTCACGAGTCTTGACACAAAACATTTCTACTGCTTAGACCTAAGTTATGCAAAAATGCTTTGTCGCAAAGCATTTTTGCTTAGACCCAAAGCAGCATTTTTTTGGGTATATTAAAAATAAAACGATTCCACCATATTGGATTTTAATTTTTTTTTCAGAATTTTGACTTCAAATTTGGAATCGGCGTCTCAAACTCGTGCTTCGACATGAAACAAGTCTCTTCCATCCTAGGGCAGTAATCTACTATTATCCGGCGAGAAATACCCAATGGCCCTCCACGAGGGCGTTAATTTTGGATAAATAGGTTTTATTCAAATAATTTCAATCTTTACTTTTATTCATATACTTTTAGGAAACTTTTTTTTTGTAAAACGGTGGATCACCGAGTTACACGTGCAATTCCTTAATTTTAAAAATACCAATAAATAAATAACAGAGCCGAGAGGGAATAAAATCCGGCGGGAAGAATTCGCACAACCCACACGATTTCTCCATCGGATATGCAACTCAAAAGACCACAATAAAATAATTTGCAGATTGTAAATATTCGCCCGGTCAAACTCTTTTATTGAAAAAAAGGAAAAAAATATATGTTAATTTCGATTGATGAATTGAATGTCGGGTTGTTTTGAAGCCAAACTGTCTGTCATAGCCTTTTCTCTTGGAATGTTTTTTTTTTTTTTTCTTGTACCTTGCGTATCATAAAAACGTACCTTACAAATTGTTATTGATGATACACTAAAAAAATAACAAATATATTGGTGTATTTACAAAGCAATAAAGGTATAAAAAAAAATGAATCACCATTTTATGTACAGGGTGCAACGGTCGGTCTTCTTCTCCCTTCATATTGAATCAATTAGTTTATCATTCAATCTTTTATTTTTTACCGCATCCAAACAGCTCCAAGACAAATACCGGTATCTTATAAAAATTCATTTTTATTTTTATTTTTTTAAAAATGCAAAAGTCACGCGATTATGTTTCGTAATTTTTTTTTAATAAAAGGTATAAGAACTAAATCTTGATTTTCTGGGTCGGGCTGACTTCTTCAAACTCAACACACGTTTTACGGGATATTTCTTTTTCTATTTTTTTCGAGTCATCGCGGTTATCTTCTTTTTGAAAAAAAAAATATTAACGTTATTCTTCTGGTTGAGTGAATCTCAGCAAATGGTCCATTGTTGAAATGTTTGTATTATGGGATTGTTGAATCGTCGGTGTAGAATTTTCATAAAAGACCTGAGTTTGATTCATAAAGCTGTGAAATATATTTAATTAAAAAAAAACTGTGAAATATAAAAAGGGAGTTTGATGAGGACCAAAAATAAACAAAGTTTTAAATTCTCTGTAAACTATATGTTTTTGCTGCTGACGAATAATATCTGTTTTTTTTGGGGGGGGGAGGGGGGGAGCTAAAATTTTATATTTCATTTATATTAACATACGACGAGCTGTTTGTAACCATTAATTTGTGCATAAGCACACACTAACTTTGAAATTATTTTTTATCGATGTTGTTATCAGAAAGACTTTTTAGAAATTTTGAAGAGCCTGAAAATCTTTGTAATTTCTGAAAAAAAAAAATGGTTGAAATTGTTATTACTTTATTATTGTCTGTATTTAGTATTTTTCCTTTTTTTTATTTTCAGGTAAGATTTTTATCGTCAATTTTTTTATCGAATCGGATGCAGCACATTTATGTAAGTACACCCGAAAAAATGAACATGCATCGTTTTTTGAGTCCAAAGCAGCATTTTTTTGAGTGTAAAGTAGGAAAAGGCTGTTTAAAAATGATCTAGGCAGGAAGGGAAAAGTAAAAATGGATAACCTCTCTAAGATATTGGGTATTCAGTGAGATTTCGAAGAGGGCTATGAGGAGGCTTATGATTTGTGTAAGATGTGCTTTGTTAGGTAAGGTTATAGGTTAGGTTAGTGCGGTGTTAAAGGAACTTGAGAAGAAACTTTTCCTCTTTGTAAAGGAAACCCGGGCATTCATTGTTCAGTTGCCTGGCCCACCTAGTCTGTGTCTATTCTTGTACAAAAATGATTTTTTTCCAGCTTGTCCTTATATTTCTTTAAGACGAACCTTAAGAACCTCGGAAAATCTTTGAAAGACGATTTTTAATAGGCTTCCTGTCATTTTCTGTTCTTTCGGTGTCTTCTTGATTTAGGCTCCAATTTCCAGGACCCCTAGCGAACTATGTTGTGCCCACTGGGACATCACGAAAGAATTTAAGTAGAGGGGAGGTGGTTTGAATCCAAAATTTGCCGGCAAAACATTTTTTGGAGCATTTTTTTTCCTTTTCTGCTCGCCACGTACTTTATTTTACCGACTCAGATTTTTTTGGGGGCGGGCGGGGGGGGAAGAGACATATCCCCTGCCCCGCCAGTTTGCACGTCCTTGTGTGACCATTGCCGTAGCTCCTCGACCTTTCTCCTTTTTAAATATAGCTTGTAAGTGCAATGCTGCATAAGATAAGAATCAGTATTTAGCCTTTCTCTCCTTTATAAAAATCATTATCGTGGCAGCAGACTAGGGTCGATCGACCATCTATGGCTACCTTAAGGATTTTTTCGTTTTTAACTTTTATTTTTTAAATCTGCGAGTGGTACACGGGGTGGAAAGTAGTAGAATAGTAATCTCCAGGAATTAGTCTTTAATAAAATAACTGAAATTCGTTACTCATAACTGTTTTAACCCTATTTTTTAATTTTTTTCGAAATATTGACCGATTTGGCCCAGCTACGGACATCCCCAACTATGGTTATACAAACAAACCCAACTATGGACACAATTTAAAATAATTCACTTTTTATCACAGTAACTTGACATTTTTTACCCAGAATTAGATGCTACTCCAATTTCTTCGTACAATTTTTCATAAATATTCAGGGTTACATTAACGATTTAACAGAAATTAATTAAAAAAGACATCATTTTTAACACTGTTATTTTGTAAACAAAAACAAAAAATGGCGAGGTAAACAAATCACGGAATTTCACTAATTTTTATTTTTTATCGTTTTAAATTGTTAAAAATGGGATATATTACGTTGAAAATACCTTAAACATAATCTTGTATATATCAGTTATGATAATTCTTAATACAAATTGCAATTTATCTTGAAAATCCAAAAAAATGTGTAAAGGTGACCATAGCTGGGTGGGTACACAGTAAAAAATATTATGTAAATATGTTTTTAGGAGTCCACATAAACTTTTTATGTTGTTTCTGTTTATGTTTACCTTTTGGAGAAAAACAACAGAAAAAATTTATGTGGACTCCTAAAAACATATTTACATAATATTTTTTACTGTGTAGCCATAGATGGTCGACAGACCCTAACTGTATTTCACTTTTTACGAAAAAACGAAGAAAAATACCGGAATTTTCGGAATTTTTTTACTAAAATTTCCTCAATATATTTTTTTTCGATATTTGTCTTCGTTTTTCGTAAAAAGTAAAATACGATTAGTCTGCTCCGACCGATGATTCTTCTTAAAGTTACACTGAAATCTACTAGTTTCTCACTAGTTCTCTACTAGTTCTCTCACTAGTTTCTTTAGCCTCTTAGTTCCAAGTAGAAAGAAAATACCTATTTCCTTTGAAACTAATTATGTCTTACGTAAGCAATTCGTTTGAGATTTTTAAACCCTTCCCCCTCTCCCTCCCTTGAGCACAAAATAGTCTTTGGCTAACTTTTTGGCTCTCCATTTCCCTTCCTTTATTCGGAAGAAATAAGCTTTTTTTTGTGTAAAAACCAGGGGCCCGAAGCCGATGCCAGTGCCGGCGCTGATGCCAGGCTGGCTAAAAAGTCAGGTCAGTGCCGAAGCTGGTGCCAGTGCTAGATAATCTAAGTGGGAAAAACACCGTTAAAACCTATTTCCAGTCGCCCTGCAGCCCCTATCCGACCGATTTTGACGATCTTTTTTTTTTTTTTTAATGAAAGCTCTTCACATGTAGATTTGCCCAATCTGAAGCTGGAAGTCATTCTGAGGGGTAGTAAAACTTTAAATGCCGTTTGTAAAGAGGTACTGGCACTGGGCAGTTAACAACTGAAAGAGGGGCTAGTTTATTTTAAACTTCGTGCCATTGCCGGTGCTGGCACCGGTCTTCTAATTATGACCCAATGGCAATGCTAAATATAATTTTTTTTTCCAAGCTAAGAAAAAGATTGACGAAATTGATAATGGTGCTGGCTCAGACGCTGTAATCGGCGCCGATACCAGCACCAGCACCAGCTCCAAAAACTTGCTATTCAGATGCCGGCACCTGATATTTAGATATTTCGGAGCCAATGCCGGCGTCGGCCCCAACCAATCTTTACCGGCTTCAGATCCCTGGTAATAACAGCCGTTTGGCAGTGCCATCCTTTAAAACAACTTAATTATTGGATTATTACCATTGTGTAATTAGGAATAAATTTAAATGAATTTAATTATAGCAATCCGAAAAATTAAAAAAAAAAAAAACGTTAATTATTTTTTTATTCACGTTCGTAAGTAATATTTTAGACACATTACAATCCATTAAAAAATTGAATACAAAATTAAATAGGAAACAAAAAATTATCGCACCATCAAAATAATTTAATTGATAAATGAATTAATTAATTTCATTCGAGATTTCTGTTTTAAACCCTTAAGTCAATAGGGACCGCTCGGTAGGAGCCGACAAAAAAGAAAAAAAAAATCACCTTATAATGCTGCTTAAGTGATTAAGTAAATAAATCATATGTAAATAAATCGGTTATTCAAAAGGATCCAATCGGCTTTTTTTCCTCGGTTCAAAGACTTTTAAACCCCCCCGAATCCCTTTTAATGCTATTTACACGTAAACGATACACAATGGGACAAGGCGGATTCGTCACTAGAAAAAAAAAATAAAGCATAGAAGAGCCTTTATCATGTCAAGAGTATTATGAAAAAAAATAAAGAATCCGAAGGGATGAAAATAATGAAATACAACCTGAAATCAAACAATGTACGAAAAAAAAAAGAGAAATTTGAAAAATGTTTTTCTAAGGCTTTATTGCCGTTATTATAAAGTTCTAAATCCGATTAAGTTGATCTTCTGTGGGTTGTACATTTCCCTTTGAATAATACCGCACTTGTTTACAATAAAGGCAAAGCGAAAAAAAAGAAAACAAACTTGGGATCCGGTCTTATTGTGAACCTATTGCCTTTGCAATCTAGTTAGGAAGGTGTTGGGATTCACAGTAACAGGTGGACAAACCAAATAATAACGTTTCCCAAGCATGAGTTTTCAAAAATCATTCAGCTGTAAAGTTCCCTCCGTGTATCTCACGGATGCTGTAATGAGGATCACCTTGATTAACTTATTTCACTTGTTCTTTTATTACTTTGCGGTTAACAGAATTTTCAACAGTTTAACGTTAATCTTGAACGCGTCTTTTGTGTTACTGTTTTTTTTTCCACCCGATGTATGTGATTATGTCAATAATGATCGGGTTAAATACGTTTCCGGGGGAAAATCGATGGGAAAGGAAAACGAAATATCCGATTGATTATTTCGATTGGGTCAGAGCCTTCTGTGATATTTGTTTAGGAAAAATGTTTGGATCTGGTCCTCATTTTACGAAGTATGGATTTTCGGTGTGCTCGCCCTGCAATTTTTTTATTCTTTGGATGAAAAAATATCGCTTGATTTTTTAAGATTTTTTGGATGCTGCCTAAAAATTTTCTGAATTCCACAAGAACCGAAAAATCAAAGGTTTCTTTTTACATAAAAACAGTCGTTTTCTATCAGAATTTTCATTCAGATTAAGAAAATCGAAGTCATAATTTTGGTATTTTAATCCGTTTTGATTCTAGAGAACAAATCAGATGTAAAAATCAGAGCGAATTGGTGTATCAATGTTAATTTGCAGACCCTCTGCGGCATGGGCAAATGATTTCTAAAAAATCTGAAAAAATTTACGCCATATTTTATTATCGAATGGAAAAACGTTAGGGGGTGAGCTCACAAAAAATCTTAACTTCGTAAAATAAGGACCATCCTACTCCCCATTAATATTTCTATATCAACTCCCCCACAAAAAAGTGCCAACTTTTTTTTTTTTTTTTTTTTTGTTGAGAAACAAGTTTTCAGTTGAAAAACTTCCTATCTTTTTTTGAGACGACCCATAAACGATCTATTTAGATGGTAATTGCTATATAAGATAGATCGTTTTTGCAGTGACACAAAAAAAATAGGGACTTTTTCAACTGTTTAAAAAAAAAAAAAAAATAGGGGAATTTCTTCGGGGCAACGATATGGTGCCAGTAGCGATTATTAAAACCAAAAAGAACTTCCTTTTCTCACTTTCCAAAATACGTGTTTCAAAATCTAAGTATGCTATGAAAAAAAAAGAATACCTGTAATAAAAGACGGTTCCTTGGAACCAAGAAAATTTCTTGTGGTCATATGTTGTGTACATGTGTTAAGATCCAAACTAACGAAAAACCAAATTCGAAAAATCCTGATAGTGGAATCCTGATAGTTGGTAAAGCCAATGGACGTCCAATAAATATGCTCATGACGTCCTGAAGACGTCCTCGAGACCCGACAGATATCTGGGGAAATGTTCATTTTCAAAATTTCGAAATCCTTACACGGACATGCCCTTATTTCACCTCAAAAAATAAAGAGGGAACGCAAAGTCCAACTGACAACACAAGTCAATATCTGATGCAACATATACACGGCTTCGGTGGTATTCTATCAATTATTTTTACATTTAGTCAAATTACCCACTAATTAAATAAATATTTATTAATTGCAATCTAATGATACGGATGTTAATGTTTAGCTTTTTATTTCGTGAAAACGCGCGGCGCTTGACTATTTCATTAAATTATATACATACCGCGGAGGAAGGGAGAAAAAAATAAATTCTCTCCAGCGGTACCGCTTTTTTTCCCATTAAAAAAAAAAAGAAATTAAATTATTAAGAAAGCTCAAAGCCCACTTATTGATTTAAGGGGGGAAAAAGGTCGCGTGTCCAGCTTATTTTTGATAAAGCTGTGGCCATATGGTAAACCACCGTTTTTTTTCTTAAAAAAAGTCTCTAAATCATTTTCGTATTAAGGGGCGGTTTTTCAGGGGCGGACAGACTCGTCTTCCTGGGTGGCAACGATTATAAATTCAAGAACAATTCAAATGGAATTCGATCCGGGAATCGATTTCTGGAAAAAAAAAAAAGATTTAAAAAAAATTAGAGCGTGAAAGAAGGAAACAAAAAGAAAAAGGGGGAAATAACGGTGAGGATTTTTGCCCCGGATAATTATTTTAAAATTATTATCATTAGAAAATAACATTACCAGGGAGGATTTGAATGGCTGTGGAGTTGCAAAATATCGCGATCGAAAATCTGATTTTAATGTCTTTATACAAGGGACAAGAAGGAGAAAAACAACGCGTTCTGCACTCATTTTTCTGTTATTTTATGATGAGCATTTCATTTGGTAGGCGTGGCACCAAAGGTTGAACCCTGTTATTTTGTCGCAGTGCTCCGTGGCATATAATTAATTTGGAATTATCATTATTAGAGTTCATCCTTTCATCAAACAATCGCGTGTCTTTATTTTCCAAATGAGTGATTTCCAGCTAATGTGAAACTAATAATGTTTTAACTTTACATCGCCTTTATGTATACGGACTGACCATTGTCTGACTTTTTTTTTTCAATTTTATTAGATGAGATAGTCCCTTTCTTTTCTTTTCTTTCTTTCTTTCTTTGATTCTTACTCGACCAGCTGGTAAATGCCGGCATTTCTTTTTTGAAGTTCTCCTTAATCGCATAATCACACTCTCAAGTATTTTAATTCCGTTTATTTGGTTCTTTTATTTTATAAATAAGAAAAATCTTTTACTTCGTGTTTCGTTTTCAAGGATTAAAAGCCGAAAAAAAAAAGATGAAGCGTTAAAAAAAAAAAAAAATTCCAAACACTTCCGGCCAAATTATATTTTATTTGTTATAAATATATTTTTCTTTATCATCTTACAAGATTTTTTTTTCAAAGCCACTCTACTTACACACAATAACTAAATCTGGAGTCGTTTATAATTATACGTATATATATATATTTTATTTTTTTAAGATAAAAGAGAGTGATGTTTTTAGCCTCGGGTTCCTCCTTAACTGATAAGATATCAATTAGAATTTTTTAAAGGCTTGGAAAATTAATTCCCGCGCTGGTCTGATTTTTTCAACAGCTGATCCTTCTCAGGGTTTCCAATCTGGTCGGTTTTTTCAATTCCGGGATTACGGGATTATTTATAGGCAATGTTTAATTTATGTGATACTTCAGTATTTTAAGCCAATGTTTTTTTTCTAATTAAGCAACCGAGAACTTTAGGTTTAAAGTTTTGTCAATTTTATATGTTTAGCTTATGGACGTTCCTTGAAAATTTATCCATGAACTGTTTAAGAAATGAATTTCTTAAATAGTTAATGAAAGAAACGTCACTTGTTCAGGAGTCGGTAGAATGGTCCCTATATTTCATTATCCCTTGTGTTATTCCTTTCCTAGAAAAATTAGTAACAAAAATCATAAACCCTCTTTCTGGCGTCGTTAAAGTTAGCAGTAGAGGTCCGAATGACCGTAAGCTAAACATATAAAAGTTTCATTAAGTTGAATAAAGGCCTTGCTTTAAAGCCAAGACACCTAAATAACTTATTAAAGTGAATTTTAGGATTTCTTTCCTACTGATTGTGTTATAAGAAATTGATCTCTTATAAGCTAAATATAGGATTCAGAGATTTATAGAATTTTCACTTTTCACTTTTGTTTGAGCTTAAAATTTAAGTTCCAATTTTTTTTTTTTTTTTTTTTTTTTTTTTTTTTTTTTTTTGTCGTCGTTTCTTGTACATTAACCATTAACCAGTTCGGGTTACGTTGCTGATTTTGAGATCACGGCTAATACCGAAACCTGTCTACTCTACCCTGGATCTCCAATTTTTTTTTTTTTTTTTTTTTTTCCGTTCCGTTCTTCCGGAAGTTCCGGAATTTTCTCTGATATTATTTAAGGGGCTGGTAACTAGAGTTCCGGTATAAAATAGTAGGACCTGAAATAAAATCAGGGAAAATTCCAAAACTAGTAAAAAAAAAAAATATAAGATCCGGGATTGAGTATACAGGTTTCGGTATTATCAGATTATTATCGTTGAGCCGCGATCTCAGGATCAGCAACGTAACCCAAACTGGCAAATGGTTAATGTACAAGAAACGACTAAATAAAAATTTAAAAAAAATATTAGAACTTAAATTTTAAGCTCAAACGAAAGTGAAAAGTAAAAATTCTATAAATCTCCGAATCCTATATTTAGTTTATGAGAGATCAGTTTCTTATAACACAATCCATCAGCAGGAAGGAAATCAGTAGGAATAAAATTCACTTTAATAAGTCATTTAGGTATCTTTGCTTTAAACCAAGGCCTTTATTCAACTTAAATTAATGAAACAAATTGTATATGTTTAGCTTATGGACGTTCCTTGAAAATTTACCCATTAACTATTGAAGAAACGAATTTCTTAAATAATTAATGAAAAAAGCTCCACCTGTTCTGAACCGGTAGAGAGGTCTCTATATTTCATTACCCCTTGTGTTTTTAGCTTATGGTTACTTTTTGAATGCTGAGCTTTCAATTCTGGTAATTATTGATAAATAAATTGCGACGTAAAATTATGAAAATTCTAAATATAAATAAAAAATTAAAATTTTCTTTAACGGGGAATGGATCTCATAAACAGTTAAATAAAATATTAATATTTAAAATCTGGATGTAGATATCTTTGATCTTAACCCCTTGCTGTCTAATGCATCCATATGGATGCACAACAAAATACTCCATAGCGACTGGTGCATCCATATGGATGCAACAGCAAAATCAAGGAAAATAATTATAAAACTTGGTCAGATTTTGACGAAACTTCGTAGGTGGGGGTACTTAAGGGTGCTCTTCTCGAATTTGAAATCAGAATTGACCGATTTTTAAAAACAAAATGGCGGCAGACCCTTTAATGGCAGAACCTAATAATTCATAAGTTATATTTTTTTATTTTTGACAAGTAACTCTTTAAAAAAATAGTTAGTTGCCCTTGATAACTGCCCATAGTGAGTATTACTCGGAAAAAACAGATAAGGTGAAACAGATATTGCTCCTATTATTAGCTTATGGCTATTAGTATAATGGTTTAGAGCTATTAAAAAAATAACTTTTTCTAAACTTTTTCGTAAAAATATTTTTGTAAGACGCCTTCTCGGACTCCTACGTCGAAATAGACTCAAAATTTGGAATCTCTGACCTCAAAAACAGTTAGGCCATAGTTTAAAATCCCTAAAAAATAATAAGTTGAGATTACGGCGTTACATTTAACTCCTATGCACGGATTGCCTAAAACTGGGTTGTAAGGCGCCGTACTTACTAGGGATGAGTTTAGGACCTCTCTGTAGTCCAGAAAAAACATTTACATCAGTCTTATAAATTCAGTCCGGGAGAGTCCAATCTTAAAAATAGGCCTAGACAGGAAAGGGTTAAAGAAAAAAAGAAAATATGTGTACGTCCATATGAAAATCTCCTAACTGGCAGAGCGTCATTTGGAATGTTTTGATTTTTCGTTTTGTTTTCCTTTGCGCTAAAATCAAAACATTCCAAATGAAGAGTTCTGCCAGTTGGGAGATTTTCATATGGACGTACGCATCATATATTTAAAAAAAAGAAAGCTTTATTTTGGGCTGCGGAACATTCCAAAACACGGAGCAGAGCACAATCTTACATTGCATTGTGTACATTCAAAATCGGAATCCTTTCGTATTCTTTTTCTCTTTCCGTCTTCCTTGCCTCGTTTTCAAGTTTGTATTTTTCTTTGCAGTCAACACACACTCTCCTACTGTTAGCTTCTAGGATCTTGTTTGACGATTTTTAATAACCACCTTTTATACCAATGAGTGTCACATCCTTGAGTACCCAGATAGCAAAGTCTATCCAGTCCCGAGGACGTCTTCAGGACGTCGCGCGCGTCATGAGTATATTTATTGGACGTCCATTGGATTAACCTATGTTTGCGCTGATCCAAAAAGCGTCCTTTCTAGGAGTTCAGGACATCATTGTAGAAGATTCCGGTTTATCCTTTTTCCAAAATACGCCATTCTTCAATACTCAGCCTTCTTATTTATTTTCCAAAAGACCCTCGTCTATTTTAATAACAGTCACAATTTCCTGGGCGGAGGCTAACCGTAAAGACGAACTGATCCCTTCCGCATCTCAAGTGTACAGTTCTACATAAATCTTTTCGAAAATGATCCCCTTTTTTGAATCCTCTCTGTTTATTAACGGTGAAATCTTCCCTTCAACCCCTTTTCAGCCTTTGCATTATAAATATAATGAAGGACTTTTTGATTGATTTTTGACATTTTTGCGGATTTGAAAAACATGTACCCGAGTTTATTATTCATTCCTACATTTGATTTGCTACAAATTCGTGGTAATTTATTTGAATCGATCATGTATCGTGTTTGCATTCCTTGTACACATTTGATGACACGATTTTTTTTTTTTTTTTTTTTTTTTTTTTTTTGCGTGACAGACATCGTCATGTTATCGTTGAAGGTTACAAATTGCTACTCAGCCTTTCCTATGTCGTTCAACTTTTCCCCGCGCCAGTTTTTTTTTTTTTTTTTTATTATTTTTTATAAATGGCGTAGGATTTTAATTTAATTTAAAAGCTTTGGTTTTTTTTCTCATCCTTATTGAAATATTTAAACGTGCATGTTCAAGCATGTCTATAATTTTTTTGGACATTTTATCTACGCTTTATCTTTCCCTCGATGTTTTGTATGAACGAGTTTTCTAATGACTAAAAATCGGCGTTGGTCAGAATAAGTTTCCACTTCGGAAAATCATACTGAAACATAAGTCGGATTATGGCTTTGGTTTAATTCGAATCCACCGAAAAAAAAATCGAATCTAGGTAAATTTACGTTACGATTTAGAAAGAAAAAAAGGTAGAAATTGGCCCAAATTTAGCCATTTTGGTAACTTAAGGCCATTAGTTTGTCCAAACCTCTAAAGAACCCCGCACAAAATAACAGGAATTTGACTATCGAAAAAAATTCCTTTTGATTTAGTTTTTGTTTTTCTTTTAAAAGAAAATCTTAGCTGTGTGATATACTAGGACAACTGCAGGCCAGCCACACTTGATTCAGTTTAATATTTCCACCAGGGCGCTACCGGTCAAATCGACTACAAAATTTCTCTCAGAATCCACACTTTTTTTTTTTTTTTTTTTTTTTTTTTTTTTTTAAAGGAAAAAAAATATCAATAAACGTCCGATTACGCTACTGCTTTAAAAACTCAACCAAGTGGGAAAAATCAACTGCCCCGGGCAATGTTATGAAGTAAAAAAGCATAGATTCATAAGCTAACGATAAAAACATTTATAAGTAGGATGATGATGGGAATGAATGTTAATATATTTTTGAAAATGCAATAAGGCGTTCCCGTACCTGTTTATTTGAAAAAGCAAAGCCGCCTGACCCCTGGGGGCCCAGGCACAAACGTGAAGCTGAACAGGGCGCGAAAATTATACCCCTTATGTAATTGGATAGATGAAAAATTGTTTTCAGGCATGAATTTTATTATTTGATTTTAGGTCTTCGCGTTACAATAACAACGTTTATGTCGAAATGATATTCGAAAATAATCATCGAAACTGACAACCAAGGCATCCATAAATGTTGATCTCTATTATTGTTTTCCTTTTTTTTGGCCGAGTTATTTTATAGTGTTGGTTTTAATTGAAATGGGGTTTTTATGTGGATAAAAAAAAAATTGGGGAGTAATCGAGCGGAAAAAGGGAATCTCGAAAAAAAAAGTTCCATCTTAAATGAGGAAGTGGTCGATAATCCGTCAATCGTTAATTCAAGCGTCAAAAAGGGAAGAATCAACATTTAGTATAAAGAATCGATTGAAAGGCGTCAGCCTGTCTAGCTTTTTAAAAAAAAAAAAGAAAGAAGAAACTTAAATACCTAAAGGGAACACACGAATATATTAACCAAGCGCATGGAGAGGTAAAAATAAGAAACACCCACGTATTCGTTTAATACTAAACTGCCTGAAAAGAAAATAAAAAGAATAAAGCGAGTGATACAACAAAAAATAATGAAAATATAGTGAAGCATGAAATGAACCGATAAAACATCAGTCCATCAAAAGAATAAAATCGAATGATGAATCTTAACCTTGAACACCTTATACCTGAACACCTGAGGCGAATTCCAGCAGTGTACCTGGATTGTATTCCAATCCAGGGTCTCCATAATTTTTTTCTTTTTTTTTTAAATCTTGTTGGTTATTGATAAGGGTATTTTACGCTAATATCGAGATTGGTGATTTCTGTCGGGGTTGGGTTTCTGGAAGCTATGGATTTGGACTGAGCAATCTGTTGGAAATAAAGGACCGGCCTGGGGTTTTTTTCTGGCCTGTCTATAAGCTCTTTTAAGGCTATTTTTCAAGACCCAAGAAACCCCAAAGTTTGCGTTCCGAGACTACCCCAAGACCCAAGACCCAAGATTTGTTGGATCCCGTGCTGGAGAAACTATCTGAGAACCAAAGCGTTAAATTTGAAAGCAGAAGACGAATCGTTTGTTGGTGATGGATCTTTCCACAGCATTTACATAAGGTTTTTTTTGAAATCCTATTTCAAGCGCAGATTAACCCTTGTCCGCAATCCTCACATTTATTTATTTATTTATTTATTTATTTAATACTGTTCTTTCTTATTACAACAGCTACAATAGTATGAAAAAAAAAAGAAAAAAAAAACCGGCTTTTATCAGAGTGGGTAGTAAGATGAGTCTTTAAATGATCTTTGGTTACAAAATTTGGCGCTCAGTAGAATTTAGTCCTCAGTATTTTACTCACTAGGTATTTTAAGCGCTGTGGCGGTGGAGGAGTTCTAGCGCTGCGGCGCTTAAAATACTCTGCACTCACCCACTCCATTTTTTTCGTTTATCTTTCCGCAGTATTGACTCTCGTCAGCACAACCCACGATCTTACATACAGGTCAGGCAACTCGGGTATCCCTCATATGGACAAAAATGTCCCCCGAAATTGAAGCAGAAGAATAGTTCACATATTGCTCGATAGATGGCTGGAGCTGTAGTTAGGGAATCACGTCTTCTGGTATCCAGCATAAAAAAAGTGTTTTGAAAGTTTTTATTGGATGGAGGGCATATCACGTGATTCCCTAACTACAGCTCCAGCCATCTATCGAGCAAATTTGCAACTATTCTCCTGCTTCAAATTCGGGGGACACTTTTCAAGATAGCAGTTGCCTGACCTGTATGTAAGATCGTGGCACAACCCTTTCTAATGTTGTTTAAAATTCCGTTTGTTGTGAGAAACAAAGTATAGCAGCCATTTTGGATTTTTCAAATTCTACGTTGAGGCTCTGGTGTACAGAATTAAAATTATTTCTTTGCTTTGCTTTTCCGGCATTGACCATGAGATCGAAACTTGGAGAGTCAAGGCAAAAGCAGATGCGGAAGTGCTCAGTCTTATTCCTTTGCTTCAACCTGACAGGGTTGGGAAAGCGGAATTGCAACATGCAAGATAGGTCCGTACCCATCGCATGTGAACGATGCTCAGTGCATAGTTCTGCAATGTTAATATTTTTAGTATTAATTAAATGTTGCACATGAAAGTACACATCCATAGTAGTAATTCTATTTCCCATCATCAAGTTTCTATTTTCTACAACGTCTTTAACATATGCGATTCTATATCTCAGAGCCAAAACGTCGAATTTGAAAGTTGTCACGTTATTATAATTTCTTACAGAACAATAATAAATAGCAGCCATTTTGACTCTTCCAAATTCGGTGTTTTAGTTCTGGGGTACAGAATTGTTGTTTTTGCAGCAATATTTTCTTCTTTTCTTTTTGCTTCTTGTTCATCTGAGGAAGTGCCGAATGTCGAAATGTGAATGGTGCAAACTTAGCCTGCAACAGCCTGGTTGTTAATCATCTGGTTGTTCTTTTCTCATCCGTTTTATTTAAATCTGCCTTTTTAGAGACTCCTGGGTGTCGGAAGCGACCCCCATCAGTTTGTGATGAGGCAAAAATGCTTGAACAGAACATTAATATCTAAGAATAAGAGAATAAGTGATTGGACTCATTTCCGACACCTACGAGACTATGCACAATATGGAAGCAAAAGTTTGGGGATTTTTGATCCTCTCTCCTCCCTCTGTTAGCATAGAAGCCTCCCATGCTTACAGAAGGAGGGGCTCTACTCCTTAAGCATTTAAGGGGCTTTTCTTGTGAAGTGATGTATTCTGTTCAGCGCTAGGTCGCAAATACATCAGCTTAACTGTCGCCAATATCGGTCAAGACGGTGGACTAAAAGTGTTTCAGCTTCTGTATAGAGTATAGAGCTAATGTATAGAGATAATCTACTCAATCTCAGCCAGTCAGTTGGTCGGTCGTCAGTTACAAAATTTACCTTTTTTGGGTTTATTTCTTCTTATTCTTCAGCCAGGCAAGTTTCGACGGGGACTTAAATAGAACTTTGTTAGTCTTTGTTGTTCAGGCTGGAGGAACTTGAAAATCGGAAAGGGTCGTTAAAGCTGGACAGTATCGTGCTGACGATTCGCAGCTTATTTAGGTTGTCGGCTGAACTTCAGTTCAGTTCGATCAAACATTAATTACTTCAAGTCTTAAGCCATCACTTAATCTTTTCCCCCAGTCCGTGAAACTTTTAAGAGAATGATTCGCCCAAACTGACAAACATTTTAATAAAAGAAAGATAAGATGACTAAAGTGAAACAATGGCCACCCTGGAATGAGCTATCATAAATCGATTTCTTATAATTAGCTTATGAATCCGTTTTTAAAATAAAAGTGTTGGAGGGTGTAAAAAGATTCAAGCCAGACAATGCGTCTCTATATTCTTAGGCATCATGAAAAAAAAAAAAAAAAAAACGTAACCGAACCATTTGCTTGGGTACTTGTAGGTCAAATAAAAATTGGTTACCTTTATTTTTATAAGGAGTTATCTATCATTCGTAACTCCGAGCGTAAGTAATAACCTGACGAATGGGCATTAATTCAGTTTATACACTTCTTTTTTTTTCGGTATTTCCATATACAGATGGGTACCCTGGAGTCCTTTAAAAGGTTAATGTAACGAATAGTTATCTCCCGTTTTTTTATTGCATTTTTTTAAGGGAGTTTGGAGGCTTGTAGGTGCAGATCGTATCAAATTTAATTTAATTTAATTTAATTCAATTTAATTAACATGGGAATATGGCACACAGGAGAGCAGGCATCGAACATCGCTGTATTTAGTCAAAATCGACATAACTGGATCTGATCTTTCAGGGTTGACGATGTAGTTAACCCGGATGATTATTACGTCAATTTGCATAATCAGATTTGTCAAACCAGCCATTAATAACGTATACTTTTATTTATTATTTTACAAGAGCAAATAAAAAGATAAATAAAAAAAAATTGAAGGTCGCTTGTCTTAAGAACAATAAAACAGTTGACTTTATAAAAAAAAAATCTGAAATCATCGTACGTTATATTTTGTTAAAATAATGAATTTATGACCTTATCGAATTAAGGTAATTTAAAACAATGTCACGGGCATCAAGAATTTTTCATACCATTATCCATTTAATTAAAAAAAAAGTGTATTAATAAAGACTAAGCGGACAACAAATGCGTTTTTTTTTTCTTTTTTGGAAAAAAAAAATGATAAAGGCTCCCGTTTGTTGGCAATACGTGCGTTTGTACGCGAGTAGAAAAGTGCGCTAAACTTGCTCATATAACTGGGCTTTTAATTGCGTTTCCTAGGATCCCTGTTACAAAATGATTTGTCATGGAAAAGGAATCAAAATGTCGCTTTTTTATTTAACCCTTTTCTTGCTGTTTTTACACCTTGCAGAAAATCCTAACCTACGGAATTTTGAGTTATAACGGGGAAAATTTTTTCCCATAAGCTTAACATGGGCGAAACTATAAGTTCAACTACCGTTTAAATTAGTTTTAGTTCCGTATGCGCTTTTGCTTAGTATTCACCCGTATTATGACAAACCCATATTGATTTAAAACGTAAAAAATATATTTTTTTTTCATTCACGATCTTCCATAAGCTAAACATAGGGTAGATCCAATGATGCTTATTTTTCGTGACTACTATAAGGTACTTATTTTTCAATTTAGATGTTACATATGTTTATCTTTGAATCACCATTATTGTCAATCAAAATTAATTACTTTATCTACATTTCGCATATTCCCCGTTTATACACTTCGCCGCCATCTTGGATTTGGTTTTATCGAAATTCTGACAAAAAATTTGGACTCAGCGGTTTCAACAGGCCCAATGTGCCGAATTTGATTGTAATCCTCCGGATTGGTAATTATTAATGTAAAATGTATAATAAATGGCTCTGATAAGAGCCACCAGTTTGTACAGCAACACAAAGTGAAACCATCAATTTCGAAAGGAAAAACATTTCCATCATATTTTTTGATAAACAAAGCCTTTTGAAGGGCCCGCTCTTGTAACAACAGGAAAAGGCGCAACTGCAGGTCGTCCTTTTATTCTATGTAACGTTGAAAACATAATGATTAATTATTAAAGCCATCAAAAATTTATACTTGATTCAAAAAAGAAAAAAAAAAATGTTGAACCCTTTTTAAACTTCTCATTATGATATAACAAAGAAAATGTTAACCTTTGGTATTAAAAAAAAACCCCTTCCGCTAACCTGCTAATCATCCTTCATCAACTTTAAAGTGCAAAAAAGAAAAAAAGTTTTTAATTACTTTTAATTGGCGTTTCATCGCTTTGTCCATTTATAATCGATAACGAATTTATAGTAAATTAGTCCCATTATAGTGTGAGTTTTCCTGCTGCTATAATTTTTTTTTCCATTTTTCACACATCTGGCGGGGGAGAAAAAAAAATAAGGATGTTAACGGATTTTGATTTTTACGAGGATTTGACGGCAGCAGAAAAAAGAGAACCATAAAATGATTTAGATATAAGGTTTTTTTTTTATTTTATTTAATTTATGTTCCTTTCTTCGAATCGAAAAAGGCCAACCAATTACAGAATGTTTGCCAAATGGTAAAATCCACCTTTGTTTCTTTTGTATCATTTTTTTTTTTTTTTTTTTTTTTTTTTTTTTTTTTAATCAGAATTTCTTTTCTTTGTTTGGGGTTCGGATTCGATTCAATTTATTTTAGTAGTGTAATGTGTTTTTGTTGTTTGATTTGTTTGGCGTAAAAGGATTACATGTGTATTTTTGGGGTTGGCTTCTTTTGTGCTGTTAATTCGGTTTGATTGAGACGATTTAATTATGCTGCTTTGGAATTTCTAAAATCTTGTGCGAGTTAAATTGTGTAATTGGCTTGCTTATAGACTTTTCTTAACGAACGGGAGTTCGTTGGCAATACGTGCGTAGAAATCGCTTTGAACCCGAATGCTCTTTTTATTGCGAATTTTCAGGATACCTGTCACTAAGCGAGTTGTCGTGGAAAAGGAATGAAAATGCCCGCTTGTTTGTTTAAATATTTAACTGTTCATCAGTTAATAAGCGGGTCCAGAAAATACTCAATAAAATGCGCAAAAATATACGCAAGTTTAGCCAGCAGTTGTTTTAGCACTTTTATATTCACGTTTGTACTGTACGTGAGTTGAAAATATTACATCTTATCCCATGGATTTGGATATCCTGTGGGTATGTAATGGACAATGCATTGGATGTCCAATGGGTTGAAAATGCTATCTGGGATATCCCGTAAAGCACATTCCGTTCCAGAAACGTTTCAAAACGCTTCTGAAACGTGTCAACGGTCTCAGGAACGTTTCTGGAACGGAGTGTGTTTTACGAGATGTAACTTGATCATGGCGTAAGCTTCCGAAAATTGAAAAAAAAAAATGTTAATTGTCGCTAAGAAATGCTTTTTTCATGATTCTGTTTCACAGCCAATAAATTTCAATTTTTTTACCTGAATTATAAGGATTGCGAAATTGAGATCCGGATGCAAAAGAGGATGCTCTTCTCGGAGTGGGACGAATGCTCCATCTTGAATTATTGGTCGAATTCAAGTCATTAGGGTTGCTTGCTTGATCTGTACTTACAAAAAAGATTTGCTGCAATTAAGAAGTGTCAGGCTGTGAAATGCTTCAGTTTTGATTTGAATGCAAAAAAGGCAAACTATTCCACAAGGTTCTGCTCGAAGTTGTCTTCATGACTTTGTATCACAGCTAATAAATTTTAATTTATATTTGTGTACGTGCATATGAAAACCTCCCACTTATACATTTCGGATAGTATGTTTTGTTTTTTAAACCTTTTGTTAACAAATAAGTTTTCGAATCAAAACAAGCTATCCGGATTGTGCAAGTAGGAGGTTTTCATATGCACGTACACATTTACCTGGATCATAAGGACTATGATTTTGAGATCCAGATGCAGACGAAGATGCCCTCTTTGGAGTGTGGCTAATTCTTTTTGAATTATATTGTATTTGACAGTATATGGTATTTGACACGTTTCTGAAGCGTTTTGAAACGTTTCTGGAACGGAGTGTGGTTTACGGGATATCCCAGATAGCATTCTCAATTCATTGGACATCCTGTGGATTGGATTCGTTGCGACTAATGGGCTCAGACTGGGAATTTTTCTCTCCCTTATACCAGAATTAAATTATTGCAGTCATCCTGAGGATTGTCCATTAGATATCCAGAGGATATCCAAATCCTTGGAATATCCATAGGACGTCCAAAGGGATCAAAGGGATCAGCTTTCTGGATTAACGAGGATATACGTAATCTCAATGGACGTACAATAGATATCCTCAAACATCCTTAAACATCCTCGGGACTGGATAGACTTTGCTGTCTGGCCGAGTTAAAAAATTGTCACGGGATTGTTTCCTACAGAAAATAAATGAATAGCGGCAATTTTGATTTTTTTAAAAATCTGACGTGTTGCACTGAGGTGCGAGCTTCATTTCTTTTTGGGACTCTAATCAAATATGATTTCGTTATGTAGCAGTCAGCAGTGATTGGTGTTGGGTCAGAATAAAGTATAAGACAAGGACCCAGATCCCGAACATCACTCTGCAGTTAAAAGAACTGCCCGCTCAATTATGAAGAACCTGAACTGTCAACGGAAAATCCTGTGTCTTGATTGTAGTGTTTCTGGATTGTACTTGTTTATCCTGGATTTCCCTTCATTTGATTTTAATTTTTGTCTGCTGTCATGGACAGTCGCCATTTACCGAAATTATCTTCAATCTTTTCTCTTATAATTTTTTTTTCTTTCTAATACTTTCTTTCATCCGAGACGAATCAAAGGAAGCCTCCCCATCAAACATTTTTTACATGCCATTCAAATAACAAGCCTTACAACAAATAAACACCCTGGAACAAGCATGAACCTTCATGCTCATCGACACCGAAGTATTTTTCCTCGCCTTATTACATCAACCGGTAGTTTCGTTTGTACTGTACTTCTCGTTAACGAATTTTTTTTTCCTTTATTTTTTTTTATTTTTCGTTCGATTCCGATTCTCGTGTTTCCGAAACCGAAATATACCTTGTACACTTAAAGAAAAATCAAAGCGCTCTGTAATTTTCGAAACAGGCGCGCGGTTTTTTTTTTTTTTTTTTTTTTATTCCAACATCAGAGACATATTTCCATCCCGGCAAACCCGAAATTAACTGACATTCTCATGTCTTTGGGTGTACCAAAACCTGAAGTGATTGTATACAGAGGATGAAGCGCTCTGTAATTTCAACACGATCTCAGACATATTCTATCACAGAACCTAATATTAACTGCGGCATTGTTTTTAAACAAGTTACCTCGATTCTTAAAACTGATATTGCCCTAGGGTAAAAATCACTTTTTTTTTCCAAAATTTTTTAAAAGTTAACTGTGCATATTATTTGTTTTCAACTTTTTTTTTTTTTTTTTTTTTTTCCAAAACCGATATATTATGTTATGTGGATAATGAGCGTCACGTATTAGTTGCTACAAAGTATCTTTTGCCGATTGCGCAATTACATTTCGAAAAAACGACGCTTAATGTGGTTAATTTCTCACTTTAAATTGTACTTAATTGACGGTGTGTTTTGATCTGTTAAAAAAAAAAAAAAAAAAAGTATTTATTTAAATTTTTTAGGACGCGTTGAAAATCGATTCTCCGTTAATCTCCGTTTTGGTTCTTATACACACGGCAATAAAATGGAAAATTATTTTGCATACGTTTTTTTTTTTTTTTTTTTTTTTTTTTTTTTTTTTTTTAATTTTATTTTTTTTTCCCCCAATTGATTTTTATGTGCTGTGCCTTGTTGGAATTCCAGATGAAAAGGAAACTGATTAAAATTTTTTTGAAGTGAGGTGTTGCGGATTTTTTTTTTTTTTTTTTTTTTTTTTTTTCTCGACACGGGCTAATGATTTGATCGATGGCGGTGAGAGAAAAGTTAAAAAGGAAGAATAGGATAGCACAAGTGTTGCATTTTTTTTTCTCTTCTGTTCTTCTCTATAGGTCAGTAAGATTAGTCTCTATTATGCCATGCTGTTCTTTTGCTTTTGTTTCGAGGCGGCAGCTCTTAGTTTAATTGATATATAAGTAAAAAGTAATGTCGATGGAACGAAGTATTTGGTCCCTTTTTGGGAAAATAATATGCACTTTATTACGGACGGTTTTTATATCTTCTAAAAATTTACTTTAGCACCTCGAATTTTTTACGATTCGTTGTAATACGCATTTTTTTTCTATTAAATGGCAGCTCTCGATGTTAAATGGGCTTTTATCGCTGCGATTTAAACCTTGGAGGCCGTCCCTCTGAACGAACTCATGAGATCCTAGTTTTGTTTCCAATGCCAGGGCATTGGAAAGAGCTTTCTTGAAAATCGGGTCTGTAGACATACTTCCGAATTTTCAAATCATTGAAAAACAGTTGAATTAAAATTTTTATGCATATCCACATACATAAGTAGTAATTGGACCCAATGATAAAATTTTCATCTGCTTAATTCCCAAAAAAAAAAAAAGTAAATGTGAAATGAGAAACCTCGTATTTTAAATGGGAAATTCTAAGTGGTTAAGTGCACATGTTGGACTGGAGATGCAAAGTTCAGGTTTTGCACAAAATATTTTTGATTTTTTCGGAGATTTTTGAGGGAGCGGCGCCACGAAAATATTTCACTTCCCCTAGCAATAGAAAACCCAGGAATAAAGTGTCGCCTCTCTTGCCCCAATCACAAAAAACTTGTGGATGAAAACTGGTGGAATACAAGAGGATTTTAAGAATTTTTCCAAAAATTTTCCACGAGATTTCCAACAGCTCGTGGATGATTGGTGGAAACCTAATGGAAATCTCCTGAAAAATTGATGGAAAAAGTCTAAAAATACACGTGAATTTTTTGTGTGGAGCATCTTGTCTATATCTCAGAGCTAAAACTTAGAATTTGAAAGCAGAAAATCAGTAGTTAATTTTCGGAGCAAAAAAAAACCGTTTGGAAATTTCAAAATGGCCGCTACACTTTATTTTTTCCATGCAAAACGATTGTTTTTCTGCTGTCTTATTCAGCTGATTGAAGAAAGAAAAAATTTTTTTTTCTTGGGATGTCATTTAGATTTGGATTATTAGATTTGGAATTTCTTTTTTTTTGGCCATTATTGATCAGACATCGTTTGTTCTCGTTTGTTCTCGTCAGAAAAACGGTTTAACTTATTTATTTGTGGCTGAAAGTTCTGATCAAAAGTCGTTCGTTCAGTCGTTTGTCAGGGAAGAACAATCGAGAACAAACGATTTCTGATCAATACAATAATGCAAGGTATTCCAAATTATCTTGTTAATACCAGAACAATCAAGAACAAACGACTTTTGATCAGAACTTCCAGCCACAAATGAACTTAAACGTTTTCCTGGCGAGAACAAACGAGAACAATCGAGAACAAACGATGTCTGATCAATAATGGAAAAAAAAAAGAACACTGTAAACCCGACTTGGCAGCAGATTGAATAACAAACCGGAAAGATGGCGCGCTCTATTGCATGCAGACCTCAAAAGTCTGTATTTCCAGGATTTGAGAAGAGGGAGTACCGAACTATTTATAGAACATTTCAGAACAATCAAAAAGACATTGATAGACAAGTCCTAAATATTACAAATAGGCCATGATTTTTTCATACCCAGAATGTCTTTCCAAAAATGAAAAATTCAACCTGATAGTATTTTTCGTACAAGAACAAACCTTTTTCTCGGAAAACAAACAAAATGAAATCGATTCGAGCTATTTAAACGTCTGAATTTGACTTTATTTTATTTCCGTGAAGTTGGCAGTGCCCTTACTCCTCCTAATACTGTCATACCTGTTGCAGAACAAACGTTGAATTGGCCGGAACAGTGAAGAACAAATCAAAAGCAACCGACAAAGGCAAAAATTTTTGATAAATTCAAATTGGGTCCTGTTAGCAGGACCCACCAACTTTTGGCTCCAGTTTTTTTCAGGTTAGAGAACAAATTGGAACAATCACGGAACTATTAAAGAACAATGAAAAGCTACTATATAAGACTATTTTTGATCAAATCCGTTGACTGGGTCGTGCCAACTTCACGGACGTGACTGCACCCGCTAATTTCCGTCAGGGACGTTAAGCGGTTACAACTCAGAAACACAACATTTCAAAAAACAGTACAGTTAAGGGCACCCGGGGAGCCTGACGGATTGTAGGGGTACTTATGGTCAACAAAAGAATTTTTAAGAAAAAAAAAAGAAAAGAAAACTAAATTTTTTTTTTTTTTTTTTTTACCAATACGAAAATATTGTAACAGTTAGTTTTGAGCACTTTTTCCCTTTTAAGTAGTGTACATAGACTAAATAACAAGGTTCGATTCCTTTAAAAGAATAAATACTGCAATCATCTCGGGAGAGGATGACCCAGAAGGGGCCATTTTGAACTTTTATAAATACTCATCATGTTTGGATAATGACAGCTTTTAATATCGTAAACTCTGATTAATAATCTTTAAGGAGAGAAGGTAAAATACAACGTTTGGCCTTTTTTTTTTTACTTAAACATTACGCAAACCAATAAAAACGTATTTTTAAATTGCTAATAGATCGGTTACGATCAGTTCAGTTTTCGTTTTTTTTTTTTTTATCGTCCAAAAAATGGAGGAAAGAAGAGAGTTGATTTGTCATTCCGAAACGTAGAATTCCCATTTATTTGTCATGAATTCATTCCTTTGAAACCTCAAATCCTCATATTTATTTTTTGAAAAAAATTTTAACAGAGCGTAAAGTTGTCTTTTATAACTCTAAACCAAAGTACGTACTTTTTTTTTCCTTCTTCTTCTTCTTCGACGAACGTTGCGGGTGGTAATTAAAATTTGAAGTTACATAATGTCATTCCAAAAATCACTCATTTGCATTTTGTTGGTGTGAAGTGTGAAAGGTAGACTTAAGCATTCCACAGATGCCAAATGCGGTGATTAACGGCGGTTGGCCTTGACTTAAAAGTACAAACAAATAGTTTTTTTTTAAATACCACCGAAGAAAATTTTTTGTAGGGAAGCGAGGAAGGAAGAGGCTGAAAAAAAATTTAATAAAAACAAAAAATGATTTCGTTCCATATTTTTTATTAAATTAATTTACACATAATAACAACTACAAAAAAAAGTTTTTTCGAAAGAAGCATAATTTTTTGGAAAAATATGATTGCTTCTTTCGAAAATTTTTTATCAATCACTATATTTTTTTTTTCTTTTTTCATGATGACAGTATCAGCGAACTGGAAGAAATTTTTGTCGGTTTCGCTTCTGAACTGTCATAAAAAAAAAATTTTAATAATAATATACACAAATTATATTTGACACTTTCATTGCACATGGTTACTCTCTATAAACTTTTACCAATTTTTATTATTTATAATAATAATAAAAAAAAATTATATATGTATGTCGGGGGCTCTTTTTGTAAATAATAATTTTGAAAAAAAAAATTATTAATTCGTACGACAAAGGCGGATCAACCGACAAAAACCTATCAAACTGTCGGAAACAAGTTTTATCATTTAAAATTTTTATAGGTTTGAGGAAAAAAGAAAATGAATTTTGAACGTGCTTTGCCATCTTTTTATTTAAAACAAAATGTGGATCGATTCCAAAATTAGATCTGTCGCAATGATCCGCCCTTGCGTAAAAAAAAAAAAATTAATTATATGAAGGACAACTTGTTTAATTAATAAGCGAATTTGTTTTTGTAAAATACACTGTCTTAGGAGGTATTTAATTTTCAATCACATGAATGTAATTTAAAAAAATGATAAAAACAAACAAAACGTTTTCGGATGTTTTTTGAAAATAGAAAAAAAAATCATTATTCATTAGCATAACGGAAATTAAGTTGGTTTTTTGATTCGTTATCAAAAATAGATCATGATGTTAACGTGTTACTATTTTATTTTATTTTTTTTTATGTTTTAGAGAAATTCGAATTTATATGATAATTTTGTACGGCGATAAATTTTTTTTGGGTTTATCTGTCAGTTCAGCCATTTTTTTTTTTTTTTTTTTTCGTTAACTTCAAAATTTATTTTGAATTGGTAAATGCAAACCAAACCAATTTATTTTGGTTTGGATTTCCATTTCTGGTTGGTCATCTAGCGAAAATCGGCCCCTATGTATGGTGTATTTAGCTTTTTTTTTGGTCAATTTGCTCAGTGAAATTTTTTTTTTTTAATAATTTTCCTGGCCATTTTTTTTTTTTTTTAAATTTCGGCGCACGTTTTTTGCTCTTTGAACCTCTTGGAACCTCTTAAAGACTCTAAAGACGAGCCTAAGAGCTACTTGTGTTTTTATTTATTTGTTCTCAGCGTGGAAAAAACGTTCAACCCCGCACGAATTAATCGATACCTTGACAACCATGTGTTTACACTGTCACCATAAACATGAAAAGAAAACAGACCTAAATGACTGATGATATCTAGTCGTTCGGTTTGTATTCGCATTGCATCGGTCAATATTTCATAAATTCAACACTTTTCCGTTTTTTCATTTTATTTTATTTTGATTATCTTCATCTAAATTCATCATTTCGGATATTATCACATTTGAAATTGATAAAATATTTACGTTTGACATATTAAAAAAAAAAAAAAAAAAAAAAAAAAATGGCGGAAAATGAATAAAATTTTTCCTCTATTTCCGAGTGATATGGATTACATATGTTCATTTGTATTTCCCCTCCTTCGCTTATTAGTTACACTAGTGTACGTCGTAAAAAAAAAAAAAAATAAAAACTAACATGTTCTTTTATTTATTTACATATTCGTTCAAAGACATTTAACAAGCGCGAAAAATATGTATTTCTCCAGGATCCAAAGGAAAAAAAAATTCAGTGTATCACGTAACATAATCAAAATTCCATAAATTTAATTGTTTTTATGTGAAAAAAAATTTTTGTTTAACGCGGAAAATCATATTTTTTTGATTTATTAAACGACAAAATTTTTTTACTAAATAAAAAAAAAGAAACTATTGTTCGAGATCATCTACCTAGAAATACTGCACTCATGCTCCTTATTATTTTTATTATTCATTTCACAGGGTAACAAAACTTCGTTTGAATCTGGCCAAAAAGGCGGCCGAAGCGTTGGTCAAACCGCCCTTAGCGTCGGGCTAAACCTAAACACTGGGATAGCTTCTGACTGTTGCCAACCGTGGCCGGGCTGGACTTGAGGGTGCATCAGCCCCAATAATAGGGGTTGTGGGATGTACGGAGGGGGGACTAGAGAGCCGTAGCATGGTGTCGGCGATGCTAAATAAGAAGGAATGTGTGATCCGGTTGAGGATAGCGACGTCTCTTCCGGCTCTGGAGATCCTGGAAAAAGAAAATCGAAATGGTTTCCGTTAATTTGGGATATCGTCCACTTTTTTTTTTAGTATTAAAAATCATTATCATCATCTTGGGCGCATTTTGGATGGGCAAAATTTAAGATGAGGGAACGGTAGCCAGATAGAATTTTCAATTCATTGGACACCCTTTGGATTGTCCATTAGATATCCGCAGGATATCCAAATCCATGGGATTTCCATATGGTGTCCAAAGCACGCTTTTTGGATCAGTGCGGGGACATAGGGGGACGTCCAAGAAATATCCTCATGACGTCCTCGGGACTGGGTAGATTTTGCTATCTTGTAATTACGGGTTTTGGGCTTTACCTCCATCTGGAGTCCGTTACGGGATCACAAGAATCACGTGAATCATTCGCTTTACACATTGGGACCCGAAAGCCGAGGTTATCAGCTGTTGCCTTAGGCTAAAATCTGGTTCTTGGAACCTTTGATTCATTCTCTGATTCCGATTCCTAGGGACCTCCTAAAATATTTTTTCATCATTATTTTTGATACATTTGACCCCCTCTCTACCACTCATACCTTTCATGCCCTCATACTCTGTCTACCCTACACCTCTTACACCCCCTTACCTCCTATATCTCCTATACCTTTATACCCCTATACCCCTATATTTCCGACAACTCGTTCAGATTTTCGTAGACTTCACTGAGAAATTTGCAGCAAAACCAAAAAAATTAAATATGACTATTTCATAATTTATTTAAAAAAATAATTACCGCTAATCAAGATTTCAACCTCTTAATTAAATCTGTTTATTTTCTTTTCTAATTTTTTTATGGTTAATTTCTCATATAAATAAGCTCATTTTTATGAAAAAAATAGGTTATTTTGTTTTCTTTTGAACATTTTCGTGTATTTTTTCCCAAAAATTATTTTAAAAAAATGCTCATTAAAAAAATAAAAAAAAGTAAATATTTTTCTTAATTATTCCTAACGCAAAAGGTGTCATCAACTCCCTAACACAAATTCAGTTTTAGATATTTAAGTACTAGTTCGGATTAAAAAAAAAAGAAAAAAAAAAAGAATTAAGAAGGATGTAAAGAGCATTAATTAGTTTACTGCAAACGTTTCCGTTTTCGTTCGCATGTTGGCACTATAATTGCTCAGTCATTTACTGAATTCAATTTGTGCTTCCGATGCTTGGAAAAATAAGAATGCAGACCAAGCTTTTTTTTTTGTGTGTTATAAAAAATTACCACCTACGCTGCAGTTACGCATCACATGAAACTTTTTAACCGAAACCGGTATGACAAGAAAAAAAATTTAAACTGCCATTACCTACTTTTTCTTATTTTCCGTTTTTGAAAAACTGTACGTCAGAGCCAAAAGGTTCAATATGCAAATTAAAGATGTCCGCTAAACGTTGTTTACCCATAACAAACGGCCATCTTGAATTTGCATATTGAACTTTTTGGCTCTGACGTACAGAAAAGGAATAAGTTTAATGAATTTCTTTTACCTAATTTTTTTTTTTTAATTCCCTACACAACTCACTGAATGATCTTCAGACAACAACTCTTGGATGATTTCCAAGCATGCCTTCAGCGTCTCCTTCCAGCCTTCTCCTCAACGTCTGTATTATCGTTATGGTTGTGGTTTGATTTGGACTAGTGTCAGGAAATTTCCCGCTAACATAGGAATGTCAAAAAAAAAAAAATTCTAAAAAAGGTCAGAAAACAAAGAAAAATTTTTAAAATTTATTTTTAAAAAAATTCTCCAGTTAAGGCGGCGCAGGAGTGATTCATTTTTTTGAACACCCTATACTTCGAAAAACGCTAATATTAACGTTTTGGAGCCATATATCAAAATTCCGCTTCCGAGCAACAGTTCTTATCAATCTTAGGCACCTTCATGAAAAATTCCATACCTGACCGTACAGCACTTTTTTGGGAAACCTTAATCCAGGATAAATTTCCGGGAATTTATAGTAGATTAAGGTTTCCTAAAAAAGTGCTGTACGGTCAGGTATGGAATTTTTCTTGAAGGTGCCGAAGATTGATAAGAATTGTTGCTCGGAAGCGGAATTTTGATATCTAGCCTCAAAAGGATAATATTAGCATATTTCGAAGTATAGGGTGTTCAAAAAAATGAATCACTCCTGCGTCATCTTAAGGTCAATATTTTCTCCAAATTTTATTGACCAAATTTGATTGAGAGCTACTCATCGAATTTAAATCGAAACGGCTCATATTATGAAAAAATAAGTCTCAATTCAAATGTTACTTTGTATGTGCATGGGCTATTAGTGTAAATAACAATTTACCGAGACTAAAATTTCCGATTTTATCAGACAGTAGTCAACATGTTTGTTTACTTTCACAACACGTCATGACACACAGAGTTTCAAATGGGAGCAATTTTCCTTCATTTTCGTCATCTATTTCCGGCATCTCATTTGCTATATTTTTTTCCTCTATAGTTTTCCTGTGGGACCTTACTGCAGACCCACTTGCCCAGATCGCATATTTTTCGATCAAAGAACAATCACCCAGATGGCAAAGTCTATCCGGTTCCCATAGGACGTCTTCAGGATGTCATGAGGATATTTAATGGACGTCCATTGGATTTAGCTATGTCCGCACAGATCCAAAAAGCGTCCTATGGATATCCCATGGATTTGTATATCCTTTGGATAGCTAATGGATATCTAATGGACAATCCACAGGATTTCCAATGGACTGAAAATGCTATCTGGGCAGTAGCCGTGTTCCAAATGGGCGGCGGAAGCGTGACTGAGAGGCAGAACATGCCAGTTCAGCTGGGCTGAGGAGCCGAAAATCCTTCTTAAGGGTAAATCACTGTAAATTGGATCAAGTTTGGATCAGTCTTGGGAAAACCCAATGGAAAGTAACATTTATTAAGATTAAACTTTTGGTCGATTTGCTGACTTCCAATGTCTGCCAAGATTGGATGAATCATGGCAGATCAAGTCGACATTGTTTTTCCAAATTAACTACCCGCCATGACAGGATTTGAGATAAGGATCGAAACCTTCATTATGGATAACTGAAACTCCGAAATGGATACCTGCGGAGAAATCGGTTCAGCATAGCCGCCAAATTCCTACATGAGCTTTAACAATGACTGCATTAAGCCGTTAAAACAGGCATTACAGGAATTACTGCAGTTATGAGGAAAGCTAACGCACGTGACTTGACCAAGGATCATCAAAATCTTACTCCGATGTTAAATCTCCGTAATAGGAAGCGTATTTTGCTTTATAAAGGGGGAAGGGGTCGAAAAAGACCCAAAATGTGCTTGAATGGTCTCTGAAGAAATTGTAGAACATATTGAAAGTAATGTCGATCGGAATTTTTTGTGGAGGTCGCTGAGGGGTTACTCACACCTAAGAAAAAAAGTTTAAATGCAAAAATGCAAATATTGTAATGCAAGTGATGCAAAGTCAAGTATACATCAAAATGCAAGAGTGAGTAAACCTTCGTCTGAGCAACGATGACAATTATCCAAAACCTACTAAGTCCTGCCGTCTAATGCCACAACTCCAAAGTCGAAAAAATGAGTCGATCATCCTGTTAACGGCTAAAAATTATCCTAAAGCCTACGGTACTTAAAATTTAATATTTGCCGGACTAAGTCAAGTTTAAAAATATGAATATGATCATCCCGTTTATAATTTCAAACCACGTACTACATTCAGAGTTTAATAATGCCATTTTGTACTTTCGGAAAGCCTTTAAAGTCTGTAATTCACACATATAAAAACCGGATAAAGAAATTAAAAACCCATCAAATATTTTTTTTTTAAAGAAAATTCTTTTGCGAAAAACTTGCTCGATTATTATATATACTGCATTTTAAACATATTTTATTGATATCCTTTTAATCATTTTTATATTACAAACATCTTTTTTTTTCCTTTTAAAAAAAATGGGAAAACCGCGTGTAATAATCATTATAATAAGAAATTTAAAAATCAGACACATGTAAATTTATTAGCGGTTCAAATCGACTTAGTCTTTTACCGAACACAATATTTTTTCCGTTGATTAACTTGATTCGACAGGTGAACTTTTTTTTTCTTTTTTTCGCTCCTAAAAAGTTTTAAACGGCAAGGCTATTAAAACGCAACTTGTTATAAGAGTTCGACTTTTAAGAAAAAAAAAAAATTATCTTGCTTGTTTTTTTAAAAGACATCGATAGTTATTAATCTTCATCAGTGTTTTGGATATATTGATACTATGTCGAACATGCAACAAAGTCTACATATAACCAGAGAAATGCATGTAGACGTTTATACGTAACGCAATATATGTATAGTATATTTAATATAGAAATGCCTTCGCGTGACGCCTCGTCGTTATTAAATCGATGATGATAATAATTATAATAATACCGGTAGTTTTTTTTTTTTTTTAAATTTAAATAAAAAAAGAAAGAAAAAAAAAAACAAATATCGATTTGGAACTCACCTTCGGACGGCCTGTCATCCGAGATTAGACTTTCGATCGTGAACGGTCTTTTTGTCCTGTGATCTTTTTTATGGAGATCTCCGTTTAATACAGTCGTTTGTGACGTGAAAGTCGTCGGGGTTTTGCTACGTGGGGGAATGGGAGAAGGTTCCACCGTCGGGGGCTGCGACGGTGCAAACATAAACCTATTTAAATTTGCTAATGCTGAGAGTTCGTTTTCCAGTCTATCCTTGTCTGATTTCATTAATTTGAATCTGGAAAGAGATTAGAAAAAAAAAGTGTTTACAATCTTCTTTTTGATTTAATACATTTTTTATTCGGTAAATTTGATGAGTGATAAGAACCATATTATTCAGGTAGCAAAGTCTATCCAGTCATGAGGATATGTATTGGACGTCCATTGGATTCACTTATGTCTTCTTTGATCCAAAAAGCGTCCTTTGGACGTCCTATGGATATTCCATGGATTTGGGCAACCTGTGGATATCTGATGGACAATCCACAGGATGTCCAATGGATTGAAAATGCTATCTGGGTATCTTTGTTTTTATGCCTCCAAGTTGGGGCATGCTTGCCCGTACCAAGACATCTTTGCCCTTTACGACCCTGGTCACATTGCATTTCGTGAGGGGTAACCAATCAGGTTGCTACTGAGCCTACACTTAGAGGATGGTACCCTACTTTTATCCCACTCGAGTCGGGAAAATACATAAAATTTTGTGGCACTACTTCCTGAAAGGCCCAATAGTAGCATGAACAACACTGATTACCCGAGTTCGTATTTTTATTAACAAATTATTTTTGTTGAAAAATGTGACCTATTTTAAACGTCAAAAAAAAACATCTTCAGGCATGGTCCCATTCTGGGACGATTTTAACAGTCGAAATGACGTCAAAATAACGTCTTTAAAAATGACCGATAATAAGCTTTGTCAGTGGATGACGTCAAGAGGACGTCTTATTAACATCTAAAATAGACGATACTAGCATTTCGAAATCGAGGTGACATCAGTAGAACGACAATAAGACGTCACCCACGAGCATAAGGCGTCATTTTCACATCGAAAATCTCATAAAAATAAGTCCCGGAAAATGACCATTTCTGATGACCAAAAAGGTGACGTCATTGGGAATAGGTATGCAATCTATCATAACTGGAAACTGTCATAATCGCGATTATGACATACTTTCTTTATGTGACAGACTCTTACCCGTACAAAAAAGAGATGCATAAAATATGTAAATTTTTTGCAAAATAAATACAAAAAATATATATTAATTTTGTATAATTTATACAAAAATTTGGACCTACATAATTTATACATAATTTATGTATAATCATATTGTAGGATAAAAAAATATAAGTTCTTTATACATAATTTATGCATTTTTTATGCATAAAAATGTCCAATTTTTTGTATATTTTATGTATAATTTTTGTATAAATAATACAAGTTTTATGCATCCCTTTTTCGTACGGGTATTTTCATTGGCAAAATCTTTAAAAAATAACTGGAAATAATTCTTTCGTTTGTCACATCAAATGTAACTATTTTTATTTAATTTCTTTTTAGGTGCATTATCTGCAGTAGAGTTTGCTAACTCAATAATACCCACAACTCTAACCGATCAAGTTCAGCGCTTTGTCATGCATCTCCCATAAGAGAAAGTGATAGGTAAGTAAATCGTTCTCATTTGTATACTCCATTTTGATCTCAAGATTGATATGACGAATGTATCGCAAAGGGGAATCTTAACCCGAAATCGCTTGATCAAAATATAAACAAGAAACATTTTTCAGTCTTGCTTTTCTTCGGTCAAAAACGGGTGTTACAGTCTTCATGATGGTTGAATAAATTCGATATTAAGTGTCATAAAATTGTATCTGTGCGAAGAACCTAGAGCAGTTTGAAATGTTTGGAGAAAAGCTCGGAAGTAAAGCAATTTACACAAAACATTTTTGATTTACTTCGTGTTTTAACCAAACCAGAAAGTTTCCTTTTGGGTTTATCAAGATATTTATTATACTTTATTTCACCATATCTGAACCTCCATTTTCACCCCAAAGTTATAGATTTCTAACCCAAAAAAAAAAAAAAAGAAAAGAAAAAACAATCACAACCCCATATCAAATGCAACAAAACATTAACATTCGACATAATGTTTTTATCAACATCAGGGTATAAAAATCTCCTTTTTTTTTTGTGTTTGTCCCTTGAAGCCCGACTTCCGGTTTCTTTTCCCTTCCGTAAGAACTTTCTTTTCATTTTCCCTTCAAGGTTTTTTTTTTTTTTTATTTTTTGAAAATAAAAAAAAAAATTCGAGATTTTAACTAATTTTTATGAAAACAAAAGATTTATCCTTTTTATCAAGTTAAACACTGGACATGATCCAAAATCATCCACATCAAACAAAAAAAAAAGTATATAAAAACAAGGTTCAGTCCTTTATAATAATTTTTTGGCAAAAATTTTAGATTCGAAGTTGAGTTGAGGCTTCCGTGTTGGAAAAATGAATTTGGATCAAGTTTGGATCAATCTTGCGAAAATGTAATGGAATGCAACACCTATTAAGATGGGACCTATGGTCGATTTGCTGGCTTTTAATTTGGAAATTTTGTCACGACTCAATCGATTTAGGATCATGACAGACTTTTTCCTCAGTCCTGTTTTTTTTTATTTTTTTATTTGAATTTCCAGCAGAGTTATGGAAATGTTCTTTTGTAAACATAATTTGTTCTTTAATACAAGAGCGAGGATCCAGCTTTTTTTTTAATCGAGGGAACGAAAGCCTGAAAATATACCCAAAAGTTAATGGAACCTGTGGATGTGGAAAAACAAGCATTACGGCCATTTTGGGTTTTCCAAATTCCAAGTTTTGGTACCGAAAGTTTGAATTTGGAAAATCCAAAATGGCCGTAATTTTTTAAATTCATTAATTTAAATTCATTTTCTCGAATGTCGGATATCATGTTAACATACGGAAATACGAAAACTGTTTCCTGTTGGTTTGTCTTAGAAATTTAAAATGAAAAGGCAATTCGTAAATCTAAATTGAGCTAGACTCTATTTATTTTAAGTATTTTAAATATTTCTACAAAACAGGGAGTGTGAACAACTTCACTTCACTTGCGAATTAATCCGATGATACGATTAATACGAGGCTTTTAAGCTGCTCTTAAGCAATTGTACCCTCAATTTCAGCAATTGTACCTTCAATTGAACTAATTTAACTATCTGATTATTATGCGAATGGTGACGAAATATTACATAATAAAGTCCAGAAAGGTACACAGTAAAACATTTTGTGTATTTTTAACATACACGTCCCACTTACTCTTTATGTCACTTTTTTATGTTAATTTGGACATATTATTTATATTGAAGTTAGACGTTGCTATGGCAATCTATGTTAACTTTGAAAATAAAATACGTGTATCGTTTTTTACACAAAAAATGTCAAAAGCACACAAAATTTTTTACTGTGTACCGGTATTAAAAAAGTATTAAGTACATTTCTGTACCTCAGAGTAGAACTGAACCAAGTCCATCCAAGCAACGAAAAATTCGACTTTTTTTACAAAATGGAGTCGCATTTAGTAAGTTGTACAGTATATTGTTTCAATGCAAATTTATGTCACCCGCTTGTTTTTATTTGGTTTCCTTAAAAAATGATTCGAGCAGAAGACGCTAGTAAATGTTGCCAACCCTTGAAACAGTGCAATGTTACGAATCGCGACTCCATTTTGTAAAGTCGGGTTTTAAAAAAAATGATTCGTCGCTTGGATAGATTTGGTTCAGTTCTACTCTGAGGTACAGATTTGTTTCAAATATTTGCAACTATGTTTCATATGATGATGGCAAAGACACAAGAAGGTCACAATATCGTACATTATTGGGACTTATATTAACAATTTGTTTGTAATTTGACTCCGCCATTGTTTAAATTTCATGCCGGACCGAAACCGTGCTCATTTTACACAGTAAAAAAATTTGTTTAAATTTAGGAAACACGACCCACTTACTCTGTATGTAACTTTTTAATGTAAATTTTTACATATTTATGTTAATTCTAAAAGCTGCTATGGAAATTTTTGTTTTTATTTCTGTACGTCAGAGCCAAAAAGTTCAATATGCAAATTAAAGATGGCCGTTTGTTATGGGTAAACAACGTTTAGCGGGCATCTTTAATTTGCATATTGAACCTTTTGGCTCTGACGTGCAGATTTGTAAATTTTACAAACAAAAGTATGTGAACCGTTTTTAACACAGAAAATGTGTTAAAATTAAACAAAGTTTTTACTGTGTAGGCTTTCAAAACGCTTATTCTATAAATTTTGTTCACTAAGGGCCTTGCTGTAATGGACAAAATATATACAGCTGCAAATCAGTTTTCTAATAAGTTAGGTTAATCTATGAAAATATGGAAATGTTTATCCTTTTTTTTTTTTCTCCGTTTAATAAAAACGCAGCATGATTTTAAAATTTCTACTGTTTTATTACAGGCACCCCTCGGTTTAAACCTCACTACCGACTGGCTCCCCCCAAAAAATAAGGAAGCCGAAATCCCTTTTGAAGTCATATTTGTCAGGAACAATTTTTTTTTCTAACATTAAGAGCTCAAGGACTCTTTGCTCAAGATCAAGAATACTTAAAAAACGTTTTGTTGCGAATAATTATCCAATATTGTAAACATAAATTCATAATTACTTCTTAATTTGTTTGTCGCTTTAATTTAAGATAAACAACGTCAAGGATCGCTTCTGCAACGGTTCACGGTTAAAGTAGCAATTTTGCGTCATTAAAATTATTAAGCATTAGAGTTCCGTAGTTGGACATGTGGCTTTTTAAACAAAAATAAAATATATATTAAGAAACAATGAATAGTTACAATTTTAAGTAGGGAAAAAAAAGGGAGTCCTTTTTTTTTTTTTTTCTTATTAACAAAACGATTCATGGATCCCAATATGGTCGTTACATACAATTAAAAGAACATTTAGCCTTTTCAAAGAAATGGGATATTATTATCGAAGGATGTGTCAGTAGTTCAATTAAAAGATATAAAAAATTAACCCTTTTAAAGCCTGTTTTTTTTTTGTGTAACACTGTTTTGGGCGGGATATTTACTCGACTTTGTGAGAGTCTTATGCCGCAGGATGAACCAAAGCGGATGTTAAGGAGAATTTTGACTTTTTTATCGGTAATCGCTTTGCTGTAGTATTTTCAAAAAAGTTGTTAAATCTTTCTTTTCCTAATTGAATTATGATGCCTACTGATTTTTGAAAATGGAAATACATATGTATAGGACTTTATAGGACCTTTTTATTAAAAATTTATTATGTAATATGGCCAGATAATATATATGTCGAGATAGCAAAGTCTGTCCACTCCCGAGGATGTCTTCAGAACGTCATGAGGACATTTATTGGACGTCTATTGGATTTACTTATGTCCGCACTCATAAACGTCCTTAGGACGCTTTTTGGATCAGTAGTCCTTACGGATCCTTATGAGTAGTCCTTAGCTTTATGAATCAGCGTCCTATGGATGCTTTATGGATCACGGATCAGTGGATTTTATCCAAATCCATGATCCCATGGATTTGGATAGCTGATGACCGATCCACAGGATGTCCAATGAATTGAAAATGCTTTCTGGGTAGGGATACATGGTTCTATCCTCTTTCAGATCTGAGTAAATTTAATCAATTGGGGGCTTTTCTTTGGTGGCCATTTTAACTTGGTCCAAATGGCTTCCGGAACCGAATTTAAACATTTCAAATTGTTAGTCTTAAAAGAGGAAAAGTTTTTGAAATATTCTACAAAAATATGATGACTTTAGCTAATTCTTAAGGTATTTCAATATTATTTGAGTTTTTTTTTTTTTTTTTGTTTATTATGATGTTAAACTATAGTTAGGCCTTATAGGACTACATGTAGGATTATAGAACCCCTAGCCGGTACCTACCGATGGTCTTCAAAAAAATGCAAATTGTTTTATTCACCCGCACCCCTTGCTATTTTGTTAAAAAAGAAATCGGTCAACGAGGCTCAAAACCAAAAGTAAATATATATAAAAAATAAAATAAAATGAAATACAAAAATTATGCATTTTTTGTGCTAGTTCAAGAGAGGTAATTTGTTAACTACACATATTTTAAGACACTTCAAGTACTTAGTTTAAAACACATGCCTATATAGAATCTAATTTTCGCAAGTCAGGAAACGTTTCCACGGCTTCTGTAATCAATTGATGTAATCGGAATCAGAATCCTCAACTTTCCCGAATTCTTCATCAAAATCGGGATTCAGAATAATAAATCTTAATCATAAAAATAAATCGGCACTATTATTAGTTTCAATTTATATAGAGCAAAATAGTGTTAATCAACCATTTAAATTTTTAAAAAATCTTTAATGATCGACTCTTATTGAAAATTGGAATCGGAATCGGCATTTCTCAAAAATCTTTCCTGAATTTTAATCGAAATCGGAATCCCAAAATTTTTTTTCTTCGTTCGGAATCAAAATCAGAATTACCGGAAAAGTATAAAAAAAAATTTTGAAATCGGCATCAGACCCGGGCTAAAACTGGCCAAACCAATAAGAAACCGTTATTTTCAGCTTACTCGAATTATTGCATTATTGTGATTGTTAAAAAAACGATTTTGAACTTTAAAAAAATGTGTAATATTTACAGTAGACAGCCGGTTAACTTATAAAGTTTTTACCGTGTAATTTTGTTTGAAGTTTAACACCCGAAAAAGAATTCGACATGATAGACTTATGTTTATAATAAAATTGCCCGCCGACGCTCAAAAACGGAAAAAAAATAATTATGTTTTGCTTTTAAAAACAAATTTTAACGTCAATAATATCACTTACTAATAAGACTTTTGTAAACATAATTTATTATTTTTGTTTCAAAAGCTTTATCCGACGAAAAAAAAAAAAGTTTAAAATTTCTAACCCAACCCTATAATTATTCACGATTTATTACAACCACGACCAATTTGTTATTCAAGAAAAAAAAAATTATATTTATATACTAAAACGTAGTTTCCATTACTCCTGCCGTCGGAGAAATTATTTAATTACGTATTTATTTTATTTTTTTCCCTGTAAAATTATGTAAACATTACAAAAAAAACTTACCTTTTTCTCCTCCTAAGCAAACTTCCATTTTCGAACATATCTAAAGCGTTAGGATGAAGAGCCCAATAGGCCCCTTTCCCCGGTCGGTCGGGCCTCCTTGGGATTTTAACAAAACAGTCATTAAAAGAAAGATTATGCCGGAGGGAATTTTGCCACCTTTGAGTGTTCCGCCGGTAATACGGAAACCTTTCCGTTATAAAACGGTAAATGTCCGAGAGTGGGAGCATTTTTTCCGGCGAACTCCATATTGCCATTGCCGTTAGGGAAATGTAGGAATATGGAGGTTTTTGGTCGCCGTAAGATTCCCGGCTGGGTCGAGGCATTTCCTCTACCAAATTTTTATGATTTTTTTTTTTTAATTTCGAAACTGTCAAAACATAACTTTCAAGTTCACTTTACTACATGTTAACATTACGAGCGCGTTGTTAACCGCAAGACATAAAATAACATAACTATTTTTTTTTTTTTTTAAAGGAATAAAAATAAACAATAACACAGAATTACGTCACTTTAATGTTACAAACATAAAAGTCGTTGAGCAACTGAGGGAATAATAGCCCATGGCTTTCAAAACATTACACTGCGGTTCCGAATCAGCCATTGGTTGGAAGTTACCCACCGATTTCACGCGTTAAAACATAAACACGGGTTACCATTAACCGCATCCTTAACTTACCCGTGGTCCTGTCTTTTTTACCTAAAATTGGGTTAAATTAGGCAATCCGAGTAAATTGGTTGAGAGAGGCATTCGCGGGTAACGCCTCTCTCCTTCTTCTTACGATTCCGCGGCAGACGTATCTTTATTAAAATTGTTTTTGTTATGTTTTACCTACGAAACCACATAGTTTATGTTGTGGATTTGAATTTCTATGTTTTACCAATAAAATCCTTTTTTGTCTAGGGTAAATAGAATAGGCGGAGTTTACATAAAATTATTCATGACTTATTTTATTAAACTATATTTGGTTAGATGCTCATTTATTTTGTTTCGAATTCAATCGGGTTTATTTATTTATTTTATTTTCGGCTGATAATCATTTTTTTTTTAATGGATACGATTAACTCTAATCATTTATAATTTTTAATGATTTGGAAATGAATTATTATTGTTGCTAAGGATATAGATCTGTCGGTGATATTGATATTGCTGACTCATTTTTTCTATTTAATATATCTCTATTGAGGTGTGAATCGAAAGATCTTTCCGCAATTCTTAATCAAAGGTCATAATCCGATCTTTACTAAATCGATTTTCTCTTTCGATTTTTTTTTGCTGTAGGGTTTCTGCTGAATCAAGGTTAATCAAAATTACAAAGATCGATTTTTTCCAACAGGTTGCCCATCTTCAGTTTGAAGATTGAAAATAAAGATGGGTGGATGTTTAATTTGCTGGACTTAAAAAATTTCGAACGAATTTTCGATTTAAAAAAAGTGTATAATTAAAATGCTTAACGACAGATACACCCAAAAAAATGCTGCTTTGGGTCTAAGCAAAAATGCTTTGTCGCAATGCATTTTTGCGTAACTTAGGTCTAAGCAGTAAAAATGTGTTGTGCCAAGACTCGTGAGTGCTTGTCGCCATGCATAATGTCGTCGGTCAAGTCTAGCAAATATGCTTTGCGGCAAAGCTAGGGATTCACGAGACTGCGAGACAGTATCGCGTCTCGTCTCGCAGTCTCGCGGCTCGCGCGAGACGAGACGAGAACGATATTAGGTTTCTGCGATACGAGACGAGACCGAGATAGATTTGTAAAATTGCGAGACGATACGAGACGATATTTCATCAAATATCGCGAGATATCGCGTCTCGCACTTTTTTTTTTTTTTCTTTTTTTTAAAAAATTTTTCAATCTTCAAGAACGTGTTCTCATAATAGGATTAAAATACCAAATTAAACTCTTTCGGTTCAATTCACATTTTTCTATTCTTTTGCTATCGGTCCTTTGTACTTGCGGTACTGACCGTGGTTATTCAAATAAAGAAACTTTTCGGGCATTTCTTTTTAAAAATGTACTTTTTAAATTTTGGGTTTTTCCATTTTTTCCAACCTTTTTTTCTCGGAATTCGCCAGGTACAACCGGTTCGTTTCGTTTTGCCCTTATATTTTTTGTCAATTCTCGATACTCCTTCGCAGATTTCGGTTCGCTATTAATGCATTGAATTGTTGGCTTATGATAATTTAAGCCTTTGCTTACTTATTTTTGACTTTGGAAAAAGCACTATCCTACCAAATTTTGCTTTTGAGGTTACGTACCAATATGCTTAATATTATGTTCAAAAAAAAATTCTTATCATAATGTCCCCTGCAGAATTGAATTTAGGCAACCCGCATTACATCAGTACTGTATGAAGTACAATTATACGTTGGAATAATTCAGAGATTACTAATGATATAAAATTTCAATCTGGGGGTTTTAGAGGGTCCGAATTTCAAATCTGATATTTTTTTTTTCAAAATCAAGCTTCTTTTTGAGAGAAAGAAAAAAAATGCAATTTTTATATTTTCTTTTTTGGAAAAAAAAACCGTTTATTGAAAAATTGATTTTTGTGCCATAAGCTTAACATAGAATCTACTACTTTTTAAAAGAACCTTTCAAACGACCCAACCCCGCCGAAAACATTCCTATTGTTATTCACTCTTTGATGAATATCACTTTCCCTTTAAAAAAAAAAAAGGTTTTCAGGTTTTAACTTGTCTATTTATCCCTTCATAAGCTAAATGTAGGAGGAAAATCAAGCCAAGTTTCCGCGAAATCTTCTTGGCTGACAACACTAGAATTATTGAGAACGTCAAATTGGTTTTATTATCGCAAATAATTACTTTATAAGATTTTCAGTATTTTAATTGATCGACTTTTTAACTATCAGATATAATTAGTCGCCCGCCATATTGAATTTTGGTTGTAGCGAAATTCGAAGTTTATATTCCAAACCCTCGACTGAATTTACACAAGTACACCAATTTTTAAGCCCCGGCATTTGTAGTTATTGAAACTATGAATTTTTTAACAAATGGACCCTGTGGGGGGGCCATCGGTAGGCAACTAAATTTTTGCGAATAATGGCCTTCCACGAGGGCCATCGGTAGGGGAAGGGTTAAAATGAAAGATAGGAACACATTGGGACTGATAAAACATCTAAAAAATTATCATCCAAATTAATATTTTGAATATAACCGGAGAAAAAAAATGCGAGATCGCGAGACGAGACGAGACGAGACGCGATACTTTGCGAGACGAGACGAGACCGATACGACAGTTTTGCGAGATTATGCGAGACCGATACTTCAATTTTTTCTCGCACTGCGAGACGAGACCGAGACTGAGATGAATCTCGTCTCGTCTCGCGTCTCGTGAATCCCTAGGCAAAGCATATTTGCTTTGTGACAAGAACTTAGCAGTCTTGTCGCTAAGCAACATCGCTTGTATTGCGAACAAGGCAATTCATTTTTTTGGCTGTATTATATATCCTAGAATGTTTTATTGTAATGAGCAGCTTTTATTTTTCTTGTAGTTTTTTTCTAAACAGCAATGCAAATTTATATACCCAAAAAAATTAATTGCCTCGTTCGCAGTACAAGCGATGTTGCTTAGCAGCAAGACTCGTGAGTGTTTGTGGTAAAGCATATTTGCTAGACATGGCAACAAGCACTCACTAGTCTTGGCACAAAACATTTTTACTGCTTAGATTTAAGTTATGCAAAAATGCTTTGTCGCAAAGCATTTTTGCTTAGACCCAAAGCAGCATTTTTTTGGGTGTAATTGTTCTTATTTATTTTATTTTTTTTATTTTTTATTTATTTTAAACTCCATGAAAAAACTTTCGTTTATCGGATTTGTCGGATCTTTTTAAAATTTAAAAAAAAAAAAATTGAACAGCCAAGTCCTATCCTATAAAATAGCATTATAAAATTATTTTAAATAATTTATGTTATTTTATTTTTTTATTATTATCCCAGTTTCTTTAGTTATGATAAAAAGCCATAACTAAAGGAACTAGGGAATTAAATTTTACTGCATTTTGTTACCCCTGCAGACATAAAGTCTACACATGACAAATTCTGGCAGAAATATTTTCAGCTGAGTCGGGGGTAATATGGCTGATACACCATTATTTGGCTTGTAACGAACCCGTATCCCTGTTTCTTCATAATGTTAAATCACCAACCTACTTCATTGTGCGTAAGGGCCCAGCTGATTATCATGGCAATATTTCGTTTTTGCGGTAAGCCAGAAAGCCATACGCACAAGTCAGTTGACAATTTTCCATCTTTATTTCCTTCAACCAAAATCTTCCGTGACGGTGCAAATTCACTATGGAATGTTGGACCAAAATGTTGATACAACATTCCCTTTGACAATCCCTTGTTGTACCAACATATTGGTCCAACATTCCATAGTGAATTTTCATTCTATGCCGAAATTAGTGTGGAATGTTGGTCCAACAAGTTGGTACAACATGTTGGTTCAACTTGTTGTACCAACATGTTTGGTCCAACATTCCATAGTGAATTTGCACCCTAACATAGGTAAATATTTTTAGCTGCATATGCCTAAGAAAAATCCATCGAATGTGTAAACGAAACATTAATGATTCTTAATTTCATAAGCACGCAACCTTAGGCAATAATTACTTAACACGAAATGCAAAGAAAATATGCTCAAAAAAAAATTTTTTTTCCCCTCAATTAATCAAAAAAAAACATTTTACCGTGTCTCAATATTCAGTTTTCGAAAAATTTAATTTTCGCATTTCCTTATGATGATATATTCATTCCTCCCTCGTTGTTATATACGTTACTGTATATGTATAATACGCAAAAGCCAAAAGCAATTTATCTTTACTTCAATTATCTCAAGTAATAAAAGGTTAAATACTTAAGGTTAATTTCCCTTGTAAATTGAATAACACGAGAAAAAAAAAAGAAGAAAAGTGAAACGATAATTTTTTTTGTAAACTACCGAAGCAACTGAGCAATTTTGATCAGGCGGCTAATTTGTGGTATTATGTGATTATTATTATTCGAGGAATGCGGATTGTGTGTGTGGGTTGATCTGAATTAGAAAGGGGGAGAGTGGGGGGGGGGGAGTACATTTTTATTTTTATTTTTTGATTTCGTGTTTCGAAAAGAAAAATGAAATTGGGCGTTTGTGTATGAAAATTATATTAACACATCGAATTACGGAGAGAAAAAAAAAATCAAAATGCCGTTGCGTTTAAAAATGTAAATTTTTCATATAAAGTAAAGTGCATTTGTAAACACCCTTGTAGGTTTACACGATTTCTAACTTCTCATTGGTTCACTGTATTTACCTCTATAAGAACCTCTATCGGGTTGTTTTATCGAAGAATTTCTTCCAAGCACGCAAACTTAAACATTTGCATAATTTATGCTAGGTAGCTACAGCAATAAACGGTTATCGGTCTTTTTTCTTTTTTTTTTTCTTTTGTTATTTTGGACGAGGTACCTGTAGTAGTTCTGGGACTACCGGGACATTTCTTAAATGTTTTCAGGACGAAGTGTGCTGTAAAAAATACTATGCTTAAATTCAAATTGTGGTACAGTATATATCGAAATTTTTAGGTCCCCTGGAAAACGGCTAAAAGAGGTTTAAAAAATCTGACAAAATTCAGGGGATTTCGTTTAAGGGATCGTCCATAAAACACGTGAGCGCGTTTGGGGGGGGGGGTATTCAAAATGTTAACTTTTGCTAACTGGGGGGTTTGCATATCTAACGTTAGCATTTGTCTCATGTAATAAACGTGCAAAAATGAAAATAATTTAAATTTTTAAATTTTTTAAATTATGTAACCTAAGGGTGCAAATTCACGGTGGAATGTTTGACCAACATGTTGATACAACAAGTTGGACAAACATGTTGGGGGTCATGTACATATTACGTAAGCATTTTTTTTTCCATTTTCAACCCCCTCCCCCCCGTTGTAAGCATGAGACCCCCCCCCTCCATATTACGTAAGTTATTTTTTTTTTTTTTTTTTTTTTAATGGAATTAACGGCACTCGACTTCGGTAATTTTCCCCATAATTCATAAACTTTCATTCAACTTCATAAACCGATATAAACACCTATATTGAGAAAAATTAAAGAGAAGGTTACCTTTATTTAGACGGTAACAACATAATGTAATATTAGCTCGCCGCAACATTTACAATATTTAAAGAAAACATGAAATTAATTAATTAATTATTTATAAATTATTTTCCAACAAAGCCGTATAAATTGCGTTTAAGCGCAAGGGGGTGTAATTCTCTCAGTTGGAGGACTTTTCGGCATATTAGATCATAAAGAGGGAACCGGGAATGTTCAGTAAAAGAATACACCAGAGGTACCCGAAGAGTGGACTAATTATTTATTTTATTAATTATTTATTTTATTTTCAAAAATTCCTGGTCAAAGTAGAAAAAAGCTTACGTAAGAGAGTTTGAGACCCCCTCCCCCCCCTAAACATGCTTACGTAATATGTACATGACCCCTTGTGCCAACTTGTTGTACCAACATGTTTGTCAAGAGAACAAATCAAGTATTGGAGAATTTACTCCTACACCGAAATTAGTGGGGAATGTTGGTCCAACAAGTTGGTACATCATGTTGGTTTAACTTGTTGGATTAACATGTTGGTCCAACATTCTATAGTAAATTTGCACCCTAACTCACTTTAAAAAAAAAAATTAATTTTACCTAAGCAATGGCTTTAAGTTGAAAAAAAAAAACCTTTTCTTTGCAAAATTCGAGTTCGAAGAAATTAAGATTTTTTAAATGTTTAATATTTTTTTATTTTTTTTTAATTTTAAGGGGGAGTGGTCCCCGAAATGCTAGTCTTTGCTAACAAAGGGTGGGAGAGGTCAAAATTTGCCAAAATAATGCTCACGTGTTTTATGGAGACCCCTTATACTGTAAAAAAATTAGAGGGTCCTTTCAGCAAAATTCGAAAAATAGGGGCCACCCTAGCGCCGAAATAATAATTTTAGATTATAGCTGTGACCGATCTGGAAAAGGGTCAAAAAAATTCTACTTCTTAAATTTTCGGTAAATTTTCTTTCCGCAGCACTGGGTCGGTCGAAATTCATGCTATTGAATGAAGTAGAATTTTTTTCACTCTAAGCTTCTTTTTTTTGTGCGCTGTCAGTGCTTTAATTTTTCGAAAGATCGCAATTATAAATTCTTTTGTTATCCTTATTTTGTTGCTGCTTATTAACATGTTCGTCTCTTGCAATATACTTAGATAGCATTTTCCATATACATGTATTGTACTGTACATCTTGTGGATTGTTCATTAAATATCCACCCAGGTGTTAGTGATATCAATGTTACAGCATGTAAACAGCGTGAAAACAGTATGTAAACAGTGATAGTAAAAAGAAATATTAAAAAGAGGATGAAAACATTTCGTTAACACGCTGTTCACATGCTATCAATTTTTTTTAAAATGCTCAAAACGTTTTTACTATCATTTCACTTTCATCATGCTGTAAATTTATCGTTTAAAAAAAAAAACAGTTATAGCTTGAAAATAGTATGAAAACAGTATGAAAACATTTAAAATATAATTAATTTTCTTACTGTATACATCGTGATACTAACACCTGGGCAGGATATCTAAATCCATGAGATATCCAAAGGACGCTTTTTGGATCAGTGTGGACATAGGTAAATCCAATGGACGTACAATAAATATCATAATGACGTCTTGAAGACGTTATAGACTGCTATCTGGGTACCGTATGTTGAAGATAATGTTTCGGGAACTTGAGAAAATAAGTGAAAATAAGTTGGAATCAAGGAAATATCTTAGCTCCTTTTTAACCTAACCTGGTCAAACCAACTTGTTAGCTATTAAACCTCTTTGTAATAAAAACGCATCCTTATCGGCAGTCATTCAAATTCATTATCAACATGACGAACATACTTTAGTAGAGATCCTTATTTTGGTCATGAAATTGTACACAAAATGCATACAAAATGTGGGTCTAGTGAAACTGGTCTACTGTGAAACCGGTCTACTGTTTTTTAGACCAGTTTCCGTAGACCAGTTTCACAGTAGACCACTTTCACAAATTTTTAATGCTAAATGGTGAAACTGGTCTAAAACAAATTTTTAAATTGAAGATGGAAAAAATCTAAACGAAGGAAAAACATTTCAAAGCAGCTCTGTACCCAGAAAATGTTTTTTCTATATTAAACTTACGTAGACTTAGAAAAGTGTCCGCCCTGGCCATTGTCTTTGTGCCCCCCCTAGTCTCATAAGCAAAATATAAAAGCACATTTCTTCGTCGTTCATTTCTCGTTTGCTGGTTTTGTTCACCGGGGATTCCCATTGGGACGACAAATCGAGGTCGTTAAAATCATAAGCGTTAAGGTCACCGCTTTCCTCGTCTTTTTTTTCTTCCGCCGCTGCCGTGGTCGCTGCTGCTGGTGGTGGTGGTGCTGCTGCTGGCGCCGCCGCCGCCGCTACCGCTACCGCTGTTGTTACTTTGTTATTCTGTAAGGGAACGAAAATCGATTTTTATTATAAATTAATTTTAATGTTATTTGTAGAACCGCACGGACACATACAGCACTCGAAGTCGATGCGACCGACGTAAACCCTTCTCCGCTGGAGCCTTGATGTCGGACGGCGCTTGTTTCGCTTACACTTGTTTCATTTTGGTTTGGCTGCTGATTGCTGCATGGTTACAGGGCTGTTTCAAGGACGTTGTAAGAATGTTACTTTAGTTGGTGTTACAGTTAATAAGTTGAACAAAAATCCATTTAAATTAAAAGTAAAAGGAGTATTTCATTTCATATGAATGTATTTTGCTACTTTGTAAAGAAATGCAAGTTTGAACACAAGGAGCACTCACTGGTTTTAATTTTTAATTTTATAATTCCTTTCACGCTAGCCAGCACTAGCAAAATACATTCGTACCAAATAAAGTACTTCTTTTTACTTTTCACTTTTAATTTAAATGGATTTTTGTTCAACTTATTAACTGTTACACCAATTAAGGTAACATTCGTACGTATTTGTCCTTGAAACAGCCCTGTAGCCAGAAATGTGCTTTTATATTTAGCTTAAGAGACTAGGGGGGGCACAAAGACAAAAGAGAGGGGACAATTAGATCGGGAAATAGCCGACTTGTTCATAACCTTTTTTTAAGATTGAGGCGATTATTCTCCATTTGAAACCCAATTCGTGCTTTATATTTGGTACTTTCTGACTTTCTCCGATTCACCTTCTGTATATCCATAATAAAAATGGTTCCAGAACATTGTTAATGCTTCTTTGAACAATCCTTGTTCATCGTAGCCATTTTCCTTTAAGCCCTTAAAATTGTATAAAGTTATCTTTATTATTCTGCTTCCAATGTCTTTTTTTTGGAATCCTTCAATCATATCTTCAAAAGGGCTAATTCGTCTAATTTTTATCTCTATTGGTCATCATTAGGCGAATCTAAAGTAATGACTACCGGTGCTGTTCTGGGAGGCGGCTGGATTTCCATTATTGCAGGTTCCACAGTCGGGGTTGCAGGATTCGGATCCTCACTAAAAATACGTTCCATCTGCTCTTCAGTAGAAAGATTTTCCCATTCATTTTTTTCATCTCCGTTTTCTTGAATAGGAATACTGTTCGTTTCGTCAACGTCTCCAGATTTTTCTCCTTCTAATCCATTTCCTTGATTAATATTCAGTTTGTCAGCGTCTGACGACTTTTCTCCAATAGATCCACCTTTGTTAATATCATGCGTATCTCCAGTAGTCTTTTTTCCCTTGTCATCATCCGAACAGTCGCTGTTTCAAACGAAAAAACCAATTAAAATACTTGCAAAAATATTCTGGCTCTGGAAATATGTTATGAAATGGATTTGTTTAGAAATCTTTTAAGGAAATTGGCATAGAAATTGAGGCAAATTGTCAAATCGAATAACGATTTTAAACCTATATTTTTGACATATAATAAGGGAACTGTTTTCCACAAAAACGTAGTTCTACGTCTCCGGAGTGGCTAATTGTCAAATCGAATAACGATTTTAAACCTATATTTTTGACATATAATAAGGGAACTGTTTTCCACATAAACGTAGTTCTACGTCTCCGGAGTGGCTGAGCGCCTATCCACTCAATTTTTTTATTTAATTTTTTTTTTTTTTTTTTTTTTTTTTTTTTTTTTTTTTTTTGAGATTTATCAAATTTGTTGTAGCTTACTGACAGGAGTCAAAATCAAACTGAACTTTCCTTATATGATCGTATCATTAAATTCACTCAATAATTTTTAAAAATAATTGTTTCTTTCTTTTTAGTAAGTAATTGTAGACCAGTGTTGTCACAGTAGACCAGTTTCCGTAGGCCAGTTTCACAGTAGACCACTTTCACAAATTTTTAATGCTAAATGGTGAAACTGGTCTAAAACAAATTTTTAAATTGAAGATGAAAAAAAAATCTAAACGAGGGGAAAACATTTCAAGGCAGCCCTGTGCCTGTACCCAGAAAATGTTTTTTTTCTATATTAGACTTACGTAGACTTAGAAAAGTGCCCGCCCTGGCCATTGTCTTTGTGCCCCCCCTAGTCTCTTAAGCTAAATATAAAAGCACATTTCTGGCTACAGGGCTGTTTCAAGGACAAATACGTACGAATGTTACCTTAATTGGTGTAACAGTTAATAAGTTGAACAAAAATCCATTTAAATTAAAAGTGAAAAGTAAAAAGAAGTACTTTATTTGGTACGAATGTATTTTGCTAGTGCTTGCTAGCGTGAAAGGAATTATAAAATTAAAAATTAAAACCAGTGAGTGCTCCTTGTGTTCAAACTTGCATTTCTTTACAAAGTAGCAAAATACATTCATATGAAATGAAATACTCCTTTTACTTTTAATTTAAATGGATTTTTGTTCAACTTATTTACTCTAACACCAATTAAAGTAACATTCTTACAACGTCCTTGAAACAGCCCTGTAACCAGAAATGTGCTTTTATATTTTGCTTATGAGACTAGGGGGGGCACAAAGACAATGGCCAGGGCGGACACTTTTCTAAGTCTACGTAAGTTTAATATAGAAAAAACATTTTCTGGGTACAGAGCTGCTTTGAAATGTTTTTCCTTCGTTTAGATTTTTTTCCATCTTCAATTTAAAAATTTGTTTTAGACCAGTTTCACCATTTAGCATTAAAAACTTGTGAAAGTGGTCTACTGTGAAACTGGTCTACGGAAACTGGTCTAAAAAACAGTAGACCGGTTTCACAGTAGACCAGTTTCATAGTACCCCAAAAGGGATACAAATCGTATATCTTTTTAATTTTTATACATTTTGTATACAATTGGTATACATTTTCTGCACATTTTGTATGCATTTTGTATACATTTTGTACACAAACTGTATACATTTTCATGACCAACATAGGGACCTCTACCCATACTTAATGATCATTTGTACCCTATTGGCCTAAACAGCCGGACTACTCGTCTACGGAGCTTCCTCCGATGTTGGGAAAAGTCTTCATCCAGCATGTTCGTTGTGTTCCCCCAACATATTTTTAGTGAATTTGTCGCTTCCAGCCCCTTTAAAAAAAACTTTTCCAAAATTTTTTTTGCATGAAAAATGCTCTAAAAAAATTATTTTTTGACTGAGTTTTAAGAATCCAATTTAGCTGTTTTGCCTTCATCTATCTGATCTTGAGTCCGCCACTGACTGTTTTGTCGGATCGGAAAGGAAAGCTTTATAGAGAAAAAAAAATACTCCGTTTATCGATTGTTAAAGAATACAATGTCGAAACATTTGATATGCTCAGACAATCTGGAAACACTATAATCAGAGGCGGATCTCGTATTCGCATATTAAGAATCTCGAATGAGGAACTTTTTACTTATTCAAAACTGTTTAGATCGTACTTCCGATTTGAGTCGCTTCCGATCAGAATAACAATAAAAAAAAATAATAATTGAAATTAAATGCTTTGTGAATTTTAAAAAATTCCGCTTTCCAATTTATCATCACTCCCCCTTCTCTCTTTCCCCCTTTTTCCCGATATTTTCCCTATGTACGGCCATGATTTTTTTTTTTTTTTTTTTTAAGAACTCTTCATTCTGAGCCGCCTTTGCTATGCCCACTTGATAAAAGACGTAAACATAAATTGTTCATAAATGGATTGGTTTTTTTGAATTTATTGTATTTTTGTAGATACCGCTGATAGTACACGGGTTCGGCTTATTGAAGTTGCCGAATCATCCGAAGATAAAGCGGGACGTCCAACTCTGAGAGATCGGGATCCCCGTCTTTTTAACTTTCACACGGGCCCGTCTGTTATGTTGACCTAAGTTAAATTTAAAATAAACGGAGCGGGAAAATATTTATTTATCATCTTAACTTGGCCGAATATAAATCGGTTTCTCACTTTTAATCATAATGGGCGTTCCTACGTGTTGAATTCCTGAGAGCGCGAAGGGGCAAGGGGTCTAATTGATGCTTGGACAGCGGTAAAAGACGTTTAAGTTTTCATCTTTTGTTACAGCTTCTGGATTCAACATCAATTTTTTTTTTTGTTTGGTTCTTTGTATTTCGAATTGGAAGTTCGCATCGTAGCCGGATGGTCTGCCGGAATTGCTATTTGGTTTGTTTTTTATGTGGGAAATATGAGTAGAAAGAGATAGGTTTATGTTAAAAAGCGGGAACAGAAAGAGATAGGTAGAGGTCATGCAGACCTAAATGTCATGCTACATGAGAAAAAGGCATCTTTAGATGTTGAAAGAGGGAGATGGAGAACAAATAGCAAGTGTAGACATGCAGCCGGAACTGAGGATTGGGTAAACATATTAGCGGACGGAAGCAGTTATATCAAGCAGACAAGGAGCAAACAGACTGACCAGTAGTCAAATTTGCATGACAATTTGTTCTGAATTTTTTAGTTTATAATGCTGGCTGAAGGTAGCCTGTGAGTACCCAGATAGCAAAGTCTATCCAGTCCCAAGGACGTCTTCAGATGAAAAAAGCGTCCTTTGGACGTCCTATGGGTATCCCATGGATTTTAATATCCAGTAGATATCTTATCGACAATCCATATGATGTCCAATGGATTGAATATGTTGTCTAAGTAATTATATCAGTTTCTTTTTTACATGTTTCCCGAATGATGGGTGAACAATCTTTCTTGAATCTTTCTTGAATTTTCGACCTTGCATAGGAGAAAATCAGACTGATATTTGGAATCTGACTTCTCGGACCATATGGTTACCAGGATAAGAATTCAATCAGTGTCTCACTGGTCAAGGTATTCTCTTGCCGTGGAAATGAAAAATCGTTCAAGAACGCTGAGGAACTATTTGTGCGTAAGAGGCTGTTTAATAGGATGACCCTTATTTTACGAATTTTTAATTTGGCGAACGCACCCCCTAATTCTTTTAATTTTCCCTTATTTTTAAACATCATTTAGCCGTGTCTCCGGGGACCCTAAAAATTTTGAAATTCCTGTGAAGACCGAAAAATCAAAAATTTTATTTTGATGTAAAAATGGTTGTTTCCTTTTCGAATTTTTATGGCGATCACGAAAATGAAGTTAGAATTTATTTCTGAAAAACGATTACTGTGCTAGAGGACAAAAATATTAAGAATTTTGCAAAAATTACAGCTATAGAATATTTTGCTAATTTTTACATTCATTTTGGCTTCTATCATCAAAACCTCATGACATATATGATTTTTAAATATATTTTCTGTTCTGCGTAAAAATCCAAATAGGAAAAAACTATTTTTACGTAAAAATAAAATTTTTGATTTTTAAATTTTTACGGGAATCTCGAATTTTTTAGTCCCCCTGGGACACAACTGAGGGGCATCCAAAACATCTGAAGAAATTCAGGGAATCTTTTTTTTTGTTACTATAAACGAATCAGGAGGTGCGCCCACTGAAATTCAGTGATTCGTAAAATAAGGGCCACTTTAATATTCAAATATATCGCGGAAATATTTGTTTGCCTTGATAGCAGCCTATACCTCTCAGGAGGATTTATTTTGCGGTGATAATCGTCATTATGTAAGATCTTCCCTGTGAATTAAAATTCAAAAGTAAAGATACCGACAGGCGGTAATTCCTATTTAAAAACACAGGATTCGATAAAAACGAGCATTCCTCACACATGATAACGGCGAAGAACAAAAAAACAAAGTAAATGCTCGTTTGTTCTTTTATTCATCTCACGATTTTCGCATTTTTATTTCTACGGCAAAAAAAAAAAAAAAAAAATCAACAAATCAAATGGTTTGGCATTCCCTGCTTTTTTTCCACCAGCGGTTAAAAATGTAAATAATCTTTTGCATATAAACGTATGTAATAATTTGATGAAAAATAGCGTTACACACCAGCGTTTGAAAGTCGTTACCGAGGGTCACTTTTAAAAAAAGCCTGCACATGATTTTTTTTTTTTTTTTTTTTTTTTTTTTTTTGTTTCTCTCTCACTCTTTTCGAAGTTTTTTTTTTTTTCTTCTCCTTGGCATACCTATATTTATTTAATAATTTCAACTTTCCTAAAGAGTGTTTATAACTACAAATATTAATAATTTGGTTGTAATATTTCAGTTATTTACAACTGTCAAAAAGGACTGACATCACTTAGAAGAGGAGCCGCTCGGGCCCTGATAAATAATATGGAGCTATCGATTTTTTTAACTAAAGTTTATTACAAGTTGGTTAAGCATTTTAATTATTTCATTTTGATAAATCACTCGTATGGACCCGTAATTTTTACATGGGATGAAAGATATTTTTCAAAGTAATGATACCGGTCGCTAGTCTTTTGAATGCTTCGAAGGTGATGAAGAGGCGGGGCGGACTAACAACTTGTTGGCTCAACATCATCTTTTTAGTAATTTTAAATTTTTCGATTTTAAAAGGGAAAATTAAAAAAACAAAAAAAAAAAAATCTGCATCGAACACCTGTTGTTTTTTTTTCCTATATTTATAATTAATCGCCGTTTAACTTTAAATACAAGCTGCTGCTTTTTTTTTGTCGAAACGTAAAGTCCAATAAGTCAGTGTATTTTAATAGAAAATCTTAATTCCAGAGGGGAAGTAATGAGTTCTTTATAGGTAATTTCAATTTTTTCAACCAAAAAAAAAAAAAAAAATAATAATAAATAAGTTTGTGGGGTAGTTCTTCAAAAAAGTCAACATGGCCGTCTTGACTTATCTTCTTAACCCATGTTTTAAAACCCCATGGACCCATGCGGTCCGTATTTAGACCCATGCGGCGTTAAAATCCATGGGTTTTAATGCCCAGACGCCCATGAGTCCATATATGGACCCATCAGTTTTGCAATCTTGGGAAGCTTTAATTTTATTGAAAAATTGTAAGAACCATTTAAGTACATGTAGTAATTAACTGACTTGGAAAATCTGTAATATTTTAAATAAGATTTTACCAACCATCCGCCATCTTGAATTCCCTTTTTTTTTGCTTGAGTTTGACTTCATATTCGGGGTTGGGTACATTAGTTAGAGGCATTTTGAACTGTTGAGACTGAATATGAAGTCAAAATTTAAAAAAAAAAATTAACCAAATTCAAGATGGCGGATGGTTGGTAAAATCTTATTTAAAATATTACAAATTTGAATTTTCATTTGCCTTTTAATTACAAACCAAATTTTTTTTTAAATAAACACAGCACTATTTTCTTTTGATCCTTTCCACAGTGGTGTGGAAAGCACAGAAAATTTAAAAAGTGGAATTATTTTTAGTGAAGAAAGTGCAGTAATAATTATGAATTACAATGTAAAATTATCGGGCATTGGATCAATTAAATTCTGCTACTCTTCAGCTATAATTTGTTTAAATAAAAAAGCGAAATGTTATAGCTGAAGAATCGCAGAATTTAATTGATCCAATTCCCGATAATTTTACATTGCAATTCCATCTGGATCGAGAACGTTAAACAGTATCAATTATGAATTAATTCAAATGAATCATTTCTTGCTTTTTCCACACATAAGCCATTCATTTTTGTGGATTCCTGAAGAAAAGATGGTCGATTTATTTTTGGGCCCCCTATTTTTTCTTTAAAGACAATCTTTAAACACTTTTAGACAACATATTTTTTTTTTTCTGAAAACGAAAAAAAAGAATTGATAAATTACTTTTTACATGTAGATTTTTTTGAAGAACTACCTTGTGGTTTGAAGATTAAAATTATGTTTTTTTTTTCTTGGAGATGAACTCAGTTAGAAAGTTTTTATTAAGTCATTATATTCGCCTGCGTAATTTTTTTTTCCACTCCGCGAAATTATAATGTTGTGTTATAAAATTTTTAAAATGTGGAAAAAAAAAGCGCACGCTTGAACCCTATAATTCGTACGATGAAATCGCGCTCGTTGTTAACAGCGTAATCTGTCATAAGATGAATGTGTAGTTTGCATGATTAATAAAATAAACCAACTTTTATAATATGCTGCATTTTTCATAGCGTAAATAGCTGCTTTTTACATCCGTTGCTGATTTGATTTTTAACACTTGAATTTCGTCGGGTCTTTTTGGGACCAAAATTTTGAGTTTGGGGTAGACTAAAATTTCTGCATTTTAGTGATGCGCGTGAGGAGAGGCGATGCGAGACTAAAGCAGCTTAAAGTCTCATCTTGTATTTTGCGAGACTAATATACTTTTTTTAAAGCTTAAAATTTAGGTACATGAATTGCTGTAATTACAAATCTTAAGTTCAAAATGAGTAATGAATGGAGTTTATGCAAGAAGCCTAGTTTTTTGACCGCATCTCCTTTCAAAGTTAAGCGGAAAATGCCTGATACTTGAATCGGTGTCTTATGGTGTTACTATTATCTCCAATTTTTTTCAGACTTTTAAATTGACCTCTTGAAATCGTACATTTATCCTGAAAATTCTTAAAAGCTTATTTGATGGCAAAAAAGTAAGGAAACGGCCATATTGAGCTTATCAAAACAATTGAAAGTTTGTTTGCTTTTTCAACATCCTTAAAATCCGGGATTTTCTAAATCTCTTTTTTTAAAAAAATATGTAGCATTGTTGCAAAATACAAACCAAACATAACTCATCTGCTTATAAGCAAAATATGAACTATATTATTTTATTGCTCAAACTTTTATCAAAAAAAGTTCTGAAATGGTTTTCCATTCCGTAAACAGTACTGTATAATTAGAAATTTCACACTCGTTTGTAACTCACGACAATTTTCTTTAAATGTTTAATATGTATCAGGTAGCCCGAAGGTTGTATTTCGGTTACTACTTTTTTTAAAAAAATCGTCTTCTTGTTGTATAGTAAATCCGTATTTGGGAATAAAAAACGAATCGTTGATTTCTAATAGGTGACATGTCTTTCGTTCATCTTATGGGCCATGTTCACTTTTTGAAATCAAAGGTTCAATACAAAATCAAACATAGTCTTCTTAAAATATATTAAAAAAATAAGCGTATCCGACTGTTTCATGTTTTAGTAAACTAGGGGTTATTTACAGATTACAGCTCCATCTACCGTCAACAGTTAGTAACATGACTCTTGGTTTTATTCCGCTGGAGCGCGTTACTGCATGGACACGCAACAATTTTTTTGAAATGAAGCGGGCTCCAAGCTAAAAAAAAAGTTAATTTTTTTTTCCTTCAAAACTCAAAGCATGTTTTTTTTTTTTTTTTTTTTTTTTTTTTTTTTTTTGTGCTAAAGTAATCCCGGACCAGTTTTTTAACACCGGGATCCCGGGATTTCATGGAAAAATTTAAAAAAAAAGGATTAGTAAAAAAGCAAGAGAATCTGTGCTACAATAATACAGCTCCTGATTTTCTTATTCGCCATTTTGTCGTTTTGCCTAATCACTTGTGTGATAAAATTTGGCCTAAGGCAGACTAAAAAATACGGTAGCAATAACGGAATCAATAAAAATATATTTTGTTGACGTTATCAAATCCGGTTTTATTGCGGTTTTTCCTTAATCAAATTATCACCAAATTAATTATATCTTTTTTTTTCTTGTTTCAGATTTGGGTGAAAACAGCTGCTTCGAAAAGAAGTTTCGAAGACAATATCAACCATTTCTATTTCGTATTTCAACGGAGTGTCGTTAGCTCAATTTTGTTTTCCCTTTTTTGTGCCGAAAGTCGAACTTTCATACGAAGTATAAAACTGAACATGCAGAGGAACAGCTCACCCGCTAGAAATTTGAAATCGAGGGCGGGGAAAACATCTCCATCTACAATTAGATCAAGATCCAGTTCTCCTGGGCCTCAGTGTCATGTTAGGCGAAGGTCAAGATCGCCTGAAATTCGACCTAGCAAAAGCTATTCTCCACTGCAAAGAGATACTTCTCCAAGGAGATCGCCCACCCCTGTAGATCAATTAAAAATGTCTAACTTAAAAATATCTCCTCTAAGAATACCTTCCCCAAAAAGATCTCCCCCAACAGAATGTCCTCCTCATACAAGGACTACCAGAGATACATCAAATCCTCAATGGCGAAGGCCCAACTGGGGAGTCTTAAATCAGCTAGTCATACCTAGAAGAAGCGGCGAAGGCAGAAAACCTATATTCGACAGAGAAGAGATACAAACACACGTCATGAGGTATGACGAAGTAGATGATGACAGTGGGAATTTTTTGCTTGAAAAGATGAAGCCATAGGGAGTCTTAAATCATTGTCGGAATAATAAAATTGTGCAAAGTGAATCAGGAAGCGACAGAGAACGTCCTGCACATGGAGGAACCGGACATGCATCTGCTCTACTTTGTTTCGAAAAATTTAAGAACATTAAATTTGAAGTTTGGCGTCCTGAGTTCGGAAATCAAACTTTACAATATTATAAAATTGAAACTTTTAGATTGTAGTGAGAATTTTAATCGTATCCTCGGATTGAGCTTAATGTTGAAATGTGGACCTAGATCGCCCAAACAACAAATACCCGGATAATACACGGATAATATCGGGTGTGCGTTTGGTGTAATACACCACTTATTGAACCCGATAATATCCGGGTTTTTCTAAGACTTTTTACACCATTTTCACACTTTGAACTAAATACATAAAATCACATATGGTTGTGGGAGCTCAAATAATGCCAGATATTTTACATATGATTGTTATATCAATAAATCTCTAAATCATCTAAATCTCAATTTTATAATCCTGTGTAGGCTAAACACAATATAAAAATACAAAAATCAGAATTTTCGGAGTCAATCCTGATTTTTAGAACGAGATTTTCAGTTTTCAAAATATAAGCTTTCGGGAAAAGTCAGGATATGTAAAAAAAAAAATTGATGTCTCGTTTATTTATAAGGCTGGAGGGATAAAATTTTGCATCTAGGGGTTTATCGATCCGAAAAATCCAAATCTAAAGTCAGAGTCACAGTCACGAAAATGTGAAGTCTTTATGCTTGATACAGGTAAATTAAAGCCCAAAATATTATAATTAGGCCCTAATTTATAAAACAGCCGAAGTCTCGGCTCAGGTGCCTCGACTACTACTAATAATAACATTTTTTCCTTTTTTCTTTTTACTGTTTTACCTTTTTTTCCGGGATAAATACTGTGTAAAAAGTCTTAAAATACACGGGTATTATCCGGTGGAAATACATCACATTTACACCGTGTGAATTCGTTTTGTATACACCGCTCTTTTTGTCTGGGATAATTATATTTTCGCTTCAATTTTTTAATAGGCAATATAAAATGGAGTGCTTTTCTAAAAGAGAAAAAAGAGAAAAAAAAGAAGGGTAATATGCTTTTTCCAGTTTCGTAGATCACCTAGGAATGTCTTACTTAAGAATATCTCGCCTAAGAATACCTTTCCCCTAAGAGAAAGTAGTTGATGATGACAATGAGAATTTTTGTCACGATGGGCCTAAATGTATTTACGATTTTATAAATCATTATTATCATATTTCGTACGAATTATAAAACTGGAGCTTTTCGCTAATATCCTTTACCTCTCTAGCTTAGGATTTTATCATTAAGAAGGTATCAATTGTTTAATTTTTTTTTTTTTTTTTTTTTTTTTTGAACACTAAAGTTTGAGCCACTTGTATTTTCGTACGGCCTCCTGTTTCAAGTTTTTTTTTTTTTTTTTTTTGCAATAATTATTTAAACTCAGGTATAAGAGAGAAAGAAATTCTTAGTCTGAGCCAATTAACAGCGAGGAATCGAACCTCGATCTCTCCGTTTGCCAGACGGAAGCTCTACCTTTAAGCTACGACCCTTGGTCCCCGACAAACGAATATTTCACTATTTCACTCTCTTTTCTATTTCTCACTAATTTTTTTTTTCTCTTATACCTGAACTTAATTATTGCAGTCATTGTTGCTTCTAGCTTTAGAGGAAGGAAAGGAAATGGATTTTTCCGATTCAAAAATTAAACTTTTTTTTCTCTTTTTTAGGATTACCCTTGGCACACTGCTAAAAAGGTTATTATCCCCTAACGGCATTTTACTTAGTTTGTTTGGAGCAAAAATTGCGAAAAGATAAAACAAAAAAAAAATGCACAACGAGTTTATACTTATACTGTAGCTAGGCCTAAGCCTAGCTTTTAAATTAAAAATATCATTTTTAAATTTAAAAAAAAAATTGGTTCAGCTAAAGCATAAATAAATAAAATTTTGCTAGATTTAATTTCTTTTAGAAAACATTGTTAGCTTATGATAAGAGGGGTTCAGTTAATTTATTTCCTATTTAAATTAGATGTAAATAGGAAAATAATTTTTTTACGATCAATGTACAAGTTTATGATCTAACCACACGAGAGGTGGAAAAATTAATTTTAAAAAATCGTATAGAATTAGATACACCGTATTTAGACTGGATCAGGCATCCAATACAAATTTTTGTAATTTATTTATCAAGAGTTGAATAAAAAGCAACCTGTAATAAAAAAAAGCAACTTGATATTTTCACAAAGTTTTTTTTTATTTTTTTATTTAGTCACAACTATTTATTTCCTGATATTGAAGAGGAAAACACAGAGAGTGTTTTTACTATTTTCAGATGTTATTTTAATTTTTTTTTTTTTTAAACTTATTTTCCAACACGAATTTCTTGAGATTTTCGTAATAATAGATAACCTTTCAATGAAAGGTAATGCAGGTATAACCAGCTGGATAAAGTGAGTCTAATTTTTATTGCTCTTATAATTTAATTTCAATTTAATATTCGGATTAATTTCTTTTCTCCATAGGACTGGGTGTTTTTTATGAATATTCGCGGGAAAGCAACAAGACGAAGCCATGTTCACGTCGAAAAGTTGGTAACTCTTGTCATCGGCCATATTGGTTTATGACACGTTTATTCGGGTGTAAAATTATACCTTCCATTCAGTTGATTAATTGGATTAATTAAGATTTATAACGTTTATTGCACTTACGATATAACGTTTAATTGCACTTCCATAATTATTTGCAAATTGAATATCATCCTCTGAAGCAGTGTGTGAGCCAAAGATTGCGAGTTTTAGGTCATCAACGATTTGTTCGAAGAGGAATGTATAAGGTCGACATGAAAATGTGGATTCATTGCAAGCAAATGAAGTATTGTTAATGAGGATTGGATTTATGAATGTTTACAGGGATTACAGGTACATAAGGTGAACATAATTTTTAAGACCTGTCTTTCTGACGACTCAAAATAAAGAGGTTTAATGATTTAGTGTAGTTTATAGTATTTTTCAAAGCAGCAAAAATGAGTATTAAGTTTTACAACTTTTTCTACTTTCTGTCCAGGTTGACAAGGATAGAATTATAATGACAGGCATATGCATATCTCATCTTTTGCTTTCTGAGCTTCTGTCATCTTTTAAAAAAAGATGAGATTGAAGAATTTGCAACTTCATGTTCAATTATTAGTTACTTCCTTTTCAGCAAGCTAGGAATTTAAATGTAATAATTCTTAAGAGTTTCATAATTTTGTTTGTGTATAAATAAATATATTTTACATTTTATAGGTTCCAAATATCTATTCCTGTTATATGAAAATCATTTATATGAAGTGTTTTTTGCTTTTAATTCTTTACAGATTGTCGATTTGCTACGAATTTGGTGCCTTGCTGAGACCAAACTGGAATACAAGCATTATCCTCAGCTAACTGGAAAATCACAAATAAATTGTGCAATACTATAAACAGCCTGGCTTTTCCAAGATATTAATTTCATATCAAGGAAGATCTGAAATACAAATCCAAAAGGTAAATTTTTTAAACTCATAAAATATCTTGCTTTTGCATCAAGATTGTTGTATTTTTAGATGTTAAAAAACGATTTCTGCAGTATTTTAAAAAAGCTTAAAGAGATTTCTTATAATTTGCAATCATAATTAGGTCATAGGATCCTTATCATAAAAATTAAAAAAAGAAAAATTTAGAAGACAAATTTCATTTATTTAACCTTTGTCGTTTGTAAATTGGGTGTAGTCAATCAGTTCTATAATCGTCTTCTTGCTTGTTGTCATAAAAATTGAACTTTTTTGGACAAATTGTAATCTTTATAATTTAAAAAAAACGTAAAGCCTAGACTTTATATAGGAAAAATTACCTCACTATAAAATGGTGGTCAGGGCAATTTGACGATATTGAATATAAGGTTTTATAGAAAGAGGCTGCCAGCACGAGAAGTCCAGCCATCCAACCAGGAGCTCAAAGGAATATTCCTTCTAATTGATTTTATGTTAGAAATGTAAGGTTTAAATCAGGTGGTGTGCATTATTTTTTAGCATAGTATGAAATTTTGAATGAGAAATGGAAAATAAATAAATGAAAACGCATTGTAAGAATCACTTTCAAGACATCCTGGATTATATTCAGTTGCTTTTTACTGTTCAGCTCAAATTTCTTAAATATTGTTATGTTAAACAGTGTTTGATCTTCCATTTGTTCTCTAGTGTTCATAGATTTTATCACAAAAATAATTTTAACAGTAAACTTAGATGTAATAAGTAAGACTATATTCTAATGTTTTATGTTATGTACCTGCTTATACAGTAGGCCGTTCAGCATTGGTTCCAAAGGTTTAATGCAAAATTTAAACGCATAAAATTTTATGTTACACAGGAGTAATGTTGGACCATACTCCTCCAACAAAACTCTCATTTTCTGTTAAATGACTGCTTAGGCTAAGGCTTGGAAATACATGGACAAAAAAAATTTTTTGTTTTTTTTTTAACATGAACAGGAAGCAATTATTGTTGGATGGTTTGATGGTAGAGAATGTTAACATTTTTATCTAAAGTTTTGTTATTTTTATCTAAGTTTCTCAAGTTTACTATGTAGAGTTTTATTTGAACATTTTCTGATAAAACTCTTTAATAATATTTTGTAAGAAAACTAATCAGACCATTTTTTTCAGTCTGTTTTATTCTTATATCTGTTCATGCTTATTTAATAATGTAATGACTTTCATATTTTCAGATCAGTATTTGGATTGCAATACAGACAATCAAAAATGCTCAGTTGTCAGTTTGTCATTTTCCAAAATATCAAATGTGCATTTCTGAATGCAAAAGCGGAGATTCAGTACACTGTAAGTATAGCAGCTAGGCCTTGATAATTTTTTATTTGAATTGGTTTTAAGAAATTAGTTGTTAAAAAGAAAACCGGTATTTAAAATTTAAATCCAATTAGCAGTTTCATTATGTATGGTTAGGGGCTGCTTACAAAAATGGCTTAAGGATAAATACTATTTTTCTTTTTTCTTTTCAGGCTGAAGCTCTAAAAGCTTTGTCCACCCCGCCCTGGCAGGAACCTGTCTTCTGAGGGCCTGTCTTGTGAGGGCTAACCTTTACCTAGATCTTCGTCAGGAGCCTATCTTCGGAAGGTCGGCTATCCTTTTCCTAGACCTTCGTCAGGAGCCTATCTTCGGAAGGTCGACCATCCTTTATCCAGACCTTCGTCAGGAGCCTATCTTCGGAAGGTCGACCATCCTTTATCTAGACCTTCGTCAAGAGCCTATCTTCGGAAGGTCGACTAGACGTGTGATTAGGATATGGCGTATTATAGTACAGAGTAAGGAATTATTTTTTCTCTTTTTATCATTTTGAAAGATAATTAATTTTTTTTTTTTTTTTCTTCACAGGCGGTACGCCTCTCTTTCTGGGAGCTTGGATTCATCGAGAAAACCTGAGCGCGGTCCTAGAGTCGTTTCCCCTTCCCTGATCCAATAGCAGGGAATCGAAAACAAAATAGGATCTCTCTCAGGTGTTCGATTTTCCTCCTAAGAAGAGAAAGCTGCGACGTCTCTTCTTCTGGTCACCTGAAGAGACAATTGAAATATGGCACGCTGTATTTTACGGTAGGTTTTTTTTTTTTTTTTTTTTTTTATTTTTATTTTTTTTTTATCCATTCAATGAAAGGAGAATATCGACAACGTTTTTACGAGGTTTCTAATAATGAATGGTAAAAATCTGGTCAAAACTATTTTATGAAGAAAACATTTTTTACAAAATAGTTTGGTTTACAAAAAACAGGTTTGTCTAAACCTAAATTTTTCCATATGATAGTTTTCCTGCACAGATGCCTACATAAATATTCTTCCAAAAAAGTCATGATAACTTGTAATGTAATCTTTGTAATGTAATATGTAATGTAATATGTAATCTTTTTTATTTTCCGATTATTTTATAGGTTTACAATCACAAATCCTGAGATGCCATAAACAATAGTTTCCTTTACATGATGTTCGGTGTTTATGTACTCCGGTCTGCTTCCCGATTGCGAGCATATTTGTACCTCTTCATCCGTCATTTGAAGAGATTTTATAGTTTGGGCCCACTCAACATTGAGTAAGAATTTTTTTAATGTTGGAGATTTTTTGGTATTTATACTAATAAATATGTTTTACATTTTCAGAGGTATGTCTGTACTAATACGAATGGAATTATGGTGTCCCAATTGTCAGTTCTTGATGTTTGCAGAGTTAATATATGCAGTGTCTAGTATTGGAGCTGAGATTAAGATTGTAAGTATATCGTAATTTTTTAAAATTTCTATGATTTTAAGAAGAAACTTGACTTAAAACAAAAAAGAAACTGATGTAAATTATGATGAATAATTAATAGTTAACCGAAACTGTAAAAAAATTTGTTATTGCATCTCGTTTGATTGTAAGGAGAAGTGGGGAAAAGTGAAAAAATGCAGGAACGTTGTTTAACAAGGGAAAAAACTATTAAATCTTTTCTAATTTATCTTTGAAAAATGTCAAAAGTGCACATTTTTGATACCTCTCCCTTCTCGCTGGTAAGAGTGAAATCACTTTTTTTTTTTATAAGTATGACACGGCATTAAATTTTTTTGTGACCTTTTTCTTCCCCTTCCCCTTCCTCTTCAAAATATTGTTAGGTAATACCGTTTATTATGTGGGACTCCTATAAAGGGCATATGAATTTTTGCTGCCTCATTTTTTTAAAAAATTTCAAATCAAAATTGTAAACGTTTATAATGTATTTATTAATTTGTTCTTTCTTTTCAGACTCAAGCTCCGAAAGCTCTGTTAACCCTGCCCTGGCAGGTGCCTGTCTTCTGAGGACCTGTCTTGTGAGGGCTAACCCTTTACCTAGATCTTCGTCAGGGGCCTATCTTCGGAAGGTTGACTATCCTTTCCCCAGACCTTCGTCAGGAGCCTATCTTCGGAAGGTCGACCATCCTTCCTCCGCCAGGGGGAACTTTCCTTTAAGGAACTCCAAGGAGGTTCCTTTTAGAGCTTTCGCATAGTTCAGAGGGCATACCGATAAAATGTAAGTGATATAAAACCATTTTTAATTACAGGAATATTTTTAATTACGATAAATTTTATTATTTCAGATAAATTATTACTCTATAAATCCATGTCCACGTTCAAGTGCAAAAAGTAGATGTTCTTTGTGGATGGAAAATACATTTAAGGAAATCAGAGAGGTGTAGGAGTTAATCAACTATAAGTGCAGAAGTGTTTCCAGCTAAAATCAATAGCAAGTATTTTCTCGATAAATGATTAATTTTCATAATTTTTAGATCATTAATAAATTTAGATGTTACATTTTCAGGATAGTGTCTAGATTGCTATGGAAACAATTAAAAGTGATGCTAAGTTGTCAATGCGTCAAGTCCAAAGGACGATTTTTATAATAAAGGAGCGGATATTAAACATTGTAAGTCTGCGTATTTCTTAATTGTTTTAATACGATGGGATTTAACAGGGTGTCAAACTTTTAAGAAAACAAACAGAAATTGTTATGCCTAAAAAAATTCAAGTCAAGTACTATGTTTGCTTTTTATATATGGTTGAAACAAGCAAGTAACTGAAAGAAGTTACATTAATGATATAAGTGGGGAAACTGTAACTCTAGCTTGACTTGTCCTTAAAAAATCTGATGAGATAATTTGAATTACGATAGGAATAATGCAGAGATACAGATTTCAAAAGTCTAAATAAGTTCGCAATTAATATCAAGTAAAATCTAGAAGTTCTAACTCCACGAAGGAATCATTGAAGTGTCATAAGCAGCTTGGGTAAAACAATAAAGGAAAGGATTTCTAAAATCATACTTCATGTTCAATCTCCCTGTGAAAAAGACTGTCTTGTTTACGAAAAGGGGCAAAGGTCGAACACTGCTCTGAGACTAAAAAAAGTTCAAATTAAAGTTGGCGTACCCCCATTTTCGTACCAGAAATTTAACAGAGGATGGAGCTGTGTGTCAACTTCCTCCATAAGCACAATTTTCATTTTATTAGCACTGCCACAGATATCAGCACTATCCTCTTACATTAGGGTGTTGATACCTAAATTTAGACATGGGTTTCAAACCGTGTAAGGCAACCCAGTATTATTTCATTTGGATTTCATAACGTGAACCAAGCACAGTGAATGCTAATGTAAACTTGACTCGACCACGGAGCTTCCACGTGCGAACCGAATCCAGAGTTACCAATGGACTGCCGTTCGTCCTCTTTGAAATACTACATTTGAGAGCTTATAATTTAATTCAATATTAAACATTGAAAAGACTATTGAAAAAAACTAAACGCAGTCAAAACTTTGGGAATATCTATTAATTTTAGGGCACTAGGTTTTTGAAGAACCCTGTACAGTATATTCAAGAACAGATTTTTTAGCTACTTTTTAGTTTCTAAAATAATTTTTGAGCAGGAAGCCCTTCAAGGACTTTTAGTTTTAAAAATTAGGAAGTTCTAAAGACTTTAGTCGAGGAAATGAACGTAGATATTGGTAATAACCTAACCTAACCCAAATAAACTGGTCGATCACAATTTTCTTGCCAGATGTTTCGTTAAAAATTGTGAATAAAATTTTGAAACATTGAATTAATTTTTTTTCTTTTCTTTGCAGACTTACGCTCACAAAGCTCTGTCAACCCAGCCCTGGCAGGCGCCTGTGTTCTGAGGGCCTGTCTTGTGAGGGCTAACCTTTACCTAGACCTTCGTCAGGAGCCTATCTTCGGAAGGTCGGCTGTCCTTTTCCTAGACCTTCGTCAGGAGCCTATCTTCGGAAGGTCGACCATCCTTTATCCAGACCTTCGTCAGGAGCCTATCTTCGGAAGGTCGACCATCCTTTATCTAGACCTTCGTCAGGAGCCTATCTTCGGAAGGTCGACTATACGTGTGATTAGGTTATGGCGTATTATAGTACAGAGTAAGGAATTATTTTTTCTCTTTTTATCATTTTGAAAGATAATTAATTTTTTTTTTTTCTTCACAGGCGGTACGCCTCTCTTTCTGGGAGCTTGGATTCATCGAGAAAACCTGAGCGCGGTCCTAGAGTCGTTTCCCCTTCCCTGATCCAATAGCAGGGAATCGAAAACAAAATAGGATCTCTCTCAGGTGTTCGATTTTCCTCCTAAGAAGAGAAAGCTGCGACGTCTCTTCTTCTGGTCACCTGAAGAGACAATTGAAATATGGCACGCTGTATTTTACGGTAAATTTTTTTTTTTTTTTTATCCATTCAGTGAAAGGAGAATATCGACAACGTTTTTACATGGTACCTAATAATGAACGGTCTGAATTGAATGATCTGGTCAAAATTATTTTATGAAGAAAGTATCTTATTCAGGGGTCGGAAGCAGCTAAAAATCAGAAGGCGCCGGCACCAAAATTTTCAGAAAATAAAATCGGCGCCAGCGCCACAATTGTATAAAAATTGGCGCAAGCGCCGGCGCTTTAATCTATTTTATTTTGCGAAAAAAAGCAAAAAGGCGTTACGTCACAAAAAAAAAAAAAAAAATCACGTTTTGTACTTAAGAAAATTTATTTATTTTTAAGAGCAAAAACTGAAAGGAAAGACTTTAAAATTTAATTATTGAGATAAACATTTAAAAAATCAAAAAATATGAATCAATGAATACTGAGTACTGAACTAATTCGCTATCCAAAAACAAAATTTTTTACTGTGTAATTAATGTAAAAGCAAAAAATTATAAAATTTCCATTTTAATTTCACTAAAATTTTCCAAAATTGCCTAATTTTTACCGGCTTCTGATAAAAAAAAACGAGATTGGAAAGAGGTTATTTTAAAAAAATCAATGAAATTCTAAAAATCTAAAAATTATTTTTTAAAAAAATTTTGAATCGCCGGCGCTAGGGTTGACGCCGGCGTCACACCGTACGTAAAAAACCGGTGCCGACGCCAGCGCCGATTTCGGAACCCTGATCTTATTTAGAAAATGGTTTGGTTTTTTAAAAAAAATAGGTTTGTCTGAAACTACATTTGTCCAGATGATACTTTTTTTGCACAGATGACTACATAAATGTTCTTTCAAAAAATCATGATGACTATAATACTGTAATCTTTTTTATTTTCCCTTATTTTATAGGTTTAACATCAACAAACCCACAGATGCCATAAACAATAGTTTCTTTTACACGATTTTCAGTGTATTTGTATTCCGGTCTGCTTCACGATTGCGAGCATGTCAGCGTATTTGTATCTCTTCATCCGTCACTTGAAGAGATTTAAAAGTTTGGGCCCACTAAACCTTGAGTAAGAATTTTTTTTAAGGAGCAGGACGTTTAAGATTTTTTTGTATTTATACTAAAAGTATGTTTCATATTTTCAGAGTTATGTCTGTACTATTACGAATGGAATTAAAAACAGTACCCCATTTGTCAGTTCTTCATGTTTGCAAAGTTTATATATGCAGTGTCTAGCATTGGAGCTAAGATTAAGATTGTAAGTATACTGTAATTTTTTAAAATTTGTTTGATTTTAAGAAGAAATTTGACTGAAACAAGAAAAGAAACTGAAATTGAGAATTTAATCAATAGTTAGCCGAAAGTGTAAAAAAATAGGCCGTTATTGCATCTCGTTTGATTATAAAGGAAAGTAAGGAGAAGCAAAAAAAACGTGAAACATTTTTTAACAAGAGGGAAAACTATTAACTCTTTTTTAATATATTTTTGAAAAATGCCAAAAGTGCACATTTTTGACACCTTTACCCTTCTTGCTAGTGAAAATAAAATCGCTTTTTTTTTTCTTTTTTAATAAAGATGACGCGGTATCATATTTTTTTTGGGCCTTTTTCTCCCACTTTCTTCTTCAAATTTTGTTAGGTGATACCGTGTATGTGGGACTCCTATATGTAGGGCATCAATTTTCGCTGCCTCATATTTTTGAAAAAATTTCAATGAAAAATTTTTAACTTAATGCATTATTAATTGGTTCTTTCTTTTCAGACTCAAGCTCTGAAAGCTCTGCTAACCCAGCCCTGGCAGGAGCCTGTCTTCTGAGGTCCTGTCTTGTGAGGGCCAGCCCTTTATCCCGACCTTCGTCAGGAGCCTATCTTCGGAAGGTCGGCTATTCTTTTCTCGGCCCTGGCAGGAGCCTGTCTTTTGAGGTCCTGTCTTGTGAGGGCTAGCCCTTTACCCAGACCTTCGTCAGGAGCCTATCTTCGGAAGGTCGACTATCCTTTCTTTTGACCTTCGTCAGGAGCCTATCTTCGGAAGGTCGAATTTTCCTTCATTTAACCAGACCTCCAAAGGAGGTTCCTAGAGCTTTCCCGTAGTTCAGAGGACATAACGAATAATTGTAAGTAAAATTTTTAATTAGATCCTAACGAATTACTTTGGCCATTATTATAACAATTTTTTGTTCAATTTCAGATGATGATGTCATATCCATGTTTAAATACAGAAGTCATATCCAGTTGTTCTTTCCGAGTTAAAATGGAACCTGACAGTTAAAATGAGTGTCTAAGATCGACATGAACGAGCAATTCTTCCAAGCAGTTTTTTTTTTGGCGGTTTTTTTTTAACTGCTGGCAGAAGTAGATAATTAAATTAAACCCAGAGCTCGAAGTCGCTTTTCACAAGCCAACCCGTATGAGAAATCCGAAGTGCAGAATATCAATTCAGTAAGAAGGTAATAATTTTTCTCTTCAAAAAATTCACAAAAGAGAACATTTTATGTACAAAGCGTATTGGTTTAATGACTTAAAAAGTTTTAAAAAGGACTATAGGCCTATGCTATCGTATAATTGGGACATTTGAAATGCATTTTTGACTAAAGTCATAATAATATACGGCTTCTAACAAAATTTTAAAATTTAATGTACACAATTGAAAAATTCTGCAAAATAACTCGCAACAAGACGCAAACGTGGCTCAAAATTTGAATAGTTTGCTTAGCCGACCCTTTCAATGAATGTATAATTGTATGTTTGGTTTTTTTTTTTTTTTTTTTTTTTTTTGCAGGTGATGGTAAGATCTCGCAATCGTCAATTGATCGAAGCACATAATTTCCGCCATAGAGGAGGCGATGTAGGACCATCACTTTATTCGGGTTTTATTCACAGGAAGATACCGATAAAGAAAATCTGCAAAGCTGCATGGTAATCGATAAACTTTTAGATTGTATGATTTGAATCGAAAAAAGGCAGAAATTTAAAAAAAAAAAATTTCTTGCAGTTACGCTTGCAGATACGAATTTACGCATTAGTAGTACCAACTTGAATGCAGGCTGAAAGAGAGCACTCAAACGCAATCACCAAGCGAAGGATACTGCGTTATTTCGTCGCCCCCCTGGGAACCTCACATTTCGTATTGTACAAATTAATCAAATACAACATGTCAGATTACCAGGGGGCAACGACAATTATCGTTTTATGGCCTGCCAGAACCATCCAAATGGGGTTTGCAAGTAGATGTCTACTGAATCTGGTCAATCATGGATTTTGTTTTTTTAAATTATTATTAAACCAACTTCCCTGTGGCGTCGGAATATTTGAATAAGTTTATACTCAAATCTCTTTAAAAAAATTTTTTTAAGTAATGAACTTTTTTAAAATAATTAATTAATTAATTAGGCCTAATTGATTGATTGATTCCTAAATATTTTTTTTTGAGAAAAATCTTTTAATGGAAGTAGTAAGAAGACAGATCATATTGCCAGCATATCTAAAAAAAATATCAAAAGCATACTTATGCTCTTTTTTTTTTTTTTTTTTTTTTTTTGTTTTTGTTTTTTTTTTTTTTTGGTATATATTTTTTTTTCCATAGAATTTTTGTAATAAGTAAGTGTAAGTCCAACTGCATTTTTAAACTCATGGTTCCGACGCCACACTGATTGTACTTCCCTTAATATATTATTTGAATTCGGTCTCCTTTCTACCGCGATTATCCCGGAGTGGAAATCGTGGTGATGACTTACCTGAAATTTTTCGAACGCGGAAATTCGTTCGAAAAGCCTCCTCCTTTTTTACTGTCGAAGCTTCTTTGATTTAAATCGTAAAAAAAACCTCGATAGAATCTGATCTGAAGCTTAAATTAGAAATTCGTTTTCTCATCTTCTCTTTCGAAATTAGAGTCGTAGAGTTTAACTTTTTGAATAAGACAGTTCTACGATCTATAGCCTTCTGGGCATAAGAAGCTGTTTAGCTTATGACTTTTTTAAGAAAAAGTATACGTAGTCAATTATCAGGTTTTCCGAACTACATTAGGAAACAAGGGGTTACGCATTTTTTTAAATTTGATACATTCCTTGATATAACAGTCATTTTTATTAAGAGGCTTTAGATTTTTTTTTATGATCAGCATATTAGTTCGAAACATAAGATTCAATTTCTGTAAAGTTTAAGTTCTTAAAATTTGGACTGTTTTCCTCGAAAAATTTGAACTTAGAACTAATAGAACCTAGTTTGAACCTAGAACTTCCTTTTTAGGCCCAAATCGGAAGTTAAGCTTTAATTAAAAGGTATTACGCTCGAGAAGAAAGCATTCCAGAAGGAAATCAAATTTTCATCCCTTTGAACACTAAAGAACTATGTACGCACCTCAATATCGGGTGAAGTCACGAAATCTTTGAAACTTTCAAACCTAAATATCTCTTAAAACGGTTGGCTTTTGGGGGTCGTGCCCATTGGAAAAATTATTCGTATCGAAAGACCCTAACCGCAAGTCTACGACGAAGTAAAAAAAAAAAAAAAACGATGACGTCACGGCAAATCATTATGCGCTGATGTGGCTAGTAGTTTGACAACTATCAAGATTATCAGGTAATATTTTTTAATTAAATAAGATAGAAGAACAGGAATAACAATTTAACTTACTGGTATTTTAGTGCCATTAACAGGGTGTATACTGACTCATTATTCTCATTATTACTCATTTAAAAAAAAAAATCATTATTTTAAGAAAAGATTATTATTCAGCTCATTTTTTCCCAAATCTAATTGATAAAATTGATATTCTTAAGCGCTCCGAAAAAATTTATCTTTTATTTAAAACCATAATAGCTTATTTTTTTCTCGGATTTTCTTTTCGGAAAGATTTTTCATCTTTGAGAATAGCTGAAATTATGATAAGTTCAGCCGATGAAATGAATGATAATTTAGAAAAAAAGAGCGCGTTTGCAAAATTTTCTAAAAGATATTGATACGAAAAAAGAAACTCTCTTGAAACAAGTTAAAGCCCAAACGTGAAATTTCAAATCTTTCAAGTTTTAATTTTAATTTTTTCAAGTTTTGCAAAAAGCTAAGTTAAATTTATGATGTTGAAGAAAATTTTCTTTAACACAATCAAAATAATTTTTTATATTCCTTTTACCATTTTTTTTTTTTTTTACTCATTATTTGATTTTCAAAACTCATTATTCTCATTATTTAAAAAAAGCGAGATAAGTACATCCTGGTTATTAAGAAAACTTTACTGTTTTGAATTATTTAATGACTTAATTTTACTGGGGTGTAGGTATCCTGTGATACTTGATATTTATAATAAGGGGAGGGAAAGAGTAAAAAACGACATTTTATGTTGATGTAACCTAAGTGATATGGCAGATAAAATTTTTGCCTCAGCCTTTAAAAGCAGTAATTACTGATCATTTATTTCTACTGTATTTTATGTGAAAATGTCACAAAAGTGTAAATTCGATGGTCGTCTTTACTTTGATGCGCCTTTCTATATGTTCTTTATTGGGATTCTCTAAAAGAATTTAAAAATTACAATTGTGCTCATATTAAATATTCATTACTGATTAATTTTTATTGCAAGATTCGTTTACTGGTATTTCCATAGTTCATGTTGAGTTCAATGTTACAGTATATGTAGTTGTAATGTAATGTAAATGTGTATCACTGGTAAAAATCGAGTGATACGGATTTTTTACGATTTTTTGATGGCTTTAAAAGTCTATTCAACACAAAGATTAATTCAATGCGTAATAAGTTTTCAAAAATTTAATGCTGAAACCATATTTTTAAGAGCAAACTTTCCGAGGAGTTTCTGTCCGGTTCGAATTATTCTAGTTCTGCGTATCGTACACTTTGAATAACACGAGCAAGTGAGTAATATCATGATAGAAATGACACGGAAAGTTTCGTGTTAAAAATAAGACTTTTTCAAACAAAGATTTGTAAGACACAATACGGATTGAATTAACAGCATTTTTGAATTCCCATTTAAAACCATTAAGAAGTCGAAAATAATCCGAAGTCGTTCGACTTTCACAAGCAAAAAATACTATTGTAATTGTAATTGTAATTGTAATTGTAATTGTTATTGTAATTGTTATTGTAACTGTTATTGTTATTGTAATTGTTATGGTAATTGTAATAATAAAATATATATTTCAAGTAAAATACTTCAAACTATATGCAGTCTATTTATTTTAACCTTTACGTCACATGTCACAAGTCACGTGACATAAATGATTAAAAGATGTTGGGCTCGCGACGTCGAGCACCAACCGATAAAAGAAAAAAAAATGCGACGACGTCATCACTTTTTTTACTTCATCGTAGAGAGTTGCGGTTAGGCTCATTTGATTCGTCTCGTCAAGGCGAAAAATTTTTCCAATAGGAACAACAGTTCGACGCACCTAGTCGAGAGGGTCAAAATTCCGTTTCGCTCAGCCCCCTAGCCCCAACCGTTCCGGAGATATTCACGTTTAAAGTTTTTTTTTTGACGAAATCTATGGAGACATTGTCTCCACATTTTCATATGCTCCGATCGCGACGCCCATAGCGCCGTTCGACGCGCCTAGTCGAGGGGGTCAAAATTCCGTTTCGCACGGCCCCCTAGCCCATACCGTTCCGGAGATATTTACGGTTAAAGTTTTCCAAAATTGATTTTTTTTTAAACTTTAACCGCGAATATCTCCGTAGCGGTGAGGGCTAGGGGGTCACGCGAAACGGATTTATGACCTACTCGACGAGACACGTCGACTGCGAAAAGGGCGACTCGATTTGAAGACATGAAAAACGTGACATGTCAAAAAAAAAAAATTCATGTCACGGTTTTTCATGTCTTCAAATCGGGTCGCGCTTTTGCCAGTCGACGCGTCTCGTCGAGTAGGTCATATATCCGTTTCGCGCGACCCCCTAGCCCTCACCGTTCCGGAGATATTCGCGGTTAAAGTTTTCCAAAATTGATTTTTTTTTAAACTTTAACCGCGAATATCTCCGTAGCGGTGAGGGCTAGGGGGTCGCGCGAAACGGATTTATGACCTACTCGACGAGACGCGTCGACTGCCAAAAGCGCGACCCGATTTGAAGACATGAAAAAAACGTGACATGAATTTTTTTTTTTTGACATGTCACGTTTTTTTATGTCTTCAAATCGAGTCGCCCTTTTCGCAGTCGACGTGTCTCGTCGAGTAGGTCATAAATCCGTTTCGCGTGACCCCCTAGCCCTCACCGCTACGGAGATATTCGCGGTTAAAGTTTAAAAAAAAATCAATTTTGGAAAACTTTAACCGTAAATATCTCCGGAACGGTATGGGCTAGGGGGCCGTGCGAAACGGAATTTTGACCCCCTCGACTAGGCGCGTCGAACGGCGCTATGGGCGTCGCGATCGGAGCATATGAAAATGTGGAGACAATGTCTCCATAGATTTCGTCAAAAAAAAAACTTTAAACGTGAATATCTCCGGAACGGTTGGGGCTAGGGGGCTGAGCGAAACGGAATTTTGACCCTCTCGACTAGGTGCGTCGAACTGTTGTTCCTATTGGAAAAATTTTTCGCCTTGACGAGACGAATCAAATGAGCCTAACCGCAACTCTCTACGATGAAGTAAAAAAAGTGATGACGTCGTCGCATTTTTTTTTCTTTTATCGGTTGGTGCTCGACGTCGCGAGCCCAACATCTTTTAATCATTTATGTCACGTGACTTGTGACATGTGACGTAAAGGTTAAAATAAATAGACTGCATATAGTTTGAAGTATTTTACTTGAAATATATATTTTATTATTACAATTACCATAACAATTACAATAACAATAACAGTTACAATTACAATTACAATAACAATTACAATAACAATTACAATTACAATTACAATTACAATTACAATTACAATTACAATTACAATTACAATTACAATTACAATTACAATTACAATAGTATTTTTTGCTTGTGAAAGTCGAACGACTTCGGATTATTTTCGACTTCTTAATGGTTTTAAATGGGAATTCAAAAATGCTGTTAATTCAATCCGTATTGTGTCTTACAAATCTTTGTTTGAAAAAGTCTTATTTTTAACACGAAACTTTCCGTGTCATTTCTATCATGATATTACTCACTTGCTCGTGTTATTCAAAGTGTACGATACGCAGAACTAGAATAATTCGAACCGGACAGAACTCTCGGAAAGTTTGCTCTTAAAATATGGTTTCAGCATAAATTTTTGAAAACTTATTACGCATTGAATTAATCTTTGTGTTGAATAGACTTTTAAAGCCATTAAAAAATCGTAAAAAATCCGTATCACTCGATTTTTACCAGTGATACACATTTACATTACATTACAACTACATATACTGTAACATTGAACTCAACATGAACTATGGAAATACCAGTAAACGAATCTTGCAATAAAAATTAATCAGTAATGAATATTTAATATGAGCACAATTGTAATTTTTAAATTCTTTTAGAGAATCCCAATAAAGAACATATAGAAAGGCGCATCAAAGTAAAAACGGTGAAAAAAATAACAATTTCCAAACATAGCCTGAAATATTTGCGCATGTCCTTCCTTAAAAATTTCACTATTAATCGAAGTAGATGGAATGTAAACATAAGAATATTTGACTCCGACCGGAATATCTGGACTAATTTTAAATTTTTTTTTAATTAAAAATTGCTGGTCGGGATTACTTAAGAGAAGGAAAATTTTTAAAAAAGCTTACAAAATTTTACTAGAGCTTAGAAAGCTTATCAACACCTCTCGAAAAAGCTAAGAAATTTTAAAAACTTTTTTTTTTTTTTTTTTTTTTAAATTTCCGCATAAAAATTGTTTTCCACAAAAAAAAGAAAAAAAAAAAACCTTATCTTAATATTATTATTTAAAGCTGAGTTTAAGGCAGAAACATTACGACTCACGGAAAAAAATCTCCAAACCACGAGATCAAAAATTATGAGTTCAGTGTCAAGTTCATCAAAGGGAGGAGAGGTTTACTTGCTTATCGGAGAGCCAGGGAACTGATTTTATGTTTTCAATTAGTGAATCGATTACATAATTAAATATTATTCAAAGGATATTAGTTTTTTTTTTTTTTGGAACATTGGTCGTTATCAATGAAAATTGTTAGTTACATAATATAATAAACTTTCTTTAAAGGTTCATAAATTCCAATGTCACGCTGGCAGATGAAAACCAAAAATAATTTTATTCCTCTCGGGAAAATCGGACTTTAATTAACTTTGCAAAACGAATTAAAAAAACTAATAAAATCTTACTCGCCAAAGCGATTCTGTAAAACTGGAAAACAAAACCTAGCTGGCTCGTCCGATATAATAGGTGCCCCTATCCTATTTACATATTACAATAATCTTTTAGAGAAAAAAAAATTGTCGTGAACGTCGTCGATAGGTGAACTATCCTTGTCTTGGAATTTGAAAAAACCGCCGCGGAACGTCTGGCGTTGTGTGTGACTCAATCCCTAAAAATTCCTCGTTGATCTCTTGAAGCGTCGAATCTGGAACACTTGAAGCTCTGAAAAAAGAAAAAAACAAAATTAACATATTAGTAAAAAATAACAGTAAAATAAATAATAGTTAAATAAATACATAATAGTAATTCTTTTAGCAGGTGTCTTGGGCCAAATCAGATTTTCTTCAACAATCAAATTTTACTAATTCAAAAATCTTTCTTCGCAATACTCTACTATTTTACAATGCAGTTCGCTACAGCTGACAGAGTAAATTTTAGTTTAAGTTTCTATCATGAAATTGTTTTTGCGAAAAAACTATTTATATCGAGTTTATTGTTTAATGAGGATTTTTACGGCAAACTAAATCCGCTAAGGGGTCTCTGGCTGCTATCATGGTAAAATGGTGGCCGGCTTCGGATTGGTTAATAGTGACATAAACATGAGAATGGAATATTTCTTGACCAATCCGAAGCCGCCCGCCATTTTACCATGATAGCAACCAGAGCCCCCCTAGCGGATTTAGTTTGCCGTAAAAATCCTCATTGCTTTTACGATTACGGCTACAAGCGTTTATTGCTTTACAGCCGAAAACAATTTGCATTCATCGGAATATTGCAATAGAGATAGAAATCCATTTCGTACTTACATTAAAATAAAAAGAATCCACTGTAGCTACGAATTCCAATGTTGGCGAGGTGGATATCTGAAGTTAAAGGATATCCTGACTCTCGGAAGCTGGGATGTCTTCCATTCCCTGCCAGACGGAAAGTTGTATAAGCTCATCCAGATTTCATTGTTCCGCAAGTATTTTTACCTTCCTGAAAAGATATTTCAAAATATTAATTTGAGGCTATTTGCATCCAGCATAACACGACATAATGTAGTACATAGAGGTAAAAATCATTTACCGTGAAAACAAACGCTTATTAATTCAAAACGAATCAATTAAAGTTTTTCTTAAACATGAAACTTTTTCAAATCTTTTGGCCATTTATTTCTGCTATTTTTTCCTCAAAACGAAAGATACAGATTTTATATTATTGTTCAAGTAAGATTCCAGCACCTAGTACCGGTTTTTACTTGATACCACCAACAATCTCATCAAGCTTGTCGTCGGAAAAATGGTTGGCGACACAATCGAAGACTAACTTTTTAATTTGGAGGTGGTCCATTTTTTTTATGTACTTAAGTACTCCCTCTTCCTCCGGAGTAGTAAGCAAGAACAGGCTTTCTCTTACAGGGATTTAGACACCCTGTCTCTTCTTTCCCCAACGTGACAAATGACGAAGCCTATTCGCCTACTACCCGATAAGGAATACCATCGTTAAGATTAAAATTATATTTTACTTTCATCGATCTTAGGGGCTGTACAAGTATTACGTAAGCACGTTAGGGGGGGGGAGGGGGTAATTAAAATGCTTACTTTTTCTACAAGGGGAGGGGGGGTGAGTGGTTGAGCTGGTCTTACGTAAGCTTACTTTTTCTTTTGAAAAATCTCAATAAAATCATCCAGAATTCAAAATTTTTTTTAAAGTTAATATTAAATTTTTTGACATAGCAAAAATATGCAAAAATTCCGAAAAAAAACTTGAATCGTAAAAAAAATATCAAAATTTGAATCATAACAAAAAAATCAAGGGAAAAAAAGAAAAATTAATATATGGTGATTTTTTTTCAACAATAAAATTTTTATTTACGCAGTACTTAAAAAAAGGGGAGGAGGGTCGAAAGTCTTGCGTAATACTTGGGAGGGGTTATCATTTGCTTATTTTATCTTACAAGGGGGGAAAGGGGGTGAAAAAAGGCCAAATTCGTATTACGTAATACTTGTACAGCCCCTTAAAAGAATACAAATGGCATACCTATGCTCATTCCGGTTAAAACTCGTCCGTTTGAAACGTTCAAACTCGGCAAAGAAATATCAATTTGAAAAGTCTTCCGGTCAACACGAACTTCATTCCTGCCCACTCTACGAAATGCCCAATCCCTTGGCATGAACACATGCTGAAACTCCATGCCATTTACTCCGAAAGGGACCATTATTCCCTTATGTCTCCGGGTACGCATCAGCAGATCTGCCATCTTCTCGCTGATAAATCCACGAATCCCTCAAACTAAATCAGTTGACGAAATTAATACCAGTTCTTGGACCGTGAATCTGTAAAAAAAATTAAAAAATTAAAATTAGCCATGTATGGAAAAAAAAAAAGAAAAAAAATTCATCATGGGCTTTTTATGAAGCCAAACAGGGCATTTAAAGGGACAGAGATGGGGTTTCACTATCTTTCCATCTTTCTACAGTGGAAACAGCACAAAAGTTGTGCTCTAAGTAGCTAGATGTGCTCCTCTATTTTTGGTACATTTAATTGTAGAGCATGTCATTTTATCAAAAAAATTTTTTAAATTTTTACTGAAAATATATAATAAGAAGAATTCAATTTCTCACCTGTGGTTTCAATTAAATCCATAAATGTTTCAAACAAAATTGATGGATAGACAGACTATGGAGGAACAGTCTGCTCATCTCATCACAACCAATAACAACTTTCTTCACCTTGTCGATAGTTAAGAAGTTCATTTTTACTAAAAATAAGAAAAAAATAGACTTAACATACACCAAATTCAAAATTTGCATAAAAATTAAATCTCTTAAGAAATCTATTTCTGATTTAATTATGAGTAATTTTAAAAAGTCTGAAAGAAATTTTACTGCATCCCTGTTCCAAATTATAGTGCCTATTGTTTTCTTAACAAACTTTCCTACAGAGTCTAGGCCTCTATGATTCTTTTAAATGATAGAGATTACGATTTGTCCAAAAATAATAATAATAAAATCTGAAATACATTTTGACAATGTAAGTGCTTCTTTTTTAAGTTTTTAAACAAAAAAAAAGCTACATTAATTATAGGGTTTCGCAAAAACACTTGAAAATCCTGTTTACCTCCTTTTTCAATAATATTCTAGAAGCTTACAATAATATGATTAGGTATATCTTTTAAAACTTTGCAGGAAAAAACAAAAATTAAATTTTTTAAGATATTCACTGTTGGTCTGATTAAATCTCATTTAAAAACATTCATTCAAATATAATTTTAAAATCAAAAGGGGCATTTCTACAATGAAGTTAAAAAATTATTTTTTAAAAAAACTTGCAATACTTGGACACAATCTGAAAATATAGAGACCCTAAATTAAAAGAGACTGGCAAAAAAAATTGGCGCGAAAAATCGGTGCCCACGGATCATGCGCACTAATATGTTGGAATTTTCGGAATTTTGGCAAAACTGCCGCTGCGAAATGCAGCACAGTAAAAAATGGCGGATGATTTTGTTTTGCTCTCCATTAGAAATTTAATAAATCCGACTTAATTGGTGGCTATAGTAATAGCTGAACAGCATTAAGTGTTTTGTTGTCTTGGTAAGCACTTTCAATGTTTGCGTTCAAAATCTGACTCTTTTTTAAGGAGCGGTATTCACACATTGAATAAACAAAAACAATCGCCATTTTTGGCTTTGCTGCAGTTTACGCCGGCAATGTAACCGAAAACTTTCAAAAATCAGTGCGCATGATCCGTGGGCACCGCTTTTTCGCGCCAAATTTTTTTGCCAGTCTCTTTAAATTTATGGTCTCTATGAAAATATAGCCCTTTGGACACACCATGAAAACTGCCATCATGATAATTCTGATCAATGATTTCCCACAAGGATTCTGCAGATAACCTTTTTTATCGTTCAGAAAGTAAATCCTAACTTATCAGGAAAAAAAAAAGTGTTCGAAATTATGTTGCCATCCAAAAAAAAATAGTTTCATTAGGCATAAGAATATAAAAAAATCTATAGCTTCTAGCTAAATATTTTTCAACTTGTACAAATTTTCTTTAGTATAAAGTACAAACAGTATAAACCGTCCATAAACAGTTCTCCATAAACAGTCTTTTACTTACATGCAAATTAAAAGAATTAACCACCATTTTCAGGCTCGATAGATTCCAGTTTCCAAGTTTAAATGATCAAAACCCTGACATTAAACCAAAAAACAAGGGAGGAAGGGAATCTAAAAGACACAGGAGTACAAGAGAGCATAGCCGATGAAGACTTCAAAATTTTTCAGTCATAAATTGATTCCATCCTTCAAAACTCTAATATATGAGGACACCAAACATTTCTTCATAACATGTATTTTAACGATTCCTGGTCAGAACTTTTGCTTCTTGCAGCTGAAAAGAATTAAAATAAATTGACATGAGCAAACTCCTACTAGATCATTTTATAACCGGGAATAACCACTTTATAAATTATTACAGAATTCATTTTTTAACATCTAAAAATACAGCCAACAATCTTGATGCAAGATATTTTATAAGCCTAAAAAATTTACCTTTTGAATATGTATTTCCGTTCTTCCGCTGAATTGATTTCTTGGAAAAGCCAGGCTGTCTATTATTGCATCATTTATCTTAAGGCTCGTAGTCCAATTAACAGATCTTAGCAACGCACCAAAGTTGTAGCAAATTGACAAATCAGCAAAGAATTAAAAGCAAAAAACACTTCATATCCATGGTTTTTGCATGACAATAGTAGATATTTGGAATCTATAAAAGATCAAAAATATATTTATTAGTAATAGACATAAACTGAATAATGAAACATCAAAAACCATCACATTTAAATTCCAAGCTTGCTCATATGGAAGTTAATAGTTGAATGAAGTTGCAAATTCTTCAATCTCATATTTTTTTTAAAAGATTACAAAAGCTCAGAAAGCAAAAGACGAGATAAGTTTGCCATTATAATTTTTTATTTTTCACCCTGGACAGAAGGTAGAGAAAACTGTGGAACTTACTTATCTCACTTTTTATTTCGAGCCGTCAGAAAGAGAGCTCTTAAAAATTTTGTTCATCTTATGAACCTGTAATCCCTGTAAATATTAACAAATCCGAACCTCATTAACAATACTTCATAATTTGTTTGCAATGAATCCGCATTTTCATATCGGCCTTCCATATTCCTCTTCGAACAAACAATTGATCTAAAACTCGCCATCTTGACTCACAAACTGCTTCAACGGATGATATTCAATTGCAAATGATTATGGAAGTGCAATTAAACGTTATATCGTAACGCAATAAACGTTATTTATATCTTCATTAATCTAATTAATCAATGATTAGAAAATATAATTTTACACCCAAATAAACGTGTCTCTTTTGCACAAACTAATATGGCCGTTGACAAGTACAAGAGTTACCAACTTTTCGACGTGAACATAACATGGCTTCGTTCGTCTTGTTGCTTTCCCGCGAATTTTAGGAAAAACATCGAAGAAACTAATTCGAATATCAGATTGAAATCAAATTAAAGATTTTTCACTATTTGTAGTAAAAGAAAAAAGAAAGCAAAGGAAGATTTTTACTCTTTTAGTAAAAATCAAAATCTTCATAAAGATATAAAAAAATGGGTATATACCAGTTGCGCCCCACGGTCAATTTCCCATTTCGAAAATAGCACAGTTGCGCCCCGCGATTAAAATGGTCGGGGGACAGTTGCGCCCCATTGTTACTTTAGTGAAAGGGATTTTTAAGTATATTTTTATTTTCTTGTTAAAGCACTTATTGCTTTTTAATATTAAGCTCCATTTACTATTTTCGTGATATTGAGGTGCGAAAATTTATGTATAAACTTATTCAAAATTTTATAAGTTTTAGAATTGGTTTAATATTTTAAGAAGCAGAGTGTTTATACTAGTTGTGCAATAAGCAATACGAGCTTCTTTAAAATTAAAATTTTTTAATTTACTTGCAATTTTTCTTGAACACATGAGCTTGAATTATTCGAAGATGCAATATGGCGGATGTGATAAAGATCATAAAAAGCTAAAGCTGAATTAAAAAATATTAGATTGTAAGTTACTGTAATGGATTATTATCAATCCTTCACTTTTAAATACCAAAGAGCTAATTTTCAAAACGGCATAAGTGAATCTCATGACTTTTCGGCAGGTAGCAGCGACGGGGCGCAACTGTACCCTCTCCCTCATTAGACCCGGGGCGCAACTGTTCCGTTTAAAGTCAAGTCAATTTCAGGGCAGTTAACCGCGGGGCGCAACTGTCCGTTGCCCAAAAAAATAGATCTTCTTCCTATTTATATATATATTTATGGCTACCATTTTTTGTGTCATTTATTTATTTATTTCTTATTTTTTTACAATTTTTATTCAGGTTCCGCCATTGGTTTGATGGTCACTTCATGGATTTGCACATTTGGCGGTGTCGAAAGGGCGAATACTACAGCATCCGCAACATCCTTTGCTTTTAAAGCCGGCTTGGTGTCATCGAAAATCTTTAACGCATCCATGTTGATGTCGGTTTTGGCCGCAGCTTTAACGCATGCATCGACGATTTCCGTAGCGCAGAAACCTGGACTTATGCTCTAAAAAAAATTTACAAAATTAGTTTTACTGTTAGAAATGACTAATTGCCAAATAATGTTTGCTGTATCGTGCTTACGGTAACTCGAATTTTGCTGTTAAGCAATCTAAGTTCTTGTCGTAATGTTTCAGTCAATGCTGTGACCGCATGTTTGCTGGCAGGGTAAACTCCCATTATCGGAATGTCGAATTTGGGGACTTTATGACCTACAATGCTAAATGAAAATCAAACCTTTCTTTAATTTTTTGAAATTATTATGCAAAGTTTTTGTTTGCTTTTAATAAAGAAACTTTCGTATTTTTTTTTTTTTTTTTTTTTTTTTTTTAAAGAATAAGCTTACCTGTTGATATGAATTATATGACCATCGTCAATGCCTGATTCTTTCATAAGTTTTATTGCCTGTTGAGTGCAAATACTTAAAGCTATAACGTTTACATTAAAGATGTCTCTCCAGTGTTTTGGATCTTGTTCTAAAAAAAAATGAAAAATAAATAAGTCAGCCTCCATTACAGATTTTTTTCACACGGTCTGAAATTTTTGGCTATTTTAGCAGACTAGCAGCTACTTTAAGACTTCAATGTATCAAGCAATCTGGAATATTTAATAATTTTCCTTGGGAAAATTATTTCTTCTGAATTAATACTAATACTTGCCAGTTAATAATCCGTAGCGGATAATCCCTGCATTATTCACCAAAATGTGAAGAGCTCCAAATTTTTCTTTGATCCATTGAAAAGCAGCTTCAATGTCTTCATCTTTTGATACATCAGCTTTTAAGGGATATATGTTACTGGCAGTGCCATTTAGTCCTCCTTTAAGCGCCTGTTTAAAATAATAAAAACGAAAAATAATATTGACTACGTATAAGAAGTACAACTTAAATAATCAAATGATGTTTGAATTAAACTTCATTACTGTTCTGAAGCAGATACACCGCAGTACCTGAATCCAACTTCAAAACTTACGCGGCAAAAATAATCACGAAATCAAAAACGAAAGCTCACCTCAATTTTATCGACTCTTCTTGCCAAAGCCACTACCTTCAATCCGTTCTTCGCAAGTCCAATGGCTATCGCAGCCCCTATACCTGCGCTTGCTCCCGTAACTAACGCGACTTTTCCAGACCACCTTTCCATGTTGTCGGTCAGGCAAACGGTTTCCAAATGACTGAAAATTTATCTTCCCAATCGGATTAATACCGACTTTTAATTCCTGATCTTTAAAAAAAAATACTAGGAACAACAAATATACAACAATTACATGAATGAACTAGCTGAAGGTGACGAAGCTCTTCCCGTTTGGCATCAATTTCAAGTGCAATGAGTGCATTCTTAATTGATTATATCCTGTTTTGCGATGAGAAGGTGCTCGACGACCGTAAACTTTAAAATTTATCACCGTTGTTTGGAATTTAAAAAAAAAAAAAAAAAAAATTAAACATCCTAGACGATGAATGCACACTTGGACATGATAACAAAACCAATAATCTTGGATCAGCGCCAAACACTGCTACCGGTGTCCCTTGCAAATAATCTGCATAATGACCTCGTGTTTTTAACAAAAAAAAAACATGCATCTTGAGAATAAGTTAACTGCACTTTGTCCAACTTGAAGATTGTCTTCTCAAAAGAGCTAAATTAGTAATCTTTGAATTGTAGAGTTATCTAGGAATAACAAGTAGTAAAAGGGTAAAATAAAGAGAATTTACAGAAATTTTATTACCGTAAACTGAGGCAAAACTGGACAGGCTTACAACAAGCTAAAAAAACATAATTAATTTGTGTTTTCATTAAATTAAATTATTAGAGGGATTAATTTCCCTTCTTTCTCTTATTTCAATCGGATTTTAAAAAATTCAGCTAGAAATACTCTTTTTTGGGCCGGTCAAACCCGCACCAGTTTACGGTACCAATCATTTTTTCATAAAATTATTATAGTTACAAAAAATTCCTAAAATACAATATCCGTTTCAAAAAATAATACACTTTTACGACTGAGGTTCATAAGTATTATGAAACTGGATGAGGATGACGAGGTACGTCGTAGCTGCACCAATAATCTAAAAAGAAAGAAAAAATGACATCAGTTCTTCTAAGACATTGTTAAATTTTTTTTTCACTTACAGCTTGCAGCAGAGTCATGTCAAGAGTGAAAAATCCGCAAGCAGTGAAGGAGATTTTCCTGTGTAACAATTGGATCGAAAAAAGTTTGAGCTGATTTCGAATGGTGGATTCGCAGTCCTTCGCTAAAAGCTTATGAACGACGACAGCTGTCTGATTCGCCTGTAAAATAATGTAAAATATTATGGTAAAACAGGAGTGTAGGGCTCCTTACATAGGGCTACGGGAAGGCGCCTTATTTCCAGTAGGGTATACTCCATTTTGGAAATGAAACATGATTTTATGGGAGTCTATAACGAAACGCCGAATTTTTCAAACCCCGAATCGGGGTTTGGAAAGAAAACAGCAAAATGCGATATCGCGTTTTAAGAACCCCGAATTTTATAAAACCCGAATTCGATTTCGGGTTTTATAAAATTCGAGGTTTGAAAATACGCTATAATTAATATTTTTTTTTACTTTCGACGATATAATAATTCGGGGTTTTTAAATTCGGCGATATAATAATTCGGGGTTTTTAAATTCGGGTATATAATAATTCGGGGTTTTTTAATTCGGAGATATAATAATTCGGGGTTATGCTAACTGACTGGGTTGGCTAACTAGGCAATGGCTAACTTAAAATGTCATTTGCTAAATTAAAAAGCCTTTTCGGGTCAATTCGACACAGGTTTATTTTATAAAATTTTTTCATTTTTTTTTTTTTTTTTATCATATCATGAAAAATTACTTGAAAAATTCCCCGTATTTTCCACACTTTTGTGGAAAAAGCAGGAAATTAAAAATAAATAGAACAATCTTGAATAATTAATTAACTAATTAATTTATTAATCATATAATATATAATTACTGGCGGAAAACTCAGTATTAGGGGCAAACTGGTAAAGCTGATCCCTTAACCTTAGCTTATGTTGGCATTCGGGCAATCGATCGCATAAGCTAACTATAAGAGATCCGCTACCCGTCTTGCAGTTCCATGTAGGCACAGAACCTGTTACCGTCCGTGCCTATGGAAGATTGTGAACCGAAAACATAGGGAACTGATGGAGGATAGAACCTAGTACGAAGTGCCGATAACCTGCTTCCAGTGCTGGGCGCTGGTAGCTATGTTCTTCCGGTTATTTAATTTTATTCATTTATTTTGTGTTTCTGAAGCCTATTTTTTACTAGAGGAAATCAATTTTAAAATTTTTTTAAATCGTCTAAATTTAAAATCTCCAAATTAAAAAACCCCGAATTATTATATCGCCGAATTTAAAAACCCCGAATTATTATATCGCCGAAAGTAAAAAAAAAATATTAATTATAGCGTATTTTCAAACCTCGAATTTTATAAAACCCGAAATCGAATTCGGGTTTTATAAAATTCGGGGTTCTTAAAACGCGATATCGCATTTTGCTGTTTTCTTTCCAAACCCCGATTCGGGGTTTGGAAAATTCGGCGTTTCTTAAGGGCCCCATTTTATGGCATATTCCTTGGTACAAATTTTGGCAATTTTTGACTCCCTCCCTAAACATGAGCTTAAGGTTTTCATAAATACTCTCCCCTCCCCGAACCGTATAACATACATACCGGTATAGGTTAGGTTAAGTTAGGTTAGGTAAGGTTAGGTTAGGTTGGGTTAGGTTAGGTTAGGTTAGGTTAGGTTAGGTTAGGTTAGGTTAGGTTAGGTTAGGTTAGGTTAGGTTAGGTTAGGTTAGGTTAGGTTAGGTTAGGTTAGGTTAGGTTAGGTTAGGTTAGGTTAGGTTAGGTTAGGTTAGGTTAGGTTATACAATGGGGCACAGAGCATTGCCTTTTATTTGCCTGGTATTTTTAGTGATCTAGACCATAAAAATAATGTAAAAAATTGATTATGAAAATCGTATGTCATCTTATGATTCACGTTCTATTGCAAATACATTTATCTGCCATAAACCTTGTAATCATAAGAAGAATAAAGAAATTTCAACTTTTTAAGAAAATTTAATTTTTGGTATTGGACATGCACTAGAAGCTCCTTCTGGTTCTACAACAGCAGAAAATGATGCCACACAGGTCCTTATTTCCTAATTTTCCTACCTGTTTGCTCGTCTTCGTGCAAGTCACCACAATGAAAATCAGTTCGGTAATATGAGAAAGGGACCAAACGATCGGATACGTCAAACCGCTCGTTTCGGTCTTCTTATCCTTGCTGCTCAAAGTCGTGAAAAGCATGTACAAATTGGCTGTTATGATAACGAAAGCTTGAGCCACGCTCGCTAACAACTGAAGAGAAAACGAAGAATTCAAATGCTCTTTGATCTCGCACAAACTGCTGTGAACTTTTCGAAATATTTTAATTTTCGCTAAAGAAGCTTCGGTCACCGTCGCCGAATCCTCCGTCGGAGCCACTTTCCTGACTCTGAATCTCGAAAAGCTCCCGTCCCACGCCGTAAAGGACTGATCCATGATTTTAGGTCCCATGTGAGAATCGAAATTGTCCATCCACGAATTGTCGTTTAGCCCCACGTCGATTTTTTTATTGTCATCGTTGGGGTTTTTTTGGACTTCGTTGAATCTCATGAGGCGATCGTTAAGCGATGTGAAATGTTTTTTTAGGAGAAGCGCTCCAGATATGAACTGACATTCCATCAGGAAATTATAAAGATTAGGCAAAAAGTAACTGATCCATCGCGTCACCGTGTAATATTTTTTATTCGGCAGGAAAAAAATATCGTGGACGAGCAAAGCCGCTATGAGAAGGAGCAAAACCACCAATTCGATCTGAGAATATTTTAGCATTTTTTGATACGGAATGTGGATGTCCAATTTGGCCATTTCCGAGCTGACGTCATGAAAATTTTGAACGATCCTGCAAAATTTATTCCTCTGAATCAAAACCAGCAAAAGCGTGATGAGAGTGACAGCTATGGCTCCTCCTAGGAGAATGATGTCCGTCGCGTCCCCGATGTACGTCTTCCTTTTGCTGTCGGTTTTAGCTTTTTCCAAATATTTCTCGTACAAAGCGTAGCCGGAATTCGCTCCGAAAAGAACCAAAATTACGGAGCCATAAACCAAACCCGGTATCGAAACTTTAAAAGTTTTTTTCTCCTCGTCGATGTAAAACGGCCCCAAACCGATTATTTTCGAAACATACAAAATGGGTTTAACCGCTGTGAAAACGTCCGCCATTTTTTTCTTAAAAAATATGTAACATTCCCGCTAAGGATTTTTCTTTTTGACTGTTGGTTTTTTTATTGTTAATTTGAAAGGAAAGAAATTCATCGATCGTGTGACAGCTCACGTCCTTATAAATATAACGAACAAACATGAGATCAATCTAACTTGATAAAATATTCAACCGCTTCCATTAACTTATTAATAAACAGTGGTTAATAAAAAAAAAGTGTATCGCTCGGTATTTAGCTTATAAAAAGGTATGGGGAACATTTAATTTTCCTTTTAATTTTAATTTTTTATTTTTACCTTCCCCAGTTATATTTTTCGAAAAAGAAAAAGGACTTTCAGATTTCTTAAAAGTCGTTCGGATTACGTAATTTAAGAAAGAGTTTGGCATGACCTGAGCCAAAGGGGCAATGCAATTTTACGTAAACATATAAGGGGGGAAAGGGAATTTCTTTCAAATGTATCTGTGAATGCCTTTACTTTTTTTTTTTTTTTTTTTTTTTTTTTTTTTTTTTTCGAAATTACCCTTGCAAAAAAAATTGATAAGATCTGAAACCCCTGCAAAACGACGTTTAGGTTATTATACGCTTCCCTTTTTTCAAAAAAACTACACGTTTGCATAATCGTCATTTTTAAGGCGTTTCCAGTTTCTTTTTCCCCAAAAAATTTCTAACGACAAAAAAAGCTAGGGGGGGAGGGGAGGGGGGGTTGACAATTACTTAGAATAGCGCGAAATTTTAAGGAGAGGTTTAGGAATAAATTCCTACGTAATTAAAGGTTATGGATATTACAATGTTTACTTTTTCTGACAAGGGAGGAGGGGGTCAAAAACTGTTAACAGCATGTTTACGTAATATTTGAATGGCCCCTTACAAGGAAAGGGGTCACACTGCTTTTTTCACCAGCACTGAAATTGTTCTCTCCAGAAAATATAATTTTGAATTGTCCGCCAGAAGTGATTTTGACTGGCCCTGAAAAACGCTTTTCTTGAAGGACTTCACAAATTGATCGGAAAAATCGGAAAAAATACAATTTGCTGTTAATTATTTTACGTTTGAAATTCAAATTGTTATTTTCTGGAGGATGTCAATTTCACTTCCATTCACAATTTATTTAACTAAATATGTATATGTTACCGTCAAAACTAGTAATGCCGGAATTTTTTTCACGTTTTAGGCAAAACTAGCTTTGACGAGTATATTTTCGGCAAAAATAGTATTGCCTGAAAAAAATTGCAGGGGTGCCTGTAAGAGCCAAAAGGGTCTAAATCGACGAAAAGTGAATCTGGTCGTCAAAATATTTTTTTTCTCTCATTTAAAAGGCCAATAATTTTGCCTCAATATTTTTTTTCCATGTTTTCGAAGCTGTAGAATCTAAAAATGACAACAGTTTTTTCCAAAAAAAATTCTGGGGCCCGTAAATGGAACATCTTTAGGCATTTTTTAATTTTATTCGGCCTAATTTTTCGCATTTCACTCTGCCCGATCCTTTTACGTGCACCGATTTGGTTGAAAACATGGCAGATTATGTTTTTGAACTCGTAGAATCCGAAAATCACAATTTTGAATAATTTTGTGAAAAATTCTTGGGGCCCAGAAAGGGCCCTTGGATTTGAACAGTTTAACACAAATCCATATTTTTAAGGTGCAAAATAGCCAACTGATTTTTTCTTTAAAAAAAAGGAGGATTATATTAGAAAAAATCAGTTGACTATTTTGCCAATTTAAGTTTTTTTTGAACCACCCTATTACCCAACAACCTTTCCAAAAACAATACTTTTGCCTTTTTTTTTTTAGGCAATATTAGTTTTGCCGGTAACATATACACCTTGAGATTATATAAAGCTTTGACTCTTTCTATCAGCTTCAATTTCTGTTTCTATCAATTTTTAAGGCCAGGCTTGAATCTACTTATTTATTTGCAACACCCTGTACTTCAAAAATCGTCTTTATCTTATTTTTGAAATAAAACTTCGAAATTCTACTTATGAAGCCCCTTTCTACAACCGAATAAGTATCTTCGGTGAAAATTTCAGGTTACTGCATCAATCGCTTTTTCTTAAAGATTGGGTCTCCGATAAATTTTACAAAATTTCCAGCAATTTAACGAATTCCAAATTTTTAAGGAAAAGTAGCTAATGTAGAAATATAGAATTCTCCCTTGGGCTTCGTAAATAAAATTTTTATGTTTTACTCCTAAAAGAAATTATAATACGATTTTCGAAGTACAGAGTGTGTTGGAAAAAAAAATAGACTGGAACCTAACCTAACCGTAAAATAAGCTATGACTATTAACCATAAAATTTTATGAGAAATTCAAATCATCGATTTGTCGAACCCTGAAAATGTTAACATATTACTTCAAAATCTCATCCTAATATCAGTTACAAAAAATTAAATATTTAAAACAATTAAAAAAAGACACGAATACTTTTCAAATTTGGTTAGCGTAGGCATTCTCTGGATGCAAAGGACAAATCACAGATCCGTTGCCATCGCGAAAAACTTATGAATTGTCTCCCATTCATGATTAATTTCGACTATATGATTAATCATACGATCGGAAACAGGTCAATATTTTGACTTCTTAGGTTCGTATATCAATCGTGACGTCACAATTTTGATGCATGAATGATTGAAGCAATCAACGTCAAATGAACTACAAATCCATAATCCAAAAAACCGACCTAGCTTCCGATGAATTAATCGTAACGTCGTTGTTAATCATTTTATCGGAGACATAGCATTCGAATTCGGACTGCAACTTCAAAAAAATTACATTTTACTCTTAAGTTACAGTATACGGATAAAACTTTTAATTTTTTTTTATAACAAACTAAAAATACAAACATGTTGACTAGAAATAAACACTGCCCCGATTTTAAATGGACAAAACGATTTTTTTTTTCTCTTCAAAAAATTTAAAAACGATAATACTCGAAAATAAAATTCCATTATGAAAAATATTATTCCGATCGATTTGTACGACTACATAAAAAATTAATTATAAGAGAGCTTTATTAGAAAAAATGATAATATAGGGAAAATAGCTCTTTGGCTAATATTTTTGAACCCTACGCTTGCTTGGACTGTCCCCGGGTTGTATCATCTGAGTCTGAGACTCGGACGGTATGACACCTTTTCTTTTCCTCAGGGACTCCGTCGGTAAATGTTTTGCAGGTCTAAGCAACTGCCTGAAATCGTAGGGCCCGGAAAAATCCATTTCGTTTGAATTGTTATTTTTCCTCAAGAGCTGTCTTAAATCGACCGGAGTCCCGAAATTGCTTTCGTTTAATTTCTTAAAATTCCTCGCGTTCCCCAAAGCGCTTCTTTCGTTCCTGATGGGTGGAGCCGCTTGATTTCTCCAAGATTTAAGCATTCGTTTTTCCCGTTCGGCAGCTTCGCTGGCTTGGCTCGGGGTTATGTGGCGAATCCCTCCGACTTCGCGAGGTTGTCGAATGTTGTTAGCCCTTGAAAAAAAAAAATCGATTAAAAAAAAGGCATTCCAAGGGTGGTACAATATTTTAAAAATTAAACAAGGGATGTAAAATCCTACACCTCTTTGGATCACCTTTCGGGATGAAGACGTTCTTCGAGCAGAATTAAAGGTAAATCCCAATCGCTTTCTTCTTCCGAATCCGAAAAGCTGCATGCACAACATTTTAATTTAATTCGTTAATAAAAGAAAACCCGGAAAAAATATTTAGGTTAACCGATTTCCATTGCTTTTAATCAAATTAACTAAAGGAGAAAAAGAAGCATTACCGTATTAAATTGAATACGAATTGATTCGAGAATAAATAAAAGAAAAGTAGGAAGGATATTGGTTAGTTTTCTTTAAATAGACACCACGCGGACACAATAGAGCACCGAGGACTACTTCGTTTTGATTTCCTTTCAACTTTACCTTGACATCTGATCATGTAACGCCTGATAATAATTGGAAGATTCTTCGCTGGACGGATTTTTACCAGCCGGGTATCCGACGGGTCTTTTGTAATTATCAGGCTGCGGCTGTAGATCCGATAATCTGATTCCGGGTTTGTTATTCCTCAGGTACTTGTGAGCTTCTTGATTCAACATATGTACCTGAAAAAAGAAAGATTTAATTATTGAATTTATTGGTTTCTTCGAAAGGTCAAACATACGTGGACGTAATAGAGCGCGGAATGTTAAAACCTGTATTAGAAATTTTCAAGCAGACAAAAAACTTAATCCCCGAACAGACTAATTAATTATGTCATTAAATATACCGTAATTATCCACCCTTTTATCGGGGAGAAATAAAAAAATAAAAAAAAAAATTATAATAAAAATTATATGTCATCTTACGATTCAGGTTCTTATTGTAAATACATTAATACGCCATAAACCTCTGAATTGTAAAAAGAATAAAGAAATTTCAACTTTAAAAAAAATTTAATTTTTGGAGTTAGTCACTCCCTGGAATTTTCTTTTCTTCTGCATGAATCCACCAGGTGGGGATACAACGGACAGAATTGAGGACACAAATTGTATTGCCTCTAAAACTTACGTTTTGAGAAAACGAAATCAATTCCGCCTGAGATGCTTTTCCCCTACCGGGAGGCGGAGGTGCTTTAGGTTTGTTGGCCTTGGAAGCTCTTGTTTTCGGAGCCGGAGGAGTTTCTCCCCTTCTCCAGTTTCGGTAACATCTTTGAATGATCGACGCGGCGTCTTCGCAGCTCAAACCCTCTTTCTGCAAGTTTAAAAAAAAAAAAAAAAAAAAAAAAATTATTCCAGAACGTTTCAGAGGCCATATCGGTTGTTTACGTGTTCTTTGTTTACAAACACAATGGAGGTTGATTATAATCAAAGTCAGAATTATCAACTAAACGTCGGTATATTAGAAGCTCGACATTTATCGTTAATTAACGTGGATACCAAAGTAACGGTGACCATTGGAAACAAAAAGAAAAGCATAACCGCTAAAACGAAGCAGACGGATGCTCCTTATTACAATGAATATTGTTTCTTTTCGTTTTATTTACCTTTAAGCGTTTTACTGGACAAAATGCTCACGATTAGTGTGCACGCGACCCATTTCCTTTGGAGGAGAAAATTAATAGGTAGGAGACATTAAAATTAAATCGATTCCAATAAAAGTGACTCATTACAATTTTAGACCTTAAATTGGTAAACATTACAATAGTTTATTTTTACTCCCCCCCCCCTTCCCGGTTGTAAGCAAAATTAGGCTTCCTCTTACGGAGATCATAACTGAAGCAGACTAATGACAAAAGCTGAGAGCACAAACCGTTTTCTTTGCAAAACGATTGCTACTATATCCCCTACCGTAGTACCCAGACGGACCTAATAGTGCGCCTGAAATCACCGCTGCCACCAACTTCATTTTGCCCCACGGACGCAATAGTGCACTTCTTTTACGCACTATTGTGTCCGCAGGACAAAATTAAGTTGGTAGAAGCGGCGATTTCAGTTTCCTAAACTTGCAGTCCGATTCATATAACCCAAATTTTGTTCTTCCAGCTTTTTTTAACCTAATTCACCTCCCATCCACCCCAAAGGTTGCTGCAACGTGGAACTCTCCGTCGTTTGGTCCCAACCCAATCACCAATTCTTCCACAAATGGGCCGTTTTGTACAATCCCGAAGATCCCACCGGGGCCGTCAAAGGCTTCCTCAAATGCGACATAAGCATACTGGCCAAAGGTCTCCCTACAAAACCGGTGGACCCGGATTTAGGAGAGACCATAGAAGAGCACTTATTAGTCCCCGCAGACGAAGTCAACGACAGACGGAGAGCGAATTTCGTATTCAGCATATTCCGAGCGGACGGATTTTCCGAAGCTCCCCCGGGTCAACCGTTCGTCAAGATCAAACTTTTCGATTCGATAGCCAAAACTTCCGTTAATAAAAAATCTCTAGAGTGGAACGAGGAGCTTATTTTTCTGGAAATGATCCCTGCTTTAAGTCAAAACGTTCGTTTAGAAATTTGCGACAAGCAGTTATCGGAATCGAAAAAAGTCCTGGGGGTCGCGCATTTAGATCTTCAGGAATTGTCCCACGAAGGGAAAAACGGTTTCCTACCGACTTTCGGCCCTTCTTTCTTGTATTTTTACAAGGACGTTCAAAGATTTGATCGGGGTGACGACTGTTGTTCGAAGAGTGTGTCCGCCACGTACGTTTGTCGGGTTTTACTCGCTTTGCGAACGGAAATAATCGACGTGGACCACGAGATTCCGGTCAAACTTAAAAAAACGATGAAGCCCAATCCGATCGACTCACTGAACGAAAGCAGATATTTCAAATATAAAGAATTTATATTGTTCGCGGCCGTGTACGACGTCCTTATTTTCGACAAAAAACACATCGAAAAAAATTTCTCGATAAAAATAATTATGGGGCCCCGGAAGAACAGCTCCAATCAAAATTCCGAAGAAAAAAGATCAGTAAGCATTGTGAACACAGAAAACACGACCAATAGTCTGTTGCTGACGAGGAAAGAAAACTTCGGGTACTATGGGGGAATGATGAGGGAAAGGGAGGAGTATCCGCCAGGGTCGCTAGTAGATACCGTCTGCTATAATCATCAAAAACCAATAAAATTGTAGAGCAATACACTGAAAAACACTTTCGGTTGACCCAATCAAAATGTTAGTAAAGCAATTATCACCCCAAAAATTTTGATTAGGCGAACCAATTTTTTGGTTCAGCCAAACATATTTGGTCAGCTGAACCAAAAAATTGGTTGTCCTAACCAAAAGTTTTAGGGTGATGTTGGCTTTACTAACATTTTGGTTGGGTCAACTAAATCGTTTTTCAGTGTAAAAGCTTTGTGGTCTCGGGAATATTCCCAAGGAATCCAACATTAATTTCCGGAAGTTTTCAGGGATATTTCCCGATATTCATCAGTAAGAAATGAACTACAGAACGTTTTCGGGAATATTTTCTTGCTGGTACCTAATAAAAAAAAATATTCGGGATTTTTCGGAAATAATTCTTGGGAATGACAAATTAATTTCTGGGATTTTTTAGGCATATATTCTGGTAATAGAAAACGAATTGCCGGGAATTTTGGGGAACATTCCTCAGCTATAAATAAATTTTCGTAGTTTTTTGGGAATATTTCTTGGAAATGAAAAATGCATTCCCGGGATTTTTAAAAAAATATCTTCTGGAAGAAAAGAAATAAACTGCCAGGATTTATCGGGAATAAGCCCCTGGGAATCAAATAAATTTCTGTAGTTATTCGGGAATATTTCTTGGAAATGAAAAATACATTCCCGGGATTTTTAAAAAAATATCTCCTGGCAGAAAAGAAATAAACTGCCAGGATTTATCGGTAATGGTCCCCTGGGAATCAAATAAATTTCCGTACTTATTCGAGAATGCTTCTTGGAATTGAAAAACAAATTCCCGGGATTTTTAAAAAAATATCTCCTGGCAATAAAGAAATAAACTGTTACACTGAAAAACGATTTAGCTGACCCAACCAAAATGTTGGTAAAGCAATTATTACCCCAAAAATTTTGGTTAGGACAACCAATTTTTTGGTTCAGCTGACCAAATTTGATTGGCTGAACCAAAAAATTGTTTGTCCTAACAAAATTTTTGGGGTGATATTTGCTTTAATGACATTTTGGTTGGGTCAACCGAAAGGGTTTTTCAGTGCAGGACTTCTCGGGAATACTCCCTGAGAACCAAATAAATTTTTGTACTTATTCGGGAATATTTCTTGGAAATGAAAAACAAATTCCCAGGACTTTTAACAAAATATCTCCTGACAATAAACTGCCAGGATTTATCGGGAATAGTTTCCTGGGAATCAAATAAATTTCCGTACTTATTCGGAAATATCTCTTGGAAATAAAAAATGAATTCCCGGGACTTTTCAAATTATCATTTAACAATCCAGAAGGCCATATTTCCTAGCGTCCATGACGGATAATAAATGCCTCGACCACTCCCAGTTCATTTCCTCTTTAGAAAAAAATGCAAATTGAACTTAATTTAAAGGGTCCAAATTTCAGATACGTCCCGTTCGATGGAATCATCCCTTGCGTTTACATTTGGGGCGAATGGCCAGACTCCTTAAGACGGCTGAATCGCTCAAACTTAATTCAGAAATCGCTAAACAAACTAACCGAAGGTCTCAAAGCGATCCGAGAAGAACTCCAGTACCAGAAGCGACTGGAAGCCGGTACGAAAGTGAAAAAAATTTTGCCCGAATTAATTTCCGACTCGAACGAAATTATAAAAAATACGAAAACGATTTTCACGGAGGACACAAATTTACACAGAGAAAGAAGACGGGTATACCACGAAGCCATACAGGACTCCGTCAAAAAAATCGAAGTGATTTCGAAAAAAAAAATCGTGGTCCCCGAAGAAGAGATAAAAAAAATCGAAGACCATTTGAAAATTCTAAAGAGGTTTGCTAAAGATCCCGAACATTCCTTTCCCAACGTCGAAATTTCCCTTTCGAAAAAAGAAAAAAATGTAGCTCAGTGCGCGTTGAAACCTCAAAACATTTCCTATTCCAAGGAAATTCGAGGCTCCAAATGCGGAAAAATCCAAACCGTTCAACTCCAAAACGAAAACGGCGTGAGCATCGCCAAAATCGAACTGTTCCTGTGGTTTGGTTTGTTCTCCGATTTTAAGGAATGCCAAAATTTATTGCCCGGCGGATTTAAAGTGAAAACCTGGGCTGAGAAAGAAAATATCCCGAAAATTTTAGAATACGTACAAAAAAGCAGATTCCAAGGTCGGGTTCATATTTTTCAGGGAAGGATAACGCTTACGTCCAACGTTATCGGCCTCCGGATACCTTTGTGAAAGTGATCATTTTGGGAAATTATAAAATGACTCGAGTGAAAAAAGCTATGATAGATCCGATTTGGGACGAAACCTTGATATTTCCGGAAATTTTTTGTATGGGACTTCGGAAGAAATTAAAAAACACCCAAAGGTACGCTAAACGTTTTTTTTTTAAATATTGGGTTGGCTCAGTTGGTAAATCAGTCAAATCAAAAGTAAAGCAGTCAAATTAAAAGGTCTGTGGTTCAAGTCCTAGACTCGATACAATTTTTTTTCCTGAATTTTCGCCTTCCTCTGATATTTCTTCTTTATGCCCTCCCACCGTCAAGCCTTTTAAATTGGCTTCGGATTTCCTGTACTTACAAGGGCGAATCTAGAATTTTTTCTAGGGGGAGGGGCTGAGCCTATTCAGACCAAATAATTTTCAAAAATCTAGGGGGGGCTATTCAGCTTCCTGGGGAGGCTAGCACCCCCAGCCCCCCCCCCTAGATCCGCCAAAGTGTACTTACCATCAATTCTAATTCCACAGGTCTTTACCGTCGAAGTCCACGACCGCGAAAAACGCAACAAAAGCGAAATCATAGGAAGATGCAGCATCACTCCGACCGTTAAACTGAATTCCGAAGCGTACGAACCTCCCAATTTTCCTCCAAAATTAAAATGGGAAAAGATTTTCGACGGCGAAAAGGAAACAGGAAGAATATTAATCGCCGTGGAATTTTTAGAAATCAACGAAAGCGATCCCGTTTTGAAAAAACCAGAACCCGGGAAAACCGTTTTATCCATCCCAGACGACATCCGGCCTCACTTTCTCAGGCACCGACTGGAAGTCCTATTTTGGGGGATAAGGGATTTGAAAAAAGAAAAATTTTCCCCTCTTTTTCATAAGCTACTCGTCACGATCGAATGCGGGAAATACAAAACCTCGGGGAAAATCCCAAAGAAAAAAAACGCGAATTTTGCGGATCCCATCAAATTTTTGGAATTGGAGATTCCAGCCGAACGGGAATACTCCCCCCCTCTTACGGTTAAATTATACCAAACGAGCGATTTGAAAAAATCCTATGTCGGAAGCGCTTTTGTCCCCAGCATCCTCCTGTACCACTGCCCCCTGATGGACGAAACCGAAATCAAACAAAAAGAATTGGAACATTCGGCCATGCGCTGGGAAAGCGAAAAAATAAAATTGGAACCCGGACACAAGCGGAAAATTATCGACAAAAATGTTTTAAAATGGAAATTTTTTACTTTCCGGGAAAACGTTTTGCTTTTTTTAAGAAAATTAAGAAGGAAGCGAGAGGTGGAAAAAATCGAACCCCAAAAAGGTATAGAAGACGAAAATTTCGACTGGTGGCTAAAATACTATTCCTCAAAAGAGGAAACCCCCAACAATTTGGTCCCGACTTTCGTCATTTACGACGAAGAATTGGAAGCTCAACCGGAATTCAACGGATTCACTGATTTTTTATCGGTTTTCAACGTAAGGACCGCGAAAGGGAAGAAGGTTCATTTTACGGAGGAAAAAAATTACGTCGGGAAATTCAAAGCGGCTTTTAAATTGTACGAATGGCCCTCGAAGGGGGAAAATTTTAAAACGGCAATGGGGGAAAATCCGGAGAAAGGGATCCTCACGAGATATCCGAAAAACGATCAGATTAAAATTTTAATTAGAGTCTACGTTATCAAAGGAATTAATCTAATGCCGAAGGATGTATTCGGGAAATCTGATCCTTACCTGATTTTGCAGTTGGGGGACAAAAAAATTAACGACAGACTTAATTACGTCGCGAATCAAGTGAATCCGACGTTCGGAAAATGCTACGAATTTAAAGGTCAATTCCCTGAGGATGCTTTGCTGAGGATTCAGGTTATGGACAGGGACGTTGGATCAGAAGATGATTTGATAGGAGAAACGTTTGTTGATGTCGAAAACAGGTACCGTATTACGGAGTAGAGTGGGTCGAAAAACGCAAATATTTGAATTTGAAAACGTTTGATATGGGAATTGATGCATTTTTAAAATTCTATTAATCCTAATTTTTTTCAGACTTTTAAAATGACATTTTTAGGTGCCGCCGCAATGGCCTTGAACTTCCCAAAAGCACATTTGAGTACCAAAAATGAAAAAATTTTTTTCGCTTAAGAGACCGTTGTTTCCTATCGGAAATTTTGCATAGATTACGAATTTGAAGTCAAAAATTAGTTTTGGTGCACGGTTTTTGAGCCACAGACAGAAAGCCAGAACAAGATTTTCAGAATTTTGGAATCCGGCATGTGGCTCAAAAACTGTGCACCAAAACTAATTTTTGACTTCAAATTCGTAATCTACGCAAAATTTCCGATAGGTCACGACGGTCTTTTATGCAAAAAAAAAAAAAAAAAAAAAAAATTTATTTTTGGTCCTCAAATGGGCTTTTTGGAAATTTCAAAGCCATTGCGGCACATCAAAATGTCGTTTAAAAAATCTGAAAAAAATTAGGGTTAATAGTATTATAAAAAGGCATCGGTTCCCATATCAGGCGTTTTCAAATTCAAAAATTCGCGTTTTTCGATCCACCCTATTACGGGGGAGAGATTGACAGATTTTTGATTACGAAGGCCAAATTAGGGGGTATAGACCAAATCAACTTGCCGAAGAGTAGGAGAGCATTTGCCTTACCCCTCCCCGTCCCCCTAGATTTGTTCGTAAATCAAACGTGACGTCCCATATAGTGGTTAACCCTGGGAATTCCCGGGATCCCGAACGAAAATTCCAATCCCGTTTTTTTCGAAATTTCTGAATTTTTCCCGCTTTCCAAAAATTTTTAAGAAAATGCTAGAAAATAGCCGGGAATTATTCGGGATCCCCAAAGTACTATATAGGTAATCCCGGGATCTGCTTTCCAAAACAGGATCACCGAATCCCGAATTTTTTAATTTTTCGAGAAATTAGAATTTCTAGTTTGCCCCCCCTGCCTCCTTCACTAAGTTCCAAAAAATTTGAATTAATTGGCACTACTGAAATTAGGACAAGATTCTGATTTCCCAAGAATTTCAGGTTCGGGAGAATTTGTTTTCGAGAACAAATTCCCCGGAGTATGGGAAATTCCCTCAGGAATTCCAAAAAAAAGAAATTTCCATAATCCAGGAAAATCTCAAGACGGAAATTCTGCCGGGAAGAATTTTTAATTCGGACTCTATCCCATGGATTTTAAAAACCAATAGCCAAATCAATCAAAAACTTTAAGTGAGGGCTAGCACACTTTTTAGGGCTAAATTCTATACGAATCCCTACAGATTTCGTTGTTCAAAAAACATTTCCTCGATTTTCACCTACTCCATTTTCCAGATATTACAGCAAACATTATGCTTCTTGCGGAATATCCAAACGTTACGACAAAACCGGGTACAATTCCTGGAGAGACATGCTCCTACCCAGCGAAATCCTTCGACTAATCTGCAAGCAGTCCAACTGTAACGAACCCGTTTACAAAGAAAACAGCGTAAAAATCGATTCTTACGAATTCGCAACTGAAACCCCACCAAAAGACTTTAACAAAAAAGAACTCCAAGCATTGAACGTCCTTCACAGATGGTACGAAATCCCGTTACGGGGATTTCACCTGGTCCCGGAACACGTGGAAAGCAGATCCCTGTATCATCCTTCGATCCCGGGGATCGAACAGGGAAAAATCGAAATGTGGATCGATATATTCCCGGAGGATTATCGATACATGCCTCCGATCGTGGACATCACCCCTCGGAAACCTTCCAAGTTGGAATTAAGAGCGACGGTTTGGAATGTGGAGGACGTCATACTGGACGACACGTCCCTTATATTCCGGACGAAAATGTCCGACATTTACGTCAAAGGGTGGATAAACGGTTTGGAGGAAGACACCCAAAAAACGGACGTCCATTACAGATCCTTCAACGGGGAAGGGAATTTTAACTGGAGATTCGTTTTCCCGTTCACTTACGTCCTCCCGGAGCACAAAATGATAATAAAACGAAAAGGAGCGTTTCAATCGGAAGCGGAAGAAGAAAAAATTCCGTGTAAACTGGAACTGGAGGTTTGGGACAACGACGCTTTGGTCGACGACTTTTTAGGGGCCTTGTCCTTGGAACTGTGGTCCATGCCCCGCGGAGCTAAATTAGCTTCCATGTGCAAATTAAATCTGTTAAAAGACGACGCCCCCAGGATTAATTTGTTCAAAATAAAACGAACGAGGGGATGGTGGCCGTTCAAGAGATTAGAAGACAAAGATTCCCCCGATCAAAATTACGCCCTCACCGGTAAAATCGATTTGGAATTGGAAATTTTAACGGAACAGGAAGCCAAAGATTTCCCGGCCGGAAAAGGAAGGAGCGAACCGAAAGCGCTGCCCATGCCGCAAAGACCAGAAACTTCCTTTTTCTGGCTGACGAGCCCGTGGAAAACCATTCGTTTCATCGTGTTCAAACAATCAAAAAGAGTCCTTATGATTCTACTGCTCATAGTTCTCATCGTAGCGCTCATTTGGTTTATTTTAATGGGAATTTACGCTTTCCCAGGATATTTCGTAAAGAAAATAATAAAAGCAAGATGAATTTACCTCCAAAGCGTATCGGGCTGTCCTGGGATCTTTGTGAGTCGCTAAAACGTGTTGTACTCTCGCAGCTAATTCCGGTCCGTATTTCCGTCGAACGGTGTACCCTCGGAAATCTGGAACAATAAATATTTACGATTAATATTTTTGATATTTTTTTAAATGATTTTTCAGTGCATTTAAAAAATAATGAGATTTAAAAAAAAAAAATTATGATTGTGCTTAATTATTATTTTTAATTTTCTTAACGTACGGCTTTGAATCACAACGGCAGCAGCCTCTTCCGGACTATATTTACCATCACCAAAGTGAGTCTTCTCCCTTTCTCGATTTTTTTCGTGTGGTTCTTCGTTTTCTTTATCGCTTGTTTTTGCTTCATTCGATTCTTTCTTTCGGTCGTTTTCGTCGTAAGACGAGTCCTGAAAAAAAAGGAGTTTTAAAAAAATTTTTTAAGCAATTTTTAGCTACACTGAATTGGTGGATGGGCGCGAATCTTTAATCCGAAGAAAATTAGAAGGAAGATCTTTTAACTTGACATGTCTAGTGCATCATAGCAAAAAAAAAAAAAAAAAAAAAATGCCACATAAGAACCCCCTCCTCCATATTCCCCAACAATCTAGTTTTCTTAAATGATTTCCGGAATTTCAAAAACTTGTCCAAAATTATTTTCTTGAACTCAGTTCTAAATTTTATTTTTTCATGAATCTAAAATAATTTTCGGATTCTCTTTACCAGCTTTTTCACCAAAGAATTTTTTTTAGAAAATTAATTTTTGTAACGAGCATATGCTATACACCACGATCGCACTACTAAAGGAAGTGGTTATTTTCATCGATTTTTATGTTCTGTTTGGAGGATTTGAATCCTCTAAATTCGGGATCCTCGGAAAAGTCGCGGGGGAAAAAATTGAGTACAAAATTTAAACTTTGGGAAACCGGGAGCTGGATATACGAATATTCCGGTCACACCACAAATAAAAAAAATAACAATGAGCCAGTTTCTAGTCTTTTTAAGAAAAAAATATTTTGTTCAAAATTTTTTTTAAAAAAAAATTTAAAAAAAAATAATTTTCCTAAAAAGAAAATTCCTTCAAAAATTCACTATTGAAGATTCAATTTCCCTTGAGATGATTTTTTCAAAAATTTTTTTCCGGAATGCATTGTCTTATCTTGAAGATTTTTCCCAAAAAATAGGTCCGTCTAAAACTCAAAGACAGGTAATCCATAAGTGAAAGGCTACGAGTCAAAATTATACAAGTCCAAATAGCTTTTCGTTTGGACATAGCATAAGCATCTAAATTTTTTTTTTCACTTTCTGCCCGCTTTTTTAGAATCCTTCATAGGCTTCATTTTGCATTCATCTACGCACAGATTTAATTTTTAAAACCCAATATATTTACCTGGGACGAAAGTTTCTTTAACAATTTCGCTTTAAACCACCCGTTCTTCTTTTTCTCCTTCTCATCTTCCCTCTTCTCCTTAACCTCCTTATTCTTCTTATTTTTAACTTTGGCTTTCAGCATTTTCTCTTGTATCCTCTGCCTTTCCATAGCAACTTCCCTCTGCTGTTCAAGGGCTAATTGCTTCCTCGTCAGCCATCCTCGAACGTAGCGTTGCAGCGTCACAACACTCGATGCCATTTCCCACTTCGCTTTCTGGTATCTGACTTTAGCCAACCAACGTCGAACACAAGCTTGGACCAGAATGATTTTGCGAACCTAATTTTCGGGGAGGGGAAAAAAAATTAATACTCAGACACCTCGTTCAGGATTTTTTTTTTTTTTTTTAAATTTCAAACCTACCTGATCTTCATAAAGCTTTGACAAATATTCTACATGGTAATATTTAAGAAAAACTTTAGTTTTGCCAAGAGCCCATCCGTCCATTTTTAATCTAAGCAGAAGAAGTCGGCAATTGTCACGTGAAGCGACGACCCGTTCTTCCCAACCAAAGGCCAAAAAGCAATATCTGAAATAAACAAATTAAATTAAATTGAGGAAAAATAATAAATGAAGTAGGCCGCGGTCATAAAGACAGTCCGAAGGTTAATTCTCTGAAAACAATATCGTATAAAGCATGCAGAGTTTAGTTTCAAAAGCAGACGGCAGATTGCGCAACGATTTTATTGGCTCGGTTTAATTGAAGCAATGGCGGCACCTTCTGCGTCCTAATATATGTGTGTATTAAAATCACGTGCCTCTAACAACCAATCAGAAAAGCTCCTCAAATACAGTCAGCGATCGCGGTGGGGAAATTGATCAACTAAAATACGCGTGCTTTGGAGTATACGCATTAGTGAAATCTAAGCGTTCATCGATCCATAAGTTAAACATAAGCAAACAAAATTAATCGTGGCAGTATATCGATCTACTACCAGAGTACTTTTAAGCCAAAAATTACAGATATGAGCTTGCAGACTTGTCTTAATGACCGTGAAGTTGGCATCAGCGAATCAAACTTAATTTACCTTTTAAGAAATTCAGAAAACGGAATCCTATGAGAAAAGCCATGCTGCCGAATCCGAATCGTTTCCAATATCCCGGTATACCTAAGTTGCTTAATCACTTTAGCGGAATCGAAACAATTCGAAACTCTTTGATCATTCGGTTTGATACACCTCACAAACTGTGGACTCCCTGACACCATTTTCTGAAGCAAATCCATCAAAGAATAACGGAAGTACGTAGCGACTGTCTGTTGAGTCCGAGACTGAGAAGCCAACCCTCGGCTGTTGCATCTTTCTTGCGAGCCCGTGGGGCTTGTATTCAAACCACCATCCTGCATTTAAAAAAAAAAATTATTATTATGTGATGCAAGTAACTGCAACGCCCGTATTCATGCAGCGAAACCAATTTTTTTTTATTTACTGCATAGTTGCTACGAAATAAAAAGTAGGCTAGTTAAAAAACCACAAAATTTTCGATTCAGCTCTCTTTCTCTACAATAAAATACTTTTTTAAACAAAAAATTATTTTTATTTCTTTTATAATTTAACAATGAATAATTTTTATGAAGAAAAAAATAAAATAAAATGTAACTTTTAAATGATTTTTTTTCCTTTCTTTTTTACGCATTCTCACCTGCAAAGCAGAATACAAGTTTCCAGTTTTGGTAATAGGGCACTGAAATAAGAATCGAACGGTATCGAACATGGACGACCTCAGGAGCTGAATTATCTCCGGGGGTAGGAAATTTCTATTTTTTTCTAAAAATCCGTCGGCTTTGTAAATGACTCGTCCGGCGTAATGTTGAATGGCAAAGCATAAAGCGTTTGATTTTGGTCGGATGTAAAATTTACTTTTGATATTTGCATGGAATTTATCTGAAAAGAAAAAAAAAAGAAAAGGTAAGTACATAGTTGCAGCATATGACACAGATTTCAGAGCGAAAAAATTAACTAAAAACAAAGAAAAGAATAATTTTTATTTCATAAAATTTTTTAAAGAAAATTCTTTTAAATTATAGCTGTTTCTCAAAGGTGCACACCTATATTCTTACTTCCATGGACCAAAGAGAAGCAAGCTTTCGGCAAGCGTAATGGTATAAAAAAAAAAAATTCATACTAGCAGCAGTTGCATGCTGCATTAGCTGAGGCTGGCATTTTTGAACTAAGATGACGTCACGCGAATGACATCATTCAAATGCAATTCATATGCAACAAGCAATCATTCGAAACAAATCGGCGAAGCTGCAAAATCATGAACTGAAGATGTCACCATAAAAAAAGAGCAATCTTTAAGCAAGACTTGTTGCTTCGTTCTACATGATCACGAAGCTCGATCTAAGAAAACGTGAATTTCAAGAACCAATCAAAAAATTGATCATTTTAAGGATCCTTCTTCCGCAATTGGAATGCATCATTGCATTTTGTGAAATGCAAACTTGGCTACTAGTTCTTCATTTAATCGAAAACTCAGCATGTTGTGTGCTTGTAACAAAGAAAGTCACGTGACCTACATTTTAGAGCATCTAAGCTTATAGGTGAAATTTCCCTGGCCTAGAAGCTGGTGGCTGGTGGCTGCTTGATGGATTGAATTTAAAATATCGTTTTCAACAATCCAATCAATCAAAGCAAAAAAAAAAAATTAAAGCTCTCGTACGAAAAAGAGATGCATAAATTATACAAAAAATTGGACATACATAAAAAATGCATAAATAGTGCATAAAAACTTAATTTTTTTACCGCCAATTTTTTAAAGTTAAATCTTTAAATATTTAACTTCTTCCATTTATCTTTAGCTTTTTCAATTTTTTAAATAATTCAACCTTTTTCATTTATGCATAAATAAGTAAGCATAAAGTGAAAAAAGCTGAACAAGACAAATATTTGCAAACTTATCCTGCTTTATGATTTAAAATTATGTGAATAAACTACGCAAAGATTATGCATATCCAGACTTTCATGCATAAAAATGTAAATGCATAAAGAACCCCGCACGAATTCTACATATCTGACGAAATGGTCAGATATGTCCGGCAGGGTAAAAAGTTAATTCAAAAAAATGCAATGATTCTATTCAGAATAGGTTTATGCCTATTCTAAATAGTTTTTACGGATGATTTTAAAAAAAGAAATGGGACTATTTTTTTTTCGGGAGGACGCGAAAAAAAAATTACGGCGCCATTTTCCGTGCCCGTATTTCTCTTTTTAAACGTGTTAAATGGAACATGGATGATTATTTCGATGACAAATGACCTACTTACCGAATTGTCGCATCCTGGAGAATGCCGGGAAGCCTATACCGCGGCCGATTAACGTACTTTTTTTTTAAAATTTAAAAAAAACTAAAAGTAAACAAACTTTTTTTTGTTTGTAAACAAAGACGACTGCATTTATTAACGGTGTTTTTTTTTTCTGAAGTTGGCCATCAAACTTTGTCGGAGTTTTAGAATAAAGGCGCCTGTTTGTGAATTTTTAAAAAAACTGTTGGGGATTTTCCGAAAATACACATTATCGGTTTTAAAATAATTTTGTGGTTTCGGAGGAGGATTAAATGATTCGTGCGACTCTTATACAGGATAAAGACGGCTTTTGAGAATTTTTCGACGATATATCATCCGTTTGAAAATCATATAAAATTTTATTTTTTATTTTTTGAAGGTTATAAGAAAGGGCATTGCAATGCATTTCTAATGATAATATTAATAAACGTAAATAAATGCTGTCTTAAAAATTTAAAAAATCTGAAATGATTCGGAACTTGCATTTTGCAATTGAATTTTTTTTTTTTTTAAGTGGGTTAGATCAAGTGCACAAGTATAAAAGCAGTTGGGAAATACATTCGAAACACAAAAAATTCCATCCGATCTTCGGGAAGAAGTCGGAGGAAAATTTAAAACCGGTCATTTTCGCCGCGGTCGCTGTACAGTTCGCGTGGCGCGTTGCGATCGGTCTCGAGTAGACCGTCCACGAGAGTCGGAGTTCGAAACTCGCTACTACCAAAATTTTTTTCCCCCCTTTTTTTATTTTTTTTATTAATTTTAACTTTATTGATGAGTCATTAGCCGCGGATAATTATTTACCGAAAAATAAAACCTTTTTCAAGGAAAAAAAAAAAAAAAAAAAAAAAAAAAAAAAAAAATCTTTTATTTTTTATTTTATTGTAAATGTTTTGAAGATCATCTGGGGGCAGTACAGGGACACGAACATAAAATTCCGGGGCTCGTGCCCCTGTACTGCCCCGGATGGCATCCAAAATATTTAAAATAAAATGGGAAGCGTTCAAGTAACTAAGATTTACTCCGAAAAAAATTCTAGGAAAATTGAATGATAACGGAAAATTATTATTTAAATCAGAAATCGCTTTTCTCCTAATGTAAGATTTTATTTAACGGATTTGAAGGTTCCGTTTGGGTGGGAAAGACTTCCGATCAGACGGGAGTCTTAACATCATTTTTTTTTTTTTTGAAACCCGGCATTTCTTTTTTCCTTTGAGAAACATAATTTTAATTGCGGTTGCTTAATGAATTTAAACAATATAAAAACGCATCAATCGCATACGAATATTGAAACATGAGTCGATAACAATGGCGATCGTTTATTCTTCGGTAAAAGTTTCCTTTTTCTCTGCTAGAGCGCTCTGGTTACGTCGGTAAAACATACAACTTTTTTATTGTAGATTTAATTCAAAGAAAAAAACAGTTGGTTTAAATTTTATTATAAAAATGCTTTCAGTCATGTAGTATGTAGTGAAATGATTGAAATATTTTTTTTCTTTTTTGAAGGAAAAAAAAAAACTAAATATTTCTTTTATAGAAAACATTTTAACCCGTTAACTTTGCCATAGATAATGCTTTAAGAATTAATTTACTGTACCTATAGCATTTACTCGAAGCATCTACTATAGTGCAAAGAAGAAGAAGAAAAAAATTGTATCCTACCGCATTTTTTAATAAAATTTAAACCAACTTTTTTTTTTTTTTTTTCCTTAAATAAATCTACAATAAGATGTTTACCGACGTAACCAGAACGCTGTAGCAAAGAAAAAGAAAATTTTTACCGAAGAATAAATGATCGCTATTGTAATGGATTCATGTTTCAATATTCGTATGCGATTGATGCGTTTTTATGTTGCTTGAATTCATTAAGCAACCGCAAATAAAACTATGTTTCTCAAAGGGAAATAGAAATGCCGGGTTAGAAAAAAAATTATGTTAAGAGTCCCGTCTGATCGGAAGTCTTTCCCGACCAAACGGAACCTTCAAGTCCGTTCAATTAAATCTTAGATTAGGAGAAAAGCAATTTCTGATTTAAATAATAATTTTCCGTTATCATTCAATTTTCCTGAAATTTTTTTCGGAGATAAAGGAAAAGAAAAAAGAAAAAAAAAAAGTAAAGAAAAAGATCATCGTCATAGGGAAAGCAAACGCTAATTACCCAAACCAACAATTGAAAAATATGTAGTATATTTCCTCAATTTTTTAATATACTTATACATTAATAAAAATAAGCTTCAGAGACGTACTTAGTCTCGTTTAAAATATCTTTTAAAGGGCTTTCACGTGATGTACAACTTGTCCTGTTTTTGACCTTTTAATATCTGAGGTCATTGATCTCAACTTTCAAGGTCATTGATCTCAAATTCAAAAGCTCAGGAGTTACAGGAATGAGAAAATTTATGTCACAATCGAATCGCATTATCCCAAGCACCACGGTCGGGGTGAGCAATATTATTCGAAAATAATAATTTCAGTATTTTTGAATACTAATAAAAACAAATTTAGGTCTGCAAACAGCGGTGTTAAGCGATTATAAAGCTCACGAGCTACAGGAATGAAAAAATTAATGTCACAATGGAATCGCTTTTTCCCAAGCACCACGGGGTGAGCAATATTTTTCGAAAATTATAATTTGATTATTTTTGAATACTAATAAAAACAAATTTTGGTCTGCAAACTGCGGTGTTAAGCGATTTTAAAGCTCACTAGCTACAGGAATGTAAAAATTAATGTCACAATGGAATCGCTTTTTCCCAAGCACCACGGGGTGAGCAATATTTTTCGGAAATTATAATTTTAGTATTTTTGAATACTAATAAAACAATAAATTTTGCCTTCAAACTGCAATGTTAAGCGATTTTAAAGCTCACGAGCTACAGGAATGAAAAAATAAATGTCGAAATGGAGTCGCTTTTTCCCAAGCCCCACGGGGTGAGCAATATTTTTCGGAAATTATAATTTTAGTATTTTTGACCAAACCAAAATTGGTTGTTAGTACTCAAAAACATCAAAATATAATTCCGAAAAATATTGTTCACCCCGTGGGGCTTGGGAAAAAGCGATTCCATTGTGACATTCATTTTTTCATTCCTGTAGCTCGTGAGCTTTAAAATCGCTTAACATTGCAGTTTGGAAGCCAAAATTTATTGTTTTTATTAGTATTCAAAAATACTAAAATTATAATTTCCGAAAAATATTGCTCACCCCGTGGTGCTTGGGAAAAAGCGACTCCATTTCGACATTTATTTTTTCATTCCTGTAGGTCGTGAGCTTTAAAATCGCTTAACATTGCAGTTAGAAGGCAAAATTTATTGTTTTATTAGTATTCAAAAATACTAAAATTATAACTTTCGAAAAATATTGCTCACCCCGTGGGGCTTGGGAAAAAGCGACTCCATTGTGACATTAATTTTTTCATCCCTGTAGCTGGTGAACTTTAAAATCGTTTAACACCGCAGTTTGCAGACCAAAATTTGCTTTTATTAGTATTCAAAAATAATCAAATTATAATTTCCGAAAAATATTGCTCACCCCGTGGTGCTTGGGAAAAAGAGACTCCATTGTGAAATAATTTTCTCATTCTTGTAGCTGGTGAGCTTTTAATTGCTTAACACTGCAGTTTGCAAACCAAAATTGGTTGTTAGTACTCAAAATAATCAAAATATAATTTCCGAAAAATATTGCTCACCCCGTGGCTTGGGAAAAAGCGACTCCATTGTGACATTAATTTTTTCATTCCTGTAGCTCGTGAGCTTTTAAATTCGCTTAACATTGCAGTTTGAAGGCAACATTTATTTTTTTTATTAGTATTCAAAAATACTAAAATTATAATTTCCGAAAAATATTGCTCACCCCGTGGTGCTTGGAAAAAGCGACTCCATTTCGACATTTATTTTTTCATTCCTGTAGGTCGTGAGCTTTAAAATCGCTTAACATTGCAGTTAGAAGGCAAAATTTATTGTTTTATTAGTATTCAAAAACTACAATTATAACTTTCGAAAAATATTGCTCACCCCCCGTGGGGCTTGGGAAAAAGCGACTCCATTGTGACATTAATTTTTTCATCCCTGTAGCTGGTGAACTTTAAAATCGTTTAACACCGCAGTTGCAGACCAATTTGCTTTTATTAGTATTCAAAAATAATCAAATTATAATTTCCGAAAAATATTGCTCACCCCGTGGTGCTTGGGAAAAAGCGACTCCATTGTGAAATTAATTTTTACATTCCTGTAGCTCGTGAGCTTTAAAATCGCTTAACATTGCAGTTTGAAGGCAACATTTATTTTTTTTATTAGTATTCAAAAATACTAAAATTATAATTTCCGAAAAATATTGCTCACCCCGTGGGGCTTGGGAAAAAGCGACTCCATTGTGACATTAATTTTTTCATTCCTGTAGCTCGTGAGCTTTAAATTCGCTTAACATTGCAGTTTGAAGGCAACATTTATTTTTTTTATTAGTATTCAAAAATACTAAAATTATAATTTCCGAAAAATATTGCTCACCCCGTGGTGCTTGGGAAAAAGCGACTCCATTGTGAAATTAATTTTTTCATTCTTGTAGCTGGTGAGCTTTTAAATCGCTTAACAACGCAGTTTGCAGACCAAAATTTGTTTTTATTAGTATTCAAAAATAATCAAATTATAATTTTCGAAAAATATTGCTCACCCAGTGGTGCTTGGGAAAAAGCGATTCCATTGTGACATTAATTTTTTTATTCCTGTAGCTCGTGAGCTTTAAAATCGCTTAACACCGCTGTTTGCAGACCTAAGTTTGCAGACCTAAGTTACGATTCGCTGAAAATGAACGTCTGAAACTCACAGATCTTGCTTTAATTTTAAAGTTGAATAAATCTGGCCCCTTATATTCTTCCGCACTTAGAATGAATAATTTACTTCTGTTTTAATTTACATTTAAGTAAATCCACGTCTTCTTACAATGCAATGCTTCATAATTTTGCCTTCAAACTGCAATGTTAAGCGATTTTAAAGCTCACGAGCTACTGGAATGAAAAAATTAATGTCACAATGGAATCGCTTTTTCCCAAGCCCCACGGGGTGAGCAATATTTTTCGGAAATTATATTTTGATTCTTTTTGAGTACTAACAACCAATTTTAGTTTGCAAACTGCAGTGTTAAGCAATTTAAAAGCTCACCAACTACAAGAATGTAAAAATTAATTTCACAATGGAGTCGCTTTTTCCCAAGCACCACGGGGTGAGCAATATTTTTCGGAAATTATAATTTTAGTATTTTTGAATACTAATAAAAAAAATAAATGTTGCCTTCAAACTGCAATGTTAAGCGATTTTAAAGCTCACGAGCTACAGGAATGAAAAAATTAATGTCACAATGGAGTCGCTTTTTCCCAAGCCCCACGGGGTGAGCAATATTTTTCGGAAATTATATTTTGATTCTTTTTGAGTACTAACAACCAATTTTAGTTTGCAAACTGCAGTGTTAAGCAATTTAAAAGCTCACCAACTACAAGAATGTAAAAATTAATTTCACAATGGAGTCGCTTTTTCCCAAGCACCACGGGGTGAGCAATATTTTTCGGAAATTATAATTTTAGTATTTTTGAATACTAATAAAAAAAATAAATGTTGCCTTCAAACTGCAATGTTAAGCGATTTTAAAGCTCACGAGCTACAGGAATGAAAAAATTAATGTCACAATGGAGTCGCTTTTTCCAAGCCCCACGGGGTGAGCAATATTTTTCGGAAATTATATTTTGATTATTTTTGAGTACTAACAACCAATTTTGGTTTGCAAACTGCAGTGTTAAGCAATTAAAAGCTCACCAACTACAAGAATGTAAAAATTAATTTCACAATGGAGTCGCTTTTTCCCAAGCACCACGGGGTGAGCAATATTTTTCGGAAATTATATTTTAGTATTTTTGAATACTAATAAAAAAAATAAATGTTGCCTTCAAACTGCAATGTTAAGCGATTTTAAAGCTCACGAGCTACAGGAATGAAAAAATTAATGTCACAATGGAGTCGCTTTTTCCAAGCCCCACGGGGTGAGCAAATTTTTCGGAAATTATATTTTGATTATTTTTGAGTACTACAACCAATTTTGGTTTGCAAACTGCAGTGTTAAGCAATTTAAAAGCTCACCAACTACAAGAATGTAAAAATTAATTTCACAATGGAGTCGCTTTTTCCCAAGCACCACGGGGTGAGCAATATTTTTCGGAAATTATAATTTTAGTATTTTTGAATACTAATAAAAAAAATAAATGTTGCCTTCAAACTGCAATGTTAAGCGATTTTAAAGCTCACGAGCTACAGGAATGAAAAAATTAATGTCACAATGGAGTCGCTTTTTCCCAAGCCCCACGGGGTGAGCAATATTTTTCGGAAATTATAATTTTAGTATTTTTGAATACTAATAAAAAAAATAAATGTTGCCTTCAAACTGCAATGTTAAGCGATTTTAAAGCTCACGAGCTACAGGAATGAAAAAATTAATGTCACAATGGAGTCGCTTTTTCCCAAGCCCCACGGGGTGAGCAATATTTTTCGGAAATTATAATTTTAGTATTTTTGAATACTAATAAAAAAAATAAATGTTGCCTTCAAACTGCAATGTTAAGCGATTTTAAAGCTCACGAGCTACAGGAATGTAAAAATTAATTTCACAATGGAGTCGCTTTTTCCCAAGCACCACGGGGTGAGCAATATTTTTCGGAAATTATAATTTGATTATTTTTGAATACTAATAAAAGCAAATTTTGGTCTGCAAACTGCGGTGTTAAACGATTTTAAAGTTCACCAGCTACAGGGATGAAAAAATTAATGTCACAATGGAGTCGCTTTTTCCCAAGCCCCACGGGGTGAGCAATATTTTTCGAAAGTTATAATTTTAGTATTTTTGAATACTAATAAAACAATAAATTTTGCCTTCTAACTGCAATGTTAAGCGATTTTAAAGCTCACGACCTACAGGAATGAAAAAATAAATGTCGAAATGGAGTCGCTTTTTCCCAAGCACCACGGGGTGAGCAATATTTTTCGGAAATTATAATTTTAGTATTTTTGAATACTAATAAAAAAAATAAATGTTGCCTTCAAACTGCAATGTTAAGCGAATTTAAAGCTCACGAGCTACAGGAATGAAAAAATTAATGTCACAATGGAGTCGCTTTTTCCCAAGCCCCACGGGGTGAGCAATATTTTTCGGAAATTATATTTTGATTATTTTTGAGTACTAACAACCAATTTTGGTTTGCAAACTGCAGTGTTAAGCAATTTAAAAGCTCACCAGCTACAAGAATGAGAAAATTAATTTCACAATGGAGTCTCTTTTTCCCAAGCACCACGGGGTGAGCAATATTTTTCGGAAATTATAATTTGATTATTTTTGAATACTAATAAAAGCAAATTTTGGTCTGCAAACTGCGGTGTTAAACGATTTTAAAGTTCACCAGCTACAGGGATGAAAAAATTAATGTCACAATGGAGTCGCTTTTTCCCAAGCCCCACGGGGTGAGCAATATTTTTCGAAAGTTATAATTTTAGTATTTTTGAATACTAATAAAACAATAAATTTTGCCTTCTAACTGCAATGTTAAGCGATTTTAAAGCTCACGACCTACAGGAATGAAAAAATAAATGTCGAAATGGAGTCGCTTTTTCCCAAGCACCACGGGGTGAGCAATATTTTTCGGAAATTATAATTTTAGTATTTTTGAATACTAATAAAAACAATAAATTTTGGCTTCCAAACTGCAATGTTAAGCGATTTTAAAGCTCACGAGCTACAGGAATGAAAAAATGAATGTCACAATGGAATCGCTTTTTCCCAAGCCCCACGGGGTGAACAATATTTTTCGGAAATTATATTTTGATTGTTTTTGAGTACTAACAACCAATTTTGTTTGGTCAAAAATACTAAAATTATAATTTCCGAAAAATATGCTCACCCCGTGGGGCTTGGAAAAAAGCGACTCCATTTGACTTTATTTTTTCATTCCTGTAGCTCGTGAGCTTTAAAATCGCTTAACATTGCAGTTTGAAGGCAAAATTTATTGTTTTATAGTATTCAAAAATACTAAAATTATAATTTCCGAAAAATATTGCTCACCCCGTGGTGCTTGGGAAAAAGCGATTCCATTGTGACATTAATTTTTACATTCCTGTAGCTAGTGAGCTTTAAAATCGCTTAACACCGCAGTTTGCAGACCAAAATTTGTTTTATTAGTATTCAAAAATAATCAAATTATAATTTTCGAAAAATATTGCTCACCCCGTGGTGCTTGGAAAAGCGATTCCATTGTGACATTAATTTTTTCATTCCTGTAGCTCGTGAGCTTTATAATCGCTTAACACCGCTGTTTGCAGACCTAAATTGTTTTTATTAGTATTCAAAAATAATCAAATTATAATTTTCGAAAAATATTGCTCACCCCGTGGTGCTTGGGAAAAAGCGATTCCATTGTGACATTATTTTTCATTCCTGTAGCTCGTGAGCTTTATAATCGCTTAACACCGCTGTTTGCAGACCTAAATTGTTTTATTAGTATTCAAAAATACTGAAATTATTATTTTCGAATAATATTGCTCACCCCGACCGTGGTGCTTGGGATAATGCGATTCGATTGTGACATAAATTTTCTCATTCCTGTAACTCCTGAGCTTTTGAATTTGAGATCAATGACCTTGAAAGTTGAGATCAATGACCTCAGATATTAAAAGGTCAAAAACAGGACAAGTTGTACATCACGTGAAAGCCATTTAAAAGATATTTTAACGAGACTAAGTACGTCTCTGAAGCTTATTTTTATTAATGTATAAGTATATTAAAAAATTGAGGAAATATACTACATATTTTTCAAATTGTTGGTTTGGGTAATTAGCGTTTGCTTTCCCTATGACGATGATCTTTTTCTTTACTTTTTTTTTTTTTCTTTTTTTCTTTTCCTTTATCTCCGAAAAAAATTCAGGAAAATTGAATGATAACGGAAAATTATTATTTAAATCAGAAATTGCTTTTCTCCTAATCTAAGATTAATTGAACGGACTTGAAGGTTCCGTTTGGTCGGGAAAGACTTCCGATCAGACGGGACTCTTAACATAATTTTTTTCTAACCCGCATTTCTATTTCCCTTTGAGAAACATAGTTTTATTTGCGGTTGCTTAATGAATTCAAGCAACATAAAAACGCATCAATCGCATACGAATATTGAAACATGAATCCATTACAATAGCGATCATTTATTCTTCGGTAAAAATTTTTCTTTTTCTTTGCTACAGCGTTCTGGTTACGTCGGTAAAACATCTTATTGTAGATTTATTTAAGGAAAAAAAAAAAAAAAAAAGTTGGTTTAAATTTTATTAAAAAAATGCGGTAGGATACAATTTTTTTCTTCTTCTTCTTTGCACTATAGTAGATGCTTCGAGTAAATGCTATAGGTACAGTAAATTAATTCTTAAAGCATTATCTATGGCAAAGTTAACGGGTTAAAATTGTTTTCTATAAAAGAAATATTTAGTTTTTTTTTTTTCCTTCAAAAAAGAAAAAAAAATATTTCAATCATTTCACTACATACTACATGACTGAAAGCATTTTTATAATAAAATTTAAACCAACTGTTTTTTCTTTGAATTAAATCTACAATAAAAAAGTTGTATGTTTTACGACGTAACCAGAGCGCTCTAGCAGAGAAAAAGGAAACTTTTACCGAAGAATAAACGATCGCCATTGTTATCGACTCATGTTTCAATATTCGTATGCGATTGATGCGTTTTTATATTGTTTAAATTCATTAAGCAACCGCAATTAAAATTATGTTTCTCAAAGGAAAAAAGAAATGCCGGGTTTCAAAAAAAAAAAAAATGATGTTAAGACTCCCGTCTGATCGGAAGTCTTTCCCACCCAAACGGAACCTTCAAATCCGTTAAATAAAATCTTACATTAGGAGAAAAGCGATTTCTGATTTAAATAATAATTTTCCGTTATCATTCAATTTTCCTAGAATTTTTTTCGGAGTAAATCTTAGTTACTTGAACGCTTCCCATTTTATTTTAATATTTTGGATGCCATCCGGGGGCAGTACAGGGGCACGAGCCCCGGAATTTTATGTTCGTGTCCTGTACTGCCCCCAGATGATCTTCAAAACATTTACAATAAAATAAAAAAAAAAGATTTTTTTTTTTTTTTTTTTTTTTTTTTTCTTGAAAAAGGTTTTATTTCGGAAATAATATCCGCGGCTAATGACTCATCAATAAAGTTAAAATTAATAAAAAAAATAAAAAAAGGGGGGAAAAAATTTTGGTAGTAGCGAGTTTCGAACTCCGACTCTCGTGGACGGTCTACTCGAGACCGATCGCAACGCGCCACGCGAACTGTACAGCGACCGCGGCGAAAATGACCGGTTTTAAATTTTCCTCCGACTTCTTCCCGAAGATCGGATGGAATTTTTGTGTTTCGAATGTATTTCCCAACACTGCTTATACTTGTGCACTTGATCTAACCCACTTAAAAAAAAAAAATTCAATTGCAAAATGCAAGTTCCGAATCATTTCAGATTTTTTAAATTTTTAAGACAGCATTTATTTACGTTTATTAATATTATCATTAGAAATGCATTGCAATGCCCTTTCTATAACCTTCAAAAAATAAAAAATAAAATTTTATATGATTTTCAAACGGATGATATATCGTCGAAAAATTCTCAAAAGCCGTCTTTATCCTGTATAAGAGTCGCACGAATCATTTAATCCTCCTCCGAAACCACAAAATTATTTTAAAACCGATAATGTGTATTTTCGGAAAATCCCCAACAGTTTTTTTAAAAATTCACAAACAGGCGCCTTTATTCTAAAACTCCGACAAAGTTTGATGGCCAACTTCAGAAAAAAAAAACACCGTTAATAAATGCAGTCGTCTTTGTTTACAAACAAAAAAAAGTTTGTTTACTTTTAGTTTTTTTAAATTTTAAAAAAAAAGTACGTTAATCGGCCGCGGTATAGGCTTCCCGGCATTCTCCAGGATGCGACAATTCGGTAAGTAGGTCATTTGTCATCGAAATAATCATCCATGTTCCATTTAACACGTTTAAAAAGAGAAATACGGGCACGGAAAATGGCGCCGTAATTTTTTTTTCGCGTCCTCCCGAAAAAAAATAGTCCCATTTCTTTTTTTAAAATCATCCGTAAAAAATATTTAGAATAGGCATAACCTACCTATCTGAATAGAATCATTGCATTTTTTTGAATTAACTTTTTACCCTGCCGGACATATCTGACCATTTCGTCAGATATGTAGAATTCGTGCGGGGTTCTTTTGTAAAAATTATGCATATTCAAATTTTGCCGCTTAAAAAAATATGCATAAAATTTGTCAAAATTATGCATGTCCAAATTTTTGTATAAATTATACAAAAATAATACATTTTTTATATAATTTTTTTGCATTTATTTTCCGCATCACTTTTTTGTACGGGCTAAACTCCGTTTGCTGGGCAGCGAAATTTTACCCTAAACATATTCTTTTAACATTTTTTTTCTGAAATCAAAAACCGAAGTACCGTTACCAACTTTATTTTTGAATTATTTAAATTAAAAAAAAAAAAGATACATACCTATTAAAGATGCGTCATTCGATCTCGGGAACCGACTCTCCTCGTCCAAAAGAGCAAGTAATCCCATAGGCCTCGAAAGAAGCATATCCAACACGGGTCTATTATCTGAAAACTCGACTAAATCGACCGGAATCCCCTCGGCCATATACTCTTGCTGCTCCCACGTAAATATATGCTGATTAAAATAATACTGTATTTGCTCGTTGGCCACGTTAATGCATAACTGTTCGAATGAATTCTTCGGGAAATTTTCAAATCCGAAAATATCTAAAAGTCCAATCGACAAAGGCTCCGCTTCCGCCCGAGGACAAGTTAACAAACCGTTGACTTGATTCACTAACCAATCAAACAACCGACCGTATAATCCTTTGGCCGTTGCATCTCTTGCCGCCCCGGATTCCGTAACGGAATTGTTTCTCGTGATCGTTTCTCCTCTCGTTACCACGGAGGACGAGGTCAAAGCTTCCAGGAGTTCCGTGGGGTCCACCCCCAACAATTTGGAAGCTCTGTGTAAAGGGGCCAAGTCCATCACGCAGCTTTTGTTGTCCGTGTTGTCGTCCGTGGGGACTTCCCCGAAAACCAATCCCCCAAGTGCAAAACCGCCGATAGGATCCGGTACACGGTGTCGATCTGTTCGGTTTTGAACCCGATCAAAGCGAAAGCGGATTTCAACTGTTGGAACTTGTCCACGTTCGATTGTTTCGTGTAGGAGTCGTCGGTGTCTTGAGTCAGGTAAGCATGGCGTTTTCGAAGATTGGGATCGAGCAAAAATTCATTCAAGCGATTTTCGTTTTCCAACCCGTCGTAAAGGTAGTAGAAAACGTGGAAGTTCCTCTCCCCTTCCGGCTGCTGAACGACTCGGGATTGCTCCAGGAGATAAACGGAAACCCTCGCTCCCGTGACTTTCCCTCCTCTCGTCAAATTCAAATCCAAATATTTCCCGAATCTCGAGGAATTGGCGTTGATCCCCGTCCTCGCGTTACCGAAAGCTTCCATGATTGGATTGACCTGAAGGATCCGCTCCTCGAGGGTCCTGTTCGGGGCCTTCCCCAGGAACACTAATTGTTTTAATAGTAAATTGGCACTTTCGGTTTTACCAGCGCCGGATTCCCCGCTGATAACGATGGCTTGGGGGGTTCTTTGGTGCAGCAAAGCTTGGTAGGTCGCCCCCGCGACTGCGAATATGTGAGGCGGGTTGTCGGAGCGAGCTCTGCCCCTGTACCTCCTCTGCTCTAAATCCGTATACAATCCGAGGCAAGTGAAGGGATTAACCGCGATTAAAATATCACCGATGTACGTGTAAATTTGACTTTTTTCGTATCGACTCTTTAACTGGTCAACGATCAGGTCCTCCGTGAGCTGATCCAGAGCGGCCAAATCATCCACATACATTTTTTGCGGCCGGGACTTCCTATCGGATCTCAGCTTCCCGTGTTTGGTGGTAACGTCCGGTTGGCTCGGCTTCCTCCCCTCGCTCCTCTGCCTCTTGATCTCGTCTTGAAGCTCCGACCTGACCTTTTCCGCGCAGATGTAACCTCTTTTGATGAACGGATGCTGAAGCAATTCCTTGGCGAAAGGTCGCTGCTCCAAGTCTTTAACAAGGCACTCGGACAAGAAATCGTTGAATTCCCTGCTCCAGTCTTCCGGATGGGACAAAGTGGGAGGGGGATTCCTCGGGATTTGGAAAAGGGCTCTCATCGGATGAAGCTCCGACAACGGCGGATCCCCTTCCGCAAGTTCGACGGCGGTGATCCCCAAAGACCAAACGTCGCAACGAGCGTCGTACCAAGCGTCCAACTGCTGCTCGCAGGCGATGACCTCCGGCGCCATCCAATACGGGGTTCCGACGGAAGTGTTCCGCCGACCCAACGTCGCCGACAAATGGGACGCCACTCCGAAATCCACGAGCTTCACATGCCCCGATTCCGTCAGCAATATATTATGACCTTTGACGTCCCGGTGCATGCAGTGATTGCTATGGAGGAAAATTAAAGCTTCGACCGTTTCTCGAATGACGTAAGCCAATTGATCTTCCGACAAGCGACGCCCTCGAGCTTTCAATCCTTGGACCAGGTCCGTTATGGAACCACCCGTGCATAACTCCATCACGAACCATAATTGATCGTGCTCCGGAGAAGGTCCTCTCTTCAGGTACATCCCGTAGAAAGCGGGGATGTTGGGGTGAAGACTTAAATCCCTTAAAACGAGAAATTCCTCTTCGATTTCTTCTATGTTATCAGCTACATTTTCCATAATTTTGATGGCGACGCATTTGTTGGTGTCCGTGTCTCTCGCGCTGAAGACCTGGAAAAAAAAAAAAATCAGAAAGCTGTAATGCAAGTCGCAGACTCGAACTTGATGAATTAACCTCCTTCAACCTTCCTTTTTTTTTTTTTTTTTGAAAAAATTTAGTCATAAAACAAGATTAATTGATTCGGTACTTAAGTGCCGATAATGATCTTCAGAACCTGAACCGATCGATTTAATGTTACCACGCTAATCTGTCGGCGTTAATTTGGAATAGGAGGATATTCCACGGTAAATTGAACAAATTAAAAGAATGCTCTTAGCCTTTTCCTTTTTTTCATTTATTTATTAAAATTATTAATGGATCAAGTGCAATCTTTTATAAATTAAATAAAATTACATATTAGCGACGTCAAGTTTTGCAAAATGGAAGTTTGTTTAAACTTGTACAGATAGGGATCAAGAAAGTGTAGTACATAAAATTGTTTGCAAAAACAAAAAAAATATCGGCAAATGTTTAATTTTTTTTTTTTTTTTGAAAAATGGCTATTTAGACTGGTAGTTGAATTGAAAGACTGAAAGCTACAAAAGGAGAGCCCAAATCATTCCAGCGATATAACAAATACTTTCTTAAATTTTTTAATTAATTAAATTTTTGTGATTGGGAGAGCCGAAGGCTTTACTACTGCCAACGAACTGGAACCTTGATTAACAAATTCGCAGCCAATTACCATTTCACCGGGACAGCAGCCGAGGGCCCCCTGTTGGGATTTTTTTTTTTTCTATCGAAATTTTTATAACACAATAAGCACTAACTGAGAGAGAGAAGGTGCGTTAAATCTTAACATAATTCACAAGTCAATATGCAAGAGAGATCATATATTTACTATAAATCATTCGAAATCCTTATCAAAGGAGATTAATGATTCGACGGGTTTAACAAGAATCGAATTTAAAGTTCCTGATGTTGGATTAAGATCAAGAAATACTGAGTTTCATTCGGGTTTTCCAAAACGAAGGCAAGACAAGCCATAGTTTATATACTAACCTAACCTTCATTATTAGGGTGCATCGAAAAGCACAAATTTTAGAACTTGAAAAAGCCACAGAAAAGTTGCATTTTAGCCTCCATATTAACCTTAATTTTTTTTCAGATTTTTTAGAGGCCGATTTTCGCTGTCCCCAAAGGCCTAAAGTTTTTCAAGTTTCATAAGGGCAGAAAAAATTAGAGCCGTATTTCGGTGCCAAAGAGCTCAATTTCTATCGAAAATTTTCCGGAAATTTCGAAAATTAAGCCGGTTTTACAGAGCTAAAGAGTTATTTTTTATATACGAGCTTTAAACGAGCCAATATGAGCCATAAAAAATGGCTTCGATTTCTGTAAACCCGTCTTCATTAGGGTGTCTCTTAGAAATGCAAATATGGAATTTAAGGGCGTTCGCCCCCTAAAAAATTTCTAAATAAATAAATAAAAACATGTTCCCGAAGCCGGGCTTCGTAACTTGTTTCTAACCCGTGCCTCTGAGGCCTTGCTTTTTCCCATATAAAATGCATGGGGATTTTCACGACTATCCGATGTTATTTTTGAAGTAAAGAAAAAATGAAGGGAAAATTCTGCCGGTGTGGTGGAACTGTCTATGAGTAGGTTTCCATAGGACCTATCCCGGACTTCCTCCTCTGAGTTCAAAGTTCAATTTTTCTTATTTTTACCATCTTTTAGCCCCCATTATCTCCGTTATTAGTCAGAGGAGGAAGTCCGGGATAGGTCCTATGGAAAGCCCTACTCATAGACTTTGTTCCACCACACCGGCAGAATTTTCCCTTCATTTTTTCTTTACTTCGAAAATAACATCGGATAGTCGTGAAAATCCCCATGCATTTTATATGGGAAAAAGCAAGGCCTCAGAGGCACGGGTTAGAAACAAGTTACGAAGCCCGGCTTCGGGACATGTTTTTATTTATTTATTTAGAAATTTTTTAGGGGGCGAACGCCCTTAAATTCCATATTTGCATTTCTAAGAGACACCCTAGTCTTCATTTTTGAAATTTCCGACAGCAAATGAACTCTTTTCGCAACATAATACGGCTCTCATTTTTTCGGCCCTTACGAAAGTTTTAAAAACTTTTAGGCCTCTGGATGCAACAGGCCTCTAAAAAATCTGAAAAAAAAAACTAGGGTTAATATGAAGGCTAAAATACAACTTTTCCGCGCTGACGTATTTTCAAATTCAAAAATTAGTGTTTTAGATCCACCCTATTCATTATGGTAGTTGCCGCTAATAATGCCTAAAAAAATGTTTAAGGCATTTCTTGAAAAATGATGCTTTTAAGGAGCAAAATCGGAGACCACAGATTTTATAACCGGCAAAAAATTAGTCAGGCTATAAATGGAGAGACAAAAAATTTACATTAATAATACGAGAAGGAGACATGATTTTTGGTTCAAAAAATTTGTTCACGGCCCAAATAATGGAGCTCAAGCCAAAATTTTCACTTTCCCCTTCACTTTAAAATGGGATCTTTCATCCTCTCCCGTACGAAAAAAAGATGCACAAATTATATAAAAATAAAAATCATGTATTTATAAAAAAAAAAAGTTGGACCTACATAAAAAATTATGTATGAAGAACCTGAACTTTTTTTACCGGAAAATTTTTTTTCATCCTCTAATATGCTTCATGATTTAAAAGAATTATATGCGTAAATTATGCATAAATTTTGTAAAAATGATGCATGTCCACGTTTTTGTATAAATGATACAAATATAATACATTTTTTATATAAATATTTTGCATTTACTTCGCAAAAATTTTATACTTTTTTGGTATAACTTTTTCGTACGGGCTTAAGTGCAATAGTACAGTACATTTTGCAAAAATTAACTCGTTTCCTCCTTGAATAGTATAGCCTCATTTTGAAGCGGCAGAAATTTTTTGAAAAAAAAAAAAAAAAAAAAAAAAAAAAAAAAAAGAAAAAAAAAAACTTATACAAAAACATGAGATTTCGTTGATTTTTTTGAAAATAAAATTTTACACTGACGGTGTTAATCAAGAAAACATACCTCGCCATAAGTGCCCTCTCCAATCAAATCCAAAAGTTTGAATTTCTCTCCGGGGTTCGGAGCTTTTTCCAAATTCACATGCCGGCTCAAACCTTGATAAGCCATTGTTCCTCATTAGATCTGAAAGCAGAAAAAAAAAAATTTACACTTTAAAATAATTTCACAAAAAAAAAAAAAAAAAACATTCATTATACGCGCCTCCGTTATTAATTTCAAGAGCTCTAATCAAATAGCAAAAAACTGATAACTGTATTATTCCATAGCCTATTAAAAGAGAAGAAAAAAAAAAACTGCCTTTGGCTCAAAACAAAGCGAAATCTTACTTGAGGCAATTCAATCAAAAACTTTTTTTTATTCATTTCCGAATCCAGTAAATCAAATCAACCGTAAATATCATGTTAGTCGAAAAAAAAAAAAAAAAATTGCGAATTCACCTTTCAAGATTATTATTTAAAGATTCTGTTATTTTCACCGTTTCGAAGTCATCTGACGCTGACTAAGCAACCGGATAAATACAAAACGTCACTTTTAAAAAAGAACTACCGTATACGGAACTGACGAAAACCCGATATTAAAAAAAAATTATCATCCTCGGAGGCCTGAATTTTGTTAATTTTTAAAACCATTAAAAAATTAAGACGTGACGAAAAGAAGAAAAGAAAAAAAAAAATAAAGATCAGAGCTGCCGCAGGCGAGAAACCGATGAGATGACAAAATCAAAAGGCGTGAAATTCTCGCGTGATGGTGCTAGGAAACGAGGCCTTGGGCGGATTTTAATTGTTATCATTAACTCAGTTTCCATTGAATGGTTTGACGATTTCCATTACATCATTATCACCGATACGTATTCATGAGGAAAAGCGATTTACTATTACCAATTTAACGGTTCCGTTTAATTGGATTTAATTTCATCTCATTTGGGAAGTTGCGTTCAAAAAGAATTTAATCAACGGACCATCGCCGGAAGGAGGGATTCCGCCCCGTGACGAATTCCGAGTCCAAAATAAAAATTCAATTAAAAAGTAATTTTGGACTGCGGCAGTAGTAGCCACTTATCATAGAAATAAAATAGAATAAAAAGAAAATAGGAAAGGTAAAGAGTTTAAATAAACAGAGGGGCCAAAGAGCCATTTATTTCTCAAAATAAGCGTCGATGCTGTTTTTTGTCCTAGTGAGAAGACACGCTGAATGAGGATTTTTACTTTTAAATAAATCAGCTAGGGGGCTTTCGTCTCCTATGATAGTAAAATAGCGGCCTGTTTCCGGTTGGTTGTTAAGGAGGTTCTACAGGTGAATTTGAAATTCTTAATTGATCGTTCTCTTGCAACTTAAACATAGGCGAAACTTTGTTTATTTTTCTAGAAAAGTTTTTCCGCCTACAAAATTTTAATTGGAATAGAATAATTTTTTTAAAATTATGGGAATATTCCTCTTAACATTTTACACAACTTTTGTGACATGAAATTTGGATCCTTTTAAACATTTATGGTGTTTTTGTGAGATTTTCCAAAAAAAAAGCCCAATGTTTATAAACAAACCATTTAGCATGTTTACAATTTTTGAAGATTATTTTTGTAAACAGTTTAAAAAATTTTAGTTTTTAATAAAAGCGAATTTTCGTGTCACAAAAGTTGTGTAGAATGTTAAGAGGAATGTTCCCATAATTTTAAAAAAATTATTCGATTCCAATTAAAATTTTGTAGGCGGAAAAACCTTTCTACGAAAATAAACAAAGTTTCGCCTATGTTTAAGTTGCACGAGAACGATCAATTAAGAATCTAAAATTCACCTGTAGAACATCCTTAAATATTACCTTCTCAACTTAATTATTAACTTCATCCATATTATAATATTCTCAACCTTAAATATTAACTTCTCGCTTATTAATTAATCCAAAGACAGTCACAAAACAGCTTCGAACAAGTAATGAATGGAATAAGCCAATTGTGCAGGGATGATACGTGAAAACTTGCTGCTGTCCGCAACAGTACCAATATAGGGATCAGGTCAGATTTAGTTGGGTTCGGTTTACACCAAAGGATCATTATCAGTGTCCTAATCAGTAAAGAACCACGCACACAATAATAGCAATTCGGCTGTCAGATGAAATTTACATTTAAAAACAAACAAAAGAATAACAAAAACAAATAGAATTTTTCCCGACAGCCAAATTCCTATTATTTTGTGCGGAATTCTTTACTGGTAGTGCCCTACGGCATACTGGTGATACATTTTACTGGTTATGCCAATGCCAATGATCCTAGAGCTCAAAATGTACTCTTAACACCTTAGGTCAAGTCTTCACATCCTACTCAGCATTCGCTATTGTGAAAGGTCACTACTGTCTATGGTCACCATAATACCGGAAACTAAATCCACGGAATTACATTACCGCCATTCCGAAATTCATTTTCGGCATTACTCCAATCATTATTTATTGATTTTAAACACCTTTTTAAATCCTTCAACTAGTTTTCTCTGATGAAAAGTAAATAAGAACAAACTACCGCACCGGTACAGGCCTTTAAATGGTAATTTTCAAAAAAATGGTGGTGATGGATTTCCGTGGATTTAGTTTCCGCAGTTTTCGGTAATATGGTGACAGTAGACAATTGTGACCTTTCACAATAGCGAATGGTGAATAGGATGTGAAGAGCACTTATTGTATTCTGTAGGATTCTAGAGCACTTTATTGTATTCTGTATTATTCTTGAGATAATCGATATCGATATTTGGTAACCCAGATGGCCTTTGGGAGGAAGCAGAAGAAACCCGACAATGGTTCATAGAGGCTATTAACAAAGTACACCATGAAAGCCACTGTTAAAGAAGAAAAATAAAGAATTTGGACCAGAGTTTATTTTCAGCATCTGTGACAAAAGGATCTAATGAATGAACTTTCTCCTTTTTCGACCACTTAAAAACGGTATATATTAATTAAAATCAACAGCAACCGACAGTTGGATACTGTTGATTTTAATTAATATACATACCGTTTTTAAGTGGCCGAAAATGGAGGAAGTTTATTCATTTGTCCCATCGGGTCTTTTGACTACAACCAAATCAAAAAATAACAGATAACAATATCAAAAAAGTTGCATTTCTTGAATAGGATATCCGGAAAATCAACCTGAAGGATCTCCAGTATTATTACACAGTCTGGAACCAGAACGAAAACGAGAGAGGAGATTTTAAATTTGTTAATTCGTTATGTTATCCAATTATACGTGCATATCCATATTATACGTGCATATGAAAGTCTCTCACCTTTACAATCCGGATAGTTTGTTTTGATTCGAGAAACTTATTTGTTTACAAAAGGTTTAACAAACAAAATATACTATCCGGATTGTGTAAGTGGGAGGTTTTCATATGCACGTAGACAATTAATCATGGATATGTATATTCAAATTTCAAGATGCAAAAAAAAAATACTCGAGCGCTTTTCCTGCACTTTCCGGAGTACCGCAAGGATCTAAACTTGGTCCCCTTCTTTTCCTGCTAGCCTTCAACGATATTACCGCAGGTTCGCGGCTCTATCCGCGACCTGCACCGAGCGTGACGCCCACGATATCGATCTCACTTTAGGTATGAAAAACACGGTTCTCCCTTGCCGGCTGACATAGGCGCCGTCGCCGGCACCGGCAATGGCATCGTCTTCGGAACCCTGCTTAAAAAAGATCTTTATTAAGCATCAGATGATCAATTTAAACACAAGTTCTTTGCTGCCTGAATTTCAAATAAAGTGCCTTGAGCGCACGAAAATCCTCACGAACTTTCTTTTCAGCTCCCTCTGATTCAGCCCGAAATTCCACGCTCAAACATGTTGCTCAACATGTTGCAGCGTTAGAAACATGTTGCGAAAATGTTGCTGAACATATTGACGACATGTTTCCAACGCTGCTACAAGTTGTATAACACGGTGTCTCATTATATTACTGCAGCACGTTTTAGAGTGAAATTCCGACTGTAGAAACGTGGATTAATTTCAAACTGCTGCTTTCCTAACAGTTTTCAACACCAGAAAAACTCATGATAGGACTTCTCTGATAGGAATTTGTCCCCTTTTAACCCCACTTGGCTTCAGTCCTACTAAAACCAATCTTGTAGAAACGGCAAATGAATTGCAAACCCTGAAGAGTACCATCATCCAACTTTTCGTAAAACTTTTGATCGAATCGAGCTAATAGTTCTCCTTCACTATTTCGTGAAGGCCTTCCGCAGTTGTGCGCAGGTATTGCACTACAGTTTCTGACACGCATCCTGACGAATGCACGACTTGGGACCGATCCCAAGATGTTGCGATCTTCCGTTATTACATTAACGCCAATTCAATAATTGCGGATATTCGTACGAGGACCCAAGTAGCGAATGAGTCCATTGATTGTTATATTTCCATTATCCGCAAAATAAACAAAAGACTATCGAAAATAGATCAGCTTACTGCAGGACATCTAATATCTTCCAAAATCGTTTTTCCCTACTGAGATTCCTACACAAAATGCTTTAGGTCGAATCAGTCACTGATCATCTAAAATAAAGACAAAATAACCTGGCATACCGGAAACGAAAAAAAATTAAGAAAGTAGATAATTTTTTTCGTTTTTTTTTTTTTAAATTTCCAACACGGTATTACCAAAACCAGAAAAACTAGGGGGATGTCGGTGAGTACGACAAGAATCCTTCGAATCTTTTTTTTTTTTTCTTCGCAACTTTCACGTCATGGATATTTGTAACTTGTTTACCAACGAAAAACAAGTCTATTTAAAGCTGATTGATAATTGAAGAACACACAACTCGATTTTTTTTTTTATATTTTTATTCGCATTAACCAAACGAGTCGTAAATCACTTAACATATGTTAATCTCGTTTAATTTTATTCCTTTACGATATGACCACACTCAAATCCACTTCAAACACTTTTCGCGACTAAAATTCGATCAGTTTTGTGTTCCCCTTCGCTATCTTTATCCATTCAAACTTTTAATAAATTAGGAAATCTGATAAATCCCCTTTGGCCATTAGCTCCGTTTAATTTCGGATATATGCAAATCCACTTCTTAACAAGAGATGAGTGTGACATGTTAAAACACGGGTGTCAGATAACGACGATATTACCGCGAAAAAAAAAAGCGTTAAGGCAACAAACAATATAAATCCAAACCAAACATGGCGGCTATTAATTGTTAAACAAATATTGACCTTTTAGCTCGTGTTATCGGGGATTTCGAAAAGGAGATTTTCATATATTCCGCGCGTCATTTCTCGTCTTCCTTCCTGTCAAAATTCCGCCGAAAAATAATAGATACTATTATTATCTTTTAAAATGTCGCAATTTAAAGGGATTAAAAAGCTTTCAAATCTTTTTTTTTTTTTTTTTTTGTTTTTTACGATTAATTTATTATTTTAAATGGGATGTAATAAATTTTTTGATACTGTCAAGGATAAATCTTAGAGAAGTCTTTTACGAGGGTAAGGTCGTTCATAAAAATCGTCTTGAGAGTGTAAAAATAATTTTCTAATCGATTTATTGCGAATTACTTCATGAATAATTAATCGCGGAGGGGAGAGAGAGAGGAAAAAAAATTATAGAATATAAACTTCAGAAAAAGAAACATGCCGGATGAAAGGATTATGATAAATTTTGCATGACAGACGTGTCAGAATAAATTGAGATGTCTGGCAGAATTTGAAGGGGCATCAGGGGGCAATTTTTTTTGCCTTTGAAAAATAAATCATAGTGGGCCTTCACGGAGAAAAAAGTTCGATTCCTGTTAGGTCTACTAAAAGTTTAGTAGGGTCCTGTGACAACCAAAAATTTGAGTTGATAATATTGAAAATTCAGTAATTCTTACTAAGTGTTAGTAATGATTACTAACACTAAAATCGCGCAACTAACTTTTGAATCGTTTATTGCAAAAAGGAGTCTTGTCCACCATTTTAGAAAATGGAAAAAATTTGTTTTGCTTTGATAACGTATATTTGTTTACATTCGGAAAAATCAAAACAAACCATTTCCTCTTTTAAAAATGGTGGACAAGGCTTCTTTTTGCAATAAACGATTCACTTAGCGTGGCCCTTATTTTACGAATTTTTGAATTTCGGTGAACTCGTCCTCTAATTCTTTCATAGTAACCGGAAGAAAATTTCCTGATTTTCTTTAAATTAACTTTTTGGACGTCGTTTAGCCACGGGGACTTAAAAATTTCAAAATTCCCGTAAAAAATGAAAAATTTTATATTTCCGCTAAAATGGTTGGTTTTTATTCGGTTTATTTTGCAGATCATGAAAATTCAGTTGAAAGTTACGAATCTCATACGGTTTTGATAATAGAGGTAAAAAAAAAAAAAAAAAAAAAAAAAAAAATAGCAAAATATGCTATTGCCGCAATTTTTTGCGAAAATCTTCACATTTTTGTTCTCCAGCACAGTAACCGTTCGACTTAAATAAATTCTAACATTTATTATCGTTATCTGCATAAAAATTCGAGTAATAAACGACTATTTTCACATTAAAATAAAATTTTTGATTGTTCGATCTTTACGGAAATTTCGAAATTTTTAGCTCCAAGAGGACACGGCTAAGCGACTTCCAAAAAATCTGAAAAATATTCAGGCAATTTTTTTTTTCGGTTGCTATAAAAGAATTAGGGGGCGCATTCGCCGAAATTCAAAAATTCGTAAAATAACGCAAACCCGTCAACAGCGTCAAACCCTCCCTTCCGATCATATGCAGGGCAGGAGTTGTGAATTGCTATTATAATCATAGTACCTACAAGCAAATGGTTTAAAGGAAATTTTCCGAAAAATTCGTTCATAGAGTACTGCTACCAGTTAATTTTGTCTTGAAAAAACTGTCACCAAACATGCTGCAAGAGAAATTTCTGCAAGAAATTAAAAGACAGAACGAAAATTGCTTACGTCCGTCAAGATGGCGCTGCAAAGTAAAGCTCAAAAGAGCTAAAAAAAAAACCATAAATTTTTGAGCTTCTTTTGAGATTTGTATCGTACACTGTTAAAATGCAAAAGTTCGTATATATAGGAAATTAATTATCGGAAATTGTGTGTAGATTACGAATATGAAGTCTGAAATTAATTTTTGTATACGGTTTTTTAAGCTAACGGAGAAAAAAGTCTAATGATAACGAATTTCAGTGTTTCGAAAATCGGCCTAAAGCTAAAAACTTCAATTAAAAGCTAAAAACACTTGAATTAATTTTGGGCTTTATATTCGTAATCTATGCAAAATTTCCGACAGGAAACTATAAATTTTTCAGGAAAAAAAAGAAAATATTATCAATCAACTACAAACAAACGATTTCAGTATTTTGTTTTTGGTTAAAATAAAAATATTTTGCCAGAGAAGACTGTGCGGTTAGATTTATTTAAAAATGTCAAATCCTAAATGCTCGTAACCTTGAACAAAATGATGGATTGGATTTGAATGAAGTTTTAAGCATCAAAGAGGTGGTTTTCGACCGTTTCAGGAGTTTCTAACATTTAAAAAAATGAACTTGACTTTGTACGGGGTTCTTTTTAACTCAGATATGAATTGAAAAAATTGAAACGAGTTAATGGGGACAAACTCGTTTAAATTTTATCAACTCATGTTCAGTTTAAAAAGAACCCCGGACAGAGTCAAATTCATTTTCCTTTTTTTTTTAATCCATCAAATTGAAAACATTAAGTATTGATTAAGAAAATCGTAAAGGTATTAATTTAAACTTGAATCTAAAATCTAAAATGTATCAAAAAATTATTTTGTTTTTACTCTCTGGAATTAATAAGGCTGCAATTTCATGATGAAACATGTTGCAGTAACACGTTACTCAAAAAGTTGCAATGTTAGAAACATGTTACCAAAATAAAAAGGTTGCCAACAAATTTCTATGTTGCAACATGTTGGCGACATGTTTTAATGTTATAACATGTTCAGCAACGTTTTTACTGCAACTTGTTTCATTCTTTCCACGTTACTTCAACATGTTTCAGAATTTTCCAAACAGTCCTGCTTCTAATTCAACGAAATTTAAGGGCGCAATTTCTCGCCGAACACATTGAATGAACATTTTCGGCCCTCATGTTGGAAACATTTTTACCGAACATGCACAAAAAAAGCCATATTGTTATGAAAAAGAGTCCCCAACATATTAAGGAAAATTTTGGGTGAAAATGTTTGCCCAACCATTTTTATCCAACCTAAATTTGTTCGCGGAACATTTTTAGTGAAAATTTTCAATCTGAAATTGCGCCCTTAAATTTCTCTGAAATAGAAGCAGGACTCGGGAAACTTCACGTTAAATTTAATTTAGAAGAACTTGAATGTGCAATCAACAAAAGGAGTCACTGTTTAATTTTATAAAAATCCAACTTTAAAATTGATGAAAAAAATAAAACAAAAAAATGAATTCTTGTCCACAGGTAGCTTTCTTACAAAAACAACGAGGATCCATAAGCTAAATATGTAACCTCGTTAATCTTATGACAAAGGGATTTGCGGACAAACCCTTCAGTTTCATATTTTTGAAAAATTAAAAATATCCCGATTTAAAAACTTTTCTTTTAGAAAAAAATAAGCTAATTCAAGAAAATAAAAGCAGCGAGCGATGCCACAATCAATTTGTCAAAACTAATCATTAAAAAAAAAAAAAAGAATCCATAAAGAAAGCCATCCTTCTAATAAAATAATCTCGCCGGTGAATCTAAAGTCAATATCTGGGTGGGCCAACATTGAAAATATTCGCACGTGGTTCTTCCCTGTACTTTTTAAAAACCTACTTTCTCAATTCGCATAATTTCAACTTTGATCTATTGTCTACGTGTCGACCGACAGTGAAAATACAACAAAAATTTTCACATAGTCTCAAAAAAGAAAAAATCAAAAGTTCAAATCGATGGATTAAAAAAAAAAAAAAAAATGTTCACGACTTGGAAATTGCATGTTTACACGCATCCTGATTCCCGTTAAGAACATGAACAGGATCATAACAACTTTTTCCAGTTTTTCCACGTCCGAAAATAAAATTCAGTTATATGCGATAACCATGTAAAAGCGGCTATTAATTCCATTCGCATTAAAAGTTGCACCCGTTACGGGCTTTTTTTATTTTCAAAAGTCCATAATCTAATTTTTTTAAAAGCTAGTTTTTCCGTTTAATTACCCTCGCCATACCTGTTTTTGAAAATTATTTATTTTTATTGGCGTGGGGAAAAAAAATTTCTTAATGCAATTCCGGTCGGTCTTCCGATAAATCCAATTTGGCACCAAACCTCGCTTTAAAAAAAAAAAAAAAAAAAAAAAAAGCAATTCACTTTTATTTTAATACAGACACGATTTAACAAAAATAAAACTAGCACCTTAAACGGGTAACGAATTGTGACTAATGGCTGATAATAATGATCAATACGGCCGAGTGACATAGGGATATTATTCATAATAGGATCATCTGGTCGATGGTGTTTTTGTCATTAACGGAAGTTAATTTAAAAAAAAAAAAAAACTAAATTTAAGTTGTAACTTGCAATTTTTCGCATTTTAGCACCCCAGATCGGGGAGCCAAGGCCTTCACACTGTAACAATGTCGCACCTCAAAAAATTTTTGGCCCCCCACCATCCTTTTTTCCCCCTTTTTTTCTAATTTAATTTCCGGGTGAACAGTTAGTCGTTGCTTCCGTTGCGCAACAATTTTTTTTAAGACAAAAAAAAAAAAAAAAAAAAAAAAAAAAAAAAAAAAAAAAAAAAAAAAATTATCCAAAATTACAAACGGAATAATATTTTTCAATAATGACTTTTTTTTTTTTTTTTTTTTTTCAAAAAAAAGGACAAATAAATCAAGAAGCCATACAAGCAAAGTACCGAGACTTGTTTTGGGTTTACACTTTTCACCTTTTTTTTTCCAAATTAAAGCCGATTATCGTAAAATGTTGCGTTCAAAATGTTTTTTTCGCTTTCGACGTCATCTGGCCTCAAATAGGAAAAAAAACGTGAGGCATTTAATAGCGAATTTCCTTTTTTGGAGCATATTGTATCACAAAATTGTTTGTTAAAAAAAATCATAAGGAAGACATTAAGAGATGACATTATGAAAAAAGATTACAGGAGTCGCTTTAACTGTCCGTGTGCTTGGCGATACCCAGAAACATACGTTGCGTATTTTCTTGCGGTTTTTTATCCGCACCATGCTCGAACCTTTTTTTTTAATTACCAGAAAGCGTGCCGACGTGAGCTTTAAGTTCCGAAAATTCTCATAGAAAAAAAGTCGACAATTTTTTTTTTCTCGGAAAAACGTCGTTTCCTATCGGGAATTTTGCGTAGATCACGAATTCTAAGTCCGTTTTTTAAAATCTGGTACGGCTTTTGAGTTAAAGCCAAAAACTTAGGACTTAGTGCGTTTTGTCACTTAACCAGTTTTTTTTTTAAAATTATACTGCATATCAATATAATTTAAAAAATCAATATATCTTTCCGCATTTTCTCCTCTAGCTCAAAAGCCGGACCAGATATATAAAAAAAACGGATTTCAGATTCTTGATCTACGCAAAATTCCCGATAGGAAACGACGTTTTTCCAAAAAAAAAATTGTCGACTTTTTTTTCTCTTACGGGAATTTTCGGAACTTAAAGCTCCAGTCGGTACGATGTCCAAAAAAATCTTGAAAAAAATAGGGTTTATCAGTGCGCCATAGAGCACCGATTTCAAAGGGTATACGATTTAAAATTTGAAAATTTGTAAAATAAGGGACACCCTAATACAGGAGTTTTGAAATCCCCAAAAAGTTGATTTTCGAACTACCCTAGTATGCAACAAGTACTACCGTCTATATTACAAGTAGTATCTTTACGCAGGATTCAAATATCAAATAGCATCTTTAGAGAGATTTAGGAATATCATTTAAATATCAAGCCCTTCCATCTCCATCAACGGACCAATCTCACTAATTCGTGATTAAAAGTCGATAACCCGTTACTTTCGATCTGTAAATATATGTGTTTCGCCCACAATCCACTGTCAAATAATTAGCGACCAAAAAATCATTCGATCAATTAAATCCGTCAAATTAAATTCATTATTGACTTATTACAAAAGCCGTTATTCCCGTTTCAAAAGTTCCGAAAGTGTAAAAGAAAAAAAAAATAACGATTGATAAATACGATAAAGTTATAAAATTGCTCTTCGCAATATAAATTAATAAAATATCAGAAGCATATATTTATAGAACTACGATTATTACCATCCACGGTAACTGCCCGTTTTTCCGCTTCTCTGGCTAAATACATATTTATTATTAATTTCCTTTCAAGGCAAATGGCAGCATCCATCCTCATGTGACCGTTTTCGCCTTACGCATTTATTTCTTAATTCCATACTTGTGTCATTTTCCGTATTAATAAAACGCGAAACCACTCTAACGGATAAATCCCAAATCGAATTCCACAAGAGCCATAATGACCGTTTCTAATGTAGCGAATCATTAGGATGAAGGAGTATCCGAAGTAAAAGTATAAGACATTATGGCACATATGATATCAAGTCGCATTACTACCGGGCACTCGGAGCCATACTTTCTACTTGACTCTCGAAGGCGTATAATTAAATCGACTCCAAAAAGAAGGGTGGACCTGAGGACTTTTTTAAAGTCACATCGTCGTCTTTTTTTTTTAAAATTGCAAATGCCTAAATTCCGTTTAATTAAAATAAAACGATATCAAATGATATCACGCGTTTTTCGCCCAACTTTCCTTTACGTTTTTTTTCCACAAAATCAATGAAATCGAGTAAAAAAAAAAAAAAAATACGTTTAATCCGACCTTCGGCCCCGTAGATACTTTCACACTCGTTTATTGACCGAATACTACTACCGATTATCAATGCCATTGCCATCGTTATAAACCGGTGGCTGTAATTAAACATTACTCATATGGTCTCTACTCTGCGGTCGAGTCATTGTTAAAAACCGTCTCCGTGTTAAGGAGAAAAAAAAAAAAAAAAATAGAAAGACATCTTTCGTTGTCTTTTCACTCATCATATTTATTATACTAACAAGAGAAGATGTAACAAACAGGTTTTTTTCATTTTATTTATTTATTTTTTTTATTCTTTTAATTTTATTACTGCATTCATTAACTAATATTATTCTTTGTTATCAGACGGTCAATGGATATTAGAGAAAATACTAAAAATGCAGTAAACTAGTTTTATATTGAGGAAGTGCACCGATGAGCGATTCATTAGGCCCAGCCTAGTATAAAAAAAAATTTAAAGTCTCGTCGAAAGTCCAGTTACAGCTTTTTAAAACAGAAAAAAAAAAACCTGATCCATCGACCTTGAGGATTACGATTTTTTAATATGAAAACCATATTAGAAAGTCGGGAAAAGACTGGTGCGCCTTTGCTATGATGTAAGCAGGGCTGCAATTCCGATTCCGATTTAGCAGAATCTTGACTATTTATGAGTGAGATTCCGATTCCGATTTGGAAAGGTGGAAAAAAATTCAGATTCCGATTCCGATTCCTAATAAAAATTAATTGGAATTGCAGCCTTGGATGTAAGTGATGTGGGTATTGAAAAAAATGAAGGTTCGATCTTAGCCTAATTACACACAGCAGGCTTTTACAGGACCTGGAGCCCTACCAAAGGACCCTTTTTAGCCAAGGTCAAAAAGGTTGTCGTTTCAGTGGGTGAAGAACATCTAAAGGCGGATCCAAAGGTAAAACATAAATCCTGGATGACAGATGAGATTCTTGGTCTGATGAAGGAGAGACGAGAGTGCAAAGGGCGCGATCCTGACGGTTATAGGGCACTTCAACGAAAGATTAGAAATAAGATCCGCGAAGCTGTAGAAGCAGAAGCTTCCGAGAAGCCTTTTGTCAGCATTGCGAATCCGCGAATAAGTCTAAATTAGAGCATTTAATAAAACTCCACGTCAAGGCTGCTTATGATCAATCAAGACTGCTCCAATCTAAAGGATTCTTTTTATCTTATCCAAAACTTAGTCATCCATGGATAACCTATCTCAAAAAATTAGGTCGCTATTTAGACACAGAGGAAAAATGCTTGAAGGATGCGGTAGAAGCTTATTTTTCGAAGTTGTCAGGGGTCCGAAGCTTGGACATTTTAACCGATGCCGATGCTAGCATCGGCATCGAATTTTTTTCAAAGTCGAAATCGGCGTCGGCGTCGGCATCGGCATCGCGAAATTTGTTAGTGCCAGCATCGGCATCGGCATCGCGAAATTTATTAGTGCCGGCATCGTTAGCGGCATCGGCAGCGGCATCGGTATCGGTGCCGGTACCAGTACTGACGTCGGAATTAAAAATTCGAGATATGTGATTTCACAATTAATTTATATTTTGAAAAAAAAAAACGTATTGAAAAAAAAAAAAAAAAAAAACGTAGAAAAAACGTATAGAATGGCTCTAAAATTTTTATCTGATTAAAAAATCAGTACATTGGGTATAACAGATGCAGGCATCGGATGAGATCGATGCTTGGTGGCATCGGCATCAGCATCGGGTGGTCGATGCTGGAATCGGCATCGGCATCGGAAAGAAAACAGATAAAATGGCATCGGCGCCGGCATCGGCGTCGACCCGAAATTTTAGCTGGCCGCGGCCGGCTTCGGCATCGGCATCGGCATCGGCTTCGGACCCCTGGAAGTTGTTAAATGATAGCCAGGAGTACCCTCAACTCCAATTTAATTTTAAACCAAAAGAACAAAAAGGAGCACAGGTAAGGGAACGTTCAAGTATTGCGCAAGACTTTTTTTTGGGTCTTTGGACCCCCTCTTTCCCCCGCCTTCGTAAAAATGACTAAGATTTCTTTGATCCCTCCTATTATATTACGTAAGATTTTCGCTGACCCCCCCTTTTTTTTCTTAAGGTCGATTTTAAATTGGAGTAATATTTTTCTTAAATCTAGATTTATAGTTCATACTCATATCCCTAAAATGGCTAAAATTGGCACAAAATCTCATCATTAAATGAATTTTTATTTTTAAAAATTTTTATACTTTAGACAATCGAAAAAAAAAAATAAAACAACTTTAGTAATTTCTTGAAATTAAGAAAAAAATTATGAACAATAAATTATAATGAAAATTTTTACGTAAGATTTCCAAACTCTCCCCCTCTTCCATGTAAGAAATCGTAAGAATTTCGAGTACCACCTACCCCTCCCTCCCCTTTCGGTCCTACGTAAAACTTGAACCCTCTCTAAGTTTTCTGAATTAATGGGAATACAATCAAGTCTATGTAATAGAATCGGAAAGGGTAAAACTTTTTCATTGAGGTATTTGATTTGATTTTTATTAATTGAATTTTTTAGGGTGGCGTAATTTGTGAAATATTTCAAAATGGCGCTCTTCTGAAAAAATATCACGTGAAGTCGCACTTAGGTAATTCATCTCACGGTTCAGATCACCAATGTCCGCACCTTAGAGAACTGTTTGTATACCGGCTTTTGGAAAAGATCCAGATTGGCCGGAGACCGGAGGTCCATTTCGTGCCAAATTCTCACCATTCATCATTTGGCCTTTTTATCGCCACAAAAGATGGTATGTTTTTAATCAAAAGGCGACATTTTTAATGTTCTAATATGTAGGAATATTCAATTTAATAAAAATACTCCTTTATGTCCTTCTTATAAATTTGTTTAATTGACGATAGCTATTTATTTTTATGAAAAATGTTTTTAATGTTTTAACGTTTTCTTGTCGAATTAATTTATTTCAATAATCATGGCAGAAGAGCGGCGTAAGATTAGTTTTCTCCCGTTAAGTTTGTTTTTCGATGTTTAAATACCTGAAGATGGCTACATTATAGCCGAAATAGCTATCGTCAATTAAACAAATTTATAAGAAGGACATAAAGGAGTATTTTTATTAAATTAAATCGCTTAGTCCTCTTGAGCTCAAATCCATTTAATGTAGGAATATATTTTAGTTGAGAGTTTCAAACGCGCCTCTGAAGTCCGTCATGACATCAGTCCAAAATGCAAATATCAGTTAGACCTTCTCAAATGCATTTTATATCTGGCCGACTTGCACTCTAACAATTACGGACTTGATGCCGAAAAAAATCTAGTTATTGTGGACTTCCAGGTATTTTCAAACGACTTTTTTATAATAAAATGAATTTACTGAAAAAAATCTATAGCAGGCATTACGTTATGTAAAGTAAAAGTTGCTATAAAAGTAAAAATATTTAAGCTTATATATAAGTAAATTACTATAAGTAAAAGTACTTACTATAAGTAAGTACTTTAACTTACTATAAGTAAAAGTTGCTATAAGCTTAAATGTTTTTACTTTTATAGCAACTTTTACTGAGAACAACAAGAGAATGGGCAGCCCGAAAAGTAATAAATCGTTTACAAAAATTCTAATGAATATTCTAATGAATTCCGATGAATCCAGCTTTTTTTCCCTCTTTATAAACAATGAGGGAAAAACTATCGTTTTATCCATCACCATCACCACCACCACCACGTCTTTTGTCACGTTTGATGCTAATTAACATGATTAAAAATTAAAATTTTATTATGACTTAATTAACCATCCGGTTCTTGATTGAGCCTCGCTTGATTTATTCTTGAGTAAAAGCGAATATGCATTTTTATGCATCACGACCAACTTGGGGGACTGAGAAAGCGATGAAAATAATTGGAAAAAAAAAAGAAAGAAAGAAAAAAGTAGAAAAGTTTTTGACACAATTTTTTTAATGTCGTATATCGCGTGACAACGGGGGAAAAATGAAACTTTATTTTATTTTTTTGATAATTCAGCGATTAAAATAATTCGACTGAAATCGTTTAAAAAATTAGAAGGTAATTGGACTAACACCGATTGAAATCCAAGTTGGAAAACAACGGTTTGTTTGTATATACGATACCTTCACTTCAAGAAGCTACACTAGGGTGGCCCTTATTTTAGGAATTTTCGAATTTTGATGAACGCACCCTCTAATTCTTTTATAGCAACCGAAAGAAGATTGCTTGAATTTTTTAAAGTTTTCAAGACAAGGGACGAAAATAAGTCCAAAATAAGTCCAATCAATGTATGCTGTAGCCAAAATTTTGTGGCACAATTCTTCAAATTTTGTTTTCTAGCATCGTCGCCGTTGGAAATGAAAAAAATCCTGACTTTATTTTCGTAGTTTACTTTAAAAATTCGAATAGGAATCAACCCATTTTTACGTAGGAATAAAATTTTGATTTTTCTGTCTTTAGCGGAATTTTGAGTTTTTTTAGGCCCCCATGGACACGACTAAAAAATCTTGAAAAAATCAAAAGAAAATCAGGAAATTTTCTTTTGGTTACCATAAAAGAACAAGGGGGTGGATTCGTTGAAGTTCAAAAATTCCTAAAATAAGGGTCACTCCAAACTGCACTGAAAATAATCATAAAAGCAAACCATTGGAAACCTGGATTAGTAAATGTTACTTTTTTAGTTAAATCATTATTTTCACTTTTTTTATTTTTGGTTTTTTTTATTTTTATTTTTATTTTTATTTTTATTTTTTTTTTTTTTTAGGAGGATGTCTCTTGTTTCGTGATGGGTTGGAGACAATTATCATACAAGGTCACTCCGTGTATTTTAGAAGAACAGCCAGTTACATTGCACAAAAATTTTTGTTCGAAACTTTTCAAAAATTTTTTCGCGATGAAAGTGTTTACATTTGTTTTAAACGAACATGTTCGAAAATTTTCGATGATGTTCGAAATTTTTGAAGATGTTCTATATTATTTTTAAGGTCAATTATATTTTTATGTATCATATATCTTCATATATCAGGCTTCTGATATATAAATCTCCCCATTACGTAAAAAATATAAGAGTCACCCAAAAATGACATAGAATATCTTCAAAAATTGTCGAACATGTTCGAAAACAAATGTAAACACTTTCATCGCGAAAATTTTTTTTAAACGATTCGAACAAAAATTTTTGTGTAATGTAACCAACGCCTAAAACCCACTGGAAATTGAATGACCATATCATCGACTTTCAACCACCCCGATCGAAATTTCACATGTCTGATTCATTACAATAACATGCAAGTTTCCTGATTTTTTTCAGTTTTAGTGATTTTTTAATGAAAAATACCCAGATTTTTTGTGAACGCGTACGCTCCCAATTTGGTTCGCGGTTTTTTGTCCCAAAAGTTATGAAATAATGATGTGAAAGGCATGTAAAAATCATGTATCACATGTTTTTTACATAAATGTTACCATATTTTTCCATGAAATTTACAAACCCATTTTTCAACTGGGGCATTAAAGTTTCAGATCTTCTGAAAAATACAAGACCAATTATCGGCGAAATTAAATGGATCAGGATAAAATTTTCTTTAAAGAAAACAAGTTATCAAAATTTTAAAAATTCCGTAACTTTACGGAAAATTTTAAAAATTTAATTAAAAAGGGAATTTTTTTTTTTCTGACTAAATTTGAAAAATTTTGATCATTAATTGTCGGGCCAAGCAACAATCCAAACCTTGTCTGATTCAAAGCTATCCACAACATGTCCTGTCTCCATTGGCCAATTAATTGTACCACCGGAAATGCTGTATATTTTTTGGACTTTTTTCTTCTGCTGCTACTTTTTTTTTATTGTTTTATTTATTTTTTTTAACACTAAAAATGTAAAAGCGAAAAAAAAAAAAAAATGCTAGCAGAGCTGTACACCAAAAATATACAGCATTTACGGTGGTACAATTAATTTTACCCTCCAATTAATTGTCCAATGAAAACAAGGCAAAAGACTCACAATTTATTAATTCGAAGTCCAGGCTATAATTCCAAAATTTTTCTTAAAAAACAAAATTTCGTTTTTTAAATAAATCTTTTCGAAAATGCCTTTATTTGCACCCAAACTTGACTCGAATTTTGAGAATTCAAGCGCACAAATATTTTTTTTTTTAATTTAAAAAAAAAAAAAAATCGAAATTTAAGAGGATTTTAAAGTGAAGACAAAGCACCGAGGAAGTTCCGACATCGCATCCATATAATTTAATTTCGCCAAAAGAGGAGGAGAGCATTCCGTAGAAACCATTTAATTCCATATCATTACGAACTCTGAGTACCCACAATTTGCTAAATCGAACGAAAAAACGATTTTATTGTTTCCGTGTAACGGAAACAGATTTTCGTTTACCGGGGCTACTAGGATTATTTTTGAAAAAAAAAAATCGTTGTTATTTGATCAACAACGGAGAAAGTTCAACTTTTAACCTGGTTCGAGGTTGAAAATCGGTTTTAAGAAATCATTTGATATACAGATTGACGGGAACGGTTATTAAAAAATTATTACGTGACCCGTTAGAAAATTATTGGAGCTTCAGTTCCGTTAATTGAAAATGCAAATGATGCAATCGTTAGATTTTCGGAGGGGAATAAAAAAAAACAGGCGATGCGCCCGAGCGTAAATCCCATCAATCAAAACCAACCAGTATTAAAAAAAAAAATTTAAACGTCCTTGGGGACTTCGTCTTTTTTCAGGTTCACTTTCATTTTTTCAAAGTTTTTTTTTTTTTGTTGATTGATTCGGTTTATTTGCCTTAAAGAGTCGTTATTATACCTTAATCATTTCCGTGTTTTTAAAAGAGATGTTCCGATCCGTCTGCTTTCATTCTTTATTTATAAATTTAACAGTTTTCGTTAAATCAAACCTTGAAGGGAATGAATGACTTACAAGTTTTTATTTTTTTTTCTTTTTCTTCTTCAGCTCCTTAAACGGATTAATCATCCAAATCTGAGAGATGAAAAGTGTCAAAAATGGCTAAATACTTTCACTGCCTCTCCGGGAGGAACCGATTATTAAAGTTTTTTTTTTTTAGTATTAATCTGTCCCGTTAATTACTTTGGCAACGGGTGATTAATGTTTATGTGGAATGGCCCGTTTGAACCATGATCTATGCAACAATTTTTATAGAAAACCGGTACCCGTTCGATTTTTATTAATAAATTAAAATCATGTTTTTTTTATGTATAATATATACATATAATTTTTTTTTTCTTTTCAAGATCACCGTAAATTTTTTTTTGGTTGGATGCAAATCAGTGAACTGAAACGTAATTTTCAATGAAAATGGCCAATGATAGCCGGGGCATCGAATCCATTGTAATCGTATAACCGAAAGTTCCATATAATGATATACCTTCAACTCCTTGTAATGCACAATGCAGTGAAATGGTTCATTACTTTCGGCGGTGCAGTCGTCTTTTTTTTTCCGATTTCTCATTGTGAAATCTTCATCATCACATATTTCTTCTTTTTTTTTTTTTTTATTTTAGTCAATTATTTGTAGTGCCACAATGCCATTATGATTTTCACAAAATAATTCTTTGTATTTTATTTTTTTGATTGTGCTGTCAAACTTAAAAAAAAAAAAAAGAAATACTTGTAAGTCATAGTGAGTAAGAATGTTTACTTTTTGAATGATATAAGAGCCTATTTTGTAATAATAATGGCGGTTTCTTTTTTTGCAATTTTTTTTTCTTCTTCTTTGACAGATGGAAGAGAGATGTTTACAGTTATGAGTTGTTTTCTGCCATAGGAGTCGGAAGAAGGGGGGGTCTTCTTTTCTCAAACTGAAATTTAATAGAGCTACTTCTAAAATTAAAATCTAAATCGTCCAGCATATCAGCTTCACAGCTAGTCCGAGAGGTTATGGGCCCTATTAACCAACGCCATGTTTCGTCAAAGGAAAGAGTGTCAAGCAAATGAAACTTTTGTTGATAAGTTAGTTTAATACACGGCTGTATAGACATTAGAAAACCCAACACAAGATGCTGTCAAAACACACGGTGGTCTTGAACCCATCCCCCTAGCGGCAAAAATGACGACAAAAACTGACATAGGGATTTAGTTACGGACCATAAAAATAGTCGAAAACAGTCTGATTCAAAATCCTAGCTGATCGTCTTAGCGACAGAGCGTATTCCACCTATGCTTAACTTATGGGATTACACGTAGCCGATGCAATTTACTCGAGCTACCGGGAACCCTACAAGTTAAGCATAGGCGGAATATGCTATCTCGCTAGGACGATCAGCTAGGATTTTGGTTCCGACGGTTTTCGACTATTTTTATGGTCCGTAAGAAAACCCCTATGTCATTTTTGCCGGCATAGGGATGTGTTCAAGACCACCATGTGTTTTGACAGCATCTTGTGTTGGGTTTTCTAATGTCTAAACAGCCGTGTATTAGACTAACTTATCAACAAAGGTTTCGTCTGTTTTTTTTCTGTTGAAACTCTTTCCTTTAAGGAATCATGGCGTTGATTAATATGGCCCATAACCTCTCGGACTAACTGTAGACCTGATATGCTGGATGATCTGGATTTTAATTTTTGAAGTCGCTTTTGTCGCAATTTTTGTCGGCATGGGGACAACAGAAAGCATTCTTGAAAAAACATTTTTGTCGGCACTGTGAACATTAGATAAAAGAATATGAATTGCATTAAGAACTTTTTTCCACATAACAGTGGAAAGAGATCCTTCTTAAAAAGAAAAAAAGGCTAATTGCGTTGTGATTAGCAAACAATTAAAAAAAGTCTTGAGTTAGGAAATGAAATATAAAATACATGAGACTGATGAAAAAAATAGTTCAGAGAGTGGATTTGAAGTAGGAATGCACACAAAAAATTTCAACAAAATTTCAAAAAATTTGCTCAGATTTTGGTTCTAGACGTGTAAGACTGTAAAGATTCAAAACCTAAAATATCTTGTTCCAGAATCTTGCTCAAGATCTAGCAAGATTTCAGAATATCTGGCAAGATCTTGAACAAGATTCTCGAACAAGAAATTTTACATTTTGAATCTTTAGAGTCGTACAAGTTCAGAACCAAAATCTGAGCGAATTTCTTGAAATTTTGTTGAAATTTGTTGTGTGCATCCTTACTTTGAACAATTCATGGATAGGGATCATACAAGTATTACGTAAGCAATGAAGAGGGGGGTCTCCGAAAAGCTTACGCTAATATTAAATCTCCATAAGAAGAAGCCTAGTTTTGCTTACTATAAGGGAGGGAGGGGGGTCTTCAAAGACCGAAATAATGCTTACGTAATACTTGTATGATCGCAATACTATTAAGTTTTGGATGAACAGACAATATATTTTGAAAATAAAATTTTGAAGTCCATTTCAGTGGACTGGCAATTGACATCTCGAAATTGCCGTCCAGTAACGCAAAAACATCTCCATGAGTTGTGCTCGTATCTTTTAAAAAAAATCGCTCAACTGAGTTAATTTATTTTAAAAATTTTGTATTGTTTATGTAAAAAAAAAGAAAAAAAAAATGTAGGTTATCTTTTTTCTTTCATCTGTTCTAGATCATTAAGATTTATTATTATTATTTTTTCCCCCCGCAAAATATCAGATTCATGAATTACCATCACGAAAATTGTGTGGTAATTCCCTGGTAATGGACGCTAATTAAGTTATAAATCCTTCTGTTTTTTATTTTTTAATAATCGGTTCGGGAATCGAAAATAAACGATCAAACAGTGGGATGACTTTACTGACTGACCTTCATCCAGAGGTTATAAACGATTTAATGTATGACACTAGCGTAACAAAGAAAAGGTTTTGCATATAAGGAGCCGTATCCTCCATTATCCTTGAGCAGGGTAGAATTAAATCTTATTTTGCAATATCACCGGAAGTGCAGAGCTTCTGTTACCTCCTTTTTCCTTGGTGTTTTTTTTTTTCATACTTTTTCCCCCTTAGCGTGCGTTTGCAGAAGGAAAGGCGGTAGCAGAAGAATATTTACCAAAAAAAAAAAAAATTGAGTTTAAGCAATGTTCGATTTCCCAACCAAGCCAATATTTTCAACAATCCCTGATCTTTATGTGGCATATGTGGCATAAGGAGATCGTAAAGAATCAGAAAGAAGACGCCTGAAACTTGCATTAGGCTAAAATTTCACGCTAAAACATGTTGCAGTAACATGTTACGGTAACATATGGCTTAACATATTGCAGCGTTAGAAACATGTTATTCACATGTTGCTGAACATCTTGCAGCATAGAAACATGTAGCACAACATTTACAAATTTTTATTTTTTAGCGTTGCGCAACACGTTAACAACGCTGCAAAAATTTGAGCAACATGTTGTCTCAACAAGCTACTGCAACATGCTTTAGCGTGAAAGGGGTTTATGCAAAAAGCGTGATTTTTTGACCGCAAAATAAAAAGTCGATCCTTTTCAAACCTGAGAAACCACTTTATGTTTTTCGACGCGTAGAATCCGAAAATGACTATAAAAATTATGTACGGTTACGGGGAAAAATCCGATATCTCCACACTAGTTATCAATTTTAACTGTTATCATTAATTATCAATTGGCATGGACATATCGCGTTTTTCCCGCAATCAGATCCCCTTTCGGCCTGCAATCAGATTAATTTAAAGAATCTGCCACCGTGGCTAAATATCGATAATTTATCAAGCCAACTCAGAGCTAAAAATTTCTGGATTTTACCTGGATCCTGGATTTAGAATAAGGCAATCACCAGTTTCCTTTACATCCAGCAACCAGCTCTCTAATACCCGGGGCTGGTCTATTCTAATTTGAGTTAATTCCCTTTAGCCCTTGCAACGAACCAGCCACCTTCTCTCACGCTTTGCCACTGATAACATCGACAGTATCACCTTCATCGCAATCTCATAAAATCAAAAATTCCATCACTCATAAATATTAACGCAATCGAACATTTGCCCATATCCGAAACCTTGAAGCTAAGAAAAAAAAAATAACCCCAGTGCCAAAAACAACATCAAAATAATTAAATTATTTCATAAAGCGCGTAAAAAAAAAAAAAAAAAAAAAAAAAAAAAAAAAAAAAAGTGGACGATTGCATGAACGAAACAAATTAGTACCATCTTTTTCTTACAAGGCTGCACACCAAAAGTATCAAAATCATCAAAGGAACGAATTACCGAAGCCGACTTTTAATCATCGCAAACTATTAAGCTATCTCTAATAAACCAATTAATTAATTAATTAATTAAAAAAAATACATATAAAAATTCATAAAGGATCCCGGGAGAGCAACTTTTTTTTTGCCCCAAACAGCTTTTTGTTTTAATTTTTTTTCCTATTTTTCTGCATCGTGATTTTCACGAATAAAAAAAAAGAAAAAATTAAAAAGAAAAAAAAAAAATAAGCGTTGGATTAATTATCCCGTGAAACGGTAAAACATATCAATTACAATGTTATCACGCAAATTCGCTCCGAGTGTCTCGGTCATCCGTTATGATGCCGCCCATATGACAACACATGCCGGTGTCAAGCTCCTTTTCGATCGACAATAATTTTTCTTGCAAAAAAAAAAAAAAAAAAAAAAAAAAAAAAGTGAATATAAATTGTCGATTGCGAATAATTCGATTTTCGTATTTTATACGACTATTTTTTTAAATTTTATTTTATGAAAATCGATTTTAAATGTTTATTTTTAGACACTTCGAAATGAGTATGTTGGTCTGGCATAGCTGTTTTCACGGTTGGCTAACATGCATGATGTATACACGTTAAGAGAAATTACTACCTCAAAGGATTCAAAGTCACAGTCAGTTATTGTTGGAGTAATTAGCATGGTTCGTAAGTTTACTGGTACAAAGAAAAAACGTATTTGATCCTTGATAGGAGGATAGAAAGTTTAATATATGCGATCGGTTTTATTCACGACCCGTCATAATTATAACAACGATCCGATCGATCAAATCAAGAAAAAAATAAAATAAAATTGTCATATGACTTGACTTTCAAATTCAAATCTTCCATAATAAAAATTTTCCATTGTATGAAAAACGTCTTCCGTTCAGGAAGCTGTTGAGGAGTTGTAAAAAAAAAATAGATGTGAGATAAACTTATGGATATTACATTATTTAGCGTATGTGCAACATAATGGCATTATCATCAGAAAGAAACCAAATGTATGTGAATTTTTTTTTTGCGAAAGATGAATTGCAAACGGATGTCGCTCTCAAGAATCTTATGTAACACGATTTGCATATTATGCATTGTACTTATGAGTTAAGGATTTGTGCAAAAAGTGAAGTCCCGCCACAGAAGAAGGAAACCAAAAATGCAGGTCAATCATGGTTTTTTTCAAAAGGGATGAAAATCAGCTTCATTTAATTTCAAGCTACATCCCCCATCCCGAAAAGGCAAAATTTTTCTTCAATACGGTGGCAGGGATGCAAAGCGGATGAGATTTTCGTCGGAATCGGCATTTCGGTATTGGAATAAAAATATTTTGAGCATTAATTACTTTGCATATCCTAGCATCGGCACTAGAATCTGATTCGACTTAAATTTTTAATTTGAATCGGAATCGGCTTTGTTAATTTCCAAAAATTTACCAGTCGCGGTTAGCATTGGCATTGGCATTCCTTCAAAACTTTAAAATTTCATTCCATCGATTCCAGTCGAAACGATAAGCATGACATTTTTTTTCTGATCCGAGAAGTCTTCCTTCCCCCCCCCCCCCCCCTTCATTTTCATTTGAGTAATTTTTTGAAATCTAAAGCTTTTTTGTTAATTCTATTTTAGATTTTCTTTTTTTTTTTTTGGATTTGGACTAGGGCAAGGAATTAAGGTTGTGACATTAGAAGTTCTTATTCAATTTTTGATGATTATTTGGAACTAAGGAGCTCACAAAAATGGGTTGACCGACGTTCATTCACCTTCACATGTTCGGCAAACATGTTTGTGTTTGATAAAAAGTGGCGAACATGTTTGGCAAACATGTTGGACAAACATTTTAACCAAACATTTTCCTTAACATGCAGGGGAAGCTCCACATAAGCAGAGACGCTTTTTTAAGCATGTTCGGTGAAAATGTTTGTGTTTGAAAAAAGTGCCGAACATGTTCGGCGAACATTTCGAACAAACATTTTCACCAAACATGCTTAAAAAAGCGTCACTGCTTATGTGGAGCTTCCCCTGCATGTCGGGGGAAATGTTTGATGAAAATGTTTGTCTAACATGTTTGCCGAACATGTTGGCCAAACACAAACATGTTTGGCGTGAAATTGCGCCCATTTACGGAAGGAGGATTGATCAAACTTGGAAAAAACTGGAATGTGACCTTTGATGAAACAAGTGTAACTGTTCAGGATCTACGGATTTTACTCAAAGCGCATGCCAAATCGTAGAGTAAGGGTGCAAATTCACTATGGAATGTTGGGCCAACATGTTTGTCCAACTTGTAGGACCAACATTCCACACTAATTTCGACGTAGGAATAAATTCTGCAATAGCCGATTCGTTCGTTTGCCAAACATGTTGGTACAAGTTGGTACAACATGTTTATCTAAATTGTAGTACCAACATGCTGGATCAACAAGTTGCACCAACATGTTTGACGAACGAACGAAATGACTATTGCGAAATTTCCTCCAAGGGTGCAAATTCACTATGGAATGTTGTCCCAACATGTTGTACCAACTTGTTGGACCAACATTCCACACTAATTTGGGCGTAGGAGTAAATTCTGCAATAGTCGATACGTTCGTTTGTCAAACATGTTGGTACAACAAATTCGTCCAACATTCCAACAAGTCGGTGTAACATTTTAGTTCAACATTCCATAGTGAATTTGCACCCTAAGGAGGAAATCGATTTACCCGATGATGTTGTCGTTGCTGAACGATTTCTCCTGCGAACCAGGTCACCGTCACCGAAAAGAACTACAAGCGTTGCTACTACTGCTGAGGTGCTACGTTACTACGTCGAGTACCACAACGACGTCGAATAAATTGACAACAACGGTCAGCTCCTCAGGTGGTTCGACTACACCCATGGTCAATGAAAATGTTGGAGTTGCAACCTGTTGTTGAGTTGTAACCCCCAAGATTTTATAGACAGACTGTGTAACTTGTTGAGCGATTTCATAAGCAGCTCGAAAATCAACATCACCCACGGTTCCTTTCGTCAATTCGACTACATTTGTGGTTGATAGGGATCGTAGAAGAAGAATGTAGAAGAATGTCAACTACAAGACATACATTTTACCGGGAAACCGGGGAAGAACGTGAATATATTTGTCATTCGATTGGGGGACGTCTTCACGATCTATAAACCCCACGATACAGAATTAATTCGAACTTTTCACGCGGTCCTTTCTGGTCCTTCGAAGATCCATGGACCCGAAAACCCTAATTATTACAGCAACTGGAGTGATGCAACGATACAAATATTGACTCGAACCCTGGTCTTAGAGGATCCCATGCCCAATCGCAATCGAAGGCTAGCTCTCGTCAAATTATAAATTTTCAAAAAACCAAACTCAAATCCAAAAAAAAGTAATCGGTAATCAAAAAAGCACTACAACCCTAGTTCTAACAAGTACTCCAACTACAGTACTCACAAAATAAATAAAAAAAAAAATTAAATACAAACACTCACCAGTCTTCTCAGGACATCTTAACCATATCGATCGAAAGAGTTGACTGCCATCCACAATTTGTCACCTGAAAAAAAAAAAAAATTAAAATCAATCAAAATTTCCACCTTTAAAACTTCCTTCCGACGATTAAAACTAGATGAAGATTTCTTTTCCTATAGGTTTCGGGGCGTATTTCGATAATCATCGGCAACGCATAAAATAAAAAAAAAATAATAGGGATGGTAGCACGGTTATTAAAAGGAATCATTAAATCTAGTTGTCGGTTTTAAAAACGATCATTAACCGGTATGCCACAACTCCGACCGGTTGAGACATTTCCGAATATCTTTATAATAGCTTTGAAAAAAAAAAGAGCTATGCTATTTCACAGTCAGAAATTATCGCTATGACTTAATACTAAATCAAGGAAATAGGCACACATTTTTTACGACGGACATGATTATAAAGATTAGTGTGTAAAAAGAGAGAAATGAGCAATCGTGGATCGTAAAAAAAAAATTGATACAGTTTTTAACAAGGCCCCCGTGCTTGAATATTGCAGTCATTTAGGTGATTTTTTTTTATATCTTCAGAAAAATATAATCCGGGTGCAATTTTCTTTATCTTTCAACGTTAACAAGTCAAAAGCAGTAAATGATAAATGAAGCGGTAATATGATCTTCACATTGTTGAAGACTTCCCTTGTTACGCTTTGGTAAGCAACTCACGGGGTCGACCATCTCAATTGGAGGAGAAGAGAAAAAAGCAAAAATATTAGGCATTCTTAATACAACAGAAATTGAATCTGTGACTGACCCATATAAAGCACAAATAACGGAAGACGCCATTAAATAGAATGGGGCTCTATCTCCTGGTGAGTTATCTTCCAATAAGGATGGAGCCCGACTGGAAAATATTGGGAGTCAAGTGGGGTTGTGCAATAAACTAAAACATAAAAAAAGGAGGATAGATAAACACATAATGAGGAGGTTGGAGAAAACCTCTGGAACTATCAATAAAATCCACAAACGTTTGAAATCTTTTTTACATAATGTTTTAGACTACATACGTTAATTTAAAAAATTTGTAAACACCCACCTCACTCACTGTTAAGTATTTTTTATTGTTTTTTATAAACTGAGATAAACACATCACATCGACATCATGAAAGAGACTGACTACGCGAGACTATAGAGAAAATACGAGACATGGCATCATAACTTCCCGATTAGGGTGGTTCGAAAATCAACTTTTTTGGAATTTCAAAACTCCTATATTGGGAAAAGTTTCTTTATAGGTAGAGTATCAACCCTGAATTTTTTCAGATTTTTTGAACTACACCCTAAGGTGTCAAATCGGCCTTGAAATTTCCAAAAAACCCATAAAAGGGCCGAAAATGAACTTTTTTTTTTGGGATAAAAGACCATCGATTCCTATCGGAAATTTTGCGTAGATTACGAATCTGAAACCGAAAATTAGTTTTGGTGTATAATTTTTGAGCTACAGGCCGAATTTAAAAGCTCTAAAAACCTGGTTATGGCGTTTTGCCTGTGGCTCAAAAACCGTGCACCAAAACTAATTTTCGGTTTCAAATTCGTAATCTACGCAAAATTTCCGATAGGAATCGATGGTCTTTAATGCAAAAAAAAAAAAGTTTATTTTTGGCACTTTTATGGGTTTTTTGGAAATTTCAAGGCCGATTTGACACCTCAGGATGTAGTTCAAAAAATCTGAAAAATATCAGGGTTGATACTCTACCTATAAAGAAACTTTTCCCAATATAGGAGTTTTGAAATTCCAAAAAAGTTGATTTTCGAACCACCCTAAGATTCTGACTCATGGCGAAGGCGTACTAACTGTCAAAAAATTCTCCAGGGGTTTACGAATAAAATATCTCAGAAGGGAGATGTTGATGCCGTGTTTTTAGATGCAGCTCAAGCTTTGGGCTTTGGCTTCGCATGGTGAGAAGTATCCAGGAATTCCGAGAAAGACTAATTGTTATTCATGGTTTGTTTGCCACTAATTTTTTTTTGTATTGACGACAGACTGACAGGGCCATGTTTTTTATTTTCGAAAATATATCGCCTATTAACTACAACTGGATTCAGAAAATCGAGTATTCCAGCTCGAGAGAAGAAATGCAAAGCGACAAAACTGAGATCGAACTGACGCATGAGATTGAGCGTCAGTTCGAACTCAGTTTTGTCACTTGGCATTTAGGATTTATTTTTTATTTTTTTATTCATTGTTAGGATCATAAATAAGTTCGCTGTGATTCTATTTGAAAATAGCAAATATGTCACTGTTGCAAGCACAAATTGTCTCAAAGACCAAAATTTCTGCCGTCTAGATTCGTATATTAAGTCATTTCCAATGTACTTTCATTACGCCGAAATTTCACGTTAAAACATGATGCTCAACATGTTGCTGAACATGTTGCAGCATAGAAATATTTTGCCAACTTTTCGCAATATCAGAAACATGTAGCCAACTTGTTGCAGCACAAAAATATGTTGGCAACATGTTTCGAAGCGGTAACATGTTGGACGACATGTTGGCAACGTTTCTAACGCTGCAACATGCTTCTTTGTGAAATTGCGCCTTCAAAGTAGTCGATGCTTTTAAATTATTCTCCAATTCGAACCAAAAAGATACATAAATTACAAAGTCGCTCAATAGGGAAGAATTTTCCTCTCCAACGACTTCCGAATTCTAAATCTAGTCAGCTTTTAGGTATATCGACTTACTTCGAAGATGACTGACAGATCAGTCGGACAGATGTCTCAAGTCCCCTTCAAAATTAATTCAAGATATTGTGATAACTGCAGCGCAAATATCAGGCCGAAATTTCACGTTAAAACATGTCGCAGCGTTAGACATGGCAACATGTTTTTACGCTTCAACATGTTGAGCAACACGTTTTACCGTGAAATTTTTGTTCTATATAGCGGAATTCAAACATCTTAAAGACTTCCTCAGCAAGATTTTTGCAATATTAAGACGTAAATAAATTAAAAACCGTCAAGAAAAGTGCACATTTTCTATCCGATACGATTTCACACGAAAAGCAATAAATTTTAATCATAAAATTGCTATTATAGGCCTAAATTTACCTACTATGTGTTTAATTTATATGAAAAAAAAAAGCGCATACCGTTTTTAATTTCCTCCGCGTACGTGATGTATAGTACGTATAAAAAAAAACTCCGGACGGATGTTTTAGCATGAGTATCATCTCAACGGGTTAATACGGCATGAAAGTTGCACTTGGAAACGGTTATATCATTTAAAATAATTGCAGCCTATAAAAGGAATGATACTACCAACGAGAAAATGGCAGGTCAATTTTTAATTTAATCTAATGAAGATGAAGAGCCATCAAAAATTATTTATCATAAAAAATCATATCAACGACAAGTCATTAATTATGAAAAAACAAGCTTATTCACCCTAGGAGAAAAAAAAAACAGAACAGGGCGTAAAAAAAATTAATAGCTCCACGATTTTCGTGGAGTTATTTACCCAATTAGTCTTTTTTTTAAGGGGAGCTCGTGAGGAATTAAAAGAAAAAAAAAGTCGACCTAACCCTTAGCACACTTTTATTTTTAAACATGACCCGTCATCACGATCGCCGGGTTATAAACCTTAAACATCAAATAAAAAAAAATTATTTTACTATAAAATCACGATTTACGAATGTTAAGCAAATTCTTATCAAAACTTCATTTTCACCTACACCTAAAAAAGTTGCTTCTACTGTATTTTTTTTTCGTCTTCTCTCCGGTCAAAGGCGTGAAAGAAAGTTTTTAAGTTAAAATCTGGCAAAAATCTGAAAGTGAAATCCTCGCCTTAAGGTGATCTGATTCCACGTTATCCCGATATGGTACCATCAGATCAAGTTTCTTGCATAAAAAAACACAAAAATCGAGTGAATATATCAATATTAAGCGAAAAAAAAAAAAATTGTTGCTAAACACGATCGATCAATTTTTTTCTCCTATATCAACTTTTCTTTCTAAACTTCGACTGGTAAAATATTGTGTAACGTTTTATTTATAAATTTTATAAAAAAAATATTACGTGTTCTCCATGTTTCTGTCTTTAAAAAAAAAAGTGATGGATTACACATCAATTTTGGACCCCAGATTGTTTTTCAGTCACGTCTTTGAAAAAATTCATCAAAAGTAATCAAATGCAGAAGAAGGCGAAAATAAGAGCAATTTAGCCGAATGCTGCCCGGGATTATTTTAAAATTAAATCGCATTTACATGGCTTCATTTTGTGTAAAACGAGGTTTAGGCTTCGACGGCAATTACACAGTAATTGCGATTGGAAAATTTTTTGATGAACTTTGACAAGATGAGGATGAGGTGCAGGGTCTGGCACAAGTTGTGCGTGAGGTCACACGACTGTTTCAAATTTTTTGTAAAATTTTGATCTCACTCGAGGGAGAAATTGCGGAGAGTATTTAAAATCGAAAATATTTGGGTCAATTAATTTTGCCGAAATCATATATTTCAGGTCGAAGAAAGGATTTTTCTGGTGACGTCCGCCACGGTGGAAAGTAACGTATTAATCGTGTAAAATTTTCTGTTTTTTTTTTTTTTTTTTTTTTTTTTTGTGATGCTAAAAGGCATTATAAAATTACATAAAATAAGGCATTAATTGAATTGATCATTTGAAAAAGGGGGCATGTCTTAAAAGGTAAACAAAATACAAGTCCCCTTTTTCAAATGATCGATTCAATTAAAATGACCATACCAGAACTTATGAGGTCCAATTCACACAAACGAATTGCGACACTATAGATTTTGACTGTCTAAACATGTGCAAAACGCGTTACAATATAAACTGCAACACAACTCAATGCAGAACCGTTTCCAAAAGAAAAATTCGAGAATCTAGAAAAAATAATGAAGGAACAGAAGAATTTTAAATAAAATCAGCACCTCAGAGTAGAACTGAGCCAAGTCCATCCAAGCAACGTAGCTTTCTTATTTAAAACTAGACTTTACAAACTGGAGTCGCTTTTCATGAGTCTTATGTACACTGCACATTGTTTCAATGCTAATTTATGTCATCTGCTTGTTTCTATCCCGTTTCATTCAAAAATTATTCGAGCAGAAGACGCACCTACATGTTGTCAACCCTTGAAACAATGCAATATTTACGAAATGCGATTCCATCTTGTAAAGTCTGGTTTTAAATACTAAGATACGTTGCTTAGATGGACTTGGCTCAGTTCTACTCTGAGGTACAGAAAAGGAAATAATTTAGCACAAATGTGTACGTCCATATGAAAACCTCCCAACTGGCAGAACGTTATTTGGAATGTTTTGATTTTTTGTTTTGTTTTGTTTTCCTTTGCGCTAAAATCAAAACATTCCAATTGACGTTCTGCCAGTTGGGAGGTTTTCATATGGAGGTTTAATATGGAATATTGTTCCCTTTTTCTAGAATCAAAACCTAATTATTAATAATATTTATAATTCGCCTATGGGCCAAGGCTTTTAATTATGTGTTAAGGTATTTCCTTTTAAAAATGACTGACAATTTTTTATTAATGGCAGAACTTATAAGTTCTGAAAGTTTTAATTAAAACTTGAAGTGGTATGAGAATGCTTTGATATAGAATTTTTCGAATACTGATCTCTTTTTCACACTCATATACTTAGAATTACTCAGTCAGCGTTGCGGATTCTCGGTTTTGTGATTAGAACTTGTTATTATTTTCGAGATATTTCTACTCTTTTCGTCTTATATAATGCGTTAGTTCGCTCAAAACTGGAGTACGCTAGTATTGTTTGGCATAGATCTCAAGCCACACAATCCGGTGACTTTGAAAACATTGAAAAAGTTCAAAGGCGTTTCTTGCGTCATGCTTATTTTCGTAAACATGGTGTCTATCCACACTACAGTCGACATCCTGTAAGGTCAGCAGACATACTGAGAGAGTTTGGCCTTATACCGCTAGAATATCGCCGTGATGTGGCTGATTTTGTTTTTCTTTATCGTGTATTTAACAACTTAGTTGATTGCCCTTCAGTCGTTTCTTTGTTCAATTTTCGAATCCCTGTCAAAATAACAAGAAACAAACAGCTTTTTGAATCTACAATACCTTTTTCCTCAACATCAGCCAAACTTTCTCAGCTATATAATAAATTCTCTGAGCCAATGAACCTGGATTTATTCATTATGTCGCTGGCTACTTTTAAATCGACTGCTATTTCTTTTTTTTAAACCTTGTATGTTTAAATTTTTTTTTTTTTATATATCATATTATGTTTAAATTTACTTTTCTTTCTCTTTTTTCTTCAGCTAATACTATAATTGGTAACCTCTTAAGGTTCTAGTTCGTTTACATAACCGGCCGGTTAGCCGGGCGGTGTACACATTTTAACGATAAAAAAATATGTTAAAAAATTTTTTTTAAATCCAATATTTTATACATTAAAACGGGGTCTAACTGCACCGAAACCGTGCCCAAAACGTTTGGTTATGGTCAGAGATAAATTTCCATGATATTAAATCCATGAACAACAGTTAATAGTTCTTATATTTGATAATATTTAATTGTTTTCGCAAAAAAAAAAATGTTTATTTCCGAGAGACTAGTACAGCGCTCTAGCGGTGAAACCGCGAACTATTTCAATAACAAAAAGAAAAATGGAGTCTTATTTTTTTATTTGGAAAACATTAAAAAAAATTATCAAATTTAGGCACCGTAAAGAGTTTTTCATACATTTTCAATAACGAATCTTTACCTTTTAAACATAACAAAGCGTTTTGGCGTGGTTTCGGTGCGATCCGATCCCATTTTAATGTGTAAAATACCGTATAAAAAAAAAAATATTAAACTTTTTTTTATTGTTAAAAAATTTTCACCGCCCGGTTGACCGGCCGGTTATGTAAAGGAACTAGAACCTTTACTGTTGTATTAGCTTAAATAAATAAAATAAAAAATAAATAAAATAAAAATGTTGTTTATTTTTAAGGTTCTAGTTCGTTTACATAACCGGCCGGCTAACCGGCCGGTGTACACATTTTAACGATAAAAAAATATTAAAAAAAATTTTTTTTTAAATCCAATATTTTATACATGAAAACGGGGTCTAACTGTACCGAAACCGTACCCAAAATGTTTCGTTATGTTCAGAGATAAATTTCCATGATTTTAAATGCACGAAGAACAGTTAACAGTTCTTATATTTGATAATATTTAATTGTTTTCGCAAAAAAAAAAAAAAATGTTTATTTCCGAGAGACTAGTGCAGCGCTCTAGCGGGGAAACCGCGAACTATTTCAACAACGAAAAGAGAAATGGCGTTATTTTTTTATTTCGAAAACATTAAAAAAAATTATCAAATGTAGGCACCACAAAGCCTTTTTCATACGTTTCAAGAACGAATCTTTACCTTTTAAACATAACAAAACGTTTTGGCACGGTTTCGGTGCGATCCGATCTCATTTTTATGTGTAAAATAACGAATCGAAAAAAAAAAAATTAAACTTTTTTTATCGTTAAAAAATTTTCACCGCCCGGCTGACCGGCCGGTTATGTAAAGGAACTAGAACCTTTAGTAAAACGTTTGTTTACGAACATAAACAACGTATATAAGATAACCGACCAAAATTGGCCGGTTATCTTTTTTAATCACGGTTTTTTAGAAAATCGGTGTCGGTGAAACTGGCTTTTAACCGAGACCGATTTTTCTGTTCTGGTGTGCGGTGTTCTTTCGGAAGAAACTTCCAACGACGTTTCCGAAAACGAATAAAATGAATTTTATTAATCTAAATATGATAAAAAAATTTGTAAATCGACTGCTTCGAAGAACAAGTACCTATTTTTTTTTTAGCCGTACAAAAAGTACCTATCTTTTTTTGGACAGTTGAAAAACTACCTATCTTTTTTGTGTTACTGCAAAAATGATCTATCGTATATAGCAATGACCATTTAAATAGATCGTTTATAAGTCGTCAAAAAAAAGATAGGTACTTTTTGTACTGCTAAAAAAAAAGTAGGTACTTGTTCTTCGGAGCAGTCGAAATGTCCTTTAAAACGCCTTTCTATAAAGAACCGTAATGCTTTCTATACCTCAAATTTAAAAAAAAAATCGTTCTACCTGCCGAAAATGCGCTTAAATTGTTCTTCTGGATCCGCAATGCCAAATTTCGACAAAACAAACATCAGATTATGCTCTAGCAGCCCAAAAAACCTCTTTTTACAAAATCTTCGTTTATTCCCACTGTGCGTCTCGGAAAAGAAATTCGGGAAAAATTAAGTCATTTTTTTATTTCCATTTCCCATTTCGATAATTTAGAAACACGTGTATTTACAGTTATTATTAATAGCAAAAATAATAAAAACAACACCAAATTTTACTTTTCTTCTTATACATTTTTTTTTTAATCCGCCTACTTAGAAAAAAAATTGATGACAACGTGTTAATGAAATTAGGCGGCTAAGCCTGAAACCTAGATGAGTGTTGATACATAACTAAAAGTTCCTCCCATAATTATTAGTTACTTTTGTTTCTTGACAATGAGCATTAAATTTGAAATGCGCTCTTTATTTAATCGTTTCAAGTATTAAATTTTTGATTGTTTTTCAAGAGAATTAAAATTCATTAAGCAGCAAAAAAAAAAAAAAAAAAAAAACTATGTATAGGAAGGATCTGAGAAAAAATTAAAAATTAATTTTTATTTGATTTTTTTTTTACAAATACTTTCAAATGATTGTTTTTAGAATATTACAAACTAGTTTTTTTATTTTTTTTTAATATCAATGGTACTTGTTTTCGAGCTTGTTGAAGTTGGGCACTGATAATTAAAGTTAATGAGATGGGAAAAAAAAAGTTTAAAATAATTTGGCTAAAGCATTCTGACGAAACGTCGAAAATGTTTCTTCTTCTTCATAATACGCCAAAATCACGTCTTGCGGTATATTTTTTTGCGTTAATACTTATTATGACGTGATCTTCAAGAAAATGCAAATAACGAGTGGGATTGACCGACCTTTAAAAAAAAGTTGCAAAAAAAAAAAAAAAAAACTTAATCTTTTTCTTAATTGATATAACCAGTTCCAAGTTTTTTTTCTTCTTCCGAAATATGTTTAGAGACTATTTTTTTTAGTTGCGTCCAATGAAAGTAGCGTAACATTATAGTAATTAATTGCAGCAACATATGGGTGTTCACTGAACCCGAAATACAATTTTTTTTTTTTACTATGTAAAAATAAATAATTGTGACCATTTAAAGAGATCCAACAATTAATCTCGATCATTGTTAATAACAACAAGGTAATTATAAAAAGTAATAAGTCGTGCGTTCGCATATGGTCATTTGGTCCGTGGTCGCGAAAAATATGATAGGATTCAATATCCGTAAAATCGATTTCATTTCACATTCAACCTCGATTATAAATGCGACCCAGTAAAACGGTGATCGTAAAGTTCCTTTTTTTTTTCTTAATGTCCTCATCCTTAAACGAGCGGGTTGTACCATTCTTTTTACTTAATAAAAACTAGACCCATTAGATGTAGATTTAAAAAAAAGGACGTATCTTCTCTTGTAAGTAAAACTCCAAATCTGCACTGATATCCCATGCAGATAAGGCAATTTAAAGTTTGATTTGAAACCACAGACCGTTTAGAGTCCGCAAAATTCTGAACATTTTCTTACAGAAAATGCTTTGGTCCATAATAGCCACCAGTCACACTACGACAGATAGGTCAGAATAAAGAATCGAAGATGAAAAGGTGAGAGTAATAAATTTTTAAAATTCAATTGCCAACATAAAACAAACAACAATGTTGTATGTTGTACGTTGGCAATTGAATTACATACATGTCGTGTTACAATATGCTGCATATGTCGTTGCAAGGTCCCTAGCTGTCTGGAAGGTTACAAATTTAAAGCGATCACCGATCATTTTGCGCTACAGAGGCTTTGCCATTTTAAAACTCCTACGGGAAAGCTAACCAGGTACAATATGGAGCGCTAAGGCTATAAGCTAGCCAGGTACTTAAGCTCAGGCAGTACAATATGGAGGTAGTTCATCGAAAAGGAAAGTATTTGGTTGTCCCCAACGAGGTCTCAAAAAAATATACTGAAGAAAAATTATCAAGAGGTGAGAAGGTAAGTTTCAGCCGACGACTCCCCATCCGCACAGGAGAAGCTCGTCGTAAGAAGAGTCCATTTGAAAGATTCGGGGAGGCGTGTATTGAAGAGACAGAGACAAGCGGTGAACGAAAAGAAGAGGGAAGAGGAGTACATGCGGGAGCAATTGCGGAAGTGCTCAAACCCTCCTTCGAAGTGTTTCAGTATCCCTTCCGGAATCTTCCTCCCACTCGAGGGAAGAATTTTACCACAATTTTGTAGTAAAACTGAACATTATCGAGGGGATTCGTTTTGCTCCAACAGTTTGCAACGCTCTTTACTAGATCCCTAGATCAAAATAAAAGAGTTATCGATTGTACTCGAAGGTAATGCTGTCAGAATAGCTGACTGTCATAAAAACTGCATTCGCTACTTCAGATCTAGCTCCGTTATCCAAATGGAACAGACCCAACGGTCTGCTATTAGACAGCAGAGCGCAAGAATTAATGCTTAAAAGGCAACATTCAGACAGATGGACAAAGGATTAACAAAGATGTAGGTCCAAGCTTCGGTCTGTTAAGGGTGATGTTCCGCCCTGGAAACAAGAAGACTTCCTTACTAAAAGGAGAACGTCGTCCTTAACAGGCTGAGGCTGGGCTAAAATCGCCTAACTCAGATCAATCTCCTATTACGGAAAGAAGACCCTATATTATTTGCTGAATTAGTTGTAATCACATTAAATGTTCTTGCAGGTTTAAAAAGATAATAAATTTGAGAAGATGAATAAAACTAAGAAAAATTTCATTGAAATTTGGAAGACGAAATTGTCTGATGTCCGGGATCTGCTCAAAAAATGATTATTTATGTGCTGACTTGGCCAAATCTCATCTTCAGCCAGGCCCTCCCGTCCAAATTCGTGATCCAAAGTTATTTGTAAAAAAAAAGTGTGTACAAATTAGGAGTTAAATTGAAGATAAATAGCAGTACGTGGATGTCTTAAAACTCAGCCGCTTAAGCAGAAAAACGAAATGATATTAATCATAGTTATAACCGCACACGCAATACTTTGCGAAATGAAACAATTTTAGGAAACTTGTTGCACCTCGAGGAAATGCTTTCAAAAAAAAAAAAACATTCGCATTTCCTGATTTTTTTTTTAATTCTTGTTATTTCTTCGATGAATAGATCAATTTCATCCATCGATTGATCAATCTCCTTCACGCTTCTGTTTAAAAAAATTTCACCTTTCTCGTTTTAAAAACATTAAGAAAAAAAAATTAGAAAAAAAAAAACCGTCTAATCGACTGAGTCGCGATTCGACGATGCCCAATGAAGCGGTCGATCCGTCATTGATTTTAATACAACCGAATTATTAAACATTATAATTATGGTTTCTCATTGTAGATATAACCGGGAGTAATAAACCAAGAGATTGCTATTAAAAAAGAAAAAAAAATACAGACTTTCCTTCCATTTTTATTTACACCCTATCGTTACGGAGTATTTGTTTTTATTTTTATGTCTTAATCAACAACTGCTAAGGATGAAAAAAAAAAAATGTATAAAAACAGCAACAGTTATTTTCCATTCATTATGATTATAATTAGGAAAAAAAATAAATATTGAAAGGATGTGCTAAATTTATAAAAAAATTTTTATGATCGCCTTAAAATAAAGGTCATTTTTGCTAAATGAAGATCAATTAGGGGCAAGTTAAGTTTTTATAAGCGATTGCTTCGGCGCACTACATTTTTTTTCTTCGTGAATAATTTTTGTGAGATTTTAAAAACAAGAATTAATTTAAAAAAAAAAATAGTTACTTAAAATCGTGAGAAAATTCTTTGTTAAAAAAAATGGAATATATCACCAAGTTATTTTTTTTTTTTCGAAGCAAGACTTGATTTTTGTTTATTCTCGAATTCCATCTCGCATGATTAACCTCAATCCCATTTTTTTATGGTTTGCAGATTTTCTCAGATGTAAAAAATATTAAAAACCATGTGAACTATAATTTAGGTAGAGGAACATTAAAACGACTCAAATTTTTTTTGATATATTAATTTTTTATCGGATTATCAGTTGAAGGGTACACGGGAAAAAGGAGCTCATCGCTTTTTAAGATTTGCTTACCTCATAAAGTGTGGAGAGAAAAAAAAAAAAAAACAAGCGGCATTTTAAAAAGCACTGAGTTCCTTCTTCCTGTGTACACTTGAATTTGAATCGACCACAGGTCATAGACAAGAATGAGAGAGGGGGAGGGGAGTTGTTAGGAGGTCTTAGGCCTGATTTGTTGTTCAAACCAAGAAGAAATGCTGACTTCCATAGTTTCTCCATTCTCCGAGGCTGTAATTTCACGATGAAACATGTTACAGTAACATGCAGCAACGGGACAACTTGTGCAGTAACAACTTCCAACGTAACAACAGAACATGTTGCAAGGGGCCGTTGAAGTACCATGTAAGTATCATACGGGGGGTCGAATTGACCATATTCGCCATAAGCTAAGTTATGGCGAAAAGAATAACACCAGGGGGAGGAAAACCAAATTCACAAACATCATTCATAAATAATACCTGAATGGCCCCCAACATGTTCCATCGTGAAATTGCGGCCTAAAATATCAGGGATTCGATGTCAATGCATAACAAAAAAAAATGCAACACACAACGTTAGTAAAAATATCCTTAAAATGGCGAATAAGAAAACATTGCAGGCTTTACCAAAACATAAATCATTAAACATACTCTGAGATAATTTAGTTCACAAACCTAAAATTACTCATCTAAGATGACTCGTCAAATCCAAATTTTAGGTACCTAAAATGGTGTCCTCTGGTGTATTCTAGAGTTTTCAGTGCAAGTTTCAACTTGTCTAAAATGTACGAGTTTCAAAAACAATTGCCGTCGAAAAACTTTGATTTTGATTTTGTTTTCCTGGTTCCTATATACCCAGATAGCATTTTTTATACATTGGACATCCTGTGGATTGTCCATTAGATATCTCAGGATATCCAAATCCATGAAATACCCATGGGACGTCCAAAAGATAATTTCTGGATCAGTGCGGACATAGGTAAATCCAATGGACGCCAGATAAATATCCTCATGAAGTCCTGAAGACGTCCTCTGAACTGGATAGACTTTGCTCTCTGGGTTCTTGAAACAAGTTGAAACTTGTACTAAAAATACGAGAAAAAGTCAAAGGAGTTCACTAGATACCTAAAATCTGAATTTTCCCACCGTAAATCGAGTGTTAGACAAAATAGCCAACGTTGTCCTGCCACCATGACTCAATTTTGCGACCGCCCTAAAACATCCGGCTGCATTACGTGACAACTAAAATGCATTTTAAACTTTAATTAATTAATATAATTTTCCTGGGAGACGCAATGAAAAATGCATCACGTGCCAAGGATGCGAAAACACTAAAATTCCCCCGAAAAACCTTGCAAACAAAGCAATGCCATGAGAAATTTATAAAAGAATCGATTCAAGCACAAACGACTCAAGATAGTTTGTTCTTCACCGCACACAACAATTAGGCGAAATTAATAGACTTATTAACTGGCTTGTTCTCCGCTTGTTTTAAAAAAAAAGCATTAAGAGTATGAGGTTAATACACAAGAGTTGGTTATTATCTCCATCATTGTTTTGACGACACAATGAATTAAAAACAAACAAACAAAACAAGAAGAACGAACAACAAAAAAAAAGATCCGAATTTTATTTATACTGAGTCGTTATCGTTGGATGAATTTGACCTACAAGCTACTCGTTCTGTTGCAGAATTCACCGTGCCATACCGAACAAGGTCATCCATGCAGACTGCAAACGATAAAGTACCACCACGTCTGACCTCTGGAAATCGCGGGTCGATGTCGTGGTCATTACCAAAGAGAAAAAGAAAAAGAAAAAAAAAAAAAATAATCCGATGGTTCGTAAAAACAATCTCACATCTCTTCGGTAGTTGCCAAGTCCGGTATGCAAATATTTTTCAGACATTTGAAATATCAAAATTATCTTTGTTATGGCGTAGGTTTTTTACCGAAATTAATAACCGGGTTCATCCGATTTTAATGTCAGGATGTACGCGAAACGTCACGAAATAACCGGGTTTTAAATTGTAATTCAATTCCTGGGAATATGTCCTCTGTGAATGGGAATATTTTTCCTATTGATAAAGCAAAAATATATATATTAAATGAGTTTCATTATTTTTAATCGTTTGTTGATTAAAAAAAACTAAAAACCTGATATTCGAATTTCAACTTATTTCACCGATCATAAATCAGAATTCAATATCGCAGAAAAATATTGTTTATATAAGTGAAAGCGAATTGAATTTTTAAATTCAACTCGAGTGATACCGACGAAACTGTCTGATGATTGAAGGAAAGGAGAGAAAAAAAACAATTTTCCAGGATATTAATTATCCGCCCACACTAATTTGCAACAAAACGTAATTGTTAAGCGTTAAAACCGAAGTGATAATTAAACCCTTTCAAGATGATTGTGTAAATGAAAATCGTGTGATACTAACGATTAAATATTCCAAATTATTAAGATGACATTTAGCTACTTGAATGATCGTTTCACAATTGCGCCATTGACAAGGGAACCTTTAAATTGTTTTGCCAGGACCATGCAGGAGCTTTTGCATTCGGCCAACTAATGCTAAAAGGCTGTTCGCTCGAAATTTCACATTGAAACATGTTGCTGTAACATGCTGAGACAACGATGTTGTTCAACTTGTTGCAGCGTTAGAAGCATGTTGCCAATATGTTACTCAACATTTTGAATAGTAAAAACATGTTGCGCTATACTGAAAAATGAAAAATAAAAATTTGTAAATGTGGCGCAACATGTGGCAAAATAATTTTAAAGTTGCAGCATGTTAAGCAACATGTTACCGTAAGGCCGGAATTTAAAAATAAAACATGGTTGTAGTAACATGTTGCTCAAGATCTTGAAGCGTTAAAAACATGTTGCAGCATAGAAACATGTTGGCAACATGTTGCGCAACGATGTTTTTAAAAATTTGGGTCCAAATTCACAATGGATTGTTGAAGCAACATATTGGTGCAACAAGTTGGATTAACAAGTTGGTACAACATGTTTGTCCAACTTGTAGTACAAACATGTTGGTCCAACATTCCGTAGTGAATTTGAACCCTTTAAAAAAATTTAACTTTTTAATTTTTTTTATTTTTTAGTGGTACGAAACATGTTCTTACACTTCAACATGTTCAGTAACATGTTGGCAACAAATTTTTAAAGCTGCAACATGTTGAGCAACATGTTACCGTAAGGCCGGAATTTGAAACTAAAACATGTTGCAGTAACATGTTATGGTAACATGTTGCTCAGGACGTTAAAGCGTTAAAAACATGTTGCAGCATAGGAACATGTTGGGAACATGTTGGGAATATGTTGCGCAACGTTTATACAAATTATTTTTCATAAATTTCTTCGAAAATTAAAAAAAAATTAATTTATTTATTTATTTTTTAGTGGTGCGCAATATGTTCTTACGCTTCAACATGCCGAGCAACATGTTGGCAACATCTTACTGCAACATGTTTTAACGTTAAATTTCAGTTGTAACATGTTACGGCAACATGTTGACCAACACGTGTTGATCAACGTACATGTGTTGTTACCATAACATGTTACTGCAGCATGTTTTAGCGTAAAATTTCGGCCGAGTCCTTCGCTCATCGTAATAATATTTATTTTTATTTATTTGCTCTTAAATGTCAATATTCATTCATATTTAAAATTTCACGTCCAAGGGTTAATAAATGTAACGTAACGGATATATGAATCGGTTTTGCGCGTAAGATTTATGCAGCAAATCGCGATTTTACGACATTTCGATGAGAATTTTATGCTTTGGAAGTCAGACCTCCTGGTGCGATGCTAGCAGCGTTAACACCTTTGATTTTTTTTATTATTACTATTTTTTTTTTTTTTTAAAGTTACATTTGATTATGCACTTCAAGAAAGTATCAGACGTATCAGATGCATATTTCTCGTTGATTAAAACGTGTTTCGTCTCGCGGCAATGATCGAGGAGAAACAGGCAGCAAGTACCATAATTTTGGTCAGCCGAATGCGAAAGCTCTCAAACTGGTGGAGCAACGACTGAGGGGGAAAAAAAGTCGAATTTTCCGTAAAATGTTCCGCCAAGTAATTTTGTCGTAAGTCCACTCCGGAATGGAATCATCACAAAACCGCTTATAGTGCGGCAACTGATCGTAGAATGCTTAATTTTCACAATTAAACTTATCATGCTTGATTATTAGGGTGGATCGAAAAACGGAATTTTGGATTTTGAAGTTGGCACAGCCCCAGATAGATCTTTTTCAAACATGTGTCTATAGGATATTTAGACGATTTCTGATTCTGATCGTCTGATTATATTTCAGATGATTCTGATAGAAAAAAATAACAAAATTTATTAACGTCAATGACATCCCAGGGATGCCAACCGGAAACCAAAGGTCGACTTACGATCCTAAACTAAAGCCACAATTCAGTGCTCTTTGCACACTACCATCTTTATGTGAAATAAACGATTTTCGGCAATGTCGAGTCACAATTTTTCCAAAACTTTCCAAAAATTTTCACTCTTAAAAAGAAAAGAAAAGAAAAAAAACCTGGTTAAGGTTGCAAACAAATAAATTATTTGTTTTTCACAAACCGCAACCCAGGAAAAAAACCAGTCGGTGAAATGTAATTTCATACACTTAAAAGTCATGCGGTCAAAAAATCTTGCAACTAACTTAACCGCCAAATTGTTGGACATGTTCTATCAACGTTAAAAAAAAAAAAAAAACCAACGGCTCAGCAATAAAGACGTCGACCACGTAAAAGTTCTGATATTTGAACTCTGTAAAAGAATTTAAGTCGTTTCTCGAGTTTAAAAAGTAAATAATAAAAAAAATAATCGGGTTTATTGATGAAAACTCCCGCATTAAATTATGCTTTTTTTTTTTTAATCATATATCACTTTCTTTCGTTCTTTTTTTTATATATATAAAGAACGTGATCTGGATATTAGGTAGAAGAAAAATCATGTTCGAAGGATATACGCTATAAAAAAAAAAAAAAAAAAAAAAAAAAATTTCACTTTTAATCAATTTAAAAAGCATGAAACTTAAGTTAAGATAAATAAGAATTAAATCATACGGGCATATAAGAGTCACACGGCGCTTGAATTTTAAATAAAAAAAAAAAACTTGTTATGAATGCATATTCTTATAAGTGCACAATACACTTTTTCTAACAGACCTTAGCAAGGTCGACTTCTGATCCGGTAAGAGGCTTGTACACGGCCCAAAGCAACCGAGATTAACGACTTCCGAAAAAATTCTTCTCCTCCATCAAGAGGATTAGGCCATATAATACCGACAAAAATAAATCCGAATTCCGAATTCCGAATCGAATTCCGAAGTCCGAACCGAATTCCGAAATCCGAAAATGAAATATTTATATCCAAATTATATATTTATATCAGAAGGAGAAATTTAATGAAATCAGATAAAATAACAATATATTCATGACAACATATTAAACTGATTAGGCAAAAATTCGGGTTTGACGGGTTAAAAGTATCATGAAAATGTCTCACTGAAAAAAAGTTTGCCGGCTCATACGAAACATTTTCAGGAAAGCCGGTTTAAAAAAACGGCAGCATTTTTTATTATTCGATTAACTGCATACGCAGGTCTTTTGGTATTCTATTAACTGCTTGCGCTGGTCAGGAACTATACACGATTTGTATAGGAAATACTTGAACAATGAGGTTAGGATGACTGTATTAGTAGTTTCTGCAATCCCTTCTAGAGGGAGGGAGTGTTGGTGGTCACCCATCCACTAACTATCCGTTCTCAATGCTGCTTAACTTTATTGATCACAATGCCTGATATGGGAATCGATGTCTTTTTATAATAAATTAACCCTAATTTTTTTTTTCAGATTTTTTGAACGACATTTTGAGGTGCCGCAATGGCCTTGAAATTTTCAAAAAGCCCATATGAGGACCGAAAATGAAAATTTTTTTCGCATAGAAGACCGTCGTTTCCTATAAAAAATTTTGCGTAGATTACTGATTTGAAGTCAAAAATGATTTTTGGTGCACAGTTTTTGAACCACATGCCAAATTCCAAAATTCTGAAAATCTTGTTACAGCTTTCAGTCTGCGGCTCAAAAACCGTGCAAATAATTTATGGCTTCAAATTCGTAATCTACGCAAAATTTTTTATAGGAAACGACGGTCTTTTATGGGGAAAAAATTTTTCATTTTTGGTCCTCGAATGGGCTTTTTGGAATTTTCAAGGCCATAGTGGCACCTCAAAATGTTGCTTAAAAATCTGAAAAAAAATTAGGGTTAATACCCTACTTAAAAGGCATCGATTCCCATATCAGGCGTTTTCAAATTCAAAAATTCGCGTTTTTCGACCCGCCCTGATGCACGAACACAACCATACACTTTTCCCGCGGAATTTTCAAATTCGGAATCATATACGGAATTCGGAAATAATAAATAATGAATATTTCATTTTCGGATTTCGGAATTCAATTCGGATTTCGGAATTCGATTCGGAATTCGGATTTATTTTTGTCGGTATTATAGAGACTGACGCATCAAGAGCTTATGTTAATGAATTAAAAATTCTTTCTCCTTTTTTTTTTTGCGCATGGAATTTTTTTTTTTTTTTTTTTTTTGCTTCTATTTTGGTCAAACCAGAGCATAAGACTTATAATTTCCTATTCAAAAATTATGCAAAATTAGACAATAATTAAACAGTGTGTCTTAATCCTTTAAATCTTCACATAGTCTCAGATGTCTATTTAAGTCAAAAGCGGAAAAAAACTCAAAAATAAATTTTAAATTTAAAGTTTTGATTTATATAACCAATTCTTCTCTTTTTTAAGTCGTAATGTCCGTGTGGAACAAACATCATTGTGTAAATAATTCATCAAAATACTTTTTCTTCGTTAATCTGATTCCATTTTTATTAATATCCTTATAAATAACATTACGAATTCATTACGTTTGTTGGAATGAAAGTTCCCGATTGTTAGCAATGCGAGCGTAGTTTGCTTATCTAACAGCGCTTTTCTTGCTTATTTTTAGGATCCCTGTCAAAACATGTTGCAATAGCAAGTTGAGACATGTTGCTCAACTTGTTGCAGCTTTAGAGCCAACATGTTGAAGCATAAAAACATGTTGCGCAACACTGAAAAATGAAAAGTAAAATATTTTAAATGTTGGCAACATGTTTCTATGATGCAAGGCGTCCAGCAACATATTGGCAACATGATCTAAGCTGCAAGACGTTCAGCAACATGTTGGCAACATGTTTCTAGGCTGCAATATGTCCATCAACATGTAGGCAACATGATTCTAGGCTGCAAGATGTTCAACAACATGTTGGTTACGTGTTTCTATAATGCAAGACGTTTAGCAACATATTGGCAACATTATCTAGGCTGAAAGACGTTCAGCAACATGTTGGCAACGTGTCTCTAGAGCTCCAACATGTTCAGTAAAATGTTACTACAACATTTGCAGCGTGAAATTTCAGGTTTTTTTTCTATGCCAACCCGTTCATTGACAATGATCCAAGGAATACGCAATGAAAAACGCAGTTAAACACGCGGAAATGCACGCAAGTTTAACGCAGCTTTCTACGCGATTACAAAAGTACGTATTTCCAGCAAACGGAAACCTTACAAAGAAAAAGAAATGCGTCAATAGAATAGCCTTCATTTAGGTTCACCTATCGTTTTGAACAGCCACAACATTTTTATTAGAAAAATAAACAAAACTTTAAGATGCTAATAATTTATTTTAATTGCAAAATAATTATAATCCCGTTAAGATAAAAAATAAAAAATTTAAATAAGAGGAGAAAGAACTCAAAGAACAGACTTTTTTTTCTCTTTTTTATTTGGTGGCATCCGGTTATATGGTTTAAAATTTATTTCCAGCGTACATCAATAAAATTGCTACCTGTCACTTTTGTCGCATTTTTATAGGTGCTATAAAAGTGATTAAAAACGATTTTTCGTGTTTGTAATTACATTTAATCCATTGATATTCATAATAAATTTAAATTTTTAAATATTTGCATTTTGAATTAAATATAGGTTAAGGGAATTAATTTTCCCTTGTTGGGTGTCAAGTCCAGTTATGTTCACCTAATCCGTACGATTTATTTGAAAAAAAAAATGGGGAATTGGGGGAATTTGGCAAAACAAATAAGGAATGGTTCTGCTGGAAAAAAGCTCAAATTCACCTGGAGAACCTCATTAAAACGTAAGATTTTTGCCCAAAATGTCAACAAGTGGCGGCAGCGATCCCTAAAAAAAAATTTTTTTTTTTGCAGTGCTTTTAAGGCCTAAGCTTCCTTAAGGTCTAAATAAACAAATTTTCACCGGAGTGCAAAAAAAATAAATTTGATGATCGTTTTTTTGAGCAACCCTTGCACACCATACCAAATTGTTTCCTTATTTTACGATCATGCGGAATTATGGAACCATGGGACACGGGCAAAGACAACCGATTTAGGCACCCTTTAACAAAACTTTATCGAATCAACCGAAAAACTGTCCCAGGATAAGGAAACATCACCGGCGGGAGTTCCAGAAGCCTCCGATGCAATCGAAGGACAATTATCACTTGATTCAAACGAAAGTCTGACGGAAGATAATCTCACGGAAGAAAGCATTCAAGTGCCGTCAAGAGGTTCAGGAGACCAGTCACATAATTAAATAAAAGAAACGAATAATTTTTCTTTAAATTCTTACAACAATAAAAAGAAAATTGCTTTTGATTTGATAGAAAGTTTTTGTGTATCGATTTTCGATTTTAACATCGGCGGACGACGACGGATGAAATAGAACTTGCGTAATTTTTTCCCCAGATTTTTTTTTTTCTTTAAAAAAGAAATAAATGCGTGAAAGTAATTTTCAACCCACAATGCAAACTTACACAATCAAAAAACTTCATCAGATTAACACCATCTTGACGAATATATTCAAATGGAATTCTAACAAAAATAAAGAAACAAACAATAAAAAAATAAGGAAATCATTTTTTTTCTTTTTTCGGATTTGAATATTTATTGAAATTGCACGGCTATGAGAGACTACCTTTTCCGACTAAAATAAAAAAAATACTATTTTTGTTAGATTCACACAATTGTTCGACAGATGAAAATAAAACAGAAAAAAATAGGATTTTGTTTTTTCCTGAAATGACCTCCAACTGCGAATCTCTAGCGAGTTTTTTTTTTTTTTTTTTTTCTTGTTTTCTCAGAAAAGAAATTAAAATTTAAAAGAATAACACTTTTTTTTTATTGTTTTTTCCCTATTGCTTTTTAGCACGAGTTCAATTGTATGAATTTCGTTTTCGATCTTTTTGTTGCGTTCCGCAAATTGATAAGAATCGAGAACATGCATGTGCAAAAATATTTCTTTTTCTCCTTTTTTTTTTTAAGGTCACGTACGATTTTTAATACCTCGTTTGCCGCTGAGAAAATGTCATCGACGTAAATGCAATAAACTTGAATTTCCATTTTCACGTAAAAAAAAAAAAAAAAAAAAAAAAAAAAAAAAAAAAATAGCAGAGCTATAATATTTTATCTCGATGAAGACGTAGGTTTTTTTTTTTTTTTTTTTTAATGTACATACCCTGGTAAAAATTGAAGTCGATTTTTTTTGCTTCCAATATCGGATTTAAATCGGGAATCCAATCAAGTAAATTCGAGATCGCTGCTTACCTGAACGATATCGAAAATTCAGAAACGGGATTTCCGTAATCAAGCCAAGCTTGATCGATATTAGAAAAAACGTTTTGATTACATCTCATTTTCATATTTTGATTACGGTACCGATTCAGGGTCGATAAATCAATTTCTAATATTGTATTATCGATCTTGTCATAGCTATATTGGTGCAATGTCGAAAAAAATTGTTACCATATTTAATTATTAGTGCAGACTTTCCACGATCTTACCAAGATCGATTTTCAATATCTTAATGTGGCTTTTGCTATACCTATATCGGTGCGATGTCGAAAATGAAAGTTACCATGTTTAATTTTTAATCCTAATTTTCCATCACCCACCAAGATCGGTTGTCAGTATCAATACTAACTTGCCATAGTTATCTCGGTGCAATGCAGGATACCAAATAAAATTTCTAATGCTGGTTCTTTGACAAGTCTTCCTATCGGCCAACATCGGATTAGTTTGTACTGTGCGTTCTATCAAAGGAACCATTTTAAAAGGAAATTTGAAAAAAATATGTCTGATTTGTTTTTGTTTACGTTGTTTTATTATTATAAATAAAAGGATAAAAAATCGGATTTATGTAAAGGACGATTTTTTTCTCGTGCAACATTTAAAACATTTTTTTAAATTAAAATACGTCCAAAGTTGTTATAAATTTACGAGAGAAATTTAACAGACCCCGTATATTTTTTGATTCGACTCCTTAAAAGGGATCATCTCACCAATAATTTTTTCGGAAAGCAGCTTCCCAGCTTTTCTCCAAAAGCTTCGGTTTTTATAAGAGTGCTACCAACCACAGCCCGAATGAAATTCGACAGACTCCGTAGATTTTCGAATTCTACTTTTTAAGTAAATCGTCTGCCCACCTAGAATCTTATTGCTAATAAAGCCTTTCAGAAAGTTATGAGTCCTATACCACCACCAGGCAGAGAGCAAAATAGAGCTTTCGAAAAGAGCTTGTCGACAAAATACTCCTTGGATAGATAAAATTCGTTTTTAGGGAGTAGAATGCAAAAATATATCGGGGGTCTGTCTCATCGGTTTCTAGAACTCTAAAAAAAGCATAAGCCTTCGGAAAAGAGCTTTTTGAGAAGATTACACGATTATTTTTTTCCTAGAAACATGATTGTTTTTAGTTAAAAGAATTATATATAATACAGGCTCCTATTTAAAGGGGCAGTAATTTATTAACACTATAGGGCAGTATTTTTTAATAGATAGGCAGTAAATTTAATAATATGGCATTTTTTATTGGCACTACAATTTTGGTTTAAAAAAATATTTTGGCAGTATAATAAGTAACTTGGCATAAAAATGTGTGAATCGGAAGTAAAAAAAATGAATTAAAGAATATTTTGGCAGTAAAAAAAAAAAAAAATAAATAAATAAATAAATGAATTTTTTATTTTGAAATAATTTCGATACGTTCTCACTGCTTCTGGGATCTCCTTTGTTAATAGGGTTTGAAGGGGGTGGGGGTTGAAATATTTGTTTATTCGGAATCGAATTCTTAAAATTGATCTGCTGCAGTCCTTGATTCAAATTCTGAATATTAAACAAAATTTTTCTCAGAAAAAAAAAAAAAAAAAAAAAAAAACTTCCAAAATATTAAGAGAAGGCTGCAGTGAATACAGGAAGGAATGGGTGTTTTGTCTAGTATTCGATTTACAGGGAAAAAATCAAAATTTTAGGTATCTGAGAAACTATTTTGGTGCTTCCTGAAATTTTTAGGGCAGGTTTTAACTTTTCTGAATTGTAAATCAACCGGAAAATAATTTCAAAAGAAATCGTAGTCCAAAAGCTTATATTTTGTTTTCCAAGTTCGTATTTACTTGAAATCAGTTGAAACTTGTATCAAAAATTCCAATATACATCCAAGGAGTTCGTCAGATTCCTAAAATGCCGACATTTTTTCCCAAACCAAACCAAATCTAACCGAACCGAATTTGATTTTTGACTCCGGAAAAAATGGACGGAACCGAACCCTTCCCAGTCCTTGTTCTTCATCGCACTAAAAGTTCGTTTTCAAATGCAAAACCGATTAATATTTTTTGCTGCTTGTATGTCGTGGGCATTGCGGTTGTAGTTTCATTGGAGAAAAAAAAGAACCACCGTTTCCATTTTTCAATCCGATTTCCTATAAAAGTAAAATAAAAAGCATCTTAACCAACTATTATATACCAGTAAGCAGTTTACACAACTGAGTAAACCAAAAATAAGCATTAATGCTTCTGTATCAGAATGTTTCAATCGCCCGAAAGCTCTCTCTGCAAAAATTTTTCCTGTCCTTTTATTTTAATTTTTTCAGCATAAGTCTTGGATTTCTGGATATTCGTATAGGTGATGAAACAGCGAAGCGGAATCTTTCAGCATTACAATTGAGAAACTTCTTATAAAAACGAAATCCTAAGTGCTAAAATGTTTTGAATGCTAAAATGAAAAAAAAAATCCACAAAGAAACAGGTCCTAAATATTAGATGTAAACTACATAAGTTGAACTTATCTGATGAAAAACAGTTAATCCACTTGGAAATAGTAATGATAATTGAATTGAATTTTTTTCCAACGGCAAAAAAATATAAAAAAAATAACAAAACAAAAATTTCATACAAAACAATGCGCCATTTTTTTTTCTTAGAACCATTTGTTCATCACAAAGGAAAGTACCAAAATTCAAATTAAATTTTAGAACGCACAGTACGTTAATCCGATGTTGGCCGATAGTAATATTATTCTTTGACATCCAAACAAGGTCGACTATCATTAATAGACTTAAAAAAATTAGCTATTTAGGATTGGATTCTCGGTTTCAGACAATATGTCTAAAAAACCTTTAAGTCCTCTAACATTGAAAATTTAATTTGAAATGTCGATATTGGTACGAGATTGAATCATCTTTTTGCACTTGTTGTTCTGCGCCAAATTTTTCGAATTCTAGCAAAGCTGTGGAAAACAAAGAAATGTAGAAAATGTCTGTTTACATTTTATAAAACAAATATTGTGTGTTGTTTTTCGTAAAATATTATTAAAAAAGAAAAAGAAAAGGACTAATAAGCGGGAGAACACCATCAAAAAGATCGATAAGTATTTTAAATCAGAAATTTTTTTTTGAATTTATTTCTTTGTGAAAATTTGTTTTTATTTTAGCATGAAACTTGAAGACATTGAAAAAATTAATGACATTGAAAAAATATGAACTCGAAAACCCCGAATCAATTTTTTACCCTCAAAATTGCGGAAATGATCGACAAAATAATAGGCGGGAAATCTGACGAAGAGCAGTTAAGTTACTTTATCGAAAAGCCACAGACAAAATTAAGAAAATATGTTAGAACGAAACATTTACTGGAAGATTTAAAACAATGGTAAAAGTGGAAAAATGGAAATGTCTATGCTAAAACATAAAGCTGCGGTTTGTAAAATGTATCATCTTTGCCATTTATATTACTACTACCTGACGGCTATAAGGTTAACATAAATTTCGGCAAAATCATAAGCCCTGGGTTAGACGATATCGCTTTTTAATTTCTGTTGCTCTCTGCGCTCAAAAGTGTGAGTCGTGAGTGGTGTCGGGACTAGGGAAACAATGAGTTCGGGCGAGTTTGGCCTTGTTAAAGCTTGTCGTTTTTAGACGAATTCTAGGAGGACTGTGCTTCAGTCCCAGAGCTGCATTTTCGACTGGGGCATGTTTTGAAGTTGTTCTTCCAGTTCAGTTTAGTCCCATTCCTGACTTACAAATTTTTTCGGTCTCAAGAAAAATATTTTTCTTTTGCATTCTAAATTTCTGTACAGTTAAACTTAAAGCCGTCACTTATGTGCTATCGGGTTTCATTTTTAATTTTCAGAATTTTTAAAGCAGTCAAGATTTTTGATTGGCAATCCACGACTGGTCCACGACTAAGTCACGGGCACTTGATGGCATAGTACCGATACGGTGCCTCCCTGGTAAAAAGGGGGGACTCTCATTGGAGTCTCGTTTCTAGCTGGGTGGCTTTGATCACAATCTTCTGCTACAATTTGTAAATCAGTGTTAATGCAAAGAAAATTAACCTATAGCACGGTTTCTCTCCGAGTGAAGCATATTACTATTGACTTAATGAGACTATTTTTTTTCATGCGAGAATTACAGAAATGAAGTTCTTTGGAGTAACGAAAGAGATTACTAAAGAAAAGAACACCGCATATAGAGAGCATATCGCTGTATAGTTCAGAATTGGAAGTAGGCGGAGAAGAATAGAAGGAAAGTAAAAGCAACTGATATGGACGAAATGATTTCTTTAAAAAGTTCAAGTTTAAGAGGTAGCAAATACGAGTAAGGTCGGGTTTGGGGAATGTCTGATAAACGGCGATGACAGAAGCTTAAAAGTGCTATATGAGAGCTGGAAATCTGGAAAACCAACGTTGGGCAAATAAAAATGAGCTAGGAATTAGAAGAAGTTGTCTGCACACCGAAAAATCGACTTGATACGATGTAAGATTAAAATTACTCAATTCGAATAACTAAATACTTTTTACAGATGGCGAAGCATGCTCGTACCGATATCGGAATTTCTAGATTATCGGAAACATTTTTTAACGGATTCTCGATTTCGAACCGAGATCAAAAGAACAGCATCGTTTCATGCTTGAAAAGTGTTTCATTTCGACCTGTTTCCAACCTGAATTTTTGATATCGATACGTGAACGATTGACGTAAAACCAATATCGATTTGGCATTGAATCAATTTTAAATTTTTACCAGGGTACTTTGATGTTAGAAAAAAAGTTCAAGACTGAAACTAGATCAATCGACCTGGAATTCGCCATAGGTGGAAATTCATTAGGAGAATTTCGGGGGAGAACATGATCAGTACACATGATTTTGGGTGAGCATTAGAGTGGCCTATATTTTTCGAATTTTTGAATTTCGGGGAACGCACCACTAAATTATTAGTTTAATTTCAAAGTATTTTCTGGATGAATGATTCACTCGAAACCTCTATAAATATCCAGAATTTGATGTTGGGTCAACTAATCCCCGGAGAACACGGTGAACAGACTCTAGAGGAATTGTTTAACGTCGAAAATAACATTGAAGGCATCAAGTAATCCTCTGGACTTTGTTCATCTTGTTATTCGGGACCAAAAGGCATTAGTTAACCCAATATCAAATTCTGATATTTATAGTGTTTTCTACAATCTAGTAAGGAAGTAAATCACGAGAATAGCATAGCAGTCAAAGGGCAGCATCGTTTCTTTCATGGAGAAAAAAGTTCGGTTCCTGCTACTGAAGTTGAGGTTCCTGCTACTGCTACTTAAGTGACTCCACTTGAGTTGGGTCCTGTGACGTCTAAACATTTGAGTTGATGATACCGAAAATTTAGTAATTATTAATAAGCGTTCGTAGCGATTAATAACGTTTACCATAATTACCTAATTTTTAGTATTATCAACTCAAATGTTTTGACGTCACAAAACCCAACTAAATTATTTCTTTAAAAACGAATTAAAACAGCTCAAGATGAAAAGGAGGCTAAAAGTTTCGATTGTTTTATATTATCCCGGCGAGGCACCCCAACCCAATCTCCTCTTTTTTTTATTTTTTTGTTATGGATATATCATGATTAGGATTATTGTTATCAATTTTTTTTGGGATTACATTCTTGTCCTTAAACTGATTTTGTTTTAAGAACGTGGTTCGAAAACCAACTTTTCTGAAATTTCAAAATTCCTATATCGGGAAAAGTTTGTTTATAGGTAGAGTATCAACCCTGAATTTTTTCAGATTTTTTAAGCGGCATCCTGAGGTGTCAAATAGGCTTTGAAATTTTCAAAAAGCCCATAAAAGGGCCAAAAATGAACCGTTTTTTTTTATAAAAGACCATTGATTCCCATCGGAAATTTCGCGCAGATTACCAATTTGAAGCCGAAAATTAGTTTTGGTGTATAATTTTTGAGCTACAGACCGGATTTAAAAGCTCTGAAAACCTTGTTATGGCATTTTGCCTGTGTCTCAAAAACCGTGCACCAAAACTAATTTTCGACTTTGTAAGCCGAGTTAGACCGGCTTGGAGAAAGGGGGGGGAGAGAAAAGACCCCAAAAAAAAATCAAAAACAAAATCCTAGTAAAGGGAAGTCAGAAACCAAAAACAAAAAAAAATCCAAAATTTGGCTTAATCGATCGTGTTATTGACAAAGAAAAAAAAATTAAAAGAAAACCTACGCGGGGTGTTCGGGCCCGAACATCCCGAGTCCTAACATTTTACAAAATGAAAGCATGGCCGCCCTTGGGACGGACCCAAAAAGATTCACATTTTCAATAAAATAAAAAAACTAGCCCATTTTCAGCGCACTAATGGCCCTCGAGAGGCCCCGTCAAGGTTACCTGTTTAAATCATTCTAAATTTAAGATTTCCAAATCATATTAAACCCAAAAAAAAATCATTCATCTCCACGTGGCTGCTCCTCGACAAGTCCATACAAAACGACACCGACTAATCGTGGCCAACCGATCCGGAGTCCTGTCCCAACAATAACCAAAGTGAAAAACCAGTCCGAAATCCCGTCGTCGTCGGCAAGAAAACCTTGGGAACAAAAACAATCCACGTCCAAGTCGTCGTCGCAGGCTAGCAATTAATAATCTCCAATTTCCTAAGGATCATACGAGAAATAAATTAGGCACGTGGCAAAAAAAAATATTCATATCACCACCGCCAAACGATCGATTACAACAATAGCCAAAAAAAAAATATAATCTCAATTTAAAAACAATAAAGGTAACCTTTTTAAATGAAAAAAAATGAATCGTTCGATAATCAATTACTTGCGTGAATTTAAACTTAGAAAAAAAATGTGCTCCGTCGAGCGACCTGATGAATCCTGTCGAAGTTCGTTCACTCCTTAATAATCATTTAAATTTCTCATAAAATCGATACAAACAAATTCACTCGCTTTAAGATAATTATCATACCTTTTAAATAAAAAAATAACACCAATGATCTCCTTTTTGAAGGTACTTAAAAAAAATTTAACGAAGAAAAAAAAATGCGGCTTTCCAACAGTAAATTAGAAAATCGAATGGCCGTCGGTCGTTTCCGATTAAATGGACGTCGGTCGTTTCCGCATTGCGCTGTTGTCAGATTACTTTAACATAATTATTTTGCGCGCGTCCTTTTAAAATTTGCGAACGAGTCGAAAAAAAAAAGAGAAAAAAAAATATTTACAATCGTTACAACACCCCCTGCTTGATTAAGCGTGCGTCCCGAACGCTTCTATTAAAAAAAAATTATTGAAAGAAAAAAAAATTATATAAACGGTTTCAAATTTTCAATATCCCAAAGTCCAATCGATTTCCCGTTCATTGCTTTTAATTCGTATTGATTTGGTCCTACCACCTTGTGGATGACAAACGGTCCAACGAACTTTGGCAGCAATTTTGCGGCTATGAAATTTGCTTTATTGCTTAATTGAAAGTTGCGTCTCCACACGACGTCTCCAACTCGAAAGAATAAATCCCTTTTTCGCAGATTATAACGGAGAGCTTGCTGTTCCGCCTTTTCGACTGCTTCTTTAGCCTTTTTGTAAATTAAAGCTAAAGATCTTTCCGTTTCCGAGTTGAAATCCTCCGGGTCGAACTCTTCTAAATTTCCATTTTCGACATCCGTGTCCAGAGTTAAAATTGGTCGTAATTCTCGACCATACATAAGTCGTGCGGGGGTAAAATGAGTTATGTCACTAACTGAAGTGTTCAGCCCATAAGTGACTAACGGTAAATGCTCATCCCATGAGCGATGATCATCTCTTGCAAAAATTGCAATTGACGTTTTCAACGTCCTGATGTGACGTTCAGTCACATTTGTTTTAGGACTGTACTTAGGCGTTAGGTGTAAGGTTATATTTAAATCCTTACAAAAATTGCGTAATAATTTGGACGCAAATTGTGTTCCATTATCTGCTAATAAAAGAGCAGGCTTTCCATGCTGTACAATTAATTGATTCAGCGTTTTTACAATAAACTGTGCAGTGGCGCTTCTCGCAGGTGCGGTGACGATCCATCTCGTGCACATGTCCATAATTACCAGTGCAAATCTGTTGCGTTGACGTGTCATGGGCAATGGGCCAATAAAGTCCATACTCCAGGCCATTGCAGGTTGCATTTTTACTTGAGTAGGTTCCTTTAGACCTCCAGTCTTCATTGTCGGTACTTTAAACTGTTGACAGTCCTTGCATTTAAATATGTAGTCTTTAATATCCACGGCCATGTTTGGCCAGTAAAAGGAATTCGAAATCCTTTTTAACGTTTTCTGGAATCCTAAATGAGGAGCGTAAACTTTCGCATGACAGTGCTCCATTAAAGTTTGCCTAAAATCTCGAGGTATTACCAATCTTTTCGCTATTGATCCGTCATCAGGGTCGTAAATTATTTTGAAGATTTTATTCCCATCCAGTTCGAAGGAAGAATATGCTTCTGGACGATTTCTAATTTTCTCGCGTAACTGAATGTACCAATTATCCTGAATTCGATCAAATCGAAAACTTGACTGTATACTCAAGGTTAAAATCCATCCCAATGAAGAGATTCTTGCACAGGCGTTGCATCCAGCTTTTGTTGGTTCCGGTTCCGGTTCATCTTCAACATTATAAGGTTCCCTGCTAAGCGCATCAGGGACAACCATGTATTTTCCCTGTTTATGACGAATTTCATAATCGTATTGACTTAAATTTATTGCCCATCGGGCTAATCGTCCCTTTGGGTTGTCTAACTTCTGCAGATACTGTAAGCAGCTGTGATCTGTTACCACAGTGAACTTCTGGTATTCCAAGAAAGGACGGAAGTGCTTGATTGCTTGAATTATCGCCAAACATTCCAATTCGGTGACGATATAGTTTCTTTCAGCCTTACTGAGGGTTTTGGAAAAGAAACCAATTACCTTTTCCTTTCCGTCAATCTTCTGGAGCAACACAGCACCCAATCCGACCGAGCTTGCATCCGTGTGCAATTCAAAACTTTGAGAGAAATCAGGGCAAGATAAAACAGGCTCCGAGATTAAAGCTTGCTTGAGATCCTCGAAAGCTGTTTGCTGAGCATCATCCCAACGCCAAGTTGCGTCTTTCTCCAGTAAAACGGTCAGTGGTTTAGCTCTCTCAGCGTAATACTGAACGAAGCGCCTATACCATCCTGTTAATCCCAAAAAGCTGCGGAGTTGCTTTACATTTTTCGGAGGTGCAAAATCCTGAATCGCTCCTATTTTGGATTTCGAAGTGAAGATTTGGCCTTGGCCAATCGTGTAACCGAGGTACTCTACGAAGGGTTCCAAAAAGTAACTCTTCTTCCAGTTAATTTGGAGTCCAGCTTGGTAAAGCAGTTCCAGTACTTTCTCCAGGTTGGCATTGTGCTCTTCCAAAGTCTTTCCGGTGATGAGAATATCGTCCAAGTAGACAAACACTCCATGATTTAGGACTTCCCTTAAAATAATGTTCATGTACTGCTGGGCTGGAGCGGAAGTTAAGCCAAAAGGCATGACATTGAACTCATACAATCCAGCCCCTGGTACAGTAAAAGCAGTGATTGGACGGCTTTCTTCTGCCATTTCGATCTGGTGATACCCTGACTTCAAGTCGATCGTGCTGATATAATTTGCATCTCTAAGATTTTGCAAAATTCCGTCTATGTGGGGAATTGGAAAAGAATCCTTCCTGGAGACATGATTGACTTTTCGATAATCGATGACCATTCGAGGCTCGTTGTTCTTCTTTTTGGTCAGTAGAACTGGTGAACTCCAAGGGCTCCGAGACTCCCTAACTAAACCCTTGTCCACTAATTCTTTAAGTTGTTCATGCAGTATCGCCTGGGTAGCCGGATTTACGTTGTAGTAGCGTTGCTTAATGGGCGGCGTCCCCTTTTCGATGTAAATATGGTGCTTAACAACTTTAGTCTTGCCGGGAGAAGATTTGAACTTCTCTTTCCAATCCTCCAGTTTCTTACGGATTTCCTTTTCTTGTTGTTCAGATACATTATATAATATATCAGGCTTCGTACTTTCCTTAGAAATATTCCGATAACTTTTAAATTCCCCAGTTGCAGTGGGTTTCAAATAGTTCATAGAAGATATCGCAAATTTTTGATTGTGGCTGTTTCTAATCAGGATTCCACTAACGGCTTTGCTGTTGACCAGTGCTTCTTTTTGTTCTCCATCGCAGTAATAAACAGGCACATCTCGTTTCCCTTGTTTTGTCACCATGGAGATTTTGTCGTTGGCACAGTCGATCATAAGTTTGAGTCCTCTTAAGGTGTTCATCCCTAGTAGAGCGATATTGGCGGTATTTTCCATAATTAAGCAGTTTCCAGTCCAAGTATTGGATTCTAAATTGACTGGTATCACGGCGGTGCCATAAATAGGAACTTCAGCGCCATCAGCTACAATAACGTTGGCTTTCTTAATATTTAATTTAATACCCTTGGCTCGTAAACGTTCTACTAAGGCTGAAGACAATACAGTGTGAGTGGCTCCGGGATCAGTTAAAGCGTATACAGAAATTCCACCAATGCTGCATTTAACGTAATATCTCTGGTGAGGATCGGAACTCATCCCAGCCTTTTGAATTTCACTGCAAGCCGCTTCAAATTTCCTTAAACTTATTTTGATTTCGTCCTCGTTACAACCTAGCGATTTCGCTAAATCGAATTTCAGGTTTTTGATATTTTCTTTCTTGAGTTGGGCACCTGAAATTGCTGAATCCCAACTCAATTGTCGTTTTCCGGTTTTGGTTTTCGTTTATCTTCAACATGTTTTCCCACGTTGAGATCTTCCTTATCAGAATGCTCCTCTTTACTCGAATGCTCCTCTTTACTCGAACGCGTCTCCTTGCTCGAACGTTCTTCGGAACTGTCTCTCTGGAACGTAACTTTCTTCGGACTGCGACGACGGGCAGGAGAGAGCGATGCTGTCCTTCCTCGTGAAGGTGCTTTGCTTCGGTAGTTGCGATACCTTTTCCCAGCTTCACACTCGCACGATTTTAGAGTTTCCTCTGGCTTGTCACATCCATAACATCTAAGCTCGGAGAAGGTCGTACAGACAGCTGGTTTTGGTTCGTCGTCGTGGAAGTGCTCCTTCTCGTAGGCCAAATACTCCAGTTCCTGACCAACCTTTCGGATTTCATCCAGCGAGTTAAAATTCTTTCGACGGACCTCCTTATAATACTTAGGGTGTACATTTTTCGTGGCGATTTGAAGTAACTCTCCGACGGTCAACGGAGTGACGAGGCAATCATTCAGTAGCTTGATGTCGGCTAAATACTCTGCCATAGGTTCCTTGTCCTTTTGCTTTCTTTTAAGCAATTCAATTTTGGCTTCAGCATCGTACGTGGACGACAAAAAGGTATCCTTCAACGCGACTCTAGACGCGGTCCAATCAACGTAATCATTCGGTCGCAACCGGAAATGTTCCTTCGCTGGTCCTTTTAACACCGAATGCAACACGCGTTTCAGTTCAGTATCTTTAACGGAATATAATTTAAGTAATTCGTCCAATTTTATTATGAATTTCTTGACATTTTCACCAGGCAAACCCGAAAAAGAAATGCCTTGCCGGCGACATTCGTCAATAACGTTTTTGATCCTAGCCTCCTTATCTAAAACAATTTTCGACGAAGGGGCTGTGGTTTGTTTCGCGATCACGTCCTGGAGTACCGAACACAAACGGTCTATCGGGTCAGGCGTGGTACCTGATTTCGCGGGGGGGGTCGGCTGTTGAATCTGGACGTTGAACGACTGCTTTGGAGTAACCGGCGGTTGAGGACTAGGCGAACGACACCGTAGCATGACCTTTTTTTCGGCGTCGACATCCGCGGGCAAATCCACTTCCGTTTTCTGTTCCGATTGCGCGTGTGAAAGCAGTAAAACTCGCAATTCCTGTTCCGTAATACTAGTTTCATCGAACGACAGGCTCCATAGTTTGGCCACCTTGACCAGCGTATCCCTGTCCAGATTATACAAGAAGATTCTCCAACCCATGATTATTCAGCACGGAATCAACAAAAATTTCCTAAATCGTGTACCAATCCATAGCTAAGTAAACAAATAAAACCGGGAGAAAAAAAAAAGAAAAAAAAAATTCGAACGATTTTTAAATTAACCTTAAATCTCAAAAATGACGAGGCATCAACGACCATTAGGCGTGAAAAGGGCTACATAACAAGATCGATTAAAATATATGATAACTTGATAGCAAAAAAAAGTTCTCTTTCTCAATTTTTTTTTTTTTTTTTTTTTTAAACTCAAACAATTATCAATTTTGTGTATAAGTTTAACAATTCAATTCAAAATGATCGAAGGTTGCGATTATGATTACCGAATATAATGGAGAAGTAAATTAATTATCAAATTTTATTTAACTAAACCTAAAACGGTAGTTTTGGAATAATTTTCAAGTTATTTATCAATTATTAACGTTCAAAAATTATCTCGCTAAAATTTAAAATTTAAATTTGAATTAAATTGATTGAAAAAGGGAAAAAAAAAGAAGAAGAAAAAAAAATTAGGTTCATGAGTTTTTGAAAAAATTCATGTCCTGCAGTCGGGCGCCATTTGTAAGCCGAGTTAGACCGGCTTGGAGAAAGGGGGGGGAGAGAAAAGACCCCAAAAAAAAATCAAAAACAAAATCCTAGTAAAGGGAAGTCAGAAACCAAAAACAAAAAAAAATCCAAAATTTGGCTTAATCGATCGTGTTATTGACAAAGAAAAAAAATTAAAAGAAAACCTACGCGGGGTGTTCGGGCCCGAACATCCCGAGTCCTAACATTTTACAAAATGAAAGCATGGCCGCCCTTGGGACGGACCCAAAAGATTCACATTTTCAATAAAAAAAAAAACTAGCCCATTTTCAGCGCATAATGGCCCTCGAGAGGCCCCGTCAAGGTTACCTGTTTAAATCATTCTAAATTAAGATTTCCAAATCATATTAAACCAAAAAAAAATCATTCATCTCCACGTGCTGCTCCTCGACAAGTCATACAAAACGACACCGACTAATCGTGGCCAACCGATCCGGAGTCCTGTCCCAACAATAACCAAAGTGAAAAACCAGTCCGAAATCCGTCGTCGTCGGCAGAAACCTTGGAACAAAAACAATCCACGTCCAAGTCGTCGTCGCAGGCTAGCAATTAATAATCTCCAATTCTAAGGATCATACGAGAAATAAATAGGCACGTGGCAAAAAAAAATATTCATATCACACCGCCAAACGATCGATTACAACAATAGCCAAAAAAAAATATAATCTCAATTTAAAAACAATAAAGTAACCTTTTTAATGAAAAAAAATGAATCGTTCGATAATCAATTACTTGCGTGAATTTAAACTTAGAAAAAAAATGTGCTCCGTCGAGCGACCTGATGAATCCTGTCGAAGTTCGTTCACTCCTTAATAATCATTTAAATTTCTCATAAAATCGACCCAAACACAATTCATCGCTTTAAGATAATTATCATACCTTTAAATAAAAAAATAACACCAATGATCTCCTTTTTGAAGGTACTAAAAAATTTAACGAAAAAAAAAATGCGGCTTTCCAACAGTAAATTAGAAAATCGAATGGCCGTCGGTCGTTTCCGATTAAATGGACGTCGGTCGTTTCCGCATTGCGCTGTTGTCAGATTACTTTAACATAATTATTTTGCGCGCGTCCTTTTAAAATTTGCGAACGAGTCGAAAAAAAAAAGAGAAAAAAAAATATTTACAATCGTTACAACTTCAAATTGGTAATCTACACGAAATTTCAGATAGGAATCAATGGTCTTTTATGCAAAAAAAAAAAGTTCATTTTTGTCCCTTTCATGGGCTTTTTGAAAATTTCAAGGCCGATTCGACATCTCAAGATGTCGTTCAAAAAATCTGAAAAAATTCAGGGTTGGTACTCTACCTATAAAGAAACTATTCCCGATATAGGAGTTTTGAAATTCCAAAATTTTTTTACAAAATTAATTTTATAAAATTACCGGAAATTATGCGCTTTTTCTTTCTTTTTTCATAACATATTTATTTTTTACAGATTTCTTATTCTTTTTTAAGTCATCCTCGTGTTCGATTAGTAAAATAAAAGCATTATTCCCAATAATTTTATAAAATTAATTTTGAGCCATAATGGAGAAGCGGCACTAGTCGAATGTTATTTTTTATTATTATTTAAATTTCTTCTTTTTGCTATTTTTACCGTCGTTCAACAAATAGATTTATTTTATCTTGTTATTCATTTTTTCTAAAAGCTTAGCAGTTTTTATTTTTACAGACACTTTTGTAGACTGACCCTTAGTATTCCTATCTCTTATTCTGCTGAATTCACTCTCAAGACCTCCAAGAGGTTACAATGGCCATTTAGTCTCCCAATTTGACTTTATTGTATGATTATTTAGGAACAATCAGACCTACAAGCGTTGAGTCGGAGCGGGCATTTACGACAGCCGGACTATTCTGCACCCGCATTCGGACGAGATTAGAAGACGAATCCCTTGACGCACTGAGTTTTTTATCTTTTTATTTCAAAAAACAATTCAAAGACTTTACGTTTTAAGAGCTTCAGAAATTTTGAATTGTTCCTAACATTCATTCATTGTACCTAACATTGTAATTTAGTTCAGCACTGATAAAACGCTATTAGTAATTATTACTCATATTAAGGGTAGATGTATAATTGCTAATAGGTTAGGGTTAATTTTTATACGTATTATTAGTAATTTTTACCATAATAATATTGATTATGGTAAAAATTACTAATAATATATATAAAAATTAACCCTAACCTATTAGCAATTATACATCTACCCTCAATATGTGTAATAATTACTAATAGTGTTTTATCCGTGTATGAAATCGAGTTCCATATTGCTTTTTTTTTTTTTTTTAAATACCGGTATTGGATGGTAAAACCGGTATAAGAACAAAATTTCTACCGTACTACCGGTATTGAAAAAACCCCACTACCGTGCAATCACTATCTCCCATCTAGTAACAAGAACCGAACTTTCTTACCCCCGTGTTTCAACTTTTCAAAATTTTTTTTCACCTCGATACTATATACTACAGGCAAAGGCTCTGAAGAAACACAATTGTAGAACGTTTTCTTGTAAGGAAATGGCTTTAACTTGAAGCTTGAAGAAAGCTGGAAGGTCCTTGTTACAACAAAATTTTTATGAAATTGGCTCAATTCTACCCTGACGTATAGAATTGTTTTTTTCTTCAGTATTTCGTCTCGAAATCGTAAAAATATGTCACCCATGGTAAAGTAGTTTAAATAACAATAAAATAATCTGGTGCTCTATTAAAAATTTTTTCGGATTTGTCTCCACAAGCCAGAGCTCAATAACAACTGGAAATAAGTTTCAGGTTCAGGTGTAACTTTCAATTTTCAGTTCAAACAAATACCTGCCTGAATGCAAACTGACTAAGAAAATGCTAAAAAAACATTTTCCGTTACCTTGTTAGTCCAATATTAGCCCGACATGCTGTGCTCGGAAAAGCTATAGGCAAACGATGCCCCCCTTTTTTTGAAAATGTTGGTAGAAAATGTTTGCCCAACATTTGACATGTTCGTAAAGAATTAGCGCTGCAGAAATCAGCATTTTAAACGCTTTTTTTCTTTTCGCTACAATTTGTCACGAATCGCTTATCGCCTGCCTCAAACCATAAGAAAATAATTATCACAAGACCTGTATCTAATTTCTATTATTTAAATCAATTAAAAATGAATCATCATTATTACGTTAATAAAAGGGCAAAAAAAAAAAAAGTTAAGTAAGCTACTGTTTGCTAAACAATCATATTTTTCAATATTTACACAAACGTAACACTTTACGATTCATTTGCATTTTACATATACAATAATTTTCTCAAAACTCAAACGTGCATATAGCACATTTTTTTTTTTAAACTCATCTTTCCGCCAAAAAAGGAAAAACAAACAAAACATTTTTTTTATACGTTGATTTGTTTTTTTTTTTTTTTTTCTTTTTTTTTTTTTGTGCCAGGAGTGAAATTCAAAAAATTTGCATGAAAAATATAAACATCCAGAAATATTGTAAATCGTAACGAGCATCAAACGACCCGAATGTATTTTTTATTATGATTTTGCCCTGATCTCTTTTTTTTTTCTTGTTGTAATAGAATATCAGATTTGTGGGTGAAACGTGAGTGCATAAAAATAAAAAAAAGAGATGACGATGTGACATTTATAAAAAAAAAATAAAAGAATGGAAAAATAATTGCATTCAATTTTTTTATTCCTCTAGTCTCAATTCAACTTGCAAATTTATTTTTTTTAACACGACAGGTCGATCCGGAAACGGAAATTAGGATCATTGCCTTATTTATAAAAATAAAAAATAATAGGTCACAACAAAAAAAATTAAATTAAAGGCCTGTGGGGTGAATAATTTAATATGAAAACCAGGCTTACCTAACTCGAATTTTCAAAGCAAAAAAAATATATCCTTATCCTTTAAATTATGATCATTCTAAAAGCACAGATACCGGCCAAAAAAAAAAACCGATCATACGGAAGTATTTAAAAAAATCGAAATTTTAACGTGAGTTCGGTTCGGAAGTAATAAAAGAATCCAATAAAAAAAAAATATATACAGGTTGATAACTCCACGGCGAAACCGATACTGTTAACTATTAACAGGTGCCCGTAAGGTGTGCCTGTTTAGGTACATTCAACGCAAGAGCGCGGTCACATCGGCTTTTACAACTAACCATTATCATCACTATTATTATCATTATCATCGTTATTGCTCCTTCTATTTTTACGTCCACCATCACGTGCTTCATTCTTTTACTTTCTTCGGACATTTTTTTTTATCTTCCGTTATCAAAGATGCTGGGGGCTATGTAATAATGTATATTACCGCTTTAAAAAGCGACCATGATTTGGAAGTGATTTATGGAGATTACGACGTAGTATGGGCACGTCGTCAATTGTTTTTTTTAGATATCTTTTACGCATAAAAAAAAAATAAAAGAATGGAAAAAAATTGCATTCAATTTTTTATTCCTCTAGTCTCAATTCAACTTGCAAATTTATTTTTTTTAACACGACAGGTCGATCCGGAAACGGAAATTAGGATCATTGCCTTATTTATAAAAATAAAAAATAATAGGTCACAACAAAAAAAATTAAATTAAAGGCCTGTGGGGTGAATAATTTATTATGAAAACCAGGCTTACCTAACTCGAATTTTCAAAGCAAAAAAAATATATCCTTATCCTTTAAATTATGATCATTCTAAAAGCACAGATACCGGCCGAAAAAACAACCGATCATACGGAAGTATTTAAAAAAATCGAAATTTTAACGTGAGTTCGGTTCGGAAGTAATAAAAGAATCCAATAAAAAAAATATATATACAGGTTGATAACTCCACGGCGAAACCGATACTGTTAACTATTAACAGGTGCCCGTAAGGTGTGCCTGCTTAGGTACATTCAACGCAAGAGCGCGGTCACATCGGCTTTTACAACTAACCATTATCATCACTATTATTATCATTATCATCGTTATTGCTCCTTCTATTTTTACGTCCACCATCACGTGCTTCATTCTTTTACTTTCTTCGGACATTTTTTTTATCTTCCGTTATCAAAGATGCTGGGGGCTATGTAATAATGTATATTACCGCTTTAAAAAGCGACCATGATTTGGAAGTGATTTATGGAGATTACGACGTAGTATGGGCACGTCGTCAATTGTTTTTTTTAGATATCTTTTACGCATAAAAAAAAATAATAAAGTGATTGGCTTATCTAGCTGCTTTTTTTTTAATTTTGCAGTTGAAGGTGTCAGTTCGATTGCTTAAAGACTCATACGTCTAGGCGAGCGCTTCAAAATTTTTCCAAAACCCTTTTTTGTTTTTGATCAACAAATAAAAATAAATGACGGTAAAACCAAGTAAAAAAAAAAATAGTATTTTTAAGGCCAAGGACAACACGGGGACTTTCCTGAACTCGAGACAGTGCGTTGTCAAGCCGAGCGAAGCGAGGCTTGACAACACTGTCTCGAAGTTCAGGAAAGGGCCCCGTGTTGTCTTTGGGGTTAAAAATATTTTCTATTTCGAATGAAACAGAGATTTTTTTTTCGTAAAGATTGATTTCAAGGGGTTAATATTGCTGTGACAAATGGGTGTGATGTAAAAAAAGAAAAAAAAAAAAATGAGGATGTGAATTGAAAACATTCGTTTGTCCAAACAATGTATATAACGTGACTCTTCACGTATATAACGTGACTCTTGATACAATGCTGCCAACCATTTTTCGGGGCCTTCATGGTTCTTTTTTTTTTCGATGCAGACGACACGATAGCAAGAGTATTAAAAAGTCAACTTTTTAGTGAAAAAAAGAAAAAAAAAAAATGAGGATGTGAATTGAAAACATTCGTTTGTCCAAACAATGTATATAACGTGACTCTTCACGTATATAACGTGACTCTTGATACAATGCTGCCAACCATTTTTCGGGGCCTTCATGGTTTCTTTTTTTTTTCGATGCAGACGACACGATAGCAAGAGTATTAAAAAGTCAACTTTTTAGTGAAAAAAAGAAAAAAAAAAAATGAGGATGTGAATTGAAAACATTCGTTTGTCCAAACAATGTATATAACGTGACTCTTCACGTATATAACGTGACTCTTGATACAATGCTGCCAACCATTTTTCGGGGCCTTCATGGTTTCTTTTTTTTTTCGATGCAGACGACACGATAGCAAGAGTATTAAAAAGTCAACTTTTTAGTACTCTGTACTAGAAAGTAGAGTCCCAAAAAGTTTTACTTTTAAGTCCCCAAATAATTCTCAAAAAGGGACTTTTTATACCATGAGTAATAGAAAAAAATTGAAGCTCTCGTCCACACGCGAGACTTTTGGAAAGCAAACTGACACCCTAAAAATTTTCGATTTTTGACCCAATTTAACACATTTACGTTCTAGAAATAGTTCTATAATTCTAATATATTTCGAGAGTCGACGAAGGAACAGCTCAAAAAAAGAAAAAAAAACTTAGAAACCATACCAAGCGAGAAAGAAAAAGAAGAATTTTGCATTGCTATCAGGAGGAGATGTTGGTTCTTGCCCAGAAAGAAGCCGAAAAAGCAAAAGTCAGCGAAACACCGAAGAATTCAAAACAAAAGTCAGAACCTAAGCACCATCGAAATTCTTCAAACTACCACAGAAGGAAATCATCACCAATCGAAAAAATCAAACGACAGTTAAATAGAACCTACGGACATGCAGACAGGAGATTTGCAGGTCGTCAAGATCATTCCAAAGCACGAAGACAAGCATTTAAACCTACATTCCACCAGGGTGACAGATTCTTTGAACACCTCCCGCTACCAAAACAATCAGCAGTAAAAGAATTAATCAAGTTGAAAAAGCAAGAATTAAAAATGTTAATTTTTTGTTATAATCCTCATTTAACATTTAACAATTTGAAGGTTAAAATGCTTGAAACGCATTTAAAACGAGGATGTGTCTTTTCTGTTACTCGATTGCGAACGAAAACACTCCAATTCAGGTCTTTGGTAATCCTTGAAGACGTTTTATTTGTTAAAGCTTTCAATAATCTTATATTTGACCTTCCATACAATCATAACATTATAAAGAGTTCTAAGGAAAATTTTCATTTATTTTCTATTTCCTCCTGGGGGATATTTCCCCAATATTTGGTCAGAAATTTTTCGGGGGACTGTGTAGTGCTCGCATCGGAGTTTTGACCTGTCGTTTAGAACTTGGGTTCTTACAGCGAATTTTATTTACTTTTAAGTAGCCATCAAATCGATCCTTAAGAGGCCTAGCTCCAAAAAGGAAGAAACGCCGTCTTCATCTCTTCAGCAAGTTTTACTGGTGGACCAGTTGGAAAAATCGGACCAGAAATTTGTTTTTAATAGCGGATTGCTGCAGTCTCTTCGCCGTCCAGACTCCGCTACAGTAGCGTCGGAAGAATATAAATTTTTAAAGCGAAGCCAAAATGAAGCAGAAAAATAAATGTACTGGATTTAGAGACACTTGGATCAGATTTGGAAAAAATGAACAATTTGAAGGTTAAAATGCTTGAAACGCATTTAAAACGAGGATGTGTCTTTTCTGTTACTCGATTGCGAACGAAAACACTCCAATTCAGATCTTTGGTAATCCTTGAAGACGTTTTATTTGTTAAAGCTTTCAATAATCTTATATTCGACCTTCCGTACAATCATAACAATAATGTCTATCTGACAAAACCCTAACGCTAGCCGAACGTCTGGAACGTGATACCTAACGTAAGTAAGACAATTCTCATCAAGACGTCTTAAGACATCTTAAAGAGTTAGAGCTCTTAAAGATGTCTTATAATACGCTAATGCCCCACATTGAAAACATTTTAAAGACGTCAACCTCTTAAAGATGTCTTAGAGATGTCTTAAAGATAAAACGTCTTCAAGGTGGGGCATTAGCGTAATATAAGACATCTTTAAGAACTCTCAATTCTCTGCTTTACCTGGGGACGTCATTCTCTTCAAGATGTCTTAGAGATAATACGTCTTCAAGGTGGGGCATTAACATATTATAAGACATATTTAAGAACTCCTAACTTTTCTGCCTTACCTGGGATGGGTCAAGCTGTCTATTGATGACGATTGATTCACACTATAATCCATCGATTCTACCATATTCTCCATGAGTGCTAGCAGCTCATTACTTTCAGCAGAACGTTTTAGAAGAAACACCCGGTGATGCCACAGCGTCATAATAAATAAAAACTGGGAATTTTCCGACGCAAAAGAAAGAAAAATAGCCTTATTCAATAATTTTTGCAATTTAACACTTCATTAATTAAATATTTCACACAAATCAACTCCTACAACATTTAAAAATCCTGCAGTTAGCACCTCTCTCATAATTTTCAAATCACAAAACCTTGACATTCTACAGTCCGCATACAGCTCCGAAAAAAATATACGTTCAATCCATGACCGCAGGTCATCATTTTTCTAATAGATATCATGTTTTTTTTCCTCTCAAAGAGCTACAAATTTCATCTAATGCCAAATTGTTAAAAAAATTTTTAATTACATTTTCAACTACATATTTAAAAAGAAATATTATCGTTATAAATTTAATTTTTTTTTCTTCCATTTAACCCAAGGATATTATTCCGTCGTTGTGCAGCGCATTTACTTTCGCCCAAAACAAAAAAAAAATATATAGTTCCTTAAAAAGTCATTAGACATTTTAATTATAGCCGGGTATCACATATTTCAGCAACAACAAAAAAATTTTAAATCACTTTCAAAACCATAGCCAAGAGACAAGTCAAGACAAGACAAAACCTGATTACATTATTTAAACCTACATAAAGCAAACTATGCAATTTGTGATGCTACGTTCAACTCTCGCAATCTATTTTAAATTCTCACGGCTGAAAAATAAAATTAAAAAAAAGAAATTTATGGCTCCGACTTAATAACACGAATTTTAAATTAAAATCCGTTAATGGACGAGAGGGAAAAAAAAATTCCACCATTTTTCCATTTCCAATAAGAAATTCAAATCGCATCTTCGGAGAGATTGAGAAAAAAAAAGTATCTCGTTAAATGAAAATTAACGACACCGTTAAAAGCCGCCGACAAAAAAGTTAGAAAATCACGAAATACATGATTGATTGCTAATTGATGTTCCCTCATTTAGCGAAAAGAGTTATCGATAAATCTTTTAATAATTCGAAAAACCCATTTTCGCTCCGACAGTGGCTGGGTAGCTTGCTCTAATTACCGTTTTTATACGTCATTTTTGGAGGTAACCAATTAACATGTCATGACAATTGCCTCAGGGGGGGCATATCAACTTTTAACATATTCGGGCTATGTACATAACATAATCAAAGTCAAAATATCCTTCAACGATAACAGCAATTACTTTTGACAATTTATCATAATTTTTTTTCTCTTTCTTAATTTGAAAGCCCTTTGAGTTTTGTTTTATTTGTTTTGTTTTTTCGACTTCACACGAAGAAAAGGTACTTTATTTCAATGTCCCGGGACATTCAAATTATTGGTTGCATCGAAAAACCATTTTATACAAAATCTGCTTCATCACTCAGGGCGGAAAATGGACTTTTCCGCGCGCTTGAAAAACGAAAGAATTCTGTTTCCTCCGTCGTGATGAAAAATGTTTTATAAATCAGGTACGGAGGTGGCTTGCAGGCCGAGACTTGGGAGCCAGTCTCGGCCTGCAATACGCTACCTCCATACCTGATATGTAAATATACTATTACACAAATGCAAAAGACGAGGAAGACGTGAATGAAGCTTGTGAACGACCGATTGGAGTTTGGTCGATCATGGGTCTTTTTGCTAATCTTCCAAAAAATGGTTGCTCCCTATAAGCTTAATGAAGCCAGTAGGTGTCTATTGGAGGGTACATTGAGTCCAGGAATGTCTATTGGAGTTTCGGAGGTGAACCACCGTACCTCCATCCTAAATATGATTGGAGATAGTCTGCTTCTACATTTCGTGAAAGTGTCACGTGACCACAAGTAAACATCAACATGAGCATGTATACTTGTAGTCACATGATTTTCACGAAGAGTCGAATCACACTATCTCCAATTATATTTACGATGGAGATAATTCGTTCGAACCGTCAGTCTTTTTTTTTTTTTTTACAAAAAAAAAGTGGGGTCATAATTTACTTTCCAAAAGCTCACATAATTTATGAAGATATGGAGAATGGAGCTATTTCCAGCTATTTCCACTACAGTGCGCTCCATATATGCAACTGCTTGAAGGTAACTAATGAAGATAAAATTACATAAAAAACAGGGTTCGTGGCGGGTCCTAAAAAAAAAATAGGACTTTTTCCGAAAAAATATAGGACAAATTTAATCAGAAAAATAGGACAATATAGGACAAATTTATCAGAAAAATAGGACAATATAGGACAAAAATTAAAAATTGAAACATTCAAATGCTCTATGTACGCTTTTGTCATTGTTGACTACGTTGTACGATAGCATAACTTTACCTTGTATTCACACCGAACGAGCTACACAGCGCGGTTACCGCTATTACGCAACTACTACGGATATCCTGTACATCATTTGTTGTGAAATAAAAAAAATGAAACAATCAGAAGAAAAAAAAACCGGTTCTTTTGTAATAATAATTTTAAAAAGGGAGGAAAAAACTAAAATTTTGAAATAAATGTAGAATGTATCAAAAATATAGGACAAAATCGATTTTCCTCTAAAAAATAGGACAATATAGGACAAATATAGGACACACTTGAAATATAGGACAATATAGGAATATAGGACGGCCACGAACCCTGTAAAAAAAATTAGTCAAAAAGTATTTTATCCGTTGCAGTCCTCAATAACAGCAAAACATCTGTTGAATGTGTAACGACACATTAGTTGCTAAGAGATAAGGTTGCTAAAAAATGTTTTTGGCGAAAGCCAGAATGCCATCCGGTTGTCACTTCTAAACTATTTGCTCACTGTGGTCTTGAACCCATCCCCATGCCGGCAAAAACTGACATAGGGGTTTTGTTACGGACCATAAAAATAGTCGAAAACCGTTGGAGCCAAAATCCTAGCAGATCGTATTAGCGAGATGGCGTGTTCCACCTATGATTAACGTATAAAGTTCACGGTACCTCACGTAAATTGCATCGGCTACCTGTAACCCCATAAGTTATTTGAAATCCCATAAACATAGGCGCAATACGCTATCTTCCTAATACGATCAGCTAGGATTTTGGTTCCAACGGTTTTCTACTATCCTTATGGTCCGTAGCAAAACCCCTATGTCAGTTTATGTCATCATTTTTGCCGGCATGGGGATGGGTTCAAGACCACCGTGTGCCGTTTCAAACAAAAGACAAAAAAAAGTTCAATGAAAACCCAAGAAACATTGGTTCGTTGAATAACGGTTGCCGCTAACGTTATTGGTCAACGGGTAACGTTACTAACCAAAATTCTACTATGAATTTTACCAACGTTTTTCTAACTAGTAAAATTTTCGTAAAATACAACTTTGCCTCGTACTATTTTGCAAAAAGCATTTCAACATTCATTACTGGTCTGATAATTAAATTTAAATTTAAAAGCTGTGCTTTTTTATGAACTTGAAAAACTAACGTTGCCATCGACTGAAGAAAATACGTTTCCGGTTAGGTATATGCTAACTAAAAAGCTACGTGCTACAACTTAGTCGTTCTTTACAAATTTTATCGCAATCCTGTTTTTAAACTTGTCTTTCGATTTTTTCTGTATTTAAAGAAGTAAACCACTCAAAGAAATCAGAAACAGGTAAAATAAAAAATTGTGTGTAAAATTTTATTAATTTTTCAAAATTAAAAAAAAAACCGCGTAAAAAAAACAGTGTTTGGAATGCAGATTTTAGCCGGAAAAAAGTCCGGAAAGTTGAAGTCGAAAAAAGAAATTTTTTTTCCTAAATTTTCGAAATAGATTAATGGCCGATCCCAAAAATAATTTTTTCATCCTCCAAGGGTGTATTGGACGCCACCTAGGGGGCGTTGAACTTAGGCTATTTTACACTTCACCAGCGCAGAGTTCATTTACTATTTTTAAATATTTTTCATTTTAGCTAGAAATTTTATCGGGAGTGGTTGTATTTTTTTTGTCGATGCTTAAGTGCTTCTAGTTTAATTATTTATGACTGAATATTTATTATTATATATTAGCCACCACACATCGGTCACGATGTTGGACAAAGAAGAAGAATTTATTATTATATTTTTGCCTTGCATTTTATAAGTATTTTTCATAAAAGTTCATTTCTACGTCTCCATTGCAATATATTTTAATGATTTTTATTCTTTGACATGTATTTTATCAAAGAACAAGTCCCTATTTTTTTTTTTTTTTTGCAGTACAAAAACTACTTCTCTTTTTTCGGACAGTTGGAAAAACTACTTATCTTTTTTGCGTTACTGCAAAAACGATCTATCGTATATAGGAGTGATCATTTAAATAGATCGTTTATAAGTCGTCAAAAAAAAGATAAGTATACCTATCTTTTTGTACTGCAAAAATGTGTTTTCGTACTGCTATGTTTTCGTACTGTGTTTTTGTAATGTGTTTTTGTACTGCCTATGTTTTTGTACTGCAAAAAAAAAAAAGGACTTGTTCTTTGGAGCAGTCGATTTTATAATAATCCAAATGACTAATGATAATGAATTAAACAATCAATAAAGGTGCAATTTTTTCCTTTTACCCAAATCCAAAAAAGAATAGGAAAAATAAGCCAATACAAATAATAAATTTCTAAGCAAAAAGTGAGCGTTGGCAAATAGTTGACTTAACTACGTTCATGAGACGAGGTCACAGAAACGTTTACTCAATGCGTTTGATAAACGTTTAGGCAACCGTTGCCAATACCATTTTCCCACCCGGACATTTTCAATGTAACGGCAACATTTATTGGTAACCGTTTCCTTACGTTAAGGAACAACGTTTGCGGCAACTGTTATTCAACGAACCAATGTTTCTTGGGAAAGAAGTTCAATGAAAAAAATAGAAATCTATTCAATGTACAAATAAATTTTCTGCATGTAGAAAATGAAACAGGAGCAAAGACAAACGAAAAAGAGATTTTTCCCTGCTGACTTAAGATGCAAAAAAATATTTTATATGTCTTATTGTAGCAAAGTCACATTAAAACCAAATATCTACGTACAATGCAATGCAAAGACCGGAAACATGCAAACATCAGTGCAAACATTCGTAAATCGGCACTTCAGTTTGCCTAAAACTCAAACCTCAAGCCGAAGATATGATTCCCCAAACTCAACAAGATTGATTGACATGTTTCACAAAGTGACATCTCCGAATATTGAGTGGTAAGGAGCTTTCATAATCTGTTCATTATCAGCCCGTCTTAAAATTCATCGCGTGGTCTATACAATGACGTATTGAACTGTTATAACGACTCGACGCTACTTGTCCGCCCACCTCATTCTTCTTTTAACAAAACCGAAATCAAAAGATGTGCAGTATACATGGACTTGAAAGCGCAGTAAAAACCGATAAAAAAAAGATCGAACGGATAAAAGGGGGGAGCTGTGGGGTAGTATAATTTCTTTGATTAAATCATTCGGCCTTATTATTACCTTCCGTACTTAATTTCGACTTAACTCCAACTCTCCACCCTCAATTTCTCTATCGTATCGTCAACATCCCTTCGACCTCATTGATAACGAAAATAACGATTCCACCCCATCGTTGCTTCCGTCACAATGTTCTAGTACTACCTCTTATGTTTCAGGTGAGCCAAATACCGAAAATCTTTCAGTTTAGGTTCGTTTGAATTCCGCTCTCCAGGCGAGTGGATCCAAGTTTTTAAATGCAGCTTCCAAATGTATTTTATCTTTGTTGTACATTTGAGCTAACTTTTTTAACGTTTTGCCGTTTCTGTTAGTCTCTTTTAAAATTTCCTTTTTTTGGTGCTCTGTCCGCATTGCAATAGTTCGGAATTTTATCATAGTCCTCCTTTATCATGTACAACTGCTTCCGCGCCACCAGTTATCTCAGCCAGACTCAACACTGAGTTACGCTTCATCAAGGCCGGGGAGGAGAGCAATAATGCTCAAAAAGCAAAAAATAACAAACGCCATGCGGACAGAACACTGGAAAAAGAAATTCTAAAAGAGACTGGCATAACCAGAAAAACGTTAAAAAAGTTAGCTCAAGTGTACAACAAAGATAAAATACATTTGAAAACTGCATTTAAAAACTTGGATACGAATAAATTCACGCAAACAGCCTTTCAAATGATGATGTCCATAAATTCCAGAATGACTATTAGCGGGAGTTTAGGAGGGACCAACATGATATTGCTGTGCAACACATGGCTATATATATTACAAAGTACTTATCCCGGACGTAGAAGAAAAAGGGATAAAATTCCATCGGAAAAATCTGCACGAAATCGAATTGGCAGACTTGATTAGAACATTAGCACAATTTATTCCTAAAAAAAAAAAAAAAAAAAATATCACAACAAACAGAAATCAGGCCCTACCAATACCATGTAAAATTTTGCCGAAAACATCCGACAATTAGAACTTCCGCCATATTGTTGGAGACCGTATATTTTTAGGTTTGTTTTGAGCAAAGTCCCTAAAACGATCAACCAAAGAAACAAAAAGTCCGTAAAATTATGAATTTTTAATTGCTTAAGTTGGCATTTTTTAGGGACTTTGCGAGAATCCAACCTAAAAAATACATGTTCTCCAACAATATGGCGGACGTTCTAATAGTCGGACATTCCCGTATATAGGATTGGTAGGGCTTGACAGAAATGAGGAACATTACTCACTACGCGGCGCGGCGCTGCATGAGCTGAAGGGTCATTCGTTGGAATCGGCCAATTTTATTGGTTCAATTCCAGTCAGCCAATCAGAACTTTCGATCTGAACCAATAGCCCATTTGTACATACAGCGCCGCGTAGTGAGTAATGTTCCTGACTAGAATCGGAAAGATCCTCTTATCTTACATGCACAAATCCTAATCCTTTTTTGAGTGAGATAAAAAATAGGAATTTATTAAGATTTCTATTTTTAATCTCACTGAAGAATAAGAATTTTTCAAATGACGGCAGGAGTAAGCCGGCACTTTACGGTAATAGCTTTTTAAAATAAAGCTATTTACCCATGTCCGTCTGTCCGTGTAAGCAGTATGAATGAAAATTCTGAAATGGGACAAATTACAGCCGAAAACCGTGAATGTTTGTGCAGAACATTTTGTATCCAATGCTTCTGTAAACTTAAGGTGACTCACCCTATATTTCTAAATATGCTAATATTTAGAATATCTATATCTATACTTCGAAATATGCTAATATTATCCTTCTGGTGCTAGATATCAAAATTCCGTTTCCGAGCAACATCTTATGCACCTTCAGGAAAAATTCTATACCTACCTGACGATACAATATTTTTTTGGGAAACCTTAATGTACTATATTAATTCCCGGGAATTTGTCCGGGAACAAGGTTTCCCAAAAAAAGTATACTATACTGTCAGGTATGAAATTTTTCATATCTATATATCGACTGCTCCGAAGAAAAAGTACCTATTTTTTTTTTAGCAGTACAAAAACTACCTATCTTTTTTTGGACAGTTGAAAAAATACCCATCTTTTTTTTGACGACTTATAAACGATCTATTTAAATGGCCATTGTTATATACGATAGATCGTTTTTGCAGTAACAAAAAAAAGATAGGTATTTTTTCAACTGTCCAAAAAAAGATAGGTAGTTTTTGTACTGCTAAAAAAAAAATAGGTACTTTTTCTTCGGAGCAGTCGATATATAAGACTGACTGTCCTTAACGACTCATAATAATAGATTACGAGATCTCATATATCCCGCGGCCCGAAAAATCTGAAATTTTCGCAAAAGGTTCGTTTCGATTTATCATTTAATAAATAAGACTTTCATTTCGGAATTCCGAACCGGTCCCGAGAAACCCGGAAAATTAAATCCGGTAAAATCCTAGCTTTAACTTACGGCCGAAGAAAAAAAAAAAGAAACGTAAGGGTTTCGTTCACTAGCGAGGAACTTTTTTTTTTCAGTGATGACCCATGCTTTTTTTTCACTCATTCGACAGAGGAAATCCCAAAGAAATTTTCGGTTTTTTCAAAATTAAAATCGGCCGGAAAATAACCGAGAAACCGATTTTTCAAAATTCCCTTTTTTTAAAGTCCGTGGTGTCTTGTCTCCATTAGTTACTTAAATGGATGGTCGGATTAAAGCAATCGTCTATTTAAATCAAGCACCGGAAGTACTGTATGTTTCCTTTTCTTTCGACAAACCTAAAACTTTTTGCATGAGCCATAATTTTTTCTGAAAATAGTTTCTCAGTAATTAAGAACCTATATACTAAGCTCTTTTTCCATTTAGTCGTTACAATTTACTAAAATTAATTTACAAAAATATAAACAAAATCCCGGAGTTCTCCATTTTGAATTAATTTTTGAATTTGGAACGGTACAGTACTTCCGGTGCTTGATTTAATGGACGATTCTTTAATTCGATCCTCTATTTAAATCACAAGTGGAGACAAGCTATGGATGTTAGACATAATTAATATACAGAAAAAAAAAAAGAAACGTAAGGGTTTCGTTCACTAGCGAGGAACTTTTTTTTTCAGTGATGACCCATGCTTTTTTTTCACTCATTCGACAGAGGAAATCCCAAAGAAATTTTCGGTTTTTTCAAAATTAAAATCGGCCGGAAAATAACCGAGAAACCGATTTTTCAAAATTCCCTTTTTTTAAAGTCCGTGGTGTCTTGTCTCCATTAGTTACTTAAATGGATGGTCGGATTAAAGCAATCGTCTATTTAAATCAAGCACGGAAGTACTGTATGTTTCCTTTTCTTTCGACAAACCTAAAACTTTTGCATGAGCCATAATTTTTTCTGAAAATAGTTTCTCAGTAATTAAGAACCTATATACTAAGCTCTTTTTCCATTTAGTCGTTACAATTTACTAAAATTAATTTACAAAAATATAAACAAAATCCCGGAGTTCTCCATTTTGAATTAATTTTTGAATTTGGAACGGTACAGTACTTCCGGTGCTTGATTTAATGGACGATTCTTTAATTCGATCCTCTATTTAAATCACAAGTGGAGACAAGCTATGGATGTTAGACATAATTATATACAGAAAAAAAAAAAGAAACGTAAGGGGTTCGTGCACTAGCGAATAACTTTTTTTTTCAGTGATGACCCATGCTTTTTTTCACTCATTCGACAGAGGAAATCCCAAAGAAATTTTCGGTTTTTTCAAAATTAAAATCGGCCGGAAAATAACCGAGAAACCGATTTTTCAAAATTCCCTTTTTTTAAAGTCCGTGGTGTCTTGTCTCCATTAGTTACTTAAATGGATGGTCGGATTAAAGCAATCGTCTATTTAAATCAAGCACGGAAGTACTGTATGTTTCCTTTTCTTTCGACAAACCTAAAACTTTTGCATGAGCCATAATTTTTTCTGAAAATAGTTTCTCAGTAATTAAGAACCTATATACTAAGCTCTTTTTCCATTTAGTCGTTACAATTTACTAAAATTAATTTACAAAAATATAAACAAAATCCCGGAGTTCTCCATTTTGAATTAATTTTTGAATTTGGAACGGTACAGTACTTCCGGTGCTTGATTTAAATGGACGATTCTTTAATTCGATCCTCTATTTAAATCACAAGTGGAGACAAGCTATGGATGTTAGACATAATTAATATACAGAAAAAAAAAAAAAGAAACGTAAGGGGTTCGTGCACTAGCGAATAACTTTTTTTTTTCAGTGACGATCTATGTTTTTTTTGGACTTTTTCGACAGAGGAAATCTCAAAGAAATTTTCGGTGTTTTCAAAATTTAAATCGGGTTGTAAATGACGAAGTAATGGCGGCTCAAACTTGGGTGCATCGGTCGGGCTCATATAGCGGGAAGTAGAGTTACTTATGAACGATGAATTGAAACGAGCAACGGTTTCTGGCAAGAGTTTTTTGTTTTTTCATGCAGGCTATGTCTGTTCAAATCTCGGTGTCAACTTTTTTTTTTTAAATAGCTGAGGGGGGGGGGGGCTGTTAATCTATCAAACTGGTTTGGTTTGGTTTGGTTTGCTGACTCCGGTGCGGTTTAAAATCTTAAGAGATTTTTTTTTTTTTAAATTTTATTTGACACTTTTTCTAACAAGGGCCCATGGGATTTTTATTCACCGAATCAGCAAAAATATAATGCCAATATGGAACAAAAAAAAGAACTTTATCCCAAACTGTTCCCCAGAAACCCCGGGAAATAAAAAAAAGGCTTCAAGTTTATGCAAACGGGGAAAATTAGTTCTTTATCACCAACGGGAAGCTTTTTTTTTTTTTTTTTTTACGTAGGGCTACGTCATAGGGCTCAGTCCTGGTGAAATCTGTCTGTCTGTCTGTGGGTGTCAATCTGTTCGCAACAAAAATTAATATTTAATTATTTTAATATTTTAAATAATATTTTGACAATTTTTTTTAACCTTTAGCAAAAATTTTACTAAAGTTTTTTTCGTGCCAGGAAAAAAATTATATTTTTATCATAAAATTCGTATTTTTTGTCCAAAAACGAGCAAAAAAATTGCCTTAAGAATTTTAAATCGTTTCATTGTTTAAATTTAACGATATTAGGACTGTACCCCAAAGACGTAGTCTTACATAGGGATAATCTGATTTTTTTTTTTTTCCTGCCAGATTTTTAGTTTCAAGGTATGCAAAAGGCTAAAAATTATAAAATTTGATAAAGCAGGTGGAAAACACAGGTTTTGATGTTTTTGGAAGAAACTCTTACGTTGAAGCCTATAGTGTTTTAGGGCTAAACGATACTTGAACCTTTTTTTTATTTATTTATTTTTTAAAAAATAGTCGGATTGCCTAAATGTAAACGCTCTCCTTCATTTTGGAACCGAATTTCAAATATATTTTTTCCTACAAAAAATTACGTTTTAAAATGTGACGAACATCGCAATTGTTCTTTAAAAGATATGAAGTAAATACAGGTACGACTTTGAAAGTTTGCTTAGAGGACTGATGTAATAGTGTTGTCATTTCGGTTTGATTTAATTTTTTTTTTCGTGAAAATTAACCTGTACGTAAAAGCTCACCAGGCATCTTTCCATGAACAGAAATCAGTTCAAAATTTATCTCCCTAGAATGCTGCATCATTCCTAGGAAAAATAAAGGGGTGTGGACATTTTGGGAGGGTTTACATTTAGCCAACCCGACCCTAAACGTTTTTGTGCGCAATTTTTGAAAAAAGCTTTGTTTGTCAGCGAATATATACCGTAATAATATATACGATATATACGATAATAATATATACGACCTATAAGATTTCAGTGATTTCGATTTTTTTGTTTACTGAAAAAACCTTACTGAAATGAAAACAATTACCCAATTAAAAAAAAAAATTTTCCAGATATTCTTGCGAATTTGTTTATGCGAACAAACTTTTCGAAAGAATACCGAGCGGCTATTGAAATTTCTTTTTGTATGAAATTTAATATTTTGTATAATTTTCCAACCAACCTAAAACTACTTTAAGGCAGGAGGGGCGTAATCCTCTCAGTTGGGGCTATCGGTATGTGGATCAAAGAGGGAACCGGAAAGATGTTCAGTAAAAGAATACACCAGAGGCACTCAAAGAGTGAGCTCGATTGATATTTGATTTCAATTTAATCCCAACTTTGATTTTGTAACCTAAACAATTTTATAATCATTTAATAAAATTGCATGAACTTATATTCCAATAATATTATAATAATGCGATAGGACCAATTTCGTATGAGTAATCGTTGAGGATCCTACACAGTAAAAAATTTTATGTCAAAATCAACATAAATCAACATAAGCAGGTCCACATAATTTTTATGTTGTTTTTGTTTTATGTTTGCCTTAAGGGAGAAACAACATAAACAATTTATGTGGACTTCTTAGAACATATTTACATAATATTTTTTACTGTGTATCCTTGATCATAAGCGAATTGGCTCAGTTATTAATTCCATTTCTGGAGAAAGAGTTTATTTAACTCTAACTCCATCCTGTTTTTCAGCACTCTATTGCATGGATGTTTAATAGAGAACACCGCTCTTTTATATTCATTTCCTTTTTTTGGGTGTCTTGAAAGGTAAAAAGAAATTTAGAAGGCATTTAAACAGCACTGGTAATTTAAAAAAAAAAAAAATCTTTTAATCAGACATTCGGAAAACATAATGTAAGAATCTTTCTCTGAAATTTACCAGATTATATTAAGTATGATAAGATTAATAATAATGATGTTAATGCTCCGTTTAATATACCAGAAAAGCCGAAACAATGCTGCAGCAAAATAAGGTTTATGGTGTTGCTCTTTCAAAAAGGACCTCGCTTTAAAGTTATGGAACGCTTAAACAAAATTTAACCGATCTGACCAAACTGTCAGCTATTTCTTTTTTTCATAGAAATTTTTCTTGCGGCCAGCTGCTCTTAAACCGGACCGTGTATAAAAAGGAATCATGGATACGAGCAATTGAGGCCAGGTCGGGCGAAGCCCGACCTGGCAGCAGTTGCTTGTAAGTGCATAGGATTGATAAGAATTGTTGCTCGGGAGCGGAATTTGGATATCTGGCTCCAAAACGCTGATATTAGCGTTTTTTGGAGTATAGGGTGTTCAAAAAAAATGAATCGCTCCTGCGTCACCTTAAATAAGCATCTAAATTTATTTCGGAAAAAGCTTTCTGATTTTGGACTTTTGGTAATTGTAAGCAATATTACAAACCAAACGTACAATCTTCATTTTGAAATAAAAATCGAAATAGGACAAAGCCGCTTGGGACGGCAGTTACAACGGTAAAAAGAATTCCACATAAAAGATCAATCTCTTTCGCGCAAGATGGGAAAATCCGCATCTGGAACAAGCAGCGAGAAAAGAAAAGAAAAACCTTCATTTTTTTTTTTTTTTTTTGTGCGAGCTCAGCAACTTTTTTTTTTTAACAACATTCACGATAATTAAATGAGTAATAAAACAAATTAATCAAAAATAAAAAGGAAGTCAACAAAGAGCGACTTTCAGGCTCCAGCTTTTTTTTCCCCCGTCCAGCTCCACGTTTAGCTTACGGTAATAAGGTAAAGATCTCGGTTCGGATTTTTATTTCACTTGAATACTTAATATAAAAGTTTATTTTATCTGTTAATTAAATAACGAGAGATAAATCGCTTGTAATTATTAAAAGGGGAAAATACAACCTTATGAAAGATGAAGTCAATTTGAATTGAATCGGTATGGACATGACCACGTCCTTGGTTAAAGATGAATGATTGTATCACGTGTTGGTTGCTGGCGCCTTTATCATCAAGGCGGAATCGATAAGTAGATCTGTAAATTCGTACATTCTTTTTTTTTTTTTTTTTTTTTTGAAATCTTCGACCTCCAGAAAATTTCTAAAATGGATTTTACAACTGTCAACCTACTACGGCAAATCGTTGAAAGGAAGATTAAAGGATTAATAAAAATCCATCCTCCACTTAGTGTTTTTAATTTCGAAATAAAAATTAAAATTCCGTACTTTAGAGTCAAAACGCCGAATTTCAAAAATTGTCACGTGATCGGGAAATAAATAAATAGCAGTCATTTTGATTTCTTCAAATTCGACGTTCTGGTTTTCAAGTACAGAATTATACGAAAACCGCGACTTTTTTTCCAAGAAAAATCAGGATTAATTAATGCGAAATAAAAATAAAAAAATTTGATTTTTATGACTTATGATGATGAGAATCCGTCGTCCTTTTTTTTTTATTTTATTTTTCAAGATGCCACACCTAAAAATAATACTCGGAACATTTTTATAACAACGTCCTTGCGGTAATTTTGGAGTACATTTAGTAGAGTCAATGCGCAATGAAAATAAATATAAAATTGTGATGTTAAAAAAAAAATGATAATTATCATAAGGTTTGTGTGTACGGGCCGGAGTGAAAGAGTTGTCTTGTGTGTATGTGTTTTTCAAGAGTGAGGGGACTCGCCCGAATTATAATTTCTATAGGCCCGGAATATGTAGGAAATGTTTAACATTTAGATGAAAATTTTTTTAAACGTTGATAAGGATCTGATGCCAGCCCATTTTTTATGACCTGTGTGGACACAAATTAGGATTCCGAATCTGAGAATGAAAAAGAACTTTTTTTTTTTTACTCAAGACATTCTTCGGGTTGTGAACTTCCTCAACTTTACATGCATTTTCCAAGACAAAAAAACCAGGCCATTTAAAAAAATTTTTAAAAAACAATATAAAAAAAAGACAGGATAAATAATCAAATAAAATAAAAAAAGACAGGATCAATTTCCGTCTTTTCATATTCAGGATTATCAGTAATTTCGACGTGTGCAAAGTTTGATCGGTGTTAACATGTCAGTGATTAATGTTTATAAAGGAGAAAACTCGTTTTATTATAAGGAAAAATATGATTGATAATCTTATGACAGTGGTGGTAATAATGAAAAATCCGACGTGGATTACATTTCGATTAAGTACGTGTGGTCCGATTAATCCATGGCTAACAAGCTTCATAAACGATCTGCCAAAAATTAAAATTGCAAATTTTGAGTTGGTGGACATGCTTGTCAAAGGATGGATATTCCCACGGACTGAACAGCCTGAGGATTAAGCGCCCAATAGGAAAATTATACTTCAGAGGAAGAAGGAAGTTGAGCGAACGAACACCTTAATTTAAAGCTCTAAATGTGTATGTAAGTCTTAGAAAAGCTACCGAGTAGGAGTTGGCGCTTAAAAAGCTGTAAAATTTGAATTAATAAAAATGCATAGTAAAATATTTTTGATAAGAAACAAAACATTCGAAGTTACTTTTCTCAGCCTCTAGAAACTTAAAAGCTCAAGAAAGCTAGGGGCATAGGCGTAGGCATAGGCGCCGAGATATTTAAAGTGTAGGAGCTGGCGCCAGCGCCGGCATCGGCATCGGAATGCAAAATTTTTGCCGCTGGTGTTAATGCTGGTGCTGGTGCCGGAGTCAAAACCAGCATCGGTGCCAGCACCATCATCAATCATGCCAATTTTTTTTTTTTTTTTTTTTTTTTTTTTTTTTTTTTTTTTTTTTTTTTTACTTAAAAACTTCATCCAGTGTCCAAATTCCTATTATTCTGTGCGGGATTCTTTCTTAAAAAATTAAAAAAAAAAAAAAAAAAAAAAAACACACATCATTGAAGACAAGAAATTGAGGACAGAAATTCTTCGCAAAGAGTAAGATAAACGGAAAGTGGAAATGAAAAGGAAAAGGAAATGGAAGATGAAGACGACAATGACGAAGAGCGAATGGAATCGGTAAATGAAGACGGGGGAAAAGATAAAGTAGACGAAGACGAAGTGTATTTAAATAAACACACAAAAAGAAGCAGCCTTCGAACCCTTTAACCATTTTTCATTGGCGAACATAGTTGATAAAAGAAAGATTCATTTCTGATAAAAGAAAGTTATGGCTCTCATAACTTTAATTTCAAAAATGAATATATCCTTTTTCCGACGCAAAAATTATTTCGACAGGTTCCCTGGAACAGCCAACAATTTTTTGAAATGTCAAATTTTCATAGACTGCCCTAAAGACCTGCAGCGCTCCTGGCGGAATAATTTTATATCGGAAAAACCAATTAAAATTAGATAAACATCGTGCAGTAATTCATTTTTTTCTTCCAGGTAATTTAATATTTATGGGATATTTAAAAATTTAACCCTCTGATGAAAAAACTCGACATAAAAAGTGACGGAAATAATGTGACAAGTCTTTACATTTCATATTTAGTGAATAATTAAAATTTTGTAAGATTTTTTTTTTTGGACAAAGCCATTTACAAACATTATCACAAAATTCCTGGAATGTAGTGTTACTATTTTACGATATCGTAAGATTTCTTTTTTATGGCTTCCCAGGCCATCAGGACAGTTGTAATAAGTTATTTATAAAAAAGTAAATATTACCCTTTTCACTAAAAAAAAAGATATTACTGGAACGAAATCCGAAAAAAAAAAACTTTGGTTAAAACCAAAATACCGCAAATCCAGTCGGAACTCAAAAGGTCGTAAATTATCTCATCTCCATTCAAAAAAAACACTTCCAAGAAAAAAGAAAACCGTTTAAACCCCAGAAATCATTTTTAAAAGTCGTAAAAAATTAAACCATGGTCACAATGTAACAAAAATCGAACGTAAAAAAATAAGAAGAAGGTAAAACAATGTAATAAATTTGTAGCTATAACTTCCCAATAACATTTTCAAAAGGGAGAAAAAAAAAAAGAAGTCGATGAGCCAAGTATCGTAAAAAAATGCAGCTAGGCTACCGCGAACAAGGATATTAATGTCAAAAACAGTGAACATTATCATCGGGATATACGAAAATGATGAATTTTGACGCGACTAGTTAAACAACTATTGTGTGCGTCTACTGTTATTCGGAATTTACCAACGAGTCGAAACGAATTTGATCAACGGACTTTGATAATGTAATAAGACACCTCAGATAATTTAACTTATGGCTTAACTGTAAAGCTTACTGTTTAAGCTGTACCTTTAGGATAAATTTTAAGCTTTAAAGTTAAGTTATAAGTTCCCGGATAACATTTTCAATCCATTGAACATCTTGAGAATTGTTCATTAGATATCTTGCGGATTATCCACTGGATATCCTAATCCATGGAATATCTATAGGATGTCCAAGGGACGCTTTTTGGATCAGTGCGGACATAGGTAAATCCAATGGACGTCCAATGAATATCCTCCTGACATCCTGAAGACGTTCTCGGGACTGGATAGACTTTGCTATCTAGGTTAAGTTGGTTTGTAACTTGACAATAGGGATTGCAAATTTTTTCTGTAAATTTTTATGCCGGTACTCAGTTAAAAAACCACCGGTACTACACCGGTTTTTTTCCAACTATTAAAAAATTGATATAAGGTAAAGTTTAATTCAAAATATAAAAGTATGACTTTATTTTTATTTCAACTCGAGAAATTCTTCGAATCTATTGAATTGAGTCATAAGAGAAGCGGCGCTTTATCTTTGATGCGAAGCTATATCTAATAGAAAACTTTTACGGAATATTATTTTTACTATTGATTCAAATTTTCAATGCGAATATACTTCGAATTGATCGGGTGGACTCGTGAGAAGCGGCTTCCATCAAAGCATCTTTTTTATTTTCGGTTGCAATTTCTTGGAAACTTTGATATCTTCTAATATTAGGCTATTTAAAGCACCGACTTTTGTTTTCGGCTTGTTTTTACTCGGTCAGACTCGTAAGTTCATAATTTATTCGGTACTTTCGGAACTGCCGAGCAAATAGCAATACAAAAAATTGCTCGTAACGGCGAGTCGCAAAGTAAAAGTTCCGTTTGAAACGATTTCAAAAATGATGACTAAGATTTTGAATTTTCAATAGTACCGGCATTGGAAAAATGAATACCGAAAATACCGGTATTGAAAAAATTTCGGTATTTGCAATCTCTAACTCCAACCACAGTAATAAAAAAAAAATTAAATGCAAACACTCACCAGTCTTCGCAGGGCATGTTAACCATATCGATTGGAAGAGTTGACTGCCATCCACAATTTGTCACCTGAAGAGAGAAAAAAAAATTAAAATCAATTAAATTTCCACCTTTAAAATCTCCTTCCGACGACAATTTAAACTCTTAACAAAATATATATATATACAGTATATTCTAAGAACGTTTTTCCTAAAAATATTTTTCTAAAATAAAAACGACTAAAAAGCTTTTTCACGGAAGGCAAGGATTACGGTAAAAAACCTCCAGATGGTAGTGTCCCAACTGATCCAAACAAATGCGGAGGTTTCGTTGCGGAAATTGTACTTGGAGTAGGGGCTCGGATTATGCTCCGCCGGAATATAGACATTAGCAAAGGATTAGTGAATGGAGCCATGGGTGTTGTTCATAGCTGGAGACGGAGACCATAGACTCTTTTGTAACAATTATAAGACATATGAATAGTAAACTAACAGATCCTATGTCGGATACAGAGTTATTGAAAGAGATTTTATTAGAAAATCTAGCGCCCGAACTTAATGGACTCTGTTTTGGATTCATGTGATTTGGAAAGTAATCTGGAATCATGCCTTTTTGATGCTTGTAAATTCAAGGAAAATTCACGGAAGGCAAAGATTACGGTAAGAAACCTCCAGATGGTAGTCCCAACTGATCCAAACAAATACGGAGGTTTCGTTGCGGAAATTGTACTTGGAGTAGGGGCTCGGGTTATGCTCCGCCGGAATATAAACATTAGCAAAGGATTAGTAAATGGAGCCATGGGTGTTGTTCATAGCATCGAATGGCCATGCCTGCGTCGAGATCAACTTGAAAACGGAGAGCTTCCGGCAGCGGTGTTCATACCGAAAATTCGAAACCTTATTCACGTCATGGTACTCAAATCCGTAGTTATTAAGGGTGTTGAATCGAAAATGCATTACCTATTTAGGTGTAAATTAAACTCTTATGATTAAACAGCTATTCAAAACGTAAACTTAAAGAACCCCGCACAAAATAGTACGAATTTGGCTATCAGATAAAATCCCATTTTTTTCTCTTCTTCTTTTGTTTCTTTTTAAATGTAAACTTTATTCGACAGCCAAATTTCTATTATTTTGTGCGGGGTTCTTTAAGCCATAAGCAACTATTTATAGTTAACTTAAACAAACTATAAAGCTAAAGGCTTTATAGTTTTATTAGTTAAAGTTTGAACGTGAATCAAAACTAATTTGCATGGATGCGATTTATATTATTTTTTCAAAGTCAGTAGCTTCTGACCAACATAATTTTGTCAAGGAAAAATCAACTATTACTACTCTCATCTCTTTTATGAACTTTGTAACCTCGGATCTCATGAAGGCGTCCACTGGATTAACCTATATTTTCACTGATCCAAAAAGCGTCCTTTGGACATTCAATGGATATCCCATGGATTAGGATATCCAGTGGATATGTAATTGGCAATCCACAGGATGCCTAAAGGATAGAAAATGCTATCTGGGTAATTTCGGAGAAGGCACTCTCTAATTTTTTAATAGTAACCGCAAGAAGACGGCCTGAATTTTTTCAGAATTTTTTAGTCATCCCGGACACGGCAAAACGACTTTCAAAAAATCTGAAAAAATTCTGGCAAACTTCTTTCGGTTACTATGAAAGAATTAGAGGTTTTTTTTTTTATTTATTATATTTCCAGCGTTATTAATTTAACCGGGCGTCTCTTAGAAGCACTAGAGGACTCAATAATGCAATTAGAACCAATAGACAGAGTAACTCCAAATGCTTCTTTCTTTCTTCTTTCTTTCTTTTTCGGCATAATCAGGACATGAAGCCCTATGACCCGGCGCCTACCTTTACCAAGTTCAGTTTCTGATGTAAGGTTTAGGCGTTACTACGTCATACCCCTTAATGTATCGAGTGACGAGCTCGATGACGGGGCACTCAATCGCAAAGGTATTTTACGAATGAGCGGGACCTACTTTATTTAGACAGGGAATCCGAACCCTGTGACACATCGGTCTTCTTCACATGATCCACACATGAGTATCAGAGGTGAATGCTGAAATCAGGTTCGAACCAAGACTCCACACGATCATTCGTTTCGGAGTCGAGCACGCTCGCCACTCAGCCGACGTCGTGTCAGAAATTCTGAATCTTTTCAGAATTTTTTAGTCATCCCGGACACGGCAAAACGACTTTCAAAAAATCTGAAAAAATTCTGGCAAACTTCTTTCGGTTACTATGAAAGAATTAGAGGGTGCGTTCACCGAAATTCAAAAATTCGTAAAATAAAGCCCACCCTAATCCAAATAAAAAGGCTGAGCCAAGGGATTGAAACCTAGACCAAACGAATGATAAGATTTTTGATTCTGAGCATAAGAAGGGAACTCGACCAAGTCCATTAAAATATTGTAGAAAACAGATTTCCTAGCATAACCATAAAATTTTTATGGACTTGGTCCAGTTTTACCCTGATATGCGAATTTGGACGATGCAGCGGCCGTACCTTAAAATGGGAGGAAATTCCACTCCGAAACTAAAGAAAGCTGAAAACCCTGAAGTTTTCATAGAACTCACAAACATCAACATCGTAACAGCGAAATCTTGTATTCATTTTTTTTTTCGTTTATTTAAATGTAAATAAGCCGTGTGTTGTTAGGTAATGGTGACATCGTAAATTTCATAAAGACTACTGAGTGCAGTTAAAACGAATATAAATTTGGTCAGGTTTTCGTCGAGGCAACACGAAAGAAATTTAGAATGGAAATTAAATTTTATTTTTCTGGGGTTTTAGCACGTGCACTGCCATGTGCCACGCAATAAATATTTCTCCGTTAAAGAGATTTTTTTTTATAGGAGGGAAAAAAGTCTGAGGAGGCAGCAAGCGAGATTCCGAAGGAAAAAAAAAAGTATTCGCTTGCGACGGCATTGTAAAAAATAATAAACGCTCCATTTTTTGCATTAAAAGGAAAGGGGGAGGGGGAAACGGAGGAGCAAATTTAGTCTGCGGTTTTAGCAGAATTTGACGATCTCACTCTTTAAATATTACAATGGTGAACACCTGGCATGTCGCCATCTTCCATTAAAAACATTTTTCTTCGATTTTCTAGACGCTTTTCACGACACCAACAGGTCTCAACCTAACCGATCTCATCATAGGCCTACAAAGACATGATAAAGACACTTGTCCCTTCTCCCCCCGCGGCTATTGCAGGGTAAAGACGAAAAATAAAAAAAAATGAAAATAATTAATTGATAAAAGTCGGAGAACCAGTTTAAGTGTCGCACTTGCTATAAAAATTAATTCCAGAAATATCATTTTAATAAAATTGTTTTTTTAATTTTCTCAATTAAGTTATCGACGGATTTTTGATAAGCAATTAATTATAATTGATTGAAGGAGGAGGTATCGGCTCAAAGTTAGGCGGAGTCTATCATCATTTTTTTTTTTTTTTTTACTTCTTAATTTCAAGGGTTAAATCGGATTTAATTCCTCGTTTTAGGAGGATCTGTATAATTATTTATCGCACTCCCGAATTTAACAAAGCGCTAATAGACCTTGAAAATAATCGATGGATTTTATATAAATAAATACTGAAAGCGGAAATGAGGATAGAGGATTTTTTTTTTTAAATGCGTATTGTGGTACAGTGATTAGAAGTGTCTAATCAGGATAATTACTATAGCAGAGTCTGTCAAAATATCGGTTAGGGATTTCATTAACATTCATCCTGCAAAAAAAAAAAAAAAAAAAAAAAAAAATGACATTCATTCTTATGATACTGGAGGTAAAATAAACCAAACAGAGACTAGGACTACTTAAAGATGTATAATAATTTACCCAACCATTTAAAAAAAAAACTTTGTCCCCCCACAGACCCTGCTTTTTTGAAATTTTTATTGACGAGGGGGGGGGCTCGTCAATAAAAATTTCAAAAAAGCCTTAAAATCATTACTTTTAAGGATATTTTACGGACGAATTTGGGATTCTTAGCTGATAGTTCTCTTGCTACTTAAACATGGGCGCAACTTTGTTCATTTTTTGAAGAATGTTTCTTCGCCTACAAAAATTTAATTGAAATCGAATAATTTTTTTTAAAAATATGGGAACATTCCCCTGAATATTCTCTACAACTTTTGTTACATGAAATTTTGATCCCATTATCTTTTATGATGTTTTTGTTAAATTTTCTCAAATAAAGTCCAATGTATATAAACAAAGCACCAGCATGTTTACAATTCTGAAGAATCATTTTTGTAAAATGTTTCAAGAATATTTTAGGTAACTGATAATGCAAATTTTCAAGTAACAAAATTTGTGGAGAATGTTAAGAGGAACATCCCAACATTTTTTAAAAATTTCATCCGATTTCAATTAAATTTTTGTAGGCGGAAAAACGTTCTCCGAAAAATAAAACAATGTTGCGCCCATGTTTAAGTTGCAAGAAAACAATCAGCTAAGAATCTCAAATTCATCGGTAGAACCTCCTTAAAAGAGCGTTAAAAAACATTTAACAAACGTTCATCAAACAAATAGGGATCTAGATAAAAACAAGTTTCAACCAGCGTTGAATAAGATTACTTTCAGAAAGTGACAATGGCAGCCAAAGCATTATTTAGAAAGAAAACAAGGAGGTCCTTCTTTGTCTTCAAAAAGTGAAGATAGTTTTTTAAAAAAAGGATTTAAAAGTTGTTTATATTTATAATATAATATAATATTATATAAATTATAATATAAATATTGTATAATATAACACTAATATAATATTATAATATATTAACATTTTTTTTTTTTTGAAAGATTTTTGATCCTATATTTTACATTTATTTATTGATTTTAACGGGAATTGGATCTATATTTCGGAAAAGCCCCGATAGATTTTCGTGAGCTGGGAAATATTAACAAAGAAGATCAGTTGAAAAGATAAATCGAAGTGGCGAAAGACGGATCAATGGTCGAAGTAGCTTAGTAATAGAGCAATCGTCTTGAAAACGAGAGGTCGGTGGTTCGATTCCATCTTTCACCACTTCCATTTAACTCTATACAACTGATTTTAGTATTTTTAAACTGAAAAATATGTTTGAAGAAAAATATGTGTTTGTTAATAAAATTATTAACAAACACCCGAAATGCACATATGACGATTCCAATATAGAATTTTAGTGACTTGAACGAATTTAAAAATATAAAGGTCACTGGGCTGCCTCCTTTTGAAATTAAAAATGATTTTAGTAGGTAAATCTAGGGATATATAAATCAAATGATTTAGAAAACCTGAAAGATCATTTAAAAAAATGTGAATTTTTTTTTCTTTTTTCAGATGCCATGTCTGCGAAAAGTGTCGAGCGTACCGAAGCGGGTTGCAGAAGGCGATTATGACATATAATCCGGTAAGTTTTTACCCTTTTTTTTATTTTTTTAAAACCGTTTTTAATTAATGAATTCGATTTTTTTTAAAGACGATCCCACGAAATCAAGAGCTTACCAGATTCATTTGATTTATATATCCCTTTATTTACCTACTGATTTTCTTTGTTAATATTTCCCGGTTCACGAAAATCTGTCGTGACTTTTCCGAAATATAGATCCAATTCCCGTTAAAATCAATAATTAAATATCAATACATATATTTTATAAAATAATTTAACTTAATAAGCCAATAATCATTGTAATAAATTATGGATCGCCAAACTTACAATCAATTTAACCTAATTTCATAAAACTTTACAATAACAAAGCAGTATTTTTTATAAAAAAAAAAAATTTTCTCGAGTACAGCATCGATACAGCAGGAAGAAGGTTATTGAATGGACTACATATTTCTAAGCGTCTGAAAAAGGTACTTCACGGTAAATTGATTTTCTTTCTTCAAACCCCCCACCAGAAGGTCCGTTTAGACGTGTTAACGTAATACTCGAAGGTGGCTTTGCTAGAAGAAGACTCAACGGAAACTCAATTTCTCCATTCGGTATTACCAGCAACATTTTTATAAAAAGAAAAAATTATAACGAACTCTGTTAAATAATGAACCCTGTATATAAACCACTTTATAAGCCCTCATTATAACGAACCAGCAATTCAGTTCGGTTATACCGGTCCGATCTCAGGAAAAATGACAAATTTTTGAACAAATCAGACCAATTTTCGGGAAGAAATCGACTTGATTTAAAACCTTAAAAATTAAAAACCTTAAAAAAAAAACCTTTAATAGTAGATTTCCAGGCTGGACCGGAAAAGTGAGATTTTTTTACGAGGCCGTTGCCGATCCGAGCCGAAGGCGAGGATCTCGGCAAGAGGGCCGAGTAAAAAATCGAAATTTTTCGGTCCAGCCTTGGAAATGTAGTTTTCAGGGCGAGAATAACGAAATTTGTTTTGTTTACATGATCTCGAAAGTATACTTTTCGGGTCTAGCCCTGAAAAAATTATTTCAAGTTTGATGTGTTGTTAACTTCTTGTTCTCCCTTATTTTAATATAATTATAACTCAAAATCAGGAATTTCGGATAGGGATGATACAAGTATTACGTAAGCATTATTTTGGCCTTTCAAGACCCCCCCCCCTCCCTGATAGTAAGCAAAAACAGGCTTCCTTTTATGGAGATTTAACATTAGCGTAAGCATTTCGGAGACCCCTCCCTCCCCTGTTCAGTGCTTACGTAATACTTGTATGATCCCATATACCGAACAACATTTACTGGTTCCGCTCAAGTTCGTTATACCCGAGTTCTGCTGCATATAGTTTTTCAAAAAAAAAAAAAAAAAAAATATTTCCGAATAAATATTCCTTTAATAATTTCCAATAATTACTTAATTAATTTCCATAGGAAATGCGACACATATCAGACTCCGGAATGCATCCAAAAACTCGTTCTCCGACTTCAATCAATTAAAAATTAAAATTACCGATGATTCATTACCCACGTTTCAACGCAAGTACCACCCCTAGAGAAAAAACATCCTATAGCAAGCTACACGCCTTTAAAAAAAAAAAAAAAAAAAAAACGCACGTGAGTATGGCAAATATACGCGAACCAAAACAAAACTATAGTAGTTGGCGCTAGAATAGGCATTCGAAAAAAAATATTAAAAAAAAAAAAGTAAATGGCTCCTGTCCAAGAATATGGTTCCACATCTTGTATCGGTTCGATAGTGTTACCAGTCAGTATCAAGTGCTCGGGAAAATAATAAGCGCGGACACACGCAAAAATCGCTCGAACGTTTTTTTTTTTTTTTCCGCGAAATTTGACGAGTATTTTCACATAAATAATTTTTTTTCCATTATTTATTATTTGATAAAATCAGCAGGTGATTTTACACCAAGTGCCAAAGTTCGTTAGTATTTTTTTTGCAGTGTAAAAAAAAAAAATTAATGTTGCGAAAAATATTATTTACGTTTTATAAATAATAGCGATTAATTTGTCATTAAAGAATTCGCTTTGTCGCGTAAAAAAAAGGGAAAAATTAATTAAGGGGCGTCATTAAGTTTCCCTTTTTTTTTTTTTTTTTTCTTCCCGCCGGGAACCATTTTCAACTTTAATAAAAAATCCATAAAAATTTTTATAGCAACTAACCGCGTTAATTTATCACCAATAAAGTATACTATATAAGTGGTTTTACGATAAATCCCCCACAATTTAGTATTAATAACGAATTATGTACATAGAATGTGCGCACATGAATTTTTCGATTATGCCAATACGGTTAATAAAATATCGTCCCGTAATTAACAAACTCAAAAAGACTTCAAAGCCAAATTTTTTTTTGGAAGAAGAAGAAACACCAAAAGCAAAAAATTAATGAGTAAATAAATAAACTCGTTGATAACGAAAATTTTTTTTACAATGTGGCTTAATCCGATTAAATGTGAGGAAAGTAAAAAAAAAAATTAATTTTTGTAATCCGAAAAATTATGACCGAAAACATTTAAAAAGAATCGTGCCCGGTAAGGACGTTCAAATTCAGCGGAAATTATGACGTAACTTTGATATATGACTTTCAACAAAGAACAAAAAAATTGCTGATAAAGTTACTTTAAAAAAAATGCTAAAGCAGAGATTAAGTGTAGGGCTATTCGTGAAATGAAATGAAGAAAAAGGAAAATGAAGGCGAATATTAGGATAATCGAAAAAAAGGACAAGCTGAAAATTCGTGTGGAAAGGATAAAAATTAGGAGAAAAAAAAGGCGTCAATAATTGACGCTATTTTAAAAAATTGGCAGGACGAAAAATATTGACTGGGAAGAAAATTGATTAATCGAAAAAAAAATATACGAGGGTAAAAATTGACGAAAAAAATCGCCGAGGAGGAACAAAAAAAAGTTGACGTGAGATTTACCATGAACTTTTTTTCCCTTTTTAATTATTTTTTGACAATTTTCTTCCCTCGTCAATTTTAAAAAAATTTTTTTTATGGTGAGACAAAGAAAGAAAATGGACACCATTTTCCAGTGGCGAGAACTGGTGCTATGAAATTAAATTATTTTTGATTTAATTAAATGCTTTTAATATTAATATCATAGTATTCCCACAAATTCTCATCGAAAGTAGACGAAGAGCAAAACTGCGTTAATGGCCACCACTTTGGCCTATAAAATGACCAAAGTAACCCAGTTAAGGGAAGCCACTAGCTCTTTAATGACCCCAAACAACTACTTCCAAACCTTCCTTTTTTATTTTCCTTCTTTAAATTTTTTTCCCCTCATCCAAATTTTTCCTTTTTTCCTCTAAATTTTTTTCCTCAACATTTCCTAAAATTTCTTTCATTTTGGTGAATTTTTTTCCATCCTGACAATTTTTTTCAGCACTGGATTGGGAGCGTTACAGTATTACGTAAGATTTTTTTTCGGGCTTTCCTACCCCCTCCCCCCTTTTTTTCTTTACCTCCAATTTCAAAAAAAAAAAAAAAAAAAAAAATTTAAATTAGAGTCTTTTTTTTTGAGAAGGTTGCCACCTTTTCAAAAAAAAATGGAGGGGGTGGGGGGAGGGAGATGGCAAATGGAGGAGTGTCCATTTTTTATATGAAATTTGAATTTTTTTGAACGATAAATAATAATAAAAATTCTTATATAAGATTTTCCGGACCCCCCCCCCCCCATGTAAGAAGCCGTAACAATTTCTTGCACCCCCTCCCCCCTTCCGGTCTTAGGTTATACTTCAAATAATCCCATTGGTAGATTTTTTAGATTTCGTAGATTCACCTCACTGTTCGACAATTGCAGTTCTGAACTCTAACGGGGGAAAAAAAAAAAAATGAGAGAAAGGGTTGATCCGAGCTCTTGAAGAAAAACAAATCTGGGGAGGAAAAATGATAAAAACAGGGATGAATCGGGGAAAAAAAAACCGGCAAGTAATCCAACGTTGTGGTCAACAATTTGTATCGGGTTTTTTCTACCACATGAGGAAGTGCCTTGTACATTTTTTTTTTTTAATGTTGAAATGAGTAGAAATAATCAAGATGGATCTTTACACATGTGGCAAGGCATCGGTAGTTTTGTTGTAAAAGCTGAATGAATTATACTTTATTTGTGGTAATAAATTATGTCGTGAAAGAAGAAGAAAAAATATTGAGTTGTTTTTATTTTTATAATTAAAATGGAGATGATTTTGTTTTTGAAAAGAAGGCATCAAGTTTAAAAAAAATCAAGTGTTATCAAAAAAATGGCTGTTTGTTATCAAAAAAATGGCTGTTGATGCGATATTCTTTGTCAATTGATTTTCGTAAGTTGGAAGGCTGTAAAGGGCGGTGTAAGCTTCAAAAACCAAAGATCTATCTGGCGATAGACGGCGATGACTGTTTTGCTTGCGGGCACTATTTCGAACACATAGGAAACTTCATGTGGATTTAAAGAAGAGAAAGAGATTTACAAAAAAAAGGATGCTCCTAATTTCCAGATTTTGAATATGAAAATGCTAGAGCGCGGAAAAGTCGCATTTTAGCCTCCATATTAGCCCTATTTTTTTTCAGATTTTTTGGAGGGCGATTTCTGCAGCCTCCGCCAGTCTAAGTTTTTTAGTCTCATAACAGCCGAAAAAGTTAGAGCCGTATTTTGGTGTGAAAGAGTTCATTTTCTGTCGGAAATTTCAAAAATAAAGTCAGTTTTACAGAAATTGGGGCCATTTTTTATACATGAGCCGAAAGAGGTTTAGTGAGTTCAACAACAGCCGTTTTTTGCTCATAAATAAAAAATGGCCTCAATTTTTGTAAAACCGTCTTTATTTTTGAAATCGGAAAATTTCCGATGGAATATAAAATCTTTAGCACCAAAATACGGCTCTAATATTTTCGGCCCTTATGTGACTTTGAAAAGTCTTTAGGCCTCTGAAGGCAGCGGAAATCGGCCTCCAAACAATCTGAAAAAAATTTGGGTTAATATGGAGGCAAAAATGCAACTTTTCCGCGCTGTGGCATTTTCAGATTTTAAAATTAGTGTTTTTCGATCCACTTTAATGCACACTGAGAAAACGCAGGAGTAAATCTAACTAAATATTTTAGTGGGAAATGGGTTAATTAATAATATTAGTTAGCCAAACTATATTTTTAGTTAGACTAACTAATAAGAAAAAAGATTTTGTAATTAAATCAACTAAGAAAATAGTTTGGCTAACTATTATTAGTAGTTAACCCATTTTCCAGTAATACGTTTAGTTAGATTTACTCCTTCTGTTTTCTCAGTCCAGATATTGTAAAGATCATTTTAAAGAGGCAAATATATAAAATAAACCATTCAGCAAATAGGGTGTGTAATGAAAATTTTCAAGAAGCACTAAAAGGAATGAAAGATTCGAATCTTTTGACAATGTGTTTAAATTCATGCCATAATGGACCATAGTGGCACGCTTTTAGTTATGACTTGGGAATGAGCACGGAAAAAAAAGTTCGGTTCCTGTTACTGAATGTTAAGTCGGCTCATGTGACATCTAAACATTTGAGTTGACAATACTAAAAATTAGGGGTCGTCCACGTATTACGTAACGGCTAAAGGGGGGCTGGGGGTGGAAAGAGGTGTTACGCATTGTTACGGACGGGTGGGGGGATTGGGCCATATGTTACGTAATTTTAATATTAAAATTATTTCAATTTTATTTCACCATTAAAAAAAAATTCCGGTTTTTCTTCAAAATAAAACAATAAGAAATTAAAAAATTAAATCAAAAAATTTTTTTAGTTCGTAAAAACTGTTTTTATCATGAAAATGAAAATTTTTTGACTTTTAAAACGTTAATCACGTTGACCCTTGAGGGAAAAGATGAGTAATTTTTTCTAGTGATGGCGATAAAATATCGATATATCGATATATCGATATATCGGACCCTAAAATATCGATAATTATCGATATTTTTGCCTCCTCGATAATATCGAATATCGATATTTTTTCCTCCATATCGAAGTTCGATATCGAGTCGAAGAAATCGTTATTTTTAATTTTTTTTTTTTTGTAAATAATAATTTTTTACCACTTTGCCGATCGGTGGCTTCCATTTATTCGGTGAAAAAATGTGTAAGTATTTTTTTTTAAAAAGATGGCCAGTATTTTAAATCTTGGTCACTAAAATAGCAGATTTGTCAGTAAAATAAAAGCTTTTTGTACGTAAATAAATGCAATTCGATAAGTTGAACTACTGCTTAACTATTTTCAACTGTCCGTATAATTTATTTAATTACCAAGTAGTTGCTTACTCCATTTTACTGACACTCGTTTACTTTCCATTAAGTTAAAATACTTACTATCTAGATAAAAAATACTTACCAATTAGGAAAAAAACACTTTCCAAATAAATGGAAGTCATTTTTGATTAGCGGTAGCCCTTTACAGTTTGGTAACTTTCATAGCAAATGGCTGTTGCAAATTAGAGATCCTAAAAGACATTAGCCATATTTGTAATTCCGGTTTTTCGATATTCTTCTCCTGAAAATTATTGGTCCATTAAAATTTTTTTTGGAAAATTAAGAATGTAAATATAAATAATCAGGAACCATTTTGCAAACTTAAAAATTTTAATATTTCAAACGGGAATTTGTATTTCGGATTTATCGAAAAACCGGAAATGGCTGAATGGCTAATCTCTTTTAGGATCTCTATTGCAAATGATTTTAATTATAAGATGTACGTTCAATTCGTAAGATTGAAAAGAAAAAAAATTTTTTGTATATAATTAAGTTTCAAAATGTGACAAGTGTTACCAGTAAACATGATCTCTCATTTGTGGTATTGATTTTTCTTCTATTTTATGACTTAAGAACGTTATAAAATGTAATACGTTATTATTGTTTAACTTCCTAAAATATCGATAGTATATTAATTAATTATAAACGAATAAATTGTTATAATTTTTCATTGAACATTACATATATGGAGTCCTGGGGGGATATAAGTAAGATTTTTGAATGAAAAAAAGTTGTATAGCGTTTTTCGGTCCGATATATCGAATATCGATATTTTTCACCTCGATATATCGATATATCGATATCGCTTATTTTAAAATATCGATATATCGAATATCGATATTTTTCAGAAATATCGCCATCACTAATTTTTTCTGGCGGGGGGGAGTTAGGACCCGTGTTACGTAATAACGAAGAGGGGGTTACAAGTTGCATTACGGGTGTGTTACAAGGGGGGGGGGGGGAGGGGGTCAAAAAGTGGCCTATTTTGCGTTACGTAATACATGGACTACCCCTTAGGTAATCTATTAGTTCTTCTTCTTAGTCCTTTACTCGATTACGAGCGTGGTGATCTCTCACATTATTAAAAAACGTTATTAATCATTACGAACTCGTAGTAATAATTACTCGATTTTTGGTATTATCAACTCAAATGTTTAGATGTCACAGGACCCAGCTCAACATTCAGTAGCAGGAACCGAACTTTTTTCTGCGTGTGGCATCTAAAGAAAGCATGCATTTAGACAAAGATATACCAGGAGAACCATCAAGTTGCTTCTCCTTTAAACGAACTTGACGATGACATATATATATATTTAGAGCAGCCGTTTGGTTTTGTTGAAGGAAAAAATAAAGTTTGCAAATTAATGAAAGCCATTTACGGTCTTAAACAGTCGCCGAGACGATGGCACAAGAAAAATCTATCCAATAGGCGTTGGTTACATTACTCGAAAATTTTTGTTCGAAGAGTTTCAAAAATTTTTTCTCGACGAAAGTGTTTACACTTTTCGAACATGTATGTTCGAAAAGTTTCGATGATGTTCGATATGTTTGATGATGTTTGACGATGTTTGACGATGTTTGACGTTATTTTTAGGGTTGTATTATATTTTTTAAATAATGGGAAAATACATATATCATCGGCCGAGTACCCATATTAATATAATACCACCCCAAAAATAACGTCAAACATCATCAAACATTTCGAACATCATCGAAACTTTTCGAACATGTTCGAAAAGTGTAAACACTTTCATCGAGAAAAAATTTTTGAAAGTCTTCGAACAAAAATTTTCGAGTAATGTAACCAACGCCATAGACTTCAGATGCTCTCTTTCCCGTTAGATAATTTTTTTTTTTTTTTTTTTTTTTTTTTTGGCTTCCTCCATTTAGGCCGGGTTATGCAACAAGGAACCAGCTCGGCCAATATCAAACTGGAGATATTTCTAACCACCAATTATGATTTTTTCTGATCTGGTTCCTTGTTGCACAACGGGGTTTATTTATTCCCATCCTAATTTTTTTAAATAGAAATTCTGTCATGCTAAGCCCAATTTCCGTAGCTCACTTATGGAATTGCTACTTGTTTACTATTTTGAATTTACGTAACGGATGATTCAAAGCCAAAAGTGAGCTACGGCAAATTGGCTGAGCATGTCAGAATTTCTTCCTTCCTTAATTTTTTTCTTCGATAAATTAGCCTGAACAGCAGCTTTTCAACTGATAGCCTTATTATTCTATTAAATAATTCAATATTTATTTCTTTGAGTGCTTCAAATTACTTTTCGAAGACCATAAGCTTTTCGTGCAATTCTGTGAAACTTTACGACATGTCCAAGCATGTAACAATTTCCCTCGTTTTTTGTACCTCAGAGCCAAAACATCGAATTCGAAAAAAAAAATCAAAATGGCCGCTCTTTATTTTCCATACTAAATGACCCCGTGAAAATATTTTCGAATTCAACGTTTTAGCTCTGAGGTACACATTTACCTTAATCATTTCATTTTTCTTCCTTTTAAATATTATTTTCTTAATTATTATATCAACAATATAAAAAAAAACCGGCACAAATTGCCCACCATAGAAACTTCAATCACGCTGCATTTCTAGATTTCACGCATTCTCAATGGAGAAAAAGAGACATTCAACGACAACCACGTGCTTTCATTAAAGCCCGTATCATAAACAATGATCGATCGTCTATTCACATGTATAAACCAAACAACTTATATTACATATCCAAGGCGATAATCGTTATTGTTTCCAAAACAACCCGATTTCAACATCATTTTCAAAAAAAAAAAATTAAATTAAATCAAACCAAACCAAAAATCGCAGCATAAATCGAAATAAAAATCTCATCGAAAAACATTAGTTCGGTTAAATTAATTTAATTTATTTAATTCGCCGACTGGATTTGACTTATTTTTTTTCGACTTATTATTATGTTGTTATTCCTCGACAACCCGTACAATATTTTAAATGATAATCACATCTTCGAAGGATCTTGTTATTTAGGAAAAAAAAAAATTAATTAAATCAAACCAAACCAAAAATCGCAGCATAAATCGAAATAAAAATCTCATCGAAAAACATTAGTTCGGTTAAATTAATTTAATTTATTTAATTCGCCGACTGGATTTGACTTATTTTTTTTCGACTTATTATTATGTTGTTATTCCTCGACAACCCGTACAATATTTTAAATGATAATCACATCTTCGAAGGATCTTGTTATTTAGGAAAAAAAAAAATTTAATACTTTCTCAATCCCGAGAAAGACGATACCATAAAGGGCATTACCAGACCATATGAATTCATATGGGTGCTTATCCGGTAATCGAGATAAAGACATAATAAATGCATGGAAGTCGGGATTTTTGAAAAAAAAAAAAATTTCATTCGACACCTCATTTTTTTGTATTTAAAATCCGTGAAAAAAGCATGACGAATTTTTTTTTAGTAAAAATAAAAGTGATAAATTATTCACCTTTAACGATTTAATAGCTTGTAATCTCGATATCAATCACCACCGGGATAAATCTTTTGATGGGCAGGTTTTTCGTGGACCAGATGCATCCATAAAGAGCAGCCGCAACGTGATCTTTATTACATTTAAAAAAAAAAAAAAAAAAAAAAAAAAAAAAAAAAAAAAGTTATAAAAGTGATATCTTTCATATCCGGTCTAATAGACGAAGGCTACGATTTTATTTTTTAAAAACTTCAATTTTTTTTTTTTATGACCGGTATCTTTACGCTCGTATGCACTCGAGTGATTAAAGCGTTTGAGAGTCAAATTGACAGGTTTAACAACAACCAGAAGTCTTTTTGTTCGGAATATTTTAAATGAGTTGCAATTCTATTCGGTTACTTTACTTGATAAAAGAAGAAAAATTCCGCCCCTTTTGATTTGATCGATTTATATGTGTAATTTTAACGTAATCAAGAATGCCAGTAGGTAATAAAGTAAAAATAAATACCGATTAAATATTTAAAAATAATGGCATATGATTTAACTATTTTTAAATTAGATCTTAAACGACGGCAATTTATGTCTAGTTATGCAGATTTTTTTTTTTTTTTTTTTTATTGACAAGGAAATTCATTCTGGCATATGTGCTACTGATTTTCTTTGCGTTTTGTGATTTTATTTGCTGAAGAGAAATTTTTAATCCTTACTTTTGATCATGAATATAATTCAAAAGGGCTGCTATTCGTGGATTTTCAAATGAGAAACGAAGTGACGCTTTATAGTATTTTTCTTTGCAGGTGTCGAAGGTAAATATTTCAAGTACGAGATCAAGTTTACGGCTCGAGGCGAAGCCGAGGGCCGTAATTGGTCGAGTCTTGAAATTTACCTTCGATACCTGCAAAGAAAAATATTTTTTATTCCGAGGAAAACACATTTTATGGCCTGCTTTTCAGTCCAAGAAATGAAAAAAATTCTTACCTACTTGCAGAGAAAAAAAAACCGTTAATTTGAAGCCAAATACAGCCTTCTACAAAGCATAAAATTAAACCAAACAGTTACCAATTTATCAAAAAAAAAAAAAAAAAAAAAAAAAAAAAAAAAAAAAAAAAATTGCTCCTTCAAAAACGAGGTTAGACCACCCGGCACAATTTTTTTAAAAAAAAAAGTAATATATCAGGAAGGTTTAATTTGCATCGTCTAACATGAGTGCCCCGTCTTCGAGCTCGTCACTCGATACATTAAGGGTATGACGTATAACGCCTAAACCTTACACCAGAAACCGAACTTGGTAAAGGTAGGCTCCGGGTCATAGGGCTTCATGTCCTGATTATGCCGAAAAGAATTATCTAATTCTTCTCCTGAATTCTAGACGACTTTAAAATCAAAGGATATAGGAAGAACATTGATGAAAATTTTAATCAAGCCAACCGGAATTTATCGATGTAGCATCAAATTTTGCTGATTCGGTAAATAAAATCACTACCGAATGGTAGGTATGCGGTACGAATTTTTGAATTTGAAAATGCCACAGCGCAGGAAAGTTGCATTTTAGCTGCCATATCGACCCTAATTTTTCTAAGATTTTTTGGAGTCCGATTTCTGCTGCTCCCAGAGGCTTAAAGATTTCAGAGTCTCATAAGGGCCGAAAAAATCAGAGCTTCTCATTTTGGTGGAAAAAGTTTATTTCCTATCGGAAATTTTCCGGAAATTTAAAAAATAAAGCCAGTTTTACAGTATTTGGTTCCATTTTTTAAATATGAGCCGAAAGAGGTATAGGGAGTTCGATAACAGCCGTTTTTTGCTCATAAATAAAAATTGGCTTCAATTTTTGTAAAACTATCTTCATTTTTGAAATTTTCGGAAAATTTTTAACAGGAATTTAATTCTTACCCACCAAACTACGGCTCCAATTTTTTCGGCCCTTATGTGACTGAAAACTTTAGGCTTCGGGAGCAACAGAAATCGGCCTCCAAAAAATCGGAGACAAAAAATACATAGGTTAAAATTCAACTTTTCCACGCTGTGGCATTTTCAAATTTAAAAATTCGTGTATTTCGATCCAACTTACGTATTTTGGATCGTACATCGGCCCTTACAAGAGACAACAAAAAAGTTTAAAATTTTGTTCTGGACCTTTTTCTACCAACAAAAACTTTCTTACTAAAGGATTTTATCTAAAATTAACAAGCTTTTTCTTTTTTTTTTCTCAACAGACATCCCTATTTTTTTGGGGGGGTAGGAAACCAAACCAAACCAAATCAAATCAAACCAAACCCGAAAAATTTGACCACGTTAGTTTTTAAAATATTTCGCTTCAGAAACCACATACCAACAGCACCAATCACCACGTTCAAGCTGCAATTTATACAAAGTTTCATCCAGATTCGAATCAAAACATTAATGACAGATGTCATCAACTGACCCCGTGACCCAACTTCTATTTTTCAAATTTAATTACTTGACAAAACTTTGGCAGAAATATCCCCTTTTTTCGCAATAAAAAGATAATTCGACGATCCATCATACGAAATCCAGAGAAGAAAAAAAAAAAATTCAAGAAAAAATCCTTTCCATCGACATATATCCAACAACTAAAGATAATAATTAATCATTTTCTTGATTTCTTTATCTTACTTAAAGATCTCCAAACAAGATTTAATTGTGCAAAATTAATTACAAATAATCATATATTTATTTTTAGAGTCTGCAGTGAAGTTTCTTTTTTTTCCGAAGTTGAAGTTAAATACCAAAACAACAAAAACATAAATAAACACGGACTGTTAGTCCAAGCTTATAATTAAAAACTTAAAAAAAAAAATGGAACACCGTAAAAAAAGAATCAACCGCGAAAAAAATTTGGAAAGGACTAAATATAAAATTTGCAGAACTCAATTTTAAATAAAAACAAAGTGGTGATACCGTAATAAGAAAAAAAAATCATGGACTTCAATGTAAAATGTGAAAGTGATTGCTTATAATGTCAACTATATTTTTCTGGATCTTTTACATCATCGGTAAGTTAAACACTCATGTCCAATACTGAACCTCAGAGCCAGAAAGTTAAATATGCAAATCAAAAATAAGATGATTGCTAATAGTATATTTCACTGTTAGAATCTAAAGCGAGACTTTTTGAGTCCATTTTATTTAAAGAGTAACGATCATACGGAAGCCCTGAAGAGTCAAGTATCTATGTTTTTTTTATTGTTTGTTCTGGAACAAACATTGTCTGTTCAGGAACTGACACGTTTTGGTTCACTGCTTGTTCCGGAACAAGGAATGTCCGTTCCGGAGCAACGTTCAGTAAGTAAACTGCCTGTTCTGAGACAGACAATTTTTTTTTTTTCGTTTTTTGTTCCGGAACAAGCAATGCTTGTTCTGCAACTGAGAGCGTTTAATAACTCAGTTGTTTGTTCCGGAACAGACAATTTTTTATTGATTGTCTGTCCCGGAACAGACAATTTACTTATTAAAGATTGTTTGTTCCGGAACAGACATTGTTGTCTCGGAACAAGCAATGAACAAAACGTGACAGTTCCGGAAACTCTTTCTGGAGCTAACTTTCTGGCTCTGGGGTACAGAATAGAGCGTTCAAATATTAAGTTCAACTTATCAGGCGGTTTAAACGCGTGAGAATCACCCATTCAAATTAAGACTCGACGACTTGAAAAAATCTGTTGTTTTCTTAAATGGTGAATCAGATATTGAACAAATAGATCATTTTGTGGAAAGACACCATTAATTTGTGTAAAAACAACGTATTTTTCTTTTGGCGATTATTAAAAAAGCAAGTATGATGATCGGGGTCATTCAAGTATTACTGGAAGCACTCAGAAAAAAAAATGGCTAATGCGAAAGCAAAAAATGCCTTGTGACAAAACATTTTCTTAAAAATCATGCGAAAACAAGAAGAATATCTTGTCAAGAAACAGCAATATCCGTTGTAGCGAAGCATTTTTGCTTTGCTACGAAACATTTTGGTTTTGTAGCAAGACAGAACTTGTTCAAAACATTTTCTTTTCCAAAGTGAGGGAGAAAAGGGGTTGATAAGATCTTACACAAGCGCAAAATAATCGATTTTTAGAGTTTGGAATTTAAATCTTACAGAGGGAGGAAAGGTTTAAAATTGCCAAAATTATGCTTAACGTAATGCTTGAACGGTCCGTTAACAGAAAATCCTAAAACGATTTCTTGTTAATTCACGACAGTGAATTTTATTAAAAAAAACTGACTGACACAAACGAACAACCCACATAAAATTCCACAGGGTAGGATCCTTTTTTTTTTAAAAAAATACTTATTAATCATCAATTAGCAACAATGTTTCAACATGTATCATTCCAAAGTGTTTTTTCTGACTTAAATATAATTCATTGCAGTTAATTAAAATTTTTAATAGGTTTTTTTTTTTTTTTTTTTTTTAAGAATTTGATTCTTATTAATGGTTTTTGAGGTGCCAAACACAGCAATCTGAATTCCAATATCATATTCACTCCCTTAAACATACGGGCAATAAGAGTAAAAATTCAAAATGCTGATCTGGTCTCACAATGCATGAGAACTCATTGAAAAAACTATAGTAGCAGAACTTAGATCTGATCTATAATTTTATAGCTCTTTCAACGAGTCAAGTTTATGGAGTTCGGTAGGTGTTGAAATAATAAGAATATAAAATCCACTATTTTTCTTCTGTTCACTTATAATGACCGGCTCGTCTTCTGCTTTCAAATTCGACGTTTTTTGTCCGACCCGAACAAAAAAAGTGTATAAAAGTGTACAAAAAGTTTTCTCAATAAATACAAAACATTTCTATAAAAATATACTCCTAGTATTTTTGTGAGCCGTGTTTATAGGACTATGCCAAATCCTTGCGTCGGAAGTGAACTAACGTATCTCCATCGTAAATATGATTGGAATTAGTCTATTTCGACGTTTCGTGGAAGTGTCACGTGACCTCAAGTTTACGGCAACGTGAACGTGTAAACTTGCAGTCACATGATTACGTGATTTTCATAAACACTCGAAACAGGCTATCTCTAATCATGTTTATGATGAAGATATGTCAGTTCACCTCAGACGCACGGAAATACTCCAGACGGAAGAACTTCATTGATTTCCATCTTAAGAGGAGGCTTCACGGATGCCGGAAGGAATGGCTGTTTTTTACATATTTTTCTTTCCAGGCCAAAAATCAAAATTTTGTACACACCAAACCCTAAACAACGTTTTTCTCTACTTTTTGACACCAAGTTCACATTTTTCCAAAAGAAATTAAAGCCGGCTTTTGGGTTTGAAAAAAAAATTATAGAAAAATTTTTGAAATAAAATAATGGCTTCAATTTTACTTGAATAAATTTGAATTTTGTCAAAAGATGAGGAAAATTATTACCTAAGGTTTTATGTGTACAAAATTTCAATATTTTGCTTAGAAAGCAAAATATTAACAAAAAAGCCATTCCTCGCGATACTTTAATGCAGAAAGGGACTATGTGCATGAAACCTTCTCTTAACAAAGTCTTATTTTTCTCTGTGACTGTGTCATTAATTTTTTAGTTAAAAAATTTTTTAGTTATAAAAATAAAAAATTTTAGTTAAATCACTGGAATAAATACATTTTTGGAGAGAGAATCTGGAATCAACAGACACTTCCATTTATTGGAATTCATTGGGTTCAGTGTCTACTGAACCCAATGAATTCCAATAAATGGAAGTTATTTAGATAGAGTTATTAAATAGAGTTATGGAGTTATTCTCATAGAGTTATTTTTATTCAGATTAAAAAGATGCTTTCTCATTGCTCAGAAAATTTAATGTTAAAATTTTTTCAAAAGTTTTGATGTAAATTTTAATTGATTGCTACTTTGAATGATGTGGTCGCCAGGGCTGTGATTGGTAATTCTGCCCTGAAAAGAGGAATCGACCAATCGCACATCTCTGGGATGGCCATGTTTGTTTATAAGCTAAACATAAACAAACATGGCCATCCCAGAGGTGTGCGATAGGTCTATTCCCCTTTTCAGGGCCGTATTGTAATTCCTTATTTTAATTCTTTGGAGTTGCTAATGTTGATAAATAAGTTATCATTTTTAGCTTTTCCGCAAAATTGAACCTTTTAAAATAAAATAGAAAAATATTATTTTTGTATCATTTATACAATTTAGACATGCATAATTTTTGCAAAAGTACATGCACACCAGTATTTTTAAACGCCAAAATTTGAATATGTATAATTTTTACAAAAATGCATAATTTTCTTAAGCGTGAAATGATCAGTTACACATATTTTTTTTAAACCATAAAGCACGAAAATTTGCACATATTATTATGCTCATTTAACTTTTTTTCCATTTTATGCATACTTATTTATGCATAAATAATTTGGAGCAGAAAAAAAATATCCGGTAAAAAAAGCTGAGTTCTTTATAAATAATTTATGGATTTTTTATGTATGTCCAATTTTTTATATAATTTACTCCATGATTTTTATATAATTTATACATCTCTTTCTCGTAAGGGGAGGTACAAAATATTGTTTCCTCCCTCATTTATTGCCAAAAAAACGGTAAAACCAAAGTAATCAAACTCAAAAAAACGATCGCAACGAGTATTGAATCGCGTGATAGAATATCGGCAATTAAGATGCCTCAACATTGTGGGAGTTGCGAGCGGCAGCATGTATCTGTCAAAATTTTTTAAGTTAATTGCTTGAATTTTTTTTTTTTTTTTTAACTGTCATATTAATCCTACGCTTCGGAAATTTTCTTCTATTGGGATGGTTATAATATCTCGAAAACGATTATTATGATTTGATCATTAGCGTGTGCCTACGTCCCATTCGAAAAAAAAAAAATGGAAATTAATTAAGTTAATGCCATTCAGGCGTCGCAAAATAAGAGTTAGTTAACAGTTTGGCCACACAAGTCGATCGGATCGCAAATTATTACTTTTTATTCCCCGGTTATGTATTGGAAAGTAATTTTGCAATTTATTTGCAATTTATCTAAATTTCTCATTTTTCTTCCCCCGTAATTAAACGGAAAAAAAAAGATTGGGTGCTTTTTCCACGGCCATTAAAGCTTGAAGGTTGGACCACGAAAATCAATTACCATTTTTCTGCGTTTGGAAATGATCCAACAAAATGTCCGGAACCATGATTTTGACCACCTTATTGTTACCTAATCACAATGGAAAATTGTTTACGTTCTCGTAATTAATTTCTCTCCGTTTTTTTTTTTTTTTATTTGTCTGCGGATTTCAGCAAAGTGAAATGAATGCAACCTTGAGGAGCAATGATTTATTTGAAAATTTTTCACGAATGTTTGGTCTCGATTCTTTTTTCCTCTAGAAAAAAAATGGGGAAGAAGATCGAAATCGGGTCAAGAGGGCAGATTCCGAAAATCAAACTGCTGCAAATTTTCAAATTGACCTTCCACATTTCAATTTTTATTAAATCCCATAAATTAATCATGCGAAATGTACCGTAGGGAATTAAATATTTGCTCAGTGGCTTTGTTTAATGAATAGCTTGTAAGCAAAACGCAAGCAAAAATGTCATGACTTGGTAAAAATCATTGTTTTATGCTCGTTTCAAGAATTAAATTCGTCATTGACGCTTTTGATTATCAACATATGGTTTTTTTTTTTGTTGTTGTGCGCAAGATAATAAAATTATGCACTCTGCGTTTATTGTAATTTTTTTTTTTTTTAAAGAGACTTAAAAAGACAAGTACATTTCGAATTTTTGACTCGATTTTCGTCTTCTTCGAAACTTTTTTTTTAATTAAAAAAGGTAGGAAAATAAATAAATATAAGCAGAATATTTATTGATTTAAATTGAAGACATGAGTAGGGTCCATAGTTTATTTCCTATTTTCCTAAAAATAATTATTTCCGAAAAATGTAGAAATAGTTTCGACTATTGATACTATCATATTCATCTATTTAAATTAATTGCTACGGAAAAAAATTTTAAACATATTCTTTACCAACGCAAATGGCGATTCTAGCATCGGCACCGGCACCGGCATCGAGGAAATTGTTGGAGCTGGCATCAGCATCAGTGCCGGCATTGGCGCTGGCACCAGTAATTAAAAAGTCGAGATTTAAGTGATTTTACAAGAAACAAGCCTGCTAGGTAGAATGGTGCCGGCATGATTCATAAAATGATATTTTCAAAAATGTATAGAATTTCTCCATGTTTTTTTTTTTTTTTTTTTTTTTTTTTTTTTACTGAAATCGGAATCCGATGCGGCATCGAATATAACCGATACTATTGGTGACTTCGGCATTGGTAGTCGGTGCCGGAATCGGAATCGGAATCGAGAATTAAATAAATAATATGGCATCGGCATCGGCACCGGCACCGGCGTCGGATTCGGACCAATGTCGGATACTACACGCTTTCGGTTTTTCAACCTCAGCTTTGTCCTTAATTTTATCTTATCTAGAAATCGGTAACAGTATGTAGTTTTTAAAAACGTTGTCTTTAAAGGCTATTCGCCAAAGTCAGGTGTTCCTCAAGATCTAAGTTGGGTCCACTGCTTTTTCTTTTAACCGTTAACGATATGCCAACGGCAATAGTGTATGCACTAATTCTGTAACTCAGTGCAGTTCCATCCAAGGACTGCAACTTCTTACTTCAAACCCGACTTTACAAAAGGTATACAAAGCTCAACGGTTGGCAGTGCTGAATTTATGTCTTCTGATAGCAATTTTATGTTGTTGACAGCAGAAAAGTTAACTCGCAGAAGACATTAACTTGAGTTGGCAACGCTTGTATATGCTTTTTAAAGTTAGGTTTGAAATAAGAAGTTGCAATTCTTGAATGGAATTGGTGTATTTCTGCACTGAGGTACAGAATTCAACTTTTTTTTGATGATATAAAGCTTTCATTCTTTCATACGTAATTATGAGGATAGCCTAAGACTGCAATCTGATTTGTATCAACTTCGTAAATGGCTCATGCGCAACCGTCAGTGTGTTAACATAAACAAGTGTGACTTTATTACTGTGTGACTTTTCTTTGCTCAAAGCAACCAAAAATTAAAGCATCTTACTACATTAATAATGCACGACTTCCCCGAGTGATTGAAATAGTCGATTTAAGCATACGTCTGACTTTCAAACCTCACATTGGGGATATAGTTAATAAGGCCCACAGAGCTCTTGGTTTCACCAACGAAAGGAAATTTGACGGCAGAAAATGCGTCGCCTACATAGCCCAATTGCTAAGTCGTCCATCAGGTTCATCAATCTGCGAAACCGCAGTCCCTAGTTTGAAGCGTACACCTAGAGCGAAACCAATACAAGATGGTGTAGCGATAGCAAAGTCCAAAGTTTTAATAAAAAAATTGATACCGGCCCGCACCGAGAGATGGTGCTGGCCAAGGTTCAACTCGGCAATCATCGTGCGCAAGCGCGTACGATGATAGCCGAAGTTGAGCTTAACGACCAAGCACCGGACCTCGGTGCGAAGCCGAGATCAGTCCCGACTCAAACCTTAAACAGATAAGTTTAAAAATGTACTGATGTGTCAGAATATAAAATAAAGTAAGTTCAAATCATTCAAAGATGAGTATTTTTTCGAAATGTAACATCGCAAGTACTGGGATTATCCCAGGGTGGGCCGCCATCGTGGCCTTAAACCCTGGGCTCTAATCCCAGGAAAGCAAATTTCTTCCTGACCGGAATTAGTAAGTAAAAAGATAAAAATTAAAACCCGGGAACAAACCCACGCGACCAAAGGACCATCGTCTCCAAGTTTTAAGTGCTTTACTAACGCGATCTAGAAATAAGAGAAAAACCCCAAATTTCTTATTGTCACACATGGCATCCCAATTGTGGGATGGGGAAAGGGGAAAGAAGTGGTTTTTTTTTTCTTTTCTTAAAATTTTAAAAAGAGCGAAATAGGTTTCATTCAGAAGAAGAATTCAGAATAGAAGTTTCATTTTTTTTTAATCAAATTGAGAAAAAAAGAGGACGTAATAAAACGTCTAAAAATAAATGAGGAAAAATAGTTTCTGGAAATTTGAATTAAATTGATTAATTTAGAGATAATTAAAGAGAAAATCGAAATGGGGGAAATTGAATGAAAATTAATATGATAATAATAATAAAATTGAAATTAATGAAAATCAATATGGGTTATTAGGTTGGGGTTCGGCAGCCGATTCTAAGTTGATAAAAATTTGTAATATGCAACAGTCAATACTAAAAATCATCTTTGACGTAAATAATAGAAATCCTAGAGCTAATCCAGAAAGAAACAAACTCTTTTCTAAATATAAAATCTTACCCATCGGCCAACAGTACAAATTTTTACTTTTAATATATAATTATTTTGATAACTCCTATAAGCATCCTTCAGCACAGAAAAATGTCAGACGGAATAATACAAAATATAAAAGATACATCGAACCTCTTTATGTTAATAATTACGGGAAGAAAGCATTAAAAGTTGCTGTTCCAACCATTTTTAATGAATTGCCTGATGAACTTATACATCTCACTTCAATCAATGAAATAAAATCTAAATTAAAAATTTTTTTGTTATTCTGAAAATTAAGCTAATATTTTTTGTAATTTTTGAAAATTAAGCTAATAATTGATTATCTAAATTAATAGGTTTATTAGCCTTGCAATTGTAAACATTCAAGAATTGCCGTAACACCCCCGGTCAAGCCGAAAATCGGCTTCGGGGGTAAACGGATTTATGTGATATTGTTTTTTAAATAAATAAAAAAAAAAAAAAAAAAAAAAAAAAAAAAATCGCAGCAAATTCAAAATTGTTGAGCATTTTGAGATCTTTCTCACTGAGATTTTTCTTGAGACTATTGCTAATTTCTTTTCTGGAAAATTGAATAAAATTAATTAATTTTAGAGATTAAAAGAATTTAGAGATAATTAAAGAGAAAATCGCAACTGCGTTAATATTAAAGTCAAAAATTGTTGAGCAGGCCAATTTAAAATTCTCTTTTGGTTGGATTACTTTTCTTTGAAAAAAAGGGAAAAAGAGCTAGAGAATTTTTTTTTTTTTTTCTCTTCTTTCTTCAAAAAATAAAGCAAAGTTGGGCTCTTGTCATTCTTGAGATTTCTTTTTTTTTTTCTCTTCTTTTCAAAAAGGGGAAAAACAATTTTTTTTTTCTTTTTGAAAAGGGGGAAAAAACTATTGAGAGTGAGATTCATTTTCTCTTTTGAGATTTGGTTTTTTCAAAACGACTCACAAAATAAAACAAAAACAAAAAAAAATTGAAAGCCAAAAACCAAGAAATTGCCGCTGAATGCTTTAATTGTAAATCCTTTTTGGTTGAGCTATTCTTTCTTTTTTCTTTTAAAAAGGGGAAAGAAGAAACGGTTAAACTTTACATCTTGTGGTATTTTTTATATATAAATTATATATAATTCATATATAATTTATATATAATTTATATATAATTTATATATAATTTATATATATTCACCTTTTATATATAATTTATATATAAAAAATACCACAAGATGTAAAGTTTAACCGAAGAAACACCATTTTTTTCTCTTTTTGAAGACAACAAAGGAAGAATACTTGAGATTTTTTTTCCTAAGAATTCACGTTTTTCTCTATAAAAAAAAAAAAAAGGGATCAAACCCAAGGAAACAGAGAAAAACGAATTTTTCTTTCTTTCTTTCTTTCTTTCTTTCTTTCTTTCTTTCATTCTTCCTTGAATGTTTGTTTAAATCTGACTACGCACGGTGCTCAACCAGTCTCCGACTATCAGACGGAATGGACGAAAAAATCTGACTTCACAGCGGGTTTAGGAATCATGAATTTTGTCCAAAACAAGCAACCGCCAAATCGCGTCAGATCATCCTGGGCCCCACTGGGGCCCCCAAACTTTTCCTTAGTCGTGTTGTATATCATATGAGAACCCGTTGCAAATGCTGTCGAATGAGACCTTAAAGAGGTTTCTATCTGTTATAGGCATGAAGATACTGTCATTTAAAAGGGTCTAAAATTGATCCTTCATTTTGAATGGTTTAAATGACGATCTCCAAAAAAACAATTCCTTGTAAAAAGGTTCAGCCAAGTTAATCTTGCAAAAAACCGAAATGCTTCTGCCCTTAAAAGTTCTGATATCAAAAAGGGCAGCCAAGTCCCTACTAGAAATAACCAAATGCTTCTGCCCTTAAATGTTCTGATATCAAAAAGGGCAGCCAAGTTTTTTAAGGACAGCTTTCATTTAAAATGCCGTTTTTCTACAAAATACATTAAAACTTGGCCGCTTTTTTTTTTTTTTTTTTTTTAATAATCGTAATAACTGACGAATTGTTTGAAATTCGCGTGAATTCTTTAAAGAAACGAACAGAGTTGTTGTGGGTCTCCATGCGGCTGTTAATTTCATGCTTGTTATTTTACTTGCTTAAACTTTGATTCCTTTTACAATATTAAAAAGTTAAAGTTAAATTTACTTTTACTTTTCAGCTTAGTGCAGTATCGCCTTTTACTATTGCACATTTAAATTTATTATTGCTAAATTTACCACATAATGTGACTCATATAGGTACGAACAGTATTTTGGTTGACATTTTTTTTCTCAGTAATTTTATTACTTAGAGTAAATTGGAAATAGTAAATAAAAATTGGCAGGTTTTTTAACTTTGTTAAATAATAAGCGTCGTAGTGATATTTTTGTAAGGGCAAGGGGGGGGGGCAAAAAAGCGGCCAAGTTTTAATGTATTTTGTAGAAAAACGGCATTTTAAATGAAAGCTGTCCTTAGAAAACTTGGCTGCCCTTTTTGATATCAGAACATTTAAGGGCAGAAGCATTTGGTTATTTCTAGTAGGGACTTGGCTGCCCTTTTTGATATCAGAACTTTTAAGGGCAGAAGCATTTCGGTTTTTTGCAAGATTAACTTGGCTGAACCTTTTTACAAGGAATTGTTTTTTTGGAGATATCACGAGTTTTTGTAAAATTTTTACCATTTTTACAACTTGGTCCAAAATTTTTTACCTTTTAAGTTAAAATTAAAATTATTTGCTAGCAATGATCTCTTACACTAAAATTTTTTTCTGCCTGCAAAAAATAAGAACCAGAAAAAAACATGAAATTTGCAATATCGGGTCTGTTTAAAATTGAAATGACTGAATTCAATTTGTCTTTTCTATCGTAATTTGGGTATACATTGAAACTATGAGGGTTATATTGAATGAAACTGCACGTTTTTATTTAACAGATATTTGTTCCTAGTGTCAGTCGTTTGGCCATAGAAATACCGTTGTAAAGTCTTTAGGTGATCATTGCCATTTTTAATTTATAAAAACTTTCAAAAAACATTTTTTTAAATTGTAATTCTGCTTATCAATTTTAAAATCGATGGTTTAGGTTTAGGATGATTTTCATTTGAATTTAAAAAAATATTCCACTACAAGCTACGTTTTTGGCCTTTTTATTGCTCTTCAGTTAGGTTACGACATTCCTGCCGGTAATTTAATTTAGAGTAAATTCAATGGGTTTTGCACTCCCCAATCAATCATAAATGAAAAATAAAAGCGAAAAAAGGAATAAAAAAATCAATATTTTTCTCTAAAATCCACGAAAACAAATGCCGTTCAATATAATCCAAGCATGTTGTTATACCGGACGAGATAAAAAAGGCTCGACAAAATACGCAAACGTTCTTGTTTTTTCCGCTCATAGTGGAATATATTCTCGGTCATTAGGTAAACAAATACCCCTATCATCTTCTTAAATATTTTTAAAACAAATCAGAGAAAATTTGTTCGATATCAGAGAAAACGTTCGTTCAATATATATCCTTACGGTATTAAATTAAGTCATTTTAATGCCTCAAAATGAAATAGTCTTAACATTTTTTTTTTCAAAGTTATACCCCTAAAAATTTTAGACTTAGTTGGTGACAGCCACATGATGTTTTATTTCTACATATTAAAAAGCTAAAGATAAAGTCGGTGAAAAAAAAAAATATATAAAGCCCAATAAAGCCCGATAAAGCCCAACCGAGAGAATGCCCCCCCGCCTTAAAGCAGTTTTAGGTTTGTTGGAAAAATTAAAAAAAAAAAAAGTAATAATAATATTAATCAATGAAAAAAAAAGTCCCCTTTCAAAAAAATGTGCTCCAGGTATAAAAACACCTGCGACAATATAAAGGAATGAAGCAGAGGGTTCTTTATAAAGTTCGTCGTCCTGAATACGAACATTTATTTTCGTTGTATGTTGAGGGTTATCTAATCTCGATACTGCAGGCGAATAAGAAAATCGGTTTTTCTCGGCCCCCCTTTAATATTTTTCGGGTTTTTGGACTTTTTCTATTCATTACTACTTAAGATCTATTACCATGCCAAGTTTCAACTTTCTAAGTGCCCCCCAAGTACCCTAAACATTATGCTCTCTATCTATCTATCTATCTATATATATGAATATATATATATCTGACGCTCAAAAACCGTAACTTTAGGCCCTAATATTTCGAAAACGGCACAAGCTAGAAAGTTCCAAATTGGAACATAGAGTCACAAGGCAAGCGGTAACAAGATGGTGAAATCAGAAAAAAATTAGCTTTTTTATTTTCGGAGGTACGGGGGTCTGAAATCGGCCGTATTATGCGTACAGTAAAGTAGGCACAGGTCGAGTGCCCCGGTGAGGCGTGAGGTTTTGTCGGTACCGTGTTAGGTTCGGGTGTTTGTATTTCGTTTTTTTTTTAACTTGGCTGGGGGGCACTCTGTGCCCCTCAATATCTTCATGCCTATAACAGATAGAAACCTCTTTAAGGTCTCATTCGACAGCATTTGCAACGGGTTTTCATATGATATACAACACGACTAAGGAAAAGTTTGGGGCCCCAGTGGGGGCCCAGGATGATCTGACGCGATTTGGCGGTTGCTTGTTTTGGACAATATTCATGATTCCTAAACCCGCTGTGAAGTCAGATTTTTTCGTCCATTCCGTCTGATAGTCGGAGACTGGTTGAGCACCGTGTACATAGGTTCGTTTCAATTTTTTCCCATAAATCAAATTGAGATTTTTAAAAAAAAAAAAAAAAAAAATATAAAAAAACAGAAATCTTGAGTAAAACCCTAAAATTTTTTTCTGTTCAGTCTCATTTTTATCAATTTCAAACAGGAATCCTATTCTTAAAAAAAAAAAAATAAATAAAAAAAAAAGATAAAAATTAAAACCCGGGAACAAACCCACGCGACCAAAGGACCATCGTCTCCAAGTTTTAAGTGCTTTACTAACGCGATCTAGAAATAAGAGAAAAACCCCAAATTTCTTATTGTCACAATGGTTGTATTAATTATCAATGATGATCATTCTTCGCAATGAAATAAGTTAGTTAGAGAAATATTTATTTCAGCAAAGAATAAATAATTATCAGTTCAACTTTACTATCCGAGCAATTAGAAGGAAACCAATGAAACAATAGACCGACAAAAACATTAATGAATGGAAGCAAGTATGCTAATTTTTCCTTACGGAAGGTTAGTAAGAAAAGATATTTAGGACACACCGCACACACAAATATTTCGGCAATAATAAATGAAAACGGAAAGGAAAATTAAGGCCTCCTCCAGTGGCATTGATAATTGGATTACAAACATCGTACTGTTTGTAAATTAAAACTTTTACGCATCCTAAGGATTAGATGAGTGAAAAACTTATTACCTCGCCATAAATTGGAAAAAAAAAATTATTACCACATAAATATCATTTTCAATATCAAATTTCCATTGCAAAGTCTCTTAAAACCGGTCAAATTTCATGAATAATTTTCATTATTTAAAAGGTGGCACTCCGTTGGCGCGGAAATGAAAATCATAATATTTTAAGCCATCTCCGCTTGGTTTCCGGCCCCCCGTTGCAATTCCAACTACTTTATTTATTTATTTTTCTTTTTGATTCGATTTCCTAACTTGGACCGAAAATGCTTCGTGTAATTTTTTATAAAATGTCAAAAAACTTTGATGAACTCTTGATGACAATCACGAAATGAACTGAATCGTCATGTAGATGTAGATGGATATGAAGCGAAAGAGAGAGGAAAAAAAAACGGATAACTTTTATCTGTTTATTTATTTTTTTTTCATTATTTATCGACTTCGTGATGTAGCCAATGATTGTATTGTCATTAAAGGAATCGTTGCTTTAGTTTATGGCAACGAGTTTTAATGATGAAGACATTCGTACGCAAATGTATGATGTACTTTTTTTTTCTCCCTCTAATATGGCTCGGTGCTGTGCATGTGATGCACATTAAGGAACTAGTTTAAGTTGTTGCTGGGTAACATTAGCTTAATCCAGCAAGGCCGCAATTTCACGATGAAACATGTTGCTCCAACATGTTATAATCGCAGCAACATGTTACTGCGACATGTTTCATCGTGAAATTGCAGCATATAAATTTTAAAAAATTATCAAAAAGAAAATTTTGATTAGAAGAATTTATAAAAATATTATAGCCACTGTGCAGAATACTGCCACGGGAGAATTGCCGTGAAAAGGGGAATCGACCTATCGCACATCTCTGAGTTGGCCATGTTTGTTTATAAGCTAAACATAAACAAACAAGGCCAACTCAGACATGTGCGATAGGTCGACTCCCCTTTTCACGGCAGAGAATTCAAGAAGGAAGTCCTGAACGATGCAATCTTATTTCATTTATGTATTTAACATTTTGTCAGGGTACATTGGAAGCTGTGATACGTTTTCTATCATCAGATTTTAACAAAGACAGGACAAAGCAAATAGCCTTGGAAATGTTCACGCATTTCACGAAACAAGATTTTTTTTGCTCGGTATGACTTTCATGTCGATTTCATGCTAAAAAATGTTGCAGTAGCATGTTATGGTAACATGTCGCTGAACATGTTGCCGCCTGTTGAGCAACATTTACAGATTTTCATTTTTCATTTTTAGTGTTGCGCAACATGCCTTTACGGTTCAACATGTTGAATAACATGTTAAAAACATGTTACTGCAACATGTTTTAGCTCGAAATTTCGGCCTTACGAATCCAGGGATGAGGGTCACAATGTTGAAAGAGAAGGAAATCCTACTTGAACGAAAAAGTAATGTAAAAATTACGTAAAATTTTTGCCAGGTTTATGCATATTTTTTTAAGCACCAAAATTTGAATATTTTTCGTACGGGTGTAAGAATTTCTGGAAGCAGAATTCGTTAGCCTGGGTTAAATGAGGTGCACTAGCTGCCCTAATTTTGGGAATGCTCCCCCTTCTCCTCTCCTTGTAAGCTAAAGAAAGTCCTTTGAAAACCTCCGCTCCATTTTTACGTAAATTGCCAGCCCCAAACCCCCCTTCCAAACCAATTATTTGGACCTTACCTTTTCCCTTGTAAGCAAAAATTAATATTTCCCAGGCACACCCCCCCCCTTTAAAGTTCTTACGTAATAGTTGAACGACCCTGGAAATCTAATATCGAACATGATATTTATTGCATAAGAAGTAATAATTTTTTGTGTCAACGAGTAACGAAATTCAATAATTAAAATTTGAAAAAAAATTAAGCATGGACGGAAAAGACCACCACGAAGGGCATCAATCGTTTCGCAGTTTATAATCATTATTATTATTATTAAATTTTTTTTCGCCAAAGCAATACGGCACTACAATATAACCGTTCCAATCAAAGAGTCTCGTTCCAATCGTTTATTTAATTCCCGTCGCTGAGATTTTTTTTTTTTTTTTTTTTAAATTCTTCATAAATTTTGCTTTTAATCCGATGTGTAACTTATAGCAAACGCAGCGAAATTTATAAGAGTTGACTGTATTTGCTTTAAAAAAAAAATTCAAAAAGATTTATTTCTAATATTCTTTGATCTCGTGTCGAAACCTTGATTGTAGTTTTGATTAAAATTGTAAATCTTCCGTGATTGATTTACGTGAAATCGTATGTGAAGAATGAAACCGAGAAAAAAATTCAAGGAAAAAAATAAATTCAGGTCTTTGATATCGCCCGTCAAAGATGGATGTTTACGCAAATATTTTTTATGGGTCACATACTGCTTTTTTTTTCGGAATTCGAGACATTTATGAAACAAGAAGTTTTTATACCACCAAGTGTCCACATGGTGAATTTTGCAAAGTTGGTCCTAAAGCATGGCTGGAGGGATTGAGAAAACGCAGTGATTGCAGTTGTTGAAGTGAATGCAGTTGTTAAAGTATGAAATACATCAACAACAATCCTCAAAGAAGTTGGAATCAAAATCTGGTCGTCACCTTTGCCAGCAGCCAACAACCTTCGACTGCAGAAGCTGACGACGTAGGAAAAGATAAAGACAGTGTCTATTAGGCTGTTTCATTTTAAAACATTTTTGGAATGTTGGGGGGCATGTTGAAAATCTGCTTCTTTTAGGTGTAAAACCACTAAAAAATGTTTTTTCAAATTTTTTTTAACCGCTTAGTGGCCCCCCAAGGCCACTTTGGCTTTTTAAAAATTGGCCAATTAAGGTCTTTTAAACTCCATTTTTTTCATCCACTTTAAGGGCCTACAAAATATTTTGAAAAAGTGTTTTCTTACGTTTTTGAGGTCGTAGAACACGAATTTCACTCTCCCGAATTTTTCCCGAATTAGCCCCTGTGACGTCATTAGCGTTTTTATAGAGCTTATACCTGATTTTCCCGTCTGAAATTCGACTTAATCTCAATTTTCGAGCCCTGAAAATTTTTTTATTTAATTGGTGTCACGTATAATTATCCAAAAAATATCCGTAGAACACGAATTTCACCATCCCGATTCTTTCCGATCCACCCCTGAGTAGGGGCATAAGTGTAAATCTGGTTTTTTGGGGCAAAAATGAATTTTTTTGCCAAAAAATGGCAAGAACTCCTCACGAGTTCGATTTAGAGGTCATGTTCAATGAAATTTTTTAGTCAGGACACTCTGATGAATAAAGATTTTGTGTTTCGGATTTATTTCCAAAATTTTTTACGGTCGGAAAATTTTACCTGTAATTTTTTTGAAATTTCAAATTTTTTTTTCAAAACATTTTGAATATTATTTCAACATTTTTTCAAAATATTTTGTAGGCCCTTAAAGTGGATAAAAAAAAATGGAGTTTAAAAGGCCTTAATTGGCCAATTTTTAAAAAGTTAAAGTGGCCTTGGGGGGCCACTAAGCGGTTAAAAAAAATTTGAAAAAAATTTTTTTAGTGGTTTTACACCTAAAAGAAGCAAATTTTCAACATGCCCCCAACATTTCAAAAAATTTTTTAAAATGAAACACCCTAGTGTCCCCAGAGGAAATATATCAACAACTTTGGAAAAAACTCTGGGCGGAGTATTGAACTTGATGGCTCAAAACCTCAACTTCCTTTCTCAAAACCGGAACAATGCGCTATCGAAATCATTCACAAATGCCATTACCAAGCTGGAAACTGATAAATCGGCTTGTCACGGAGTGTAGAACCCATATGGAGAAAAAAGTTTGGTTCCTGCTACTCAATGTTGAGTTGGGTCCTGAGACGTCTAAGCATTTAGTTGACAATACCGAAAATTTAATAATTATTACTACGCTTTCGTAACGATTTATAACGCTTAGTAATGAATTACCTCATTTCTAGTGTTATCAACTATAATATTTAGACGTCACAAGACCCAACTTAACATTCAGTAACAGAAACCGAACTTTTTTTTCCGTGCAACGCATCAAATTCGGAGACTCAACTTCTCAATCCATCATAAAGATTTTAGAAGCTTACGAAGACTTAGCAGACACCGTAATAGATTCGAATAGTAAGAAAAAAGCACTTCCGAGCCTTCTAAATGGAGTCTCCAGAAATTCTATATTAAATTTTCACACCTTGGGATTAAAAACCAAAATTGAGGAAAAGGTGTGACTTCACTACTGTATTAGGGGATGAATAGAGGTCCACAATTGAGATGTTTCAAAATTCCAGCTGGACATTTTAACCCCCCCCCAAAGCCGCCCTAAATTTTTTTTAGATAGTGTAGCATATCATATATGAAAGGCCGTTGAAAATGGATCAAAGTGAGACGTTGCCGAGATTTTCAACTTCTATAGGTATGTAGATATCGTCATTTAAAGGGTAAAAAATTAGCCCTCAATTTTGGACCCTTTGAATATATACCTACCTATAACAAAAATTTGGGGCGGCTTGGGGGGTCATGGAGGTCTATAATGATTAGCTGGAATTTCGAATTATCTCAATTCTGAACCTCAATTCATCCTCTGACACACTAGTGAAGTCACATTTTTTCCACATTTTTGGTTTATAATCCCGAGGTTCAAGCCAGGAGTGTCTTTTTGCCTAATTCCAAGGAGAGACCGATTAGGGCTCGCGAGCAATATCAGGAGCACCATATTTGCTTAACATAAGTCAATGATCTGACATTGGTCTGATGTTAGTGCTACATCAAGTTAATATTAGACTGATCACATTTTTTTAGAACACCTGGGTGGAGCAACAAACGTAATAGGTCAACGAACAAACCTCAACAGAAACCTGGAAAAATGTGTACGTGCATATGAAAACCTCCCACTTGTACAATCCGGATAGTTTGTTTTGATTCGAAACTTATTTGTTTACAAAAAGTTATAAAACAAAACATACTCATATCCGGATTGTATAAGTGGGAAGTTTTCATATGCACGTACTGCCCCTGTAAGCGATTTCAGCGTATCTCCATTTTTTAAACAATAGCTTCTTTCTGATGTTTAGCTTTTGTCGACAACGGTTCTATTCGAGCTGTTTTCAAAATGGAGTTACGCTGAAATCGCTTACAGGGGCAGCGTTCACAAATGATCAGAACTCATAAGAAAGCTCGCGTGCGAGTGCGCGTTTTCTTTGAGTTAGTCCAAGAATAGTTTCTGATATTAGAAAGTAAGAGATACGATGACACGGATGTAATTTTGTACCTTAGAGCCGGAATGTCTAACTTGGAAAAATCAAAATGCTGGCTTTTTATTTATTTTTTAAAAGAAACGATCGCACGACTACTTTCAAGTTAGACGGTTCGGCTCTGAGGTACAGAATTTCTGGAAAATTAATGCGCGAAGTCGGGAAGTGCATGTAGCTCGTTTCCTATATTTACTTATTAAAATCTCCTCGGAAGTTGCTGGTTAATAAGATAAGTATAGGAAACGAGAAGGTACTAGCTGTGAATAATCCAAGCTTAAGATCATTGAAATTAAATAAAAAATTTTCGATAATTCATTTAACGGGAATAGAATCTCATATTAAGAAAGCCGCGATTTTATTCGATTTAGCCTTTCAACTGATTCCCTATGTTTATCAAATATAGCACACGAAAATAATCGTGGCTTTATTGAAATAAGATCCGATTCCCGTTAAATAAATTATCAAAAATATTTGTCAGGATCGAGAATTTTTCATACGAGAAGAATTTCGGAAAAAAATTTATTAAAAACAAAGAATTTTTAAATTTTTTAAATAAAGAATTTCGGAAAAAAATTTGAAGTTAAATTTCAATGGATAAGTTTGTTTAATTGATTTATTTTCGTGTTTGTTAAAAGCCAGAAAATTACACATAACCAGAAGATTTCTCAGACTTACTCGTTTGTTTTCTGCAAAAAAATCTAAAGTCTGAAAATTCAGCAAGACAAAATTACAAATGATCAGTGGTAAAAAGTACTAGCTCTCATGTCATCATTTTTCTTCTTTATTTTTTAAGCAGTAATCGATATTTCATCGTTATTTTTTCAGGGTCATATTTCTAAAAAAACTTTCTTCTCCTACTTTTAAGAGTGCTTTTCTCCCAATATTTTTTTGTCTTAATAAATGATGTATTTTAATAAACAGGGATAACGTCAGAGCTGTGCTCATTACCTCTGAATCAGTAATTTTGTCTTGCTAAATTTTCGAATGTGGATTGAAATAAAATTTTAGTCAAAATAATTCTGTTCCCCCAGAGGAATCGAGATGAAAAGACTGACAGTCGGAGGTAATATCGGACAGACAGGGCAACTTCGGACGGCTTAATTTTTAAATTAGTGGTGTGATTTTTGAAAGAATTGCCATCTACAACCATCAAACTAGCTAATTCTTCAGAAACCCTCCAATAAAAACACAGCACTAGGCTAAAAATTAAGCCGAACGAAGTTACCCTGTCTGTCCGATATTACCCCCGACTACAAAGTTTTATGGAATCGGAAATTCTCCAAAACTGCTTCCAGAAATAAATAAGAAAAGAGATGAAAAAATTCCAAAAAGGAATGCAAGATGAAAAATTCAGAAAATGACATCGATCCCAATCTCATCCTTTCAAATAAGCAGAACATAATACGAAAAAAGATTAAATAACAGTCAGAATCAGTCAGGAATCAGCAGAATCTCTGTTATTAGTAGGGTGGCCATTATTTTAGGAATTTTTGAATTTCGATCAAACACACCCCCGAATTATTTTATAGTAACCGAAAGAAAGTGGCTTGAATATTTTTTCACCCAAAAAAATGAATATGCATCGTTCGCAATACAAGCGGCGAAAAATTTGCTAGACTCGACTGCGACGAAGCACTCACGAGTCTTGGCACAAAACATTGTTACTGCTTAGACCTAAGTTACACAGTAAAAAATATTATGTAAATATGTTCTAAACGGTCCACATAAATTTTTTCTGTTGTTTTTCCCAAAAGGTAAATATAAACAAAAACAACGTAAGAATTATGTGGACCTACTCATGTTGATTTTGACATAAAATTTTTTACTGTGTATGCAAAAACGCTTTGTCGCAAAACAATTTTGCTTAGACCCAAAGCAGCATTTTTTTGAGTGTAGATTTTTTGGAGGTCATTTAGTCATGTTCACGGACACCTAGAGATTTCGAAATTCCCGTAAAGGTCGAAAACTCAAAAATGTTATTTTCATGTAAAAAATGGTCGTTTTCTACTCGGATTTTTACGCAGATCATCTCGAAAATACAGTTGTAACTTTTATATATTATACAGTTTCCAAGGTAAGGCCAAAGTAAGTCCAAAAAGTAACAATATATGCTGTGGCCATAATTTTATGCGAAATTCTTCAAATTTTTGTCCTCTAGCACCGCAACCGTCTGACATAAAGTCTGGCTTTATTTTCGTAATCCCCATAAAAATTCTAATAAGAATCGTCCATTGTCACATAGAAATAATAGTATATTGTTAACCTAGGGATGAAAATGAATTTTCCCGTTGAGGCTTTTTCAATTTTATGAACAATGAAAAATTCGTGATTTTTCGTCTGCGTCAAAATTTCGAAATTTTGAGGTCCCCGTGGACACGGCTAAACGACTTTGAAAAATTTATAAAAAAAAATTAGGCAATTTTTTAGGCAATTTTTTTTCGTTTACCATAAAAAAAATTAAATTCAAAAATTCGTAAAATAAGGGCCACCCTAGTCATTAGTCGTTTACACGTGGACTAAAACAAAATTAATCGATCACAAAAAAGGCCGGAGTAACTACGTTCAGAACGAAACAGTAGACATTTCTGCAAGATCTACCGTTCTTTCATAAAAAAGACCAACTTCGCAGCAGACAGATTTAAAAACGCAAATTAACTCCTGTTAATTTCTTAAAAAAATGAAACCCGGACAGGTTTTTATTTGAACAACATCATTTCCTTGTTTGCAGAATTTTTTAACACGCATGTTCAAGTGTACAAAAGGGGAAAAAAATGCGAATATCAAAACAACTTGCGGCGAAAAAAAGAAGAAACATTTTTCATTCTTTATCAGTAAACGTAATGTTCCATTCTAAAAAAGAAAAAAAATTGCAACTACTTTACATCTTCATTTTTACGTCACAAAAAAATTAAGTAACATTTGCCTCTGCGCAAATATAAATCATCGAAAAAAGCGCGAAAACTCTTAAAACTAGATTCCATTAAAATCGGAAATAAAGACTTTTAGAAAAAAAAAAATAAAGAAGCATTAATATACCGAAAAAAAAAATGATTTAAAGCATCACTTATATGGTAACCTGACAGATATCATATAATGGTAATTACACTCTTTCAAAATGTTTAATTTGGTGAGAACCGCAGTTATTCCCGGGCTATGTTTCAACATTGATTTTCAAATGTCAAACTAAAGATTTCTTTTTTTTTTTTTTTTTCTCCTCTATTTTTGTAACTTATTAAATTAAGAAGAACCACGCCCAGGATAAATTTCGGAGTAGTCAAAAAAAGAAATAATCAAATATGGTATTTTCATTTCTCGGAGCTTGAATAATTTTTTTTTTTTTTCGGATGTGCACTAGTTCCATTTACTGATATTAATCAATCACAACTGGTCTTACTACATTTTTCCTGACAAAGATTCCCCGAATTCACCTTGTTTTTTTGGTTTCTTCGGAAATAATAAATCACGAAGAAGAGAGGAAAAAACAAAACGAGATTATGACGCGAATCCCAAACGAACGATATGTACAATCATTATAACAAAATAACAATGTTTTATTATTTTTCAGCGGGTGGCATTGCGGTGACAGCATCATCTCTACAGGCGGTCGAAGACAGGTAAGGAATTTCAATCTCATACACGTTTCAAGACCGGGTGCTATCCTTTTTCTGCGAAATACGATATAGGGAAACGTCATATTTTCCGGTTGATCGAGCTTGGCAATTAATTAGGAAAACATTTAAAATGCAATGCAAGACGTCGATGAGAGGCTGTTAAAATCGTAAAGCGAATACATCTGCACCTCATTATCGTATACACAATTCGCATGGTCATAAATCATTCTGAATCAACAGATAACCAGGGTTGCAATTCCGATTCCGATTCCGTGGAGTCTTTACTATTTACGAGTAAAATTCCGAGTTTGCAGGGCACTTAGTGTTCGAGAAAACGTTAGAAAATATTAAGCAGAATTAATTTTGGAGGAATGTGTATGTGGATATCCGTTGTTTCGTTCTGACGTGCTTGAGCTGTCGAAGATTTAAGCCGGAAAATCGCGCACCACCGGCAGGACTTATGAAGCCATTTTTTCATACTTTAAAGCCTGGCATGGTCTACTGCGGTGACGTCATCGGCCCCCTCCGCCTTAGTCAACGTCAAAATCGCTTTATCGTGTGTTTCATAGACCTCTGCACAAAGTGGGCGATAGGGAGTTGTAAATTTTTTTTTATTTACTTAAAATCGGGCTTATACTAGGGCGGGTCGAAAAACTCGAATTTTTGAATTTGAAAACGCCTGATATGGGAATCGATGCCTTTTTATAAAACTATTAACCCTAATTTTTTTTTAGATTTTTTAAACCCCATTTTGAGGTGCCGCAATGGCCCTGAAATTTTCGAAAAGCCCATATTTAAGGACCGAAAATGAAAATTTTTTTTTCCGCATAAAAGACCGTCGTTTCCTATCGGAAATTTTGCGTAGATTACGAATTTGAAGTCAAAAATTAGTTTTGGTGCCCGGTTTTTGAGTCACAGACAGAAAGCTATAACAAGATTTTCAGAATTTTGGAATCCGGCGTGTGGTTCAAAAATTGTGCACCAAAAATCATTTTTGACTTCAAATTCGTAATCTACGGAAAATTTCCGATAGGAAACGACGGCTTTTTATGCGAAAAAATTTTCATTTTTGGTCTTCAAATGAATTTTTGAAAATTTCAAGGCCATTGCAGCACCTCAAAATGTCATTTAACAAATCTGGAAAAAATTAGGGTTAATAGTAGGCATCGAGTCCCATATCAAGCGTTTTCAAATTCAAAAAGTCGCGTTTTTCGACCCACGCTAATGTTCACACAAGTTCATATGAAATCTGCTTAAATCATTTTTTATGGTTTAAAAAATTTAAAATGAATTTCAAGCTCGATTTTATATGAACTTATGTGAACATATGTTTTTACTTTCAGTTCCCCATGAAACCATATGTAGTCAAGACATATTAAGAGACGATATTGCCACAGATATGGACTTTGGCATTTTTTCTTATATGTTCATATATGTTTAAACATTTTTAATAAGTGATCATACATGACCATACTCGAATCCATTTCACTCGGGCAAAGTCCTGACAAGCCAAATCTAGTCAAGATCTCTAGAGAGGATAAAAAAATGTTGTCGGCCTTACTGAAATATATCAGCAGTTAAATGTGCATGATTCCGTCCGTTGGAGGTGAACTAACGTATCTCCATCGTAGTATGATTGGAGTTAGTCTGTTTCGACGTTTCGTGAAGTGTCACGTGACCTTAAGTTTACGGCATGAGCGTGATTTTCATAAACACTCGAAACAGACTATCTCCAATCATATTTACGATGGAGATGCGTTAGATCACCTCAGACGCACGGAATTTGATCTAAAACAAAACATTTAAAATCTTATTTTTTTTGGTGAAAAAACACTTGTTTTTAATGGGAAAATTTGGGCAGATCACGAATCTGAAGTCAGATTTTTTATATCCGCTGAAGTTGTTGTGTTAGAAATAAAAATAGGGCAAAAAAAAATAGCGTAAAATGACAAAACATTAAGTCCTTAATTTTTCTAATGTTTTGACCTCTAGCTCAAAAACTTAGGCAGATATACAAAATCTGACTTCAGATTCGTCATCAACGCAAAATTTCCGATAAGAAACAAGTGTTTTTTCACACAAAAAAAATAGATTTTTTGGTTCAGTTTCTTATGGAAATTTTTTAATTAACTGAAGAAGAAAAATAAGGGGCACCGCAAATATCGGTATCGAGAAAAAAATAAGCTTGGGAAATTTTTTTTTCGATAATATTTGAGTTACCTAACATACCTAGGCTGCAAATATTTCACGAATGAACTTTTTCGGGGAGCGACGTTGTACCTAAGTCCAAAAAAGCTGAAATTCCCGCTAAGCGGGAAATTTTCCATTAACCGGAGTCGGGATATTTTTTTTTCGATAAGTTACGAGTTACCTAACATACCTAGGCTGCAAACAATTCCAAAAATAGGCAGGTCTAAAGTGCTGCCTATGTGTAATGTGAAAAAGCATTTATAAATGCTAAGCATTTATAAATTTATAAATGCATTTATAAATGCTTTTTCACATTAATTCACATTAATTCACATTAATTTTTTACATTAATTCACATTAATTCACATTAATTTTTCCTGATATATCAGGAAAAATTAAAAAATTCGGCCACCCTTGGCGCCAAAAATTTGAATGTCGGTGAGATCCTTAAAATTTATGTAAAATATAAAGATTTAAGGCCTCGCATTACGAATTTTTAGCGCACAGACCACTTGCTAATGACGTAACAGTCACAAGACACAGAATTTTTAAAAAAATACAGAAAAAAATTCATTTTATGCAAAAATGAAATCAGAGTAAATAATAACGAGAGTAGCCTTAGTATGGGACCATATATCAACACCATATCTTGCATAAGGATCCAGGATTGACATACGCAGCGGGATCCCGAAGACGGTACAAGTTTGTTGTCATGTTACATCAGGTAACATTAAGTAAAATCTCCAAAGGCAATTTGCCAAGAGATTAAATCGTTGGGGATAAAAAGACGGAGAAATTATTTCAAAAAAAAAAAGAAGGGGAGACTTGCATCCGCAAAAGAAAATATTACAAATTATAAAAGACAGAAACATTAAGATTTTTGTCATTTCCAAAAGAATATTTCAATTTTTCAAATTAAGGCTGCCACGCGAAAAAAACAACCGGTCTTTTTTTTTTTTTTTTTTTCTGAAATTGTGCGTGGATTTTTAAAATTGGCTTGACAGTTCTAATATTAAATTTCGAGAGGAAAGTTTTTTTTTTTTTTTTTAAATTTCCAGTGGGGTCCACCTATAAGACTTAATTAATCATGCATGGAAAAAAAAATAGGTTGACGTGTCTGGGTATTGTGAATTATGGCGTTTTTTGGTAGCTGAGTTAAAAAGATGTGAACCCGAAGCTACAATTAGAAAGAAAAAAAACTATTATAAGTGTGAAGTCAAAGGTTAAATAAAAATTAATGAAATTAAAACTGTGCAAGCGGCAAATTTTTTTTTTTTAGAAATTTTTTTAAGCAGGGCTGGACTGAATTAAGAAGTCAGAAAGGAATAACTTCGATTATATTCTTGGCATATGATTAATTTTTAAATATTTTTCGAATACTTAAACTGGCTTTCAGGATGCCTTTTTAAGATTTTTTTAAAGTACAGGACAGTGATAATCAGAGTTATTTTATTTCTTTTCCAGAGTGATAATTTTAAGATAGTAAGTAAAAGGTAATTGGTTACCGAAAAAAAAAAAATTCCCGGGGGGAGGAGGATGGTTTATATTTTGCAAAGTTTGGATTTTCGGAGGTGCCACCACTTAACTTTTTTTATTTGTGTAAGATAAGTTTCCGTGAATTTTTCCAAATCTTTTACATGACGGAAAAGCGTACCTCATCGAGCTTTTAGTTCGGAAAAATCTTATAAAAATAGAGATTCCAAATTCCCGACGCTTTTTCATTCCCGGGAATCGGGAATTCCCGTTTTTGAAAAAAAATTAATCCCAGGAACGAGGATTCCCGTTTCGGTTAGCTTTTCATTTCCAGGGGATCGAGAAATTAAACTATAAATATTAAACTTAAATTTCCGGGAATCCTGGGAAAACCGAGAATTTATTTTGAAGGCGAAAAGAAAAGAAAGTAACCCTGATTTCCGTATTTTTGGAAGTAAGTTTGGAAATAAGCGGAACCATGTAGAAAAAAATTTTTCGATATTGAAAGGGCACGTTTTAAGCAAATTATGAAAAAAAATGTCTGATTTTACAACTTTATTCTAAAATATTGAAAATTTTATGCGATAAATGGTCAAAAAGTTGATAAAACTGATATTATTCCCGTTCCAAAAAAAAAAACTTGTCGCTTCCGGGAATCGGGAATTCTCCAAAATGAGAAAAATTCGATTCCCGGGAAGCGGAATTTCCGACTAGTTCAGAAAAAATGTTCCCGGGAAATTTTTCGGAAAAAAAAACTCGGGATCCCGAGAAATCCCGGGAGGAATCTCTGCATAAGAACCAAAAAATTGATAAAAATCGGAAATTTTGCGCAGATTTCGAATCTGAAAATAGTTTTTTTTTTGTATCTGGCCCGTTTTATGAGAGAAAAGCCAAAAAGCAATGAAAACAGTGTACTTAGTGCGTTTTGTCACTTTTCTCGATTTTTTCGTCTTTTTTTTGGCCACTTGCTCAAAAAGTGGACCAGATATATAACAAAAAAAAATTTTTTTCAGATTCGAAATCTACGCAAAATTTCCAATAAGAATCAAGGTTTTTTTTTTTTTTTTTTTTTTTTTTTTTGAAAAAAAAATTTTAATTTTTTGGTTCTTACGGGATTTTTTGGAACTATAAGCTCGACGAGGCACGCTTTCCAGTCAAGTAAAAAATTTGAAAAAATTCAGGGAAACTTATCTCATACAAATAAAAAAAAAATTCAGGGGGTGGCACCTGCGAAAATCCAAACTTGGCAAAATAAGAACCACCCTACGGGGGAGGAGTCAAAAATTTTCCGTTCAGGTAGAAAACTAATGTCTGATGAGGTCACAAAAAATTTCGAGGGAGTTTCTTATCCGAGAGAGGGATAAGAATCTTCTAGGGAAATCTAAAGATCTAGGGAAATCTGAAGACCTAGGGAAAACACTTCGTAAAACAAGTGTTTTAAGAGAAAATATTAAAAAGGAGAAAAAATATTTAAGTCAACACTAATAAATGTGCACAATTCAATGTCGCTCAGACCCTGCACTTTTTTCGCCAAAATTTAATTACTAGAAAAAAAAATGGTCGATTGAAAAAAATCTGTTTTTTTCTTCCTACAAATTTTTTTTCAGGTTCATATTATCGGCCAATGCTTTTTTTCGATTACTAAAATATACACTCCCGATAATACGACCCTTTAACGCTATTTAAATTCTAAAATTTTAATGACAAAAAATATACGTATCAGCAAGTTTAGGGGAATGAATTATGTGCGCGACTGTAAATCAAGGACAAACGGTGTAAGATGTTGCACCAGTTTTCGCATTGGCGCCGTCGTAATTTATAGTTTTTTATTTTATTGAATTTCGTTTAGACTCAATGGAAAAAACATTTAGCTTTTTTTAAAGCAAAAAAAAAAAAAAAAAACGAAAAAAAAAAAAAAAAATTAAGTCGACTGCTTTAACAGGATTGTAAATAACGGATATTGCTGGACGAAAATGGTGGCTCAAATTCAACTTTTTTCAAAAAAGAAAAAAAAAACTTGTTAATTTTTTTTTTCTTCCTCATATTTGTTCGAAAATTAATACTAGATGTTGTATTAAATTAAACAAAATCACAAGAACAAGATACACATGACTTTGGCAAAGGCTTAAGATATCAAACTTAATTATACGCTCAGCGTTTGTCAACCAATAAAACGGATGGTCCCACAAGCTAATTTACATTTCACATGTCATTGTCGTTCTTTGCGTTTCATTTTTTTTTTTTTTTTTTTAATATTTTGAGAACGTTTTCCAGTTTTTTTTCTTCTAAATTAATTTTTAATCAAATCGGAATTTTTCATTCATCGTTTGTGGAAGCAAAAAAAAAAAAAAAAAAAATGGAGAGGTTTAGAAGCGCAATGGTTGGAAGGGAGGTTCGAAAATCAGCTTTTTTGGAATTTCGGAACTCTTCCAATCCGGAAAAGTTTTTTTATAGGTAGAGTAACAACCCTAAATTTTTTCAGGTTTTTTTGGACGGCATCATAAGGTGTTAAATTGGCCTTGAAATTTCCAAAAATCCCAAATAAGGGTCAAAAATAAATTTTTTTTTCTGGCATAAAAACCATTCCTTTCCATCGGAAATTTTGCGCAGATTTGCATTTTAAAATTAGTTTCGGTGCATGAAATTTAAGGCGCAGTTCGGATTTAACAGCTCTGCCTTGTAATGGCGCCTGGCTGCGGCTCAAAAATCGTGCACCGAAACTAATTTAGGGCTTTAAATTTGTAATCTACGCAAAATTTTTAATGGAGATCGATGGTTTTTTATGCCAAGAAAAAATTTTAGTTTTTAATTCAGTGGATGGTTATTGTCCTTATCAGGTACCACATCTGTCGAACCCCCCGTATGTCGAACCTTTTCTATTTTTTTCACACTGTTCTACTATATTGCGATTACGGTATAACAACCCAACTCCGATTTTGGCATTGTTAGATGGTATTCGATCTTATGGTGTTTTCGGGCATTTTGTCTTGTTTTCAAAATACGAAGCAATTTACAAAGGATTTGTCAAAAAGTTTTGCAGCTTAAGAAGAAGGGTGTCATAAACCCGGTTGAGAACTTTCTCTGCACGGAGTCTATCCCCTTAACCCTTATGGATCATTCCTATCATTTTATTATGGGAAATTGGCCTACTTTACTGTCAAATTAACAAGATCTAACATTTACTTAATTTTTAGTAGAAAGTATGATTGTTTTATTTGTTTGATCTGTTGTATGAATCTAATTTTTTCTTTTATTTGTCTAGTCGTAATATTTCGATTTCAAGGATAAGGGTTTTCCTCCTTGGAAAATCATTTAAGGCGACGCAGGAGTGATTCATTTTTTTGAACACCCTATGCTTCGAAAAACGCTAATATCAACGCTTTGGAGACAAATATCAAAATTCTGGTTCCGAGGTACATATCTTATCAATTTTAGGCACCTTCATGAAAAATCCCATATCTGACCAGACCATACAGTACTTTTTTGGGAAACCTTGATTTAGGATAAATTCCCGGGAAAGGTTTGCCAAAAAAGTACTGTATGGTCAGATATGGAATTTTTCATGAAGGTGCCTTAGATTCATAAGAATTGTTCCTCGGAACCGGAATTTTGATATCTAGCATCAAATGGATAAAAATATTAGCTTTTTTTGAAGTATAGGGTGTTCAAAAAAATGAATCACTCCAGCGTCCCCTTAAAATATGACGCCTGTATCGTCAAAAAGTTTGCTATTGTAATTGTGTAAAAATGCAAGAAAAAAATTTAAAAATTTAATTTAAAAAATTTAATTTAGGATCGAGAATCGCGTTAATCGCATATAAAATTCGTTAGATTTCAGTAAATCGTCCAGTTTGCATGGAAAAATTCTTTTGGCATGATAATCGACTCACAAGTGTTGTTGGAAAGTATTCCGATTTATAATTATTTATTAATTAATTTTTGAAAATTTCAAGGCCAATTTGACATTTCAAGATGCCGCCCAAAAATTCCGAAAAAATTCAGGCTTGTTACTCTATTTCAAAAAAAAAAAAATGTTTCCCAAGGAGTTTCGAAATTCCAAAAAAGCTGATTTTTTTTTTTATTATTATAAGTAAATATACTGATCAACAGAAAATTTAGTTCCATGCAGATCAAGATATAAATAGAATTTAAAAAATTTAAAAATAAAAATAAAATAAATTAACAAAGTAAAACAAAATAAAACAAAAAGTAAAACAAAACAGGAGAAAGAAAAAAAAATGGAGCTAATCCTTGATAATTAGATTTAACACCTGTTTTGAACCTCCCTACTGTATATATGTACACCCTGTATATTTTTTCCTCATTTTCAAGACGGTTTAAAACCCAAGAATGAAAAAATATATCGTTAAACTCGGTGGGAGGAAAAATATTAATAGTGATTACTCGAACATGATTAAGATGTTACGACTGTTTTCCTACTCTGCATGACATTAAATTGTATTAATTCGTTTCGAAGAGGAGGATCGCATAACACTGACGAATAGCTACTCAGCCATTCAAAAAAAAAAAAAAGAACAAGTGATTCCAAATGCGAAAGGAGAATCAATCATTGCTCTTCTGAGCCTCTCCATTTTTTTCTTGGCTTCCACAAACGATGAATGAAAAATTTCGATTTGATTAAAAATTATTATTATTAAGGCTCCAGCCATAACACCTGGCTATGGGATCATGTGATTGCCCAGTGGTACTGAGCCCATATGACTCTCATCTTCAAATACCCCGTAAAAGAGAGAAAAAAAAAAATAAATAATAATAAAATAGAGAAAAAATAGCTACATGACCAATAATGTCGAGAAACCCAAAAAAAAAAAAATTTGCAATTAGCAAATTGTGGCTTTTGAATTATTATTATTAGTGCAATTAGTGCAATTTGCAAATTTAATTTGCTAATTGTTAATTGTTTTTTTTATCATCGAACTACTTCTCAACTTACTGAACTCAAATATCATTTAATTACGAAAAAAAAATTAACGCCATATAATCGTAAATAAAGTAGCCACCACTCCTCGTCACTTTGCAAAAAAAAAAAAAAAGCTTATCTAATCGTATCTCATTAAATAAATAGCAAAAATAAAAAGGGAAATTTATAAGCGAATAAATTAACCAGAGGAAAAAAAAAAAATCAACGCAAAACGTATCGCAATGCGTAAATTCGGAAAACAAATAAATAAACAAGAAAAAAAACCGAGGACTAAATTATTTGATCTAATTAATGAAAATCTGCCTTTGAAACTTGAAAGCTCTTAATGACCTTGTCAAGGAATTTCTGGTTTTAATCCTCTTCGCTATGCCGTTCGACATTTGTATTTGGCGCCCCAACGCTCTTTTACAAGAGATAAAATAAAAGATTGCCCGATTTCACCGGATAATCCGTTTTTAATCAGTTTTTTTTTTCTGCCGAGCGTGAGAAAAACGGATGTTAATCCGATTTAAATTCGACATGTCAAGAGATCGAATCTCGGCCCGATTAAAATGTTTTGATTATGTAAAGTCGATAATGACATGTGTGATCTTTTTTTTTTTGCGCAACTTTCAGGTACGACAACTTCAACCTCCATGAAAGCCGTCACAAATACAACAAAAGCACAAGCCCGGTCATAAGGGGGTATCACGTCCCTCAAAAGTACGATATCCAGCCCATAAGATATTTGGATCAAAGACTTTACGACCAATACAGGCATAACAACAGAAGAAAACAGCAGCCGAAAAGCGTCTTTAGCAAACCCGGAAGGAACGATGTAAATGTTTGGGATTCTTCCGAGAGAAGGCCGTTAACGACAGGGATATTTCGAACCTACGGGAAAGGACAAGCGAAAATACCGTGGATGGGGGCTTCGGTTCACGTGCCAAAAACATCGGGCCATAAGAAGGTAATTTTTTTTTTTTAATTATTGTAACGGCTAAAATCCGTATTCGAGTAACTTCATTTGGTCAGTCTAAAACTTTTAACTACAAAGTTCCCAAAAAAAAGTGCGTTATAAAATTTTATAACTGTTAATAAATTTTTGTAATTAAAATTTTTAACTGAGCAATATATTAATTTTATGCTTGAATTGCACATATTTAGCATATGGGGACTTTATAGGCTCTTTTTCAAACATTTTTCACGAGAAAAAAAAGGAAAAAAAATACAATTTTTTGAAATACAGTCAAACCTCCATAAGTTTCCGCCTTCGGGGCTGTAGGGGAAGAGGTTGGAAATTTATGGAGTGCCTCCACTACTGCCAGAAAAATGGCGATTTCCCCTCCAAACAAAAGATTTGTTTATAAACATTGAATGTTTTGAAAAAATCAAATATAAGTAAATCAACAATCTAAAATTTTACCATCTAATAGTTCAAATATTATTAACTTTTTCTGTTTAAAAAAACTGACTTTTTTTACTTTTTCTTTATTTTTTAGTTGATAAACAAACAGAAAAAATTTTTTCGTCTGCCACTTTAAATTTTTTAGAAAAGGGGTGGGGGTACGTTCGATTACTACCTAGTCGCCCGTGGAAATTTATAGAGGGGAAACTTATGGAGGTTTGACTGTAGAACTGGAGCCTTGTGGTCGACTTCCATCCACTACACCACTTTTCAACTAATTTTTAAAAGCGGCAATATGGTTCGTAAGTTGCCAATATTTTCCAGATTTTTCCAAATTTTCGGTTTATTTCTTGCATTTTAAATATGACAAAGGCTCAAAAATAAAGAAAAATAGAAATAGGAAAATTCGAGAAGCGTAAGAAGAAAATAAAAAAAAACTTAGAAAAAAACTGAAAATTATTTTTGTTATAAAATTTTATAACGAATTATAAATAGATGTCTTTTTTGGCGGGTTATAAAATTTTATAACGAAGTTTAAGTTTTTAATAACTCAATTTTATAACACACTTTTTCTTGGGTTCCGGAAAATTTTCCCCTAAAAATTTAATTTCCTACAAATTTAGGCGATACGTTAACCTATATAGCCACACTGCTGGCAAACCCATCTCGAAAAAAAATACTGCCCGGTTTGGTCCGGTTTCGGTTTCTTCGAAATAGTGGTGTAGGAACCGGCTTCGGTTTCAGTTTTTTTCACCGTCTCCTTAACCCAAGAAAAAGTGAATTATAAATATATATCGGCCAATACGATAATTATAAAAACTTATAACAAGATGATAAAACTTATAATCTTGTTATAAGCTTTTATAACGTATTAATCATCTTGTGTTATAAGTTTTTATAACGTATTGGCCGGACTTATTATAACTCACTTTTTCTAGGATAAAAAACCCGGTTCCGGTTCCGGTTTGGTGCGATATTTTTAGTTAACTGGGTTAGCGTTCGGGTTCGGTTTCAGCTCGGATTAATTGGCGTGTTTTAAGGGTCCCTAATTCCGAGTCTGAAGCTAGTTTTTATGTGGTTTTTTATGTGTTTCAACCTATTAAATGAGCCACCTCGGCTTCCGTACTTTTTGATGCGTTATAGTGCCGTAGTTGTATATTAATTTTTTTACACAAGCCACACTGATAAAACGCTATTAGTAATTATTACTCATATTAAGGGTAGATGTATAATTACTAATAGGTTAGGGTTAATTTTTATACATATTATTAGTCATTTTTACCATAATAATATTGATTATGGTAAAAATTACTAATAATATATATAAAAATTAACCCTAACCTATTAGTAATTATACATCTACCCTTAATATGAGTAATAATTACTAATAGTGTTTTATCCGTGCAAAATGCCGTTATTGGTTGAGAAAAAAAAAAAGAAAACAGAGTCATTCTACGCTTATATACCAAACGAAGTCAGCAAGGTCATATGGGATTCGAGTGTAAATGGATGCAAGAAAAAACTTTACATATCAACAATATGCTGTCGTTTTCCCTCACAGTCGCAAAGTCAAAGAAAATTAAAATTAATACTAACCATAGTGAATATAGAAGAACCATTGTTTCCCCAAGAAAAACCATTGATTGAAGTGGATTCCACCGACAAACAAAGTCATTTAATACGTTGCGATATAATGGTTGACAAACCGTCCACTTTTAGTTTAGATGAAATTGGAGAGGTCCACATCTTTGGAAAAGAGGAAATAGAAGTAGTCGGCAGTGAAAGATTCAAGCAGTTTTTTAAGAATTTAATTAATTTTTAGTCGGCGTTAATTTTTCTTCTAATTATTAATTTTTAATCCTTTCTTCGACGTTTAATGGTAATTCGGATGAGTTGCCTTCTTTCGTCTAAGGCCGGGAAAGATGTGAATCCCGATTTTCGGATGAAAAAAAAAAATTGACAACGCCGCATGGGACGACAAGTACTCAATTTCGGCGGATGTTCGAATTTTTGTTTTCTGCAAAAACATTTTTTTATCCTATTACTTTTAAAGAATATGGAAACTGTTTATTTTTCCTGAACGTCAACATTTTTTGGAGATTCCAAAAAAAAAAGTAATAATGATGTAATAAATTAATAATTTTTATAAGCAAAAAGGGTGAAAGTAAGTAGACGACGTAAATAATTTCATGGAAATGATTCGGTTATATCATAGTTGCTGTGGCTGATTGTTTTCTAAAAAATAAATCGGTTTGTTTATGTTTTGAAATTAAAAGCACCAAAAAATAAACGTGTTTTTTGCTTGTGTTTTAGGGATTTTATTTAACATAAAAATGGAGAATTGCTTAATTTGCGATACCAGTTCGAGTTTAAAAGAAAGTAGAACGTATAAAGCGGTTGGGATCAGTACGTTTGTTTCGGCTAGCAAAAAAAGGCGCGATTCAAAGTATTTGAAGATAAAAGATTTCTGCGAATATAATTTTCATACTACATGTTACAAGAGCTACACTAACTGTAAAAATGTGGAAAGGGCAGTCAAAAATTTACCTACACCTGCAGAGGTGTAGGTAAATGTTTTTGCAGAAAACAAAAATTCGAACATCCGCCGAAATTGAGTACTTGTCGTCCCATGCGGCGTTGTCAATTTTTTTTTTCATCCGAAAATCGGGATTCACATCTTTCCCGGCCTTAAACGAAAGAAGGCAACTCATCCGAATTACCATTAAACGTCGAAGAGGGGATTAAAAATTAATAATTAGAAGAAAAATTAACGTTATTTTCATAATTTTCATATTTATAAGAAATATTGTGGGGCAAGACACACATCAAATACAAGATTTTCCTCCCCGTTTATTTGGTATTGATAGTGGGAAGCTGCCATTTGTGGGTACGAGACCTCTTATGAGGACCTTTTAAACGAGGTTTAGTTTTTCTCTTTAGCTGCATTAAAACTGACGGACCGACCACCCTTGGGTGTTAGGCAAAATTCCGATATCACACGAAGATGGGACAACTTTTTTCAAACGGTTTAGGTTTTTTTCGAATATTTAGGGTCCTGCCTATAAGATAAATCAGATTTTTCCCGATTGCGATTATTTCCGTGGTGTGGAAAAATGATTGAATTTGAAAAGGCCGATTTTTTTACCTTATTCGGCCAGAACTCGGTTTTGGCAAATGGCACCGAGTTGCAAATTTAGGAGGTCATTCTGCTCGCCTTGTAGAACATTTTCACGGGAAAAAATTTCTGTTGGGATCAAACTTGAGATAGACGCGAAAATTTGATAATTCGACTGGATCATTCACATAGTTAAACGAAATACGAAATAAACGAAAAATGGAGGAGTCATTCTCGAGGTTACGGGGTATGACGTAGTCCTACGTCAAAAAATACAAATTATAGCGTTTTTTCAAACCTCGACTTTTATAAAACCCGAAATCGAATTGGGGGTTTGCAAAATTCGGGGTTCAAAAAATGCGTTATCACATTTTGCTGTTGTCTTTCCAAACCCCGAATCGGGGCTTAGAAAATTCGCAGTTTCTTAAGGGCCCCCGCATTTTTAATCCCAATTTCTTCCAAAATTTAGAATTAGCAAAATTACCAGTTCAAAAAACTCTCCAAAATCTGTAGTTCTTATTTTTAAACTTATAAACGCCTCTACACAGAAAAAGCTGTTTTCCCCATAAGCTAAACATAGATGAAGAATTCTTGTTAAATATTGCATAAATGACTGCCCATCATTTATTTACTTGCATTCTAAGTTCATAAGAATAAAAAGCTCAATAAATAAAGCGTTTACCAAACATTCGCAAACCATTCGCCATCTTGAATTTTGGTTTTTTACAATTATGACTTTATATTCGGTTTCAGCAGTTCAAAATACCCATGGCTACATGGTTTTTACAATTTTTAAGAAAATTAAAGCTTTGCAGGGTTGCAAAACTGATGGCGTCTGGGCATTAAAATCCATGGGCGGCAAAGGGTTCAAACAATTTTGTTACCAGATAAAAAATGTTTTAATACTGTTTGAATAACTCCGTTTTTTTTTCTTTGTAACAGGCTCACAAAGGAACGATAACGACGAGAATCGTTGTCCCAGACCAAGACGATTCAGATGAAACCAACATGGTAACCAGATCAAGGAGAGATTGTTCGGGATGTCCCGACGATCATACTGTCGTCGCCAGCAGGGGACATACTTTTGTGATACTACCGGAACCTTGTCCGACTATTAAGTACAATTCATTTTCCAAAATTTTTAATAACTTTTATTAAAAAAAAAAAAAAAAAAATTGTTTCAGATGGCACTCGATTACAGGCCCACGGCCGGGCATGAAAATAAGAGAAGGGAGGCACACGATCGTCGGGAAATTTGGGCATAGGAGGAAAATATGTGAATACCATTACCATGTTGTTGGTAAGTATACAACTTCTTCGGTTTTTCCGAGATTTATTTATATTACGTTTTAAGGAAAAGGTAATCGTTTTCAGAAAGAACAGATTCGCATTATTTAAAAAAAAAAAAAAAAAAAAAAAAAAATGTGAATGGAAAAGAAATTATTTTAAAAAAAAGTTCTCAAAAAATGGTCTAAAAAAATATCCAGAAAGTCGTGGGCCTATGGTCCCAAACAAAATTTTAAAATGTCAACCTAGCCTGGACGCTCTCTCTACCTGAGCACCCCCTAAGAAGACCAGGGTGTCTACCAGGAAATGAACTTCAAAATTGAGGTCATAAGGTATTTTAGGTCCTTTTTTTTTTTAGGAAAATTAGGTTCTTTTGCTTAAAATGTGAAGATATTAGTGGAAGAAGGAGGCCGTTCAAGAAACAAAAGAAAAACGCCATATAAATAAATACAAAACAAATTTCTTTCTTTCTGAACGGCCCCCTTCTTCCACTGATGTCTTCAACTATAAATTCGAAAATAATTCAATTTAGGCCGATATGAGCCTTTTAGCTTTGTTACAATATAAAATGAATTATATTAACGAATTAACATAGTTAAAAGAATTTGAAACATAATAAAATAAATTAAAAACATCTAGTTAACTGGCTTGAAGCTCAAGAAGAAAATTTCTTCTCAATTTTTGAATTTTGATATTTTTTTGATAAATATTTTTATAGGAAAAGACCAGTTTTTTTTTTTTTTTTTTTTTTTTTTTTTAAATTGAAATTAAGGTCATTTTAAGACCTGTTTTCAAAGTTCTTTTAAGCACCCCCCGCTCTTGGACACCCTGAGTAATCCCCTGTCGGTCTGCCTGTCTGTCTCCCTCTAAAAATATTCCAGTATTTAAATCACGTCCCTTTACCTTCCTTCCGTTTTTTCTCTTCCACTTCTATTTTTATGTCCCTCTAATTTTTTCCCTTATTATTACTTATTTTTTTTAAAGTTCGACACTGCACACGACTGGACGATCCAGACCTTGACATAACATGCACAGCGGACGACGCCTGGGGCTCGAAATGTTCAATTTCATGCGGTAAAAACCACGACGTTGTAGGAGCTTCCACAATCGAATGCCTAGATGATCTTACATGGTCCCACCCCTTGCCACAATGTAAAGGTAAGTATTACCTCCCACACCAAACAAATAATATTTCAACAGCCCTAATTTTTCTTTTTTTCACGATTTTTATTTCCAGCTAAAGCTGGTTGCAAAATGCCTAAATTACCAGACGAATCCAAATTATGGTGCCAAACCGCCAACCAAACGGTCCTGGAGGAAGATATATTCCCGGAAAATTCCTACTGCCGATTTAAATTAAACAATAAAGAAACAGTGATTCAGTGTAGAAACGGTGCGTGGGAACGGTTTCAAGTCCCAGACACGTTGGGACATGCCGAATTTGAACAGTATAAATATACAACAACCAACGATGATGATGATGATGATGATGATGACGAAAGTGAAAACGAAAACGAAAACGAATTAGAAGATAACAGCGATCCGTGCGATCCGAATCCCTGCAACGGGGGAATTTGCTTAAGATCGATGAAAGACAACGAACCTCCAATATGTATATGCCAACCATCATTTCATGGGAAGAAAAAAAAAAAAATTTAAAAACCACAATCTTACCTTATCTTCAAAAAATTTTTCCCAAGTCCAATGATGACAGCTGAGGCAGTGTGTGAAGATTTCTTGCTCATAGATGGAATCACATTGTTCATGACGACAAAACTTAAACCGAAATTAAATTGTCTTTTGTACAAAAAAATTAAAATAAATCTAAAGCATAACTGTAAATTATATGATGTCTTACGTACACACTTTAATATATGAAAAACAGCTGCTAAAAAAATTTAACGCCTTGATTATCGTTAAACATAATCACTTCCGCTTTCTTTTTCAATTCTAATTTCTTTAGCGCCTTTACTAAAACTTCTTCATCCAATCCATAAAATATTTCATTTGTGGTGTTATCACCTTCAGTTAATTCATAAAAGGTGCAAACTGTTCCTAATAATCCATTGTTCGAAGCCCAACGATGTATGGCTGAGCCTAACTCATCTAAAGTCTCCCAGTATATGTACCATCGATTCCTGGACTTGTCAGCTGCTTCAGCATGACCGGTCTTGCTGAGATCCTCCATGACTAATAAAATACCCTCCAGAGGTAGCTGACGATTTATGGCTGTGTTGCGAAATAATGGGCTTTGCTGAGCCTCTCTTATGTCCAGAACGCTTTGTTTTCTGGCTTTTAAGTAGTCCAAAACTAATTGACTCCAAGCAGTCATCTGTTGCTTCTGCGTTTCAAGGTTCACTTGCACCCTGAAATGAAAAAAAGCAGGTAATATTAATAAAAACTGTTTAATTATGATAAAAATAATTTTTATATAAAAAAAAGGTTGTTTCTAAGATGAATTCAAACAGAACATTATTAAAAAATGAGTCTCTTTTTTTGTAATTATTGAAAGCAATTTTTTCAAAAAATTGAATGCAGGATCCTGTTTACACCAATTTCCTGGATTTCCTAGATCTTTCATAACTATCAAAACTGCCACAAAAAACTTTCAATGGTATCGCATTTAAGGCCTGGTTAACAACTTTGTTTTTTAATAGAATCATGTATAATTAAGAACTGTCATGAAAAGTCCTCAGATAATTCAAATCTCATGGCTAAAATCATAGGCTACATATAACACATGTTAACAAATGGATTATCACATGTTAACTTAATGGGCTCAGATAACCTTATTGCTAAACTCACTTTCTTGTAAATTCCTCACAACTAACTTCTGAAAATCAGCATACGAAAATGTTCAGGAACCAAGAAATAAAATATGTTGTCATAGCTAATCTCCATACACTTAACATGTCTGTTACCGGCAGATTAAATTAAGATCGTCATTCTTCCATTTTAACCAAAAAAAAAAAAAAAAAAAAGAGCACCTAAAATGCTCACACATAGATACAACAATTTACAATAAACTCACTTATTAATAAATATGTCAGGAATTATTCATAAAATTAAAACCCTACCCCTGATTTACAAGATTAAACAAAAATGAACCTGTACCAACAGGAATATCGAAGATATGAGAACTAAGCATTTTTCAAGAGACTTACGTGAAGAACGGTGGAAAGTTATACTGCCAGGGCCATTCAAATTTCGCAGCCATTGTAATTGGATGAATCAAACCTTTGTAATAAAAAAAACGCTAAATTTTCCCGAATATATAAAGAAACAGATTAGTCAACTACGGCTAGAAAGTTGACGGATAGAAACATTCGGCTTCGATACAAGAAACGTGACCGCAACTGTCTTTTTTTCCAAGATGTCGTCGCTACTACCACGAAACAGCTGATAAATAGACTCCCATCATCAACAAGTTAAGACGACTAACCGCCATGTTTTAAGTCTTTACATAAGTTAATTATGAAAAATACGACAGAAATGCACAATGCGTCGTTTCTCTACATATTCAGGCTCTTTTTTCTTGAAAACCGAACGTAAATAAAAAAGCATTGTGAATTTGTGATCAAAGGTTAATTAATTTTTTTAAAACTTATTAGATTGTAATTATAAAAAATGGCTTTGCGGTGTTCATCAAACATATTAAAAAGTCACTCGAGTAGATTTTTATATTGTTCTAAGGTATTTTTTTCAAAAACAGATAGCTTAAACAAAATCAAGCTCCCTGAAGATCTGATACCGAAAAATAAATTTGAACCATATATAGAAAAGCAAACTACCAAAGGTAAAATTTATGATAAGAAGCCGTTCAGATTACCCTTGAAAGCAGGAAAAAAATATGCATGGTGTTCTTGTGGGCATAGTAAGTCGCAAGTATGTATTTCAAAATTATTTCCCCTGCTTTTCATAATTTTAATAAATTTTTCATTTTCAGCCTATTTGCGATGGGACACATAAAATAATAGAATTAAAGATAAAGGAAAAACCAGTGTTTTTTGAAGTAGGAGAAACCAAAGACTATTGGTTGTGTAATTGTAAGCAAACAAATCATCGACCTTTTTGTGATGGAACTCATCAAAACGAGGAAATTCAGGAAGCCATCAAATATTCCAAATTTTAGAAACTATAATAAAATTCTAGCAAAAACAAGACTAATAAATAAACATATAAAAATTTTAAAAAATTACTACTCATTTATACTATCAGGGATTTTAGGGCAGTCTTCAGTTGTAGCTCCACATGCAAGAAGCTTGTTTTCCAAAATATGAATTTTCTAAAACCAACAAAAAAAAAGCTTAAATCAATACAGGTAATTTTCGAATTTCAGTTATTTTGATAATTAAGATTTACCTGCAAATCCATCTGCCTCCTTTTCATCGCCTGCGCTTCAGATTCTTCCAACATTTTCAAGTAGTGCATCTCAAGGGTTTTAATTTTTCCCACGAAGTTCTCATTCAAATCCGCATTAATGACGTTGAGACCAGTTTCCGCGGTTTTAGCTTTTAACTGCATTTCTAAAGCAGCTATATGCAAATCTTTGCGATTTATAATTTGTTGAAGCTGAGACTGAAAAGCATTTGCCATGCTTTCTCGTTCTTTTTCTAACTTTTTGGTTTTGGTTTTCAAAATGTGAATTTTTTTTCTTTCTTTCTCTGAGGTTCCAATGAGTTTTTTATTAAAATCTTTTAACGGAGTGATCTCGTAGGTTGAATCCTTCGTTTTTAGCCGGAATATTTCATTTTCCTTTTCTTCTAATAATCTTTCTAGATTTGATATTTCGTTTGTGTACCTCCTTTCCAATTCGTTCATCTCCATTTGGTGCTGAAGAACAAAAAATAATGTTACTTTTTGACAACAAGAAGGGGTTTATTCAGTTTTACACACTTCTCTTTTATAGCTCAGAAAGGTTTCTTCACATTTTTTCTCCATCAATTTCAATATGTTCTCTGCTTCTTTCAACTGCTTCTCTGCTTCCATCCATTTTTTTTCTGAGTCGTTCATTTTACTTTTCAAATCAACCAGTGAATCTGCTCTTTCCCTTTCCAGATCCCGCTGCTTATTTTCTAGAATTCGATTAGTCTCTTCCAATACTGCAACCCTGAAAAGATTTTCATTAAAGTTCAATAAACTAAAAAAAAAAAAAAAATTATAATTGATGGGATGGCAACCTAAACCCTCCAATTTTATACCACTAATGAAAATTTTGAAAGAAACGGATTCAAGAAAATCCTTTTAAAAAAAATCTTACGAATTCTCACTTTTTTTCCAAAGCACTATTGCGACTTTTAAAATCATTCAACAGTCTTGAATGGGATAAAACTACTTCAACCTTCTTTTTCAATTTCTCATTTTCCTGTTGTAACATTTCAATGGTATCATTCAGCTTCGATATTTTATTTCCGTAAGATAACTGAATTTTTTTAACATCTTTAGGCGAGCCTTTCGCGGCCTAGAAAAGAAAATTTTAAAAAATTTAGAAAAACAAAATCGTCAAAAACATTTAATCTTTAAAAGAGAATTTCTGACTCAAAATTAATCCGCCAGGAGCTCTGCATGTCCATTTAAAATTCTCAATTTTAGAAAATCTTTGACAGACACAACACAATTTCATTGTCGTTTGAACATCCACCAAACCTGGCAGACTAATTTTGCGTCTAAAATCCCTATCGCACCTTTAACTGTTGCGAAATTAACGACTTTATGATTTGCTGGTAACGCTCGACCATCAATTGATCATTCATAGCTCGTTCTTGATAATCTTTTTGAATTGCAAGACATTCGGCATGATCAATTTCGTAGTAAGATTTTTTATCGTTTAACCTAGAAAAAAATTCTCCTTCCGAAAATTTTTCGTCCGATGTGTTGGCAGTGGGAGATGTGAAAGAGTCTTCGGTTGAATAATCTAAATCGGATGCGTTGCTGCTTCTCCAAGTTGAAGGTGGGCTGGCCTAAAATAAAACAAAAAAATAATTTTTAATTGAATGTCTATTTCTTTCCTCTCCCTGAAAATTTTCAAATTGAACAATGTATTGTTCGAGTTCTGTTTTTCGCGGTTAAACTTTAACTGTCCGTGCGGTTCGGTCCAAACTCTCGAAAACCCACATTCGGTGCGGTTTTTTCCTTTACCAACACTAGAATTTATTTTTCCTTAATTTTTTTTTTTTAAATTACCGGAGATAAAACGTTTCTAAGCGGTCCATCAGGAGGCTGACTGTTAAACGGCCGTTCCAAACGTTTTCGTTTCACCTGACTGCAAAGTTCGGATAATATCTGATTTCTTTCGAACCTTTCCCATCGTGGGCATTGGTCCAATTTTGACAGCCATAAAAGGCATAACTGGGCATCTGAAAAAAAAAAAATAATAGATTTTATTGAAAAAAAAATCGTTCTAATCCTCACAAATAACGAAATCTTTACCTTTGGATTTGTCTAACTGTTGAATCAAAGGTCGAATATGCGACAAGAGACTTTTATATTCCTTAGCGAGTTTCAATTCATTGTCGGTGCTATCACAACTCATATCTTATAAATAACATTTCTTCAATTACAAAATAAATATTCTAAAATTTTCAAAATAAATAATTTGATTTTTCATAGGAGGCAGTGGTTTGAGATATTTTTTAAAAAAATACCATAATATTCCGGAATTTGAAGAATTACAATGTTGAAGTTTCCAATTTAAATCTTTTCCTAAAAAAAAGAAAGAAAAAAAAACTTTTTTTAAAATGACTGTTTTAAAAGATTGAGAAGTGACTTTTACCTATTATAATTTTTTTTTCTATTAAATTAGCAGTCCATGTCGAAAGTCATGCTAGGTTTTCCGGATAATTTTAAAGTTTCGTCTACGAATTTGGATGATTTAGAGATTTGTTCATCGGCTGTTTGCAAAACGGTTTGTAGGCGTTTTCGCAAAGGGATCATGTAAGTTCCCATCCATTCTTCGATGGTAGGTTCGAAGTAAATGGCGGACATGTGACTACGGAGGAATTTTTCTGTTTCATTTAATTCTCCTAAAAAGCTGGAAATGAAAGAAATGTATTAGGAAACCTGTTTACATAGAAAAAATCGTCCATTCCCAGCGAAACTACTTTAAACGTGATAAAGACGTCAACTATATACGTACCGCAGACGTCATCAGGTATATTCCCTTTCCAGGTCTTTTTTAAGAGATTTTCGACGTCACAATGACGTCATCAGGTATCACCGATAACTTCTGTCACTGAATGACATCAATATGATGTCTGTTATATGTCATTCAGTGACAGATGTTATCGGTCATACCTGATGACGTCACTGTGACGGAAAGTGACCAGACACTGATGACGAAAATCTGATGTGTCAATATGACGTCACCTTTTTCGCTGGTTTTTTTTTTGAAGGGAAATTCGTAATGATTTCGGAAATAACTGCAAATTAGTGGCCTTTTTCGGTAAGCAGGCCAAGGGCACTCTATTCCCCCTAAGAGAAGGCATGAACACCCCCGTAATTTTTTATTTTTTTTAAGCATTAAATGACTAGGAATCGGTTTTCAATTTTTCAAATTTTTCATGTTCAAGCTCTAGGCTCCCCCTGTCCCCTCGAGCTGGTTCCAGGCTTAGCAATAATTTTCCAGAAATCCATGTAGCTGATTTCAAACTGTCCCCCTTTTTTAAAACTAAAACTTACTTATTCAAAACAGGAACTAAAGTAACGAGCTGCATCGGATTAACTAGACTCCTTGAAACTTGCCACTCATTCATCCACGTTTCCAATCTGAAAAATTAATATAAATAAGCCTACCCTTCTCTGCAATGAAGCTTAAGGGGAGGTAGACTTACGGCCTATCCCACTACTTTCCATTTTTATTTTACTTTTTTATACCTTAGACCGCAAGAACTACCGCTCTCATAATGGGCGATGAGAGGGACCTACTATATTTAGACACGGATTCCGAACCGTGTTGGGCATCACAGTATGATTTCACATTGATCTCATAACAAGAATCAAGAGGTGAATGCATGGTATAAACTTGACTCGACCGCGGACCTTCCGCGTGCGAATCGAGAGTCTTACCAATGGACTACCGCTCGCCCTTTTAAAAAATTAATATAAAGTAAATTTAAATTAAATTTCCCCACCAAAAAATGTCTCATTAAAAATTTTTTAAACTCACTGGTCGCTTCCCAGTGCCATGTTGACGGACTGTCGCAAATTCACAAACTTTGATATTCCCTTCATAACTTCCCATCCCAAAAAATTAAAATTATAAGGTACGTCGGACGGCGTGGATAGGGTGCTGATTTCATTGGAATAGCCAAGGTCGGCGTCAACCCTTGCGACCGTCGTCGGGGTGTAACTTTTATCCTCTAATATTAATAAACAAACCCCAAGACAAGGTAAACTCGTTGGCAGCAATTCACATAGAGCCGCAAAATGATCGTACCTAAAATAAATTTTTTAAAAAAGTTTTTTAAAATTATAAAACTGATGAAAAGCAAAAAAAATTAATACCTTGACCATCCTGTTAAAACAGCCCCTCTGAAATTCGTTTTCAACTGACCAAGCATACACGTCCAATGTAAAATATTGCTAGCATGGTGATTTATAATTGGCAAAAGCTGTGAACCTCCAGTAGCACCCTTAAAAGCCCCGGCAATCCAAACATTATCGAAATAAGAATATTTCCTTAACAGATTTGGTGGAAGTGTAAAATTATCACCTGAATTGTAATGCCAGACCATCGGCTCTACCAAACTCTTCAAATTGTAAGCTAAAATAATAATTTTTCAATTAATTTAATTTTCCTTTCTGCAAATTTTTAAAAATAAAGTAACTTACTCTGTAATGTAGCTTCATCCATATCACGCAACATATCATCCCACATAATAATATTCAGGCCAGGCCACTTTACTTTTATCACATCAATGACTTTTCTTAAGTGTTTCAAAAATAAATCTTCTTTAGTTTCTCCGTTGTCTAATCGATTCCTGCATTTCTCACACAAGCCCATGTGCCAAACTTCATCTGCGCCAATATGTATAAATTTGATCCCGGCATGGAAGCTGATGACTTGTTCCAGCATTGCTATTACAAGATCCAATGAATTTGGGTGACTGGGGCACAGCGAACTTGGAAACAAGGGAACCTCTCGATACTGAACATAATTTTTATGCTTCAAAACAAACTAGGGAAAAACAATCACATGAGTACAAGCTTTGTTGTTTTGTATTTATAAAGTGATATTTACCTCCAAATGGCCAAACGTTTGCACTAATGGAATAACTTCTAATTTAGCTTCTTTGGCATAGTCGACTATTTGTGTAACATCATCCAAGGTATACAATTTATTGTTTAGTACTTCCAATTCTCCTTTGTATGGAAAGCAATCTTCCCATTCGATGATAAGTCCAGTGACACCCCATTTGATAAACAATGGATATAACTAAAATGAAGAAAAAGGAAACTGATAAGCTTTTTTTTTATATTTTTACAAAGAAAGAGACTCACGTTTTTTAAATAAACAGGCTTTGGGGGAGCTCCTTTTAAATCTAAATGCACGAGCCGATGATTTCCAATCACAGACATTTTTAAAAATCGTTGCTTAATTCGTTATTCAAATAGATTGACATAATTTGACTTTGTACATGTAAAGGTGATATATTGACAAGTGTAAACAAACATGGCGGAACAAACTTGCTCTTGATTACGATAGATGGCAGTGCTATTTTACCGGCAAAAAGTTTTAAAACTTTCTAATACTTTTTTTTTCTTCCTCAGACTCTATTTATTATTTATTTTATTTCATTTTTTTTTTTTTTTTTTTTTTTTTTTAAATTGTAAAAAGTATGGGTATACATTTAAGAGGAGGCTTCACGGACGCCGGAAGGAATGGCTGTTTTCTAATACTCGATTTACGATTTAAAAAAATCCAAATTTTAGGTATCTAACGAACTCCTCTGGTATATCCTGAAACATTTAGTGCAAGTTTCAGCTTGTCTGAAATGTATGGGAGGCAGGAAAATAATTTTTAAAAAAATTGCGGTCGAAAAACTTTGATTTTGATTTTGTTTCCCTGTTTTTGTTTGCTTGGAACAAGCTGAAACTTGTACCAAAATACAAGAAAATGCCAAAGGAGTTCGTTAGGTACCTAAATTTGATTTTTTTCTTACTGTAAATCAAGTGTTAGACAAAACAGTCATACCTTCCGATATTCTTAATATTCTTCATATTTTGATGGGAATGGCCGAGCGGTTAAGGCGTTCTCCCACGGATTGGGGTTCAAGGATGTGTAAGTCCTTGTTGGTTCAAATCCAGCTTCCAATCAATTTTTTCTTTACTTAGTTTTTATAAATTTATATTCTTCATATTTTTCACATCTGCAGACATTAATGTAACATAAATATCCAAAATTTATTGGATCTTTTAGGAACAAAAACGTAGTGTCCTTAATATTTTTCAAAAATTTTATCATAAGTGACATCAATAAAACATAATATTTTAATATTATAAAATATTTAAGATTATTAAAATATAAATAAATATTTAAGATATATTAAAATTATAAACTATCTAAAGCACTTTCTTTGGACGGTTTTAAGTAAAAGTGTTTTAGTAAACTCGGTTGTCTCGATCCGTTCTTGCGAGATGATAAGATGTCTCTTCCTCTTTGGGCAATAGGAATCTTTACATGAGCGCTCAGTTTTGAAGGTAAAAGAATCGATATAATAGGGAACAGTCCAACCATCCGAAGTACAGCCTTCTGTTGGCGAGTTGTTTGCATAAGGCAAATCACGAGAACAATCAGCAATTTGAGAATAATCCTCGGTATACCTCTGCTCTGCTTTCGAACATCTGCCAGTTTCCAGATTAACAGGAAGAGAATCCGAGAGCTGAACCTAAAAATAAATAAAAATTATTTAAAATTTAAAAAAATATGCCTGGCTGCCGGTTCAATTGTAAACGAGAGATGAAACTGAGCAATGACTCTGTTGCGAAATTCTGACTCATAACAACTAAAATGATTCATAACAACAGCTAAAAAAATTATTTAAAACAAGACAAAGGTATTTTTAAATAATTTTATAAAAAAGGAAAATGGAAATCATTTACTAATCCCTCAAAGAACCGAAACTGAAATCAATGAGAAAAGAATAGTAAATCGCTGACCGTAATTACAATTAGAAGCAAAGGAAACGGAAGTCAAAATCGATATCGAAACCATATTAATTGAATATGAATAAAAAATCAAAAACCGTAATAAAAAAGGATTTTTTTTTTTGTTTTTTTTTAATTAATTTTTTATTCAATCTTTTCTTTAGTTTTATGTTCTGGGTTCTTTAATTTTTATCTAATTTATAACGTTCTCAATCTCTTTTGAATAGAACTTTTAGTTAACTTCTAAAACTCAAATCCAAATCCACTGCAAAAAAAAATTTTTTTGCAATGGATTTGAGTTGATATTTACGTAATATTGGCTAAAAATAAAAAGGTACGTTTTTTTAAAGACTACCCATATAAGCTAAAGCAATTTTTTAATATTAAAATTTTAACTTTGAGGACTTTAATTTAAATTTTGACTAGTTTTTTTCTATAGAAAATCAGGTCTAAATCTTTTAATTTAAAATTTTTTTTTTGTGCCAGGAAAAAAAATTATATTTTTATCAAAAAATTCGAATTTTTGGACCAAAAACGAACAAAAAAAATGCATTAAAGTTTTTAAATCGTTTCATTGTTTAAATTAGCAATATTAAAGACGTAAGACTCTACTTGGGGATGTGCCCCCATATCTCAGTCTAATTTTTTAATTTTTAATTTTTTCGAATGAATTCATTTTGTTAACTTTTCCGCGGCCTTGTGCCTGTTTGAAATGTCTGATCAATTCAAAACCTAGCTATAAAAAAGTGAAAGGAAAAAAAATTATATTGCTTAAGAATAATCGTGATTGAAACTAAGGAAAAAAATCGAAAGAAAAACAGTAAAGGCAATTAAAATCAAATTATCACAATGAAGAAAAAACTGATATCAAAATCAAAATGAAAATCTAAAACCTAAAACCTATAAGCTTTAGAAGCAAATAACCATAACTGAAATTAAATTAATACAAAAATTTGATAATGGAAAACCGAAATTTATCACAGATTGAGCGGATTTAAGAATGGAAATCGAAACTGCGATCAAGAGACAATTTGTCTCCTTAATTGAAAAAAAAGTACTTGATTTTGCAGAAACGTGACGGCAATCGGGCAATTAGTCATTATTTCAGTGAATTTCGCTGGAAGCCTAGTTTTAGTTATTGACGAATTTAAAAAAAAGAGAGAATACTGAAATTTCTGACCTGCTATTGCTGTTTTTTTTTTTTTTTTTTCCTTTTTAAATATATTTTTGTAGTTGGTTTTGTGATCAGGTAGTTTGCTAGCAAAACCAGGCAACATCCAATAAAAAAAAAAAAGAAAAAAGAAAAAATCAAAGCTCCAAATAGGTTCCCGATTTTTTTGGGAGCTTAAAATTTGGAAAACCCAGGTTTTTTTAAGGCTTCCAATTTTTTAATTTTGCCTGAGATCTGGGGCGGCTGCCTCAGTAAAAAATTTAACAATTTAAAAAAATTAAAAATTGAAAAATTAATGCTGAGTCTCCATTGGTAAATTAATTACATGATGTAATAATAAAATTATAGAATTTAATTAAATGGTTGGCAAAGGTGTTAATTTTTTTTTTTTTTTTTAATCTTTGGAGCTCGATATCCTTTTCCATAAGGTGGATCTAACCAATAAGATCGAAAAAAAACGATTTGGTACCTCCGAAAACCTTTTAATGTAATTAATTACCATAGTATGAAGACACACTACACCTTAAAAATTAAAAAATTAGAAAATTGAAAATTAAAAATTAACAATTTAAAAAAACCACTGTGCCACTGCATAGTAGTTTAAAATTCACAGTTAAGTTTAAATAAATTTATCAGAAGCCCTGGGTCCAACCAAAAAAAAAAAATCTCTTGAGTGTAATAACTGAACCATCGTTCTTTTAGACTAGAAAAAACTGCCAGAGGGCTTCAGTATTTTATTTGAATACTAGGCATTTTTCCTGCTTAGCTTAAGTATTTCTAAAAGAAAAAGGGCGGAAGCAATTAGAAAAGTGCTGGGGCGCTTCTTTATCCCGCGCACCTGAAAACATCTCGAAGAGTGATAAGTTGAATCGCATAGTTAGAAACGTTTACATAGTTCTTGTTTTAAAGTCTCGTATTTTTTAAAAAAAAGCAAAAAATGTTAAAAAGTTACAAAACTACCTTTTTTATTGCGACAACGCGATACCGGCTTATGATTTTGTTTAATGGGCAGGGAAAGAAAATAAAAAAAAATAATAATAATGATAAGATAAACAATTTGATTAAATCCTAAACTTGAGCTCTAATCTCGGAAAAGTTCTCCAAGGGCAGAAAAAAAAAAAAAAAAAATTTTAAAAATCACTTTCTATCGGTTTGGGTTTTATGCCACCTACCAATGTCATAATAATAAGGAGACAAAAGAACATCCAACGCTGAAGTACCATATTTAGTATTTACTGGACACAATAATTATTAAAGAGTTACTAACAACCAAAAAAAACTATCAAATCCCAAAAATGTACGATTTTGAACTAATTTGCTTCAATTCGCGAGAAACATCTACAGTGTTTTAAGTAGGGGATTCTATATAAGCACCCTTTTTATATAGGTTCCGCAGTTCTTTTCCGCGAACGATCGACTTGTTCCAATGTGACATTTCAAAGATGAATCCCTCCATCTATGGCTGTTACCATACTCTAGGTGCGGATTAGCTCCAATAGCTTCGAAAAGTGTTTATGTGGGCTTCCATAAGCTAAACACGAGATAGGCTCACAAGCAATGTAAATAGAATAGAAATGCTCCATCTATGGATTCTATTATCTTTGTCAGACGCCATGTCGAATAAAAAATAATGTTAATATTGTAATTTCGGTTCTTATTTAGCTAAAATATACTTACCTATCACAATTTCTTAATGCAGGCGCCCTGATTTTGGGCTGGACTGAAAAAAATCCTTTTATTTCACGTGGAAACTGAGTCACTGAGTCACTCATGAATGACGCGTCATTCATTTTTTGTAAAACTTTAATTGCTTAAAAGTTTCCTTTGCACTGGCAAATTCATCAAAGTCAAAATTTTAATATCCGACTTTTACATTCCTAAACTTTCCTTTTTTGAACGGATATATTTCTTTTTTAATCCCTGCAAGCGCTAAATGAGATATTTTTTCGCACAAAGCACATAAAGCTTGAATGATTCACTCCGCACTTTCACACTACTTCACTTCAAGGATCTTTTTCCCCCGATTTTCCGAAGACTGATTGCCTTATTTTTATGATGTTATTTTATTAGCCTTAGATCACGGCCCGACTTTTAAAAATTAAACAATTCGATTTGCTGAAAAATAAATACATTGCTGTAAAAGCAATGCAAATACCGGTGGTTATGATATTTATTCGCTTTCGAATAGACCGGAAGGGCGAGATTAGCTTCTCAGGCCATTTTTATCAGCGGGGGAAAAAAATAAAATAAAAATAACAACTTATTTGAATGTATTTTGAATGACGTCAATAGGTAAGCTTTTTCTGGGCCACTATTGTTTTTTATTTTACATTTAGGAGGGAAATCTATTTAGCAGCAACACAAAAAGCCCGTTTTCGAAATAACTAGCCTTAAACGTTTTATTACCCTTAGGTTCTTGCTAAGCGGAATCAGAGGCTGACTAGCGCCCAGAGCTACCGGAATTTTCCCGGTGCGCCTATTTGGAAAGAAAAAAAAAGCGCCTTCATTGTTAAGAAACAAAAAAAATGATTTCATTAAGAAATAAAAAAATTAAAAAGCTAAGAATTTCTATATTATAAAATTTTTATTTTTTATGAAAGTAAAAACTTTAAAGATCTGGGTTTAAAATTATAAAAAAAACAGCATGCTAGAGACATAGTGGAGAAGCAGCACCATGCTGCTATGTTTCAAAATTAATTTTCTAAAATTCTGTACCTCAGTGCAGAACATTGAACAACACCAAGCCCATTCAAGGATTGCAACTTCTTATTTCAAACCCGACTTTACAAAAGGTAAGGTGTCCCTGGCACATATCTTGGCGAAGGACTGACGTCATCGAAAGCCTTAACAAGGATATTTTTGCTTGCCCACTAATTGACAATTCTTTAGTTCGTCACTTATTAATACTTGTGCAAGATACTTTATTTTTTTCACTGTTACCAAAGGCCATTTCAAGTTTAAAAAAAAAAAAAAAAAAATACACAATACAATACAACCTGCATAAATTTTTGAATTTTTGTAGTTTTTAATTAGTCATTTATGAAAGTCCTACTACATACATGTTTTACTGAATACGAAATGCCATTTATTATTGTAAAAATTAGCTTTTTTAGATCTTTTAAGTTTTTATTAATTAATTAACTATTTTAATTCAAGTAAATTTAAAGTTCGGTAACATCGTTGTGTATTTGTTATTCAGGTAGAATAAAGAAAATCCTGGAAAAAAAATTCATAAATTTTACACTCATGTTCAATTTCTGAAAACGAAAAATTGTGCTTTCATGTTTTACCTGTTGGTCTTAACTAATTAATCGATTTTTTTTTAAATTTTAAGAGAAGATTTTATTTCAAAATATGTAAATAAGTAAAATAAGACCGCTTCTTTCTAATTTACTTTTTCAGTGGCAGGTACAGAAGTTAGTCTGGGTAATAAGGTTAATGCCACCACATCATAACAGCCTTTTTTTTATTCATAATTTTGACGAAGGGGAAAAGGGATAGAATTTGTTAGTGTTTTTTTTCTTTTTGACCGGCACGTCTGCGTAGTTCTAAATAACAATGCAGGCGATTTAGATTTACAGCAGGTACACTATTTGTATGAAAAAAAAAAAAAAAAAAAAATCATTTATGCAACAAAGTTTTTAGAAACTGTTGTTAAGAAATGAAAAAACAGCCTTGCCATCACATATTCGCGGCTCCTCAAGGACGTGCGGCCCAGTAAAAACGAGCGGCCCAAGTCCGTTGCCTATTTTGCCTACTGAAAAATTCGGCCCTGGCACCGTTTTATACGACAGTGACTACCGGATCGAAAGAACTTTCTCACAATTTAAATGAAGAATAATTCCATTATTCTTTGCAGCAAATGACAACAAAACCCTACTTAACTCCACAGCTCTGCAAAACTCGTCTGTTCTGTATTAAGCTTATCCTGCAGAAAACATCTATACAATTTTCAAATTAGAGTCAATTTTCCACCAAAAATTAAATTTACATTTCTTTCACTTGAAAATATTCAAAAAAGAAAAGGAAAAATACGGTAAAATGTTAAATTCACACAAAAATACACTAAAAATGCATTAATCGCCATTTTGGAAACCTGTTCACGTCATCATGACGTATGCGCAGACCAGTCGGCGCCAAGTGATTTTCGGGATCAGCGCAGTACGGTGATTCCGATTCCAGCTTCCGATGGAGTCGGATCGGTTTTTTTCGCCGGTGTCCGTGAGTGCATTTTTTTTTCTTTAATTTTAATAAATTAATTTTTTAGCTCGGGCTTTATTTAATTTAAATAAAATAGTGTTCGGTTTTTATTTTATTTTTTTAAGAATAATTTAATTATTGAATTTTAAATACGGTATATAATTTTTTTTTTTTTTTTAAATTTACTATTATCGGTCCGGCTTGGAGGCAAACCAGGAGGTTTTGGTCTCCCATCGTAGAAGGCCTAGGTATCGACCCAGCGACTGGCCTTGTGGTATTAGTGTTAAGGGTTTAGTGTTAAGTTCCTTCGCAAATCGTTACGTTAGGAGTCAGCTCCTCTCTTGGAGCTGCAGAGTTTTATTAGGCTGTATATTCTATTCGATTCGAACATGCATGGCGCGGGAGATAAGCTCCATAGTGAGAGTCTCCAGGGTTTCATTTCGGATGACTGGGTGTCCGAGGTTATTGGCGCACCGCAAGCCTTAACTGAACATATGTAGAGTTAAAGCCGATAGGTCTCCGGCTAGCTCTGATGGCATGGTTCCCTAGACGGCCGGTCCAATGCGGAAGGTCTTAAGCTTTTACGCCTGGAAATCCGAAATTTTTTTGCATATTTGCATTTTTTTTTATAATCTCAAAGTAATAACTTAAAAACAAAAATAGTAATAATAATAACATTAGAATTTAAAACAATTAATTTTTTTATTTCAATCATATCGCGGGAGATAAACTCCGTTGTGAGGGTCTCCAACCACCCCCCCCCCCCTTTTTTAACCGTCTTTTTTTTTTTTTTTGTTTATGTTTCAGTTTTCACAGTAGCAGCCAGAGGAATCGTCGCAGCCGCAACGCAGTCCAAAAGCTTCATCAACGAGGTTTGAGAGTTCACATCGCAGAGCAGTACCTTCATTCCGACTTCATCTTCCGAATGGGTCGGATCGGTCTTTTTCGCCCGCGTCCGTGAGTGCATTTTTTTTTCTTTAATTTTAATAAATTATTTTTTTAGCTCGGGCTTTATTTAATTTAAATAAAATAGTGTTCGGTTTTTATTTTATTTTTTTAAAAATAATTTAATTATTAAATTTTAAATACGGCATATAATTTTTTTTTTTTAATTTACTATTATCGGTCCGGCTTGGAGGCAAACCAGGAGGTTTGGTCTCCCATCGTAGAAGGCCTAGGTATCGACCCAGCGACTGGCCTTGTGGTGTTAGTGTTAAGGGTTTAGTGTTAAGTTCCCCCGCAAATCGTTACGTTAGGAGTCAGCTCCTCTCTTGGAGCTGCACAGTTTTATTAGGCTGTATATTCTATTCGATTCGAACATGCATGGCGCGGGAGATAAGCTCCATAGTGAGAGTCTCCAGGGTTTTCTTTTGGATGACTGGGTGTCCGAGGTTATTGGCGCACCGCAAGCCTTAACTGTACATATGTAGAGTTAAAGCCGATAGGTCTCCGGCTAGCTCTGATGGCATGGTTCCCTAGACGGCCGGTCCAATGCGGAAGGTCTTAAGCTCTTACGCCTGGAAATCCGAAATTTTTTTGCATATTTGCATTTTTTTTATAATCTCAAAGTAATAATTTAAAAACAAAAATTGTTATGATACTAACATTACAATTTAAAATAATTAATTTTTTTTTTCATTCATACCGCGGGAGATAAACTCCATTGTGAGGGTCTCCAACCCCCCCCTTCTTTAATCGTCTTTTTTTTTTTTTCTTTTCTTTGTTTCAGTTTTCACAGTAACAGCCAGAGGAATCATCGCAGCCAGGGGAATCGTCGCAGCCGCAACGCAGTCCAAAAGCTTCATCAACGAGGTTTGAGAGTTCACATCGCAGAGCAGTACCTTCATTTCGACTTCATCTTCCGAAGGGGTCGGATCGGTCTTTTTCGCCCGCGTCCGTGAGTGCATTTTTTTTTCTTTAATTTTAATAAATTATATTTTAGCTCGGGCTTTATTCAATTTAAATAAAATAGTGTTCGGTTTTTATTTTATTTTTTTAAAAATAATTTAATTATTAAATTTTAAATACGGTATATAATTTTTTTTTTTTTTTTTTTTTTTTTTTTTTTTTTAATTTACTATTATCGGTCCGGTCCGGCTTGGAGGCAAACCTGGAGGTTCTGTCTCCCATCGTAGAAGGCCTAGGTATCGACCCAGCGACTGGCCTTGTGGTATTAGTGTTAAGGGTTTAGTGTTAAGTTCCCCCGCAAATCGTTACGTTAGGAGTCAGCTCCTCTCTTGGAGCTGCACAGTTTTATTAGGCTGTGTATTCTATTCGATTCGAACATGCATGGCGCGGGAGATAAGCTCCATAGTGAGAGTCTCCAGGGTTTCATTTCGGATGACTGGGCGTCCGAGGTTATTGGCGCACCGCAAGCCTTAACTGTACATATGTAGAGTTAAAGCCGATAGGTCTCCGGCTAGCTCTGATGGCATGGTTCCCTAGACGGCCGGTCCAATGCGGAAGGTCTTAAGCTTTTACGCCTGGAAATCCGAAATTTTTTTGCATATTTGCATTTTTTTTATAATCTCAAAGTAATAACTTAAAAACAAAAATAGTAATAATAATAACATTAGAATTTAAAACAATTAATTTTTTTTTTCCATCATACCGCGGAAGATAAACTCCATTGTTAAGGTCTCCAACCCCCGCACTTTTTTTAATCGTCTTTTTTTTTTTCTTTTGTTTGTTTCAGTTTTCACAGTAACAGCCAGAGGAATCATCGCAGCCAGGGGAATCGTCGCAGCCGCAACGCAGTCCAAAAGCTTCATCAACGAGGTTTGAGAGTTCACATCGCAGAGCAGTACCTTCATTTCGACTTCATCTTCCGAAGGGGTCGGATCGGTCTTTTTCGCTCGCGTACGGGAGTGCATTTATTTATTTTTTTTTTTTTTACTTTAATAAATTATTTTTTTAGCTCGGGCTTTATTTAATTTAAATAAAATAGTGTTCGGTTTTTATTTAATTTTTTTAAAAATAATTTAATTATTAAATTTTAAATACGGTATATAATTTTTTTTTTTTTAAATTTACTATTATCGGTCCGGTCCGGCTTGGAGGCAAACCTGGAGGTTCTGTCTCCCATCGTAGAAGGCCTAGGTATCGACCCAGCGACTGGCCTTGTGGTATTAGTGTTAAGGGTTTAGTGTTAAGTTCCCCCGCAAATCGTTACGTTAGGAGTCAGCTCCTCTCTTGGAGCTGCAGAGTTTTATTAGGCTGTATATTCTATTCGATTCGAACATGCATGGCGCGGGAGATAAGCTCCATAGTGAGAGTCTCCAGGGTTTTCTTTCGAATGACTGGGTGTCCGAGGTTATTGGCGCACCGCAAGCCTTAACTGTACATATGTAGAGTTAAAGCCGATAGGTCTCCGGCTAGCTCTGATGGCATGGTTCCCTAGACGGCCGGTCCAATGCGGAAGGTCTTAAGCTTTTACGCCTGGAAATCCGAAATTTTTTTGCATATTTGCATTTTTTTTATAATCTCAAAGTAATAATTTAAAAACAAAAATTGTTATGATACTAACATTACAATTTAAAATAATTAATTTTTTTTTTCATTCATACCGCGGGAGATAAACTCCATTGTGAGGGTCTCCAACCCCCCCCCCCCCCTTTTTAATCGTCTTTTTTTTTTTTTCTTTTCTTTGTTTCAGTTTTCACAGTAACAGCCAGAGGAATCATCGCAGCCAGGGGAATATTCGCAGCCGCAACGCAGTCCAAAAGCTTTATCAACGAGGTTTGAGAGTTCACATCACAGAGCAGTACCTTCATTCCGACTTCATCTTCCAAAGGGGTCGGATGGGTCTTTTTCGCCGGTGTCCGTGAGTGCATTTTTTTTTTCTTTAATTTTAATAAATTATTTTTTTAGCTCGGGCTTTATTTAATTTAAATAAAATAGTGTTCGGTTTTATTTTATTTTTTTAAAAATAATTTAATTATTAAATTTTAAATACGGTATATAATTTTTTTTTTTTTTTTTTTTTTTTTTTTAATTTACTATTATCGGTCCGGTCCGGCTTGGAGGCAAACCTGGAGGTTCTGTCTCCCATCGTAGAAGGCCTAGATATCGACCCAGCGACTGGCCTTGTGGTATTAGTTTTAAGTGTTTAGTGTTAAGTTCCCCCGCAAATCGTTACGTTAGGAGTCAGCTCCTCTCTTGGAGCTGCAGAGTTTTATTAGGCTGTATATTCTATTCGATTCGAACATGCATGGCGCGGGAGATAAGCTCCATAGTGAGAGTCTCCAGGGTTTTCTTTCGAATGACTGGGTGTCCGAGGTTATTGGCGCACCGCAAGCCTTAACTGTACATATGTAGAGTTAAAGCCGATAGGTCTCCGGCTAGCTCTGATGGCATGGTTCCCTAGACGGCCGGTCCAATGCGGAAGGTCTTAAGCTTTTACGCCTGGAAATCCGAAATTTTTTTGCATATTTGCATTTTTTTTATAATCTCAAAGTAATAATTTAAAAACAAAAATTGTTATGATACTAACATTACAATTTAAAATAATTAATTTTTTTTTTCATTCATACCGCGGGAGATAAACTCCATTGTGAGGGTCTCCAACCACCCCCCCCCCCTTTTTTAATCGTCTTTTTTTTTTTTTCTTTTCTTTGTTTCAGTTTTCACAGTAACAGCCAGAGGAATCATCGCAGCCAGGGGAATCGTCGCAGCCGCAACGCAGTCCAAAAGCTTCATCAACGAGGTTTGAGAGTTCACATCGCAGAGCAGTACCTTCATTTCGACTTCATCTTCCGAAGGGGTCGGATCGGTCTTTTTCGCTCGCGTACGGGAGTGCATTTATTTTTTTTTTTTTTTTTTACTTTAATAAATTATTTTTTTAGCTCGGGCTTTATTTAATTTAAATAAAATAGTGTTCGGTTTTTATTTTATTTTTTTTTAAAATAATTTAATTATTAAATTTTAAATACGGTATAAAATTTTTTTTTTTTTTTAAATTTACTATTATCGGTCCGGTCCGGCTTGGAGGCAAACCTGGAGGTTCTGTCTCCCATCGTAGAAGGCCTAGGTATCGACCCAGCGACTGGCCTTGTGGTATTAGTGTTAAGGGTTTAGTGTTAAGTTCCCCCGCAAATCGTTACGTTAGGAGTCAGCTCCTCTCTTGGAGCTGCAGAGTTTTATTAGGCTTTATATTCTGTTCGATTCGATCATGGATTGCGCGGGAGATAAGCTCCATAGTGAGAGTCTCCAGGGTTTCATTTCGGATGACTGGGTGTCCGAGGTTATTGGCGCACCGCAAGCCTTAACTGAACATATGTAGAGTTAAAGCCGATAGGTCTCCGGCTAGCTCTGATGGCATGGTTCCCTAGACGGCCGGTCCAATGCGGAAGGTCTTAAGCTTTTACGCCTGGAAATCCGAAATTTTTTTGCATATTTGCATTTTTTTTATAATCTCAAAGTAATAATTTAAAAACAAAAATTGTTATGATATTAACATTACAATTTAAAATAATTAATTTTTTTTTCAATCATACCGCGGGAGATAAACTCCATTGTGAGGGTCTCCAACCCCCCCTTTTTTAATCGTCTTTTTTTTTTTTTTTTTCTTTTGTTTGTTTCAGTTTTCACAGTAACAGCTAGAGGAACCATCGCAGCCAGGGGAATCGTCGCAGCTGCAACGCAGTCCAAAGGCTTCATCAACGAGGTTTGAGTTTGGGCAATGGGTTTGGGCATGGCTATGGTATAGGTATGTATGGGTATGGTTTGGCATGGATTTGGGTTATGAGGTTTTTACCTTTTCGTCTTTTTCTTATTTCCAATTATTTTCTATTACTTTTTTATTATTATTTTTCTATTTATTTCTATTCCTTTCTTACATTTTTTTAATTTTAAAAAAAAAAAAAAAAAAAAAAAAAAAAATTAAAATTAAATAAAACAAAACGGGACTTTAAAAGGCAGCCTATTATAGTTTGAAAAAGCTGTCGATTACCATTTTTTTAAAAAAGCGGTTAAACGACATTAAAAAAAAAAGAATCGAATTCATTTTTTGCGTAAAGGTTGTCGAATAGTATCTCGACAATCTTGTCTCTAATGTTTGGTATTGTAAATTGTATGAACGTCCAATGCCGTACATTGTACATTCGTACAATCTTAAATCATATTTAGTTTAAGCTTAGTTGTATTAATTTTATTAGCTTTATTTACTGTATTAGTTTTAGTTATTGTATTAGTTATAGGTATTTTATTAGTTTTAAGTTGTCAGCTAGAGGAGTAAAGTCCTCCTTACGTCATGCGGATCCAATACTCGTGCTGGTCGATGTGAAAAGGACGTCATTTTTATGTCGATCCGTACGGGGTTGGTGACTTGTGCCGTTAGGAGGATGTGATCCTTGGAAGCTGGCTTGGGGGGACAACTCGGTCGGGCGCGGTCTCCGAGTTTTCCCCCCAACCCGTGTGGGGTTTTCGGCTAGTCCCCCATCGGGCGCCTCCCCAGGTGGCGGATAGGGGAACGCTCTCCGAAATCGGAGAGTATGAGGATTAGGGTGGGCCGAAAAAAGCGAATTTTTGAATTTGAAAACGCCTGATATGGGAATCGATGCCTTTTTATAATACTATTAACCCCAATTTTTTTCAGATTTTTTGAAGGTCATCTTGAGGTCGCGCAATGACCTTGAAGTTTTTGAAAAGCCCATTTAAGGGCAAAAAATAAGAATTTTTTTTTGCTGAAAAAAGTATCGCTTCCTATCGGAAATTTTGCGTAGATTACGAATATGAAGTCCAAAATCATTTTAAGAGTTCGGTTTTTGAGCTTTATGCCTATTTTTTATACACTGAAAATGCTTTAGGCTGCTTTTTCTTTTACCTTAAAAACTGTACACAAAAATGAATTTTGGACTTCATATTCGTAATCTACACAAAATTTCCGATAGGGAGCGATACTTTTTTTAGCAAAAAAAAAAATCTTATTTTTTGCCCTTATATGGGCTTTTCAAAAACTTCAAGGTCATTGCGCGACCTCAAGATGACCTTCAAAGAATCTGAAAAAAATTGGGGTTAATAGTATTATAAAAAGGCATCGATTCCCATATCAGGCGTTTTCAAATTCAAAAATTCGCTTTTTTCGGCCCACCCTAATGAGGATTCATTCCTCAGGCGGACCAAAACTAGCCACAACAGAACAGAATTTAAATCTGAAAGATCTAGCAGTTTTCTTAATTTTGCGGGGAAAAGGCTAAAAAAAGACGCTTTGGGGTTTGTGGACATTACAGCATGATGAAAAGTTTGATTTGGTGGAATGAGTTTGGATAAAATTTTGCATGAATTCTTACTCCAGGTTTGGTCTTGCATGAATCGTTCAGCCTTTATATCTTTACAATGATTTATTTATTTCTATTTAACAAAAATTACGGCCGGTACGGTCTTTTATAACTTAAAAAGAAAAAAAAATTGAAAAAGAAAACGCGTGATTTAAAATAACAGAGGAGTTTGGAGAGCTATCTGCTAGAGTTTTTAGAAGCGGTTATGCGATTGCTAAAAAAGATCCGAGGTCATTTTACGCTCAAAAATTGTCGAAAAGTAATCTTGTTTCTCATGTCTGGTATTGTAAATTGTATGAACGTCCAATGACGATTGTATGTTGTTGGTATTCATTTGCAAGTTATAAAAAAAAACGTAGAGCGCTCGTAGTAAAATCATTTGAAAATTTCGTATGAACGAATCGATTTTGTATGGATTTTCGTTTGAAGGGTCCGAAAAACAATACCTTATAAGCGGAAAATTTTTGTATCATATATTTCACATTTTTCTCTTATGGGAATGCTAAGGGGCCAGGAAAAAAGTCGTAATCGCGCGAAAATCGTTAGATCGAGGAGTCGTATTAACGATGACTTTCATTTTGTTATTAAAGTTAATTTAATTTATCCGTAAACAATCATGGACTCATACATACCTTAATTCAATTAATTTTTAGTTCAGGAACTAAAGCTTCAAAGGACTTTGAAGCTTGCTTTCAAAATCTGCGCCCTCCTTCCGTTATTGTAGCCGATATAGCCATTATTATAGCCAATAATTTCCTCTATTTGTAGCTGATAACCAAAAAGTGCTCCCCGTGTTGGTCGGTGACGGTATAAATTCGAACCGCGGTAAAGAGATAAACCTGACGTCTCCTTGACGAAACCTCGAATTCCTTGATGCGAAAAAACGACCAGAGGTTTGGCAGGATTTGCGGTTAACACGTACAAAATTAATTCGGAGGATGGTAAAACGGCGAATCGGACGTCGATTGGGGTGTCGACCACAATCGTGTAAAACGTCAAATCGTGTAAAACAAGCTTGGCCTTTACAACACGTAAAGTGCAACATTTGAATGACATCCACTCAAGCATTACGTAATTTTCTTAATCACTAATAATCTGAATTATTTTCTTAAAAATCGTGAGAAAAGAATAATATCTTGTCAAGAAACAACCAGTCCGTTGCCATAAAGCATTTTGTTTTGCTATGAAACATTCCGGTTTCGTTGCAAGTCAGAACTTGTTCAAGGCATTTCTTTTCTCTGAGTGAATTAAATGGGAAGTGGTTGAGAGTTGCAATGGGGGTGCAACTCTCATGAACTATTCGGTTTAGGATCACATCATGTTTAGCTTACGGGTGACGTATTTCTTCATGAGCTAAACATGGTGTGATCCTAAACCAAACTTTACCATGGGAGTTACTTCTTTATCTGTGGCGGGTTGCCTAGCCATGCATTTGACATTTTCCCGTCGATTTTGCATCAAATTGATCAATTCTGAATCACATAAAATGCTATACAGCGGAAAAAAAAATAATAATAATTAAGAAATATTTACAAAAAAAAAGTTTACAAAATTTTTTCCGAAATTTGTTTATTTGGAATTTGCCAAATTAGAAAATTTTATTATTAAAAAAAAAAGAAAAAGGAGACGAACACAAATTTTTCATACGGATATGCAATACATTAAGAATTCTTGTATTTTTATCCAAATATCCTATCAAGAAGAACCTGTCTTCCTGTCTTCCTATTAGTACCCTTTGTCGACATTATGCGTAGCAAAACAATGAGCCACGCACGGTTTCCCCAAATGCCAAGTGCACTCTCTGTCTCCTTTTAAATCTTCAGTGTGGATACAATGAGGAGGGCAAATTCTTCTTGCGGGGGGAGGTAAATATTTCCCGGGGTTTTGGGTGTCTGAATCGTCGGTTATGTTTCTGGGAACGCAAAACGGATGGGGGTTTTCGCTGCCGTGACCGTGAAACATCATCTGGGGGCAACATTCGAAGAAGGAGAATTAGTCGGTTGAAATTGTAATTCGATGGGGATGCAAATAATTTCTTGGTGGGGGAAGGGTTCGGGCTCTGGGTCTTCTTTGTACTGGGGCCAACATCGGGGCGGTTTCATCCAACAACCGGGATTGTCAATGCAACTTATTCTAGGGCATTCGTCAGGACTTAAGCCGTTCCTCTTTCCGCAAGTGCAAGTGCCTATATATTTCCCTCCTACCAAATCTGCCTCTTTGCAGGATGTTATTACGCCCACCGGTCCCTTTTTTTCCTGGAAATTAAGGATGGGCTTAAGACACCTGACGAAAACGAGAGCAGAAGCGCCGTGGGGGGAAAGCGTTGGGGACATATTTGCTCATTTATGCCCGCACCCCCTGTTTTAGAATGGGGGGGGGGGGGGGGAGCGTTAAGCTAAATACAGGCATGGGCTGGATGAATTGGGCAACAGGGCAAATTCTAAAAACGGTGCGGGGATAAAAGACAAAATATGCCTCTAATTTTTTTCGCGCTTAAAAATGGAATAGTGCATTACTGGACCAGCTCCGTGGCCAGGATCGTAAGTCAGGGGGGCAAACGGCCATACTAAAGGGGGCTTTAGGCTTTTTTCCTTCATAATGGCTTTATTAAAACGGCTGATTCCGGGAGAGGGGGCAAATGAGAGTGCCGCCCAGTAGGCAGGGCCCACTCCCCGGCTACTGGGCTGCACTGGACTGGGCTTATTAAGGTAATGTTAAAGGAAAGAAAATTTAAAAGCAATTTTTATATCATTTTTTCCCGCATGGTGCTTAGGAGTAGCCAATGTTTGGCTAATCATTGCTTATTATGTTCCAGGTTAAAAAAAAAAAAAAACCTCTTTAGCTTATGGATCTCTTTAGCCATGGGAAAGAAGGGATTCTGTTGGTAGTGGTGCAGGCGCTTCTGCTCCTCCCTCTGTAGATAGTGCTCCGAAGAATTAAATTAAAAAAAAAAAACAATGTGCAATTACCTTCATTTTAGGTGTTTCATATACAGGCGGAGGGCAGGGAAGACAGACCAACATTTTCGCAGGGCACTGATGCTTTTCGTCGGAGGGTCCTGGAATCGGCAGACAGGCGCTCTGAAAAAAAATGTTAAAATAAAATTCGTTAGATAAAATAGTTAAATTTTCTAAAAATAAATTTTTGAAATAATAATATGTTGCTTTCCGGTGGGTAAACATTCAAAAGCAAACATATTCTACTACAACCCGTTGCCCCAGAGCTAAGAACCAGCTGATTCCGCTAAACGACCGCTCCAAAATCAAAAAAGCTGCCGTCCTTGTTCCAGGGCAATGACTAGCGATATTAAAAATAAATTGCAACATATTATTACCTCTTTTAAAATTTTAAGGGCGATGTTGACACGGTATAACTATAGGCCTGCTACTGTTACAAGGCGGGCATGGGGGTGGCTGTGCTATTGCAAAACTCTATAAAAACAAAAAAGAACAAATAAAAATAAATGAAAATGTACCAGGAGGAAAAACAGAAATCGATTCAATCCGAAGCCTACTTTCTGCGGGACCGGGCTCGATTTTATCAACCAAACTTTGGTGGGGGCTACTGGTGCGCAGGGTTCGCATACCATTCTAGGGCTGGGTCTGGCAGGATCGGTCGGGACTTTAACGATACTCGGCTGCTGACCGGGATTGTGGCTTCCCGTGCGGGGAGGTGGGTTGCCAGCAAATGTGGGGATTGTGATTTGCACCGGCTGCATGCATCCTCCTCTTGGGTAACCTCTTGCTTCGGGTGGTGCGTCACCGAGAATCGTGCCATAATGCTAGTTCAAAAAAAAAAAAAAATTTAGATGTTGAAATTTAAAAAAAAAAAAAGAAAGAAAGAAATTAATTTACCTGACGAGGAGGGTCTACTAATTTTCGGTAGCTGGGCTGATTGCTGAAAAGGGTGAAAAAAAAGAGAATTGGAACTCCCAAATTTCGAAGTTTTTGAAAAAAAAAAAAAAAAAAAACCTACTTTGTGTGGCTTCCGCACATTGAACATACATTCCTTTGACAAGACATTTTATAAAAATTCAAGATTTCTTTTCACGATTAATTTTTAAAAACTAAAATTTTGAAATTTGAGAAAAAAAAATAAAAATAAAAGAGTTGGCCAACGAGTCTGAAATTCTAAACAAAACTGCTCGACTGCATTTTTTTTTCTTACGAATTTCTTTTGTTTTGATTCGTTTCGGAACATGGCAGGTAAATTTTTCTGGTGTTTTTTTTTTTTTTCAAGATTACTTTATCGTATTTTAGAATGGGTCTTTTTTTTTTTTTTTTTTAATAGAGAAAGTTGTTCCAAAGACAAAGTTTTTCGACAGATATGTTAAAACCTCTATGACCAGAGCTGCAATTCCGATACCGATTCCGAAAGATGGAATTTCGAAAGATGGGATTCCGAAAGAAAATTTCAGATTCCAATTCCTATTCATATTTCTTCTTAAAAGCACGGATTCCGATAGGCTCCGAGCGACTTTGACTGCAGCGCCACCATTAAAATCATGTTTAGCTTATAAAAAAGCAATATTTTCTGCGAACTAATTGTGTGATGGAAATATATACGCTTGTATAAGGTAAACAGGTATATTAAAGTGTATATTTATAAAAAAAAAAGTCGCTCGGAGCCTATTCCGATTCCAAATACCTTTGAAATAGCAGATTCTGATTTCGACTTCGATTCCAAATAAAAATTAATCGGATATGCAGCCTAGCCTATGATTTTGAGCTTTTTTGAACTTTCAAGAAAACAAAACCTCAGAGTTTGACTTTTAAAAATAGAAAAAGTGTAAGCATTGCTAACAAATGATGTTCTGTTACCAAAACTAGCCACAACAGAACAGCATGTGAATCTGGATGATCTCTAGCAATTTTCTTTTTTGCTGCAAAAAAAGTTTTTGCATGCAAAAAGCATGGGAAAAGGCTAAAAAACACGGTTTGGGGCTCGTGGACTGTGCAGCCTGATAAAAACTTTTTATGTGGTAGAGGAAGGATGTTTTTTCATAGCTTTGATTGACTAAAACGAATTACGAAATTTGAGCTTTTTATGATTGTTAGCGATGCTCACACTTACTTTTTCTATTTTTAAAAGTCAAATTCTGAGGTTATGGTTTTCTAGAAAGTTCAAAAAAGCTCGAAATCATAGGCAGGACTGCAATTCCGATTAATTTTTATTTGGAATCGAAATCAAAATCTGAATCTGCTATTTCAAAAGTAATTGGAATCGGATTCGGAATCTGTGCTATTTTTTGAATAAATAGGAATCGGAATAGGAATCTGAAATTTTTTTCCAACAATCGGAATCGGGAGTTGCAGCCCTGATCATAGAGGTTTTAACATATCTGTCGAAAAACCTTTGTCTTGGAACAGATCAAGCGGGAAAAATTTTAAATTACAAAACAAAACAAAAGACAACAATAAAAGAAAACAATTGCAAAATCATGAATAAACAGTCACATTTGGATTAAAAGTTATCGGGCATTTTTGTTTTTCGCCTTTTTTTCCTTTCTTTTTATCAATTTTCGGCAAAACATCCAAATTCAAAATGTTTTTCTAAATTTTAGTCACCCTAAATTAAATTCCATGTGCTAAATTTTGTGTGTGTTCAGTTGAAATAAAATCACTAAAAGAAATGGCTTGTGCAGGATCAACTTGCGTGATCGTACATAAACAACAATCCATGTGTGGGTTATGTGGGAAAAACGTCGGCGGGTAAATCACCACAAACTTACTTTTTGACTCATGATTTTTCCCGGTGATTTCAAAATATTTGTTTTCGGTTTTAGCTGCGACGGCTCGAGAAACGGATTGCAAAAAAATTATCAAAAACAGGTGGATCCCCCACAATCGGTGAGTTGAAGGAACTATCGGTAGATCAGATACAGGGGCACGTAGTGGAATATTTTTTTACCACTGATGACGTCACGTGAACGAGAAAGCCCCTACGCCACCTACTAACGCCTCACTTGGGATATTTTAGGGCGGCTCCGATGAGGAATTTTCCGATGCTGTTCCACGTCCGAAACCTCTTTTTTACGGTCAGGTCCCTCCTTTGATCACCTACACCCCCACGATGGAATATAGAGTGACCAGCGAGGTCAGGGGCAAACCGGGCAACGTCCCTGGTTTGACCTACATAATGAACCATTATGCCATGGACAGGTCGGATGTGGAACAGTGGGTCGAAAAGAAAAAAAGAATGGCGGAGAGGAACGAATCCTGGGTAGGAGACGGGACGTACGTCGAAACTCATCCCAATGCTCTCCATTGCTACGGTCTTACCACACATCTTTTCCTCAAAAATCCAAATAAACCCTACGGGAATTCCCCGCGTTTACCGCCCGCCTGCGGTCCCAGAAACGGCCTTTAGGTACGTGTCCATTTTTTTTTCTTTGAAAAAATTGGATGCGTACCTTTTTCAAAAAAATTCTTAATTATGAGTTTCTTAATATTCCCTTTAACTCTGTTTCAGCCCTACAAGCAAATATTCCCTGACAACCGATGGGACGACAAAAAAAAGTCCGATAAGGAAAGCAAAGGATGCGAAAAACCTCATCCAGTAACGATATGCATTTGCACTCCGCAGAAATCGAAAAACGAAGAGAAAGACAATAAAAAAGAAGAGAAAAAAGATGAGAAAAAGGAAGAGAAAGGCGTTTTATCCTCAACGGCAATGAAAGTAAATCGTCTACTTCTATTTCTTTTGGTAAATTTTAAAATTTAAAATTTAAATTAGAAAACAGAAAATGACAGTGGAAGTTTAAAATCGTTTTGGCAGACAAGAGTTCTTTCATAAATAATCTAAAAATATTTGATAGGGGTAAAGGTCAAAAGCAACTTAATTAATAATTGAGTTATTTATAAACAATCCCATAGCTTGTGGCAAACATTTTTTTATGTAGGGAGGGGGGGAGCGGTAGGAGGATGTTTGATACAATTTTTAAACAAAAAAGGTTTTAAAAAGTTTACCTGCAATCCTAATACTGTATTGTAGTATTTGGGAATAAGATTTCAAATTTTTTAGGCTTAAACTTTTCAGCACTTAAAAAAAATTTTTTCTAAAAAAAAAAAAAAAAACAATTTTTAAAAAATCGTTAACATCAATTCGAAAAAAGCGAATTTAATCTCAAAAGCTTGGGCTGTGTCATAGGGTTATGAACTTTTTTGTTTCTATTTCCGAATTTCTGATGAAATTTTTGGGATTTGGAGCTACGGACATCAGCTCCAAATATTTTAAAATTTAATTAAAAAATTCAGACCCATCTGGATTTAATCCAAAAGTGTAAAAATAGGAAAAAGTTCAGCTTAAAATGTTTCTGAAATCTAATGTATATTTTTCAGGCTTCCTGTCTTCCAATGGGAGGAGGAGGAGGAGGAGGACAATGCCCGGAACCTATCAAAATGATGCTCTGCCTACCCTGTGCACCTCCTGGTCTTGACGAAAAGGGTCCAATGCCATTATCTTCCGGAAAACATTCCAAGAGACCGGTAAGATTTTCCGACAGGGGCTCAGTCAGCACTCCGTTCTTCATCCCCCTTAAGCTACTAAAAAAGTAGCTGCACAGAAACCCGACCGTTTTAATTTTTCTCATTAGAGCCTGTTATGAGCTTAATAACTTTTCTTCATTTTAGAGAGACTACACCTACAGATGCGAATCCCGGGAATTAAGAGGAGGTAATCTCTACACCTGCTGCCAGTGCAACAAACGAAACGGCTTACAACACGACTGCCCAAGGACGCCGTGCCAGGGAAGGCCAGCCTGCTTGAATAAACCGTGGCCCGATTGCTGGCCCAGCGGAGGATGTCACGGAATCGATTTCTCCCGGGAAACCGGAGTGAAGAGATACGATCCATGCAGGGAACAAAGATTCGACAAGAAACAATGTTCCGCCCCGGCCGCCAAAGCAAAAACCAATTGCGGAGGAAATGTTATGGTCATCATCCCTCCTAAAAGCGCTTATCATTGCTGATTATTTTAACAATTTTTGAAAATCTTGTCTGAATGCGATCGTCGCTTTAAAGATGCTAAGCCTGATTTTAGTTGAAATTGCCAGGTTGTACATTATTAAAATGCACAAAAGTTTTAAATCAGTTTGGTTTTTTCCTCCCCCAAATTCCAAAATCTGTGACCTGAGTTCATGTCCACTGCTCCAAAGATCAAGTCCCTATTTTTTTTTTTTTTTTTTTTTTTTTTTTTTTTTTTTGAACAGTACAAAAACTCCTTATCTTTTTTGGTAACGAAATATAAACGATCTATTTAGACCGTAATTTCTATATAGGATAGATCGTTTTTGCATTGACAGAAAAAAAGATAGGGAGTTTTTCAAATGTTTAAAAAAGCGTAGGGAGTTTTTGTACTGTTAAAAAAAAAAAAAATAATAATAATAATAATAATAATAATAATATCGGCGGGCATCGTAGGCTAGTACGTAGCACGCTCGACATTCACACTCGAGACCTGTGCTCGTGCTTGATCCGGTGCTCGCTTATGACATAGGAGTGAAACCATATTTTCTAATAATTGGATTTATGGTGTTTAACCTATGCAAGAATAAAAAATTATTTAGGGAGAGATGCTATGATTATCGTAGTCATCTTCTTCTTCCCTTTTCAGTCTGGTGTAATAACGCCAAAAAAAACCACCGCGACCTTGTCTTGCACAAAAGCAAAAACCAAAAAGAACTCCAAAAATCTCACGATAACGGTGTGGTCAGGACAAACGCTTAAATGCAACCGTCTTCCCCCACTATCGGAAGTAGGCTTAATTAAAAATCTCTTTAAAAATAAATGAGAATATTTCAGGTCTATTTCAGAGATAAAATCTTTCGAGTTCCGACAGGTCGACGATGTCTGGAATTGTCGTAATGGTTTTACGACCTCCACCATCGGAAAGGTGTCCCCCTAAGAAGGGAGTCGAAAAGCGAATAATAATAAAAAAATAAGGACGTTTTTCGGAGTCGATGATTCTGTGCGTCGGAGGTTAACTGACGTATCTCCATCGTAAATAGGATTGGAGATAATATCTTTCGACTGTTCATCAAAATTATGTGACCACAAGTTTCCATGCTCATGTCGGGGTGAACGTGTGATCACGTGACACTTTTACGAAACGTCGAAACAGACTATCTCCAACCATGTTTACGATGGAGATACGTTAGTTGACCTCCAATGCATGGATTCAAGTCCTTAAAACAATAGAAATAAAAAAGCTTACCTTTTTAGATGGAATTCAACACCTTATTTAGGAAGAACCTGTCATGATGCTTTCGAATTTGGTTGCATGTGACTTAAATAAGCTCCCGGTCCGAGGCGAACTATTACCTGCAGTCAGAAGACAACACCGTTTTTTAAGATTTAACTGTTCTTTAACCACTTAAATGCACAAAACGTCTTAAAAAATTTCTTACAAAACTGGTCTCAAGGAATATGTTTTGTCAAGACATAATTTGTCTTTAGCAGAACAAGTCTCAAAAACCGAGAATTTTAAAAAAGTTCGTTTCAAAACAATGTGTTGGAGAATAGATTTTTAAACACGAAGTCTTAATTGAAGCCATTTCTGGAACAAAAGCAATTTTTGAAAAAATGATTTAAAAACAGCAATTTAGTTCTTCAACGAAACCTCTACAATTATAGTCTGGATGGATATCGATTTGTTAAATTGTGAAAGTCTTTCTGAATAACTTTTGAATCAAATAAGTAATTTAGAAAATTAATGAAACAATAGACAACAGACACATTTTGAACTGAACATATTTTTTAAATAAACCTAGCATATAAAAATAGTAAATGCGATTTTTGCTGTCATGCGATGTTTAATTACCGAATAAAAAATAATAAAAATTTTGGCTGTTTGAATTGGCGCCGAAACGACCGTGACGTCATAGTTCACGATTTAGGTATGCTCCTAGGTGAGCTATCGGCGGCGTGCCGCGGCATGCCCATCGAAGCAAGAAGAGTTGTCGTACGAACAAATCCGTGTTAACCTTTGAGGACGAGCAGGTGCACTCGTGGTTTCGTTTTTTAAATAACCGCGCGCATAAAAGTGAACAATGACGTCACACCAATGAGAAACGTTTTGGAGTGGGGTCACGTGACAAAAAGTTTTTACGACTTTATAACTTTTTTTTCTTAATTTCTAAGAAAATTCCTGCAGTAAAAATTGCCATTAGATGACCAGAAAACTTTGAACTTTTATTATTCACCATAATTTATTTATTTATTTATTTATTTATTTCTAAAATGTAGTCTGACAAGTACATATAAATACCCTTTGAACAGACATAAAAGTTCTAAATTTGAAATAAAAAAAAAAAAAAAAAAAAAAAAAAAAAAAAAAAAAAAAACATACACGGACTAAAATAAAGAAAACTAAAATAAAGAGACGCCATCAACACTCTCAAGCTCGTCGTCAAACAGTCTCATACAGCGGTTGAACGGTGAGTTGGTACGATCAACCGTTCGACATCTATCAAGACGAAAGAGTTTAAAACTTCTTTGCCTTAGGCGCAGATCGGGAACGGCAAAATTTAAACGAGCCAAACTATTGCTGTCGTCCAACTCACCGTTCAACAATTTTTCAATAAAACGGACGCAGAATCGATGACGCCTCTCCGACAGCTCATCCATTTCAAAAACAGTTAAAAGAAAGTTGTAAGGGGCGCGGAAAGAGAAAACTCGGGATACTCGATACAAAAGGAAACGCAGAAAACGCTTTTGGATACGCTCAATCAGCTGAATGGATCTTAGCGACAAAGGTGACCATACTTCCACCGCATATTCAAGCTTACTATTATAATTAGCAATCATGTCTGTTGTCTATTTCCAAATTTTCGTAAGAAAAAAAAATTGCTCTTTTTAAATTGAATGTTTCGAAAATTGACCTTGTTCCAGAAATGGTCCAAGAAAAAGTGACTTATAAGTCTTACCAATACGTTATAAAAACTTGTAGCGAGATTTTATCATCTTGTTATAAGTTTTTATAACGTATTGGCCGTACTTATAACTCATTTTTTCTAGAAGGCTTTAATTGGAAATGAGTTAAAACCAAGTCTTTAAAAAAAAGTTGAAGACAAGGTCAGAAAAACAATATCTTAAAAAAAGTTTTAAAGACGAGGTCAGAAATAGCAGATCTTAAAGCTTTTTATTAATATTTCTGGAAAGAGAAATATTAAAGACCCGGTCTTAGCAGCCGTGTCTTCGTCTTAAAGTGCAGAACAACTTAAAGCGGAATCTTAAAGAAAATACTGTATCATTTACACAAGGTTTTAAAGGAAATGTGCTCAAGACAAATGTCTTAAAAAGACAATGTCCCTACGCTCAATTCCTAAAGAAAATGCTTTAAAAACGCTTGTTAAAACCGTGCGTCGGAGGTGAACTAACTTATCTTCATCGTAAATATAATAGGGTATTTTCAGGTATTTTTATTTTTGAAAAATGTTAGTGTAAAAATAAAGTAAATATACTTAAAGAATTATTTGTGTAATAAAAAGTATTTAAAAAAATGTTTTCCTCTATGCAATAACTTAAAGTTGGGGCTTAAAAATTGTAATTAAAATTATTACATACAGAAAAAAAATTTTTTTAATACTTCTTATGGCGCAAAAAATTTTTTAAATTCGTATACTTTATTTTTACTCCAAAATTTTTCAAAAATAAAAATACCTGAAAATACCCTATTGGAGATAGTGTGTTTCGAATGTCTATAAAAATCATGTGACTACAAGTTTACACGCTCACGTTGGTGTAAATTTGTGGTCACATGACAAATCAAAACAGACTATCTCCAATCGTATTTACGATGGAGACACGTCAGTTGACTTCCGATGCACGGAATTGTTCCGTGAATAATTAAAAATAATGCAAATAATTATTTTCAACTTTATATATTTCAAAATTTTATCAAACCCCAGCGTTCAACGGAGTCGGAGTTATTTTATTTTCCATAAAGCTTCGAAATATTTTCTATCCTTTATTTCTTTATTCCCCTTTAAATATTTCCAGACTAAAGAATAAAATTATTTCGAAGCGTTACGAATTTTCATTTTATTTCTTTTTTTTTTCAAGTTTTTACTTTTTTTTAAATTTGAATAAAATCACTAAAAACTATTTCAATATTAACATCCATGCTCTTTTTTTCTTTAATATATATATTATTTTTCTTTAAATTTCTTTTTTTTTGATTTTGTCATTAAAATTTAATAACTTATGTACAAATTTTCGAACTAATAGAATGAGTGCTTTGGACACAGAGTTATTTTATTTTTTTTTCAGTTGAAGCTGAGTGCCAAAAAAATTAAGAAATTTCTTGTAGTTGTCGAAGAGATCGCGTTTTGAGAGACATTTGACTAGCATTATAATTTTTGGCATTTTTATTCTCGTCGGCAAAGAAAAAAAAAATTGTTTCAATGAATGTCGTTTGTCATTTCCCTTCACTATGGCATCTGATTTACTCTTGTAATTACTTTATCACATATTCTTAACAGCATAAATAATCTCTTTTCGTTTTTTTAAAATATATTTTCTTTTCTTTTTTTTCATTTTAAATTTACAAAATTAAAATTTGTCAGAGATCAACTCTTTATCTACAAAAACGGATCAAATTCTTGGCACATAAGATCAAAAATGATAGTTATTAACGTTTTCTTTTTTGGTTTTTGAATTTGATCGTTACATTCGTCGACATTGAAATAATACAAACTTCGATTCAAAAAAACAATAACCATTTTTTTAATCTTCAAAAAAAAAAAAAAAAAAAAATCGTGAGCTTCATTCTTCTTTATTAAAATACTGCCTTTTAGATCTTTTTTAAAAAAACATTTAAATCGGGGAACGAAAGAAGAATTTAAAAAAAAAAAACAAAAAAATTACATTTTCGTTCTTAATTTTAAAAACATAAAAAGGCGAAATTACATTTAAAAATTAATATCGGAAAAATTCTACAACACAAATTTTTTCAAGAAAAAAAAAATTGCTAATCGAAAAACAAACTGTTTTATCACAACGAATAACATTTAAACCTACTAGGAATGATGCGCTACATCGTTTATTATATTCCCTAACAGGAAATATTTTAAATTTCCAAACTTCTAAAAATTCTATTTTTTTTTTTTCTTAAAGTAGTGTAGTAATATTGCTGATTCGAGGCAGGTGATCAAGGAATCGCTTTTATTTATTTTTTCTTAAATTAACTGTGCCAAGGGTCACGGATTTTCATAAAAATATTTTAATTTTTAAGAAAAAATTAAGAAACGATCTTGAGCTGTTACTTTTTTTTTTTTTTTTAATTTTAAATTCGTTTTTTTTAAATATTCCAATTTTTTGGCGACAGGATATTCTAACACAAGACACTCTTGGAAGCAAGCTGTTCCCTGAATTATGTAATAAATTCATGGGAATTAATAGGGATTTCCGATTCGAAATTATTCCTCTCGTTCCAATTTGAGCTTAAATGCTTTTAACGGTAGTTAGTCAATCAGGTAACATTTCAGAAAATTGTTACCCAATTTTGAATGGTTCAGTTACTGTCAAATACACGCAGCGCCACTGACGGAATAATTTTGCATCGTTAAGCGGAAATATAAAAAAAATTACCGGGAATATTCCTACGGGTCTAAGTGTGTAGAGGTCACTTTAATTCCATCTCTAAAAGCATTAATGAAGAATTTTTTCCGGGAATATTTCAAAAATTTTGAAAAATTCTTAATTTATCAGAGAAAATCTTTAAGAATTCTTAAGTATTTTTTAACAATGGATTAAGCCTTTGACACCAATTTTTTAACGATGGAAAATTCTAGAAAAACTTTTAAACATTTTCATGAATTTCCGAGAATTAATTTTTTGAGCAGAAAGGTTTTCTCGGGAATATTTAAATATTCTTTTTTCCTAAATTCTTGAAAATTTCCATCAAATTTATACAAGAAAGTCCTGGAATGGAAACTTTCCGAAAATTCCCCGGAATATATTTACCGAAATCATACGGATTTTTCTATCCGAAATAAATCCAATATTTAATTTTTTAAAGAAAAATTATCAAAAATTTTTAGGCAGACTACAGCCATTCCCCATAAAGAAAAAAAACTTCAATTGCTTGCAATTCACAGAAATTATTCTCGCTTTTTAAAAAAAGAAAACTTAGGAAAAATCGGGGAAATGCCCGACCCAGTGCATGTGTTAGAATATCTTAATGTCAGAGAACCGATTTTATAATTTTAAAACCAATTTTTGTTTTCCTCCTGAAAATTAATTTCAACTTTTAAAATTTCTCACATTTTCCATGATTGTCTTACTGCGACTCCTTATCCTCTACATGATATTGTGCTTCACAACACTACAACATAATTTAAATTTTTTTTTTTAAATATTTAAAATTATTTTTTTTTGACATCTGTGTAACATTCAAGAAAATTAATTAGACAGTATTAAAAATTTTAGTAGTAACTTTTTATTATTATTTTTTTTAAACTTGTATATTTTTTGTCTTCGTTAACACTCAACTTCTGTTTTTAAAAATTTCAGCATAGTATCAAACTGCGAAAACTAAGTACTTTCCGAAAAGAAAAAAATTTAAGTGAACAAATCTAATAAAATTTTCTTCGTTCGTTTAAATTTTTTTTAAGTTTTAAAGTTTTAAGTAGAATTTTTTAAGAAAAAACATTTTTGATATAATTTTTATAAGTAGTAGCTATTTTTTTTTTTTTTTTTTTTTTTGGAGGATCGTTCCAAATCGACTGAAACGAGATCAATTCACTCCGAATAAATAAATCGAAATCTTAATTAACATTTTAATAAATTTTTTTCGACTCGCGAAAAAAAAGACTCCCTATTTTTGAAGAGGGACGAGGGAAATAAATAAAATTATCAACTGATTAACATCGATAACTCATTTTTTAAACTTTTTTTAAATTTTACCTAAGGAAATATTCTTTTTTCTTTAAAATATAACCTTTACAGTTAACAACAAAATTTATAATTCTTTCTTCAAAACTATGTAAACTATTTTAGTATATATTTTTTTTGTGTGTTTTTTTAAACATACATTATCTATTAGAAGATTTTTTTTTTCAACTCTATCCCTAGAAAAAAAAAAGAAAAAAAAATATGGCAACCGTCATGTCTAACTTGAATAGTTTACAATATTTTTATTTTTAATTTTTGTTAAATCCGAGCTTACGTTTGGACGTCAAAATCGTGTAAAAAGTAAAAATCCAGCTCGGTCAGTTTAAGAAATATATATATATATACTTTTTTTTTAAAAACTAATAAAACATCTGGGAACTTCATAAATTTCTTTGAAAATTCGCAACACTGATAGAGCGTAAATAAAGAAAAATTCAACATTACTATGATTTTTTTTAAAGAGCCAGACAGCACAGCCATGAAATATTTATAAATGTTTTGAAAAGATTGTATGAATAGTGGGATTCCCTGGTTTTAACAAGTAGTTAAAAAAAATTTTCCAGTAACATAAATGCAGTATTTTTGGGATGTAAAAAAAATCTGGGGAACTCAATGTAGTCCTTCTCCCTTAACACAAATAGAGACCTTGCTGAAAATTTTGCTTCTTGTTAGATTTTATTTTTCAGAATATCGTTTCTAGGAATTTTATTTTCTGGAATTTCATTTCAAGGACTTTTATTTTCTGGAATTTCGTTTCTAAGAATTTTATTTTCTGGAATTTCGTTTAAAAGAATTTTAAACGAAACGTCCACTCTTCGAGTGCCTCTGGTGTATTCTTTTACTGAACATCGTCCCGGTTCCCTCTTTATGATCCATATACCGATAACCCCAACTGAGAGAATTACACTCCCTGCCTTAAAAGCAGTTTTTGGTTTGTTGGAAAAATTAAAAAGAATTTTAATTTCTGAAATTTCGTTTCCAGGAATTTTATTTTCTGAAATTTCGTTTCCAAGAATTTTATTTTCTGAAATTTCGTTTCCAGGAATTTGATTTTCTGGGATTTCATCCCCTTGATTTTAGTGGCCAAACTGCAGCCTCCCATGAAAAATTCTAAACTTCTCCCTTTCTCTCCCCGGCTCCTGGAATTCCTTGAAAAATTTAAATTTTCCATCGCAAAAATTTTTCTGGAAAATCCTCAAAAATTTTCCTTGGACTCCTTTTAGGCGGTCTAGACTGTACCCATACATTTTCAAAAACATTCACAAAATTCAATAACCGTACCATTTGGCAATACCCTTTCAATGAAATCATTTCACAACTATTTTTTAAAATAAGCTATTTTAAAAATCAAAAAATATTTCTTTCTTCATTTAACCAAATTAAAAAATATTTACTTTTAAAATTAAAAAGAGAAAAATTATTACAGCCAGTTGTGAAAGACTAATCCTAGCAATCACCGATCCTCGTTAATTATAAATTTTCTTTGGAATTTTAATTTTTTAAACGGCGACTAGTAAAAATCGGTAACTCAAATATTTTTTTTCTGTATAAATTTTTTATCACCATTTAAACACGATTCAATATAAATTTTTTTTTTGTCATTAATTCACTATGAATTAATTTTTTTTTTTTTATAATTTTATTATTTATTACTTCGCTATAAGAGGATCATTATTTTTTTTTTAAGTTGTTCTAAAAACGCAAATAAAAATGATTCATCTAAAAAAATCTTTTTTTTTAAAGTTAGGATGACAGAATATTTACAAATGCAAATTTGGAGAGAATGGCACATGTTGAAAAAACGTTTTTTTTTTTTCACATAAACTAAAAACGTGGTTTTATTTTATACGAAATCACGAAAAAAATTAATCAGACCTTAATTCATACTATTTATCCAACTTAAAAAAGTTTCATATTTAAAACGGAAATAAATAAGTAGGAATACGAAGCTGCCAGTTTCTTTCCTTGGCTACTTTTTTTTGGAAGACAAATACGCTACAAGAATCGAAAAATTAAATAAAAAAAAAAGTTTAAAAAAAAAGACTGATCGAGATTTTTCGTGATTTATTTTTAACAAGCGTGGCAGAAAGCTGTCACTTTTTAAGTATATTTTTTTTTTTAATTTTCATTAAATATATAATAAAACCGAATTTTAAAGTAAAAAGGAAACGTGACCGATGCAATGTTTACAATACTGAATTGTAATGTTGATACTCGGAATGATATAATGAATGAAGAAAACTAATTCCCCTAATCTTCACGAGTATATGGTGATGACTTCTCTGCCACCTCCTCTTACCATGAGCACACGTTCTAGTCCTTCTGTCAATACTTCTAAAAATTCCATATCTAAAATTAAATCGGTTAAGGATTTAATATTTACTGAATATTGCCTCAATATTTCCTCAAGATTTACACAATATTGCTTCGATATTTACACAATATAGCTTCGATATTTACTTAATATTGCCTAAATATTTACTCAATTTTTACTCAATTTGTAACATAAGGACTCAATTAACTTAATATTTACATTCTGAAAAAAAATAAAGATAAAGATGGACGGAATAGAAATGAACGACAACTGAAATGCAACTAACGCCATCTGTGTGCGGTAAAAGAAACTTAACTATCGGGAATGTCATGTACTCGACTACAATCCAGAGTATCTCCAATCAAATGTATGGTGGAGATACGTCAATCGGCCTCCGGCGCACGGAAATAAACCGAATGATTTCTCGAACTCATTTAGATATTTATAAAGAATCATTTTTAAAAATGATTTAAAGGATACAATTGGCTTCTCTGTCGATTTTAGTATCTCTAGGCGGACCAGGAAGATTTAATATAACAAGCTGTGCTTCGTGAGATTTGTTAACTATTACTTCGTTCAATTTCACAGCCGTGTGCATACGTCTTACGTTGCCTTCGTCTCTACAAAATTAAAAAAAATATGATTAAGCTAATATACAGTGCATGAAATTTTAAAAAATTAAAATTAGGCATAAGTCTGCCGAAAAAATTAAAAAATTGGAAAGCGAAATTCTGGCAGGGGAATCTCGGCTCATTCAAATACAAATTAACAGGATTTTAAACTCACGGAGTAATATTAGGTTTATTTCGACTAGGCGATGATAATGAACTATCGTCTTTCTTTTCTTCTTTAGGAGTATCACTTTTAGTTGCTTCTACTTCTTTTGTTTCAGACTCGGGTGACGATTTCTTCTCTTCTGATTGTGTTGAACTGTTGGCTCCGTCCTTCCCTGGCTCTTGGAACCGAACTTTTGTGGCAGTTTTAACATCATGGTGTTGATCAACTATTGCTTGAACCTGATTCGAAAAAAAAAAAAAATTCGAATTAAAAATCATTCGAAATTAATAAACAATCTTCCAAAAAGAAAAAAAGATAAAAGCATTTTTTTCTTTGGAAGATTCGAAAAATGATACTTACTTCTTTAAAAATGAAACATAAAACGGATGACCAAAAAAAAAATTTTTTTATATACAGGAAATACAGGTTTCATGCCGGATGAAAAACTATGATGATCAACGAAGATTCTCCAATAGCATGGAATAAAGAAAAAGCGCTCTGCCCCCGAAGCATTTCATGCTCCGGTTAGAAAACGCATTTTCCACCTGCTACTACGAGCTCTTCAGTTCTTAGGATGATGAAATGTTAGAATAAAAAAATTAGAAAAAAAAAAACACAAAAAAAAAAATCTAAAACCGCGATTTTTGTTTAATCTTGCTATTTAAAAAAAAAAAAAATAAAAAATAAAAACAGGATGAATTATGAGATGTTTTGACAAATAAGGCAAGCATGAGTTATAAGTTTTTCTGACGTTTCTGCTGTGAAAAAGCACTGCCTAGTGCTAATTGCAATCTAATCGACAAAAAAAAAACATAAGGTAGGAAAATTCCTGGAAAATTTGACTGGGAATTTATGAAAGTCCCCAAAAACATAATAACATATTTCATCTGTAAACATTTTTTTAAACATTCGTCAAAAATTGACTAGCTTGGTATCGTTTAACGAACTCCGGGGAATTTTTCCAGGAATGAATAAAAAATTTCCCTTCTGCTTAATATGAAATGAGGTGTGTTAACCGCTACAATCGCTGCATATCCGAAAAATATTCGTCATAATCTAACAATTACAAAGTGCATAGCGCCATTTTGTACGCAGTATGCACGGCCACTAGCAGGGAGAATGTATAAATATACCATACCAGACTAAAGTATACGTATATTTATCCATTACCAACACATGCTCACTAATATTTTTAGGACATCCAGCGCGCTCTAGTTATTTCGCTTGTTACACACCTCATTCCGCGCAAAAAGCATCTGTACTGCGATCTAGCGGTCGGGCTACAAGTATATTTTTTTTTAGTCCCGGTTTGAATATTTACAGAAAAGCTTATTTGCGAAATGAATGATGAGAAAGAAACAGCTGAAAAAAAAAACTAAAGGGGTTCATAACACAGTACCCACCAGCGGTTGTTTATCCTCCGCTGAATCAGTGAAGTCAACAAAGTTCTGCATATTCAACAGAACAAAAAGAATATTTTTTTAGAAAAAAAGGTAATTACACGTAAACTGAGGAATAATTGGAAGGGAGACCTTGACGAAAATTTTTTTAATAATAATATTAAAAAAAAAAAAAAAAAAAAAAAAAAAAAAAAAGTTATGAGCAAAAAAAACTTACCACGCCGAGGCTTTCTTTTTTGTTAAGCCGAAGCTCCCTTAGCATTTGATTTCGCTGTTCCATCATTAATGTCCTTTCGTACGTGTATGCGGATATATCGCTGTCCATCTAAAGGGTAAAAAAGAAGAAAAAATTAATGTTGGGAAATTAAAAAAAATTTTAAAAAAGGCGTCTATTTAAAGGGGGCAGTAAATTATTAATTTAATAGTAGGGCAGTACTTTTTAATAAAATGACTTTCAGTTACTAAAGTTTTTGTAATAGATTGGCAGTAAATTTAATAACATGGCAGTTTTTTTATTCGCAGTACAATTTTGGGCAGTAGAAAAATTAATTTTGCAGTATAATAAATGATTAGGCATTAAATAGCATTCTTTGGCATTTTTTAATCCTTTTTTCAAATCCTTCGCCCAATCCCTCTCCTTCGATTATTAATTACTGCCACTCTGCAGCTTCCCTAAAATATAAAAATTTACTGCCCAAAAAAAATTAATTCGCTTTTAATTTATTTAAAAAAAACTGCCCCATATTTAAATTTACTACTGCCAATTTTATATGAAAAAAAAACAGCCCTACTCATATTTTTTTACTGTCCCATTTATATAGTCGCCAGAAAAAAAAAAAAACACAAACCATTTCGACTACTTCCACTTCAGCTTCGATTCGAAGGTGATAAAGGAAGGTCTTCAAATCCTTTTTCATTTGTATTGAATTATCTTCCATTTGTGCTACTGTGAATATCCTCATTTTGCAATTCTTCCATGTTCTGTGTTGTTTTAAAAGGAAAGGCAGTAACATTAAGAGACCTCCGTCGTGAACTATCCACCAAATATCGATGTTCCCAGACATCTGAAAACGAGAAGAAAAATTAATTAATTAATTGATTCCATTAATCCACATATTTTTCAGCAAATTGCACTAATTGCACAAAGGACGAACAGCCTCAATTGGAGTTAAATTCAAATATCACATAATAATTTTTAATGAAATTTTTGACCCCCTCCCCTTCCCTTCATCGTAAAAAAAAATTTTGTGGGCATTTAACATAAGTGTCATCATTTGGAGGACTCCCTCCTCCCTCCCCTAAAAAAATGACGTAATATTTGAATACCGCTTGGAATTTTGTGAAAAATAATTTTTACGATATTTTCTAAATCTCAAGTTTTAACAGAAAAGTCTACTTGGTTCCTGGCAACATGTCTCTCTTGGGCACAGGAAAACTCCTGGATTTTCTTCCTTGATTAAACCCAATCAATAATTTTCCTTCCATTTTTACCTTTTCTGAAGAATCTGGGAAGAAATTAATTCCTTTCGGGACGAGAAGGGCCATTTTAGCTGCGGCGACATTTCTAACAGTGTTTAGGAAGACGTGCCATGTACGGTCTTCTTCAGATTGCCTCCAACCATACGGCCATCCAAGGATCACAGTATTTGGTTTCATACCTCCTAATCCAGTGGTTTGAACACTACAAAAAAAAAAAAAAAAAAATAATAATAATAATTAACGGCTTCATTTTCATAAAAAAAAAAAAAAAAAACCGTAATTTTTCCAAAATATTCCCAATCAACTTACAAATGGCTAAGAGCATCTGGTATCGACTTGGCGACGACCACGTCCGCGAAGCCTTTAACGCGCTCTTCGTCCATTGATTTCCGAAGACTTTGCTTCGCTGCAAGGGCTTCGCTGGAACCTTTGGAAAAGTCGCCTGATATGGCAGAGACGCAGACGGTCAAGCCTTTTCCGGCTTTAAGTTGAGCAGCAAAAGATAAAATTTTTTTGTATTTCGGAACTAAATCTTCGGTTGGTTTAACGAGGATAAGAATTTGCGGCCTCCAGTTCTTGGTGTGAGGAGGTCCTTCTTCCAAACGAAGCAACGAATATCTAGCTGCTGACAGCGCCAAACCTCGAATGCCGTCACCCCATTCCTTCTCAGCTCTAATTAAGAGAAAAAAAAAAAGTTAGTAATTAGGATTAACTAACGTAAATCAAATAAATTTTTCGAGAGAGAAAACTTACCCTCTGTATTCGATATATTTATAAATACAGCCAGCCATGCCCATGGCAACTAAAGCATAATACCAACTGGTCATGAACATAACGGCAATGCATAACGAAAGTCCGGTGAAGCTGAGAGACCAATGGTAATATTTGAACCTGTAGACGAGGGATAATTTTATTAGTAAAAATTAACGTTAATTAACGAATATTAGCTTTGAATTCGCTTGAGAATTTCTTGGAAATTTCATTAATTAAATATTTATATCAGCAATAAACGTTAATTAAAACTGACGTTTTGTTAGGGAAATCCTATTAAAATTCACGATAAAGCTTTGTAGAATCTCGAAATTACAAAGAAAAAAAGGTCAGATTTTTATAAGGCGTTTGCAATTCTAGGATCGTACCCAGTAGGATGGGTCGAAAAACGCAAATTTTTGAATTTGAAACCGCCTGATATGGGAATCGATGCCTTTTTTATAATACTATTAACCCTAATTTTTTTCACATTTTTTAAACGACATTTTGAGGTGCCGCAATGGCCTTGAAATTTCCAAAAAGCCCATTTGAGGACCAAAAATGAAAATTTTTTTTCGCCTAAAAGACCATCATTTCCTATCGGAAATTTTGTGTAGATTACGAATCTGAATCAAAAATTATTTTTGCTGCAGAGTTTTTGAGCCACATGCCGGATTTCAAAATTCTGAAAATCTTGTTATGACTTTCTGTCTGGGGCTCAAAAACCGTGCACCAAAACTAATTTTTGACTTCAAATTCGTAATCTACGCAAAATTTCCGATAGGAAATGATGGTCTTTTAGGCGAAAAAAAAATTTCATTTTTGGTCCTCAAATGGGCTTTTTGGAAATTTAAAGGTCATTGAGGCACCTCAAGATGTCGTTTAAAAACTCTGAAAAAAATTAGGGTTAATAGAATTATAAAAAAGGCATCGATTCCCATATCAGGCGTTTTCAAATTCAAAAATTCGCGTTTTTCGACCCACCCTAGTACCCAGGTACATACTTAATCCTTTTCCAAGTCTGGGAGAAGAATTTTCACTTCTCGACCGAATTTTGTTTTCAGGTTCTGATCTAAAAAACGAATCGACCAGGCCAAATCGATTAGGCGTAATAGCGCCTGAAATAAGTTTGGTTATGCAACCAGCTTCAATTTAGTTAAAAGCAATCAATATGACTCAACCTGGTAAAATTGGAAAAATAGAAAAGTCTTGTTTTTAAAGGGTTTTAAAATTGGTAGTTTCAAATCCGAGTTCCAAATGGTAAAATTCAATACGACAAACCCAACATGGCGACTTGAATCTTGGAAAATGCTTATTAAAAAAATTTATAAACTTTTTTTAAATTAAAAGCGCCCATTTGTTCTGTTTTGTACCATATTCGTGTTCATACATGGCCAATTAAAAAAAAAAAAAAAGAAAAAAAGGCGGATAAAACTCTTTACTCTTATGATTAATTTTCGTTCCGTAAGCTAAACATGGCCGAAATTCAACTTTTCTTCGTACATTAACCAAATCAGATCTTGGTTAATGGTTAGCAATCTCCATCATCATCTTTTGTTTAAATCATCTTGGTATCAGCTAGGGAAAAGTTCAAAATTTTTTGACTTATTATCCATAAGCGAAACATAGGGTTAACATTAACGAAAAATTGATCAAAAACGTTGAAGTTTTGAAATTATTGAAACATTTTTGTCAGAAATCGTTTTTTTTTCTTTTTTGTAAAATCGACCAATGAAAGATATCTTTAGAGATTGTAATTCACTTAGATAATAGAATCCCTAGACCGGACATTCCTATTCTATTTACATTGTGTGTTTTCGTCCGAAAAAATTGAGCCTACCTCGTGTTTAACTTATGGATGCCCATATTAACATTTTCTGACGCTATTGCCCTATCTATGGATTCTATTAACTAAGGTAATTCAGAAAAATTGGTCCGCCATCTTGAATTTTGGTTTTGAAATCAGTAACCCAAATTCATGTAACAGGTCAATTTTCAATTAAAGCTGTCGGTCGAAGAAAAGGGTAAAGTACTTCTCGTCTGCGTTACAATGGAAACGTGAATCTTTACGAAGTCTAAATTGGATTTTGTTTCATTGATGTTAAAGGCTTTTCCAATTTTAAAACGTACCTCGGCCTCCAGTTAGGCGTCCTCAACAGCGTTTGAACAGCACAAGCCAAATTAACAAATCCGTAGCACATCAAGAAAAACATAGATAACAAAGGTGCCAAATAATCCACGTTCCCTAATAGAATACCGCATTGGCAAATGCATACTGTCAATATCAAAGCTCTCGTAGGTTCACCTCGACTCGACGATACGGAAAACGGTTGTAAAAATGGTATAATCCCGTCCTTTGCTATCGCCTGAAACAGAATTTTAAAAAAATCGTAAAAATCAAAAGACGTCCAAAAAAAGAAAGAAAACCTTACACAAACCTGCAAAAGTCTCGGTGCGCCAGTCAAACTCTGCAAACCAGCTCCCAAAGTCGACAAGAAAGAACCAATCAAGATGACCCATTCATTCGGCCAGGCAATATTGGCCACCACTAGCTTTCCTCCTATACTTTGCCCGAACCTTAAAAAAAAAAATAAAAATAAAAATAATAGTAATAAAAAAATTCATAAAAAGAGAGGCGGTAAAATTTAATTTTACGATCTCCCCTCTCCTTCTCTCCCCCTTTTTTTAATAGGGCAATTTAGTGAAGAAAGTAAAAATTTTTCAAGAGAAAAGAGGCTATGATAAATAATCAGCGATCTATTTAAATGAAGGCGTGAAATGAGAGAAAAGGATTTAAAAAAATAAAAAGAAAGGCAAAAGCTTTCACCGTTATTAATGACGAAGAATATAAAACTTGAAAATCGTTTGCATTAAAATTACGATTTTCTAAACTGCCTATAATCATTTACGATTTTTTTTTTGTTTCTGATACTCACTTGTCCCTAAGAAGCAGATTGTCCACCGTTCCAGCAAAAAGTAATACAGCCGATAAGTAAACCGTCGAAGTCGTCAATATAGCGCAAATGGTGCCGATTGGAATGGATTTTTGAGCGTCGGCTAAATCACCGGATCTGTTGGAACCAGCCATGATACCTGAGGGGAAAAAGAAGAAAAAAAAGTTCAGTTAATCAGAAAAAAAAAAAACGCTTTTGTTACTTCAAATGTTCGTTAATTCATTTAACGTGAATTTCCATTATCCTGATAGGGAGTAATGCTCTAATGAGTCGCCAGAAACAGCAACTCCATTCGATATTTCTGTAAATAATGAAGGCAAATATACTGAAGATCGGCCTGTTCGGGCATTTAAATCTTCTGTTAGCACGTAAAGGGAGGGGGGGGGGGGGGGCAAATCTGATTTCATGTCAGAATTTCATCAAAGCTTTTTTTATCATTTTAATTTTAACCTCAGGAACTCCAAATATCAAAATTTAGTCAATTTTCGTTAGAATCGTCTGAAACAAACCGCTGATTTCAAACATGAAGCCAGAAATTTCATTAGATTAGAATCAAACATGGCGGAACCATTATAAATGTTAATAATTTGATTTTCAGCGACGTATTGGATTTCCTGTCTAGAATTTTGTCATTCTGCCATCAAAGCTGAAATCCACGGAGTCGAAAACTCATAAAACCCTTTCTTTCCGATTATTTAACGGAAGTAAACAAATTTCATGCGATATTTCGCTTTACATGCACGTAATGCAGGTTGCCTATACTAAATCGGAAAAATGTATTTTTATACGTTCCAATGCGTAGCACAGGATCGTAAATTAGCTTTAAGCCCGAAATAATAAGGAATAAAATTTTGGGATGGATGTTTTGCTGAATTTGTCGGAAAATTTTCCGGTTAATAACATCAGTTTTTTTTAAGTTCTTCCGAGACGAAAAAAAAAATTGATGAGGCTTTTCGGTTTGCCGGGAACCAGTATTATTTAGATAAATAAGTTTTAGTAGGAACCGGTAAAAAAATTTATTTAAAATATTTTTTTGCACGAGCCTTCTCTTACTAAACTTAATGAGGGGGGAGGAGGGGGTACCCTTAATCCGAAGTTATTTTCGAAAGGGGTACATGTGATGCTAACGTCTGCTGACAATGGGAAAGAGATGATCGACATTGTCAATTTTATTCTGACATATATTTGAGTGGCCCCTGTAAAGGCAATCATTTTCATAACCAATTTCGACCCTTTCCCCATATTGACAACTGTACAATTTTAATAGTGCAAAATTTTATATTTTGAGATCGAAAAATGTAATATTTCCCAAATTTTCTCCATTTTACCCAAGATCGCCGAGAACGAAGGGAGACTCGCTTTGGTTATTTTGTTACATAAGCTTATTGGGTGCCCCTTATTTTACCAATTTTTGAATTTCGGCGACCGCACCCCTTAGTTTTTTTATAGTAACCGAAAGAAGATTGCCTGAATTTTTTCAGATTTATTGGACGTCGCGTCGTTTGACCATGACCTTTGGGACCTAAATATTTTGTAATTCCTGTGAAGGGGTCATGTACATATTACGTAAGCATGTTTAGGGGGGGAGGGGGTCTCGTAAATTCTTACGACACCTTACCAAGGGGAGGAGGGGGGTCTCACACTTTCTTACGTAAGCTTTTTTCTACTCTGACCAGGAATTTATGAAAATAAAATAAGTAATTAATTAATTAATTTTACGTTTTTTTTTTTAAATATTGTAAATGTTGCGGCGAGCTAATATTACATTATTTTGTTACCGTCTAAATAAAGGTAACCTTCTCTTTGATTTTTCTCAATATAGGTATTTATATTGGTTTATTTCAGTTCCATGAATTACGGGGAAAATTACCGAAGTCGAGTGCCGTCGGTTCCATTAAAAAAAAAAAAAAACTTACGTAATATGGAGGGGGGGGGGGGGGGGGGGGTTGCCAAAATCTTACTCATGCTTACAACGGGGGGAGGGGGTTGAAAATGGCAAAAAAAAGCTTACGTAATATGTACAGTACATGACCCCAAAGACCTAAAAATCAAAACTATTATTCTTATGAAGAAATGGTTTGTTTCAATTCGGAATTTCTCGCAGATTACGAAAATAAAGGTAGAATTTATCTATGGCGAAAGACTTTTTTGCTAGGTAACAAATACCGTAGCAGGGGGCTACATTTTACATTTTATCATGGTTTTTCCTCGAAACAGATACAAAATTTACAACCAAATTAAAAACTGTTTATACAAACATCAAAAGTGGTCCTTTAGCTTTCATATGATATCCTGTTATAATATCTATACTTGTTCTAACACGAATAAAAACACGATTTTCCAAAAGGTGTCGTTCTAACAAAAGGTGGGTAACTTTTTACAATCACGTTTATACCTGAATATATTTAATAACTGAAAAAGATAAGACAAATGATTGACTTCTGTAAATGGAAAATGTCTTAATAAAACGATTTGTACCTTTTTAGATGCTCTATTAATGACTATCGCTGTTTATTTAAAAAAATTAGTGAACGGTATAAAACGTAATCAAAACCTTGGAAACCTTGTTAATTCGTTGTGAATTTAGCACAACATAGGACATCGCCATTAAAATATATGTCAAAAGTTACCCCGTTGATCGTAATTGTTTTTTCTTTTCAATTTTTTTTGGCTTCTAATAGTTTAATTTTGAGTGAAATTAGGATGATTGTTTAAGGGACTGTATAGGGCAAGTGCGAAAAGTAATTTAATTTTAATTTGACCGGTGGATGGAGCAGAATACATCTTAGTATTTTATTCACATCTTATTTTACATCTTAGTATCTTAGTATTTTTTCGTATTAAAAACCTAATATTTTCATTATAAAACAAGTTTAGGCAACTAGGCTTGAACATAACACTCGGAAATAATCAATCATTTAGAATAAGTTTAATTTTTAAAAAAATCCTTAGCCGTTTTCAAGTATTTTTAAAAAAATAAAAGTGTAAAAAGTTACCCACCATTGTAAAAAGTAGCCCCCTCCTACGGTAACTTATAATATATTTTCGTGATCTGCATAATAATCCCAATAGGAAACAACCATTTTCACATAAAAATAAAATTTCTAATTTTTTGATCTTTACGGGAATTTCGAGATTTTTAAATCGACTTAGACGCTGCTAAACGACGTCCAAAAAATTAAAAAAAAAATCAGTGAATCTCCTTCCGGTTACCATAAAAAAATTAGAGGATGCGTTCACCGAAATTCAAAAATTCGTAAAATAAGGGCCGCCCTAATAAGCTAAACATTAAATTTTACAACTGGAACCAATATCAAGCTTGCGACCTCCCCTGAAATTGACGCGTTATAACTTAATCTCGTGTAACATCAGCATTCCGTGAGCTCCCCTTCCCTCCCCAGACTAGACTCCAAAAGGGAAAGGGTTACATGCTTCAAATTTCATACGGTTTTATCGCTTCCGCGTCAGGTAAAACCCCAAAATGACCGAAATCCTTTAAACTCATAACCCATCAAATCTAATTACCTGTGACGGACGGGAAGAAAATCCCAATTAAAATAGTAAAACTAGTTGTGATGTCGGCCATAACTTGGTTGTAGGACGGCCTGTCTAACCGTTCAATGTCGTTCGGATCCATCGTCTTCGAAATATATTGACCTTCTTCTAAGAAACTCGCTTTAAGATTCTCTGTAATAAAGAAAAAAATACCCAACCGGATAAAACAATCGGAAACAAAGGATAAAAGAGAAGGAGGAAAAAAAAAAAAAGCCGGAAATAGCAATTTCACGGTAGATTTACCTAAAAAGACTCCGCTTGCCAATCCTTTGATTCCACGAACCGATGTTATGTTATTTTGTTCCCAATAAGGCTCGCAGCTGCCGGGTGGAACATCAGTCACGTTGGTGCAAAATAAATCTCGAAGCGGCCCAGGTCCGCGGTGGCAATCGGACATGGAAATGTCTTTCAGCAATCGATTTCCCAAGACGCACATACTGAAAAAAAAAGAAGGGATTAGAGTGATATCCTGAAAACCTTTCCCCCGGAAAGCAAAATCCCAACGCCCCCAAACGGAATTTCTAAACCTGATAAGATGATTCGATCAGAGTTTAACAATGTTAATTTAAATTAGTCCTTCCCCCAACTTTCTTAATGCCAGTCGGTTTTAATTGGTTTCCCCATCCTTTATCCCCCCGCAAATTACAATTTTAAATTCGGAAAATGTCAAATCCATTCGCAAAACAAAAAAAAAAAAAGTCGTGATAGAGGAAAAAAAGAAACAAGAATTTGCTATAAAAATCCGAAAAATTGAAGAGTCGTCGTTACTTTTATTCGATATCAATTCCAACGACTATGTTTTTCCGATATATCAATTTACCATTAGCAGAAAAATACCCGATATCTTTTTCTCCTTTTTTTTTTGTTCTTTCGTTATTTCTTTTTTAACAACTTTGATAGGAAAATCCTTCCGATCCGGAAGGAGCTGAAGGAGAATTCCTGTGAACTTTTCAAAGCTTCCTAAGACCCTCTCACACTATAAAGATGAAGACTCTCTTAAAGATGAATTTACCTCCAACATGTTTTGGAACTTGTTAGCGTCTTATGAAACGCTAAGTGTTTAAGAGAAACACTTGTCGCAACTGGATTTCCTCTTAAAAAGGCAGAATGCAAATGAGATCTTAATAATGGTCAACCATCTCGGTTATTCTTGGATCAGTCCTACAAAATGTCCTGTCGGGAATTATCCTTTAAGGACAGTTGCCTCATGTATGGGGCAGAACCTTATAAAAATTTATGTTGTAATTAATTCTGTACTTCAGTGCAGATGGCGCTACGATCTTGAGAAACGCAACATGTCTAATCGTTTTTAAGTTGGGACCGCGACAGTATTGTCGTTTATACGGCTGTGCGCAGCCATCTTTGTTTGCAAATCTCAACGACCAATCAAAAAGCGTCTCGCGTACAAGTAGCGCTTACGGTGGTAGAAAGGAAGAACTAATTTTCGCTAGGTTAAGAGGGACAAGATCTCTCATGTATAAGGGATAGGAGTTTCCGGACCTGTCTATACGGCCGCGGTTAACAAAATAAACTTGCTAGCAGAAGGCATAAAATCAGCACTGCCAACCGTTTAGTCTGCATACCTTTTGTAAAGTCCGGTTTAGACTTTACAAATCTGAATGGACTTGGTCTAATTCTGGACTAAAGCACAGAATTGCAATAAGCTGAAACTAGACTTACTCATGCATTTTGGACACCTTATTCCGAATCTGACGTCACAAATTTTGGAAAATTAAAATACAAAATGGCGGAGCTATTGTATTTTTATAAATACTTTTGACGCTATACTGCTTTTTCTGTTTTCAATCGCACCATACAATTTGAAATCTGCTGTACGGTCGATATTTTAAGCTAAAACATGTTGCTGTAACAATGTAACATGTTCCTCAACATGTTGCGCAACATTTACAATTTACAAATTTTTATTTATTAATTTTTTAATTTAATTCAATTTTTTTCTTTTTTACTATTTAATTGACTCTTCGGTCAAAGACAGATTATTTCGTAGTTTATTCGACATTGCAGTCAAAAGCACATTTTTTTATAGGAGGTTAAGATGTCTTTATTAGTTAGTAGTTTTTACAATCCCTGCTAGAGGGAGGAAGTTTCGGTGGTCACCCATCCACTAACTGGCCTTTCTCAATGCTGCTTAACTTCATTGATCACGATACCGCTAGACGGAACGAGTCACCACTCCGTTTCCTACAAATTTTTATTTTTCATTTTTCACTGTTGCGCAACATGTTGTCTCAACATGCCTTAGCATTAATTTCGGCCTAACTCATCAAAAACACATAGAAATCTCTTTTCCCCATTTGTTTTTCAAAAAAAAAGATGTATTTTGTATTACACGCTGGTAATAGTTGCATAAACCCGAAATCTGTAGGCACTCAATGTAGGTTTTAACGCATAGGGCGAGTATATACGAAGACTGGGATTAGTCTTTTGCTCGAAATTATTTGAAAATAAAAATTCGGAAAAACACTTTCCGAGTTTTTCACAAATTTTTCTACCTTAATAGGCTAGTGGCAATCAATGACCGATTTTCCCTTACATAGAATTCATCAGCGGACATTTAATGGATGCATTTGGGATAAAATTTTGAGTCAGACAAAAATCACCCTCAGGACCTTCACCAGGAGTGCTTAATTTTCCGGAAAACAACTAATAACTCCCCCCATAAATTTTTCCTACATTTTCATATAGCAAAGAGTTGTATAAATTTAATTTTTGCAGCAAAAAAAAAAAAAAAATAAATAAAAAATTAAAAAAAAAAAAAAATAAAAAAAATAAAAATAAAAAAAAATAAAAAAAATAAATTGAATGTCCTTGGGATGCTTGCTCTACTTAATAAAGTTTAAAAAATAATTCTTCGAACCGAAATTTTCAAAAAATTACCAAAATGAGTCTCTTTTCCTGCTATTTAAATTCATGAAGTGTTCTTGGGAGAATAAATATTTTCAGCTAAAGTAATAAAAATTCCCAGGTCTAATAAATTTAATATTCGGGATTTCATTTTTCGAAAGAAAATTCCCAGGAATATTTAAATTATTAGCTCAGGGTTAGTTTTCTCCTTTCTAATATTCTTTTTGAGAGAATCTTAGCGAAGGTTCCCAGGAACGGATTTGATAAATCGTGAGAATCAATTTTTTAAGTAGAAAACGAGGAGACTCCCTCAGGAATACTTGTATAAATCAGGGGAATTATTTCTTCAACGAAAAAAAAATTTTTAACTCCACAGGGAGAAGAAACCAGACTCAGATTCCGTGAATTTGATTCGCCATAAGCTAAACATACAAACGCTTTCCCGAATATCCGGGAACATTATCGTTCCGGGGAAAGGCGACGCCCGCAATCGTAGCCTCTAACTTGAATCCCCTCCGGACTTTTACACAAACCTCAACAGCAAAGAGGGACGTCTTTGAGACATCCCGGACTTTCCTTTCACGTCCCCTTTTCATAATTGTTATATAATTTATATCAAGGAGAGTTTTCCAACTCCTCAGGACGTTTCAAGAACATGAGCGAAAATCCGCGAAAACCCGATTTTCATCCCTTTAAAATCATCCCATCAAAAATTAAAAGCTTTTCACAAAAAATTTTATATCCTGTGTTAAAACCACGGATCCAGCTCCGGGGGAAAACTTTTTTATCATCCCGAAAAAAAAACTAATATCCCGAACAAAACTTTTTTAAGAGGAAAGAAAATCCATTAAAAAAACTTCGTGAATTTATAACTATGAAGCAAAAAAAAAAAAAAAAAAAAAAAAAAAATCTTTCTCGAGATCTTGTTTTATTGCCATAAGGAATCAATTAGCGGTTTGACGTCCGTGATTTGATTACGGCAAAATGAACCACTTACAAAAGCCTGTCGTTGCCGTTCCAATTTATGAAAATCCCAGCGTAAACGGCGACGATGGAAAGCAACACGCAGGCCAGGGCAACGGTGGCGAATTTATTGACGAATTTAACACCGATGAAAACAATGGTACCCATTATCATGAGTAATATCGTCCCGTACACACGGAAATTATTGTACATGATGTTGGCATCCTTCGTGAAGTCGCCGAATATCGAGGCCCACGGTGCCATGTACGTCTGGAAAATGAAAAAAAAAAAAAAATTAATAAAAATTAATAAGTCTCAAACAGAATAAGTTTTTAGCGGTCGACGTTAGAATTAAAAGCTTTTAAGCGGTTATGGACCGAAATTTAAGTGGCGTCGAATTATGGATGGACCTTTTCCCAAAGTTTAGAAAACTTTTTAACGGGTTTTATAGATTGATTTCCAATCTCAGCAATTGAGAGACCTGTTTCTGGGAGTGAAGGTTTGTTGTATTTGAGCGAAAGAGACGCGAGAACAAAATAAGGGGATGATAAGATTAATTCCTGGAATATTACTATGGGTTTTCTATTCAGATACTAACACGATATGAGTATTACCCTGGTCGTTTGAAAAAAGGAATTTTGACTTTTCGAGAATCTTGAATTTTCAACCACTCAAGTTGAGATTTCAAAATTTTCAATTTTAAGCAACAATTTTTTTTGTCTGTCCTTTATTTTTGTAGTTATAATTAAAAAATGCATCACAAATCAATTTTTTCTTCGCTAAAATTAATATTTTATGATAAATTTGTTATTTTCTGCTAAAATATTTGATTTTTTTTCCGATAATTTTTCTTAACTTGACAAACTTATTTCTTTATAAGTAATAAAAAAATTATTTTTAAAATTCCTTTATTAAAAAATTTTGATCACTTAAAAAAAAGAAAGGAAATAAAAGAGTTTTTGTTCTGTATTTGTCCTATATTTCTTTAAAAAACCGGTCCCATATTTTTTCAAAAAATTCCTATTTTTTGCTAAGGAGGGACTATGATGCCTGTCGAGATTGAAGATTTCTTAAAATAAAATTAAAAAAGGAGTCATTTACGTTTCAGTCATTTAAAAAAAATAAATAAATTTAGATATTTTATTTCAAGAAATTTTGCGACGGCTCTCGACATTTCTCGAGTCATTAATTCCCGAATGATCCCCTAAATAATTTGCTTTATTAGCCTAAAATGAAATATACTTACAAGTACGATCTCCACTGCACCGATGATGTACATGGCCGCGGCGAGCGTGGTGCCTGTATAGAATAACATTCCTACAGCTCCACCAAACTCAGGGCCTAAAGATCTCGATATCATAAAATACGACCCCCCTCCAGGCACCACTCCATTTGTGGCGATCGCACTCATTGAGATGGCAGTCAACATGGTCTAAAACAAACAATTAACCATCATCCAATCAGTAATGAATTGAGTAAAAACTTAACTTTTTTTACCGGTAAATTTTCTTTTTCATTCTCCAATACAATCATGTATAAGATAAAAAGAAAATTTGAACAAGCATAGGATTTGCAAATTTTTCTTATTTAAGATTTAAAAAATTTATATGCATAAATGATGCAAAAATTATACATATCTAATCCAATCAGCAAACAATCGTTTCAAAATATTTTCCAACGAAATTATTAAACAAAGATAAAAAAGAAATTTTTTCAACACAATTTAAATATATTTTTTATTATTGCAGAAACATTTACATAAATATACTTTAAAAATGATTATTATAAACAAAGTTACAAAGTTGCTTTGTTTTATAAAAGGTATGTTTATTGTTTATATGAATTGAAGCTGTGATATGTTAATTTGTTTTTATGATGAAATTACGGTCCTCCATCTTTGTTTTATGTCTTTTCTTTTTGTAGAGATGGTCTGAAGATGGTTGAAAAACCGAAACAGCTGTAACCTTTTTTAATTTTATTAATAAAAAGACGTATTGGAGCGACGTGTATCCGTCATTTTTTTCCATTTAAAAATGATTCCAAAAATGTTCCAATACTTTTTGCATTTAATTTGCAAAAGCATTATGGACTTTTTGCACCATTTTTTTTGTCGTATTTTGCATTTTTAAACTTCTCACAGTTTGGAAATAGTTGCTAGTTAAAAGATTTATTAAAAAATACGCAAACCAGAGACCCCATCCGAAGGCTGAAGGTTAACTTGATTTCAAAATGATGCAATAAATTAATTTTAATCACAATCTTATTAAAAACAAATGTAATTATCCAAAAAATATTCACTTAAAATTTTTAAGTCGCCATATTGGACTGAGCAGAACAAGCGCATCCATGTCTGCGCATGACGTATATGCAAGAGCTCTCTTGATTTAGGTTGCTTGGTACCTCATTCCGCGTTTGACTCTCGGACGAGTCACATCGTATCGCACTTTTTTTTTTTTTTTAAATACGCTACTCTTCATTCGGGGTTTGACTCTCGGAGGGGTCACATCAGATCGGATCGGATTTTTTTTTTTTTTTTTTTTTTTAATAATTTATTTATTTATTTTATTTTATTTTATTTTATAAATATTTTTAGTGCGGCTTTTATTTTATTTTAATTTAATTTAATTTAATTTAATTTTACATTAGTGTTTTTTTAAAATAATTATTTTCGGTCCGGCTTGGAGGCAAACCTGGAGGTTCTGTCTCCCATCGTAGAAGGCCTAGGTATCGACCCAGCGACTGGCCTTGTGGTATTAGTTTTAAGTGTTTAGTGTTAAGTTCCCCCCAAATCGTTTACGTTAGGAGTCAGCCCCTCTCTTGGAGCTGCAGAGTTTATTAGGCTGTGTATTCTATTCGATTCGATCATGGATTACGCGGGAGATAAGCTCCATAGTGAGAGTCTCCAGGGTTTTCTTTCGGATGACTTGTGTGTCCGAGGTTATTGGCGCACCGCAAGCCTTAACTGTACATATATGTAGAGTTAAAGCCGATAGGATCTCCAGCTCTGGAGACTAAAGTCTCTAAGTCTGATGGCATAGTACCGATACGACGGGCATTACGGAGAACCAATGCGGAAGGTCTTAACCTTTTACGCCTGGAAATCCGAAATTTTTTTCAATTTTTGCATTTTTTTTAATAATCTCAAAGTATTAATTCCAAAAAAAATTGTAATAATAAGAACAACATTACAGTTTAAAATAATTAATCTTTTTATTTCAATCATACCGCGGGAGATAAACTCCATTGTGAGGGTCTCCAAGCCCCCCCTTTTTTAATTGTCTTTTTTTTTTTGTTTTTTGTCTTTACAGTTGCAGACAGAGGAATCGTCGCAGCCAGAGGGACCACCGCAGCCTCAACGCAGTCCAAAAACTTCATCAACGAGGCTTAAGTATGGTAGGGCATGGGCATGCTCATAGGCATAAGCATGGGTTTGGGTTTGGGTTTGGGTTTGGTTATGTGTTTTCTACTTTCTTGTTTTTTATTATTTTCTTTTTATTCCCATTTAATCTCTATTACTTTTTACTTTTTTTCTATTTCTATTTCTCTCTTACATTTTTTCATTAATAAAAAAATTAATAAATAAAATAAAACGCGATTCTAAAAGGCAGCCTAATATAGTTTTAAAAAAGCTGTCAACTACCATTTTTTAAAGCGGTTAAACGGCATTAAAAAAAAAAAAATCGAGGTCATTTTTCGCGCAAAGATTGTCCCAAGAGTATAGACAATCTTGTCTCTAATGTCTGGTATTGTAAATTGTATGAATGTCCAATGCCGTACATTGTACATTCGTACAATCTTAATTTAAGTTTAGTTTTAGTTTAGTAATTAGTATTGTAATTTTTATATTGTATATTGTATATTGTATATAATGTTGTATTGTTGTATCATTGTATTTTTGTATTGTTGTATTGTTGTAATGTTGTCAGCTGTGGGAGTAAAGTCTTCCTTACGTCATGCGGAACCAATGCTCGTGCTGGTCGATGTGAAAAGGACGTCATTTTTATGTCGATCCGTACGAGGGTTGGGGACTCGTGGCGTTTGGAGGATGTGATCCTTTTAGCTGGCTTGGGGGGACAACTCGGTCGGGCGCGGCACCCGAGTTTTCCCCCCAACCCGTGTGGGGTTTTTGGCTAGTCCCCCATCGGGCGCCTCCCCAGGTGGCGGATAGGGGAACGCTCTCGAAAATCAGAGAGTATGAGGATTTATTCCTCAGGCGGACCAAAACTAGCCACAACAGAACAGAATGTAAATCTGGATGACCTCTAGCAGTTTTCTTTTTTTTTTTTTTTGCATGGAAAAAGCATGGGAAAAGGCAAAGAAACGCAGTTTGGGGCTCGTGGACTGTGCAGCATGATATAAACTTTTTATGTAGTAGAGGAAGGGATGTTTTTTTCAAAGTCCTAATTAGCTGAAACGAATTACGAAATTTGAACTTTTCATGATTGTTAGCAGTGCTTACACTTTTTCTATTTTACTTCTGCATCTCAAAATGGCCGAAGTACTGGTTTTGCTAGCGCCGTTATTCATTAGAATTTACATTTCTTGTTCGAATGACATGAACCTAATAAAATTGTTAAAGGTATAGACCTTTTAAACTTCATCCTAACGAGTTTATCATTAGACTTAAATGCTCGTTCGATCTCAAGAAAAACGATTTTAATGTTTTTAGAGGGGAAAAAATCGACAGTCCACGCCGTCCATGTTGTGTGCGACACGCGATGTCGCTTCACATCAAAAATTGGCATTTGGGTCGAAAATGTGCAAGAAGTTGCAAAAGAATGTGCAAGAAGAAGTGCAAGAAGAAGTGCAAGAAGAAGTTGCAAAGAATGTGCAAGAAGAAAAAGACACTCCCTATCCAAAGATTTTTCAGATTTTATTTTTCTCCATATACCACTATGGAACATCAGATATTTGTCTGCCATATTGAATATTTGTCCGACATTATTCTTAGATTAAAAAATAAACAAAGCCGCCAGAACCGATTAAATTCACCACGATTGTTTAAGTTACCTATGATGTTTTGTTTTATCTCTAAGTACATTATTTGTGTACATGCAATGAAAACCTCCCCTTTTACACAATCCGAATTTACCATATTCCACTCGGCAATTCCACCAAAATGCGTAACACTCATAAATAAGTGGCAGTTTGCCTTATATAGCCAATTTTTCTGTTTATCAACAAAAAACTAATGATATTTTGGTCGCTGGAAAAAAATTTGGGAAATGTACATTGATCGGTGTAAATAAATTAGTTTGGGTAACCCTGATAGCAGCTAGTATACACTGAGAAAACGCAGGAATAAATCTAAATAAAACATATTCGCGGAAAAAAGCTATATTTTTTAGTTCAACTAAAAAATTAGAAAAAGGTCTTTACTAAAAGAAACTAAAAAAATAGTTTGGCTAACTAATATTATTAGTTAACCCATTTTCCGCTAATATGTTTAGTCAGATTTACTCCTTCCGATTTCTCAGTGTAAGGCCTTTAGTGAAAGGCAGTATTTTCCATAGCCTAAATCGAATCATTAACGTTAAATGGCTCCGCCATGTTGTAGTTCAATTTTTCATAAAAATTCTGACTTCTGATTCAAACCAACAGTTTAGAATCAATTTGTATTAGTTTCCATCGAAATAATAAACTTTCAAATCTTTAAAACACGGAAGGCCTGAAAATTCCTTGTTTATTGGTAATTGGCCAACTGTCAAGTTTGAACCTGGCGCTGGCAAGTTGCAACTTGGCATTGTCAGGTTCAAACTTGACAGTCGACAACGAACCTTCATGGCTTCAGTATCAGAGTGAATGTTTTGCCGAGTGTAAACGACAATATTCCGAATGTCGATCAGGTTCTGCATATGACAGCAGAGGAGGGAGGAGCGTCCCACGGACTTCCCCAGAATTGTCTTTCAAGCTTTCATGCTAGAGCTGCTATCTGGGTTTAAAAAATCCGTGAAAATATCTACTTACCACACAACAACACGTAAACACAATTAAAAATCCGGCCACTGCTCCCGCGGTTCCTACGACCCACGTTAACCGGATGAACAGGATGACACCGAATATATTTTGAATACATGGAAGGTACACCCCGATGAGGGTGCCCATTCGCGCCCCTCCGGTGGCAGGTTTCGCATCCGGGTCCGCCGGGGTAGCAGGGATTGTGTTGCTGTAATTTGCGAGGGAGTTGAGAAGCGTCGAGATTCGGGGCCGGTCTTCCATCTCTTCCTGCAACACAAAGAGTAGATAAGAATTTAGAAAAAAAAAAAGACAGAAAAAATGAAATTACTGAGGTTTTGTCCTTAAATTACGTAGGGCGGAATGGTTGGGGGTCGTAGAGACTATCTCACTTAATTTATGGAACCTGGCTCTTCGGTCATCAAAATCGAAGGTAGTGAAAACAATTTTTTTTTAAATTCCTAATAAAACCTAGAACCGTGTCAAATTCAAATCTGAAAATGATTGCAACTTCAATTCCAAGTCAACCCCAACTAAATATAGATGGTTGCTTCCTAAAATAATTTTACGACCCTTTATTTCGACTTTTCCAATCATGTAATACGGTCTAAAATTTTCCTATTCATTTAATATCTAACAAATAATTCCGCAGAGGAAGATTGTTTCGTTTGATAATTTTAAATGCCGGACCCTTTTCAAAACACGAGAAGTAGCCTCAGGTTTTCACCGGGGAAAATTCTCCCTTTAATACCCCGTTTCCGAGGAAATGATTTTCAAATCATCAAAAATGATCTATTTATCATCCTACGATTTAATGAATTTCGCGGAGGCAAAATGAAAAATTTTCGGTGCCGAATCCTCATCGGAACATAGCATTAAACCAGGGGTCCCAAGCCGGTGCCGATGCTGGTGCCAGCACAGGCGCTGGCACCGGTTTTGTAATTATGACCCGATGGCAATGCTATTTGATTGAAAAAGGTGACGAGCTTTGTCTATATTAAGTAGGTAATTGTATTTTTTTCTTGAAAAAATTGAACAAAACCAAATTGACAAAACTGATGGAGGTGCCGGCACCAGCGCCAAAACTTTTGCTATTCCGGTTCGGCGCTGGTGCCAGCTCCAGCACTTTGTATATTTCGGCGCCGATGTCGGCGTCGGCTCCAACCAATTATCACCGACTTCGGATCCCTGGCATTAACGAAAAAAAAAACGGTTACAGGGTGGGTCGACCGGAAATAAAGATTTCGTAAAATAAAAGACACCCAGCTCTGCCATCGGATAGGAAAATTTCGCACGAAATCCGACACCGGACTGTAAATATGTGCCCAACACGATTTCATGTCGTTCAATCTTTTCGAGATGGGGAAAAAAAAAGAAACAAACATCTCGACCAAAAAAAAACTCTTATTATGTACGAATTTAATCATCAAAACTGCGACAAAAGTAAAAAAAAGTTGTAAAAACATTAATTGATTACAGACTACGTCGCAAAGATACATCGAAAAAAATTAAAGGGTATAAAGAAGAAAAAAAAAATAGGTCAAGAGAGAGAATTTTCCGCTTCAAGTACTCTTTTCATTATTCTTCGATATTTTTCTTTTTTTCCCCCGTGCTCCTTCAAAATAAAATTATTACGTAAAATTAAAAAAAGAGTTATGCAAGCTAAAATTAATTGGTTAGGATTTTATTTTATTCTTTTTTGTAAAATTTATTGAGAACAAATTTTTTTTTTTTTTTTTTTTTTTTTTTTTTTTTTTTAACGAGAGGAATTGAGTTTTATGAAACAAAATGACGTTAATTGGCCCTACGTCATTTGTCATTTTTTATAAAAGTCTCTTATCAGTCGAAACCTTTTTTTTTATGTTGCCGTCGTAAAACAAATACAAAACAACTCTATTTTTTCATTGTTTGACAAAATTGTCGTCCTCATCAACTTCCTCCAATAAACAATCACAAAAAAATACTGGAAATATTAACAGCCGGTTCCGGAAATTAAAAAAAAAAAAAAAAAAAATAGAAAAGCTGCAAATCTAATAAAACAAAGAACACAAACGGACAAACTTTTCCAAAACAAAGAAAACAAACATTTCCTCTAAAAAAAAAAGTGGTTTGTTAATTATACAGTCTCTCAAAATGCAAAACCCAGTTTTCCCACTTTCTCCATTCATTCTTTCACAAAGGAAAAAAAAAAAAAAAAAAAGTTATTAACAAAAAGCAAATTCCGCAACAGAATATTTTTAATCCAATGCTGACGTGATATGTTATGGTCGTTATTAAACTTCGAAAACCGATTTAATGCCGAACTCTTGCGGTTATTTATTAAAAAAAAAAAAGGAGATACCTTGTACGGATTCTTCGGTAATACGGAGATAAAAAATTACAAAACTTTTCCGTCGCTTTAAAATTAATAATAAAAAAGAAAAAAAACTAGGAAAATGTCGGGAATTTCCCTGCAACAAATCGTTTAACCTTCACCGTCAAGAGGAGCGGAAATGTAACGATTAAAATTGAAACGACTTAAAAGTTGAACATTTGCTAAATCGGAATTTTGTTCCTCCTGGAAAAGTTTGACTGACGTAATACCGGATTAACTATATAATAATGACACTCCGAATTCGCGGGGTCGACATCCATTTTAATAAACTTTTCGTCGGGGCATTTATTTTAATTCTCATCAATTCACGTTTCGGATTGAGGATTGAAAATTCGGAAGGGCAATAAGGGAGGGGCAAGGGGGATGCTCTTTCTGGGAACGTTTTTATTTTTAATGATGATTGGTTTGTAATCCGACAAGCGGATTTAAATTTATTTTGTTTCGAAATGAATTTACAGAAGAGGCAAGACTATTCATTATTTTCGGATTCTGCGGGTCGAATTACGTACAGGCCTCGCTCATCTTACATATTGCTCAGGTTTTTTTAAATCAGGGGTCCGAGAATTACCGTCCCGATAATCGATTTTTTCCTCGAAAACATTTTCCGGGAATCTTTCATTAATTGCCGGGAATCCCGTTTCATGGAAATGAAATTCCTCAATTTTAAAAATTTCCTATTCCGGGATCGACAGGCCATTTGAGGCTGAGTACAAAATTCGTCAATCTACAGAATGTTCATGCCTTTCAAACACATCGAAAAAGACATTAAGAGATCAAAATAAAATAAAAAAAATTATCCGCATAAAATTACGCGGCCTCAATTTATGCTGCATACTGTATCGAAAACAAATAACGAAAAACTTTTTATCGAGTTCGAAAGGGAAAAAACAAATCCACACCCTAAGCCTTGCAAAAACAAAAAATTATAAAGCTTTGTTTATTTTGCATTATAACAATGTTATTAAAAAACTTTTTATAAAAATAAAAAAAAAAAACGAACCGCTTCATGTTTTCCCTTTTATTTTAATGCTAATAAAGAAAATCGAAAAATCTCTATCAGAAACAAGACTTCTCTTTGAAGAAAGTAAAAAAAAAAACTCGTTCTTTTTCTTTTTGTTTTGAATTTAAAAAGATGAGAAAAGAAAAAGGATTCTCGTTCTTTAAAATAAAACAAAAAAAAGTTTCCAGTTTTAATTATTGCATATTGACCATTTAACCGACTCCCTCCCTTCAGGAAATGTTCGCTTTTTACTAATGGAATTACTAAAAGAAAGTGACTTCTTTTTGTAGCTTTAAATTAAAAATTTTATATATTTGCAACCGTACGTTTCGGCTGTCAAGCCATCTTCCAAGCTTCCATTTTTTTGCACAAGAAAATCCGAAAGAAAACTATCTTTTTCACTGTTCATCCTAAGCGTCAGATTTGCTCCGTACGTTTGCAAATAAATGAAATTTTTAACTTAAAGAGACAAAAAGGAGTCATTTTCTTTCAATAAAAACGTCCCTAGACGCTCAAAATTTTCAAGTAAAATTAATAATAAATTTAAGAAAAAAAAAAAAAAAAAAAAAAAAAGATTAGCTCATTTTTTAAAACCCTCAGGTGTGGGGCACAAAAGTAAACAACGCCGAGTTCATCATTCGATTTTCATCCTCGAATATGCATAAAAGTGAAGTTTTTCAATCTAAATTAAATATAGTTGTTACATCCCAGCCGCAACAGTGAAAAGGGGTAATTTCGCCCATTTTCCCACGGGAAATACAAAACCCTCCCATCCGGGGGAAAAAGAGCGTACACGTCACGTGTTTTTATAAAAAGGTTTAACAAGCTCCCGGACAGAGAAAAATAAAAAAATAAAAAATAAAAAATCGTAAGATAAAAATTTAAAACAAACTTGTCAGTTGTCACGTGTGCACGTATGACACCGCCGGCGAGTTGAAAAAAAAAAAACGGAAAAAAAAAATTTTCATCGGTTTTGAAATATTCAAGAAAGTTTCTTTTTAAAAACGTCATTTTTATCGCGACGGTTTCATTTTCATTCTTATTATATTTTTTTTAGCATCACATAAAATTCCTTAAAAAAAAAGAGAAAAAAAAAATCTACCGACGGCCATTACATTAATTTAGAACTTTATTTTTCCTCTCGAAAAAAAAAAACTTTGAATTTGAAAGGTTGTAAAAAACGGGAAACAAAATGGGTCGTAAAAGCCCGAAATACGATCGTCCATTTTATCCCAGAGCTGATTTATAGTGATTGGATAATCCATCCTAAACCTTTAAATCCGTTATAAAAAAAATCGGGATACAGAAAAAAAGGGGAGAAAAAAAAAGCTACTTTTAATAAGATAATTAAAAATGAAAATGACAACTCACCGAATAGAGGTATAAATTTGTTTCGTAGCCCGACATCTTCTCCTTGTCCCCGACAAATGGTTGGTCGTCCGTGGCATCTGCAAAAATAAAAAAAGGAGAAACATTAAATTAGACATCATAAAAGGATCCGTACCGGATCCGAGTTAAATTTAGCTAAAAAGTTTTTCTTTTTTGACCGATAAATATTTTTGGCGTATAAAAAAAAAAAAAAAAAAAAAAAAAAAAAAAAAAAAAACCTCCCTTGTACTTCCTAACGACGTCAAGTCATGTTACACTGCTTATTTAAATTCAAACATGACAGTCACGCGAACACAGAATTGCACATCGTCGAAAGTGAGAATGTTTTTTTTTTTTTTTCTTCTTCTTCTTTATTTTTTTATCTACGGGGAGAAAGGCGCCTGATCTTCAGGTGACGTCTCAAGTGATTAATGATTCTCGAAAACTTGAAAATCAAGATTCTTAAATAATCGCACAAGAGCAACAAAAAACTTTCAACGTTTTTTTTAATTAAAAAAAAAAATTCGCTTTTATTGTCGCTTAAAAATTCAGAATGAAAAGCATTTCGAGGATGGAATTTATTACACTAATGGCCATGTTTTTTCCTCCTTCCGTTTAGAAAAAAAAAAAATAAATACTCGTAAAAAAAGTTTTTCTCAAAAGCAAGCTGAATTTAACTTTTCGGAGAAAAAACTTTTATTTTTTAACTTTTTTTAGGCACCTGGTTAAATTTTGGAAAACATGACAAGAGGATTTAATTACTCTTAAGGATAAAGAGAAAAAAAAAGGGTCAGCAAAAAATGTTTTTAGGTATTTAGAAAAAAAAGCCGAAAAAATGCCAGTTTTTTTTATAAAGGGAAAAACGATATCGAGAAAAGGTTTAAGCTTTTGACTATAAGTGAATTTTTTTGAAGCTTGGTACGAAAAAAACTTCTACTCATTGCGCTTATTCCTGAATTATTTCATATCTTTATGCAGCACCGTTTGCTGATAATAGAATATGAAAAAAAATTACTTATAACATAGACTTAAAAAGGGCGTTTATTTCAAAGTTATGTTTTCGCCGACTGTTGGTTTACGGATGGGTAGTGTCTTTTAAAATAAAAAACCATCTATTATCTTCAAGGTAACTTGTTTTTTATTTTCCTTTTCTACTGTTGTTTCATTAAAATATGGCCGTTTCCAATTTATAAATCAAATCGAAGTAGTAGCATATTTGTCGACTAGACTTAAAATAACACGCACAATTAATTAAATTAATTAGAGCTTAACGCGACGCTAAACATGAAAAAAATAGTTTTTTTTCTGTTTAAATGGCCATTTGGCCACTGGGAAATTTTTTTAAAAATTAACAATTATGTCCTTAGATAGCCCTTTCAAAGAGCTTTTTTTTCGTTTTTTATATTCTTCAATCGGACGACTCATTCTCTGCCAGGAAAAATAAAACTGAATTAGCACTCCCATTCCCCGCCTCAGAAATGGCTTTCATTTCGACCCTAATATTTGGCCTAATTTACTCCCTCACTAGGTCCTATCCATGGGTTTATTTCCAAAAAAATTCAATTTTGGGGCACAACCCTTATGGCAGCCATTTTAGCCCTTTGCGGGACGGCTAAACAACATCCGAAAAATCTAAAAAAAAATTCAAGCTATTTTTTTATTCAAACGAAAAAAAATCGCAGGGTGAGCTCACCGAAAATCCAAACTTCTCAAAATAAGGACCATCCTAAATCTTGACTTTATGCTTAAAGTCAAGACAATATATTATACGACTATATTTCTATCGATATTGCTGAGTTTCAGTTGTGCCGTGTGGAAACAACCTGTCGTCATCTAAAAAAAATACGATAAACGGATTAGGTTTTCCGTTGTTTTTCTTTTTTTTTTTTTTTTTTTTTTTTTTTTTTCATCTTTTTAAAGTGCTTATTTTCTACTATTATATTGGCAGATGATGTAAAACGAGTTAGCATTTTGATAAGCTATTTGGTGAATGAATAAAACATAAGGAACCTCTCTTCTATTTTTACTTTTTTTAAAAGGAAACGGATATATTCTTTTTATAGAGGTCTTCCCACGGGATTTTCCGTATACGTTTGAGATGTTTACCTTTCGGTCGTTATGTATGCGTGGCATTGCATTGTTAACGTTATTTCTTAGTAAAGAATCATCCTAATGGCTTGTGGAATTTCTACTTACTTATAGTTTTTTCTTTTCTTTTTTTGCGGGAAGGGAGGGGGAGGAGGAGGTAATAACAAAAAAAAATATATATAAGGTGGGTTTAAAATTTTTTAGATTCCCGAGGTATTTATTTCTTGAATCCCGGGAATCTCAATTTCTTTTTGTAAGAAACGGAAAATCCCGGTTCCCGGAAATAAAAAAAAATGGGGATTTGGAATCACTATCGCGCAATTTACAAATACTCAGATCATTTACGGTGCACTCGATGTTTTAAAACTTTTCATCTTGAATGCCAAAAAGCAAATCTTTTTCGTTATTTGTTAATTCTGTACCTTAGTGCAGAACAACACCAAGTCCATTCAAGAATTGCAACTTCTTATTTCAAACCCGACTTTACAAAAGGTATACAGGCTCAACGGTTGGCAGAACTGATTCTATTCCTTCTGCTACCAAGTTTATTTCCTTAAAAAAACAGAAATGTTAACTCGCAGAAGACATTAATTTTAATACAACGCTTGTATGCTTTGTATAGTCAGGTTTGAAATAAGAAGTTGTAATCCTTGAATGGACTTGGTGTTGTTCTGCACTGAGTTATAGAATTCGTTTCGCCATTTTACTTAAAAATATTCTGTTTATAAGTAAATAGGCTCAAAAACCAGTTTTCGCTCCACAATTATTTAAAAAACAATTTGAAAATTTAAGAACTTAACTGTTAAATACCAGAAACGCCAACCTCCCTTCCAGACTTATTAAGTACAAAAAACCGAAATAGTGCACCATATCAGGCTCCTTTAGCGTATAACACCATATTACAATCTTCGGCAAAACTCAAAAATGCCATAGCTAAGCCCTCGTCTACTATTATTGTCATTATTATTATTTATATGTAATATATGTTAATGACATGCCGAACTTAATAAAGAAATATGGTAATATTTATATGTACGCGGATGATACTGCGATTGTGGTAGCGCACACAAACATCATTGCTGCTCAGCAATGTATGCAAGAAATAGTAGTTAAATTACAGGAATACTGTCATGATTTTGGGTTAAACATAAACTTTGAAAAAACAAACTATGTTCATTTAAAAAGTGGAAACCAACAGTACGGTAAAATACATTTGATTTTTCATGAACACGATTGTCTTCATAATAAGCAAAATAACTGTAAATGCTCTAAGAAATTAAAACAAGTTAATATAATAAAATATTTAGGAATGTCCATCGATTCAAATTTTACATGGGAACCACACATTGAGCAAGTGATAAAAAAATTAAACTCTTTTAGGTTATGTTATACTACTTAAAACCAATCACCAATATTAAACTGTTAAAAACGTTATACTTTGCCCTTGCAGAATCACATATTCGTTACGGAATTACGAGTTACGGTTTCACATCGGATGAATATATAAACATAATTCGAGACAAAAAGAAACTTTCATAATTCCTGTCAATAAATCGCGATTCATCTCACCTGCTTCGAAATTATCATCACTTTTTAACGACCTCTGCAAAAAAAATGAATTAGACCTCTACTGCACATCGCTAAACCACTTTAAACGCACCTTAGTTCAATATTTTTTAAAAACGTATTAGCTTCAATTAATAAATTTTATGCTGTGATAACTTCTAGTTCTACTCAACCTGTGATATTCAATTTCATGATATTTATTTATTTAATTTTGATTTATAACTATTTAATTTTTTTTTTTTTTTTTTTTTTTTTTTTTTTTTGTCTCTCTTTATTTAATTTTTTCTTTCTGTGATAATTGAGTGTATGATTGAATCTGTAATGGGCCGCTCAGGCTGTTGATTTCTATATAAATAAATAATAAATAAAAAAAAATAATAAATAAAGCAAATACAAAAAGTACAAAATCAAATAGTTAAAATGATGATTCCCAAAAATAAAATTAAAAAAATGAACATGGCACAAATGTATCAATACTCGGAAATTTTACCTTTTAATGAATTAAGAGACTACATTATAATTATAAAACACTATTTTTCAAAAAATTATAAAAAAGAAATTGTAAAATTAAGAAATACTAAGAACAATTCAAAAAAATTTGAAATCCCCTCATCTTTCAATAAATATGGCGAAAGGAAAACAGAAGTAGTAGTTCCGACCCTCTTCAATAAAATACCAAATGACTTATTAAATTTTAACAAATACGGGATAGTTAAAAAAGAAATTAAAAAATGGCTCTTTTCAAGGCTGGATTACCTTAATTAAATAAATAAATTTATTTGATATAAATGATAATAATAACGATAATAATAATAATGATCAAAATGCATATAGGCAACAAGCAAAAAGCTTAGCCATAATAACCTTATTTTTTTTTCAAAAAGTTATGTAAAAATACCAGTGAAATATATGCACCCAGCCATGGGATACATGGCCGGGAGAAGAAAAAAAAAAAAAAAAAATTTATTTAAATCCTTTAAGGTTTGGTCGAGATGACCATTTATAAAGGTTATTTTGTATTGTAATATTGAATTTCAAATATAAATACATTCATTCATTCATTATTGTGTATTTTATGCGTTTTGAGATACCAACACTCTAGAGTAAACTGCCAGATGAGATTTTAGAACTTAACAGAATAGGTGAAATTAAGAAAAATCTGAAGAAATTTTTATTAAATAATAATAATAATCCTCAAAACGGTTAGGGTGGATTTCAGCTTTTTTTTTTTGTTGAGATTTAACTTTATTTATTCTTTTGTATAAATATATATACATATACACATTCTTAGGTAGTTTTATTAGTATTTTTTTAAAATTATTATTATCTTTCTCATTATGTTAATTTTTTGAGACTAGGGAATTACCTGGCCGTGGATTTTAGTATAATCCACAAAATTAGGCATCGGGTATGGAAAAAGGTATAAATTAAATGGAAATTAAAATTAGGCCTATCTTCTTAGAATACGGGCTATTATACCTTTTTCCACATTCCCTGTGGAAAAAGGTATAATTATTATAAAATTAAAATCCAATTATACCTTTTTCCACAGGGGGTGTGGAAAAAGGTATAATTAAATTTTTTTTAAATTTAAATTAAAATTAGGTGAAAAATGTGGAAAAAGCTATAGAAGGCTAAAAAATTTCCTTTAAATTATTTAAAAATTTCCTTTGGCCCTTAAAAATTTCCTTTTATTTATTTATTTAAAATTTCCCATTAACCTTTATGGATTAATGGAAGGGTCGAAAATTATATTAATCCGGATTATTGCCCTAGTGCTCTAATCCGATACCCTTAAACCGGTCAATTAGTTGAGTCAATGCCTTTCAGCTCGATGAACAAGTAAAGAAAAATCACGTTATCTTTTTCAAATTTCTAATGGTCGCTAATTACCCTACTGCGTCACTGAACAGCTTTGATTCATTTAAAAATTTACCGAAACCGGTGACCTTGTAGGTTGCATATGAAACAATCAATTTGAGCTACATGTATTAACATGAACCTTTTAAGACACTTCAAACGAAAATTTTAGTTCACACAACCGATCTAAAACCTTTCATTTGTATCGAGTGTCGAGCCATGGTGGCCAATTTTATTCGACTTTTTTAAATTGATCTTTGAAATGACAAAAATAGTCTGCTGTAAAATATAAAATAGTCTGCTGCAAAGTATAAAATAGTCTGCTGTTGAAATGACAAAAATAGTGTGATAAACCTCTCATTTTTTAAATAAAAAACAAGAAATTTTACAGGTTGTTGCCTTTTATAGCTTTTTCCACATTTTTCACCTAATTTTAATTTTAAATTTAAAAAAAATTTAATTATACCTTTTTCCACACCCCCCTGTGGAAAAAGGTATAATTGGATTTTAATTTTATAATAATTATACCTTTTTCCACAGGGGGTGTGGAAAAAGGTATAATCGCCCGTATTCTAAGAAGATAGGCCTAATTTTAATTTCCATTTAATTTATACCTTTTTCCATACCCGATGCCTACTTTTGTGGATTATACTAAAATCCACGGTCAGGTAATTCCCGGGTTCGAATTTTTTGTTTCACATTATTATGTTTAAATGTTAGGTTATTAATTTTAGATTGCCCTTACACTCAAATATTTTGACCAGAGGTGTCTATATTGTATTTTCATTGTATTACAATAAATTAATAAATTAATTAATTTTTAAAAAAATTTAAAATTAACCGGTAAAATTTTTAAATTATTCGCCCGGTTATTGAAAACCCTAGTCATCGCCCTTCATCCTTCCCGAAAGTCCCGCCTAACCGACATTCATCCACACCTAACGACAACGACGACCTTCATACGAGGATTTGTCGTCCCCGTTTTCCCTTTTTCGTTATTTTGAATGTTTTCATTATGCGGCTTTTCTCCGGGAGTAAGTTTCCGGGCGATAATAAACGATTAATTGACCCGAGGAGAAGTTATGAAGGCTTATTTTGCTTTTAAGTGAGAAGTTTATTAAATTGGAGAGTTCTGTTTGCATATGTTTCCTGGGGAGGATTTTCCGAGGGATTTATTTACTTTGAAAACGGAAAATTTACTAATAATTGAGGAAGATTTTCCATTTTGTTTGTTAGGTTTTTAAATCCCGTTTTAATCCCTCTCCTTTTTCCTCCCTTTTTCACCTGAGTCATAAATTATTCATAAAATTCTTATTTATGGGCCTTCCTTATTTTTTAAGTCGGGGAGTGGGATTAAAAACACTCCAGGGTTTTATTTTCGGAGTTTCGGAAAATTAGCAACTTTCTATAAATTTTCGTCCGTTCGGATAAGATGGAAATTACCCCCTTCCCGAACGTGAGAAAATATGTCAAGGAAGAAAAATCGGAGTGGAAGGGGGGGTTGATTGACGTGGCCCTTATAAAAAGGAAAAGCAAGAGAGAGAAGCCTCATCACGGCTGAGTCAGCGAATTTATTGCGAGATAAAACCTGGGATTTGCAAACAATACTTAGTCTCGTCTCTTAAACTCCTGGGAGGCAATCCTTTTCCTCAATAAAAGCGTTGTTTTCAATCGTCTGTCCAATTCCGTCATTCTTATATAATCCGTTTTTAAAAATAAATCACGATCGACCTTTTTTTTTTCCAGATTTAATATCACGAAAAAAGTAAAGTATGAGATTTTTTTTTCCTCTTTCACTTTTCTTTTGATAATTTGACAAACGTCCTTTTTTTAAATGAAGAACAATAGCACCTCCGAAATAAGAGAAATCGCGTTACAAGTTTTGTCGAAGAAAAAGTTGAACTTGACGACTAATAAATTATCTTTTGTCCCGAAAGTTGGGAAAAGGAAGGGAAAAAAAAAAAAAAAAAACTTCTTTTGTTTTTCGGATGTAAAATGAAATCCGACCTTTTTTTTATTATCTTATTAAGCTGAAAGCTTGTTGAGACTTGCCTAAAAAATTTTTTGAACTTTTTTTAATTCCAATTTCAGCTAAAGTGATAATTTTTGAGGTTTTGCAATCTGTACATCACGGTAGAACTCAACCAAGTCCAATAAATTAAAATGACTGAAAAATTAGAATTTGAAGAGTCATTCCATATGTAAGTGAAAACAGCAGTAAAAATTGAAAATAAAGTACTACAATAGGGTTGTTTCACATAATTAAATTAAATTTTTTAAATCATTTAGAAAATTTGAAGAAAAAATAAGAATGCATTTTTCGTCGAATTTCTTTGCTTCAACGTGTCATAAGCTCATGAAAGTTAAAAAAATTTTGATAAAAAATTGATGCATTTGAAACGATTTCAAAAAGCGGGACGGCCAAAATGAATGTATGGATGTTAATAATTTATATATTTTAGTGAAACAGTATGGAATTAGGACTTCAACGTTAAACTCAATTTCAAATTTTTTTTTCAGATTTTTCTGTGTAATATAAACTCACTGTTTTTGCGTAACGGACGTAACATTTCCTCAGGTTATTGTAACTAACGTAGAAAATTTAAATTTTCCGAGATTTTTAGTCACAAAATAATTTTTATATTGTTACTTCGTTGGGATCTGAATTAAGCTTTCAGGATTATTAAAAACCCAATTAATCTTAAGCGAAACACAAATTGGGTTTTTAATAATCCTGAAAGCTTGATCCAAATCCCAACGAACGATTACCAAAATCATACGGCGGATCGCAAAAATTGTATTAAAAGTGTATAAAAAAGAGTGTGTGGAAAAATTAAGGAATTTGTATTAAAAGTTATCGAATGACTTCAGTAACTTGGCATATGTCTAAAAATAAAAACCGGAAAAATTTATAACTGCAAAATTGGGAAATTTTGCGTAGGAAACATATACAAAGATAACAAGACAACAAAGTTACAGTAGGAAACAAAGTAATGGCGACTGCTCAACAATACATTCATGAATTTTTTCAGATTTTTCCTACGCATACAGAATTTAAAAAAAAAAAATACAATTTGTTCAGTTTGGCAGATTATTTAGCTATTCGTTTACCAAGTAAAACAAATTTTATTTTATTTATTTATTTATTTTTTTTAATTCTGTATGGGTAAAAAAAATCAAAAAAAAAATCATGAATGTATCTTTCTGTGCATGCAAAGATCATAAAGTTGAATTTCTAAGGAAGGTGCACTTTTTGACTTTAACTCGACATTTTAACTTTTATGAACAGGAAACTTCGTTTTACTAAACGGAAAAAAAAAACTAAACAGAAAAAAAATTAATCAGTAAGTAAAACGAATTTAATGAGAATTCAGATTTTAAAGTGGAAAAAGTTCCACCTTCTTTAGAAATTCAGCTCGATGGTCTGCGCAGGCGCAAGAAATATAGTTACAATACATTCAAGAAATTTTCCTGTTCGGTATATCGTTTATATACACGGAAAAAAAAGTTCGGTTCTTGCTACTAAATGTTAAGTTGGGTCTTGTGACATCTAAACATTTGAGTTGATAATACTTATTAAAAAAGTAAAAGAAAGAAAAAAAATCAGCGCCAGACCTTCGACGAAGAGTTTTCAGCCGCCGCAGCGGAGTTTTCTTTTTCCTTTTTTATATTTAATTGGAATGGTAACAAGACCGGAAAAGCAACTGCAACAGAAGAGGCGATGAGATGCGAATTAGTTTATCACTCTGATATATTTGAAGATATATTTGAATTGATTTTCATCTGGCATTCATTATCAGAAGATTTCAACTCATTTTAAATTAAAGCTGACATAGATTAATTAAAAAATGATATATTTGCATTAATTAGAAACTTCCAAAAAAAAAAAAATGTAAAATATTATAAGGTGTTATACAACCTAAGAATTTAAAATTTTGAATCTTAGAGGGGGAGGGCAAACCTCTAAAAAGACATCAAGGATGCAATTTTTTGGTTTTATTAATGGGTTTAATTTATTACTAAACGTTGTTATTCATTACGAACTCTTAGTAATAATTAGTAAATTTTCGGTTTTATCAACTCAAATGTTTAGATGTCACAGGACCCAACTTAACATTGAGTAGCAGGAACCGAACTTTTTTTCTCCGTGTAGTTTATAAATTAAATGAAATATATTAAGTATTTTCAATATGAATAAAAATAAAAATTTTTATAAAAATTTTTCTGTCCCCATAATTAGAAAAATGCCGCAGTGGGACCCTTTTTGGGGGGCTGAACATCACGCAAATATTTTTGTTGGACTCAACCCGCAATACTCTACCTCCATGCAAAGTTTCAGATTTTTAGGACCATCCCCCGATTTTTGTGCCATTTTTGGTCCATATGTAACGCCCGTTACATGTGCAAAAACGAATCACCAACTTGCTACAAAACTTATCATAAACTTCGCGTATACATTTCCAAAAAATAAGGTCCTAAACTCCTTCCTTATCCAGTTCATGTGATATGGACGTGAAGAAAACCCGAAAAAAATTCTTTTTCGAAGAAAAATTTACGTCCTTGTTCCAGTATTTCCTCACGTCAAAAAGTAAAAAAAAAAAAAAAAAAAAAGAGTTGTTATTGTCGATATCATTATCATTATCGCGAAAACGAGGTCGTTACCAATTTCAGCTCAATTTTTTTTTCCGGGAAAACGGAGGAAATTCCCTCACCGACTGAATCAAAACATGTCGGGATAGTAAATCAAACTAGCAGGGGTGCGACACATAAAAGCAGAAGCAGCAGCATTTTAGTAATCAATTATAAAGCGGTCGGGTCAAAATGACTTTCTGCTGCGGTTGACATACAGAGAGATGAATTACGAATGAGATATTATGCATAAAGCAACGTTCTCTCGGACATTTTAATAACTAAAAAAAAAAATATGCAAGATAATCTTTTTTATTTTTTTTAAATTTCACACGGGGGATCTCATAGATTAAATTGTAATTTCGGCCTCAACATGCCACACAGAATATCGTGTAAAACCTCTCTTTACTCTCTCTCCTTTCTCTCTCTCGTGTCAACCATTTAATCTACTGTACATTTAATATAGTTTCCTCCAAGTCGACGGAGGGAAATTACTAAAATTACTCTGAGATTTATTATAGAAACCGCAGAGTCAGACCGTTTACGAGAGAACAAGCAAAACTTTGTAAAGAGGGAAAACTATAACTACGCGTTTTCCAATTATAGGCATTCGTTAGCGAAAATATAAAAAAAAACTAATTCCGCAGTTATTTCAATTCCCGGGGGGGAGGTTGTTTATCTATAAATTCGAGAAGCAAGATTGAGGAGGTGTCTTTTGTATTAGTCTCGAGCTGTTATGCCGCCTCCGCTTTGATCTCTTATAATTAAGGTGCCTTGTGTTGCGGAAGGCATTCAACGGAAAAAGTTCAGTCAAGTGAAAAATGGGGATCTTTTTTAGAAATTAATTGATGAAAATTGTACTTGTCTTATTTAAGAATAGATACTCCCATCTACGGATGATTAGTCCAAAACTAATTGTTCTTAAAACCCAACGCTCCAATAGTAATTTGCCCAAAACATGACCCGACCAAAAGTGATTTGTCCATAATTATTAAGGTGGCCCAAGAAAAATCGGCCATCTCTGATTTTCGTTCCCTAGCAAAAAATGGGGTTCTTTAGGGTCTTAAAACACTTGCGACTTTAAAAAATTTTTTTAGAGGAGGCGTCCGAATTTGTTATTTTTTTACTTTTCGCACTTTCATTTGATCAAATTTAAAAAATTCGGAGAAAAAAATTGATCTCCACATCAATTGATAACTAACGATAATACTTAAAATTCGGTAATTGGTGTGGAGATATGGGGTTTTTCCCGCAACCGTACGTAATTTTTATCGTCATTTTCGGATTCTACGGGTCAAAAAACATAAAGTAGTTTCTTAGATTTGAAAGGGGCCGACTTTTATTTTGCGGTAAAAAAAAAACACGCTTTTAGCATAAGCCCCTTTTCGAGAAAAAGCTATAAAGGCAGGTAGCGACCCCTATATATTTTTTAAAAATTTTAAAAAAATCGGACAAGGTATCTGGAGGTAGTAGAATCAATTTTGAGGCGTAGAATCAAAACTGGGACACCAGAAAATAATAAATAAATTTTTCAAATTTTGAAAAATGTCATTTTTTTACCTGAAACCCTCCCTACTCACGCAAAATAAATTTTCTCCAAAAATTGGATCAAAAGCGATAAATCTACATTATTTTGGGTCATTTTGGGTATCTTAAAATTTTTTTAGCATTTGGGGCTGGCCAGACATAAAAAAAGGCGGTTTTCGCCGAAATAAGCCACATAACACCCATAAGGTCTCATTTTTCGGCTAAATCAATTTTTTTCTAAATACATACATACATAAGTATTATACCGTAAAAAGATCAATTTTTTATGTCATCAAATTTTTTTCCTGCGAATTTTTGAAATTTGATCAAATAAAAGTGCGAAAATTAAAAAAAACATAAAAAATTCGGGCGCCACCTATAAAAATTTTTTTAAAAATCTGAAAAAAATTCACAAGTGTTTCAAGACCCTAAAGGACCCATTTTTTGCTTGGGAACGAAAATCAGAGATGGCCGATTTTTTTTGAGCCACCCTAATAATTATACGGCCAAAATATTCTTAAAGTTTTGAATTTACTTATAAACATTTAAAAAAATTACAAATGATCATAAGAATATAATTTGTAAAAACTATAGAAAAGAAAATTGTTATTAATTTTTCCAACAAACCAATTTTTTATTAGTCTACGTTGGGAAGAAAATTTTTGTTTAAATTTGAAAAAAAGTGATTTCGGAAAAACATTTTAGAAAAACTAGCTTTAGGAAAATGTACTGTACTTTAGGAAAATCATATATTAAGATAAAAGGTTTTACGAAAAAAAAATTAGGGAAAATTATTTAGGGAAAATTATTTAGGAAAAATTATTTCTCGGACAAATAGGTTTTGGAAAATTTTATTAGGAAAAGCAGTAGGTAATCCGCCTGGACACAGGTACGGCATAATAGGAGAAGAAAAAACGAGAGCTCTTTTTTAATGCAATAAGAGAAAGAAATAAAAAATGAGAAAATAAATAAAATATTACTTCATTAGTAGTTCTGTCTGACAAAATTAAATTATTATTTAGTGAAATAACATAAGTTAACCCCAACGCATCGCTATTCAGTTACCAGTGAGGCTGCAGCTACGCTCACACCGCAACCAAGTTTGTCAAACATTCTCCATCAACCAAGCTATTCGGCAGATTCAAAAAGTTTTCCCTTAAATAATGCACATCATAAATTCTGCACTTCAAGAGTCCAAATTTTCCCTTGCAAATGCCCGCTATTTTTTAGTTTTCCGTAAAAACCAATCAGTTGACAACTTTCAAATTCAAAATTTCGGCTCTGAGGTACAGAATTAAAATTCTGAAAACGGAATGAATGAAAACGGAAGGTCGGTGGTTCAAGTCCACTCTTCGAGTGCCTCTGGTGTATTCTTTTACTGAACATCTTCCCGGTTCCCTCTTTGATCCATATACCGATAACCCCAACTGAGAGAATTACACCCCCCCTGCCTTAAAGCAGTTTTTGGTTTGTTGGAAAAATTAAGAATTAAAATTATTCGAAAAATAGCCTCTCCCGTTCCTTCAACCGGGAACTGCCGCAATTACACCCTAATTTCAAACATCTATCGTATATTATGGATAAATATCGAAAGTTATTCCAACTCCCTCGCCTTTCCCCCTAAAATTGTTTAGCTAAAACTTGTTTTTCCGGAAAGTTTCCCTATTTATCGACTTTATCCCTGCAAGCGCAAAACCCTCGGATCCTTCTCGCTAATTATTTTCCCGAAAAACTTTCTCTCCTTTCCTTCAGAGATCTTGCCCCGGAAAGGCGATACAAGATACGACCAATACTTTTTTTTTTCCAGAATAAACTTCCGCTACCGTAAGTCTCTAATTAAAAAAGAAAGAAGCAAGAAAAAAAATGTTTTTTTTTTTTCCTTTTTTAAAAGATCCATTTAACACAAGGGGCAAATTAATTTTTTTTTTTTTTTAAATCAAAGGGGAAAAAAAAATTAATTCATGAATTTGGTTTTTAAAAAAAAATGTAAAATTTATAAAGATAATGACTTCTTGCGATGTTTTCAGCACTACTAGTCGTTTTGAACTGCGATGCATACCAGCAGCATCCTCAAAGGAGCAGATCGATAAATCTGCGCAGGCTCAAACCAGCGAACCGGACGGAAAAGTAAGTCAAAGCGTGGGAAACGTCGGAGCAAGAGAGACGGAGCGATCTAGGCTTAATATTTACGGAATCAGAAGCACGTGAGTTGTTCAGAATAAAGAAAAAAAAAAAAAACTCGCCAAGCTCATCTGGGATGATTTTAACATGAATATCTTCAAGAGATCGTAAAATCCTTTTTACAACTGGGAATCCCTTTTTTTCGGTTAATAGTTTAAAAGAGGTCTTTATGGGCTGTGTGATGTGTTCCAGGGAGCTTTTTTTACGTTTTAAACCCCGGAAACACCCCCGAGGTAAAATTGACGTTGATGACTTATTTTCTCCCACTCGGTTAAATGATTAATCGATCAAATCAAATTCATCAATCATATTTGCCCCACGTGACAATTTTGCGAGAGAGAAAAAAAAAAGAAGGGAATTATATAAATTTAAATATCCCCCCACCCCCAGACGAGTCATAATGTAACGTTTTCAAATTTAAGTCATGTCGACTAACGCATGTAGTAATTAAAGTCGGTCATAATCGAACAATTATGCATGAGCTTTTATAGTATTAACCACTTGGGTCTGGGATTCAGGTATGTTCGCCTTCGCTAATTGCGGACGGGGGACAATTGTAATTAGTTACCATCATTTGACAGGAATATCATGTCATGTAATGTCACGCATCACTTTTCAAAAAATTAAAAAAAAATTAAAGGAGACAAAAAAATTATATCTTTTGATGGTTTGAAAAATGAAAAGCGCAGATTTGAGAGAGGTAGAAAACGCTGATTGGATTGTAAATGCCAGTAAATTTTTATTTTCGGTCATTTTTCTAGGGGTGTTCGATATTCGGGTCTTTAGCTCGGGTCCGGGTCTAAATCTCTGGTTCGGGTCCAAATCGGGTACGGACCCGAGTTAACTCGGGTATTTTCGATTCCTACCCGAAAAAAGTCGGGTTCGACTCCGGACCCGAAGCTACCAGTTCTCTTCATTTTTGCGGTATAATATGTACGGTAAATGATTTTTTTCCTACTGTTTCCTTAGCGTATTTTTCCTCTGTGTAGGCCGGATGAGGGTCGAGTTAGACCCGAACTGTTACGATTAAAAAAATCGTACCAAAATTATTTTATTCAAATCAGATCCGATATTTATTCTGATAGTCATTTCGCGCGTTATTTTAAAATCTTTAAATGTCATTACCGACGTGACTCTAGAAAACCGTGCGCAGTCGCAGACGTTCTGAATAGGAGAGTCGAACACCGGTAGTTGAAGCGATCAGCTGTTTAAAGGCTACTACCGGGTTACCATATGATTTCTGCCCCCGAAAGGGATTTTTTTCAAACTTGGCCTATAGATAGGACCATATTAGAGGGTACTTGAGCCAAAATTTTAGGGTCGTACTATAACCCGTTTTCCAGTTCCGACGGGGTAGCGAAAACTTCGTTTTTATTTTTTTGCCGGAGAACGGAGTGTCCGATTTTAAAAAACTAAGCGCAGAAAAATAGGCCTTTTTATGGCCTATTTTATGGTAAATTCGGCCAATTTTTTAAAAATAGGCCAAAGCCAAAAAATTCGATTTTAAAACAAAAAAAATTTTTTTTTTCATGAAGGAGGTCCGTAGCCCTAAATTTGGCTTCATTTCTGAAAAGAACTCAAAAAAATGGCCTAAAAACAAGTTTCAAAAGCCTAAAATTTTGGCGTCAAAAACGACTTTTTCGATTTTAGCCAACTCCTTAAACTCGCACTAAAATTCGGATTTCACAGGCTTAAAGTACGCAAAAAACTAACCTAGAACCATATTTTTTCACGTTTTTTACCAAAGGCCTAAATGGGCTAATAACGGGCCAAAACATAAAAAAAGCCTAAATTGAACCTCGCCTAGCCGGAACTAAAAATCTGACTTCATATTCTGAAAGTACGCAAAAAACTGGCCTAAAACCATATTTTTTCAGATTTTTTCCCGAGGGGCTAAGTGGGCTAGTATTTGGGCTAAAACATGGAAACAGCCTGAATTGTACTTTGCATAGCCGGAACTAGAAATCTGACTTCATATTCTGAAAGTACGAAAAAAACTGGCCTAAAACTATATTTTTTCAGATTTTTTACCGAAGGCCTAAGTGGGCTAGTATTTGGGCTAAAACATGAAAACAGTCTGAATTGAACCTTGCCTTGCCGGAACTAGAAATCTGACTTCATATTCTGAAAGTACGCAAAAAACTGGCCTAAAACTATATTTTTTCAGGTTTTTTACCGAAGGCCTAAGTGGGCTAGTATTTGGGCTAAAACAGGAAAACAGCCTGAATTGTACTTTGCATAGCCGGAACTAGAAATCTGACTTCATATTCTGAAAGTACGCAAAAAATTGGCCTAGACCCATATTCTTTCGAAGTTTTCACAAATGGCCTAAATTGGCTTATGGGCGTAATAATGAAAATTGCCCTAACTTAAATGTTCACATCAAATTCTAAAATTACTTTGGTTATTTAACTTCGATATTATAAAGTTAAAATCAGTTGCGACTTGTAACTTAAATTTTAGACTGCGAATTCAAAATTCAGTTTATATTTTCAACGGCGGGAGGTAAAATGGCTTACAACTTGATCTTACACTGTTTTGAGGTGTTGTACATAGATAATTTCAAAAGTTCTGACAGTCAACACAGGTGGTTGACTGTTGGAATTTGTCACATTGAGTGGTGTAACATTACATTGCAAATTGGACGTCAACTATCAGTTTTGAACTGAAAAACATTGATGGAAAAAAGTCTGCCAAGTTGGGCCCTTTTAGGCCAATAAGCCAATTTAGGCCATTTGTGAAAACTTCGAAAGAATATGGGTCTAGGCCAATTCTTGCGTACTTTCAGAATATGAAGTCAGATTTTTAGTTCCGGCAAGGCAAGGTTCAATTCAGACTGTTTTCATGTTTTAGCCCAAATACTAGCCCACTTAGGCCTTCGGTAAAAAACCTGAAAAAATATAGTTTTAGGCCAGTTTTTTGCGTACTTTCAGAATATGAAGTCAGATTTCTAGTTCCGGCAAGGCAAGGTTCAATTCAGACTGTTTTCATGTTTTAGCCCAAATACTAGCCCACTTAGGCCTTCGGTAAAAAATCTGAAAAAATATAGTTTTAGGCCAGTTTTTTTCGTACTTTCAGAATATGAAGTCAGATTTCTAGTTCCGGCTATGCAAAGTACAATTCAGGCTGTTTCCATGTTTTAGCCCAAATACTAGCCCACTTAGCCCCTCGGGAAAAAATCTGAAAAAATATGGTTTTAGGCCAGTTTTTTGCGTACTTTCAGAATATGAAGTCAGATTTTTAGTTCCGGCTAGGCGAGGTTCAATTTAGGCTTTTTTTATGTTTTGGCCCGTTATTAGCCCATTTAGGCCTTTGGTAAAAAACGTGAAAAAATATGGTTCTAGGTTAGTTTTTTGCGTACTTTAAGCCTGTGAAATCCGAATTTTAGTGCGAGTTTAAGGAGTTGGCTAAAATCGAAAAAGTCGTTTTTGACGCCAAAAATTTTAGGCTTTTGAAACTTGTTTTTAGGCCATTTTTTTGAGTTCTTTTCAGAAGTGAAGCCAAATTTAGGGCTACGGACCTCCTTCATGAAAAAAAAAATTTTTTTTGTTTTAAAATCGAATTTTTTGGCTTTGGCCTATTTTTAAAAAATTGGCCGAATTTACCATAAAATAGGCCATAAAAAGGCCTATTTTTCTGCGCTTAGTTTTTTAAAATCGGACACTCCGTTCTCCGGCAAAAAAATAAAAACGAAGTTTTCGCTACCCCGTCGGAACTGGAAAACGGGTTATAGTACGACCCTAAAATTTTGGCTCAAGTACCCTCTAATATGGTCCTATCTATAGGCCAAGTTTGAAAAAAATCCCTTTCGGGGGCAGAAATCATATGGTAACCCGGTAGTAGCCTTTATTTTATTTTTTTAAAAGTATTTTAGCTTAAAATTTTAAAGAAGGAAAATGTCGTTAAAGAGTGTTTGTTTATTCGTAAGGCAAATAATTAATTAAAAGATGGATCATTGCTAAGTATTTAAAGGAAAGGATCCCATCGAAATATGGTGATCATCCATCCACATGGCCGGTGTTGTATTTTAAAAAGGATGTAACTTTTTTTTTTCTTCAAAAACCCCATCAGGGTAAGCTTGAATGTTTATTAGGATAAAATAATATTAATTAATAAATTGTTATATTTTTATTTAAAGTGAGCTTATATATTATTGTTATGTATTTTAGGGTTTTTGATTCTTAGATTTTTGGATGTTAAGTTGTGAACAAGTTTGAGAGAGAAAACTGCTGTCTTCAACCATGTCATTCAAAGAGTATTTAAATAAAATGGATATTTTTTACTGTTATTTGGAAGTCTTAAAACCTGGATTATTTCCATCTGCATCAGAACCCAAGACTTAGACCCGGACCCGAATTTCAGATCCGGACCCGAGCTAAAGACCCGAATATCGAACACCCCTATTTTTCACAATCGCTAAAAGGAGACAAAAACCGTTAGTTAATGTCTGCCTTCAGCAACTGAGCACAGTTACCGACAATATAAGTTAGTTATTATCTTAAATAGGACGGCAAAATTTTGATTACGTCAAACGATGTTCGCATAGACGACGTGTTACCTTACTTTTCAAGTTTTGACAAGTTTAAGACCTGTTTAACCGTTGTTGGCAAAAAGCGAAACAACCTTTTGGTTACAAAATGGAATTACGTCTACAGCGACAGAATTAGAATACATAAATACTCAATATAAGTACCAGTAAGAAAAAGTGATCCAAAAATGTTATATAAAATTTTTGCAAAATAGATGCAAAAAATTTATATAAAACTGCATTGTTTTTGTATAATTTATACAAAAATTTGGACATGCATAATTTTTGCAAAGTTTATGTATATTTTTTCAAACATCAAATATTTGATTTTTTAAAAACATTTTTAAAGCATGAAAATGTGGGTAGGCCTATTCATAATGTTTGAAAATAATTTATGCATAAAATATTCAAATCATAAAGCTGGAAAATGCATATCTTAAGCATAACATACACATAATTATATTGGAGGAAGAAGAAAAACATTTTTCTGGCAAAAAAAAAAGTAAAATCATTTATACATTATTTATACGTTATTTATGCATTTTTTATGCATGTCCAATTTTTTAAATAATTTATACATCATTTTTGTATAATTTATGCATCTCTTTTTCGTACGGGTACTGATCTATAAAGCTTCTTTAAATACTAGCTTCGGGAAATTTTCCCGATTTCGGAAACTAAAAGAACTCCGCACAAAATAATAGAAATTTGGCTGCCGGATGAAATTTACATTTAAAAACAAACAAAAGAAAAACGGAAACAAATGGAATTTTATCCGTTAGCCAAATTTATATTATTTTGTGCAGGGTTCTTTTCAAACGACGATTTCATCCTTAAAAATTGACACCCAAAAAAATTAAAGAAAGAAAAACATTGCAAAAAAACATTTGCACATGCAAATAAACCATTCAGTAAACCCATTTATGGATTTTTACGACTGCGGGAAAGGTTTGAACCTCTGACTCGGGAAAAAGGGGGAATTCCGCGTATGTTTTATATAGGACGAACAGGATCGTTCAAGATTTTAAACCACGATTGTTCCATAACGATCGTTCAAGATTTCGAACCACCCTACTGGATACATTGCTACAGTAGTAGTAATGTATCCAGTAGGGTGGTTCGAAAATCAACTTTTTTGGAATTTCAAAACTCCTATATCGGGATAGGTTTAGCTTAGATCGGGTTATTTTTGGTGCCCGGTTTTTGAGCAACAGGCAAAATGCCGTAACCAGGTTTTCAGAGATTTTAAATCCGGCCTGTAGCTCGAAAATTATACACCAAAACTAATTTTCGGCTTCAAATTCGTAATCTACGCGAAATTTCCGATAAGAATTGATGGTCTTTTATGCAAAAAAAGGTTCATTTTTGGCTTTTTTACGGGTTTTTTGAAAAATTTCAATGCCGATTTGACACCTCAGGATGCCGTTCGAAAAATCTGAAAAAATTCAGGGTTGATACTCTACCTGTAAGGAAACTTCCCGATGTAGGAGTTTTGAAATTCCAAAAAAGTTGATTTTCGAACCACATCTAGTGTACCCATCAAATAGTAAACATTAATCCATAAAACAATAAAAAATTTAATTATATTATTTACAATCATTACGAACTCATAGTAATAATTACTATAAATTACTATACAAGAAATTACTAAATTTTCAGGTGCTATCGGAAGAAAAAAGATCGGTTCCTGTAATAATTAATTGCTAAATTTTCAGGTATTATCTGAAAAAATAAAATTTCAGTTCGGTTCCTGTTACTCAATGTTGAGTGGGGTCCTGCGAAGTCTAAACATTTAAGTTGATAATACTGAAAATTTATTAATTATTACTAATCGTTAGCAATAATTACCACATTTTTAGTATTATCAACTCAAATGTTTAGAAGACCCCGACTTAACATTCAGTAACAGGAACCGAACTTTTTCTTCCATGTGCAACTATTGAAATCTACTATCTTTTGATAACGTAAGCAAAATAGAAAGTGTTTCACTTTCGAAAGCAACGATGCAGCTGAAGAAGCAATTGTAGTCAGACAGTCGTTAAGTCATGTCATGTTGGTTGTTTTATCTCAAATTGTTTGGTCAGGACAAAATGAAAAAGATGTTATCAAAAAAAATTCCCCTGACACAAAAGGGGATCTGTCTCGTTATAATAACTCATAAAAATTAAAAGAGGTTTAGTCTTGTTTATTTCAGTTAGGAAATCAGTCCCAATTAAGAAAAGTTTTGAAAATATTCCATGCAGGACGAATCGGAAAGCACGAAAAGGTAAATATTTCAATCGGGAAAATAAAGGAAAAATATTTACATTTACGAAAATTTGAATTCGTTCGTTATTCCATGTTTTCGAACAGTAGCTTAGTTGGGATATACTTTTTAACAGAGACGTTCTTCATTCATTTCTTTTATTTTGTTTGAAGGAATAAAAGAAGGGAAAAGAAAAAGAAAAGTCATAAATTTTTTTGACTTTGCAGTCATAAATTCCGCTGATCTTTCACCATGTCAAGCTATGAAGTCCCCAAAACCAGGCGGTACCAGTTGATCTGCCGCTATAAGCGATTCCACCGTAGCTCCATCTTGAAAACCGCTTGCATAGAAATGTTAATGACAAAAGCTAAGCATCGGAGAGAAGTCATTGTTTACATAATGGAGGTAAGGTGAAATGGCTTACAGCGGCAATGAGTTTTGAGTTCAAAAATGCCTTCTTCAATGAGTAGAGTAGTAGAGCCTACTACAATAGAATCGTTAATTTGAAAAAGGGGACATGTCTCTTAAGGTAAATAAAAGACATGTCCCCTTCTTTAAAATAACGATTCAATAGTAGTAGAGCTTAGTTAACCTTTGATTATATTGCCAGGAGAATTATCCTAGCAATATAATCAATATGTGCGACCTGACGGTAGAGGGAATAGTAAAAAACTGCAATCCGATCGATCCACTTCGCCGAAATTTGGACTACCCATAACGACTAATGGTCCTGGAAACTGCTAGGATTTGTTACGAACTTCTAACTGAAGATATAGAGAAAATATTCCACATTGCGGACCTAAAAACTGTGGGTTATAATTCTATACCCAGTGAAAATGAAGTAAAAATGTAAGTGTAAAAATGTAAAGTACTTTAAACGTCAAGAGTACATCATCAAACATGATCACATTCTGAGACGATTTTACGAGTCGAGACGTCAAAATGACGTCTTCAAGAATGACCGATAATAAAATTTGTCAGTAGATGACGTCAAGAAGACGCCTTATTGACGACTATGAGATTATGTTGTCATTTCGAAATCGAGGTGACGCGAATATTACAACAATAAGGCGTCACCCACGAGCATAAGACGTCATTTTGATGTCGAAAAATTTGTAAAATAAGTCCCGGAAAATGACAATGTCTGATCACCAAAATTTGACGTGTCACCTTGGCAGTCGTTGACTGCGACCGTCGTTTTATCGACATATACGTCGGCGAAGTAGGCTCCAATCACGACGCCATGGTTTTTAGGAGGTCCCCAATTAGAAAACGTGTGGATGAGTTACTCGGCAACTACGAGCTCCATATGGTGGGGGACTCAGCGTACCCCCCCAGGCAGTCCCTAATGACATCCTTTAAACGAGATCATGTGCTTACGCCCGAAGAAATAAAACACAATAGAATGCATTCGGAAGCCCGTGTCTCGTCCGAGCACGGGTTCGGTCTCGTCAAGACCAAATGGAGACGACTCCGTTTGCTCAAAAATCTTCGCATCGATCTCCTAATTAATATAATCGCGGCAGCATGCATCTTGCATAATGGCGTCACCGATTTCGTTTGGTAGTGCTTATTTGTCCCCAGGTCAGAGAATCGAATATTTTAACCATAAAATAGTCGATTCTCTGTTAAAAATCAAAGAAGAAGGTAAGAATTTCGTTGGACGATAGGAAGAAGATTGCATGAATTTAACAGGCATTAACCATAAAAAATGATATCAGAAATACGAAAGATCGTTCTTCCAAGTGCTGCTTAGGGTTATTGCTGACGTTGTTATTCGGAAAATCCAAAACTTTTGTCACTGGAAAAGAAAACAAAGAAGTCAAGAACGACGAAGTTTTCAGAAAAAAATATAAATAGATAAAAAAAAAAAACTGTCGGCGCTGTCGTGTTAAACTGTCGACTGTTTAAAATTACCTCCCAAAGGTAATTTACAGCAAAGATTTAAGTTCGGTAAGAGATTACGGTAGATTAAAGACGCTTTATGGCAGATAAAAGTTAATGTTTACGATGCCTAACAACCAGTAAGAATCTCGATACCTTTAAATCATCATCATCATCATCATCATCTTTCCTCCTGAGGAAAAAAAAAAAAAAAACCTCAGCTAGATCAAATTGAGTCCTTATTTATTTATTTATTTATTTATTTATTTATTTATTGCTCCACAAACACAAGGTCCTTTTAAGGAACATTAATTTACAAATTTATCACTTAAAAAAAAGAAAGAAAAAAAAAAAAAAAAAAGTTACAGGTTATTGGTATTCTCATTATTAAATAATTTAATGGACCTGACAAGGGGAGAATTGGCGAATTCGTTCGTCCTTGCCAGATCTATCTGAAACGTTTCGTTTCTCGTTCTCAACCTCCCATCCGGTACTTTGAACCTTAGCCTGGCAAGGGCGATACTATCATCAATCCTACCCCTAGTCAGGTCAGTTATAAATTTAACGCAGTGCGCATCGCGCCTTGTCTCAAGTCTATCGCATTGGAACAGAGAAAGTACGAACTGATATGGTGCCCTGAAGCTGTATGTTTTTGAAATTTGGAAGAGTAGGAATCTGAGAAAGGAAGTTTGAATGCGTTCGATTTTATCAATTTTGTTGTCGTAGAACGGTGACCATATCAGGGCACCATATTCCAGTTTACTTCGGACCAGGGCATTGTACACAGCTTTAAGTGATGCAGGATTCTGAAATTTTTTGCACATCCTCTTTATGTATCCTAGTCTTCTAACTGCTATGCGACACATAGAATCGATATGTTTACTGAAATCCATTTGGGATGTAAATATAATGCCTAGATCTGTAGTTTCAAATACTCTTCCTAAGTCCTCTGAATTCATTGTATACTTGGACTCAATATAATTTGTCTTCCTTGAATAAGACATGACATTACATTTGCTCAAGTTGAAATAAAGACAATTATTGACACTCCACTTATGTACGTTTATGATATCAGCTTGAAGCCTAGCAGTATCGCTCAAAGATTTAATTTCTAAATATAGCTTTAAGTCGTCCGCAAATAAGAGAAACTTTGAGAATTCTATTACCTGTGAGATGTCGTTAATAAAAATTATGAACAAAAGGGGGCCGAGATTTGATCCCTGGGGTACGCCTGTTTCTACTTTATATTCATTAGATTTGTGATTTTGGAAGATTACATATTGGTACCGGTCAGATAAATATGATTCCATTAGTTTTAACGCACTATCACTAAAATTGTATCTGTTTAATTTTTGAAGAAGTATTTTGTGATCCAGACGGTCAAACGCCTTGGAAAAGTCTGTGTAACAGACATCAACCTGGCCACCTCGACTCATCGAGTCAAAGATGTCTTGAGTGATATTAAATAAGTTGGAAATAGCTGATTTTTTTGGGAGAAACCCAAATTGCCGCTCATTTATGTATGGTTTCATATGATTATAAATGCGTGTGTACAATATTGATTCAAGGACCTTACTCAGGCTGGAAGAAATTGATATACTTCTATAATTAGAAATATCATTCACATCCCCTTTTTTATGAATAGGACAAACGCGGGAGATTTTCCAGTCTTTAGGATACGTGCTATTTGTTAATATGAGGTTAAAGATTTTTGTTAAGGGTGTTATGATTAAGTTCTTGCAGCTTTTCAGTAAATAAGGTGGAATTTCATCAGGACCCGCAGATTTATTGGCCTTCAGTTTCTCGATTGCAGCACGCACCTCGCTCTCAGTTATATCATGAAAATCCAGATTTCGACCGGCCCAGTCTGGGAGAGGATCCTGCATTACAAAGGAGTCCCTATTTGGATCCACTTTGTAAATTTCCCCAAAAAATTCTGCAAAATGATCAGCTAATGGGATTTCATTATTTAATGCTTGACCATTCAGTGTCATTTCTGCCACCCTTTGACTGTCTCTCCGATCGAAAAATTTCCAAAATTCTTTCGGGTTTGATTTTAGGGATTCCTCTAACGACTCTATGTGCCTCTCGTATGCTACCTGTTCCAATTTATTTATTAAATACTTGTTATAGTTTATTATGGATTTTAAGTATCTGTTTTTATTATTCCTCTTACATTTTTTCCTAAGTTGCTTATTTTTTTTTAATAAATTTATAATTTTAGGAGTGTACCAAACAGGAAATTTAGTCTTTCCTTTTTTGTTAATTGATTTTGGGGTACATTCTGCAATTTTTTGCATAAAGGTCTCATAGAACTTGGAGAGTGCCAGATCTACATCATCAAAGTCATCCAATTCCCATTCATAGTCACCTAGAATCTCGTACATTTTATTAATATCGCATTTCCGGAAATTAAAAGTTTCCAGTGTTGGTGTTGACTGCGAATCATTTTGCAAATCGTCACTCTTTAAATCATTCACACTTAAAGTAATAGCGGGATGATGTATGTCCTCTTTACTTAGAGGGGTTAGAGCTCGTGATAACATAGCATTTACGCCTTTTTTACCGTTTCCCTTATTATGTATATTGGTAAGGACATAGTCTAATATCCTGCCATTTTTATTCGGGATGTCATTTAATTGATCGCCTTCTATCATAGCAAGGATTTCGTTAATTTTTTCTTTTATTTCGCTATCATTATCACCCAAAATGCCTGGAAGATTAAAGTCTCCACATATAATAACGTTATTTACCTTAGAAGTTATGATGTTATTTTCCAGCCTCTCCAAGAATTCAATATATTTAGACGTACAAGTTTTTGGAGGAAAATAAACACAGCAAAGATGGACCACCAACCCCCCTTCGGCCTGTAACTCAACCCATATGTCTTCGTTTATATCCGATTCTAGCTCACTTGCTCTTTTTGATATATATTTATTGTTGTCAACAGCTATTAAGACCCCTCCCCCCCCTTTTTTTTCGCTAACTCTCTCATCTCTGTCCCTGCGATAGACATTAAAATTTCCGCTAAAAATTTCAAAATTTAAAATTCCTTCACATAACCATGTTTCTGTTAAAAAGATCAGATTATTTGTACATTGAATAACATTGTTAAAAAATTTTTTAGTTTTACTACGTAACCCTCTAACATTTTGGTAATATAAATCTACATTTATTGCATTATGTTGCTTTATAATTTTCGCTTGTGAAAAACCGGTTTATTACAATTAAAGTTATTTATTTTCGATAAAACCTCACTTAATATAACTTCCTTCCCCTTGTGATTCAAATGAAGGCCATGAGTTGTAAAGTGGTGTCTTCTCATGGCATGAAGTCCCAACAGTTGAAATCCATTTGTACTTTTAGCTTCCTCCGCCAGTTTCTTGTTGATTTTCATCGCGTTGAACCTTGCTAAGTTGTGGTCAACTTTGTCGTATCTGTAAGGAACTTTTGATATGAGGATATTGGTATGCTGACCGCAACGGACCATTCGGTCTATGACGACATCGAGTTCCATCGAGTTCTCTTTCAGTAGGTCATTAGAACCACCAAGAATAAAAACTAGGTCATCCTTTGTCATTTTAGCTGTTAAACCGTCCAGGTCTTCAGTTATTTGGTTCAGATCCGCGTTTGGTCTGCAGGAGGATGTTACATATATGTTATCACAGTTAACGTCATTATCACACTTATCTTTTAAAATTGCACTCATATTCCTCACTTGGCTGTCGCCTAAAATTAGTATTTTCCTTTTTTCTCTAATAGCCGATATGTTTTGGTTCATATTCGTCTGAGATGTGTGCACATTTACCGATTTATTACTTATATCACCTACGGACACATTTGTTGATATGCTACTAGTATTAGCACCCATAGTTTCTTTGGCTTGTTCACTATTTGACTCCTTGGCTACGTTGAATTGTTTTTTCTTTTTATCCTTATTAATCTCCATTCACGGAAGTTCGGCCCCAAAACAATCGACGGCTTAATTTGTCCAGGTAAAGATACATACATCCCTTTAATCTCAAAAGACCAGTTCAGAAGAAAATTTAATGCCGGTTTGGAAAATGAAGTTACGGTATCTTCATTTTCCGTTCCCGAGTTATCACCCAACTTTGCCTCACCGGAATTCCCATAAGCGGAGCGGGAGACTGTATACCGGGAATCGGGAAGCTAATGATTTAAAATTATTTTACGATGTATGAAATACGTGACAGGGAAAAGGGTTAAAAGAGTAAACTGACCTTTACAGGTTCTCTCCCCCTCCCCCCTCACCGGGGGTAATAAACCATTGTTAATGATTATCAATGCAAATTCAAAATTAAATAAATCAAATTACACGAATTTCGATTCCAATCACAAAATGATAAAAACACGCGAGGAGAATATTCCAAATAACCGAAATGTTAATACGGGACGGGGTGAAAGACGAAAAAAAAAAAAACCAAAGCGCGATAATTTATTCCTTATTCCGGCTAATTTTAACCCGGGTGCGATTTTAAAATTAAACCCCGAAAACATAGATTCTATGATTTAAAGTTCGACACGTTCGAACGTGTTTAATCGCATTGTTTAATTAAAAAACCAGGTGAAGTGTAACTTCAAATGCACGGCGAAATGAACAGAGTTCCCGTTATAAGCGAACCAAAAAGTTTCATGTGCAATAAGCTCCCGAGTTTTCTTTTTTTTCTTTTTTTTAATTACTTTCAGTGTAATGGATAGCATTTCTAGACGATTAATCAAAAATGACCTTTACGATAAAACCTCCTTCTTAAGCGGTTACAAAAGGAAAGAAAAAAAAAATAATAAAGAGGAGACCGGTTACTCCGAAATAAATTTCACTCGCTTTTTTTTTCTTCATTTACATTTTCGCCTTGAAGAGGGGAACTTGAATATTTTAAACTTCCGATTTAGGGCTGAATAGTATTTTAGAAAGCTATTATTTTCTCCGTGACTTCATTCCAAATGGATATAAATGTCTAATAAAATCCAAGCTGCTATGTATAACAAGCCTTCACTATTTGTCTTTTTTTCCGGTCGTCTCCTTTCGTCGTGTTATCCAAATCTGTTACTAAAGGCTGTTGATTATTAGTCACTTTGAATTTTTTTTTTTTTTTTTTTTTTTAAGGAGAGATGAAATTGAATGTTTTGAGTGTTACAGTAGTCGTCGTTTCGGAGGAGGAATGTCTTATGTACGGAAGCCCTGAAGGGTCACTGCCTATGCCGATTCTGTCACTGCCAGTTCCGGAACTGGCATATGCCTGTTGCGAAACAAGCATATGCCAGTTTCGGAACAAGCATATGCCAGTTGCGAAACAAGCATATGAGCATGCCAGTTTCGGAACAAGCATATGCTTGTTGCGCAACTGGCATATGCTTGTTTCGGAACTGGCATATGCTTGTTTCAGAACTGGCATATGCTTGTTCCGGAACTGGCATGTACATATGCTTGTTTCGCAATTGGCATATGCCTGTTCCGGAACTGGCAGAATGCGCCTGCCAGTTTCAGAACTGGCCGTGTGCGTCTGCCAGTTCCGAAACAAGCATATGCTATATTTCAGAACTGGAAGAATAGAGAGCAGGGGTGCAGCGTATACCAGCTCTAATATTACGAATGTTGGTTTGTAAATTGGCGTAAGTATCGAAAATCAAATTAGGTATCCGTTTTAAGGTATCCCAAAATTTACCAAGTATTTTCCGATTAGGAGTCTTCATCGGACGAGCTCAGGGCCAAAGCCCAGCCCGACTTTGCCAGGAATTTCAGGCCGGGCTGATGCTGGATAAATGTAATATTGCACAGTAAAAGAATATGTAATTATGTAAAAAAGGGTCTACATACTCAGCATGTTACGTTTTCTATGTTAAAAAAGAACAAATTTGCTATGTTGACTAAAACAAATGACGAAAAACAAAAGGCGATCTTATGACCGCTCAAAGTTTTTGTTTTTAACAAAGTCGAGTTTGTTGATATTTTTATGTGGACCGATTTTAACAAGCGATTTTGTTAAATTTTTACATATTTTTTTTAATTGTGTGGGGACTGAAAAAATTCGCGGGATAAAAATCATTTTTCCGGCCCGGACCGGGTTCGGGCTTAGCTTAACTCAAGCCGGATCGGGTCCGGGTCCGATAAAGGCGGCTCGTGCAGATCCCTATTTCCGATAGCGCTTAAGGAGCTACTGTTACTTTTACATTTTGCCATTCTGATCCCGCGAATTTTTTCATTCCCCAATATTACATTTATCCAGCATCAGCCCGGCCTGAAATTCCGGGCCAGGCCGGGCTGGGCTTTGGCCCGGAGCCCGTCCGATGAAGACCCCTAATCGGAAAATACTTGGTAAATTTTGGGATACCTTAAAACGGACACCTAATTTGATTTTCGATACTTACGCCAATTTACAAACCAACATTCGTAATATTAGAGCTGGTATATGCTACACCCCTGCTCTCTATTCTTCCAGTTCTGAAATATAGCATATGCTTGTTTCGGAACTGGCATATGCTTGTTTCACAACTGGCATATGCTTGTTTCGGAACTGGCATATGCTTGTTTCGGAACTGGCATATGCTTGTTTCACAACTGGCATATGCTTGTTTCGGAACTGGCAGACGCACACTGCCAGTTCTGAAACTGGCAGGCGCATTCTGCCAGTTCCGGAACAGGCATATGCCAGTTGCGAAACAAGCATATGTACATGCCAGTTCCGGAACAAGCATATGTACATGCCAGTTCCGGAACAAGCATATGCCAGTTCTGAAACAAGCATATGCCAGTTCCGAAACAAGCATATGCCAGTTGCGCAACAAGCATATGCTTGTTCCGGAACTGGCATGCTCATATGCTTGTTTCGCAACTGGCTTATGCTTGTTCCGGAACTGGCATGCTCATATGCTTGTTTCGCAACTGGCATATGCTTGTTCCGAAACTGGCATATGCTTGTTTCGCAACAGGCATATGCCAGTTCCGGAACTGGCAGTGACAGAATCGGCATAGGCAGTGACCCTTCAGGGCTTCCGTACTTATGAGTATTCGAAATTTTTTAAGGAAAAAAAAATGTAGGAAAATATCTTTCGTATTTTTTTCCAGGCGCAACGACGGTGTAAGATTTTATACTCAGACAATTAATTTGCCAGGAGAAATCAAAAGGCCGCAATTTCACGATGAAACACGTTGTTTATGTTGCGCATGTTTCTAAGCTGCAACATGTTGGCAGAGAAACATGCCACACAACAACATGTTGGCAACTTGTTTCTAGCGCTGGTCTGGTACTTGTTGAGCAATATGTTGCCAACATGCTGATGATTCTACATTTCGAAGAATGCTGCCAACATGTTATAACTTTGAAACATGTTGGTAACCATGTTGTGCAACATTGCAAAATTAAAAATAAAAAATAAAGATGCTGCCAACACTTTTCTATACTGCCACATGTTTCATCGTGATTTTGTAGCCAAAAATAGATTCGGTTTTGTTTTTGGTTAGGTTTGGGTTAGGATTCCAAATTAAGGATTGGGTTAGGATTTCAAATTAAACTTCCAACAGAGTTAAACTGTTGGAAAACAGTTGAACTCTACCGGAAGTTTAATTTGAAAGAAAAAAATAGAAATAAAAATTTTTATCAAATGCTAAAAAATAGGAAATGCCCGTTAAATACCGTGTTGACGAATTTTTTTCGGACCACCCCCCAAATCGATTCCAAATAATTCACACGCTCCGTAGATGTGTAGGTACGTTCAAATTTTTTCCCATCCCGCCAGAACAATATTTCCGCGCCCCAGGAGGGGGTTTAATTTGCCGAAAATGGCAAAATCTGCCAAATCCGACCCCTCCTGGAAGTGGGAAATATTGTCCTGGGAAGATGGAAAAAATACGGAGGTAGCTACACATCTTAGGAGCGTGTATGCAAAAAATAAAATTTTTTTCGTTTATTATAACCGTCGGAAAAAAAAATTAATCCGAAATAATGACATTTTACCGTGCTTTTTATATGGGAAAAAATAGATTCACTTAATAATCAAGTTAATAAAAGATGCTAAGGAAAAGAGCAGAAAACGTTCCAGCAACCCTGATTTGTGGAAATGTGAAATTAAGAAAACTAAAAGAGCAAAGGGAGAATCCTACTCAGCAAAAAATTGGAATATAATTCCTGCCAAAAAACTGGAGCCTCCTTGTTCCTGCAGAATGAAATGCTACGAAAAAATTTCAGAGGACATTAGGCAAGAGATTTTTCTATTTAGACAAAGAATAATTATTTATTAGAAAGTAACAATGAAAAGCGTCTCTTTGTAGCTTCATTGGTAACATGTGAAGAAAAAGCTAGAGAAAAGTTACGGTCTGAAGCTGAGTCTTCTAGAAAAGCTTTTACTCATGTGTACAAGTTTGAAATTAACGGTGAAAGGATTTTCGTTTGCAAAATTTTCTTTATGAATACTTTAAATATATGTAATAATGTCATTCTAACGGCATTACAAAAGAAAGTAACTGGAGGCATGGTATCTTCAGATTTAAGAAAACAGCCCCCAAACAAAGTCCCTAGGGGTCATGTACATATTACGTAAGCATTTTTTTTTGCCATTTTCAACCCCCTCCCCCCCCCCGGTTGTAAGCATGAGTAAGATTTGGCAACCCCCCCCCCTCCATATTACGTAAGTTTTTTTTTTTTTTTTTTTTTTTTTTAATGAAACCAACGGCACTCGAATTCGGTAATTTTCCCCATAATTCATTGAACTGAAATAAACCAATATAAACATCTATATTGAGAAAAATTAAAGAGAAGGTTACCTTTATTTAGACGGTAACATTTACAATATTTTAAAAAACATGAAATTAATTAATAATTATTTATTTTATTTTCAAAAATTCCTGGTCAGAGTAGAAAATAGCTTACGTAAGAAAGTGTGAGACCCCCCCCCTCCCCTTGGTAAGGTGTCGTAAGCATTTACGAGACCCCCTCCCCCCCCTTAACATGCTTACGTAATATGTACATGACCCCCTAATGGTCTAAGAGAAAACATTTATTATCCACATAAATAACTTTCCAGTCGTGGAAAGCCATTACACGAGAGAGAGAGATCTTGCAGAAAATATCTTGATTCTGAGTTGAATTTAACAATTATGTATCGGTTGTTCAAAGATCAAATGATTTCACAAAATATTCTTGAAGAAATAATCCCCAGTTACAAGTTTTACCCATAAGTATTTGTTAAGGGGTCATACACATTTAGAAGTTGATGGTGTACATTCCATTATTGAACATGGAAAAAAAAAAAGATGCCAAATTTTTCAAATTTTTTAACAAGTCATTGGGGGGATATGATTCAAAAATGTAAATTTAAAGATCCTTGTGGATCATGTGGACACACCGGAACATGTGCCCCTTGGGGCACATGTTCCGGTTGAGATAGAAATAAATATATTAGATTTAGACTTTTTGAATTATTTGGAATCGATTTGAGGGGTCGCCCGAAAAAAATTTGTCAACACGGTATTTAACGGGCATCCTAATGCACATGTGAGAATGATTTTCTTTCGGACAAAAACAAAACATCACATTAGCTTGACATTATTTCGTTCCTAGTCCCTAAAAGAATTATCTGATCATAATTTTTGGAACAAGAAAAAACGTGCATTAAAAACAAAACATTTTTCCTCTTTTTTTAATTTATAGAAAAAGAGATCGTCGAAATATGTTGATTCTAAAAAGATATTTTTCAGCCATCGTTTCAGAAATTTTTTTTTCTTTTTTTTTTTTTTTTTTTTTTTTTTTTTTTAAAAGCGGTTAAGCTGTACATCTTGTGGTATTTTTTATATATATTTTATATATAAATTATATATAACTTATATATAAATTATATATAAAATATATATAAAATATATAAATTATATATAAATTATATATAAAGAATACCACAAGATATACAGCTTAACCAAAAAAAGCTTGACTTCAAAGTTTTTGGATCGTTTCTAACCCCGTGGCTTCAAATTCAGTTTTCTCATTTCGAACTGACAATGTCAGCGCTGATACCTAAAAAATTAGAAAATATTTTCAGATAAAATAAAAATTACTCAACTTGAAAACGTTCGAGGACGTTTTACCTAAAGCAAAAAATATCGGAATATGTGGGGAGGAGAAAAAAAAAATATTTATAGGAAAAAAAAATTCGATTTTAATTTAAAATATTCCGAAAACCCCTCAATGAAAAACAGGTGTGAAAAAATATTAAAAATAAACTCCATACATATTTTTATATTAATGTCACGTCAATAATAAAAATACACGCTAAAATGACGAGGAACATGATGTTCTGCCAAATTAGTGGTGGCTACACTCAAATAAATATTGCGTGTGTTAATCGTCAGCATTTATTTACTTAACCAGCGATGTAATTTTTTCTGCTGAGCAATTTTTTCATTTAAATATTCCCTCTTTCAAGTATTTTATTAATAATAAAAAAATCCGAATCAAAAACTCTTCAGATTCTTTAATCAGAAACATTTCCAATCAAACTACAACAATTTTTAATTAACTGCCTGCTTCGAAATCGGATTAATTTTTTGGAAAATCCAAATATTCCCCTGATGACGCTAAATTTCCGAATCTTAAGTAAATCCGAAAACGAAAAGCCGCACTCCAAAGTGAAAACGATAACTCAACTTGAATTCTTTTTGAAGGTCCCCAAAAACGAACGACGTTGGTCGGGGTTTAAACTCACTGCGGTTGAAAACAGTTTGGGGAAAATTACCAGTGCTTACGATTTCGAGTGCAGATATTACCAGAGGGGACAACAATATAGACTCGAATAAGCCCAATGAGACATTCAATGGATTTCATTATGCAAATTCCTTTTGTTATGTTAACTTTGTTCCCCGTTTTCGGTATTCCTTTTCGACGCTTCCAGCTCCCCGATATTTTCCAACTTATCATTTTCATTTTCCCCCCCGAAAATCGATAACATCCGAAAATCGTTTCACAATCAAGATAATGAGGAAAAACTCGGGCGAATTTATTTTGATTCGTCATGCGGAATGAGTCAGACTCCCCCCCGCCCGTTTTAATAAATATTTAGCTTGAAAAAACTTGCGCAAAAAACCGTTGCTAAAAAGCTTTTTACCATAATGAGATTTTACAGGATCATTTTTTTTTTTTTTTTATCTCAATATGGACTCTTGAATATCACATCAAAGAGATGTAAAAATTCTTGGAAAAAGAAGATGAAAAAATTCGTTTTTTTTATTAAAGAAAAGACAGAAAGAAAAAAAAAGAAAAAAGTAAAAGGTTTTACTTATCAAAAAAAATCAATCTTTTTTTTACTATCCATATCCTGGGACTACTTCAGGGAGTACAGTGTAGGTGGCCCAGTTGAGGTAGGTAATAGGGAGGCTCGAAAATCAGTGTTTTGGAATTTCGAAACTCCTCTATCGGGAAGTTTCTTTATAGGTAGAGTAACAACCCTGAATTTAACAAGGATGGTGGGGACCTATGTCCTTTTGGATTATTGATTAATTTTTTGGATTATTTGGATTGCAGAATTTAATGATTTATCTTTGCTGCTCTCTGATGATGGATACAAGTGATCCGAAATGGCCATAAGAGTGAAATAAAAAAATACAACCTTCATGACCTAAAGGTGGTACTTTCATTATCATAAACTCTAAATTTTTTCGGGATTTTTGGACGGAATCATCACGAAATATCAAATTGGCCTTGAAATTTCCAAAAAATCCATATAAGAATTATAAAAATTACAATGTTTTCTTGGCATAAAAAGCCATCGACCCTCATCAGAAATGCATAAATTACAAATTAGAAGCCCAAAATTAGTTTCGGTGAACGATTTTCGAGCCGCAGACAGAAATCCATAACCAGGTTTTCAGAGCAGTTAAATCCGACCTGTGGTTCAAATCTCATGCACCAAAACGAATTTTAAAGCGCAAATTCGTAATCTGCGCAAAATTTCGAATGGAAATGGGTGGTCTTTTATGCCAGAAATAAAAAAATTATTTTTGGCCCTTGTTTGGGCTTTTTGGAAATTTCAAGGCCAATTTGATACCTTATGATGGCGACCAAAAAATTTGAAAAAATTCAGGGTTGCTACTCCACCTAAATTGAAATTTTTCCCGATAGAGGAGTTTCGAAATTCCAAAAAAGCTGATTTTTGAACCTTCCCTTGCCGTGCTAAGCGATTTGGGCGTAAGTGTATTTTTGTTTTGAATTGAGTTATTGGTACCGATGGATTCATCGTAAAATTGTCTATCCGTCGGTACATTCATTTTAAAGCTTTGAAAATTTCAAAAAAATATTCACGCGAAAAATAAATAATTTTTCTAAAAAGCGAGTTAAGTTGGTAGCGGTCATTTGTTTTTTAAATTTCAAAATTTTCGAAGATCGAAAGTTTTTTTTTCTGCTTTTATAAACAAAAGAAATGTCTTTCTTCAGAAAATCGATTTCTTTCCAGTTATAAAATATTATTTTAATGTCGTTAAAAAATTAATTGTAATAAAAAAACAATATTTTTGCCTCAAGTTTATTGTTCTTTACTTAAAACTTTTGAAAAATTTTACCCGAACTGACGAGTTAAAAAAAACTAAGCCACTTGTTAGTAAAATAAGAAATAAAATAGAGCGCACCACTATGCAGGTGTATTAGGTTAAGCTATGACATTACGTCACCTTAGTAAGCATTCATTCATCGTAAAATATACAGTCCACTAGAAAACAAAACGGAGACGCGGTTTTTATTTTATTATATTCCTATTCTTAACAGGGTCTCATTTCCACCCAAAGCTAAAATGATTATATCCCCTTTATTTTTTTTTTAACATTAATTTTTCAGCTCAAGAACAAGTTTATGACGCATTTGGCATTATCCGCGAAAATTTAAGCCGGGCTAGCACAGGCATTTCCTGCAGAGCTACAAGTCGATACGATCATACTGCGAAAATTCTTGTTGCCATCGAGCTTAGAAAGTTGGCAGTGAGGAATGGTTTCCAGAACCCCATTCGTGTGTTACCCATACCATAAAATATAGAAATTTAATTATGATCAATTGTGTACGTGCACATGAAAACCTCCCACTTATACAATCCGGATAGTATGTTTAGTTTTTTAAACTGTTTGTAAACAAATAAGTTTCGAATCAAAACAAACTATCCGGATTGTACAAATATGGGAGGTTTTCATATGCACGTACACAATTTAAATATTGACTGAGTTATGATATAAATCGATGACATGTGATATGAAAGGCTGTAAATGACTGATGCTAAAAAAAATTTTTAAATTTTCTATAAAAAAAAATTTTCTGTACGTCAGAGCCAAAAGGTTCAATATGCAAATTAAAGATGTCCGCTAAACGTTGTTTACCCATAAAAAAACGGCCATCTTTAATTAGCATATTGAACTTTTTGGCTCTGACGTACAGAAAAATATAAAATAATATATATTATTAAATAACTATTTAATATTTATTTAAAAAGTAGCTATTTTAATTTGAATAAATTTTTATAATTGTAAAAAAAACTGTAAAAATGGTAAAAACTTTTTAACTAGAAGCAATTAAGCCTTATTCCATTAAAATTAAAGCATTTGCCAATAATTGTAAAAGAATCATTTTGTTTAGAATAGGAATATAATAAAATAAAAACCGCGTCTCCGTTTCGTTTTCTAGTGGACTGTATATTTTACGATGAATGAGTGCTTACTGACTAAGGTGACGTAATGTCATAGCTTAACCCAATACACCTGCATAGTGGTGCGCTCTATTTTATTTCTTATTTTACTAACAACACTACCAATTAATAAAAAAAAAAAAAAAGATTTGTTTGTTATTTGATTTTTTTAAAACGTCGTTTTCTGAATGTTTATAGAAAGTACACTTACGCCCAAGTATCGCTTAGCACGGCAGCCCAGTAGGTTCAGAAAATAGATAAAAAGGAACGCGTCATTGCTTATGCTTCTTGAAAATTGACTAAGCAAGAGTGTGACTGGAAGACTACTGAACTGGAGTGTCTCGCCATGTTTTTGGGGTGTAAACATTCAGAGAGTATCTGGAAGGTGTTGAGTTCACCGTCTTCAGCGATCATTCCCCTCTTCAGTGGCTTCATGGCATAAAAAACCCGACTGGTAAGCTAGCTCAGTGGACAGTCAAATTAAGTCATTTCAATTTTAAAATTAAGCATAAGCCATAGGACGGATTAACGAGGGCAACGCCACAACAGCAATATCATTATTATTATTTTTCTTTATCATTCTTCGGCAAGGCCAAAAGTGATGAACGACTCTGCTCTGAATGAAAAATTTGAATAGTACTAAAGGTGCTACTAAAGGCGCAGATTCACGGGCCAACATCCCGTACGAAAACGAAATGCAAAAACCTTAAACCACAAAAAATTATGGTAAAATTATGAAAATTTAGTATAAACAGTACAAAAATAATTACACTTTTCATATAAATTTTTTGCACTTTTTTTGCGGATCTCCTGAAGGGTAGAGGCGATGATACTCACTTTTGATTTGATTAACTGATTTCGATAATTCACCTTTAATTGAAATAAATTGACTTTAATTGTAATAGACCATCGAATAAAGATAAGGTGACGCAGGAGTGATTCGTTTTTTTGAACACCCTATACTTCGAAAAGCGCTAATATTAACGTTTTAGAGCCAGATATCAAAATTCCGCTTCCGAAGAACAATTCTTATCAATCTTTCGCACCTTCATGAAAAATTCCATACCTGATCAAACAGTAAATTTCCGGGAATTTATAGTAGAGTACTGTACGGTCAAGTGTGGAATTTTTCGTCAAGATACCTAAGATTTATAAGAATAGTTGCTTGGAAGCGGAATTTTGATACCTACAACCAAAATGATAATATTAGCGTTTTTCGAAGTATAGGGTGTTCAAAAAAAGGAATCACTCCTGCGTCATCACAACGGTGGAAATGGACAAGAAGAAACAAGGAAAAATCAGACTAAGTTTACGAACAAGATCATTCATGTAAAGAAACTTTTGCTTTTGTAAGTTTAAGTTAAACTTAAATAATTTTTAAAATACGACTCATTGCTCGGTGTGACCTCAAACTTAAGGAAAAGCTTTTGGCAACTGTCATTGCACTAGCAATGCGGAGTGTCATCGCTAAATTCAAAAATAATAATGTCAGGTATGGTGCTTTCGCAATTTTCAAATGCCAAGTTAAAACCTGGCAATGTTGAGTTTTAAGGTCGCATTGCCAGATTTTAACTTGACTTAGTCTTAAGAACAATTCAAAGACTCTGCATGACTATGATAATGGAGAAGAAAAAATTTTACTTCAACTCAGGGTGCAAATTCACTATGGAATGTTGGACCAATATGTTGTTAGAACATTCCATAGTGACTATACAATGTTGTACCAACATTTTGGCTCAATATTCCACAGTGAATTTGCACCCTCAATCATAAAAAGATTAACAGGTTCGGGATTCTCCAGCTGGGTACTTCATAGATGAGGGCTCCATTCCATGCCAGTGGGAGAGGACTGGAGTTGGCATTTAAAATATAACATGCAAGCAATAATTAGCATTTGGTCCTTCGAGTAAATGGTTATCAGGAAGTAAGTCATAATTTGTAAAGATTTAAACTCAAAGAGAAGAAAAAGTGAAAGAAAGACAAAAGGCATTCCGCCAGTCAGTTTTCGAGGAAAAATCCCATTTCAGTTCCTCGAATGGTGGATACCGATAAAAGCAGGCAAGAGAATATGATCAGTGAAACGCTGTTACATCCAGAAAATCGTTACTCTACTTTAATCGTAAATACCCATAAATGTCTGTTATGTGAAGAAAATCACAGGATTTCAAAATGTGAACTTATTACAAAAAAGAGCATCGCAGAAAGATACGAATTTGCAAAAGAAATCATACTGGGATATGGGAGCATATCACTACGTAGGACTACGTCTTTGGGCTACAGTCCTAATATTGCTATTTAAACAATAAAACGATTAAGAAATTTGAAGGTATTTTTTTTTTTTTTTTTTTTTTTTTTTTTTTTTGCAGTTTTAAAATACTTGAAATAATTGTTCCGAAAAGGCCTTCTGTAGACCTTTCAGAATAAATTTCATTACGGCCTAGTTTGGAATCTTTAATATAAATCCTTATAAGTATTTTTTTTGCTTGTTTTCGGTCAAAAAAAAAATAGAATTTTTTGATAAAAATACAATTTTATTTCCTGGCACGAAAGAATAAACTTAAAAATTTTTGATAAAAAAAGGTCAAAGTTGAAAAAAATTAGTCCACATTTTGTCTTCAAAGTTAAAATTTTAATATTAAAACCTTGGTTTAGCTCATATTCTTGGCTAAAGGAAAAAGAACAAAATGAAAAAATGAAGTGAACATTTTATTTAAAATTTCTAAGTTCTTGTTTTTGTTCATGTAGTCTAATTTTAATAATTAAGTTAAATAAAATTTCAAGAAATTGTTAAGTCCTTGCTTTAGCAACTTTAAGTTTCTTGAAAATTTACAAAAAATTTTTCAAGTCCTTCCTTTCGTTAATGTCGTCTAATTTTACTATTAAAAGATGCGAAAAGTTAAAAAAAATAGTCAACATATTTTCTAAAATTTAACTTTTTTAAAAGTAAAATTTACAAGAAATTTTCTGAGTTCATGCTTTCGTTCACGTCATCTAATTTTAAAATAAAATTTTAAATTTAAATTTAAATTTCTTGTTCATTTTTTACAAGAGAACTTGTAACAATTACTTTAAAAAAAGTTTATGTGAAATAATATTTTACTATTAAAACCGGCCAAAAATTGAAAAAAATAGTCAAAACGTTATTTAAAATTTTCGAAGTTAAAATTTTTAATGTTGTATTATACTTTTAGCTCTGATGATGCTTGTAATAAAAACCGAAACATGTTAGCATAGCATCCGTTGTCAAATTTATTAAAAAATTCCATATCCCGTCCAAAAACCAAAGAATTAAACCAATTAAGAGACCAAAAATGAAATCTTAAAATTTTTTTATATTAAAATGATGAAATATTAATTTTTGGTGAGAACAATGCGCACCTGGACAGAACCCGGACAGACAAAGACGTAGTCCTACGTCTAAAAATACGAATACAGATACACACATCGTAGTCACTGCCTCCTTCAATTCCAAAAAGAAAAAAAAAAAGCTCTAAACACCAAGTTTTTCCATTTTCTTCTCTTATTAAAATATTATACCTCTAAGGCCTTTTCCAAAGCCGTGAAATTTCCCAGTTATCAAGCTAAAATCGGTTTTGAATGACATTGACGTAAACGTTTTGGATGCGGGTTAACATTATATAGAGAAATGCTTGTCATTTATCAGTTAGGCATTTCATGTTACATCTCACGCCGTGATTAAATGACAGTTTTTTGTATGACATGTAGCATTTAGAATTTAAAATCATATCCCTCGTCAAAAGGTGCAGGGGAAAAAGTGAGACAGCAGACGGGAAAAAGGAAAAAAATCTTGAGTTTTGCCAATTACACCAAAACAAAACAAAAAACGGAAATCATACATTTGAAATCCCTGTCCCGACAACACACGCCATAATTCCAACCAAAAGTCATGCTCTTCTAATCAAGAACTTGTTTCAGCAATCAGCAGTCGCTCAAGTGTAACGCGTACGAAAATCATTTCCAACAGCGACGACATTTACATTTCCGTAAAATCTGTGCATGAAACTTTTTTTTTTCTTTCTGGGATTCAAGAGTGGAATCGCGTGAATCCAAACCTTTTTTTCATTTTGAAAAAACTGAATTTGGCGCACATAAAAAAAAACTGATGTTTTAAAGCCCCAAAGGATGTTTTTAAAGCCATAATCCAATATGGGTTTTCAAATTGATATCCTTTAAATGGGATGATTATTACGTCGGGGAAAACGGGGTCACCGAATAAAAACCGACAATATAAGTCTTCCTTAATCTAATAGGGTGAAAAAAAAAAGAGGCAAAGAGTTTGGGGCGTCAAAATCATATATACCGAATCAATATCATCCGACTCGATGAAAATTTCTTCTCATTTTTTTTCCCTCCTTTTCTCCGGAGGGATGGGGTAGGAGTTATATCAGCATATCTTCTCAAGTCAAATATTCGTCATATTTTTATTTTTTCATCGCTTTAGATGAAACATCCGAGAAGGATTTTTTTTTCTTATTCCGATCGATTTAATCAATCTCAATTCTTTTGAAAAGAAGAATTTTTTCAGGAATTCAAAAAAAAAAAAAAAAAAATCTCTTGCATTGTGAAATTTTTTAAAACTCGGATGGGATTATAACGTTTTCGGATTTGTACGAATTTTACGGTTGACAAAAAGCTCAATCGGCCCGTTAATACGATTTCCCTCGTTTTTTTTTTTCGTCGTCATGAATCAAATCTCTGTTTAGGTTTCCCCGAATTCGATTCAATCGCTTTGGAAATTAATTCGGGAATCCCCGACGGAATTGCTTTAATGAATGCATGCAATCGACACAAAATAAGCGAAATTAAATTATTTTTGAAAAAAAAAAAAAAAACGAAGATTTTATGGTTGCAATCAGCTCAAAAAAACAAACTTACGGTTGCAATCGACACAAAATCTTCATCAAATCTAAAATCCCGATTCATTTTTTTTTTTAAACCGGGATAAAGTTAAAATCGAATTGAACAAAGATAAGATAAAAAAAAAGAATTTTGGGCAATAAATAAAAACGTTTTTCTCCCATCGCTTCTTATCAACTCTTCGCCAAAAAAGTTGTCAAGCTTAACGTCTTTTGGAATTCGCTACTAACATTTCTTTCCCAATCCTCTTTTTCTTTTCTTCCACATTATCAACCGAAAAAAAAAAATCTTCGAATTCTTTCGTAAAAACCCTAAGCCACTTTCTCATCCGGAAAATGATTTTCAATTTTTAACCTCAACCCAGAATTTTCCGAAGAAAAAAAAGCCGCAAAAAACTTTTTCCGTCTTATTATATTACAAGGAGAAAGAAAAAAAAAATAAAAAGGATAATTTAACTAATTTCGGCTCCCAACGGGAAAATTTTATAACGAAGGATGAAAAATTAATATCTTCTTTTCCGCAAAAAATTCTACAAATTTCCAGTTATTATGTTCATCCCCAATCAGCGAAAATACAACGGAAAAATTCTTGTGAAAAGTCGAAAAAAGAAAAAAAAAATGCGAAGGTTGAAAATCTTACGAAGTTTTCACTTCCGTCGGTAAATTTTACTCAAATTCAATTTGACTTTTCAGAGACTTTTCCGCATCTCAAATCCCTTATATTCGACTCGCTCAACGCCAAACGGAAAAATAAAAAGAAATTTTCCGAGAAAATTTTTCAAATCCAAAATTACGAAAAGAAAAAAAAACGCCCCACAAAAAAAAAAAAAACTTTTTTATTCGTTTCCAAACTCCTTTTTTTAAAAATCCCGCGAAATCGATTTTGGCGGGAAAATTTAAATCAACATGAAAAATCCTCATATCGACTTGACAATGGGTTTTAATTTGCATTTGAAAAATGGGGTCGGCCGAGGGGGGGAAAAGTGGGGCACCGTCTTACCTTTCGCGGGTTGAGAACAATCCCCGTCGGGGACGTTAGCTTTTCCGGAAGGGGACTGAGGTCCTGGAGACGTAGCTGGGGCACCTGCCCCAGAGTGCCTGGATGCGGGGCTTCCCCCGGATTTTGGGGTCCCGGCCTTTTCCGCCACTTTTTCCGACGTGAATCGAGTAGGGGTTCCCTGGGTTTGCCCCTCGTCCTCCGCACAAGTAGACATCGTATATTAAATACGACCCTCCCCGCACTATCTGATCAGATCCACGTTTGATTTTAAAAAAAAAAATGAATCCCGGAAATCGAAAAACCAAAACCACAAACTCGAAAATAATTTTCAAAAAAAAAGAAAAAAAAATATTTCACTCTTTTTAAGATGAAATTGAATTCAAAAATACTTTTCCGGGATGGGCTACGACCCGGCTGCTGCGAGCTCCGAGGACCTACTGGCGGGGCGCCGCCGCGCAGCATCCCCCCCTCCCCCCCATTCCCCAATCTGCCGCCACCCCGAGCTACAGACCGTTCTCAGAATGTTGCATCTGCCCTGGCCCGGACCACAGCCTCCCTCTCGGATGCTGGATACAAAATACACTCTGGAAATTTCACTTCGGTGTGTGTGTGTCTCTGTATTTGCATGCCACTCACGATTATTATCGCCCCATCGTAAAACATTTCCCGCTTCGTGTATCTACACGTTTCCAAATAATGGCAATAATCAATGTGGAAATTCGTTTAAGATAATGTTCCCTATTGTCCGTGTGAAAAACATTCATCAAAACCAAGTCACTAGGTCAATCATTGTTTTAAAGGTGATTTGCATATCAAAATTTACACCCTCTGTGTATATATATACGCATTTTTATTTTTTTCATTTCAATCATTTAAAACCCTATGGAAATAAAATAAGTGAAAATTGGGTTAAAGGGAGAGGAGAAAAAAAAAAAAGAAGGGTAAATTCTTTTAAATATAGAAACCGAGATTTTTTTTTTTTTTCTTTTTCTCCTTCCGCTCTGAAATAATAATGAAGAAGTAAGACTTTAAAGAAAGCACTTTGGCGACTTTTAATGGGGGTAATTCGTCTTGAACTTACCGCGAGATCTCGGTTAAAAGTTAACTTTTAGAATGGAAAAAATTAAATCGGACGAGGGGGTTGCTCACCCTTGAATTACTGTGTACACTTGCTCTTGAATTACTTTGAATTACTCATGAATTACCTTTAATTACTTCGATTCGTTTGGACATGAATTACCGTGAATTATTCTTGAATCATCTTCAATTATTCTTGAATTACTTGAATTACCTACAAGGTAAAAAATTTTACGTTAAGTAACATAATTCACTAGTTAAAAAAAAAAAAAAAAATAGCTACATATATTTTCCATGTTATGTAAATTTTACATAAATGGATTTTGTTGCATCAATCTCATTGTTGATCAATTAATAACCAATCATCATTGGTCAACATAAAAATAACATTCAAATTTTAGCATAAAAATTTTAACATTAGCAAGGTAAAAAGCTTTATGTTAGAAGTAACATAATTCATTAGTAAAAAAAGAGGCCACACATTCTACATAAATGGTTGTTGCATCAATTTGATCATTTAAATTTTAACATATAAAAAGTGTTAAATTATAGAATGTGTAGCCATTTTAATGTTGTAAACATAAAATTTTTTTATCGTGTACGAAATACTGAATTACTTTGTATTACCATGTACACACTTTTTCGGGGAGTAACCTTTCAAAATAGGAAAAAATTATTTTTCCTGTATTCTGAAGTCTAATTAATAGGTATACATTTAACAATTCATTAGCAATAAAATATCGCCTATGTTTAGCTTATGACACTGAAAGTAAGATTTCATAATTACATCCGTTTTGCTTCTGGAACTTGTGTACATTGTCTACCATTTTTCCTAAAACTTTTGCTTTCTAAAATATTTTTCCTAACTACTTTTTTCCCCTAATTTATAATTTTCCTAAAAATTTTTGATTCCTAAAATGAATATTTTTCCTAATTTTTTGATCAAAAAATTTCAGGAAAATTGAAAATTAGGAATAAAAAATCTAGGAACTAAAATTTTTAGGGATAATGGATTAGGAGTTAACATTTTAGGAAAAACGGATTAGGAAAAATGGTCGGGAACGATTTGTGCAAGTTAAACACAGCGTTATAAAAACCTCCCAAAATGTTTAATTCGTCTAAAAAAATTATTTTCCCATGCCCAGTACTTTTATATCCGTAGCCAATATTCTCCGAAAATAGTTGTGCTTCAGGGTAGAACTGAACCAAGATGTTTAATTTTACCATAAGAAAACCGCTATCCGTAAGCTTACGGATGAAATATTTCATTGCGACTGTTATTCGACGCCTAATATTAGGCGCCTAATAACAGTCGCAATGTCAGCTACCAGCAAGCTGACGAAAATCTGGAAGTATTGCTCCAAATAAGCCTGTTTTGCCCTGAACAATGTGGCTAAGTATTTGCAAGAGGAAGATTTCGAGGTTCGAAATGAAGGAGCGGGAAATGTAGACGTGCACGGATCGGAAAACGGTGAAGGCTACAGCGGCGAAGAATCAGAGGATGATAACGATGATACATCGAAAATTGCAATTAGAAGAAGAGGCCAAGAAAGAAGAGATCGAATCGCGAATTTAATTAATACACGATAGCGCTCCAAAACTTGTTTTTTTTAGGTTTAAATTTATTGCACCAGTATTTTAATATTAAAAGCAGTCGTTTCGGTGATTTTATAATCAACCTTTTTCGAGGCTATAAAAGGTTGATTATAAAATCACCGAAACGTCGGCGTAATTCAAGAAGTATGTTTAATTTCCTGTTCCTCTTCCCACGAAATAAATACATGAATAAATAGGCTGGAACGCGAATTGTTTACATATTAAAAGCAGTATTTTTAATTTAAATTTCCAGTATTTTTGTATGTAGAAAGTCAGTAATATCAATTAATTCAGGCAGTATTTTTAATTTTTTTTTTCAGTATTTTATTTATAAAATCAGTATTTTAATTCATTTAGGCAGTAATTTTTGACAAGGAGACAGACAGACTTTATTATGAGGAGGGACAGCTCATTGTGCCTCGGAGGCCGTCCGCGAAGGAAGATAATTCGTATTCTAATTTTCCCCCTGCCCCGCGTGCGTTGGCTTTTTTCTATTTATTCATTACATTGTCATTATGAAAAGTGTTCAGATATTGCTTTATCAAAAAAATGTGTGGTGGCGAATAGCCTCCTCTTGACAACCGAGACGTCCGAATTAATCAGTGTGTTAAGAACAATCGAACAGTAATTTTTTTCATGTGCAGAAATGCTTGGATCAGCTGCACCAGGACTCTCCGAATATTTAGATCAGCCTGATCAACCCTGAGCTACAAGCTATCATAAATAATCTGCAAGCAGGTGAAGTAGAAATGTCAAATATCCCAGAGCCGTCTGGGACAGAGGGTAACTTTGAAATAAATTGGTTTATTAAAGATTTCTTTTTCGTTTCCTCCTCCAACCATATCTTTACAACAACGTATAAAACAAAACTTATTTCTTTTGATCGTCTTTTTGTTCTTTTGTTTTATTTTCAAATTTAAACTGTTCGATTGTTCTTAACACAGTGAAAGCTTTAAACATGATGCTTTGGAACGCATCAACTCTAGATGCGTTCCAAAGCATCATGTTTAAAGCTTTCACTGTGTTAAGAACAATCGAACAGTTTAAATTGAAAATAGGATTTGGAAGCGGAAAATCCAAAAAGACTAATGAAAATTGGGTTTTATCATAGACATGAAAATGAAAATTAGGTGAAATTAAGGTGAAATTAGGTGAAATTAGGTAGAGACCGAGTCAAAACCCCGACATTCAAAACCCCGACATGGAAATCGGGGTTTTGAATGACGGGGTTTTGATTTTTGACTTTTATTATATTTTATTTTTAATTTAATTTAATTTATTTTTTATTTTAAAATATTTTTAAATGACGGGGTTTCGAAATCAGCAGTTAAGTCCTATATACATGGGCGGATCTAGAATTTTTTCCTAGAGGGGGCTCAAAATAGGGAAAAATATTTTCTGGGGGGGGGGGCTGATACCATTCAGGCCATATAATTTTCAAAATTCTAGGGAAGGCTAGCACCCGCCAGCCCCCCCCCCCCCAGATCCGCCCATGCCTATATATTAAAACGCTAAGGAAAATAAGCGATGCCCGACACTTACGGAGCCCCTTCTCGACCGATTTTGATGAAATTTTCAGGGGACAATAGGTCCTCCTGACTTCAGAGTCTATGAGCTTTTATGAAATGAACATTTCCCTGAAAGCTCTAGAGAACTGAGAAGTTCTAGGGAGCTTTCAGGAGAAAGTCAAGATACCACACAGACCGGCAGAGACCGACGGAAATTCCACAGACCGAGTGGAGTATAGGACTAAGCTCCCCATAGGTGTTTTAGTCTTTCGTAAGACCGGAAGGGCGAGGAGGTTCTCGAATTCTTAAGATTTTTTATATATGGGGGAGGAGTTTGGAAAATCTCTGTAAGAATTTCTATTGCAATTTGTTGCTCAGAAAATTTTCTATATTTTAATTCTTACTAGTTCTATTACCTTCTATATAAGTGCTATTAAATTTCAAAACCCCGACCGACATTTCAAAAATTTTAAAAAATAAAAAATAAATTAAAATAAATAAAAAAATAAAATATAATAAAAGGCAAAAATCAAAACCCCGACATTCAAAACCCCGATATCTAATGTCGGGGTTTTGAATGTCGGGGTTTTGCTAGGGTCCCATTAGGTAAAATGACATGAAAATTAGGTTTATATAGACCCTAATGAAAATTAGGTTTTATCCTCATTTTATGAGGATAAAAAAATAAAACAAAAAAAAAAATAAATAAAAAATAAAATAAAAAATAAATAAATAAAACCGGGTCTAATAATTAAGTTTGGGGTGGCTTTAATCGAATCGGGGTGGTCAAATTCGAACTCTGCATTGTCGAAAACATACTTTGGCACTGTTTTACGGTGACAATAGGTGACTAGAAAGACAATAGTGGACTCGAAATTTTTTACAAAAAATTGCTATTTTTGGCCAAAAGAGGTGTTTGGACACTTAGGGGTGATTCTGATCGACACGGGATGGTCATTTTCGGATTCTACGACGTCGAAGACATATAAACAACTTGGTTTGGTCCCAAAAAATTACTCCAAAAGTTTCAGAAAAATTTGTTTAAAAAAATGCCAAATTAAATTTTTTTTTCAAGCTCTTCTTCTTCTGCCTATAAAGCAGTTGGGACCAAAATAAAAGGAGAAATAAGAACATTTAAAGTAGATGGAAATGATAAGTTTGAATTCATTTTAAATGAAAGCAAGAAATTGTTTTTCAAGAACGGAAAAAATAAGGTGATGGGAAATGAGGAAGATTATTTTTTTGAAATGTTAGATAAGCAAATGGATCCGATTTTGGAAACCTACCTAAACGTGATCGAAAAAATCTGAAAAAAATTACCTTTTGTTTTTAGACACTTTAAGAAAAGTGAAAATCGCATGAAGAACAAAATCGCGAAAAGTAAGGTAAATTTGAATCACCCTAATATTCCTGCCGCGACAAGTTTTTAGTATTTAAATGTGAAGATAGATTTCCCGCAAATGCTTCATCCGCAATTTTTTTTTTCCTGGCAAAAATATAATATTTTACTGATTTCTTATTTTTATTTACTGGCAAAAAAAAAAAAAAAAAAAAAATTAAAAATACCGATTTCTTAATTTTTTTTTACTGACCATCCAATACTGACCATTTAAATTTTTTACTGGTATTCTATTAATAAATACCGAAAAACACAATAAAAAATACTGGTCCAAATATTAAAATACTGTCTGGGTAAATACAAGCCTTTTTTTTATAGTTCAATTAGGTCGCGAAGAACCATACTGCCCCTGTAAGCGATTTCAGCGTATCTCCATTTTGTAAACGATAGCTTCCTTCTGACGTTTAGCTTTTGTCAACAACGGTTCTATTCGAGTTGTTTTCAAAATGAAGTTACGCTGAAATCGCTTACAGGGGCAGCATAATACGAGAAAACCCGTATCTTAATAAAAGATTCTAAGGAAAAGTTCCAAAGTAAAAGGTGATTAGCAAAAGGTGCGAAGCAAAAGCTCCTAAGTAAAAGATTCTTAGTAAAAGGTACTTAGTAAAATGTCCTAACAAAAAGCTCCTGAGTAAAAGATCCTAAGTAAAAGCTATTAAGTAAAAGATCTTAAGTAAAAGGCGATTAGCAAAAGGTGCGAAGCAAAACCTGCTAAGTAAAAGGTGTTTAGTAAAATGTGATAAGCAAAAGCTTACAAACGCTTAATAAGCATTTGCGTTCCGAGTAAAAGCATTTGCTTCGAAGTAAAATCAATTACTACTGTTTACACCCAGAAATACGCACTTTGTACGGCGGATTACCTTATTATAAGGAAAATCTCGTTACAAGTTCAAGATTAAAATTATGGCCAGTACTCCATTTGGAGTACAAATATCCAATGGTATGTCAAAGAAGGAAGGCAAAAGGAAAACCACCTTCTTGGGGAAATTCTTCCTCAAAAGTACCATTGCAGTTCCTTGAACCCCGCCTTATGGCCGGTGGCAAAACCTGTCTTTGGACAGAATGACCAACAACAACACCCAGAAAAAGGAATGTACCTCATTCGCAATACAAGCGATGTTGCTTAGCGACAAAACAAATATGCTTTGCCGCAAAGCAACATGGCTAGACTTGTCGACATTATGCATCGCGGCAAAGCACTCACGAGTTTTGACACAAAACATTTATACTGCTTAGACCTAAGTTATGCAAAAATGCTTCAAAAATGCTTCGCAGCAAAGCATTTTTGCTTAGACCCAAAGCAGCATTTTTTTGCGTGTATACATATCATTTAATAGCAAGTCCGCAAAATTGCGATTAAAAATCCCTCATTTTCCCCATTGCCACATACATACGCCTTACAAACCTGGACGATGAAAATGGTAGACAAGAAGAAAATCGAAAGCTTTGAGATGTACCAAAGGATACTTCGTGGTTCATGGGCGGAACATTCGGATTCATTTCTGTACGTGAAAGTAGAACACGACCAAGTCCATAAAAACCGTTTTGTTCGAAGGCGACGATTTTATGAACTTGGTCGAGTTTCACTCTAACGAGCAGATTTTCAACCCTCAAACCAGCCATCCACCGAGTTCCCCAACCGATATTTCTTCTTCTTCTTTTAAGTGCCAGCTCCGCGACGAAGATTGGCTATCATCTGGACTATTTTTACTTTGTCGACCGCTGCTCGAAAAAGACCCAAGGAATCGACACCAAACCAGTCTCTTAGATTTTTGAGCCACGAGGTTTTCCTACGACCCTGACCGCGCTTACCCTCGATCTTACCCTCCATCACAAGCTGAAGGAGGCGATATTTTTCATTTCGCATTACGTGGCCGAAATAATCGAGCTTCCGACGCTTGATCTCGTACAGAACTTCTACTTCCTTCTTCATACAAGCCAAGACGTCAGTATTTCTCACCCTGTCAGTCCACGAAATTTTAAGCATTCGACGGTATACCCACATCTCAAAAGCCTCCAACTTCTTTTCCAACGTCCTAGTTAACGTCCATCCCTCGTGTCCATATAAAAGCACGGGAAATACGTAACATCGGACGATACGGATCCTCGTTTCGAGGCTCAAGTTGCGATTGCACAACAGGTCTCTCATTTTGAAGAAAGTTCCCCTGGCTTGCTCTATACGAGCTCGGACTTCCTGGCTACAATCCCAAGAATCATTCAAGAGGGTTCCGAGATATTTATACGAGTGCACCCGTTCAACTTCCTCTCCGGCGATAAAAAGTCTAGCATCAACATTTTTTCTGCTGACAACCATAAACTTTGTTTTTCGTGTATTTATGGTTAAGCCGTACCTATTACTCACTGCATTTACATGATCGAGCAAGGTTTGCTGATCTTCTGCACTACCTGTAGGTAAGACTGTATCGTCTGCATAACGTAAATTGTTAATGTCCTCGCCGTTGATCACGATCCCTAGATTAAGGCCATCTAAAGCTTCCGAAAGAATCATCTCCGAATATAAATTAAATAGTAACGGAGACAATACACAGCCTTGCCGAACACCCCGCTGTATTTGGACTTCATCCGATAACTCATTTTCGACCCGCACGCTTGCGCTTTGGTTCCAGTAGAGGTTCGCAATAAGCCTCACATCTCGACTGTCGAGCCCTATGCGCTGAAGGATTTCTAACATTTTCTGATGTTGAACCCTGTCAAACGCCTTCTCATAGTCGATGAAGCACAAAAAGACATCTTTGTTTACATCCCGGCATCGCTGCACAAGTACTTGTAAGGTAAACAAAGCGTCACGTGTGCCGAAACCTCCACGAAACCCGAACTGAGTATCCGACATAAGTGCCTCGCACTTTCGAAAGACCCTTCCATGGACTATCTTCAGAAAGAGCTTTAGCAGGTGGCTCATGAGACTGATGGTTCGGTATTCTTCACAACGCCTGGCGTTCGTTTTCTTTGGGAGAGGAAGGAATGTGGATTTTAGCCAATCATTAGGGAATCTTCCGCTCCGATATATTTTATTGAAGAGGGATGTGAGGACATCTAGATCTTCATCGTCACTCAGTACCTTAAGCAATTCGGCCCGAACTCCGTCGGTCCTACAGCCCTGCCCGGTTTCAGCTCTTTTATAACTTTAATCACCTCCCCTCTAAGAATATCCTCTAAGGATATCCATCTCTAAGAATAACCGATATTTAAAAGCAAAAAAGAAAACAATAATCAAATCAAATTCGATTCCTTTCGCTGTCGAAAAAAAATATAATTCAATAAAAAAAAATCGCAGAACTTTTTCTACTTTCTCCTCGTTTCAACTTGATCGATCACATTTATTTTTTTTTTCTTTCCCCGTTCATGCGAAAGCAAAAATTGAAAACAGCTGAAACTTAATGAAAAAAATAGACATGCTATCCATTTCAAAATTAATCGGCAATGGATTGCTCAAAACGTCGATCAATTGAGATACGTAGCTTATTTTTTTTTCTTTTCACCGACTAGTAATCCTTCTAGCTATAACGGGTTAAGACTGAGATAAACGATTTTGATATCGAGAAACCGACAGAGATTTACGTAATGTTTCTTCTTATAAAAATAAAAAAAAACTGGCATGAGGGATTATTATAACAAACCTAAATTTATTTTCAGGATGATCCTCCTATCCAAAAATACTTAATAATCCTCGCGGAAAAACCTTTTTCCCTTTTACACGTTAACTTCCTTTCAAACCAACCACGCCGTATTTTTTTTCACATTTCCCAAGATTGAAATCCAGTTTTTTGTGCTAAGGGAAACATGTCAAGGTGAAGATTAAATGAGGTTCCCCCTCCCCATCCCCATCCCGGTAAAATCGAATTTCCTGGTATAATTGTCCAACGTTTGAAAAATATGAGAAATTTTCTTTTTTTTTTTTCCTCCACGGGAGGAAGGTTTCTCAACATCATTTTGACGTTCCTAAAATTATTTCCTCGTAGATAGTTTTCTTTTTTCGGAAAACACGAAATCACGAGGTTAAAATTCTTTTCTTTTCTTTTTTTTTTTTTTTTTTTAACAAAAATAAACGACGAATTTTTAGATTTTGGCTACAAGCCTTTTGTATCACGAAAGGGAAAACGGGTTCTATTGTGCAAAATGCGCGGTGGTAAAAAACAGACAACAACTTTTCCAAACTTTAAAAGAGAAGAAGAAGACGAAGGAAACTTGCCTCGATTTCGATAAACAGCCTTTGAGGGAAACTTTAAAAACGAGTTCCTCTCTTTCTCTTTTCCCATCTTATTCGATCTTCTCTTTTCCTGTATCCTTTAACAAGGCTAATTTAGGAAAATTAAAGTAGTTTTCTTTGTCGAAATTTCCTTCGGAAAAAAAAATTTAGATATATCATGGTGGTATGCCTGAAAGCGAGAGGAATCCGAAACCTTTTGGCTCTCCGACATACCATTCACATACATTAGGGTGGGCCGAAAATCACAAATTTTGGAATTTGAAAACCCCTGAGGGTGGAATAGGTGCCTTTTGGCAACGCTATTAACCCTAATTTTTTTATGATTTTTTGAAGGTCATCTTGAGGTAGCGCTTTTAAGATTTTTTTTTTTTTTTAAATATTTTAAAAATATATGCAAATATTTTTTGAAACAAGAAACAATAAAAATATTTTAAAAATTTTGACAAAGATTTAAAAAATAATTCTACTGCTTTTTGTTTCAAAAAAAAAAATCTAAAATATTTTTAAAATGTTGAAAAATATTTCAGAAATATCTTATAAATATTAATATTTTTTTGCTCATTGAGAAGTGACTTTTACAATTTTTTAAAAAACGAGTGACCGTCTGAAAAATATGACTTCATATTGCTCCCTTGAGGGAAAAAAATAAAATTTCTTTTAAGTATTATAATGTCCCTAAGAATTAAAAAATATCCTCCGTCAAAATTATAATTTCCCATATATTTATTTAGATGTGCACTCGCTTTTTTTTAGACGGTTTTTTAGTTTTTAGCTTTGAAGAAATTTTAAAGCTTACCGAACCGAGATTTAATTATTCCTGAGGCAGATGTATGCAGACAATCATTTTAAAATAAACTTACCTAGAAAGAAAAGAAGTATATGTTAATGAACAAAAATACAAAATGACAAAATTGGTTTCAAACATTGTCCTTTAAGAGAAAATTCAATTGATAAAAAAAACAGCCCTAACGGGGCTTTTATTGTTATTATTTACTTATTATCTCTTATTTTCCATTCCCGATTCCCGGGAATGGGAATTTGCAATCTCTAAATTCCTCCATCTATTACTTAACAAGGCACCGATCACGACAGATCGGTCACACTCGTAAGAACCTATGTCACAGCTCGTAACTCTAATTTAAGAGAAGCGTGAACAAGGATGAGAAGGTTGTATTAATGGATAAAAAGGAAGCGGAAATTGTTTTCGGGAAAGACAATTACGAGTTTTTCCCAAAATGGGGAACGGGAGGGTATGGTACAATTAAGGGACCAGTGTGCTATTGGGGGGAAAATTTAAGTGTTCTTGTGGATAGTTCCCTTAATAAGTGCGATGAGAATGAATTGGAAAGTATAAAAGTGATCTTCGGAGATAAGGATGTAAAAAATTATGTGGATGTGGTCGATTCTATGAAAGAACTTCGGTGTTTCGTCAGTAGTAAAATGCAAGTTACAGATTTAGCAAGTTACGTTCCAGAACCTTCGTGTTTTTTTTTAAGATTCGTTATCGCCAAAGTGTCAGAATGTAATGTTGATGATATAGAGACAGATTATAATATATGTTTTTCAAGAATGAAAAATGTTGTGCAAACAACTTGTCGAGTTGCCCGGAAAAAGAGTTGTTGCAAGGAATTTTGACGTCCTTGCAAGATTCCGAGAAAGATCATGTTAGTGATTCCGAAAAAGAATCGGATGACTTGATCGTGAGTGATGACGATTCTACAGAGATTCCGTACTCGGAATTGATGAGGGCATGCAATAGGGGCTCTAAAAAGAAAACTACTAGAACTTGGCAGGATATGGTTTTGAAATTTGAGAAGAGGGTACCTCCTAACCCTAGGGAACAATTTTCTTTACTAGAAGATAAATTGATTCGTTTGTTAATGGAACAGAAAGCTTTCGAGGGAAAAGTGACTGGTAAGAATTGAAAAATGTTCTTTGAGTGTGGAATCTAATGATGTGTTTTTATTTTCAGGTCCAAAATTTTGGGAAAAGGCACACCAGCATATTATCAATTGGAAGTTTCGAACGGCGAAATCATTGCATAACCGAGCAATGAAACTGCTGGGGAAGCGATAATTGTATTGAATAACTGTGTTCATTAAATTTTTTGCAAATTTTTTAAATATTTTTTTATTTTTTAAAGTAACCTTTTCAAAAATTTTTCAGTGCTTTTGAGAAATTATTTCGGGACTTTTTTTTGAAAATTTTTAAATTTTTTTTGGGAATTTTGTTGGAAATTTTTCGTGATTATTTTCATAATGTTTGGAAGGCTTTTTAGAATTTTTTTGAAGTTTTATGTGATTTTTGGACTTTTTTAAAGTTTTCGAAAAGATTTTGGGGACTTTTTGGGGACCTTTCTGGAGTTTTGTGTAATTTTTTGGGAAGTTTTGGGGACTTTTAAGGGAATATTGGGGAATTGTTAAGGACTTTTTTGAAGTTTTAGTGAGTTTTTGGGGACTTTTTAGGGAATTTTTGGGAAACTTTAACAGACTTTTTGGGAATTTTTGGTTATTATTTTTGAATTTTGGGGAATTTTTGGGGGCTTTTTTTGGAGTTTTAGGGAATTTTTGGGGATTTTTTAGGGACTTTTTAGGGAATTTTTAGGGACTTTTTGGAGTTTTAGGAAATTTTTGGGGAATTTTTGGGAGAAAGAGAAAGCATCAGTCGTGGCAGCAGATAAATGGAATTTTTCTTTTAACGGAAAAACAAAGGAAAATCTTGAAGAGAAAAAAAAATTAAGAAATCTCCAGGCAAAAATTTCAAAGATTTCTTAAGTTTCCTTTTTGAAGATTTGTCTCCTTTTTCCCGTAAAAAGAAAAATACAATTTATCTGTTGCCACGACTGATGCATATTCTTAACATCTGGGGGAAAAAAATCACAATTAGCAACGATTCGATTACGGAAGAAAAAACGGGTCATTTCGTAGGCTATATGAATTTTGCAAAAGATTTCCTCTTAGTAGCAGAAGACGAGAAAAAAACGACTTCTTGGAAAATAAATGAAATAACGAGGAATATAAATGAAAAAAATATATCCTTTAAAGGTCATGCAAACAGCTATATTAATGACTGTAAATTACTTATTGCCATTTCGGTGTTATTTGCAATCTTCAGAGGATCGACCGTCTGAAGATGGCAAATTGCATCGAAATGGCTATAACAAAAGCCAGGTATGAATTAATTGATTTATACATGTCTGAAGCAGGTTTTTGTTTTTAAAGATAAATTTCCAAAAACTGTGTTTTATCGCCTTTTTATAATTAGGTTCTTGCGATTGGAGGCATAATATAACCCTGCAAATCTATTTCATATATGACAAAAATTCTATGTTTAACTTATGGGAATATTTTTGTATATATATACAAAAATATTCCCATAAGCTTAACATAGAATTTTTGCCATATATGAAATAGGTTTGCAGGGTATACAAAGATATTCCCATAAGCTGAGCATAGAAATTTTATGAAATTGATTTGCAGGGATTCCCATAAGCTAAGAATAGGAATTTTGTCATATATGAAATAGATTCGCAGGGTAATACAGCTCAATATAAAATTCCTAACCGTATATCCGTTAGAGTGCGCTTAGAAAGTCAATTTTTGATTTTTGGTCGTGCCACCCTACAATAGGGTTGTTTCACTATATTTCCAATTTTTTTTTAATAGTCCAGAAATTTAGGGAAATATATTAGAAAACGAATCTCATCTGGATGTGTTTTCAATTTTAAACTTCACAATTTCGATTTGAGCGTTTTCAAAAAGCACAAAATAAAATGGTATCGGTTTGTTTTTATCGTTACGTACAAATAACCAGTTCAAAACAACAGTGAATTAAATGTTTAAAAGTCTTTTAATGGCGGTTGTTTTTGTATTGAAATAAAAAAATCGATCAACTACAATTATAACTATAAGTAGAAAAAATATTAAATATCCTTTTGGTCCATTATTTGGTAACAATTTGAAAGACACTCCAATAGTATCCAAAGCTGCTTTGGTAAAATCGTCACCCATTATTATTTCAAAAATAAATAAACCGCCATTAAAAATCTTTCAAAAAATCAATTCACTGCTCTTTCCAACTGGTTTTTTGTACGGAATGATAAAAACAACCGACTCCATTTCATTTTGTTCTTTTTGAAAACGTTCAAATCGAAATGAATTTTCGCTGATTTTTAATTGAAGTTTAAAAATCGAAAACAATCCCAGTTGGACGATAACCAATGAGATTTGTTTTCTAATATTTTTTCTTCAACTAGAGTTTTAAAAAAAATTTGGAAATGTAGTGAAACAATCCTATTTTGTTCGAATGACAGTCCAAGACAAAGTGAGTTATAAGTCCGGCCAAGATAGAACTTATAACAAGATTATAAGTTTTATTATCTTGTTATAAGTTTTTATAATGTATTGGTCGGACTTATAACTCACTTTTTCTTGAGAGGTTTAACGAATAAAAAATTTCAGCTCGATCCGTCATGTTCAAGGGGTTGCTTAAAGACCCCCTATTTTCGTCATATAATTTACATGGGGCCAAGCACCACTGAACATGTTCATGCTCTTCCCGTTCTTAAAAATAAAGCAGAATTTTAGTATTTTACCCGCTGAATTCAAATCTGTAACCGAAAAGTTCCTAACTTTTACCGTTTTCGACCTATGCAATAGCCAATTTGGGCTAAAAGTGCGATTCAGCTACTTCATTTTAGCCATAAACAGTACAGGCTATAAAAATTTTGATTGTAAATCTGAATTCAGCGGGTCAAAATATTTAAAATATAATGCGCTCGTTTAATTTGGAAAACGGGAAAAGCGCGATCTTGTTTAATGGTGCTTGTAAATTAAGCCAAATGCATATGGCCTTTGCTATGGCTTGCAAATGCCAAAAAATGCCCAATGTAAATTATATAGCGAAAATGGGGAACACTTGAGCGCAGGGTTGCGATGCCGATGCCGACGCCAATGCCGATATCGGATCGTGGAACAATTTTTAACTCCGATTAAATTTTAGTTTTTTCTTAAACAAAAATTTAGTACCTCGTTTTTAATTAAAAATAGAAATTTTTTCTAGTCTCACTCAGCTCAGGTTTCTTTAAAAAAGGCAGTTTTAAAACATTTTCTTTTAGTCAGCAAAACAATCATAAAAACCATAATTCTTATTTAAAAATTTATCGAGTAATCGGTTATTAAAAATTACAGTTGTAAAGTAAAAAAATTAAGAGAAAAATAATTTTGAAATTGAAAATTTTTCGCGATTCCGGCTTTGACTCCGACCCCGATGCCGATTGCGGTTCGTCAAACGATTCCCGACGCCGACGCTGACGCCGGCTTCAACTTCGGTTCCGATGCCGACGTCGAAGCCGATGCCGATTCCGGTTTATTTTTCTCATCGATTCCGATGCCGATGCCAGCAAAAATGCCATCGGCATCGCAACCCTGCTTGAGCGAGCCCTTAAACATGACCGATCCAGCTGAAATTTTTTGACCGATGGAGGCTAACCCTCTCTTATTTCACCACTTGTCAATTCAAAAAGTTTTAAACTCAAAAACTATGTTGCTAAAGCGGATTTCGATCCTCCTAGGGAAAATTTCGAATTCCAAAAGGTTTCGAATTCCTCCTCCCACTCCCCCTAGTTATTACGTGACAATGAATTACTAAGCCATAATTCAGAATGGAAAGATCCAAAGCGATTCCCAGCAGAACTTTCTCAAGATTAAAAAGTATTCGGGGAAATGAAAATTATTCTCCACAAAAAAATAACATTTAATACGTTATTTGTAACAATGAAAAAAAAAAAAAATGCGAAAAAGGATATGTAAGCTTACAAAAAAAAAAAAAAAAAAAACTTTTTATCTAATGGATTTTGATTCCTCCGTCCAGTTTATAAACCGAAAAGCAAAAACATTCAAGCACAAACTTGTAGTCAGAGAGGAAGACAAACAAACAACAAAAAATGAAATTGTCCTAAAATCCGCTTTATTTACACTGCCCTGCGTATCCGTTTCGTGGTTTTTTTTTTTTTTTTTTTTTTTGCGGGCTGCAGATTTTACATGACAATTTACCGTTTTTAATTTTCGAAATTAAAAAAAAAGAAAAGGAAAAAAAAAAGGATAAAATCAGCTTTACGAATTATCGTCTACAGAAGTGTGTAACCGACATAAATTACCGGTGTCGAGAAAACACCAGGACATAGTGTGTTTCTGTAAATACCCCCAGGGGTTTCTCATTACGTCATTTAAAATTGTTAAAAGCACAGACTCGTTCAATGACGTAATTTCGTTTTCGGTTAATTTATTTAAGAGCTTTTTTTTCACCCATGAAATGCCATAGAATTGGAAATGTCTGATTATTCGCAAGGAAAAATAGACTCGGTAGGAAGCCGCTTCATTGATTTTTTTTAACATGTACTCGGTTAAGCAGAAGGAAGATCGGGCTTTATGCGAGGCTGGTTTGTGGGAGTAAATTAAACCTCTTCAATTTTTATGAGATATTTTTCCGTGCTTGCAAGGCCGCTGTCGCAAGTTACGTTTCGTAAGACTTGGAATCGAGTAACTGAGGGGTCGGTCGTTCGAGATCAGACCAAGCCTCAAATGAAATTAATTAATTATCGAGAGTCGAGTGAAACATGAGATAGTTGAAATTATTTTGATTTGGATGGAGGAAGATGCGATTTATATCAAAATTAGGTGGTCGAGCTGTAGTGCAGAACTTTTGCGCGAGGAAAGGAAATCCTCGAAATAAAAGTAAAAGGAGTTTGAAAGAACTTTTAAAGGAAATGCAGAGTGAGAAACAGGAGAAAAATTAGACGTGATAAAATGTCGTCGCGAAAAAATCTCGGTGTGAGAAAATGTCCATGATAAAAAACATCACGTGTTCAAAAGTCGTTTCCTATCATCACAATTATACGAAATTTTAAATGCTAGAATCCATATTTATGCAGATCACAAAAATGTAACTACAGCTTCAATTACGATTTACGATTTCATGCTTCCAATACCGTCATCACAGTGGTCTGGAAGCATAAAAAAAGTGGTATAAATTCGGAATGTTATTAAAAAGCAAAAATTTCATCAAATTAAAAGCTTTCGAAATCGCTGATTTCAAATCTGAAGTTAAATTTTAAAATTCAAAATGGCGGATTCAATATGGCGGACAATTTTTTTTTTTATTTATTTGAAAATCATCTTTAAAATTTGGTTATAGGGGTTTTCGAGATCACTGAATCTGAGGTTAAATTTTTAAAATTTCAAATGATGTATCGGTCACAGTGATTCCATAGAATGAATTAGCGATTTCATGGAATCACTGCCATGTTAGAGAATCCATAGAATCATCTAAATATTTTATGATTTTCCTAGTGATTTTATGAAATCACTAAGGTTTTAGTGAAATCATGAAATGAAATTATTGAATTTCAAAATTCTATGGTTTCCCTTGCGATTTCATGGATGTATTATTTGTTTCATGGATTCAGTCACTGATTTACAAATTTAAAAATTTAGCAAGTGATTACTTGCTAAATTTTTAAATTTGTAAATCAGTGACTTTAAAGCTTTTCCAAATTCTCATGACCTCGTTTCCTCTTTCTCAGCCGCAAAAGAATATCCACATATCCCAGGCTGCTGTGGTTTCATTAATAGTTATATTCCTATTGATGTCTCGAATGTTTACGTTAAATTGTAAGTGATTATAGGAATTTTTGGTGAAACCTCACATGTCACAAAAATTCCTATAATCAAAAATAGAAGGAGTAGTGACATTTTGTTTTTCCCTTCAGGTTCACAGTGGAAGGAAGGTTAAAATCAATTAGCAGTTGTTCACAAAATGAAGCATTCTTTTTCTGCCGATTTCTGAATATGGAGAATATCAACTCGAAATTCAATGCCCAGCTAATTATTTGTTTGATAGTGTAAAGCTTTATTTTTGCTATAATGATACGAATAATAATAACATTGATAACCCTGCTTTTTTGCAATTAAGCTTAAGCAGGGGGTGTTACACCACACATTTCTACATTGACTTTATATACACACATATACTACACATAGATTTTGTCAACTGATAAAATTTCGCTTGCTTAAGCATGTTTATGTCTAGCTTATGTGAAACTACCTTTACACCCGCATCGAAATTTACCCAGCGCCTGCATGCGAGTATACTAGTAAGTTCCAACTTACTCCGCTAGATAGAGCGAGGTTTCGATGGTCACACCAATCCCTGTTTTGCGCCGCGAACTCAGAAGCTTAACTTCGTTGTTCGCCACACGTTACGAGACCAGTCATGCCAAGTCGACCTCTGTTTCCTCTTTCAAGCTAGTTCTTCGCTCAGTAATTTCATTTTCAAAGGCATTTAAATTTTTTTCCAATATTATCATTCTGTTCAAAAATTTTTTATGAATTTTATAGTCACCGATTGAAAAATTTAAAAATTTAGCAAGTGATTCCATGAAACGGTACTGTATCCATGGAATCACTAAGGAAACCATAGAATTTCTTTAATTTATTAATTTTATTACATGATTTCACTGACAATTTAGTGATTTCATGGAATATCATGAATATTTTCAAAAATTATACGGATTCGCTGACGTTTCAGTGATTCCATGGAACCACTAGGGACTCCATAGAATCCCTGGATTCCAATATGGCTGACTATTTTCTACATTCGCCGTCATCGAGATTTTATTTTATATCCCTTCGAATCTACTCTTTGCTCTTTGCCACCGACACTCTTTGCTATTATGCCAGCATTTAGCGGTACTCAATTGTTTATTTTGAAATTTTTCCGAGAAATTCGTGATCGCGACTTTGTTTTTTCACATACTAGGTTATAGTTTCCACTGGTTTTAATTATCTCGCCATTATGTCAAAAAGAAAAAAAAAATGATTCCTGCAGTTTTCAGGAGTGTTTGTTCGCTACGAAAAAAGTAGGTTGTGTTTCATCGCATCGCATTATTATGGTTCTTATTATATACTTGGATTTTACTGTCGCGTTTTTGATTTTCAGATAAAATGGGTGCAGTGCGATGCTTGTCATCGATGGTACCATTTTCTGTGTGTAGGCTATGAAGGACAACATAAATTCATATGCAGCGACTGCGAACTACGGAAAAATTCTGACAGCAGGGATAGCTCTTTGGAAAATACCGGTGATACCAAGGTGACCAGAGTGGGCAAGTGCTTTAATTAAAGGGGATACAACTTTATAGTCCCAAAATATGGACTTTTTTTATAGGCATATAGTTGTTAGTAATTTAATTTAATTTTTTTTTTTCAGGAAGATCCTGGAATACGGCAGTCAAATAAAGCAGAAATGGCATTTTTAGTCAAATGTATAGAAGAGAAGTTAAAAGAAGAACGACAACATTTTGTGAAAGATATGGAAGATAAATTAAAATCTTTGTAAAGCACTAACAAAAAATGATTACTCCCAAAAAAATTTTTGCATTTTTTAATGGACAGTTATGCCTTTTTAATTTTGGATTTCATAATCAGAATTCCGATTTCTTATAGCCTATTTGGGAAACACCCATGATTACAATTTTTTCACTTCAATCTATGGAAAAAAAAAACACCCGATTTGAAGGAGCTCTTAAAAAACACTAATTTTTCGACTAACTTGAAGCCTATGTTTCAAGCCATAATACCACAAGGCATACCATGTTTAATAGTCAAACATGACTTATTTGTTATTCATAATCATATTTACATAAAAATATCTCACAAAAAAAAAAATCTGGAGGTTTTTACCACTTTTTTGGTGTTTTCAGACCACTGTGCGTCAAACAAAAACATTTTCTTTACATTTTTTTTTTAAAAATAAAAATTCATTAAAGTTTTATCTGCCCGCAGGCCCCTAAAAGACCAGGGCCATCATTTATTAAATAGTACAATTTTTTGGTTACCACACAGTCATAGCTTTAAAAAAAAAAAGAAGGGAAGCAACGTTCAAAATTCTAGAAGTGGCGCCGAGACGAGGCGCCACAAGGTCGACATCGATCCAGCCATTCTCGGGGATACGAAAAGATGTAATAAGAAAAAATTAAGGGGGGGGGGGGGGGGGATGGGCGGAAAAAAAAGTCATCCGAGAATTTTTTTATATTTTTTTCTGCGTTTTCTGATGCCGCCGTACGAATGTAATAATATACCTTGGGTTTACCATCATTGGAAATAAAAATTTGTGACGGGTGAAGAAATTTATGGACCGGGTAAAATAAAAAGGTCCTCATAGGTTCGTATTTTCCAGCTCGTAAAGAAATGAGGCAAAATTTGAATTTAAAACAGTTTTTAGGATGCTGTATAATACTCGCTCGGAAAAACAAATTTAAAGGAATAATTTAATGTTGAGCTCGCAGTCGGTTAAGCAGGAGAGCTTCCATGGATTCGTGAAGGGAAGATCTAACGGAGAAAATGCAGTGTAAGGAGAGGAAGTGGCCTAAAATTAAGGCTCTTCAGAAAAAACATACGACCAGGAAAACTTAAAACAAAACATCGATTTTTAAAAAATTGAAAAAAATGGGACAAAAATAAAAAATAAGTATGTGGACTCTCCTTTGACTAACAAAAACTTTGCTATTTTTTTTAGAAAATTTAATTAAGTTTACGAAATCCAATATCATGAAAACTTGGCCTAATTAAGTAAAATTTTTCAATCCATGCTTGCCCTTTTGGACAAAGAAAACCTAAATAAAAATATACACCAACTTTCATACCTCCACTTTTTTTTATCCCGTTATAAAAATCATAACAAAAAGCATAATTAAAGGATTTCCGGATTTAAAATATGCAAAATTGATGATCAGCCTGGATTTTATTTCATTACAGTCGTGCAAAAAGGATTAGAGAGAGATAGGGATAAAGACAGAGAGAGCAAGCGGGGAAAAAAAACCTACAAACAAAAATTAAATTCTATGGAGCAAACGAAATCCCGTCATCGCTTTTCCTTTTGCATTTCCCCATCCGACTAGTGATATATTCCCTTCTCAAACTTTTGAAATGCATTTGAAAAAAAAAAAAAAAATCGAATGGACTCTTTTCGGTTTAGAGCAATCCCATTATTTAAGGCTCGTTATTCAAATATAAAAATAGCTGACCCAGATTTAAATAGTATATTACAAACCAAAAATGGAGGGTAGGGAGGTTCGAAAATCAGCTTTTTTGGAATTTCGAAACTTTTATATCGGGAAAAGTTTCTTTATAAGCAACCCTCAATTTTTTCGGAATTTTCGGACGGCACCTTGGGGTGGGCTCGTTCCATCTAAAAGAATTTTTTTTGTGAGTTGAGTATTTCCGGAAAAAATTGAAAAGGGTAAAAATACGTGTATCAAGGTGAAATAAGTCGGAAAGAATCAAAAAAAATTTTTTTTAACGATCCCAGTCTTTTTAATTAGCCTTTTAATTAGCCGATTTTTTAAAGATGGCGACACCCGCGAAAAGAAAAAAAATTAAAATCCGGTGGTAATTCAATCGGCCAATGATTTCTGGCCATCTTAAACGATTCCCCGGACCCTTGAGGAACCATTCAAGCGTTCCCTCCGCCAAAAAAAATTTTTCCCCTGGACTTATTCCCTAAAAACCTTTTTTTTTTCTGTCACTTGTAAACACCTATGTGCAAGTTGAAAAAATTTGACACCTCACATGAAGCTAAAATATGCCAATACTTACCTAAATATTATACCCTGAAACCCCGTTTTTATTCCTGTGGGGTAAAATTAAACTTTAAAAATTTCCCGGGTTTGTTTATTTTTTTTTATGAAAAAACAAAAAAAATGGCCTCTTTCTTCTGCCGGTCGCAGCCCCCGGGATTAGGAATTGCAAATTTTAATTACAGCAAATAAAATAAACCGCAGAACGCGTAAAGTTTTCGATTTGAAAATTCGATTTTAATTTCTGCTTTGTTTAAGAGGGGTGGGGAAAATGCAAATATTTCACTTATAAAATAAAAATATTTGAATTATTAAGGATTTAATAATTAATGAAAAAGTTAATAGAAATTAATCAGCCATCGGGATTATAAAAATTTCATTAAGAGTTATACCTCAAAACATTTAAATTTAAATGTTAACATTAGTTTTTTGAGATAATTCCGAATCTGAAGTTTTTTTGGACTTAATAATTTTCTTTGAGGGTACCGGTTTAACGTAGTGCATCGATCTGATTCCTTTTATTTTTGGAGCCAATTCATACCGCGAGTTCAAAAGATCTTGGAAACTTGTTACTTCTTCTGAGGATACGTACAAGAATTTCACACCTGTCCAAAAAATTTTACAAGCAATTAATAATAAAAGATGTAGTTTTACTCAGTTCAAATTAAATAGTTCGAGCTTTACACTACATCACTACAAGTATAAACCAAGTTATTCTCAATCCTGACTAAATTATTAGAGATGAAATGTTATATAGCGGGCCTAACAAAGAAATTTGTGGTTTATAAAAATTCGTTAACTGTCTATAAAATTTTTGGTATCAAATATCAAAAAATTGTAGCTTTTAGCAGGCCTGCAATTTCGATGCCGATTCCGAAAGATGGAAAAAAAATTCCGATTCCGATTCCGATTCAAACTAACAAATATTTTAAGATTGGAAGCGATGCCGATTCCAATTCTGATTTAAACCAAAATTGATTAACTGTAATAACGGTGTTTTCGTGCTTTTTAAGTCAATTTGAATAAATTTTTTTTTTGGATGCCGATGCCGATTCCGACTCCGATTCCAATTTGTTCAAAAAAAGCACGGATTCCGATTCCGATTCCAATGTCTTTTAAAATAGCAGATTCCGATTTCGATTCTGATTCCGAATAAAAATTAATCGAAATTGCAGTCCTGGCTTTTATACTCTTTTATAATACCTTTAATATTATCTTTGCAAAAGTTAAACAGTTCTTCCGGGGTCAAAATGGGCTTCTTGTAAACCGTTTGGAGCGACGCTTTTCTCGCCAGCCTCTTAACGGTACCCCCTATTCCATCACAGGAGTTTTTCCCATGTGAAGTTGCAAAAAAGTTCCATTCAGCGGAAAGGCCATGATCTTCTTTATGATAAAACAGATTAATTACGTTCTTAAAATTTTTGTACTGGGAACCCGGCCCGTCACTCCAATACGATATTTTTTTTAATTTATCTCCAATTAACTGCTTCATCTGCGGGATCAGATGTTTAATGAATGCGTATACGGTGTCTGCATCATGCCTAGTATGATCCGAAATAACACAAAAACTTTGGTGAGCCACTTCTCCTTCTTTTCCTCGAAAATAAATTACAAAAGGGTGCAGGGTGCTTTGTCGCTTGTTCCAATGGGCCGATTGGATTTCATCTTGAATAAGAAACGTGTAATTTTCCGCGAAATCCCCTATTACGATGGCTTGACTTTCCTTTAAATTCATCTTTGCTTGCTTTAAGTTGGACGATTGCTTTTTTGCGATATAATGGTGGGTCTTTAGTTTTAAAAGGCTATTTGTTAATTTAATTACGAAATCGTTTAAATTTAATTCTTCCTCGATCTACATTGTGTAAGCAAAACAAAAAAAAAATGTATTAAAAATTAATCTGCACCTATTTTTTTTAGGGGTTTTAGCGACGAAAAGAAGGCTTTGAAAAACTAAACAATCCAAAAAAAAAAAAAAAAAAAAAAAAAAAAAAAAAAAAAAAAAAAAAACAGAAAGAAAGAAGAAGAAAAAAAAAAAACGTTTAGAAAATGTATTAAAAAAAAAAAAAAGCGCTAAAATAGTACTTAGAAAATTAAGTAATATAATTTTGAGGAAAGTCATATAGATTTTGAAAAGCAACACGCTGTGCCAGATAAATGCTATTTATTACCCTGTTACGTCGCTAAAGAACAAATATTATTTATTATTACCAAATCGGCTCTATCCTGACTGACCCACTGTGGGAAAACTATTTTATCATCATCCTTATAATTTTTTAAAATTTCATGCCTGAGAATTTCCTCAAATTCACTTGTTTCAAAGCAGTTCGGGCAATTTCCCATCATGCAATCTTCAGAGTTAACATCGCAGACCAATAAATCCAAAAGTTCGCGATAATTTTCATTTATCTTAACCGACTGAACCATTAATTTAACGTTCTGATGATACTTGCAAACACATATGTTGTGTGAACCAGATGAATCAGGCAGAACGCACCATTTTGGCCTCAAATACGCGAATTTAGAGAAACCGATTTTGTCGTCAGGACTATTTGCCTTGTAATTTTGGTGCAATTCCCGCAAATTATACAAAACCAACCTAAAAAATAATTTAAAAACATGACACACATATTTGTTTAATAAATGCTTTGAAGCATTCCCTAACCTTTTTTGCATTTGTATTTTGTTACCATTTTCATCTACGATTTTAACAAAATCTTTAGCGTTAGGGGTTGAACGGCTATTTTCGTCGTCTTCATAGAACGAAATGACTTTATTTTGGATTTCTGTACTAAAACATCGTTTGACGACTTTGCGTGGATCTGGGAGAATACCTTCCTCCTTAACAATTGCTCTTGTTTGTTTGACAATATATTCGGTGCAGTTAAACTCCTTAACAATTTTCGAAACAGGCCATGAATCTGAGAGCAAACTTAAAATTTCTATTTGCTTGTTTCTATCATTTGTGTTTAAAAATCGCTCTTTAAGTTTTTTTATCAATGCAGAGTATTCGGCTTCGGCTTCAGTTTGTTTTTCTATTGGGGAATCTAAAACCGTAAAGAAATCGATTAAATAATGCGCACGCTGTGGAAATGGTGCGATTTGTCACTTCCATTAAAAAAAAATTAGGAAGTTGCAATAATTTATGGATGAGTTGGTTGTAATCCGCTAGGATGACAACGAAAAAGACTTAAACGTTTCCTGCAGGGTATTAATCCAGAACTAGTGAGAGTACTTTGAATTTTTGTTGATGCAGGAAAAATCTTTATGCTCCAACTGTGTGAGGCTGAATGCAAACAAAAATTTAAGCACAAGATGTTTATAATAAAAGGCAAAATTAATACGAAGATAAAGATGGATAAAAATGGCCAAAAAATTTGAGGGAAGTAAAACTTACTGTACATTTGGCACATTTTTTCGTTGAAAGCATGTGACACCTCTTCTGCTTTCCTTTTAATAGCCTTCGCTCTCCTGGCTATAGGCAAATTAGATAAAGAGTCCAGGGGCACATTCAGAGCGGAACAAATTTGTGAGCAAATATTGTTTTCCTCATCAAATTCTTCTTCTGGTGGTTTATATTCATCTTCGTCTTCTGTTTGCCTGATTTCAATATCTTCTACTTCATTTTTTCTTGCGTCTAACTTTTTGACGCAGTTTGAGCATAAAGATTTCCCCACAATTAAAGAAAAGTCCGGGTAGTTTCTTACGATTTCAGGACTTATTTCCTGCAGAGAACATCTAATCTTCTTCTTATGATAGTTTAGCGGATCACAGCAAACTCGTCGACCCGCTGAGCAATTCATTTTTCACGTAATAAATATTACATTTATCATATAAATAAAAACAAAGCAGAAATTAAAATCGAATTTTCAAATCGAAAACTTTACGCGTTCTGCGGTTTATTTTATTTGCTGTAATTAAAATTTGCAATTCTTAATCCCGGGGGCTGCGACCGGCAGAAGAAAGAGGCCATTTTTTTTGTTTTTTCATAAAAAAAAATAAACAAACCCGGGAAATTTTTAAAGTTTAATTTTACCCCACAGGAATAAAAACGGGGTTTCAGGGTATAATATTTAGGTAAGTATTGGCATATTTTAGCTTCATGTGAGGTGTCAAATTTTTTCAACTTGCACATAGGTGTTTACAAGTGACAGAAAAAAAAAAGGTTTTTAGGGAATAAGTCCAGGGGAAAAATTTTTTTTGGCGGAGGGAACGCTTGAATGGTTCCTCAAGGGTCCGGGGAATCGTTTAAGATGGCCAGAAATCATTGGCCGATTGAATTACCACCGGATTTTAATTTTTTTTCTTTTCGCGGGTGTCGCCATCTTTAAAAAATCGGCTAATTAAAAGGCTAATTAAAAAGACTGGGATCGTTAAAAAAAATTTTTTTTGATTCTTTCCGACTTATTTCACCTTGATACACGTATTTTTACCCTTTTCAATTTTTTCCGGAAATACTCAACTCACAAAAAAAATTCTTTTAGATGGAACGAGCCGGTGTCAAATTGGTCTTGAAATAAAAAAAAAAAACAAAAAAATTTTTTTTTCGACATTGCATTAAGGTTGCATTGACTCTGACTGATACCCCTCAAACAACAAGAATATTATCCAACCCCACATTCGCCCATTTTGCTCATAAAAATGCAACGAACGAAATTTGGGAAAACAATTTCGCTCCTTTTTCGACATTAATATTTATAAAATGAAAGGCAGCGGTAATTATTATTATTATTTTAATTAGCCGAATTTCTCCGTTAGTTATTTCTTCAAGTCACACCGAGAATATTAGTCATTTATATGATAATGAAGAACTTGAGGGAAGTCGTTCCCCGGGTTATGTTTTCAAAACTTTCCTTACTAGAAAAAATATTGACCTTTTTAAATCCAAGGATGAAAGAGAACATAAAAAAAAAGAAAAAATATATATATAAAAATTGCTGAAAATGAAGAACCCGGGAGGTATTCCCTTTTCCCCCTCCCCCAGTCCCCCACCCCCCAGCTTTTCCTTCTGTTGTCACATCTAGAAATTCGAAGCCAAGAGAAAACCGCTTCCGACGCGTCCTTTTAATTTCACAGATGAATTGGTTTAAGCACAAGGCTAAGCTGACTTCAATTCCGGAAAAGCTAAAAGAAAGAGTAATTTTTCAAATGAAGAAGAAAATAAAAAAATAAAATAAAATATCTTAAATCATCCGACATAACGGGGTAACGAATGTGCAATTTATTAAAGGGAAAAATCTTTGCACGGGATTTTATATGTACGGAGCAAGCTCTGGACGGAAATGATGACGGTTCATTTGAATAGAAAAACAGTTTATATCCGTTATTAATCGACTTCTGTGGTTGCTGTAGAGGTTGCTGTTTAATTTTTTTTGGCATTCGCATTTTTCTTTTTAACGCTAAGGTACATGCTTACATAGCGGACCTTGTCGCGACAAAACGCACAATAACTTTAGTTGTCGCGACAGTTTGAGTGTCGCGAGAACGTTTCTTATGGGATCACCCTGTTAAATATATTTTTGAAATGGCGCGAGAAGGGCGAGAAAAAATTTATTCAAGGTTATCGGCGATAAGAAAAATTCAAAAGAAAAATGTCGCGACAAGGTAAGGCTTGTACGTACTATTGCTCATGCAAGAGTGTCACAGTATGGTCTCTAGTCAAGAGAAAAGTGGACATAATTTCCATCTCAAGCGTAGGTAAAAGCTATAAAAAGGATCAGGCGTCAAAAGCTTTGGTTTTCTGTGTAGTTTAAAACCACTTGCTCATATTGAAAAATTCACAATGGCGGATCTAACGTGGCGGAAATTTCGAATTTTGCGTTGATTTTCATAAAACTGTAGGGGTTTTCGGGGTAGCCGAATACGAATCTGATGCCAGTTTCTTCAAATTCAAGATGGCGAAGTTAATATGGCGACTTTTATCAGGACTTGCTAAAGTTTACCGAAGTTCGTAAAAATTTGTATATAGGGGTTTTCAAGTTTGCTGATTTGAAATCCTTCACCTTTTTTTCAAATTTAAACCAATGAAATTTTCACTAGTCACAATATTCTGAAGTGATTTAAATACAATTGATTACTCCCCAATATGGCGGATGGTATTATTTAACTCGACTGATGGGATCTCGTTCAAAAGGGACTCCTCCCTCCGTACATACAGTCTATTCGGATTCGAGAACGTGTATAGTTCACCCATACTTTCCCGCTTATCTCAGCCTTGCTCTTTCAATTAAGATTTCACCCTCTAAAAAGCAACACATTTCGCCAGAAAGCGAAATAAGGATGGCCGAATGAGAGACATATTCCAGAACGTGAGAGATAGACGACGAACTTCGTCTTTTGTTTTTTGGGGTTTTTGTTATTGAGAATATACAGAAGTTTATAGTATATAAAAGTAGTAAATCATCGTTATCATGCGATGTTTAATTACCGATTAAAAAATAATAAAAATTTTGGCTTTTTGAATTGGCGCCGAAACGACCGTGACGTCACAGTTCACTATTTAGATATGCTCGTAGGTGAGTTATCGGCGGCATTTGACGACGAGCAGGTGCACTCGTGGTTTCTTTTTTTAAATAACCGCGTGCTTAAAAGTGAACGATGACGTTACACCAATGAGAAACGTTTTAGAGTGAGGTCACGTGACAAAAAGTTTTTAGGACTCAACAATTTTTTATAAATTTCCAACGAATCTAAAAACTGCTTAAAGGCAAGGGGGGGGGGGGTGTAATTTTCTGAGTTGGGATTATAATTTTTTTTTTTTTTAAATTTCTAAAAAAAATTTCGTCAGTAAAAATTTGCATTTGCCGACCAAAAAATTTTGAACTTTCATTATTCACCATAATTAGCAATCATGTTTCTTGTCTATTTACGTTTTAATTTAAAACTTTCATGTTGTGCTAAAACAAGTATCAACCTGAATGGCCGAAAAGAGAGGAATTTTTATTTGATCCAGCGATCCGGTCTCAAAATCCTAAAGTATTAACATGTCAAAAGAGGAAAAAAAAATCCCACAAGTTCATATTGACTTTGCGCTCATCACTCCCGCCGCTTGCAATTTCTGCAACTAAAAAACCTTGAACAGCAGCAGCAAAGGAAACCCACACGGTGATAATTACAGCAAAAGGGAGGAAAAACCATTTGCAAGAAAAAAAAATTATTACAATTTTTTTGATTAAACATCGCAGATGAAATCGTTTTAGAACTGGGTTGAAACGTTTTGAAAGTAAAAAAGAGGAGGGTTGAAAAAGACCACCTAAGGGAGTTAAAAAAAAAAAAGTCGGGTGAAAGGTATTGCAGCCCGGCGAGGGTTTTCCTCTCTGTTGCGTGTTTATACTTTATTGAGCACAACATAAAATTTTAAAGAAAAGCATAAATTTCCTCTCACAAGTCCCAAAAATATCATAAACAAGAGGTGTTTGAGAGGCTCCCAGAAACCTTTCCATCTAAGCTTCATGTAAAGTTAAAAGCCTTATAATGAGTTTCCTGGTTGATAAGAAAAGCGCCCTGACTTTTCGGGAGGGAGGAAATTGAGGACACGAAGAAGAAGAAGAAAAGGATGGAAGGTGATAAACAGCGGGAAAGAAGTGATGAATCGAACACAGTTTGAGAAACGTGACGTCTTATTCTCTCTGACTGTATTTTTTTTTCTCCCCTCCCCCTCCGGGGTTCCAACCCCGTGTCACTTTATCACAACGTTTCCTCGTTTGTCTCCCTTTTCTCAGAAAAAAAAAACTTTTCTCATCCCTTGTAATTGATACATGTGTTTTGGAACACTTTTCAGTCAATAAAAGTTTCGGTACCGTAAGCATGTTTGTATTTCACTTTTTTTCCGGGGGAAGGGGGAGCTCAGCTCGCCCCAGGTGTTTCTATATTAATTACAGGGAAAAAGAGAAAAATGAATTATGTATCGCAATTAATCAAGAAAGTAAATATAAACAGGTGAAATCTTTGTAAAAGGGCAATAGGTCAAACATTTCACTCGCAACGGCAATTGAAACCGACGGGGAAAACATCTTCGCCTCTTTTGTGATGAGACAAAATATTAAACAAGGCAGCGAAAAGTTTCCCCCAAGCAGATTGAGTTAATAATTCCGAATGTGGGAAACAATGGATTCCTGTGCTATAATGCACGTTTTCATGTCCATGCCTTTCCCTCCTCTCTCTGATATAATTGCTAACTTCAAACCCGTTGTTGTTCCCTCCTTTGTTTCGGGAAACATTTAACTTTGTTCTTTTTGTCTCCGGCGCAAAAGCGATTTTGGAAAGAGAGAGGAGTCGACGAGAAAAAGAGATGTTACATTTCCCTTCCAGCGTTTGCAAAAACGAATGACTTTTTTTTTTCTCTACTTTTCATTTTTCTCCCGGTTTCCCTTTGCTTAAATATCTTTTTTTTTATTCATTGGACCTATTTCATTTTAATTGATTTACTAAAGTCGGGAGGGAAAGATTTGCATATCGATGAAAGAAACGCCTGAAGGTTAAGTGAAAATGGGAATTGGGGAAAAAGAAAAAAGAAGAAAAAAAAAACGAAATATAAACATTATCGACCTGAAAAGTGCTTTTTTGTGCCGTGTTTCCATTTTTTTCCTCCCTTTATTTATTCCGTTTCCGATTTCAACGAACAAGTTTTACTCCTAAGGGCATTCAATTTTATGTAGCAGCTCCATATTTTCAATGCTCCGATGTATTGTTTCATGTCAAAACAGAAAAAAAACGAAAGTTATTCCTCCAAGAAAATCGGGAAAAAAAGAAGAACAGGTAACGATATCATCGCATCCCATTATCCCGATACGGGAATTATTAAAAATTCAATTTTATAATGAGAAAGGAAAAGGCGAAATATTTTCCCAGAAAACGGAAGAAAAAAAAAAACGGGAGAATTCCCCTGATAAAGAAGGCACCATTAATTTCTTCCACTTGATTCCCCTTAACAAAAACTCGAGAGTCACTTTTCCCCCGATTTTCGAAAAACTTTTTTTTCTTTTTCTAACCTGTACAGTCTACATCCGAGAGCCACGATCGAGAGATTGATTTAGATTTCCGCTTTAAAGAAAAACCATGTAAGCAGGAGCTTTTATTAACGACAACCCTTTTAAACCTCTAAACAAACAGACTTTTCGCTTTTTTTTTCCCCTTCCCCTGTAAAACCCATCAAGCCAAATCACATTTTAATTAGTAAAACCAGGTTGATGTGTCATTGCGACAAATTAATCACATCAAACTCAATTTCCATAGCTAACATTTTTGTAGTCTTTCAGGATCCGGATTTTGGGAAATTCGGTAAATATTTTTCGAAACTTTCACTTCCGGACAGTGCTGAGCAAAAAACGATTTCCCGTCCTTACGGATACTCCCTCAATGATTAAAACTGAAAAAGGTGTTTACTAGGAAATTCGAGAGATTCGAAGTGAAGATAATTAAGATTTAAGGTCCCATATTATTAGAAAATTTGGGTCCAAAAAAGCGTTCAAATTATCAAATTAGGCAAGAAAGAGCACTTTAGAAGGACAAAAACAGACTCCGCTTGGTCTTTTTATGACTCAGAAGATCTAGGAAGCAAAGGAGGTCACTTTCCTAAATTTAATTATGAAACTCCTTGAATTTTTTGACCTAAAATCAATTTCTTTTTTTAGGCCCTAAACGATCGAAGTGTTTTAATCACTTAATCCGGGCAAAGCCGAAGGCCGAGCGAAGGAAATTTTATAAAATATGCAAAGGAGTGAACGTTCAAGCCTTTTTCATCGCTACCTTTTTCAAGCAGAAAGGAAAATTTTTCATAGGTCACGTCATTTTTAGGTTTTTAAGGTCAGTAGAACCCTGCTCTATTGAGTGATATGCATAAAAAGTAGTAATTGCTTTTACTTGAGCTACTAAGTAAAAACTCTTTTAAGTAAAAAGTGTTTAGCTAGCAAAAGGTCCTAGGCAAAAGATGCAAAGCAAAAGGTATTTAGTTCAGTCATCCATTCAAAGTCAAACATTTGCTTCGAAGTAAAAGCTTTTACTTTAAGTGGAAGCAATTACTACTTTTTATGCATATCACTCATTGCGCTTCTATCGATTTGAAATATAAAATAATAATCGATATAAATATCGATTTTGAATATCAAATAATTTTTTACTTTTCCAGTAAAAGTATCGGCGAAAAGAGGTTCCTTTGTGTCTCCGATGTCGTAGATTTCAAATTTGATGTCAGAATTGTTACAAGGGTGTAACAAAATTTAAAGGCCCGCGTAAATTCGAATTAAAAAGCCCGCGTGAATTCAGAAAAATGAAAAACCGCGCATCGCCATTATTAAGGCAACGGGTCGATTGCCGTTAACTATGGTCAGCCATTTTTAAAATGATATTCATTCGTCACCCGCCGGCTAATTGAGTAACATCGTTTGATCGTTTTGTGATTACTTAATTAATTTGAGTATGAAAATGAGTTCGTTCTTTTCTTTTATTTTTACTAATTAAATTTAAAACATGTAATTTAAAAGTTAATTCGGATCCCGAGGAGGAAACGGGAATCCCGTAAACAAAACGAACCGGCCGGGGAAAATGGTACTTCTGTGATAACTTGTCAAATCCCCTTTTAAGGGTAAGCTTCTTTTTTTTTTTTTTCTTCTCTTTTTCTCATTTTATTAAAGTTGTTTATTGATTGTAAATTTAAATTTAGATTAATTATTGTGTTCCGGATTAATCAATTCATGAAATTGATTTATTTTTTTTATCTCTTTTATTTAGGGATTTAGTTTGGATTATGGTTGTGATTAGCTGAAATAAATGAAATCATCCGGAGCTTAGTTGTTTTATTTGATGGAAGATTCCTGAAAAGCCTTTTTGACCCCCATCAGAATGATGAAATTCCAAACAGAAAAAGCATTATGGTGCCATCAGTTAAATTTTTAAAAATAAAAGAACCCCGCACAAAATAATAGGAATTCGGCTGCCGGATAAAATTTACACTTAAAAGCAAACAAAAGAATAACAAAAACAAATAAATTTTATCCGATAGCAAAATTCCTACTATTTTGTGTGGGGCTCTTTACTCCGCCATTCCCAAGATCTGGCAGTTATCCTACGAGCTTGCACTCGGCTCCAGCCACCTGGAACAAAACAAAATGGAACAAACCTTTCGCGAAATTTGATAAATTTAAAGATTGATCAAAGTCGAATTCGCGTTTATTTAGATGATCTCGGTACTAAGACCGCGTCATACCAGAACACTTTTCACGGGTCGGCGAAATATTGGATCGATTATACCGAAAAAAAAGAGAGTGGATTGGCTTAAGTCAGAATTCTTGAGGATTGGCGTAAGTCAAAATTCTCCCTACTACGACCCTAGTTCTTAGGTGTCGAAGTAGGGCAAAATGTCCAAAAACCAACCTTAGCCCGCATTAGAGACCCTTAATTAGAAGGGACCCGACAGAAAAAATGGGCGCGAAATCTTGGAGGCATATGATCATGCGCATTAGTTTTGCAAAAGGCAGTTGAATAAAACGTGATTTCAGAAAACAATTAAAAATATAAATAGACAGAAGAAAAAATCAATGCGCATGGTCTTCACCGCTCCGAAATGTCGCGCTCATTTTTTCTGTCGGGTCTCTTCTAATTAAGGGTCTCTAGCCCGCATAAAGTTATCCAAGGTTTCCCAGTAACAAATTGAATATAACAGTTACAGACCTTCGTCGGTTTAACTAAGTTCTGTCGTTAATTCGTTCCACACTATGCTGAGGCGTGTAAACATTTATAAACTAGACTAACACTTGGGCTCAATATTATATTGCTCTAGTTACCCTGCCCTGGTTGACACTAGTCCCCTGAATTTAGCTTATGAAAAACTCGTGTCAACCCGGGAAGTGTAACTAGAACAATATAATATTGAGCATACAAACAAACGCCAAGGATGGGATGCCCAGGCTTTGGGAATAGCGTGAAGACCACTATGAAGGTGTTCAAACTCTTAAGGATGCTTTGTCCCCAGAACATTTTCTAGTACCGCCTAATCGGAGTAAACCTTTCGCAATTCACTGCGATGCATCAGATGTGGGGTTGGGGGTCTGTATGGTCCAAAAAGGGCCAGGATTATCCGGAACTCAGAAAAATTGTGACAGATTCATACGTTTTGATGGCCGAATTCCCGTACCACGCGAAAGGAAATATGGCATTACGCAAAAAGAATCACGAATAAAACGCTGTTAGTAATAATAACTAATCTTGTTAGTAATTATACATCTACCTGAAGCTGAGGAAAATCCGTACGCGCTTCCGTTTTCTTTTTTCAGGGTAAATCCCCACAGCGAATTACTCGACTTAAGAACTGTTGGCTCCTCACCATTTTTTTTGAAGTATAGGGTGTTGAAAAAAAAATAAGAGAGGAGCCTAGCCCTAAAGAGATCAAATTGATTATTTTAAATTCTCGTTTCTTGACCTAAGGAAATTAACGACGAACAGGATGCTTCACCTCCTCGCATCATCGACAAAGTAAAAATGGAACATAATCACGATTTTAATAAACAACAAAATGTATTTGGTCGTGAACGCGTTTCACCGTTATTGATTCAATCCGACAGATATACGTTTTAGAACCGAATCGGAATTAAATAAATTGGAATTTGGATTGAAATCGGCATACGGGGATGAAACCCGGAGCTTTTGTATTCATTACGGAACGATTAATTACGCATCATTATAAATTTTAACTGCATTACGAAGAAAACAAGGGAGGGAAATAATATTTTAACATCGGAAAATACGGCTTTGATCCTTTCGAATAAGAAAATACATGGTTAAACCCTCGTTAGCTATCAAAATTTGAGTTTTAAATGTGATTAATATGTGTCAATACAGGGAAAAAGGTGACGTCACGACTACTCGTCATCAGTCATGGTAACTTTTCTTCGACAATTTTATGACATTTTCGGACTCGAAATGACATCGAAAGCTTAAAGCCGATACGATTCGTCAAGGCATGACTTTTCTTGACGTCGCACTGGTCGTTGCTAAAGAAAACTAAAGTACTGCCCAGCGAAAAAGGTGGTTTTTTTTCTTCCGTTTTCAGATAAGCGTTTATCGAATTTTTATCACCCGGGGACTTTCGCAACAGACAAAGGCAATACTGTCAGTCTGTGGCTCTTTCATCCTTCGAATTTTTCAATGTCATAAAAAGGCTGCCACCGGGTTACCGTAAGGGTTGTGCCCCAAAATTTAATTTTTTTTGGACTTTCACCCATCGATAGGACCTAGTGAGGGGGTAAATTAGGCCAAATATTAGGGTCGAAATGAAAGCCGTTTCTGAGGCGGGGACGGAAGTGAAAATTCCGTTTTTATTTTTTTGGCGGAGAATGGGTTGTCCGATTGAAGAATCCTAAAAACGAAAAAAAAGCTCATTCAAAGAGCTATCTAAGGGCATAATTGTTAATTTTAAAAAAAATGGCCAGTTGGCCAAAACGGCCAAATAAAAAGAAAAAAAATTATTTTCTTCGTGTTAGCGTCGCCGGACCAAAATTTCGCTATGACAGTCAAAAAGTACGTCAAAAATTGGCCTAAGCACATGTGCTTCAATTTTTTTTTTTACGAGAAAGTGGCCAAAAAAATGGCCAAATTTATAAAAAATTTTTTTCGCCGCGAAGATGACACTGCACACAAATTTCGCTACCTCCACGTGAGAGTACGCAAAAACTAGTCTAGATATGTATTTTTTTGGTTTTTTTCCCAAACGGCCAAAGTGGCCCTAAAATGGCCAAAGTCTCGAAAAATTTATTTCGCCTCGAAGACCACGCTGGACCAAAATTTGGCCTTCACCATGTGAAAGTACGCAAAAAATTGGCCCAAAACCATGTATTTCGCCTTGGAACCCTAAAGGCGAAAGTGGCCAAATTTGATGGCCAAATTTATAAAAATCGCAAAACATTTTTTTCACTGTCAAGACCAGGCTGGTTCAAAATTTTTCTATTACCACGTGAAAGTACGCAAAAAAATAGCCTAGAAACATATTTTTCCGTTGGAGAAAAAAAGGTAGATATTGGTCCAAATTTACACATTTTGGTTACTTTAGGCCATTAATTTGGGCCAATTTCTACCTTTTTTTCTCCAACGGAAAAATATGTTTCTAGGCTATTTTTTTGCGTACTTTCACGTGGTAATAGCGAAATTTTGAACCAGCCTCGTCTTGACAGTGAAAAAAATGTTTTGCGATTTTTATAAATTTGGCCATCAAATTTGGCCGCTTTCGCCTTTAGGGTTCCAAGGCGAAATACATGGTTTTGGGCCAATTTTTTGCGTACTTTCACATGGTGAAGGCCAAATTTTGGTCCAGCGTGGTCTTCGTGGCGAAATAAATTTTTCGAGACTTTGGCCATTTTAGGGCCACTTTGGCCGTTTGGGAAAAAAACCAAAAAAATACATATCTAGACCAGTTTTTTGCGTACTCTCACGTGGAGGTAGCGAAATTTGTGTGCAGTGTCATCTTCGCGGCGAAAAAAATTTTTTTAAATTTTGGCCATTTTTTTGGCCACTTTCTCGTTGAAAAAAAAATTGAGAAGCACATGTGCTTAGGCCAATTTTTGACGTACTTTTTGACTGTCATAGCGAAATTTTGGTCCGGCGACGCTAACACGAAGAAAATAATTTTTTTTCTTTTTATTTGGCCGTTTTGGCCAACTGGCCATTTTTTTTAAAATTAACAATTATGCCCTTAGATAGCTCTTTGAATGAGCTTTTTTTTCGTTTTTAGGATTCTTCAATCGGACAACCCATTCTCCGCCAAAAAAATAAAAACGGAATTTTCACTTCCGTCCCCGCCTCAGAAACGGCTTTCATTTCGACCCTAATATTTGGCCTAATTTACCCCCTCACTAGGTCCTATCGATGGGTGAAAGTCCAAAAAAAATTAAATTTTGGGGCACAACCCTTACGGTAACCCGGTGGCAGCCTTTTTGGTAAAATTTTTTCGGGGCAAAAAGGATTACCGAAAAATCCTAGGACACTGTCCCTTTGTTAGAAGAAATCGACAGAAAAAATGGGAGCGAAATTTTGGATCTTCATGGATCGCACTCTCCTGATTTCTTCATTGATTATTATGGATTTATTTGTTATTTTACCGAAAGGTCAATCTTCCAAAGTCACCCTGGCGCACGGGCATCCCTGTGCAATCAGGTTGAGCTAAGGGGCTTTTGATTTCCCTGGTCCCAGAGTTTTTCCCATTGAAATCTTTACGTAGCTGCCTTAACGCGCAATTTTTAAATAAATTGCTTTGGGGGACAATTTATACATTTTCGATTGTTATTTTGTAATTGTTCATTAAATAAAATATAAAAAAATTAATAAAAAAGAAATCATTTATTTCGCACAAAGTATAACGTTCAGACCTTTTACCAAAGCTCGAGGGAACGCTCTTGAATGCGAATAAATCCAGGATTCGGATAAATCGAACCTGTCTTTTTCACATCCCGTTTCCATTTCGTTAAATTAAAATCATCTGAAGGAAAAAAAAGACCCTGTCTTAAAAGGTTTCCAGCTACTTATGAAAAATCCTTTCCTTGCAAATCGAACATTCAAATCACGTACCATCACCTACATGGCCCCATTCATAAAAATCGAAGTTAAAAGACATTATTTCCTTCTTTTTCTTTTCCTTAAAAAAAAAAAAAAAAAAATCTGAAATCAAAGCAAATGAACAAGCACGAAGCCGATTTTTTTTTGTTTTCTACAAAAAGCAAACCTTGCAGATAAAAAGAAAAGGCAAGAGAATGCTCAAAAACCTTAAACACGCAACGCGTAATTACTCTAAAAACATTTTGATCCTGCCTCTTCGAAAGGCAGCAGGATTTTTCCATTTCTTAAAAAAAAATTCCAATCTTTGCCGTGCAAAACGATCGTATCCTACCTTTTTTATCGAATCGACCGCATTTCGATGTTAAACTGCAATGTCACGATAAAACATGTTATAGTAACATTTTGCTCAACATGCTATAGCATTAGAAATATGTCAACACGTTCAAAATATTGCACAATGTTGCAAATTAAAAACAAAAACGTAGCCAACATGTTTCCAAGCTGCAACATGATGGCAGCATGTTTCTTCGTGGAACTGCGGCCTTAGGTAATAATGACCTGAATATATTCGATTCGGAAATGAAGATGGGACGAAATCGCTTTGCACAGCAGTTTTGATCGATATTGCTGTAGGTGGATTGCCAATAAAAAAAATAAAAAAAACAAAGGAGAAACGTTTTTGCGAAACAAAGTTTAAACTGTTTCTCTTCACCCCGATCTATAAACACGTAGGGATTTTCGAACAAGAATTTTGTTTGGTTGTTGATCGGAAGTTTTTAAAATGGAAAAAAAAAAAAAAAAAAAATGAAGTAAGATTGAATAAAATTCAGACCCTTAACTGCTAACTTTCTTTTCCTTCTGGTTATGCTGAGATTCTGGGAGGTTATCTACCCTTGTCTGCAAATTTGTAAACTGAAAATCTAAATATTGAAAGAATCTTTTGTTTACAAAATGCTGGATACGTTCCAATAGCTTACAGGGACAGCTAAAAAGAAATCTCAAGAAAAATTTTGAAAAAAAAAGAATTGAATCTGTTGAGTTTCACTAGCAAATGAATGGCGTCATCAGGCATGGTCCCGACATAACTTTCACAAAGTTATATTTTAAACTTTTGCTGTCGGAAGCCTATTTTTTCTTTAGAAGCGTTAGGGGCGTAGATTCTGTTTGGTCTTTTTCGGCAATATTTTGATATAGTATGATCCATAGAGGCAGTTAATAAAGCTAAAAAAATATTTGGCCGCCTATGTTTAGCTTATGGGAAAAAATATATTTTTAATTAAATCTTACAAAAATCGCTCAAAACTAATAGCTGAAGTATAAAATGCAGTAAAATCAAGATAACAAGTCTCAGAATCTATATTAAAATCAAAATTTATAGAAGTTTTATAGAAGAAATTTTTTTGTTATATTTCGTAAGAAATATTTGTTATATTTCGCTTCTGAAAGTTTAGTTTTATCTTAGCTCCATAAGCTAAGTATGGGAGGAATAAATTCGTCATATGATAAAGATGTCAGCTCACAATTTTTAATTTTGGCCATATTGCAGTAGTTTGTAACGTATTTATTTGCATTATTATCAAAAACATAATTTTAATGCCATTAATTAATATTCTAATTCAGTAATAATACTCCCATAAGCTAAACATAGGAACTTAATTTTTACTAAAATTTCAAGATTTGATCATTTTGACCTCATACCAACAGAAATAAGTCAATACAGCATCGTTGAATGAATTATTTTACATTAAATCGCTACTGTATCAAATATGACACACCCGCCCGCAAGAGGTTAAGAATCAGATTTGAATTTTAATGTTTTTAGTCGGTGACTCTACGAAAGCTTAGTAGGTAGAACACTTGTGATGAAAGTGAGAGATCGGGTATTCGATTCTTCGTGACTGTTGCTTTTTCCCTCTTAAGAGTAATCGACGTGGTAGGACCAAGTAGACCCTTTATTAATGGGTCTATGGTGTAAAGGCAACACTCTAGTTTGCAAAGAGCATAATAACCAATAGTCCAAGTTCGAATCTTGGTAAAATCAAAATCTGAGTGGTGACTCTTCTAGTCTAAGCTAGACTTACTAGGCTAGAGTACCTCCGAAATTATTTCAGAGTCATAATCCGATGTTACGCTTAAATTAGAAAGCAGATCCTTGCCCTCTGATAACTTTTACAAAGTCATGCACCAAAATTTGAATATGCATAATTTTTCAAATCAAGAAGCAAGAAAATTTTGCAATTTTTAATGAATGTTCAATTTTCTTGTATAATTAATACATGATTTGCATATAATTTATACATCTCTTTTCCGTACGGGATGAATACACCTGCATTATCAGAGCAATAACTGATAACATTACTTTCCCATTCAGTATTACCGGTAAGACGCTTTCCCAGCATAATTCCAATTCCTGATATCATATTAATTTGGTGATTAATAGCACCAATAATATTATATCAGGGTTGTCTTCAGCTTGACATCGGACTAATTTAACTTTCCAGATGAAAATAAAGACACTAGCAACAGTCGTTAATCACGGCTTAATTGCACAAACTGAAAGGCAGATTAAAATATTCCACCCATTAAGTCTAAAATCTCCCGAAGAAGAGAACTCCCCATAGAGAGAATGAAAATACACATCCGCAAGAATTATATCTAATGGAAAGAAAATTTTAAGAACAGATTTAAAATTTCTTTTTTTTTCCCTCTTGATTTTAAGATGCTTTTATCCCTTTTTCTTATCCGGGAAATACAACGAAAAGCTTAAGGATAAGGGTAAAGGCAACCTTTTACAAAGCCACGACAAAGCGTTTTCTCTGTTCCAACTTCTTCCCATGGTCTTCCCTATTCCCTTGTGATCAATTCCCAGTTTCCAAGTCTCTTTTCGGATCGATAAATAGTTAACAAAGACGAATCAAAAAGCTAAGCTAAACCAGTGCGAAGTTTTCCAACATTTAATTCCATTCAATACTTCAAACCAAATATTTCGCAATAAACAATCTCCCGGCATCGTCATCTCTTTGCTCACTCATTTCGCAACAAAATGATAAAAAAAAAAGGAAAATAGTTTTTAATTTAAAAAGAACAAGGAAAAGGAGGGAAACGGAAATTAGTAAAAAAAAAATCGAGTCAGCAAAAATATAAAAGCTTAAATCCCAAAATTTTCATTTTTGCAAACGAAAACGATCTCACGGACCCACTTTTTGATTTGTAATTTTACTTTATGACGGGAGGTTTATTACAAAAGCCGGTAGGTCGAACCGATTTTGTTGAGAGTAAAACGTTTTCGGAGAATTTTAAATTAAACGAAGGGAGGAGCCTACACAATTTTCACGTATCTTTTTTTTTTTATTCCCGTATTAAAACGAGAACGTCCATGTTTCATTATCGAAGAGGAATGGGGAGGTGGGGAGCAAGGCGGGGAGTCTGGGGTAATTTGACCTAACCTTATAAAAAAAAAAATAAGGCGTGAAAATAAAAGGCCATGTATTGAGGTTGACCCGGAGAATTTTTTTTCCTTTTTTTTTTGGAACTTGGGCGGGAAAATTTTGGAAAATGCCGGGAAATTTGCCAACAAAGGCGTTTATTCAAAAACTTACTTTTAAATCACGGTTGGAGTTGAAACAAAACAAGGCATCCAGAAAAGTGTTTATGCATGTAATGTTTTCTCATATGCTTAAATGTTTAAGGGAAGTTCCGCTTTTACAGGGTTGCAAAGCTCATGGCATTTTAATGGGAAATATCATCTTGGAATCGGGATAGAAAAAAATTTGAATCTTTATTGGCACGAGAATTGGATCGCTCGCATGTTTTTCAGCGAAAATAATAGTACCTGAATCGTCATCGAAATTAATCCAAAATTTTTGTTTGCGCTTGGCATCATACGATGCGGAAATTTGGCAATGTCACCAAAATCAATAATATTGCACGACCTATCTACAATATCGTCTTCTTACATTACGCATAAATTATATAAAAAATGCATAAATTATAAAAATAAATGATCAGAAATGAATGCATAAATTATAACAAAACTTAATGCATAAATTATAAAAAATGAAAGCATAAATTATAAAAATAAACGCATAAATTATAAAAATAAACGCATAAATTGTATAAAAATGATATTTACCTTTATGCTAGTGAAATTTGGGGCTCGCAAAAGCACGCAAAATTAGAAGATATTCAGAGGAAATACTTTAGGTGGGTCTTCAATCTCTCATGGGATGTACCTAGTTATGTACTGTTTGAAGAAATCAAAAGATCAAATGTAGAAGAAAAAAGCGCCAAAAGAGCAGCAAAATACGAAGACAAAATTAGAAGTGGAAAGAACGAACTGCTGTTAAACTGCATTAGATCGATTGACGATGGAAAAGATGAAAACCAATGGGAAATCACAAGACCGAAAATACCTAGAGGAAAAAGGCTTCAGTAAAGATTACGTAAAAGGTAAAATGGAAAGAAAAGAAAAACTTTATGAAGAACTGATAGGTAGAGCGATTGAGATCAAAACCGCAGAAAACAGAAGAAAAATAGAGGAGAAAAGCAAGTGGAGGAGGTACGCCAACCTAATAACCCCGTCACTCCCACACTACCTGAAAAAAGTAAACAGTCCTTATGCATATCACTCGGAAAGAATACGTGGAAAATAATATAGTTAAACACCATGACATATATGTCTACATAACGGAGGAGTAAATTGCAGTTGCAAAGACTTGGTCATCAACGTCACAACGCAAAAATATCTAGGATTGACATTTGACTACAAATTAAATTGGGGTAAACATTTCAACGAACTAAATAAAAAGTTAAGAAAATTGACATTCTTATTCAAAATAACACAAAATATATTATCATTAAAAGTGAAAAAAACTTTGTACTATTCCTTGGTTCAGTCAATAATAACTTACGGTATAAGAGCATATGGAGCGGAAAACGAGACGAGGTGGGAAAATCTGGAAAAACTTCAAAAAACAATACTTAAAACGATGATGACCAATCGGCAAATTAAAAAACAAGACAACATATATAAAACCACAAACTTGCTTCCGTTCCGAAAGTTATATTTCTATAATATGGCGGTAAACTACAACCAGGACAATGCCTACACAAGAATAGCGAATACCAACTACAGCCAAAGAAGTCAACGCAAACATCTCGCACCCACGACCTTTAATAGATACGGAGAAATAAGGACAAAACTCTCACAAATTCCAAAAATTTTAAATGAGATACCGGCGGCAATAAAGAGTATTATAAAAATAGGGGATTTCAAAAAAGCCCTAATAGACTTTCTACTATCATAGATATCTTCACTCAACAATAGTAATAATACAGGTTTACCACATAGGCTCCCTAGGAACCTCTGATAATTTTGTCAGTTAAATGCAATAGGAATTTTATACTTGTTATTCACTATTATAACCTGTTTTTATTGAATTGAATTATTATATTGTATAAAAATGATTGTATAAATTATTTATTTAATTATACATTTTGCAGAAGCTAATAGCAGAGAAAATTTTCGCTCTTATAAAAAGAATGATGCATAAATCATAATATTAAATGCATAAATCCTAAAACAATTGCATAAAATAAAAAGATAAATGCATACATTATACAAAATATTTTATACAAAAATCATTCATGTATAATTATATTTAATTATTTAATTTTTTATGATTGTAAAACAATTTGTATAAAATTTTCGTAGAAATTATGTATAAAATTTTTTAATTTAACGTATAATTTATACATAAATTGTATAAATTGTACAAACTCGTTTGAATAGGGGCTCTGAACAAAATCACATCTAAATAAGTAACACGAGGTGTCGTCGCAATTACCACATTAATTTGAATTTATTAGTTAGTATCGGCTTCGGCTTCGGAACCGGCCAATTTTGAAAAAATATTGAATCGGCTTCTTCGTTTAGAAAAAAAAATTAACCCATTGGCATTGGCGTCGGCTTTGCAACCCTGCCGCTGAAAGAATAATAGAAAGCTGAATTTTTTTTCTTCTTTTTAACTTAAAAAAAAGGTTAACGTGCCGCGAAGTATTTTTATTAAAAAGGAAGTTTTTTTTTCCCCCATCTGATGAGCAATTGTTCCCCAAATTGCATCTTGTTCCGTCAACGAACCAGCCAATGTAAGCAATCAAAATGAACAAGTTACAAATTATCTTCAACAGAGATTTTGAATTATATCATTTCCTCAGTCCCAAACTCGTCGTCGTGTCTACATCATCATTTTAATATGATTACCGTTTCATCTTCGCACGATCTCATTCATTTCGAATAAAATTTTCAGCTTCCACCCCGGTTTTCAATTTTCATGCCCGTATTAAATAAAAAATATAACGGTTCGGGTTATACGAGGGGAAGAGAAAAAAAAAAAGACTTTTTCGAGCAATAAAAGCAGCAGAAAGAAAAAAATGCTACATCGCCAAACTGACGTTCTGCCAACGGACATAACTTTAAACCTTGGAAGGAAAAAGAAGAGCTGAGAAATAAAAATAAAAACGTACCGGTCTGACTTTATACTTCCTAATAAGTCCTTTTTTTTAAAAAAAAAATTATGGATGCTTTAAATAAAATATAATAAGACCAGGAACCGTTTCGATCTTTTCAGTTGTTTCATTTTATTTTATTTTACTATTTTACTTTAGAGCCAAGGGGTAGAGAAAATATAGCAGAGGCCGAAAAAAACGAAGTATCCCTACAGATACTGCATTCATGTGATAATCGGGGTACTATGAAACTGGTCTACTGTGAAACCGGTCTACTGTTTTTTAGACCAGTTTCCGTAGACCAGTTTCACAGTAGACCACTTTCACAAGTTTTTAATGCTAAATGGTGAAACTGGTCTAAAACAAATTTTTAAATTGAAGATGGAAAAATACAATAACTTCACTATAATATTTACATAGTAAAAGGCAACAAATCGATGACGCAGAAACGGAGAAACCAAAAACGATTTTCCAATAAACTTCATCAATTTCATTAGCATTCCTTTATCACCGTGAAATTGACATTTTGTTGACAAAGATGCAGCTTTAAATATTCATAACTTCAAAAAATAAAAGGGGTGAAAAATAATTTCCATAGCTCGGGGAGAAAAAAAAAAAAGTTTGAGAAAAAAATATTTTACAATCAAAGCATCGCTTAAACAATACTTCATTTTTGATTTTCCTTTTCACGAATTTCACTTAATGTATACACCGGATGACGATGAAATTTTTAGGGCATGTTCCATATCCCCAGCCCAACCTAATCGTTTTCGTAAGTGCCATAAGTTGGAGCAGGCGCGCTTTATTTTTTAAATAATTAAGGCATATTTTTAATTTCATTTTCTCTGTAGTTTCGAAGCCTCAGAATTTGATTTTAACTAGAAAAAAAATTTTCAACCATCGTTTCAAATTAAGGGTTGAAAAACTACGGTTTACAGTTCGTAAATCGAAAGAAGAACGCATAGTTCAAGTATTTTAAAATCGAAGAGGAGTAATGTGCCTTTTAAATTGTAATGGCACCGAAAACGATGTGACTGGAAAACTCTTTTGCCTGAGAAACTTGATTAAATTCACCAAACAACTTTAACACACGGAAGCTCCCTGGGGTCAACCAATATTTTTTTTCTTATAACTTCCACTTACGAACTCAAACATTGGCATAACTAAGTCGTAATAAGACTTAAAAACTCAAATTTCGAGATAAGTATCTCTTAAGTATGAGATAAGTATGTCATATTTCTGAGTTACAATAAGATTTTCCATCTTAAATTCGAATTCGTATATTAACTTAGTTACCTCGTAATTTATAGATCTTATGTCCTAGAGCGGCCATTTTGTTTTTCAAGGTGCTATCTCGCACGGCAGTATAGAAAGGTCCGGAAACTGCTATCCCTTATGCATGGAAGATTTTGTACCGCTTAGCTACGCGAAAATTAGTTCTTCCTTTCTACCACCCTAAGCGCAACTTGTACGCGAGACACTTTTTGATTGGTCGCTGAGATTTTTAAACAACGATGGCGGCGACTATCTCATGTTGTGGGGGTCATTGGGAGTGCCAACTTAAACGATTAAATGTGTTGCGCCTCTTAAGATTGAAGCGCCATCAATGGCCCGTTTCAGAACTAAAATTTGCTTAGTTAAACGGGCATAGTCATATAAACAGGTCTAGAAACTCTTGTTTGGTTACCACGGCAACCATGTCTTGGATGTCAAATATAATCTCCCTGCTAAGGGGTTTTTAGAAGGGAAAATAGTTAAAAAAAAAAATTATCTACTGTCGAAGAAGATGCTTTAACAAAATTGTTAGAAAAACTTCATATTAACGAAGTGCAAAAAGAGGCAATTCAGGAAATAATAAAGGCAGCAAAGGCCAAAAGTCCTAAGGGCAGGAGATACTCCAAAAACTGGATCATGCAGTGCATGCTTTTAAGCATTAGGAACGCTTCATATTATGAACATTTAAGAAAAAATGAAATTTTGCCGCTTCCCTCAATGAAGACCGTTCGTAATTATTTTTCTTTAATTGATACAAAATGCGGTTTGGACAAGAACTAAGTTAAAATCTTGAAGAAATATTTTTAAAATAAGACAAGCATGCAGAAACACGGAATCATTGTAATTGACGAATTAAAGTTGAGGAAATCGGTAAAAGTGTCTTCGCGAAACCTCACTTATAGCGGGCTAATAGACTTTGGGGAAGATGGCCTAAAAGCTGATAGTATTGACCAGCTTGCGGATTATGGACTCGTTATGATGTTCCAGCCACTTTGTGACAATATCCCACAACCATTCGCTTGCTTTGCCAGTCGAAATTCGGTAGAAGGAAAAGAGTTGGCCAAAATTGTTATAGAAGCAATAATATACTTAGAACAATGTGGAGCAAAAATCCATGCCGTGAATGGCGATGGTGCATTATTTATTTACGCACTCAAACTGTACTAATTTAAGGGTGATTAAGCCGCAGTTCTTAGAATAACCTAACTTGGTTGATATATGAATGGGAGCTTTTTTTTATTAATCCCGAATTTTATATGCATTTCAGATGTGTTTCTTCCAGAAAGGAAATTAAGTTGGTCAAATTCTACCTGCTTGTTTGCAACACCATATGAAATATAATGGCAATAAAAATTAGGAATTAATAAAGGAATTAATAAAGATGTTAACCGATCTTCATTTTATAGAACATAAGGAAGATGCAAAACAACCCAATAAAAGAAAAAAGAACGGCAGTCACGGAGTGATGTTTAAGACTTAAATCATCTTTTAAATATAAACAAATCTTTTACCGGACATTTTTAATGTTTTTATTTTTAACAATATCTGATTGGTTGTTGGTCACCGACATGTAGCGATATCGGTGAGCAAATAATGAACTATTCTATAAATCAATATGTGGGACAACTTTTTACCCCGGAGTGTCTAGACCTGTTTATATGACTATGTAAACGGGACATGAACGGCATGGCAAATTTCTGGACCTGTCTATACGGTCGTTCTAGACTTATGAAAGAATCGAACCACGGGCTGTCCCTTATCTGATCTAGGGTGCCATGATTGACTAAGCTACCAAATGGTACCTTGCCTAAAAGATTCCCAATTTTTCAGAAAACTTGCTCGCTTTTAATTAAAATTGGGTATATCTGATATACAGTATATTTATGTTTGTATATTTACCGGTATATATATATACGTATATATATACGTATATATACGTATACACATAAGTTAAACATTAAATTTAATTTAGGAAAAAAAGCTATTATTCTTTCTGGCTGCCCTAGGGGGTTTTTCGGTCATTAAGTCAGAGAAAGGTTTAATATGTAGCTTATTACAGTTTACTTATGTAATTTAAGCAAGGAAAAAAATCTTTTTTACTGGTTTTTAGATTTCCCTCCGTTAGGCGCTCAGTTATACTTCCAGCCATACGACGCCATTTTTGATAAAATGGCTGTGGCCGATAAAATTATGACCGTGCAAAAGTTAAAATATTAGTGAATTATTGTCATTATTCATTAATTAACGAGTAATTATCGATGTAAAATCAAAATATTAGCGAATTATACCCTATTTTATAAATGAAAATTCATAAATATACATTGGCTGGTATATATACTGTACATTTACGTATATATATACGTATATATATCCTGTATATTTAAGACTAGACATCCCTAGGTCGTTCTATCTCATGAGTTAATCCGGCAACGGCTATTCCAGTCGTGTCATTAACACCATCCATGTTTAAATGTAAATATGCATTTTAAAATGACAATAAAGTTACCATGATTTGCATATATGCAGACTTTGCACCGGACACATAAGTGCCCGGTCCCATTTATACAGAATTAAGGAGGTTCTACAGGTGAATTTGAGATTCTTAACTGATCGTTCTCGTGCAACTTAAACATAGGCGAAACTTTGTTTATTTTTTTAAAAAAGCTTTTCCGCCTACAAAGTTTTAATTGGAATCGATTAATTTTTTTTTTAAATTATGGGAATATTCCTCTTAACATTCTACACAACATTTGTGACATGAAATTTAATCCCTTCATCATGTTTTTGTGAGATTTTCCCCCAAAAAAGTCTAATGTTTATAAACAAATCATTAGCATGTTTACAATTTTTTTTTTTTTTGCAAATAGTTAAAAAACATTTTAATTAATAATAAAAGCGAATTTTCGTGTCACAAAAGTTGTGTAGAATGTTAAGAGGAACATTCCCATTATTTTGAAAAAATTATTCGATTCCAAATAAATTTTTGTAGGCGGAAAAACATTTCTACAAAAATAAACAAAGTTTCGCCTATGTTTAAGTTGCAGGAGAACGATCAGTTAAGAATCTCAAATTCACCTGAAGAACCTCCTTATCTCGATCCTTATCCTTATCTCCTCATCTTGAGAAGTATTTTTCAAACTATAAATATAATTACTAGTTTGTATATAGCAAAATGGATTATCAATATTTTTAGAACATAATTTCGTACATTTAGAACATTTTGGTCCTTCGAGCCGGATCTGAACCAGCGACCTATGGAAGCCTCCTTTTATAGGAGGCATGTCCAATACTGTTTTATTTCTAAAATTCCATTACCGCATATTCGGGACATAATTACCAGGCTTAAATCGTCAAATTTAGTGTCTACAGTCTTCAATAACGGTCTAAAAACGGACACCCGGTATAAACTCTCCTTGAGCCGACCTCTGACCAATAAAATTCACACATTTCACAAGATGAAAGCTTTTCACCCCAGGTGTCCGAAATATTCCGCATTCTTCACATAAACAGATGCGTCTCACGTGGAAATCCTTAAGAGAGGAAAATCCATTAATAAAGCATCATTTTTCGCGGCGAAAGCGTTAAGTCATTTCCTGTCAAAAAATGAAGTTTTTACTCCATACGAACGAAACCTTCTATCAAAAAAGGAAAAACAAAAAGGAATTATATTTCTCCTTAGAAAAATAAAAGTTTTTTTTTTTTTAACCTCGAAACGAAAAGGGATGAGGATTATCGCATAAGAAATCCCATGCGGACCCTTTTCGCTTCCAACGAGCTATATTCCATTAAAACCATACGAAGGGAATTATTTACCGGTAAACAGGGTATCCCATATTTACCCATTGTTAAGAATACAAGAGGCCTGAGACGGGAGGAGCAAAGAAAAACCGGGAAGAGAAAAAAGCGGTTTTCCCGAATACGGAACGCTTTTACGCTGCTCGTGCATAAAATCGTTTGCCGCATCAAACGGGCCCTGAAAAGTTCCTATACACACAACAGTTGGGAAAAACGAGTTTTGAATCGTAAAAAATAATGAGGATTTAAAAGGCTCTAAAGAATGATTTGACCTTTTAACCTTTTTTGCACCGTTTAAGACGGAAATCGAAAAATCTTAAAGAATTTGCCCTTTAAAAAGAAAAAAAAAAAGCTACTTTTGTTTTTTAAAGGGAATTCTGGTTCTCGTTTTTCCGCTCGATAAATACGTTGCAATTCATTATTAACGAGAGTTTAATTAAGAATGAAAAAGCCTAAAAAAACTTTTTTTCCTCTCTTTTGTGAGAAATTTTCTCAGTTTGTTTTTCTTATGTTGACCCTCTTCACTGAAGAATTAATGGGCTGAAAAATGAGATCGGTTCTCACGAGATTCTTTAGAGAGATAATCATCACTTTGTAATGTGACAATCTCCTGAAATTGATGTAAATGAGCCGGATAGTCGTTTAACCTTTTGCTTTGCCCTGATATAGTACCGAAGGAGATAAAATTGTGGAAAAAACGAAAGAGATGGGTCATTAATTCTTTTTTTTAAACAATACAATTTCTATTTTGTCGAAAAGTACATGCTCGATATACGTATCTAAATCATTGTAAGTACCCTCGCATTATATGAATTTTTTAAACAATATAGAACCCGAAAGATTTTGCACATATCTCTTCTGCGAAAAAACAAAAGCGTAAATGCGGCAAAAACCTATAACGATTATTATGAAACCTGTTTTTGAGTTGGAGCTGAACTTCGTAACTCGATTCTAACATGTGTCTCTAAAGCCTTGTTTTCTCCCATACAAAATGCATAGGGATTTTACGAGTATCAAAATCAAACTTTATTTTCCAAGTAAAGAAAAAATACAGGGAAAATTCAGACAGTATAGCGAAACAATGTCTGAGTAGGGCTTTCTGGACCTACTGGGCCTATCCCGGATTTCCTCCTCTGAATAATACGAGAATTGAAAGTTTGATTTCGATTGAATTAAATGAACCAGATTTTGAACCTTTAATGAAATTAGTGAATTCTGAAATTAATGAACATTTTGATTGAATTTGAAAAATTAAAAATGAATTTAAGTTGTTTAAAACCTGTTGATTTTGTTTAAATTAAAATTTTTAATTTAAACAAAATCAACAGGTTTTAAACAACTTAAGTTAATTTTCAATTTTTTAATTTAATTTAATTTAATTTAATTAAAAAATTAAGAACCAGCTGAAGCACTAGCTAACTAAATCTATTCTAAATTTTAGCTTTCTACTCTAAATTTTTAGAAGACGACTCGACCATCTATTTATTGCAAAGCTAATCTTTCCAAAAACTTCAAAAATCATTTATTTACTGTAATTCTAAGATTCCAAAAAATATCTATCAAGCGGACTTTGATTCGAAGCAGGTTTTTAATGTCTTTTGCCTTCTGTTGATTTTGTTTAAATTAAAATTGTTAATTTAAGCAAAATCAACAGGTTTTAAACAACAAGTTCATTTTTAATTTTTTAATTAAATTAAATTAAATTAAATTTAATTAAAAAATTAAAAATTAACTTACGGCGAGAGAGCAAACTAAATTCCACCCATCCTATTTTGCATTTTTAGAAGATCATTATTTATTTACTGCAAAGCTAAGATTTCTAAAAAATATCTTTCAAGCGGACTTTGATTACAAACCTGACTGAAGCAGGACCCGAGTCCCAAAAAACCGAAATTAAAATCATTTCATCAATAAAAATTGTATTAAATTTTTAAAATTTTTAAAATTTTGAAGCAGGATTTTAAAATCTTTTAAAATTTTGTATTCCCTAATGTTTTTTTCTTTTCTCACCATGAGGCGAAGGCAACAAGTCATCATGCGTCCATCTTAATATAGGATATTGCAAGCTAGAAGACCACCACGTTTACAGTGGACCTTCAAAATCACTTTTAAACCATTTCTTTTTTAATTTCGGTTTTTTGGGACTCGGATCCGGCTTTGAGTATCATTAAAAACCCAAATAATCCTCAAAGCTGGATCCGAGTCCCAAAAAACCGAAATTAAAATCATTTCATCAATAAATATTATATTAAATTTTTAAAAATTTGAAAATTTTGAAAATTTTCAAAAATTTTTTTTTACATTGACATTTCCTTGAGTCTGAAGTAAGTCGTTTCTGCTCCAGAAGAAGGAGAAAAACGAAAAACAGATTTCAATTGGTAAAAAAAAAAAGATGAACGTGTTTTGGCGCAAAACTGTCCCTAATGCCCATTTAAACCCTGTGGTTAGATTTAAGAGTGTACATCAGTCGTGGCAGCAGATAAAATCGTATATTTTTCTTTTTGCGGGAAAACAAAGATATAGAAATGCATTTAAGAAATGTCGTTTCTTGTTTAAAGTCGACAAGAAAACATCGTTTTCATTACTCAGAATTGAAACTAGCGTTTTCAATGGGAATATACCATTTACGAAAACGAATGATTACTGACCTCTATGGAACTACTTTTTTTTCAAGCCAGAGGACTGAAAATGAATGTGCTTAGCTTATGGAATTATTTTCAGTCCTCTTAAAAGAGAAAAAAAAACTAATAAAATAAAATGGTGCAACCGGTAGTCAAATTCAACAACAATATAACTTTCGACCAATCACAGAACGGTATTCTTTGGGCTAGTCTCACCAGATTGGACTTTTTTGAAACTGCTTTTTCCGAAAAAAAAAATTTGGTAAATCGGGACTTAATCTTCACAAGCCTCTTCATTAGGCTATTTTAAAGTAATTTCAACGTTCATCTTATTTTTTAAGTGAACTGTGGCAGTTTTTCCTAAGAAAAAAGATGCCCTATCGGACCGGAGATTTTCATTTTATGAATATCACTTTTTGACTTTCAAAACGATTGTTTAACATTGCACTCGTACTGTTAAGCGTTCCGAATTACGATAAAATTGTAAAAACTGAAAAACATTGCAAGATTTTAAGAAAACTTCTATGTTTATTTTCTATATTTTGTCAATTTTAGGTTAGAAATATATAAACAAATGTGTAAACAAACTCGGAAATTATCGGAGGAGACGTTTTCGGAGGTATACAAACAACTTATAAAATTCAAAAGAAAGACTTATTTTTAAATTATCAACATGTTTTAGGCACTGAATTTGATTTAAGTAGTAATTTTTTAATACTTTTTAACAGATTTAAATTTTTTTTTACTCACAATCAGCAATTATCGGCATGAATTATTTGTTCGGAGGTAGACGGAAACTTTAGAACGAGTTTGAAAATATACGGGAAATCAATTTGTTCGGAGGAGACGCCGAAATTAGTGACATAGCTTCAAGACGTTAGAACTTTTCTAAATGGGGTATTTAAAAAAATATCATAATACCAAATGAATCTGTGATAATTTGAGTGTGTGTAAAATAATCTTCAATTTTCTACAGTTTATTTTAATATTAAAAATCTTAATGTAAACATTGAAAAATGGAGTCGTAACCGCTGGCAAAAGAAAAAAAATTCGTCATATTTCTTGTTTATTTTTATAAAAAAAGTCTCTAATATTTTTCTGGGATGCAATTCATTACCAGTAGGATATGACTATCTTATAAAATGAATTTTTGCTTGTGAAGGAGCCATTAGAGTCTAGTTTTTAGGGTTTAAATATGCAAAACAAAAAAAGTCCAATCTGGTGAGAGTCGCCCCTTTACAGCGCACGTTTAGTCACTACGCAACATGTTTTCGATTTGCAGACGGTGTCGATTGTGACCGTGATTTTTTTTTTTCTTTTTAAAATTAAGAATAAAAACTATCAAACCATTAAAAATTAAAGATCACCTTTACAAATGACAAAAAGCCGTAGAAAACTTGTCTTGTATCATCAAACATCTAAAATATCCTGAAATAAATCGAAACAAAAGAAAATAGAAGATGCAATCGGTGGTAAAATGCATACAAACATTCGACCAATCACAAAATTTTATTTTTGTAAACAAGAAACCACGTGGTTTATTCTTAAAAAGGCGCGGTGTATTCATGAGCTGGAAAAAAAAATAGTTCCATTTTTTTTTTATTATTTCAGCAATTCTTCGTAATAAAAAGTATCTTACAATACAAAATCTGAAAATGCATTCAAGTCTCGACCAAAATGCAGTCCTCGGCCTTCGGCCTCGGACTGCAACTTTGGTCTCGACTTGAAAACTGCATTTTCAGTTTTTGTATTATAATATACTATTCTTGTCTTGTTTCTTGTTTTGTTCCACCGTAACTCTCTAAGTCCAAGATTTCCCACGAGAATTAACTTCAATTTTAATATTGAAAAAACGCTTCCTTCAAGATCCACAACTATTTATTCAAAAATCATATGATCATTTCGGATCATTTTGAAAAAATAGATGCGGATCTTGAAGGAAGCGTTTTTTCAATTTTAATTACCATCCGGTACACAGGGTTCCCACAAAGAATCAGTTTCAATTTTAATTTTTGAGCCAAACATTTTAATTAATATTTTAATTGACCTACATTTTGAGACCTGACATTTTGAGTTAATATTTTAATTGACCTAAACATTTTTAATGGTAAGGTTTTTTGCGCCTAAAATAAACCTAGAATTTTGTTTTGAATTTCCTTTCAACTTCACCCCAATCTACGGTATTTTATTTATTTAACTTTAATGTTTTTCGCTTACAAATATAAATCACATTTATTAAAATCCTCTCCGAGGTAGGTCAAAATGTAAAATAATCGATGATCCATTAGCTAAGCATAATCTGTTTATTATAGCCCTGATGAAGTGTATTACACCAATATACGAAACGTCGGCGAAGAAAACACAGTTTTAAAATTTTCTTTAATCACGTTCGGCCTATCCCGAGAATAAAGAAAAAGATACTCTTAATGGGTTTGTAAAGAGTAAAATACGATTGGTCTGCTGCCACGACTGATGATTCCTCTAACTGCCTTTTTTCCGTGGTGAGTTTATTAAAAGTAAATTATGGATAATGTTAGATCCGTCAATATTTAAAAAGATAAAGAAAAGTAAAGCTAAGCCGGTGCAACCAGTAATGAACCTCGACACCAGTTTTCCAATCAAAATTCTGAAAAAATACAAACATTTATTTCCACGATTTTCGATCGGAAGCCCATTCCTAATATCGAGGTTCATTACAGGGCGTTACCCACTATTCAAAACCCTCTCCTAATCCTTAAAGCTCATCTCTCATTCATAAACAAAAGAAAATAAAACCACCCTTCTACAAAAAGCTCGGACCTCCCGAAAAATCTGAATGATTTCGGATAATTTCCTTCCGTTTTTGCAGCGGTCACGAATAAATAACCGAACATCATATCGGTTATAAATGACCTAAATGGGTATATTCCCTCCTAACGGAAAACGCAGAGATTACAGCCCATTAATTTATATAACGCCATAAGGGGACGCGATCCTGTCATTGGAATAAATGGAAAGGATGAGAGAGGAGAATACGAAAACCATACATAGCCGAACAACCCGCCACTACTTAACGCGGGTTAACGGTTTTTATAGCTTTTTTTCTCTCCCCCCTCTCTCTCTCCTCTCTTCAAGTTAAAAAAACTTTTATACGCGTTATAGCCTTAGGGAAAATTATCTATTCAAAAAACTAAAAATGTCATCCTTGTTTTTAGAACCTTTAAGGCGTAGTTTAAAAAAAAGGTCAGATGCCAAGACCGTAAACTCTGATTTACAAGGCTTCCGTTATGTAAGCGACGAAGCCCTTGTGCTTTAAACGTGTCCGCAATATAAAAGTTGGACAAGTCTCCACAATGCTCTTTGACAACATAGTCAGCTAAAATGAAAATTCCCGGTTCTTTTTTTTTTTTAAACTTAAAAATAATTTTCCGAAGAAAATCTTCGTCGCGGAGGAAGGGATGCATAATCATCTCCGAGGATAAAAAAAAATTTTTGTTAAAAAAGTTAAAGTTTTTTATGCATAATTTATGTATAATCATATTGCAGGATAAAAAAATATAAGTTCTTTATACATAATTTATGCATTTTTTATGTATGTCCAATTTTTTGTATATTTTATGTATAATTTTTGTATAGATAATATAAGTTTTATGCATCCCTTTTTCGTACGGGGACCGTAGGCAGGTAGAGTATAACGTTCTGAGATGCTACTAGAGGAGGGATTGTAACATCAAAAATGTTACAAAAATATTCAAAGATAAGGAAGTTCTTATCAAATGCGCGCGCAATACTGAGAGACGTCTTGTTGCCGCGCTGCCATAATCTTATTCACCTAATTCCTTTTTGCTAACGGAAAGGCTACTACAGGATAACCATAAGGTAGCTGCCCACGAAAAAAATTTTTGAGTTATCATTAGTACTTTGTTCGAGTACCTCAGAGATGATTTGTGGTGAAGTCAAAAAATTTTTTTGCAACCCCTAAGAGGCGATTTTGGGGGTTGAAGAAAATTCATTTTCCTTTATAACTCCTGAACGGATTGTCCGATTTGAAAAAATGAAAATCGAGATGAAAGAGAAAAATAAGAGCTTTATTTGGGTGTAAGTGCCAATTTTTTTAAGTGCCCAGAATAAGTGCCAGAATTTTTCAAAGTTTTAAAAAATTTTTTTTTCTATAATCTAATTGCCGGATCCAAATTTCGCTACCATAGGATTAAAGTACCCAAAAAGTAGCTTTAGAAACGTATTTTTTTAAAATTTTTTGCAAAGGGCAAAAAGGGCCAAAAAAAGTGCCAAAAATTTAAAATTTAATTTTAGCCACGTTTTTGAGCCCGGATCAAAATTTCGCTATCATAGCATGAAAGTACTCAAAAAGTTGCTCTAGAAACTAATTTTTTAAAATTTTTTGCAAAGGCCAAAAAAGGCCCCAAAAAATGCCAAAAATTTAAAATTAAATTTTAGCCTCATTTTTGAGCCCGGATCCAAATTTCGCTACCGTAGCATGAAAGAGCTCAAAAAATTACTCTAGAAAAGAATTTTTTCAGATTTTTTGCGAAGGGCAAAAAGGGCCAAAAAAAATGCCAAAAATTTTAATTCAATTTTGCCCGCGTTTTTGAGCCCGGATCCAATTTCGCTACCGTAGCATGAAAGAGCTCAAAAAATTACTCTAGAAAAGAATTTTTTCAGATTTTTTGCGAAGGGCAAAAAGGGCCAAAAAAAATGCCAAAAATTTTAAATTCAATTTTGCCCGCGTTTTTGAGCCCGGATCCAAATTTCGCTACCATAGCATGAAAGTACTCGAAAAGTTGCTCTAGAAACGTATTTTTTAAAATTTTTTGCGAAGGGCAAAAAGGGCCAAAAAAAAGTGCCAAAAACTTTAAATTCCCCCTTTAAATTTATTTTTTGCCCTTCGCAAAAAATTTTAAAAAATACGATTCTAGAGCAACTTTTCGAGTACTTTCATGCTATGGTAGCGAAATTTGGATCCGGGCTCAAAAACGCGGGCAAAATTGAATTTTAAAATTTTTGGCATTTTTTTTGGCCCTTTTTGCCCTTCGCAAAAAATCTGAAAAAATTCTTTTCTAGAGTAATTTTTTGAGCTCTTTCATGCTACGGTAGCGAAATTTGGATCGGGCTCAAAAATGAGGCTAAAATTTAATTTTAAATTTTTGGCATTTTTTGGGGCCTTTTTTGGCCTTTGCAAAAAAATTTTAAAAAATTAGTTTCTAGAGCAACTTTTTGAGTACTTTCATGCTATGATAGCGAAATTTTGATCCGGGCTCAAAAACGTGGCTAAAATTAATTTTAAATTTTTGGCACTTTTTTTGGCCCTTTTTGCCCTTTGCAAAAAATTTAAAAAAATACGTTTCTAAAGCTACTTTTTGGGTACTTTAATCTATGGTAGCGAAATTTGGATCCGGCAATTAGATTATAGAAAAAAAAATTTTTTAAAACTTTGAAAAATTCTGGCACTTATTCTGGGCACTTAAAAAAATTGGCACTTACACCAAAATAAAGCTCTTATTTTTCTCTTTCATCTCGATTTTCATTTTTTCAAATCGGACAATCCGTTCAGGAGTTATAAAGGAAAAATGAATTTTCTTCAACCCCCAAAATCGCCTCTTAGGGGTTGCAAAAAAATTTTTTGACTTCACCACAAATCATCTCTGAGGTACTCGAACAAAGTACTAATGATAACTCAAAAATTTTTTTCGTGGGCAGCTACCTTATGGTTATCCTGTAGTAGCCTTTCCGTTAGCAAAAAGGAATTAGGTGAATAAGATTATGGCAGCGCGGCAACAAGACGTCTCTCAGTATTGCGCGCGCATTTGATAAGAACTTCCTTATCTTTGCTCTAGAATCGTATTTTTTAAAATTTTTTGCGAAGGGCAAAAAATAAATTTAAAGGGGGAATTTAAAGTTTTTGGCACTTTTTTTTGGCCCTTTTTGCCCTTCGCAAAAAATTTTAAAAAATACGTTTCTAGAGCAACTTTTCGAGTACTTTCATGCTATGGTAGCGAAATTTGGATCCGGGCTCAAAAACGCGGGCAAAATTGAATTTAAAATTTTTGGCATTTTTTTTGGCCCTTTTTGCCCTTCGCAAAAAATCTGAAAAAATTCTTTTCTAGAGTAATTTTTTGAGCTCTTTCATGCTACGGTAGCGAAATTTGGATCCGGGCTCAAAAATGAGGCTAAAATTTAATTTTAAATTTTTGGCATTTTTTGGGGCCTTTTTTGGCCTTTGCAAAAAATTTTAAAAAATTAGTTTCTAGAGCAACTTTTTGAGTACTTTCATGCTATGATAGCGAAATTTTGATCCGGGCTCAAAAACGTGGCTGAAATTAAATTTTAAATTTTTGGCACTTTTTTTGGCCCTTTTTGCCCTTTGCAAAAAATTTAAAAAAATACGTTTCTAAAGCTACTTTTTGGGTACTTTAATCCTATGGTAGCGAAATTTGGATCCGGCAATTAGATTATAGAAAAAAAAATTTTTTAAAACTTTGAAAAATTCTGGCACTTATTCTGGGCACTTAAAAAAATTGGCACTTACACCAAAATAAAGCTCTTATTTTTCTCTTTCATCTCGATTTTCATTTTTTCAAATCGGACAATCCGTTCAGGAGTTATAAAGGAAAAATGAATTTTCTTCAACCCCCAAAATCGCCCCTTAGGGGTTGCAAAAAAATTTTTTGACTTCACCACAAATCATCTCTGAGGTACCCGAACAAAGTACCAATGATAACTCAAAAATTTTTTTCGTGGGCAGCTACCTTATGGTTATCCTGTAGTAGCCTTTTCGTGCTATCACTTTCGTTTTGACAGGTGGTCGGATCAGTTGGTGAATTTTTTTTTTTTTAAATCTTTCTTTGAAAGATTTAAAGAAAGGGTGAATTTTAAATTCTTAATTGATCGTTCTCGTGCAACTTAAACATAGGCGAAACTTTGTTTATTTTCGTAGAAAGGTTTTTCCGCCTACAAAATTTTAATTGGAATCGAATAATTTTTTTAAAATTATGGGAATATTCCTCTTAACATTCTACACAACTTTTGTGACACGAAAATTCGCTTTTATTAAAAACTAAAATGTTTTTGAACTATTTACAAAAATAATCTTCAAAAATTGTAAACATGCTAATGGTTTGTTTATAAACATTGGACGTTTTTTTGGGAAAATCTCACAAAAACACCATAAACGTTTAAAGGGATACAAATTTCATGTCACAAAAGTTGTGTAAAATGTTAAGAGGAATATTCCCATAATTTTAAAAAAATTCTTCGATTCCAATTAAAATTTTGTAGGCGGAAAAGCTTTTTTAAAAAAATAAACAAAGTTTCGCCTATGTTTAAGTTGCACGAGAACGATCAATTAAGAATTTCAAATTCACCTGTAGAACCTCCTTAAGATTATGTAGAGGTAAAAGTAAAGCCCGGAAGCCGCCGGGATAACGGTGTGCTAAAGGTTAGCGAGGGGCTCATCTTAAATTTTTTTAAAATGTCTTAAAAGTAACTTTTCTTAAAATCCACCTGGATTCATTTTCAATTTGATATGATGACCTAATCATGCTTACTTTTCTTTCAGGGATTCGGGTTTTCATTTTTTTAAAATTAAACTCAAAATTTTGTAAATGCTTTCTAGACGCACGTGGGAAAATTCTCCATTAAATCATGACAGGAGGTTTTGATTCAGGAATGGATTGCCCATAGAAAGCAATATGGAATTTTTTTCAAGTCGGATCCAGGCTTAAATAGGAATCTGCCTTCTCTCTAAACGGAATTCTGGACGATCTTATAATTAATTTTTTTTTTTTAATTTAATTTAATTTAATTTAATTTAATTTATATTGATCTTTTTTTACATCAATTTACAATCGCTTTCTTATTCACTATACACAATTCACCATAATTTCCCAATTACAAGAGTAAACGAAAAGAAAAAACAAAAAAAAAAACAAAAAAAAAAACAAAAAAAAAAAAAAAAAAAAAAAAAAAACAAAAAAAAAAAAAAAAAAAAAAACTGTGATTAATTATAACTAACAATTAACTGGGGTCAGCGAACGATATAGCCTCTTTATACGAATCATGAAAGAACTTGAGCATCATTTTTTTGAGCTTTCTTGATGGAAGATTGAAGTCCAAATCCAGAGATGAGGACTTAATAAAAGGAAGTACAGTGAAAAATTATGTTTGGTAACTTTTTTTTTATCCTTTCGGTTGTGAATTTGGAAGAGGATCTGAGATCTCGTGGCTTTTCAGCCTGATTATTTTTTTTGATTATCTTTATTATCTGATTAATATATAGAACCCACTGGGGTTAATATATAGGATGCTTCTACCAACGGAACTCTACAAAAATTTTCAACGCTTTCCTCGATAAGTTGTAATTTGCTGCCTTCACCCAAACTTAAATTAATTTGGCATAATGAAGAAATAAAGCCCTTTCTTTAGTGATGGACGACAAGCGAGAACAAGACAATCCAAGACAAGTCCTCGGTCAAGCTCTTGTCTTGTTTACATAAGCGAACTATTATGTAAACAATACAAACAATTGAAAAACGCAAGAGTCTTGGCCAAGCTCTTGTCTTGTCGTCCATCACTACCTTTCTTGCAAAAGATTGGAGATAAATACAGATTTAGATATTCGGCCTGGTAGATCAAATCAACTTTTTTAAGCCATAGAACTTTCACATTCCAAAATTCGTGTCTTTCGATATTTTCAAATGCTAAACGAATCATTTTCGAAAACAGAAGTATCGAAACCTCGTTAAATTAAAGACCTATGAAAGTAAATTTTACCTCCTTCGATAATTTCGACCCATCTGCTCGTTATTTACAACCTTTTAACTTACATCAATTTTAACAAGAAGCACGCGATCTTCAGTAAACACATTTTCTCTCCTTCGTTTCTTTAAAAAGTAAAAATAAAATATTTAGATATTTTTTTTACAATAAAAGCTAGAACAAACTTCTCTTCATATATATATAAATTTCTTTTTTTGAGAAAACGGAAAAAAAAACAAAGTTAAAGTGGAATTTAATATTTTACAACGATCGTCAGCACCCCGCATTCACTTGCGCTTTTTTTCCCCCTATATTGCTGTCAAACTTAAAAAAAGAAACTTTGTTGTTATCATCAAAAAAACTGGAAAATTTTCTTATTTAAAAAAAAAGGCTACAAGAAAAAGTAATAATGAGAAAAGGAAAAATTACGAGGATTAAGTTTTCAGCTTTAATAAAATATGAAAAAGCAAATATTGCATAATGGATTTTTTTTTCCTTCGCAAAGTGAAAATTATTAGGCAGGTAAAGATAAGGAGACGGAAACAAGCATTCTGTTTACTCTTCCAGAAAATAAAGGGGAAAGGGAGGGGGGGGGGATTTGAATAAACATTGCGTCTGGATAAATTCGGTCAAAGAGAAATCGTGTTTAATTGGCGTTCCTGACCCCGCTTGCTTTAATCTCCAATTCCCGAAGATTAATCAACGGACGATAAAGAGATGATTTCCCCACGTATGTTTGATTCCCAAGGAACGTCTCGCATCTGTAATTTCGATGCCGAGGTGCATTCGCTTTGCCGCCATTTTTTTTTTCGCAAGCTAAGACACTTAGAGCATTTTTTTTCCTTTTTTCTCGGCAACTCCAAGGTCGGCATCCTCATGATCGGATACGCTTCATTTCATAAAGCTGGCTCAGTCGAAGCCATTATCACCGCACGAACACATCAGCAAGACAACATTTTTTTTCCACGATATTTCAGCAATATTTCATTATAAATACCGTTATAAAAAGTAAAGGGAGGAAGAAGAATGAATAAAAAAGCTCAGCGATTTTTTTTTTCTTTTCTTTGTCGGGTTACGTTAAAAATTCAATGATTTTAATATGCCACACCGAACGCAATCTCCGGTTATGAAAAGTTCGAAGAAAGGTAAAAAAAATAAGACGTTAAAAAAAAAAAATGAGAGCGAAATAAGAATGATTTTATAAAAGAGAACAAAAATCTGACAATAATACTAATTCAGCGCGGAGAACAATGGGAAGCAATCAAGAAAGCGGTTATTTATACAAGTGAAATTCAAGAATTGTCATAAGAGAGCTTAGAATAACTTCCGAGAATGGAAAATGAGTTTAAATAACGCATATTTCTCCGTGCAAAAAGCTCCTTTGAAAAGTGGAAAATCCTTGAGTATTTTTATTATAATTTTTCATGTGAAGTAAAGCCGAAGGAATTTTCAAAAGGAATCGTGAATCAAATTACGGGTAGATTTAATTTACTTCGTAAAAAGAAAAAAGGCGGAAAGTCACATTCGATTATAGACTTTTTTTTAAAGCGCATCATCCAGGAAAATGACTTCATGAACCTTAAGGATGTTTTCCAGGTGAATTTGAGATTCTTAACTGATCGTTCTCCTGCAACGTAAACATAGGCGAAACTTTGTTTATTTTTGTAGAAAGGTTTAAAACCTAAAGGTTAAATTAAGGTTAAAGGATAAATTTTTGTAATTTTCCGTCTACAAAAATTTAATTGGAATAGAATAATTTTTTTTAAAATTATGGGAATTGTGTAGATTAGGTGGTGATTTCAATATTAGAATTGTGTAGGTAGGAAAATTATGGAAAAGTTATGTAGATTGTTAAGAAGAATATTCACATAGCTTTAAAAATTTTTAAAAAAATTATTCGATTCCAATTAAATTTTTGTAGGCGGAAAAACCTTTCTACAAAAATAAACAAAGTTTCGCCTATGTTTAAGTTGCAGGAAAACGATCAGTTAAGAATTTCAAATTAACCTGGAGAACTTCCTTAACGGTATCAACTTCTTTTACGTACGTCGGGAAGGAATCGCCAATTTCCCTCCCACTGCACTAGAATCGAAGAGACTTTTCAAGTCAAACCTCGGCTTCGCTTCGGTGTCTCAATGTCTCAATCGAATCCTTTTTCTGTAAATTCTGGTATGCCACAGGGTTCAAACCTTGGCCCACTACTTTTCTTGACATTTGTTAATGAGTATGCGATTCCATTCAGTTTTCAAAACTTCTTATGTTTGCTTATGATCTTAAGATTTATACTGAGCTTAATGAATGATTTTAAAAAACTGCAAACTGATCTGGATTCTCTTTACGAATGCAGTGTAACCAATAAACTTCCTTCTAATATAGGCAAATGCGTTTGCGAAAACTGCAATAGACGTCAAACAAGTGGAGAGGGCGTTCCAAGATGAATTCACTTTATTGTATGATGAAATGAAGGTTGCGAGGAATAAACTGGCACACCCTTTAGATAGGGATGCGGATTTAAAAGACATCACCGATAATGAAGTTGAAGAACACTTAAAAATCGCGGTTACAAGATTTGAAAAATTTAAAGATTTTAACAAAGCGAAGCGTGTTTTTTAATCAACTGACGTGGGGGAGGCAGATAAGGTAAAACTTATCCCCTGATAATTTTAAGACGATTAATTAAGGGTAAGCTTATGGGTTTTTGAAAAAATGAAATGCATTTGTTTGCATCTTACTCTTAGTCCTTTACTCTTACTCTTACTTAGTCCTTTACTCTTACTTAGTCCTCTTACTCTTACTCTTAATCCTTTACCCGATTACGAGCATGGTGATTTCTCACATACACCTGTGCGTGCGCCCACGGGCATATGAGCCCTACAGTTTAACGCCGGTTCCGAACGGCTATATTTTGTATATCTCTCAAATGTCATATACTGAGTCATATATTTATGTTGGATACGTTAGTTCCACTTTGCACGGCGGATTACCTTATTATAAGGAAAATCTCGTTACAAGTGCAAGATTAAAATTATGGCCAGTACTCCATTTGGAGTACAAATATCCGATGGTATGTCAGAGAAGGAAGGCAAAAGGAAAACCACCTTCTTGGGGAAATTCTTCCTCAAAAGTACCATTGCAGTTCCTTGAACCCCGCCTTATGGCCGGTGGCAAAACCTGTCTTTGGACAGAATGACCAACAATAACAACGTTAGTTCATCTTCGACGCACGGAATAATCAAGGTCTAATAATTACTAAATTTTTTAAAATCCTTTTCATTCTTAGGACTGAAAATTAAACCGTAAAATGTGTTTTCCTCGGAATAAAAAATGCTTTTCTTTGCAGGTATCGAAAGTAAAGAACCCCACACAAAATAATGGGAATTTGGCTGTCGGATAAAATTCCATATGTTTTTGTTATTCTCTTGTTTGTTTTTAAATATAAATTTCATCGGACAGCCGAATTCTTATTATTTTGTGCGGGGTTCTTTTAAGACTCGACCAATTACGGCTCGAGGCGAAGCCAAACTTGGTCTCGTACTTGAAATATTTACCTTTGACACCTGTAAAGAAAAATACTATTCCAGAATTGTAGTTTTAAAAAGAAGTTTTTTCGCACGAGAAAATTCGAAAGAAAACTACATTTTCGTAAGCGTTATTTGCTCAGATGTGTATTCAATTTCTTTTTAGGCAGTCACAATCAGTTTTTAGCTCTTAAGAAATTTTAAAGGATTTTTAAAACACATTATATAAGCTTACCAAACCGAGATGAAAGTGAGATTTTCCTAAGACAGTAATTTCAAAATAAACTTACCTAGAAAGAAAAAGAAATATATATTAGCGAACAAAAATACAAAATGCCAAAACGGGTATCAAACATTGTCCTTGAAGAGAAAATTCAATTGATAAAGAAAGGCATGTATTTAAGTTGTCAGTATTTTTTAATTAAATGTCAGTATTTTTATGAAAGCGTCAGTAAATTATTATTTGTCAGTATTTACATGGTCAGTTAAAAAAGGATCAGTAATTTTAGTCATTTGTCAGTAAAATCAATTATTTATCAGTAATTATCAATATTTAATCGGTAAATTAATGCAAAAACATTTTTTTGTTAAACATTTTTTTTTAAACTTTAAAAATGTAAATTTACATTAACACCACTGCGAACGAAAAAAAAATTAATAATTATATCAATGAATTTCGCTTGGTTCTGCAGGGTTCTGTTGCTAAATACGAATTTTCGAATTGGAAATCGCCTGATATCAGAATCATTGCCTCTGAAAGATAATAATAACTTTAATTTTTTTTTTTCAGGTTTTTAAAATGACATCTTGAGGTGGAGCAACGACCTTGAAATTTTTTGAATGCTAAAGCTCATATTAGGGCAAAAAATAAACCATTTTTCTATTGAAAAATAATCATTTTTCCTGTCGGAAATTTTGAGATTACAAATACTTGAAGTTTAAAATTAAGTTTAGCGTAAGATTTTTAAATTAAGAATGAAACACGTTTGAAGAATTTTAGAGCTTCAAAAACCGATCTATAACTCAAAAACTACTCATCGGAATTAATTTTGGACGGTCATATTCGTAATCTACGCAAAATTCCCGACAAGAATCGCTGCATTTTTCAGCGAAAAAAAAACAAGAAATTACTTTTAACCCTAAAATGTGTACGTGAATATGAAAACCTCCCACTTGTACAATCCGGTTAGTTTGTTTTGATTCGAAACTTATTTGTTTACAAACAGTTTAAAAAGCAAAACATACTATCCGAATTGTCTAAGTGGGAGGTTTTCATATGCACGTACACAAATGAGTTTTTAAAAAACATTAAGGTTATTCATGCCACCTCAAGATGCCATTTCATCTTTAAAACTAGTCAATAATTATCGGTTTACTGATCAAAATAATATTATTTACTGACAAGAAATAACTTTTTTACCGACAGGAATCATTTTATTTACCGATAAATTCGATATTATTTATATTTACTGACAAATAATTATATTTACTGATCGATTATACTGATAAAAAAAACAAAAAAAATACTGACACTTGTATTAAAAATGCTGACAATTTTAATACTTTCCATAAAGAAACAGCCCAAACGGGGCTTTTAATATTATTATTTATTTATGTCTTATTTTTCCATTAACAATAGAGAACAGACACATTTTGTACTGAACATATTTTTTAAATAAACCTAGCATATAAAAATAGTAAATGTGATTTTGGCTGTTATGCTATCATTAATTACCGAATAGAAAAGAATAAAAATTTTGGCTGTTTGAATTGGCGCCAAAACGATCATGTTCACTATTTAGTATGCTCCTAGGTGAGTTATCGGCGGCATGCCCATCGGAGCAAGAAGAGTTGTCGTACGAACAAATCCGTGTTAATCTTTGACGACGAGCAGGTGCACTCGTGCTTTCATTTTTCAAATAACCGCGCGGTTAAAAGTGAACGATGACGTCACACCAATGAGAAATGTTTTGAAGTGGGGTCACGTGACAAAACGTTTTTACGACTTTATCATTTTTTTTATTAATTTCTAAGAAAATTCCTTCAGTAAAAATTGCCATTAGATGACCAGAAAACTTTGAACTTCCATTATTCACCGTAATTAGCAATCGTGTCTGTTGTCTATTCCCGGGAATGGAAAAATCTCCTTCTCCTACTACTTAACAAGACACCGATCACGGCAGATCGGTCACATTCGTGACCGCCCCTGAATTGACTTGGTCTAGTTCTACTCCGAGGTACAGATATAAGCATCTCAACGGACATTTGCCCATCAGACATATTCAAATTTTGAGAAAACGACGCTTGGAACACCCATTGTTCGGCGGCGTGTGACTTAAGAAGGACGTCAACTTTTCGCGGCGCTCAAAATATTTTAGTTGAGTGATCGGGAAACAAAAGTGTCATTGTGAGAAACGCAGCTCTTGTCGCGAGCGCATAAATTTATTTCCCGACAGTAACTTAATATCCCGGTTGATGCCGAATCGAATACCCTGGTATGGAAACGAATCAGATTAGCGAAATTAGAACATGATTCTAGTAAAAGCCGTTCTAATCCTACTTTGTTAAGAATCGTTTCAACAATGTTGTATACAGCGATATGGTGAAATGTAATTTATCTAAAAACATCAGACGAACTATGCGTTTTTGTTTCTCTTTCTCTTTTTTTTGCAAAAATAAAAATAAAACTTTCTTCCCTGTTTTATTTATGATTTTTTTTTCTTCTCTCTTCTTCAAGAAACTTTTTTTTTTTATCTTTTTCTTGAGATGAAAAATCGTTTACATCAGAAATTTAAAAGTCTCGAGGGATCGCACAATAACTAATTAACGGCCGATCCATTCTCCGGGACGCTTTGGTAGATCGTTATTCAATTACTCTTGGGTTTCGCCAGGATTTTCCAAGTTAATTATCATGTGATCTTTCCGTCTGAGGTATTAAATTGTCTTTAACATAATATGCGAACTGGTGCCGCTTAACTACATCCATCATTTTTTATTTATGAGCTTTTCGTAGAAAAAAGAAGGAAGGAGAGGCAAGTGTTGAAAAACAAAAGAGACGCCGCAGGAAAGGGGGAAAATTTTATTTTCGAAATTTCGTTTTGCTTGCTTAAATCTCATTAATCGAACGACGATTGATTTCATTAAATCGGGAGAAACAAGATTTTCGGTAAACAATTCCCTCTGCCTAAAACTTTGTTTATATTCAAATCAAACTGGAGAGGGAAGTGCAAACGAATGTCCCGGATGTCGTCTCTTTTTTTTTTTGTTTATTTATTTTTTTTAAAAAGAGGTGCGAGGGGTTATTTCTGCAATGTTTGTTTTTTGCGAAAAAAGGTCAAAAGGATGAAATGTGATTTAAAGTTAATTTCTCCCTTCCGTATGTTATGAAACGTGGGAAGCACGCATTTCTTTTGCTTTCACTTGATAAACAAGTGAAATTTGTAACTCAAAATTCCCCGAGAGCTACATTTGTCGTAATTACGGATATCACAACCAGGCTTGAAAGGGAAAAAAGAGAAAATGAAAAACCAGGGTAAATTCAACGACGCGAGGAAAATAGAAATATAGAAAGAAAAACCTCTTCCCCGCCCCTCCCCCCCCCCCCTTTCGTTTTCAAAAAATAACCTAAGAGCTGACCTACATAGGAAATTTAAAAGAAAATTTTCATTCATAGTGGAACTAATTCAAATTGATACCGGCTGCGGATGAAGTTTCTACTTCTTTCTTTTTTATTCTCTCTTTTTTTCTCTCCACTCTCATATAACACAATACTATCAATGTGCTGCTGGAAGATATAACACCATTCTGTCATGTAAAAGAAGAGAGGAAAAAGAGGGGAGGAAAAAATTTATGACGTCAAGAATTTATCCCAATCCTTTTTATAAATGCGGGTCATGCTTTCTACTTTTTTTTTTTTTGCTTGCAATCCAGTTTCCTGCAATTAGTTATGAAAATTTTTCACAGCGAAAAAATTATTTCACGGTAAAATGTGTAGCGCTAAGAAAGTTTCATGACTTTTTTAAGACAAAGAATTCTGTACGTTTAAATTAGGCCTTGAGACCGGGAATTTGAAATAAAAATGGAAAGCCTTTTGATTTTCTTGAACAGGGAAGGTATTTTGAATGCCGACGATGGACCTGCACAATCAAGTTTATTTAATTTAATTAAGGAAAATAAACTTCAGTTTCATCGCGATGATCACGATCGAGCGCCTACCTAGTGACACTTGTAATTTACTCCGTTTCGTATGGTGATAATAGCTATGCATCGTACGCCATGATTGTTTTCCTAACCTAAAATATTCCCTCCGTTGTTTTTTACGTTTTTTTTACGTTGTTTTTAATTTTTATTTATTTATAATCGGTTTTTTTTTTGAATTCCCCCTTATTTGTTGATGACGATGTTTTAATTTAACCGTTGTGTTTAGGTATTTTCTTTGGATTACTGTAATTTTATTGTTTACTTAAAAAAAATTTTTGTTTATGTTTTAGCTACTGATGATGGGAGCGATCGCTCTCGAAATGCGCATATAGATAGAAATAAACCATTGTTGATGACCGTTAAGGAGAAGATTGATTTTATTTCAAAGAATTCTGTGCCTCAGTGCAGAACTGAACCAAGTTCATTCAAGAATTGCAACTTCTTATTTCAAACCCGATTTTTCAAAAGGTATACAGGCTCAACGGTTGGCAGTGCTGATTTTATGCCTTCTGCTAGCAAGATTATTTTGTTAACAAAGCAGAAAAGTTAACTAGCAGAAGACATTAATTTGAGTTGGCAACGCTTGTATATTAGGGTGGGCCGAAAAAAGCGTATTTTTGAATTTGAAAACGCCTGATATGGGAATCGATGCCTTTTTATACTACTACTAGCAATTGAGTCCCTGCGACGCGCGCTTCGCGTGCGCGCATTCGCTGGTTTGTGTCATATGAGTTTCGGAAACGGTCAAATTTATACAGCCTCTTTGTAAACAACGTTTAATGCTTTTTCTTTATACGTGAATATTAGTCTTGTTGTAATAGTGTCGTCTGTCTCGGGGATATTTCGTTTATAACAGACCTAAATAACACCAAAATATCCTGCCCTAGGGAGTTATTTCACAAATAACATGCCTCTGACGTCACCACCAACTGTTTTTGATGCAAAGCAAGTATGCCAACCTAAGAATTAATGTTGGTACACTTTGCATTAAATTCTCATTTTATTTGTTTTTGTTTACAAAAAATTCCTCTGCAGGTGTACCACTTATAAAGAAAAGTATCTATCGTCAATATAGAATTATGGGTAAAAAAACACCTCGACGATTGCCGCTCTCGCTTCGCTCGAGCGGCAAATTCGTCTCGGTGTTATTTTACCCATAACTCTCTAGTAACGATATATACTATATCTCCAGGTGATGAAATGTATAGGTTTTTTGAATTGCTAACTCTTGAGCAGGCTACATATAGTTTCCTGTACGAAAAACAGTCTTGTCTTAGATCAATGCCAGCAACTTTAAGCGATTGGCCCTGTAACTTATTAATAGTCATTGCAAAACATAGTTACAGAGGAAATTGACATCTTTCAAAGACAGCATTGTCATCGCTTGATAAGATTTTTTTTTGCTGGAAAAAGTATTGCTTCCTTCGGAATTCTGGGTAGATTACGAATATGATGTCCAAAATTCATTTTTGTGTACAGCTTTTAAGCTAAAACAAGAAGCAACCTTATTTAGAAAATAGGCCTAAAGCTCAAAAACCGAATACTTAAAATGATTTTGGACTTCATATTCGTAATCAACGCAAATTTCTGATAGGAAGTGATACTTTTTTCAGCAAAAAAAAATTCTCATTTTTTGCCCTTATACGGGCTTTTCAAAAACTTCAAGGTCACTGCCCGACCTCAAGATGACCTTCAAAAAATCTGAATAAAATTAGGGTTAATAGTATTATAAAAAGTCATCGATTCCCATATCAGGCGTTTTCAAATTCAAAAAATCGCTTTTTTCGGCCCACCCTATTGTATTTGCTCTGTAAAGTCACTCTTGAAATAAGAAGTTGGAAATCGTGACAAGATTGGATTTTTTAATACCGGTAATAATTCATTAACATTGGAAGTTTTATTTTGTTAATAATAATAACAAAATTAACTTTTTAATAATAACAAAAACGAACGGGACATTTACGCGCTTTAAAGCATTCCAAAACCCCCTTAAAAATTAAACAAAGTAGTTTCTCTTGTATATTTATAGTAGTATAATAAAGGCTATGATCTACCACCGAAATTTTTTTGCAAATTTTAATTATGCAGCAGAAGACATAGCCACAGCTTTCAGCGTGTAACGGATGTGACATTCAAAATGAACTCATATTGAAATTTATTAATGTTTCTGAAAATTTGTTTTGAATTTCAATCTAGCGCAGTTGAAAGTATTTTTCTCTGAAAACCTTCCTTCACCCCCCCCCCCCTCCTCCCAAAAAAAAGAGAAAAAACTAAAGCGAAGGATCTCAAAATATGTTTTAGCATCCTTTTTCAAAACAAAAGTTTAGTTTTAAATTTGTCTTCATCTCGTCTCGGTTAAATGTAATTAATAAAAGGCAGAATGTGAAAAGGCTTTCCTTTAAAACTGAGCAAGTTTAGAAAACAAGAAACAAAGGGTTACGTTTCAATCGCTTTTCAAAGTCGCTCAAAACTTCCTCCATTCAAAGATATTGCATTTTCTACTTGTAAACCTCCTACAGTTATATGTATGGAACTAAGGGAAATGCGTGGGGCGGATAGTTATGCATCGATTTTAAATATTTATTTATATTTTTTTCCTGTTTAAAAATAAACACTAATGCGAAAGATGCCACATTTTGATATAATACAGACTTCATATAATTTTATTTTATCGATAAGGGTATGAAATTACCCCTAGGGTTGTTTCAATGTTTCATGTTGTTATAATAATTATCACCGGTGTGGGAAAATTCAAAATAGATTCATCAAAAAATTATTCTATACAACCATTCCAGTCCCTACTTACGCATTATTTTGGTTTTACTATTGGAATCAGACTAGTTCTTGAAAAAACGTACCGTGACGGGAAAGGACAAATTTTGCACTTTTTGGTGATAAAAAAAAGTTAAAAAGTAATTTTTCTCAGAAGAAGTGGGATATCGTTCTTTACCTTCCAAAACTCGAATTCCCAACAAAAATTTTTTTCGCTGCATCCTTTCCATGTATATATTTTTCCCCCTCCTCCCGACATCCCTTTTTCCACAACTTAAAAACATTATTACACAAGATGAAGAGAAAATGAACCTGTCGTCAACCTCAACGAAAATGGGAACCCCATATACGAGGTTCTAATTTTATTTTCTAACCACCTACTACCCGTCACGGAAATTTCGACGATGATACGTTGTCACGTATTGAGTTCGTGGGGTGCGACAAACTTTTGCGGAAACTTTATTATTACCGCAAAAACTTGTAAACATGGAAAGGAAGAGAGATGCGTTAACACGGGATAAGAAAAAAAAAAAGAAAAAAAATCCAGGAAAATATATTACTTTTTCTAGAAAAGAAAAAAATAATAAGTAATCTACATAAGAGCGATGGATGAAGTCAGCCTTGACATTTAATATATTTTGAGAAGTAATTTTTTTTTTTTTTTACCTATCTTGTCAATATCTTTTTTCCTGGCAATATTTTTATTTTTTTATTTTTTATTTTTCCATCAATCCTTTTCAACTTATTTTCTGTTACTCGGAAACCGCCTTTGGAACCTTTAGAGGAAATGAACGTGTACCTCCATTTTTAAATACAACAAAATAGAACCCTACATAAGCTAAAAATAAACAGCACTCGATTACAAAAATTCAAATTTTATTAAACATAGGGTTGTTTAAGTATTACGTAATAAGCATTGACCGGCGGGGAGGTCATGAATTGCTAATCTAAAGGGAAGGGAGTGGGTCCCAATTAACCTTACGTAAGAATTTAAAATTCATGAAACATTTTTTTCTCGCCAAAATTTTTTTTTGGCATTTCAAACCAAGTATAAAAAATTTTCAATAGGGGGATGGGGGTCGATTAAAATCTTACGTAATACTTGGGGGGGGGGGGGCAGGGTCTAGGATTTTTCGAAATTATTAACTAACTAACTATAAACTATTTAAGGTGGAATATCAGCCACTTGTGAGTCAAATCAGGTCCTTGGAAAATAAAAATTAAATTCACCCGTTAAGTAAATTTATCTTAGTTAAAAATTAATTTAAGACTTTTCCTTTTTTTTAATAAGTAGTATAATTTATTTATTTATATATACGTTAACAATTTTTCGATATAAGATGCTTTGTTTGTAAACTTTTTGCCATTTTCTTATTTTCCGTTTTGTTACCAACCTAAAAACTGTTTTTAAAAGGATGCTCAGGTGAGCATCTTATGTCGAAAAATTGTAAACGTACATATAAATAAATAAATTATACTAGTTATTAAAAAAAAGGAAAAGTTTTAAATTAATTTTTAACTAAGATAAATTTACTTAACGGGTGAATTTAATTTTTATTTTCCAAGGACCTGATTTGACTCACAAGTGGCTGATATTCCACCTTAACTATTGAATCGTTTTATTGAAGTCAATACTGTTACTTCTTATATAGTTTGCTTGCTGATTATGGAAAGGATAAGCCGAGGAACGTCATCCGGGACGATGATGGTAACATTTATAATCGTTGTTTTCATTGCCAAGAACTGCTGCACACATACAATTTCTGTGTTCTCCATGATTGCAAGGTATGTGATGCTTGCTTAGACAGTTTCCACGCTGCTTGCGCGCTTCATCTGGAAACTGAATTGTAATTTATGTGTAAATACCAAACACACGAATGTGTATGTTGTATTTGGTGAAATTTTAATAGTTCTATTAAAATTTTAAATTTTAAAAACTGGTAAATAAGGCACTTCGTTGGCTACACAAAACCGGCCGGTTCACCGTCCGGTTTTATTAAAAAAAAGCTTTTTTAATTAATATTTTTAAACGTTAATATTGCATTGAAGGGGGCGAAACTTATACCAAATTGTTCCTTATTATTAGAAGAAGTCGAAAATACATGTTAAATATGTCGGTAAGCTTAAATTACGTCAATATTCGCAAAATGAACCGATTGTTTATGTTGTTTTACATCGGCCATTTTGTTTTTTATGTAAACAACATTAAATTTTGCGAATATTGACGCAATTTAAGCTTAAAGACATATTTAACATGTATATTCGGCTTCTTCTAATAATAAGGAACAATTTGGTATAAGTTTCGCCCCATTTAATGCAATATTAACGTTTAAAAATATTAATTAAAAAAACTCTTTTTTTAAAAACCGGACGGTGAACCGGCCGGTTTTGTGTAGTCAACGAAGTGCCTAAATAATTTGCGAAATTGCCGGGGAAGGAAAGTTTAAATGTAATGCTATTTGTTGAGATATTAAAAAGATCGTCGATCTTGATTTTTCTTGGCTTATGAGTTTTGGCTCTTTTGAAATTATTCTTAAATATTCTTAAAATAAGGTCTTACGCCGAATTCTAGGCCCTAGAAGGGATCCAACTACTGGCAGGGTGCGCATGCGTTCAAATGACGAGATCCGAAGGCTCACTGGGCAACCATTAATCACTAGTGTGATTAAGTCCCGAAGGCTCAAGTGGGCGGGACATGTCGCTCGCGCACCTCCGTCAAGATATATCCGGCAGGTCCTGGAGGGCAGACCAACGAGTCCCAGACCTCAAGGTAGACCACGGATCAGGTGGGAAGATAACGTGGCGGCAGATGCGAGAAGGTTGGGAGTGCCCGACTGGCGAGATGCCTGCCAGGAGAGGCCTGATTGGAAGAAAGTTTATAGCGCGGCGATAGGGCTCCAGGCCCTGTAAAAGCCATATGTGTGTGTGTATGTGTGTCTTAAATATTCGAGCGAAAAGCTTTCTAAACAAGGATCAAGAACGATCAAGAAAATTTTATTTTTTGGGCATAGCGACCCATATTCTTCACGCGAAAAATTTTAACAAAAAAGAAAATGGGTCCTTTTCTCCAAGCACGTTGCATACGGACAAACCCCAAATGAATTTTATATACATACAGTATATTAGGGTGGTTCTTATTTTTCAAAATTGGGATTTTCAGAGGTGCCACCTCATAAATTTTTTTATTTCTACGAGATATTGATGCCAGCTTAAGGTGAACAGATCATATACAAGTTTACATGAATTTTTTCAAATTTTTTACTCGACGGGAAAAAGTGCCTCGTCGAGCTTTTAGTTCGGAAAAATCCCATAAGAACCAAAAAATTTAAATTTTTTTTGTAAAAAAAAACCTCGTTCCCTCGTTTCCTTTTTGCGTGGATTTCGAATCTGAAAACAGTTTTTTTTCGCACCTGGTCCGGTTTATGAGATAGAAGCCAAAAAGTAATGAAAACTGGATTTAGTGCGTTTTGTCACTTTTCTCCATTTTTTCGTCTTATTTCGACCTCTTGCTCAATGAGACTCGTTTTCTCGTCGAGTAAAAAATTCAAAAAAATTCAGGGAGACTTATCTCCTACAAATAAAGGAAGTTAGGGGGTGTCACCTCCGAAAATCCAAACTTCACAAAATAAGAACCACATGGATGCCAACAGACACAAAAAAAAATATATATATATACAAAACAGCACACCTCTTTTGAACAGCATCACTGGGAAAAGAGAAACGCTATAAAAAAAATTGCAATCAAAGACAAACACATAACGTCAAATCCTATATGTTCCATTTCCAAAAACCATCTCCCCATCATTTATTTTATTTTGATAAGAAGCAAGCATGTGCTTTCATCCTTGGCAATGTCAACACAAACAGACGTCGGAAAGTACTTCATCACGACACACATTTCATTTTAATATAAATATAATCATAATTGGGTTTTAGCAATTTCGAAGGCTATATCATAACCTGGCATCAAATCAAAATTTTAGAAAAAAAAAAATGTAGGCGTGTCGTCACAAACTTCCAAAAAAAAAAGTCCGAACCAACCTTGAAAGCTTTACTAAATCGGAAAATAATTGGGTAAATCGCTTGCCCCTTGAAACGGGAAGCACCGAATAACGATTATCAAGAGACTAAGAGGTAATTAGTACGAAATTCAATATTCAACAGCATTGAATGAAGGATTCGCTTTATTAGAGCTAATCTCTTCATCGGAACACTCGCATACTTCGTGCTGCACATACGCACCCTCTTAATTTACTCCTGCTTTTCCATTATAGGGATTCAATAATTATATTCCTCAACCTGAGTATATTACTACTAACTAATTGTTAATAAATAGGTTCATAGACGGGGCTAATTTGGATTTCCCGGAAACATGTTCCACTCGTGACGTGCATTATATACAACGTGACTCCCAATTCCGATATCGAAAAAACGTTACAAAATAATTTTTTTTTTCTTTCTTCCTTCCGAAAAACCGATATCGTAATAACTTACCTTGGGGCTCCAGCGAAAGCATGAGAGGTGTTGCACCTCCTCTCGTTCCGCCGTTCATCACGTTGTTCATAACATTCCAAAATAAATCACTTCATACACCACGAATCGAACCATAGTTCCCTAAACTTTAATTACAGAAAAATATCAACGAGAGAGCAAAAAAACCAATCGATAAAATATTCGGCGGAAATTTTTTAAATCCCCTTCCTCCCCCCCCTCCCTTTTTTTTCCTCTTCTGTTTGGAATCTTAATAGAAGTCTCGTGTGAGGAGGAGAGGAAAAAAAAAATGGGAAGATCACGTCAGGGAATAGAACGTGCTTTGCGTGGGGAATGAAAGGTTACAACAAAACAATGGCGAGGATAAAACGAATCTATCAACAAAGGCCATCTATCACTCCGGTTCATCTAAGACGGTTTGCGCCTCAACTCAAAACCCGTCCTTTTTCTTCATGAATTATGAAGGTTTGAACTTAGCGTTGGGAAAATTAAATCATAGCTTCCTCACACCTTTCACAGCCATCGTCCCCATCTTTTTCCCTCCTGCGGAAACATCTCTCTTTTCAACATGAAAATCAAAATTCCATCTGCGTTTCGGGTTTAGGAGATAACTTTCTGATATTAAGTTTCTGATTTTTTTTTTCCCCCCACGAATCGAACAAAGAACTGCAAGTTTTGCGAAACATACGCTTGAAAGGATGGGCTGAAAACATAGGTCCCAGGCACGCCCGTAAATTAAGTGAGTTTATTTGGGGGTGAGGGGGGGAAGGAGTTTACGAAAATTTGGAGGTAGTATAAAAGGAAATGAATTTCAGATTATTCCAAAGGGGATGTTCGGAAATTCGAATGTATGGAAAAATAAAAATTAAAATAAAACAGGGTATCTACTGAAAATCAATTTTGAAATTCAAGGTTTTTTCCAGGTTTTCAAGGTTCATTTTTAGGAAAAATAAAGGTTTTTTTTTTTTTTTTTTTTTAAAGGACATGCTCTACTCTAGAAAGGTAGGACTGAGGTAAAAAGTAAACAGTCTTTTAAGGTTCTAGTTCCTTTACATAACCGGCCGGTCAGCCGGGCGGTGAAAATTTTTTAACAATGAAAAAAGTAAAGTTTAATATTTTTTTTTTTTAATTCGGTTTTTCACACATGAAAATGACATCGGATCGCACTGAAACCGTGGCAAAACGTTTTGTTATGCTTAAAAGGTAAAGAGTCGCTATTGAAATTGTATGAAAAAGGCTTTAAAGTGCCTAAATTTGATAATTTTTTTAAATGTTTTCGAAAAAAAAATAAGACCGCCATTTTTTTTTTGTTGTTGAAACAGTTCGCGGATTCACCGCTAGAGCGCTGCACTAGTCTCTCGGAAACAAACATTTTTTTTTGCTGCGAAAACAATTAAAAATTATGAAATATAAGAACAATTAACTCTTGTTCATGCATTTAATATCGTGGATCTTCATCTCTGAAGATAACTAAACGTTTCGGTACGGTTTCGGTGAAGTTAGACCCCGTTTTCATGTATAAAATATTGGATTAAAAAAAATTTTTTTTAAATATTTTTTTATCGTTAAAATGTATACACCGCCCGGCTAACCGGCCGGTTATGTAAACGAACTAGAACCTTTACAGTATGCTACGGTAAAAAATAACGCTTTTTAAATTTAAAAAAGAAATCCCAGAATGGATCTGGTTTTAATAAGACATTTTTCATTTTTCGGCCCTTTAATAAGCCCATTTACGCCACTAGTAAAAAAGGTTCGAAAAACATGTTTCTAGACCAGTTTTTTGTGTACTTTCAGAATATGAAATCAGAATATGAGTTTCAATTAAGCTGGGTTTAATTTGGCTTGTTTCCATGTTTTAGCCCATTACTGGACCATTTAGGCCTCCTGGAAAAAATCTGAAAAAATAAGATTCTAGACCAGTTTTTTGCGTGCTTTCAGAATATAGTCAGATTTTTACTTTAAGCTAAGCGAGGTCCAGTTTTGGCTATTTTCCTGTTTTGGCCCACTACCAGCCCATTTAGGCCACATGTAAAAATCGGAAAATTTACGGTTTTAGGTCAGTTTTTTGCGTACTTAAAGCCTGTGAAATCCAAATTTTAGTGTGAGTTTAAGAAGTTGGCTAAAATCGAAAAAGTCGTTTTTGACCCCAAAAATTTTAGGCTTTTGAAACACGTTTTTAGGCCATTTTTTTTTAGTTCTTTTCAGAAATGAAGCCAAAGTTTGTGCTACGGACCTCCTTCATGGAAAATTTTTTTTTTTTTGGCTTAAAATTGAATTTTTAGTCTTTGGCTAATTTTTTAAAAATTGGCCCTATTCATCATAAAATAGGCCATAAAAAGGTTTATTTTTCTGCGTTTGGTTTTTTAAAATCGGACACTCCGTTCTCCGGCAAAAAAATTAAAATGAAATTTTTTTGATCCCCTCCGGAGTCGAAAACGGGTTATAGTACGACCCTGAAATTTTGGCTCAAGTCCCCTCTAATATGGTCCTATTTATAGGCCAAGTTTGAAAAAAATCCCCCTCGGGGGCAGAAATCATATGGTAACCCGGTAGTAACCTTTGGCTTCTTTTTTTTTTTAAACTTAAGAGAATGCTGAGATCGGAAAAAATTTGAAAAAAATTTTCCGGTGCAAAAATTGAAAAACCCATGTCCCCTTCATTTCCGGCATAGGATACGGAATACTTTTTTGACCCCCTCAATTAGACAAAATTAAATTCTGAAGTAAAAAAAAAATTCGGCCCAGAATTTTCCGATTTTTGCACCGGAAATCTTTTTCAAACTTTCTCCGGTCCCAGTTTTTTAAAAATCTTTTTAAAAAAAAAGCCAAATTTTTTTTTTACACACCCTGTACCAGTTAAAAAAAGGAAATTTGTTTGCACCTAAAAAAGTTTTTTTTATATACTGGAATAGGGGGAGGAGGAGGAGGGAGTACTAAAAATCTTATTTAATGCTTGAGGGGGGTGGGTCATCATTTTCTTATCTTGTCTTAAAAGAGGTGGAAAAGGTGTAAAAAGGCCGTTTTTGTCTTACGTAATATTTAACCGACCCCAAACAAGTTATATAAAAAAAAAAAAAAAAAAAAAAAAAAAAAGATGTACTGCATAAAAGATGCAGGAACGATTCGCTCGAGTTATAGAAACTTCCAATAAAGTGACGACAGTTTGAAATGAAGATTTATAGTTTCACACCATCCTTTTCTCATCTCTATCTGAATACTTTTCCACATTGCCGAATTCCCTACAATATCGATCTTCCATCTCCCTCGTTTTTTTTTTTCTTAATATAAAAAAAAAAATCCGAAAAGTCTATTTAAGTTTTTAACGTGAAAGGAATTCACTGCATCAGCAATATCCGAGAAAAATCGAAAATTCTCAAGGAGACAACTTCCGATTTTTATTATTATTATCATAATATGATTAATGCTCGAGAGTGTTTTCGACGGGAGGGAAAATGGATTCGGGGCCTGATTCAAAATTTCACCTCGTATTAAAAAAAAAAAAAAAAAAGAAAAAGTATGAAATCAGAAATGAGGATAAAAACCGAAACGATCCGATGTAAAGATACTGTCATGATGAAAAAAACCTCCAAACGAAAGTTTTGAGGAAACGGGGAAAGTCGGTCCCATGAGAGAAATTAGCATCTCCCTTTAGATGAAAATTACTTTAGAAAAAAAAAAAAAAGGATGGAAGAGAAAATTCAGCAAATTGATTCCGGATAATCTCCTTTTGCGTGAATAAAGTGGTTGCAATATGTGGTGATATTTACTTGAGTTTAAAAACGTTTTTTTTTTTTTTTTTATCTCAGTGTTTCTCGAGTGAGATTTTAATTTTAAATTTTTCAAGGGGGAAAAAAAATGGCAGGTTCGATTTCCTTTTTTTTTATAAAAATATTTTTTGGGGCAAGAGAAGAGCCAAATCTCTCTTCCTACGTACAGGTTTTCAACCCTTTGTCTTTGCACGTCCCAAAAACTAAAATTTCGACCTACAGGAACGGAATATTTCCTCAATTGGCAACGGAATATTTCCCACCTAATTTGTCACAAAAAAAAAAAAAAAAAAAAAAAAAAAAAACTAACATCTCGGGTTTTCCTGTAAAATTTTTTCAATGTCACTGGTACAGATATCGTAAAACAAATGGAAATTAAATGATTTATTGCCAGAGAATAATAAAAATCAGTTTAATGCGAAAAATCCGATTTCGATTCATTCCGTTCTCTCGCTTTTTTTTATTATCGTAAAAGACGTCTGAATGATCCGAGGCCTCGTAAAAATTGGGACGTAACTCTCAATTTAACGGCGAAACACACTCATTTCCATTTCAATATAAATATATAAAAAAAAACATAATCCGTACATTTTTTTTTCGATTTATAATGTCAACATGGAAAAATTGCGGAATCGGGAGCGCCCACGAGAAAAAAAGAAAAAGAACTCGTTTTTGCTCCGAAAAAAAAAAACGAAAAAAAAATAAATAAATAAAAATGAAAATCTTCATCACGATTTTCGAAGGACATATCACACAACGGAAAACAAAAGAGAAAAAAATTATACCAAAAAAGTATTCCAAGTCAAGATCGAATATCGTCGGGTGAAAAATTTGGGATAGATATCTCAAAAAAAAAAAAGAAGTTGACAACAACCGTCGAGGAAAGAGATATCCTGTATTTAACTTACAGAATAAAAGCGACTATTTCCAAGAAATAAATATAAAAGAAAAGAGAGTGCCGCGGATTCTTTGTTCAATCTGTTTTCTGAAATTCCAAAAAAAAAAAAAAGAAGAAGGAAAAAGCTCGCGAGAAATTTCGCTCTGTATTTTTATTTTTCTCGATGAATCAATTTAAACTCGACCCCATCAGCAAAACAAAATATTTTAAACTTTCAATTGGAATCTTTTTCATTCAAAAACGGATTATTATCATTTCAGTTTGGAGGCAATGAAGGGGAAAAAAAAAATGAAAAATGAAAAATGAAAAGAAAACGGTAAAAAAAATTTAATTAGTAAATAGGGCACGTCATGAAAACGGGAACTTCATTATAACTTAAAATTTTCCTTTAAAAAAAAAAAGCTCGTAAGGTTATTTAAACAACAAAGTAGAAAAAATGTAATCCTCCCGCATACGTATCAAAGACAAGGAAAAAAAAAAAAAAAAACAACTTAAACATTAGGTTTACACGACAAAGGGAAAACTTTTTCTGCCGGGAAAACTTGTTAACGCTTATTTAAAACCACTTCAAAGACGAGATAAACAAACCGGATATATCCTGGTTATCTAAACACACAACAAACATTGTTTTTTCGCGGGAAATAAAAGGACTTTATAGATAAAAAATCAATGAAAAAATTATATACATGTAAAAAAAAAAAAAAAAAAAAAAAAAGAAAAAGAAGAAAGAAAAGCCGATTGTTATTTTATAATCTTTTCGGGATCGTAAAAAGTGATTACAAAAAAAAAAGAACGTTAACGGAAAACTGCCATAAATAATGAGCTGGATGGAAGGAAAACATTTGCTGCCTTTTTTTTTTCCTCTCGTGTTATTTTCCTGAAAAACGACTTATGCAAAACGAAATTCATTAAGAGGCTCGTTAATGAGCTGTTATACAAACTGAGGTCTGCGCATTCAAAAAAAGTGAATGTACAATGGCTTGAATATAAAAGTTCATTGTAAATTAAGGTTTTTTTTTTTTTTTTCATTTAAATTACGAATTTAAAAATAATGACTAAAATGAATAGTGAATACTGGAAATGAAGTTTTTCATTTCAGTGAAAAGCAGAGCAAAAAAAAAAAAATAAATAAAAAAAATAAGCATAGCTACAACAAAACGGAGGTGATTTTGTTAAGGTATAAGTTAGTTTCCATCACCGGCCGGTTAGCCAAACGGTGGAGACATTTATGTAACAAAAAAAAAAAAAAAAAAAAGTATAGCCTAATCGGGTATTTTATACATGAAAACGGGGCCTAACCGCACCGAAACCGTGCCAAACCATTTTGTTATGTTCAGAGATACAGATCCATGACTTTAAATGCAAGAACAAGATTGTTCTTATATTTCATCTTGTTAATTTTTTTCGCAATAAAAAAAATGAGATCGGAGAACCGATCAAATTGCTTTATCGACCATTTAAATAATTCTCAAAAATATGGTTAGTTTTTCGATCAGAGGTCTATCAAAGTCGAGTACGGGCATAAAAAATTCGAATTTCGGAAAAATAATTTGGAATTCGGAATCCTCTATCCCGATAATATTCTCAAAAAATATGCTTAGATTTTTGATCGGTGGTCCACCAAAGCCGCAGTACGAGCACAAGGAATCCGAATTTCTGAAAAATTATTTCAGATTTCATATATTGTGACGGGAAAGGACAAATATTGCACTTTCTGGTAATAAAAAAGGTTAAAACGTAATTGATTTTCTCTCAAAACAAAGGATATCGTTCTTTACATTTCAAAACTCGAATTCACCAGAAAAAAAAAAGACTTATTGCTTATTGCAGGGAATAGACTTATTGCTGACATAAGTTAGGGAGGTTCTACAGAAAAATTTAAGATTCTTGGTTGATCGTTCTCCTGCAACTTAAACATGGGCGCAACTTTGTTCATTTTTCGAAGAGAGGTTTTTTCATAATTTTTTGAAAAATATGGAAATATTCCTCCCAACATCCCCCACAACGTTTTTTACAAAAAGAGGACATGTCTTTGGCATATTTTATAAACCATGTTCCCTTTTTGATATCAAATATTATATCATAATTAACTCAGGCGCTAAATATAAATCATAAACCTGAACAATATAACTTCAAAGAAATAAAAAAAAAAAAAAAAAAAAAAAATGGCTCTCGAAAATTTTCCAAAACTATTCATTTCTGTTAAAAATTTTTAACTGAAATTCCTTTATTCATTCCACGAAAAACCTTCATGAATTTATTCCTTTTTATTTAACATTCAACTGGTGAAAAAAAAAAAATGCACGGCAGCCATTTTTAAAGGCAATATGTGCTTTACAAATAAACAAGGGAACATTACTTCTTCTTCCAAGAAAAGCTAAACATCCGAAAGCGGTATCAATTACTTCCTGTTTATTTACAAAGCACATACCACAATTTCCCTGCCTGCGGGAGAATAACATTCACGTATATACCATCAACCAACGCATACAATATCCAAAGTCAAAAAGCGAAACTAACAAATAACCGAAAAATATTAGCTCTCAAACCCAACCCCGTGGAAACCTTTCGAAAATTATATATTTCTCTTCACAACAGAAAACAAGGATGAGAATGCGAATGAAATTTTCAAAACTTTTAATAAACATTTCACATTTATCTTCGTGTTTTCATTTCATATGATCCCCGGTAACCGAAACGAGTTCGCAATTTTGGAACAAAAAAAAAAAATAATAATAATAAAAAATAAATAAATAAAATAAAGTAGAAAAATAAAAATAATAATAAATATACAATTTTTCAAAGATCGAAAGACTGGAATTAATCCACGAAATTGTAAGATTAAAATGGAGCATCCATTTAATTTGGTTGGTGAAAAAAAAAAAAAAAAAAAAAAAAAAAAAGACTACGGTCCACGTTGCGCCTTCGGAGCAACATGCACAACGTGCAACTCTGGAAATTTAATCTTTTTGTTTTTTAATATCTGTAACCAGTGAACGAAAAGACTGCAATACTCAAAGATTTAAATATTACTCAGGAGTAAAAGACGCAACGTGCGCCTCCGGCGGGCGTTTTAAATTTGAAAATGCCACAGCGCGGAAAAGTTCCATTTTAGCCTCCATATTAACCCTAATTTTGTTCTCAGTTTTTTGGAGCCGATTTCTGCTGCCCTCAGACGCCTAAAGTTTTTCAAAGTCCCTTAAGGACCAAAAAAATTAGAGCCGTATTTTGGCGCGAAAGAGTTCATTTTCCACCAGAAATTTTCCGTTAATTTCAAAACTAAAATCAGTTTTACAGTAATTGGAGCCATTTTTTATTTACGAGCAAAAAAAGGCTGTTATTAACTCCCTATACCTCTTTCGGCTCAAATATAAAAAAAATGGCTTCTATTTCTGTAAAAACCGTCTTCATAAAATAATTCAATAAAAATTAATACAAAAATTACTTAATTAAAAACCTCAACGGGAAAATTCATTTCCCTCCCTAGTATAACAATATACCATTTCCAAAAGTTTTCAGGAATTTTATCCTTCTACAAGTGAAGACATGGGACAATAAAGGAGGTCGTTGGACGTCTCAAAAAAAAAATTCAGAATTGTTTTGCGCGCCATTTGGGTTCCTATAGTAAAGCAAAACAAATCAAAATCGTAAAAAATCATTATGATAGAGGTTTCTCCGTGTTAAAATAGAGTTTTAAAAACGGAAAACCGATGGAAAGAGGACCAACAATTTTGATTTTTGATTTTTGAGTTTAAAATAGAAAAATTTTAAAATACAGAAAAGAAAAGAAGAGAAAGAAAAAAAAAACTAGGTTAATAAAAATTAAAGCGAAACCTGTTTTAATTTCATTTGTTTTCTAAATTTTTTCGTTAGAACCTAAACAGTGAACATCCTTCTTCATCCACTCATGATCCATTCAAAACCTAAAATTCAATATGGTGGAGCCGTTTTATTTTTAACAATTTCTTTTTTTTGCGCCATATGATGTTCCGAGTAGAATTAAATCATTTTTTGACGTCAGATTTGAATTTAGCGGCGTCGAAAGCGTAGAGAAAGTCGTTTTCCCAATCATTTTACGAAGGAAACAGATTTTGTGCGACATTTTGTATCGCATGTATGTGCTGCGGGTAGCATATACTGAAAATTGGTAGGCGTCTAATATGGGTTTCAACGCACAGTGCGGGTCCCCAATGTGTTGTAGGTTAACTTTAAGTGCGAAATCATGAAAATAAAAAACATTTGGAAAATTGTCTTCGATTTTCCGGGAAAATTTCCCAAAATTTGGCAATTAAAGGGTTAAAACACTTCAAGCCAAACTAGTGAGACAATACGCTATGGATACAAAAAGTGTGCAAAGCTTGTGTCAAAAAACGTGGAGGAGTATTGGCCCTTCAAGGAGGGTGGTTAAACGAGGATTCGAGCCCTTTAAGAGCTCATACTTTTTTCTTCTCGAACGCATCTTTTTTATTTGCTTCCTTAATTTAATTCCAAAATTTGAATTTTCCAAGAAAAAAATAAAAAAATAAATAAATAAATAAATAAATAAATAAATAAAACAAAGAAATAAAAATAAAAAAATAAAAATTCTTTTAAAATTTTTTACCCGAAATAAACCTCAAATGGAAACCAGGGGTCCGAAGCCGATAAAAGTCGGTTGGAGGTGCCAGCATCGGTGCCAGCACCACTATCAATTTGGTCAATTTTTTTTTTTAATTAAAAAAAAAAAAAAAAAAAAAAAAAAAAAAAAAAAAAAAATGGTTGTGCCAATACCGGCGCTGGCACCAAGTTTAAAATAAATTATCTAGCACTGGCTCCACTCGCAGTGAAGCCAGTGTAGAAGCGGTGGCTTTGGCACCGACCTGAGTTTTTTAGCCGGCAGCGGCTGGCACCGGCACCGGCATCGGCATCGGCATCGGCATCAGCTTCAGACCCCTAATGGGAATAGATTTAAAGTAATTAAAAGGGAAATAATTATCCGAAAAAATAAACACTTTTAGCTCACAACAGCAAAAATTTTATCCGAAATCAATCAGCAACGATTCGCCACAAAATTTAAAAAAAAAAAAAAAATTGAACAGGTGGCGAAGCAGGAAACAGGCGCAGGAGACCAAGCAAAAAAAAAAAAAAAAATATTGCAAGGGAAATGAAATATCCTGTTTTACTAAATGAGTTTTTTCACAAAAAAAAAGGGGGGAGGGAAGTCCGAAGCCTATCGCTCTCTCGACATAATAAGGTCAACAAGATTTTTTTTCTTTTTTCCCCCGAAAAAAAGAAATAACCGGTTAAATTCATCAAAAATTCCGTGCCAAGGCCTTTTCGAAAATCGATGATATTTAAGCAAAAACGATAATATTAAATAATTAATTAGAATAAAAATCAATTTGGAAAAAGGCGCGTCACGTCGTCACTTTTCAAACTAGCAATTTTCATTTTTTTTTCAGCACTTACGAACAAAAAAAAATACACATTCAAGATAAAAACGATAATAACAAAGTTCAAACATTCGAGCGATCGTCTTGAATAAGCTAAAGAGAAACACTAAAAGTTGCACTGTGTCCTGTCAAACAAACCCCCCCCCCCATCATACCCCTCCCGACCTATTACGTGGATGAAATAGGCCACCTATTTTTCCCTTTCGCTTCATCCCTTTTATCATATAGATTTTTCTTCCCGACTCGATTTAAAAAAAAAAAAAAAGATCGGATTCGCTGATAACAAAAAAAAAAAAAAATTGCAGTAGTTATAACGGAGTGGCACGGGTGAGCAAAACAAAAAACAAAATTACATATCACCCCTACCTGGATCTTTCATTTATAAAAAAAAAAAAATTAAAAATTAATAATACTTAATAAAAATCCTTGCTGGAATTCGAATAACCTTAACTGGTTAACGAAAAATATTCCCGACCGATTTTTTCCGAACTCCGAATCGTGTTTTTTTTTTTACGTGCTTAACTTACGACATGACGGACAGAAAAAAAAAAAAAACAACAACAATTTTTTAACCGGCGCTGTTGTCTGTCGTACGGCTTCGCGTGCTCGAACATCAATGCAGCAGTAGCGAAAATCAACTTAATTTCCTTTCTATTAGGGGTAGGTCGAGGATATTTTTAAAGTCAGGATGAAAAAAAAAGTGTTGCTTAATGACATAACAATTTTTTTTCCCGATTCGGAAAGATAATATCCGAAAGGGGTGTCTTCCCTCCCCTCCCCCCTCCCTTATTTACAAGTTTCGTGTTATGTTAATAATATATTTTCCGACGCGGATTGATTTATTTTTTTTTTTACAATTAAAAAAAAAAAAAAAAAAAAAAAAGTGGCGACCCCGAAAAGACAGATGTGAACGATGGCAATTTGCCGCGATCCTATCAAAAAATGTTATTAACTTTTTTTTTTTTTTTTTTAATACGAAGGGATTTTTAGATTATTTATTTTGTCTTTTTGGCATTGACCTCTTTCATTATGGATTTTGCCCTAGACCTTACTCTATTTTCCTTCCTTCCCACACTCGGGGGGCTTTTTCAATGGGACTTGATTTCTTTTCCTTTCCCCAAGTGGACGAACCCCGTATTTTCATATTACGCTTCGCGCGGAGGGGAGAGGGAGTGGGAGGGGCGTTGGAAGGAAGACCCTTTGGGAAATTGCAGATACCGGAGATTTTGCATGTAAGATACAAAACGGCCTAAAAGCGGATTTAAGGTATTTCAGGAATTTAAACTAGTTATATTTTAAAGGTGATATTTCGAAATGTTTATGGAGGTTTTCCACCGGGTGAAAAGGGTTTTTCGGGGAGAATATTTCGCCGGGAAATAATTCCGCGTATTTTATTTCCGCTATAAGGCTATTTGAATCTTTCCTCTTGCTTCAGAGAAGAACTACAGTGTGATAAAAATGTTAAAGGAATGAGTCTCATCCAAAATTTTTACTTAACATATTTATCACACTGCAGTTTTCCGTATAAAATTCGAAATCACAAATCAATACGCTCTTCCGACTTATACCATTTCCAGGAATAAACAAGTGACATGTTTTAAAATGACTCCCATCTTTTAAATGGGCCGGCCTGGGGAGGCACGACGAAAATGGTAATTCTTTTTTATAAGAATAACAGGAAAGAGAAGAACATAATAAGTCCACAGTTCGGCACTTATTTCGGGCTCTAGCCCCAAAAACCGTACCAGGTACAAAAAAAGTTAATTTTAAAAAATTTGAACTTAATTTTTAGCATTGAGAATGCAAGTCAAAATGTACAACTGCTTAAATAAATAAAAGTTCATTTTATTAATGGCCATTTGGACTTAAAAATTCGTTTCCAAATAAAAATTTTGTACAGGGTGGAAAAATAATTATTGGCTTTATAGGCCAAATTATTTTCTGATGTTAAGAACGGAAAAAATCCAAAAAAAATCCCCGGAAAATGGGATACAGAATTTTGGTCCGAAATTTTTTTATTTCACCATTAAGTTTTCCTTTCCATTCAATTCATTTTTAATTTCCTTGTTAAGTTTTAAAAAATTCCAGGTCCCGGGTTGGAAATAAGGGGAACATGAGTTTTTCCGGGATAAAAATTTTTTTAAGGTCATAAATTCCATTTCTTTAGATTTTAAAATTTTTTTGGAGCGCAAAAACTATGTATTTTCTTATTCCATTATTGATACAATATGCCGTTGTTGCACTAGAAGTCGGTCATGCAGTAGGAAAATTGGAGCGCAACGGGACTTTTTTTATGACGGATTTCTTCCTTTTTTTAATTTTCAAGATTAATTAGCATCGAATCTAATTTTTATAAAAAACGGAGTCGATAATTTTTAATATAAATATTATTTGGGAGGTAAAGAAAGTCTAAAAATTAAAAAAAAAAATGAAATTTATGGCCTTAGAAAACTTTTCATCCCGGAAAAACTCTTTATATTCCCCTCATTTCCGACCCGGAGTTCGGCGACATTTTTCAGAGTTCTTAAACAGGGTTTAATAATAAAATAAAAAAATTTCGGACCGAAATTTTCCGCTTCCCCGTTTTCTACACCGAGAAATTTTTACGGATTTTTTCCGATCTTAACATCAGGAAAAAATTTGGCTTGGAATAGCCAATTATTATTTTTCCACCCTGTACGTTATATGCCAATATTACTAAAAAAATCCTTATGTTTAGCTTATGGGCAAATTTTCGGGTTAAAATAATATGCAGTTTATTCGCTAAATAGCACTTTCTTAGCAACTGTAACGTGTAACGATCCGAAACCCTGACACGCCACTGATCGGGGGTCGAAAAGAATTTTTTTTTTAAAATTTGTGCCTCTTGTATATTTTTTTTTTTTTTGACTTGTTATGTGAAAATCGAACTAAATTGCGTTTAATTAATTTTAAGATTTGATAATGATTTTTTTTCGTTCGCGCGAAAATAAATTTAAAATATTCGATATATCGATTATTAAATCGAGATCTTTAAACGTGTCACTTGATCGTGTGACGTATGAGTAATTTTCGTTCTTCACACTTGAGCTTTCGTACCGTTAAGATGTGCGAATTATGATTATCTGATATGAGGATTTGAGACTTCATTATTTTAAGTTAAAGAAAAAGGTAAATTTCTTTTGTGAAATTGTGAAAACTGATAAAAGTGTTTTTCATTTTAATTGATTAAATGAAATGTGAATTGATCGAAACAAAAAAAAGAAATGTGATAGGAAAATTCATGCTTGATACAAGGACCACGTGTTTTTTTTATATGAAAATCATTTCATTTGATCGATTGGATATTTTAATATTTTTGATTTTTTTTTTATATATAAATGATGTGATATTCTAGATTTTTTTTTCTTAAAATCGTCGAGAAAGCGTATGTATAAAGTTAATGAAATGTGTTCTATTGTTTGCCTCATTTTGCTTTTGGACATGTGGAATCATGTCGCGTTTTTTTGGTAAAATCGTAATTCCGATTTGTGATTTTTTTAGGGTTTTTGAGATGGAATTTATAAGTAGAAGGCTAGCCCATCCGATTTTTTTTCTTTTTTTGAATAAAATGCGTTGTTAAATTTTTTTAATGGAGGGGGGCTGAGCCAGTTAACGATATTTTTTTGCTATGAATTTTTTTCTTTCATGATGTGATCAACCACGTGTTAAATTAATTTTTTTTTAATTTCTAAATCCCTGTTTGGATTGAAGAATTTCCGAAATCTTTTGCTAGTTAAATTTTATTTCCAATGTCGTGATTATTTCAGAGTTTAAATTTTCTCATATTGAATTAATTTAAAAAGCGACCAAATTCCGATGATTAATATTATTTTGAGTAATTAAATTAATTCTCTCGTTTGAGGTCGGATTTTTAGCCATAAAATGTAAAGGATTCTTTTAATAAAAAGAATAATTAATTGTCGAGCATGAGACTGCTTGGTAGTAGTTTTCGTTTTTGATAAACTTTTGATTTTGGATTTGTTAGAATAAGAAAGGATATTAAAAATCGCAAAATGAAATTATCCCAGGTATTTTCTTGAATCATATTCGTTTAACATCCTGAAAATAGATTTAACTCATTCTTTTTATTGCAAGTTGGGAAATTCTTCAAGCCACGTGCAAACGAATTCCGGTTGAATCTTGAATTAATTTTTTTTTCTTTTCTTGCTATCATTTTTTTTTCTCATTTTTTTTTAAATCGAATCACATATTATAATGAATTGTTTGGAATTTCGAATATATTTTCCTTTATTTTTTTTATTTTTATCCTTCATTTTTTTTTCTCTATTGGCTGATTTTAGGACTGACCCTTTGGTTCTTATTTTTTTTTTCTTCCTCCCACCTGTAACGTCTACCAAGTGAGCGTTACAAACGATTTTTTATCGAATATAGTGCCACTAAATTTAAATTGACTTCATGTCAATTCAACTTTTGTCAGAAAACGCACTTATGTTTAGCTTATGGAGTTTCTGTGGCAAGAATTTTTTTCATTTTAATAGCACGAATCAGATTCAATATAAATTATTTGGGGTTTTTAAAGATCAAAGGTCCTATTGGAAGACCTTTAAGTAGAATTTTATGCCAAACCCGACATCGAAAATGCAAACTGGAATGACATCTGAAGATAATTCTTACCTGCCATAAGCTAAACATGCGACACATGTTGGGTTTGAATATTATTTTAAAAGCCATTTACATATAAATGGGCATTATTTTAAGTCTTTTATTTTATACATATATATATATTTTTAAAAAAACTCGGTTTTACCAGAAAACAAAATTTTGGGTGGAATATTAAGAGTGAAAAGACTCCCAATTGGGAGTAAGTAAAGGAGGTTTCAATTCACTTCTACCGGCCCTCAAGTACAAAGAGATTACATTCAACTTTAAATTTTTTTTAACACATCCGCTGTAATATGTGAGGAAGGTTCACTGCCTTTTTCTCACATGATCCTACTCCATCCATCCCAAAATCAATCGCATTTCCTTTTTCCGTTACCAAACAATGATAACAAAAAAATCAAGTGTATAAAATAATAAAAACCTTAATAGGAGAAAAAAAAAATGGGATTCCAAAGAGTTCTCGAGGGTAAAATGTTAGCCCCAAACAATGACACGGATATCACTGCTCACTTCTCCAACTGACAACTGAAAACCCCCGGAAAAATATGGGAAACTTGTGAGATGAAATAACATTTTCGGGTCAAAGTGATGTTAAAAAAAAAAAAAAATCTTTTAAAAAAACCCCAATATATTTTTTTTTATATCCTCCAAATTATGAGGTAAAGCTTTTCTCAATTTTTCAAGAAAAAAAAAGTTGATATTCACAAAACAACTTTTTTTTTCCAGATGGCTCAAAACGCGCAAACTCAGCAAATCAACAAATAAAAAAGAAAAAAAAAAGATACTCTGCATCGCATGATTTAGCATCAGGATTTAAAGTTATTCCCATAAGGATATATTTGCTAATTTTATCCTCGAGAGAGACATTGTCTCTGTCCGTACACCTCTTATCCTGAAAAATAACTGAATAATATTAATTTTAAATTACGACGATCCGGCAGTAAATCCAGAGATTTTTCCTTTTTTTTTTATTTTTTACATTTTGCTTTTTTGCTTTCACCTCCCCATTATTTATCGCAATAATTCAAACATTTTAAAAATATACAGTTAGAACAAAAGGAACAAGAAAGACCTTATTTTTCGGATAAAATAATAAAAAAAAAAAAATCTTAAATGTTTTCGCGATTTTCACCATTTTAAAACAGTTGACTGAGTTTTATTACGAGAATAAAAGAAAAAGCCAAGGCACTCTTTTTCAGTGAAAATGTTTCAAGTGTAAAATATAAAAGAAAAAAGAAATAAAAAAATTCTCCTTTTGAAAAATACGAGGGAAATCCCGAGGATTGAAATCTCGTAGCCTAGGCTAATCCGAGAAATATGGAAAACCTAGTCCGGATATGATTCTTCCTCAAATGTAAATTCCCCATTAAGTTAAATCGATTCAACCCTAGAATCACTGACCTCTCTAATTCCTTCGACATCCTTGTGAATAATTGTTGGGATATTCCAAAAAGTTTTCTTTGGGATTTGCATATTCCCGTGATTGATGGAGTAATAATATTTTAACAAGTTCCCAAATCAGACAATCCGACTTTACGCCGATTGATCGCCAGATCAATCTTAAACAAGTAAAGCTCAATTTTGAAATTGTGTTCAAAGGAGCGGTGCATGAAAACTGATTTCATTAATTAAAAAAAAAAATGTGAAGGGGCCGTTCATTTCAGTGCGGAAAAGAAACGCATAAATTACATAAAAATCATGGTATAACTTATACAAAAAATTGGACATACATAAAAAAATTATTTATTTTACCGGAAAAATTTTTTTTCATCTTTCTAATTAAAACAGAAAAAATAAAAATAAAGCATTTTAAAAAAAAATGCAAAACTATGTTTTTATGTACAGACTAAAAAAATTTAAGCACACTAAAAAGAACGGAATAATATTTAAATTACAAAAACAAAAATTTAAGCACACTGAAAAGCACAGAATAATTTTTAAAGCTTTATAAAAATGAGAAACCATTATTTTCCTGCTTTTACGATTTAAAAACATTATGTCCATAAAGTATGCAAACAATTTTCATGCTTAAAAAAATTATGCATAAGTTTTGCAAAAATTGTGCATACTCAAATTTTTGTGCTTAATAAAAAAGGTGTCCAAATTTTTGTATAAATAATCCGAAAATGACACATTTCTTATATAAATTTTTTGCATTTATTTTGCAAAAAATTTTATACACTTTTTGCATCACTTGGCCAAAATTTCAAAAAATTTGTTTCGCCACAAAGACCACGCTAAACCCAAAGGATGAGGGTCAATAAGGCCGTTTTTTGGGCTAAATTTTTTTTTTCGTGAAATTTGATCCTTGAGTCCTGGTAAATGATTCCCCAAAAGAATTTTCGATTTCGGTCGTCGGAACCCTTAATATTCGCCTAAAACCATGATATTTTATTAAAGCAAATTTTAAGGATCAGCATAGGAATTAAAAAATTTTATTGCGGCAGGGAAATACTCCTACCTAAGACCTTTTAAGGGTATTTTTTCATGTTCCGAAAAATGTGTAGAACCCCCTTAAAAGAGGCATTTTAGGTGTTTTTATTTTTTTAAACACCGTTCTTCCAAGGATTTCTGAAAACTGCATACAATATATTATAGCTTGCCTAAGATAAACCTCACGTAATTTTTCCCGTTTGCGAATCCAATGGAATCCATTTGAAAAATGCATAAGACGCGGTTTTTACGGCCTATTTGAGCTCCCTGGTAGTCAGATCTGAATTTTTTTTAAAAAACATCATTTAGGAGTGACAATTAATCGATTCCAGCCATTATCCCGTTCCATCCATGATCAAGTTATCTTAAAAAAACTTTAAAAAATTATTAAAAAATCACTTTGCATTTGATGTGTTCCATAACAAGTTTTTGAAAATGAAATGTGAAAAATATAAACAATATATGTATTTTCTTCTATTTTTGTATTAAATTGTTATTTTAGATGCAAGACATCTTTTCTGAAGGGTAAATAAAATACCAACTAACTTAATACGAAAAAAGAAGGAAATATACAGATTATTTATAATTTTAATATTCCATTTTCGAAAACTTGTTATGGAACAAGTGCCTAACCTAACCTAAACCTAACCTAACCTAACCTAACCTAAACCTAACCTAACCTAACCTAAACCTAACCTAACCTAAACCTAACCTAACCTAACCTAACCTAACCTAAACCTAACCTAACCTAACCTAACCTAACCTAACAAGTATTAAGGTATATAATCGTTTAAGTTATATTTTCACATAACTGCATAGCAGCCATTTTCTTTATATAACATTCTACGACGGTAGCAGCAATTAACGGGTTAACAAAATTATTACAAAAAGCAGGGAAAAAATATATATAATATATATATATATAATATATATATATATATTTTTTCCCTGCTATATACATGTATATATATATATATATATATATATATTTTTTCCCTGCTTTTTGTAATAATTTTGTTAACCCGTTAATTGCTGCTACCGTCGTAGAATGTTATATAAAGAAAATGGCTGCTATGCAGTTATGTGAAAATATAACTTAAACGATTATATACCTTAATACTTGTTAGGTTAGGTTAGGTTAGGTTAGGTTAGGTTTAGGTTAGGTTAGGTTAGGTTAGGTTAGGTTTAGGTTAGGTTAGGTTAGGTTTAGGTTAGGTTAGGTTAGGTTTAGGTTAGGTTAGGTTAGGTTAGGTTTAGGTTAGGTTAGGCACTTGTTCCATAACAAGTTTTCGAAAATGGAATATTAAAATTATAAATAATCTGTATATTTCCTTCTTTTTTCGTATTAAGTTAGTTGGTATTTTTAATTTACCCTTCAGAAAAGATGTCTTGCATCTAAAATAACAATTTAATACAAAAAATAGAAGAAAATACATATATTGTTTATATTTTTCACATTTCATTTTCAAAAACTTGTTATGGAACACATCAAATGCAAAGTGATTTTTTTTAAAATGTTAATAATTTTTTAAAGTTTTTTTTAAGATAACTTGATCATGGATGGAACGGGATAATGGCTGGAATCGATTAATTGTCACTCCTAAATGATGTTTTTTAAAAAAAATTCAGATCTGACTACCAGGGAGCTCAAATAGGCCGTAAAAACCGCGTCTTATGCATTTTTCAAATGGATTCCATTGGATTCGCAAACGGGAAAAATTACGTGAGGTTTATCTTAGGGCAAGCTATAATATATTGTATGCAGTTTTCAGAAATCCTTGGAAGAACGGTGTTTAAAAAAATAAAAACACCTAAAATTGCCTCTTTTAAGGGGGTTCTACACATTTTTCGGAACATGAAAAAATACCCTTAAAAGGTCTTAGGTAGGAGTATTTCCCTGCCGCAATAAAATTTTTTAATTCCTATGCTGATCCTTAAAATTTGCTTTAATAAAATATCATGGTTTTAGGCGAATATTAAGGGTTCCGACGACCGAAATCGAAAATTCTTTTGGGGAATCATTTACCAGGACTCAAGGATCAAATTTCACGAAAAAAAAAATTTAGCCCAAAAAACGGCCTTATTGACCCTCATCCTTTTGTCTTCACCATGTAAAAGTACGCAAAAAAGTGGCACAAAATCATGTATTTCTTCGCCTTGGGACCCTAAAGGCGAAAGTGGCCAAAATTATAAAAATCACAAAACATTTTTTTCACTGATAAGACCAGGCTGGTTCAAAATTTCGCTATCATTACGTGAAAGTACGCGAAAAGATAGCCAAGAAACATATTTTTCCGTTGGAGAAAAGAAGATAGAAATTGGCGCAAAGTAGTGGCCTAAGAAATTCTGAACCAGCTTGGTCTTATCAATGAAAAAAATATTTTGTGATTTTTATAATTTTGGCCATTAAAGGCCACTTTCGCCTTTAGGGTCCCAAGGCGAAATACATGATTTGGACCAATTTTTTGCGTGCTTTCCCCCGCCATTTTGCAACAGATAACCTGAAAAAAATTACGGAACTCTGAAAATTCCTAAGGTAACAAAAATATTCGCCGGAAAAAATTTTTTAAAATGCTAAGCTTACTGTAGTATTTTTGTGATGTAATATTAATGTAATTTCTCTTTTTTTATTTTCAGGTAAGATTTTTATCATCAGCTTTATCAACGCAGTTTAAATCGTCTCGGAGAGCTCTATCCGGGTGTATCATTTGAGCCACTTTCCATTATAAGGTTTTGCCCTCCTCCGGGCCACAGCCTTCCGAGCGAGCTGATGGACCCTCATTTTATGTCAAAAAGTACATTTCAATATCTCAAATATTTAATTCTCGACTCATTTTCATACACATTGTACCGGTACGTAAAAGTGATGCAAAAAGTGTATAAAATTTTTTACAAAATAAATGCAAAAAATTGATATAAGAAATGTGTCATTTTTGGATTATTTATACAAAAATTTGGCCACTTTGACCGTTGGGGAAAAAAATACGTATCTACTCTATCTAGACCAGTTTTTTGAGTACTCTCACGTGGTGATAGCGAAAGAACCCCGCACAAAATAAGAGGAATTCGGCTGTCGGATAAAATTCCATTTGTTTTTGTTATTCTTTTGTTTGTTTTTAAATGTAAATTTCATCCGACAGCCGAATTCCTATGATTTCGTGCGGGGTTCTTTGTGTGCAGCGTCATCTTTGCTGCGAAAAAAAATTTTTTAACTTTTCGCCATGACTTGGCCATTTTCTTGTTAAAAGAAAACTTTAGAAGCACATGTACTTGGGCCAATTTTTGACGTAATTTTTGTCTGTCATAGCGAAATTTTTGTCCGGCGACGCTAACATGAAGAAAATAATTTTTTTTATCTCCCTGGCCCATTAGCCATTTTTAAAAAAATTAACAATTATGTCCTTAGATAGCCCATTAAAAGAGCTTTTTTTTCAGCTTTTGGATTCTTCAATGCGACAACCCATTCTCTGCCAAAAAAATAAAATCTAAATTAGCACTCCCATCCCGTCTCAGAAACGGCTTCCATTTCGACCTTAATATTTGACCTAATTCACCCCCTCACTAGGTCCTGTCGACGGGCAAAACTCCAAAAAAAAATTTAATTTTGGGGCAGAACCCTTATGGTAACCCGGTGGCAGCCTTTGAAACTCCACAAATCAGACCGTCAAATTCAACAAAGAAATCAGACCCAGGTAAACATAAGAAAAATATTTCATTTCTCCCCCCGAAAAGATATCTATTTTCCAAATTTCGCTTCGAAACTGCGGTCCCATTAAAAGGAAAAAAAAAAAGGAAAAAACATTACACGGTTTATGAACACGCAGGGAGAGAGAAGAGAAGAGAAGAAAAAAAAAAATAACCGGAATTTAGAGAAACGATAAGTCATACTTATTCAGAAGAGAGAAGATAACGGTCAAGAAGGTAAGCTGGTAAATCGATCGAGCTGGGTTCCATTAACTTCTTTAGACATAAAAGGTCCCGGGGAAAAACAATTTTCTCCGATTCACTGAAAAAAAAAAAAGTATTCCAAAATCGTCGCCGCCGTAAAAAAAAAAAAAAAAAAAAAAAAAAAAATACAGAAAAAAATTTGGGATAATACAAAGAAATTTTTATACGCATTCATTAAATTTTATTTTCCGAACTTACAGGAGAGGGAGAGGGAGGCCCCCCCCCCTTAAAGAGAAAAAATAACCCAAGGCCGGTGACAAAGGATTGGGGTATTCATAAAAATAGAAAAAAAAACTAAGAAGCCGAATGAACATGGCATTTATAAACAATATAAATCAAATATTTGAATTATGTCAAACACGATTCTTTTTCCCCCCTCCCACCGGTATTTTTTCGTCTTTTTTTTTTTTACAATGATTGATGCTCAACGCGACCGCACCCTGTTTTTCTCCTTAGATCGAATCCCGTGAAAGGCCGTGAATAACTGCAATGTTTACAAAGCAAATGTTGACACAAAGAACGGATTTTCCTACAAGAGTTTTAAAAAAAAATGAATTATTTACAGGAAGAAAAACAAGAGCTAAAATTAACTCTTAAAAAAAAATCATAAATCGTTTGAGACATGTCAAAACCCGAAAAATCAATACCATGACCCGAAAATGGGAAGCGAAGTTAGGAAGGGAAAACGTCGATTTTGTAAAAAAAAAAAAAAAAACGTTTAAGATGAGTAAAAATACACGCACAGGACGCAAGTCTCGAAAATCAGGAAAAAAAAAAAAAAAAAAAAAACGAGACGACCTATGTCAAGTCGAGAGCGAGGGGGAAAGAAGAGGAAAATTAAACACAAAAATGAATACACAATCGTTATATTTAGAACGTTAATAATTATGTAGATGCATTAAAATAGAAAAAAAAAATGAGTCGGTTAAAAAAGGTCAAGGACGATACGAAAATGTATAAAAAAAAAAAAAATAAAAAATAAACCAAAGAGAAACCGAGGGCTTCGCCATGAATTTTCCCTTGTGCTATTCCCTGCACGATAATCCGTTAGACAAAAAAATAAAAAGGAGAAAGGAATATTTTCATCCTTATTTCCCAAGCGGCAAAAAGAAAACGAATTTAGCCTCTTTTATTTATGTTTTGTCATCATTTTTCCAGATGGCTATTTAATTGTCTTAATTAATTTCGGTGAGTTTAACTTTAAAAAAAAAAAAAAAAAGAAACTGTTTTTCGTTTCTTTTTTTTTTTATCAGAACGGGGTTAAGCCGAATCTTTTTACGCATATAATCAAGCTCCGCTTTTTCTGTGACCTGCTTATTAAAAACGATGTTAAACCTCGTTTCTCCCTTTCTCTTGTCTCTTCTCTCTTTTTTCCGTCTGGCGTAGTGGCTTCTTGAAAGAAAACTTGCGGGCGTCTATTAAAACGCTTTTCCTTCGTTTTATTATCCGACCTTTATGTCTCTATGCCCGCGCTATTCGATGCAGAATAATCTCAAACTCATTTATTTTATTGTTTTAACCGGAAATGGAATGCCATTCTCTCCTTCATGCCGTTATTATTTCTTTTAATGAATCCATAAAAATTGAAAATTGAGAATAACGATAAAACTCGAAAGGGAGACAAATGAAAGGCCAAATGATATCCGAGCAACACAATGCACATTGCAACCATTTTAAACTCAGAATTGCAGTCGGAATCATCCACACTCAGAAAAAAAAAAGTAATTAATTTGAAAGCAAAAACGCCCTGTGACAAAACATTTTCTTAAAAATTATGCGAAAACAATCAAAATATTTTGTCAAGAAACAACCTGACCGTTATCATGAAGCATTTTTGTTTTGCTGTGAAACATTCAGGTTTTGCTGCAAGACAAAACTTGTTCAAAAACATTTTCATTTTCTGAATGCAAAGGCTGGAATAAAATCCTCAAATTGAGAATTTATTTTTGAAAAATATAAATTTCGTTAAGTTTTTGAAAATAAATCCAGACAATCATCAGTGATTTGAAAATCCGGACCATTCTGCAATTTTTAAAATTTCCAAGAATGTTTAATAATATCCCTTGGAATCTTGAACAGAAGTCAATAATGGCTACTTCAGCAAAAAACATGCATTCATAAAAATTCCCTTAGCTTCTTTAAATTCACAACCATTCCCATTCGATTAGGCTACTTATTTTATTAATTTATTTCATTTTTAACTAATCAAATCGTCATAAAATAAAACAGTAATTTAACATGTAATAAGAAAAAAGAAAAAGAGAGTTTTAGAACGAGAATAACTGAATGTATCTATACAGAAGAAGATTGACAAGTAAAATAAGTAAAGCTCTTGCCTGCTAAAATGAGACACAACTGGCATTGTTTCCAAGGAAAATAAATTAACAGAATGTATGAAAGAATTCTTATCTTTCAACAATGTTACTATGAGTCTCGTAATAAGAAAACAAGTTCAATCAGGCCAATCAGAATTTGTATCGCTCGCAAGAATGCTTTTCTCTGAAAGGTTCAATTAGGTTTTTGCAAAGCTAACAATTGACCAACCCTTATGTTAACCATTTACACCAAGGTCAAATCAAAAACAATTATTTTTTTTTAGGAAATATTGTAAATAAAGCATCTGTTTAAGGAAATTCTTCATGAACGAGTTAACTAAAAAAAGGATAAAACATGCTTAAACACTATCGGAAAGCAAAGACAACATTGTTTTACCTTTGACATCCTGAGCTGAATAATTGTTCTCCAGAGCAGCCAGTCCATGCAACAAGCCGGAATTCCATTTATTTTAAAAATTAAAATTTTAACTCATAATTCCTAGCCCCTCAAGCTTCAATAAAAAAAATTATGACAGATAACAAGCACTTAATTTTTTTCACATTCAATATATTCTTTAAAAAAAAAAAAATTAATATTTAGTTTAGATGCTAAATGAATAAATTTATTAATTTTATAGAAATCTAACGACTCAAGGTCACGGGCAACAACGTTGAGGGGCTGTGTTAAACCACCTTCACTTTTTCATAAATCATGAGAATCATTTAAAACACATGTTATAAATATTTTTGGCACAATAATGTAAAATTTAGAGAACCGTTCGATTAACCCGGGTTGTTTTTTCTTATGAAAATATTAACAAAAAAAATTGTACACATCGCAAATTCCGACACGTCAAAACACGGCGAAAATCACGTACAAACAAGGGAAATTCGTTGCGGGCGCAGTTAACGTGACTTTTGCTAAATTCACAAAAGATGAGCACAAAAAAATAGCTTCCTGCAGGTGCAAATATGCTGCGCTCTAGCGGAATTTTTCGTCACTATTTCCTGGCCAATTTCATTTTTAAGAAAATACACTCTTCAATTTTTTTTTAAACTGCTTGTTGTTTACGCATTCTCCATTTGGAATGCAAGCTGCTATGTATACCGGTATTTTCAAACATTTTCTCTGTGTATTGTTTTTATTTTAAATGAATAATTGAAATTCAAATTAAAGAGGTGAAAAAATATATAGTACAAGGAAATAAGACCTAATGTGACGACCCCAAGAAAAAGTGCGTTATAAAATTTTATAATTATTTATAAATTTTTATAATTAAAATATTTAACTGAGCAATATATTAATTGTATGCTTGAATTGCACTATAATTAGCATACGGTGACTTTATAGGCTCTTTTTTAACATTTTTCATAAAAAAAAAAAAATAAAATTTTTCGGAGTAGAACCCGAGTCTTACCAGTAGGGTAGGCAGAAAAAAGCGAATTTTTGAATTTGAAAACGCCTGATATGGGAATCAATGCCTTATAATAATACTATTAACCCTAATTTTTTTTCAGATTTTTTGAAGGTCATCTTGAGGTCGCGCAATGACCTTGAAGTTTTTGAAAAGTCTATTGAAGAGACCGAGTCAAAACCCCGACATTCAAAACCCCGACATTGGAAATCGGGGTTTTGAATGACGGGGTTTTGATTTTTGACTTTTATTATATTTTATTTTTAGGGTCGGGTAGCCTAAATGTAAACACCCCCGAAATGTCAACACCCCTGATTTTTTCCTAAGTAAAAAGCGTTTTCGGCCCAAAATATAATGAAATGTATTCTTTGTTTCATAATCTTCCTACAAAAGCCTGATTTCCCCCCGAAAAATGTTTACTGTTTTTCTTATAATGTTTTTAAAAAAATACGAATTTTTTTCTCGGTAAAACTCGTCTTGTGGATTTTTTTCAAATATTTATTTTGAAGGAAAGACACATTAAAAAATTTTGAAATACCACTCATTTACTTACATGTTAATGAAGTTTATGTTACCGACTTACATTTCAAGGAACGTTAAAGATTTTCATGTTTTTTTCTTAAATTTCCGCAAAAGATCGAAAATCAAAAAGATGTCGGAAATGTAAACACGCCATTTTGTCCATTTGATTGTTATGTAAATAAAAGAATTTTTCGGGATTTTTTTTTATTTGAAAAAAAATTGTAAAATTATTTCTGTGAGCATTGATTTATAAAAGTGGTATGTATTACTATTAGAGGGATGATGTAGCATTCTGGAGAGATAAATTTTGAACTGATTTCTTTTCACGGAGAGCCGTCTGGTGAGCGTTTACATGTAGGTTCATTTTTATGAAAAACAGCTAAAATCAAACCGAAATGTCAACGCTATTATATCAACCCTCTAAGCAAAATTTTACAGTAGTACCTGTATCACATATTTACTTCATGTCTTGAAGAACACATTGGGCTGTTGAATCACTTTTTAAAACGTAATTTTTTGGAAGAAAAAAATATTTGAAAATGCCGTGTCCGAAATGGCGGAAAGTGTTTACATTTAGGCGACCCGACCCTAATTTAATTTAATTTATTTTTTATTTTTAAAATATTTTTAAATGACGGGGTTTTGAAATCAGCAGTTAAGTCCTATATACATGGGCGGATCTAGGATTTTTTCCTAGAAGGGGCTCAGAATAGGGAAAAATATTTTCTGGGGGGGGGGGGCTGATACCATTCAGGCCATATAATTTTCAAAATTCTAGGGAAGGCTAGCACCCCACAGCCCCCTCCCCCCTAGATCCGCCCATGCCTATATATTAAAACGCTAAGGAAAATAAGCGATGCCCGACACGTACGGAGCCCCTTACCGACCGATTTTGATAAAATTTTCAGGGGACAATAGGTCCTCCTGACTTCAGAGTCTATAAACTTTTATGAAATGAACATTTCCCTGAAAGCTCTAGAGAACTGAGAAGTTCTAGGGAGCTTTCAGCAGAAAGTCAAGATACCACACAGACCAGCAGAGACCGACGGAAATTCCACAGACCGAGTGCAGTATAGAACTAAGCTCCCCATAGGAGGTGTTTTAGTATTTCGTAAGACCGGAAGGGGGAGGGCGTTCTCGAAATTCTTACGATTTTTTATATATGGGGGAGGAGTTTGGAATATCTCTGTAAGAATTTCTATTGCAATTTGTTGCTCAGAAAATGTTCTATATTTTAATTCTTACTAGTTCTATTACCTTCTATATAAGTGCTATTATATTAAATTTCAAAACCCCGACATTTCAAAAATTAAAAAAAAATTAAAAATAAATTAAAATAAATAAAAAATAAAATATAATAAAAGGCAAAAAGCAAAACCCCGATATCTAATGTCGGGGTTTTGAATGTCGGGGTTTTGCTAGGGTCCCCTATTGAAGAGCAAAAAATAGGAATTTTTTTTTTTTTTTTTTTTTTTTTTTTTTTGCTGAAAAAAGTATTGCTTTTATTGGAAATTTTGCGTAGATTACGAATATGAAGTCCAAAATTCATTTTTGTGTACCGGTACAGTTTTTAAGCTAAAAGAAAAATCAGCCTAAAGTATTTCAGTGTTTAGAAAATAGGCGTAAAGCTCAAAAATCGAACACTTAAAATGATTTTGGACTTCATATTCGTAATCTACGCAAAATTTCCGATAGGAAGCGACACTTTTGTCAGCAAAAAAAAAATGCGTATTTTTTACCCTTATATGGGCTTTTCAAAAACTTTAAGGTCATTGCGCGACCTCAAGATGACCTTCAAAAAATATGGAAAAAATTAGGGTTAACAGTATTATAAAAAGGCATCGATTCCCATATCAAGCGTTTTTAAATTCAAAAATTCGCTTTTTTCGGCCCACCCTACTTACCAGGGCCTTTATCCACTACACCACTTTACAACATAGTGAAACCATAGTGTGCTCAATTTCGTCTCTTACTCCGCACCCCCCCGTTCCCCTAAAATGGCGCTGCCAATCAGTTTTCGTTAACCGTTTCACAAGTGTACGTAATATCGCTCTTAGCCAATCCTGGCTAACTTCACAAGTATACGTCATGTCACGTGATAGGCCAATTGAGCATACTAGGGTTTCACTATGCTTTACAACTGACTTTTAAAAGCGGCAATATGCTCCTTAAGTTGCCAATTATTTTTATTTATCGTATTTTCCTGATTTTTCCGAATTTTCGGTTTATTTCTTGTATTTTTAATTTGACAAAGGCTCAAAATAAAGAAGAACAGAAATAGAAAAATTCGAGAAGCGTTAGAAGAAAATAAAAAAACAGAAAAAAACTGAAAATAATTTTTGATATAAAATTTTATAACGAATAGATGTCTTTTTTGGCGGGTTATAAAATTTTATAACGAAGTTTAAGTTTTCAAATAACTCAATTTTATAACACAGTTTTTCTTGGGACACATCACTGACGGAATTAGTGAGCAGAATTCAAACTGTTGAGTGTCCTCGAGAAATTTAAAAACATATCCCTGAATATTTTACAACAAAGTCCCTGGGATTTCTTACTTGGTCTTTATGGAAAATTATTTGCGACTATTACTATCTCAGCCCCCTTTGGATCACATCACAGATATGATTCATTGCAAAAACAGAGTAAGCATCAGTCACCTGTCTACTGCCACGATTCAATATATCCGCTTATGCTTAACTTATGAATCGATGATCGCTTAAATTTTACTGATGCGTGCTCTTAACGAAAGCCGAAGTCCTCATTAGACTTTCAGAGTCAGCAACACCATGCATAAGTGGGGATCAATTATTACTCAAAAGTTAATATTTCAAGAGAATTTCATAGGTTCAGGTGCAATTCACTCTGGAATATGTTATACCTGGGCCATTCTAAAAAATGGGCCTGAGCCATTCTAAAAAATTTACTGCTGTACAAAAAAAAAAAAAAAAACTGATTGTTGCTATGGACTTGGGACTTATCCCCCAAACTCAAGAGACCACTCTGACGCAAAGCAACGTGTCGGATTCTTTCTCGCATTTTCCCGGTTTTTCTATTTTCATTCCGAAGCTATCTATCTGCAGGGAATACACACTTGCCTCTTTTTCTCCTCTTGGTTAATTAAGTTATAAATAAAGGAACCTACACGAAATTAACCCAGGTAATTTGCCCAAGTCTCGGGATAATTATAATTTTCGGAAATGGAAAAGATGTAATAAAGTCTCACTTGGCTGATGCGGTGCGTTCTCCCCCCCCCCCCATTCTTACCCCTTCCTCTCTCTCTTCGCTATTTCCTCTTCACGCGGGAGGGTGTAATTGCAACTAAAACTTGGGATTCATCATCGAATTTAGGCGTAAATGGTAAACGCATTTAAAACTTCTTATACGGGTTAGTCCGGAGAGAAAATTAAATTTAAAAGCTTCCCCGCTATTGGAAGAGATTAAAAAGTTTTCCTCCGGATCGATTCGTTCGATTCGTATTCTCAAATAGATGTGACTTGCTTATATTAAAAATATAGTAAATATAACACCGATATTTGGCCTAAATGCCTTATGCTAAATTACTTAAATTCGGTAGGTGCTTTTTACAGGTTTAAAAACGTAGCACGGATTCATAAGGCGTGTTAATCAACTATAAGGCCGAAAAAATACAAAATAAATTTTTAAAGCGGGGGGGGGGATTTCCAGATTTCCGGAAAAACTGCCTTGGGATTTGGGATTTAGCTTTCAGCTGTTGCATACTTTTATTTTTTTATTCTTTTAAGGGAAAAGTCTCCAGATTTTTAATCCTCACGATCCCCCAATTATTCTTGGAAGCAGCGTTTCATTTTTACTTTTTTTCATATCCTCCCTTCTGAGGAAAACAAAAATCGTCAGATTTTTTTAAAGCCGATTTTTTTTTTTGGTTTGGTTGTGTAATTGCGAAAGAAGTACAGGTACGGATTGGTTCACCAGGCAAAATCCCAGTACTCTTCTCTGGTACCACATAACTCCCCACCCAAACACTATTTCACACCACCCCCTCATCCCCCCAGGGGTTTCCCCCTTAGAAAAAAAATTCATCAAAAAAAGAAAAAAAATTGACAATTAAAATTAATTTCGCTCCGCTTCTGAAGCGAAGGCAAAAATACAAAAAAAAAAAAAAAAAAAATACTGACCAAATGATTTGTAGCGAAAAAAAATTGTCGATTTTTTTTTTCTAATGGTAATTTTTGGAATTTTAAGCTCAAGTCGCCACGCTTTCCCGCGTCGAGTAAATAATTTTAAAAAAATCCGGGTTCTTCAGTACACCAAAAAGAACCATTTTCTGGGGTACTCGATTTGAAATTCGAAAATTGCCAAAATAAGGTGACCCTTACTTTGGCCATTTTTGACATAAATAACTAAGTTACGTACTACAAAAATTTTATTAGTTTACTTACACACACTGGGTTCTTAACTCTACAGAAAAAACGGATGATAAAAATCTTACCTGAAAATAAAAAAAGAGAAATCATATTAAAAATTACATCACAAAAAATCTGAAAATAAGCTTAGCATTTCAAAAATATTTTCCCGACAAATATTTTTGTTATCTTTGGAATTTCCAGGGTCCTTAATTTTACTTTTTTTTAAGGGTTTCTCTCCATTTTCCGCATATCATCCCTGATGGAAATTTAAACTCGAAAAACATAATTCAGACCGTATACCAATGAAATATTGATGATATTACCAAAAAAGGATCTCAGCTGTAAAATTTTTCCGCTAGGAGCGCTGCATGTCTTGAACGAGAATCAATGAAAACCGACAATTATATAAAATAGTACAGGAAATTACTTGTTTCCTTTAATTATTTTTCTTTTCTTTTTTCTTCTTTTTGTCTTCCCGTTCCTGACTTTTCTTTCTACTTCTTCCTTCTCTCTTTTTCGTCTATCTATTTTTTCTTCTTCTTTCTTCTCCCTTCTTCCTTTTCTGAATCTTCTTCCTTCCTTCTTCCTTCTCCTTTAAGAAAAATATCTACAATCACATATAAAAAACATCTAATAGAAGTCTCGATTTTTAAAAATTAGACCTGATTTTAGCTTTCTATTAGACTTCGAAAGGATGTCTATTGTTTAATTTCATAGCTGAATTTTTAGCTGTAATCTAGACGTCTAGGTCTAGTTTGTCTTACAGGGATCATGGACATTTTCAAGCCGGACACTGAGTGGTTCGTAAGGTAAGTTTCAATCATTGAAACAAGGCCGACTTAAAAAAAATTTTTACATTTTATATTTTCCTTTCCGAATGTAAAGAAAAAAAGATTTTTAACTTTCTTTACCCCCTTTTTTAACTTTTTTCCAAAAATGAATATCAGAGCGTGACGAATTTAGACGATTTAAAAAAAAAAAGGAAAGAAAGGAGAAAGCAATTATACGGTGAAAAATAAAAAAAATTCCCAAGATACGAATTTTTTCCACACAGAAGAAGAAAAATCAAAGATATAAAACGCTTGGAATCGTAACGCATGAGTGTATCGGTGATGTGTGTTGAATATTTCATACAATGAATACATTATGTAAGTTTTTTTTTTTTTTTTTTTTTTTTTTTTTCCTTTCTTGACGATGTATAAAATTTTCCGAATGACGGTCTCTAATGCGCTTCGTTTAAACCTCTTCTATTTGGAAAAGAAGAAGAAGAGGAAAAAAAAAGGGTCAAACCTTATGTTTATCAACTTATCAAAAAAATGTTTTTATGCCGATGCCATTATTCGTTTCTTTTTAATACCTTTATTCCAGACTTTAAGAAATAAAAGAAAAGTCGTAAAAAAAAAAATTTGGTATTTAAATGGAAAAGTCTGTCTGCATGTTTAAATCAACTTGTAGCGGATTCAAAGTTTCGTAAATGCTACAGTATTTTCCAACTGTGGGAAGCCATGAGTATTTACTGTTCAAGTGACTTAGACTTATGAATTTAAAAAAAAAATGGGTTGTGATATTTTCTCTACAATTTTTGATAACGATATTTTCAGTTTTATTTTGTAAAAAAGGATTTTTTTAATGACGTTCCAACGTTAGTAGCTGCAAGTTTCTTTTAAAAAAGCGATTCGAAATTTCACGCTCAACCTTGTTGTAGTAACATGTTTAGACAAAATGTTGCTCAACTTATTGCAGGTTAGAACATGCGGCCAACATGTTCCTCAACATATTAGAGCAAATCGAATCTTTTACAAGACATGATTGAAAAATCCATAACGAATGTTTTTAAATGATCTAATATTCAACATCAGAATGGTGTTAATGTTGAATATAGATCACGGAAGATTATTCCGGACGTGAAATGTAATCAACACCTGTTCGCGATGAAACGTTAAAAAATGCACACGGATTTGCAAACTGCATATAAAGATGCTCGCATGCATGTTGTACAGTATGTTGCAAAATGAATGCATCCAGGTCATGTGAAAGTTTCCTTAAACTTGTTTTCGCAAAAACTTAAATTCAAGAGTATTCGTAACCATTATATTAGGGGTCGTACATAAATTACGTAAGCATGTTTAGGGGGTGGAGGGGGTTTCCGAAAATCCTAAATCCCCATAAGAGGAAGCCTATTTTCGCTTACTCCCGGCGGGGGGTCAAAATGGGCCAAAAAAAAATCCTTACGTAATTTATGGACGACCCCTTATACAAACTTTAATATTAAGGAGGGCACTAAGATTTTAGTCCCACGAACGACGGTCCTTCTACTATTGTATTATAAAAAATAAAATTTTTATAATACAATGTTCGCGGAGAAGGATCGTCGTTTGTGGGACGAAAATCTGAGTGCGCTCTTTTTTGCCCTGCTTACTTCCAAAAACAAGACAACAGGATTCATTTTCCACTATTCTTAACAGATGGACATAAAACCTTATAAGGAATGGATTTTGAGTTAGGTTTGAGTGGTGTTTACTCCTCCAGCCGACAACTTGAAACTAATACAACATTATATACAATTTACAGTTACAAGTCACTAAACTTCACTTATTTATACACTTTCTCCTTCCAACTGTCAAAATAATCTGTCAATTTAAACGAAAAAATGACATTTACCGAAGATAAATTGGAAACGAGGACAAAGTTCATCCTACCTGAGGTGACCCTGTTTCAACATAACACTACGGATCTTGACCGGGACGTCAAAAAATATCCCTGGTGTAGGGCAGCAGCTGCACCAGTACTGGTCTCAGGCCGAAGAGGACTAGGATTTCGAAAGGACTGGGAAGCAGAAAGCCACGGTCGGATCGGAAACTGTGGAGAATGCTTTGAGCAAAGCCCCTTCTCATGAGTCAACCTTACAAGAATTTTGGTCATGAAGAGTTGAAATGTAACGAAGAAACATGTCGAATTAAGAATTTTTGTTAGTTCCTAATCTCCGAAAAAATCTAGGTCACAGAACAATTTAAAAGGAGCGAATTAATAATCGAATAAAAATTCAAGAATGTTTGCATGGAAAATATAAGAGTTTTTCCGGAGCGGATTTCCCGCAAAAAAATCCTTTTCCAAAAAATTTTATTCCTTTAACGCCGGATGCGACAATGATTGTAATGATTAAATTCAGGTATCGATTTTTTTTTGAAAACGTATAAATATTTATTTAAATGGGTGGACAAGTCTACAATATGGATCCCACTTACTTTTATGAGGCTCCTGACCCCACGAAAGGAGATTTGAATAACAGAGCTGTTAGGGGTCGTTCAAAAATTACGTAAGCACATTTAAGGGGGGGGTCCAAATTTGACATCTTACCCATAAGCTAAGCATAGGCGAAATGGGATAAAGCGTGCAAAAAGGGCCTAACCCATGCTTACGTAATTTATGGACGACCCCTTAAGACGTGTGGAACTATTATCCCGTCGTTATCCCGTTTGTGTGGTAAAGTTTGAATCAGATAACCGGCATTCCGTTGAGGATGTAGTAACACATGATAAGAATGATGCCGTAATAAGGCCCACGACTGCTTTATATGTTGACGACCTTACTCCCGTCAGAAAAGAGATAAAAAAATTCTCAGTCTGAGCCAGTTAGCCTCGAGGAATCGAACTCCGATCTCTCCGTTTGCACCAGAGCTTCCGTCCGGCAAACGGAGAGATCGGGGTTCGATTCCTCGCGGCTAACTGGCTCAGACTGGGAATTTTTTTCTCTCTTATACCTCAATTTAATTATTGCACCGGAAATCTTAGTAAGTACGGGATTCATATTTTAATAAAAATTCGTCCTTTTAAGGTCATAAAAGCAAGATTTTATTGAAAAATTTTTTTAACTTACATTATCCTTATGGCCATTTCGGCGTGATGCCATCATCAGAGGAACTAAACGAGAATTAAAATCATATAAAAAAAAACGAATAAATAAAAATAAAAAATCACAAACAAATAAAGGGTTGACATTTGTTTGTGATTTTTATTTTTATTTATTCGTTTTTTTATATGATTTTAATTCTCGTTTAGTTCCTCTGATGATGGCATCACGCCGAAATGGCCATAAGGATAATGTAAGTTAAAAAATTTTTCAATAAAATCTTGCTTTTATGACCTTAAAAGGACGAATTTTTATTAAAATATAAAGTAGGTCATAGGATCTAATTCAAAAGAATTCAAAATCCGCGATTCATTTTGTACCTTTTTGCTTAATCTTTTACTTCTACACTTTGCAGAATTGGGCTGGGAAATCATTTAAGGACAAGACACAGATTTCATACGTTACATAAAATGCTTTATAAGAAATTTGAGCCTCAAAAACTTTTTGCTAGAAATGCCTCGAACAAAGAAAATTATTTAGAGAGAAGTATACAACAAGTTCAAGGCCTTATTTGAAATGCCGGTACTACCTGTTTCAATAGTAACAGTGAGTCGTATTTTAAAAACGAGCAAAAGCTTTTGCTTTTGCTTGTTTTTAAAATACGACTTAAAATTATTTAAGTTTATTTGTACTTGATTAAGTTTAAATGAGTTTTGTAAAATTTAATTTACCTCATTTTAACTTAATTAAGTTTAAATAAACTTGTTTAAGTTTATTCAAACAACTGTTGATGCGTGTTTTCGGGAGAATCCAGCGATGAAGCAAAAAAAAATCCGGAATCCAATAAACAAATTTATTTCATGGTAAATTTACAAGTAAAAAAAAAACCCTTTCGGGTTTTAAGGTAATCACATATTTTACGAAGATTTTGAATAATTTACAATTAATAAAACGAAAAACTTTAAGAAAAACTTTAAAGGAAAAAAAACTTAACCGTGTGCCTAAGAGTCAAAACGGCCACTTGTTACTTGCTCTGAGTGATGAATGTGAGTGAGACCGAGTAATCGGCGTAGCTTTCTTAAGTCGAGGGATCACGCATGCGATGACGTCAGGATTATTGCCGCAGCGCAGCAACGCGATCCCTCGGTCGACAGGAAAACTAGGTCGATCCTCGTGCCTTAATGATAAAAACAGATTGTAAATTATTCAAATCTTCGTAAAATATGTGATTATCTTAAAACCCGAAAAGGTAAGTTTTTCTAGTGATCTTTTTCCGCAAGTGATTGCTTTCTTTTACCACGTGTTAACAAATTTTTTCCTTCTGTTCAAGGTTTTTTTGTTTTGCTTGTAAATTATTTACCGTGAAATAAATTTGTTTATCGGATTCCGGATTTTTTTTTTGCTTTCGTTAATCGCTGGATTTTCCCAAACTCCGAAAACACGTTTCAAATTGACGACCACGTGGACAGGGCCGAGTCGAAGACGCTGAAGACGCTGGGGCAGTGGGAATTGAGTTTTGATTATTGAGCTTGTGCTTTTTGGAGTTTTGTTGTTGTGTAAAATAATTCTAGTTGAATCATCATTCAAAATGGGAATTTTAACATACGTCACTAAATCAGAAAAAGAAGAATTGACTGAAATCTTAAACTTATTAGGTGCCCATTATGACCGAAACGAGCGGATCGAATCCTTACGAGCAAAAGCAAGAAAGGTCAAGTTACTTCTTGTAAAGGAAATAACTCAAAATCTTCCTGCGGAATTAAATTTGATCCCTGCTACCGATGGCAGTAAGGAAATTAATTTTGTACATGATAGATTGTCAATGGGAACATCTGAGACATTCATCTCAGACGGAGAACATTCTTCGATATGTTTATTGGAAGATTCCCTATCTGCGAATGGAACAAGCAGAAAACCTAGAAAGAGTAAGAAAATGCAACGGCAAATTGCTTACTCAGGACCAATGGGAAATAACATAATTAAGGTGGTTGAGTCCTAAGCCTCTGAGTTTGCTGGGCTGCTTGGCTCTCGGAGGTTTCTCCGAGAGCCAAGCAGCCCAGCAAACTCAGAGGCTTAGGACTCAACCACCTTGGCCAAACCAACCGAGAACTGATATGACCACTGGTTATGGTACCACCGCTGGATTGTCTATTGGTATCCCGCATTTTGTTCCCCTAACAATACCTACCTCACACACTTCTCCTGAAGCAAGATATTATTCGATGAAAAGGGTGAAAGAAATTGACTTCACTGCTGTATTAGAGGATGAATAGAGGTTCAGAATTGACCTATTTCAAAATCCCAGCTGATCCCCTTCGACCCCCCAGTACCCATTTATGTGTAATCATTTTTATGTGTTGTATCCCCTTCATTTTTATGTGTTGTATCCCCTTCGACCCCCCAGTAATCATTTTTATGTGTTGTAGCATATCATTTGAAAGACTGTTGAAAATGGATTAAAATGAGACCTTGATTTCTATCCAAAAAGTAGTACTCAATTTCGGACCCTTTAAATGACGATATCTACGTAACTATGAAAGACAGAAATCTCGGCAAGGTCTCATTTTAATCCATTTTCAACGGTCTTTCAAATGATATGCTGCAACACATAAAAATATTTTGGGAGGGGGGGGGGATTTGGGGGTACTGGGGGGGGGGGTCGAAGGGGATCAGCTGGGATTTTGAAATAGCTCAATTCTGAACCTCTATTCATCCTCTAATACAGCAGTCAAGTCAATTTCTTTCACCCTTTTCATCGAATAATATCTTGCTTCAGGAGAAGTGTGCTCAGCGGGATCGTTCACAAAATTTTTTTCAATTGAAACTTTTCAGAGTGAACCTACTAACGCTTCGGCTTACAATAATCTTAGATCTCAATTACCGTCCACTAGTCCTCACTAGTCCACACATATCATCATGTTTTCCTTGTGCGACAAGTTACTCCGAGGGTCTTTTCAGAGCAATCCGTTAGCACTACTTCCGAAGTATGCAAACTTCAACGGAACAAGGAAATTAAGAAAGACACTGTACCTGAACCCAATTTGAGGAGGCAAAATCGATTAAAGTTTTATTGAAAAATGTGATGCAAAAAATAATATTTTTTTTTTTTTTTTTTTTTTTTTTTTTTGCTGAAAAAAGTATCGCTTCCTATCAGAAATTTTGCGTAGATTACGAATACGAAGTCCAAAATTTCATTTTTGTGTACAGTTTTTAAGCTAAAAGAAGAAGCAACCTAAAGTATTTCAGTGTTTAAAAAATAGGCGCAAAGCTCAAAAACCGAACACTTAAAATGATTTTGGACTTCATATTCGTAATATACGCTGAATTTCTGATAGGTAGCGATACTTTTTTCAGCAAAAAAATTCTTATTTTTTGCCCTTATACGGACTTTTCAAAAACTTCAAGGTCATTGCGCGACCTCAAGACGATCTTCTAAAAATCTGAAAAAAATTAGGGTTAATAGTATTATAAAATTGCATTGATTCCCATATCAGGCGTTTTCAAATTTAAAAATTTGCTTTTTTCGGCCCACCCTAACATACATATCTTCTATAGATTTTAAAATTTTAAAAATTTTGTAACTCCTGACTCCCAGGAACCTGGAAAAAGTCGAGAAAACCCGAAGTTCCAACATCAAAATAATAACACTCATCCATTTAGAAAATAAGAAAAAAAAAGTTTCAACTCCCAACTTTTTACTTCAGGTTTTTCCGGGGAAAGAAAAACTCATTATACCATTTTTGCTTTATTGAAAAAAAAAAAAAAAAAAAAAAAAAAAAAATGGCAGAAAATAAAATTTGAAAAAATTTCCAGCCGCAAACTCGAAAAATATCGAATGTATCCGATTTTTTTCTTCCCTAACTGAATTATAATGCGTCTCGAGAGCGATATCACATTTATAAGCTGAATCTAAAAATAACCCTCCCGAGTCTTCAGACAAAAAAAACTCCTGTACAAAACGACATGGACGATTCTCGGAAGAGAAAAAAAAAAAAAAAAAAAGAAAAGAAAAATAGGAAATGCTTTTGGCGACTCTTCATCTGAAAAAAAGAAGCGGATTTTTCTTCAAAAAGGAAAAAAAATTCGAGGGGATAGATAAGTAAATTTTCTTTGAATGAAAAAACTATTAGCAAATAAAAATATGAAAAAAAGGAAAGAAAAGAGAAGATTAAACGCTGGAAAAGTGGAAAAACAGTTTTTCGATATAGTTTTCCCATCTTATTGTCTTCTTTCAGTTCGATTTATGAATAAACCGAATATGTCAGGAGGAAAAACGGATAACGATTTTCCAGGAAAAGGAAAAAAAAACACAAAATGGGATTTATTCTCGGGGAAGACGTTGCGAGATTTAAGGCTGACAATCATGTAACATTATTACCCACAATTAATTAATCAAAACAACGAGAATTAATATTACAGTGATATTTACGTTTTGCATAATGACTGTTATTTTCTTGGATGAATGAACTTTCAACGAGTTTCCCAACTAACGCTTTTCCACGATAATATCGCGCTTTATGTTTAATTCCAACATCTTCGCCAACTTCTTCATTTCGCCCTAGTTAAAACTTTTTATCCCTTGCCTCTTATACATTTATCTTAAAAAAAAAAAAAAAAAAAAAAAAAAAAAAAAAATTAAAGTTCCTTACACAACTTAATAATAATAAATTATTAAAACTTAAAAATGAGACGACTTTTAATTTCAGTTAATTTCCCGCAGAAACTGACATCAAAAACCGGTTTCCATTTTCAGACAAAAATAAAAAAAAAATTGACGTCTGCACTTTTGATACACTTTTATTTTTTTGAAAGAAAAAAAGAAAACTTTTGTTAGCAATTTTTTTTTTTTTTTTAACCTCACCCCCTAACTTTAAATACAGATTTTCCTTTTTCTAACTTTGACACTTGAAATTTCCTTTCTAGTGAAAGAAATTTAATTTCAGATGTTAACCTCAGTAGACACTTTATCCACAATTCGTCGATTCTGCCACTTCTTTGTTGATTATCCCTTAGAGGGCATTTCAACTTTTATACTTTTTCCATGTAGCAAATGGAGTTTCGAAAATGGAAACATTTCTCTCGCAGCAATAAAAATCATGTTATTACATCGAGTCGATTAAAGGTTTACAGGTTAAAAAATTCAGAATTAGCAAAATGTTTATTTTGAATTTTTAATTTCAGCAAGTACGTAATGCTTGGAGCCTATACTAGAGGTCGAGGATCCTCCAGAATAGGGTGGGCCGAAAAAAGCAAATTTTTGAATTTGAAAACGTAGATCCTCCTAACGGCTAACATCGGTTTATTATACTGTAGATTTCGAACGATTTAAATGACTAAATTTGATCAAGTTTTGTCATGATAAAGTATGAACATAAGTCGTAATTCGGTCGCAGTTCTTGCGTTTGCATTTTGCATTGTTGGTGTTCTTGTATTGCTTATTTATTACCATTCCGGAAGAATCAAAAAGGAAAGCTGTACGTCAGAGCCAAAAAGTTCAATATGCAAATTCAAGATGGCCGTTTGTTATGGTAAACAACGTTTAGCGGACATCTTTAATTTGCATATTGAACCTTTTGGCTCTGACGTACAGAAAGTTAAAAAAATGGCGTCTGCTTTGTTATTGTTTTTGTTATGAAGTTTTGTATTTTTTTTTTTAAAAAAGCTTTAGTTTTTTCGGGAGGTTAAAAAAAAGGGGGGGTTTCTTTTTTAAGCGGGTGAGGAAGAAAGACGATCGGATTAGAGACCCTTAATTAAAAGAGACTGGCCAGAAAAAATGGGCGCGAAAAAGCGGTGTCAACTGGACATGCGCACTGTGTTTTATTTCATAAAGCAAACTGTCATCTGCAGACCTGAGCAAACAAAAATGGCGATTGTTTATTTTTTAAAATCAAAGTGATCAATAAATAAACGAATTTTCAATTTTTCAAATAAAATGAGTGGAAATAATCAAAATTTGTGAAAATAAAACTTAAAAAATGTTGACATTGAAATATTTGGTAAATGTTGATTTTTTCCAAAATACGCAATCGTCATTTTCTTTTGCTCGGGTTTGCAAATGGTAGCTGTTTTAAAAAATTAAACTCAAAGCGCATGTCCCATTGACACCGCTTTTTCGCGCCCATTTTTTCTGGCCAGTCTCTTTTAATTAAGGGTCTCTAGATCGGATTGAATCATAATTTGTTTAAGGATCGAGGATATATTTCTTGGTTTTACAATCTAAACGTTTCACGGATTTTGACTATATGTTGATGAAATATTTGCTGATTTCGGGATTATATTAGATGAAGATTATATTCGATCATTTAAATGATTAATTGATTATATTAGTGGATTTCAATAAATTCAACTATTATTGTTTTGAAAAATTTTAATATTCAAATGCTTCTTATTTAATTTACCAAAAATGAAAGATAACAATCCACAAAAAAAGGGGGTTTAGTTTCTAAAGGGGTAAGGTTGTTTTCTCTGAATCATATCCATTTTCATATTCGCCATGCATGATGTTTATTTTAAACAGTTACTAACTAACCAAACCTTTGAAATGTTATTCACAAACAGTAAATTATAAATAGCAGAAAAATGACGAGCAAGCGAATTTTTGAATTGGAAAACGCCTGATATGGGAATCAGTGCCTTATTATAATACCATTAACCCTAATTTTTTTCAGATTTTTTTGAAGGTCATCTTGAGGTCGCGCAATGACCTTGAAGTTTTTAAAAAGCTCATAAGGGCAAAAAATAACATTTTTTTTTGCTGGAAAAAGTATCGCTTTCTGTCGGAAATTTTGCGTAGATTACGAATATGAAGTCCAAAATTCATTCCTGTGTACAGTTTTTAAGCTAAAAGAGGAAGCAGTCTAAAGTATTTCACTGTTCAGAAAATAGGCGTAAAACTCTTAACCGAAAACCGAGAACTTAAACCAAATGATTTTGGACTTCATATTCGTAATCTACGCAAAATTTCTGATAAGAAGCGATACTTTTTTCAGAAAAAAAAAATTCTTATTTTTTGTCCTTTTATGGGTTTTTCAAAAACCTCAAGGTCATTGCGCGACCTCAAGATGACCTACAAAAATCTGAAAAAATTAGGGTTATAATAAGGCAAGGCATGATTCTCATATCAGGCTTTTCAAATTCAAGAATCCGTTTTTTCGGCCCACCCTACTCCAGAAGACAGTACGTGCTATTTGGGCAAGCTGGTACTTGAGTACCAGTTGAAATGGAGCAATATGCAAATGCTTCTTCGAAAGGTAAACATAAACCTAAACATTCAGGAAGTTTCGAAAAAAATTAACAGAGAAGACCCGAACCCTCGCCTTCCAGTTTGGCGAGGGGCTCCTTTAGCCGCTCCAACCAATGAAGCCCTCGAGCGGAACACTTTCGCCCCTGAAAATACTAGTTTACATCCTACAATCTCATAGAAAATATGTATTTTCATTGAAAATGACTCATATAGAAAAGGACTTTCCCCAACATCAAAAGTTACACGGCAGCAAATCTCACCGTTTGAATAGTGTCGAAATGATGTTTTACTTTGTTTGCTTTTCCCGTTAAACACTCCAGTAACGGTTATTTATTCCATCTTTCGGATCCTTTTCCTCTTACTCTCGATCCCTATTTTGATTTGTTGATATTTTCCTCGTTGTTTGCTACTTTTTTTTTTTTTTCGTTTCATTTTTTTCATTTTATTTCTGTTCGGTCGATTTTAATTTAAAGAAAAAAAAATCGCAGCCGTTTGACAGATTAAACGAGAGACATAAATCATACGCCCGAAAGCGTAATTGGATCGCTATTATTATTATCATTATTTTTTTCCCCTCTATGAAAAAAAAAATATTCATTCATTTTCAAGCTCTTAATCCTGATACGATCAGATAATACGAAAAAAAAAGTGAAATTTTCGCCGAAGTGATGAAGTCTCGACCTTTTACTTCCTCAGACAAGGTTCTACAGGAAAAAGCCAAAGCGTTTTCAAACTTTTAAGGAAAGTTTACGAGATCAGACATATTCAGGCTTCGATCGGTCTGTGCGTGTAAATAATCGGGAAAAGGCTTCTTCTCTCCTGCTTTTCTCTTCTTTTTTTTTTTTTCAGTTTTCTGCTTTTCTCTTTCTCGTGGGATGGGGAGTAAATGTTAGAAAGCAATAAATCGTCGTCGTCTTTTTTATAACCCGCTCCTCTTTTTTTTTTTTTTCTTTATTCTCAACAATGAAAATTTTGTTCGGTCAGGGAAAATAACAGAAATTTATTTTTGTTGATATTTTATATTTATTTAATTAGAGAGAGAAAAAAAAGATGGATTACAGACTTTAAATGGGTAGCAGAATCTTTAAATTTTCTGCGATTTAAAAGGTAAAAATCGGGTTATGGTAAAGATGTTGGTCTAAAAATGAAGTCAAATTTATGAATAAAACATGTGGATCATTCTCAAAAAAACGAATCTTTTATGTTTCGACCGATTACCCCCCCAAAAAAAGAGGTTTTAAAATATTTTTTCGTTTCATACAACTCAAGCGTAAAACTTAAAAAATATTAGGTATCAATCTCTTAAAACTTCATAAAAATAATATAGGGTAGAGGACCCAATAATGGAACAGCACCCAGTAATGGATCATTTGCTGTTTATCAATTTCTTATTAACAAAGGAGGAGGGTCCATAAGGCCGATTTTCGGGCTCTCAATAAATTGTTTGTCAGTATGGGTCAGTAAATGAAACCCATTCTAGAAATATCTGCATATTAAAGTAGTCGTTTTCCCAAAGCCTCATTTTGCGGGGCCTTGAGGGACATGGCCAAACTTTGACTTTTTAAAAAATAAAAAGCTATAATCGAGTATTCTTTAAGTATACTTTTTCGCCAAAAACGCTTCTTACAGATTGCCTATAGCGGGCAGCAAGGTGCTACTTAAGCAAAATGACTACTGTACCATTAAGGTTATTTTAGGTAAATTTGGTGAGACAAGTCAATTATCAATATTTTTTGGTGGAGCCGAAAAAAGCCCCTTATGGACCCTCCTGTTTTAAGCTAATCTGGAACCGAAATCACTCTTAAGTGATGCGAAATATTACTGGCTTGCAAAATAATAGGGTATTTTTAGGTATATTTATTTTCGAAAAATTCTGGTGTAAAAATAAAGTACATACACTTAAAGTATTATTTGTGTAATTAAAATATTAAAAAAAAAAATTTTTTCTGTATGCAATAATTTGCTCAAGTTGGGGCTTGAAAATTGCAAATTAAAATGGTCGGAATAAGCGTTGTGACGTCATATGTTAATACCGTTCTGCCGGAAAATTTGTCATAGAATGCAATGCTTTCAATGTTTATAAACCAAGCCACCGCATTCTTGTAAACTTTTTTCGGACAGAACGATATTAACATATGACGTCACAATGCTTTTGCGCTTATTCCGACCGTTTTGATTTACAATTTTTTTAACACCCAACTTAAACAAATTATTGCATATAGAAAAAAATTTTTTTTAATACTTTTTAAGACAAATAATTTTTTAAATTCATGTACTTTAATTTTACTCCAAAATTTTTCAAAAATAAAAATACCTGAAAATAGCATATTGTCCATAAGTTGCTTTCTCGATCAGTTATTGCGATAAAAATAAAATTAAAACTAAAAATAAATTAAAATTAAAAATAAAATTAAAAGAGATTTTTCAGTGAAATAACTGGGCAGCCATTTTCTCTAACGAATTTCAGTCCAACAAACTTAATTTTTTTTCCGGTATTTTGAGACTCGATTTGCTCGAAATAAATTTTTTTTTGTTAACATTAAGGATCAAAGAATATTATTAATTTTAACGAATTTAACTTTCCGTTTGCGGATTTCCTCTTTTTTGGAAGTAAAATTAGTGTTCCAAACCTGGGGCTCGAAAAACAGCGATCACCAGTAATGGATCAAAAAAATCCAAAGTTATCCAAAAGTTTTGGATATAAATCGCGCCTAAAATGTAAAATTACAAAAAAGTTCAAGCATTTTTAAAATCATAAAGCACTTCGTTCGCTACACAAACCGGCCGGTTTTGTTACCGGTTTTTGGAAAAAAAAATTGAAAAATAAAAAGGAATTCGACATTTTTTTAAAAAAAAAAACATGGATAAATGTTATAACATTATTTTAAGATTGTATAACCTTATCTTAACTTCAAAATTAGCCAGTTAAAGGCTTTAATAAGTCCTAAATACCTTTATTTCGCGTTATTCATTTTGAAAAACAAAATGGGAGTCCCTTGAAAATTCCGATGAAACAGAATTTTTTAAAACAAGCAACTTTCATTTTTGTTCGTTTTATGTATACTTTTTAGCTACAGAAAGATTAAACGGGTAAATAATTACATATGAGTTATGTTCATTGCATCCTATTAATACAAATTTGATAAATTAACGAATTAAATGTATAACGAAAACGATCCCGTGTGAAAACCATTATTATCGGGACTCTTCGTTTGCCGGCAGACGTGAGAGCACTTTGGCACATTTTATTTTATTTCATTTCACAAATGAAATAAAATAAAATAAAATGGAGGACCGTAATTTATTATTTTTAAAGGAGTTAGTGCGTAGTGAAGAGGAAATTATATTGAGGTATTATACCTCTAGGAACCCCGTACACGAAATGTAGAATAATAGAAGCGAGGAAAGTGTGCACTTCACATACCGTAGACTGGGGTGAAGTTGAAAGGTGGGGTGAAGTTGAAGGGAAATTCAAAACAAAATTCTAGATTTATTTTAGGCACAAAAAATAAAATTTTTTATTTAAGTATTCCAAAAACAATATCTTAACGATATAAAAAAATTTATTTTTAGTGCTTAAAATAAACCTAGAATTTTGTTTTGAATTTCCCTTCAACTTCACCCCAATCTACGGTACATTAAGAAATATAATAGAATATACGAGATAAAGAAGGAATAACGAACATATAGAAGGACAACGAAGAAAAATTTAATCAACTTATTTTTGTGTGACCAGGAACGTGTTTTCGAAAATTTTTTATGCCATTCGTGAAGACAACCAGGAAGCCTACAGAATTCCTCCCCAACGATCAATTAAGGATTTGTATTCGGATTCTTCCGGATCCCAAATCACCGGATACAATCCTTTTATTTAGTGATTTATCCAGTTGCAGTGACAGTAGTCATTCGTCCCTTGATTTAAGTGACTTGTCAGACGACGGGTTAGATGATTGTAAGTACTTGTATTGACTGGCACTGATTTGTATTGCTTTGTTTTCCAAATATGACTTTTTTTTTTAAATTTTGTACATCCGGACGTAATCAATGCCGTAATCAATGAAAAAAAAAAAATTACACTTTAGGGTTTTTTTTCAAGAATTTATGATCCCATAATATTATGAGGCCTTAATATCTTCCAAGATATTGTGACGTAGAACTTTTTAGTAATCAAACTGCACTACCTCCCACTAGGGTGGTTCGAAAATCAACTTTTTTGGAATTTCAAAACTCCTATATCGGGAAAAGTCTCTTTAAAGGTAGAGTATCAACCCTGAATTTTTTCAGATTTTTTGAACGGCATCCTGAGGTGTTGATATAAGGGTGATTTGGTAGACGTGGTCGTAAAAAAGATTAATGCGGGGGTACTGCATCCAGGCATGTGGGTTACTGGGCATCCAGGCATTCAGGCGTTACTGGGCATCCAGGCTGCTGAGCGCTCCGCCACCTGAATCTCGTCGAGGTCCGGCTTAGTGATTTTCCTAATCTACGGCCACACAACAGATTTATATCATAAAATAATAAAGAACTATTTGCTAGGAAACACGGATATATTCTGATGAGTCATAAACGGTACACTTATGAGACTAGGCCCCTTACCGATCGCTTATTCAGCGTTTTGCCGGTCAAGAACCTAGCTCGTCTTACGGATGATTTTTATCCTCAAAAATAAACGCCAAAAATCCGCCAAAAATGAACCTTTTTTTTTCGCATAAAAGACCATCGATTCCTATCGGAAATTTCACGTCGATTACGAATTTGAAGTCGAAAATTAGTTTTGGTGCACGGTCAAGCCACAGGCAAAATGCCATAAGCAGGTTTCCAGAGCTTTTAAATCCGGCCTGTAGCTCAAAAATTATACACTAAAACTAATTTTCGACTTCAAATTCGTAATCTACGCGAAATTTCCGATAGAAATCGATGGTCTTTTATGCAAAAAAAAAAAAAACTTCCAATATGGGCTTTTTGGAAAGTTCAAGGCCTATTTACTTTAAAAAATTTCTGTTTTTCGAAAAAATATACCAAAGCGAACAATACAACTATGTACCGATGTGTTAAAAAAAATTGTGGAGCCTATTTTATAATTGACGAGAACTTTAGCATACTTAAAAACTGTTGGTTTTATGAGCATGAATTCACAAGTGCTTTGGATATTAAAAAAATTCCTTTTCATCACTCAGTGCAGAAAACTTATATTTCCGCACTAGTGCGTTTTAGAAAAACCTTTATTGCGCTGTGCTTTGTGATGAAAAGTAGCTTACAACACAAGAACTGCAAAAGAATTACCCGTCGAGACCTTTTTAAAGCCCTCGCCTTCGGCTCGGGCCTCAAAATCGGCCTCGACGGACAATTTTACCTTTTGCAGCTCTTGTGTTGTAATATACTATTTCTTTAATATCCAAAGCACTTGCGAATTCATGCACTTTTGGAAAGCTCAAGGCCTATTCGTCACCTCAGGATGCCGTTCAAAAAATCTGAAAAAATTCAGGGTTGATATTCTACCTATAAAGAAACTTTTCCCGATATTGGTGCTACGTAATTCGCTTCTTTCGTTTTGTTTTCTTTCGGTTTTCGTTTCTTCCCTTTTGGTTCGCTTTCCAGTTTATTTCTTTGGATTTAAATAGATTTCTGTTAAAGTTTCGGTAGAATTCTGTTAAATTTTTAAAACAGTTAGTGCAGGAAAAAAAAATTGAATTATTTTATTTATTTTTTCTGTTTCATAGATGTTAACACAAAGCTGCCGAAGATTTAACGCTACAGCCCCGTAAAATCGTTCGATCGGAACTGAGCTGAACTTCAGCGTTACACATTCACAATGATTACGATTTCTGTAACTTAATGGAAATTATTGCAGGCCAAATCGCAGGTAATTCTCATTTCTTTCAGGTAATAACCTATCTAATAAAGGGGTTTCACTTTACGAGGTGACAATATTTATCCTTGCAATTTTATTATATATTTATGCTAGGTTAGCCATTAATTGGCTTAAATCTTAGATTGATATTCAATTTGAAAGGAACACCTGGGTGGTCAGGTAATCGTCTCCAAGTGAATGAATTAAACAATCTTCTGGACCAGATCAAAAGGCTACACTTTATTATTTCAATTATCTCCAAGTTTAAACAGGCGACAGTTCGACAGAATAAAAGAATTCGCGACCTTAGAATACAAACGGCGCAAATCAATTTTTGAATTGACACTTGTTATATATGTTTACCTTATGACGAGGGTATGTTAATTCAAAAATTGATTTGCGACCTTTGTATTCTGATGTCGCGAATTTTTAAAAAAATGACAAAGGAACTCAACGAATGATTCATGATAACAGACCCAAACAACCGCGGTTGATAGCGACTCTGCTTGATCCTCGATTTAAAGGTTTGAAGAAAGTTTTAATATTCCCGCGAACTAATTACGTGATGGAAATATATACGCTTCTATAAGGTAAACAGGTATATTCAAGTGTATATTTATGAAAAAAAAAGTCTCTCGGAAGCTCTAGTCATTAACCTGATTGCATTTGTCTGTCACCTGTTTGAGGAACAACATTTGCCTTCAGGTTACCCGTGCGGTTTTCGGTGATCGGTTTTGTGTTCGAGTATTTACAATTTTTAAATTTTTTTAAAATTTAGTATAATAGGTGTCGTGGTATAAAAATGCCGAATCAGAACGTTAGCAGCAAAACTGGCTATCCGAAAAATTTTAGAGAGTGTATTTGGCCAAAATTGGTCAAATGGGAATTAAAATTTGAGCTAAATTTTTATCGATTTTTGGGAACTTTGAACGGCGGTATTTCCAAAACCGGACGGTTTTGGAAATATCGCCGTTCAAAGTTCCCAAATTCAAAAATTACGAAAAAATTCAGGTTTGCATATCTCAATAGCCTAAATCGAAATTCCAAAGATGAAAAAAATCGGAGAGTCCCGAAATAGGACAGATTTTGTCCAATTTCGGGATTCTTTCCTTCTTGGTCGCTCCACCGACGCCTCAACCGCCCCCCTTTTTTTTTAAAAACTTAGTCATTCCAATTTTTTAAATTTGTCAGACTGCCTGATTATCAGACCAAACTACCCCAGTCCATTCGATTATCATTAGCTGCAGGTCAAATGTTCTTCTTTTTAACTGGGATTTAAAAAAATTCGTTTTCGGTATCGAAAAAAAAAAAAAACCTGCAAGGCAACGGAAATTTTATCGATCCCGATGCCAATTTTATAACAAACTCGTCTATCAAAAACCGAACACGATCAAACATCCTGATATCTTTTCCATTTGATTCTTTTTCTTTTTCTCCAAAATTTGTTTTCCCTTTTTCTTTTTCGCATTGTCACATTCCATTTTAGGAACCATGCGATATCGCGTGCCCCCTTCCTTTTTAGCTCCCAAGATGGCGCTCCGGTTTTTGTTACAAACCCTCAACGCAAAAAAAAAAAAAAAAAACATTTTCGGTAAATATTGAATGGAAAAAAAAAAAAATCTAAAAAACCGCAATTGATGTTTCACTCGCTAAACATGAATTTTACATGCGGAAAATGGATCAATTCCCAAAACCGAAAAGATATAAAATACAAGAGGGGTGGGAGGGGAGAGAAGGGGAGAAAGGCGAAATTATCCGAGTGATAAATGCAATGCGACCAAAATCGCTCACATGAGAATCTCTTTCCGATGAGGAAACTCCCGGAAAAATCTAATCCGCGAGAGAAGAAGCGAAAATTCGAAAAAGGTTTCTTTTTTTTTTTTTCCTCTGCCCAATTTTTTCCCCCTTCTTAAGCGAAGGGTTAGACAAAGCTTTTGGAGCATAAACGGCTTAGATTATACACAAGGTATATGTGTTCCCGGAATAAACTTTCCGAAGAAAGCATCCTAGTTGAGAATGTCGGGTTTACTTTAAAGCAGCTGAGATGAAAATCTAAAACAGGGATCCGAGAGGAAAGGCGGAGGGGGAAGGGGAGTTTAAGTTCTTATATCGCCGGGAGTAATGTTTATTTTAATAGTTTGACTTTGCAATAACTAGTCGTTCGTTTTCTTGAAAGAGAAAATTCTCCGAAGATAAAATCGATGAAATTATTATTATTATGATCGCTATAAGGCGATTAGGGATATATTTCAAATGTGCTTGGTGAAGGACTAGGCACGCAGCAAATAAAACCCGGAAACCGTTATTATCAAATAAAGTAAATATTTGAACGCTGGCGGTAAATGAAAGCATCACGCAAGGCTGTTATATTTCACTTACACAAATTCCTAAAAAAAAAAAACATGATTTACTAACTTCGATCATGTCTGATGCAATCCGCTGCACCCCTATGCTACGCCAAACTCATGTACATATGCGTTTAACATTCTCTCAAGTCAACTCCTTAATATAATTATCCTGGGTCCAGGATCGGAAAGTTTGAGTCGAGGGGTTACTTACTCCCAAAAAAAGAGTACACCGTAACGCTAAAATGCAAACTATAAATGCAGCAATGGTAATGCACAAATGCAAGAGATGCAAATGCAATGGTAATGTCAGTAATGAAAACAATGCGAATGAAAGTGATGCAAAAAATGCAAACAAAAGTGATGCAAAAATGCAAATAAAAGTGATGCAAAAATGCAAATAAAAGTGATGCAAAAATGCAAATAAAAGTGATGCAAACAAAGCAAATTAAATTTTAATTTTACAACAAATGGAAATGCAAATTAAGGTGATGCAAACTAAGTTGAAATAAAAATAATGCAAGCAATGCGAATGCATTAACAATGCAAATCAATGAAAATGCAATGATAATGCAAAGTAATGACGCCACCCTATGAGATTGTACCTCATGATGTGGTACAATTATCTAATGCGCCAAGGTAATGCAAAGTATAGTCTATACCAAAATTCATGAGTGGTCTAAAGCCCTCGGCATCGTCCTGAAAATCTACTCGTACGATTTTAGCTCAATAACACAGCAATTTTCTCAGTATGCAAATCGATCCAAAACATTTGTTGTCATCGAAATAGCATGAAAAACAGGCTTCGGCATCGACCTTCAACTTTGCAACCCTGCCTGGCACTTGTAAAAAACAAAAAGAAAAAAAAATCATCGTATTTAATATTTAAAAATTTCAGGCTTCAGTGAAAATCCTCGCTGAAAATTCGAAATCTCTAATCCGTAAAAAAATAAAAAGTTTACGTCTTCCATTTTTTTCCTCTCTATTTTCTTTTTTCCTTTTTTTTTTCCCCTTTCTCAGATGCGTAACTTTTACATATTAATAAGTAACGGGAAATGTTTACACCGGCACTTTTCGAACAAGTAAGCGAAGACGGAACAGCGATGGATCATTTATTACGATAACATCGTTCTGTTATTTGGATAATGCAATGTACGTGTTGAATCTTAAAGACGTCGTATATTTGAACCCGGTTATGCAACAAGGTAACAGGTCGGAAAAAAATCAAAACTGGAGATAATTCAAATGTATTTAGGACCATATTTTTCGTCTTAGAAGTTTTCCAAAAAAAAAATTGTCGATTTTTTTTCTCTAATGGCAATTTTTGGAACTTTAAGCTGAAGTCGCCACGCTTTACCGCTGAGTAAAAAATTAAAAAAAAATCGGGTTTATCAGTACACCAAAGAGAACCAGTTTTGGGAGTAAGCGATTTTAAATTAAAAAATTGCTAAAATAAGGGACACCCCACAGTACATAGTAGTTGGCTAAGACAAAACCCCAATCGAATATCAGAAGTTTCATCAAATAATTGTCACAATTTTAGATTTCTCAAAACCAGGGAAAAAAATCGAATAACTCGCTTATTTAATAAATCATGAAACGGAAAACACAAAAAGCAATAAAGAATTCTACGGAATCCGCAAAACGGATATAATGCAATTCAATGTGGAAAACCAAAAAACAACTGGCTAAAACAACGAACCATCGATTAAAATTCATGGGGCGGTATTTTTTTTTTCTTTTCGCTTTTCCTCTCGGCGGAATTGACCCATACCGATGTGAGGGAGGAATTAATTTGTTAAATTATTAAATATTCCAAACATTGTCATATCTGGTAACACAACCTTCGATGCAAAAGGCGCGGGTTTGAAAAACCTTTATTTACGATTTCCTAAGAACTCGTAAAAGCTCCTGTCACAATTTTTTTTTAACGAAAAAAGGAAAAAAAAAAAAAAAAAAAACGAAACACGCTCATCTCGAAACGAATTTATGTACTACAACAAAAATGCCTCTAAAAGACATAAAATCATCGAACCATTACCAGTTTCACAAAGTTCGCCAAAAATATTTCACCGATTTTTTTCCCTTGCATAACAGCAAAAAAAAAAAAAGTTTCACTTCTTTCAGGACAAAGGATTTATGTTTCATTTCCATTATATTCTCCTAGTCTTTTTTTAAATCCTTTTCCTGCGTTCCTATCGCTCTCCAAATTTTTTGGCTGTTTCCTTTTTATTTTATTTTTTCAAAAAAGTAAGGCTTTGCTAGAGGTATGCAGAATTCCTTTTGCATACCCCCAGAATGCGGCTGAATTACCCGTCACCTTTCAAAGCAAAACAAAAAAAAATTCAATATCGGGTACAACAAGAGTATTATTTTTTTTTTAAATTGTGGCGCATCTTGCCCTTTCCACCAATTATCGGATTATTATAAATTGACATTTAAAAAGGGAAAATGTCTTGCCCAAGGAACCTTTCATCCTTCAAAGAACATGACCTTGCTTTTTTGACGATAAAGTCATTTGAATCGATTCCTTGGTGCTTGAATCGGTGCTTGAACTGGTGATAAATGAAAAAAGAAAAGATTCGGGGAGAAGGAGAGAGAAAAAAAAAAAAAAGCTTTTGAAGGATAAACTGACATTCTTTTGATCCAAAAAAAAACTAATGATGAGCTACATTACTTTGGGTAATATCAACTCATTACTTGTTGGACCAAGCGAAATGTTACTTAATTTTTTATCTTCGGTTAATGTATTGACCTTACATTGACCTGAAAATAATTGGACGACAAAAAATAAATTAATAAATAAACAAAACTTTTTTTTTTATTGGAATTCCAGTTGAATGATTGCGAATTTAATGTCTGGCAATTGAAGGAAGTTTCGAGTGGGATTAAAACAACAATCATTATATTCCATTTGATTCAGAAATTTTTAATAAACGTTTCTGTTCGATTCCTTCCCTCAAGTTTCTTGCTTTATAAAAATTCAGAAAAGCAGTTCAAACCTTTTTTTTTTCTTTTATTAAATTTTTTCTCTTCTTTCTACATCACCGTAAGAACTGTTGAAACATTTAATGAATTTTGATTCGGTTTTTTTTGTAAAAAGCAAAACTTTTTTAAGAAGCGAAGTTTCCTCAAACCAAAAAAAACGTATTAGCAGACAGACGTTTAGCAGAAACAGATACAGCACTGAAAAAGACAAATTGAGGTCTTTTTTTCTTTAAAGCATACCTCCGGTATAAGCTATTTAGATTTATGTCCATTTTGAAATTGGATCTTACTTCCCATTCATAATTTATGAAAACAATCAGTTAATTGCTGGAACGGACTAATGGCAATATTCCTTAGGACAGCAGGATGGCTGTGCATAAGCATTTTAAATCCATTCTTCGGAGATGAGCTAACGTATCTCCATCGTAAATATAATTGGCGTTTGTCTGTTTCCACGTTTCGTGGAAGTGTCACGTGATCACAAGTTTACACCTCTACACCTGAAAATTTTGAACAGAATTTTTTTCCTGTAATTAAAAACAATATTCTAGGGCTTCTGATTCTTGGGATTGTAACCAGAAAGTCCGAGCACGTATTGAGCAAGCCACAGGAACTTTACTCAAAATGAGGAACCTGTTGTGCAATCGCAACTTGAGTCTCCAAACAAGGGTCCGTATCGTCCGATGCTACGTTTTTCCCGTGCTCTTATATGGACACGAGGGATGGACTTTAACTAAAGCGTTGGAAAAGAAGTTGGAGGCTTTTGAGATGTGGGTATACCGTCGAATGCTTAAAATTTCGTGGACTGACAGGGTGAGAAATACTGACGTCTTGGCTCGTATGGGAAAGGAGTTGGAAGTGCTGTACGAGATCAAGCGTCGGAAGCTCGATTATTTCGGCCACGTGATTCGAAATGAAAAGTACCTCCTCCTTCAGCTTGTGATGGAGGGAAAAATCGAGGGTAAGCGCAAGCAAGGCCGTAGGAAAACCTCATGGCTTAAGAATCTCAGAGACTGGTTTGGTGTTGATTCCTTGAGTCTTTTTAGAGCGGCGGTCTCAAAAGTAAAAATCTGCCAGATGATAGCCAATCTTCGTCGCGGAGACGGCACTTGAAAGAAGAAGATTCTAGGGCACAAGTTTTTAGAAGCTCAAATTTCGACCTGGTTCGTGAGATCCGATGGTTCCATGCAAAAAGGACTTATTCGTATGTGACGTCATAAGTTTTCCGGCTTACAAAATATGAAAGTGAATACTATAAACGATGGTAAATTGTGCTAATCTTATTTTAATAACGATCGCCACATGTTTGGTAGCATTGCCAAAAGGGTTTAGCAATGCTATCCAATAACCTTTAACAGAAACCGATCGTAATGATTACCAGAGAAACCTGGTTGTCAGGCCGTAACCCTGAAAGTTTGGCAATGATTACCAGATTCAGGCATTGAGCACCAGAGTGGGTTTCTCCGTGTAGTCTCATGATCTTCACAAACAGTCGAAACACACTATTTCCATCGTAAGATGGAGATACGTTAGTTCACCTACGACGCACGGCCGTCTCTAAATTTTCCTCAGTACAAGCAAAAGCCAGCGCGAGTGAACCTGTCGTCAAACTGGCCATTTGACTCATTTATAGGTTTAATAGGTCCAAAAGCGGACTGTTGTCGATGCAGCGATGGGGCTCCAAGCCCTGTAAAAGCTTGTTGTCGTTTGGTTGTATAGGTTTAAGGGCTAGGAAATATCCTCACAGTGTACATCCTCACTTCTATACCGTATATTGTAAGGAAATTGGGTATACGGCTTCAGCTGTGGTAGTCACGTACTACGCTCCATGATGATGATGATGATGATGATGAATTTTCATTACTATCAACACAAATGTTTAGACCTAACCCAACATTGAGTAACGAGAACCAATTTTTTGTCCGTGTAACTACATGAATGCAATTTAGATTCACTGCGCTCTGTATAAACACTTATTACCGAATACGCATCGGTGCCCCTGATCTTGACGTTTTACTGCGATCTAGAAATATTTGTTTCCAAACAAAAACTTTCAAATCGAAGAGGCACCCGAAAAAAAAGTTTTCACAAAAAACCCTTGCTTACAGGAAAACCAGATTTAAAAAAAAAGGTTTCATTGTAAACTTTGTTTAGGAGAAAACGTTAATGAACTTTGAAGTATTCAATGACGCGTGAGCTCATGGGTCATCCCAACAATGATACCAAGATTTCCGTTGCCAGGATCCCCGGAAGAATGCAAACAATTCGAGAAAGGATGGCTTCGTTGTCACAATTACGTTCCGGAGGTTTAAAGCTGAATTATTTGCACAGGAATTTTATGTATCCCTGAAATTCCCAGCACGACAAAGAGAACCCAGGAAAAAAGCTTACCCAAAAAAAAAAAAAAAAAAAAAAAAAAAAAAAAAAAAAAAAAATTTAATGATAATTAACGAACTCGGTGGAGGAAACGACGTCATTATCAAACATGATTTCGAAAATATTTACAGTCAATTAAATAACGAAACTAGTCGACCCGGTTTTTACATTTTCCAAGGAGGAAAATGCGTGGAAAGCTAATGACGGCGTGTAGGGTTAGGATGAGGGTTCATTTACCTGACTTGAGTTCAACTTTTAGCCCTCCGTCAAATTTTGTGTTTGAGTTATCTGTTTTAAAGTCCTCGGGAGCTGGGATAGACGTTTTAGTTATCTGAAACGACAGGTGGAATGTTCCCTTTAGAGGACAGGTAAACGAAGGATCGGGAAGCGGGCGTGCGAGCTTGGGAGCTCCCCGCCCAGGTAAGGCACCGAACTCTTTCGATGTCTTTTCCGAACATTTTCTTTAGTGCATTTTTTTACGGGATATGGATCTTTTTATAAGGAAATCACGATTAAAAGTTCGTGAACTTAATAAGCTAAACATAGGAAATCAGTTGAAAAGTTAAATCGAAGAGGCGAAAGATGGAATTGAACCATCGACCTTTCGTTTTCATGACGACTGCTCTACCACTAAGCTACTTCGACAATCGATTCAACTATCAACTGATATGGTACTTGAATGGAAAAGCACGCAGTATATGGAATTAAGATGTTAACAGAGGAATTTTTTACTTATCCATTTCAGTCGGCCGTAAATCTAGGCTATCATGAAATATCAAATAGTTTCCCCCGCCCGCCCTCCCTACCCTCCATAGCAAAGGAAAACTGCGAATATAACCCAATTTTATTTAAATTTTTGATTTTATTTTCGATCCTAATTGATAATCTTTATTGCATTTTTTTTTTTTTTTTTTTTTTTTTTTCCTTATAAAAAGATCCATATCCCTTAAAAAAATGCAATAAAGATTATCAATTAGGATCGAAAATAAAATCAAAAATTTTCTTTAGTGTTTAATGGGAGAAATCAATTAACACAGAGAAATCAAATTACTCATTTGAAATTAGTTTTTTTTCCTCTAGAGGAAAAAAAAACTGGAAATCATGTTTTGTTTTGTTTGAGTTTTTGCCAAGCGGACAGGGATGACAAAAAAATTCTGCAATTACACCTAATTTCGGGCCTTATCGATGTAAGGTTCGGCGTTCCAGAATCATACTTTCCAAATTCAAATATAAAAAAAAGAATATAGTTTAGTATCTTTTGTTATTAAGAAATGAGTAAAAACGGCTTTTTATTATAAAAGTTTTCAAAATCTAAAAAATCAAAGTTTTTCTTATTCAAAAGTGATATTAATCACCAAACCGATCAAATACAAAAGTATTATAAATCCCTAGCTTCTGGAGCTTGTTTGGTGGAGTCTTAACTATATTGAAAATATGTGCAACAACTCATATAATAAAAACTAAAAAACCGAAAAAAATAATCTCATGGAATATGATAGCGAGCTTCAATCGGGGGAGGGGTCATATCTCTCGCGGTGCCAATTAAGATGATACAAATGTTAAAAGTAGTAAACTATCCTTTGTCAGAAAATAGTTTTCAACTATTTTTCAGGGGTATTAAAGAAGTAGATGTAGTCAGAATAACAACAGGAATTAAATTAAATATGACTAACTTTAAAAAAGTCACGCAAGACACGAATGAATGGTGAGAGGACTTCCATTGAACTGATAAAAGATTACCGTATTTCTTAAAGGGGAAGAAAACTTGTAAATTCTTGTAGGTGAATTTAAGTACTGTTTCTTGGCTGCTGGCAACTCTTCACCGTAAAAAATTTTTTGTAAATAATAACAAATATGTCAGAAATGGTCCACATAACTTTTTTATGTTGTTTTCTTCCAAAAGGTAAATATATACAAAACAACAAAAAAGATATGTGGACCGTTTCTGACATACGTTTATGTTACTTTTAACACAAAATTTTTTACGGTGTTGGAAAATGTGAAATGATTTCTATGTTTAGCTTTTGTTAATTGTTTAATTTATTTTGTTAATTTTTGTAAAAAAAAAATGTAAAAGCTTTTTACTTTTCAAATTAAAAAAAAAAAAAAAAAAAAAAAAAAAAAAACATGATCGGTTTGGTGATTAATATCACTTTTGAATAAGAAAAACTTTGATTTCTTATATTTTGAAAACTTTTATAATAAAAAGCCGTCTTTAGTCATTTCTTAATAACAAAAGATACTAAACTATATTCTTTTTGTGTGACAATTTCTCGTTCCCGATCGATACTTGTAGAATTTATTTCTTGGGTATACTGGAACTCGATTAATTCAACAAAACTTATTTGTCAATTGCCGACGTTTCGGTCATTATATATTACCATTATCAAGGCTATAAGAAACACAAAGACATAAATTCAAAAACAATAAATTAACAATAACATGATTGATGCTAAACCCTAATTCTCATACCTCTGACAAAATATTTTACAATCAATTAACCAGGCATGACACTGAACTATTTTGATGTATTTATTGTATGCCTCCTTATTACTAAATTCGTCATCCAAATCAACATTGTCAAACGTTTTCTAAAATTAAATAATAATTTAAATTACATAAAAATTAAAATTGAAATTAAATACACATGGCCATTCGAACGATTTCCCTAGCAGACGAAAAACTAATCACGTGATAATCATAGATAACCGACCGAAACGTCGGCAATTGACAAATAAGTTTTGTTGAATTAATCGACTTCCAGTATACCCAAGAAATAAATTCTACAAATATATTCTTTTTTTATATTTGAATTTGGAAAGTATGATTCTGGAACGCCGAACCTTACAATCGATAAGGTCAAAATAAACAAAATTTATATACAAATAATCAACGCCCTGAGAATCGGTGCTTTACTCCTGGATAAATAGTATTAAATGCAAGTCCAATATCAAGTGTTCCCAAGTAAAACACCAACCAAATCAGACATCGTTCAGACGTTGGAATCCTGTCATGGGCATACGTGAAATCTATGTCATTTCTGCAATAACTGCGAAATTAATTTTTAATTTTTTTTCGCATTATATTTCATAAGTTTTAACTGTTAATAAATCCGCGCGACAGTGTATTACAAATCACGTGATAAGCCGTCTAGAGCATATCTGCTGCTTATGTTTAGTTAATGCGGTGTTAGGGTTGTTATTGTGATGAATCAAACAGTTTTTAGGACGATTTCATATATTAATAGTGATGGACCACAGGACGAGAAGATTGTGTCTTGGCTTTGGAAGATTCTACTTTGTGATGAAAAGTAGCTTACAACACAAGAACTGCAAAAGAATTACCCGACAAGACCTTTTTAACGCCCGAGCCGAAGGCGAGGGCTTCAAAGTCGGCCTCGACGGACAATTTTTTCTTTTGCAGCTCTTGTGTTGTAATATACTATTTCCAGCTTTGTCATTATAAAGTGCATTCAACATTAAAGATATCAAAATTAACGGCGCTAGAAGCAGATGTAAGGTCAAAACTTTTTTTAGCAGTAGCAGAATGCAATAGAAAGCAAAACTCATTTTCAGATATACACTAGATTTTAGAAATGTGTTTGAAAAAATTAAACATATCGGACACGAATTATTTTCCAGAAATTCCCAAACAAGCCAGAACCAATTTTAAAGAGAAGCTAAAGCATGTAGGATCGCTATTAGTGGATATTGTTGTAAATGTTAAGAGCCACAAGGATATAACCGGCAATTTAAAAATTGCAGGCGATGCAAATTTCCTAGACTTTAAGGATTTCTTTACGTCGAAGTACGAAGGTATGACGAAGATGATAGACGATTACATGAAAGACGGCCCTTCCTGATAGCTCCTTTGATGCAAACACTTCTTCTTCTGAAGAAAAGGATGCTGTGGTTCCTAAACGTAAAGTTAGAAAGAAGACAGTTTAAGGTTTGGCAATTTTTTTTGATTTTTCAAATTATTAAAATTATACTATTTCCAACTATTTGTTTAGCAGGTTTTCTTTCGAAAAAAATTAGTGCCTTCGAAATTTTCCTTTATTTTCTCACAATTTATTTTCTGCTAGGTAATGTACACAAAATACTAAAAATGAGTGAACCAACTCCCAGTAAAAAATGAAGACTCCACGGGAAAAATGATCAGATTCCATTTTTTTGTTTACACTTAGCTCTTATGTTTACCTTTTGTCAAAACAATCAAAACAAAAACATGGAATCTGATCATTTTTCCCGTGGAGTCTTCAAATTGAAATTAAACTTAAATGAAGATGAATGCGAACTGGTGGTTTTAGGGGCGGAGATGCAACCTTAAGATATTAATAGGTTCTTACGTCCAAAACCACGGCCTAGGTGCCATATCAACCGAACAGTCAGCCATCAGATTTGGGCGCAACTCTTTTATGCCTGATTTCTGGCGATCTGAAATTTCACAAAACTTTAAGTCGACAGACAGACCTAAGCAACACATGCAAATATGGAGCTTATTTCAAGATCGTTAAAGTAGAAGAAAAAAAAAATAGGCTACGTGCCGAAAGTGTTAAAGGATAAGGGGTTCAATTATCTTCCTTCAGGCTATTTTCAAGCATGCTAAATTGAAAAAAAGAAAAAAAAAATTAGCTATGAATTTGTTATATCGGGAGTATTGGAACTAAATTAAAAAAGCTTTTGAAACTAAGCGAAAAAAGCTTTTGTCTTTTAATTTAGTTCCAATACTCCCGATATAACAAATTCATAGTTGAATTAAGGAACGATATTTATTCAATAAAAAAAATTAGCAATTGGTAATCGATGATTGTTTTTACAAACAAAAACAATATCCACAGCCTGAAAAATAATCAGAACTTTTTTTTTAACATCGCGTCCAAGACAGTACATATATTGTCTTCTTGTGGTCAACGGGTAATTCTGGGAAGCCGGTAAGTCCTCATCAAAAAAGACTCATTTAAGAGAAGGCTTCAGATATTTATTTAAATATACCAAAATAAATTTCCCTGGCCTAAAACTTTTTTTTGGAGGTACAAATTAAAAATCTGGCTTCGTAGCGAACTTTATATTCATACTGGCATCTTTCTTTCAAAATTTCAGGTTCTCAGGTTGTAAAGAAACTCCGGAAAACGTTTTCAAAAATAAATGTCGGGAATATATTTTCCAAAGCGTTTTCCGGAGTTTCTTTACAACCTGACAATCTGAAATTTTGAAGGGAAGATGCCAGTATCACTATGAAGTTCGCTACGAAGCCAGATTTCTAATTTATATCTCCAAAAAAAAGTTCTAAGCCATGGAAATTTATTTTGGTATATTTAAATAAATATCTGAAGCCTCCTCTTAAAAGAAAGAAAGAAAACAGTAAAACAAACAAAAAATTACCTCTCATAGACTATTATGTTCAAACGGTGAGATCCATTCTTTTAAATCCCAAAATAGACTTGATGTATTCCGTCCTAGCATGTGCAGCTAAGATTTTTCATTGTCGCTTTTGTTTATAAATTCCCTTCTGGTGCGCTTCTTTTGATTAATTATTCCCGAGACTGACTGTTAGCATTCACTCCCTCTTCGCGAAAAAAAAAAAAAAAAAAAAAATCTCCTTCATTCCATTCTCAAACACAAGACCAGGGGGAAAACATCCGGTAAATAAAACCAAATTTTTCCCAATTCAATAAAAAGCAAAAGGAATTCCAATTTACCTTTGACCGTCGAAAACATAAAATATTTGCACCAATCAAAGCGCACAAAAAAAAAAAAAAATTAGATTTTTTTGAAAGCGGTTGGCTGCACATTATATTCGGTTTCTTCATCATCATAAATATTTTTTAAATCCCTTGAACCTTAATTCAGAAGAATTTGTAATAATTCACACAGGATGCTTAAAACCGCTTCTCGGCAAGACGATGATGCTTAATATGCACCTTTTTTGAATCACTCTCGTTGCCACGGCAACTGATTAATACTGTATTCAGATTCACCCCTGACATTTTTATTGACCTTTCTCTGGCTGCGTTACAACTTCAGGAGAGCATAAAAGATAGAAAGAGAAAGAGATGGCGGGAGATGAAAAGGATGGAACCATACCATTTTCATTACCTTCATTTAAATTAAAACGAAGTATCATTTAAATTAGTAAAATCGAAGAGATAGAACCAATTTGAAAAGGGGCGGCGGGGAGGGGGGGATTTAGCTCCGCTTTCCCGATCACGTTCCAAATTTTATTTACTTCTTTTCCCGAAGAAGAAAACAACAAAACTTTGATGGAATTCGGTTCGATTTTTTTTTTTTTTACTTAAATAAAAAAAAATCCTGAGGGGAATTTTCACGATTAATCCATCTGCTAGTCTCCCGAGAAATATTCCGATCAAGGATACAAGGCCGCAATATTTCCATTTAATCCGAGCGTAAATATTTAACATTCACGCGTTAATGGAAGATTAGATTCTTTCGTTTCACCTCTTTTCCCCAGGAGGGAGAAAAAAAAAAATTCAAATCAAATCAAGGAAAAATCCTTTTCTGATGGACTGGGAAAAAAAATTTTTTTTTTTCACCATATTATAAAGCAATATGTTGCATAAAAGATAGATGATTGAAAGCCTTGGAAAAATAAAAAATTGAATTTTCATATAATTTTCCCAAAGGTTATAGGCAATCTTCTTCTCTGCTTCTCGTTTTTAGGTAAAAAAAAAAAAAAAACGGAAACTTTTTCAAATGCCAAAAACTTTCTTTTTTACATGAGGATACCAGTTCGCAGCAAGCCGCAAATCTCTGATTCTTTTTTACTTTTTAATTTATTTTTGTTTTTCTAAGACTTTTGTTTATTGTCATTCTGTACGTCAGAGCCAAAAGGTTCAATATGCAAATTAAAGATGGCCGTTTGTTATGGATAAACAACGTTTAGCGGCCATCTTTAATTTGCATATTGAACCTTTTGGCTCTGACATGTAGCATTGCAGGTCGAATAGTGCCGAAAAATATAAAAGATGATATGACCGTGTTAAGGTCATGTCTCAGGGTGGCTTTTCTCAACTAATGAATAAGTCAGCCATTTAAGAATATGAAGAGATAAATATATTTTAACTTTACCTGATACACTTTTCCTTCCTCAGACCTTCTCTGATTTGGGGTCACTCGCGAAACCCGAGGGTTTAAAACTCGAACTGTCTTCTCTGAAGTCGCGGAACAAAATGAGTCATAGCAAAGATCTTTTTCTTCACATAGCGAAGAGCACGATTGGGTATTGCAGTGTACTGTACAGAAATCCGATTTTATTTGAAAAGTATGCAGTACTCGTGGCAGTAGATAAATCGTATAATTTTTTTTTTACGGAAAAACCAGAAAAAATCTTAAAAAAAGAACAACTAAGAAATCTTTGAAATTTTTTTCTGAAGGTTTCCTAGTTTTCCTTTTCTTAAGAGAAATCATCAGTCGTGGCAGCAGACTAATTCCATTTTACTTTTTACGGGGAAACGAAGACAAATCACGAAGCAAAAAATATTAAGGAATTTTTAGAATTTTTTCCTGAGAAGTCCTTAATATTTTTTGTTTCGAAATTTGTTTTCGTTTCACCGTAAGAAGTAAAATACGATTAGTCTGGTTTTTTGAATCTTTTTATCTTTTTCTCTTTTTTTTTTTTTGTAGATACCCTCAGCGAAAATATTGAAAAGTATTTTTTCTGCTACACTTGTAAGAGAAACCTCCAACGGTCATTAAAAAAAATGTCCAAAATTTTAAATAAATAAATAAATAAATAAAAAATTATAAAAAATCTGAGGTTGGCTGCTTGCTGCGAACTGGTGCCCTAAGAGTAAAATAAGAGTAAAATTCCCCCCCCTTTTTTTTTTCAAAATAAAAAAAAACGTAAACATATAAAATTACCATGTGCATATATAAATGCTTACCACTAAAACTCCCTTCTCCCCAACCCTAATTAGTTTCCTCTTAATTAAACATTATTAACTTCATTTAATATCGGAGGGAAAAAAGAGAAAACCCGTTTTCCTTTCTCAAACATTGTTAACGAATCACTCGGCTAGTTCCTTTTTTGACTTTCTCCAATTTATTTGCGCAACGTACATACATAAGGGACTCAAGGAAAGAAGAAGCTAATTGAAAGAGCTGACGTGTTCCACAGTTGTTCTACTTTTTAACCGATTTTGTACCAACTATCGACTAGCGGCTGAAGGTAACATCTACAGATAAGAAATCTCAATCCATGTTTATCAAACCGACAGAGAACCTCACAAAGTTTCATCATTTTTTGTTTGACCGAAAACATCCAAGTCGAAGAAAATCATTACCGAAGATTAAAAAGCATAAGTCATTTTTCAAAAAAAGGAATGAGTGTTAAAATCATGGAACTTGACGTTGAATGACAGACACATCAAAACGTGTGTCAGATGGAAAAAGCAAAATTTTGAAATTGCAATGATTGTGTTATTGCGTTTTGATTTGGGAATCGATTTGGGTTAGACGTATTTTGTGATGGCAGACTGGAAAACCATTAATAGGACTATGTTCCTAAACAATCGACTACTTCTTTTCCCCCCGATTAAAAATAACTTAAATTTTGAGTAGTCGCTTCTGCTCGACTCAACGTTTAGTAAATAGGAAGCCAATATTTTTCTGGGTGCACCACTGCTATTTCGGGGTTTCAAGGTTTTATTAGTTCGTTGCGCAAGGATTGTCATGTTCTAATCATAATCCGATAGGTCATGACATATTTTTAGATTCATACGACAATTCACGGTGTAGCTGTTCACTAGGAAGGAGCTTAACAGTCTCTCATTTGAGAAGTAAAAATTTCCTTTCCGAAAACAGTTGTGGCACGTCGATAATACTACTTCCTTAAATCCAATAATCCTTACTTTGACTCTCCAAATCGACTTTACAGAACCTAACAAACGTAAGGAAATATCAAACCCCATTGGAAATAAAACTCCATATAAAACTTTCACATCTAAACCCCCCCACCCCGAGAGAAAAAAAAGAAGGGAGACAAAAAAAAAAAAAGCAAAAAGAACACACTTGAAATTCTATTATCTTCAAAAAGTCTGCCTTCGACATCGTCTACGAACCGCACTTCACCACGTTTTTTCTTCCTTCCTTCTTTTTTTCTCTTTTTTTTCCCCGATTAACCGATAGGGAAAGAATTCTATATACAAAACGGTTCGAATTGACAATAATTCGCCTTAGGACTCAATATCGTGGAACTGACAATGTTCTTAAATTCCATGTAGATTTCCAATCCGAAAATCGATAAATAGCAGGGAATTAATTTAGTTTGTCACAAAACAATACAAAAAAGCTTCAGCGAGAAAGAAAAAAAAAAACAAGAGGCACAGTAATTTGAAAACTTAAGAAATATTTCAAAAAAAGGGACGGAACAAACTGGAGGCACGGAAAAACACAGAGTTTCTCTAATGTTTAAGTAGCACACCGACGCTTTTTTAGAAATGACGAGAATATTGTTCAAGTTTAGGATAGGAAAAATCGGATTCGCAGGGGACATAGCAGAGATGTTTTTAAGTATTCAAATAAGGCCAGAAGATAGCAACGCTCAAAGATTAGTTTGGCGAGGAATGGAACGAACCTCCGCACACATATAGAATGAACAGTATGATTTTTGGATCGGTTTGCTCACCTGGCTTTGCTATTTATGTTAGGTCGTGTCTTCAAATCCGATCGCAATAGTGAAATGTGACCGTTCGCTATTGTCAATGGTCACCAGAGTACCGGAAACTGAATTAACGGAAGTCCGTAAAAAAATTTTGAATTTGAACTCATCACCGCCTTCTATAATTTTTAAAAAGTTTTGCTGCAACAGTGAAAACAAAAGAAAGTTCTTTTTGTGTTGTGAAATCCATTATTGTATTATCGTAATAAAAAATATATTTTGTGTTTTTTAAAATCGCAAATTTGTTTGTAGTACTTCTAAAATATGGCAGCTCATTACAGCAATGAGGAAACTTTCCAGGTGATAGCGGTATGGTCCGAACCCGACATACTAAAGGATTTTCAAAATTTTTCACGGCATTCGGCGGTGTGGTGTTTCCGTCTTTCCTTTTTCAAAATTCTTGCCAATAAAACTTCTCTAGCACGACCTCTATTTCGCAAACTTGTATACTGCTCGCTTTTAATGCTCATATAATTTATTAAATATAAAAAGATGATCATGCTCGACATTACTTCAATCATTTTGGGAATTTATTCGAATCCTATTTAAAAATTATTCTCAAATAACAACTAAGTAAAAACAAACAGAAGCATGCCAATCGCCTTTTTTTGTTTCTTTCAAATTCAAAATTTTTTTACGGACTTTCGTTAATTCAGTTTCCGGTACTCTGTTGCGATCGGATGTGAAGACACGACCTTAGATAGAATGGTGGTAAATACAAAGATCATGTTAATTATTAAAATCATTAACACTTATATTCTCGATTAAATCAATTATTCATCTTTATTTCGATTCGATAACGAAAATCAGCCCACAAGAACGTATTGTTTCGTTTTCCTTCTTTTTTCTTATTCTGGAACATTTCAAACACTACACTAACAGGCGGACACGTGACAACGCGGAGAATGTGAATCAACGAAAAAGAGACGCATAAATGGTATAAAAATTAAGTACAGGGTGTCCAAAAAGTATTTGGCTGCTGTTTCAAAAAACTTAGAAAAATTTCAGATCGGAAAAACGTGATAAAAATTTTCCCGTGCAAAATTCGGGAAAGCGGAAAATTTTGGGCCTAAAATTTTTTTTTCCATTTTTAAATTCTTCAAATTAAGAGCATAAAAAAAGTCTTCCGGACCCCTGGTCGGAAATGACCGGAAGTCCTGTTTTTCCGGTATCAAAGTCTAAAAAAAATTATTGAACCCCCTATATCACTTTTAAATAATTTTTTTTTTACAGAAAAATAAGATATCGGTAATAAATAACGTCTTTTTAAAAAATCCGTACCGCCAAGATGTCTTAAAAACATTAAAAATAAAAAAAAAATGCAATTAAAAAAATTGAATTCATTTACGCGCCATTTTCCATTAAGGGAGGATTACACCCAGAAAAAGGAATATGCCTCGTTCGCAATGCAAGCGATGTTGTTTAGCGACAAAACAAATATGCTTTGCCGCAAAGCAACATGGCTTGACTTGTCGACATTATGCATTGCGGCAAAGCACTCACGAGTTTTGACACAAAACATTTATACTGCTTAGACCTAAGTTATGCAAAAATGCTTTGTAGCAAAGCATTTTTGCTTAGACCCAAAGCAGCATTTTTTTGGGTGTATTCGCCGTGCTCACTGCAGACACGAGTCGATGCAGAACCTAGCAATAGCGATCGTCGTTATTCATTATTCTTTTTTTTTTTATTTGTTAAAGAAAAAAGAAGAAAGAATGCGACAAAGATTTTAAAAATTTAAAAAAATTTCGCATAAAAAAAAAAGAATAATGAATAACGACGATTGCTATTGCTAGGTTCTGCATCGACTCGTGTCTGCAGTGAGCAAGGCGAATAATCCTCCCTTAATGGAAAATGGCGCGTAAATGAATTCAATTTTTTTAATTGCATTTTTTTTTTATTTTTAATGTTTTTAAGACATCTTGGCGGTACGGATTTTTTAAAAAGACGTTATTTATTACCGATATCTTATTTTTCTGTAAAAAAAAAATTATTTAAAAGTGATATAGGGGGTTCAATAATTTTTTTTAGACTTTGATACCGGAAAAACAAGACTTCCGGTCATTTCCGACCAGGGGTCCGGAAGACTTTTTTTATGCTCTTAATTTGAAGAATTTAAAAATGGAAAAAAAATTTTTAGGCCCAAAATTTTCCGCTTTCCCGAATTTTGCACGGGAAAATTTTTATCACGTTTTTCCGATCTGAAATTTTTCTAAGTTTTTTGAAACAGCAGCCAAATACTTTTTGGACACCCTGTACAAATTATACAAAAAATTGGGCATACATAAAAATTTCATAAATTATGCACAAAAGAACTTAACTTTTTCTATCGTAAAATTTATATTTTACAAAATTAACAGGCCAAAAAGTTCAGCCCTTTTACAAAATTTGCGATTAAAACATTTTCTTTTTGAAAGACGAGACGATAATTAAGCAGAAATTACACGCTTTACTAGTTCCGAGTAAAGCGTATAATTTCTGGTCAATTTATTGCTCCATCATCCCGTCTTTCAAAACAAATCAATTCAAACATTAAATTGGAACGTTAATTGCATTCAAATGTATTCTGTGTTTTTTTTTAAGGAAGACTGTCAGACCGAAATAATAATAGTTCGTCCAGGTCCTGGCAGACTGTGCGGCAGTAATGCCTTCAAACCCTATTGCAAAGAAAATTCCATTTAGGTAATTTTCAAAAAGAATTAATAGGCTTAAATCATCAGTAATAATACGGGCAAAAGGTAGAGAAGATTTTCAGTTTAAAAGATCTTTTATACTGAAAAGGCGTTTTGACGTTCGAAAAAAATTAACTTGCGAAGATTTGGAAGAACGGAGAATAAACTGCATTGTTTTTTTATCCTCCCATACAATTTTGCATAAATTATGCATAAGTAAATATGCATAAAATGAAAAAAAAAAAACTGAATAAATATACCATTTGCAAATTTTACTTTTTTATAGTTTTGAAAAAAGTATATTCAGATTTTTATGTTCAAAAAATTATGTACATTTAAATTTTGGCGCTTAAAAAAATATGAATAAACTTTGCAAAAATTATGAATATCCAAATTTTTGTATAAATGATACAAAAATAGTACATTTTTTACTTAAATTTTCTTCATTTATTTTGCTCGTGACGGAATCTATTTACCATCCCTTTCTCCTAATCCCAAATCCGGGAGTCGATGCAGTCGCGTAACGAAGTAAAAAGCAACGATCGTATAATTTCATTAAGAAATAATTATTTCCTTCCTCATTTGGAAAAATTTTTCAAAAATATTTAAAGTTATCTACTATCGCCGTTTAAAAGACTTCGATAGTCAAGTGTTTGAAAATCATCCGGATGGCCATTTTGAATATTTTATTCAGGTTTCATAATTAAAATTAATTGCTCAACAAAACGGAAGGGGAATAATACATGAAATGCAAACTTGGTACATGGGAAACCGCACATTAGCTTGAGAAGGCCATTAATCCGGATCTATGTCATTCATAAGTGAGTTACATGAAGGGAACGTCTGCTTTTCCACCTTCTTGTTTATTAATGATGCTACACGAGGGGGGCTTTTCTTTGATCAGACTGTAAAATCCTGTTTAAATGTTTATTCGACGGATGAAAAGGGAAAGGTAAATAAAGTGCAGGTTCGCTCCGATGAAATGCTGATTTATAAAATAAATTTTCCTTCAATTTGCTCTCGAAATCGAATCCGATCTCGAACGGAGAGAATTTTTTAAGCATAAACTCTTTCACCCCTTCCCCCTTCTAGGAGAAGATCCAGTTAAAAAGAAAAACAATAAATCCGCGCCTATTCATGATCTGACATAAAATAATTTTTTGGACAAATAAAAGTTCTTTTTTTTTTCGGAAAATTGTAACTTTGCCAAATGGATAGAAAATATTTGGATGACGATTTTACGAGTGGCCGATTTAGTAGACATGACCGAATTTTTCGTATTTTCTTTGGATAATTGGGCCTATTGCCAAAACGGATTAAATCGATACGCTACCCCCGCTGGAAGCAAGTTTTTCAAAAATCAAGTTGCTTTTTTGCATACGTGCATTTTTATAAACCGAAAATTAATTAAATTATACGATCGTTATTTCCTCCTTCCCTCCGCCAATTTTTTTTTCTTTTTTTATTAAAAGACCGTCTGAACTTTTTAACTGCATCTTTTTCTTTTGTTCTTCGACGTTTCCTTTATTTATATCGAGGATTATTTATAGATATCGAGGTCAAATGTCACAATCAGACAAGATATTTCCATATTTTGAAAATATTAAGGAAACGGGTAGGAGCACGCGACGGTTGTGACCTTTTTAACTTCGTCATACGTCATTTTAAAAAAAGGCGCTGGTATCCACGGTTCCTTGTAGTCGTTAATTTCAAGGGTAAACGGAAAAAAAGAGTGAAAGGGCCAAAAGGCACGGTCGAAAAATCGGCTGCGGTGACGTATATGAACAGTTTGCAGTGCCTTGCAAACTGATTTTGTATCGTTTTCGTTTGAAACGGCAAAATTATACGTGAAACTGTTCAACTGGTTTAAGATGCCCCTACGGCACATGAGATTTTGATAGCCGGAGGAGAAATCATTAAAGAAGTCATTGTCCCCATTGGTATAATAATAGCTTTTAATACTTAATAGGGCGGGTCGAAAAACGCGATTTTTTGAATTTAAAAGCGCCTGATATGGGAATCGATGCCTTTTTATAATACTTTTAAGTCTAATTTCTTTCGGATTTTTTAAAGGGCATTTTGAAGTGCCGCAATGGCCTTGAAATTTCCTAAAAGCCCATTTGAGGACCAAAATTGAAAATTTTTTTTCGCATAAAAAACCGTCGATTCCTACCGGAAATTTTCCGAAGATTACGAATTTAAAGTCAATTGTATACAAATTGTACAAATTGTATACAATTTGTATACAATTGTATACAATTTGTATACTGGGTGTATACATTTTGTATACAAATTGTATACATTTGGATGACCAACATAGGGACCTCTACCGAATTAGGGTAATCATTTTTAATCATTTAGAGAAGGAGTTAGAGGGAATCCCTCCTCGAAACATTTTCAACTACGATGAAACAACTCTGCAAGATGATCCTGGTACGTCAATAATATAAACTTCAAATGATAATAAATACATTTTTTTTTTCTTCAGGATCAGAAAAAACTATAACAAAGAGGGGTATCAAATATCCAGAGCTGATTAGGAATGCTACGAAAGCCTGCACGCCACTGATGGTATGCGGCAACGCTGAGGGAGAACTCATGCCACTTCATATAAATTATAAGTCCACACGTTTGCTCCCAGAATGGACAGATAATATACTGGTCATATCTGGTTCTCCAGGAACCAGATATGACTGTACAGGTTGGTCACATCTGGTTCCTGGAGAACCAGATATGACTGTACCGTAGAATGGGGTGAAGTTGAAGGGCCTGAAAAAGTCATTATCAGCACAAATTTTAGCATTATGACTATGCAGCGGAAAAGTAGAGAACATTTTTAGTTCACTTCAATGCATTTAGAGATAAGCAGGCGATGCTTAATAGCATTTTTTAGGCCCTTCAACTTCACCCCATTCTACGGTACAGAACCAGATTGGCTAGACGGAGAATCGTTTGAATAAGTTTTATTTGTCCCAAATAAAACTTATTCAAGCACTGATACTTCATCTTAAGCCTTTGTAACGATTCAGCTTTTTAAGCCCCAAAGAACACCGCACACCAGGATAGGAAAATTGGTTTCGGTTAAAAAGTTAATAAAAACCATACTTAAGTATGGTTTTTATAGGGGACCAACTTATCCGATTTTCCATTTCCCAAAGACTCAAAACGGCCCGTGCCGCATATCGATCGATGCGGCAGAGTCTATCCAATATATTTAGGACGATAAAAAACCCCCAAAATGATTTTCCTGTAAGTAATTAACAAAAAAAGTTTTAATTTTTTCAAAACAAAAAATGTAAACAAACATTTTTTGGCGACAAAGTTCCCACGTTCGAACCACAACAAGTGGCGAAAATGGAAAAAACAAAAAAAAAAAAAAAATATTTGTAAACAAAGTCCGGGGGCACGCAAAAGTGCAAATCGTGTCAAAAAAGTAAGCGGGTGATTTGTGAATAGTGAAGCAAAAACATTTGGTGATTAGTGAATAAGTCAACAACATATTGAATCGTGGTAAGTAAAATTAAAAAATCAATATTTTGCTAACATATTTTGAAAAAAAAAAAAAAGAAATGCCTAAACGAATCCAGGTTGCCTAATAATAGTTTAAAATGCATTTCCAAAAAAACGTGTCCAGTTTTTCATATTAAGCAAGCTCATGACGCATTATTTGAATTTTTCAACAGCTCCGTTTTTCCGAAAAACATGTAATCTTAGAAAAACTTAGCTCATAGGAACTCAGGTTCGCTAAAAATAGTTTAACACTCGATTCCCGAAATAGGTGTCCAGTTTTTTATATTAAGCAAGCTCAAGACGCATTATTTGAATTTTTCAACAGCTCCGGTTTTCGGAAAAACCTGTTATCTTAGAAGAACTTAGCTCAAAGGAACTCAGGCTGGCAAAAAATAATTTAAGAATCGATTCCCGAAATAGGTGCCCATTTTTGCTTTATCGACCGCAGGGAGAATAAAGCATTGTTTTTAGCACAAATTTCAGATTTTCAGTTTTTGATATTTTTACACGTTTTGAAGTCCTCTGATGCCGAAAAAAGCAAAATTTGGATGGTGGCCGTGTGTGTGCGCGTACATTTTCGTCACTTTGGCGACCGATTGTGCAAATTCCCTTATCACTTTCGCGACCTGTGCACTCTGGCGACCAATACCCTGGTCGCCAGAGTGATCACGCGCTGATCACGACCCGAGCACGTGCAAAGGGCGTGACCTTGGCCGGGTAAAATTTTGGACTTATACGGTTCTGGAACTCCGGTCGCCACAGTGTATGGCAATGTGCGTATTTGTGTATGTGTGGATGTGTGTATGTGTGTATGAATGTATGAATGTATGAATATATGTGCAAAAAAATCTGTCCGTCGAAAAGCAGAAAAACGGAAGAACGGATGTCGATGATTTTTGGTGGGTAGGAACTTCTAATGAAATGTAGGTGTGCGATTAGTTTTTGAGCCAAATCGGTTCAGCGATTCGGAAGCAGTGAGTAAAAATGTTGAATTTTCAACTATTTCAAGATATTTTTTGACTATAAATCGCGAACGCTGCCACCGATTGAGTCAGATTTTCGTACTGCAGTTGATATTCATCAGATACGCTACCATTGAAATTGGTTAAATTCTGTTGAGTGGTTCAGAACGGTGAGCAGGGCTAAAAGTATGGGTATAGGCCTAAAAACCGATATCTCCAACTTTTGAAACGTCACGATATGACGTCATCGATTACGTCAACAAAGCGATTTGGATGCTGATTGGCGGGTTCCTCGTGGGGAGTTAACGAAAAAAAAACCGTATTTTTGAAAATATTTTCGGGGTAGAGGATTCCGAATCTGAAATAATTTTTCCGAAATTCGAATTCCTTATGCCCGTAGTGCGACTTTGGTGGACCTCTGATCAAAAATCTAACCGAATTTTTGAGAATATTTTCGGGGTAGAGGATTCCGAATCTGAAATAATATTTCCAAAATCGAATTCCTTACGCCTATACAGCGACTCTGGTCTCTGATCAAAAATCTAACCGAATTTTTGAGAATATTTTCGGGGTAGAGGATTCCGATCAGAAATAATTTTTCCGAAATTTCGAATCCCTTATGCCCGTACTGCGGCTTGGTGGAACTCTGATCGAAAAACTAACCGTATTTTTGAGAATATTTCGGGTTGAGGATTCAAAATCTGAAATAATTTTTCAGAAATTCGCATTCCTTGTGCCCGTACTGCGGCTTTGGTGGAACTCTGATCGAAAAACTAACCATATTTTTGAGAATTATTTAAATAGTCGATAAAGCACTTTGATCGGTTCACCGATCTCATTTTTTTATATTAAGGAAGCTCCTGACGCAGTACTTGAATTTTTCAACAGCTCCGGTTTTCGGAAAAACCTGTTATCTTAGAAAAACTTAGTTCAAAGGAACTGAGGTTGGCTAAGAATAGTTTAATAATCGATTCCCGAAATAGGTGCCTTTTTTCTATATTCAGGAAGCTCCTGACCCGGTACTTGAATTTTTCAACAGCTCAGGTTTTGAGAAAAACTTGTTATCTCAGGACGACTTAGCTTAAATGAATTTAGATTGCTATTGTCAATTTTTTAATGCATTTTTTGTTTTTCCTTTCAGGAATCAGACGACAATCTGACCTTATTTGAATTGTGTTGTTTCTTCGAACGCAGTGGTCGTTTTTTTTAATGAGTAAGGTAAGAATCTTTTTTTTTTCTTTTTTTTTTTTTTTTCTTTCTTTTTTTTTTTTTTTTCTTTTTTCGCAATAAGTGAAAGAAACCTGATATCTATAAAAAATTAAACTTAATTGCATTCATGTTGGCTAAAAATAATTTACGAATCGATTCCCGAAATAGGTATCCATTTTTTTATATTAAGGAAGCTCCTGACGCAGTACTTGAATTTTTCAATAGCTTGAATTTTTTTAAGTCGTGCTATTCTTAAGTATATTTAAGTGTTATTCTTAAGTTTTTATGGTAATATACGTATAATATACTTTTTATTAATATATTATATGTATAATTAACGGATATTTTTCATACCCATATAATATACTTATAATATACGCTGGGAGATAAAACAGCCGTTGGCAATTTTACTTTAATTTATGCTTTGAAATATGTTTTTGGAATACGTGTAAAATTCATTTTTGTCAAAAATAAGCGTAAATTCGGTATTCGGTATAACTTACGTAGAAAAAGTATTAAAATATACGTATAATATACCTAACATTTCAACGTATACGTGCACCTATCCATACGTATAATTTATTCCCATATTGAAGTTATATGTATATTATATAATACTATACATATAACTTCAATATGGGAATACCCAGATAAAATCGGTTATTGTGACGATTTACATATTTCAAATATTAATTTATTTCAAAAATGAATACTATTTTCATATCATTTTAAGATGTTAAATGTAAAATCATTAAACAAGAATTAATAGAAAAAAACGGATTAAGAAAATATGTTATAATTCAAATGGAAGATGAAAATTATGTAAGTCGCACAATCTAAGTTATTTACTTAACAATTTTTTTTATTTATTTTTTTTTTTTTCAGATAAAATTAACTTTTTGGGGGGAAGGATATGATGGTTTTGTTAGAGGATGAGATCCAAAGAATTAGGTGCGAGTATTCGAAAGAAAAAACAGGAGTCATCACTCAACACATTAATTACCTGACTTTTGGTTTCTCCGAAAAATTATTTTTTAATCCAGGGTTAAAAATAGAAGAAAAGAAAACAGAAAATCCAGAGAAAAGGGCAAAAGAAAGTCACCGAAAAGATAAGGGGAAAAAAAATGAAGAAAGAGTGATAGAGTCGAATATTTTTCATTTAGAAGCTTTTAGATTTGTGATACGACGAGGCTAACTTTATTTAGCCAAGCCGAAAATTTAATTTTTTAAAGTCCTTTGTCTGGACAACTAGTTATATTTTTTTTAAACGCCAGATTTTTAATTATTGTTCTTTTAGAATAACAAGAGAAAACTGTCAGAAAAACTGTCAGAAAACGGATTAAGCATTAGTTATTTTCTCAGTAAAGTGTAAGAGCAGTTTATTAGCTGGTTTGATTGATTAATTGAAAGTATATTCTTTCCATTAATGAAAATTTAATGAGCTGGTTATTTGTGTACGTGCATATGAAAACCTCCCACTTATACAATCCGGATAGTATGTTTTGTTTTTTAAACTGTTTGTAAACAAATAAGTTTCGAATCAAAACAAACTGTGGGAGGTTTTCATATGCGCGTACACATTTGGTTATTATTTTCACAAGAATAATTATTATTTTTAAAGTAAAGTCCGTAAAGTCTCTCTTTTTAATTGTATGAAAATAGTTTTATAAAAAAAAAGATTTGGTAAAACCTTTATAAGGGAAAGCAAGCCATTTTAAGACCTTAAACGAATCATATAATTTTGATAACTTTTTCAAATAGTAAAAAAAATTAAATAGCAGTTTTTGAGAGAAAAAAAAATCAGATAAGGAAGAAGAAATTAAGGATGAAGTCGAGAATCCTGAAAACGATACAGAGATAGTAAAGGTACTGAATATCATGATAGTGTCGATCCCCAGAAAACTTCCTAGGTTCCCAGGCAATATCACTAACAAATTAGGCCCCTAAATCCAAAGACGAACGTGAAATAGATGAAATCATGGATAATGTCGTGGGTCCCAAAAATGTGAAACCCGTCGTGATTCCCAGTACTAGAGTATCCGGTTCCCTCCCATTTAACCCTCCAGTATTTTCAACTCCAAATACGGAAATTAGAATGCAGATTTCAAATCCCCCTCCAGTGCGAAACCCTTTCTCTGATAATAATTTTGGTGGTGCTAAACCAAAACATTTTCTTCCCAGAGTTTCCGTTAGACCCAGTTATAGACCTCCTAGGAAACCTTTGAGTAATTTTAAGTCGAGTGAATCCCAAACTAGAATTGTTCCCGCATTGAATCCGGCTTCCAGTTTAGTCCGAAATCCTTATGCTACTGTTAATTATTTCCGAACCAAAAAACCGCTACCTTACATTGGCGACCAACGTGGGCCGCCAATGTAAGGTAGAGACCCATCCGGGCGTCTAAGGAAAAAAACTTTTAAGCTCCATGGTTAAACCCAATCGGTTAAATCCAATCAATCACCGGATCAGTCCGCCCCTGATAATTCCACATGACAGCCACATTTTTTCAGTATAAAGTTTGCCCTATTTATTTAACATTTCCAACTTAAATTTTTTTAAAATTACATTGCAAAGGTCTTTTAATGAAAACATGAGCGTTTAGCGATACGCCTCCCACCCTTATAACAACCGGAACGTAATCGCATAAAATAATTACTCATTTGGATTCAGCAGACAGGGGAAGTTCCAATTTCTCTAATTCAGCTATTGATATCAAAGGAGAGGGTAATTTACATAGAGTTTAAATTCTAACAATCGAATAAGGCTCACGTTACTTTCGGATGGAAATTGATCCGACGAAGTGAATTCAACATCGTTAGTTATCTCTCCTCTTCATATCGGAGGGGGGAAAAACAAAATGAAAATTATGTTTTACACGGGAAAAGTTGATGAAAAATTAATCTCATTTCTGTCGAGCAACTGTCGATCGAAAGGATATATACGAAAACGAATTTTTAATCGCAGGGAGGGAACGGGAGAGTGGGAGGCTCCCAATACAAATTTTCAATCAGAGCGGTTTTTTTTTTTTTTTTTTTTTTTTTTTTTTTCCAAACCTTTTTGACGATTTTAGCGGTAATATGTAAGCTATTCCAATCCTTTTAGAATTCCGTGATTTTTAATGGAAAATATTAGAAAACTCGGCTTTTAAGCCTGGAAAATTGTGGCCTTAGCCCCAGGCGAAGGCTACCCACCGCATTAAAAAAGAGCAAAATCCATCCGCTCTTTAAAAATAACAAGTTCAATTTGCAAAACGAATGGATTATTAAGTCGGAGAAAAAAAAAATAAATAAAAATGAAAAGAGAGAATAAATATTACCTTATACTCAACAGGATGTATATAAAGGTGAAACTCGAACGGGAAATAGCATTGCTCCTGAAGGAAATTGCTTTTGTACAAAGAACTCGTTCCGGTTCAAAAAGGAATTCTCTTTTGGCAAAAAAGGATATACTGTATCTGTAGCATAAACCGGGATGCGGATTCAAGATCCCGCATAAAGGAAAATTTGTATCTCACCCGACTCGAATTCATAAAAAAAACGCCTTACAAATAGCGTTTAGATTTCAGGACATTCTCGAGAAAGAAAATACTGAAATGGGATGCTTTAAATCTGTTGAAAATGTTATTCAGGGTTGCAAACCGAATCGAACCTTAAACCAAAATAAGAGTTTTTCGGACCTTTTTCCCGGAACCTGAATCGGAACTTGAACCTGCTAATAGTAAACCCATTACAAAGATCTTCGATGATCCAAAAGACTAAGAATGTCCAAATAGTTTTCTAACTGAAAATGGTCTTTCATAGTCACTATTGCAGCATTCGTACGGGGCACCACTGAATTTTAAGTACTTCCTAAATCTGTACCTTAAGGCAAAACTTCGAATTAACACAAAAATCAAAATAAGCTCTACATACTTATTTTCCGTAAGAAGCGATCACGTCACAACTTTCAAATTAGACGTTTTGACTGTACCCATTGAAATTGGGATGCGATGATGGATTGTGATGAGCACGACGTTCCAAAGATTTTTAAAGCCGTAATTCTTGTAATATCGAATAAATTAATAATAATAAAAAACTTTTAAAAAGTAAGGAAATTAGAAAAGAGAAGACTTTCTTTTTAAGTTTTCAAGTGAGAAAGTTTTGAGAAGTTTCGACAAAATCGGGAGGAATATTTAGCAGATGTATAGCGAAATGAGTTGATGAAGAGTGGAATGATTAAGATTTCTCGCATCATTTGCTTCCAGAGTTTGTAAAAGTCGTCAAGGTTTTTTTAAATCTGAAGAGAGGCTGAAGGAGTCAGTATAGCTTATGAATCTGCAGTGAGATTCTTTCAACAAAAGTTTTGTTAAGGAGAAAGAACTCTCCTTGAACAAGTAGGAGTCAAGCAAATTTAAATAGCTTTTTTACCCCCCGAAAAATCTAATTAAAGAGGAATTTCTGCCGTGGTAAGCGATTTGGGCATATGTCCATTTTGGAACTGAATATTTGTTTACATAAGTTAAAAATAAAAGACAAGTGTAAACTTAAGAATGGACGCCCATTTCGCTTACCACGGCAGATTTCAGCGGTTGAGTATTTTCACCCTCTGGGGATAATAGGCTCCTAAATTGGTCATCTGAGTTGGACTAATAAGGAAATGGGAAGGCAGGTGAATAAAGATTAGTAACCAGAACGATGGACATACCCAAAGCACTACTGAATTTCAAGTATTTCCTAAATTTGTACCTCAACCAAAGCGTCGAATTTGAAAAAAAAAAAATCAAATTGGCGCTATATATTTAATTTCCGTAAGAAACGAACAAACGACAACTTTCCAATTAAACCGTTTGACCTTTACTAACTCCCACAGTTCAATAAGAGCTATCCAACATTTCAGGAATTCCTCAAAGACCCACTATTTGGTTTTCAAGATATTATGATTGTTGGAGATCTGCGAAACAGACAAACAGATAATCCTGTGCTGGATATCGTCACATGAAGGCATCAAGGGAAACGAAACAGCTGATGCACTTGCCAAGAGGGGGCAACCCATGGGATTCCACCATCCCTTTAAGCATCCACTGGCGATATATGTGCCCGATATAAAGAGGTAATTATTACAAAAATGGACCACGGAGTGGAATAAGTCATTGGAGGGACATCCCTATCGGGCGATTAGACCTCAATTTAAAATAGAACCACGGTTTAAGAAAACCGATTCTTCAAAGACCATGATTCTACTTTATGCAGGCTACGGACATACTGACAAGCGTCCCTTCACATCTTGTTTGAAATATAATAAGTTTGATTCGTTTAAAAGTCGGTTTTTCAGTTTGTTATTCAGCCCAAAGTAAAAAAATCTTATAGGTTATGGGGCCCAGCAGGCTTTGACTGCGTGGGATAAAAAGTTTAGCTTGGATGCATGAAATAAGATTTATTCAAAAAAAAAGTTGTGCAATACTGCGTAATAATAAAATTCAAAGTTGGCGTCACAAAGAGATAAAGTTTTAAAATTAAAAGGAAAACAAAACTGGGTAACATGGAAGTTCGCAACCCAAATTCATCTGGAAAAGCAAAATCTTTTTGATTATGTTGATGGATAGATAAAAAGCCCAAAGTAAAGAAATCTTATACATCTACGACGACTAAAGCAAGTAGAAGATGATCAGTGTGAATGTGGGATAGGAATCGCCGACCAGGAACACCTGATCTTACGATGCCCGATCACGGAAACAGAGGGAACAGAGATGATACATAAAATGGAGGATACTTCGAAGAGCGCTCCTAAAACAGTGGAAGAAACACTCAAAGGAAATCAACAGGTCTACAAACATCTGATGATATATCTACAAATCAATGAGATAAAATTCTAACTTTACAAATGTGTTGGCCAAAAGATGGGTTCCGAAAGCCATAAAAAAAACCTTTTGACTATGAGGTGCAGAAATAGGACAGTATAAACATAAAAAACTAGCTTTATTCTAAATCCTAAACGACTTTATAAAGCTTGAAGCTTTTTGCCTTCAGCCGGTCCTGTCTTGCGTCTTCGCTCTCTAGTCCGGCACTCCCAATCGGCCAGCGTCCCTCGACACATTGTCTTCCACCAAATACGGGGGCTCCCCTATGGCCTAGCGCTGATTGGTCGACTGTCGAGTGGTCGATTATCACACCAGTGATAAAACCGTGAGCCGTCGGTCTCTTCATTCGACTTTATACGTACACGTCCGGTAGTAGGGTCTATATTCGGACCAAGAATCTTCCTCAGCACCTTATTCTCAAAAGCCAACATCCTCCCTTATGAACGGACACAGTCGTAGATGACAACGGAACGCAGGACGGAGTTGCAGATCTTAAGTTTAAAAAAGTTAAGTGTTAAGTAAAAACCTAACACCATCTTAAAAGCAATCAGTCCCAATTTTTGGCGTGTCCTTCCACTGCATTAGAATCAGAGACTGTTTTAAAGTAAGTATTTCCTCCTCAAGCATTTCAATTTTTTTAAAAACGTGACAGACCATAATTCCCTTTCACTTATTTATTTACTTTTTTCGTATAAAATTTTTTAAGCGGAAAAGAAGCCTCCTTTATTTTGTAATAAAAAAAATAATAAATAAAAAAAAAAAAAAGGTAAAAATACATAAAGCTTTTCACCGGCTTCTCAACGTCCACGTTACAAATGACTGGATAATAAATGTGGTAAAAAGTTTTTAATATGCGAGAGAAATTCCCAAGTTTTGAGCTTTAATGTTTGTTGTTTCTAAACTTACGGCAAACGTTAAATCTTGGACGAAATCAACTCCATGGAGGTCGACATGAATAATTTTCCATATTCATATACCGTGAGAGGGAACTTCGTAAAATTTAGTAATTACTCAATCATTCAAATTTTGGCGCTGCATGCTAAACTTGCAGATTAAAATTCACCGGAAAATCCAAAGAAGACCACAATTTTACAAAGAAAAATAAATCTTTTCACCTTTAATAACATACTGATACTATTTTACTCGGGGATTAGGAACATAGAAAAACGCCAATTAAAACGACATGTTTCGTCTTTTTATTAGACTCATCAGGTAAACTGATTTCCGAAATTGATAAACAAAGTATAACGTTACAATTACTGACTTTTGACTAGAAAACATTTTACATAAAAACAGATTTCATTAACATACTAAAATTAAATAAATTAAATAAAAATAAAAATAAACAGCCATAAATGAGATTCCGCCATGATGTGGAATCTCATTTATGGCTGTTTATTTTTATTTTTATTTAATTTATTTAATTTTAGTATGTTAATGAAATCTGTTTTTATGTAAAATGTTTTCTAGTCAAAAGTCAGTAATTGTAACGTTATACTTTGTTTATCAATTTCGGAAATCAGTTTACCTGATGAGTCTAATAAAAAGACGAAACATGTCGTTTTAATTGGCGTTTTTCTATGTTCCTAATCCCCGAGTAAAATAGTATCAGTAATTATAACTCAGGAACGAATTAATCTTCAAATTGTTTAATAACATAGTTCATCACTTCTACAAGCTCGTGCTTCGACCAATTTTAAATGGCCTAGCATCTCCAAAGCTAGTGCTTTTTAGCGAAAGAGTAAAAAAAAAACAACCGTAAAATGCAACCACAATCCCAGGGAAAAAAAGAACCCCTCATTACATTTCTTTGTTTATTAAAGCATCAGGTAAAAGCAAAAAAAAAAAAAAAAAAAAAAAAAAAAAATACAAGGAAATAAATGGCACACTTAAAAACAGCGAGTTTTAGTAATTTATAAAGGCCAGAAAATTGAAAACGAAATGGAAGGCTCCAAGGAATTTATTTCAAATCCGGGCAGGGCAGTCCACGCGATAAATGCGAAAACTTCAACCGCGATGGAAAATGAAATTATTTTTATTACTTTTCCCGCCAGACTTACTTACAACCGGCTATAATGTTTCTTTTTTCTCACTCATTTTTTTTCTTCAAAAGAAAATCTTTTTTAATTTTTCGCTGGAAAAATTATCGACTTTGGAAGAGCTGAGCTTCATGTAATGATAATTTCAACTGTATTTAAAAGGAATTTAGAGGGAAGGTTCAAATATTAACTAAGCACATTTCTCAGTTCTCTTTTTGACATCTCCTCCCTCTCGTGGGCAATAGTAGCATTTATTTGAATTTCCTACTAGAGTAGGAAATTCAAATAAAATGCACGGAAAAATAAAAGAATAAAATCACGGAGAAAAAAGTTCGGTTCTTGTTACTGAATGTTAAGTTGGGTCCTGTGACATCTAAACATTTGAGTAGATAATACCGAAAATTTAGTAATTATTACTAAGAGTTCGTAATGATTAATAATGTTTAGTAATAATTACCTAATTTTTAGTATTGTCAACTCAAATGTTTAGATGTCACAAGACCCAACTTAACATTCAGTAACAGGAACCGAACTTTTTTTTCTGTGTACACTTTCATCCGAAAAGATGCATTCTTCAGTTTTTGATTGGTTGTTTGCAACCAATCCTTGAGGTCGTCGTTCTTTTATTGGTCGGCACGTATCAAACGATTTTTTTTCTATTTGTTACATCAACGATTCACTTGGGATATTTTTTTTAATTATTTGATCTGTCATCTAAATTTTCATCCCCACTAATCAATGGAAAAAGAAAACAAGGAGAACGGTAATGGGGGTGCACCCCATTAAACTTTCTCGCGGCTTTATTGGTGGAAAAAAGAAGTTGAAATAAAGAAAAAATGTAAAAAATCAAGTTTAGGTTTTCAAAGGGTATTAATAATACAGCAATTTAATTTTGGAAAATTGATTTTGGATTCGGAACCCTCGACCTCAAAAATATTTTCTCCTTCAGAAAAAATCCCACATAAAGAATGCGTATTTCCGAAAAAATATTCGATATTCGGATTCCTCTACCCCGAAAATATTTTCAAAAATCCGGCTAGTTTTTTGATCCGAGGTCCGCGAAATCCGCTCTACCCACAAAAAAAATCCGAATTATGGATTGTTCCTGGAACTCGATATATCGATATGAATTAATCGATATATCGATATATCGATATGACTTAATCGATATATCGATATGACTTATTACGTCATTCGAGATATCGATTTTTAGGCCTAATTTATACGTAGCCTAATCCTCATAATTTGTGAACCAGTCATCCGAATTCAACCAAATTTTGATGGTATGATACTTTGACCAATATCTACTACAGTACGAAAATTGGTGACAATTTGTAGCCGGGTTCGAGATTTATCGTCGCAAGAAAAAAACCAAATTTACCAAAGTTCAAATATTTGCCGTTTACGTAATTTTTGAAATTTTTAAAAAATAAGAAAAGACCCCCTCTTATTTTTCGACGAAAAATACATGTGCAAAATTTCCTTTTGATCCGATGCGTAATAGCGGAGAAAAACGCGGCGTACGAGGCGTACGAGGCGGACAACCGGGAACTTAGAATTTTATTCTAAGTATAACTATATAAGTTTCATGTAGAAACTCGCAGGATTAAAGATTTTCGGTTTTCCGACCACGACAATACTTTCTTCGCGCCCGCTTCGCGGCCACTTGAAAGTAAAAAAGAGGTTGGTGATGCGCCAGCAGCGAAACTCTCATACGTAGTAGCGTTAAAAACGAAGCCACCGAGTGTGACTAAGCCAGCCTTGCAGGTACTTGCATGTGCATGTGCATGTGCATTTTAAACACATACCTCATATTAGGGTGTCTCTTAAAAATGCAAATATGGAATTTAAGGGCGTTCGCCCCCTAAAAAATTTCTAAATAAATAAATAAAAACATGTCCCGAAGCCGGGCTTCGTAACTTGTTTCTAACCCGTGCCTCTGAGGCCTTGCTTTTTCCCATATAAAATGCATGGGGATTTTCAAGACTATCCGATGTTATTTTTGAAGTAAAGAAAAAATGAAGGGAAAATTCTGCCGGTGCGGTGGAACAATGTCTATGAGTAGGGCTTTCCATAGGACCTATCCCGGACTTCCTCCTCTGACTAATAAGGGGGTTCAAAGTTCAATTTTTCTTATTTTTAACCAACTTTTAGCCCCCATTACCTCCGTTATTAGTCAGAGGAGGAAGTTCGGGATAGGTCCTATGGAAAGCCCTACTCATAGACATTGTTCCACCCCACCGGCAGAATTTTCCCTTCATTTTTTCTTTACTTCAAAAATAACATCGGATAGTCGTGAAAATCGCCATGCATTTTATATTGGAAAAAAAGCAAGGCCTCAGAGGCACGGGTTAGAAATAAGTTACGAAGCCCGGCTTCGGGACATGGTTTTATTTATTTATTTAGAAATTTTTTAGGGGGCGAACGCCCTTAAATTCCATATTTGCATTTTTAAGAGACACCCTAACCTCATATGCATATGATTTTTTTCTTTGTTATTAAGATGGAATATCAGCCACTTGTGAGTCAAATCAAGTCCTTGGAAAATAAAAATTAAATTCACCCGTTAAGTAAATTTATCTTAGTTAAAAATTAATTTAAGACTTTTCTTCTTTTTAATAACTAGTATAATTTATTTATTTATATATATGTACGTTTACAATTTTTCGACATAAGATGCTCAACTGAGCATCCTTTTAAAAACAGTTTTTAGGTTGGTAACAAAACGGAAAATAAGAAAATGGCAAAAAGTTTACAAACAAAGCATCTTATATCAAAAAATTGTAAACGTATTTATAAATAAATAAATTATACTAGTTATTAAAAAAAAGGAAAAGTCTTAAATTAATTTTTAACTAAGATAAATTTACTTAACGGGTGAATTTAATTTTTATTTTCCAAGGACCTGATTTGACTCAAAAGTGGCTGATATTCCACCTTAACGTACAATTTTTCAAAAAAAATTATTTCAGATAAGTTACAAGGAAAAATATCTTAAGCTGGCCTCTATTCTCACCAGCAGATATCGAATCGAAGCAATGGAAAAGAATATTTGTAAAAGGACAGAATCAATAACTTTTGAACAGAAAAAATGAAAGTATATGCACTATGCCCAAACGGGCTAAGCAACAGTAGCCACTTTGTGGAATTTTTTCATTTTCTGAATTGTACTAGCGATCCGCTGCAACAGGCCTTTTCAAAAAGAGTGGCTGGAGTAAAGTGGAGCAAAAAAGGCTTCACATTCAATTTATGTTATACCTACGGAAAGTTGAGTGAATTCATTCACAATTTTTCGGGCTGCATACAGTCAAAGGACTGTGGACCTTTTAGACGTCGTTGAAAACATTATGAATGATAAAACTATCACTGACACCCTCAAGGTGGTGCTAATATCTTCTTTCTTTTTTTTCGGCAGATTTATTAACTCTTTTTTTGTCATGTTTGTAAACATTTTAATTATTTTCACTCTCCTAGTATGTGCTACCAACTCAATTTTTTTTTTCCATAAAAAGAACCCCGCACAAAGTAATATGAATTTGGCTATCGAATAAAATTTCATTTGTCTTTGTTATTTTTTTGTTGGTATTTAAATATAAATTTCATCCGACAGCCGAATTCCTATTATTTTGTGCGGGGTTCTTTTCAAAAGAGCACCTTTGTCAAAAAATAAAAACATTAAAATCCAATAAAAAATAGATGATTAACTACTTATTAAAAAAAAGATAGGTACTGAATACATTTTCAAGAGACATTAAATTATTTTTCGCATTATTTTGTTAAATTTTAATTGAAACTTGCATTGACCAGGAGATTCACTGGTAAGCAAAGTTAATGAATCTGCTTACATAAGATCTGCACTGATAAAACGCTATTAGTAATTACTACTAATATTAATGGTAGATGCATAATTACTAATAGGTGAGGGTAAATTATTGTTGACTCTGCCTAATTTGATAATTTTGTTTCCTTCCTTTGCTTAATTTATATATAAAAAATAATTTAATTGAATGATTTGCTTGTTGTTCCAGCGCGCAGCGAAAGAGCTGCTTTGGGAAACTGTTTTCTTTTGTTATTCTTTTATTATGTTTATTTGTTAACAAAATAAAATAAAATAAAATAAAATCTGTACCTCAGTGCAGAACAACACCAAGTCAATTCAAGGATTGCAACTTCTTATTTCAAACCCGACTTTGCAAAAGGCATACAGGCTCAACGGTTGGCAGAATTGATTCTATTCCTTCTGCTACCAAGTTTACTTCGTTAACAACTAGAAATGTTAACTTGCAGAAGACATTAATTTGAGTTGGCAACGCTTGTATGCTTTGTATAGTCAAGTTTGAAATAAGAAGTTTTAATCCTTGAATGGACTTGGTGTTGTTCTGCACTGAGTTACAGAAATAAAATTTTATATATATTTACACCGAAGACGTAGCAACCAATCAGGATCCATTAGAAAACGAACGGTTGCGAGCCTGTATGAGAGAATTGGACGTAATAACGAGGAAACAATGGGAGGAGTTGGAGTCGAATAAAAGTACACCTATTGTCGAAAAAGTAATGTATAAGTGTGTGACACATTTTTCTTGATATTCACTTATTATTAGTATGTACTTATTATACATATATATTATTAGTATGTAATTTTTACCATTCTATGGTATCATTATGGTAAAAATTACTAATAATATATATAAAATTTACCCTCACCTGTTAGTAATTATACATCTACCATTAATATTAGTAATAATTACTAATAGTGCTTTATCCGTGGGCAATCAAGAAAATTCAAGCATTAGATACTGCAGGCAATAAACCAAAGACATTTGAACAAAAAATCCTGTTCCTTAATTGATTAAAACTAATAGCGATCAATTTAGTAGCAGTAGTTTTCATTCAAATCTTGTGATCGCAGGGCCAACATTGTGTTCCTTACAGCCAAAATCATGATGGTGAAGAACCTGAATGCCTCAATTTCAAAAACACGAAATCCTTTATCATTGAGTCAAAAAATATTACGAACAAACTCGCAACAATTTCAACACAGGCTCAAAACACCGATGAAACCAACAAAACGGTTTAAAAAAATTGTTTGAATTGCGATTCCGCCCAAGAGAAAAAAAAAAATTAGAGAAGTCCCACCTAAATTATACTCAACATCCACCAATTTGGATGTAAAGTAAACCCGTTGAAATTCCGCTCCATCCAAAAACTTTCGAATTATCCAAAAAAAGAAAAGGAAAATAACCCAAATTTTCCAAAGCTCAGATTTTAAAAGAAAAAACAAAGAGGGGCAAAAAAAAAAAGACGAACGTGTCGAAAGAATTTTCGGGTCATAAAAAGTAAGAATTCCTTGAAATCTCGAAATTGGATTTTTTCCCAACGACCGCAATACCTTTCCTTACTGAGGTTTGTTCGGAAGTAATTTAATAAACTCAGAACTTCTCCAACTCGAAGATTATAAAAGGTAAACACATGTATTAAAAAAAATAAGATAGAAAAGCGAAGGAAATACGAAAAAAAAAATGATATAAAGAGAAAAGCGAAAACGAGAAAAAAAAAATAATAAAATAAAAAAAAATTGAAGATGGAAAACTGAGAAAAGTTGAGCTGCATCCAAACAAGGGCGTAAACGCATTGGCAATTGCATTGTTTTTCTTCTCCCTCTTTTATCAGGGCCAGATAAAAAAATAACAAAACTTTTTACAACTTATAGTATCCGCCATTAAAAAAATGAGATCGGTGAACCGATCAAAGTGCTTTATCGACGAATTATGAAATGTATATTATAAATAATATACATAACGGTTAGATTTTTGATCAGAGGTCCACCAAAGCCACTGTACGGGCATACGGAATCTGAATTTTGGAAATATAATTTTAAATTCGGAATCCTCCACCCCGAAAATATTCTCAAAAATTCGGTTAGATTTTTGATCAGAGGTCCACCAAATCCGCAAAACTGGCATAAGGGATTCGAATTTCGGAAAAATTATTTCAGATTCGTAATCCTCTACCCCGAAAATATTCTCAAAAATACGGTTAGATTTTTGATCAGAGGTCCACCAAAGTCGCAGTACGGGCATAAGGAATTCGAATTTAGGAAAAATTATTTCAGATTCGGAATCCTCTACCCCGAAAATATTCTCAAAAATTCGGTTAGATTTTTGATCAGAGGTCCACCAAAGCCGCAGTACGGGCATAAGGGATTCGAATTTAGGAAAAATTATTTCAGATTCGGAATCCTCTACCCCGAAAATATTCTCAAAAATTCGGTTAGATTTTTGATCAGAGGTCCACCAAAGCCGCAATACTGGCATAAGGGATTCGAATTTAGGAAAAATTATTTCAGATTCGGAATCCTCTACCCCGAAAATATTTTCAAAAATACAGTTATTTTTTCGTTAGCTCCCACGAGGAACCCGCCAATCAGCATCCAAATCGCTTTGTTGACGTAATCGATGACGTCATATCGTGACGTTTCAAAAGTCGACATATCGGTTTTTAGGCCTATACCCATACTTTTAGCCCTGCTCACCGTTTCTGAACCACTCAACAGAATTTAACCAAATTTCAATGGTAGCGTATCTGGATGAATATCTACTGCAGTACGAAAATAGGACTCAATTGGTAGCTGCGTTCGCGATTTATAGTCAAAAAAGATCTTGAAATTGTTGAAAATTTAACATTTTCACTCACTGCTTCCGAATCCCTGGATCGATTAACTCAAAAACTAATCAGCACCTACATTTCATTAGAAGTTGCTACCCACCAAAAATCATCGAAATCCGTTCTTTCGTTTTTCTGTTTTTCCTCCGACAGACACTTTTTTTTCCACATATATTCATATATTCATACACACATACACACATACACACATACACACATACACACATACACACACACGGCCACCATCCAAATTTTGCTTTTTTCGGCATCAGGGGACTTCAAAACGTGTAAAAATATCAAAAACTAAAAATCTGAAATTTGTGCTAAAAACAATGCTTTATTCTCCCTGCGGTCGATAAAGCAAAAAAAAAAAATTCTGACAAAAAAGATGGAATTATATGACTTAAACCGAATCTTGAGGAAAACTTTTTCAGTTCATAAAAATTGAGAAAGGTACGTCCTTTTTTTTTGTGCTGAGTGCCAAGTTGCAAATGAAATCAATGATTATCCTAGAGAATAAGAAGACCCGGGGGGTGACCTCGTGTGACCCAGTTCGACCTCAATTTTTCGAATTCAAAAACACAACTGGAAGTGGCATCTCTCGGAAGAGAAACGAAGAAACGCGGGGAAACGGGAGGAAAAGTGCAACTGAAAACATCTGCTGGAGGAAACGCGAACTACGATCGAGCTTTGCGAATTAATCTTTTCAGTTGTTAGATGTCGCCATGCAGTTAAAAAGAAAACGAAAATTAAATAAAAAAGACGTTGGATATCATTTCGAAATTATTTTGTTTGCAATTCTTCAAGTAAAAAAAAAAAAAAATTCTCGAAAGGAATTAAAATAAATTAACCAAAGGCAAAAAAAAAAAAAAAAGAGAACGGATTAGAAAGCGATGAAAGAGATTCAAAAGAAAAATCATTTCAAATATTTTTTTTTTCGAGAAAAAAAAAAAAAAAAAAAAAAAAAAAAAAGGGTGAATATTCGCTAACACATTTCTTCCAATTACATGTTTGAGTTTTTCCCCTACTAGACGGGGGATGGAAACCATGAGATAATGATGCCTCGTTTTAATTTTAATATATAAAACGAGAAATTCGGAAGACAAAGTGTTCACATTGTTGGTCAGGCCTGCGGTTTCCTCATTAACTTTATACATCGAACATCCGTTTATTTTGCGACCTGTTCCTTTCTGCTCCTAGCTGCATAAATAATTCCGAGGCACGGAGCTTTAAAAAACCTTTCAACGGACAGCTAATGTTGACTTAATATATTATACAAAAGACGAGAATAATAGGGTTCTGGGCCGGCCTTTTATGTTCCAATTCAACTTTCCTTTTGCGAAAGCCAGAATGCCATCCGGTTGTCACTTCTAACTTGAAAATTAATTTTAACCGTCTTTTTTATATACAAAAAAAAATCTCCTTAAATTCTCTTAGAAAGCAATTAAAAAGAAATGGTAAAGGAGAAAAAAAAATGGTTGGCGTTAAAGTTCAGGAAGGAACAGGAAATGAGGATTGTAATGGGTGGGGACGATTCAGATAAGCCACTGAATCGTCCCTGCCGCGGTGAAAGATGAGGTACTAAGGAAGTGGCACGACCACCAGGACTACAACTCAAGACCCGACCAGGAGCCGTATAGTACCCCCGCCGAATATGGAGACACAATGAAGCGAAGCGGGACATACGGCTCCGAGAGCGAAATAAAAGCGGCTTCGGCCGTTTACAGAGTCCGGTTGGAAGTTTATAAGGACGGGAAACCGGTCAGCCAACACAGCTCCCAACGGTGGACAACTTACTGCACTGAATCGTCCCTACCTTGTCACTAAAATCGGTTCTACAGTTGCAGCTAATGATCGTTTCATTGGAATAGCAAATCAAGAATTTAGTACAAAGGTCAACTATGGTCAAAATAAATATATGGCCTTTTTTCGTTCTAGGCAAGGGACCAACAATGTCGACACTGTAAGCACTTCGTGGTTTCATGATATAAACAAAGTCGTTCATGCGACCATTAGAAGCTTGATTAGTAGATTTAAATCTTTGACAAGTTTTACAATGGGTGATAAAATATCTAGTCTCCACCTTGACCTAGTCAATAGCACGATCTTACATACAGATCAGGTAACTACTATCTTAAAAAGTGTCCCCCGAATTTGAAGCAGAAGAATAGTTTCAACTTTGCTCGATAGATGGCTGGAGCTGCAGTTAGGGAATCACGTGATATGCCCTCCATCCAATCAACACTTTCAAAATACATTTTTTATGATGGCTGCCAGAACAAGTGATTCCCTAACTACAGCTCCAGCAATCTATCGAGCAAATTTGGAACTATTCTTCTGCTTCTAACTCGAGGGACACTTTCGTCCATATGAGGGATATCCGAGTTGCCTGACCTCTATGTAAGATCGTGGTCAATAGTACCTTTGACGAATTTCGACAAGTGTCTTATCGATACCTAAATGACCTGATTCTACAGTAGAATCGTGAGATTCTATTAATTTTTGCCTAAATTCTGTTGGAGCGCACTGTATACATTAGGGTGGGCCGAAAAAAGCGAATTTTTGAATTTGAAAACGCCTGATATGGGAATCGATGCCTTTTTATAATACTATTAACCCCAATTTTTTTCAGATTTTTTGAAGGTCATCTTGAGGTCGCGCAATGACCTTGAAGTTTTTGAAAAGCCCATTTAAGGGCAAAAAATAAGATTTTTTTTTGCTGAAAAAAGTATCGCTTCCTATCGGAAATTTTGCGTAGATTACGAATATGAAGTCCAAAATCATTTTAAGAGTTCGGTTTTTGAGCTTTACGCCTATTTTTTATACACTGAAAATGCTTTAGGCTGCTTTTTCTTTTACCTTAAAAACTGTACACAAAAATGAATTTTGGACTTCATATTCGTAATCTACACAAAATTTCCGATAGGGAGCGATACTTTTTTTAGCAAAAAAAAAATTCTTATTTTTTGCCCTTATATGGGCTTTTCAAAAACTTCAAGGTCATTGCGCGACCTCAAGATGACCTTCAAAAAATCTGAAAAAAATTGGGGTTAATAGTATTATAAAAAGGCATCGATTCCCATATCAGGCGTTTTCAAATTCAAAAATTCGCTTTTTTCGGCCCACCCTAGTATACATACAGTGCGCTGCATATATGCAACTGCTTGAAGGTAACTAATGAAGATAAAATTACATAAAAAAATTAGTCAAAAAGTATTTTATCCTTTGCAGTCCTCCATAACAGAAAAACATCTGTTGAATGTGTAACGACACATTAGGTTGCTAAGAGATAAGGTTGCTGACGTTGTATATTTGGATGAGGATTCCTCGATAAGGAAGCAATATGAGAGTTATCGAAGAGTTTCACTCAATGGCGGACAGTGAAGTAAATGAAATGATGAACTCATCCAAACCTACAGTTGGAACGGTAGACCGAGCAAAAAGTGCGTTGGAGGTAAAGACTAATATAACTATTAGTCTTTACCTCCACAAAAACCAGCACCAGCTTACGGTATACATTTTGTATACATTTCCATGACCGACATAGGAATCTCTACCCCTATTTTAGTTGAATTAACTTTTTCCGGTCAAAAAAGGGTAAAAAAACATATGTACAGATTAGGGAAAATTTCAACTGTACCTGTTAATGTTATTAAAAACAGGAAAAAGCTTTAAAATGATTCATAATGTACTAAAATAAGTTTAGTCCAAAAATATCGTAGGTTAGATGAATTAACCTGTTGAGATCCCAAAAAGAGTAAAAGTGATTTATTTTGACTAGTAAACTAAACATCTGGATACTAATTCCATTGTGCATTTAAGAAAACTATTTTCTATGTTGACGATATTCATATTTCTGTACTAGGCAGGTCAACTGAGCTATGTCCATCACAATCGTGCATGGAGATTTACTCTTTTGAATAGTTGTAGCTCAAAGCCGGTTTAGGCAGCGGTTCAAAAGGGTATATCTCCATGCACGATTGTGATGGACATAGCTCAGTTGACCTGCCTGGTACAGATTTAGTAAAAAGTGCTTGAAAATTGTTAAATAAAACTATTGCGACGATAATCATACACGGTGGTCAACAAGCCAATTGTTAATCGACTAAAATGTCGGGAAAAACGGACTTCACAGTAAGGTAAAGAATCAAAAGGGAGTTTAAAATATGATAAAATTAAAATCCCCCCTGATCGTTTTGGGGCCCCCATAAGGCGCCCCCGAGAAGCCCCTAATTTTTTTCCGGTCGTGTTGTATGTCATATGAAAGCCCGTTGTAAATGTCGAATGAGACCTTAAAGAGACTTCTATCTCTTTTAGGTATGTAGATGTTGCCATTTAAATCACTGGGCAAGATCTACATACCTATAAGAGGTAGAAGTCTCTGTAAGGTCTCATTCGACAGCATTTACAACAGGTTTTCATATGATATACAACACGACCGGAAAACAATTCGGGGCTTCTGGGGGGCCTTATGGGGGCTCCAAAACGATCAGGGGGGATTTTAATTTTATCATATTTTAAACTCCCTTTTGATTCCTTACCTTACTGTGAAGTTCGTTTTTCCCGACATTTTAGTCGATTAATAATTGGCTTGTTAACCACCGTTTATATGGGAGTAAAAATGGATGGAAATGGCTAATTTTAAAACATTTACCACCTTCCGATCGTCAGAGTTTAAAAAAAGTTAATTAAAATTATATAATAAATTACGAACTCTTTCAGATTTATCCAAAGTCAAAATGAGCAAATTTAATTTAAAAAAGAAATAACGACTCAAGTTTAGAAAAAACTTCTATCATTTAAAAACAATTATAATAAAACGCTTTAAACAAAACAATCTGGAGTTAAACTAATTTAATTTATTTTTCGCGCCTTAACTTAAAAAAAGTCAAAAAGTCTCAACATGAATTATGAAAAATCACCAGATTTTGGCTAAAATCGTAATAATTCGATTTGAGTAAAAAAAAAAAAACTATCCCTAAATTTAAGAGTTGAACTTAATTTTTTTTTTCTTTTTCTTTGGTCCAATTTTTTGGTAGGGAATGAACTCGCACTTCTATAATTAATTTAGTGATTGACACGTGGTGGCGGCATTTTCAGAACGGGAAATCCTAGGCGTCGCATCGGATCCTATCCGCCGTTGCCACAATTCATAATCTAGCAATTTAGTGCAACTGAAATTTTCTTCAAATTGAATATTTTTGTCGTCTTTACAAAGTCTGGGAAAGTAAAATTCGAATAATTGAACCCCCTAGGTTGCAGTTTTGTCTCTGACATGGAAATCATCCTGGACCCATTTCCATTTTCCATCTATTTCCACGGGGAAATAGTTGCAAGTGGATTTGATTTGATTTTATGTAATCTAATTTTTTCATATACTCAGCATATTCCACAAGCGTAGGAGGTTCACATTCAAAAATTTACCCATCTCAGCTATTTGTTCCCAGACGACTTCTTTCCTTTTTTTTTCCACTTCTAAATATAATAACCCCCGTGAAACAAAAAATAAAACGAAATAAAGCGAAAATCGTGTGAGCTTTTTCGTTCTAAATTTTCATTCTCATTTCCAATAAGGGAAAATTTATCAAGAGAAAACTTTATCGTTGACTTTTTCGGAAAGCAGCAAATTCAATTTAATGAAGAACAAGAAGAAGGAGAAAAAAAGTAGGAAACAGGAACGCTAATATGCAAAAGCGATCGATTTTCTGTTCCTTCTTTTTTTTCTCCTGTAATGTGGGAAGGAATAACATTGACAAAATCTTCTTGCCATCTTGCTTAAATTTACACCCTGAATAAGCCTCGAGAATACTAGATGATTAAAAGATAATATCGGCTTAAAGTCAAACCGAGTATGGTTCGTCTTAATCTTGTTAGGTTATCTTCCCAACTTGTTTACTAAGAAGTTATTCTACAACTTTCATATTTTCCTTTTCTTCATTATGGAAAGCCTCCTCAGATTTCCCATAAGAGAAGAAAAAAGGGACCGAAAGCGGTTTTTTTTTCCTGTTAATAATTTTCTGCTGTCGGATAAAAAAAAAGGCGGTAGGAAAAAAATACGAGGGCTTTTTTTCTTTTTTAATTCACGGAGAAATCGCATTAGTATTCTTTTGTTAAAAGAAAAACCGGCACAGAGACCTAACTCAAGAGATTTAGATTTACCAACAATGACTCAAGAAATAATAATTTTCCACTTTTTTTTTCACTTGCACGATTTTTATTTTTTTATTTTAAATTTCCAGTTTGCACACGACAATTTTGCTTCGGTTGTGTTAAAATCGATAGAGAAACTGATTAACGCTTAACAAATTAATAATGACTTTTTTTTTTTTTTTTGTTCTACGTAAGTTTCTTTTTGGATCAGTTTTCAACATAGGAAAGGCTCAAATAAACTCAAAATGAGTTGTAAGTACAACGTTAAGCCTATTTTTTTCATTTTTTAAGTTAATTTTTATTATTATCAGGCGGTTGGAATTTTTGAAGCTCAATGAAGCCTTAACGTCCGTTTTTTTCCACATATTATTTTGCAAAATATTTTCCTTGGAAGACCAGCGTAAAATAAGTAAATAAAATAAACAAAAATTATACAGCCTGAAGCGTCATGCCACATATATTTTACACTTCCCATAAATCTGAAACGATTCCACTAAACTGGCTTAACAGCTTTCTTTATAATTTCCGGCGGTGTGCTCACGTTCCCTTCTTCCTTTTATAAATTTTCATTAAGAATATTTTATGAAACTTTTTTAGAAAAATAAATTTAAATATAAAGATAAATCAGTTACGTTAATAAAGGATATTACCGTTTCTCTTTTTTTTTTTTTTTTTCGTATAAATAAATAAATCCGAACGCCAGAAACTAGCCTCTATAAACAACCATGAGATGTAAATTTCATTAAGCCAATAAAATCAAAATCAAACACAGGAAATTATTAATTTGTTAAGCGTTAATCAGTTTCTCTATCGATTTTAACACAACCCAAGCAAAATTGTCGTGTGCAAACTGGAAATTTAAACTCTGGTGTATTCTTTTACTGAACATTCCCGGTTCCCTCTTTATGATCTAATATGCCGAAAAGTCCTCCAACTGAGAGAATTACACCCCCTTGCGCTTAAACGCAATTTATACGGCTTTGTTGGAAAATAATTTAATTATTAATATTACATTAGTTTAATAATTATTCCCCTCAGTAACTACATGCACCAGCCATGCGGGGGGATATTTTTTAATCTAAGTCTACATCGCGACCTTAGAACCAGAGTGCTATCACTTTTTGATTTTTCGTAAGCTAAACATAGAAAAATTTTTTTAGACAGCACCCTTTGGTTCTAACGTCACGACATTTAATTCAGTAATACTTTGTTTTATAATGATACCGTCGAATGGGGCACAGTCCACTTCTGACAATTTTACGACAAATTCCGTTGGTGGATTATCCAACAGTCAGCAGTTAAACGGTCACAATTATGGTGAATGGAAATTTTAAATGAAAAATTATCTGACTGACACCGGTCCTATGTACAGTCGTGTGAAGAGCCAAAGCCTGGAACCCCGGTGGATCCGGACTTGGATGAAAGATGCTTAGCGAAAATTAGTTTGTCAGTTAAGCCATCTTGTTCAAATGAAATTCTTAAATGCAAAACGTCCAAAGAGGTCTGGGAGAAGTTACCGAAGATTTTTGAGGATTCTGAACCGGTACCTTTAGTAGGGTTATACAGTGGAACCCACTTATAACGAACTCGCTTAAGACGAATGTCTGGATATAACGAACAAACATGAATCATTTGGTTGGTCCGCTATCTTTTCAATGTTAAAAAACTCGCTTTTAACGAATCCGGTTATAACGAAAATTCGGATTAAACGAACAAAAATTTACCGGAACGACCCTTTTAAAACGAACAAAGTTGTATTTTAAGCAAATTTTTTCTTTAAAAAAGACATTTTTTTCTTCGAAATGCCATTTTTCCGCTTCAAAATGATAAATAATGATTTTTTTTTCCGTTAAAAGTGATTTTATTTCCTCATTTGAATTGCTTTTTGATAGATTCAGTCAAAGCTTCAACTTGTTCTTTTTTTGCGAAAAAACATTAATTAATTTTACGAAACAAGAAGTCAAGAGGACCCGGAGTTCGAGCAATGCCTTTTCCAGCTTAGTAGAAAAATTAATTCAATCCAGGCTTTCAGTTTCAAACAGTGCACCATGGATCAATTTTGGTACGTCGGAAATTAAAAAATAACAAAGTAAGCCTAATTTTAGAAAAAACGAATTTTTTTTCGAAGTTCGGTTATAACAAACTCCGGTTATAACGAACAAATTTTCCCGGTCCCTTGAAATTCGTTATATCCGAGTTCCACTGTATCAAGAAATCTTCACGACTCAATTTCAAAATTTCAAGAATGTGAAAGAATACGTGGATCATTTTACGAATATCGGCTAGCAGTTAGGTAACATTTCGAAACCGATTGACGATGAAGTTTTAGGAGCTACTATTTTAGCCGGTCTACCGCAAGCTTATAAACCTTTAATTTAAAAGGTTCAAGGCTCTAAGTAGAAAACGTCTGTTGAACTTGTATAGAACATGCTTACGCAAGGTAATTTCGACAATTTAATTAGTGAAAAATCAGTCGGCGATCGAGTACTTCAGGTAAAGAAAAATTGGTCAAAGAAGGCAGAATCTGAACAAAAAGAGAAAGCAAAAGGAAAAGGTCCTCGGTGCTTTAGTTGCAACAACCATGGTCATTTATCTCGCAACTGTCCAGAGAAAAAGAAGGAAAAATCCGGTTCTGTGAATTCGAAGAATAATTCTTGCTGCCCGTGCCACAAAATTCAAAATGGCGGTCATAACATGCAAGCCAAAATTTTTAATTATGAAGGAAATTTCATGAATATTTATTTTTAGGTATTTTTGTGGCTGCTGATTTCATATCTAAAATAATGATTTCGAAATTCAAGATGGCGGACTTAGTATGGCGACAAGTGTAAAAAGAAGTTGAAGTTGTTAAATTTTCGTGAAAATTTGTGCTAAGGGGTTTTTGAGGTCGCTGATCTCGAATTCATAGCCCGTTTTTCTGAATTTCGAACATACAAAGAGTAAATTAATTTTCTTTGATTTATTGAGTCCCTTAAAAAAATTTTAGAAAACTATTATCTCGAAAACCGCTTAGTACAAATTTTCATGAAAATTTAACAACTTTAACTTTTTATTACTTTTGTCGCCTTACTAAGTCCACCATCTTCAATTTCAAAATAATTGTTCCAGACATGAAATTAGCAGCCACAAAAATATCTAAAAATAAATATTCATGAAATTTTATTCATAATTAAAAATTTTGGCTTCCATACTTTGCCCGCCATTTTGAATTTTGAAGCACGAGCGGCAGGTTTTTAATTGCACGAAATATCAAAGTTTTTGACACCTTCATCTTCTTGCTAAGTTTCACGCAGACTTGGGGATGAGTTTTGGCCATTTGTTTTTCTTTTTTCCGGATTACTGTGGCGTGGGTACTTTATTAATAGCTAAGATCTCCCATTAATAAATTGTTACGACTCAGTCTCCAACAAATTGCATAACCATTAAGCCTTTTTCATACATTTCAATTATTGAATATTGGCCTCTGAAACATAAAAAAGCTTTTCGGCATAGTTTCGGTGAGATCCGTACTCATTTTCATTTGAAAAAAAAAAAACCGAATTTTCGAAAACAAAATTCTGTAAGAAACGATCGCGTGACATTTTTCAAATAAGATGCTTCAGCTCTGAGGCACATAATTATCAATAAAATCCAAGGACCTAATCAAAAGCCAAATCCCCAAGTAGCCGCATGCCCGAAACATTTCCATTCCCTCAAACTCTCTTCAATCCAGGTCGGGTTTTTAATCCTTCAGCCTGAAGGATTAAACTAAATTAATTAAAATTAAAAAGAAAGAAGCCAAAGAGATTCGTGTTGTATCATAATCATTGGATGCGATATTTCCCGTTGTAAATCAATAATAATAGTAAAAAAAAAAATTATTTTCCTTATTTGATAAGAAAACTCGATAAAGTTAGGAAAAGTTTCAAGTCGTTGAAAACAAATTTAAGTTACATAAAGTGGTAATAATTTACCGGGAGAGGGGGGGGGGAGGAGGAGGGAAGGAATGTCATTTAAAAATCACCAAGCTAATAAAACATCCCGAAATAGAAATTTATTTAAATCCGTAAAATTAAGCTTTCGAGACTCATTTCCGATTAAGCTCCAGTCGATCGAAGAATTGAGGGCGAACCCGACCCCCCTTTTTTTTTCGTTGAATGACTGATTATAAAAATAGAGGAGGTTTTTTTTTATTCGCTTTAAATATACGTCAGGTCCGGTTAACTTTTTTTTTTTTTTAAATGTAATGAAAATTTGTTATCAGCGAACTGAAAGTTCTTTTTTTTTTTTCCTGAACGACTTTTCATATCCGTTGAAGGCTAAGCTTCAGGCTATATCTCTCGGTAAAAATAAAACAAACCATTACGACTGTCACATTAAATTTATATTATTTTTGAGGAAAATCACGTATATCGTTGTTTACTTTGTCAAGGATTATATTTGCGAGTAAAGGAAATTTTTTTTTTCTTTTCCTTAACTGAAAAGGGTATGAAAATGCATTCCGGACATTCCGGCGATGGAAACACGTTTTCGGTGGAAATTTATCTCCTTCGTAATACGTCATTATTGACTTGGCCTCTCTCTTTCTCCTTCCGAAGAGCTCATTAGTCTCTGATAAGGTAAAGCTAGAAAACCGTCTTTCCCTTTTCAAAATATTAGGATAAAGGATTTTAAAAACAAGCAAATTATTTATGTTCTTAAAGCTTATTCCGCGGAATTTCCAGGAAAAGCCCTTAACTCAATTTCTTTATTCTAAAAGCGTTCATTATTCCGTTGGAAACTTGACTTTTATGAAAAAAATATCATCATTTTTTTTGTTTCATTTCGAAAAATCGTGACCCATTTTAAAATTTTCGCAATTAAAAGTGTCGTTTGCATATTCGGCATAAATTATTTCTGGTCATTTTTTTTTCTGTTTTGCTTTTTTATTATTCGGAAAAATTGAGAGTTGATCCTCCAGTTCTCAGTTAACTTTTATTTTTGTCCTTTGTAATCTGCTGCTGGAAGCGATTTTGTCTGATGCCCATTTCCGAATTGACATTCGTCTCCTATGTTTACCTTATAGAACAAACAGTCAACCCCAGAATGGATTTACGTCAAAATTCCTTACGACGGCAGTAATAATTTGCTTTACACTTATTCATGAATTGAATTTATTTAACGAATTTTCAAAAGCAAAAGAGGTGCCTTCGGCAAACAATCCGAATTCTTTTAAAATTCGTTAAATTTCCTTTTTTTAATTAAGCTTAGTAATTATCCTATTTCGTCGTAAAGGAGAAATGGCATAATTTGATTTTTTATTCAGCTAATTATCTGTTGGTAGCTGCGGTGGAAAATAAAGGAAAGAAGGGGGGGGGGGGGGAGAGAATAAGATAAAGGATCCAAAACAAGCAGCTTTTTACATGACATCCTCAGAATCAAGAGGATTTTTTACTTAACTTTTACGTCATTGTGTCATTTTGTGGACCACATATAAAAGAATTGTCAATTCAATTGTCGAAATTATGCACGACCAATATAATTCAATTGCTTAAGCCTAATTTCGTTTTCAAGAAATGATCTCTTCAAGGGGCAAAAAAATCTCCTTTATTTTCCCGCTGATTTATATATTCCAGAGTATCACGTATTCGCATCAATTCCGTGCGAACAATGCCATCGTTACTCATGGGGATAAAAAGGATAAAAATTCAAGAAAAAGGAAAATGACATCTAAGGCTAGGGAAGTCTTTTTCCTCGTTGAAAATTTTACGTATTATGTTTTCCGGGCAAGCGTATTAGGATACGTCCTTTACTTTGCAAAGCCAAAAAAATCTGAGATGTGACTATTTTTTTTTACTTACGTTCAAGTCTGATTGGGAATTTAAAATAAGTGCAATTTAGAATGCGAATGTATAATAGGGGAACGTCGAGCTTTTGAAAAGTCTTTAACTGATCCTAGGCCGAGAACCTGTTTCAAAAATTTTTAAAAAACATTCAAAAATTTGTAATAGGGAAGTTCGAAAATCAGCTTTTTTGCAATAGGATATTTTCAGGTATTTTTATTTTTGAAAAATTTTGGAGTAAAAATAAAGTGTATGCATTTAAAAAATTTTTTGCGCCATAAAAAGTATTTCAATTTTTTTTTTTTGTATGTAATAATTTGTTAAAGTTTGGGGTTAAAAATTGTTTTATATTAGTCGAATGTTTAGCACATGTTCACATTTGACGAAAAATTGTCCTGGTCATTTAATAATTTTTCTTTCCCTTTCCGACACCATTCACTGCCGATTTATTTGTTCGAATCGCTGCCACCATTTGATATGACAAAAGTAGAAGGAGGCGATAAGTAAAAATAAAGAAATAAACGGCACTTAAACCTACCGAATATATAATAAAGAAAGGTAAAGGTATACATCGTAACGGAGCGAAGTATTAACCGAGACTCAGCACGAGTCGATCGCAAATCGAGTTCTGCTTATTTTGCAGTTTCGGCTAAGATTCGATTCATTTTATCTTTTTTGTCATATCAAAATCAAAACAGTCGGAATAAGCGCGGAAGCGTTGTGACGTCATATGTTAATATCGTTCTGCCTAAAAAAAAACATTTTCCAAGAATGCTGTGGCTTGGCTTATAAACATTGAAAGCATCGCATTCTATGACAAATTTTCCGGCAGAACGATATTAACATATGACGTCACAACGCTTCAGCGCTTAAGGGCAGTCTCCACTTGATGACGTTCACGGCATTCGCGTTGTCCGTCATTGCGGTTAACGTAATCGCACCGGAAGTACTTTGCAGGTTTTGCTCCCGTAAACGTTTGTGGCATAAAAAGAGTACCGTATATTTCATTAAGTATACAAAATTGGCTTACCCAGAATTTGTTTTGGAACAGATTTATTGTCTTCCCCATTCCCGAATTAAAATTTTTCTTTTTAAATCCGTAAAAACATCTTTCAAAACCGCCATTTTTAATGTTTGTAAATAGAAAAAAGCAGAAGATGATCAAAAAAATCTTGGTAAAAGATCCACAAAACTTCCGGTGCGATTACGTTCATCGAGAAGGCGGATAACGCGAATGCGGTGAACGTTATCAAGTGGAGACTGCCCTTTACTCCAACCGTTTTAATTTACAATTTTTAAGCCCCAACTTTAACAAATTATTGTATACAGACAAAAATTTTTTTAAATATACTTTTTATTACACAAATAATTTTTTAAGTACATGTAATTTATTTTTACACCAAAATTTTTGAAAAATAAAAATACCTGAAAAGGGTCGTGCATAAATTACGTAAGCATGGGTTAGGCCCTTTTCGCACGCTTTATCCCATTTCGCCTATGCTTAGCTTATGAGTAAGATGTCAAATTTGGACCCCCTCCCCTCACTTACGTAATTTATGTACGACCCCAAAATACCCTATTTCGAAACTCCTATATCGGGAAAAGTTTCTTTATAGGACTACCTGAAACCCTGAATTTTTCCGGGCGGCATTTTGAGGCGTCAAATTGGTCTTGAAATTTCCAAAAAAGCACCGGAAAATAATTAAATTAATTAAAAATTAATTTTCGGTTTTTATCCACTGGAGATGTAATCTGCAGTGCATTCCGCCAGAAAGGATGGTCGTTTTATTCCTGGTCCCATAGCGGCAAATAACAGAAAATAAAAACATTAACTTGAACTTGCCACGTGAATCATGAGGTAACTTGGGAATTTAAAACTCATATGGTCAGACAAGAAAAACAGAATTCCGGGGGGGGGGGGGGGAGGCAAGTTCATCGAACCATAAGCCTGTACATGCTAACATCGAAGAAAAAAATAAGTAAAAAGTGGAGTTGCGTAACTCCAACTTGTCCGATGTCAGGAAAAGCTGTCTTTAATCCGCAAAATCGTGCTTTTGGATCATCACAGTCATCGCGTCGGGTAAAGAAAATGACATAATGGATAAATTAGCGAAATTCGTCCATGACCACCCCCCCACCCCCTCAAGGGGAGGTGTACGGACGAGAGAATCTAATTTTCACATGGTGACTGAATGAAAAATTAATTTTTCTCGCTACAAAACTGGACAAACCACACAAAGCGGCCTCTAGTTTCCTGACCTGAGGCTGGTAAAGGATAGGTTTAATATAAAAAGTCCTTTGTAAAGTCTCTATCAAACATCAAAAAAAAAATAAAAAGAACGGAATAATATTTAAATTACAAAAACAAAAATTTAAGCACACTGAAAAGCACGGAATAATTTTTAAAGCTTTATAAAAATGAGAAACCATTTTAAATTTAAAAATAATCCAAAAGCCATTTTAAATATAAAAACATGGCCGCGCATGTCTCATTGCCTTTCCCAGCTAAGTCAGCCGCATAGCCAGGACAACAGAAAATGGAGAGGTCAAATCTCGTAAGGGAAGTCAAGAGTCCGTCTAAAAATTAAGAAATTCTAGATCCTCCGGTTACTCAACCGTAAGGCTACCGCTCCCAATGTTGATCCTCGGTAAAGGTCGAGCTGGGTTTATTAGAACCCTGATATTATTAGTTGCTGCTAAGAATATTTTTTTTTTGCTTACAATTCCGTGAAAGGTTAGAGGATCAGCAATAAACCGGTTTTTACAATAGACCGTTCGAACCATGTCATGCATAAAAATTTAGCATATGCTATTTACGTAAGCTAAGTAGAGTCAAGGCATTAGCTATCCTTTATACATGTTACCGAACGTATTTCAGGGTTCAAACGGAATGCAATGAGACATGCGCGGCCATGTTTTTATATTTAAAATGGCTTTTGGATTATTTTTAAATTTAAAATGGTTTCTCATTTTTATAAAGCTTTAAAAATTATTCCGTGCTTTTCAGTGTGCTTAAATTTTTGTTTTTGTAATTTAAATATTATTCCGTTCTTTTTAGTGTGCTTAAATTTTTTTAGTCTGTACATAAAAACATAGTTTTGCATTTTTTTTTAAAATGCTTTATTTTTATTCCGAAATTTTAAGTGATAGGCCTATGATTAAAAAAAAAAAAAAAAAAAATTAAAACAAAAGAAAAAAAAATTAAAAATCAATAAAGAAATAATAAATATTTCCTAAAATCATTTCATAATAATGGTTACAATCACAACGTTTTCTTCCAACAATTAATGCCAACCCGGCTTAGATATCATAATAACCGCATCCAGATGGCTTAACTTTTCACAAAAAAAAAAAAAAAAAAAAAAAAAAAAAAAACAAGATTTACATTTTTGTATAATTCTCAGTAAAAGCTTTATAAAAAACTCTCAACTCAAAACTCAAATACTCAAATACTCAAATACTCAAATACTCAAAACTCAAAACTCAAAACTCAAAACTCAAAACTCAATAAAAGCATTATAAAAATATTTTACTTTTAACAACTCTCACTCCCCATGACCATGTTGCACTTTACAATACCATTTCAGCTTTCCTTCTTTTAACAATACCTTTTATTAATCAATTTTTTAAAAAAAAGCAAATAACACATAACTTTCTTAATCAATTTTTACAAAAAAATTAAAAAAAAAAAAAATGAGATCGGTGAACCGATCAAAGTGCTTTATCGACTATTTAAATAATTCTCAAAAATATGGTTAGATTTTTGATCAGAGGTCCACCAAAGTCGCAGTACGAGCACAAGGAATGCGAATTTCTGAAAAATTATTTCAAATTTTGAATCCTCAACCCCGAAAATATTCTCAAAAATACGGTTAGATTTTTGATTAGAGACACCAAAGTCGCTGTATAGCGTAAGGATTCGAATTTTGGAAAAATTATTTCAGATTCGGAATCCTCTACCCCAAAAATATTCTCAAAAATACAGTTAGATTTTTGATCAGAGGTCCACCAAAGCCACAATACGGGCACAAGGACTTCGAATTTTGGAAAAATTATTTCAATTCGTAATCCTCTACCCCGAAAATATTCTCAAAAATATGGTTAGATTTTTGATCAGAGGTCCACTAAAGCCGCAATACGGGCATAAGGAATTCGAATTTTGTAAAAATATTTCAGATTCGGAATCCTCTACCCCGAAAATATTCTCAAAAATATGGTTAGATTTTTGATCAGAGGTCCACCAAAGTCGTAGTACGGGCGTAAGGAATTCGAATTTTGGAAAAATTATTTCAGATTCGGAATCCTCTACCCCAAAAATATTCTCAAAAATACAGTTAGATTTTTGATCAGAGGTCCACCAAAGCCACAATACGGGCACAAGGACTTCGAATTTTGGAAAAATTATTTCAAATTCGTAATCCTCTACCCCGAAAATATTCTCAAAAATATGGTTAGATTTTTGATCAGAGGTCCACCAAAGTCGCAGTACGAGCACAAGGAATGCGAATTTCTGAAAAATTATTTCAGATTCGGAATCCTCTACCTCGAAAATATTCTCAAAAATACGGTTAGTTTTTCGTTAGCTCCCACGAGGAACCCGCCAATCAGCATCCAAATCGCTTTGTTGACGTAATCGATGACGTCATATCGTGACGTTTCAAGAGTTGGAGATATCGGTTTTTAGGCCTATACCCATACTTTTAGCCCTGCTCACCGTTTCTGAACCACTCAACAGAATTTAACCAAATTTCAATGGTAGCGTATCTTGATGAATATCTACTGCAGTACGAAAATCGGACTCAATCCGTAGCTGCGTTCACGATTTATAGTCAAAAAAGATCTTGAAATTGTTGAAAATTTAACATTTTCACTCACTGCTTCCGAATCGCTGAACCGATTTGGCTCAAAAACTAATCAGCACCTACATTTCATTAGAAGTTGCTACCCACCAAAAATCATCGAGATCCGTTTTTTCGTTTTTCTGCTTTTCGACGGACAGATTTTTTTGCACATATATTCATATATTCATACATTCATACACACATACACACACACGGCCACCATCCAAATTTTGCTTTTTCCGGCATCAGGGGACTTCAAAACGTGTAAAAATATCAAAAACTGAAAATCTGAAATTTGTGCTAAAAACAATGCTTTATTCTCCCTGCGGTCGATAAAGCAAAAATCATGCTTCATTTTACCAATGTGTATGACTTATATGATCTTAACTCCAAAATCACTTTAAAGAAAAAAAAAAAAGGAAATTCCTCCTCATATAAACACACAACCAAATAAAAAAATGCAAATTCCTCCCCCGATAAACACAAAACCACTTAATCAATTTAAATTTGAATCCATGAGTTAATCAGCTTCCGATAACAACTCATATCCCCATCTCAACCATTTTTTTTTTGAATCTCATCTCTTTACAATACCATTTCAGTTTTTTTTTTTCTCCAAAATATAAAGTATTTAGAATCCATGAGTTAATCAGGTTCCAATAACAACTCATATCCCCACCTCAACTATTTCTTTTATGAATCTCTTTACGATACCATTTCAGGTTTCCTTCTTTCAACAATACCTAATAATAATGAATTTAAAAAAAAAAAAAGCAAATAACACAACCACTTCATCAATTTTTACAAAAAACAATTTTTAAAATCAAAATCACTTTAAAGAAAAAAAAAAGGAATTCCTCCTCCTATTAACACACAACCAAATAAAAAAAAGCAAATTCCTCCCCCGGAAAAACACACAATCACTAAATCAATTTAAATTTGAATCCATGAGTTAATCAGCTTTCGATAACAACCCATATCTTCATCTCAACCATTTCTTTCTTGAATCTCTTTACGATACCATTTCAGTTTTTTTTTCCCTGAAATATAAAGTAAACTACATGAATTTAGAATCCATGAGTTAATCAACTTCCGACAACAACTCATATCCCCATCTGAACCATTTCTTTTTTGAATCTCTTTACGATATAATTTTAGCTTTCCTTCTTTAAACAATACCTTTCAATAATCAATTTTAAAAAAAAAAAGCAAATACACCTAACACACAACCCCTTCATCAATTTTTACAAAAAACCATTTAAAAAAAAAAAAAAAAATCATGACATATGATCTTAACCTCAAAATCACTTGAAAGAAAAAAAGGAACTTCCTCTTCCTATAAACACAGAATTAAATTTAAAAAAAAAAAAAAAATTCTCCTCGATAAACACAGCCACTTAATCTATTTTACAAAAAGAAAATCAAGTACGTAAAAACATGTTAATTAATTTAAAAACTAATTTAAAAAAAAAAAGAAGAAAACGATTACCGGTGCACCATCAACACGCGGCCACGTTTGTTTTGATTTTTTTTTCCCATCAGCCTTTTCAATGACACATTTCACGTACTCAATTTTTTTTTAAACTTTATTTTTTTTAATTTCTCGAAACAATATTAAAAATTAACTGGATGATTTAAAAATAAAAAAATAAATCATTTTTTGTTTATTTCTCTCAAAATGGTCTTATTTATTTGGAACTATTTTACGGTGGAGAGAACAAACAATGAACGTAGCCGACCGAAGATGGCGGCACACAAAACACCAACAAGTCGACTCCCGCCAGAATTTTTTTTTTCGTTAATTTCTTGCTGAATTTTATTCCTGGAAAAGATTTTTTGGTCTTAAAACCTTCCTTGCGTTATAAGCTATCGATCGGTATAAAGTTTGTGCGGATCGGTCCAATAATCAACGTAAACATAGCGAAGAAAGATTTTAGGCTTTGAGTCAAGTACATAAAAACATAGTAAAAAAAAAAAAAAGCGAGGGAAAAATTTACATAAACTAAAACGTTTAAAGTAATAAAATACGATTAAATGTCCAATTTCCAATTTCCGGATTTTTCGCAAAAGCTCCGGTCACTGGAGCTTTTGAGAAGTCCATTAATTTTTTTTCCCTCCTTGATGACATGTCCCAAAGGACACTTAACCTTAAATCTTAAAAGATAGATTCCAAATTCCCTTAAGAGACCAGGTATTCACAAGCCGGTAACTACGACCTTCACTTCACCAAAAAGCATCCAGATTTTTTTTTTTTTAATTCGAATTAAAAATTTTTACAATCGACAAATCGAAAAAGTCTGCCTACTGTAAACATTCAGTAAGTATTTTTGGAAAGATGGGAAGAAAAAAAAAAAAAAAAAAAAAAAAAAAAGGTTTTCAAAATTCAACCAAACTTAAAGTGCTTTTAACTCGATTTTCAACTTCTTCAAACAAGGAAATTTCCGAGTCATACAAAACCGGAACTCCCGTTCATTTTGAAAATCAGCCCATAGGATTGCATTTTAGATATTCGCTTCCACGAAATAATATACAAGGAGTCGAGCTAGACGTTTAACCTTTACCTCCCGCGGAAAAGCGTTCCTCGTTTAAAAATTAATGCTGTAAACACGCTAGACGTATATTCTGGCACCAGCATCAGGGGTGCTCAAAATTTAAAAAAAAAAAAATAAGATTTTTTTTTTCGTGGAGAAAAGGAAATCATTCTCACGTCAAGGTGCACGGCAATGTCAAACCATTAACAATCTGCATAACAATTTCCTGGAAAGCTACAAACACCCGACCGAGATCACATGCAAACTTCGAATACACACAAATCTCGAAAGCAATCTTAAAAATGGATTACAAAACTTGTCATTCAGGAGAGGAAAAAAAAAAACCTCCCTTTTTCCTCTTTAAAACTCGTCATCAATCATACACACAAAACGTCAAAGCCCGTACTCAAACAGTTATAACGATTCAAATGAATGATATCGTTTCCGTTAAAGCCACGAATCGGTTGATTTAAAAAAAAAAAAAAAAAAAAAAAGCCGTGAATTTTTTAACTTTTTCGTCGAGATTAAAAGAAGGAACGAGATGGAAGGAAGAGAGAAAAAAAAAAAATTAAATTCGTCTTTTAAACGAAACGGAGAAAATCATCGGAAAAACCGGAAGTCAAAATTTCAACAAGATTAAGCTGTATTTCCTTGTTAAAAAGAGTTTTGCATCACGCTTTTCGTTTCGTCATTCCATATTTCCACCCAGTTTTCCGTGGATCTCGTGGATGGAAGGAAAATGGAGTTATTAAATTTTCCGATTATTTCAAAATCGCTCGAAACCTTTATTCGATAATGAAAACAAGGGGCTTTATCTCAAATTAAATCCTGGACGTATTTAATTATTTGTTAAGAAACAAGTTTAACTCTCTCCCCACTTCCGCAAGATTGTTGCGGGGAAATGGTATTTAATGACTTTACCAAGATTATAAAAACTTTTTCGGAAGAATGTATATCAGAGGAAAATGACACGGGAGCTCCCGTGTGAAGTTTAAATTGGTAAATGAACGGAGACAGGAGGTAATGTCCGATGCAAACAACCTTCTTTCGAACTGTTGTAAATTAGTGGTAGGCCGCCCACTGTACGGCTAACTTATCTCTTTATGAATAATCTTCCCTCAATCGCAAAATTAATTGCGGTTCTGAGGAGTAATGAGATTTCCCGTGGGTATTGCATAATTGGGAACTCAAAGCTGCAACACGAACTGAGAAAAGTGATTTAACTAATAAAATCTAACTAAAATAGCAGAGCACTTAAGTTATACGAGGTAACTAATACACTCATATGGATAAATAAGTACCATTTTTTAAGTGGGACCTTTTCATGTCTCCACATGGAAAAGTCTCCACCTTTTCATGTGGAGACATGAAAGGGTCCCGATTGAAAAATGGTACGCATTTTTACTGGCCTTATACCGTGGAAAATATAAGCAACAAGTGTCAAGGAATCAAACCACTAATTTTTATAAATCCTTTTTGAATTTAATGGCCAAATGCTAAGTGATCAACCCAAATGATCAAGATATTGAAGAAATCAGCGAATACATAAACGAAAATAAAGGACACTTGTTCATTTTATTCCGCATCAGCGAAAGTAAAAGTGGAGCACTTATATCTAACGAATAAGGACACCGGATATTCCGCGAGGGAAAATAAATTTTGGTTTTTTCTATACCGAATTTTGTTTTAATGTCATTCGTATATGGGCGCAATTTCACGCCAAATATGTTCGTCGAACATGTTGGACAAACGATTTCATCGAACATTTTCCCCAACATGTTGGGAAAGCTCTACGTAAGCAGTGACGGTTTTTCAAGCATGTTATGTGAAAATGTTCGCCGCACATGTTTCGCATGAAATTGCGCCTTATCTTTACTTTTTGTGTTTCAACAGAATGTCAGGAAGGAGTGATGATGGGAAAAAGCTTTCAAATCCAACATGTCGTCGTGAAAAAGGAATCGCTGAAGGACATACTTGCTGCTTGTGTGAATACTATTGTGTTGCCGCATTCAGAATGGCACCGTGTACACACCCGGTTTGTAAAATGTGTAGACAGAGGTTGAAAAATGCTGGGATACGAAATTGCCCAGCCTCAAGCTGTGGGAGAGTAATTTTTAGTTGTTATGAAGCCTAAAATATTCCTATCATTTTATTTAAAGCTTCTTTATTCAATCATTTTACCGGAAAGTAACTTTCGTTAACAAAATGGAAGCCCCCAACAAAAAGAGAAATCGACTGCTCCGAAGAACAAGTCCTCTTTTTTTTTTTTTTTTTTTTTGACCAGTGCGAGAATTCCTTCCCTATCTTTTTTTGTAACGACCTATAAACGATCTATTTAGACCGTAATTGCTATATACGATAGATCGTTTTTGCATTGACAGAGAAAAAGATGGAGAGTTTTTCAACTGTCCGAAAAAAGATAGGGATTTTTGTACTGTTAAAAAAAAAAAAAAAAAAAAAAAAAAAAGGGACCTGTTTTTTGGAGCAGTCGAAGTAATATTTCATGAACTGTTCGACTTGGGTCCTTTGCAACTCCTCCAAATTGCATCTCCTCCAAAAAGTCTTTAGAGGAGTTGCAAGGTCGAGGTATTGCATCTGCTCCAATTGCAAACTCGTACCCTTACAACTCCTCCAAAGACTTTTTGGAGGAGATGCAATTTGGAGGAGTTGCTATAGACCCGTTCGACTTCATAACTTTTAAAAACATACCGTACCTTGGGGTTACTTTGCCCACTTTTTCGGGTTTTTTACCCGAAACGGCATGAAATTGTTAGGGGAAAAAATTGTGCTTTTAATATGTTATAGAGGGACTCTTCAGCTTTCGTTTAATACCCAATTTAATTATTCCAAGTTATTTTAACAATGAAAAAAAATATATTTACGAAATGATGTTTCGTTTTAGAAAATGGGGTAACTTCAACAATTAGAAAAGTGAGGCAGGTCGATCTGGACCGTTTCTTAAGGGTAAGAAATGTTCTCTTTATATTACATTGTATTTTAAAAAATTCAGGGAACGTGGAAAAAAATTTGTTATGGATACTAATGAAAATTTGATTGCCTCCTTTTTAGGAACAGCAACGACTCCAAGAAGAAAACGCCGCGTTGTGTTGCGGGAACTGTTAAACCAAAAGGTAAAAATACTGTAAATAATAATAATAATTTTTTATTTATGTCATTATTTAAATGTTTCATTTAATAAAATTGCATTAGGCCAATAAAGCGAATAACGGCAGGAGAAGAGCAGGGAGAAGGATGGGTGGTAGGGGAAGAAGAGGTAGAGGTAGAGGAAGAGGAAGAGGAAGAGGAAGAGGAAGAGGGGAAACAGGAAGAGGAGGACGAGAAGGACGAGTTGGACGGGAAATGGAAATTGTAATTGAAGCAAATGGAGTCGTCCGAATAGTTGACAAGTGAAGATAAGTAGTTATTTTTTTTTTTATTTTGTAATGTAAATTTTTTTAAAATTTATTTCAATTTAATTAAATTTTAATTTTAATGTAAATTTCATTAAATACTTGTAGAATTTGAAATTTAAAAATGTTGTTTGTTTTTGTAAATTGTAAATTTTAAAACTTACCACACTTAGTAATATAATAGAAAATGTTAAGACTTACCTGAAAAAAAGAAAAAAAAGAAATTAATTTTTTACAAGATAAGTAATAAAAAGAGGTTACCGATAAATAGATTTTAATAACAACTAGAAATGCATTACTGGTTTTATTACAATCAATCCGTGTATATATTAGTTTTTCAGGAGGAATAAAAAAACATTATTGTTAAAGAAATGTATTTATTCGGAAAATAAGAAGGAACTTGGTCATGGGAAGTGTAATGTACATATGGAATGTTAGTACTGAATGGACTGTGTGGAAGGAATGGAAGATAGGCTTTGTATGGACGATAGGCGTTGTATGGACGATAGGCATCGTATGGACGATAGGCCTTGTATGGACGATAGGCCTTGTATGGACGATAGGCATCGTATGGACAATTGGCCATGTATGGACGATAGGCCTTGTATGGTCGATATGCATTGTATGGATGATAGGCCTTGTATGGAGGATATACATTGTATGGACGAAGGCCGAGCTGCGTTTCATACGGGCGTCTTGCTTACTTTCCTTTGCAAGATTTTGGGGCGAGGCCGAAGGCCGAGTTGCGTTTCTTGCTTTGTGCGGCGGTTTAGCTTACCACCCATCATTATCATCCTCGTGAGAGGCCGAAGGCCGAGCTGCGTTTCATAAGAGCGACTTGCCTACTTTCCTTGGCAAGATTCTGGGGCGAGGCCAAAGGCCGAGCTGCGTTTCATACGGGCCACTTGCTCATTTTCTTTAGCAAGATTCTGGGGCGAGGCCGCAAGCCGAGCTGCGGTACTTAGGGTGGTTGAACTTATCGGGCGAGGCCGAAGGCCGAGCTGCGTTCCTAATGAACCTATTGCATACCATCCAACATTACGACCCATGCGCGAGGTCGAAGGCCGAGCTGCGGTCCCTACGGTAGATTTGCTATACTTCTCTTGCCCGGCCGCCCGGTGGGCGGTCATTCTGGCACCCGAAGCGCGCGGGGGGGGGGGGGGGACCCAAAATCGCTAAGCGATTTTGGTGGGGGTCGAAGCCCCCCTCTATAATGTAAATAATAATAAATATAATAAATAATGCTCGAAAATGTCTACGCTTTAATAATCTATAAAAATATCGCCGAATGTTTGAGCCATATTTATGTAATAAATGTTTAATGGAATTGTGCAAATTTATCCCATCGAGTGCAAAGAAACCCCCAGTAAAACGTATCACGAACTTCGCCATCTTTTCCTCGATCAGCAAAAACTAAAAAGCTTAAAAAAGGTTGATTAAGAATCCATTATGCAATGATTCAATAATCTTTATCATCTGCGATTGTTGGAAGTTTGGGGAAATGATTGGTTTGATTAGGGTGCTACGCCCGACATTATTGCGGGATGGTCCGCCCCTCAATTTTTATTTTTCATTTTAAACAATGGAGGACTCGCAGTTTTTTCAAAATTATGAGTGAATTTTCTTAATGTCATAATTCATGTGGATCGAGCAAATGGTAATACATATTTGCTATCCTGTTTAGAAATGTGACAAGAAAAAAAAAACGCGATTCGTGTTGGACCTAATTTAATTTCATTAACTTAACAAGATCTTAATAAGCATAGTTGCACGAAAATAAGAAACATTTTTTAGAAATGTATGAATGACTTTTTTTTACTATACGAATATTTCCCTGCATTAGCAAATTTACTTTAGAAAAAAAAAAAATCATTCATCCAATTCTCTCAACTTTGAATAAAAATTATTTAAACGAAAGGGTAGATAAGTTTTATGACCCTCCAATGGAGAAAAAAGGTTAGGAGGAAAAAAAAAAGCTGACAAATTTTAATTAAGAAAACCTTTCTTGTTTTTTGTGTTCTCCAAATCCTGTTAATAAAATCCCTTATTTAATCGGTAGTATAAAAAACGGTTCCGCTAATGCTTATTTTAAATGAAGCTTAACTTAACAAAAAATACGCAGCTCATTGAATGTGAACCTTCACAAGGTTACAAAAAATTTTAAAGAAAAAAAAACAGTAACACAAACACGGTTTGCCTCAACCAACTTATTTACATACAAAATTGCCACCAAGAACTGACCTTAGGGGTTTGTTAGGGACCATGAAAGGAGTCAAAAACCGAAGGTTCTAAAATCCTTCCTGATCGTCCTGGCGAAATATTTTCGATTTTTGATATAGGCAAAACAAAAAGTAGACGGCCTTTTGATTCGAAAAGTTTTGTGCAATCCGTAATCTGATCCTCTTTATTCATATCAAGTTCGATCGCTACGTCTCGTCTCGATTCCTTCAAAACTAATAAGGAGTAATCAATGGAAAGGTGCCTGACATTAGTGAAGTTATAATAACTTAAGATTATAGCTTCCAAGTTGTCACGCCGGATTTTCTCCGTCGCATAAATTGAAACCGCCGATGATTAAGGGAGCTTTTAATAACGACGCCTCGTAAATTCTCACGCTGTTGTAGTTTAAAATCACTTAAGTATTTTTTTTATTATGTTAAGACGATTTCGGGAATCTGTCGTTCCGATTTGGTTTTAAGGTCCTTGCCCATAGGGTTTACTCCATATTAAACTTCAAGAAACCTTCAATTCTAAAATTATCTCCAGGATTATAATAGGAGGGATTTTCCCCAGGGGTTGTCCACTCTCGAATTTCGGTGTGCACTTTAATTGAAATACACTAATTGCAGTGAAATGCAGTGAAATAAGCTTGATATAAAGTGAAGTATGTTGAATTACGGTGAATTAAGTTCGAATTAATTTAAATTTCGTCTGTTTGAATTACAAAAAAATTCGAATTTTAAATTATGGTACGCACTGTTTCGATGAGTGGACGACCTCTTGGATTTTCCTCATAATTTAAGGTGACGCAGAAGTGATTCATTTTTTTGAACACCCTATACTTCGAAATATGCAAATATTATCCCTTTAGTGTTAGATATCAAAATTTCGCTTCCGAGCAACAATTTTTATCAATATTAGGCACCTTCATGAAAAATTCCATACCTGACCATACAGTACTTTTTTGGGAAACCTTAATCTACTATAAATTCCCGGGAATTTATCCTAAATCAAAGTTTCCCAAAAAAGTATTGTATGGTCAGGTATGGAATTTTTCCTGAAGGTGCATAAGATTGATAAAAATTGTTGTTAGGAAACGGAATTTTGATATCTGGCTCCAAAACATTAATATTAGCGTTTTTCGAAGTATAGGGTGTTCAAAAAAATGAATCACTCCTGCGTCACCTTAACACTGTCATTTGATTTTATATTATAAATTTTGTCCTCATTGATGATTTTTTACTTAAAAAAAAAATATCATTTTTCACACTTCACTTTACGTGATATGGTTGATCTACTGTACGGTTGATCTACTTTAATGATTCTTATGATATAAAGTACTATAATTTACTTTTTTTTTTTTAAATGTTACGGCGAATTATTGTATATTTTTCCTTGTTCCGCTGGATATCTTCTTCTTACGGTGCCGTACCTGTGTCCAGGCGTAGGCGACCATCAATGAGACTTTTATATTCGTCTCTATCGGGAGCAATTCTGAAGAGCTCCTCGACGCTTAAGCCCGTCCAAGCTTTTAAATTACGCAGCCACGATAGGTTCTTCCGGCCTATTCTCCTTTTTCCTTCGATACTTCCTTCAATGGATTGGATATGGATTGGATAAAAAATTTATGAGAATTTGCTCTCTTTCTTGGCTCAGTTGGTGGACGAAACCGGTTTGTTTGTATAGATGAATTCACCTTATTACAATACTGAATATATTAATAAGTAATACTGAATACAGTAATACTGAATTCACCTTTATTGCAATAAATGACGCTCAAAACGAAATTCACATAATGCGTACACTCCACACGGAGAAAAAAGTTCGGTTCCTGTTACTGAAATTTAAGTTGGGTCCTGTGGCATCTAAACATTTGAGTAGATAATACCGAAAATTTAGTAATTATTACTAAGAGTTCGTAATGATTAATAACGTTTAGTAATAATTACCTAATTTTTAGTATTGTCAACTCAAATGTTTAGATGTCACAAGCCCCAACTTAACTTTCAGTAACAGGAACCGAACTTTTTTTTCCGTGCAGAGCAAAACGGAAGGATTGAGGGAGAGAACCGAACCCTGCAAGGTCGATGAAGATCAAGGACGATGTTCCAAGTTATAGGTATAAAAAAGAAAGTCTGGGCTGAGGCTAAAAATGCAGCGGCTTATGTTCTAAATCGAACTGGATCCACATCGAACTATGAATTGAATAATTTCATTCAGATTCTTAATAGCTTTTATTTAGTAGAGAAACTCGAACAAAATGAATTTTATGAAGTTTGATAAAAGCACCACTAAGGATTAGGATGGGCCGAAAAAAGCGAATTTTTGAAATTGAAAACGCCTGATACGGGAATCAATGCCTTATTATAATACTATCAACACTAATGCTTTTTCAGATTTTTTGAAGGTCATCTTGAAGTCGCGCAATGACCTTGAAGTTTTTGAAAAGCCCATATAAGGGCAAAAATAAAAACTTTTTTTTTACCGAAAATTTGATTTCAAGTATTGGTTTATATTTAAACAATAATTTGTAAAAATAAATGTTTGAAACGGCTTTTTTTTTTTTCCAAAATTTCAATTTTTTTAGTTTGAAGAAACTGGCGTTCCACAGAATAGATTGAGAGAAAGGGCGGGATTGGAACTATCAAAAATATATGCATATGATTTCATATATCAATTCAATCAACCAAAATTCATTTTTGTGTATAGTTTTAAGCTAAAAGGAAAAAAAGCCTAAAGAATTTCAGTATTTAGAAAATACCGTCTTTACTGGGATAAGGAAAATCTGTCCATAGGTGAAGAACGAAAGAGATTACAGAGGGCTGCTTATCACTGGGCGATCGTAATTTCGAAAAAGGATTCCGAATATGATACTTGGAGATATCACGTTGTAAATCGAGATCTAGACCGTAATATACGCAAAATTTCCGATAGGAAGCGATACTTTTTTTCAGTAAAAAAAAAAAGTTTTTATTTTTCCCCTTATATGGGCGTTTCAAAAACTTCAAGGTCATTGAGCGACCTCAAGATGACCTTTTAAAAAATCTGAAAAAAAAAGGGTTAATAGTAGTATAATAAGGCATTGATTCCCGTATCAGGCATTTTCAAATTCGAAAATTCGCGTTTTTCGGCCTACCCTACTGAGGATTCCGTCATTAATGTTTTTTTTTTTTTTTTTAATAGACTCTTAGAAAATTCAACAAGTGAATAAGCTCGCCACAGAGACATTGTTGTAGATAACAACCTATCCTGGAAGGAACATATAAATTACCGTAAAGGTAAACTATCCTCAACACTATTCTTATTAAGGAGACTATAGTTTGTTTGTGATAGAGCTACAGTATTAAAGGTGTACTTTGCCTTGTTCCACTCTCATATTTCATATGGACTGACTGTATGGGGCGGGAAATCTTAGTTCGATTTTAAAATTACAAAAAAGGGCACTTCCTTATATTTTTAAATTTAGAGATTCGTGTAAAGAACATTTTGTTAACAACAGAATATTAACAATTTATGGCAATTATACGTGTAGCATATTAGTCTACATAAAAAAAAAATTGACATCTGTAAAAAGCTGTAGGCACTTAAAGCCATGATATTAGACATGGACATCTGCTGAGGAAACCCGCAACAATCAATAGGGCATTTTCAGGTATTTCAGGCCTCGAACCGGTTTCTAGTCTGAAATATAGGGACTTTAGGGACCGAAAACATGAAAATTAAGGACCTTTTTAAGAACCGAAAAGCCCCGTACGAAAAAGGGATGCATAAAACTTGTATTATTTATACAAAAATTATACATAAAATATACAAAAAATTGGACATGCATAAAAAATGCATAAATTATGTATAAAGAACTTATATTTTTTTATCCTACAATATGATTATACATAAATTATGTATAAAAAACTTTAACTTTTTTAACAAATTTTTTTTTTATCCTCGGGGATGATTATGCATAAACTATGTATAAGAAACTAAGAAACATAAACTTTTTCAACGAAAAATTATACATATAATTATATATAAATTATACATAAATTATACATAAATTATATATATGATTATACATAATTATACATAAATTATATATAAATTATGTAGGTCCAAATTTTTGTATAAATTATACAAAATTAATATATATTTTTTGTATTTATTTTGCAAAAAATTTACATATTTTATGCATCTCTTTTTTGTACGGGGCAGCCTAAAACTGTGTCAGTTTTCTTTATTTTAGGCACATTCCTCTGGTTGATTGATTTCAAAAAAAATTTGTGACATGACTTAAAAACTTTTAAATTCTAGCGCAAAAAAAAAAAAAAAAAAAAAAAAAAAAATTAACCTTTTTTTTCTTTTCTTCTATTAAATTTTTCAAAATCTTCCATAAAATTATTTTTAAATTTTTGCTTCGTAATAATATCATGTTCTTTATTATAAACAATATGAAATTTTTCGTAAGCGCGCTGCAGATTACAAAATTATGGACTTTTAGGGACCATTTTTCGAATTTAAGGACTTTTAAGGACTTCTTTTAAAAATATGGACTTTAGGGACTTTTAGGGACCAAGTTCGAGGCCTGGGTATTTTTATTTTTGAAAAATGTTGGTGTAATAATAAAGTACATATACTTAAAGAATTATTTGTGTAATAAAAAGTATTTAAAAAAATGTTTTTCTCTATGCAATAATTTGTTAAAGTTGGGGCTTAAAAATTGTAAATTAAAACAGTCGGAATAAGCGCGGAAGCGTTGTGACGTCATATGTTAATATCGTTCTGCCGGAAAATTTGTCATAGAATGCGATGCTTTCAATGTTTATAAACCAAGCCTTGGCTTTCTTGGAAAATATTTTTGGGCAGAACGATATTAACATATGACGTCACAACGCTTATGCGCTTATTCCGACTGTTTTGATTTACAATTTTTAATCCCTAACTTTAAAAAATTATCTAGTACAGAAAAAGAAATTTTTTAATTCTTCCTCTGGCGTAAAAAACGTTTTCATTATACATACGACGAAAGTACAACTTACCACACTAGTTTAGCCACGAGAAAGTTTCATTTTTCATCTCAATATTAAAATAAAAAATCTTGAGTTTTTACCAACTATTTCCTGTCTTTTACTTATTCCTTCCGCTTTTACCTCCTCCTTCCGGTTTCCGGTCGATCGATTTCGAAAGATTTCTGAACGGATTCTTCAATTTTTGAATTAACGGCCATTTTATTTTAACCGTTTTCAACGAATTTAAAGAAAACTTAAAAAAATTAATTCTGAAAATGAGGCATATCTTCCACCTGACATTTTGGAAGCGGCAGAAGAGGCCCGCCAAATAAAATCAAAAAAAAAGATACGAAAACGCGTTCAACGCTTTCAATATCAGTAATAATTTAATTAAACGATTTATTCGTATAAAGAAACAATATTTATAATAAATATAAAACCAACAAAACATAACACGAGATAGAACAGACGACATGACAACTACCAGTGTGTATAACAAATCAATGCTACCAAATACCAACATAAAAATGACCCATATCATTTTTTAGGAATGTATGTGTACGTTTCGTCGTATATAATGAAAAATTTCTTACAATACTAGGGCGGAAGCGTGACTTTTTGTGCCAAACTCGTCCGATTGTCCGAATGTTTCGGACTCGTTTGGCAAAAACGTCACTTTCCGCCCTAGAATAGTACACCCAGAAAAAGGAATATGCCTCGTTCACAATACAAGCGATGTTGCTTAGCGACAACACAAATATGCTTTGCCGCAAAGCAACATGGCTCGACTTGTCGACATAATGCATTGCGGCAAAGCAATCACGAGTTTTTGCACAAAACATTTATTCTGCTTAGACCTAAGTTATGCAAAAATGCTTTGTAGCAAAGCATTTTTGCTTAGATCCAAAGCAGCATTTTTCTGGGTGTAATAAACCATTAAATTCATATACTTTATTTTTACTCCAAAATTTTTCAAAAATAAAAATACCTGAAAATAACCAATTTTTTCCCCAAAAAACAATCCCTAACATTCGCACGACATTATTTAATAAATTTCCAAAACGATTTTTTAAAATGAGCTGGCAAATTTTCGGCTGTCGGCATTTTGATCTAATCGAATATGTCCTAAGGATTTTGACCTACTGAAATATGACCTAAAATAATGACCTATTAATAAAATGTCCGAAAATATAAAAATAAATTAAAATGACCTAATAAGTGTCATAATGCTCGAAAATAATAAATTTGGTTCTAGGCGAAATTAATCAGATACAAATCCATTAGGGTTGCAAATAACAAGCTAGGTATATATTAAAATACTAAAAATTACTAAAGATATACAAAATTATAACATTTATGGATTTTTTTTGGGCGACCAACCGGCCTTTTGGGTTCATTGCTTTTACATCTATTTAAAGGAGGCCGACCTACACGCCCTTTCGGCTTTCGCACAGGGGGCCGTTGAACTCGAGGTTGACGTAGATTACTGGAAGGTTGAGGTAAAAGATTTCGAACCGGACGGGGATCATATGAAAGGGTTGCTCTTGCTCCACAGGTGAAGAGCTGTGATTTGTAGGGTGAACTTCAGCAAAGTGATCGGGCATGGGAAATTCGTAGTTATTAACCCCACTTAAACGATAATCACCGAAGGTGAAATTCGTTATTATAAGCCGGAGGCTGAACATTTAAGCCCCGTGTCGACGGAAGTATCGCTACATATGCTTCTTCAGCGGATCAGTGGTCCTGTGGTGCTACATTGGAAAACTCCAACAGTCATCTTTTACCTATAGAAAGGGAAACTGAGGTTCTATCTCTGCAAGGTGGTTATTTCAATCAAGCTTCTTCATCATCATATGTAGAGTTACTTCCGTCGACACGGGACTTAAATGTTCAGCCTCCGGCTTATAATAACGAATTTCACTTCGATTTTTTCGGTGATTATCGTTTAAGTAGGGTTAATAACTACGAATTTCCCATGCCCGATCACTTTGCTGAAGTTCACCCTACAAATCACAGCTCTTCACCTGTGGAGCAAGAGCAACCCTTTCATATGATCCCCGTCCGGTTCGAAATCTTTTACCTCAACCTTCCAGTAATCTACGTCAACCTCGAGTTCAACGGCCCCCTGTGCGAAAGCCGAAAGGGCGTGTAGGTCGGCCTCCTTTAAATAGATGTAAAAGCAATGAACCCAAAAGGCCGGTTGGTCGCCCAAAAAAAATCCATAAATGTTATAATTTTGTATATCTTTAGTAATTTTTAGTATTTTAATATATACCTAGCTTGTTATTTGCAACCCTAATGGATTTGTATCTGATTAATTTCGCCTAGAACCAAATTTATTATTTTCGAGCATTATGACACTTATTAGGTCATTTTAATTTACAGTTGACCCTCGCCCAACGCGGCATCATGCAACGCGGATCCAGCTATACGCGGTTTTTTTTTTGAGACCACCAATTCCCCGAGCGCGGCCCTTCCCTCACTTATACACGGTTTTTATTTTTTATTTGCACCAAAAATGCAATAATATATCGAACCCAGTTATTTCAGGTTCCGACAGAGCAATTTTAAATGACACTTTTCCTTCTTAAAAGTCATTGTCGTTTTTCGATTGCCCGAATATGTTGATATTTTGCACGTTAATTTTCGTATGTTTTTAAAAAAACGTTGCCTTTTTTGGTCTAGAGTAAAAATGGTTCAAATATCTGCGAAAAAGATTTTTTTAAAAGCTTCTAAGCACCCTATTCATTAAAAAAGCTTCTAGCACCCTATGAAGAAATGAGAAAAGATATGGTTAAAAATGCTGCGCAACCGAAAATTAACACGTTTTTTAAAAAATAAATAAATAAATGTAAATAAATGGTGAGTTTCAACTTAAATTTTTTTTTTTTTTTAAATTTACGTGGACTCTTGGTCCAGGTTCCCCCGAACCCCCCTTTTCCCATAAGAAGTTGGTCTCATACAACGCGGTTTCCTCGTACGCGGCACCCCCCTTTCCCCCTATCCCCCGCGTTGGGTGAGGGTCAACTGTATTTTTATATTTTCGGACATTTTATTAATAGGTCATTATTTTAGGTCATATTTCAGTAGGTCAAAATCCTTAGGACATATTCAAGTAGATATTACAGCTAACAATCAAATTTTCAAAACTAATATCAAAATAGCCCTGATTAAATCAGCTCATTATAGCAATGATGAAGCTGCGCAATGTCTAATAAAAAAAATGCTTGTACATGACACAGACAATGCCAGAAATGGTTTCCCTGCCAATGGTTAATAAATAAATAAATAAATACACAAAGATTTGCATGAACAGGTAGATTTTTTCGGACAAATTTTCTTTCCGAAAATTTTTTTTTCCTGCATGGGGATGAGTTCAAGACCACCGTGTACATGTACCAGGTATCAATTTTGCCTCGCTATACCCTAATCGCAGACTCCTAAAAAACTACCAAAGATCCCTTGGCTCTCTCTCTCATAACAAGATTAACTTAAACCATCAAAAAACATTTCAATTTTAGCAAAAAAAAAAAAAAAAAAAAAAAAAAAAAAAAAAATTAGGCAAAACTAATTTTAGTAAAAACACAAATTAAGCGAGCATACGACTTAAAAATAAAAAATAAAATCATCATCGAGCGTGGAATGTTTCCATTATTATTGGTTCGATGACCAATTGAATTTGATTCATCAAATCCATCAATCAAATCAGTCGATCAATTAATCAGCTGTAATATCTATTTTTCAGCTTCACCGCGTATTCTTCGTGAAAGAATCCGATCGGCATCCTTCGCCTCAGAGAAGAAAAAAAAAAGTAGGTGTGGAGTCATAAAAACCTCCCTCGATTTCCACTAGACGAAAGGGAGACGAAAGGAGTAAAAAAAAAATCATCATGAAAAGTGATCCAGCTAATTATAGAACCAGCACACTTCCTTCATTGTCAACACGCGATGTGTAATGACATGATAACAAAACTGAGCATCTGTAAATGACATTCAGGAGCTGGTTGAATGTTACATTTTAATATGATTATTTCGCGAAATTTAAAAGGCTCGAGGGTGGAGGGGGGAAGAGATCATCGCAATGATAAATGGCAACCATGCTCCGGTTAAATTAAAATAGTTTTTACTTTCGAGTGGCCGCGAAGCGGGCGCGAAGAAAGTATTGCCGTGGTCGGAAAAGGGAAAATCGTTAATCCTGCGAGTTTCTACATGAAACTTATATAGTTATACTTAGAATAAAATTCTGAGTTCCCGGTTGTCCGCCTCGTACGCCGCGTCCGCCGCGTACGCCCGGAGCTTTTTCTCCGCTATTACGCATCGGATCAAAAAGAAATTTTGCACACGTATTTTTCATCGAAAAATAAGAGGGGGTCTTTTCTTATTTTTTAAAAATTTCAAAAATTACGTAAACGGCAAATATTTGAACTTTTAAATTTGGTTTTCTTCTTGCGACGATAAATCTCGAACCCGGCTACAAATCATCACCAATTTTCATATTGTAGTAGATATTGGTCAAAGTATCATACCATCAAAATTTGGTTGAATTCGGATGATTGGTTCACAAATTATGAGGATTAGGCTACGTATAAATTAGGCCTAAAAATCGATATCTCGAATGACGTAATAAGTCATATCGATATATCGATATATCGATTAAGTCATATCGATATCTCGAGTTTCAGGAACAATCCATAATTCGGATTTTTTTTGTGGGTACAGCGGATTTCGGATCAAAAAACTAACCGGATTTTTGAAAATATTTTCGGGGTAAAGGAATCCGAATATGGAATTATTTTTCCGAAATTGGGATTCTTTATGTGGGTACAGCGGGATTCGTGTACCTCGGATCAAAAAACTAACCGGATTTTTGAAAATATTTTCGGGGTAGAGGAATCCGAATATGGAATTATTTTTCAGAAATTGGGATTCATTATGTGGGTACAGCGGGATTCGTGTACCTCGGATCAAAAATCCAACCGGATTTTTGAAAATATTTTCGGGGTAGAGAATCCGAATATGAAATTATTTTTCCAAATTGGATTCTTTATGTGGGTACAGCGGGAATCGTGTACCTCGGGTTTAATTAATACCCTTTGAAAACCTAAACTTGATTTTTTACATTTTTTCTTTATTTCAACTTCTTTTTTCCACCAATAAAGCCGCGAGAAAGTTTAATGGGGTGCGTATGCACCCCCATTACCGTTCTCCTTGTTTACTACGTCTTGAAAGCAAAACTTTCCTGGGACGATGATGATTGCTAAAGGGTGGGAACAGGAGAGAAGAAGGAAAAACCGTTGCGATCGTGAGCAGGATAAGGAAGCTTAGAATTCAATATCAATTTTTTCATGGACATCAACGATTCAATGATGCAGAACGAAAATTGATCGAAAAATAAAAATTTATGCTTGGATTTTTTTCTGTGCAAGTTGTAAGACATTCAAAGGGCTGGAATAATTTTATGGATGGCTTATGGTTCGGAAATGCAGTTACAGGAACAAAGGAGTAGAATCAAAAAGTTCAAGATAGAATCCGAAATATGAAATGTGGATACTGCCTTCAACGCCGGCGTATTTTGCTTGCAGGCAAGAACATTAGCGAAAATGCTGCCAGGAAATGTCATGGACGGCGATTTCAAGAGGAATTGTATGAGCAGGCTTACATGGAGAAAAAAGATCGGTTCCTGCTACTCAATGTTAAGTTGGGTCCTGTGACATCTAAACATTTGAGTCGAAAATTTAGTTATTACTACGAGTTCGAAACAGGCACGGACTGGGGGGCCGAGGTGCCGGGAAAATCCCGGTGCGCCTTACTGAATGTGGCACCATGGCGCCCTTAAATCTGTTCGATCAGCTTGTTCAGTAGCTCGCACCCTAAAACATTCCAGCTTGTGTCTGGTTCGTAATGACTAACAACGTATAGTAATAATTACCTAATTTTTAGTATTATCAACTCAAATGTTTAGATGTCACAAGAGCCAACTTAACATTCCTTAATATTGACTTAATATTACAACTAAACTTAACATTCCCCAATATTGGTAAAATCTTGGAAAATGGTAAGAGGCATTAAAAAATATTTTTTTACCCCTTCCCTATTATTAAAAAATAAATTAGTAGACATTTTATTAAATCCCCGGAAGTTTAAATAATTGGGAGGAAATTTCAGTAACTGCCTAGAGAATAAACCTTTTTTAGTTGCCCGGGAGTTAGTAGTCATTTTATGAATTTCCTGGATGCCGCGCATTTTCAAAATTACATGTATCTGTATGTTAATTTTTTCCCCCCGGTTTTCTAAATTTATTTTAATTTTTTAGCTATTAAAGAAAATGAAATCGGAAAAGAAAACAAAACGTCCACAAAATCAGAAGATGCAATAAAGAAACTCCAAGATTCGCTTTCTACCCGGATAAAAACATTCATAAATTATCCCAATCACCAGATAGACACTCAACTATTAGCCAAAAATGGATTTCGTTACATGAAAGTAGGTGACGACACCGAATGCATCTTTTGCGGAGTCGTTCTTGTCGATTGGAAGAGGGAAGACGACCCTAGGCAAATTCATCTGGATGCTTCACCGATGTGTCCTTTTTATAGTGGTAAGGAATCTTGATAAAATTATCTTATAATTTTCCAAAATGTCGCTCAGTTGTTTTACAAAATAATGATTTAAAGTTCCACGGAATTGACTAAAATTCAATATCTCTTTCGCTGTACCTCCAAAATAGGGTAGAAATTCCATAAAATGACTTGTTTTATAATTTTATATTTCCACTGTGCTAAAATTATTTCATATTTTTTAGGTAGTACGTCAAAGGAAAAAGAAAGTTTGAGCGTAAAGTCTTTTGGCAGTGCGTCGAATTTAAATTCATCACATGGGGCCGATGATGTGCAAAAGAAGCAAGAAATAGGTAATTTTCTCCTCCAACAATCTCGAGGTTTCCCTATTTTAAACTGGGTTATATTCTTTTAAGATTATCCGTTTGCATCGACCCTCTTCCGGCGAAATTCTTTTTAGCACCATAGCTATGGTGCTAAAAAGAATAAAAATTAAATAAAAATTTTTATTCCCTAGGGAATAAAAATCTTTAGAGAAAATTTTATATTTCCACTGTCCTATGCTAAAATTATTTCATATTTTTTAGGTAGTACATCAAAGGAAAAAGAATGTTTCAGCGTAGAGTCTTTTGGCAGTGCGTCAGGTTTAGTCAATATCTTCGAAAAGCAAAGTCATTTGTTAAAATGCCTTGTCATTTTTTAAAATTTCCATCCATTATAGAAAATATCAAGGCATTTCATAAAATGCCTAATCGTTTTGTACAATGTCCAGTTATTTGGTCAATTGCCCTTGACTTTTTATGAAATGCCTGAAAATTACCCACTTCTTATCGGCCAGTAACAGAATGCTGCTGTAAAAATAGGATTCCTAAAGTGACTTCCCACCTTCCAATTGTTGGAAAAGACTTTTTTGATTGTTGTGAATGTGTTTGATTGTTTGATGAAAATGAGTTGTGTACTGTGTAGAAGTAAAAAAGACGTTAGAAAAATTCCAAATGTTAGTTCCTTGATGTTGATTGTCCACTATTTGGCCGAGGGAAGGCGAAATGTTGCAGTCAACATTGGGTCAGCGATTTGTAATAGGTAAGATTCTTAGGTGCTAGTTGTCTTTTAGCTTACAAGAAATAAGGAGGGCCATTGATTGTTTAGTCATTTGCCACGGCCCTACAACATCGGGCCTCTACCCCTCAGAAACCCCAGCGATCAGAAACCTCTACCCCTTATACATCGGGCATCTGGTCCCCATTAAGTACGCAGAAAGTAGTTCCTCGTTTCTACCACCGTTAACGCTGGTTGTACGCGAAGAGCCCCCCAATAAGATATTTGCCCTATTATGAAAAAATAACTGACAAAGGTTCTGAATTCAACATTCGGTCGATTCCTCGAATCAGGCGTTTTATCAATTGACTGAATCCGACGTTTCATTTTCAAAAGTAAAAAAAATAAAAATTTTCATTAATTTGAAAAAGGGGAAGTCTCATAAGGTAAACGAAAGACATGTCCCCTTTTTCAAATTAACGAAATGAAATGACACCAATCTGTCACGCCGTGTGGTTAAGGCGTGCTATAGAAACTAGGTGATTTATAGTCGTGATATGGTGAAACTTGAGGCACTTCACACAACGTCTGAAATGATGGGGGAGAAGTTGTCAGATAAGTCCTCACAATTGTCACTGAGTCTCGACTTTTTTCATCGTGCACTTTTTTTCGGTCCCGACTTTTACGCGAGTCTCGACTTTTATAGATGCGTGCACAATAGTGTATGTATGTATGTATGTACGTACGTTTCTTCTTCTTCTTAGTCCTTCACTCGATTACGAGCGTGGTGATCTCTCACATACACCAGTATGTGCGCTCACAGGCATATGGAACCTACAGTTTAACGCCGATTCCGAACGGCTATTTTTGTACGTACATCCACGGCGAAATACTTTGTAATCTTCGTCGTAACTTGCAATGTTAAATATCCCGATCGAGTTGGTGGATCAAAGTTTCAGCCAAGCATGCAATGTGCGATATGATCCCATTAACCCATCTTTACATAAGAAAATAAAACCAAACCTAAAATGCCGATTAAGGGAATTAGAGTGATGAGACCTCGTAAATACTCATGCTGTTGCTGCTGCTGTTGCTATTTTACCGTAATTAAAACAAGAGAGAACATATCTATTGATTGAATAATCGTAATAATTCACCGAAATGAAATTCGATTATCGCGATCCCTTTATTTATGTGATATATTATATATGAAGAGTAAGCGGGAAAAAGGATCAGAGTCCCGGTTTCTTTTAAATGCTTCCGCAAAAGCTAAATGTAAGAGCGAAACTGTAAACAAAAACAATAGACACTGATCCTTTTTCCTGCTTACTCTTCATATTTTTTCACCGTTTAACGATCTTTTTGGAAAATCACGTCGCTCAAAAAGTGATTATTTTGTTCCGCATCACAATCAATGATGAAAAATTGAAAGTTTTTTTTTTTTTTTTTTTTAATGATAAGAAATTGGCACGGAACCATTAATATTTTTTATCTGAAAAACAGTTTATACGCGGAAAAGAACATTCTAACAACAGGTCTCTATTTTCATTTACAATAATATCTATGTTGCAGAGACGTTCGCTAATTCAGTTAGCCAGTTCGGAAAGCATCGCAGTCTATTCGACAATTAGGTGGTTCGGAAATCAGCTTTTTTGTAATTTCAAAATTCCTACATCGGTTAAAGTATCTTTATAGAAAAAGCATTTATCCTGAATTTTTCCAGATTTTTCGAACGGAATCTCGTCCTGGAATCCAGGGCCGGAAAACTCAATCCAAAAAAACTTCACATCACCAGTTAAAGTTAGCGATTATCGCTGACGCATCTAAGTATACCAACAACTCTGTCAATTTATAGAATTAACCAAACCCAAGAGGAATTTTTTTCAAAAAAAAAACTTTTCTTTTACATTTTCCGACAGGGTTAAGTAAGAGCGTGACAAATTTGAAATTGATATCTTACAACGAGGGAGAGGGAGAAATAAAATAAAATAAAAAATGAACATCCCCCGCGGCCCCCTAGAGGTCATTCATTTCGAAAAGTTTTAACAACGCTGACAAATAAGATTTAAAGATGGTTAAGACGAAAAAATAAGAGAAAAGGAGAAAAATACAAACTTTCAATTTGACGTGATATAAAAAGAACAAGAAGATAAATCTTTGAAAAAGAGTTTTTAAATTATTTTCAAAAACTTTTCAAAAAACGTAAAATTTCCGGTTCAGCTATTTACACAGGACGTTTAATTTTATAACAAAAAAAAAAGGGAAAGGTTTAACCTGTTTAAAAAAATTATCCAGCGCTCTCTGCTGTCGTGTACAAAAGACATAGATATTCCAACCGAAAATAATTTTCTTTTTATCGTCGATTACGGTTGTTTTTTTTTTTTTTAATATTATATTTTTGACGTAAATAAGAAGTATTTTTTGAATGTCTGGATGACATGCAAATTCCAATAAAATCAGTTCATATTTATAGGATGAAAAGGGTTATACATATCACAGCTTGGATTAAAAGCCCTTTTTATTTATATGACAACCAGTTTGTTTTTACAGACACGCTATAGCATGTTTTTCCGCAAGGATGCGTTTATCACTCTTATCTCCTGCCGAAAATTACAAATTAAAAAAGAAAAAAAAAAATATGGGATGGCTTTCATTTCAAGTTATTTTCACATGGGGTCGAGCTTTTTTTTTAATTTTATAGATAATAAAAAACTATGATTATAATGAATTTTTCCGCTTGTCCGAACCCATTTCTTACGGTTTCGACACATCACTTATAACAACACAGCCCCCCACTTTTTTCTTTTTTTTTCACCGCTCTTTGATCAATTATAACTGAATTCTTCGAAATCGACTTTTGAAGAAAGGGAAAAAAAAAGTGGAAAAAAGCAAAATGCCTTTGTGTCACTGTTTGAATAGAGCTCATTGCCGATAATGATATTCATTCGAAATATAAAAGGAAGAAAATTTCAATGGAAGGAAGCCATATGTATATAGTAGGATGTGACCGATAAAAACCCCTTTCGATCGATTTTGATGAAATCAAAAGTTGTTAAAGAAACATGAAGAAGAGTCAGCAAAATAAAGAATAGGGATTTCCAACGCAAAATTATCCAGTCAGGTTCGCTGCATGTCATCAAGAATTCACGATCAAAGCTGACTATTTCCTGAAATGGTGAGCTCGGATTGGTTACCGCTAAGGACATACAGCGTTTCTGGCGGAATAAATCCGCAATAGGAGATTTCAATTAATTTTTTTGGAAAAGGGCGAATGTTCATTTAATTAACTACGAAGGTATTCTGTACGAAGGTTTCTGGTTTTAATTAGCTAATATGGGTTAATGACGTTAAAACTGACTAAACTCTCACGGAGAGTTCTGTCCCTATAAGCGACTTCAGCGTAACTCCATTCTGAAAACAACTCGAACTGAACTGTTGTTGACAAAAGCTAAACATCAGAAAGAAGAAGTGTTTACAAAATGGAGATACGCTGAAATCGCTTACAGGGACAGGGTTCCGAATATGTGGATCAGAGAGCTACAAATTCCACTCCTCGTCATCTAGAGGCAGACTTGTCGCGTTCATGAACCAGACATACGTCACCTCTATGCTACCCAACTTCTCGGGAGACAAGGGTCAAAGACCTCGGCGATTCTGACCCTGGGAACCTAAATAATACAACTCCACTCAGGCCTCAGACTACTCGCGACACTCGGCAACATTCCGAGATAATCTCCGTCGCCATATTGACGAAGATTGCTGGGAGTTTACAAATGGGCAGCTCAGTAGTAAGAGAATAGTCCTTCTAATGTCAAAGGAAGAGACTTGTCAGGTCCTAACTGCCGCAGGCATTAGTTATGACCCCAATCTTCAGATTTTACTCTTGAAAGCCAATTGGATTAACGGCGTGCCTGGATGTGGCAAGACGACTTTCATCATAAATAATCACAAACCAGTCACCGAAGACCAAGACAAAATCGGAGAAGGTGGTGATTTGGTTTTGTGCGCGACGAAGGAGGGCATTGCCACCATTCGAGAGCGCGTTTGCGAAAAGGGATTAATGACAGAACCGAAAATGCTCAACGCCCACTACCGTACGATAGCATCTCTTCTGGTTAATGGCACTAAGCATGTCTACGATAGTGTGTTGATCGATGAGGCGCTTATGCAACACGCCGGTCAATTGGCCTTTGCTATAATTCTTAGCGACGCCACCGAGGCAAAATATCTCGGAGACAGGAACCATATACCGTTCATAGACCGAGATAGATTTATGCCTTTGATGTACTCGAACTTGTCTTCTTTTACTGACGTGGCGCAACACTTAGTGGCTTTGATGTTGCCTATGCATTGCGCGATTTATACCCAGGCATATGCACTAACAACTCCGTGGTAAGGTCTATGACTGTCACTAGGTATTCAGGAACAACTATACCCAAGCTTGCCGACACACTCTATATGGTGCACTTGCAATCTGACAAGGAGAAGATGTGGAAGGAGGGGATCATTAAGACTTTAGAACCCTTAGCATTAGCTAAGGGTTCTAAAGTCTTAACGATCCATGAGGCACAAGGTCTAACTTTTCCGAATGTTATAGTTGTTAGAAACACATCAAAGGAGCTTCCTATTTTATTTATTAATAATTTAAAATTATTATATTTAGTAAAAGAGCTAGTATCGAAGTTATCATATCATCACGTTACGAATGGGCGAAGTTTATTCGAAATTAAAAAATAACTGTACCGACAATTAAAAATTTGGCAAACTGGATCAAAAACGAAGCGGAAACGCTCAGTATTTTTTTCTAATATTTTTTCCCCTTGCTTCTGAATATCTTCTCCTGGCTCTTCTGGTCCTTCGAGCCGGATTTTGTTGATAAAAACATACCATTTTACTTAAATGAATACTTAAATAACTTAAAAAAGAAGTCACGATTTGCGGGTCAACTTAATAAACGTTTTTTTTTTTTTTTTTTCTTCCAAAACGTTCTAGAATTTAGAACAAGGCCGACGGATGTTTTAAACTTAGATCCCAACAGTCGATAAAAAAGCAAGAATCTGAGTAACGCAGAGAACAACTTTTTTGTTAAAATCTCCGTTCAGAGATGTAGATACTTATGAACTTATCAAAGATTAAATGATCCAGGCTGCATAGCGCCTCGTTCCCAAAATATAGGACATTTTCTGGAAAAATATAGGACCAATTTTTTAAAAAATATAGGACAAATATAGGACATTTTATGAAAAATATAGGACAAAAACTTCAATTCAACATTCACAACTCTATATTTTTTTTTTTTTTTTTTTCGCTATTTATAAAAAAATAAAAAAAATTGAAAAATATTTGTTTTATGGGTAATTCTTGAAAAAACGTTCCGGGTCGGGAAAGACAAATAAGGCACTTTTTGGTAATAAAAAAAGGCTGAAAAGTAATTCATTTTTTCTCAAGAAGAGGGATATCGTTCTTTACCTTGCAAAACACCAATTCACAACAAAAAAAAAATTTCTCGTTGCATGATTATCCATAAAATGAACTTTAACTACAAAAAAATTGATTTTATGATATTTTAAAGTTAAAAACTCCCAAAAATACAGGACATACTCAAAATATAGGACAAATATAGGAAATATAGGACGTTTGTCAAAATATAGGAAATATAGGACATATAGGACAGCTGTGCAGCCTGAATGATCGAGTCCTTTCTTATGACCTCAAAGGAGAAGGCTATCCAAACAAAAATTCGAGAACGGTGTTCAAGTCTACAACGAGTTATTTTCGGAGTATTACAACTCCGCAATTGATTTAAACTTACATTTAAGGAATGCTCCGTAAATTACGAACTTTTAGATACCGTAACAACTAGGGCTGTTCGATATTCGGGTATTAAGCTCGGTTCCGGTTCTAAAATTCGGGCTCGGGTCCAAAACTCGAATTCGGGTCAAACTCGGGTCTATAGAACCAAGCTACTCAGGTTTTATTCCGTTCGGGTCCGGACCCGAATTATTCGATATTCATGTCCGGACCCGAGCTACCCTCGAGAGAGGGGAGGCTCCGAGAACCTTCGGAAATGAATTCCGCAACGCCATCGACTGCAGCCGTTCAATCCTCCCCATCTTCGGATTTCACAAGGTTGGAAAATCGGACGTCAGTCTCGCTCTCGTCAGAGATCCCAGGCACCGGCAACGAACTCCGGCTCTTCCGTGAATCGTACTAAAGCGGAAGAAAGCGTTTGCTGGTATCACAAGAAATATCAGGATAAAGCAAAAAAATGTGTTTCCCCGTGCCAGTCCTCGGGGAAACCAAACCAGCAACACAGACTACCTTAAAAAAGCAAACCAAGGAAACCAAACCAGCAAGGTCAACAACCTGCTGCTTTCAAAAACTTTTCAAAGGCATCAGATTCGTGGACTAAAACCAGCTAAAATTTTCCTACATATGATGGTAGTGGTAAGCACAGGGTACAAGCAGTTGCTATTTCCATCTAGAAAAAGCAATTGCTTTGTTTTATGCATATCACTGGAAAAACAACAAGGTGCCCTCCATGGAAAATCTGCCAAAGCAGCTTAAACTTAAGCTTCGCTCAATCTCGAAAATTTTCCGCTCAAGGAAAACTCAGATGAAGATTTTCCCATCCAAGGAAAATGCCATCGCAAAAAAAAAGGTTGGTTTTTTTTTTAATTTCGTAAAAAACGATATAGCGAAAGGGGGAAAAAAGGTCAGGAGCAACAAAAAGATAATTAAGATAACAGAGTCTCATATCAATCATCCGAAACGCCCCGCCGAGATGATGATAACCGGTTGATAATCCAAAAGGGGGAGGGGGGTAAGTAAAAAAAAAACCGAGGAAGATAAAAGTGAGAATTTTTTTTTTTACTCTTTCAAAATAAAACCGTTTACATGAATAATTTATACGAAACATAATGTCAAGGCTGTATCAACCTCTCAGACAGATTGGTGGATTCCGGAAGACATGTGACACGAACACAGAATACGTCTGCGAATTTATTATTAATCTGAATGAGGAAACATGTAAAAATCAAATCTTTTTTTTTTCGCAGTATCGCTTATTTTATTTTCGTGCCGAGAATAAAGAGAATAAAAAAAAAAAAAAATATTTCCCGAAAATGAAACAAAAGCTCAAAACAATTTTCATTTTCCCGTGGAAAACCCCCGGATTCAACAACTGAAAACGGCTTCGTTTATTTCCTTTTCTTGTTGGATACATTAAAATCATTAATAAAATTTCTTCTTGAGAGCCCATGTTCACATTTACTGTAATTTGCATGCTATTGTGGTTTAGCCGACGTAAAAGCATAATTGCAAATGGAAGAAGGTTAAGCCTTTAAGACGTTCTTTGACATTTCCATTAATAAAACCGGTAAGGGAAATTAATAAATACAGAAAAGAATTTATTTTCCCTTCCCGACGAGTTCGGTTACAAGATTTTAATCGATTACCGGAAGGGGAGGGAGAGGGGGAGGAATGAAACAAAATTCATGTCACCCCAGAAAAACGTTTATTGTAATTTGCTGACACTTTGACACGAAGACTGTGTTATCGTATGTAAACACAATAACATGGAGTTGTAATTTTTTGATTAATGAAAATATAAATTAATAACCCCGAGTGGTGGTATTGTGTTATTTTAATGAAATTATTTTTGAAAAGTTTTTAAAGATGGACGAAATAAAATTAGAAATAAAGTACATAGAAATAAAATCTTTGATTTTTTGGCCTTTAGCGGAATTTAAAATTTTTCAATATGGGCCAGTGATTTTAAACTAATCAGAAAACCAAACCTTTTGACGCCCAGACCCTTTTGACAGCTTTTACCTAAGCTTAAAATGGGAATTAGCAGAGATTTTGTTTATGAATACTTTCATTTTTTTTTAAATTTAACATATTAATAATAGAATCGTATTTTTTTTCCAAATGAGGCCGCATCAAATCCCAGACGCCGAGTCTCCCAGACTCTACTCCCGGGAGAGCAAATCCTAGAATATATCATTTATTTATTTGGTCTATGATTTGGGAACATAGAGTACTACAACCGAGACCAAAGAAATTAATAAATATTTAGAAAATAATAATAAATTAATTAACTAATTGGTCTACGTTTTGGGCTACCGGGTGTTTCTTTGAAAAACTTAAAATTCTAGAAAACTGCTTGCCCAAAGACGAGGGCGTAACGCAGTTGGGGTCTTTATTATTTATATCGAAATTTAACTAATATAATTCTGCTTTTTTTTCTCCCGGGAGTAGAGTCTGGGAGACTTTACTCCCGGGAGAGCAAAATCGGGATTATATTATTTTATTTTTTTGGTCTAGGTTGTAGGCCTCTAGGTTCCCAAATTATAGACCAAATAAATAAATAATATATTCTAGGATTTGATCTCCCGGGAGTAGAGTCTGGGAGACTCGGCGTCTGGGATTTGACACAGTCTCGAAATTAAAAGATTTTTTTTCCAATTAATATAATTTTTTTTTTTTTTTGAAAAAATTAATAAAAAAATGATTTTTTCTTCAACAACTTTATTTGAACACAAAATATTTCGAAATCACAACTATTTGTCTTATACACCGGATCAACATTTCTTTTTTTGCAATAACGGCAATCCTCTATTTTGTATACGGTATGTGTTAATTTAAAAAAATCTTTTAAACAACGAAAAATATCAGGTTGATCGTAACCGACGCGATGTTATGACGTGTATATGTTAAATGTATTACACATAACACGTACACGGCATAACATGGCGTCGATTCCGATCAACGTGATATTTTTCGTTGTTTAAAAGATTTTTTTTGAAGTGAAACTTCTTATGGGGGAGGTCCTGCGTAAGCGTTACCGTAACCGTTACCGTAAGCGTAACCCTCTTAAAAAGTATAACCCTGTTAAAAATTATAACGCTCATTTTTAAAAAATTTATAAAATCTTTTATCGGTACTTATTTTTCTTTTGTCTTTGAAGCAAACATTATTTTATTTTAGGTATATTATTAGGTTTATTATTAGTTTTTGTTTTATATTATTATTATTATTTTATTATTATTGTTTAGGTTTATTATTAGTTTAAATTAGGTTATTTTACTTTATAATATTTCGTTAATTTTTTCTCAATTATACATTAATTTTACTCAATTTTACGCGTAAGCTCGTAGGTGTCGGCCTAACTTTAATTTTATATAGTTAATTAAAATTGTAAGTTGTTTTAAGAAAAACTTGTCACTTTAGCTATTTCCATCATATAATATATATCATAGATAATACAGATATAAAATAAAGTTACAAACTTCATAATAATAAATTAAAATATTATTAATTTATTTTTAGTTAATACTGAAATTGATATATTAACGTATTTATATACCAATATTAACATACGAAAAATTTTTTTTTGTTTTCAGGCCCTGTGCTAAATTTTCAGCAAGTGCTGCCCTGTGATAAAGTGATCAAACCAAATAATTGATTGAAAGTATTGTTAAATTGTTAATAAAATTTTTATGAGAAATTTTTTGCTTTGAAATTCTTTTTTGAGAAAAAATTTGCCTTCGACGTGTCTGCGCCTGAAATAACGATCATGTGTCTGCGCCTGAATCAGATTATAGGTTTCATCATCCTCAACTGCATTATATATGTCTTCCAAAATAAAACTCAAAATATTATTTGAGTTTTATTTTTCTTAAAATATTATTAATATTTTAAAAAAAATTCGTCGTACAGACAAAAAATTTTCCATCTTAAAAGAATTCAAAAATAATTCAAAAAAAAGTACTCGATTTTTGCAAATAAACTATCAGCATGTTACCATGGATTCAATAAATCCATTTTGATAACTCCAGAATAAATTCAAATTTTAAAAAAAAACTCGAAAATATTCTCAAAAATACCGTCAAATTTTAGATCATAAATCCACCAAAGCCGCAGTACGGCCACAAAGAATTTGCATTTCTGGAAAATTATTTCAGAGTGTGAATCCTCCACCCCGAAAATATTTTTAAAAATACCGTTACAATTTACTCTCCTCTTACTTAATCTGAAACCACCTCCCACCGTCCACGGCTTTCCCGAACACCAAACTCCTTCAAACAGAAGCACCAACAAAAGCCAAAAAAATTTTTCAAACATTCGTTGGTAAATAATCACAAATAAATAATCACAAATAAATAATCACAATCCAAATCGGTAAGTTATAAATTAATTTATAATATTATCAAAATATTAATTTATATATCTGTCTATAAAATGACGGTCGTTTTGTAAAAAACCTAGGCATTTAATAGAACATTTACATTTTAAAATCATTTTACTATTCGCCCATTACTATACGCCTAGGCATTTTACAAAACGACGCCAAAAATATTTTTTTTTATAAGCTTAGATACTGTTTTTTACCATCGGTTATAGTTATAAAATGTTTTATCAACGCCGGCTTTACAGATTTATTTTGTAAATTACAGATTTACAGACAGGCACCCTGTTCAAAAAATATTTTTGGCGCCCTATGCTTCAATTTTTTTTTACAACACCCTCGTCAGGAAAAAAAAATTCCGAGAAATGCAGGAGAAAAAAATTGAAAAATAGTTTTGGAACATTTCAAGTATTTTTTATTATATTATAATTTTTGATCCCAATTATTAATTATTCTAAATTTTTCTTGGGAAATGGACCATTATAAGAAAATTTAAAGCAATGGGGATTTCGAATAAGAAAGAATTTCACGTATAATTTCGCTTTGAGGTTGGTAGGGTTGGGATTAATATAATTAAACAGCTTAATTATATTTGGCACATGACGTTTTTACATTTGGTAAAAGGTGACCGCTGTGTGGCCTCCAAAAAATTCAAAAAAAAAAAAAAAAAAAAAATTAAGCAATGTTTTTCCGGTTACCGGAAAAGAATTCGGGGGTGCGTTCATCGAAATTTAAAAATTCCAAAAATTAGAGCCACGCTATATTGTAATCCAGTCCGGCGTGTACTTGCGACAAGTCCAGACAAGACAAGTACCGTCAGGCACCAAGCAAGGCATTGGTATGCTTAACTTGTGCGAAAACGCCAACGTTTCTAGATTTTCTGGATTTCCTACGCTTTCCACGTTTCTAGACTTTGCTTCTTTCGGTGTTTGCAAATCGAATAGTTCTTTTCAGCACCAGGTTCATAGCACAAAACCGCATCAGGACATATTTCCGAATGTTTGTGGACGTATGCGAAGGTAAAGTAAAGTAACTATTTTTGCGAAAACAGAAAAACGGTTCTTTTAAGAAATAACAAAACGTTCAATCCTTTTTAACTCTCGGCTAAACTATCCGTCAGCCAGTTCAACGAACGGAAAAAAATGCAAGCTTTAGATGCAGCGGTTAGTAAATATTTGACTGCTAAGAATCCCGATTTTAGTGAGGTTTTAGCAGTTAGGAGTAAAGAAAACTAAGCGATGCTTAGTCAGGAAACGGGGCTCAGCCAGGCATTGCTAAATTTGCGTATGTACTATAAAAACTCGAAGGCTTTTATGAGCCAAGTACTCAAAATTAATAAATTTTTTTTCCCGTTTATGTCAAGTTTATAAACCTCACATCTGTTAACATTTTATCTCCTTGTTTTCGGTACAGAGCTACGAAATGAATTTCAATGACCCTGAATATCAATCGTCGTCGGTCAGTAGCTAAGTAAGCAAACAGAACTGAATTCCATACAACATACATTAAACATAAACCCAAAAAAAGCAAAAAACGATTCGGACTTCATTCCCATCACAAAACCATCCCCTTTCAATTCCTGGAACTCGACAAAGCCGCGCCTTAAACGCCGACAAGGAAAGGTTTTATCCGATATCAGCTTCCCCGAGCGTAAAAAAAAAAAAAAAAAAAAAAAACTTCCCGAGGATCGTTCTTGGAAAACGATCCTCAACCAGTTATAAAAAGAATGAAGGGGAGGAAAACTAGCGACGATGTAATAATTGTCGCATCGGGAGGTTTTGATGTTTGCAAGACTGTTGTGACGTAAATAAAGTCCCCAAAGAATTAAGCAGTCAAACGTTAATGGGACTTTTTGTACTCTTCCTCCGTTTTTTTTATTTTTTTTTCTCCTCTTCAGGTTCCGTTCGACTAAAGACTTATGAGTTTATACTTGTGACTTTTATTTATAGAAAATACATCAGGGAGGGGTTAAAAAAAAAAAAACTCGATCGATTGATCCACAAAGATTTTTATCAATTTGATGTTAGTTTTAATTTATCGTCTGGTAGAACCACCCTTTTTTTCCTTTTTTTTATTTTTGCCTTCAAAAAAAAAAAAAGCGAAATGCTTGGAATGGAAAATCTCGTTTAATCGATTGTAATTAACCAGCTTTTGGATTTGGGGAGTCGTTTAAAAGATAACGAAAATCGAAACCGTTTTCATTAGGCTCGATTACATGATGAAGGATTTCGTCACAAACGGATGTAAAACATTAAAAGAAGTAAAATAAGTACGGAGCTTTTACATGCATCAGTACATACCCGGAAGGGGACTTAACATAGCTTTTATTTGTTTTTAAACAATATCGTTTAGGTTTTTTTTTCTTCTTTTTCCAATTTCAGATATTTTGTTTCTGTGTCACAAAATGAGGAAAATAAAAAAATTTCAGTCTTTGAATTGGCAGAGCATTTGTGATTTAATTCCGACGTCTAAAAGTAGTAGTAAGGGCCAGACCTCAGCGCGGACCAATCAGAATCGAGGGCGTGGTTAGGGGCGTGGCCAGGGGCGGAGTTCTGTGTTCCTATTGGTTGATTTTTTAAAAGGGGGTGGAGCTTGTTTTTTCATTTTGACCAATGGGGTGCGACCAAGATGGCACCCAAGATGGCGACCAAGATGGCGCGGAACGGCCGTTTGATGGCGACGACGAACGGCGAAATATGGCGTCCAAGATGGCGACTCCGGCCGGGGCGCGAGACGAAACCGTTTCACGACCCCCAAGGCGACGGACGTTTTAAACTTTTTTTTTTTTTTTTTTTTTCGAAGACTCTGTTTCGACGGGTCCCGGGGGCGTTTAAACCCCTTAAATCTTGATACGACGAGTATCAAGGCCTCTAGTTCTAGATCATAGCCTTGGGCCCTCGGCGAAGACGACAGTTCAAGCGTTGATCTAGGCCTTGAGGCGAACATATCTCATCCCAGACGTTTTTTATAACCCTCGTTTTTTTCTTTATTTTTTTCACGGTTTATTTTTTTTACGGTTTATTATTTTAAGGGAAGGATTTTACGAAATGAATAGACCTTTTTTTTAAAACATGATACGTTATGTATATTGATCATCATCTTAACCTACTGTTTACATTTTTTAAATCTACGTTTTTTTTCTTAATTTAAGACTAGCGCTTTCTTTTTACAACAGTTTTATTTTTGTAGCCAAAGGGTTCCGTATCGTAATCGCCCACTCGACGTCTTTTGTTATATTATTTTACTTTTTTAATCTACGTTTTCTTATTTAAGACTATTTCTTATCTTTATATTCACTTTTTACATTGCGCGCGCAGGTTCATGCTACGTTTTTACCTGTTATTTTCCGTCTGCTGCTGCTTCTCCCTATTTGCATGCTTTGCTTATCATTTCTCACGGTTTCAAAATTACGTTCAACTAAGAATAGGCTTCTCAAATACTAGATTTCGATGAAAAAATCCAAATTTATGTTTATAAAGAACTCCTTCAGCGTTTTCAGGAATTTTTACTGCAAGTTTCGACTTGTCTGAGCTTATCGAACAAGTTTCAACCTGCTTGATAAAAAAACCGAAGGGTTCCGTTTCGTAATCGCCCACTCGACGGCTCTTCGTTATACTTATTTTATTTTTCGTCTTATCCTACTTTTCAAATTTTTATTTTACATTTTTCTTATTACAGACTATTTCTTTTCCTTTCTTTATATTCACTTTTTACATTACTGCAAGTTTCGACTTGTCTGAACTTGTCTGAGCGTTTCGAACTAGTTTCAACTTGCTCGATTAAAACCCAAGAACAAGGCAAAGGAATTCATTATACGTTATATATTCTGATTTATATCTTAACCTTTCGAGAAATATTTTAATTTACGTTTTCTTTTTAGACTTCTGTTTCTATTCTCGGGTTTCGGACACCCACAGTTCTGCGTTCCCCTATTTATTTTGAAAGGATGAATTTATTCAGGTTTTCCCCCCAGGCACCATCGCTCGCTTTTTGTCGTTATTTTCCGTCATCTGCTTCGTATGTGATTACCCAGCTTTTTGAACCCTTCCCTTCTCATGCCTTTTCTATCTTTTACATTCCTTTAATTTTTCTTTCTTAATTTTTGTTACTTTGTTTTTGTGACTTTCAGGGCTTTTTAGGTTGGAGCTGATTTTTGAAACCTCATTTATTTTTCATTTTTCGGCAAAACTTAAGCTTATTTTAATATTCTTAAGACTTGCAGCTTTTTTCTTTATTATTCTATATATTTCACAAACACGCACTTCTATTTTGATTTTTCTTTTACAAAATTCTTTAGTCTTCTTTGCTTTGATTTTTATCTCACACCAACTTTTAACACGCAGGGTCGAACTTAATCCCATCCGTCATCGGCTTCCTATGTGATTACCCAGCTTTTTGAACCCTTCCCTACTCATACTTTTTTCTTTCTTAATTTTTGTTACTTTGTTTTTGTGACTTTCAGGGCTTTTTAGGTTGGAGCTGATTTTAGAAACACATTTATTTTTTCATTTTCGGCAAAACTTAAGCTTATTTTAATATTCTTAAGACTTGCAGCTTTTTTTTTATTATTCTATATATTCACAAATACTCACTCTATTACTTCTTATCTTATCACTTCTATTTTGATTTTTCTTTTACAAAATTCTTTAGTCTTCTTTGCTTTGATTTTTATCTCACACCAACTTTTAACACTCCGGGTCGGACTTAATCCCAAACTCTTTCGAAAATCTTAAGCTTGTCCTTGGCATTTCTCATTCCGAGGTATTGGAGCGTTAATTATTTTCCATTGTTATTATTTTCTATTCATCTCGTTATTATTGTTTCTGATTTTTCTTTTCTTTTGACAGGAGGCGTCTATAATAGGTTTATTTTTGCTGTTGCATCCAAAAACGAATTAATCCCCTTCGGTTTGTGCCGTTTTTCATTCTTTGTTACCTATCATCGACTATTACTCACGGTGCGCAGCGTTTTTTCAATCAGGTGTTTCCGTTTGGATAATTTCGGTTTTCCCTTTTTCGTTTTTAACTCGTTGATTTATGTTCAAGACCACAAAGTTCTGGCTGATCAGCTATTTCTCTGTCTTGCATCTTTTTGGAAAAATCCAGACTGCCGGTTAGCTGAAAATTTTAAGTCGTTTCTTCAAGATGATATCTTCACTTTTATCAGCTTCTCTCTTGCTTACAAGTCGGACATTTCTCAGATTTGCGTTTCGCAATTATTGTCAATTCTTTCTTCCTGCATTCTAAATGGTAGATTTCGTTTTGAAAGTCTATGATTTTGTCATTCAACTGTTCCATTTTGTCATCGATTTTATTTATTTTCAGCTGCTCAGACGTTTTTAACGACAACTCGAACTCCATTCTAACTTCAGGAAAAGGCCTTGGACCTTTCCTCTTTTTGCAGAGATTTTTTGTTGCGGATTCGTCTTTGTTTTCTTCCCCAAAAGGATTTTTTCTTTTCTTTTCGAGGATTTTGGCAACCTTTATCTTTATTTCTTCTATCGCATCATCAAACGATATGGGATGATACCAAATATTTCGCCAATATTTCAAGCCGTCAGTCTCCCGTTTACTTATTCTGGATGAATTTTTTGGAACTATTTCTTTTAGAACTTTTGAAGATCCGTTTGTCGGTTCGAAACGACCCTTCTCGACTGTTACCTCTATTTCATAAGGGAATTTTATTATATTCTCAACAAAATCGTCGGACTCTCTGCAACAGCCAAGACCGATGTACCAGTCGCCACTCGGTAGCTCTAAAGACGGACGAAATTCGTACTTAAATTCGGGAACAAAACCCGAAAGCCAAAGCGTCACACTCGTCGGCGAATCTCTTGCGATTCCATCTAGGTTTCCAGTTTTCAATTCCTCTGCGGCTACCCCGACTTTTGACGGTTTTTCTTGAGACAACACAACCATTTTTTATTTTAACGTTCACCGTTCAAAGACGCGAAACAACTGTTTAATTTTACATTTTAAATTCCCATTCGAAAAGATTCTTCTTTTCCCCTTACCCTTTTTTTCAACTTCATTTTCGATTTATTTTACATTGCTTTAGCTTTACAAGGGCTCTTTTTTGATTTTGAGCTTCTACTTTTAACCGTTCCAAAGCATTTATCTGATTTCATCTTTGCTAAGCTTACGACCAAAGGCATTCGACTCCCAAAAGCCATAAACAAAAAACTTCGTTAAATAAAATTTAAAATTTGTTTCTTTCTTTTTCTTTGTTCGAAAAACCTGGGGGTTCGTGGCTCGCAACTAACCGGTTCCCTTTCAATTTTCAAAAACTGACGCAACACCATTTATTTAGGGGAAAAGATTTTTTCAATACGCAGACTTTTTAATTTGTGTCTACCCACTTCAAGTTTTTCTCTTCTTTTCATAGGGGCTGTTACCGGATATTTTTTCAGAGCTTATTTTGATTTCCAAGGGTATCTTTCGGGCCGAACCATGTTTTGTTTCCAAGGTTGGACTAATTTGAACTCAAGACCGACAACTTTTTAGGCATGCAACCTGATTACCAAAAGGCTACAACTGCAGGAAAATTTATATATTTCCAGACGGCTGGCGGTTATTTCATCTTTTTGGTTTCTGACTTTTCATTCATTTTATTCTCTTTTTATTTTACCAACAGACTCGAAATCGAGATTACTACTTTATATGCGTTCAGAAATACTTCCCCCTATCTTTTCCTATTTATTCCTATTATTAACTTACGCAAAGATAAGTTTATTTTTCACTTTTTCTCAACTTTGACATCATTCACCAAGCCAAAAACTCGATCCCCATCTTTTTGTTGTGTTTGATTTCGAAACAAATCTCACCAAGGGCAGAGCAGCATGCTTAGCCGCTTTTTATTGATGATAGGGAGAAATCAATTCAATCATCAGCTGACAATTAATTTACGAAAACTTGGAAAGCAAGACAAATTCAAGGAAAAAATATGGATTCGTGAAGAAAGAACGCTTATTTATTTTCAATTATTACATTATTTTCATTTGAAATTACATATTTTCATTTAAAATTACTATATTTTAAAGGCACTCTATTTCAAATATTTACATTTATTTATATTATTTTAATTCGAAATCACATTATTTTCAAGTGCATTTTATTTACAATGTTCACATTATGGCTCACTTGCACGACTTTTTTTCTTTTTTCATCCCAAACAAGTCCAAAATGGTTTTGACAGTTTATTTATTCCATATTTTGAGTTAAGCTGACTATTAAAATCCTTGTGGTCAAACGCAAGTCTTTCTTGGACCGTTTTCTCGATCGCCAACAACTCCAACGACGACGACAACGACTCCAACGACGGGACCTTCAGCATTTTTCTGTACACGCTCAAGGTTACAGGTATTTTGCGATCCCTGTTGTCGCGACCGTAGGAGGCGCGCATTACTTCCATTTTCCGTAGTCTGTTTGCAAACCTCTTTAGGTGTTTTATCTTCCTGCAGGCAGTATATTCAGTTGATTTTATTTCTAAGCCGGGGAAACACACACGCTCGTAAGCAGCCACAATTATGTAGTCGAGCTCCTTTGACTGTGGATTTATAATATTTAACGGTTGCTGCTCTTCTATTAGGTCTTCGGACGCATCGTCACAGGACTCATATTCTGTCGTGGAAAGTAACGAATACGAGTTAAAATAGTCCTGAAGACAGTCTCTTGCCTCGAACACAAAAATCGTATCAAATTTGTATAGTTCTATACAAACGAACGATTCTATCGGACACCATTTCGCCACCAGTTTCCCAGCATTGCTTATTAGACTGCTTTCGAACTCCTCATCGATGTCATTTATTTCCGAGATTGTTATCGACTCCAGCTGAATTTTATTGCTCCTTAAGTCATCCGACTCTCCCGTATATAAAGTTATTTCGACATATAAATTGTTAATGCTGCTTTTGGATTGAAGTTGCGCTTTCACTTTATTTAAGTTTTCCGAATTAAACAAATCAAAAAACAAGCTTTTCTTCTGTCGCGGACCAGCAAACCTTCCGTTTATTATTTTCATACTTTCGATTTCAAATATTAAACGTAGCGTATACGAGTATAAAACGTAGCTTTTTCTTTCGAGGATTTAAACTGAACTTCTACTTCTTTTCAAATACGATTTTCAAAGTCGGAACATACTTAAAAAATAAATTGAACGCGTATTCCCGTAAGTTAATCACGGCCGATATTATTAAATTTGAATGCGAGACGGGGTTTTTCGATGGAAGGGGTAGACGATGGCTAGACAAGCCATCCAAAAAAAAGGGAATCCTTTTATTTATTTAGGTTCGGGAGAAAGATATTTAAAACACCTGTTACAACTTTTTTTACAAATCCTACGCTCTTAGGGTTGTTTTTAAAAGATGTGAAATTTAAAGGTATCTTGAGTCATTTAAATTTTATAATCTGACACTATTTTAAGTCGTTAATTTCCGGTACTTTTTCGACTAGTTCGCAGAAATCGTTAAAGTTATTTTCGCTGATCGTTCGAGGGGACCGCAATCATGGAAAACAATTAATAGCGCATTTTTGGGTATCACTTTCACCACAACAATCTTTCTCCCATCTGTCCCCACCTCGAACTCTTTCAATATTTCCATTTGTATCACCATTTTCAAAAATTTTTTTTCTGTTCAATTTCGTATTTTTCTTTTAATGTGAATGTTACGAAAACTAAACACGTTATGGTTAAGTTTAAGATATTGACCACTGGTCAATATCTCACACTTTCTAAAGGTGAACCTGACCTCGATATGTTTTCATTTAAGAGTAGAAATGACTTTGTTGTTGTTAAATGACAATACCATTTTTATCTTCTTTTTACACCTCGAGCGTACCTATCAATATGTTTTCATTTAAGGGTAGAAAGGAATTTTTGTGAAATAACAATACCTTTTTTTATGTATGCTTTACTTTTATTTTTAATTTATAAGAACATGAATTTTTACACCTTTTTCTTTTTAACGTCTTTTTTTACTTTGAGTCGATTTCTCCTTTTTAATTTACAAAAGTGATTTTTAGTACACAATTTTGACTTTTTTTTCTTCAATTTTGTCTGTAAACTGCAGGGATTTGTTTGCATGCTGGCAACAGGGAGGTGTCTGACGGTTGTCTCTTTCTGGGAAATGATTTTTTCGTTGGTCGGCACAAGGGTGTGTTGATCAAATTTTCTTCCCTTTTGCGTTTGGGTGTTTTTGCAGCTTCAGTGACAGGATGTTGCTCTGGTTGAGGTTTGCTGATGGTTGTTTTTTGAAGTTTTCTTTCTGCAGCTCGAGCTCGTTTTTCCAAGAATGGATTCTTGCCAATCTGATCCAGTTCGGCATACCTTGGTTCTTTAAAAGTGTATTCGTTTGGTTTTGAATGTTGACCTCGATTTATGAATCGGAAATAAATTTTTATTTCTTTTCCATCAAGAAGTGGTGGAAGTGATGCTGCTGAAGGTGTTGGTTCGTCAACACTCTTTTGGATGATTGTTTCGTTGGGGTTATGTTAATTTTTAGCTTCGAAATTCGATTTGTTGTTACCTTGTGATAAATCCATGGTTTTTTCCTTTCGATGCTTGTTTCCAGAAGGATGATCCGTCATTTGTTGCTGATCCTATGACTTTAGTTGGTGAGTTTTTGGGTGCGAATCCCCCCTCAATCAACGTGCATTCTACATTGACACGGTTGAAAATACAACCTTTTTGCATGGTATGAAAACCACCGAATCCCAGCCATGAATCGAAAGTGTTCGATCTTAAAGTGAGTGACGGATCAAAAATTACATCAAATTCAGGCACAGTTCCAGTTATGGTAAATTCATACGAATAAGGGCGTTCTACTGTTCCTCTCGCCGCCATATTGTTTTCTTTTTAAGCTTGTTCGATTTTGTATAAGTTTCGGTTGTTGTTTGATGTTCCTTTTCCCAGATAGACGAAAATCAATTGTAATTCTCGTTTTGCAATGCTTTCAATGACGCTTTCTTTGGAAAAGAATCGGAGATATCTACATGAAAGGAAAAAAAATCGTTAATTACATCTACAAAACAGAAAAGAATTTAAAAAAACCATTTGAAAAAATTATTTTTACCTTTCGTTTATGAAGAGTCTTGATTTTTCCCCGGTCGGTTCTAATACCGTGATTCTGGTTATGAGTTTGTCCTTGTTGCTCTTCAAAGGCACGTTCTCTGCTTCATGAATCGGGTATCTGTGGTTAGGTATAAAATCAGAAATTTTTTTATTTTCGCTCACGTTTTCCAAGTTGATCTCATCAAGTAATTCGAAATCGAAATCCATTTTCTATAATTTGAGAAATGGAATTTTATGAACTCTCAAAAACAGATAAAAAAGAAAATTGATTGATGTGAAAAAAACTTACCAAGATTTTTTTTTGAACTGATTCAAACTGAACCCGAAATGACTTTTTTAATGATTACTCACTGAAGAAACGACTTTAAATGAAACCAAAACCGATGGTGCAACAACACCCTTGGAACCTGATCAGACTGGAGCCCTTCACTCAAGACGAATGGAAACATGGAACTCTTTTGTGAAAGACGCCATTGCTCCACCAGTGTTTGAACGTGAGACCACCATTGTTGTTCCACCCTTGTGCATGGTTCCAGTTTGGAAGGGTGGGTGATTTTGGGACTCTTGCTTTGACGTCACGAGCGTCAAAGCAGTCAAGAGCTTGACGCTCGTGACGTCAAAGCAAGAGTCAAAATCACCCACCCTTCCAAACTGGAACCATGCACAAGGGGTGGAACAACAATGGTGGTCTCACGTTTGTCAAACACTGGTGGAGCAATGGCGTCTTTCACAAAAGAGTTCCATGTTTCCATTCGTCTTGAGTGAAGGGCTCCAGTCTGATCAGGTTCCAAGGGTGTTGTTGCACCATCGGTTTTGGTTTCATTTAAAGTCGTTTCTTCAGTGAGTAATCATTAAAAAGTCATTTCGGGTTCAGTTTGAATCAGTTCAAAAAAAATCTTGGTAAGTTTTTTCACATCAATCAATTTTCTTTTTATCTGTTTTTGAGAGTTCATAAAATTCCATTTCTCAAATTATAGAAAATGGATTTCGATTTCGGATTACTTGATGAGATCAACTTGGAAAACGTGAGCGAAAATAAAAAAATTTCTGATTTTATACCTAACCACAGATACCCGATTCATGAAGCAGAGAACGTGCCTTTGAAGAGCAGCAAGGACAAACTCATAACCAGAATCACGGTATTAGAACCGACCGGGGAAAAATCAAGACTCTTCATAAACGAAAGGTAAAAATAATTTTTTCAAATGGTTTTTTTAAATTCTTTTCTGTTTTGTAGATGTAATTAACGATTTTTTTCCTTTCATGTAGATATCTCCGATTCTTTTCCAAAGAAAGCGTCATTGAAAGCATTGCAAAACGAGAATTACAATTGATTTTCGTCTATCTGGGAAAAGGAACATCAAACAACAACCGAAACTTATACAAAATCGAACAAGCTTAAAAAGAAAACAATATGGCGGCGAGAGGAACAGTAGAACGCCCTTATTCGTATGAATTTACCATAACTGGAACTGGGCCTGAATTTGATGTAATTTTTGATCCGTCACTCACTTTAAGATCGAACACTTTCGATTCATGGCTGGGATTCGGTGGTTTTCATACCATGCAAAAAGGTTGTATTTTCAACCGTGTCAATGTAGAATGCACGTTGATTGAGGGGGGATTCGCACCCAAAAACTCACCAACTAAAGTCATAGGATCAGCAACAAATGACGGATCATCCTTCTGGAAACAAGCATCGAAAGGGAAAAACCATGGATTTATCACAAGGTAACAACAAATCGAATTTCGAAGCTAAAAATTAACATAACCCCAACGAAACAATCATCCAAAAAGAGTGTTGACGAACCAACACCTTCAGCAGCATCACTTCCACCACTTCTTGATGGAAAAGAAATAAAAATTTATTTCCGATTCATAAATCGAGGTCAACATTCAAAACCAAACGAATACACTTTTAAAGAACCAAGGTATGCCGAACTGGATCAGATTGGCAAGAATCCATTCTTGGAAAAACGAGCTCGAGCTGCAGAAAGAAAACTTCAAAAAACAACCATCAGCAAACCTCAACCAGAGCAACATCCTGTCACTGAAGCTGCAAAAACAACAAAAACACCCAAACGCAAAAGGGAAGAAAATTTGATCAACACACCTTGTGCCGACCAACGAAAAAATCATTTCCCAGAAAGAGACAACCGTCAGACACCTCCCTGTTGCCAGCATGCAAACAAATCCCTGCAGTTTACAGACAAAATTGAAGAAAAAAAAGTCAAAAATTGTGTACTAAAAATCACTTTTGTAAATTAAAAAGGAGAAATCGACTCAAAGTAAAAAAAAGACGTTAAAAAGAAAAAGGTGTAAAAATTCATGTTCTTATAAATTAAAAATAAAAGTAAAGCATACATAAAAAAAAGGTATTGTTATTTCACAAAAATTCCTTTCTACCCTTAAATGAAAACATATTGATAGGTACGCTCGAGGTGTAAAAAGAAGATAAAAATGGTATTGTCATTTAACAACAACAAAGTCATTTCTACTCTTAAATGAAAACATATCGAGGTCAGGTTCACCTTTAGAAAGTGTGAGATATTGACCAGTGGTCAATATCTTAAACTTAACCATAACGTGTTTAGTTTTCGTAACATTCACATTAAAAAGAAAAATACGAAATTGAACAGAAAAAAAATTTTTGAAAATGGTGATACAAATGGAAATATTGAAAGAGTTCGAGGTGGGGACAGATGGGAGAAAGATTGTTGTGGTGAAAGTGATACCCAAAAATGCGCTATTAATTGTTTTCCATGATTGCGGTCCCCTCGAACGATCAGCGAAAATAAACTTTAACGATTTCTGCGAACTAGTCGAAAAAGTACCGGAAATTAACGACTTAAAATAGTGTCAGATTATAAAATTTAAATGACTCAAGATACCTTTAAATTTCACATCTTTTAAAAACAACCCTAAGAGCGTAGGATGATTGTAAAAAAAGTTGTAACAGGTGTTTTAAATATCTTTCTCCCGAACCTAAATAAATAAAAGGATTCCCTTTTTTTGGATGGCTTGTCTAGCCATCGTCTACCCCTTCCATCGAAAAACCCCGTCTCGCATTCAAATTTAATAATATCGGCCGTGATTAACTTACGGGAATACGCGTTCAATTTATTTTTAAGTATGTTCCGACTTTGAAAATCGTATTTGAAAAGAAGTAGAAGTTCAGTTTAAATCCTCGAAAGAAAAAGCTACGTTTTATACTCGTATACGCTACGTTTAATATTTGAAATCGAAAGTATGAAAATAATAAACGGAAGGTTTGCTGGTCCGCGACAGAAGAAAAGCTTGTTTTTTGATTTGTTTAATTCGGAAAACTTAAATAAAGTGAAAGCGCAACTTCAATCCAAAAGCAGCATTAACAATTTATATGTCGAAATAACTTTATATACGGGAGAGTCGGATGACTTAAGGAGCAATAAAATTCAGCTGGAGTCGATAACAATCTCGGAAATAAATGACATCGATGAGGAGTTCGAAAGCAGTCTAATAAGCAATGCTGGGAAACTGGTGGCGAAATGGTGTCCGATAGAATCGTTCGTTTGTATAGAACTATACAAATTTGATACGATTTTTGTGTTCGAGGCAAGAGACTGTCTTCAGGACTATTTTAACTCGTATTCGTTACTTTCCACGACAGAATATGAGTCCTGTGACGATGCGTCCGAAGACCTAATAGAAGAGCAGCAACCGTTAAATATTATAAATCCACAGTCAAAGGAGCTCGACTACATAATTGTGGCTGCTTACGAGCGTGTGTGTTTCCCCGGCTTAGAAATAAAATCAACTGAATATACTGCCTGCAGGAAGATAAAACACCTAAAGAGGTTTGCAAACAGACTACGGAAAATGGAAGTAATGCGCGCCTCCTACGGTCGCGACAACAGGGATCGCAAAATACCTGTAACCTTGAGCGTGTACAGAAAAATGCTGAAGGTCCCGTCGTTGGAGTCGTTGTCGTCGTCGTTGGAGTTGTTGGCGATCGAGAAAACGGTCCAAGAAAGACTTGCGTTTGACCACAAGGATTTTAATAGTCAGCTTAACTCAAAATATGGAATAAATAAACTGTCAAAACCATTTTGGACTTGTTTGGGATGAAAAAAGAAAAAAAGTCGTGCAAGTGAGCCATAATGTGAACATTGTAAATAAAATGCACTTGAAAATAATGTGATTTCGAAATTAAATAAAATAAATAAATGTATATTTGAAATAGAGTGCCTTAAAAATATAGTAATTTTAAAATGAAAATATGTAATTTCAAATGAAAATAAATGTAAATAATTGAAAATAAATAAGCGTTCTTTCTTCACGAATCCATATTTTTTCCTTGAATTTGTCTTGCTTTCCAAGTTTTCGTAAATTAATTGTCAGCTGATGATTGAATTGATTTCTCCCTATCATCAATAAAAAGCGGCTAAGCATGCTCTGCCCTTGGTGAGATTTGTTTCGAAATCAAACACAACAAAAAGATGGGGATCGAGTTTTTGGCTTGGTGAATGATGTCAAAGTTGAGAAAAAGTGAAAAATAAACTTATCTTTGCGTAAGTTAATAATAGGAATAAATAGGAAAAGATAGGGGGAAGTATTTCTGAACGCATATAAAGTAGTAATCTCGATTTCGAGTCTGTTGGTAAAATAAAAAGAGAATAAAAGATGAATGAAAAGTCAGAAACCAAAAAGATGAAATAACCGCCAGCCGTCTGGAAATATATAAATTTTCCTGCAGTTGTAGCCTTTTGGTAATCAGGTTGCATGCCTAAAAAGTTGTCGGTCTTGAGTTCAAATTAGTCCAACCTTGGAAACAAAACATGGTTCGGCCCTGAAAGATACCCTTGGAAATCAAAATAAGCTCTGAAAAAATATCCGGTAACAGCCCCTATGAAAAGAAGAGAAAAACTTTGAAGTGGGTAGACACAAATTAAAAAGTCTGCGTATTGAAAAATCTTTTCCCCTAAATAAATGGTGTTGCGTCAGTTTTTGAAAATTGAAAGGGAACCGGTTAGTTGCGAGCCACGAACCCCCAGGTTTTTCGAACAAAGAAAAAGAAAGAAACAAATTTTAATTTTATTTAACGAAGTTTTTTGTTTATGGCTTTTGGGAGTCGAATGCCTTTGGTCGTAAGCTTAGCAAAGATGAAATCAGATAAATGCTTTGGAACGGTTTAAAAAGTAGAAGCTCAAAATCAAAAAAGAGCCTTGTAAAGCTAAAGCAATGTAAAATAAATCGAAAATGAAGTTGAAAAAAAGGGTAAGGGGAAAAGAAGAATCTTTTCGAATGGGAATTTAAAATGTAAAATTAAACAGTTGTTTCGCGTCTTTGAACGGTGAACGTTAAAATAAAAAATGGTTGTGTTGTCTCAAGAAAAACCGTCAAAAGTCGGGGTAGCCGCAGAGGAATTGAAAACTGGAAACCTAGATGGAATCGCAAGAGATTCGCCGACGAGTGTGACGCTTTGGCTTTCGGGTTTTGTTCCCGAATTTAAGTACGAATTTCGTCCGTCTTTAGAGCTACCGAGTGGCGACTGGTACATCGGTCTTGGCTGTTGCAGAGAGTCCGACGATTTTGTTGAGAATATAATAAAATTCCCTTATGAAATAGAGGTAACAGTCGAGAAGGGTCGTTTCGAACCGACAAACGGATCTTCAAAAGTTCTAAAAGAAATAGTTCCAAAAAATTCATCCAGAATAAGTAAACGGGAGACTGACGGCTTGAAATATTGGCGAAATATTTGGTATCATCCCATATCGTTTGATGATGCGATAGAAGAAATAAAGATAAAGGTTGCCAAAATCCTCGAAAAGAAAAGAAAAAATCCTTTTGGGGAAGAAAACAAAGACGAATCCGCAACAAAAAATCTCTGCAAAAAGAGGAAAGGTCCAAGGCCTTTTCCTGAAGTTAGAATGGAGTTCGAGTTGTCGTTAAAAACGTCTGAGCAGCTGAAAATAAATAAAATCGATGACAAAATGGAACAGTTGAATGACAAAATCATAGACTTTCAAAACGAAATCTACCATTTAGAATGCAGGAAGAAAGAATTGACAATAATTGCGAAACGCAAATCTGAGAAATGTCCGACTTGTAAGCAAGAGAGAAGCTGATAAAAGTGAAGATATCATCTTGAAGAAACGACTTAAAATTTTCAGCTAACCGGCAGTCTGGATTTTTCCAAAAAGATGCAAGACAGAGAAATAGCTGATCAGCCAGAACTTTGTGGTCTTGAACATAAATCAACGAGTTAAAAACGAAAAAAGGGAAAACCGAAATTATCCAAACGGAAACACCTGATTGAAAAAACGCTGCGCACCGTGAGTAATAGTCGATGATAGGTAACAAAGAATGAAAAACGGCACAAACCGAAGGGGATTAATTCGTTTTTGGATGCAACAGCAAAAATAAACCTATTATAGACGCCTCCTGTCAAAAGAAAGAAAAATCAGAAACAATAATAACGAGATGAATAGAAAATAATAACAATGGAAAATAATTAACGCTCCAATACCTCGGAATGAGAAATGCCAAGGACAAGCTTAAGATTTTCGAAAGAGTTTGGGATTAAGTCCGACCCGGAGTGTTAAAAGTTGGTGTGAGATAAAAATCAAAGCAAAGAAGACTAAAGAATTTTGTAAAAGAAAAATCAAAATAGAAGTGATAAGATAAGAAGTAATAGAGGTGAGTATTTGTGAAATATATAGAATAATAAAGAAAAAAGCTGCAAGTCTTAAGAATATTAAAATAAGCTTAAGTTTTGCCGAAAAATGAAAAAATAAATGTGGTTTCTAAAATCAGCTCCAACCTAAAAAGCCCTGAAAGTCACAAAAACAAAGTAACAAAAATTAAGAAAGAAAAAAGTATGAGTAGGGAAGGGTTCAAAAAGCTGGGTAATCACATAGGAAGCCGATGACGGATGGGATTAAGTTCGACCCTGCGTGTTAAAAGTTGGTGTGAGATAAAAATCAAAGCAAAGAAGACTAAAGAATTTTGTAAAAGAAAAATCAAAATAGAAGTGCGTGTTTGTGAAATATATAGAATAATAAAGAAAAAAGCTGCAAGTCTTAAGAATATTAAAATAAGCTTAAGTTTTGCCGAAAAATGAAAAATAAATGAGGTTTCAAAAATCAGCTCCAACCTAAAAAGCCCTGAAAGTCACAAAAACAAAGTAACAAAAATTAAGAAAGAAAAATTAAAGGAATGTAAAAGATAGAAAAAGGCATGAGAAGGGAAGGGTTCAAAAAGCTGGGTAATCACATACGAAGCAGATGACGGAAAATAACGACAAAAAGCGAGCGATGGTGCCTGGGGGGAAAACCTGAATAAATTCATCCTTTCAAAAATAAATAGGGGAACGCAGAACTGTGGGTGTCCGAAACCCGAGAATAGAAAACAGAAGTCTAAAAAGAAAACGTAAATTAAAATATTTCTCGAAAGGTTAAGATATAAATCAGAATATATAACGTATAATGAATTCCTTTGCCTTGTTCTTGGGTTTTAATCGAGCAAGTTGAAACTAGTTCGAAACGCTCAGACAAGTTCAGACAAGTCGAAACTTGCAGTAAATGTAAAAAGTGAATATAAAGAAAGGAAAAGAAATAGTCTGTAATAAGAAAAATGTAAAATAAAAATTTTGAAAAGTAGGATAAGACGAAAAATAAAATAAGTATAACGAAGAGCCGTCGAGTGGGCGATTACGAAACGGAACCCTTCGGTTTTTTTATCAAGCAGGTTGAAACTTGTTCGATAAGCTCAGACAAGTCGAAACTTGCAGTAAAAATTCCTGAAAACGCTGAAGGAGTTCTTTATAAACATAAATTTGGATTTTTTCATCGAAATCTAGTATTTGAGAAGCCTATTCTTAGTTGAACGTAATTTTGAAACCGTGAGAAATGATAAGCAAAGCATGCAAATAAGGGAGAAGCAGCAGCAGACGGAAAATAACAGGTAAAAACGTAGCATGAACCTGCGCGCGCAATGTAAAAAGTGAATATAAAGATAAGAAATAGTCTTAAAAAGAAAAACGTAGATTAAAAAAATGTAAAATAAATATAACAAAAAGACGTCGAGTGGGCGATTACGATACGGAACCCTTTGGCTACAAAAATAAAACTGTTGTAAAAAGAAAGCGCTAGTCTTAAATTAAGAAAAAAAACGTAGATTTAAAAAAATGTAAACAGTAGGTTAAGATGATGATCAATATACATAACGTATCATGTTTTAAAAAAAAAGGTCTATTCATTTCGTAAAATCCTTCCCTTAAAATAATAAACCGTAAAAAAAATAAACCGTGAAAAAAATAAAGAAAAAAAACGAGGGTTATAAAAAACGTCTGGGATGAGATATGTTCGCCTCAAGGCCTAGATCAACGCTTGAACTGTCGTCTTCGCCGAGGGCCCAAGGCTATGATCTAGAACTAGAGGCCTTGATACTCGTCGTATCAAGATTTAAGGGGTTTAAACGCCCCCGGGACCCGTCGAAACAGAGTCTTCGAAAAAAAAAAAAAAAAAAAAAAAAGTTTAAAACGTCCGTCGCCTTGGGGGTCGTGAAACGGTTTCGTCTCGCGCCCCGGCCGGAGTCGCCATCTTGGACGCCATATTTCGCCGTTCGTCGTCGCCATCAAACGGCCGTTCCGCGCCATCTTGGTCGCCATCTTGGGTGCCATCTTGGTCGCACCCCATTGGTCAAAATGAAAAAACAAGCTCCACCCCCTTTTAAAAAATCAACCAATAGGAACACAGAACTCCGCCCCTGGCCACGCCCCTAACCACGCCCTCGATTCTGATTGGTCCGCGCTGAGGTCTGGCCCTTACTACTAAAAGTCATATGAAGAATACCTACCATTTTTCCTAAAGTAAAATTTTCCTAATTTTTTTCCGAAAAAAAAAAAAAAAAAAAAAAAAAAAAAAAAAAAAAAAAAAAAAAAAAAAAAAATTCGAATTTATTTTTTTTATAATTATTTTCCTTTATCTTCCTTTCAAAATTTATTATTTTTCCAAATTTTGATTAATAAGGTTTAGAAACTTTATTTTTTTTAAATACCTTAAAGTTTGACTCCTGTTTCTTCAAAAAGTTTGAATTTAAACAAAAAGCTTCAGCTATTTCATGATTTTTTGAAATTCTTTAGGTTTTTTCTTTCAATTTAATGTAGGAAGGCAGGGGCAAGCACAGAAGCTGAAAGAATCAAAAATCAGCTGAAACCCAAAATCCCAAAAATTAACTTAAAAAAAAAAAAAAAAAAAAAAAAAAGATAAAAAATTATTTTAACAGCTAATGTTTTCCAATCCATTTCCATTCCACGGCTACAAAAATCGATCACACTTTTATCGGTGTGAAAAATTCATTAGCGAAAAACTTTTATCAACGCTATGAAAAACCGATATCGGGGAAGAAAGAAGTATAAGAATACAACAAATAGCTTTTAATTCGAAATCCGCAAATATATAAAACCAGAAAGAAAATGTTAACAAAATACAATCGCGAATCAGGGAAAAAAACCGATATTGTTAAAAATGTTTCAAGATCACATTTAAGCGATCTTGAACCTTCTATTTTTAGTAGCTTCATTCTACATTGATTTTCAAGCTGTTAAAAGTAGCGACATAGCAGCACACTGCTACATATTAGGGTGCACGGAGAAACTTTTACTCGTGTTCGCTACTAAACGGTTTGGGAATAACGTTTGTGGTAATCTATTCCCATTTTTTAATCATTACGAACCAGCAATTTTTAGTAATCAGTCCTATTCGCCAATGTCAACCGTAAAATAGTAATCGTTGCCACAAACTGATAAAGATTCCTTTTTTAATTGTCAATGGCTAAATACTTTAAACGATCCCAAAACTTACTGGTAATAGTTGCTATATATTTTTGAATCTTTACTATTCGCGCGGGATCAATTTACACAAATGGTTAAAAATGGTCAACATTATTTTTGTATTATAATTAGAGCAGGTAGTAATGGTGTGTGCATAAGGGTTGATTTTTACTTTCGAGTGGCCGCGAAGCGGGCGCGAAGAAAGTATTGCCGTGGTCGGAAAAGGGAAAATCGTTAATCCTGCGAGTTTCTACATGAAACTTATATAGTTATACTTAGAATAAAATTCTGAGTTCCCGGTTGTCCGCCTCGTACGCCTCGTACGTCACGTACGCCGCGTACGCCTCGTACGCCGCGTACGCCCGGAGCTTTTTCTCCGCTATTACGCATCGGATCAAAAGGAAATTTTGCACACGTATTTTTCGTCGAAAAATAAGAGGGGGTCTTTTCTTATTTTTTAAAAATTTCAAAAATTACGTAAACGGCAAATATTTGAACTTTTAAATTTGGTTTTCTTCTTGCGACGATAAATCTCGAACCCGGCTACAAATCATCATCAATTTTCGTACTGTAGTAGATATTCATCAAAGTATCATACCATCAAAATTTGGTTGAATTCGGATGACTGGTTCAGAAATTATGAGGATTAGGCTACGTGTAAATTAGGCCTAAAAATCGATATCTCGAATGACGTAATAAGTCATATCGATATATCGATTAAGTCATTTCGATATATCGATATATCGATTAAGTCATATCGATATCTCGAGTTACAGGAACAATCCATAATTCGGATTTTTTTTGTGGGTACAGCGGATTTCACGGACCTCGGATCCAAAAACTAACCGGATTTTTGAAAATATTTTCGGGGTAGAGGAATCCGAATATGGAATTATTTTTGCAAAATTAGGATTGTTTATGTGGGTACAGCGGGATTCGTGTACCTCGGATCCAAAAACTAACCGGATTTTTGAAAATATTTTCGGGGTAGAGGAATCCGAATATGGAATTATTTTTGCAAAATTGGGATTCATTATGTGGGTACAGCGGGATTCGTGTACCTCGGATCCAAAAACTAACCGGATTTTTGAAAATATTTTCGGGGTAGAGGAATCCGAATATGGAATTATTTTTCCAAAATTGGGATTCTTTATGTGGATACAGCGGGATTCGTGTACCTCGGATCCAAAAACTAACCGGATTTTTGAAAATATTTTCGGGGTAGAGGAATCCGAATATGGAATTATTTTTCCAAAATTGGGATTCTTTATGTGGATACAGCGGGATTCGTGTACCTCGGTTCAAAAAACTAACCGGATTTTTGAAAATATTTTCGGGGTAGAGGAATTCGAATATGGAATATTTTTTCGGAAATACGCAATCTTTATGTGGGATTTTTTCTTAAAGAGTTTGGACGTGAAGGAGTTGAATTTTCAAAAAAAAAAAAAATAAAACAGCCAAGGCTTAGAAAATGAAAAATACGAAAATGGATTTTTAATCAAGGAATTTTGAGGATAAAAGGGTCCAAATTTCGAAAAACAAATTAAAAAATACGATCGGTGAATCGATCAAAGTGCTTTATCGACCATTTTAAATAATTCTCAAAAATATGATTCAAACATTTACTTTAAGCTTTAACTTTTCTAATCATTAATTTAATTTTTCTACTTATAAATATTTTTTGGTTTTGAAAATATTCGTCAACGCAACAAGTAAATAAATCAAAAAAAAAAAAAAAAAAAAAAAAAAAACCGATAAATAAACACATAGTATACAAAATGCAAATTAACCCAAAATATAATTTTTTTTCGTTGTCCGTGGTCTATTGTCTGTTGGCTCTAATCTGGTCTCATGTATTCGTTATCTGTCTCCACGTCCGCATTCTTGAATTCCTCATGTTTAAGATCCAAATTAATTATTATCTTAAATGTGGAGAATCCCAAAATGCGGACGTGCAGACAGTACTCCGAAACTATGAGCATAACAATTTCCGGAGTCTTACACCGTAATATAATTTTATTTCGTTGTTCGTGGTCTATTGTATATATTATCTCATATATTCGTTATCTGTCTCCACTTATTGTGGAAAATTTGTGGAAATTACATTAATTTTTTTTTTCTTCGAGCACTTAATACCCTTTAGTTTCGACTTGTTTTGACATGGCTTGTGTGGTTTAGTTTGTAACGTAGTAGGGTTGATTGATTTAGGTGTGAGAGGTCTTAGGTTCGAATCTTGCTAGGTGTTGAGATTTTTTCAAGGTGTTGAGATTTTTTCAGAGACATTCCTCATCCTGGATGGACATGCGTCGTCATTTAACAACAATAATATAAATAATGAGATTCGAAATAATAAAAAACATGCACTTACTTTTTTTTTTTATTAATTATTACTATTATTATTATTATATCATTATTACTATTAATAACGGGGGCATTTTCGAATATGTGTATAACATTTTTGGAAAATGTCGAAATATTCGGGAAACGAATCGGAAACAGAAAACAGAATATTCTGGAAACCGGAAAACTTTCCACTCCCCCCCCCCCCCAAAAAAGAAGCTGGATTTGTTAATTTTGAATGTATAAAATACATAACGATGGTAAATAGTGCTAATCTTTTTGGTAATGACCGCCACATGTTTGGTAGCCATTGCCAAAAGGGTTTAGCAATGCTATCCAACAAGCATTAACAGAAACCACTGGTAATGATTACCAGAGAAACTTGGTTGTCAGGCCATAATACAGAAAGTTTGGCAACGATTACCAGATTCTGACATTGAGCGCCAGAGTGGGTTTCTCCGTGTGGTTCGAAAATCAACTTTTTTGGAATTTCAAAACTCCTATATTGGGAAAAGTTTCTTTATAGGTAGAGTATCAACCCTGAATTTTTTCAGATTTTTTGAACTACATCCTGAGGTTTCAAATCGGCCTTGAAATTTCCAAAAAACCCATAAAAGGGCCAAAAATGAACTTTTTTTTTTTGCATAAAAGACCATCGATTCCTATCGGAAATTTTGCGTAGATTACGAATTTGAAACCGAAAATTAGTTTTGGTGCACGGTTTTTGAGCCACAGGCAAAACGCCATAACCAGGTTTTTAGAGCTTTTAAATCCGGCCTGTAGCTCAAAAATTATACACCAAAACTAATTTTCGGTTTCAAATTCGTAATCTGCGCAAAATTTCCGATAGGAATCGATGGTCTTTCATGCAAAAAAAAAAAGTTCATTTTTGGCCCTTTTATGGGTTTTTTGGAAATTTCAAGGCGATTTGACACCTCAGGATGTAGTTCAAAAAATCTGAAAAAATTCAGAGTTGATACTCTACCTATAAAGAAACTTTTCCCGATATAGGAGTTTTGAAATTCCAAAAAAGTTGATTTTCGAACCACCCTACTACATATATAAGCTGGCAGATGATAGAAGAAATAGCTGGAAGAAAATTCTTGGGCAGAAATGTAGAAAGGCGTCGATAGCGATTGAAGAATTAAACGAATTAGACGCATTAGTCAAGCTATTTTTTCTAAAAATGGACATAAGTTGGCAGGCTCCGGGGAAAAGAAATGGCTCAAAGTTTAAGGAAAAATCGGGAAAAGTTACTAAACAGAAGCGTTATAAGGTTTTATCTATAAGACACTTATTGTAGCGGAAAAAAAATTCCTGCTTTATGCGATAACTCTTAAGAATATTGAGGAGGGAAAAGTTCTACAAAAGATGTTTGACTCCAAATTAGGGACCGGTATTTGGCATGCAGAAGCCAAAAGCAGACTAGAAGAACTAGGACTGGAGAAGTGGCTAGCCCCCCACGTCACGAAAAGGAAGGAAATAAAGACCGAACTAACGGCGAAACTAGAGGAGAGGGAAAAAGTTAGGGTGAGGTCATTATGCACGAGTAAGAAATCCTTATTATTGTTCCAAAAAGTTTCGAGGGAGGGAAGGGAAGTATATACAGATTTAGACAGGGAGAAGAGGGGAGGAATGGCGTGGTTTAGGTTAGGATCGTGGATGTGGGAGGGGAAGAAAGGGGAAGATGGTAAACGGCTATGCCCTCTATGTAATAAGCCTGATGGGGCAGAGCACATACTCCTGGAGTGTGAGGAATTGAACGATTTAAGATCTAAGATTAAGGCGAACATCTCGGAATTCAACTTGACTCATATACTAAAAATTAAAGACATGTCAATCTTAAAAGAGTTAGGCTCCTTTTTAGCCCAGGTAAGAAATAGAAGGAAGGAAAAGAGAGGGAACGGTTAATGGAGATTTATTTATAAGTGTGTATTTTACTCTACATTCCACGCATAGCAGAACCAACACGTAGGATAAGACAATTTGTTATATCCGAATACAATATATATATATATATATAAGACACTTCGTTCGCAACACAAATACCAGCCGGTGAACTTGCCAGTTCAATTTTTTCAAGGCAAAATTTCCGTTAAACAGGACGAAACCTACACCAAATTGTTCATTATTTTTAGGGAAAATTGATTATACTATACATGTTCAATATGACGATAAGCTTAAATGTACCTTAAATATTCAAAAAATCAGCCGATTTTTTATCTTTTTTTTTCATCGGCCATTTTGTTTTTTATGTAAACAACATTAAATTTTGAGAATTTTGAAGTGAATTAAGTTAACCGACATATTTAACATGCATGCTCTACTTCTCCTAAAAATAAGGAACAATTAGGTATAAGTTTCGCTCCATTTAATGCAATTTCACCCTTCAAAAATATAATTGAAAAAAAAATTTTTTTTTAAACCGGCTGGTTTACTCTCCGGTTTTGTGTAGCGAACGAAGAGTTTAAGAGAAGCAAATAGAGTAGGGTGACCCTTATTTTGGCAATTTTCGAATTTCAAATCGCTTACTCCCAAAAACGGTTCTCCTTGGTGTACTCATAAGTTCAAAATTTTTAAATTTTTCACTCTACGGGAAAGCGTGGCGACTTGAGCTTAAAGTTCCGAAAAGTGCCATTGGAGAATTTAATCTTAATAAAATGTGATTATTTTGAGTCTATTTAAATTTCGATATTGAGCCCACGTGGCGATGACCTTTTGTTCCTGGATTGATTTCTGACTGTTTCTATTAGAATATCGAATATTTTCGTCCTTGTACCAACCGGGATCTAAGTAAATATCAACTGGCCAAAAATTGACGATTTTTTTCCCGCGAAAAAATGGGGTCCCATATCGGAAATTAGATCAAGAATCTGAAATATGTTTTTTTTTAAAAATCTGGTCCAATTTTTGAGCTAAAAGCCAAAATATGGTAAAAAACGCGGTAAAGTGACAAAAAATATATTAAGTCCTCAGTTTCACTCGTATTTTGGTCTGTAGCTCGGTCTAGAGTCTCAGTCTAGCTCAGTCTTGTCCGGACCAGATATAAAAAAAAAACGGACTTCATATTCGTGATCTACGGAAAATTTCCGATAAGAAACCACATCTTTTCACGAAAAAAAAAAAATTGTCGATTTTTTTTCTCTTATGGCAATTTTAGGAAATTTAAGCTCAAGTCGCCCCATTCTCCAGTCAAGTAAAAAATTGGAAAAAAATCATACGGAGTTATCGGAACAAAATTTGCAGTAAAAAAATTTGAGTATTTAATGGATCTAATGATGAATCTAATGACATTTTAGTTTTAAAGAATGTATTAACGAAGTATATTTTAACGGATTTTTGGGTAAAAAATATTAGTTGTAATGACTTACATTTAGTTAAAACGTAAATTTGTATAAAATTTTAGTTATCGACAGCGAATTAAAACGTATGAAAAGTTCAGGTGCACAAACGATTTTGAAAATAAAGGGATTTGGGAAGTGAAAATTAAAATTTTTTTATTTTTATTAAACATTACATTCCATGGCTGTTTTGTGTTTTCAGATTACAATTAAAGCGATGCGTAAAGAAGATGATCCACATTACCAATATTTATTTAAATGTATAGCGAATTAAAACGTATAAAAAGTTCAACTGCACAAACGATTTTAAAAATAAAGCATTTTGGGAAGTGAAAAACGGAACGTGGGTTAACGTCTCCCACATAATGATATACTACTGCATCATATGATAATACTAATCATATTGTTAAAACTTTTTATCGGGCAGCTCAAGCAATGGATTGCAATATCCGGACACAAAATCGATACACCGCGTGGATGTTAAATAAGGAGGCACGAGAAGAGTTCAGCACCAAGACTTTCGAAAATCCTTTCGGATATGCGTGCAGTGTATGCGACCGACTCTGGTTCCTAAAAGATTTAAAGTCTTTACCAGCACAGACCAACGAAGATTTAATCAAAACGATATTGCCTATATTCATGTCCCGATTTTAGGTATACGGTGCGAAATTTCCAAAAAACGTTTTTAAGGAACTTGGGGAAATTTGAGGCCTTTTCGAAATGGCGGTTAATACCAATAAATGTTTTGTTGTATTCAATGGTCGTTTGCCATTTTGTTTGTTTTGTTTTGGAAATTTTGAAAACAAACAAAATGTCAAACGATCGAACGAATTTTGAATGGGAAGAGGATGTGGTTGGTGGAAGAGGAGATGGTTGTGGTTTTAGTGTGGTGTGTGGTATGTGTGTCAGGGCGTGTTTGCGATTATTTTGTAGACGAAGAGTAGACGAAGAGCATGAGGAAGAGGAGTACGAAGAACAGGAAGAAGTATCTCCCGGCGGTACCTCTTTAAGCTTGGAAGAATTAGAGAGATATTACGAAATGGCGCGACGGGAAGAGAGACGGCAGAAGTACGGGGCGGGCTATGTCCTACTCTTGAAAATGGGTTGGAAGGAAGGGGAAGGAGTTGGAAAGACAAAAGGCATCACCGAACCTATCATCATCTGGCCGAAACACGATCGCCGGGGCCTCGGATACTACGGAGATTAATTTTATTTTTACTGTTATTTTCTATTTACCTAAATATATTGTAATATATCCCTTTTTTTCCATCTCATCTTTAGAAGTAAGGAATATCCTGCCCCGTACTTAATAATTTTAACGGCGGCGGTATAATCTTCGTCTGCGCTCTTCCCTTCGCGCCATTTTGTAATAATAAATACCCCCATTTTTGGGGGTAAGCGGTTTGAAATTCAAAAATTGCCCAAAATAAGGGACACCCTAGTAGATACAACCGAAAAAGATGAGTCAAGGTTACCAGGAGGCGTTTGGAAGGCGAAAGCTCCAAAAATTACTGAAAAAAGAAAGAAATCTTTATTTTCAGCCCCGAAGAAGATTTTATTAAATAAATCGAAACGTCGGCGGAAAAAACTACTGTTTTAGTCAACTGCTTTTCCAGTATTCCCGAGATCTCCTAATAAAAAAAAAAAAAAAAAAAAAAAAAAAAATATTGTTAAAAATTCTACCAACAGAGCTTATACTTAGAAAAGTGAAAACCGCCATATTTGTACCGATGCATTTTCTCTCTCACGTTCTGCGAAAGAGAAAGACAGAAAATAGTTCTGATGCTAAAGTCGCATCTCTGATTATATAGGATCTCTATGAGGCGCCTCTATTTATACAAGTTCTACTAGAAATTCGTCAAATTTTTATTCATCGTTATTGTAATTTAAGGTACAGAGCATAAAATTCGACCTTTTAAATCTTTGTCAAAGTTTCTCAAGACAACAATATCATCCGTATCCTGCTCAGAATTCCCAGTTGAATTTACATTTATCCTGTAAAATAACGATCATACTTAGAAACGTCTCAACAAAAACCTCTTTATTTTGATATTGTAAACAACAATAATTACTAAATCCTTTTATAAAACCACAATAAATTTCTCGAGAAAATAAGACAAGTCACAGTTAGCTTTCGCCATCCTAGGGAGCGGAGGAGGTTTTAATTTAAATTACAAAATGTAACTTAATGAAACATCCTTGAATTATAATGAAAAGCGTCAGGATTCAAAGTATTGCTCAATTCGACAAAAAAAAATTTGCAAAACAGGCTAAAAACTAAATACCATTTCGATCTCATCATAAAGAGGAGGGTTATGATTTTCGAGGAAATAAGCCCCGGGTTTCATCTATATTTTCGGGAAAGGATTGTTTACCACGACAATCCCCCGTCCCGTGATAACGAGAAAACTTTTATTTGTCTTTCGACGCTCTGTTATCGGATTTTAAGGTAAACTTTTGTTAGATTTGTGTAATTCTTGATTTTTCCCAGGAAAAAAAAGCGTGATTAATATCACTCGAGGTTTCATCCGTCGAAAAATACGCGTGCTGTCATTGTCGGGAGAAAAAAAAAGAAACGAAAAAATAATGAACCAAAGAAAATTAACTAAAAAAGTAATTCGAGAAAATAATTGGGTTTGAGCTGTGCTCGCGAATTAAATATCCTTGGATGAAGCTCAAACTGTAATTCCGTTAACATCGGTGAAGTTTTCTCTTCGGAAAAAAAAGGAAAGGAATGTTACACCCTGTCTTTTCCAAGTGCAAAAAAAAGATAAAATCATCCTCTTCCCCAAAACGAAAACTTTTCCCCTCGCAGCCCGACATAAAAAAATTAATAAACCATTTGAAAACGTGTATTAAAACCCATTCAATGGAATCCTCATTAGCATTTGAAATTTTCCGATGGGCGAAAACCGGTTTAATGTAATTTTCATTCGTTATAACCCGTACCAGGTCAGTTCCAATTTAAATCGGATTCCCTTTATCGTATTTAGAAAGCCAAGCTACTTAGTAATATGACGGCGTGTAAAACCGTATCAACAGTTTAAACATCGTTTTTTTTTTAGATAAGCCCGGAGAAAACGAAAAGAAGTTTGGTTGGAAAACAAAAAAAGGGGGGGTTAAAAGAGAGAAAAAAAAAAGGATATAGTAAGAAAAAGGTCAAGTTGATTTTTTTTCCCCCTTCAGACCTTTCTTTGATACTGATATTCGATTATTACGAGACCTCGATTTTCCTTTTTTTTTCTTCCCATTGTCTGAAAATATCATTATATACGAGAAAATAAAGGTAGTTACAGCATTCAAAAAGCTTAATTGAGACTTCTTTCCGTATTCAAAAAAGTGGAAATAGGAAGTAACGAGAGCTTCTTGATTCAGAGTATATGTCAAGGTTTTTAGAATTTTTTTTTTCCTTTTCTTTTTTGACGAAAAATTGAATATGGAAAATTTTAACCTTATCCTGACGGCGGCATTATATATAATTCCGCCCCTAAAAACTTACTACTGACATTTAAAGTGGTTTAGCGTCCAAAAATTCGAAAAAAAAAAAACGATTCTTATGTTTAGCTTATGGGAGTATTTTTTTGTATTAAAATTGTTTCTCAGTCAAGTATTCAACTGCTTATTTAATGATTAGTACTCAAATATTGTCAGAATCAATAAATAAGAGATCCTCTATTTAGCTTATGAGCATTTTCTCCACCTATGCTTAGCTTATGGAGCAAATAAAAAATATTGATGAAGGGGTTTATGAAAAAAGCGTGATTTTTTGACCGCAAAATAAAAGTCGGCCCTTTTCAAATCTGAAAAACTACTTTCATCTTTTTTGACACGTAGAATCCGACAATGACCATAAAAATTACGTATGGTTGTTGGGAAAACCCGATATCTCCATTATCATTTTAAACTATTTATCACTAACTATCAATTCCTGACAATTCGGTCCAACATTAACGTGCTGTTGAAAATGTGCTGTCGGAAAAAAAAAATTTTCATGGTAATTTGAATTATTTTTACTCCGTAATTAATGAAGGTTTGTGCTTACAAAATTCATTTCTTTTAAAATTGGCCTTGAAATTTCCAAAAAAACCCCATTTAAGGGCTAAAAATGAAAAAAGTTATTTTGCATAAAAGATTATCGATTCCTATCGGAAATTTTGCGTAGATAACGAATTTGAAGTCGGCGATATTAAGAGGAGGCTTCACGGAATACAAGAAGGAATGGCTGTTTTGTCGAATACTCGATTTACGATGAAAAAATCCAAATTTTAGGTATCTAACGAACTCCTCTGATATATCCCGGAAATTTTAGTGCAAGTTTCAACTTGTCTAAAATGTATGGACGGCGGGAAAATAATTTCAAAAAAAATTGCGGTAAAAAATCTTTGATTTTGTTTTCCTGGTTTTTGTTTGCTTGGAACAAGTTGAAACTTGTACCAAAAATACAAGAAGAAGTCAAAGGAGTTCGTTAGATACCTGAAATTCGATTTTTGCCCCCGTAAATCGAGTGTTAAACAAAACAGCCATTCCTTCTCGAATTCCGTGAAGCCTCCTCTTAACGTAATATTACAGTAATATTTAGATGTTTCCTTCCCCGACGAAAAAAAATGAGCGCATTATTTTTTCGAAAAAAATAATGGTTGTGGCATATCAAACGAAAGCCCCACTAAAGACGATTAAGGTGACGTAGGAGTGATTCATTTTTTTGAACACCCTATACTTCAAAATATAGCTAATGTTATCCTTTTGGTGCTAGATATCAAAATTCCGCTTCCGATTATCAAAAATTCCATGCCTGACCATACAGTACTTTTTTGTGAAACCTTGATCTAGGATAAATTCCCGGAAATTTATAGTAGATTAAGGTTGCCCGAAAAAGTACTGTATGATCAGGTATAGAATTTTTCCTAAAGGTGCAAAAGATTGATAAGAATTGTTGTTAAGAAGCGGAATTTTTATATCTGCCTCCAAAACGTTAATATTAGCGTTTTTCGATGTATAGGGTGTTCAAAAAAAATGAATCACCCGCGTCACCTTAAAATAAGACCTTGTTCGATTTTGCAAGTCAACGCGGTCCATAGTTATATCGATTTTTAAAAAGAGGATAAGCGCCCCACCCCAATTTTCGGAAGGCAATAACTTCGGAACATGTGGTTTTAAAAATTTGGGGGTTTAATAAGCCCGATGGGTGGATACGATTCCACGAAAATCAAAAAAATCGATCAAGGTGGTGGTTTTAAATTTGGTCATTTCACATGGATTGGCCCTTCTGAGTTTCATAATAACGCTAACCGGGACAACCTGGCCTTTTTGAGCTGTAGGGCATTTCCTTAATCGAGGACGCACAGTTTTGATACTGGTCTTCGCAGTGTTCCAGATTTCGTCTTTACGTCCGCCATTCTGATCTTGCCATCTGTTTTATTTACTAACACTCGCTCGACAACCCCCTTGAGCCACACATTCCGTGGGTGGTCTTCGTCCACAATTATGACTACATCTCCTACTTGGATGCAATCCAACATCACTAAAATCCTTCAGAATTTTTTCCCCCTTAGCTTAAAAACCCTACGCAAAAATGAGTTTTGGATATCATACTCGTAATCTGCGCAAAGTATCCGATAGGGAACCTTTTCAGGATACGTTGATAATACATTTTCCAGCAAAAAAAAAAAAAAAATTATATTTTTGGCCCTAACATGGGTTTTTTAAAAACTTTCAGGTCATTGAGCGACCTCAAGATGACCTTCGAAAAAACTGGAAAAAATGAGGGTTAATAGTGTCTCCAAAAGTCACTCAATCCACTCTCAAGAGTTTTCAAATTCCGAAATTCGTCCTTTTCGAAAAATTTTTAAACGGTCAACTAGAAAAATTTTATCAAACACGACTTTATTTCCTAGTTTGGATAAAAATCCTAGGGATTCACGAGACGCGAGACGAGACGAGATTCATCTTAGTCTCGGTCTCGTCTCGCAGTGCGAGAAAAAATTGAAGTATCGGTCTCGCTTAATCTCGCAAAACTGTCGTATCGATCTCGTCTCGTATCGCAAAGTATCGCGTCTCGTCTCGTCTCGTCTCGCGATCTCGCATTTTTTTTCTCCGGATATAGTTCAAAATATTAATTTGGATGATGATTTTTTAGATGTTTTATCAGTTCTTTCATGTTTTATCAGATTTTTTAGATGTTTTAACCCTTCCCCTATCTAGCTCTGGCCCTGGTGGAAGGCCATTCGCAAAAATGTAGTTCCTAACCGATGACTCCCCCCCCCCCCCAGAGGCCATTTGTTAAAAAATTAATAGTTTCATTAACTGCAAAAATGCAGGGGCTTAAAAATTGGTGTACTTATGTAAATTGAGTCGAGGGTTTCGAATATGAACCTAGAATTTCGCTACAACCAAAATTCTAGATGGCAGGTCACTAATTATATCGGATAGTTAAAAAGTCGCTGAATTAAAATACTAAAAATCTTATAAAATAATTATTTGCGATAATAAAACCAATTTGACATTCTCAATAATTTAAGTATTGACATGGAAGATTTCGCGGAAACTTGGCTTGATTTTCCTCCTATATTTAGCTTATGGAGAGATAAATAGACGAGTTAAAACCTCAAAACCTTTTTTTTTAGAAAGGGAAAGTGATGTCCATCAAAGAGTGATTAACAATAAGGATGTTTCCGGCGGGGTAGGGCCGTTTGAAAAATTCTTTAAAAAAATAGTAGCTTCTATGTTAAGCTTATGGCACAAAAATCAATTTTTCAATAAATTGTTTTTTTTTTTCCCCAAAAAAAAATCTAAAAATGACATTTTTTTTCTTTCTCTCGAAAAAAGGATTGATTTTGAAAAAATAATATCACATTTGAAACCCGGGCCCTCTAAAACCACCAGATTGAAATTTTATATCATTAGTAACTTCCGAATTATTCCAACGTATAATTGTATTCCATTCCGTACTCATTTAATGCGGGTTGCCTAAATTCTATTTAGCAGGAGACATTATGATAATAAGTTTTTTTAAACATTATTTTAAGCATATTGGTACGTATAAACCCCAAAACCAAAATTCGGTAGGATAGTGCTTTTTTCAAAGTCAAAAATTAGTAAGCAAAGGTTTAAATTATTATAAGCCAACAATTCAATGCATTAATAGCGAACCGAAATCTGCGAAGGAGTATCGAGAATGGACAAAAAATATAAAAGAGCTAAACGAAAAAACCTGTTATACCTGGCGAATCCCGAGAAAAAAAGGTTGGAAAAATGGAAAAACCCAAAATTTAAAAGTACATATTAAAAAGAATTGCCCCGAAATGTTTCTTTATTTGAATAACCAAGGTCAGTACCGCAAGTACAAAGGACCGCTAGCAAAAGAATAGAAAAATGGGAATTGAACCGAAAGAGTTTAATTTGGTATTTTAATCCTATTATGAGAACACGTTCTTGAAGATCGGAAAAATTGTTTAAAAAAAAGAAAGAAAAAAAGTGCGAGATGCGATATCTCGCGATATTTGATGAAATATCGTCTCGTATCGTCTCGAATTTTTACAAATCTATCTCGGTCTCGTCTCGTATCGCAGAAACCTCATATCGTTCTCGTCTCGTCTCGCGCAAGACGCGAGACCGCGAGACGAGACGCGAGACTGTCTCGCAGTCTCGTGAATCCCTAAAAAATCCCGATATGATAAACCATTTGTGTATGTCGGAGGGAAGAAAAGGAGGGGATCGTTAACTTTTAGCTGCCTTTAAGCTCTAAGGATACCGCTCTTCCTCCGACCCAGTTTTATAATCATGTTTGTTAAAGAAGCTTTAACAACAATTAACTTCTTAATTAAGAAACCTGTTACATCCACTACGAAAGTGCCTTTTTTCACTCCCTCCCTCACCCTCCTTTCCATTTCGCCCTCGGTTTTTGCTCTCCAAACGGCAACAATAAAAGCAGAGCTTAGCAATTCCACAAATCAACCCCATAATGCCGTATAACCCAGGATGCGTTATTGTGCTCGAAAATAAAGGATTTAAAGTGGAGAATTTAGTTTTTCGCAATTAAAAAGTCTAAAACCGAATTCGGGGAACGGAGGTGGGGGAGGGGGGGATGGGTTAGACTTTTAAGTTTCCATTCTCTGCTTATGTCATTAAATATCCATTTTGAAATCTGTCGTAAAGCCGCGAATGGGAGGATTTTCATTTTTTTAGGGTTTCGCGAACAATGATAAAGGTGATTACATAGTTATTTTACGCGAGGGAACGATTAAAAAAAAAAAAAGCTGACTTTGAATTTTTTCTGATACGGAATCCGAAAGAAAAATAATCGATGTTAAAAAAAAAAAAAAAAAAAAACAAATAAAAAATAATAATGAAAATAAACACAAAATATTATAATGAGGGTCACGAGGTCTGAAAGAATAAGACACTTTTCTTATTTGTATGAACTGTACATATCATACGTCATGCATTCGATCGAGCATTTATCGGTTTTAATATACAGGAAGTTTGCTGATATTGATAAAAAAAAAAAAAATAAAACATAAAAAAAAAGGAAAGGAAAGAAGTCAACAGAAGCTTAGATCATAACATTCTTTTCGGTTAAAAAGATAACGTGCTCCAGTAACACTGACCCACACACATCTTACTATAATATTTATCTTTTTCGTTTTAACGTAAAATCGAAGTCAAAAGCATCAGTTTCCCACTACAGAATATCACGTCAGTGATTAAGACTCGCTAACGAGGTCATAACACCGAACAAGAGATAACAGTTCTATAAAAGCGATTATACAAACCATAAACGTTAGAGCTTACGTTATTCAAGTAAGCGAATGTTTACATGTAAAATAAGATAATCATTATCTGAATGGAAAGCCTGAACTATGATTAATAATCAAAAAAAGAATAAGGAAACAAAATATATTAAAATAAATACTCACAGCTGACACGAAAGTTTCGTTTCATTTCATTTTTTAAGAGTTTTCCGAGCATAAAAATATCATGAGATCATTTTCGATATTTATTCTAGTTTTTCGATAAACGCCCGCCCCCTCCCCCCTCCCTGCTCCAGTGGCAACATCGCCAAAAATCCAAATTTTTTGGGTGCAGTTATGTAAAATTAATGCTTTTATATTCTTTTTTTTTAAATGCTTTCGGTATCGGGGGAAAAAAAAGCGAGAAGTGAACATAACAAGTTGGCAAGCATACAACAGAGACAAAAAAAAAAAAAAAAAAAAAAAAAGAATAAATAAGAAAAAAAATTGAGAGCTGGAAAAACGAACAGGTGATGTTGATTATTTTTGCTTATCCGACTTCCATGGGAAGTAACCATGGCAACTAAAAATTATATCGCTCGTATTTTGAGATTAGTACAGCCTTTTAGATGCATTAAGTGGTTAATGCACTAAATCACGTTATTTAAATAATAATAAAAAGAAAAAAAAAGAAGCGAGATTTTTCAATTTTTTTTTTTTTTTTTTTTTTTTTTAGAAACGGAAGGTTATGTTAATTTTTTAAAACTGAAAAACGTGATTCGAAAAAAAAAAAAAATTCTTTTTGGTTTAATGTACTGTATATTAAGATGTAAAGTTCTACACTTGTACACCTTCGTAAACTTTTTAATAAAAAAAGTCAGCGAGAAAAAATTGTAAAAATGCTAAAAGCACTTGCTTTGTTGACCCATGACCTAATCCAACGGGGCTGTTCAACTTTGTTCAACAGTGCCCTCCAAATGTGAAACAGGGATGAAGTTTTTAACTACGCAAAAACAGCTCCCTGGGCATGTTCAGATGCTATATAATGTGTGGAAAGACTCCACAAAAACTACAGAAATATATATATATAATTTAGTATATTTTTAAGTGATAGTCAAGTTAGCTTATTCCAAGACAATTGGTCCAAAAACTATTGACCAGTATTATTTTGGTCAACACAATGAGTCCAAAGTTACTTGGATAAAACTATAAAGAACTAAAACATTTTGTCCAAAAAATAAAAAGCCCATTTTTTTATTGGTCCAATAAAAAAAGGCCTTACTATTATGTCCACTGAAGATTTTGGAGTGGCTGACAAAGCAATCAGAATGAAAGAATGTCAATTTTCATTTCAAAAACATTTTTACAAAATTTTTTTCACTTTCCACTCCAATTTTTTGAATTTGATTCAGATTTATATTCCAGGAATTTCCATACCGAAGCATGGCCACTAGGGAGGGTCGAAGAACGCGAATTTTTGAATTTGAAAACGCTTGATATGGCAATCGATGCCTTTTAAAAATACTATTAACCTTAATTTTTTTCAGATTTTTTAAACGACATTTTGAGGTGTCGCAATGGCCTTGAATTCAAATTTAAATTGAATTCAAATGGCCTTGATTCAAAAAACCCCATTTGAGGACCAAAAATGAAATTTTTTTTTTCGCATAAGACACCGTCGTTTCCTATCGGAAATTTGGCGTAGATTACGAATTTGAAGTCGAAAATTATTTTTGGTGCACGGTTTTTGAGCCACAGACAGAAGGCCATAACAAGATTTGCATAATTTTGTAATCCGGCATGTGGCTCAAAAACTGTGCACCAAAATTAAATCTGACTTCAAATTCGTAATCTACGCAAAATTTCCGATAGAAAATGACGGTCTTTTATGCGAAAAAAAATTTTTAGTTTTTGGCCCTTTTATGGGCTTTATGGAAATTTAAACCCATTGCGGCATTTCAAAATGTCATTTGAAAAATCTAAACAAAATTACGGTTAATAGTATCATAAAAAGGCATCGATTCCCATATCAGCCGTTTTCAAATTCGAAAATTCGCGTTTTTCGACCCACCCTAATGGCTAGATGCGATTTCTCCAATTCTTTTTTTTTTCAAAATACTTGGTAATATTTTCCAAAATTTTTCCAAGTATCCCCCACAAATCAAATTCTTTCTAAAATATTCGACAATTTCCTAAACATTTTTTATTTAAATATTTTCTACGAATCCTTCATTTTCGGATGCGTCTGACAAAATTTGGGTCAAAAACATTGGACCAAGTGTCCGTACATGATACCTTCATGCTCATTGGACCAGAAATTGAAATAAGATATAATAATAATAATTTGCAAAACGTCACTTTTGCAAAAGATCCAAATTGCCAATGTTCAAAAGCAATTTGGCATTGGATCATTTGTAATGCAGCGAATTTGCAAATTGCAAAACGCCCAACAATTTTTGGACCTTAGTATACCTTCTTAAATATTTTGAATATACATACTGCAAATATTCCAAAATTTTTAGATAATTTGAACTATATTGCAAATGATGCAAATTTGTTTCGTAACATTTGCAATTTGGATCTTTTGCAAAAATGACGTTTCGCAGATGTTCTAAACCAGGTTTGGACCATTTGCAATATGCCAGTTGAATTTGCTTAAGAAAAACTTATTAATGCTCCAGAGTTGAGTCTGAAATTGGACAATTTGCAATATGCACAGTTCAAATTTGCCTAAGGAAATCTTATATACTTAACTTATAACTCTGTATAACCCTATACTATAACTTATAACCCTTAATTTATAAAAAAGGAAATCGTGTTTAGCATATGGGCTGTTCAGGTTTTGGTGACTGTTCAGGCTTTGGGTGTTTTACCTTAATATGGTTATAAGTTAAGCATAAAAGTTTTTCTTAAGCAAATTTGAACTACACAGTAAAAAATTTTATGTCAAAATCAACATAAATCAACATAAGCAGGTCCACATAATTTTTATGTTGTTTTTGTTTTATGTTTGCCTTATGGGAGAAACAACATAAAAAATTTATGTGGACCTCTTAGAACATATTTACATAATATTTTTTACTGTGTAGGCATACTTAAGCTTAATACATTTTTCGAAACAACTGCGGTTTCGGGTGAAGAAAAAGAAAAACAAGCTATTTGTGACTCTGGCAGTTTTGTCAGCGAGAACAACTTCGTCGATCAGTAAGGAAAGGAACTGGTCACAAGGTATTGGAGCACCTTATGGCATATCGAAGAGAAACATCAAGGCATATATCACGAAGACGATGATTTTTTTTCCTTCCACATTTTATTTTATTTAATTTCTCATTTTAATTTTTTTATTTAATTTCAAACTTTGTCACAATTATCTATTTATTGCATAACGCAATTGAGCGTTGCTTGTATAGGTATACAAGCGACGATAAATTAGTTAATAGATGATGAATAGGTTGGGTCGAAAAACATGAATTTTTGAATTTGAAAACGCCTGGGTATGGGAATCGATGAGTTATTATAATACTACTAACCCTAATTTTTTTTTCAGATTTTTGAAACTACATTTTGAGGTGTCGCAATGGCCTTGAAATTTCAAAAAGCCCATATGAGGGCCAAAAATGAACAATTTTCTGGGCATAAAAGATAATCAATTCAATTCCTATCGGAAAGGCTACTACAGGATAACCATAAGGTAGCTGCCCACGAAAAAAATTTTTGAGTTATCATTGGTACTTTGTTCGGGTACCTCAGAGATGATTTGTGGTGAAGTCAAAAAATTTTTTTGCAACCCCTAAGGGGCGATTTTGGGGGTTGAAGAAAATTCATTTTTCCTTTATAACTCCTGAACGGATTGTCCGATTTGAAAAAATGAAAATCGAGATGAAAGAGAAAAATAAGAGCTTTATTTTGGTGTAAGTGCCAATTTTTTTAAGTGCCCAGAATAAGTGCCAGAATTTTTCAAAGTTTTCAAAAATTTTTTTTTCTATAATCTAATCGCCGGATCCAAATTTCGCTACCATAGGATTAAAGTACCCAAAAAGTAGCTTTAGAAACGTATTTTTTTAAATTTTTTGCAAAGGGCAAAAAGGGCCAAAAAAAGTGCCAAAAATTTAAAATTTAATTTTAGCCACGTTTTTGAGCCCGGATCAAAATTTCGCTATCATAGCATGAAAGTACTCAAAAAGTTGCTCTAGAAACTTATTTTTTAAAATTTTTTGCAAAGGCCAAAAAAGGCCCCAAAAAATGCCAAAAATTTAAAATTAAATTTTAGCCTCATTTTTGAGCCCGGATCCAAATTTCGCTACCGTAGCATGAAAGAGCTCAAAAAATTACTCTAGAAAAGAATTTTTTCAGATTTTTTGCGAAGGGCAAAAAGGGCCAAAAAAAATGCCAAAAATTTAAAATTCAATTTTGCCCGCGTTTTTGAGCCCGGATCCAAATTTCGCTACCATAGCATGAAAGTACTCGAAAAGTTGCTCTAGAAACGTATTTTTTAAAATTTTTTGCGAAGGACAAAAAGGGCCAAAAAAAAGTGCCAAAAACTTTAAATTCCCCCTTTAAATTTATTTTTTGCCCTTCGCAAAAAATTTTAAAAAATACGTTTCTAGAGCAACTTTTCGAGTACTTTCATGCTATGGTAGCGAAATTTGGATCCGGGCTCAAAAACGCGGGCAAAATTGAATTTTAAATTTTTGGCATTTTTTTTGGCCCTTTTTGCCCTTCGCAAAAAATCTGAAAAAATTCTTTTCTAGAGTAATTTTTTGAGCTCTTTCATGCTACGGTAGCGAAATTTGGATCCGGGCTCAAAAATGAGGCTAAAATTTAATTTTAAATTTTTGGCATTTTTTGGGGCCTTTTTTGGCCTTTGCAAAAAATTTTAAAAAATAAGTTTCTAGAGCAACTTTTTGAGTACTTTCATGCTATGATAGCGAAATTTTGATCCGGGCTCAAAAACGTGGCTAAAATTAAATTTTAAATTTTTGGCACTTTTTTTGGCCCTTTTTGCCCTTTGCAAAAAATTTAAAAAAATACGTTTCTAAAGCTACTTTTTGGGTACTTTAATCCTATGGTAGCGAAATTTGGATCCGGCGATCATATTATTGAAAAAAAAATTTTTGAAAACTTTGAAAAATTCTGGCACTTATTCTGGGCACTTAAAAAAATTGGCACTTACACCAAAATAAAGCTCTTATTTTTCTCTTTCATCTCGATTTTCATTTTTTCAAATCGGACAATCCGTTCAGGAGTTATAAAGGAAAAATGAATTTTCTTCAACCCCCAAAATCGCCCCTTAGGGGTTGCAAAAAAATTTTTTGACTTCACCACAAATCATCTCTGAGGTACCCGAACAAAGTACCAATGATAACTCAAAAATTTTTTTCGTGGGCAGCTACCTTATGGTTATCCTGTAGTAGCCTTTTGCGCAGATTACGAATTTGAAGTCAAAAATTATTAATCTATAAAAAAAATTAGTTTCAAAAATTAGTCTCGGTGGACAGTTTTTGAGTCACAGGCAAAAGCCATAACAAGTGGTTTTCTGAGCTTTTTAATCCGGTCTGTAGCTCAGGAACCATGCAAGAAAACTAATTTTCGACTTTAAAATCGTAATCTACGCAAAATTTCCGATAAGAGTCGATGGTCTTTTACTCCAAAAAATAATTTGCATTTTTGGCCCTTCAATGGGCTTTTTGGAAATTTCAAGGCCATTGCGGCACCTCAAGACGTCGTTTAAAAAATCTGGAAAAAATCACGGTCAATTGCATTATAAAAAGGCATCAATTCCCATATCAGGAGTTTTCAAATTCAAAAATTCGCATTTTTCGATCCACCCTATTGGCGAAGCTCCGGACGTGGCTACAACGTTACTGGACAGCATATTCAAGGTCCGGATGCTTAAGGTGGCAACGCTAACAGGCATTTCATATACAAAACAATGTTAATCCCATTAAAAGAAAACTGATTAGAGCCCCAACTTTACATAGAAAGGGAAATCGCAACAGAAACCATAGAGGGCAAATAATCGATTTTTAAAATAGATAAAAGCTCAAAAGTACCGATGATATTTTAATTTGATAATATCAAATGAACGCTCATTTCCAGAGGTCCGAAACCGATGCCAAACACGGCTGGCTAAAAACTAAGGACGCGGTGCCGAAGTTGGTGCCAGTGCTAAATAATTTGTTTTATTTAAACTTGGTGCCAGCACTGGTGCTGGCCCTGGTCTTGTAAACATGACCCGTTGGCAATGCTGAATATTATTGAGAAAGGCCACGAGTTTTGATTATATTAAGCGGCCGATTGTATTAACCAGCACAACAGTAAGCAGGCCTCAAACCGGTTTCTGGTCTGAAATTTAGGAACTTTAGGGACCAAAAACTTGAAAATTAAGGACCTTTTTAAGAACATAAAAGGAGCCTAAAACTAGTCAGTTTTTTTTTATTTCAGGCACCTTCCTCTATTTGATTAATTTTAAAGGTTTGTGACATGACTTAAAAACTTTTAAATTCTAGCACCAAAAAAAAAAAAAAGAAAATTTTAATCGTTTTTTTTCTCTTCTATTAAGGTTCTAGTTCGTTTACATAACGGCCGGTCAGCCGGGCGGTGTACACATTTTAACGATAAAAAAATATGTTAAAAATTTTTTTTTAAATCCAATATTTTATACATGAAAACGGGGTCTAACTGCACCGAAACCGTACCCAAAACGTTTGGTTATGGTCAGAGATAAATTTCCATGATATTGAATCCATGAACAACAGTTAATAGTTCTTATATTTGATAATATTTAATTGTTTTCGCAAAAAAAAAAAAAATGTTTATTTCCGAGAGACTAGTACAGCGCTCTAGCGGTGAAACCGCGAACTATTTCAATAACAAAAAGAAAAATGGAGTCTTATTTTTTTATTTCGAAAACATTAAAAAAAATTATCAAATTTAGGCACCGTAAAGCGTTTTTCATACATTTTCAATAACGAATCTTTACCTTTTAAACATAACAAAGCGTTTTGGCGTGGTTTCGGTGCGATCCGATCACATTTTAATGTGTAAAATACCGAATTAAAAAAAAAAATATTAAACTTTTTTTTATTGTTAAAAAAATTTCACCGCCGGCTGACCGGCCGGTTATGCAAAGGAACTAGAACCTTTAAATTTTTTTAAAATCTTCTATAAAATTTTTTTAAAATTTTTGCTTCGTAATAATATCGTGTTCTTTATTATAAACGATAGGAAATTTTTCGTAAACGCGCTGCATATTCAAAAATTATGGACTTTTAGGGACCATTTTTCGAATTTAAGGACTTTTAAGGACTTCATTTAGAAATATGGACTTTAGGGACTTTCAGGGACCAAGTTCGAGGCCTGTAAGCAGCTAATTCATTTTTTTTCTTTTCAAAAAAAAAAAAAAAAAAAAAAAAAAAAAAAAAAGACAAAATTAATGGTGATGTTGGCACCGGCGCTGGAATCTGCTCCGGCACCAGCACCAGCTCCAAAAATTTTGCTATTTCGGCGCCGACTCCAACCAATTTTTACCAGCTTCGGACCCCTGCTCATTTCGAAACGTTCGACCAAATTGAGGTGATTAACGGATCGATCAAGTTGACCGATATGACAGATGGAGCGAATAGAACAGAAACAAAAAAAAAACCACAATTGCTAGATGCATAAGTCCGGAAACATATGCTCAAGGTCATTCAATCTTCTAACACAACGAGCATAAGCGTGACGATCATCTTTGGTCGCGAAATTTAATTACTCCCGTCTTTGAAATTCAATATGAAATTAAACCGATAGGAACGGGCCAAGGGATTTCGAAAGGCAATACCCAACACCGTTGTTAATCATGTTAAAACAAAATTCCACGAATCGTTAAGCTTTAATTTGCATAAGGTGCGTTGAGGAAACAAAAACGAAAAAAAAAAAAAAAAAAAAAACAAATAAAATAAAAACAAAACCATAAAATATGCAAACGACGAGGCATTTAAAACAGAAATTCAACACCATGGGCTAAACATATCCATTTGAGAACACCAGTTTTCTTATAAATGCAGCTTTCCAGAAAAAACTTTCCTCACATATAAATTTTCCAACAAGTTGATTGAGAAAAGAGGAAAGTTTACACACTTCCTCCGTCGAAGTAATTTTGGATCTTGTCGTTCACGGTCAAACTTTACTTCCAAGCCTGTCGAAAATAGGAATGCAATTAAATATTTATAGACCGAAGGAAATGATTAAAACAGAAGTTTTAATTTAAATTTAAAAGCCTCTAAAAAAAAAAAAAATGTTCCGAGAAAAAAAAAAACAACACCAGTTTTAACGTCTTCAGAGTGTGGAATTAACTACACGGTTTTTCAATCCTTCTCCCATTATTTCCCCGACTTTCTCGGGATTGTTTACTTTAAAGTCACAAACAGTTCCGGAATTTCAAAAAATCATTCCCCTAGGATTGCTTTCTTATTCCTTTCTTCTGACATTTAAATTTTTTTTTTCCGAAAGAGAGAGAGAAAAAAAAACTGAGAAGGTACTTTCTGTGTACTCAGCAAACAGGAAGTGCAAACGCATTTTTTCTGGAAACCAGAAGCATCATTTTTGCAAAACTGACGGCCATTATTAATTGTAGTTTGAGCCTAGAAGCGACGATCAGAGCTGCCAGCTCTGTGCAAGAGCTGCAAAATCATCTTCCAAGAGCATCGTATTCAAAAACGAAAATTCGTCAAGCGATATATTTTCAAGTAAAAGTCATAAAGGATGAAAGCCGCAAAAGCCAAACGCTCACGCCAAGCATAATGTTTGTTAAATTAATTACTTCAAAAAACAAACGATCCAATTTTCTACTATCATTCGAACAAGTGTCTTGATTAATAATAATTATTATTAGCAAGAGAGAAAATAAAATAAAAAAAGCGCATCAAAAAGCACGATTACAAAACTCACCCAATGTTGAATCCTTTACGCATTTAACCTTCATTAATAATTCTAATTTATAAAAGAAAAAAAAAAAAAACCTTAGAGTGCACACGACGGAGAGAAACAGGCGGTAAATTGAACCAAGCAAAATAATCAGCGCTCAATTCCTCGACACGCAATCATCCTTAGATGAACAGCAAAGAACAGATTAATTAATGAGACTAATGACGGGCAATTAAAGCGAACTGTTCACACGGTACTTAAACTGTATATAAAATTTTAAAAATAAGGATTTTAAAACAAAAGCGAATTTCGCTGCTTACAACAGAATTGATTTGGAGAGGGGGAAAAAAAACGATTTAGAAGCGTTTAGCTTAGTTTAGTTTAGATCAAGTAATCTCAGGGATCAAACTCATTTAGCCCATCAAAATTAGTGACTTAAGGGACCAAAAATGGCTAAAATAGTGAATTTTAGTGACCTGATGGAAGGAATTTAGTGACTTGAAATACGTATATTCAAGTTTTTTTAGCGTATTAGACTTGAATGATTACAGTCCTTATTATTTTTAATCATTTCATTTGTAGTTTAATTAATAAAAAGACCTCATATCATATTTTTTTTTATATTAAAGTTTCACAACTTTACATATAATTATTTTTATGTAAAGTTGTGAAACTTTTTATCCTGTCGATAATATTTTTCCTTTTTACTCATCCCATCCTGTGCGTAGGATGTTTAGGTAACTGTGGTTGCAGAAAAGCGGGACTATTTTGCTCCATCCTTTGCTTGGAATGCCATGGTAAAGCTTGCGAGAACACCAGGCAAAATAAGCTGTGTGCATTGGAAAGCGGGGACGAAGACGATTTATTAATTTGAAAAAGTATACACGGTAAAAAATTTTATGTTAACTTGCTAAAAAAGGGCTACACATTTTTTATTTTAAAAAAGATAGAAAGTTATTAAAAGAAATTCTTTTGTTTTTAGTGTTTTGTTCGAGGCTGCAGGCAAATTATATTACTTTTAACATAAAATTTTTTACCGTGTACCTTAGAATTTACATATACATTATATGTTCTACAAAATTATATCACAAAACTCCTATTTTTCATTTTTTTTAAATCATCACTGTTAAACCTTTCCCTAAAAAACTTGATATTTAAAGTAGCTACAAATTTTTAATACTTTTCATGTTTTATCCACCCATGCTAGATTCTTGGAAGAAATAATTAATGGGACCCCTTCGTTTCCTCCACATTTCGATTCCTCCAAATGTTTTTTGGAGGAATCGAAAAAAAACTTGATTTCGTTTCCTCCACATTTCGATTCCTCCAAATGGTTTTGGAGGAATCGAAATGTGGAGGAAACGGGCTAGACCCTAATTAATATTGCTTAAAAAATCAAAAGCGCTTCCCCAGAAACTCGAAAAGCTATAATTTGCATGACAAAAAGTAAAATTAGCCCTTATGAAACCGCCAACTTGAATTCCTGCATCTGAATCATCAACTATCTTAAAATTTTTTGTTGAAATAATATTGTAAACATTGCCAGGAGTCGCAATGGTCCTAATCGATAAGATTACCTATTAGGGTGTCCCTTATTTTGGCAACTTTCGAATTTTAAATCCAGTACCCCCAAAAATGGTTCTCCTTGGTGCACTAATAAACCCAAATTTTTTTTGGGATTTTTTACTCGACGGGAAAGCGTGGCGACTTGAGCTTTAAGTTCCGAAAATTCCCATAAGAGAAAAAAAGTCGACAATTTTTTTTTTCGCGGAAAGACGTCGTTTCCTATCGGGAATTTTGCGTAGATCACGAATCTGAAGTCCGTTTTTTTATATCTGGTCCGGCTTTTGAGCTAGATGCCAAAATGTGTGCAAAACTAAGGACTTGGTGCGTTTTGTCACTTAACCAGGTTTTCTTGCCACATTTTCTCCTTTAACTCAAAAGCCGGACCAGATATAAAAAAACGGACTTCAAATTCGTGATCTACGCAAAATTCCCGATAAGAAACGACGTCTTTCCGCGAAAAAAAAAAATTGTCGACTTTTTTTCTCTTATGGGAATTTTCGGAACTTAAAGCTCAAGTCGCCAAGCTTTCCCGTCGAGTAAAAAATCGCAAAAAAATTTGGGTTTATCAAAGTGCACCAAGGAGAACCATTTTTGGGGGTACTGGATTTAAAATTCGAAAGTTGCCAAAATAAGGGACACCCTATTACCTATAGGTCTGACCAGCAACTATTTAGTTGCTGGTCAGACCTATAAATTGTAACCAGCAAATTCTGCAGCGAGTAGACCCATTTTTTTAAAATAATGAATTCAAAACCAATATTGCATGTTGACAACACAAATAAATGAATTAAAACTGACTTTATTAGACCGTACCAGAAATGTTAATGAACACATGAACCTGATATTTCACATGAATCTGATACCTAAATGTTTAAATCAAAATGCCCCAGAACTAAGAAAAAACAATTTTAAAATTAATTTTTTATTCAAAAATATTTTTATTATTTCAAAACTCTTTTAAAATTATTTGGCTCTTCTGCTATGAAGTGCTACGTTTTAAACCAACCTAAAAATAATTATCAGTTTACAATACCCGAAAGAGATTAGTAATACAAATTATGAAACAGAACAAGACAACAATCCAAAGGATAAAGGATTTAGAAAGAAATGAGGGTCAGAATGAATGATCGAGCTGAGCTTAAAAAGAAAAATTTTACTTGCTGGAAGCTCAATAATTTATATCAAAAACAGAAACATAAAAATCTCTGTCCGTTTGCATTATGGCAGGAAGAAATGGAAATCAAAATCGAATTTATGGCAAAGCTTATACAAAAAGAAAACATGTTAGTAATTAACGCCAAACCAAACCAAAACAAAAAAAACCGAAAACCGAAAATTTGCTTTTATGACATGATTTGACAAGTCACGTGACTCACATGGCATGTCCAGATCTGTTTAAGGTTATCATTCTCCTGTTTCTAAAACCACAAGCTTAATGCCTTCAAAAATGGCATCTGGAATGCAGATTTACTTTTACAAATAGGTTCACTAAATCAATTATTATAAAACAATAATGGATTACCTTATTGAAAAAAATCCGTCGTAGGTTCAAATGAAGGTCTCCATGTTAATCCTTTTCACCTGCACGTACAGCCTCAGCTTCCACAATCAATTTCCTTCCTATATTTTACATTGCATGGGAAAAACGAACACAAAAACAACTGATAAACTTACAAACTGTCACCAGAACCCTTTTTTCGCTGTTAAATATTCGGAATTGAAAGATAAAGCCATGATATTGGACAAAAAACCGTGAGCGAAAATCCCGCTACGAACTAACGCCATAGTTCTTTACACGAGCTTACAACGACTTCCGCTAGAGAGCAGCTCCATCGTTTCGAACAGAATTGGCAGTGAAAATTAATTTTTAAAAAAATGAGATTTTGATAATTTTATTTTTCTCTTTTTAAGCGAGTGTTTATTATGTTACGTCAAAGCGGCAGATTCTTCAATCAAGTAAAGCATATGATCAAAATGCATGCAAAAGTTAATTCAGAAGAAAGAAAGAAACACAAACTACCAGAAGAAAAATAAAAATAAAATAAAAGCAAAAAAAGAAACTAAAGATTACGATCATACACAGTATTTAATGGTTCCTACCAGTATCCCTTTCTTCTTCTTCATCTTTGTTAGTGGTGAGATGATTACTCCCAAGGACGACATGAGGTTCATTCTTACCGAACGCCTCGTTATCGGCATCATCATCCGCTGTCGCCCCATAATTCCTAAAAGAACGGCTTCTTCCGATTTCGTCACCTTAAAACGTTCCGACATAATTCACACTTTTATATTTAAAACTCGAACAACGCAAACACGAACCAACGACAGCGTATAACATCAGTCCTTTCGAACCGTATACTGTAAACAACATTAAACACGCTTGTTCCCGTCGTCTTCCCCGCGCTTGTGTGTTATTTTCTCCGAAACCGGCGATGAATTCACAAACGTTCAACAACAACGTTATTGAACACTCTCGAAGCCCGATGAAACGTGAACATAGCCGCAAGTCACGTGATATATTAAGATTCACTTAGGGTGATGAAAAAACTCCCCTCCAAAATTCTCCGTATGTTTACACCGCGAAGTTCAAATAAGTTTCTATTTTTTTTTAGCTTTATGGAAAATAATATTGGGTCCATTTTCAGTAGATTGGTACACCATAAGGAATAACCTTATAATATTTGAACCAATGTTTTGTAGGTCCTTGTCACAAGTTTTAAAACTTATTTACTAATTTTTTTTTTCTCTCTCTCTTTTTTTCAGAAAATTAAAGATCGAAAGAAGGTGGCATTTAACCAAATATTACCTAAATAATTAACAAAAGCATCCGGTTATGCCTAATCTAAAATAATAGCCGTTGTAATATCATGTAAAAAAAATCATTTACCGATTCAGCCCGATTGGAATTTCGCGGAATAAACAAGAGAAATGCGCATGCGTCGAACCTTTGAATTCAAAGGAATTCAATTGTCTCGCAAACGGAGGGGAATCCTGTCAATATATAAATTTAAACGTCTATGTTTAACTTATGACAAAGCGAAATTTAATTAATGACTTTGCATTCGGAAATCAGATCAAATCAGAAACTTAAATCGGCGTTATGGATATCAATCAGAACGAAGACGTGAGTAAAGATCATATTTAATGAATAATTAAATTAAATCCTGGTTTTATTTTATATAATAAAAAATTCCTTTATTCTTCTTTTCGTATTTTAATGAGCGATTTCGTCAGCGGTAAACGAGGTTATATCGATTTCCTATTGTAGGTAGCCATATTTGTAGAAGAAATGAAAATGGCGTGGCAACCAGAAGAAGAAGGTTTGAGGCAAATTTTACAATTACTTAAAGAATCTCAATCTCACGATAATGCAGTTCAACGTGCCGTGCAACAAGTATCCTTTTTATTACGGAAATCATTCTTTTGAAGGTGTAGTTCTTTTCATTTATTCCTGACCTGTACCAATTCATGCAGGTAAACAACTTTTCCGAAAATTAATATTCTTGTACGAAAATACCAGGGAAGAACGACTTGGTTAGGTAAATAAAACATGCCTTTGTTTCTTGCAACTTAATGTGATGATTTGCGTCCTATAGTTTCGGATCCAGCTTTTTTTTTACATGTATTATTGCTGTGCTTAACCTAGAACAATAAGTTCGTTGGTCGTGATTCATTCCCTAACCGATTCGCGGATTAAATTAAGGAAGTACATTGCATTGAAGAAAGAAAAGGTGTAGTTTTTGAAAAAATTGGTTAATCTTATCTTTATTGTTTTCTTTATATACTCCAATTTCATGAGTATTTTTTTTTTTCTCCCTCATAATCGTCTAAGACCTTGGAATCTTTTTATTGATTTCAATTACAAATGATATATGTTTGAAAAGAAAGCTGAATCATTTCACTTCAAGGGTGATTTTTAAAAAGTGCATTTTCATGCCAATATTTTATTTGATGGTAAGATGGTTTTTTTCTAAATTCGAGATAAAGAATTGCTGAAGATTGAGCGTAGACAATAATTTTACTGTATTTAGAGAAGCTTTTAAAATCAATAAAACTTGTGTTTAAGGAAATCGATTTTTGCTGAGGCAGAGGCCCCTTGGTTGAATCTTATAGAATCTTATAAAATCTTCAGATCGATGCATTTTCCCTATCCTCCATGCAGCCAAAAGTTTGGTTCCTTCTTCTGGCTCATTCTCCCAAGGGGCTTCTCTCTTTCAGAATAAATTTGTTTGAATTAATGGTTAGACAGAAATATTTTCAAGGTTGAAAACCCCACTCATAAGCCAATGGTTTGACTTAAGTATTATTGAAACGTTTTATGTCTTTAAAATCGATAAAACTATTTTACAAACTTTATTGCTTTAAAAATTTTCAGGACAAGGATTATTCACCTTAGCATGACTTCACTTAAGTCTGGGTGTAATGAATATGCCCAAGTACTATAGTCTAATATGATATACATTTGATGAGATAATCTATGAATTATCTGATTTTTTTTTTTTTTTTCTCAAGGTTTTCCCATGTTAAAAGGTGGCAAAAAATTTTAATTTAATCAAATGATGCTCTCTAACAATATGTTTATTTATGAATAAGGTGATGTGAATCAGATGCCTCTCCTTAACAGAGATCGGATCTTTACTGCACGAATTTCTTTTGTTTTATTTTACCGTTTTTTCATCAATATTGTTCCTTAACTAATTTCACAGAAATTGGAAGAATTAAACAAATTTCCAGATTTCAACAATTACCTAATATTCGTATTAACCAAACTTACAAATGAAGATGAACCAACACGATCACTCAGTGGTCTCATCCTCAAAAACAACATCAAAGTTCATTATCACAGATTAGTTCCTGCAGTTACAGAATTTATAAAACAAGAATGCTTGTCAGCAATAGGAGACGATTCACCGCTTATCCGAGCGACAGTAGGGATTTTGATAACCACCATTGCTTCTAAAGCGGAATTATCACAATGGCCTGATCTACTGCCTGCACTCTGCCAAATGTTGGATTCACAACATTACAACACTTGCGAAGGGGCTTTTGGAGCTTTGCAAAAAATATGCGAGGATTCAGCGGAATTGTTGGACAGCGACGCTTGGCAGACACCGCTAAATATTCTTATACCAAAGTTCCTTCAATTTTTTAAGCATAGTAGTTCGAAAATACGATCGCATGCCATTGCGTGCGTCAATCAATTTATTATCTGTAGAACGCAAGTCCTTATGACTCACATTGATTCTTTTCTTGAAAATTTATTTCTTTTGTCAAATGATGAGGATGTTGAAGTTAGGAAGAATGTATGTCGAGCTTTGGTTATGTTGTTGGAGGTCAGGATGGACAGGCTTTTGCCTCACATACATGAAATCATTGAAGTAAGTGATAGAAAATTGGTTAGCTAATTTAAATTTTTGACTAATTTTTTTTTTTTTTCTGTTAATTTTTAGTACATGTTAAGAAGGACTCAAGACCCAGATGAGAATGTAGCTCTGGAAGCTTGCGAATTCTGGCTGTCTTTGGCAGAACAACCGGTTTGCAAAGAAGCTTTGTCACCTCATTTAACTACTCTTGTGCCAATTCTTGTTAGGGGAATGAAATATAGTGAGATTGACGTTATTTTGCTTAAGGTAAGTTTCATAAATTTTAAGAAAAACATAATTATGTTTCAATAATGTTTTCGTTTTGACTTTTTAGGGTGATGTAGAAGAAGACGAAATGATTCCAGATAGGGATGAAGATATTAGACCAAGGTTTCATAAAAGTAGGACGCATACCCATAAGCATTCAAATGAAGACAACGGCGAAGCTACAGACGAAGAAGACGTTGGTTTAGACGATGATGACAGTTCATTATCAGATTGGAATTTAAGGTTTGACATTAGACGTTAATTGGTAATTATTAAAATTTACTGTAATTATTAATTCAACTTTTTTTTTTTTTTTTGTTAAATTTCAGAAAATGTAGCGCAGCCGCTTTGGATGTTTTAGCTAGTGTTTTTAGGGAAGACCTTTTACCTGTCTTACTTCCGATTTTGAAGGAAACTCTTTTCCATCAGGATTGGGAAATTAAGGAATCGGGAATATTGGCGCTTGGGGCAATAGCAGAAGGTGTGCTTTTAATATGATGTTAATTTTTTTTTGGAATCCTGATTCTACATTTTTGTAAATGTTTTTTCAAGAATTTTTTATCTTTACCGGGAGTCAATTTCCCGGGGAAATTTCTGGAATCTCAAGATTCAGAATTCTTGCTGAGAAAAATTCAAAACTCAGGATTCCACGAATTTTCGACTATGCATTAGACTGACATTTTGCTGCCCATCATTTTCCGGGATCTCGACCTTAAATTTCTGAAAATTGTTTCTTGGGGAATTTTTTTCTCTATTTTGGGACTCTTAGTTCCCGGAATTTCGTAATTTAAAAATATCGATACTTTCGGGCCTTGATTTGCCTGGTTCCGATCCCTTAAGATCATAGCATAGTTTTCTCCCCTTGGTATTGGCAATGCAAGCCTTAAGAATTTTTTTTTTGTAATGAGCTTTAATTGGTAAACATTGCCTGACAACATTTTTTTTTCTTTTTTTAGGCTGTATGAATGGAATGATCCCTCACCTACCGGAACTCGTACCCTACCTTATTAATTGTTTATCGGATAAAAAAGCATTGGTTAGAGCAATCACTTGTTGGACTTTGAGTCGGTATTCACATTGGGTGGTAAGCCAGCCGCATGATAATTACCTTAAACCATTAATGAAAGAGGTAGGTTTTCCATTTTTAAAATCACGACAACGTTTTTTTAAAAAAAAAAATCCATATTGATTAATGGTTTAATTTATTTTCAGCTACTAAAACGGGTTTTGGATGCCAATAAAAGAGTTCAGGAGGCAGCTTGCTCCGCTTTCGCCACACTCGAAGAGGAAGCATGCACAGAGTTGGTCCCCTATTTAGGATTCATCCTCGAAACGCTTGTTTTTGCTTTTAGCAAATACCAGCACAAAAACTTATTAATATTGTATGACGCAATTGGCACATTAGCCGATTCTGTTGGACATCATCTGAATAAGCCAGGTGGGTTTTGTCAAGCTCGAAATTTTTTTTTCTTTTTAAAAGAATTTACTGATTCTAATCTCTGATTTTTTTTTTTTTTTTTCAGACTATATTAATTTATTAATGCCTCCATTAATTAACAAATGGAACATACTAAAAGACGAAGATAAAGATTTATTTCCGTTATTAGAATGCCTCTCAAGTGTTGCGACAGCTCTTCAGTCAGGGTTTTTGCCGTACTGCGAACCGGTTTATCGCCGTTGCGTATCGTTAGTTGAGCAGACTTTAAATCAGCATATTGTAAGTGCTGCGTTCTTTTTTTTTTTTTTTTTTTTTTTTTTTTAATTAAAAAAAAATTTTTTTATTAATTTTTTTTGTATGTTTAGGCTAACACGCAGAATCCGGAACAATTCGATCCACCGGACAAAGATTTCATGATAGTCGCTTTAGATTTATTATCCGGATTAGCTGAAGGTTTAGATGGTCATATTGAAAACCTCGTGATTAATTCGAACATTATGCAATTGTTATATCAGTGTATGCAAGATCCGATGCCGGAAGTACGTCAAAGTTCGTTTGCTTTATTAGGGGATTTAACGAAAGCGTGTTTTCAGCACGTCCATCCTTGCATAGGTAAAATTTTGGAATTTTAAATGGAAACGTTTTAAAATGGCGGTTAAATACTTACAATTTTGTTTAAATGTCAGTTTTCTGTTTAAAATTTGATTAATTTTTTTTCCTGATTTTATAAATTCTAAGCGGTTAGAACTTTAAGAGATGTAGATTGCTTGCGATATGCGCGAGCAAGATCACTTTTGGGCTAGATTTTCGGGCAATCCGAAACGTGAGAGAGCCGAAAAAGGATAGGGGTGAAAGACAAATATAACTGGCAGAAATTCTGTACAGCTCTTTTTGAGATAAAAAATAGGAAAGATTAGGTAAAAATATTTTCTAAGATGGCCCTGAAACAAAACCAGCGGGTAGACCCTGGTACCGTTTTTTAAAAATATTATTAATACTGTATAATTGTGTCCTGATGAATTGGGACTGCTCTCACATGCCAGGAACCGGAGTTTTTAAAAAACCGACATTTGAAAAAAATAATTGACTGTTAAAAAATTTTTAAAAATTTAAATATCCTTCAATAATTTAATTGATTTATTTTTTCTTTCAGCTGATTTTCTGCCTATCTTAGGACAAAATTTAAATCCTGATTATATCTCCGTTTGTAATAACGCAACTTGGGCAATAGGTGAAATTTCTATTAAATTGGGTAAGCAATTAATTGGTTGTTTCAAATTTTTTAAATATGCGATATTATTTTCCAAGGTCAGAGTCAGACTTGCGATTAATTATTTTTTGCGGCTTTGAACTTTGTGAAAAATATGAAGTATAGGATGTATAGAAAAAAAAAATTCGATTGGATCCTACCTTTAACAGAAAATAGAAATTAAACTCAAACCTTGGGAAATAAATTAACTTCTGACTGATTTAAAAATTTTTAATTTTAATATCGGGAAAAAAAATATTACGGAAAATGCAAATAGCTATCGGAAATTAAAATTTTTTTGTTAAGGCTGGGCTCCAGTCACTGTATGCTTTAAAAATCGTCAGCATATTTTTCTCTTTTTTGGGGCCAATCTACTTATCTATTTTGGAGTAAGCATCTAAGCAAAAATTTGAAATTTTTTCATTGAATTTTTCTTTTGAATTTTTCTTTAAAAGTAGATCTGGGGTAAATTCCAGAAATTTCCGGTAATTTATCTACAGTATTTTGCTTCAACAACTATTTTCGAAGTATAGGATGTACAGAAAAAAAAAATTCGATTGGATCCTACCTTTAACAGAAAATAGAAATTAAACTTAAACCTTGGGAAATAAATTAACTTCTGACTGATTTAAAAATTTTTAATTTTTAATTTTAATATCGGGAAAAAATCAAAAACCAGAAACTGGTAATTCAAAACATTGACGTGACCCTTTCTTAGATTTATGGCATCTGCATTTCGACACAACCCCGTTTTCTCCTAAAATTTCGTAATTGAAATTTTCCTTTATTTTTTTTTATCTATTTATTTATTTAAATTTTTTTTTCAGGACCTGAAACGCAGCCATACATTCCATTAGTTTTAAATCAGTTAATCGTGATAATAAATCGGCCAGACACACCAAAAACTCTTCTGGAAAATACAGGTACGTTCATTTTAGTTTCGAAAACCTTTATTAATTTAACAAAAAAAAAAAATTGTAGATTTAGCCGTGAGTGCTTAGAAATGATTAAAATATTTAAATCGACCGAGGAAGCAACACAATATGTTAGTGATGTCGATAAATTGAAAAAAAATCCAGATTTCCATATATTGATCAATTGGCCAATACTTAACTTATTGAGATGATTTTCAAAATATCGATATTATCCACATCACTATAGCATGTTGTAAATTTTAATTGGAGCTTGTTTAATAACGAATTCGCCTAATTGTTAAACTTTCAGTGGCACGTTTCAAAATTTTTTTAAAAAATTGCCGAAATGAAAAATTTTATGGAAAAAATCCGGTCGACAATTGCATGTAGGCCTATTTTTTTAAAAAGAGAATCAACAGCGGGTGACAATCCAGATCCGCGTTTTAATTAATTACAATCTTCGTAATTTTCTTTGTTCCAATATGTTCGCCTTTTCAAAAAAAAATAGTTTTGCTTAGTAGAGTTCGTTTTCCAACTTTAAAAAAATTGTATAATGGATGTTTTTGTTAAATGACTGTTTGACTAAATGTTAGCACAATTTTTTGATGTTTTTTTTTCTTATATTTAATTAACAATGCGATGCCATTTTTTTAATTTGGATTTTTTTTACTTTTTTTTTATGCTTTTTAAAAGAGTGTGTAGGTATGGGGTGAATGTGAGGGCCCTGGAGAAACACCTTAATTTTTTTTTTAAAACAAAATTCCTCTTATATCGTTTGTTTTAATTGTTAATTTCTTTATATTCTTTTTTTTTCAGTAGGCGATTTTTTACGATTTTGGATTTTAGTAGTTTTTATAATTTAAGTATAAGTTGTTGTGTACTCGGTTAATTTATTTTTTTTTTATTATTTTTTAATTACTATTTTTTTCTTGATTTCTTTCTTTCTTTTTTTTTTGGATTTCTGTTTTAAAAAATTTTCGGAATTTCGTTAAGGTTTCCTTGCGGAGTTTTGAAAAATTTTTTAAGATTATCCTTTCCGCGTTATTGAACGAAGAAGTTGGATAACGCAGGAGGGGTATGGATAAATGGAAACGATTTATTATTTTCTAATTTGATTGATTTTTTCGTGTTGTGTATTAATTCTGTTCCTTATTATTTTGTCCGTTAGCGATAACCATTGGCCGCCTAGGTTTTGTGTGCCCGGTTGAAGTGGCTCCACACTTGCAGCAATTTGTGAGACAGTGGTGTGTACTTTTTTCATTTTATTTAATTTTAATTCATTTTGATTATTATTATTATTATTCTTATTATTTAAATTATTCAAATTTTTCTTGAATCAGTTCGTTTACTTTTTTTTTTTTTATTTCTTTTAATTAATTAATTAATTTTTTTTTATTCATTTCCTGTTAAATTATGTTCTGATTAATTTATTGTTTGGTTTAAAAATTTTTTCACAAAGATTGTTTATGTGAATAATAAGTTTTAAAAATAAGCTAGTAACCCCCCTCTCGTTTTTTTTAGGAACTAATATTTAGTTTCACTGCTTTGACACCCCGAGCTATTAAAATTTTTTGAAATATTTTAACGGAAAGGAGTTTTTGGAAGAAAAAAAAAAAGTTCCGTTTATTTTTATTTTTATTTTTCTTAAAAATATTTTATTTAATTTTTTTTCGAGAGTTCATTTTTATATTTTGTTGTCTTGGAACGGTTTCCCTGTCTTTAGGTGCACCTCGCTCCGAAACATTAGGGACAATGACGAGAAAGACAGCGCTTTCCGAGGGATGTGCCAGATGATACAGGTCAACCCTGCGGGGGTCGTTCCGGAATTCATTTTCTTCTGCGATGCTGTTGCCAGCTGGATGAATCCAAAGCCTGATTTAAAGGATATGTTTAATAAGGTAAATTATTTTTTTTTTGCTTTTTTTCGAAATGTGTTGGAAAACCGTTAGGTTTTCAGGGTCCCTGACGGGAGACGTTTCGCGGCTGCTGTCTAGTTGAATATTAAAATTTGAAGAGTGAACTGGAGAAAGGAGCAGAGTCCATCGTCAGAGTCATTCTTTGATTGACTCTGATCCAGTCCATGGACCCTAATTTAAAAAGAATCAGTCATGGACCCAAATCCTTTTTTCTTTCAACTTTAAAAAGGGGACATGTTCACAATTTTTGCGTGCGCATGTCTTCTTTTTCACATTTGATCTTAATTTTGGTATCTAATTTTTTTGGTTTCTTTTTTAGATCCTTCACGGTTTTCGCGTGCAAGTTGGTGATGAAAACTGGAGAAGATTTTCGGATCAGTTTCCTCCTCAGCTACAGGAACGTTTGTCTACGATGTATGGCGTCTGAAGTCAAAGTAGGTGAAAATGATGGAAAACTTTTAAATATTTTTCGAAAGCTCAACCAGTCCTGAGTAGTGGAAAAACTATTGCCTTTCCGAAAGCAGCTGAAAGTTTCAAACCAAAATATGAAGAATGGAAAGAAAACTTAAAAGTTTTATGAAAATGGTTTGGGTTTTTAAAAAATTGGAAAATGCGGAAAATGCCTCATTTTTTTAGTAAAAAAATAATTCAAAAAATGACGGAAAGCTTTTTGAGGCTTTTGATCTGGGATCAAGACTTTTGCTTCATATTCTTGCAGTAAACAAAGATGTAACTTAAATATCATATTTTTTTTTGCAATCCCCTTGGAGGACTAAGTGCCCTTAAATTAATTGTAATTTTTGGCAAGAGTTTAATGATCTTGGCCATAATTTTTGAAAGCTTTCCGTTTAGAAGAATATATTATTTAAAAATGGGTTCTTTTCGGGGCCGTTTAAGTATTACTAAAGCATTTTTTTAAAAATAATTTTTGACCCCCCTACCCTTTGTCAATACTTGTTGATTAAAAATCAGTTACTTGTTAACACTTAGATGCTTATATGACATACGTCTGTGGCCCGTTTCAAGGCCAATAATATTTGCGCTTCAATCTATCAATTATTCTATCAATTATTGATCAATCAATCCGAAGTCGGACGCTATTTAGTAGCCGACTGCACCCTAGTGGGGTTTGGACAATTCATATAGCTTTGGTTTGCCTTTTTTTTCTGTAAAAATCTAAAGCTTTTTTTAATCAGGTATTTTTTTTTTTTTTTTTTTTTGCAGATAACCACTCGTTTGGGGAAAACGGAGGAAGATTCGCATATAATTGGACATCAATTAACACATCGGTTAGTTAATATTTTTTAAATAAATAATTCTTCTCCTCGCGGCATTTTCGTCAAGGGTAGGGGGGTGGGGAAAACCCTCAAAAATCCTTTTTTTTTTTTTTGGGGCGGTGGGTGGTGAAACCATACACCGAGGATGCCTCGGAAAAATTACAGAACAAGGGAAGGGCGGGCGGGTGGGGAGGGTCAGAGATTCGGCTTTTAAGCGGTCGAAATAATAAGAAAATAAAAATATTAGGAAAAATAATAAAAAAAAAATGTCACCAATTCTTAGGGAAAAACAAAGTAATAATAAAAACCAAAGAATCATTTGGAATATTTTCATTTTTTTAAAAATAATTTCATTCTATTCATGATCGAAAAAAACGAATTATTAAAAAAATTTCGGGAATAAGTTTTATTTAAATTGTGGGCCATTTGCAATTTTTTTTTTAAATCTCTTCCTCCAAATTAATAAAAAAGTAATCAGCGATAGTTTTTTAAAGGGGTCCTATTCGATTTTTTTTTTAATACAAAATATTTAAGCTTTTGTCCAAGTCATGGTTTTAAATTAAGGAAAAAAAAATATCATGTATTGATCAAAAATTTTGTTGTTCAGTAAGCTAATGAAAAAAAAAATAGTGCTTTTTGAAATTTTACGAGTATCATGAGAAAACGTTTTACGTGGAATATTTTTTTAATTATCGTCATTAAGTATTTTTTTCAGAATCATCGATCCAAATTTTAATGAATTTTTTTTTCAAAAAAGAAAAGAAATTTCAGAAAGTACCTGTGGAAAAATTTTCTTTTGGTTGAAAAATGATTAAGTCGATTTGAGTCTTTTTAAATAATTAATTAATTTTTTTTTTAGTGAATATATTTTTTTCAAATGAAATTGTAAATCGACTTAACCATTTTCTAATTATTAGTTTTCATACATTATTTTAATTTAAGATTAAAAAAAAAAAGAAGAGAAGGCTAGATTGCAACAAGATTTAACAATCTTAATTACTTTACATATGCCTTGTAGATTAGATTCAATTTTATTAATTTAGCGAAAGAATTTAAAAGCAAAACAAATTTACTGTGTGAAAGCTAGATCAAAAAAAAAAAAAATTGAAAGAAAGATTTAAAAAATATATTAGATGCAATCTATTAATTATAATTTTAGACAGTAGGATATGAAAAAAAGAAAAAAAAAAAACTTCTTTAATTTGGATTTTTTTTTTCCTTGACTGTGCTATTTCAATTTTTTTTTTTTAACGGTAATTACTGATTAATTTTTTAAAGGAAGTAAAAAAAAATCAGTTTTGCCTTAAGTTCGAAACAAAGAACTAATTGTGTTAATGTAGGCTTCACTTAGCATATAATTTTCTTTCTAAAAAACAAAAAAAAGCAAAAAAAAAAAAAAGAAAAGAAAAGTAATATTGTTGCAAACATTTTTAGCAGTGGCGTGCTTGTGATGTTTGGGGACTTCTGAATCCTTGATTCCTTGAGATCAATCCTTTTTAAAAATATTTTTTATAGTTCCCATCCAACACTCCTTTATGATTCCTATTATTATTATTATTATCATTATTTATACTAAGATATTGTTGAAAAAAAGCTTTTTTTTTTTAAAGCCAGGCGTATTCTACATTTTTGAAAATAATTTATTTGGTTATTTAAGAATAAAAAATTAGAAGTTTTGATAAATCGTTTTTATTAACAGAAATTTTTTTTCTCCCGGAAAGAATACGCCTGTCAGTAGAAAAAAAAGAGAAAAAACAGAAAAAAAATGTAATTGTTAGTTTTTAGTAAATTTTCATGGCCGATTTCTTCAATGGAGTAAAAAAAAAAATTATTCCGACAGGGCAGCGACTGTGGGTCCGCTAAGGACATACAGCGCTCCTAGCGATAAAATTTTAAAAACCTTCACTTTTTTCCGACAACATAACAAATATTCCAAAAATTTTATTTTTGAGAAAAAATTTTTGAAATTTATTTAAAGAATTCGAAGTGTTAATCCAAGGGTAAAATACCTAAAGCTTCGGTCACTGGCCAAACTCTGGTAACTGCCAGATCCTGCGGCTCGGAAACACCCCCCGTTACAATTACAATTTTCTTTTTTTGAATCTCTTTCACTCTTTAAAGTTGAAGAAATTGGGCATTAAATTCGGTTACTGTGTCAAAAAAAAATTATTGTTTCTTTTTAATGTTTAAGTAGTTTTAAAAAAAAAAATAAATAAACCAATTAATAAAATCGCGTCGGGTATCGGTTTAATAAATGAATTTTTTTTTACGACTTCGGATATTTAAATAAAAAAAATAAATGATGTTCTTTACTCGCTATTAAATAAGTTCGCGTCGCGTTTATAGGGTCCCGGGACCAAAAATTTTATATTTATTAAGACTTTTTAAAAGTTTAATAATATTTTTAAATAAAGGCAGAGCTCTGGATGATGTTTTAAAATCATGTTTACCGCGGTAGCAATTTTTTTTTTGTTTTGGTTTTGAGATGGATTAAAAAATTTAGTATTTCAGTCTTTTTCGATTTTTTTTTTTTAATCTGTTTCAAAATTTTTTTTTACGAACATTATTAGTATTTAAAACTTTATTGCTCAATATTATAGTCATCGTTTAATTTATTTTTAAATATTGTTTTCGTATTTTTTTTTCGGAAGAATGTTTACCAAAAATTAGGTTTTAAATGTTTTTTTTTTAAATACTCGATGTAGAGAAAAAATGGAATTTTCGAATATTCTGTACAAAAAAAATTATTTTCAATTAGTAATTGCAGCACCACGGGGTGTTTTTTTTAAAGCATGTTTTCAGACAGCCAGTCAAATTTCAGGCCTTTAACAAATATCAAAAGAACCAATTTTGGAAATATTTGAATATTAAGAAATAAAAATAAGCCCAAAAAAACAAGTCTCATAAAAATGAATTTGAACTGAAATTTTAAAGGAACATTCCCGGGAATCTATCGTAAATTCCCAGGAACGTTATCAAAATTTTTTTTATTAAATCCCAACTTCCAATACAATTATAGCGTTTTCTTAAAAATTAAAACCCAAGAAAGTTAAATAAATTCCAACTCGGGAATTTATTTTTTATTTCCGGGAAATATTCCCGTTTTACATCCCTGAGGATGTGTTTATTTATTTGACTGGCTTTTGCCTGGCCATAAATTTCCAGTGAGGATTTCGGGCGGAAAATTAATCCGCCAGGGGCGCTGCAAGTCCTAAAATAGGAACCAATCAAAATTCACCATTGGTTTTCATTGGCTACCATTCAGGACATTCAGCGATCCTAGCGGAATAATTTCGGGTCAGAAATCCCGCTACATCTTCGTTGTTATTTAGCTGCGTTTTCAAGCTGTAATCATTTTTACTGTTATAATTATATTTATATTTAATCTTGTATAGTCGCGTTTTTCTCATATTTATTCGGGATTTTTATGTAAATTTATTTTAAAAAAAATTTATCCGATTAATTAATTAAATGTTGTCGTGATCCGTCTGTACTAATGTTTTTTTTCTTATTGCATTTATGTGTAGTTGTTAATTGAGAATTGCGATACAATCAAATATTGTCCCTGCCAGTACGAGTGAGCTTTTTTTTCCCCCGGCGGATCAATTTTTTTTAGTAAATGTTAAGATTAAGACGAGAGTTTTTAAAAGAATGGTATAAACACGTTCCAACCCCCTGATGACGTAATATACTATTTAGCATAAAAAATATCGCATCTATTATTGCATTTATCTTTATCGACTCTCGTGAATTATTTATTTTGAAGAATTTCGATTTTCTTCGCTCTCGATACGCTTTTTTGTTTAATTTTTTTTTATAATTTGAAAGAACACGTCCGGAGCTTTGTTCGTTGATAAAACTTTGTGATATTTGATGACTTAACTATTTAAATAATTGTATATTTTTTAATTAACGGAACTGATTTGCGTACAAAAAAAAAAAAAAAAAAAAATTAAAAAAACTCGTTGTTGTTTGCGGAATTTAATTATTTTTTATCTTTTTTAAATAAATGGTAAGGTTCGGCAATCGGCCGGCCCTATCGATCGTCGTGTTAAATATTCCAAATAAATATTGTTACCGTACAATATTTTCCTCGTGCTAAAATTTAAGTCGAATTCCAATTTTTAAACAAAAAAAAATTTAATCGGGTTAGATAGTTTCCTTTTTTTTATTAAATTATTTTTTATATTGTTCCAATTTTTTAGATTTAATATAAAAAAAGTAATTCTTTTTTCGCGTTTTTTCGTCGGAAATTGTATAAAATTTAAATCATAAAAAAAAGTGCGTTTATAATAACTTTAGTGAAATTATTATTATTTTTTTTTTTTTTCGTTATTTTTTTTATTATTTATTTATTTTTCTTTTATGATTAAAAAAAAAAATTTTGTTGATCTCCTTTTTTTTAAAAAAAAAGAAATTCGATTTTTGTTATTATGATTATTTTTTTTTTTTTTCTCGTAAAATTGAGTCGTTTAAAATCTGTCAAGAGTGTTCGTGAGATTTGTATGGTTTTTTTTTGTTCTTTTTGCTCTGGCATTCGTATTTTTAGTATTTCGTGATTTTTTATTGTATGTGCTCATTAAGTAATTAAAAAAATCCTTTTTTAATGTCGCCAAAATATTTTTTACACTTCTTGATTTAATTTTTGTAATTCTGTAGCTCAGAATATTTTACTATAAGAAGATAAATTCCATCTTACGATTTACACAATTAGAACGCTCTTCTTACAATGAAATTGTGGAAATTTTCCTGTAAAATGACAGCTTTCGTCATATGGTTAACAGGGTTAAAAAGTTCTTCTGTCTAAAAAATTCTCATAAAAAATTTTACTGCAAGAAGACAACTTCCGCCATACAATTTACACTATTAGAAAGTTCTTCTTATAATAAAGCTGAGTTCCAGATCATTTTTTTATTTATTTCCCATTTTATTTTTTTAAAGTGTAAAAAATATTTTTAGGTGACATGTCCCATCCCTTATCACGTCAGAAGTCTTCAACTGCCATTTTTTTTTTTTAAATTTGTAGTATCTTAGATTCTAAGTTTTTAAATAGTCTAATTGTTAGTCTTTCAGAACATACTGGTTAGTTTACATAAAAACATTATTAAAAAAAGAGAAAAAAAAATGTACCATATCATTGGTGTCCTTTATGTAGTTAAAGCCACTCAACAAGTGTTGTACACGACGTCCAAAGTGGATGTAGACTCGACTTTATTTTTTTTATTTCACTGTAAATAAAGATTTTCTCGGAACAAATAATTGTGTGACCTAATTTCTAAATTTTTTCGAAATTGTGATAAAAAGAAAAGCATTCATTTTCTGCGCACATAAAGAAAAATTTAAAAACAAATTTATTTTTTTTTTAGTGGCACTTTGATTTTTTTATGGTACGAATTTTTTTTTTTTACCCTGCAATTTTTTTTTTTAAATTGTAATTTCATGAGCAGTCTCAAAAATTTTAATAAAAAAAATCATCTTAAAAACGCCTTTTTACTCTGATATTGCCCTATGTTTTCCTTCATAACCATTTTTTTTTGTTTTCGACCCCCAAACGAAATTAAAATATGAATTAAATCTCATCTTCCATTCCTTTTCTGAAACGTTAATTTAATGAACGTGCATCTCTCCGCAAAAATTAGAATTTCAAATTGCGGGTTTTAAAAGTAAATCATTTGTAACGAAACGATATTAATACGATTTAACTTGATTACTGTCGTTTAATATGATTAAGAGGCTTGCGCTTCGGAAACCCTTGCATGTTTTACTGCTCACAAACAATCTATCACCCTCTTACCCTCATTTTCCCCCATCTCCTTTTTTACTTTATGTAAGTGTACACAGAGCTTTTCGGAGTGGACTCGGAACTATACCATCGACCCCTTTTAAGAATCATTTTCCCCGCTCTCTCGGCAATTCGTTTTATATTTTGTGTTATTGCTCTTCATATGTCGATTGATGTTTTTTTTTTTTTTTGTCCGTTTTTACGCTACGCTTTTTATAAAAGTTTTAATTTTGATTTTATAAAAATTTTCTTTACTTACATAAATTGAACAATGAATGAAACAATCATAGAGGCTAGGACAATTACAGACTACAGTCCTCTATCATAGCAGTAATTATCAACCAGCTGCTGTTACGTTTTACAGGTTAAGACACGACGCCTTGTTCTTGCAAAAAAAATTAACGAAGTTCATACGAGAAAAAAAAATGGCGGCCTCTAATTATTTACGTCATCCACCTTTTACGACAGTGGTCTCTGTATCTAAGGCAGGCAAACAGAAGAAAAAACGGAGATCCTAATTGAAACTTTTACTCCCCGTTTTGGAGCTTTTACATTATTTCAAACAAAAATTATATTAATCTTGAAAACAGCTGATTAGGGTCAAAATTCAATATGGGGAAGCTCATTTGAAAATCTTAACGTATAGATTCTCAAAGATAAATGAAATGTTTACAAAAATCTTACACTGTTGCCAACAGTATCGATTATTCATTAATTTTCTTTTCTTTTCTCTGTTCAAACCATTTTTATTAGGCGGTTCTAATAAAAAATTAAGGTCCTTTTACCGACAGCCGTCCAAATACTTCAAAAATTGCAAAAAAAAGAAAAATATTACCTTGATCACCGCATTGCACCGATTCCTTCATATCCTTATTCTTCACTGCGTTCTTAAAAGAAAAATTTCCATTCCCGCTTTTTAAATTTGAGTGGTATAACTTTGTGAAATATCGGTTCGTTTGAATGAAATACCATTAGAAAATGATTTCAAATCACGATTTTTTTTAATTTTTAATGATTTAAAAACTGTAATACCGACTTCTTTATTCGGTAGCGTTCAGGGAAGTGCTACTCTTATGAACGATTTTGTTTAATATCACATCATGTTTAGCTTATGTCTTACGTCATTTCTTCTTTCTATGTTTTATTTTAGCTTATGCTTATGTTTACGTCATTTCTTTATAAGCTAAGCATGATGCAATCAAAAACCAAACTTTACCATTGGAGTTACCGTTTTATTTGCTGTGGTAGCGTTGCACCACGGCCGTATAAACAGGTCTGGAAACTCCTATCCCTTATACATGGGAGATCATGTCCCGCTTAACTACGCCAAAATTAGTTCATCTTTTCCACCACCGGAAGCGCTACTTGTTAGAGAGCCGCTTTTTGATTGGTCGTTGAGATTTGATGCCGGCCATGGGAGCACACAGTTTATATGGCCATGGTCCCAACTTATATGATTAGACATGTTCCGACTCTAGATCGCAGCGCCGCCAGTGGCTAATTTTAGAACTAATTTTGGCGTAGTTAAGCGGGACATGATCGGCATAGGAAGTTTCCGGACCTGTTTATACGGCCGTGCGTTGCACCTATTTTTTTTTTTTAAGGAAACGGTTGGCAACACTGCAAGTCCCCCGTCTTCGTCTCCGGAAAATGGCGGTTGTGAATGGGAAGCCTTTTTATTAATGTAATTTGTGATATAACGGAGCTTTAATAATTAATTAGTTTTTATGTTACTCGTATCTGTTTTCGTTATTTAATTAGCGTGCAATTATTGCAGTCGGGTCCGAAAATCGTGTTGCTTATACGACGGCTTTGTTCCTCACGATGGAAAGCGTCATACTCATAGCTTTGTTCATCACTGACAGCCGAGGAGGTTCGGTAAGTTAAATTTAATTATTATAAAGACTCACTAGTCAAGTAACTAGTTTGTTTGCTGAAATATGCTTGCTAGATTACACGGGCGAGATTTATTCGACGAATCGCTTTTGCATTTTATAGCCAGAAGCTAGCTTCATTCTGTAAAGATGGTGAACAGCCTCAAGATTCCTGGCCAATGTGCTTGTGTCAAATGACCTATAAATTATTTGTAACTTTGATGAGTCAGGTTTGGATCTTTTGATTTCTATCAAAAAACAAATCATAAGGGCATTAAAAGCTGTGCTGTTATAATTGGTTATGATTATGATTAGAATAAACATGTAACACACTTTGAATTAGACTGTGAACAAAACTTCAGTGTCCTCCTGTTTCTTAATATTGACTTGTCAAAGGGAATACAGCTTATTCAAAATTATTTCGTTCAGTTTTGGCAAAGTGTATGCAGACACAATAAAAAATTGTGTAAACGGTTGAAGCAACAAAGAATCATGGGTTAATGTCAGAATTGTTTTACACACATTTTTTTGTTTTTATTAGTTTGTAAATTTTTTAAGTTGACATCAAAGCCTGATTTATTGCTTATGTAAAAACAAAAAATATTTTAAGGAAGGGGGGGAATTCAGCAAGGTTGTATTGTTTAGCTACGGACATTTTTAGGGACTTTCATGGTTTTGAATTTGGTAAAAATTAATACTTTGTTTAATTGATTAGGAATTTCCTTAGCAGAGATAGGTTGAAGGGGATTTGAGAATGATTTTTATTTTATGTTTGATTTGAAGTCTTCATATCAATAAAGTTTATATTGCGATCAACTGCTTTTGTTTTAATTTATTATTGTTTTAACATTAGGTGTCCTTTTTGATCCCCAGGACTTTTACTGTAATTATTTTGAGAGGATTACCGCAATGTAGGAGCATTAGCTTGGTTCTGAGCAACGATAAAATTGTAGCAGTGTGTGGAGGCTGTCAAATTGGATAGAAAAGTAAAAATTAGAATTATTGAATCAAATAAAGAGTAATAATTTATTTTAAAACTTGTTCAGGTAACTGTTAGCTAACAATCAAAAGTATTGTTATGCACAAAGCATTTCAAAATGTTTCATTTTTAATTATAAAATTTATTTTAACTTCTTTATAGTTTCAGCGTTCATCCAGAAATAACACTACATCATGATTTATCAATACAGTATTTATTCATTATTTTTCAATTTTGCCATAATTGCAAATATAATTTAACTGCACCAAGATTTTGATCTGTGCAGTAACATTTTCTACAAGCATAGTAAAATCTGTATCGTTCATCACTTGGAATCACAAGATGACTTACAAAATTATCTACTAAAATATCTTCAGATTTTTGCAGTATTTCCTTACATCTGGATTTAATAACATCGTCATAATTTAAATGTTTCATTGAAAAACGATCGCCCCACCTGTATTTTAAAAGAGGATTTTTAAAAATTTCTTCCCGAATTCGAGCCTTAACCCTACTGATAAGAAAAGATAGTTTAATGCGTTCAGAGGCTTCATCCCAAATTTTTTGAAAGATTTTCAAGTAGAATCCTTTTCGTATTCGGTGCTTACTCAAGTTCTCGATCCCGATGAAGTGCATGACATATTCCATTAAAAATCTGTATTTCAAATTTAATTTATGCTCGATGCAAAAATCCAAAATTTGAGGGACCATATCTTGGTACGGCCAAATGGGTAAAAACAAAATGACGATTTCCGTAGGGTATTTTTGGGCGAAAGCGAACATGTCTTTCTTCGGTAATAAATTTATCGAGGATAAAAATTGTTCGACAAAAACATGTCCGTAAAAAGGGCGTAAAAGATCATCGCAGAAGAGTCCATGTCTCAAAATGTTATTAAGGATATAGAAAATGCAAGTGTTTGGTATTCTCAATCCTAATGAATGGAACTTACTGATGAAATATTTTCCGGATAAGGCTGTTATGAATAGTCCATTCTGCTGTAAAAATACAAAATCAAGCAGATAATTGTAGCCCCGAGCCTGTTCATCTTGGAACCAGTCCTCCGATATGGTCACTCTTTCAGCGTAATGAACGAGGCAAGTCCAAACACATGATATAGTGAAGGGTATATCTTCCTCAGATGTGATGAGGGCCCCTAGTCCTGGTTGTCGAGAATCCAAAAGTGAAATTATTTCGCTTTGATATTTTTTAATTGCTTTTTCGTTTACATTTATCCGGCATATATAATCGAAATATCGCAATTGATGGTCGATAGTTTTTGGTTTGGGTCCGAATAATTTATTGAGAAATTCAAAACGATAAGACTCATGTGTACGTTCGTTTTTCCAATTTAATTCAAGTTCTTGATGGTGCGAAGATGAAGGGCACGGAGTTGTCAATGTCCCAAACGAGGAGAATGAATATTTTTCAAAATTAATTCTACGACACGAGTCATCCGGGTACCCCCATATCGTGCGAATGTTTTCTCCGGTGGAAATTATCATTTCCGTCAAACACATCTCCGCTTCTAAGGGCAGAAGTAATTCTTTCGCGTTTTTCAAAACTCCTTCAATTACTCGATCCCAATACTCGTGATACGTACAAGTATAAGTACGTCTTATATTTCGCCTATAAAAAATTCTAGTAAAATAATCATCGCCTTCCAAGTCCAGATCTATATGTTCTGACGTTTGGTAAAAAATCCCCGGTTGTGTTAATTCTTCTATCCACTTTTCAATATCTGCCTGCCTCCAAAGGATTTTAGCAATCGAAATCGAAGCAATCGTTTTTAATTTTACCACTTCGACCGTAGTCAAATTTTTTAGGTTTAATCGAATTTTTTTTTCAGTCATTGTGAAAGCAAATTAAACCACACTCACTCGTTATAATCGTAGAATCATTTCATGAGACTATACCATTAACCACAAAATGCTATGCATGCATCTATCCGCGTGCCCGATTCCGAATTTATTCGACTACCTTCTGTATACCTGTCGTAAAGCAGGTATGCGATCCAGGTTGCCTCAGGGTTGTAGAGTGCCGGCCATAGACCGGATCCACAGAAGGGGAGGTAAGAAGTGGGGTTATTTTTAGCAGACCATTCTATTCTTACGTATTATATATTTTTTTGTGGACATTTTTTCCCTCTACTTTTTGAACACTCGTTTGCTTTTTGCGCCATCTATTTTGTATTTCTAAATGGCGCAATTACATTTGGTTTTTGGTTCCTTGTTGCATGGTTTTTGGTTCCTTGTTGCATGGTTTTTGCTGTATATTATTTATTTTTGTTTATTATGGGAATATTATGAACATAAGATCAGGACAGGATTCACGTTTGAAAAATAAGTTTCACCAATTATTCTGCAATTTTTTTTTTTTTTCCCCTGACTACTTTTAAGGAAAAAAAAATTTATATTTAAAAAATGACGTATTATTTATTTTTTTGTCATTTATACAAAAATTCCAATATCTGTAGGTCAGAGCCAAAATGTTTAATATGCGAATTAAAGCTGTCTGCTAAACGTTACTTACCCGTAACAAACGGCCATCTTTAATTTGCATATTGAACCTTTGGCTCTGAAGTGCAGATATGCATAAATTGTAAAAATTATTTTTTTATTTTTGACGTAGGACTATGTCTTGGGGAAATTAGTTGTGGTGCTTGTAAATTTGTCGACATATGGAATTTTTTTAAAAATAAAAATAAACGATTTAAATGAATTTAACAATCAATTTATCGGGATAAATTATCGAAAACTTGCAGAACGTTAAGTAAGCAACAATTTATAATTAATAATTTTAATATTTATAACATTAAAAATAAAATTTATTGGACTTCATGGAAAAATAATGGACTTAGAAAATTTCAGGCTCTCGTAAGCCTTGTATTTTTTATAAAATAGGAAATGTAAATAATTTATTATATTATTTTTAATTTTCCAACAAACCTAAATACTGTTTTTAGACAGGGGGTGTAATTCTCTCGGTTGGGATTTGCGGTATTGGGATCAAAGAGGGGAACCGGGAAGATGTTCAGTAAAAGAATACACCAAAGTCACTCGAAGAGTGGACGTTATTATATTATTATGTGTTTGTGCTTAAATGAGGATTTTATGTTTTTAACGTTAAATTTTTAATTTTTAATTAACCAATTTTCAACATTATAAAAAAAACTTTTTTTCCAAAGATTTTTATTATTTTTCCCCAAGACGGAGTCCTCGTTGGTGCGAACATCGCAACAATCTCAACATTAGTGATGGCGATAAATTATCGATATATCGATATGTCGGAAGGACATTTATCGATATTTTTTCCGATAATGCGGAGTTCGATTATTTTTATACCGACAATTAGTTTCGATAAGTTTTTTAACTCCCAATTTTTTTTCCTGCTTTCCTTAATTTAAAATTAATTAATTAATTTTAAATTTTATTATTAAATTAATAAATTTTTTGTCACGGCCGACTTCATTTACGCTGTTATAAGTGATGTTCTTTTATTGTATTTTTTTTTTCGGTGTAGAGATACAGGAAATATACCGTATATTTATTTTCATGTATACCTTGGTATAAATATACGTATATATATACCGATTTGGTATATTTCGTTTTTAATCTTCCTCCGATTTTAATTAACTACTATTATTTTAGAGTTTGAAGTTATTTTACGTACTTTTTTTGTTTAGCGGTATTGGAAATATAGTAAAAAATAAAAATAATCAGTACAGAAATAAAAAGTTTTTTAAAATACAAAATCATTTAAAGTTATCAGGTATTAAAAAACAAAAATGATATGTTCTATGGGTAAATATACCGTATACTTTCAAAAATTGTATACATAATGCAGTTTTTTAACTGAAAAGAGAAATATCAGATTTATCGATATATCGATCATTTTTGGCGACATATGGACATATCGTTATCGGGAAATTTTAAATATCGATATATCGAGTTATTAATATATTTCAGACTTGTCGCCATCACTAGCAACAATAATTAAACATGAAATCGTGCTTGACAGGCTCTTTTCCCGTACGAAAAAGGGATGCATAAAACTTATATTAATTATACAAAAATTATACATAAAATATACAAAAAATTGGACATACATAAAAAATACATAAATGATGTATAAAAAACTTAAATTTTTTTATCCTCGGAGATGATTATGCATAAATTATGTATAAATTTTATATAAATTATGTATTTCCGAATTTTGGTGCTTAAAAACATTATTTATAATTTTTGTAAAAACTATGCATGTCCAAATTTTTGTAAAAACTATGCATGTCCAAATTTTTGTATAAGTTTTACAAAATTAATGCACTTTTTATATAATTTTTTCCCATTTATTTTGCAAAAAATTTATTTATTTTATGCATCTCTTTTTCGTACGGGTTTATACATTTTAATTTTAACTGATATATTTTCACGAATTTAATTTTTATTTAAACAAAAAATGCAGAAAATAATTGCAAAACTGTAAGTGGCCAAAGTTATCTCTCTGTCCGCAAAGTTGTACCTGTTTACGGTACCAAATATTCAATTTTGCCAAGATTTCAAATAAAACTTAACTACACTAAGTTTTTCGTTTCTCCAGTAACATCGTTTACAAGCACGGTAAAATCTGTATCGTTCATCACTTGGAATCACAAGATGGCTTACAAAATTATCTACAAAAATACCTTCAGATTTTTGCAGTATTTCCTTACATCTGGATTTAATTATATTGTCATAATTCAAATGTTTTATTGAAAACCGGTCGCCCCACCTGTATTTTAAAATAGGATTTTTAAAAATTTCTTCCCGAATTCGAGCCTTAACCCTACTGATAAGAAAAGATAATTTAATGCTTTCAAAAGCTTCATCCCAAATTGTTTGAAAGATTTTTAAGTAGAATCCTTTTCGTATTCGGTGCTTATTGTTTAAGTTCTCGATCCCAATGAGGTGCATGACATATTCCATTAAAAATCTGTATTTCAAATTTAATTTATGCTTGATGCAAAAATCCAAAATTTGAGGGACCATATCTTGGTACGGCCAAATAGGTAAAAACAAAATGACGATTTCCGTGGGGTATTTTTGGACGAAAGCGAACATGTCTTTCTTCGGTAATAAATTTATTGAGAATAAAAATTGTTCGACAAAAACATGGCCGTAAAAAGGGCGTAAAAGATAATCGCAGAAGAGTCCATGTCTCAGAATTTTATTAAGGATGTCGAAAATACAAGTGTTTGGTATTTTCAATCCTAACGCACGGAATTTACTGATGAAATATTTTCCGGATAAGGCTGAGACGGGTCGTCCATTCTTACTTACAAATGCAAAATCCAGCAGATAATTGTAGCCTTGAGCGCTGCGATCTTTGAACCAATACTTCGATATGGTTACTCTTTTGTAATATGCGAGGCAAGTCCAAACGCATGCTATAGTGAAGGGTACATCTTTCTGAGATGAGATGAGGGCTCCTAGTCCTGGTTGTCGAGAATCTAAATGTGAAATGATTTCCCTTTGATTTTTTCTAATTGCGCTTTCGTTTACATTTATCCGGCATATATAATCGAAATATCGAAATTGATGGTAGGTAGTTTTTGGCCCGAATAATGTATTGAGAAATGCAAAACGGAAAGGCTCACGTCGTCTTTCTTTATTCCAAATTAATTCGAGTTCTTGATGATGGAAAGACGAAGGGCACGGAGTTGTCAGTGTTCCAAACGAGGAGAATGAATATTTTTCGAAATTAATTCTACGACACGAGTCATCCGGGTATTCCCATATCGTGCGGAGGCTTTCTCCGGTGGAAATTATCATTTCCCTCAAACACATCTTCGCTTCTAAGGGCAGTAGTAACTGTTTGGCCTTTTTCAAAACACTTTCAATTACTAGTTCCCAGTCCTTATACATAAAAGGAAATTTTGTATTTTGCATATAAAAATTTCGAGTAAGATAATGATCACCTTCGAAGTCGAAATCGAAATAATATATTTCTTTTTGTCCTGCATGGTAAAAAATTCCCGGTTGTGTTATATCTTTTATACGCCATTGAATATCTGGCTGCTTCCAAAGGATTTTAGCAATCGCAATCGAAGCAATCGTTTTTAATTCTACCACTTCGACCGTAGTCAGATTTTTGAGGTTTAATTGAATTTTTTTTTCAGTCATTGTGAAAGCAAATTAAACCACACTCACTCGTTATAATCGTAGGATCATTTCATGAGACGATATCACCAACCACAAAATGCTACACATGCATTTTATTTGAATTATGTTTCTATCCGCGTGCCCGATTCCGAGTTGTCGTAAAGCAGGTATGCGATTCAGGTTGCCTTAGGGTTGTAGAGGGTCAGGCCATTGTCCTTTTTTGTGAACAACAAACCACTCTCCTTTTTTTCCCTTCTTAATCTAAAAAGGTCCATATCGCTCATGTTTGTAGACTTTCACTCTGCTTTACAAAGTATCATTACGGGATATGCATAAAATAATGGAGATTTAAAAAAAAAATTCAGACCTAGGCTTTTTAAGCGTCACCCTACTAGTTACACGGTTTTAATATTTTTTAAGAAAATTAAAGCCCTGCAGTGTTTCAAAACTGATTGGTTCATGTATGGACCCATGAACGGCAAAGTTTTAAGAACCTTTTTTGTTACCTCATAAACATATGAGGCATCGGTATAAAGATCTCATGATTTTGCTTATATTGATTGTAAAAAGCTGAGACTTGACCGACTTATGTATTTTCGACCACTGATTCCGAATCGGAATCGGAATCCATTCAACTAAACATTACCCGAAAATTTAGAAAAAAAAAAAAAGTTAGACCAACTTAAAATTTTTATACGTCCCCGATCGATAATGATAAAATCGAATTGTATCGAGCAAATTATTCTGCGAAAAACAGGGAAACTTAATCGAATTTAACGCTTTCGACGGATCAAAAGTATAAAAACATCCAAAATCCGGAATTTGATATTATTAAAAGATTTCAACGAAATCCGGGTGAAAAAGATAATATTATTTTCATGTTTGTATATAAAGCTAGGAGCGAGAGTACTGTTGGCAGGGAAGAGAAGAGGGATCATGGGGAGAGCTGAGGAGAGTGTAATCTGCGGGCAGCCAATATATCACGCGGAGACAGGATTATGTGCTCCATGAATTTTGCATTATCTAAGATTGAATTAAAGTCCCGTTAAAAATAGGAAATTCAGTTTCCCAGGATCCCATGGGCAGAGGTTAATCAAACGCTTAAACTTGATTACGTGAACTTTGAGAATCTTAAAAAAAAAAAAAAAAAGTTTCATTCTTTAAACGCAAACCTTTTTTTTTTTTAACCTTATATTTTTTAACTTGCGGAAAATATGTTTTCCGGTTTTCATATCAAATCCGAAAAAAATAAAAACAAAGTGAAAGAAAGTCAAATAATTCCCGATCGCAAGTTAGTCATTTTGTCAAATCGAATTTGAAAATCGTAGACCACGTCCGGTCGAGCTAAGTAGACTATCGGTCATCTCGAATTGGGGGATATCGTAATCGTCATGTCAGATCTCGTTAACTCCCGGAGTCATAATTTGATTAGTTCCGTAGCAAACTTTATCCCCAGTTTCACTCGGATTTAACTTATTGAATAAACCTTTTCGCCTTCGGTTTTTAGGAAAATGTTTTCGGGATTTTTAACCTCTGAGACGGTTTTCCCGAGTCTCTCAATTTTCATCGGCTATTGATTAAAATTATAAGAGGAGGGGGGGGGGGAGTTGAAACTGCTTTAAATTGCGTTAATTTGTGTAGTGAAACATGGCTTAAAGCAGTTATTGCCCTTAATCAGGCTGCTGACGGTGAATTTCGGCTGTAATTTCGTAGCTCTGGTATTGCTGAATTGCTGGTTGCTAATTTTGGAATATCAGTTGTTTAATCATTTTGCTGTTACATGGTTTGGGATGTTGGTAGTGGAAACTGACAGAAGAAAAATCTTTCACTTATTCCATTTTCACAACTGATAACGCAAGTGTGATAATGTGACAACTGTCACTGTCAGTAGTGCAAATCTGTAGCAAATTTGGTACTGTCAGTTGCTCTACTGACAGTTCGATGGTTAACTATCAGCAAAATAACTGTCATTACTGGTTGTACTACTGACACGACGGGTGTGTCAGTATGACAAGTGTCATTGCCAGCTTTGGAAACACACAGCGAAACTGACGCTGCCGGTTTTGTTGCTGACAGTACTGGAGCTCCAGTGTGACAAGTACAGGTGTTCTAATGTTGTTAGTCTTCACTACCGACAGCGCCAGCTAGCAATGCAAGTAGTATGCTCATATACGGTCGGTAGTAAAACTTACGATGTCAGTATTCGGTTAAAAGTGAGAACTTCCCTCAAAATGACACTGCCACCTGTATTATTGACACTATCACTGACGATTGAGTTGTGCAACTGACAGTACGCGAACATACAATGTCAACAGTTTGCTGTTAGTATTCGGTTGAGAGTGAAAACTTCAGCAATATAACAACCACTAAATCGTCAGTAATAGTGTCAGTAATTCAACTGACACTTTTACTGTCAGTATCACTCTGACACTATAGTGCACTTACTGACACAGTCGTCTGTTCTAGTTGTAGTGCTAGCATTAGCAGTACCTTGTGTCAGTTGTATTACTGTCAGGACAACTTGTGTCAGCTGCCCGTACACTGCCAGTAGTATTTGCTGACTGACTATAACTATTAGTAGCTTGTGTCAGTTGCTGTTAATAGTGTCACTTGTTAATAATGCAACTGACAATATTAACAGCAACTGACACAAGCTAATAATAGTTATAGTCTGTCAGCAAATACTACTGAGTAAGTTGTATTACTAGTCAGTTGTGTTACTAATATGTTAGTAATACAACTGTTAGTAATACAACTGACACTATTACTGACGACTGAGTGACAGTGTTATATTGCTGCCTTGTAACAATGTCAGTTTATTCCTTCATAGTGTATAATAGTGTCAGTTGCATTAATGACACTATTACTGACGACTAAGCTGTACTACTGGTAGTACCCTGGCATGTTACATGGACAGCTGGTGACAGTTGTTCATCGTAGTGGTTACAGAGCATATGACCAATATGTGAAGCACTGACGTAAGTTTCCCAGTTGACATCGCAAGCCTGCTAGTTGAGGAGCTAACAGCAACTGACACAAGCTACTAACAGTTATACTCAGTCAGAAAATGCTACTTTTTCTCTGGGTCCGGGAACTAATAAAAATTAAACATTCTTTACGAATAACAAAACATTATATTGCTTTACGTCCGTTTTCCCTTTAATTTCCCTTCTTTTTTTTTTTTGAGCCTCTTATTTACATTTTTGAAAATTTTTGATTTTTTTTAAAAATGTCTTTACTACGATCACTGACACCGAAATTAATTTTTTATTTAAAAAGAAAAACACTTTGAATCCAACTTTTTTTATTAAAAGTTTTTTTTTTTTCGTATTAAAAACTTTATAATCACAGCACTAATTTTTTATTTAATTAATTAATTTCTTTTTTTAATTAACAGGGATTCAGATCTTCTCGGTTGACATTTGTAACGCTTCGGCATGTTTCTTCGCTTTGAATCTCAAATCTGCTATACTTGAATTTTTTGAATAAAGACGATCTTGATGGACAGCCGCTAAAGCTGCGAGGCCTAACGGATATTGCGGACACAAAACTAAAGGTGATGAGCTCGTTGAGAATGCAGCCGCAGCCGCTGCGTACTGTCAAACAGAAAAAAAGGTAAAAAAAAATTTTAATGAATTCCATTTTTTTTTTTTTTTTTTGGATTTTCTAATGCATTGCCTAAGATTTAGAACTTATTAAGTCCTGAGAGTTAACTTGTTAGCTCGTGACGGTTAACTCATAAGAGCTAGCTTATTAACTCGTAAGAGCTACCTAATTAACTCTTAAGAGCTTCCTTATTAACTCGTAAAAGGTAGCTTATTGACTCTAAGAGGTAGCTGATTTACTCTTAGAGGTATCCGATCAACTTTAAGAGGCAACTTATTAACTCGTAAGAGGTAACTTATTAACTCGTAAGAGATAGTTTATTAACTCTATGAGTTAGCTTATAAACTCTAAGAGCTTGCTTATTAAGTTATAGGAGCTAGCGTATCAACTTTTAAGAGATATCTTATTAACTCGTAAGAGGTACCTTACGAACTCTTAAGAGTGTACTTATTAAATCATAAGAGCTAGCTCATTAAGATTTACTCCAAAGAGTTTGCTTATGAACTCTTTAAGAGGTAACTCACTAACTCGTAAAAGGTAGCTTATTAACACGTAAGAAGTAGCCGATTGACTCTAAGAGGTAGGTGATTAATACCCAAGAAATAGCTTATTAACTCTTTTAAGTAGGTTATTAACTCTAATGATAGGCGATTAACTCTTAAGAGGTAGCTGATTAACTTTAAGGGATTATCGACTCATAAGAGGTAGCTTATGAACTCCGAGAGCTTGCTTATTAACTTATCGGAGCTAGCTTATTAACTCGTAAGAAATACCTTATTAACTCTAAGAGGTAGGTGATTAACTCCAAGAAATAGCTTATTAACTCTTAAAATATAGGTTATTAACTCTTAAGAAATAGGTGATTAAGTTTTAAGAGGTAGCTGATTAACTTTAAGAGATAACTTATTGACTCGTACAAGTTGCTTATTAAATCTATAAGGTAGCTTATTAACTTACGAAGTAGTTTCTTATCTCTAAGAGGTAGGTGATTAACTCCAAGGAATACCTTATTAACTCTTAAGAGGTAGCTGATTAACTCTAAAAGGTATATTTGATCAACTTTAAGAGATGTAAAATATTAACTCGTACGAGGTAGTCTATTAAATCTATAAGGTAGCTTACAAACTCTTAAGAGTTTAATTTTTCCAACAAACCTATAAAACTGCTTTTAAAGACAGGGGGGTGTAATTCTCTCAGTTGGGATTATCGGTATCTAGATCAAAGAGGGAACCGGGAAGATGTTAAGTAAAAGAATACACCAGAGGCACTCGAAGAGTGGACTCGAACCACCGACCTTCCGTTTTCATGACGGCTGTTCTACCACTGAGCTACCTCGGGCTCTGATGCATCTCCTACTGAACTAGGTTACATAAGATATTTGATGAATAATGCGAAACCTTTCACATAAAGAGTTTGCTTATTAACTCATTCTTAAGAGTTCGCTTCTCATTTCTTAAGTGTTTGCTTATTAACTCATTGGAGCTAGCTTATTAACTCATAAGAGCTAGCTTATAAACTCGGAAAAGTTAGTTCATTTTTAACTAATTACAATGAATAAGTTGCTGAGTCGAAGCGTCTGTGAGTTATATTTTTTACCGACCAAATTGATTTTCATGGGCTAAATTTTTTTTTCAATTTTTTTTTTTTTTTAGCTCACCTGTTGAGCAGCTGAAAACAAGGCTGGATCAAAAGCTGAGAACCCTGAAAACGGTTGCAGTCGATCATAAGCGGAAGGCAGTCGAATGGAAGGAACGTTGACATAAGGAGCTACCCGACACGGCTCTAAAGTCGTCGACACCGAAGCCGGAGAATGGCTGGATACGATCATCCCGGCTGCTGTCGAAAGAAAGAAAATTTCTGTAGGTTTTTCTTTTATTTCTTTTTTATTTTTTGACAGTTTTCAAGAAGTTTATGTCAGAATGAAAGATCACCTGGATTAATAAAATATAACAAAGATTGAAAACATTCTCTTGGAAATTTCCTAAAGAATTAATTAGAGTAATGAAAGTATAATTAAGTAACAATTGAAGAGAAGGAAAGGGATTACCCACAAGGTGTTTTACGTTAATTAAATGAAGTAAAAGAAAACTTTCTTATTCTCCCTCCCCTCACCCTTCTATCTTTCATAGTCATTTTCCTCATTTAAAAGCCTTTTTCCGAGGAAATCGATATCACTTCTTTTTCAAAACCTTAAACGTATTATTCGCCTCGTCTTGAAGTTATAGTCTCCTTTTCTTTTTTTACTTGGCATTTTGTAAAATGTCTCGAGATATTTAGGAAATTAAATGCGTCAGAAAGGGATTAAAAAAAAATAGAAAGTTTAAATTTTTCTTAGTGACTTGTTAATCAAAATTCTAACTATAAAGGCAAGACATTAATTAATTTTTTTTTCCCTACAGGTTCCAGCAGGTGAAGATTGCGCTGAAAACAGATTTAACGTTATGTTAAAAGAATGCGGTGGACTTGGAAAAGACAAACAAATAGGGAGCGAACTGCTATGGGATTCAGTTGTATGTTTTGAGATTGCAGTCTTAATTTTTTATGGTTTTTAGTGTTAACGTCAGAAAAACGATCAATGATCGGGGATACTAACAAGAAGTCATTTCCCAGTTTTATGAAATAATCTTTCCCTCATCCGGCTCAAGGATGAAAAAAAATTAGAATTTTAGGAGATAGCAAGTATAGTTACTATAGTCGACACCTGTTATAATTTAAAAAAATTAAGTGGCTCTTACCTGAGTATGGCGTCGCCCCCCCCCCTCCCCCCAAGCCCCAAAATCGATTTTTGAGGATCTACCGTGCTCCAAAATAAATGACCCACTCCCGATTTTTGCTCCAGGGTCAAATTTTGGTTTTTTATCATCTAAAAGACATTCCCGATTTTTTTAAGAATCTTCAAAAAATATTTTTAAGCGCTGGTATTGATCAAATATTTTTTTAGGCTAAAAAAAATCGAAAAGAATTGAAGCCAAAGATTTAAAAACTTGTAACTTATCGAAACTAAGAGGGAAAAGAAAAGCATTTATCCGAAAAATTTTTAAAATTTGGCCACCCTTTGGCAAAATGATTTTGATGTTGGTGGTAGCTGCTTAAAATTTTTGCAAAATATGAAGAATTAAGGTCCTGTATCAAAATATTTTCGCAATTGACTTTAAGCGATTTTTCCTGTAAGAGTTTTATGTAAAAAAAATAAAATTTATATCGAGAAAATCAAGTCTTTCCCTGCCTAAAACTCGCCAAAAGAAACTATTATTGTATTGAAAGCTACGTTTCGAAAGTTTCTTTTCGAACTAGCAGAAAAAAAAATTTAAGAGAAAAATTTACTTTTCTTAAAAAGAAAATTAAATAAATTTTTCATCGAAAATCTTTGGCTAAAGCACGAATTTTTTCAACTTTTTTTTCGCGTAAAAATTCTTTGATCGGCACTAGGAAAATTTTTTTTAATTCTGAAAAAAATTGGAAATGTCTTTTGGATGATCAAAAACCAAAATTTTACTTTAAAACAAAAATTTGGAATGAACCATTTATTTTCTCCCTCCCTGAGGGACACAGATTTTTAAGACGAACCTCAGACCAATTGTTATGGAGTTTAAAAACTTTTTAGGTTTTGGCCTTTTTTTCCTGAAAATTGCCAACTGTCCAGAATCTCGAGAAATCGGGATATAAAAAGCAAAAATCCATTTAAACTTCTCTTTTCACAAAAAGATTTTTTTATCCCCAGTTATTTTATCTTGATAAAATTTTTATCTCCCGGTAATAAATATGTAGCAAAATCACACCCTATTTGTAACTAATGCACTTGCGTTTAAAAGAGATTTAGCCAACATTCAACTCCGAAATCGATTCAAATCGATTTAATTTACTTTCATGACCATTTTGTTCCATTTAACCCCCGTCTCCACCCCCTTTCTTTTCAAATGCATTTCCTCTCTCCTTTTTCATTTTCGAAATTATAATTAAACAGATATGATGATGCAATAATAAGGCTTAAATGAATATATATTTCCCCCGAAAAATAAAAGTATAATATTCCTTTTCAGAGGAAACAAGGGAAAAATCTTGATCCGGAAGGAGAAAAGGAAAAAGAAAAGTTTCGGGTTGATCCAACTTTATAAAGTGGAAAACAAAAAACTTTTTAACCCTATCTTTTAAAGAGGCTAGATTTAAAAAGAGATTAATTATCTTCAATTTGTGTAATGGATTGTTTACGACCGTCTTTTCAATTACAATTTACGGTTTTAACCTGGAGGAGGTAAACATGAAACAGAACTTATTTTCTTTTCCCTTTTTTTAAGCCCCCCGTCCCCTTTCTCAAAAACAAAAATAATAAAAAGGAAAACGTCTTACCTTTTTGCATTTGGCTTTCGTGTTTTCTACATTTCGCTCTTCGATTTTGAAACCAAACCTGTAAAAAAAAAAAAAAAAATAGAAATAAGAAAAAGTTATGTAATTCTCACTGAGAAAAGAAAAACAAACGAAATAACAGGAAAAAAAAGGAAAACGAAGTCGAATTTAGTTGAATGGCTTTTACTTTCGTGAAACTAGGGAAAAGAGGATATATATACATTTTCCTTAATCGAACAAATGGGTCATTATCCTCAATTCCCAGTCCCCTAACACAAGTTTACTGATAAGTGATCACTTAACTACTTCCTAAGCGATTTTTCAAAATGTGCAAAGGTTTTTTATTTCGTTAACAGGAAAACATTCTCCTTTTCTTCTTTTTCCCTCCTCTCCGATTTTCTTTTTTCTCCGAAATTAAGCAAATCACCGTAATTTAGTTTTCTCTTTTTTTTTTTTTTTAAACCGTGGAATTAAGTGTTTGGGGGGTCCATTTTAGAAGTAAATCGGATGTAACTTGGAATTTACACTTTTATCTGGATGACGTAGTGTCTGAGTATGAAAAAAAACATGTCACATTGAAAACTTCCGAAACGCATGGGGAGGTTGCGAAAAGCTCGCCGATTTTAAATTAGAGAATAATATTTTTCTCAAATCTAGAAAAATCTAGATGAACGTAACGTTCATTTCTTTAATTCTGTAGAAAAATTAAAAAAAAGAAAAAAATGAAAAGTAAAATAATTTTTTTTTTTTAATTAAAAAACAAATTCTGAACAATAAATTATAACAGAAATTCTTCCGTAAGTTTTGCCAAACTCCCTCCCTCCCCCATGTAAAAAATCGTAAGAATCTCGAGTACCCCCAAACCTCCTCATCCGGTCTTATGTAATTCGTTCCCTTATGAGTATTCTTAATTTATATATATTTTTTCTTTTTTTTTCAGATGCTGATGCTTGGTCTTTTCTTCAGGGGGCTGCGTCGCGCGTTTAAATTTTTTTCGTTGTTCCGTATAGAGTTCCGTAGGTCACTTTCGCACAGGGTTGACCTTTGTTCGGTCGGTTTGGTAGATTAGGGATTTAAAGTAACTTCTTTTTTTAAAGTAGTAGTCTAAAAGACTACCACGGGAGTGTTTCGAAAGTAATGCAACCCCCGATTAACGACAAATGAGCTCTAGTCACCTCCATTTGAGTCAGTGGGGAAACCAAACCTCCCCGCACATCGCATTTCCAGAAGAGATCGCGAAGATGGTGAGTCCTGCTATACATTCTTTTTTTTTTTTTTTTTTTTTTTTTTTTTTCGGCCATTGGGATTAAGATGTACATAAGGGTTTATTAGGGATGGGCCTTATGGCCTCATGGGCCTTATCAAAATTTTTACGTTTACAAGTAAGAATAAATGAAATTGAAGAGTTTCGAACAGCGGGAACCTCGGTTCTTTAAGCTTTTGACTATAGATGAATTTTCTTTAAATATAAAATATAAGAAATTTTTTATAAAAGTTTTTTGCATTTATTTTGCAAAAATTTTACATATTTTTTGCATCTTTTTTTTGTAGGGACCTATCAGGTTTTTGGAGAACCCCCTCCCCTCAAAAGGTCCTTAAGTAATTAATGACACGTGCTCCTTAGGGATGGGCGATTATTAATCGATCACTCAATAATCTCTTAATTTTCTTCCGATTAATCGATTATTAGGCCGATTATTAAGGAAGCGATTAATCGAATAATCGATTACTATTTTAGAGAATCGAAAATCCGATTACGGCACAGAAATTTAGTAAAAAAAAAAAGCTGTAAAGAAGTAAAAATTTTTTGCATTTATTTTTCAAAAAAAATTCAAAACTTTTTAATGGAGTGAAATTTTAAAAAAATTTCAAAATTATACTGTAGTAAAAATGTTTAAAAATCAGTTTATTATTTCTTTTAATTATTGTGTTCTATAAAAAAAATTACATTGAACATGTTTTCTAAATCAAACGGCTGTGGAGCTAAACAAGCTTTTTGCCAAAAAATTTTAAGTTTTAAATTTTTAGCCAAAAATCCGTAATTAATAATGAAAACGAGAAGTGTCCCATATAAAAAAGCTTTCTTTTTGCGAGATCTATCGAACGAAATGTGTTTCGAAAACAAAGTCTAAAATGTTTTTTAAATTTTGCCCTATTTTGGCTCTCTACAAAGCTTATATATATTAGGCTCGCAACGGTTCAAGTGCCACATCATTTCCACATATTTTAGACGCATTTTGGCTATTCTGAAATTTTCGGATCCCTCTCCGCTCGGGGGCCCCTTGCAAAAATGTGTTTCCACTATGGCCCCCCTGCCAGAACGACATAACTGCTTTTTTGACGACTGGGTAATTTTTTTTGGATACCTCTATATACCTGAAACTAATGCTCAAAATTTCAATTTTTTATAGCAAAGTTTAAGCCGTGCACAAATTTTTATACCTCTGTGAAGAAAAAGAAAAAAAGCCCTTTTTTGGGCAAAATACTTCAAAAATCGTGGACCGAAAAAATTTTTTCGAGCTGAAAAAATTAGGGGGGTGTTTCGATAGCCAAATAATCATATTTTGACCGGAGAGCAGAAATCCCAGACACTTGATTTTTTTCGACTCACCTAATCTACGACATCGGCCAAAAACTACTTAGTACGGGTTTGATTTTTTGCTCCTTCGGCATCAAAGCCAATACGAAATAAAAACCCAATAAGTCCAATTAGAGATGAGGCTGATGATTTATCTTTCTGCAAAGCTGCAGGATTTCTCCGAGAAAAAAATTTTGTGGGATTCGGGATTCGGGATTCGGGATTCGGGATTGCCATCCTAATTCATGTACATACCTGAACCCTAGCTTCGCTCAATCCTAATCTCTGACTCAGCTCTTCCCGCATGAACGCGTCCGGGTAATGCGTCTCATCGAATAGTCTTTCTAATTCGTTAAGCTGTTCCAAAGTGAAATTAGTCCTGCTCCTCCTTTGCTTGTTTTGATGCTTCGACGAATGCGAATTGTTTTGTAATCCGAGATTAATATTTAAGTGATCCTCGCTCTCGTGCCTTTGAAGATCTAAAACTGAAAAGAAAAAAAAATTATGTATAAACACTCGGGCTTAATCCAGAGAATCATTTTTCGAAATTTTTATGACCGTAAAGGGGGGGAGAGATGGGAGAAAAAAAAATCTACAAGTATAACTATGCTTTGGATCGCGGGGAGAACATTAATTTTCAAAGTTCATTTTATTTCTGTCGATTTTACTTGCTCATTCATTCTTAAATTATATTGCTCAAAATAAAAAGGAAGAAAGGAGCTAGAGGAGGAGGGAAGGAGGAAAAAAAAAAGTTGAAGAATATACTCGCCAAGGAAAGGCATTGAAAGCGATAAATCACCGTTTTCCGGATGGAGAATGGGATTCACTGAGACGGCGCGTTTTCAAAGTCGCACCCCCCATTTATTTTCATTTCCATAAACTCATAAAAAGACTTTAAAAGACATAAAAAGAATGAAAACATCACTATTATTTTATACGGTAAAAAGGAGGATAGGGAACCATGCCCGTCGGTTCATCGAGGTATAAAATTTTCAAAAGCATTTTTATCGCGTTTAAATGGTCAGGAAATGGTAGCATTTAATAAAAATGAAGGAAGTCAAGAACAGGTTATGCTGGAAAATAAAAAGCACGATTTAATTTTCAGAAAAACATGTGCTAACAATGATTTTTTCCAGTAAAAGAAGTTTGAACGAAATCATGACAAAGTTTGAGTCACGTGATGGAACTTCAAACGCTTTTGTGCTTGTTTTTACCTGTCGCTTTTAGGTAAAAACTTGTTTGAGGGGAACGATTGTTGAATATGGGAAAACAGGCGCAAAGCCCCATTTCCGCGTCCGGATCATTAGTGAATATAAACTATGGTTAGTTCGATATGTTCATTAGCGACCCTGATGGACGATGTATTGCTTTTACCTCCTCTCCCCCTTTGCATTGCAGTTCTTGATTGAAATACGTTATATGTTCTCGGAGGGGGAGGGGCTCAAATGACCGTAAGCATGGAGGATGGGATGATGATAAGGTATTTTCGGATTGGAGGTCTCTCCATTACGGCAATTAGGGTGAACTATAAAGGATAGGGATCAAAATTGAAGGACTCAAATTTAAACTTTTTTGAACCAGATTATCTGTTGATCTTTAAAAAATAATATATTACGATGCTGCGACAGAAAGAGACTCATTTCGTAGGTCCCGACCTGTAAAAAGGTCGAGGCGCGAAATGACTCGTAAGGTATTTTTTATTCCGAATATGCAAATTCACAAAAAAATTTTAAAATTAAAAATTAAAACTAAAAACATCGTCTATGCTATTAATATGGCGGCCATTTTGAAATGAAGTAAGGGTGGCCGTGAAATTGAAGAGTATCGATCAGTGGTAACCTCCACTGGAACTGAAACTTGAACTAGAGCTTTTTTCTCAATGACTAAAAACTAGATCCGTTCTTTCTAGTTTTTGATTTGAAAAGAACTAGAACCAAAAATTTGACTTGCATCTTTAGGTTTTTGTTTCGTAAAGTAGAACTGAAACATGAGCTAAAAACCAGAAATAAGTGGTGAAATCCTGTATTCCCGATTCCGAATTCAAAAAATTTTGGGACCGGAACTTTGATATTTCCTTCTGAATGTCGAAGAACTAGAACCGGTATTTATAGTTTTCGACGAACCAGAACTGGAAGTGTAAGTTTTCGCTAAAGCTAAACCTTTTGGTATCTGTGCGAGATCTTATCGAAAGCTAAAAGTAGCGGTTTTAGTTTTGAAATTGAGAAGGAAGTTTTTTAGATCCAGTTTCAGTTCCAGTTCCAGTTGCTTTAATTGGAAATTTTCCCAACACCCAGAAAAAGGAATATGTCTCTTTCGCAATACAATCGTCGTTGCTTAGCGACAAAACAAATATGCTTTGCCGCAAAACAACATGGCTCGACTTGTCGACATTATGCATTGCGGCAAAGCAATCACGAGTTTTTGCACGAAACATTTATTCTGCTTAGACCTAAGTTATGGAAAAATGCTTTGTTGCAAAGCATTTTTGCTTAGACCCAAAGCAGCATTTTTCTGGGTGAAGATGAAATGTGTGAAAATAGATTAAGTACTTTACGGGAAAATATATTTTTGCTTTTCCTGGGACATGAAAAAGATGCATAAATTATATAAAAATCATGTATAAATTATACAAAAAATTAGACATACATAAAAAGCATAAATTATGAATGAAGAACTTTTTACCACGAAATTCTTTTTCGTCTAATATTATGCATAAATGAGTATGCATAAAATGGGAAAAAAGTGGAATAAGCATAATATTTCATTGTGGAATAAGCATATATTTGCAGATGTTCTTGCTTTATGATTTTAAAAAATAATATGCATAAATTATGCAAAAATTATGCAAATCCAGATTTTTATGCTAAAAAAATTATGCATATTTTATTAAAATTATCTGTAAGATGTCATTTTTGGTGCTTTAAAAAAATGATATGCATAAATTATGCAGAAATGATAAAATCCAGATTTTTGTACTAAAAAAAATTACCTATATTTTTGCTTTTCCTGGGGTACGAAAAAGATGCATAAATTATATAAAAATCATGTACAAATTATACAAAAAATTGGGCATACGTAAAAAATGTATAAATTATGTATAAAGAACTTAAATTTTTTTACCACGAAATTATTTTTCATCTAATATAATTATGCATAAATTATGCATAAATTATGCATAAATAAGTATGCATTAAATGGGGAAAAAGTGGAATCAGCATAGTGGAATAAGCATATGAAGACATCAGTGGAAAAAGGAGGCCGTTCAAGAAACAAAAGAAAAACACCATGTAAATAAATACAAAACAAATTTCGTTCTTTCTGAACGGCCCCCTTTTTCCACTGATGTCTTCATATATTTGCAAATGTTCCTGCTTTATGATTTAAAAAAATGATATGCATGAATTATGCAAAAATTATGAAAATCCAGATTTTTATGCTAAAAAAATTATGCATAAATTTTATATAAATTATACATAAACTTTGAAAAAATTTTGCATGTCTAATTTTTTTATAAATTATACAAAAAAAAAAAAAAAAAAAAAAAATACATTTTATAAATATAAATTTTTTGCATTTATATTGCAAAATTTTTATACCCTTTTTGCATCACTTTTTCGTACGGGATGTTTATATGCAGTATATATGGTATATGCATTTTGTTCAGTAATGCAGCATTAGTTCTGTATCAAAGTATTCTTCTTGTTTGCAAGTAAAGTTAATTTTTTTAAAATATGTGCTGTATATAAAAAATAATGTAAAAAAATAAATCAGAAATGGTCACGAGATGATGTAACTGCATTACATGATGCAGGATTTTGATAATGCATGGTTGCGTTTAATAATTCTACCAGACCGACACAATTTTTCACATACGTTGTAAAGAGTTAGTTGAAATAAAACGGAAGTCGACTGTATTACTCCCTCGACAAAAATTTCACGTAAAATACACGTGATTTTTAAGACTTTTTTTACGAGATTTCCACCAGTTTTCCACCAATTTTCCACCAGCTTGTGGATAATTGGTGGAAAAAGTATTAAAATCCACGTGCATTCCACCAGTTTTTATCCACGAGTTTTTTGATAGTGTCTTTTTTCGTTTTGAAGCAAATTACACAAATGAAAATTTTTAACTTTTTCCATTTAAATGTAATCACGATCGTTTCCCTAACTTGCATTCAAGAGCAAAATAAACGTTTTTCTTTTTATCGTATTAAAAAAAAAAGAGGAAAAAGAAAATAGTTAAAGCAAAGTAATGGGGCAACTAGTATCACTACGAAACGTTCATTTGAGTATAAAGGGAGAAAAAAATCAAGTCGTGAAGAGCGGTCGTTTCGAATGGTTTTCTTTTAAAAGAGATGATTAGCTGCACTTGAAATCTCATCAACTGTTTTTCTGTTATTTCATTATTTTATTCCGCCGCGGCTGCGACGATAGTCGGGTCCAGAGGGGGGAAAGAGGGAAAGAGAGAGAGAGAGAGGGATGAAAAAAGGGGTTGAAGGGGCAGATGAGAGAGGAAAGGGTGGGATAAGGAGAAAGAGATAGGAGAGAATGAAATAATTTCGATGACTCTGTTTTCTCCCCGAGGATGTAAATTATCCCGTCATGATTCAGACAATGACAAAACGTTGCAATCTTAAAACAACGTGATAAACAAGTCACCCTTAATTTGAACTTTATGAATTATGCCGAGAGAGAATGAAAGCTCTCGATTTTTTTTTTTTCGTTTGAAAAGGATCGTGCACGCACAGAAAAAAAAAACGAAAGGGGGAAGGGGGGAGAAAGTTTGGAAAAGTTGTATCCGTGAAAATTGAAGGGCATAAAAAATTCATCAAGTGGCCTACAAATCGAGTCTCCGTGTGTTCAAATGTTGTACTAAAAGGGATGTCTTCATCCGGGGTTACGATGGTTAAATTCACACTGGAGGCAAGAAGACCTTTTTTTTTCTGTCGAAAAATTTTCGCAAAAGTTTTTCGGCAAATACTCTTTTTTTTTACCTAATAAATGCTCTGTCTTTATTGGACAATAAAGTGGAGGGTACGATTAATTGTACCACCGGAAATGCTGTAGCCTATATTTTTGGACTTTTTTCTTATGTTACCACTTTATTTTCGTTTTCTTTTTTTTTTTTTTAGTATTCGAAAAAATAATCAGAACGATAAAAAAAAGAGGTAGCAGAAGAAAAAAGTCCAAAAAATATACAGCATTTCCGGTGGTACAATTAATTGTACCCTTCGATTAATTGGCCAATGGAGACAGGATAAAAAACTTTTTAAAAAATTATTTATCTTTTGGGAATGTTTGGCAATTTACTAATTTATTCTTTAGTGGCAAAGTCTGCTTTTTGTAAAATGATCCGTTAGCTAAACATAGAGGGTCATAGGATCATAATAAATTTTTAGGAAACTTAACATTGTTGGCTTTAATTGTGGCTTTGGTTTAAGATACGACAGTCGGATTAGTCAGTGGTTAAGATTGGACATCAGGATTGGTTTAAGATTTGACATTAAATTTTAAAAATAAATTACTTTTAAACAAGATCTGGAGTAGTGACGAGACGTTAGGGTGCTTCAAAAAAATTTTTCCTTCTCTAACGTTTGCTCCATTTTTAAAACGATGGTTCTTTTAGGGTCTAAAAAGACTCTCTAACTTATTTACATTTTTTGAAGTTTTTTGGGGTTCATCAAGACAAAGATTTTTAATCCGAAATTTTTTATAAAAATTTGTATCTTTGAAACTATTTCGTAATTTCTTACGGAAATTCAACATTGCATAAGATTTTGATGGACTCATTTCTTCCTGCCTAACATGATTACTTAAGAGCAGGTTTCATGCACATAGTCCCTTTCTGCATTAAAGTATCGCGAGGAATGGCTTTTTTGTTAATATTTTGCTTTCTAAGCAAAATATTGAAATTCTGTCCACATAAAACCCTAGGTAATAATTTTCCTCATCTTTTGACATAAAATTCATATTTTTTCAGGTGAAATTGAAGCCATTATTTTGTTTCAAAAATTTTTTTGTAATTTTTTTTTTTCAAACCCAAAAGCCGGTTTTAATTTCTTTTGGAAAAAAGTGAACTTGGTGTTAAAAAATAGAGAAAAACATTTTTTAGGGTTTTGTGTGTACAAAATTTTGATTTTTGGCCTCGGAAGAAAAATATGTAAAAAACAGCCATTCCTTCCGGCCTCCTCTTAACATATAAACGACCTCATATTGAGGATTTAAAAAAAAGCTATGGCGAATAAAAAATCTTGTGAGGAGGGGCATTAAAAATTAGGCTAAAAAATTCCCTTTTGAATTATTAAAAAAAAAAAAAAAAAAAAAGAAGAAGAAGGAAAAAAATTGCAAATTCTATAAATGAAAAATTTTTAAAACGGTTTGAAGTGTTACTGTAGAAGCTATTGAGTATAAAATGTCTTTAAATAAGTCCCATATTCTCTACGTTTTTGACAAAAAAAAGAATGCTTAATAAACTGTAAAAAATTTCCTCCTTCCTTAATAGGATTCCTATCAAAAACTAAAATTCCGAAATTGTTTCTAGATTACCAGTTGTACATTTTAGGCACTTCCAATAATTACAATTTTTTTGGGACCAGTCGGAAATAGTATATTACAACACAAGAGCTGCAAAAGAAAAAATTGTCCGTCGAGGCCGATTTTGAGGCCCGAGCCGAAGGCGAGGGCTTTAAAAAGGTCTCGACGGGTAATTCTTTTGCAGTTCTTGTGTTGTAAGCTACTTTTCATCACAAAGCACAGCGCAATAAAGGTTTTTCTAAAACGCACTAGTGCGGAAAAATAAGTTTTCTGCACTGAGTGATGAAAAAAATTTTTTTTTTTACCTTTTTTTACACCCTCTCCACCGGCAAGATTTTTTTATCGATCGCAATTTTTTTTTAATGCTCAACATATTTTTAATATTTTGAGTGATTACCCTTTTTAAATACAAAGTAGTTTCAAAAATACAAATTTTAATAAAATTTGAAATTTTGAAAAACATTTTGGACCGAAAATATTTGTATATCTTACGGTTAATGTATATAATTCCGTTATTTCATGAAATAACTAGTTATTTTATAAAAAACCAGGTCATTTTAGCTAATGCATATAAATCGAAAATTTTTAAATAAAATAACTAGTTATTGTATAAAATAACGGAAATAGTCTCAGATATTTTATGAACTAACTAGATGAGTTCAGTTAAGTAAAAAAATAGAAAATTTTAATATCGAATCTGTGATCTAAGTAGTTATGTTTAGCTTATTTCAACTAATTTTTAAGAATTCGCGGGACATAAGCTAAATACAGAAAAACAGCAATCTTTTCATAAAAACACTTGCAATGTGATGTGATAATTTTAACTCAGGACCCCAGTGAGGGTCTCCCTAAAATACAGACCATACAGACCCACCCAGACCGAGACCCAGACCAAACACAGACCGAAGGAAATGTTACAGACCAGATATTTTCACATTCCGGACACAGACCGACACCCAGACCAAACACAGACAGTGTTTGGTCTGTGTCTCGGTCTGGGTGGGTCTGTATGGTCTGTATTTTAGGGAGACCCTCACTGGGGTCCTGAGTTAAAATTATCACGATCACATTGCAAGTGTTTTTATGAAAAGATTGCTGTTTTTTCTGTATTTAGCTTATGTCCCGCGAAATTCTTAAAAATTAGTTGAAATAAGCTAAACATAACTACTTAGATCACAGATTCGATATTAAAATTTTCTATTTTTTTACTTAACTGAACGCATCTAGTTAGTTCATAAAATATCTGAGACTATTTCCGTTATTTTATACAATAACTAGTTATTTCATTTAAAAATTTTTGATTTATATGCATTAGCTAAAATGACCTGGTTTTTTATAAAATAACTAGTTATTTCATGAAATAACGGAATTATATACATTAACCGTAACATATGTATCGAAAAATATGTAAGTAATAAATGTTTTTAAAAATCTCACAAAAACTCGAGATCCTTTATTTAGGTCGTAAAGAAGATCATTTTCTGTATAGAGCAAAAATCAAAGAACGTCAATTTTTAGTTCCGTGAGCCACGGAATAAAACCTCTTTATAGTTGGACTTTTAATTTTAGACTTGGAAAAATTCCACAGGGGGCTATCACCGTTGGAGATAATGGACGAAAGAGGCGTAGGTCAAAATGTTAGTGACAGTGGATTTTCTTTTTTAGTTATTCTTGAGTAAACAATATTTCGAACGGGAAAAAATTTAATCGCCTACATAAATTACGAATTTTATTGATAAATAGTAGACCAATTAAAGGCAACAATTAGAGTTCGACGAAGAAAGTGCCGAGGAAAAATCGGAGCACCGCCAGCTTCACGGCGGTACATTTTCGAGCTCAAATGGGACATAGTCCATTATTTTAAGCTTTTTTTGAGTTTTTAGAAAATCCATGTCCCCAAATTTGAACTTTTGAGAATTTTCCTATTTTTTGCTTCACCTGCATATTTCAGATAGAGTTTCATTTATTCATTTTTTTCTAAACTTTATTACGCATTAAAAATTAAATCTTATCACGTTCAGAAATTATTTTTTAACTAGTTTTGCTTTATCCTTCAATTTCTTTACTGGTTTTGCTTCAAGATGAAGTTGATTCATATTTTCCTTATTTCGATTTTTCTTTTTGAAATGACTAATTTGGTCTTCTCTGCCCATATCCCAGGTCTGTATTTTATTTAATATTTTTTTTTCTTTCCTTTTTTCGTTCAAGACAAATTTATATTTAAAAAAAATATTGGTTCATACAGCTCATTACATTCAATCTGCTGGATATTATGGACCTGGTTATCCGCCTCAGCAGTCATATAATATGGAAAAACCTTGCTGCCATCTCGTTGGGTGTACTTGTTGAACCACGAGTTAATTTTAATATCACACAATGTGTATTAATATACAGAATTAAGTAAATTTTGTTTTTTTTTGCCTCGTTGACCCAAGGTGGTGAGGATTGGAATTTATTATAGAAAACCTGACTATTTAAGGGTGGTCCTTATTTTATGAAGTTGGATTTTCGATGAGCTCACCCTGCGATTTTTTTTCTTTGGATAAAAAACAAATCGCTTGAATTTTTAAGATTGTTTGGATGTCGTTTAGCCGTGCCTCGAAGGGCGTGAAAATTTTCAAAATCCCATAAGGGCCGAAAAATCAAAAGGTTTTATTTTTACGTGAAAATGTTTGTTTCCTATCAGAATTTTTATGCAAATGGCTGCATCCATATTAATTTCCATACCCTTTGACGCAATGAAAAATTTGAAAAAAAAATCATGCGATCTTTGTTTAGAAATTAAAATCATTAATGACTTCAAATTCGTAATCTACGCAAAATTTCCGATGGGAAACGATGGTCTTTTACGCGAAAAAAATTTTCGTTTTTGGTCCTTAAATTGGCTTTTGGGTAATTTTAAAGTCATTGCGGCACCTCAAGATCTCCTTCAAAAAATCTGAAAAAATTGGGGTTAATAATATTATAAAAAGGCATCGATTCTTTTATCAGGCGTTTTCAAATTAAAAAATTCGCGTTTTTCGGCCCACCCTAGTCAACATTACGAATGATTTTTGTGGACTCTCATTTCTTCCTCCCTAAGATGATTATTTTATTTTTGGACGACCTCATATTGAGGATTAATAAAAAATTAAGGTGGATGAAAAATCTTGTAGAGGAGGGGCATTAAAATTTAGGATGAAAAAATTCCCTTTCAAATTATTAAAGAGGAAAAAAAAAAAAAAAAAATGAAATATTTTGAAAAAACGGTTTGAAGTGTTTATGTTCTGCTGGATTTGAGGCTATTGAGTCTAAAAAGTCTTTAAATATGCCCCGTATTCTTTACTTTTCTGAGCTGTAGGAGCTTTAAGAAAAGGCAAAAAAAAAAAAAAAAAAAAAAAAAAAAAAACGATTAATAAACGGGGAAAAATTTCCCTCTTTGTTAATGGGATTTCTACCAAAAACTAAAATTCCAAGGTTGTTTCTAGATTTAAGTTGTATATTTTAGGCGCTTCCAATAATTAAAATATTTTTTTGAAACCAGTCGGTAAAAGACATTTTTTTTACCCCCTTTTTTTTCTCTCCCCCAATAAAATTTTTTATCGGTCGGTATTTTTCTTTAATGCTCAACATATTCTTAATATTTTGGGTGATTATTATTTTAAATACGAAGTAGTTTCAAAGATACAGATTTTCATAAAGTTGAAAATTTTTAAAAATATTTTGGACCAATAAATCTTTGTATATGTTGATGGACCCATAAAAAATGTTTTCAAAATCTCAAAAAAATTCGAGAGCCTTTTTTGGTCCGAAAGAACATAATTTTCAATATAGAACAAAAATCAAAGAACGTCAATTTTTGGTTCCGTGAGCCACGGAATAAAACCTCTTTCTAGTTGGTCTTTTAATTTTAGACTTGGGAAAATTCCACAGGGGGCCAGTACCGTTGGAGGTAATGGACGAAAGAGGCGTAGGTCAAAATGTTAGTGACAGTAGATTATCTTTTTTAGTTGTTCTTGAGTAAACAATATTTCAAACGGAAAAAATTTAATCTCCTACATAAATTACAAATTTTATTGATTAATGGTAAGCCTATTGCAGCGCTTTTGAGAATTTTCCTATTTTTTGCTTCACCTGCATATTTCAGATTGAGTTTCGTTTATTCATTTTTTTCTAATCTTTATTACATATTAAAAATTATCACGTTCAGAAATTAATTTTCCAACTAGTTTTGCTTTATCCTTCAATTTCTTTACTGGTTTTGCTTCAAGATGAAGTTGATTCATATTTTTCTTATTTCGATTTTTCTTTTTGAAATGACTAATTTCGTCTTTTCTGCATATATCCCAGGTCTGTATTTTATTTAATATTTTTTTTCTTTTCTCTTTACGTTCAAGGCAAATTTATATTTTAAAAAAAATATTGGTTTCGTACAGCTCATTACATTCAATCTGCTGGATATTATGGACCTGGTTATCCGCCTCAGCAGTCATATAGTATGGAAACACCTTGCTGCAATAAGATTGCTTGCCCTTGTGGAAAATGACTTAATGAAATCATGACTTAATGTTAATAATATCACACAATGTGTATAAATATACAAAATTAAGTAAATTTTGTTTTTCTGCCTCGTTGACCATAGGTGGTGACGATTGGAATTTATTATAGAAAACCTGACTATTTAAGGGTGGTCCTTATTTTATGAAGTTGGATTTTCGGTAAGCTCACCCTGCGATTTTTTTTCTTTTGATAAAAAAAAAAAAAAAAAAAAAAAAAAAAAATCGCTTGAATTTTTAAGATTGTTTGGACGTGCCTCAATGGGCCTAAAAATTTTCAAAATCCCATAAAAGCCGAAAAATCAAAAGTTTTATTTTTACGTGAAAATATTTGTTTCCTATCAGAATTTTTATTCAGATTATGCATTCTTATGCAAATGGCTGTATCCATATTAATTTTCATACCCTTTGACGCAATGAAAAATCTGAAAAAAAATGATGCAATCAAAAAGAAAAAAAATTAGGGAATGAACTCACTAAAAATCCGAAGTTTGTAAAATGACCACGCTACTATTTTTATCAATTTTAGAACAAACAAGAGTTTGCGATAGTTTTTGCTAATATAAACCTATTGCTTTTTTTTTTTTTAAGTTAAAAAAAGGGCCAAGCAGCCAAAGCTATTTATCTAAGCTAATCGTAAGCCATTCGTCTAACTTATATTTCGACTGCTCCGAAGAAAAAGTACCTATTTTTTTTTTAGCAGTACAAAAACTACCTATCTTTTTTTGGACAGTTGAAAAAATACCTATCTTTTTTTTGACGACTTATAAACGATCTATTTAAATGGCCATTGCTGTATACGATAGATCGTTTTTGCAGTAACAAAAAAAAGATAGGTATTTTTTCAACTGTCCAAAAAAAGATAGGTAGTTTTTGTACTGCTAAAAAAAAAATAGGTACTTTTTCTTCGGAGCAGTCGATTTGGAGTTAAGGCAAAACTCGTGTTTTACCAAATATGAGTAATACCAGTAAAATATGTAAAAGAGATTTCCAGTGCACCAAATTCGAGATTAAAGCAAATTTCAGACGGGAAAATCAGGTTTAAGGGCGATTAAGACGCTAATGACGTCATAGGGGTTAACAAGAAAAATTTGGCATAGTGAAATCCGTGTTCTACGGGGTGCGTGAAGTTGGCAGTACAATGAAAAGCTCAAATTCTAAAAACTGTATCATGATTTTGAGCTTTTTTTGAGCTTTCAGAAAAACCAAATTTCAGAATTTGAGCTTTCAAAACAAAAAAGTTATTTACATTATCAACTTTGCCTGCCAAGTTCACGCGCCGTACAATGAAAAGCTCAAATTTTAAAATTGACGCCATTCTATGCCCCTAAATTTGAGCTTTCAAAAAATCATGTTCCCAAATTTGTAGCTGCATAACAAAAAAAGTTGTGCTTTATAATACCAAAAGTTATATGTCCGACACAAAAATTGAGCACTGCCAGCTTCACACCTAGTATTTTTCAAACTAGTAACTGGAAACGGATTTATTTTGTTCCACAGAATTTGAGCTTTCAGAAAACACGACTCTCAGAATTTGAGCTTTCTCCTGTGAAATTTGAAAAAATAGAAAAATACTGTAAATATGCAGCACTGCCAAGTTCACGATCGTTACTTTTCAACTTAGGGATTTAAAACATACCTCAAATGCTTCTGCGAAATTTGAGCTTTCAGAAAATATAACGTTCAAAATTTGAGCTTTTCCCGTTTAATGAAAAAAAAAACGAATTATTGAATTATTATTTGACCGAGTACTGCCAAATTCACATACGACTCTTTCGGACCTCAAAATTTAAAATTGATTCCGCCCTATTCTCTAGAATTTGAGCTTTCTGAAGATGTAACGCTCAAAATTTGAGCTTTTCTGGTCTAATTAAAAAAAAAATTATTGAATTGCGATTTTATTGAGTACTGCCAAATTCACATACGATTCTTTTGGAGCTTGAAATTTGAAATTGATTCTACCTTATTCTCTGGAATTTGAGCTTTACGAAAATATAACGCTCAAAATTTGAGCTTTTCTCGTCTAATTAAAAAAAAAGTTATTGAATTGCGATTTTATTGAGTACTGCCAAATTCACATACGATTCTTTTGGAGCTTGAAATTTAAAATTGATTCTGCCTTATTCTCTGGAATTTGAGCTTTCGGAAAATATAACGTTCAAAATTTGAGCTTGAAAAGAAAAAAAGTTATTCCCATTATCAACTTGGCACTGCTGACTTCACGGAAATTTTTTTAGCACTCGAAAGGCGTAAACGATCCTATTTTATTCTCTCAAATTTGAGCTTTCAAAAGACATAACGTTCAAAATTGAGCTTTTCCCGTTTAATGAAAAAAAAAACGAATTATTGAATTATTATTTGACCGAGTACTGCCAAATTCACATACGACTCTTTCGGACCTCAAAATTTAAAATTGATTCCGCCCTATTCTCTAGAATTTGAGCTTTCTGAAGATGTAACGCTCAAAATTTGAGCTTTTCTGGTCTAATTAAAAAAAAAATTATTGAATTGCGATTTTATTGAGTACTGCCAAATTCACATACGATTCTTTTGGAGCTTGAAATTTGAAATTGATTCTACCTTATTCTCTGGAATTTGAGCTTTACGAAAATATAACGCTCAAAATTTGAGCTTTTCTCGTCTAATTAAAAAAAAAGTTATTGAATTGCGATTTTATTGAGTACTGCCAAATTCACATACGATTCTTTTGGAGCTTGAAATTTAAAATTGATTCTGCCTTATTCTCTGGAATTTGAGCTTTCGGAAAATATAACGTTCAAAATTTGAGCTTGAAAAGAAAAAAAGTTATTCCCATTATCAACTTGGCACTGCTGACTTCACGGAAATTTTTTTAGCACTCGAAAGGCGTAAACGATCCTATTTTATTCTCTCAAATTTGAGCTTTCAAAAGACATAACGTTCAAAATTTGAGCTTTTCCCGTTAAAAAAAAAAAAAAAAAAAAAAAAAAATGATTGATTTACCATTTTGCCGAGTACTGCCAAATTCACATACGACTCTTTCGGAGCTCGAAATTTAAAATTGATTTTACCTAATTCTTTGGAATTTGAGCTTTCTGAAGATATAAGGCTCAAAATTTGAGCTTTTCTCGTATAATTTTAAAAAAAAAAATCAAGATAAATATGCATAGACAGATGTTTTAGGCTCGAATGCACATCGGATAATAGGATTAAAAGAAGTTTCGGGGAATTGGAGAAAGGAATACCAGGTTAAAAATTTTGTCAAAAGTAAAAAAATGACCATGAAAAGAGTTAAGAATAATTCCGGATGACAATTTAAGAAAAGAGGAAATAAATTTTAAAAAATTAGGGCTAAAACTTATGGCGAATGTATATTTTTATATCTGCACCATTCCAAGAAAAAAGCAACAATTGAGATTTCTGAGAATTATTATTAGTATTATTAACTTAACAACAAAAAAATAACAATTAAAATATGAAGTCAAAAACCTTTTTCTTGAAAAATATTTAATACTTAAAAAAAAACTGCCTTTAGAATCAATTGTATTGTTTTTTTTTATTAATATTTAGTTTATAATAATAATCCTTGGCTTTTAGAGGGCACAAAAAGTGCCCGAAACGAAAATCGTTATTCAATAATTCTTTTTTTTTTTTAATTATACGAGAAAAGCTCAAATTTTGAGCGTTATATCTTCAGAAAGCTCAAATTCCAAAGAATAAGGTAAAATCAATTTTAAATTTCGAGCTCCGAAAGAGTCGTATGTGAATTTGGCAGTACTCGGCAAAATGGTAAATCAATCATTTTTTTTTTTTTTTTTTTTTTTTTTTTAACGGGAAAAGCTCAAATTTTGAACGTTATGTCTTTTGAAAGCTCAAATTTGAGAGAATAAAATAGGATCGTTTACGCCTTTCGAGTGCTAAAAAAATTTCCCGTGAAGTCAGCAGTGCCAAGTTGATAATGGGAATAACTTTTTTTCTTTTCAAGCTCAAATTTTGAACGTTATATTTTCCGAAAGCTCAAATTCCAGAGAATAAGGCAGAATCAATTTTAAATTTCAAGCTCCAAAAGAATCGTATGTGAATTTGGCAGTACTCAATAAAATCGCAATTCAATAACTTTTTTTTTAATTAGACGAGAAAAGCTCAAATTTTGAGCGTTATATTTTCGTAAAGCTCAAATTCCAGAGAATAAGGTAGAATCAATTTCAAATTTCAAGCTCCAAAAGATCGTATGTGAATTTGGCAGTACTCAATAAAATCGCAATTCAATAATTTTTTTTTAATTAGACCAGAAAAGCTCAAATTTTGAGCGTTACATCTTCAGAAAGCTCAAATTCTAGAGAATAGGGCGGAATCAATTTTAAATTTTGAGGTCCGAAAGAGTCGTATGTGAATTTGGCAGTACTCGGTCAAATAATAATTCAATAATTCGTTTTTTTTTTTCATTAAACGGGAAAAGCTCAAATTTTGAACGTTATATTTTCTGAAAGCTCAAATTTCGCAGAAGAATTTGAGGTATGTTTTAAATCCCTAAGTTGAAAAGTAACGATCGTGAACTTGGCAGTGCTGCATATTACAGTATTTTTCTATTTTTTCAAATTTCACAGGAGAAAGCTCAAATTCTGAGAGTCGTGTTTTCTGAAAGCTCAAATTCTGTGGAACAAAATAAAATCCGTTTCCAGTTACTAGTTTGAAAAATACTAGGTGTGAAGCTGGCAGTGCTCAATTTTTGTGTCGGACATATAACTTTTGGTATTATAAAGCACAACTTTTTTGTTATGCAGCTACAAATTTGGGAACATGATTTTTTGAAAGCTCAAATTTAGGGGCATAGAATGGCGTCAATTTTAAAATTTGAGCTTTTCATTGTACGGCGCGTGAACTTGGCAGGCAAAGTTGATAATGTAAATAACTTTTTTGTTTTGAAAGCTCAAATTCTGAAATTTGGTTTTTCTGAAAGCTCAAAAAAAGCTCAAAATCATGGTATAGTTTTTAGAATTTGAGCTTTTCATTGTACTGCCAACTTCACGCACCCTGTTCTACGACCTGAAAAAACATTTATCCCAATTTAATTTTTAAATTTCAATTGTTAAAAAATATCCGTGCCATATAAGCAAAGTAAATACTGAAAACATTTTGGCGGTAAACCTTTTTTCTGCTTAAAGACACCCCTAAGCTGTGGTGAAAAATAATTAAAATTTTTGTAGTGTTTTTACACCAAAATAAAGCCGTCTGCTACAAAGTCCAAAAGTCAGCTACAAAATAAAGTCAGCTACAAAATCTCAAAACTTTTTTTTTCCTTCACACCCTCAACTTTTAGCTTATGCCAAAATCATAAAGAAAAAAAACCTGATATTTTTGTAAAAGTTATTTTTTATTCAGAAATTAACAAAAAAAAAATGAAGAAAATTTGGCCCAGAAAAAGGTCTATTGATTTGGATATTGGTTTGTTTATGTAGAATTTAGGGCCTGTAACAAATATTTTTTAATCACATACAACACAAGAATTTTTTTCTTCTAAAAGCCCATTTGAGTCTGTATAAGAGGCAAAAAGAAAAAAAAAATCAGAAAAAAATCTACTGCTTCAAACTCATCAAAAAGTTTTATTTTTGTATTTGATTCCTTGTTACATCTCTGTTCGTTTTCAAATGAGGAGTCAAACAAAATTTTAGCCAGAAATAAGTAAAAACATTTTTAAAAACATCAATTAAAATTTTTCTTCTTGAAGGATCAAAAATTACAAATTTGAATTATTCAGAATGGAAAGTATCCGGAAGCATAAATTGGTCAACAAAAAAAGGAAGCTCTTTAATCGGTTTTGCAATCGCACATGCATTTTCTTAAGAAAGATGAGCAGTGGCCGCTAACGAGTCCGTCTTTTTTACAGGCGTCTTGACATTTTTCACGGCTCCACCACCAACAAGGACCTTTGAAGGACTTTGACTGACAGTCCTTGCCATTCGATTGCTCAGCCGATTGCTCATCAGCAAACGCTAAATCTGAAACTGAAAAAGAATAAGTTTAAAAATATTTTATTTATAAATCAGAGCTTATAGGTACAACCCCTAAAATGACTTGAGTGCCCGTGCGAAAAAGAGATGCATAAATAACATATAAAATCATGTATCAAAAAATGAACACGCATAAAAAATGCATAATTTTTGCCAAAAATTATGCATATTCAAATTTTTGTATAAATTGTCCTGTCTACCTTGGCCAATTAATCGAAGGGTACAATTAATTGCACCATCAAAAATGCTGTATATTTTTGGACTTTTTTCTTCTGCTACAACTTTTTTTTTGTTTTTTGTTTTCATTATTTTTTGTAATCGAAAAAATAATCAAAGCAATAAAAAATAAGTGGTAGCAGAAGAAAAAAATCCAAAAATATACAGAATTTCCGGTGGTGCATTTAATTGTATTCTTGGATTAATTGGCCGATGGAGACAGGGTTGATTGCTCTGTCTCCATTGAAGAATTAATTGGAGGGTACAATTAATTGCACCACCGGAAATGCTGTATATTTTTGAACTTTTTTCTTCTGATACCACTTTTTTTTTTCGTTTTCCTTATTTTTTGTAATCGAAAAATAATCAAAACAATCAAAAAAAGTGGTAGCAGAAGAAAAAAGAAAATTTCCGGTGGTACAATCAGTTGTACCCTTCGATTAATTGGCCAATGGAGACAGGACATATGTCCGAAACTTAATGCGGTGACGTCATTTTTCTCTTCCGAACACGTAGAGTGGATATATCAAATCTACTTCCGGTGCTGTCATTCGTTACATGATTGTAATTACGTAATTATCAAATGGAGACGTAGCTTGGGTTCCTCAAAATCGAAGGAAAATAATTAAAATTTAGAGATGTTTAATGTCCAGTGATTCGATTTTGAGGTGAGATGGAGACGCACAATTAGCAAGGCCTTCTTTTTTTTTTTTTTAAATATTCAAAAGGTTTACTCACCTAAAGCTGAAATAAGCAGAATCGTAAACAGTAGTAATTTCATTTTTAAAAATCTTATATCACTGATTCTCACTCTTTTAAAAAAATTTTTTTATCAAAAAATTGAACAGTTTAAACTTCGCTGCAGCGGCCGATTTTGCAAACGTGTATCGGAAAATCACATAACATTTTTTTTATTGCACTCAGGTTGTTATCTTTGCATTTGACATTTAGAGGAACGATAAATCAAATTATTTTTTGTGCAAAGATTAATGTTGGGCATAAAAGTAACAAGACCATAGCCAACCCGAGAGATTATAAGAAAGAGTATGAGGTGCTCAAATGGTCCCTTAACGCATTCCCCGTCGTATTTTTAGTTACTGGCTTCCGAAAATATAATGCAAAATGATTCAAATTCAACATAATTAGGCCCCTTTCCCCGCTTTCCTTTTAGGTTTGCTGATATGTATAACTTCATTTTTGAAGGGGCAATAAATTTTTGAAAAAGCTCCAAAAAAAAAAAATTTGGCGATTTTGGTGCTCACTTAAAGATTGCATTTTGGGAATAACTTTGTCTACCTACGATGACCGTGATAAACCGGTTTAGTCTCCAGGCATAGACTGGCAAAAGCGGAAATTCCCCCTCCCCACCCCCCTCCCCCAAGCAGGGAGGTTAGCCGCTCTAGGAAATAGAATAACCCCTCCGAAATTATGAATTAAACGGCTCTTTTTTGAGGCCAGATAAAAAAAAACCTTCCTTGTTCCTTTCGCATTTACTTTTTACCTTTTCCACGCCCTGTTAATACCGCTTTTTCATCCAGTAACTTTCATACTCGATCCTAAAAAAAATAAAAAAAGCGGTAATAAAAAACCTTTAAAAAAATTAACTTAACGAATTAAGTCGGCGTTCCCAAGTAATTCTTACACCGTTTACAAGTTAATTCAATTAATTGATGAAATATAAAAGTGTGTAACTAAAAACACCGAGGAAGGGGAAAAAAAAAAAAGATTTCCTCCTTCCTCGCCTTTTGGACTTGGGAAACCGTCAGAACCGTAAATAGCGCACCCCATTACATATTTAAAAAGACGCTTTGTTTGGTTTTAAAATCGTTTTAAAATTATAGAGCGCATTTGATCGTTTGATTTGCAGATTTTTACTATAATTTTTCAAAGAAAAACATTTTTTTTTTAAAAATGAAATTCGCGAAGAGGGAAGAATTGAAACGCGACTCGGAGCTGGATACACTCCTGTTAAATAGGGTTCCGCAAGTCCTATGGGAGAAATTAACAGTCTGGTATATTTATAGAGCAGGGTGAACTCCATCCAGTGCAGCAGAATGCTCTAATTTAATTCCATTACCTTAATGAAGATACAAAATAGATTCATGCATATTAACTAGAAGAATTTCAGATTCTCTCAACCCGTGGAGCCTGTCATGTTTTTATATAACGTATGCGGTCGGAATTTTCTCCAGTGTGAATGATCCTTTTTGTATTCAAGATTATTTGCTTTGTAATTTTAAATTAAGTCGAAACCTTAATTTTTTCCTCTTTAGGATGTGCTGAGTTTTATTTTGAAAGCGAAGGCTCCTACCCGAATGCAAGGCACACCGTAGAGTAGCTTAATTAAAATTTTTGGCATTTTTTTTTTTGGCCCTTTTTGCCCTTCGCAAAAAAATTTAAAAAATACGTTTCTGAAGCTACTTTTTGAGTACTTTAATCCTACGGTAGCGACATTTGGATCCGGCGATCATATTATAGAAAAAAAAATTTTTTTTAGTCTTTAAAAAATTCTGGCACTTATTCTGGGCACTTAAAAAATTGGCACTTACACCAAAATAAAGCTCTTATTTTTCTCTTTCATCTTGATTTTCATTTTTTCAAATCGGACGATCCGTTCAGGAGTTTTAAACGAAAAACGAAATTTCTTCAACCCCCAAAATCGCCACTTAGGGGTTGCAAAAAAAATTTTCGACTTCACCAAAAATCATCTCTGAGGTACCCGAACAAAGTAGCAATGATAACTAAAAAATTTTTTTCATGGGCGGCTATCTTATGGTTTTCCTGTACCACACAGTAAAAAATATTATGTAATTATGTTGAAATCGGTCTACACAATATTTTTCTGTTGTTTTTTCCAAAAGGTAAACATAAACAAAAAACAACATAAAAATTATGTAGACCGATTTTAACATAATTATGTTAATTTTTACATAAAATTTTTTACTGTGCAGCCTTTGATTATTTAATTTTAGTCTTTTGTGTTATTTTAAGATTATTTTTGATTATTCCTGTTCAAAAAAGAATCTAATTTGATGTTCTGTTTCCACTAGATAATTAATTGTCCAGTACTACCGGAAATGCTGTATATTTTTGGACTTTTTTCTTCTGTTACCACTTTATTTTCGTTTTCATTTTTTTTAGTGTTTGAAAAAGTAATCAAAACAATGAAAAAAGTGGTAGCAGAAGAAAAAAGTCCAAAAATGTACAGCATTTCCGGTGGTACAATTAATTGTACCCTTCGATTAATTGGCCAGTGGAGACGGGAAATGACAAAAATGACATTTTTAGTTAAAATACTTACCCTTTGTCTGAAGTCAAAAAACATGCATGTTTCATGGTTGGCGAATTAAGAGGAATCATCAGTGAATTTTAAGCGATCATCGATTCATAAGTTAAACATAAGCGGAAATATCAAATCGAGGCAGCAGACAAGTCACTGATGTCCCCTTAATGGAAGGGTAAAATTAGTTGTACCACCGGAAATTTTCTTTTATCTTCTGCTACCACTTTTTTTTTATTGTTTTGATTATTTTTTCTAACACTAAAAGTATTGAAAACGAAAAACAGTGGTATAGCAGAAGAAAAAAGTTAAAAAATATACAGCATTTCCGGTGGTACAATTAATTGGAAAGTACAATTAATCCAGTGGAGATAGAGCAAAACGCTTATTGTAAAACTTTATTTAAAAATTTTATTTCGGGACTATAATTCCTTGTAGCCCGGAAAATTCATTCAGATATATCATGGCTCTCTCGTAAAAGACTTCTCGCAGATCAGCCTTGCAGTTAGTTATAAATTTTTTAAAAAATTTTACCATCATTCTGTCTCACTTTTAAGAGGAAAAAAACAAGTCTCGAGACAAAAAAAAAAAAAGCGAACGTGAGCACGCTTGTTTTTGGGTGAAAAAATCCAGAAAAAAACGAGGGACAAACACCACATAAAATAAAGTTTACATACTGAAATCCGGGGGAAAGAGGAAAAAAAAAAACTCAGTATGGAGTCACAGTTTTCCAGAATCGAGGGTGTAGAGGATGCTTCAGAGGGTAGGAAGGAGGGTGAACGGAGCGGAATAGCGTTAATGCTATCATCCAATCAACGTAATTCGATAGAACTCCCGCGAGCCGTTTCCAGGGTAAAACGTTAGAAAACGTATTCAACGATGGAGGTAAAACTCCGGAGAACGTCATCATACGCTATGGCAAACACACGCAGACAGATGTTTATTTTACATTATTCAATTTAAATCCCAGGCTTTTGCCAATTTTTAATTTGTCAGAAAATATCGTGTACGAAAGTTTCCTACTGTTTTATTGAAAATACCAGCTAGAGGGATTTTTTTTTTTTACTTTTTATTTATTTATTTTATTTTTATTTTATATTTCCGCACGAGTACGAATTTTTTTTTTCCATGTACACGGTATACCTGTTTTCAAAAAGAAGAGAAATTATCTGTGGGGTAGGGGAGAAAGAGGATGCTAAGGGGGGGGGGGGGTTAGGGGAGAGGGGGAGATATTGATTACCGAACCCTAATCAGTCGATCGGATATAATTTTATATAAACTTTCAAATTATAAAAAATTTAATTTAAAAATTGTTTCTGACGTTTCAAATAGGTAGCGCTTTACTCCAAAAAAAAAAAAAAAAAAAAAATTCGAAAGGGATGCAATTTTGCAGCTTGGGAGATTTTCTAATGCCCGGAATATTCTTAGAATCTCCGCTAAAAAATCAATCCCCAAGATAATATTTCAAAAGCTTTGGGAATTTTTATTAGGGGTCATGTATATATTACGTAAGCATGTTAAGGGGGGGAGGGGGTCTCGTAAATGCTTACGACACCTTACCAAGGGGAGGGGGGGGGGTGCCGTTGGTTCCATTAAAAAAAAAATGCTTACGTAATATGTACATGACCCCTTATCTTCGATGCAAAATTAATCTCCAGGGGCCATGCACTTAATATACGGAAGCGTATTTAAGGGGAGGAGGAAAGGGTTGAAAGCAGGAATCTATTGCTTTGCTCGCTAGAAAGCCGAATGCATGCCGGAATAGCTTCAGGTTTGCAGAGAAAAAAAATCGTCACGTATGGGACCAATCAGGTCAGGTATATTATAATAGTATATAAAAAGGGGGCGGGGGTTCGAAATTGAAATCTTATGGAGGTGGTTTTCAATAACTTAATTTTGCTTCTAAGGAGGAGACAAGGTCAAAAATTGCCAGTCATGCTTACGTCGTACTTGAATGACCCGATTGAGCTTTCCAGACCAGAACTCCTTTTCTAAAACTGAAGCAAGATTTATAAACAGAGTAGGGTTTTCCAGGAGGGTTTTTTTTTTTTTACGAATTTTTGAATTTCGGCGAACGCACCCCATGATCCTTTTAAAGTAACCAAAAGAAGATTCCCTGATTTTTTTCCAGATTTTTTGGGCTTCGTTTAGTCGTGTACCAAGGGACCAAAAACTTCGCGTAAAGGCCGAAAAATCAGAAATTTTATTTTTGTGTAGTACTAGTTGTTTCCTATTTGGGGTTTCATGCAGATCACAAAAATGAAGTTAAAATTTATTTATGACAAACAATTGCTGGGCTAGAGGACAAAAATATGAAGAATTTAGCAAAAATTTGTGGCTATAGCATATTTTGCTAATTTTTTTACTTATTTCGGCCCCTACCAACAAAACCGTATGAGATGTATAACTATTGACTATATTTTCGTGATCTGCATATAAATCCGAGTAGGAAACAACTATTTTTACGTAAAAATAAAACTTTTGGTTTTTTCGGTCGTTGCTGAAATTTCGAAATTTTTAGGTCCCCGGGGATACGGTCAAACAACGTCCAAAAAATATGGAAAAAATTTGGCAATCTTCTTTCGGTTACTGTAAAAGAATTAGGGGTTGCGTTAGCCGAAATTCAAAAATTGGTAAAATAAGGGCCACCCTAACCGAAGCCTTTCCCAACTGGCTAAGGGTCTGCATATTTAAATTTTCGGACAGAGAAAAAAAAAAAGGGGTTGAGGAAAGCAAAAATTGTGCTGCCATAATACATATGTGTGTCTCATAGACACTTCAAATAATCTCTTATGTCATTGGAAATAAGAATATGCAGAAATAAATAATCGTTTACAAGAAGGCCCATTTCTAATTTCAGTGGATCTCTGCCCTCCCCCCTTTCTGCATATCTCCTCGACTCGAATAAAAAGAAATCCATTTTTATTGTTCCGATTATTCACATTGACTTTTTTTCCATGCGTAAATGTCAAAGTTTTCAATAGATATTTTTTTTATTTCCTATTTTTTTCGAAATAGAAAGGAAGGAAGGGGGGAAAAAAATTACGAAAAACGAGATGCCAGTCTACTCGGGACGTCGATCCCATTTTTTCAAGATTCGGAATATGTCCCTGGAAATCCCTTGAAATAGTTGTGAATAAATAAAAGCTCACTATTTCATAGACGGTTTCTTCATTCTTTCTGTCTTCTCCCGGGAATATAATGCTGACATTTTAGACTTGAAACAAATTTATCTGCCTTTCCGGAGGAGAAAAAAAGAAAGATGTTGCAAAGGATAAGAAGAAGAAGAAAAAAAAGTAGTCGGCTAAATTTCATTCAATTTAAATTTCAGCTCATATTTTTTCCAATATATATTTTTTTTTCAATCTTTTTTTTTAAGAATAAAAAAGTTATACTCCATATTTTTTCCGTAAAAATCTTTTTTTTTTTTTTTTTATGTCGCGTTTATAAGTCGAATGCGTATCGCATTAGGCTGATTAAAGATATTATTTTCCAAAATTTTTTTGTCTTCGAATTTTTTTTTTAATTCAGCGGGCGTCAGCGAAACTTGGAAAATGCATACAAAGAAAAAAATGTTATTCCCTCCCCAGTAAAAAGTTACAAAGTTACTGCTAAACTAGCTGTGAATCAGACGAAGGAGAGTTAAAACAAACAATTTCAGTTAAAAGAACGAACGATTTTACGGCTCTAATCCCTCGGGTAAAATTTGCCCACCCTAGACTAAAATAAAATCAAATCAACGAAATCAAATTACGCTCTTGTTTGTCATAGTAATGCTCATTTATTGTCACTTTTGAGATGTTATGCTACCCTTGGAAGTAAATTCTTTATTCCCCGATAGGAACCGATAGTTCCTTTTACGATCGGAGGAAAAAAAAAAAAAAAAAAAGAAAAAAGTTCTCGTAAAGGGAAAATTTAATAGGTTAGGATGTTTTTGCGATATATGTAATTCGAATAATTGATCTGATGTTTTTTTTTTTTTTACTTTCAGAATCCTACAGCATTAGTGTTTCACTGAGTTAGATCTGGAACTTTTTTGTCTTTGTCTTCCATTCTAAGAAAAAGTGCAAATAGTACGGGGAGGTTTTTCTTTTGCGGAAAAATGTAAGTATGAAGTTTCTTTTACGTGCGGAGGATTCTACCACTTTTCTGCCGTGCAAAGCGATCTTGTTCTACCTTCATTTTTGTCTACCGCATTTATTCATTCGGTAAACATGAACCTGCTATGGGGTATTTTCAGGTATTTTTATTTTTGAAAAATTTTGGTGTAAAAATAAAGTACTTATACTTAAGGAATTATTTGTGTAGTGAAAAGTATTTTTTTTTTTTTAATTTTCTGTATGCAATAATTTGCTAAAGTTGGGGCTTGAAAATTATAAATCAAAACGGTTGGAATGAGCGCGGAAGCGTTGTGACGTCATATGTTATTATCGTTCTACCCGGAAAAAGTTTCTAAGAATGCGGTGGCTTGGTTATAAACACGATCTTACACACAGGTCAGGCAACTCGGGTATCCCTCATATGGACAAAATTGCCCCCCGAGTTTGAAGCAGAAGAATAGTTCCAAATTTACTCGATTGATGGCTGGAGCTGTATTTAGGGAATCACGTGTTCTGGCAGCCAACATAAAAAAAGTGTTTTGAAAGAGTTGATTGGATGGAGGGCATATCACGTGATTCCAACAACTACAGCTCCAGCCATCTATCGAGTAAATTTGGAACTATTCTTCTGCTTCAATTCCGGGGGACACTTTTTAAGATAGCAGTCCCCTGACCTGAATGTAAGATCGTGGTTACAAATATTGAAAGCATCGCATTCTATGACAAAGTTTTCGGCAGAACGATATTAACATATGACGTCACAACTCTTCAGCGCTTATTCCGACCGTTTTGATTTACAATTTTTAAGCCCCAATTTTAACAAACGATTGCATACAGAAAAACTTTTTTTTAAATACTTTTTATTACACAAATAATAGTTCTTGAAGTATATGTAGTTTTATTTTTACACCAAAATTTTTAAAAATAAAAATACCTGAAAATACCCTATTCAATTCTGAAGTGGAGATAGGACAAAATCTAATTGCACGGCAGTTTTCAGGATTCTTGAGTCCCGTACGAAAAGAGATGCATAAATAATGTAAAAATCATGTATAAATTATGCAAAATGACTTGTACTTATATAAAAAATTCATAAATTTCACTACGTCCGTGAAGATGGCAGGACCCAGTCAACGGATTTGATCGAAAATAGTCTTATATAGTAGCTTTTTTCATTGTTCTTTAATAGTTCCGTGATTGTTCCAATTTGTTCTCTAACCTGAAAAAAACTGGAGCCAAAAGTTGGTGGGTCCTGCTAACTTCACGCGAACAGGACCCAATTTGAATTTATCAACAATTTTTGCCTTTGTCGGTTGCTTTTGATTTGTTCTTCATTGTTCCGGCCAATTCAACGTTTGTTCTACAACAGGTATGACAGTATTAGGAGGAGTAAGGGCACTGCCAACTTCACGGAAATAAAATAAAGTCAAATTCAGACGTTTAAATAGCTTGAATCGATTTCATTTAGTTTGTTTTCCGAGAAAAAGGTTTGTTCTTGTACGAAAAATACTATCATGTTGAATTTTTCATTTTTGGAAAGACATTCTGGGTGTGAAAAAATCAGGGCCTGTTTGTAATATTTAGGACTTGTCTATCAATGTCTTTTTGACTGTTCTGATATGTTCTACAAATATTTCGGTACTCCATCTTCTCAAATCCTGGAAATACAGACTTTTGAGGTCTGCATGCAGCAGGACCCATTTTTCCCCCCAATAGAGCTCGCCATCTTTCCGGTTTGTTATTCAATCTGCTGCCACGTCGGGTTTACATTTTTCTTTTTTTTTGTCCATTATTGATCAGACATCGTTTGTTCTCGATTGTTCTCGATTGTTCTCGTTTGTTGTCGTTTGTTCTAGATTGCTCTCAATTGTTCTCGTTTGTTCTTCCCTGACAAACGACTGAACGAACGACATTTGATCAGAACTTTCAATCACAAATGAACTCAAACGATTTTCGGACGAGAACAAACGAGAACAAACGAGAACAATTGAGAACAATCGAGAACAAACGATGTTTCATCACTACAATAATGCCAGGTATTCCAAATTATCTTGTTAATACCAGAACAATCAAGAACAAACGACTTTTGATCAGAACTTTCAGCCACAAATAAACTTAAACGTTTTCCTGACGAGAACAAACGAGAACAATCGAGAACAAACGAGAACAAACGAGAACAAACGATGTCTGATCAATAATGGAGTAGCTAAAATATTCTCAGGAAATAACTCCCGGTAAAGTTAACTTTTCAATATCACAGATCAATTAAAACAAATTAAGTGATTCTTCATTAGTATCCGTTAATAGGAGAAAACTTGAGTAACACCTATAAAATTATAACTTTTCCGAAATTTGGAACTCGCAGATTCAGGACTAATAGCGTGTTAATGAAAATTTTCCATGCTTAATTTTACATTAAACTAAAAACCTAATAATTTCTTAACGAAGAATCTCCGAGATTGCTTTGACTCGTTTGTAATCTACAATTTTCTTTTTCAAACGCTTTAGTAGAAAACAGAGTTGTAAAAATTTGATTTCAGGATATTGAAAATATGAAAAGCAATACAGGCCTATTTGAAGTAAATTCTATTAGTCGGAAACATCACAAACCCCGTGCTTATAAGCTTTCTATTATAAAATAGCTTTCTATTAAATCTAAGCTTTCTAATCAGATTCTAATTAAAACGAGCCTCTATGGGGCCGCTTTGCGGCCCCTTGTATAATATTGTAATAATATTGCTCCATTAATTTTTTACTTTGCAATTTCTTATATCTCCATTTGAAAAACCGTATGGTGGAATTCAAGTGAAAGATAAATATGCTAGGTTGAGAGTTCCAGGGAAATGGAAACTTTTTTAAGGGGATCTCCAAATTACTTATTTTGACATGAAAGACAACCAAAATATTTTGCTAAAGACAAATTTACAAATTTACAAATTTACAAATTTACAAATTTACAAATTTACAAATTTACAAATTTACGAATTTACAAATTTACTCAAATTTCCTCAAAGTTCCCCTGGAAGGAGGTTTTTGAGACTGATTTCAGCGAGTTTTGAGCTTTGAGAAATATTCTTTAGTCGTAGAAAAAAGTTTTTAGTTTTTCGGAAGTTATTGCAAAAAAATGTGCGGTATAAAAAAGGGTATAGAATTTAAAAAATTTCTAATAAAAAAAAAGAATTTGTCTGAGTTTAAATAGGTTAAGTTGGCTTCTAAATAAATAAAAAACAAAAATTGAAAAAAACTCTCTTAAAATAAAGTTTGTGGACATACCTTTCCTCTTTTATATAGTAGTGGATGGAAGTGGAAGTGGATATTTAAATATAAAAATCTTTATGTAAATACTTTTCAATATTTTAAAAATATTATATGCAATTTTTTTTTTGAAACAAAATACGATAAAAATATTTTAAAAATGTTGACAAAGATTTTAAAATGTTTTTTATTATTTTTTGTTTCAAAAAATAATATTACTTTGCTTATTGAGGTTCATTTGTAAATTCGAAAACTGCTTTTGTTTTTTTCCCCATCACAGGTTCCAGGGAAAAAATGAGCAATTTTCGGACTTGAAAAGCAATAACAGGATTTTGAGCTTTTTTTGAGCTTTCACGAAAACCAAATTTGAGAATTTGAGCTTTGAAAACAAAAAAAGTTATTTGCGTCGTTAACTTTGTGCTGCCAGCTTTCCGGGCAGTACAGTGAAAAGCTCAAATTTTAAAATAGACGCTGTTCTATGCCCCAAATTTGAGCTTTCGAAAAATTATGTTCCCAAATTTGTAGCTACAAAACAAAAAAAAAAAAATAGTTGTGTGTGCTTTATGATACAAAAAATTGAGCAGTGCCAGGTTCACATTTATTACTTTTCGGAAACGGATTTTATGTTATTCTATTATAATTGGAACTTTCGGAAAACACAACTTTTAGAATTTGAGCTTTCTCCTGCGACATTTAAAAAAAATATTAAAACATCGTAAATATGCAGCACTGCCATATTCAGGTCCGTTTTTTTTTTTCAACTTAGGAATTTAAAACCTACCTCAAATTCTTCCCGAGCTTTTTGAAGTTTTAACGTTCAAAATTTCAGCTTTTTTTGAGCTTTCACAAAAACCAAATTTCAGAATTTGAGCTTTGTAAACAAAAAAAGTAATTTGCGTTGCCAACTTTGTGCTGCTAGCTTTCCGGGCAGTACAGTGAAAAGCTCAAATTTTAAAACAGACGCCGTTCTATGCCCCCAAATTTGAGCTTTCGAAAAATTTGGTTCTCAAATTTGTAGCTACAAAACAAAAAAAAAATTGTGTGTGCTTTATGATAACGAAAATTGAGCACTGCCAGGTTCACACCTATTATTTTTCGGAAACGGGTTTTAGGTTTTTCTACTGAGTTGGAGCTTTCAGAAAACACAACTTTTAGAATTTGAGCTTTCTCCTGTGACATTTGAAAAAAATATTAAAAGATCGTAAATATGCAGCACTGCCAGATTCAGGTCCGTTTTTTTTTTTTTTTTTTTTTTTTTCACCTTAAAAATTAAAACCTACCGAGCTTTAAATTCTTCCCGAGCTTTTTGAAATTATAAGGTTCAAAATTTGAGCTTTTTCCCTTTGGTTAAAGAATAGAATATATTTTTGAAATATTTGGTTCGCCGGTTCAAAATATTTTCGATTCCCATGCCCGGACTCCGATTCCGGGAAATCCAATATGTCATCGACGTTGAAATCCTGTCTTTATGAAAAATGTTAAGAAAAATATTCGAGAAAATTCAGGAAATCGCACACCAAAGAAAACAAAATTTTTTTTAGCATTTTTCTCTTAAATATTTAACCGACCCGATCAAAAATATAGTCTCCTGAATTTAGTAATTATTTTTTCCTTTTTTTTTCAGCTCTTCGGCTTACCTGTTTTCGAGTCTTCTTCGTTCCCGATGAAAAGTCTGCTTTTTAAATTATCCTGGGGTTCCTTTTTCGGGCCGGAACCTGCTGAAGACCTGGAGTCCTCCGGATCAATGATAGGGGATGCGGACGAATCCCGGCTGTGCTGCTTTTGGCTCCTTGAAAATTCCGACGTCGGGGACTCCATCGATTTCGACTCGCTCAAACCGTTCACATTATTCTCTAAGGTAACGTTCAACAATCTGTCCTTGTTGTTGTTGTTGATGTTGTTGTTGTTGTTCGCGCCTAAAAAACTGAAATCGATCCTTTTCGAATTTTTTTGATGATGATGATGATTAGTAGCATCCCCTATCAAATTCGCGATGTCCATTTTGTGGTGACCGCACGTTTTCGACGGTTTGTCGTTTTCCGATTCCGAAAGGACGAGGCTCGGTTGCTCGTTGTTGCTTTTCGGCGGGGGATCATCCGGGGTTTTGGAATTTCTAAAATCTAATTTCTGGTACAGGTTTTCCATGATCCTACGCTGGGAATTGGTTAAACCGTCCACGACGTTTTTCAAATTTTCCTTTTTTTCCGCTTCGCTCTTCGGGGAGACCCTATCTTGGGATCCCGGCTTCGGTGATATGTTTCTTTGGGAAAGGTCTATCGTGGCCGGGGAGGTTTTGGATTTTTCCGAATCGTCCTCCGGATTTGTTTCCCCTTCCGATTCCGCTTGCTTTTCCTCGAAAGCTTTCGACACGAAATGAGCTAACTGCTCCATGTTATCGTCATTTAACAGAAAAACAAAAAAAAATTGTTAAGCAAACACAGATTTTTTTTTTTTTTTTTTTTTTCGGAAAAAAAAAGTTAAAACGACGGAAAACACATCCCGAACCCCGCGATATCAAACACGTAAATAAAATCCCGCATCCCGGTGAAGAATCATTAATTTTGAAACGATAATAAAAAGAGGCAAAACGAATTTGGTGACAGAAGTCATTTACCGTACTTGTAGGGTACAAATTTTTACGCTTTTGGAGCGTCTGGAAACTCGACGCCATAACGGTGTTTAGCGTCCGGGCGGAGCTTGGAAATCTCCGCCCCCTTCGATCCCATTGGCCCTTTGCCGTATTGACAAGTTAGCACTGGTTTAAAATTTTAATTGAATTATGGCTTTTATACGAGTTTAATATAATTCTATCATTTTCAAGTTGGAAATTGATCTTTCTGTCCTTTTAACCACAACCAATTTTATTACTAAACACCCATGCAAACATGCTCCCTCCCTTTCACCCCCTTTTCTCCCTTTTTTGAAAAAAAAAAAAAAAAAAAAATTAAATATGAATAAGTTTTGGAATGTGAAGGGTGGACTTATTTATTGAATAAAGTTTAAGTAGTTAAAAAATTAATTATCGCTGAAAACTTAGCAACATTTTTTTTTTATTTTTTACGAAATTTGTTTTCTGCTGTAAAGTGAGGCTTGGACTGGTAGGAACGATAAAAAATGGAATTTTGCATTATTCGGGCAGGAGTAACTTATAAGTTTACTTAGTTTATTCTTTTTTATGTTTTCCGTGCCCATGCACAGTACTATTATTAAGTAAAAAAGGATTAAAAAAGATGACGACTAATATCAGGAAAAAAAACTGCATTTTTTTTCCTAAAGCGAAAAAAAAGGTAAAAAAAAAAAATTAAAAAAATTAAAGTAGGGCGCAAAAAATAAAATTTTTGAACAGGGTGCCAAAATCTGTAAAACCGGCGCTGGACTGGACTCCCTTCTCCTTTCCAAAATGATGACGGAATTTAATTGAGCCCCGTAGAAAGTTTCTCCTACTTGATTCGCTATTGGCGACAATATATTTGGGACTGTAGAAAAATAATAGTCGGGCAGTTCTTTTTTTCCCTTAAAAGTGGCAGTTGAAAATTTTAATTTCGGGCATTAATATTTTTAAAAATGATGGTCATCTTCCGGGACTTTGTTACTAGATTTTGGACGTCAAAATGACGTCTTGGGCTCCTGGGTGATGTCTTATTGTCGTCATATTGACGTCACCTCGATTTCGAAATGCTGTTGTCATCTATTTTAGACGTCAATAAGACGTCTTCTTGACGTCATCCAGTGACAAAATTTTTGGAAAGTTCGAATTTCCATGTCATTATTTTTATCGATTCAATTCTGTAGTCACTATAAATACAGGCATCGAACCGTGGTCCCTTTTTTGGAAAATTCCCTATTTTTAAAATGTGTCCTTAGAAGCCCCTAATTTGAAAAAAAGTCCCTAAAAGTCCCTATTTTTCTTTCCCTTAATTTTTATGCCTGGATTATTTTATTGAATCAGAAAATGATGCTAAAATTTTAGAAAAAAAAAAAAAAAAAGTGCATTTTTTGTCAAAATTTGTAAAATTTTTTCTTGGTTTAAAGTCGATTTCAACATAATTCAGAAAGAAAGTAGCTGGAGATAAAAATGGACCCGAAAAACTGGGATAAAATAATAACTGAGAAAATTTTCAAGAAACTTAGAGCCAAAATAGAAAATTTCAACCGTATAATATACGGTTCATGTACAGTACTTTCTTTCTGAACTACACAGTAAAAAATTTTATGTTAAAATTGACACAAATTGTATGTCCAAATCGGTCTACATAAATATTTTGTTAAGAAAAATAACACAATTGTTTTGTTTAATGTTCTGCGTCCATTAACGATTGTCATTTTTTTGCTGTTTACATACAAGTTTTGTTGATTTTTTAACATAATAACTTAACATAGACTTTATGTAGACCGTTTTTAACATATTTACATAATATTTTTTACTGTGTACATTGAAATCACGATTTTAAACCAAGAAAAAATTTTGCAAGTTTTGAGAAAAAATGCACCATTTTTTTTTTTATTAGCCTAAATTTTGACTTTAACCTAATTTTTTTTCCACATTGTCTTTCGCCTTATTTTATTTAAAAAAATATTACATGTATTTTTAAGTTAGTGGCTGGTCAAAGTGGATCAAAAATGGGCGTAAGAGGGCAAATTAAGCCTAAATAAATAATTTGAAAATTAATGTTTTTAGTCCTCAAAAGGTCCCTAATTTTCCCAATTTTGGTCCCTAAAGTCCCTAATTTTTTAGAACTAGAACGGTTCGATACCTGTAAATAGAACTACTGCCTGACTTCTAATGAGTTATTATGATCATTTATCACATGATCATTGATCATTGATCATATCACATTTTTTTCCAATTTTTTTTTCACATTTTTCAATTGTTCTTTTCAGACTACATTCAGAAAAAAAAATAACTAATGCGAAAGCAAAAATTCTTCAACTTGTGACAAAATATTTTCTTGAAAATCCTGTGAAAACAATAATAAATATCTTATCAAGAGACAACCTGTCCGTTGTCATGAAACATTTTCGTTTTGTGCAGAACAAAACTTGTTCAAAACGTTTCCTTTTTCTGAGAGCAGGGGTAGCAAAAATCAATATTTTTTCTGTTTTATTTTCTGAAACAAAATACTGATTTTAGTTTCTTTTTTTTTTTTTTTTTTTCTTTGAATAAACTACTGATTAATATTATTAATAAGCTTCCCATTTCATTAATCCACCGACCAAAATATTTTCCTTCTGCTAGAGACGAAGAATTTGCGTCACTCATTTTCCTTTATCCTCCAATATCCCATGCCAGTGGCTGTCTGATCCGTACCTGTTGGCGTTTCTTGTTTAATTTTTTTCCATGCCAAACTAAATCCCAAAAGAAAATTTCTGAATCCCGATATTAAATTTTTATGAAAACGAGCGTGACACGCTATTAAGCCGCTTATAAACTTTCCTCCGAGGAAAGGAATGAAAATTTCTCGCGTGTTAGATGCCGCCGGTTCCTCACCTATAAGAGAGGTTTTTATGTGTACATTTTATAAAATTCCCGATTTTATAATACGACCATAATGACTCGGTTATAAACATTTTCAAGTTGAGGTCTAATTTACGAAATGGAAATTTTATATCGGTCATAATTTTATTCTACACTTACACATCGCAAAAACGAAGCGGAAGAAAACTTTAAAATAACCAAACAACCCACATTTTTTTTTCCTTCGGCCTTTAGATTTTTATTTATTTCATATTAAAGTCGCCAGCGACACAGACAGGGAAGAAAAAAAAATATATCCCTTTCCCTACCGATAAACTTTCTTTTTAAAAAATAAATAAGAAAAATAAAATTTTTTTTTTTTGGTTTGACTTTATCCCCCGAGAAATTCAATCTGCCCCACTGTTACTCTCTCGAGCTAAGTTAAATGAGGCATAAAGATGTTAGCTGGAGCAATTAAAACCCAGCTTCTGACTCTCAAATTAGTCACAAATTACATCATTTCCGGTTAGTTTATCAGGAAGCAATGCTGATGGCAAGGGAAGAAGAGACTGCGGGGTCGGAGCTTTCACGTACAAATCGTAGAAATAATTTTATCTAAACCGTCTAAGGGAAGTTTAGTTTACCCCTCGTTCGACTTTATCCTCTTTTTCCTTCCCCCCGGTTTTGCTAAAGGTCTGAAACCGGTTTTCCGAGCTTTTAGCGCCATATTAAAGTAGGATTTAAACGTCCGAAATAAAATAAATAAAACCCAAGTATAATTTTAATTCGGTGAACACCGAACTTTGTTGTATTTTGGAAATTAAGAAAAAAAACTTAAAAAGGAATTGACAAATATTTTAGATCCAGAAAGTTCGTTTCTTAAATATGTAAAGTATGGATTTAAAGCGGTGTCATTTGCCCGTTGTGAATTCTTGCAAGTCAAGACTTGTTCGTCTGAAATACTTGAATCGTTCCAATGGGTTGGTTTCTTTAAACACACACAGACACACATGTGGCTTTTACAGCCCTATCGTCGCACTATAAACCTTCTTCCATTCGGGTTTTTTTAAAGGATTATGATAATCTACCATTTTTTCTAATCTATTTCTCATAAAAAAAAAAAAAATTCCTAAACCTTTTTTGCTAAAAAAAATTAATTCCTAATCTATTTTTGCTAAAAAAATAAATTCCTAATCCATTTTTGCTAAAAAAATAAATAAAAATAAATTCCTAATCCATTTTTGCTAAAAAAAATAAATTCCTAATCCATTTTTGCTAAAAAAATAAATTCCTAATCCATTTTTGCTAAAAAAAATAAATAAAAATAAATTCTTAATCCATTTTTGCTAAAAAAAAAAAAAAAAATAATAATAATAATAATAAAATAGGCCTAAAATAAAAAAAATAAATAAATAAAAATAAATTTCTAATCTATTTTTGCTAAAAAAATAAATAAAAATAAATTCCTAATCCATTTTTGCTAAAAAAAAATAAATAAATAAAATAATAGTAAAAAAATAAATTCTTAATCCATTTTTGCTAAAAAAAATAAATTCCTAATCCATTTTTGCTAAAAAAATAAATAAAAATAAATGTCTAATCTATTTTTGCTAAAAAAATAAATAAAAATAAATTCCTAATCCATTTTTGCTAAAAAAAATTTTATAATTAATTAATTTATTTAGTAAAATATCAATTTCGGCGATAAATTCGATCAAATGGCGAAAATTCCACTTCGCGACTTTAGGTGGGAAAGTATTACGGCCACTCTACTCTTTTTCGAACGGAACGACATCAATTCGAATCGGATAAACACTTAAACAAAAGACGCCAGTCCATCAAAATTTCATTTATTAAATTCGATTGTCGGTATAAAATGTGAAATATTTTTTTCGTGCAATATTTTTTTTTTACAAAATCTAAATTCAAAAAACATGGCCACGTTTCGGACTGGCTTCAAAATTATTGGTGAAATCACAAAGAGGCAGGTTGGTAAATTTTTTCCCTCCCCCCTTTTTTTTTTGTAAATAATAAATTTCTTACCATGATCCTCGTCAATATTTATTTACTTACGTTTTCTTTTTTCTTTTTTTTTTTTTTTTAATTTGACGATTTTTATAGGGGCTTATATTATCTTCTCCCCCTTTCACGGGGGAGTTTATACTTACTTTAGGGTTTGACTCGGATAAGAAGTTATAGCGAGGATAGAAAACCGAAGACATGGGCGCCGGAAGATCAGTGGGCTGTGCGGGAATCCGCGGAGGAATCCACTTGTAACACTTATAAGCCCGTCAAACCGTCCAAATCTTGGCTTTCCATATTCGGGTGCAGCGAAGAGCCGAAGGAGCCCATACCATGCGACATCCGGCATAGCAATTGCCCGGCTCCGGTGGAAAAGGAAAAGGAGCCGTGGTACAGTTTAATTGCAAAAAAAAGGAGAGACCCTCCTCCTCCTGCGAAATCTTGCAAAATGGCAATTGCCATGAAAGAGTGCGAGGAGGAACCGACGTGTGCGGAGAGGCCGTTGGAATGGCCGCTGAAGGAAGGATCCCTTGCGAGTCTCCAAATTGGGAAGCGGATGAACCGAGACCGGCGCCGACGCCATCGTATATTTTACCGAAAGAATTGGATTTGAAAGTTTGGTGCGGGCGGCCGTCCGTTCGGACGAGACGAATAGCAGTTTTGTGCCAAAGCGATCGATTACCTTATCATGAATTTCGGCCTCGGTTGGAGGTTAAAAAACCGCCGTTTTCGATACCTTGTAAACCCTGCCCTGAGACGCTGCCTCCGTTGTGCACGCATCCGTGTCAGGTCCCTTTTGCAGAGTTCAAACAGGTCGAAATTCCCCGGCCTTTGTACAACCGGTACAAGTCCGTCGAACTTGGGAATTCAAAATTTTTGATGTGTCCCACCGAAGCTCAGTGCGATGCGAAAGAGGCGAAGCCGTCTTTGGCGATGGAGCCCCACCAGAAAACACCCGAAAAGGTTGAAGTGTGCGAAAAAAAATCGAACCCTCGTTTTGACTTGCACGATCGGTCCCCTCGGATCGTCACTTCTAACTGCAAACCGGTTCGGTTGAAAAACGCCCCGAAATTCACCTTCCGTCAGAAACCCACGAAATTAGTCGAGAGGATTTGCCCTAAAAACCCCTGCGCCAAATTAAAGTCGAAAAAAAAACCTTTACCGGAATCGACGCCGACGACGGCACCGGAAAAATCGACGGTTTGCGAAACAAAAAAAGGGGAGACTCCACGGCCTAAGGTCATAACCTCGAATTTGACGCCCGAACCGCCGATGCTGGAAAAATTCGCACCCTCCACTAAACCCCCGGCTTGGATGTTCATGATCACCAAACCAGGGGCGAAAACGACTCCGTTGGTCCCTTGCCTGGAAAACTATCCCGAAGAACCTGATTGGTGCGGGGAAACGGACGGTTTGAAATTTTACGACGGAGAAGACGGGGACATCCTGCCCAAACCCCCGAAGGATCCTTGCAGGAAAGTGTTCTTTCCTCCTCCGCCCGTCGAAGAACCGCCCGAACCGGAGGAAATCCAGCCGGTACAAGAAATTAGAAGCCGGGAATTTATACAGAGACGAGTCCTCATGCCGGAAAAATATCAGATAAAGGAACGACCGTGGGATGGCACTAGCACACAGGAAGCCATTAAAAACGCGTCTTTTGAGGAATATATACAGTTGAACATTACCAAAAAGAAGACGTGCGCCAAAATGTATCCGGCCACGAAGGAAAATATTTTTTACGATTTAGAGCGTTGGACTTGCAAACCTCCGTTCGATCCCAAGCAAGACGATACCTGCGCTCCCCCCGCGAAAGCCCCTAATCCTTGTTGTCCGAAACCGCCGAGATTTTTCAAGAGACGATATTCAACGTCAGCGATAAATAAAAATGAAAATGTCGTTTTGTTGCAGAGGCGTCTCAGATCATCGGGTTGCGATAAGAAAGAAGGAGGGGGAACTCACGAATTTGGACCTTGCAAACCTCCGAAACCTTCCATAACCTCGAAACCGAAGGAGTGCCCTGAAAAACCTAAGGTAACCAAGAGATTTAAATTTTAATATTATCTAAGAACAGGGGGCACAGGGGGCACAGGGGTAATGTTGTTCCCAAACCGAGCTATCCCCAATGAGAAAAAAAATATTAATATTTATAAAATATTTCTTAAATATTTTTGATGCTTTTTGTTTCAAAAAATATTTGCAAAATATTTTTAAAATATTGAACAACATTGAATAAATATTTTAAAAATGTTTCTGAAATATTTTTCAATATTTAAGAAATGTTTCTGAAATATTTTTCAGCTTTTTAAAATATTTTAGAAACATTTTTGAAATATGGAAAAATACTTCAGAAATTTTTTTAAAATATTGAAAAATATTTCAGAAATTTATAAACATCAATATTTTTTTTCTCATTCGGGCCCCCTTCCCGTTTCCTTTCCTTTTTCCCGAGTTTCAACAAGTGGGGGACCGAAAATTCCCATGCTAATTTTTCATTCAGCAAATATTTTCCATATACTTACCTTATTAGTCTTCTTCGGGTCGGGAGCAAGAGGAAAAGGGGGGGGGGGTAACAAAATGTCCCATGCCACCTTCCCCAATTAGGCGCGTTTATGTTACGTCATTACGTTCTTGCGATTTTTACTGCTCATCCCTCTCCCAAAATGATGCAATAATTGAGTACTCCCTGATTGACTCTTGTGGAGCTGGAAGTAGCCCAAAATGAATAAACTTCCCCAATTTAATTTTTACAGAAATCAATAAAAAAATTTTTTCTATTTTTAATTTAGCCTCCAGACTGCGCTGAAATTAAACTCCCCTGCTGCAAAGACGGAAGGATCCCACCTGAATGCAGAGACGTAAGGTTTCCGAGGCCTCCGTGCAAAAAGAAGTTACCGCCGAGGCCATCCTTTTCCGAATGTACGAGGGATTGCGCCCCGGTCCCGAAACCGACGGAATGCAACGCTTGGGAAGAACGATACAGGGAGGACACGGGGTATAAGTACCCGAAACCACCCATGCCGAAAGGATGCGGAAATTGTAGGAAATTTTCGGCTTGGGCGCCGGAGCGGCAGTGTATGTATAAAAACTGATTTAACTCACGATCTTTTTAAGAAGAGGCTTCACGGAATACCTGGCGGAAATGACTGTTTTGTCTGATAACTAAACTAACGAACTCCTCTGGTACATCCCGGAATGTATGGGCGGCGGGAAAGTAATTTCAAAAATCGTACTGGGATATGGGGGCATATGCCTACGTAGGACTACGTCTTTGGAATACTATTGATAAATTTAAACAATGAAACGATTTAAAAATTTTAAGACATTTTTTTTTGCTCGTTTTTGGTCAAAAAATTTGATTTTTTGATAAAAATATAATTGTTTTTCCTGGCACGAAAAAAACTTAAAATGTTTGATAAAAAAGGTCAAAAGCTGAAAAAAATTAAGTCAAAATTTTAATCAAAGTCTTCAAAGTTAAAATTTTAATATTAAAACATTGCTTCAGCTGATATTCTTGGCTAAAGGAAAAAGGAAAAAATTAAAAAATGCAGTGAACATTTTATTTGAAATTTCTAAGTTCTTGTTTTTGTTCATGTAGTCTAATCTTAATACTTAAAAAACAGATATTTGAAAACTGCAAAAATTAAAGGAAGTTATATAAAATTTTAAGAAATTTTGAAGTTCTTGAATTAACAACTTTAAGTTTCTTGTAAAAGTTAAGTTTCTTGAAAATTTAGAAGGAGTTTTTAAAGTCCTTGCTTTCGTTTATGTCGTCTAATTTTACTCTTAAAAAAGGCCAAAAGTTAAAAAAAAAATAGTCTTAATATTATTTCAAATTAAACTTTTTAAAATTACAACTAAAATTTAAATTTTGTAAAATTTACAAGAAATATTCTAAGCCCATACTTTCGTTCATTTCGTCTAATTTTAAAATAAAATTTTAACTTCTTGTAAATTTTAACTAAAAATTTCTTGTAAATTTTACTTTTAAAAACAGCGAAAATCGAAAAAGAAGCTAAATAAAATTTGTAAGAAATTTTATAAGTGCTTGCTTCCGTTCATGTCGTCTAGGGAACGTTCAAGTATTATTTAAGACTTCGGGTTTCGGAACTCCCCCTTCCCTCAAGTAAGAAATTGTAAGAACTTTGAGAACCCCCTCTCCTACCTTTCGGTATTACGAAATACTTGAACGCTCCCCTAATTTTACAATTAAAAAAGGCCAAAAATTAAAAAAATTGTCAAAATATTATTTAAAATTTTCGAAGATAAAATTTTAATATTAAAATGATTAAATATCAATTTTTGGTGCGTGTGATAATTGATGATGATCGTGTGAATAATTGATTGCGAAGAGATCCCGAAGAGATTCCAAAGAGATCCCGGACAGAACCTGGACAGACAGGTCTCCTCAGGACCGAGCCCGAAGACGTAGTCCTACGTCAAAAAATTGCGGTCAAAAAACTGAGATTTTTTTTTTCTTGGTCGGTATTTACTTGAAACAAGTTGCAACTTGTACCAGAATTATTAAAAAAAGCCGAAAAGAGTTCGTTAGATACCTAAAATTTGAATTTCCCCCCCATAAATCGAGTGCTGAACAAAGCAGCCATTCCTTCCTGTATTCCTTGAGGCGTCCTCTTAAGAAAATCTGACGATTGCTACGCTTAACTTGCTGAAGACAAAGAGATTTCATTAATTTTTAGTCTAATTTTTGGAAATTTGATTTTTGTTTCAGAAGTGAGTGCTCAACAAATGGATAAATCAGCTGCCCTTCAAATCCCGACTCGTTTGCTCCACAAACCACCAAGAGAGATCCAGTTCAAATCCGGATATTTCAAACCTAAGGTGTCATCCGCCATCGAAACCTTTCTCCGAAAACCCCCTTGCCCATCCTACTCGGACGTTCTCAAAGAAAAAATCGAAAATAAATTATTATCCGTCACGGCGCAAAGATCGATTTCGAGCAAAATCAACACCGGGGAATTCCCGGAACGGATGCGCTTCAGCACAACCGCGTGTTTGGCAAAATGCGGAAAAAGTAAAAAAGACAAATGCAGCAACAAAGACAAGGACAAATGCCGAAAACCGAAGCCGGTTCCCTGTTGCGAAGAACCGTTCGATAAAGGGCCGACGAAAACTTGGGATGATTGCCCCACACCTTGCATCGTGGAATGTCCCATCCCTTGCGAACAGATAGAGGATCAGACCTTACCCGGGTGCTGCGATGAATGCATAGAAAAACCGAAAAAACCACCTTGCAAGCAGAAAACCCCTTGCCCGAATAAACCCAAATCGAAATGCGATTTGTCCGGATGGAAAACGATTAGCTCGATACCTCCGGGGCATGCTTACGTCCCTCCGAAATCTTTGTCGGAGTCGAACATGATGACTTTGAAAACGAACGCAGCCAAATCCGCAACCAGCCAAATTTCGATTTCGAATTGGACGAATTTACAGCCGGGGGTTAACGTGGCGGTGAAAGAATTTTATAAGACCCCGAAGAAAAATACTCCTCCGGTTAAAAGTTCTGTGTCGTTGATGGAAGAACCGATTCCTGCTCCTAAAAAATTGTCAATGAGAAAGCTTCAGGTAAATTTGGTTTTAAGAGTATGCTGCAGCGTGGCAGAAGACAAATCGTATTTTTCGATTTGAGAGAAAACGAAGGCAAGTATCGAGAATCGAAGAAATTTCCCATATTTAGAATTAAATTTGGAATATGGGAAATTTTTTCAATTCTCGATATTCGTCTTCGTTTTTCCTCAAATCGAAAAATACGATTTGTCTGCTGCCACGACTGCAGCATACTCTTAATTTAAAATTTTTAAAACTGAAAAATATGGATTTCAACAACGAGAAATGCAACCGCAAAACTATTCCGCTTGGAGCGCTGGGTTCTTTAACAGTAGCCAATCTTAGCTGCTGAATTTGATTTCAAATGATTTTGATTGGCTGTTTCTCCAGCCGGAATGATTTTGCGGCTGGTTTCTCATTGTGCTCCTTATAAAGAGTTCGTGGACGATTTTTTGAAAAAATCGATTGTTATTTGTCGATTTTAAATCGAGTTTATTATTTGTCGGTTTTTTTAAATCAATTAATCGCAAAAATTTGAAAAAATCGATTTTTGATTTTTTTGGTCGGCTCCTATTGGTTTTTATCAACAATACACACACACATTCCTAAAAAAAATGTTTTAGGAAGAATTGTTGAACCAATCAGATTCGGTTCCCAAGCCGGCGCTGGCCGCGGCCGGTAAAAAACACTGCTGGCGCTGGCGATGCCGCCAGCAGTGGTCCGAGGCAGATAAAAGTTAAAAGGCGCCGGCGCCACGATTGTAAAAATATTGACGCCAGCGCCGGCCTAAGCGTCGCCAGCGCCGGCCTAAGCGTCGGCGCTGGGGGAAATTTTTAATTTTTTTTTCGCAAAAAAAAAGAACGCGTTACGTCAGTTTAAAAAAAAAAAAATCACCCTTTGTACTTAAAAAGATTTTTTTTTTTTTTTTTAAAGATTTATTTCACCTCTGATACTCATGTGTGTATCATGTGAAGAAGACCTATGTGTCACAGGGTTCGGATTCCCTGTCTAAATAAAATAGGTCCCGCTCATTCGTAAAATACCTTTGCGATATGAGTGCCCCGTCTTCGACCTCGTCACTCGATACATTAAGGGGTATGACGTAGTAACGCCTAAACCTTACACCAGAAACCGAACTTGGTAAAGGTAGGCGCCGGGTCATAGGGCTTCATGTCCTGATTATGCCGAAAAAGAAGAAAGAAGATTTATTTTTTAAGAGCAAAAGCTGAAAGGGAAGACTTTAAAATTTAATTATTGAGATAAAAATTTTAAAAATCAAGAATTATGAGTCAATGAATACCGAGTATTGAACTAATTCCCTATCCTAAACAAAATTTTTTACTGTGTAATTAACCTAAAAGTAAAAAAAAAATATAAATTTTCCATTTTAAATTTCAATAAAATTTTTCAAAATTGCTTAATTTTTACCGGCTTCGGACCCCTGATAAAAAAACTAGAACGGAAAGAGCGTCGGCGCCGATTTTAATTTTTGAAAATCTTGGTGCCGGCGCTGGCGCCGGCTTCGGACCCCTGAGATTCCCCAAATAAAATTCCCCCTTTTTAAATACAGTACGGTATTCGAATTTTTCAAAAATTTAGATTTGATTAATCAATTTTTAATTTTTATAAAAAATCGGTTTTTTACCCTCTGATTAATCGAAAAATCGCGATTAATTAAATCGAATTGCCCACTCCTAGAGTGAACACTTCGAGTTTTAAAAAATCAAAATGGCCAATTTTTTTATTTTCTCTAAGAAACGGTCACGTGACTATTTTTCAAATTTTACTCTTTGGCTCTGAGGTACAGAATTGCAAATTCAAATAAAAAATTTTATTTCTCAAAAAAGAGGCAAGAAACAAAATTCTTTTTGTGTATCCTGTATTTTTTAGAGCAAGTTTCAACTTGTCTAAATTGCATAGACATCACAGTGGTCCAGAAAAATTTATTTTTGGCCAAAACTCGATAAAAAATGTTCACAATTTTACGTAACTCTTCAGAAAACACAATTTTCAGGTTGTTTCTGTTCCTTATAGGAACGAAAAGTCATTAAAAATATTATTTTGCTTTTTTACATTGTTTTTAACTCGCTTTCTGTTAATAGTGACATAAAATTTGTTAACGCTGTAGGCACATTTACGGAAATCATAAGTAATCGAATATGATTTACTGATAGTCAGTGATCCTGAACTGTAAATTATTTCCCCTCCAGAAATTTTTTTCTGGCGGTAATTCTTTATTAAAGTAAATTAAGTAAAAAATTTTATAAAAATGATTATTTAACTCAGCTTTTAGTCGGTTCATTTTAAAGTCTTTGTCATGTCTATGGTCTCATTATGAAGCCTAGAGGTCCTAAATCAAAAGTCAGCTTACAATTTTTGCCGCCCAATTTTCGGCCAAAAATAAATTTTTTTGGTTCACTGTGATGCAGCCGGAAAATAATTTCAAAAACGTTTGGGGTAAAAAAACCTGTCTTTTTTTTCTCTCTCTCTCCAGGTTTATATTTATTTGAAACAAGTGGAAACTTGTACTAAAAATAAAAAAATTAAGGCATAGGAGTTCGTTGGATACCTGAAGTTTGAATTTTGTCCGCGCAAATCTATAAAACAGCCGTTCCTTCCGGTATTCACTGAACCGCAGTTTTAGCGTTCGAAATTTTTAATGTTAAATTTTAGATTTTTATTTGCTTTATTTTCTTTGGTCAGTAATCATTTCTTTTTTTTTTTTTTTTTTTCCCTCAGACTTCAAAAGTTAATTCCCTTCTGCAAGAAGCCAGCGACAAGAGGCCGAACATTTCCTACAGAATCGACAGTTTACCAGTCGTGAAAGGCTCAAAAAGAATGGAAAGGAGATTATCCGCTTCCGTGTTCAAAGCTAACGGTAGTTCAAAAAGCGCCGCATGCGTTCCGGCACCTCCGCCTGCTCCGGAACTGACGGAACCTCCTTCACTTCCGGAGATAGATAAAAATTGCCTTTTAACTGTGCCTGCTTTACTTTCGGAAACAGAAACACTTTCCCCCGGTCAAAAATTGCAGAGCCAAGGGAACGCGGAATTGGACGAATTTTTGGGGGAAACGAAATCTCGTCATCATGAGGATGCTCACGGACCAAATGTTAACAGGAGTCTCGTCGGGTCGCTGGAAGCATGGTTCAGCAACATCTTCAAAGGTAAGAAATATTTTTTTGATTTAAAATTTGGGGGTTGAAAAATATTTTTGAAAAATTTCAAAGTTTTAAATTTTGAAAATTTGTTCAGGACACCCGAAAGCCCAGCTGGATTCCCAGCAGAAAGAATCCCTTTTGAAACAAGAAAGCTCCATCCACCATAATAAAATCGAAGTGACCCCAGGTTGCCTGCCCTCCAATTCTCTTTCCCTTAAAGAGCTTAAATTAAAGCCCTCAGTCAAAAGCTCAGAGGATGCGTTCCTATTAGCAGCCGCTAAGAAAAATTCCGAGAAAGGGAAAAACATTCGGTCGTTGTCCTCGTATTCGGGATCAAGGGATCAGACCAAAGAAGATATTTCGAGTAATAACGAATCCGGGAAATCGAATGCTGACGAAAATTTTCTATCCGCGGAAAGTGAAGAATTAGACAAAACCGTGATGTGCGAGGTAAACGAGAGCAAGAAAATGGATAAAAAAACGTTCGAGTCGTTGAAAAAAGCGATAAGACGATCGGGGAAGGTTAATAAGGACGAAAACGAAGCGACCAGGTAAGTTCCATCTTTTCCAAATTTGATAAAATTTTGAACTTTGGAAGACCCCATTTGGGAGCTGTTAATTTTCAATTTGACATTTTAATTTTTCTTTTCAGCAATTTCTTTGGATCTACTCCCTTGGCAAGTTTGGATTATTCCAAAGGAGTCCCTTTCGAAATTAATCATTCAGCTCGTCGTACGGAGATGCTCGCCGAAAAATTTTGGTCGAAATATCACAAAGGGAAAGAGGGAAACCGCTGCGGTTGCGTTCGTTGTTATTCCACGAAAACCCTTCAGCGAGCTTCCGGGAAACTCTCCTTCGTCAAACACGACTCCAAAAAATTTCAAACCGGTTTCCCTAAGTCAAACTCGTCGAAAGATTGCGATTCCCCGGATTGTCCGTTTCCGAGGCAATACCCTCAGCTAGAAAGATGTAATTATCCGAAAGACCCCCCGAAACCCCCTCAACCGTGTCATCCTTGCCCTTGCGAACCGAAACCGAAACCGAAATGCCCGAAATCGGACTGCAACCCGGAGTGCTGTCAGAAGCCTCAACAGCCTCAACAGCCCCAGAAGCCCCAACAACCCCAGAAGCCTCAACAGCCCGTGAAGCCTCGACAGACCCCGAAAAATGAAGATTGTCGGTCTGAAAATCATAAGGAGAAACCGGGGCCCAGATGTGAATGATCCTTTTTATTCGTTTCATCTTTTCGTTGTTTTGGAAGTTTAAAATTTTTGAAATTATGAAATTTTTTTTTTTTTTAGGTTTATACATTTTTTTTAGGATTTTTTAAAATTTTTCATTATATATTTTGTTGGGTTGCTGATAATTTTCATTTTTTTTTTTTTTTTGAAGGAGAAAAGTTGAATGAGATAGTAGTCAGGGAACGTTCAAGTATTACGTAAGACTTTTTTTTGGGGGTTTTTAGACCCCCTCCTTCTATTATATTACGTAAGATTTTTGATGACCAATTTAAAATTAGCGCTACAAAAAAAGGGGGGGGGGCTTTTTTTTTTTTTGAAGCCCTAATTTTAAATTGGAGTAAAATTTTTCTCAAACCTAGATTGAGTTCATTTCTTTATTTCTGTAAGAAAATTGTAACAGAAAATTCAGTGTTATATTGTAGAGAATGCTAAATGCATAAAAAAATTTATCTTTATTTTTCAAAAATTAGTGTAAAAAAAATTTCAATTTTTTTACATACAGTCGAACCCGCTTATAACGAGCTTGGATATAACGAGAACCCGGCTCTAACGAGCATTTTTTAAAAATGCGGTTGACCCGCCTATATCTTCCATGTTAAATTTTTAGTTCGGATATAACGAGACCCGGGTATAACAAGCAAATTTTCGGTAATTTTTCAATCTCGTTATAAGCAGGTTAGACTGTATTCTCAAAAAAAAAAAAAGGAAACTAAAATTAATTTTTTGAAATTAAAAAAAAATTCTGAACAATAAATTATAATAGAAATTCTTAAGTAAGATTTGCCAAACTCCCCCCCTCGGGGGTAAGAAATCGTAATAATTTCGAGTACCCCTCCCCCCCTCCTTCCGGTCTTATGTAATACTTGAACGTTCCCTCAGAGCGTTGGCTGGAATTTGTGAGGTCCGGTGTTCGAGCCCAGGTGTGCAAAAACGTTTAAAATCAGGGGGCTGTTGTCTGTTCATAAATTACGTCAGCATTATTTTGGCAGATGTTGATGCCTTTTTCCCTGTATTAAGCAAAAAGTTTTTCTCATATGGAAGTTTAACATTAAGCCAAGATTTTCAGACTTTCCCTTCCTTCGGCCCACCTTCGAAAATGTATGCTAAACCCCCAGGGGGTATGATTGAAGGCTGTAGGGGGGGGGGGGGGGGTTGTAGCTGTATAAAGTCATATAGGTTGGGAAGTTCAGCCTCTAAGAAGCTGAACGTAATATTATTACGTCGCAACTTTTATGACATTTTATGACTCCCTCTTTCCTCTTCGACATCAAAAAATGAAGTTTCCTTTCGAGCATTTTCTTCTTGTGAGTATTAGGGGCCATTCAAGTATTACGTAAGCATGATTTTGCTGAATTTGAACCCCCCCCCCCCTCCCCCCCGTTTGTAAGATATTTCGCCATACCTAGCTTATGGCGAAGACGGTTGATGCGGACCCCCCTAAAAATCTTACGTAATATTTAAACGTTCCCTTACCTCTCACCTGAATAATTTTTTAATTGAATGTTTGACTAATATTTGAATAACCCCTTTAGGAGGATATGGTTTTTTTTTTTTTTTTTTAAGTCATCCTTGTTTTGATTTTTAGGCTTTCTTTTCAGCCCTCTTTCCCAGCCGCGTCAAAAAAATCCATATTTAGGAATTTGGAATGCAATTATAATGGTCAAAAAATTAAATAATGATAGCAAGGGGGCAGAGAGGCATTGTTGCCCCAGACGCAGGTACCCCCTTCTCTTTTCTTTTCATCGAATTTCAACATTTTGGAGAACCTCAACCCCCCATCTTAATTTTTTTGCTGACAATTATTTTTTGCATTTAGCTTACCGGTATGGAGCTTTCTGTGATCGGAAGAAAAGGTGATGAAAATTTCCATGACCCCTCCCCCAAATTTTGAGTACCCCTCCCCCCCCTCCCACCTTTCGGTCTTACGTAATACTTGAATGCTCCCTATGATTCCTCTTGATTTTTTTCTCCCTGAAATTAATGATGAAGGATTTTTAAAAATATTCGATTTATAAATTATTGATGTATATTTAAACTTAGAAAAAAAATAATAAGTAACAGAAAAAAATTGAGTATAAGCTTAATAATGAAAAATAAGGCTTAAAAAATTGTTTTTCTTTTTTTTTAATTTTTTTTTTTATAAATATATGCAAAAATGCATTTTCGATCTAAGAATACTTAACAATGCCTTTTTTTAAATTTCATTTTTTGGGGATTTTTTTTTTTTTTTTTTTTTTTTTTGTAAATTGACTAATTGTAAAATTTTACGTTACACCAGTCATTTTTTTTAAAACGGATCTTATTTAATCGGAAATAATCGGCAATGATGTAGCGAAGTTTAAAATCGGAAGGATGCAGGCGCATTCCTGTTCAGGGTTTTCAGTCATGCAGAAAGTGAGACTTCTTTACATTTTCTTCTTTTCCTTTCTTTCTGCTTTGCCTTTAAGTCCTTCATCAACAAAGCTCCCTGTAAGAGTTTTTAAATTCCCCGGGCATTTAAAATTTTTTCAATAAAAATTTTTTTGGAAATATTTCCAATATATGAGAATTTTTTAAACGTGCAGCCAGCCCGATGGGGGCGGCAAAATTACCCATTTACGATAGGAAAAAGTCGTGACATAAATTTTTTCAAAAGAATTCACGAGCAAAAAAAGGCAGTCATACCACTTCTCCGGGGGATGATCTAAGCCCAGTTTGTCCCCCTTCCAGAGCTAAGGGCCTGAAATTTTAGAAAAATAAAGTTAAACTCGAGAATACATGTATTAACTAATGATCTAAGATATAAGTACTTTTACTGGGAATTTATTTTAAATTCCTTATTAAAATTCATTTCACTAAATTCAGAAAACACCAGGCAAATACTTATGGCTTTGACGCAGAAATCTTAGTCTGGAAAACAGTTTTTTCAAAATGTAAAAAAAAGGCAAGTTTTAAAATTCTCTTCTGATTAATTTATTGCAGGTTCATGGAAATATTCCCATAAATTTCCAAATAATCAAGTAGCCCAGGGGGTGCTCCCCTAATTTACAATTCTACTCCAGGCTACTTTCAACCAATTTGTAAAATCATTATCCTCATGAAAAAGACATTTCGACAGAAAACTTTAAAAACCTTACGGAAGATGGCGCTACTGTTTTTCCTACTGTTACAAAATCACGACCACCATCTTCAGGCCAAAATTGTACTAATAAAATTCTGGAAGACCCCTTTATACATTTTTCATGGTTTGATTAGGAATGATTTACATAATCTATACAATCGAAATACAATGTTAAGCTCTTATACTGATTTTCCCGGTAGGGGCGCTATAAAATCATGGACGGCTTTACGGATTCAATAGCGCCTCTACCGACAAAATTGAGCAACTCCTAATCTTTTTTTTTACAATTTCATTGCCAATTAAATCGGCTATTCTTTTAATGGGGATTTCGGATTCCCGCCAGGGTGCTGCATGTCTCTCATCTAGAATAGGTGAAATGCATGTGACGTAAGCTCTCCCCTAAGCCCTTCTATAACCTGTTAGCAATGATGGCAAACATATACACAGTATATAACCCTCGTAAGCTAAACATGGGCTAACGTCCGAGCCGATCACAATCGGCAATCAAAAGCAGCCACTTTGCCTTCTTTTTTAGATCACTGAACATACGCGATATGTCCACCGTATATAGTAGGTTTTGAAATCAAACCGAGTAGCAAAATTCACAATTTCAAAAAAATGTTAGCGCTACATAATTGACTATCGTTCAGTGCAACCTGACGGAAAAAGTTTGCATCCAAAATCCTCATTTTTTTTTTTCTTTTTTTCAAATCTTTAAAATGTGTGCAAAATTAATGTCATATTAATTAACATGTGAATACTTTTCATTTAAAAAAAAAAAAAGAACCAGAGACGAAAATATTTATACAAAAAGACAGAAATTAAAACGAAGAATTACATTTTTTTTTCTCGTCATCAAAAATTAAAAAATACCACGTAAGCAAGTAAATTATCTTCATAAATCCGAAACGACAACTTAATCCCATATTATTATTTACAAAAAAAAAAAAGAACTAATCATAAACTAGTAGTCGTTCTTAAATTTTTTTTCTTTTTGCTCAATCTTACAACAGTGATCAATATGGCCCCGAGTTAGCTGTGGTATTATTCTCAAAAAATTTTCTTAGACACCAAGCTCATGCCTTAAAATTAAAAACTTAAAAATTACGTAAATTGTTTTGGGTTACCGCGATGACAATACTTGTTTATGGCAAATAAACCACTCCTTAATTTGTTAAAAAAGAGCTCCATTCTAGCTAAAAATAAATTCTAACGCATTCCGACTTGGGCGGTAAATTAAAAAAAAATAATAATAAACAGACAACAATTCCGCCCCATAATACAAACACCTATTTTTTTTCTTTTTTAGGCCTAGTTTTTTTTTTCTAAAATTAAAATAATATACTCTGGTCCTTTTAAAAAAAAAAATTAAATAATCGATAGACTAACACAATTAAGGTCTTTTCTTTTTTTAAATATTTTTTTATAAAGTAATTACGAGAAATAAAATTATTTATAGGCAGCACCCTTTTCATTAACATCACACACGGAAAAATTATTTTCGTAAAACACCTCCTTCGTGAAAAATGCCACGGTTTCTTTTAGCTTTATAAAATCGGGAAGTTGCAGTATTAAAGAAAAATACACACAAGGTAAAGATCCAAACCAAAAAAAAATTCTCATTTTTCAGCAACATGGGGAAAATTGTCTTTTTTTTAAGAATGATATGGTGTTACATAAGTCGCAGGGAACAACCCTTTCCTGGAGCCGATTTCCCCTGTCCACCAATGTTGGTCAGATCGATCTGTTACGGTTATGACGTCTCCTCTTCTGAATTCCAATTCTCCAGGTTCTTGTGGCGTGAAATCGTAAACGGCTTGCACTAGGCACTGGAAAAAAAAAAAAAAAAAAAAAAAAAAAATTTCATTTTTGAAATCTTATCTTTGCCCGAATAAATTTCATTAAATAACTTACCTCATCTGGAACCATATCCCGCAGTTTAACGTGTTGCGATCTTGATACCGAAGACGTCCTGTGATATTCTACCAATTCATTAAGGGAATTGAATTTGACGACCCACAGGAAAAATTTCCCTTGTGCGTCTCTAAGGACTTTAAAATGTTGAACTCCATCAGAACATTTGACAGATAGGGAGAAATCACCAGGTGAACTTTCAGAGACTCGAATTAAAAATGCACCTTCATGTTTGTTCAATAGTAGTTTTTCTGCGTCTGCTCTTGTGATTCGACCATAGTACCAGCTGTAAAAAAAAAGATTTCGTTTATTTTTCTGAACATAAGATCACCACCATAATATTTATCTGTTTAACTTTCAGATTATTCAAATATTTTTTCTGCCCTTAAAATGTGTCAATATTTAAATCATTCACTGAAAAAATTGCCTTGCCCACCATTCATTTTTTTTTTTTTTTTTCAAGAAACAACTTTGTTCCGGTCCAACTCCCTATTTTTGCAATAAATGATTCATTTCCACCAAATTAATACCAGTTTTGAATACTTACTCATGATTTTTCATTTCTATATAATTACTTGGAATCAGTCCTTCCTTTCCATCTAGTTCAGCCCTATACCAATTCATATCATCTTCCATGTTTAAAATCTAAAAGAAAAAAAAATAACAATAATAATGACATAATCCCAAACAAAAAAATTAAAAATGAATGAATCAAAAAAGATCTAAACCCATTTCAAAGGAACAATAATAAATAAATCACGACCCTGGACCATCAAAAAGAAAAAAAAAAGTAATATGATCATCCTCATGAATCATTGGTAAACATTGCTAATTTGAGATTAAAAAAGAAAAAAAAAAACTTTAACGAGATTAATCTTCTTGTCGTCATACCATCACACATGAACCATCGTATACCTTGAAGCGAAATACGGTATGAACAACCTGAACAAGCACACTATAATTTATATTAAAACCTCATATTAGCGTTTTATGGAAATTTTTTTTTTTATGTGTACTAAGCCTACCTTTAGTATTTGTGTTTTCCGAAAGCTGAGTTCGTCTTCGGCGGTCGCGTTAAAGTCATGTTTTGCTATGGCCTCCATTGTGATTTATAATATTATAACTAAAAAATCGAAATTTAATACAATTAAAACTAAAATCAAACAAATAATATATGATCTGTAGCCATTCTATGACAAGTGCTCAACTCAAAACTTCCCCCACCACTTGCTTTTTTGGCAGGCTGCCAACCGTAAACGTGTCCATAGAAAATTTTGCTATTTGCAACAGCCGCCATTTTTCATTTTCAAACTTTCGGTAGACCGGCTTGCATCAGACCGGCTCTGTCATTGAAACTATTAGTTTTTAAAGTAGTTAATATACCTCTCTGGTCAATTGACAAGTTTTAAATATTATTTTAATAGGAAAAAAGAAATATGTAGTACAGTGATCGATGTAAACTACAGGCGCGAAGCGTTAACGAAATTGTTTTCGTGCTTTTTTATGTTGCATTAATTGTGCAACAGCGGTGTTAGATCTGATATAATTAATTGTTATTTTTTTTAATAATTTTTTCCGCTGGTAGGTAAGGGTGTGATATAGATAATTACTTGTTGCTCGGATTTAACGTTTTTTGTTTCTTTCAGCTTGGATGCTTAGGAAAAAAAAATGTAGTCCGATTGATACTGGTTTGACGTCATCGCATTCATCTTGATGGTTTGTTCTGTCAAAAAAGAAAAGGCGTAAATAGTCGTAATTTTTTATTTTTTGCAAGCTGGTTGGTCATCCTAAAATATAAGGTATCAGAATTGAACAATATTATCATTTTAAAATTTTTTAAGTTTTGTTTTTTTAAAGATTTATTATTCAGTTGAAACTATTTTAAATCAAGGTCTCATATCACTTGACAATGAGTCATGCCAGGAAATACATATTTGTTGCTATGCTGTCCAGTGAATGCAGATAAGAAAATATGCACTTATACTTGCTTCGTTAAAGAAGTTTTTCTGAAGGAATAAATAAAATGTAGACTGATAAAGAATTTCCTAAAAGGGAATGAGAGTTTAAGATTTGTTGCCCCTTAAATGTATATATTTTTTTTCTTTTTAATGTTATAAAAAAGGTAAAGCAGCAAAATTCTCTAATTTTAATTAAAGCATTATTCAACTCAAATTACTCTAATTTTAATGCCTCTATACAAGGGCTGGAGTTGCCTTAGTGGATTGGATCCTATAACGTAGTTTATTTGCAGAAATTCCAATCATGGCGTTAACATCAGAACTGAGTGCTGCTGCTTGCTTGACTCCTGATGAACTTGTGATTGCAAAACATCAGTCAAAAATAGATAAAGTAGTAACTGAAATTCACGACACCATAGCGCAGGAAGATTATCTTGAAAATGGATCGCGCTATTCTGGGATTCTTCAAGCAAAGCAAGAGCAATTGGAGGAACTCGAGAACCAACTTCGAGCATATAAGATGGTTATGGGTCGAACTGTAGACCCACAGCAAGGGAATCGAGAATCTTATCGTTTCTCTGGACGACTGCCTGCTTTTGGGAAAAGAATTGAAATAGATGGATTTGTCGATCATTTTGATTCCTTAAATCGGTGAGTTGTACTGTTTTTCGGGGCGGGGGGTGGGGTCAAAAGTACCCAAACTTATATTTTTATGAACTGTTTCATTGCTTTTCTTACTTTCAGATTCTTGATAGTTCAGGGACAAACCGGATCAGGGAAGAGTACGCAGCTTCCGCAATACATCGCCGATCACCCTCGCATGTCCGGCAAAAAAATCATCTGCACCCAGCCTAGGAAAATCGCAGCTACTTCCCTTGCTGATCGAGTCGCCTTTGAATATGCTTGCGGAAAAAAATCCAGAGTAGGTCCAGAAGTCGGTTACTCTGTTGGCGGCTCTAGGTCCATGGTCGAGGAGAAAACTAAAATAATATTCATGACGGAGGGAAGGATGTTGGAACGGGTTATTAACCGGCGAGAATCGGATTTTAAGAACGTTGGAGCCATAATTATCGACGAGGCTCACGAACGAAGCATAACTTGCGACATTCTCCTCGGGGTGTTAAAAAAGGCTGACCCTCTATGGAAAGATATTCTGCTTGTCGTGGCATCGGCCACAATCGATCTGGCAGTTTTTGAAAAATTTTTCGATCATCGTGCGACAGTCATCGAAATCGCAGGCAGGATGTATCCGGTGCAAAGGATTTACAAACCTTTATCAGAAGGAGGGTGTATTTTATCAGAACAGGACGAGATCGTGAAAGCTGTTGGTCAAATTGCGATGGAGATCCATACGTCGAAAAACACTAAGAGAGGTGACATCCTTTGCTTTTTACCCAGCGCAGAGGAAGTTCACAGAACAGCCGACTGGTTTGAAAAAAATCTTAAAAAGAACAAAGAGTTTGTCACCGCTAAAATTTACGAACTGTCCGGACGGCAAGATGCGGATGAGCAAAGGAACGTTTTCGAGAAATTGGATCCGAAGAAATATCGAAAAATCATTTTCGCGAGTCCGATTGCAGAGACGTCAATTACGATAAATGGAGTTGTTTACGTCGTCGATTCCGGAGTCAAAAAGGAAATGTCGTTCGATCCGAAGCGGAATATTTCATCCCTTAAAATAGTGGATATATCTCAATCCAGTTCGCTCCAGAGGGAAGGTCGAGCGGGGCGTACACAGCCCGGAGTTTGCTACAAGCTGTACACGGAGGAAGATTTCAGAAATATGAGCGTGAATTCACTACCAGAGATATTTCGCCGCCCTCTTCCTCTGTCGATCCTTTTTTTAAGAAAAATGGGAGTGGATCCGGTTGGATTTGATTGGGTGTCATCCCCCGAACCCGAAGCGATAAGGAAAGCAGAGACTGAATTAATCCTGCTTGGTGCTATCGATGCTGATAATAAGAAGCCGACGGCATTGGGAGAGCTAATTTCTCACTCCCAACAAGATCCGAAAATAGTTCGAATGATTTACAACGGAATGCTAAAAGGTTACGGGATGGTCGCCATTAAATTAGCTGCGCTTCTATCGGTCTCGAGTTATTTTTTCTTCAACGGCGGTAAGGAAGCAGATGTCGAAACGAAAGCTCACCATTTTGAAAAACGAAAATCGTTACAACACGAAGATGGAGACATCCTCACGTTGCTGAGGGTTTATACTGTGTATGAATCCCTTGGCCATGTCCAGGTGGATTCTAAAGAAAAGAAACGGATCAAAATGGATTGGATCAAAGATAATTCCCTAAGAGGAAAAGCGATTAGGACTGCCGAATCGACGGTTAGCGATTTGAAATACATCTTTTGCAATACAGCCGAGTGGAGAAAGCGAATATCACAGGATCTATTCCCAACTGAAGAGGAAGTACTTCGCCTCTTTTGCTCCGGTTACTTCCTCCATGCCGCTCGGAGAGTTAACGTCAAGGTATACGGCCGAAATCGTCTTTGCTACTTTGCGATCGAACCTGAAGTGGTCGGAAGCCTTCCTTACAGCGCCAGTCTGAAACAGACGTCCAACGATGGAGATAACGAAATCCCGGAGTGGATAATTTTGATCAAATTCTAAAGTTCTCTGAAAAAACGATTTTCCCTGGGAGCAGTCGGATCGACTTCAGCTGGATTCAGCAAGAAAGCAATGAATTCTCTTTGACTTGCAATTTGAAAGAGAGGAAACTCCCGACCGAAGTCGTGGAAATCGAAGCTGCTGACACCATATTAAGGACTATATTCGGGAAGAGGTTAATAAACTTACCACGTCTGGAGGACAAGTTAAATTGCTCCATTATCGCGGATCTCTCTGACGGTTTCCTTCGAGGGCTTTGCACTAGGACCTCACGATTAGCTGTTGAAAATTCTCTAAGGGAAGAAGTTGGTCGTGCTAAGGAAGTTTTAAAAAGAGAAACAATGGAGTTTACCTGGCGGGGTAACACTCGACTGGTCATCGCTTCAGGTTACGAAGTCTTATCGATTTTATTCCCCAGAGAATTTAATACCATTTGCATCTACAATTTACATCAGGACTCCACTCTTCAGGAATTGGAGCAAACGGTCTATTTGAAAATTGATGATCGGCAAAAAATTTCCGGCATTCGTTTTTTCCGATTGGAACGGTCGTGTACGGGAATAATTAAGCTCTTTAATCCTTCGGATGCTGCTCTTTTATTAAGCGAGCTAAAGGAAGACATGAATGACGAGGGCGGTATCAGTGTGGTGCCTCATATGGGTGATGACTCCACTGGAACCATTCCAAAGGGAGAGGAAGTAAAACTAAAAATTTCCTGGCCGCTTGGATATTCAACGGGAGAGGCAACTGTCATAGTCGAAACGGCTCGAGATGGAAATAAAATTGTGGACCGGATTTCAAATTACTTCCATGATGCGTATGCCAATGCATTCGGTGATATTCATCTTACGGATTTTGCGTGCCAGAAACCAAGATGCATTAAACTTCGAGGGAGACCATACAGGTTTTGCGAAGATACAGTTTACGAAGTAAGTATATGGTAAAAAAATCACGATTTTCAGTTTCTTTTTAAATATTTGATTTTACAATTTTTCGAAGAAGTTAAAGGCTGCCACCGGGTTACCATAAGGGTTGTGCCCCAAAATTAATTTTTTTTGAACTTTCACCCATCGATAGGACCTAGTGAGGGGGTAAATTAGGCCAAATATTAGGGTCAAAATGAAAGCCGTTTCTGAGGTGGGGATGGGAGTATTAATTCAGTTTTTCTTTTTTTGGAAGAGAATGGGTTGGTCGATTGAAGAATCTGAAAAACAAAAAAAAAGCTCTTTTAAAGGGCTATCTAAAGGCATAATTGTTAATTTTTTAAAAAGTGGCCCATTGGGCAAAATGGCCAATTAAAGGGAAAAAAAATTATTTTCTTCATGTTAGCTTTGCCGGACCAAAATTTCGCTATGACAGCCAAAAAGTACGTCAAAAATTGGCCTAAGTACCTTTGGTTCTAAATTTTTCTTTCAACAAGAAAGTGGCCAAAAAAATGGCCAAAAGTGAAAAAAAAAATTTTCACTGCGAAGATGACGTTGCGCACAAATCTCGCTATCACTACGTGAGAGTACGCAAAAAACTGGTCTAGATAAGTTTTCGCCTTGGGACCCTAAGGACGAAAGTGTCCAAGTTAAATGACCAAAATCATAAAAATCGCAAAAAAAAATTTTTCACTCATAAGACCCGGCTGGACCAAAATTTCGCTATCACCACGTGAAAGTACGCAAAAAAATAGCCCAGAAACATATTTTTCCGTTGGAGAAAAGAAGGTAGAAATCGGCCCTAACTAATGGCTTAAAGTAACCAAAATGCTTAAATTTGGGCCAATTTCTAACTTCTTTTCTCCAACGGAAAAATATGTTTCTAGGCTATTTTTTTTGCGTACTTTCATGTGGTAATAGCAAAATTTTGGTCCAGCCGGGTGTTATGTGTTAAAAAACATTTTTGCGATTTTTATAATTTTGGCCATTTTTTTGACCACTTTCTTGCTGAAAAACAAGAAAAATTTAGAAGCACATGTACTTAGGCCAATTTTTGACGTACTTTTTGGCTGTCATAGCGAAATTTTGGTGACCCGGTGGTAGCCTTTCAGAATTTTTTAAAAATTCGAGTTATGTTGAAACTCGCCTTTTTGGCTTTATTTTCGACTTTCTCAAAATTTTCGGCCGTAAGTAGTTAATTAAGCTTAATGTTGATAAAAACTTACTGAAATTTTCCTGAATATATTAAACTTAATCTCCTAAAAAGATCATCTTGATTTCCCAAAAATAAAATTTTAATGTGAACTTTGATTAATTTCCAGGTCGAGCCCACCTACAAAGTCAAAATCAAAAAATTATTTTCGTGGATCGACGAATTTCAAATCATTGAACAGCTTAAAAGATTTAACGTTACTCCGTTAAGAGTCTTCGTACACCGCAAGGACTCACCTAGAGAAGAGAAAAAAAATAAAGAGGAAAATTTATCGCCTTTCCGGTCTAGTCGTATCGGATCCGACGAGGAAGTCACGATAACCGACTTTTTAGATAAATCGGCCTGCCGCGGTGGAGTTTTCGTTTACCACCCCGACAAGAGTACTGTGGAAAATGTTTATCACGATCTGGAAGAAAAATATCGTAGAGTGATGGCTTTCAATCAGCCGTATCGAGTGGAGTTGGATCGTACTTTCACTTTTTCCGTCCATATGGATTTGTATAGGTGCCTTAGACCGAAATTCAAAGGGACTTTATCTTGTATAAGGAAGTTAAACGTTTTTGTAATCGAGACCGGCCCTGGAACCGGATCCAGAAAAAACCAGGATATCGAGAAGAAAATGACGTTTGTCTACATTACGCTAAGGCATAGCGATGCTTCCGTGATAAGGCGCTGCAGGCAGATGTTAGAGGCGATTTTGGAAAAAGAATCGCTGACTCCGGAAACCTCACCGAACATCGAAAATCTCTTCACTTGGTCCGGTAGGGTGTTGCTGAAAGAACGAATCCCAACGTCCCATGACCATTGCATCCACTGGGATAATTGGAATCGCTCGGTATACGTTTACGGAATGGAACCTGAGACCAGGAATGAGATAATCGCCAAGCTGAATTCGCTTATCGACCTCGTTGAAACTTGGAAGAAAGCCGGCTTTTTCGAAGAGGCTGTTAACCTCGATCGAAGGGCACTCGAGGATTTGGAAAAGACGAATCCGAATTTCATCGATTCGCTTTGTAAAACTCTCGAAATTGAGAGAGGACAGTATCACCTTATCGGTAGAAGCAAACTTCTGATTTCCGCTGCAAGCACTGAAGAATTCGAAAATTTCCAAAAAGCGCTTGATGCAAAAGGGTTAAGGTTTTCTGGAGAGAGGAAAAAACCCGCAGTTGGACGTGATTGCGTTGTCTGTTTTTGTGAGGTGGATTCGGATTTCAAAATTACCAGCATTTGCAGTCACGCCTTTTGCGTGGGGTGTATCCAGAATATGTTTACGGGGGCCGCTGGAGTTCAGAAATTACCCCTGTGCTGTCCGGCTGATCAGTGCGAATTGCGGCTTCCGGTTCAGGACGTCATGAAAATACTCCCGGCAAGATTTAAGTCGAAGCTAAACGAATCCGCTTTGGATGTTTACCTCAGATCAGAAAAGGGTTCTGGGGTGAGATATTGTCCCAAGCCCGGTTGCAACCAAATCTTTCGGCCGAATAAACCAAGGGAAGGCCCGACATTTTATGGTTGCGACAATTGCCTCGCTGATTTCTGTTTAGAATGTACAGAAGCTCTTGGAAAAGAAGTTGGAGCTCATCCAGGCCAAAGTTGCGACAGCGTCAGACTTGGGGAAGACGATAAAGTTTGGAAAAACATGAACCGGATTCGAGATGAAATTTTGAATCTTCGATGTCCGAAGTGCAAAGCTGCATTTTACGACTATGACGGTTGCGCAGCTCTTACGTGTTCAAATTGCCGAGCTGCAATTTGTGCTATATGCCTGGAATATTGCGGATCAGACGCGCATCGTCATGTTGCTACCTGTCGTTACAATCAGTCGGGAAGCTATTATCTTAATCCGGATTCTAACACTGTCAAAAAAGGAAATAGGCAATATCGAATCGATAAATTGAAAGAGTTTTTCCGGATTACGCCAGGTTTAGACGATCCCCCTGATCTTAAAACCAAGATTTTGACTGCTCTTGCAAATGATTTAAAAGACCTGGATATTCAGCTGACGGATGTTATGCCTTTATAAAATTTTCTTTGCCTCCTAGAGAGTAAAATATAAAGTGTCTTCGGGAAGCTCAACTGGAGAAGCTACAGAAGTTTTCTCCATGGCAAAAATCAGTCACAGACGGCCAAAATTTTATCATTCTGAGCTATGGTTTAGGTTTAGGCTGGGTAGTTTAGTATAGGTTCAGATTTATGGTGTTGGTATTTTCTAGTTTAGGTTTAAGTTTATGCTTTTGGTCGTCTGTGACTGATGCATGCTATGATTGCCATCAGCAATCATTTTTGCCACGCCGAACACCTCTTCAGTTGGCTTCTTCTAGCTTTTTCAAGCTCCCCGAAGACACTGTCATAGCGTTACTAATAATTTTTGACGTATGAAATAAAATTATTTCATACGTCAATTTTACGCTTAATTTTACTCTTGATTCGGTGTGTCGGAGCTCCGGATGGAGGTCAACTAACGTATCTCCCTCCACGTCGGTATTGAACCCATCCCCATGCCGTCAAAAATGACGTCAAAAACTAACATAGGGAACGTTCAAGTATTACGTAAGACTTTTTTTTTCGGATTTTGGACCCCCCCGGTTGTAAGACATTTCGCCATACTTAGCTTATGGCGAAGATCGTTGATGCGGACCCCCCCCCCCCTAAAAATCTTACGTAATACTTGAACGTTCCCATAGGGATTTTGTTACGGACCATAGAAATAGTCGAAAACTGTCGGAACCAAAATCCTAGCTGATCGGGTTTGCGAGATAGCGTATTCCACCTATGTTTAGCTTATGGAGTTCACAGTAGCAAGCGGAAATTGCATCGGCTACCTGTAATCCCATAAGCTAAACATAGGTGGAATACGCTATTTCGCAAACACGATCAGCTAGGATTTTGGTTCCGACGGTTTTCGACTATTTTTATGGTCCGTAACGAAACCCCTACGGTATGTCAGTTTTTGTCGTCATTTTTGCCGGTATAGGGATGGGTTCAATACCGCCGTGCTCAATATATAGTTAGTTTTAAATTAAATTTTAGTGTAAAAAGTTTTAGTTTCAAATTTGTTACAACGTTCGTTTTTTTTTTTTTTTTTTTTAATTGAATTACTTTATTTAATTTTTTTTTCCATAATTTTGTAAGCTCATTGAAAGCTAACAGTGACTAATGAATAAGTAAGCCACACGGTAAAAAATTTTATGTAAAAGTAACATAAAAAATATGTAGCCCTTTTTATTTAACATAAAAACGTGGCGTCAGAAGTTCGAAACGTTCGAAAAAATTGAAGATTTAACACAGCTCATGTTAAATAAAAAGGTTTACATATTTTTTATGTAACTTTTACATAAAATTTTTTACCGTGCAGTTTTAAAAAATTAAATAAATTTTAAGTTAAAGTAAAAAACTTGGCTGAGGGACACAGAGTCCCCAAGTTTTCGGTATCTTAGAAGTCACTGATAACACTAAATTTACTAATTTTTTAATACACACTTTTACAAAATTTTTACTTTGTTTGCGCGACTCTCAAAAGTGATATCTTCATTCTGAAAATGTGCTATGTCATCGGTGACGTTGTAGTACCGAATATTTTTATTTCAACAAACCAATTTTATGCTATGTTAGTCACTAAAACCAAACGTGGCAAAGTGAATAACCAAAAACTAGGTATATCATAAGCCTTTTTAAAAAAGTAAAAAAAAAAAAATTAGATTTAGATTTTGTCTTTTAAATTTTTAAATTTAGCACTTAAATACAAAATTTTATCTTGAAAAACGTTTAGCTTTACATGTTAGTTTTTGAAAAATTTTCCTTTTGGTTTAAAATCCTTGATGTTTGAACTTTTGACCCAAAAATTTTAAAAGCTTTCTGCAAGTCTTAATATTCTCTCTTCTTTGCTGTTTACACTTTCAAAGTTTTGAGCTTTCCACTTTTTCGAAATACTTAGTGCAGGCATCGAACAAGTCACTTTTTTCCCCTAAAAGTCACTTTTTTTGTAAAAGGTCACTAAAAGTCACTTTTTTTGATAAATTAGTGGATTTTTAAAAATTTCCTGCATTAAAAAATGTCTATTCAACTTTCGAAGTTGCTCAAGGAAAGGTTTTTTCACTAAAACGACAACTTTAAAAATAAGTTTATGTAAAGTTGTGAAGATCCCCTACCATTTTTCCTAAAAAAAAAAAATAAATTCCTAATCCTTTTTTTCTAAAAATTGTAGTTCCTAAAATTGTTTTCCTAACTATTTTTTTTTTTTTTTAATTTTTAATTTTCCTAAAATTTTTTAATTCCTGAAATAAAATTACTTAAAATCCCTAAAATCAAATTAAAAAAAAAAAAAAAAAAAAATTTCCTAAAACCTTTTTAGGGATTTAAAAAATTAGGACAAATATTAATTTTAGAAAATTTTATTTAAGGATTAAACAATGTTATGAAAATCGAAAATTAGGAAAAAAATGGTTAGGCAAAAAATTTTAGGAACCATTTTTAGGAAAAACTGATGAAAATAATAAGGAATGTAATTACTCACGTCTAATATGCTAAAAAAATTTTGGATATATTTATTTCAAGTCACTAAATTCCTTCCATCAGGTCGCTGAAAGTCACTATTTAAACCATTTTTGGTCCCTAAACTCACTAATTTTTCTGGGCGAAATGGGTTCGATGTCTGTGAGTTGCATAAAATGTTGGGTCTTTGTGCAAAAATATTCCCGGCTTTTAAAATTGTCATATACTTTTCATGATTTTCTTCTCTCTAAAAGAACGTGGGTCGATAAGGCCGATTTTTGGGCTGTTAAAAAAAAATTTTTTTTTTATGTTGAAAGGTAGTTTCATATGAGGTTAATAAGGGGTCATAAGTGGCACTGAGTTGCGCGCATGCTATGACCATTTTTTTAAATTTATTCACTTTTCGCTGTTGTGAACATGACAGTCGGAAATCTTCCAGTGGCAGACAAATAGTAGCCATGAAGGCCAATTTACTGCACCATATTAAGGTTGCGACCGGCGTGTTCACACATGCTTAATTCGCATGGTTTTTAGGCCTCATGAAGAAGCCGTTGAATGTCCCTAATTTCCTTTTCACACGAGCTTTCTAATGTTGAAAGCTTACTTAATTCACCATTTCCAACTTAAGCACATATGTGCGCCATTGTAAAATGAAGGAAATTGAATTTCAGATGGCTGATTTATAATGTTTATACTCTGTTTTAACCGTATTTTTCATTAATTTTACATGCCTAACGTTTAAATGGATCAGATGCATTATTGTGCAAATATATATTTTGATCTCATTAATCAGTAAAACATGAATAAAAGGTCCGCGATTTATTTATCAACTACTTGTTTTCGAGAACATTTTTAAAAAGTGTTCTTCCGAAAAGGCGCGAAACTGGTTTTTTTTAAAAAAATGTTCTCGAAAACAAGTAGTTATAAATAAATCGCGGACCTTTTATTCATGTTTTACTGATTAATGAGATCAAAATATATATTTGCACAATAATGCATCTGATCCATTTAAACGTTAGGCATGTAAAATTAATGAAAAATACGGTTAAAACAGAGTATAAACATTATAAATCAGCCATCTGAAATTCAATTTCCTTCATTTTACAATGGCGCACATATGTGCTTAAGTTGGAAATGGTGAATTAAGTAAGCTTTCAACATTAGAAAGCTCGTGTGAAAAGGAAATTAGGGACATTCAACGGCTTCTTCATGAGGCCTAAAAACCATGCGAATTAAGCATGTGTGAACACGCCGGTCGCAACCTTAATATGGTGCAGTAAATTGGCCTTCATGGCTACTATTTGTCTGCCACTGGAAGATTTCCGACTGTCATGTTCACAACAGCGAAAAGTGAATAAATTTAAAAAAATGGTCATAGCATGCGCGCAACTCAGTGCCACTTATGACCCCTTATTAACCTCATATGAAACTACCTTTCAACATAAAAAAAAAAATTTTTTTTAACAGCCCAAAAATCGGCCTTATCGACCCACGTTCTTTTACAAAATTCTGAAAAATTCGAAATTTTGGGAAAGAAATTGTCTAAGCCTTCTAAGTTCAAGTTCTTGAATTATTTCATTAAAATTACTTTATTTATCTTTCTTTTTTTTTTTTTTCTTTTTTTTGAAAATCAGAGTAACGTCGAGTGTGAGTTAGTTATTATTTTTATAATTAATATTTTTTCGCTGGATGTGGTAATTGAAAACATATATACTGGGATTTTTTTTTTTTGAAGTGAAACTTCTTATGGGGGGGGTTCGCGTAAGCGTAAGCGTAGATGTAAGCGTAACTCTGGTGAGAATTTCAAAAACGTTAAAACTGTAATATTAAATTAATTTATTAAAAAAATATATTAATTTGCGGTGGGAAAAGTGGGGTAATTTGATTGAAATTTTAATATTAAAATAATAATTTTTGAGAAAAATGATCAAGTTATGAGCCAAAAAGTAACACCGACACAAAATTGTCGAGGAGTTGAATTGACAAAAAAAGGAGACAAAATAAAAGTTATGGGCGAAATAACACCGAGACACACTCTAGAGTGTTTCCTGCCTAGGCATTACACACTCTACTAGAGTGTATCATGCCTAGGCACCACACACTCTACTAGAGTGTATTCTGCCTAGGCACCACACACTCTAGAGTGTATCCTGCCTAGGCACCACACACTCTAGAGTGTATCCTGCCTAGGCATCACACACTCTAGAGTGTATCCTGCCTAGGCACCACACACTCTACTAGAGTGTATCCTGCCTAGGCACCAGACACTCTACTAGAGTGTATCCTGCCTAGGCACCACACACTCTACTAGAGTGTATCGTGCCTAGGCACCACACACTCTAGAGTGTATTCTGCCTAGGCACCACACACTCTACTAGAGTGTATCCTGCCTAGGCACCAGACACTCTACTAGAGTGTATCCTGCCTAGGCACCACACACTCTACTAGAGTGTATCGTGCCTAGGCACCACACACTCTAGAGTGTATTCTGCCTAGGCACCACACACTCTACTAGAGTGTATCCTGCCTAGGCACCACACACTCTACTAGAGTGTATCCTGCCAAGGCACCCCACACACTCTACTAGAGTGTATCCTGCCTAGGCACCACACACTCTAGAGTGTATCCTGCCTAGGCACCACACACTCTATTAGAGTGTATCGTGCCTAGGCACCACACACTCTAGAGTGTATCCTGCCTAGGCACCACACACTCTAGAGTGTATCCTGCCTAGGCACCACACTCTAGAGTGTATCCTGCCTAGGCACCACACACTCTACTAGAGTGTTTCCTGCCTAGGCACCACACACTCTAGAGTGTATCCTGCCTAGGCACCACACACTCTACTAGAGTGTTTCCTGCGTAGGCACCACACACTCTAGAGTGTTTCCTGCCTAGGCACCACACACTCTAGAGTGTTTCCTGCCTAGGCACCACACACTCTAGAGTGTTTGCTGCCTAGGCACCAGACACTCTACTAGAATGTATCCTGCCTAGGCACCACACACTCTACTAGAGTGTATCCAGCCTAGGCACCACACACTCTACTAGAGTGTATCCAGCCTAGGCACCACACACTCTACTAGAGTGATATGACAAAAAAAGATAAAATGAATCGAATCTTAGCCGAAACTGCTAAGTAAGCAAAACTCAAGACGAGTCGATTTGCGATCGACTCGTGCTGAGTATCGGGTAAGACTTCGAGCCGTTTCGATGTATCTTTTTACTTTCATATATTATATTTTCGGTAGATTTAAGGAAAACTCGTTATTATTATTTATTTTCCGCCTCCTAAGTTTAGACATATCAAGAGTGTATCCTGCCTAGGCACCACACACTCTACTAGAGTGTATCCTGCCTAGGCACCACACACTCTAGAGTGTTTCCTGCCTAGGCACCACACACTCTAGAGTGTATCCTGCCTAGGCACCACACACTCTACTAGAGTGTATCGTGCCTAGGCACCACACACTCTAGAGTGTATCCTGCCAAGGCACCACACACTGTAGAGTGTATCCTGCCTAGGCACCACACGCTCTAGAGTGTATCCTGCCTAGGCACCACACTCTAGAGTGTATCCTGCCTAGGCACCACACTCTCTACTAGAGTGTTTCCTGCCTAGGCACCACACACTCTAGAGTGTATCCTGCCTAGGCACCACACACTCTACTAGAGTGTTTCCTGCGTAGGCACCACACACTCTAGAGTGTTTCCTGCCTAGGCACCACACACTCTAGAGTGTTTGCTGCCTAGGCACCACACACTCTAGAGTGTATCCTGCCTAGGCACCACACTCTAGAGTGTATCCTGCCTAGGCACCACACACTCTAGAGTGTATCCTGCCGAGGCACCACACACTCTACTAGAGTGTTTCCTGCGTAGGCACCACACACTCTAGAGTGTTTGCTGCCTAGGCACCAGACACTCTACTAGAATGTATCCTGCCTAGGCACCACACACTCTACTAGAGTGTATCCAGCCTAGGCACCACACACTCTACTAGAGTGTATCCAGCCTAGGCACCACACACTCTACTAGACTGTATCCTGCCTAGGCACCACACCCTCCACTAGAGTGTATCCTGCCTAGGCACCACACACTCTAGAGTGTATCCTGCGTAGGCACCACACACTGTAGAGTGTATCCTGCCTAGGCACCACACACTCTAGAGTGTATCCTGCCTAGGCACCACACTCTAGAGTGTATCCTGCCTAGGCACCACACACTCTACTAGAGTGTTTCCTGCCTAGGCACCACACACTCTAGAGTGTATCCTGCCTAGGCACCACACACTCTACTAGAGTGTTTCCTGCGTAGGCACCACACACTCTAGAGTGTTTCCTGCCTAGGCACCACACACTCTAGAGTGTTTGCTGCCTAGGCACCACACACTCTAGAGTGTATCCTGCCTAGGCACCACACTCTAGAGTGTATCCTTCCTAGGCACCACACACTCTACTAGAGTGTTTCCTGCCTAGGCACCACACACTCTATAGAGTGTATCCTGCCTAGGCACCACACACTCTACTAGAGTGTTTCCTGCGTAGGCACCACACACTCTAGAGTGTTTCCTGCCTAGGCACCACACACTCTAGAGTGTTTCCTGCCTAGGCACCACACACTCTAGAGTGTTTGCTGCCTAGGCACCAGACACTCTACTAGAATGTATCCTGCCTAGGCACCACACACTCTACTAGAGTGTCCTGCCTAGGCACCACACACTCTACTAGAGTGTATCCAGCCTAGGCACCACACACTCTACTAGAGTGTATCCTGCCTAGGCACCACACACTCTACTAGAGTATATCCTGCCTAGGCACCACACACTCTAGAGTGTTTCCTACCTAGGCACCACACACTCTAGAGTGTTTCCTGCCTAGGCACCACACACTCTACTAGAGTGTATCGTGCCTAGGCACCACACACTCTAGAGTGTATCCTGCCTAGGCACCACACACTGTAGAGTGTATCCTGCCTAGGCACCACACACTCTAGAGTGTATCCTGCCTAGGCACCACACTCTAGAGTGTATCCTGCCTAGGCACCACACACTCTACTAGAGTGTTTCCTGCCTAGGCACCACACACTCTAGAGTGTATCCTGCCTAGGCACCACACACTCTACCAGAGTGTTTCCTGCGTAGGCACCACACACTCTAGAGTGTTTCCTGCCTAGGCACCACACACTCTAGAGTGTTTGCTGCCTAGGCACCAGACACTCTACTAGAATGTATCCTGCCTAGGCACCACACACTCTACTAGAGTGTATCCAGCCTAGGCACCACACACTCTACTAGAGTGTATCCAGCCTAGGCACCACACACTCTACTAGAGTGTATCCTGCCTAGGCACCACACACTCTACTAGAGTGTATCCTGCCTAGGCACCACACACTCTACTAGAGCGTATCCTGCCTAGGCACCACACACTCTAGAGTGTTTCCTGCCTAGGCACCACACACTCTAGAGTGTATCCTGCCTAGGCACTACACACTCTAGAGTGTATCCTGCCTAGGCACCACACACTCGATAGTGTTTGCGGCCTAGGCACCACACTCTAGAGTGTATCCTGCCTAGGCACCACACACTCTACTAGAGTGTTTCCTGCGTAGGCACCACACACTCTAGAGTGTTTGCTGCCTAGGCACCACACACTCTAGAGTGTATCCTGCCTAGGCACCACACACTCTACTAGAGTGTTTCCTGCCTAGGCACACACACTCTACTAGAGTGTATCCTGCCTAGGCACCAGACACTCTACTAGAGTGTATCCTGCCTAGGCACCACCACTCTACTAGAGTGTTTCCTGCCTAGGCACCACACACTCTATAGAGTGTATCCTGCCTAGGCACCACACACTCTACTAGAGTGTTTCCTGCGTAGGCACCACACACTCTAGAGTGTTTCCTGCCTAGGCACCACACACTCTAGAGTGTTTCCTGCCTAGGCACCACACACTCTAGAGTGTTTGCTGCCTAGGCACCAGACACTCTACTAGAATGTATCCTGCCTAGGCACCACACACTCTACTAGAGTGTATCCAGCCTAGGCACCACACACTCTACTAGAGTGTATCCAGCCTAGGCACCACACACTCTACTAGAGTGTATCCTGCCTAGGCACCACACACTCTACTAGAGTATATCCTGCCTAGGCACCACACACTCTAGAGTGTTTCCTACCTAGGCACCACACACTCTAGAGTGTTTCCTGCCTAGGCACCACACACTCTACTAGAGTGTATCGTGCCTAGGCACCACACACTCTAGAGTGTATCCTGCCTAGGCACCACACACTGTAGAGTGTATCCTGCCTAGGCACCACACACTCTAGAGTGTATCCTGCCTAGGCACCACACTCTAGAGTGTATCCTGCCTAGGCACCACACACTCTACTAGAGTGTTTCCTGCCTAGGCACCACACACTCTAGAGTGTATCCTGCCTAGGCACCACACACTCTACCAGAGTGTTTCCTGCGTAGGCACCACACACTCTAGAGTGTTTGCTGCCTAGGCACCACACACTCTAGAGTGTATCCTGCCTAGGCACCACACACTCTACTAGAGTGTTTCCTGCCTAGGCACCACACACTCTACTAGAGTGTATCCTGCCTAGGCACCAGACACTCTACTAGAGTGTATCCTGCCTAGGCACCACACACTCTACTAGAGTGTATCGTGCCTAGGCACCACACACTCTAGAGTGTATCCTGCCTAGGCACCACACACTCTAGAGTGTATCCTGCCTAGGCACCACACTCTAGAGTGTATCCTGCCTAGGCACCACACACTCTAGAGTGTTTCCTGCCTAGGCACCACACACTCTACTAGAGTGTATCGTGCCTAGGCACCACACACTCTAGAGTGTATCCTGCCTAGGCACCACACACTCTAGAGTGTATCCTGCCTAGGCACCACACACTCTAGAGTGTATCCTGCCTAGGCACCACACACTCTAGAGTGTTTCCTGCCTTGGCACCACACACTCTAGAGTGTATCCTGCCTAGGCACCACACACTCTACTAGAGTCTATCCTGCCTAGGCACCACACACTCTACTAGAGTGTATCGTGCCAAGGCACCACACACTCTACTAGAGTGTATCCTGCCTAGGCACCACACACTCTAGAGTGTTTCCTGCCTAGGAACCACACACTCTAGAGTGTATCCTGCCTAGGCACCACACACTCTACTAGAATGTATCGTGCCTAGGCACCACACTCTACTAGAGTGTATCCTGCCTAGGCACCACACACTCTACTAGAATGTATCGTGCCTAGGCACCACACTCTACTAGAGTGTATCCTGCCTAGGCACCACACACTCCACACCACACACTCTACTAGATTGTATCCTGCCTAGGCACCACACACTGCACACCACACACTCTACTAGAGTGTATCCTGCCTAGGCACCACACACTCTAGAGTGTATCCTGCCTAGGCACCACACACTCTACTAGAGTGTATTCTGCCTAGGCACCACACTCTAGAGTGTATCCTGCCTAGGCACCACACACTCTACTAGAGTGTATCCTGCCTAGGCACCACACACTCTACTAGAGTGTATCCTGCCTAGGCACCACACACTCTAGAGTGTTTCCTGCCTAGGCACCACACACTCTAGAGTGTATCCTGCCTAGGCACCACACACTCTAGAGTGTATCCTGCCTAGGCACCACACACTCTACTAGAGTGTTTCCTGCCTAGGCACCACACACTCTACTAGAGTGTATCCTGCCTAGGCACCAGACACTCTACTAGAGTGTATCCTGCCTAGGCACCACACACTCTACTAGAGTGTATCGTGCCTAGGCACCACACACTCTAGAGTGTATCCTGCCTAGGCACCACACACTCTAGAGTGTATCCTGCCTTGGCACCACACTCTAGAGTGTATCCTGCCTAGGCACACACACACTCTACTAGAGTGTTTCCTGTCTAGGCACCACACACTCTACTAGAGTGTATCGTGCCTAGGCACCACACACTCTAGAGTGTATCCTGCCTAGGCACCACACACTCTAGAGTGTATCCTGCCTAGGCACCACACACTCTAGAGTGTTTCCTGCCTTGGCACCACACACTCTAGAGTGTATCCTGCCTAGGCACCACACACTCTACTAGAGTGTATCCTGCCTAGGCACCACACACTCTACTAGAGTGTATCGTGCCAAGGCACCACACACTCTACTAGAGTGTATCCTGCCTAGGCACCACACACTCTAGAGTGTTTCCTGCCTAGGAACCACACACTCTAGAGTGTATCCTGCCTAGGCACCACACACTCTACTAGAATGTATCGTGCCTAGGCACCACACTCTACTAGAGTGTATCCTGCCTAGGCACCACACACTCCACACCACACACTCTACTAGATTGTATCCTGCCTAGGCACCACACACTGCACACCACTCACTCTACTAGAGTGTATCCTGCCTAGGCACCACACACTCTAGAGTGTATCCTGCCTAGGCACCACACACTCTACTAGAGTGTATTCTGCCTAGGCACCACACACTCTAGAGTGTATCCTGCCTAGGCACCACACACTCTACTAGAGTGTATCCTGCCTAGGCACCACACACTCTACTAGAGTGTATCCTGCCTAGGCACCAGACACTCTACTAGAGTGTATTCTGCCTAGGGCCCACACACTCTACTAGAGTGTATCCTGCCTAGGCACCACACACTCTACTAGAGTGTATCGTGCCTAGGCAACACACACTCTACTAGAGTGTATCCTGCCTAGGCACCACACACTCTAGAGTGTTTCCTGCCTAGGCACCACACACTCTAGAGTGTATCCTGCCTAGGCACCACACACTCTACTAGAGTGTATCGTGCCTAGGCACCACACACTCTAGAGTGTATCCTGCCTAGGCACCACACACTCTACTAGAGTGTATCCTGCCTAGGCACCACACACTCTACTAGAGTGTTCCTGCCTAGGCACCACACACTCTAGAGTGTATCCTGCCTAGGCACCACACACTCTACTAGAGTGTTTCATGCCTAGGCACCACACACTCTAGAGTGTTTCCTGCCTAGGCACCACACACTCTAGAGTGTTTGCTGCCTAGGCACCAGACACTCTACTAGAGTGTATCCTGCCTAGGCACCAGACACTCTACTAGAGTGTATCCTGCCTAGGCACCACACACTCTACTAGAGTGTATCCTGCCTAGGCACCAGACACTCTACTAGAATGTATCCTGCCTATGCACCATACAGTCTACTAGAGTGTATCGTGCCTAGGCACCACACACTCTAGAGTGTATCCTGCCTAGGCACCACACACTCTAGAGTGTATCCTGCCTAGGCACCACACACTCTAGAGTGTTTGCTGCCTAGGCACCAGACACTCTACTAGAGTGTATCCTGCCTAGGCACCAGACACTCTACTAGAGTGTATCCTGCCTAGGCACCACACACTCTACTAGAGTGTATCCTGCCTAGGCACCAGACACTCTACTAGAATGTATCCTGCGTATGCACCATACAGTCTACTAGAGTGTATCGTGCCTAGGCACCACACACTCTAGAGTGTATCCTGCCTAGGCACCACACACTCTAGAGTGTATCCTGCCTAGGCACCACACACTCTAGAGTGTATCCTGCCTAGGCACCACACACTCTACTAGAGTCTATCCTGCCTAGGCACCACACACTCTACTAGAGTGTATCCTGCCTAGGCACCACACACTCTACTAGTGTATCGTGCCTAGGCACCACACACTCTACTAGAGTGTATCGTGCCTAGGCACCACACACTCTACTAGAGTGTATCCTGCCTAGGCACCATACACTCTAGCTCTACACACCTTTCGCTTCGCTCGGGCGGCAATTGTCGAGGTGTTAGGGCCAGGTCAGATCTCCGAAAATCAAATCCCCGAAAAATTATTTCGGGGATTTCTGCATTTCAAATATTAATTTAATTTTTAAATAATTAAAATAATTCTTTTTTGATTAATTATTATTTTTTATTCCTTGCTTTAAATTGTAAAAGTTTAACTATTTCAAATGTTCATGTTTAACTATTTCAATTTTTCATTTTTTTAATAGCAATTTTTAATGACGTATCTACGAAGAATCTTCCGGCCGTGTGGTCACACAGCCAACTCGGGGTTTTTAAAAGGAATGTTGGTTTTATGTTGAAAATAAAACGGTTGGAAAAAGGGTGATTTTCAAAAACGAATTTTGAAAATGGTTGAAAAAGGATGATTTTTAAAAAAAAAATTGAAAAAAGGCGATTGGGCGATTTTGGGCAATTTTAACTCTGGTGTGTTTTTATTAAAATTTAAGTAAGCAAAAAACAATGAAAAAAAATGAAATTTATTATTTCAAGGTAAAATTTGTTGAAAAAATAGTAAAACGCAATGCCATAAGAAGTTTCACTTCAAGTTCTTTAGGCTTTACCGACGTAGAGCCTGTTTCATTTTTTTTTTAAATGTAAGGAAATAATCTTTCATTAAACTATCATTTTAAAAAATTAAAAAAAAATTTTATTTCAAGTTAAATATCTCAATTAAATAATAAATTATGTTTGCTATCTTATTCTTTTTAAGTTTCATATTGCGAAAATTTTTCAGCCAACAAACTGTGGTACTCATTTACTGAATCGGCTTCCTCGTAGGTGTCTTTTTCAACTTGCCTAGCGAACATTACTAGCTTCGCTTTTGAAATTAATTCTTCTCGCCTCACATCAAGATCCGATTTTGGAAACATAACGTTTACTAGTCGATGAAGTGTTTCATTACGAAAGTCAGTAGTAAGCTTTCGATGCCACTTCTTAGTTTTTTCGGCTTGGATGACAGTGATGTCTATTTTTTCTGTTAAAAAATCAAACATTAATTTTTTTTTTCTTTAAATAAAATAAAAAATTGAATCCATTGTCAAAATACCTGAGAGAGCGACGTTTTGAAAACTTGACGGATTAAGAGCTTGATCTATTTCATGAACCATTAGATCTAAAGGATCCAGCTTAATAATGCCAGGCTGGGTTGGTTCAGAAATATCTATTTTAGGTAAATTTTCAATTCGATCTTCATCTCTGATGATCTTCCAATCCAAATCATCAAAAGTTTTCTCCACAATCTCAATTATTGGCATTTTAAAATTAGGCACTTTTTCCTGTATGATAATGCATCCCAAAAGATCAAGCATAGATTTTACAAAATAAATAGCTGATAATTGGTCTTTAAAAGGCATAAATTTTTGACTTTTTGCATTAATTTTTGTGTTTTGGTATAAATATTGGTATTTCAATGCATTTACGACTCTTTTCAAAATTTTGCCCTGTGAAAATTTGCGGTTATCTATTTCATGAGTCGAAATCCTTTCCTTAAAAGCATCAATGACTTGCCTAACGGCATCTACATTTGACAACGAAGGTGAATTTGGAATAATGGTACAATGAGCTAAGGACGGAATGATAAGTCTCATGTTCTCTGGCTCCAAGAGTTCCGACTCATCTTCATCTTCCTCATCTGAAATATTTCCATTTACAATATCACAAGCCTGTTCTAAAATATCTGTTTCCGATTTATCTGTAATTTTAATAGCAGTGCTAGGGCTGACTGTACATCCAGAACTGTGTAGGATTTCTTTCATTATTTTGCAATCTGTTTCAGCATATCTGGCAGTGAGTTGCAATATATTAAAGAATTGGTAAGGAATTTCAGCCTTATAATTATCATTTTTGACTCCAGATTGGAAATCATTGAAGACTTTTTTTAATATATCAATTTCTGAAAGCTCACATTCACATGCTGGTTCCTTAATAATTCTGAGCCCAAAAGCTTTAACAAGTTTCTTAAATTCTTTGTCCCCAAATTTTTTAAATAGGTGTGTTTCAGTATAAGGGTCTCCACTATAATCGTAAAATGCTGACCTATTTTTTGAAACAATGGTAACTTCTAATAACAAATATATATCCCATTTATCACTGGGGATTTCGTATTTCAAATAATCAAATAAATTTTGTATGACTAACCACTCATTTAATTCTGAGCAATCACAAATTATTTTTCGTTCATTAATAATTCTCACTTTCAAAATCTCAACAACTTGTTCCAGATCATCAACTTTTTCTTGACCACAATCTTTAATGATTCTATATCCCAACACACTAAAGATCAATTTTAAGGCATTAACCGCTGACAATTCATTACGATTTGCTGCTTTGAAAATCTCATACGAAACACAAATGTAGCAGTCAGAGTGAGTACATTGCTTCCAATGAGTAATTGCTTTTTGAGAAGAGCTGCATAAAGGAAATGGACAATTGTAGCCTGAGCTGCAATTTTTTAGGTGATGTATAGCTTCATATGTTAACTTGCAATGTAAAAGTGAACAAAAAGCCTAAAAAAATTTTAAATATAATTTTTTTTTTTCTTTTAAATTAAAAACCAATATTTTTAAAAATATAGTGAACTTACCTTCTTTTTACAGCTCCAAGTGTGCCCTAACCATAACAGTTGGTGTTGGGTTTCTTTCGCAGTTACATCTTTAATTACTGATTCCAATGCAGTAGTAGGCGTCTCTGTTTCCTGCAATGAACGATATAAGCGAGCTGTTTTCGGAATACTGCTATACTGGACTGAAACCCGACTTTCTAACCAACATTTTAAAATAAGCTCAAAGGAGTTAGAATCCATATTTGTCTCCCTAACAAACTAGGTTTCTATATATCAGTACATATGAGCTAACACTAATTTTCTTTTTGGTTTTGTTTTGATTTGTAGAGACATATTCACGGGATATTACTAATTTTCCGAACGATGAGAAACCACAAAACTACGGAATCTTAAAGTAACACTGCTGTAGGAGAATTCTTTTTTTTCTTTTTCTCAATAAAAACGGATTGTTTTTGTTTATGAGTAAAAAGCTGTTTACATTTCATTTTCTATCTCTTCAATTTTATCTTTGCTATTTGTCAATATCGACATTGACAAATAGCAGAAAGCTCTATTGTTCATTTTGAAATGCCATTGTTCTTTATACAAACCATTTTTGGACCAAAGAATCAAAAGAATTACAATTTAAAAAAAAGAAAGTTTCTTTGTTTAATTTTAGTATTTTTAGGAAGCTCCAAAAAAGATGAGAGCAACTGGCCAAATAATAATGTATAGATAGTCAAATTACGCGGCTGCAACGCTCTCTAACGGAAGCAAATCGAACCATCTTTAAGTTGGCTGCTCCGTAGCGGCTGTTTAGAGCGAAGTTGAAGGCTCATAAACATGAAAACGACTTTAATTTATTTATTTTTTCATCCTTTGTATTAATATGAGTCTTTTCATTCCGAAAATAAGCTCCCGGGAAAAAGGGAAGGAAAGTACGTTTAATCCGATATTTCAATCGCGATTTAGTAGTGACAAAAAGCCCATCGCGACGGTGCTACCTGTCTCAACAAGGTTAGAATGAATTCGGTTTTTCTTTTTTTTTTTTTTCGATGAAGAAATATTGTTAATGAATGTTTTGTTTTTAGACCGTCTACAAGTAAAGAGCCCGATCCCGTGGTAGATGAATTTTTATTAAATGACCATGAAATATGGGATGACGATGATGTTTTCCAAAACATCCCGGAGAGGTTAGTCAATAATGAAAAGAAGGAAGATTTAATTCAGAAACTAGCCAACAATGAAAAAGAAGAGGATTTTATTGAGGATAAAGAAGATTCTGACATAAAAGTAGTTAAAGAAAGCGATGATGAAGAGGAAGAAGCTATGGTCAATCTTTCCGAATATGATGATGAAGTGGTAAATAGTCCATGCCCAATACCAGATGATGATGAGGATTTCAACAATGCTGTGTTTTCTGGTAACAATTTTGAAGAAGCAGAAAATGTTAACATCATCCAAGAAAAGGAGAAGGAAAATGTTAAAAAAGTAGAGGCATCACCATTAGATTTAATATTGTCAGGAGATTTGAAATCATTAGGAATTGGTGAAGATATGGACAACTGGTTAGAAAAAATTTTACAGAATGATGCATTTACAGCTACTTCTCCAGACACACCTGAGTTCATTCTGCAAAAAAATTTAGAATTTTTGAAACAGTCTTATACAGAAATTCTAGAGAAAGTCATGACATCTTTTGAAAATATCCCAGTGGCCTTATTGCAATTCTTACCTGGTTTTGATCCAGATGTTTTTATGACTTTACGAACTACTAAAAGGCGGATTAAAGCTACAATTATTAAGACTGAAAACTCATTAAAACGAAAACTTAGTTCAATAGAAAACACACCTGAAAAGCAGAATCTCGAAAGAAAATTGCAACTGAATACTTCTGACCCAAATCTTATTTTTGTAGATGAGCTGCCGTTTGAGGCCAATGATTTTGATTTTAAACCAGTTCCAAAGGCAGCAAGCACTAATAGTATCGCATCATATATGTCACTGCTTCTGTATCAAAACCAAATAAATTAGATTCTTCCTACATTGATTATACTGATGTCATTTATAAAAGCCCAGCCAAAGTTACAGGGTTGTCTCCAAATGGAAAGTTCATGTCAAATATGAGAAACGACAGCACCTCAGGGCAATTTGACGGATACAATTTTCCTCACTCAAAAGAAATGTTAGAATTGTTCCAGCAGAAGTTTGGTTTAAGGACTTTTAGAACGAATCAGCTTCAAGTTATCAATGCAGCATTGTTAGGTTATGATTGTTTCGTGTTAATGCCAACTGGAGGTGGGAAATCGTTGTGCTATCAATTGCCAGCCATCATTTCGAAAGGGGTTACAATTGTGATTTCACCTCTTCGTTCTTTGATTTTGGATCAGGTTACTAAATTGCTAACTTTGGATATTTCGGCAGCCCATTTGTCGGGGGAGTTGAAGCAGGCTGAGGAGGGAGTGATTTACAGGTATGGTGAATGGTGTTCGTTGAGAGTTTGGAGATTTATTTTAATAATTTTTTTTTAGGAAGTTGAACCAACCGGAGCCTTCGATCAAGCTTTTATATGTTACTCCAGAAAAAATCACGGCGAGTAATATGCTGAGAAACTGCTTAACCGGATTGCATAAGAGAAATATGTTGGCGAGATTCGTCATCGACGAAGCGCACTGCGTTTCCCAATGGGGTCACGATTTCCGTCCGGACTACAAGCGTTTGAAGGAATTGAGGGAGAGTTACCCCGACGTCAAAATAATGGCCCTCACAGCGACGGCCACCCCTCGCGTCAGAACGGACGTGTTGCACCAGTTAAAGATTTCCGATCCCAAGTGGTTTTTATCGAGTTTCAACCGGTACAATTTGACCTACTCGGTCCGGGAGAAAAAAGGGAAGTCCGTCCTGAACGAAATCGTCAAGTTCATCAAAGACGTATACCCCAAGGACACGGGGGTGATTTACTGTTTTTCGAGGAAGGAATGCGAAGTCGTGGCGAAGGAGCTGAAGAGTCAGGGGGTGAACGCGATTCCGTATCACGCGGGTCTGAACGACTCTGACCGTGCGAAAGCTCAAACCATGTGGATGAATGATAAGGTGAAAGTCGTTTGCGCCACGATCGCCTTCGGGATGGGGATCGATAAATTGGACGTGAGGTTCGTCATCCACTACAGCTTGCCGAAAAGCATCGAAGGGTATTATCAAGAATCCGGAAGGGCGGGGAGGGATGGGGAAAAAGCCACTTGCATCCTGTACTTCTCGTACCACGACAAAATAAGAACGTTGAACTTGATCAATCTGGACAAGAGCATCGCGAACGCCCAGGCGCGGAAGGTTCACATCGATAATTTGTACAAAATCGTGGCTTTTGCGGAAAACAAAACGGACTGCCGGAGAGCCCTCCAACTGGAATATTTCGGGGAGAAATTCGACCGGAAATTGTGTTTGGCGAACAGGAACACGGCATGCGATAACTGCTTGCAGCAGGGTCAGTTCGAAAACGTGGACGTGACGGAAGAGGCGAAAGCCATTGTGTCCGCTGTGAAGCAAATATGCGGGACGGAAGATCGACGGAATATGAATTACACGATGCTCCATTTCGTGGACATTTTCAAAGGGAGCAATGCGAAGAAAATCACTCAGGAGAATCACGATAAGATCCAGTTGTTCGGCGTCGGGAAGAAATGGGATAGGTCCGACGCTGAGCGTCTCTTCCGGAAACTCATCATCGAAGAATTTTTGAAAGAGCGCCTGATGGTCAAGGACGATTCGATTACGTTCGCGTATTTAAAGTTCGGGCGTCGCGGGGAGGAACTCCTGAGAGGGAACGTGAAAATCACGTTCGACATGAAAAAAGGAAAGGGGAAGAGCGACAACTCTCAAAACAAGGATTCGGCTCCCGCGGAAAGGATCGATCCGAAGCTTTTGGAGCTTCAGGAGACTTGTTTCGAAGAGCTCAGAAATCACGTTCACGTTATGGCTCAGGGTCTGAACGTGAATCCGAATTCCATAATGAACGTTCAAGCTCTGAGGGCGATGTCTCACCTTCTACCGGAGACAGTGGAGGAAATGCTTTCCATTCAACACGTGACCAGAGCCAATTTCGAAAAATACGGAGAAGCACTTCTCCAGACGACGATGAAATTCGCGCAGAAAAAAAAGGAATTATTCCCGATCCCTCAGGAGGTGGTAGAACAATTTGAAGACGACGAGGACGGTTGGCTTCCTACCAACGATTCTCCTTATTTCGACGGGCCGGAAGCCCCGGAAGTATCTTACGTTGGGGGCTCGAGAGGGGGAAAAAGAAAACGACCGAATTTTAAGAAATTTTACGCGAAGAAAAGGTCGAAAAGCTCGGGAGGGGAGAAAAAAGCTGCGGGGAGTAAAGCGGGGACGTCGGGAGGTAATAAATGGAATTCTTCTTCCGGGGTTAAAACGGTTCCGGGTGCCAAATTTTCGACTTTGATGGAACTCCCGACTGATAAATCTAGAGGGTTCCCGAGACCTAAATTAGTTAGCAAAAATTTAAAGAATTTGTAAATATCGTTTGCGACTTCGTTTTTCTGCATTTAAAAAATTCTGTTACATTTTGTAAATAATTTTAATTGAAAATAGATATTGTTTTTATACTTTTGTAAAATTTCTTGTTGTTTTAGTAATTTTAATACTCCGGTTTTGCTATCATTGTCGTGCAGGGAAAAAAAACCCCCGAAAGATCCAAAGCTGACGCCGGTGCCGGTGCCAATCCTGAAAAATGTATTTGAATTGAAAGGCTGGTACCTGGCACCAGTTGCCAATTTGAAAAATCCTACTGATAAAATTAACTGAAAACTCTTTCGAAACCTCATATTTCTGCACACTGAATAAAGAAATTTGTCATGAGGAAAGGAGCCAGATCTTAATACTGTGGTAAAATTCGTAAAAAGAAAAAAAAAGTGAATTATATTGCCTTTTTTTACAATATGACTAATTGTAAAAACTTATCAGTAAAACTTTTTTCCTTCGCGGTTATCGTGCATTCAGTACAATATAAAACCAATTTTTATAAAATAAAATACTAAGAAAAGAAAAAAATGATTATAAAAATTTAATAAATTAATAAATAAAAGATCTTTCATAAAACAGTCTTTATAAAGAATATAGATTTTTTTTATAAATAAAAATACGATTAATTTAATTAAGTGCTTTCTCTTAAAAGAAAAAAAATATTAATCGTTAATACTTTTAGAATAATTGGCATGTGTTCATCAGCAAAATTCAAAAATTTCTTTTTGTGTTTTTTAAGGCATTATTTCAAAGACTATAAATTACCACAGCCAATAATGTTAAGTGTATGCTGATGAATTTCCAAGTTATTTATTTATTTTAATTAAAAGAACCCTATCACCCGCACGTTAATTAATATTTTAATCGAATCAATTTTTAAAGCCATTAATTTCACTGGATCGGACCATGACTAAAATGTTAAATTTATTCCCCGCAAACCAAATTAAATCACGGTGTAATGAAAATTATCCTTCGGAATCCAAAATTCGACGGTATTGGTTCGTCCCGTGGCTAATACCCCTTCGCAGTAATCTAACTGTAAATTAAAAAAAAAATATTATCCGCATATAAAAAATTAAACACTTAGCTTTCAAAGTACTCACGCTTCCAACTTCGCCTCCGGTACTGGTAAGTGAAGAGATAACACGAGGCGGATGCGTCGGGAGCGCGATTTTAACGACGCCGTCAAGGGAACCCGTCATGAGATATCCTCTACCGCTTTTAACGACTGAGATTGGTTTTTGATGCTCCATGTCAAAAGTGCAAAGTAAATTTGTAGCTTCATTAGTTGTCCTAAAAATGTGGATTACTCCCTTGTTGTCTCCTACGATTAAATTCCCTTCATCTACAATCAAACAGTTTGGGTAACAATTTTTCCCCAATGGAAATTTTTCCCTCGTTTTTTGGGACCTCATATCCCATATAACTAACGATTTATCTTCGCTTCCTGAGATTATATCTTTGTCATTAGCACCTGCAAAATAAGTTCATTGTACAGTGAATTTCAAACGCATAATGAAAAAGAAAATAATAATAATTACCTAATGTTAAAATTGGGCCGTTATGTGCTGTGTAATTAAAAACAGGTTCAACTTTACATCTTGGATCAAATGCATAAACAGTCTTATTAAAATCTCCGCCTAATATTAAACCATCTACTGCAGTCATTGAAAGCACAGGTGAACCACACCTGGAAAAAAAAATTTTTGATTTAAGTATTTAACAACAAAAAATTTAAAAAGTATTATTACCTAAAAGCGGATTTTAACTGTAGGTCATCATTTTCCATTGTCCAAGATTTAATCATATTATCCCATGAACAAGAATACAATGTATCATTCACATACTGTAGCCTCCATATCCAGCCTTCATGAGCTACATTTTTTTGAAGGAATTTAGGACGTTTATTATTTAATTTCAAGGGATACCATATTACCAAACTTCTATCCCTAGAACCTGATACACAAACCGAACCTGAATTAAGAAAAAGGACTGCATCAACTGACGAAATGTGAACATCATCTACAATCACATGATTTACTGTTTCATCTTTTGTTTTCCACAATTTCCATTCTCTTTCTATATCAAAGCAAGCCCCTCGCCAATCAAAATTTTCATTGTCAAACGGTATCATTGGATATCTACAATTCCATCTCTTTGCAATCCACGATTTCCATATGTTTTCGTCGCTTAATATTTCGTGAAATCGTTTACAAACTTTACTTAAGGCCAGTACCAAATCTTTAACTTCCAAAAAGGAGCAGATGTGTAAAAATAATTCTATGGGCAAAGCGGCGAAAGGTGAAAGTTCCGCGACATTTTCCGTCGGTTCTTCCGATGTGTCGAAGTAAACATCTTCGTTAGATTCCGATTCGGCGGGCAGACTGTCCGGCATTTTAATTTGTGATTCGCGATGATTGTATACTCGAAAAATAACCCCGCATCCTTGGTTTTTAAAAAAATCTAAACAGACCCATCAACTGTCAACCATAGCGTGACGTCATCACTAGGTCATTTTTGATTGGAGGATTCCCATCTACGCATCCAATATGGCGGGTGGTTGCTGGTGCCACTATGAGTTTGACTATGTTTACTTGTACATTTTTCTATTTAATATTTTAATCAATATAATAACGGAGGAAGTTTAATAAAAAATCGCTTCGGATGGGTCTAAAGAAGCATAAAAAGCATAAATCGGAAAGGCTAGATAAAATAGATGGTAATTATTGCGTTTTATTTGGTGTGTTGACCAGTTCGATGTGCTGTAATCCAAACAATGATGCATTAGTACAATACATAAAAACACCGGCTTTTTTAAAGGTAGTATACTACATCTTTGTTTTTCTTTTTTGTAAATTTGTAGAATCTGCCAGTGGTGAAAAACCTCCTGCATTGAAAATAATATTAAAAGTTGGTGGAAACTTGTCAACTCCAGAACACAGCAATGACTCTGTCCCATCAGTTTTGGAACTCCACAAGGAAGCATGCGAAGCATGCCTCAGACTGAAGAGGAATCTCTTTCCTTGGCTTCAGTTACATCAGGCTCTCACGGTGATAGGCATAAAAAATTAAAGAAGAAAAAGAAAAAAAAAGAAAGGGAGAAGAATAAGGAAAAACATGAAAAGAAACATAAGCATAGGCATAAGGTAATAAACATAAAATTATCATTCCATTTGATCATAAATTAATTAATCGTTTGTTTCCTGCAGGAAAAAAGGAAACGACCATATGATGAATCTACTGTGGATGACAACAGCATCGGTGAAGATTCAGCTGCAGAAATTGTAAAGAAACCTCATTTAGAAGCTGCTCAAGCAGCAGCTGCTTCTGTTTTAGCTGCAGCAGCAGCAACAGCCAATGTGAAACCAGAACCAGTTATTCCAAAACCCTTATCCCCTAGAGCTCCCATGTCACCAAGGACAGAAGCAAGGGAGCAAAGGGCTTGTGTTGTAAGACAGAAACTGGAGCATACACCTTTATCAAAGCTTCTTGACTACCTTTTAAAATTGCTTGAGAAAAAGGATCCTCAGCAGTTTTTTGCTTGGCCTGTTACTGATAGCTTTGCTCCTGGGTATTCCAACATAATTACAAGTCCAATGGATTTTAGCACAATTAAACAAAAAATTGATGATCATGTTTATCAAACTTTATCGGAATTTGTTGTAAGTTGATCAATTGTTTTCTGTTTTTTGAAGGCAAAAAAAAAAAAAAAAAAATCTGGGATTTATTGTTTTGTCTTTCACTTGCAGGATGATTTTAAATTAATGTGTAATAATGCCATGACTTATAATCATCATGATACCATCTACTATAAAGCTGCTAGGAAGTTGCTCCATCATGGTAGCAGGATATTGTCACCGGAAAAAATAAGACCTCTAAGATCGGTTCTACCGTTTATGGCGGAAATTACAAACGATCAAGTCGGATTCGATTTAGGGCCTGATGAAGAATCGGAACAGGAGGTGATTGCGGAAGATGAAACCGAAAATCAGCAGCCAACGGAGAAACCAAAACCAAAAGAAGCCAGAAAAATCCCTGAGTAATTTTCATTTTTCGATTAAAAAGCAAAAGAAAATTCGATATTTTTTTAAATGAAATTCTTTTTTTTTTTTTTTTTTTTTAGGAGTAAGTTTGAAGCCATTCCCGATGACATGACTCCGGAAGAGATATTAAAGCAAGCGCAAACAGCAGCGAAAGACGCCGCCAAAAAACTAGCAAGGAAAAATTTAGCGAATATGGGATTTTTAAGGCAGAAAAAAGATGGGACAACAAGTTTGAGTATTATTGTGCCGAACGATGGGTCACTCCTGGTACTAACGAAAGACCGGTGCTTTTGGGTAGTTTGATAGGGAAGTTACAACATGGGACTGGCCAGTTACAAGGATTTAAAGAAGATCGGAGAAATTTTGTAAAAGCAGGTGAGAATATCCCCAATTGTTCTAAAGTTTTCGGTGCATGACCTGGGAGCCAATCTAGTCCTACCTCGAGGATTCTAAAACGAAATGAATTTTTTTTGACCAGCATATTTATGTGTTTGTTTTTTTTTTTTTCTCCCCATTTTTTTGAAATTAATTTTATTTTTCTTGCAGTAAAACCTCTTTATTACGGCCCGTTTGGATCTTACGCCCCTTCTTATGATTCCACGTTTGCTAATTTAAGCAAGGAAGAGTCGGATTTAGTGTTCCAAACATACGGGGACGAGACTTCGGTACAGTACGCAGAGAGGTAAACAAACTTATTTTTCAACAAAACGGAATTTTGCCTGAGAAAGTTTAATTAATCCGTTTAATTTTATTTTCAGCATTTTAGATTTCGCTAAGGATTGCGATTATGCCTTAACTATGGTCGATAATTTATTGGATTTAATGACCAACGGCGATCATCGAAAAACCAAACGTTTTATAGAAGAGCGACGACGTCTACGCGAAGAGGAAGAAAGGATTCGGCAGTTATTGGAACCAGCCGTTCAACCTCCGACCCCGGTTAACATTGATTTCCAAAGTCTTAAAAGTCTATCAGAATTAGGGATCGAAACTAATTTCTTAGACGAAATAGGTAATGTATGCTCAAACAGTACCCTAGAAACCAAAATTTCGACTAAAATCAAAATAGTCCTTATTGACTTCTTTTAAAAGACGACCATGCAAAAACCTTCCAATTCGACGTTTCGATTCTGTCGAAGGGCACAAAAAACCTTTTTGTTCTCTTTCTAATTTTTATTCTTTAAAAATTTCAGAAAAAGAAACGAAAATAAAAGAAGAACAGCTAGCATCGCAGGAAATAATTCAAAGCCAGTTAGACGACAACACGAACCTAATTCAAAAATTACAAAAAACTCAAAACGATAGATTAAGTCAACCTCCTCCTCCGCATTTAGGGGACGTCCCGGGGCCGTCGGAAGCGGAATTGGATTTAGCGAATCAAGTCACTGATAATTTAACGGAAATGAGCAAAAAACTACCGCCCGAAGCTGTTGCTCCTGTCGCGAGTATAAGAAAAGCTCTGGGTGTAGCAGCGATCGTGCAGGAACCTGCCGTACCTGATCTGGAATCTGAATTACGAGAATTTTTGGAAAGTCAATCCGCTTTAAGCGTCGATCATTCTCCTCTTCATGACGACAAGACAATAGAGGAAATCTTATCGGAGTCCTGAAATTTTGTATAATATATTGTTTTTTTTCTCGGTGTTTAAAAAAATATGATGAAGCCTCAACAGGAATACAGTTCTTTAAACAGTGATACAGTTTTTTCCCAGTAAATGGAATTTTAAGGTTACTGAGATTCTCAAATTGTCTTTGAATTTGTATTTTTATTTTTTTTGGAACTATCAAATATTATTTATTTAAAATGAAATATAAAAAATGAGTACTTTTAACTGTAATTTGCTAGAATTGTTTTCTGATGACTTAATTTTGTCTCTGCCTTTTCCTTCTGTTCCCAATTTCAAAAAAAATTTAGAAGAACGGAAATTTGGTTCCTACCTTTTTTGAAATTTTAACGAATTCCCCTTAGTGCCACGTGATTCGTGTCAGAAGAAAAAACTTTTACCAGCCGACAACCCGGTACGAAAATATTTGTTGACAAAAATCGAAATCGTTACTTCGAATTTTTTTTTTAAATTCCTTACCACAATGAGCAAGATCCAAAAAGGTAAGATTTTTATTGCAATCATTTGTAAATTTACTGACAAATATATCTCTGTTTGGCTTTTTCCAGGCCGACTTTGGTGCGAGACGTGTCAAATTAATTTAGGAAATGATGCCGAGTTTGCTCTTCATGAGTTTACGAAAAAACATTGCGAGAACCTCATACGAAAATCGAAAAACAAGCCTGTTTTAGGGAAACAAAAATCAGTGAAAACAGAGCCCCAACCTGAAAAAGAAGAACCAAAGGTCAATGTCGTTACAACCCCCGGATCCTTTGCTATGTATGGGTACTTCGTACCAGGTGAAGTCTATAAAGTAGCTGAGGAAAACAAAGAATTTAATACTGAATATGATCCATATCTTCAAAAATTTGCGGAGAACCCCTATAAGGAGCAAAAAGAAGCAGTCACCATGGCTCAAGCAGCTGCTGCTATGCCAACTGTCAACATCACTAGTTTCAATAGGAAAAAAAAGAAAAAAATTCGGACATGTCAAATTTGCAATATGACACTATTGACAGTTCCTGAATATGAAGCTCACATGAGAAGCCCTCAGCATACATGGAAATTGAAAATGAGTGGAATGGGTGTATCTGCTCATTTTGTAAAAGCTAGCACTGATTTACATACTACTGATGTCAATGAAGATTCTATGTCAAATGACGGAGAACAAGAGAAAACAATGGATGTTAGTGCTCAGAATAATAATCCGGCTGTTCCTTTCCCTTCATTGTTTTGTGATGTATGTGAGCTGCTTTTGAATTCGGAGCAACAGTACAACGCCCATGTGAATGGAAAAACCCATCAGGATTGTGTTCAGAAGAAAGCCGAATTGAAAGCAAAAAAAGAAAAGTCTCAAAACCCAGTTCCTAACCAGTTGTATTGTTACTCGTGTAAATTATCATTGAACAATCTTTTTCAGTATAACGAACATAAAAACGGGAAAAAGCATAAAGCAAAATGTAGACAGTTAATGAGGGAAGGGATTACGATTCCGCCTGAGGAAAGGGTTGCCTCTTGGGGGGCTCCGAGAATGGATCCTAGCAAGCCGGTGAAGTACCCGGAACAGTATGAGAAGTTTGTGCTGGAGCCGCAGAGGATGAAAGCGGAAGAAGAGAAGAAAACGATTGAAGTCGAAAAACCGGCGGAGACGAACGCGGGCACGGTAACTGCTAATCTACAAACAGGGATGTACCATTGCGATGTTTGCAACGCAAAATTCAATACAGCCTCGAAATACGACGTTCATATGAAAAGCAAAGAACACGCCGCTAGATTATTGGAAGTCCACGAATGCTCTACTTGCAAAAGGATATTCAAAAGCAAAAAAGAAATAGAAGAGCATGAGCTTTCCGAAGAACATTTGCAAACTCAAAACTCAAAAATGGAAACCAAATCAGTATCGCAAGAGACTCCTCAAGCAGTTTCAAAACCCGCCATCGTGTTCCACCATAAAAAACCGGAAAATTCGGAAAAAGTCGAAAAAATGGACGAAGGGGAAAAACCGACCCCAGACGAATTTTTATATTTTTGCAACGCTTGTAATTTAGAATTTAAGTTCACCCGTCAGAAATTGAAAGAGCATTTAGACGACCCGAATCACGGGAAACCGCCGCTCCCGGAAGATCCGAAAAAGTCTCTGGAAGAAGCGGTCATCACAAACGAAGACATCAGGTGCAACATATGCGATATGAAATTCGACGTTCAAAACCATTTTGAGTATCATTTAGGAACGGAAGAGCACGCCAAGAAAATATTGGACGTGAAAGCGAAGGGGATGACGGACGACCAAATCCTGACCACCCTGTACAAAGACAAAAAAATAGTGAAACCGGATAAATTCGGAAGGTATCTATGCAGTATTTGCAACGTGAAATCCAGCAACCTCATCGAGTTTAATCAGCATTTAAGCAGCATAGTTCACAAGTACACGGACAAAGATTTTCAGAAGAAGAAATTGATCGAGGTGAAGCAAGCCGTTCAGCCAGACGAACAGGGAAAATACAATTGTAAATTATGCAAGGAGAGTTACGGAATTTTAGTCGAATACAATCAGCACTTGCACAGCTCAAATCACAAATCGATACAACGAGCGGAAAGGGCGAAAAAACTCGCTGCCAGGAGACGGTCCATCCTCCTTCAGCAGAAAAAATTCAAAAGGAAAAATTTCATGTCGGCTCTGCGGAGGAAAAACGTGGGATTTTGGAAGAAAAACGACGAGAAAAATCCAGGAGTCAGAACGAAAGTGAGCGGGATAGCCACGGATTTAAATACCGGAGCTATGGCGCCCATTCCTAATTTAGAGCCTTTGGAGCCGAAAATCGACCCGGCGAAAAACGTACAGTTAGGCCTGAAAGCGCCCGAAAACCAGGAAGGAGAACCAAGTATTAAAAAAAGTAAAAAGCAAAAGATAAAAAATAAAGCCAAGAAACGGAAAAGGAACCCGGATAATTGCTTTCAAAATCCTAATTTTCCGATTCCTCCTGGCAATATTCCTCCTTTAGTTCTCCCGCAAGGTTTACCACCTCCACCTCCAGCGCCTCCACCCTCCTGTTATCCGATGAATCCGAATTGGTATCCGCCTCCGTATCATCCATATAGAATGGGGCCTTATAATAACGGTCCTAGGCCTTTATTTCCGGTAAATCCATATCCGGGACCATCGAGATTTCCGCAACAACCGAATTGGGGAAGATTTCCTCCGGGCTACAGATAATTTTATGGATATTCTTAACTTAATGATTTTATTTATGTTTCGTTTCTTTGTTCAGAGCACCAGACGTTTTTGTTTTTTTTTTGTATTTTTCAATAAAAATGTTTAATAAAAAAATTGGTTTTCTCATTATCTTGAATGAGTGCAAGGAGATTAAATAGGTTCGAGTTGCAATTTTTGTTAATTAATTATGAAACTCTGTAAATCAAGAGACAAAAGGATCCTTAGAAGTTTAAATAAATATACGCTTAAAAATACTTGTTTAGCTTATGGCCCGGAAATATTTGTTTGCATCTTGCTAACAATTACGGAGTATTTGGGCTACCGAATAAGCTAAGCATAGAAATTAAAGAACTCTTTATGTGGAAACTGGGGCGGGAAAACCTAAACGTCTCTAAATTTAGAAAAAGGGCAAAAAGTCAAAAAGGCGAACTGTTTTTTTATATTAGAAAATTTACATTCAGCAGCCATATTGAATATTTCAAGTTCTATCCTTATTTGGCTCTAGGGTACAGAAGTATATGCATAATCAAAAAAAAGTTCCATGAAGGTCATTGAAACGTATTAAAGATACTCCGAAAGTATTCCCTTGGTAGTTAAATGATATTCATAAGCCATAGTTCATGAATTCCGTGAAAATGGAGTCAGTGTTAAACGACTGATGGACGACAAGGTAAACATTAGCGCCACCTGTCTCAAAATCTGTTACCGGAAACAGGAAGAACTCAGTTGTGCCAAAAACGGCGTCGGTCGCGAGGTACTTTACGAGAATTTACAAGTATTTGCTTCAGATTCTTTTTAAATGTTGAATTGGTGAAATTTAATTAATAAATAAATTGATTAGTGTCATTTGAAGTTAAATTAAATTGAAGTAGTGACATATTTGTTTTGGGAGATTGGGAGAGGCAGCACATCAGAATGAAGATGGTTCCTTTATGTCGTTCCTGACATGATTGATTTTGCTTTGAACCATTCGAAGTGCATTTATCGTATGGTGAGTCTATACTTACAATAATTCTTTCATTTAACATCCCGTTCGTTGATTACGTATTCTTTTATTGTTTTGTTACGACAGATGATCTTGAAACGATATGTACTGTAAAAGCTCATAACAATGAAAATAATTCCCCTCGAATGATTCGTGGAATTACAAGAATCTTTTTTATTTTATAAAAATCAGCCAATCTGCAATATCATTCAAATGAATATATTTCATCATTAAAAATATATCTTTTGCAAACATTCAACATTTGAAAAAATAAAAACAATAATTGATTATACATATTACTATCACAGCAGCTGATGATTTTAAAGTAAAGTTTTATGTGACATCTGAAATTGTTGACTCATCCTCGCTAAAAACAAACATTTGGTATGCTTGAATTTCTTAATTATTCATAACATCCATCATAGCATGATATTCAGGAACTCTTAAGTACCTCGGTGTATAAGGTTTCCCATGTGGCCCTTCAGAACTATATTCCTTCAAGTATGGCTCTGACAATAAAGATGGCCTAAACCTTTTCAAAAAATAAATCCAAGTTTTTTTTGTTGCATTTGATGTATCAGTTCTATTGTTTCCATCTGATTGTATCAACTCCACTTCTTCAATTTCCCTTTCATAAAATTTGGGATGGTCCTCTAATACGTCTAATCTGCTCAACATTTTCTCATCCACTTCATAAAGCTCTCCTATGACATGCTAAAATCAGAAATTTAGTTTAGAAGAGTTTTACATGGCTTTAATTTTTTTTAATGAAGGAATCTATTACTTCTCCTGTGCCAGGGGAATGCAATAAAAATGGAACATTATATTTTGATGCAATGATTAAAGGATATCTTTTCGATGTTTGAGCTTTTGATATAAATTTGGCACATCCATTCTCTTTTGAAGTTATCCAATCATGATTAGGTTCTCCCTTCTTCAGTGTTCCATACACAAATACTGTGTGGAGTGACATTATCTGTAAGAAAAAAATTAGTTATTGTTATGTTTTATGTCCAATTGTAAATTTTAGATTAGTCCATTGCTGTGATAGGATGATCTTAATTTACATTGATATGCTGATAGAAAGCAAATAAATATGGCATGAGATCATTAGGAGCTCCCTATGAATTTTTATTGGACCTGTATGTTTTCTATGCCCTTGATATTGTTCTGTAGTTTATTTGCAGCCTTCCTTATCTTTTATTTGTCTTAACTGTGAAACTGTATACAACTGAAGGATATTACCTAACCTGATCTTGTCTGGAAGTATCACCAAAAATTTACTAAAGATCTTTTTTCCTATTGTTATTTCTCAGTTTAATGCGATTACTTGTGATTATCACTTTAATAATCATAAAAAATTGAACATATTATGGATACACCCTGACATTAACTATTCACAACCCTTTCATTCATATGATTTAAAAGTTAAATACTACAATTACTATAACCTAAAACAATGTTCATTCATAACAAAGTCCAGCTTAACTTTAAAAAATCAAAAACAGCCATTTACGAACCTGTTGCTGCAGAAAATTGAATCTAACATTTATAATTTTCTGCAGTCTCATTTAATATAATCGAAAAATCCTTCGTTATCTCCGAAATTATCAATTTATATAATTTTCACACATGTTGTGCATGTTTTGGAATTTAGTTCGTTGATTGTAACACAGATGGCGGTCGGTGTTCATCGTATCCCCCATTCGTGGAATCTTCTTGAACTCTATGCATAACATGGCACTCACGTTTGTTTTGTCGGGACTTGAGTAACCTTGAGTGTGTATTCATCCGCGCGTCTTTGTTTACTATTTCATTTTTTTCCTTTTGTTGACATTCGATTAATAACGGGAAAGGGATGAAAAAACGGTAGGATATCAATTCGAAAAATTAAAAAGCAATATTTCGGGCTAAAATCGTAAAGGCGGTCGATTTTTTTCGGGATAAATCGGATAAGTGTAACGGGATTTATTTTTCGTAATTCGATTTTAACACTCCTTCCTCCGCGTCTACGCTAGCAAAACAATAACATAACGCCGCATGCTTGACCCATTCAGTGAGAAACATCGCGAGGGTAAAGTGTACTAACGTTGCGGAAGTTTAAATAGAAAAAAAAAGAAAAAAAAAGTGAGATTGTTTTGTTTTTGTTTTTTTTTCGGAATAAGTCTATTTCTGGATATTTACAAATTGGATAATTCGAAGGAAAAAATGCCTTCCAAGGAGGAAATGGTTTTCTTCTCTTCCGGAAACGTTGAAAGTAATAAAAATTGCCTCGCTGCCAACTCAAAGGATTTCCTTTCGCGTGACATGGAGGAATTGGTTTTGGAAATAAAAGAAAATTTACGATTAGGCGGATTAAAATCTCGAAATCGGGCTCATAATAAAGCCTCACGCCCTTCGCCGTATCGCATCCCATCGCGCTCCCGCAGTTGGGGGGAAGGTGCGTGCGAGGACTGCCTCAAGGCTACAACCAGGCATTGCGGTGGGCACTCTTGCTTAACGATCAATAATAAAAACGTTAAATCGAAATCAAACGTAACGTCGGATGATCCGTATGAAATGCTTCAGGAACTTTTACGGGATGGAAGTTTAATTAAAGAAGCTGTACGTAGGTTAGAAATGGGACTTTCACCGAAACAAAGATATTTTTATGATTCAGACGAGGAATCGCGAACACCGTTACGTGTTTGTAATGTTGACCTGTAACCTGCCTCTCCAAGATTTAATTTAATTTAATTTTTTTTTTCTTTTTTTTTTTTTGTTCTTAATTCTCAAGACTTAACTAATTTTTTTTTTTTAATTAGTCAAATGGATCTGATTGACGAAAGTACATCGGAATGGACTATTAGGCTATAATTTATGTCTGTCTTTAATTTAAATTGTTTTCGAATTTATTTTTATGTCCTTCTAGAAGGACATTCGAATCCTTTTATTTTTTTTTTGAAATTTTTTTGCCATAATAAATTATGGAGTGCAAGGGATTTTTCTTTTTTTTTTTTTGCGAAAATAAAAAAATCCTTAGCAAAGGATGCTGTGCTAAAATATAAAAATAAACATACCAAAGTGAAATAGTGTGCTGTTTAAATGTCAAAAAAAAATTCACTTGTGGAAAATTTCTGTTTAAAAAAAGAAAAAAAAATATATAAAAATAAATTGAGCGGGTTCAAGTGGATTAAGTAGACATTGTATGCAGTGGTAGTTAAAAATTTCAGTTCCTGTTGTAAATATTTTCATGGTAAGTTTATGGGAATTTATTTGAAACTTGACGGGTAATAATATGCAAATTTTGAAAAATTCCATTATCTCAGATTATTTTTACCAGAGATTTTTCCATTTTTTTTTTTTTTTTTTTTTTTTTTTTTTTTTTTTTTTTTGTTATTTTGATATTAAAATCTATGTTGTTGTTTACTTAATCACAAATTCATTGATGAATATTTCATTGTTTTGATCGGTTGTGATCTTCTGAATTGGAATCGTTTTGTAAAATAAAGCTTAAATTGAAAGCTATCTGTAATTTCATCAAGTAGCGTAAAAAATTTTTAATTTGAGAGCTACAAGTGAAAATACAGATCGTCTGAAAGAGGTTTATTCATGAATAATAATTTCTGAATTTAAAAGCAAGTACCGAGTTGCAAACTTTGTAAATGGCCTCTGCTTATAGTTTTTTTAAAAAAAAAAAAAGATTAATTTCTATTAATATTTTATTTGCTCATTTAAATTCGTTGTCAGGGATAATTTGAATATCAGAATATGCTGCAAAAAAAATTTTAAATGAGCTCAAAAACTAATTATTATTATTTATTTCATTATTATTTATTTAAATCTGGCTTTAAATGAATCTTTGCTGACTTTGCAGACAAGTGGTTTGTTTACTTCATTGCAAATTCAGCAATAAATAACTACTTCATTTCAGCTTAATTCAGGAAATGCAATGTTCCTTCATTTAAATAGCGGTTACCCCTATAAAAATTGCAACTTGAATTTTTGCTGAAATGGTCCAATTTCAATCATGGAACACTTTACAATAAAAACAAACTTTTCTTTAAATTCAGAATTAAATTCCTAATATTTGTTGTTAGAATTCAGTTCTTTACATTTTTAATTGCTCAAATTCAATTTCATAGTGGAGAAAAAAAAACTAGTTTCTTGTAGCATTTTAATTGATTAGTTAATTTTATTAATCTTAATACCTGAACAAGTTTCAAATAAATTCCGATAAATGTGATTGGTTGTATAAATTGGTGATGATGACGATAGGATAAAAAAAATTAAAAAATTGTTTGTACGCTTCTTTTTATTATAATCTTGGGTTTATTGCATATCTCATTTATGTTCAGGATGTAAGCAATCTGCTGTTTTGCATACAGCATTGAAAAGGTCTTAGTAAGCTAATTTTTTTTTTTTTTTTTTTTTTTTTGTTCGACAAAATATGAAATATGAATTGAAGTAAAAAAAAAAAAAAAAAAATGGATGTTAAAAAATTAAAAATTTTTGGGATTAATTTAAAACAAATCCCCACCCAATTAAAATATGGCTAAAAGGTAGACATATTTTCAAGTTGGATTACGTCTGATGTTTTTTTTTTTTTTTTTTGTATTTCATCATCTTATCATCCTACATTTTATCGAAAAATCAACATGATAGCAGAAGCCTTTTTTTTCCCGACCCAATTTGTACGTAATCTTATTTATTTAAATAACTTTAGCCAGAAAAAAAAAGGTGTTATGTTTTGGGAAAAAAATCATTCCGATTTGGCTATCATGTGTGAAATGTTGAACTAGAAAAAAAAATTTGGAATCCATCTCATTTTTGTCGAATGGTTAAAGAATGGATCAGAGTAGAATAATTTTTTTTTTGATGAAAGAAAAAAAGATTCTAGTCTGGTACATTTAATATCGAAAAGCAATAAGGGTACTGATTGAGTATAGAAGAAAATGGAATTTAAGAAAAAAATTCAAAAAAAATTGTATATTGTAAATGTTGTGTAAAAAGTTTGTATGTTGATCTCATTTTAAAAAAAATAGACTTAGTTTTTAACAAAAAAAAAATTTTTTTTGACAATACTTGATTGTATTTATTTCATAGATGGACTGTTTAAAAAGAAAAAAATAATTCATTTCGATCCTAAGTATTACAATAATTTCTCATTAAACATTTTTTTTTTTTTTTTTTTTGAAAGATTAATGAAATCTTGTGAGAAGAGGTGGACCTTGCTCTGGTGAGATTGATTGCAGAAATCAATGAAAAGAGCAATGCATTGTAATTGGAGAATTAACAGGTCAGATGACATCACCGTTAAAAAAACCGATTAAGGTTTTTTTTTTTTTTTTTTTTTTTTTTTTATAAATTAATTTCTTTTCTTTTCTGCATTTCCGAAAGTAGTATCGTTTTCATAAAATTGATTTGGTTGGTGTTTTAACTTCATTGCACTTTGTATTAGTTATATTTTATGTGCCATGATAATTTTCTTTTAATTTTTCATTTGGTGAAACGTTTTAAAACAAAATGTTGCCTCTAAGGATTTTTTGGATGTACTCCAAAACTTTTAAAATGCTTTTGGGATCGTAGAATGAATTGTTGTCTTTGTAGTGTCATTTGTAGCCAATTTAAAAAAAAAAGGGAAGACACTTGCTGTGTTTTTTTTGTTAAAAGTATTGTTTTTTTTTACTACCTCTTTGGTTTGGTAATGATTGGATTTCGGTTTAATTGCAAAATTAGTATTTATTATTTCAAATTATTTGCAGTATTAAATTAAAATAAAGAGGTTTTAAAGCAAAAAACAATACAAAAAAAAAAATTAGTAAAAAAAATAAAGATGAAATTGTAAATAAATTTAATTTAGGTAAAACAAAAAGAAATTGTGATCTTAATATTAGGTGTTAAACAATTCAATTAATTAATTAATTTTTTTTTGTCATTAAATTAAAAAGAAAAACAAAAAAATACCGTTTTCCAATTTTCATGTCGTTTTTTCTGTATTACTTTTTTTTTGTAACTTTGTGGTCTCGGGTAGACTTACATTGTGTTCCCCATTTTAATAATTTTTTTTTTTTTCGGAAATCTGCTTTCTGGCATTAAATTTGAAAAGAAAATTAAAATTATTAAAAAAACAAAAAATAAAATAAAAAAAATAAATAAGTAATTAAAATGAAAAAAAATTGTCAAAAATAAAAAATAAAAAAATTTTAGAATCAAAATCAATGATTTCTTTTTTTTACACGTGAAAATTGCCTTTTCTTTATGATCCTTTTTCCTAATGAGATTTTATTTTTAAAAGTCATGCAGGAAATATTTTGTTTACACTATGATCATGTTTACCTTTGGATCATGACTTCATCTTTGCTAAGCATAAAAGTGATGACGTTTTTTTCCTGTTGCAAAAAAATTTATTCAGAAGGTAAGCTGTAAGGTATATGGTTCAAATTTGCACATTTCAGCTTTTAAAATTATCTCACCGAAATTTCATACAGTAGCTCAAAAATTTTAAAATTCTTAAATTAAATGCCCTAAGTGGTTGCCCTTTCATTTCTTTGATGAAGCTTTTGTCCTGACTTAAAATTTTTATAATTTCATTGGACGAAAAAAATTATTAAATTCTTAATCAAACCCATTAAAATTTTACAAAGGGCCCTCCAATGTTCCAAATTAAATGAATTAAACTCCATACCATGCCCATGACCTCCTTATTCATCTAAAAAAAAAAAAATCTGGTTGCAATCATAAAAAAAAAAAAAAAAAAATCAGGAATTCTAGTTCAAATTTTAAAAAAGCGGTTGCGCATTAATATATATAATATCTTATCATTAATTAAAGTCTCAGATAATTTTTTTCTTTGATAAACATAAAAGAAACCTGATGTTATCGAATTTACAAAGTAATTTAAATAAAGATCCATAAGGATTTTCTGCATCAGTTGATTCTTGAAAGCGGTTTGGCGTTCTTTGATTTGATTGGTTCTTTAACCTCGTCTCTGATTGGAGCTTTCCGTTTGTTATCGTTGAGTTGACAACATGGCGGTGCAACAGGGAAGGTAAGCCGAGATTTTCCCGTGTTTTTTTTGTTTTTTCATCGTTTTTATGCCATGTTTTTTTCTAAAAACCGTTCGTTAAGACGAATCAGTTATTCTAAATTATTATTTGTTGCTTTGCGACGGTTAATTCCGGATTTTCCCGCGAGAAAAAAAGTTTTTAAAACGTACTTGACATTATATTTTATCATTTTTTTTTTTTTTTTAAGTAAACATCAAAACATGTTTGTCAGATAACGTGAAACCTTTTTTGAATGTTATTAAAAAGTATTATTCATCCAAACGAACTTCCTTTTTTTGGGAGTTTGGAATATTGGCTTATATTCATGTATCAGAAAACCTAACCTCAATATTTATGATCTTTGTAATCATCATCAAATAATTCTGCTGACACCGAAAACCTATTTTCATTTATTATATACAGAATCAGATTATATATGATTCTAATTACTAATTAATTTCTTCCCTTGATTTAGCATGAACAAAGGCTCGTACTGTTGCCCAGTAACAATAATGCCCAGAGGTAAACCCCCTCCTTCCTCTCAATATTACATCCCTGCCAACCCCGTAAATGATGATTGGTATGTATGTGCAATTAATTACAATTAATGAAAATGACTATTTCAATTATGTCATCTCCAACCATTTTTTTTATTATTTCGGTAATCCTTATTGATGTTTTTTTAAAAGATCTATGTCACACCTGTCAACAATGATAAAATTCATGCTTGAGATAATTATTTATTTTCCTCTTTATTTTGTAAATAAAAGCAATTACGAAATTACAAGGAGGTTAAGAAAATTTCAAGCCTGGATCTGAGTTAAATGACTTTCGAAAAATGTGCAGCAAAAGTATTGACCACAAAATGATACTTGAAATATTCCACTTATTTAAACCTGTTTCTGAATCCCACTTTTAAAGTCTTTTGAATCGCTACAGTTATTTTTTATTTTATTTTTTTTTATTTTTTTTTTTTTTTTTGAAAATTGATTATAAGAGGGTACAGGAAATATGTGTCTTCTATATTTCTACGTTATATTCCGTTTAAGCTACGGTCTAATTAGCTTTAGTATCAGTTTTATGATTACGATACTGTTTAATTGTCAAGGGTCGACACTGAAATAGGCCTCGCCATTGTCATGAGGATTAAACTTTTTGCTTGCATGCAACTTTTGTTTTTTGTTTTTGGTAGCCAATTTTTTTTTCTTTCTTTCCTTTTTGATTTCTTTTCGAGTGTATTATTGGGATTTACGTGAAAGGAATTTTATGTGTCTCTCGTTTATTTTTAACCGAAGTCTCTTTAAAATCACAACACAAAATATTTAAACTTGATGTTTTTTGATCGATTCGTGTCAATAACCTTTTGTTGTATAGATCGGCTCTATTTAGAGATTTCAATCAAATTGTAATTGTCATAGATTTTGAAATGATAAGTTAAGAGCGATTTGCTGACGCTTTCAGGTTTTTAGCCTTACGAAGGAAAACAAAAATGGTAACTATCGGACTAATTAATTGATTGACAGGGCCAATTGATTTGTGGGTTATCGGATGTTCGGTAGGCCTTGAGTTGGAAATCGAGTTTTTTCAAAACTCGGATACTCGATTATCCGATTTGCTTTAATAACCGAGTTCAGAATCGAATACTCGAATGCTCGATTCTTGGATTTGTTGAATCGAATCTCAGATTTGATGAACCGAATACTAGGATAAATTAAAAGATTTCATAAACATAGAATGTTTATGAAAAAATTTTTATTTGTCTGCATCTAAATATTAATTATTATAAGGGTTTTCAAAAAGTCAATCGGATTCAATCCGAATTGAATTTTACTTTTCGAACGACTGTAATGTTCGGAAGGTCAATCGGATTGGATATTTAAATAATTCTTTTTTCGCTAAAAAATCGATTTTTTGATGATAAATTAATAGAGAACTAATATCATGTTTAAAATATTTTATATTTATATAAGTAACTTTACTTTGGTAGCCCCCTGATCGAAAAACTAATCATATTTTTGAGAATTATTTAAATAGCATATTATAATGGTTGATAATTTGATTATTTAGGCACACAAACGACGGACTTAGAATTTTTTTGACTGTTTTATACTTATCACTTTTTCGAGTAGAAGAACAAAAACTTTCAAAAAACGAAGGGCAGAACAGCCAAAGCTCTTGAATCGTAGATTACGATTTTGCCTATATTCTTGTCCGCGTTTCAGGTACAAGGTGCGAAAATTTCAAAAAACGTAAAGTATAACTTCTAAAAAAACTTCTTAAGTAACTTTACTTTGGTAGCCCCCTGATCGAAAAACTAATCATATTTTTGAGAATTATTTAAATGGTCGATAAAGCACTTTGATCGGTTCACCGATCTCATTTTTTAATTTTTTTTATATTTTTTTACCGATCTGCAAGAAATCTCTTGGCAGCCGGCGATGATGTTTTATCAAAAAGAGACTGTCTTCCTCCTGAAAGCATGAAAATCTTAACATTTTTGTTTAACAATAAAAATGAATAATTTTATAAAAGTACTTCCTATACCCTTTTATGCTTTAAATAATTTTTTTAATGAAAACATTCTATTAATAAATTAAGAACCCGAATATTCGATTCTTTAAATCTGAGATTCGAATCTACGAGTCCAAGAATCAAGAATCGAGTATCCGAGTATTCGATTCTGAACTCGGTTTTTGAAAAAAATCGGGTATTCGAGTCAGACGATTACCCGGATAAATTCAAGGCCTATTGACCAAGTTAACGATTGATTGGTAAATTAAATATTAAACATCCCATGTTTAATCGGTTGATCAGTTGAATGGTTAATCGAATGAATGATTAATTGATCAATTTGTTAATCATTAATCTGGCCGACCAATCGCAATCGATCAATCAATCAATCAATCTGTACTCAATCGTTGGATTTTGACCAATCAGTAAATAAATAAATAAATAAATTAGATTCAAACAATTTAATGTTTAATCGGTTGATTGAGTGATTTCACTGATGGATTCAGTCAAGTTAATTGATGGATCAATTCAGTGACTAGTCAGTTCATCGATTTACCGACTCAATAAACGATTAATGATAAATTTCATTATTAATCGGTTGACTGATTAATTCAGTGGCTGATTAATTAATTAATTGATGGATCGATCCAGTAATTCGTCATTTGATGGATTGATAAATTTAATGATAAATTGGTCAAACTGATTACGTTAATGATTAATCAGTGGATTGATTAATTGATTGATTGATTCGTTGATCGATTAATAAATTTAGGGATTTAGTTGTTTATTTATTGATTCGTCAAAATCCAAATGATTCAAAAATCCAAAAAGCCAATGATTGATGGATTCATCAATTCAATGGTTAGTCGATTGAATGATTAATTGATCAACCTATTAATCATTGAACCAGCGAATCGATCGGTCGATCGATCAATCCATTAATCATTCTTCGGATTTCGACCAATCAGTAAATAAATTAATACAAACAACTTAACTATTAATCGGTTGATTGATTGATTGACTGATGAATTCAGTCATTGGTTAATTGATGGATCATTGGATCAATCCAGTGATCGATTGGTCAATTCAATGATCAGTTTTTAAGTTGACCAATTTCATCATTAATCGTACGATTGAATGATTAATTGATCAACCTATTAATCATTGAGCTAGCGAACGAACGAATCAATTAATCGATCGGTCGATCGATCCATTAATCCATCTTTGGATTTTGACGAACCAGTAAATAAATTACTCCAAACTTAACGATAATACAAACAACTTAACGATTAATCTGTTGATTGTTTGACTAATGAATTCAGTCGCTGCTTTATTGATGGATCATTGCATCAATCCAGTGATTGATCGGCCAATTGAATGATGGATTCATAAGTTAACCAATTTCATCATTAATCGTTCGATTGATGGATTGATCGAAATCCAACGAGTAATAATTGATGGATTGACCAATTCAGTGATAATCGATTGATTGATCGATTGATTTACCGATTTATTTATTTATTCATCGGTTGATCGATCAATTATAATGATTAGTCCAGCGATTAAACGATCCATCAATCAATTGATTTGACGCTTTATCAGCCATTTGGTTAAAACTGTTTCTTTGGCCGCTCGGTTTCCGATTCATCGTTTAATTGATCGCAAATTTTCACTCACGTTGTCTTTCTTTTTATCATTCCAGGCAATGCTTCGACATGGGGGAAAACACCCTCAAAGTCCCTATGAAATTGTTTCGGGAAAATCGTCACCGATTATGCGAAAGTCTACGGAAAAATCCGAAAGTGCCAAAGGGATCGGTCGTTCTATTACAAGGCGGAAGTCCGGTCAGCCATTACAACACCGATATAGAATACGTTTTTCAGCAAGAGCCTTATTTTCACTGGACTTTCGGTGTGTACGAACCTGGATTTTACGGAGCCGTCGTCGTCGATTCGGGAGAGGCCATTCTTTTCATGCCCAGGCTGCCGGAGAGTTACGCAACTTGGATGGGACCGTTGAAAACGCCGTGCGATTTTAAGGGTTACTACGAAGTGGATCGAGTCACCTACACTGATCAGGTAGGATTTTTAATTTTTTGCCTGGTTTTTCGGCCCTATGAGGTTTGATAGCTTACAGTTGGGTCAGCAGTTTTGCGTATTATAATTAATATGGTACACTATACTGGTACACTATACTGGTATATAAAGCTAAAGCACAGTCTTCTGGCAAAAATACGGAATAAGGTACAGCATACTAGTATAACGTACTGGATAAGGTACAGTTTACTGGTAAAGATATTGAGTAATGTACAGTGCACTGGCTAAAGTACAGTATATTGTTATAATGTAATGGGTAAAGTATACTATGCTGTTATAATGTAATGGGTGTAGTACACGTATACTGTTATAATGTAATGCGTAAAGTATAGTATACTGTTATAATGTAATACGTAAAGTACAGTATACCGTTATAATGTACTGGGTAAAGAACACTATACTGTTATAATATAATGGGTGAAGTACACTATGCTGTTATAATGTAATGGGTAAAGTACACTATACTGTTATAATGTAATGGGTAAAGTACACTATACTGTTATAATGTACTGGGTAAAGTACACTATACTGCTATAATGTAATGAATGGGTAAACAACAGTATACTGCCATAATGTACTGGGTAAAGTACAGTATGGGAACGTTCAAGTATTACGTAAGACTTTTTTTCGGGGTTTTGGACCCCCTCCCCCCTCTGTTGTAAGACATTTCGCCATATTTAGCTTATGGCGAAGATGGTTGATGCGGACCCCCCCTAAAAATCTTACGTAATAGTTGAACGTTCCCTATACTGTTATAATGTATTGGGTAAAGAACAGTATACTGTTATAATGTAATGGGTAAAGTACAGTATACTGTTATAATGTTTGGTAAAATACACTATACTGGTATATGGTACTGGATTTGTTACACTGAACTGGTATAAGGTACAGAATACTGTTATAATGTACTGCTTAAGGTACAGTGAAATACTGTACCCATACTGCATACACCCACCGTTAAGGGATTAAGTTTAAAAAAAAAAAGAAGGAGATCCGCTTTGGCATTAAAAACAATTCTCATAGGAGAAAAAATTTATTCATATAAGTAAAATTCAATAAAGCGTGAAAAAAAAATAATAAGCTTACTTAATTCTTAATTTATTCATAAGGGCATCGCGAAGTGAAACGTTAAATGGATCATTCATCGCAAATGAAATCTTTTTTTTTTATTTTATAATTTTTTTTTTGCATTTATCGATGGATCCACGGTCGAAAGTGAAAGTGCATAATTACCTCAGACATGTGAAATTGGTGTTGTTCTTTTTTTGTTGTATTCTCTTTTTTTTTTTTTTTTTTTTTTTTTTTTTTTTTTTTGAGCATGATTTCATATCTAAACTATGTTCTAGGGGATTATGATTTTTAACCTTAACCTTTAGTTTTATCGTTATTTTTTTTTTTAGAAGTTGCCTTATTTATCCAAAGATCATAGATTAATGTGTTTATGATCGTTTCAAACTAAGCGGAAGTGTAACAAATGACTAAAAAGACCTCAGGTTGGGCGGGTTTTGCGATTTTGTCGTGACGTTTCTAACTAGATTTTTATTTACTTTTTTTTTTTTTTTCATTTCTTTATAATTTATAACACCTTGCGAATCTTCTGTTCTCATATTGATTTAATTAAATATAATAATAAAATTCTTGGCAAGTAGGAAGTGCGAATTTCGCCTCAACCTAGATTTTAATTTTTTTTTTTTTTTTTTTTAACGAAAAAAAAAAAAAAAAAAAACTTATTTAAATTGGCGGTTTTTTTTTCTCTGGATGCATTGAGAATATTATAAAATGATTATCAAAGAATTCCAGCCCATGGGTTGATTTCGTGATTGTGAATCACCTTTTTCAATACATTGCACAATCTCCTTTTCTCTACCGTAAGAGAATGATAATTAACAAACGTGGTATTCAATTGCGGATGCTTTTTATTTATTTATTTATTTATTTATTTATTTTAAAACAACGCCTCAAGTTTTTAAGGTTTTCGGGGCTTTAAAGCTAGGGAGTTTGTACAAAGAGGCTTAGGTTTCTGGTTGAAAACTGTCGGTTACAAGATCCCAAAACCGATTAATGAAGGATTACGGGCGTCGCGAATCATTAAAACTTGGCGGGAAAAAAATTGCACAGTCATTCAACAATTTGTAAGAAAACAAAATAGTAGATAACAAACGGATATTTAGTTTATGAATCATTCTTTCTTGCCTCTTTTGACGCAATCTCCGAAAATAAGTATTTGCTACAATCCGTTAGATGCTTCCTGTTTTACAGGGATGGGAAACCAAATTAATGCAGGAAGGGGTTCGGTTCTGATTTTCAGATGATGACAGGCTTAAAACCATGGTTTTTTGAAATGAATTCTCCAAGAGGAACCTTACTGGTTATGGTTCCGGTTCGGACTATGGTTTTTTTCCCCAAAAGAATAATAAGGTTTGAGTTCTTTAGTCTGGTTTTTTAATTTTCCCGTCTGATTTTATTTACGGTTTTCTGGCCAAAATTCAAGTTTTTCGACCTTAAAACTGAAAAGCTGGAGAGACTTTTGACTTTTTGGGCTAACAGATGATGGTTTTTGGTTTATTTTGGTTTTGGTTTTGGTTTCATATCATTCTCGTTATTCTCCTTATTGCATTGTTTACGATTCTGGTTCTGGTTCGGGTATTTTGGCTGTAGTATTGTTCCAAGGGTATGACTCAGTTAGGGGTAAATTAAGCCTGATTTGGTATGGTTCTGGTTTTTGAACCAAAGAAAAAATAGAAAAGCAAACGATAAAACCGACTTGGTTTGGTTTGGTTTATTTCCAGTAATGGTTTGGTTTATGAAGGTCTGGTTTCTAGGAATGGCATGGCGCAGGAAAAAAATTGAAAAAAAAGGGCATTTGGTTTCTCGTCAAACCCCTTTGCCCCCACTTCTTCAACCTGGTTCAATACAGCTTTCAAGTATTAAGCGTGATTTAAAATTTTTTTCCCGTTATTTTATTTTCTCCCGTTTTTCTTGTTTTACTTTTCCCCCGATATTAGTAGTTTGTCCTTCTTTTGGTTTTTTTCTCGTTTATGTCACCATTTAGTCATTTTTGCTGATTTTGGCCTATTTTACCCCATATTTCCTTACTTCGTTCAGACTTTTTTCGTTATATTTTTTTTTATCCCCGCGTCGGTCTTTTTTTTTTTTTTGCTTTTTCGCCCCTGTTTTTCCTTTCTTTTCCTTCGTTGATTTTTCCAGCCATTGATTTCGTCCTGAAAAATTAAGAATTTTGGGGAACAAAAACACGCAAATAAAGGAACATTTTAAGGACCTAAACGCCGAAATTAATGTAAAAGTTCAATTTTGATCATCTAAAAATCTTTTTTTTTTTTTGTTGCTGTTGTTGCTTTTTACTTCTTGTGACTGTGTATAAAATCCAACACTAGAAACTGGGCTCTCCTAAGAAAAAGTCTGTGACAATTTTTTTTTTTTTTAAAGATGAAACTTTTTTTCTAATGTTTAAGCCACTAAAAAATTGAAGTGAAAAGAATATTTTAGGGGATTTTAGGGACTTGTGTTAAAATTAGGGACTTTCCAAAAAGAAGTTCGATGCCTGTTTTTCCCCTTTTCCCATTTTTTCCCTTTTAGGATTACATCCACATGCTCATGCCAAGACCGTATTTTCCATTTTTAAGAAAGCGCAAACCCGCTCCGGGAATTTGGCACCCAATCCGTGCCTGTTAAAACTTATTCGGGGATTCAAATAATGCTAATAATTTATATCTTATCTTGGGAAGCCAATGTCTTCCCCTTTCCTCCAATAAAGGACCCAATGTCTCTCCCATCCCTTTTCCTGCCGTTCCTTTCCCGACCCTAGTATTTAACTAAAGTAACTTCATGGTACTCGACGTCGACATTTTTAAAGTCGTTAATTTCGAATTTTCCATCCGTTTCATCGAATCCCAAACACGTGAAAACCGACGAAGCATTTCCCGTTATCAAAAAGTCTTTAAAAAATTTCTTTGAGCTTAATCAAGAGAAAAAGCAATAAATAAAAAGAAGGAAAAAGAAAAAGAGTTCGAGACACAAAGTAAAACGTTAATTGGAATTTAGAAATTTAGCTGTTAACCGTTCCCGAATCCCTTTGAGCGAATCGAGATTCGATGAAAGATAACGGATTGACAAGAAATCGAATTCATATTGATATTGTTAAAATGAAATAACGATCGGTTTTGAAGCCGAGGTGAAATCAGGCAAGGAGGCAGAACGCCGTGCAAAAGTCTTACGGTTTTTATAAAAATCATTTCAACATATTTTTCGATGGTCTTGATCGGTCGTGTTTTTTAAATATTGCGATTTTCGTTTTCTTTCTTTCTTTACGTAACTCGTTTTATATGCACGGTATACGTGTTTCTTGAAACAATTAAACGGAATTAACGAATGCTATAATGTTCGCTTAAATAAACACACACGTTAACATCTTCATTTTCTGACGAAGGTCTTTTCGCGACTTTTTATTTTTCCTTCTCTCCTTTTTAAATAGAACGATTTTGTTGCGGATTTAAAAAAAAAAAAAATTATTAGGCCCAGAAATATTTTTCGTGATTGTTAAAATCGAGCACATATATCCATTGATGGCAATGTTTTATGTTCAGAAGCAAAAAAATTTATAGCTTTTAAGCATAATAAATATTCAAACATCAGTTTCCAATGACCATTTATGTTATTGCCTCCAAGAACGGGTTATTTATTTTTTTTTTTTCGTTGCTTGCTAATGATATGGCAATGGCATTACAGTTCAAACTTATGATTTTTTTTTTATATCCGTTAAGAAAATAAAAAAAAGTGACATCTAAATCATATTTCATTCTTTGCTAAAAAGTAGAAATAGTTTTATAATTTTGTGTACAAATGTTTGATTCCAAAAAAAAACAAAAAAACAAATGGCAACCTAACCATAAACTGAGAGGTCAAAGAATCATGATGCCTTTATCCAGGAATTTTCCGATCGTTATTACTTGTGGGCAAGAAAAGTGGCAGAATTTTGATCAGGTTTTTCAGTGCATAAAACACTGTGGGCGATACAATTTTTGCGAAATAAATGTAAAAAATTTGTATTAAAAAAACGTATAATTTGTGTATCATTTATAGAAAAATTTGTACATGCATAATTTATGCAAAGTTTATGCATTTTCGTCCAGTACCAAAATTTGAATATATGCATAATTTTAAAAAAATGTTTTCCTATGATTTTCTTAAAACATAAAACAGAAAAAGCAAATATTATGCTTCAACTTTCTTTTTCATTTTAGCTTACTTATTTATGCATAATTTATGCATAGTATAATACATTTTATGCACATGCATGTTATACATTTTATGCATATGCATGATATTATACATTATTACGCATATTATTATTATGCATATGCATATGCATAACATTATACATTTTATGCATATGCATAACATACATTTTATGCATATGCATAACATTATACATTTTATGCATATGCATAACATTATACATTTTATGCATATGCGTATTATACATTTTATGCATATGCATAACATTATACTTTTATGCATATGCATAATATTATACATTTAATACAACAATGGTAAACAATTGTCGACAATAACTAAGGAAGCTACCTCATCAACCATATTACCGACATTTACCGTAACATATATTCCATAAATTAATATGAATATTATATATAATATTCATTTATTCATTACATGAAATATACAATAAATAATATTCATTCAATAATGAAATTTGTATATAATTCAAATTATATATAAAAATATAACATGCTGTATATATGTGATACTATATATTATTTATTTATAGAATATTATATCATATATCATATATTTCTATATAAGTTGTATTATACACAGTATAAGCTTATTTCATATCACTTATACATCAATCTGGACTTTTTAAAGGAAAAAAAAAATATCTTTATATAATTTGAAAATTGAAAAATGTACGTTATAAAAACAGGTGAATGAAGCTACTGAAATGCAACCCCTTAATACCAGTTTCCTTTGGCTCGTGTGACCTTTCTGAGCGTGGTTGTTGTTGTTGTTGTTGTTATTATTGTTTTTGTTTTGAAGGAAGTTCGTTTGAAATTATATAAAGAATAGGGGGGAAAAATTTCTGACGCAATCATCGATTCAGTCTCGCCTGACTTTCCATAACCAACTATAATATTTTCCCAATTAGATATTGATATCCGATATGAATAATGAGAATTATTTCAGGAAATATTTTTAATGACGGTTTCGATGACGACGATGATGATGATGATTATAATAATAAATATTACTCATATATTCCGAATTAAGTTTCATTCGATTCGGATTCGGTTCATTGCTAAAATTAATTATTCAACGCGGATTTTGCAGCACGCAAGATATAAGAATATCGATTTTGGGGAGAAGTTTAACCCGCTCCAATTATTCTTTTACGAAATTATTAGAATTGAGTGCTTGCCTACAGCCAACGCTGTTTCCTGCTTCATGATTTTAAAACAAATAAGACAAAATGTACAAAAGTTATGCATAAATTATGCATAAATATGCATATTGCAATTTTCATGCTTAAAAAAATTATGCATATTTTAATTTTGGTGCTTAAAATAATTGCATGAACTTTTCGAAAATTATGCATGTTCATTTTCTTGTATATAAATGATGCAAAAATTATAACATTTTTTATAAAAATTTTTTGCATTTATCTTGCAAGTTCACACATGATTATATTAGGTTGTGCGGTTCATTTTATTTACTTATTTATGTATTTTATATTTTATTTAATTATTTATTTATTTATTTATTTATTTATTATTTACTTTTTTGCATCACTTTTTCGTTTGGATTTGGACAAAAAATTGTATCGAGCGAAGCCAACTCGAAGACTTGACGATCCGGACAAATTCTGCATATCCAGATTTTTACGTTTAAAAAAATTATGCATAAATTTTGTACAAATTATGCATTCAAATTCAAGTTTTTGTGCTTTAAAAAATATGCATAAACTTTTTCAAAAATGATGCATATCCAAATTTTTGTATAAGTGATGCAAAAATTATAAAAAAGTTTTTGCATTTATTTTGCAAGTTCACACATGCTCTACCAACTGAGCTAACCCGACACCCGAAACAAAAAATAAATTATATGTAAAAAATTTTATAATATAATACATATACAATTTTAGATGTCTGCAGCACACCAACTTCCATATTTTTAATTTTGAACTGTTTCCAGATTCTTTTTTTTTTTATAACTTCAAAAGGAAATGCGAGTTAAGGAAAACAAACAAAATATACCAGATGCAACCAACAACTGTCAATCAAACAAAAAGAAAGAAAAAAAAATTATTAAGTCGTATTGAATTCCAATAACACAATTTTTTTATTTTATTTATTCTTTTTCGTAACCCTAAAATGTAGCCTAGGGCGTTTTATTCTTGAAGACGAATGCGAAATTTTTCCATGTTCAACGTGAAAAAAAAAACAAAACATTTCCCATGCACTCGCTCGATGTAAACAAAAACATAACGATGCCAATGATCGAAATCAATGAGATCAGTGCCGTTATAAACTAATTTCCCATACGTGACGAAGTTAACGTATATCTAAATATAAAGCTTGTGTGTAAACGGGAGAATACCGCAAAGATATCGATAACCTTTTAAAAGCGATTTGGGGTTATTTTGAATAATTTTTTTTTTAAAGTGTGTGTAATATTGACTTTTCATTTTATTTTTATTAAAATATGTAGAACAAATAAAAATGACACAGAATTTTTTCGTCCTTGAGATAAGCTTAAATAAACTTTACCGGTCTGACGGAAAAGCGCTAATATCGAAAGAGAATCGAACGACAGTGCGAAAGGACAAATACACTTTTTTTTTTTTTTTTTTTGATTGCCCTGTGGCTTCTAAAGACTGATATAAGGCGACCATTCCTGGTTCAGTACCAGATCCAGGGTTCAAGTCCTCGACTCGACTTCGCTCAATATCATTTTTTTTTTAATTTTCACCTTTTTGGTCCAAGAAAAAATGCGTTAAAAAATTTTATAACCGTAAATTTTATAATGTATAACGTTTTGGCCGATTATAAAATTTTATATAAATCTTTATGAAGTAATGAAAATTTTTTGTTTAACAATAAAATAATTTTATGCTTGAATCCCATTACATTATTTAGCAAATTGGGACATGAAAAACTTTTTAAAAATCATTTTGAAAATTTTTTTAAAAATTTACAATATTTTCCAGACTTTTCCGAATTTGTAGTTTTATCTCTTGAATTTTTACTCAGAAAAAGCTCAAAAATAAATAAAAACAGAAATAGAAAAATGCGGAAAGAGTTGGAAGAAAAATAAAAACTTCAAAAAAATTGAAAATAAATTTTGTTATAGAAGTTTATAACGAATCGTAAATAGATGCCTTTTTGGGTTCTTTTATAACGAATTTTAAGTTTTTATGACCGAATTTTATAACACAGTTCACCTTGGGCTCTGGCCATTCCTTAAGGTTAATTCTACACTAAACCCATAGGAAAAAGAGATGCATAAATTATATGTATAAAAATCATGTATAAATTATACTGAAAAATTGGACATACATAAAAAATGCATAAATTATGTATAAAAAATTTACCTGTTTTTACGGGAATTTTTTTCCATCCTCCAATATAATTATGCATAAATAAGTCAGCAAAAATGAAAAATATGCATGTATAGAATTATGCATAATAATATAATATATGCTTAAACTTCATAATATTATGCATATATTAGTAAGCAAAAATGAAAAATATGCATATTATGATTATGCATAATGTTATGCATACTATTATGCATAATAATATAATGCATAAACATCATAATTTTATGCATAAATGATGCATAAATAAGTAACCCAAAATGAATAATGCATAATAATATAATATATGCATAAACTTTATAATATTATGCATAAATTAGTAAGCAAAAATGAAAAATGTGCATATTATAATTATGCATAAATAAGTAAGGAAAAATGAAAATAATGCATATATAATTATGCATATAATGCATAATAATTTGCATGATATATTATGCATAAAATGTACAGTATTATGCACAAATTATGCATAAATAAGTAAGCAAAAATGAAAAAGAAAGTTGAAATATAATATTTGCTTTTCCTGTTTTATGCTTTAAAAAAATCATACGAAAACATTTTTTTAAAATTATGCATATTAAAATTTTGGTACGGACGAAAATGCATAAACTTTGCATAAATTATGCATCTACAAATTTTTGTATAAATGATACAAAAATTATACATTTTTTTATATAAATTTTTTACATTTATTTCGCAAAAATTGTATCGCCCAAAGTTTTTTTACGCACTGGAAAACCTGATCCAAATTCTGACACTTTTCTTGCCCACAAGTAATAACGATCGGAAAATTCCTGGATAAAGGCATCATGATTCTTTGACCTACCACATTATGGTTAGATTGCCTTTTTTTTTTTTTTTTTTGGAATAAACATTTGTAGGGTCAAGTGGGGGAAAAACGGCCATTGAAAATTTCAGGTAAAAAAAAGACACTTGAATCTTGGATTAATGACAGATCTTTAAAGTTCCGAAAAATTCACGATAATAGTTTGAAGCTTATGATTTATAAAAATTATATGCATAAATTATGCATAAGTTATACATATCCAGATTTTCATGCTTAAAAAAATTATGCATGTCCAAATTTTTGTATAAGTCGTGTCAAATGATACATTTTTTATACTAATTCTTTTGCATTTATTTTGCAAGATTTTTATGCACTCTGCAAAACTGTAGTTTGTAGAGATGAATCTAGCACCAAATCAACGATTTCAAGCCTGCAAAGTCATTACTCGTAATACATATAAAATCCCAGTCGTAGTGGACACTGTGATCTCCATAGCAAAAACTTTTTTTTTTCTGAATTCATTATTTTTACTGACCTTGCTTGAACAAGTTATTAAACTTTTTTTTTTCCTTTTGCCCTCATAATATTATGGAAAAAAAAATGTCATTCACCAGTCTTGATTCTTCTCTGAATATAATTTCCGACGCATCTGTTGTTGAAAGATGATGGCGAAGAGAATGCAAAATAAGGATTCTTGATGATTTTTTAACTATATAAACAAAAACAAAAAAAAAAATCATGAATCAGCTTCTGTTCCTCCTTCTTCCATCTCCCTCGAATGAGACTTTTTTTTATTTGTTTTTTATCAAAGGTCATTAAGTCTTGAGCATAGTTGATATATTTTTCTCCATTTTTGTGATTTTTCTGGTAATGCTTTGCTTACGAAGCAACATATTTCTCCAGGAAAAAAATCGCATCGTCAATATGATTAGTTTTATTAATTTTTTTTTTTTTTTTTTTTTTTTTTTCGCGAAGCTCTTGAAATATGATTCCAATTTTCTTGATGCTCTTCAAAAAGTTACCATGGCTACCATAAGTGTGCGATTTTCTACAGAGTCCTCTCTTGATGTATATTTGCGAACGTACGAAAATGACCTCTCTCTCTCTCTTCACGTATAATCGATAGTTAAATTAAATTGCATTATATTCCCCAAGCGATGAATAAAACCGGTGAATAATCACTAAAAAGGTCAATTTTTTATATATATATAAAAATATATTTTGAACGAAAGGAGGAAGAGGAAAGTTTATATTTATACATTTTTTTTTTGTCCTCTTTTTGTCACAGATTTAATTACAATGGATTCGATGTTATCGCTTTTTATTAGTTTTTTTTTTTAGGTTTTGAGAAAATTCAAGGAAAAATTTTATAATTGGCACGTAAACTTTTTTTTAATTTCATTTGAAGACGTGGTTTTTTTCCCCTCTCTTTCGAATGATGGAGTTCCTAACCGTAAAATCGCAAGGATTTCTTTATCTTTCTTTTCTATTTGCTTTTTTTCTTTTTATGGCTTGTCTTTATTATGCGGATTTATCTGAAAATAAAATGAATCCGAGGGGTAGGGGGTAGTAGGAAAATTAATTTTTTTTTTTCAAATAAATTTTGTTAATTTGGCCTGTGTTTATTCGGTCAGTATTTTAATATTTTTGCCACTGTTTTTTTATTCTGTTTTTCGGTATTTTTTAATAAAATACAAATAAAAAATTGAAATGGTCAGTACTGCCCAATATTTTTGATTTTTTGCTGTTGGAAGCCTATTTTTTCTTTGAAACGTTAATGGCGTAGATGCTGCTTTGATACTATATTTTGATGCAGTATGATCCATAGATGCAGTTGGTAAATGTAAAAAAGATGCTCGGCCGCCTATGTTTAGCTTATGGAAAAAATATTTTTAATGAAATCTTACAAAAATCGCTAAAAACGAATCGCGGAGTTATAAAATGCAGTAAAATTAAATTAACAAACTTTATGATCCATATACCGATAACCCCAACTGAGAGAATTACACCCCCCTGCCTTAAAAGCAGTTTTTGGTTTGTTGGAAAAATTAACATAACAAGTTCTCAGAATCTATATTGATACTATTTATAGCTTATGAAATTTTCTTTGTTGCAAATTTGCTTCTGAAAGTTTGATTTTATCTTAGCTCCATAAGCTAAGTGTGGGAGGAAAAAATTCGTCATTTGATAAACATGCCAGCTCACAATTTTCAATTTTGGCCATATCACAATCGTTTGTAATTTATTTATTTATTTACATTAATATCAAAAATATAATTTTAATGCCGTTAATTAATATTTTAATTAAGTAATAATGCTTCCATAAGCTAAACATAGGATTTACATTTTTGCCAAAAATTTATAATTTGATGATAGGGATCTTTCTGAAACTTAATATGACTCATTTCCCTAAAGATGGCGGTAGTCATTGTCCATAGGAAACAATAGGGAAAACCCAAGTGCCATCTATCATGAAATAGAGAAACTAGCGCTTTTGAAAAATTCTTATTCCGGTCACTTATGTACAAGTCCAAGTCGATTTATTGTCAATTTATCATTAATTTTAAAGAAAACCCATAATGTATCCATATGGATACATTCGCCCTCGAAGGGGTTAAAAATACTGCCAAAAACAATGAAAAAAAAAATACAAGGTGTAATTTTATCAAAAAACCTTTTTTCGAGGAATAAAAAAAGAGTAAGTAAATAAAAAAAATGAGTAGGCTTTATAATAATAATCAATGCTCCTATCAGCCGTATGGTTTGATTCTAACCATAAATCGTGTTGACTTACTGAAAAAGAAAAAAAAAAAACAATTGGGTTGCACGAAGTCTTGACTTCTCACATGAAATTCGCAAAATACTCTTTTTGTTTCCGCATTTCTCTAACCCGTGTTACGTTTTGTAACCAAAACAAAAAGATGATCTGCAGTTTATAAATGTTTTTTCTTTATTTTCTCATAGCAGTACTTCATCCTTTTAAAAAAAAAATTAAAATAAAGCAAATGTCGTCATATACTTTCAAATTTTCTCTTTAATTAGTCATTAATTTTTAAACATGGTATGTCTTTCTATTTTTTTTTTTTTTTTTTTTTTTTTTTTTGCGGTTTTAAACGAATGGGGGTGTGACCATTTCCCAAAATTAAAAATGATTCTTTCCAAAGCAAAGGAGTCCACAAGTCTGGTTAAAGGGAAATATCGATAAGGCAGTATTGGAAACACGCGATGAAAGGGTTTCCATGCAGGTCAGAAAACCTTCGAAAATTTTTTTTTTTTTCTGGGAAAAAAAGAAAAAGAATTCAATTAGTACAGGTTAAAACGTGAAAATTGATCGTTTTTTTGTTCGAAATCTTTGATGTGTAATAAACGTCGTCATCCTGGTCTGTTGGTTTTTGTCACTAATATAAGGTTGAGTCCTTTTTAGATGTCAATGCCATTTAATATAGAGCTTGTTTCAAGTCTTAACGGTTGATAGTATTATCATCACGTAATGCGATTCGCGCAGGGACGTAACTTGCGATAAATGGAAGATTGGGGCAAAAGGGTGTTGCGAAGGATTTCCAATTTTTTTTAATCTTTTAACGACGGAAGCATATTTTCAAAAATCACACCAGTGGACGGAAATTTCTTTTTTGAAATTTATTCATATAAATGAACCTTAAGCTCTAAAACAAAAGAAAATAACATTAGAATTTGAAAGCGCCTTAGTTAAGTTAAGTATGCAACCTGTGTTACACCTAAATTGAAAATTTAACATATTGAAAGAATTTTTTTAAAAAATGCATTAAGACCAGTTTTTACTGACATAGGGGAGATATTTTAGAGGAATGGAACATTAGGGTGATCAGAAAAATAAAAAGTGTTTCCGATTTTGTTCTTCACCAAAAAAATTGGTTCATTTTAGGGTAAAAACGCAAGAAAAATTTTGAAAGAATTTTTTTTCAACGATTTAGGGTTGGCGCAGAGCAGAAAAAGGGCCTAAACGGAAACCACAATTTTTTTCTTAGCATTCAATGAAACCAAAATTTGGCGCGTTTTTCCGTAATTGAATTTTACAAAAGTGGACTTTACAGGTATTTGATTTATGTACAAATTTGAACCCCCAAAATTTTTTTTTTCCTTTAAAAGTTGCTTCTACTTATGAGAAAAAGCCTGAGGAACACGAATTTCACTATCCCGATTTTCCCCGATCAACGCCTGAGTAGGGGTGTGAGTAAAAATTTTGTTTTTTGGGCTAAAAATTGATATTTTTGCCAAAAAATGCAAAATGAACCAATTTTTTTGGTGAAGAACAAAATCGGAAACACTTTTTATTTTTCTGATGACCCTAATGAAACATTTAGGGTGGTTTATAACGCTTGTGTTTAACTTACACAAGTTCCATAAGCTAAACATAGGTGATATCGAACCGCTCTATTTGTTTACTGATAAATTATCAAATGTATACTTATTAATTAGACTTGAGGATACTCGGGCGGGGGAAGCTTTTGCAGCTTCATAACAGAGAATGCGCATGTAATTTACGGGAATTTTAGGGTTTAAGCTTCCTCCGCCATCTTGGATTAAGAGATTGAAATTTTTTTCCGTCAGATTTGAAATCAGCGACCTCAAAACCCCTTGATAGTGAATGTGAGTCACATCAGAAATTGTTTTCATCAGGGCTCCCTATAGTGGTATGCCATCGCCCTTAAAGGGTTGACCTCTTTTGGGCGGTAACGCCAAAGTTGGTTTTCCGGGAATTGCACCCCTGAACGGCCGAAAACGCTAAATTTAGTTTTTACTGAACTAGACAAATAATACATGACTTAGCATTGGCACTGCATAGCAGATACTAAGTCCCAAAAATTAAATTTTCAATTTTCGGAAGAAAAATGGTTCCTATGTTTAGCTTATGGGTAGCAATTTCTATAACTTAATTAATAGCGTTAAAATTGCAATTACAATATTAATAAATGCTTAAAAATTTAATGTAATAGTGTTCAAGTAAAGATTATGATCCGCCATATTTTGCTTGCCAAGATTTTTTTCACCCATGTTTAGCTTATGGGGATATGGTAGATTCCATTTTTAAGAGATTTTATGTGCTCAAATTGACAAAATCAGTCCGTAAGCTAAACATTTATGTTATTTATTGGCAACATTAGCTACTAAACTTTATCCTGGCCCAATTTGTCATTGTTTTAGGATTTTGAAAATTATAGAGGACTTTATCATTGATATAGGAATTTTGAATTCCTATACATGAATTGCATGATTTTGAAAATTACACAGGCAAATTTTTTTCCCCATAAGCTAAACATGGGCGATTGGAAAATGTTTTTGCCACTTCCAATGGTCCCTCGAAACTTTGGCGTATCAAAATATTATCAAAAAAAAATTAAAATCAATGCCGTTCTATGGCGTCATATGAGAAATGGGGTTTAGACAGGAAAGGGTTATATATCTTCACAATACGCAAATAGGTAATGCTCTTATCATACAAAAGATTTATGCGCAGGAAAAAATTAAAATAAAACTCCTTACTAGCACAAGCGCACAAGATAAATGGAAAATAAAATCTTAAGAATCTCCAGTAAAAAAAATAGCATACAGGGAAAAAAAATCGGGCGAATTGGAAAAAACCTGAACTGGAAAAAATGGCATGAAAAAATTGTCCTAGAAAAATCAGGAAAAAAATGGGATGGAAAGAAAAGTTTTATAAAAAGCGTCCTAGTGATTGAAACTAAGTGATTTTTGAAAAATCGTTAACAATTATAATTTCCAAATCCCAGAGACACTGGGAAATGGTATCAATTAAATTAGCCGTTGCGTATGTTCACTTTCGTTTTCAAAGCCATTAGTCATGATTTATTTCCTTAACGGTGCTCTGGTTTTTACGTATGAATGATATTTTTTAAATAACAAAAAAAAAAAAAAAATAAGAAAAGAATAGGCCTACTGCCGTGTGTAACGCTTTTACAGGATCAATTTCAATGTGGGCGAATAAGGATCGTATATCTATCTAAAATATCGTCGGTGGGCTCTTTGAAAAGGAGAACTGTTTGTTGTTTATCTTATGAAACGTGGCTCCTTTTCGACGGAGATGTAAGAACAAAAAAAAACTCGAGAAAGATATATAAACTTTGCTTTCATGAAAGTTTGCGTTCACCTCTTTTCCTTTAATTTTTTTTTATTGTAAAAATAAGCATCTAAAATTAAAATATAAGACCATATAGATTTTAGGATTTTCCAAGAAAAATATGCTATGGCGTCACCGATGCTTTTGTTCTTTAGAATTTACTTTTTCTAACGAGACCGAATAGAAATCAAAAAACGGGTGAAATTGTTGTTTGGAGGTTTTGTTTTGTTCTCTTGAAGGGGAAGAAGCATTACGGTTGTCAAGACGTTTCTGTTTAAAAAAAAAAAAAAAATAGGGTTGGATCAATTATATAAAAAGTGGGAGCGTTTTCTTTGGAAATTTTCACTTTTCTCGAGAAAATAATATTAATTCAATATCCCTTTTTTTATTTTTTTTCCTGGAACGGAACACTTTGAAATTTAAATTTCCGGGAATTACTTTTTTATTTTCTCTTTTTGCGAAACCCGCCCTTGTCAGGATTCTTACTTCTCTCTAACAGAGAAGTACAGTTAGAAAATAATCGAGACTGTAAACATTTTCGACCGAGTTTCGGGTTTGGAAACTGCGGAAGCCCTGAAGGGTCAAGTATATTGTTTTTTTTGTGTGTTCCGGAATAAACATTGCTTGTTTTGAAACAGACAATTAATTTAATGCATTGTCCGTTCAAAAAATTGTCTGTTCCGGAACAGGCAATTTACTTATTATATGTTGCCTGTTCTGGTACAAACAGTGTTTAATAAGTAAATTGCCTGTTCCGGAACAGACAATTTTTTATGAGTTGTCTGCTCCAAATCAAACATTGTCTCTTTTGGAACAAACGATTTAATTATTAAACGCTGTCAGTTCCAGAACAAGCATTGCTTGGTCCGGAACAGACAATTTACTTATTGAACGTTGTATGTTCTGGAACAAACAAAGCTTAATAAGTGAATTGCCTGTTCCGTAACAGACCATGAGTCAAACATTGTCTGTTCTGGAACAAACGATTGAATTATTAAACGCTGTCAGTTCCAGAACAAACATTGCTTGTTCCGGAACATACAATTTTTGATCCATTGTCTGCTCAAAAAATTGTCTGTTCCAAAACAGGCAATTTACTTATTAAACGCTGTTTGTTCCGAAACAAGCAATGAACCAACATGTGTCAGTTCCGGGAAAGACAATGTTTGTTCCGGAACAAAACAGTAAAAAAAAGACATAAATACTTGACCCTTCAGGGCTTCCGTAGAAAACTGACGACTTGAATTTTTTTTTCTATCTCTTATTAGAATACGGGCCTGTTAAGTTAGCAGTACAATAAAAAAGCTCAAATTATAAAAACCATACCAGAATTTTGAGCTTTTTTCGAGCTTTCAGGAAAACCAAACTTCAGAATTTGAGCTTTAAAAGCAAAAAAGTTCTTTGCATTATCAAGTTTGTACTACTAAATTCCCGGGCAGTACAATGAAAAGCTCAAATTTTAAAATAGGCGCCGTTTTATGCCCTTAAAAAGGGCACAAACTTTCTAAAAATCATATTTAAAAATTTTTAGCTACAAAACAAGAAAAGTTGTGCCAAAGTTATATTAGCGACACGAAAATCGAGCAATTTTCGGAAATTTGAGCTTTCAGAAAACACAACTCTCAGAATTTGAGCTTTCTCCTGAGAAATTTGAAAAAAATGTTAAAATATCGTAAATATTGCATCATTGCCAGATACACGTCCTTTTTTTTTTTTTTTTTTTTTTTTCAATTATTTTGTGAAGTTTGGGCTTTCTGAAGATATCACGTACAAAATTTGAGCTTTTTTCCTTGGATTAAAAAAAATGACTGAATTCTCTCTGGCAGTACTGGGTGAAAAGGTAATTCAATATTTTTTTTATTTTTAATGAAATAGAAGAAGCTCAAGTTTTGAATGTTATATCTTCAGAAAGCTCTTTAGGGGAATAATTGAAAAAAAAACGGACGTGAGTCTGGCAGTGCTGCAATACTTACGATATTTTAATATTTTTTCAAATTTCACAGAACAAAGCTCAAATCTTCAGAGTTTTGTTTTCTGAAAGCTCAAATTCAGTGGAATAGCGTAATATCCGTAAAATTCGTTTCCAATTCAAAAAGTTCTTATTGGACAGCAACGTGACAGTTGTAGCAGACGATATTCACTAGCGACCCTGGCGGATGTGTTTAACGTCTGCCTTTCTCAATTATTTCAAAGTTTCTTCTTCAAAATTCACTCTTCGTAGACATTTCTTTTTGGCACATAAAAAATTGAAATTCCCTAAAATAAGCTCCACATCAGAATGTCTGTCAAGCCTTTTTCTGTTTTTTCCAAAGTCCAGAGCAACGAACCGTGACAGAAGGGGGTAAAAATTTATGTCGACATTTGCTCCGATACAAGTCGTGTATTACAAAGCAATGTTTTTTAAAAAAATCAATAATAATAATAAGTTCTTTAGCTTAAAAAAACTTGGAGGTTTCATTCGCGTTTTTCATGAGTCACGAAAAAAATAAAAAGGCAACGACTTTTACCTACGTGCATGATTTTTTATTTCCAAACGACGTGTTTCCTTGAAATTTAGCCAGGGAATATATGTTTGGGTGTTGGATGCGTTTTGGCTCGTTCGGTTACGTTGCGGAAATGTAATGCATAAATGCCGTAATTGTCTGTTTATGTGTCTAAAATTAGACACGTAAAAGCGTTTTCAAAAATAAAAATTCTTGCCTGGGAAAATATCGATTTTTTAATATATTTCAGAGAAACCTTTTTCGGTTACCTATTTTGAAACGGTTTAATCTTTTCCATTCATTCCCCCTTGCGCTCCTAAACGGAAATGACGTATGTCCATTCTGGAATTAGCAGTTCTTTCCCATTTTTTTAAATTTTAGTTGGAAAGTTCGCGATGTCGAATTTTATAAGACCTGAAGGTTTTGAAAGTTCGTGGTTCCTGTATAGACTTGAAAATTTTTCTCTTTGAATTCACATATTGCCGATATTCAGATGCAGTACAAATTGTGAGGAGATAACCGAAGACCTTCATTTGTTTTGATAACAAACTATATTCATGACTTATCAATGTCACTGACAGTTGTAACGTTGCGTACATTGTGGTAAATTAAAAATACAGCAAGTCGACTTATTTTAAATTGCACAACGATTTTTCAATGATTCAACCATTTTATAAAGCATAATTTAATTTTCAGGGCTTTTTCCTTAGTGTAAAAATTTTATATTTTGAACCCTTCGAGCCCTTCGGCAATGGCGAATTTAAAATCAGACGTTTTAAATGAACGGCAAATTGGTCCATGCGGGAGCACTTCGGCAATCTTACGTTTTCAGCTGAACTTTTAAATCTTTGTGTAGATGTCAGCATTGAGCATAACCTTATTAATTCAGTGTATTATCCTCCTTCATCATCCCGAATCGTCTTAAAAAAGTGTCTGCATCCGGTTTAACTTCCCGTCTACACATCAAACGATTATTCGTAGAAGGAAAAAAAAAATTTTTATCATCACTTTTGACCGTGATATTCATCTGATCTGTGTGACATATTATCAAATCATTCATTCGATTTCATTTTTTCATGCATTGTGTTACTGATAATCCGCGAATAAAAAAAAAATTATTGTCAATTAATCATCCCGTGGATCAATTGGCACTAACGTGAAATTGCCAATTTATGCATTGAAGTGTCTGTAGGTTTAAAAGAGTAAAAATATATTTATTTTACATGACATAGTTTTAGGTTACATTATTTACTTTTATTACATATTATTTTAAGGGCCATATTGTAAACAGGACTTATAACTCTCTGGTCTTCCTAAAACGAAACTCCAATTTTTTACGTGCAAGTCAATCCAGATTCTTTACAACTTACTGATCAAGCCGAAGCTAGAGTACGGAGTATTAATCTGGGCTCATATCCAGGGCTCCTACACACGCTAGCTACACTCCAGCGTACTATCCTTAAGTACTTATATATCAGAAAATATAAAAGTTCCTCGCCTGTTGACATACTAATTACTTGCCTCCTTGGGGAGTTCCAGGTGGAGGGACTCTTCGGCGTAGCTTTATTCGGATCGCTTTTCTTAATGATCTCATTGCATCATGCTGCCGTTCCGTGCGCCTTATAACCGCATTAGGTCGTTGAAAAACAACGAGACTGGGTTGTTATTCTTCGTTCGGGAGTTATACAACAGTCCCTTATGTACTCGGCAATGGTAGCATGGAACTTGCAGCGCAAGAAAAAAATTGAGAAACAAATTTTCGAACACAGGCCAAGTATTTAAATGACGGTAAGAATGCACTGTTGCACGTATGGTTTGAATCGGTAATTTGTAAAAATATGCTAAAGGGGTTTCTACAGCTTGTACAATGTACACTGCGGTGGAAACGATCCTAAGTTGTCATAAATATATTTAAAAGAGCTATGGGATACACGAAGGATGACATAAAAATCGCTTTAAGCGACAAAAAAATTAAATTTTAGCTAAAATAGGGGTAAAACGGCCCTTAAAATCATCCCAGTGAGTTGCAATTTTAGGATCTTGTTTTGCACGTGAAATGAAAAGTTTTTTGTATTTAACATTTTTTTTCAACTCTTCAAGTCGAATTTAGCTTATATCGCCTGGACCACTTCCAGAACGCGAATTCACAACAAAAAACATTTTTTTCTTGTTGCAACTTTAATGAGAAGCTGCTAACAAAACAAAACGTGACGGGAGGACAAATGCATTCGTCGGAGGTGAATTAACATATCTGCATCGTAAATATAATTGGAGATAGTGCGTTTCGACTGTTTGTGAAGATCATGTGACTACAAGTTTACACGTTCATGTTAATGTAAACTTGTGGTCACGTGACACTTTTAACAAAATATCGAAACAGACTATCTTCAATCATATTTACGATGGAGATACGTTAGTTCACCTCCGACGACGCACGGAAATAATTCACTCTTTAACTAATTAAAAAGGTTATTTAAAAATAATTTTTATTTTCTTTTGAAAAATGATATCATTGTTTACCTTCTAAAACGCAAATCCACTGTAATTTTTTTTTTTTTTCAGTTTGTGTATGATAAGATATTAAGCAGTATTGCCTAAAAATAAAAATGCACGTTTTTTTAAAAACTACCCCACAACAGGTTATACTAGACCGCTGAATTTTTAAAGAGTAAGACTAATCAGTAATCCGACACTAAATGCCCTTATTCAAAGATTTTATGATTTGTTAATTAATTTAGATTTTTGATTGATAAACATTGTTTTTTCTTACAGGTAAGTTCTTAGTAAGGACCGAGTTCGGGGTAAATCCGTTTGGGAATATTCTACAGCAGAGTTAAAGTTACCGCTACAGCAGACGACATTCACTAGCTACGGAGGTTGATCCGTTTTGCGTCTTCTGTCCACCCGCTACCAAAATCTTCCAAAAGAAATTTTGAAATATCAAATGGGTAGATTCCCTTGCCTTCGAACAAAGTCTTTTCCTGTCAATTCCAATGTGGCATTAGCCTAGCTGTAACTTCTCCATCTGGTGTAAAATCTGACTGACTTCTTTGACGTTCTTTTATAATGAATTCTGTACGAATTATTCTTATAAAAAATTCTGCACGAAAAGAAGGCGCCATAGTTCCTGATAAGCAAGGACATCGGATAAGGGGGTAATCCCTGATAGCCAATGGCATAGGACAAGGGCAAGGGCATAGGACCTGATAGGCACTATCATACACATACAGACAGTCCATGCTACTCCTGTATTAAAAAGTGTCTCCAAAATTGAAGCAGAAGAATAGCTTAAATTGAGCTCTTGAGATAGCTTTTCTTTCTTTCTTTTTTTTTTTACTTTATTTGGCTTTTGGCCGGATAACCATTGGCCATATTAACGTGTATTCTGTGCTCTTCCATTATTATGTCGTATCGTGGTATCTTTTTCCGTAATAATCCTTAATCGTATTCCGTTTTGTGAACATCCAATGTCGTTATTAATAAAACCCCAACTATGTGTATCACGGTCGTATAGATTGGTCCGGAAACTCCTATCCATTGGAGTCCATCCGGAGACTCCTATCCATATACATTGGAGACCATGTTCCGCTTAACTACTCGTATATTAGTTCCTCCTTACTACCACCGTAAGCGCTACTTGTTAGAGAGACGCTTTTTGATTGGTCGTTGGTATTTGTAAACAACGATGGCGGCTACTTTCTCTTGTTGTTCGCCAGGAGAGTCTCAGTGGGAGTCCCAACTTAAACATTAGACATGTTGCGGCTCTAGACCGCAGCGCCGCAAGTGGCCAATTTTAGAACTAATTTTTGCGTAGTTAAGCGGGATATGGTCGCCATAAGAAGTTTCCGGACCTGTCTATACGACCGTGATGTGTATATCCAACTGGTATTTTTGATGTGGGAACTACGAGTTACAACGAGGTTAAGATAAGATAGTTGTAACCGTAGATCCTACAATCCCTGAAAGAGGGAGGGAGTGTTGACGGTCACCCATCCAGTAGCTGGACGTCATCAATCCTGCTTAACTTCACTGATCACGAGCCGCTGTTGCCACCTTCTGCAATATGGTTATGCTATCAACTTGGAAATCATAAGACCCTGTACTTAGCGGCCATATTAAGTTAAAAGACCCTTATGGGCAAAATGCACGGATAACGTCAATTCGGCGCAGCCTATTCTGAATGAATCACCACTACCCCCAGGAAATTTTCTTTGACCACCGCTATTAGTCATAGCAGCAGAATAACCTAATCTAACATAACCTAGACCAACCCAATTTTTTACCTCCTGAACGGCCACAGAACCGCCTTTTTTTTCTATCTCTACCTCGTGAAGATCCTACTGCTTTTGCAACAGCTTTTGCGCAGTTGTAAGGTCCTAAAATTGGCTAACATCAGTATCTGATCTAAACCCGTCGATTCGATCAAAAAAGGCAATGAAATTGGTAAAAAAGTTCCCAACTTTGATGAACACCATTCAAGTGCTTAAACGTTTTTTTTTTTTTTTTTTTACGGGTACACTTAAAATAATTCACTTTTGTTGTGATTTTCAAACAAAGTTATTAACGACTTGTTATTATTTTCTTGTGACATAATCAAATGCCTCTTTTAACCCGATCTAAAAACTGACGTCATAATGACATAGTTAATGAACGTCAATATCCGATTTATTTTTATCCGATATTTAGCCTTTTTTTTTAGGACTTCATTTGAGGACACACAGGACTCGATGTTAAAATTACCAAACGGAAATTATTAAAAATTTTAAAGTCGCAAGCGTCAAAAAATAAGTTCCGCTCACTTCTTCGGTAATAAGCTTATTTGAGAAGATATTTGAAAGTGCATTGCCCGTGGTTTGAGGTGATTATTCCTTAGCACAGCCTGGTAGATAGGCCTGTCTGAACATGAACACCATGCTTAGTTTATTTAATAACGTACTGCGTATACCTTGTTTTACGTTTTAAGAATTTCATTGATTATTATTATTATTTTTTATTTTAAGTATAAAAAAAAAGCAAATATTTGCTGTGCATAATGCACTGATCCGATAGTCTTGTTTACAACAATAAGAAATTATTGTTGATGGTAGCTTGATTGAACTATATAATTTGGTATTTTATTGTGGATTTAATAATCAGCCGTGACCAAAAACCTGATTATAAAATGATTCAGGAAATAAAAAAATAAAAGAAAAAAAAAACCGAATCATTTTCTTTTTCGTTGTTTAATAGCTGTAGACGCTAAACGCTAAAACGAAATCCATTCATTTCTTTTAGTTAATATGTTTCGCCTCAGAAATTTTTGTTGGCATCTTTTTATCCCGTTTTTTTTTCTTTTTAAAAATAGTTTTTGACATTGTTTTGAAATCGGCAAGGAAATCGAATATTTAGGTAGATCTTTGCTGGCAGTGGCGTTTGGTTTCCTCCTTGTTTTTTTTAAAACTTCATGAATGAAACCTAAAGACGACGAGATATATAAAAAGTTGTAGCCTTTGCAAGGCCGAATGTTATCGGATGTGTTCGTCATTAATGCTCGGAAAAGAAAAAAAAATTGTTTATGTTTATACTTGTCCAAATTAGGTGTTGGATGTTCTGGTTTGGTATGGCAAACAATAAGCAAGACTCTGGTTCTTTTTTTTTTTTCTTCTTGTGTGTTTGTTTTGTCTTGGGAGGCTTTCCCTTGATCTTTATTCATGTTTATGCTTTTGTTGTTTTTCGGTTACTCTGTAACGAAACACGGAATGAAACATGGAATTTTGATGGATCAATTTGTAATATAATAGCAATTGAATTGATGTCCGACGAGGTGGATAATACATCGCCTGGGGTAAGAGTCTGACCTTTTAAGGAATATTCTGCATTTGTCACTTTTACGTGGTCATTCAATTACAGCGTCAGCACATTGTTGATAATTTTTTACCTTCTCCTCCTCCCCTTTAGGATCTGAAAAATTTGGCATACTTTCGTGGAGGTTTGAGGCGTAGGTTGGAGGCCAATGGAGGTTTACCATTCGCATCCGAAACTTTGAGTCGTAGAGGGGTAAAATAAAAAATATATTCGATAAGATCAACATTGACCTTTAACCTTTTTTAGTCGGCGGTATGATAATAATACCAATGAGTTTTATTGTAAAATCTGTTTCTCAGTGACTTATTATTGGCATGTCTGGCCAAAAACTTTTTTTAAACAATTTTCGCAAAAAATATGATTCCTATGTTTAGCTTATGAGAGTATCTTTTCTCTTAAATGAGATAATGTTGATACCGAGAATTCCTACACTGAAAAACGATTTAGTTGACCCAACCAAAATATGTTAGTAAAGAAATTACTTCCCCAAAAATTTTGGTTAGGACAACCAATTTTTGGTTCAGCTGACCAAATTTGATTGGCTGAACCAAAAAATTGGTTTTCCTAACCAAAATTTTTGGGCTGATATTTGCTTTGCTAACATTTTGGTTGGGTCAACAGAAAGAGTTTTTCAGTGTATTTTTGTTTATCCTTTCTGAAAGCTCAAAAAAATTAAAAACCATACCTCCTTTCAACTTCACCAAAGCTCAACTTCACCCAATGTTTGAAGTCCAATTGTACACGATTTAATGCTAATTTTCTCTAAGCCTTTAAAAAGAACGAAAGAATTGAGATTTTCGAATTGTTGATTTGCTCTGTTGTCTTAATTTTCAAAACAGCATCCAGGAAATGTTTTCCAAAAGCAAAATTTGGCAAAAGCTTCCAAGTCTGCGACCTTTCAACTCCACCCCATGTCTCTCTTAAAATTTGAAATTATTTAAAAACAGCTCTGATTATCAAAGTCTGAAAGCAAATATGCTGATTTTTTTGTAACGGAAAATAAAAATAAGCTTATTTCAGGTTGGATAAAATGGCTTTAACATTTCTGAATTAAAAGCAAAAAGTGAATTTACGCATTTTGGTTACTTTAGGCCATTAGTTTGGGCCGATTTCTACCTTTTTGTTCTCCAACGGAAAAATATGTTTCTAAGTGTAACGTTCGGTTTTTACCGTACTAAATAAGTAGTCCGTAGATTTTAGTTTTATTCTTTTATTGGATGATTTTTTATCCAAATACAAAGTTTGAATGCCTATTTCCCGCTCTCGCAAGCCTTTTTATTCCCTTTATTTCATTTGTTTATTTCTGACTTGCGCAGTAAAAATAAAATTAAAACTTTACCTCAAATCGAATTCGGTACCAACCTAAATTTTTGAATTTTGCGAATAGAAAAGTTAAAGTATTTTTCGAAAACTAAACCCCTAAAAACCGTTCTATTACACTAAGCTATTTTTTCGCGTACTTTCACGTGGTGATAGCGAAATTTTGAACTCCTGGTCTTATCAGTGAAAAAAATGTTTTGTGATTTTTATAATTTTGGCCATTAAATTTGGCCACTTTCGCCTTTAGGGTCCCAAGGCGAAATACATGATTTCGGGCCAATTTTTTGCGTACTTTTTGTCTGTCATAGCGAAATTTTAGTCCGGCGACGCCAACATGGAGAAAATAATTTTTTTTCCCTTTAATTGGCCATTTTGCTCAATGGGCCATTTTTTAAAAAATTAACAATTATGCCCTTAGATAGTCCTTTGAAATAGATTTTTTTTCGTTTTTGGATTCTTCAATCGGAGCCATTCTCTGCCAAAAAAATAAAAACTCAATTAGCACTCGCATCCCCGCCTCAGAAACGGCTTTCATATCGATTCTAATATTTGGCCTAATTTACCCCCTCACTAGGTCCTATCGATGTGTGAAAGTCTAAAACAATTTAATTTTGGGACACAACCCTTATGGTTACCCGGTGGCAGCCTTTCCTTTAAACTTCACCCCATTCTACGGTACCGACTCTTTAATGATCCGTTTACAAGAATTGCATAATCCAATTTTTGGAAGATCTGAACTTAAAAAAAGAAGAAAAATCCATTAAAAGTTGTTTTTTGGATTTCTTGTGTAAAGTTTAAAATCAAGCATAAAAACTCTTTTCACAAAATCTAAATGTGAAGGGATTAGAAAATATTTTCTCCAAAAAGATTCATTAGTTATTTTTTTGATCAGTTGCACTAGGGAGGGAAATGTTTTCGTTCGGAATTCTTTAGACAAGACCCTAATTTTCCTCCGTCCGTTGGAGGAAACACTTCCGCATATTTTTAGAAATTCAAAATGCCTTCGGGAAACTCAAACATTTTAAGCTCATCCCAACTCCCCTTTTTGACTAGGGGTCGGGTTTCACCACCCACGAGCCCCGAAAACCGAAATTTCAACCGTTCGAAAACAACAAAAACCGTATCAAAACGCTTTTAAATCCCCCCCTCGGTTATCGATCTGGTCGTGTTTTCCACGATAATACCATTAATTAATCACTCTCGAAAAAGGCTTTTTCTTACACGGCATATAATCACATCAAAAATGATAAAGAATTCCAACCATCACATATGCATGCATAAACCATTTTCTTTTTTTTTTCTTTTTTTTTAACGATAAATTTTTTTTTTACAAGGTTATTAACCTAACTGATATTATTTACAACTTTTTTTTTTTTTTGCAAGTTATAGATGTGACAAAGTTTGATTTGGATTGTTTATGTTTTTGATAAAAATTGCTCAACTTACTGACACTATTTGATGATGAGTCAAGGTTAAATGATAATCAAAACAAAAAAGCTGATATCGAGAGTTTAAATTAAATAGTCATATATATTTCTAGTCCATCTGATAGATGGAGGAAGATTGCGTTTTGTTGTTGTTGTTGTTGTTGTTGTTGTTGTTGTTTTTTTTTTAAAGGCTTCATAAAACGGACTTAATTTTTTATCGTGCCAAGTGGAAGTGACACGAAAAAAATTATACCGATTGCAAATTACGGATTATATAATTGTTTTCGCTGTTAGATAAGCATAAAACCCAACCAAAAAAAGCTGTGTTTACATGTATATATCGACTGCCTCGAAAATAGTATATTTCACTGCTAGAATCTAAAGCGAGACTCTTTGAGTCCGAGACCGATTTTGCCGCTCCGGGCGAAGCGAGGTGCTGAAAACGGTCGAGGGCTGAAAATGTCCATATTTAGATTCGTAACTTTGAAACATAGTTTTAATTTCAAAGGCAATGATCATTTAAAGCTGTTTGCATTTTAATTTGGCAGCGGCCATATTGGTTTTTGACGTCACTTTTCCAGGGCTGATCCATAAATGCTGTTTCTTTTCGGTTTTTGGAATTTTTTTCATCGGAGTTCTGAGCAGGGCTGCAATTTCGATTCCGACTCCGATTCGGATTCCGCGATTCCGATTCCGCAGAATCTGATTATTTATGAGTAAGATTCCGATTCCAACTAACAAATATTTTAACAATGCCGATTCCGATTCCAATTCTGATCCCGATTTATACCAAAATTGATTAACTGTAATAACGGCAATTTCGTGCTTTTTAAGCCAATCTGAATCGAAAATATTTTTTTGGATGCCGATGACGATGCCGATTCCCATTCCTAAGATTCCGACCTGCTTTCCGATTCCGATTCTTGTTTCTTCAAAGAAAAAGCTCGGATTCTGATTCCGGTTACAATTACTTTTGAAATAGCAGATTATGATTTTGATCCCGATTCCGATTCCGATTCCGATTCTTATTTCTTCAAAAAAAGCACGGATTCTGATTCCGATTCCAATTACTTTTGGTGTAGCAGAGTATGATTATGATTTCGATTCCGATTCTTATTTCTACAAAAAAGAGCACCGATTTCGATTCTTATATTTCTTTTAAAAAAAAGCACGGATTCCGATTCCGATTCCAATTAATTTTGAAGTAGTAGATTCTGATTCCGATTCCAATTACTTTTGAAGTAGAAGATTCCGATTCCGATTCCAATTACTTTTGAAGTAGTAGATTCCGATTCCAATTATTTTTGAAGTAGTAGATTCCGATTCCAATTACTTTTGAAGTAGTAGATTCCGATTCCAATTATTTTTGAAGTAGTAGATTCTGATTCCGATTCCAATTACTTTTGAAGTAGTAGATTCCGATTCCAATTACTTTTGAAGTAGTAGATTCCGATTCCAATTACTTTTGAAGTAGTAGATTCCGATTCCAATTACTTTTGAAGTAGTAGATTCCGATTCCAATTACTTTTGAAGTAGTAGATTCTGATTCTGATTCCGATTACAATTATTTTTGAAGTCGTAGATTCTGCCCATGTAAGCGAAAATAGCGTATCTTCATTTTCGGAGTTGGCACGTCTGTCGTATTTTTAACTTATGTAAACAAACAATCAATTCCGGAAAGGAAGATACGCTATTTTCGCTTACATGGGCAGGATTCCGGTTCCAATTACTTTTGAAGTAGTAGATTCCGATTCCAATTATTTTTGAAGTAGTAGATTATGATTCCGATTCCAATTACTTTTAAAGTAGTAGATTCCGATTTCGATTCCAATTACTTTTGAAATAGTAGATTCCGATTTCGATTCCGAATAAAAATTAATCGGAATCGCAGCCCTGGTCCTGAGACAGGGAGTTTTTCCGTGATCATTGCAAAGTAGAGTTTTTCCCGACACAACAAAAATAGGGATTCGTTCCAATGCACAAAAATGCAGGAAGTTTTTAAAGCGAATTTAAAAAAAAAAAATTTAGAGACTTTTTCTTGGGGCAGTCGATATATATTGCAAAAATAAAAATGTTTTTTTCTGTCTCTCTTCCTCTCCCTCCTTTAACCTTGATAACGGAAATTTTTCCTCTACAGCTCCGGGAATCAATAAAAAAAAACCCACGGGAGCATTTTAATATATTGAAATTACATTTCGGCGGAATGATCTCATTGAGATGATAATAAAAATACGAGAAAAAAAAATTCCGTAAAGCGATCCGCCACTGTTTCGGGGAAGAGCAAGCGCAACATGCGTGAAATACAACCGGTAACGTAGACTATCGTGAGCAAGGTTAGCATAGGTCTTTGCCTCCAATAAATTAATTTTACAAATTCCCCGTATATGCTAAACGTGGGTTTTCTGTCGAATGTTTGCACTTTGTTTTGTTTTCCTTTGCAGACACGTGTACTGCTATTATTCGTTTGGAAAACATAATCTGGGCTTTTCGGTATGCTTTTCATGTCATTGCTGTTTTTTTTCCTCCTCCGTCTTGTTTTCATTTCAGCTTATCGCTGATTCGGACTTTTTAGCTGGAAATAAACAGGGTTAAAGGGGTCGACGGCTCTACCGCGTGACTTAGTCCTGGAAAATATTGCCCCGGAATGAAGTCACATGTTTATGTTTACATTTTTACTTTATTTGAAAATTTTGTTTGTTATATATTTCGTTTTTATACACAAAACCGGGTTTGTCCGGAGTATTATCGGAGGATTTTGCGGGTTTTATTCGAGGTTTTGTGTAGGATGAGGAAAATGACGGGATGCCCTGATATTTTCCTTGAAGACCTTCTCGGAAATGTTATGAGATCTGTATTGCTGGATTTGAACTGTTTAAGTAAACAAGCGTTTGATGGTTTATTTGCTTTGTGCAAAGATACAAATTTTCGCACTTTCGGTTTTAATAACTCTTTCGGGTGCCATTATGTTTAATTTAATATTTATTTTTGCATTTTTTTTTGAGGTTGCAGTACGGAAATATGGTCCGAATTGATCTACGTAATTATTTTAGTGATTCCATTTGACGGAGACCGACTGCATTGAGATTGTGTGATATTAATTGGACATTAAACTTTCGTTTTAAAATCCTCAAATAGTTTCGGTTGTCTATTCTGTTACTTGTGTGAAAACACCAAATGAACTACTCACATTGTCTAATTGCATCACGTGACTTTAAGCCTAAGAGAAGGAAACATTTCCAAGTGCATAAGCTTAATTAGTATTTTTTAAGTGTATACCATGTTTTTCAAGATTCTATTACCTAAGGTAAAAGCACCAATTATTGACCAGGCACCAATTACTGACCAGTCCATAAGCTAAACACGATTTCCTTTTATGGTATATGTGTTTAGCTTATGGACTGGTCAGTAATTGGTGCCTGGTCAATAATTGGTGCTTTTACCTTAGTTGCATCACATAACTTTAAGCCTAATTCGTCTTGTTGGTTTTTTTTCGCTGGTGTACCAAAATATATGGGCTCTTATGGAAAAACTTCGGTTTTTTTCAAATAATACTTTAACTAAATTGTTTATTAATTTTTTCGCCCCTGGAGTGCGTTCCAAAACCTTACAAAGTTTAACAAAGCTTGACAGAGCTCTACCCTACCTAGATAGCCTAAATTCCTTTTAGGCTCCCTAACCCTACCTTATGAGCGTAATTCAACTTTGTTAAGCTTTGCTAAGTTTTGGAACGCATCTCAGAAATTCATTGATATTTAGCACTAAATTGATTTCCTTATTTCCTTTGCCTTAAACCAGCCATAAATGTTTTTTTAAAGAAAAACAATTTTTCCGTAAGCTAAATATTACACAAGTTCACCAGCGATTGAAACTGAAAACCAGGTTAGGTTAGGGTCAAGTAGAATCTTACGAGTGACTTCACATGCAACGAGAAAATTTGAAATGAAAAAAAACACGTATAAAAATAAAACAAATTTTTCTTACGAAAAGCATTTATTCTTCCTCATAGCGTAGATATTATGTCAAGTAATGTTTACAGCAGAAAATAAGAAATGAAACGAGAAAGTCAAAGTGGCAAACCGAAACGAAAGAAGTCATTAATTGGCAGCGCTTCCTAGCGGCAATCTCAAGCAACAATCTCGTCACGTGACACCTGCACTAGAAACAAAAAACTAATAAAAGTTTGTTTTTAATTCGATTGTTGCATTATTTTTTAAGAAAATGGAATCAAAAGTCGATTTTTCTGTAAGTATAAACTATTCCGTTATTATTCTATGTGTTTACGATTGAGTGATACGCTCATTTTTTTTGGTAATAAGCTGCTTTGCTTAATAACCGATTAAAGTAACAAGATTAGGTTATGACAGAAAAGTCTCATGTTGACATATACAATAATGTTTTTTGTTTCCAGAAAGAAAAGGTTATTTATAAACCAAAAGTAGCTAAGGAGGCGATTGCATATGATTTTGGCTTAAAGTTTGGTTTGGTCCAAGTAATTAACCAGAAGAAAAGGAAACGAGGTACAAATGAAACTGCTGAAAGGAAAAGGGTCAGTTTTGTCCATGACCAGAAAGATGTATTTTATGGATTATTTGATGAGCCAGAGACTGATTTTGAAATTGCTGTCGATAACACATCAGAATATGATGTGTGCTTTGGAGTAAATGTCGTTGGGAGTGGAGAAGTCAAAAAATTTGTTATTGAGAGAGGTTTTACAATGAATATGAAAGCTCTGGAATCAGGTGGGAAACAATTACGTTTTGTATCACAGGCTACAGAGGAAGGAAAAACTATAGTTACAAAAGCTGCAGCCAAACAAAAAATTAGTGAAGATCAAGCTTCAAGAAACTGTTCGAGGTTGACACTGGAATTCCAAATTATAAAAACTGAGGAAGAAATTGCATATGAAAAGGAAGAATTTGCACGTAAACATGAGGAATGGTTGAAAGTGTATAATGATCCTGAAACCGTAAAAAAGAGGGAAGAGTTGGCAGAAAAAGAAAGAAAGGAATGGGAAGAAAATTTCTGGAAACCAATAGCAGATAAACTTGAAAAGAGATATGAACAAGAGTCAGATAAAAGCAATATTACAGTTGTTTTAAAAACCTTAACTGGTAAAATGCTTGAAATAGAAATAAACACCAGTTCTACAATTAAAACTTTAAAAGAATTAATTATGAATACAACTGGGTGGACTCCAGATTTACAAAGATTGATATTTGAGGGTAAGAAACTAGAAGACACTCAAACTTTGAGTGATTATGGCATCAAAAATGCAAGTTTGGTGCATTTGGCGCTTATTTTGCGAGGAGGTGGCGGTCCTCCCCCAAAAAAGTATTGTAAAGCTGACGTTTCTGTAGATGAGATAGGAGAAAGAGGCGTCGTCTGCTTCGGATCCGAAACCGATCAAGAATTTGGTTACTATGATAAACCTTTTCAAATTTCAGAAAAGTACATTGTGAAGGGTTTCACTGTTGAATTACGCATGAAATCTCAGTACAGTTTGAAATAATTATGTCAATTAGTTATTCGTAATTATTTTTGATTGTCATGTAAAGCTTGACTTTAATTTTCTTTTATTTATTTTAGTTTATTAAGCCATTTTAATTTCCATGTTATACTTTGATCTATGGCTTAAATTTTTACCTTTTAAATGCAGTTTTGTTCTTTTAAGAGGAAATTAGCGCAAAATTATTTTTGGTCCGAAATTAAAAGTTTGTAATTTTTCGGGTCTCTTACTCAGATTTTTTGTATTGTTGAATAAATTTGATATTAGATATAATAAAATTTATTGGGAACTTGAAATTGCGCTTTATATTTTCGTAGGCTTGGAAAAATATTGGCCTTGGTTTTCTTGTACAAATATGAGAGGTGCCGTTTATTAAAGAAAACGGGGAAGGTAAACAGTTCTTCCCTCAAAAACATACTATAGGCTTCGTGTATGTAATATTTGAAATATTTTATAAATATACGCTTAAAAACACCAGCGAAAATAAGCAACAAGACGAATTAGGCTTAAAGTCATGTGATGCAACTAGGCAAAGGCAATGGAATCTTCAAATACATGGTATATTTATACACTTAAAAAGTACTAATTTAGCTTAATGTTTCCTTCTCTTAGATAGTTCGCAGGAGTTTTTCTGTATCATAAGCTAAACATCACTTTAGTGAGGGCGCTAGTTGTCACGTCCTTGGATGAGATGCATTGCACAAAGTTGTCAACATTATTTAGTTTTTTTTTTCACTATAGACGGTATGCAAGGGTGGGGAAGTAAAATGGAGTCGAGGTCTGAGAGTAGTGGGGGTAGGCTTAATTCCACAACCTATTAACATGATGCGTCCTAGATTACATGAGCTCTTATGGACAATTCAAGCAAATTTCAATTTATTAAAGAAACTAAACTCAGAAAATTATTTAACTGCACGGCATAGGATATATAAAAAAATTACGAGTTTAAATGCGAGTAATTAAAATTTATTCGCTTAAGCACATGCTTGAAAAAATTTTTTTAAAGTTTTTCCCCATAAGACTCAATGTAAGTTGGTCCTCCAGTGAGATTGTTTGTCCTCCAGTGACGTCACGCTAAATAGTTCGTTATGGAATTAGATCTATCGCCATCAGCCACTTCCCCTTAAAATGACGACATATGCATACGGTCTATTAATAAATTCCACGTCATATCACACGACTAAAGAGATTTGGATTTGCTTCATTTCTTTTAAAAGTAAGAGTTAGCAATCAGCTACATAATTTAAAGTAATAATTTTTTGCCTTTTACGAATTAACGAGAAGACGTTTTTAAGAATATAGTATCGCTATTCGAATTGATCACGTGATCACTTTCATAATAAGCTTTGACAGAATTTTTTATATATTTCTGATATTTCGGTAGCAAATTATTATGAATGATGTAATTTACTGACCTTTTTTCGGGTTTTTCGAACAATGAAAATATTAATGAAAAAATGATACTTCAAACCTGAATCACATATTTATGTGTACGTGCATATGGAAAACCTCCCACTTGTACAAACCGGATAGTTTGTTTTGTTTTCATTCGAAAACTTATTTTTTTATAGTCTTTATTTTTACAGTAGGAAACTATTAGTGTTTTGCATTGATTAGAAAGTAAAAAAATCTAAGGAGCTTTTGACCATGTCCCGTCCGTCACAAAAGACTGTCCAGTCCGTTACATCTTCAAAAATTACAGAAGAAATGGAACCAAAATTTTTCAAAATGACGGAACTACAAACTTATGACACATTTAGGCCTATAATCTCACGAAAAAAAAAATTCTTTTTCCCACTAGCGAGAAATTCAGGAGAGAAATTTTCACAAACGATAATATATCTGAATATAAGTTTCTTTTAAATGTCTCGTCCGTTACGCGCTAAAACCCTTCGCGTTGTCTTCTGCTGCATAGTTAAACATTTGAAAAAAATACCGGTGATATAGATCTTGACCTGTATTATGTTCCCATTAAAACAAAAAATATTTTTTTCAGTTTTAATGGAGTTTTCTAACGCTTTAAAGCATACAAATGTCACGTCCGTTACGTACATATGGATTTGCTCGTTTATATTTTTTATATACGCCTAGAGGGGGGTGGAGGATATGGGTCTCAAGTAGTGTTACTCTCCATAAGATGTTGTACTGATGTTAGCGTAATGAAAGAAGGGGAAGGGGTAAAAAATTAATAAAAAAAAGCGTGAGATTATGAGACACAAGGGAAATTTTCACAAACGATAATAAATCTGAATATGAATTCCATTTGAATGTCCGGTCCGTTACGCGCTAAAAGCTGTCGCTATATCTTCTGCTGCAGAGTTAAAATTAAAAAAAAATACCGGTGGTAGATCTTGACCTGTATTATGTTACTATAAAAGTAAAAACAATTTTTTTTTTTACTTTTGGGAGGTTTTGTAACGCTTTAAAGCATACAAATATCACGTCCGTTACCTATGGTATGGAATTTTTCTGAGGTAGTTAACTGACTGCCTGTAATTCGGGCTTTACGAAAATGATTCTCTCTCGCCGTCATCAAATAATTCTCGAGCCAAGAACAATCTTTTTTTTTTATCCCTCTTTCATGCCAGCATATTACACCTGTTAATCACGAAAAACACATCCACGAGGTTAGGGCTCCGCAGATAGCAATAATCTCGAGTGTAAATAACAAAAAAAGATTTACACGAACTCGATCCCAAACAAGGCAAAAAAAAAAAAAAAAAAAAAAAAACTACTCAACAACATTCTTTATTCATTACACATGATTGTACATATAATAAAGTTCCTCACCCATATTATTGTCTTCCAACAAGCGATTTTCCAAAAGCGATTAGATCATTTAAACGGTGAAGGTAACTTCAAAGATTACTCATGTAAGAGATATCAGCGATTAAAAAAAAAAAAAAATATTTTACACGGTAAAGGTCGTAGAGAATGCGACTTATGACGAAGTTTCTTTTTTGACGTAGAAATCTTTTTTTTTTTTTTTTTTGAAGGGAACTACGCACTCTCTTTTTTTTTTTTTTCTAAGTCATCCAGATCGAGACGATGAGGTATAAAAACATGACCAGTCCACAATTTACGTAACAACGTAAAACTTCATACGACTGACCGTATCATCGTCATTTTTATTTACCTGATGGCTAATCACGCAAAAAATAAAAGGCAATAACGTTAATATTTTTTTTTTTTTTTGATTATTTTAGAGGTCAAGGAGACAATAGCGAATCGTCCTTGTATACGTTCTTTTACATCATCTCAGAAATTTGATAACGGAGCAATTCGATAATTTTATTTTCATATGCTTTCTTGCTTTTTTTTTTCCTTTCTCTTATTGCGCTGCGAAACCGAAATATTTTCGCAATAAAAAAAAAATGTAAACGATGTTTATAAACAACAAATACAAAGTCTTTAACCTGCCATTCGCATGTGTTGATCATATAAAAGGAAATACGCTAACAACTACCGCCCACATATTGCAATGTCCCTTACGGGAAGGAAAAAAAAAATCACATACAAGCCTGGTAATTATCAAAAAAAAAAAATTAATGAACTGTTATAATTCTTTCATTCGAGTAAAATAACAAGGTCGAAAATCACGTGTCAAAAGCATAAGCTATTTTTTAATGCAAAGTCGTTAGGTTTTCCATGGAAGTTCCGAGAAACGTGATCGTTTGAAAAATCCGCGGAAGCAGGAAAATAAAAAAGGAAAGCAAAAAAAAAAAAAAAGATATGTAAACATAAACAGGCTTGTGTTGTGTTTGCTTAATGTTTTTGTGCTTATCTGCAAAACAAACGGCGAAATCGATGAAAAGTCAAAAAACCGGCTTCCCTTTGTTTTAAAAGTCGAAAATTGGAAGTCAGATAATATACAAATTATTTAAAGTTTTAAAATTGAATCGCAAGATTTTCAACAAGGTCCTTGAGATTTTCTTAATGTGTCACAATTCAGATAGATGATACGTAGAACTGATTTCTTTTTTTATTTTTTTATGTTTACATAAAGCCTTAAAGATCGTATATATTTTTTTTTCTTTTCTTATTGAAAAAAACTATTTTGCACTTTTAATCTGAAATGTTGTTACGTTTCGTTATGCAACGAGATTTTAAAATGTTATCTCATATTGTGCGTCATATTACACTTCTTTTTTTCTGAAAAGAGAAGGAGAGAAAAAAAAAACAATTAAAAATTTAAAAATAACCATGACTGATAGAAAATTTCTTCAAATCACCTAGGCTTATGTTTGAAATATATTTTCGGTTTAATTTACGCGAATCCCAAATGGGATGATACTCAGATAAGAGATCCAAGGTCGAGATCTTTTTTAATTTTGTCCTAGGCAGATGTCAGCGTTCGGAGGCCATTTGTCTCTCATAATGTGACGCCGTTTTTTTTATTAATTTTTGACCCCCTCCCCTCCTTTCATAAGTCTAACATCAGTACAGCATCTTATGGAATTTAGCATTACCTAAGACTTTTTTCTTCCACCCTCCCCTCCCCCCTCAAGGCGTTACGCAATAAACGAGTAAACTCGTATGTAACGGACGTGACATTTGTATGCTTTAAAGCGTTAGAAAACTCCATTAAAACTGAAAAAAATAGTTTCTGTTTTTATGGGAACATAATACAGGTCAAGATCTATACCCGTATTTTTTTCAAATTTTTAACCATGCAGCAGAAGATACAGCGACAGGTTTTAGCGCGTAACGGAAGGGACATTTAAAAGGAACTCATGTTGAAATTTATTATCGCTTGTGAAAATTTCTGTTCTGAATTTCAAGCTAGCAGGACCTGAGTTTTGTGACTCACAACGTAGTCAAAAGCTCTTTAAAATTTTTTACATTCTAATTTTTTTTTGTTTTGTTTTTTTCGTGATATTTAAAAGTATCATAAGTTTGTAGTTTCGTCATTTCGAAAAATTTGCGTTCCATGCCTTCCATAATTTTTTTGAAAATGTAACGGACTGGACAGTCTTTTGTGAGCAAACAACATAGTCAAAAGCTAAAATTTTTTACATTCTAATCAATGCAAAACTAATAGTTTTCGTGAAAATAAAGAATATAAACGGGTAATTCTTGAAAAAACGTGCCGTGACGGGAAAGGACAAATATTGGATTTTTTGGCAATAAAAAAAGGTTAAAAAGTAATTAATTTTCTCTCAAGAAAAGGGTTATCGTTCATTACCTTCCAAAACTCGAATTCACAACAAAAAAATGTTTTTTCGCTGCATCCTTAATGAGAAGTTGCTACGAAAACAAAACGTGACGGGAGGACAAATAATTCAATTTTTACCTAACTAAAAAGGTTTAAAAATAATTTTTATTTTCTTTTAAAAAGGGACATCATTCTTTACCTACATTGTGAAACGTAAATCCGCTGTAAAAATTTTTTTTGCAGTTTGTGTTTGATAAGACATTAAGCAATATATTGCCTAAAAATAAAAATGTACGTTTTTTCAAGAACTACCCAAACATGTGATTAAGGTTTGAAGTATCATTTTTTTATTAATATTTTCACTGTTGGAGAGGCCCAAAAAAATTCTTTCCAAATCAGTACCGAAAAAAAAAAAATTATCCCTTTAAATATTAAGCTCTAATAATTACTGAATGTTTTAAAAACCTTTCCAAGATCTTAATTTTAAAAAGAGATTTTTTGCACAGGAAAATTCGAAAGAAAACTATCTTTTCCACGATTCTCGAAGCGTGGATTTGCCCAAAATCCTGTTAGTTAGAGGCCAGTTTCCTTAGCACGATTTTTGAATTGGTAAAAAGAACGTAAGAACTCCGACTGCTTCCAACTTGAAGTTGGTAAATTTCCTAATATAAAAAGAGACTGGCGAATTTAAATTGTAATGCATTAGCTTGAGCAAAAGAAAAATCTCCGATTTCTAAGTAAAACTGTCTGGATTTAGGAATTTCCAGAAGATTTTTCCCAAACAAAAGAAAATCGAATAAAAAACTTAATTAAAAGATTTAAATTTCATATATTGGTAAAACTGAGAAATCTTCAAATTTTCATTCACTTTTCAATATGGCCATCCATCAGGGTTGCCAGATGCACCACCATGATGATACATGTACCACTATTTAAGAAAAAGGCGGGTTCTCTATGTTTATCTTATGAGCGTACTACCATCTTAGGTTGAGATGTACCACTCTTGTAATTTTAGACCTGGCAACCCTGCCATCCATTATGGCTTCTAAAAAGCGAACCAATCAGATTTATGAGCCAGTCTTTTTATATATAGGGTCTCTAGTAAATTCCAAATAAAGGAATATGAGTAAAAGCAACCCTGCCGTATTTTGATAGGGTTGACCGCTGAAAATTCAACAGGGTCAGAGTGTCTTCAGAGAGTCGCGGCCAGTTTGGCCGTCGGAACTTAATGGGAACCGGGGAACCATCTTCCAAAAAATGGAGCCACAGTCCGAATGTCTGTAATGAAGTCACGGCTTAAATTTTTAACTGCTGAAAAACTTACTTGTCACGAATAGCCTAAATAACTGACGCTATCTATCGGAAAATTAATGAATAATCCTCCATCCCTGTTGAACTTTTAATGGCGAACCCTACGGCAGACCCACTTGTACTTAATACTCATACGCCTTTATTTGGAATGTATCGGACATTGCACGGCCGTGAACGAAGAAATAAACAACATGACGTCATTTGTCATTTTTCTTGAGCTCGAGATCCTCTTATTAAAAAGTACGTCATCTTCCTTAAAGGAGCAACTTTGTATAATATATGCCGAAACGAAAGATGCAAATTAAATTTGAAAAAAAATAAAGGCAGGCATCAACTGACGACCGATTTTATGCCCTGATTGCATATTCGTCACAAGAGAGAGAGAGGTAAAAAGGAAAAATAAAAGAATATAAACCACACGAGATAATTATTCTGTAATGCTTTCGTTCTACTTTTTATTATCTGCCATCGAGATTTTTCCCCGCTACCACATGCTTCATTTACAATAAAATGTGAATACACGAGAAGGTCGTGGCAATCTTTTTCGTTTCTTTTCAAACATCTTGAACATAAAATATCAAAATGAAGATGTCCTAGTTCTTAATGTTTACTCTACTAAAGGCCAGGGCACGAATCAAAACAATTACAAAAAAAAAAAAAAGTAACTGGATCTCGATTGAAGGATCTCGATTGAGATTTTTGCGGATTAATCCAGGGATCTATTTCCGAAAAAAAAAAGAGAATTAATTATTTTCAGCTGTGTAGTCCCATCGCATGTTGTAAGAGGAGAGAAATAGAGCATAACACAGTACGACTTTACAATATGCTTTATTTTAAAAAACGTATCTTTTGTCACTTAAAAAATCTTATTGGCTGACTCCTTCAATTTGCAACAACTTGTCTGAAAATAAACTCGTTTAACATTAAATCTGATTACTCCATGTTTTTTTGGGGGTGAAAAGAAAAAACCTTAAAACTTCTTAGAAGCATTGGGTAGCTAGATGGTACCAAATTACAACAGAACCATGGAGCACATTAGGCAAAATATGCAAATGTTTGATTAGAAGCCTCAAATAAACTGCTACTTTGTCTTTGCAGCAGAATTAAAATTGGAACACTCAAAATACTCAGTATTCTAACAATTAAAATGTAATTGAAGTCAAGCTAGGGTAGACATGGATTTTCGACTTTCGATGCCGAGAAGCCGATACAAACAAAAAATGACATAGATTTTGCAACCCGAGATAGAAGCTCGACTTTTCCTTTTTTATTATCCCTTCATTTGCACTTTGATTTAAGTACGAAACCTCCCATGACCCCGTCATTTTTGGGCCTTGTTGCCCCCCTAAGGTTTTGTCGCCCCCAAAGATTTTTTTTCTTTCACAAGGTAAATACATTCGAATCTTCGTGAATTTTCAGTTAAAACCTATGTTTAACTTATGGAAAGTACGCGGAATGTTGTAAAGGTTCGATTAGTTAAAACCTATGCTTAGCTTATGGAGAATGCGTAAAAAGTTATAAACGTAAGACTATATAAAAGCGAAAAATATTGGCAAAATTTATGTATTAATGAAGCATTAAAATTGAATAGGGAAAATACATGGGCCAGTTAAAACCGATGTTTAGCTTATGGAAAATGCGTAAAACGCTATGTACGTTCAAACAGTTAAAACCTATATTTAGCTTGTGGAAAATGTAAAAAGTTATCAATGTTCGACCAATAGAGAAGTCACATGTTTTGAGATGACTCCATCGTTTAATTGTGCTAGGGGAGATAAGACAAAAAGCGTAATTTTGACTCGGTAAAAAAAACGGTTAACCTCCGAAAAAAGAAAAAACCAAAATTTGAATTTGAATGCCCGCCAAAACGGAACGTGAAGAAATGTGACGTCATCTGCCTAAAAGTGGTTGTGTTCATTTCTGAAACTCTAAACGGCAGCGATGCGGCAACGATGCGTAATGTTTATAACCATGTTTACAAATAAGACGTGTTTCGCTTCGAGTTCGATATCTCGCTTCGATATAGGCAGATGACGTCACACCAATAGAAAATCGTTTAAGGAGCGATCACGTGACAAAAACTTTTTCGGACTTTGTTTTTCTTTTTTTTTAAATTCGATGAAAAATTTTCCCGTAAAAATACTAGTTTTTAGTTAAGAGCATACTATACATTAGTTTCCAGCAAAAATCTCAAAACATGTGACTTGTCTATTAAAACCTATGTTTAGCTTATGGAAAGTTGGAAACCCTGGGGATGGGTCAAAGCATGTTAGTTAGTGTCCGAATCAGAGAAAACGTTATTACGAAAAATAAAAGAAAAATTTTATTGCAGGTATGAAAAATATGAAAGAGATGTAAGAAAAGACTGGGAGGGTAGGCATTTTCTTGAAGTTATTATCACACAAAAACCAGTGCATGAGATAGAGGATTGTTGACGCTTTTGCCATAAGGATAAAATAAGTAAAATAACTAGATTTAGGTTTAGAAATTTCATGTGGGAGTCGGAGAAAATAAAGGAGCAGACAAGAAAATGTCCATTTTGCAACGGAGCCGAAAGTTTTCGTCACATCATTTCAGACTGTGAATATTTAAAAGATCTTAGAAAGGATACGTGTTTTGATTTTATCCTCAGTCGGTTAAATAACAGGAGGAATATTAACTTAGGTTTAGAATTTATTGATCAGTATTTTCGTTGTAGAACAGATTTATTAAGAGTTTATTTTTTTTTGTATTTTTAAAATTTTAATAGTGATAAGCATTGGAAATTATTCATTATTGTACATCAATATAAATAATTCTTTAAAATTTATAAACGTTCGACGAGTTAAAACCTGTATTTAGCTTATGAAAAATGCGAAAAAAGTTATTAATGCTCTACTAGTTAAGCTTAAAACCGATGTTTAGCTTATGGAAAATGCGTAAAACGATATGTACGTTCGACCAGTTAGAACCTATATTTAGCTTATAGAAAATGTAAAAAGTTATCAATTTTCGACCAGTTAAAACTTATATTTAGCTTATGTAAAATGCGTAAAAAAGTTATTAATGCTCGATCAGTTAATACCGATGTTTAGCTTATGGAAAATGTAAAAAGTTATCAATGTTCGACCAGTTGAAACCTATGTTTAGCTTATGGAAAATGCGTGCAATGTTATGGTACCTCCAAAACTTATGGAGGTACCGTAGATTGGGGTGAAGTTGAAGAGGTGGGGTGAAGTTGAAGGGCCTGAAAAAGTCATTATCAGCACAATTTTTAGCATTATGACTATGCAGCGGAAAAGTAGAGAACATTTTTAGTTATTTTAATTGCATTTAGAGATAAGCAGGCGATGCTTAATAGCATTTTTTAGGCCCTTCAACTTCACCCCAGCCTTCAACTTCACCCCAATCTACGGTATAAGATAATTTATAATGTGTAAGAGAATTATATTTTGCCCTGCTCCCTCCTCCCCAAGCTAAAGAATTTTTGTCTTTACCAAAAGGTATCTTTGCTCTCCCCAAGAAAAATCTGAAATTACGGCCCTGAAATCGGATTTTTTATCTTCTCCTCATTCGTGCAATCGAAATTAAATTTCGTTACATTTGATCCTTGGAACGGCAGCAATGACAGCAAATTAATACATACTTTTATTGACATCGTGACATCTCGTGAACGATGCAATGTCACCGATATTTAATTATTATACGCAAACATTCGTGGACATGTTGCTTTTCGATAAAGGGAATTCAATTATGCGATAGCGATTTAAAAAAAAAAAAAATCGGATTTGATAAATGGAAAAATAAATGACAGTGGAAAGTTGAGGGTTTTTATTTATTTTGGCACTTTCGCAGCTTAATACAAAACTCTGACACGGATACAAAAGTCAAAGTAGCACATTACATATGGTTACACAAAGGTCATACGAATTTTATGTATTTATTTATTTTTTTTTAAATTTTGGATGATCTTACCTGTAAAAAACGATTTCATAGCTTAATTTCCAACAGGTCGCATGATTCATGTAGGTCGAAAGTGGAGCCTGCCAGATTAAAATAAGCTATTTTATGGTCAAAAATATGCTCTATTTTGGTCTTTTGTATTTTGGATGACTTTTCTTATGGAGGATGTCTTTTCTAAAAGTTAAAGATCGTATTTTTTTTTTTTGCGATGATGACCTCTTTGTTAGTAACTTTTTCTTATATTTTTAATTTCTCGGATGCTGCATAACAAACGCAATAGGGGCATCAAGTTAAAGGAGAAGGTCAGGTCCGTGAATGCAGATCTCAATTTTATTATCTTGGAAGCAATTTTAACAAGGGCATGAACGGTTATTTAAAAAACAAAATAAAAATGCGAGGAAAAATAAATAAGAATCAACCGAAGAGTGAAAATATGATCGGTGAACCGATCATGTGCTTCACGGATTGTTGATGTGAATTTTGTTTCGTCAAAAAATTAATTGTTTTTTAAATTACTTGCATTACAAAATCGCAATTTTAAGTTTAAGGACGCAATAAAGAGGAATTTGAGATTTTTAGTTGACCGTTCTCCTTCAACTTGAACATGGGCATGGGGGTAACTTCGCTTATTTTTTGAAGGAAGATTTTTCCGCCGGCACAAATTTAATTGGAATCGAGTGACATTCCTCTTAACATTTTTCGCAGCTTATGATACATGAAAATTCGCTTTTATTATTAATTAAAATGTATTTAAACTTTTTGCAAAAATATTTAATAAAATTATAAAGGTTCTGGTGTTTCGTTTATAAGTAGAGTTTCTGTTTTCCCGGGAATTTTAAAATTTCGGGAATCGGGAATCCCGTTTTTTTTGGAAAAAGCATTTCCCGGGATTCGGGAAATAATAATATGGCGGGAACCCGGGAAATTCCCGGGATTAACCGGGAAAACCCGGGAATTTTCCCGTTAATTTCTGAAAAACGGGAAAAATCCCGAAAAATTTCAATCCCGGGAATCGGGATTAAATTTTTTGTCCGGGATCCCGGGAATTCCCGGGACGGGAAATCCCGGGCAGAAACTCTATTTATAAGCACCCGAGTTTTTTGAGAAAATTTAACTCCTGCCTCATATACTGGACAAGGTCAAATAAATTAATAAAAATAGTTTTAATGGATCCTACATGCATCTTTTAGGTATAAATTTTACCTTGGAATTTGAATAAAAATATGATTCCTATGCTTAGCTTAAAAATGTTGGAAGGAAGAAAAAGTTTCAAAAAATTAGTAATTAGTTCCTACATTAATCAAATATTGTCAAAAGTAACATTAGAGAATCATAACATTTAGCTTATGGTATTTATAATTTCTATGTTTAGCTTATGGAAAAATGTTTATACAATGAAAACGCTTCGATTAGTTACTTATTAGTTCCTATATCAGTCAGATATCATCAGAGGTGACACTCAAGGAACTTTATATTTAACTTGTGGTATTTATATGTCCTATGTTAAGCTTATGGCAGAATATTTTTATATTAAATCGAACATAATATTTTGGAATTCCAATGTTCGTATAATGTTGCCGGAGTCAGAACTTGTGTTTTCGAAAAAAAAAACGTAATTAACTTACAACGGGAGAATGCGTAAAAAGTGATAAACGTTCGAGGAGTTAAAACTTATGTTTAGGTTGTGGAAAGTACTTGAAATGTTATAAACGTTCTATTAGTTAAAACCTATGTTTTGCTTATGGAAATTGCGTAAAAAGTGATAAACGTTCGACCAGTTAAAACCTATGTTTAGCTTATGGAAAATACGTGAAATGTTATAAAAGGTTCGATTAGTTAAAACCTATGTTTTGCTTATGGAAATTGCGTAAAAAGTGATAAACGTTCGACCAGTTAAAACCTATGTTTAGCTTATGGAAAATACGGGGAATTTCATAAAGGTTCGATTAGTTAAATCCTATATTTAGCTTATGGATTATGCTTCCATAATATATTAACCGCCTTACAAGATGATAAATTCCCGGCAAGACTAAATGCATAATCTCTTATTTCTTGAGGACAAGTCCGCACAAAAAAAAGATTTTTCTAGCTGAATCTTGCCCGCTGGAGTAAGATATATTGGCCCGTCATGCCCGGAAATTATCATCTTGTGTTATAATCACTTAGATTGTAGCAAAAATGCCTCTGCCTTTTCATTTAATTTATTTTTAATGCTCTTACCATAATAAACATTTTTTGAAAAGTCTTGTTACACCGGATGCCATTGAATTCATAACGAAGCTTTGACAATACGTCGAAATAACAAAAGCAAGAAGGGAAAAGAAAACTTTTTAATAAAAATGACGAGCTTATTAAAAAATATCAAGGCACCTAATTTTAATACTGTAGGACGGGGGAGACATTTTGGATCATAATAAAGCTTGTGTGCTTGCTGTGCGCTGTTTGCACCTCCCCCCCTTTTAAGTTCTCTCAAAAAATTACTCTGCTGTCCGACTCCACTCGTTTTTACGGTTTAAAATTTTTTTCGCTTTCTGCATTCCAAAAAAAAAGCATCATAAAAGCGAAAAAGAAAATCTTTTTGAGTAAAAGGAAAGATGAAAAACCAACCACGTAGGCGTTTTTTTTTTTTTCAAATTTGAGAAACATTCATTTTAACGATTTCAAATTCGAAATAGCTATGCTTTCGCACCGGTTTTTTTTTTGGTTTCCTTCCAGTGTATATACATTTCAGTAGTGGGAAAGTTTTGAAGAAAACCCCAAAGCGTTTTTGGTGTTTTCCAGTGTATTTAGAAACTTAAATTTGTTTTCCATTTTAAGGAATTACTATATAATTTCGAAACTTTTCGGCACGTATATACGTGAAATGCTTTTCACTTTAAAAGGATTTTCCACGACAGCAAAATCACTTGAACGACAAAATTATTATTATTATCATTATCATAATAATAAAACGACTATTTATAGAAACGTGCAAGTCTTTAACATGGGGATAAAACGTCGCATGCCCCTTTTATGTACTCTGCATTGAATAAATTAGGGCACGAAAAAAAAAAAAAAAGTTTTGAAAGAGGAAAATTCATGAAGTGAAAGAATAATTACGTCGAGGGAAGCATTTACAGTTTTTTTGAGAGACGAAAAAAATTAAGGAATTTATGTGAAGGAATGACGCAGGCAGAGGCATGGATGTTTTTGACAAAATATTGAGCAGTATCGGAATTGGTAATGTCGTTAGCCTTTTTTTAAGGTAGAAATTGGCACAAACTAATCGCCTAAAGTAACCGTAACGCGCATAGACTGCCACCGGGTTACCATAAGGGTTGTGCCGCAAAATTAATTTTTTTTTTTTACTTTCATCCATCGATAGGACCTAGTGAGGGGGTAAATTAGGCCAAATATTAGGGTCGTAATGAAAGCCGTTTCTGAGGCAGGGATGGGAGTGCTAATTCAGTTTTTATTCATTTGGCAGAGAATGGGTTGTCCAATTGAAGAATCCAAAAAACTAAAAAAAAAAAAAAAACTCTTTCCAAGGGCTATCTAAGGGCATAATTGTTAATTTTTTTAAAAATGGCCCATTGGCCAATATGGCCAATTAAAGGGAAAAAAAATTATTTTCTTCATGTTAGCGTCGCCGGACCAAAATTTTGTTATGACAGTCAAAAAGTACGTCAAAAATTGGCCTAAGCACATGTGCTTCTAAATGTTTCTTTCAATAAGAAAGTGGCCAAAATAATGGCCAAAAGTTAAAAAAAAATTTTGATTAGACGAAATGACGCTACACACAAATTTCGCTATCACAAAGTGAGAGTACGCAAAAAACTGGCCTATATACGTATTTTTTTGGTTTTTTCCCTCAACGGTCAAAGTGCCCATAAAATGGCCAAAATCTCAAAAAATTTTTTTTGCCTTCACCGTGTAAAAGTACGCAAAAAATTGGCCTAATATAACCAAAATGCGTAAATTTCGGTCAATTTCAACCTTCTTTTCTCCAATGAAAAAAAAAGATGTTTATAGGCTATATCTTTGCGTACTTTCACGTGGTGGTAGCAAAATTGTGACCCAGCCGAGTCTTATTGACGAAAAAAATGATTTGAGATTTTTATGATTTTGACCATTAAATTTGGCCACTTTCGCCCTTCGGGTTCCAAGGAAAAATACACGATTTTGGGCCAAATTTTTGCGTACTTTCTCATGGTAAAGGCAAAATTTGGGTCCAGCGGGGCGAAAGAAGTTATTTTTAGAGTTTGACCATTTTATGGCCATTTTGGCCTTTGGGGAAAAAAACCAGAAAAATACGTTTCTAAACCAGTTTTTTGCGTACTCTCACGTGGTGATAGCGAAATTTGTGTGCAGCGTCATCTTTGCAGTGATAAAAACTTTTTTAACTTTTGATTCTTTTTTTTGGCCACTTTCTTGTTGATAGTAAAATTTAAAAGCACATGTACTTAGGCCAATTTTTGGCGTATTCTTTGGCTGTCATAGCAAAATTTCGGTCCGGCCACGCTAACATGAAGAAAATTTTTTTTAAATGGCTATTTTGGCCACCTGGTCATTTTTAAAAAAAATAAAAATTATGTTCTTAGTTAGCCCTTTGAAAGAGCTTTTTTTGCGTTTTTTTGGATTCTTCAATCGGACAACCCATTCCCTGTCTAAAAAATAAAAACTGAATTAGCACTCCCATCCCCCGCTTCGAAAACGGCTTATATTTCGACCCTAATATTTGGCCTAATTTACCCCCACTAGGTCCTATCGATGGGTGGCATTCCAAAAAAAAATTTAATTTTTGGGCACAAACCTTATGGTAACCCGGTGGCAGCCTTTGAAATATCGATATTTCAAACCACCAAAACTGCTATAACTTTCGATATCCACATCTGCCCCCCCCCCCCTCTCCCTCCAAAAATGTCTCTTTTTCAAAAAAGTCGTGGCCTACTGAGATCTGACGTCAAACCCAATATGTTGGTTAAATCTTGAAAGCTCAAAGCTGTTTAATGTTTATCTGACAAAAGACTTGATTGAAATAAGTCTTTATTGCTGACCTTCTATCGTTTATTTTGACGTGCATTTTTTTTTTTTTTTTTTCACCCGCGAAATCGTTTCGAAAAGTTCAAAGAACCGTCTCATTTCTTTTCTCTCTCTTTTTTTTATCTTGTGTTTGAATTTTGTATTCGATTCGAAACCGCGATTTATGCGATATGCGGGTATTTATTTCTTTTTCGTCGTCACGGTGCATTCCAAATGCGAGAAAAACAGTTGAAAAGGCACTCAACCGATTAGGACAGTCTCGGTCACGGATCACATATCGTCAGGTTTTATAATCTGTCCCTCAAGTGCGATTTTATGCTTTTTCGAAGTTCGAACGGGTGGTGAGAATTTATGTCGAAGTAATTTTTTAGTCGTTTAAAAGACGGATGCGCCGAAAAATAGCATCCTTATTTTTTTTTTTTTTTTTCAACCTTCGTAGTTGGGTGGAAAGATGTCTGGAATTCCGCCTCTTACCCGTGAGATTAAGAGATAAAGACGTTTTAAATTCAATCAAATCATGATATACAGCGATTATTGGTATATTTGAGCCGCTCCCAAATGTCAATACGAACTTGTTACATTACGAATTCGTATATGATATGAAGTTTAAAATCCTTTGAACATTAAATATCGACTTAACGATCGGTAATTTACTTTCCTGTCCTGTTTGAATTAAATTAATTTTTTTCTTTCTTTTTTTTTTCAGATAAAGTTTGTGTTAAGAGCTCTGGGCGAAACTCATCCTGTGACTCTATTAACTTTGGTAAGTTAATTTGTACCGTAGAACTAGGGCCGGCAATTTAAGTTTTTGGGCCCCTTGACTATCTCCGTAATTGATAACTTCCTGTACTGGTCAAAATATAAAATTGGATCAAGTTTGGACCATTACTGGGAAAAGGAAAATAAGGTTGTGGTTCCAAAGAAAATAATGTTTGCACATTTACTAAACTTTAAAAATTCGGAATAGATTACCAGCTCGCTTTTTTCTATTTGTATTAAGAAAGGGCCCCAATAGGCTGAAATGGTCCCGGAGAAGGACCCGTGAAATATGATTACATATTCAAAATCATCAGCCTGAAAAACATAGAAATCGACTACAATGCAGATTTTTTCGCCGTATATTAAAAAGGGCCTTAAGTCCCAAGAAAGGTCCCATCATACAAATTTAAGATCAGCAACCTCGAAAAAATATAAACCCAAATTTTCAATCTGTAATAAAGGAGCTTTCGTTATTTTTTAATAATTTTTTTATAAAATGCATTGCAAGTTGCCTATACTGCATGAATGTAGGAGCATATGCATTTGGTCTTTATTCCTTGCTTTAGGGCTCCTGAGCACTTGATGCCGCCATAAAAAAATTAAAAAATCACCGGCAGTCTGCCATTTTCTAGGTGGGAGCGCAGACCGGAAAGGGTTTAAAAATGCATTATTTATCCATTTTTTATTTACGCCCTATTTTTTTACATATACGATTTCTGCATTAGCCAGAGGGCTTAGCCCTTTAAGGAGATGGCATCAAATTTGATGCCAGTATAGGGAGCTCTGATAAAAACAATTTCTGATGTGACTCATATTCACTACCAAGGGGTTTTCGGGGTCGCTGATTTCAAATCTGACAAAAAACATTTCTATCTCGCAATCCAAGATGGCGGAGGAAGCCTAAACCCTGAAACTCCCGTAATTACTTGCGCTGTTATGAAGTTGTTATGGATCTGTAATGAAGTTGTTATGGGTCTGTTATGAAGTTGTTATGGATCTGTAATGAAGTTGTTATGGGTCTGTTATGAGGTTGTTATGGATCTGTTATGAAGTTGTTATGGGTCTGTCATGAAGTTGTTATGGATCTGTTATGAAGTTGCAAAAGCTTCCCCTTTCCGAGTATCCTGAAGTCTAATTAATAGGTGTACATTTGACGATTCATTAGTAAACAAATTGAGCGGTTCGATATCGCCTATGTTTAGCTTATGGAACTTGTGGAAGTTAAACACAAGCGTTATAAAACCACCCTAAATGTTTTAATCCCTCTAAAATATCTGTTCTACGTCAGTGAAAACTGATTTTATTGCATTTTTTTGAAAATTCTTCAATATATTAAATTTTCAGTGTAGGTGTAAAACAGGTTGCATACTTAACTTAACTAAGGGCGCTTTCAAATTCTAATGTTATTTTCGTTTGTTTTAGAGCTTAAGACTCGTTTATATGAATGAAACTTCAAAAAAGAAATTTCCGTCCTCCCAGGTGATTTTTTTTTAAAATAGGCTTCCGTCGTTAAAAGGATAATTCTCATAACGATTTTATTTATTTATTTATTTTTTTTTCGACATTACTGGGGAACAACTCTTTTGTCACCCAGTGGAAATTCTTCGTAACAGGCTCCTTCAAACCAGTTTATCCTCTTTTGTTTATCCTGTTAATTTACAAATAATAAAAGCACCATACGTGATCCATTATCAAATACCAATAAATTGATTATCATGAGTTCGTTGCGTTATCTGTTTTTAAACCAGGACAAATTTTAAAAAAAAAATTGAAAAAAAGAGTGTGGATGGAAGTCGATTATCGTCGTTGCCAAGACACAATAGATTTTGGCAAAGTACGAAAAAAAACCATTCACCGAAAACCCGTCCTCCTTTTTCGTACATATTCGTCTAGGTCCATAACCTCCCTCAAGGGAATGATTTTCACAAAAAGGCAATGTTTAGCTTATAGACGAATTTTCGAAATATAAATAAATAACAACAGAACAATTGTTATGATTTCCTCTTTAAAAAAAATTTAATACAGAAATGTGGCAGGACCGCTTGGGGCGTCTCAAAACGTAAACAAACACATTTCTAAATTATGCAAACCGGAATATTTTGCCATGTTTTTTGTGTTTTTGTTTACCTTCGAGACTAGGCTATCTATTTTTTTTGCAGAGAGGAAGTTTTTTTTAAATAAAAATTTCGTTGTACTTATTTATTTATTTTTTTTAAAAAAAGAATTATATTTACATGATCGTTGTTGTTTTATAATGTTTAGGCTGGGTGAATGACCGACCATATTTTTTTTTCGTGTAAACATTACCAAATTACTAGAAAAATTGCGATCCTGGGCTTGAAGAGCACTTATAAGAAATAGGAAGAAAAAAAAAGATGAGGAGGATGGGATAATGATGTTTAGGTTTTTAATGTTTTTTTTTTTTTTTTTCGGAAAGAGTTGCCTATCCACGTATTTACATTGTTTGTCGTGTTTTAATGTTTCACCACCTTTTGACTCATTTCCATATACCGCTCTCCGGTCATCGTGATCATAGCATGCACGTGAAAAAATTATGGAGGTAACATTTTTTTTCCTATATAAATCGACGTTACAGTACTTGAACCTTCATAAACCGAGAGTCGAGTTTTTTCGATAATTCCCAGACGCTTTGGAAAATGCTTAACTTTGCGTAAGCTTTATTGCAAAAAAAAAAAAAAATTAGAGCTCGCGATAAGTAAATAAAGAAAAAAGTTATAAAGCTTTCAATAAAAAGCTCGGGGCTCGGTCGGGAAAGTTGGGAAATCGCAATTTTTTATTCCATGAATCAAATCAAAAAACTTGTGTAACATATTCAGACTCCAATGTTTGCGAGTATAAATCAGGAAAGAAAAAAAAAACGATTGTTGAATTTGAATTCCAGATTTTTTATACGAAAAAACGAGAAAACGTTTTTCCGTGTTTCTAGCTCTTTTGATATTAAGTCCAGGATTAGGGTTTTAGGGGGTCATTCAAGTAAGCATTTTAGGGAAGAGAGGGGGGAGGAGTAAGGTTTATTACTGTCTAATGAGGGAGAGGAATGTAAAATCCCGACAATTCTGGAGGGGGTTTTTGGGTTCATTTAGGGGGCCGTTCCTTTTCCTGCTGTTTTCCCACCGTTAAAAAAACCCTAGCCTGCAAAATTTCCAGTTATAACACGAAAATTTTTTTCCCATAAGCTCAACATGGGCGAAATATTAATTTAATTGCCGTTTAAATTAGTTTTTATTTCCATATGCACTGTTATTTCGTATTCGCGGCGTATAACGACAAATCTATATTAATTTAAAACGTTTAAAAAAAAAATTTTCATTCACGATCTTCCATAAGCTAAACATAGAAGAGACATAATGTGGCTAATTTTTTGTGGCCGCTATAAGGTACTTATTTTTCAATTTAGATGTTCATATATTTAATTATGAGTCATTATCATTAATAAAAATTAATTATGGTATTTACACTTCTCATTTCCCACTTCGCCGCCATCTTGAATTTGGTTTTAACGAAATTCTGACAAAAAATTTGAACTCAACGGTTCAGACAGGCTCAGTAGGCCGAAATTGATTGCAATCCTCCGGATCGGCAATTAAATGTAAAATTTTTAATAAATGGCTCTTATTAGAGCCAGCCATAGACTAGGGTTTTGGGGGTTTCGAAATGTAGGCAAAGGGTTGAAAGCAAAAAAAAAAAATTGTGGTTCAGATATTTTCGGTTTCAGAAAGATGAAACTAAATTTTTTTTTTCTTTTTTTTTCTTTTTTTTTTTTTTTTTTGACTTTATTTGGACGGGCTAGATTGCCATGTCCATGCACTAATGGTAGTTTAATTGACTTTTCGGTCAGTCTTATTTCTTTCGTAGTTTATTTGACGTTGCGGTCTGAAACTCGGTTTGTTTTTGTTTTTGTTTAGGAACTACTTGTACAATGAGGTTAAGATGACTGTATAAGTAATTCCTACAATCCCTGCTAGAGGGAGGGAGTGTCGGTGGTCACCCATGCACTAACTGGCCGTTCACAATGCTGCTTAACTTCATTGATCACGATGCCGCTAGATGAATCGAGTCACCACTCCGACCCCCTGAAACTAAATATAAATGTAAATTTAAACCTCCGGTTTTGAATCCGAATTCAGCCCTCAAATCCGAATTCAATATGGCTGCGGGGTTTTAATTTCAATAATTGACTCTTGGACGCCATTTTGGATTTCCTCCCTGGAATCTCGTCAGTCTGAAGATCCTCAAAAACCTGACGCCGGAAACGCACAAAACACTATGAAGAGTAAATCGCTAGTGCGAAAATAAAAATGTCTTCTGACAGTATATTTTCCTAAAAATCATGTGAAAACAATAAAAATACTTTGTCAAGATGGACGGACAGGTTGTAACCTGTCCGTTGTCCTGAAGCATTTTTGTTTTGCTACGAAACATTCCGGTTTTGATGCAAGTCAAAACTTGTTTAAGACAATTTCTTTTGCTGAGTTTACTTTTTCCTAGAGATAGGAAATATACCGTACATTTATTTTTACGTCTACTTGGTATATATATACGTATAAATTTACGTATAAATATACCGATTCGGTATATTTTCGTTTTTCAATCATTCTCCGAATTTAATTAACAATTTTGGAGTTTGAAATTATTTTACGTACTTTTTTTGCTTGCCATAATGCCATATTGGAAATAGTAAAAATAATTAGTACAGAAGTAAAATATTGAATAAAATACAAAATTATGTAAATTAAAAACAAAAATGACATTTCCTATGTGAAAATATACCGTATATTTTCAAAAATGGTATATTTATACGTATATATATATACGTTGGATACCTTTACTTTTTCCCTGATCATTCGGCGAAAGTATAAAATGCATGATATTTTGCATTACATGTGTGTGATACGGGTTGCCTAATCAAAAGACCATTTTTCAGGGTCCGAAATGGTTTATTTGGTTAACTTTACGCCAGAAAGACAATCGTATTAAATTCCAAGATTCCGCCATTAAAAGGATAATCTCAATGTTTTGAATTGAGCGCCCCGCTAATAATATCCTCTTTTGTTTCTAAATTTCTCTACTCGGGAATATGCATTTGATTGGACCGGTCGATTCATTGTTTATCGAACCCATTATCATGAAATTTAAAAAAAAAAACACACAAAGTAAACTATTAATGAAACAATCAATCTGACATGTCGCCTGGATTCAAAATCGATTTAATATTCATCGTTTGTTCCTTTAATGAAATTTTTAACAAGTAGCGACATTTTTCCGATTTTCCTTTTTTTGTTTTTCAAAAAGGAAAATTTATCGGAAAACGGATTTGAGGAAGTTTCTGAAATTTTCGTTCTCTTTCCCTGAAAGAGGTTCGGGAGGGGGGAGGGATGGAACTTTTCCCTTTCATTAATTATTAAATCAAAGGAAGCTTTTGAAAATTTTTGAAGAAGACTCATCATCACCATAGCTCCATAATAAAGACGCGACTCTGGGTTCGAAAATTGGTCGTGTAGGTTGATAATTACTGTTTGTTTTAGTTCGCTTGATTTGTTTGGCGTGGGTTTTTTTTTCTTTCTTTGTTTATTGGGACATGTCAATTTGGCTTTTAAAAAAAAAATATTAAAAGAAGGAAACAAAAGATAAATTTTCATCTAGAAGAAAAGAGGAAAAATAAAGTAATTCAGAAGATGAAAGTCTGTGTTTTTCCGATCGGGATCCAGATAAATTCCGTTTTTTTTTTTTATATTAGGAAAAAGAAGAGGAAAAGAAAGAAGAGAGAAACCTACGCTTTTTCTTTATTATTGTCTGTCAGAGACAAGAAAACCTTGTCATTTGAAAAATTTCGATTGTTTTTGTCGCACGCTCATATAAATACAAATTAAAACCGGCTCAAGGTGTTTTTATCATTTTTTTTTTTTTTTTTTTTATATAAGTTTGCAAGTAAGGGTGCTCGGGTTTTTATAGAAAACCGCCTTGAAATTTTAAGACCCACTAACGGTTGCTCCACTCTCACCAGGTGTAAGAACCCACTTGTTTTCGTTTTTTCGTGTACACTCTGCTGTTTTTAATTTATTTTTTTCTTCCATTTTATTTTCATTCAAACGTTTCTGAGAAAAGGACGAGAAAAAAAAAAGAAGAATTTATTGTTTTCCTGGGTGAAGGCGATTATTGATCTTTGATTATCGTTGACAATAACCCACGAGAGTTTTATATGTGAATCAATATACCCTATTTTCGTACTTTATTTATAGGATTTAAAAGGTTTTTTTTTTTTTTCTTTTTTCCTATCCGGGATTTTCTCGTCAAAAAATTAATTAAATTTTTTTTTTTTCAGTCTGGGAGAAATACGGACAGTGAATTATTATTTCCGGAGCCGACGTTTGACGGTATCGATGAGTAAGTATTGACGTCCGTTAAAATTTTATGAAGGTTTTCTCTGTTTAGAAAATAAACTGTCACTACCTGCATTGGTCGGGAACGAGCCCTAATTAAATGTTACTCTTAAAAAAAAAAAAAAATTGAGACAGTTACCGAGGGTTGCAGACTCAGGGTAAGCGCTGACCCCTGACCCCTCTCTCTTGGTCGTTAAAAACCCGTACGTAAAAAGAGACTAGCGAACATTACCGAATAATTTGATTGGTCGGGATTTTAGACGCCATATTGAGGAATTGGTATTGGAAATAGGCTGTGCCAGCCGCTTTTTACAATATGGTTATCAACTTGGAAGACATAAGATCCTTTATTTAGCAGCCATGTTAACTCGGAAGACCCTTATGGGCAAAGTACATGGGTGACGTCACGTCGCCACAGCCTATTGAACATAAAACTGAAGTTAAAGCAATTTTGCCTACTCTTCAATATTGAACATCAGCCGGAAAAATTGGAAAGTTGGCGTTAACTTAAGCTTTATTCATTGTTTACAAACAATGGATTTAATAATTCAAATTTAATTTTTTTTTCTAAAACTACGAAAACTTTCGTCTGTTTTTAACAGGACTCATTTCCTTCATACATGGCCACTAGGGTGTACAGAAAAAAAAAAAGTGTTTGGAATTTTGTTGCTCACCGAAAAACTAGTTTCATTGGGGGGTAAAAACCTCAAAAAAATTTTGAAACATTTTTTTTTTACCAGCTGGAGGTCGCGCTTTGCGGAAAAAGGACCTAAGCCAAGAATTTTTTTAAAGCGTTCAATTAAGTTAATATTTAGCGCATTTTTCAGTAATCGATATTTGTAAAAGGGGTCTAATTATATGTTTTTGAGGTCGTAGAACACGAATTTCACCATCCCGATTTTCTCCGACCAATGCCTGAGTCGCTGTTACCGCTTTTTTAGCGTTTAAGCCTGATTTTTCGGGCTTGATTTTTATTTATGTCCAGATTTGGAGCCCCCAAAATTTTTTTTTCCTTTTAAAGTTGCTTATACTTATGAAAAAAAGCTTGAGGAACACGAATTTCACTATCCCGATTTTCTCCGACCAACGCCTGAGTAGGGGTATAAGTAAGAATTTGGTTTTTTGAGCCAAAAACTAATTTTTTTGTAAAAAAATGGCGACAACTCCTCACCAGTTCGAGTTAGAGGTCATGTTCTATGACATTTTTTAGTCAGAACACTCTAATTAATAAGGCACTTTTGTGTTTTGGATCAATTTCCAAAATTTTCTAACGGACGGAAAATTCGACCAGTAATTTTTTTGAAATTCCAAATTCTTTTCGTCCGTGAAAAAATTTAGAAAATTGATCCAAAACACAAAAGTGCCTTATTAATTAGAGTGTTCTGACTAAAAAATGTCATAGAACATGACCTCTAACTCGAACTGGTGAGGAGTTGTCGCCATTTTTTTACAAAAAAATTAGTTTTTGGCTCAAAAAACCAAATTCTTACTTATACCCCTACTCAGGCGTTGGTCGGAGAAAATCGGGATAGTGAAATTCGTGTTCCTCAAGCTTTTTTTCATAAGTATAAGCAACTTTAAAAGGAAAAAAAAATTTTGGGGGCTCCAAATCTGGACATAAATAAAAATCAAGCCCGAAAAATCAGGCTTAAACGCTAAAAAAGCGGTAACAGCGACTCAGGCATTGGTCGGAGAAAATCGGGATGGTGAAATTCGTGTTCTACGACCTCAAAAACATATAATTAGACCCCTTTTACAAATATCGATTACTGAAAAATGCGCTAAATATTAACTTAATTGAACGCTTTAAAAAAATTCTTGGCTTAGGTCCTTTTTCCGCAAAGCGCGACCTCCAGCTGGTAAAAAAAAAATGTTTCAAAATTTTTTTGAGGTTTTTACCCCCCAATGAAACTATTTTTTCGGTGAGCAACAAAATTCCAAACACTTTTTTTTTTTCTGTACACCCTAAATTGGCCACAGTGGTCCGGAAGAAAAAAATAAGTGGCCAAAACACATTCCCAAGTCTGTGTGAAACTTAGAAAGAAGATGAAGGTGTCAAAAGCTTCGATATTTTGTGCAATTAAAAACCTGCTGCCCGTGCCCCAAAATTCAAAATGGCGGACATAACATGGAAGCCAAAATTTTTAATTATGAAGGAATTTCATGAATATTTATTTTTAGGCATTTTTGTGGCTGCCAATTTCATATCTCGAACAATTATTTTGAAATTCAAGATGGCTGATTTAGTATGGCGACAAGTGTAAAAAGAAGTTAAAGTTGTTAAATTTTCATGAAAATTTGTACCAATGGGTTTTCGAGGTCGCTGATGTCGAATTCATGACCTGTTTTTCTGAATTTCGAACATACAACGAGTAAATTAATTGTTTTCGATTTATTGAGTCCCTTAAAAAATTTTTAGAAAACTATTAGGATTCGAGATCAGCGACCTCGAAAACTTCTTAGTTCAAATTTTCATGAAAATTTAACAACTTTAACTTTTTATTACATTTGTCGCCATACTAAGTCCGCCATCTTGAATTTCAAAATAATTGTTCCAGATATGAAATCAGCAGCCACAAAAGTACCTAAAAATAAATATTTATAAAATTTCATTCATAATTAAAAATTTTGGCTTCCATATTTTGTCCGCCCTTTTGAATTTTGGGGCACAAGCAGCAGGTTTTTAATTGCACGAAATATTGAAGTTTTTGACACCTTCATCTCCTTTCTAAGTTTCACACAGACTTGGGGATCCATTTTTTTTTCCGGACCACTGTGGCATGGGTACCATACTTAAAAATGTGGCGTCAATTTTCAATAGACGATTTCGACAATGACGTTTCATCCCATATTGCATTGCAAATCGTGTCGTGGTACATTCTAATCATGTTCCCCTTAAGCTAAGTATAGACATGGAAGTTAAAAATTCATTTTGCTCGGTTCCAGGAAAAAATGATGTAGGTTTGACTTCGGAATTATTTTTATAAAAATAGCTGGCATCAATTATGAGGAATTTTCAAAATTAAATTCCTTGAAATAGCTAAAACCACTGTACCGCCTGTTCTCAACTTACGAATAACACAGACGCGTCGTCTGTTTGTTTTTCCCATTTAATCCCACAATCCTTTGCGAAACTGGATCGTCGAAATCGTCTATTCGCCAGTCTTTTTTTATAAAGGGTCTCTGTTCGTAGCTATAAAATGTAGTAGTGATGGCGATAAATTATCGATAAGTCGATATATCGATAGAAAAATTATCGATTTTTTTTTCGATATTGAGGAATTCGATATATCGGTGTATCGATAACTTTTAAAATCATTAATTTTCCATTTTCTGGCGTTGCCACTTTGGCGAGTCGTCACCCTGTAATTAACAATTTTATAAATCTCTGCTAATTTTTCTCCGTTTTCATTGACTTTAAGACTCGAAATAAAAGTATTTAAGAATTACTCGTCCGCCATCTTGAATTTCGACTTTAAGAAAATGTTGGCCTCTTTTTATTTTTAATTTCAGTTTTTAATTGTTAAAGGAGTGTGTTTTCTTAAATTCCTTCCCTTTTTCCATTTTGGAATTTTTAAGCTAAAAATTACATATTTATCGAAAAACATATCGATATATCGATCATTTTTGGCGATATATCGACATATCGTAATCGGAAATTTCAAATATCGATATATACCTCTTCCATACATTTTACGGCTAATCTTTTTGATTTTATTAAGTCGAAAAGGTTCGATCATTATCAACTACCTTTAGTAAATACAGTAGCTCTATTTGACATTTTTAAAACAAACCAAGCATTTTTTTTTTTTTTTACACACAAACCCTGACCCAATGAGTAAACAACCTCTAAAAAAAAAAAAGAAACATATTGTTACGATAATAGGTTATGCTTTTTATATTGGCCACATTTTCGATATTCAGATTGTCTCTTAGATTGATGATGTCAAGGATAAAATAATGGCTATCGTTATTCCCCCTGATTACCGCATTTTTTTTTTTAACTCCAAAATATACATATTAATTAAAATGTAGCAAACTTGAAACGGCTGTGAATTGTCGATCAACTTTATGTAACGGTAGTCCGCATATGTCCATCTCACCATAACGGATGTTTAGATAAACTACCGCATGTATCCCAAATTCCGTTTTAAGTTTCCTGTTTTGCACTAAAAACGGGATATTGGCTAAACGGGATGTTTAATTTTTTTTTTAAAATAATGTTGACAGTTCGAATCGCCGTTTTAATGAAAATCTGAACGGGCTGGTGAATGATTTAAACGATATTTTATGCAACATTGTGCTGTACTAATTTTTTTTTTTTTTTTTTTTTGTATGCTATATTACCAGTACCACACAGCTTTCACAATTATGAGATCTGATTCAGGGTCATACGCCTAAATTATTGGGTCCTCGATGATGACCTAGTTTTTTTGGACATCCGCGATGGCGTATCCTTTGTTTTCTTGATTAACCCCTTTAAGTAAGAAAATAAACAAAGTGTTAAGATTCAGGTGATTGCAGTATGTTGTTTTTTGCCATATGTAGGTAATAGGAATTTTTTTTTTGAACATTGCTACATTGCTCTTTTTTTTGTTTCAGATTTCCCAGAGATAGAGAAGAACTTTATCAGATTATCGCCACTCTGTAAGTATCAGAACCGAAAATTTGTTGAAAATCGGTTTGCAAAAAATTATGGAGCCAATTTGAGAGGCTTGAGGGGGTGCAATTTTTCTAAAGGGGAGGGTCGAGATGACATTTTTGAGATAATCTCTAATGTTATGCATTTTTTCATTCATTTTATGACAGAGAAAATTTTACAAGGGGGCTTAGCCCCCTTAGCTTGTCTGCCTTTAGGGAGTCTACTGCCTTCAGTGCTTCTGGTTAGAATGACAAATTAAGACAGCCACTAAAAGTAATGCATAATTCCAGATATGACTCAGCCCCCCTGAGAAAGATGAAAGCTTCTCAAGGGGAGCTTTTTTTTTGGCATATAATGAATGGGAATTTCCTATGGGGAAAATTAATTATGAATTTTACTGTCCAGAGATAGAGTTGCCCTGTGGCTATGCCCTTATTGAAGATTAAACAATATGTTTGGATCTTAACTGATTAATTTTGCAAAGCAGTCCAAGAGGCTATAGGGGTAAAATGGGGGCTTCAAATGACTCGTTTTAAAACGGAAGATAAGGAAAACACACGAGTAAAAAAAATAAAATCGACAGAGGAGCTGAATACTCCCGACAATAGTCCTTACAGGTCTGGACAGCTCTCTGCACTTTCGTTTTCTTTTTCTTTTTCAAACACAAAAACTGAGTTTCATCTGTCCCATAAACATTCTCCAGGACAAGCATTTGTAAGATTCAATAATGAAGAAGATAAATTACTTTTGATGAGGAATAAAAAAAAAAAATTATATGAAACAGACAGATGTTTCAAAAAGTTGAAGAAAATTGATTCATTCGACCGTTAAGAAGAAGGAATGACATGCTGCGACATCTGTGGCAGAGCGCTGAACTACATCGATTCTACTTCGTGAGAAGCCGACAAAATATGGCGGCCATTTAACGATAATAATAACAAAACATTTCATGAAAAAATTACAATTCGTCCCGGTTAACTTTTGTTTTTAAATATAAAATTTTTGCTTTTTTTTAAAAAATGATTCGGTGCGCGAGGAACGTTTTTAATTTATTTTCAACGCATCAAAGACTCGCAAAAGATTTATCTTCGTTTCGGAATAATCGGAAAAGGTTTAAAACGACTTTCGTTTCATCTCAACATGATAACAATAAAAAAGTGTTGGGACACACTCACCTCCTTTTTCAAGATGGTACGGATTTGCAGGAACTCCCTCTCATCGTTAAAATCGCTTCGGATTTGGACCTAATACAATTGGACGAAAAAAAATCATTCAACAAAATACCAACAGAGAGGCTGTGCTCGCTTGAGGAATTAATGGATGTGGCAGAGACTTTTTCTCATTGTGATACCATTAAAAGGATTTTTCAGTTAATGGAAACAATCCCAGCTGATGAACTGAAACCCCTGGTGGCTGTTTTTGCCTTGCAAAAAATTGTAAGACTGGAATCAGATAAGGATTTTAAAAATAAATTTGAAACGGAGTTCAGGGATTTGTTGAGCTTAATTGAAGGGTATGGTGAAGAGGAATGGAATCATGATGAGGATTTTGATGATGAATCAAAAAGAATGACGATCATAGATACAGCTACTGATATCATAATTAAAAACGGAACACCACTTGAGCTTCTGGAGGGTTTAAATCTGATTAAGCAACTCCAAGGAAAAAAAGTACAAGCTCAAAAACGAAAGTTTTGCGATGAGATATTAATTCAAATTTCTGACGGAAGATTTAGTGTTTCCCAAATCTGCCAAGCTGTGAGGGAGCTATCGTCATGTGGATGCAAGGGTGGTCAGGATAAAGTTTGGGCTGGTTTGGTCGAAAAGGAAAAAGAGATTGACAGCAGCAATATAATGGACGTTTTCAGGGTCTTGCCCATTCTGAAAGTGAGCAGGAACATTGTGTTAAAAATCTTACAAAGACGATTGGAAGATCAGTGGTTTAAAATTAACGGGAAAGACATGGCTGAGATATTAGCAATTATGAAAGAAATTCGAAAACCTCCAAACAGGATAATCAAGTGCCTTGCGGGGAACATCAAAATGAATCTTCATGCTTTGAAGGAACATGAGGTCTTGCTAATTGTTAAAGGTTTAACTGATTTAAATGCATCTGGTGCTGATATACAAAAAGTTTTAGATCGATACATCAAATTTCGAGAGGCTAGATTACAAAACGCGGAATTGATGTCTTCCATTATGAACTACTGTAAAAAATTTAGAATTAGATCCCCGACCATTTTTAACGGATGCTCAGATTTTTTCGCTCGAAACGCCGACGATTTGTCACCTGTTCACCTGGCATCTCTGGTCTTGCCCTTCGGTTATTTGAACATTGCACCAAGTGAAAATTCAAATTTTTGGGAAAATTTGGATGAGATCCTGAAGGAGAAATTCTCTCAGCTCTGCCCTGAGGACGCTTTAGACATTATGTTATCCTACGTGTACCTGGAGAAATACCCAGTGAGTTTTATAAACAAAGTTTTTAATCCGTTTTTCCTGGACAGGTTGCATTCGTTGAAAGACCATAATTTAGTGCAGTTTATGAGGAGCAAATTGAAATTATTGGACACAGCCCTGACTTTGGAATGCGATTCTTACAGCGGGCCTCTCTTGCCTCCCGACTTGACCAACCATCCGATGAAACAGGACGGAAGGATAGAAAACGTCACGGGAAGCATTAAAAAAGGTCTCGTGAATTTGTACGGATCCCCGGAGTGCGTGGCGTCCGGCGTCGTTTTGAAAAATTTGCCGATGACCGACCTGTACATAGTCGATTTGATCGCTCACCCCAGGAGCACCCCGACGTTTGCGGACTACAGAGAAGCCCCAGATTCTTGTACTGCCTTTTTGATTCACCTCCCGGAGCATTACGATTCCACCGGGGAGCATTTAATCGGTCCCCAAATGATGAGGAAAAGACATTTAAAATGCATAGGATTGAATGTGGTGGATTTGCATTATTACACGGTCTTTACGCTGAGAAACCATGAAAAACATTTAGAAGAATATTTAAAACATCAAATTTTGAATTCGGAAGAGGTTTGAGTTTAATTCCAAATATTTTCAAATGACTGGGTGTTGTAAAAATTCGTTGTATATTCTTTATTTTTGAAAAAATTTTTATTTAGAAAGAAAGAAGTTTTTATTTATTTGAAGAACAATTATATTGGACTGAAATTTTTTTTTTTTTTTTAGTTGCAATTAAAAATAGATTTTTTGGTTGTTTTAAAAATTGATAAATTATTAGAATAAAAGTCCAAATGGTAATTATTTAGTTTAGCTAGCTAAAATTGGTCACTAGTTTCTCTTAAGCCCCAATCAGGAGAGATTTCAACTTAAGGCCCCATTAGGCCCCATTCACGAGGGGTTTGTTCTGGGATCATTAAAAATATATTTGGCATGTAAAAATTCCTATAGGGCTGTAGTTGAACCGGAAATTTTGCTCAATATTGGAAGGTGTCTCTGTCTATATCATTAAAAACATTAATTTTTACCAAAAAAAAATTTAATGAAATTGCTTATTCTTAATACTGTATCAATTCCTAATTTGTTTATTTGAAAAAAATATTGGTTTTTTTATTAGTTGCTGTAAATTGCAATTTTAAATTTTGATGCTAGGCTCCAGTCTGTTTTCTACTTTTTTCCGACATCCTATACTTCGAGAATAGTTTTTTCTAACTATTCTTCGTAAAGTATTTGGGTGGATGGAACACTATTTAATGATTCCTTATCATTTTTCCTAAAAATTTTGGTTCCTAAAACTTTTTCCTGATTAAGAAATATTTGAAAATGCCTTGTCCGAAATGGCGGAGAGTGTTTACATTTAAAGGCAACTCGACCCTAACTATTTTTTTCCTAATTTTTAATTTTCTTAAATTTTTTTATTCTTAAAATTCCTTTAGGAACTTAAAAAATTAGGAAAAATATTCATTTTAGGAAATTTTATTTTAGCAGTCAAAAAATTTTAGGAAAATCGAAAATTAGGGGGAAAAAATGGTTGGGAAAAAAATTTGAGGAAATTTTATTTTAGCAATCGAAAAATTTTAGGAAAATTGAAAATTAGGAAAAAAAAATGGTTAGGAAAAAAATTTTAGGAACCGAAGTTTTTAGGAAAAATGGTCGGAGCGATTATTGTCCCAGGAAAAAAAAGGCTTGTATTTAACGGGGCGGTATTTTTTGAAGTTTTTGGTAGTATTACATGGGCAGTGTTTAAAAATTTTTGGGCAGTAAAAAAGTCAAGTTTTGCAGGTAAAATAAAGCATTTCGGTCAGTATAAATATATATCAGGGCAGTATTATTACCTGGCAACATGCAACAGTTAAATAAAATTAAAAAAACAAATAAATCAGTTTAAAAAATAATCGATCAAGAAAAAAGGAATCAATGTACTTAGATCTTGGTTTATCGGAAAATGCACTAGGCTCCACAACTCCCTGAATTCTTTTTTCAATTTTCAAAAATAGTATATTACAACACAAGAGCTGCAAAAGAAAAGATTGTCCATCGAGGCCGATTTTAAAAAGGTCTCGACGGGTAATTCTTTTGCAGTTCTTGTGTTGTAAGCTACTTTTCATCACAAAGCACAGCGCAATAAAGGTTTTTCTAAAACGCATTAGTGCGGAAAAATAAGTTTTCCGCGCTGAGTACCTAATGAAAAATATTTAGAGGTCGCTCAAGATTTTTAGGCGGTAAAATATTTTTTTTGGACAGGAAGGAACCTTTCGGTCTGGCTGCAGAGCTGAATTTTAAAAACACGAAGCACTTTATGGACGAAGCACTTAAAAAATACTTACTCGTTTCAAAGCCCATAAACTTGAAAATATTTTGAAACATCTAGAACTAATTTTTTTCCCCCTTTTTCACAATTTTAAATTTCGGTTTTCAAAATAAAGCAAACATTAATTTTTTTTTAAAAATGGCGAGTACCGCCAGCTTCACGCCGTTGAATTTTCGAGCTCAAATTTTAATATATGGACCATTATTTTGAGCTTTTTTTGAGCTTTCAGAAAAACCATGTCCCAAAATTTGAGCTTCACGGAATAATTAGAGCTTCACGGAAAACGTCAAGAGGGAAATTCGGAGTACCGCTAGCTTCACGCCGTTGAATTTTCGAGCTTAAAATATAGGACAAAGCCCATTATTTTGAGCTTATTTTGAGCTTTCAGAAAAACCATGTCTCCAAATTTAAGCTTCAACAGAATAATTAGAGCTTCCAGGGAAACCTCCCAAGGAAAATTCGGAGCAGGGGCGTAACAACCGGGTCCGCGACGCATATCTTGCGTACGGGCCCCGGGGTGCCAAGGGCCCCCAAAGGTCTTTTCAGAAAAAATAGTTTTATTTCTCCGTGGTTAAAAAAAAAAAAAAAAAAAAAAAAATTTTTTTTGACTTCCGAAAATATTTAAAAAATTTTAACTAAATTGTTTTTTACATTCCATGGAATAACGATTCTAAGAAACGAACAAATGGTTGAAATAGTTTTACAGCCATAATCCTTTAACAATAAAAATGAAAGTTCTCTGACCTTTAGATATATAGAAACTTTTGTACATTCAATTAAAATTTAGGGGAAAAAAAATCTTTTTTAATATTTCCTTCTGGGTAGTGTCAACCACCTTATTATGAATAGAGTGCCTTTATCTCTGGTATTCTGCATTACTTTCGGCACTTTCAGTTCTAAGAAATTGAAACTATTTCTTGCGCCGCTTTGTCTTTAAAATGGCGTGCCAGTTTTCCAACAAAGGTGGAGTTGGGTACCTTTTTTAAACTTCTTTGTAGTCTGATTGGATGGTTTTTTTTTTTTTTTTTTTTTTTTTTGTGTGCCAGGTTGGTTTTCCATAAAAGTTTTAGATTCTAGTATTGATACGCGAGCCGGGAAAGAACGTTTCCTATCGTGTTTATTTTACTTCTTTTTTAAGTTTTTTAAAATGAATAAACAAACTTCCGGTAGGGTCTATCTGAGTGGTGCTGAAAAAAGAAAGTTAACTCAGGACAAAAAAAAAAAAAAAAAAAAAAAATTGCCAAATATCCCAAAATGACTCAATTTGTCTCCGTAAACAGTGAAAAAAGTGTTGAAAAACCTAGTCAAGTTAGACATAGATAGCATAGTTGAAGTGTTTGCCAAAGCCAATGCCAGAAGAGAAAATAAATTTTATAAATAGGTAAGATTTGATTTAGCGTTAGTTTCATTTACAAAAATACGTAATTAGGCCTAATTGTTCCATTTTCAATAAAACATTTCAACGGTGAAGTAAAAATTTTTTCAAACGACTTAAAAAAATCGAAATGTTTTTAAAACATCCATCCCGCTAAGAAAAAAAAATTTGAGGAGGGGAGGGGGGCCCAACTGAAAACTCGCATCCGGGCCCCCAAAAAGTTGTTACGCCCCTGATTCGGAGTACCGCCAGCTTCACGCCGTTGAATTTACGAGCTCAAATTTTGGGACAGAGTCCATTATTTTGAACTTATTATGAGCTTTCAGAAAAACCAAGAAGCTGGCGGTACTCCGAATTTTCCTCTTGGCGTTCCCCGTGAAGCTCTAATTATTCCGTTGAAGCTCAAATTTGGAGACATAGTTTTTCTGAAAGCTCAAAAAAAGCTCAAAATGATTTCATTTTCCTGGTTCGTATTTACTTGGAACAAGTTGAAACATGTACCAAAAGTGCAAGAATACGTCAAAGGAGTTCGTTGGATACCTAATATTTGGATTTTTTCCCCGTTAATCCTCAGTCAAAAAAACTCGTGGATGAAAACGTGATGGAATACTGGTGGGTTTTAAGATTTTTTCCAACAATTATCCACGAGCCCGTGGAAATCTGGTGGGAAATTGGTGAAAAAAGTTTTAAACGTATATTCCACGTGAATTTTTTGTCTGGGTCGAGTATTGGACAAAACAGCATTTCCTCAGGTATTGACTGAATCTTCCTCTTAATAAATGAGTATTGTGAAGAGCTAATTTCAATTAAATGACTGGTTTGGGCGGGCCCGTAGCTAAGGGGGGGGGGGGACAGGGGGCGTTGCCCCCCTGTCCTGACTTGGGACCCCCCCTGGAGTAAATTGGCTAAACATGACAGGTGTAGGGAATGAAGGTCTATTGCCCCCTTTAGCCTAACAGCTCCCCCCCCTCCCCTGGCTCTTCGTTCTGGCTACGGGCCCGGATTGGGGAAATCATGACTTGTATTAACATTCTAATTTTTTTTCTCTTGTATTTTCAGCCGAGTTTTCAAGACCCATCATGAGCTGGAAATCATCAGGTACACAAACCGCATTTCATCTGAAGCTCACAAGCAAGTCATGAGGAAAATCAAACCCGGCATGAAGGAATATCAATGCGAATCTATTTTCCTTGATTATTGCTATTTTGTTGGAGGAAGCAGGTTCGTCGCTTACACTTGCATTTGCGGTAGCGGGCCTAACGGAAGTGTTTTACATTACGGTCATGCAGCTGCTCCTAATAACAAGACGATTAAGGAAGGTGAAATGTGGTAAGTATGAGGCACACATTTTATTAATTTTTTGTTGTTCTTATTTTCGTTCTTTATTTTTTTTTTGCAGTTTGTTCGACATGGGATGTTCTTACTACGGGTATGCTTCCGATATCACTTGCTCCTTCCCTGTATCCGGGAAATTCACCGACGATCAAAAACTGATATACGAAGCAGTATTGCACGCCAGGAATAAGGTTATCGAATTGGCCAAACCGGGGGTGTCTTGGGTGAAAATGCATGAAGAAGCCAACAAAGCTTTGCTCCACTCGCTCAGGAGCGGCGGCCTTTTGAAAGGGGAAATAAAAGACATGATGGACGCGGGTTTGGCTGCTGTTTTCCAGCCTCACGGATTGGGGCACTTGTTGGGTTGCGACGTCCACGACGTCGGGGGTTATTTGAAGGATACTCCCCCGAGACCAGAAGCCCCCGGATTTAACAAATTAAGAACCGCTAGGATTCTGGAACCGGGGATGGTTTTGACAGTTGAACCCGGGTGTTATTTCATCGATTGGCTCCTTGATTCTGCCTTAAATGATCCGAATCAATCGAAATTTTTAGTCAAAAACGTAATCGAAAGATTTAGAGGATTTGGAGGGGTGAGGATTGAGGACAATGTTCTGGTGACGGAAGATGGGGTTGAGAATATGACGGTTGTACCGAGAACGTAAGTTTTTTTAAAAAAGAAGTTATAGTTTTACGGGACCACTCAGATGTTTCATGATTATTTTAGTGGGAAGGGAGTCCTCGTATTTGATGCCCAATGATGAAGTGGATATGGATAGTTAATTACTAAACTTATTAAACCAATAATTTAATTTTTGATTTGGGCTTTTTTTAATTTCAGGGTACATGAAATCGAGAAATGGATGGAAAAAACGGATTACGATAAAACTGTCGATACTTTAATCAACGGGCACTGCGCTATGCTCAAGGAATAGATAATCAAACATAAACGATGAAAGCTTTAATAACATCAACATTTATTCCCAAGCAAAGCACTTCAAATCATAAAATTTTATGAAAATGATCATCAAAAATAATATTCCGCTAGGATTTTGCTTAACGAAATTGATCTCCAAAAAATTTCGATGCTGGCCATCTGGTTACTTTGATGCTGTGCTGCTTGGGTTTTCCTTCAAAATTTTTATCTTATCTTATATTATTTTATTTAATACATTATATTTTGTTATCAAAAATTCAGTTTTACGTAAGAATAAACGTATATTTTATTGAATAATAACAGATCGTTTACACAAACTAACTCTCTCCATCCCGAAATTATTTTTTTGTTTTTGGCGTATCCTCCTCGTGCAATTCACCTATTTTAAAAGTTTTTAAGAGCTCCCTAGCATCGTTAGAATGACCGACGCTTTCAAATGCCTTCGTTCCGTCTTTCCCAGCGTATTCCAAAAGCGCCTCTTCTCCCCCTGGATGCTCCTTCAAGAATTTCGTCACCTCGTAAACGCTGTTGTTTATGATGATTTGGGCGCATTTGCTGTTGTTGTTTTTAGCTATTTCGGCTCGTCTAAAGATTTTGACAACCGCTTCGGCCATTGTTATCGTTTTAACATGTTTTCATCTAATCAAAAAAAAAAAAAACTTAATTATTGGAAGACCATTGGGATTAACACAGTTGAACTAACCTTTTAAATCGTCCTCCAACGTTTCTAATTAAGGAATGGAGGAAGTTGAACTGAATAAAGAGGAGGGCATATCAAAAACAGTTTAGGCACATTTCTCTTCTTTTCATAAGATCGTCTTTTGTCTCGGATATTTGAAGAAATATACTGGCTCCAAACGAATATTTGGGGTATATATTCATGCATTGGATAACTTTTAGTTCAACTCCTCATTTTTCTGGCTGAATAATTATTTGCTGAAAACAGCTGCCCTGCATAACAAATATTTAAATTTTTATAAATACAAGCTTCTAGATTTTTGACCGCCATATTCATTAGTTTCCTCATTTGCCGCTAGAGATCGTTAGTTGTTATTACTCTAGCGACACGACAATTGTTTGTTTGCAAGCGGTTTCTAACGGATTTTTCTCGTACAGGGTCGGGTTATGAAAATAGATTTTTATTTGTATACTGTTGTACATATATTCTTTCACCATGAAGGAGGTAAAAAAACCTAATTAACATTTTCCGTAATTAAATATTTGTTTTAACGACGGGCCTATATTGTTATAAACTCCATATTTTCTCGACAGGTTCTAACAGATCCCACCTTGGAAAAGCATCTAAAAGGACACAAATCTTGTATCACAGCTTTGAGCTTCGAACCCGATACCAAGCAGTTAGCCTCCGCAAGTAAGGATCATTCGCTTATGGTATGGAATTTGAAAGATAATGTCAGAGCATTTCGGTGAGTTATTTTGACATATATTCCTGTCAAACAAAACGTTTTAATCTTACTTCATTTCTTTAGATACTTTGGCCACACAGATACAGTCTCAGATGTTTCTTTTTCACCAACTGGTCAGTTAATTGCATCTTCTTCACATGATCGTACTGTTAGACTATGGGTTCCTACAGTCAGAGGGGATTCAGCAGATTTTAAAGCTCACACAAATGTTATCAGATCGATACATTTCTCTCATGATGGTTTGCGTTTATTGACTGCATCTGATGATAAGTCAGTGAAGGTAAGCAGTCACTTTTTTTTGTTAAATTGAATAAAAAAATTGACATAATATTTTCATTGTCAGGAATGGTCTGTTTTAAACAAAAAGTTCATAACGACATTTTCTGGTCATACAAACTGGGTGAGATGTGCAAGGTTTTCATGTGACTCAAAGAAGATAGCCTCTGCATCTGATGATAAATGTATTAAATTGTTTGATAGAAGAAGTAAAGAATGCATTCATACTTATACAGAAATGAAAGGTAAAGTTTTCATTAGCAAAAAAAAAAAAAAAAAAAATCTTTTTATTCTTGTTTTTTATTGTGAATAACTTTTTTGTTTTAGGTTCCCCTCGGAAGGTAGCATTTCATCCATCTGATACTTGCATTGCCACAGCTTTAACTAATAACTCTATTAAATTGTATGATTTACGAATTCATAAACAACTACAATTATATAAATGTCACGCCGGTGAAGTTAATTCAGTTGAATTTCATCCAGATGGAAATTATTTATACTCCGTATCCAGTGATGGTACCATGAAGGTTAGCCTTTTTTTTTTTTTTTTTTCTTTCAAATAAATTAAAGGTTCATGTATACTTATGTTTAATTTTTTGTTTAGATTATTGATTTGTTAGAAGGCAGGCCAATTTATACTTTACAAGGACATGAAGGACCTGTTATGGCAGTTACTGCTTCAGCGGATGGAAATTATTTCGCTTCAGCAGGAGCCGATAAACAAGTTTTAGTTTGGAAAAATAATTTTGTGGAAATCGCATCGGAGGAAAATGAATCCGAGTCGACTGATTGCGATATAACCTTTTCAGATTATTTAAAGAAGCCCGATTGCGGGGATTATTTGAAAAATAAAGTAAGAAGAAAATTAAGACTTCTTTTTTTTTTTTATGAGTAACTTATTTTAACGTTTTGATTTTTTTTTCATAGACTTATTCCACGAGTCCAGAAGACAAAGAAAACGTTCCGATTAATAAGCAGGAAATGTCCGCAAGAAAAAATTTATCTTCAAGAACCGCTGCATCCGGGGACAAAGACGTATCCCATCAGCTTAGTGATCTTTCTTTTAAAATGGACAAGTTAACGGAAATTATCGAGAGGATGGAAAGAAGACTAAAAGAGGTGGAAAAAAGATATGAGCAGTTTTCAGAATGCAATTTGACAATTAAATAAGGTAAGAAATTATTTTAATAAATTATAAAGAAGGATTCCTGCCAGTATTTTTTTTTTTAAAAATTACGTGTTATAAAATGATATGTTTAGTTTTTTAATGATCGTTAGCTGTTAAAAAGTCTGATAGCTTCAGTCATATTTGCACATTTATTTCGAATTTGTAAAAATTTCTATAAAAAAAAAAAAGATATTGAATCTCATACCTTTACTACTTTAGCATTTTTTTTAAAGGAAGAAATTAAATTTGATTTTTTAATGTTAATTTTCCGCTTTCTAAGATTTTTGTAAATGTGGAAGTTTGTAAATATTTGTATAACAAAACGTGAAATAATTATTTTTTATTATTCAACGACGTAGGCATTGAGTTTAGTTTTCATGAAAACCCTTTTGTAATAAACTTGAAGAGTGATGTGGGCTAATGAGAAAACCCATTTAGCTTCCTAATTGCGGTGAAATTGCTCCCCTGCAACTCATTTAAAAGAACCAAGTTGTGGCATAATTATCATTATTTTACTCTAAAACTGTTTTTTTTCCATGTTACGACGGTTTGGTTCCTTTTTTGTCAGAAAAAATTAATTTTTGGAAGAAATTCTGGCCGAACCCAGATTTTGTTAATTAAGGCCTTGTTCGTAAATTCTTAAAGGCAGCGGAAGTGCTTTATAATAACTTAATTGGAAAAGTACGAACTCCGCTTTATAGGGATTCCAGTGGGTTAACAATGCTGAAAAGCCTTAACAGTGCTGACATTGTAAATGAGAGATCCTGTTATTGATTGCGTAGGAAATATTAGTTTCAAGCTATAGCTATAGCTAAAGTGTTGCACTCGAAGTTTTTTTTTTTTTAATGGTTTTATGAAAGATCCGAACTCGATTTTTTTGACTTTGGTTGTAGTTCTGGATCTGGATTTAAAAAAATAAAAATTTTAAATTGTAAAATAATAAACTTTTAGAGAAGCTTTTATTCATTAAGTAGCTGACGCTTTTAAAAAATCGTACAATTAACAAAAATATCATCTGGCAATCATTTCCAAATTTAAAAAAAACTGAATGCGTGCAATTAAAAAGCAATCTAATCGAGGTTATCAAGCTAAGGAAGGGGCAAATGGACGTACCCCCTGACTCTCTTGAAATAGTATATTACAACACAAGAGCTGCAAAAGAAAAAATTGTCCGTCGAGGCCGATTTTGAGGCCCGAGCCGAAGGCGAGGGCTTTAAAAAGGTCTCGACGGGTAATTCTTTTGCAGTTCTTGTGTTGTAAGCTACTTTTCATCACAAAGCACAGCGCAATAAAGGTTTTTCTAAAACGCACTAGTGCGGAAAAATAAGTTTTCTGCACTGAGTGATGAAAAATAATTTTTGATAGTATTTTTACCTCCCCCCATGGAGAAATATTTTTGCCCCCATTAGCAATGGCTTGTTTCCCCCCTAGGCTTTGAAATGATTGTATCTCTTAAACTTTATTAATAATACGATCCGCTGCTGAGCTCTAAATATTAAGGCTTAGATAAAACAAAGCCGAATACTTTCAGAATAATTGCTTCACATCTTTTATAAATTTATTTTTTAAATTGCCAAAAAATACTCTTATAAATTTTTCAAGACATCACTCAAAACGTAATAATACGTTTCAGATAAAAATAATATTATAATTTCCTAATAAAAATTATGCTTTGTACTGAGCATTTAAGATTTTGTACCAAAAAGAATACAATAGTAGCAACAGCTGAAATGCACATCGCTGCATTAAGGATTTTTAAGGCTAAGCTTCAGTTGATTTTTTTTTTCAACACCCTATACTTAAAAAGTTATTTTGTATTTCTTTTAGAAGTAAAATATCAAAATTCAACTTACGAAGTGCCTTTCTACTAGCGCGTAAGCACTTTTGGTGAAAATTTCAAATTTTTTGCGTCAGTTCTTTTGTTGAAAAATTGTGTCTACGATAAATACCAAAATTCCCGGGAATTTATAGAAGAACCAATTTTTAAAAGAAAGTAATTCATGCAGAAATGGAATTTTCGCCGAAGGTGCTAATTCGCTAGTAGAAAGGCGCTTCGTAAGTAGAATCTTGATATTTTGCTCCAAAAATAAGATATAGACGATTTTTAAAGTATAGGGTGTTGCTCAAAAAAAAAAAAAAAAAAAAACAGACTGGAGTTTAGGCTTAAGGCAAAAAAGAGTATTAAATTTTTTTAATCAGTAAGATCCGCAGCCGCAAAAGGTATCTAAATTATTACGTTAAAAATTATTAACCGTAATAATTAGTCCCATCTTTTGAATTGACATTCCCGAATGATCCAGGCTTGCAGCCACCCCCGAGGCCAAGGGGACTTCAAATACGCGCATTTCAACATGGAAATTAGAAAAAGTACTGTACATTAAAAATTGGTTATTAAAAAAAACATAAAAACAACCTTCTAAGTTTTTTTTTTCTATTTTGACTCCCCCTGAATACAGGCCTGAGCGCGTCTAACGTACATTATTTGCGACTGCCCTCTTTTTTAAAAATTATTTGACCGTCGCCAATACTCGATTTTTCAAATTATAAAAAAATAAATTAGGAAATAAATAACAAGAGAAATAAATTAAGTAGATTTAAAAAAATTAGGAAAATTTAGTTTTTAGTTTTCTCGGTGTCATAAATTGTTTAACGACTTCATCCGTAACTTTAGCTCTTCGTTCTTGATGAGCCGCTATTATCGGTTGTAGGACGTCTATAAGAATTTTTTTGAGTTCACCGGTTAACAATTCACCGCTGGTATAATTCTTTTTGATTTCCGCTAATTTTTCGTCATCCTCTAGAAAAAACGTTAAGTATTGATATGATATGTCTACATCACAGTTTCCACCCAAAGCCCTGTGTTCTTCTACGGTGGCTTGTCCTCCGGAAAAGGCGTATTTATTAATCTATAAAAAATTAGGCACAATTAAAAGAATGTTTCTGTTTGTAGACATTATGGGTCAAGGTAAAGCTCCCTACCTTATTTTTAATTTGCTTTGGAGTATCCGTTAAATAAATAGACGAATTCGGATCACTCGACGACATTTTCGTTTTTGCACCTTGCAATGCCGGGAAAAACGTAGAATGGATCAAAGCCGGTTTGTGGAATCCCAGTTTGGGAGCTACATCCCTTGTCATTCTAAAATAAGGATCTTGATCAATTGCACAAGGGATTAAGCATGGAACTTTGGCATCTCCGAAGAGGAAGGGGAACGACGTCGAAAATGAAGGAGCGGCTTGCGTCGCGGGGAATGCAATTTTTCCTATGCAATCGCTATCGCCGAAGCCAAATATTCCCTTCACTTGATTAAAAGTGACGCTTCTTTGAATCCTGACCATGTTTCGAAAGAAATTAGGGCACTGTCCTATATAATCAAAATCTGAGAATATGAAGGTTTTTTCGACGTCAAAACCGATCGCTATTATATCCTTGGCGTTATCATAGGCTATTTTATTTGCTTCTTCAACTTTGAGATCTTTCCATAAGAATTTTTCATCATCTGTAAGTTGAATCACAAGGGGTACATCAAATACTTCTTGCAGCCATCTGAAAAAGATAAATTCTTATTATTGAAAGTTTAGGAAAAAAATTTAAATGGGCATTTACTTGGTAAACAAGAAGGGGATAAGATGACCAAAATGCATTCCAGATGAAGGCCCTCTTCCTGTGTATAAGTAAAACGGTTTTCCTTTTTCATACTGAGTTAATATACTGTGCATATCACGATGAGAAAAAAATACATCTCTTCTTAATAAATGATGAACTGGCTTCCCTGTTACTTTTTCAAATCTGTCTAGAAGCTCTTGATCAATCTTGGAACTACCAAATCTTTCTGCAAAGGAAAAAAAAAAGGGATAATTAATAAAGCACATGGCATGAAATAAAGTTATGTAGAAGACGACGTTGCACAATAAGTGTCACGCTTGCATTATTTAGATCAATCATAATTATTTCTGATTATTAGCATTTAACAATTACTTGATCTCTTTTAATTACTGAATACGATTACTCACTAATTAGTTTGTCATAATCTATGCCAGTTTCGGAACTGCTAACAACTTTCCACGGATCCACAACATCTTCCTCGGGTTCTTTTTGATCCGGAGGTGATTCCACTTCGTTCGACATTGTTTGTTTAGACGAAACAACACGTAATCAAAAGCTATACAAGGATATTTAAATACTGCATACGTCAACGAAATTAGTCACGATTCGAAAAACTATAATCGCATATCGTTTCATTCCTTCCTAATTCAGTTAGGTGGAAGAAGTAAACAAAATTTTCAAAATGGCGGCAAGCGAGCGGCAAATCCTCTATTTCCACGTCATCGTCATTGACGTTTCCAGTTGGCAGTACCGTATTTCAAAAAAAATTTAATTTTCAATTTATAAATAAACGATATTTAACATAAACAACGCGTAATGTGAAGATATTTTCAATAAAAATGAGTGTGAAAACGTTGGGGGAAGTAGCTGAGAGTTACTTCCAGACATTAAATCCCATAGCTGAAAGAATAAGCACAGATATTGAATCGATAAGGGATGCGTATGAAGGTCTTTGGAGTAGCTTAAGCAATCGCGAAAAAGAGCAAATTATAAACGAGACTGTAATTTATCCGGAAGCGATATTAAAATATACATTAGGCTCTCAATCTCACGAATTCCCAAGTTTGAACACCAGAGAAATAACTGGAGCAAAATTTGTAATAGATGAACAGACCGTAAGTTTTTTTTTCTTTAAAATTCATGCAAAATTGCCCCTCCCCTTTTTGATTACATAAATATTCATAATTGCAGGGATTATCTTGGAGAGATGAGCATTCTGCTCCTTTTTCTTGGAAAACACCAAGTCAAATAGATCTTAGGATTTTTGGAACATCAAAAATTGAATCACCTACAAAACCTCAAGTTACTAAAAATATTTTTCAGGCTAAAAGTAAAGAATCTACAAAGCTTGAAAATGGGATTACAAATCATGATACCGATTTATGGGCTCATAAAGTTTTATCAGAGAAAAATGGTATTAAAAAAAATATAGACACCCCTGACTCTCCAAATATTGTTTTAGGTGGAACAAGCTCAAAAATAAGTGGTTTATGCTCAAAATTGAAATTCCTTCCAGGCAAATCATGCAGCTATGAAGTTAAGACTGTTATTTCATATCCTCCAAATACTCCAAACAGCAACAACCTCCTTGATAAAATTAAAGGCAGTGCTGTTCTGAAACTCCAAAACACTATAAAGCTAGTTGGAGGGAAAACATATGTTGCAGCTGAAAAAAAATCAGCTAATGAGACAGAAACAGAAAATTTAGTACAGACAAAAAACACAATAACCGTGACAAAACTCCAGAAACCGTCACCGAAAGTAGCCAAGCCCAAATCCCCTCCTCCACCTCCGCCAATTCTAAAAGCGAAACTCGAAGAGACTGACGGGAATGAAGCAGGGAAAACAAATAATATGATTGTTGTTAAAAACAACAAGACTGATAAATCTCTCCCTTTAAAAGATGACATGGAAACAGTAGCTCTTTTAGAAGATAATTCATTAAGTTCCTTTCGATCCGGTGATCATGACAGCATAAGCTTTGATAAAGTAACCCATGACTTATCTGATGAGTTGAATAGTTTAAGCACAGATTTTACCCCTTTGAGTGGTCCTAGCGATAACATTCCAAAAAGTGGTTTTGATTTTTTGGATAATTGGTAAATGACAATAATGTTTTTTTTTTTTTTTTGAACCAAAAGTTGATATTAATTCTTTAAGCTAAAAACGCATAGCTCGAAAAAATTATAGAGATTAGATTTTTTTTTTGCTTAAAACATAGTAAGGAGACAAGAAAAAAATATCTCAATATTAAGACTGAAAATTATTAAAGCTAAACCGTTTCTTTTTTCATTTTCTTGTATTGGCAATTTTTTTATACCATTATACATTTTTTTTAGTTTTTTTTTATATATGCAGCGAATACATTATAAATTTTTTCATGTAATTATAAAAATTGTATAAAAAATATTTTTGTTGAATTTTCTACCCAATTTTTTCTTTTTAAAAAGTTATTAAGCTTAATGCAGCTCTTTTTGACTCTGCATCAGAAAAACCGAAAATATTTGAAAATACCGAAAGTATTTGTTTTAAATTAAAAAACCGCCTTAAAAAAGGAATGAGGTAGCCATCTTGTCTTCTTTCATTAGGTTGGCACCACTGATTTTCAATAAGAAAAATAATGATCAAGCGTGCGATTTGTGTTGGTGAAGTTTGTTATCGGTTTTTGGTGAATGTGAGTCAGGAGCAATTAAGAAGCTTTGTTTGGTATTTAAGGTTAGTTAGAAGCATTATTTGAAGTTACCTCTTGGTTCTTTTGCATCTTGTGAAATAACAACGATATTAACATTGGATTCATAAATGTTTGTGAGATGAAAGATAAAGAATGATACATTGAAGTTGACCCTTTATTTTGAGGGGATCTATACATATAGGAGAAAGGTTAAATGAGTGCAGATACCCATATAGTAGTCAAAATTCGAAGCTTTGTACAGAGGTAGTAGAAGTAATGTATTTCTAATAAAATGGTCAAACAAACTTTAATAACGATCCGCGTTTCGAATAGCAATTAATCAGATTAGTTTTTACAATAAGTGGTTTATTTCTGAAATGTTTATTATTACTGAATGTGATTCATATACATCATCTACTTTTTAACTGCTATGATAAGCCAAATAGCATATTGGAGCCCCCAAAAAGATGGACCTGATATATTGTATCAAAAACATAACATACATTCCAGTCTAACCACAAAGCTTATTGTTTTATTCTATCTGATTTTGGAACTTAAACCTTGCTCTTTTTAATGGTTCTGTAAAAAATACTGAATGCTGTGCTTGTAATTGAGAATAACTTTCTGCCTGATTCGTTGTGATACAAAATACCTAGTTTTGCCCATGCTTATCAGTCAAAATGTCAAGATCGCGGCAGTCGATTTATTCTGACTCGACAGTGAAAATGAATCCATCAAAACTGATCGAAATTTTTTGAATTTTATTCAAGCAATTTTAGACATGTATTTTAGAAATGTCAGGTATCAAAGGGGTCTCCTGTTTCCTAATTATGTTTTACAATTAAAACGATAGAAATAATTCAAGCTTTTGGAATGAGCTATCTTGGAAATTTATTCTTTTGGTCGGAGATTTCAAGAAATTTTAATCAAACACACCAGGAAACATCACAATCTTTCGGTAAATTCCTTTAATTGTTTTCAAACGTTAAACTCCTTTAATTGTTTTTCATCAGTTTTTAATTCGTCTGTTATTCGGATTTAATTCGGTTTAAACTTAAGTTTTTATGAGTGAATATTTTTTAAATCAGCCGCCAAAGGAAATTTTGCCAACCCGATTCCGGGCGGCAAACAAAAAGATCGTGGAAGGAAGACAGCGATCAAGCTTAAGCAGACGACGTTTTTCGTACACGACAAAATTGAATAAATGGCAGAACATAGGGGGTAAATATTTACTGTTTTGCAATGGATTACAAAATACTCTCGGTTGTGTAAGCATTTTATATTTATTTATATTAATTCGAAAGACGCAAATGGAATTTGACGCAAGTCAAATTTCCGCGAAACATTTTGAAACATTTTAATTGTCTTTGTGTTGTAGATCTCGGAAGTGAAAAAAAAAAAAAAAAAAAACCCACACAAATTCCAGAGTGGTCCTCTGTGGGAGACAAACGACAATATGGATCACCCTCAAAGAACTGTACACGATGCTTCAAACAACGGACCTTCAACGGCACCGAACATCATGCCAAATATATTATTTAGAGAAATTCACAAGAATGCATTCCTTAAAAGGCATTCCTCAGATAGAAGAGCTGGATTTCCAAGGAAAAGTGAAAAAGTTTGGGTTGTGTTTTGTGTTCATGATGATGTTGAGGCATTTTTAGAAATTTATCCAGATCAAAAACTAGCATTGACTCACAAGCCTGATTGGTTCACTTCTTTGTCAAATGCTTTACATGTCTCACCATCGATATGCGGTCATGAGGATGAATTCGAATTTGCAGTTACACTAACATCACAAGTTGTGAGATTAGCAGCTCCGTCATGGGAGTCCATGATGGAGTGGGTAGATACAATTAGGAATAAATTAAGAGAATTGAAAGTATTATCTCCTAAGGAAAATATTTACAGTAAAATGCCAGAACAAAGGCAACCTTTGCTTCCTACAAGAGACCCTAATTCACCTTTACCACTGCCTCCAGAGGGACCATCGACACTATTACCAGGGGTAGAGCCTGTTCATGTAAATGAAGTGACTGAACCTATAAGAAGCCAAAGAAATAGGAATAGGGAAACGACTGAAGGGAATAACGAAACAGTAGAAGTTAATGAAGTAGCACCGGTTAATAATAAGCCTCGAGTTAGACTAAACAGAGCGATTTCGGTACCGGAATCACCTAGCCCCCAACCGTCGGGGTCAAACGTCACCGTCATAGAAGTATCAAGCTCAAATAATAATAATAGAGGATCCCATTCTGCATCAGAATGTGGTTACTTTAATTTTACAGTAAGTGATGCTACAAATGGTGAAATAGAAATCGAAGATGTTTTTACAACTCCCCCTTTAACTCCGAAACCAGATGTGACTGTTTCATGTGATACGAACCCAGAAGCTCATTACGAACATGTGTTTGTTATAAATTCAAGTGAGATTAAGATAAATGATTCCGTTATTAATTCTAGTCAGGAAAATAATTTACCGTGCACTAGTTCGTCTTCAAACGGGGAAAACCATCAGGAAGAGGAAAGCGGTTGCATCAGTTTGCAAACACAAACGAAATTAGAGAAGGTCAACATCCCGGGTCTGATACCTCGGGTCCCTGCGAAATCGTCCAAACCGAAAAAAGAGGAGGAGAAGAATTTGCCTGCTTACAGTCAAGTCCAAAAGCAAAAAGTCCAAAAAGTCGGAGAGAGTTCGAAAAGTTCGGAAAGTCATTTGGTTTCCCCGGTGCCGCCGAGGCGGAAAGTCAACGATATTCAACTGGAATCGAATCGTTCCAAACCGGAAGCCCTTCCGCATTCGAGCAAAGCGGAAAACGCCAAACCGAAAAAATCGAAAAACAACATCAACGACCGACCTCAAGTCTCGAACAATCAGTACAGAAACGAACAGTCCGTTCCATCCACCTCAGGGAACAACGGCAGCAGGGTCATCAACAACCACAACAACAACGTCGACGTAGAGCCGTTGACTGCGACGGTTCAGCCGGCCGTCGGAGGAGTTATCAGCGTCGAGGACATCCCGTTAATCGGAGGTCATCAGAGGCGTAGGAGGAGGAGCTCCTCGTCGGATGCGGGTACGGCCTCGAACGCACCACCCTCCAGGGGGATAGGGGGTGCCGATAGGATAAGGGTTAACGTTCCGTTGACGGTTTCGCTTCCGCTGAGAGACGGGCAACGGAACGATAGCGATAGGAGACCGTCTGCATCGGAAGCCGAAGTCAATTCACACATTAATTTATCGTCTCAGTCCTCGTCGAGATTAACCCTAAGAGAACAACAAGTCCTACAGTTGAGGAAGGAAATGATGCATCCGGGTGGTGTTCGTTTACAATTGAGGAGGAAGGATTGTATAGGGTCGATCGCTTTGGTCGATGTCATGAGTGGAGTTTGGTGAGTAATTTCCCCCTTTTTTTTTTAAACTGAAGAGCAAAGCCGTGCTATTTTTTTTTTTTTTAATTTGAAGATCCAAAGAAAAAAAAGTACTATCAAGTTTCTAAAACTTTAACTATATCTTTCGTTATGAATTACTGGAATCGGTACATTACTTGAATCAGTAACGTAACAACTGGAAGGTGGGTTGGGGGGGGGGGGGGTGTGGCAAGCAAGCAAGGCCCAAAATTTTTATTGGGAAGGGACATCAGTGCAAATTGATGCTCGCTCAGCTCAGGGGACATTCAAATGTTATGGCATCATTTTATCGGAGGGGAGGGGGCGTAATTGGTTTTATGGTGGATGATGCCGAAAGAAAGGGGGCAAGTTCAGGAAATGCTGACGTCAGCATTTACACTAAGTTAAACGAGAGACTCCTGTCTATACAACCTTTGGGGGAGCATTGCTTTAAGCTGATTGTCGATTCTTATATTTAGCACATAAAATCTTATGTCAAGACTTATGACCTAAGTGAACTTACCCCCCTCCCCCCTTAGTTTCATAAAGGAAAGCTCTTGAAAAAATTAAAAAAATCAAAATTTTTCGGCCAAAAAAAAAAAAAAAAAAATTATTACAGTCGGTGAGAATTGGGGAGGATGTTGCAAATGATGACGTAACTTTCTAAAGGGTCGAGTTAATAATGAGATTTAATGATCGGGGGCAGGGGACTGGAAATTGGAAAAAAAAATTATGAACGAAAAAAAATATTCGGGGGGGTGAGTGAAAGGGAAGGGAGCAAAGCTTGGTCTCGGAAAGGTGGTGGCACTGCCCGCACCTGCTAAATCTCTGGTTGATTTTTCAGAAATGTTTTAGGGGTCCTTCAGGTCATTTTAGAAATTTTCGGACCGAAAATTTTATAAATGATTAAAGTTTTGGAAAATTTGTTACCATTGAAGTATTTTGTACTTAAAAGCGTCAATGATCCAGAGCATGAGGCTTGCATTGAAGTTAAGAAAAGGTTATGGCGGAAAGGATAATTTTTTGGGCGGAAAAGAGTTTAAAATCGGGTGTTCCAAGAAAAAAAATTTTTTTTAAATGAACTGGAGCCCAGCTTTAATTCAGAAAAGCCTTGAAAATATAAAATTTTAGAAAACCATTTTAAGTGTCAATAGGGGGAGCGTAGCCTTAATCCGAAAAAGTTTTGAAGATAGATATATTATTACTAGAATTTTTAGGTTAAAAATTCGAAGTTTTAATTTTTATAGGAGAAACTCTCATTAAGGAAATAATGAAAAAAATTTCGTTTTTTCGGCAAAAAACTCCGGAACCAGTTCTCCCGGTTCCGATACTCCGGGTACTGCAATCCCTAAATACGAGGCATAATCATGAGACTTTTTTTTCAGGAGGCTCAAGTCTACCAGAATTTAACAGTTAAAATGGTTTTCTAAAATTTTATATTTTCAAGGCTTTTTTGAATTAAAGCTGGGCTTCAGTCCATTTAAATTTTTTTTTTTTTTTTTTTTTTTTTTTGGAACACCCAAAACTTTTACAACCGTTTATTCAGACCTCAGACTTGGTCCCTGAATTTCCCTAAAGTACATATTTTTAAAGGAAGTCCTTAAAAGTCCTTAAATTCTAAAAATGGTCCCTAAAAGTCCATAATTTTTGAATCTGCAGCGCGTTTACGAAAACTTTCCCATCGTTTATAATAAAGAATATAATATTGTTGCGAAGCAAAAATTAAAAAAAAAATTATAGAAGATTTTAAAAAAATATGGAAAGAGAAAATTAATTTTTAATTAATTAATTTTTTTTTTTTTTTTTTTTTTTTTTTTTTTGCTTGCTAGAATTTAAAAGTTTTTAAGTCGTGTCACAAACCTTTAAAATTAATCAACCAGAGGAAGGTGCCTAAAATTTAAAAAAAATGACTAGTTTTAGGCTACTTTTAGGTTCTTAAAAAGGTCCTTAATTTTTGTGTTTTTGGTCCCTAATGTCCCTAAATTTCAAACCAGAAACCGGTTCGAGGGCTGTAGTATGTTTGGAGCTAAATATCAAAATCCTATATTTGTAAAACGTTCTTCTGCTAGCGAATAAGCATCTTTAAAGAAATTTTTAGATTATGCCTCAATTACTTTTTCTTCAAATTCGGTCTGCGATAAATTTCCAAAATTCCCGGAAATTTATTGCAGACTAAATTTTTAAGGAAAATGATGTAGAAATCGGAAATTTTCGCTGAAAATGTATATTGGATTGTAAAAGGAGGCTCCAATTTTGATGTTTTGCTCCTGAAACAAGTTGTTACATGATTTTCTAAGTATAGGGTGTTTAAAAAAAAAAAAAAAATAGCCTGGAGCCAAGCCTTAAATAGAAATTTTAAGTTTTTGCAAGAGCTCTATAAACGGAATAGCAAATGGGTTCTTGCATCAAAACTTCATTGTATTAATAAAATAAATTGCTTTTTCTGATGGGAAAAACAACTTTTTAATGAGAATTTTTTTTTCACTGAAAAAAAAAAAAAAAAAATTGTGAGAATTAACGTTTTTAGGCAACAAGGCCACATATAACTAGAGCGCAGCTTTAATTTAAGTCTCTTTTTGAACTATATCTACTTTATTATTTTTATTTATTTTATTTTTAAATCCTGACCTAACGTTCCTGTTTATTTTCCGCAGGGTCGCCGGCTGGAAACAAAAGGAACATCCGATCCTTTACAACGCTTTACACATCGGCGACCAGTTAATCAGCGTGTCAGACGTTGTCGTGAGAAGCTCAGCAGATGCTCAAAAACTGTTACGAAGCTCATCGAACCTTTACATCGAGTTCATCATCCGTCGCGTGCCTTTCGGACGGGTTTTCGCTTTACAAAGATCGTCCGAGGGTCAAAACTTGGGGATCGTCCAGGAGGGGAGCACCGCGGAAATCAAAGACGTTTTACCGAACAGCATAGCAGCGAGAGGGGGTCTCCCCCCGAAAACCACCTCAATGGACGGTTTGTCCCTCACGACTTGGACCCTCACCGAAATCAACGGGAGACCCTTGAATTTATTTTTCAAAGATAACGAAGTCAGGGATCGATTGAACGCGGTCGGGAAGGAGATATCGATATTGGTTCAACCGAGCGATTTTATAAAACAAATTAAGAAACATTTAAAAAACATTAGGAGCTACAAAGAGTATATCGTACAATGATAGAGGACGAGTCAATGGCATAAAGCGCGTGGAAAAAAAAAAATAATAATCACAGCCGGTGGAATTTAAATGGAATGAATCATTCGGTAAATTCGTCTTAATAAGATTTCATGAAATTCGATTCTTTTTACACGAGTCACGGCCGATTATGAAAGGAAATTTTTTTTCTTTTTTTTTTTAAAGAAAAAATTGTCATTGACCTTGGAATTATACGGATGAGTTATGATTTGCTGAATTAGTATGACAGGCCTAAAAGCTAAAATGCGAATTTTTTTTTTTTTTTTTTTTTAAGAAAAACTTCTTCCGTCTTTTTTTTTTTACGACAACCGATTTCAGTTACTTAGTTCCGCATATGATTATTTTTAGTTGAAAAGTTTCCTACGATGGTTTTTGAAATTAATTTTTACCAATTGAATCTCATGTAAATGTACACGAAAATGATTTTTTTTTTTTTTTTAATGTAAAAGTCGTCTAAATTTATAAAAATGGTGTCACCTCGACTGGTATTAGATATTAGTATTTAGATAGAATGTAAATATATATACTGTTTCCATTATAAAACAATAGGGTTAGATTTTAAAGGTTAAGATGAATTACGTATATTAGCCTAATTATTATTTGATAACAGAAAAAAAAATTTTATGTCCGACATGGAATTTTTTTTTTTTTTTTTTTTTTTTTTTCGCCAGCATAAAAAAAAATAATATACGTAATATTTATGTTAAAAGAGAAAACCATTTGTGCTGTTGATGTTCTTAAATGTAAAAAAAAAAAAAAAAAAAAAAATTGGGAGTGATTTTTTAGGATTGTGTTTGTAACTGTGAGATCGTTTCACTTGCTGACTCATGCATTGCACTGTTATGGTGATGTCGATAACTTGATATATCCGATATAATCGATTAATTGGGTAATGTTCAGCGTGGGATGAATTGCGAAAGTAATTGATATTTTATCGACGTCACTAATACCGTAAAAGGTTGATTCTTTGGGGGAAATCCCGGTCAGTTCTTTTTGCTTCGTTTTATTACCTTTCACAAAATTTTGAAAAATATTTTTTTTTTTTTTTTAAATTTTTAAAAATGAAACAAGCAATTCCTAGTTTTTCTCCAGTGCTGCAATTCCGATTCCGAAAGACAGAAAAAATGTCAGATTCCGATTCCAACTAACAAATATTTTATAGATGTTGATTCCGATTCTGATTCCGATTTAAACCATAATTGATTTACTGTAATAACAGGATTTTCGTGCTTTTTAAATCAATCTGAATTGAAAATATTTTTTCGGATGCAGGTGCCTATTCCAATTCAGAACATAAATTAATCGGAATTGCAGCCCTGCTCACAATTACTGATGTTGATAATTTGGGAATTTCTATATGAAATGAATTTCTATATGAATTTCTAAATGAATTTTTATATGAATTTCGATGAGTTAAAAAAATCTATACGAAAATACCGAATTTAAAAATATTAATATTCAATATACAGTCGACCTCGCTTATAGTGAACTCGGTTACAATGAACTTTCAGTTATAGTAAACCGAAGTGGCCGGTCCCAGCACCTTTGTATATTCTGTCCATGTAATTTACTTCGGTTATAGTGAACCGATTTTGGTTATAAAAGGGCTTTAAACATGATTTTTTTGGGCAATTTCCTGATTTTTTATGGTTTTGTCGCCAAATTTTTATATTAGTGCCTAAATTACGAACTGGAAAAACATAAATTACGTTCCAATCTTGCAAAATGAGAGTTTTCGTCAAACCAATCACATATAAGTTTTAATGAACACAAAATTTTCAAAAAAATATGCTTTATTTTCGTAATCTCGTTAAAAATTTTAAGAAAACTCAGAGATGCCCATTTCGGGAAGTTCGGTTATAGTGAACGGATATTGACCGGTCCCTTGAAGTGGTCGACTGTATTAAGTTTCATATTAGTTTTAAGTGAAGGACAAAAAAAAAAAAAAAAAATAAAATTAAAATAAAATAAAAAGGTTTTAACGAATGAGCGTTAGCCCTGGACCTCAGGGTCGAAAGGTCAAATTTGAAACTTGTCACGTAGTCGTTACTTATGGAAAATCAGTAAATAGCACCCATTTTGATTTTTTCAAATGAGATGATTTAGCTTTGAGGTGCAGGATTATTAAATTAGCTTAGTTTGTATATTTCTCCCCAGAAAAGAAAAATTTTTGTCTTTTCTGAATAATTTTTGGGAAAAAGTGATGGTACTAGATATCGACTTTCAATAGACAAGTTAAATGTTTTGAGATTTTCGCTGGAAACGAATATGTAGTATGCTCTTAACTAAAAACTAGTATTTAAACTTAAAAAGTTTTCATCAAATTTAAAAAAAAAAAGAAAAACAAAGTCCGCAAAAGTTTTTGTCACGTGATCACTTCTTAAACGACTTTTTATTGGTGTGACGTCATCTGCCTGTATCGAAGCGAGATATCGAACTCGAAGCGAGCCATCGAATTTAAAGCGAAACACGGCTTGTTTTTAAACATGCTTGCAAACATTACACATCAATGCCATTCAGAGTTTCAGAAAGGAACACAACCACTTTTAGGCAGATGACGTCACGTTCTTTCACGTTCCGCTTTGGCGGACATTCAAATTAAATTTTTTCTTTTTCTTTTCGGGGGTTAACCGTTTTTTGTGTCAAAATTACGCTTTTTGTCACATCTCCCTAGCACAATAAAACGATGGAGTCATCTCAAAACATAGGACTTCTCTATTTTGACCAAAAAATATTGATATTGCTGGTGTTATCGATAATTTTTACTTCCTGTCAATATCGAAAAATCGAAATGTCGATAAATTATTGACGTCTCGAATCGCACTGGGTTCAGTATTGATTTTCATCCAATTTTGGATTTTGATATTGACTTAGATCTGGGGGGGATTGCTCGGAAGTCTAGATTTAAGATGGTTGTAATGATGTCTATGATTGTAAGTTTACCAGGGGCCCAAAGCCGGTAACAATTGGTTGGAGCCGGCACCGGAATAGCAAAAATTTTTTGCCCTCGGTGCTGATGCCGGAGCCGATTCCAGCATCGGTGCTAGCACCTCCATCCATTTTGTCCATCTCTTTTTTTTTTTTTTTTTTTTTTTTTTTTACTTACTTGGAAATAGTATATTACAACACAATGGCTGCAAAAGAAAAAATTGGCCGTCGAGGCCGATTTTGAAGCCCAAACCGGAGGAGACGGCGTTAAAAGGGTCTCGACGGACAATTCTTTTGCAGTTTATAAGTTGTAAGCTACTTTTCATCACAAAGGACTGCTTGAATAAGCTTTTTTAAAACGCATTAGTGCGAAAAAAAAATGATCTGGAACTGGCACCAGCTTCGGCACCGGCATCGGGCCCTTAAAGTTTACCGATATTTCGATATTTAAATATTTTTTAAGTGTCGGGAAAATCTTTAAATCGATGATATCGGAATATTGATATTTTTTCTTAGTACTGAAATGAAAATCGATGATTTCTAGAATTTTCAATTTTGTAAAAAATATAAAAATTTTCTTGTTTCTTTGCTCTTTAGATAAGATTTTGATATTTTTTAGTCATTGATATCACTGATTGGTATAGATTTTTTTATTTATCGATAATTTTCCTAAATTATTCATTGACATCACTGGATTTGTGGCGTGTGCGCCTTACCCAAACTTTGGGTACGCCTAAAGTTTTGCCTGAATCTGTGTTTGGGCCTAAAAAATTGGTGGCCTTAAAAACGATCAGAGGGAATTTCAGTGCAATGATTTCAAAAAAAAAAAAAATTTTTTTTTCTCCGCAATGGATTTCATTTAACTAGCCACCCCAAAATTTTTGGAAATTTTCATTTAAATTAAAAAACAGTAGTGTTATAAGGGGAGGTTTGTTTATGTAGATCTGTTAACTTCAAATTTAGTTCCACCTATGATTGGCTTAAATGCCGATAGTAAATCAGTAATTTTTTTAAGTCTATACAAAAAAAAAAAAAAAAAAAAAAAAAGTATCGAGTTGCAGTATAATTGAATATGGGCCGGCAAGTGATTCGTATCCTTTGTATTTTGTGAAAAATGTCTTTTTGTTTCAATTTTTTTAATTTTTGATTGAAATGAACGAGAAAGAGGCTGTTATGATATTAGACTGATCTTTAAAAAAAAAAAAACGGAACAAAACTTTAAAAATTTAAGCTTCGCTCTAAATTTTGTTTTTAGCGCATCGTTCTGGTCTGTTTTGAAAATCCCGGTGTAGATATTATAATTTTTTTTTTTTGTATTTAGCGTATAAGTATATATTCATCTCGATTTTTTTATAGTCATTTTTGTTCTGTTTCAACGTATAACAGTAACTAACAAAAAAAAAAGTTATTTTTGTACTTTAAAAAATGTATTATTTTAGGGGCAGCTTGTATGTTTTTTAGAATTTTATGTTATCGAATTTTTTAAACGTGATATGTTATCAGTTACCCGTAAACCAGGCCCCTTCCCCGCCGCAAAAAAAAGCGAGTAAAACAAATTTTCGAAAGGAAATTTTTGTTTCGAACGCATTTTAATTTTTTTTTTTTAATCAATGCGGTCGATTAACGTGTTTTGTAAACATGAAATATATGAAAAAAAAATTTATAAATATTATTTTTATTTTGAAAACTATCCTTTTTCTAGTTTAATAGTTTTGTCTTTTACATAATTATTATTTTTATTAATATAAAACTTTTATAGAGGAGAACTGCAGCAGGTGTCATGACAACCTGCATGGGACAGTATAATGGCGGCAATGCCACCTTAATAACAATCTTTTACGTCCATAAACCGTTAATTGTAGAAATATTTCTATAAGTATTATAGAAATTCTAGAAATATTTCTAGAAATACTTCTAGAAATACTATTCTAGAAGTATTTCTACAGTTAGCGCATAAACCTATCACTCGGTTGTTGTTCTCCCTGTATACAAGCTTTAGCCATATGTTTGTTCCTTACTGCCATCTTGCGATTTTGGAGTCACGTGGGGAGACGATTTCGGTAATGGCGTTTCATCCCATAATACATTGCAAATCGCGTCGCGTCGCGTCATCTGACCGGGTACATTCTAATAATGCTTCCCATAAGCTAAGTATAGACATGGAAGTTAAAAATTTATTTTGCTCGGTTCCAGGAAAAAATGATGTAGATTTGACTTCGGAATTATTTTTATAAAAATAACTGGCATCAATTATAAGAATTTTCAAAATTAAATGCCTTGAAATAGCTAAAATCACTGTATCGCCTGTTCTTAACTTACGAATCACACAGACGCGTCGTCTGTTTGTTTGGCCCATTTTAATCCCAGAATGCTCTGCGAAACTGGATCGTCGAAATCGTCTATCGTGTTGGAGTAATCACGTGACCTTCGCCATCGCCATCTTAAATTGTCAGCCACATTTTGAGAGGCGATACCTTTTTTAAGTTCACTTTTTGATACCCTGGTAAATAAAGTTCATCTTTTCACCAAAAAATTTTGCTCACTCGATTCATGTTTGACCTGCAACACAACATTGCAGTATTTTGGTCAACTCATTCGACTTTTTTATTCCCTGTCTTCGTACAAAACGAAAGCCTTCAAAGCATAATAACCACTTATGCTAAGTTTATTTGTTTTCTGAGTGTGCCCCCTGGTCAATCTAAATGGCCCCCTCTTAAAAAAATATTAATATTTTTTAAATTTATTAATTGTTTTCTTTTTTTTGTTTTCAGGTAAGATTTTAGCATTAATTTTTCCGTGGAGGTACATTCCATATGTAAGTAAATAATATAAATTTAAAAAAAATGGTAGAGGCATAGAAAGAGGGCAAGTCAAGCTACTTAATCATCGTAAGATGTTAAGGATCGAATGAAATTTATTTTGAAAAAGCGGGGTCTATGATTTTAGTAATTTGTTCGATATCGAACCGCTCTATTTGTTTACTAATCAATCGTCAAATATTATATCTATTAATCAGACTTCAGGATACTCGGACAGGGGAAGCTTTTGCAGCTTCATAACAGATTCATAAGAGCGCAAGTAATTTAGGGGAGTTTCAGGGTTTAGGCTTCCTCCGTCATCTTGGATTGCGAAATAAAAATTTTTTCCTCCAGATTTGAAATCAGCGACCCTGAAAATCTTTGGTAGTGAATTAAAGTCACATCAGAAATTGTTTTCATCAGAGCTTCCTATACTGATCCCAAAGATGCCATCGTTAAAATTGGTAGCTAAACGACAAAACGTAGGCTTTTCCTTTCTTTTTTCTCGTTTAAGCCGTTGATTTGTTTTGTTCCTTACATTGACCTAAGGTCAGTGACTTGTTGAAAATTTTTCATTAATTCCGCCTGGCTACTTCTTTTATCTACAACCCTCAACTCTTCCTTTTTGTTTTAAATTCAGTCTGTCTGTGTCTCTTTCTTATTGGTGCACCTCGGATCCGCGTGACTCCATCCACCTCTCTCCAGGTTCTACCCTGCCACTCGATCTTAGTCTCAGTTTAGATTTCGTACTTCTCTCAGTTCGAATTCCGTGTTACAAGGAAAAAAAAAAAAAAAGCCTTGTGCTGTACGCAGTAGCGTCGCCACTGACATAGGGGGATATTTTTGTCGGTCTTCTCCGGGCAATTCAAGATAAGATAACTACCCTTGCTAAGGGTGAAACCGTGTTAACGAAAAAGAAAAAAAAATTTACGAAAAAAGGAAAAGGAGATATAACATTATATTTTTGAGGCAAAGAACCAGGCAATAGCTTAGGTAGTGTCTTTTTGCGTTTACGCAGCATTTTTAAATTATTCGTTAATAGTCTTGCTGTTAGAAAATTTTAGAATAAGCAAACATGGAGACTTTAATTTTTTTGTCGGTTTTTGTATCCGTGTACGGAATTTCTGGAAACGCGGAATCGCCCGTTTTGTGTGAAAGTCATGATCAAAATCTAGTGTGGACTTGCGATTATAATAAGGATTCAACGCTGAACATAACAATTGATTGCTCATTAAATCGCATTGACAAACACGTAAGTAAGCAAAAAAAAAAAAAAAAAAATTCTGGTTTAAAATTTTTACCTGTTAAGGTTTTAGTTCGTTTACACCACCGGCCGGTTTGCCAAGCGGTGGAAAATTATATCGATTTAAAAAATATTTAGTTTTCTTTTCGAAAATTCGGTTTTTTACAAGTGAAAATCGGATCCGCATCGAAACCGTGCCAAAAAGTTTTGTTATGTTTCAGAGGCGAAAATTCATATTTAAAAATGTATGAAAAAGGCTTTATGGTCCCAAAATTTGATCATTTTTTAAAATGTTCGCAATAAAAAAAATTAAACGCCGACATCTTTTATTTTTTGTTGTTGAGATAGTCCCCAATTTCACCGGTAGAGCGCTGCACTAGTCTCTCGGAAAGAAACATTTCTTTTTATTGCGAAAACAATTAAAAATTATGAAATATAAGAACAATTAAGTCTTGTTCATGCATTTAAAGTCATGGATCTGTATCTCTGAACATAACAAAACGTTTTGGCATGGTTTCGGTGCAGTTAAACCCCGTTTTCATGTATAAAATACCGGATTTATTTATTTATTTATTTTTTATCGTTAAAATGCCTCCGCCGCCCGGTGATGTAAACGAACTAGATACCTTTAATTAATTAATTAATTATTATTTTTTTGTTTTTTGTTTTTTAGACTGCTGAAGTATCGCTATGGGAATTTCCGATCGAAATCAAATCTTTGACGATTCGAAATTGCCATAAGTTAATCGTGGACTCAGCCTGCAACGACGAGAAAGATTTCGTAAATTTCCAGTTCCTGAAAATCGAGAAAATATCCACTTTAATTTTAGGCGATACAAACAAATATGTTACGCCAATGGATCCAAACGCATGGCCAATTCCACCAGGTACTCTTTATATTAACGATAGCCACATGGCTGTTCCTTATATTCCTTCTGTAGATCGGGAGATCCCAAGCAGCGGAATGTTGCCGCCATTTACCTCGTTTGAAAACGTTCAAAATGCTACGTTCACAACTCCGTTGATCTCGTTTAATTTCGAAAAGAGATGCGTTAAACGGAGTCAACCCTTCAGATCGTTGGAAATTAAAAATGTCACGTTGGATCGTTTTAAATTAGAGTTTTTAGGGAATTCGAAAAATTTGACGAATTTTTTGATGGAGAATTCTACGATAGCGAGCGTCGAACCCACAAGCGAAGCGAAATCTTTAGATATTTCTCATAAAATTCGTATGAAGAGCGGAGGAAATTTCATGAAACCTTTATCTATGGATAGCGTCCTTGATTATTTTGGTATAGGATTTCTTGCTATAGATAATGCTGACGCCGTGGTAAAAATAATAAATTCCAAGATTCCTGATTTGATTGAGGATTTATTTATTAATTGCGCCAGAGCATCCGAGGTAAGCTAAGGCAATTTATGTTTTTGTATTTTAGAGGTAACAAGAGATTATTGGTGTAATACACAGTAAAAAATTTTATGTCAAAATCAACATAAATCAACATAAGCAGGTCCACATAATTTTTATGTTGTTTTATGTTTGCCTTATGGGAGAAACAACATAAAAATTTTATGTGGACCTCTTAGAACATGTTTACATAACATTTTTTACTGTGTATGCATTGGGGTGGATTGAAAAACACTAAGCTTAATTTTTTAATTGAAAAAATGCCACAGCGCGAAAAAGTTGCATTTCAGCATCCATATTAACCCTCAATTTTTTCAGATTTTTAGGAGGCTGATTTTTGCTGCCCTAGAGGCCTAAAGTTTTTCAAAGTCTCATAAGGTCCGAAAAAATTAGAACCGTATACTGTTGCGAAAGAGTTCCATTTCTAGCGGAAATTTGTAAAATGAAGTAGTTGTACAGTAATTGGAGTCATTTTTTATATTTGAGCCGAAAGAGGTAATAGGGAGTTTAATAGCAGCCGTTTTTTGCTGTGTAAATAAATGGCTTAAATTTCTGTAAAACTGACTTTATTTTTGAAATAAATGACGGAAAATAAACCTTGGAAAATATTATATTTATAATATTAATAACCGTGGATAATATTTTGAAATAAACCTCCGGAAAATTTCCGGTGGAAAATAACCCTTTTGCATCAAAATACGGCTCTAATTAAACGCGAAACAAATTACGGTTAATTCGGACTCGGAGGCTAAAATGCAACTTTCACGCGCTGTGGCATTTTCAAATTCAAAAATTCGTGTTTTTTGACCCACCCTAACGTGTATTACGTAAGCATTTTTTTCGATTTTTAATTCCTTTCGGAGATTAAAATTTTTTCTCTCCCGATGTAAGGAAAAAATACTATTTTTTTAACCCCCATATGTTATGTAATCGTTAAGAGTTGACAAAAATTTTAAATTACTTTAGAACTCGGAATCGAACCCCCTCTGCAGCTTTACCATTCCCCTACCTCACCTCTATTATTCGGTTTTGAAAATAATTTTTTTTGTTTGTTTTCTAGGTAATATTTTCGGGTAATACATTTGGATCAATCAAAATCGAACCAACTCAAGTAATTATGGTGTCAAAATGCCGGCAGTGATCAGAATCAAATCCAAAAAATTTTCATTAATTGGTAGATAAATCAATTTTTCATTTCATTATCAAATTCTTTTCACCGACAAAGATTTTCTTTTTTTTCTTTTAGGCAATGAAATACTCTACTGGGGACAAAATTCTTTCCGAATCGAGAGCACCAACGTCAGCATCTCAGACAACACATTCGGACACATCGACAGTTTTAATACGGATTCGCTAATCGGGCTTCCAGTCAACAAAACAGGATTAAATTACTCTTTGATTTTTTCGAATAACATCATTCACGGATTAAGCCGAAAAGCTTTTTCAAATTTAAATTCGGAGTCGATTCCCCTTTACTCGCAAAAGTTTCCCGTGCTCGGAAACCAGGTTGATGAGCCTTATAATTTTGATCTTTTCCAAATTTTTAACAATTCCGTCGAGTGTTCTTGTAAGACTTTCCCTTGGTTCGATTACATGGGTAGGCACGAGGTTGAAATTTTCAAAAGCCACGCGCAACTTATCAAATGGTTTAGCGATAAGAATAATAACAAGTGTTTTAATCTTCCGTATTGCTCTTTGAATCGGATTTTATACAATTTTGAAGAATTATGCGATGAGGATTACACTTGTTTGGAAACGGAAGTCCCTTTCAATTTGAAAAACTCAAAGTCTGTGTTTTACGAATTGCTGGAAAGCGTTAATCGAATAGAGACTTTGAGTTCCAAAATGTTAACGGTTTTGAGCAATGGGAGTTACGTGGCGGAGGTCGCAAAAGACAAAAAAGTGAAGGACTCTAGCCAAATTAACTACGAAGCGCAAAAAATATCCCAAAATGAATTTTTTTATGAGAAGCAGATATACTTGTGCCTTCTAGTCATTACCTGTATAGGTTTTATGATGTTCGCTTATCAAGTTTACGTTATTTATAAGAATTGCTCATTCCGTAACAGATATTCAGGCTTAGGGCCTAAAAGCCGAAGCCAAAGTGAAAGAGAACTTCCGTTATAATTCAGCATTCATGTAATGCATGCTTAGCTAGTTTTTGAGAGTGTATAGTATATCTGAGATTCAAATGTTTTTGGGGTCGTACACATTTACGTGGAATTTTTAGGGGTGGGGGAATCACGGTAATCAATATCTTTTTAAGTGCTACCATATCAAAACAATATTAAATTGAAACATTTTTATTTATAATTTATACGAAAGTGATATATAAATTATATGTAAATTGATATATAATTAATCATATATATGGGAACGTTCAAGTATTACGTAAGATTTTTAGAGGGTGGGGGGGGGGGGTCCGCATTAATCATCTTCGCCATAAGCTAAGTATGGCCAAATATCTTACAACCGGGGGGTTTCAAATTTACCAAAATCATGCTTACGTAATACTTGAATGGCTCCTATGTATCATATATAATTTATGCATAAACAATATATAATTCATTTTTGTATAGGCCTAAATTAATTTTGAATAAATTATACTTAAGTAATTTTTGTATAAAATAATTTTAATTATTTTTTAATTTCTTATTTTATTTTTTAATTTATTAATTTAAGTCATTTTAATTGGGTCTGTAGCACAACCCGAGTAAAATGGGTAATAAGGCAAAAATTTTGCCTACATAAAATATGTACAGCTCTTTGAGACCATCCGCTCCGTTAAATTTTGTACAGCGTCTAGGCATATGACGATTTTGGAAATTAATCTATTGCCATATGATAAGGATAAGGGGCAAGTGCCAAGCCAGGCATGGAAAAGATAAAGAATTATTGAATTCATTGAAGAATTATTTAAATTTTGCTAAAGGTGTTAGAGCTAAAAAACGTTCGCAAAACAAATCGTCTTATCAAAAACAAATGTATTTGTGCCTTTTGTAAATTATAAGTTTGTCAGTAATTATGCTTACTTATAGAATTTTTATAATTTATAAGAAATGTAAAATTAGAAAATATTTATTTAAGAACAGAACGGAAAGTCAAACCCAACTCACAATATAATTGCAATATGAAGAAATCCCGCAAGTCTTGTGTTTATCTTTTTTTTGACAATTCCTCTCAAATTTTCAGTGTTCATCCTTTTTTTTTTTTTTAATTGCTCTCAAATTGCGCTTAATAATGTTTACCAAGCAGTAAATTTCATCTATTTCTTTGCTGTAAATGATGACATCAGATTACTGCACAGCCCCCTCCCCATTACCATAGTTCAAGCCACGATCTTACATACAGGTCAGGCAACTCGGGTATCCCTCATATGGACAAAAATGTCCCCCGAAATTGAAGCAAAAGAATAGTTCACATATTGCTCGATAGATGGCTGGAACTGTAGTTAGGGAATCAGGTGTTCTGGCAGCCATCATAAAAAAAAAGTGTTTTGAAAGTGTTGCTTGGATGGAGCATTGATCTCTATTATTTACGCTAGATTTCCAACTGACGGGAAAAATGGCGAACCCAATTTTGACTCCAATGCACTACCTTCTTTATCATTTTTTGTAAACAATCGAATAACGGTAATATTTGCTTTCCGTATTTTTGAGGAAAGATTGGAATTGCAATATTTGGTGATGTCGTGATATCTAGTTGCAAATTTCTGATCATTTATTTTTTCATCTTGTACACAAAAATGTTTAAAATCATTTTGCTAATTAATGAAAACTGGGTCTCGGAGGTAGTGCACTGGAGTCAAACTGGGTTCGCGATAGCTTTTTTTTATTTCATAAGTTAAATATAGGTGAAGAAAATCAGTTGTAAATCTAGCGTATATAATAGAGATCAATGGGATGGAGGGCATACCACGTGATTCCCTAACTACAGCTCCAGCCATCTATCGAGCAAAATTTAAACTATTCTTCTGCTTCAAATTCGGGGGACACTTTTTAAGATAGCAGTTGCCTGACCTGTATGTAAGATCGTGGTTCAAGCTTCGACCAAAATCCTCATTGAGGATTTTTACGGCAAACTAAATCCGCTAGGGGGCTGTAGGCTGCTATCATGGTAAAATGGCGGACCGCTTCGGAGTGGCTAATAAATGACTTTAATATGAGAAGGGAATATTTATTAACCAGTCAGAAGCCGGCCGCCATTTTACCATGATAGCAGCCGACAGCCCCCTAGCGGATTTAGTTTGGCATGAAAATCCTCATTTTGTTCCCGTTTTGCACGACATCTTTAAAAATCTGCAATTTTATTCTAACCGAAAAAATTAATACCGTAGCAGTGAAACTACTCTTTTCTCAACCATTTACAATTTTTTTTTTTTTTTTCAGACGATCGAGAAAAAAAGTTTAGCAGTATCCGTCATCCCACCCATTCGTTGCGATGAACAGATGAGATGAATCATAATAATCATGAAGAAAACCTGATGCTGGAACCAAGACTTTAACGTCGAATATGATTCCGAGAACCGCAAGGTAAAGCAAGGATAATTTTTTAATATTTTTTGAAAAGAAGAAAAAGATAATATTTAAGTATATATAAGATAAAATTCGTGGCACTAAACGCGGTAAAAGGATACTGTTTCGTGACGTACACCCGAGCACTGTTTTTCCGCCATCTTAGTTCACGTATCAACCGAGAGATGTCGCGAAGATTCGTGTTTATCAATCGTGGGTGTGATTTTATATAATTCAATGGTTGTCAAGTTGTGCGAATCGCATATTGTTAATAGTACGTAGATTGTCTAGAAATGCAACATTCGTGGTCGCGTGCGCACCGTTGTTTTACGTCCCGTCAGTGATTGACTTTATTTTGGTTTTAATATTTTTTTTATTTTTCGTTTTTCAAGTTACCAGTAAAAAGTATTTTAGTAACATTAGTTAAAAATTCGATGGTGGGATTGTAGAATTATTTTCCGGTGATCGTTATCCTGTTTTCTTTCTTCCTATAATAAAAAAAAAAAAAAAATTGTTGAACTTCTTTTTTTTTCCTAAAAATGTTGTGTTATGTTATTCGGATAATTCATTGATCGTTAAAAGTCGTTTAAATACCCGGTGATCGTTTAATTTATATAATGAATTTCAACATGGAAACGTTTTTTAATTGATTAAAAATTTAATGAGGAAAGAAAATGTTTTGCTTTCAAATGCCATTTCAAAGACGCGAACGTGATAAAACGGTTTCAGGGGATTCGAGTAACATTGGAGAAATTTCTCACTCTGCCCACGATCTAAATCGTCTATCCTTAACAAAAACCAAAGTCCCAGCCATTAGTTTATGCTTGTCAGATTCAAATATCTCACAGGTTGACACCAGCGTAGAATCCAAAAAATGGGAAAGATGGAGAGCAAACGCCAAACTGGGAATACAGTTATCCCAATTAGGATTGATTCTAAGTAACAAAGATGAATCTCCAAAGAAGAAAGAAACTGAAACTCCTCCAAAGACGAACAACAATAAAGTTACCAAAAGGGTTTCAAGTAGTTATGAAAAAATAACTGAAGAAACGATTGTGCCATTAGATTCAGATTTACAATATATAGATGATTCTGATAATACAGCTGTCAATACTAGTCCTAAAATCTGTGAAGAGAGAAAAGACTGCATAATTAATAATGGTGACGATATAAGTAGATGTGAAAATTATTGCCTAGAAAATCAAAAGTCAATTAGTGCTCAAAAAACTCAGGATAATAATAAAAACAGTACAAAAAACACGAAAGTTATGGTTCATAAAAGCGATGAAAATTCCAGTCCATCTCACCAGATCTTACTCGAGTCAACCACAGATGAAACTAAAATCACCAAAAAACAAGAAAAACTTCCTGCTTCTCCATTTTCATCATTTTGCTCCTTGTTTCACATTTCCAAAGGAACTAACGAAACTGCTGGCCTAAAGAATAACGAAGTGAAGTATAATGAACAAGATATTTCCATATCGTTTCAACATAACATTGTTACATGTTGCCCGTTGAGCAGTCCGTCTGTATCTCACGTCATCATCCAAGAACCAGAATCATATTCATCAAATGTAAAAAACCATTTCGACAATATTACAGTTATTAATAAATCTCCAAAGTCAAAAAACGGAGTCGTTTTTAACAGTTTGAAATCGATTAGTGATGCATCTCAGTGCAGGGACAGTGCCGTATTTAGTTCTGATTCGTCGCCCGGTGGGACTTCTTCGTCTGACGCTATCGCTCCCATGGCATCCCCGGAGGACACTTCCCCCGCGGGAAGCGTTTTATCGTCACCGATTTTCAGCGGGGACTCGACCGGATTTTGTGAAATCTCCCAGGAACATTTTAACGCTTCCACTTCAAAAAGTTCCTTCGGATCGAATTTAGCTAGTCCGATGTCTTTAGGATATTCGATGCCTCGGGCGAAGTTTAAGCTTTTGCATGAGGGTGATATTCAAGTTTGTTATCTGAATCACACGAGAACTATTATTAGTAAGGTGTTGAGCTCAAAGTTCCTAAGAAGATGGGAAACGCACCACATCTACCTCAATGATGACTGCATCACGTCCAAAACAGTAAGTTTTTTTTTAAGTTTAGAACGAAAAAATGAATCTTATTCATCAACTTTTCGACCGTAGTCTTTTTAAAAATGATCACGTGACCGTTTGTTTGCAGAAAAATGTAGCGGCCACATTGGATTTTTCAAATTCGGCGTGTCGTTTTGAGATGCAGGTTTTCACTTGCAGGAATGTTTTTGAAAATTTTTTTTATGATTGACTGAACGAAGCTGAGAAAAATTTTTTAAATGGCCTGTTCTGTTTTATTCCAAAGCTGATTATGTCAGTCTGGAAGCAAAAAAGGTTTGGGTTTTTTGAATCAAAAGAGTTTCGCTGTGATCGGCTGAAGGATCCGGAAAAAAACTTGGGGGGGGGGGGGGTATTCTTTTTTATTCAAGAGCGTTTTATCATGAGTTTTTCTGCTTGAGTTGCATATTTGATATTTTGAGTTTATGAGTATTGGTAGGTTACTTGTAGGCTTGGACTTTATGTACTTTTACATGACAAACGTCCAAAAAATGTTTGGTTTGACCACTGGGTTGACAAAAAAAGAACAAGAAGCTTGAGGCGGAAAAATGAGTTGGAATCAATGCTTGTCCCAGATCGTTTTTTTTTTTTTTTTCTTTTTTCAAGGAACATTGTTATGCGATCTAATCTTGATTGGCCCAAATCTCCGTTAATTAATGATAAGAAAGGAGACAATAAATTTATTTAGCCATGCAATTAGAGAACGAATTCATGAATTAAAGAACGAATGACTTTAAAAATGAATGAATTAATTGAACGAATGACTATAAAAGTGAATGAATGAATTAAAGAACGAATGACTAAAAGTGAATGAATGAATTAAAGAACGAATGACTTTAAAAATGAATGAATCAATTAAAGAACGAAAGACTTTAAAAGTGAATGAATGAATTAAAGAACGAATGACTTTAAAAATGAATGAATTAATGAACGAATGACTTTAAAAGTGAATGAATGAATTAAAGAACGAATGACTTTAAAAATGAATGAATTAATTGAACGAATGACTATAAAAATGAATGAATGAATTAAAGAACGAATGACTTTAAAAATGAATGAATGAATTAAAGAACGAATGACTTTAAAAGTGAATGAATTAATTAAAGAAGAATGACTTTAAAAATGAATTAAGGAACGAATGACTAAAAGTGAATGAATGAATTAAAGAACGAATGACTTTAAAAATGAATGAATCAATTAAAGAACGAAAGACTTTAAAAGTGAATGAATGAATTAAAGAACGAATGACTTTAAAAATGAATGAATTAATGAACGAATGACTTTAAAAGTGAATGAATGAATTAAAGAACGAATGACTTTAAAAATGAATGAATCATTAAAGAACGAAAGACTTTAAAAGTGAATGAATGAATTAAAGAACGAATGACTTTAAAAATGAATGAATTAATGAACGAATGACTTTAAAAGTGAATGAATGAATTAAAGAACGAATGACTTTAAAAATGAATGAATTAATTGAACGAATGACTATAAAATGAATGAATTAATGAACGAATGACTTTAAAAATGAATGAATGAATTAAAGAACGAATGACTTTAAAAATGAATGAATGAATTAAAGAACGAATGACTTTAAAAGTGAATGAATTAATTAAAGAAGAATGACTTTAAAAATGAATTAAGGAATTAAAGCAGTCAGAACTGCCAGAAATTTTCTAATTATACTAATCATTGATTAAATCCAAAGAATGATGTACGTAAAGTGTGAAATTAACCCCAAATGCTTTAAAAAAATATTATAAACATTGAAAAAAAAAAAAAGGAAGAAAAAGTATTTGCCGTGGAGTATGACAGTTGAATTCTTCGGACGATTTTCATATACAAATTTCTTGTTTTTAAACACATTTTCTCGGCAATTTCTTGTCAAATACGGATCCGCACTTATTTATTTACTGTTTGCTAAATGCACTGGCTATGAAATTATTTTTTCCTTCCGTTATCTGAATTTTTTAACTAAAAAATTGAGTCAGGGACAAGCTGGAGGATTACGATTTTTTACTAATTTCCCCCCCCCCCAAAAAAACCGTTTTTGTTATTTTACAAGCTAAATCATTTTTTGCCAAACTAAGTAATGAACGTTTGTCAAGTTTTATTTTTCATTTGTTCTGCATATTGCATTTTTGCATTTTTGCATTTTTGCATTTTTAATCTAAAAATATGGTATTAAATAGGGTGGACAAAATTTTTCCCTATTTGAAATATTGACCCAGAAATGAAGTGATAAATCTATCCAAAAAGATCCCTATGCACTTGTCCAGTGTAAGAGTAAAGGCCGAATATCTGAAGCAGCTTTTTCTTTCCCTTATATTTCTTTAAATTTAAGTACAAAGTTGAAGAATTGAATGAATGAACTAAAGAAAGTTACTATTAGGCACTGTACAATTAATATTCCCATTCAAACAAAATAGTAAACAAAAGGAAAAGAAAACTGGAAACGAGACAATTTTTTTTTTAATAAATCAAGGAGAAAAATATGCAGAAAACGAAAATAGGAAGGAAAGGGTATAAGAAAAAGAAAAAAAATAACGTAAAGAACAAATTAGGAATTAAGAGAGAATTTAAAAAAGAGCGAAATAAATGGATGTACAGTTGCTGTAGAAGGAAAAAAAAATTTAATTCAATTAACATTAGTCCTATATTATCTAATTTGTTTTCTTTCTTTTTTGATTTATATCTTACAATGTTTGTCGCGTTTAAGTGTATTAAGTTTAGGATGGTGGCACGTCGGCTTGGTAAGAAATTTTATGTCATGGATATGAAATACTTAAAACTATAGTTGATCGAAAACCCGAAAAATGCCTGAATAGGTATGAATGCGTCACAGAGCCATGTCCCGGTTTACGGTAATTTTTTCTTCTTGGAATAAAATTTTTTAGATCAAACATTGGAGGCCAAGACGTTTTAATTATATACGATTGATAAAGAGAGTTTCTTTTAAAAAGTCTTGTAACATAAATTAAAGATTAACCGTTAAGTACATTAAAAAATGAGAGGATTTTCAGCACTTAATAAAATAACAAATTTTATTATGAAAGAAAATATAGGGAAAGAGGTTTATTTATTTTTTTTTTTTCACTTTTAAATTACGCCAATGGGGTAAACAAATTAATAATACATTTTTATTATTATTATTTTTTTTTTTTTTGCCGACTACCTAATATTTTCTTTGATCAAAAAGCCAGTCTCTTAAGGCCTAGTTCCGGTTCCATGATCATCCAGTGCTAACCGGTTCAGGAACTGCATCAACCTTAGAACCGGTTCGTTCGGAAGTACGTAATTTTGCATACATGCATTATTTTTTGTTTAAAATCCAAGACAAGACAAGACAAAAAAAAAAGTGAGATTTGATTGACGTAATAAATATTACGTCAATTTAGTGCTTAGCTTACGGGCAGACGTTAATTTGGTCAAGGAATCAGGTCCCCGCGAGCGCTGACGTCATCCTAAAGGACAAAATGAGTTTTAAAACTAAGGGTGGTAAAATAAATCACATTGAAATAGTTTTTCTCATAAAAACTTAATTCGTGCGATGGAAGAAAACACGAAAGAAAAGAAAAAAGTAAAAATAAAATAAAAAAAGTCCTTCGATGGTTTTCACAGAAAAGCGTGCAAGGCCGTGGGCAGGCGTTAAAAAATTCGTCAGAAAGTCCTGATGATCAACTCGATTTCTCTGAAATTTTCTATATTTTCAGATTTTTCTTTTTTTTCGGTAGAAGTCTGTAACTGGGTTAAGTCATCAAAGTTGCCCCCCTTCCCCCCCTCTCCCCTTTTTTTTCCTCTCGTTTGCTTCGGTTTAATTACAAGGGCTGCGGCTTTTTTTCCCCCCTTTTTCTCGTTTGATTAATCGATTTATGTTTGTTTTACCGATCATAATTCGTGCATGATTGATTAAGAATCACAGGGTCAATCATAAGGAAGGACGCATAAATGAAAAAAATATTATTTTTGATTCAGTTTAATAACTCTCCGGTCGTAAAATTATAATTGGATCGGTTAAATAACATTTTTTTTTTCTTTTTGAATTGTTTCTGTAATTTTTGTCCTTTTTTTTTTTCTTTCCGTTTTTGGGATTTGATTTAATTTAAAAAGTAAAAAAAAAAAGGAAAAATTGAGATGGAAATCGCTGAAAAGTTAGGAAGTAACATTTAATTATCTTTCATAAGAGGTTACTTACCTACCGTTTGTTTGCAATAGAAATTCATGATCGCTTTTATTGACATTACGCAAGATAATGAATTCGTATTGCAAACAAAATCAGGGGAACAGGTGGAAAAAATTGTGCATGGGAAAATGTTGAACTTACGAAGGGTGTGCAGCATCAGTCAGTGAGTTCCCATTTTTTTTTTTTTAGGAAAATTATATTACCGTAGACGGGGGTGAAGTTGAAAGGTTTTAGAGTTTAACTGCTTATAAAATCTTATCCGATTAAGATTTCTAGCTCATTTTTTTAAAAAAAATTTGGGTTTTCATAAATATTGTCGATACCGAAAATTAAAAATTTTTTACCCTTTCTGAAAGCTCAAAGAAAATTAGAAACCATCTTTTTCAACTTTACCCCATGTTTGAAGTCAAATTGTACACGAATTAATGTTAATTTTTTCTAAGTTTTTAAAAGGAACTAAAGAATCGGAATTTTTGGATTGTTTATTTGCTCTATTGCCTTAATTTTCGAAACAGCATCCAGGAAATGTTTTCCAGAAGCAAAATTTGGTAAAAGCTTGAAGTCTGCGACCTTTCAATTTCATACCGAGTCTCTCTTAAAATTTGAAATTTTTTAAAAAAAGCCACTCAGCCCTCTGTCTTGAGTCACTGGGCTGTGTGCATGTGCAAAATTGTAATTTTTTCCTTGTGTTTCGATGATTAAATTGACATTTAAGTTTGATTTGGATAAAGAACTGTCGCGAAAATTAATTGTTGCCTTTTGCATGTTGTAACAATATGTTAATGTGATAACGTTAAGGACGATAGCTTTGACATTAGCGACAGGTTGAGGAGGAGCGCTACTTTGTCGCTTAACCCTTTTTTTTTGTTTAACTATCTCCCTATGTAAATTCAACGACATCTTATCGCATCATGCTTTTCTCTAATCGCTACAAAATAGTCGGTTTAACATATTGTGTCTTGTTTATTTGCCCCTTACTTAGTATACTACACAAATACTAATCATTTCGAACGAACATAATTCAAGAAAAAATTCAGGAGACCTTTTGATTAAGTGAGATTTTATTTATTTGTCATGTTTTAGGACATTGTTGTTTGGAAAATAATGTAGTCTTAATAATTGTCCTGCATGTTGAAGGGAAAATCCGAACACAAGAAACATATAACAGTATCAAAGAAACTCGTTCGTTCTCAAAAGTCTTTTGCCCATGATTTAAAATCATTTCAAAAACATGTTGAGGCGCAAAGTCGCTACGAACATGTTGAATGTAAGTGACGATCGTATGTTCGCGTTATTCTTAAGCAAACAGTTGGAAGAACAAGTTAAAACGCAAATTCACTGCGGACATGTTGAACGATCGGTAAATATGATTTTTAATGAACATGTTGAACGAAGAAGTTTGCCGAGCATGTTATTACTCAACACGAATTAAAACCTAGGCCCGTTAACCATTGAAAGCGAAAGAAAGACCTGTATGGAACATATTGGGTAATTATTTTCGTCTAACATGTTCGTATTGTATTTGCGCCCAAGCTCAATACGGCTTAAATTCACTAAGGACATGTTAAACGTACTATGTTTATACTAACAAGTTTATGATTAATTTTGAGTTCTTGGAAACTTTTTGAGGTTGTTGCCGAGCATGTTAGATGCTTTGGCGTAAATTCACTGCAAGTATGTTGGCTGAACATGTTAACCAAACCCGTTGGTGTATATGATTTTTAGTAACCGCTTTGGACGGACCACTTTCGTAAAAATCTTCAAAATGCAGACTCATGTCGAATGGATCGGAAAAATTATAATTTGACGGACATTTTTGCTTAACGTGGGAAAAGCACCGCACTGCTTGTCCAATGCTACCCAAAAAAATATTGGTTGAGCATGTTCACCGAATGTTTTTCGTCATGTTCACCCATTTTTGTAGTGAATTTTATTCTTTTAGGGACTTTTCGTAGTGAATTTCGCCGAAAATGTTAATGAACATGTTCGATGCATATGTTGGACAATTACGGTTCGTAACCAACATGTTGGACAAACTTGTTTTGTAAAACTTTCAGGGTTCAAATCCTCTACCTGTTTAATAAATATGTTTTGCACATGTTCGATAAACTATTTTCATTTAACTTAGTCCAAAAAAAAAAAGTTGCACTGCTTGACTAGAGCTGTCCTGGAGAAAATGTTCGTTGAACATTAAATGAACAGGTTTGGCACCGTTCGCAAATCGACAGCAAACACCATCAATGCTTACGTTGAACACACATGATTTTCATTCAACAAATTAGACAAACTTGTTTCCTAAAACTTTCATTGCGCAAATCTTTCTACCTGTTGAATAAAAATGTTTTGGACATGTTCGACAAACATTTTTTATTAACGTAGTAAACTAAAAAAAAAAACGCACGGCTTGACTTGAGATTTCCCGGAGAAAAAGTTCGCTGAACATATTAAATGAACATGTTTGGCACCGCTCGCAAATCGACAGCAAACATCATCGGTGCTTGACATGATTTTCATTCAACAGGTTGGTCAAACTTGTTTAATGAAACTTTCAGGGTTCAAATCCTCTGCCTATGTTAACAAGCCTAAAACTTTGCCTTACATGTAGTCCGGTCTGTGGAGGTTTTAATAATGAAAAAATTCGAGAAAGGAATTTTATTCCATAGAATGCTAGTATAAGATGTAAGAAACCTTGTGTGAAAAATGCGACCAAATCTGATCACGGGTTTGGCAGTTATTCCACAAAAAAGGTCCCAATTTTTCATTTTTCGAATTTTTCATACCGATTTTTATAATCGGGGAAAAATCGCATTGGTATCATCTTATTCAGCGTAAAATTCTGCGTTGATCAGTTTTTTATTCGACTTTGTACGATAAATAGAAGCAAAGTTAAAAATTATTTCATGACTTGAAAAAAAACGGTAAAATAGCTCAAAAATGGCAACTTTTTCTATCTTAGCTTGCGCATCGAAAACGGTGCGTTGTACAAAAAAACTGTAAATGGGTGGTTAAAAGTACTTTTTAAGGCGAATAAAATGAGACCAAGTACGATGCTCTACGATGAAGTAGAGCCGACTTAGGAGAGGCTTTAGATAGGGTATTTTACTAATTTTTTTATTTTAACGCTAAATCGGCCTTTTATCGACGAAGAGGGACAGGATTTGAATTTTTTTGTGTTTTAAGTGTCTGAAATCTATGAAAATAAGTTACGTCATGTGGTTTGACAATTCCCAAATGCCAGGTCCATGTGGCGAATTGAAATAGTAAAATTTTGTGGCTAAAAAAGTTGGACAAAATTAAGGGTGGGGTGGTAAATATTTGAATGATATTTCTCCATGGCATTTCAAAGTGAAATAAGGGAAGGGGCTAAAATAAATGAATGACTTTGAAAATAATTAGCAAACTTATTAAAAAGTATTTTATATACTGTACATATAGTGCATATATGAAACTTATATTTTTTCGTATTGGATATTCCTTACAACTTGGTAACTTTGATTGGAATGTTCGAAGTTTTGAAATGTACTCTTCTAAATCTTTGTTCAATTTTTTCTTTTACATCTTTGCTTAACTTTCCTTTTTAAAAGGCAGTGATGTCCATGCCATGGAGAAATATCATTCAAATATTTACCACCCCACCCTTAATTTTGTCCAACCTTTTTAGCCACAAAATTTTACTATTTCAATTCGCCACATGGACCTGGCATTTGGGAATTGTCAAACCACATGACGTAACTTATTTTCATAGATTTCAGACACTTAAAACACAAAAAAATTCAAATTCTGTCCCTCTTCGTCGATAAAAGGCCGATTTAGCGTTAAAATTAAAAAAATTAGTAAAATACCCTATCTAAAGCCTCTCCTAAGTCGGCTCTACTTCATCGTAGAGCATCGTACTTGGTCTCATTTTATTCGCCTTAAAAAGTACTTTTAACCACCCATTTACAGTTTTTTTGTACAACGCACCGTTTTCGATGCGCAAGCTAAGATAGAAAAAGTTGCCATTTTTGAGCTATTTTACCGTTTTTTTTCAAGTCATGAAATAATTTTTAACTTTGCTTCTATTTATCGTACAAAGTCGAATAAAAAACGGATCAACGCAGAATTTTACGCTGAATAAGATGATACCAATGCGATTTTTCCCCGATTATAAAAATCGGTATGTAAAACTCGAAAAATGAAAAATTGGGACCTTTTTTGTGGAATAACTGCCAAACCCGTGATCAGATTTGGTCGCATTTTTCACACAAGGTTTCTTACATCTTATACTAGCATTCTATGGAATAAAATTCCTTTCTCGAATTTTTTCATTATTGCAGTGATTTTTAATTTCCACAGACCGGACTAATGGTCTTCCCATCACGTTCGTCGTAAATTTTGAGTCCGCAGTGAATTTCCGCGCTATAAAATTTGTCAAAAGACATACTAATTAGATACATAGTCGTCTAAATTACTACCTCCCGGAAACTATTTTTAACTTCCCTGCTTTTACCTATGTTATAATGTAGACACAGCAAATAAGTCTTAAAACTATATTAATTACCTTACTTTTTTTTTTTTTTCGTTTCATCCAAAAACAAATAAAAATTCCGTTCCAAAAACAAATAAAAAAAAAAAAAAGGTTGTATAACATTTATTAATTTTTTTTCCTTTTATGTAATGTTAAAGTCGTTGGCCTGCGTTATATTTGATGAAAGTAGTCAATGTTTTCAGGTTATATCGGCTTGCGTATCATATATGGATTTTCTAGGAATCGAATACATTAAGGAAATTAAATTTTGCAAGAGAGAACTTCCTGTTTCTATTTTGTGTTCTTTTTCTTTCTTTTTTTTTTGCGAATAAATTTAAAAAAAGAAAAGGAGAGTGGGGAGAAGTTAATATCATAAACTTTTTTATTAAACTGTGTATTTTTATGAATCAAAATGTGATTAATTAATTAATTTCTTTTAATAGCTAAGTTATAAAAAAATAATCTTTTGTTTTTAACTGGCTTCATTTTTCTAAAGAAGCCTGAATAATGCTTTCAGAGGGAATCGATAAAGAAGGAGAAGAAACTTACTCGGGAGACATTTACAGGGTGGAAAAATTTTTAAAAAAATGAAAAAATCGAGTAGGAAAAAAATTTTTAATAATGTCGAATTTATTTTTCTGAAAAATGCGGGGGGTTTTTTTCGGAAAAAATAAATTCGAAAATAATTTGTTTCTTTTATTAAAGCTAATCAGAGTTTTCGATTTCATAACTTTTACTTCCCTTTTTTTTTTTTTTTTTTTTTTTTTTTTTTTTTTTTTTTTTTCAAAAAAAGCTTCTTTTTTTGTGTTCGTTTAAAAAGCGAATAATTTTGAATATGACGATCACGGAACCAAATGATTCGATTAACCTGATGTATGGGTAATTATCAAGTTTCATGACGTCACAACATTCCCGTTTCGAATTTCCATGCAAACTTTTTTCTTTTTTTTTTTTCGAAATTAATGGACTCCGTTAATGTAAACCGAAAAAAAAAGGGAAAATTCGATGCTAGACTAGGCTGGTGTTGGTCTCAAGGCTGAATTAATCTGTGATTCATCATCGGAAACAAATATTTGAATCTCTTTTGCAATTTTCACCTGAATATCGATTCATTGAACTTGAGGAATGAGTCAACTCAAGAAAATTTTACTGCAAATTAGGTTTCGGTTTTGCATATGAATCAGTGACGTAGAGGTGTAAAATGGATGATTTTTGTGAGGGTCGAACTCGGCGCAGTCGTCGAAAATAGAGTAACAATTAAAAGTGCAAACGGTAGGGCTGGCAAAGGGTTGTTTGTAGTTATAAGGGGTCGCCCATAAGTTGCTTAAGCATTATTTTGACTGGTTTCGACCCCCTCTTCCCCGGTAGTAAGCTTCCTTTTTTAAAGAAGATTTAACGTCAGAGTAAAATCCAGGTTTCTTGAAATGACTCCCCTTTATACCACTCTTATACCACTTTAAACCACCCTTAATACCACTCTTACATCACCCTCAATCCCACTTTATACCACCCTTAAATACCCCTTAATACCATTTTATACCACCCCTAATACCACTCTTGTACGTACCACCCTAATACCACTCTTCTACCACTTTATAACGCCCTTAATACCACTTTTTCATATTCCTTATGCACCTCCTGTTCTCTTTTTTTTCCCACGCCTCTGGATGCAAGGAAAACAATTTTTTTTTCCCTATGTGACATACTGCACTAATTTATATTTTCCATTTTGGCGGAAAAATAGTCTCAACTTTGAACTTATTGTAACCTTTTCAGGAAAAACACGAGAGGGGGAGGAGGGGGAGGGTTAGAGATATCATTCTGCTGACGGTTTTGAGTTGAGTTAAATGAAAGGGAAGTGCGAGCGGCTGGTTAATGGTTTATTGCCCTTTTACAGTATATAGACATGTGGGCGTTTATTTAATTTTTTTTTTGAATACTGTGCAGAGAAGTCGAATTATTGCTTCAGACATTTAGAGTTTAATTTTTAATTTCCTTTACTTTGGAACGATACTTTTCTGGTTTTGATGGATGATTTTTTTTTTCGCTTTGATATAGGGATCGACGAGGAAAATATTAAAATTTTTTCCGGGGTTGTGGGTTTTCAATATTTTTTTTTTTTATGAAAAGGAAATCATTTGATTTTTATTCAGATATTAAAAGAAAATTTAATATGGGGGAAAAAGATAGAGTCGAACGTCGATAAGTGGCACTTCGATTAGTGGAAACCTCCTTTAATGAAAGGAAATTTTTCTTCTCTGAACAATTGTTAAGCCCATCTTTTTCTCAATAAAATTGCCTCGATAAGGGGAACATTGAAGTAATTTAAAAAAAGAAATATGATGAATGTAATTTTGACAAATTTTTTAAAAAAATTTGTATGGGGCAGGACGGATTTAGTTGGACCCTTTAGTTCGCAGAGCATAGTTTGACTCAGGGCAGAGATTGTCCTTTAAACAACTTGTCACTTACCTGCTACAGTAACATATAAGCAAACTCTACAAAATGACCGCTATTTCACGATGAAACATGTTGCAGTAACATGTTGGCAATATGTTATTTTTCGAAGCTGTAACATATTTAAAATATTTTTCGGAGCTGTAACATGTTGACATGTAACATGTTGACAACATGTTGGCAACATGTAGAAGCTTTTACATGTTATAGACTTAAAATTAAAACTTGACTTGTCTAAACTACACCTACCCTTAAGTCTGCATTAGGGTGTTCATTATTAGGACTCTTTTTCTCGGGTATATCTAAGTTATAGGGATTCGGTACCAGTACCAGAGATATTTAACTGTGCCAAGTTTCGGCTCATACGGACATCGTTAACACGTGCCTCAAACGGCCTAAAAATTTCAAAATCCCGTAAGAACAGAAAAATTAAAAGTTTTATTTGTGCGTGAAAATAGTTGTTTCCTATCAGGATATTTATGCAGATTATGAAAATGAAGTCATAATTTCCGTATCTCAATCCGTTTTGATCCTATAGAACAAAACAGATAAAAAATTCACTGTGTATGGCTATATCCATATTAATTTTCTGACCTTTTGAGGCACCTGTTAACGTTGTCCGACAGAGTTGAAATTTGGCACAAGTTAAATATCTCTGGTAGTGCAGTTGTACCAAATCCCATTACTTAGAAAGATACGAGAAAAAATTTCTAATAAGGACCACCCTTGTCTGCATTGTAATCTGATATATTTCGCCCAAAATTTGACTATTATAATGCTATGTTCTCTACAACACCCATTGCATTGGCTATTTCGCCATCTTTGTTGCACTCGGAGGTACCGATTTCCTATTAAATGAATCACTTTTCTGTCTGTTAATTTCTGTGCCACGTTTACTTGGACGTTTGAATCATGAAATCACGACAAAATTACCATAAGAGAAAGATTTGATTGGGTATGAAATATTCCCTATAATAATAATAATAATGATGTCGATTTCGTTGAATCCTGTACTTTTCCTTAAGCTGGAAACGGTCAACACACTCCTGCTAACTAAGACTTTTTCCTCAATCATAACCCTGATGCACATTATGTAACTTAGTTGAAACTTTCGTGTTTATCACGTGAAATTTTCAGTAATATCCCACGTGATTTCAAACCCACGCCAAACGGTAAATCTAGAGACAGTCATATATATATATTTTAACCCTTGAAGTTGAGATAATGTTAAGCCAAACTGCTAATAAACAGATGTTTAGGTTTTTTAAAAAAATTTTGTTAGTGAAAAAAGAATTTGAGGTAATCGCGTGATTTCGGCTCCAGGGGTGTAGGGCGGATGATACCTAATGACAAAGCTGACAGTTCGATACCTCGGAGGCTCTAAAACACCTACATCATCCGCGGAATGGAGATGCAGTATGTTATAGATTTTATTTTCATTTTCATTTTTATTTTCAAAACATTTAAATAACAAACAACACAAGCAATCCGCGAGTTGTAAAACCGACCATTTGCAATTTTAGAGGGAAATCAGGGAAATTTCTGAACACGAGAAGGACTTCATTCAATTTTTCAATTCTTTTTAAGGCTTTAATCCTGAGACGATGTCCAATTTATGAGAGTAAGCCACGTTTTTTACAATTAAGAATATAATTTTTTCATCACACAGCGCAGAAAAGTCCACTTTTCCGCCCTAGGGCGGATAAATAGAAGTGTTTACAGACTATTTTACGCCGTACTTGGTGATGAAAAATAACTTTCAATGCAAGAAATGCAGACGACTTGCCCGTCTCGACCTATTTAAGGCCCTCGCCTTCGGCTCGGGCCTAAAACTCGGTCTCGACGGGCAATTTTGTCGTTTGCATTCCTTGAATAGAAATCTAATATTTCATTGAGATCTGGGAAAATAAAAGTTTTCGTAACACTTGTAATCGCCTTTTTGGTTTTGAAAAATTCTTCAATGGGGGAGGCAGACGCCAAACTCATCCGCCTGGGTTAGAGACCCTATATAAAAAGGGACTGGCGAACTTAAATCTCGGCCGTGTAAACAGATCCGGAAACTCCTTATCTTATACATAAGAGATCTTGGCGCGCATAACTACGCGAAAATTAGTTCTTCCTTTCTACTACCGTAAGCTCTATTTGTACGAGAGACCATTTTTGATTGGTCGTTGTAATTTGTAAACAGCGATGGCGGCGCACGACCATATAGACGTCTATACAACCGTGGTCCCAACTTAAACAATTAAACTTGTTGCGTCTCTCAAGATCAACGAGCCATCAGTGGCCCGTTTCAGAACTAAAGTGTGCGTAGTTAAGCGGGAAATGAACGGCATGGTAAGTTTCCGGACCTGTCTATGCGGCCGTGACTTAAATTGACGCCATATTATTCAATATGGCAGTTTACAATGCAGAAGCTTGAGCAGAAGAAAAATCGCCACCTTGAAAGTCGTTGAAAGTAAAGCCAACTTGGATTTAGGAATTTCGAGAAGGCTTTTCCCGGACAAAAGAAAATGGAATAAAAAACTGAGTCACGGCCGTATAGACAGGTCCGGAAACTTTTCATTCCGTTCATGTCCCGCTTAACTACGCACATTTTAGTTCTAAAACAGGCCATTAATGTCGCTGCGATTTTCAGAGACGCAACATGTCTAATCGTTTAAGTTGGGACCATGGCCGTATAGACGTCTTGGCTGTGTGCCGCCATCGTCGGTATTAAATCTCAACGACCATAAAAGCGTGTCTCTAACGCTTACGGTGGTAGAAAGGAACAACTAATTTTTGCGTAGTTAAGCGGGGCAAGATTAGGGTGGCCCAAAAAAAATCGGCCATCTCTGATTTTCGTTCCCTAGCGAAAAATGGGTTCTTTAGGGTCTTGGAACACTTGTGATTTTTTTTCAGATTTTTAAAAAAATTTTTAGAGGTGGCGCCCGAATTTTTTATGTTTTTTTTTACTTTTCGCACTTTTATTTGATCAATTTCAAAATTCGCAGGAAAAAATTTGAAAATAAAAATTGATCTTTTTAGGGTATAATACTTATTATGTATGTATCCAGAAAAATTTGATTTTGCCGAAAAATGAGACCTTATGGGTGTTATGTGACTTATTTCGGCGAAAACGGGTTTTTTTATATCTGGGTAGCCCCAAAAGTTAAAAAAATTTCAAGATAGCCAAAATGACCCAAAATAATGTAGATTCATCGCCTTTAATCCATTTTTGGAGAAAATTTATTTTGCGTGGATATGGACGGTTTTAGTTTAAAAAATATATTTTTAAAATTTAAAAAGTTGTTTATTATTTTATGGTGTCCCATTTTGATTCTACACCTCAAAATCGATTCTACTAGCTCCAGATACCTTCTCCAATTTTTTTCAGATTTTTAAAAATGTATAGGGTTGCTACCAGCCTTTATAGGTTTTTCTCGAAAATGCTTATGCTAAAAGTGTGATTTTTTTGACCGCAAAATAAAAGTCGGTCTTTTTCAAATCTGAGAAACTACTTTATGTTTTTGACCCGTAGAATTCAAAAATGACCATAAAATTACGTACGTTGCGGGAAAAACCCGATATCTCCACACCAATTACCAATTTTAACAATTCATTACTTATCAATTGGTGTGGAGATATCGGGTTTTTCCCGCAACCGTACGTAATTTTTATGGTCATTTTTGAATTCTACGGGTCAAAAAACATAAAGTAGTTTCTCAGATTTGAAAAAGACCGACTTTTATTTTGCGGTAAAAAAATCACACTTTTAGCATATAAGCCATTTTTCGAGAAAAACCTATAAAGGCTGGTAGCAACCCCTATACATTTTTTAAAAATCTGAAAAAATTGGAAGGTATCTGGAGCTAGTAGAACCGATTTTGAGGTGTAGAATCAAAATTGGACACCATAAATAATAAACAACTTTTTTAAATTTTAAAATATTATTTTTTAACCTAAAACCGTCCATATCCACGCAAATAAATTTTCTCCAAAAATTGTTAAAGGCGATGAATCTACATTATTTTGGGTCATTTTGGCTATCTTGAAATTTTTTTAACTTTTGGGGCTACCCAGATATAAAAAACCCGTTTTCGCCGAAATAAGTCACATAACACCCATAAGGTCTCATTTTTCGGCAAAATCAAATTTTTTCTGGATACATACATACATAAGTATTATACCCTAAAAAGATCAATTTTTTATTTCATCAAATTTTTTTCCTGCGAATTTTTGAAATTTGATCAAATAAAAGTGCGAAAAGTAAAAAAAACATAAAAAATTCGGGCGCCACCTCTAAAAATTTTTTTAAAAATCTGAAAAAAAATCACAAGTGTTCCAAGACCCTAAAGAACCCATTTTTCGCTAGGGAACGAAAATCAGAGATGGCCGATTTTTTTTGGGCCACCCTAGGCAAGATCTCCCATGTATAAGGGATAGGAGTTTCCGGACCTGTTTATATGGCCGTGAACTGAGTTAAAAGATTTAAATTTCATATATTGGTAAAACTGAGAAATCTTCAAATTTTCATCCGATTCCCAGTATGACGATCCATTATGGCTTCTAAAAAGCGAACTAATCAAATTTATCGGTGAATTCGCCAGTCTCTTTTTTTATATGGGGTCGCTAGTGGGTATTGTCTGCTGTAACGGTCATATTGTTGTTATCCAATCAAGCTCTTATTGGACGACTACAATGTGACCGCTACAGCAGACGGTCGCTAGTGTCGCTAGGGTCGCTAGTGAATACTAGCGACCCTAGCGGATGAGTTTTATTGCGTCTGCCTCCCAATTTTTCAGCAATGGTTACTTGTAGCTATGTCGTATTTTTAAGGTTCGGTGTAACAATAAAACAATTTTAACAATTATTTTTAGACGAAATATTTCAACTTTTTGGGGTACAAATGTAACGCCAGAAAGATTGGATTGCCTAAAAATCTTACTCATATATGCTCTCTTACATAACTTGTCGGACATTAAATGTCGACTTTATTATATACCACCTATTTTTCTAGAATTTTCTTGCTAGTTTTACGTATCCCGACACAACCTTTTTGTATTTTTGCAAAAGAAATTAGAAGAACACAGACATAGCCTATCGACCCTGGACAAATGATGCGAAACCCATCATTACACATCAGTGCATGCATATTATTACTCTGTCCCGATCTTTTTTTTTTTTTTTTTTTGTTTTTATCATCTTATCGCTGTTTATTTTTTCACCCTCTGTCATTTCCTGAGACGCAATACCGATATTTCGCATAAGATAACTTTCCACTTTATCCTTCATAACTTTTTCGAAGACTGTCTATTTGAGTTATGTCTTCAGGGGAAAGGGCTGTAATACAATTTAAGCCTTTTTGTATAATTTTTTTTTTTGCTCGCATTCAACCGTCTTACTTTTTTCATCGTGTCTTTTTTATACATGACTATATGCTCTATAAGGAAAAATTAATTTACAGTCTTGTATGTTTTATCTAATAATAGCTGAAGTGTGAAGATTTTTTTTTCCTATTGTTTGAGCAGTTTTCCCGGTATCCAACAATGCAGAACTGTGACTCTGAATGATAGCAAGGTAAAGTGATAAAAGTGCGTCATGATTTAGGAGTTTAAATATTTCAGTGCTGTAATAAATAAAAATAACACTTTGTCGGCCAAATTTCGAAATTTGGAATTACCCGATTGCTCCCAAATATTATTTTGCTCTATTATATCTATAAAGGTAAAGCACTAGTCCAAAGAGACGTTTAAAAGGAAAAAAAAGCGATACCGGTATTGCTCAGTTATGCAACCGATGATGCAAACTCAATTTTAAATTTTTTAACACTTTTCCCAAAAATTTTTTAATATTATTTGTATGAATTAGGGGGTCGCTGATTCCGAATCTGAAATTAGTTTTTAGATTGGAGGCATTGGTGGCCCACCAGAAAATACATTTTTTTTATATATGGTTTTCTGCACTCTGATTTCAAATCTGACATCCAATTTTACGTAGGCGCACGCGCGGGCTCCCGTAATAACCCCCGCCATCTTTAATTTTAATTTTTTCAAAATTTAGATTTCAGATTCAGAATTAGCGGTTCAAACCCCCCCAAATATTTAGTTTTTATTATTTTTAAACTTATAAACGCTTCTACATAGAAAAAGCGGTTTTGCCCATAAGCTAAACGTAGGTGAAGCATTTTTGTTAAATAAATATTGCATAAATGACTGTCCATCCGTTATTTACTTACATTTTTAAGTTCATAAGAATAAAGAGAGCAATAAATAAAGCGTTTATAAAATTCGAATATAAAAAATCTGTAATATTGTAAATAGGATTTTACCAACCACCCGCCATCTTGAGTTTGGTTTTTTTTTTAAATTCTGACTTCATATTTGGTTTCAGCAGGTCAACATACTTACATAAGTTTGCCGTCCGGCAAACGGTAGATGTGGGTTCGATGCCCATTCGGCTCAAGTACCCGACGAAATGTTTTCTCTCAATGTTGTTTGTTTGTCCATAAAAGTTAAGGACTTTAGAGATTTCGGCTTTTATAATATTATAAAAGGCGATCGTTTTTCCTCTTAATACTTACATACTTACGTAGTTACATGGGTTTTACAATTTTTAAAGAAAATGAATAGAAGTGTTAAGGTGACGCAGGAGTGATTCATTTTTTTGAACACCCTATACTTCGAAAAACGCTAATATTATTGTTTTGGAGCCAGATATCAAAATTCCGTTTCCGAGCAACAATTTTTATCAATCTTATGCACCTTCAGGAAAAATTCTATACCTGACCATTCAGTACTTTTTCGGGAAACTTTGATTTAGGATAAATTCCCGGGAATTTATAGTAGATTAAGGTTTCCCAAAAAAGTACTGTATGGTCAGGTATGGAATTTTTCCTGAAGGTGCCTAATATTGATATATATTGTTGCTCGGAAGCGGAATTTTGATATCTAACACCAAAAGGATAATATTTGCATATTTCGAAGTATAGGGTGTTCAAAAAAATAAATCACTCCTGCGTCGCCTTAAGTAGAACCCCGACATTGGAATTCGGAAATATGGTTTTCATTACTATTTTGTACCCGTTTAGTACCAGGAAAATAAAATTTTGTACCTTTCATAATCTCCGAGAAAAACGGAAATGAAAAGTCACGGTCCTACTTAATGCTGGACCCCGACTTTTCTTTTTTATTTTTCTCTAGAAAAATAAATAGTACAAAACTTTATTTTCCTGACACTAAACGGTACTAAACGAGTACAAAATTATAGCGCAAAAATAATTTTTTATCTAGTAGTGCTTCCTACCTAGGTAGCGCACACTCTAGGAGTGCTTCTTACCTAGGTAGCACCCACTCTAGGTAGCGCACCTTCTAGGAGTGCTACCTAGGTCCAGCATAAAGTGGGACTCCGAGTTTTCATTTCCGTTTTTCTCGGGGATAATGAAAGGTACAAAAAATTATTTTCCTGGTACTAGACGGTACTAAACAAGTACAAAACAGTACTGAAAACCAAGTTTCAAAATTCCAATGTCGGGGTTTTACTTAAGAGTACGCATCAATGAAATTTAAGCGATCATCGATTCATAAGTTAAACATAAGCGGAAAAATTAAATCGTGGCAGCAGACAAGTGACTGATGCATACTCTTAATACTGTCAAAATTAAAGCTTAGCAGGGTTGCAAAACTGATGGGTCCATATATGGACCTATGAGCGTTTGGGCATTAAAATCCATGGGTAATGTGAGTTGTAGTTATGACCGTGTTAAATTAAACTCAGTCCTGCACCAACATGCCTGTAGGTTTCAACATTCTCCGCTATATGGAGACCTAACCTAATCTAACCTAACCTAACCTAACCTAACACTATTTTAAAATTCATGCTGAGGGATTAGTTAGCTGCAGATTTTTAGATTTTGTAACTTTCGTTATTTTTGCAAAATCCACCGGCTGAATTTTAAATTTGGAAAAAATGAAACTTTCGTAAAATTTAAGCAAATTCCTTCGATAATTTCTGAAGCTGTCATGATGCCTGCTTATCTCATTACTGACAAGCCGAAGACAACAAGTGGGTGAAGAAATGATTTTGATATCAGATACAACATAGACCAACCGCCTTCGATCACTAGACGCACACCTTCCTACCTAATACTGATTACATCTTTTGCCCTTAATAATCGAAATAATATCACGATTCCCGTCATTGGAAAACCCTCGCATCCGCTCGAATATTAGCGTGTTAGTCTTGAATGAAAACGTTGCAAGTCCGTTAACCCACATTAAAAATTTAACGAGAAAAAAAAAAAAATTGTTTTTAACGTCCTGGTCGTTCTTGAACGGAAAACGAGTCGGCATATGATGCTTTTGAATGATTTAATATACGATTTAAATGTTAAGTATTTCCTTTTAGAAAAAAAAAAAAGATCGTGAGTAATTATTCCGCTCGTCATACATGTTTCGCGTTAAAAGCCGCGGCATGAAAGCCGCGTCAGAAAAAAAATGATGACGTCGGGAAAAGTAAAACTCGAAATAAAATTTTTTCGCACTTGAAAGGTGTTAAAACGTGAGAAGAGACTCGGAAAAAAAAAGAAAAGTGATTCACCTGGACGGTTACTTCCATTATTATGATGGATAATTACATTTGCATAATTAGACGACTCCTTCCGGTGGTGCCATAGTTTGTTTGACGTCAGCATCGTTGTTTTAATAACGGTTCTTCATATCCGTCGATCCAATTTTCAAGAACTTGGTTGTTTTCCCAAGTTTTCGAGACAGAGAGAGAGAGAGAGCTAAGAGAAAGAAATTCAAAAACAGAAAAAGGAAAAAAAGAAAATTCTTTTAAGAATCGCCTTACATAAGCTTTCGAAAAAAAAATTTTTTTTTTCTTTCTTTTTTGTTGTCCTTGTATTTTGACCCGTAGACTTTTATAATGACGAAACGTTCACCGTACTATTGGATTTTGATCGCATTATTGCAAGGACAAGAGCAGCGAGAAAAATGGAAGACTATAAAAATGAAGACGATAAATTGTGTGAAATGAGAAATGAGGAGGCATAGCTTGTTAGCCCGTAAGGCCTAAGGAATGACGTCAAAGGCAAAACGCTTTGTATCAAGTATTTTGGTGTTATCTTTGTTCATAAATAGTAGGGTTCCTGTTCTGTTACCTACATTAACTCGTATTATTATTATTTTTTTTTTTTAAACGGTGACGAAGTATCCGAATGAGAATAAGGCCCAAGGTCGATTTTTTTTTCCTCCCCATTTTAAAATTTTAGCATTTTAATTCGTTAATTAATACGATTTTTATGGTCTTTTTTTCTTATATTTTCGTTATTTTTTTTTCTGTTTCAGCCAACCGGCTTTCTAGAATCACCTGTGCCATATTCAAATTTAGAAGAAGTTTATGTGGTCGGGAGATGGGATCAAGGAAATCGATTTTGTATTCGGCTCGTCGTTGCTGACGGATCGTTATTGTTGCAGGTAAATATGCGATTTCGAGATATGCATATTATTCTTTTTTTTTCCTTCTTATTTTTCGAAGAGTGGGAGGCGCGGTATGTCAAGGATTTTCCACCGCTCCATATTCAGCGAATGCCCGCGGTTTTCGGTCGGACATGTTTGACATATTTAACCGTGTCTCGTTCGTACATAAAGAATGTCGTCGGTAGGACCTTGATAGATAAAACGTTACAAAATTAACATCTCGAACGGAAAGCTTTTTAAGAAACTCATATTTTTTTTCCCCTAAGATAATTTCATTTATATTTTTATGCTTTGCCTGTTTTTATATCTGAAACTGCCTGCTTCTATTCTGTTTCGGTTCCAATCTTCCCTCAGTCTCCCTAATGTCTTTCTCAGTCTTGTTTTCTTTCTTCATTTTAGTCGAAAATATTTCTGTTCAACACCACATTTGGGTGCCCAAATTTTTTACTTAATTTTTTTCTGATAAATGCTCATTGCTTATCCATATCACATATAGGCAATACTTAAGACCTGGCTTATTTGTTTTCCGATAGCCCTATGTACAGTATAAGTAACTTCGATCCATAGTTTCCAATTTCTCTCCTTCAGTTTCTATGACTTGCAAATTTTTAAATCTTTGGCTTCAAATCAAATTTTTCCAAATTTTTTGGCCTAAAAAATCTTTGATTGGCAAAGCACCTCCAAAACTTAAAAAAAAAAAATTGAGACCTCTTTAAGATAGTGAAAGACCGAATTTTGCCCTAGGAGCGAAGATCTTGAGTGGATCATGTATTTTGACTGACCCTACCCCCCCACAGTGGTCTCCAGTCAAGAGAAAAGCGGACATAATTTCCATCTCAATCTTACGTAAAAGCTATCAAAAGGATCTGGTCGTCAAAAGCTTTAGTTTTCTGTGTAGTTTGAAATTACTTGCCCATATTGAAAAATTGAAAATGGCGGATCCAATATGGCGGATGAAATTTCGACTTTTGCGTTGATTTTCATAAAACTGTATATCAATTGGTTTTTGGGGGTATCTGAATACGACTCTGATATAAGTTTCTTCAAATTCAAGATGGCGAAGTCAATATGGCGACTTTTATCCGCATTTTCCGAAGTTTACCGATGTTCGTAAAAATTTGTATATAGGGGAGGGGTTTTCAAGGTCGCCGATTTGGAATCCGTCAGCGTTTTTTTTAAATTTAAATATTTTAAGCCACTGTGAGCAGTGTTTTGCCCTACTAAGTCTGGCGTATCGAACTCGAAAAAAAACGCAGACGGATTCCAAATCAGCGACCTCAAAAACCCTTATGTACTAATTTTTACGAACATCGAAAAACTTCAGCAAGTGCGGATAAAAGTCTCCATATTAACTTCGCCATCTTGAATTTGAAAAAATTGATATCAGATTCGTATTCATCTATCTTGAAAACCCCTAGATATACAGTTTTATGAAAATCAACGAAAGATTCGAAATTTCATCCGCCATGTTGGATCCGCCATTTCGAATTGTTCAATACCACGGCCGTATAAACAGGTCCGGAAACTTCCTATCCGATCATGTCCCGCTTAACTACGCCAAGATTAGTTCTAAAATTGGCCACTGGCGGCGCTGCGATCTAGAGAGCAGCAACATGTCTAATGTTTACGTTAAGACTCCCACTGGGACTCTCGTTTCGAACAACAAGAGAAAGTAGCCGCCATCATTGTTTACATTACCAACGACCAATCAAAAAGCGTCTCTCTAACAAGTAGCGCTCACGGTGGTAGAAAGGAGGAACTAATTTTGGCGTAGTTAAGCGGGACATGGTCTCCAATGTATAAGGGATAGGAGTTTCCGGACCTGTTTATACGGCCGTGTTCAATACTGGCAAGTGATTTTAAACTATGCAGAAAACCGAAGTTTTTGACGCCCTGATCCTTTTTAAAGCTTTTACCTACGCTTGAGGTGGGAATCGTGTCCGCTTTTCTCTTGACTACAGTGACCACTGTGCCCCCCTTTAAAAATTTTTGAAATTTTGATTTAATTTAAAAAGTACAGTACGGTAACAACGAACTGAATAACATTAGTAAAAGGGACCCTAGCTCCATCCATGTTTCTGACTTCTATTTGTGCCTTTTCCATAATTTTCTCTGGGATCCAATTGCGCGTCTCAAATACAGCGCTCAAATTCACTTCCTAGAAGGCATTATTCCCGTGTATACGAATACAAAAAAATTTCGCCCCTGGCAAGCTTTTTTTAATTAATTAATTAATTGATTGAATTTCCTACAGCAGAGCTAAACTTGTAAAAATACTTCATATTATTATACCACCGCTAAACCTTCTCAGTTTTTTCTTTCCTTTTTTTTTTACGGATTTTGTTATATCCGGTTCGATTTTTCGTTTTTTTCCCCCCAGGATGACTTAATATTTATCTATACGTGGAATGGCAATGTCGTAAAGAGCGCTTTAGCCTATCTTTATTGACGTTCGTAATTATTTTTATTAGTTCACTCTTTCATTGAATTCGTGTTTTTTTTTTTTTTTTCCACGGCGTTGTTATCGTAATCTAAATAAAAAAAATATATTTAATTACGTAAAAAAAGTTTAAATATTTTTTTAAAAGCGGGAAAGTGATCGGCTGTCCTATATTTCATATAAACAGCATTTTTAAGGCGCTTGTATTTGAAAAGTTTGCCTTTCCTCAACCTCTCCCCTCGTTTCTGTTTGTGAACGGTTCTAGTGACGTTTACTCCAGTTCTTTTATTATTTGCTTCTGGTTCTGGTTCTGGTTTTAATTTTGTTTCTGATTTTAATGACGTTTCTTCTTCCGGTTTTGCCTTTCCGGTTAAATGGATGCTTTTAGAACTCGAAAAAAAGCTCTTTTTATTGGTTTTATGTTTTAAGTCTTAAATCACTTACGCTGGGGTTAAGTGCATGAAAACAGCAGTGGAATCCGCCCAAAAGATGTAATATAATAATAATAATAACAACAATAAATCAACTTTTTATTTTTATTTCTTCAACTTTTAAATTCCGTGCTATTATATGAATTTAATTAAAAACTTTTTTTTTTTTTTTTTTCAAATCGTTAGGTGGTCTCTTGTACTATGCATTTGCATGCAGGCGACCGCATGTAAGGCAACACAATATGAATAAAATATCGATTAGAATTGCAAATCGCTATTTTGTGTTTCCCGCCTAATTGATATTTTTTGCGCATCTCGAAATCTTTTAATTTCAGAAACGAAGATCATTTTTTTTGTTTTGGTTTGTGCAGAATTTTTTGAAAGAATTTTCCTGGATTAAAATGACAGGGAAAAGCATGTAGGTGGTAGGGTCTTACAAATGGTAATTAATTTTGTGCCTCATTCGTTGCTTGGAGCCAAAACGCCGAATTTGAATATGGCCATGTGATAGTTTCTTACGAAAAATAAGTAAATAGCTGCCATTTTTTTTTTTCGAATTGGACGTTTTGGTTCTGAGGAGGGGTCCGAAGCCGATGCCGGTGCCGGTGCCGGTGCCGATGCCAGTCGCGGCCGATTTAAAACTTTGGTCGGTGCCGAAGCTGGTGCCAGGGCTAGATAATTTATTTTAAACTTGGTGCCGGTGCCGGCGCCGGCACTACAATAAGCGGCGGTTACTGTAACAATTTTTTTTTTTTTTTTCAAGTAAAAAAAAAAAAAAAAAAAAAAAATGAAAATTGGTAAAATTGATGATAGTGCTAGCACCGATGCTGGAATCGGTTTCTGCATCAGCACCAGCGGCAAAAAGTTGGCTATTCCGGTTCCGACTCTGGCGCCAGCTCCAGTACTTTGGATATTTCGGCGCCCATGCCGGCGTTGGCTCCAATCAATTTTTACCGACTTCGAATTCCTAAAAATACTTGTTAGCAAAAAAAAAAAAAAAAAAAAAATTCGATAGGCAAAATCAATCCTTAAATATTAAAATTAGAAGCTCGTGTTGTCCTATTCATGCCGGTAAGGTTTTTTAAAAAAATTAGGAAATCATAATTCCTTTATGTTATAGTTAATTGTTCTCCAACATGTTAGTCGTGAAATTCCATCATTATCTGTCTTGTCTGTTAAATACACGTGTTCCATGTGCTGCTTATTTCGTTTCTTAAAGCAAAATCCTACCCATTTTTTTTTTTTTTTTTTGAAATCAAGAAGAAAATGAAAGTTGAAAATGAAAGATCTAAAAATATCTCAATTCCGGAACAAGCGTGGCATTAACATCAGACGTTCGAATCACGTCTTCAACCGTCTAATGATTTTTTTTTCTTCTCCGTGACGTAAAAAAAAAAAAAAAAAAAAAAAAAAAAAAAAAAAAAAAAACTAATGAAAAATATTTGCGGTTCGTAATAAACGTTACTGCATACAATGAATAATAAAAAAGTTTTTTCGAAAAACTGATTTGAGTCATAACCGCATTTTCATTACGTCAAATGAAACATTTTTCCCTAATAGAAAAATCGATTTCACTACCTACATCTCGTTTTAATAAGGATGTTTGAATTTCCAAAAGTAACGGTTAGACGTCAGCAGGATGCTTTTAAAAAAAAAAAGTAAAACTTTTAGCTTTGGGATGAAAAAGGAGAACCTACGTATATATCATCTCGTTCAAAATTGATACCACCTTTTTTTTAATATTATTTTAGAATAGAATTTAAACCACGAGTTTTATATCTTCAAAATGTCATCGTTTTCATCTGTTTTTTTTTTTCTCCTCCCATCTCTCGAAATAGACGTTGTTATATTAATTCTCTTTCTCCTATTTTTCTTTTTTCTTTCCAGACGAGCAGTTCGCTTGCCAGGGATCAGTGGCTTTATTCAATCCTTTGGAAGGTAGGTATTAAGGCATCGATTAGATTTCGTGGGAAACACTTGTTTACAACGTATGGTTTGTTTTCATTTCCGCTTCTGCGCTTTGAAAAAAAAAGAAAAAAAAAATAGGAAACTTTGCCGTTATTAATTCCTTTTATGTTGTACTTTTCCTTTCGATAAAGATAATTTTTTTTATTCCCATTTCTATGAAAGAGCCAGTAAGAAAAAGATTGATAGGTTTATTGGCTGAAGATTTTTTTAAAAGTTCATGTTTGCATAGGAATAGCCTTGGGGGGAGGGGGAGTGTATATTTTGTCTAATACCATCCCCTATTTCGAATTTCGAAAAGTTTTAAGGCTGCTGTAGGTTAATCACAACTCAGAAAGTCCCAATTCATTAGTCCAGAGCATGTTGAGCATGTTTTAACATGTTATGACATGTCCAGAGCATGTTAAGCATGTTTTAACATGTTGTGACATGTCCAGAGCATGTTGAGTATGTTTTAACATGTTAAAAAACATAAGGACTGAAAAAATGGGAACAAGGCACTTTGTGGGGGAAAGAACACTAAATATTTTTGAGCTTAAAATTGTCGGCCAGTGAAAAATGCTTACAACTCGCTCTGCAATGGCCTGTCAAATTTTTTAGTAAATTAGATGCTTTTGAAGAGACTTTTTTATTAAAACCGGTCCAGTTAAGTTGCACCCTGGATCTTGAGCCCTTGAGCCTCTCTAAAATGGGTAACACCTTAATTTTTTTGCCCTTGAGCTCTTCTTAGGTGGATAGTAAAGTTGCACCCTAAACCGTAGGCCTTATGCTGTTGAGATTTTCTAGGATGAATTTGCAAATTGCATCTTAGGTCTTCGGATCTTCGGCTCATTTTAGGTTGGTAACAAAGTCGCGCCAGCAAAAAACGGCTGCTATTAAACTCTCTATACCTCATATTTAAAAAAAAGGCTCCGATTACTGTAAAACTGACTTTATTTTTGAAATTAAATTTCCGGTAAAAGATGAACTCTTTCGCATTAAAATACGGCTCTAATTTTTTCGGGCCTTATGAGACTTTGAAAAACTCTAAGCCTCTGGCAGCGGTAGCAGAAATCGGCCTTCAAAAAATCTGAAAAAAAATTAGGGTTAAGAGGAGGCTTCAGATATTTATTTAAATATACCAAAATAAATTTCCATGGCTTAGAATTTTTTTTGGACATACAAATTAGAAATCTGGCTTCGTAGCGAACTTCATAGTGATACTGGCATCTTTCCTTCAAAATTTCAGATTCTCAGGTTGTAAAGAAACTCCGGAAAACGCTTTGGAAAATATATTCCCGACATTTATTTTTGAAAACGTTTTCCGGAGTTTCTTTACAACCTAAGAATCTGAAATAGGGTGTACAGAAAAAAAAAAAGTGTTTGGAATTTTGTTGCTCACCGAAAAAATAGTTTCATTGGGGGGTAAAAACCTCAAAAAAATTTTGAAACATTTTTTTTTTACCAGCTGGAGGTCGCGCTTTGCGGAAAAAGGACCTAAGCCAAGAATTTTTTGAAAGCGTTCAATTAAGTTAATATTTAGCGCATTTTTCAGTAATAGATATTTGTAAAAGGGGTCTAATTATATGTTTTTGAGGTCGTAGAACACGAATTTCACCATCCCGATTTTCTCCGACCAATGCCTGAGTCGCTGTTACCGCTTTTTTAGCGTTTAAGCCTGATTTTTCGGGCTTGATTTTTATTTATGTCCAGATTTGGAGCCCCCAAAATTTTTTTTTCCTTTTAAAGTTGCTTATACTTATGAAAAAAAGCTTGAGGAACACGAATTTCACTATTCCGATTTTCTCCGACCAACGCCTGAGTAGGGGTATAAGTAAGAATTGGTTTTTTGAGCCAAAAACTAATTTTTTTGTAAAAAAATGGCGACAACTCTTCACCAGTTCGAGTTAGAGGTCATGTTCTATGACATTTTTTAGTCAGAACACTCTAATTAATAAGGCACTTTTGTGTTTCGGATCAATTTCCAAAATTTTTTAACGGACGGAAAATTCTACCAGTAATTTTTTGAAATTCCAAATTCTTTTCGTCCGTGAAAAAATTTAGAAAATTGATCCAAATCACAAAAGTGCCTTATTAATTAGAGTGTTCTGACTAAAAAATGTCATAGAACATGACCTCTAACTCGAACTGGTGAAGAGTTGTCGCCATTTTTTTACAAAAAAATTAGTTTTTGGCTCAAAAACCAAATTCTTACTTATACCCCTACTCAGGCGTTGGTCGGAGAAAATCGGGATAGTGAAATTCGTGTTCCTCAAGCTTTTTTTCATAAGTATAAGCAACTTTAAAAGGAAAAAAAAAATTTTGGGGGCTCCAAATCTGGACATAAATAAAAATCAAGCCCGAAAAATCAGGCTTAAACGCTAAAAAAGCGGTAACAGCGACTCAGGCATTGGTCGGAGAAAATCGGGATGGTGAAATTCGTGTTCTACGACCTCAAAAACATATAATTAGACCCCTTTTACAAATATCGATTACTGAAAAATGCGCTAAATATTAACTTAATTGAACGCTTTCAAAAAATTCTTGGCTTAGGTCCTTTTTCCGCAAAGCGCGACCTCCAGCTGGTAAAAAAAAAATGTTTCAAAATTTTTTTGAGGTTTTTACCCCCCAATGAAACTATTTTTTCGGTGAGCAACAAAATTCCAAACACTTTTTTTTTTTCTGTACACCCTAATCTGAAATTTTGAAAGAAAGATGCCAGTATGAATATAAAGTTCGCTACGAAGCCAGATTTTTAATTTGTATCTCCAAAAAAAAGTTTTAGGCCAGGGAAATTTATTTTGGTATATTTAAATAAATATCTGAAGCCTTCTCTTAATGTGGAGGCTAAAATGCAACTTATTTCACCTGCGGCATTTTAAAATTTAAAAATTCGTATTTTTCGATCCGCCTATTATCTAAGGTGTACTAGGTCTTAAGCTTTTGAGTTGTTCTAAGATTGGTAGGAAGGTTTTGCACCTTAAGCCTTTGGCCTTTGGCCGTTAAGTTTTTCTAATGTCCATGAGTTGAAAAAAGTGATATCAGACTGATATCGTCCCAATCGTCAGGTCTAAATCAAATGACTCCAAAAAGCCGCTGATCTAGACCTGACGATTGGGACGATATCAATCTGATATCATTTTTTTCAACTCATGCTGCCCTTTCCTTTCGGTTTTTTCTTAACCGATTTGGAGTTTCTTATTTTCGGATTCTGCTACCTTCAGCCCTTTTTCTTAACGTTATTCCTTCTTGGTATCGTTAAACCTTGCCCGTTCTTTTCCCGAGTTTCTTTTTCCATTCTCTTTAGCCTCTCGCCAGCTCTCTCTTCCTCCCAGCCTTTCCCCGCGTTCTCATTTTCTTTTTCATTCGATTCCGTTTCTAAATTTAGCCTCCCAATATTTTTCCATCCTCAAGTTTTGTGTTTCATTAAAAGAAAACCCAAGCCGCTAGGTCGAAGACCGATATTACTGTTTATATTAGTTTTAAATAACAGTTCAATATTTGTTTCACAAACTTTCCCCGAGTTTGATATTTGATCAGGTTTCCAATCACGACCGATCGAGTTTCTGAAACTTTGAAAATTTTACTGATTCCGCGTTTTAAAATGAAATAAAAAAATAAAAATCTAATTTCTTCTTTCCTTAAAATATAACCAAAAATAATATTCTTTATTTTTTTTTCTCCTCCTTTCTTTTTTCTCAATTTATTTCTTATTTTCTTTCCGTGCCCTTCATATTAGTTGACGATGAGATTATGCCATAATATTTATTCCAAAAAAAAAAAAAAAAAAAAAAAAAGTGTGTCACAAATTTATTATTGTGTGCACAAGATGATAAATATGGACCTAAAAAAAATTTTTTTTTTATATTCACCTTTTTTATCTTAAAAACCAACGATCGGGAAAGTGGGTTAAGCTGTAATTTATAACATTTTAGTTTCCTTTTTAAGCTCGTTCTTTCATGACTTATTTTTTTTTTTTTTTTTATTGATAATCAAAGCGAACGTAAACGAGATGTTTTTTCGTCTTTTAATTCCTTTTGATTCTATTTTATTTTATTTTGTTTTATATTTTTTAAAAGAAGTCTAAGTCGTGTCTATAGTAGAGAAATCATAATCGGAGTTTGTGTTTACCCTTTGCCACCCATGGATCCATATATAGACCAATGGATTTTAATGCCCAGACGGCCATGGGCATATATGGGCGTTTATATATGGGGGTTTATATATGGACCCATCAATTTTGCAACCCTCCAAAGCTTTAATTTCCTTGAAAAATTGTAGAAGCCTTTTAACTAGGAATATTTTGACCTTCTGAAACCGAATATGAAATCAGAATTTAAAAAAAAAAGCTCAAATTCAAGATGGCGGACAGTTTGTGAAATCTTATTTAAAATATTAGAGATTTTTTATTATTCGAATTTTTAAACGCTTTACTCATTGCTCTTTTTATTCTTATGAACTTAAAAATGCAAGTAAATAATAGATAAACAGTCAATTATGAAATATTTAACAAAAACGATTCACTTATGTTTAGCTTATGGGGAAAACATTTTTTTCTGTGTAGAGGCGTTTAAAAATAATATGTTTATAAAAGGACATAATTTAATTTATAGGTTTAAAAATAATAAAAACTAAATAATTTAAGAGGATTTTTAAACCGCGAATTCTGAATCTGAAGTCCATATTTTGTCAGAAATTGAAATTAAAGATGGAGGACTATACTGAGTTTTAAAATGTTTCTTTTTCTTAATTATTTTTACTCGAAAAATAATCGGTTTTGAAAAAAACTAGTTTTTGGGGCCTCCTTCGTAAAAACTAATTTCTGATTCGGAATCAGCGACCCCTAGAACCTCCGAATTCATACAAATAATATAAAAAAAAAAATTTTCGGGAAAAGGGTTGAGTTTGCATCACCGGTTGCATAACTGAGTAATATCGGGCGCATCACTTTTTTTTTTTTTTTAAATGTCTCTTTGGCCTAGTGCTTTACCTTTATAGATATAATAATGCAGAAAAACAATATTTGGGAGGAATGAGGTACTTCCAAATTTCGAAATTTGGCCGGCGAAGGGTTAACACATTGTCCTGAGACACTTCGAACTATCCTTTTTCTTCCATTTATTTATTTATTGATGTTTTATTTCTTTTTCCAGAAAAACATGCACAAGTTCAGAAACATTCTGCAAAAGTCGACCAGGCCGGAAGTTATTTTAAAGGAGATTAAGGTAATTAATAAAGGAAGTAATTTCCCCTCCCTCCCCCCTTTTTTTTATTAAAAAAATCGGATTTCGTGTTTTTGATAGCGGTGTAAAGTTTCGAAGTTGAGAAGGGTCCGTTTTAATAGGGAAAAGACCCATTTTAATGTAAAATATCGAAAGTCAAGGAACGAAACAGATGGTAAATTGAGAAATTGTGAACTTTTCCATAAATGACTAAACTCGTTTTTTGTTTGGTAAAAATCAAATGAAGGCGAATTTATAACTGGAAATATTGTTTTGTATTTTTTTTTTTCAGTGTTTTTAAGTGTTTATTTACCGTTCAATAGCAGCTTTCAATTGCTTATTTTATTTTGTATTATCCGGACTCTGATCCCATCGCCCTCGTACGATTGTTAAAATTTTGTTTGTAACTGTCAGAATTTCAATTTTTTTTTTTCATTAAAATCGAGGCAGATTGATGACGTGCTCCCTGCATTTACAATTGAATCAAAGAATCTCTCCATTCATTCATTCATTAAGGCTGAAAAAATGTGCGAAATCTCATGGAAAAGAAAAAAAAAGGGGGCAGGGTATTCTTTAGTAATTCCGACTTACATTTTTGTCTTTGAAGAGAGCAAGCTCTAATGACAGCAAATTGTTTAACGATTAACAAGGAAACGTTCTCTTTAAGAAATATTCGTAGAAGGAAGGTCCTTAAAACGTTTTTTAGGGGAAAAAAATACACAAAACAATACTTCCAGGCGAGAAATTTGGGAGAAAACATATTTTCAGATATGCTGCGGAACAATGTTGCTTAAAATTTTCGGTCCTTCAAAATTATAGCTTTAAATTAATCAACGGAAAATTTTTGGAAACTCGTAAAATTTTCAGTTATGTTTCGCAACTTGATTTTGAAAGTATCTAAACATAATTTCTTGTGAATTTTCAGCCTAAAAGACCGCTCATGTAAGCATGAGGCATAGCATATTGGTAATTTTTGTCCCCTTTGGATGGTTCTTATTTTCTGAAGTTTGGGTTATGCAGTTGCCACCCCCTAACTTTTTTTATTTGTATGAGATAAGTTTCCCTGATTTTTTTCAAATTTTTTACTCGACGGGAAAGCGTGCCTTATCGAGCTTTAGTTCTGAAAAATCCCGTAAGAACCAAAAACTTAATGTTTTTTCTTTTTTGTAAAAAAGCCCTCGTTTTCTATCGGAAATTTTTCGTAGATTTCGAATCTGGAAATATTTTTTTGTATCTGGTCCAGTTTTTGAGCAAAAGGTCAAAACCAGCCGATAAAATCGAGAAAAGTGACAAAACGCAATAAGTCCACAGTTTTCATTGCTTTTTTGGCTTTTGTCTCATAAACCGGACCAGATACAAAAAACTGGGAATTTGCCGAACTAAAAGCTCGATGAGGCACGCTTTCCCGTCGAGTAAAAAATATGAAAAAATTCAGGAAAACTTATCTCATAAAAATAAAAAAAGTTAAAGGTTGGCACCTCCGAAAATCCAAACTTCGCAAAAAATAAGAACCACCCTATTTCCCTTGTAATAAGCATAATAGGCTTTCTCTTAAGACGATTAAACTTTGAGGTAGGATTTTGGAGACCCGCTTCATCCCCCTCCCCTTTCTTACTCAAAAGTAAGAATTTTAAAATTGGAGAGTCGCAAAATAAAATTTGACTCCTTACTCTAAAGCTGTACATTAGTACAACCCTTTAACTTCCGAATTTTGGAAAATTTTCCCGGAAAATCAAAAAAGGTTCCCAAATGTTTTTTTTTTCGCTTAAAGTTAACCGCAACACATTAGGGACCTGCACTGTGTATTAAAACCCATGTTAGACGCCTACAGATTTTCAGTATATGCAACCCGCAACAGATACATGCATTGCAAAACTTCGCAGTTTCCTTCCGTAAAATGATCGGGAAAACGACTTTTTCTAGGTTTTCGACGTCTCTGATTTCAAATCTGACGCCAGAAAATCACTCGGAAAATCCAATATGGCGCAAAACAAATTATTAAAATAATTTAAAAAAATCAAACAGCTCCATTGTATTGGATTTAAGTTTTTTTGAGAATTTTGACTTAAGGTTCGGAATCAGCGGTTCAAATTACCCCTAGAAACATGTCTTTCATAATTTTTTTAACCCTCGGGGTTAAGATTTTCATATACTTCACCCCCTCCCCCCCCACCATGCTTATGTGATATGTGCACTGCCCCTCCTACTGTCGTATATTTTTTGTCTCTTTACCTTCGCATATCCACCTTAATTTCCGTTATACGTATATTTTTTACGACACCTGAATGGTCTTGATCTTATTAATTAATCCTTTCAACCTTAAAATCTAGGTCAGTTGTATTAATTTTTATTATAATTTTTTTTCTTATCTTTTATTTTCAGAATCTTATTTATTTGTCAATGAACTCACCTTTACAGGATGACTGCGTCTTTAATGTTCCTATTGAAATCATATCCAAAATTTTAATCGAAGTAAGTAATAAATTAATTAAATTTTTTGGGACGACTTATTAATTATAATTAATTTCTTTTTTAAAGGATGAATTATGGATAGATCGTCACCGAAGGGAAGAAGTCATAATTGCCTTAGCGCCTTTACTGGAAGACACAGCTCCCTCCCCTGAAATGTGCCAATTTTTCTCTCAACACTGCATCCTCCATCCCAGATCGCCCGTAGTCACAGACATTTTTACGTCAATTGTTCATCGAATTTTAAAGAGAACAGTTGTAAGTGATTTTTTTTTTTTCGTCCGGAAATATAGGACACGGAAATAGATAACGGATATATTTTTCGTATATACATGTGTAAATTAACCTTATTATCCTTATCAGACAAAGACTAATTAATTTTTTTACGTTTTTTTTTTCCGCAGGATTTCGGTAAATCTCCGCTGATGAGACATTTCGTAGCCGATTACCTCAAGGCCTTGAACTCCCAAAACGACGGGGAAGAAGCCATAAGGAAATTCGTATCGAATATCCACGGTCCGAGTTGCGGGTGCCCCCATCAAAGGGTTTTACCAAATTTAGTGGCTGTGAATTTGGCTGCTGTTTTCTCTCATTTCGAACAAAGGAGGACGTTATTAGCAGAGTCAAACAACGAGACTAATTCAAATCAGGCTGTGCAAATAATGGATAAACATCTGCAATGTTACATTACTTTATTTTTAATCATGTCAGTAATTAATTAATCAATTTAAAATGAGGAAAAAAAAGCGAATGACCTTTTCACTGATTTTTTTTTTTTTTTCCTCCGAATTTTCAGATCAGAGTTTGAAGACTGGCGTCCAGGGTTGGCGCAATTATTACAACCGATTCCATTTCCAGACGATGCCTTATCTCACGAAGCATTTATAAAAGGTTTTACCCCTGTTATAAGGAGGATAGGGACGGATCCAAGATGCGACGTCCACGAAATGATTTTAGGGATTCGCGAATCCAAGGAAGGTTGGCTCCACGTTTATTGCCCGTCCAGTTTGGTTTGCAGCGATGAGGGAGCGCTCTGGTGCCAAATGGTAAAGAAATTATAAAAATAGGAATCTTATGTAGGGATTTAAATATACCGTATATTTACGGCTTTTTTATATGTATGTATACCTATAAGCTAAATATGGGCATTGGTATATATATACGATTTGATCTTGTGATTAACATTGCTAGTTGAGAGTAGACGCTGGTGATACTAGGGGGGCTGGGAGGCTAATATTACGGGGGAGAAAAGTTATATTTATGTAAAGAAACTCCAGCCAACACTTCCCCCATCAGATTTCTAGGCCCATGACTGTAGATAGCGTCACGAAAAATTTTAGTAAACTTTAATGCCACTTTCCATTGAATTCTGCGATTTATTTTCATTGAAAACCTATTAATTAATTTAAAGAAGAAATGGAAAAAAGAGAAAGAAAGTTTTTGTCTTTTCGTTCTGAAAGTCGCACACTTAAGGGGTGTGATTAATAACAACCGGAAGTTAGGCGATATTTTTATTTCGAATTCCATCTTGATGTCATATTGGTCACTTACTCACAGTTCAAATGCCCGAATATGACGATCAAATACGGATACTGGATACGGATACTGATTATTACGATTGATACGTAGTAGCTCAACTTCCGGTGGTGTGATTAATTAATCACACCCTTGGATTAATCATCAAACTAAAGTCTACCAGATAGTGTTTACCAACCAATAAGAATTTGAGAAAATGTAAATATTTAAAACTCTTTGAATTCTGATTGACTGTTTCCCGTAGCAAAGATCCATTACTTTATTCTGGTTTCACTCCTTAAAGTACTTAAGGCTGCTGATTTCCGGGAAGAAAATCTTTTTTTTATCTTTGCTTTATTTCTTTTTCTCAAAAATTTTTACCAATTTCTTTCTTCCCCCTATTTTTGTTAAAAAATATTTTTTTAATCTTCAATGCATGATTAAGGTTTTAGGATCGATTTGAACATTCTTAAGGTTGCTTTTTTATTTTTCCTCCCCCTTATTGCCCCGACTACCGGTTTAAGTAAAAAAATAAAAATAAAAAGTTTTTTTTCTTTCTAAATTCTAAAATTTCAGGATTTTAGGGATGTTAGTATTTCCCAAATGAATCTCTTATTCGCCATTTTTCGTTGCATTCGGAAAAAGTTTCCAATTTCTGTTTTTTGTGTATTTCAGTTGCAAACTCTGTTCGATTGCTGCTGCAGGAGGAAAAGCTTCCTCATCAAAATGGTGAAGCATTTAGGAGCTTTATTATTAGTAGCTTTAAGAGACCACGCCATAGCGCAAGAAATTTTGTGTCTTATGCTGGAATGGAGATTGATTAACGGGGAAGATCAAGAAATGCAAGTCGTTACAACTTTACAAAGCACCGAAAGCGGGAGGTTGAAATATAACGAATTATGCAAACGGCAGGAGCATTTGAAAGAACTCGTAAGTTCCGCTCTTATTAAAAGAAAAAAAAAATATTGAAGTGAAATTTAAAATTTATTTTTTTTTATTATTATTTTTTCCAGCAAAAGAAAGGAGGCCCTAGGAAATTAACCCTTCCAAGTCGTTCGACTGACGGGGATGTCGCTTGCTTATTGTCTTGCGGCTCTTTCGGTAATTTGGAATGCTTAAGTTTAGCATTTACTCACGTGACAAGCGCTTGCGCTCATCAACTTATTCAACTCCCGTCGTTGAGATATTTAAATTTGTGGGCGACGCAATTCGGGGACGCCGGATTGATTATTATAGCTGAACATTTAGATAAATTGCAAGTCCTTAATTTATGCGAAACTCAGGTGTCTGATAAAGGAATCGCAGCGTTAGTAGGTAAGTGAAAAAATCAGTAAATGCCCGCCTGAGAGTCAAAACGAGGAACTTGGAAAAATACAAAATGACCGCTGTACTTTGTTTTCTCAAAATTGTTCGTCTTCTGCTTTCGAATTTGACGTTTTGGCTCTGAGTTGCGAAATTAAAATGAATGTGTAGATTAATTTTTGTTTTTTTAAATTTACAGCCATGAGGAACTTAAAGAAGTTAAATTTGAACAGCACAAAATTAAGTCCTCAAACGTTGGAGACTTTAAAACAAAAATTACCGTCGTTACAAGAATTGGACGTCCGATATACTGACGCTTGGTGAAATTATTGCGAGACTTGTAGCAAAATTCCAACAAGCAATTCATAAGTAGCGGATTTGGGGTTTTGCATATTTTATTTATTTTTTAATATCATGAATTGTTCAGCGATCTTCTTGTTATAAAACCGACTAAATTTTAAAACTTCAAAATATTTTAAAAGTTTTGAATTGATGCATTTTTTAAAAAAAATTCGTATATTATTCCAGTTAGAATTCTTACCTCACAGATATTGAAAATTTTGCAGTTTTTGAGGTTCTGCATGTTGGAATTCTGCTCTAGTCAGTTTTTTGTTTAAAAATTTTTTTTTTATCTATTAATTTATTCTATATTGTACTATTTAATGACAGTGCTTGCTTCCTTTCTGTCTGCTTACTCATCCTTTTTTTTTTGAAGAGTAAAATTTAAAAATAAAGCAAGCAGAAACGAACTCCTGTCGAATGAAAACCCGTGCGGAAAGCGCGGCCTAAGCGAAGCTAGTTTTGAATATAAATGACATAATTTAACTTATTAATTAATGTTTTTTACGTTGATGTAATATGTATTTAAATATATTTAAAAAAATTTTTTGTTTTAAAAATCTATATTCTCTTTTTCATAACTTTCATAAATAATACCATATTAATAAAGATAACAATTACGATAACAAGTAAAATCCACATCCAACATTTCCAAGCCCTTCTGCTGTGCTCTTGTAATACTTCTGATTCGACTTTTAATTTTGAAAAGTTTTGATCTGCTAAACTGGTTGATTTTTGAACAGTCTAAAAAAAACAAGTTTATTTTGGTCAGGTAAAAGTATTTAGATAATTAATTTTTTTAGAATGTACCTCAATATCTTTTCTAATAATATCGCCTGCCAATTGAGATTGCTCTTTTAAACTTCTAGTCATTAGTAGCATATCTTCTGCAATTTTTTCTCTCATTGTATTATGGTATTTTATTAATGAATCCAGGTCCTCCCCAGATGACTTTTCATTCTTCCTGAGTCTTAATTCATCTGTGGTATCTAAGAAATCAAAACAAAGAAAAAAATTTAAAAATAATATCTTTAAAAGACTGGTAAAATTTGAAATGCACCTCCAAATAATTGATTCCTAATATCAGCATTATATCTAGAAGTTGTTTTTTGATGAATTTCTCTAGTTATATTACTATCTGGAGTGTTGAGTCCATGTGACATCATTTGCACAGCTGCTACTCGTTCTACTGGATTATCCTGGTAAAAGGAAGAAAAATATTTGTAATAGACTGTTGCTATAAAAAAATAAACTGAACTTACAATTTTTTTGGAATCTACTAATTTCTTTAAAAATTCGATTCGGCGTGTATATTCGTTTAAAACGTCAGATGAGGGTTTACTGAAAAAAAAAAATTTGCTGGTCAAAAAATACTTCCATTTCATACTGCAGACATTTACTGTTTTAAACTTACTTTGGTCGTTTCTGTAAATCCATCAACATATCGCCTAAAGCTTCTACATACTGAAAATGACAATTAAAAATAAATTAAATGAATTTGAAATTATCTGTTGCTTTTAGAAATTTCACCGACTCGTTAAGCATCTTACTTTTTCTAGCCTCCAATCATTTTGCTCATTACTTTCTCTTCCTAGTTTTTCGCACTGCTTTAACAAACGCTTAATATTTATTTCAAGTTGCGGATTATTAATGGTCATCTTGTTCTTGATGAATAAACTAGAAAAAAAGAAAATTAACTACTGACTAAGTAATGTTGACATGGATCAGCAGAAGAAATTTATTTTATCGTGTCAATAGAAGAGTGAATGTGAAGTGTGCAAAAATTCCGCTAGAAGCGCTGCATGCGTATAAAATGGTGGCCTTACGTTTTTGAATTCGACCGACAATGAGAGTTTTAAACATATCTGGAGTTCTAAAATTATTCATGGTATGTATTTTCTTTTATTTAAGCTTGTGATATGTAGCTGTTTAAAAAAATCCTCCAGATAGCAAGATATGTGCCTCACATCATGTTTCTTTGCACTCGTTATTTTTCTCGATTCAGCAAGATCAGATTCATTTGTATCGTTTTAGCAGCGAATCTAATCTTACTGAAATTTAATGAAAATTATCTTAAAATGCACGTGCATTGCAGGGGTCTCTTGCTGTCTGGGGAAATATAATTCCTGGATCAATAACATGAGTTGGAAATACATCTTCCAGTTCATGATATTTTGAACACATGGGTGTACTTCTTAGTGCTGTAGTATTTTTGTATAGACTTTTAACATATTTACAGTAATTATGATGTGTTAGATATTGTTTGTTGAGAAGTGGTTACATGGAGTAGAGGTTTGTGAAATAGGAAAGAATAAATTTTGATTTGGTTATTTTCGCATGCATTTTTTTACATTTTTTACTTTTTTATGTTTAATTCACTCCCTTTTTTTAAAAATCTAACAAATGTTTTCTATTAAATTTTCAGTTTCATCTGTAATTGGCTTGACCGGTTTAAACTTGATTAGAGAGAGGATATATTTTTAAGGCAAAGGCATAGGATCTGCTTTCTTGAGAGTTAAGAAACAGCAGGCTGAATTAACATAGACAGGCTACTTTTAGAGTTAAAGCTATTGCTAATATGCAAGAGGTAAAACTTTAAATTTTCCAAAACGTGATGATTAATGTTTGCTGAAAATTTTAGAAATTAACTGATGGATTTCAATAATAGTTTTCAGGTTCTCAGAGAGGCTAAAAACTGGATGACAGGGACCTAATTTTTCAGGAACCAAGATAAATTCATCCATATTTGCCTTTGCATCCTTCCAGGGAGAGATTTACGGTCCATTGAAGAGACCCATCAGGATTGAAATACTAAAAGGTACAAAAAAATCTTATTTCATAATTTTTATTTTTAAAGTAGCGTTTAAGTTGTGAACAAAGCTCCTATTTGCTTAATTTCCAAGAAAGAAAGAAATCGTTTTTGAAACTTTTTTCTGGTGTTATAGCATTTGGTTTGACTTTCTTGATATTTTGTTTTTTTCACTTGGCAGATCTAATTTGCAAACTAATCCTAAGTCTTCAGTTGCCCATATCTCTGTCTGCACATATGATGCTTTTGGTGAATTCTAAACGTAACTAAAGAAGTTACTTAAACTTATTTTTTATTGAATGCTCAGTTTTATGCATTGGTATCCTATCTGGATTTTCATTGGATAAATTAACTTTTTTTTTGCGGGGCAGTGGTTGAAGGCCACTTCCGCTTTTTGTGCGCAGAATGTCATATAAAAAGCATATGGTTTTTACAATTTTTGGAGAAATTAATTCCCCTAAAAATTACATCAATACTCAATGATGGTGTTGTCGTTTAAAATTGCATACAAATTTTTGGTTACCAAATTTTTTTTTCCGGCTGTTTGCAGAGCTAATGAATCAAATCTTGGGAACTCATTAACAGAAAGGTGTTGTGATAAACTGATTAACAGAAAAATTTATGTTGTGATAAAAGTTTTTACTTTAAAAAAACAAATTTGTAACAGGCCCAGGCTTACAAATAATGTAGACTTAGAGACACATTCTGAAAAGGTATATGAATTTTTGGTTGAGACACTTGTTTTTTCAATCTCCATGGTTAGTGCTGTTTTCGAACATGTAAAAACTTTTTTCCCCCTTGTGCTTGGCCTAGGTTCGAGGCGAATTTTATTATATTTATAGTATCGGGTGGTATAAACTGACAAGACAATTGTATTAGCAATAACATGGTAGTTTATTTTTTTCAAAATTATTCATTAAAATCAGCTTAAAGGAAAAGTTCGTCATGATAATTAGGCGCATCTTCTTACATAAACCTGTCTATTGGTCGAATAAATATTTTGCTCTTTGACGCGATCGCCAGTCGTCGGTGCGGCTATCATTTTGTTTACATTGCTGGCTACAATTGCAACGTGGTACGGTGGAGAACCGAAGAATACCAGATCACCTGGCTTTCGCGATCCGTAGGCCACTTTCTTGCACTTTGAATCGTTATACTGGGTTGATGCAGTCCTAGCAATTATCTTGCCAGTTCCCTTATAGACGGCATACTGTGCCAAACCCGAACAGTCGAAGCCCACTGTGTTTTTACCCTGGCCAATTCCCTTTGACTTGCCCTTGTAGCTGCCGCCACCCCAAGAGTATGGCACTCCGATTTGTGACCTTGCGGCGGCCACTATGTCGCCAGCGTTGGCATCGCACTGATATACTATATAACCGAAACAAATTATGGCGATTACAAATGTTGTTTTCATCTTGGAACACTTTGTTTAACTGGTACTGTGGTTTGCCAAAAAAAATTGAGAGCTATTTAAATCAAATCACGGTGTTTGATTTGAAAACAGCCTTGTGAATTTTATTGTAGGTACGCTCATTCATTCATCGAAAAACTAATATTTTTGTCCTGTTTGCGTGTGATATCATAACAGCAATAAACTTGCTAGCTAATATTTGAAATCCTAAAATTAACCAAGATTCGGGTTTGTTTATTTTATTTTAAAAAAGTCAATTTACCTTAGAATAGTTATATTTTCATTCAGATTTTTCCGAGAAATGGCCTTGAAAATATAAAGCAAACATAACGATGACAATAAAATACACTAAATCGTATATCATGTTTATTGGAAATCTAAACTTCAATTATTGGAACTTTATTTTACTTGTTGAATAAATTCTTACACTTTGAGGAGCGTAGAGACGATTTTGAAATCAAACTTTGCAAATTGTAAAATGCTGTGTAAACGACTGTAGGCTTCGCGCAAGTTTTAAAAAATGAATATACGCTTAAAAATGCCTGTTCAAAATAAAATCTGCCGTGAAAAGGGGATCGACCTATCGCACATCTCTGGGTTGGCCATGTTTGTTTATAAGCTAAACATAAACAAACATGGCCAACCCAGACATGTGCGATACGTTGATTCCCCTTTTCGTTGCAGAAATAAACAATCCGAATGTTGCTTAATTTTAGATTTTCAAATTTTAGCTAGCAAGTTAGTAAAAATTCCGTAAAGTTATAAAAATAAGATCACGGTCGTATAGACAGGTCCGGACATTGGAGACCATGTCCCGCTTAACTATTGGCTCTAATTTAATGAATTACCGTAATAAATACATAAGCGTTTGAATGTTTTCCATGCATCATATCGAAAACCAGAAATGGTTTTCAGCTGGGATAACGAAAAGCTCAAACTTTGCAATTGAAGTTATTAAATTCAGCCAAATTTGAGTTTTGAAAAAACCTTGTTTCCCTAACACATAAAAGTTTGATCATGCTCAAGAATTCAAAAGCCCCAAATTCCCTCTTCTAGCACTTTCTTCCCCATGCAAAATTAGGAAAACTGCGAGCTCTTCTAGCAGATTGACATGCTGTTCTGTTGTGGCTAGTTTTGGTCCGCCTGAGGAATAAATCCTCATACTCTCCGATTTCGGAGAGCGTTCCCCTATCCGCCACCTGGGGAGGCGCCCGATGGGGGACTAGCCAAAAACCCCACACGGGTTGGGGGGAAAACTCGGAGTCCGCGCCCGACCGAGTTGTCCCCCCAAGCCAGCGGTAAGAGTTCATCCCCCTTACGACACAAGTCCCCAACCTCGTACAGAGCGACACAAAAATGACGTCCTTTTCATGTCGATCTGCACGAGATTGGTTCCTCATGAACGTAAGGAGGACTTTCCTCCTCCAGCTGACAACCTGAAAGAAAATACAACATTATATACAATTTACAAATTACAATACCCTTTACAATACAATTTACAATGCAGTTTACAATACAGTTTACATTAGTTATTAAATTAAGATTATACGAATGTACAATTTACGGCATTGGACATTCATACAATTTACAATATACTTAACACTAGTTACTTAAGCTAAATCTTAATTAAGATTGTACAAATGTACAATGTTCGGCATTGGACATTCATACAAGACAAGATTGTCATCTATACTCTTCGACAATCTTTACCGGTAAAATGACTTCGGATCTTTTTTGCGAATCGCTTATGTAACCGCTTCGGAAAAAACTCTAGCCAACAGCTTTTCAAATTATGCTGCTCTTTTTTAAAATCACGTCTTTTATTTATTTTTTTAATTAGAGAGGAAATAAATAAGTAAAAAATGAATGAAGGTAAAAAGATAAAAACATAAAGATGAAAAGTACAAGACCAAACCTGAAGAGTTCATGCCAAATCTTTATCAAACCTTGCAGCCTTTACCAAACCTTTACCAAACCTTTACCACACCTTTACCTAACCTTTACCACACCTTTACCTAACCTTTACCAAACCTTTACCTAACCTTGCTGACTGCGTTGAACCTTGACTGACCTGGACCTTGGCTGACGTTGGACCTTGGCTGACGTTGGGCCTTGAAGCTTACTGACTGCGTTGTGGATTCTCCTGAAATCAAAGAAAAAAAGTGCAAATTACAAAGGGGGGGGGGGACTTGGAGACCCTCACAATGGAGTTTATCTCCCGCGGTATAATTGAAATTAAAAAATTAATTATTTTAAACTGTAATGTTAATTATTACTACTATTTTTTTTTTTTTAATTAATACTTTGAGATTATAAAAAAAAAAATTTCGGATTTCCAGGCGTAAAAGCTTAAGACCTTCCGCATTGGTCCGGCCGTCTAGGGAACTATGCCATCAGAGCTAGCCATCATTCCTATCGGCTTTAACTGCACATATATGCACAGATAAGGCTTGCGGTGCGCCAATAACCTCGGACACCCAGTCATCCGAAATGAAACCCTGGAGACTCTCACTATGGAGCTTATCTCCCGCGTAATCCATGATCGAATCGAATAGAATACACAGCCTAATAAACTCTGCAGCCCCAAGAGAGGAGCTGACTCCTAACGTAACGATTTGGGGGGAACTTAACACTAAACCCTTAACACTAATACCACAAGGCCAGTCGCTGGGTCGATACCTAGGCCTTCTACGATGGGAGACTAAACCTCCTGGTCTATCTCCAAGCCGGACCGAAAATAATTATTAAAAAAAAAAAAATAAAAATAAAAAATAAAGCCCGCACTAAAAATATGTATAATATAAATTAATGAAATTTGTAAATAATAAAAAAAAATAAAATAAAATAAAATAAAAATAAAAAAATTACGATGCGACTCTTCCGAGAGTCAAAACCCGAATGACGCTAGCAACCTGAACCAAGATGGCGCTTGGATACGTCATGCGCAGACAGGCACGCCCTCTGTAATCCAGTATGGCGACTCAAACATTTTAACTGTAAATATTTGTGGATTCAACATTTATTTCTTTATTATTTATTTATTTATCTATTTATTATTTATTTATTTATTTATTTATTCATTTATTTATTTATTTAGTTCGAATGGCCCTTCTGTCGTTAAGTAAAAATATCGTTTTAGAAAAAAAAAGAAGATGTAAAAACTTTTCTTAAAAAACTTTTGCGATTCGCCGCTAGAGTGCTCTCTTGTTAAGTCTTCGGTAAAACACACAACTTAATTTATTTTGATAATTTTCGTGTTTTTTATGCATTATTCGGCTGTTTAAATTCTATAAAAGTCGATTTTACTTATTGAAGTGAAACTTCTTATGGCGGGGATCGGACTCGTAACCCGTGTGAGAATGATTGTGTGGTAAGTTACTTTTTTTTAAAAATAAATGCCCAGTTGGAAGGGGTTTTGAAGAATTTTCAACATTTCAATACTTTAAGAAAAAGAAAAGGAAGACTGATGCCATTGAAAATTTGAAGGGGAAAACTGACTTTCTTGACCGATATATTGTTTGTAAAAGCTTTTAGCCATTTCCGAACTTTGTAGTGGTTGAACAAGAACCCGGAATATACTGAGAGAATTTCTCACGTATTAAAGTTGTAGAATGTTTTAATAAATTTAAAGATTTTAATAATATTTTTTCTTCCCCACAGGTATGATAAAGCTTTTTAGTGTGGTCAACAGCATTATCTGGAAATGGGCATTGGTAAGATTCTACTGATATTATGACCATCAGTCTTCTCGTCCAAAGGACTGAACTGTGGAGCCAAGAAGGTAAATCCTACGGTTTTATACAGTTTTTTTTTTCTTTTTAAATAATTAAAGAATAAGAGGTTAAAGTTTATAACTGGCCACTGTTGGGCACTATAAATTTTATTTTGATTTTAGCCATTTTTAGACCACACAAAATAGTCTTCCATCCTGGGAGAAAAACTTGAGAGCTAAATAAATAAATTTCTTTAATTTTTGACTAGATTTCATATTTTCATGTTTTTAAATGAAAAATTTAATAGGGATAGCAATTGCATATTACTAAAAGGGAAACACAATTTTTTCTTCTTTAATCGTTAGAGTGCAATGCTTGTTCATAAGTGATTTGTTTATAAGCCCACCTCAGAACGGTGGGCTCCCTAGTATCGGGTTCTGTGGCCCCGTTAGATTTACGCCCCTGGTTAAGTGGCAAATTCTAAGCCCCACTCATCTATTCCATCTGGATATACAGACCTGTCTCTCCTCCGTTCTTTCTTCATTTACGATGTTTTATTTTTATTTTCAGAGAACACGTATACGAACTCATGAATCCACCCCCCCAATCGATGCTGAAGAAAACTGACAAGGATCAAGAGCGTGTAAATCCAGTGTCTAGCATTCCAGAAACCGACAAACATTTCGTACGATTACCTCTCGATGACTAATTAGTCATAAAAGATTTCGATGAAGGGAAGGAGGAGGATGAAGACGTCGCCATGGCCGAAGAAGCCAAATCCCCCGAGGACGTCGAAGTCGAAAGACTGGCAGCGGCTCAAGGTCTTCAGTATCATTAAGAGAATCTATTTTTAACCGCGACGGCAACATTAACCACAACCGCTTCTTGAAAGGATTACGGCATGTTAGATTCTTCCGGGTTGAAAGATCTCCGGCTAAACCGCGGTTCCAGTAGCAAAAAGGTTGTGCAATCAACAAGCGAAACAACGAGAGCCCAGGCACATGGGATCCATCAAAAAATTATGTTTTCTAGCAGAGAAATTACGATACATCCCCAGACCCTCTTTTAATTTGAAAGATGAGAGTAAAACGCGCTCGAAGTCGCCACGACAAAAAAAACAGGAAGGTGCCACCTCCAGGGAAAAAGTGGAACTTTCCAGGTTTAGTTTACCTGAAACATCGAAATTTAATCTCCCGGAACATCCGATTTAATTCGACGGTTTAACGTAGGCCAGGAACTGGAAGATAACGTGAACGAATATTACAAATCCCCGGGCTCGGTTAAAGAATACCAAAATTATAAAGTGCAAGAGCGGATTCTCCGACTGTGCAGCCGACGCCGATGAAGAGGAAATTTTCCTCCAAGGATAGGATATCGAATAAAAATGTACGCGAAGGTTGGGTGGAACTTGAAATTGAGACGTCCATTGAAGAAATCAAACAAGGGCCCCCGCCTCGACCGTTAACGAGGCGGAAAAGTCAAAAACCGCGATCGATCGGTGGAAGAATGGACTTCAAGTACGGTGCTAGTAAGTTCTGCTATTTATTCTTAATTTAACTCGTAAGCCGTCTATCGGCTGATTTAACATGAAAGAGTGGAAATGGCAACAAAAGTAAAAAAAACGAGACAACAATCCATAAAAATTAACTAAGATTTAGCAAGAAAAATCCAATGCAGCTAAATTATGTTAAAATTTTGGGATAATAGTAAATTTTTAACATAATTCAGAGATATCGCACCTTAAAGGGATTTTTTCATTAACAGTCATATTAGGTCATAGGATCCTTATCATCAAAATTCAATAAAGGTTAAAAAAAAATTTAGAAGGCAAATTTTATAATTCAGCTTTTGTTGTTTGTAAATAGGGTGTAGTCAAACATTTCGATAGTCTGTTTTCTTGCTTGTTATCATCGAAATTGAACTTTTTCACATAAATCGTAATCTTTATAGTTTCAAAAAATCATAAGAGGCCTAGACTTTGTTGGAAAGTATGCAAAGAAAACATGTTTTGTAAGCATTACAATTCTGAACAGGGATGCAGTAAAATTTTTTTCAGACTTTATAAAATTAATCATATAAATAAATCAAAAATAGATTTCTTTAATAGATTTAATTTTTATGCAAATTTTTGAATTTTCTGTACGTCAAGTCTATTTTTTCTTATTTGCAGTAAAAATAAACTTCTTACCTAACGAGAATGTGAAGGAAGTTGGAATTGGTTGTGATGAGATGAGCAGACTATTCTTTCATTGGAGATCCATCTATGTTCTTTAAACCATTTATGGATTTAACTGAAGCCACAGGTAAGAAATTCAACTCTTGTTATTATATATTTTCTTTAAAATTTTTTTTGATAAAATAACATTATGCTCTGCAGTTAAATGTGCACCAGTATTAAAAATACAGCAGCACAACTTTTGTGCTGTTTCCACTGTGCAAAGTTAGTGGAAAACCTCATATCTCTTTTCTGTCAGAATTTGTGAGCAACTTGGCGTTTTCCGTCCCTTTAAATGCCCTGTTTGGCCTCGGCTTTATAAAAGCCCGTAAAAGAACTTTTTTTTTAAAACATTGTTGACGTGGATTAATTATCAATTAAAATCATTAGGTTAACCAAAAGGATTTAGTCTTTGTATATAAGGTTAGTAGGTCATTTTACACGGGCAATAAAAATTCTATTATTGTTTTTCCAGAGTTTTTGATGCACGATGTTTTGATGCTTCTTCTGAATTGACGAGTCCTCTGCCTTTAACATATTCCGAAGAACAGCAAGAGCAGGAACGGGGACCAATTGAGGAATCCTCGAGCGAACAGTCTAACGAAATGTTAAATATTTGAACGAAAGTGCCGAAAGTGACTCGGAGGTATTGCAGGAAAGCGACACCGAATTGATTAAACCGGAGGCCACGTCCAGCCGAACTTTTCAGTGACTACCGCATTTCTTACAGTTCTTGTTCGGTCAAAATACGGAAACAACAGAAAGATCACCGACACCTCCTCTTCTCTTTACCGAAAGCGAAAGCATACTTCGGCTCCATCGGCTGAAGAAGAAGCTAGCGGAAGCGATTCACCTCAGAGAAATGCCGAAACCTAGGAGAATTCATCCCCGTAGCGTTGGACCCGGAAGAAATGATGCAAGTTTACCAGAACAAATAGAGCTACTTATCAAAGGATTTCCATTCCAACCGGGTCAGATCCATCTTTTTTGGCCACTTTACCTGCCGATAGGATGGAAGAAGTGTTTTCGAATCATTTACGGCAGCAAAGTCTTTAGCGATTTAATTTGCGATTGAGTCCAACACTCCTCCGTCGTCTTTTACACAAATGAAGTAAACCCGAAATTTATAGCGGCTCTGCCTTTGAATATTCAAGAGGAGGTTTTGGCCCAGCAGCGACAGGAACGAAAACGTCAAGCCTCCGCTGCTGCTCATGTTTCCTTCGATGCTACTGTTTTTTTTTTTGTTTTTTTTTCAAGACATCCAATCTTCTTTAAGGCAATCCGTGAGTTGATAACTTTGAATTTTTTTTTTTTTTTCTTAGAGGAGGGGATTCAGTTTTTTTATTTATTGATCATTTATTTATTTTTTTCCAGATATTGGCCGACATCGAAGAATCCAAAATATCGGTCCTTCCTCCAGACTCAGCAGCAGAAGCTCGAAATGTAAGAAGCGAACACGATGCTCGAAACCGACGATACTTTCAAGATCGAGAAGACATACGCGAAACGATTTTAATCCGTAATAGTTTGTCTTCTATATTGCGTGGACAGGTTCTAGGAACGCCTGAGTCGCTATTATGTCGATCAAGTTGCTCAAAGATCACATTGAAGCTCTTTTGTATGAATTGAAAGAGACATATGCCAGAACGAAATCCGACTCCGATTTAGAGTTTGAACGTACGGAAAATGATAAAAAAAGGGCAGATTCAGGATAGGTTCGCAAAAAAAAGCGTAGTGACAACGGCTCGAAGCAAAGTGAAAGAAGGATTCGATATTCAGCTTCCAGCGATGCAGTCCTTAATTTCGAAGACGTCAACTCTTCTTTTTAAGAATTTTGAAAGTTCTTACACAGTTAACGGAGATTTTAGTCATTAGGAGGAAATTAGAAGCAGGTGAGTCCTAACAAAATTTTTAAGAGCAAAGAAGCGATGGATTCTCATGATTTTTTTTTTTTTTTTTTTTTTTTGCCTAAAGTATTTTAATGTTTTAAGGTAAAGCTAAAAATGTCTTAATTCATGGTTTAAAAATACAGTTGCTGGGATTTTAGTTTAGATTTTATAAGTTTCGTTTAGCTGTTTAAAATCTATTCGTTTGTAGGAAAGCGAAATCTCCAGTTCTTGAATAAACACAAAAATATGCTTTTGTCAAATCTGAGGTCCATTTTTGTTCATGAGAAACTTCTTAAATTTTTTCAAATATTTTTTTAAAATTGTAAAGTCTTACCGTTGGTATAATTTTAAAAGCTAATGTTTGTGCTGAAATAATTTAGTTGTACCAAATTAGGTGTTCTTGAAATTTTTTTCTTTGAAAGAAATTTATTAGTTTATTAAAATTCAATGAGAATTTAAAAAATTTTTAATTTTTCAGATCAGTTGTAAGCATCAAGTCTTAGTAGTCTACAGTCGGGCCTCAGTTAAGAAGTGTCGAAGATTGGCCAAGGCTTGCATCGATACTACTCTTACCATCGATTTATATGGTTATTATTTCTTGGACATTCGTCCCCGAAAATCTCAAATAGGTATGTAGCTTTCAATTTTCCATAATTTTTTTTTTCAAAAATGCAATTCTCTTTTGGGATCGGACTTAAAATTAGTCCAGATATTCCGGTCGGAGTCAAATATTCTTATGTTTACATTCCATCTACTTCGATTAATAGAGTAATTTTTAAGGAAGGACATGCGCAAATATTTCAGACTATGTTTGGAAATTGTTATTTTTTTCACCGTTTTTACTTTGATGCGCCTTTCTATATGTTCTTTATTGGGATTCTCTAAAAGAATTTTAAAATTACAATTGTGCTCATATTAAATATTCATTACTGATTAATTTTTATTGCAAGATTCGTTTACTGGTATTTCGATAGTTCATGTTGAGTTCAATGTTACAGTATATGTAGTTGTAATGTAATGTAAATGTGTATCACTGGTAAAAATCGAGTGATACGGATTTTTTACGATTTTTTGATGGCTTTAAAAGTCTATTCAACACAAAGATAAATTCAATGCGTAATAAGTTTCCAAAAATTTAATGCTGAAATCATATTTTTAAGAGCAAACTTTCCGAGGAGTTTCTGTCCGGTTCGAATTATTCTAGTTCTGCGTATCGTAGACTTTGAATAACACGAACAAGCGAGTAACATCATGATAGAAATGACACGGAAAGTTTCGTGTTAAAAATAAGACTTTTTCAAACAAAGATTTGTAAGACACAATACGCATCGAATTAACAGCATTTTTGAATTCCCATTTAAAAGCATTAAGAAGTGGAAAATAATCCGAAGTCGTTCGACTTTCACAAGCAAAAAATACTATTGTAATTGTAATTGTTATGGTAATTTTTATTGTTATTGTAATTATAATTGTTATTGTAATTGTAATTGTAATAGTAATTGTAATTGTAATAGTAATTGTAATTGTAATTGTAATTGTAATTGTAATTGTAATTGTAATTGTAATTGTAATTGTAATAATAAAATATATATTTCAAGTAAAATACTTCAAACTATATGCAGTCTATTTATTTTAACCTTTACGTCACATGTCACACGTCACGTGACAAAAATGATTAAAAGATGTTGGGCTCGCGACGTCGAGCACAAACCGATAAAAGAAAAAAAATGCGGTGACGTCATCACTTTTTTTACTTCATGGTAGAGAGTTGCGGTTAGGCTCATACGATTCGTCTCGTCAAGGCGAAAAATTTTTCCAATGGGAACAACAGTTCGACGAGCCTAGTCGAGAGGATCAAAGTTCCCTTTCGCTCGGCCCCCTAGCCCCAACCGTTCCGGAGATATTCACGTTTAAAGTTTTTTTTTTGACAAAATCTATGGAGACACTGTCTCCACATTTTCATATGCTCCGATCGCGACGCCGTTTGGCAGGCGGACGCACCTCGTCGAGTAGGTCATAAATCCGTTTCGCGCGACCCCCTAGCCCAAACCGTTCCCGAGATATTCGCGGTTAAAGTTTAAAAAAAAAGTCAATTTTGGAAAAGTTTAACCTTGAATATCTCCCGAACGGATGGGGCTAGGGGAGCGCGCGAAACGGATTTATGACCTACTCGACGAGACGCGTCCACCTGCCAAACGGCGTCGTGATTGGACGATGTGAAAAAAGTGATGACGTCACCTTATTTTTTTATTGAAAAAATTATGGAGACGATGTCTCCACTTTTCATATGCTTCGATCACGGTGCTCAACCAGTCTCCGATTATCGGGCGGAATGGACGAAAAAATCTGACTTCACAGCGGGTTTAGGGATCATGAATATAGTCCGAAACAAGCTACCGCCAAATCGCGTCAGATCATCCTGGGCCCCCACTAGGGCCCCCCGGGAGCCCCAAACTTCTCCTTGGTCGTGTTGTACATCATATGAAAGCCCGTTGCAAATGCTGTCGAATGAGACCTTACAGAGATTTCTATCTGTCATAGGCATGAAGATACCGTCATTTAAACCGTTCAAAATGAAGGATCAATTTTAGACTCTTTTAAATGACAGTATCTTCATGCCTATAACAGATAGAAATCTCTGTAAGGTCTCATTCGACAGCATTTGCAACGGGTTTTCATATGATATACGACACGACTAAGGAGAAGTTTGGGGCTCCCGGGGGGCCCTAGTGGGGGCCCAGGATGATTAGTGATTCGCACAAGACCAAGACTGTCTCGACAAGACTTTTAAACAAGACTTAGGCTCAAATTTTGTTTCTGGGCATATGACATTAAGCATCTCAAAATAAGTAAGTCTTGTATTGTCCAAGAAATATTGTTTTAAAACAAGAAATATTGTACAAGACTCAAAACAAGACTCGCTCGGTTTTGCAATATTCAAGGTAATACACATCCAGAAACGAAATTTCAGTCGAGTCTTGTACAATATCTTGTGCGCATCACTAAGGATGATCTGACGCGATTTGGCGGTTGCTTGTTTCGGACTATATTCATGATCCCTAAACTCGCTGTGAAGTCAGATTTTTTCGTCCATTCCGCCCGATAATCGGAGACGGGTTGAGCACCGTGCGATCGCGACGTCGATTGGCAGGTCGATGCGCCTCGTCGAGTAGGTCATAATTCCGTTTCGCGCGCCCCCCTAGCCCCATCCGTTCGGGAGATATTCAGGGTTAAAGATTTCCAAAATTCAACTTTTTTTAAAACTTTAATGGCGAATATCTCGGAAACGGTTTGGTCTAGGGGGTCGCGCGAAACGGATTTATGACCTACTCGACGAGACGCATCGACCTGCCAATCGGCGTCGCGATCGGAGCACATGAAAAGTGGAGACAATGTCTCCATAGATTTTTTCAAAAAAAAAGTAAGGTGACGTCATCACTTTTTTTCACATCGTCCGATCGGGACGCCGATTGGCAGGTCGACGCGTCTGGTCGAGTAGGTCATAAATCCGTTTCGCGCGCCCCCCTAGCCCCATCCGTTCCGGAGATATTCAAGGTTAAAGTTTTCCAAAATTGACTTTTTTTTAAAATTTTAACCGCGAATATCTCCGGAACGGTTGGACTTGGGGGCCGCGCGAAACGGATTTATGACCTACTCGACGAGACGCATCGACCTGCCAATCGACGTCGCGATCGGAGCATATGAAAAGTGGAGACAACGTCTCCATAATTTTTTAAAAAAAAATAAGGTGGCGTCATCACTTTTTTCACATCGTCCAATCACGACGCCGTTTGGCAGGTGGACGCGTCTCGTCGAGTAGGTCATAAATCCGTTTCGCGCGACCCCCTAGTCCAAACCGTTCCCGAGATATTCGCGGTTGAAGTTTAAAAAAAAATGTCAATTTTGGAAAACTTTAACCTTGAATATCTTCCGAACGGATGGGGCTAGGGGGGCGCGCGAAACGGATTTATGACCTACTCGACCAGATGCGTCCACCTGCCAAACGGCGTCCCGATCGGACGATGTGAAAAAAAGTGATTAAGTCACCTTACTTTTTTTTGAAAAAATCTATGGAGACGTTGTCTCCACTTTTCATGTGCTCCAATCACGACGCCGTTTGGCAGGTGGACGCGTCTCGTCGAGTAGGCCATAAATCCGTTTCGCGCGACCCCCTAGTCCAAACCGTTCCCGAAATATTCGCGGTTGAAGTTTAAAAAAAAATGTCAATTTTGGAAAACTTTAACCTTGAATATCTCCCGAACGGATGGGGCTAGGGGGGCGCGCGAAACGGAATTATGACCTACTCGACGAGGCGCATCGACCTGCCAATCGACGTCGCGATCGAAGCATATGAAAAGTGGAGACATCGTCTCCATAATTTTTTCAATAAAAAAATAAGGTGACGTCATCACTTTTTTCACATCGTCCAATCACGACGCCGTTTGGCAGGTGGACGTGTCTCGTCGAGTAGGCCATAAATCCGTTTCGCGCGATCCCCTAGCCCCCCCCCGTTACCGAGATATTCCCGGTTAAAATATTCCAAATGAATTTTTTTTTAAGACTTTACCGCGAATATCTCGGGAACGGTTTGGGCTAGGGGGTCGCGCGAAACGGATTTGTGGCCTACTCGACGAGACGCATCGACCTGCCAATCGGCGTCGCGATCGGAGCATATGAAAAGTGGAGACAACGTCTCCATAGATTTTTAAAAAAAAAAAAAAGGTGACGTCATCACTTTTTTTCACATCGTCCAATCGGGACGCCGTTTGGCAGGTGGACGCGTCTCGTCGAGTAGGTCATAAATCCGTTTCGCGCGCCCCCCTAGCCCTATCCGTTCGGGAGATATTCAAGGTTAAAATTTTCCAAAATTGACTTTTTTTTAAAATTTTAACCGCGAATATCTCCGGACGGTTTGGACTAGGGGGTCGCGCGAAACGGATTTATGACCTACTCGACGAGACGCGTCCACCTGCCAAACGGCGTCGTGATTGGACGATGTGAAAAAAGTGATGACGCCACCTTATTTTTTTTTAAAAAATTATGGAGACGTTGTCTCCACTTTTCATATGCTCCGATCGCGACGTCGATTGGCAGGTCGATGCGTCTCGTCGAGTAGGTCATAAATCCGTTTCGCGCGGCCCCCAAGTCCCAACCGTTCCGGAGATATTCGCGGTTAAAATTTTAAAAAAAAGTCAATTTTGGAAAATTTTAACCTTGAATATCTCCCGAACGGATAGGGCTAGGGGGGCGCGCGAAACGGATTTATGACCTACTCGACCAGATGCGTCCACCTGCCAAACGGCGTCCCGATCGGACGATGTGAAAAAAAGGTGATGACGTCACCTTACTTTTTTTTTGAAAAAATCTATGGAGACGTTGTCTCCACTTTTCATGTGCTCCGATCGCGACGCCGATTGGCAGGTCGATGCGTCTCGTCGAGTAGGTCATAAATCCGTTTCGCGCGACCCCCTAGACCAAACCGTTTCCGAGATATTCGCCATTAAAGTTTTAAAAAAAGTTGAATTTTGGAAATCTTTAACCCTGAATATCTCCCGAACGGATGGGGCTAGGGGGGCGCGCGAAACGGAATTATGACCTACTCGACGAGGCGCATCGACCTGCCAATCGACGTCGCGATCGCACGGTGCTCAACCCGTCTCCGATTATCGGGCGGAATGGACGAAAAAATCTGACTTCACAGCGAGTTTAGGGATCATGAATATAGTCCGAAACAAGCAACCGCCAAATCGCGTCAGATCATCCTGGGCCCCCACTAGGGCCCCCCGGGAGCCCCAAACTTCTCCTTAGTCGTGTCGTATATCATATGAAAACCCGTTGCAAATGCTGTCGAATGAGACCTTACAGAGATTTCTATCTGTTATAGGCATGAAGATACTGTCATTTAAAAGAGTCTAAAATTGATCCTTCATTTTGAACGGTTTAAATGACGGTATCTTCATGCCTATGACAGATAGAAATCTCTGTAAGGTCTCATTCGACAGCATTTGCAACGGGCTTTCATATGATGTACAACACGACCAAGGAGAAGTTTGGGGCTCCCGGGGGGCCCTAGTGGGGGCCCAGGATGATCTGACGCGATTTGGCGGTAGCTTGTTTCGGACTATATTCATGATCCCTAAACCCGCTGTGAAGTCAGATTTTTTCGTCCATTCCGCCCGATAATCGGAGACTGGTTGAGCACCGTGATCGAAGCATATGAAAAGTGGAGACATCGTCTCCATAATTTTTTCAATAAAAAAAAAGGTGACGTCATCACTTTTTTCACATCGTCCAATCACGACGCCGTTTGGCAGGTGGACGCGTCTCGTCGAGTAGGTCATAAATCCGTTTCGCGCGCTCCCCTAGCCCCATCCGTTCGGGAGATATTCAAGGTTAAACTTTTCCAAAATTGACTTTTTTTTTAAACTTTAACCGCGAATATCTCGGGAACGGTTTGGGCTAGGGGGTCGCGCGAAACGGATTTATGACCTACTCGACGAGGTGCGTCCGCCTGCCAAACGGCGTCGCGATCGGAGCATATGAAAATGTGGAGACAGTGTCTCCATAGATTTTGTCAAAAAAAAAACTTTAAACGTGAATATCTCCGGAACGGTTGGGGCTAGGGGGCCGAGCGAAAGGGAACTTTGATCCTCTCGACTAGGCTCGTCGAACTGTTGTTCCCATTGGAAAAATTTTTCGCCTTGACGAGACGAATCGTATGAGCCTAACCGCAACTCTCTACTGAAGTAAAAAAAGTGATGACGTCACCGCATTTTTTTTCTTTTATCGGTTTGTGCTCGACGTCGCGAGCCCAACATCTTTTAATCATTTTGGTCACGTGACGTGTGACATGTGACGTAAAGGTTAAAATAAATAGACTGCATATAGTTTGAAGTATTTTACTTGAAATATATATTTTATTATTACAATTACAATTACAATTACAATTACAATTACAATTACAATTACAATTACAATTACAATTACAATTACAATTACTATTACAATTACAATTACTATTACAATTACAATTACAATAACAATTATAATTACAATAACAATAAAATTACCATAACAATTACAATTACAATAGTATTTTTTGCTTGTGAAAGTCGAACGACTTCGGATTATTTTCCACTTCTTAATGCTTTTAAATGGGAATTCAAAAATGCTGTTAATTCGATGCGTATTGTGTCTTACAAATCTTTGTTTGAAAAAGTCTTATTTTTAACACGAAACTTTCCGTGTCATTTCTATCATGATGTTACTCGCTTGTTCGTGTTATTCAAAGTCTACGATACGCAGAACTAGAATAATTCGAACCGGACAGAAACTCCTCGGAAAGTTTGCTCTTAAAAATATGATTTCAGCATTAAATTTTTGGAAACTTATTACGCATTGAATTTATCTTTGTGTTGAATAGACTTTTAAAGCCATCAAAAAATCGTAAAAAATCCGTATCACTCGATTTTTACCAGTGATACACATTTACATTACATTACAACTACATATACTGTAACATTGAACTCAACATGAACTATCGAAATACCAGTAAACGAATCTTGCAATAAAAATTAATCAGTAATGAATATTTAATATGAGCACAATTGTAATTTTAAAATTCTTTTAGAGAATCCCAATAAAGAACATATAGAAAGGCGCATCAAAGTAAAAACGTGAAAAAAATAACATTTCCAACATAGTCTGAAATATTTGCGCATGTCCTTCCTTAAAATTACTCTATTAATCGAAGTAGATGGATGTAAACATAAGAATATTTGACTCCGACCGGAATATCTGGACTAATTTTAAGTCCGATCCCAAAAGAGAATTGCATTTTTGAAAAAAAAATTATGGAAATTGAAAGCTACATACCTATTTGAGATTTTCGGGGACGAATGTCCAAGAAATAATAACCATATAATCGATGGTAAGAGTAGTATCGATGCAAGCCTTGGCCATCTTCGACACTTCTTAACTGAGGCCCGACTGTAGACTACTAAGACTTGATGCTTACAACTGATCTGAAAAATTAAAATTTTTTTAAATTCTCATTGGATTTTAATAAACTAATAAATTTCTTTCAAGAAAAAAATTTCAAGAACACCTAATTTGGTACAACTAAATTATTTCAGGACAAACATTAGCTTTTGAAATGATACCAACGGTAAGACTTTACTATTTTAAAAAAATATTTGAAAAAATTTAAGAAGTTTCTCATGAACAAAAATGGACCTCAGATTTGACAAAAGCATATTTTTGTGTTTATTCAAGAACTGGAGATTTCGCTTTCCTACAAACGAACAGATTTCAAACAGCTAAACAAAACTTATAAAATCTAAACTAAAATCCCAGCAACTGTATTTTAAAACCATGAATTAAGACATTTTTAGCTTTACCTTGAAACATTAAAATACTTTAGGCAAAAAAAAAAAATCATGAGAATCCAATCCTTCTTTGCTCTTAAAACTTTTGTTAGGACTCACCTGCTTCTAATTTCCTCCTAATAACTAAAACCTCCCTTAACTGTGTAAGAACTTTCAAAATTCTTAAAAAGAAGAGTTGACGTCTTCGAAATTAAGGACTGCATCGCTGGAAGCTGAATATCGAATCCTTCTTTCACTTTGCTTCGAGCCGTTGTCACTACGCTTTTTTTTGCGAACCTATCCTGAATCTGCCCTTTTTTATCATTTTCCGTACGTTCAAACTCTAAATCGGCGTCGGATTTCGTTCTGGCATATGTCTCTTTCAATTCATACAAAAGAACTTCAATGTGATCTTTGAGCAACTTGATCGACATAATAGCGACTCAGGCGTTCCTAGAACCTGTCCACGCAATATAGAAGTCAAACTATTACGGATTAAAATCGTTTCGCGTATGTCTTCTCGATCTTGAAAGTATCGTCGGTTTCGAGCATCGTGTTCGCTTCTTACATTTCGAGCTTCTGCTGCTGAGTCTGGAGGAAGGACCGATATTTTGGATTCTTCGATGTCGGCCAATATCTGGAAAAAATAAATAAATGATCAATAAATAAAAAAACTGAATCCCCTCCTCTAAGAAAAAAAAAAAAAAAATTCGAAGTTATCAACTCACGGATTGCCTTAAAGAAGACTGGATGTCTTGAAAAAAAAAAAAAAAAAAAAACAGCAGCATCGAAGGAAACATGAGCAGCAGCGGAGGCTTGACGTTTTCGTTCCTGTCGCTGCTGGGCCAAAACCTCCTCTTGAATATTCAAAGGCAGAGCCGCTATAAATTTCGGGTTTACTTCATTTGTGTAAAAGACGACGGAGGAGTGTTGGACTCAATCGCAAATTAAATCGCTAAAGACTTTGCTGCCGTAAATGATTCGAAAACACTTCTTCCATCCTATCGGCAGGTAAAGTGGCCAAAAAAGATGGATCTGACCCGGTTGGAATGGAAATCCTTTGATAAGTAGCTCTATTTGTTCTGGTAAACTTGTATCATTTCTTCCGGGTCCTACGCTACGAAGATGAATTCTCCTAGGTTTCGGCATTTTTCTGAGGTGAATCGCTTCCGCTAGCTTCTTCTTCAGCCGATGGAGCCGAAGCATGCTTTCGCTTTCGGTAAAGAGAAGAGGAGGTGTCGGTGATCTTTCTGTTGTTTCCGTATTTTGACCGAACAAGAACTGTAAGAAATGCGGTAGTCACTGAAAAGTTCGGCTGGACGTGGCCTCCGGTTTAGTCAATTCGGTGTCGCTTTCCTGCAATACCTCCGAGTCAATTTCGGCACTTTCGTTCAAATATTTAACATTTCCCTAGACTGTTCGCTCGAGGATTCCTCAATTGGTCCCCGTTCCTGCTCTTGCTGTTCTTCGGAATATGTTAAAGGCAGAGGACTCGGAACCGACGGATATACACAGCGGGTGGGACAAGTGTCGGTGCGATCCTTAAGGACCTCTCAAATCTTCTCAACGGTAACCCTTCATCGGGTGGAGGCTGACTGTCGCAAACAAAAATTTCATATCCCCTTCCGTCATGCTCTCGTTTTCCCTTCTTTCGTTGCTTTGTTTGGAAGAATCCTCCGACGGTAATCTCGTAGTTCTTGATTTGTGTTCCTTCTCTCCAGTCGATTTTCCGCTATGTTTTCAGGTCAATTCAGAAGATGCATCAAAACATCGATCGCGTTCGTTTCCAAAGTGGAACGGGACACTTCCGGCATTTCCACGCTTTTGTTATTTTCCGTACTGCTCGGAGGGGAGCTAACGTCCATTATTGCCGTAGACGGGTTGGCGTTTTTCGCTTTCAATTCATCATTTCTATACTGTTCTAGTGTAGATCTGAATTTATGGGTCAAAACTATAGCGCAGTGGCAGCAGAACACGCGTCCAATATATTCATTTCGCTTGCCCAACGAACGTAGCAAACGCTTTGAACGAACTTTCAAAGCTAATTCCTGACCGAAAAAATAGCCCACGCATTGATCTATCAAGTCTATGTTTACCTTATCGGGCCTGGTAAGCATACAGAATTCGTTTTTCATCAAAACTAAATTACTACTACGGAAACTGTGGATACCAGAGCTCTGAGCTGTCTGTAGTATATAGTTTGGAAATGGCGGCGGAAAAACAGCAAACTGAATAAAAAAAAAAAGAAACGTGACTAATAAAAATTTAGAGCTTTAGAGCCTAATTTAGAAGTGACTAAAAAAACTCAAACTTACTTCCGGAGTAAATCAGGCCGATGGTTGGAAGTATTCATCGGATTCAACTGTAAAAATTGATACCACCCAAAGTCGAATTATCGGGTTTTGAACAGGCGTTGATTTCTCGCGGTTTCTCGTCACCGACAACGGATGGTGCATCGGAGGTTGGACGACAGGTTCTTTTGTCCTTATGGAAGTCTCACTGCTGTACAACTCTTTGAAAGACCTAGGTGTTTCGGTGTCATTGCTCGGATATCGCACGAAGAATAAATCATTCATGATATGCTTATAAATGGATATATATATATGATATGATTATAAATAGAATCATATTCCTTGCTTTAATTTATGACCTATAGGTGGTTTTTTTCCATCATATTCCTTGTTTTTCTCCCTTTCTAAATTTCCAGTCATTCCCAGTCAATACCATGTTGTTAATGTAATCAATCAGAAGTATACGCGTATGAGGTTTTCTTTGTGACGCTTCAGTTTGTACTTAGTAAGACGTAGAAGGAGTTTCTTTGTCTTCATCTTTCTATTCGTCGCTAGAACCTAATCCATCGATGCTGCTTGCAGGCGATGGATCTGGGCTGGAGGATGATTTCTTAGTTGTGTATCTTTCACACACATACTGAGGGCTTGTGGCGTAAACATAGATTTCGTCGAGAAACTAAAAATAAAACGAAAATAAAAATGGGATTAATATTTAATAATTAATCAATGATTGACGGTAGCTAGCATTAAAGGAAATTTAACTTACATTTATAACAGCTTTCATAGCTTTTGTTATCAGGTCAGGTTGATGACTCATCATTCATCCGTAAAGTTTCCTAAAGTGGTTCCCGTGTCGTCGCCCAAAGGATCGTTGCTTCTCCGCCACCTCATATCCGGCAAATACAGAGTTAGGACAAAAATTTCTCAAAGGTAGTTGACTGAATGAACTGTTTAAACTGTGCTAGACTCCTGGCACTTAGGCTTAAAGCGCTGATTACGTTCGGTAATGAGCGCAAAATTTCTCTAGTGGCTGAAACCTTAAGTTTAAAAAGAAAAAATTAAAAATCTTATTTTTACAATTCTAAATAGTTTCACTAGAAATTTTCTTGCTCACCTCTTTGACCAGTAAAGATTGAAGGACCAAGCAGTCAAATAATTATCCTGAGAGTGAAAATTAGGGACGGTTCATGGAAAAAGTAAATGGTTACTACATCCTAGGCTGATAGGCACAGAGAAGCATACAAAGGGAATTATAAGCTGACCATAATTCACAATCCATTTGAAAGATCCGAAAAGCTGAATAGGCTTTCTAAAAACCTCAACACACGACACCCCACACACTCGGCATTTCCTTTTTTTATCAAATCCAGGAATACAATATTCCACAAATTAGCAAGTGTTTTAAAGTAGCACTGTTCCAGGAAACTTCTCCAGATCTAGTCGTTGCCAATTTATTTCCTTTTTGTGATCCTTCAGTTGCTAAGCTGTTCCAACTCCTTCAAACAAAGCCGAAGGCCGTTCAAGGTCATCAAAGAAAATTTTTCGGTTTGTTTTCTGAGAAAAAAAAAAAAAAAAAAATTGTTATTATTCAATATCGAAAAAGGCTCGACTGGATTTTTAAGTTAAACAAAAATGACTCTCCTGCCTCCGGAAATGCTCGGATCAAAAAATGGCATTTTTATTTGGATTCAGCGACCTCGAAAACCCCTTAGGAGCCACTAAAATCGACACCGAAAATTTTGGTTAACAGTGACAAAAGTGCAAAGACTATATATAATATAGTTTTTGTGTTTTTTGCATTTTGAATGAAAAAAAAAGTTTTTTAAATTTGAACTTTTCGGTGTAAACAGGGATTTTCGACCCTCCTGAATTCAGTGTTGAAGTCCGTTTTTGAAAAGACAAGCCATTTAGCAACAATTAAAGAAAAACAGAAAAAGCATTTTTTTGCTCCTAATTTTTGTCCACAAAATTCTTTTTAATTATTAAAAAATTACAATAGGATAAAAGCAGTCGTACACTAAACAATTTAATTAGAGATTTAAGAATGTCGGATAAGTATGTTAAAGACAATAAAATCAACTGATTCAGCAACAAAGACTGTAGCAGTATAATATATAGCTGAAAGTCATGGTAATGTTGACCTTGACTTTTTCCACGCTTTCCCACTCCTCAAATCTTCCTTTCAATTTAAAATCTTCCACCAATGAAAAAAAAAAAAATTTTCTTCAATTTTGCAAAAGCTAAGACTATGTTCAACTGCAAATGCTTTAAAACCTGTTTTATTGTGTGCAAAACGCCTTCCCCTTACAAAAATTTAAAAAAAAAATTAAATTTCCCCTTAAAAAATTTATGAGTGAAAATTAAATTTAGAAAGGTTTTGCTCTACAGGACAAAAAAAGCACATTAAAATTAAAAATCAGATTTCCTAATTTCTGGAATGTTTTCTGCTACTTTCGGTACCTTTTCTATTTTTCTGCACATTTTTTTAATAGTTTCTAGCAAATAATTTTTCAGAATGAACAAATTCTCTGTACTATGTAATAATGTCAATAGTCTTTTACTTACATTTAAACTGGGATCATCAGACATAATTTCCAGGCGCAATCAAATCCAGTTCCAAGTTCAATTGTGCAAAACGCAGACATTAAACCAAGAAACAAAATAAGATTAAATAAAGGGAGGAACCCTTTGATTACAAACACAGGAAACAGGTAGGTCATGCAGCTGACAAAGAACTCAACAATGTTTAAATCTTAAACTGATTCCATCCTGGAACATTCTAATGTTGTATGACTTCTTTAAAGTGCTTGTATTTAGACGATTCCTGTCAGAACTTCTTTTTAAATCTGAAAAGAATTAAAAGCAAAACCATTTATACACACTCATGATTTTGTACAACAGAAATAATGTTTGGAGTTTAATAAAAAATCAGTATTACATTTATTAATAAACAGACTAAATGAAAAAACTCCATTAAGTATTAAATTTAAATTCCTAGTTTGCCGAAAAGGAAGTAACAAATAATTAAACATAAGTTGCAAATTCTTTGATCTCATCTCTTTTTAAAAGATTTCAAAAGCTCAGAAAGCAAAACATGAGTAAAACAGCCATTGTAATTTATACTTGTCTTCCTGGACAGGACAAAAAGTAGAGAAAATTCCGACACTTGTATGATTATGTAGCTTTAAAAAGTACTACACCAGACACAAATAAAGTGCTCCATTTCGAGGCGTCAGAAAAGAGCTCTGAAAAATTCTGTTCAATTTATTTACCTGTGTTCCCTGTAAATGTTACTAAATACGATCCTTATCAACAATTCTTCATATTTACATTCACCTTTCCCATTCCTGTTCAAACAAGTCATGAATCTCAAGTAGCCATCTTGGCTCGCACATTGCTTCAATTGATGATACTCGTGCAAATAATACAAGGAAGTGTGATTAAACGATATGTCTTAATTAATCCAGTTAAACTTAAACAACGATTAAAACTTTTCACCTGAATGAACGGCCATATTAATATGGCCGTTGGGAGTTACCAACTGTTGGACATGAATATGGCTTCGACTTGTTGCATTCCGCTCTTTCAAGTTCCCGCGAATATTAAAAATTCGAAATCAAATTAAGAACAAAAATAGAAACTAGATTCGGATTGGAAAGATGAAATATTAAAAGGAAAACATTTAAAAAAATGAAGAATTAACAATTTGCGGCATTAACTTTTGATGATATCACTTTATCCGGTTGGTTATGCCGGCCTTGCCTTTCATGGAATTTAATTTTTGTTACACAGATATAGGTGTTATCAATTCAGTGTTTAACTTACCTTTCTCCTAAACTCTTTGTTCGCAGGAAATACTATTTCGTAATTAGGGGTTTCATAAAAATAAAGAGGGGGTAGGTTTAACGTTATCTCTAGACTTCCACTTGATTTTAAAAACATAGGGAGGTTAAGTTTTCTTGAAGTTTAGACTAATATAAAAATTACTTTTTTCTAAAAAAGCTCAAAATCCTTTAAAAATTTGAATACGTCTGAAATTACACAAGTTATCTTTAATTCCTAAAAATGTTGAATGATTCAAAAAATCACGTTTATGGTGAACTCTCGCACTCATTTGTAGAAACAAAATACCGGAATATGAATGAGTAAAACCTAAAGAAAAAAAAAGGAGTCGAAGGATAAAATAATTAAGTTCGATAATTAAAAAATACAATTTCTTTGAACTGGTAGATAAAATTTATTGAAAAACCTGTAAGCAGAAAAATCGTACAGTTAAAGAACACAGGCAGAACAAACTTTTATAATCAGTTGAACTATCACTGGGTTCTATCAATCAGTTTTTTCTTTCTTCTAAATCAAATACACCCCAAGTCCTTAAAAAGTTCAAAAAAATAATTTATCTAACTAAAAAAAAATCACATTCGATTTTTTATTTGAGGTTTACTCCTCAATGGCTAAACAATTTTAAGCCCTTTTGTGTCTTCGTTACAAAAAATCGCGGCAGCTGTTGATTGTCAGTAAGAGACCGAAGAGCACAATTTGGGTGGATGGGATGCCAACCCCGACCGAAGCAAACTGTTGAGACTTGATTAACGAATTCCCGATTCAATTCATTTCGGCCTTTCCAAGGCAATCAAAATCGGTGTTCAGGTAATCTCAACAATTTACTTGTTGGTACCTACCGATTTTTTTTCGGTAAAAAAATCCGTCCTCCACCAAATTTCTCCTGGTCAGCTGCTAGTTTTCACTGAAAGACAAAGAAAAAATAAATCAAAATTAATAACTCTCAAAAAAATGCAAGTCAGATTTTTTTTTTTTTTTTAATGGGGGTGTATGCCTTACTCCTATGCATTCTGTCACTTTAGATACAAAATGTAATTTATAAGGCACCCTTTGATCTCCCCAGTCCCATTCGCAAAAAGGAAAAATTAAGGATTTTTTAAGGTAAATTAAAAAAAATTTCGAAAATTAAAACCGCATGCAAAACTAGTCGAAAACTCTCGAGATTTAAACGGATGTTACTACCTCAGCCGTCGGATGAAATGGCCGGCGCATCGCAGCTGTCATGTCATGTCTAATTAATAGAAAACGTCATGAACGATATGCTAAAAATTGTATGGCGACCGTTTTGCGAAATAGATTAATCCGTTTGCCTCGTTTTGCTCGACTGATCTGGCCCTGTGTACTTTTGTTTTGTAAACCAGCAGCCCTCGAAATTGCAATGTTTTGGTCATGTTGAGACCCGTAAAAACTACCGTACTTGGCTCTTGTGGCCTTGTTTGCTTTGTAAACCCGCAGCCCTCGAAACTGGAACGTTTTGGTCATGTTGAGACCCGTAAAAACTTCCGTACTTGGCTCTTGTGGCCTGGTTTGCTTTGTAAGCTCGTAACCCTCGAAACTGGAACGTTTTGGTCATGCTGAGACCCGTAAAAACTTCCGTACTTGGCTCTGTGGCCTTGAAATTGTGGGCACCCCGTACTTTGACCTGCTTTGGGCAGGGGTTGACTCCACACTATGTGTCTGCATTGCAGCTCGACAGAACACATAGTCTTCGAAAATGTGACGCCGGCGGTCACGTAACAAGGGAGCGCTCCTTTCGTGCTTGGAGGCAGACTCCCGTCTAAGACTGTGCAGCTTGCACGTTGACAACGAAATTTGGGCTCTGCGGGTGCGACTCAACGACAAAAAATGACTCGACTTTGACAACGACAAAAAATGACTCGACTTTGACAACGACAAAAAATGACTCGACTTTGACAAACGTGTCCTGGATGCCGCGAAACGCCAGATCCGACTCAATGACTAAAGAAAAAAAAAAAGATCTTAAAGCCACAACATCTCGCCGAACTGAGAAAAACACTCCGTTTCACATACGTAGAAGGGAATTAAACGTAGAGGCTATTTGGCGATTTGGGAGGAGATGAGATTACTCGGTATCGTGCTATTTGATGCGATACAATTTGGCGGACAACAAATCGTGACGGGTTTGCTTGTCGATCAATTGTCAGAAGCTCGTCCCCAAAAAACCAGCTCAACTCATTTTTACATCGATGCAACGGTGATACGCGGCGTAAGGTCGATCTATACGGCGTGCTTTAGCTCGTAGTCGACTAAATACAGCTCGAACGTGTGGCTCGTTGTCGAGAGAATGGTGAGACATGTTAGTGAGATAAACGACTCTGCACAACGTCGAACCAAGTTTCCGTCACGTTGTCGTCTTCCACGTACCGATCAGATGTTAAACCGCACCTTTTGACTGACGATACCCCCCAAAACTCTCCTCCCGAAAAAAAAAAGCCTAAGATGTAAAGTCTAAAACCCCAAGTCTCCCGATGTTACTGACTGTTTTGCATGCGGATTTAATTCTCCGAAATTCAAGCTTGCGAATGAATATGACAACAGATACCAAAATCACTATCGTCATATTTTGACTGGGTAACTCTGTTAAAAAACCGTCGATATTTGAACCAGGAAAAACAGCTTACTGTCTTATTCTTCAGGAACCTCCACTTCCCCGTTGTTAATCTGCACTATGACGTCATGAGGGGGCTTTCCTTCTACAGAGCATCCTACAGACTGAAATCCAAACAAAATGATGTTCAAATTAATATTTTGGTGAAAGCAGTTCTTAAAAATTAAACAGAAATGCCAACGGTATTTTTTGTCACCAGAAAATCATGTCACTGGCTTTTTGTCGAGGAAAAAAAATCAAGTTATTATTACAAATCTGTCATGTTACATTTCCTGAAACCAAGTAATTGACTAGTGGCAGTTTGAAATTTTTTTATTAAAATCAAAACAGGAATGCATTGAAATGTAAAATTCTTAAACATTATTTAGTTGCAAATTATACTAATTTTTTTTCAGACAAAATTATCTGAACAATAAGACGGCAGCATGGAATGATTTCTGGAAGTATAACCTACTCGACATGCAGTTTTCCTTATTAAAAAATTATGATTTAAAAATTACAGCAAAAAGCATTCTTGTACACTTCATGCTAGACACAGAAACTTAGGTGATGTAAAATCTTGAATGCACTTAATCGTATGACAAATTCTTCCTGTGACATGATTTGAGGCAAGACATTTGAGCACGAAAAAAAAATTACACAAAACTGCTCATACTTCTAATTATAATATTTATTTGTCTCCTTAATCCAACACCTGCCCGATTTCATTAAAAAACCAGGCATGTCATGTTTTAATAGAAAAAGGAATTTTGATCTGCCCAGATCCCCTGAATTCAAACTAAAAAAGCAAAAACAAGTAGAAAAAAAAATAGCAGTGTCTGAGAATTATGCGCCATTAAAAACAACTCTAACAACTGCAACGGATGTTCCTCTAAACGTGCAGGAAACAGAACATGATTTATTTAGGATCATATTTCAGACCCTTACCGAGACGGACCCCAGGCGACGACCAAAGATCCGTCTCCTTGACCGGCACTGATTTACTAAAACGGTTAAAGTTTCGCCGTTCCAACAATCAATGCGGACCCCTTACGGGATCAATTTTCGGAGGTTTTCCCGCCCAATAGGAGCCCCTCCAGTTCGGGGTTCTGGCCTTACGACCACGCCCCAGATTCTCCGGCCTTGCGACCGGAGAAATTTTCAAGCTTTACCGTAATCACTTAATTTAAGATCGCACAGCTTGGGCGCCTGTCTTCAAGGCTTTTGCGCTTACGCGCAAATAACCACTTTCACGTTTTCACGCAAAATTTTCTTTAACTTCTCGCGTTTTCACGCAATTTTCTTTAACTTCTCGCGTTTTCACGCAATTTTCTTTAACTTCTCGCGTTTTCACACGATTTTCTTTAACTTCTCGCGCTTACGCGCAATTTTTTTTTTCCTCTTTTGACATTTAAGTCAATACTTTTGACATTTTACAGTCAACTTTTTACGAACATCTTCATGCAATTCTAACTGTTAACTTTAATCCTTTAATTTTTTCTTCTAAGATATTTGGGCTTCACTTTGCTAACTTGTCGCCTGCCATTGAAATCTGCTTAACCACTTATTTAATCCTCTAATTTTTAATCTTACTGGCATATTTATTCCTCTAATTTAACCCTTAATCGTTTTCACCCCATCAATATACCAGTATTCATTATCAATTATTATCAGCATCAATTAGCTATCATGTTATCATCATCAATTCTACAATTATTAATTTCCTCTTAAAACTTTACCATGATTTGCAACTTCTAAAACTGAAACAAGGCGGCACATTGAATTTCTTAAATTATCCTATTACTTTCTGCAATCCTGATGGGGTGGAATTGCTGAATCACCAGACGAGCACAAAGAGTTCATACTAGCTCAGGAATTCCTGTTTTGGAATGTAATATCCTCACAGTTCCTGTTTTAAGTTCCTTTTAACCTTACACGCCCATAACTCTCCGTTATAATGTCGTTATGTTCGTTTAATAATGGCTTATAATTCTCAGAAAAATATTGAATCAGAACAATAGGACAATGGCTAAAAGGATCACCATCATCCCTGTTACCTGGGCTATAATAGTTTAATGGTACTACCTTACTTAAGAAAAAAAATAAATAAAAAGGAGCTTACCTGACAAGTTCCTAAAATTTCTTTGACAGTCCCTTCTAATTTCCTAGACATTGACCTAGGCCTCATTGTTTTGGCTATTTGAATAACTTCATCTATGGTTAAGTTACCACTATGTTTGATATTTTTAACCTTCTTACGATCTCGAGGAGGCTCTTTTAAAGCTTTGATAATTAAAGACGCTGCAGACGGAACGACGGATATAGCTGCTTGACGATTCTGAATCGTTAAGCATACTGTGATTTTTAAACCTTTCCAATCGGCTGTCGCTTTTGCAATATCATCACCAACTTTCTTTGGAGACTGGAAAAAATAAAATAAAATATATAATTAGCAACAAAATACTCATATTTGACTTAATTTAAACAGTTGGCATTTAGAACTTCTTCTGTTCATAGCTTAAAATTATGCAGGACTATTAACTTCAAATTAATTTTTTCAGAAAAATTAAGTAATAAATTAAATAAAGTAGACTACTCTAATGGTGGCAATTGGCATATAGACATTTATGATATTTTATCCTGTGCTCTTAAAAAAAAAAAAAACTTACCAAACCTAATGGACCAATCTTCGGAGCCAAGGATGATGTTGCACCTACTTCCCCTCCTACACATTTCAGGTACACTGCAAAGAAACGGAAAATGTTTTTCAAAATTTATTTCTAAATATTTTTTTTTAAATAAGAGAAATAAATGAATTGAATGAGATAAAAATGGTTCTGTATGGCATCTTGTCTCATGACTTCTATATGAAACAACCACAAGTATATGCATGAGTCAGAAGGTTCCATTTACATTAGGCCTGAATTAATTGTATGTTGGAATTTGCAGATAACATACTAAGTAATAGAGAGGGGGGGGGAGGGGGGAGAGTTTTCTCATATTTTACAGCAACTTTTATTTGTCTCCTGTAAAGCTCATCATGAATTTAGAAAATTATTAACAAAATAATGAAACAAAACATTTATTTTCTTAAATTATATTTATAAAGCTGTTTTTGGAACTAGCTCAGAATATAAAGACAGCCTAGAGGATTTTATTCCTTCTTCAGGATGTCCTGAACTTGATTAAAATACTTATTAGTTTCACTTTATGTTGGACCTATTATTACTTTAGACAAAACACAGACTTTCTTGTTCTAAACATAGTTGAGTTTTAATTTATTAAAAAACAAATCTTGCAATTCTTATTTGATAGGCTAACAATGCTCTTGCTTCTGTGCATATTACATGTACCTAATTGAACATTAAACAACCTAGTAATTTTGAATGATGAATATTTCACAACATGCATCAGCAGACAATGAGAAAATTGGAACTACAATTTTATCAGAGCAACCCAGACCTGAAAATTCCTAGCTTCATGCATCCTTGTAAAATAAACTTTTTTTTTCGTATGTCAGTATTCTTAACAAACAGTTTATGCCTGTGTAACCCCTTAAAGAAAAATTTATTTTTTAAAAAAAAAAACGCCACTTAAAAAAAAGATGAATTTAATAACAAAACCAAAATCAAGAAAACTGGGAGAAGATGCCTTAGCTGTACCAAGAGAACATTATACAGCATAAGTCAACTACAACATTCAGGTGTATCTAGTTTTAAAAAAAAATTGAGCAAACTGACAAAAGCATCCAAGCAAGCCATATAATAATTTTTGAACGATAAACTCATTTTCTTGGTTGTAAAATTGCAAAAGCCAGTGACTCATTTGGCTCAAAACCATATATATTTCATGTTTAATGTCCTTATTACTCTTCTGGAAAATAGGATTCTAGATTTGTTAGTAAGGAGTTCTAGTTGAAAGTAAGAAGGGAAGGAAAAATAGGCCTAACAAAAAACGACACGTGGCACATTAGCACAATTAACTCCTCACAAAAAAAAAAGGGCAAAAACGACTGTATCGCACGAAAAGAGCATAATTATAAAAGCACCAAGATTTCGATTTTCTAATTTAATAGCTTTAAACAATGTGTACGTATTAATTTAAAAAAAAAAAAAGCCTGCCATTAAGATGGAGCAAATTCCTTTTCGAAAAGTATGGCCTATCATTACTCTTTTTTTTGGGGGGGGACAGAAAACGTCATATCATTGTTCTTGGTTAATAATTTGCTTCGGTATTTTTTAATTAAATGTCATGAATTTTACCATATAAAGTGAATATAAGATATTAGACAGGGACATTGCGAGCAATTTCCTCACGAAATAAAAACTCCAAAAAACTAAGTAAAATAAACAACTCACCTATTTTAACTTCCGTTGGATCGAATTTCGGACCCATGATAATTTAAATTCAAGTAATAAAATATCTGGAAAATGCAAAACCAAGCGGATGATCTCCGATAAAAATTTTCTTCTATGTTTACTCGTTGACAGCACGATCAGAAAGAAAGAAGATGGATGGTAGCAAATTCCAGAACGCCAACGAAAGACTTATGTTCAGTTATAAACTCTGCCGCTAGAGCGGTATATTTTAATCGATTCACTATATTTACATATAAAACATATGAATAATGTATACATATAGGGTATAAATATACATTTCGTTTGATTTTACCATAAATTTCTACCTCGAACGAGATTTATTTCGATTCCCTCTCGAACAACATGATTTCGATTTTTCTTTGTACATAAACAAGACTGGATGAAAATAAAAACAAAGGGGAAAAAAGCGGGTTTTTCTTAGAACAGTTATCATTTAACGTTACATTATTCATTTTACAATTAAATGGTTATATATTTATAAAAAAAATAATGGCGTTGGACGAAGCCGGGGAATTGATAACGCGTTTACCTGTTAACTCAGAGGAGCAAAAGTAAACATCAACATGGTATTTAAAAAAGTGAAAACAAAAATGGATTCATTTTCATTTATTACAGATTTTTCTCATGGAACGTAAAATACACAAATAGTCACATATTAAGTTCAGTATGCACAAAAAACAAATCATGTAGACCCGGGGAAATGGGTGACGAAGAGTTATGCTTGTTTTGCATGTATACTCACAAATTAGACCTTCCACACCTGCCAGACATGGTTTTCCCAAATAACATACTAAAATTAACCCATGATTCTGGTTGCTCAATTGAATTTAATGCATTGGACTCACTTGTGAGGGTTAGCAATGGAAGACAAATTATCAAAATAGCATGTTCTGAAGAATGGAAAGAATCCAGGTTAGTAGCAAGAAGTTTTAATTGTTTATCATCAAGATGTTAATGGCTTGCATGATTTTAGAGCTGACTCAGGCCACACTGAAGAAATTGTGAAACCATTTGATTGGACATTCAGCACAGACTATCAAGGGACATTAAACGGGGATTGGAAAGTAGAAGAAACAAGGCAAAGAATTGATGTAGATAAACTTAGGCAAAAAGACATCATATTGTTTTACAATGATTTAACTTTATTTGAAGATGAATTGCATGATAATGGCCAAGCTTTGCTGTCAGTTAAAATTGTAAGTGGGCAAAACAAGTTGTTAAAAAAAAAAATATATATATATATATATTTTAATGGATATTTTTTATTTCAGAGGGTCATGCCTGCAAGTTTTTTTATTCTTCTCAGATACTTTTTAAGGGTTGATAATGTATTAGTCAAGATTAACGATACAAGGCTGTATCATGAATTTGAAAGTAATTTTGTTCTAAGGGAATATACATCAAGGGAGTCTAAAGTTGAAAATTTAAAGGTATTAGTGGTTAAATGATCAATGTAGAGTTTCAGACTTGTAATTTAAAATTCATTTCCAGGTCCCTCCATTCTTATTATTAGATCCGAATGAGTTGTGTAGGCATTTACCTTTAATTAAAGAAGCAGTTCACAAACTCACACTGCCAACTACAAATGCAGCTGAAAATTCAACAGAAAATATTAAGCAGGATTAAAAAGAAAATCAAATGGAAGGAAACCAGTCAGTAATAATTATCAAAGTGAATCAAATTTTTATAAGCATAAGAATTTCAAATAAAAATTATAAATGTAAAAGGTAACTGAAGTAAAATTATTCATTGGCACTTATTTAACGAAAGCAGGCCTCTAAGAGGATGTATGAGGCTTTTAAATTCCGGCAATAGCATTAACTTCTTTGTGATTTTTCTTAACTTCTCAATATTGGTTTTAATGTCTCTATGGTAACGAAGGCAACAAAACTGAACATCATTTTTTTTAATCCTGTAAGACCTGGTTTCTGAAGGTTTCGTTTTTGTTTTTAAAACGCGGTACACATCCCAAGTTCTATACGTTGAAAAATAAGCTTGAATCAAATGAAAACATAATTCGAAAACCACGTTTGTGCTCTCCGGGGAAAAATGCATCTTCTTTGTGCTGTGCTCCGTCGTTTTTATGTTAATTTCGTAATGTGCCAGTACTCGTTTCACTTCTTCCGATTTCGCCAAGTCCATAGGGGTTTTGTTGTCTTCGTTAACATCATCTAATAGCACCGAACCGGTGTGTTCTAATAACATTTCACAAATTTCTGGGTGATTCCCTAGCACTGCGCACATCAAAGGGGTTAAACCGTCTCTACCCTGGGCTCTCGTATCAACGGGTTTTTGTATTTCGCCTAACTGGGGACAAAAGGACAACAATTCCTCTACGCATTCTTTACTTCCTTTAAAAGCGGCCTCGTGGAGGGCCGTCCAATTATCATTATCCGTTGCATTTACTTCTAGTTCTGGAAATGTTAACAAAGCTTTAACTTCGTTTAAGTTATTACGACGACAAGCGGTGTGGAGTCGAGTTCCACCTATCAAAATTATTTTCTCTTTAGTTCTTTTTTTTTTTTTCAAATTAAAATTTTTTTTTTCTTTTTTCACTTACCCGTGACCAACTTCGCATTAATGCTTTTAAGCTTTCTTAGTCGTTCCACTATCTTAGGATCTGCGTCTAATGGCTTGGATTCTTTTACGGATCCTTTTATTCGGTCATTATTGGTTTTGTTGGAAGCTTTGTGTTCGATGTGGATCAAAATATCAACCTTAAAAAAAAGGATAGTTGTGAAAAAAGACACTTGTCATCAACTTTTCGAAACTAAAAACTTACAGCACTCGTTAATTCCGGGGCGCAAGGTGTTCCGGTTATTAAGCTTAGGACGTAAGATACAACTAATAGTCTTAGCCAGGATGGTTTAATGTCCATAATTAACTCGCAGACGCTAACATGATTTTTCCCCTGGTTAGGTTTTAATCCTACAAAAAAAAAAAAAAAAAAAAAAAAATTATTCACTAAAAAACTCAGTGGAATTTTGTGCTGCAATTGTAGCAGTTCCGTAAATTTTTAATTGGCCCATATCTTCCAAAATAGAATCTCTAACATAAGATTTTCAGGAAAACCCCCTTACCATGCAAATGGCACTATTGAAATAAATTAAAACAAAAATTATGATCTTACTTTCCAAAACAAAAAACGATAATTCACGGGCTAAATTATTTGAATTAGGTCCTAAAAACGGATAATACGGGTCCTTCAAAGCATCGCAGTAGTGCATTATCTCCGCTGTCAAAGCTAACAGTCTCTGAAAAAAAAAAAAAAAAAAAAAAAAAAATTGCAATTCTCAGCTTAAAATTTCTCAAAAAAAATTGCAAGCTTTAATCTTACATCAAGTGCAAAAATGCAAGTGGCATTGCAGCTGCTCAAATTCTGCTGCACTGTTAACATTTTTTTTATATTTCCATTAAAAATCCCTGCAAAAAAATCAAAAATCAAAATTAATTTTAAAAAAATAAAATAAAATAAATAAATGAAGATTTACCTATATCTCGAGTATCACTCCATATCAAATTGGCCAAGAAATTATCCTTATCAAAAGGTACTACTTTTAATTTTTTATTTTGAAACCAATTCATAAAATCTGCTTCAAATATATCGCACAGGAAATTTAAACAAATCAAGCATCTTTTAACTTTCTCTTCAGGACTTAGCTCATCAAAATATCTGCAAAAACGAGTTCAGAAATTAATCTATATAAAATCTTTAACATAAAAATTAATGACTTACATTACTGATTTCTTTTCTTTTGCCTTTTTCTGGTACTTTACACCCATTTGCTTGATCTCAGTTTTAATTTGTTCAATATCTGATGTTTGCTTCAGTGTTGTTAATTCAACATTATCCAGATCTGCAAAACAAAAATATGACGATTAAATTACAAAAATTATTTTTTTGACAACTAAGATGCAGTTACTTACCTTTTAAGCAATTTTGATCATGGGAATTAATTGCTAGATTGTTAATTAGACACCAAAATATGTTTTCTTCTTCCAATGCTTTCTTGTTCATTTTCACATATGTATCATTTAAAACATCTTGATAATATTCCTTCATTTCAGTATTAACAGGCGGGTGAAAAGATACCAGATTTGAAAAGACATAAGACACCAAACTTATATCTGTATACGAGTAAACATTTAACACATAATTAATGAGATGTTTGATGACTGATACATTGGGATATGTTTTGGTGGTTATATTTCTTGAAGCAGTAAATAGTGCTTTGTTCCATACTCGAGAATCTACTTCACATTTAAATATATTTCCAGATTGCATTTTCTTCGGTTCATCCTGAAAAAAAAAAAAAAGGTGGTGTTATTGTTTTATAACATCAGTGAAACCAAAACAACTTACATGAGGTGAAATTAAAGAATTTAACGGCAGAGTTAAAAAATCCAGCTGCTCGGCAACAGCCAAATAATGCTCGGGAAGAACTTGATTAACCGCACTAATTATTTCCTCGCATTGAACGACAGTTCTGCGATAATTAATCTGAGAGATATCCATTTCAGATCTTAATTATTATGCTATTCACCGTAATTCACTAACCAAATTCCGGCGCTATTTTAAAGATGGCCGCCATTACGATTTTTTAATTCGAGATATCGTGCCACAAGTACGATTTTTTAAGAGTTTACTGTTTTCGCCGCTGTGAAGCGCTGCTTTATTTCTGCTGTTTCTGCTAAAACATAACCTCAAAATGAAATCTTTTTTTTTTTAAATTAAAATATTTATTACACTTTTAAATAATGGTTAGTTTTTACACGTTATCTACTTTATCCCTTGTCGGCTTTACCGGCTGCGTTTGGATATACTTAAAAACAAAAATGAAAGAACATGAAAAATTAAAAAGCACTACCTGTTATAAAGAAGCATTAGCAGCAATGAGATCTCATAATGGTGCTATAAAATTTTTAGGACAGCCAATAGAAGATAAAACTATGTATGTTTCAAATATTGAAGATATAAGTGATGAAATCAGAAAAACGGAAGTCAATGTTGAAGTTAAAGGGTCTAAGAATTATGGTCGTTTGTACTTTTGGGTGAATCAGTATATTAGCAATCCTGCTAATTTTTATGTTGATGAAGTTCAGTTGCAAATTGGAAGTGATGATAACAAAAGACTCATAATCCAAAAATCTAAGTTAGAAGAAGAAATGAAGAGTAAAACAGTAAATAAAACAGAAAATATATCAAAGGAAAAACAAGAAAAAGAAAGTAATTAGAATTAAAATAAATTGTGATAACTTTAAAACTTAAATCTATTAATACTTTATTTGTAATTGCAAATGCAATATACAAAAGAAAATATAAAGTGATACTGATGAATTCTTTTTGCAAAAAAAAAAAATCCTTTCCACTTTCATCCTAAAAATTTTCATCACAATATCATTTTTACAGTCTTAAAACTTTTGAAGTAACTGAAATTTTTGCTTGTTCAAACAGTAAAAAAAAAATTAAATTGAATGTTGATTAATTTTTAAACAGAACACTGCAAGCATTTAAATTTAAAAAAAAGTTAGTTTTTTGGCATATATACTTTATTTCTTGAAAGGGAATGTTCATGTTTAAAAATGTCAAAAAAAAAAAAAAAAAAAAAAAAAAAAACATTCCAGCTGAAATATAAAAGAAATAGTAACTAAGACCTAATTAGGAACGCTTAAAAAAAATTTATATTGATTTTTAAGAGTTGAAATAATAAGAGAAAATTTGTTTAAACTGCATTATTAAATTTATACGTATCATTACTAAAAAATAAATGAGGTACATAATAAACAACCTTAATATAATGAATGAGGCCGGAAAAGGCTTCATTAAAAATTACGACATGCACTAAAATAAAATAAATCAAAAATGCATCCAGATTTTTTGTTCTAAGGACAAATCAACGCGCAGGTAGCATCATAATCTAATTACTTAGACATGTAAAACCTGTAAATCAAATATTTTCCTGGATGCATTTTAAAAAATTATAGACTGCCTAAGAATTTTTTTTAAATTGAAAGAAATTATATAGATTATAACTGTATAAATTTGCTACTTAAAATCTTAATAAAAATTACTTATCTTTCCTTTAAATATTGAAATTGAAAAATATGATTTTTTTTTAAAAATAGAATTTTATATCTTATTCTTTTTCCTTTTAAACAAAAAATACTTAAAACTCTAATCAGTTGATAAATTTTTTTTCCAAGAAAATGCTTAATAAATCATTTTTTTAACAGTTAAATGAGAAGCTTTAGATAAAAATTATCATTAAGAAAATGAATGCCATGAGGAAAAGCAAGTATTCTCTGCTATTCCACTTTCTACCTATGAATATGATAAATGACATTACAATGATGCTATGGTATGTCCAAGTAAATTATTACAGCCTTTTACATATTTCCTTCATTCTTAATAATCATCAAAAGATGGATCAGCAGAAAATACTTGTTTCACTGGCATTGCACAATGAATCATAAATTATTTTCTTGCACAGATTAGGCATATACATACACAATAATTTTTCATCATCAAAAAAGTAGATCAGCAGAAAATATTAGAATATTCTCATGGCAATTCAATTTTAAATTGTAAATTGTTTTCCTATAACGAATATAATCTATATTGAATGATTTAAAAGTGATGCTCCCTTATTCCAGCTTTGTAGCTATTTTAGCAGCTATAACAATAAAACAACAGAGATCAATTAATACAAAATGAAAACAAAATGGGGGAGAATTAAAAGAATTACCTTGATTTGTTACATTATCCAACAAATCATCGATTTTACCCTGGTGTTGTAAAAATCTTGGTCGAATGTATTTATTGTATAAAAAGACAGAACCATTGTTTTGAATCGGCAAGAAGCACCAAATGAGAAATACACACTTTAAAAGAAAAAAAAAAAAAAAGCATGATTAAAATTAACTTAATTTATTTCAAATCTAAAAATTATCCTATAAGAAAATCCTATTTAGAATTGGTTTTGGAAGGCTTTGCATGTCCTAGAATATAAGGACTAATTATATATTTTTCTATAAACCGGGAACCATTATTTTCAATAGGAGCCATGCACCAAACTAATATCAGGGTCTGCAAAACAAATTCAATAAAAAAAATTTTTTTCAAAAAGAAAAAAAAAAGGTTGACTTTACCTTCAATAACCAGTAAACAGGAACCCAGCTGACAATGAAGTTTGAAAAATATTCAGCAAGTGAAAACGTAGCAAATACAACCCAATATGTAAGCCATTTCGTGTCATCCTCCTTCGTTCGAGTTTCTAAAGCCTTCATTGAGCAATATGCTGGATATGCAAACCCAATGAAATTGCATAGTAACTGTGATCCATAACCGAAAACTAACCAAATAGCAACTAATGCAACTAGACCTATTAACAAAGAAAAAAAAACGTATAATGCAGCGTGTAAATTACATGGCAATTAGCCGACAATGCCGATGGGAAAAAAAAATTTTTTATGCTACTTCGTCTTACCATACAGTCGGTAGTCCATATTTTAAATGAATAAAAAAAAATAAATTGATATATTTTTATATAAGTTATAAAATTAAACCCAGCCTAGCCTAATTTAGATTTAGATTTGAGCTCATATTTGGCATAGGATATTGTGGCTAGGTCTCAAGGACAGATAACGTATGAAAGTCCAAAACGTACCAATAAATATCTGTATTCGCTTAACTCCTGTCTTCGCCTCTGCCATAGCGAAATATTTAGTCCATATTTGTTTGTCATCGTGCAATGCTTTATCAATTGCTTCTCTAACACAACTGATTCTAGACGTCATATTTGTTTTTTTATTGAAATAAAAAATATCGTTAATTTGGAATTTTGATTTCGCACAGCCTTCTGTTAAAATGGCCGCCCGGACGGGATGACGTGGAGCAAGATGAATCACGCGTGTCATCAGCGAGCCAAAATTTAAATTCCGCGGCAGAGGAGAATTTTGCCGAATTTCTCATTGGAAAAAAGTGGTAATTCGGAAAATTAAGGCCTAAAAACGTCAGTTGGGACTTTGGATAAAGATGTACATACGATATTTTTATTGTACGGGGGTGTTCATTGTAAATAGAATGAAGGGTGTTCATTGAAGTACGGGTTTATGAAAAGTGTTAAATCATGCAGAACGACGTCAGTTTTGTACACGTAAATAATAGAGAATACTACTAGGAAATGAATTATTGATTTGTAACGAACTATCCACTCCCTTTTTTTGCAATATGGTGTAATGCTATTAACGAATTAACTTTAATATTCGAGAGAAATTAATCATTATAATTAGGAACAAAAATTTCTGTTGAACGTGTTTGACAATCTAGGACAGGGCTACACCAGAAGGGGTAATCTTCTTGGGGGTTTGGGTCCCCCTAAGAAGGTTGAACCCCCCCTTCAGAGAATTTTTATTTGAGACATATTCATGAATCCTATATTTTCCTTTCAATTAAGACGTATTTTCCTGCCTGTCAGCTTAAAATTTTGGAAATACTTCCTCTAAATTAATACAATTCATTTTTTTAAGAACTTTTCGGAAGTTCCCGGGTATACGTTTACGATATTGAGACAATAAATTTCCTAAGCCGAACCCGGTAGTCAGATAGAGGGAATATAAGGGGCTCAAACTTTTCCAGAAGCACTATAAATAATCTCTTACAACACGGAGCATAGGAAAAATCATCAGAAAATTCCACAGAAGGGAAATTTTATGCCTCTCCATATACGGACACGTTCTAAACAAAAAAAAAAAAAAAAAAAAAAAAAAAATGAACAAGAATATTTTTATAAATCTGGGAATTTAATTCTTCAATGAGAGTAAATAAAAATTTTCAAACAAGATCGAAGCCCGTATGTAGAGTTAGGAGCAATCAGACCTCAAGAAAAAAGATTAGAGCTCTTACAAGTTTTGGTGTCTCCCCATGTTAAAAGAGAAGGCCTGTGCTCAGTTCTTAAAGTCTCCCTTTTTGAAGTAAACAGAAATTTAAATCTTTAAAAGAAGGCTCCAAATGATTTTTTAATGCTTAGAAAATAAAAACGTTATGCATTGTCTTAATCATTATATGCCAAAAAATCTTTACGAAGGGGGCTTATATCTCCTCTAATCACTCTCCCTAGTTACAGCATGCGTCAAAAATAATTTGGAGCCCAGCTTAAAAATTACTCCACTGACTTAGCCTGTCGGCCTGACTACTGACAATTTTTCTAAAGTCCAAAATTCAAATTATACCGTGAAACGGGGTGAAGTTGACAAGAGGAGTTTCCACGACCAGCCTGAAAAAAAGCAATATGCTCTACAGACCACCGGTCACATTGTAAAAAAACTCGGTTACGAATTTACAAGTCGATCATCTTCACCCCAATTTACGGTGGGTGATACAATTTATCCTTAAAAAAATTACAAAAAGGATTTTCGCACCACATACAGGAAGCAACAAAACAAAACAAAATTATATAATTCATTATTATTTTATTTGTATAATTATTTTATTTAGAACGTACTTTATGTAAAAACATATCAAGGGGGTGCTTCTTTTTTTTTCCTCTGCTTTAAAATCCTGGGAAAAAAGAAATCAAAGTTTTTCTTTGTTCCTTTTCTTTTTTTACTTTTTCCGAACAAATAAAAAACCGATTCTAAAAAAATTCCAAGTTTTTCACTATATTTACGAAGGGGGGAAAAAATCGTCACAGAGTGAAAATTCGATTTTCAAGAAAACAAGAAAGGATGGTTACGGTTTTTTTTTTTTTTTACATGATCATTTTTTTTTTTTTTTTTTAATGTTTAAAATCTTCTACGGACTCGATCCGTCGTGTTCGTCATCACTTTCTAAATATGTTACATAGGAATCCGTCGAATCTGGATGTCCGACCTCTCCAGGCGGTGGACCTATATCATGATGAGGCGGAGGGCCGTGAATATCGTACCCGTGCATCTGAAAAAGAAAAAAAAATAATGATAAAGTTAAGCTTGAAAAAAAAAAAAAAACAAAACAAGTCATTTTTTTTTATTACATATTTTTTTTTTATTTGATTTAATTAGTACGCTAAAGAATTGATAAGTTGTAAGAGAGTAATAGAGTTTATAACTCAATTATTTCGACCGTCTTGTTTTTTTATTGGTCCGTTGTAAGATGAGCAATAAAAGACAAAAGAAGCCGGTAGCTACAATTTTCTATTTTAAGACGACTTCATTACATCTATATGCTCTAGATTAGTCGCTAGCTATCCGCTAAATTACCCGTAACTGATTTAGAATTCCAAGGTATTTTACTTCGCGAATTTTTTTTTTCTCATTTTTTTTGTTTTTGCGATACGAAGGTGGTAATAGCGCTTGTTATTAAGGATGTTACATCCGGTTATTATGTATATTGTCTATATCTTTTTTTTATACTTATATACTGGGAGCAGTGTTTCTTTTTTTTTTTTTTTTTTTAATTCTAATAAAATATAATTAGCAGTGCAGTATAAAAATTTCGAATCGGTTTGTTAAGTTGAAAATAGCAAATTAAAAGGGGTATTAGCAGAATTATAATCGATAATGATGTAAAGGGAGATTCAGGTCCAATAAAATAATTTACCGACATCATTTTTCATATAATTATGTTTTCCTTCAGAATCAATATATTTTTTTAAGGAAAATATAAATTAAATTTTCAAAATTTAGGTCTTTTTTGAATTTTCTTTCATTTTAATTTCTAGGAGCAGGCTCCAAATTTTCCCCCAATTTTCAAACCCCCCTCCCTCCTTCTCGCATACTGTAAAATTTTGATAGTGAAAATATCATTTTTTTCTAATCAAACAATTTACAAACATCTTCTGTTTATCTTGATGCCCAGGGGCGTCATCTATGAAAAGGGGGGAGAGCGGGCTTGTATGGACCAATTCGGCATTTAAGGTATAAGTAAGATTTCAAGTCAAACATGAGAATCTGTACTTAGCTAATGGCCTAGCCTTCCCAAAGGTTTTTCTGAAATGGCGCCCCTGATTTTGCCTAGAGTAAATGCCATCAGCCAACAGTAGGGTGGCCCTTATTTTACGAACTTTTGAATTTCGGTGAAAGCACACCCTAATTCTTTTATAGGAACCGAAATAAGATTACCTGAATTTTTCCAGATTTTTCCTTGTTCTCGGGAACGTAAAAATTTCGAAATTCCCGTAAGCTTAAAGACCGAAAAATCAAAAATTTTATTTTTAAGCAAAAATGGTTGTTTCCTATTCGGTTTTTATGCAGATCACGAAAATATACTTAAAAATTATGTATCTCATACGGTTTTGATGATAGGAGCCAAAATAAGAAAAAAATTAGCAAAATATGCTATAGCCAAAATTGCTTGCTTTTCTTTCAAAATTCTTCATATTTTCCTTTTTCAGCACAGTATAATCGTTTGTAATAAATAAATTTTAATCGGATTTTCGTAATCTGCACAAAAATCCGAATAGATAACAGCCATTTTTACACAAAAATAAAATTTTGATTTTTTGGAAAATATAGCCTTGTCTTCAAAATTTCAAAAATTTCAAAATTCCAGTAAAGGTCAAAAAAATCAAAAATTTTATTTTTATGTAAAAATGGTTGTGTTATATTCGCTTTTTTATGCAGATCATTAAAATATAGTTAAAAGTTATGTATCTCATACGGTTTTGATGATAGGAGCCAAAATATGTAAAAAAATTAGCAAAATGAGCTATAGCTAAAATTGTTTGATTTTTTTATAAAATTCTTCATATTTTCGTTTTTCAGCATAGTAATCGCATGTCATAAATAAATTCTAACCAAATTTTCTTGATCTGCATAAAAATCCGAATAGATAACAACCATTTTTACATAAAAATAAAATTTTGAATTTTGGTCTTTACGGGAATTTCGAAATTTCGGTGACACGGCTAAACGACGTCCCAAAAAATTGAAAAAATTCAGGCAGCCTTCTTTCGGCTGCAATAAAAGAATTAGGGTGTGCGTTCACCGAAGGTCAAAAATTCGTAAAATAAGGGCCAGCCTAGCCAACAGTCCGCGAAATCCCCCCCTTCCCTAGTCATCCAATCGAAAACCCTCCCCATAAAATGACGTAGCATTTCAATAAAATATTTCGAGTTCGTTACCCATTTTTGTGCTGCACTGCCACTGGCCAAATTTTTAATTATTTCGGCTAACGGTTCAGTTTACGGATGATCAGGGCATAAGCGCGAATTTTTCAAGATTAAGCACGCTGATGTCATTACTTTTACAAAACTAACTACGGTATTTTAAGTAAAAACGAATCGGAAATTTTTAATTAGTTAAAATTTTGGCAAAACCCTTCGAAAAATTTTATCATTTTTCATCCCCTGAACAATTTTAATTTACTCTAAAATTCCCAACTATTTCCAACCGGACGCAGTGGGATCGGAGCCCTAGGATGAAAGAAGGAAAACAAGCAATCTGTTCCTTGCGAAAGATGAGAAAAAAAAAACTAAATAAATAATAACAAGCGGATGATCGCAATTTAAAAGCTGCTCTAACTTATAAAAAGTCATAAACATTATTCTGGACGAGTAACAGTAACTGAAGGTTTCATTAGCATCGGAGGTAGGTGTGAACTAATTAACTTTGTGTAACCAGAAGCCGACAGACAAATCAAGGGTAATTCAATCTGGGTTGCTCGACCTAAATCGAGTAATTAACCTCCAGTATTAAAATTAATTAAACACAAAGAGAATGCTCACAAAAAGAGCAAACTGAAAAAAAAAAAAAACCTCCTGGTTATTTATATATTTGCTTAGGATTTAGAAAAAAAAAAAAAAAAAAAAAAAGAATTATGATGGATGAAACTGGTATTTGGCCGTGACCTTTAACGTTCATCTCTTTGAGCGATAGGTACCCATCGCTTAATCACCTTTTGCGAAGTTTTTTTTTTTTTTTTTTTTTTTTACAAGCCTAAAGCGAAACGGTTGTTTTTATAAATAATATTCTTTAATGTACCTGATTAACTAAATGTTGAAATGGAGGAGCAGCAGGGTCCAGTCTGTCCAAATCGGTATGAAGGGCAAAATCCGAAAGTGCTTTCCAAGGAGGCTGATATGAGTGAACCTCGATTGGATTCAATCCTAACGGGCTTTCATGCCGTACGGGACTTGATGCGACCATCGGAATCCCCTGCATTCCTCCATATCCTAATTTTCGACCGTCCTGAAAATAAAAGTCAGACTTAATTTTAGGTAAAACTTTTTTTAATTTTGAGAAAAAGAGCTTTGCGAACGGATTGGATCCGTTTCAGAGGAGCTATACGGGGTACCTCGTGCATAGACCGCTAAGGTAACCTAAAAGTAAGGACGGGATCCGAATTCTAAATTCTGCTTTTAAGAGTACGCATCAGTCGTGGCAGCAGATAAATCGTATTTTCCTTTTACGGAAAAGCAAAGGCAAAAGAAAAATTAAAAATTCAGAAATCTTCGTAATTTTTTTCTAAAGATTTCTTAACTTGTCATTTTTCAAGATCTGCCTTCTTTTTTCTGTAAAAAAAGAAATATGATTTATCTGCTGCCACAACTGATGCATACTCCTAACCCAGGTAGCACAAGACGACTTCTGTGCTTATAAACAGGCTCTAGATTTCTGAAGATAAGCTAATACTCCCTCTTGAAAGCTCTCTATTAGATGTCTTTGATCTAGTAGATTTCTACTAGATCATTTTTCTTCTAGGAACCTTCTTCGTAGAGGGACATTAGAAATTCTAGGAGAGCTCTTTACCCGGCTTGTGCTACCTGGGTAACTAGAGAGCCTAGAAGGAGAGAGCCGACAATCTATATAATTTTTCAGCTGTCTTTTGATTGGTCGGGACGGAACGTGGTTCTAGAAGCTTTTATAACCTCATGTCAATTGTTTGCTTATGTCCGTTAACGGCGTTAATGTACGTCAAAATGTATTTCTAACATAAGATTGAAATCCTTTCCACCTTTTAACAACCAGTTTTACTTTTAATAAAATAAATAAATTGTACGTAAACAAAACCAACCGACTACAGGTTGAGGTTAATTGAATTTCTAGTACCACGTTCCGTCCCTACCAATCAGAGAGCTCTCATTATGTTGTCGGCTCTCCCCTCCAAACGGTGACCAAGTCAATTATGACCAAGAGAGTTCGCTGGGCCAGTATTACAAGGTTGTGTCTGCAGGGTTCAGCTTGACACTAGTTCCTTATGTTTAACGCACGTTAAACTAGTGTCAACCTGAACAGTGCAAATACAACCTTGAACTACTGGCCCAGCGAGTTTGTCCCAATAATTTTAAAACCATAGGAAATTTTTGATCACTAAATCTTTTTACTAAAATCACCAGGTCCGTCATCATAGAAGAGTTTAAAATTTTGATTTGGTTCCCGAGACAGAGCTCTTCCATTAAAGAAAAAAGGGATCATCTACACGAGGTTCCCTGTGACTCCCTCTGCAACCGACTGTCTTTTTTGTTTTTGCTTTTACCTTCTCCTGTTGCAACTGCTGTTTCATTAGTAGAGCTCGCTTTTTGTCTTTGCATCTTTTATTTTGAAACCAAACTCTTATAACTCTCGGGCTTAGACCGGTCATTTCGACTAATTGCTCCTTCATCAAAGCGTCCGGTCGCGGGTTGGCGGCGTAACACGTTCGCAGCGTGTGCAGTTGCTTTTCGTTGAGCACAGTTCGGACTCTCGTCGGTTTACCGTCGGACGAAACTTTATTAGAGTTCCCTCCCGTTCGACAAGTGCTGTCTCGGCCTTTATTCGAACCTGATTCCGAAGAATCTGCCAAAAAAGAAAAAAAAATTAGTAAAGCAGGATGATTCATGCGCTAAAAAAAAAGCCAACCCATACTGAGCCAAACCTTTAGAAAAATAAATAATTAGTGGCCATTTCGATTTTTTCAAATTCGACATTTCGGTTCAGATTAAAAAAATTTAAAAAAAATGTTTAACGCGCCCAAAATGATGTTTTAATTCCACAAAGGAAGAAAAAAAAATCTGTGAAGAATATCTGGCAGCAATCGATATCTTTTGGAAAATACGAATGTTATGTTTCCCATCGGTTTTCCACTCCTCCCGGAGTAAAAGTCATCTCGGTGGGAAGCAAGGCCTGCATTTTCCACCACACATGAAGGGTGTCAAAATCCGGGAGCTACTCTCTTTCGCAGCATCCTTCGAAAATAAAACGAAGGGGAGAGGAAAAAAAAAAAAAAAAACATTTTAAAGAAGGAAAGAAAAACAAAAACTCTATAAATATGTGAAGTGATTTTACAAATCACTATTTTTTTCATATCCTCCCACCATCCCTTATACGTCGAAGGAAGAAAAAAAATTCACCGTTATCCAACTTTATAATGATATTTGTATATTCACGGGGAAAATAATGAAATAAATATAAGAAAAAAAAAAGTTTTTTCAACGGGGAGCACTTTACTGCTTTCGAGTGCTTTTAACGCTTTTGGGGGGAAGAAAACCTAAATAAATAAAATAAACTTTGAAAGACTTCGGAAAATTTTTCAGCATGCTAAAATTTTTTTTTAATGGCTGAGAGGCGGAAGATCTGCACGGGTTGGGGCATGTACGTCTCATGTGGTATCGAACTCGGGCCTTAATCTACTTCAACGCGGCAAGCTCAAACTGGAATCGTACATGCATTGCGTAAGCAGTATTTTTGATAATTTTGATTCCCCTGCAGATAGTAAGCAAATTTAGGCTTCCTTTTTCGGACATTTGACATTACGGTGAGATTTCCTAAGGCCTTTTTGCTCTAGACACGATTAGGTATGTAATTTTCGGACCCCCAAAATGAGGTTTTTTTTCAAACCTGTGCTCAGAGAAAAAAAAAATGGCTGATGCGAAAGCAAAAATGTTTTGCGAGAAAACATTTTCCTAAAAATTATGCGAAAACAATAAAAATATCTCGTCAAGAAACAACAAGTTCAAACTTGTCGCGAAGAATTTTTGCTTTGCTACGAAACATTCCGGTTTCGCTGCAAATCAGAACTTGTTCAAAACATTTCATTTTTCTGAGTGTGGGCTCCTACAATCAGATATTTGACAGGCCAGAGTCACCCTTGCTCCATTGCCTAAGAGCTTCAGCTCGTGCAGGCCTTTACATGACCCGTGCAAGCATCGAATCGTCATCTGAATCGCAAAAAGTCGTGGGACGCAGAATATACAGGAAGAAATAAGCATCAAACACTGTGAAATGTCACATGCTAGTAAAACTATCATTACACAAGTGACACGGTCATCTTCACGCCATCTGCATTCATGATTTGAAAAAAAAAAAAAAAAAAAAACAATAAGGGGTGTTCAATCGCATATGATCAATTTGATGTAGTGTCGGGGGTAAGGAGGCAATACTAACAATCCATGGATGGCTTGATTAATTCCGGGGGTGTGAGGGTGATTTTCAATTGGGGAAGAAATTAAAAAAATATTAAAACGACAGCGAGGGAGGATTTTATTTGTCTTTTCGTTTTTGTATCCTCAAAAAAAAAAAAAAAAAAAAAAAAAAAAAAAAAAAAAAAAATCAGATTTTTTTAAATTTTTTTTAAGGAAAAGCATTTTTCTTTTATCTGAAATAAATAAAAAAGAATGGGCGTAACCTTGTTTCCTAGTTTTTTGTTCCATGTTTAACGGGGCAATGAAAAAAAAAATCCAATTTGAAAGATCCCGATCCGAGGCACGACCTTGACTCGATCGCGGACCTTCCGCGTGCAAGTTGAGAATGACCGCTCTCCAGTCAAAAAATTTTATGCCACAAAAATCGTGTCTTGATAAGCACAAAACTTGAAGAGTAATAAAAACCGAAAGATAACATTGCAAATGTATCGTGTGCATTGTTGATGTATATGTCAGATTGGGGAAGAATTAGAACATACCCTTCCAGTTGAATTAGGGGATGAATGATTCGGACGAAATGTAACAATGGCCATCATCTGCACTTGAATGATGTGCACCACACCGTGAAGCTTCCAAGTCATAAAGTTTTAACCTGAACAACTTAATTCTCGTTTTTTTTCCTCTGTCTCTCTGTATGTGAGGCCCTATTGAACATTTCCTCCTTTGTCTTTATTTTGAATGGGGGAAACGCGACACTCGATATGGATTTTTGATTTCTTCGGAAAAGTAAATAAAATTTTTCGAAAAGTTTTATTCAATAAATCTGGGCATTATCAATATGGTACCCATACCCATATCCATACCCATACCCATACCCATACCCATACCCATACCCATACCCATACCAATACCCATACCCATACTAGGGTGCGTCGAAAAAAATCAAGTGTCTGGGATTTTTGCTCCCCGGTTAAAATATGATTATTTGGCTATCGAAACACCTCCCTAATTTTTTTCAGCTCGAAAAAAAATTTTTTTGATATGCCCCACGATTTTTAAAGTTTTTTCGCCCAAAAAAAGGGCTTTTTTTCTATTATTTCACAAAGTTATAAAAATTTGTGCAGGGCTTAAACTTTGATATAAAAAATTGAAATTTTGAGCATAGATTTCAGGTATATAGAGGTACCTGAAAAAAATTACGCAGTCGTCAAAAAAGCAGTTGTGTCGTTTTGGCAGGGGGGCCATAGTGAAAACATATTTTTGCTAGGGGCCTTCGAGCGGGGAGGGATCCGAAAATTTCAAAATAGCCAAAATGCGTCTAAAATATGTGGAAATGATGTGGCACTGGAACCGTTGCGGGCCTACACTATATACGCTCTGTAGGGGGCCAAAATAGGGCAAAATTTTAAAAAATTTTAGACTTTGTTTTCGAAACACATTTTATTCGATAGATCTCGCAAAAAGAAAGCTTTTTTATATGGGACACTTTTCGTTCCCATTATTAGTTACGGAGATTGGCTAAATTTAATGTTTTTGGCTAAAAATTTAATTTTTTGGTCAAAAGGTTATATAACTCCACAGCCGTTTGATTTAGAAGAAATGTTCCATGTAATTTTTTACTCAGAACACTATAATTAAGAGAAATAATCAACTTCCAAACCGATTTTCAAAAATTTTTAATGCATTGAAATTTTTAAAAAATTTTAAAATTATAGTGCAGTCAAAATTTTTGAAAATCGGTTTGGAAGTTGATTATTTCTAGGAAGAGCACACGCTTTTTGTTGAAATCTTTTTTTTTTTTAAAGACGAAAGTTACTACTTAGATCTGGGTTTTATGATTAATATGATATTTCCTTTTAGCTAATTCAACAAACAATTATAGGTATGTCTTAAAATTTTTATTTCCTAATCCCTATTTCTGCAATAATCAATTTTTTTTCTTTTTCTTGAAAAAAGGCCAGGGGGGCACTTTTGGATGCCAGGGGGGGAATGCCCCTGCTGGTCCCCCCTTGGCTACAGGGCTGTGAATATAGTATGTACAACGCCCTTGTGGTTGTTGTCCTTGTGTAGTATGCACAACGCCCTTGTTTCTTTACAAGATATTTTTTTATTGTTTTCGCATTATTTTTTAGAAAATGTTTTGTCGCAGGGTATTTTTGCTTTCGCGTTAGCATTTTTTTTCTGTGTGGTCAACAGAAATTCTAATAAATTTTCACGAGATGGTATGAATTTTTTTTTTTTACACCACGCCAGATGCAACTCAAAGGGAATAAGAAGAAATTTTTAGGGTGTGTTCAGCCTGTCATCCCTTTTAATCAACCTTAACAGGGTTCCTTCAATCTGATACCAATCCTAATCAAAAACTAGCATTTGGCTTTGTTTTTGAAGGTTGGGCGCGGTCATGTAAAATGACAGCATGTCATTTTAGCAACAGAATCAGCCCTGTAGCCAGACTCAAAGCCTAGGGGAGGGGGGGCGCTCGGACGTCTAGAGGGAGCACAACTTTTTTTTTTTAAGATGAAAGTTAATACTTGGATTTGGTATTTGCGACTAATATACTTTACTAATTAATTTAAGAAACAATTAACTTAAAATTTTTATTTCCTAATCCCTATTTTGCAACAACAAATTTTTTCTTTCTCTGAAAAAAGGCCAGGGAGAGGGGGGCACTTTTGGATGCCAGGGGGGCACTCCCCTGCTGCCCCCCCCCCTTGGCTACAGAGCTGAACTGAATGACTCTAAAAAGTGTCACTGCCACTGCTTGGAATTGCCTCATCTCTTAAATTTTCCTCCGAAAACTACAAAATTCACCTCGAAAAAAGCCCAAAACATCTATCGATCTTTTGATTATTGACTTTTTTTTGTAGAAAATCCCAACAAAAAAAAAAAAAAAAAAAAAAAGAGAAAACATACCCGAACGTAGAAAAAAGGAAAGGTTTTATATATGCGGCGGCACCCTTAGTTATTGTTCTTAGAGTTTACCCATCATCTTGAAACTGAAAACGTCCCGTCAGTTTCACAAAATATCTCCGATTACAATGTCATATTTTTATTTGTTGGATTTCTGCTGTTCTGGCTTTTGTCATATTAAGCAAACAAACGTAATATCGATTGTATATAGGGAGAGAGAGAGAGAAAAAGCGAGAGAAAAAAAAAACTTGTCCATGCTTTTCGAAATTTCATCTCTCTAAGCATTTTTTTATTTTATTTTATTTTATTTTATTTCTTTTTTTTCGAAATTATTATGGCGGATGACAATCCTCCATGTTTTTCCTCAGTATCCAGGGATAATCATGTGGAAAGGGTTGTTGTATAGAGCTGTATACCTCGAGTAATTTATTCACAAAGCTGGCTGGACTCATGAAGTTGTGTAAACAGAGGAATTATCCCGAGTTTTCAGTGGAAAATCGAAACAAGTGATCTTTTATCTCCTGGAAAATTTTCCCTAAAACTAAAATGAATATGAAAAATTGCATTCCTTTACGAAGGGATGGAAAAAAAAGAAAAGATCCGATTGTTGAGATTTTAAGGGCGCCGGAAGGAAGTTAAAAAAAAAGTAAATCGTTTTTTGACGAGGGGAGTCATAAAAAAATATATATTTTTCCGGCCGGAAAATAAGTCATATGTATTTTTTTTTACGAAGAATAGAAAAGGAATCGGACAGGTTTTTCTAGGGAAATGGGAGATTCAGTTTTGTTAAGTTCACACAAAGGAGACAAGGGCTGGAGACATCAGGTGGCAGCCAACCGGAAAAATTGCCTAGGTGAGCTTTTGAAGCATTGGAAATTTGCGGACTTGGCATAGCTTATCCATACATTGCTTAAGGAAAAAAATTGGAAAAACGGGACTAAAAGTAAAAAAATCGGGAGGGATCTTACAAACTGTGATCCAAAAGACGAAAAAAACGGATTGTTAAAAAAAATAGGAAATTATTGGAAATTGAAGAAAAATCCCGAATTCTCCAATCCCCGAACCGGGTTTCAAGTTTTATAAAATGCGACATTTTCTGAACCCCGAAAATAAAAATGGCCGAATTGGTTTTCGGGTTTCATAAATTTCGGGGTTTGGAAAAATGAAATAATGACTTTTTCTTTTGCCTTTGGGCGATTTTAAGAGGAAGCTTCACGAAATGCCGGGAGGATTTGTTCAATTCGCTACTTACGGTGAAAAAAAATCAAAATTTTAGGTATCTAACGAACTATTCTGGCACATCCCGGAATTTTTAGGACAGGTTTCAACTTGTCTAAAATGTATGAGAGGCGGGAAAATAATTTTTAAAAACACAGCGGTCGAAAAACTTTGATTTTGTTTTCCAGGTTCGTGTATGCTTGGCACAAGTTGAAGCTTGTACTAAAAATGCAAGAAAAGGTCAAAGGAGTTCGTTACGTACCTGAAATTTGAATTTTTGCCCCGTAAATCGAGTGTTGGACAAAACAGCCATTTCTTCCGGTATTCCGTGAAGCCTCCTTTTAAATTAAACATATAAGAAGTAATAACCAGGTACAAGCATAAGCCAACATAATTTAGCCAACTTCGTTTTCCCTGGTTTTAAAAATCTGGAAATTTATGATCGCCGATTTTAAAACCCCGAAATATAAATCCCCGAAATTAAAATCCCGAAATTTATGAAACCCGAAAAACCAATCGGGAATTTTTAATTTCGGGGTTCAGAAAACGCGATGCCATTTTCCCGCGATTTCGCATTTTAAAAAACCCTAAAACTCTTTCGGGGTTTGGAAAATTTGGGGTTTTTATATAGACTCAGATATATTTCTAATTTCTTGGCAGCAGTAAATAACCATTACGTGGGACGATGGGGTATGGGAAGAGGAGCTGAAAAAAAAAAAAAAAAAACTAAAGCGTCTATTTTTGTTTTTCTTCTGTCCGCGCTTTTTAGAGAAGCCTGTTCGTGCCTGACAAATTTTCTCAATATAAAAAAAAGAAACGATTTATCTTCGAATAATAAAACAAAATTCACTTATTTTCTTGTTGCATAAAACGAAACTGGAGCCAATGGTCAGTTGGAGCATAAGGGTTACTTCACTTTCAACCCTTCCATGTCCATTGGTCCATTAGCAAATTAGCTCATCATCGCTTTGTTACGCCAAGGATTTGTAAGGGTATTTCAGTTTCCCTAAGTTTTTGTTATCAGGACTTAACGGGAGTCCCTTTTAGGACTTAACAAGTGATGAAACAATTAAGCAACCCGCGTGTTAACCGTTGCAGCAAATCTGAGGAAAAGAAAAAAAAAAAAAAATTAAAGGTCAATTTTAATTCACAATTTTTTTTTTTTTTTTTTTTTTTTTGTTACGAAACGGAAGTTGTAAGAAGGGAAACCGCCGTGTGTAAGTCTTAGCCCTAACACATCCATAAATACCCAGACGAAATATTTAGCACTGTTATAAAGGAATTATATGAGAATTAAGCGCCCACTCGATTCAGGTTGGTACAAAGGCAAACCGACTCGATTAACCAATTCATGCTCGGGAGATGACACAATCTGTCGAAAAATCTTGATTTTTTTTTCTTCCTAAGCCTCTTCGATTACGGGTGGTTTGTCCATAAAATTTATTGACCTAGGTTTTTTTTTTTTTTTTTTTAAGCATACGACTGCGACATATAAGTTATGGAACGGATTAGCATTTCGATTCGATGAATAACTCCGAGCGAATAACATTTTATGGTTTGTTGTAAAACAAATCGACATAAACCTATTGCCGTAATTTAATATACAAAGGATGTTGTAATTATAAAATTAGCATAAACCATCAATACTTGTTACCTCTTCGACTATTATGCATGTAAAGAAAATTATTTATTTGAAAAAAAAAAAAAAAAAAAACTTGTATAAAAAGAATGGAAGAAAGAATACAAATCGAACGAATAACCGTAAATTCAATAACAGTTCAAAATGTTTAACTTATTAACAGATTTACACACTTTTAGAGCCCAATTTTTCCAAAGCGGATAAAAAATTTTACGACCAGAATGGTGAAAAAAATTTGATCACAACCAAATAACATGTCAACTTATAATGCGCTGAGTGATTCCAGCTAATGCTTATCATATGAAAGAAGGGATCGTAAGATGAAATCTAACTTTTTTTTGATCGAATAAAAATATAAAATATCGGACTTCCTGGCTCAAAAATCACCGGGACTGGTTCGGTGTCGATTCCTTGGATCTTTTTAGTTTCCGAAGTAAAAATAGCACTGATGATAGCCAATCTTGGTCCCTTAAGATCGAATAAACGGAAAATATTCTTGCTACAGGAACCGTTTCAGTATTAGGTAGGCGTATTGTGGGGGGGGGGGGGAGGGGAGGGGAGGGAGGGTAGTGGAAAATCTTAATTTTTGTTTACAAGGTGGGAGTGTGTTGGTGAAACTTCCAAAATAATGGGTTATGAAGTGGAAGGGGACTGAACCTTACGTGTATAGGCGGAAAAGGTCTTCAAAAAAATCAATTTTTGTTCAAGCGAAACTTGTTAGGGTGTTTTATTTTAAAAAAATTTTTGAAATGTTGGGAGGCATGTTGAAAATCTGCTTCTTTCAGATGTAAAACCACTAAAAAAATTTTTTTCAAACTTTTTTTAACCGCTAAGTGGCCCCCAAGGCCACTTTAGCTTTTTAAAAATTGGCCAATTAAGGTCTTTCAAAACCCATTTTTTTTATCCACTTTAAGGGCCTACAAAATATTTTGAAAAAGTGTTTTCTTATGTTTTCGAGGTCATAGAACACGAATTTCACTATCCCGAATTTTCCCGATTAAGCCCTGTGACGTCATTAGCGTTTTTATCGAGCTTATACCTGATTTTTCCGACTCAAATTCGACTTCATCTTGATTTTGGAGCCCTGAAAATTTTTTCATTTTATTGGTATCACTCATACATATGGAAAAATACCCGTATAACACGAATTTCACCATCCCGATTTTTTCGAATCAACCCCTGAGTAGGGGGATAAGTGTAAATTTGGTTTTTGGGGTAAAAATGGATTTTTTTAGCCAAAAAATGGCAAGATCCTCACCAGTTCGATTTAGAGGTCATGTTCAATAAAATTTTTTAGTCAGGACACTCTGATTAATACGAATTTTTTGAGTGTTTCGAATCAATTTCCAAATTTTTTTACGGTCGGAAAATTCTACCTGTAATTTTTTTGAAGTTTAAAATTTTTTCCGACCGTAAAAAAATTTTAGAAATGTTAATGAACTGAATTTTTTTTTCCTAAAAATTTTCAAAACATCATCTTTTGCCGAAAAATATTAAAAATTAAAATTAAACATTTAATTATTTAATTATTTACCTATGTAAAAAAACGGGAGTAAATTTTTTGGGAATAATTTTGTAAAATTTTAATATCCAACTTACATTGCCTTAGAGATTCACTGGTAAGCCACCTTAAAGCGACTACTTAGATGAAGAACAAGGCAACCAAAACTAGAAAATTCAAGGTTCAAAAAGATTTTACAGGCTTATAAATGTAAATTTAATCTCCGGACTAAACTTCCTTGTAAAATTTTACAGGTCTTTAAAAAGGACTTATTTCCTCTTTTTCTTTCAAAACCTGAATTTTGAATAGCCTCAAAATGTTTCGACCACTCCCGAAAAATTGAACCATTCTTTTACGAGGTCTGGATTTCACAACAGGAATCTTTCCTCATTTTGTTTTATCTTATTCATGAAATTTGTTAAAGGTCAAAATCATTCTTTCGCATGATTTCTATTTTAAGAATTTTTTTTTTTATCAAGCCGAATTATGTACAAATCAGACAAAAAAGAATCTTCTTATCAAACGGGGAATACCTCAAAGGGACCCGGTAGCACAATGACTACTTTCTTCCCCGAATTCCTTTTTATATCCCCGAGAAAAAAAAAGAAGAAAAAGAAAACGAATCCAAACAGAGAACATCGGTTGACAGACAACGGCAGGGTGACGTCACAGAGGAAAAACCGCGCTTTGATTTCTTTCCGCAAGCTTTGTTATCGAATGCAAGTCAATATTTGATTAACTCAGATAATTCCCTTAAACATGTCCTTTTTATTTACTTTTCGGTTCAAAAAATTTCTGTGTGTTGATTTTTTTTAAACTTCCAATCCCCGAGTTTTTTTTTTTTTTTTAGAATTTAATTCAAGTGTTCCGTCAATACCAGCTCGAGCTCCGGATCTCATGATTTTAAAATTGTCGCATGAACCCTTTTCAACGAGGATAATAAAAAATTAATAAAAAAGCAAGCCATGTTTTTTTTTTTTTTTCTCTTTCGAAAATGTTTCTCTCCCCCAACGAAGACAAACGGCTTAAAAAAAAAAAAAAAAAAAGAAAACGTGGCACCAAGGACTCTAATCGCTTAAATGTTACTTTACTGCCAAGCAAAGTTTTACACCGGAGAAAATCGGGGAGAGGATTTAAACTGTCTTAGCTTTAATCACTGCCATTTATTTTATTTTTCTTTTCTCTTTATCCTCGAGCAGACAAAGGAGAAGACGAAAAAAAAAATTAGAAAAGATAAAAAAATGAAATTTCTGCAATCTGATAATTTGAGGTGGAAGGAGAAAAAAAATACGTAAAAGCTTATTCGTGTATCAAAGATTAAACCAGCTCAATTCTATTTTTTTCTATCATGAGATAACATAATTTTTCATATCGCTTAATGATCTTGAAAAAAAAAAAAAAAAAAAAGAATAATGATAAATTAGAACCCAATTATTTTCATTTTACACGATGATTTTTTTTTCCTCGCGAAAAAAAATAATGATCCATTTTTTTTTTTTAATAAAAAAGCCCGCGCTCTTCAACATGTTTTCAAATTTTTTTTTTTCGTCCGAAGAGAGAAATATTATCGTCGGGAGCGAAACAGATAGGTAAAAAGCTGGCCACAGTGAAAGCGCTTGGGCGCCGTATCGATCACTTAATAAAACCGACAAAACTCCAGAGCGCGGAGTTGCGGAAAGCTAGGAGCTTATGTTAAACAAATAGAAAATCGTAGCTTGGGGAGCTTCATTTCTCTCTCTCTCTATCTCTCTCTCACTCTCTTTTACAAATTTATTTATTCAACATGTAAAAATAACTCTTTCTGCGTTTCTCTCTCTCCCGAGTTGAAAATATTATTAAACTTTGTTGGGAGGATTGGAAATTTTTGGTTAACGACAAACTATCGTTTTATAAGCTCCTTCTTAGGTACGGGTTTTCGTCTTGGAGATTTAAGAGAAAGATTTTATTACGAATGAATGAAATATTTCGTTGAAATACACATAGGTTCTGACAAGTAAAATTTTTTTAAAATTTGTTTGGTTTGGAAATTTTATCCGGAAGTTTTTCGAATTTCGGAGCTTATCTGAAAACTCTTTCCACCGTAAATGACATGTTTTCTCTTGATTCCGAGCGCCGGAGGTCAACTGACATTATAAACAACATTATAAACTGAACATTATAAACAACATGGAGATTAATCTGTTCGGACTATTCTCCAAAATTATAAGACCACAAGTTTACAAGACCTTGAGCGAGTAAACATGCATGATATTTCCGTGCGCCGGAGGTTAACTGACGTATCTCCATCATAAATGTCATTGGAGATAGTCTGTTTTGCCTGCTTTTCAAAATCATGTGACGACAAGTTTACGTCAGCATAAGCGGGTAAACGTGTAGATGCGATACTTAAAACAACAATCCAACCAGATTATCTCCTATCGTATTTATGATGGAGATACGCCAATTGACGCAATTACTTTTCATCAAAAATGGATCCATTGGCAGCTCAATGCTAAGTCAGGAAGTTAGAATCGCAAGAATATTCAGCAATGAAGAGAAATTCCGTACGTCGAAGGTCAACTAACGTATCTCCATCGTAAATATGATTGGAGATAGTCTGTTTCGACTGTTTTTGAAAATCACGTGATCATTGGCTGCAAGTTTACACGCTCATATTGGCATAAATGTGTGATCACATGACACTTCCACGAAACGTCGAAGCAGACTATCTTCAATCATATTTACGATGGAGATATGTTAGTTGACCTCCAACGCATGGAATTTGACAATCAACAAATCCAACAATCAGACACTGAAATGAAATGGCCGATCAATTTGATAACTTGGAAAATTAATTGAAAAAATGTAACAAGGATTTAAACACATATTATTTCATCCTACCCAAAATTTTTTTTATAAAATCGGGTTTTTGGTCATGAAAGTGAAGAAATCCAGCAGCCCATGTACCAAAATTCCCCCAAAAAATTAAAAAAAAAATCTCGAATGTGTGGGAAAAATAAACCAATCCCAAGTAAAATTTTCAAACTCTCCTCCGCAAGCATCGCTTACCAAACGCAAAACCCATAAATGAAAATAAATTATCCCTCCATCCAATCATCATAATTCCAAACCGTGAAAATCATCCAAATTAATCAAAAAAAAGAAGGGATACAAAATCATAAAAAAAAAAAAAAAAAATTATTATTAGCCCAACAAGGAGGAAAAAGACGGTCAGGGCTTCACATATTGAAAAATACACCGCTGTTAAATAATAACATAATCTGCAACTTTAACACAACACTTTTCAACCCCATGAGGATGTTATCAGCCCCTAGGCGTCGGCCGTCCGCGTTTTAATCTTGTTAAAAGCAAGCATAGTAGGCAGTTCCCCAATTCAGAAGCACGTGCATTAAAGTCTGGTTAATCAGTTACACATTACCCCCCCATTCAAAATGCTCATTTATAATATATATAAAACAATATCGATAATGAAAATTCTGTCGCCCCCATTACCAAAAAAAAAATCAACAAAAATTCCTTCGATTAACTCGCCATTAAAATTCGCCTTCGGCGAAAAAAAACGGTCATTATTTAGCAATTTAAAAAAAAAAAGAAATATTATAAAGTGCTAGTCATCCGATTTAAATTAATTTTCCTTTTTAATTTCGTATTTTTCCCAGAACGAAATTAATCCCCTCCCCTAATTCCCCGCCTTCGATACGGTCTATCAAATCCGTCAAAATTTTTGTTTTTCTTTGCTTTCTTATAAATTTTCGTCCCTCTTAAAGCGATCGATCTTATTAATAAAAAAAATAAATTAATATTAATATTTTTTAGGGGTTGACTCGTTCCGTCAAGCGGCAACGTGATCAGTGAAGTTAAGCAGCATTGAGAACGGCCAGTTAGTGGATGGGTGACCGCCGATCGCTAGTAGGGATTGTGGGAACTACTAATACAGTCATCTTAATCTCATTGTAAAAATATTTCGTATAAAAACACTATCCACCCAGATAGCAAAGTCTGTCCGGTACCGAGGACGTCTTTAGGACGTCATGAGGATATTTATTGGACGTCCATTGGATTTACTTATGACCGCACTGATCCAAAATGCGTCTATGGATATCCTGTGGCTATCTAGTGGACAATCCGCAGGATGTCTAATGGATTGGAAATGCTATCTGGGCACTCCACAAAATGGAAGAAAAACACAGAGTCTATGGCCGAGAATTCCGCAAACCGATAGCCAAAAGAAAGAAGAACAAAAAAACATTAATTTTTTCTTCTTAATTCGTAAATACTCACCTGAATTAGATCCTTCATTATGTACACTATTACTGTTATTATTGTTATTGTTTATACTTGTACAATTATTATTGTTTTCCCCACTAAAAGGTTTGTCTAAATTTTCGTGGTCTTCTTTACAAAAAAGGCCGTCGTCCCGTAACGCGAACTCGTCCCCGGGCAACAATGGTCGGTCACAACTTGAACACCGAAAACACTCCTGATGATAAATTTTTGTCTTTGCTCTCATAACAAACTCGTTCCTATTAAAATTTAGCCCACATTTATCACATTTGGTCCCGAATAATCTGAAAACAGAAAACAAAACAAAAAAATTAGTAATGAATATTTTACCACAGAAAAAAAAATTGTTATAAAATTATGATTTTGTTTTGTAAAGTAGGAACGGATCCCATTAAAAATAAAGAAGTTTTCTTTTATTCACATTATAAATTATACTTCATAATATCATAAAAGCTGCACATGGTGAAAAAAAATAAAAAAATTAATAAAATAAAAAATAAAACCAGGAGCATCTTGTAATTGTGAATAAATGCGACGTTAGGTTTTTTTACTTTTCATTTTTAAAAGTGACCCATTAGTTGGTTTTTTAATACTAATTAATTTAATCAAATAATCGTACGTTAGATGACAATTGAAAGCTTCACAGCAATAGGAAAAAAAAAAAAAAACTATTTCAGAAACCTCTTGCAGTAGTCAGAGCTTTTTATTTTTTAGTAAGCTCATTACACTTCATACCTTGAAGAGTTGAAGGGATCGATAGTTATCAATTATTACTTCATTTTCAAATCCATACTTAATGCCCTATACGTATTTTAACCGAATTCAGTACAATCGACTTTCATTGTAACGTAATCGTAGGGACTGGAGAAATCATAACGTAACAATTCCGTACGAAAAAGAGATGCATAAATAATGTAAAAATCATGTATAAATTATACAAACAATTGGACATAGATAAAAAATGCATAAATGATGTACAAACAACTTGTATTTAAACATTATGATATACATAAACTTATACATAACATTGTGATGTATAAACAGTCATAAACATACATTGTTATGCATAAAATGGAAAAAAAAGTTGAATACACAGTAAAAAATTTTATGTCAAAATTAACATAAGTAGGCCCACATAATTCTTGTTTTTGTTTATGTTTACCTTTTGGAAACAACACAAAAAATGTATGTGGACCGTTTAGAACATATTTACATAATATTTTTTACTGAACTGTAAAACATTTTGTGTAAAACACAATTTATAATTCAAAAACGGTCCACATATTTTTATTTGTAAATAATAGCACAATAACAAATATTGCCTAACAACATGTGTCAAAATTAACATAAAAAGAGTAACAAACAAAGTGTGTGGACCGAGTTTGTTAAAAATACATAGTTTTTTACAGTGTGTGTAAGCATAATATTTGCATAATTGTCCTGTATTATAATTTTAAAAAGAAAATATGCATTTTTACAAAAATTATGCATATCCAGATTTTCATGTTTTAAAAAATTATGCATGTTAAAATTTTGGTGTTTAAATAAGATAAATATGCATAAACTTTGCAAAAATGTTTGTTCAAATTTTTGAATAAATTATACAAACATAATAAATTTTTTATATAAATTTGCAATTTACTTTGAAAATTTGTTTATCATTTATAAAAAAATTTGACAATGCATATTTTTTTTAACCGCCAAAATGTGAAAACGAATAACTTTTACAAAATTTATGCACAATTTTTTAAAACACAAATATTTGGATATGCATAATTATGCATATACTTTTTTAAATATATCAAGCAGAAAAATTACCAAATTTTTTTTTTTTCAAAGACTTTTTTTCCATTTTATGCACTGTAAAAAATTCTGTGTAATTTTAACCCAATTTATAATTGAAAAACGGTCCACACAGTTTTATTTGTAAATGATAACGCTATTACCTAGCAATATGTGTCAAAATAAACATAAATGTAGGTCAAAATTAACATAAAAAGAGCTACATACAGAGTGTGTGGACCGCGAGTTTGTTAAAAATACACAAAATTTTTTACAAGCGTGCAAAATTATTTATGCATAATTTATAAGATCCGGTAAAAAAGTTAAGTTCTTTATACATAATCTATGCATTTATTTATGTCCGGTTTCTGTATGACGTATACATGATTTTGATATCATATATGGGTAGTTCTTGAAAAAACGTACTTTTTTATTCTTAGTATACGTACTTTTTCAATATTACTTAAATATCTACTCAAATCCATTGCAAAAAAAAAAAAAAAAAAAAAAAATTTTCATCACACGGTACTGAAAAGTGGACTTTTCAGTACTGAACAGTTTATTTACAGACTATTTTACGCCGTACCTTGTGATAAAAAATATCTTTCAATGCAAGAAATGCAAACGACTTGCCCGTCTCGACCTATTTAAGGCCCTCGCCTTCGGCTCGGGCTTAAAACTCGGTCTCGACGGGCAATTTTGTCGTTTGCAGTCCTTGTATTGAAAAATACTATTTCTGCAGTTGATTTGAGTTTTAGAGCTTAAAGAATGGCTTCCCTTGTTGGAAAGAAAAAATAATTATTTTTAAGCCATTATTTCTATTGGCAAAAGTGTGCGTTATTTGTCCTTTCCCGACACGGAACATTTTTTGAAGAATGAACGTTTTTTCTTATGAACGATAGAACGAAAAACATTTTTTTTTGCACTGAATTGGAGTTTTGGAAGGTAAAAAGGATATCCCTTTTCTTGGAGGAAAAATAATTATTTTAAAGCCATTTTTATTGGCAAAATTGTGCGTTATTTGTCCTTTCCCGACACGGAACGTTTTTTTAAGATTGACCCATATGCATCTATTTTTCGTACAGGATGAGACCTGCATAACGTTAGACAGGGGTTTATGGGAGTTTGACCGAATCGCGCGACAAGAATTTTTACGTACAAAGTAATTTTACGTTATCGTGGGTTACGTCAGAACGTGTACCGACTAGAAATTGATGTTTCAATTTGAACGCCTTTAAGTTGACTGATATATTCAAAGCACCGTTTTCCAAGGTTTTCGGGATCGCTGATATCACATTCATTATCATAATTTTCCGACCATATTACATCATTTTTTTCTTAAAGTCTGGTTTTGACCAAAAAAAAGATATACGTGACTGTTTTTTTTTTTTTTTTTTTTAAGGAAAGAACACCTTAAAGGGGATTTTAAAAATAAACATTCGCTTTGAAGAAGTTCATTTGTTGGTTATAAGTAAAAGGCATCTTATTATTTTTTTTCTTTTTACTCTTTGAAAGTGTGCAAGATTATATTGCCAAGATTTAATTCCGGAGTCATTCAAAAATAATAAAACAGGGTGGTCTGAATGTGTGGCTGTAACTCTATATCGCAGACGGTTTCTAGAAAACCGACCGGGTTCTATAACCCTAAACTCGTTTGTTTGATTTTCCCTGGCACATTACCTGCCATCTGTCAAAACCTTTCTGAGGACAAACATCCGTTTAATATTATAAAATAAATATTATTTTTGAATTTTGCTTCTGTCTTTTTTAGCTTCGTGAAGACAAACGTTTGTTTTGAGCTGTAAAGAAAGAAGTTTTGTCGCTTTGTTTTCATCTCAATGCAGTTTTCATAAGGTATGGATAAAGTCCACGAAAATGACAAAAATGATATGGGGTTAATCAGAAGTCATCTTCAACCCCATCCTAATCAGGACCCTAGCCTCTTCGACGTCAAACCGGAAGTAAAAGGAAAAAACTGATTGGGTTGATTAATTTTTTAAAGTATTTTCTTCCTTGCAAAAGTGTTTTTTTTTTTTCAAACCAACCCCCCCCCCCTCAAAGGGGAAGCGAAAGGGTGAATTAGGCCTGAAAGCTGGGATGGATAGATACCAATTCTCGCAAAAACTGCGCTTCTGGGGGTGAGAGGTTTTGCTTTTCGGGATGCCTCAGTGACATTAGGGAACTATTTGCAATACATCATCAATACCAATTCACTGAAAATTCTTTTTTTTTCGAACCTCAGCAACCACCCTCCTCTGTATCTGTGAGCTAAGATAAAAATTTTGAAATTGTAAAACTAAAAAACTTATAGAAGAATTTAAGATTATTAGACATCGTTCACCTGCAACTTATTCCCTAAATTAACGGGTACCGGAAGGAATGTCCTGGAATTTTTAGTGCAAGTTCCAACTTGTGTGTTTGCACAAAAAAAATGATAAAAAAACCGTATAAAAATTTTGCTAAATAAATGCATAAAATGTATATAGGCATAAAATATTTTTGTATTATTTATGCAAAAATTTGGACATCATGCATAATTTTTGCACAGTTTATGCATATTTTTTAAGCACCAAAATTTGAATAAGCATAATTTTTATAAAAGTTAGGCCTATACGTATAATTTTTTTAAATCATAAAGGAGGAAAAAAATTTTTTGGGTAAAAAAATGTAAGTAGTTTATACATTTGAGTCTTTTTTTGTGTACGTCCAATTTTTTGTATAAATTATAAATTATAAATTATAAATTTATAAATGATTATGATAATTTGTAAAATTATGATTTTTATATAATTTATGCATCTTTTTTTCGTACGGGCTCAAATGTTGAGCGGCGGAAAAATAATTTTAAAAAAAAATTGCGATCGAAAAACTTTAATTTTGCTTTCCTGGTTCGTACTTAACTTGCAACAAGTTCAAACTAGTTCAAACAAGTTCAAACAAGTTGAAACTTGCACCAAAGATACAAGAAAAAGTTAAAGTTCCAATTATTCGATTCTTAGATACCTAAAATTTGGATTTACCTGAAATTTTGATCCCTTTGCCTTTATATCATTTATGATGCTTTTTGTAAAATTTTGCCATAAAAAAAAGTCCAAAATTTATAAACAAAACACTAGCATGTTTATAATTTTTTTCTTTTTAAAGATTTCAAAAAATTTTAATTAATAACAAAAGCGAATTTTTATGCAACCAAAGTTGTGAAAAATATTTTAAAAAAACCTCATATTTTTTAAAAAAATTATTCGATTCCAATTAAGTTTTTGTTGGCGGAAAAACATTCCTTAAAAAAATAAACAAATTTGCGTCCATAAGTTCCAGGAGAACGATCAACTAAGAATCTTAAATTCATTTGTAAAACCTCCTTACAAACTTCCCAAATTTTTTTTTTTTTTTTTTTTACTCCTCCAACCTGGCGGAAAAAATACATACCTCTAGTCTACATAAAAACGTTCATATGCAAAGCCAACCGCAAGGCAATAAATCTAATTTTTTCTTTTTATTTAATTATCATTTTTAGGTGTAAGGCGCAATCTTCTACTTCCATTAAAGTGTTAATTAATGTAATTGTATTTCATTACCAGGTATATAATTTAATTTTAAAAAAATAAAAAATTATTTTTTAATGATACTTTTTTCTCTGAAAAAAGGCGTCTCTTAAAATGAAGTCATTTCAATTTGTAATCATCATATCGCGTTTTTTTTTTCGGAATAAGTAAAAGAAAAGAACGGTAATCTACTAACGGAATCTATCGATCCGGTTGCAAAATCCTCCGAAAAAAAAATAACAAAAGTCGAGCTTTTTGGGGAAAAAAACATCGACCGGGGATCTATCCAGCAGGAAAAAAAAAAAAAAGGTTTTTAAAAGTAACAAAGTCATGATTGTGGGGAAGTTCAACGAAATGGAAAACGAGGAAAACAACACCAAATCAAAAGAATCGGAGTTGACATTCAGATTGGAGGGGGGTAAACGCGCAAAATCCAACCGGAATGGGGGCATGGCCGTCACATGAAACTCGGACGAGGGAAGCTTTTTTTTTCATACGGATTGGAAGCCTCACGTTCTTGGAAACAAGTAAAAAGCTGAATCGGTGAAGAGGAATTTTTTTTTTCGACGAATCATCAGGTGTTTCCGCATTGAAAAAAAAAATTTAAAGGTTTGGCATGGATTTGGCCAGGATTATAAATTTCAACGGCCTGTATTTAATTAAACATTTTTAGTACAGAAGTAGAGTGAAAACCGAGTTCTGGACAAATAGTTTGATGTAAAGTCGTAGGATGGCGCTAGTGTCGATAGCTTCGGGGCCTATTCAACGAAACCTTCACAACCTAAACCTTTACCATTTGCTTATGAGCGGCCCTATTAGCCTAATTGACTTTGTAATAATTGACTCTTTACGGGTCCGAATGAGACTTAATCCTGAAGGTTACCTGTCCTGACTTGTTTAGTACGGTGGATCAAAAACACATATTTTTGAATTTGAAAATGCCACAGCGCGGAAAATTCGCATTTTAGCCTCCATATTAACTCTATTTTTTTTTCAGATTTTTCGGAGCCCGATTTCTGCCTCTCCCAGAGGCCTAAAACTTTTCAGTCTCATAAGGGCCGAAAAAATTACAGCCGTATTTTGATGCGCAAGTGTTCAAGTTCATTACCTATCGGAAATTTTCCGGAAATTTCAAAAATGAAAACGGTTTTACAGAAATTGAAGACGATTTTTTATTTATGAGCAAAAAACGGTTGTTACACCCAGAAAAAGGAATATGCCTCGTTCGCAATACAAGCGATGTTGCTTAGCGACAAAACCATTGATCTCTATTATTTACGCTAGATGTACAACTGATTTTCTTCACCGATATTTAACTTATGAAATAAAAAAAAGCTATCGCGAACCCAGTTTGACTCCAGTGCACTACCTCCGAGATCCAGTTTTCATTAATTAGCAAAATGATTTTAAACATTTTTGTGTACAAGATGAAAAAATAAATGATCAGAAATTTGCAACTAGATACCATGACAACACAGAATATTGCAATTGCAATCTTTCCTCAAAAATACGGAAAGCAAATATTATCGTTATTCGATTGTTTACAAAAAAGTGATAAAGAAGGTAGTGCATTGGAGTCAAATTTGGTTCGCCATTTTTCCCGTCAGTTGTACATCTAGCGTAAATAATAGAGATCAATGGACAAAACAAATATTCTTTGCCGCAACGCAACATGGCTCGACTTGTCGACATTATGCATTGCGGCAAAGCACTCACGAGTTTTGACACAAAACATTTATACTACTTAGACCTAAGTTATGCAAAAATGCTTTGTAGCAAAGCATTTTTGCTTAGACCCAAAGCAGCATTTTTTTGGGTGTATTAAACTCCCTATACTTCTTTCGGCTCATATATAAAAAATGGCTCCAATTACTGTAAAACTGACTATATTTTTGAAATTTCCGGAATATTTCCGGTAGAAAATGAACTCTTCCGCACCAAAACACGGCTCTAGCTTTTTCGGCCCTTTAAGACTTCGAAAAGCTTTATGCCTCAGGGAGCAACAGAAATTGGCCTCCAAAAAATCCGAAAAAAATTAGGATTAATATGGAGGCTAAAATGTAACTTTTGCGAGCTGTGGCATTTTCAAACTCAAAAATTCGTGTTTTTCGATCCACCCTATTGTTAAGGACCCTATTTTACAATCCATGGCTACTAAATAATTAATTAGTGGTAGTTATGGCTTTGTACGTACCTCACATAATCACTTTTACAATAAGTTTTTCCTTCTTTAACGAAACAGGTACAACTTTCATCAAGAAACCGATTACAAGCGGTACATTTGAGGCACGCCGCATGCCATTCGAGGTCTGGTGCAACCCTCAGAATGTACTGGTCATGAATTTGTGCTCCACAGCCCATGCAATGACTCCGCCGCGGTTTTCCTGAAAATAAACAAAAAATAATTTTTAACACTTTCTAAATCTTTTTACAAAAACCGAAAAAAAAAGGTATGATAATAAATTTAAATTAAAGAAGAAAGATTTTGCTGTCACGGGTTTTCCAACGAAAGGTATGATTAGATTGAAAAAAAAAATCGAATTTGATCAATTGATTTTATTTTTATTATGAAATGAATTAAATTACGCAACTTAAAAGAATCAAAATGATCTTCATTCTTATGCATAATCGATTGATTTGATTGGCAAACCAATGGGGCGTGTAGTAAAACCAACAATTTCGAGAGCCTAATTACTGCGTTTCTAAAAATTTTGTAACCATCGTCGCTTTTTAAAAAGCTCCATAAAAAAATTATGGGCATTATTGACTGATTAATTTAGGCTTTTCTATTAGACTTAAGTTTAAGCAGGAAAAATTTAAAACCGCAAATAATGTGTTTCTGCTGCCATTTTTTTTCTTTCCTTTTTTTAAAAATATTTTCCAAACTTTATCGTTTGATCCAAAGCAGAAGCGCAGTATTTACTGCCATTTAACAAAAAATACAGTGCTTGTCCTTGTTACTCTATCCCAAATATATCATAATTAAGAATAAAGGAGAAAAGCAATTGGCTTACTGAATATAATGAAACACTTATTATAAATCATAAAAGAATTTTAATTTCCACCGAGGGGAACCTTCCACAATTAATGTCATACCAAATGCACAAAATAATTAAAATCGCAAAAAAATCGATGAATTGTGCATAGAATAAGTTAAATTAAATTAAGTTCTGCACCTCAGAGTCAAAACGTCGAATTTGAAAGTTGGTTACTTCGATCATTTGTACGTAAAACATGATTAAGTATCTGCCATTTTGAGTTTTTCGAAGTCGTGATTGTGATCTGAGGTACAGCATTCAATTAAATCGAACTAAACCGGACTGAATTAAATTAAATTTAATTGAACTGAATCAATGAAATACGCTGAATGATTTAATAATGAACTGATTGATTTTATCTATCCCTCTCCTTTCTTATATAATTCACATATATGGGTGCCGTAGAAGGATAGTTTGCTATTCCCCCCCAAAAATTTTGAAAAAATTCCCTTTAATTTAAAAAAGTAGCCCCCCCTTTTTTTGGTGTAACAACTAGTTCCGCCAATAAAACTTCTCGGAATAATTTAAAAAAAGATTTGTCTCCACTTGTGGATTAATCGGATGGTAGGATTAATCCAATAGGATTAATTAGGACAGAAGAATCATTTGGAAAAAACCGAATCTTTTGGAAAAGAGAGTCAAGATTTGAATGGAGACAAGGAAGATGAAGTAATGAGTTCGTTAGTTAATTAATTAATTAATTTGATGGTGATTGAAGTACCGTATTAATGAACAATGAAAATAAATAAATATATCAATATAAAAATCAAAATTTAACTCGAATTGCGAAATTCAGACAGAATTATTTTACATTTTACTTTTTTTTTAAAATTCGACAACGACATTAAATGGCTGTATCTTTAAATTCAAATTTTAATCTTTACTCCAAAAATTTAATCTTTTAAAGTTATAAAAAAACCATATATTGTGCCCACTTGCAGATTAATCCGATGGAAGGATTAATCCCAAGGATAAGGTAAAACATTGCAGAGCTGTTTTTAAAAATTGCTTCTGAGATTTTCCAGCTTGTCTAGCCGTTGTATTTTAATCCCGGGAATCCCAAGATTTTAAATTAGACTTTTAAGAGTTATTGGTCCAAAATTTGGCAAAATTTACATGTCCATGAGAAAAAAAGTTTTTTGATCCCCATTTTTTGGATCATCCAGGAAATAGTAAAAATTGATGCCAGTTAAACTTAATAAATTCATTTTCACTTAAAACTGAAAATTGAGCATTTTGATCAAATTCCCGCATCCCGGAATAGTAAAAACGGTCCGGGATTGTTACCTCTATGTCATAGGAGCTAAAATAATGCTCCAAATTAGCAAAGAAAATCCTATCATTAACGTAATCCCATAGGATTACAAAATTCTATCCCATCGGACTAATCGCAAGCGGAGACACGGCAAAACTCTGAAAAAATTATCAGAATTATTGGACTTTAAAATTTTCACGTACTGCTTAATTTTTATTTATTAATTTTTTTTCTTATTTTAAAATTTTTTTCATTCAAAAAAAATTTTTTTTTAATATTGTCGATAATCATATTAATATATCTTACCTCTGCCTATAATCCTTAGCATTCTACGGGAGAAAAACAAAAATTAAAAATATTAGCCCCAACAGCAAAATCAATCCTCAAAAAAATAAAAAAAAGAAGCATGTTACTATTTTTTTTAAAACCAAAATTCTTATGATCATAAAACTTCGTTCACGATTTTCGAAAAACACGAAATAAAATCATGTAATAAGTCAATAAAAAGTAAACACGAAATCAAAAAAAAAAAAAAAAAAAAAAGGTACACGACAAAAAGGATAAAAATAAACGAAACGAAAAAAAAAGTAAAGCTTGTAAAAGCACAAAATCGGGGAAAAACGACAAGCGCGATACTTCAAAAAAAGTTTAACCTAATTTATCTGGACGGTCGGTACCACGCTCGAGGGATTATGAAATAATTATTGACAAAATCCAAAAATACAGCTACTAATCTATTGATTGGCCCCGATGAAAAGATATACAAACAAAAAAAAAAAAAAAAATCCAGAATGTCAGAAATTTACATGCCATGTGGGAGAAAAAAAAAAATCCAAGGCGGTGTATACGTCTTGCGCTGTATTGGTTACCGTATGGCTCCTCCTTCTACAACATTAGAGACATCTGCGTTATAACAGAAATCATGTGCTACGTGGTCGATATTTGCCTTATAAGCACCTCAGTCAGAGTGATATGAGTGATTTATGGCCCAGAGTTCTAGTTTCAAGTGTATTCAAACTTTTCCAGACTCTCAAGAGTCTCGTACAGCTTTTTTTTTTCCTTCCCGTTTTGCTGCAGCGTTTTTTTTTTTTTTAAGCATTTCTTCGGGGAGATGAGAAAGAGGAAAAGAGGGAAAAAGTAAAAGAGGAATTAAATTTTACGCGAGCGTAAAGAAGAAGACGTTACAAAAATTTAATCCTTTTCTTTTAACATTTTATTTTATTTTTTTTTTTTTTTTTTTTTTTTTTTTTTTGCCTGAGGTAGAGACTTTGACTATAGAAAAAAGAGTTGCAGGCGTACACCCGTATAAAAATGTAATGAATGTCCGTTAGAAAAAGGAGTAATCCTAATAAGCAAAGAAATATTAATAATTTATTTATAAAATACTTTTAAAACATTTTTCTATATGACAAAGATTTTTAAAATATTTCTATTGCTTTTTGTTTCAAAAAATATTTGCATAATATTTTAAAAATATTTCATAAATATTTTTTTGCTTATTGGGAAGCTAAAAGTTCTTTCAAAATCGAGTTTCTTGCAAAAAAATTGATACTCCAATCGAGCAATTTTTTCAGAAAAAAAAAATCGGAAGAATACATTTATTCCCGTTCTCAGGCGATTCTGGATTGCCTAGACAATTCCCTCCCAATGTCAATCAATTCTTAAACTTGACTTATAAGGCAGGATAATATTTAAAGGGCAGTATTTAAATATATAAAAATAATAAAAAAATACTGCCCTTTAAATATTATCCTGCCTTATAAGTCAAGTTTAAGAATTGATTGACATTGGGAGGGAATTGTCTAGGCAATCCAGAATCGCCTGAGAACGGGAATAAATGTATTCTTCCGATTTTTTTTTTCTGAAAAAATTGCTCGATTGGAGTATCAATTTTTTTGCAAGAAACTCGATTTTGAAAGAACTTTTAGCTTCCCAATAAGCAAAAAAATATTTATGAAATATTTTTAAAATATTATGCAAATATTTTTTGAAACAAAAATTTAGTTTAAAGAGGAGTATTTCATTAAAGTTATCATCTCAAAGGTCAGTATAAAAATTGTATTGGCAGTATTACTATTAGGCTGTAAGTAAAATTTATCATTTAAAACAGTAATGGTGCAAATTCATTATATGGAATGTTGGACCAACATGTTGTATCAACACTCAAAAAAAAAGTAGGGTAATATATTTTTGACTGGACGCTTTGACTGGTCCGAAAACAAAATTGACTGGAGACTAATACAATTGTAATGGCTTCTAATCAATTTTTAATTAGGCGCAAAATCCAGTTTAAATTATATTCGCGACCAGTATTCATTTTTTTGAGTGAACTTGTTGTAAGTATCAAAATGTTTGACAAATGAACGAATGGACTATTGCAGAATTAGCTCCTACACAAAAGTTAGTGTGGAATGTTGGTCCAACAAGTTGGTACAACATGTTGGTCCAATTTTTTGTACCAATATGTTGATCCAACATCCCATAGTAAATTTGCGCCCTAAGAGTGAAAAAAAAAAAATAAAGAAAGATTGCATGTGAGAATCGGAATTTTTCTGAGTGAAAACCTCCAATAAATATCCCCCGAATTTTTTCCGTTTCGCGGAGCTTCCTTAAAAAGCCAAAAAAAAAAATTGTTTTCCTTGATTAGGTTACCATCAAAAAATTAAATTCTGGCTTTGTTCTTACACTAATATAATATAAAAAATTTTAGTCGTTTCCCATATTTGAACATTTTCGGAGTTCAGCGGATAGAAATTTTTGCTATGATTCTTTACACTCCGTCCCCTAACCAAGTTTCTCATCGAATATTATTTTTTTTAACCTTCATGTTTGCCTTGTATTATGGCTGATTGCTGTTTTAAATAACATACTCCCTCTGTCCCAAAATACTTTGTGTGTTTCTCATTTTTATTTCCCATTTCGCAAGCTTTTGATTTTTGACGGAACTGTTTGTACCACTTTACCCACCCACCCAAGCACTATTTCACACCACCCCCCCATCCCCCCCAGGGGCCCCCCCCTTTGAGAAATAAATTACCGAAAAAATGGAAAAAATTAAAAATTTCTATTATTTTCGCCCCGTTTCAGAAACGAAAGCGAAAAATTTGAAAGTGGTCGGAAATGAGAGAGTACATTACCCTAAACAAGAATCCCCCATGAGAAAATTTTTTTCATTTGTCGCAACCCCCCAAAAAAATTAAATATGTCGAGGGTCCGACCAAGGGGGCGAATTTTAAAATGTCGATTAGATGGTCGCGAAACGTTTGTTACGGGGGTTTTTTAGGTCGCTGATTTCGATTCTGAGGTCCGTTTTTAAAAATTCAAGATGGCGGATCCAATATGGCGGACCTTTTCTTAATAAATCGATTGTTTTTCACTAAAACACGTAATCGGGGGGTTATTGAGGCCGCTGATTTCAATTCTGAAATCGGTTTTTGAAAATTCAAGATGGCGGAACCAATATGGCCGACCTTTTTTCAAAAATTCGACTTTCTTTCACATAAGCACGTAATCGGGGGGTTATTGAGGACGCTGATTTTGATTTTGAGGTCGGTTTTTTAAAATTCAAGATGGCGAATCCAATATGACTGACCTTTTTTCAAAAATTCAATTTTTTTCCCACATAAACACTTGTCCGGGGGATTATTAGGGACGCTGATTTCGATTCTAAGGTCCGTTTTTAAAAATTTAAGATGACGGATGCAATATGGCGGACGTTCACCTATAACCCCCAATCATGAATTTGACTGAATTAAAAAAATTTTTTTTGGAATCGTCCGCCATATTGGTTCCGCCATCTTGAATTTTCAAAAACCGATTTCAGAATTGAAATCAGCGGCCTCAATAACCCCCCGATTACGTGTTTTAGTGAAAAACAATCGATTTATTAAGAAAAGGTCCGCCATATTGGATCCGCCATCTTGAATTTTTAAAAACGGACCTCAGAATCGAAATCAGCGACCTAAAAAACCCCCGTAACAAACGTTTCGCGACCATCTAATCGACATTTTAAAATTCGCCCCCTTGGTCGGACCCTCGACATATTTAATTTTTTTGGGGGGTTGCGACAAATGAAAAAAATTTTCTCATGGGGGATTCTTGTTTAGGGTAATGTACTCTCTCATTTCCGACCACTTTCAAATTTTTCGCTTTCGTTTCTGAAACGGGGCGAAAATAATAGAAATTTTTAATTTTTTCCATTTTTTCGGTAATTTATTTCTCAAAGGGGGGGGCCCCTGGGGGGGATGGGGGGGTGGTGTGAAATAGTGCTTGGGTGGGTGGGTAAAGTGGTACAAACAGTTCCGGCAAAAATCAAAAGCTTGCGAAATGGGAAATAAAAATGAGAAACACACAAAGTATTTTGGGACAGAGGGAGTATAAGATATAAGTTCAAAAATTTCAAAATTTATAATAAACTTGGGTCAAACATTTTAGAGTGACGTCATGGGCCTTTAAGAAATTTTTTAAAAATGCAAAAAAATTCAAGGACATTTTTTAGCCTAAAAACCATGTTTTCACAGCAAAAATTCGGAGATTGATTTTCTTCAACAAACTTTACTAAGCAGGATATTTACTGTCAAAATTAAGGAAAATACCAACAAAATGCTTAAATTTATATTGATGAGATTTTAGTAACATATGCTGCTTGAATCGCCTTTCTACACTGATTTTCAGTAGTATACAAATACAAATCATAATTAAATCCAAAAGTTTGAAAAAAAATACTGCCCTAGCAGCCAGGTAATTCTATAAATATAGCCCAACGAATTTCGAATAAATTCTGAAATTGCCTCATGTATTTTTTCGCTGGAAATTTTAAAAACTGCAAATTTTAGAAACTGCCTAAGTGGCTGGGAACGTTCATTGACTATAAATTTTCATGAAGTCAGATATCTCATCTGTGAATTTTTTTCACAAAAATGCGGCAGAAAAGTCACCTCATACATTAAAAAAAAATAAGGACTTTTTAGGAACCAAAAGGAAACAACTTTACTATGCAAGAGTTGAACAAGAAAACCGCGATTTCCACTGCCTTCTTTGTCCTGTATTTGCCGAAAACAGACTTGGCTTTCAAACAAAGAAAATTATGAGCTTTTTTTAATCTCCAAAAGTAATTATTTCGCTAAATTTGAGCTAACTTTGTTCAATTTTTTGGTCATGGTTTTAGGAACAAAAACAAAACTGGCAAACTGTGGTCGCTATTTTGGTCGCCGTAAGTTTAGCGGGCGGAGGATGAGTGGTTAGGGGCGAGTTTATAAGCAATTCAAAAAGTTTTCCTATAGTCTAGATATTCCGAGATACATTTAACTCAGTACTAGCAAATGCTGCGGAATTAGACATTTTACTGCTCAGTTAGACATTTGCTTTCAGAGCTGGTGAAAATAATTGGGTGCTCATTTAAATTTAAAAAAAACGTTGAATAGGCCAGGTGGTGAAATTATTAAATTGGATCAAGTTTGGATCAGTGTTGGGAAAACTGATTTGAGTGTAACTCCTATTAAGATCGGATTTATGGCGGATTTGCTGCCGTTCAATACTGGAAATTGACCGATTTTCCCCATCTTGTTTTTCCAATTAAAATTTCCACCAAAAGCCTAACTGACAACATTTACCCTTATATTTTCAGCAATTTCCCAAACTCAAAAAAAAAAAAAAAAAAAAATTTTGATAGTACGAACAACGCAAAACTAACGTCAACTTTGGACCTAGCCTACTACAGAAGATAAGTGGTCCAATGATAGGGAAACTAGGTTATACTCTGTTAAATGCCGGAAAATAGGGCAGTCTCTGGGCTTTACTATATTTAGACTAAACGACTTGTTAAAAAAAACTTATGGAATTTCCTTCGGGGATCAACCCCTTCTCATGTTTTCTGCGCTATAATATAACCGAATAGTCTTCTCACTGCGGTTTTTAATTTAAATAATAACAGCGGAAAAATAAAACTTGCAAAAGTCCGTTTTTTTATTTCCTTTGAAAAATTCTTTTTAATTCCTTAAAAACAAGATTTCACCAAAAGCGCTTCCTTATAAAAAAACGCAGCCAAGTTTTAATAGCATTCTTCTCACCGATACCTCACAAACTTCTCACAGGTTTATCGGAAGATTTTTTTCCTCCTAAAACGAGTTCGTTTTCATTTAAGATAAGTTCAAAAAACTTGGAAACAAACTTTTTTACCTAAGCCAACAGGAAACAATTAGATGTTGCTGGGGGAAACATTGGAAAAGCGCGAGCACACAAGTGTGTGGCGAGTGAAACCCTAGACCATTTCCCAACCGAATTTCTCAGCGCCGCTGTAGATTGGAATATTAATTAAAAACGTTAAAAGCAACGAAGAAATAAGCGTTACCCGCTTTATACCTTTCTTATCGGAGGAAGAAATGAGAGTTTCCCCAAACCGAAAGTTTAATAAAAATAAATAAATAAATTTCAATCAAAAAATGCAGGGTTGAATTTTTGTAAAACTTGGCCAGGAGAACACACCCGCGCACCTCTCGATATTTCCACGCAGATAAACACCACAAATAATCGGTATAAGATCTGACTGCTTGTCAAATTTTAGTCACAACTTGAGGTCATACCTGGCATTGTGTCATGCAGACGTCTGGACATAACAATCAGACAAGAACGCGGCTAGACTTTGCCTTCGTCACTAGCCATCAATACTGCCACAATTATGTCATTCGAAGGTAAAAGGAATGTTAAAAACGGGAGGTTAATCGAGTTCACTTGATTCTTTTCTTTTAATCGGGGGTGGACTGGGAAGGTAATGGCATCTTAATTCCCGACTTTTTTTCCCCCTTGAAAACGACCGCGGATCTTTGGCACGATTTGAATCGAGAATCACCTCCGGCAAGGATAACGATGACCATGCCACGCCATCATGAATATTCATCCAGATTAAGAAAAAAAAAAAAAAAAAAAAAACATCCTCCTGCAACTTCTTCAGATCAAAAATCTTGATATTAAAAAAAAAAAAGTACACGATTTAGGCTGTTCGTACTTTCAACAACATTTCAAGATGATGGTCCAAAGTATGCAATGAGGATTTTTCAACGAAAAATTATTTACCCAAAAACCTGACTGACACAACAAACGAAATAACGCCATTAGAATGACTTGGCATTAATGCAGAAATGCATCCCAATCCCACATAGCATTAAGATCCTATAAGGAGGAGACGCGGCAGGCGGGCAGCCTAAAACACCCAGTTGACCGAATAATGGCGGACCAATAAAAAACCCTTTGAGACGATACATCCCTCCTTACAGATTCTTTAAGCAGCAAGAGACAGGATTTTGATCTTTAAAGCCGTATTTGAGCTTTTTACTACTTATCCAAGCATTAAAGGTCAAAAATTGCAATGTCTTAAATGATTTATGTCCTTCATAATCGTCTTCTGGTAATAAGACTCAAAAACTTTAAAGGTCCTTCTCAGAAATTTCGTATTCAAAATTTTTTTTGGGAAAAGGCGTGACAAGAAAAAAAAGGGATGTTACAAATGGCGCGACAAAAAACTAAATCGGTGGAAATGGCGTGACATGAAAAAAGGATCGATAAAAATGGGGTGGCAAAAAAGAAATAGATGGAAATGGCGTGACAAAAAAGAGAAATCGCTATAAATGGCGTGGCATGAAAAAAGAATCGCTGGAAATGGTGTGGCAAGAAATAAGAATCGCTGGAAATGGTGTGGCAAGAAATAAGAATCGCTGGAAATGGTGTGACAAGAAATAAGAATCGCATGGAAATGGCGTGACATGAAAAAAGAATCGCTAGAAATGGCCCGGGAAACTGTTCGCTTCATTTCACATCTACCTCCATACCAGATTAATTTTCGTCTCAAATCTCTTTATTTCTACCTAGTCATTCTATCTTCCAACATGGCTGTGCTTTAAGTAGCTTTCTTAACACGTAAAACGCTTTGTTTCTTGGTGGGAATTCCGTGATCAACTTTTTATCAGATTCCCGCCCTAGACTAAAATTATCAGAATCACAATAAAGGAAAAAGAAAAACATTCTCAAAACAAAACTGAAACAACGAGGATTACCCATGTACCATAATCATTCCTTTCCGGCATCAGCTCATTGTTTGATTATTAATTTTTTTCCCTTTAAAATGAAACTAATTTTGTTACGCTCCACGGCGATAATTTTAATTTTATTTTTATAAATAAGGATTGAAATTTTATGATCGTATGCACTTGCAAAGATAATCCTGTGCGGAAGAGAAAAAAAAAAGTGGAGTCGGTCATTAGTCGATGATCCGTACATCTTGCACGGGAAAAAATATATGTTCGATCTCTTAATTAAAAAATTTTAAATGATTTAATTAATTTTTTTCCCGACTACAAAATTAAATTATTAAAATATATGCGTTATTATGTTTGTCTAGCATGTGGTGCAAAATTATTCCAAATGAATTTATTTTGCGATAATACAAGACGGTTAATTTAAAATTAAGATTAAACTTATCTCGTTATGCAGTCTAATTATAAACAGAATTCTTTGTTTTTTGCAGCAGGCGAGTTATTATGGGGTTTTTACGTGGAAAAAGTAAAGATGCGCTTCTAAAAGAATTCAAAATCATCAGCAATTTAGTAGCGATCATTTGTAGGGATCTGGCGCGACAAGAAACTAAATCGATGGAAATGTCGTGACATGAGAAAAAAGGAGTCCTAAAAAAGGATTGCTGACCGACTTTTTGAATTTGGACCTGTGCAGTAGGTCCAACTAGTCTCATGGTTCCTACGCCACTGTAAATTCCACAATATTTTAAGTTCTCGAAAATTCTTTAAGATCAAAAATAAAATACGAGCACCAAAATTTAATTTTTTTTTTCTTTCTACGGTGACAAAATAGAAAATGACAGTGTACCGCTAGAGGCGACTCATATCAGTCTAACGGACATGTTCGTTTTCCATGTTGTCTTACAATCTCCTGCCTTTTTGTTTTCTATCTAAATAAGAGAGAAAAAAAAAAGTGGAGTCGGTCATTAGTCGATGATCCGTACATCTTGCACGGGAAAAAATATATGTTCGATCTCTTAATTAAAAAATTTTAAATGATTTAATTAATTTTTTTCCCGACTACAAAATTAAATTATTATTAAAATATGCGTTATTATGTTTGTCTAGCATGTGGTGCAAAATTATTCCAAATGAATTTATTTTGCGATAATACAAGACGGTTAATTTAAAATTAAGATTAAACTTATCTCGTTATGCAGTCTAATTATAAACAGAACTCTTTGTTTTTTGCAGCAGGCGAGTTATTATGGGGTTTTTACGTGGAAAAAGTAAAGATGCGCTTCTAAAAGAATTCAAAATCATCAGCAATTTAGTAGCGATCATTTGTAGGGATCTGGCGCGACAAGAAACTAAATCGATGGAAATGTCGGGACATGAGAATAAAGGAGTCCTAAAAAAGGATTGCTGACCGACTTTTTGAATTTGGACCTGTGCAGTAGGTCCAACTAGTCTCATGGTTCCTACGCCACTGTAAATTCCACAATATTTTAAGTTCTCGAAAATTCTTTAAGATCAAAAATAAAATACGAGCACCAAAATTTAATTTTTTTTTCTTTCTACGGTGACAAAATAGAAAATGACAGTGTACCGCTAGAGGCGACTCATATCAGTCTAACGGACATGTTCGTTTTCCATGTTGTCTTACAATCTCCTGCCTTTTTGTTTTCTATCTAAATAAGAGGAGAAAAAAAAAATCCCGTTAAAAAACACGCTTGTTTACATACACTTTACGCCAAAGCAAAGAAAAAAAAAAAACCTATGCGGATCGTACAACAACGTTCTTCTTCAAGTAAAGGACATAAACAGAACGAAGCACAAAATGCAGAAAAACGTTGGAATAACCAGAATAAAAAAAAGTTTTCTATTTCTGGATTGTCACGAATTTTTATTTATTTTTTAAATGTACCGTAAGGGCCGAAAACTGGCCTATATATTTTCAAGACATTCCTCTAATTTAAAGTTTCAACTGGTTGTCAAACCAATCGAGAATTTTCCGGCTCGTGCAATGGAATGTGCATTTTACGTAAAGTCGTGACAGCCCAGCAACTACAGGAAATCTCGCTTGGTGTTAATAATTTTTTTTTAACTTTAAAAAAAATGTCAAAGGGATGCCCGTAAGCTCTAAGATTATGCAATTATGAAACTGTCACGTCAATGTATAATGTGTACCATATTATAGTACAAGATAGCCGTTTTATGGTTCAAAACGAATCTTTCAAATCTTATCTTCTATTGGCCACATGTTTGATATGCATTTTACACATGTAAAGTCAACAAAGGAACACCAAGATCCCAATTTTCTGCCTAACTCTAAAAAACATAATAACACAATAAGTATAGCAACAAATTTTTTGTCTTGCTTGTAAGTCAGAAGTTGTCGTGACACTGATAGGTTAAAAAAGCCAAAACATGACGCTTCTCTGTCAAGTCGCGACAGCACAAAAATAAGAATAAATCTGTGTCAATAATAATTCTGTTCAAAATTAAAGATCTAAGTCCATAAACGTAAAGAAAAGGCAACACGGCAAAATGTCGCGACATTTTTAAAGCTAATAAGATTATAATAAATTATCCGAAAGCTTTAACTTAAATGTGCACTTCGTACATTTTGCGCGACATGGAAAAATGTCGCGACAACGTACGAAGTGCACGTTAAAGTGAAAGCTTTAAAAATATTTGTGTAATTCGAACATGTCGGTGCCAGACCGATCTTTTATTTCAAATTGATATTTAAAATCAGTAATAAAAAAAACCAACAAAGTTTCAATCAAGCATTAAGGTAAAAATAACGGAACAAAAAAAAAAAAAAACAATACAGATAAAAAAACGATAACGTCCTTGTAATGATTGCAACAGTCGAGATGAAGAAAAAAAAAAAAGATTTAAAATGACCGAATTAAAAAAAAAATACAGAAAATAGATAAAAAGGCTTGAATGAAACTGAGATACACACAAGAGATAAGTGCGTACCTGAATCCCATGTGACAAAAACTTCTTTTGACATGCCGACACGCAGGCTCGGGATTAGGAACTACCCACTTTCAATACTTGAAAAATCGTTAAATTTTTTTTTTTTTTTAAAATTAAAATGAATTAAAAGTAGAATTCGCATGTTGGCGACAAATTTTACCGATTTATATTCTCGGCATATTTCCGTGGAATTTTTCCCAATTTTATGATTTCCAAAATAAACAAAGTCATAACTCAAATCTTCAGAATTTAACGAACCCTACGGTAGTTTCATCAAAATAAATGCCAAATGAACATTCAGACATATTCCGTGCGTGTGCTAACTAAACCCCTAAAAATTAAGGTCAGTATATGCGGAAGCTATAAAAATAAAAATAAAAACAAGACCACCGATCATTTGTCAACAACAAGAAAAATAGCCCCGAAAAAAAAAAAAAAAAAAAAAAAGATATCGCTAAATGTGGCAAGGAAAAAAAATTATGACACGAAGGGTGCGGGTGGCTACGATCCTGATATATTTGGAAATCCCTTATAAAAAGGGACGAAGGCCTAAAAGAAGTTGTCGAGGCGAGACAGAACATGGACCGAGGCGTCACAGGGACCTGGCCACCAATTCTACTAGTTGAGGTGAGAGACCATTCATTTCTTATTTTCTGATCGTACATTCATTTTCGGTTTATTTATTAGAAACCGTTGCATTTTACACGCCGCTAAAATATTCAATAATCGAAAGCGCAAAAACCGGTACCAACTTTTTTTTGTTTTGTAATCGGGATTCATGATCTAATAGTTGATGTGCGCGAAACATCGCGCGTGGGTAGTAAAATATTATATTATCTTACTTAAGCGGTTTGTAAATTACTACATGCCCAGCCTCCTTGAAGATTTAATCATCCGTTTCGAAAAAAAAAAAAAAAAAAAAAACTGTCCTTTACTTATTATCAGATGTTTATTGCTTCCAATCATGACTATTCAATCCTTATCTCATCTAATAAAAATGACATTTAAATCAAAAAGTTTATGATCGTGGGTTTAAAAAAAATATATATAACATCAGCGCCTGCAATACCGTGAAAAAAAAAAAATTTACATCAAACTAAAAAAAAAAAAAATACTAGTTTTGTTTCATATACATGATCCGTACAAGAACTCGGCAACCCAAACTTGATGATGACTACATGAAGCAGGGTAATAAATTGTTTTATTTGTTTACTTTTTACTTATATTTTTTCGGCTTGTTTTCTTCTTATTTTTTTTCCTTCGCAAAAAGATGCAAAATGCATAATAAATAACATGTTTCACCACCACATAAAATTGTATTTTTTTTTTTTCTAAATTACTCGATTTTATTTCTCCATAAAACGGACTAACCTTGGGATTGACAAATCATGATTTGACTTTTTAATCGAATCAGCAATCACACCTTTAAAAAAAGAAAAATGATTAAAAAAAAAAACTGGAGGTAATAAGATCGATTTTGAAAATGATTTTCAATGTTTTGAAATAGAGATTTAAATACAATATTACCTAGGCCTAATGTCGGTACTCTGAAAACCAAGGGGAACCATTGGGAAATCAATCGCAAACTCTTACTTGCACTTGCATTTGTTTTTTCATAAGCTAAACATTGAGATTTGCTTACTTTTTGGAATAACTAGAAAGGATTCACAAAAACGATTTATAATTTTTTTTTCTTAAATGTATTGGGAACGTAACGGTCACGACATGTCACGACAATGTGTGGTAAATAAGCACAGCAGCTTTGTTTACTTTTTCAGGTAACATAAAATCAGTAACATCAAATTTAGACAAGATAATGGTTGTTATAGGAAATTGGATCAACTTGAAAAAACTGAGAGCCAATCCACGCTTGATGGGAAAGTTAATACGCAACTTCGTAAGCTAAGTGTGGTAACGGACGTGGCTTGGCTCCAGACTAAAAAGTAGCGCCTAAAAAACAATAACGGATTTATGGCTGATTTGCTGGAGTCCAGTACTAAACACTACGCGAGATTTTACTAAGACTGGAACACTGTTGGATCAAGACGGACTTTTGCCGATTTTGTTTTTCTAATTTTAAGTTTGGTTATTTAATTCGAAATTTCCTTTTTTTTTTTTAGCCACCCATTTTAAAAATAACTCTGAAGCAGAAAAATGGGCGAGTCAAAGGAAAAGTTAGATATATCTTCCGTTGCTCAAGCTGTAAAATAAATAAGATTCAAATTTTTTATTACTGTGAGAGCTGCAAAATTGCTCGATTGTGCTTGGCATGTTCACGTCGTCACAGGAGCCATAATCTCCGCGTAGAATGATTGAATAATTTAGGTCTTGTTGCGATCCAGATAGCAAAGTCTATCCAGTCCCGAGGACGTCTTCAGGACGTCATGAGAATATTTATTGGATGTCCATTGGATTTATCTATGTCAGCATTGATCCAAAAAGCGTCTATTGGACGTGCTATAGATATCCCTATACATTTGGCATACATTTACCAGTCCCAAGAATTTCAGGAACTGGTTTGGTGTTGATTCTTTGAGTCTTTGAGTCTTTTTATAGCGGCGCTCTCAAAAGTAAAAATCTGCCAGATAATAGCCAATCTCCGTCACGGAGCCGGCACTTGAAAGAAGAAGAATTTCTTTGCTAAGCGGGTCAACTGAGCTATGTCCATCACATGGAGATATACTCTTTTGAACCGCTGCCTGAACCGGTTTTGAGCTGCAACGGTTCAAAAGAGTTGTATCTCCATGCACGATTGTGATGGACATAGCTCAGTTGACCTGCCTAGAACAGATTTGCTTGACCGCCTTCTTCTGGAAAATAGGAGAAAGAATGTTCTGAACTCGCGTATATTTTCAAAACAAAAACACAAGTTCTTACAGAGAAGTGGAATACGCCGAATCTATTCACGAAGGAAAAGAGGTCCCTAGAAAAAGCATAGTGAAAACCATTGTGTGCTCAAGCGCACGATGTACCACGTGATTGTCTGACTTGTGACGTAATATGTCAAACATTTGAAAAGATTTCTTCTGCTGTATGCCATAAGTGCAATGTATAAGAAACAAACCGAAGCAGAAGAAATGGCTTCAAAATTCTGACACATGACGTCATGCGCGAGTCGAACGACTTTTCGTAGGCCGATTGAGCACACTATGGTTTTCACTATGAGAAAAAGTGAGTTATAAGTACGGGCAATACGTTATAAAAAGTTATAACAAGATATTATTTATGTTATATACGACTTTATAACGTATTGGCCGGACTTATAACTCACTTTTTCTTCGGGTAGTATCAAAGTTAGTTCTTTAAAGAGTGTAATCTGAAGATGGGTTCCCTGATGACCTGGGTTCTTTTTTTTTGTCAGTCTAATGGGTCCTTTCACTCCTTTGACTGGTTCCCAGATTATAAGCGTCCTTACGATCCTTCAATTCATTCCAGTCAAGGAGGGGGGGAAAACCAGGGGGAAGGGCTCCCACACCACTTACAGAAAACAAGGATCGACAGGACATGTATGGACGACGGGAGTGTCCATGGAAAAAGGCGATCCACCACTAATTTTCCAACCTTCAATTCTATTTGTGGTCAAATCGGCTTAAGCCCGCTGCAAGTTCGCTCAGTCTCCAGGACAGAGAAGTCAGCTATAGCACCAGATGAGCAACTGAGATGAAATATATCTCGATCCTGATTAATATTTTTGATAATTTATTTATCGGGAATTGGATCTCTTGTTAAAGTGATGCAGGAGTGATTCATTTTTTTGAACACCCTATACTTCGAAAAACGCTAATATTATTATTTTGGAGCCAGATATCAAAATTCCGTTTCCGAGCAACAATTTTTATCAATCTTATGCACCTTCAGGAAAAATTCTATACCTGACCATTCAGTACTTTTTCGGGAAACTTTGATTTATGATGAATTCCCGGGAATTTATAGTAGATTAAGGTTTCCCAAAAAAGTACTGTATGGTCAAGTTTGGAATTTTTCCTGAAGGTGCCTAATATTGATATATATTGTTGCTCGGAAGCAGAATTTTGATATCTAGCACCAAAAGGATAATATTTGCATATTTCGAAGTATAGGGTGTTCAAAAAAATGAATCACTCCTGCGTCGCCTTAAGAAGGCCACGATTAAAGGTTGGGCAGGGAATCTATTTGAAATTTCATCGTGGCTCTATATATAGGGCCGATTGAAATCGATAAATAAATATTCTCTGAATAATATCGTTATAATACCTTGTTACGCTTGCTTCTTTGCAACCTAAGTATCCTATAAGTTGAAGGTTGGATCGATTGTCGAACTAGCTTAGTGGTAGAGCAATCGCCATGGAAGCGAGAGGGTCGGTGGTTCAAATCCATCTTTCGCCACTTCGATTGAACTTTTCCACTGATTTCCTATGTTTATCTAACATAGCATACGAATATATAATCGTGGCTTTCTTAACGTGAGATCCAATTCCCGTTAAATAAATTATCAAAGAAAAACAGATAAGCAACTGTTACCGTATAATAGGGTGGGTCGAAAAACGCGAATTTTTGAATTTAAAGACGCTTGATATGGGAATAGGTGCCTTATTATAATACTGTTAACCCTAATTTTTTTCAGATTTTTTAAACATCTTGAGGTGCCGCAATGACCTTAAACATTTTGAAAAGTTCATATAAAAGCAAAAATATATATATATTTCATTTTTTTTTTTTTTTTTTTTTTTTTTTTGCTGAAAAAAGTGTTGCTTTCTATCGTAAATTGTACATAATTACGAATATGAAGTCCAAAATCTGAGAAAAAATAAGATTAGTAGTATTATAATAAGGCATCGATTCCCCTATCAGGCGTTTTCAAATTCAAAAATTCGCTTTTTTCGACCCACCCTACTATATAAGCAGTGAAACCTAAAGATTCCGATCTGGCTTACATAATTAACTTCAAACAGAACTATATGTGCTATATGAACTATAAATGCATATTATGCATTACAATTCCCTACAAATCGCCTGCAGTTCCCTAAGTAAGTATGCATGCTACTTTTTTGGTGTGTTTATTTAATTTTATAATTTTTTTTCTTAGGAGTATTACAACTTAATATACCCAATGCAGCATTCATAAAACTTTTGGCTAAATATCTTGAAGGTCTTTGTAAATTGTAAGAAAAAGTGACTTATAAGTTCGGCCGATACGTTATAAAAGCTTATAACAGCATTATACGTTTTATTATATGGTTATAAGTTTTTATAGCGTATTGGCCGTACTTATAACTCACTTTTTCTAGGGAAAATTAGTAAAATTAGTACTGTAAGTGTCATAAAAAATTTTAAGATAATATGTGAGTCCTCGTTGGCTCGAATCCAGCTTCCAATCAATTTTTTCTCTACTTAGTTTTTATAAATTTAAAGATTAATCCTTTTAATCAGGGTGTTTACTCCCAGATAGCAAAGTCTATCCAGTCTCGAGGATGTCTTCAGGATGTCATGAGGATATTTATTGGGCTTTCATTGGATTTACCTACGTCCGCACTGATCCACATTGCGTCCTTTGGGCGTCCTATGGATATCCCATGGATTTGGATATCATGTGGATATCTGATAGACAATCCAATGGCTTGAAAATGCTTTCTAGGTAGCTTAATAGTCAGAATTATTTGTGCTTGGAACCGACCGCAATTAAGCGTCATAGTTGACAAATATTACATGGGCTTCTGCCCCATTTTCGTGCAATTCTCCCTCAACTAACTCATTTGTCACCAAATCATGGCAAAAAAAAAAAAAAAAAAAAAAAATCCGAAAATTATAAAGACGCTTTAAAGAATTTTTTTTTCCAAAATATGACTGCCCTTCAAAAATCAATTTATACTATTCGGTGAAGTATTAAAATTAAAACCAAGGATCCGGGCTTCACTTATCACAACCATTTAAATTTGCATTGTCCCGTATTATATTTTTGCTGATTCAGCCATTGAAAGTTCTAAGGGTACATATATGTTTACCCTTGGGATGTGCCCTTCGATAGGAAGAGCTTACTCGCCCGGTTTAATTTTTTCCCTTCAATGTCACTTTTCCGCATATATACATACCATTCGTTAAAAAAATAAATAGATTATTCAATGACTTTCGAAACACGTTAAAAAAAAAAAAAAGGATAGACACCTTTTTCCAGCGAAAAATCTTTCAAAACTCCTATTTGAAAATCCGACACCGTGGAAATTAACCCAATTTGCTAATTTGAAACTTCAAGAGATGGCTCATCAGCATCAAGTTGAACAGATAAAGAGGGACAAGGCAGGGTGCTAATGAGCCATATTACAAGTCGTCGCCTTCTACCTAGATTATAATTTATTGTTCCTTTCCTTTTTATTTTTAAAAGTTTATTGTGGTGACAAATCTTTACGACCGGCGCCTCGATCTTGATTTATATTTATTTTCCACAAAGACCGACTAATCGTGGTTATTGGCGCCTAGGGTTCATTCGTGGACTACTGTTCTTTTTTCTTCTATTTCTTTTTTTATTTCTGTGTACACCTATATATGTGACAAATATTTTACGACGAACAGGTAGGTCTTGCGGTGGTGATACCCTTCCATCCGCACTTTTATTTTTCAAATAAAAATATCTCAATTCTAAATGTAATGTAGCTGGGAATTTTCAGGCATTCTGCCTCAATTTCATCGGAGGTCTGTCCTAACCTTTAATTAAATGATTTTTAAAGGCAGTAAAGCACATATTCGAAAATTTTTCTAAAAAGAAGAGGACCAATAAGTCGCGTTTTTAGACCTAAGTGCCGACACAATTACACAATTCAGGTGATCATGCTGTCATGGAATCACGTGATTATTTGTGTAATCAGGCAGAACCGTTCTAGCCCTAAAAAATGAGGGACTTTAGGGTCCAAAATCGGGAAAATTAGGGACCTTTTGAGGCAAAAACATTTAATTTTCGGACTTTTTATTTAAGTCCAGGCTTAATTTGACCACCTTACGCCCATTTTTTATCCACTTTGGCCCTGGCCTTCATAGAAACCTTTGTTCGGAGGACTTAAAGGATTATGCCCAGATAGGATTTTCAATCCATTGCACATCCTGTGGTTGTGGATGGTTCATCAGATATCCACATGGTATCCAAATCCATGCGATATCCAGAGGACGTATAAAAGACTCTTTTTGGATCATGGACGGACATAAGTAAATCCAATAAACGTCCAATAAATATCCTTATGACGTCCTGAAGACGAATGAATATTTTTTCCGATTTTTTTAGCTCGGAAGGTAACACTTGAAGCAGGTTGCATAGAGCTAACTTAAAACACATGTAAAATTTTTCGAAATAAAATAAGACCAAAGACAATATGGTAAAAAAAAACTAGGTTGACGTCAAAATTTGAGCTAATATTCGGTTCAAATTTTTCATTTTGGTTTTAAGTTTCTTGAAAATTATCTCAAACATTTTTCATCTCATTTTTCCGGGTTCATTTTTATTTCCAGCTACTTATCTTCTGAATCACACTGAAATAGGTATTAAATTAAGCTAAGCGAGGCCGAAGGCCGAGCAAAATATTTCACAAATTTTGAGAAAAGATAGACTATTTCTTAAAATTTTAGCAGCATTTTCTGATTTAATAAAATAATCCAGGCATGAAAATTAAAGGAAAGAAAAATAGGGGATTTTATGAACTTTTTTTCAAATTAGGGGTTACTAGGGATTTTTAGGGACTCGTGTTAAAAATAGGGACTTTTCCAAAAAAAAAAAGGGACTGGCTTACTCCTGTAGTCATGTGCACTGTTCTCAATTGGAACAGTCAATTTGATTGAACGTGTTCATACAGGAATGAAAGTAAAAATGGATGACTCTATGTTTAATTGTAAAATTCACAAATTTTATTTTGTTTTTTATGTGCTTGTGACTAGCCTAAAAAATCTTGTAATTAATTTAAAGGCAATATAATTTTAATTCTAATTCTAATTCTAATTCTGTTATAGCGATTCTCTAGTTTCTCCAGCATTTTTAAGCTAAGGGGAAAAAGTCTAAAAAATCTCAGTCTTTAAAAAAAAAAGCCTAAAGCTCAAAAACCGTATACCTAAAGTAATTTTGGACTTCATATTCGTAATGTACGCAAAGTTCCCATAGAGAGCGATACTTTTTATTAGCAAAAAAAGTTCTTATGTTTTTGCCCTTACATGTGCTTTTCAAAAACTTCAAGGTTATTGGTTGACGTGGCGACTTGGCGACCTGAAGATGACCTTCAAAAAAACCGAAACGAATCAGGATTAATAGTGCCGCCAAAATGCACCCATTCCTTTATGAGGAGTTTTCAAATTCCAAAATTCGTCAGCTTCAACCCACTCTACTGCTCAAAATCCGTAAGGCGCACAAAGTGCAGAAAAAAATTTACAGTAAAAAACAGAACGCATCTCAAATTAAAAATTTCTAATTAATTAAAAATGCTTCGTTTTTCCCTTCTTCCCTTGTCTCCACTAGCAAAAACTACTTCCCCTTTTCCAGCAAAATGAAGCAGAAAAATAAATAAACGGATGATTTTTGATGAAGATTTTTTATTTTTGAAACGTGCCAAGGTGCGCGCACATACCAAAATTTCATTCCAAGAATAAAGAAATTCATGACGTCGCATTTTTTTTGTTCTTTTTCTTGTTTTTGTAAAAACACGGGGAAGTTTTTACAATAAACAATTTAAAAGAGAAAAAAGGACGGGTCTAATATTAGACCAGTTGTGCTAATTATAAGAAAAACGGTATATAATCATAATATTTATGCCGATTATGTACTGTATACCTACAAACACGATTTAAAGAGATGAAAAAGGCAAAAAAAAAGGTTTCTTTTGTGAAATATGTCAAATTTTTAAATTGGCACCAATTGATTAATAAAATGAAAATGTCATCTTTCATTACTACGCGTGCAAATCAATCCTTCAATCAAAATTAAACCCAAAGCTAACAGCCGCTATGACTAAACAAACAATGAGTTGATACAGTCTGTCAATTTTGACGCGATGAAAATTTTTGAAATTTAGAATGAAGAGATTTTTATATATGTGGCGATACTTGTCGTCGAGGATTTCGTGAATAAAGGAGGATGAATCATTTTTTTGGAATGGAGAAATTCGCTTGTAACAATGACGAGGAAGACAAAATAAGGAATGAAAAAAGAAATCTCATATTTACAGTTTCGATTTCTGTATAAAAATGAAAATAGAGGTCTTAGGTGTATGACCACCCAATGTTTTGTCAACAAAATGTGCGCAGCCATACCTTTTACGCATCAATTAAGAGGAAATCAATGAGGATGGCAAAATGGATAAACCAAAGATGCCAGAAAATCGGCCGTATAAAGATTTAAATTCGTACAGGATAGAATCAGGTTTATGAAAGTTTCAATTCATTTTTTTTTTTTTTTTTTTTTTTTTTTGAAGTTGCATACAGCCCAAAATACAGTGAGACAAGCAAACCAGAAAATGGATAAAACTATATGATGAGTTCCTTCGAAATCAGGTACCACTATGGGCGAAATTTGGCAAGAACTAAATGCTGTTAAACTAGGACATTTTTGTGTACAAAGTCTTAATTTTCCTTTTTGAAGAGAATTAAAAAAGACAAAACTGAAAAAGGCAGAAGACATGTATTCGTAGATTTCTCATAGACAACCAGATGGCATTTTCAATCATTGGACATCCTATGGTTTGTCTATTAGATATCCAAATCTATGAGATATCTGTAGGACGTCCAAAAGGCGGATTTTGGATCAGTGCGAAAATGTAAATAATCCAATAGACGTCCAATAAATATCCTCATGACGTCCTGAAGACGTCCTCAGGACTGGTTAGACTTTTTCTAACTGGGCAATTAAAATTTAAAACTGAAGACAGAAGACAATTAATGATTCGTATACAGGAAAAACAACCTTGTTGCAAAAGTACAACCGAAGAAGCTGGCTCACAACAGAAAGATCATACCTATCAGCAACTCAAAATTTAGGAAGTTATTTAAAAGATGAGGAAACGTCGCGATGAATTTAGGCATCAGAAAGAGAAAAATCCGAAAAGTAAAAGACCATACGGTGCAGGTAAAGATGTTGGGGTAAAAATATATAAATTATATATATTAAGTATTTAATATATTTAATTATATAATAAAATTATAAATAATAATTAAATATAGTATTTAATATATTATACAATACAGTATATTAAGTATTATATATATTAAGTCTTTTACGTATAACTTATACATGATTTATATATAATTAAAGACATCAGTGGAAGGGGACCGTTCAGAAAAAACGGAATTTGTTTTGTACTTATTTAGGCCTGCATGGCGTTTTTTTTTTGTTTCTTGAACGGCCTCCTTCTTCCACTGATGCCTTCAATTTATATTTTACTCCAACATCTTTACCTCCACCAATATACAAACAGTCAGTAGAAACTGTTATCCGCACTATTATTCCAGGCGGCGGAAACAACGTAAATAAGTAAAGTAGGGAAAATCATTTATTTATATTTTTAATTACTAAAATGAAATATTTCGACAATAAAACTTAATTTTTTGCTGATGATAATGAATATCATGACTGATATCAGCAAAAATCTTATGTAATCGAAAAAGCTATGAAAATCTTTTGTCGACAAATGTATAGTTTATACCGATACCAATAATTATAAAATGTTACCAATATAAAATTAAATGAATTCGGAAAAAATAAATTCGAATGACACTTTTGAAAAAAAGCTCGTTGAAAAAAAGCTCTTAGAATCTGAAGAAGAAAAAAAGTCCCACGAAAAAAATTACTGCAGTAAAAATTTAAAACTGGAAATCTGTACCTCACAGCCAGAAAGTTAAATACGCAAATTAAAGATGGCAGCTTAAAATTGTTCATCCATATAAAATTGTTTATCCACTGGTATCAATGCCAATGAATGCCAGTGAATTTTGGCCTAGGCATTATTTTGGCATTAGTGAAAATTGTCATTATTTTTAAAACCGGTAAAACTACCATTTTTAAAATTCTTGATACCACCAGTAAATTTTACTCGTTTATACTACATTGATTAACTGAATAAATATTTCAAATAAATCGTTGATTTCTAAAAGGGAACGTGGCGTGTAAGGTAAACAAGAAGACTAAGTCCCCTTCTTTTAAACCAACGATTCAAATACGATATCACATGAATTTTTAATGTCATTGTTTTACTGAACTCGTTCAATTTTCTACTGATATATCAGTATAGAAATATACCGGAATCAATAGAAATTTTCAATCACTGTCAGGCGAAAAACGGGAATTAAGGAAAAATTTGGATTAAACGAAGTCGTGTTGAGGATTTGAACCCCGGGCCTTTCGAAAAAAATTTCATGTATAGTTTTGTGGCCGCAAACGATTTTTACTGTTACCTCTCATGATTTTCACTGACATCAAAGTTTGGAAGATTTTGAACTCTTAAAAAGATTTACGTATTAAATGCTTAAAATATGAAAATAACACAAAAATTTTTCGACGGGCTTATCTGCAAATCTGGTAGGGCAAACAATCTCACTTTTATAAAAAATTCAAGCCAATTCCGTAGCCTTAGAATTGAGCCCAACACAACTTAAAAAAACAAACAAAAACAGAAACAACTGACTGTAACAGCTATACCCATTTTTCAGGGTAATTAAAGTATTTGGATGAATATTATTTAAAAAAGAAATATAATTAAAGGAACCAATAAATTTAATAATATGACAGTAAAACGGAATACTGATCAATTTTATAATAAAAAAAAAGGATGTATTTTTTGTGATTTTTAGTAAAATTCACTTTTTATATTGAGTTGAGAAATACTGAGTTAAATCAAGTTTAAATCAATGTTGGAAAAACTAACTGGCCTATCAAGGTATGACTTTTGGTCGATTTGCAGTCGTCCAGCATTGGACAATAGTGGAAATTTTATACCGGCTGGATCAATATTGAACCAACGTTATGGATCTTTTCGCCGATCTTGTAGTTCCAATTTAAATTTCCATTAAGAAAAAAATTAAACTTTAATCAGCACGAAAAGCGATGCCAATAAACATCCTACTCAAAATATGAAAAAAAAATAATGTCTGAAACGTGCCTAAACCTGCCTGAAGCATGCATCCACAAGAATTTACGTTAATATAATCCTTTTTTTTAAGTTATTAAATTACAACAGATTTTTAAGTTCTTATTTCATGTAATTATTTAAACTAATTACACGGATTAAATTTTTCCCTACCCGCAGACAGCAAAGTCTATCCAGTCCCGAAAACGTCTTCAGGACGTCATGAGGATATTTATCGAACGCCCTTTTGGATTTGCCTATGTCGTCCTTTGGACGTCCTATGGATATTCCACGGATTCGGATATCCTGTGAATATCTAATGGATAATCCGCAAGATATCCAACAATGGATTGAAAATGCTACCTGGGTATATTAGGGAGAGAAAAAGAAATGGAAGCCCCGAAGAACCAAACAACAAAAATGATCACTAAACGCAATCCAGACATAAAAAAAAAACCTTGACTATATTAAATCTCAAACTTTCATAAGTCCGCGAAATCATCCAGAGGCCAATCTCAAAAAAAATTTCGAAATTCCCAAACCTTAAAATTTTTTATGCTCTTCAAAATCCCAAAATCCCAAACCAAAAAAAAAATCCTCAAACCTCCGCAAAGTTCCACCGACGAAACACGTTCCCAACAAAGCATCACAATATCCTTCCGTCGGAGGTCAAAAACTTTTATTTACGACCGCGATTTTCCTCCCGAATGAGAAGATATAGGAAGGAAAAGAGACGAGAGGGCCGATAAAATTCGCCGTCCCACGGGATTCATAAAAAAACCACGTGATACTCACTCTGCGGCTGGTCTGACATATCCTCCAGCTTGACGGGTGATATCTTGATTTGGCGACTGGGACCCAGGTTGAATACAAGGGATGGCACCACGCGGTGGCGCTGATGGTCCGCCAGGGTGGCAGCAAGGCGAGGGCTGGGCGCGAAGCGGCACAGGCACTGTTCCGCTGCCGGATTCGGGTCCGAAATTTCGGAGCCGCTTCCGCCGCACCCGCCCCAATTTGACCAGCCACTGCAACGTCCCGTCTCACCTATTTTTAACACTTTGCCAGGTTAAAATACTCCTCACTTTTTTTTCTTTGAAAATCGAGGGGATATATCCTCGGCAAAAATTTTTTTTTTTTAAACACTCGATGGGAAATCGTAGATTTTTGATATTTTGTATCCGCTCATTGACAGTGAACTCAAATTTATTTTTATTTTATTTTATTTGATTTTTTTTCAGAAAAATTAACAAATCAACAACGTTCCGGCACAAAACACAGCAAACATAATCTCACATAAACCGCGTTATTATTTTTTAAATTATTATAAATAAATAAATAAATAAATTTCAAAAAAAAAAAAAACCCGATATAAAGATAACAAACTAAAAGGTAAAGCGAACAACGCGAGATATAACTGTAGACTGACATAGACATAACGATATCTATGAAGATCGCTCGTCCCTTGATGAGTTTGCGCTCTCTAGACCTCCTATCAGACCCGCCATTGGTCAGACATCTTCCCCTTCTTTCGAATTCACTTGTTGGAGAAAAGAAAATGGCTGCCAAAGGGAATCGATTTGTGTAAAACGACCGCTATGGACCCGCTTGTTGGCGGGCTACATGGGGCACCTGATACATGCCTCCTGATTTTTTTTTTTTTTTTAATAAATACGTTTAAATAATCTCCATCATCGAATTCGCCAAAAATCTTAATTTTTTTTTTTTTTTACACGAATTTATCTTCAGCCGTTTATATCGTCGAAACTGAAAAACGTTTTGGGATTCGTACCCGCTTTTTTTTTTTTTTTTTTTTTTTTCGGGAGGAAAATTATTTTTTAAAGAGAGCGGCCATGCGCAGACGGGAAAAATTCACCGAAAGAAGAAAAAAAAAATAACAGACACTATTAAAGCGGATATGGACAACGGAAATTCGTGACCTTAAAGAATTGTGGAAAAAAGGTAAAGGCGAAGTCTTTTTTTTTTTTTTTTTTTTTCTCTTCTCTCTCCTCTCTTTCGTTACGAAATGCAAGGTTACCCCACGGGAAAGCGTTGTAGGAGGATCGGAGACAGTTAAAAATTTATTCCCCCAACAGCTGGAAATAGGCTTCGTTGCTGTATATAAAGCTGACTTTCGTGTTAAGTACTTGCTTGCTCTATTTTCCTCGACCTAGTATACAGATTTCAATGGCGCGTTCGATGGAAAAACATTGCATTTTCCTCGGGCACATTGCGGTTCATCCAAATGGCATCCAAAACGTTTTGGATGAAACAAATCTCGGTTATATTGCACTTCATCAAAATTGTTTTTCATCCGAAAAAAAAAAAAAATTGGATACTTAAAAAGTAATTTGGGTAAAATGCAAAGTAACTAATATTCGTTTTATCCAATATATTTTGGATAAAACAAATATTGACATTTTGCGTTGGATAAATTTTTTTTTTTTTTTAACACAAAATAACCAAAATTTGTTTTATCCAAAAATATATTTTGGATAAAACGAATATTGACTGTTTTGCGTTTGATCCAATTTATTTATTTATTTATTTATTTATTTATTTATTTTTTTTTTTGGATAAAACGCAAAATAATCAAACTTCGTTTCATCCAAAATTTTTTGGAAAAAATGCAATTTTGATGAAACGCAAAGTCCATTTTTTTCAGTAATTATTTTTTCTTAAAATTAGCGGCACAAAGTTTTCTGAAAGAAAATGCTAATCTCCAATCATATTTCTGATGGAGATACGTCATTTGACGTCCGGCGCAAGGATACCTCAAATTGATTTTGTTCTTTTTCATCGCTTTTGAAAATTAGGCCCAGGGTCTTACTGAACATCCTGCGGATCGTACTTCTGTCGCAATTAGTGTTTCGGTATAGGAATCAAAAATTTTTTGGATTGTCATCGGCACCGGAATCGGAGTCACATGTTTTTACCCGAATATTATACAGCACCAAAATACGGCTCTAATTTTTGGCTTCTATTTCAAGGGTGAAGTAAATAATTCATTTTTTGTGAGTCTTTATAAATTTTTTTTTGTCAGTAATTAATTCATTTTGTGGCAGCATTTTAAATTAATTGTCAGTAAATAAAGTCTGTTTTAGCAGTAAAAAAAAATGGATTTGGAAGAGCAAAAAAAATGAGTGTGAGTGAATAAAAAATCGATATTTACAATCGAAAATACATCAAATTTCTTGATTTAAAATTCAAAATTACATACAAACGATTACCATTTTGACGACTAATTTTTTTTCCTTTCCTTTTTAAAGTAAAAAACTCACAACACTCACTTTTTAATTAATAAATTAACACACAAAGCGACATTCGTTTATCACAATTTAAAATTAACGACGTGAAAAATAAATTACATAAATTTTTTAAAAAAATCGACCGAAATGCGTACCGTTCTGCTACTAAAACTGAAGAAAATGAAAAAAAAAAAAAAAAAAAAAAACTATTCCTGTATAAACAAGCAGTGATACACGTTTCATTTGCACTGAAAACCCCGAATGTTGGATTATGTGACAATAATGAACCTACAGCATGTCAAAAATAATTTTTTCTAATTTTTGAGTTTCGCTTTTTTTTTTTTTTCTAATTTTTAAATACTGACAGTTTTATCTTTTCTGACCGAAAATTTTATTTCATTAGCAGTACAACAATGTATTTATTTTACTGACGATTTAATTTATTTACTGGCCAAATATTTATTTTACTGACACAAAGATTACTTTATCTTTAAAAAATGGCAATTAAAATAACTTACTGACGATTTAATATAGTTGCTTGCAGTTTAAATAAAAATTGCTGACAAAACACGAATTATTTAAGATGAGTGAACCTATTATCGGCATGCACCTATTACCGGCACCAGATAAGCTAAACATGTATTCCATTTATGGAAAACATGTTTAGCTGAAATATAGGTCCGAGATCCCGGGATATTGCAAATCAATTAATATCAAAATATGGGAATTTGGGTTTTGAAAATCAATTCCTGTTAAAATTAACTTTTTTTTTTTTTTTTTTTATTAAGAAAATTCTACAACATTTGAAAGGAATCTGATATTTCCATATTAATCGATATCAGCACCAGCCAATTTTAAAATATAGGAACCTTAATCGTTTTAATTAAAACCTATCGGGAACGACTTTTCAACCCCGACACAGCAGCTACGATAGTCATAAGTTTCAGGGAAAATTAAAAACCCAAAAAGGACTTGAACCCTCCTTGCCCCAGTTTGGCCAGGGCTTTTATAACCTCTAATATAATGAGCTGAGCTGCAATGCTATGAAAATTAAGGCTTCCTTACATGGAAATTTCCGTGCGATTCGTGCACTCGATATATCGAGACGAAGCCTGGCGGCATCTTTTTGGCGTCTTCTTGCGGAAGGGATAAATATTTCCTTTCGTTTTCTTTGCTTTCTCTTTCTTATTTTATTCCTTCTACTTTTTATCTTCATCGTTTTCTTTTTCTTTTCCTCTCTCTCTCTCTCTTTTCGCCAAATGAAATATATAAAACTTATTCTCCCAAAAAAAAATTTGCAAGTGACTAAGACTAAGACTTATCCGAGTAATTCCTCCTTTTTTTTTGATAATAAAGGAATCCTTTCGGTTTTAGAATTTAATATGACACAAAGATTCACACACTTTGAGTGCCGGCGTTTCCTTTTTCGAAAAAAAAGAGAAAAAAAATGAAATCCTTCGCTTTTTGTCAATCTTCAACACGGCGAAAAGTGTTTCGTAAGTATCATATTTCACTAAAGTACATTACACTTGATTAGGTTTATTCAAAAAAAAAAAAAAAAAGTATCATCTGCAGTTCTTAAAATCTCGGCATTTGGCACCCCGATTAAGGGGGGGGGTGAGAGAATTATTTTATTAAAAATATTTTTTAAAAACTGTCGGCTTGTAATTTTTTTTCAAACAGAGCGCCACTTGAAAAAAAAAAAAGACATAACATGTCTGGAAAGTGTCTTCATCTTTGGAAAAAAAAAAGAGAAGCCGCGTATCGAGTGAAATGGGTCCCTTTTTTTATGGGAGTGTGTGTATCTTGTTCGCTGTGTAATATCAATTTTTTTGTGGTTTGTTTCCAAATGAGTTTTTCGGAACGTTTGGCTGCTTGAGAAAGATGTCTCAATCAACGTGCACAAGATAGATAAAAAAAAAATCTACAAAGAGTTGGAGGTTGCTCATGCATATAAGGTGTCCCTTATTTTGGAAAGGCTTGTATTTTTTGGGTAAGTAATTAATTACAGTTTTTGGTCAGTAGTTTTACTAAATGGTAAGTAAAAATTCTAAATGATCAGTATCCATAGGTCAGTAAAAATACTATAGGGTCAGTATTAAAATTGGATGGGAAGTAAAAAAATCATTTTGTCGGTATTTTAAACCTAATGGTCGGTTTTAAAAAAAAAACTTGGTAAGTTAAATTGAAAGTGGAATAAAAAAAAGGAGAAGAGGAAACTTTCAGGGAAAGACTGCCTCTGGATAAGTTTTTCGAGGTGGTTAAAAATTCGATCGAAAAACGGTCCAGAGAAATTATAAACGAAACTCGGTCATTCAGCTTAAAGACGACAGTGCAACTATCAGGTGGGCAAAATTAATAAAGGTGGAAGTTTCGTCAGTCAGCTCAGAAAATTGCATCCGCTGTTTTTATTTTTAAGCAGCTCAGAAAAAAATTAAACATTGATTACTTTTTTTGAACTTTTAAACACTATCGTAAAATTTGTCACTGAGTCTTGAAATTTTGTGCTTCGAGCTATCCGAATTTTAAAATCATTTTTCAGCCCGACATACCTACTGTATTTTTACTCGATACCCCCATAAATAAATCGCTTCACTTTACAAACTTTTATTTTTATGCGCAATAAAATGTCATATATTTATTTATTTCTCAATTTTTAGTCTGGAAATTATTTTATTTGCCAGCGACGCCTTTAAAATTTTTTTAAAATTCTAAAAAAACAATTAGGAAGCTTTTTTTAGTTAGTAAAGATCCCAATTTTAGCCTAAGAGGAAATTCTGCAATGGTTGATTCTTTCATCCATCGTGTTTGTCAAGCATGTTCGACCAGCAAGTTGGTCAAACATATGCTGATCCAACATTCCAAAGTGAATCTGCGCCCTTATACTGACCAACAATCTATTTTATACTGACCAAAAATCAGTTTTATACTGACCAAATTATAAATGTTTACTGACACTGGAGAATATTTACTGCCCAGAAAGTTAATTTAATACTGACCAAAAAGTAATTAAAATACTGACCAAAAAGTGAATTTAATACTTACCAAAAAAATGCAACCCTTTTGGAAATACTCGAATTTCAAATCCCTTACCCCCAAAAAATTTTCTCCTTAGCTCCTTGGTGAACTGATAAACCTGAATTTTTTTTAAATTTTTTATTCGGCGGGAAAGCGTAGCCACCTGAGCTTAAAAGTCCGAAAATTGCCACACGAAAAAAAAATCGATAATTTCTTTTCTTTCGAGAAAAAAAGTGGTTTTTTGCCGGAAATTTTCCGTAGATCACGAATTCGAAGTCCCATTTTTTAAATCTGGTCTGATTTTTGAGATAAAGACTATAAACTACGAGTAAAACTAAGGACTTGCTATGTTTTGTCACTTTACCAAGTTTTTTTTATCAAATTTTGGCTTTTAGTTCAAAAAAAGGACTAAATATAAAAAAACGGACTTCAGATTCGTAATCTACGGAAAATTTCCGATAGAAACCCACATTTTTTCCCGAAAAAAAAAGTTGTCGATTTTTTTTCTCTTTATGCCAATTTTCGGAATTTTAAGCTCGAAGTCGCTTTCCCGTCGAATAAAAAATTTCAAAAAATTCGGGTTTACCAGTACACCACGGAGAACCATTTTTGGGGGTAAGCGATTTGAAATTCGAAAATAGCCAAAGTAAAGGATACCCTAATGAATAACCTTCGTGCTAGAAAATTTTAGATTAAAATCGAAAAAGGAAAAATCTTATGCAAGTTATTATTACTTGCGACAAAAATGCATCAACTCAAAAATAATTAAGAGCAAAGCCAAGGGATTACCGTGGGGAACAAGTAAAATTATAAGCTGGCAAACGGTGTATAAACTCAGCAATTTTTCTTCCTGGCACTCGACTCTGATTTTTTTTTTAAGGTCACCATATAAACGAAGGACGAAACAATAAACTTCCACACAAAATAATCAATTTTTTCCTTGGGCTAATCATCTTAATTATACTATTTTCCCCTACGTTAATTACATAATAATCGAGCCAATAAAAAAAAAGAAATCTCGCTAATAAGCTTAAAATATTTTATCTAAATTATTTAATTTTCTTCTTTTTTTTTCTGAATGCTACCGGTCTAACCCGGGCAGATCTAGGTAAAAAAAAAAAATCAAAGGTTTAAACATAACTCTCGAGGGCGTGTTTATGGCTTTGTTTTTTATTTCACAAAATATTAAGAAGCAGCTCGAACTAAATTTTTCAACAAATCCTCTGGGAAAGTAAACAATTCAATTTGAATCTTTGTTTTTATTTTTTTTCGTTGTAACCCTTTTTTCAAAGCCTCGCCTACTTTTTTATTTAGCACCCAGTCGCTTATTAATTGACTTAAAATAAATAAAAATCCCCCGCTTCTGAAAAAAATATTTTTAAGATATAAAAAAAATAAATAAATAAATAAAAAATTGTTAAAGGATTGTTCGGGATTTTGGAACAGAAGAACATTATTTTATTTAATTGCTCGACATGTTTCAACTTTATTTTAAAGTCATCTTCAAGAGCTTGCAATTATTAAAATAACTGGTTGAACGATTTTAAAATTCTCATACCAAACAAACGAAATAATCCATATTCTTAACAAGGTACAAAACTTTAAACGATGGCATAATTAATAAAAGGATTAAAAACGATAAAACGAGAAAAGAAAAAATTATTTTAAAATAAATTTTTTCTTTTCTCGTTTTATCGTTTTTAATCCTTTTATTAATTATGCCATCGTTTAAAGTTTTGTACCTTGTTAAGAATATGGATTATTTCGTTTGTTTGGTATGAGAATTTTAAAATCGTTCAACCAGTTATTTTAATAATTGCAAGCTCTTGAAGATGACTTTAAAATAAAGTTGAAACATGTCGAGCAATTAAATAAAATAATGTTCTTCTGTTCCAAAATCCCGAACAATCCTTTAACATAAAATATCGGAACGAAAACCTAACCTCAACAATCATCATGGGATTCTACAACAAAATAAAAAATTATTTGATTAAGAAAATGGCGCCTGTTTAAAATGGCGGATCACACGTTTTTTTTTTTACACACCAAAAAAAAAATCCGATCTGGATAAAAAAAAAAAGAATCGTGTCCTTAAAAATTGATTAGCAATTCTTTTTTTTTTTTTTTTGTTTTGTTTAAGGTGTGGCTCTCTGTTACATTTAAGGATTGCTTGTTATCACCTATCAACGATCTATTGTGTGGTCCTCCACAAAGGAAAAACGAAGATTCTAATGACTTATTTTTATCATACCTCACGATTTCTCTCTCTCTTTATCTCCAAATGCTCGTTTTTATTTTTATTTTTTTGAATAAATTTGTTACGCGAAAAAGGCAAACAAAAACAACTCTTGCTTTCTTTCTTTTTTTGGAAATCCATACGGGGGCCATGAATGAAAATCTTTTTTTTAAAAAAAAAAGGAGACCTTGACCACCTTTTTCCATCCACCTTTGTATTTTTTTTTTTTTTCCTAATGAATGAACCTAAGCGGTTTAAACGGCGCCAACAGCATGCCTTTAACTTATTACATCCGTTTCTTGTAAATATTACAAGTTGTAAATATCGTTGACAACGGCGCCTTAATGTCATTGACATTAAAGGTGCAAGCAAGCTACTACTAGCTTCGATTTTTTTTCTTTCCAAATCAATTATTCTGTACCTTGAATTGATTGATTTCGTTTTCTGAAGACTTTGACGTTGAGCGCCAAGAAAGGTAACGGATTTTTTTTTTTTTTTTTTTTTTTTTACAAATAATAAAATGCACAACCTTGATATGCTCTTAATAAGCCTAGGAAGGATTTTTTTTTCGGAAAAATCATTTTACATACACCAGAGGCTGAATGGAAAAAAAATTTTTTTAAGAGGAACTTATAGACGATTTAGGCGTGAACCGCGTTGGAAAAAATCTAGGAAAAATTGTAGGGAAAAAGGTTTTATTTTGCCCAAGTACTCCTTTTTCAAAAAATGAAAATAAAAAATTAAGTTTGGAGAATTGTCAGTCTAGTCGTGCAATTTGGAAATTTTGGAAAATATCGAGCTGAGAAAAATTTGGAAAAACTGCAAGGAAATATTTTTGGAAAAAAAGAAAGTGTAATAAATATTAAAATTTGAAAAAATATGGTGAAATTCAGAAAACAAAAAAAAAGAAAATAAATAAATAAAAAATAAGAGGAATGAAAGGAAAAACATTTAAATGTGGAATAGGCCTCAAGCAGCTAGCTCCTTGTAGCATGGAAGGGTCCGAAATGGTATCAGCAGTAGGGTGGTTTCGAAAATCAACTTTTTTGGGTATTTCAAAATTCCTATATCGGGAAAAGTTTCTTTGTAGGTAGAGTATCAACTCTGAATTTTTTTAGATTTTTTGGACGGCATCTGTTGTCCAATTACGTCCGTGAAGTTGACAGGACTCAGTCAACGGATTTGATCGAAAATAGTCTTATATAGTAGCTTTTCATTGTTCTTTAATAGTTTCGTGATTGTTCCAATTTGTTCTCTAACCTGAAAAAAACTGGAGTCAAAAGTTGGTGGGTCCTCCTAACTTCACGCGAACAGGACCCAATTCGAATTTATCAAAAATTTTTGCCTTTGTCGGTTGCTTTTCATTTGTTCTTCATTGTTCCGCCAATTCAACGTTTGTTCTGCAACAGGTATGACAGTATTAGGAAGAGTAAGGGCACTGCCAACTTCACGGGAATAAAATAATTGAATAGCTTGAATCGATTTCGTTTTGTTTGTTTTCCGAGAAAAAGGTTTGTTCTTGTACGAAAAAAACTATCAGGTTGAATTTTTCATTTTTGGAAAGACATTCTGGGTATGAAAAAATCATGGCCTATTTGTAATATTTAGGACTTGTCTATCAATGCATTTTTGATAGTTCTGAAATGTTCTACAAATATTTCGGTACTCCATCTTCTCAAATCCTGGAAATACAGACTTTTGAGGTCTGCATGCAGCAGGACCCATTTTTCCCCCCCAATAGAGCGCGTCATCTTTCCGGTTTGTTATTCAATCTGCTGCCACGTCGGGTTTACAGTGTTCTTTTTTTTTTTTTTTGTCCATTATTGATCAGACATCGTTTGTTCTCGTTTGTTCTCAATTGTTCTCGATTGTTCTCGTTTATTCTCGTTTGTTCTCGTCAGGAAAACGTTTTAGTTCATTTGTGGCTGAAAGTTCTGATCAAAAATCGTTCGTTCAGTCGTTTGTCAGGGAAGAACAACGATGTCTAACATTCAATAGTGAATTTGCATCCTTACGCCAAAATTAATGTGGAATGTTGGTCTAACAAGTTGATACAACATGTTTGTCCAACATTCCGTAGTGAATTTGTACCCTGAAAAAAATTTGTGCAGGAAAAAATTTTGGAAGAAAAATAAATTTTTTTCGATTGGGAAGTGAACCCTAAAAAAGCCCTGACAGAAAAAATATTTAAATTCTTTTTCATCACTCCGGGCGGGAAATGAAGTTTTCCGCCAGCTTAAAAAACGAAAAAATTCATTTCCCGCCCTCGTTATGAAAAATACCTTACAAATCAGGCATGAAGGTGGCTTGCAGGCCTCGACTGGTTACGTCCCTCACTTCGTTCGGGCCGTGTAAACTCCATTCTCGGCCTGCAATACGCCACCTGCATACCTGATATGTAATATACTATTTTTTCCCCGCGATAAAAAAATTTTTCGAGTGGAAATGAGTTTTAACGTTCAAAATGCCAGACATATTTTTTCGACAAAAGACAGAAATATTTGCAAAAGCTCGAAAGTGCCAAGAAGCTAGTTAAAGAAACCTTTCCCGATATAGGAATTTTGAAATTTCAAAAAAGTTGATTTTCGAACCAATTATGAGTCTACCCTGTTATTAACTGGGTGTAAAGAACATTTAAGAAGAGCATCAAAATAAAGAGTTCAGAAAATTCTGAAAATTTTAAAAAACAAACATACTGAGGCGACATTATAAAAAAAAAATTACAATTTAGACAACTTACCGCATGTTTACCTCGAAGCTAAAATTTTCCCAACAAAAAGAGATTTTCCAATTTTATCCGATTTATTCCGCGGGAAAGTGTTGCAAAATCCTATTTACAGTCATTTTCCGATAATAGATGCAACTTTCTAAAATCTGAAAAAGAAAGAAAAAAAAAATTAGCTTAATTTTTTCAATTTGTAATAAAAAAGGATTTCAACCACCTGCAAAATACCTCGACGGTAAAGTCCAGAAAAAAAAACAAAAAGAGGAAGCATTTTCGTTTTATTTCAAAAACCGGAAGGGTTAAAACCGACGCTTTTCCCCCCTGATAAAGAACCAATATAACGAAAAGCAAAAAGCAACATGTATATGCCTATGCGAAAAAAGGGCATGTTTAAACCGATATAGGTTTGTTGAAAACGAAATTTGTATAGTCGGCAGTTGTAATTTCATGCGCTCTGTCGCTTTGCATTAGATTAATCCCTTTGGTCCTATTCTAATCCGCTTTGAATTCTAACATCCCTGAATGGGCTCAGAAATTTTAATGTTGTTTTAGGAATTCGAAATCAAGTTTTAACTGCTATTGGCTGAGAGAGTGAAGAAAATATTTTTCTTTAAAAAAAAAAAAAATAAATAAATAAATAAATAAAATGGAGGGCTTGAAAATTTTTTTCAACTCGACTTTCGCTTTTAATCCCTACAAATGCGAATTTTCCGCGGTGATGAATTTCCGGTAATTTATTTCGGGAGCTAGAGGGTCCGTGGAGAATATTTTTGGGATTAAAAAATCAAAAGTAAAAATGGCAGAAACAAAAACATGGCGGGGACCTGTCATATTCTGCTTTTGAACTTTTTATAACGGGAACTGGAGTTGGAAAAACGTCTGTGCACCAACTTGACGTTTTATTTATTTTAATTTAAAAAAAAAAAAAAAATTGTTAAAATTTAATGGCTGCCATTTATTTGGTCAGTATTTAAATATAAGTTTGGTCAGTATTTTACGGTCAGTAACAAATGGTCAGTATAATTCAGTATATATTTTCGGTCCGTATTTTGGAGTCCGTACGGTCAGTTAAATAATTATTTTGGTCAGTATTTTTATCGAAAAAAAAAAAAAAAAAATTAATAGAATCGCTTTTATAAATTTAAAAAATACTGACCATTGTTATATTTTTACTGATCAAAATAAATAATTTTAAGGATGCAAATTCACTATGGACCCTCAACATGTTGTACCAACTTGTTGGACCAACATTCCACACTAATTTTGGTGTAGGAGTAAATTCTCCAATAGTCGATTCATTCGCTTGTCAAAAATGTTGGTACAACAAGTTCGTCCAACATTCCAACGAGTTGGTATAACGTGTTTCTTCAACTTGTACCAACATGTTGGTCCAACATTCTATAGTGAATTTGCACCCTAATGCCCAAAATTTGCTTACTTAACTGATCAAAATTAATTAAATAGTGACCAAACACATATTTTTACTGACCCTACTCTACTTAAAGGGTGAATCAAAAAACACGAATTTTTGAAATTGAAAATGCCACAGCGCGGAAGAGTTGCATTTCATGGAGTCATTTCAGCCTCCATATTTAATATTAAAATTAGCCTCCATATTTAATATTATAATATTATCCCTAATTTTTTTCACAGATTTTTTGGAGGCCGATTTCTGCTGCTCCCAGAGGCCTCAAGTTTTTCAAAGTCTCACAAGGGCCGAAAAAATAACAGCCGTAATTTGGTGCAAAAGAGTTCATTTTCTATCGGAAATTCCGCTAATTCCAAAAATAAAGTCAGTTTTTCAGTATTTAAAGCTATTTTTTATATATGAGCCAAAAGAGGTATAGGGAGTTGGATAACAGCAGTTTTTTGTTCATAAATAAAAAAACGGCTTCAATTTCTGCACAACCGTTTTTCATTTCCGATAGGAAATGAACTCTTTTGCACCAAAATACGGTTCTAATTTTTCGGCCCTTATGAGACCTTGAAAAACTTTAGGCCTCTGGGGGCAGCAGAAGTCGGTCTGAAAAAAAAAAATTAAGGTTAATGTAGAGGAAAATGCAACTTTTTCAAATTCAAAAATTGTTTTTCGAATCAAAAAGCAATTTTTGAATTTGAAAAAAATTAAGGATGTTCTTTAGGTGAATTTGAGATTCTTAACTGATCGTTCTCTTGCAACTTAAACATAGGCGAAACTTTGTTTATTTTCGAAGAAATGTTTTTCCGCCTACAAAAATTTAATTGGAATCGAATAGTTTTTTTAAAGCTATGGGGATATTCCTCTTAACATTCTACACAACTTTTGTGACACGAAAATTAGCTTTTAGTAATAACTAAAATGTTTTCAAACTATTTACAAAAATAATTTTCAAAAATTGTAAATGCTAATGGTTTGTTTATTAACATTGTACTTTTTTTTTTTTTTGGAAAATCTCACAAAAACACTATAAATGATAAAGGCATGAAAATTTCATGTCACAAAAGTTGTGTAGAATGTTAAGAGGAATATTCCCATAATTTAAAAAAAATGATTCGATTTTAATTTAATTTTTCTAGGCGGAAAAATCTTTCTGCAAAAATAAACAAAGTTTTGCCTATGTTTAAGTTACAGGAGAGCGATCAGTTAAGAATCTTAAATTCACCTAAAGAACTTCCTTAAGTATTGCCTTTACACTAAAAAACAGTTCAAAGAATTCGGAATTCATCCCGAAAAACCAATCTTCAAACCTAAAGTATAATTGAGAAATTGTCAAGTCTCGGAAAAGTAATTCAAATTTTCTAATAAATTTTCAAATTTTGGTTGAAATATTCAGCAAAAAGTTTAATGAGGCTATGAAGGCATAGCCGTATAACTTTGCGTAGGACTACGTCTTTTTAATTTCTTCCTTTTTTTATTTTTAATTACTATATTTAATTTGATTTCTCGAATCTCCGAACATTTTCTAAATCATTTTACTTTATTTTTTGCAACCTTCTCGGTTAAACTGTATTGTATATAAATTCTATTTAAGTTTCTATATAATTTGTATACAATTTGTATACAATCTGTATAGAAATTTTGATATAAATATAAAATTTCGATTTAAAATATCTTTTTTTAAAAATACCTTTCAATATTTTTTTAAAATATAATTTTAAAAAAAGGTGACGGTGCCCGACATCCCACAAACAATTTGTTCCATACTGAGCCCCAAGACGTAGTCCTACGTCAAAAAATTAGGAAACATTCAGAAAAATTCGAATTCTAGGAACCGGAACTCAAAATTTTTTCGGCGTCCGGGGGAGCTCCGGGCAGAATCTTTAATTCCCCTCAGAAAAAATATTTTGAGTTTTAATTATTGAATTTTAATTTTGAGTTTCCCTCAGAAAACAAGCTCTGGAAATTGATTTTTCGGTACTTTAAGCTGCAAGCAGCATTTCGATTTATTTGCTGCCACAAAACATAATCGGGTTAATGATAATGGAAAAAAACCACCTATAGGTCATACATTAACATTTATTTCCTGATGGCCATTTCGGATAATCTTGATATCCATCTTCAGAGTGCCTAGAAAAATTACAGAAGACATATTAATTTTTTAAAAAAGCAAATAATAAATTAAAAGCTAATAATCGGGTTATTCCTCGGATTAATTTTTTATACAAAAAAAAATCTGTTGCATAAACTAAGCATAGGCGACCAAATTAATTTTCTCCCAACTCTCATCCGTTCACCTGGGCCATGTAAAACAAATTCAGCATTACCTTTTCAATGCGAGTAGCAACGACAATAGATCAACAATCAAAAAAAAAATCTAGACCAAGCAGCTTTAGTTTAGCTAAACGTTTTCGTATAATTTTCAGTAAAATAAAATCTCTTTATAATAAGTGAACCAGAAACAAAGTTTTTTTTTTTTTTATTCGATGGAACAACAAAACCGGGGCTCCATTATAGTATCATTGCGGTTGTAGAGTTGGCGCTGTCATTGCCAACATTTCACACTCATCTGAATCTCAATGTCCCCCAGAACTAACAAATGCCATCCTTGCTTTTCCTTTCGATTGACTAACAACCGGAAATTTATTTTTCACATGTCCTTGCTCCCTTTTTTTTTTATTGCATCGCAAGTATACCTGAATTAATTGCCGGTATTATACTGTATTTTGTCCTACTTCAAAAGGAATAAAAAAAAACAACCTTTCGTATAAGACATGAGTGTCGTTTTTCTCGCCGAAATCAAATTCTCGCAAAAATCCAAACAAAACAAACAAAAAAAACGAAAAGAAAAGGATTCAAATTGTTTTATGACTTTCGTCTAGACGGATTTATTTTTCTTCTATTTTTTTCCCCCTTCGGCCGAGGTAATTCCCAATTCAATAAATTAAAATATACAACCACCCCTTTCACGACAAGTTCCTAACGTCTCCGTCGTAAATACCTAAAAAAATTTAACAAAAATCATATTTAAATCGTTTCTCGGAAAATCCGAAAAAAAAAAAGAAAATGAAGAAAGGAAAAATAAAGAAAATCTTTCTTCGGAATTCGAAACGGAAAACATTAAATAGTACACACGGCTTAAGCTGGGCGATTATGTTCCGAAGGGATAATAATAAAAGGCCATTTAGTAGGAAGATAATTGTAGAATGGCTTTAGTTCAAAGCGAATGGAAGGGTAGGGAAAATAATAATCCCGACAATTTGGTAGCGTTTGTTTTACATTTTCAGTGAAATCGAGTGAAATAAGATGGAAAAAAGGAAAACGTTTACCGAATTTTTTTTAAATTTCGTTTTGAGAAAAGAAATTAGTTCATTAATTTTGTATTCAAAAAAAAAAAAAAAAAAAAAAGCCGGATAGGATATTTTCAGATAGCTGATAAAATTTCTGATGACAAGTTTTGGAAGAGATTCCCTAGACTGGGGCATGAAGTTGTACGTTTTTGACTTTTAATTTATAAAAGACAGGGCTGCGATTCGGGAATCGGATTTGGGATCGGGAATCGTTAACTTCACAATTAATTGGAAATGAAACCGGGATTGGAATTCTAAAATCATTTTAAAGAATCAGAATAAAAAATTTTCGTTGGAATCACCCCGAAAGAGACCGAGGCAGAAGTTCATTTTGACTTAAAATAAGCTGAAAAGTGTTTAAGTGTAAAAAAAACCGGACTTTAAAGAGGCATATTTTTGACCTGAATATTTTAATGGCAGACCAAAAGCTTATATTGCCAGCTTTGGTTATTAATAGCTTTTATTTTTCAAAGGCTTTTTTTGTTAATAAATTTCGATTCTGATTTTCTACCAAAGTCGGAAATCAGAATCGGGATCTTAAATTTGAATCGAATCTAAACTTAGAACCGGAATTGGAAATCAGAGTCAAAATTGAATCGTAAATCAGAATGAAATTGGCAATTAGAATCAGAAACAGAATCAGAATCGAAATCAGAAACACAAATCGGAAGTCGGGGCCAGAATCTAATCGCAATTTAGGATCGGGATTGAAAATCAAAATCGGAAATCGGAATCAGAATCGAACAGGAAATCAGAATCAGAACCGGAATCGGAATCGGAATCTGAAATACGAAATAATAATATTATTTATTATAATAAAATAGAATCAGAAATGGAAATGAGCATCAGTATTAAATCGTAATTTAGAATCGGAATTCGAAATCAGAATCAAAATCGAGTCGTAAATCAGAATGAAATTGGATATCAGAATCAGAATCAGAATCAGAATCAGAACCAGAATCGGAAATCGGAATCAGAAATACAAATCGGAAGTCGGAGTCAGAATCTAATCGTAATTTAGGATCGGGATTGAAAATCAGAATCGAATAGGAAATCAGAATTAGAATCGAATCATAAACCAAAATGAAATTGAAAATCAGAATCAGAGCTGGAATCGGAATCGGAATCTGGAATACGAATCGAAATTTAGAATCAGAATTGGGAATCAGAAATGGAAATCAGCATCAGTATCAAATCGTAATTTAGAATCAGAATTGGAAATCATAAATGGAAATCGGTATCAGAATCGAAAATCGAAATCAGAATTCGGAATCGGAAATCGGAATTAAAATCAGATCGGAATACACAATCGGAAATCAAAATCGAATCGGATTGAAATCAGAATCGAATAGGAAATTAGAAATAAGAATATGAATTAAAATTGGAGCCGCTGAAGTGATCAGAAAATTGGAGCCGCTGTAATCGGAATCAGAACTTCAAAATTGTTTTCTCTAGCCGGAATCGGAATCGGAATCGGATTCGAAATCAGAACCACCCCGAAACACAATAACGGATTTCGGAATCAGAATCAAAAATCGGAACTAAATGTCCCTGATTTCAGTTTCAAACCATTACAAGTGCCGTATTATTTGGAGGCAATGTGCATAAAAGCTGGAAATTCATTTTTAACTTTTAACTTGACAACTTCAAAAAAAAGTACCGAAATCCCAAATCTTTTAAAGAGTTTTTCCTTAAAATTTTCTTGCCACTTCAAAAAGAGAATTATGCTATTTGGTCAAAAAAAGTTGCATTCGGAATCCAAATCTGGCTCAAAAATACCGGCATTGTCACCTCTGAAATATGTTATTGCTGGAATCGAAAATGGAACCACAGCTTATTTCAATAATGAACAGGTTCATTACAAAAATGCAATCATCAAAAAAAGTATTCATTCAAGTATTCATTAAAGTATTCAGTCTTTTTGTTTGGGCCCATATGTGGGCCCAAACAAAAAGATTTGATTTAAAATAAATGTCGCATGGTCGAAAACTCAAGTTAGGAGCCCAAGCTTTTTAAAAAAAATGTATATACAAAAATTGTACTTAGGCCACTTTCAGTATCTGAATATTTTAAATGAACCTCGGTACTCAAAAGCAAAACTTTCTTTATTTTTCAAACTGTTATATTTCGACTACAAAGGAGCCGAATGAAAAAAAAATCGACAACGCCCAAAGCATGTCCTGACGCGACTCCCTATAAGCAATAAAACGTTTATAAAACATTGGTGTTTATAATGTAAAAAATATCACAATAGCGTATTTTTTTTTTTTTTTTGTTTTTGTTTATTATGATACTGTATTTTCATGATTAATGGCCAATTTTGTTCCTTGTATAATTTCAAGTGCCGACCGATAACGATTTAAAAAAAAGAAAAAAAAAATTAAATGTGCAAATAACGAAAATTACAGCATTATTATGGAAATAACGGCATTATCAAAGCAACCTTGAATTTCAAACAGGTAGAATCGTTTGTTATAATGCAAAATTTTTCTGAATTTTTCGGAGAAAAAAAAATCAATGAATTTTATTCGATTTTGAGTTTAGATGTAACTGGGATCATAGGAAGCGTAAGATGCGAGAGATAAAAAAGTTAAAATCACAACGATGTGTCGAAACGTCGAATTTGAAACCATGTTATAGCCGTTAAAACTTCCGTGAAAAATATGGAAAAATTATATGATCCTTTGTATAATCCCTGCAAATGACATAAAACCAACTTTAATGGAAACCGAAATTAAAATTACAGATGCAGAAAAAAATTTTTAAGTTTGCTTCCGCGAATCTGCCCAACCTACTAATTACGCAAGGCCTTAAAAAAAGGAAGTATTAGCTACTGCGATATATAATTGATTCCCGACCCGTGAAGGGGAAAAAAATTCGCTTATGCTACCGAAAAATCCATTTACATTAATAACAAACTTCGAATCAGACACTCAAAAAAAAAAAAAATTAAAGAGATGATGGATAAGTTAATGGAACCGTATAAACTCGTGTCACGCAAAATCCGCAAAAAAAAAAAAAAAAAAAAAAAAAAAAAACCTGACCTCAAAAGATTATTAAGAGACAATGGGTGCTGACAAGTACCCATTGGTCCAAGAGATAAAGATCGATCTTATGACAGATCCGAGGCATGAGGTTGCATCAAGGAGATAACTTATAATTAGCAAGCCCGCTCTAATGCATTACGGTTACACCATAGCCCCCCGACTCGATTCGGTCACAAATTTTCCGTCATCTTGTCATTAATATTTTAGGCGTGCCGATGCATTTACTTTTTATTTTAAAAACAGTCGGCAACCTTTTTGTTATTATTTTTTTTTTTATGGTCCAAAAGGTAAATACACCGCTCTGATATAATTTTTTATAGGAAGGTAGCGGGATGGTCCAGAGTTTATTTAAAAAAAAAAAAAAAAAAAAACAAGGATTCTGTGAATTTATAGATGGAAAGGATTCCAAGAACCAAAGTAATTAATTACCACTTTTCCGGCGGCTGTATCCCTAGGGATACGGTATTATCTTAGGCAAAATTTCTGACCGAATAATATGCTATAAATCTAATCGACGGACGACTGGATTTTGAAATACTAAGGCAGAGCTTTAACCTTTTGCTATTGGAAGCATATTTTTTCTTTGAAGCGTTAGGGGCGTAGATGCTGTTTTGTCGTTTTCGGTAATATTTTGATTCATGCAGTTATTAAAGCTAAAAAAAATTTTTGACCGCCTATGTTTAGCTTATGGAAAAAAGAATGTTTTAACTTAAATCTTACAAAAATCGCTAAAACTAATAGCTGAAGTATGGAATGCAGTAAAATCAAGGTAGCAAGTCCCAGAATCTATATTGATATCAAAATTTATAGCTTATGAAATTTTTTTTGTCATATTTCGCTTCTGAAAGTTTGATTTTATCTTAGCTCCATAAGTTAAGTATGGGAGGAAGATATCCGTCATATGATAAACATGTCAGCTCACAATTTTTAATTCTGGTCATATCACAATAATCTGTAAATTATTTATTTAAATTAATATCAAAAATATAATTTTAATGCCATTGATTAGTATTCTAATTAAGTAATAATACTTTCATAAGCTAAACATATGATTTACATTTTCAGCAAAAATTTATAATTTGATTTTTCCCATAATTTGAATTTTCCTGCTTTATGATTAATATGTATATGCATAAATTATGCAAAAGTTATGCATATCCAGATTTTTATGCTAAAAAAAAATTACGCAAAAATTTTGTAAAAGTTATTCATATTCAAATTTCGAAACATAAAAAAATATGCATAAACCTGGCAAGAAATACCAATGTCCAAATTTTCGTTTGTTCTCGTTTGTTCTCGTCAGGAAAACGTTTAAGTTTATTTGTGTCTGAAAGTTCTGATCAAAAGTCGTTTGTTCTTGATTGTTCTGGTAATAACAAGATAATTTGGAATACCTGGCATTATTGTAGTGATGAAACATCGTTGGTTCGCGTTTGTTCTCGATTGTTCTCGTTTGTTCTCGTTTGTTCTCGTCAGAAAAACGTTATAGTTCATTTGTGGCTGAAAGTTCTGATCAAAAGTCGTTCGTTTGGTCGTTTGTCAGGGAAGAACAATCGAGAACAAACGATTTCTGATGATCAATACAATAATGCAAGGTATTCCAAATTATCTTGTTAATACCAGAACAATCAAGAACAAACGACTTTTGATCAGAACTTTCAGCCACAAATAAACTTAAACGTTTTCCTCACGAGAACAAACGAGAACAATCGAGAACAAACGATGTCTGATCATTGATCAGACATCGCTTGTTCGTCATTCGTGAAGTTAGCAGGACCCACCAACTTTTGGCTCCAGTTTTTTTCAGGTTAGAGAACAAATTGGAACAATCACGGAACTATTAAAGAACAATGAAAAGCTACTATATAAGACTATTTTCGATCGAATCCGTTGACTGGGTCCTGCCAACTTCACGGACGTGGAATGTCTCAAGGTAAACAAAAGACATGTGTCCCCTTTTTCAAATTAACGATTCAAATAGTATATTTTTTAAATAACTTTTTGGATTTATTTTGCAAAAATTTTATACACTTTTTGCATTATTTTTTTGTGTGGGTGAGCAAAAGAAAGCAGGTAACCGAATGATGACTAAACCGTTTCTCCTAAAAAAATTTCCCTAAATCTATTTGTCCTAAAGATGAATTTTCCTGAAATATTTTTCCTGATTTTTTTTTCCCAAAAACCTATTGCCCTAATTTTCCTAAAATACAATTTCCCAAAACTATTTTTTCTAAGATATTTTTCCGAAGCCATTTTTCTCTTTGAAATTTAAACAGAAATTTACTTTTCCAATGTTTTTACAAATTTTAAAAATAAAATCCAATCAAGTTGAGGGCCATGTTATTTTTCTGCTAATTTTTTTTTCTTTTACTTAATTTTTTTTAAAGGACGATGGCATCAAATCTGATGACAGTATAAGGAGCCCTGATGAAAACAATTTCCGATTTGACTCACATTTACTACCAAGGGGTTTTCGGGGTCACTGATTTCAAATATGACAGAAAAAAATTTTCATCTCGCAATCCAAGATGGCGGAGGAAGCCTAAACCCTGAAACTCTAGTAAATTACTTGCGCGTTATCTGTTATCACTCAGAAAAACGTTAAGGTTAGATTTACTGTAATACAGTTATCGACAACTGTAATTTACGGTTAGAATATGAGCGACTGTAATACGGTTATCTTTTACTGTAAATTAAAGTTAAAAATTATCTGGGAGGTTTTTCTGCTGCCTTATAGTAACTTTTACTTTATGCTTATAGTAAACTTTACTTTAATTAACAGTAATAAGTTCTGCAAAACAGTCATCTTATTTCTTTTATAAAAAGCAAATCTTAATGATTTTTGTTAAGAAAATAATGAATAAGGATTCAGATGCATTCATAGTTACCATTTAGACCGGAAAAAACGATTTCTAAATCGAAAAAAAAAAGAAAAAAAATTGGATTGACCGAAACCCGAACCAGCGACCTAAGGGTTCAAAGCCCGTGCCACTGTTCACTACGCCACGTCACGTTCTGCCGGAAATCGTCCAAAAATTGATATATGAAGCTTGAAGTGTTTAGTTTTTAGTTTTAAACTAAAACAGAAATGGACTGAAATAAGGTTAATAATTTTCATAAACTGACTTCCGAAGAAATTTATCTTTTATAAAAATACCAAACATTAAAAATTAAATATTAAAGAAGCGCAAAAATGAGAAAATAAACAAAAAACTTACATTTTTTTATTAAAAAAAAAATTAATTAGGCCTTTTTAATTTTTTATTATTTTTATTTATTATTGAGACTAAACTAACTTTTTTTTTTGAAAATGTTCCTTCTTAATGTTAATTAAAGAAAAAAAAAAAAAAAAAAAAAGAAGAATTGGTTAGGCCTGAAATAAGCAAATATAACATGTTTTTTAATTTTTCGCCCGCATTACATTAAGATATTAAGCCTTAAGAATTTAGATAATACCTATCGGTTTGTCGGCCACCTTTTATATGGGGTAAAATAAATTGCTCACAACACTTACTACGGTAAATTTTACAATAAATAATGTAAAGGACACTATAACGCTGACTTGCAATCCGTTATAGTAAACTTAGCTCTAATTTTAAAGTAACGATTACTTTAAAATGAATACCTTCCGAAATAGCAGATTTAACTATAAGGTTAAAGTAGATTCTGCTGTAAATTAAAGTAAATCATACATTAAATTCAACATGCACTTTTTATAGTAGATTTAACAATATTTTTAAAGCAAAAATTACTTTAGAAGTATTCAATTAAAGATGGCGGATTTGAACTATAATTTAAAGTACATTTCACTTTAGCAAAAGTAAAATTCACTTTTTTCAGGTTAGATTTACTATAATCTTATACAGTAATTTTAACCTTATTACGGTCGTTCATTTTTTTCTCAGTGATGAAGCTGCAAAAGCTTCCCCTGTCCAAGTATCCTGAAGTCAAATTAATAGGTTAATTTTTGGCGATTCATGAGTAAACAAATAATGATTTTCTATATCGCCTATGTTTAACTTACGGAACTGAAAATCAGAACTTTTTGCTTCTGGAACTTGCGTAAGTTAACACAGGCTTTATAAAAGCTTACCTAAATGTTTAATTCCTCTAAAATATCTGTTCTACGTCAGTAACAACTGGTTTTAATGCATTTTTTTGAAACTTCTTTCAAAATATTAAGTTTTCAATTTAGGTGTAACACAGGTTGCATACTTAACTAAGGGCGCTTTCAAATTCTAATGTTATTTTCATTTGTTTTCAAGCTTAAGGTTCACTTATATGAATAAAACTTCAAAAAATAAATTTCCGTCCGCGGGGGTGATTTTTCAAAATAGGTTTCCGTCGTTAAAACTCATGCGAAAAACCATAAAAATATCTTGACAAGAAACAACCTGTTCAATTTCCCAAAACATTTTCGCAAAACATTCCTATTTTGCTGCAAGACAGAACTTGATCGAAACATTTCCTTTTTCTGAGTGCGTGACGAAAAAATTCGAAGGGAATGGCCATAAAAATTCCACGAATAAATTTACAAACCCTAGATTCGAAAATATTTATTTTATGCAATGACGTTAGCCATTCAGACTTTTATTATTTACCCAAAAATTTAAAGTTTTATCGAATATCGATACCAAAATAGTTTTTCGTAATTTACACACCTCCCGCTGGTTCTCACGTTACAATTCTCGACTAAAATTCACGGTAGGATTTTATTAAAACCCTAATTAAAATTTCGCCCGCGTTAAATAAAACAGATGCTACATCCCTATTTGTATATTGGTCCGGAAGATAATAAAAAAAAAAAAAAAAAAAAAAAAGAACCCCTTGTTCAGAAGGTGATGAAAATAATATCGGTTATTAATATAAGGCAAAACTTGAAATCCGATATACTCACCAGAAAAGATTTTTTTGAATAACCCCAGTCTCTCTCCTGTTAATTCATTTCCGCTTTTATGACCCTTCCGGTGCATACATGGTTGCATCTCCCTACAACAAACAAAAAAAAAAAAAATTGTAATTCGAAACGTTTATGTATATGTTACGTAAAAAATTATCGAGAGAAAAAAAAAAAATCATCACTCATTCCCTTGTTGACCCGTAAATGAAATCCGAAATATGAAAAAGGTAACCGAAACAGAAGCGATTTTGAATGTAAAATATAAAATGAACATCGACAGTAAATATTTTCAATATTTTCACCCTCGCATGGGTTCACTTACACAATTGTCAAATTAATAAAGTTGGTTGTCACTTGATTGCTCATCTAACTGGAAACATCGGACCTTGTTCTCATTGTGTATTGAAAAACATCGTAATGAACGAATTGAATAAGATCGAAGGGCGTCCCAAAAACTGGAGAAAACCGAGAAGCATGCCGAGTGTAATATGTTATCACGGTCCAGTGAGGACACGTGACGGCGAAACAAAAATCGCGTTTTTTCTCGCGTGAGAAAACGAGATGCGAGGGGGAGGGGGGTTCAAGGGTTCGGGTTTCTTCGCTGACCCGAACCTTTTTTTTTTTTTTTTTTTTTTTTCTTCCCTCCTCTTCTCCCTTTCGGTCCATTCTTCCTCGATCGTTTCAAATCACGCACGGCCATTCCGTTAAATCACAAGGATTTTAAATCTGAAATATCGCCTTCTGGGAAATATAAAACGCTTTCGGGTTTTTGACGTGGAATACGTCTTTAGTCTCCAAAATGAGCAAAAACGCTACGCAATAAGTTCAACATAAACTCAGGCCCGTAGCCAAGGGGGGCAGAGAAGTTCTTAGCTCCTAGGTCTATCTGTGAATTTTTTTTGGCCATCCCATATGAAAAAGTGATGCAAAATATATGGAAAAAATCTACATGAAAAATGTATAATTTCTGTATGACTTATAGAAAAATTTGGACATGCATAATTTTTAAAATATTTTGCATAATTTTTTAAGCATTAAAATCTAGATATGCATAGTTTTTTAAGCACTAAAATCCAGATATGCATATTTTTTAAGCATTAAAATCTGGATATGCATAATTTTTAAAATATTTATGCATATTTTTTTAAGCATTAAAATCTGGATATGCATAGTTTTTTTAAGCATTAAAATCTAGATATGCATAATTTTTTAAGCACTAAAATCTAGATATGCATAGTTTTTTAAGCATTAAAATCTAGATATGCATAGTTTTTTAAGCACTAAAATTTAGATATGCATATTTTTTTAAGCACTAAAATCTAGATATGCATATTTTTTTAAGCACTAAAATCTAGATATGCATAGTTTTTTAAGCATTAAAATTTTTTTTATGCTTTTTTTATGCAAAAACTTGTAAATATAAATTATGCATATAATTCAGGCCCGTGGCCAGACCGGCATATACAGGGGGGCTGGAGGTTTTTAAAGGGGGGCTGGAATTTTTTTTATGTCATACACATTGTAGGGAATTGAATGATAATTAATTTTTTTCCTGTTAAAATTAGACTTTGATTTGGAATTGGGATATAAATTTCAAATCCACAGGGGGGCTCAAGCATTTTCACAGGGGGACTGAGCCACCCTATGCCCCCCCTGGCCACGAGGCTGATATAAATTCTAGATATGCATAGTTTCTTAAGCATTAAAATCTAGATATGCATATTTTTTAAAATATTTATGCATAGTTTTTTAAGCATTAAAATTTAGATATGCATAATTTTTTAAGCATTAAAATCTAGATATGCATAATTTTTTAAGCATTAAAATCTAGATATGCATAATTTTTTAAGCATTAAAATCTGGATATGCATAATTTTTTAAGCATTAAAATCTAGATATGCATAATTTTTGCATGATTTTAGCATATATAAATTACAAAGCAGCAAATTTACAAATATTATGCCCATTCAACTTTTTTCCATTTTATGCTCACTTATTTATGCATAATTATATACTGGAAAACAAATTTTTCCGGTGAAAAAATTGAAGATTTTTTATACATAATTTATGAATTTACTATGTATGCCCAATTTTTTGTGCAACATATACATGATTTTATATGCATCTCTTTTCATTTATGCACATAAAATTATATTTGCATTTCTTTTTCTTACGGACATACATTAAACTTTATCTATTCGTACAAAAAAAGATGCACAAATTACATAAAAATTATGCATAAATTATACAGAAAATTGAACATACGTAAAAAATGTTTCAAATTATGGACGAAAAATTACCGGAAAAATGTTTTTTTTTATCCTCCAATATAATTATGCATAAATTATGCACATCCAGATTTTCATGCTTAAAAGAAAATATGGAAAAATTTTGCAAAAAATTACGCATATTCAAATTTTGATGGTTGAAAAAAGTATGCATAAAGTTTCCAAAAATAATTCGTACGAATAAGCTTAATAATTTTTTAACATAAATTTTTGAATTTATTTTGCAAAAATTATGTATGTACAATTTTTTGTATAATTTATGCATCTCTTTTTCGTACGGGTTGCGCCATCCACAGCGACCTTGGTAACTTGTAAATTCTCTTCAAAGGATCAATTCGAGTACTGTGTAAGCATGATTTTAGGAATTTTTGACCCCTTCCTCCCCTTGTAAACAAAATGTTAAAACATTTTCCATTCCCCAAATTCCCATTCCGCGGCATTGGCAAATTACAAATGATCCTCAAACGTTTGGAAAAATTTTATTGCAAATACGCATCTACGTCAAAAAAAAAAAAAAAAAAAAAAAAAAAAGATTTATGCGCCTAAAAGACCTTCGGTTGTGGTTCACTCTCAACCCCAAACTTTTTTTTTTTTTTTTTTTTTTGATCAGGAAGGAAGTTGAAGATGTAAATAATAATACTACACTCGAATGCAAAAAAACATACGCAAAAATTATCGTTCATGCGTGAAATTAAATTCATTGGGGTTAATTTTTTAATACCGAACAATAGCGTATTAAATTCTTCGACTCAGTGATTAGCTATTGAGGGACACACTCAGGTCGTGTGACTTGGTTCCATCACATTAAACTTGAGATCCCACTTGAAAAAATGTTTCCCCGTGCACTAACTTGGGAGGAAAACACTTGAGCCTTGTATTCGGGGGACGTTCGGACATGTTTTCTGCGGGGATAATATTGCTTTCCATTTTCGGATAAATGGATTTAATGTTTTGAATTATTTATTAAATGCTAATGCGGTTTTTCAAAAAAAAAAAAAAAAAAAGGACAGGCCATACAATTTGGAGAATAGCTTTATTTATTAATTACTTCCGAATCGATGACGATGACATACAAGCATCATAACAAAAGTCTGATATTTTGTTACAAATGGGTTCGTTTTTGGAATAAAACGGGCGACAGCAACATCCTTTCTTATTGTAAAACTGGATTTTTTAGGGATTTTTTGGGCGTCATGCTTTAGGCAGTTTTCCGTACCAACAAGAGATGCATAAATTGTAAAAAAAAAAAAAAAAAAATTGGACATTCATTAGGGTGTTTTATTTTAAAATTTTTTCGAAATGTTGAGTGGCATGTTGAAAGTCTGCTTCTTTCAGGTGTAAAACCACAAAAAAAATGTTTTTCAATTTTTTTTTAACCGATTAGTGGTCCCCCAAGGCCACTTTAGCTTTTTAAAAATTGTCCAATTGAGGTCTTTAAACTCCATTTTTTTTTATCCACTATAAGGGCCTACAAAATATTTTGAAAGAACGTTTTCTTATGTTTTGAGGTCGTAGAACCTTTTGGCTTAAAAAATTGTATTTCTAAATCCAAAAAGTGAATTTCCAACGTTGGAAATTCACTTTTTGGTTTTAAAAATGCAATTTTTTGGAAAAAAAAGAGCCGAAAATAAGGAAAAAAGGGGTTAACATAGGGTAAAAGATGTTTGGCATCCAAATTACATTTGGGGCATTATTTCTACATATTTCGGGCACATTTTGGCTATTTTCGAATTTTCAAAATTTTCTGCCCTTAACCTGTTACAGCCATCCCCGTTTTTCTACTACAACCCTGCCTGGGCGGCCAACAGGTCAATATTTTCAAACCAAATATTTTTTTTAGGAAGCTCAATACTTACCTAATATACCCTATAAAGACAATTTTTTATATTAAAAGGTGTTAATTGGGCGAATTTTTGAAATTCGTCCAAATTAAGTACCATTTCTGCCCTAAAAACTTCAAACCCCTGGGCCTGGGTCAAAAAATTTTTTTTCGACCTAAAAAAAATTCAGCCTTCTTTTTACATATAAATGAATGATTTTTTGCCAGGGAGCGAAAATTAAAAAATAGACCTTCAAAATGAGCCACCCTAGAACTAATATTAACAGATCCCTTTAAGTTCACTATAAGCGAGGTGGACTGTAATAACAATACGAGCCCGAATGGAAAACTCTTAATTTTAGTCTAAAATGGCTTTCGGTTCTGTCCGTAAGCTAAGCCCTAAAAATGACAGTGTCACCAAACTGATTTCTCCGGCCGGGGTGAAGTCGGTCGTTGGTTGATCAAAATTGACACTTAGGACACGCATTTATTTCCCTCCAGTAATTCCTTATCCTCTCCTCGCCAATTTTTTTTTTTTCGAAGCAAATCACGAAGTCACTCGCATATTTCAATAATAAAAAAAAATTTCATCAGGATTTTTTTTTATCCCTTTTCCCCAGAAATTCAATAATCTTTCGGTAAACCCACTCGACGACGGTTAAGCTTTTGATTTATAAGTCGTATAAAGACAACTGCAGGATTAAAAATTCATTATTACGGGTTCCTTTTTTCCTCTTGTTCTCGCATTTTCCATTTAAGTGCTTTCCGATCAAGGAAAAAAAAATAAAGATCCTTTTTTTCCCTTCCTAGATAAAAAAAAAAAAAAAAACCGTAACCGTTTTCGTTATGTCCATTGCTGCAGGTGCGCATTTTGGATGCGGTTTTCAATTTTAAATGCGGGCTCACAGGTGTTTGATTCCTCCCAAGTATTTCCGCATTTTCTAATGTTGTTATATATGCTTTTTTTTTTTTTTTTTTTTTTTTTCGAAATGCACTTAAGTTCAATTGCTCCTATGCGAACCACTTACCCACTTCCGCTGACATGTCACCGGTAATTTTTTTTTTTTTTCCAGTCTATTTTCTTTTTCCTTTTCTTTTTTTATGACTTTGCGCGTCTGGTATATCATTATTATTATTGCGAAGCATTTTGATGGTAGTAAGAAGGCTTTCTGCTGGATCGAGGTCTAATAACATGAATTATATCTCCGTAACCTTGCAATAATTATCCATCGGAGCTGCAATTAAAATAAAAAGCATTGTTTTTGCTTTTCATTCTCCGGTAGAAATGACTTTAAATAACCACCTTTCACTAGGTTTTTCTTGGATGTTATAAATGCAAAGTCATCGAATAAACAATTAACTTGAGTAGAGGCGGAACAAAAATATATTTCCACCTGTAACGTTGTAAAACCTTCTATGTTACCGTCAATAAAATCAAAGAAAAAAAAGAAAAAAAAAAAAAAAAAAAAAGAAAAGAAAAGAAAGAAATCTCTTCATCGGTATCGGACGTTTCCTACAATGGCTCCTTATCTCGTGTTGTCATTCACGATTTTATTATTATAATTTTTTTTTTAAATAATTCAGAACGGGCCCCGACCGGTCACGCTTTAAAAAAAAAAAAATCTGTCGGAGGAATTGAAGAAAAAAAAAAAAAAAAAAATTGATGCATACGGGACTTGACTTGTTTCAAAATTATGTCCTCAATCAGAAGTCATTCACGATAATTGTCCAACCCCGAAAAAAGAATCCTCCGCCCTCGAATGATAAACATATAATAGGGACTCCATCTTGTATTTTAATTCTTTTTAACAATCTTAACTTTTCAAGATCTGTATCAGTGCATTGATGTCAAAGATGTATAAAAAAAAAAGAAAAAAAAAATGGGAAGGAATGGAAAAAAAAATCACATACGGGTAAGCTCTCTATGTGTGGAACCGATTTTGAATTAAGGGAAATTAGCCGACAGGGCGTTTCGTGTCAGATTATTGGCTGCAAAACAAAAGAACACTCAAGCATTGGAGAGAAGTATGTCATTATTTCTGATGAATAGTGCCCTTTGACTCTTCAGGAGATTTCAACTAACTTAATAATTATTATACTCACTGAATTTAGTTTTTTTTTTTATTCTTTCCCTCCGCCTTTTCGTATTCCGGTAAAAGCCGTAATAAGCCTGAATCGATGTTTCACCGGGTGGACTTTCATTTTGATTATTATTTCGACTAAAATGAAAAAAAAAAGAAAAAAAAAAGATTGATTAATGACGTCAGTTCATAACATTATGTCGTATCAATCGGTTAAAATTTAACACTAAATCCCAAAATTTTCCGCAGCCCAAGAAAAAGTGTGTTATAAAATTGAGTTATTAAAAATTAAAACTTCGTTATAAAATTTTATAACCCGCCAAAAAAGACATGTATTTATAATTCGGTGTAAAATTTTATAACAAAAATTATTTTCAGTTTTTTTCTAAGTTTTTTTATTTTCTTCTAACGCTTCCCGGATTTTTCTATTTCTGTTTTTCTTTATTTCTGATAAAGTCCCCATATGCTAAATATAGTGCAATTCTAGCATAAAATTAATAAATATATTGCTCAGTTAAAAATTGATTATAAAAATTTATAAATAGTTATAAAATTTTATAAAGCACTTTTCTTGAAGAAGTTTTATGAAATTTGTAACAGGGATGGCCAATCAAACAGAATCCAAAATTCCGCTCCGAAGGCACCTGAGTTTTTCTTTCAAAAAGACCGAACCAAACCGGTTAAAAATTTTTGAGTGGAAAACCGAACCTAAACCGAAACCCAATCAAAAATTCTAAAAAGGGTTTTAAACCGAACCGAAACCGAAAAAATGTATTTTTTTTTTTTTTAGTATCATTTTTACAAAGATTTGGACATGCATAATTTTTGCAAAAGTTTATGCATATTTTTTTAAAACATGAAATTATGGACATGCATCCATTTGTGCATTCTTTATGTATGTCTAATTTTTGTAAAATTCATACACCTGATTTTTATATAATTTATGCATCTCTCTTTTCGTTTTGGCATAATTTACACATATATCATTTTTTTTAATCCTAAAGCAGGAAAATTTGCAAATATTATACTTATTCAGCTTTCTTTTTCGATTTATGCATACTTATTTATGCATAATTTATGCATGATTATATTGGAGACTAAAAAAAATTTTTCCGGTCCAAAAAGTTACGAGTTTACATATGATTTTATGCATTCTTTATGTATGTCTAATTTCTGTAAAATTCATACACCTGATTTTTATATAATTTATGCATCTCTCTTTTCGTGCAGGCAAATCTAACTTTCAAAAAATCGAATTTACTTCAAAAAGCATTCTATGGGGTGGGGGGAGGGAAAGAAAGATATTAAGTTCATCATTACGTTTTCGAATAAAAGTTTGTGCATATCTTCTGGGAGGGAAGCAAAAACCACGACATGCTTGTCCTTGTCTGCTGCACTGCCTCCTCGAACCTTTCAAACGTTCCAAGCATTTTGCGTAAATTTTAAAAAATACGTTATCATAACCCTATTTTAATTTATAATTTCCTTTTTAAACTCTTGGCTGCAGGGTAATAAAACAAATTATAAGCAAAAATAATTGCATAAAAAGACGTTTCATGCTCCAATATATCAGGTTGAATAAACACCATCAGGTTGAATAAACTATTATGTACAATCAAACGCTGAAAAACAAAACAAAAAGACAGTGATATAAATTACCAATAAGCAAATAACTCGATTAACCTAACCTGGATACGCTTACAATAATATTAGTTTTTAATACCAAAATAATCAATCTAGCAGACTAAAGTGAACATCGGAGTGCATATTAATTAAGCATAAATTAAGTTAAACATACGCTTTAACTGGAAAATTATGAAGGTTTGACTGCACCCTAAAACAGCAAATCCTTAAAAAAGGAAGATCTATATTTAACAATCCATATTAAATTTTTTAATTTCAAAGTGATAACTATCCAAAAACTTTTAAACAAATACCATAGTTCAAACCTAACATGGGAAAATAAAGTCTATATAACTGCCACTTGCGTCATCTCTTAAAAAAAAAAAAAAAAGACTGGCAAAAGAGGGCGATCATCTTATGAGCGGTAAAAGGAAGCCCTGAAGTAAATTTAATTTCCCAACCAGTAACAAGATTTACTCATCATGGGGGCCCTCCCGCTTCCCGTTTGGACCGTTTGAAAGCTTTAATGCAAAATCAACGTGGGTAGTTCCGGCAGTATGAGAAAAGAAAAAAACATCCCCGGTCAGGTTAAATATCGTGTTATTTTTTTCATTTTTTTTTTCAAACTTCCTGCACGTTCCTTTCAAAAAACGCGATTCACACCTTAAAAAACATCTTCTAATTTCCTCCCATCAAAATAAGGGTTCGCATTTCGCAAACAATAAAAATAAAAAAAAATTGAGGAGCGACTTTAGTCATTTTTTTACAGGCCTCCCGTAGGAAAAAGAGATGCATAAATTATATGAAAATTGGATATAAATTATACAAAAAATTGCAAAAATGATGTATAAAGGACATAACTTTTATCACCTTAAAACAATTTTTTTTAAATCCTCCAATATAATTATGCATAAATTATGCATAAACAAGTATGCATAAAACGGAAAAAAAGTTGAATGAGCATAATATTTTATGTATGTTCATACATGTATTTATGTACGTTTATTGTAATATTGGTTATTTATTTTTTTTATGTATGTTCAATTATGTGTATAATTTGGACATAATTTTTATGTAATTTAGGTGTTGATTACATTACACGAAAATTTTTGTTCGAAGAGTTTCAAAAAATTTTTTCTCGATGAAAGTGTTTACACTTTTCGAACAAAAGTTTCGATGATGTTCGAAATGTTTGATGATGTTTGACTTTATTTTTGGGGTTGTATTATATTTTTTACGTAATGGGAAAATACATATATCATCGGGCGAGTACCCATATTAATATAATTCAACCCCAAAAATAACGTCAAACATCATCAAACATTTCGAACATCATCGAAACTTTTCGAACATGTTCGAAAAGTGTAAACACTTTCATCGAGAAAAAATTTTTGAAACTCTTCGAACAAAAATTTTCGTGTAATGTAACCAACGCCGAAGTGAAAATCCGTAACGAAAAAGTTTTAATTGCGGTCAAATGGGTAGGAGTTGTGATAGATGCAACTGCATTAATTTTAATAGTCGTGAAGGTTGCAGGGAAAAATTTGCCACTTGAAAATAAGTCAAGAGTCTTAAAAATCATTATCGGATACTGTGTTGTTCAGTTAACTTATTTAAGGTATAAAACGACAGAAGAAGACCTTACTCGAATGCAGTTAAATGTGTATCAATGCAGCACTGAGAACAATACAGCCAGAGATTCTTTCCAAGAGTTTAGAGACTTGAATAGTCAGGCGTTGGTTACATTACACGAAAATTTTTGTTCGAAGAGTTTCAAAAATTTTTTCTCGATGAAAGTGTTTACACTTTTCGAACATGTTCGAAAAGTTTTGATGATGTTCGAAATGTTTGATGATGTTTGACGTTATTTTTGGGGTTGTACTATATTAATATGGGTACTCAGCCGATGATTATATATTTTCCCATTACGTAAAAAATATAATACAACCCCAAAAATAACGTCAAACATCATCAAACATTTCGAACATCATAGAAACTTTTCGAACATTTTCGAAAAGTGTAAACACTTTCATCGAGAAAAAATTTTTGAAACTCTTCGAACAAAAATTTTCGTGTAATGTAACCAACGCCTTATGCATCTTTTTGGCTCACCGAATTTCGCCCGAATGGGTTTATTCCGAATTCCGATTTCCGAAAATATTTATTCCGAAATCCGAATTCCGAATTCCGAAAATATTTATTCCGAATTCCGAATTCCGAAAATAATTCCGAATTAGGTTTTTTGATAAGGAAGACTGAATAATTTGTCATTCAATAATTAAATTATATCGTATTAAACTAATCGGAACATGTATAATCCTTAAATTATCGTTATTTTGAAATTGAAATTAAAATATATTAAATTAAGTTCACAATTATAGGTCTTATCACAGTTCGTAAACGATAATTTGATCACAGGTTTTCCATTTTAATGATATATCGTGAAGGATACATGCAAGTAAAATTCAGTAAGGTTTCCGAGGGCGACCGGGTTTTCTTTTCAGGCCTTAATTTTTGCGAGGTGAATTTTTGCGAGGTCCACCGCGCTGTTTAGGAGGATTTTCGACAGGGAGAAGTTCCTTCACAACAGTTCCCCAATTAATCAAAATTATTGCCCTCTTGTCAGGTACCTCTCGCACTTACGTAAGCATAAACACCCTCATCACGGAAGAAGAACAAGAAATGCTCCAATATCCAACAGAATTTTTAGATAGTATTGAAATTGGGTCATTGCCTGCTCATACCTTAACCCTTAAACCAGGCGTTATCGTTATTCTGTTGAGAAATTTGAATCCAAAGGAAGGGCTTTTAAATGGTACTCGCTTGATTGTAAAAAATATGTATGATAATATTTTAGACTTGGAAATAATTACCGGTCAGAAAATTGGAACGAGAATTCTACTTCCTCGGATTGATCTGACACCTTCAGATTCATCAACACCTTTCCAATTCAAAAGACGTCAATTCCCTATCCGCTTTGCCTTTTGCATGACTATCAATAAATCACAAGGCCAAACTTTCCAAAAGGTCGGCGTATATCTCCCAGAGCCTGTTTTTAGCCATGGCCTACTCTACGTGGTCATGTCTAGAACCTCTTCCTTCGATAATCTGAAGCTGGAAGTCATTCCGAAGGGTAGTAAAACTTTAAATGTCATTTATAAAGAGGTACTGGGCAATTAGGAACTGAATGACTACCCATGTAAACAAAAATAACGTATCTCCATTTCGGAATTGGCACTTCCCTTCTATTTTTAACTTATGTCTACAAACAGTCAATTCCAAAATGGAGATACTTTATCTTTGCTTGCATAGGCAGATGAGGGCCGTCAAATTTTGACGGGTGGCCGCTAGTCCTCTACGTTCCTAACGGCAATTTCAACTTCGATAACGAGAGTCCCATTCAGCCATGTGATCATACTCGGGAAACTGTAGTGAAGGAACTTCTCCCTGTCGAAAATCCTCCTAAACAGCGCGGTCGACCTCGCAAAAATTCACCTCGCAAAAATTAAGGCCTGAAAAGAAAACCCGGTCGCCCTCGGAAACCTTACTGATATTTACTTGCATGTATCCTTCACGACATATCATTAAAATGGAAAACCTGTGATCAAATTATCGTTTACGAACTGTGATAAGACCTGTGATTGTGAACATTAGCTTAATTTAATATATTTTAATTTCCATTTCAAAATTTAACGATAATTTAAGGATTATACATGTTCCGATTAGTTTACTCCGATATAATTTAATTATTTAATGACAAATTATTCAGTCTTCCTTATCAAAAAACCTAATTCGGAATTATTTTCGGAATTCGGAATTCGGAATAAATATTTTCGGAATTCGGAATTCGGATTTCGGAATAAATATTTTCGGAAATCGGAATTCGGAATAAACCCATTCGGGTGAAATTTGAGGAGCGCATCTTTTTTTCGAACGAGCGGATAAAAGTTCGACATGTGACCGTACGAAAAAGAAATGCATATATAATTTTATATGCATAAATGAAAAAGAGATGCATATAAAATCATGTATAAGTCACACAAAAAATAGAGCATACATGATAAATGCATAAATTTATGTATAAATAAATATGCATAAAAAGAAAAAAAGTTAAATAACCATAACATTTGGAAATTTTTCTGCTTTATGATTTAAAAAAAATATGCATATAAGTTATGCAAAAATTATGCATAACCAGATTTTTATGATTAAAAAAATTATGCATATATTTGGTAAAAACTAAATAGTAAAAAATATTTTAGTCGGGTCTCCATTAGCGATTTATCCGATGATCGGATTATCCGACCACCGGAAGTACTGTACTTTCGAACACTAGAAAAAAACTCGAACTTTAAAATAAAAATGGCGTATTCGTTATTTTGTTTTTATTTTTTGCACGCGGGATATTAAAGAAAGAGATTTATTGTTCTAAATCCAAAGATTCTACGCAAAAAATATCCCGCACGCAAAAAACAAACAAAATACCGAATACACCATTGTTATTTTCAAGTTCGAGTTTTTTCCTAGTGTTCGAAAGTACAGTACTTCCGGTGGTCGGATAATCCGATCATCGGATAAATCGCTAATGGAGACACGACTTATGTAATTATGTTAAAATCAGTCTACACAAATTTTTTCTGTTGTTTTTTCCAAAAATTAAAAGCATAAGCAAAAAACAACATAAAAATGATGTAGACCGATTATAACGTAATTATGTTCATTTTTACATAAACTTTTTTACTGCACAGTAAAAAATATTATGTAAATATGTTAAGAGATCCACATAAATTTTTTATGTTGTTTCTCCCATAAGGTAAACATAAAACAAAAACAACATAAAAATTATGTGGATCTACTTATGTTGATTTATGTTGATTTTGACATAAAATTTTTTACTGTGTGCATATGCATATTTTTAAAAATTATGCATATTGTAATTTTGAGACTAGGTCCAAACCTATACTTCCAGTATCCTATACTCCACTCCCGGGAGTAAAAAAACATATACTGTAATTTTTTTTTCTCGGCATATGTTTTTCTACGTTTGCAACTCAAAACATATACTGTGCAAAATTAATTATTTAATTTATTAATAAATATTTTTTTAAAAATTACTAGTGCGAAAGCTATACGTCCAGTATAGAATACTCCACACTGGAATCTAAAAATATACTCAATTTTTTTTTTTTTTTTAATTTTTTCCAATTTTTTTGATTAATTATATTCCCGCACAAAGTTTGAGACGATTGTGCGACATTCGGGACATGTGACCGGAATGCGCATATCATCCTCAAACGCAGATGACTCATGGTATCGCGGAGTATCTAATAAAATTTGAATGCTTGTGCGGCATGACACTTTATGGCCGCAAGGAACCGCGGTCCTCGTAGATTCGTTTTTAAAGCAGTATATGCAACGACGGGTGTTGTTATCGTCCTCTTGCAAAGGTCGCACTCCCTCGTTTTCCTGTAAACAGAGTTGTAATATTCCTGCAAAAATGTAAAATGAAAACTTGAAATCTATTTCTAAATAAATTTTGTTAATTGTCCGAACTACTTTCTTTAAATAAACTACCGTTTTCGCGCATTTTTCAAAAATTGCACTTTATTTTTTAAAAAAAATGGTATAGATTCTTCTATTCCTACTGTGGAGTATTTTATACTGAACGTATAGCTTTCGCACTAGTCATTTTTAAAAAAAATATTTATTAATAAATTAAATAATTAGGTATGTCTCCACTGGTGAATTAATTACATGGTGTAATTAATTACAGGATGTAATTAAATGGTTTTTGAAGGTACTAAATCGTTGTTTTCGATTTTGTTGGTTAGATCTACATTATGAAAAAGGATATTGAGCTCCAATGATTTGAAAAAAAAAAAAATAACACCTTTGTAAACCATTTAATTGCATTCTGTAATTAATTACATCATGTAATTAATTCACTAATGGAGACATACCTATTAATTTTGCACAGTATATGTTTTGAGTTGCAAACGTAGAAAAACATATACCGAGAAAAAAAAATTACAGTATATGTTTTTCTACTCCCGGGAGTGGAGTATAGGATACTGGAAGTATAGGTTTGGATCGGTCCCCGTAATTTTGATATATTTATTTTTTACTTAAATATAATAATTTATTTAAAAAATATGCATATTCAAATTTTGATGCTTGAAAAAATGTGCATAAACTTTGTAAAAATTATACATACAAGTCCAAATTTTTGTATAAATGATACAAAAATAATACATTTAGCTATTATATAAATTTTTTGCATTTATTTGCAACATTTTATACATTTTTTGCATCACTTTTTAGTACGGTATACTAACGGCGTGTCTACAATGTCCATCACAATGTGATTCTCATTCTCATTCGGTTTTTTTTTCAGGTTCGTGTTGACAAGATTTACAAGACACAAAAGAAGCATTTCCGGAACAGCGAAAACGAATTAAATAATAACACGAGTCTTATTCTTTTTAATCACAAAAAAAAAAAAAAAAAAAAAAAAGTAACGTTTTCGGAACTCTGCACGATCAATTCGGATTTATTTATTTATTTATTTATTTATTTTTTTTTGTTTTTGCTAAAATTAAATAACCGGTTATTTTGTTAAGTGTTCGATTCGCAGATTTATCTCTTAAATCGTCGAAAATCGGGGTCCTTTGCGAGGACCACTTAAAAATTTCAAAAAAAAAAAAAAAAATCAAACGATCTTTATCCTATTCGTGCCACTCGCGATAAAATCATTTACAAGAGAAAAAAAAAAATATAGCTTTGGTTTTGCAGTTGTCAGATTTTTTGACACTTTTATTTTTCCCTCTAAAAATTTTTAAACAAAGCGAGATCCATTAGTCGAAAAGTCAGCGGATATGGAAAATTAAAAAGCGCCTTTCAAAAAAGCCGAATAAGTGGTATCATACCATTAATGTTAATTTCGTCGATTTCTTAATTTTTTTTAGGAAAAAAAAAAATATTCATAAAAATTTGTGGAGGGTTGGAAAGGGATTCAATTAAGAAAAGGTGTAAACATTGGCACATTCGACATTTAAATCCATTTCCTTTCACATAATTTTGTTTTTTCTTTTTCCCCTCACTTAACAAAGAACGGTTTGATATTGGTCATAGAGGAGACGTGATATGTGCATACATTTTTCGTATATTATCTTTTAAAAGGCCTATATATGTGACTAAACGGCGCCAGACTGTCGGGACACAGGTGTACCTGTATTCCCTGGCCATAGGCTAGTCCGACCGGGGGCATTCCTAATGTAAGGTGTCATCCGAAATTAGATTTTAATTAGAAAAATATCTCAACTTTTCCATTAAAAAAAAAAAAAAAAATTCAATTACTTGTAATTTTCAAAGCTCAGATTCACACAAAAACAAGAAAATCCCGGGATGAAGATTGAGAATCCGAAAATTCGGTCCCGAAAAAGTCCAGTGCAATCGACTCTTACAATTTTTTTTTTTTCCAACAAGTTATATAGTTAATTATTTAGATAAATCAGGCATTTTTACTACACTTGGTTTACAAGTGTTTTGATAAAATAAGTCAAATGACCGTTTTATGGAACTCATGCATGAAGCTGATACTACTAAAACAGGGAACTCCCTATTTTAACGTACAGGTGGTATTACACGATTTTGGAGCCATGATTATCAAACGAAAATCTGAAGAGGACGTTTCAAAGGCAAAGGTTATTTTCAAATTTTTGAAAGCTACAAGATTTGAAAAGATGGAGAGTATATTAGGCCCGTTTTTCGATTAATAATTTTTTTTTTTTTTACGGATTTTGAACCTTACGTAATAGGGACTCCTTATTTTATGATTTTTTTGAATTTTGGTGAACAAGTCTTTTATAATAATGGAAAAAAGATTACGTTCTAAATTTTATCATATTTTTTGCACGTCGTTTAGCTATGAAAATTTCGAAATTCCCCTATAGAAATGAAAAATGAAAATTTTATTTTTTTATACCCTTGGTTGTTTCCTAATCGGATTTTTATGCAGATCACGAAAATATTGTTAAAAGTTATACATCTCATACGGTTTCGATTATAGAGGCTAAGATAAGTAAAACAATTAGCCAAATATGCTACAGCCATTTTTCGCGGAAATTCTTCACATTTTTGTCCTATAGCCAGGGCTGCAATTAATTCCGATTAATTATTATTCGAGATCGGAAAAGTCAGCAGTACAATAAAACGCTTAAATCATACAAACTATAACAGGGTTTTGAGCTTTTTTTGAGCTTTCAAGAAAACCTAATTTCAGAATTTGAGCTTTTAAGGCAAAAAAGTTTTTTGCATTATCAACTTTGTACTGCTAACTTCCAGGGCAGTACAATGAAAATCTCAGATTTTAAAATAGACGCCGTTCTATGTCTCTAAATCTGAGCTTTCAAAAAATCATGTTCCGAAATTTTTAGCTACAAAACCAAAAAAAACTTGTGTGTTATAATACCAAAGTTATATATACGACACGAAAATTGAGCACTGCCAAGTTCGCACCTAATATTTTTCAAATTTGTAACTGGAAACGCATTTTACGTTATTCTACTAGAGCTTTCAGAAAACACAACTCTCAGAATTTGAGCTTTCTTCTGTGAAATTTGAAAAAATATCACAATTACCGTAAATATGCAGCACTGCCAGATTCACGTCAGTTTTTCCTCAACTTAGGAATTTAAGACGTACCTCAAATTTTCCCCCAAAATTTGAGATTTCTGAAAATAAGTTTCAAAATTTGAGCTCTAGATCAAAAAACATCGCTTGAGTTTTTTAAGATATTTTGGATGTCGTTTAGCCACGCGTCAAACAGCCTAAAACTTTTAAAAATTCCATAAGAGCCGGAAAATCAAAATAAATTTTATTTTTACGTGACGCTGCTTCCTGTCATAATTTTTATGTAGATTATGGAAATGAAGTCTTAATTTCCGTATCTCAATCCGTTTTGATCCCAGATAGAGATCGCTTCCGGGAACTCCCGCCTCGGGATTCCCGGTCCGGGAATCCATTTTTTCGCAAAAAAATTTCCTAAGAGCCTTTTTTTTTTTTTTAATTGTCGGGAATCCGACAATTTTTCTCATTTTTGAAAATTTCCTACTCCCGGGATGGACATTTTTCCCGGGAACGGGAGCAATAAGAATTTTATCGACCTCTTGACCATTTATCACATAAAATTTTCAATATTTAAAAAAAAAAAAAGTTAGGGTGCAAATTCACTATGGAATGTTGGACCAACATGTTGGTACAACCTGTTGGGTCAACGTGAACCTTTAAAAAAATGGTCCTTGGGTTTCCAAAAATAAGGAAAATTTGCTAAAACTATCATATTAATTTTCATTGTTCTTCTTACATTTCCGATCACAATTGAAATCTTATGTAAAGCTTATGGACCTTCGCATTGTAAGATGACATTACTTTTTTAAATTATGAAAAAATAAAATGGTCTTCCAGGAAAAAGTCTAAACACTCCACTTTCTTTATATTCACTAAAAATTCACTATGGAATGTTGGACATGTTGGATAAACATGTTGCACCAACTTGTTTACTAAAAATTCACTATGGAATGTTGGACATGTTGGATAAACATGTTGCACCAACTTGTTTACCAACATGTTTGGCAATCGAACGAATCGACTATTGCAGAATTTACTCCTATGCCGAAATTAGTGTGGAATGTTCGTCTAACAAGTTGGTACAACAAGCTGGTACAACATGTTGGTCCAACTTGTGGTGCCAACATGTTGGTACAACATTCCATAGTGAATTTGCACCCTTATAAAAATCATAAATTTATTTAACACAATTTTCCTTTTTTGCTTAAAGTCTACCCTTTAAAACAAGAGGGAAATTATTTCGTTGACATGATTCCGCTTATTTCCGAACTTAAATCCCCAAAAAAATACGGAAATCAGGGTTGTTTTTTTTCCTTGTATACCAAATAAATTCCCGGCATTCCCGATAATCCGAATATTAATTTCTCAATTCTCAAAAGATGAAAATGCTAAACGGGAATTTCTGTTCCCGGGATTGTTATTTTTTGCAAAAACGGGAATTCCCCAGTCCCGGGAATGGAAATATGTCGGGAATTTGCTATTTCTAATCCTAGAGAACAAAACAGATGTGCAAACTGCTGTAGTTGATTTTTAGACCCTTCAAGGTACTCAGGTAATGGTAAACGACTTTTAAAAAATCTGAAGAAAATTAGGCCATTTTTTTTTTTTTTTTTTTTCATCAAAAGCAAAAAAAATGAGGGTGTGACCTCATCAAAAATGCCTGATTTTTATAAGTTTTTCCTAAAATATTGAAAATTATGTCATAAATAGTCAAAAAGTTGATAAAACTCATACATTCCAGTCCGCTAAGATGAAGGCAAAAATATACACGACTGTAATGAAAAACAAATTGTTTTTTAATAAAAATATTTATAGCGTTTTTATATTCCCTTTTAAAAAAAGAAATAACCTAATCAAACAATGCAAACAATCCTCAATTAATAGATAATGAAATATGATGTAATCTAAGTATAAATCCCCCAGAAACATGACAGTAATCCACAGTCGAAATGTTTTCATTGCAATTCGATAGAACCACGATAAGAACTATAGGGATGAACTACTATCAGCTCGAGTTATCTATTCCATGTACCCTCCGACCGTTTCTTCCCATATGTTCTCCTGGAAGCACGGCTGCCCTATCAAAAGGGAATCCTCCGCCACCTATTTTTCCTCTCGAGTCTTTCTCTCCTTTTAAATGTGATTATAACAAATAAAAAAAAAAAAAGTAAATTTAATCATCCCGACTCTTGTCTCGTTGTCTATTTTTACAACAGATGCTTTCAAGCTCGGGATATTTTTGTTGAGCCAAAGGGAAAGGGAAGAGGAGAGGAAAAAAAAACGTAGGCCATTGATACGGCGAAACCGATTATTCAGATCCATCTGTTAATAAAAAAAAAAAAAAATAGATTTTGGAAAATTATGATGGTACCGTACTTCCTGTTTTCTCCGCTTTGTCATTATTTTTTATTTTTTTTCGTAATGACCTAATTTCGTACCAAAAGTTGTCATTTAACGGCAAAACTTTTTTTTTTTTTTTTGAGGCTTTTTGTAACCATGACAAATGCGATACAAACTATCATAAAATAGAAAGCGAGAAGACAGTGAATAAGTCACGGAAAGTACCCCTGCAATCTGGACGGCACGCAAACCCGGTTGCACACTCCCAGGATATGAGTCTTAATTATTACCTACCGGGGGATTTTCCGAAGCGACTCGGAGCGACCATTTCTGATGGAAACGATAATCAAGTTCACAGTTCGAAGTCAACTTTAAAAGCATTTTGTTCCCTAATAGCCACATCGCGATTTAGAATTTTGAATTATACTCCTGAGTCATTTTCTGACCCATTTTCCCTTTCATATGAATATTTAAGGTTGGAATAGCCCCATTTTAGTGCATTTAACCGCATACAGGCGGGAAAGAATGAGGGGCCTTAAAGCCGGTTTTTGAGCTTTTTTTTTTTTTTTTTTTTGAATACGGATTTTGATCCTTTAGGGTGCAAATTCACTATGGAATGTTGGAAAAACATGTTGGAAAAACATGTTGGTACAACAAGTTGGACAAACATGTTGATACAACAAGTTAGACAAACATGTTACACCAACTTGTTGGAATGTTAGAGAATTAGTATCGACATGGACAAGTATCGTCATAAGCTAAACATATTTGTCATATTTTTTGGGAAAATTATTAAAAAAACTTTTTTTGGCCATTACTAGATATCGTAGAAAGTTAGAGATTTTTCAATAAAACTAATAAACAACAGACATGATTGCTAATTATGGTGAATAATGAAAGTTCAAAGTTTTCTGGTCATCTAATGGCAATTTTTACTGAAGGAATTTTCTTAGAAATTAAGAAAAAAAAAATTATAAAGTCGTAGAAACTTTTTGTCAAGTGATCCCACTCGAAAACGTTTCTCATTGGTGTGACGTCATTGTTCACTTTTAAGAGCGCGGTTATTACAAAACGAAACCACGAGTGCACCTGCTCGTCGTCAGAGATTAACACGGATTTGTTCGTACCACAACTCTTCTTGCTCCAATGGGCGTGCCGCGGCATGCCGCCGACAACTCACCTAGGAGCATATTAAATAGTGAACTGTGACGTCATGGTCGTTTCGGCGCCAATTCAAACAGCCAAAGCTTTTATTCTTTTTTATTCGGTAATTAAACATCGCATAACAGCAAAAATCACATTTACTATTTTTATATGCTAGGTTTATTTAAAAAATATGTTCAGTACAAAATGTGTCGGTTGTCTATTGGTATTATATGTGTCCCTTATTTTGGGACATTGGGGAATTTTCGAATTTCAAATCGCTTACCCGCAAAAATGGTTCTCCTTGGTGAACTTTTAAACCCGAATTCTTTAAAAATTTTTTACTCAACGGGAAAGCGCGGCGACTTGGGCTCAAAGTTCCAAAAATTGCCATAAGATAAAAAAAATCGACAATTTTTTTTCGCGAAAAAAATATGGTTTCCTATCGGGGATTTCCCGTAGATCAAAAATCTGAAGCCCGCTTTTTGTATATCTAGTCCGGTTTTTGAGCTGAAATCCAAAATATGACAACAAAAATGGTAAAGTGACAAAACATACCAAGTTCTCAGTTTCAATCGTGTTTTGGTCTCCTGCTCAAAAACAGATCCAGATATAAAAAAACGGACTTCAAATTCGTGATCTACGGAACATTTCCGATAAAAAACCACATTTTTTCGCGAAAAAAAAATTGTCGATTTTTTTCTCAGACGGCAATTTGCGGAACTTTAAGCCCAAGTCTCCACGCTTTTCCGTCGAGCAGAAAATTTAAAAAAAATTGGGTTTATCAGTACACTAAAGAGAACCATTTTTTGGGGGTAGACGGTTTAAAATTCAAAAATTGCCAAAATTAGAGACACTCTACCATTTATAATACCGCCGAATGGAAAAAGTTGAGTACGATTTTCAGTCATATTTTTTAGTTGCTTACATGTTTTCCTAGGGATACAACTTGTATGAAAAAATAAACATTACCTCAAGAAAAAAATAAAATAAAATAAAAAATAAGGTGATGTTGCTTTGCAAAAGTCCACTTGAGCACAAGGCGGTTGAGTGTCCGGTAAAACTGAGCATCAGAAACAAATATTTTGTTTTCATTCCACAGAGAATCGACCGAACGCTTCAAGAGAGGTTCGACCACGTTGGGAGGTCCCATACGGACGACATTTTTTTTTTTTTTTTTTTCGATGACACTTGGATCATGCTGTTGTTTATTTTTCAACCCCCCCTATGCATTTCATGTTTTACTAATGGCGGCGTCAACCTTTTAGTTTCTTTTTAAATACCGAAAAAAAAAGATCTCCGAAATGAAAATAATAAAAAAAAAAAATCATATCAAAACAGAGCGCCACTTGAAAAACAGAAGGAAAAAAAAAAGTATGAAAAATGATCGGTTATTGTTATTTATCCAGGGTGGAATAATCAATCGCCTTGTGGAAAGGAAAACAAAAGGAAGAATACAAAAAAAAAAAAAAAAGGAGGTGAAAATTATGAAACAACAGACAAAAAAAAACCCAAATTGTTGCAACGGTTTACCCCCAGCAAAACGTGTCAACCGTAGTTCATTTTTAGATCGATAGGACTCGGTTACCTCATCCATCTCCAGCGGCATCAGTCATCATTAAATAATAAATGATAACAAAGGGGTACCTTGACGCTCCCTCGTTATCAAGAATATAAAAACAAAATGCGACTCTCCCCTGGGTCACTTCCTCATCATCATCGTCATCATCCGTGTTCAATGACTTCGCTCATTTCATTGTGTGGAGGTGATTCGATTTTCATCGTTTCCCTTTTTTTTTCCGAAAGGCTTTTTAAAACCGACGTCCGATTACTCAGGATTTTCCACCAAAGAATTCCTTTTTTTTTTTTTTTTTTTCCTCCTGTTAGAGGAGGATATCGATGATAAAAAAATCGATAGATGGGAAGGTGAAATGACGTCACAACCCTCCTGATGACTAAAGCATTTCCAATTAGGAGGTCCAGGTGTGCGAGAATCCAATCTGTTGTCATCCGACTGGATCCTTTGGGCAATTTTCAGCGTCCTTTTTTTTTTTCACGGAGTTTTATATTTTTTTTAATGAAAAAAAAAAATTGAATTAATTTTTAATTTTTCATTTCCACCCCTTTCATTTTTTTATTTATTTAATTTTTATTTTCGAGTTTAAGATGTGAGAAAAATTTAAAATTTTGATAATTTTCGCATTTAAAAAAGGGTAAGGCAGAAACTTTTACGCTAAAACATGTTGCAGTCTAAGGCCGCAATTTCACGATGAAACATGTTGCAGTAACATGTTCCGGCTACATGTTGCCAACATTTTGCAGGATAGAAACATGTTGGTAACATGTTTTGAAGCCAAAACATGCTGGGCAACACGTTTTGAAGCTGAAACATGTTGGACAACACGTTTGGAAGTTAAAACATGTTGGGCAAAATGTTTCGAACGCTGACACATATTAAGCAACATCTTTTTAAGCTGTAACATGTTGAACAACATTTTAAACAACATGTTTCTAAGCTGCAACATGTTGTACAACATGTTTCTAACGCTGCACCATATTTCATCGTGAAATTACGGCCTAAAATGTTACGGTTGCTCTACATGTTGCAGCGTTTGAAAAATGTTGCCAACATGTTGCTGAACACGTTGAGCAACATTTATAAATTTTTATTTTTCATTTTTCAGTGTTGCACAGCAAGTTTTTACGTTGCAACAAGTTGAGCAACATGTTGTCTCAACATTCTACTGCGACATGTTTTAGCGTGATATTTTTGCCTAATAAGTCGATTTGAGCAAGGAAACTTACGAATTCTCGAATTGAAGTCAAAAACTCCTCGTCTTCTTATCTCCTAGGATCCGCCATCTTGAATTTTTGAAAACCGACCTCAGATTTGAAATCAGCGACCCCGAAAACCCCCATAGCCAAATGTTTGTGGCCGTTTAATTGGTTTTAAAAAATTTACTCCCTTGGCCGGGTAGTCGAGACATCCAAATTTTTTGGGGGGTTACGACGCGACTGCAAAAAATTTTCTCATGGGGGGATTCTTGTTTAGGGTCATGCATTCTCTCATTCCTGGTCACATTCAAATTTTTTCCTTTCGCTTCAGAAGCGGAGCAAAATGAATTCGAAATGTCGATTTTTTTCATTTTTTCATAATTTTTTTTCCAAGAGGGGACCCCGGGGTGGGGGGGGATGGCGTGAAAAGTGTTCGGGTGGGTGAGTTATATGGTACCATCACTTCCTAAAAAATCAAAAGTCTAAGAAATGGGAATTAAAAGTTAGAAACACGCACATTATTTCCAGACAGAGGAATAAATAAATAAATATGCATAAAATGGAAAACAAGTTGCAGAAGCATAATATTTGCAAATATCTCTGCTTTATGATTTAAAAATTTATACGCATGCATTTGTTATGTAGATATGTCCAATTTCATGTAGAGTTTATACCCAATTTTTATATCATTTATGCATTCCTATTTTTATACGGGCAATGCCGACATTTGGAAAACGCAAGATTCTTGCTCAAGTCCTCGTTCTTGTGATCCATCACTACCCATAACCTACGCAAAATATTTATTTTCAAGCAGGTTTGATTTCGGCTGTAGAACGATTAACTAAAAATCTAGCAGTTCCCTTTCGAGAGAAAAAAAAACGCAAAACATTGAAACTTCATCCGGTAGGGGAGAAAAAATCGACAAAAAAAAAAAAAAAAACATGATTTAAAGCTGGAATATTTAATCAGAACGTAAAAACCGCGTGTAAGGTGTGGAGTAAGTTAATTGCCCAATGCTAGTTGTAATAATCATCGCAGAGGCCAATTGGTCAGGTATGACGTCATATTTCGTAGTCACGCTATCGACTCATCATTATAAGCAGATGGTTTAGAAATTTTCATCCCCGTTTTTTTTTTTTTTCATCAACACATGCAAACGTCAAATGATCAGCATATCTATTTATTTTGGTGACTTTTTAACAAAGAGCAAATAAGCGTTACAAAATGGAAACACAAGAAAATGACATGTAATATCGTCAGGGGGGCGTTAAAAAGGTGGAAACCGAAAAGGAAGAAGGAAAAAAAAAAAAAAAAGATTTTTACGTTTTTTTTTTGACAATGGTCATTACGGTTCCACCCTCTACTTAGATTTGGATAATAAGGTCCGAGAACAGATGCCGATGGCTTCCTCCTGCGGTGTATTAGCGGTCTTTCGACTCTTCTTTTTGTGGTAAATATAAAAACGTATTGTTTGTTTTGATAACGTAAAATGACTATTTACATCTTATTTTTCTTTGGGGTTGGGTTCAGGGTTTTTTTTTTTTTTTTTTTTTAAGTGTTTGCTTTTCGTTACTTAGATTTTCGCAGCTACGAGAATCCACGGTCATGGCATTACTGCCTGCAGTTACTATTTTTATAGGATTATCTTCTTAGGACTAGGAATTCAATGGCGTCATTTGGGGGTCTTAGGGGGCGGAAAGTATGGACCTTCAAAACAAATTGCAGTGATGTTGGGTAGGAGATACTCTCACACATAGCCTCCGGAATATTTCTTCGCTCAATTGGTGAAGGTGCCTAAATAAGTTCATCCGGAAGTTCATCCGGAGGTTGCCCGTACGAAAAAGTGTTGAAAAAAAAGTATAAAATTTTTGCAAAATAAATGCAAAATAATTTATATGAAAAAAATATATATTATTTTGGTATCATTTTTACAAAAAAATTGGATATGCGTACCGTACGGAGGGTTTACTTTGTACACTTTTTCACTTTTTTTTGTTATTATTTGTAAAATACTGATTCGATTTTCAATCTGTCTTCACAAACATGAAGGGAGATCCTTCAGCTTTTAAATGATACCCTCTTGTAATGGTTATACTTCTTTTAAGTCAATCTATGACTCAATTTTCCGAACGCCCTCTACGATCTGAAAGTGGGGTAACTTTGGACATTTTTGTTTCTGCATCCGTAAGTCCTCAATTAAAACAATAACAGGGCGAAAAAATGTTCTCAAAACGTATTACCGTTAATAAATAAACCATTTTTACTCCGTTAAATCATTTTAAGAAGAGAAAATGATCCAGAAAAATAAATTCTTTGAAACCAAAATAAAATGTGTTTGGATGAATAAAATGGCTGATTAACATGGCGTTTATGGAGTGTTTACAAACATTTTTTTGTTAATTCTTGTTTTTCTGCTCTCGGGAAAATACATTTTGGAAAGAAATTTTTTGGGTAATTAAAGGATGATGTTGGGCAAGTGCCGAACGTGTTTGAACCTGAACACGGCTTTCAGATACCGTTGGAGGGACCTTAGTATTCCGAACTTTGAAGTTTTTTCCCGTCTCGCATTATTTTGAAAATCGAATATTTTTATAACGAAGCTAATTGAAAGGACCATTTTACTAAATAATATTCAAGAAGCTTCACTTTATGAAATGCAATCGTTGTTTGGGCTTTTCCTTGTTCTATTTTCAAGAATTTAAAGGAAAATCAAAGTGTCCAAAGTTACCCGATCGAGTACAAAGTAACCCCCTCATACGGTAACTTTTTCAAAATTTATGCATTTTTTTAAGCAGTTGAATTTGGACATGCATAATTTTTGCAAAGTTTATGCATATTTATGTATAATTATTTACGTATAATATAATTGAAGTATTAATTATGCATATTTATGCATTTTGTAACAAATTATGCACATTCAAATTTTAGTGCTTATAAAAATTATGTAACAAAATTATGTAAAAATTTTATAAAAAATTATGCACATTCAGATTTTAGGGCTTAAAAAATATGCGGAAACTCTGCAAAAATTATGCACGTTCAAACTTGCATGCAAAATATAAATGATGCAAAAATAATAAATGTTTCATATACAGTTTTTGCATTTATTTTGCAGAGCTTTTATACACTTTTTTCATCACTTTTTCGTACCGGTGTTTGCATAATACTTTGCTTATGAAAACAAGGCGAGGACTTTTAACGAGGACTTGCCTTGTTCATGTTGCCTCTTGTCCTGTTGTCCATCAACAGCTATCGGCCAGCAGCTTGAAAAGCTGCATCGGGTTAGCACAAAGCGCGCCCTATAGCCAGAATACAATATTTATGGGGGTACAAACTTTTCGTAACGGAAAAAGTTTTTATATTTCTTGTTAAGTTTAAATCGATAAAAACTAAACCAACAAAATCTTAGACGGGCACAGGCCCTTTCACAGGGGGCAGTGCCATCCAGCCCCTCCCCCCACTAAACCGAAATTTTCTTATTCATCATTAAACCAAAGATTCCAACTCAAAGCGAAAATTATTCTTCAGCTTAATCCTAATACAATACCATCCCAAGTAACATTGGTTGGTTGAATAACCATCCCAGCAACGTTGAATTGCGACGAACAACGTCAGAGCCCAAAAATCAACCTTCGATTAAACGAACGTTTTTTCAACTAGGTTGAATAATACTACAAGACAACGTTAACTACTAACCAATACCCGGGCAGTCGGTTTAAATAACGTCTAATTTCGTTATGTATATTTTAATGTTTAGCTTATGGGAAAAGTTTTCCCGGATTTTGGAAAAGTCAAAATATAAAATCGCAAAATCTCAACTTGAGGACCTTTAACAGGTCTATAAAAATGAAAAAATACTAATAGTACACAAAAATACCTGAAATCTGATTTTTAAGACAAAAAATTAGGTATTTGGCGTACAGTTTGCTTTGCTCTTTTGCACTATATATAGAAGTTCCAAATTTATAATAGACGAGTAAAATGTAGGCCTAGTGTTCCGTAATACTTAGGGATAAGTTCGCGTTATGATAATACTTATTTAGAGACAAAGATACAATACTCTACATGTTGGTGCTATAATAGTCATATCAAAATGCATTCTTTTTTTTTTCTTTTCTTTTCATAGTTGGTTTATAGTCAAGGGCGTAGTTGAATAAACGTTTTTTCAACCGTTGCCAGGACCGTTATTTAGCCCGGACATTTCAACGTAAAAATATCCGTTAACGCCGACCGTTTTTTGATGTTGGGGAAAAACGTTGCTGGGATGGTTATTCAACCAACCAATGTTACTTGGGTATATTTAACTTTAGGAAACGATCATTTTTTCATAAAAAATAAAAAAAAGACGCCATATATGTTAAGGTAATATTTATAGAACTCTCACACCGTCTGTAAGTAGCTGCGATCCTCTGTTATAAGAAAAAAAAACATATCAAATTTCATGCTAAAAGCCCCCCTGTTGAAAACGTGATAGCGATAGATAGGAATCTTCCGCAAGAGAAACCTCCCCCCAAACCCGTAAGGGGATTATTCCGGGCGATTATTGTTCTTCGGCTTCCAAAAGGATTTGAAAATGATTATTTATCGGCAATAACTAAAGAGGAGGTTTAAACTCGCCCCGCGATTGGATATCGTAAACCGGAACCTCCTCCCCCTTACCCCCCCATACCGTTTTCTAAAGTTCCTAAGCGCAAGATAACTATGAAAGCAAAATGCACCACCACCCATCACGTATTCAATATTCCAGAACCTTATGAGTCCCAAAGGATTTTACGGGCATAAATACATGATTAATGGAACCAAGATTACCGCAATATCATTGTGTTATAATAAACATGGGTTAGTTTCGTGATGCACAGGAACTATCAGTCTAACCGCGATTGTATGGAGCCTCGGCCCAGTTTCCGACTTTGAAATTAATTATTTACCGGATTTTGGATTATGGAAACCGAAAGATTGAAAGATAAAAAATTAGGAAAAAAAGGAAGAGGGGTCGAAAGGATCAAAACTCAGCATCACCCTCATCTGTTATAAATTTTTTTCATTTTCTTTTTTTTTTTTTTTTTTTTTTTTTTTGTGAAAAAATTAGAATGTTAAGCTTACTCATGCTCTCAAGAGCACAGATTTCCCTGGAAAAGTGACCAACAAAAAAGTCAGCAAAGGGGGATTCATAAAAAAAAAAAAAAAAACAATTAAAAAATTAAAAAATAAACAAAAAGCGATCAAGCAGTTTTTAGATGCCAGAAAATGACTTTTAAAAGTCCTTTTTTCTCAACAATAAACCCCCTTTAGATTGATATGCTTAGTTACTATAACGATAATTCATAGCACAAATGTAAATTAAGTAAAAACAATCAAAAGCCCTGCCCAGGCAATTTAAAAAATCATCGAACAAAAAAATTCTCTTTCACTTTCATAACGATTTCACCTTAAATCAAAATCATTATGTTCTAATTGTAAACTGATTGCACTAAAATAATTACATTTTTCCTAAAATGATAATATTTTAATTAATAGGAAATTCTTTTAAAATAAATTAATGACAATAATGCTTTTAATGTAACACAATCAGTCGATTTCATTTGAATGAAAAAGAAAGCTCAATTTGTTGTAAAAAACTCTATTTTCTCACAAGGTGATAAAATCCCCTTAAGCAAATGCCAGCTTCGTTAAATACTGCTCGAAGAATATATTTTTAAAAATTCCTGCTCAATTCAGTACAAAGTTCTCATCTTAATTTCACAAAACTTACCAAAATAAAATATTATTCAATATTTACATACAAATATATTAACAATACATTCAATATTTTTGACTTAATAGGATGATTTTTGCATCTAAGATTATCCGTCTGTTCCTATTTATTGATACAAGCTTGAAAAGCAAAAAATATTTTTACAACTCTTTCAACACAAATATTTCCAGTCACACAAATTCCTACGAATGCATTTCAGTATAAATCGTCTCAGTCAAAAGCTACTTTTACTATTTTCTGCTCTTTAAGAACTATGCAAACTAGGCAATGAAAAAGCAAACCATAAGAAACCTAACCTTACCTTGTTCAAATATCCAACGGTTATCACACACACGGGCATCATGAAATCATTAAAACAGCTTTGCATGCATATTTCTCCCTCAATAATAATATTTTTCATACCGAAAGCTCCGGAAGCACTATTTCCGTCATTAATATTGTAAAAATTCCTTCCTCGAATATAAAAATCCGAACCGATATCTCAGACATCAAAAAATCATGGTTTCACTATGCAAAAAATCTCCTTAGAAATCAAAATGGCGGACCAACTAAGCGAACAGATGCAAGTATATACCAGCGCGCTCCGTTGGCTTTTTTTCGAAACCACTTTTGTCAGATAAATAAACACTTTTTCGAACGAAAAAAAATCCGATTTTTTTGGCCTAACTGTCTTTGGTTTTTTACGTTTAAAAAAAGAATGCAGGTTTTCGCATCCAATTTAATATAAAGAAAAATTGAACCGCGATATTACAGTCAAGTATAAAAGAATAATTTGTTACGAATCGGAAGTAGGACATTTAAAAATCATAGAAAAATCTTGAAAAAAGAAAAACAAACAAATCTTTAAATTTTTTTTCTGAAGATTTCTTGTCGTTCCAGTTTCGCAAGGGATTGTGGGACTAAAGGAGACAAACAAGCAGACGACGTGTCTATGTGATCCATAAGTTAAGAATAGGCGGTACCGTGATTTTAGCTATTCCAAAGCATTTAATTTTGAAAATTCTTATAATTGATGCGAGATATTTCTATAAAAATAATTCCGAAGTAAAACCTACATAATTTTTTCTTGGAACCGCCCAAAATGAATTTTTAACTTCCATGTCTATACTTAGCTTATGTAAAGAATTATCAGAATGTACCCAGTCAGACGACACGATTTGAAATGCATTATGGGATGAAACATGTCACTGTCGAAATCGTCTATTAGTCTTCGTTTCTTCGTAAAAAGAAAAATACGATTTGTCTGCTGCCACGGATAGTGGCAGTCATCTGTCTATTGCCACGATTCAATATTTCGCTTATGCTTAACTTATGAATCGATGATCGCTTAAATTTCACTGATGCGTGCTCTTAAGAATCTCTCACACTTCCATAGATTTAAATCTTAGAAGTCAAAAATGGCGCAATTTCCAAATTCCCAGATATAAAAGATTGACGAAAGCATGAATCTCTTATCTCACAAGATCCAGAAATATCTCAGCTAAAATTTCGCTTGCATCTTAGACGCTTTTCCGGTTGTATCTCTCCAGTATGAAAATTTTATTTTTGTTTGTAATTATTCCTATCGGAAGGGGGAAAATAGGGTTCGGACCATTTTTTTCAAACCCGCGCTTCCGCTTCTAGGAATTTTTTGCACCTCACAAAAAAATTCATCGTCACGTTTTGCGTTTTGATAGCAAATCAGAGCGGAAATCTTTTTTTAATCGTGTGTGAACGTCACGTGATGTGAAACGGATAACCATTAGTGATTTCGTCACCCCAGAGTCGTGGGATTGACTTTTTACAGGGAAATTAACTCATTTCCCTCTACCCACAACACGGAAATGAAAAAAAAAAATTGATAAAAAAAAAAGAGGGATATCGTTTTTCCTTAATTTTTCAAAAGTCGTTAAAAACCTCAGGCACGTGAGCGCACGGACGCAGCCAAAATGTTAAAAAAAAAAAAATAGAATAAATACATTAAAAGTTCCTCCGCCATCGATTTTTCCTTTTTTTTTTTCAACAGGTATAAAAATATTTTTCCCTGCAAGTTATGTTTGAGAAAATCAACATGAAAACATGACGACTTTGACAATGGCAAGTAACGTACACAGAATACACAGAGTACAAAATTAAGTAGAGGGCGGCACGGCAGTAAGGGTAAGCATTAAAGGGAAGGAATCGAAGGGGATGGGAAAGTTCCATTAGCGTTAATTATGCAGTGTGGACCAGCTCCGAGTCGGGCCCATAAACCCAGTCATTATCAAATACCCCATCTCACCTCGGAAAAATTCACTTCAACGGGGATTCTTTTCTGATGCTTATCTATCAAAGAAGAATTTTTGCTATTAATAAATTATACTTTGATTTGTTGTAATTTTTCTTTTTTTTTTTTTTAAAGGAAGAAAAGTATTAAGTTTTTATTTTTGTTTAAAATCGTTTGCTTCCCATTGTCCCAGGATTTTTCAGATGGATCCGGATTTTTTTTTTTTTTCTTTTACTGTTTTTTTAAATTATCGATCGATTTAAAAAAAAAAAAACATTGGGAATTCCCAATTCCCAAAGGTAATCTTTCTGATTTTTGATTCAAAACGCTTTTTTTTTTCATTTTACAAAAACAGAGGAGAAAGACTTTTTTTCTAATCAATAATGAAAACGTAGCACAGACAAAAAAAGAAAACCGAGGGCTCTGTCGAAGATGAATATTCATAAAGAAGTAGAAACACCGTACAAAAGGAACAGAAATATAGTACCAATGGATGTTGCATGTTGCAACATGTTCTATAAACCAGGCGGTATTCAGTTGAGTTTACAGGAAATATGATACAGGATATAGCTTAAAAATGAACCCCATTGGGTCTATCAATAAAATGCCCAATCTCCAATGAAAGTAAGGGGTCAATCGAAAAAAAATTGTATAGACTTTCATTGGGTCCCTCCATCCAACAGGGTGGCCAAAAACAAATAAGAATATCGTACCGCCGTGAAGCTGGCGGTACTCCGATTTTTCCTAGGGACTTTCTTCGTCAAGCTCTAATTGTTCCCTTGAAGCTCAAAATTGGGGGGCCTTTTTGCAATGGTTACAATGTTTTTGTATGTAAAGTAGGGTGGTTCTTTGAAACCGACTTTTAAATTTTTGTGACGAACCCCCCTGATTTTGTTCCAATGCCTAAAAGATTACCCCACAAAAAATTTTAGGTCGATCAGTCACCAGTAAGGGGTGCCCCAGGGGCCCGAAAATTTTCAAAAAGCCGTTGTAAGGTCCAAAAATGAAAATTTTTTTCGCCGTAAAAGACCATCGATTCCTATCGGAAATTTTGCGTAGATTACGAATTTGAAGTCGAAAATTAGTTTTGGTGCATGGTTTTTGTGCTACTGGCCGGATTTAAAAGCTCTGCAAACATTGTTATGGTTTTTTGCCTGCGGCTCAAAACCATACTCCGAAACTAATTTTTGACTTCAAATTCGAAATCTACGCAAAATTTCCGATAGGAATCAATTTTCTTTTATGCCCAAAAAAATATTTATTTTCGACCCTTATTTGGGCTCATTGGAAATTTTTGGGCCCCTGGGGCACCTCTTGATGATGACCGATCGACCTCCAATTTTTTGTGGAATAATTTTATAGGCATTGGAACAAAATCAGGGGGGTTCGTCACCAAAATTCAAAAAAAATTTTTTCCCCTTATCCAAAGAACCACCCTAATGTAAAGCTTAAAGTTGAAGGTTTGGTTTTCCTGCTAAGAGCTCAAAAAAAGCCAAAATTTTACCATAGGTTTCAAAATTTGAGTTTTTCGTGGCAGGGGTCCGAAGCATGAAAATTTTAGCCGATGTCGATGATCGGATTGTTAAATATTCGAAATCGGCATCGGCACTGCAAAATTGTTATAGTGCTGGCATCGGCATCGGCATCGGCTTTGAATCGGACCTCTGATTTTAAAAATCGTCTTGAATGGCTCTAGACGATCTCTGATTTTTTTAAAACTAAAATCGGAATCAAGAGGCGGCATCGGATATAATAGATGCTTGGTGGCGTCGCCGTCACCGTCGCCGTCGCCATCGCCATCGGCATCGGCATCGGGTGTCGATGCCGGAATTGGAAGTTAAATAAATCATTTGGCATCGGCATCGCCCCAAGATTTCAGCCGTCCGCGCATCGCATCGCACTGGCATCGGATTCGGACCCCTGCTTCGTGGCACTGCTAACATCACAGACCCTCGAGGGCCAGGGGTCCGAAGCTTGGAAATCTTGGCCGATGTCGATGGCGATGCTTATCGGCATCGAATTTTTTTTAAAATCCGAAATCGGCATCGGCATCGGCGCCGGCATCTCGAAAATGTTGGAGCGGGCATTAGCACTGGCACCGGTACTGGCATCGAAATTAAAATGTCGAGATTTAAGTGATTTCACAAGAAACAAGGCTGCTACGTAGAATGGTGCCTGCATGATTTAATAAATGATATTTTCAAAACAGCCTAGAATGGCTCTATGATTTTTTCCTACTAAAATCGGCATCGGCATCGGCATCGGTGATCGGTACCGAAATCGAATCGGAATCGGAATTGGGAGTTAAAATAAAAAATATAAAATCGGCATCGACATCGGCAACGGCATCGGATTCGGACCCCTGCTGAGTGCTTGCAAACTTTTATCTTTTTATTACTGACTAATTTTTATAAAAATCAAGACCTCTTACCTTTCTTTGGTGGCCGATACATATTTTCGACTTCCTTCCTCCGTAAGCTTGCCCCTCCGTTCGAATAAACAACCCAAAGCTCCCTCCACCTGTAAAAACAAGTTAAAAAAAAATTATTTAAAAAAATTGCAAAAGGCGAAAAGTACCACGTGGTTAATAACTCGTAACAAAACGATCCATCCACATTAACGCGAAAAGAAAAATGATAATAATAATAAAAATCTTTATTGATACGTTAAAGTTGGGAAAATTGTCTAAGGGTTCGGGAGATTTAACCTCCAGAATGAACAGCTGTGAGACCACAAACAAAGCTCATGGGGGTTTCTAATCGGATTGATTTTTCGTGTAGTGTCAAACCTCGTAAAGGGTGAAGTACCGTGTGTATATATAAGGGATTGGCGAATCCCTGGCGCGCACTCATATGGTCTTCCAAGGCCTGTATCAATCATTGCGCCAATTATCTTGTATTGTTGAGACTAGAGGATGAGTCGGATATTATTCCTCCTCCTTTTATTTATTTCTTTTTTTTTAAATAATTCATAAAAGAAAACAAAAGGAAGAAGACCCCAAACAAACTCGTCCCGATTTATTTTTCCCACACCTAAAAAGGCCTCCACGGCATAAAATTTCAAAAAAAAGTTATTTCTATTACCGAACGCGTAACGCCAGCCACGGCACAAGGGAGAGGAAATTATTTTCACTTCCGGTGGCGGAAGTCATCGCAGCCATTACCGACGTGTGTGTGATTAATTTCTTTAGCTTCCGATCTGTTAATTCAACCAATATATTATTCTCTCAGCAACTTTTGGATCTTTTGCTTATTTTTCCTTCCCAAAAATCAAGAACGATAATTCCTCTTTTTTTTATTTTTATTTATCCGGATCGAATTTTAACCGGGAAGCGAGACGCGGTGGAATTAAAATGAGAAAAACCCGGGGAGAGGACTAAAAGTGATTTGTCAGTGCCAGAGTCACGTGTCCGACACGAAGGGGGCTCAATTTCTGGATACCCCACGGGTGCCATCTTCTCTCATGGTACTTGTGGCTTACACCTAAAAATTATTACTCAATATATTTTTTTTTTCCCTTTTTATTGTTCTTTTGTTATTTTGATCCTGTTATGCACAGTGCCTGAGGGTTAACATTTTTTTTTTCCAAGTGGGGTGATTTTCCAGCTCCCGTTGTTTTGGTTTCATTAGCATTATTGTACGATTCCTCTTTCGAGTTTTATTTTGATTATAAACATTCGGCGGTCGTTTGAAAAAAAAAAAAAAAATTAAATCATTTTTTTAACGCCTTCCATGAATTTTAAATGAAACCAGCGGGGAAAAAAAATCTTTAGTTAAAAAAATAATCGAGACTTAAAAAAAAAACTCCTCCTACTTTAAAAGATTTAAAACATGCAATTTTTTTTCTCTCTTTTTATCTTTTGCAACATTGTCAACTTTTTTTTTTTTTTGGTAAAACCGGAATGATATGAATAAGTGATCCTCTATATGTGACATATGGATAAAGAAATGATAACGAAACAAGAACTGTTGATGGTGTCCATCTGCTCGAGTGTTTGGCAAACAGCATCTTACTTTATCTCACTTACGTTAAACTTTTATAAACTGTCAGATTTACACGTTTGTAAGATAACGACTCTTTCAATATTGCCTGTGTTTTTTTTTTTAAACACATTTTTTAATTTTCTCATTTTTCTTGAAACAATCGTTTTAAAAAAAATAATCGAAAAGAGGATCGATTCGAATAAAAATAAAGACGACAAGACGATTTTACGACGAATATTCGTAAAAGATTGGAAAATTTGAAATTTAAATTAACTGTTTTTTGACCATGGGCGGGTCTGAAGGGGGGAAGAGGGGCTTAGCCTCCCTAGAAGCAGAACAGCCACCCCCCCCCCCCGAGAATTTTGAAAATTATATGGGCTGAATAGGCCCCCCTTCCAGAAAATGTTTTTCCCTATTCTTAGCTCCCCCTAGAAAAAAATTCTAGATCTGCCCATATGGGGATTTCCGACGCAAAATTATTCCGCTAGAGGCGCTGGATGTCTTTAACGGTTTTTAATTTTATTGGATGTCAACAATTAAAACAAAAGAAAGTTATCCAATCAATCTACGAACCGTTAAAGACATCCAGAGCCTCTAGCGGAATAATTTTGCGTCGGAAATCCCCATTCCTGACTTACCACTCATATTTAAGCCGTTCTTTTAAAACTTAAGGTAATGTAAATAGTAAGGTAATTAATTGAAAGCGGGTCTGTTACCGCCATGCCAGTACGAAGAAGTGATGCGAAAAGAAGATAAAATTTTTGCAAAATTTATGCATATCTTTTTAAGCACCAAAATTTGAATTGACATAGTTTTTTTGGGCCCCCTAAGGAGCCCCGAATTTTCCAAATCCCGAATCGGGTTTCTGGTTTTATAAAATGCGACACTGCAGAATAGTAGATTTCTATTCAAGGAATGCAAACGACAAAATTGCCCGTCGAGACCGAGTTTTAAGCCCGAGCCGAAGGCGAGGGCCTGAAATAGGTCGAGACGGGCAAGTCGTTTGCATTTCTTGCATTGAAAGTTATTTTTCATCACAAAGTACGGCGTAATATAGTCTGTAAACACTTCCACTTATCCGCCCTGGGGCTGAAAAATGTGAAAAATGGCGGTGTGATGAAAAAATGATATCGCGTTTTGTGAACCCCGAAGTTAAAAATAGCCTAATTGGTTGTCGGGTTTCATAAATTTCGGGGTTAAGAAAAACTCAAGAATGATCGTTTTTTAATTCTTTCGCCAATTATATTTCTGGGTTTTTAAATTCGGCGATATTATAATTCGGGATTTTTAAAATCGGCGATATTAAATTTCGGGGTTTATAAAATTGGCGATCTTCTATTTTGGGGGTTTTAAAATCGGCGATATTCAAATTCGGAGTTTGTTAAATTCGCCAACTTCATATTACGGGATTTTTAAATTCCGCGGTGTGAAAATTCCTTTATTACAATTTTAAAATTCCTTGATTTTTTAAAAATTGCAGAATTAATCTATATTCAAATAAACCCCGAAATTTTAAATTGCCGATTTTAAAAACCGCGAAATTTAATATCGCAGATTTTGAAAACCCCGAATTATAATATAGCCGAATTTAAAAACCCAGAAATATAAAATTGCGAAAAGAGAAAAAAAACCAGTCATTATTGCGTTTTTCTAACCCACGAAATTTATGAAACCCGAAATCCAATTCCGCAAGTTTTAATTTAGGGGTTCAGAAAACGCGATATCGCTTTTCTGCGATGGCGCATTTTATAAAACCCGAAACCCGATTCTGGGTTTCGAAAATTCGGGGTTCCTTTATAGACCCATTTTTTTAAGCATGAAGATCTGGATATGTATAATTTATCTCGTAATTTATGCATAATTATGTTGAGGATGAAAACAATTTTAAGGTATTTATACATAATTTATGCAAGTCTTTTTCGCTACTGGTGAATTTTAGTCTTTGATATCGAAAATAAAGTCAAAAAGTTGGCAAAAACCAAAATTCAAAATTGACATTGCAGGTCAAATTGGGCCTAAAAATGTAAGAAATCCTTTACTAGTGCCCCTTTAATAATTCATCATTTTCAAAACCAGGGATGGCATGCTGATTCCGATTCCGATTACAAATCCTATTCCAATTAAAATGTATTCGGCATACCATCCCTGCCTATTTTGTTTTCAACTAATTTGTGTACGTGCATATGAAAACCTCCCACTTGTACAATCCGGATAATTTGTTTTGATTCGAAACTTATTTGTTTACAAAAGGTTAAAAAACAAAACATACTATCCGGATTGTATAAGTGGGAGGTTTTCATATGCACGTACACATTTATTTAAATGTTTTTAATAAAAAATTCGGCTTAGATGTAAAATAACTCATTGTATCTGAGAGAAGTTTGACCCCTGATGCTGATTATTCCGATTCCGATTCCGATTCCAGTGATGCTCGACGCGATTTTTCAAACACGATTCCGATTCCGATAAGTTTATTCTTAGCATTCTAATCTTATTCCGATTCCGATTAAAATCTATTCGGCATACCATCCCTGGTTTTGGGTTTTAAGGGCAGTCTCCACTTAATAACGTTCACGGCATTTGCGTTGTCCGTCATCGCGAATAACGTAATCGCACCGGAAGTACTTTGCAGGTTTTGCTCTCGTAAACGTTTGTGGCATAAAAAGAGGACCGTATATTTCATTAAGTATACAAAATTGGCTTACCCAGAATTTGTTTTGGAACATATTTATTGTCTTCCCCATGCCCGAATAAAAATTTTTCTTTTTAAAGCCGTAAAAATATCTTTCAAAACCGCCATTTTTAATGTTTGTAAATAAAAAAAAGCAGAAGATGATCAAAAAAATCGTGGTAAAAGATCCACAAAACTTCCGGTGCGAATGCGTTCATCGAGAAGGCGGATAACGCGAATGCGGTGAACGTTATCAAGTGGAGACTGCCCTTTATAAAATACGACATCCCGGAAAAACGACATCTCGTTTTCTAAACTCCTAAACTAAAAATCGCGGAATTGGTTTTCGGAATTCATAAAGTTCGGAGTTTGGAAAAAAGAAATAATGACTGTTATTTTTATTTTTCGCCGATTAAGCGATTTTATATTTCGGTGTTTTTAAATTCGGCGATATTAAAATTCGGGGTTTTTTAAAGCGTCGATTTTAAATTTTAAAGTTTTAAAACCAGGTTGGCTAAAAATATGTTTAGCTTATGAAACATACCTGGTTTTGACTTCTCATAAGTTAATCATATTTTTAGCCAAACTGGTTAGCCCTGATTTAAAAAATCCCGAAAAATTGTAGCCAATCTGGTTTTAAAAACCCCGATTTAAAAACTGGTTTTAAATTCACCGATTTTAAAAGACAAAAGACCGAAAGACAAAAATAACAGTCATTTCGTTTTTCCAAATACCGAAATTGATGAAACCCGAAAACCAATTCGACGATTTTTAATTTCGTGGTTCAGAAAACGCGATGTCGTTTTCCGCGATGTCACATTTTATAAAACCCGAAACCCAATGCGGAGCTTGGAAAATTCGGGGTTCCGGTAAAATATAAAATTAGATCGATTGTTTATTTTCCGAAAACAATAAGAACGTGGCACTGATACTTTGAAAATGGCCAAAAACAAAAAAAAAAGCAATAAAAATCAAATAGCCGAATAAAAATTAAGTTAATTCCATAATTACACTGAAATACCCAATCATGCTCTTCTATATGTGAGCCGAAAGGTTTCATACATTTTTCGGCTCGATTTTACTTCCAATGGCCGTAAATAAAAATTTTTTGAAGTTATTAATATAAATAACGAAACGTTGGTCAAGAGAATCAGATTTTTTCAATGAAAAACGTTCCAATGATCCCGAAATCCAAATCTCAAATAAAACAAAAATATTAAAAAAAAAAGAAATTTTTTTAATTTAAAAAAAAATCTGCGGTTGGCGGCCTGCCGCAAACTGGTACCCTTAAACTGAATCCATCATTATCTTAAGCCATTTTTTTTTTTTTTTTTTTTGAAAAAACAAAAAATCAAATAAAAAATCATTTAAAAGTCAAAAAAATAAAGGCAAGCCACTTGAATTAGATAAATGAAATGTTTGTTCCGATGATAAACCTCGAGACTACCTTGACTTGAACATTTTCCCTTTTTCCCTCTCCCCTCCCCCCTCCGCTTTCTTTTTTAGTCCCTTAGGGGCTCTTATTGACTTTCTGGATGAGAAATAAGGAAATCGAATATCTTTTAAAATTTTCAATCTTCTAAAATGGATCGCTCTTTTATCCGGAAGAGTCAATCCCGCAGCAGCAGCGGGAAAAACGCATTCCCCGTAAACGATCTCGGTCGTTTTCCGGTCGTTTCAAACTGACCGATGGATGGAACTTCCGCTCGGACGATTGGTCGTTATAATTACCGACATTGTTCTGGACGTATGCCCCTGACGTGACCGAAGATCATTTCCAACGTTTCAACGGCTTATTGTTTGGAACACCCCACGTCGTTTGTCGCCGGGATTTTTACAGAAAAACTCGTCCAGGAAGTGTGCAAAACGGAAAATCCGTGTTTTTCCATCCATCTCCCTTTTCGAATCTAATTTTAAAAATACCGCGCGAGGTCGATCCCTATCTCTCCCCCCCCCCCTCCCTCAAACCCCCCCTTTCGCTCCCGCTGGCTCACCTTCGTCAAACTACCCTTAAAATTAACAAGTCGCACGCTGCGTCGCTTCTTGAAATATTAACTCCGCCAGTGTTTTGACTAAACTTTTGAGCTTCGATCTTTAAAGGTAGGGGTCGACTTGGGTTAAAAAGTATCGGATTACATAACATTTTAAAGATCATTTGAGAACGTACAAGTCGCTTGTTTGCACACATCATGCCTACCATTTTCCCCAGAGGTCTAAAGTGTTTTCAAAATAAACCAGGGGGCATTATATTTACCGTTCAACTCCCTCACCTCAGCGGGGGTATCTATATCAAATTAGATGTTACCATATTACCTACAAAAAAAAATTTCCTACCATTTTTCCTAAAAATATTTCTTCCGAATTAATTTCTCCGTATTTTTTTTTTTTCCTAATCTACCTCTTTCTCCTAAAAAAAAAATTTTATTTTTATTTTTTTTATTCATAAAAAAAATTTTCCTGTAAAGAGTAATTCGTCAAAAAGAAAATCCTAAAAACTAATTTCTCTAATAAGTTGGTTAAATTTGAACATCTAGTGCTAAAATAGGCAAAACAAAATTAAGAAACAATTAACTAGGAAAATAGTTTTTAAAAAAAAAAAAAATATATATATATATTTTAGGAAACATTAAGGTTCTAGTTCGTTTACATAACCGGCCGGTTAGCCGGGCGGTGTACACATTTTAACGATAAAAAAATACGTTAAAAAAATTTTTTTTTAATCCAATATTTTATACATGAAAACGGGGTCTAACTGCACCGAAACCGTACCCGAAACGTTTCGTTATGTTCAGAGATAAATTTCCATAATATTAAATGCAAGAACAACAGTTAATAGTTCTTATATTTGATAATATTTAATTGTTTTCGCAGAAAAAAAAAATGTTTATTTCCGAGAGACTAGTGCAGCGCTCTAGCGGTGGAACCACGAACTATTTCAACAACAAAAAGCAAAATGGCGTTTTATTTTTTTATTTCGAAAACATTAAAAAAAATTATCAAATTTAGGCAGAGTAAAGCCTTTTTCATACGTTTTCAATAACGAATCTTTACCTTTTAAACATAACAAAACGTTTTGGCGCGGTTTCGGTGCGATCCGATCTCTTTTTCACGTGCAAAAACCGAATTTCAAAAAAAAAAAAAAAATTAAACTTTTTTTTTACCGTTAAAAAATTTTCACTGCCCGGCTGACCGGCCGGTTATGTAAACCAACTAGAACCTTTACTTAGAAAAGGAAAATTTTTAGGAAAAATGGATAAGGAAAAAAAAAACTTTCAGGAAAAATTAGGAAAAAACGTTTTTTGCAAAAATTGTTTAGGAAAACATTTGTCAGGAAAAATTAATTCGTTGCCCTCCTTAGCGAAATAGTCCTAAGTGCATTTATTTTCGAAATGGAGTTCATTTGTTTTGTTTTTGAAAAACATGTATTGTTTATATTATTCCATTTCGAAAATAAATGGACTTCAAACTACTTTGCTAAGGAGGGCAGTTAGGAAAAGTGGCGAATTAGGAAAAAAAAATTTTTTTCAAATGTTAATTAGGAAAACAAATTTTTACGGAAAATAGATTAGGAAAAATTAACTAGGGAAAACATATTCTAGAAAAGATGGATTAGGAAAAACATTTTTCAGGAAAAATTAATTAGGAAATGGTAGGCTATATTACAACATAAGGGCTGCAAAAGAAAAAAATTTGACGTCGAGGCCGATTTTGAAAAAACCTCGGCGAAGTTTTGCGGTTCTACTTTAAATGTAAGCTACTTTTCATCACAAATGACAGCGTAAAAAATGTATTTTTAAAACGCGCTAACTGTGATGAAAACAAATTTTTAGGAAAAATGGATAAGGAAAAAAAAAACTTTCAGGAAAAATTAGGAAAAAAGTTTTTTGCAAAAATAGTTTAGGGAAAACATTTGTCAGGAAAAATTAATTAGTTGCCCTCCTTTAATTAATTAGTTTGCCTCCTCCTAGCGAAATAGTCCTAAGTGCATTTATTTTCGAAATGGAGTTCATTTGTTTTGTTTTTGAAAAACATGTATTGTTTATATTATTCCATTTCGAAAATAAATGGACTTCAGACTATTTTGCTAAGGAGGGCAGTTAGGAAAAGTGGCGAATTAGGAAAAAAAAATTTTTTTCAAATGTTAATTAGGAAAACAAATTTTTACGAAAAATAGATTAGGAAAAATTAACTAGGGAAAACATATTCTAGAAAAGATGGATTAGGAAAAACATTTTTCAGGAAAAATTAATTAGGAAATGATATATTACAACATAAGGGCTGCAAAAGAAAAAATTTGACGTCGAGGCCGATTTTGAAAAAACCTCGGCGAAGTTTTGCGGTTCTTGTGTTGTAAGCTACTTTTCATCACAAATGACAGCGTAAAAAATGTATTTTTAAAACGCGCTAACTGTGATGAAAACAAATTTTTAGGAAAAATGGGTTAGGAAAATATTTTTCAGGAAAAATGAATTACGAAAATATTTTTCAGGAAAAATTAACCAGGAAAAAAAAATTTTAGAAAAAATGGATTAGGAAAAAAAAATGCCAGAAATCCTTCGCTAAAATAAATGATTGTACAAATTGTATGTCTAAATCCGGGGCAATTTGCCAATTGGATTTTGCCAATTGTTTGCAAAATTCGGGGTTTGGATTCGAGAGATCCCGGATCCCGGTCCTGTCCCGGACCTAGCAGAGGTGGCAAACCGTATTAATGTAAGGAAAATATTAATGTAAGCGGTTAGGTTCGGTTCTGGTTTTTAGATGAAGACATAGGCTTAACAACCATGGTTTTTTGAGGCTCCGGTTTTTCAAGGGAATATGACTGATTATGGTTCTGGTTCTTGTTTTATTTTCAACAAGTAATAAGGTTCGGATTCTTTGGTTTGGTTTTTTATTCTATCTACCTGGTTTTAACCATGGTTTTTTGGCTACAAACCAGGTTTTCTTAAACTCAAAATTAAAAAACCATGGATTTTAAGACAAAAACCAAGTTTTTTTTAGCTAATAGAACATGGTTTTTGGTTTGGTTTTGGTTTCATACTGTCTTCTTTATTGATTGCGGTTCTGATTCTGATATTTTGGTTATAATGTTCCAATTGGTTTGGTTCGGTTTGGGTTAAAATAATCTGGAGTTAAGGGTGATTCAATATGGTTTTGTTTTTTGAAACAAAAAAGTTAAAAAACCAGCCGGTAAAACCAGTGCGGTTTAATTTGGTGTTCCATCCCTGGCCAAAATCAGGGGTCCGAATCCGATGCCGGTGCCAGCCGCGGCCGTCTCAAATCTCGGGCCGATGCCGATGCCGATTCCATAGTATTTATTCAACTCCCGATTCCGATGCCGGCACTAAAAATTTCGAAGTGCACATGCCGATGCCGATTTCGGATATGATAAATAATCCGATACCGATGCTAGCATGGCCGCACCGGCCAAAATTTTCAAGCTTCGGATTCCTGGTCAAAATCGGCGGAAACGACATCTTTCACCGAGTTAGACTGCTGACTCAGGCATTCCACCAAAGTCAGCATAGCTCTATAAGAGCCTAAGCCATTCAATATACAGTTAGTACATATATCTCTCGCTGGCTATCCTACCAAAAATATCTTTCCTCTTAAAAAAATTATAACGGCATGTTCTTAAAATATCTCTTAAATATTTTTCATTCATCCTATGCTTGAATCACTCGTGACACGATTTTTAAGTAACGGTTTTTTTTTTCAATTCTTCGCCACAGAAAAAAAAAAAAAAAAAAGTAACTTCCGATTTCAAGTGAATCGATAATTCTTAACTGTACGCGAATTTTTAAAAATGGTTTTGAAGCCCTCTCGATCCTCTTTCCCTATTGTTCTTATATGGCACTTGTAATCGCTACGAAGGAATCACATAAAAAAAAAAAAAAAAAAAAAAAAAAAAAATTATTCACTTCACTTTTTTCTAAAAGCGCACGTGTTCCGATTATTAAAAAAAAAAAAAAGTGACAAATTTTGTGGATTTAGAAACCGCTTAATACCGCGATTAAGGAAATTTGTTGCTAAACTTTTATAATAATCAAAGTCAAAATAACCGATAATAGGATTTTCAATTTTCCTTGTCGGATTACTATTATTGGTAATGTATATTATGCGTTTTTGAGGGGTGGAATTGTTTATTTTTATTGTTACTGCGGTTTTTATTCCAGTCCCGACGTATTAAATCAAAATGACCCTATACTGACGTCATCGCTTATCCGGGAATCGTAAAAATTAAGGAAATTATAAACATTAAATCGTTCGGGAAAATGCAAGTCAGTGCAAAATGCATCAAAGAAATTAAATTTCGGTCTTTTCTTGGAACTCGAATTTTTCAACTCAGATTTCAAAAAATATTCCGATAAGAAGCCTTCCAGCGGAGGCATGCAAACCCTTCAGCTAGGGCCTTTGCAAACACTTCAATCATCCAAATAATAAATTATCAATAGATTTTTTTTTTTTTTTGTCTATTTATAAGCTTTTGTATTGTGTTTTCGGTACGTGACATCTTGAGGACGCCGCTTTAAATTCCCGGGATGCACCTTATTTCCTTATAAATAAATGCAACTAATTTCAAGTGGAAGGCAAATATTTATTTTTGATGATACGCCTACATGGCGCTACGAGTAATTATTCAATTTTCTGATCGTGTAATACAAACTGAAAAAGCATTTAAATCATTAAATTCCATGTAACGGCATGAAACAAAAAAAAAAAAAAATAATTATAATTACCAGATTGAAATCTAAATGCTTCCCATTTTTTTTTTTTTTTTTCTGGTAATGATTTTATGGTGTGCAATTTTTTTTTTCCTACCGCCCTCGCCCTTACCACGCATTTTAAGTGAGATAGTGAACAGAAATTATAAGTTGAGTCTGGGTCAAATCCCCGAAAAATTATTTCGGGGATTTGAATTTTACATTTCAAATATTAATTTAATTTTTAAATAATTAAAATAAATTTTTTTCGGGTTCAAAACTCAAAAATTTTTCGGGGATTTGATTTTTGGGTTTATAGTGAATTATTTTAATTTTAATGTCATAAAATTGCAGAATGAAATTGTACAAATTTTTCTTAAATACGCGGTTCTCTGAAGGTCACGCGACGCGAAGATTTGCGGTTTAGCTTACGACGAATTTAATGCGATGTGAAGAGCGAAGTACGCAAGCTAAGTACATTTTTAACTGTACTACTAATATTCGTTTTATCGTAAAGTTTTAAAAAATATGATGATTTCATATCGGACACCAATCTAACCACGATATTTTTTAAAAATTTACGATAAAGCGAATATTAGTAGTACAGTTAAACAGTTACTTAGTTTATGTACTTCGCTCTTCACATCGCATTAAATTCGTCGAAAGGTAAACCGCAAAACTTCGCGTCGCGTGAGTTTCAGAAAACCGCGTATTTTAAAAAAATTTGTACGATTTCATTCTCCAATTTGATGACATTAAAATTAAAATTATTCATTATAAACCTAAAAAATCAAATCCCCGAAAAATTTCTGAGTTTTGAACCCGAAAAAAAGAAAATTATTTTAATTATTTAAAGATGAAATTAATATTTGAAATGCGAAATTCAAATATTCGGGAATTTGATCTGGCCCCAATCAACAGAAATTGTAAGTTAAAAAAAAAAAGAAAAGAAAAAGAGTAAATGTTTCCTCTTGCTTTTTTTTTTTTTTTTTTCTTCTTTTATTTATCACTATTAAAAATTTAAAATAGACTCGTGTAAAGACAATAATAGTAATTTCTACAAAAATATTGTCCCAGTACAACCCTTGACGTTGTACACCCCCTCAGCACATGAAAATAATACCCCGTTAAAAGCATATCTGTGTATCTGAATAAGTGAAATCGTGTACCATCAGGAGCAGTAATATTTTCCTACATTTCCTAACCTGTGTTTATTTACAATTTTTTTTTTTTTTTTTTTTGGCAGACTTTCAAAAAAATAAATTTTTCTTCTACGAAGGACGAAGAACTTTTGCCAGAATTATTACTTTAACTTTTTTTTAGATTCCAAGTTTTTTTTTTTTTTTTTTTTTTCAAAAAAAAAAAAAAAAAAAAAAAAAACAATCTACCGAAACATCATTCATTTCGACGAGTGAGATCCCAAGAGAGAAATAATCGGATTTGCTAATGAAACGTTGGATTTGTCGTAGAGAAAGCTTTTGCGAGATCACAAAAGGGAGACGAAAAAAAAAAAATGAAGAACCGGTACGAAAAAAAAAAAATCGAGAGAAAATGCGAAAAGGTGTTTTTTTTTCCTTCTGCTAAAGTGTTATGCGATTCAAAACAATAATAAAAAACATCCTTGGAATAAGTTTAGAGAAAACTGTCGACCGTGAAAAAAAAAAAAGAAAAAAGAAAAACAAACAGAAAAATAAGAGACCGTAGTTACATCCAACCCTTCGAAAAGAGGGGTTGACTATCCCCAGGGGCTGGGGCTGGGGGTTGAGCGTTAAGTACTACCGTAGAGCGCTAATCTCTAACCGACCTTCTCGAATTCATTGCGGAGCTTTTCGCGACCGAACTATGCTCAGAACCTTTGATACGTTGAAATCTCTTGTTTTCAACCCCCGGGAAGGGAGAGAAGAAGAACAAGATCCTTATTCGGGAATAAAATTTTGAGAATAAGAAGGATGCCGCGCCAAAACATCGAAAAATTTTCCTTTTTTCTTATATGCCGGGGGGGTGAATGAAAATCGGGGTTTACGGGTTTCGGGGCGTATCGAAAAACCGTGAAGATGGTAAATTAGTCAACATCTGTCGTTTGAGGAAAAGGGGTAAATTAGGTTAAATTTAACTTGATTTGATTTAATTTTGTTAAAGAAGGCGAAAAGGGACGGAGGGTCAATGAATTAAACGATGGTTAAAGGAGAAAATTGTTGAAGAAAATTGGTCCTGATATTTTTGTTTTCAAGGTAAAAATGGGGAGAGTTTTCAGATGATTTTGGCTTCGTAAAACGATTTTTGTAAAGAAACAAAAAAAGCCTGAGGATAGGCGTTTTTTATTTCTGCCACAATAATATACGAGCTTGAGCCACACATGGGTGTCAAGAGGCCGAAGTCGGTAAAAATTGGTTGGAGCCGATGCCGGCATCGGCATCGGCATCGAAATAGCCAAAAAGCCAAAATTACTGCAGCAGCAGCCAGCGCCGGCACCGGAATAGCAATATTTTTACCTCTGGTGCTGCTGCCGGAGTCGATTCCAGCATCGGTGTCAGCACTGCCATCAATTTTGTCATTTTTTTTTTTTTTTTTAAGAAAAAAAATTGAATTAGCTGCTTACTGTTGTGCTGGTTAATACAATCGGCCGCTTAAAATGATCAAAACTCGTGTCTTTCTCAATTAAATTCAGCATTGCCATCGGATCATCGAGGGATCATGATTACCAGATAGGTGTCAGCACCAGCACTGGCACCAAGTTTAAAATAAATTATCTAGCACTGGCACCAGCTTCGGCACCGACCTGAGTTTTTAGCTGCTAGTGATGGCGATAATTTATCGATATATCGAGGAAAAAAATATCGATTTTTTTCCCGATATTCCAAGTTTTCGATATTCGATGTATTCATATTTTTTTCCTCGATAAAATAAATATCGAAATTTCTTTTTTCCCACCGATTCTGAGGGCAAACTTGTCTATTTCCACGACGATTTTCAAAACAAACCAAATATTTTTCAAAGCTCGACCGAATATAACTCCTTCTTTCGGCTCGAGCTGCAAACTTGATCTCATTCTTGAAATTTTTACCTTCGACTCCTGTGATGTAACATCCTATTAAGTTCAAAAAATTTTAAAGTCTTAAAGGAATTCAAAAACATTGTTTTTCATCTAAAACTAAAAATTTGAAGCTATACCTATCTGATATATTGATATATCGGCCATTTTCAGCCGATTATCGAGTATATCGTTATCGAAATTTTTAAAATATCGATTGTCGGAATATTGATATATTCAAAATTATCGCCATCACTATTAGCTGCCCGAGGCTGGCCTCGCCCAGGACTCCTAGCAAAAAACGAGGAGTTGCTCATACTCTCCCAAAAAAAAACTTATGTTTTTTTGCCATATTTTGGCTTTTCGCTCAAAAACGGGACGAGATATAAAAAAAAGGACTTCAGATTCGTGATTTACAGAAAATTTCTGGTAAGAAACCACATTTTTTTGCGAAAAAAAAATTGTCGATTTTTTTTCTCTTATCGCAATTTTCGGAATTTTAAGTTTAAGTCGCCACGCTTTCCCATCGAGCAAAAAATTTTTAAAAAAATTTGGATTTATCAGTACACCAAGGACAACCATTTTTGGGGTTAAGCGATTTGAAATTCGAAAAACGGCCAAAATATGGGACACCCTATGAGACAGTATTTAGGCTTTCAAACTAAAAGACTTAATTTCCAAAGAATTAGTAGCGTAAAACGCTTGCTAGCTCCAATTTTACCGTCGGTCAAGCGAGTGACAACATGCCCTCTTTACAATTAAAAGCAATAAATGAGCATAACTCTACATAGCATCTCGAAATTTCTCACAGCATACCAGTCAATCGTTTATTTTGAAGAGAAAAAAAAAGAAAGAAAAGAAAAAATACAAGGAACCAAATACCTAACAGTTTAATCTCGGACTGTGAAATTTATCTCACTTTTGGTAATTATTTTAGACTTGGGACCTCTTACTTTTGTCACCATTTCATGTCATGTTAAAATATTGACATTTTTTTATTTTTAAAAATGACGCGATACCCATCTTGTCTATTTTACATTTTGACATATGATGAGTCATCCTCCAAAAAAAAAAAAAAAAAAGAAATCCTTGATAATTAATAATTAACGCACAAATGAAATCTCAGAGGAAATAATTAATTAAACAAAAAAAAGCAGAAAGTGGGTCAGAATCTTTAATTTTTTCTTCCAACATGAATCATAAATGACATTTTTTTTTTCTTCTTTTTCTTTTCGAAAATCCATTAAAAGCAATTTTACAGTTTCTAATTTACTTTCTTTTCGAGTGTTGCTCTTTCGAATAATATTGATCTTTTTTTTTTTTTTTTTTTTTTTTTTTTTTTTAATAATATTTGGATTCAAACGAATTTAAAATCTTGCTTTTTTTTTTGGTGCTCATAAGTGAATCGAGTCTGATCAATAAATTTTTATTATTTTTTTTTTCGTAATGGCGGGATAATTATAAAAATAATGCGTCAAGGACAAGAGCGGAAGAGTAAAAGCGATTCATCTAATAGGGAATTTTCGGTCGATGGTGTAGGCGCCATCTCAATTGCATTTGTCTAGGAAGCTCCCAACATAAATCACGGAGATACCACAAAACATTCTCGCTTTAGACTTTCGGGTTCTTATGCATCTAAATTTCAATTTCCTTTTCGGAATAAATAGGTAAATCAGGGTGTGATTTAAGCATGGGAGGGAAGCAAAACAATCCTGTTAAAAAAGAGTTAAAAATGAAACGAAAAGTTTTTCCTAAATTTGACGTCTTTTTTTTCCCCCGGGGAAATTCCGACCATGTTTTCACCCTAAAATTTGAATTCGAGAGCAATAAAAATAATCATAAAAAAAATAATGCTTCGTAATCCTCAAATTTTAATCATTGCAATGACACTTTTAATCAAAAAATAACAATAATACTAATCTCGAAAACAAATGATTAGAAACGAAAATCCTCGAAAAGTCGTTGATGCGTTTCATTGGCGTCGTGGAATAAAAAGAACAAGTGGCGCGAGAGTGATTCGGTAAAGAAGAAACGAGGGGTTGAAACAAGGGCTTTTTATAAAACATGATATGTGACCATTTTTTTTTTCCTATTCGAATTCGAACGTTTAAATCCTTTCCGGTTCAAAAACCTTCTGATTGATTTAATCGGGGGATGAAGGCTTCAGCAGGCTTTAGCAGGCTTTAGCAGGCTATGACTGGTCAAGAAGGCCTAACCCCCCCCCCCCCCCCCCCCATTGGCCTCGAAGTGCGAATTACTTGCGACTAAGCGGAGGTACTACCAGTGGTCAACGGCAAGAGGAAACCACCCGGTACGAAAAAAATATACATAAATGATATAAAAATAATGCATAAATCATACCAAAAATTGGACATACATAAAAAATGCATAAATTATGTATAAACAACTTAAATTTTTTACCGGAAACAATTTCTTCACTCTCCAATATAATGATGCATAAATGTAAAAATTATGCATATTCAAATTTTGGTACTTAAGAAAATATCCATAAAAGTTGCAAAAATTATGCCCAAATTTTTTTACAAATGGGACAAAAATAACACATTTTTTATGTATTTTTGCATTTATTTTGCAAAAAGTTTCTACACTTTTTGCATTATTTTTCGTACGGGACCAGACTAAAAAATGAGATCGGTGAACCGATCAAAGTGCTTTATCGACGAATTATGAAATGTATATTATAAATAATATACATAACGGTTAGATTTTTGATCAGAGGTCCACCAAAGCCACTGTACGGGCATACGGAATCTGAATTTTGGAAAAATAATTTTAAATTCGGAATCCTCTACCCCGAAAATATTCTCAAAAATACGGTTAGATTTTTGATCAGAGGTCCACCAAAGCCGCAATACTGGCATAAGGGATTCGAATTTCGGAAAAATTATTTCAGATTCGGAATCCTCTACCCCGAAAATATTCTCAAAAATTCGGTTAGATTTTTGATCAGAGGTCCACCAAAGCCGCAGTACGGGCATAAGGGATTCGAATTTCGGAAAAATTATTTCAGATTCGGAATCCTCTACCCCGAAAATATTCTCAAAAATTCGGTTAGATTTTTGATCAGAGGTCCTCCAAAGCCGCAATACTGGCATAAGGGATTCGAATTTTGGAAAAATTATTTCAGATTCGGAATCCTCTACCCCGAAAATATTTTCAAAAATACGGTTAGTTTTTTGTTAGCTCCCACGAGAAACCCGCCAATCAGCATCCAAATCGCTTTGTTGACGTAATCGATGACGTCATATCGTGACGTTTCAAAAGTCGACATATCGGTTTTTAGGCCTATACCCATACTTTTAGCCCTGCTCACCGTTTCTGAACCACTCAACAGAATTTAACCAAATTTCAATGGTAGCGTATCTGGATGAATATCTACTGCAGTACGAAAATAGGACTCAATTGGTAGCTGCGTTCGCGATTTATAGTCAAAAAAGATCTTGAAATTGTTGAAAATTTAACATTTTCACTCACTGCTTCCGAATTCCTGGATCGATTTAACTCAAAAACTAATCAGCACCTACATTTCATTAGAAGTTGCTACCCACCAAAAATCATCGAAATCCGTTCTTTCGTTTTTCTGTTTTTCCTCCGACAGACACTTTTTTTTCCACATATATTCATATATTCATACACACATACACACATACACACATACATAAATACGCACATTGCCATACACTGTGGCGACCGGAGTTCCAGAACCGTATAAGTCCAAAATTTTACCCGGCCAAGGTCACGCCCTTTGCACGTGCTCGGGTCGTGATCAGCGCGTGATCACTCTGGCGACCAGGGTATTGGTCGCCAGAGTGCACAGGTCGCGAAAGTGATAAGGGAATTTGCACAATCGGTCGCCAAAGTGACGAAAATGTACGCGCACACATACACACATACACACACACGGCCACCATCCAAATTTTGCTTTTTTCGGCATCAGGGGACTTCAAAACGTGTAAAAATATCAAAAACTAAAAATCTGAAATTTGTGCTAAAAACAATGCTTTATTCTCCCTGCGGTCGATAAAGCAAAAAGAAAACGTTCCCCGTTTTTGAGCGTATTTTAGGAGCGAATTGTGTGACTTGAAAAATAAAGGACCAGACATGTCCAAACACGATTTGAAATAGCCTGTTAGAAATCAAAGAAATGAACTAATATGCTTCTGCGTCCAAAAATATTTGCTTGGCTCCTATGCTTAGCTTACCTACGTTCAGCTCATTTTCATCAATAACGAATAAGTAATAACTTAATGATCTTTCTTTAGTGGCAGTATTTAGTTCCTCAGTTCCACAAGCTAAGCATAGAGCAGTAAAATTCCACGGGATGACGTAAATTACGTCGCGGCATTTCAGTGTCACTTGACCAAACCGACGCGTTGGCACACTGTTGTTTTTACACTATGAAGTCCGCTTTCTGATTTTAATTTTTCAGTCCTCGTTTTCGGTACTCGATCTTCGGTCTTTCATCTTCCGTCCTCGATCTTCAATCTTTAGCATTGAATTTCCGTCTTCATCTTCATTTCCATTCTGAACTTCCATGTCTTCTTTATCAATACCTTTTTCTACATTCTTCATCTTTATTTTCTTCTTCTCCACCTTTTTCCTCGATCTACTCTCAACTCTTTCAGTTTGGGTCTTTCCTGGAAAACGATCCCTTTTGTCCAACCTTCTGTCACTTCTTCATCATTTTTAAATGCTTATTATTAATTCAATCGAACACTGCCATTGTATTATTTACATATGCACCTTTTATCAACTTGTCGTAATATTAAAAGATTCATTGTCACCCTAAAATCCCCGATCGCTCTTCATCGCGGAATAATTCACGGAAGGATTTAATTTTGATTTCCTCCCCTTATAATAACTCAGACAATTGATTCTATAAAATGGTAACTAGTTCATGAATATACAGATGTAATCTGTATAAAGCAAAAAAAAAACAAAAGTTGTCGCGTTAAAAGGGCATAACGCACTATGTCCCCATTTTTATGCAAAAAATATTTTTTTGCATAAATGCGTTCAAAATTAACGAAATTAAACTTTTAGGAAGAATTTTTTTGATTGAACGGATTTATTCTCGGAATAGATTTTTTCCCCCTTTGAAAGCTTCTAAACCGTAAGTGACCACGAATGAATGTAAGAATTCGGCAATGTATTTTTCACTAGCAGCATTAGCAGGCTTCATTATTGACTAACATTTTTACTATCGGCTATATCATTTGCATTGTTAGCTGTCATTTGTACCATTGTCAGGAAAAGCGTGAAGATCTTCACTTCTTCTAAAGCGAACAAAAAAACGAACATACAAATATAAAACAGATAAAGAAGATAATGATGAAGACTCAGACGAGACGAAGGTAAAGGTGAAAGTGAAGATGAAGCAGAGAAGAAGTGATAAAGATGGAGATAAAGATGAATGAAGATACAGATACAGAAGATAAAAGATGAATAAAGATAGAGATGCAAATGAAGATAAAGATGAATGAAGATGCAAATGAAAATAAAGATGAATGAAGATGCAGATAAAGCAAAGAAGAAGAGATGAAGATAAAGATGAAGATGAAGATGAAGTTATAGATGCAGATACAGAAGATAAAATATGAATAAAGATAGAGATGAAGATGAATTTAAAGATGAATAAAGACAGAAAGGAAGATCAACATTAATAACTATAGAAATGAAGATGGAAGAAAATAAGGAATGAGATGAAGATGCAGACAAATGTCGAGATGACAATGCAAAAAATAAAGACGAAGAATGAGCTGGAGGAAGATGAAGAAAAAGAGCTTTTACATAAAAATAAATTGAAGATCAGGATGAGAATAAAGAAGAAAAAAAGAAGAACAAGATAAGGAATACAAGAGACAGAAAAGTTGAGGACAAAGACTAAGACAAAAGATAAAGTGAAGTGGCGATGAAGATGAAGAAGTAGAAGATAAAATGAAAATGAAAGCAAAAATGAAGGTAACTTAAAGGCAAAGGCTGAAGATGAAGATAATGATGAAGAAGTTAAAGAAAATGATAATGAAGAAAATAAAGATAAAGATGAAGATGCTGAAGAAGTAGAAGATAAAATGAAAATGAAAGCAAAAATGAAGGTAACTTAAAGGCAAAGGCTGAAGATGAAGATAATGATGAAGAAGTTAAAGAAAATGATAATGAAGAAAATAAAGATAAAGATGAAGATGAAAAGCAAAGACGAAGACAATGGTGATGATGCCAAAGCCAAAGTCAAAGAAAAGACATATGAAGATTGACGGAGGCAAAGATGGGGAAGATGATGAAGAATATGATGAGGCTGAAGAGCATAAAGATAAAGAAGAAAATAAAGAAAATGTAGAAGACGAGATTAAAGATGAAGATGAAGATGAAGATGAAGATGAAGATGAAGATGAAGATGAAAATGACTATGAAGAAATGAAAAATGAAGACTGAAAGGTTTAAAAAGATGGGAAGATGAAGAAATTGTAGAAGATAAGATTAAAGATGAAGACGAAAATGACGATGAAATAAAAAATGAAGATTTAAAGAGTAAGAAGATGGGGAAGATGAAGAAAAGGTAGAAAATGAGATTAAAGATGAAGATGAAAATGGCGATGGAATAAAAAATTAAGACTGAAAGGGTAAGATTATGGGGAAGATGAAGAAAATGGAAGATGAGATGAAAGATGAAGATGAAAATGACGATGATGGACTGAAAGGGAAAGGCGAAGAAGATGCAGATGAAGAACATGAAAATGAAGATAAAGAAAATATAGAAGATGAGATCAAAGTCGAAGATGAAGATGACGAGGATAAAGAGATGAACATACTGTGGAGAAAAGAAAGATAATGATTGGAAGGGGAGGAAGATGGAGAAGATGAGTGAAGATGGATATGAAGATCATGAAAATAAAGATGAATAAAATGTAAGACACGAAGTTGAAAATAGAGTTGTTATTATTAAGCAGGTGGAGAGTAAGACTTAATAAACAAAACGAAATAGACTGGAAGATGAAGACAAGGAAGGTGAGCAAGAAAGAAAAGAAAACGGACTAAGAAAAAGTAGACTAAGCATAAGTAGAGAGAAAAAGTATAATGCAGGAGGGATCGAAGATATAAAGATGTCATTTTTATTAGTTTGAGTTGACACTTTTTTATTATAGCATACATTTCATTCTAATCATATCTGAAACCGCCCTATTTTTATTTTTATCGCTTAACAAAAATAAAATTCAAAAGGAAATCGAAGCTCCGGTTGATTTTTAAAATCAAACCTAATTTAAATTTGCATGTGTAGAAGGATGACGATTTAATAAAGTTAAAAAACATGAATGGAAAATTAAAAAAAAAAAGAAAGAAAGGGGACAACTAGGATAGAAATACAGCCCCAGGCATGACGTAATAAGCACCAGATGACAGGGCGGTACAGTTTCTACTTAATAAAATGATTACAAGGGTTAAAATGGGAGGTTCCCGTTGCAAACTAATGACAAAGACCCGCTTAAATTCGTCAACCTGGAGAATCTCAATGATTAAATATTTGCCGTAAAGAGTCACTGATCCGATTGTAATCGAACAAAATATTAAATCCGATTTCCCCTATATATTTTTTTTCCTCGACTTTTTTTTTTTTTTTCCTTTTCATTTCCTTGATTCATTATCATTACTCTCGGTATCATTTTCTTGGAAGCGTTAAAGGGGAAAAAGGCAGAGAAGGAAGAAGAAAAACAACCAATCCTGTAAACAAAGTAATGAAATCATAGCCTCATTTTCTTGTATAATTAAATTATTTTTAAGCGAGAGGTCACAGAGAAAGGGTGTAAGTAATCTGTTTATACTCTGAATGCTCCATGTCCCGACAGCTTCATTAGAGGGTTTGAATTTAGCAGAAATGATTGTGCTCAGGGTGGGTGTCGTCGAGGGTCATTACACCGATTAATGCAATATGACAAACTTAAATACGTTTCTAAACGATAGGGTCAAAAATCGAATTATTGCCGCCCCCCTCCCCCTAAAAAAAAAAAAAAAATAAATAAACTTTTTCGAATCCTTTTCGATTTTCTAAACCGATTACTAAACTCTGGAATAAGACGTTTTAAATAACAAGATTTTATTTAAAAATTTAACGACAGCTGAAAGATTTATAAAATACAATTAACTAAATACATAAGAAGACTTTTAAGGGTTAGAAGTCGATTAAAAAAAAAAATTATTATAAAGAAGTTAGTAACACGAGAAGTCGGATTTATGCGTAAGGAATTCCTTTGGAATACATCAGGTGCATTTTGTCCGTCACTTAAAAAGATTTCCCAAGTGGGTCGTACGTCTAGGCAAAACACGAAAAGCGATCGTTTCAATCTGACGGAACGGAATGACTTTTGATTTTTTCCCCCAATTAAAAGGAAGAAAAGTGAAATAGGACGTGACTGTATCGAAAGTTGGTGTACTCAGGGGGGAAAATAGGCCTAGGCAAAGCGCTAACGGTTTTTGGGTATCTACTCAAAGTCCTGTAGTTTAATTAATTTTTCTTTAATAAATTTATTAATAAGCTTTGAAGTATATTTATATACTACCTGGAATTGACCGTTTGGTTACATAAGTTAAAAATAGAAGAGACGTGCCAATTCCGAAATGGAGATACGTTACATTTAAATAAATATGCTTCCTTTTAAGGTCATAAAAACAGATGATAATGTATTAATAAATCCTTATGGCCATTTCGGCTTGAGCCATCATCAGAGATACTAGAAGTTGAAAAATCAAATCAGAAATCAGAAAACAAAATGGAGATACGTTATTTTTGCTTGCATGGGCAGAAATGGTGTACTGAAATTCCTTCACCTGGCATCAGTGGGTCATCGTATACGTTTCAGTACATTATCATTTCACAATAAAGAACTTTCAGCGAAAACTAGTAAAGCATCCCTATCAGAACGAATTAGACCTAGCCGTCTAGATTACAGCTAAAAATTTAGCTATGAAATTAGACATCCTTTCGAAGTCTAATAGAAAGCTAACATCAGGTCTAATTTTAAAAAATTGAGACGTCTATTAGATGATTTTTAGCTGTGAAAGTAGACATTTCTCTTAAAGGAGAAGGAAGATTCAGAAAAGGAAGAAGAAGGGATAAGAATGAAAAAGAAAAATATAAGAAAAGAGGGAAGAAGAAGAAAAAAGAAGGAAGGAAAAAAAAGTAGAAGAAAGAAAAAGAGAGAAGGAAGACGAAAGAAGAAAAAAGACGAATGAAGAAGGAAGAAGAAAGAAGGAAGAAGTAGAAGACAGAAAGAAAAAGAAAGGAACAGGACGACAAAGAAAGGGAAAAAAGAAAAGAAAAAAGAATTAAGGGAAACTAATTTACTGTACTGTCGAAAATATTCGAAGTTCCCAAAAGTAATTTGAGACATAAATACCCTTGTTCTCTTAGTAAAATAACTAGAGAAGTGGCTTAGTGGACAGCATTGTCGAAAAAAAAAGAAAAATGCGGATGACGGGTTCGATTTCAAGTTGAGGCTCATCTATTTTTTTCGTCATTAAAAAGAAAAATAGATATCTGTTAGTTTTAAAACTTAGAAGTCTATTAGCTTTTTATTAGCTGTGACATTTTTGGAAATGGCTGCAATTTAGACGTGATATAGTCCAAATAAAGAAAACTAATAGCTTTAGCCTTCTGAAATTTAGAAGGCTTTTAGACATCTAATAGCAGGATTTTTCTGATAGGACCATTTAGGTTTTATTTTGATATCAATTTGGAATCGAAACTCAAAGTAAAACTTAGATGAATTTTTTTCAAATGTTCTTTGAGTATCGTTTCGGTTCCATTTCAGAATCATTTCGGGGTCGGTGTTCACTCTAAAATTTATAAGTGCCTTCATTTTTCATTATGGTATCTTTCCATAATCGATTTATCATCATTTAGATTTCTTTTTGGCACCCCTTTGGTATCATCGATGGTATCAATTTAGTATCGGTTTGTGACCGTCTCCACCTGAAAGTCATTAACCAAAAGTGCAACAGTCATCAGTGAAGACAGTCCAGAAAGTACATTGATGAGTTTTGCTCATTTCCCACATTTACATTTCAAATCACAACCATCGTTGTAGGCCTGCAAACTATTCTCAAATATGCCCTCGATTCAGATCGGCATAGAATGTTTTGATATACCGGTATTATCAAAGCATCCTATTTCGATCACCTGTATAATACCGAGGACATATTCGAGTCTTTGCCAGTATTTTCGGTCATGCTGGTCCGGTAGGGTCGAAGCCTTTTCCGATTGTTTTCGAAACCCCCGACCTTCTTTACTCCCGCTCGGCTATCCTACAACATCCTCGGTTTGACCCTAACTTTCTTAGATTTACTTGCGGAATTCCATGAAATTCCTCTAAAGCTAATCATGGTGGATGTAGCTTGTTGACGCAATCTTCGTCTTGGATGCGGGGCTCCCGCCTTTGAATCGTTTGACTCAGCAAAATGATTTCGTTATTTGTTTATTTATAAAACGAAGTCTATGGTGGCTACCAATATACATTTTAATCACACAGTATTCGAAAACTGAAGCATCACTTGAAATTTTAATTAAAACAGTGAGCTAATACTTCAAGTTTGTAACACACTTTACACTTGAAAATCCAATACTTCCAAATGATAAAACAACGAAACGGGCGCTTTATTTCACAAACACACTATGTGTGGGGAGGGAAAATGCAAATTTTATCCGATTCCTCGGGAAAAAAGAAAATTTTCTTTAAACGAGCAGTTTTCCATCATCGATCTCGAGGAAAAGGAAAAGAAGAAAAAAAAAAAAAAAAAAAAAAAAAAAAAGAGTGCGGTCGGAAGAAGCAAGAAGTCGCTCGACCGTGGAGCCCTCTTCCACTTTCATTTGTTAATGTGCTGGCTGCAACCACGAAATGATTCAGTGCCGTCAGCAAGGAGGATAATTTTTTTTTTTTTTTACTTTCGAGAAAATGTTTTTCCTCGGAAAATTGGAAAGATTTCATCAAAAGTCCTTTTCATCAAATTTAAGTTCTCGGAAATAGCCAACGGCTGGAAAAGTTTTTTTTTTTTCTCTTATTTTTATTCGATCAAAAATTGAAAAAAATTTCAGGTATTTTTTTTTTTTCCTTCAGTCGAACGAAAATTATAATTTTCCTCGAACCCTACGATTAATCAGCGTGACTTTTTTTTTCCTTTTCAATTTTTGCATTCATTCGAAAAGAAAAGAAAAATAATAAAAACGCGCGACCCTCAGATGACAAAATGAAAACCACTTGAATATATATCGAAAGCGCAATTTCGACGGAAGAGTCGAATACCCTCGTAAGTGAAATATCGGGAGGGGTTGGTAGCTTTGGTTCCGATTGTTAAAAGACGTATTGTGACAAGTCCAAGGGCAGAGATTAAACTCGCAGAAAAACCCGAGGTTAAGCTTACAAAAAAGAAAAACTTTTTTTTTTTTTTCAATGCGTTTTCCTTCCCTTTTTTTCTTTTTTTAAGATTTTTCCAAATTAAAAAATTACAGCGGGAGTTTCCCTAATCAATTTTTTTTTTTGTATATACACTGAGGGATGACATCGTTAGATCGACATTAGGATAATTAAATATCGTCGATAAAAATTTCAAAGAGAATTAATAGCCCAAATGTAAATGGGGCAGGGGTGACTTTTAGGACAAATAAAATTATTTATGATTTGACTTTTTTGTCACAAATATAAATCCTCAGATTTTTTTATTTGATTAGTTTGCACTACTGACTGTCGATTTCACTACTAACGGTGTCATTTAAAGTACTGACTGAGTCATTTGCGGTACTGTTTGTCTCAGCTCCATCGCTGACTGTGTCATTTTCATCAATGCCTCAGTGCAGAACTAGACCAAGTTCATTCAAGGATTGCAACTTCTTATTTCAAATCCGACTTTACATAAGGTATACAGGTTCAACGGTTGGCAGTGCGGATTTTATGTCTTCTAAGTTTATTTTGTAATTTTGTTTATAAGGTAGGACGGGGTGGGTCGCACCATCCTGAGGCATCACTACATCCTATTTCAAGAATCAGACTGAGGAGCAGGACCTTGCCATTTGCACAACCGACTGTTGCCAAAAAAAAAAAAAATTTGGCCTTAAGTTTTATGTTCATTCTTCGAGCTTTGCTCTCCTGCTTCCTTCGAGCTCCCCGAAATGTTTTCCCAACAGAAACCAGGAAAAATAAAAATAAAAATAAATTCGTCCCGCTTTCTGATATTTAGTAAGAAGCATCCCGGAGTCTTTGTTAGTCTTACCGAAAATGATTAATGAAGAAAGATTTCCACAAAGTAGAAACTCGATATTCGATTTTAAACAAAATTTTGATCCATTCATGAGGAAGAAACTCACACCATGAAAACCTATTTCGTTTCATAACATCCATTAGTCCCTCACTTTAAGAAGATCCATTTTTCGATTCCGCGTTTCCGACGTCCTCCGGATCAACTTAGGAAATTTTTCTATAAAGAATATTTACTCTGCCTAAAATGAAAACTTTCCATCCTGTTTTATATGTGATATCAAAGAATTTTTTATATTTTCCGCCTTTTCCGTTTTTCCACGTATATATTATGTGCTTCGACATTTCGAGACGTTCAACCGGGTTTTTCCTTTCCGTATATACAGACAATGAATTTTTTTTTTCCTATCTCATCTTCTCCTTCTTCCACCTCCTTTCCGATCTGATCAACTTTAGCATGTTCCGACAAGCAAAATTTTCAGGTATTCAAAAAAAAAAAAAAAATTAATTTTGTATCTTTTTCGAAAATTTTTTTCCCTTGGCTGGACGGAAAAACTCGTTTCCAACTTTTTTTGAAAATTAAAATGCATTTCCCTTATTCACTTAACGGTTTTGTTTCGAAGCATCCGGTCAAAAGTGGAAATGGAGGATCCCTGCCAGGCTAAATAGATTACGAGGGGCTATTTTCTTTCCCATCGCCGTGAAACTTTATTTTTCGAATCTCCGGTTTTTTTTTTTCGTTAAAAAAAAAGGATAAATAAAAATAAAAACAAGAGAGGAAGAACAAAAAAAAAAGAAAATGAATTTTTATCGAAATCACTGAAGCAAAAGAATTCATTGAATCCAAACGACATTAGCGCATCCCGAACAAATCAATTGAAAATAATTTACGAATTCAATTGCATTTGTGTATTCTGAGGATCGTTACGCATATGGCTTCTTTCTGGGTGTTCTATTAAGTTAGAATCCTTTTCGTTCGGGAAATAAAAATAAAGGTTAGGACCATCAGAGTAATTTTGTCTTTAAGTGTCCTGCTTGTCCGAAAGGTCTTGTCGACTTTCCATTATTCTACATCCACGAGCCATTAATCCCTTTGCTCACGATTTGGTAAAACCCAAAAAAAGGATGCTTGCTACGCCAAATGATCTGCACATCAGAGCCAAAAAGGGGAGTTTGACGAGTCACGTGATCGTTTCTTACGAAAATCACGGTCATAAAAAAGGTCTGGAAGCTTCTATTCTTTACCGCGTGAGAGGTGATCTCTCATTTAATAGTTTCCATTTTAGTTCATCGATTTTACCCGTGGCATCAATTCCCAGTAAGAAATAAAATGTTTCTTTAGTATTTTGCAATATTTTAAAAATGCAAATATTTTTTGAAACGAAAAACAATAAAAATACCATTAGGATCTTTGGCAACATTTTAAAAATTTTTTAAAATATTTGTCGACATTTTTAAAATATTTTTAAAATCTTCGTCGACATTTTTAAATTTTTTTTAGATACTTTGTCAAGATTTTTGAAATATTTGTCGACGTTTTTAAAATATTTTTAGAATCTTTGTCAACATTTTTGAAATATTTTTCAACATTTTTAAAATCTTTGTCAAGATTTTCAAAATCTTTGTCAAGATTTTCAAAATCTTTGTCAACATTTTTAAAATATTCTTAAAGGGCAGTCTCCACTTGATATCTTTCACCGCATTCGCGTTATCCGCCTTCTCGATGAACTTATTCGCACCGGAAGTTTTGTGGATCTTTTACCGACATTTTTAATTTTTTTAAAAATCTTTGCCAACATTTTTAAAATATTTTCAGAATCTTTGTCGACATTTTAAAAATATTTTCAGAATCTTTGTCGACATTTTAAAAATATTTTCAGAATCTTTGTCGACATTTTCAAAATCTTTGTAACATTTTTAAAATATTTTTAAAATCCTTGTTCGAAATTTTTATAAATCTTTGCCAACATTTTTAAAATCTTTGTCAACATTGTTAAAATATTTTTAAAATCTTTGTCGACATTTTTGAATTCTTTTTAAAATCTTTGTCAACATTTTAAACATATTTTTAGAATCTTTGTCGACATTTTAAAAATATTTTCAGAGTCTTTGTCGACATTTTAAAAATATTTTCAGAATCTTTGTCGACATTTTAAAGATATTTTCAGTCGTTTTCAAAATTTTTAAAATATTTTTAAAATCCTTGTTCAACATTTTTAAAATAATCTTTGTCAACATTTTAAAAATATTTTTATCGTTTTTTGTTTCAAAAAATATTTGCATAATATTTTTAAAACATTGCAAAATAGGCCTATGGGGTCGTCCATGTATTACGTAACGCCTGGAGGGGGGGCTGGGGGTCGAAGGAGGTGTTACGCATTGTTACGGGGGGGTGGGGGGGAGCTGGGCCATGCGTTACGTAATTTTAATATTAAAATTATTTCAATTTTATTTCACTCTTTTATAAAAATTTTTACCAGTTATTCTTCAAAATAAAAAAATAAAAAAAAATTTTTAACTGGTAAAATCTGATTAAAATCTATCAAAAAGCTGGAAATTTTTTTTGACTTCAAAAATGAAATTTAAATATTTTTCAATGTGGGGGGGGGGGGTTAGAACCCGTGTTACGTAATATCGAAGGGGGGGTTACAGGTTGCGTTACGGGTGTGTTACAAGGGGGGGAGGGGGGGGTCAAAAAGTGGCCTTTTTTGCGTTACGTAATACATGGACGACCCCTAATTTAAAAATATTTTAGAAATATTAATATTTCTTTGCTTACTGGGTGCTCTGCTCAAAAAACGTTCTGGTTGGTTGTTTAGATCACGTGATTACAACGAAGCTGTACCTTAGAATATAACTGAGCCATCCAAGAAGTAGAATTGAGACCATCCATGCAACGTATCTTCTTATTTAAAACCCGACTTAATTTCAAAATGGAGTCGCATTTCGTAAATATTACATTGTCTCAAAAGTTGGCAGCATTTAGTTGCGTCTTTTGCTCGAATCATTTTTGAAGAAAACCGAATAAAAACAAGAAGAAGACATAAATTAGTTTTGAAAAAATTTACAACTTACAAAATGCGACTACATTTTGTAAAGTCGGGTTTTAAATAAGAAGTTAAGTTTCCGAGATGGACTTGGTTCAGTTTCACTCTGAGGTACAGAAAAGAGATTTCTCTGACATAAACAGTTTGAAAAGTATCTATTCGGATGCATCCGCCCACAAGTCCTTCGAAATCATAGATTTCTGTTGCTGGCTCAATATTAGACTCAAAATCTTTGCTCATTTTATTATGCGTTCAAAGCCCACTCTTCATGAACTTCATTCAACGGATAACACAATCAGAGCTCAAAGTCCTGAATTAATCCACCGCCTCGCCAAATCAATTCAATTCCACCTTCCGAATGATAATTTAAGATGAAAGCGGATCCTTAATGAAGAGTGATGCGAACTGGACATTGTAGATTAACCTATTCTCCTGAGGCTACGGTTTCCGTCCATGGGTTCATGTCATCCCCCCCCCCCCCCTTGCTCCCCTTTCCTCTCCCGTCCGATTCGTCTTACGACCGATTGAAAATTAAATCTCTCTTGATTTTACCAAAAATATTTTCGTCCGATAAAAAAAAAATCAAGAGAAAAAATATTACCGTACCGAGGGTTTACTTTGTACACTTTTTCACTTTTTTTTGTTGTTGTTTGTAAAATACTGATGCGATTTTCAATCTGTCTTCACAAACATGAAGGGAGATCCTTCAGCTTTCAAATGATACCCTCTTGTAATGGTTATACTTCTTCAAAGTCAATCTATGACTCAATTTTCCGAACGCCCTCGACGATCTGAAAGTGGGGTAACTTTGGACATTTTTGTTTCTGCATCCGTAACTCCGTAATTAAAACAATAACAGGGCGAAAAAATATTCTCAAAACATATTACCGTTAATAAATAAACAATTTTTATTCCGTTAAATAATTTTAAGAGGAGAAAATGATACAGAAAAATAAATTCTTTGAAACCAAAATAAAATGTGTTTGGATGAATAAAATGGCTGATTAACATGGCGTTTATGGAGTGTTTACAAACATTTTTTTGTTAATTCTTGTTTTTCTGCTCTCGGGAAAATACATTTGGAAAGAAATTTTTTGGGTAGTTAAAGGATGATGTAGGGCAAGTGCCAAACGTGTTTGAAGCTCAAGACGGCTTTCAGACACCTTTGGAGGGACCTTAGTATTCCGAACTTTAAAGTTTTTTCCCGTCTCGCATCATTTTGAAAATCGAATATTTTTATAACGAAGCTAATTGAAAGGACCATTTTACTAAATAATATTCAAGAAGCTTCACTTTATGAAATGCAATCGTTGTTTGGGCTTTTCCTTGTTCTATTTTCAAGAATTTAAGGGAAAATCGAAGTGTCCAAAGTTACCCGGTCGAGTACAAAGTAACCCCCTCATACGGTACGCAGCATTCCAACTCGATGCCTTTAAAAAAAGAAAACGACATCAACAACAACAACAAAAATCTCAACCTGATTCCGGGGTTAAATAGTAGAAAAGGGAATGACAGGCCGTTTCTAATCGTCAGCAAACTGACGTTACAATGGTATAAATTATTCAAGATAAAAGATAATAAGGGAAAAAAAAAAAGATCGCTGGTAAAAGCCAAAAAGGCAAGATTGAAATCCCTGATATTTCCCCGGTCGGGGAGAACAATGCCTTTTCAATTTATACGAAAAATATTGAAGTTGCAACATGACTGTCCTCCTCTTAACCGGACATGTTAATCATGATGATGATTATCTCTCCTTACACTTGTCTTGCAAAAATAGAAAAAAAAAAGGAAAAAAAAAAATCATTTCGGCTTCTAAATGAAAAATTACGCACGGTCATCATCTGATAAAAAAAATCGATTTAAAATAGACAACTAGAATAGTTTTTGTTAAAAAATAAAACGTATTTGTTTGGCAGTTTCAAAGTTCAAAATTTAAAAATCGATGTGGTTTCTTTCAAAACCGGATATGCTCATTAACTCTACCGCTTTTGGCAGATAGCAAGTTTTTTATGTTTTTAGCAGCTTGGAAACTTTGGTCGACACCGACTCCGATGCTATCCAACATTCTTTGAAAGCCGAAATTGGCATTGGAATAACAAAATGTTTAGTGCCGGCATAGGCATCGGTGACTAAAATCTCGGCATCGACGTCAGCATTCCATACGAAAAGTGATGCAAAAAGTGTATAAAATATTTGCAAAATAATTGCAAAAAATTTACATAAAAAAATGCATAATTATTGTATTATTTATACAAAAATTTGAACATGCATAATTTTTGCAAATGCAAATTTTATGCACATTTTTTAAAGCATAAAAATCTGGATGTGCATAATTTTTGTATAATTTATGCATATAATTTTTTTAAATTATAAAGGAGGAAAATTTGAAAATATTGTGCCAATTCGACTTTTTTCCATTTTATGCATATTTATTTATGCATTTTCTTTATTTATATATTTTATATATTCATTTTCTATATTATATTTATTGTGACGCATAATTATATTAGAGGATGAAAAAAACTTTTTCCCGCTAAAAAGAGTTACTTATACATAATTTATGCATTTTTTATGTAAGGTACGTCCAATTTTTTGCATAATTTATACGTCATTTTTATATCATTTATGCATTTCTTTTTTGTACGGGACCGGCACTGAATTTTTTTCAGGGGTCCGAAGCTTGAAAATTTTGGTCGATGCCGGATTTTTTTTAATATCCGAAATCGGTATCGGCATCGACATCGGCATCGGCACTGCGAAATTTTTAGTGCTGGCATTCGACCCGAGATATTTAGCCGGCCGTGGATTGCATCCGCATCTGCACCGGCATAGGAATCAGACCCCTGATTTTAGAAATCATCTAGAATGGCTCTATAATTTTTTTTTTTACTAAAATCAGAATCAGAGGCGGCATCGGATATGATCGAAGCCGGCATCGGATATAATCCATGCTTGGTGGCGTCAGCATCGGCATCGGGTGTCGGTGCCGGAATCGGAATCAAGAGTGAAATAAATAATATGAAATCGGAATCGGCATTGGCATCGACCGGAGATTTTAGCCGGTATCGGATTCGGACCCCTGATTTTTTCCCTAAAATCGGAAACGATGTCGGCTTTGGACGTAATCGATACCGGCATCAAATATAACCGATGCATTGTGGCATCGGCATCGGATGGTTGGTGCCGGAATCGGAATTGGGAGTTAAATAAATAATCGGCATCAGCACGGCATCGGGTTCGAGCCTCTAATTTTAAATGCAAAATCATCGAAGGATTCGGTAAGTTGCTATGGGTGTAAGAAAATTATCGTCATATGCAAGTTCACTCCTTTCGAAGCCGAAAATTCGATTCAAGACCCTTGAAAACCACTAGATTTGGAAGTTATTAAGCTTTTCAACAAAAAAAAAAAAAAAAAAAAAACTTTGCCAGGCAACCAGTCTCACTCAAAAAAACGGTACAAATCAGCAATGACATTTCATAATTATTACCGTAGACAGGTACAACATTGGGCACTGAGGGGTAACTTTGGGCCACTTACATTTTTGCAATTATTTTCTGCATTTTTTCAAGAAATAAAAATTCGTGAACGTATATCAGTTAAAAATGTATAAAGTCAGCCCGTCAAGCACAATTTTATGTTTAATAATTTTTTTTCAATGAGTTGTATTGAGATAAAAGCATTTCCATTTTATAAAAATCTTGAAGTGTCGGACTTCTAAGATTTGTAATAACCTAACTAAACATCGCATTCTAAATCTGATAAGTCAGCTAATACAGCATATACTATTAAGTAATCCCCTGGAAGGATCCAAGAAAAAAAATTCACGTGGAATACACGTGGATTTTAAGACTATTTCCACGAATTTTCCACGAGATTTCCACCAGTTTTCCACCAAATATCCACGAGCTGGTGGAAATCTGGTGGAAAATTGGTGGAAAAAGTCTTAAAATCCACGTGAATTCCACCAGTTTTCATCCACGAGTTTTTTTGATTGGGATGTCGCTTAAATCGCTTTGTTAAGGAAAATATTATATAACTTAGTGAAAAAAAGATAGCAAAAGGGGTAACTTTGTGCCACGAAAAGAGTTGCTTTCTTAGCTGTTGCTTGAAAACTTCCTCATAATTCGTTAATTTCTTGCTATTTTCACTTTTGAGATGCATTATACTGCAAAAAATTTCAAGCCGTTGTTTCACAATTATCATAACCATGAATAAAATCCCTCTTTCAACTTTGATTTTTCATTTTAAAAAATTGTGAACAAATAAGTACAAATATTTATTACCAAAGGCAATTATGACTGATTTCTTGTTAAAATCATATTAATAGGGGTAAATCCTTATAGTTTTTCGCAAATTTTAAATTTTTCGCTTTTTCGGAATTTTGAAAACCAGTATGGCACAAAGTTACAAGAAAAAGGAGGACAACATTAGGCCATCTGAAATTATTGCGAAATGGAATCAAAACGCGGTTCCAGGTCAATTGGTCCAAAAAAAAATCGTCCAAACACAATACGTCCTACATATTTTTGTCCCCACAAGTTAGTCCACAAATATTGGTCCAAAAATATATGTCCAAAATATATATAGTCCAAAATATATATAGTCCAAAATAATATGATGTCCTAAAAATTGGACGCAAAACAGTGGGTTAAAGAAAAACAGGTTTCCATGTTCCCGAAAAAAGGTTTTCCGGGACATTCGAATGGGTAGAAAAAAAGTCGTCTGCTATCATTTGTTTACATTTTTCTTAAGTACATTATTTATTTATTTTTTTAGAATTTTTATTTTCATGCTATGTTAAAATGATTTTTTATGTCTTTTTGTAATGTCAATTGCGGAGAAGTTTTTTTATATATTTTTTATTTTTGTGAACCTAATTTTATTATGTGTATTTAACAATATGGGAGAATTAATTAGGGGGGAGAAAGGGGGTTTTTTAATGAGCTATAATGGATATTTGTACCATTTTCATTCCGCAAATAAGCAACAAACCAGGAAGTACTGGAGGTGTGAAAAAAGGCGAATTTGCAACGGTAGGCTAACGACAAATTTTAATGTGGAGCAGAATATTGTGGTTCATAATGAAGGTAAAATTATTATTCCAATTATTAATTATTAGTCCAATTAAAAATTTTGCTTAACATAAAGGGGAACATATCCATGAAGCCAATGACGCGGAGGCTGGCGTAAGAAAAGTCGTTAACGCGATTAAAAGAAAAGCTGAACAAAACCCAAACGACCGACCTTCAGCTATATTACGGGAGGAATTGGCGCAGCTTTCGGACGATGAAATCGTTGTAGGTCTTCCGCAACGCAATGCATTACTAAGGGTGATTAATAGAAGTCAGAACCGTGGCAGACCACCCATCCCCACCAAATTATCCGAAGTGAACGTTGTACGGCCGTATAACGTAACTTTGAAGATGGAGTTGTTCCTGCAGTATGACAGTGGCCGCATGGATCCAGACCGGATTTTAATTTTTTACACGAACAGTTCGTTATATAAGTTTTCTAGGTCTCAAAATCTGTTCTGTGATGGGACGTTCAAAACGGCTCCCAAACTATTTTTCCAGTTGTACACGATGCACGGTACGTTTCGTGGGACAGTATTTCCTTTCATATACGCCTTGACGGCAAGGAAAGATGAAAATACCTATTTCCGAATTTTCGATAGGGTGAAGCTTGGGGTTCAGGGAGCAGGTTATGACCTTGACCCCAAGGACGTTTACACCGATTTCGAAAAGGCGGCCATGAATGCAGTCTCTAGGGCATTCCCGGCAGCATCTCGGCGCGGCTGTCTTTTTCATTTTTCCCAGAGTATATGGAGATATGCTGTTACTAACTGCAAATTGAAGAAATTGTACACCAAAAATAAAGCCGTAAAAGACTCCATCCGAATGTTGCTGGGACTGCCCTTCATTCCTCTTCAGGATGTAGTGACTGTATTTGTACAGATACGGAATAATATTGATCCCAGAGTACGGCAGCTGGCGGATTATGTTGACGAAACGTACGTGCGTGGCCGGCCGGCTAGGGGCAGAAGGCGAGCAGTGCCTCCCCGATTTGACCCTACAACCTGGAATGTTTACGAACTGGTCGTAAACCGAAAACAGCGTACAAATAACGTCGTGGAGGGATGGCACTCTCGGTTTCAAAAGTCCTTGTCTGCACACCACCCTTCTCTTTGGAAATTCCTGGACTTCGTCAAGAAGGACCAAAGAGAAAACGAGGTGGTGATGCAGCAAATGGCGGCCGGCCACACACGGGTTCGGCACCCAATTTCAAAAAAATATCTCCTGAATATGGCCGAAGTGGAAGCGATGGTCGACAGTTATCAAGATTACGTTGATGCAGATGACGTACTGACTTACTTGAAGGCTTTAAGTTACAAGTTGAAACTGTACAAAGAAACAGCGGCCGCTTCTTCCTCTTCCGCTTCCTCTTCCGCTACCTCTTCCTCTTCTTCCTCCGAAGAAACTTCTGATGATTCTTCCTCTTCTTCCTCTGAAGAAGCTTCGGAAGAGGTTTCTTCCGAGGAGGGATTGTCGGAAGAAAATTCTTCGTCCCAAGCTTCTTCTTCCACTGCTTCGAATTAACTAGTTTCCCGAAACGTATGCGTCGCTTTTCGTATGGGTCGAAAAACGGGAATTGTCTAATTTGAAAACGCCTGATATGAAAGTCGATGCCTTTTTACAATACTATTAGCCCTAATTTTTTTTTCCAGATATTTCAAAGGACATCTTTCGGTGCCGCAATGACCTTGAAATTTCCAAAAAGTCCATGTACGACCAAACATGAAATTTTTTGCCCGTAAAATTTCATTGATTCCTATCGGAAATTTTGAGAAGATAACGAATTGGAAATGAAAAAGTAGTTTCGGTTTCAATTGGGCCTGTAGCTCAAAAACTGTACGCCGAAACTAATTTTTCACTTCAAATTCGTAATCTATGCAAAATTTCCGATAGGAATTAATGTATTTTTACACGAAGAAAAAAATTTCCATTTTTGTTCGTAAATGGACGTTTTTGGAAATTTCAAGGTCATTGCGACACCGAAAGATGTCATTTCAAAAATCTGAAAAAAAATTAGGGCTAACAGTATTATAAAAAGGCATCGACTCCCATATCAGGCGTTTTCCAAGTCTATTTAAAAATGGCATTTTTCGACCCACTCTACTACACATTTGATCCTGCCATACCATAAGCTTTTATACAAATCAATACAAAATTATAGTAACTGAATTTACAGTATTATCTGTTTAAATTTTAATTTAAATTGGACTTCACTCACAATATGGACATACTTTTAACTGGACTTTACTTACAATATGGACATACTTTTAATTGGACAAAAATTAATAACTGGACGTATTTTTATAGGACCAATAAATAACAGGACCAATTTGGATATTGGACAAAAATTTATTGGCCAAAAAAAAAATTGGTCAAATAATTTTGGACCAATCGACCGTAAACCCAAAACGCAACTGAAATGAAAATGCAGTTGCAGTCAGATCCTCAAAGGCTTACACTATGACACTGTAAAATATAAAAAATTCAAGACAATCATAACGGCAGTAATTGGCGAAAACCATCCGAAAATGGCCCAAAGTTAGATCTGTTTACGATACCAAAAATGGTGTTAACGGTAAAAAGTTAAAAAATAAATAAATAAATGGCCACTTACTTTTTAATTTTAGCTGCTGTAAAACTCAAATCCACCATTCTATTTTTCACACATTTTCCGGAGGGCCCATTGCCTTAAAAAAATTTTAAACTTGCGTTGCTGATTTCTTTTCTTCTTTTCTTTTAAAAACAAATTTTGGAACGCGATTCTTCATGGAATTCTTCCGCGCTTCGGAATGATTGATGGAAAATAATCTTGGTACCTAATGAAGAAAATTAAAGGAAGCGATTAGTACAAAGCATTATAACGCATTAAGGGAAAAAAGTGTAATCGTAAATTACAATAAAAATTCAACAATGCTCGATGAAAATTACTTTAATTCCAGCAGCGCCATCACACTAATTACTACAACAAGGACTCTGGAAAAAAAAAAAAAAGGAGCGAAGGGTGAAATCCCCCTAAAGCAAGTCCTTTTTTTTTTACCCGACGAAAATCGTCGTTGTTAATGAGAGTATAAATATAAGAGAGAAAGAGAGGAGAGGCTATATGATCGACAATCAATATATTTCATCAGTGTAAAAGGATATTAAGAATCGCGTATAAAATAATACGTACGCACCAAAACAGAGTAAGGGATTGTCAGGAGTCCTCGTCATTACAGCTTAAAAACCGTCATCTATCCCCTCCCTCCCCCCTTCCCTCCTCCTTTTCTTTCCGTGTCCTCGAAAGCACTTTCATCATCTCCTTAAAGCACAGAAAATAGTCCTTTGGGATGTTTTCAATGCTTCTTTTCTATTCTCCCTCTTTATTTATACCAATTTTTTTTTTTTTTTTTTTTTTTGCACCTTATTTTTTTTCTCATAGAAAACGTGCCAGCGAATAATAAATCTCCAAAGAAAAGGAAGAAGAGAACGAACGAAAAAAAAAAACCAAGTGCAATATTGAAGAAACGAGAGAAAAAGGGAGAAAAAAAAAGGAGAAAAAAAAAATTTAGTTTTGTCTCCTTTTTTGAAAGAAAGTACAAATCATGTACATTACAACAATAGAGAGGAGAAAGGCGGAGAACGGGGGTCGAGTGTAAAGGATGAAACGCGGAGAGGCGAGGGGGGGGGGAGGGATAGGGAGCGGAGGGAGTTTTTTGTTGGGGGGACAAAAGGGGAGGGGGAAACAACATTACATTTTTCTCTAGAGGTCTCCTCGACAATGGTAGAAAGCCGACATACTTTTTACAGCATACGCACAGCAGGGAGTTCCTATCTCTTTATTTTGCAGTCCAATTTGGGCAAGATATACGCTAAAACGAAATAAAAGAAATAAAAAAAAAAAAAAAAAAAAGATTTTTTTTTTGTTTGATTTTCTTTACGTTTATTCAGTTTTTTTTTTTTTTTTTCATCTTTAATTCTCATGTCGAGATATCTGGGAAAAAAATGTATGAGTTTTGAATATAAAATTACGCTATCAAAGGACAAAGGGAAAATCCGGAGAGTTTTTCCTTTATTTTCAAAGAGATTAAGAAGACGGTACGAAATCAAAGAAATAGGAAAAAAAAGCGCTAGGGAGAAAAAAAAAAAAAAAAAAAAAAAAAAAAAAAAGAATCCGGAATAAAATTAACTTGACTGATTTCAAACGGACCAATCGACAGAATGAAGATAAAACCTTTTCCGAGTCCTAAAGCACGAAGGAAAAACATTGATGAATAAACGAAGAAACTGATCTGCTCGGTAACGTCACTTTCCGGAAGGGAGCCGAAGTGATTAAGGGGGAAGGAAACTAGAAATTTAGAAGGAAAAAAAGAATCCGTTTGAGCGGTGATTCAGCAGCACTAGTGCCACTGCTGACTGCATGTTGGGACAACGAGCAGAAGATATTTCAGAAATTCTTAAAAAATGGAGTTCCTAACACATTCTTAAAAAATAATTGATATGCTCAATTGGCAAGATGGGATACAGAATTTAATGGTTCTGAAGGAAAGAGCCCATAAATCAGATGTTCGGTCCTCTGTGTGTAGTTTCGTACGAAAAGGTAATGAAAAAAGTATATAAAATTTTTGCGAAATAAATGCAAAATATTTACATAAAAAGTGTATTATTTTTGTATCATTTGTAAAAAAAATTGTTCATGCATACATTTTTGCAAAGTTTATGCATATTTTCGTGCGTTGGAGGTGAACTAACGCATCTCCACCGTAAATATAATTGGAGATAGTGCGATTTGACTGTATGTGAAAATCATGTGATTACAAGTTTACACGTGCTCGTGTTGATGTAAACTTGTAGTCACATGACACTTTCACGAAATATCGAAACAGACTATCTCCAATTTTATTTACGATGGAGATACTTTAAGTTCACCTCCAACGCACGGATTTATAAGAACCAAAATTTCGCGACCTTAGAGCCAAAGAGTGCTATCACTTTTTGACTTTTCGTAAGCTAAACATCGAAATCTTTTTTTAGATAGCACTCTTTGGTTCTAACGTCGCGAATGGATCATTTTTAGAAAATTTATGCATAATTTTTTAAAGCATGAAAATCTGGATAGGCATAGTTTTTGCCTACTTTATACATAATTTCATTCAATCATAAAGCGGGAAAGGGGTCGTTCATGTATTACGTAACGAAAAATAGGCCACTTTTTGACCCCCCCCTCCCCCCTTGTAACACACCGTAACGCAACCTGTAACCCCCCCTTCGTTATTACGTAACACGGGTTCTAACCCCCCCCCCCTTTGAAAAATATTTCAATTTCGTTTTTAGTAGCCAAAAAAAATTTTCCGCTTATTCTTGATAAATTTTAATCAGATTTTACGAGTTAAAAAAAATATTTTATTTTTTTATTTTGTAGAATAACTGGGAAAATTTTTTTTAAAAGAGTGAAATAAATTGAAATAATTTTAATATTAAAATTACGTAACGCATGGCCCAGCTCCCCCCACCCCCCCGTAACAATGCGTAACACCTCCTTCGACCCCCACCCCCCCCCTCCAGGCGTTACGTAATACATGGACGACCCCATAATTGGAAAATATTAAGCCTATTCAACTTTTTTCCTGGCTACATATTTATGCATAATTTATGCATAATTACATTGGAAAAAAAAAAAAAACAAATTTTCCGGTGAAAAAGTTAAGTTCTTAACACATACTTTATTCATTTTTTAAGTATGTCCAATTTTTCTATAATTTATACATAATTTTTTTATAATTTATGCATCTCTTTTTCGTACGGGATAATACGATTCACATAATCGGGTCATTTGAGTTGTGGGATCTGATTGCGTTGATGCCGTTCAGTACGAAAAAAAGATGCGTAAATTATATAAAAATGAAATATACACGGTAAAAAATTTTATGTAAAAGTAACATAAAAAATATATGTAGCCCTTTTTATTTAACATGAGTTGTGTTAAATCTTCCAATTTTGGACATAGAGGTCGTACATATATTACGTAAGCACATTTAGGGGGAGGAGGGGGTCCAGATTTGACATCTTACCCATAAGCTAAGCATAGGCGAAATGGGACAAAGCGTGCAAAAAGGGCCTAACCCATGCTTACGTAATTTATGTAAGACCCCATACATAAAAAACGCATAAATGACGTATGAACAACTTAACTTTTTCTTACCGGAATAGTGTTTTTCACCTTTCAATATAATTATGAATAGATTAATCGTAAATAAGTATGCATAAATAAGTATACTAAATAACTAAGCATAAATAAAAATGCATAAACAAGCATAAATAAGTATGTATAAAATGGGGAAAAAGACTAAGAAGCATAATATTTGCCATTTTTCCTGCTTTATGATTTTAAAAAATCATATACATAAATCATACAAAAGTTGTGCATTTCCAGATTTTCATGCTTAAAAAAATATGCATAAATTTTGCAAAAATTACGCTTGTCCACATTTTTGTATAAATGATACAAAAACAAAACATTTTAAATATAAATTTTTTGCATTTATTATTATGCAAGCATTTTGTACACTTTTTGCATCACTTTTTCGTACGGGAAATTACTATAAATTAGACATAAAGTGGAAAAAAAAAGCTGAATAAGCATAATGTTTGCATATTTTCCAGCTTCATAATTTAAAAAAATTATATGCATAAATTGGGTCAGGTATATGCCCCGAGCGACTTTGATTGCAGCGCCACCATTAAAATCATGTTTAGCTTATGAAAAAGCAATATTTCCCGCGAACTAATTGCGTGATGGAAATATATACCCTTCTATAAGGTAAACAGGTATATTCAAGTGTATATTTATGCAGAAATAAGTCGCTCGGAGCGTATAGTAGATCAGCATCTAAAAGTGATCATACTGCTTAAAAATCAAGTAAATCAGATTTGCGCTATATTTTTTTGCTTTTCAGCAGTGATGGCGAACGGAACCAAACCAAACAGAAGAGGAAAAATTGAACCGAAAAAAGAACTGGTTTTAAAGAAATGGACGATAACACCGAAATCTGGTTCAGAGACTAACTTAGTCGATTCTGGACCAAACCGAACTTGAACCAAAACCTTAACCTCCACCCTAAAACATTTTGTACTCACCAACCCAAACTCACACCGTTACCAGATAATCGCCGTAAACGCTATAAAATAAGCAAGCCAATTCTGCGTTGATCGCAAGCGCAACAGCAAAAAAAAAAAAAAAAAAAAAAAAAAAAACAAGTTTACACAAACAAAAAAAAAAAAAACGAAAGGCCTCACAAAAGCACCTGCTACCCTGTACTTAACCAACTCTGTTTTTTAATGAGACAAAATTGCACCCCTAAGAATTTTCTTAAATTTTTTTTCTTAAAAATTAAAAACAATTTCAAGACTGCAACACCTGAATTGACTTGTTTTAATCTTTGAATTTTTAATGATTTTCACGTTCCGTTCCTCCTCGATTAAAAATAAAAAATTATGAAAATCCCCCTTTCCTCCGCCCCCCACCCTCGATTAAATATTAAAGACGTTTTTAAAAGGAACAAAAAAAACACATATTTATCACTGCATAGCTATGAATTTAAAAATTGTAACAACCCAAAAAAAAAATTGAGAGGGAAATTCGCAAAATAAAACTCGATCGTAATAATTTATTTATTTGCCAAGAGCTGACAGAATCTAGTAGATTTTTGCGAATTTCCGATGTTATAGTAATTGAAAGGAGAACGAGCATCACTCTTCGTTTATTATTCAACAGGAAAAGAATGACTGACGTTACAGGTTTCCTTTTTCCTTCCCCGATAATCCTATTTTTTTTTTTCTTCAAATTCTTCAAAATCAAAATATATATAATCTTTCAACGTATCATTTGAACAAGAAAAAAAAATGAAAAAAAAAATTCCCAATTACCAAGAGTGATTAACTGGGTTTTGACAAGATTGTAAACATAGAAACAACGTGTAAACAATAAAAGTAAACAAATTTCACCGCATCTACATAAACCCGTCATCATCTCGGGCAGATAGACTGTTCCCTCTGGGACGAAAAAGCGCTCCGAGGTTCAGTTATTTGATTCTATGGCTGTTTATTGTTATGAACCACTATGTAAACAAATCGTTTTCTTATATATCTTGTCTACAACTTATACGTAATATTGGACGTCCGTCATCTTGAAACAAGTCATAAAAAAAAAGACGAGTTACTAAAAGTTTAAAAAGTTGGTTTTTTTTTATTTTAAAAAATATGATGAATGAAAGCCAGATGTAAAAAGTTTATTTTTATAAAAAGAATATAATCAACAATCAATCAAAGATGCCCCCCCCTTCCCCCCTCTTTCCTCCGTGCTCGTCTCCCGGGGCGAGAGGGGGGGGGGGGGGAATAAATATCGGAAACGTAACGGAAAAAGAAAAATACGTTTAAAATTTATAAATATGTCAAGCGTAATAACGTTTTATATAATTTAAAATGTTGGTCAGTATATAAGGGTGATCAATATTCACGTGAATTTTCAAGTACACACCTGTTCACGCATCTGTGAAATCAGGCACGTGAACGATTTTCGGAATGCGGCTGTTAGCTGTAATATCTGTTAATAGTATAAATATTTTTTTTTTAAAAGAGATGTTTTTAACTGTTACGGATAAAATATGTTCTACTTCGGTGGTTTCGTGGAGATTTTCGTTGCTCAAATAGGGTATTTTCGGGTATTTTTATTTCGAAAAATTTTGGTAGGAAAAATAAAGCACATGAATTAAAATAATTATTTAAAAAGCATTAACATATTTTTTTCAGGGATGGTATGCCGAATAGATGCTAATCGGAATCGGAATCTAAATCAGATTCGATCGATGGAAACTAATCAGAATCGAAATCGGAATAAGATTTGAATGATAAGAAACTTATCGGAATCGAATCGGAATCGGCATCGGAATCGCGAAAATTTTCTTCGTAGTTTAGAATTGAAATCAGAATAGGAATCGCGTTCAAAAAATCATCGAGCATCACTGGAATCGGAATCGGAATCAGCATCACATCCCTGATTTTTTTCCTGCGAACAATAATTCGTTAAAGTTAGGGGCTAAAAAACGGTCGGAAAGCGCGGAAACACGTTCTGACGTCACAAGTTAATATCGTTCTGCTGAAAAACTTGTCATAAAATACGATGCTTTCTAAGCTTATAAACCAAGCCACCGCATTCTTGGAAACTTTTTTTGATAGAACGATATGAATTTATGCGGTCACAACGTGTTTCCGCTCTTTCAGACGGTTTTGATTTACAATTTTTAACCTCGAATTTTAAGACATTATTGATCACAGGAAAAATCTCGTATGACAAAAATTTCGCATTTCGAAGGTCGGTGGTTCGAGTCCATCTGGTGTAGGGATGTTGGATTCTGAAAATTGGAATACAGTTGAGTCCGGTTATAACGTCATCCAAGGGGCTGGCACTTTTTCTACGTTATAACCGAATTTACGTTATAATAGGATTCGGTCATTTTCAAGTAAAAACGCAAGTTTAGCCGCAAAAATTCGTTTTTTATTATTATCTAAGCTACCGCAGCCAGCGGATACAGTAGAAACTTTAAACATTCCGATTAAACCATGTATACCTTACGAAAAGTTAGATAATTTTTGCCATTTTGAAAATAATATTCTTACTAAACTTTTTTTTTTTTTTTTTTTCAATTTTTCACTAGCTCATCTTCAAAAATTTTTTAAAAGTGACCTCAAAACGCATTTTTTTAAAAAAATTGTGCTAAAATATATACGTTATAACCGGAATTTTGCTACGTTATAACCGAATTTAAATAACATGGTTTTATATGGGATTTTGGCGGGACCGGCCTAATTTGTACGTTATAACCGGAATTACGTTATTACCGGATCCTTTATAACCGGACTCGACTGTAGATTCTTTTCAATTTATCGATTCTCCGGAATCGATTAGTCGGCACGAAATGGAATCGATTCCAAAGTTAACTTTTTTTTTAAAGCCGAAAATGCAAATAAAATAAAATAAGATAAAATAAAATAAAATAAAATAAAATAAAATAGAACGAAACATAAGTGATATAATTAAAAAACTTTTCATTAATTTAAGTCATTTTTCTTTTTAAATCTTTCCTAGGATCCGCGTTTTTTTTTTTCTTTTGTTAATTTTTAGAGGATTGATTCTCCAGTTTTCCCGGGTTTTAGAATCGAATCGAATCGGAATCGAAGTAGAAAAGAATCGAATCCGAATCGAAAGAATCGGTCAAAAAAGAATAGATTCTTTAAGAATCGAATCGGAATCGAACATCTCTAATCTGGTGTATTTTACTGAACATTTCCGGTTCCCTCTTTGATCCCTATACCGAGAATACCGAGAAGAACTCAGAGAATTACACCCCCCCCCCTACCTCAAAAAGCGATTTTGAGTTTGTTGAAAATTTAAGAAAAGATTTTTTTTTTTATTTTTTTTAAATTTTTTTTGTTACACATATTTTTTTTAAATTCATGCAATTTATTTTTTCACCAAAATTTTTCAAAAAAAAAATATTCTTGAAAATACTTTATTTTTCAAGTTCATTTTTCTTAGGAAAGAAGGAGGCTCTGGACTGCTAAAAAGAAGGCTAAGCTCCATTTTGGTGTTTCATGCCACTGAAATTAAGGGTGCGCTTGCAGGTGATGCAGTTCAAGCCTTTGAACCGAACAAAATGGAACCATTGGGAAAACGTCTCTGCAAAAAAACCAAACCTGTTTCCGGAAAGTAGTTGGTTCTGAACCAAACCATCATCTTGAGTAGGGTCGCCCTTATTTTATGAATTTTTTAAATTTCAGCGAACGAGCCCCCTAATAATTTTACAGTGACCGAAAGATGATTCCCTGAATTTTTTCAGACTTTGTGGAGATGTCGTTTAGTCGTGTCCCCAAAAATTTCGAAATTCCCGTAAAGACGGTGTTCAAAGCCGGTAAAAATTGGTTGGAGCCAAGGTTGGAGCCGGCTCCGGCCGGCCCGACGTCCTCCGGTGCCGACGTCGCGACGTCGGCACCGGCACCGAAATATCCAAAGTGATGGAACTGGCGCCAGCGCCGGCACTGGAATAGCCAAACTTATGCCGCTGATGCTGGTGCCGGAGCCGAATCTAGCATCGGTGCCAGCACCACCATCAATTTTGTCAATTTTTTTTTAGCTTGAAAAAAAAAAAAAAAAAAAAAAAATTGTTACAGTAATTGTCGCTTATTGTAGTGTCGGTTAATACAATCGGCCGCTTAATATAATCAAAACTCGTGGCCTTTCTCAATTATATTATTATTATTATTATTATATTATACTGAATTAGAAGTGGACTATCCCAACAGCTCAATGGCCAATGACGGGGATAGCCAAATCACAAAGTTACAGAAAAAAAAAAAGTAAATAATTAAAAATAAAAAAAAAAATAAAAATAATTAAAAATGAATAAATAGATTATGAAATAATGAAATTATAAAGTTAATAAGGTTGAAATATTGTTAATAAAAAATGAGTGAACAGTTTTCTTAAAAACGGTTAGAGACATGTAAAACAAGTCCAGACTCATTATCCCACTGTATTTGTTGTACAACATATTCAGCATTGCCATCGGGTCATAGTTACAAGACCGGTGCTGGCACCAAGTTTAAAATAAATTATCTACCACTGGCACCAGCTTCGGCACCGAACTGAGTTTTTAGCGGCCGCGGCCGGCATCGGCTTCAGACCCCCATTTTATATCCAAACGCACATTATAATCCAGTGCTTAATGATGCCAGTTTCAACCCTAAAATACACTAGCTCAAAGAAATTAAGTCATATTTTTATTACTCGATTTCCCCGAAAGAAATCGAGTAATAAAAATGTGACTTAGTTTTTTAAAGTTTTCACTCTGCTGTTACATCTTAGTTTTCCAACTTCTATCTTATTCCCTAAATTTCTACATCCTCCGATCTTTCTTCTTTTTTTCTTCCTCCGTGCTCTAACTTTCTCTTTTCATATTGTCTTCCATGAAAAAGGGGAAACAACAAAAAAGGAAAAGGAAAATAAAAGAACCAAACAGAACCGCCTTGGATGAACAATTAATCCATTGGAAACAATGTTCCTCCTATACAGAATCCCCCTTTTCGAAAATTTTCACGGTACCGCCTCCCGAAGCCTCGAAACGTAACTTTCAGCTTGAATACCTTAAATCCCAAATTGAACAGTACATAATAAATCAAACCGTCCGCGTCCCCCCTCTTTACGGTAGCAACTTTATTTACTCGCTGCATAACAACGTCTTCGCGAAACTTTGAATACTAATCCATCTTTATTTATTTCGAAAAAAAAAAAAAACCGTGTTCTATCAAAGGTGATTATGCATAATAAAAATTTTCCGTTTTACGTCCCGCCGACCTAAAAAAAGGAAAAAAAAGGCTTGCTTAAAGAAAAGGAAAAGTTTATACAAAAAAGGATAAATATTTTACGGTCGAGTATCTACTTTTCTACATTCTTATTTTTAGTCCGTATTCAATTCACGAAGGTTTCGATCAGTTTCTTTTCACAGCATCTAAATGGAAGGTGCGGATGTAACGAGGCATTTTCCTCAGTAAAAATTTAATTTTCCGAGCAGGGAAAAAAAAAATCAACTCTAATTTGAAAAACAAAAAAAAAAAAAGAAAGAAACAGGAAAATTTTAAAAATATTAGAAAGTTTATCGGGTCTGTCAGATTTTTTCAATGTAAACAAAAGGGGATAAAAAAAAAAAAAACAGCGTTCGCTTTTTTTTCTTCTAACGTTCGAATTTCATCGCAAACGCTAATGCAAATACCACGGTTGAAAGAGAACTGAAAAATAAAATAAAATAAAAAAAAAAAAAAAAAAAAAAAAAACGGGGGAAAAAAAAGTTCTAAAAGCATCTCTGAAATCCGCACTGTACATGTTGAATGAAGGAGAGACGGGAGCGAAAAGCTTTCATTTTTCATGTGTCGGCATTAGGGGCTGGGGTTTTAAGGAAGGGGGAACGCAGCCATTGTGCAGTCTGCCGCTAAGTGCTACTGTTAATCTTCTCCGCCGAGACGACCATTTAAATCTCTACCCCAAATCTTAATTCACTCCTAAATCCTTCTTTTTATTTCACATATTTTTAAGTCGATCAAGTAAAAAAAAAAAAAAAAAAAAAATATGGGGGAATGACAAAGAGAAAAGACCGAACTGGTTGTTACTCAAATAATTGCACGGATTTTCCAAAATTGGCAAATTTTTGCAAACAAACAAAAAGAAAAAGGAGCTCGAAGCTAATCAGTTCCCGGTGGGACCAATCTGTATCTGTCTTTTAGCTGGACAAAATTAGAGATCAACAAATTCTGATTTCAAAACCAGTATTCGGGGGTTATTGAGGTAGCTGATTTCGCATCTGACGTTGCTTTTCAAAAATTCAAAATGGCGGACAATAATGAAAAATTTAATAGTATAAAATTAAATGTTTAATAAATGGCTGTTTAAAAGGCGTTATTGGAAGGTTTTTGAGGTCGACGATTTCAACTGCAGATGAGTAGTTACTTGAAGGGGGGGGGGGGGGGAATCTATGAACAAGAAAAAACGAGAAGATCTACGGCAAGACCTAAAAACCTATAAATAGTTAGTGCTGGTAAAAGAATGGCTGGCTCTGAGTCAAGTTAGCATTATTACAACATTTACAAGAAGCCCCTTCAGACGAACCATAATCTTCATATCTGCTCTTGTAAAATAATGCGATATGGAGCTGTTATTGAGATATCTGTAGTGTCGCACTATTATCAGTACTAATGATGGGCCTAATATGATATCAGTGCGACACTAAAACTCACTTGCGATGATACGGCAGTGTCCCGTATAGGTACATCATCATCATGGGGCGTAGTACGTGACTACCACAGCTGAAGTTTTATATCCGATTTCCTTACAATGTACGGTATAGAAGTGAGGATATTTTCTAGATCTTAAACCTATAAATGTGTCAAATGGCCAGTATGACGACAGGTTCACTCATGCTGGCTTTTGCTTGCACTGAGCGGGACTTCCTTTATTTAGACACAGAATCAGAAACCGTGTGGGACCTACGTCTACTGTTCACTTGTGTACTTGTTGTATTCAGCAGTCGAAAAATCCGAGCTATATCCTAGACTTGAACCCAGACCGACTCCTCAATCATTCGTTTTGAAGCCAAAGACTCTACCACTGCGCTACGGGTGCCCCTTAGTATAGGTATTAATGATGGATATAGGACTGGACTTGCTAGTGTACTTGTGCATTTGTACACTTGAACACAAGCAAATCCTAAAAGCAACTCTCGTACACTATAAAAAACTATAGTAAATCCTATAACAACTAGTGTACTGATCAACTAGTTGTTGGGAATTCCACTCCCACAGGTACTCCACATGTAGGAGGACAGAGAGGAATGAAGAGAACAGATAAGGCAGGTGTCGTCTTAAGATATCACGACAACCTGTTCAGGTTAAAGAAATGAGAAGGAAAGATATACAAGTGACTGGTATCTAGTGGCTATTGTAGTGACTGGTCACTAATGAAGTATATGGTCTAGCAAGTCTCTACTGCTGGATGGACGGGATTAAAGGAACTCTCATTCGGTCTTGTCTTATATATCCATCCATTAGTACTTAAAGTCCTAATCACACCACAGATTTAACAGTGAATGTGGAACTAGGAACTAAGGAATGAATAAGTCCCTAGAAGTCTAACAAGTTTAATGTAAAAACAATTAAAAGTAAACAGGACGTTTGGGTCAGGTTCGGGAAGAACAGATCACGAAGAACAGACATGTGCTTAGATCCAGGGAAGGGGCGAGAAGGGACCGAAAATTGCCGAAAAATGCTCAAGGGAATTATGAAATTCCAAGAGGCAAAACACCTGGACAAAACCATCGGCTACTTGGTCAATCGGCTTTATAGGTCCATTACCTATGACACGGAAGCGCAATCGATATATTCTAGCATTAATTAACCTTTGCACCCGATGGATGATAGTGTCATCAGTGAGAGCTTTTACCTCCACTCGTTCTTTTCTCACTATATACCCGATCACGGGCGTAGATAGAGTTTTCAGTACTTTTAAACATCCCTCGTTCACCAGTGCGACTGAGGGTAGCTAGGGGTTTCTATACCAAATCATCAAGCATAAAAATTTTACCATGAAAATTGGAGGAAAAACCGCTCCAGGATTGGAAACCTTTCCCGTCGGCTAGAAAGGAAATCAGGGTAGGAGATTATTGGTGCGGTATTGATAATCCGGGAGCAATTTTGCACTCCCTGATTGATAAAGGATAAGGATAAGGATAGAAACAGGGAACGAAGGAGAAGGAACTTTTTGTGAGTAGGTAAAGGTACTACCTTTGGCCAAAGGCGTAGGAAAAATCCCGAAAGGGGCAAGTCCCCGATTCTGACTGAAAAGATGGAATTTCCCCCGTCTCTAAAAGTGTTATATAGGATTGGATCGTGTGCTCTAAAACTGGAGCACCAGGTAGGAGAGGATCAAACCTTCTATCGTGGCCAAGTAAGAAAGAAAAAAAAAAAAGATTTGAATGGTCTAATGGTCTCAAATAAGAAGATAATTGTTCTATCTTCATCAAGCCTCTTTTCAGAAATATCGGTATCATTTTTTTTTAAACGAATACGAAATATTTCCGAAAACACAGTCCTTTGCGAATATTTTAATCATCTTCCCATCCTTGCAATAATTTAATATTTTTTTCTTTGTTTAATTTAAAATGTTTATTATTTTTTTTTTTTTCTCAACTTTAAAAAAAAAAGTAAGATTACACACGTCTTCGCTTAATGTTGTAAGTAAATCAACAAATACTATAAAATAACAAGGGACTAGTATTTCTTAAATTTTTTTGCTTCCGTTAAAACAAGGCACTTGTCAGCCTTGTATAAAGTTCAGTGTAACCTGTTATAAAAAATTTTCAAAAAACCCGCTGGGATGTACTAAAAAAAAAAAAAAAAAATTCCTCGACAATTTAAACCTCATCGATCACATCCTGCTCATATCCCATATTTTTTTTCCTAATTACTTTTCAAATTAAAAACAAAAAAATAATAAAAGACAAGTAAAAATATTCCGATATTCCCGCCTAAAGCGGAGCAATCCTTCATACACAGGTTTCACTTTCTTTAAGACAAGCAAAAAAATAATACATTTCAAGTGTTTAGTTAATTAATGGTACTAACTAATCACTAATCACAGATTTTAGATAGAAAAAAAAAGAATCATCAAGGGGATAACATATGAACATATGTAAAAACGTGAACCATTACCTGGATATTATGGCAACAATAATAAAAAAATATTAAAATTGCGTCTCCTTTTTTTACGATTTCGTCCCTCCGACGTCGGGCAACAGTTTCACTAGTGGATGATTTTTCGCATCGTCCGACTCCAGGAAATCCTCTAAAAGCTGAAAAGAGAAAGAAAGAAAAAAAAACATAAAAAAAGGGGGAAAAACAAATCTGACAAAATGCATTCGACATTAAATGAAAGACAAAAAAAAAAAGGAAAAAAGCCATCACAAGATAAACATAAATAGCAGTATAGGGAGAAGGAGCATGATATGCGGAGAATAATATGATTACACGTGGAAAAGGGAGAAGAGAGAGACGACTCGAAGACAAAGAAAATTAGCAATAATCTAATAATGACGCGAAAAGGTAATAAAAGGTTATCCACCACTCTCAAGCTTTTAGCGAACAACGCTTCTTTGTTGCCAGTGTCACCCATAAAGATGTTCCTTAAAAGGATCGAAGAGTTCATCCGGAAATTGGGGAAATTAGTGTAAAACATTACTCACGAGAAACACGGTTTATTCTCTGTCGGCAATTCATTACGAATCCTCTTGCCCAAGGTTTTCCATCCACTTTGGGTTAGCGGGGAGACAGGATGAAAGGGGGTGGGGAGGAAAAAGAATCCAAAAAAAAAAAAAAAAAAAAAAGAAAGCTCGAATGATAAAATAAGTAATCACATTTGGATTTGATGCTTTTTTTTTTTTGTAAAAGTTTTATAAAAAAAATGAAATATCGAATTTTGACTAGGAGCAAGTCAAACCTCAAAAATAATATCTGGGATCTTGGAGGTTTTACCATTGCCAAATCGAACGAATGGTTGAATGTGAATGACAGTGAAAAATGGTAATGCTCATCTGCTGAAGTCTGTGGAGCCGGAATTTTACTTAATGACAAAATTACAATTTAGCTTACTTAGGGATCGGCCATAAAATACGGAAGCATGGTCATGGCCATTTTAGACGCCCCCCCCCTTCTTTAGCAAAAGTGAGCTTCCTCTTATGGAGACTTAACATTAGAGTAAGACTTGAGCTACCCCCTCCCCCCCGAAACGGCTTACAAATTTATGGACGGCCCCTTGTGAGCATATAACGTAAAGAATACATTTCAAGCCGAGGGGTTACTCACCCTCAAAAAATTGTACATCGTAATGCAAGCAATTCAAGTGATGCAAACAATGCAAATGCAATGATAATGCAAAAAGATTGCACGTAATGAAGCGCTAATACGTCTAATGCAAAGATAATGCAATCTGTAATGCAGTGGCAACGCAAGTGCATTAGTAAAGCAAAATTCATGCGATGCAAAGGTAATGCAAAGTCGAGTATGCATAGACATGCATGAGTAAGTAACCCAGCGGTGAACTCTTCAACCACAACTTGCATTAGCATCACTTTTTGCATTGCCAACACGCTTACATTGCTCTGCATTACAGACGGCATTACCTTTGCATAAGCTGCCGTACTTTTTCATTGGGTGAAAAGGATTAGCATTACGTGCATCATTTTGCATTACCACTGTGCTGTTTGCATTACTTTGAATTTCGGCATTATGGTGTAGCCATTTCCCGGGAGTGAGTAAACCCTCGATCAAAACATATTCGACTTATATTGACAACTATGTATTGCGTCTTGTCCATTAATTACGTCATCATTTTTATTAACAATTTTTGACCCCCCCCCCCTCTCCACCGTCATCCAAAAAAAAAAAAAGATTTACTTATAAAGATTTAACATCAGCGTCCATCTAAGACATTTCGGCCGAATTCTATAACCGTGACTTCGGCAGCGCCCAAGTCACTTATAAAATTACTCGGATAACTAATCAGTTAAAAAACTGTGACAAAGAGGGTCCTGGTGAGCCCTGGCTGGCAGCAGGACACACTCATTTTCGGCTCGTTTTTCAGGTGGGAGAATCAAATGAGAACGAATCCATAACAATCAGCAACTACCATTTACCACAAATCCCGATCAATGAAACGTCTGGGTCTTGTTCCATTCACGGGCATAGGACGATTCCGTCATCCTTTTAAAGGGTTAAAGGATGTTACAGGATGCCTAATAAACGCCTTCACCTTGTTCGCCTTAGATAATTTTTAACCGACCAATAAAGCAAATCTGATTTTTATTTTGCGAAAAGCCAATTACTTCTTTTTTTCATTGAATGCGACTTCAAAACGCACCGGAAGAAAGTTAGAAAGAAAAAAATATATACGACCATAAATAAATAATTTTGATGGGAAAAAAAAGCGGCGGGCGTCGAGGCGCAATTCACCCATCAGCCATCTTGAAACGTAAAAGAGATAAAACGTTTGCGGTACGGTGGAAGTCTAGAAAGGGGTCAAGATGCAATAATGGAAAGGTCGACTTGTACAAGTTCGCATCTGGTGTCTTCTTCAATGGCGGCCATAAACCTTCCAAGTCGAGTTTTCTCATCGAGAGATAATTCAGTTATTTCTAGATGCTAACGTTATACAATTTGGCTGGCTCTGTTCGCTTTTAAGAGCATTTGAAAATATGCGACGTTTAAAAAACATTTTTTTTCCCTATCTTTCAGGCGAGGCACTCCATTTTTTTTCTTCTTCGTCGTCCAACGTCGTGTCGACAGGGTGAAGACGATCAAAATTTCCCATTATCCTGAGGATTTCCGTTCGACAGGGCACAAGGTTGTTGGCTACTTACTTGACCTTGCATTACATTGCATTGCATTATCTTTGGATAACAATGATGCATTGCATAGCCGCTGCATTACAGATTCCACTGCCTTTCCATTAGATGCGCCACTTCATTAGGTGCAGTCCCCCTTCAATATATGCAATATATGCGATACATTGCATTCCATTGCATTACCATTGCATTACCATTGCATTACCATTGCATTCACATTGTTGGCATCAGTTGCATTACCACTGCATTGATTGCATTACTTTCCATTTTTTCATTGCACGATTATGATTTCGCATCATCGACCGTAGGTCCAGAAAAAGGAAATGTTTTGAACAAGTTCTGTCTTGCAACAAGCCGAAATTCTTCGCGAAAAAGGACATGCAAGTGTAAAGCATTCTTTTTTTTATACTCACCGAATAGCTGATCTCCTGTTCCAAAATTGCTTTATTTTCCTCGTTCCCCCTGCAACATGCTAAAAGCGTAGGGAAGAGCAAAGCCGAAAGCTCCGGATTACTAAAATACGGAAACGGCAGGTTGCACAACTGCTGAAGAACCGTCGGCATTGACCCGGACTGAAGAATCATCTGCAAAAGAGAAAAAAAATAATAAAGATTAAATCGAGGAAAAAAAAAGCAGACGGAACGTTGAAAAGAGGGCTGCTCGATATGCTCAAGTCATGAATCAATATCGTGAAAAGAAATTAATAGATGCATCAAACTAAAAGGGGTAAGAGAGCAAAAAAAAAAAAAAAACACCAGGCTGACAGATCAAGATCGATGGAGATCGGGAAAAGCAGATTACACGGATGGTTGGAGAGGATTTGGTAAAGGCGAATGTAAAAGAAGTGGACGCATCAATCCGAAAAAACGAATAATGAATTACATGCGACTGGTGTGGAAGAAATTTACACTTGGTCTATCGATAATTGAAGGAGATAGTCAAACAAATTTTAATAAAAAAAAAAAAAAAATCTAGACCACAGGTCTCTTTGCCGACGTTTCTTTTTTTTTTACATGTGCGCGTGCCTTAAACTATTTACCCCTCAGGGTGCCTTGTTCGATTTTACTTTTAAAAAAAAGAAAACAAATTGAGAATGTCAAAACGAAATAAAGGGTGATACAAGCGATGACCTGAACCGAGCCAAGATTAAAAAAACAAAACAAAAGTCCATCAAAGACGAAGAGGAGGGAAAAAAAAATCGAATAAATTTTTCCATCTCGAAAAAGCTCTGAAATCAACTTTTAACTGACCGAACGCTCCAGTGAAAACACAAGCTCAAAATAATTTAAAGTTTTCATCATCATCAATGCAACGAAGACCGAAAAAAGAAAATCAATATTTAAAAAGAATCTCAAATTAAAATAAAAATTTAGTAGCCGTTAAGATGCCATTAGACAACATGTTGCGATGGTATCTCCAAGATCGCCGGTGCCCCCCCGCCTTCCTTCAAGGGGGAAGATTACCCTGACCCACCATAAATCTGTAAAACTTGATCCACTGGCTGTCGAGGTATAAGATTAAGATATATGTAACCCTTCCGTACGGCCTTCTTTAAGTCACAATCAATTACTCTGTTTGTAATATAATAACCTATTTTTTTTTAATAACGGAATTAGGGTTCCAGTGGAAGTCATTATTTTTAAAGTGTTTTTAAACGTTTTCAACCAAGGAAAATTAATTTCTTTGCGGTAGCGGTACTACATCTAATGCAAAGGTAATGCAATGTATAATGCAGTGGCAACGCAAGTGCATTAGGAAAGCAAAATTCATGCAATGCAAAGTAGAATATGCATAGAAATGCAAATTCAGAGTAAGTAACCCAACGGGGTAGCTTTAACTTGCATTACTTTCCATTATCTCTGCATCACTTAAAAACGGGCAAAATCAAGAATTTGGAAAATCTTAAAATCCGTACGAAAAAGAGATGCATAAAAAATGCATAAATTATGTATTAAGAACTTAACTTTTTTTACCGCAAAATTTTTTTTTAATCCTCCAAGATAATTATGAATAAATTAAGCGTAAATAAGTTTAAGCATAAACAATGCATAAATTAGGAAAAATGCAGAAATAATGCATAAATAAGGAAAAATGCAGAAATAATGCATAAATAAGGAAAAATGCAGAAATAATGCATAAATAAGGAAAAATGTAGAAATAATGCATAAATAAGGCATAAAATTGGGAAAGAGTTGAAGAAGCATAAAATTCGCAATTTTCCTGCTTTATGATTTTGAAAAATCATATGCATAAATTATACAATAATTATGCATACCCAGATCTTCATGCTTAAAAAAATATGCATAAACTTTGCAAAAATTATGTATGTCCAAATTTTTGTATAAATGATACAAAATTAATATATTTTTAATATAAATTTTCTGCATAATTATTTTGCAAACATTTTGTACACTTTTTGCATCACTTTTTCGTACGGGAATTAGTAGGGGGTCGTTTAAATATTACGTCAGCACCTCAAGGGGGGAGGCAGTCTGTTAAATGCTGACACCAATGTTTAATTTGCCGTTTTCTCTAGAATGGGGCCATTCAAATATTACAATAAGGGAAGGAAGTATCAAAAATCTGACATTATTTTTGAAGTCCCCATGTGATGCTGGACTACTTCGGAGACGAAATAAGGAAGGGGTAAAAAGTTGTCAATTTCATGCTCATGTGAAAGGCTGAAGTAGGTATTACTCATGGAAAGACTTTGCCCTGAAAGAGTTCCCCATTTAGAGCTATCAGTAGCAGAGCCACCATGCTTAAATTGTAATTACTAATTATTACAAGACGGCTTGTTCAGACAGATACAGAGGTTCCTAAACAAGACATTTCTTGCGACTTCGGGTCACTTCTTCAAGCTCTAGAACATTCCTCTATAAGAACATAGCCGAAAATGTGAAAAGAGTAGGGATGCACACAACAAATTTCAACAAAATTTCGAGAAATTTGCTCAGATTTCTGTTCTGGACCTTTTTAAGAATTAAAAATCTAAAATTTCTTGTTCGCAAATCTTGCTCAAGACCTTCCGAGATCTTCAGCAAGATTCTCGAACAAGAAATTTTAGATTTTGAATCCTCAAGAGTTTTACACATCCAGAACCGAAATCTGAGCAAATTTCTCGAAATTTTGTTGAAATTTGTTGTGTGCATCCCTAGAAAAAAGAGCGTCGACGGTCACCAATTTCCGTCCAGGAATTAAACGTCACGATTGTTTTCCAGAGAGAGATCATTTTTAGGCATACACCTTAATCTAATCCTAACCGTTTCGCGGCTCATTTGTTCTGAATCTCAATGAACACATCGGCATTTACATATTGACATTCGGTTAAAACTTTTTAATGTCTGTTCAATAATACTGACCCGCATTATAAGTTAAGGTCTCTATAAATAACATGCTATTGACAGGACATCACCTGCTATATAGTTATTTCAGCCTTTCTTAACACCTGTAAAATATACAATCTCGAAATATGTCTTAATTCGATCGAGAGGTGGGCTTCTTCCTCTTTTGGGCCAACTTTTTCCCTTCCACCCATTTTTTTTTTGGCAAACGGCCCACGTATTTTCGTGACTTGGAAGAATTCGATTCGATAATCCCGAAGAAAAAAAAAATCTCAAAACCCATTTGAAGCATTGTAACCACACACGATGAACACCGTGTTCCACCAATGACTGTCATATCGGACTGCTTCGTTTTTCGTTTTACGTCATCACCGTTTGAAACATAATCTTCGGGTACTTGTAATCTTTCTGGATTATATTGACTTATGGTTTTTTTTTCCTCCTTCTTAAAACAAGTAAACCTGGTTTCTAAGATGACGGGGAGACCTGGGTGAAGATTTCGAAAACGTCCTTGGGGAAATTTATTTTGGCACTGAAACTAATTTGTAGGTTAATGGGGGGATTATGTTTAGGGAAATGATTAATAAATTGAGTAATGCGGTTATGTGATTAAAAGGTTCCAAGGTAAACGTATTCGCGGTTGATGCATCCTCCCTCTTCCCCCCCCCCCTCCCCTTCTCCTCCCGCAACTTTCTTAACGGAGAAACCTTTGAAAGACGCGTATATTTCATCGAAAACTTTAAAAGCGCGGGATCCATTAAGCCGAAATAAAATAAAAAAAAAAAGGCGTAGGATCGTGATTGGCATTGATTACTAATTATTGTTGAGTTGTGTTGCTCGTGTGATTGACATCCTCGAGTCAATCTACCGTTCGCATGACAGCTTCACTCATTTCCCTGTATACAAGCATCCGTCAGAGCAATGTTTTTTTTTTTTATCTTTCTTTTTGCTGACTTGTAATTCGATTATTATTTCGATATGGGGCCCAGGATTTTCGGGAGGAATTTCCGATGATTTTTCATTTGATTTTCGAACGCTCCACGTTTTTCGATTCCCGATCCCGGGGTCCGAAATTACGTTTATCTGTTGCTCTCTCTCTCTCTCTCTCTCTCTTGTATTATCCGTAATTCAAAGACTTGAAAACCCGGGGCAGCATCTCTTTGTGATGAAATATTCATACATCTGACTTGGGTGATGCATCGTGAATCTAGATGACGATCGGAATATCAGAGGAGATACGGAAATCATACACGTTCATTATTTATCTCAATCCTTGATCTTTTTTTTTTTTTTTCATTTACTAAAACAAGGGTCGACGGTCATTTCCGAAAGGGTCAGGTACCCACACCACCACTCACTCACACAAAAAAAGCATTTTATTAATTTAAAATATATATTTTTTGAGGTAATCAAATTGCCAATATGCGCCGAAGTCTGAGATCTTCCCTACGATAAAGGATAATAAACAATTTACCAATTTATAAAACAACTAATCGATTATCTGATCAGGTTCAAGCAGGTGACCTAAATATACAAAAAGATTTCGTAAAAGTTGGGTCGCTCATCTGTCTTTTTACCACTTTGCACTCCTTTTTCAGGTTTGCAGGTAATTTATTATGACCTATTTAAGTTTTTGTGTTTTAAAAGTCGATTTTTTTTTGTGCCTGTGGGATGGCTAAAAACGTTTTAGATTATCGTTTTTTTTTTTTTTTTTTTTTATTTGATAAAGATTTTTATCGGTCTGGAAATTCAGTTCAAAAATATAAAATGAAGACAATTTAACATAACATGGTTAGAAATCTAAGCTACTGGTTAAATGTTACCCGGTACAAAAAAGTGATGCAAAAAAAGTATAAAATTTTTGCAAAATAAATGCAAAAAATTTACATAGAAAATGTAAGTACAATATATGTATAATTTTTGCATTATTTATAAAAAATTTGAACATGTATAATTTTTGCAATATTTATGCACCATTTTTTTATGCATAAAAATTTGGGTATACATAATTTTTGCATAATTTATGCATTGCATATGGTGTTTTTAAAATCATAAAACAGGAAAATTTGCAAGTGATATGATTTTTCAATTTTTTTTTTCCATTTTATACATTTTTATTTATTTATTAGGGTGCAAATTCATTATGGAATGTTGGACCAACATTTTGTACTAACTTGTTGTACCCACAAGTTTGACAAACGAACGAATATACTATTGCAGAATTTACTCCTACGCCAAAATTAGTTCGGAATGTTGGTCCAACAAGTTGGTACAACAAGTTGGTGCAACATGTTGGTTGAACATTCCATAGTGAATTTGCACCCTTAGGAGTATCGAGAAACACGTATATTAAAATTTGAAAGTGCCACAGTGCAGAAAAGTTGCATTTTAGCCTTCATATTAACCTTAATTTTTTTAGGATTTTTTGGAGGCCGCGATTTCTGCTGCCCCCAGAGGCCTAAAGTTTTTCAATGTCTCTTAAGAGCCGAAAAAATTAGAGCCGTATTTTGGTGCGAAAGAGCTCATGTCCTATACTATATGTCCTGCAGGGCTTCTGTAATATCTGTAGCTCAACATTCATGACTTTTTACAACGTTTTAATCTGAAATTGGATGATTCGAGTGTTTGTTCAGTTTGTAACATTCTTCAGAGAAATATAGAGTTTCAAATTTGGCAACAGTCTTATAGTCATTTTTAGTCGCGACGGGTTTCGATAAGTCATTTTTGATCAATTTTGGTTCTTCTTCATTAATGTTGATCATTCTTGATCAGGGTGTCTACTGAAAATCAAAACTGAAATTCAAGGTTTTTTTAAGGTTTTCAAGGCTCATTTTTAAAAAAAATAAAGGTTTTTTTAAGGCTATGTTCCACTTTAGGAAGGTGAGGACTAAGGTAAAAAGTAACTGTCCTTTGAGCTAAGGTAAAAAATAACGATTTTTAAATGAAACAGAAATTCGAGAATGGATTTGATTTTAATAAGAAGAAAACAGGCGACGAAAAAAAAAGATAATAATAATTGTCGATTCCAAAAAAACTGTATATAAGTTCTAAATTCTGGAGTATTTACTGAAAATTATGTTTGAAATTCAAGATTTTCAAGGTTTTCGCGGTTTTCAAGGTTTAATTTCAAATTCAAGGCTAATTCAAGGTTTTAAAGGTTTGCAAGATCGGTACACACTCTGTTGATCGAAAAAGGGTCATATTCGACTAGTTTTATTTAAGTCATTTTTAGTCGCAGTTTCGGTAGGGGGAACTGTTAAATAGTTCTTTAAATTAATTTCTGGAACTGCTCTGGACATAAAAAGTAAGGATCTACTTATTCCTTGGCAATATTAAACTCAATTTTTTTATTTTACAAAAAAAAAATACAGGTAATCGTTATAAAAACTCCCCGAGTTGCCAACGTAGGCTAAGTGGAATATTCCCCAAAAATATTCTTGAAAATATTTCCGAAGAAATAAATTCCTGAGAACCTTTACAACCCCATCTGGACTTTCAGGATCCGTTCCTAGAGTCTAATATTTAAATGGGCAGTATTTATTTTACAAGGGCAGTATTCCGGGGCGGTAAAATTTTGGAAGTATAAAATTTTTGTGGCAGTGTTTTATTGGTTTTGTCAGTATAATCATAAAAAGGAGCAGTTAAGGTTATGTGATAAAATATGATTGATTTAAAATGAGCAGTTATTTATCTTAAAAAATAGCATAGAAAAAGAATTCTTGTACCCAAAAAAAAATATTTTACCGCCTAAAAATCTTGAGCGACTTTTAAATATTTTTTTGAAAATTGAAAAAAGAATTCAGGGCATGTTGTAGAGGATAGTGCATTTGCCGATGCACCAAGATCTAAGTACATTGATTTCTTTTTGCTTTTTTGATTATTTTTTTAAATTTATTTCTTTGTTTACTTATTTTTATTTAACTGTTGCACACTGCCAGGTAATAATACTGCCCTGATATATATTTATACTGACCGAAATGCTTAAAAACTGGATTTTTTTACTGCCCAGATACTGCCCAAAAATTTTAAAAATACTGCCCATGAAATACTGCCCTGTTAAATACAAGCCATCCTTAAATTATTTTGAACTGTGAACTTGGTGCTGAAAATTACCCCAGACATAAAAATATACCAGGGCATTCAACTGCCCCGACAATCTTCCATTTTTTTTACTGCTTTGTAAAAAACAGTAAAAAAGAATCCATATTTTTTAACTCTTTAACTTCCGTGATATTATTACATACACGTCCTGATGGCGCAGAAAAAGGTAAGGAGACAAAAAGCTACTACTATTTTTTTTTCCGAATTTAAATCCGACAAATTAAAATGTAACGTTAGCTTTCGAATCTCATCCTTCTCTGCCCCCCTCGTTAAAAAAAAAAAGAAAATAAAAAAAGTAACAGATTAACTAACTTGAAAAGGGTAAGGGTATGATTTGATTAGCCACAAAAAAATATATATATATATCAAATCGAAGTAAAAACGATAAACAAAAAGACACTAAGATGATGAGCTGTAAAATAATTGAATATATGGAAATGGAGAGAAGGCAGGCGCCTCCTTGATAAGAATGCGTCGGGAATCGCCTGATTAATGGCTTCTTGATACTCGACTCTCGTCTTACTACCACAGTGTGCAAGTAAACGCCGTGATTCTACCTTCCTTATGTAGTTTCAAAGCTAAAGGGTCAAAAAAAATGTTTCTTAAGAGCCGGGCAATAAAAAAACGAGTTACACAATCTTGAAATGACCGATGGATTTTTAAAGAACGGGGGGGAAAACAGAGAGGAAAAAAAAAATCACCTCATTTGCTATATATTTCCACCCACGTTAAAAAAAAAATCTTTTTAAAAACTAATTAATATTGTGAAAATCATAGAATTTATTTTTCTTGTGTGTGCGGCTGACTCCGACATTTACTCTTTCTCTATCTCTCCCCCCCCCCCAACCAGAAAATATTTAACTCATTACACCGATATTACCTGTCTGATAAGGATAATAACAAAAGCCCATATCGGGTTTGCATTACAAATACTAATGTTGAATAACACTTAGAAATGAAATCGTATCAGTGATTGATAATCAACACGCAATATTTCATTTTAGTATTTTTTTTGTAATCTGCAATTTTCCTTCCACTGTCACAGGGACGATCCATTACAAAAAAAAAGGATTTTAGATAATAAAAAAAATTGAATTAGGTCAAGTAATAAAAAAATGTTAACCAGAAAAAAAAAAGATATCGTTATTTAATGAAGGTCAGATTGACTCAGGGAGAAGGCATCTTATGTCTCATGTATTCGTGTGTTGTTAAGCATTAAGATAACTTGGCGCCACATATTACAATCGAAAGGGACAACATTTCAAAGTGTCCAAATTATTCCGACCACCAAATCCCAATATCATTTACCTTAAAGCAGGATGCCAATGTAAAGATTAATTTTTTTTTTTTTTTAATTTTCTAATACGGCCCTAAGCCATTTTCGTCGCTAAGGTGACTCATCTTTCAAGTCTATAAGATTGAATCTAACCCTTTGCCTCCGGATGGACTCTACAGGAGTGTAAAATGCCCAAACCTCTGGATGGACCCTTTTTAGTGTACATTAAAAAAATGCCTAGCCTCCATTAACTAAGTGCCAAAAAATTCCACAATTTGCACTTTTATCCTAGAAATATATCCCAGAGGGTGGACTATGTGACTCATAGAAATTTTTTAAATGAAATGGTTGAAATTCTGTCGGAGAAAAGACTCGATCTCACACAAGTCTACATTAGAAGCATTTAAATCAGACGTGGGGCAGTCCGCCATTTTAGAGCCAATTTATTTAACAAATGCAATAAGAACCGGTAATCACTGGAACAAAGGCAGATATAAATTGGACTTTAGACAGAGATTTTCTTTCTCAAAAGGCGTAACTGACATTTAAAAATCAAACTCATACAATATAATATCAAAAATTTACGCCAGCCTTTTTTTTTTCTTGCACAGTAAAAAATATTATGTAAATATGTTCTAAGAGGTCCACATAAATTTTTTATGTTGTTTCTCCCATAAGGCAAACATAAAACAAAAACAACATAAAAATTATGTGGACCTGCTTATGTTGATTTATGTTGATTTTGACATAAAATTTTTTACTGTGTGGGCTCACGGTTTATAGAAAAGAAACGGTGGAATGCTTCCGGCAAGTGTTTCTGCATTAAGGTGGCCCTTATTTTACGAAATTTTGAATTTCGGCAAACGCACCCCCCAATACGTTTGTATTAACCGAAAGAAGATTCCCTGAATTTTTTTAGATTTATTCCCGTAAAAAACCGAAAAGTCGGAAATTTTGTTTGTATGTAAAAATGACTGTTTCCTATTCGAATTTCTATGCAGATTGATTGTAGTTAGAATGTATTTATGACAAACAATGACTGTGCTGGACGACAAAAATGGGAGCGTTCAAGTATTACGTAAGACCGAAAGGGGGGGAAGGGGGTACTTGAAAATCTTACGATTTCTTACTAAGGGGAGGGGGGGGGAGTTTGGCAAATCTTACGTAAGAATTTCCATTATGACTTATTGTTCAGAATTTTTTTTTATTTCAAAAAATTAAGCTGTTTCAATTTTTTTTCTAATGTCTGAAGTAGGAAAATTGAAAATTCTTTTCAAAAAAATTTAAGAAATAAAATTTTATTTTTTGATGAGATTTTGTGCCAATTGTAGCCATCTTCAGGGATATGAGTATGAACTATAAATCTAGATTTTAGAAAAATATTACTTCAATTTAAAGTTGGCGTTAAAAAAAAAAGGGGGGGGGGGGTCCGCGAAAATCTTACGTAATATAATAGGGGGGTTCAAATAAATCTTACTAATTCTTACGAAGGGGGGGGAGGGGGTCCTAAAACCGGAAAAAAAGTCTTACGTAATACTTGAACGTTCCCAATGAAAAAAACTTCGCAAAAAATTAAGACTATAGCATATTTTGCTAATTTTTTATACTTATTTTGGCCTCTTATTATCTTTGGTCGTACGAGGTATATAACTTACATATTTTTGTGAACTGCATAAAAATGCGAATAGGAAACAACCCAGGGTGTCTAATGAAAATCATTTTTGAAATTCAAGGTTTTTTCAAAGTTTTCAAAGCTCACTTTTAGAAAAAATAAAGGCTTTTTTAAGGACATGCTGTACCTAAGAAAGGTAGGATTAAGGTAAAAAGTAACAGTCGTTTAGGGTGCAAATTCACTACGGAATGTTGGACCAACAAGTTTGTCCAACATTCCAACAAGTTATACCAACAGTTATAACAAGTTATACCAACATGTTTGACAAGCAAACGAATCGACAATTGCAAAATTTACTCCTATTCCAAAATTAGTGTGGCATGTTGGTTCAACTATTTGGTACAACAAGTTGATACAACATGTTGGTCCAACTTGTACCAACCTGTTCGACTAACGAACGAATCGACTATTGCAGAATTTACTCCTACGCCGAAATTAGTGTGGAATGTTGGTCCAACAAGTTGGTACATGTTGGTAAACCAACATGTACCAACTTGTTGTACCCACATGTCGGTCCAACATTTCATAGTGAATTTGCATCCTCAAGCTAAAGTAAAAAATAACGTTTTTTTAAATTTAAAAAGGAAATTCCAGAATGGGTCTGGTTTTAATAAGAAGAAAAAAGGCGAAGAGAAAAAAAGATATTAATAGTTGAGAAAATTGACTTCCAGAAAAACTGTAGAAGTTATAAATTCAGGGGTATTTACTGAAAATTAGGAATTCAAGGTTTTTCAAGGTTTTCAAGGTCCAATTTCAAATTCAAGGCTAATTCAAGGTTTTAAAGGTTTTCAAAGTCGGAAGACACCCTGCAACCATTTTTACATAAAAATAAAATTTTTGATTTCATTTCAAAATTTTTAAATCGGGGAACAGGGCTAAACGACGCGACGTCCAAAAATCTGAAAAAATTCAAGGAATCTTCTTTCGGTTACTATTAAAGAATTAGGGAATGCATTCACCGAAATTGATCGATCGATTTCTACCCTTCTACAATGAAGTTTAGGGGAGGTAGTCTTACGGCCCTAACCCACTATATTCCAAATTTCTTTTTACTTTTCTACTCTTTACAAAGGGCGCTAGAACTACCGCTCTCATTAGTGGGTAACTGAGAGGGACATACTATATTTAGACACGGGTTCCGAACCGTGTAGGGTATCAGGATATGATTTCACATGATAACTCATGAAAAGTATCAGAGGTGAATGCCTGGTAAAACCTCGACTCGATCGCGGGTCTGCCGCGTGCCAGTCGAGAGTCTTACCGATGGACTACCGATCGCCCTGCATTCACCGAAATTTAAAAATTCGTAAAATAAGAGTCAACCTATTCTGAATTTGCATGCAGGAAAACTAACACACCTCCGTATTTCTTTTATTTTTCTGGACATGATCAAATCAGCATTCTTTTCGGTCGAGAAAAAAACAGTCAACTAAAAAATAGCATCGTCAAAAATCTACAACCGATTTACGTATTAGAGTCCAAGAATGATAATTTCAAATTTAGGTCTAATGAAAAAAAAAAAAAAAAAAAAAAACGCCTTAGAGGAAAAAAAAAAAAAGAACCAATCTAGTCATGACTCCGAACTCCCTCTTAATCACGATCTCGTTTTGATCCGTTTCCTGTCGCCAGAAACAGAAATATAAAAAGCTCAACCGAGTTAAGTTTATATATATATATTTTTTCTACGACCTACTAAAAACGTCGAGTCACAGTCATCAAGCGTATATTTTTATTTGATGTAGGCGGTAATGTCCGTCTGGGATTTCGAAAAAGAAAAAGAAAAAAAAAAAAAAAAATTAATTTCTGAAACCGAAAAACCTGACATTTGACAATCATCCCGCTAAATTTTAGCAATTTGCTTTCGCGGTTAAAAGTAAATGGCGAAGTCAAGTCAGAAATGGAGTTTTGTTGTATATTGTAGTTTTGCTAAATAGGTTTCGTCGTCGACAGAGTCACGTAGTACGACATGCGATTCCTTCATTTATTTCCCTTTCGGGACCAGGAGTGAACCCAAGAAATCTTTTCCTTTCGTAAAGAGATAGCATCACGGAAAAAGGTGAGGGGATGAAAAATCTTTTCCCCGGGATTTATTATTATAATTTTTTTTTTTAGTCTAACTTCTCCTCTGAAAAAATTCGTTTAATCGCATTTAAAGGTCATCGTCATCCAAAAACCATACCTTCTCAAATTACGGGTATAATATTTCGATAATTCTTTTTAAGTTTTCATTTTTTTTTATCCCTTCGCTTGGCGACAATAAAACGGTAGCTCTTTTCCTAATCAGTATCATTTTAATTCGACAAACAAAAAAAAACCTTGTTCGAATGTTAAACTCGCTACTCAGTTTTTTTTTTCGAGGTCCCTTCCTGTCATCCATCATGATCGATTAATTTCAACCAAGCGAAAAAATTATTTTCATAAAAAAAAGTGTGGTATCTGTTCTTATCAGCTTAAAAAATGGTACCTGATTATCACGGTGTTGGACGGCAAAGTACCCAACGACGGCCACGACTTCGTGAAGTAAATCCTTTTCTTTATCGTGGCAGCAATACCAAAGAAGATAACTTGCAATGTGGCGGAACTGTAAGGATATCCCTTCGGCTCCCAGTATGCTCTGGAAAAAAAAAGGAAAAAGAAGAAAATTAAATGATTTTCCCAAAGTAAAATTATTCCGTTTCGAAAGTTTCTGATTATTTTTTTTTCCCCCGTCTGAAAATGAAAATCACATTTTATTTTAAAAGTCAAACATTCGAGGTACCGCCGATAATTAAAATCCCGTTGTTCAAATTGAAAATTTCGTCAGCACTAAAGCATGAATTTACTTAAGAAATGGATTCATAAATTGGTAAGTTAATTGAAATCTCTCCCAGTGCAAACAGTGCTGTTTAATTGAAAACTAACCGCGCAAAATATTATCCATATTATAAGTTGAAATTCAAACATACGGGTTAACCGTTTTTATTTACACAATTAATATTTTTTTTTTCCTCCCATAAAACAAGAGTCTTTTGTTCTTGTCAAGAAAAATATAGTTGGCAGATGCAAATACTTGCCTTAAAAAAAAAAAAAAAAAGTTGAGTTGTGTCAATAGGGATGAGGCCACGTTAGCGGTCAAATAAAAAGTTCAAGGGGATCGTTTATTTATTAAGAAAGGCTGTTTTAATTTTTTTCGGATTCGGTCTTTCTTTTGCAACGCTAATTTAAATGAATAATTTTATAGCAACTATAATAAATGTTTTTGACGCCCCCCCTTAAATTGTCTCGGTCAAATACGCCGATTTATTTTATCAAAAACAAACGGTAATGGCGCAGCAATCTTTCCAGATCCGCCATTGGTGGGAGCACGTGAGCATTATTTTGATAATTTTTGACCCCCTCCCTCCCCTTGTTAGCAAATATAAGCATTTCGGGACCCCCCCCCCCTTAATTATTTTTAAAAAAATTAATATTAGACATTTAAAAAATCTGAAATTTTTCGGAACTGAAATTTTGCAAAGAATGTTCTTTTTTTTTTCTTTTTTTTAAAAAAGCAAATGCGCGGGTAAAATTGAAAGTTTTTTCTTAAAGTGAGTTAGGTTACATAATTGAAAAAATTTAAATTATTTTCATTTTGGCACGTTTATCACATGAGGTAAATGCTAACGTTATATATATAAACCCCCCCCCCTTGTTAGCAAAAGTTAGCATTTTGAATACTCCCCCCCTTTAACGTGCTCACGTGTTTTATGGATGACCCCTTGATAGTAATGGCGTTTGCCTATGTGCCAATGTATCATCAATGTATAAATTTCTGAAATCACGTCAGGGTGTCCACTGACCTAAAAAACCTTAAAAATCTAAAAAATGGCCTTATTTTCAAACTAAAAAAAAATCCCTAAAAAAAACACCTTAATTTCGATAACTGACGAACAATTTTCCGTTCCGTTTGAAAAAGGTAATGATCAAGGAGGCTTAAATTTTCACTCCGTTGCATATTTTACAAAATTTCCTTTGCTCGGCCCTCGGAGTTAAGTAATTAAAACATTTGAGTCTTTTTAGACCTTAAAAAAAAAAAAAAAAAAAATTAATTTCAGCTTAAAACTTTAAGGAGTTTCATAATTAAATTTAGAAAAGGGACCTCCTTTGCTTCCTAGATTTTCTGATGATAAAAAGACCACGCGGAGCCAGTTTTTACCCTGCTAAAGTGCTCTTTCTTGCCCACTTTGAACGTTTCTTAGACCTAAATTTTCCAAAAAATTGGACCTTTACAATCTAAAAATAACCTTATTTTCGAATCTCATTTCCAAGTAGACACCCTGTCACGTGATCTCTAACCAATCAGAAGCGTGTCCAATACAGCCAGCGCTGCTGGTGGTCAAATCGATTAACTAAAATCAATGCACTTAAGCGGAATATCACTTCCCATTGCGTATCCGAGATAGGATCCTCCAGGACTGTCTTTATGACATTGCTTTTAATCCTTTGCTTCCTGATAGATCCACACCTAAAAAATTCCTTAACTCACCATCAACAAAGGGAAAAAACATTCCAAAAACCGCACTTTTTTCTCGTAAATATATTCCAGAGGAACGCACCCCGCTCTACGGTAAAATTTCCAAAAGCAATTTATCACGAATAATAATTTAAAACGTTAACAGTGGAAAACCAATGTCACATTCGCATGTATTACCCTGTTCCGACAAGTTTTGAAATTGTGAAAATTACCACCTGATTCATTTTCACACGAAAAATAAGCATATTCATCCGAAGGAAACAAGACTTAACGGATTTCAATATCTAATTTATTACGTGTTTGACGAAGTCGATGAAGGCTATTTGTACATATTTTTTTTTTTTTTTTTTTTTTGATCTTTGAATTATTAAGGATATTGAAGATAAGTAGGCGATGAAAACCATTCCAAAAGAAAAATAACCAAGAAGAGGAAACCTGTTTCGAGAGAACTAAAATTGAAGGATTAATGAGGACTTATGGTTATTCGAATGCAATGTGTATGCGATTATGTCAGAGCATTTGTAATCTAGATTTCATTTAAATTTTCTTTTGCAAGCCATCTCGGAACTGAGAAAGTTGAACGTTTGTTTATTGATTGCCCGTCTTTTACACGGACGCCCTCATCGTGCTAAATACTTTAAATATTGCGAATTTCCTTAATCTATGAGTATGGGTTAATGTAGGTTATGCTAATGAAGGGAATAAGTAGGAGGATGAAAACCCCGAGATTAATCGAAGACTTTTTTTTTTAGCTAGGCCACATCGAGTAGTATTTTAAAAACAAGCAAAAGCTTTTGCTTAGGTTCTTTAAATAAACTTAAACAAGTTTATTTAAACTTAATTAAGTTAAAATAGGGTAAATTAAGTTTTGAAAAACTCATTTAAACTTAATTAAGTACAAATAAACTTAAATATTGTTGGCAAGCAAAAGCTTTTGCTTGTTTTTTAAAATAGGAATCATTGAGTGATATGCATAAAAAGTAGTAATTGCTTTTACTTTGAAGCGAATGCTTTTACTCGGAAAGCAAATGCTTTTGCTTTTGCTTATGACCTTTTACTAAATACCTTTTACTTAGGAGCATTTTGCTAAACAACTTTTACTTAAGACCTTTTACTTAGTAGCTTTTGCTTAGGACTTTTTGCTTGGTAGCTATTATTTAACAGCTTTTACTAAGCACATTTACTCAGAAGCTTCTACTTAGTAGCTTTTACTAAGCACTTACTACTTAATAAGCACCTATTACTTAGTGGCTTCTTCTTGGTAGCTTTTACTTAGGACTCACGAGGTACTAAATCACCGTGCCGATTTTAAGGAAAATCCTTAGAGACATATACATCCGGCCTACATTTTCAAATATTAAATTCGAGGACTTCGAAATAGTATATTGTTAACCTAGGGAGGAAAACGAATTTGACGTTCTAGGTTAAACAAGATATTTTTAATTAATGCTTAATTATTCAGAAAAACTAGAGAAAATGATTCGATAAATTGTAAACAAACTCTTTTGTTTTTTTTTTTTTAATTTTTTTTTTTTTTTTTTTTTAATTTTCAAATGGGAATTTCCGACGCAAAATTATTCCGCTAGAGGCGCTGGATGTCTTTAACGGTTTTTAATTTTATTGGATGTCAACAATTAAAACAAAAGAAAGTTATCCAATCAATCTACGACCGTTAAAGACATCCAGAGCCTCTAGCGGAATAATTTTGCGTCGGAAATCCCCATTGTTAAAATGTTAAATTGATGTCATTCAATAAACTTAAATAAATAAATAAATAAATAAATTTTTTGATTTTTGTAAACAGGTTTAACACTGTTTTGCCCTATGAGCGAAAAGTCATTTTCAGTTCTGATCACAAACGCGGAAAATGGCTCTTTCTATTTATGAGTAATAAAAAAAAAATTTTCCGGCTTAAAAAAAAAAAAATAAAAAATAAAAAACTATATTTAATTTCCGCGTTTCCAAGTAAGCAAAATACATTATTTATTCATGCCGTAATTAAATAAACGAATCATTTAATTAGTACACGCAACGATTTTGTAACCCGAGCTTCAAAAAGTTCTGTTAAACGCGGATCATATTTTCATTTAAAAAAAAAAAAAAGTTGAACAGGGATTATTATAAAACGACTGGCGCCCTTTTTTTTCAGAAAAGAAAAAAAAAATTCCGTTGTTTGAAGATGGGCTTGGGCATCGAAAAGTAAGCAGAAATGGTAATTGAGAATCTCATCGGAGAAAGAGGACTCTGCAATGATTCAATTAGAGTTGTTTAAATACAAACAAGCCATGTTGACTTTTCTAAATAAACTCGATTTTGCTTCTTGTTTGCCGTTAATGCAATTGGGGTGAAATTAGGTTGTTATCTATCGTGTCTTCTTCAAACTTTGTTTGCGTACTTCCTTTCGCTGCTCTTCTCTCGGTTATTTTCAATACACCCCTTTCTATATAATACACAACGTGCTTGTTATTCGGTCGGAAAATTAATATTTTATCGATCACCATGACCGAAAGAGATTATCCAAAATCATTAAATTAGTTAGTCAAACATTTTTAAGAAATTAAAGGAAAAAAAATTAATTCGGTTAAGTTGTAATTATTCTTTGAGAGTTTCATTTTTTCTTACGGGGAAAGTGGGGGGCGGGGGGAGGTACAACTCACTTCCGAAAAAAGTGTGCGCAGTAATGCAAGTGATGCAAATATTGCAAATGCAAAGTAGTGCCAACAATACAAATGCAAAGTAATGCAAGCGATGAAAACAATGCTAATGCAAAGAGATTGTACCTAATGAAGTAGTACCACATCTAATGCAAAGGTAATGCAATCCGTAACGAAGTACTGATGCAAAGGTGGCGCATATTTATCAGGGGTCCGAAGCCTATGCCGATAAGTATCGGCATCGGATTATTTTTAATATCCGAAATCGGCATCGAAATTGCGAAATTGTTAGTGCTGGCACCGGCATTGGCATCGACCCGAGATATTTAGCCGGCCGCGGCTGGAGTCGGCATCGGCACCGGCATCGGATTCGAACCCCTGATATTTATTTCTCAAAAAGATGGTAAACGTTTTTTTTGAAAATCGGAAATTCCAAATTCCTAAGTTGCTCTGGAAATCAAAATCTTAAATTCTGTTACTTTTTCATTTCCTAATTCTGTACCTCAGAGCCCAAGCATCGAATTTGAAAAAAAAAAAAAAATCAAAAATAGCAGCTATTTTTATATTTTCCGTAAGAAACGGATCACGTTACTAACCTGAAACATTTGGAGATCTAATTCGGCGACGGATCGCAGTAACCTAATCGTTGCTAAAGCAACAGCAACCGTATGAGAGGGTAACACTGGAGGAACTGAATCCTGTAATTTTGGAGGAGCGCCTTGATGTAGTAACATCCCGTACAATATCGAAACAGCCCCGACTAACTCTGTCACCTGAAGAGTAGCCAGAAGTTGGGTGGGATCGTCTCCGTTTTTCTGAACTGTCTTGCATCTGAAAACAAACAAATACATAAATAAATAAATAAATGAAAAATAAATAATGCACACGGCTAATTATTTAATTTACTACCTTGCCGTTAACGTTGTCAACAAGTCCAAGGCACTCAAAAGAAATTGAGCAACGGAAGGATCATCATCAATAGGATCCCGAACGGATTTGCAATATCGCGTCAATTTATCAACGATCCCAACGCTCACAGTATAACTGAAAATAAAAAAGAAAAAAAAATTAAGTGTTAAAAAAAAAAAAAAAGGAAAGAAATCTTGAAGATAAAGACATGTTTGCATTAGGGCAGTACTCCCGTGTTCTGTCCCGTATCAGAGCAACGCCGCTTAACGCAAAACCCCTTCCATTCCATCCCTTCTCATCCCTTCTCTCATACAAATTTCACAGAATCCATTTCAATCTACCCTTCAATTCGCGATGCATACTAAATGTACTCTCTGCAACAGTGGCGGGCGTAGGCGTGACTTCATCAAAACATAAAAAATAAAAAAAAACACTACCTTTCTTTACTTGTTTCAAAATTATTTATTAGAAAAAATAATTAATTAATTTTTTTTATTTTCTTATTAATCAACATATCCGATACCTCATTAAAATTGATTAAACATGAATATTTTTTTTTCTCTTTCTCCCGATGAACCATTCAACACTGATTAATAATTTAATTTATCCGATTGGTCAAACACGTCAAACTATCTAGCCCGATATGTCCGTCAAAGTTTAATAACTTAATTTCCCCGAAATTCGTGTCCCTATTCAAATAAGTGTAGGGATGTCAAAATATTTTCCAAAATTTTGAAGGGGTCATTCAAGTGTTACGTAAAATAATTAAATACGTAATATTACGTACATTACGAATATTACAATAGGTATATTACGTATTGTACAAATACTGCAATACGTACAATACGCATATTATGTATATTACAATATGTATATTACGTATACTATACCTAATACTATATTACGTACGATAACGTAATATATTACGTAACGTTAATGACGCAATTAATTACGTATATTACAAATATTACAATACCTACAATACGTATATGACGTATATTACAATAAAGTAAAGTATTACGTAGAATATAATAACGTAATAATATACTACGTATTATAGCGTAATAATATAATAACATACACGGTAAAAAATTTTATGTTAACAGTAACATAAATCGTGTGTGGACTTTTTTTATGTTAAAAATTAACATATTTATGTTAAAATAATAACATAATTATCTTAATTTTAACATAAACTGTGTATGGACTTTTCTTTTTAACATAAAATTTTTTACCGTGTAGTATTCTACGTATAATAACGTAATAATATATTACGTACAATAACGTGATGATATATTACGTACAATAATGTAATATAATATGTACGATAACGTAGTATATTACGTATATTACAATACGTATATTACGTACAAGTATACTATACGTAATACTATATTACGTACGATAACGTAATATATTACGTAACGTTAATGACGCAATTAATTACGTATATTACAAATATTACAATACGTACAATACGTATATGACGTATATTACAATAAAGTAAAGTATTACGTAGAATATAATAACGTAATAATATACTACGTATTATAGCGTAATAATATAATAACATACACGGTAAAAAATTTTATGTTAACAGTAACATAAATCGTGTGTGGACTTTTTTTATGTTAAAAATTAACATATTTATGTTAAAATAATAACATAATTATCTTAATTTTAACATAAACTGTGTATGGACTTTTCTTTTTAACATAAAATTTTTTACCGTGTAGTATTCTACGTATAATAACGTAATAATATATTACGTACAATAACGTGATGATATATTACGTACAATAATGTAATATAATATGTACGATAACGTAGTATATTACGTATATTACAATACGTATATTACGTACAAGTATACTATACGTAATACTATATTACGTACGATAACGTAATATATTACGTAACGTTAATGACGCAATTAATTACGTATATTACAAATATTACAATACGTACAATACGTATATGACGTATATTGTATTTATATTAACAGATATACAATTAACATTATTACATATAATGGGTTATTACATATAATGGGGTTTCCTCTTTGCCCCATACATAAAACACGGGTCCTTGTGTTGGTGAAGCTTGATGAATGTTAAATATACCGTACTTTAATCGCCGTATATATATACACCCCTAAGCTAAACATGGACATATATACGAACTGACTACGTGATTAAAACCACTGCAGGACATTGCGAAAGCAGTCACTGAAATTTTATTCAATTCATGAGTATCTGATGGTAACCCGCGACTCCATCTCCAAACTGCCGCTGGTCGGAGTTTCGAATTTTTCGGAGTCGCTCCTGATCCCGCGTATATTCTAATGTATTATATATTTCATTGAAATATGAAAATAGTTTTGAATAAACAGATGTCTTTGTTGAGCTTACGGTGATAAAATATACAATATTTTGCTCTAATGGATCGAAAGGGAGAAACGTATGTTATGAATATTAATCAGTTTCGGATACATATAGGCTAATAAACATAATGATTCAGGATGCAAATTTTCAATTCCCTTTTCATCATCATATTCATCGACATAGGCGAGCTCGTAAAACCATTTCCTATTCTTCATTACGTCGCATTTTATTGGCAAAAAAAAAAAAAAAAAAATTGCGAAAAGGTCAAATTAAGGAATCTTGGATCACAAGCCAAAATCAATTCCGAGAAAAAATAAAAATGGGAGGGAAAAAAAAAACCGGGGAAAAAAAGATATACGGTAATTGGAAAGGAAGAAGCATAGAAAGTAATACATGGACAAACAAGGAGAGCTAGTTTGCTCATTTTAAAAAGTGTTTGCTTTTTAATTCCTTGTCTTTGAACGTCTTTCTCTTATTTTCACCGCTCCATGTTTTTATATGCTCTCATGAGCTTCTTGAGCAAACAAATATCCATGGCCCCCACCCCCTCTTTCCCGTCTTTTTACACGTAGGTTAAGCATCGGGGACGCATTATTCATTACCGAGAGCACAGGTTCAAGTTCTGTGTAAACGTTTTTAAAGATTTCAAACCATATTTTTTTTTTTTTTTTCGTTGTAATGCCGTATAAAAATATTATATTTATATTTATTACAAAAAAAAAGTGTGCTCTTAAGAAGAGAGAAAATGTAACAAAATAGTGGTGAGCAACATGTAGAAGCATCACGCTCAGGATGAGACAAGTGACCGATCGAATTGTTGGACTGTTAGTTAAAATAGTTTGTTGACGTTGCAAAAAGATGAGATATTTTTTGCTGATGAACTTCCAGGAAAATGCGGAAGCAGCGGATTGGGTTCAAATAAGGATACAGAAGCTAAGGGGCTTTAAATTAACTGCCGTTAATAATTTTCTAATTAAAACAGTCGTTTTAAGGTAGCAATTTCAGTATGTAACATGTTGCAGTAACATGTTGAGACATGTTGCTCAACTTGTTACTCAACATGTTGAAGCGGGGAAACATGTTGCGCAACACTGAAAAATGAAAAATAAAAATTTGCAAATGTTGTGCAACATCTGTTGTGCAACATGTTGCCAACATGCTCCTATGCTGCAAAATGTTCAGCAACATGTTAAAAACTTATTTCTAAGGGCGCAATTTCACGTCAAACATGTTCGGCAAACATGTTGGTTTTGGATAAAAGTGGCGAACATGTTTGGCAAACATGTTGGACAAACATTATCACCAAACATGAAGCTTCCACAACATTCAGGGCAAGCTTCACATAAGCAGTGACGCTTTTTTAAGCATGTTGGGTGAAAATTTTTGTGTTCGACAAAAGTGTCGAATATGTTCAGCGAACATTTTGGATATACATAATCACATAACATGCTTAAAAAACGTCACTGCGTATGTAAAGCTTCCACAACATGACGGGGAAAATGTTCCATGAAAATGTTTGTTTAACATGTTCGCCGAACATGTTCACCACTTTTTATCAAACACAAACATGTTCGCCAACATGTTCGTGGCGTGAAATCGTTTGCGGGAAATTGCGCCCCAACGCTGCAAAAGGTTCAGCCACATTTGGGAACATGTTTTTAACGCTGCAACATGTTGAGCAAAATTTTGCCGTAACATGTTACTGCAACACGTTTAGCGTGAAATTTTCGGCTAGTAACATGTTGCTGAACATGTTGAAACGTAAGGGAAATGTTGCCAACATGTTCCTGCTTCGAAAGATGTTGCGCAACATTAAGAAATAAATAATAAAAATGTTGCCAACATGGTCGAAATGTCAGGATGAAATATGTTGCGGAAACGTGTTGCAGTGTTAAAAACATATTGCGACAACATGTTGCAACGTTAGAACCATGTTGCCAACATGTTGTTAAACATGCTACAGCTTTGAAACATGTTTCCCACATCTTGCACAACATCGGAAAATACAAAATAATAATAATGCCAACATATTGTCGGCAACATGTTTCTAACACTGCAACATGTTTCCACAACATATTTCATCGTGAAATTTCGACCATGTTGGCAACATTTTCATTATTCATTTTTTAATGTTGGGCAACATGTTTCGAAGCTGGAACATGTTGGCAACATTTTCCTAACGTTGCAACATGTTCAGCAACATGTTACCGGTCGGAAATTTCATGCTGAAACATGTTGCAGTAACATTTACAAATTTTTCTTTTTCTTTTTTAGTGTCGCGCAACATTTTTTTCCGCCTCAACATGTTGAGTCAATTTTTTTGAACCACCCCACAGTCTCATGCTTATGAATTTTTTTTTTTTTTTTTTTTTTTTTTTTGTCTAGATTGTAATCGACGCAAAATAACAAGAAAATTAAAAAGCTTTTACAATAAACACAATAGCGTTTTCCTTTTAAGTACGAATTCACTTGACATTTATGACTTATTCAATTAACTACTGCATTTTTTTTAACATTATGACCAATAAACCAACAAATCCGAATCCATTTAGGATGTTTCCCTACAAATTATAATTTTTTTTTTTATTATTTTCTTAATGTACCGTACCATACTCAATTTTATTTTAGTTACAGCAACACTTCTTAGCGAAAATTTCCCCACCCCACTTTGTTCTTTAAGGCCTCGCAACAAAAAAGGGGGATGAAAAAGAAGTAAAAGGAAAAAGGAAAGGGGGAAAAGTAAAAAAAAAAAAAAAACTCCCCATCTAAAATCTCATATCAAAAAAAGTTTACCCGAAAGATTAAATCTCATCAAAACTCTTGCCGACAAAATTGAAAAACTTTTTTAGTCATTGACTTGGTCTTAAAAATACTTTTCCCGAGAGCGAAAAAACACGAAACAAAAAAATTAAGAAAGCGAGATAGAAGATAAAGAAGGAAAAAAAGGGAAAATCCCGTAAAGGTAGAAGAAGACAGATTAAAAAAAAAAAAAAAAAGAAAAAGAAAAAGAAAATGGAGGAAAGAATGTAAGGCGCTCCTCAAATATCAGGGGTAATCCGTACCACGCACAAAGTTTTAATAGGAAAACCTCACTACGAGGGGTCGTTGAAAATTTATTTTTCTCCTGGTTGAATCCTATTTTCATCTGAGGTTTTCCTCCGCTCTTTTTTTTTTTTTTTTTTTTTTTTTTTTTTTTTTTTTTTTTTTTGTGGACCGTGGAATTTTTAACGGATGACGAAACTAATTTCGACCACTAACGGTATTCGATGCGGAAATATTATCGACGGATTTGTTTCCGATAAAGAGACGCTAATTTTCTTTTTTTCGGGCGCTTTTCCCGATTCCGGCACTATTTCCGTTTTTGCAAAAAAGCTTATGGAATTCACGTTTCCGCTGTCATGCTTCGATAACTTTTTTTTTTAAATCCGAGGATTTTTGCAAAGCCTTCGTATTACTGTTTTCAAAGAACAGGGATCTGCTCGTTAATTGGAATTTGGTTTGAGCAAGCAAAGAGCCAATCTCGTCTTAGACGAAAGCATCTCTTCACGTATTAAAACCATCAAAACTTGACTCCGAGTGATTTATACACCGATTGCATATTACTCTCCTGCTATCATTTTGACGGATTTAAACTTTTTTATTTTTATTTTTTTTTTCCTTTTTAGGTCGGAAAAGGGATGGAGGGGAAATTCGAAATTTGACGGAAACTCGATCGAACGAACATAATTGCATTCTGTGGTATTCATTTTCATTCGTTTTTAACGTCATTTTCTAATAAATTAGATCCGATAATCGAATCGGTCTTTTGTTTTTAACGCTTTGCCGGTTTTTTTCCAATTTAAAAAAGAAAAAAAAAAAAAATCGGCCGAAAAAAATTTAAAAAAGGAAATCGTAAAGGTAATTAGTTCGTTCACAACTCCGGCCGGTTTGCCGGGCGGTGGAGACATTTTTACGATTAAAAAAAGCATTGCTCTGTCTCCATTGTACAATTAATTGTACCCTCCAATTAACTGTACTTGTACAGTTAATTATTGTTAATTGCTATCTCCATTGGAGACAGCAATACTTTTTTAATCGGTGGAGACATTTTTACGATTATAAAAGTATTGCTGTCTCCATTGTACAATTAATTGGAGGGTACAATTAATTTTTAATGGAGACAGCAATATTTTTTTTTTAATCGTAAACATGTCTCCACCGCATTTATTGGAGGATACAAATTAATTATACCAACGGAAATGCTGTATATTTTTGTACTTTCTTCTTCTGCTACCACTTTTTTTTTTCATTTTCAATCTTTTTAGTTTTTTTGATTAAAAATAATCAAAACAATAAAAAAAAGTGGTAGCAGAAGAAAAAAGTCCAAAAATATACAGCATTTCCGGTGAAACAATTAATTGTACCATTCAAATAATTGGCCAGTGGAGACAGGTATAAAGAAAAAAAGAATCTTGTTAATCCGGTGTTTTATACATAAAAACGGGGTCTAACAGCACCGAAACCGTGCCAAAACGTTTTCTTAATGTTCAGAGATACAGATCCAAGATTTTAAATGCAGGAACAAAACTTAATTGTTCTTATATTTCATAATTTTTAATTATTTTCCCAATAAAAAAATGTTTCTTTCCGAGAGACTAGTACAGCGCTCTAGCGGCGAAATCGGGAACTATTTAAACAACAAAAAAGAACCATGGCGTTTTATTTTTTTTATTGCGAAAACATTTTAAAAAAGTATCAAATTTAGGAACCATAAAGCTTTTTTTATACATTTTAAATATTGAATCTTTGCCTCTGAAACATAATAAAACTTTTTAGTATGGTTTCGGTGCGATCCGATCTCATTTTCATTTATAATTTTTTTTTTTTAAAGAAATTGGGACCGAATTTATAAATTTTATGAAAGACTCCAGCCTGAAAAGAGTTGAAATAACAAATTAAGATTTAAATAAATAATCCGGCGAAATTGGAGTGAAGGAAAAAATTCAATGTAACGAAATTGGATTTTAAACAAATTCAGAAACTATTTAATCACACTCAGAAAAAGGAAATGTCATGAACAAGTTTTGTCTTGTATCAAACAGCAAAACGAAAATGGTTCATGACAACGGACAGGTTGTTTCTTGACAAGATTTTTTTTTATTCTTTTCGCATGATTTTTGTTTCAAAAACCAGAACCATATCGAATTACCCGTATTTATACTTACTTTAAGTTATTTAACCCGAATCAAACCTTTGGAACATTATAGCCAAAATTAGGCCGAAAAAAATCATGGTTTTTTAAGCCTATGTGCTCAACTAAGAACCAGAACCGAACCGACTTCGTGCTTAAAGTTAATATGGTTTTTCATCGACGTTTTTCATCGAAAAGTTGATAGTAGGTAGTTGAGAGGTTTTTATTGGTAAGGATGCATAATCAAGGGAATCTTGAATCCAGTATATCTTCAGTAGAGTGTCGCTTATTTTGGAAATTTTCGAATTTCAAAGCGCGTAGCCCCAAAAATGGTTCTCCTTGGTGTACTGATAAACCCGAATTTTTTTTTAAATTTTTTACTCGACGGGAAAGCGTGGCGACTTGAGTTTTAAGAAAAAAAAATGAGCCATAAGAAAAAAAAAAATCGACAATTTTTTTTTTCACAAAAAAATGTGGCTTTTTATCGAAAATTTTTCGTAGATCACGAGGTCCGTTTTTTTTATATCTGGTTCGGCTTTGAGCTGGACACCAAAATAAAAGTGAAGCTGAAGACTTGCTATGTTTTGTCACTTTACCACGTTTTTTTTTTGCCATGTTTTGGTTTTTAGCTCAAAAACCGGACAAGATATAAAAAAACTGACTTCAGATTCGTGATCTACGGAAAACCGATAAGAAACCACATTTTTTCGAGAAAAAAATTGTTGATTTTTTGTTTAAAATTGTCGAATTCAAAAAAATTGTCGGTTTTTTTTCTCTTGAGGCAATTTTTGGAACTTTAAGCTCAAGTCGCCACGCTTTCTCGTCGAGTAAAAAATTTAAAAAGATTCCGGTTTATTAGTGCAAAAAGAGAACCATTTCTGGGGGTAAGCGATTTGAAATTCGAAATTCGAAAATTTCAAAAATAAGGGGTACCGGTACTTTAATCATCAGCAAATGATATCTCTAATCGAATGGGATCCGTATCCTTAGATGGATGTAAATGATTTATAAATAACCAATCAAAAATTTTGCATAATTTATGCATATCGTTTTTTTAATCATATAGTAGGAAAATTTGCAAATATTATGCTTCTTCAACTTTTTTTTTCATTTATGCATAATTTACACATAATCATGTTGAAGTATGATGCCGCTTCTCCGTTAGGGCTCAAAATTAATTTTCAAAATTTCCGGAAGTACTGTGCTTTAGTTATTCTATGGGTTTCTGAACCAAGCTTTAAAAATGAAGTCAGCCAGTTTTACTACATTGTAATCCATGTTTGAATAATTAAAGCACAGTACTTCCAGAAATTTTGAAAATTAATTTTGAGGCATAGTGGAGAACCAGCATGAAAAAAAAAATATTTCCAGTACAAAAAAGTTCAATTCTGTATACACAATTTATGCATTTTTTATGCATGTCCAATGTTTTTGCAAAATTTATACAGGATTTTTATATAATTTATGCATAAAACCTCCTAATGCAGCTCGTCTTGAGGTTCCCGAAAATTATCTTGGATTTTTGAGCGACCGCGAAAACCCAAGAAATTAAAAAGTTCGAATTTCAACCCTTCAAAAATTTCGTCAAAAGTAATCGGGAAAAGTTTTAGCCCACTGGTAGAACCGGTTCACAGAAATTTAAAAAAAAATTCTAATAAAGCGCCCTAAAAAAACGAGAAATCTTTTTTTTTTTTAAGGGAAATCAAGACTGTTCGTCGGGGAAATCTTTTTTAAAAAAACGAAAAGAACGATATTTCCATCGAGGATTATACATAGCGAAAATCCCTTGCACGAAGATAGCTAAGACAGGAAGATGGAGTTGTGATTTGATAAAACCTTATTATTTTCTTCAAGTCTGCGAGTTGAAACGCAATTTAATTACATTTTTACCCAAGTAAATCTTATTTCTAGTTCAAACAAATCTTAAAAACGTAAAAAAAAAGGGAAGATTTTTTTTTTTTTTCTAATTTTTTTTTCAATACTGAGAGAATTATTTTGTTATCTTTTTATATATGAAAAGCTTTTAATAAAATTCGCTTTTTGGAAAATAAGAAAAAAAAAAAAAAAAAAAAAGTATTTAGATTAAAAAAAAAAAATACTTGAGAACGATAAATGTTTAACCGAAAAAAAAACGAAGAAAACGTCAGGAAGAGAAAAAAATATTTATCGCAATTTTTTTTTCTTTTTTTTCTTTTTGAAATAACATTTCCCTTGTTGACAACGCAATTACCAAAGTTTTGTTTTATCTCTAACCAAATTTTTTTAACTTTTTTTTTTCTTCTTTCTCTTAATTTGGTTATCGATTCAATTCTGTTTTGTCAACATCCATAAAAAATCGACGTAACATTAAGAAGTTTCGTCGAGACATCATTTTGTTTTTTTCTCTTAAAAGCCCTCACGATCGTCTCCTCTTCGACAAAACGAAAAAGCTCGATTTTATCTACCTGATTACAGCACAGGGGCCTATTTACTCCGGGAATCGATTAATTATTAACGAAAACAAAAGTCATTAACGAACGCGTTGATTATGTCAAACGATACGTCGCGAGAAACAAATTACTAAGCAATCGTGGCTTAGCAATTCGATTCCCGGGAGTGTTGGGGTTTATTTTTTTAAACCAAAAAAAAAAAAAAAAAATGAAATATTTTAAGCGAGGACAATAAAAAATTTTGTGTGATGAAAAGCATTTCCTTTTTGTCCCTCAAAACTAATGGATCATCGATCGATGTTCCTTTCGTGTGATAATCAAATTCATAACGTAGGCTTGAGAGGGTTGACGTGAGGACGGGAGTGTGGGCAACCCCGCCTGAAGTCCATTAGCAAATTACGCCACGACGCCCCCTTCATGCTTGGCAATGTGACTGCTTACTGTTCACTGACCGAGTCTTTTATATTGCGTTTCGCTTTGTGTTGGACACCACATGTTGGATCTTTAAACCGGATCGTAACTTGGATTTTACCATGTAAAATACGGGTTTCCTCTCTTCTCTCTCTCTTTTTTTTTTCCTTTTTATCTTCCCGTCGAAGTGAATAAAGCTTTAAATAAGATCACGAAAAAAAAATTAAAAATCTATTTTATTTTTTTTACCTTCATTTAGGATGAATGGTTTCGAATTTAAAAACATTGCTTGGCACAAACCAAAAAACATTAAACTTTTCGGAATAATTAAAATAAAAGAGGCTGAAGAAAATGTATGAAAAACAGGTCCCGAATTCAGACTGAACCATTCTCAGTTCAAGAAAATTGAAGACTGAAACCAATCCCTCGGGTTCAAGTCTGCCACTGTCAAGTTTGAACCTGACAATTAAAAGTTCAAACTTGTCATTGTCAAGTTTCAACTTGCCAGTGGCTGAAAAATTTTTTGCTACTTATTTTTGTTAATTCAGATTTTCCAGGGAAATCGAAAAATTTGGGATTCCCCCATTTTTGAAAAAAAAAAAAAAAAAAAAAGTTTCCAGGGGCTTCAGGAAGTTTTATTGTGTTTTTGAAAATTTTCCCGAGAATTCGTAAGAGAAGAACAAATATTCCGCAAGATTTCAATCCCAAGCAGAATCTCCCTTACGAAGAAATGCAGAAAAGACGTGAAATTTTTGAAAAATAATTCTGTACCTCAGAAGCAGAACTGAACCAAGTCTATTCAAGGATTGCAACTTTAAATTTCACACCCGATTATACAAGCATTGCCAACTCAAATTAATGTGTTTTGCGAGTTAACTTTTTTGCTTTGTTAACAAAATAAACTTGCTAGCAGAAGGCATAAAATTAGCATTGCCAACCGTTGAGCCTGTATATCTTTTGTAAAGTCGGGTATGAAATAAGAAGTTGCAATCCTTGAATGAACTTTGGCACTGAGGTACAGAACTGTAAAAAAGTTAAACAAAAATAATATTATTTTTGTAGAATTTATACAAAACTTTGGGCATGCATAATGTTTTCAACAAATGTTGCTTCCATTTGTCCAAGCTTTGGTGCTTAAAAAATATGCATATTTTTTAAGCACCAAAGCTTGGATAATGACGTATGAGCCACTTTTGACCCCCCCCCTCTCCCATACGAAAAAATTATGCAAAAAAAGTGTATAAAATCAATGCAAAAAACTGATATCAAAAATGTTATATTTTTGTATGATTGTCCAAAAGTTTGGACATGCATAATTTTTGCATTTATGTATATTTTTTCCAAGAGTCAAAATCTGAATAATTAAAGAAAATTATGCAAAACTAATAATTTTTTTATAATAAAAAAAAATTATGCTTAATTTTTTAAGCATGAAAATCCGGATATACATATTTTTTGCATAATTTACGCATATAATCTTTTAAATCATGAAGCAGGATTTGCAAATATTATTCTTATTCAACTTTTTCTTCCCATTTTATGCATACTTACTGATGCATAATTTATGCATAAATTATGAAGAGGAAAAAGTTTCTTTATAAAGAAAAAATTGTTCATACACGGTTTATGCATTTTTTATGTATATACAATTTTTATATGTCATTTTTACATCATTTATGCATCTTCTTTTCGTACGGGCTTCCAGAAGTTACGTAATTTATGGACGACCCCTAATCAATTTTCGACGTGAGGTCTTCAATTTTTTTAGAATATTACGATCAGAACGCTGAATCATCACAAGATCGAATTATAATAGAAGTCAGGCATTATGAGGTCATCAAACTAAAAGAAAAGATTTTCCCTCAGGAATGCAAACCATATTTATGTAAAAATATGGGTTCGATCCTGTTCTGGTTTCATTTATTTTGTCACGTTTTTTAACTCGTTACAGGTGCTTAAGGACAACCAACCAAAGTCGACAAATAAAAAAAAAAATTAGTTCTTATCGGGAATTAATTCGAAAGGAGCCCTTATTAAGAATACCCGCGAAAATTAAATGAACATTAACAGCGAGCTAAAGAATCTACGGAATCCCTAAAGAGTCATTGTTTACTGCTCATTCGTTGATTCCAATTTCGAACCTGACATTGTAAAGTTCCAACTTGTCGATGTTATTTAAGTTTGAAAGTGGCAATGTTAAGTTGAAACTTGAAACTGTCAGGTTTAAACCTAAACAATAAATGCTGGCGGGTTGCAGGTTGAAAATGTTGACAGTGTCAGGTTCAGACTTGACATTTTGAGGAGGCTTCACGGAATACCGGATGGAATGGGTGTTTTGTCTAACAGTCGATTTACGGGGAAAAAAATTAAATTTTAGGTATCTGACGAACTCCTTTGACTTTTTCTTGCATTTTTGGTACAAGTTTCAACTTGCTCCAAGCAAACAAAAACCAGGAAAACAAAATCAAAGTCTTTCGACCGAAATTTTATTTGAAATTATTTTCCCGCCTCCCATACATTTCAGACAAGTTGAAACGTGCACTAAAAAATCCCAAAGGAGTTCGTTGGATGCCTAAAATTTGGATTTTTTTTATTGTAAATAGAGTATTAGAGACAACAGTCATTCCTTCCGGCATCAGTAAAGCCTTCTCATAATGTCAAGTCTGAACCAATCTTGCCAACATTTTCAAGTTGCAACCCGCTAGCATTTATTGTTTAGGTTTAAACCTGACAGTATTAAGTTCGAACTTAACATTGTCACTTTCAAACTTAAATAACATCGTCAAGTTGGAACTTGACAATGGCAGGTTGGAGCTTGACAATGACAGGTTGGAACTTGACAATGTTAAGTTTAAACGTGGCATTGTCAGGTTTAAGCATGACTAGCAATAAACAATGAACTTTCGGGGCTTGAGCCATTAGATCTCATTTTTTATGAATGCATCTCATTAAGACTGAATGCGTGTCCATGCACAATCGACGAAAAAAAAATTTTCGAATATTTTATTCATCTAAAATAGCAAAAGACCAATCACGTCATACAACTCCATAACTTAATAATGTCGCCTGTATATATGTATTTTTTTAAAGCGAACGATGAATTTTGATTCGTCGTCGTTATGCGCCTCCTTATAATACCTCCCACGACAATTCGCAATCTTTTTCGATAATCCAACCGAAACTATTCAAAAAGTATTTTCGTTCACTTGGCTGCACGTTACGTCATTAATCATTGTTTTCTGATGTTGGAATTTTTTTTTGTTTTCGTTTTTTCGTTTCTTTCTCTCTCTCTCTCTCTTTGACAACAAAAACTGTAAAAGATATTTTGTTTGTTTTCCAACCGAGAGAACATAGAATCCTTTTTAGTTTTATATCGTATCATTATGACGTAACGACTTCCTCTACACGCTTTTGCATTTCATGCATGATCGGCCTATCTTTCCGATCCCCCAGTTCCTCGTCGTGTCCTTTTTCGATATTCTGGCCCCCGATGTAAATGCATTACAATCCATCTACCCGCGGACATCCGACTGCGGTGACGCCGTGTGAGTCCGGAAAAAGGCGTTAAAAAACACGAGCTTTTGGCTCGGGGGAACACGATACTATACAACCTTCCAGTTAAAGTCTGAAATCTCGGGTGTTTTTAATGCAACCCTCTCTCATCTCTTCTCTCCTTCCTTTTTTTTTCTGCTCTTCTCTCTCTTTCAGACATGAGCGCTTCCTGGATTTTTTTTTTCTATGCAGAGTGAATTTTTTATGGTTAGAATATTGAAAGGAGGGTGTAAAAACCTCCTCCGAGCAGTAAGGGCAATCGTAATAGGATTACTTATGCTGTATACAGCTGCCAAATCACATTCTAGAATTTCTTTTTTCCTTAAGAGGGGCTAAAAACATGAGTGGATTCCTCTAGGCGTTTTTAATTTTTTTTTTCTTTTCCTCTCCGTTTTTCGGAATGTTTTTTTCTTTCTTCCGTTTGTTTACTTATATTTGTTCTTTTCTTTCTTTTTTTTTTCTCGAGCAGGGTTACTGTTTTTCTTATTTAGTTTGTATTATTAATATCGTCATTGCTTCGTATATTTTTTTTCCCTCTTACTCTCTCGGTAATGTACAGAATAAATTTGGATGGGAAAAGTCGTAAAAATGTAAGAATATCTTACTTTGTGTATATTTACTTTGGGAATGTGTTAGGGTGCGAAATTTCATGATCTTTAAAAACGAAAAAAAAGAATTAAATTTAGAAGAAAAAAAAGTTTAAAAAAAAAAAAACTTTGCACTGCTTTTTTTGTGATAATGATTTCGAAACATTTAGGTGCCAAAACCTGGGGCTTGAAGTTGATGCCGAGTCAGGTTCCGATTCCCCCGAACGAAAATGACATGCATAAATAAATCGTATAAAAATCATGTATAAATTATACCAAAAATTAGACTAGCATAAAAAAAATATAAATTATGTATAAAAAACTTAACTTGTTTTACTGCAAAATTTTATCCATCCTCTAATATCATTATGCATAAATAAAAATATGCAAAAAATGGAAAAAAAAAAAGTTGAATAAGCAAAATATTTGCACATATTTCTGTTTTATGATTTAAAAAAGTTATATGCATAAAACATATGCATAAATATTATATGCAAAAATAAATATGCATAAAATGGAAAAAAAAGTAGAATAAGGAAAATATTTGCACATATTACTGTTTTATGATCTAAAAAAATTATATGCGTAAAACATATGCATAAATATTACATGCATAAATAAATATGCAAAAATAAATATGCATAAATTGGAAAAAAGTTAAATAAGCAAAATATTTGCACATATTTCTGTTTTATAATTTAAAAAAATTATATGCATAAGACATATGCATAAATATTATATGCGTAAAACATATGCATAAATAAATATGCATACATAGATATGCATAAAAAGGAAAAAAAGTTAAATAAGCAAAATATTTGCACATATTTCTGTTTATGATTTAAAAAAATTATATGCATAAGACATATGCATAAATATTATATGCATAAATAAATATGCATAAAATGAAAAAAAAGTTGAATAAGCAAAATTTTTGCACACATTTTTGCTTTATGATTTAAAAAAATTATTTGTGATTCTTGGGCTAGGAACTAGCCCAAGAATCACAAATCAAATAATTTTATCCACAAATCAATTAAAGGAACGAGAATTATCATTTATAAAAAAATTATATGCTTAAAACATGCAAAAGTTGTGCATATCCAGATTTTTATGCTTGTAAAAATTATGCATGTCCGAATTTTTTTGTAAATGGTGCAAAAATAATACATTTTTAACATTAATTTTTTGCGTTTATTTTGCGAAAATTTTTTTACATTTTTTGCATCACTTTTTCCAACGGATCAATTCTGATTTTTGAAATTCGCTGATGCAGATCCTTTGAGAAAATCGTGTGATCTCACCAAAGAAAAAATTTTTTAAAAGTTGTGTAAAATAATTTTGTAAGCCTAGTTTTCCGATTTTTTTTGAAGTTTTTCAAAATTTTTTTCATATAATTTTGAAATACTTTTCAACTTCTCAAATCCCTCTCCCATTTTTTTCAATTTTTCTTGATTTTGAGGACTAAAAATATTCCGCTTTCGACTTCCCGTAAGAAAAAGTGATGCAAAAAGTGTATAAAATGTTAGCAAAATAAATGAAAAAGCTATACAATATTTTTTTTTGTAGTATTATTTATACAAAAATTTGGACATGCATAATTTTTGTAAAAGTTTATGCATATTTTTTTAAGCACCAACATTAGAATATGCATAATTTTTTTAAGCACGAAAATTTGGATAAGCATAATTTTTTAAAAATTTACGCATAACTTTTTAAGCATCAAAATTTGGATATGCATAATTTTTTCAACATCTATGCATTTAATTTTTTTAAATCATAAAGCAGGAAAATTTGAAAATATCACGTTTATGCCACTTTTATTTGCAATTTATGCATATTCATGCATAATTTATGCATAATTATATAGCAGGATAAAATAAATTTTTTTCAGCCTTTGTTTAATTTGCCGCACATCATTTATGCATTTTTTACGTATGTCCAAATTTTCGCATAATTTATACAGGATTTTTATGGCATTTATGCATCTCTTTTTCGTACGTTCAGGTGTTGATACTTGAAAACATTGTAAAACCAATCGGAAAGTTAATAATGACGGTTTTCCGATGCAAAAATTATTTCCCTCGGGAGCCATCAGTTGGCTACGCCGTTAGACAAAATGGCGGCTATTAAACTCATTTTATTTTATTCTTTTTTTTACCCAACATCGACTTTTACCGAAGAAGATAAAAAGATTTCCTTTCAATTAAAAATTAGAGGAAAAAAAAAGGAAATGCTTCTCGAGAAAAAAAAAAGTAATTTTCAAAGCTTGTAATAACAAAGTTTCAGATTTTTAAAATAATTTGGAAGACAGACAGAAACTCTAATTACATTTACTCTCCTTAAAGAGCAAGGGAAAAAAAAAATCTGAAAAAGATTTCACAACGGGTTATACATAGAAAAAGCCGATCATTTTAAAGAAAAAAAAAAATCTTTTTTGACTATAAAAAGAAAAAAAAGAAAATAATGAAGAAGAAAAAAAGAAGAAATAAAGAAGAATTTCCATCCCAATGATTTTAAAACTAAGATTTTATGCAAAAAAAAATTTGTTTTGTAAATTGATTTTCAAGGGCTTTCTACGCGAATGATTCATCGATAACTTTTTTTTTTTACATTTTTATTGTGGAAAAAAAATACGTACACACGGATGACGAGACAGGCAAAAATGATAACATAATGCGAATCGCTGAGGGAAAATTCGACACAGGATGAGAAAAGCGGGCGGGGAGGAGCGGTTTATTATGAAATATGATATTAAGAAACTTAAACTCGGTGGTTTTGATGGCTCTTTAAAGAAAGCCCTGGGGAACGTAAACCCCACATTTACTTCAAAGAGAATTAAGTAAAGAACTTTTTCATCTCTCTACAAAATTAGTCGAAATTTTCTTTCTCCCTCGCAACTCTATCATAAAGTAATAAAAAAAAAAAGAAAAAAAAAAGAATAAATAAATCAATTATGTATAATGACCAGCCTGCTCCCGCGAGATGCGGGGATAATATCCGAGTTGACGATGTAACTGTCATAGCACAATGTTCCTGTCGGGTCTTTTTGACTTGGGAGGATATGGTTTAATCGAAAAGTGAATTCTCGGAATGTTTACCCGGGGTGAAAAGGACACTGTTTAAATGAAATCATGGGTGATATCTTTTAAAATAACAGCCTACAATCATTTTAAAAGAAAAATTTAATGTCGATTTTTGATGGAAACGAAATTTGACTTTCTAGAATTGATTTCGCTCATTGGGTGAAGTTGATTCCCGTACGAAAAAGAGATGCATAAATTATATAAAAATTATATATAAATTGTATAAATGATATAAAAATGCATAAATTATCTATAACAGGTGTCTACTGAAAATTATTTTTGAAATTCAAGGCTTTTTCAAGGTTATCAAGGCTCATTTTTAGAAAAAAGCCAAGTTTTTTTAAGAACATGCTCCACTTTAGAAAGGTAGCACTAAGGTAAAAAGTGTCAGTCTTTAACCCTTTGCTGACGTTATAGTGGCCTTGGAAAAAGCTGTTTCCGGATGTCGCTTATATTTCAAAGTTTCATCAACAAAAAAGAAGTACAAAAGACGTTAAGCAAATTTCATGCAAATTTTTTCATTATTATGTTTAGCTTATGGGAATCGTTCTTTTCTATATTTACCTTATCACACATCATCAAACGGGAGCTATTCGTTAAAAATCCGGAAAGCAACAGCAAAAGCCATAGCTGTAATTTATTTTATAGTCGTCCAGGAGCGGCTATGTTCATCTGATCGGGCAGTAAGTCCAGAATTTGTAATTTTTAGAACTTTTTAATAAATTAGTTAATACGTTAAACATGTACATTTTTTACCTCCATAAGCTAAACGTAGGAGTCAAAACTTTTTTATAATTTTTTAATTTAGATTAAACATGACTTATGTCCAAAGTTTCAACTCAATCTGACGGATAGGTACTCATAAATTAATTAAAATTAACTGATAATAAATTTTTCATCGCCGTCCGCAAAGGGTTAAAGATAAAATAAAAATAACGTTTTTTTAAATTTAAAAAAGAAATCCCAGAATGGGTCTACATTTAATAAGAAGAAAAAAAGCGACGAAAAAAAAAAAAGATATTAATAGTCGAGAAAACTGGCTTCCAGAAAAACTGTACAAGTTCTAAATTCACAGGTATTTACTGAAAATAATGTTTGAAATTCAAGGTTTTCGAGGTTTTCAAGGTTCAATTTCAAATTCAAGGCTAACTCAAGGTTTTAAAGGTTCTCAAGGTCGGTAGACATCCTGTATAAACAACTAAACTTTTTTTTTACCGGAAACTTTTTTCCCTCCAATATTATGCATAGATAATGCATAAATTATACATAAATAATTATACATAAATTGTACATAAATAATTATGCATAAATGGTACATAAATAACTATGCATAAATTATAGAAAATAACTATGTATAAATAATGCATAAATAACTATGCATAAAATGGAAAAAGTTGAATGAGCGTAATATTTGCTAATTTTTTGCTTCATAATTTAAAAAAATTAAGCAAAATATTATGTATATTAAAAAAATATGCATAAATTTTTGCAAAAATTATGCATCTTCAAATTTCTGCATAAATAATAAAAATAAATAATACATTTTTTATTTAAATTTTTTTTGCGTTGAAGTTTTCTTGTTGTCCATCACAAGTTTTTTAGGGTCTCCATTGGGGGCCTAAAAGTTCTTGCGGTGCTGCCCCCACAAAAATTTCTAAAAAAAATTAAAAATACCATGCGCAAAACCTGAACTGCACCTCCATTGCAACACTTGTCTATGAGCACTTTGAATTTCCCATTTGGAGACATGGAGGCAGATGTTCTTTCGGCACCACAAAAACACTTTGCGCCCCCTGGGAAAAGGCAACTTAAGACTTGTCCATACTTGTACTGGTCCGTACTTGTCAATACGTCAACAAGGATGGACCAGTCTTATGGTGCCTGATTGGTCATTGAACATTGAATAATATAATTATGCATAAATGACATGTACAAATTATGCATAAATAATTATGTATAAATTATGCATAATTACTGTGCACAATAACTGTAGTTTTTTGTATGGAGTGACTTTGAATTTGACAAAACACTTAAATTATGTCACATAACTCCTAGTTCTCGTCGCCAGGGGTCCGAAGCCGAAGCCGGTGCCGGTACCGGTGGCGATGGCAGCCGAGGCCGACTAAAAACTCAGGTCAGTGCCGAAGCTGATGCCAGTGCTAGATAATTTATTTTAAACTTCGTGCCAGCGCCGATCTTGTTATTACGGTCCGATGGTAATGCTGAGTATATATGAGAAAGACCACGAGCTTTGATCTTATTAAGCGGCCGATTGTAGTAACCGGCACTACAATAAGCAGTTTTACAACTGTAAAAAAAGTTGAAAAAACTGGTGGTGGTGCTGGCACTGATGCTGGAATCGGTTCCGGCACCAGCACCAGCGGCAAAAATTTTGCTATTCCGGTGCCAGCGCCAGCTCCAGCACTTTGGATATTTCAACGCCGATGCCGGCGTCGGCTTCAATCAACTTTTAACGGCTTCGGACCCCTGGTCGTCGCATTTAAAGTATTGATAAGCCTTTGGTAAACGTCCGAATCTGTCGCTTAAAAGTGAGTACTTTACCACTGAGCCACGCGACTGTTTCTGAAACATTGCAACATCAATTTATTTTTAATTTTATACCCCCATTCCTCTCCTAATACACGTTAAATTTATCATATCCAACATTACACAATCGAAATTCATTAATCAGATTTCTTCTGCCAACGCGAATTCAAGTCTCCCCAACAATACATTCGAATGCAGTTAAATTGTATTTGCTGCGACCATTTAAAGAAAAAAAAAAGAAAAATAAAAATAAAAGTCAACGTTTGATATTGATATTGAAACGGAAAAACGTCAGTTGCAATCAGTGACAACTATTGGGAACTGTCAGCCCTGGTTCTGTTTGCTGAGAGAAACGAGTAGAAACGGTGAGACGGGTATATAAGAGGGAGGGAGGGGGAGAATGAAGGAGGCAGCAAGTGCAGTAGCACATTCTTATCTATAGGGGATTCCCTCACTTACTCCGCTATTGTAAATAAAACATACACATATCAGTGGGGTGAATCCTTGTGTACAGATACAGATGGTAAGATACTTCATACCGCTCTCCGCTGTTTAATCTTAAATGATATCAAAAGACCCGGGGTATAATTGCCGAATAAACCTCCCTCGAATCCAAACGAAATAATCAATCATTCAAATTTCCAATTGAAAATTTCGTCTCTCGCGTTTTTTTAAAAATTTCCGGCGGACTTCAAAGGGGAAGAACCTTTGGGGTTTCGGATGGGAAAAGGACGGGTCATCTGAGGAATGTGCAAAACCGGAGAGCACCCGGATAATTCCTAGATTTTTCAAGTATTATTCTGTTGTCAGCTAATGTTTATTCTGAGGGTAGTCTTAATTCAATCAGCCTCGTTAATGTCTCGGCACGAGCCCAGTGACTACCCCCTCTTGATATGACAATGTGTCCCCTGGAGAGGCATCATCGTGTGGGAACCCCGTTGTGTCCAATCGCTCAGTTATCGGCATAACAATCTTTTCTCATTTGCAAAAGCAGAATTAATCTTTTAATCATTTCGATTTCGAAAACGTCAACACTCTCGCAGTCACACGGAAATTTAAAAAAAAAAAAAAGCAGCGAATACCCCGCGAATAAAATTTTCCCATTGTTGCAGTGGAAAAGTTAGTGTTCAATTAGGAGTCTCGGGGAGAAATTGAAATATGAAAGCGAGTATCTCTCGAGCTATACCTTGATCAAAGCCTGTTATAATTGAATTTCCGCTTTTCCGACCATCCACAAACCCATTTCACTCTGTATTCCTAAGTTTGTTTCTTCATGATTCAATTTTGCACTCCCCGGGTTTTTCTTCTTTTATTTTTTTGTTTCCCGACCCCCCATAACCCCCCCCCCCCCTCCGGTTTGGAGTCCCTCACCACTCTCCACGAGCTCGAGTTCGACAATAATTAAATATTGGTTTCTTTCTCCTTTTATTTACTTTTCCAAGAGAAATTGCATTTGTTCGAAACTTGCTACCGTTTCAGGAATTTTAGCTCTTGGGAGGAATCAAAAGGTGAATTTTCTGTCTTGGCTTTTTCTTTTATCTTTTTGTTTTTTATCTTAGCTTATGGGTATATATTAGGGTGGCGCTTATTTTAGGAATTTTTGAATTTCGGAAAAATAATTCCCCCTAATTCTTTTATAGTGACCGATAAAATATATTGCCACATTTTTTCAGATTATTTGAAAGTCGTTTAGCCGTATTCCCGGGGACCAAAAAATTTCAAAATTCCTGCAATAAGACCGAAAAATCAAAATTTTAATTTTTATTTAAAATTGGTGCCTTCCTATCCAAATTTTTATGTAGATTACGAAAATGATGTTAGAATTTATTTATGACAAACAATTACTGTGCCAGAGGACAAAAATATGAAGAATTTCGCAAAAAATTTTGGCTGTAGCATATTTTGCTAATTTTCTTCCTTACTGTGGCCTCTATCATCAAAACCGTATAAGATACATAATTTTAAACCATTTTTTCGTGATCTGTATAAAAATCCGAATAGGTAGTAACCACTTATACATAAATTTTCTTTTTTCGGTCTGTGCGGGAATTTTCAAATTTTTAGGTTCCCTAGGACAGGCTAAACGATGTCGAAAAAAAAATCTGAAAAAATTCAGGCAATCTTCTTTCGGTTACTACAAAAGTATTAGGGGGTGCGTTTATCAAAATTCAAAACTCTAAAATAAGGGCCACCCTAGTATGTAACAGAGCAACGTACATTTTTAACCCTACAGAGGATAATAAATTCCGAAATCCCAATTTTAGAAAAAATATTTTTTTCGGGAATCCGGGAAGAACTCCACCTCGGAATTTAGGGATCCTGGAGGAAGATTTTATATTTTTTGAGTTCCCGAACTCTGTGCCAAAACGTTTTTGGGTTTAGATAGGAAAATATATGTGTAGTCAAATTGGCCTACGAAAACCATCAAAAAGGTAAAACGGACAATGGGCCATTCATTCTAGTGTTTATGTCAGCATAATTCAGTCATTTTGACCCCCCCGTCCCCCGTCCCATGTCAGCTAAATCGCATGGAGGATCAACATTATGACTAGAGATCCTGATTCCCAGGGAAATTTGTGAATCTGGGATTTCCTGTTTTTGAGAGAAAATAGTTTTCCGGAATTCGGGAAATTTAAAATCGTCGGGATGGATATCAGGTAATTCCCGGAATTTCCTGTGGATTCACGGGAATTTTCTAGGGAATTAAAAAACTACGGGAAAATTCCGAAAAATTTGAATCCCGGGAGTCAGGATCGGAAATTTTTTAAGGATTCTGGAAATTCCCGGGACGGGAAATTTCGCGCAGAATCTCTAATTATGCCAGTATTTTTAGACCACCTCTTCCGTAAGGCGCACGTAAAATATTTGAACGACCCCTCAACGATCCCTTGCTCTTTTAGGATCCAATTTCCTGAAAATTTCTGGAAAATTCGTGGAAAATGTTTTTTTAAATTTATAATTTTGAATAAATTTGAGCATAAAACTAACCCCCGTCTCTATAGATACTCTCAATGTGTTAAAGACTATATTGAGCGCCCATATAGGAGGAGTATAGGCGACCCGCATCACATGCATGTAATACAAGATATCGCATAATTTTTACTTAATATACACAGTTTTCAAATTTGATGTCAGAATGAAACTAAAAAAGAAATATAGCATAAAAAGTAAGATTTTTAACAATAAGATAATACGCAATTTTGGATTGTAATTTTTACAAGCTTCTGATTTTTGATTTAATATTTGCTGAGCAAAATACATAAGTTTCAGCTTATTGCAGTCAATAACAAAATTGTGAATTCTTTATACATGTGCCAGTAAAATAAGGTTAATTTGAGTATTTCTCAGTAAAATTGAGATAAAATAAGGCAAAGGTCCTTGAAGGGTTAATCAAAAATTGTCTCGACCCGCCGAAACTTGTCTCAACACGTTCATGGCACTGAATTTTCTACTTAGAGGCTACTCGTTATGCAAGCATTTTGGGAAGAGAGAATCAAAAATAATCCGAAAATTCTTATGTAACATTTGAAAAAGAAGAAAAGGTAGAGTCGGAATCACTAAAATTTTTCAAACAGTCGGTAAACCAATTTCGAGGCTAAAAACTACGTTAAACATCAATTTTTTTCAAAATCACCCAGTGAAATGCGGCAAGGGATTTTCCTTTTTTTATTTAACGGATTCTAGGAATAATCACCGCTTGGGATTACTCTTTACTTGATAAAAAAAAAAAAAAAATTCAATCAAAACAACATACTCCCCGAAGTCAATATTTATCGTGTTTCTTCACGGCAGAATGAAATTTAGCATATCCTTTACAAGAAACGCATGAAGAATTCCGATAGTAAATTAAATCAGGATTAGGCCTCTTTTTGTGTGTGTAACTTTTTTTAAAAACATGAGATAAAAAAAAAAAATCCCCGCTTGCTCGATACAGGAAGGATAAAATCGGGAGTACCGCATCGACATTTTGCTGCTGTTTATCGGCTTGGCGTTAGAAAAAAGAAAAAAAAAAAAAACTGACTTACCTGATAACGTCTTGTAGCCTCTGCAAATAATCATCCGAGGATTCTGTGACGTTTTGTAATGAGACTAGAATTTTGGCGATAACTCGCATTACAGAACCTGGAAAAAATAATTAAAAAGGAAAATGAAAATGTTGAATTTACAGGAAGAGCTTTTTTCTCTTTCCAATCGAGTCTACTTACTTGCAACAGGATCTACGGTTAATAAATTAGAATTGGTGCTAGAAGGAACAGGGCCGTTGTCCGGTACCAGGACCTGAAACAGAAGAGAAAAATAATTTAATTTTGATTTTACAATTTTCGAAAATTTGTGGTATAGATGGCGTTGGTCCGCGGATGGAGTTGGGTGAATAGAAAGTGGCTAATTTTGGAATTTGAAAATTTGAAAATTTAAAAAATTTAAAAACTAAAAAATTTTAAAACAGTAAAAATTTAAATTTTAAATTTAAAAAATTATAAAAATAAATTTTGTACACAAAAATAAATTTACGAACTCATATTCGTAATTTACTCAAAATTTCTAATAAAAACTGTACTTTATCAGCAAAAAAAAAAAAAAAAAAAATTGTCTTTAAAAAAATTTTTTAGGCTTTTCAAAAACTTCAAGGTCATTGAGAGACCTTATGATGACCTTCGAAAAATCTGGAAAAATTTCGGAATAATAGTGATGCCAAAAGGCAAGCATCCCATTATCAGGAATTTTGGGAGTTTCGATCCACCCTAGTGCTGAAGGAGCTAGAACGTTCAAAGAAATTTATTCTTTTCTCTCCCATTACAGTAGCTCCTAGTCTATTTACGAATTATATTTTTTCATTTAAAAAAATATTCGTGCCATAACACCTAAAACATGAAGACAATTAATAAAGTTCGGTGTCGATAATTACACGGATTAAAAACGATAACAAACAGTAACCTGTGTGCCGTAATCTTTTTTAAACAATACCCTCGAGGCCGACTTTCCGTGATGTTTCATGACGGTACAAACTTTTTTTTTTTTTTTTTTTTTGATAATCCATATCTTGTTTTTCTTTAATTACATCAAAAACATTTGATTACGTGTCCAAGATATACAAAATTTAATGTTGTAAAATTTTTTTGTTTCATCGGCAAAAAGGGACATTTACATGCATGATTAAAAAAAGGGAAGGATGATAAAAAAAATATATATATATAGCAGACCTTGTGTTAATAAAATGAAAAAAAAAAAAAAAAAAAAAAAAAAGCATTTGCACAACGTCAGCAATGGAAATAAATCTGTTATCTTCCGGAGAAAACTCATTTCTAGTCAAATTTTATTGACTCTGAAGGATGAAAATCCACAAAATGAAATTGATTCCCGTTCAAATCAGTTTACCGTATGACATGCTTGGCCTGTTTTTTTTTTTTTATATTTATTTTCGATTTTTCGCTTTAGCTAAAAACGTTCATGGACGTTTTTTTGAGTTAAAAATTTTAACTGAAAATTGGAAATTCAGATTTTTCCTCGATTTGAGTAAAAGGGAGGGGAAAAAAAAAATCAAGGCATCTTCTTCCCTTTCTTTCTCTCTTTTTTTTATGGGCTCATATGGTCTAATGAAATGATAGTTTAAAGAAAAACGCAATAAAAGAAAATCAAGAAAGTGATTGACCTTCATTTCATCACAAATCATTCAAATCCAGTCCATTAAATCAACAGAATAAAACCAACCCTCCGCTCTTGTGCATGAATTTCATGCTCCACTAGATTCAATCTCGGTCTTATTTCTTCTCGAAACTTTTATTTCATCTTCAAATATTCATTTACCATGTGTGCCGAAAGTTTTTTTTTTTCTTTTTCTCTCTCCTTTTTTTTTTTTGGAATAAAAAAAAGAAACTTTTGGATTTTATTCCTGAAGGTAGGAAATTAAAATACAAAAAAGGGATGGAAAACAGTTAAAAAAACGCAGAGGGACAAATTGAAAGAAAAAAACCACAACCCCTTACATTGTAAACCCGTGCTACTGGTTTAGCCTTTTACCTGCAGAAACTCCCGAAAATTTTTCGATAAATTCGGAAAAATCTCTTCGCCCTAAAAAATTGAATTTCCTGCTTCTATTTGGGCATAAAGTCAAACTTACAGATCTGGGCTAAGATAAGGTGCCCAGATCCAAGGTACCCAGTCAAAAAAAACGCCTGCCATATTTTAGTACAGGCAACCTGCATTACATTCATGTAATGCAAAATATCGCAAAAAATTTTGTTTTGTTCCGTAAAATAATCGGAAAAAATGTTTTACGGGTTTTCAACCACGTAGATTTCAAATTTGATGACAGAATGACATAATCTTAAGAAGGAAATACAATATAGCGCTCCAATGGAGTTCTTTTTTGGGTATGGTCAGTTCCATGTTTTTTTTTTAGGGGGAAAATTGACCAAAATTTTTCTATCTATCTCTGCATATATGCGGTACTCGTTTTTAATAAATTCAATACGATTTTCTAATTCTATTCTATAGAATTAGACGACTAATAAAAGTCATTTTTAATCGAACAAAATTCTTATTTCAATAAATAAAATCCAAATCGAATTAAAACATTTTCAGCACGGGGCCATTGCAAAAGTACACTCCTTTTTAAAAAAATCCTGTCATTTGAAGGAGTAAAAAGCAAAAAAAAAAGAAACGAAAAATCATCATTTTAAGGACAACGTCACTCGATCAAAGTACCAATATAAACAACAAAACAACTAGCCCTTGAGTATGTCAAAATCAACTTGCCCAAAAAACAAACATTCGACGTGCGTAACAATTTTTTTTTCTTATTTATTTAAAAAGTGAACGGGGATTTTTTTTCTTTTTTTTGCACTTTACAGAATTAAAAAGTTCATCGCCCATTTACGTAACCCACACAAAAAAAAAAAAAATGATTAACGGAAGCTTTTTTTTTTTTTTTTTTTTTTTTTTTTTTTAAATCCACATCCTTATTTTTTTTTTTTTTTGCCAAGAATCACTTCCCGGGGGCCACCAAATGAAAATAACCGTAAAAGGAAATCGCTAGAATCCTTAATTACAATTCGATGCATGCTTAATGAATAATGAAGGATAATTAGTGCAGGTTGTTTTAAGTAACAGCCCCAAAGCAAAAATCGAACTCATTACCGGGATGATTGATTACCTTTTTTTTTTTATAACCTCGTTAAGGGGCAAACAAAAAAAAAGGAATACTAATTGATTTTATCTCTACGAATGACAAATTATCGACTTAAAAAAAAGAAGAAAAAAAAAACATCGAAACTCATCTTTTTTTACACAAAATTTTTTAAAAGTTTTATTTTATAAGCGTGAGAATCTAATAAAAAATTTATGGCGAAAAAACGAGACACGCATGACCTCTGTTAGTTCCGAATAAAAATTTTAAAAACAAGTTTATAAGATTCGACTTTGTACCGACAGATGTCAGATATTTTGTTACGCGATCATAAAAATTTTATGATCCAGGGGAGCCTTACCGTAAGCCTCTTAAGCAACAAATCCAGCAACGTCGCTATTTTGTTACTCAAAACAATGAATTTCGAATTTCCAACTGAATTGTTAACAGCTGACAGGAAAGTTGCACATGTGGTTACGTAACATCTAAAAAAACAGAAAAAAAATAATAATAGTCAAATAAAATCGAATTAATAAAACAAATAAAAAATTTGATTGTTTGCCTGTTCATCATTTTTTTTTTTTTTAATTTACTTACTTTTGAGGTAGATAAGGCGCCATATGTTGCGGTACATCCATATCCAGCTGAAGGATGTTGCAAAGAGTGGTGAACCCGTTTAGCGATTTGAAAACATTTTGGTCATCGGCGTCTTGCTTATTAAGAGTACGGCCGATTTCTCCCATAGCCCTTTCGAGTGCTGTAACGGCGCTGTCGCTCCACTGACCTTTCCCCTGATTAGCACTCGTTTTCTCTATGTCTTTCAGGCATTTTTGAAGTTTTCCTTTGTTTGGAGATTCAATTTTCGTGTCCAGTTCGGTTTTTGATAGGTATTCTGCGCCCCTGAAAATAATTGAACATTTTTTTTTTTTAATTTACTTACTTTTGAGGTAGATAAGGCGCCATATGTTGCGGTACATCCATATCCAGCTGAAGGATGTTGCAAAGAGTGGTGAACCCGTTTAGCGATTTGAAAACATTTTGGTCATCGGCGTCTTGCTTATTAAGAGTACGGCCGATTTCTCCCATAGCCCTTTCGAGTGCTGTAACGGCGCTGTCGCTCCACTGACCTTTCCCCTGATTAGCACTCGTTTTCTCTATGTCTTTCAGGCATTTTTGAAGTTTTCCTTTGTTTGGAGATTCAATTTTCGTGTCCAGTTCGGTTTTTGATAGGTATTCTGCGCCCCTGAAAATAATTGAACATTTTTTTTTTTAAACTTAACCCTTTATCGACCAAAGTGGTTTAAGATGCAAAAAGCGTGAATTTTTTATCTCAAAATAAAAATCGGCGCCTTTTAAATATAAGAAACGAGTTTTTTGACACGTGGAATCAGAAAAATGGCCATAAAAATTACGTACTGCCGCGGAAAACTTCGATATCTCTCAACACCAATGAATATTAGGTTGAAGTCAAAATTTAAGCTAAATATTCGATTCAAATTTTTCATTTCGGTTCTAAGTTTCTTGGAAAATTTTCTCAAACATATTATTTCATCCCATTTTTTCGGGCCGATTTTCATTTCCAGGTACTTTCTTTTTGAATTGCATTGAAATACAACAAATTTTGAGAAAAGGTGGGCCATTTTTTGGCATCTTAGCATCATTTTCTGATTTAGTAAAACGAGCCTCTATTGGGCCGCTTCGCGGCCCCTTGGAAATCAAAGTGAAAACATTATTATTTAAATATTAGTGTAAGACAGACAGACAGACAGACAGACATACCGATAAATTTTTTTTTTTTTTTTTTTTAAATAAAAAATCAATAAATCGGTTCGAATTGTCGGTCTGTCTGTCTGTCTGTCTGTCTGTCTGTCTTACGCGGAAACTTTATTTTTATAAAAACTTTATTTTTATAACTTTTTTTTTAACAATAATTTTTTTTTTTTAATAAAAAATCAATAAATCGGTTCGAATTGTCGGTCAGTCTTTCAGTCTTCCGTCTGTCAGTCTTTCGACAGTCCGGAACAGGCCCGGAAAAATTTTTTTTTTTATTTAAAAAAAAAAAAAAAAAAAAAATCGGTTCGAATTGTCGGTCTGTCTGTCGATCTAATTTGTTTTTCTTATGTTTTTTTTTTTTTTAATAAAAAAAAATTAAAAAAAACTTTTTTTAACAAAAAAAACTAAAAAACAAAAAAAAAATTGAAAAAAACTCTTTTAAAATAAAGTTTGTGGACATACCTTTCCCTTTTTATATATTTATAGATATAGATATAGATATAGAAGATATAGATATAGATAATCCAGGGATAAAAATTAAAGAGAAGAAAAATTAAAGAGAAGAAAAATAGGAATATCTTCCCGGTTCCCTCTTTGATCCATATAACGATAACCCCAACTGAGAGAATCACGCCCCCCCCCCTTGCCATAAAGCAGTTTTAGGTTTGTTGGAAAAATTAAAAAATATAAATGAGAAAATTTCAGGTAGGTAACCCAATATGGCTCAAAAATCAAATTATTAATACTCCGCCACATTAGATTTTAATCTAATCGAAAGTCTTACTTCATATTTGAAATCAGTTCTATACTGACCGTCATAGAGTTCGGATCGTGTACGATATTATTATAAGTAGCCGATTGTGATATTGTTAAGCAGTGCCTATTCGTGACCCCCTTATCGATTCGCGAAGTCAGCAATACCCGGTCTCACAAGTAATAGTAGCCGCCATGTTAAGGCTACGGGAGATCGCCGGCTAGCAAAGGGCAATTCAGCAAAAAATTCTGATGAGCTCTACTAAGGAAATAAACGATTACTTAAAAACGATAAAAATACAATATCTTTCTTCAGAACGGACAACTGTCATCCCTGAGGACCAATTCGGATTCCGTAATAAGCACAGCACTATCAAACAAACACACAGGATAGTAGAAAATTGGAATAAAAAAGATACTGCGCTGGACATCCGACAAGCCTTCGACAAGGTATGGCACGAAGGCTTACTGTACAAAATTCGTCTTTGGACCAGTTCTGTACATAATATTCACTGCCGACCTCCCTACGTCATTAAGAACCCTAATGGCGAAGACACGAAATATCTCAGGCTGCATTTCGATAGACGACTAACGTGGCAGAAACACATTTGGCCCAAAAGGAAACAACTGGGTCTTAAACTCCGAAGCCTCTACTGGATGCTCGGAAAGAAATCACAGCTACTCCTTGCTAATAAATTATTAACATACAAGGCTGTCTTAAAACCCATTTGGACCTACGGGATACGACTGTGGGGCCCCGCTTCAAATTCCAACATTGCAAAAATAAAAAGATGCCAGTCAAAAACCCTGCGGATGGTCGCCAACGCCTCCAAATGAGGTCATTATAAATGACCTAAAAATGCCAACGGTCCAAGAAGAAATTAACTACTAAAGCCGGAAATATCACCGCAGACTTTCCATCCACCCAAATCATCTCTCCAACAATCTCCTCACCCCTAAAGTAACTTGTCGTCTGAAACGACATGAACTTCTGGGACTTCCCGTCATATACCAACAAGATGCAAAACGGAAAAAATTCGATGAGTCTCTTCGTGTAATAGTTTAAAAACAAAAAAAAGAAAAAAAGAAAGTGTATTATGAAAAATGCTTACTCATCTTTACTACTGAATTAAAACACGGAGAGTGTTAGTACTTTAAGTTGCATTTACAGAAAATTGTCAGTTGTGGCAATTTTCTCTCCTGTTTATAAACGTCAGCTAATTCGCCTATAGTTCCCACAGATAATAAATAAAGTTATAATAAAAAAAATATATATATATCTGAAATCAGCGATCCATTTTACCACAGTACAGTAGATTGGGGTGAAGTTGAAAAGAAATTCTAAAAAAATTCTAGGTTTAAGGTTCTAGTTCCTTTACATAACCGGCCGGTCAGCCGGGCGGTGAAAATTTTTTAACAATAAAAAAAAGTTTAATATTTTTTTTTTATTCGGTATTTTACACATTAAAATGGGATCGGATCGCACCGAAACCACGCCAAAACGCTTTGTTATGTTTAAAAGGTAAAGATTCGTTATTGAAAATGTATGAAAAACGCTTTACGGTGCCTAAATTTGATATTTTTTTTAATGTTTTCCAAATAAAAAAAATAAGACTCCATTTTTCTTTTTGTTATTGAAATAGTTCGCGGTTTCACCGCTAGAGCGCTGTACTAGTCTCTCGGAAATAAACATTTTTTTTTTTTTTTTTTTTTTTGCGAAAACAATTAAATATTATCAAATATAAGAACTATTAGTTGTTGTTCATGGATTTAATACACTGTGGTGCAAAATTAAAGGAACTTTTTTTTTTTTTTAAATAATTTTTTAAAAAGTCGTCGGATCGGGGTGAAACTTGGTGGCAGGGTAGCCTATGGGGTCCCCATCATGCACCCCAAGGGAATTTAAATCGGCCTATTTAACCGGAGAAAAAAAATTTTTTCGAAATGGGGTATTTTGGCCGCACCCCAAAAAGTTTTTTTGATTTTAGTGAAAGTCACGGTACGGGGGTTTTTTGGGCCGCTAATTTCGAATATCGAATCAGATTTTTGAAATTCAAAATGGCCGAAAAGTTGGGTTTCCGAAAATGGTGAAAACGGATTCTGGTGCAGCTAATTTTCCTTCAGGGGGGTTTTTGGGTCGAAAATAACGAATCCGCAATCATTTCACCCCTATTCCAAACGCAGCGTAAGCTAAACACGAAAAAAAAGATTTTTTTTGCTATTTTTTCAATGTTTATTCGGTCGATTTTAACGGAATTTCTTTTAAAACATTTGTTTATCATCCCTTGAGCCACCCCCACCCCTAACACCCGTCAAAAATTATTCATTAGCCCGAAAGCAGCCAAATAGAACGAGTTCGGACGATTCCGCCTCTTATTCCCGCACTTTGCAAAGTTTCGAACGTTGGAACGCCAAAGTCGTTTCGACTTTAATGGAAAAAGGGTCATATTTGCAATTTTAACGAAGTTAGAAAAAATAATGTAAAAAATGGACTTTTTAAGGAACGAAGCGACTTTTAGCGACGAAGTGAAGATTCCGAATGTTAAATTGGGCTATTCTACGGCAGGCAAAGTGCCGAAAGTAATTCTAAAATAATAAAAACCCAAAAATCGTGGAAAATGTTCGACCTAAAATTAAAAACAGATTGAAACCTGCAATTTTTCGGGATAACTAAATAAATTGGTCCGTAATCCTGATAGGAAATTCATTTTTTTTCTATTTTCTTGAGCTCAGGAGTAATTTCGACGACTGAAAATAAATCTGAGCAAATAATTTCCACCGAAAAATTCTAGTTTTTTTCCCCCTTTTTAAAATGCTTCCTAACTTTTTCCGGAGATAAGGCCATAACGATATCTCTAAGATATATCTATAAACCGAGTAACCATGCAAAAATCCAGTTCATAAAATAAAATAAAATAAAATAAAATAAAATAAAAAAAAAAAAAAAAAAAAAAAAAAAAAATTAAATAAAAAAAAATTAATTATTTCAAAATAATTATCAAATAAATGCTAGTTAATTGTTCAACATGGAAATTCGGGTTTAAAAGAGCTTAATTATATTGCACAAGACATTGACGATCCGCTTTTTCATGTTGAACAATTTACCAGTACCTGTGGAAACTTAGCCTGGAAGCTGATGGAAGTGCTCGCGTTGGTAAATTATTCAACAGGAAAAATCGGTTTCTCGAGGTCAATTGAGATCCCATCAAGCACTTTGGAACCCGATTTTTCATGTTGAACCATATACCAGTACCTGTGGAAACTTAGCCTGGAAGCTGATGGAAGTGCTCGCGTTGGTAATTATTCAACAGGAAAAATCGGTTTCTCGAGGTCATTGAGATCCGATCAAGTACTTTGGAACCCGAATTTTCATGTTGAACCATATACCACTACCTGTGGAAACTTAGACTGGAAGCTGATGGAAGTGCTTTGGTTGGTAAATTATTCAACAGGAAAAATCGGTTTCTCGAGGTCATGTGAGATCCCATCGAGCACTTTGGAACCCGATTTTTAATGTTGAACCATTACCAGTACCTGTGGAAACTTGGACTGGAAGCTGATGGAAGTGCTTTGGTTGGTAAATTATTCAACAGGAAAAATCGGTTTCTCGAGGTCATGTGAGATCCCATCGAGCACTTTGGAACCCGATTTTTAATGTTGAACCATTTACAAGTACCTGTGGAAACTTGACTGGAAGCTGATGGAAGTGCTCGCGTTGGTAAATTATTCAACAGGAAAAATCGGTTTCTCGAGGTCATTTGAGATCCCATCAAGCACTTTGGAACCCGATTTTTCATGTTGAACCATATACCAGTACCTGTGGAAACTTCCTGGAAGCTGATGGAAGTGCTCGCGTTGGTAAATTATTCAACAGGAAAAATCGGTTTCTCGAGGTCATTTGAGATCCGATCAAGTACTTTGGAACCCGAATTTTCATGTTGAACCATATACCAGTACCTGTGGAAACTTAGACTGGAAGCTGATGGAAGTGCTTTGGTTGGTAAATTATTCAACAGGAAAAATCGGTTTCTCGAGGTCATGTGAGATCCCATCGAGCACTTTGGAACCCGATTTTTAATGTTGAACCATTACCAGTACCTGTGGAAACTTGGACTGGAAGCTGATGGAAGTGCTTGGTTGGTAATTATTCAACAGGAAAAATCGGTTTCTCGAGGTCATGTGAGATCCCATCGAGCACTTTGGAACCCGATTTTTAATGTTGAACCATTTACAAGTACCTGTGGAAACTTGGACTGGAAGCTGATGGAAGTGCTCGCGTTGGTAAATTATCAACAGGAAAAATCGGTTTCTCGAGGTCATTGAGATCCCATCAAGCACTTTGGAACCCGATTTTTCATGTTGAACCATTTACCAGTACCTGTGGAAACTGAGACTGAAAGCTGATGGAAGTGCTTTGTTGGTAAATTATTCAACTGGAAAAATCGGTTTCTCGAGGTCATGTGGGATCCGATCAAGTACTTTGGAACCCGATTTTTTATGTTGAATAATTTACCAACCAAAGCACTTCCATCAGCTTCCAGTCCAAGTTTCCACAGGTACTGGTAAATGGTTCAACATTAAAAATCGGGTTCCAAAGTGCTCGATGGGATCTCACATGACCTCGAGAAACCGATTTTTCCTGTTGAATAATTTACCAACCAAAGCACTTCCATCAGCTTCCAGTCTAAGTTTCCACAGGTACTGGTAAATGGTTCAACATGAAAAATCGGGTTCCAAAGTACTTGATCGGATCCCACATGACCTCGAGAAACCGATTTTTCCTGTTGAATAATTTACCAACCAAAGCACTTCCATCAGCTTTCAGTCTCAGTTTCCACAGGTACTGGTAAATGGTTCAACATGAAAAATCGGGTTCCAAAGTGCTTGATGGGATCTCAAATGACCTCGAGAAACCGATTTTTCCTGTTGAATAATTTACCAACGCGAGCACTTCCATCAGCTTCCAGTCCAAGTTTCCACAGGTACTGGTATATGGTTCAACATGAAAATTCGGGTTCCAAAGTACTTGATGGGATCTCAAATGACCTCGAGAAACCGATTTTTCCTGTTGAATAATTTACCAACCCGAGCACTTCCATCAGCTTCCAGTCTAAGTTTCCACAGGTACTGGTAAATGGTTCAACATGAAAAATCGGGTTCCAAAGTACTGATCGGATCCCACATGACCTCGAGAACCGATTTTTCCTGTTGAATAATTTACCAACCAAAGCACTTCCATCAGCTTTCAGTCTCAGTTTCCACAGGTACTGGTAAATGGCTCAACATGAAAAATCGGGTTCCAAAGTGCTCGATGGGATCTCAAATGACCTCGAGAACCGATTTTTCCTGTTGAATAATTACCAACGCGAGCACTTCCATCAGCTTCCAGTCCAAGTTTCCACAGGTAGGTATATGGTTCAACATGAAAATTCGGGTTCCAAAGTACTTGATCGGATCTCAAATGACCTCGAGAAACCGATTTTTCCTGTTGAATAATTTACCAACGCGAGTACTTCCATCAGCTTCCAGGCTAAGTTTCCACAGGTACTGGTAAATGGTTCAACATTAAAAATCGGGTTCCAAAGTGCTCGATGGGATCTCACATGACCTCGAGAAACCGATTTTTCCTGTTGAATAATTTACCAACCAAAGCACTTCCATCAGCTTCCAGCCTAAGTTTCCACAGGTACGGTAAATGGTTCAACATGAAAAATCGGGTTCCAAAGTACTTGATCGGATCCACATGACCTCGAGAAACCGATTTTTCCTGTTGAATAATTTACCAACCAAAGCACTTCCATCAGCTTCCAGTCCAAGTTTCCACAGGTACTGGTAAATGGTTCAACATTAAAAATCGGGTTCCAAAGTGCTCGATGGGATCTCACATGACCTCGAGAACCGATTTTTCCTGTTGAATAATTTACCAACCAAAGCACTTCCATCAGCTTCCAGTCTAAGTTTCCACAGGTAGTGGTATATGGTTCAACATGAAAATTCGGGTTCCAAAGTACTTGATCGGATCTCAAATGACCTCGAGAAACCGATTTTTCCTGTTGAATAATTTACCAACGCGAGCACTTCCATCAGCTTCCAGCTAAGTTTCCACAGGTACTGGTATATGGTTCAACATGAAAAATCGGGTTCCAAAGTGCTTGATGGGATCTCAATGACCTCGAGAAACCGATTTTTCCTGTTGAATAATTTACCAACGCGAGCACTTCCATCAGCTTCCAGGCTAAGTTTCCACAGGTACTGGTAAATTGTTCAACATGAAAAAGCGGATCGTCAATGTCTTGTGCAATATAATTAAGCTCTTTTAAACCCGAATTTCCATGTTGAACAATTAACTAGCATTTATTTGATAATTATTTTGAAATAATTAATTTTTTTTATTAATTTTTTTTTTTTTTTTTTTTTTTTTTATTTTATTTTATTTTATTTTATTTTATTTTATGAACTGGATTTTTGCATGGTTACTCGGTTTATAGATATATCTTAGAGATATCGTTATGGCCTTATCTCCGGAAAAAGTTAGGAAGCATTTTAAAAAGGGGGAAAAAAACTAGAATTTTTCGGTGGAAATTATTTGCTCAGATTTATTTTCAGTCGTCGAAATTACTCCTGAGCTCAAGAAAATAGAAAAAAAATGAATTTCCTATCAGGATTACGGACCAATTTATTTAGTTATCCCGAAAAATTGCAGGTTTCAATCTGTTTTTAATTTTAGGTCGAACATTTTCCACGATTTTTGGGTTTTTATTATTTTTAGAATTACTTTCGGCACTTTGCCTGCCGTAGAATAGCCCAATTTAACATTCGGAATCTTCACTTCGTCGCTAAAAGTCGCTTCGTTCCTTAAAAAGTCCATTTTTTACATTATTTTTTCTAACTTCGTTAAAATTGCAAATATGACCCTTTTTCCATTAAAGTCGAAACGACTTTGGCGTTCCAACGTTCGAAACTTTGCAAAGTGCGGGAATAAGAGGCGGAATCGTCCGAACTCGTTCTATTTGGCTGCTTTGGGCTAATGAATAATTTTTGACGGGTGTTAGGGGTGGGGGTGGCTCAAGGATGATAAACAAATGTTTTAAAAGAAATTCCGTTAAAATCGACCGAATAAACATTGAAAAAATAGCAAAAAAAATCTTTTTTTTCGTGTTTAGCTTACGCTGCGTTTGGAATAGGGGTGAAATGATTGCGGATTCGTTATTTTCGACCCAAAAAACCCCCCTGAAGGAAAATTAGCTGCACCAGAATCCGTTTTCACCATTTTCGGAAACCCAACTTTTCGGCCATTTTGAATTTCAAAAATCTGATTCGATATTCGAAATTAGCGGCCCAAAAAACCCCCGTACCGTGACTTTCACTAAAATCAAAAAAACTTTTTGGGGTGCGGCCAAAATACCCCATTTCGAAAAAATTTTTTTTCTCCGGTTTAAATAGGCCGATTTAAATTCCCTTTGGGGTGCATGATGGGGACCCCATAGGCTACCCTGCCACCAAGTTTCACCCCGATCCGACGACTTTTTAAAAAATTATTTAAAAAAAAAAAAAAGTTCCTTTAATTTTGCACCACAGTGTATCATGGAAATTTATCTCTGACCATAACCAAACGTTTTGGGTACGGTTTCGGTGCAGTTAGACCCCGTTTTTATATATAAAATATTGGATTTAAAAAAAAAATTTTAACATATTTTTTTATCGTTAAAATGTGTACACCGCCCGGCTAACCGGCCGGTTATGTAAACGAACTAGAACCTTTATTGTAGGCACTAAAAATAAAATTTTTTATTTAAGTATCCCAAAAACAATATCCACTTAATGAAATCAAAGAATTTTATTTTTAGTGCCTAAAATAAACCTAGAATTTTTTTTAATTTCCTTTCAACTTCACCCCAATCTACGGTACGCAAAATTTCGACGAAAATTGACGAAACCATGATATTTTGCGGCAATGGCATGTCCGAAGTGCTAAATGTTAAAAAACAAAAAAAAAAAAAAAAAAAAAAAAAAAAAAAAAAAAAAAAAAAAAAAAAAAAAAAAAAAAAAAAAAGCACCACACCACGCGGGGCACGATTAGACCCACACCCCTTCGCGCCTAATTTTTAATTAAAATCAATTTTAAATTAACAATTAAAAGTTTTACTTTTTAGAGTTTTAGTCATATATCCGATCCTGGCGCTCCTATCCTCATTTACGAATCTTAAATTCTTAATCAAATTCTATCAAAATAATTTTGCATCTGCAAATCGTTTAGCATGCTGAAGTCTCCAAATACTCACTTTATATTCATCCTCATGCGTATCTTTTTACACCTTTTCTTAAAAGATTTAACTCTCTCTCGGTCAAGAACTATTTTCGGATCGATTTTATCAGCCGGAGCATTAACAATTAATTTAATATTATATCGTTCTACTTCTTCTTTGGGTAGATCTTTGCCGCTGTGCTGATTTTTGACTGCTTCCTGATGTTTCCTACCGCGGAGATGACTTAAAAGGTAAACCTCCGAACCAATCTGCAATATTAAAAAAATAATTAAGTAAAATAAAGTTGAGCAAGTTTTTAAATCGATCAGCAGAAAAAAAAGACTGAATTTAAAAAAAAAAAAAATTACCAAAACGTTACATGCAGTGCAAAGTTTTTGTGTCTCGTATGGAGCGAGCTTAGGTGCAACGTCGTCGGAACATTTCAAAATGCTGAGCTCCAATGCTTTTTGCCGAATCTGCTCTATATTTTCTTCGTGTCTGCGAGCCGATTCTTCCTGCTTCTGTTGAATTTTTTTCTGCAGTTCTTCTTGAGCTTCAAGTTGAGCTGCGTGAAGTGCCTCCAATCTAATGACAAAAAAAAAATCAATTAATTTTCCAAACTAAGATCGCAGCCTAAAAACAGCGCTCTTATGAAAAAATCTGTAAAATTTTAAACGGAAGTCACTGAAAGCAATGCTCCAAAAGCAAATACATGTTCTTATTTCAAAGAACTGAATTTATTTTCTTCACTTCCAATTTCGGAATGTCTAAATCAGTAACGTTATTCACCTTTCAGTTCTATCTCTCGCTTTTTCCCTAGCTAACTCCTGCCTTTCCTTCTCTTTCTCCTGCTTTTTCTTGTCCGCCTGCTCGTCTCGTTTCCTTTGTCGCTCTTGCATTTTTTCCAACTTTTCTTGGCGCTCCGCTTCGATTGCTTTCCTTCTTTCTTCTACGGCAGCTTCCTTGGCTGCTTTTTCTTCTTGTTTCCGCTGCCGTTCTTCATGGATTCCCTATAAAAAAATGAAAGCAAAAGAATTAAGAAAAGAAGTGGCTTAGCAGACAACCCAGTAAAATTAAAAAAAGCAAGACATGACGTTCGGGATAAATTAATAAAAAAAAAAAGATGCAACCGAATAAGGTTCTGTAAAATTAGACTGTAAGTAACTGATCGATGAAAATGGTTTCGACGAATCTTACAAATTTTAATAATATCGAAAAATTACAATTCCAAAGAAAATATGCATTACTGTCAAAAGGATGGCTCTCACAAATACCAAAAAATTTTAAAATAAAATAATTAAAAATTTATGACTTGATTTAATTTTTTCTTAAACTGAGGATACAGAAATCTACGACAAAAAAACATTGAAGTGATTTTTTTTCTTGTCTGATACAGTTTGATCCTTAAAATAAAAGCAGCAGACGAAAGCTTAAGAGTTATCACCAAATCCTTGACAGCTAGAGACTTGTTCCAAGAATTCCCGTTCCTGAAATTCCCAAATTCACGATTCATTCATCCCAAGAAATTTCCAAGGAAATACTTCCTAAATTTTTAGGAAATTTTGTTATGAGCGAGTGAATTTTTTCTATTAATTTTCCAAAATTCCAGATTTTCGGGAAAAAAATCCTCGATTCCCCCCCCCCTTTTCACACTTTCTTGAATTTTCTTTGCAAAGTTTTTCAAATTTTTTCTAAATAAAAATTTCGGTTTTTAATCAACAGTAAACTTTCCTTCTTTTTTCAAGTAAGAAAAAAACTTCCGATTCCCGAGAATTCCCAAGAAGTATTACTCAGTTCCTCGATTCCCGAAAAATCAATAGATTTTAAGAAAAATCTAAATCCATAATTTCGACTTTTAATTTTTTTTAAAACGAGAATTCCAATTTGCAATCTCTACTGCCTGCAGGTTTTCCCCCAGTAATGCATATTCTGTACTGAGAAGGCGCTTGTTTAAATTACACTTTTGGGTTATTCAAAAAATAACAAATGCCAATTATTACTTGTAAACGGTCTTCCTGTTCCTGGCACTGAGTCATAAAATCGTGTTTTCTATTCTGCGCTTCCAATTCATTGATAAAAGCGATTTCCTTTAATTTTTCCTCTTCGTCGTGGGCTTTCCTCTTGATTTCCTTCAAATGTAAACTTCGATTTTCGGCAGCTCGCTTTTGCTTCATTTCCAACCTTTGCCTGCAAAAATAAGAAGTGTAAGACGAAAAAAAAAATGAAAGTTTCAAAATCAAAAAAAGATAAAAACTACCTTCTGTCTTCGATTAATTTATCCTTCGCAGCTTTAACTTCTTTCACTTTGTTTAAAAGCTCTTGTAGTCTCTGAGCTTTTTCCTTTTTGAGTTGCTCCCGTTTGGCCAGAGCTTTGGCTTGGCGAGCTTGGAATTTTTTCAAAGTGTCCGGAATCGTACGCCGCCTGGACGGGGATGACAATTTCTGATGAAGCTCTAAGGCTCTTCCCGGATGTCTCCCCACGATTTCTTCCAGTACGTTTAAAGTGTGATTTTGTATTTCCACTGACAAACCTATGAAAATTTAACAAAAACACAAATTAACAAAAGGATCGAAAGCATCGAAATTATTAAAGTTCGAGGAAAAAAGAAAAAAAAAATGATCGTCAAAAAATGTACCTTCGGTCGTACAATCCTGTTTAATTAACCTTTCCAGTTTCTCATAGGCTTCCCTATCTTTTTCCACTTCCTCGTTATCCACTTGCTCTGACCACGAGGTAACTGCCATACGAACAGACGAAACACACAACACAAAAATTTGTTAATGAAAACACAAAAGCGACAACAAATTGAAAAATTAAATTTTCAAACTTCCCCATTTCGGATTTTTTTTGGTAGTAAATCAAAGTCCGAAACGATTGTGCTATATTACAAATAGTGGAAGCAGGCAAGGATCATTTTAAAGGCAAAAAGTGATTACTGAGGAGGGAGGCAGGCAAAAAATTTATTTTTATCATCTACTTGATTAGATCACAATGTTGTGATCACTACAGCAAATAATATTCACCAGCGTCCTTGGTGAATGAATTTCTGAAACCAAAAATTTGGCCAGACGCTAATTTGCGAGGGACTAAAAATTAGGAAAAAAGAAATAGAGTAAAAAAATATCAAATTTCTGTTGTTACAAAATTAAATATACCCTGGATTAATGTTTAATTTTTTTTATAATACAACTTTTGTTACCTGATGGGTAGAACAAGATTCTCGACATTCCCTGCAAAGAGGGACTTTTCCGGGCTTTCGGTAATTTTGTAACTTGACGGTCAATCCGGTTACAAAAAAAACCAAATGACAAAAAAAATTAAAGGCAGGCTCCAGTTCATTTTTTTCATCACTCAGTACTAGAAAGTCCACTTTTCAGTACTGCTGAGTTTAGTAAAATGCGTTATCTTCGTGATAAAAAGTATATTTCATCACGGGAATCGAAGGTAAGTTTCAAAACTCGACCAATTACGGCCCTCGCCTTCGGCTCGAGCCGTAAACTTGGCCTCGTTTTGAAATTTCTTACCTTCGACTCCCGTAATGAAAAATACTATTTTCCAACATCCTGTACTTTGAGAATCGCTTTTAAAACTTCTTTTTGGAGCCAAATATCAAAATTCAACTCATTCACAATTTAGAGTGTTAAAAAAGGATCTTTAGCGAAAACTCAGATATCTTCATCAAAGACTTTTCTCAAAATTGCATTTTTCACAAATTCTTCAGGAATTTTAAAAATTTATGATGGAGTGTGGATTTCTTTAAAAAAAAAAAAAAAAAAAAAAAAAAAAAAAAAAAAAAATCTGATGCAGAAATCTGAAATTTTCGCTGAAAATTCGCTCATTCGACAGTACAACAAGGACACTTCGTGCTTCTTTTTTGATATCTGTTAGGATCCAAAAAAAGAGAAACGCTTTTCGAAGTACTGGCTGTATCACTTTCCATGAGGTGATATATTGACCTTTCAGGGTCCAAGACCTGGAAAATTTCTGGCAAATTCGAAATAGTATTTTTCATTACGGGAGTCGAAGGTAAGAAATTTCAAAACGAGGCCAAGTTTACGGCCTTCGATTGGCCGAGTTTACCTTCGATTCCCGTGATGAAATATACTTTTTATCACGAAGATAACGCATTTTACTAAACTCAGCAGTACTGAAAAGTGGACTTTCTAGTACTGAGTGATGAAAAATATTATTTCAAATTTTTATTCTTAAATAATTTCGAGCAAAAAAATATCCCTCTAGGCGTTAAAGCTTATATATTTCACGCCTGCCGACTTCGAGTATAGGCAACCCGCATGACATGCATGTAATGCAAAATATCGCACAATTTTTTTGAAAAAATAAAAAATTGAGGAAAAGAGGTTCCTATGTGTTTTTGATGGCGTAGTTTTCAAATTTTATGTCACAATGATGCTATTCCAAACAGAAAAAGCAATGTGGCATTAAAAGCAATATTTTTTAAAATAAAACTGCACCGCCATTTCAGATTTTAATTTTTTTAAACTTCTTACTTCCGATTCGGAATAAGATCCGAAATACATAACTTGATCAAATTTCAGTTTCTTGTAATCAGTAAGAACAAAGCACGAATTTTTTATATCGTAGCCTCATATATGAGCATAGACTAGGTTCATTTCGATTCATTTCAGTCTAAGAACCGTTGCCTCTTATATAAGGAAATTAAGTTACGTAATATGCAGACGACCTCTAAGCTCTGGATCTTAAAAATGCAAAAAAATTACCAGGCATTTAAATAATCCTGCCAAGCTTCCACACATACTTTCTTTCATGAATATGTTAGTAGCTTCAAAACAAATTTGCCACTAAACCCCAATAAAAACAAGTAAATGAACGGAATTTTTTCAAGGTTCACCTTTAAACGTGTCTTCATATCCCGACGACTTGTTTTCATATCTCGACGACTTGTTTTCATATCTAGACGACGTCTTTTTGGGCGAAACTATTTTATCCCACTGTTCGGCAACCATGTCTATTATGGTATTCTCAGGTTCTGGATCGTCTTCGGTTCCCGTCGTGGTTTCTCCGTCTGTTTCTTCATCTCCAGTCTCAGTGTCGACCTGAAATATAAAAAATAGTGAATCAAAGTTTTGCCAAGGCAAATAATATTTTAAAAAGATACGAACTTCTATATCCGAAGCTTCCAACTGTTTAATTTCCTTCTGTAGCATTTCCTCCTCCTCCGTATTTTTCTTGATTTCCTCATCGAAATGATTTTCATCCTCGTCAATCACGTCCTCCTGATCGATTATAATCGTTTTCTCTTCGAGCTTTTCGGTCTTACTTAAATTTTTCTCGTTTTCGATTTTCTCCGTTAAATTCAGCCCTTTGTCCGTCTTGTTGGAATTTTTCTCGTTCAAAAGCTTCGTAGCGTTCCTCTTATTCAATTTCTCGTTGTTGCTTTTCATTCTGTTGTTCGGTTCCGACTTTTTAACGGGCTTTTGGTTTTCTTTGGCTTTGATTTTCGGTTCCGTTTTCGGTTTGTTGGGTTTGTTCGCTTCGCTTTTCTTCGGGTTCCCGTTGTTGTTGTCAACGTTCTCTTTCGAATTTTCCAGGGAGAAAGCTAAAGTCGGCAGCGAAATGGCCGAGCTGGGTTGATGGAATCTCGTTTTCGGATGCATCTTGACGTTTGCTACCCCGGGCTTTTGCTCCACTCTGGATTTCAAATTGCTCGCGCTCCTTGATAACGTCGTTTCAAGCCCTTCGATTTTGGCCGCCGGGGAATAACGGGAACGTGACCTGACTTTTACCCAACCATCGTCTGCAAATTTAAAAAAAAAAAATTATTATTTTTTGCAAAGATGAAAAACAGCTCCAAAAATCAAACGGGTCGGTTCGATTTTTTTTTTAAAGTTGAAAAGTGAAAATCGGCTTGGTTTCGGTTAAAATGTCGGGTTTGGTTCGGTTTTCGTTTACGATTAGTACAAAACCGGTTTCAGGTTAGGTTCGGTTTTTGGATTTAACTAGGTTCAGGTTCGGGTTCGGGTTCGGTTTGCTTTTCTTAAAACGAAAAAACGATTTTGGTTCAGTTTGGTTCAGTTTTTTGTTAAAACCTACTCCGGTTTCGGTTCGGCTTTCCGTTTAAAAACCGGTTTTTCGTTAAATACCCGGATTTAATTCAATTCAGTTCTTCGGTTCGGTTTTTTTTTTTTTTTTTTTTTTTTTGGAACAAAAAAACTCGAGTTTGGTTCGGTTCTGATATTTTGATAAAAAAAATCAATATTGGCATAAAAATTTTTACCCTCTTCGTTCTGGCAGTTGTCCGGTGTGAGAGTTTCCGTAGATTCGGATATTTCTGGACCTTTCGTCCCCGAAGAAGCTGAACTATTCAAAGAAGTGTTGGAGTTTAACATTTTTCCTTTCTCTTGATCAGATGGGTTTCCTTGTTTTGAAGCCAGTTTTATCTCTTCTTTAATATCCTAAATAAATGAAAAAAATGCATAGAATTTAGAACAAGGTACTACAAAATCACATTTACATTTATTTTCACAAAAAAAAAAAAAATAACAGTTTACAGTCAAAAACACATCAGCAATAAGCAACAAAAAAGACACAAACGAATTCCATGCTGTATGCAACTACAGTAAAAAAAAATCAGAAACAAAATGCTAGGCATACTAAAGCAAAGCAAAAAAAAAAAAAAAGGAAAAAAAATCTCAAAAAGAGCCTGGTGCCCCAATTGATGGAGCCATAGGTCATCCATCAAAGGTCTAGTAAAATGGCTCCACTGAAAATCTTACACACTTACCTCTAACTACACAAAATTTAAAAAAAAAAAAAAAAAATACTCGGAAAAACAAATATCATGCTAAAAAAAAACCAAGCCAAACATTTACAAAAAAAAACATAAAAACACAGGGAAAACTTTTTTCCAGGAAGAAAAAAATACCTTGGACGTTTTGACAGGCAAAGAAAGAGTCTTGTTTCGAGAAATCCCGAGTTTCAGTTGGTTAACTTGAGCAGGGCGAGTACCACCAATAGTAGAAGTGTGCGGTCGAACGTTCTAGATTATCAGAAAATATTTCACAATCAGGATAATAAAATAAAATTAAAATTGACAACAATAATCCATTGATCCGTCATTTGAATCGAATCAAACCATTTAGGTCCATTAATAACCTTCATAGAGAATTTTAAAAATGTTGGTGCTTGAACTGGCACCGTTCCTTACAAATCGAAAGTGCTTGAAATTTAAAAAAAAAAAAAAATGAGTATAGTGCTAATTTCTCAATACACTTCTCAGGAAAAAATTCATTATTAGAACAAAATTATTTTACATTCTCAATATTTTGATACATTCATCATCATTCAGTTATTATCATGCCTTGGATATTTCAAAAAATAGAGAAAGGTCCACGGAAAAAAAAAGGCCAGTCTGATGATTAATGCAAAGTGTCTAGAGTTAATAGAGCTCTAGTCTGAATCTGTTGAAGCGAATATTTCAAAGTAGACAAAATCATTTTCATAACTTTTAAATGAATTTTTTAATACGATTTCAGTTTTTAGGACAAGAAAAAAATATTAAGTTACATCACCAAGGCAAGGCTCCAACACCCCATGCTTTCAAAATCGCAAGTAACATCAAAATTCTACTTATGAAGAAGCACCCTTCGTCTTCACCGAAAATTTTAGATTTCAACACTAGCTGCTTCTTAAAAACTTAGGCTGCGATAATATCACGGGAATTTTAGAAATTAATCGTAGACCCAATTTTTCAGAGAAAAAAGTGTTATTATCATCGAAGGTGCTTATTCTCTAGTCGAAAGGCTCTTCGAATGTAGAACTTTGATTTTTTGCTCCAAAAATAAGATTTAGACGATTTTTAAAGTATATGGTGTTACAAAAAAAATTAGACTGGAGCCTAGCTTTAAGGAACAGAATTTCCGCAATTTTTTTTAAATTTTTTGGACACTTTGTAACATTCGTGTGAATTCAGGAGGTCCATAAAAATCACTGGCATTATATTTAAATTAAGTTCATTTGACAATATATATCATGAATATTCAGGACGTCCATAATCATCAAAAAAATTAAAATATTTCTTTACCTTATGTTATTGTCGATATTTTGACCGGTAAAAGTTAAAAAAAAAGGGGGGACTATTTAATCGGCAAGTATTTTATTACGGGTTTAGCAAGTATTTTATATTCTTTGGGCAGTAAAAAAATGAAAGTGGCAGTATTTTATTTAAACGGTAAGTATGGAATGGGAAGTATGATTATGGTCAGTATAAAAAATTTTTTGGAAGTAAAAAAAATTAAATGCAATTAAAAAAATTTGAAGTGTCAGTAAAATGACTTTTTCATCACTCAGTACTAGAAAGTCCACTTTTCAGTACTGCTGAGTTTAGTAAAATGCGTTATCTTCGTGATAAAAAGTATATTTCATCACGGGAATCGAAGGTAAGTTTCAAAACTCGACCAATTACGGCCCTCGCCTTCGGCTCGAGCCGTAAACTTGGCCTCGTTTTGAAATTTCTTACCTTCGACTCCCGTAATGAAAAATACTATTTCTGTCAGTTAATTTAAAAAAAAAAAAATGTTTTCTTTAATTGCGCCACACTCTATGGTACGTAAAATTGTCATTATAGGAAAAATTAATGTAATTTAAAAGAAAAATTCACGAATGAACTTGTAATCCCCGTTGAGGTACATCTCAACGGGAAAATACAATTTCTTCCCTAGGTTAACAATATACTATTAATTTATCACAAAGGCAATTTTTTAGTTTTTCATGAATAAAAAACAACAGGAACACTGAAATTACTGACCTGCTATTGTTTATTTTTTTTCCTAAAGAAATTTTATCCTAGGAATATATATAAAGTTTGCTTTTGTAATCAGGTCGTTTAATTACTTAGCAAAATGAGAAACCTCCAGAACGGGTATAACAATAAAAAAAGGCCCCCAATTTTTTAAATTTGTGCAGGGCCTGAGGCGAGCGTCTTGATCGTAGATTAGGGAAGTTTTTTCATAATTTTTTATTGACTTCTATTGGCATTTACTTGCCAAAAAAAGATTTTAATTCCAAGTAATAATTATTTTACTGTCCAAATATTAATTTTTTGCTGACAAAATCATATTATTATACAGACACTTTTAATTTTTTACTTACCAAAATTGCCATTTTATATAAAAAAAATACTTCCCATTTATATTAAAAATACTTGCCAATAAATGGAGGCCTTTATCAAATGCCCACAAAAATGGACATTTTGAATCCCCAGTATTTTTTCTATGGACCTTTTTCTGGAAATTTATAGACATATGCGAGTAGACTGACCTTACGAACTTCCACGTTGCATGACAAATCTGATTAACATTTTCAGAACGTATTTCAAGAACATTTCAACATGTTCTATGTTAAAAAAATTCGTTAAAAAATTTTTTTTAAATTTCTAACATAAAATTTCCGTCCGTTCTGCAACTCTCTAGTTGAGCTCGATTCTACAGTGTACCTTTCCAACCTCAAAAACCTTAAAAGTGACTTTTACTTTAGATTTAAAAACTTCGTGGTTCAAAAAAAAAAAAAAAAATTGAGAAAGAATTTATGAAGAAATTAAATGCCTTATTTTTTCACTCATGCCATTAAAAAAAAATGAATGAATATACAAACCTGTTTAGGAGCTAAAACGGTTCTGGCAGACCGAACGCTTCCAGCAGTCGGTGTAGAAGGCGCCGACGCCCTACCATTTTGCCTAACCTCAGCGATGGTTCGGCTCCTGGTTAATCTCGTCACAGACGAATACCCGGAATTGAAAGCTACGGCGCTCTGCTTGGAAGGGATGGTAGACAACGGTCTTGCACCCCAAGGCTGTCTCTGGGACGTAGTAAATGGAGCTCGATTAGAAGTCGTCGCAGCTCCGGTCGGTATAGGTTTCGCCGTTCTAGTCGGCGTTGTCGTTTTCGATGCCGACTGAATTATATTCCCCGATTTAATTTGATTCGTCGTTGCAAAAGAGTAAGAATTTTTAACGGGCGTTTTCACAACGTTCACGTTCGCTTTTACAGGTGCTGGTGTCTGATTCGCAGGCACAGCCGGGGTTTTAGGCACGGGCTTGGTCGACGGATCTTCTTTTTTAACCGGACTATCGTTCACATTTAATTTTATATCCGAACTGTCCAAACCGCTTAAAATCGGGCAAGTCTGCTGACTCACGCACCGATATTTCGGACCGTTTTCATCGACGTCTTCTTCCCTGTCGGTCTGACAAATTTCGTCCACCATAACGACATCCGATGCCTCCACATTTAAATTCTCAGACGGAGTCAACACGACGTCCTGACCGTTGAGCTTTTCTTGGTTTTCTACTTTTACCTCCAAAATACTTTTATCAGGTTCGGTATTTCCTTTCACTTCTTCCTCAGCGATTACAGGTTCTATTTTTTTAATTTCCCCGTCGGGTTTCCGAACGTCCAAATCTGAATTATCCATAGGGGAGACGTTGTTATCACAGACGCAAGCGACGGAGCAGTCGTCGAACGGCATTTTTCGTTTGACAGCTTCAATCAATAAGGGTTCCGTTGTTTTCACGTGACGGATTTTCCCGGGGGAGCTTTTCCTTATTTCCCAAGCCAGAGACCGAGGTCTCTGAGGAGGTGGAGTCGTTTCGTAATCCCATTTGATTTTAAACCAATCGATAAGATTTCGAAATTCCCTCGTATAATTATCCAGAACCATCATCACCTCTTTACATTCCGTGATGCTTTCATCCGATTCGCATGTTTGGTATATTTCGTCAACGGCTCTTTCAAGGTTGCCGAAGAGGAAAGCCCAATACCGGGCATGCAATTCTGAAAAAAAAAAAAAAAAAAAAAAAATGAACAATGAAACTGAGTGGAATCAATAATTAAAAATAAATAAATGAAAGTGGTGTTCTTTTCTCAAGCAACTTTTGACATCTAAGTTGAGTTTTAAGAAAATTTGGTAACGATAAGCTTCCTATCCAATATTAATATTTCGTATTCAAAAAGATCTTTTTTTTGAAAAGATCAATCATCAGAATATGAGTGAAAAAAATTCTTTTGCATATCAATAAAAAATTTTTAACAAGGCATATGAGTAAACAAATCTCGTTTCATGAAGAACTCCTCTGAAAAATTATTTTTGAAAAAATCAATAAACTTTTAAAACCCTTCTTCCAACCCTGTTGCATTAACTTTTTAAAATTCACAAATAAAATTATTGACCTGTTCTTTTGTCACGTCCAGTTGAAGCTGATCTGACTCTTGAACCACACTGTGAAGCTTTGCATCTTTTTTGCGATCTAGCAAGCTCTTCCCTTTTCAGCTCTAGATGAGAACGGGGTGAGGTTGGCGGCTTCCTCATGACTTTGCCTAAAAAAAAAAAAAAAAAAAAAAAAGAAAAAGAAATGATTAAATACTCATCATGCACAATAGAACAACAAAGTAGCCTAACTTGAGGTAAACCTGTCAGCCCACATTCTTTTACACCCACGCATGACCATTTTTGATCAGAATTTATTGCAAATGATAATCTGCATGCCTTACTTTTTCTTTTGATTATTTTTTTTTTACGTTTTAATATTTTCATGCACATATTGCCTTAGTTAATTTGTCGTCTATTTATCATAAAAATTATTAACAGAAAATAATTGGAGGATATCTCAAAATCCCCATTCAAACTTGGTTTCCTCTATTTCCCCCTCAGACATTCCATTTCAACTGTCATGTACAGTCAAATTAATCCAAACTGACATGTAATTTATTACATAACATTTGTAACAAGCAAAAAAAAAAAAAAAGAAGCAATCCTCAGACCTAGAAACGACTTTATTATTTGCTCACCTGAATCATACTGCGTGTGAACTACGGGTACATTAAAAGCTATCAAATTCCTGGCAGTTCTACCTTCCTCTCGAACTAACAATCTAATATCTTCCATACTCTAACCATTCAAGGTGTCACCATTTTCGATCTGGCCTGAAAAAAAATGTAACTTTGTGCGAAACACGAAATCGAAAATGTTAAAAAGGAACCGTTAAAACAACATCTTTCATTCAAAATTACCTGGAAATAAACTTTTTACATAAAATCTTGTTTGTCGTTGCGATTTTATAAACCATGAACTGCTTTGACTTTTATTCAATCGTTGTGTGTGTTTATTTACAATATGGCGGATTGTTTGAGATGAGCAGCGCTAACAGCGTCGATACGGCGAACTAAAAAAAACGAGGGAAACTATTTGTTTCAAACTTTTTTTTATATGCAATGCGAAAAAGATGTGGCAAAACGAAAAATTTGAAGCGTCCTGCAGAACGTCCGCCTTTTGATGATCCAACGGAATTTTTTTTCTTGAACAGCTCCTTATTATGTAAAGACACTAATACCGTTACATAAGGGCATTCGATGTTAGTGTAATCACCAAATTAAATAAATTCACAGTAAAAAATTTTATGTAAAAATTAACATAATTATGTTAAAATCGGCCAACATAATTTTTATGTTGTTTTTTGTTTATCTTTACCTTTTGGAAAAAACAACAGAAAAAATTTGTGCAGACCGATTTTAACATAATTACATAATATTTTTTACTGTGTAAAACCCGAAAAAAAAATTATTTCTCTTTTTCGCCGTTTTGGTTCTCCCGCCATCTTTACGTTTTTAATGAATAATTATGTCTTCAAAAAAGCAGAATTTGAAAAGTAAATATAATTACCTATGAAATTTTTTACCCTTATCTCTGCAATCCCGCCTTTTGATGATCCAACGAAATTCCTTTTCTCGAATACCTCCTTATGTAAAGACACTAATGCCATTACATAAGGGCATTCAATGTCAGTGTAATCACTAAATTAAATAAATTCCCAGTAAAAAAAATTTATGTAAAAATTAACATAATTAAGTTAAAATCGGCCAACATCATTTTTATGTTGTTTTTTGTTTATGTTTACCTTTTGGAAAAAACAACAGAAAAAATTTTTGTAGACAGATTTCAACATAATTACATACAATTTTTTACTGTGTAATAGGGTGGGCCGAAAAACGCTAATTTTTGAATTTGAAAATGCCTGATATGGGAATCGATGCCTTTTTATAATACTATTAACCCTAATTTTTTTCAGATTTCTTAAAGGACATCTTGAGGTGCCGCAATGACCTTGAAATTTACATAAAGCCTATTTGAGGACCAAAAACGAAAAAATTTTTCTCGCGTAAAAGATCATCGTTTTTCATCGAAAATTTTGCGTAGATTACGAATTTGAAGTCAAAAATTAGTTTTGGTGCACGGTTTTTGAGCTACAGGCCGAATTTAAAAATTCCGAAAACCTGATTACGGTTTTCTATCTGTATACGGTTTTCAAAAACCGTGCACCGAAACTAATTTTTGACTTCAAATTCGTAATCTACACAAAATTTTCCATGGGAAACGATGGTCTTTTACGCAAAAAAAAATTTTTGGTTTTTGGTCCTCAAATGGGCTTTTTGGAAATTTCAAGATCGTTGCGGCACCTCAAGATGTCCTTTAAAAAATCTGAAAAAAATTAGGTCTAATAGTATTATAAAAAGGCATCGATTCCCATATCAGGCGTTTTCAAATTCAAAAATTAGCGTCTTTCGGCCCACCCAACTGTGCAAAATCCGGAAAAAAAAAAAATTATTTCTTTTTTTCGCCGTTTTGGTTCTCGCGCTATTTTACGGTTCTAATGAACAATTAAAAAATCCGTTAGATCAGAACTATTTATGTCTTCAAAAATAAGCAGAATTTAAAAAGTTAATATAGTTACCTATGAAATATCTCCACGATCCCGCCTTTTGCTGATCTAACTAAATTCCTTTACTTGAACAGCTCCTTGTGTAAAGATACTAATGCCATTACATATAAGGGTATTTGATGTTAATGTAATCACTAAAAGAAAAGAAAGTTAATAAAATCCGAAAAAAAAAAAATTATTATCATTATTACCTACTACATTTTTTTTTTTTTTTTTTTTTTTTTGCCGCTATTTTTACGTTTCTAATGGGTCGTATATTAAAAACAAGCAAAAGCCAAAGGTTTTGCTTCCGTCCTTTAAATAAACTTAAAGTTTATTTAAACTTATTTAAGTTAAAATAAGGTAAATTAAGTTTTGCAAAACTCATTTAAACTTAATTAAGTACAAATAAACTTATATATAGTTGACAAGGAAAAGCTTTTGCTTTTGCTTGTTTTTAAAATACGACTCAATGAATAATTAAAAAATTCGCTCGATCAGAGCTACCTTTGTCTTAAAAAAAAAAAAACAGAATTTAAAAAGTTAATATAATTACCTATGAAACTTTTTACCCTTATCTCCACGATCCCGCCTTTTGTTGATCCAACGAAATTCCTTTACTTGAACAGCTCCTTACATAAAGACACTAGTGTCATTACATAAGGGTATTCGATGTTAATGCAATCACCAAAAGTAAATTAATAAATCCGAAAAAAAAAAAACATTTTTTTTTTTTTTTTTTCGCGTCCCGAATGGCTTATTTTCATGATTTTGCAGTCGCGAACCCTTCGCTTACTGCTGGCCCTCGTGGGGGGCCATTGGGTATTTCTCGCCGGATAAAGTTATTTTTCAGTAAAAAAATTATGAAAGGCATGTTTCTAGAGTTAATTTGAGCCACCGATTCCGAATCTGAAGTCAAAATTCTGAAAAAATTAAAATCCAATATGGTGGAGCCGTTTTATTTTTAATAATTTTTTTTTTTTTTTTTTTTTTTTTTTTGCGCCATATTGGATTTTCCGAGTAGAATTAGATCATTCTGACGTCAGATTTGAAATCAGCGGCGTCGAAAACGTATAGAAAGTCGTTTTCCCGATAATTTTACGAAGGAAACAAATTTCGTGCGACATTTTGTATTTCATGTATGTGTTGCGGGTTGCATATACTGAAAATTAGTAGGCGTCTAATATGGGGTTTAACGCACAGTGCGAGTCCCTAATGTGTTGTAGGTTAACTTTAACTGCGAAATCATAAAAATAAATAACATTTGGGAGATTTTCTTCGATTTTCCGGGAAAATTTTCCAAAATTCGGCAATTAAAGGGTTAAAGTAAAGCTAAAGCATATTAGCGACATGCACTGTGCGTTAAAACCTATATTATACGCCTACCAATTTTCAGTATATGCAACCCGCAACACATACATGCAATACAAAATGTGGCACAAAATTTGTTTCCTTCCGGAAAATGATCGAGAAAACGACTTTCTATGCGTTTTGGACGTCGCTGATTTCAAATCTGACGTCAGAATTAACTTATTCCACTCGAAAAATCCAATGTGACGCAAAAAAAAAATTATTAAATTGATTAAAAATAAAACGGCTCCATCATATTGGATTTTAATTTTTTCAGAATTTTGACTGCTGAACTGAATTTTCAAGAGGTCGGGAAAGGATTAACTATAAATTCTTAAAAATCGGGAGGGGGGGGGGGGGAATTCTATCCGGCGAGTCGAGACTGAATATTTTTTTAAATTGCAGGAAATTTTCGGCGGATCTCTAAAGCAAAGCTTACGGGATAGGCCGAAAATTCCCATTAATTTTTTTCAAAAACCCCCAGTACACCCATTAAAAACGCATTTAAATGGAAAAAAAACTGGTCTTCCACCGGGTCGGCAATTTTTTTTTTTTTTTTTTTTCGTCCAATTAAATGAAATCTAATTATACGTACCTATACGACATCTGTAATTGAAGAAGCGGAATAATGCGCAAGGGATGCCCCGCGGATTTTGAAAACTTTGAAAATAGCCCTCGGGTGAAAGAGTCTGACGTCAGAGGTTGGATAAACGAAAACGAATCTGATTCCTAAACGCCAGAATATTGTCACTTGTCACTTGTCTTTTGTAAAACCAACAAACTGACACATTGTCGTTTTGAAGCGAGTGACGATCTCCGCACAGTGATCGAGTAACTTTCTTGGTGTTTATTTCGCATTTAGTTATATCTGAAAAATAAAAATTAGAAGTGAACTATGGCACAATCAAACGATAGCAATCAAAATTTGAGGGGAACGGTAGAAACCGAAACCGGGGATGTTAAAAAACCATCCAGAAATGTGGACTTACAGAAATTTATTACGAATTTGTACCGAAATCGGGATCGTGCGCGGAGGAGGACGAGGCTTCCTTAAATGACAGCCTGGATTGGACAGAACTTGTCAGCTTAAAACTGGACGATATGATTTTGAGTAAGTAAAGCTTTTATAAGTAGATTTAAAAAAAAAATTATTTAACGACTGCCTTTTTTTCCCATGGTAAAACATAATTTAAATGCAAAAACAGTTTATTTTTGTAATTATTGAATAACGGGAGGGAACTTTTGTTTCGAAGATTTTAATATTTTCAAAGAGAACATTGAACTCAATGCGAGACTCGAAACAGAATTTAAGCACTGGAATACGCGCCAAAAATTATGTCTGATTAGCCGGTTTTGAGCTCGTTGGGAGATAAGTGAATTCCCTTGACCTTAAACACACGAGAAATTATTAGGGGAACTATTATTAGACATATCAAGATTCAAACAATGCCGATTTTCCACGGCTCAAAGGTCAGTTCCTTATTAAAATTTATTTATTTCAAACGATATTTCACCTAATCAGTCATAATCTTATCAAAAAAAAAAAAAATATTTCCAATTCAATGGGATGAATCATACCCAAAAGGCACCCATTTCTGGGATGTTAATTAATTCATTTTTTTTGTTTTATTTTTCCAGATGATAGTGCCGCTTTGGTCGACATTTCCTCTACAATTGACGAGGAATATTTCCAAATTGTGAGTAAAGAATAAGATTATTAATTAAGAGATTGCAAATTCCCGACATTTTCCCATTTCCGGGAATCGGTGATTCCCGTTTTTGCAAAAAAATAATCAACCCCGGGAATGGGAATTCCCGTTCTGGTTAGCTTTTTAATTTCTCGGGAATCGAGAAATTGATATTTTGATAAATTCCCCGGGTTCCCGGGAATTTATTTAGAAAAAAGAAATAATCCTGATTTCCGCATTTTTGGGATAAAAGTTCGGATATAAGCAAAACTATGTCGACAGAAATAAGTCGTAATATATTATATAAAGCAGTAATAATATATATTTTTTAAAATCTTCCCGATGAATCATTTATGAAAAATGGCTGTGAGGGTTTTTCCGGTTAATATTTTCACTAATTTTAGGTGCTGAAGATGACAGCCTTTTGGCTGTCGAAATGGTCATCCCCCATAAGTAAATAAAATGTTTTATGACCTTATTTGGAGATGTTTTAAATTTCTGACATTTATGAAAGCACAATTCTTATATTCAGCATCGCTTACTAAGCCCATCGATGTAAAGGGAGGGCGGTTAAACCTTATTTTACAAATTTTTAGCCACTTGGGGCAGGTCCAAATATTTGAATTCGAGATTTTTTATTTTATTTTGCAGAAGAGCTCGTTGAGAGGAGATACCCCACAGAAAAAAATGCTAAAAGGAAATATGGAAAGAACTGAAGGAGTCGGCGAAAGAATAGGAGAAAAAGTAGAAAAAACCGACGAGTCCGCACGAAACTTAGCGAAAACTGACAGAAGGAAAAAGTCCTTTTTCTTGAACGAAAATTTTTACTCATGGTTAGGTACGTAAAGTAGTCTTGAGTTATTTATCTTTTTTCAACGGCACCCTCCCTCTCCCCCTACTCTCCTCTCCCAATAAATGATTCAAGAGAATCTCCCCAAATCTATTTCCCAAAATCTTGTCTCAAGATTTTTTTTTTTTTTTTTTTTGGGGTGGGGGGGGGGGGGGGGCTAAAACAAGGAAATATCCAATTTTTGAATTTTTCTCAAGAAATATTAAAGAATAGCACCCATATAATTTTTATAAAGTCAATCCCCGGGTTTGGTTTATTCATCGGGAAATCCAGGATTTTTTTTTTTTTTTTTTTTTTAAAGGAGAACGAAAGCCTGAAATATAATTAAAAATTCAAATTTTATCTAGTGCACAATTGTTTCCAGTCCGGGGGTGATGGGGGGGTCATTGTCCTTTTCGCTGGTTTATTCTTATTTTTATTTTATGTTTTACTTCTTCCAGGAGGAACAATTCTGTCAGCTTTAGTCTGGGTTGCCTATCAGCATTACATGTTTGAATGTCCCGCTTGCGTTTGTGAGTGTAGACCTTGTATGTGTCCCGAATGTCCCGTTCCAACAGAAAAAAACTGTTATTTGCTTTAAAATTTAAATTAAATATTAAAAAAATAAAATAAACAATTATTAAATAGATGAGCAGAACTACATCTTAAAGTGCTGATTCCTTTGTAACATTTTTTTTATAAAAATGACTTGTAAATAAAATTGAAGTGGAAAAGTTCTTTAGGATTTTGCAGATGCTGCCTTCCCGTACAAAAAATAAATAAGTTTATAAGTTTATAAATTTTTCTTCTAATTTACACATGATTATTAGCTTTCCAGCTTTGTAAGCCGGTTTTTACAGTTCTAAACTATTGTAAAGAAAGAAAAGAGAAAAAAGAAACAAAAAAAAATACAACTTGCAAAGTTGGAGAAAATGCAAAAAAAAAATAAATGAAAAATTTGTAAATAAATTAAAAAAAAAAAAAAAAAAAAATCAAACTTGTGAATTTTATTGAACCTATCATTGGAAAATCGGTACTAATTTTTCGGTTAGTTAAGCCTAGAAAAGACTTTTAAGAACCGGAACATGGAATCTGACCAGATACTCTAAATTCCCGAGACTCGAAAAATAAAAATTCTTAAAGGCTCTAAACCTCCGAAAAATTGGGAATTTTTTTCGGGATCCAGGAAATCCCGAAAATTATCACTGGATCTGATTCAAAAATATAGGCCTGAAGGCATATAAATCGACGCCAGAATTAATTTGAATTAGATTCTTAATATTAGACTTTTAATTAAGGAAGAATCTTCGGAATTGCAACCGCTGCCTTGTTAAATATATATTTTTTTTTAAAAAAAGGGAATTTCACTTTAAAAAAATAAATTTTGAACCTAGGATATAAATCTTAAAAATCCCGAAATATTGATTCGGTTTTCCTGATTCCCGAGAAATTAAAAAACTAAACACAGGAATTATTATTCCCAGATTCATTAAACAAAGAATCTCGGATGAAATCTCGAAAATAAAAATTTGTCGGGAATTTCAGGTCTCTGTACCTCAAAAGCACACAGCAGAGTTTTTTTTCCTATAGAATAAAACTTTAATAGTAATTCAAGAAATTTTTTTGTTTGGTATCAAATTGACCCATTTATAAAACAGCTAAATTTTCAAAATTGGAAAATATTTCCACTTCAAGCTTGAGAGCACTTCCAAGGAAGTAAATAAAGTACAAGAGTTTTTATTATTTTGGCTCAAAAAATATTGGTCCTGTTAAAAAGAAAGTAGTCAGCTGAAGGACTACCTGCAAAACTAAGGGTTGTAAAGAAAGGAGGCGGCGAGGCGGAAGTAATGCGAACAATCTTTTCAGAAAGTGACTGACCTCAGGGATAATTGGATAAAAATAATAAAAATACAAGAGAGAGACAAAAAATGTTCTTATTTTGAACATTTTAAACTGGTTCTTTTTGTGAATTTTTTTTTCCCCCTTTCCTAAGATTTACAACTTCAATCAAACAATGACCTTACAAAAATAGAAAAAAGGACAAAAAAAAAAAAAAACGAGTATGCGAAAAGTAAACGCACCCATCTAGTCGGACAGTTCTTGGAAAAAAATTGTCTGGCTGTCATGCTTTTTCCATTTTTTTTTTTATGCCCTCAAAATTGTTTACAATTACAATTCTAGCCTGAGTTCCGTACCCTTTCATTTTTGGTTACTTTCCAACATGATAAGGAAAACTTCTGAGCAAGAATCGATTCCTTACTGACCATGTTAGGCGAATATTAGGGTGGTTTTTTGAAACAAACTTTTAAATTTCTGTGACGAACCTTCCTGAATTTGTTCCACAAAAAATTTGAGGTCGATCGGTCACTATTAAGAGGTGCCCCAAGGGTCCGAAAATTTTCAAAAAGCCGTTTAAGGCCAAAAATGAATTTTTTTTTTTCGGCGTAAAAGACCGTCGATTACTATAAGAAATTTTGCAGAGATTACGAATTTAAAGTCTAAAATTAGTTTTCGTGAATGATTTTTGAGCCAAAAGCAAAAAGCCATAACAAGGTTTGCAGAGCACAGAGCACAGAGCCTGTAGCTCAAAACCCTTGCACCAAAAATAATTTTGGACTTCAAATTCGTAATCTACGCAAAAATTCCGATAGGAATCGATTGTCTTTTATGTCAAAAAAAAAATTTTCATTTTTCGCCCTTATATCGGCTCTTTGAAAATTTTCGGGCACCTGGGGCACCCCTTAATGGTAACCGGTCGACCTAAAATTTTTTGGGGTAATCCTAGAGGCATTGGAACAAATCAGAGGGGTTCGTCATTAAAATTCAAAAACTTTTTTCCCTCCCTCTTCCAAAAAACCACCCTAGCGAATAAGCCCGTTGTATTTGTAGGCAAACAAACTTTATCGTAGGCTTTTTCTTCCCTTTTCTCCCGAAATTATTTCCTGGATACAAAAAAAGATGCATAAATCATATAAAAACAATGTATAAATTATGCAAAAAAAAAAAAGGGAAAAACAAAAAATTGGTATATAAACACCAAAGAAAAATATTTTTCTCCATACTCTAGTTCGTAATTATACATAAAACGAGGGAAAAAATATGACTGATAATAATGTTCAGTGTTTGCGAGTCGTTGTGGTTTATGCTTTTTTTTATGCATAAATTGCAAAAATAATGCACCTCCAGATTTTCATGGTCAAAAATTTATCACAAATTTTTGTAAAAATTATTCGAAATATGCCAATTATTCCAAAAACATATGCTTTTGCACTTATTTTGCAAACGTTTTGCATGTTTTGCATCTCTTTTCCGTACAGCCCCCTTAATCCCACTTCCTTACAAAAAAGTGATGCAAAAAGTGTAGAAAATGTTTGAAAAAAAAATAAAATTATATAAAAAATTAGACTGGGATAAGGGGGCATATCCTTACACAGGACTAAGTTTTAGGGGACGGTCCTAATATTGCTAATAAAACGATTTAAAAATTTTAGGGCATTTTCTTTCGCTCGTTTTTCGTCAAAAAATTCGAATTTTTTGATAAAAACATAATTTTTTTTTTCCTGGCACGAAAAAAAACTTACAGTTTTTGATAAAAGGTCAAAAATGAAAAAAAATTAGAAAAAATTTTAATTAAAGTTTTCAAAATTAAAATGTTGATGTAAATAAAATTTACAAGAAATTTTCGAAGTGCGTGCTTTCGTTCATGTCGTCCAATTTTACTATTAAAAAAGGCCAAAAGTGAAAAAAAAAAAAAAAAAAAAATAATCTAAACAAACCGAAAACTGCTTTAAGGCAGCGGGGGCGTAATCCCCTCTCAGATGGGGTTATCAGTATATGGATCATAAAGAGGGAACCGGGAAGATGTTCAGTAAAAGAATACACCAGAGCTACTCGAAGAGTGGACTACTTATTTAAAATTTTCAAAGTTAAAATTTTAATATAATAATAATTAAATATATTTTGTTGCGAACAGACCGACACCCGGACAGACAAATTTCCCCAGGACCGAGTCCCAAGACATAGTCCTACGTCAAAAAAATGTATGATTTTTGTATTACTTATACAAAGATTTGGACGTGCATAACTTTTTCAAAGAATATGCATTTTTTTTTTTTAGTACAAAAATTTGAATATGCATAACTTTTACAAAATTTTTACATAATTTCTTAAAGAATGAAAATCTGGATATGCATAATTTTTCCACATTTTATACATAATTTTATTAAATCATAAAGCAGGAAAATTTGCAAATATTACGCTGATTCAAATTTTTTTCCGTTTAATATACATTCTTATTTATGCATAATTTTAGCATAATTATATTGGAAGCGGAAAAAAATTTTCCGGTAAAAAAACTTTAACTCCTTTATGCATTGTTATGTGTTCAATTTTTTGTATAATTTACACATGCTTTTTATATAGTTTATGGATCTCTATTCCTTACGAGTTCCTGCAAATTATCCGGGTTAAAAGATTTCACCAAAACATTAAAATTTTATGGTAAAAATAAAAAATTCCAAAAATCAAAACAAAGATTTTTTTTTTTTTAATATGGAAATGAGAAATTTTGAAGATATAAGAAAAATCTAATTTTTAGGAAACCATATTCCTAAAAAAATTCCTCGGAAATTTCCATTTCAGCAATAGGAACTATTTTTTTTTAAAAGTGGGATGCGGGGAAATCGAGGCCAGAACCTCCCTCTGAGCTCTGTCCTTTGGAATTCTTTAAAAATCGATATATTTTAATATTTTCCTCTCATTCAATATAAGAAAGACATCTCTAAATAATGACATCAGCTGTTATTTTTTTTTTTTTTCGCCTGATTAAAACCAAAATAAAAACGACAAACATAATTGCTGGGTGTAAGCTGACGTCATCAAACTACTTTTTTTTTTTTTTTTTTCAAATGTGTGTGTGTAAAATTGTTTATAAATTATTCAGTCAAACCCCCATAATTTTCCGCTTGAAATCCGTGCCATGTTTAACTTACGGGAAAATGCTTTGAAAATTATGGAGGCCCGACTGTACATTGCCCCATGGTTCAAGGACACAGAGCAAAAAATAAAACTAGGTATAGAAGTAACTCCCATATTAAAGTTGGTTTTGGATCACATCACGCTTAGCTTATGAAGAAATGACGTCATCCGTAAGCTAAATATGATGCGATCCCAAACCATAGAGTTGCACCCCACCGGTTCAAGGACGAAATCCGAGTTCATCAAAAAAAGGGAGCTCAACCCTTGTGAACGCAGTCAGTTCTTTGTGACTTTAGAGGCTACGCTAAACAATGGAAAAAAAATCATGAAATGCCAATGCGCATGGGCGTCTTACCTTCATCAATGCTCTGATTGGACGAAAGACCTGCGACGTTTGAGTTGTGAAACCGTTACCCGGTTCCTCCGTTTAAAGATCAACTTAGTATTCGTTTAGTTGAAGTACAAGCAACATCTGAAAAAAAAAAAAAAAAGTGAATAGTTTTTAAAAGTGCATCATGTCAAAATCCACTGTCAGTAATAATTTAGTTGACTTAGTTTATTTACCGGAAACGGAATCGGGTCGTGCATTACCGGGAATTCGGATTGCAGGAACGCCTGATATTTCCTCGAGTACCACTTGGACAAACCTCGTCAGTCTTAAATTAGAGGACATGGTATTGAGTAAGTAGATTTTTGAAAAATTCTTTTTTTTTTTTTTTTGAGTCGATTCAAAATTTTAACTCGCGAGTGGCTTTTATTTTTCTTCGGTTTTCTTTTGCTGACAAAGAAGTGTGGGGTAAGGCTCCTGCTTTTAAATGTTTTTCTGGGTTTTTAAATCCTAAATATTTTTTTTTTTTTAAATAAATGATCAGACTCGCTTTTTGGCTTCATTTCAACTGTAAAATAAGATTTTTAACTTGAGGAAAATTTTAAAAACATTTCGTGCGGATTTTTTTTTTTTTTTTTTTTTTCTCATTGGGAAAAACGCTTGTTTGGTGCAACGCTGGTGGACATGATAGATTCTATTTTTTATTTTCTGTATCGTGAAATTTTGTTTTGATGTTCCCTAAAATGGAGTTTTTCCACCGAAAATTCAGTATCATCTAAATAGGGACGTCATTGCGTTTTTTCCTTTAGGCAAAGGGCTTCGCTATCCCATAGGCCCGGCATTTGGCCTCCGCTGTCAGTTTTGAGTCTCGCTTGTTTTAACTTGCTCGCCGCTTGTCCCAACTTGCTCGCCAAAAAAATAAATTGCGCGCTTTTTTTTTTTTTTTTTTTTTTTTTTTTTTTTTGCGCCGGGTAGCAACGCGCAGGCCCGTGACGCATTTTCTCGATTTTAGGAGGATTTTTAAAAGATTTCGGATCCGGAATTTACATTGTTTACATTTATATTTACACTTATATAGTAAATAGAGTTAAATCCATTAATCGTATCTATTTCCTTAGTAATTCATTTCCTTTTCCCCTTTTTTCAGATGATATTCCCGAATTGGACGACCTTGCTGTCAAGATTGACGAAGAGTACATCAATATATGCAAGAATATGGATGGCTACCAAATTGTGAGTAACTGATTAATTTCATTAAATTTAGTTATTTCTAAAATGTCTTCAAAACAATTTTTTTTCTTCTTGCTGAAAAAAAAATAGCACCCTTGGAAAGTTCGTTAATGATCTCTCTTGAAAAACATTTAAAATTTTCGGCATTTTTTTTTATTTTTTCCCCTGGAAAATGACAAACTAAAAAATCGCGTTAGAAAATTTCCAGAATTTTTTTACATTTTTTTTAAAGCTTTTGTTTATAGAGCGTGCAGGCTAATTTCCTGATAGCATCATTGTTTGTTTCGCTTGTTGGACGCCATTTTGTCTTTCCTCGAAAATGCCTTAAGGACTGGTATTGAACACACTTTAAACTTGTGCTATGAAAAATATTCATTTTTGAGGGGAAAAAACCCTTGTTTTTCTATTTTAAGTCGTTAATTTTTGTTTACATTATTTCGGGAGAAGGATTTTATCTTGACCCTAAGGGTCTTTAGAAACCGTTGACCATTTTTAGAAGAAAATATTATTTTCAGGCTTTCGTAGTTCAACAACTTTTTACAAAAAAAAAAATTATTTTTCGTGGGGAAAAATGGCACTCTGAAAAGTTCAAATAAAGGTATTAGTTCGTTTACCGTTAATTCGGCGGTGGAGACATTTTAAAGATTTTAAAAAATGCAGAAAAAAATCGTTTTAATCCGGTGTTTTCTACAGGAAAAACGGAATCTGAACGCACCAAAACTGTGCCAAAACGTTTTTTTATGTTCAGAGATACAGGTCCATGATTTTAAATGCATGAAGAAGACTTAATTGTTCGTCTGTTTCGTAATTTTCAATTGCTTCGCAATTTAAAAAAAAAAAGTTTCTTTCCTAGAGACTAATGCAGCCCTCTAGCGGTGAATTTGGAAACTATTTCAACAACAAAAAATAAACAATAGCGGTTTATTTTTCTATTGCAAAAACATTTTCAAAAAATTGTCAAATTTAGGAACCATAAAGTCTTTTTCTTACATTTTAAATATTGAATCATTGCCTCTTAAACATAGCAAAACTTTTTGGAAAGGTTTCGGTGTAATCCGATCTCATTTTCGTTTGTAAAAATCAAAGTTTTCAAAAACATTTTTTTTTTTTTTTTTTTTTTTTTTTTTTTTTTTTTTTTTTTGACAATTTGGATTGATATAATTTTTGCTAGTGATGTACATAACTTTGAAAATATCGATAATATCGGAATCGATATCTGATTTTAACTAAAGAGAAAAAAAAAATTAAGAAAAAGCTTTTTTATTGCGTTTTTTCCTTAAGCTGAAAATACAAATTAATTGCAATCGGCCAATTAACTCGAAATTTTCGTTCTTTTTCTTATTTTTATTTTTTTTATTGTTTTAAGGAATTTTATGGCAAAACACAAATATCGAATTTTCGATACTGACATGAAAATATCGATATTTCGATACGATCAGTATTAGGGTGTTTTATTTTAAAAAAATTTTTGAAATGTTGGGGGGGCATGTTGAAAATCTGCTTCCTTCAGGTGTAAAACCACTAAAAAAATTATTTCAAATTTTTTCTTAACCCCTTATCAATTTCCAAAATTTTTTTACGATCGGAAAAATTTGGAATGGAACTTGAAAAAATTAATGGTAAAATTTTCGACGGTAGAAACATTTTGGAAATTGATTCGAAACACAAAGAACATTATTAATTAGAGTCTCCTGACTATAAAATGTCATGGACCATGACCTCTAAATCGAACTGGTGAGGGGTTGTTGCCATTTTTTTGCAAAAAAATCCATTTTTGCCCCAAGAAACCAAAGTACCACTTACACCCCTACTCAACGGTTCGTTGGAAAAAATTGGGAAGTTGAAATGTGTTCTACGGGAATTATTGCATAAGTATGAGTAATACCAATTAAATAAATAAATTTTTAGGGCTCTAAAATCAAAATTAAGCCGAAATTCAGTCGGAAAAATCTAATGACGTCACAGGGTTTAATCGGAAAAATTCGGGATAGTGAAATTCGTGTTCTACGATCTCGAAAACATAAGAAAAAATTTTTTCAAAATATTTTGTAGGCCTTTAAAGTGGATTAAAAAAAATGGAGTTTAAAAGACCTTGATTGCAAAATTTTTAAAAAGCTAAAGGGGCTTTAAGTCGTTTTTACTCCAAGATAGTATTTTTTTACTCAAAAAATGTTAATTTTATCTAAATACTAGTAACACGTAAAAATCGATTCATTAAATGTCTTTTCTAAATATTTAGTTTGCGTGTAGTTTTGAGTAAAATTAAACTAGAGTCTGCGCCTAGTTAGACTTTTACCATTAAGAAAAAGTGACTTATTACGAGGAATATTGGTATGTGACCGATTTTACTGTATACCTGAGTATAATAACCACTTTTTCAGAGTTTAAAAAGTTAAACTGAACTTAATAGAAAAGACTTGATTCAGTTAACGATCCCCGTATCCCGAGCTATTAGCACTACAGAAACAGCCAATAAATTATGTTTGTGATTGAAAGTAAATAGTTGATTGCCTAACCAAAATTTATTTATTTATTTATTATTCATTCTTCTTTCGTTTTTTAATTTGCAGAAGGGTTCGGCCAGGGAAGATAAGCGTTGTGTCAGGGGAGATTCCCGCCCGAGAGAAATAGCGGAAGTAAACCAGGACAAAAATGAAGAAACCGTCGACAGCACAGAAAAAAGAGTCGCAGACACTGGGAAGTCCAAATGGAGTGCCGTATGGGACTTCGTCGCTTTTCCAAATCCAGCGAGCTTCAAAATGAGGCCTTTCTACCAATTTTTCGGTAAATACAAATCAATTTTTACTTTTTTTTTTTTACGTAAAATTCATTGAAAATTTTTTTCCGGAAAACTACGCCGTAATTTGTCATTCAAACATAAAATTTGTAAGGAAGCTTATTTTGTTTTACCCTGTTCGCGGAGGACTTTCTCGGTTGAGTCGATTACAAATCTAGAATTTTTCCCTTTCCTTATTTTTGGTGTCACCTTTTACTGTTTTCAGGAGGGGCTGTTGTATCAGGGTTAATCTGTTATGGCGTTCAGCAATACATGTCCTCGATGGGTTGCCCAGCCTGTCCCGAATACCAACATAAAAAATGTTATTTGATTTAATTTTTCTCGTAATTAATCTCAATCTAATAAGGGGGAAAAAATTATTAAGTGAAAGAGAAGCCGTTCATTTCCGAAATAAGAATATTTTTCGTATTTTACATCTTTTTTCCCTCCATCATCAATTAATTTTTAAGATGAATTTTTTTTTATTTCAAATTTAATTTAAAGCGGCGACGATTTAAAACTTATTTTAATAAAATCTTCAGTTTTTTTTTTTTTTTTAAGAAAATCGTCAATTTTTTTTTCTTTTTTGCTTCTTTAAATGATTTTCGATTTCAGTATTTAATTTTAAATTTTTAATAAATAAAATCGCAGTTAACATATTTTACAATACTTTCAAAAATTTGATCAAAATATTATTTTGGAAAAAGCACCTGCGAGAGGAATATCGAAAAAGCTCAAGGGAATGTGGACAACGTTGAGAAAGATCGGAAAATCCAAATGGAATGCGGTGTGGGATTCGGAAGACACATGAACTGCGCTTTAATCTTAGATTTTTTTTTTTTATTATTATTCGAATATATTATTATTTCGAATTTGTCCGAAAATTTTTAATAATTTATTTTAATAAATGAGCAAATGTCCCAAAAAGTTTAGCTATTTCACGGGGAGAAAAAAAAACCAACTCAAAAAGAAATGAACAGTAGGGTGGGCGGGACCTAACGAATTTTGGAATTTAAAAGTGCTGACAATGGAGAAATGAAAACTTTTGGGAATTAAAATTCCTGGAATGGGGTGCCTTTTGGCATTAATATTAAACACTTAATTTTTTTTTTTCAGATTTTTGAAGGTCATTTTGAGTGTGCGCAATGACCTTAAAAGTTTTTTTTAAAGCCCATATATACGGAAAAAAATAAATGTCCTGTCTCCATTGGCCATTAACCGTAGAGTACAATTAATTGTACCGCAGGAAATGATGTTTATTTTTAGACTTTTTTCTTCTGCTGGCACTTTTTTTTATTGTTTTCATTATTTTTTCAAACGCTGAAAATTATGAAAACAAAAAAAAAAAGGTGGTAGCAGAAGAAAAAATCCAAAAAATATACGGCATTTCGGATGGTACAACTAATTGCACCCTCCAATTAATTGTCCAATGGAGACAAGGGCAAGGGATCTTTTTTTTTTTTTTTTTTCGAATCATTTTTTTAAAATTTTCGATAAACAACAACGTTTTTTTCGGAGAAAAAAGGGGAAAAAAATATTTTTTTTCGCCCTCACATGGGCTTTTCAAAATCGCCAAGGTTATTGCGCGATCTCAAGATGACCTTCAAAAAATCTTAAAACGGTTACGGTTAATAGTGTTGCCAAAAGGCACCCATTCCACTATCAAAATTCGTCATTTAATTTTTTTTTTTTTTTCAGCACCTTTTACTTCTGTAGTCGTTTAATATTACTTCTTTTATCTGAAAAACATTAAACTTTTACTTACGAGCCTCATTCTATAATCTGATATACAGTAGTGTGTTTTATTTTAAAAAAGTTTTTGAAATGTTGTAGGTGTAAAACCACTGAAAAAAAATTTTTAATTTTTTTTTTAATCCCTTAAGAGTTTTAAAGCCGCTTTAGCTTTTTAAAATTTTGTAATCAAGGCCCAGGACTCGAACTTGGTCCCTGAAAGTCCCTAAAGTCCATATTTTTAAAAGAAGTCCTTAAAAGTCCTTAAATTCGAAAAATGGTCCCTAAAGGTCCTTAATTTTTGAATCTGCAGCGCGTTTACGAAAAATTTCCTATCGTTTATAATAAAAAAGATGACATTATTACGAAGCAAAAATTTTATAGAAGAATTTAAAAAAATTTGATAGAAAAAGAGCAAAAAACAATTAAAATGCTTTTTTTTTTTTTTTTTTTTTTTTTTGCGCTAGATTTTAAAAGTTTTTATGTCATGCCACAAACCTTTAAAATTAATCAAATAGAGGAAGGTGCCTGAAATAAAAAAAAAAAACTCTAGTTTTAGGCTACTTTTATGTTTTTAAAAAGGTCCTTAATTTTCATGTTTTTGGTCCCTAAAGTCCCTAAATTTCAGACCAGAAACCGGTTCGAGGCCTGTCAAGGCCTTTTAAACTCCATTTTTTTTATCCATTTCAAGGGTCAACAAAATATTTTGAAAAAATGTTTTTTTATGTTTTCGAGGTCTTAGAACACGAATTTCACTATCAAAACAATCTTTTCAAAATATTTTGTTTACTTTGAAATTGATAAAAAAAATTGAGTTTAAAAGACCTTGATTGAAAAATTTTAAAAAAGCAAAAGTGGCTTTGTGGGGCCATTAAGGGGTTAAGAAAAAATTTGAAAAAAATTTTCTTTTAGTGGTTTTACATTAGAAGAAGCAGATTTTCAACATGCCTTCCAACATTTCAAAAAAATTCATAAAACGAATCACCCTATTGTAGACCTAATTTTTTTTTGAAGAACAAGAATCGATGCAGGAATGTAAAACTTTTAACACAGGTGCTTACTGCTTATTTTCTAATAGAAAGAGGTTTCGTAGATAGAATTTTGATATTTTGTTCCAAAAAGAAGTATAAGAGACGATTTGCGAAGTAAAGTGGTGTTTCAAAAAAAAAAAAAAGATCAAGACTTGAGCCCCGCAAACCCCCCAATTCATCATAAGCGTCATCGCTTATGTCTGTTCAAAAATTAGGTTTCTTTTATTAAAATTTGGCATTATCGTCATTAGTAAACAACTCACCCTCCTCCCAAAAATAAAGACGTAATCAATTGGCAGACCCTCCCGTAACTTTTCTGTTTTCTGTTATTCCTTTAAAAAAATCGCAGAAATATATCGAAGTCAAAATCCTTTAGGCAAAAGGTGCGTCGAAGAAATCAATGGAAGTGTCGAAATAGCCGAAGAAAACGTCGAAAAAACCGGAGAAAACGTTCAGGAAACCGATGGAAACGTTCATAGGATTGGGGAGTCCAAATGGAATGCCTTACGGAACTTCGTAATATACGCAGACGCAGAAACGGGCGAAAAACGATTTTACTTGGAAAATGATTTACATAAATGGTTTGGTACGTATCTTTTAATTTTTTTGACGTAAACAAGAAATTCTAGGAAAAGTGGAAGCTGTGTTTGCTGAACTTTTTTACAAGCACATCTTGTACTTTAAGGCTGGACCACAGTGGTCCGAAAAAAAAATATATATATGGCCAAAACTCATCCCCAAGTCTGGAAAAAAGGAGAGACACGACCTGTTAGAATTTCATTCATATTGGATTTTCATATAAGGATTATCAGATTGTTCCTTTGGGCCGATATTGCTCAGAATTTATTCGAAATTTTACCGCCTCCCCTGGCCGTCTTACCCTCAATTTAAACCTCCGCCCTTGTTTAATTTCGCCCCGAATATTTACTTGTTTCAGGAGGAGCGACAATTTCAGCTTTAGTTTTTTATGGCGTCCAGCAATTCGTGCCCGCATTAGCGATTTGCCCAGCGTGTCCTGATTACAACGACCAAAAATGTTTCCTGTTTTAAGATATTTTTTTTTTTTTTTTTAGTAGGCTTAATGTAAAATTTAATAAAAGAAAACAAGTGATGAGCTTAAAAAAAAATTACCGTTTGCTTGTGACATGAGGACATTTTTTGTGAATATCGTGGGTTTTTTTTTCTCTGTCATTTCACCATTTTTTATATTCGATTTTTTTAATAAAAATGTAAACGCGATTTAGTCATTTTTTAACGATAACCCTTTTGAAATGTTCGATGTAGAAATTACGTGTAAAAAGTATCTGAGATTGAGTTTTAATTTTTTTTTTCTTTAATTTTTTAGATTTTAGGAACAGATTTGTATTTTTAATAATAAATATACTAATGATCCAATTAATGTTGCATTGTCAAATGATTGTAAAAAAGAAAAATTCCTTACTTTCAAACAGCTTTCAAGAATAAGTTTTTTCACTTAGGCTCAACACACGCCATATTTTCTTCGACTATTTGGACTTAACCCACAAACAAAAGTAAGGAGCGAGGAATGTTTCGCGAACTTTTCATCAAAAAATATGGACGCCTCTTTTAGGTCTTGTAATGTTGCAGGCATCGAACTGGTCACTTTTTAAAAGAAAAGTCACTAAAAGTCACTTTTTTTTGATAAATTGGTGGATTTAAAAAAATTTCCTGCATTAAAAAATATTCTACAATATTCGAAGTTGCTCAGGGAAAGGTTTTTTTCACTAAAACGCGATCTTAGAAATAATTTTATGTAAAGTTGTGAAAATTCTCTACCATTTTTCCTAAAAATTTTATGGGTCTATTGCAGAACCCCTAACTTCAGAACCCCTAAATTGGCAAAACCTCTAATAGGGGTTTTGCAAACGGTGAAAAAACCACGAAATTAAATTAGTCTATGGCAGAACCCCTAACTTCAGAACCCCTAAATTGGCAGGGATTCTGCAGTTAGGGGTTTTGCAAATGGCGAAAATAATAATAAATAAGTATAAAATGACGGAAATTAGGATTTTTAAGAAATATCTTTATTTTTACCGGTATATATCACATATTTTATCACAGGTTCTTGTCATATGTTTATCACATCCTTATTATCACAGATGAAGTCACCGATGCAAGATTCGCTATTTTTTCTTAAGAAAGTGCAGGGTGTCTACCGACCTTGAAAACGTTTAAAACCTTGAATTAGCCTTGAGTGTGAAGTAGAACCTTGAAAACCTCGAAAACCTTGAAAAAACCTTGAATTTCAAAAATGATTTTCAGTAGACACCCTGAAGTGGCTTTAAAATCATCAAGAATTATTAATAAAAATTATCTTTCACGTGAAAACGTAAACGTCGAAGCAACTATAATTATAAGTCAAGTAAATAAGCAGTGTAATTATAAGTCAAGTTGGAAGACGTCCCAATTTTCATTGTTAGTCTGCATATGCTCCCCATGGAACCCATAACCCATTATTTTAATAAGTTTTTAAAAGATGGTAAATGAAAAAAAAAAAAAAAAAATTAAATTAAATTAATTCAAATAAATATTTTCGTTGATTTTTCACCATTTGTAAAACCCCTAACTGCAAAACCCGTAATAGGGGTTTTGCAAATTTAGGGGTTCTGAAGTTAGGGGTTATGGCAAGTCCCCAAATTTTATTTCCTAAAATTGTTTTCCTAACTATTTTTTTTTCTTTTTCTTTTTTTTTTTTTCTAATTGTTAGTTTTCGTAAATTTTTTTAATTCCTGAAATAAAATTTCTTAAAATCCCTAAAATTAAATTTTTTAAAAAGAAAATAAAATTTCCTGACACCTTTTCAGGGATTTAAAAAATTAGGACAAGTATTTATTTTAGGAAATTTTACTTGAGGATTAAAACATTTTATGAAAATTGAAAATTAGGAAAAAAATGGTTAGGCTAAAAATTTTAGGAACCAAAATTTTTAGGAGAGATTAATAAAAATAATAAGGAATGTAAATTACTCACGTCTAATACGTTAAAAAAATTTTGGATATACTTATTTCAAGTCACTAAATTCCTTCCGTCAGGTCACTAAAAGTCACTCATTTTTCTGGGCGAAATGGGTTCGATGCGATCGAAAATTATTTCAGATTCCTTTTCTGGCTTTTTAAGCATTTGACAGGATCTTTGAAGCGTTTTTTTTTTTTCGTTATTACTTTTCCATTTGTTCCAAAGTAAAGAATTTTATGTAAGCAATGAAAAAAGGCCCAAATACATGATCGAACATGTAATGCTAATTTTTTGTCTATAAAACAGTATTTTATTCGATGAACTCAGAATTTAGTGTTTTATTTGCAGTAAATAGTTTACCATGTACAAAAAAAAAACCTGGGAAGTATTTGAAAAGTTATTGCAAAACAAAATAAAGGTTCCTTGAAGCGTAAATTCATTTTAGAAAATAGGTACAGTGTTAAAAAAAAAAAAAAAAAAAAAAAAAAAGGCAAGACAGTTGTTTTGTTTGAAAGGATTAAGAGTTTTACAACCATAGGTAATTGGCCATTCTTTGAAAAAAAAATGTGGTGGTTTTTATTACTCATTGCAGAATAGGCCTAGATTTTTTTTAAAAAAAAACTTTGTGCGGAATGTAAATTTTACCCCTTCAACCAATTTGAAGGGCGTTATGTTTATCGCTTCGTCTGGTTAATGGTCTATACGGCTGGCTGGCTGACTGACTGACTGCCGTGTGGCATGATTTTGGAATTCCCTTGTAACTTTGAAACGGAAATATGTAGAAATCTGAAAATTTCACAGTTGATTCTACATATTTTCCCGGAGGCCCTGTTGTAATTATCTTTTCGAAATTCCAAACAGTTTTTGAGTAAACCGAGAAATCCGAAAATATTTAAAATGTACAAAACACATAGCTTTAACTTATGGCGGAAGAAAAAAAAGAGAAAAACGGAAGGGTTTCGTTTGCTAGCGAGAAACTTTTTTTTTTCAGTGATGACCTATTCTTTTTTTGGGCTTATCCTACAGAGGAAGGTCCAACGTAATGTTTAAAATTTTCAAAATTAAAATCTGACAATATCAACAGGAATAAGGGGGTGTCAAAGTTAAGGTGGTTCACAGGGTAGTACTCATATCTCGAATATTTCTGTGATAGTAATCGGAACCTTGAAGTGAGACACATAAGATGATGGCGAAGCCCATTGACCATCGCATAAGCGTTCAGTCATTTTATAATTTTCATTCAACAGTAGAATGTTAGAAGGCTGGCGGTTAATACGAAATAACATTATTATCATTTAAATTAAATTATAAAAATAAAAAAAGATGGAAGAAATGTATACTTTTTTACCCCTTCAACCAATTTGAAGGGCGTTATGTTTATCGCTTCGTCTGGTTAATGGTCTATACGGCTGGCTGGCTGGCTGACTGACTGCCGTGTGGCATGATTTTGGAATTCCCTTGTAACTTTGAAACGGAAATATGTAGAAATCTGAAAATTTCACAGTTGATTCTACATATTTTTCCGAAGGCCCTGTTGCAATTATTTTTTCGAAATTCCAAACAGTTTTTGAGTAAACCGAGAAATCCGAAAACACTAAAAATGTACTAAACACGTAGCTTTAACTTATGGGGGAAGAAAAACAAAGAGAAGAACGGAAGTGTTTCGTTTGCTAGCGAGAAACTTTTTTTTTTCAGTGATGACCTATTCTTTTTTGGGCTTATCCGACAGAGGAAGGTCCAACGTAATGTTTAAAATTTTCGAAATTAAAATCTGACAATATCAACAGGAATAAGGGGGTGTCAAAGTTAAGGTGGTTCACAGGGTAGTACTCATATCTCGAATATTTCTGTGATAGTAATCGCAACCTTGAAGTGAGCAACATAAGATGACGGCGAAGCCCATTGACCATCGCATAAGCGTTCAGTCATTTTATAATTTTCATTCAACAGTAGAATGTTAGAAGGCTGGCGGTTAATATGAAATAACATTATCATCATTTAAATTAAAAATAAAAAAAGATGGAAGAAATGTAACTTGTGAACAGATGATTTTTTTTTTTTTGAAATTATTAGTTTTTGTGGAGTAGGCCTAACCTTTTTAATAAATTTTTAAAAGAAATTAAAAATTAAAAAGAATTAATTAATGGGTGTTGCATTACAAATCCAGCGGGAATTAAACAGGGGTCCGAATCCGATGCCGGTGCCGTCCGCAGCCGTTGAAATCTCGGGTGGATGCCAATGCCGATTCCATATTATTTATTTAACTCCCGATTCCGATTCTGATCATATCCGATGTCGCCTCTGATTCCGATTTTAGTAAAAAAAAAAAAGTCGTGGAGCCGAGACGATTTTTGAAGTCAGGGGTCCGAATCAGATGCCGGTGCCGATGCTGATGTCAGCCGCGGCCGCGCCTAAATATCTCGGGTCGATGCCGATGCCGATGCCGATTGGGATAATTAAAAAATCCGATGCCGGCATCGGCATTGACACCGGCTTCTGAATCGGACCGCTGATTTTAAAAACAATCTGGAATGGCTCTATGACTTTTTTTTTCCCCACTAAAATCTGGATCAGAGACGGCATCGGATATGATCGATGCCTGGTGGCGTCGGCATCAGCATCGGGTGTAGGTGCCGGAATCGGAATCGGGAGTTAAATAATTAATATGGAATCGGCATCGGCATCGGATTCGGACGCCTGATCTTGAATAAATTTGATAAATAAGAATGGAGATAGATTTCTTGAGTAATTGAAAATTTATTATTTTAATCGAAATCTTGCAGTAAATTTGTGAATAAGAATCTGAATATATTTCGTGAACAGCTAAAAATTGGAATCTTGAATAAATTTTGCAAATAGGAATCGGAATTGGGATCGGGATCAACTTTTTTATTTAATAAAAAAAGAAAAGTTGGAATAAGAACGACAAACAGAGCAAAAATTCTCAATTGGAATAGGACTCGGAATAAATCTAGTTAGAAAAAAATTAATTAGTCAGAATCAGAATGAAAATAAAAAATTTGCATTAACTAAAATGCGCAAAATAAATCGTCAAAAAAAAAAAAAAAAAAAAAAAAAACCTTCAAAAATTAATGTAATTAAAAAAACTTAAATGCGTTAAATAAATAAATTTTTAAAAAAAAAGAATACCCCTTCAACAAAAAGAACTAAAAAGCAAAAAATTTTTTTTTTTAATTTTTAAAAAAGAACTGAAGGCAGAAAACGAAATCAATTTTCACTATATAGGTAAGAGTTTGATTTCCCGAAAAAATGAACCATGACCTTCAGATTTGAAAAATTTTCACTACACGCAATAAATAGGCCAATAAAAATGCATTCAAAGGACAAAAGAAGCGCAGAAAAAATTTTGTTGAAGGAGCAAGTCCCCCTTTTTTTTAAAACTTGCTCCTTCAACAAAATTTTTTCTGCGCTTCTTTTGTCCTTTGAATGCATTTTTATTGGCCTATTTATTGCGTGTAGTGAAAATTTTTCAAATCTGAAGGTCATGGTTCATTTTTTCGGGAAATCAAACTCTTACCTATATAGTGAAAATTGATTTCGTTTTCTGCCTTTCAGTTCTTTTTTAAAAATTAAAAAAAAAAAATTATTTTTTGCTTTTTAGTTCTTTTTGTTGAAGGGGTATTCTTTTTTTTTAAAAATTTATTTATTCTTGCTGATCTTTTTTTTTTTTGAAATTATTAGTTTTTGTGGAGCAGGCCTAAGCATTCTTAAATAATTTTTTTAAAAGAAATTAAAAATTAAAAAGAATTAATTAATGGGTGTTGCATTACAAATCCAGCGGGAAATTAAACAGGGGTCCGAATCCGATGCCGGTGCCGGCCTCAGCCGGCTGAAATCTCGGGTGGATGCCAATGCCGATTCCATATTATTTATTTAACTCCCGATTCCGATTCCGATTCCGATCATATCCGATCCCGCTTCTGATTTCGATTTTAGTGAAAAAAAAAGTCGTGGAGCCTAGACGATTTTTGAAATCAGGGGTCCGAATCAGATGCCGGTGCCGATGCTGATGTCAGCCGCGGCCGCGCCTAAATATCTCGGGTCGATGCCGATGCCGATGCCGATTTGGGATAATTAAAAAAATCCGATGTCGGCATCGGCATTGACACCGGCTTCTGAATCGGACCCCTGATTTTAAAAACAATCTAGAATGGCTCTATGACTTTTTTTTTCCCCACTAAAATCTGGATCAGAGACGGCATCGGATATGATCGATGCCTGGTGGCGTTGGCATCAGCATCGGATGTAGGTGCCGGAATCGGAATCGGACGCCTGATCTTGAATAAATTTGATAAATAAGAATGGAGATCGATTTCTTGAGTAATTGAAAATTTATTATTTTAATCGAAATCTTGCAGTAAATTTGTGAATAAGAATCTGAATATATTTCGTGAACAGCTAAAAATTGGAATCTTGAAATAAATTTTGCAAATAGGAATCGGAATTGGGATCAACTTTTTTATTTAATAAAAAAAGAAAAATTGGAATAAGAACGACAAACAGAGCAAAAATTCTCAATTGGATTAGGACTCGGAATAAATCGAGTTAGAAAAAAATTAATTAATCAGAATCAGAATGAAATAATAAAAAAATTTGCAATTAACTAAAATGCGCAAAATAAATCGTCAAAAAAAAAAAAAAAACCTTCAAAAATTAATTTAATTTAAAAAAACTGAAATGCGTTAAATAAATAAATTTTTAAAAAAAAAGAATACCCCTTCAACAAAAAGAACTAAAAAGCAAAAAATAATTTTTTTTTTTAATTTTTAAAAAAGAACTGAAAGGCAGAAAACGAAATCAATTTTCACTATATAGGTAAGAGTTTGATTTCCCGAAAAAATGAACCATGACCTTCAGATTTGAAAAATTTTCATTACACGCAATAAATAGGCCAATAAAAATGCATTCAAAGGACAAAAGAAGCGCAGAAAAAATTTTTGTTGAAGGAGCAAGTCCCCTTTTTTTTTAAAACTTGCTCCTTCAACAAAAATTTTTTCTGCGCTTCTTTTGTCCTTTGAATGCATTTTTATTGGCCTATTTATTGCGTGTAATGAAAATTTTTCAAATCTGAAGGTCATGGTTCATTTTTTCGGGAAATCAAACTCTTACCTATATAGTGAAAATTGATTTCGTTTTCTGCCTTTCAGTTCTTTTTTAAAAATTAAAAAAAAAAATTATTACCCCTTCAACCAATTTGAAGGGCGTTATGTTTATCGCTTCGTCTGGTTAATGGTCTATACGGCTGGCTGGCTGACTGACTGACTGCCGTGTGGCATGATTTTGGAATTCCCTTGTAACTTTGAAACGGAAATATGTAGAAATCTGAAAATTTCACAGTTGATTCTACATATTTTCCCGGAGGCCCTGTTATAATTATCTTTTCGAAATTCCAAACAGTTTTTGAGTAAACCGAGAAATCCGAAAATATTTAAAATGTACAAAACACATAGCTTTAACTTATGGCAGAAGAAAAAAAAGAGAAAAACGGAAGGGTTTCGTTTGCTAGTGAGAAACTTTTTTTTTTCAGTGATGACCTATTCTTTTTTTGGGCTTATCCGACAGAGGAAGGTCCAACGTAATGTTTAAAATTTTCAAAATTAAAATCGGACAATATCAACAGGAATAAGGGGGTGTCAAAGTTAAGGTGGTTCACAGGGTAGTACTCATATCTCGAATATTTTTGTGATAGTAATCGGAACCTTGAAGTGAGCCACATAAGATGACGGCGAAGCCCATTGACCATCGCATAAGCGTTCAGTCATTTTATAATTTTCATTCAACAGTAGAATGTTAGAAGGCTGGCGGTTAATACGAAATAACATTACTATCATTTAAATTAAATTATAAAAATAAAAAAAGATGGAAGAAATGTAACTTGTGAACAGCTGATTTTTTTTTTTTTTTTTTGAAATTATTAGTTTTTGTGGAGTAGGCCTAAGCATTCTTAAATAATTTTTTTAAAAGAAATTAAAAATTAAAAAGAATTAATTAATGGGTGTTGCATTACAAATCCAGCGGGAAATTAAACAGGGGTCCGAATCCGATGCCGGTGCCGGCCTCAGCCGGCTGAAATCTCGGGTGGATGCCAATGCCGATTCCATATTATTTATTTAAATCCCGATTCCGATTCCGATCATATCCGATGCCGCCTCTGATTCCGATTTTAGTGAAAAAAAAAAAAAAGTCGTGGAGCCTAGACGATTTTTGAAATCAGGGGTCCGAATCAGATGCTTTTGCCGAGGCTGATGTCAGCCACGGCCGCGCCTAAATATCTCGGGTCGATGCCGATGCCGATGCCGATTTGGGATAATTAAAAAAATCCGATGCCGGCATCGGCATTGACACCGGCTTCTGAATCGGACCCCTGATTTTAAAAACAATCTAGAATGGCTCTATTACTTTTTTTCCCCCACTAAAATCTGGATCAGAGACGGCATCGGATATGATCGATGCCTGGTGGCGTCCGCATCAGCATCGGGTGTAGGTGCCGGAATCGGAATCGGGAGTTAAATAAATAATATGGAATCGGCATCGGCATCGGATTCGGACGCCTGATCTTGAATAAATTGATAAATAAGAATGGAGATCGATTTCTTAGTAATTGAAAATTTATTATTTTAATCGAAATCTTGCAGTAAATTTGTGAATAAGAATCTGAATATATTTCGTGAACAGCTAAAAATTGAAATCTTGAAATAAATTTTGCAAATAGGTATCGGGATTGGGATCAACTTTTTTATTTAATAAAAAAAGAAAAATTGGAATAAGAACGACAAACAGAGCAAAAATTCTCGATTGGATTAGGACTCGGAATAAATCGAGTTATAAAAAAATTAATTAGTCAGAATCAGAATGAAAATAAAAAAATTTGCAATTAACTAAAATGCGCAAAAAAAAAACCTTCAAAAATTAATGTAATTAAAAAAACTGAAATGCGTTAATAAATAAATTTTTAAAAAAAAGAATACCCCTTCAACAAAAAGAACTAAAAAGCAAAAAATAATTTTTTTTTAATTTTTAAAAAAGAACTGAAAGGCAGAAAACGAGATCATTTTCACTATATAGGTAAGAGTTGATTTCCCGAAAAAATGAACCATGACCTTCAGATTTGAAAAATTTTCACTACACGCAATAAATAGGTCAATAAAAATGCATTCAAAGGACAAAAGAAGCGCAGAAAAAATTTTGTTGAAGGAGCAAGTTTTTAAAAAAAAGGGGATTTGCTCCTTCAACAAAAATTTTTTCTGCGCTTCTTTTGTCCTTTGAATGCATTTTTATTGACCTATTTATTGCGTGTAGTGAAAATTTTTCAAATCTGAAGGTCATGGTTCATTTATTCGGAAAATCAAACTCTTACCTATATAGTGAAAATTGATCTCGTTTTCTGCCTTTCAGTTCTTTTTTAAAAATTTAAAAAAAAAAATTATTTTTTGCTTTTTAGTTCTTTTTGTTGAAGGGGTATTCTTTTTTTTTAAAAAATTTATTTTTAAGCATGCATTTTGCAGGCATCGAAGTGGTCTCTGAAAGTCTCTAATTTTGTAAAAAGTCTCGAAAAGTCTCTTTTTTCCCAATTTCTTGCTTCTTTATACCTTTAAGTATTATTCATTTGACTGAATTTTAAAAAAACCATCTGATTCAATTCTCGCCGAGTTCATGGAGGTCATCTTGTATTTTTCGTTAAAAAAAATTATATGAGTTTAAAAAAGAAAAAAAAATCCATATCCAGGAAGCGGACAAGAAAATTGAAAAACTAAGAAAAACTTTAGAAATAATGAGAATTAGAAGTTTCAACAAAGAGAGGAAAATATTATATGATATTACATTTGTTTCATTTTTTTTAATCATTACTTTTAAGTTTATTATATTTGACGAAAAGAAAAATTTCATTCTGAAATTTAATTAATTAAATATTTAGATAAATAGGTAGATATTTTTTTAAAAGATGTAATAGATAGATGTGATAGATATCGAATCCAGAATGACTTTCTAGTGACTTTTTTTGTCTGAAAAAAAGATGGAATTTTTTTGCTTAGAAACACGAAAAACTTGGCTTTTCCATAACATAAAAATTAATTTTCCGCCCGCTTATATGAAAAAATGGCGTTTTATGTTTATAAGCAATGAAAAATTGATTTTTTTCAGTCTCTAAAAGTCTCTAAATGGTCTCTGATTTTCCGATTTTGGTCTCGAAAGTCTCTAATTTCGAGAGGGTAAATGACTTCGATGCCTGATTTTGGCAAAAATCTTTTCAATTCATTGTGAACAAGTTTGAAAAGTAGATTATGCTTACGTAAAAACGGAAAAATCGTTACAAAGAGCTAACTTTTGCCAAAAAAAAAAAAAAAAAAGATTTAAAGTTATGGGAGATCCTTATGGATTTTGAACATGGGGGTAGAGGTTCGAATTTCTCGGGAAAATGGAAAATTCGAGAGCAGGAAATCGTGAGGAAAAAAAAAGTTATTCTTGAGAAACAGAGTATAATTTTTTCCCCCCGAAATTTTCCAAGATGGCCGGAAATATGACTTCAAGTACTTGGAGAAAAGAAAATTCGGACTAAATTGCGATTAATTCTGGGATTAACCCTTGCATCCCAGGAAATTTCGTAACAAGTTCTCATTTTCATAGTAAAACATTTCCAAAAAAAAAAAAAACTGTTTATGACAAATATGATGAAGATTAAATCCTCCGTCTTCATGAAGAAGATTAAAATCTAGCTTTTTGGCCAATGACCTGTGCAAGTTCAAATAAATAAAGTGAAATCAGGTCATTTTCTTTTGACAATTAAGAGGAAATTCTATTATTAGTGCGGCACTCGTAGGTACCTGAGAAGTTCTGAGAAATCCCATAGCTATAATTGTAAAAAATGTTATAAATCTTTCCACTTAACATAATGGGGTAGGAAAGAGATTTGCATGAGTAATTAGCAAGAGCTTAAACCTCTTCTCAAGGGTTCAATGAACCAATAATTCCTGGTTACCACTACCAGACTTGATTGAAAATTGATTTGAAACCATTTTTTATTTATGAGCAAAAAGCGGCTGTTATTAAACCCCCTACACCTCTTTCGACTCATGTATAAAAAATGGCTTCAACTACTGTAAAACTGACTTTATTTTCGAAATTAACGGAAAATTTCCGATAGGAATTAAACTCTTTCGCATCGAAATACGGCTCTAATTTTTTTCAGTCCTTCTGAGATTTTAGAAAACTTCAGGCCTCTGGGGCAGCAGAAATCTGCCTCTAAAAAATCTGAAAAAAAAATTAGGCTTAGTAAGGAGGCTAAAATGCAACTTTTTCGATCCACCCTAGTCCCTACTATTCTATTTTTACTCGTTTTCTATTTCATCAAGTATAAAGTTCATTCGCATCTCTCGACCTTTGCTTGCTTTAGTTCACAAAAAATTCGCTAAGGCGCGCTCGCATCTTTTCAAACCGTAACATTCATATTGTTTTTTTGGAACAGTCAAGTACCAATGGTTTCAGCTGGTGTTTTCAATAAAACGATACATTGCGCTAATATGAAGGCTATCAATCTAATGGATAACTCTCAATTTACTGGTAAGCTATAACGTAAACACTTAAATAAGAAATTTAAGAGGAGTCTTCATGGATACCGGAAGGAATGGCTGTTTCCTCTAATACTTGATTTACGATGAAAAGGTCCAAATTTTAGGTATCTAACGAACTCCTCTGGTATATTCTGGAATTTGCAGTGCAAGTTTCAACTTGTCTAAATTGAACGGGCGGCGGGAAAGTAATTTCAAAAAGAATTGCCGTCGAAAAACTTTGATATTTGCTTGGAACAAGTAGAAACTTGTACCAAAAATGCAAGATAAAGTCAATGAAGTTCGTCAAATGCGTAAAATTTGATTTTACCCCCCGTAAATCGAGTGTTAGACAAAACAGCCATTCCAACCATTCAGTGAAGCCTCCTCTTAAATGCCTTATAAATTACCGGTAATCATTAACTTTATTGCAATCATCTTTTAAAATTTCAGTTAAGAAGCCTGAGGAAAAACTTCAACCACCTTTCACCCGTAGTTCGAAAGTCGCTATGAAAAAAATTGATCCACTTCCCTGTTCCGGTTCTGATTTGAAGGAAAAAAGCCATGTTTCTTCGGATAAGGTGAGTGGAGCTCCAAATTAAACGTCTTATTATTTACATGAGCATCAATGTCAAGTCAATGAGAGGAAAAAAAAAAAAAAAAAAAGATTGATTCAATACTTTTATCCAGAAATTTTTATGGAGTGTTGTTATAAATTTAAATAAGCGACTTTTGGGTTTCATTGTGAGCTAAAGTGATCTTCAAGAGACCAAAACAATTTCGACCAAAAGCTGTCCAAACAAAAACCAGTTAATTGCACTCTCATACCTACAAGCCTAAATTCAAAATAAATAAATAAATAAATAAATAAATAAATAAATAAAATAAAAAAATAAAATAATAATTAATTTTACCAGAAAAGTTATTTCTTGATTAAAATCCATAAACTTTTTATTAAGGATTTTTTCAAACGAATAGAAGAGAAGAAGCATGTAGTATTTTTTAATTGTTTAAAATTATTAATAAATTAATTTTTCCTCCTTTAATCATGCAGATGAGCTTAAACACGGAAGACGTTGGAGACAGAACAAGAAAGGATAAAATAGCGCATTTCTTAGGATGGTTGGGTAGGTATTTCCAATAAACACCAGACTTATAGCCAGAGGCAGGCATCGAAGTGGTCTCTGAAAGTCTCTAAAAGTCTCTAAAAGTCTCTTTTTTCCCAATTTCTTGCTTCTTTATACCTTTAACTATTATTCATTTGACTGAATTTTTAAAAAACCCATCTGATTCAATTCTCGCCGAGTTCATGGATGTCATCTTTTATTTTTCGTTAAAAAAAATTATAGTTTAAAAAAAAAAAAAAAAAATCCATATCCAGGAAGCGGACAAGAAAGTTGAAAAACTAAGAAGAACTTTAGAAATAATGAGAATTAGAAGTTTAAACAAAAAGAGGAAAATGTTATATGATATTACATTTGTTTCATTTTTTTTAATCATTACTGTTAAGTTTATTATATTTGACGAAAAGAAAAATTTCATTCTGAAATTTAATTTATTAAATAGATAGATAAATAAATAGATATTTTTTTAAAAGATGTAATTGATAGATAGTTTTAATTCGAATCCAGAATGACTTTCTAGTGACTTTTTTTTTTTCTGAAAAAAAGCTGGAATTTTTTTGCTTAGAAACACGAAAAACTTGGCTTTTCCATAACATAAAAATTAATTTTCCGCCCGCTTATATGAAAATATATGGCGTTTTATGTTTATAAGCAATGGAAAATTAATTTTTTTCCGTCTTTAAAACTCTCTAAATGGTCTCTAATTTTCCGATTTTGGTCTCTTAAAGTCTCTAATAGGGTGGGTCGAAAAAAGCGAATTTTTGAATTTGAAAACGCCTGATATGGGAATCGATGCCTTTTTATAATACTATTAACCCCAATTTTTTACAGATTTTTTGAAGGTCATCTTGAGGTCGCGCAATGACCTTGAAGTTTTTGAAAAGCCCATTTAAGGGCAAAAAATAAGAATTTTTTTTTGCTGAAAAAAGTATCGCTTCCTATCGGAAATTTTGCGTAGATTACGAATATGAAGTCCAAAATCATTTTAAGAGTTCGGTTTTTGAGCTTTACGCCAATTTTTTATACACTGAAAATGCTTTAGGCTGCTTTTTCTTTTACCTTAAAAACTGTACACAAAAATGAATTTTGGACTTCATATTCGTAATCTACACAAAATTTCCGATAGGGAGCGATACTTTTTTTAGCAAAAAAAAAATTCTTATTTTTTGCCCTTATATGGGCTTTTCAAAAACTTCAAGGTCATTGCGCGACCTCAAGATGACCTTCAAAAAATCTGAAAAAAATTGGGGTTAATAGTATTATAAAAAGGCATCGATATCCATATCAGGCGTTTTCAAATTCAAAAATTCGCTTTTTTCGACCCACCCTAGTCTCTAATTTCGAGGGGGTAAATGACTTCGATGCCTGCCAGAGAGGCGACAAAGTAGTTGAAAAGAAATGCAAAGTTTTTCCAATTTCCCAATTTTCCTTGTTACAAAAATCATTTAAGATGCCCATTTAAAGCCTAAAATTTAATTTCTGAAATTTTTACCTGAATTTTACGAATTCCCTTTTTTTTGGGGGTGTGGGGGGAGGGGGGAAGAAATTAATCAGAACTCCAGCTGGTATGCTTTATGACATATATGTTTGGAGACTAATACTGTACTCTATTTTTGTTGCCACCGATTTCGCCTCGGATATGGAATTCCTATCGTTAAATGATTAATCATATTGCTCTTTTTTCTCTCGTTTCAGTGTACCTGACTTTGCTCGGATAATCTGGTATGCATCGTATTACATGACTCAAAGATACTTGCTTTCGCAACGATCTCCATGTGACTGCATATGCGAGTGTAAACCGTGCATATGCGAATGCTTCCTCTCTCCGGCAAGAAACAGCTGTCTCATCATTTAATTAAAAAATTAAAAATTACAAAAAAACTTCTGTAAAAAAAAAAAATAAATAAAAGGTACTATGAGCATAAACAAAAACGAGAACTTAGAAATTTTAAATAAAATGTACACTACATTTTTTAATTTTGTCCTTTTTCCTTTAACCATATACAACTTAAATAGGGCCAAGTTCCACTGGTCGAGTCCTTGCATTGCCCGTTTTCTAAAATTAACGAAAATATTGTTCCTTAAGTATTTTGATCTGAGGAACTCAAATCCGCAATCGAAATTTTAATAGCTTCTATAGTTTTTGATTTATTCAAGTGCTAATTTTTTGGCCAAAATTTTGCTCAGCTAAACTTTAATTTAATTCTTAAAAAAATTTAAAGTTGATATCCTGGTCCTGTAATACATCTTTTCTGATCAATTTTCGGCGTTGAATCACCTAAGAGCCAATAAAATCGTCTATCTACTTTTGTTTTTATAATATAAACCAAAAATCAAAGAATTTGAATATTTTTCTTTAATTTTCATAAAAATTATTATTCTTTCAAAAATAGTAAGCATTAGAAGATTTTCGCTCTCAGTTCTGGATTCAGTGTCGAAAATTGCTCCGAAAAGATGTATTATAGGACCAGGATATCAACTTAAAATTTTTTAAGAATTAAATTAAAGTTTAGCTGAGCAAAATTTTGGCCAAAAAATTAGCACTTGAATAAATCAAAAACTATAAAAGCTATTAAAATTTCAATTTCAGATTTGAGTTCCTCAGATCAAAATACGTAAGGAACAATATTTTCGCTAATTTTAGAAAACGGGCAATGCAAGGACTCGACCAGTGGAACTTGGCCCTATTTAAGTTATGGTTAAAACGGGGGGTTCGTGCGGCACTATTTAGACTTATCGTAGAGCGCTAAAATTTTACAGGTTTTCTTTTTAAACCAAAAGGAAAAAAATTAGGGGGTGCGTCCGAAAGAATTCCAAAGTTCGCAAAATAAGGTCTAATAAAAAACCGGACTTCAGATTCGTGATCTACGAAAAGTTTCCGATAAGAAACCACATTTTTTTCGCGAAAACAATTGTCGATTTTTTATTCTTTCTTTTGGCAATTTTCGGAATTTTAAGCTCTAGTCGCCACGCTTTCCAGTCGAGTAGAAAATTAAAAAAAAAAAAAAATCCGGGTTTATCATTAAAAAGGAGAACCATTTTTGGGGTACGCGATTTGAAATTCGAAAATAAGGGACAACCTAATAAATAATGTGACAAATTCCGAAATCCGTAAAAATTTGAAATCAGAAGGGTGGCGCCAATCGAGTTACGAGTTTATGGAATAGATTTCAGAAACGTGTTCACAACGGCTGAAAACGGGTTATTAGATGTAGTATTGGCTTTTGAAACAAAAAGTTTAAAAAACCAACTGGTAAAATTGATCTGGTTCTATTTGGATTTCCATACCTGGGTGTTGCCATCCCTGCGAGAATAATTTTAATAAAAAAGCAATTAATTTTGTGAATATAGAATCGCAATATTAAACCCTCTGAGCGGTAGACCAATGAACAAAAAGGCGGTGTTCTGTATAGGTAGGGTATCTACCACCCTTGGTTTTCAGTACAGTAATAGTTTATCGTTCAAATGGTGCACTCTAATATCAACATTAAAACTAATCTGTCGTATTAATGGCGCCTGCTAAAAGAATTCCAAAATCGTCTGCTATTGGTAAGCCATCAAAAACATTATAAAATAATAATACAACTTTATGTACTCATAATTATCCATTTCTTTTTTAAATTTCAGTCAAAAGAGCTGTTAAGCAATCAGATGGAGAGTTATGCAGTCAGTGTAAGAGTGAGGTTAGTGGGAAATTGTAATGCGTTTTTCTAAAAAATCCAACACACGGAATGAAAAATTTTGTGTGTTTTTGACAGGTTTTTTGTGTCAAAACCTGTCCACATATTATTATATATAAAATTAACATAAGAGTGCCACAACAACGTCAAATATCAACATAAATAATGCGTCAAAAGTAACATAAAGACTATGCCCTGAATGTTAAAAATACACAGAATTTTTTACTGTGCATTAAATGCGTTTTATATTTAACGGACAACAGGATTATACTCAATGTCCCTTTTTTATCACCGAATTTAAATGTAGCTTGCAAGCGATATAAAATGAAGACTCCTCGGGAATAAACAAAGATGTCCACGGCGTTTGCGTTGGACATCTTTGTTTATTCCCGAGGAGTCTTCAAATACATTATTTTCACACCAGGATTTTTATATCAATGAGTATTTTATATCAATGAGACAGTATTTTATAAATTATTTTACAGATAATAATATAGTCTTTTTTTTTTTTTTTTTTTTTTTTTTGAATTAATAGATTAGCTAAAATAACGTTACAACGTTATTGGCGAATCGTGAAGAAAGATAAGTGGAGAGTATCCCTTAGACAAGTTTTCTAAAAATAGAGATTCTAAAATTGTTTCGTTCTACTTAAATGTATTAAGTAAATGCATGCACCCCTAAAGACATTTGAAGCATTCTGAAGAAAACAAATGATTTGAAAATCGGCGCGAAAATTTATTTCGCTTTATGATCCGCCAACTATGGGTGAATCTTCAGCCAGGGATGATTGTTTTAAAACAAATTGGTTTAAAACACGGTGTTTTAAAACGTTTTAAAACATTTGAATAAAAAACACCGTTTTAAAAATTTGAATAAAAATAGAAACAAATTTAAAACATTTTGAACGTGTTTTAAAACATGTTTTAAAACGTTTTAAAACCAGGCCGAATAAAAGACGTTTTAAAACGTTTTAAAACATGGGAAAATAATATAAAACCACAGAAGAAAAAGTTATAAATATAAGTTATAACTTATAAAAGTTATAAAAAAGTTATAACTTTTTCTTCTGTGGTTTTACTTTTCGTCTACCTGTGTGAAACGGGGCGAAATTTTTCCCTCAGGCCGATTTTTTTCTTGCACTTTTGATCAGAACTTTCAGCCACAAATAAACTAAAACGTTTTTCTGACGAGAACAAACGAGAACAATCGAGAACAAACGCGAACAAACGATTTTTTATCACTACAATAATGCCAGGTATTCCAAATTATCTTGTTAACACCAGAGCAATCAAGAACAAACGACTTTTGATCAGAACTTTCAGCCGCAAATAAACTTAAACGTTTTCCTGACGAGAAAAAACAAGAACAAAGGAGAACAATCAAGAACAAACGACTTTTTGATCAGAACTTCCATAGCCACAAATGAACTTAAACGTTTTCCTGACGAGAACAAACTATGTCTGACCAATAATGGACAAAAAAAAAGAACACTGTAAACCCGACGTGGCAGCAGATTGAATAACAAACAGGAAAGATGTCCCGCTCTATTGCATGCAGACCTCAAAAGTCTGTATTTCCAGGATTTGAGAAGATGGAGTACCGAAATATTTGTAGAACATTTCAGAACAATCAAAAAGACATTGATAGACAAGTCCTAAATATTACAAAAAGGCCATGATTTTTTCATACCCAGAATGTCTTTCCAAAAATGAAAAATTCAACCTGATAATATTTTTCGCACAAGAACAAACCTTTTCCTCGGAAAACAAACAAAATGAAATCGATTCAAGCTATTTAAACGTCTGAATTTGACTTTATTTTATTTCCGTGAAGTTGGCAGTGCCCTTACTCCTCCTAATATTGTCATACCTGTTGCAGAACAAACGTTGAATTGGCCGGAACAATGAAGAACCAATCAAAAGCGACCGACAAAGGCAAAAATTTTTGATAATTTCAAATTGGGTCCTGTTCGCATGAAGTTAGCAGGACCCACCAACTTTTGGCTCCAGTTTTTTTCAGGTTAGAGAACAAATTGGAACAATCACGGAACTATTAAAGAACAATGAAAAGCTACTATATAAGACTATTTTCGATCAAATCCGTTGACTGGGTCCTGCCAACTTCACGGACGTAATTATTAGCGTAATAAAGATAGTTTCGGCAGTTTACATTTTTTTTTTTTTTTGGACCATTCGTTTATTTATTCTCTTAAATTGAAAAATGTAAAAGAGAAATTTTAATTGCATAATTTAAAAAATACAGCGTACTTGGATATTATTCATTTACAATTAACTTTGCTGCGATGTATGAGATGTGAAAAACTATAAAATTCTTTTTCAACTTTTTTCAGAGTTTCTTATTCTACCGTGTGTAGAAAAAAAATGGACTTAAATTGATAAGGGTACTCGGCTGCTGCTGTATGTACCACCCCCCCTTTAAGTAAAATAGTAGACCCCAAAAAATAACATCGAACGTCATCGAAAAGTTTGGAACACGTTCGGAAACAAAAACCACTTCCTCGCGAAAGTTTCGGAGCGTTTCGAATAAAAATTTTCGTGCAATGTATCCAACGCCCTGGTCTTATTTTTTTGATCAGAATCAAAAGATTGTTCAAAATGAACAAAAATTTGAACGCAAAGAATGACCTCTAAAACACAAAGAAAAATAGAAACCAAACTGAGTAAAATTAAAATTTTAATTTAAAAATTTTCAAAAAAAGAAAAAAAAAAAAAAAAAAAAGTATTTAGGTATTAATTCAAAAACGATTTCTCAATTAAAATATTAAATCGGTGTCGCGGATGGGGGTCGGGGGGGAGAGGGATCGGAGGGTGCTAAAAGAAGATTTTGCCACAGGTGCCAAGATACCTCAGTACGTTTCTTTGAAACACATGAACTCTTACGATTTGTAATTTTATTTTTTGTTTATTAAAGATCCGAAGAAACCCTGGAAAAGAACAAAACTCGTTATTAGAAGTACTGGCGAAAATGATGGTGGAACGGTTTATCGAGCACATTGAACAAAACGGCTTGGCGATGACGCTTCTTGAAATTGTATGTAAGTAGAAGAGAGGAAGAGAGAGAGAAAAACAAAATCTCATGAAAAGTAAGATGTGTCCAACTGAATTAATTTTTTAAATATGAAATCTCAGATAAGGGTTGGGTGTGCCAGGCAATCAGGCAAACGCCTGACCCTACCTCGCAAAGGGAAAAAGCATTAGACTTGACTGATTACAAAAATAGTCCAGGCGCTCACTTTTCAATATTTCACAGGGTCCTCAACATTTTACGAACTTTATAACTTATTTCCACCTTTTCTGTACTTGGTCATTTTAGCAGCATTGTTATTAGTTTACTTACGTATATGAGATGCGACGAAAAAATCGATAATAAAAGTCTTACCTGAAAATGAAAAAAAAAAAAAAAGTCAATTAGGTAAATAAAAAAAATAATGATATTATTAAAACAACTTTTATAGCAAAATCAAATCAAGCAGGAAAATCAAAGACACATGCGTTTATATAGGAAATTATTGGTTTCATAAACCAAGTGATCCGATATGGGAGCGTACAAGTATTACTTTATAAGAGGGGGGAGGGAGGGGGAGGGGGTCAAAAAACCCGAAAAAAAGTCTTACGTAATACTTGAACGTTCCCTAACAGTGATTGTGATTGGATCACATGAATCATAATTTTCAAAATTAGTAAAGACGTCAGGCCGACATTCGTCGCACAAGTGAATTATCTAAAACTCAGCCTTTACCTGATTTAACTAACCATTAATTAATTCTTTTTAATTCTTGCAGGTCGCGTGTTCGGATTTGCTTTAGGCGTCCGCTTATTTCACTACATAAGAAATTTATTTTCCCTCTAAAAGACCTAATTTGGTGTCTGTTTGTTCCTCCCACCCTCTCCATTTTCTTTAAGACAAACATTGAAATGCATGTCGTGACTGTTAAAATTACAAGAAAATAAAATTTAATTCTATAAAAAAATATTAAGCTTGATTTTTTTTCATTACCATAAACAGGGGCGCAATTGACCGAATAAAAAAAGCACATGCACATGAAGCACATGTTATTTGGTTCATTAGAATTTGAGCTTTCAGAAGATTCATCTTTCTAAATTTGAGCTTCAGTGGTAAAATGTTAGCCCTCTAACAAAGCTACTAATAGGTATACTGTCAGTTTCACATAATCAAAGTTTTGGCATTTTGCGTTTTGTCATTTTTGAAACTAAATAAAATCAAATAAGTGCAAGCTCCTTAAAGGCCAACTTCTGTGGAAGGCGATAATTTGAACTTAACACTTGAAACAACACATGTCTTATAATTGCGGGAATTTTAAATAGATTTTGAGTAGACGCAAAAGCTCATGGATTTTAGGATACAGCTAAGTTAATTTTTTTTTTTTTATTGCTTAATTTTCAGTTAACTGTTTTCTCTTTGGGCTAGGAGCAGCTTTTGTATGTTATATACTACCTATGAGCTACCCGGATCTAATGCACCCACCTTACCCAACTTTAAACTGTCCGAAAATGATTTGTCAAGATGTCAGTTGTCCTAATTTGATATGCCCATCGGTCATCTGCCCCATCACCATTTGTCCAGGTGTTCGACTTGTCAAGCCTTGGGCTCAAAATTTCCACCAGGGAATCACTTTTACGCAAATGATAAATAAAACAAAAACTTGTATATTTTACGCGCCATTGTTTTAATTTCATTGCTTTAATTGTTAAATTTAAAAAAAAATTAATTTAATTTAATTTAATACTAATTATAATTTCTGAATTATTTAATTAACACAATTTGCTTTGAACAAAAATTTAAAATAAAAAAAGGGATCTTTTGAATTTTTTAAAAAACAGAAGGCAATTTTCTGGATTATTCTTAATTTTTTAAATGACTGAACATTCCAGTTCACATTGAATGACATCATGACGTAAATACATTAGTAGACTTATATGCGTTTTTTTCGAATAATATTGGCAGTTAAGTCATTTTCAGTACAAATAAAAAGTAAAAAAATGTCGGCTTAAATCTTGTAAAACGTTAAATTCAGAAAAATATAATGGAAAATTGTTCTCAAAATATAAACAAGCCTCTAAAATATTTATTCAACCTAGTAATTTTTAGCTCAATTTTACCTTTTTCTTTTTTTTTTTTTTTTTTTTTTTTTTTGAAAATTAGCTACCATATCTATCCCAATCATAATGCATTTTACACTTTTTATTGCACGAACGGTCACTTACAGCACTTAGCATGCTCTTATTTGACCTTTTAAATATCAAATTTTAATTTGTATCTGCTAAAAAAAAAAGTGAGTAGAGTAGAGTAGAGTAGAGTGTGCTCTACCTAGGTAGAAAGGACTCTTAGAGTGTCCACTACCTAGGTAAGAAGCACTTCTAGAGTGTACGCTACCTAGGTAGGAAGCACTCTAGAGTGCTCGCTACCTAGGCAGGAAGCACTCTAGAGTGTTCGCTACCTACGTAGGAAGCACTCTAGAGTGTGCGTTAAAAAAACTGTATTCTATTAAAAACTCTAATTGGTTAATATATAGTGTTTTCTACGTGAAAGTAGTAGCATGTAAGAAACTTTAATCTTTAAGAAAAAGATTAAGACCCCATAGACGTAGTCCTACTAGGGGTTATGCCCCTATATCTCAATATGATTTTTTAATTAAAATGAATGGTTTATTTAAAAAAAAAAAAAAAAAAAAAAAAACTTGATTTTAAAAAACTCTAAAAAGCTACAAATAGAATTTTGAATTTTAAAAAAGCTTAAAATAACTTTTTAGTGAATTTTTTACTTTCCAAATATCTCGAATAAACCACAATTTCTGAAAAGACTCAAACCGAATTTTCGTTTGAAAATCCAAAATCCAAAATCCAAAATTCAAAAATCACGAATGATAGGCCTATTCAAGCGAACTCAATTTTTGTTTGGAAATCAATAATTTAAAATCCGAAAATCAGGCCACTGCAGAGGTCAGATATACTCAGGTCAACCCTATTCCTGCATCTTTTTTTAAAAAAAAAATTTAATGAAAGGCCACAGTAAAGGCCCGAATAAAATAAAAAGTATTAGGATACAACTAATGGGGCACTAAGACCACCACACACCAGAATAGGGAAATCGGTTTCGGTTAAATATGGTTTTTATATGAAACCTATTGTTATATTCTTATGCAGGTTTTTACATGGTGTGTGGTGTTCTTTGCATTCAGTTGTTAAAAGGACCCATCCAAGTTTTAGTTTTAAACTATAAAAGTGCATTCACAACTGCTCTTGAAAATCTCCTCTACACTTTAGGATCTTCTAAGAAGATTTCACTCGAGCAATCTAAAACCAGGTACAATAGAGCTTTCTTAATAAAATTTTTGAAAACGGTCCACATAATTTTTTTCCTCTTCTACATATTATTTTCCTTCATTCCCTTCAAGTACCAAAAATTCTCTTATTCGGCTTAATATTTAATACCCATGTCAAAATTATAAAAAGGAATTGTCTGCAATGCACAATAACAACTTTTACATTTTAATTAAAATCCCTGATTCGAGATGATTAATTTGATAATTTACTGCTTCACAACAGTCAGAAACTAAAAACTGCAGAATGATGAATGTAAATTATATTTACTACAAGTTGGGGAGCGTTCAAGTATTACGTAAGACCGAAAGGGGGGGGAGGGGGTACTCGAAATTCTTACTATTTCTTACTTGGGGGAGGGGGGGAGTTTGGCAAATCTTACGTAAGAATTTCCATTATAACTTATTGTTCAGATTTTTTTTTAACTTCAAAAAATTAGGCCTAAGGCGTTGGTTACATTACTCGAAAATTTTTGTTCAAAGAGTTTCAAAAATTTTTTCTCGATGAAAGTGTTTACACTTTTCGAACATGTTCGAAAAGTTTCGATGATGTTCGAAATGTTTGATGATGTTTAACGTTATTTTTGGAATGGTATTATATTAATATGGGTACTCGGCCGATGATATATGTATTTTCCCATTATTTAAAAAATATAATACAACCCTAAAAATAACGTCAAACATCATCAAACATCATCAAACATATCGAACATCATCGAAACTTTTCGAACATATGTTCGAAAAGTGTAAACACTTTCATCGAGAAAAAATTTTTGAAACTCTTCGAACAAAAATTTTCGAGTAATGTAACCAACGCCTAAGTTGTTTAAATTTTTTTCGAATGTTTAAAGTAGAAAAATTGAAAATTTTTTTCAAACAACTTCAAGAAATAAAACTTTATTTTTTTATAAGATTTTTTTGCCAATTGTAGCCATCTTCAGGGATATGAGTATGAACTATAAATATAATATTTAAGAAAAATATTACTCAAATTTAAAATTGGCGCTAAAAAAAAAGGAGGGGGGGTCCTCGAAAATCTTACGTAATATGATAGGGGGGCTCAAAGAAATCTTACTAATTCTTACGAAAGGGGGGGAGGGGGTCCAAAAACCCGAAAAAAAGTCTTACGTAATACTTGAACGTTCCCTTGTAATAATATTATAAAATTTCATATTTAAAACTAGATTATAGTTATGAGAACGATAATACAGCAGGTATTTATAAAAACTGACTTACATATCTCAGATGCCAATAAATGAAGATGAACAAAACGTTATCCATCTCTGTATTACAAGGAATACAGACTCAACCAGCTGCTCTCTGAGCTGAAAGTACTCGAACCCAATCAGCAGCAGCTTTGAGTAATACAGTTGTTCCCAATTATGAATTGCTATCATAGGTTTATATAACTTGTCCATTTTGATGGTTTGATGAGTTTTCAAGTACATGCATTTGTGCAAAAGAATCACCTTTAACGAAATCACCCAAGTCATGAGTATTCACAACCAATAAAGATATGTCCATGGTTCATAAGATAAGGAACACAATCCATCAGCATTAATTTCCTCATACACATTTAAAAATTGTTTATTAACCAAATAATAATTAACTTAATTAACCAAAAAACCTTCAATAATAATTCTTCTTAATTGCTAATAATAATAAATAATTCTTCTTAATTGCTAATTTCATTTTGATACTTTTGACTTTAGTATCATAGACATGTCACACAAAGCTTACTGCTCCATGAAACAAACGAAAAAAAAAATTTAGTGAAAAATTACGAACTTTATGAATTCACCAATCATTTTTCATTTAATTTCGATTAAATAGACGTTAATTTATATTTTCAAACGCGTTGTATTCTTAAAATATCAAAATTAAAATAAATAAGACGAAAAACATCGGTTCACTGAATCAAAACAAACCGACCGGCCGCCATATTCAATGACTGTTTCAGAGAATGTTCACGGAACGAAACGATTTTATCAACATGGCGGTTTGTTTACAAAATTCAAAATAGCATTTCTGCCATTTTTTTTTTTTTTTTTTCCGCCAATTTGTTGCAATTAATTAATTTTAATTACAATGTATTTAAATGTAACATTAGATCCACAAAAATTGAACTACTAAAATTTTTGAACCGCCATATTGGATTGAGCAGAGCATGCCTCTGCGCATGTCTGCGCATGACGTATGCAAGAGCTCTCTTGATTCAGGCTCCTACCGTCATTGTGACTCTGATTCTCGCCAGAGTCACATCGGGATTTTTTTTTATTTTTTATTTAATTTAATTTTTTTTTTTTTTTTTAACTTATATTATTTTTAGTGCGGCATTTACTTTTAAATCACGGGATTTTTTTCAATTACATTTTAATTTTTTTTTTTTTTTTAATAATTATTATCGGTCCGGCTTGGAGGTAAACCAGGAGGTTTAGCCTCCCATCGCAGAAGGCCTATGTATCGACCCAGCGACTGGCCTTGTGGTATTAGTGTTAAGGGTTTAGTGTTAAGTTCCCCCGAATTAGTTACGTTAGGAGTCAGCTCCTCTCTTGGGGCTGCAGAGTTTATTAGGCTGTGTATTCTATTCGATTCGATCATGGATTACGCGGGAGATAAGCTCCATAGTGAGAGTCTCCAGGGTTTTCTTTCGGATGACTTGTGTGTCCGAGGTTATTGGCGCACCGCAAGCCTTAACTGTACATATATGTAGAGTTAAAGCCGATAGGCTCTCCAGCTCTGGAGACTAAAGTCTCTAAGTCTGATGGCATAGTACCGATACGACGGGCATTACGGAGAACCAATGCGGAAGGTCTTAACCTTTTACGCCTGGAAATCCGAAATTTTTTTCAATTTTTGCATTTTTTTTATAATCTCCAAGTATTAATTCCAAAAAATATTGTAATAATAATAACAACAATATTGCACTTTAAAATAATTAATTTTTTTATTTCAATCATGCCGCGGGAGATAAACTCCATTGTGAGGGTCTCCAAGCCCCCCCTTTTTTAATTGTTTTTTTTTTTTGTTTTTTGTTGTTACAGATGCAGCCAGAGGGATCATCGCAGCCAGAGGAATCGTCGCAGCCGGAACGCAGTCCAAGAGCTTCATCGACGAGGTTTGAGTTTGGCATGGGCATGGGTTTTGAGTTTGTGGGGCATGGGTTTTCTATGCCTTTTTTTTTTTTTTTTTATTCCTATTTCTCTCTTACATTTTTTCATTAATAAAAAATAATAATAATAATAAAATCAAACGGGACGGGATTTTAAAAGACAGCCTAATATAGTTTCAAAAAGCTGTCGATTATCATTTTTTTTTAAAGCGGTTCAACGACATTAAAAAAAAGAAAAAAAAATCGAGATCATTTTTCGCGCAATGATTGTCGAAAAGTTTAGACAATCTTGACTATGATTTCTGGTATTGTAAATTGTATGAATGTCCAATGCCGTACATTGTACATTTGTACAATCTTAATTTTAGTTTAGGTTTAGTTTAGTAATTAGTATTGTAAATTGTACACTGTATATAATGCTGTATTGTTGTATTGTTATATTGTTACATCGTTGTATTTTTGTATTTTTGTATTGTTGTATCGCACTGTATTTTTATATTGTTGTCAGCTGTGGGAGTAAAGTCCTCCTTACGTCATGCGGAACCAATGCTCGTGCTGGTCGATGTGAAAAGGACGTCATTTTTACGTCGATCAGTACGAGGGTTGGGGACTCGTGGGGTTCGGAAGATGTGATCCCATTAGCTGGCTTGGGGGGACAACACGGTCGGGCGCGGCATCCGAGTTTTCCCCCCAACCCGTGTGGGGTTTTTGGCTAGTCCCCCATCGGGCGCCTCCCCAGGTGGCGGATAGGGGAACGCTCTCAAAAATCGGAGAGTATGAGGATATATTCCTCAGGCGGACCAAAACTAGCCACAGCATGCGAATCTGTTGTCTTAATTTTTCAGGGAAAAGGGTTGCAGTTTTGGGCTTTTAAACTGTAGAGCATGATCAAAAACTTTTGTGTGGTAGAAAAAAGATGATTTTTCAAAGCTCAAATTTGACTATACCGAATGGAGTCAGTTACAAAATTTGAACATTCGTGATGCTAGCAGTGCTTACAATTTTTCTGTTCCGTCGCAGAAACCGAATATGATCACTGCAATGTTGCCAAATTTCACCGAAATTATCCAGGCATCAATTTTGGGCCAAAGATGGTCACTTTTTACCGAAAAAAACGATTTTCTTCCTGTTGGCTTCTCAAACAGTCAATTAAAAAAAGCAAACCTATCAAAAATAAAAATAAAACTGAAATTTGATACTCAAAGGACCAGAAAGAAAAAATTAAAGAAAAAGAGGGCAGAGCCACATAATTTAATCAACTCTTTTTTGGTACTATAAAATAAAAGTAATTATTTTACTATTTGCTAAAATTGACTTAAATGTTTGTTTTTGAGGTCGTCAAAACAGAGTTTTATGCATTTTTTTTTTATTTGCAAGTTTTTTCGAATAAAATTTTAATTTAAAAAAAAGATTTGGCAATAACCTGCGGTAGCACCCGCCACCGATATATCAGTGCTCCCAAATTAGCCGCCTCCACCAAATCTTACGTACGAAAGTGAGATGCCTAAATTATGCTAAAATCATGTATAAATTATAAAAAGTTGGACATACATAAAAAGTGCATAAATTAAGTATTAAGAACCAAACCTTTTTTACCGCGAAAAAAATTTTTTTCATACTCCCAATACTATTATGCATAAATAATGCAAAAATTATGCATATCCAGATTTTTATCCGTCACTTTTTCGAGTGTCTATGCCTTAAAAATATTCTCTCCTTTTGTATTTTACTCTCAGTAAGTGTCTACGTCACAAAATTTTTCCGCCATTCACTAAAGAAGTTTTGAACGAAAATATGAAAAATTAACCCTTTGACTTGTTGTAGCCTATAGTAAAAATATAGGATGATTATAGGACTTTATAGGAATTATAAGACAGTAGCAACTTAACCTAACACCAATTTCAATGCAATTTTCCAATAAAATTCATATGCTGCACCTACAAGAAAGAATTAAAACGAGCCCGGATAACTCACATACAGAGGTAACTTAGACATAAACCCAACAGACACTGAATGAGGGCACAGGATTAAAAAAAAAGCAGAAAAAATCAAACCTAAGATGGTTAGGTTTATATCATGTACTCAGCCTGAAACACGAGGCCCAATTTAAATGAAGCGCTGGGCGTAATCGTGCTTTTAATATCAATTTTTTACTTACATACAGGACGTGTTATCTCGGCGGGAAAATCGATGATAAAAATCTTACCTGAAAAATGAAAAATAAAAAATAAAAAACATTAAAATAGAGCGACAGAAAAATCTGCAAATACATTTCCAACAATTTCTTCGTTGCGAATATTTTCAAAATCTTTCGGAATTTTCCGGGGATTAAATGTGACTAACGAAGCTTCACTTCAAAAGTATTACAACTATACCTTTGAAAACTAGACGTTTGGCCTCGGTTAAGGCAATTATGCATAGACTATCCGATATCATGACCATCAGATATTTGTCCGCCATTTTGAAATTAAAAAGTAAACAAATAGGGATGCACGATGAGACTTTCGAGAAGCGTTCGAGAAATTGGCTCAAATTTTGTTTCCCGACAAGTTTTGCACCAAGGAGTCCAAAATTCAAATTTCTCGTATTATTTCTCGTATTATTTCTCGTACGAGAAATCCCACGAGAAATCTCATGAGAACGGGATTTCTCGTTCATTGTTTTAAAACCTTGCAGCTTGACCAGTCAAAAACCAAATTTTTGCCATTTCTCGAAAAATGTCTCGTCTCATTCTCTCACGAGATTCTCGTCTCGTCGTGCATCCCTATAAACAAAGCCGTTAGCTAGCACCGTATGTTACGTTATATTCTGTTTTCGCTATGACTTAAAATAAACGATTCGCATCACATTCAGAATGTGAATGTGAATGATTATGAATGTTCAAATAAATGATGGCATTTATTCAGTAAATACATTCTTGTGTCAAGATAAGGTTAGGTGTGATCTGTAAGTAAATCATTTTCTCAGGGTTCAACTCCACAAAACTTTTAATGCTCCATATAAAACCTGCTTCGCTCTCAAATCTTCAATCGGGAACATTAAAAACAGAAGTATATATATATATATATATATATTTTTTTTTTTCAATTTTAATTAAGATTTCGGTGAAAATATCTGGCCCAAGGCGTTTGCAAAAAAAAAAAAAAAGCGTTTTTGAAATGCAAAGCTGACTCAGCCCGTTTCGATTCTTTTCTCAACTTGCAATCTGGTTTTGAAACTTGGTGTTGGGAAAGAAGACTTGAGCCTTCTCTGATTTCCAAAAAAAAAAAAAAATATCCGATGATCTAAGAAAATCACGTGAAATGACAGTGCTCAAGGTAAATGATAGCTCGGACGTTAGCAATTTTCTGAAATTAATCAAAATCATTTCATTTCATCATGAAATAATTAAACGTATAAAATTAATTAAACGTTGAATAAATGATTTAAACCCCCCCCCCCCCATAAAAAAAAAAAAATCATGCAAAATACGTTCGATAAAAGGAAATTTTTTTTTTTTTTTGGAAAAAATGATCCACAAAAGGTAAAAGCACCAGTTATTGACCAGGCACCAATTACTGACCAGTCCATAAGCTAAACACGTATACCATAAAAGGAAATCGTGTTTAGCTTATGGACTGGTCAGTAATTGGTGCCTGGTCAATAATTGGTGCTTTTACCTAAAGGTGGTTTGTTACATTTTCTAGTTTTTCAAATTTTATCTGTTCTGTTTACATTTTCTAGGAAGAGAAGACAAGTGGAGGAAGTGGAGGAACATGGGGTTGAAGCTTTTATTATGGATTTGTAAGTAAAAAATATTAATTTATTTTCGTGCACCTCCAGGTTCTCAGCCTTTACCGGTATTCTTTTATAGTTTAATTGACTTTCCGGTCATTTTTACATAGTTTAATTGACGTTTCGGTCAGGTACACAATTTTTTTATAGGAACTGCTTTTTTACAGTGAGGTTAAGATGACTGTATTAGTAATTCCTATAATCCCTGCTAGAGGGAGGGTGTGTCGGTGGTCACCCATCCAGTAACTGGCCGTTCTCAATGCTGCTTAACTTCATTGATCACGATGCCGTTAGATGAAGCGAGTCACCACTCCGATTCCCTAACCCTTGGAAACCATTTTTAATTTATTTTTCTGAATCAGAACTTTTTTTTATTATCAAATTTTTTAACAATTAAATAAATTTATTTTGAACATTAGGCTATGACATAAGTATGTTAAGCTTTTTTACTTTTTTTTAAAACAATAAAAATTAACGCTTTTTAAAATATAATTTAGATAAAACCTACCCTTCTCTGCAAATGAAGCTTAAGGGGAGGTAGTCTTACGGCCTAGCCCAATACATTCCATTTTTATTTTTAGACCGCAAGAACTACCGCTCTCATAATGGGCGATGAGAGGGACCTACTATATTTAGACACGGGTTCCGAACCGTGTAGGGCATCACAATATGATTTCACTTTGATCTCATAACAAGAATCAAGAGGTGAATGCATGGTATAAACTTGACTCGACCGCGGACCTTCCGCGTGCGAATCGAGAGTCTTACCAATGGCCTACCGCTCGCCCTTTTTAAAATATAATTTATCAGCACGCATTTAATATTGGCCGTCATCGGAGATCGGATTCATCCTGGCCAAGATGGATCCGAGAACGATGTACGGTCAAAAAGCGTTCATTTTCAGTCTTTTAATTTAATCTCAAAATTTAAACCAAGGGAATTAAAATATAAAATATTAATATTTTTAAATACTTTTCATTTCAAAACTTTTTTAAAACTATGTCAAATCTTTTTTTTTATTTTATAACTTTTTAAAAACTTTTTTTAAAAACTTTTTTTAAAGCTTTTTTAAAACTTTGTTAAAACTTTTTTTTTAAATGTTGTTCAAAAATCTTTTTTCAAACTTTTTAAAAAAATGTCGACTTAAATCTTACTGTCTTTTGTATTCAGAAAAATATAATTGTTCACAAAATCTAAACAAGGTTTTAAAATGTTTTTCATCCCGGTGATTTTCAGCTCAAACTTACCCCTTTTTTTTTGGGAAAATCCGCTATTATTTGTATCCCTGTCTGCTAACATTTTACACTTTTATTAATCACAAGAACGTTCACTTACAAAACTTAGAGTGTTCTCATTTTGATTTTCAATATCACTGATCGAATTTCATAAAAAAAAAAAAAAAGATTGAGCATCTGAAGTAGAAGTTAAATATGAAAAGTTCAAATGCTTTGGCTCATTGACTCTTTAAAAATACCGATCACCGACAAAGATGTGATGTTAAATTGCTAAAGTTGCAAGCATGAATCGGATTTTTAATCCCCTTTTTAATCATTGATTTTTTCTTTTCAGGCTTAAATCTACTCGCTTTTGAAAAATGAAAGCGCTTGTTAACGAACTTGAAAGTCAAGAAAAATTTATCTTGACTTATTGGGCCGTAAGTAACTTTTTTTTTCTTTTTAAACGAATTTTTTGTTCGTTTTCAATGTACATGTATAGGCAAGTCTCAACAGTATACTTATTAGTGTGACAGCAAATCTTAACGAAATAAAATAATTAAATAAATAAAATAAAAAAATATTCATGAGGGTGTTTTTTATTTCGGCAATGTTCTGATTTCAAATCTCATCCTCAAAAATGGCTCTCTTCGATGCACTGATAAACCCAACTTTTTTTTTTCATTCTTTACTCAATCGGAAAGTGTGGTGACTTGAGCTTGAAGTTCCCCAAATAGCCAAAAAATCAACAACTTTTTTTTTTTTTTTTTTTTTTTGGCGAAAAAAATAGTGCTTTATCCGGGAAATTTTCCGCAGATCACGAACCTGAAGTGTGGTTTCTTTATATCTGCTCCGGTTTTTGAGCTAAAAGCCAAAATATGACAGAAAAAAGTGGTAAAGTGACAAAACATAGCAAATCCTCAGTTTCACTCGCATATTTTGGCCTCTAGCTGAAAAACCGGACTTCAGATCGTAATCTACGGAAAATTTACGATAAAAAACCACATTTTTTTGCGGACGAAAAAAATAGTTCATTTTTTTTTGTTATGGCAATTTTCGGAGCTTTAAGTTCAAGTCGCCACGGTTTCCCGTCGAGTAAAAAATTTTTTTAAAAATTTGGGTTTATCAGTGCACCAAAGAAAACCTTTTTTGTGAGGTAAGCGATTTGAAAATGCCAAGATAAGTGACATCCTGACATTCATACAACAATAGCGAAATTAGAACACGGATATTGCTCGGGGATTCTCGAGTTTCGTCTAGTAAAAAAAAAAAAAACACTTATTCAAAAAACCGACCTAAAGATATTATATTCAGAAAAAGAAGTTACTAAATCCCGGAGTTTAATTGCCTTCTTCAAGAATCTGGGCCATTTACAAATTCTTAAATTTAAGAATCTCAAACAGAGATTCTGATTTACCGAAAAGTTTGTGATGCTGCTTCTCCATTATGGTCCTAAATTAATTTTACAAAATTAATTTTATAAAATTACCGGAAATTATGCGCTTTTTCTTTCTTTTTTCATAACTTATTTATTTTTTACAGACTTCTTATTCTTTTTTAAGTCATCCTCATGTTCGATTAGTAAAATAAAAGCATTATTCCCAATAATTTTATAAAATTAATTTTGTAAAATTAATTTTGAGCCATAATGGAGAAGCAGCATGAATCGCAAGATTCGGGATTTCGCGTTTTTGAGAAAAAATAGTTTCCCGGGATTTGGAAAATTAGAATTCGCCGGAATCCTGGGGATTCTCTGGAATTTTCCCGAGAATGAAAAAACGACGAGAAAAATTTCGAAAAATTTGAATCCCGGGAATCGGGATTGATTTTCTCGAGAATCCGAGTTTACCCGGGCAGAATCTCTAATCTCTAAGGCTTTTTTATAGAAACAATTTTTTGAACCAAAATTCGACTGGTCTATTTTTTAAAAAAATAGTGCCCGATCTATTAAAAAATTAAATAGTATTTAAAATAGTTGTAATCACAACTATATCTTTGAAAACTAGGCATTTGGTCTCGGCTAAGGCAATTATTCATAGACTTCAAACCCCCTGTTTGAATTTTTTTTGAAAATCAAAATTTGAATTTTTTTAAAAAAACTGTTTTGTCTATACATTTACACATTTTTTTAAAAATATCCGGTAATAGGCATTCCGAACTTATATTCGGGGAATTTTAGAGAATTAAGAAAGTTAAAGGCTCTTCCGGAAGTAGAAGAGAAAAAAATTCTGCCCCCGGAAAACGAGATTCCAAAAATCATACAACGAGAATTCGGGGGAAATAAACTGAGCAACCGGGAATCATAAGAGAAATCTCAAATTTTTTTTTTTTTTTTTTTTTTTTGACATTTTTTCCCTTAAAATTTCTCTGATTGAGAAATTTCTAGCATTTTTTTCCTGAATTCCCAGGAAATTCTGGAAAGAATGTTCAAAAAAGGCATGAAAACAAATTATATTCTTCTTTTATTTCTTTTTTTATATCCCGAAAAATCAAGTCCTTCTAGGGTTTAAAATTTTTCGATTTCAAAATCGATTAGTCGAATTTAAAAAAAATACAATTACAATTGAATAGGTTGGCTTTGATGAGGCCAAGATATGTTACTTAAGGAAAAGGTTACTTTTCCTGTCTAAAATCCATTTTTTCATATGATGTCCTAAGACGACATTGCCATTTTATTTTATTTATTTATTTATCTTTTTCAAAATAATATTTGCATACGACGAGGTTCCTAAAGGTATTAGGAATGGCAAAAAAATTTTCTGATCTGGGCGATATTGTTTAGCTTACAGGAAAAAGCGTTTTCCCCTACACATGCCGATGTATTTATTCTCAGCTAAAATTTTCTCCAGTAAAGGGAAAATATTTCTAAAAATCTCATTGAAGCCCTAAGCATGAAGCATCCCCGAAAAAAAGGTGCTATTATTCAACAATTTCGGCGAAAAAACTTCTTAAATTGTAATCATGCACGAACTTGCGCATTATTCATCCTGTTAACGTTTTACATACAACAACTTGGCATTTAAACTTTAAAAACTCTTCTAGGATATTTAAACACTTTAAATTCCCTGTCCAGTCGCGGATTAAAAAAAATTTTTTTTTTTTTTTCAAGTGATTACTTAAAAATTAAAAATAAAACTTCTTTCAAATAATTTTCCCCGTGGTTTTTAAATAAATTCGAATCTAAGTAAACCCTCTCTTTAAATTGATAACAACAAGTCAGTTGCTGTTTTTACTTTAATTTTTTTTTTTGTTTTTCGCGTTTGAATTAAAATCCATTTAAATAAAAGCGACAAGTTTGTTCTTGAGGTATCGACCTACCTGATTCAACCAAGTCAGTTGGCCACAGCACAGTGTTCGAGTAAATATGAGACAATCCATTGCATTGAGGCTTGTACATCACACACTCAGCTGACGTTCGTGTTAACATCTGAAAAGTTTAAAAAAAAAAAAGTTTATTTTTTTTTTGAAAAAAAAAAAAAGTTTATTTTTTTTTTGAAAAAAAAAAAAAGAAAAAGTGCCCATCATGAGACCGTTATACGCTAGCAATGATAATTTATCGGAAATATCCGAAACCGGAACGGGACGTACTGGGAGTACATCCGGAAGAAGCGGATACAGCGAAAATCGGGATGAGTTGTTATCGATATTGGGACTTACGGAGGAGGATGAGATTTTCATGGATCGCTTCCGGATAGACAGGAAAAAATTAGAGGACATGATAATAAGTGAGTAAATTTTCCTTTTTCTCTTGGGTGGATTTTTCGGGGGATTTAAATCGCGAGTGACCTTTTGATGTGAAAACATTTAACGAAATCACATGATTTTACACATCTCCATCTTGCAATTGTCGTGCGATTACATGTCTTGTTCCTTTTTTTTGCCAAATCACATGTTTGATTTTTTTTTCGAGGACTTTAATCGGGATTTAAATTCGAGTTTTTCGGGGTTGTTCCGAGGGGGGGGATAAAAAGGCACGATTTTGACGTTAAAAAAAAAAAAAAACTTCGAATTTTTTCGGTGGCCAAGTTCTTTAATTTTTTTTTTTCTTTTTTTTCTTTCTTTTTTTTTAAACGTTAAAAAAATCGGGAATGTTTTAATCGATTAAATTTAATCGGGAAGCGTGGCTCGATTCAAATTTCGAAAAAGAAAAAAATGGTATCGGAAAAATCAAATGAAATGACATTGCTCAAGGTGAGTGACAAGATCGGACGTTTGAAATTTTTTGAATTAAAATCTCGTTTAATCTATTTAATTTGATCGCGATTTGATTAATCGATTAACAAATTTAATAATTAATTGTGTGCGCGCCGAAAAAAAATTATGAAAAATACGCATGCATTCGATCAAAAAACTTTTTTTTTTTAATCAAAAAAATGTTAATGTCCCTTTTTTCCCAAATCTTCAAAATCGGGAACATTATTAAAAAATTAAATTATTTTTAAATTTTAATTAAGATTTTGGTGAAAATATCTGGCTCAAGGTCGTTTGCAAAAAAAAAAAAAAAAAAGTTAATTCCAATTCAAAGCTGACTCAGACCATTTCGATTCTTTTCTCAACTTGCAATCTGGTTTTCCCTAACGGTTTTTTCGCTCCCAAAAATGCTTTTTTTTCCCCCTAAAAAAATAAATGCAAACTTAATTGATTAATTTAAAAAATTAATTTGTTTAATTTCTTTTCATTTTCAGATGACAATCCCGAGCTGGAGCTTACTCAAGGTTTCTTCCAGCGGGTGAGCTTTTAATTTTTTTAGCAATAAATTAAATTAAATTGAGTAATTGCAAATTAAATTTTAAATTAAGTTTTAAATTGCTAAACGTTTTTAGGCTATTGGGAATTTTTATTTTTTATTCAGGAAATTGATAGGTGATTGACTGATAATTTGACCCATATAATCAACTGATAAATTCAAGATTTGATTTTTATATTGCAAAAATGTAACACACGATTTTTGGACATTTTTGCTGATTTCTTTTATTAAATATTTTTTTTTTTTTTTTACAAAATGATGATGAAAACAGTGATTTGAAGTGTGATTAAGGGAAAACTTGGCTTTTTTGGGGGGGAAAAAAAGTTGTTAAGGCTCTAATTTTTGGGAGAACATGTTGAAAATGGATAGAGACTGCAACCCAGGACCAGAATGTCAATCCGGGATCCCGGATTAATGTGACAGGTCACTATAATTTTGTTTCAAATTAAATAAATAATGCCAAAAAATTGAGCCTGGTTGGTATACGAAAAATATTTTTCCTTTTACCGGTAATTTTATTATTTCTTTCCGGCATTTCAAAGACAATAAAGCAGGTTTCAGCTTGTCACTTCTTATAAAATTAAAATAAACAAAATGTTTGATATATGAGGTGAAAAAAGTCAATTTTAGGACGAAAATAGGCATTTTCGGGATTAATCCCGTCTGAAAATAGTCAGAGATCCCGGATTTTTGGCATTGCAGTCTCTAGATTGCAGGAACATGTCGAACATGTTCCAGAAAATGAGAAATTTTTTTAAAGCAGATTTTAAAGAATATTCGACCTTGAACTCATTGTCTAAACTATTTTTTTTTTTTTTGAAAGATTAAAAATGTTTTGCCAACATTATGTTTATAAACATTAAACAAATACATTTTTTTAAATGGCAAACATTCCGCTAAAATTGACCATATTTCCCAAAAACATTCGTTCTGTTTGACATATGTCCAAGACATTTTTTTAAACTTTTCGAGAAAAACATGTCTAGCCTACAACATGTCAAGAAAACTGTTATTATGTTGAACACATTGTGAAAACTGTGAACATGTTGAACGTGCATAATCTTGGATTCTGTTGAATTAACCTTTTGAATGTTTGATAAACTGAATGGGCATGTCGGGCGATCATGATTGATTGAACATGGTCAGTTAAGCTCCAGACAAGTCAGCGAACATGTTCGCTTTTTTTTTTTTTTTTTTTTGGAAATGCTAGTGGAACATCATGTTTAAAAAAATAAATTGTCGGAATTGAACATGTTTGCCAAACAGCCGTTCTGTTTAACATATGTCTAAGATTTTTTTTGACATGTCGAATATGCTATGACCACTGTTACCATGTTGAACAAACACGGATCTTGGACGAACCTGTTGAACAAACATGTTCAGTTAAGCTCCAGACAAGCAGTGTGTTCTTTCATTTCCTTTAGAGCTTTGACGGAACATGTTCGGTTTTCCTGTTTGTCATGCATGTTCAACAACAATCATTTGCGTTCTGGGAGAAAAAAAAAAATTGTATAGTTGTAAATACAGACCAATTTATGTTTCTTGTTGTAGGAAATCAAATTCAAGGACGAATATGTTACTTAAACATGATGTGCATGTTGGACAAGCATGTCCCGATGATGGAGAAACATGTTCTCTCGCCGATGCGACCATTTTAAAGAGACATTGCCCCATTCAACATGTTTATCATGGTTAGCAAGCATCTTCGTCGTTGGATCTGAATCCTTAGAAGCAAAAATGTGAAAGGGAAAAAATGTTGTGTCACCTTTTTTTTTTTTTTTGGAAAGAAAATTTTTCTAAACGCGTTATGAGCACAAAATTAGAAAATGAAAAATGTGCGGGAAAAATGTTTTCCAAGGGGTGCGCAAAATCCATCCAGGATTCCTTAAAACTAAATATTTAAAGCGAATTTTTTTTTTTCTTCCGTCTTTCAAGGTCACGCTGGAAAATATTTCAAGGGAAACTTTTTTAAAAGATTCTTCTTCTAACTAAATTTCTACATTTTTCCAGAATGTTCTCAAAACATGACTAACGAATAAATTTCAGTTATTTTGAGATTAATGTTGCCGGTCCTTACTTTTATAGGATCATCATAATTTAGGATGGAATTTAGTTAAAAGAGTCTTTACATTTGTTTAGAATTGCAAGTGGCAGAGTTACTCCAACCTCTGCTGAAAAATTCTGAAATCGCTGAACGGTTTTGCGCCACCCTGGAAAATTCTTTGGCACATAATATTTACCGTTGTATGCATTTTAAAAGCCGGAGTCCTCTCTGCTGAATTTTCGGGTCCCCAACTTCGCTGGCTGACTATGAACTTGAATAAAGTACCTGTCCGAATTGTGGGTATAATTTTCGAGGCATCACTTTTTCCTAGAATTAAAAAAAATTAAATAAGTTTTCGCAAAACCGGCTGTGGAGAGACTTTAGGCCTGTTAAAAGGATTGTTTTTAAATTTTTAAACGAAACCTGAGGAATATTATTTTTAGTTTTGCTATAGGATTCTTTTTAAGTGTTGTGGATCAAAAACACGAATTTTTAATTTAAAATGCCACAGAGTATTTTAGCCTCCATATTAACCCTAATTTTTTTCAGATTTTTTGGAGGCCGATTTCTGCTGCCCCAAAGGCCTGACGTTTTCGAAGTCTGATAAGGACCGAAAAAATTAGAGCCGTATTTTGGTGCGGAAGAGTGCATTTTCTATCGAAAACTTTCCGGAAATTTCAAAATTGAAGACGGTTTTACGGTAATGGAAAGCTTTTTTTATTTATGAGCAAAAAACTGCTGTTATTAAACTCCCTATACCTCTTTTGACTCATATATAAAAAACTGCTCCAATTACCGTAGATCGGGGTGAAGTTGAAAAGGTGGAGTGAAGTTAAAAGGAAATTTAAAAAAAATTCTAGATTTATTTTAGGCACTAAAAATATATTTTTTTTTAAATTTCATTAAGTGGATATTGTTTATGGGATACTTAAGTAAAAAATTTTATTTTTAGTGCCTAAAATAAACCTAGATTTTTTTTTTTTTGAATTTCCTTTCAACTTTACCCCATCTTTTCAACCTCACCCCAATCTACGGTACTGTAAAACTGACTTCATTTTTTTAATTTCCGATAGGAAATGAACTCTTTCGCACCAAAATACGGCACTAATTTTTTTCGGCTCTTATGAAACTTTAAAAAAGTTTAGGCCTCTGACGGCAGCAGTAATCGGCCTTCAAAAAATCTGAAAAAAAAATTAGGGTTAATATGGGGGCTAAAATGCAACTTTTCAGCGCTGTGGAATTTTCAAATTTAAAAGTTTGTGTTTTTCGATCCACGCTGTTGTCCAGAAACCCGTACCATAGGTCCTTAGACTCTTAGCCTCCCCTCCCCTCTTGCTGGAAATTTTCTTTTCTATGTAAATTTTCCCCATTCCATTTGATCCCTTCTGCCTCTTCTTACCTCTAGGGCTGGTGTTTGAACCAAATGTCTAATTAATTAATTTAACAAAAAGTTTTAGGGTGGTTTTTTTTCTTTTTTTACATTAAAAAAAATTGAATAAGTCTTTTAAAAACCGAGCTAGACTTTTGGTTTGTCAAACTTTTTTTTTTTTACTAACTTTTTTTAAGAAAAAGCTTCAGTGAGTAACGGAAAAAATAGCTGTTTTGCCTTCGATTTACGGTGAAAAAATCCAAGTTTTAGGCAATTCACCGGTTGATCCTACAATTTATAGTGCAAGTTTCGGCTTGTCTAAAATGTATGTGAGATCGGAAAGTAATTTCTAAATATAAGTCTCACCCTATTTAATGCAATAATATAGCCTTTCAAAAAATTAATTTAAAAAATATTTTATTAAAAAAAAAAAAAAGAAAAAAAAAGTGAAGTCAACGAAGAGCCTAAAAAATTTTAGTGCAAAAATGGCACTTTGTGCTTTCTTCTCTTTAATTACAAAGTAAATTAATAATAAATTTTTTCAAAACGGCTTACTCGCTAATTAATCTTATTTCAGTTTAAAAAAAAAATCCAAGCGAAAGGAATTTTTCTTTTAACCTCCATTGTTTATATTTTTATTTTATTATTTTTTTTTATTAAGTTTTTTGTTCGTTTTTCCGATTTTTAACCCTAACCACGATCCTAATCTATTTTCTTTTTCTAATCTTATGAAATCAACAGATAAAAATCTTACACCAAAATCATGGTTACCGTCGCTATTTAATGACAATGAAACATCATTTTCGATTGTCCGCTTCCTATTAAAAATCATAAGTCAAACATCCAAAGTTCAGGCTGACAAAGCCTTAAGCCTAAAAAGTGCCTTGTGTTTGTTCAATCGATAATAATATTATTTTTTTTCCCCAACCTCATTACACATGACAAATCCCCCTGTTTTAAATAGAACCTCAACAGTCCGTTTAAACAAAAAAGGGAAACCCAGAAACTTCCGGCACTTTCCGTTTAATTTTTTTTAAAGAATCTCTCCCGGAAAAATCACAATTAAAGCAGAGCGAATTCTTTCCCTTTTTTTTTACCGCATTGAATTCTAATCGGTAAGAGAAGCGATTGATAATTTTAAATTACGTCTGCATCAGTATCCGGGATTCATTCTTCCTTTTTTTTTTTAATTTCAAATCGAAAGATAAAATCGTGATTTTACAATTCCTCAGTAGTGCAGTGACAAGCCCCCGTTTCACCTAGTGATAAGTCGTTGATAAGAAATAAGATGTTCGAGCAAAGCCCACATCAGATTTAAACACTAGTGATAGGTTGATGGCACGCGAATTCAAAAGAAAATAATTAAAATAAAAATCATTTCGGGTTTTTGGATTTTATAATTTAAAAAAAAAAAAAGGAAAATGTTGTTAGACGTTTTGGAAGATTTGGTGAGTAAATTTCCCAGACGCCTGACAGACGCCGGCGTTTAAAATTTTAAGAATTTAAAAAAAAAAAAAAAAAAATTAATTAAGATTAGCGTTTTGGTCGAATAGGCCCTTGTTTCATAGAATTATTGACAAGATTTTTTTTTATTTATTTTTTGTCCGTTTTAATGTCTCCTGTGGAGAGCTGGGCGGAGTGCTTTTTCCATTGGCAACGGAAGCTACCAAATCGAAGACCTAGACTCGAAATTCATGATGCAATAAGCTTACAGCCTTCTTCCTTCAGGAAAATTTTAGGCACTGTCAATTAGCTTTAAAATGCGATTTTTGATTTTTAATTTTTAAATAAATATGAGATGTGTTTAGGCAAAAACAGAGCCTATTCGACCAAAGCGATCCAATTTATTTTTTTTTTTTGAAAAAAATCATTGATTATTAAAGCGGGTTTTAGCTGCATTAGCTTATGAGTAATGATTTGAGTTAAAAATTTTAAAAATTAAAGGTGCTGAAATTTTTTATGATCATTTTTGATAATTTTTGATTTGTAAACCGATCAGTGAGTTTAGCTAGCCTTAGCTCAATAAAAATTTTTAACATTCAACCCGCAAGAAAAATTGATGCAAAAAAGCGTATAAAAATTTTTGCAAACTAACTGGAAAATTTTTTAATGTTGATAGAAAGCGCATTGTTGCTTAATTTGGGGCAACCCTGTGGACCGGATGATAATTAAAAAATAAAACTCTTCCTTGTGGATCTTTAAGGAAGAGTTTTATTTTTTAGTTAAAGTGCATTGTATTTGTATCATTTTTACAAAAATTTGGACTTACATTATTTTTTGCACAAAGCCTTATGCACATAAATGTTTTTAGACACCGAAATTGAATATAAATAATTTTTCCAAAATTTAAACATGAAAATCTGGATATGCATAATGTTTCCATACTTTATGCATTCAATTTTTTTAAATCATTATGCAGGAAAATTTGCAAATATAATGCTTATTCAACTTCCCCCCCCCCCCCATTTTATGCATACTTATTTATGCATAATTATATTAGAGGATGAAAAAAAATTTTCCCTGTAAAAAAGATAACACATTTATGCATTTTTTATGTATGTCAATTTTTGTATAATTTATACATCATTTTTAGACAATTTATGCATCTCTTTTTGTACGGCGGGTTACCCTTACAAAAAAAGAAGCATAAATATAAACATGATAGGCAAAGAAATTGGATGCACCTACATTATAAATGCTTAAATTATAAATAAACTCTACTTAGATAACTTTTTTTCTAATGAAAAAAAAAATTTTTTTTCTCTTATTTTCCAATACAATTATGCATAAATTATGCATAAATAACTGTGCATAAAATGGGGGGACAGTTAAATAAGCATAATATTTGCAAATTCTCATTGTTCATGATTTTTAAAAATTATGCATATACAGGTTTAAAAAAATTTATGCTTATTTTTTGTAAAAATTTTACATATCTTGCATCTCTTTTTCGCAAGGATAAAGATTTCGAGGTGTGTCTCCATTGGTGAATTAAATACAAATGTAATTAATTACAGGATTTAATTAAATGATTTTCAAAGATACTTAATCGTTGTTTTCGATCTTGCTGGTTAGATCTACATTATGAAAAAGGATATCGAGTTCCAAAGATTTGAAAAAAAAAATTAACACTTTTGTAAACCATTTAATTGCATTCTGTAATTAATTACATCATGTAATTAATTCACTAATGGAGACGTACCTTCGGAATGTTTTTGGCACTCATCAGAATTTAATATGCTTGAAAACTTAGCTGAGTATACGAATGATTACTATGGTTGTTTTTAGCTTACGTAAAAATATTTCTTCTGCTTTTTCTTCTCGACATTGAGATTGCTGTATAAATCAAGAAACATCTGCTGAAGAATAAAAATTCGATGTGGCTCCGAGCATTGAAACGGCTATCCCTGTAACAAAAAAGAAACGGAAATAAGTTTATGTTCATACAAGAAAATTATACATCAATGCTTAAAAATTTTAAACAAAATGAAAAAACCTTGGAAATTGTTCATTTTCAGAAAGGGACTAGAAAAAAATCAGTTCATCAAATTTTTATCTTAAGCCCTTAGCTGAGTTTTTCGAAGCATTCGTTTCCAAAATCGCTTTCCCCCTTTTTCCCCTTGGCCTAAGTATTAAACTCTGATTTAAAAAAAAAGAGCATAAAAAATCATTTCAAGGTCGCAGACGCGCCCTGAATTTGGGAATTAATACCAGCTAGACTTTGCACCTTTTGGAATTTTTTGGAAAAGGATGAATTTTGTATTTTTCTTGTGTTCCAAATTATAAACGGGTGTCTTAATAATAAGACGGATAAATCCCAAAAAAATCTGCAGCGGGACCATAGCCTCCTGAGATGCTCAGAAGGGCGAGAAATTTTCCGCTGGTGCTCCAAATGACCTGTCGTGACATCAAAGCACAAGCAAATTCCACGATTTTTTTTTTTTTTTTTGTGGGGAAGGGGAGGGGGCTTTAAAGCTCTTTTCAGGGGGGGCTGACGTCCCTGTTCGCCTCCCTTCTGGCGCCAGACCTGGAAAATCCTGAACCTTCAGACTTTGTCGAGAAAATGCCAAATATCCCCAGATTTTTTTATTAAATTTTGAAAAAAAAAAAAAAAGATTTTTTAAAAATTATTTCAAAGTTTTCAAAAATTAGAACAATTTAAAAACCTTATCCCACTGGCGGATATAGGGGGCGTCTTCCCCCATAAACTGAAACAATTTTACACTAAATAAAACACGATTGTTTGTAAAATTTTAAATTCTGATAAAACAGATTTTTCCTGAAATTAAAAAGTCCAAAAAATATGGAAACTAAAATGCCAAAAAATCTGCAGCAGGACCACAGCCTCTGGAGATGCTCACAAGGGGGTGAAATTTTCCGCTGAATAAGGAGGCTCCACATGACATCAAAGCACAAGCAAATTCCACGAATAGCCTAATTTTTTTTGAAGGGGGGGCTTTACAGCTTCTATCAGGGGGGGCTGGAGCTTCCTTCTGGCGCCAGTCCCCCCAAACTGACAATCAATTTTACTCTAAATAAAACACGGTTGTTTGAAAAATTAATATCACACTAGACAGATTTCAAATTTTTCGAAACGTTTCGGGCTTTCGCTACTCCCCCCTCCCCAAAAAAAGATAGCTGGATTCATCAGGGCTCATCCTCCAGAATTTTTTTTTTCCGTTATCAGATCCCGATTCTCAGATTTTCAAATTTTTCCAAAAAAAAAAAAAAAAAATCCTAACCTCTACATTCACTTGGCCCTGTCACAACAAAATATTAACAGAATTTCGAAATTTAAATTACCCCAGCAGGTACTCCCAATAAAATTTAAAAAATTTAAAATTATGAATTTTTTTTTTTTTTTTTTTTTTTACCGGCCACCGAAAAATATATACTTTGTACTAATAATTATTAAAACTGCTAATCCTTTTTTCTTTTTTTGCAGATTATGGAAAGTTCCGGCACACACATAACATGGCCTTCACGACTGAAAATAGGAGCCAAATCCAAAAAAGGTAAATTAATTAAACCCATACGAACGCTTCATGTAAAAAAAAAAATAATACAGCGACAACACCGCGAGCGTCACAAATCGCGGCGTTGCCGCGCCGCTTTAAAAAAAAAGAAGAGCAACAATCGGAATTGTTGGAGTGGGGGAGGGGTGTGAGGTAAAATGGTCACCTACACGCACCCATCCTCATAGCCAAAGCGGGTACATCACCTCACACTCCTTTCGCCCGTATCATAAGATGACTCTCGTCGCGCGTTACGTAATCCACACCGGCTCCGTCTTCTTAAGATTCCACGGGTTAATTAGGACCAGTTTAAAGCTTGGAAAACGGATTTCTCGGAAATCCGATTGGAATTCCAAGAATTTCAAAAAAGAAAATCCTTCGGATATGAGTTTTTGTAATAAAATTCGATAGGGAATGAATTTTTTTTTATTCATAAAAAAAAGGGAGATAATTTAAAAAAAATTAACCGATCGAACGGTTAATTTGATTTCGGCCCTGATTCCCCCTGATGCCGCTGAAGCCCATTGGTCCGATTTTTTTCTTTAAACGCATCTGCAGCAGTGTCAGTCAGTGCGGCGTTAGTGCTGGGCTTTGTAAATAGCGATTATTTTAGGTTAATTAGTTGTTAGTAAATTTCGTTTTTAATTAATTATGTCAGTGCATGGGATTTACTATGTCCAAGGGGAATGCGTCTCCCTTAAAAAGGAAGACGTTGAATTGCTTGAATGGTATAAATGGATTTCTGACGAAACTGGCGGTGAGTCGAGTGAAAAAAAAAAAAAAAAAAAAAAAAAACGTGGCACCGAAAAAAGTAGTTATTAAAAAAAATCCCGGAAAATTAAAATTATCGGGAACGTACGTCAAAAAAAGTCGTAATTTTTGTTTTTTTTTGTTTTAGATCCCCACGTTCGGGTTGCTGGCCGAAGTTTACATGACGTACAAACCGCCAAGGAGAATATTTTGTCAGCTTTAGGCATTCGAGTAAGCGACTTTTTTTTTTTTTTACGGAACCGTGGGAAATTTTTACAAAGTGTTTTTTTTTTTTAAATTTAGAATACTCAAGTGACTATGAAGCTGAACGTGAGCTACACTCATCATTCCCATATTATCGGAGAAGGTGGACAAACAATTACGACTGTGAGGAGGCTAACGGGATGCCACATTCATTTTCCTGACAGCAACCGTACTGGGTCTGATACGAAGAGTAATCAGGTTTCCATTACAGGATCAATCAATGGAGTCGAAATGGCTAGAAGTCGAGTTAGGGTAAGCTTTTTTTAAAAAAAAAAATAATAAAGGGTCACATTTAATTGATCAATTATTTAATCACTTTGATCAATTTTTAAAATTGAAGTTATCAGTTTTTTCGATTACTCGATCAGTTAATTATTAATTTGGTCAGTAACTTTTGATCAGTTAATTACTGATCAGTTAAATTATGTTTCGGACAGTAAAATAATGTATTATTATTACTCGAAAAATAATCGGTTTTTGAAAAATAAGGACAAGTTAATTTTCCGGAAGACAGTTAATTTAAAGCTACTTGATTTTCTGGGGGGGGGGGGGGGGGGGAGGAGGACGCACGTGCCCCCTACGTAAAATCCAATGTAAGATTTGAAATCAGGGTATAAATCGTTATCCTGATCCATTTTTCCTAAAAATTTTGGTTCCTAAAATTATTTTCCCAACAATTTTTTTCCTAATTTTTAATTTTCCTAAAGTTTTTTGATTCCTAAAATAAGATGTTCTAAAATGAAAATTTTTCCTGATTTTTTTAAAATCCCTAAATGAATTTTAGGAATTTTAATTTTAACAGGGTTTCTACCGACCTCCACATGTTATTTTTTCGATAATTAAAAAAAAAGTTTGTTTTCTGGGGGGCCATCAGTGCCCCAGAAACTAATTTCAGATTCGGAATCAGCGGCCCCTAAAACCCCTCAATTCAGACAAATAATATTAAAAAAATTTCGGGAAAAGGGTTAAAAAAATTAAAGTTGAATTTGCATCCCCGGTTGCCTAACTGAGCAATTTTGGGCGCACCCCATTTTTTTTTTAAAATGTCGCTTTGGCCTAGTGCTTTACCTTTACAGATGTAATACAGAAAAATAATATTTGGGAGGAGTGGGATATTTCCAAATTTCGAAATTTGGCCGGCAAAGGGTCGCTCTCCTACTGGAGAGCGTCAAAACTTTTTTTTTTTTTTGACTTTATGCAGGTAAAACTGGATTAAAAGCTCAAAAAGAACACTTTTTGTAGAAAAGTTTTAAGCGTTCGTTTTGACACTTGCCTTTGTTTTAAAAGCGAAATAATACCTTTAGTGGTACAAAGAGAAAAAAAAAATCCAAATGAAAAGAGCTAAAAACTTTTACTAATCAAACTTTTTAATTTTTTTTTTTTTTTTCATGTTTAGGAACTGGTGCCGTTGGTTTTTTGCTTCGAGCTTCCAGTGCTGGGGACGCTGATTAACACACAAAATCCAGAAGGAAGTTCAGCCTACATTCAATCGATATCAGAGAAATATAACGTTCACGTTTCCTGCAGAACCCGCTCTAGGCTCCACGCTACGCTGGTAGTAGTTAAGGGATGCGAATTGGATGTGGATCGAGTGAAAGAAGCCACTCGACTTCTGATTAAACACTTGTGCGGAAAAGTAGCCGTGAGTATTGCAGCTTTTAACATAAACTCCGATTCAGACTCAAAAAGCTTCTGTAATTCTTTCTTAAATTGCCCCGTCCCTCTATCCCAAAATTTTGTTCAAATCGGTCTCCTGCTCTGGCATTCAAACCAACCGCAATCGAATTTTTTTCAAAATTAAAAAAATTTTTAAACTATTTTTTAATTTTTTTTTTTCAGAACCAAGTTCCTGTGCAAATGACAATGGAAATCTCGCCACACCATCACCCGATAGTATTAGGACCTCAGAGTCAGTACCTGAAAGCAATTATGGAAAACACTCAGACTCAGATTATGTTCCCTGACGCCACAGATCCAAACATCCCTGTTTTGAAGAAAAGTAACGTGACGATCACTGGAGATATAGATCAAGTGTACCTTGCCAGGCAACAACTCATGGTATTTAAAAAAAAAAAAAAAAAAAAACTTTTCTTAATAAAAAAAAAAATTAATTCTCAGCTTTTTGTCTAATTTCAGGGGTCGTTGCCAATTAATTTGACGTTTAGTTTGATGGAAGGCAACCTGTCAATAGATTCGGAAAAAATTAATCAGATTAGTGAAGCGCTGGACGTTTCAATTTCTACTCGCCACTGTCCGAAGCAGAATAATTTATCAGTCATTATAAAAGGAGTTGAAAGGAATACTTCCAACATTTATGAAGCTAGGCGCCGCTTGCTTAATTTGGAAGAAAGGATTGAAGCCAATATTCCTGAGACTTATAAGATTCCGAACCCACCCAAAGTATTTGACAGAAACGGTAAATAATTTCAGATCATATTTGTTCTCTGAAAATGGATTGGTTAGTGACGATGGTAACCCCACACCCAAGTTCTTCATAATCACTAACATTTCAACGTTCAGAAATCTAAAGTGTATAAACGATGAGCTCAAATTGATTTTGACTAATCCTTATTTGCATTTAAGTCGTTAAAACTTAAATGCAGTCCCTCAGTTAAACATATAATCAAATTTTACTGAAAATATTATTTAAGAATACCGTAGCTTAACTGAATTCAGAATATTTAAGAAAATAATATGATTTAAAAAATTTTAATAACTTTTCAATTTTGGTCCGAAATTAAAAATCTTTTCAAAAAGCAAAAAAAATTAAGAAAAAGTAACATAACGATTACTTTCAAAATTTTTGAATTTTTCAGGATCCCACTTCCCCCTTTGCTTGTTATTGTTTCTCTACTACATTACTGCAAATCAAAAGGGCCAGCTCGATAATCACTTTTCACTAACATTAAATCATGTATTAACAACTAATTTCTCTTTTCAGAAGTTACTGACATAAATTCATCTAGGGCGCCACCAAATATTATGACTCCGGAGCCTGGGGCTGGTTTCCCGACAATTCCAATGCAAGAGCATTCCCCGATTATCTTCCCGCCTGGTTTGATGTCATATCAACAATTATGGAACCCTAACTTCCCGCCTGGTTTGATGAGCTTCGCTTTGAACCATGCTTTGATGATGCCTCAACAACAGACATCACAACAGACGCCCCCGCAGCAGCAACCACCGATTAATCTTATGCCGCCAAGGACGAGACACAGTTCGACATTCACAAACCGGGATGACACCGGTTACGGATCTCAATTTACCAGTTTGAGTACCTCACCTGACAGCAATCCCAGATGTAAGTAATAAGACGATCGTTTATCAGAAACCGGGCTTCCAATATTTTGGATGCAAATGCGTAAATTGTACCATTCTCATTCATATTTTCACGAATTTTTAATAATTTTAAACTACATTCGAATCACAAAACAAACAAACATTTGATTTTAAAAATTATGTTGCATCACTGCAGAAATTTTTCAGGTTTACAACTGAATTGGAGTCCTTGTATAATAGAGCTCAGTCTAACGTCGCCATGTTAAACATCATCCTTTAATTAAATTACATAACCCAGCGCTCATGACTACATAATCATAATAAGGGTTCCTTTGTAAATGAATAATTCAATTTTTGACACTTGCAGCGCTGCCTGGAAACATGGCGACAAAGTGTTTTTGAAACTTTCAGTTTAATCTTGAAATGTCGTTTTTTCTTTGTTTAGTATCGGGCTTTTCGATAGGAAGCAACACTAGTTCTCTTTCTCCAGCGGCAAGTCCGAGAAATACATCTCCATCGACAATGGGAGGGCTAGTAGATCCATTTAATCATCAATTACATTTAGGTAAATAAATTTAACTTCTCTCAAACCTTCAAAATCTAGCCTGCACCCAAAACCAATGTACATTAAACAACATTATAATATTTCAGATCTAAGCAACATAATGCTGAACAGTAAAACTTCACCGGAATGGACCGAACGCAGATTGAATTTTGATTCGACTCCAACTCCAGTAAATTTAACACCTGTCGATTATGAGCAAAAAAAATTCATGGCTGTGAAAGCTACTTTGCAAAATCTACCAAACAGCGGTGAAGTAAGAGTTCCTACATCAACTTGGTCGGGTTATGGATTTAGTTTAACTAGCCCTTCATCTTTATTTGACACTGATCCTTGGAAAAATTCAACTGAAGTTTCACCAACATACACTCCAACTAATGAAAGGGATTCAAATTTATTTCTTGGTACTAGCAATTCTCTTGAATCAGTCCCCAGTGGAATGTTAAAGCGTATTCAAAACTGTGATAATGATTTACCTACATTGTTGGCTTCGTTAGGATTAGAGAAATATATAAGTGAGTTTAAAAAATTAATTTGGGATTTTTTCTAAATTAATCACTAATTTTTTGTTCTTTGATTTTTTTAAGGACTTTTCAAGTCTCAAGAAATAGACATGTCTACATTCCAGACGTTCAATGACGCAAATTTGAAAGAAATCGGGGTTTTAGCTTACGGAGCTCGGCATAAAATGCTTCTTGCTATAGCGGGTGAGTTTAAAATTAATGCTAGCTTATCATCAAGATAATTTCAGGTTAAAATCGGTATAGAAAAAATTTAAGTAATTTGCAATTTCAAGTTTGAAAATAATTAGCCAGAACAGATTTTAAAATTACTTTAAAATTCATTTTTGATTTTGAAATTGACTTCAAAATAATATTAGGCCTAGCATTTAAAATTGACCTTTACGTTTAATACTTTTTTGATTAGTTTCTGGTTAACATAAATTTTGAAATTTTGAGGTTCAGTTTTCTTAAAAAATTTATTTGAATTATACTTTTTATTTGAAGTTTTAGTTCAGAAAATTCTTAAATCAATTATCTGCATGTGAACGAGCCTATATTTTCAAATCTGATATTATTTAATGAATGTCTTTGTAAATTTAAGTTTTGATGAATGCTGGCTTAGACCGATTGGAAAAATCAGTTATATTCACAGTTAGTTTATTTTTTTTTAATAATTGAAACTCATCACCAGGTTCGGTTTCTCCTCTTCCATGCAAAATCGGGTATTTCAGGTTTAGTTCATGAAAATTTGTCTGTGGCCGCCATCTTTGATTTTTGAAAATTTTGATATTCTTTTGTACCTCAGAGCCAGAAAGTTAAATATGCAAATCAAAGATGGCTGCTAAAAATTGTTTGCCCATAACAGACGGCGATCTTTGATTTGCATATTTATCTTTCCGGCTATGAGATACATAATTTCATAAAATGACTGGGCTTTAAAAAACTCTTAAATGGGAGTACCAAAAATAAGTTCAGCGATTTATTTTGAGTCTATAACCGCCATCTTGGATTTTGAAAAAATTGAACTAAAAATCATTGACAAGAGGTTTGATTGTAACGAATTAAAAAACCTTTTTTTTTCACATTGTATTAATTTTTCCTGTTGTTGTTCAATTTTTACCAGTGGCATTTTATTTTAATTATTTCTTTTTTATTAATTTTTCAGAGCTGAAAAAGCGACGATCTCCTGTCATGAGTGCTGCACCAGGAGCAGAAAGAAAAAGAAATTGGCCCTCTGCAGACTAACACAAAAGGAACCGGAATAAATATAAAAGGACATAATAAAATTATAATTTGTAAACCTGGATGAAGACTGACACTCCTCAAGACTGAACAAAAAAGACTAATCGTTACTAAGACTGACCTGTAAATTTACGTTAAAAAAAAAAATGGAACGAGTCTTCTTGTTATAAATATTATTTTTTTATTATTAATTTTTTTTCAAATTTTTTTTTTCTGGTTTAGGTTCAGTTAAAAAATTTTATATTTTATCTATTTATTTGCATGCTTTACAAAATTTAAAAAAAATCATTAAAAAAAACGAAAAAAAAAATTTGTAAAGGTAAATTTATATTTATATATATATTTTTTTCTTTGCATGTTTGTAGTCTTAGTTTTTTTTTTCTTTGTAAATTTTATTTGAGATTTAAAAAAAAGAAAATTCGTATGATTTTTTTTTGGGCTGGATTGTGGTCGAAAATTTTAAACTGATTTGAAGCTGAAAATTTGTAAAAATCCAGCCCAAAAAAAAAGTAAATTTCTGGGATTTTTTTTTCTGGGTATGTTTTGATTACAGGGGTTATACGGGAAAAAAGATTGGCTTTTTTATATACATTTTTTGGTCTAAATTGAGTCTTAGACTTATTTTCAATTTTTTTTTTTTAATTGTAAAAAAAAATTTACCTCCAAAAGAAAACCGTTCAAAACGCGTAAAAAAAGTATGTTTTTCGGGTGATTTAAAACCTTTTTTTTTTATTATTTTTTATACGATATTTTTTTTTATAAACAGAAACGCGAATTAAGATTTTGTAGTACTTCTTTTAAAAGCTACGATTTAAAAATTATTTGTAAATAGCATTTGTGTTTGCGTTTAATTTTTCCTATTCGTTCGAAATGTACGAACGAATTTTTTTTTTTAATTATTTAAAATTTGTTTAAAAAGTAAGAAAATTTTTGCTATAAACTTTTTTTAACGGAAGAACTAATTCCACGCGGATGTAAGTTTAAAGTTATTTCTTTTTTTTTGTTTTTTGATTCGAATCGAATCGCCTTTTGTAAATATAAATATATTTCGAATTTTAAAAGAAAGAATAAAAAAGTAGATTAGGTTTAAAAAAAATGTTAGACGGGACTTTGTAATTTTTTTTTTCTTCCAGTGCCGGAGCCGGATTTTCGGCTATTAACAGACGACCGATAAGCGAAAAGCACGACTAACGTACGACGAAGGACAAAACTTTTTTAAAAAAACGTCAGAGTAAAAAAAATATTGTAAATAAGAAAAAAAATATTATTTTGGGCATTGGAAATTTTAACGGATACTATATATATTGATTGTTTGTTTTCTTTCTTTTTAACACGGAAAAAAAAAAATCTTTTTAATTTCTTGTAAATAGAATTGTTTCATCTGCCCTTGTGTAACAAGCCTTAATGTAATTATCATTTGTGAATTTTTTTTCTTTTTGCTGGTGTTTCCGAACAATAAATTAATTAATAAATAATGATCGAAAATCTAAAAAAAGATTAGCTACCGGGTTAATGCATGACAAATTGTAGCTTTCAGAAAAGTAAAATATGTAATAAAAGCAAAAGAAGAAAATTGTATAAATGCGGATTTTATTAAAATTTTCTACAAGGAAAAAAAAATTTACTGAATTGTAGAAATTTTTTTGTTTTTTTAAGTAGCTGGAGTCTGCTTAATTGGTCCTAAGAGTACTAGATTTTGAAATATGAATGAGAATTTAACCGGACTCCCAACTTTACTGTTATGACTGGTTTTCACAATTCCATACTTTTTGTATTGTAAAAAAAAAGAAATTTTCTAAAGTTTCTGGGGTTGTAAAGAAATAATAAAAACGTTTTTGTAAATTTAGGTATACAAATTTTATTCACCGGTTTATCAGGAATTCCGTCATTCCCCTGACAATTTAATTTGAAAAGAACTGACAGGAAAATTGGTAATTTGGACATTTTCGATTTCAGACAGTGAAAATAAAAGCACATTGGAAGTATCCACTTTTTTTTTCTTTGTCAAGGAAATTCCAATTTAAATGTCGCTCTTAGCTTGGCTGCATTTGTAAAAATGTAAGCCATCCGGAAATTGATTATACTGTAGGGTGAAATGTAAAAGGAAAATATCTCCAAACTTGCTCAGGTGTTAATTTTCTAAAAGTAAACTACTACAACATGAGGAATTGACTGCATGGGATTTAACTAACGGCCCTCTTCAACGTTTAAACCAGGTTTTAACTTTCCCTCCACCTTAAAAAAAATCTTGCATTAAATATTAATGACTCATTAAACACTCCCTCCAGGTTTTTTATACTACATTTTCAGTAAAAGAAAATCATTTCTCTTCATAAAAATATTATTTATTAGTGAATAATGAAAGACAAAAAAATGTCGAGGACAAGTGAACAAACTCCAATAATTAAACAAGTGTTCATATTTAGTTTGCAGCATTAACTCCATGGCTGTTTCACATTTTCATGTTGATATTACATTTCTAAGCTTAAGACCTAATAACCTCAAGAAAACTTCTAGCAGATTCCTTTTGGCTTTCTCCTATTTCTGGACAAATAGCAATAACGCCGAAATTTAGGACTGAGCTTTGGCAAGTTACCATTTTACCTGAAAAATCAATTTTGTTGAAAAACATATGATGTTAATGAACAATCATAAAAATTAACTTACATTTCAGAGAAATGCTGCAATTAAATCGCAGTTCTAATTTAATTTTATGGCAAAATTCCTTTGCTAATTTCACGAAATCTTTACTTTCATAAGGATCTCTCAGCTCCAATGATTTCAATCCTTCGCTAATAACAAGCTGGGAAATTGTGTCCTTCTATTCCTTGTAATCCGGACTGATTCCAAAAGCTTCAAATCCTTTTTCTATGTTCAGTGTCTGCTCATCACTAATATCAGACAAAATCTATTATTAAAGCTAGACATGCTATCGTTAAAGAATGTAATACAATAGATTCTCTTTGACGATTTGATGTTAAAATCAGCATCTTTCTGATTCAAAATGCATTGTTTAGGATGGTGGCTGAATGCTTGCATACATATAATTCTTGGATCAAAGCTGGTGAAAATTATGTCATATACATTTTCATAAATTGTGGTGGAGATCTGTAATGCAATAGCACATTATTATGTTAAAGAATCATTTAAAAGCACTAAGGTGTTTCCTTGAACTTCATCATTTAGTTCCGCGGGCACCAATTAACTTTCACTAAAAAAACAGAGCGCTTGAAAGTCTGACATAATTCTTGAAGCATTATTATATCCATTTCATCGGGAATACATCCATTAGAATATATGCCCAGAAATTCATATCGGTATTATATGATTCTCTGCCAGTGAGAATTTTTCCATCTCTTGTATAAGAACCTTGGAACGACTGATTAATTTGAATACATGAATTAGTTTTCAGTTCAAAAAGTATTCCTTGGACTCTTAAGTATGCTAAAAATTCGAGAGGAAAAAAATATGATTATAGTTTACATATTTAAGATTTATTAAATGATTATGATTATCGAGATTTATGAAAATGATATGATTATCGAGCTGGCCCTTTTAATTTGCAGTGATGCAGTAGAGAAACAATAACAGTAAACCATAACAAGAACTTTTACTGTTTAGCATTATGTTGCTTAGATCTGAAATATAAATTTTTTTAATGTAATTTGGAAGATTTGTTAAATTTGTTCAATATACAGAATGTTTTGATTGGTGTTAGGAAACACCATGATATGGCAAGATTTTTATTTCTGATTGTTATAGAGGTCGACTTGGCATGGCTGGTCTCGTAACGTGTGGCGAACAACGAAGTTAAGCTTCTGAGTTCGCGGCGCAAAACACGGATTGGTGTGACCATCGAAACCTCGTTCTATCTAGCGGAGTAAGTTGGAACTTACTAGTATACTCGCATGCAGGCGCTGGGTAAATTTCGATGCTGGTATAACGTTAGTTTCAAATAAGCTAGACATTGACGTGCTTAAGCACGTTTGCGAAGTTGAAATCGTTTCAGCATAAACCGACGGACCCCCGTTTGGCTTTCTTTGGTATATTGGGATCGAGACTTTGTACTTCTTAGGATTTCCTAAAAAGCAAGAAAAAAACAACTTTTTTGAACTATAAAATCAAAGACATGAGTTACCGTTTTCTTGGATTTCCTCTACGGTGTAGTCCCTCGGAAATCCGTAACGGGGGTTAGCCTGGCTAAACAATATTCTTTTTAGTAACCTCTAAACTTGCCCTAATCAAACAATAATAAAATGAATCTCGCCATTTTAATTTTTGAACAATTTTTACACGATGGGCTTACGTCTGCGTTCAATCCATAGAAAATTACGCTATTAGACGCGTTCGGAAATCTGATCAGAGATCTCGGACTTCTCGGAGATGATAATCGAATGCCGATATCTCGATATAAATCAAACGCCATGTCTACCCTTGGGGGTCATGTACATATTACGTAAGCATGTTAAGGGGGGGGAGGGGGTTTCGTAAATGCTTACGACACCTTACCAAGGGGAGGGGGGGGTCTCACACTTTCTTACGTAAGCTTTTTTCTACTCTGCTTCGGATTGGTCCATAAATAATCCCTTCTTATATTAATGTCATTTATTAACCAATCCGAAGCCGGCCGCCATTTTACCATGATAGCAGCCAGAGCCCCCCTCGGATTTAGTTTGCCGTAAAAATCCTCATTAGCTTTCACTAAAAAAACAGTTTGCTTGAAAGTCTCACATAATTCTTGAAGAATTATCATATCCATTTCATCAAGAATACTTCCATTAGAATATATGCCCAGAAATTCCATATCAGTATTATAAACTTCTCTTTCGGTGAGCATTTTTCCTTCTGTTGTATAAGAACCTTATGGAATGACTGATTAATTTGAATACATGAATTATTTTCAATTTGAAAAGTACTCCTTGAAATCTTAAGTATACTTAACAAACAAAAAGAAAAAAAAAGCTGTAAAAGATTTTTTGGAGATGTAAAATGGTAAACCAGCTTAAAAATCGTTTTACCTTTGCGGGGTGCATCATGTTGTAGCAAGTGCTTTTCAATCTCTTTTAGAACAGGAGATTCAATTGTAACCGTAAAAAACCCTAATTCGTAAGAAAACGGGATAGCCTTATGTCCTTCGTACTGTTAGTGAGGGTCGTTAGCGAGGGTCCTGTTCACGTCTGTTTTTATAGTCATCCCAAAGCTCATCCTCCACTTTTTCTAATTCACTCTTCTTTATAACATTTCTTCATTATGTTAAGACTAACGCGCGCTTTTCCTGTCCTTTTTAAATGAAAAAAAAGGAGCTTTCGCTATTTTGATTACTACACAAAAAAACGATTTCGATTGTTCCTTAATATGAATCCTTTATTGCAAAAAGGAGTCTTAAACAACCATTTTTGTTTTGATTTTTCAGCATGTAAGGAAACGTTCAAGTATTACGTAAGACCTTTTTTCGGTTTTTTTGGACCCCTTCCCCCCCCCCCCCCCTTCGTAAGAATAGTAAGATTTCTTCAACCCCCCCCCCTATTATATTACGTAAGATTTTCGCGGACCCCCCCCCCTTTTTTTTAAACGCCAATTTTAAATTTAAGTAATATTTTTCTTAAATCTAGATTTATAGTTCATACTCATATCCCTGAAGATGACTACAATTGGCACAAAATCTCATCAAAAAAGTAAATTTTTATTTCTTAAAATTTTTTGAAAAAAAGTTTCAATTTTTCTACTTTAGACATTCGAAAAAAAATTAAAACAACATAATTTTTGAAATGAAAAAAAAAAAAAAAAAAAAAAAAAAATTCTAACAATAAGTCATAATGGAAAATCTTACGTAAGATTTGCCAAACTCCCCCCCTCCCCCTAGTAAGAAATCGTAAGATTTTCTAGTACCCCCTCCCCCTCTTTCGGTCTTACGTAATACTTGAACGCTCCCTAAAAGTCGGTAAATGTAATGTAAACAAATACACGTAACGTGAGAACACAGAAAAAATATAATAGTGAGAACAAAGACGGGACATTACATTTGATATTTCATACTTGTCGCAAAAGCGCGGGATATTTGAATTCTTCGATTACACCTTCCGTTTTTTTTTTTTTTTTTTACCTAAAAGTACTAGAGTTTGAAAATATGAATGAGAATTTTAACCGGACTCCCAACTTTACTGTTATGACTGGTTTTTACGATTCCATACTTTTTGTATTGTAAAAAAAAAAAAAAAAAAAAAAAAAAAAAATTTTCTAAAGTTTCTGGGGTTGAAAAGAAATAATAAAAAATTTTTGTAAATTTTGGTATTCAAATTTTATTCATTCGCTAATCAGGAATTCCGTCATTTCCCCTGACAATTTAATTTGAAAAGAACTTTTAATATTTTAATATATAAAGACGTGTACAGCTTACATGTGGTTCTGCCAGAAAAAATTGGGACATTTTCGATTTCAGATAGTGAAAATTAAATCAAGTTTTAACCGTCGGTTTGCAATATGCTGAAGAAGTAATTTTTTGTAACAACTACTCAAAATTTCTTGAAGAATCATTAATTTTGATTGATTTTTTTCTTTTTCGCCTTTCAGTGAAAACTGCCAGCTAGAGGTGGACGACGGATTTTTTTACTTAACAAAATCGGTCGACGAACAAGTTAATCAATTGTTGAGATTACGAGAACAACAATTTTGATTGTCTGGAAAGGAAAGGGAATTTGTTAATAATCAAGTCTCAAAACTTTGCTTCGGTAAGGGTCGGCATTCCATTCACCCAAATACTGCTCTTCGGTCTTTTGATGACAGTCAGCAGCTGCCGCGAATTTTTTTACGAAGACACATAAAGGGCTTATTGGCTGCCACCGAGTTACCATAAGGCTTGTGCCCCAAAATGTTTTTGGATTTTCACCCATCGATAAGACCTAGTGAGAGGGTAAAGGCCAAATATCTTCGCAAAAAAAAAAAAAATTCTTAACTTTTGGCCGATTTCTTGATGAAAGAAAAATTTAGAAGCACCTCTACTTAGGCCTATTTTTTACGCATTTTTTTGGCTGCAGTAGCGAAATTTTGGTCCGGCAAACGCTAACATATAGAAAATCTTTTTTTTTCTCTTTAAATGGCCATGCCTTTACATAGCCCTTTGGAAGAGCTTTTTTTCCGTTTCCTCGATTCTTCAATCAGACAGCATAAATTTTCTCTGCCAAAAAATAAAAACTGAATTAACATTCCCATTCCCATTCCCCACGTCAAAAACGGATTTCATTTCGACCCTAATATTTGACCTAATTTACCCTCTCCTTAGGCTCTATCGGTGTGTGAAAGTACAAAAAAAAAAAAAATAACAAACCTTACGGTAACCCGGTGGCAGCCATAGTTTAGCCATTGAATAGTAGGGCGGGTCGAAAAACGCGAATTTTTGAATTTGAAAACGCCTGATATGGGAATCGATGCCTTTTCCTAATTTTTTTTAGGATTTTTTAAACGACATTTTGAGGTGCCGCAATGGCCTTGAAATTTCCAAAAAGCCCCTTGAGGACCAAAAATGAAAAATTTTTTTCGCATAAAAGACCGTCGTTTCCTATTAAAAATTTTGCGTAAATTACGAATTTGAAGTCAAAAATGAGTTTTGGTGCACAGTTTTTGAACCACATGCCGGATTCCAAAATTCCGAAAATCTTGTTATGGCTTTCTGTCTGTGCCTCAAAAACCGTGCACCAAAACTAATTTTTCACTTCAAATTCGTAATCTACGCAAAATTTCCGATAGGAAACGACGGTTTTTTATGCAAAAAAAATTTTTTATTTTTGGTCCTCAAAGGGCTTTTTGGAAATTTCAAGGCCATTGCTGCACCTCAAAATGTTGTTTAAAAAATCTGAAAAAATATTAGGATTAGTATTTATTATAAAAAGGCATCGATTCCCATATCAGGCGTTTTCAAATTCAAAAATTCCGTGTTTTTCGACCAGCCCTATTGAATAGTAAGCCTCATCAATAAAAAGTTAAATTTGATTTTTTTTTACTTCGATAAGTTACTTTTTTTGACTATTTAAGGGCATGGATGTATTTTGATTTTAAGAAGAAAAAAAAACATTTAATTATAAATCCAATCCTTTTAAATTCAATTATGACGTTGATTTCTTCTTACTTAAATCCGAAGAAATCGACGTTAAAATTAGAAAAAAAAAAAAGAAAAAAGAAAACCTTTTGAATAAACTTAAGGTTAGTTCAACCGATTAAGGATTTGTTTTCTTCCTTTGAATATTTTTTTACGAAACGACCAGGGATCCGAAACCGATGCCGACGCCACCAAGCATCGATCATATTCAATGCCGCCTTTTATTCCAATTTCATTGAAAAAAAAAAGAAAAAAATCATTTAAGAAAATGTAATGATTTTTAAAATTTTGAAATCAGGGGGCAGAATCCGATGCCGATCCCAATGCTAGCCGGGCCAACTAAATATCTTAAGTCGATGCCGATGCCGATGCCGATGCCGTTTTCGGATATTAAAAAAAAATCCGATCCCGATGCCAGAATCGGCATCGGCTAAAATTTTCAAGCTTCGGATCCCGGAAAACGACGTACTGGGTTTTACTTTAATTTACCCTTAATATATCATTTGCAATATTTTCTCGCTGTATTCCGAGTATTCAACGGAAAACATGGCTATAACATTTTTTTCTGGTGACCAAATCGCACTGAAATTCTGAGCCGAAAGTTAAACAGAGATAGAGATGGTTTTTTTTTTTTTAAAGGAAATTTCAATTTAAATTTTGCTCTTAACTTGGCTGCATTTGTAAAATAAAATGTAAGCATTTTATTTGTCGATCCGGAAATTGATTATACTGTGACGTGCAAAAGAAAAATATCTCTAAACTTGCTCAGGTATTAATTTTCTAAAAATAAACTACTACTAAATCAGCAATTGACAACATTCTCTTGAAGGTTTAAACCAAGTTTTACCTTTCCCTCCACCTTACTAAAATCCTGCATCTAATATTAATGACTCATTAAACACTCCCTCAAGGTTTTCTGTACTACATTTTCAGAATAAAAAATTCATTTCTCTTTATAAAAATATTATTTTATTAATGAATAACGTAAGAGAAAAAAATGTTGATGACAATTGAAGAAACTCCAATAATTAAACATGTATTCATATTTAACTTGCAGCAATAACTCCATGGCTGTTTCACATTTTCATGTTGATACTTTATTTCTACACTTAACACCCGACAACCGCAAGAAAATTTCTAGCTGATTCCTTTTGGCTTTCTGTTATTTCTGGACAAATGCCAATAACGCCGAAATTTAGGATTGAACTTTGGCAAGTAATTATTTTACCTGAAAAATCATTTTTGTTGAAAAACAAATGATGTAAATTAACAATTATAAAAATTTACTTACATTCCAGAGGAATGCTGAAATTAAATCGCAATTCTAATTTAGCTTTATGGCAAAATTCCTTTGCTAATTTTACATAATCATTACTCTTATAAGGATGTATAAATTGCAATGATTTCAATCCTTCGCTAATAAGAAGCTGGGAAAGTCTGTCCTTATATTCTGTGTAATCCGGTTCGATTCCAAAGACTTCAAATCCTTTTTCTATGTTCAGTTTCTGCTCATCACTAATATCAGACAGAAACCTATCAAAGCTTGACATACTGTCATTAAAAAATGTAATATAATAGATTCTATTTGACGATTTAATGTTAACATCAGCATCTTCCTGATTCAAAATGCATTGTTTAGGATGGTGGCTGAATGCTTGCATACATATAATTCTTGACTCAAAGCTGTTGAAACTTATGTCATATACATTTTCATAAATTGTGGTGGAGATCTGTAATGCGATAGCACATTATTATATTAAAGAATCATTTAAAAGCATTAAGCTTGGACTTACATCATTTAGTTGCGGACACCAATTAACTTTCACTAAAAAAACAGTTCGCTTAAAAGTCTCACATAATTCTTGAAGAATAATCATATCCATTTCATCAGGAATACTTCCATTAGAATATATGCCCAGAAATTCCATATCAGTATTATAAACTTCTCTTTCTCTGAGCATTTTTCCTTCTGTTGTATAAGAACCTTGGAATGACTGATTAATTTGAATACATGAATTAGTTTTCAATCCGAAAAGTACTCCTTGAACTCTTAAGTATGCTTAACAAACAAAAGGAAAAAAAAGTGGTCACAGTTTTCCTGTAAAAAAATTTTTTGGAGATGTAAAATGATAAACCTAGCTTTAAAATCTTTTTACCTTTGTGAGGTGAATCATGTTGCAGCCAGTGCTTTTCAATCTCTTTTAGAACTGGAGATTCAATTGTAATCGTAAAAAACCCTAATTCGTAAGAAAACGGGATAGCCTTATGTCCTTCGTATTGTTTATAGCGAGGGTCCTGTTCACGTCTGTTTTTATAGTCATCCCAAAGCTCATCCTCCACTTTTTCTAATTCACTCTTCTTTATAACATTTTTATCACTCATTATGTTAAGACTAACGCGCGCTTTTCCTGTCCTTTTTAAATGAAAAAAAAGGAGCTTTCGCTATTTTGATTATTACACAAAAAAACGATTTCGATTGTTCCTTGAGTAGTTTATTGCAACAAGGAGTCTTAAAGAACCAATTTTGTTTTGATCTTTCAGCATGTAAATGTAACGTAAACAAAACAAATACACGTGACGTGAGAACAAAGATGGGATATTGGACATTGGCTATTTGATAATTGTCGCAAAAGCGCGATTTTTGAAACTGCGCGGGATTTTTGAATTCTTCGATTATACCTTCCGTTATTTATGATTTGGAAATACTTTTTTTTTTTTTTCACTTATCTGCTTACCGCAGGTCTGTTTATTCTATAATTATGCTTTCGCAGGTTGGGTGCAGTTGGCTTAGAAGGATTACAAGTGCAATCACAGAAGAAAAAGTTATACAGAAAGCCATTTCAGTAGGGTATATGAGGGGTATCAAAGTTTAGTTCCTTGAAGTCCAAACAGATTGCGATGCTATTGAGCTAAGCTGCAAAAAATGAAATAGCCAGAAGAGGAGTATTATTTCACTTTCGGTTTAGACTTCAGGTAATGTTACCACAGAAGAAAAAGTTATAAATTTTTAATTTTTATTAGGTTATAACTTTTTTAATTAAGTTATAACTTTTTCTTCTGTGGTGCAATGATGGTAAAAATGATTGCACTTATAATTCTTACCATCACCGCCAGGGGAGGAGGCTTTGGCGGTCACCCATCCAGAGGGTGGCCGTCATCAACGCTGCTTAACTTCGTTGATCACGAGCCGCTTAACTGGAGAAGGCACCATTCCGATCCCTATTGCAAATTTAAAAAAAAAAAAAATTGTCATATATTTTTGAATGTTCTAAATAATTAAGAACGAAGCACAATTTTCCAGATTAGCAGATCGGGGGAAGAAAAAGGGGAAAAAATATAATCAGGCAGGCACTTTATTAGGCAAAATCTTAAAAACATCATTCAACTTGTATTTTACATGAAGCTACTTTTAGGTGTTGAAAATTTTTTTTTCTATCGTAATAACAATAACTTATCATAAAACAAATGATCGACAAATTGTCGCTTTCAGACCTATTTATTCTTAGAATAAATACAAGTTAGCTGGAGTATGCTTAATTGGTCCTAAAAGTACTAGAGTTTGAAAATATGAATGAGAATAATTTAACCGGACTCCCAACTTTACTGTTATGACTGGTTTCCACGATTCCATACTTTTTGTATTGTAAAAAAAGAAATTTTCTAAAGTTTCTGGGGTTGAAAAGAAATAATAAAAAATTTTTGTAAATTTTGGTATTCAAATTTATTTATCCGTTTTTCAGGGATTCCGTCATTCCCCCTGACAATTTAATTTGAAAAGAACTTTTAATATTTTAATATTTAAAGACGTGTACAGCTTACATGTGGTTCTGCCAAAAAAAAATTGGGGCATTTTCGATTTTAGATAGTGAAAATTAAATCCAATTTTAACCGTCGGTTTGCATTCTGCTGAAGAAGAAATTTTTTGTAACAACTACTCAAAAATTCTTGAAGAATTATTAATTCTGTACGTCAGAGCCAAAAGGTTCAATATGCAAATTAAAAATGGCCGTTTGTTATGGGTAAACAACGTTTAGCAGACATCTTTAATTTTCATATTGAACCTTTTGGCTCTGACGTACAGAATTTTGATTGATTTTTTTCTTTTTTGTCTTTCGGTGAAAACTACCAGCTAGATGTAAAAGAAGAAAACGAATTTAATTTTTATTTTAATTTTAATTTTCATCGTAATGATTATTGAATTTTTTTTTCTCTATCACATTGACAACCATCAATCCAACGGTTCTTTATATATATATAAAAAAAAAAAAAAAAAAACAATTAATAATAAATAAATAACTAAAAAAATAAATAGATTTTGAACACTAAATTTTTTAAAGGTTTTAGCTGCGATTTATGCTTATAGTTGTGGAGTGGATTTCCAGCGTTAAGCAACGAAAATTTAAAAATTATTTCTGAAGACAGTTTGTCAAGTTTGACTGAGCTGATAATTTTTTTCACATTTCGAAATCTTTCAAGTTTTCATGTTGAACCAATTGAAAAACCACCCCCACAGCATAATAATGTCACTCACTATTTACGTCCGTCTATATCAATGTGTTTTAGCTGCCTCTTAAATCTCATTTTTAAGAAATTCTGATTCGAAAACTCATGCAAAGTAGAGCTGTTAAGGGGTCTACATTAGGGTGTCCCTTATTTTGCGAATTTTCGAATTTAAAATTGCATACGCTCTAAATCGGTGATCTATGGTACACTGATAAGCCTTATTTTTTTCCAGATTTTTTTCGAACACCGGAAATCGTGCCGGCTTGGGCTTTAAGTTCCGAAAATTCCCATAAGAAAAAAAAAGTCGAAATTTTTTTTTTTTTTTTTTTCGCGGAAAGACGTCGTTTCCTATCGGGAATTTTGCGTAGATCACGAATCTGAAGTCCGTTTTTTTAATATCGGGTCCGGTTTTTGAGCTAGAGGAGGAAATGTGACAAGAAAACCTGGTTAAGTGACAAAACGCACTACGTCCTAAGTTTTGCTCATATTTTGGCTTCCAGCTCAAAAGCCGTACCAGATTTAAAAAAACGGGCTTCAGATTCGTAATCTACGCAAAATTCCCGATAGGAAGCGACGTCTTTTCGCGAAAAAAAAAAATTGTCGACTTTTTTTCTCTTATGGGAATTTTCGGAACTTAAAGCTCAAGTCGGCACCCTTTCCGGTGTCCAGAAAAATCTGGAAAAAATAGGGCTTATCAGTGAACTATAGATCACCGATTTAGAGGGTGTGCGATTTAAAATTCGAAAATTCCCAAAATAAGGGACACCCAAATCTACATTTAACCTACTTAAACTTGGTATTTATCGCCAATCTTCGTCCCAGAGATGGCACTTAGAAGAAAAAGCCCAATTTAGCCACGATTCATTAAAATTACAATAGAGGCAACTTTAACTAATTTCAATAAAATTCGAAAAAAAAAAAACAATAGACTAAACCAAAAAAAAAAAAAAAAAAAGAAAGGTTAAGTATTTAACATTTAAGTAAAATGCACATTTGGATTCTTATTGCACTAAAGGAAAAAAAAATTTCTTTTCAGAAAAACGACAGCCTCACATTTAAATGCATTCACAAATACAAATTCTTTCTATTAAAGCTGATATACCGCGACCTTAGGGCCAAAGGATGATTTTTTCGTCATGTTTCTCATAATTTAGAGTCACTAAGATTTACCCTAACACCCTCTGACCCCAAGGCCTCAATATTTTACTAAAATACTACTCGGCGCTGCCTGTCCAACTTGAGCAGGCAAGCCCAAACACGACGAAATCAACGAAACAAATCAATGCTTCGTTATTTTACAAAAAATCAGCGGGGTTGCTCGGAATCCCGGTGACCTCCCAAATCGTCGCCGCTAACCTCCTGGAATGCTCCAAAACGCACGACGAAGTCGCCAGGCCCAGATGAATGCAAAAAAGCTCGTAGCACTGAACTTTGCTCGGTGACATTTTCGGGAAGCAAGCCTCGATGAGCCTCCTGTAAAAATCGTCGATGACGATCCCCGCCGGCGGGAAATTTTTAATCACCGTCGTCGGATATATTTTCGGTTTCAACGGTGACCCCGACGTGTCCTCGAACCACAAAAAATACGCGTAATTAAAAGTCGTGTCCTTCCACATCATGGACAAATGTCCCTCTTGCAAATGGGACCTGGCGAAATCCACCATCGACCAGATTTTTTTCTTGGTTAAAAGGGTCGTTTCCTCCGAATTGAAATCCAAACTGGGGGCCGTGAGCCTGTGGAGGTGCCGGTCGATGTATAAAAAATGAACTAAACCGGGGAATTCCTCCAAGTATTTGTTGATGCTCAAGGACGCTCTGGATCCGAGGGTGAAATTCCTGAGAGCTTTGACTTTTAAAAAATCGCTGAAGTCCTTCAATCGATTCCGAACGCCTCTGTAAACGGAATCGATCACGGATTTATGATCGAACAGGACATTCTCATCCAGGCAAGTCAGCTGGAGCAACAATTTCAAACAATCCATAAACCCGGTCGTGCTGGATTCGATCCTCATCATCAGCTCCGAATCCGGATTTTTAATAAACTCGACGTATTTTTTCCTTATGAAATCCCATTTCGTGTGAAGATTTTTTTGACACTGATCCACGGATTTATTTTTTAATTTTTTCAAACCGTCGAATATTTTCTTCATCCCGGAATCCAAAAATTCGAACGCGTGCCGAACTCCGTCCACGTCCTTTTGCATCTGCATGTTTTGCAAGGCGTTCAGGGAATGGAACGCGTCGTTCAAACCCGTCGAAACCAAATTATTCCCGCATTCAAACATGAGGAGCAAGTAAACCCCGTCCGCTAATTTCCCTATATGCACGGCGTGAGGATTGATTCCGTTTAACAAAATTAAATGACTGCTCATGTCCGACGTTAAATTCTCTAACGTTATGCTCGGTCTAGACTCTCGGATGTTATAAGAACTTGAATCTGAGAGCAACGGGGAATCAGGGAATTCGAATTCCGATTCTTCCGTTTCGGTTCCGCTCTGCATCAAGCTTTCCCTCGGGAAAAGATGAAGACTTTCGGTTAACAACCCGAGGAAAATAATATCAGCAGGTATTAATTCCTGGGCGTTTCGACTAGAATACAAAGATAAAAATTTATTCTCGACTAGAACCAATGCATGAATTTTTGTAAAATCAGTCTGCGATTGTAGTTTTTCTACAGCTTCTTGTAAAGCTTTCAATGTTGCGGAACTTAAATCATTATTCACCATTAATTGTTCTACAGCTTCGACTAAAACAGCTTGATCGGAATCCTGTAACGCCAACCATGTATCCAACAGCAATGATAACAAAATTGATCTGTTTCTATTTGTATTTAATAACGGCACATTAGGTCCACATAAATGTTTGACTAGCGAAATACATATACCAAGCGTCCGATTTAGCTTCTCCACAGGCAACTCACCAATGTGCACAAACAAATATCCCATATATTCGTTAAAAACAATGTTAATCCCATCTTCACATTGGATAGATGTGTATGAATTCCCGAACTGACATGTCATCAACCTCTGGGATGTGATTATCGGAGAAAACAACTGAATAATAACATTTGAGCTCAGCTTAGGAGGATCAGACACTTCGATATCATTTTCAGGGACTAATCCTTGAGATTTTGCTATCCTATATACATGTTTTAAAAATTTTTTATCGCTTTTGGTGTAGAGTATGTCATTGAGTTGATCAAATACTAAGATGCATTTCATTTTAAAGAGCTGAAAAAGAAAAAAAATAATTTTATTAAAAAGTTTTAAAATTAAAAAGAGAAAAAAAAAAAAAAAAAAAAGATTGTGATTACATAACCAATATTCTAATATTCAGAAAAAATAAAAACGTGATACTTACTATTAAGCGAACATGTGTCCGTTTGAAAATGTAAATATTTAATGTGACAGCTTCTTAAACTCACAATTAAATAATAACAGAGGTTAATAAACAACCCCCAACGAAGGCAAATAAATAATAAAAAATTATCAATCCGGCTTTTATTTACTAACAACATTCGGTCGACGACACGGGGCTGCCAACATAACAACGCGAAAGTCCTTGAAACAGGGATGATGTTTAAAACTTAAAGAAAAAAAATTTACTGTGTCCGTGCCCATGTATAGCAGCCATTTTTTTTTCAATACTTAGCTTATGCCTTCCCCTCGATTTCCCCTCTAAATGAATCACATGGATACAGTTTAAACGTTAAAACGTTAACGGTTAACATTAACGGTTTAAAACGTCAAATATTTTCAGTCCTTTAAAGGCCTACTTCCTTGAAACAATAAAATTGAACAATAAAATACTGCGCTTAATAAAAATGTTTAAAACGTTAATGTTAAAAACAAAATCCTTGAAATATAAGTTCCTAGTTCCTTTCAACAGGAAAAACATGTCAATTTTACAGATAATTTTTTATTGTGGAGGCAGTATCGCTCAATTAATTTATTGTTAAATATAACTCTATACTTCAGCTAGCTGAACGGAGAGCTTGGATGCATTTCAGTGTATAACCACTAATACGGAAGGAGTAAAACAAGAAAACGAATGAAAACCGACTCACACCAAACGAGATTATCCTGTTTCTTTTCATGAACAGGATGGAATCAAGATTTTTTTTTTTTTTTAAATAAAATGTTAGACTCTTAATTTTCAAGCCTTGGGTTCAATCGATATTTTATTTTTTCAAATACCTTTGCATTTGTAATATTAGAACCGTATTATTGCGAAATACTTTATTTATTCGTTTCGTTAACACCTTAAGGCTTCATTTTTCTTTTTTAAAATTCTGGTTTAAAAAGAACTGTGAATCTGATAATCTTTTTCTTTTTCAACAAATTAAACACTGTTTTTTTCTTTTTCAAATATTTTCTTCTTCAATTAAAAAAAAAAAAAAAAGTATTCCTCGCTTTTTACAAAAAATTCCGTTATTATTACTGCTTAATTTACTTTATCAAAATCCAACAAACTATAACGATCTCCTGAATTATGACCTGCTCAAATTAAGAGGTTGCTTTCATCACGAGCACATGGAAGAGCGAACAGCGTGACTTGATTATATCGCCCGTTTCAAGGTCACCAATGCAAATCCAAATAGTATTCGACTATTTTTTCAGGGAAAAAAAAAAATTAGACATTTTTTGGCCATTTTTTTTTGTTTAAGAATGAAAGCTTAGGAAAAAATGTAGGTAAAGGAGAAAGCAAGCAGGGTTGAAATTGAAAATTTCACAGAAGTCCTGCTTCGATGTATTTTTTTCTTTTTTCAAAATTTTTGTTAAAAATATTTTTCTCAAAAATTTCTGAATTAAAAAGGTTCTTAAACTATATCAATAATTTTGCTTAAAAGCGATCCAAATTCTTTAATTTACATAGAAAAATGTGATGTGCTTTACACGACAAAAAGACGTCATCAGGCATGGTCACATTCTGAAACTATTTTACAAGTCAAAATTACGTCTTTAAGAATGACTGATAATAAAATTTGTCAGTAGATGACGTCAAGAAGACGTCTTATTAACGTCTAAATACCCTAGTAGCACATTACAATCTACACTCTATAGTGTAGATGTGATATAGTGTACACTATTACTAATCTACACTCTAGAGTGTATGGTGCCTAGGCAGGAAGCACTCTAGAGTGTGTGGTGCCTAGGCAGGATCCACTCTAGTAGAGTGTGTGGTGCCTAGGCAGGATCCACTCTAGTAGAGTGTGTGGTGCCTAGGCAGGATACACTCTAAAGTGTGTGGTGCCTAGGCAGGATACACTCTAGTAGAGTGTGTGGTGCCTAGGCAGGATACACTCTAGTAGAGTGTGTGGTGCCTAGGCAGGATACACTCTAGAGTGTGTGGTGCCTAGGCAGGATCCACTCTAGTAGAGTGTGTGGTGCCTAGGCAAGATACACTCTAGAGTGTGTGGTGCCTAGGCAGGATCCACTCTAGTAGAGTGTGTGGTGCCTAGGCAGGATACACTCTAAAGTGTGTGGTGCCTAGGCAGGATCCACTCTAGTAGAGTGTGTGGTGCCTAGGCAGGATCCACTCTAGTAGAGTGTGTGGTGCCTAGGCAGGATCCACTCTAGTAGAGTGTGTAGTGCCTAGGCAGGATACACTCTAGAGTGTGTGGTGCCTAGGCAGGATCCACTCTAGTAGAGTGTGTGGTGCCTAGGCAGGATACACTCTAGAGTGTGTGGTGCCTAGGAAGGAAGCACTCTAGAGTGTGTGGTGCCTAGGTAGGAATAACTCTAGAGTGTGTCGTTGTGGTTTGGTCAGTTTGGTTTGGCAGCCAAGTTTGGGAGGTTTTAGGGTTTTCGCTATTAAAAAAAAAAAAAGAAACGGGGAGGGGGGAGGGGAAGAAAAAAGAAAACCGAATCGAATCGAATCTTTTTAGAAAAGGGATGTCGATTCTTTCTTGGTCCGGTTCAGATCTTTTTTCAAAAACGAGGTCCAGGTCCAGGACAGGTTCAAAAACCATGGTGTCTGTGGCAAAAACGAAACTGATAATGGTTTTAGGTTCAGATTTGGTTTCATAATATAATAGTCGCTTTTTGGTTACGGTTACGGTTACGGTTACGGTTACGGTTCTGGTTCTAGTATTTTTCGCTCTAATGTATCTAAGGTTTGATTCAGTTCGGGTTAAACCATTTCAAATTAGGGGTCATTTTGGTGCATAATTATGGCTTTTGTACCAAAAAAAATTGAAACGTTAACGGATAAAACCAACTTGGTACGGTTTTGTTTTCCAATCCTGTAATTGAATGATTGCTATCCCAAGAATTTTTTCTCGATTTAAAATTCTTCATTTGCGATCTGCGCCCTTATACTGACCAACGATCAATTTTATACTGACTAAATTATAAATGTCTACTGATACTAGAGAATATTTACTGCCCAGAAAGTTAATTTAATACTGACATAAAAAATACAAGCCTATTATTTTTGTACTTATTATTTACACAAAGATTTGGGCACGCGTGATGTTTGCAAAATTTATGCATAATTTTTTAAATCATAAAAGCAGGAAAATTTGCAAATATTATGCTCAATCAACTTTTTTCCATTTTATGCATAATTATATTGGACGAGAAAAAATCATTTCCGGCAAAAAAATGTTAATACTATAAACATAATTTATGCAATTTTTAAGTATATCGAATTTTCTGTATAATTTATACATACAATTTATGCTTCTCTTTCCCGTACGCGATATACCCCATATATGTCTACCGTTCATTTTCACCAGAATCCATCTTACAGTTATTCCCAAACATTCGAACCCCAAATAGATCGGCTTTAAAAAAAAAGTCTAAAACGGTCATAAATGAACTGATGATGATATGGAACAGCAGTGATATGCATACGTTAACATACCAGGCTGGCCTCGAGCGGTAACAGAGTTCAAACATGGAATTTGTAATGAATGCCTTCGAACCGTTCTCTTTTCTTTTCAAAAAACGTTATATTTTTTTTTCTAAATCTAACATACAGCACGCATTTAAAAAAAAAAATGGATCCTCGTTAGCAACAAATCCTATTCCCTTCCACGACGCCCTAATTAATTTTTCTGCCTGACCTAATTTTTACCGAAAAAAAATAAAAAACTCCGCGACTTCAATCAGAAAAAAAAAATGCAAAAAAAATAAAAAGATGCAAGCGACGAAAGAAATGGAAAAAAAAAGAAAAAAAAAGAAAAAACAATAAACGCATGCAGATAAAAAAGAAAGGAGGAACATGCAAGGAGAATGAAGAGGAGGACGTTTTAATGTTTTGGATAAGAAGAGCTTGATCCTCCAGTGTGGCATTCACCTTGAACGTCATAACATCGCGATACTCCAGACACCGTAACCAAGATTATAGTTAATTGAACAACACAATAATCACGACTATTTGTTTTTTTTTTTTTTTTTAAGCTTGAACAAGTCGTACATTTTTTTTTCTTTTGTAATTTTTCTTTTAATTTTTTTTATAAGTGATTAGATTTACAAAAATGGATTATTATTTAATTAATGTAAGTACAATTTTTTTTTTCTTTCCGAAAATAGATGAAACATATTTTATGAAGATTTCTTTTTGTAATTCGTTATTAATGATTAACCGGCTGGCCGGTTTTTTTAACAGACTGAAAAATATTTTGATGAACTATTGGACTAATTTTTTTTAAAGAGGAAAACCCTCAATAAGTGAGCAAAAATAATTTTTGGAAGCGAAGTGGTATTTTTTAAACTTTAATGGTTGAGCTAGTCATAAGCTCTTAATTATTTAAAAAAAAATTGAGCTTTAGAAAGATCGGAATGAAAAAATTCATTTCTTTATAATGAGTTTGAAAAATTTAGCAATAGGAAATTTTAATGGAGTATGAAAGCTCGGTAACTCGATGATTCCGAAAATTCTGAATTTTAAAAAATTTGGGGATTGAAATTTCGAGAACTTGGAAACTAAGAAGCTGAAAAATTTTAGAACCTTCAAATGTATATTAATTAATGAAAATGGAAATGTAGGACTTTTTTAGGTCCATTTCTTAGAAAAATATTTTTAAAAAAAATATAGGACCCAAAATAAAAAACGTCCGTCAAAGCAATACAAGGTGGCTACAGAAACGTCCATCCGAAATTAATTGTATAATGCTCCTTTTGTCGAGACATTTCAGGCCTAAACGATTTTAATTGGGAAAATAATTAGAGAAAAAAATTTGTACAAAGTTGTGTCAACGTATTCGAAATTGGCCCACTCTGAGCAAAAATATAGGAAGAATATAGGACTTTATAGCAATTATAGGGCAGTAGGCATTCATTCGAGTCACGAACACTATTCTTTATGTAGAATTTTCGAACTGAATTTTCATTTAAACTTCCTGACAGTGGTCGCTAGTGAAGAGAAAAGCGGACATAAGTCCCATCTCAAGCTATAAAAAGGATCTGGGCGTCAAAAGCTTTGCACGGTAAAAAATTTTATGTTAAAAAGAAAAGTCCACACACAGTTTATGTTAAAATTAACATAATTATGTTGTCATTTTAACATAAATATGTTAATTTTTAACATAAAAAAAGCCCACACATGATTTATGTTACTGTTAACATAAAATTTTTTACCGTGTGGTTTTCTGTGTAGTTTAAAACCACCCATATTGAAAAATTCAAAATGGCGGATCCAATATGGCGGATGAAATTTCGAATTTTGCGTTGGTTTTTATAAAAATGTATATCAAGGGGTTTTCGGGGTTGCTGAATACGAATCTGATATCAGTTTCTACAAATTCAAGATGGCGAAGCTAATATGGCGACTTTTACCGACGTTCGTAAAAACTAGTATATAGGGTAGGGCGGGTCGAAAAACGTGAGTTTCTGAATTTGAAAACGCCTGATATGGGAATCGATGCCTTTTTATAATACTGTTAACTCTAATTTTTTTTTCAGAATTTTTGAACGATATCTTGAAGTGCCGCAATGACCTTGAAATTAATCGAAAATTTTGTTTTCGCATAAAAGACCTCGTTTCCTATCGGAAATTTTGCGTAGATTACGAATTTGAAATCAAAAATTAGTTTTGGTGCACGGTTTTTGAGCCCCAGACAGAAAGCCATAACAAGATTTTCAGAATTGAACGTGTGGTTCAAAAACTGTGCACCAAAAATAATCTTTTCAAATTCGTAATGCACGCAAAATTTCCGATAGGAAACGACGGTCTTTCATGCGAAAATAATTGTCATTCTTGGTCCTCAAATGGTCTTTTATGGAATTTCAAGGCCATTGCAGCACCTCAAAATGTCATTTAAAAAATCCGAAAAAAATTAGAGCTAATAGTATTATAAAAAGGCATCGATTCCCATATCAGGCGCGTTTTCAAATTCAAAAATTCGCGTTTTTTGACCCGCCCTAATATAGGAAATTTGTGGTCGCTGATTTCGAATCCGTCAGCATTTTTTTTAAAATTCTATACGCCATAGTTAATAGGGTAAAACACCGCTCATAATGACTTAAAATATATCAAATTTCTAAAAAAAAGCCGAAGGATTCCAAATCAGCGACCTCGAAAACCCCTATATACAAATTTTCAAGAACATCGGTAAACTTCAGCAAGTGCGGACAAAAACTCACCATATTAACTTCGCCACCTTCAATTTGAAGACACTGATAACAGATTCGTATTCAGTTACCCCCAAAACCCCTAGATACACAATTTTATTAAAATCGACGCAAAATTCGAAAGTTCATCCGCCATATTGGATCCGCCATTTTGAATTTTTCAATACGGGCAAGTGATTTTAAACTACACAGAAAACCAAAGCTGAAGAATGGGCCAAAGCTGCACAGTAAAAAATATAATGTAAATATGTTCTAAACGTCCACATAATTTTTTTTCTGTTGTTTTTCCCAAAAGGTAAACATAAACAAAAACAACATAAGAATTATGTAGACCTAATTGCGTTCATTTTGACATAAAATTTTTTACTGTATGAGAATTGACCCCCATGCAAAAATTAAGTTTTGAAAAGGCTACTATTGTACCTATTAAACTGAAAATTCCGATGTGGATGGATATTCCACCAGATCCCCTGGAGGCCCTTGAGGGTAGCCGATTTCAGTTAAAAGATTTTCTGAAATTGTGAATTTTCAATTTGTTACCGCTAAAGGCCGAAATTTCACGCTACAACATGTTGGAGTAACTTTTGTTGAGACAACATTAGGTCAACTTGTTGCAGCGTTAGAAACATGTTGAAGCGTAAAAACGTTTTACGCAACACTGAAAAATGAAAAATAAAAATTTGTAAATGTTGCGCAATATGTTGCCAACATGTTTCTATGCTTGCTAACAAGTTCAGCAACATGCTGGCAACATGTTTTAGCGTCAATTTTGGCTAAAGAAATAATTAGTCTTCATTCGTCCATCGGTCTTTTAATTTTTTTTAAAACTTTAAACACGTTCTAATATTACTTCGACAGAAAATTAGCTCCCTGAAACCGATCAAAAATGTAAATGAAAAACTAAAAACTTCAGTTTTTTTTTTTTTTCTTGGCTAATGCCGCGGCTAACATGACAGCTTCTCACACCTGACAACCAAACCAAGCACCGTCGCATCATAAATAAAGTATGCTTTGAATGCATTATGCATCCTTTCTCTTTCGATGTTCATATACAATCCTCTATCGTTTTCCTACTATTTATCTTGTCAAATCATGTCATTATAGATTATTCAATAATTCAAGAAAAATATTTCACGTCTTTCCATTTTTTTTTTTATAATTTTTTTTTTTTTTTTCCGCAACAGGAAAATTACCAGGAAATGTACAAATAAGCCAAGGACCAGAAAACTCCAATGAGGCCCATATACCGTACAGTGTAATGATATATCTAATTGCCTACGAAAAATTCCATATTTTGCGAAAAGGGATCCCCTGCAATGTTTTCACACCTACTCAGCGTGAACATTAAGTGAGAAAGCTAAAAAAAAAAAAAAAAAAAAAACGTGGGTGATATCTCATAAACATGATTTTAATATTTTTAGTTTTTTTTTTTTTTTTTTTTTTTTCTTCTCTTCTCAAATCGGTATGTACCCTTTTACAAGATTAAACCTAAACCAGTAAGAGCATTATCAAGTTACAAATTAGCTAACCGATATGTACTGTTACTCTTCTTATAATCGTCGAATCATAAATTTTTCTTGTTAGCTTCGCCTCCACTTCCTTCGCATTAATTATCCTTTTTTTTAAACTCGTATCGGTATAAACAAGAAAAAAAAAATAATAAATATTTTGCAGTATGTACACATATCGTTACCCCCAACCGACGAATTGGGAAGATTTATCGATGTCGCGAGACCCATAACAAGTTCTTTTTTAAAAAAATTGAAACTGGCCGATATTATTAAAAAAAAAAAAAAAAAAAAAAAGAAGGAAGATTTAAAGGAATTAAAAATTTTAAACATGTGAGGTGACACGGGGCATGAATTACCTATGGAATAATGTCGTCAAAAAGGAATTTTCAAACCGTTTCGGAATGTGACCTTTATTTTCTTCACAATGGAAGCTATGCCCTTATGACATTAATGTCTCAATTCGGTATGCGTTTTATTGGCACAGCATATCGTGAGCATCGTACGGGAACTGCGACCTCACAGGTTTTTTTTTTTTTTTTTTTCAATAGAGTCAAGATAACGCGGTAATTAAATGATCTTTAAAATGATCTTTTGTAAAACGTTTTATCTATCGATCAATAGCGATTATGCCTTATAAATGAAAAATCCTACGTACGAGATTTTAATCTTTGCAGCAATTTTTGTTTTATATTGAAGATGATTATGAAGTCATAAAAAAATATTGTTTTATTTTTGAGTATGAAACGGTTGGAGAAAAAAAGTGCAGTTTCCTCTTGTTAAAATAATCTTTTATAAAATTACCTAAGATTGCGCGGCAATACTGCCAATGTCGTAAAATGCTATATCCAGTTAGCATTAGATATTTGGGAATATTTGGGAAATATTTCATAAATGCCACAAATATCGGTAATATACATGTAATATTCGTAAGATATTGCAATGAAAACACCTTCGAAAAAGAGAGGCATAAGTCATATAAAAATCCGATATAAATTATGCACAAATTATGCATAAATTATGTATAAATAAAGATTGCAAATTCCCGACATATTTCCATTTCCGGGAATCAAAAATTCCCGTTTTAAAAAAAAAAAAATATACCCGGAAACCGGGATTCAGTTTTCGTTGGAATTTTTATTTCTCGGAAATAGAGAAATTAATTTTTGGATTCCTTTCCTGGTAATTCCGGAAAAGCCAGGAATTTATTTATAAGAAGAAAAAAAAGGAAAATAACGTTGATTTCTGTATTTTTGGGAACATAAGCTCGGAAACAAGCGGAATTATGTCGAAAGAAATTTTCTCATGTTATTTAAAGGGCACGCTTTCGGGAAGAATGGAAATTATGTTCAAAAAATTTCTGATTTTTATAAATTTTCTCCCAAATATTGAAAATTTTATGTGATAAATGGTAAAAAAGTTGATAAAACTGCTATTTTTCCAATGTTCCCGTTCCCGGGAAAAAAACTTGTCGATCTCGTTAATTAAGAATTCTCGAAAACGAGAAAAATTCCAGTCCCGGGAAGCGGTATTCCAGACAACTTAAGAAAAAAAAAAGATTCCTGGGAAATTTTTTGGGGAAGAAATCAATTCTTGTCCCGGGATTCTCGGGACGGAAATTATCGGGAGCAATCTCTAATAAATAAGTGTGTATAAATAAATGTATGAATAGGTATGCAAAATGATGTATAAATAAGTATGCATAAATTATGTATAAATAAATATGCATAAATTATCGATGAATAAGAAGGCATAAATGATTTATGAATAGGTATTCATAAATTATGTATAAATACATATGCATAAATTATCGATGAATAAGTAGGCATAAATTATTTATGAATAGGTATTCATAAATTATGTATAAATACAAATGCATAAATTATGTATAAATACATATGCATAAGTTATGTATAAATACATATGCATAAATTATGTATAAATACATATGCATAAATTATGTATAAATAAATATGCATAAATTATGTATAAATATATATGCATAAATTATCGATGAATAAGTATGCATAATTATTTATGAATAGGAATTCATAAATTATGTATAAATACATATGCATAATTATCGATGAATAAGAAGGCATAAATGATTTATGAATAGGTATTCATAAAATTCATAAATTATGTATAAATACAAATGCATAAATTATGTATAAATACATATGCATAAATTATGTATAAATAATATGCATAAATTATTGATGAATAAGTATGCATAAATTATGTATAAATACATATGCATAAATGATGTATAAGTAATTATGCATAAATTACGTATAAATAAGTATAAGAAAAAAATGAATAAGCACAATATTTGCAGATTATCCTGCTTTATAAATTAAAAAAATTGTTAAGCATAAATGCAAAAATTAAGCTTACCCCGATTTTCTAGCTTAAAAAAATTGTGCATATTGTAAAAATGATGCTGATGCATATTCAATTTTTGGTGCTTAAAAAATATGCATAAACCTTGTAAAAATTATGCATGTACCAGGAGCGATACCATTGTCCCTTAAAATCCCTGGTAAAAATTTGGCCAGACTGGCCGATAATGACTGAAATGTAACAGGTATCAGGCTGGATTCGAGCTGGATTTTGTTGGAAATTGGATCCAATACTGATCCAAGATCGATATTGTTGATCTAGATTGATTCAATAATGAATCAAGATTGAAAACAGTTACATTTCAGTCAGGTTTTTCAACTTGAATCAAAGCCGGATCAGTAATGTTAGGGAATAAATTTTTACCAGGGATCTGACGCAATATTTTTTCAGTTTTTTCAAACGCCGAATTACTTTTTTTAAATTGACCAAACAGACCTACATCATATGCCACCTTCCTTCCCTTCCTAGTAGTGGATACGTACCCCCAACATCGTTGCTTCAGCACTAGGACCCATTGAAAAATTATGGAACAACAACGATACTGACTATTTTCAAAATCTCATGTCCTGTCTCTATTGGCCAATTAATCGGCTACAAGTAATTGTACAGTACCACTGGAAATGCTGTATGTTTTTAGACTTTTTTCTTCTACTGCAATTTTTTTTGTTTTTTATTGTTTCCACTATTTTTTCGAACACGAAAAATAATGAAAACAAAAAAAAGATGGAAGCAGAAGAAAAAAGTCCAAAAAATACAGAATTTCCGGTTGTGCAATTAATTGTACCTTCCAATTAATTCTTCAATGAAGACAGAGCATCACTCCATTCAGCAAAAGCAAAAACGTCTTGTCAGCACTCCTGAGACTGCACTATCGGTAGCATCTTTATAACAAAGCCTCCGCGATTACAAGTTCGTTTATTTTGGTCTTAATGTACTTATTTTCTCCTTCCTTAATTTTTATTGAATAAAATTCTACCTCACTCAATCGGTCAAATACCATTAACAAATAAATAAAAAGAAAAAAATTGTTTATCCATTCAATAACCAATCTCATTCCTCACGAACACCACTCCAATGCCATGCAGGGCCACGGTCAAGTTAAAGGATATTAATTTTAAAATCTCGAACCATACATATTATTATCTTCAACAATGGCTAAAAGGAGATTGATATCATAAAAAACTAACGCCCCCGACTTCAGAAGCAGTTTTTTAAATTTAGGACATCTTGATTTCCTATTCAATCATTATAATAATCAGCCGGTATTGTGCTGTTAAAAAATTTCAAACATGCTTCTAATTAAACAGTTTAGCATTTTAAATCGTGCTCTACCTGTCAAAAACAATTCCATTCCCGTCATATTTAAATAAGGATCATATCAATTTCACGTTTTTTAAACGCAAACATTTTTTTAACGGTATTTAATCGAAAAAAAAAATGTGCAACCATGTAAATTCTTTTTTTTTCGACATGGCAAAAAAAGAAGAAAATTAAACCTCACGAAACTTCGTCATCAATGGAAGTTGAAAAATTTCATACGGACGTGATATCAATACCAGATTTAACGCCTTTTGAAATATTGATTGACATTGATCTAAATCATGACGGATATATCGTCTTAATAATAAAAATTTATGAAAAGGTGCCACTAACATGTTTGTTTTTTTGATGGCTTGATTAATTAATTACATACGCGCAGGGGATCATTTTCAATATTACCTTTTTTTTTTTAATTTTAAGATTTTGATCTACTTTTTAAACTTTCGCGATTTCGTGCGAATTCGTAAATCGTAATTTATTTCCTACAAAAGGAAAAAAAAATTATCCAATTTTGTTTTGTTTTCACGTTACTTGTTCTTTGATGGAGTACGATCGTTTACTGTAAGTTGTACCAAATTCTTCAAAGTGTTTAAAATTTTCATGCCTTAGAAAAAAAAAAAAATTATTTTGGTGTAAAAACTTGGTTTTAGTCTTCAAAATATTTTCTTTTAAAGGCGACATAGGGTTTTCGCCAAAGATTAGAGTTTAGGCCAAACATTAAGTGTACGACCGGCGTGCTAATTTTTTTCCGAATTTCGCTTTTCAAGACACCTGTATTCGAAAAGTGATGCAAAAAGTGCATAAAACATATGAGAAATAAAATGCAAAAAAATTTATATAAAAAATGTATTACTTTTGTATTATCTATACAAAAACTTGCATAATTTTTGCAAAACTTTAGGCACATTTTTTTAAGCGCCAAAATTTAAAATATGCATATTTTGTAAACATTTTTTTTTTAAAGCAAAAAAATCTGGATATGCACAATTTTTCTTAATTTATGCATATAATATTTTTAGATCATAAACTAGGAAAATGGAAATCTTATGCTTGTTCCACTTTTTTTCCATTTTAAATACTGCATAGTATGCATAACATATATGCATAATATGTACATATGTTAAACGTATATATGTTATGCATAATATGCAGTATTTATATTGTGCTTATCATGCATAACATATATACATTTAACATGTATACATATTCTGCATATATGTATGTTATGCATATTACGTATATCATGTATATATGTTATGTATATTATGCACGTATGTTATGCATATTATTTACATTATGCATATACGTTATGCACATTATGTATATCATGCATATATGTTATGTATATTATGCATGTATGATATGCATATACGTTATGCATATTATGTATGTTATGCATATATGTTATGCATATTATTTATATTATCCATATATGTTATGCATCATGCATATATGTAATGTATGTTATGCATGCATGTTATGCACATTATGTATATTATGCATATTATGTTATGTAAATTATTTATATTATCCATATACAGTATGTTATGCATACGTATATCATGCATATCATGCATGTATGATATGCATATACGTTATGCAAATTATGTATATTATGCATATACGTTATGCATATTATGTATGTTATGCATATATGTTATGCATATTATTTATATTATCCATATATGTTATGCATATTACGTATATCATGCATATATGTTATGTATATTATGCATGTAGGATATGCATATTACGTATATTATGCATATATGTTATGCATATTATGCATATTATGTATATATTATGCATATAAGTATTTGTGTAACAAATAGATTCCAATATACATGCATAATTATACATGTATATTATGTATATATATCGCATAATTATGTATATATTATGCATACATGTTATGCATAATATGCATAATTATATTGGAGGATAAAAAAATTTTCGAGCAAAAAAAAGTCAAGTTATCATACAAAATGTAGGCATTTTTTATGCATTTTCAATTTTTGGTATAATTTTTAAACGATTCTTATATGATTTATGCACCTCTTAAGGGCAGAAAATTGACAGACAGCTAAAATTCTACCACTGAAGCTCAAATTTTGAAAGATGGTTCTTCTCAAAGCTCAAATAGGGTATTTTCAGGTATATTTATTTTTGAAAAATTTTGGTGTAAAAAAAAAAAACTGCACGAAATAAAAAAATGATTTGTGTCTTAATAAAAATCATTAAAAAAAATTTTTTTTGTAAGAAATAATTTCTTAAAAGTTCAAAAGTTTAAAAAAAATAATGACGTCTAATTATTTGAATGGCTCCCTGCAAAAAAATGTCAATGTCCCCAAATATTCGGTTTTCGCGATTTTGAAAACACAAATTTTATTTCTTTTTAAAGAAAAAACTGTTTTACGTGTTGCTTATACGAGAAATCACTAGGCAGTTTTAACAGCTTTAAACTCATAGCTTAAGGTCATAAGGGGATTTGGGTTACGTTTAGGCCCAAAATAATAAGAACAGAAATTTTTGAAATAATTTTTCAGGGCCCCAGCCCTTAAAATCAATCCTAAGTCGTTCGTCAATTAACTAAATAGCAGAAGGCAATTTCCTAGCGAATTTAATTTGCGGTAAATAATCCTCATTATTTACCTACCTTTCCCAACGTGTAAATAAATAAATTTACAAATTAACGTTAAGGAATTTAGCAAAAAAAAAAAAAATCATTTAACTGATTTTGCATTAATTGATAATTTACGCATGGATATTCTTTTTTTCACACCTCATTAATTACTAGAAAAATTTATAGAGCATCCAAATTAAAAAAAAAAAAAAACAATACCGTACGGGGGGGCTACTTTACTTTTACCCACATGTAAAATCTCTCGCGTAAAAGATTTTTATTAATTTTAATTATTTAACATAGTTAGTACACAATATGTTTTATTAAATTTAATACGTAACATTATTAATTTTTCAGAATTAATGGTATTCTAATCGATTTTACGAAAAGTACAAAGTCGCCCTTCCGCACGGTAATCACTTAACATAATTTCCTTACGGTTATGCACATTCATTTAGCGGTATCTGTTTCAGCTGTTTAAGTTTCGATGTGTTTAAGATTAAAATATAAGAGAAAAAAAAAATCTACTTACTTAAATCGGGAAGTTGTATTACGTTTTCGGTATCATCTAATTAGGTTCTAATTACACATCGCAACTTCTCTTTATATTTTTTTTTCTTTTTTAATAATATTGATTATTGCCGCCGACATCCAGTATCTGGAAGGTAAATTATTTTCACGGACGTTGATCTGGCAAATTTACCGTTGATATGCCACTGCCTAAGGTGTTAGCTTTGAAATTCGGTAGGTGTGTATAATTCTTATTTTGTTAATGTCCCATTTTCTTTTTTGAAAAAATAAAATAAAATGAAATAAAATAAAATCCCGCAGCCGGTTTTTAATTTAGTAATTAAATCAATTAATTATGTGGGCTCACTGGATTTCGGATGTCGGCAAAAAAAATATTGGAAGGAGCGATCTTATGAAATGATTTCAGGATTTCAAGTTGTGAGGATTTTTAATGATCGACACATGCTCTAAATGTGTCTGAAAATTATTATCTCCTATTTTTTAAATAAAGAACAAAAAAAAAAAAAAAAAATTTAAAAATAATCTGACCGGTTTGTGAAGAAAAGATACGTCTTATCCTTTTAAAAAAATTCAACATTTCAAACCCCTTTAAATAATCACGTCAGGGTAAAGTAGACAGGGCTTCCGATCCCGATCCCGATTCCCAAGATTCTTCAATCTTTTTCGGGCCGATTCTGATTCTGATTCCGACTCCAGAACAAAAATTTAAGTGTCCGATTCTGACTCCAATTAGAAAATATTTCAGTGGTGCCGTTTCCGATTTTGACTCCAACATTTCCAAAAATGTACTAACCGTGAAAAGCATTTATTAAAATACTTTTCAGTTCGATTTGCATCAAAATTATTTTTCGATGCCGATGCCGATCCCAATGCCGATTAAGATTCCAATTCCGACCAATTTTTGAGTCAGATTCCGGTTGCTTGAAAAAAATTAAGGGTTCCGATTCCGATTCCCTCTGACGTTTCATTTGAATGACCCCTCATCAGACAACGGCAAAAGAAGGGCAACAATCATTACGTTTGGTTGTAAAAAAAAAAAAAAAAAAAAAAAAAAAAAAAAAAACATGGTTGCCTTACACGATTTCCGAAGGTGGTAAATGATAGCTCTTTCGACAAGGTACGTTTTAATGCCTGGTCAGTGTGTTAATTGGAAACTTTTTGTAGTATAATTTTACTTTTTCAATTTTCTTTCTTTTCCATAAATTCGTTAACCGCAAAGTTTACGTTTCTTACATCCTCTCCAAAAATTAGATCACAACCCGCAGAACTACAAAGTGTTAAACTAAATCCACAAAAGCGTACGTGCCGAGGTAACGAGAAAGAAAAAAAAAAAAAAAAAGAAAAAAGCAAACATTAACTAGATTCAAATAAAAGATAACGCCTTTAAATAACCGCAAAACGAAGTTAATATCATATTAGTATTTATTACCGGGAGTTTTAAATTAAAAACGAAATGGAGCGCGAAATCGAGTTGCAACAGGTCAGTGTACTAAACGAATTAATGCGCTTAGCCAAAACGAACCAAAATCATAATAACAGAACTGCTCCTATTCTTTCTTTATATTTTTTTTTCTTTGCTCCTACGGAAAGTGAAAATGTACTACAGGCGACGACGATTGAAAAAAAAATGCCAAACATCGAACGCAACAAAAAAAAAAAAGCAACATAAAAAAAATTATTTTTCAGTCGTAATGTTAAGAGAATGATTTGATGGCGAGTAATATGTAACGGGACCTGACGAAACCTTGTCCAACGTACTAGCGTGATCCTGCCTTGTGACCCCAGGGTTCAGGCGCGAGTTCCTTATTTAATTCGATAAATGTGTACCTCTTGCATCACGCACGATCTTCGAAAAAAAAAAAAAAAATTAACCGTGAGAAAACGAAAATTAAATGAGTGGACAATTTAGGTATCGGGATTAGCGTTTTTTCTGTTCCCTGTATTTGGAGTGGGAGGGTTTGGTCCACGCTAAAATAAAAGCTTACAGGGTTTCAGACCTTCTAACACAACATTACTTTAGGAAGATGTTCATCTCCGGTTTAATTTTCCAAGGGTGATGCACGAGGGTTACTCACTCCCAGGCGTTTCGGCGTGCACTTAACTTTGCACTGCAATGCACTTGCATTACATTACATTAGCCGATGCACTTGCGTTGCATTGTATTACATTAGCCGATGCACTTGCATTCCATTGTATCAACCAATGCAGTTGCATTGCATTAACCAATGCACTTGTATTGCATTGCGTTAACCAGTGCACTTGCATTTCATTAAACAATGCACTTGCATTCCATTAAGCAATGCCCTTGCATTGCCACTGCATTACATCGTGCATTACATTGCTTAACCATTGCATTTGCATTGCTTGCATCACTTGTTCTACCACGGAATTCTTTGCATTACTTTCAATTTTAGCATTACAGTGTGCCTTTTTTTGGGATTGAGGAGTTCTGCCGTAATGCAGATTACAGTAAGTGTAAATCTCGCTGCATTACGTGCATTACTAAGGGTTGCTTAATGCATTTCGGTATATACTTGGCTATACATTACCAATGAGCCTGCATTACCACTGCATTATAGATTGCATTAGATGTATTACCACTCGATCAGGTGCAATCAGTGGAATAACTTTGCATTACCAATGATTTACAGTTTTGCATCACTTAAATTAGCAATGCACTGTTTGCATTAATTTGCATTTCTGAATTTCGGTGTGTACTTTTTTCGAGCTGAGCAACGCTCAAGGAATTAGTCGCTCATGCATTTCGGACTTCAATGGTCTTTGCATCACACTGCATCACCTTTGCATTAGGCACGTGCATTTTAAATTTCCACTGCATTACTTGCATTCTGCACTGCCACTGCATTATAGACTGCATTACCTTTGCATTTGATATAATAGCACTTACATGCATTACTTATTATTAATATGGTAATGCAAAGTAAGTAATGCAAATGCAAGTATATAATCAGTGTAATGCATGTAAGTGCTATTATATCTAATGCAAAGGTAATGCAGTCTATAATGCAGTGACACTGCAGAATGCAAGTAATGCAGTGACAATTTAAAAGGCACGGAATGCAAAGGTGGTGCAGTGTGATGCAAAGACCACTGTACTCCGAAATGCATGACTAATTCCTTGAGGGTTGTCATTACTTATAATCCTTGAGCAGTAGTCATTACTTATTATTGCACTTGCAGTGTTTGGCATTACCACTGCATTGGTTGAAGTACTTTGAATTTTATCGTTTTTTTAAGAGTGAGTAACCCCTCTGCCAAAAGTAATTCCAACTGATGTCATCATTGATGCTTAATGTCTATAGCAAGGGACTAAAATTCAGTCTGAACTTTCATATGCAGATAGCGCCTTGCCATTACAACAAACTCATATTTGGCAGTGTGGCCAACCCTCAAACACTTGGTCAAAAAAAAAAAAAAAAAAATGAAAAAGCAATTCTCAATATAAGCTCAAATGCTCAATTTGGTTTCATTCAGATGGCACCACCTTAATATAATCATCAGAGCAAAACATGCGATATCTCCTTCAGAATGACAAAATTTCTGCATCAACTCATAAAATGGCAAAAAACAATCAAATTAAAAGTTAAACTAGTTTTCAGCCTAATAATTCCTTTTTCGGTTCAAACGTTATTTTTTTATGCATATATCTTTTCCTTAAACGATTTTTTTTTCCTTCCAAAAAATCGATATGGGTATCATAACCGAAAATCCATTTAATAATTAATTAAACCGAAACTGGTAAAAAGAAAAATTAGTTCGGACATTATTTATAATTAATAAGCTTACGTTTTTTGTGACCCGGTCCCACCTCCCCTCTCAAAATCTCTTTTCTTATATACAGACTTTTTGGTACGATCATGACATCCGGTTAATTTTCTTATAATTAGCATTCATTGTTATGGCAAAATCGTAGCTTTGGGCAGTGCGGAATCGTATATAATTTTTTTTTTTTTATCTCCGAAGCCATCGCGGATTTTCAACTGCAGGGTCAAAAAAGAATTTTTTTTTTAGGATCTCCGTCTCTGCCCGAATGCTTACGTGTGGTTAGGATGATATATTTAATATTATAAATAAAAATTAATTGTTTATCATGATGCAATACACTAACCGACTGCATTCCTTCCGATAACCCGTCCTGTCACATATACCCAGTGGAATGTAACGAAACGGAATATTTTCGGGGGGTCTTTCGAATCTTATCATCCTTGTCATCGCCTATTATCATTATCACTATTTAGCCGCATTCTTTAACTGCTAAAAGGTACGAATCGCGGTTCCCTACTTTAAAAAAAAAAATCTGTTGTTTTAATTTTAATTTCAGCGGCAAAATTTTTTTTCGGCAATGCTAAAAAGGAACCATAAAATATCAGATAAAGATCTGATGCCTACACCATGACCATTCATTCACGGGCGTCTTGAGTTAGGGGCGAAAATGTTTTTACAAAATTCTTTTTCCAAAAAAAATTTGGACGGAAACCGGTTTTTTTATTGCCGCAATCAAACGTGTCTTTGCTGCGTAAAATCGATTATGGGTACCTGTTTTTTTTTTTAACTGGATAAAAATCATCTGTATGTAAATCTTTGAAAACTTTTTTTCCCAGTTCAGAACACACGCAAAGATGACAGGAAAAAAAAAAAAAAATCTTACCTTGCTTAATAAAAAAAGTAGTTGGAAGATCGATATTATGATGTTTTTGAGCGAGAATTACTCGGAGATTATAATTACGTCATGTGAGGATTCCCAGCCGTATTTTTTTTTTCTTTTTCTCTGCTCTTCCTTGATGTGATTTCATCTGTCAACGGAAAAATTTAATTTAAAATTAATTTTTTATATAAACGAAAATTCGAGTTTTCATTCATTAAATTTCTTCATTCATAAAGCTTTCGCATACCGTTAGGCTGTTTAAAGAGTTAATAAAAAAATATTGCAATATAAACTTTTATGCCATTTTCTTTTACACCGAAAGAGTGCGGGAACATATGTTTTCATTTATAAAAAATTTTGCAGAATCAGATATGTAGATGCACGCTGAGAGCAGATGCAACGCGATCTGAAGGTATTCAAGCCTACAGGTTTAACAATGGCGATATGGCCAGAAAATTTAGGTCTTAAATTTGGCTTGTGTTTTAAATGGCCAATTCCATACGAAAAAGTAATGCAAAAAGTGTATACAATTTTTGCAAAATAAATGCAAAATGTTACATGAAAAATAATTATTTTTACACCATTTATACAAAAATTTGGAAATGCATAATTTTTTATGCGTAATCATTACAAAATTTATGCATAATTTTTATACATAATTTTTTAAAATCATAAAGCAGGAAAATTAGCAATTAATATGCATGCTTGTTAAACCTTTTTTCCTCCAATTTATGTACAGTTATTTATTGCATAATTAATGTAAAATATGTTTTGCGAAATTAAATTCAAAAAACTTACATAAAAAATGTATAATTTTTGTATATTTATACAAAAATTTGTATATTTTTATTATTAATTGTAATATTTTATTATTTATTGTAATATAATTAATTGTATTATATTTGTATTATTTGGTATATTTATACAAAAATTTGGACAAGCATAATTTTTTCAAAGTTTATGCATATTTTTAAGCTATAAAATTGAATTACGGATAATTTTTACAAAATATCTGCACAATTTTTTAAAACATAAAAATCTGGATATGCATAATTTTTGCACAATTTATACATAATTTTATAAATTATAAAGCAAGAAAATGCAAATGCTGTGCTTGTTCAACTTTTTTTCCGTTTTATGCATATTTATTTATGCATAATTAATAACCTCTTGCGGGCGGGTGTATCATATTTGATACAGCAAAAATTACACCTATCAGGTGGGTGCATCATATTTGATACAGTAGCAATTTAATGTAAAATAATTAATTCAACGATGCTGTATTGACTTATTTCTGTTGGTATGAGGTCAAAATGATCAAATCTTGAAATTTTAGTAAAAATTAAGTTCCTATGTTTAGCTTATGGGAGTATTATTACTTAATTAGAATATTAATTAATGGCATTAAAATTATGTTTTTGATAATAATGCAAATAAATATGTTACAAACTATTGCAATATGGCCAAAATTAAAAATTGTGAGCTGACATGTTTATCAAATGACGAATTTATTCCTCCCATACTTAGCTTATGGAGCTAAGATAAAATTAAACTTTCAGAAGCGAAATATGACAAAAAAATTTCATAAGCTGTAAATTTTGATATCAATATAGATTCTGAGACTTGTTATCTTGATTTTACTGCATTTTATACTTCAGCTATTAGTTTTGAGCGATTTTTGTAAGATTTAACTAAAAATGTTTTTTTTTCCATAAGCTAAACATAGGCGGCCAAATATTTTTTTAGCTTTACTAACTGCCTCTACGGATCATACTATATCAAAATATTGCCGAAAAAGACCAAACAGAATCTACGCCCCTAACGCTTCTAAGGAAAAAATAGGCTTCCGACAGCAAAAGGTTGGAGGATGAAAGCAAAAATTGGAGGATGAAAAAAAATTTCCGGTAAAAAAAAGTTAAGTCCTTTATACATAATTTAGGGATTTTTTGCCTAGGTCCAATTTTTTATATAAATACATAATTTTAATTTTTATATAATTTATGCATCTCCTTTTCGCTCGTGCATCAAAATCAGGAAATCAGGAATATTTCAGCAGTAGGTATGGTTAATTTTATCAAGGGAATATTCCTGAAAATTCGTTGAATTTAGTTCTTAACCAGGAGCCCGCAGGAAAAAGGGATGCATAAATTATACAAAAATTATATGTAAATTATATAAAAAATTAGACTTACATGAAAAATGCATAAATTATGTATAAATGTCCTGTCTCCATTGGCCAATTAATCGAAGGTCACAATTAATTCTACCGCCAGCAATGCTATATATTTTTGGAAGTTTTTCTTCTGCTGCCGCTTTTTTTATTGTTTTGATTACTTTTTCGAACACAAAAAATAATGAAAACGAAAAACTAAGTGATTCTAGCTACGCAAACTCACTGAGAAGGGAAGTGAAACTTCTACACTCCGCTAATAATAGACAAAATAAAACAATTTCAAGGCATTTTTTTGCTCGTTTTGGTCAAAAAATTTGAATATTTTAATAAAAATATAACTTTTTTTCCTGGCACGAAAAAAACCTTCAAACACGCGCACTTTACGGTTTAAAATTGTGCCCTAAAAAATTTACTATAAGCGATTCTAAAGAAATTTACTCCCCGTGATTCCATCAACATTTGGCCTAAATTGTTGCACTCTTTTCGGCCTAAAATTGTTGCGCACTATTTGGCCTAAATTTGGGGCCCAAAAAATTTACTCTCAGCGATCCTAAAGAAGTTTCACTTCAATAAAAAAGTGGTAGCAGAAGAAAAACGCCCAAAAATATACAGCATTTCCTGTGGTGCAATTAATTGTACCCTCCAATTAATTCTTCAACGTAGATAGAGCAAAAGAACTTAACTTTTTTTTTTGGGAAATTTTTTACACCTTCCAATATAATTATGCGTTAAATTATGCATAAAAAAGTGTGCATAAAATGAATGAAAAAAAAAATTGAAAAAGCAACATTTCCAAACTTTTCTGCTTTATAATTTAAAAAAATTAAATTCATAAATTATGCATAAATCATGCATATTTGTAGATTTTCATGCTTAAAAAAATTATTATGCTTAAATTTTGCAAAAATTATACATCCTCAAATTTTTGCATAAATTATACAAAAGTAGTACATATTTATACCAATTTTTTGCATTTATTTTACAAAAATATACACTTTTTGCATCACTTTATCGTACAGGCATAAATGCCCAAACATTCCTGCAAAATTTTATTTCAGTTTACTTCTATTTTGAAAAGCTTAAAACAGCTAACCTTTAGGTACATTTTACGAGAACCCTTAGTGACTGAATTAAATCCGGCCCAAAAATTTTATGTCCTTTAGCTTCCAGTTTTAACGATTTTATTAAGCATATAAAATGGATTTAACAAGAAACCAGATTTCTGGACTAGATGATTAAAAAAAAAATACATATAAATATAGACGCTGCTGCATAACTGAAATTTTCACGTTGAATAGTATGCTGTTTATTATTAAAAAACCTAATTATGAAAGCCGGTAATTAACGGACACTATTTTTAATTTCGCATTTGAAAATTTAATTATCACTTCTCGAATAAATCGTATATATACTGTATAAATTATTTAATATTCTTTGAAAATTTAGAATAGTTATTAAAAGTCTGCACTCGTTGGTAGTGGGTTGCGGCAGGCCGCCTTATTTTTTTTTACTTTATTTTAAAAATAAAAAAAGAGATGTGAACCACGATTAAAATAGTACGACCTTTACGTATATGTGCATAGTCATCAACCGCGATTTTTTTTTCTTCTTTCTCTCCTCCATTCTTCTTCTTCAACGCGTTGAATGGATTTATTATTAAAAATTAACATATCCAGAAAAATAAAGTAATAACGGAAATTTCGTCTATAAATAGACCATGTTTAATGAAATGAAAAAGGAGTTAAAAAAAAAAATTATTATAATCTCGATTAATATAGTCACGTTGTGGTGTCATCGGGTTTTTATTTTAATCGTGGAAGATATCAGGTTTTTTTAAAACGCGGAAATAATTACGTGAAACCGATTAAGATTTAAATATCTTGTTATTCTGGATACGTTAAAGAATATTATCTCTTTTTTTTTTCGTATTCGCCTTTTTTGCATCTTCGACCATTGCATGGTCAATGTCAGATTAAAAATAGTTTTAAAAAAATTACTTTTTTTTTTGGAATTATGGGTCATTCTCACAGTTTTAACATGTCGAAATGCATAATCTTTTCTTATTTATTTATTTTTTTTTTTTTCTAAAATAACCTTTATTTTTCTTTTACAAAAAGCTGATGGTTGTTCCCAGTTAAACGATATAGAATTTATTGTGTTTAAAATTCCGTGCGCCGAAAGTCAACTGACGTATCTCTGTTGTAAATATGATTGGAGACAGTCTATCACAAGTTTTCGCAAGCTTGTGGTCACATGACACTTTCCCGAATCTGTTTTACGATGAAGATAGGTCAGATGACCTTCGGCGCACGGAATTATTGTACCGGCGATAAAGCATTGACTTATTTTTGATGGTATAAGGGCAAAACGATGAAATCTTATTATTTCGGCAAATACAACGTTTCCATGTTTAGCTTATGGGAGTAACCTTTTCATAGAAAGGGCTATAAGGTGCTAAAAAATTTTTTTAAATAATACAACACTAATGCTGTATTTCCAGAATCGATTTCTAGGGCATTTTCGCTGTACCTTACGATGCTCACTCTCGCCCATGCTTAGCTTGTGGAGCTTTCGAGTATAATTAAAATCGCCGACAATCGTAGTAGCCAAATAATATGAGAATATTTTTTGACTCTCATAAGCTAAGCATAGAACCCAACTTACCCACTACATGGCGTTTTTTATATTCTTAATCCATGGTCGAAAATTCATAGAATAACCAAAGCACAGTACTTCCGGAAATTTTGAAAATTAATTCTAGAAAATTAATTTTGAGCCATAATGGAGAAGCGGCATAAATTGGAACTAATGAAGCAATTTTTAAAGAATTTCAGGTTCACTGGAGCCTTTCCAATGTTCTCAGGTCAGATTTATTTTTGATCTTTTAAGGACATTTTCGAGTTTTATAACTTACGAAAGTGAGCACTTTGGGTTTCCACAGAAAGTTAGCAGTACTAGCTAAGTTGCGAGATGGGGGTAATTTAAAGTCCGAGATCTAGAAAATTTCTCGAAAATTCGGAAAAATTTTTAAGGTTTCCAATTTTGATTAATTTGGAGCAAAAAATTTCTAGTACCCATAGGTACTCGCCTTGGGAGTTAAAACCTACATTGAGCTCCCACGGATTTTGAGTATAGGCAACCCAAATTGCATTGCTGTAGAACAATACATGACATCATTATTTTTTTTTTTTTTTTTTTTTTTTTGTAAAACAATCAAAATTTTGAACCGTGTAGGTATTTGACATCGCAGATGTCAAATTTGATGTCAGAATGATGCATTTCCAATCTGAAAAAGCCATATGGCGCCAGAAGTAAATTTTTAAAAATAAAATTGTTTCACCATCCGCCACTAAAATCCGTTGGATTTTCATTTTGCAAACATCTGACTTCAGATTCAGAATCAGCAGTCCAAAGTAGATAAGTAGGTCAAATTTCAGCTTACTGCATTCCATAAAAACAAAATTATAAATTTTTTATACCTCTGCCTCATATTTGAGGCAACCGTCATTAAAAGGTTCATTTTCTTTTTGTCAGCAGTATTCATCTTTTTAAAAATATTTACTCGTTCTGTTTCTGCAATTTTTTACCTCTTTAATCGATTTTGTGCCCTTTCCTTTTTTTTCAAATGTTTGAGAAAAAAATTCAATTATTTTTTTTCTTTTCCTTAAACATTTTCACAATCCTGGGTCTTTCATAAATTACAGTGCATATATTTGATATTTGTTAATTTTGATTCCACAACCCCCCCATTCCCCCCGCACACCAAGCAGAACAGACTCTTACTTATGGAGATAATATCTAGCTCTGCGTCAGCAAATAATAATTTTGTACCTCTGTTGACTCGAAAATTTTGAATAAAAATAATGCTGGTATATCTCTGGAAAAATTTTTCCACACATAAAGGAGGTTCCTCACCGTATCCCTGGCAATACACCCGCCCGCAAAAGGTTAAACCCAAAAAATATCAACGGTCTTCATCACGTCATTCAAAAGGCGTTTCACAAATAAATCGATCCGAATTAAATCGATTCTATTGACGAATCATTTGGGTGTGACTTAAAAAAAGAGTTACTTCTGATTCAGCAATATGCCTACATCAACATTTTCCAACGAATTTGCATTTAACGGTATAAATTCGTGTTAGAAATAAGAAAAAAAAAGAGGCTGATCAATTCAAAAGATGAAAAAAAAAATTCGGTTGAGTTATGATAATCTGGCGAATGAGGTGACATAAAACGACGTCTGACAAATTGGTAACATGCACGTGATAACATCTTTACACATTTAATTTTTTGATGAATTGTTTACTCGAATGGAACCAAAATGGCAACGTGCCATATTGTATTTTGTATTGAAAAAAAGTTAAATAAAATCAAATAAATTAAAAAAAAAAAAAAGGAGATTTATTGGCGAGATATTTTTTGAAGTGAATCATATTTTTTCACGCATCATTGGAACATCGCAACGGAAGTTAGGAATAGTTTCTTAATTAGCACCTTTGATAAAATGCGAAAAACTTGTTTTAAGGAATTCGAGTGTTTAAAAAATCGCATATCTGCATCATCTTGCAAATAAATTACGGACCTTTTTTATTATACAATATTTTTTTATTTTTAAATTTTGAAAGAAGTTTTGTATGTTGGAAGGGCAGAAGGTTAATCAAAATGTTTATCAGGGTGGTTGGTTCTCTTGGACCTTCAGCCAGTCAAAGAGGGTGAGGAAATGAAAACTCTACAACTGTAATGTTCCATTTTTTGCCTAAAATTGTTCCGCGTTTCCACAGGCCCGTAGCCAGCCTGAGAAACAAAAGGGGGCACGAGACATTCAAAGGGGGACTCCAAATGACCCCTTATAACATGGAAGATAGGGAAAATACATGGGCCAAGTCAAATTTACAGGGGGGCTCAAGCTTTTCCATAGGGGGGCTGAGCCACCCTATGCCCCCCCCTGGCTACGAGGCTGCGTTTCCAGTGTGCGAAAAAGTCATGAAAAAAAAAAATGTATAAAATTTTTCTATGATTTATGAAAAAATTTGGGCATGCATAATTTTTGCAAAGTTTATGAATATTTTTTAAGCACCAAAATTTTAATGTGACCGTGTCTAGGAAAAGGTAGCTTAGGGTGAATGTGAAACAATAAATTTTACAGGAGAAGCAAAAAGCGAGTTTTGGGTGAAAATTTTTCAGTTTTGAATTTTGACGGAAATCGACTCTTCGGTATCCCAAGAATCTATGGCTATAATTACAGTTTCAATTCGGACCTCAAGGGGCTGAAATGGGGGGGGTGTTTCTTAGCCAATCGTTTCAAAAGAAAGTTTATTCGATGGGTTATTATAGTTGCAATTTTATTTTCTGAGACATGAAAATTCGGATAACATAACTTCTTAGTTTCCCAAATTCGAATCTATAATTAATGTTTTGGTTAAGACGGCTTTAGCAGCCCTTAAGGGCTGGGGAGGGGGGGGGGGGGTTAATTGATTGCTTTATTCAAAAAGTTTAAGATTATACTTGATTTCAACATTTCTTGGGTTGCTGATCCCGTTTCTGGAGCCAATTTTTATGTCCAATGAAAGAAAATTTTGGTAGGGAGAGGGGGAGAGAAAGTAAAGAAAGTGGCCCCTTTTAAGAAACAACAGTAATTTATATTTATATACACTTATTAGTTATATTGATTAGAGCCCCAAAAACATATCGACTGCTCCGAAGAAAAAGTCCCTATTTTTTTTTTTTTTTAGGAGTACAAAAACTCATTATCTTTTTTCGGACAGTTCAAAAACTTCCTATCTTTTTTTTGATGACTTATAAACGATCTATTTCAATGGTCATTGCCATATACGATAGATCGTTTTTGCACTAACACTGTTTTGAGTTTTTCAACTGTCCGAAAAAAGATAGGGAGTTCTTGTGCTGCTAAAAAAAAAAAAAAATTTGAACTTTTTCTTTGGAGCAGTCGATATATTTGAAGACTAATGCCAATTTTTAAAGGACCCCGCAGCCCCGGGAGGCTACTTCAGTTGCCCTTATTAAGAAATAACAGTAAGTTATAACCGCCAACTTAAAAGCTTCATAGCTCCGTAAAAAGAAGCGCAAAAAAAAAAAAAATATATCTTTGTGTTTTGCATCCAATTTGGAATTAAAAACCACTAAAAAGTCAATTTCGAACATTTTCACCCTAAGTAACCTTTTCCTTGACACGGTCACATATTTTTACATCCTGAACCAAACTATCGTACTGCATCAAAATTTTGCGAAGATTACGAATACAAAGTCAAAAAATATTTTTCGCTACGGTTAAATGCATAAATTTCAAATTTTCGAGAACAGTATTCTCAGTTTTGCCGCCTCGAGATTTTTTGGCAAAACCGAACTAAAAAAATTTTTTGGACTTCATATTCGAAATCTCCATGAAGTTCTCATAGGATTTGGTACTCGTAACACAGAAAAATAATTTTTCATTACTCATAGAGCAAAAAGTCCCTTTTTATATGCTATTCTCAGGAGCAAAAAGGATAACTTTTTGAAATACCCAAAATGACTTTACTTTTTATTCCTAGGAATAAAAAGTTCACTTTTTATTCCCACAGAGTAAGAGAATAGGGGAAAATAAACTGTTTTACTCTATGTTATAAATTACGATAATAAGGCCCTTTTGCCGTTATGAAACATCAACAAAAAAAAAAAAAAAAATCACATTTTTTAAATTGGAAATGGTTTTTTTTTTTTTTTTTTTTAAACGGTAAAATTTCTTTCCTAACACAAACCGAGTATTATTTAAAATGCCTTTTTCAAACATTTCCCTATTTTCATTCGTAATAAAAAATATGTTTTTCCCCTAGGACAACATGGGGCCCTTATCTGAATTTGAGACAGCGGCCAAGCCTCGCCTTCGGCTCGGCTTGGTAACCCGCTGTCTCCAGTTCAGAAAAGTGCCCGATGTTGTCCTAGGTAAAAAAAATACTATTCTATTACTCATAGTGTAAAAAGATCCTTTTTAAGAATTATTTTGGGACTTTAAAGTTAAACTTTTTGGGACTTAAACGATTTAGAAATTAAACTTTTCTATGTTGGTCGGTATATAAACCCTTCAAATACATCATTAAGGGAAAAAAATTCTCCCTTTCATTCGTAAATATTGTTTATACTCTTCTGGCCATCAAATAACCTTTTTAAAATTTTCAAGATCAGCATTTTTGAATGAATTAAAAAAAAAAAATTGCAAAACCCTTCTCAACAAAACCAAAATTACTATCATCCTTTTTAATATCCTCGCAAGACAACTTAAAAAAAATCGAATCCCCTTTCATTATCCATGACTCAGCATTTAATTCCGGCTACTGCAACTTCCATAAAACAAAAACATTTCTGTAAAATAAAAATAATTAAATGCAAAGTGCATTTGCACTCCGCTTATTGTTCCAGTAGCTTGCAAATTAAAAACGCCGAACTCAAAAAAAGAAAAAAAAAATCCTGCATGAAATAACCCTAAATGCGGGGCACGATGAGGAAGCGACTTCAAAGAAACAATAATGATAACAGTTAATGGAACGTCGATGTTAAACTTTTTAATCACGGTACTTGAGGCAAATGACGTCTGGCACTGGTAAATCATGCAACGAAAAAAAAAAAAAAAGGATGGGAGCCTAGGTTTATCTGTAATTCTTTTATTTTCTTCGATTGGAATGAAGGATGTCTCCGCATGATCGGAGAGAGATCTAGGCGTGGTGTGTTCTGGTATTTGTGGCATTGGGCCACCAATTTAACATCAATTTCGTTACACTAGTTATAAACTTACGGCGGCCAGGTTTTCGCACTCCCAAAAACCATTTCGAGATTCATCGATGATAGACGAAATTATAATAAAGAACAGAAAAAAAAAATCAATTTGTATCCTTGGCAGGGAGTTTTCGGCCCAGAGATTTGATAACAAGATAAAAAAAAACGGATGAATCAGAAGAAAAGGGGAAACACCTACAAGGTGATGACCCTACAAGAATGTCGTATTGGGTGATAAATGAAAATATCCGTATCCCCTCCAGATAATTCAAGGTCGCTCACTCCTGATACCGTTACATCTTCATATGATTAGTGTTATTATTGACACTCATTATCATTTCTTTTTTTTTTTTTCGGTCTTATTGTTCATATTAATCAAACTCACGGGTGTATAAATCTGTTTTGATCCTGGAAATTCAGGTTTTGGTAATTATGTTTCATCTTACGTGAGGTTGATGGCTTTAGGGACTCCCCGTGTATTCCCAATGCGTGTTGTTTGAACTTCTCAAGGTCGTCTAATAAAAAGAACGATTTTGAAAAAAAAGAGCGATAGTACTTTAAGACTGTTTTGGACAAAAGTAGCCGGTAGCTTTCTTGTTTGCAGCTGTGGCACCCTAAAGGAGCCCCCATGTTAGCTTTTGGGTAAAAGTAAAGTTTAGTCAACACCAACTATAGGGATTTCGTTATTGGAATAAGTCAAACTGAACAATTAAGACAGAACTAGCTGTCCCCAGTGAAAATTTGACGACCCCTCTTTCAGGTGCTAACTGCCAAGTACCTCTTTACAAACGGCATCTAAAGTTTTACTATACCCCTCCACGGTTGTCAGGGAGGAAGTTATTATTTTTCAAAAATACCGAAAAAAACGGATCTTACCAGTTGATTAGGGACTATATAGAGGTTCAAAAATGATATTCACCAAAATCGTACAAGATCGGTCTTATGGCCTTTAGCCCTAATTTTCATTTTTTTAAAAATTTTTTCAAGTTTTTTTATTTATTTATTTTTTATTTTAAGCCTAGAAATTTTTTTAGGAGGTTAAGATGGTTTATTTTTGTCCTTCTATTATGATTGAAAACTGAAAACTTCCACATTAATTAGAAATCGTAAAGATAATTATCTTCTCTCAAATTTGCAATTTTAGGAAACTCAAATTTGTTAATTTTCAGAGCCTTTTATCAATGTTTACAATATTTATTTTAAAAAATCAAAGTATTGGGGAGTAAAGGGTCCTATAAGGTATTAAAATAGTGAGAAAAAATTCCCAGAAAAAAAATTTTTTTTTTAGGAATTTTGACCGCAAAATTATGGTGGGGCGACCACTGTGTGCCGGTCCGATTCCGATTCAAATTACTTTTGAAATACAACAGATTCCGATTTCGAATAAAAATTAATCGGAATAGCAGCCCTGGTTAAAGCCTCCCAAAATGCACCTTACCAAAATTTTTCTATTATCGAAAAATACACTTCCAGCCACTAAAATCTCTTCCTCTTTTCAATTTCAGGTGCTCACACTAATCCTCCTCAGCATAGGTTACGGCAAAGCAGTAGTAAATTCGTCTGGACAACCGGACAACATAAATTTAGACTTAATAGAAGAACCACCGGAAGGATATTACGCTTTCATAGAATCGCCCAGCGCGGAACCACCTAAGGTCAGGCGACCGCCTTACGTCCAATCCGATATGGACTGCCCAGGTTTGTTGGTTTTTTTAATTTTTATTTTTAACTTCCGAAGTGCAATCTCGATGACATTTTAAACAAGTAGGACAGTTTTATATGCATATGAATACATTGTAAAAAATTACAACGCATATTAAAAAAGGAAAAATGCTGTCGAGTAATAGGTACGGTCATAAACAAACGTAATTGTTTAAACAAATTTATTCCTAATAGTAGGCGTCAAGATGCAGATGGGTAGCCATAAGAAAAAAAAAAAAACATTATAAAATAATTTAAAATTATTACGCTTATGGGTAATTAAATTATAACCGGAAAATTAAATAAGTCAAATCAATTAAAAAGATAAGTGAGGGAAATATTTCATTGCGGAATATTTTGATTTATCCCTTCACGATATCTCCATTTGCGTAGAAATAGACATCATTTATTTATTTATTTTTTTTTTTTTAAAGAAATGCAAGGTTTGAGCCACCCAGTAATGGATTTTAACCTGTGGGCCGTATAATTTTGGGTGCTGAAATCGAAACTTGCGTTCAAAATTAGAAATTGCGATCTGGGCTTATTTTGTTTCAAAATACAACTTGCGGGACATGATTCACCTTTTGACGAATGAGAATTATCACATTGCAATGGGGGTGCTCGGCCTCCCAACAAAAATGAACCTATTTCCGCCTTCCGCGCTTGCTCAGATTTTGGATTGACATAATTCGAAGTACTGGATTAGGGGGATCCGTGAAGTCCGCAGCACAATAAAAAGCTCAAATTATAAAAACAATACCAGGAATTTGAGCTTTTAAAACAAAAACGTTACTTATTATCAGCTTTGTACTGCTAACTTTTCGGGCAGTACAATGAAAAGCTCAAATTTTAAAATAGACGCTGTTCGATGCCCCTATTTCAGCTTTCAAAAAATCATGTTCCCAACTTTGTAGCTACAAAACGAAAAAAAGTTGTGCATTAAATTCCAAATACGAAACAAAAATTGAGCAGTGTCAGGCTCACGCCTAATGTTTTTCAATCTGGTAACTGAAAACGGATTTTATGTTATTTTACTGAATTTGAGCTTTCAGAAAACACAACTTTGAGAGTTTGAGCTTTCTCCTGCAAAATCTGAAAAAATGATAAAATTATCGTAAATATGCAGCACTGCCAGATTCATGTGTTTGTGTGTTTTGTGTGCAAATTCTTTCCCAAAAAAAAAAAAAAAAAAAAAAGGAACGAACCAGGCCCAATTTCCGTCCATGAGAACTACCGGTACCTCCGTTGTTTCTCAGTTCTCATTAACGTTACCAATCCGGGCCATCACGCTCCATTTTGCTCTACAAAAGTCCCATCATACAAGGCTACGTTATTTTTGTGCGGCAAAAGGGAGGAAGAAGCGACTCCGGCAAACGGGGATCCTCAATTTTGTATCGTTATTCGGCAATCCGGACAGTCTCATCAACCGAATCAGGAATCCGGGCTAGCACGTTCGTTTTTTTTAACAGGAAACCACCCCCACGCAAAAACAGGACTCAACTTCTAAATGTAGAATGCAGCATTCAGCAAGCTGTCTTGATTCTAGCACGGAAAAAAAAAAAAAAAAAATACGCCTCTTCAAATTCTTCACTTGTGCTATAGGGTACATCATTTCCGACAAAGTTTTTCTGATTTTGCTCCTCCATGGAAAATAGGTTCATTTTATGTTAAAACTGCGATATAAATTTTAAAATAATTTTTTTTTCACCGTTTAGGGGTTGCTCAAGGTCGATATAGGTTGCGGCGGTATGATTTATTTTAGGCAGGGCTGTATATTGGTAATACCTCACTAGTGAAAATATTGGTATTAACAAAAGTACTCTACACTAGTGTTTTCGAGGTCGTAGAACACGAATTTCACTATCCCGAATTTTTCCGATTTACCCCTGTGACGTCATTAGCGTTTTTATCGAGCCAATGCTTTGTTTTTCCTCGTAAAATTCGGCTTAATCTCGAATTTGGAGCCCTGAAATTTTTTTTAAAAGTTGGTATCGCTCATACTTATGCTAAAATACCCGTAGAACACGAATTTCACTATCCCGATTTTCCCCGATCAACCCCTGAGTAGGAATATAAGTGTAAATCTGATTTTTTGGGCCAAAAATGGATTTTTCTGCCAAAAAATAACAACAACGCCTCACCTGTTTGATTTAGAGGTCATGTTCAATGAAATTTTTTACTCTGGTTACTCTAATTAATTATTATCTTTTGTGTTTCGAATCCATTTCCGAAATTTTTTACGGTCGGAAAATTCCACCCTTAATTTTTTTGAAGTTTCAAATTTTTTCCGACGGCAAAAAATTTCGGAAATTGATTCGAAGCACAAAAGATAATAATTAATTAGAGTAACCAGAGTAAAAAATTTCATTGAACATGACCTCTAAATCAAACAGGTGAGGCGTTGTTGTTATTTTTTGGCAGAAAAATCCATTTTTGGCCCAAAAAAATCAGATTTACACTTATATTCCTACTCAGGGGTTGATCGGGGAAAATCGGGATAGTGAAATTCGTGTTCTACGGGTATTTTAGCATAAGTATGAGCGATACCAACTTTTAAAAAAAATTTCAGGGCTCCAAATTCGAGATTAAGCCGAATTTTACGAGGAAAAACAAAGCATTGGCTCGATAAAAACGCTAATGACGTCACAGGGGTAAATCGGAAAAATTCGGGATAGTGAAATTCGTGTTCTACGACCTCGAAAACACTAGTGTAGAGTACTTTTGTTAATACCAATATTTTCACTAGTGAGGTATTACCAATATACAGCCCTGCCTAAAATAAATCATACCGCCGCAACCTATATCGACCTTGAGCAACCCCTAAACGGTGAAAAAAAAATTATTTTAAAATTTATATCGCAGTTTTAACATAAAATGAACCTATTTTCCATGGAGGAGCAAAATCGGAAAAACTTTGTCGGAAATGATGTACCCTATTGTGCTAGGGTCGGTCGAAATTGACAAATTTTGGAATTTGAAAACTCCTGATAGTGGCATGGGTGCCTTTTGGCATTACTATTAACCTTAATTTTTCCTGATTTTTTGAAGGTCATCTTGAGATACCGCAATGACCTTGGAAGTTTTTGAAAAGCCCAAATTAAGGCAAAAAACTATTTTTTTCTTAAAAGCCGAAAAAAGTGTCACTTGCGATCGAAAGTTTTGAGTAGATTACGAATATGAAATTCAAAATTACTTTAAGTGCCTTTAAGTGTCCAATATTACTTTTGAGCTTTAGGCCTTTTTTTAAACACTGAAATTCTTTAAACTTTGCTCTCCCCCTTAGCTTAAAAACCGTACACAAAAATTAATCTTGGACTTCATATTCCTCATCTACGCATCCGATAGAAAATAATACTTTTTTCAGCAAAAAAAAAAAAAAAAAAAATAAATAAATAAATAAATAAATAAATAAAATAAAAAATTCTAATTTTTGCTTTTATATGGGCTTTTCAAAAACTTCAAGTTCTTTGCGCTATCTCAAGACGACCTTCAAAAAATCTGAAAAAAATTAGGGATAATAGTGTTGCCAAAAGGCATCCATTCTACCATTAGGAGTTTTCAAATTCCAAAATGAGTTAGTTTAGACCCACCATATTTAACAAGCCTTTACATTAGGATAGATGGAAAAACACGAATTTTTAAATTTGAAAACGCCACAGCGCGGAAAAGTTGCATTTTAGCCTCCATAATAACACGATTTTTTTTTTTCAGATTTTTTGGAGGCCGATTTCTTCTACTCCCAGAGACCTAAAATTTTTCTAAGTCTCATAAGCGCCGAAAAAATTTAGAGCTGTATTTTGGTGCGAAAGAGTTCATTTTCCATCGAAAATTTTCCGTTAATTTCAAAAATAAAGTCAGTTTTACAGTAATTGGAGCCATTTCTCATATATGAACAGAAAGAGGTATACAAATTTAATAACAGCCGTTTTCAATTTTGAAGTTTCCGGAAAATTTCTGATAGAAAATGAACTCTTTCGTACATAAATACGGCTCTAATTTTTTTCGGTGCTTATGAGACTTTGAAAAACGTTAAGCTTCTGGGAACAGCAGAAATCAGCCTCCTACGAATCTGAAAAAAAAAAAATCGTGTTAATATGGAGGCTAAAATGCAACTTTTCCGATCTGTGGCGTTTTGAAATTCAAAAATTCGTGTTTTTTGATCCACCCTACTTTACATATCCCATAACATCAAAAATATTTTTAAAAATAATGACTGACTTAATCATCTTAACACCGAAGTAAACAACCTTATTAAAATTTTTCAAAAAAAAGTTCTCCAAACTTACAAAGTGCGACTACATTTTTAAAAAAAAGGCCAATATTTAAAAAATATTTTTACGAGCAAAACCGGCGAGGCGATTACCAAGCAAAAACAAAGTAATTATTTCACCTTAATATATAACTTCCTAGTCATAAATCCATAGGACAGATCGTAAAAAAAAAAGGGGTTGTGCTCTTTTTTGATTTATCTCTTTTTCCTAGCAAAAGCATTCATTTTGGGCGTCCACAAACCTAATATTAAAATTCTCATCGTTGTCATTAAAAACAATTTGACAGTTAACTTGATTCTATCAGAGAGAGATGAAGAAAGCCCTCTAGTTATACTAAAATATCAACCGGTCATATTCCTTTTAAAATGCATTTTTATTTATTTACATTTTTTTTTATTTTGAAACTAATTAGCTGCTAATCGTCGACATGATTTTGAAGAAAAAAAAAATTATTACTTCGGTTGATTTTGATTTATCTCGAAAAAAAAAAAAAAAACTTCCGTTAATAAAATAGATCGTTGTAATTATAAGTGTGAAATGGATGGAGAAAAAAAAAAAAGGTAAACAAATCCGATAAGGCCAAATTTTTTAAGAGCATCTTTTGGCATTTTATTAGACGTTGCCACAATCGTAAAAATTGCTACCGAGTATAAGGGAGTGGTACATGATGTTGCTTACGTCAAATGTTTTGTTAGTTAATAGTCAAACGGTTAATTTTTATTTCCCGTAACCAAATCCATGATTTTATTTTTTTTTTTTTTTTTTTTGGATACTGTAATTTTTTGTAATGAGATGTGTTATTTTGTTTTTTTTTAGGAGTCAAAAAATCTAAGGGGAAAGTCAACCCGAATATTCATAGGACCATTAGTTTATGCGGTGATCTCAATAAAGGATATATACCGAAAAATCCGATGAAGCAAAATGTTTTGGGGAGTTCTTATCCATTGTAAGTATTTACTTTCGAAAAAAAAAAAAAAAAATCATTACTGTAGTAGCGTGATTCCGGGAGAATTGCACACCTCTTTTTTCTAAGGGTCTATAGGGTGTCCCTTATTTTGGCAATTTGCTAATTTCAAATCGCTTACCCCCAAAAATGGTTTTCTTTGATGTATTGATAAACCCGAATTTTCTTAAATTTTTTACTCGACGGAAAAGTCGAGCTCAAGTCGCCATGACTTGAGCTTAAAGTTCCGAAAATTGCCATTAGAGAAAAAAAATCGACCATTTTTTTATTGGCGAAAAAATGTGGTTTTTATCGGAAATTTTCCGTAGATTACGAACTTCAAGTTCTTTTTCTTTATTTCTGGTCCAGTTTTTGAGCTACATAGCAAAACACGAGTGAAACTGAGGACTTGGTATGTTTTGTCACTTTATTGAAGTGCAACTTCTATGGGGCGGGTCCGCGTAATGAAGTTTTTCCTAAGTTTTTAAAGTTTAAATTTTAAATATTTTTCCTTAATATTTCTTAATTTTTCGTTAATTTTTCGTTAAATTTTCATTATTTTTTTAAATTTATCGTTATGCTTAATTTCTTTAAATATTTCGAGAATTTTTCTTAATTTTACGGAAATTTTCTTTAATTTTGCGTTAATTTTTCTTAATATGTAGTTAATTTTTTTATCATTTTACGTTAATTTTTTGTTAATTTTACGTTATTTTTCGTTAATTTCTCCTTGAAGTGAAACTTCTTATGGGGTGGGTCGGCGAAATGAAGTGAAGTTTTCCAAAGTTTTCAAAGTTAAAATTTTAAATATTATTTAAATTTTAATAATATTTTATTAATTTAAAATTTAATGATAAAATTTGCCGGAAAAATCATCGACTATGGCAAATTGTTTGAACAAAAATTTGAAAAAGGTTATTGAAATTTCCGGTAAAATTTTCGGCTATGCCAAATAATTTGAAAAAAAAAAATTTGAAATTTTCATCAGTTTCCGTAAAAGTAAATTCGAAGAAGAAAATTTCAAGAAAATTTTTTACTTTTGTTGGGTTTTTTGAATTTGAAGTGGTTAAACACCATAAAATAACGACCAATATAATATTTAATTCCATAAGAGGTTTCACGCTATATATGCACATAGAGCATGTTTAATTTTTTATTTTTTTTGCCATTTTTTGGCTTTTAGCTTAAAAACTGGACCAGATTTAAGAGAACGAACTTCAGATTCGTGATCTACGGAAAATTTCCGATAAGGGCCCACATTTTTTGCGAAAAAAAAAATTTGTCGACTTTTTTTCTATTATGGCAATTTTTGGAATTTTAAGCTTAAGTCGCCAAGCTTTACCGTCGAGTAAAAATTTTTAAAAAATTCGGGTTAATCAGTACACCAAGGAGAACCATTTTTGGGGGTGCACGAATTGAAATTCAAAAACTGCCAAAATAAGGGACACCCTAGATGAAGTTAGAAATTGAATGAAAAGCTCGAAGACACCTCAATCATGTTTTCTGGATTTCAGGAAAAGCAAACCTCCGAATTTGAGATTTTACTTTTAAAAAATCAGTAACAAAAATACGCAGAAAAGTATTAAGGGTGGGGCGCAAAAGGCAAAACGGCCCGGGTACCAAAAATGGAAAAATGGAAAAATTCTCAGATTTTTAAAATTTGAAGTCGAAATTTTGCTGCTGATTTTGAGAACTCAAAATTTTTGTGAGAATGTGGCAGGCACGGTTTGAAAATTAAAAATTTTGATGCAAAATTTTGGAATGTCTAAATTTTGAACTCGAAATTGTACGTGGTCCGTGAAGTCAGCAGTACAATAAAATGCTCAAATTATAATAAACTATGCCAGGATTTTGAGCTTTCGAAAAAACCGAATTTCAAAATTTGAGCTTTTAAAACAAAAAAGTCATCTCCATCAACTTCGTACTGACAATTTCCCGGTCAATACAATAAAAAGCTCAAATTTTTAAAAAAGACGCCTAAATTAGAGCTTTCAAAAAAATTATTATTCCAAACTTGTAGCTAAAAACAAAAAAAGTTGTACGTTACAACGCTAAAGTTACAAATACGAAACGAAAATTGAGCACCGACCGCCAGGTTCACGCCTTTCTTTGGGAAAAGGCGGATTTAAATGACAGGAAAATGTCTTTATATGGCAAGATGAGTGATGTCTAAGTATCTTTTCTTAAGAATTCTCTTAAATAAATTAATTCCCCGATAATTGAGGTAAAGGGATGGTACAAATTACACCCAAGTGACAGAGCTATAATTATTACTGTTTGTTAACTGTTTTAGAACATTGGAAATAAATTTGCAGTTTTAAATTAAGTTTTTAGCGCAGTAGCTATGAATGATAAATCTCAAACAATTGACATTAACGTCAAAGCTGTTTTGCGGTTTTAAAAAATAAAACAGAAAAAAAGATGGCTAGCCTTTCGAAAAACAAGATTTGAACAATTTATTGAAAAAAAATCTTGTCTCGTCTTGAAATTCTTGTCTTGTGAGCCATCCCTAATAAACCCTTATGTACACCTTAATAACAATGGCAAAAAAAAAATGCATAGCAGGACTCACCTTCTCCGCGATTTTTTCTGGAAATGCGATGCCTCAACTGATTACTCGAAAATTCGGTTTAGCGCTGGCTGAAATGGGGTGGCTAGAGGTCATTTGTCGTTAGCCAGGGGTTGCATTACTTTCGAAACACTCCCGTGAGTAGTCTTTTAGACTACTGTATAAAAAATAGAAGTTACTTTAAATCCCTAACCTAATAAACCGACCGAACAAAAGGTCAACCCTGTGCGAAAGTGACCTACGGAACTCTATACGGAATAACGAAAAAAATTTAAACGCGCGAAGCAACCCCCTGAAAAAAAAAAGAGCCGAACATCAGTATCTGAAAAAAAGAAAAAAAATATATATATAAATTACATAATAAAAGTATGGATCGATTTTTGAAGGACCTAAGTTCGAAAGAGATCGAGTTAAATGCAAACGATTGCCTTTTCAAGGGAGGAACCTCTACTTTTACTTTCAAAATTAAAACCATAAAAAAAGTTATCGATTTATTATGAATTAAGTCAAATTTTGTAGAGTTTTTATTTAATGAAAAAAAAGTTGCAAGTTAAAATAAAAGCATAACGCTTTATGATATAGCTATCCGAAAATGTTTATAAATATTTTTATTTTAATTTTAGCGAACTCATCAAGAACAAAACTCTACAGTTCTTCAGCAAGGCTTTACCGATATTAAAAGCAGATGAGACACTTCCAAAAGTAGCCAAGTACCAATATTTTGAAGATGAGGAGAATAAGTAAGTAACATCGTTAACATTTGCACCCCTACGCTGAAGTCTTGAATTTCAGTAATTTTACACATTCGCTTTTTTTTTCTTTCAGTATTGCTCAAAATTACAGACAAAAACGGGATGTGGGAAAAGAAGATGTGAAAAAAGAAACCGAAAAAGAGCAAGAAACGGTGACGGAAAATGTGGTAAAAACTTCAAATGTTACGAGCAAAAGCGGCAAGAGACGAGTTGGAAGGAAATTCTGTGATAATAACGATGGAGTGTAAGTAAAATTAAATGAAGCTACTGTTAACATCAAGAGTGAAGTCCAAGTTGATAATTGGCCATCGAGCAGACATATGGGGACCACTCAAGACCACGTAATTAGTGTAGGGAGGGGGACGGTTCCTCGATTTGACAACGAATTATTCAACTTGGTAAAATGCGGGGTGCCATTGCAGAAAAATCTTGTTAGCCAAGTATTAATTGATTCCTATTCGTTATTTATAAAATCGTATGTGCAGCTTATGTGCGAATTGAACTATGGGAACCCTAGAGAGCGTCAAAGTTAACGGTCCACTCCAGATTTTCGCTCCGCGGGTAAATTTTGGTCCTTTACTATCTGAAAGAGCTCTCAAATTCTTTTTTAGATTTTAAAAAAATTTTTTGTAAGTGCTAGTGCCTATCAAAGATTTTTTTAAGCAAAAAAACCTAAAAAATTTGATCGGAAACCAAAGATTTAAAAATTTGTAAGTTATGGAAACTGAGAGAGACAAATTTGAAACGATGGCTCCAAGTTACTTAGGGAACGTTCAAGTATTACGTAAGACTTTTTTCCGGGTTTTTGGACCCCCTCCCCCCCGGTTGTAAGACATTTCGCAATACTTAGCTTATGGCGAAGAAGGTAGATGCGGACCCCCCCTCTAAAAATCTTACGTAATACTTGAACGTTCCCTTATATATAGGGGTATCGAAAAAAATTAAGCCACGTCTAAAGTGTTGCCTATGTGTAATGTGGAGGAGCACATATCCGGAAAATTTAAAAATTCGGCCACCTTGACGCACAAAGATTTGAATGTCAGTGAGTTACTTAAAATTTATGTAAAATATGTAGAATTAAGGCCCCATATCAAAAATTTTTCGCAATTGACTTTTAGCGATTTTCCCCATAAAAGCGAGTATTTTTCGAATTTTCGTCGGAAAAAATTGCTCTTTTTAAATATACATGTATATATATTTTTTTAATTGCTCTTGTTCCAGAAATGACCTCAATTTTTTTTTATTGTTAAAATCCTAGAATTCGAGAAAAGGGAATAGGGAAAGGGATTACATAATTTCTAAGCGTGAGTCGGACTAAGAATAAGATTGAAGATGAGTTGAAAATAACAAAAAAAAAAAAGATGTAATAAAATCTGAATGTCTCCTAATAAGCTTGTCTACAGAGCAAAAAACGAAGGAACTAAACATGTTTCCGGGTATAGGTTTTACAAATTTTTAAACTTGGTATAACCCCTAACTCCTCAAATTTCACTCCTGTATATCACTTCCGTGCCAAAATTTTTTCCCCTTTTTCCCTCATCGAAAGCATATGCCGCACGGGGATGACTAAACCTATTTTTCTTTTCAGGTTCTGCTTGCTCTACAAAGCTTTTCAAGGCGAGCCCATTTTAACGAACCACGGCTTCCACGACAGGAGAGACGACTTGAACAACGATCTCCCCGAATACAGAAGAGGCGAAACGGCGTTACCGGTCTCACGAGAAAACAATCTACCACCGACCCCTTGCCCTGCTAAAGTGGAATATGCCACCCCCGTTTTCGCCCGAAATTACCAAGGAGTGTGGAGATACGTAGTTCAAATCCCTTACGAAGGATATTTCACACAAACCATCGAAGTCACAAGATGTTTGTAAGTACCACAAGTTTTAGCTCAAAACCCGAACAATTCTAATCACCGTTTCATTTTTTACAGGAATTCAAGATGCCATTACATGGAAGGCGGTTGCATGTCATCTCCAAGATGGACAAGCATTTTAGTAGCCGAAATCTATTATCCCGACACTTACATTCCTTCCAGATCCAAAGTCCAATCAGCCACAGCGTCGACGTGGACTTCTCAATCCCATCGGAACCCGGTTTCCTCGGATAACCCTCCTCCAGTACAAGACTTCCAAAATTATCAGCAATATCTTCAAAAACGAGCTGGACTCTCCTCTACCACAGACGGCATCGAGGGATCCGGAGACTCCAAAAAATCCACGCACTGCGACGGAGTAGACGAAATCGGATGCTTCCAAGTTCGACTTTATTACGACTGGTTTCTCGTCCCGGGCAGCTGCAAGTGCTGGAGACCGGATTATTTTTCACGATATATGAGGAGAAAAGCCACATCACCTGATTTATAAAAAAACGACAAAGAAAAAGTAAATTAATAAGGAAAATGCGTGAAATTGCTCAAATAAAATTTTTGTGATCGCCGATTTTTTATTTGAGTTCATTATTTTTAATAAAAACGAATTTTTTAAAATCCGGGGAACAAAAATATTTTAAAAAATTCGGTTTTTTATATCGTAAAAAAAAAAAAAAAAATTTGTGCCTTGTTCAAGAAAAAAAAATTATTGTGGAAAGAATGAATGTAACTTATTGTGAGACTGCAATAATTAAATTGGGTAATTTTAAAGCCTATAATGTCAGGCCTGTAGCCAGCCCGAGGGGTCTTAAGAGGGACTCCCCCGGTAGAATAAGGGGGCTTAAAGTATTTAAAAAAGGGTAAGAAATGATTTTTTATAACAAGGAAAACTGAAAAATCGAAAAATTCCACAGGGGGCTCATACCTTCTCTCAGGGGGTCTGACCCTCTTCGCCCTCTCCCTGGCTACAGACCTGAAGTATTTTGAGAGTTTTTTCAATCGTTCTTTTAAAATTGTTTGCGTATGACCGTTGATTGTAGTATGCGAGCGAATAAATATAATTAATTTAAAAGAATCTTAGAAAATCCTCCCACGTGATGACTGATTTTCTTTTACTTATTACTTTTTTTTTAAACTACACTGGGGCGACGTTGATTTGTTAATTTTAATTAGGTTAATTTTATTTTAATTTAAATTTTAACGAAAATTAAAAACAGTGAAAACATCGCCGCAGTATATGGAATTTAAATAAAGGCTCTTCAGAAATTTAGATAGACGCTTTAACAAATTTTTTACAAAAATGTAATGATGTAATAATAAATTTTTTTTTTGGTCGGTGAAAACTATTTATTAATTTATTAATTTTAATTTATTTTTAATTTATTTTCTTTTGTGAAAGTGTTATAGATATTCTGCCGGAGGCGGAATAAACATTGTGTACTCTTTTTTTTGAAATAAATACGGACTTTTTGAAAACATTTTTTCAGTGATTCATCTTGTCTCCACTTGCGGATTAATCGAAGGGCAAAATTTAAAACACTGCAGAGCTGCAATTAAAATATTTTTTAAAGACATTTCAGCTTGTCTTGCCGTTGGGAACCGGAAAAAAGAGTTCTCCGAAACAGCGAAAAAATGTTAGCTCATACTGTATTATATAACCTCTTTTAATTGTATCCTTGGATTATAATTCTGCAATCCGTTTAACCGCAAGCGGAGACACATCCATTGAACATCGTTAGATCTCGATATTATGACCGAAAACAAAAAAAAAATTCCAATATTATTGGTCATATTTTTCAGCACAAAAAACAAGCTACGAACGGAGCTGAACGGCTATTTATCTTACTCTACGCAGTTTACCTCTTTCATTTTTATCATATCCTGTTGATCACGTTATTAAGGGAAGATGAGAAAAGGGTATAGACGAAGAAAGCAAACTATTTTCCTCGAAGCTCCGACGGGACAGCGCGCAGACGAAACTTGACGCATCCTCTTTACCCGTTGCTTGGCAACCTGTAAACAGAAATAACGTGAAAAATGTCTGTATTTTATTTTATTTACAAATAATGTTTGCTTTTTTTTTCATCAATTACATGCAATAGGAAAAAACTTTGATTACAGTTGATAATACGCGAAAGGTAGGAGTCTTCTTTTTAAATTAAAAATAATTTCAATAAAAAATAATTGTCGGTATTTTTGTTTTTATTTGAAAAGTATGGCAATCCCTCCAAGGCGAAGCTACGTGAAGAAAAGAAAAGAAATGCCGAGGCTGCCTTATCTTCCGATAGTGACGGAAGATCCGGAGCTTCCGTCTGTCTACATTCAAAATGCCATCGCAAATTTTATGTACCCTCCTCTTATGATGAAGAGATCATGGACGAAAGCGGTACCGTTTAAGGTAAACTAATCACGAAGCTTAGCTTAATAGTGGAATTTTTCGAAATATGAGCAATTTAAAAAGCGTGTAAACTCATTATTCGTTTATTTATTTATTAAGCCGGCAGTTTTTAGCCCTTTTCACTGGGAGAAAAGCGGGAAAATATAGACTTTAAAATTCTTTAAAAAAATATAAAAGCTAAAGTATAAGCACAGCTTGTTCAAGAGAGAAAAATAATTTTTCTTATGGATGACAGGAATTTTTGGAAAAAACTTCGTTACTAATCACAAGCCAGAGTCTACTTTCATCATTTCAAATATTATGGATACCATTTTTGGCAAGTTTCTGGCTCAACTAAAGAGCGCAGATATAGGCTATACTATTTTTTCTGGAGAGCCTCAGACATAAATCATAAGATCATTGTCCATCATACGGACTTATCCATCATCATCAGTTCTCCATATTTTGGTGTCAAAATTTTAAAAAAATTCAAAAAACTTTGCATTACAATTTCTTGCACAAAAAGATGCCAAGAACAGGCGTAAACAGATAACTTAGCTGTTTTTAAGTGGAAATAGAGAAATTAAACTCCACCAAGATTTCAACCACGAGAAAACATTCGTAATCTAATTTTTGAGGACTAGCTTGGTTCCAAATAAAGGAACACATGACTACGGTTAACTTTTGCTACGCTTCTTGAATATCAAAAAGAAAAATTCATGTCTTTCTGAAAGAGCGCACGCTCTTTCCCCTTCCTCCGACCCCATGCGAAAACTCCCCCGATTCAAAAGTGCTCTATGAGCTGCTTATGCTTTATGGCTACTGGTCAACTTTAATCTGTCACTCGAATCTCCCGGTTGCCGTGTCCTTTGTTTGGCAACTTTCTAATTTGAAAATTTTAGTCCGTAACTCAGTTTCTCACAATTAAAGAGTGGAAAAATATGCGTTTCAGCTTCTATTTTTTGAAGCACCTCAGATATATTAATCTAATCATAAATCCATCATAAGAACCCTAATATAATCATCATCAGCACTCCATATTTTGGAGCCAAAATGAAACTAAAAAGATTTTCTTTCGTTTTAGGACAATTATTAAGCCCAATTTAAAAAACTTTGAATCTATTGCGCGAAAGTGTGCCCACTTATTTTCGTGAAAAAATGAGGATTTTCTGTCTTTAACCTTGTATAAATCACGATTAAGAAGTTCATTTTTTAACATCCGGTACTGTAAAGGAGCTAGAGATCAAAATATTAGCAAAAAATGACTAAAAAATTAACAAACACAATTTACTCAATATTTTCTTAAATTCCCCTCATATTTTGACCCCCAGGTCCCAAACACTATCGAAAATCGAAAATTAAACTTTTGAGTCGTGACCCACACCAAATTTCTATCAATTTTTTTTTTTTTTTTTTTTTTTTTTTTTGTGGCAAAAATAAAAAATAAAAATTACTATTATATTTTTAGACTTATAGAATTTTTCGAGCATATTAAGCTCAATTTTCCATTCTCCCAAAAAATCTTTTAAAAAAATTAGGGATTTATTACTGCCCTAGTGAGAACTCTTTAGAGCGGTAGACATTTTTTCAAATTAGAGAGTTGCAAAAAGAAGAGCGCGCCGCTTCTTCGTTACCGAGTAGCAGAAAATATTTTGAAAAAATTCAATTTTCGGGCTCACACGCTTACGTTGACCTTATAGCCACGCCTTTAACGAAACAAATTTACAAATTTAAAGCATACTAACTTTAAAATATTTTATCAGGACACATTCGAATACACAAAACCGTCAGAATCGATAGGCTGTAGCTACACACCAGGAGCAGCGAGGATGAACATACACATGATGCCCCCGCAGAAAAAGCCTCTCCCTCAATGCCCTATACCTCCAACTGGCATGATGGGCTATCCTTCCAAAGAGTGGTACGCAATGTTGGACATGTTCGAAGAGAATTATAAAAAAAGGAAAAGCAAAGAGGAGCCGCCTCCGTCTCCCATTCCAATCACAGACCTTGCAAACGGAGAATATGAACGTCGACTGGCTGAACGTGCGGTGAAAAAACCTAAAAAAGAAAAACCGAAAGAAACGTTAAGTCATTGGCTTACGAAAATGGAGGTGGAAATTAACGAAGAAAGACAGTTAGTATTAAATTGATGTTTTTGAAAGCCAGTTCTGAAGCCAGAAGGGAATAAATCGGAAGGAGAGGCATAGTTTTGGTGTGGCATAGGGTGGTGGAGCTGGTTATGGACCTTTAAACATGAAAGTAAAAAAAAAAAGTTAGTAAAAAAACATTTACAGAGAAGCTCACAAGTCCTGTAAGGATGGCCTTTGCCATGCTCTGCCATGGTTCGGCGTTGGAAAAGGTAGTCCAGACCTCCTGTGAAGACTTATTAGCTTCCCTGAAAATTCTTTTACTAATGCATTTTTCCCACTTTCCACCTTAAAAGGAGCCATTTGAACCTTCCGAAAAAAAAAACTTTACGTCCCCCCCTACACATTTCTGCCTGGCTTTAAAACTGAACTTTTTCCATTTTCTGGCTGATGGACTGTCATATAATATTTTCAATCTATCCTTTTATTGACACGGGACCACGTCTTAGGGTTCGGTCCTGGGGAAATCTGTCTATCTGTGGGTGTGTCAGTCCGAGTGTCGGTCTGTTCGCACCAAAAATCAATATTTAATCATTTAAAATAAATATTTAAATTATCGCTGCTTTTTGGGAACCGATCCAAAGCTATACTTCCAGTATCGCATACTCTACTCCCGCGGGAGTAGAAAAACATATAATTTAATTTTTTTTTCTCGGTATATGTTTTTCTACGTTTGCAACTCAAAACATATACTGTCCAAAATTAATTATTTAATTTGTTAATAAATATTTTTTGAAAAATTACCAGTGCGAAAGCTATACGTCCAGTATAGAATACTCCACACTGGAATCTAAAAACATACTCAATTTTTTTAAAATTTTATATCTTTTTTTTTTTTTTTTCTGAATTTCAGTTTTTTTTTTTTTTTTTTTTTTTTTTTGCAGTTTTTTACCCCTCTTGACCCTAAATGATTAATTATATACCCGCACAAAGCGTGATCTAAAAAGCATTACATTTTGAATTGATTCAAATCTAATTAGCATTAGATTTGATAAATCAACATCGATTATGACTATTAAATAAACAACCGTTTTCGCGCGATTTTCCCATATTTCATTTTATTTGAAAAAAAAAAGTGATATAGGTTCTTCTATTCCTAATTAGGAATTCAAAAAAAGTCAACACCTCGACAATTTCGGGGATCTGACCTGGCCCCAACACCTCGACAATTGCCGCTCGAGCGAAGCGAGAGGTGTGTAGAGCTAGAGTGTATGGTGCCTAGGCAGGAAACACTCTAGAGTGTGTGGTGCCTATGCAAAATACACAATAGAGTGTGTAATGCCTAGGCAGGAAACACTCTTAGAGTGTGTGGTGTCTAGGCAGGATACACTCTAGTAGAGTGTGTGGTGCCTAAGCAGGATACACTCTAGTAGAGTGTGTGGTGCCTAGGCAGCATACACTCTAGAGTGTGTGGTGCATAGGCAGGATACACTCTAGTAGAGTGTGTGGTGCCTAGGCAGGATACACTCTAGTAGAGTGTGTGGTGCCTAGGCAGGATACACTCTAGAGTGTGTGGTGCCTAGGCAGGATACACTCTAGAGTGTGTAATGCCTAGGCAGAAAACATTCTAGAGTTTGTGGTGCCTAGGCAGGAAACACTCTAGAGTGTGTGGTGCCTAGGCAGGATACACTCTAGTAGAGTGTGTGGTGCCTAGGCAGGATACACTCTAGAGTGTGTGGTGCCTAGGCAGGATACACTCTAGTAGAGTGTGTGGTGCCTAGTAGGATACACTCTAGTGTGTGTGGTGCCTAGGCAGGATACACTCTAGTAGAGTGTGTGGTGCCTAGGCAGGATAGAATCCAGAGTGTGTGGTTATCTAGGTAGAATACACTCTAGTAGAGTGTGTGGTGCCTAGGCAGGATACACTCTAGAGAGTGTGGTGCCTAGGCAGGATACACTCTAGAGTGTGTAATGCCTAGGCAGAAAACACTCTAGAGTTTGTGGTGCCTAGGCAGGATACACTCTAGTAAAGTGTGTGGTGCCTAGGCAGGATACACTCTAGTAGAGTGTGTGGTGCCTAGGCAGGATACACTCTAGAGTGTGTGGTGCCTAGGCAGGATACACTCTAGAGTGTGTAATGCCTAGGCAGAAAACATTCTAGAGTTTGTGGTGCCTAGGCAGGAAACACTCTAGAGTGTGTGGTGCCTAGGCAGGATACACTCTAGTAGAGTGTGTGGTGCCTAGGCAGGATACACTCTAGAGTGTGTGGTGCCTAGGCAGGATACACTCTAGAGTGTGTAATGCCTAGGCAGAAAACATTCTAGAGTTGTGGTGCCTAGGCAGGAAACACTCTAGAGTGTGTGGTGCCTAGGCAGGATACACTCTAGTAGAGTGTGTGGTGCCTAGGCAGGATACACTCTAGAGTGTGTGGTGCCTAGGCAGGATACACTCTAGTAAGTGTGTGGTGCCTAGGCAGGATACACTCTAGTAGAGTGTGTGGTGCCTAGGCAGGATACAACTCTAGTAGAGTGTGTGGTGCCTAGGCAGGATACACTCTAGAGTGTGTGGTGCCTAGGCAGGATACACTCTAGTAGAGTGTGGGTACCTAGGCAGGATAATCTAGAGTGTGTGTTATCTAGGTAGATACCTCTAGTAGAGTGTGTGGTGCCTAGGCAGGATACACTCTAGAGTGTGTGGTGCCTAGGCAGGATACACTCTAGAGTGTGTGGTTATCTAGGTAGGATACACTCTAGTAGAGTGTGTGGTACCTAGGCAGGATAGAATCTAGAGTGTGTGGTTATCTAGGTAGAATACACTCTAGTAGAGTGTGTGGTGCCTAGGCAGGATACACTCTAGAGTGTGTGGTGCCTAGGCAGGATACACTCTAGAGTGTGTAATGCCTAGGCAGAAAACACTCTAGAGTCTGTGGTGCCTAGGCAGGATACACTCTAGTAGAGTGTATCGTGCCTAGGCAGGATACACTCTAGTAGAGTGTGTGGTGCCTAGGCAGGATACACTCTAGAGTGTGTGGTGCCTAGGCAGGATACACTCTAGAGTGTGTAATGCCTAGGCAGAAAACACGCTAGAGTTTGTGGTGCCTAGGCAGGATACACTCTACAGTGTGTGGTGCCTAGGCAAGATACACTCTAGTAGAGTGTGTGGTGCCTAGGCAGGATACAATCTAGAGTGTGTGGTTATCTAGGTAGGATACACTCTAGTAGAGTGTGTGGTGCCTAGGCAGGATACACTCAAGAGTGTGTGGTGCCTAGGCAGGATACACTCTAGTGTGTAATGCCTAGGCAGAAAACACTCTAGCGTTAGTGGTGCCTAGGCAAAAACACTCTAGAGTGTGTGGTGCCTAGGCAGACACTATAGAGTGTGTGGTGCCTAGGCAGGATACACTCTAGTAGAGTGTGTGGTGCCTAGGCAGGATACACTCTAGTAGAGTGTGTGGTGCCTAGGCAGGATACACTCTAGTAGAGTGTGTGGTGCCTAGGCAGGATAAACTCTAGAGTGTGTGGTGCCTAGGCAGGATACACTCTAGTAGAGTGTGTGGTGCCAAGGCAGGATACACTCTAGAGTGTGTGGTGCCTAGGCAGGATACAATCTAGAGTGTGTGGTTATCTAGGTAGGATACACTCTAGTACAGTGTGTGGTTATCTAGGTAGGATACACTCTAGTAGAGTGTGTGGTGCCTAGGCAGGATACACTCTAGAGTGTGTGGTGCCTAGGCAGGATACACTCTAGAGTTTGTGGTGCCTAGGCAGAAAACACTCTAGAGTTTCTGGTGCCTAGGCAGGATACACTCTAGAGTGTGTGGTGCCTAGGCAGGATACACTCTAGAGTGTGTAATGCCTAGGCAGAAAACACTCTAGAGTTTGTGGTGCCTAGGCAGAAAACACTCTTAGAGTGTGTGGTGTCTAGGCAGGATACACTCTAGTAGAGTGTGTGGTGCCTAAGCAGGATACACTCTAGTAGAGTGTGTGGTGCCTAGGCAGCATACACTCTAGAGTGTGTGGTGCATAGGCAGGATACACTCTAGTAGAGTGTGTGGTGCCTAGGCAGGATACACTCTAGTAGAGTGTGTGGTGCCTAGGCAGGATACACTCTAGAGTGTGTGGTGCCTAGGCAGGATACACTCTAGAGTGTGTAATGCCTAGGCAGAAAACATTCTAGAGTTTGTGGTGCCTAGGCAGGAACACTCTAGAGTGTGTGGTGCCTAGGCAGATACACTCTAGAAGTGTGTGGTGCCTAGGCAGGATACACTCTAGAGTGTGTGGTGCCTAGGCAGGATACACTCTAGTAGAGTGTGTGGTGCCTAGTAGGATACACTCTAGGTGTGTGGTGCCTAGGCAGGATACACTCTAGTAGAGTGTGTGGTGCCTAGGCAGGTAGAATCCAGAGTGTGTGGTTATCTAGGTAGAATACACTCTAGTAGAGTGTGGTGGCCTAGCAGGATACACTCTAGAGAGTGGTGGTGCCTAGGCAGGATACACTCTAGAGTGTGTAATGCCTAGGCAGAAACACTCTAGAGTTTGTGGTGCCTAGGCAGGATACACTCTAGTAAGTGTGTGGTGCCTAGCAGGATACACTCTAGTAGAGTGTGTGGTGCCTAGGCAGGATACACTCTAGAGTGTGTGGTGCCTAGGCAGGATACACTCTAGAGTGTGTAATGCCTAGGCAGAAAACATTCTAGAGTTTGTGGTGCCTAGGCAGGACACTCTAGAGTGTGTGGTGCCTAGGCAGGATACACTCTAGTAAGTGGGTGGTGCCTAGGCAGGATACACTCTAGAGTGTGTGGTGCCTAGGCAGGATACACTCTAGAGTGTGTAATGCCTAGGCAAAACATTCTAGAGTGTGTGGTGCCTAGGCAGGAAACACTCTAGAGTGTGTGGTGCCTAGGCAGGATACACTCTAGTAGAGTGTGTGGTGCCTAGGCAGGATACACTCTAGAGTGTGTGGTGCCTAGGCAGGATACACTCTAGTAAAGTGTGTGGTGCCTAGGCAGGATACACTCTAGTAGAGTGTGTGGTGCCTAGGCAGGATACACTCTAGTAGAGTGTGTGGTGCCTAGGCAGGATAACTCTAGAGTGTGTGGTGCCTAGGCAGGATACACTCTAGTAGAGTGTGTGGTACCTAGGCAGGATAGAATCTAGAGTGTGTGGTTATCTAGTAGAATACACTCTAGTAGAGTGTGTGGTGCCTAGGCAGGATACACTCTAGAGTGTGTGGTGCCTAGGCAGGATACACTCTAGAGTGTGTGGTTATCTAGGTAGTACACTCTAGTAGAGTGTGTGGTGCCTAGGCAGGATACAATCTAGAGTGTGTGGTTATCTAGGTAGAATACACTCTAGTAGAGTGTGTGGTGCCTAGGCAGGATACACTCTAGAGTGTGTGGTGCCTAGGCAGGATACACTCTAGAGTGTGTAATGCCTAGGCAGAAAACACTCTAGAGTTGTGGTGCCTAGGCAGGATACACTCTAGTAGAGTGTTCGTGCCTAGGCAGGATACACTCTAGTAGAGTGTGTGGTGCCTAGGCAGGATACACTCTAGAGTGTGTGGTGCCTAGGCAGGATACACTCTAGAGTGTGTAATGCCTAGGCAGAAAACACGCTAGAGTTTGTGGTGCCTAGGCAGGATACACTCTACAGTGTGTGGTGCCTAGGCAAGATAACTCTAGTAGAGTGTGTGGCCTAGGCAGGATACAATCTGGAGTGTGTGGTTATCTAGGTAGGATACACTCTAGTAGAGTGTGTGGTGCCTAGGCAGGATACACTCAAGAGTGTGTGGTGCCTAGGCAGGATACACTCTAGAGTGTGTAATGCCTAGGCAGAAAACACTCTAGCGTTAGTGGTGCCTAGGCAGAAAACACTCTAGAGTGTGTGGTGCCTAGGCAGGAGACACTATAAAGTGTGTGGTGCCTAGGCAGGATACACTCTAGTAGAGTGTGTGGTGCCTAGGCAGGATACACTCTAGTAGAGTGTGTGGTGCCAAGGCAGGATACACTCTAGAGTGTGTGGTGCCTAGGCAGGATACACTCTAGAGTGTGTGGTGCCTAGGCAGGATACACTCTAGTAGAGTGTGTGGTACCTAGGCAGGATAGAATCTAGAGTGTGTGGTTATCTAGGTAGAATACACTCTAGTAGAGTGTGTGGTGCCTAGGCAGGATACACTCTAGAGTGTGTGGTGCCTAGGCAGGATACACTCTAGAGTGTGTGGTTATCTAGGTAGGATACACTCTAGTAGAGTGTGTGGTACCTAGGCAGGATAGAATCTAGAGTGTGTGGTTATCTAGGTAGAATACACTCTAGTAGAGTGTGTGTGCCTAGGCAGGATACACTCTAGAGTGTGTGGTGCCTAGGCAGGATACACTCTAGAGTGTGTAATGCCTAGGCAGAAAACACTCTAGAGTTTTGGTGCCTAGGCAGGATACACTCTAGTAGAGTGTATCGTGCCTAGGCAGATACACTCTAGTAGAGTGTGTGGTGCCTAGGCAGGATACACTCTAGAGTGTGTGGTGCCTAGGCAGGATACACTCTAGAGTGTGTAATGCCTAGGCAGAAAACACACTAGAGTTTGTGGTGCCTAGGCAGGATACACTCTACAGTGTGTGGTGCCTAGGCAGGATACACTCTAGTAGAGTGTGTGGTGCCTAGGCAGGATACAATCTAGAGTGTGTGGTTATCTAGGTAGGATACACTCTAGTAAGTGTGTGGTGCCTAGGCAGGATACACTCAAGAGTGTGTGGTGCCTAGGCAGGATACACTCTAGAGTGTGTAATGCCTAGGCAGAAAACACTCTAGCGTTAGTGGGCCTAGGCAGAAAACACTCTAGAGTGTGTGTTGCCTAGGCAGGAGACACTATAGAGTGTGTGGTGCCTAGGCAGGATACACTCTAGTAGAGTGTGTGGTGCCTAGGCAGGATACACTCTAGTAGAGTGTGGTTGCCTAGGCAGATACACTCTAGTAGAGTGTGTGGTGCCTAGGCAGGATAAACTCTAGAGTGTGTGGTGCCTAGGCAGGATACACTCTAGTAGAGTGTGTGGTGCCAAGGCAGGATACACTCTAGAGTGTGTGGTGCCTAGGCAGGATACAATCTAGAGTGTGTGGTTATCTAGGTAGGATACACTCTAGTACAGTGTGTGGTTATCTAGGCAGGATACACTCTAGAGTTTGTGGTGCCTAGGCAGAAAACACTCTAGAGTTTCTGGTGCCTAGGCAGGATACACTCTAGAGTGTGTGGTGCCTAGGCAGGATACACTCTAGAGTGTGTAATGCCTAGGCAGAAAACACTCTAGAGTTTGTGGTGCCTAGGCAGAAAACACTCTAGAGTTTGTGGTTATCTAGGTAGAATACACTCTAGCAGAGTGTGTGGTGCCTAGGCAGGATACACTCTAGAGTGTGTGGTGCCTAGGCAGGATACACTCTAGAGTGTGTAATGCCTAGGCAGAAACACTCTAGAGTTTGTGGTGCCTAGGCAGAAACACTCTAGAGTTTGTGGTTATCGGTAGAATACACTCTAGTAGAGTGTGTGGTGCCTAGGCAGGATACACTCTATAGTGTGTGGTGCCTAGGCAGGATACACTCTAGAGTGTGTAATGCCTAGGCAGAAAACACTGTTAGAGTTTGTGGTGCCTAGGCAGAAAACACTCTAGAGTGTGTGGTGCCTAGGCAGGATACACTCTAGAGTGTGTGGTGCCTAGGCAGGATACACTCTAGTAAAGTGTGTGGTGCCTAGGCAGGATACACTCTAGAGTGTGTGGTGCCTAGGCAGGATACACTCTAGTAAAGTGTGTGGTGCCTAGGCAGGATACACTCTAGTAGAGTGTGTGGTGCCTAGGCAGGATACACTCTAGTAGAGTGTGTAATGCCTAGGCAGAAAACACTCTAGAGTGTGTGGTGCCTAGGCAGGATACACTCTAGTAGAGTGTGTGGTACCTAGGCAGGATAGAATCTAGAGTGTGTGGTTATCTAGGTAGAATACACTCTAGTAGAGTTGTGGTGCCTAGGCAGGATACACTCTAGAGTGGTGGTGCTAGGCAGGATACACTCTAGAGTGTGTGGTTATCTAGTAGGATACACTCAGTAGAGTTTGTGGTACCTAGGCAGGATAGATCTAGAGTGTGGTTATCTAGGAGAATACACTCTAGTAGAGTGTGTGGTGCCTAGGCAGGATACACTCTAGAGTGTGTGGTGCCTAGGCAGGATACACTCTAGAGTGTGTAATGCCTAGGCAGAAAACACTCTAGAGTTTGTGGTGCCTAGGCAGGATACACTCTAGTAGAGTGTATCGTGCCTAGGCAGGATACACTCTAGTAGATGTGTGTGCCTAGGCAGATACACTCTAAGAGTGTGTGGTGCCTAGGCAGGATACACTCTAGAGTGTGTAATGCCTAGGCAGAAAACACCTAGAGTTTGTGTTGCCTAGGCAGGATACACTCTACAGTGTGTGGTGCCTAGGCAGATACACTCTATAGAGTGTGTGGTGCCTAGGCAGATACAATCTAGAGTGTGTGGTTATCTAGGCAGGATACACTCTAGTAAGTGTGTGGTGCCTAGGCAGGATACACTCTAGAGTGTGTGTGCCTAGCAGGATCCTCTAGAGTGTGTAATGCCTATGCAGAAAACACTCTAGAGTGTGTGGTGCCTAGGCAGAAACACTCTAGAGTGTGTGGTGCCTAGGCAGGATACACTCTAGAGTGTGTGTGCCTAGGCAGATACACTCTAGTAGAGTGTGTGGTGCCTAGGCAGGATACACTCTATTAGAGTTTGTGGTGCCTAGGCAGGATACACTCTAGTAGAGTTTGGTGCCTAGGCAGGATACACTCTAGAGTGTGTGGTGCCTAGGCAGATACACTCTAGTAGAGTGTGTGGTGCCTAGCAGGATACACTCTAGAGTGTGTGGTGCCTAGGCAGGATACATCTAGAGTGTGGGTTCTCTAGGTAGGATACACTCTAGTACAGTGTGTGGTTATCTAGGTAGATACACTCTAGTAGAGTGTGTGTGCCTAGGCAGGATACACTCTAGAGTGTGTGGTGCCTAGGCAGGATACACTCTAGAGTTTGTGGTGCCTAGGCAGAAAACACTCTAGAGGTTCTGGTGCCTAGGCAGGATACACTCTAGAGTGTGTGGTGCCTAGGCAGGATACACTCTAGAGTGGTGTAATGCCTAGGCAGAACACTCTAGAGTTTGTGGTGCCTAGGCAGAACACACTCTTAAGTGTGTGTTGTCTAGGCAGGATACACTCTAGAGAGTGTGTGGTGCCTAAGCAGGATACACTCTAGTAAGTGTGTGGTGCCTAGGCAGCATACACTCTAGAGTGTGTGGTGCATAGGCAGGATACACTCTAGTAGAGTGTGTGGTGCCTAGGCAGGATACACTCTAGAGTGTGTAATGCCTAGGCAGAAAAAACACTTAAGCGTTAGTGTGCCTAGGCAGAAAACACTCTAGAGTGTGTGGTGCCTAGGCAGGAGACACTATAAAGTGGTGTTGCCTAGGCAGATAACACTCTAGTAGAGTGTGTGGTGCCTAGGCAGGATACACTCTAGTAGAGTGTGTGGTGCCAGGCAGGATACATCTAGAGTGTGTGGTGCCTAGGCAGGATACACTCTAGAGTGTGTGGTGCCTAGGCAGGATACACTCTAGTAGAGTGTGTGTACCTAGGCAGATGACTCTAGAGTGTGTGGTTCCTATGTAGAATACACTCTAGTAGAGTGTGTGGTGCCTAGGCAGGATACACTCTAGAGTGTGTGGTGCCTAGGCAGGATACACTCTAGAGTGTTGTTATCTAGGTAGGATACACTCTAGTAGTGTGGGGACCTAGGCAGGATAGAATCTAGAGTGTGTGGTTATCTAGGTAGAATACACTCTAGTAGAGTGTGTGGTGCCTAGGCAGGATACACTCTAGGTGTGTGGTGCCTGCAGCAGAATACACTCTAAGAGAGTGTGTAATGCTAGGCAGAAAACACTCTAGAGTTTGTGGTGCCTAGGCAGGATACACTCAGTAGAGTGTATCGTGCTAGGCAGGATACACTCTAGTAGAGTGTGGTGCCTAGGCAGGATACACTCTAGAGTGTGTGTGCCTAGGCGGATACACTCTAGAGTGTGTATCCTAGGCAGAAAACACGCTAGAGTTTGTGGTGCCTAGGCAGGATACACTCTACAGTGTGTGGTGCCTAGGCAAGATACACTCTAGTAGAGTGTTTGTGCCTAGGCAGGATACAATCTAGAGTGTGTGGTTATCTAGGTAGGATACACTCTAGTAGAGTGTGTGGTGCCTAGGCAGGATACACTCAAAGTGTGTGGTGCCTAGGCAGATACACTCTAGAGTGTGTATGCCTAGGCAGAAACACTCTAGCGTTAGTGGTGCCTAGGCAGAAACACTCTAGAGTGTGTGGTGCCTAGGCAGGAGACACTATAGAGTGTGTGGTGCCTAGGCAGGATACACTCTAGTAGAGTGTGTGGTGCCTAGGCAGGATACACTCTAGTAGAGTGTGTGGTGCCTAGGCAGATACACTCTAGTAGAGTGGGTGGTGCCTAGCAGGATAAACTCTAGAGTGTGTGGCCTAGAGGATACACTCTAGTAGAGTTGTGGTGCCAAGGCAGGATACACTCTAGAGTGTGTGGTGCCTAGGCAGGATACAATCTAGAGTGTGTGGTTATCTAGGTAGGATACACTCTAGTACAGTGTGTGGTATCTAGCAGGATACACTCTAGAGTTTGTGGTGCCTAGGCAGAAAACACTCTAGAAGTTTCTGGTGCCTAGGCAGGATACTCTAGAGTGTGTGGTGCCTAGGCAGGATACACTCTAGAGTGTGTAATGCCTAGGCAGAAACACTCTAGAGTTTGTGTTGCCTAGGCAAAACACTCTAGAGTTTGTGGTTATCTAGGTAGAATACACTCTAGCAGAGTGTGTGGTGCCTAGGCAGGATACACTCTAGAGTGTGTGGTGCCTAGGCAGGATACACTCTAGAGTGTGTAATGCCTAGGCAGAAAACACTCTAGAGTTTGTGGTGCCTAGGCAGAAACACTCTAGAGTTTTGGTTATCTAGGTAGAATACACTCTAGTAGATGTGTGGTGCCTAGGCAGGATACACTCTATAGTGTGTGGTGCCTAGGCAGGATACACTCTAGAGTGTGTAATGCCTAGGCAGAAAACACTGTTAGAGTTTGTGGTGCCTAGGCAGAAAACACTCTAGAGTGTGTGGTGCCTAGGCAGGATACACTCTAGAGTGTGTGGTGCCTAGGCAGGATACACTCTAGTAAGTGTGTGGTGCCTAGGCAGATACACTCTAGAGTGTGTGGTGCCTAGGCAGGATACACTCTAGTAAAGTGTGTGGTGCCTAGGCAGGATACACTCTAGTAGAGTGTGTGGTGCCTAGGCAGGATACACTCTAGTAGAGTGTGTAATGCCTAGGCAGAAAACACTCTAGAGTGTGTGGTGCCTAGGCAGGATACACTCTAGTAGAGTGTGTGGTACCTAGGCAGGATAGAATCTAGAGTGTGTGGTTATCTAGGTAGAATACACTCTAGTAGAGTGTGTGGTGCCTAGGCAGGATACACTCTAGAGTGTGTGGTGCCTAGGCAGGATACACTCTAGAGTGTGTGGTTATCTAGGTAGGATACACTCTAGTAGAGTGTGTGGTACCTAGGCAGGATAGAATCTAGAGTGTGTGGTTATCTAGGTAGAATACACTAGTAGAGTGTGGTGGTGCCTAGGCAGGATACACTCTAGAGTGTGGGTGCCTAGGCAGGATACACTCTAGAGTGTGTAATGCCTAGGCAAAAAAACACTCTAGAGTTTGTGGTGCCTAGGCAGGATACACTCTAGTAGAGTGTATCGTGCCTAGGCAGGATACACTCTAGTAGAGTGTGTGTGCCTAGGCAGGATACACTCTAGGTGTGTGGTGCCTAGCAGGATACACTCTAGAGTGTGTAATGCCTAGGCAGAAAACACGCTAGAGTTTGTGGTGCCTAGGCAGGTACACTCTACAGTGTGTGGTGCCTAGGCAAGATACACTCTAGTAGAGTGTGTGGTGCCTAGGCAGGATACATCTAGAGTGTGTGGTTATCTAGGTAGGATACACTCTAGTAGAGTGTGTGGTGCCTAGGCAGGATACACTCAAGAGTGTGTGTGCCTAGGCAGGATACACTCTAGAGTTGTAATGCCTAGGCAGAAAACACTCTAGCGTTAGTGTGCCTAGGCAGAAAACACTCTAGAGTGTGGTGCCTAGGCAGGAGACACTATAGAGTGTGTGGTGCCTAGGAGGACACTCTAGTAAGAGTGTGTGTTGCCTAGCAGGATACACTCTAGTAGAGTGTGGTGTGCCTAGGCAGGATACACTCTAGTAGAGTGTGGGTTGTGCCTAGGCAGGATAAACTCTAGAGTGTGTGGTGCCTAGGCAGGATACACTCTAGTAGAGTGTGGTGGTGCCAAGGCAGGATACACTCTAGAGTGTGTGGTGCCTAGGCAGGATACAATCTAGAGTGTGGTTATCTAGGTAGGATACACTCTAGTACAGTGTGTGGTTATCTAGGTAGGATACCTCTAGTAGAGTGTGTGGTGCCTAGGCAGGATACACTCTAGAGTGTGTGTGCCTAGGCAGGATACACTCTAGAGTTTGTGGTGCCTAGGCAGAAACACTCTAGAGTTTCTGGTGCCTAGGCAGGATACACTCTAGAGTGTTGTGGTGCCTAGGCAGGATACACTCTAGAGTGTTAATGCCTAGGCAGAAAACACTCTAGAGTTTGTGGTGCCTAGGCAGAAAACACTCTTAGAGTGTGTGGTGTCTAGGCAGGATACACTCTAGTAGAGTGTGTGGTGCCTAAGCAGTACACTCTAGTAGAGTGTGTGGTGCCTAGGCAGCATAACACTCTAGAGTGTGTGGTGCATAGGCAGGATACACTCTAGTGAGTGTGTGGTGCCTAGGCAGGATACACTCTAGTAGAGTGTGGGTGCCTAGCAGGATCCACTCTAGAGTGTGTGGTGCCTAGGCAGGATACACTCTAGAGTGTGTAATGCCTAGGCAGAAACATTCTAGAGTTTGTGGTGCCTAGGCAGGAAACCCCTAGAGTGGTTGTGCCTAGGCAGGATACACTCTAGTAGAGTGTGTGGTGCCTAGGCAGGATACACTCTAGAGTGTGTGGTGCCTAGGCAGGATACACTCTAGTAGAGTGTGTGGTGCTAGTAGGATACACTCTAGTGTGTGTGGTGCCTAGGCAGGATACACTCTAGTAGAGTGTGTGGTGCCTAGGCAGGATAGAATCCAGAGTGTGTGGTTATCTAGGTAGAATACACTCTAGTAGAGTGTGTGGTGCCTAGGCAGGATACACTCTAGAGTGTGGTGCCTAGGCAGGATACACTCTAGAGTGTGTAATGCCTAGGCAGAAAACACTCTAGAGTTTGTGGTGCCTAGGCAGGATACACTCTAGTAAAGTGTGTGGTGCCTAGGCAGGATACACTCTAGTAGAGTGTGTGGTGCCTAGGCAGGATACACTCTAGAGTGTGTGGTGCCAGGCAGGATACACTCTAGAGTGTGTAATGCCTATGCAGAAAACATTCTAGAGTTTGGGTGCTAGGCAGGAAACACTCTAGAGTGTGTGGTGCCTAGGCAGGATACACTCTAGTAGAGTGGGTGGTGCCTAGGCAGGATACACTCTAGAGTGTGTGGTGCCAGGCAGGATACACTCTAGAGTGTGTAATGCCTATGCAGAAAACATTCTAGAGTTTGGGTGCTAGGCAGGAAACACTCTAGAGTGTGTGGTGCCTAGGCAGGATACACTCTAGTAGAGTGGGTGGTGCCTAGGCAGGATACACTCTAGAGTGTGTGGTGCCTAGGCAGGATACACTCTAGAGTGTGTAATGCCTAGGCAGAAAACATTCTAGAGTTTGTGGTGCCTAGGCAGGAAACACTCTAGAGTGTGTGGTGCCTAGGCAGGATACACTCTAGTAGAGTGTGTGGTGCCTAGGCAGGATACACTCTAGAGTGTGTGGTGCCTAGGCAGGATACACTCTAGTAAAGTGTGTGGTGCCTAGGCAGGATACACTCTAGTAGAGTGTGTGGTGCCTAGGCAGGATACACTCTAGTAGAGTGTGTGGTGCCTAGGCAGGATACACTCTAGAGTGTGTGGTGCCTAGGCAGGATACACTCTAGTAGAGTGTGTGGTACCTAGGCAGGATAGAATCTAGAGTGTGTGGTTATCTAGGTAGAATACACTCTAGTAGAGTGTGTGGTGCCTAGGCAGGATACACTCTAGAGTGTGTGGTGCCTAGGCAGGATACACTCTAGAGTGTGTGGTTATCTAGGTAGGATACACTCTAGTAGAGTGTGTGGTACCTAGGCAGGATAGAATCTAGAGTGTGTGGTTATCTAGGTAGAATACACTCTAGTAGAGTGTGTGGTGCCTAGGCAGGATACACTCTAGAGTGTGTGGTGCCTAGGCAGGATACACTCTAGAGTTGTAATGCCTAGGCAGAAAACACTCTAGAGTTTGTTGGTGGTGCCTAGGCAGGATATACTCTAGTAGAGTGTATCGTGCCTAGGCAGGATACACTCTAGTAGAGTGTGTGGCCTAGGCAGGATACACTCTAGAGTGTGTGGTGCCTAGGCAGGATACACTCTAGAGTGTGTAATGCCTAGGCAGAAAACCACGCTAGAGTTTGTGGTGCCTAGGCAGGATACACTCTACAGTGTGTGGTGCCTAGGCAAGATACACTCTAGTAGAGTGTGTGGTGCCTAGGCAGGATACAATCTAGAGTGTGTGGTTATCTAGGTAGGATACACTCTAGTAGAGTGTGTGGTGCCTAGGCAGGATACACTCAAGAGTGTGTGGTGCCTAGGCAGGATACACTCTAGAGTGTGTAATGCCTAGGCAGAAAACACTCTAGCGTTAGTGGTGCCTAGGCAGAAAACACTCTAGAGTGTGTGGTGCCTAGGCAGGAGACACTATAAAGTGTGTGGTGCCTAGGCAGGATACACTCTAGTAGAGTGTGTGGTGCCTAGGCAGGATACACTCTAGTAGAGTGTTGGTGCCAAGGCAGGATACACTTAGAGTGTGTGGTGCCTAGGCAGGATACACTCTAGAGTGTGTGGTGCCTAGGCAGGATACACTCTAGTAGAGTGTGTGGTACCTAGGCAGGATAGATCTAGAGTGTGTGGTTATCTAGGTAGAATACACTCTAGTAGAGTGTGTGGTGCCTAGGCAGGATACACTCTAGAGTGTGTGGTGCCTAGGCAGGATACACTCTAGAGTGTGTGGTTATCTAGGTAGGATACACTCTAGTAGAGTGTGTGGTACCTAGGCAGGATAGAATCTAGAGTGTGTGGTTATCTAGGTAGAATACACTCTAGTAGAGTGTGTGGTGCCTAGGCAGGATACACTCTAGAGTGTGTGGTGCCTAGGCAGGATACACTCTAGAGTGTGTAATGCCTAGGCAGAAAACACTCTAGAGTTTGTGGTGCCTAGGCAGGATACACTCTAGTAGAGTGTATCGTGCCTAGGCAGGATACACTCTAGTAGAGTGTGTGGTGCCTAGGCAGGATACACTCTAGAGTGTGTGGTGCCTAGGCAGGATACACTCTAGAGTGTGTAATGCCTAGGCAGAAAACACGCTAGAGTTTGTGGTGCCTAGGCAGGATACACTCTACAGTGTGTGGTGCCTAGGCAAGATACACTCTAGTAGAGTGTGTGGTGCCTAGGCAGGATACAATCTAGAGTGTGTGGTTATCTAGGTAGGATACACTCTAGTAGAGTGTGTGGTGCCTAGGCAGGATACACTCAAGAGTGTGTGGTGCCTAGGCAGGATACACTCTAGAGTGTGTAATGCCTAGGCAGAAAACACTCTAGCGTTAGTGGTGCCTAGGCAGAAAACACTCTAGAGTGTGTGGTGCCTAGGCAGGAGACACTATAGAGTGTGTGGTGCCTAGGCAGGATACACTCTAGTAGAGTGTGTGGTGCCTAGGCAGGATACACTCTAGTAGAGTGTGTGGTGCCTAGGCAGGATACACTCTAGTAGAGTGTGTGGTGCCTAGGCAGGATAAACTCTAGAGTGTGTGGTGCCTAGGCAGGATACACTCTAGTAGAGTGTGTGGTGCCAAGGCAGGATACACTCTAGAGTGTGTGGTGCCTAGGCAGGATACAATCTAGAGTGTGTGGTTATCTAGGTAGGATACACTCTAGTACAGTGTGTGGTTATCTAGGCAGGATACACTCTAGAGTTTGTGGTGCCTAGGCAGAAAACACTCTAGAGTTTCTGGTGCCTAGGCAGGATACACTCTAGAGTGTGTGGTGCCTAGGCAGGATACACTCTAGAGTGTGTAATGCCTAGGCAGAAAACACTCTAGAGTTTGTGGTGCCTAGGCAGAAAACACTCTAGAGTTTGTGGTTATCTAGGTAGAATACACTCTAGCAGAGTGTGTGGTGCCTAGGCAGGATACACTCTAGAGTGTGTAATGCCTAGGCAGAAAACACTCTAGAGTTTGTGGTGCCTAGGCAGAAAACACTCTAGAGTTTGTGGTTATCTAGGTAGAATACACTCTAGTAGAGTGTGTGGTGCCTAGGCAGGATACACTCTATAGTGTGTGGTGCCTAGGCAGGATACACTCTAGAGTGTGTAATGCCTAGGCAGAAAACACTGTTAGAGTTTGTGGTGCCTAGGCAGAAAACACTCTAGAGTGTGTGGTGCCTAGGCAGGATACACTCTAGAGTGTGTGGTGCCTAGGCAGGATACACTCTAGTAAAGTGTGTGGTGCCTAGGCAGGATACACTCTAGAGTGTGTGGTGCCTAGGCAGGATACACTCTAGTAAAGTGTGTGGTGCCTAGGCAGGATACACTCTAGTAGAGTGTGTGGTGCCTAGGCAGGATACACTCTAGTAGAGTGTGTAATGCCTAGGCAGAAACACTCTCTAGAGTGTGTGGTGCCTAGGCAGGATTACACTCTAGTAGAGTGTGTGGTACCTAGGCAGGATAGAATCTAGAGTGTGTGGTTATCTAGGTAGAATACACTCTAGTAGAGTGTGTGGTGCCTAGGCAGGATACACTCTAGAGTGTGTGGTGCCTAGGCAGGATACACTCTAGAGTGTGTAATGCCTAGGCAGAAAACACTCTAGAGTTGTGGTGCCTAGGCAGGATACACTCTAGTAGAGTGTAATCGTGCCTAGGCAGGATACACTCTAGTAGAGTGTGTGGTGCCTAGGCAGGATACACTCTAGAGTGTGTGGTGCCTAGGCAGGATCCACTCTAGAGTGTGTAATGCCTAGGCAGAAAACACACTAGAGTTTGTGGTGCCCAGGCAGGATACACTCTAGAGCGCGTACATTTTTGTCACTTTGGCGACCGATTGTGCAAATTCCCTTATCACTTTCGCGACCTGTGCACTGTGGCGACCAATACCCTGGTCGCCAGAGTGATCACGCGGTGATCACGACCCGAGCACGTGCAAAGGGCGTGACCTTGGCCGGGTAAAATTTTGGACTTATACGGTTCTGGAACTCCGGTCGTCACAGTGTATGGCAATGTGCGTATTTATGTGTGTGGTGCCTAGGCAGGATACACTTTAGAGTTTGTGGTGCCTAGGCAGAAAACACTCTAGAGTGTGTGGTGCCTAGGCAGGATACACTCTAGTAGAGTGTGTGGTGCCTAGGCAGGATACACTCTAGTAGAGTGTGTGGTGCCTAGGCAGGATACACTCTAGAGTGTGTGGTGCCTAGGCAGGATACACTCTAGTAGAGTGTGTGGTGCCTAGGCAGGATACACTCTAGTATAGTGTGTGGTGCCTAGGCAGGATACAATCTAGAGTGTGTGGTTATCTAGGTAGAATACACTCTAGTAGAGTGTGTGGTGCCTAGGCAGGATACACTCTAGAGTTTGTGGTGCCTAGGCAGAAAACACTCTAGAGTTTGTGGTGCCTAGGCAGGAAACACTCTAGAGTGTATCCTGCCTAGGCAGGAAACACTTAAGAGTGTATCCTGCCTAGGCAGGAAGCACTGTAGACTGTGTCTCGGTGTTATTTCGCCCATAACTTTTATTTTGTCTCGGTGTTATTTCGGCCAAAACTTTTGATCTAACTTTTGATCTTTTCGTTAATTTTGAAAAAATTAGAATCTGAAAATTTTCGATAAGTTTTGAAAAAAGATTTTCCGAAAAGTGAATTTCACATGTCACAAATTTTTTTACACAAAAAACTTAACATCTTTGGTAAAAATGTAATTTTTTTTCTGGTACGAAAAAAACGTTTGATGAAAATACTTTTTCGCTCATAACTTGATCATTTTTCCCAAAATTATTATTTTAACATTAAAATTTCAATCAAATTACCCCACTTTTCCCACCGGAAATTAATGTTTTTTTTTAATAAATTAATTTAATATTACAGTTTTAACGTTTTTGAAATTCTCACCAGAGTTACGCTTACACCTACGCTTACGCTTACGCAAACCCCCCCAAAAGAAGTTTCACTTCAAAAAAAAAAAAAATTAAAATATTAAAGTTAGACTAAACTTCTTTCTAAAACAAGAACTTATAAATTTTAAATAAAATGTTCACTATATTTTTTAATTTTGTCTTTTCTCCTTTAGCCAAGAATATAAAGCAATGTTTTAATATTAAAATTATAACTTTAAAGACTTTAATTAAAATTTTAATTAATATTTTTCAACTTTTGACTTTTTTTTATCAAAAATTTTAATGTTTTTTCCGTGCCAGGAAAAAAAAATTATTTTTATCAAAAAATTCAAATTTTTTTCAGCAAAAAAAGTGCCTTAAAATTTTTAAATCGTTTCATTGTTTAAATTTAGCAACAGTAGGACAGTACCCCAAAGACGTAGTCCTACGTATGGATATGTCCCCATATCCCACTCTGATTTTTTATACAATAGTACTTACTTCGTTTAAATCCATAAATTTTTAGAGAACTCACTAAGATGCAAGCCATAGAGCCGATCGATCCGGATGAACAACGGAAAATCTTACTGGACATCGTGGAAGAAGAACAAAAAAGATACATCCGCTCTGAAGACATGAAAACGATAGAGTACTACTTGACGATAGGAGTAGATGAGTATCACTTCGAACCATATCCCAGATTTTACATAGCGAACGCTAAAAAGAAAATACAACCAAAATTATTTTCAAAACCCGAGTAAGTATTCGATTTAAAAACAAAAAGGAAAAAAAAAATTCAAAAAAATTTAATCTTCCCATTCCCTTAGATGTAAAGAATATCAAAAGGTGCCGATCTCGATTTTTTGTTTTAAAGATATCGAATACTCGCCCGTAAAATGGAAGAGGAAATCATTCAGGATTATTCAGTCAGCTTAAGGCAGGCTCTTTTAGATTACATATTATTGGACCCGATGGAGTGGAAAAGATTAAACATACAAACATATCCGATTAAGTTTCCTACGATTATGATAAGAGCTCCGGTAACATGGCATGCGAGTAAAATAAAAGCTCAGCAGCTGGTTTCAAGGAGTTTATTCATCGGAAATTTCATACTGCTTCGACTAAGAGATTTATGGCTAGAGCAGTAAGTTGACGAAAAAATTGAGAAAAGAGGTGGTTTATAAATTTCGTAAGCATTATTTTGGCTGATTTTGATCCCTCTCTCCCAAACATGCTTATGTAATTTATGGACGACTCCGAATAGTGAAAAAAATAAATAAATAAATAAAGAAAAATCTTGAAAATTGAATTTTATCCATTTTAGGTATAAGGATTTAGTCGTAATTCCATTCGAAAAATTAACGGAAGGGTTTATACCGCTAAGAGTGGAAGAATTAGAAGAAAGAGTTGATAAATTATGTGCTGAAGCTAGGAGTATTTTAGTAAATAAATGGATACCGTCTTGTGCTGAGGTTTTTCATCAGTTAAAACATTGCTGGAGTTATTTGGTGCCAAAAAAATCAGGAGAATCATTTCAAATTGTAGAAAAATTATTCACGAGTGTGTGCGCTCTCATGTCCCTGCAATTAAGGTCTTTGGTCATGAAATCATTACAACATTTTCGGGATATTATCACGCATTATGAGGTAAGAGGTGGTTCAAACAAGAATTTAGTTTGTATAGAAATAGTTCAAGGAACAGGATAGAATCTAACTTTAGAGTTCACTTAACGAATAGTTGATCTCACTTTATTTACCAGCGAAAAATGTGACGTAAAAAGGAAGTCATTAGGCATGATTACATCCAAAGACGATTTTACGAGTCAAAAAGACGCATTTAAGAATGACCGCTGATAGAATTTTTCAGGGATGACGTCAAAAAGACGTCTCAATGACGTCTAGAAGAAATGTCATCCGCACTTTGAAACCGAGGTGACGTCAATAGGACGAAAATAAGACGTCACCAACGTCATTTTGACGTCCGTTAAAAAAATCCCGGAAAATGATCATGTCTGATGACCAAAGTGTGACGAGGCACCATGACGTCACCTTTTTCGTTCGGTAGCCTGCTTACTTGACAACTTCGTTTTAGGGCGGCAACGACTACACAGGCCCATACAAAGACTTACTATTTATAAATCTACCTTTGGTTTTGGTAACAGTCAAAAACAAGCCCGATACAGCTGAATTGCATTTAGACCCCCCTTTGGATCAAGTCCGGGAATTTCTCAAAAGATGCTTCACCAAAATAATAGAAGTAAATTTGGAAATGCCAAGGGTGGAAGCAGTTTTATTTGCAGGTAAGAGTTATACCAGCAAGAAAGGTGACGTCATGGTGAGCGTCATCTTGTGTGGTCACTTAAATTACGTCAAAAGAGTAAGGCCGGTAATATTAGTTACTGTGTGACGTCTCCTTGTGGGCCGTTCAAATATGACGTCATCATAATTTTGGACATTTTTTAACCCTTCCTCCCTCTCTCGTCATCAAAAGGACATTTAACATTAAAATCATCATTTGGGTGATTTCTTCCCCCCTAAAATGATGATGTCATATTTGAACGATGACGTCAATGACGTCATCCCGATTTCGAAATACTTACGTCATGGTTGTTATGACGTCAACAAGACGTCATACAGCTACGAATATTATTGGCCATGCTCAATGACGTCATTTTCGCATAGAAAATCTCAAAAAAATAGTTTTGGAAAGTAACCATGCGTTATGACGTCTCCTGTACATATCTGGTTGACGTTTAAAGTACGTCACCTTTTTCGCTGGGATTCCATTTTCCTTCTCATATTCTTCTCGATTTCCTTTCTTCTTCGTCAAACTTTTTCAGACATCAAAGAATTCAACCTTCACCTTCTCCCAGTCCTGCAACACGAAGAAGAGGTACAAAAAATAATAAACGACGGCATAAAAGCATTCGATACCAATTTAAACGGTCCCACGATATATTGCACGACCTACGAAGTTTACAATTATATTTTGGTCGGGGATGCTAAAAAAAGCTTGATGGAATTTTTCGAGCAAGAATTCTTCCCGTCTTTAAAGGAGTTCACGTTAAAAATTGAAAAATACGAAGCGATTTGCGACCAGTTCACGTTTTTAAGGAGGATGATCCCTTTAAATTTCGTGTGCTTGGACTGTTCGGAAATAAACGATCAGCTGTATAAAATGGTGAACGGATTAAGATCATACATAGTTGATTATTTTATAAATGAGAACAGAACTCATAACAGAGGGTAAGAAAGTTTTGGTAAACAAAAAATGACGAATCTGGGGAAAAAAAACTGCGTTTTTTTTTATTTTAGAATTTGCAATGTTTTCGATAAAATGTCTTCGAGGGCTAGCGAACTGCCGGAAACGACAGCGGAATTAGTGGAATTGACCAATTATTTAATAGAAAGTAGAGATTCGACCATGTACGAATTAAAAGCTAAAATTGCTACAACAGGTCAGAATGTCCTGTTTTTAATGACTCATGCGTTACTACCAAGTAAGTTGAAATTTTTTGCAAAGATTCAGGGTGTGAAGTAAATGAATAAATTGATTAATTTATTTTTTATCCCTTAAAAAATATAAACATTAAAAAGACGTCAACAGACAAGGTCACATTCTGGGAATGCTTTACGAGTCAACATGAGGTCTCAGAATGACCGATTCAATTTGTCAGTGCAGGGTGTCTACTGATTCATAAAAGTTAAAATATAGGACTTTTATAGGACTTTTATAGGTCCATTTTTTCAAAAAATATAGGACCAAAACAAGCCATTTTTAAGAGAAAAAAATTTAGGCACACAAAATTCTAGAGGTAAATCTGTCCTCCAAATTTAGAAATAAAGAAGGAAGAAGAAAAAAGGTAAAACTTGTAAATCGGGTAATTATTAAAAAAGGTAAAACAAAATTCTACAAAAACATTTTTATAAAAAATCTTGGGATCGAAAAATCCGATCAAAAAAAAAGTTCAAGCCTCTGCAAGTTTTTTTTCAGAAGTCCCAAGGTTATATGAGTAGTTCAGAAAATCCGCCCCAAGCTAAGAGCTAAAAATTTAAAATTTTATAAACGTAAAAAATGTTTAGACTACACGTAAAAATTTTGAATCCTCTATAAGCCCGAAATATTCCACAAATGATTCCATAAAATCGAAAATATAATTTTTAAATTTTACAAAACTTCTTAAAAATTATTTGAACTGGAATTAGTTAAAATTAATTGCCTAATGGAACCCCGCCGTCAAGATTTAAAGAAAAATTTCCTGAAACATTGAACTTTCTTTGAAAATCCCAAAGTGCTTTTTTAATTATCAAAGCATAAACTATGAATCGTTCGTAGCCCAAAATGATTGGTTTTCCTCGTTAAAAATCTAAATTATGGCAACCTGCATAAATCGAGCGAGGCCGAAGGCCGAGCGAGAAAATTTGTTGAAAAAATTGAGTGAAAATATGAAAAATTAGCTCACTTTGAATTAGGAATATAGGACCAGTTGTGCCCCTGCTCAAAATTACTTTTTTCGGTTAAATTATAGGACTTTATAGGATTTTATAGGTATATAGGACCAAAAAGAAAAATATAGGACTTTTATAGGACTTTATAGGAATATAGGACCAGTAGACACCCTGCAGTGGTTGACGTCAACAAGACGACGAAAAAATCTCAAAAATCTCGTAAAAAAAGTCCCCGAAAATGATCACGTCTCTTAACCAAAATGTGACGCGTCACGTTTTTCGCAGTGTAGTCATTTATGCGTGTTTTAATTCCAGTGGAGGATATACAGTTAAACTCACGAGTTTTCCTGTGGCCAAAAGACATGGAATCGGTCTTGGAATTAGCGACCACTCGTCTAACTCACAGAAGGGATGCAGTCGAAAATGCACTAAGAATACGCAGAGTTGAATTCGACGAAAAACTAGTTCAGCATCAGAAAGAATTAGACGTTTTCCGAAAGAAGGACCCTCCTATTTTAACGATGGAGGAAATGGCTGAATGCGTGGAGTCCATTAAAGATCTTGTCCGAAAACTACAGGATGATAAAAAAGAAGCCGACGTAATTTTTACTTTTAGCTTATCTAAAAAAAAATGAAAGTAACTAATTATTTTTTTTCAATACTAGGGTATCAACGAAGAAGAGCAACTCCTGGAATGGGAAATGACACCTTTCATGAACTTAGGAAACATGCTAAATGCTGTCGATCCTTACGACAAGCTCTGGAACGTCGTTTACGAATGGCATGTCAACCACGACTTATGGTATTACGGACCATTTAAAGGCCTGGATGCGGAATCCATTAAAGAAGAGGTCGAAAACTGCTGGAAGATCCTATACAAATTAGCCAAATCGTTCCACGACGTCCCCGGATCAAAAAGAGTCGCCGAAATGGTTCGAGCGAAAGTGGAGAAATTTAAGCAGTACGTTCCGGTTCTCCAGTGCATTTGCAATCCCGGTTTGCAAGAAAGACACTGGCAACAGATGAGTCTCGTTTTGGGAGTGGAAATAGAACATCCCGATAATGCTTCGCTCCATGACATGATCGAAATCGGGATGATTAAATTCGTGGGTAAATTAGAGGAGATAAGCGTGGCGGCTACCAAGGAATACGGTTTGGAGAAAGCTCTCGAGAAAATGAAAATGGAATGGGATGACGTCTGCTTTGAATGCACGCCGTACAGAGAAACGGGAGTCAATATATTAACGGCCGTGGATGACATTCAAGTGATGCTGGATGATCATATTCTTAAAGCACAAACAATGAGGGGATCCCCGTATGTGAAAGCGTTCGAAAGTGAAATGCAAGGATGGGAAGACAAGCTGATATCGATGCAAGATATTTTAGACGCATGGCTTTTGGTAATTACAAATTATATTAATTTTTTTAAATTGTCCAGTAAAAGCGAGATCCAGTAAATATTTTAATTAAAATTATAAAACCCAGCAAAAATGGTCAAGTACTGTACTTTAAACGTCATGAAGACGTCAACCCTGTATGTACCGAAGACCTTATCAAATATGGTCACTTTCCAAGTCTTTTCTACGAGATTTTCGACGTCAAAATTACGTCATCAGGTATGACCAATAACATACGTCATTCAATAACGTCAATAAGACGTCTTATAAGACATCAATAAGACGTCTTATAAGACATCAATAAGATGTCTTATGAGACATCAATAAGACGTCTTAGACATCTTATTGACGTCTTATAAGACGTCTTATTGACGTCATAGTCATCTTAGTAGAGAGTAAGTCATCAATAAGACATCTAGTCATCTTAGTAAGACATCAATAAGACGTCTTATAAGACATCGATAAGACGTCTTATAAGACATCAATAAGACGTCTTATAAGATGTCTTATTGACGTTATAGTCGTTTGCACTTCGAAATCTAGTTGACGTCATTCAGTGACAGATGTTATCGGTCATACTTAATAATGACGTCATTTTGACGTCGAAAATCTCGTAACCATGTCCCGGAAATGACGAAAATCTGGCTCGTCACCATGACGTCACCTTTTTGCTGACAATTTACCTAAATACTCCTTCCTTAAGTACGCTAAAGTGATTTACGGACGATCGCTATTTTAGTGTCAAGCGACTTGGATGTACCTCGAGCCGATATTCAGTTCCGAAGACATAATGCGACAGATGCCGGAAGAATCACGAAAATTTAAAAAAGTCGACAAAATGTGGAGGACCCTAATGAAAAACACACAGGAAAACAGGAGAGTCCTAACAGCTACCGGCCATCCCAACATGCTTAAAAATCTAAGAGAATGCAACATGTTACTGGATGAAATCCAAAAAGGACTTAACGACTATTTGGAGAAAAAACGACTGTTTTTCCCGAGATTTTTCTTCCTTTCCAACGACGAACTCCTGGAAATATTGTCAGAAACCAAAGATCCTCAACGCGTGCAGCCTCATCTGAAAAAATGTTTCGAAGGGATTTCACGCCTGGAATTTAATCAGGACGAAGAAATCGTTTCGATGGTATCCGCGGAAGAGGAAATCGTGCCGCTAAGCGGTAAAATCATTCCGGCGGAGGCAAAGGGAATGGTAGAAAAATGGCTGTCTCAAGTGGAGAGCTTGATGATTCAATCCGTGAGAGATATCTGCATGGAAGCGGTTTCTGCTTACGTAAATAGCGCGAGGGAAGTGTGGGTCTTGTCATGGCCGGGCCAGGTTGTAATTTGTGGAAGTTCGATTCACTGGACGGCGGAAGTTTCAGAAGCGATCGAAAACAAAGCGCTGGACGACTACCTAACGAAAAGTAATAATCAGATCGATCAATTGGTGTCTCTGGTCAGAGGGAAATTATCAAGCGGTTCGAGAGTTACCATCTGTGCGCTTATAGTAATCGATGTGCATGGTAAGTTTGGGGCATTCATGTGTTACATCACAATTTTAGGGGGAAGGGGGGTCCTCGATTTGGATTTGATGACGAATGAAGTCGACGGGGAGTCTACGAAGTCCTGATGTCAGTATTTTTATTGGGTGAAATTAGATAAGCAAGAGCGTATGTTAAATATTGATTCCTTGTAAAATTTTCAATGTCTTATGTTTAGCTTATGTGGCAAATTTGACTGAGCAAACCTTCCCCCTGCACGGTAAAAATTTTTATGTAAAAGTAACATAAAAAAGATGTAGCCCTTTTTATTTAACATAAAAACGTGGAGTCAGAAATTCGAAACGTTCGAAAAAATTGAAGATTTAACACAACTCATTTAATAAAAAGGGATACATATTATTTATGTTACTTTCACATAAAATTTTTTATGGTGTGTCATAAACAGCGCCCCTGATTAAAAGCAAGAAAATTTTTCGATTTAAAAAGAAACGAAATTTTTACTATCAAAACTTACCATGGGATTTTTGACGTAATATTATTCCGTCAGGGGCGCTGTATGTCTTCACGGTAAAAAATTTTATGTAAAAGTAACATAAAAAATATGTAGTCCTTTTTATTTAACATAAAAACGTGGCGTCAGAAGTTCGAAACGTTCGAAAAAATTGAAGATTTAATACAGCTCATGTTAAATAAAAAGGGTTACATATTTTTTATGTAACTTTTACATAAAATTTTTTATCGTGTTAAGCAGTAGCGAATTATAACTAACGATCATCTCAAAAAGTGACTTTCTGGTTACCGCCAAGGACATGCAGCGCTCCTAGCGTAATAATTCCAATTCGCGAAAAAAGGACGGGGTAATTAAGATAAAGCAGTAATTGATAACGAATGGGGCAGGTCTAATTATGACGATTGAATACACAGGGAGAGGGGGTTGAAAATGGATAAAAAAGATGCCATTTATATATGAATGGCTCCTTTATGGAAAACTGAAAAATTTTAAAACACAAATGAAGTTTTCTTTTTGGGATGTTGCAGCCAGAGACGTCGTTAAAAACTTAAAGGAAATAAACGTGACTCAAATAACAGACTTCAATTGGATCAGTCAGCTTAGATATTATTGGAGGGAAGGAACTGTAGTGGTATCTATGATCACGACTGATGTGAATTACGGATTTGAGTATCTCGGCAACACACCTCGTTTAGTCATCACACCTTTAACAGATCGATGCTACAGGTAAGAATGAGTGAAGAAGATTGTCAAAATCTTAAGAAAAAATTTAAGCACTGCGCCCACTATTTTTGATGCCCACCCCCAGTAAATACAAATTAAAATACAAATTCTGAAAAACCTCGCTCTTCCTCTGCTTTCGCTCTTCATTTGCAAGCAAAGGAAGAAGCCTATAGACCCTTGGCCCCTTTAATGAGCTTAACAAAATGTTTAAATGTGAAGCAAAAGCCTCAGTTACCCATCCAGCTCTTCCCCCTCCCCTCAATTTTCCAATGAAGAGGTACATTCATTAGAGGTACATTAGCTGGCTATATTCCTGATGTCCATTTACCCGAAATATCCCCAATTTGTCTTGAAGGATTCAGAATCTGAAACTTCATTAATGCCTTCCCCTTCTAGGACACTTATGGGAGCTTTAAGACTGAACTTAGGAGGAGCACCTGAAGGACCAGCCGGAACCGGAAAAACCGAAACATCAAAAGATTTGGCGAAAGCAGTAGCAAAACAATGCGTCGTCTTCAATTGTTCAGATGGATTGGATTACAAAGCCATGGGGAAATTTTTCAAAGGGTTAGCTCAATCAGGCGCTTGGGCTTGTTTCGACGAGTTCAACCGGATAGAGCTGGAGGTCCTGTCTGTCATAGCCCAACAAATTCAAACTATACAACTTGCCATACAACAAAAATTAGAAAGGTTCATTTTCGAAGGGACGGAGATTTCCCTTAATCCTACTTGCAACATATTCATAACCATGAACCCCGGGTAAGACTCAAAAATATATACTTTTTAAAAATGTTCAGAAGGTAAAATTTTTCCTGTATAGATACGCTGGTCGGCAAGAACTCCCGGACAACTTGAAAGTTTTATTCCGAACAGTCGCTATGATGGTTCCGGATTACGCAATGATCGGGGAGATATCTCTGTATTCTATGGGTTTTGCAGACGCTAGGAGTTTAGCAGAAAAAATTGTAGCTACTTACAAACTTTGTTCGGAGCAGTTATCAAGTCAGCACCACTACGACTACGGAATGAGAGCCGTTAAGACGGTATTAACCGCTGCCGGAAACTTAAAGCTTAAGTATCTAGATCAACAAGAATCCATTTTGGTTTTACGAGCTATCGTGGACGTGAATCTTCCAAAATTTTTAGCGGAGGTAAGATATCTAAAAAAAAAAAAAAAAGCAATAAATAAATAAATAATATCATTAAATTTTTTTTACATAAATTATTTTCCAGGACATACCTTTGTTCGAAGGGATCATCTCGGATTTATTTCCCGGAGTAGTGCTTCCGAAACCGGATAGGGATGAATTGGTTGAACTCCTAACTGAAGCTTGCAACAAACGAAACCTTCAAGCTACTCCATGGTACATGGAAAAAATAATTCAAGTGTACGAAATGATATTAGTACGGCATGGTCTGATGATTGTGGGTGAACCACTCGGAGGCAAACAATGGCTTACCAGGTATTCGTCTCCGACAGATTAGTAATAGTCGCAAAATTGCTCAAAGCATCCATTTTTTTCAGTGCCTGGCTGAAGCTTTAGGAGAGCTCCAATTAAACAAAAAAGCGACGATGAAAGAATTTAAAGTTCAATATCGTATCATCAACCCGAAAGCCATAACCATGGGACAACTGTACGGATGCTTCGATCCGGTTTCCCACGAATGGTCCGACGGAGTTTTAGCTACTACTTTTCGGGAATACGCATCGTCTCTCAATCCAGACCGAAATGGATTCTCTTCGACGGGCCTGTTGATGCTGTTTGGATTGAAAACATGAACACAGTTTTAGACGACAACAAAAAATTATGTTTGATGTCCGGGGAGATCATACAAATGTCGAATAAAATGAATTTAATTTTCGAACCGGCGGATTTAGAGCAGGCGTCGCCCGCGACGGTATCCAGGTGCGGAATGATTTATTTGGAGCCTCATCAGTTGGGTTGGAAAGCGATCCACGCATCTTTCAATAACAAACTGAGGGATAAACTTATCCCGGAACAAATGGAAATATTGGATGAATTGACGGAATGGCTGGTGGAACCTACTTTGTACTTTATAACGCATAACACCAAAAGGTTTGTGGCTACTTCGGAACTGCACATGTTTTTGGTAAGTATTCTCCTAGGAGCCATCCATATCAGCTCCTTAGGCGAAAGTCCAGAAGTTATAAGTGAAAATTAATCATTTTTAAAAATTTCATAATTTTTTCATAATTTTTTTCATAATTTTTTCATAATTTTTTAAAAAAAATCAGATGTACACAAAATTGCTGACATGCTTGCTGGAAGGAGAATCCCAATTCGCAACCGTTTGGCTTCAGTGCACATTCTTATTCTGTTTGATTTGGGGATTAGGAGGGACGATGAACGGAGAAAGCCGAAAAAAATTCGATACTTGGTTTCGCAAACTATTGCTGGATCAACATCCAGACTACCCCCGTCCAAAAATGTTTAAATTAGCTAAGAATCAACTGTTCCCTGACAAAGGAACTGTTTTCGATTTCGTGTACGATAAAAAAAATAACGGCACCTGGATACAGTGGATTGACTACGCGGAGAAAGGGGCCGGACAATATCCCCCAACGGCAAAAGTCGGTGAACTCATCATACCTACCAACGAAACCTGTTGCCAAAAATTTTTCCTTGAGCATTACGTAAAGAAAAAAATGCCTCTTTTATTCGTTGGGCCGACTGGTACCGGTAAATCCGTCATAGCGCTTTCGTATTTGATGGGGCTTCCGAGGGATAAATTCCTTCCGAACGTGATTAATTTTTCTGCTCGAACATCTGCAAGTCAAACGCAAGAAATTATTATGGCTAAATTAGACAGGTAAATTATTTTTTCATGAAAAATGTTGCTTACCCAGTAGAGCGTCGATATTCGTTTCAGGCGAAGGAAAGGCGTTTTCGGTCCAGCCATGGGAAAGCATTGTGTTTTATTCGTCGATGACTTATCCATGCCGCAAAAAGAAGTCTACGGCGCTCAGCCTCCCATCGAGCTTCTGCGACAATGGTTGGATCACTCCCACTGGTACGATCCCAAGGACACTTCCAAATTAGAGCTTGTAGATGTTGTAAGTATCTGGGGAACCGAAAAAATTTTAAAATTAAATTCAAAATTACTCAAAATTTTTTTTATAGCTTTTCGTAGGGTCTATGCTGCCAGCAGGCGGAGGTTCCAACGAAATAACGTCAAGATTTACCCGTCACCAACAACTGGTCGGTATCGAGTCATTCGAAGAGAGTACGTTGAATAAAATATTTGGAGCCATAATGGACTGGCACTTGGCTAAAAATTTCGAGGACAACATCAAAAGATTAGGGAAGCTTTTGGTCGGTGCCACGATGGAAGTTTATCAAAACGCGATTGCGAGTTTTCTGCCAATACCAGCCAAATCTCATTACACTTTCAATCTCCGGGATTTTTCGAGGGTCATTCGAGGGGTTTTGCTGACTCCAAGCTCTCAAATGCACGACCCAGATAAATTTATCAGGTTATGGATACATGAGTGCTACAGGGTGTTCCAAGATAGACTTGTGGACGAAAAAGACAAGTATGTTCCATTACTTCGGAATTAGCATAAAAGTTCTGATAATTTTACAAATATCTATAATGGCTAATCCATCATTATCAGTTAGCAATAATAGTGTATAACCAATCAGCAATATCCAGAAAATAATTACTCTACACCCCCCCCCCCCCCCGAACCTATTTCCGGTTAATTTCTATTCCAAAATACTTTTTCAGAATAACGCTCTTTAACATCGTGAAAAATGCTTGCTACGAAAATTTCCGATCGCACATGGAAAAAGTCTGCTCCAATTTAATACCGGAAGGAGAACAACTGAGAGACGATCACTTAAGAAGCTTATTTTTCGGCAATTACATGGAACCCGATGCAAATCCCAAAATTTACGACGAGGTCACAGATTTAGATGAACTGGTGGAAAAAATGCATTATTATTTAAATGAATATAATTTGGTGTCGAGGACGCCGATGTCTCTCGTCATGTTCAAATTTGCAATTGAGCATATTTCAAGGGTGTCGAGAGTTTTGCTTCAAGATGCAGGTCATTGCTTGCTGGTCGGGATCGGTGGCAGCGGAAGGCAAAGCGCCACTAAAATGGCCGCGTCGATGGCAGAATACTTCCTTTTTCAGGCAAGTTAGATTGGAATTTCCGGCGAAAATTAATTCCGCCAGAGGAGCTGCAAGCCACTGAAAACAAATATCACATTAAAGCAATATATTGGAAAAATTTTGACTCTCCCCTCCCCCCGCCCCCCAAAAAAAGCATAAAATAGGCCTGTGTGCAACCCTTAGCGAGCAGCTCCCCAGGCGGAAAATGATTAAACTCTTCAAATAAAAATGATTAAAAAATAAAAGGTCTCATTTTTTCTTAGATCGAGATCTCTCGAGTGTATACGACGGCTGACTGGCGGGAAGATTTAAAATCATTACTGAAGAAGTGCGGAAATGAAAATAAACCAACAGTGTTTTTATTCAGCGATTCTCAGATCAAGGATGAAAGCTTCGTTGAGGATATTAACATGATTTTAAACACAGCAGACGTTCCAAACTTGTTTACCGGAGAGGAAAAGGCTGAAATTTTAGAGAAAATGACAGGAGCGTTGCAAGCCATGGTAAGGAGCCATTCAAATTTTTTTTTTCTGCCACAATTATTTAAGCTATTATTGACCACCTCCCCCGTTTGTCAGCTAATACAGGCCTTCTCGGAGATTTAACACTGACGTCAGCATTCTTGCTCCCTGAGGTGCTGACGTACAGTAGAATTTTAATGCTAACATAAAATGCCATTAACAAAAATAATTTTTTTTTTTTAATTTTTTAGGGTAAAAAAATGGAGATGACTCCTTTGACTTTATATAATTTCTTCGTGGAAAGAGTCAGGCAAAATCTACACGTTGCCCTAGCCATGTCCCCTATAGGAAATGCATTTAGAAATCGACTACGAATGTTCCCATCATTGGTCAATTGCTGCACAATCGACTGGTTCATGGCCTGGCCAGAAGATGCCCTGGAACGAGTGGCGACTACTTTCTTGACTCCCATGGAACTGGATAAAACTTTAACGGAGAATTGCGTCACCATGTGCAAACACTTTCACACGACGGTACAGGATCTATCCGAGGTTTTCTACCAAGCTTTAAAGCGAAAAAATTACGTCACTCCGACTTCCTACTTAGAGCTCATCAAAACGTTTCAAAATTTGTACGGGAAAAAAGTGGAGCAAATAACTCTTCAGAGAACTCGCTACGAAGTTGGACTAGAAAAATTGGACTTCGCAGCGTCTCAAGTAAGAAATTAAGACATCAATCATATCAATTCAGGTGCGGAAAAAACACTTAAAACGACTTTATTTCCAGGTAGCCGTTATGCAAGACGAACTTCACACCCTCCAACCTCAATTAATTATAACGTCGGAAAAAACCGAGAAACTAATGATAAAGATAGAACAGGACACAGTAGTGGTAGAAGCAAAAAAAGAAATCGTAGGAGCGGATGAAGCTTTGGCTAATGAAGCTGCTGCAGCTGCTCAAGCGATAAAAGACGACTGCGAAAGCGATCTTTCGGAAGCTATACCTGCTTTGGAAGCTGCGGTCCAAGCTTTAAACACTTTAAAGCCGGCAGATATTACTGTGGTCAAATCCATGAAGAACCCGCCTTACGGAGTGAAACTCGTAATGGAATCCGTTTGTGTAATGAAACAAATAAAACCGGAGCGGAAGCCGGATCCGTCCGGAACCGGTAAAATGGTTGAAGATTACTGGGGACCTTCCCTCAAATTATTGGGAGATTTAAAATTTTTGGACAGTTTAAAGACTTATGATAAAGATAATATCCCACCGAATGTGATGAAAAGAATAAGAGAAAGGTAGGGGGAAAAAAATAAAAAAGGAGTCAAGTTTTATGTCGATTCATTTGCCGATGACAATGTTCCTTTTAGATTTATTCCTGATCGAGATTTTGACCCGAATAACATCAAACAAGTATCAGCGGCATGCGAAGGCCTTTGCAAATGGGTTCGTGCGATGGAAGTCTATGACCGTGTCATTAAAATCGTGGCTCCTAAAAAAACAAAATTAGCAGAGGCTGAAGCAGAACTAGCACTTCAAATGGATACGTTAAACGCCAAAAGAGCCCAACTGCAAGAGGTTAGTAAAAACGATTTGGAAATCCTCTTGGTTTATATTAAAAAAAAAAAAAAAAAAAAAAAAAATTAATAATACAAAAATGCTTCTAGGTAACTGACAAACTGCAAGCGCTTAACGACGAGTTCGCGGCAATGACGAAGCAAAAGAAAGAATTAGAAGACAATATAGACCTCTGTTCTCAAAAATTAGACCGAGCCGAAAAACTCATCGGAGGACTGGGAGGCGAAAAAACAAGATGGAGCCAAACGGCCAAAGACTTACAAGAAACTCTTGATAACGTCGTCGGAGATGTGTTAATTTCCGCGGGAGTTGTAGCTTATTTAGGAGCCTTTACGGTTTCTTACCGACAAGTAACTTTTTTTAAAAAACCAATCAAAAATACAAATTTTACAATTTTTTTATCTTAAATTTTAGGATATTATTAAAAATTGGAACGACATGTGCCTAAAACTGAGAATCCCCTGCTCGGAAACTTTCTCCTTAATCCAAACCCTCGGGGAACCGGTTTTAATTCGCCACTGGAACATCTGCGGTTTACCCGTGGATAATTTCTCCATAGATAATGGGATAATCGTTAAAAATGCTTCTCGATGGCCATTGATGATAGACCCTCAGGGCCAAGCAAATAAATGGCTTAAAAATTTAGAAAAAGAAAACAAATTACAAGTGATAAAATTAACGGACTCCAATTACGGCCGAACGGTGGAGTCTGCATTGAGAAATGGATTTCCTGTCATTCTGGAAAACATATTGGAGGATATCGACGCAGCGTTAGATCCGATTTTGCTCAAATCGATTTACAAGCAAGGGGGGATCGAATACCTCAAAATGGGAGACAACGCGATACCATATAATCAAGACTTCAGATTTTACATAACTACAAGGCTTCGAAATCCTCATTACCTTCCGGAGGTTGCAGTCAAGGTCACTCTTCTGAATTTCATGATAACGAGGCAAGGCTTGCAGGATCAGTTGCTCGGGACCGTAGTCGCTAAGGAAAGACCGGATCTGGAAGAAAAGAAAAATCATTTAATCATCGAAAGCGCGAACAACAAAAAAATGTTAAAGGAAATTGAAGATAAAATATTGGAAGTATTGTCCTCCTCCGAAGGGAACATTTTAGAAGATGAAACGGCTAATCAAATTCTATCCTCGTCTAAAGTTTTGTCAGAGGAAATTCAAGCGAAACAAAAAATTGCAGTGGTTACTGAAGTAGAAATCGACCATGCACGTAATCTTTATAAGCCTGTATCGGAACACAGTGCAGTATTATTTTTCTGTATATCGGAATTGGCCAATATCGACCCTATGTATCAGTATTCCCTACCTTGGTTTATCAACCTTTACAATATGGTAATTTAAGAAAATAATCTGATTCTACTTTTAACACAAAGTTAATTTAATTTTTTTTTTTTTTTTTCAAAGGCAATCCAAAACAGCGAAAAATCGGATGATTTAGAAGAAAGGATGAGAATTTTAAACGATTATTTTACAAATTCTATTTACAAAAACGTCTGCCGATCGTTATTCGAAAAAGATAAACTGATTTTTTCGTTTGCATTAACTGTAGGAATTTTGAGATCAAAAGTAAGTTTTAAGGGAAAATTACGCTTTAGATTTACACTGCAATGTGCTTTAGAGCCATAAACAACTATACAGAGTAAAAGTCAGATCTGCAGCCAAAGAGAGGGGAAAGGGGTCTCATCCCCCTTTTAAAAGTTTTGAGATCCCCGCCAAATTCTTTTTCCCAATATATTTTTCCCATGGAAAAGAAATTTGGAATCCCTGTTAGAGAACTTAACGTCAACTCTAGTCTCTCAGTCTGGCTACAGCCCTGGAAGAAGTCATGTATATTTAAGAGACCACTAGCCTTCAGTCATTCAAGATCAAAAAAAAATTTTTTCTTAGCGAATAGTCTTAAAATAGGCTATAGCAAAATTAAACGGAACTCTTAAACTGATAACAAAAATAATATAGCCGAATTTTTGGCTAAGCATTTTGCAGCTGAAACAAGGAAAGAGATGAAATAAATCTCTGATTTAATCTAGATCTTTACTTACAGGACGAAGTCGACGAAGATCTTTTTGTCTTTTTCCTGACTGGAGGCGTCGCTCTAGGAAATCCGCATAAAAATCCTGCTCCAATGTGGCTTTCTGATAAATGCTGGTCTGAAGTAGTGAGAGCATCGAACCTATCTGGGTAAAAATACAAAATATTAACATTAAATTAAATTTAAATTAAAGTAGTTAGCGATTAACTGTACATTACATGAAACAGTTCAAGGCCCACCTCAACCAAAAATGAAAAAAATTTACAAAGCATATTTATTATTATTTTTTCCTAAGAAAATGATACTGATTTTATCAGTATTAAGCAAATTTATTTAAGCTTTCACACAACAAATCCTCCCCCCCCCCAGAAAAAAAAATTAGAACCATGTTGGCTTCTAACAGGACAAAGTTTTTAAAATTCTATTGGCTCCTAAATTTTTTTTAAGTAACAGAGTTGCATAAATTTGGAAATGATACATAACATTTTGGCTCGAAAGTAATATTTTACATAACAGGATAAGCAGTAAAACCAATTTAGATGCTTACAAAATCTGTAAGACTTTAAAGGCAAAAAAAGATATGATTTTTTAAACAAAAACACAATTTTAACCAATATCGGAATTTTCATTTCAGGTCAGTTCTATCAGTTAAAATGATAATTTATTTTATAGACGTTAAAGATTTAAAATTAATAGACACCCTAAACAGTTAGCACACATAAGTCTTTTTTCATAATCAAAAATTTTTTAAGCACCAATATATCGTTCCCAGACTTAAATTATGACATTTTCTACATCCCCTGAATCATTTTTCGTTACTACACCTTTACAAGCACCTGTATTACAGTTCTTTCCTGAGATCAAAAATTTTCATACACATCCTGATTCTAAAAGAACTGTTTCATTAAATTTTCATACTTCACACAATCCTAAACTGCAAAATTTTCAAGCAAAAAAACCATTTTCTAAATGCTCATACATGACAGCACCCACAAAGCCATTGCTGTTATATGAAAAATTTTGCTAGATGTTTAAGCAAATGAAAAAACATTTTTTGGCCCGCTGATGCCGTACCCCTGAACAAATCGATTGAACAAATAATTTTTGATAGTATTTTATTGGCCTTTAAAAGCAAAAATATGTACAAAATAAAAAAAATGTTGGGTTTCAAATAATTTTCAAAATGGATGCTGAATTTACCTGATCATGTTCTGGACAATCATTTATAACGGAATATCCCATGAAGCTTCTTAAATTAGATTTTACATTCACAAATTGGTATAAAAAATATCATGAGCTATAACATTATTAAAACCTTTTCTTCCACTACGAAAAAACTACAAAAATGTTGAAAACAAGAATAATGATCAGAGTGTTGATGCGATGCGAACCGCTAAATATTGCGCGAAACACATTGCGCATGTCGGAATTCCTGGAAAACCGTCTACGTTTTTTATAAACGGACTCTGCTGTTTGAGAGGGGGGAGTTGTATTCACCTTGTACATGCTTGGTCAAAAAAAAAGCAGAAAAGATGATGTTTTAAAGGATCAGATCGGTTTTATGCCCTTCATTTTACAATTCCAGCTCAGTCAGGAAAATATTTTTTTTAATTCTGAATTTATTATCGTGAAGGTCAAGTAAATTGGTGTCAGAGCAGGAACGCTATCTATCGGAAGTACACGTAAACTACTACTTTTTTGATGTTATTTTCTGTTCGTATTTATACCGATGAAAAAATTTTTTTAATGGGGTCCGCCAAGATCTACGTCTAGAAAAAAAATTGTTAAACATTTTTCCACCAAAAATTCCGGGAAAGTTTAAAAATTTGTAAATTTTAACCGGCAAAAACGAATTTTTTTGCAAAAGCGACCCTACACTTATTCTTTTCGTAGGAACGACCTTGAAATTATGTAATGTCATACCCCACCCCATACGCACCTGCGATTGCCAATGAAGTTATACAGCGGCCATATTTGTCTGTACAACTGCAAGTGTTCTCAATTTCAAGGACAAGCTGCTCCCATAATGCTTTGCTGTTCTTCGACTATTAACCAAATAAATTTCGCAGAAAAACTTTACTTTAGGGTAGATGAATTCTTTTATATAGAATTTTAAACTGGCTTTAATTAAAATTTTTTTTTTTTTTAATTTCGACAAATAGCTGCACAAAACTCTTTACTGATTCACTGAAGAGTTCAGTAACATTAAAACTGGATATTGGGATGCTTTAGAAGCAAATCGACAATAATAAATATTTTTAATAACTATTTAAGTCAGAATTTCGATTTTTGAATTTTTATAATAAAAAGAGCCTTTTGTAAATCATACAATATGGAGGTTAAATATATCTCGGTGGGTTCTTCGTGAAAAAGGATACATTTTTGTCCTCTGAGCTTTCTGGTACAGCTCAAGTTCAAAAGCTCAGAAAATCACTCAGTGACCTCACCTACGGCTAACTGACCAGTCACTGCAAAGATTCTACTAATCAATTATTTAAGTTTTTGAAAGAATGCTCAGAAAATAAAAAAGCTTTTTTTCTTTTTGAGGTAGCTGAAGGTTTATAGAGTCGAAAAGTGTGACGTCACTTCCTACTTTCTTAATACTGGGTCTGGAATTTTTTCGTTTACGTGAAAATATTCTGCTTTGTTCCCGATTCAAGAATCTGTGATTATTTTTCATTAAAAAAATTTTTTAAGCTCACCCGGCCCCAGGGAAAAAAACTACTTATAAGTTAAGAATAGGTCGCATTAACCGGTTAGGAACGTCATGTTTAGCTTATGAATTCGTAAGCTAAGAATAGGCGGTACAGCTAATACTTAGCTTATGGATGACGTAATCACTTTTCGACTCTATTCAGTGCTCGGCCTGAGCTGTTTAAATTTTTTTTCAGGCTGGACCAGTTTAAATTTTCGGTTGAAAAACACACCGACGCTTGGAGGGCCTTTTATGACTCGTCCATGCCCCAAGACGAAAAATTCCCTCCACCATTAGAAAACTTACAAGGACTCACCAAACTGGTAGTGTTAAGATGCATCAGGCCGGATAAAGTCGTGCCCGCCGTACAAAATTTCATAGTCGAAAACATGGGTCAAAGCTACGTGGAACCACCTGTCTTTAATTTGGTTGAAATTTACGGAGATTCAAGCTGCGTAACTCCTCTTGTTTTTATTTTGTCTCCCGGGTCGGATCCGATGATGGCTTTGCTCAAATTCGCTGAAACAAAAGGAAAGAAAAAAACAATACAGGCCATATCCCTCGGTCAAGGTCAAGGTCCGATAGCGGCTAATATGATCGACACGGCGATAAAAGCCGGGACCTGGGTGGTCCTTCAAAACTGTCATTTAGCGGAATCCTGGATGAGGGAATTGGATAGGATCACGCAGGAAGTCGTCATCCCCGAAAACACTCATAAGGAATTTCGGTTGTGGCTGACGAGTTATCCTTCAAACGCTTTTCCGGTTTCCATTTTACAAAACGGAGTTAAGATGACAAACGAAGCTCCGAAAGGATTAAAATTGAATTTACTGAGGTCATACACGACGGATCCGATATCCAACGAAGCTTTTTTCAGCGGGTGTAAACAACCGAATAACTGGGAAAAATTATTATTTGGTTTGGTGTTTTTCCACGCGTTGGTCCAGGAAAGGAGAAAATTCGGACCGTTAGGGTGGAACATACCTTACGAATTCAACGAATCCGATTTGAGGATCAGCGTTATGCAGCTTCAAATGTTCTTGAACGAATATGAGGAAGTGCCGTTCCAAGCTTTGACGTATCTAACTGGAGAGTGTAACTACGGCGGAAGAGTTACGGATGACAAAGATAGAAGACTTTTGAATTCGTTGCTGTCGATTTTCTACTGCGATGAATTAACCCAAATACCTGAGTAAGTAGCAAAAAAAAAAAATTATTAATTTTGTCAATAGTACTTAGCTTATGGCGGAAATGGATAACCCGGACTCCCTCCTCCCACTTAAAATGCTTACGTCAGGGATGGCAAACCGATCCAACAATCAAAACGGGTCGGTTCGATTAGGTTTCAAAAAAAATTTTAAAAATGTGTCATGTCAAAATGTTAAAAAATTGAATTCGGTTTGGTTTCGGTTAAAATGTTGCCCAACAGGAAGAGTTTGGTTCGGTTTTGGCACAAAATCCAAAACACAAAACACAAAATCCAAAATTTTTTGAATACGGTTCGGTGCGATTCGGTTTTCTTTTTCGTTTTAGTTCAAAACCGGTTTCAGGCTCGGTTCGGTTTTTAAAATTGACCGGGTTCGGGCACGGTTTTGGATTAGTTTTTTATCTTGAATACGGTGGGGTTCGGTTCGTTTTTTTTAAACAAAAAAACCGGTTTTAGTTCAGTTCGGTTCGTTTTTTTTGTTAAAACTGCGAACCGCAGTTTTGGTTCGGTTTTCCTTTTATGAACCAGTTTTTTGTTAACAAATATCCGGTTTCGGTTCGGGTGTTTAGTAGAAAACCGGATTTTTTTTTTTTTTAAATATTTAAAAAAAAAAAAAAGTTTTAGTTCAATTTGGTTTGGTTCAGTTTTTTTAAAAAAATAATCCGGTTTCAGTTCGGTTTGCTTTTTATTCTAAACTGTTCGGTTTCGTTTTCGGACCTGTAATTTTATCATAATCGGTTCTGGTTTTTTCTTTCCCTGATTTGGGTTTGGTTTCGGTTCGGTTTTGAACCCTTCTTAAATTTTAAATGGGTTCGGGTTTGGGTCCGGTCTTTTAATTAAAATTTTCTGAAAAGTTCGGGTAGGTTCGGTTTGGTTTTTCTGGGACAAAAAGCCCGGGTTCGGTTCGGTTTGCCATCCCTGGCGTACATAACACTTGAATGACCTCTTGCACTATATTATAATATACTTACTTTCCGGTTTTTTTCAGGTATTCGTTTTCTGACAGTGGCCTGTATCACTTACCAACCAATACTGATCACGCTTCGGCCATCGAGTACATCAAAAGCCTCCCGTTAAATCCAAAACCTGAAGTTTTCGGTCTCCATGAAAATGCTGACATCACTAAGGATAACAACGAAACTCTCATGGTACCAGTTGAACCAACCTAAAAGAAAAATACAAAAAGAACATTATCAAATGATTTTATTCCATTTTTTTTAAAGCTACTGCGAGGTGTGCTATTAACCCAGCCGCAAATCGGAGGCGAATCCGGAGCCGCAGAATCCGGTGGAAGAGTAGTCGAATTAGCGACGGATATTTTAAATAAAATTCCGAACGTTTACAATTTGGAACATGTGGCTCAAAAATATCCGATTATATATGCGAATTCCATGAACACGGTTTTGAAGCAGAATTAATCAGGTTCAATCGGCTGATAGTTGTGGTCAAAGCCACCTTAGTGAACATAAGGAGAGCAGTGGCTGGAGAAGTTGTTATGTCCTCGGAATTGGAAGAGGTGAACAGAAGTCTGATTGTAGGAAGAGTCCCGGCTTCTTGGGCTTCAAAATCGTATCCTTCGTTAAAGCCGCTCGGTGGATATATTACTGATTTATTACAAAGGTAACCATTTAGCTTGATTTGAGCAATACCAGACTCAAAAGAAGTTTTACAAAGCTAAAAAAGAATCTAACTCCCAGGGTCATTTTAAAAATTTCGCACGATTTTGATAATTTTTGACCTTCTCCCTTTAATCAGCAACAGGCTTTGATCTTGTGAAATTTCATATGGCCGTTCAAACATTTTGGAATATTTTGACCCCCTACTCTTCTGAAATACCGCATTTTAACAGCCCTTTAGAGCCCTTTCCCCTAATGTTTGAATATTTAAAATCGGCTATTTCAATTTTGCAGGCTAAAATTTTTTCAAGATTGGATAGATTTCGGGGCTCCGACTGTCTTTTGGCTGTCAGGTTTTTATTTCACCCAGTCGTTTTTGACCGGAGTATTACAGAACTATTCCAGAGCTAACAAAGTTCCAATTGATAAAGTTGGGTTTCAGTTTGAAATCACAGACTATGAACCTGATGTGAAGATCACAAAGGACCCTCCATTTGGTGTTTACACAAGGGTAAGAACTTTCTGCCAATAATTACTTAGTTAATAAAACTTTAAATAATTCATTCAAACCTGAGTCATTACATTATTGTTTCATTCATTAAGTATTTTTCTTAAATCTATTTTCTAAGTGCATACGACCAACTCATACCAGGGATGAGTTTTTCATGTTTTCGGAGGTAGGGTGAAATTTATATTTTTTTCAAAAATCTTGGTAACGACATATTTAATCTTTTAAAAATAAAAAAAAATTATGTTTAACACTGGAATGCAGCATAAAAGACATCAGGAAAAACATGGGGTATTTGCTGATGTGAGTGAAATTTTTACAAGCAGAGCTACTTTGTTAACTTAAAAATTAGAAAATTATAATCAAGTAATTGAACAATACTAATTTTGAATATTTAAATAGGGACTTTTCCTGGAGGGTGCCAGATGGTGCAGACAACAACATGTTCTAGACGAATCATTACCAAAAATTTTGTATGACACAGTGCCAATTATTTGGTTTAAACCAGGAGTTAAGGTAAAGCAATATTATGCAACAGTCAAAAAAATTAAAAAATAAATAAAAATAATACCTATTATTTACAAATTGCAATTCATGTAACCAACAGGCCAAATTCGTCCAGGCTCCATGGTACAGATGCCCAATTTATAAAACAAGTGCAAGGAGAGGAACACTTTCAACAACAGGGCATTCTACAAATTTTGTCATGTACATGGAAGTAAACAGCAACAAACCTGAGAAGCACTGGATAAACAGAGGTGTTGCAATATTATGTGCCTTAGATGACTAGAAAATTCAAATTCTCTTATGTAATATAACTGGAATTTGCAAAAAACAAGTTGCATTGAAATATTTGCATCTGCATATGTCGTTTAAATTGTTTTGATACTCATTCTAGCTGTAAAATCTAAATAAATTAACACTTTTTTTTAATGGTACATGAAACCTTCATTACTAAAGTAAAGTGACTACCAAAATTCAGTCAAAGCTGCAAGCAGAATGTTTTCATTAAACTCAATTCAGTTTAGGATCAATATAATTTTTTAATCGTCTAAATGAAAAGATCTCCTTACATACACATGAGGAGTTTACCATTAAATTGATCAAAGTATGAAGACATTTAAAAATGTAACACCTTGGGACATTATGTTGTGCCTTTGAAACAGACCTGAAACATATCAGGCCTTACAAACAGATGGCCTGTTCATTAATTCTTAAAAATTCAAACAAAAACATACCTTGGTTTGATTTTATGAGTCACTGGCGAAACTAAGCCTTTTGCTGCACTTTACACAACAGAGAAGAAAAATAGGTTTTAACTTTTCAATCTACACTATTTTTCTGCTAAAGATTTAAACTTTTATAGCTATTTAGGCATTTAACCCAACCCAATTACCGTTACAAACATTTCAACGAATTAAAAAAAGTATAATCGAAAATAATAATTTAGTATTTAAAAACACAGCAGTCCGAACCAAGTAAAGTATCTCAGACATTTGCATATACCTGACAGATGGAGTCGGTTGATGACGTAAAAAACGCTTCCTAAAAAATCCGCCAGAGCGCTCTAGCTCTGAAATACTTCTTTATACATAAAATTTTGTTTTACTGCAAAAAATAAAGCAAAATTCGAATTTCCATTAACCTCTTTTGTTCTAGAAAATGACTCAAAATTAAAATTACATCACGGCTTATGTTCGGCAATAGAATAAGAGCGTCCGTCATAAAAAAATAGCAAGTAGTCGGGATTTATAATAAATTACTTGATGTAATAAACTCTCTGGGGGAAAAAAAAACGCTTAGATTAAGAAAAATATTTCTTCAAAAATGGAAAAAATTTGAATTTTAACCGTAGTTGAATATTTCTAGTACGATATTAATGAAAAACCTTAATCGTTAACATTTAGATAAAAATCAAATGCATGAACTGGAAGGGACGCCGATTCTTTCAGTGGCTGTATTATTACTTTGTTAGACTTTACGGCATCGTTTCTACCGCAACAATTCTTTCAAACCTTTTAAAGCGTAAGAAAATTAAAATAAAATTCTAAAAAATGTACCTTCTTCCATCCAAAAATGCCGCAATCCAGATCAAATTTCTTCAAGAATTTCACCGTCAAGCTTGTCACATCATGTCTGGTTGGTTCCAACAAAATCCGCAAGAGAGCGGATTGCAATTTCTTTATAAAAATTTCCGTTAGGCAGCGTGAGCGTAGTTTCGTTTATTGCCTGTGAATGAATTACACGCAGAAAAACAAGTATTTGATTGTTTACATTTTAAATCAAGTACAATTTCTTTAAAAATATTTAGAAATGTCTAACGCAAACATGGATACGTGGATAAAATTAAATGCACAAGCTGCTGGAAAAGATAAAATAGCCAGGTATGTATTCAACGTAAAAATTTCGAAATTAAAGCGATCTTTTAAAGAAAAAATATAAAATGCCATATTTTTTTGTAGAAGACCAAAGTCCAGTTATCGAATGATGATCGGTTCAATAATTACCTTATTTCAAAATGTTTTTCCAGAAAAATGTGATTTTATGTCACCCTATTTATTTATTTGTTTTAACGCAACAATCTTATTATTTTTTTTTAACCCTCAACTATAATAAATGTGGCATGATATCTAGTGATTTTCATATCTTTATTTTTCTTTATTTAGGTTAATCCAGTACTTCAGCAGAGCTCTCTGGCATTATATTCAGCAGAGGCGATTCAATCCATACACAGTTGATAAATTAAAATCATTAGAATACACATTAAGTACCTTTAGGAAGCGTAAGTTAAAAATATTATTCATAATTTGAAATGCTAGTACTAATCCAAGTCATTTTTTTTTCTTTCAGTTTTGAGATTAGGAAAAAGTGTTGAGGTCCTGTATGCTGCCTTTAAAACAATCCATTACCAAGATGCTACTGTCAGGCTTACATCCACCCTATCAAAAATTACAAGTGCTTTATTCTTGCTGACGGATCACATCCTCTGGATAGGAAGATCAGGCTTAGCATCTGTCAACACATCAAAATGGTCCGAAATTTCAAACAAATACTGGTTATATTCAGTAATTATGAATTTAGTTAGGGATATTTATGAAATCATGAGAATAATCGATCAAGGAAATATCAAATCCAGAATTAGCTCCAGATGTAATCAAAATGAAATATCAAAACAAGTCGTAAAAGCGGCTCAAATATTTATAAATGATCATAAAGATGTGTTTTGGGATACTGTTAAAAATAGCTGTGATGTTTGGATCCCCTTAACTGCATTAGGTTACATTAACTTTAAGCCTGGTACAATAGGTTTGCTCGGCACAATATCATCTGTGGCTGGGATTATTAGTTTAATTGATCCTCAGGCTAGGCTGTTACCTTCTTAGTAATAAAATTTATTAAAAACAATAAAATTCCAACCAGTGATTAATAATAATTGTAATTATGTAAAAAAAAGTTTTGGGGGTTTACTTTAATTGTTATTTCATAAAAAAGAAAAAAGAATTTTCTAATAGGATACTTTCTACGTGGCTGTGTCAGGTTCTTTGATTTAATGGTTAGGGACTTTTGCATTTTAAAATATTTTTTACTGTTTTTCTGAAGACTGGATTTTATAAAAATGATAAAATGTTTATTTTTAAATCTTTTAGGATTAATAAGATAACTAATTTAAGATTTTTTTTTTAAAAATTGGTAAACAACTACTTCATATTTTGATGCAAAATCTAAGACCTGGCTTTATCACTGCCTTATCTTTACATCACAGTGCCAGGGTCAAAATTCAAAAATTGACATTTATTTTTGCTGTTGGACTCATGACTAATAATCTGTTGATTAATATTAAGGGCAATTAAAGTGCAATAACAAGAATTTTTGTAAATGAAAATAGTAGTTTTGCTTACCCAATTTTTAAAAAAAAATTTAAACCCAGTGTTGTGCAGGATGATTAAAAAAAGTACAGTAAAAAGGAACGAATTTGTTTTTTCTAGACGATTTATTATTTTTAAAAAATATATGTATATTTTACAAAAAAAAAAAAAATGAGTATTTTCATTCTAAAATTATCACAGTCAATTTTAAAATTCATCATAAGTGTTATTACCTGGCCAACCCTTGCTTCAATAAATAATCCTGATCTCTACTCCATAACCTTTCGCAAATTATGTTTAACAAAAGTGCAACTTCGTGAACTTCATTCCTGTCAAATGACCATTTGTTTTCAATTTTAAGAACTGGTATTTGATGCTTTACTTCAAGCTCTTTGGCTTCTAACAAACTGACTTCCAGTGGATTATTGGCGTTGTATCTGAAAGTCAAGGTAAGCAACACTTTTAAAAAAAAGATTTTGATGAATTGATTTAATTAAGCCAGTCAAGGCTACTTACCTTGAACCGATAATAATTCCTGTGGGTCCATCATTCCCATGTAACAATTTACCTATTGATTGTGGTAAATCTGCAAAACTTGATTTATCCATGAAGGAGAACACAAACACAATTCCATCAGCTTTCGATTCACATGCGGATTTTATGTGACTGTATTTCCTACAGCTGTTTTCTCCTGCTTCCCAAAATTGCAATTTAAACATGATGACTTTATCCCATATTTTTACAGGCCAGTACACGTTTGTTTTTTGAATCCCTTGAGTTTCAGAGTAGGCAGTTGGACATTTAGTTCCAGCCAATCGAGATATTGTTGCAGTTTTCCCAATTCCTGAATTTCCGGTAACAAACAGCTTATAAGAAACTTCTTCAACATTAGGAGGTACTGCTGGTCTTTCTAAAACACCTGTAAAAATTCAACAAAGTAAAAACAAAGACTTCTTAATGTAAGAAAAAAATGAGGATGCAAAATATACTAACCAAACAATTTTCTACCAGAGGTCTGAGGATTGTAAAAGTGCTGCAGAATCGTTTCACCTTCTGCTGTGCTCTGCCAATCCATGGAAACAACAGAACCAAAATTCATTTTGACAGCCAACAGGTGCTATAAACAAAGTATAGTAAAGACACGGGCTAATGACCGAAGACTCGGTTGCTAGGCAACAAACCGAGGCATCTTGAAAACTGGTTCACATGGTTAAGGTACAGCATCAAAGATCATCAGTGGCGGTCATGTCATTTTAAATGATTAATTTGCATCAGTGGCGGCCATTTTTTTTTTTTTTTTTTAATGAATATAAGCCAAGGTTATAACTTCGTATAGAGTTGCTATTTTAAAAATCTGACTAATTGAGTAGTACAATAAAATCAAAATATTCATCATTGGTTAAACATAAACCCCTTACAAGTGGAGCTATTCATTTTTGTTTGTTAACAGGCTTTTTATCTGATCGCTTTTAATTATTTTGATATTCATTAAGGCAAACTAGATTTTACTAAGGAAATATTTTGAAGGTTTAAACAAACAAATTTATCAAGTTTAAATAATTTGGAGTGAAAAATAAAATTTTTTTTAATGAGATAAATAATTAAAACAAAATGTTTCAGTCAGTTTCGATTTGTTACATAATTTTTTACAAAATCAAGTTGTTACTGCCTATCAGAAACAAAGGCTATACTTTTTATGCATTTTTAAAAAAATTTATCATGCTTGACATCCATTATAAAAAATAATAATCAGCAATTTCAAATTGAAAAAAAAATTTCTTGCTTTTATTTTAATTAAAACTGTAACTTAAATTTCTTTATGCAAATAATTTGTATAGAAAATTTGGTATTGTATTGGCAAATAGTTTAAATAATTTCTAAAACAAACTAAACAAAACAAAAATATTAAATAAATGAATAATTTTTGTATCTGTATCCAACAGCAACGGCGACGGCTGCCATAACGGTTGCTGTAGCTGCAGTTGTTAAAACTTTTGTCCATGAACTCATTTTACCCTGCAAAAAAAAAGGAGAAAAAAAATTTAATAATGAATTTAATAATGAACACCTAATTTTTTTTTTTTTTAATTACCTTTGATGCCCTTGAAGGTTTTTCATCTCCTTTCTTTTCTTGCCCTAACATTTTCTTATATAAATTTTTCTCATGCTGTTTTTCAACTTGCTGCAATTTCACACATTTACTTAATTCAATTTTAATAGCATTATTTTCAGGTTCTAAAAGGAATGCTTTCCTGAGAATTTCAACAGCCTCATCATTTTGTCCTTTAGCTGATAATATTTTTGCTTTCCTAAACAATGCTTTAACATTATTTGGTTGACATCTAATAACATTTTCTACTGAGCTCAAAGCTGAATCATATGCTTCTATTTGTAGCTGTGCTGCAGCTAAATTATTGTAAACTTTAATTCTGTTTTCGATAATATCTCTAAGTATGTCTTCTGGTGCTTCTGTTGTTTTCCCATTTTCATCCACAAATGGGGTTGTGTCATCTAATATATCCAAAGCTCTCCTGTAACACTGAATTGCTTTTGTGGAATCCTGTCTTAAATACCACCAATTTCCTCTTTCCCTTTTTGAATTAGCTAATATTTTTCTTTTGTCAAAAGGGATTTTATCTAGGTCAGGCTCTAAATCAACTTTTAATAATTCTACAGTGTATGTGATAGTGGCATTCGGAGGAATGTAAGGGGATAACCCCAATGTTCCATAAGCAAAACGAGGTCCCACAACAACCAATGTCTCATCCCCAGTATCCATTAACGGAATTGCCAGTTCCAAACCTTGAATTACTTCATGGTCTCCTAATGTTATTCTTAAGGAATTATATTCTTCAACAACAGTGCCATCATCTAATTTCCCAATCAATTTAACGTTACAAATATCGGTAGGCTGCGGCCTTGTGTTCGGTTCTCCTCGTTTGATGACTTTCATTTTTAGCACTCCACTTCCTAGAATATCAAGCCATTCATCTTCCTTTTTTTCTGCTTCCTCATTGTTAGTTTCATCTTCAGCCTTTTGATTCCCTGTTTCGGCGTCTTCGAACTGCGTACTGTCAGGGCTGTAATTTTCTGACGGTGATTCTGCCGTGGGTGTGCTGTCGTTTACTTCTACTTCCGGCATGGTATCCTTTCTCATTAAATTTTTTTTTAATTAAACGGCGATACACAAGGCTTATAAATTCACTTGATAATGAAATAACACAAATATAACATTAAATAAATTTTGAACGAATCGCCAAATATTGTCAACACAAGAACAGCCAAAATAACAGATTAACATTCATGTCATGGGCAAAGATCTCGAATCTTCTGCTGAATAATCATCTTCCAACTTCCACGACAACTGGAGCCAACAACTGAATATCACCCAAAACCACCATTTTGGATGCACACTCGTACGTTAAACATAAGAAGATAAACAATGATAAGATGCTTGTCGCCATTCGGTTGTTAGAAGGATCCTAGTCGCCACTGTACAAAAATCAATCATGGCGGATTTATAAACATTCGGCTTTGAATTTTCTTATTTTTATCATAATTGATTTAAATGTAAAACAAAATAACAATGGTACGAAAATTTGTTTTCCACCCTGGTAGCGGAACAAATAAATACACTGAAGATAGTGCAAAATTTATCAAACTGTTTTTGAAAGGATGTGCGAACAGACCGTTTTTTCATGTTGGAATTCAAGAAGTAAGAAAAAAAAAAGTCATGTGGATTAATATTTATATTTTTTTTTCAGTTAAATGCATTTTAATTTTTGTAATATTTTACTTAAAGAGACCTGGAAAATGTTGACTTTTAGAATGTTATCTAATTTTTTTTTATTTTATTACAGCAATATGATAACCATATTAAAGATCCGATTATAGAGCAACTGGGAACATTTGATCCGGTACCAAATAAATATAACGAAAAACTAGTAGCTCTAAATTATGAGAGGATAGAATTTTGGTTAAAAAAAGGAGCTAAATTGTCAACTCCTGTTGCAGCTTTATTTGGTAAATATAATAATTTAGATTTTTGAACAGATATCAGGAAGGGAAATGGCAACGGGAAATGCCTTGAAGTCATTGAATTGCGTTTAAACTTATGAATGAAGAATTAAAACTGTATCGAAAAGTTTTATTGTAGTTTTAACATCAACTGTACATTAACATTAAATGCACATATGTGTACAGTTAATGGTTTTAACATCATCAATTAGCCTGAAATTCATCCATGGAAGTGTTTAGAAGAAAGATCTTCAATAATTTTGCTCTGTTACTTTTTTTGTTGAATTTTATTTTTGTTGGTCCTTTTTAGTTCTTTCAGAAAATGATTTTTTTTTTTTCATATAAATCTTTTTTACATGAAATTTTAGTTCTTCTATGGAATATAGAATTTGTGGAGGGATAGTTGAAGGTTCTATTTAGATCCAAAAAGTTTTTTTTTTTTTTCTTTGTTTGAAATAAGCTGCAAATAGTAGGGGGATTAACAAGTCAAAAAATCATTTAAAAAAACTATCTCAAAAAGTACGGTGTTAAAGACTTTTATAAACTCTATTGAGAGGAATAAAATTGATTTAGTGAAAAAGCTGATCTGAGAATCTTGAAATTAAAGTAATTAAAATTGAAAATATTGGGACTTTGTAAAAGTTTTATTGGATGGAAAGTTAAACAAATGAGTAATGAAATCGATATTACCGGGGGCAAGGGATTAGTCTGACAATTATTCTCTTCTTGATATTTCCCGGAACGTCAAGCCAATTTCCCGAAATTTTATCATTGGATTATTTTTTTTATTTTGCGGGGATGGGGTAGGGTGGATTTATTGAGATTAGCAAATCTCAGTATTAGAGAATTCAATTGCTTGAAGAGTTTCAACCAGGAGGGTTCAGTCCACGCACCTCCCCTTCCGTTGATCACTGGCCCGAACGAAACCCTACTGTATCATAATATATGATAAAAGGTAAAAGTAGATTATTGACTAAAAAAAAAAAGCCATTAATATCTGTATTGTCAGTAAGGCTTGTATATAAAAGAAGGGGGGGAGAGGGGGGAAGTCTGGGTTTGACGCCTTCATGCATAATTCCAGCCAAAGAGAAAGAAAACGTTTTAAACCTTGCAAAATAATTTTCAAGACAAAAATTTCTTTATCTTTTCAACGGCAATATTTTCACCGGAAAATATTAAGAAAAGAAAGAAAAATGCTATTCGTCATGCCAAAACAATTAGAAAACGACGTTAAACTGTAAGCATTTATTTTGAAATGAAAACATGCAAGGAATAAAATCCGACGTTTTCGTGCAAATCTTTTTTTTCAAAAAAAAAAAGTCTTATATTTTTTTATCTTGGACATTTTATTTTCCGTATTTTGAATAACATTTTCTCATGCTTAAATTATCTTTTTTTAATTTTTTAGGTCTGGCGGGGTATTTCCCTATTCATCCATACACAATGAGAGACGCCTGGAGATACAGACAAGTGGTCAATGAAGAAGTAAAGAAACAAAGGCAAAAGGCCGCAGAAGCTGCTAAAAAAACGGAAGAAGCACCCAGTTAATAAACTTAAAAAGTTGTGACTAGTATCATTATAATTTTTTTTTTTATTTTAGAAATATTATTTGTATGTTGAAATAAAATGATTATTTGCTTTCAAACATTTCTGATTTTGTAACCCATTTTTTTCCTCACAAAGAAAGCTTTACTGCTAAAATTTGTAACTGCATTTTTTTTTTTTTTAAAAGCAGTGAAAGGAATTTTTTAAATTAATTCTTGAGTTTTTTTCTTAAAAAATTCTCAAATGTTCAAAACCAAAATATTATTTCACATCAGGGACTTTGCAATTTAATTTTTAAGTAATATACGCTTACAAGTATTTGTTATGCTTACGGTCCGGGATATTTCGATGCTGGAAACGTTGTGGAGAATCGGAACTGTTACATTGGTTAATCTTCAAACAGCGAACGTTAGTGTCGTTTACTTGCATGGTCTCTGTCTACTCCTTCAAAATCAAAGTTATATATACTATTTGGATGGAAGAAACGGAAATTATAGCCACATATGTACTAAGCTTAAGGTACGAATTTAGGCTCACTTTTGTATTGTTCTATTCTTTGGATTTTTTTGGCGCTTTAAAATGGAAAAAAAATTTCTAAATTTACACGTAAGTTAAACAAATGCGCTACTTCCCATATGTGAAAACACAGTTCATGTTACTTAGTTTACACTAGATTGCAAACATCAATTTCATCTTTCTTAACTTGATTATGCTTTAAAATTAATAGGCGAGAGCAATATCCGATGATAATCGATTTGCACTTTTTTCCGGCCTGATGGCTAAAGGATTCCCAAAAATATATAGAGGGCTGAAAAGAAAAATCTAAACAATTACCGTGGCGGTAGCGGTGGAAAAGATGGATCACGCTCAAGTGTAAACGCGAATAACAAACCAATAGCTATAGCAATGGCGTTTTGCTTGATTATCTCGCGGCGGTTCGAACTATATTATTTATGAATTTAATAAATACTTAATTATTAATGAATTATTAATGAAAGTAGTTATCGCCGTTTCTTAGTGATAGCTCTCCTAATCAAGAAACTTTACATGACAGATGATGGAAAGGAGGACAGTACAAAAGCACAGTCTAGTGAACCCAGTTAAAAGAGGTAAGATTTTGAAAAATGGCGGAATGCTTGGCTTCGTGTATTACGTCCGATTTAGGAAATAGGCCTGCAGCCAATATTCCCGATAGGCAACGGGGTGCATATAGCTTTTTAACGGGACTATAAATGACCCTTGTAACTTAATAAATGGGAGAAATACATTACTAAATCAAAATTAAACAGGTAAAGAGACCCTTGCGCTACCTTTGGCTACAGATCTGAATCGATTTCATTATTCATACAACAGTAGCAGGAGTGAATTCCAGATCCGTCAGCAATTTATTTTAGCCAAGAAATTAAAAAGGTGCTTTTATATGACTTATAGGGTTCTTCCTTTGTTCTGGAGTTACATAGTCCATCGTTTCAGGATGTCTCTGGCAAGAGTCTTTAAACCACACAACGACATAATATGAAAATTGAGGCACAGTTAATGGACTGAGGAAAAAATCCCACTGCACCCAAATCATGTGGTTATGTAAGTAAAGCATGCACTCAGCTTGATAAAATGGTAAGTTTTATTTTATATTTCCTAAATTGTAGTTATTTTTATTTTATTTTAATTTTTAACAGTCTCAGGCTGATTACATCATTATTGTTTGGATTGGTTGCTTTGATCATCGATTATTATACAAAATTATTCTACAAACCATATCAATGTCATTTAGGAATTTGATTGAATAATAGTCCAGAAGTATATGGGAGGAGGTTGCAGTATGAGAATGCCTTCCAACAACAGGACTTCATTATTTGGTAAGTTTTAAGAATTCATTATGCATAAATTAGTAGAAGCAGTCATTTATTACTCTTGTTATTTGAAATAAATGGACCAAACATAGTTAAAGAATAACATAGTTAAATGGACATAGTTAAGCGCATCAGGGGGAAATATTCTTCTGAAGATCGTACAGAGTTTTGTGTGTAGTTGCTGTTGGAATTGATGAGACAATAATTTTGCATTAGTTTGACTTTCGATTGGTTTTGTATTAGCATGTCTAGTAGTTGTTAAATTTGTATTGGTTGGTCATCCATTTCAATTTCTGCAAGACCACCTTTTCCACTACTTGGCGGAAAGTCTTGTTCAAGCAAATCAACATATCCTCCTTCTGATTTGTAATTCATTTACAATTGTGATAGTTCTTGAGCAAAAATTTTTGACTCCTAATATTTGGCTTGGCTTATAGCTAAGTTTTGATAACTTAAACATTTAACAAAAAATATAGATTTTTAGTTTTCCAATTAAGCTTAATTGGAAAACTCTTAATTTGCGTGAGTTGAAACAAAAAAAATATGTATTTTTTTTTTTTTTTATTTAGCTTTTAAAATATTTTAAATTTAATTTTCTGAGCAGAATTGTACCAAACCCACTGTATTTTTTTTAAATGTATAGACCCAGCAATAATGTGGCAATATAGCAATATATCAATATAGCAATATAGCAATACCAGGAAAGGGTCGTTATAATTTGCAGGCCCGCTCGAGTAATTACAATTAATTTGGTTTTCCGGTAGGAAAGCTCGGTTAAAAATTAGTTTTTAGGCTCTTTTTTACGAGGAATCCGAATCCGGGTTGGCCTGTACAAAAAATCATGCGGAACACTCGGCGTGGGTGCTTGAAATACAGTATATTTTCCCAAAAGGAAGGTTCGAGAACTGGTCAGTTCACGAACTAGTCAGCAAAAACGACCAGTTCACAAACTGGTCAGGAAAGGCGACCAGTTCACGAACTCGTCCGGAAAAGTTTGGAAAAGACTCATCCGGAAAAGACTCCACCAGTTTTAACTTTGAGCTTTCCGGTGTGAAAGCTCGGTGTAAAATTATTCATTTGGACTCTTTTTTTATGAGAAATCGAATTCCGTCGCCACTCGGGCGAAAATTCGCTCTCTTCTGGTTGGCCTGTAAGGTGTCTGTGAAAAGCTCATCAATGAAAGCTCATATGCGAAAGCTCATGGGCAAGGATTGATCAGGAAGGTTAGCAGGTTCCGAATCCCGTGTGGCCTATATTGATTTCCGATGGGAAATGGGTGGCCTGTAATTACTCGCTCGGGCTTGCAAATTATAACGACCCTTTAAAAAAACCTAAGCTTGTTAGTAAAAGTATTGGCAGAGCTTTATTTTGAGCTTTTCGTCATAGAAGAGGGTGTCAGCTACCTTTTGCAAGTTTCTTTCTGTTTGGTTCAGGAAAATATAAAACTCCCTATAGTAATTGTTTTGTTAATTTGGTGGCAAAAACTTTTGCGTTAGGCAGTAAACTTTTCTTTTTTTTTTTTTTAATAGGCTGGTTGATAAATATTTTTTGTTAGTTGCAATACAATTTTCAAATGAGAATATTCATGATAATTTTCAAATCCGTTAACCGGATGAAAAGCAAGTAACTTAATTTCAATAAATGAGAAATAAAACTTTAAAAAAAAAAGTGAAAAAATTACTAGATAAACGATATTTTCCCTTTATTTTATTTACAGATTGATCCGAAGGCAGGAAAAGTCGTTTCATTTTCGAACATAGGCCTAATTGTAATTTTTTTTTATTCTTTTTTATTTCTTCAATAGTAACGATTTGATTCTTTAATCTTCATTTTGAAATATATCTAAAAAATACTTCTGTTCATAAGCTAAACATGAACAAAAAAATCTCCAATAACTTGATGCCATTGATGCTAACGCCAAATACAGTTTTGTTTTATTCTTTTATTTTATCTCGGAAGAAAATGCTGGGTAAAACATATCTGAGTATTCGAAAAAAAAAAAAAATTCACAATTTTGTGAATATTGCGTCATAAGCCAAGCATAGAGATTTACAAATGTTTTAAAAAATTACGATGTGCTTCAGATTTTTTTACCACATTGTACTCAGACGAAATTCTTGGAATTTTCTCCGATCGTGTCACCTGCCTAGCGAACATTGTAATTCGGAAACCTTCGCCAGTGGGCCGAATTTTACCGATTAATCGGAGCGCGTCTTCTTTTGCCCTTGACTCGGTGACCTTCGGCTCGTTCAGTTTAGGGAAGACAGTAATGGCGTACGCATTAGAAAACGTTTGGTTTTTTTTCTTTTTTTTTTTTTTTTTTTTTTTGGGTTAAGTTGATGCCGTGTGTGATTTTGAAAATATCCGACTGTTAATTTTGTCTCTTGTATATCTTGCAAGTGTTATTTTCAGGATGCAAGCATTGATTTTTACATGCTGCTTTATAGGAATTCGAAGTAAGTCATAATTATTAGAGTTATACTGTCACCTGCTTGCCATGGAATCTGAAACCAGCTTCAGCATTCCATACTACAGAAAATGGCTGCAGGGACATGTCTGCAGTAGCTGTGGTTGCTGCTTTAATAGTTTATTGCAATTTTTTAAAAATTTCATTTCGTTTAATGTTTTCCTTTAAATGTGCTCGCTTTTTGTAAGAGGGATTCCAGCCTTGAGACCGGTAGGCGAGTTGCTTTTTTTTTTTTTTTTTTTTTTTTTTTTCTCCTTCTTTTAATTAGGGAATTCACACTAGATCACATTGGTTTTAAATAAGTCTTAAATCGCACCATTTCGTAATCGCTTTGTTAAGGTAATATTGTGGTTTTTTTCTAAATACGTTTCAAATTGTTCGCTTTTGCATAAAATCAGTTAATGCAAAGTAGTTTACCCAAGCGCTCGAAAGATGGCGTTGCGCTCCGGCACCGAAATCGTTCTTTCGCCTCAGTTGGAAATTAAAATAATTTTATAATCTGTTTATCATTACTCTAAAGTTTTTCTTCATTTTTTAAAAAATATTTGAAATTCGAGGAGTTGGGTCAGTCAACAGCCATTACGATTTTATGGTTTCGAAGTGAGCTTTTTCCTTTTTTAAAAATCAAGAAACCAAAAATGATTTGATTTTAAAATAATTTTTTTAAATGCCTAGTTCAGCTTGTTTGATTAATTAATAAGTTGGCTTAATTTTAACTATTTTTTCTTTCTTTTTTTTCAGATTTCAAGTTAGGAATGTAGCTCTATACAGTTTTTACTGCTCGTCATTAGGCGTTGTACTGTACACCCTGACTGTGGTTATTGTTCCTAGATGATGATGAAGGAGAGTTCTTTCAGATTTTAAGTAAGTTTTCATACCCTTAAAAATTCCTTAGTTGAACATCCTTTATCAACTGATTAATTAATTAGTTTTGATTCATTCGAAATATTTTGTTTTTTCACAAGTTTAAACGGATAAGAGAGATGCTCTAGGCAGCTTTTGTGTATTGGTCAGATAAACGGATATCCAGTTATTATTATTGTTTTAATTATTGACTTTTTTATTATTCTTGGCTGCATCAGGAATCAGGGAAGGTCGTAGTTAAATACTAAAGGGAAATTTTCAGTCATCTGTATTGGTTAGGAATTTTCATCATTTTGTGATTTTGTTTAATATTTAGAAATTTTGTGTTCATTGAATGGATATGAACCAAATTAGAAAATATGAGATAAAATCATTATTCGAATAGCTTCTTTCTGTTTTAATGACTAGAGAGGGAAAGTTTTAAGTTTTTATGAAAAAAGAGCTAGTGGTAATACAAGCCTCTCTTTTGTAGTTGCAGAAAACATGGGGAACAGATTATGGATACACATGTAGTAACATAAACTGAAGACTCAGCTTGGTGTTTGGACTCAGAAGTTTGTATGCAGTACTAATGATTACAGAGTTGGTGAGTTTATTCTAATTTATTTATTATCCGATTTAAAAGAAAAGAAACAAAAAATTTAAGCTGAAGCTTATGGTTGCATAGGTATCTGCAAAAGTCATTCAAACAGGTGATCGTATATGATGGTTAATTGTTGTCTTGAAGTAAAATGAATATGAGTGTAATTAACTGATTAGGAAACGTCTAATTTGCATTTATTTAATATTGAATTTGAAAATTCTCATTTAATTTACAAAGTTTTTAGTAAAGGCCCTCAGGAAAACAGCTTTAAGTACTATCTGATTAAACTTATAGAGTTATCGTTGGGACTTATCATTGAGTTAAATTGTCAAGGCAAAAGCTGAAGATTGAAAGTGGCTGATACTATTCCTAATTCATTTTATTACTAAAAAGGAGACCATTTTTAGTTTTATTTTCCTTGAGTAAAAATCCTTTTGGTGTTCAGCTTTCATAGTCTTAAGTGTATCTTCGGCAGGGCTGCGAATCGAAATTCGCTTGAATTTTGATTAATTTCAGTTATGATTTTTTTAAAGTAGGAATTTCGATTTTGATTATGGTTCCTGAACTCAAAATCTTGACAGCTGATTACGATTTTGATTTTAATTATTACCTTTGCTCAATGTACGATTAATTTCGGTTTTTCATACCAACTTTTCGTATATTGGTTTCAGTTACGTTTATTGGCTTTTCAGTTTGTAAATTTTCGATTTTGATTTCAGTTTTTCGGTTCCTTTAAAAATTTAATTTTAGTTTCAGTTTCAGTTACTGTTTTCCATTGACTCTTTTGTTAATTTCGATTACGATTATGATTACGATTTTTAGTTATAATTTTGCTTTCTTTTCCATTCTTTGTTCTAAATTTTGAGAAAATTATCTCTTGTTTATAACCAGTACCAGAGGAAGCACAGCATAGGGAAAAACTGAGAAAATAAATTCAAATTGTTTAAAATTCTTTTAAATTTAGAATTAAAAATTTAGGAAAATAAAAAATTGACAACTGGCAGTAAATGCCATGTCGGCCCGAAATAAAACTTAAAAAACGACGTAAAAATATATGACAATAGAAATTGACAATGAAATAAAAATTTACTCAACTAAAAGACCAGTACAAGGATCAATTTTATTAGTTCATAAGTTAAGCATGAGGAGTGAGGAAATCTGTTTTACTTCAAATTATTTTATTTTTAAATCATGAAAAAATCCAAGTTTTTTTTTTTTTTTTTTGGATAATCATTTTGGTTAAGATACGCAATAAATAAGATAAAATCGCCATTTTAAGTAAGAAATTCGTTAGGAAAAAAAATGGACGCTTCTCCAGGAATTCGGACATGCGCATTTTGCAAAAATACACTTAGAAGCAGTTCGCGTCGCGTCATGCAAACCAAACGGTCGTTCTTTCAAATGCAGATGCTTTTTTTTTTTTTTTTAAATGTAAAATGTCATGTTAATTTATTGTTCGTATTCTAATAACTTCATTAATTGCTTAGCTAATCAGTGTCTAATTATTGTTGTCTAAAGGTAAACTTAAAAAACATAAAAAAATGATGTTTTTTTTATTTCTTTTTCGTGTCGTGCAAAGGAGGTAATGTAAAAAAAAATGGCGTAAAGTTATCTTCGGTTTTTATTTTTAAAAGACGGATTACCATGTATTTATTGTTTTTCTCTATTCAATTTCCATATTAATTAATCAGTTATCGCTTTTGAAAATATGCTCGCTTCAGCAAAGGGTTACAAGAAATATTTTATTATTAAAGCCGAAAGAAAGATTTTGAAAGATAAAATCGTTTTCAATGATGCTAACAAATATGGCGTTGCTTTCGCACGATCGCTTGCCTGCTGTTTACGGATAAAGTAACGGCAATTACTTTTTTTTTCTGTTATTAATTCGTGCCATAAATTTAATTTGGTTTTTTTTACGTAAACTGATTACTTTTTAAAGGTGATATCACATTTTCTAAAGCTCGCATCAGGATTAATCATAATAGGAAATGCCTAAGGTTGAGTTTATTATTTTACGATAAATTAAAGTAGTTCATCAAGCTTGCGATAGATGGCTCTTTTTTAGGCTGCAGTATAGACGCATATTCTCTCGTCCAAAAAATTTAATTTTTTTTTAAAACTTTCTTTTTAAGAAGACCAATTACTATAACCATCTATACATATACTTCGGTTCTTTTTAATTTTCATCGTGGTCAGTTCCGAAGTTTTTATTTAAATTGAACGAGGTTTTCACTCACATCACATGTATGATGCGTCATTTTTACGGGTTTATTTTTTTTTTTTAAACCACATATTTTATTTTACTAGTGTTTTTTTACCAAATTCGGCATGGCTAATTTTTTCATTGTTGCAAATCTTTCTAAAATTTTACAATAATTTGTATTTGATGAAGTAAAAACATTTTCAATGTATTAAAAAGTAGTTTGGAGAGTTTTAATAATAATATTAGACTACCTTAGGGCTAATTTTCCAAAAATAGTTTTGCCCATAATGAAATTGGTAAAATAATCTGAGGTTTTAATAAATAAATCTGAGGTTTAATTATTTATTTATATTTTTTGGTTTATTAATATTCTTTGATATATTTATTGTTTTTTTTTTCTTTTGCTTTTTCGCAATAGCGGGATTTTTTGTCTTCAAGCAAAGCCTAGAAGATGATCCTGAGGGAGGTGCAACTAACTTGGGACGACTGACCGTCATATGCAAGCCATTCTTTTCTTTTGTTACTTTCAAGTCATACAGGTTGGTAGAAAAATCCATACAGGTAATATTTTCGATTATGTTCTTCTTCATTTTTTTCCCTACTGTTTTTCGCAGTCCTTGGATTTTTTGTATTCTTATAACTAACCCCCCCGCTCTTTTAGATGCTCCGTTAACGTTAACAATTGAAGACATCAGTGGAAAAAGGAGGCCGTTCAAGAAACAAAAGAAAAACGCCATGTAAATAAATACAAAACAAATATAGTTCTTTCTGAGCGGCCTCCTTTTTCCACTAATGTCTTCAATTTTTTTTTTTTTTTTTCTCGGGACTCTACTTGTTTTTATTTTTTCGCGATCGTGTTTCTTTTTCTTTTGTTTTTCGCAATCGCGGGATTTAGTGTTTAGAACAGGATTCTGACTACTTCCAAGTCGTGTAAGTTTTTGTGTTGAATGCATACAGAGTTATATTCTTTTAAAATATTCTTCATAATTTTTTTTTTTGTTTTTTCTGAATAGCGGGATTTTGTGCTTTCTTCAAATCAGCGACCACAACATCCAGAGCCTAAAAGATGTTCGTGCGGGATATGCAACTAACCTGGGAGCACTGACGTTCATATTCAAGCCATTCTTTTCTTTTGTTACTTTCAAATCATACAGGTTGGTAGAAAAATGCATACAGGTAATTCTCTATTATATTCTTCTACATTTTTTTTCCTACTGTTTTTCGCAATCCATGGATTTCTGGTATTCTTACAATTTCCCCCAACTTGGATGCTTCGTAAACATTATTTATTTTATTTTTTCTTTCGCGATCGTGTTTTTTTCCTTTGTTTTTCGCAATCGCGGGATTTAGTGTTTTGAAAAGGATCCTGACTACTTCCAAACCTTGAAGATTTGTACTAAATGCATACACAGTTCTATTCGCTTATATTCTTATTGATCTTCGTCTTTTTTTTTTTTTTTTCTCTAAATAGCGGGATTTTCAACTATCTTAAAATAAGCGGCCACAACATCCAGAGCCTAGAAGATGATTCTGAGGGAGGTGGAACTAACCTGGGGGATCTGACGTTCATATGCAAGCCACTCTTTTCTTTTTTTACTTTCAAGTCATACAGGTCGGTAGAAAAATGCATACAGGTAATATTCTTTTATATTCTGCTTCTTTTTATTCCCTACTGTTTTTCGCAATCCTTCGATTTTTTGTATTCTGAAAACTATCCCCTCCCCCCCCCCTCTTTTAGATGCTCCGTTAACAATTTTTTATTTTTCTTTTTCGGGACTTTTGTTTTTATTTTTTCGCGATCGTGTTTTTTTTCCTTTTCATTTCGCAATCGCGGGATTTAGTGTTTAGAACAGGATCCTGACTACCTCCAAAACGTGTAAGTTTTTGTATTAAATGCCTACCGGGTTATTTTCATTTATAATCTTATTCATGGTTTTTTTTTTTTTTTTCCCTCTGAATAGCGGGATTTTGTGTTTCCTCAAAATCAGCGGCCAAACAACCAGAGGCTAGAAGATGATCTTGAGGGAGATGCAGCTAACCTGAACCTGGGGGATCTGACGTTCATATGCAAGCCATTCTTTTCCTTATTTACTTTCAAGTCATACAGGTTGGTAGAAAAATGCATTCAGGTAATATTCTTTTATATTCTTCTTCATTTTTTTCCCTACTGTTTTTCGCAATCCTTGGATTTTTTGTATTCTTTAAATTCCCCTCCCCCCCACTTTTTGAATGCTCTGTTTACCATTTTTTTTTTATTTTTTTATTTTCTTCGGGGATTTCATTTTTATTTTTTCGCGATCGTGTTTTTTTTCTTTTGTTTTTCGCAATCGCGGGATTTAGTGTTTTGAAAAGCATCCTGACTACTTCTATATCTTGGAGGTTTGTATTAAATGCATACAGGGTTCTACTCTTTTACAATCTTATTGATCTTCGTATTTTTTTCCTTTTTTTTTTTTTTTTTTTTTTTTTTTTTTGTTTTTTCTGAGTAGCGGGATTTTGGGTTTTCCGAAAATCAGCGGCGTGAAAACCAGAGCCCAGAAGATGATCTTAAGGGAGGTACAACTAACCTGGGAGTCCTGACGTTAATATGCAAGCCATTCTTTTCTTTCTTTACTTTCAAGTCGTACAGGTCGGTAGATAAATGCTTTCAGGTAATATTCTTTTATATTCGTCTTTTTTTTTCCCTACTGTTTTTCGCAATCCCTGGATTTTTTGTATTCTTAAAATTACCCCTGCTCCCCATTTGGATGCTTCGTCACCAATTTTTTTTTTTTTTTTTTTTTTTTCGGGAATTTTATTCTTATTTTTCCGCGATCGTGTTTTTTTTTCTTTTGTTTTTCTCAATCGCGGGATTTAGTGTATAGGACAGGATCCTGCATACTTCCAAGTCGTGTAAGTTTTTGTATTAAATGCATGCAGGGTTATATTCATTTATAATCTTGTTCATAGTTTTTTTTTTTTTTTTCCTTTCTTTTTCTTTCTATGAATAGCAGGATTTTGTGTTTCCTCAAAATCAGCGGCCACAACAACCAGCGGCTAGAAGATGATCCTGAGGGAGATGCAGGTAACCTGGGAGGACTGACGATCATATTCAAGCCATTCTTTTCTTTTGTTACTTTCAAGTCATACAGGTCTGTAAAAAAATGCATACAGGTAATATTCTTTTATATCCTTCTTCATTTTTTCCCCTACTGTTTTTCGCAATCCCTAGATTTTTTGTATTTATGAAATTACCTCTCCCCTCCCCACCTTTGGATGCTTCTCATCAATTTTTTTTTCTTTTTTTTTCGGGAATTTTATTCTTATTTTTCCGCGATCGTGTTTTTTTTTTTTTTTTTTTTTTTTTTTTTTTGTTTTTCGCAATCGCGGGATTTAGTGTTTAGAATAGGATCCTGACTACTCTCAAGTCATGTAAGTTTTTGTATTAAATGGATACATGGTTATATTTTTACATTATCTCATTCGTAATTTTTCTTTTTGTTTTTTCTAAATAGCGGGACTTCGTGCTTTCCTAAAACCATCGACGAGAACAACGAGAGCCTAAAAGATGATCGTGAGGGAGGTGCAACTAACCTGGAAGATTTGACGTTCATATGCAGGTCATACTTTTCTTTCTTTACTTTCAAGTCATACAGGCTGGTAGAAAAATGCATACAGGTAATATTCTTTTATATTCTTCTTGCTCTACTGTTTTTCGCAATCCCTAGTTTTTTTGTATTTATAAAATTACCTCCCCCCCCCCCCCCACCTCCTTTGGATGCTTCGTCATCAATTTTTTTTTTTTTTTTTTTTTTTTTTCGGGAATTTTATTCTTATTTTTCCGCGATCGTGTTTTTTTTTCTTTTGTTTTTCTCAGTCGCGGTATTTAGTGTATAGAACAGGATCCTGAATACTTCCAAGTCGTGTAAGTTTGTATGAAATGCTTACAGGGTTATATCCTTTTACTGTACAATTTTATTCTTGGTTTTTTTTTTCTTTTGTTTTTCTGAATAGCGGGATTTTGTGTTTTCCTAAAATCATCGGGGAGAAAAACCAGAGCCTATATGAGGGTCCTGAGGGAGGCGCAACCAACCTGGGTGGATGGATGTTCGTATGCAAGCCATTCTTTTTTTGTTTTTACTTTCAAGTCATACAGGTTGGTTTAAAATGCATAAAAGGTTATATTCTTTTATAATCTTATTCTTCATTGCTTTCTTTTGTTTTTCGCAATAGCGAGATTTTGTGTTCTCTTAAAAGCAGCGGTCAACTTCCTGCCATGGTGAGGACATTCATCCTTGACTGATTCGCAACCTCAGGAACAAGCCCGAGTTTTTGCGACCTTACTTCAGTCCTTCCATTTGCTATGAGCCACTGCTTTCTTCAGTTTTTTTTTATCATCTTGCTAGTTAGGAAGCCGGTGGAGAGGCTCTCGGGATGGCGAATGGCATGCGGGATGGCGAAAGTATGCTCAAAGTAATTAATTGGCCAGGAGGATTTGAATCAGATGAAGGTGAGGTATCCCAAAATATTTTTGGTTTTATTGAAAATAGTATTAGTTGCATGAAAAATACGACCCGACCTAGCTCCAGTCAGTCAAATTATTTAATGCCGACATAATGCCGGACGGTATAAAATTTCAATCATTTTTGATAGTAAGAATTTTTTCATTTTACTAATTTAAAATTTTATACTTTTGTTTCAGTTTGCAACACGTGCCGTCAGGGCAATAGATCGTATTACAAATATTTACATCACAGCATTTCAAACACCCCAAGATCTCGCTAGTTTCATCAGCCGATTAGAGCTGGAAATAAACATTTGTCGAAAAGAGCAGCCTTTGGAAATAGTTATCCCTGGAACAAATGCGGAAGCCATGCATGAAGTTGAACCCTCCGTCCCCCAGACTTCCACTCCAGAACCAAGCACCAAGCGCCTTCTGGAGAGATGAGGAAGATGAAAATGCCTATTCTGGATCTAGAAAAACAGACGATATATAACAGGATTGGGGAATGGTTTGACGTTTACAACGGACATTCAAGAATTCGACCTGATGGAACTCAAGTCGAACGCGAAGCTAATGTACCAGTTACCGATGAGAATAATTTGGATTATATTTATTTAATTTGTCACATAAAAATGACGGAAGCTATACGTAAACGGTAAGTGAAAACTGCTTCAGATGATTCTAAAATCTTTTCTCGACACTATTTATTTATTTATTTTTATTTATTTTTTTTTTTAGATTGGATGCATTTTTGGAAGGTTTTTTCGATATTATTCCTTAGAACGTATATCAATTTTTAATGAGCAAGAATTTTTATGATCAATTTTTAACGATGCGATATGAGGGAAGAAGTGTTTTCAATTCATTTACGGCAGCAAAGTCTTCTGCGATCACTCCCCCGTTGTCTTCTATCGCAAATGAAGTAAACCCGATTTTTAGCGGCTCTGCCTTTGAATATTTTAGAGGAGGTTTTGGCCCAGCAGCGGGAGGAACGACAACGTCAAGCCGCCGTCGCTGCTAATCCGAACGATCCGTTCGATGCTGCTTTTTTCCAAAGCATCCCGTCTTCTTTAATGCAATCCGTAAGTCATATCCCATATAGTCCATAACTTTGAAGTTTTTTTTTGTTTTATTTGCCCAATTTTTTTTTTTTTTTTTTTTTTTTTGGAAGTTCATGATAGAGTACTTAATTTTTCTTTCTTTTTTTTTTTTTTTTTTTTTTTTTTTTTTTTTTTTTTTTTAGCGTGCTGTCGAAGCTTTTTTCTTGGTTCATTCGACTGCGATCAAAGATTGCCGGGAGCTTTCAAATCAAGTCTCGACTATGATGCCTAATTTTCCCAGGCGCGACAAAAACGAAGGCCCTTCCGCTGTCATGCCTCTTTATTCCGGGCAGTTGATTTCGGGATGAACGAAATTTTAGATAGGACTGCATCTTCTTCGAATGTTCTAATCGCCGGTGGAAGCGGTGCAAATGCTCCTTCAAGTAGTAACCAGGCGACCATGCAAGGAAGGTCGCAACAAAATTCTCGCACCGGTCAGCAACAATCATTGAGTCATATTGCAGCGGAATATAGGAGATTTCCACAGGTAGGCTTATTAGGAATTAATTATTGAAAATTCTTGATGCATTTTTATTCCGCCAGGAGGGCAACTGGAGTATTTTTGCTTGGAAATTCCTCATTATTAAATGTTTCCAAATGTCAGCATTTTTTTTATTAAAATGTTTTAAAATTTTTTAAGAGAGGCAGGAAAAGAATTGTGAAAAATGTGTATATCATATGTATATTTATACCAGTTTTCTAATGTTAGCTTATGAGCATATACTGTATATTCAGCGTTATATTTGTTATCAAGAAATACTTAAGACATTTTTAATCAAATTGGGGAAATTAATTTTTTTTAACGTTTATTTTAGTCTTCGGGAGTAGGCAACAATGGACCGTTATCCGTAGACATAGACGCCGAAAAAGACGAGGAATCAAATCCAAGCACGAGTCAATCCCATCAATCAGCTGTGGATCTCGACGCAGCAAGCTCTTTAGCCGCCTTCTTCAGACAAACGGAAAGCTCTCCTCGCGGATCCTTTCAAATTCCTTAAGATTCGCGGAGCTTCACCGACCGGTGCTGAATCAAATTTTGCGGCAGTCCACGACACATCTGGCGGACGGATTGTTTGCGATTTTCATTAATTTCACTCGGGTATTGGATTTCGACGTTAAACGAACGTATTTGAGGCAGGAACTTGGAAAGATGGAAGACGGATCCAGAAGAGGAGATGAAACCTTAGTCAATGTAAATAGGAGCCGCGTGTTTGAGGAGTCGTTTTGAGAATTGCATAGGAAATCACCGGAAGAATGGAAAAATAAATTTTATGTTGTGTTTGAGAGTAAGTGTATTGTAGAATAAATTGGGAAGGTAGGGGAGAATGTTTTGGGAAATTAATTTTTTCTTGTTTTGTTTAGGTGACGAAGAGCAAGACGCAGCGGCATTCTGAGAGAGTGGTAGATGATTAAAACTCGGGAAATATTCAACCCTGATTACGCTTTGTTCAACTTTTCGCCAGGAGATAGAGTGACATACACGGTTAATCCGTCGTCACATTGTAATCCAAATCATTTGTTGCAATTCAAATTTGTTAACGAGATTGATCGGTAGGTTTTCCTTTAAAATATGGTTTTTAGCAGGTCCCGGAAAATTTTTGTCCACAAAAATCCTAAATGCGAAATTGGGGACTCAGCAGATGCCTGCTGCAGAAGACCTGATTAGGTAGTAAAAAGATAAAATTTTATTGCTAATTTATTCCTTTCTATTTTTTAGCCCAAGCCATTTACGATTCGAAATACCTGGAATGCTACTTTACAAGGTCATTTTACAAGCACATCCTGGGAGTCTCCGTTAAATATCAAGGTATGGAAAACGGAGATTCGGAGTTTTACGAAGGTCTGGTCTATTTGAAAAAGCATAAGGTCTCCGAATTGGGGAATGATTTGACGTTTACAACGGACATTCAAGAATTCGACCTGATGGAACTGAAGTCGAACGCGAAGCTAATGTACCAGTTACCGATGAGAATAAATTGGATTATATTTATTTAATTTGTCACATAAAAATGACGGAAGCTATACGTAAACGGTAAATAAAAACTACTTCAGATGATTCTAAAATCTTTTCTCGACACTATTTATTTATTTATTTATTTATTTATTTTTTTTTTTTAGGTTGGATACATTTTGGGGAGGTTTTTTCGATATTATTCCTAAGCAACGTATATCAATTTTTAATGAGCAAAAATTAGAATTGTTAGCAAATATCGATATCGATGATCACATGTATAATACAGAGTACAATAAGTACTCTAGGAATTCCCTACAGGTGAATCCTATGATTCAGTTTATTTTTAACCTCTAGACGAAAACTTTAATTTTGAATCGATGCAAATCAAAAAAAATTTTATGATTCTAATTTTTTTATTTTATTTGTTACAGATCGTTTGGTTCTGGAGAGAGTTGCGAGAAATGGGCAGTCAAGATCAGGCCAAATTTTTAGTTTGTAACCGAAACTTCGAAATTCCCATTGCAAGGCTTCGAAGCGCTGGAAGGGATGAACGGAATCTAAAAATTCTAGATTCACCGTGATGATCGATCTACCGATAGGCTTCCTAGCGCTCACACATGGTTCGTATTTTAACGATCTAAATTTTCTTTCTTCCTCTTGATTTAACATTTTTTTTCTTTTATTTTTAATTTTTCTTTATTTTTAATTTTTTCTTATTTTTAATTTTTCTTTATTTTTTCTAATCTGGATATCTGGAAATTTGAAAATTTGGACATGCATGGATATGATTTTTTTAAATGATTAAGCAGGAAAATTTGAAAATATTATGCTTACTTAACTTTTTATTCCATTTTATGCTTCCTTATTCATGCATTTATGCATAATGATGTTGGAGAATAAAAAAGAGGAAAATTCCGGTATAGAAAATTAAGCTCTTGATTCATAATTAACAAAAGAAATTAATCGATGTCAATTAAAAAACTTGAATACTATTTGATTTATATAGTAATCGTAAAATCTTTTATTTCCTTAATAATAATGATTTGATTCTTTAATTAAAAATAAATATGTTACCACCGCGGTGGCAAATTCAAAAGAATCGTAGCTGATCATCTATGGATAAGTTAATTGTTTAACGAACCTCCAATCGGTTTCGAAAGAATTCAAAATTATGTGAAGGGGTCAGGAACTAAATAAAATTTTTTTATCTTATATTGTTTCTATACGATTCTAAGGCTTCATCTTAAGATATATTAAGCCTACTACAGGAGAAAATAAATGATATTTTTTGAAATATTGCCTGAGAATTCAGTTCAGAAAATTCAAATACCGGTACCAGTACCTTACTCTCAATTTTCTTTAAAAAAATTTTTTTATGAAATAATTATTTATCTTTTTATTATTTTTTTTTTCAGTTAAGAACACAAAACAAAGAGGGCTCATCACGATGGTCAAAAGAAGTGACTTAAAAAACTCTGCCATCCCGTCCAAGGCCCTCTTAATGCCCTAATTTGAAAGCAGGATACACGCTCACTCCTTCAAAGTAAAATGGGATCCTCTCAACGATCGGGGGAGTACCAAATTATCAAATTACTAATTAGATATAAACTCTGGGAGCGGATACGAAACGGTTTACGAAGATCTCGACACGGAATGCCTTTCGGGGCACTTAAATGCCGGTACGACCTAGCAGCTGAGAGTTATGAGCAGCGAACCCTGTGGTAAAAGCGACCCTTCTGAACCTTATGTGCTGTGGCCAGAAAGCCAGTTTGTATTCAGCCTAGCGCGCCGTCCAGATTGCATGGGAAACCAAGGCCCCATATAGTCTCCCCTTAATATTCAGTGAGTATTATTAATTTTATTTTAGTTTTTTTTTCTTAATTGAAAAACACTATTTCTGTTTCTATTAAAAGAAAAATGTATTTTTTAATTTTATAGGCCCTGCTGGGTTTCGTTTTAATTTAAAATTTATGGAGCACTTCGACAACATACGATTTTATTGAAACGTTGTGCTAATATAACGAAAAGCTTTTTAAATTTTTTTTTTGATTTTGAGCTAATTACTTTCGTATATTAGTGGAAAAGCTTTTAAAATAATTCAGCAAGGCCAGTAAAATTGAAAGAGTGTCAGTAAATTGGCGGATTTTAATTTTTTTAAGAGAACTGATGTAATTTAGTTTTTTTTTATATTTTTTCTTTAAATATAGTTTTATCCTTCTTTTTGTAATTTAATTCATTAGTGCTAATTGGTTTTATTTGTATTTTTTTTAAAGATTATCCTGAATATGACGAAGGAGCACCGATTTCCGATTTAGAAGCTGAGATGACAGCACCAGATACGTGAAAGCGTCCCAAATTTCACCATTGTCCAGAAACAGAGTGTGTCGTGAATGATCTCTCACCTGGACAGCCTTATCTTTTCCATGTTAGAGCTGTTAATGGATCAAGGGTACGGAAGTTTTTTTAAAAATTATCTCAAAATTTTTTTAACCTTATCCTCAAACTCGGAAAATTTTTCTTTTTCAATTTTGTTCTCGTTTTTTAAAGATTTCTCTTCTTTTTTTATATTTCAAATCTTAACTAAAAATTTTTTCTCGATTCTTTTCCAGATCGTGCCGTGGTCGGAAAGAGTAGAAGTACTGTACTGAGCGGAGCAGCGGCAGCGGATCCCCCTGGCCTACCACAAATATGTTAAAGAACGCCGTATCTCGCTATAGTAACTTGGTCCGAGGCGAGATCCAATGGGGCAACTGATGACTAAGTTTAAATGTGTAATTCCGAAAACGGCGATTTTGCCCAGGTCTATTATGGTTTAAGTACATGTTGCAAAGTGAAAGGGCTCAGTACGAACACTGGATACTCATTCTGTGTTCAAGCTACGGAAAATGCCGGACCTAGTGAATATTCTTCAGTTGCCCAAATTAAAACTCGTCGGCGCCGGCCTACGTCGGATTACTCCGGTATACGGCAACACCAACGACAATAACACTGTCCTGCATGGCCCCTCCATCGCTTTGTGCCACTTATCTACTGTTGTTTTCAAAATCGGAGTTTTCTAATAATCATTCGGGACATTTATTCAGCTTTTGGTATGTATGAATTAACATTAAACTTATTGTAAAAAGCCTTAGAAGCGTGGCATCTAAGCCCCCACGCTATGCCCTCATAGAAACAAATTTCTCCTTTGACTTGTTTGAGTTTGCTAGACACTGGAAATCCGTTACTAAGTGCTCTATTATTTTTAAAAATTATATATAATAAATCGATCACTTTTTTAATAGTTGAAGTCTGCAAATAGAAATACAGGTGCCTCCCTTGAAATGCAATTGTTTAAATTTTAACTCGATCTCTTGCGAGCTTAGGACCTCCAAAAATCGATCCTGACTTAAGTTATGAGTATTCTTAATTTATATATATTTTTTCTTTTTTTCAGATGCTGATGTTTGGTTTTTTCTTCGGGGGGGTTGCTTCGCGCGTTTAATTTTTTTTTCGTTTTTCCGTACAGAGTTCCGTAGGTCACTTTCGCACAGGGTTGACCTTTGTTCGGTCGGTTTGTTAGGTTAGGGATTTAAAGTATAACTTCTTTTTTTTAAAAGTAGTAGTCTAAATGACTCACGGGAGTGTTTCGAAAGTAATGCAACCCCCGATTAACGACCAATCAGCTCTAGCCACCTCTATTTCAGTCAGCGCGGATGCCGAAGTTCCGAAGTAGTATACAGTTGAGGGATCGCATTTCCATCGACAAAGGTGAGTCGTGGTGTACATTCTCCTTTTTTTTTTTTGGCCATAGTGATTTAAGATGTACATAAGGGTTTCCGGTTTCTTGTAACATTTGATCTATAATGGTTGAATTGTAATAAGTCATCGTGCAGATTTAACTCTTTTAAAGAAGAGGAGGCTGCGTATTTTTTCTTACGGATACTTAGTTGCAATTTTAGGTCTTTCGCTTAATCAACAGTAAGACGATATAATCAGGAGGTAATTCATATATATGTAAGGCTTTAATCATGACATACTCTGTCTTTGTAATAATGTAGTTAAAGCTTATTCGGCTCATGTTTAGCTTATAAACATAGAACATGTCGGCCTGATGTGATTTAGGCACTGAAACGTTTTTTAAGTACTTCCTAATTAGGTAGCGCACACTGTAGGAGTACTTCCTATCTAGGTATCGCACACTCTAGGAGTACTTTCTATCTAGGTAGCGCACACTCTAAGAGTGTTTCCTACCTAGGTAGCGCTTTAACTTCACTAACGCGTTTAACTTCACAGTTAAAATTTTAATATTAGAAGATTGCTTTGGCTGATATTTTCGAAGTTCAAATTTTAATTTTAAAATATTAATTTTAATATTCATTTTTTAAGATTTTCGAAGTTTAAATTTTAATCCTTTAGCCCATATTGTTGGCTAAAGACGCAATGAAAACAAAACATTAATTTTTAATGAGAACAGTGCGGTAATTTTTTGATTAAAATTTTCTAAGTTACAATTTTAATATTAAATTTTCGAAGTTTATATTTTAATCCTTTACCCCATATTGTTGACTTGACAAATGTTGAAAACATTTGTCGAGCCAACAATAAAAAATTTACGAATAAAAATTTTATGGAATTTTTTTGCTTGTTTTTTGGTCGAAAAATTCGAATTTTTTGATAAATTTAATTTTTTTCCTGACACGACTAAACTTAAAATTTTTGATAAAAAAGATCAGAAGTTGAAAGAAATTAGTCATTAATTAAAGTCTTCAAAGTTAAAATTTCAGATAGTCAAAATACTATTTAAAATTTGAATACAGTTGACCCTCGTACAAAGCGGGGGATACGTTCCCGGAGAAATCCGCGTTGTAAAAAATTCGCGTTGCTTGAGACCAATTTCTTATGGGAAAAGGGGGGATCGGGGACAGATTTTCGACAAAAATTACGAAAAAAAAAAAAAAATTGCCTAATTTTATATTGAAACTTACACATTTAGTTTTTGAAATAGGCCTACTTTATCTTTGGCTGCTCGGCGCTAACAAGTATATCCTTTTTAAGTTCGCTATAAGGTGCCAGAAGATTCTTCAATCCAGCCGCAAATTGCAAACTCCTATTCATATCCGGATCTAACTCCACGCAAGTTTGTTTTAGCTGCTCGGCAAGTTTTAAAAAATTATTTAACGCCCCATATCTTAGTCCCTTTGTGCATGTTGCATCGCTTTCATCTTCTTGCTCGCTTGAGGCAAATAAAATTTTATTGGCTTAGTTTTTAACGAAGAATTCGAAGCCGGTCTGGCCTATAGAGAAAAACCGAGTGCCATACTCGGCCTGTGCACTTGAAATTTTTTTTTGCAAAAGCTTTAGCTGACAGGCGATTGCTTGGGGTTGTTTATTTTTAACTTATGTAAACAGTGGTTCTATTCCATTGTTTTCAAAAATGGACTTACGTTGAAATAGCGTACAGGGGCAGAGTTTTGCATATAAGTATTCTGCCGTGAAAAGGAAAATCGACCTATCGCTCATGTCTGGGTTGACCATGTGTGTTTATAAGCTAACCATATACAAACATGTCCATCCCGGAGATCTGCGATAGGTTGATTCCCCTTTTCTCGGCAGTATTGGAGGGTGAAGAACTTTTTTTCCGGTAAAAAAGGTTAGGTTCTTTATACTTAATTTATGCAATTTTTATGTATGTCCAACTTAGTATAATTTATACATGATTTTAATATAATTTATGCATCTCACTTTCGTACTTAAGGTTTGGTGGAGGCGGCTACTGATATATCGTTGGCGGGGGCTACCGCAGGTTACGGCCATTTTTTTTTAAATTAAAATTTTATCCAAAAAAACTTCTAAATGAAGAAAAAAATTGCATAAAAATTTGTTTTTATAACCTCAAAAACAAACATTTAAGTCAATTCAATTTGTAGTAGTACCGGTATAATAATTAGTAGTAGTATAATAATTATTTTTATTTGTATTACCAGAACAGGAGTTTATTACTTGTGTGGCCCTGCCCTCTTTCTCTTCTTTTTTTTCTTTCTGGTCATTTGAGTATCAATTTTTGGTTTTATTTTTATTTTTGATAAGTTTCCTTTTTTTAATTAACTGTTTGAGAAGCCAACAGGACGAAAATAGTTTTATTCGGTAAAAAAAATGACCATCTTGGTCCAAAATCGATGCCTGGATAATTTCGATGAAATTTGGGAACATTGCAGTGATCATATTCGGTTTCTGCGACCGAACTGAAAAACTGTAAGCACTGCTAACGTTACGCTAAAGTTCGAATTTCGTAATTGACGCCATTAGGTTGTCAAATTTGAGCTTCGAAAAAACATTTTTCCTCTACCACATAAAATTTTGATCATGCTCCACAGTCGAAAAGCCCAATACCGCCTCTTAACCCTTTTCCCTGAAAAATTAAGACAACAGATTCGCATGCTGTGGCTAGTTTTGGTCCGCCTGAGGAATAAATCCTCATACTCTCAGACTTTTGAGAGCGTTCCCCTATCCGCCACCTGGGGAGGCGCCCGATGGGGGACTAGCCAAAAACCCCACACGGGTTGGGGGGAAAACTCGGAGTCCGCGCCCGACCGAGTTGTCCCCCCAAGCCAGCGTCAAAGGATTACATCCGCCAAACGACACGAGTCACCAACCCCGTACAGAGCGACATAAAAATGACGTCCTTTTCACATCGATCTGCACGACATTGGATCCGCATGACGTAAGGAAGACTTTACTCCTCAAGCTGACAACTTAAAACTAATACAACCTAAAACTAATACAACATTTTATACAATTTACAAAACTGTTTACAATACTATCCTAATTTACAATACTAGTTACTAAACTTAACCTAAGCTAAAATTAAGATTGTACAAATGTACAATGTGCGGCATTGGACATTCATACAAGACGAGATTGTCATCTATACTCTTCGACAATCTTTACCGGTAAAACGAATCCGATCTTTTGTTTTTTGTAAATCGCTTAACCGCTTAAAAAAAACTCTAGCCAACAGCTTTTTAAATTATGCTGCTGTTATTTAAAATCGCGTTCTTTTTTTTTTTTTTTTTAAAATCGCGTTCTTTTTTTTTTAAGTTTTAAAAGGCAGTACCGGGCCTTAAATTTTTTTTAGATGAAAATAATGAGATATGATAGAAATAGAAAATGGATGAAAATAAAAAGATGAAAGTGTGAAAAAAGACCAAACCTGAGGAATTCATGCCAAACCTTTACCAAACTTTACCATGTTTTACCAAACTTTACCATGCTTTACCAAACTTTACCATGCTTTACCTAACTTTACCATGCTTTACCAAACTTTACCGTGATGACTGCGTTGAACCTTGACTGACCTGGAGTTGGCTGACGTTGGACCTTGAAACTTGCTGACTTCGTTGTGGCTGCTCCTGAAATCAAAGAAAAAAAAAAAAAAGGCAAATTATAAAGGGGGGGGGGGCTTGGAGACCCTCACAATGGAGTTTATCTCCCGCGGTATGATTGAAATAAAAAAATTAAATTATTTAAAAAAAAAAAAAACAAAAAAAGAATTAATACTCCGAGAGACTCCCCCAATATATATACACACACACACATAATGTATAATATATATATGTATCGAGGGATGACCTCGATGTATGTTTGTTCAGATTTCCAGGCGTTTGAGGCCGTCAAGGCCTTCGCATAGGATCTCCCTCCGTAATGCCCGTCGAATCGGTACCATGCCATCAGAGCGAGCTGGAGAGAGCCTTTCGGTACTCCTTTAGACCTCGCACACAAAGTAATCTGAAAGAAAACCCTGGAGACTCTCACTATGGAGCTTATCTCCCGCGTAATTTATGATCGAATCGAATAGAATACACAGCCTAATAAACTCTGCAGCTCCAAGAGAGGGGCTGACTCCTAACGTAAACGATTTGGGGGGAACTTAACACTAAACACTTAAAACTAATACCACAAGGCCAGTCGCTGGGTCGATACCTAGGCCTTCTACGATGGGAGACTAAACCTCCTGGTTTGCCTCCAAGCCGGACCGATAATAATTTAAAAAAAAAAAAAAATTAAAATGTAATTAAAAAAAAAAAAAAAAAAACCGTGATTTAAATAAAAATTATTTTAAAAAAAACACTAATGTAAATTAAATTTAAATAAAATAAAGGCCGCACTAAAAATAATATAAGTTTAAAATAAAAAAAAATTAAATTAAATAAAAAATAAAAAACAAATACCGATGTGACTCTGGCGAAGATCAGAGCCACAATGACCAGAGGAACCTGAATCAAGAGAGCTCTTGGATACGTCATACGCAGACATCATGCGCAGACAGCCCCGCTAAATCCAATATGGCGGTTCAAAAGTTATAGCTGTAAATTTTTGTGGATCTAACATTTAATTTAAATAAATGTTAGATTTAATTACATTGTAATTAAAACTAATTGATTGCAACAATTCGAAATCCTAATTTAAATCTAAATTTCTAAAAAACTTAGTTGACAAAAAAAGAAAAAAAAAAAAAGTCGGGCAGGTGCTATTTTTTGAATTTTGTAAACAACCCGCCATGTTGGCGGCCTTGCTTCGTTTTGTGAACGTTCTCTTAGTGATTCGATATGGCAGCCGGTCTGTTTTGTTTTGATTCCGTGAATCGATGTTTTTCGTCGTTATTTATTTTAATTTCCATATTTTATGTATGCAATCGCGTTTAAAAATATAATATAACGTTCATTTAATCGAAATGTAATGAAACATTGTTTGGTGAATTCGTAAAGTTGGTATTTTTTTTTTTCGGTTTTACGGTCGAGCAGTAAGCTTTGTGTAATCATGTTTTTCATACCGAAGTCAAAAGTCTGAAATGAAAATAGAAATAACCGTTAAAGTTTTTTGGTTAATTGTGTTACTGTTAATAGAATTTTTAAATGTGTATGAAGAAATAAATGCTGTTGGATTGTGCTCTGTGCCTTATGAACCATGGATATATCTTTATTGGTTCTGAATACTTATGACTTGGGTGCTTGTTGATTCTGTTTAATCGTTAAAGGTGATTCTTTTGCACAAATTCAGGTACTTAAAAACTCATCGAACTATCAAAATTGATAAAGTCATATTAGCCTTATAGCAATTCATGATTGGCAACAACCGAACTACTCAAAGTTGCTGCCGATTGTTTTCGAGTAATTGCAGCTCAGAGAGCAGCTGATTGAGTCTGTATTCCTGGTAATGGAGGGATTGATTACATTTTGTTTGTCTTCATTTATTGGCATCTGAGATATGTAAGTCAGCTTTTATAAATACCTGCTGTATTATCGTTCACATTACTATAGTCTAGTTTTCAATTTGAAATTTTATAATATTATTGCAAGATATTGTAAATAATGTTTACATTCATTATTCTGCAGTTTTTAGTTGTGCACTGTTGTGAAGCAGTAAACGGTCAAACTAATCATCTCAACTCAGAGATTTCTGTTGAAATGTAAAAGTTGTTATTGTGCTTTGTTGGTATTTCTTTTTATAATCTTGACATGGGTGTTAAGTGTTAAGCAGAATAAGAGGATTTTTGGTACTTGAAGGAAATGAAGGAAAAAGGCTTCAGTGGTATTATGTAGAAGAGGAAAAAAATTATGTGGACCGTTTTCAAGAAATTATTATTAAAACTCTAATTGTACCTGGTTCTGGATTGCTCCATTGAAATCTTATTCGAAGATCCTAAAGCCTACAGGAGATTTTCAGGATTTTGTGAATGTATTTTTATTAAATTTTAAAATGAAAACTTGGATGGGTCCTTTTAACAACTGAATGCTAATAGTGTGCCCCATTTTTTGTATTGTAATATTTTTTATATTATTCTGGCCTTTTCCATGGGCTTTCATTTAATTTTTTTTTTTTTTAATTATCGGGGAATGTGGTTGACCTGAGTATATCTGACCTGTGCAGTGGCCTGATTTTTGGATTTTTCATTTTCAAACAAAAATTGGTTGTTTTTCAAATGAAAATTATTCGGGATTTTTGAATTTTTGATTTTTGACTTTCAAACAAAAATTGAGTTCGCCCGAATAATTTTCGTGATTTTTGGATTTTGGATTTTCAAACAAAAATTGATTATTTTTTCAAACGAAAATTATTCGGGATTTTTGGATTTTGGATTTTAAAACAAAAATTCGGTCTGAGCCTATTCATAAATTCTATTTTTTTTTTTTGTGCCAGGAAAAAAAAATTTTTGTCCAAAAACTAGCAAAAAAAATGCCTTGAACTTTTAAAATCGTTTCATTGTTTAAATTTAGCAATATTAGGACAGTATCCCAAAGTCGTAGTCCTACGTTGGGATATGGCTCCATATCCCGGTATAATTTTTTTCTAATAGGAAATGAAATTTTGGAGAAAATTCTTTGGGACCCCGTCCTTAAAAGATTTAACCCAAAATGGAGTCACGCTGGAACTGAAACGCGACTATATAAATGGGACAGTAAAAAAATATGGGTAGGACAGTTTTTTTTTTCCATAAAATTGGCAGAAGTAAATTTAAATATGGGGCAGTTTTTTAAATAAATTGGCAGTGGATTAATTTTTTTCGGGGAAGTTGCCGAACGGCAGCAATTAATAATCAAAGGGCAGTATATTTTTATAAAGCTAATTTTTTTAAAATAAATTTTTAATAAATAGTACGTTAGCTTTTCTTAATCGACAAGAAGAGGTTTGCTGGACTTTTTAAGGGGGCCGAGGCTATTCCTGTTCTCGCCTACTGGAATGGTTTTAGCAGGCGGCGGTGGTTTCACATATTTAAGTCTAATTTTGAGTTCAATTATATGTTTGCACAAATATTGCTTAAAGAACGCAAGACATTATTCATCTGCAGAACAAACATTATTTACTCGCTAGAACAGGCATAATTTTAATCACTATAAAAATTGTAAAATATATCTAACGTACATTTTGTATCATTTTATGTTAACATTTTTTTTTTAATGCCAAAAATGCCTTTTAATTCAAAATTATTTACTCCATACTGCCAAAATATTTTTTTTACTGCCAATATAATTTTTCTACTGCCCAAAATTGTACTGCCAATAAAAAAAACTGTCATATTATTAAATGGTTTAAATTTATTGCACCAGTATTTTAATACTGAAAACAGTATTTTTAATTTAAATTTTTGTATGTAGAAAGTCAGTAACATCAATTAATTCAGGCAGTATTTTTAATTTTTTTTTGCCAGTATTTTATTTATAAAATCAGTATTTAAAATTCGTTTGGGCAATATTTTTATTTTAAAAAATCTGTATTTTAAATTTATTTAGGCTGTAATTTTTTGATATGCCAAAAAGAAATTTATTGACAAATCAAATATTATTATGAGCATGAAAAAATGCGATTTATCAAAAAAAAAACTGGTCTAATCAAGTTGGGGTGGCTTTAATCGAATCGGATCGGTATGGTCAAATTCGAACTTTGCGTTGTCGAATACATACTTTGGCATTGTTTTACGGGGACAACAGGTGACTAGAAAGACAATAATAGTTTACTCAAAATTTTTTACAAAAAATTGCTATTTTTGACCTAAAAAGGGTGTTTGGCCAGTTAGGGATGATTCTGATCGACACGGGATGGTCATTTTCGGATACTACGACGTCGAAAACATATTAGCAACTTGGTCTGGTCCCTAAAAATGACTCCTAAAGTTCTGGAAAAATTTGTTTGAAAAGATGCCAAATAAATTTTTTTTTCAAGCACAAAATGGCCGTGAGCCACCCCTAAACGTGATCGAAAAAAATTGAATAAAATTACCTTTTATTTTATTATTTTATTCGGGATATGGATCTCAAATCCATATAAAAATTATTATTTTACTATTTTATTCGGGATATGGATCTCCAATCCGAATAAAATAATAAAATAATAATTGTCAGGATCGAAAAATGTCTTCTAATTAAAATTACGTTTTGTTTTTAGACCCTAAGAAAAGTGAAAATCGCATGAAGAACCAAATCGCGAAAAGTAAGGTAAATTTGATTCACCCTAATATTCCTACCGTAATATTTTACTGATTTTTTATTTTCATTTACTGGCAAAAAAAATTAAAAATGCTGATTTTTTTAATTTTTTTTTACTGACCATCCAATTGACCATTTAAATTTTTTACTGGTATTCTATTAATAAATACCGAAAAACATAATAAAAAATACTGGTCAAAATATTAAAATATTGACCCGATAAATACAAGCCTTATTAAATTTACTGCCAATCTATTTAAATAATACTTCCATTTTATGAAAAAGTACTGACTGCCCCGTTATTAATAATTTGCTGCCCCTTTAAATAGACGCCGTACTGAAATGTACGGGATAATTACAGTAAAATGGTTTGCAGAACGAAGAAAAAATTAATAAAATAAAACAATTATTCCTTCGACAAAAAAAAAAGAAGAAAAAATAGTAAAAAGTAATATTTTTGTATTTGTGACGGCGCCTCCTTGACTCGAGAGACCTCTATCGAGCGCTTTAGCAGTTAGCGACTCAGATGGAAAGAGCGAAGTCGATTACAGTTTCAGTTAACCGGTTCGGATGAAACCGAACGTGTTTCGCCAACGTAGTTTCTTGCCCCCTTAAACTAACGTGCATCGGGATATTTAAGAAAAAAAAAAAATTTTATCTATAAAGTAATATTTTTTTCTCGTAATTTTTAATTACTCCTAATTGAACGAATTAATCCGTTTAATTGGAATAAGTGATTAATGTTTTGTACATTGAGTAGTTTCGTTCTGGCTTTTTTTAAAAATAATTTAATTGGATAAAATACGGAAGGAAAATAAATTGTTAGATTTTTTTTTTTCGGTGTAAGTGAGTGTCGTGAATTTGTTTTTTTTATTCTTTTGGAATTATACGTCAGTGTCTTGACAAAAAAAAAAAGGTTATAATTATTCGGATGTAAAATTTAAAGGTAAGGAAGGGGGAAGAGTACGGCGTTAATCATTAAAAATTTCTAAAAGTTTCATGTATCTTCAAAACAAAAGTTTAATTCGTTTATAAAAATTGAACAAGTGAAATTGGCGCCAATGAGAGTTGCGTAATTTTTTTTATTTTAATTTGTTTTGATTCGTTGAACTTAGAAAAATAAAACACGCTGATTCATATGACGACTTTAAAAATCATTTCTCCCAAATCAAGGGAAATAACTTGTTGCCGATAAATAAATAAATGATTCCCGGACATTTTCCCGCCAATTTCACATGTTCAATTTTTTTAAAACGAATTAAATTTTTTTTTTTTTTTTGAAGATCGTGAAACTTTTAGAATCTTTTTTTTTTTTTTTTTCCAATACGTAAAAACGTATTACAGGGATTATGTTTACGTAAATCCTAAAATACGATCTTCTACTTGATTAAAATTACAGCCGTCGGGCCGGTTTTCAAGCTTTTTGATTATTTAATCCATTTATAACCGTTGCAAAATATTTAAAGCGGAAGTTTAAAATGTTTATGACAACTTTCAAATCCTTTTGGATCAGGTGAACGTGCGATCCATGCTTAATGTCCCTTCCGTACGTAAGCTAAGTATGTAACGAACGGGGACGTTAAGGTTGCACTTCGTAACTTCTAAGCAAAAAATCATTTTCAGAGTATATTATCCTTTGATTTTCGATTAATTATTTGACCTTGAAATGCATTCACACGCTGCAGGGGTTTTAGGAATCTTCCTCGGGACTTTTTGAGTCCCTCAGAAAACTTTGCGGAAGGTCTTTCTGGCGCATTTTTCGATTCGAGCGACTTTTTGTGGTGGTTTTGCCGGAAACTTTTACCTTGTAGGCTCTTGGAGCAAGTTTTGACATGAACAATTGCTTTTAAAAATTTTATTTTGGTGACTAATTCGTAACTGAGTGGTAATCGTTGCTTGAAACGTTTTTTGATTTTTGAGATGAAGAGATAAATGGTTAACTGTATGCAGGAACTTGCACAGTACATGTTGGTACTTGTTTTTTTGATTTTGGCAGATTATAATTGTATTTGTGAATAAGAAAGGTTAACGGTGTGACCTCCCAATTTATTTGTTTCATTTTAAAAAAAAATTAAATAGGTCCATATTCTGATTTTTTTACATTTTTACAGCTTTACCCGTACGAACAAGTAATGCAAAAAAGTGTATAAAGTGTTTGCAAAATAAATGCAAATAATTTATGTAAAAATTGTGTTACTTGTACATTTTATACAAAATTTTAATACGCATAATTTTTGCCAGGGGTTCGAAGCCGGTAAAAATTAGAAGGCGCCGGTGCCAGCGCCACAATTGTAAAAAAACTAGCGCCAGGGAAATTTTTAATTAATTTTATTTTGCAAAATAAAGCAAAAAAAAAAAAAAAAAACGTTACCTCAGTTTAAAAAAAACACGTTTTGAACTTTAAAAAAATTATTTATTTTTAACAGCAAAAGCTGAGAGGAAAGAAAAGACTTAAAAATTTAATTGAGTTAAACATTTAAAAAATGAAAAATTATCAATCAATGAATACCGAGTAATTAACTAATTCCTATCCTCTCGGTAAAAAATTCTATGTTAACTTGCTAAAAAAAGGGGTACATTTTTTATGTTAAAAAAAATGGAATGTTATTGTACATAGGACATTCTTTTGTTTTTAGTGTTTTGTTCGAGGCTACAGGCAGATTACGTTACTTTTAATATGAATTTTTTTACCGTGTAAACAGAAGGTTTTACTGTGTAATTAATCTAAAAGTAAAAAACGTGGGTTTAATAAAAAACGTAAAAATTTGGTGCTGGCGCCAACACCAGCACCTTAATGATCATAAATCATCTAGCGCCAGCGCCGGCAGAGTTTTTTACCAACCGGTGCTGGTGCTGGTTCCGATTCCGATTCCGGCTCCGGTTTCGGCTCCGGAACCGGGACCCTGATTTTTGCATAATTCATGCATAATTTTTTTAAATCCTAAAGCAGGAAATAATGCAAATATTATACTCATAAAACTTTTTTTTTCATATTATGCATAGATTTATGCTAAAGAAAAAAAATTTCCGATAAAAAATATTAATTCTTTTATACATAATTTATGCATCCCTTTTTCATACGGGTATTTACGACATTTAATCAGAAAAAAAAATCTTTCTGCTGATTTTCTGTAAACGATAATATCTGAAATTTTCCTTGTGGAAGAACTTTTCTCCGGATCGTCAAAAAAGGTCGCTTTCTTTCTTTTTTTCTTGCGACTTATTTCAAAAATATTTATGCGTGAAAGGGATCGTTAAATTTTGTTACGGATTTAATTCGACATTTCTTGTGTCATAATATTTTAATACTTTATAAAATCTCAATTGGGAAAAAGGATTTTGAATTATAAAACCTCCGGCCAAGATGTAAAATGAAACATTTTCGCAAACAAAGTGAAGCGTGAACTCGGATTTCTAGGAAAATAACAAAAATATAACATTTACCCTGTAATTTGAAAAAGAAAATGTATATTCAAAGTCTGATGTTAAAAAGCTTGACATTTTCCTCTTTTTTTTTTCTGTTGTCTTATAAATTCGCTCTTTGTACGGTTGTTATTATTATAAAGGAAAAATCGAGTCTCTTTTTATTTTTTATTTTTTTATTTTTTATTTATTTATTTATTTTTTTTTTTTGCTCCGTTCGAAAATCGAAGGGAAGGGATCGACCTTGAATGCGTTTAAATTCAAGCGTGAACGGATTTTCTAGAGAATTTCGATCGGGAATCGATTCGTATTGAAAACCGATTGAAAACCTCGATTGTAGGAGGTCCTATACAGTGATTGATTTTCCTGGAAATAAAACATTCAAAGGAAAACCCCGAAAGAAAGTTTTCCCGACGCTCCATGGTATTATTATCTAATAGGGATGTTTCGAATTCGGGATGCGGGATTTTCGAACACATTGATGATGGACATAAAACATGTTAGCGGTTATGTTTGTGGAGTTGCTCTCGCCTAAAGCATTTTCAAATAAAATGCCCGTTTGAATGAGATGAAGAGTTTTTAAGCACGTATTTACTTTCCTGCCGGGATGGGAGATCGCATACCGTTATGTGCTTTTTAAAAACTATTTTCCCTCTCTTGCTCCTGCGATACCGGAATTCAAATTTGATGCCCGGTCGGTTTCGAGGTTTTAGGATCAGAAAGGGAAAGATAATTATGCAAAGGAGCTATAAGAAGCTCAGTTCTGTAACAAATCCGTATATTTTAGCTTAGGTTCTATGTTTAGCTTACGGGGAAACTGTATTGACTTTTCCGTATGAAAAAGAAATGCATAAAATATGAAAAAATTTTGCAAACCGAATGCAAAAAATTTATATAAAAAATGTATTATTTTTGCATAATTTATTTACGAAAATTTGGACTTGCAATAATTTTTGCACAAGTTTTGCATTTTACTTTTTGAAATCGTACCCCCGAGGATTTGGCAGAGTTATGTTTATTTAACTTTTTCCTTATTTTATGCGTAATTATTTATGCATAATTTTGCATAACCTATGCATAATTTTATTAAAACGATAAAGAAAAATTTTAGTTAAAAAAAGTGAATTTTTTTTATACATAATTTATGCATTTTTTATGTAGATCCAATTTTTAGAATAAGCTAGGCATAATTTGTATATTTATGCATAGCTGTTTTGTGCGGGTCACCCCGTAGGAGAAAGTGATGCAAAAAGTGTAAAATTTTTGCAAAATTAATGCAAAAAATTTATATAAAAATTGTATTATTTATACAAAAATTTGGAGTTTTTCCAAAGCTTATGCATATTTTTTTGAAATTTGAAAATGCATCATTTATTCAAAATTTATGCATAAATTTTTTTAAGCATGAAAATGTGGATATGCATTATTTTTGCATAATTTATGCACATAATTTTTTTAAAGGGTAGTTCTTAAAAAAACGTACCTTTTTATATTTAGGCAATATTGCTTAATATATCATCAAACACACACTGAAAAGAAAATTTTTTGCGGTGAATTTGCGTTTTAGAAGGTAAAGAATGATATCCCTTTTCAAAAGAAAATAAAAATTATTTTTAAACCTTTTTAATCAGATAAAAAGTGTATTATTTGTCCTCCCGACACGTTTTGTTTTTTTAGCTGCTTCTCATTAAGGATGCAACGAGAAAATTTTTTTTTGCTGTGAATTGGTGTTTTGGAAGGTAAAGAACGATATCCCTCTTCTTGAGAAAAAATTAATTACTTTTCAGCCTTTTTTTACTACCCAAAAGTGCTTTATTTGTCTTTCCCGACACGGAACGTTTTTTCAAGAATTACCCATTTAAAAGCTGAAAAAATTGCAAATATTATGCACATTCAATTTTTTTCCCATTATATGAATACTTATTTATGCATAATTTATGCATAATTCTGTACTTGAAAGGTAAACAAGCCCAACTCAATAAGCCAAACAATAAGAGTTGGGCTTGTTTACCTTTCAGTACAGAATTATATTGCATAATGCATAAATATGCATTTTTTTATGTCTTTTCAGATTTTTTGTATGATTTTTGTACAATTTTTGCATTTTATTTTCATACGGTCATCTCGATTTGGCACAATTTGATCACAAGGTTGTGACGAATGTGAAAAAATTACTTCCCCTTACTTCGCTCGCTTTCTGTAAAAAAATAAAAAGTGACAGCCGAATTAGCGGACTCAGCTAGTACACTCATTTATTTGGAGAAGTTAGGTCAAAGAGATTTGCATTACTTCGATAAGTTAATAACAAACGTTAAACTTGGTTGCGGTAATCGTTCTTCTATGTGAAGACTTCCAACTCTCTAACAAGTATTCCCCCGACCTAAATAATTAGATTTCATTTATAAGCTGTCTCCTATATTGTTCCCTTGAAATGTGTTCAGATTAATAATGGTTCAGTGCATTTTCGAACTTTGATGTATTTCTTCATTTCCATTTAGTAAATTGCTATCTATCATTTCGGATTAACTCCGCGTGGACGTGGAAATTTAATCGAAGACGATTTTCCCAGTCTCTGCTTATCTTGTTGGGGTAATTTCCTCATCCGCGAAAACAATTTTCACTGTAAAGGGGTATGGAATAGGATGAGCAGGCATCATAGTTGTCCTATATATCCTATATTTTGACGATGGTCCTATACGTCCTATAAAAGTCCTGTTTTTACCTTTAAAACTAGTCATTATCATTAATTATCGGTTTACTGATAAAAATAATATTATTTACTGACAAGAACTAAGTTTTTTAGCGACAGGAACCACTTTATTTACCGATAAATTCGAGATTATATTTACTGACAAATAATTATATTTAGTGATCGATTCTACTGATAAAAAAATTAAAAAAATACTGACACTTGCATTAACAATACTAAAATAACTTTAATATATTCCTTAAAAAACTTCTAGGTTGATTGCACAACCTCAAGGTGACCTTCAAAAAACCTGAAAAAAAAATTACGGTTAGTAGTGCTGCCAAAAGGCACCCATTCCACAATCAGGAGTTTTCGAATTCCAAAATTCGTGATTTTCGGCCCACCCACCCTAGTATGGAAATATCATTTTAAAATGTTAAGATCTTTTTACTACGTACATTATTATTAAACTGCTTTTATCTCAGCAGTCCGACCCTGAATTCCGACGTATTTTATTTTCGCAAAAATTTAAAAACAAAAGCGCGGATGTTCTTGGAAGGCCTCATTTTTCCCTTACTTACATCAATTAAAACCCACTAAATCGACCATTAACACGATGTACATGTAAGTACGTTTATTGGGTGTTAACAAAAACACCGCGTGCAAATGCCTCGCCTTGTTAATAAGTTCCCTTACTCAATAAACAGACGGAATACATATTAAAAAAAAAAAATATGGATTGCCTCTTTACTTGTTATTCTCGTTTCCCACCCCTTTTTAATTACCGGCCATACTTAGTAAACAAACGATTTATATCATGCTTGCTTGATTCGTTATAATTTGAAAATCTATGACGCAAATCTTTTACGTAATAAAAAAACGAAATTCACCCGGCAGCCTGTTTCTGTCATCATTGCCCTTCGGGAATCAAAACACAATTTAAATCTTTTTTTTTTTTTTTTTTTTTTTTTTTTTAATAAATCTTGATTAAAAATAGTATATTACGCGTGTAATTAACCGAATGTCGATCAGCTCTTCCCTTCCCTTATGCCTTGATAGAGAGGTTTTACACGAGAAAAAATTTCCAGTCTCCCCCTCGCCCCCCTCTGCCTCCCTTTTTTTTTTTCTTCCCTCTTATCTCTTTCCTTTTTATGCGAAACATTTGACTTTCATATTCGTTTACTTGCGCTTTTAGCGAACGCGTTTTTGAACATTTCAACCACAGTTCTATACTTTCTTCCAAAATTGTTTCAAATAAAAATTCAGCCTTTATTTGTTCCTTGCCGTATTTTGAAAACGTTTGAAGTTTTCTAAAGAGAATAGGGTAGGTAGAAGTAGAAAGCAGTTTGAATAATTTCGCTTTTTTTTTTTTTTTTTTGAGCGTCACACTCGAATGGCCTGTTAAGGAGTTAAATTTATACGGTCATATATTTTTTTTTTTCGTTTTTGTAAAACACGGGGTGAAGTTCGGCTCAAAAATTTTTGAAATACGTATATTACGGTGTCCGCTATTTTGGCAATTTTCGGATTTCAAATCCTTACCCCCCAAAACTTTAGAAATGTCCTTGGTGTACTAATAAATCGAAAAAAAAAATTAATGAAAAAAAAAAAGGAAGGAATTTCGAAATTCCTTTTTAGAAATAAAAATGTCGCAGCAGACAAAAAAAGTTTTGACGCAAAAATTTTTTTAGTCAAATTTTGTAGAGTCGTGTCTCCATTAGCGATTTATCCGATGATCGGATTATCCGACCATCGGAAGTTCTGTACTTTCGAACACTAGGAAAAAACTCGAACTTGAAAATAAAAATGGCGTATTCGGTATTTTGTTTTTATTTTTTGCGTGCGGGATATTAAAAAAAGCGATTTATTGCTCCAATTCTGAAGATTCTACGAACAATTAAAAAAACAGTGTTTTTCATTAATTATGCTGCGGAAAAGTCAACTCAAAATCAAGAAAGGAGAAGCAAAAAAGAGATTTAGTACTTCCGGTGGTCGGATAAAGCCGATGATCAAATATATCCGATCATCGGATAAATCGCGAATGGAGACACTGCTTAAGAAAGAACTTGACTTTTTACCGGATATATTTTTTTCATCCTCCATTATAATTATGCATAAATAAATATGCATAAAACCGAAAAAGAAATTGCATAAACATAACATTTTTGCAAGTTTTTCTGCTTTATAATTCTGTACCTCAGTGCAGAACTGCACCAAGTCCATTCAAGAATTGCAACTTCTTATTTCGAACCCGACTTTACAAAAGGTACGCGGGCTCAACCGTTGGCAGTGCTGATTCTATGTTTATTTTTATTTCGTTAACAAAGCAGAAATGTTAACTCGCAGAAGACATTAATTTGAGTTGGCAACGCTTGTATGCTTTGTATAGTCAGGTTTGAAATAAGAAATTGCAATCCTTGAATGGACTTGGTGCTGTTCTGCACTGAGTTACAGAATTTTAAAAAAAATGCATAAATTATGAAAAAATTATGCATATTCAAATTTCCGGTTCTTAAAAAAATAAGCATAAACTTTGCAAAAATTATGCAAAAAATTAATGTAAAAAATGTATTGCATTAGTATCATTTACACAAAAATTTGGTCATGCATAATTTTTGCAAAGTTTATGCATATTTTTTTTAAGCACCAATAATTTGGCTGAAAATCAAGCCAGCTATATTACCAGTAGATTAAGGATTGAAAACCAAAAAAAGACTTCCTTTATCTGGTCATAAAATTTATTGCATCAAGAACTATAATAAGTCATATACGTGTTTCGTCTGTTCTAAGCAGTCACCTTCAGTGTCTTTTTTAACCAAAAATTTGGTTATGTATAATTTTTTCATAATTTATGCATATTTATTTATCCATAATTATAATGGAGTGCGAAAAAAATATTTCCGGTGAAAAGTCAAGTTACTGGCCAGGATAGTCAACTGAATTTGCATCTTTAAATTTTTTTTATTCATTAAGATTCTGGATACATTACCGGGAAAAATTCTCTAATCGTTTTTAAGGAAATAGTCGTTTTATAATTTTTTATTTTTTTTTATTTTCAGGTAAGATTCCTTGGATTTGTCAAGAGTAATCGATCAAAGTTTGTATATAAACTTTGAATGTGGTCTATTGTCAATTTGAATCAGGATCGGTTAAAACCTGTTCAACTTTTTTCTGTAAGTATGGGAGTGAACCCGAAAAAAAATCGAAAACCAAAATTTTTCGAATATAAAGCAATTAGTTGTAGTTTGAGATTGTACCGTTAATTGTACTAAAAGATTACTTAAATCTAGGCATATCGCTTAACGTCAGCCTTATATCCGCCCGGTCAGGGGCGGCGCGAAGCGCCTCGCGGAACGGCTGATTATAAATAATATATATTCTTCGAATATTATTTATTCTTCGTGAACTATGTATAATTTATAAATAATTTTTGTATAAATTATACATAAAAATGTTTCAATCGAGTAAAATTCAACAGAACTCGTTTTGATAGGGACATCTGCCTGAACAAGTCTCGACTAAAAATTTGTAACCTGGATGGCTGCATGTCTCGAAGTCAAAACCTTTCAAGATACGAATTCTTAATTGAAACCTCCCCGTACGAAAAAGTGATGGAAAAAAATTATATTTTATATTTTATATTTTTAATCACAAAATTAACAGGCCAGTAAAACAGTCCTTTTACAAATTTTGTTAAAAAAAAAAAAAAAAACATGAACAAGTTTAAAGATAAATTAAGTTAAAGTTTGAAAATAAATTAAGAGAGAAGCTCCGTGACGGATTTTTTAAAACGAATGAAGGACATACAAAAAGAATATGAAAAATGTATCATTTTTGTATTACAGTCAACCTCAGTTATAGTGGCCTCGGTTATAGTGGAATTTCGGTTATAGTGGACAAACTCGTCCGGTCCCAGTCCCATTCCCTATATTGCAATGTTAAACTACCTCGGTTATAGTGGACCGAGACCTCGGTTATAGTGGACAGGTTTTTAAAGATATTATTGATTTCAATGTGAATTTTTCGGCATAAACAACCGTTTTCAAAGATTTTTTTTCTTTTTTCACGAATGAACATGTTGCATTACAATCAAAAAATGTTTTCTTTTTGCTTTTATTTGTTAGTTGAGCTTAAAATATCGAAAAGAAAAGCATTTTCGTTAGATGAAAAAATTAAAGTTTTAAACGAATTGAAAAATGGCGGTACTCAGGCGGAAATATCAAAAAAGTATGGTATTGCAACTTTTAAAACAGGCTCGAATTACAAATTTTTTCTTTAAAGTTGCAAGTGCTTAAATATACGATTATAATTCACGCTTTTTTTCAATTACCACTTCATTTTACTTTTTTCATTTTTTTCTACCGAATTTTTTCGACCTCGGATATAGTGGACCTCGGTTATAGTGGACTACATTTGGCCGGTCCCTTGAAATCCACTATAGCCGAGGTTGACTGTATTTATACAGAAATTTAAAAATGCATCATTTTTAAAAAGTTTTTGCATATTTTTTTAAAAATGAAAATCTGGATATGCATAATTTTTTGCATAATTGGGGGGGGGGGGGGGGACAAAGCCCACTTCTAGCGAAAAAAAGACGCGTAGCGCCCCGTTGCGCTGGTTTTTTGCATAATTTTTACATAATTTATTTAAGTCATAAAGCAGGAAACTTTTAAAGTATTATGTTTCTTAAACTTTTTTCCATTTTATGCATAATTATTTATGCATAATTCTATCTATCTATCCAATGGCCCATGGAGGACCTTGGCCTCCCGAAGAACGCCTTTCCACTTCTTTCTATTCTGTGCCTTAGCTTTCCAGCCTCGTACATTTAATTCCTTCAGACCTTCTACCACGTCATATTTATGCACAATTATTTATGCATAATCATTTATGCATACATAATTATATTTGAGGATGAAAAAAAAAGTTCAGGAAAAAACGTTTAGTTCTTATGCTCATAATTTATGCATTTTTTATGCATGTCCAATTTTTTGTATAATTTACGTGCGTGATTTTCATATAATTTATGCATCTCTTTTTCGTACGGATCTCCAAGCAGACGTCCAACATTCTCCTCTGTAATTTTTAAAAAAATTAAAGAAATCGAAAGTGCCGGGGGAATGCCTCTATGGTGCTTTCAGATGACATTATGACATCTACATCAACTCCCATATTTCACAAACTTTTCTTAGGAAATTAAAAAAAAAAAAAAAAAATTCATTTCAGTCGGCGGGAATTTCGATTAAAAATCCCAGAAAGCGAAAAAAAAAAAAAAAACTAAAAATGAATTTAAAAAAAATTAATTCAGTCAGTGAACTTGAATGAAAAAACTTTCTAAAAATTCTCGTATTTGTAACCGGAACGTATGGATATGACGTGACACGAACGAAGAAAAAAAAAATATTTTCGTTTTCGTTTATGAGGGAGATATCGTTTTTCAATTTCACTGTGATATCCTCTCTTATTGGTGGGCCGTTTTAAGTTTCAGAAAAAAAAAAAAAATTATGCCGGTTTTTTTTTTTTTTTTTTTTTTTTTTTTTTGTAATTTTTAAAGGGTTTTACACTTGAAACCTTGGAAACGGATCAACATGTCTGCATAAAAGATTTTTTTGAAACTTAAAACGGCCCCCAATACGGGGGATATTAGCCGTCGTGTTAGCAATCTCGAAAACGTATAAGCAAAATCGGGGATGTTAAAGTAAAAATGGTTGTTCGCTGATGCTTTTCGATACTGATCAAACCTTCCGATTTTATTTTTATTCCCGTGCTATATTGAATAGGATTCTACCTCAATGGCTTTATCTAGAAGAATATCAAGTTTTGTAGCTTTTTCCTTTCTTCGAGATCTTTTTAGAAACGGGAGGGAAAAAAAAAAAAATCAGTTGAGGACGAAGCAGAAACCGGTGGGATTGTTGGAAAAAAAAGGCGTTTTCGATTTTTCTGAAGTAAAAGCGAAATCTTGAACACTTAAAATTTCGGTGTAATAAAAATAATGAAAACCAGAAAAAAAAAAAATAAGGATCGTTTTGTGCGAGATTTTGTGCACGCATCTTTTAAGTTTAGAAATAAAATTCTAGGCCACTGGTTTCGGATCGTTATCTTTTCTTTTCTTCCCCCTTTTTTTCAAAATTAAAGATTGTTTTTTTCATCTCTTTCTCGTTTTTTTTTTTTATAATTTCTTTCCAAGTTCAAAGCAGTTTTTTAAAAAATCTTTTTTACTTGTTCTTCTCTGAGTAGTTCGATGTCAGTGAAAAAATAATGAATGTTTTTTTAAGAAGAAATGCATTTCGACTTGAGCGAAAAGAGGTATGGAATTTTCCTAGCCTATGAATGAGTGTATTTAAATCAATACGAAAAAGGTTGCAAAATTCAAGTCGCGTTAAAAAAGAAAAAAAAAAAATCTTTTAAAAATCCACTTTGAACATTTATTATAACGCACACGGAATTTCAAACTTGAGATTTAATTCCGTTATTTGTTTTATTAAATTTAATATCGCGTGACGCAAATGCTAATTTTGCACTTATGAAAGACATAATTTGATTAACGATTTAGGGAAAGGAAAAAAAAATGGAAAAGTAAGAAAAAAAACGCGACTTGAATTAAACAACCTTTCTCATATTGATTAAGCACTGCCAGCGTGAACCTGGCAGTGCTTAATTTTTGTTTTGCCGCTACAAATTTGGGGACATGGTGTTTTGAAGGCCCACATTTAGTGGCATTGAACAGCGTCTGTTTCAAAATTTGAGATTTTCATTGCACTGCCCGGGAAATTAGCTGTGCAAAGTTGATAATGCAAATAAATTTTTTGTTTTAGCAGCTCAAATTCTGAAATTGATTTTCTTGAAAGCTGAAAAAAAAAAGCCCAAAATTCTGGTATAGTTTGTATAATTTGAACATTTTATTGTACTGCTGATTTCACGGACCCGAATCGCTTTTCATTTTTTGCGCATCGTGGGAAAAGGTTTTTTTTTTTTTTTCTTTTTGTACGAATGAGTGTGGGTTTTGTTTTGGAACATTTGTAATTTGGCAAAGGACCCTCCACTTTTTCCAGACTTTTTTTAAAGTTTTTCTCCGCAATTTTTTCTGAATTTGAAGATAGAAATGGCGGTGAAGGCACTTTCGCTCTATATTGAGCCTCATCGTTTACTGATATTTTGGTCTTTAGAGCTGCTATGCTACATGATAAAAAAGCCACTTATTTTTTTTAAATACAATAAAAACAATTGTGAATAAAAATTGTACAATAAAAATTTCCTTATGTGAATTTTACAGTGTTATTCCAGTATTCATAGTGTTTTACGTCCGTGAAGTTGGCAGGACCCAGTCAACGGATTAGATCGAAAATAGTCTTATATAGTAGCTTTTCATTGTTCTTTAATAGTTCCGCGATTGTTCCAATTGGTTCTCTAACCTGAAAAAAACTGGAGCCAAAAGTAGGCTCAATTTGAATTTATCAAAAATTTTTGCCTTTGTCGGTTGCTTTTGATTTGTTCTTCATTGTTCCGGCCAATTCAACGTTTGTTCTGCAACAGGTATGACAGCATTAGGAGGAATAAGGGCACTGCCAACTTTACGGAAATAAAATAAAGTCAAATTCAGACGTTTAAATAGCTTGAATCGATTTCATTTTGCTTGTTTTCCGAGAAAAAGGTTTGTTCTTGTACGAAAAATACTATCAGGTTGAATTTTTCATTTTTGGAAAGACATTCTGGGTATGAAAAAATCATGGCCTATTTGTAATATTTAGGACTTGTCTATCAATGTCTTTTTGATTGTTCTGAAATGTTCTACAAATATTTCGGTACTCCATCTTCTCAAATCCTGGAAAAACAGACTTTTGAGGTCTGCATGCAGCAGGACCCATTTTTTCCCCCCAATAGAGCGCGCCATCTTTCCGGTTTGTTATTCAGTCTGCTGGCACGTCGGGTTTACAGTGTTCTTTTTTTTTGTCCATTATTGATCAGACATCGTTTGTTCTCGATTGTTCTCGTCAGGAAAACGTTTAAGTTCATTTGTGGCTGGAAGTTCTGATCAAAAGTCGTTTGTTCTTGATTGTTCTGGTATTAACAAGATAATTTGGAATACCTGGCATTATTGTAGTGATGAAACATCGTTTGTTCGCGTTTGTTCTCGATTGTTCTCGTTTGTTCTCGTCAGAAAAACGTTTTAGTTCATTTGTGGCTGAAAGTTCTGATCAAAAGTCGTTCGTTCAGTCGTTTGTCAGGGAAGAACAATCGAGAACAAACGATTTCTGATCAATACAATAATGCAAGGTATTCCAAATTATCTTGTTAATACCAGAACAATCAAGAACAAACGACTTTGGATCAGAACTTCCAGCCACAAATGAACTTAAACGTTTTCCTGACGAGAACAATCGAGAACAAACGATGTCTGATCAATAATGGACAAAAAAAAAGAACACTGTAAACCCGACGTGCCAGCAGACTGAATAACAAACCGGAAAGATGGCGCGCTCTATTGGGGGGAAAAAATGGGTCCTGCTGCATGCAGACCTCAAAAGTCTGTATTTCCAGGATTTGAGAAGATGGAGTACCGAAATATTTGTAGAACATTTCAGAACAATCAAAAAGACATTGATAGACAAGTCCTAAATATTACAAATAGGCCATGATTTTTTCATACCCAGAATGTCTTTCCAAAAATGAACAATTCAACCTGATAGTATTTTGCGTACAAGAACAAACCTTTTTCTCGGAAAACAAACAAAATGAAATCGATTCAAGCTATTTAAACGTCTGAATTTGACTTTATTTTATTTCCGTGAAGTTGGCAGTGCCCTTACTCCTTCTAATACTGTCATACCTGTTGCAGAACAAACGTTGAATTGGCCGGAACAATGAAGAACAAATCAAAAGCAACCGACAAAGGCAAAAATTTTTGATAAATTCAAATTGGGTCCTGTTCGCGTGAAGTTAGCAGGACCCACTATAGGGTATTTTCAGGTACTTTTATTTTTGAAAAATTTTGGAGTAAAAATAAAGTACATGAATTAAAAAAATTATTTGCGTCATAAAAAGTATTAAAAAAAATTATTTTCTGTGAACAATAATTTGTTGAAATTGGGCCTTAAAAATTGTAAATCAAAACGGTCGGAATAAGCGCGGAAGCGTTGTGACGTCATATGTGATATCGTTCTGCCGAAAAAAGTTTCCAAGAGTGCGGTGGCTTGGTTTATAAACATTGAAAGCATCGCATTCTATGACAAATTTTTCGGCGGAACGATATCAACATATGACGTCACAACGCTTCCGCGCTTATTCCGACCGTTTTGATTTACAATTTTTAAGGCCCAATTTCAACAAATTATTGTTCACAGAAAATAATTTTTTTTAATACTTTTTATGACGCAAATAATTTTTTTAATTCATGTACTTTATTTTTACTCCAAAATTTTTTAAAAATAAAAATACCTGAAAATACCCTATTGGCTCCAGTGTTTTTCAGGCTAGAGAACAAATTGGAACAATCACGGAACTATTAAAGAACAATGAAAAGCTACTATATAAGACTATTTTCGATCAAATCCGTTGGCTGGGTCCTACCAACTTCACGGACGTTAGTGTTTTAATAAACTTTTTTTTTTTTTCAAAAAAAAAAAATAAAAATAAAAATAAATAAATAAATAAATAAATAAATAAATAAATTATTTGGACTACTATACAAAATAATTATTTTACCTCATGTTCACAATTTTTTTGAGCATAATGCGCCAAAAATGATAATTCCTATTTTCACGGTCGACATAGACATGAAAATCAAACATTCTAAAGTGGCGGGGCATCATTGATTCTACCGTACAAGCAAACATAATTTTCTCTGTTCTTCTTTTTTCACGACTTTGTCTTATTTTTCTATTCCTGAACAGGAGCTTGAATCCTGAAAAGGTTTTACCATTAATCTCAAAATAAACGGGTTCCGCTTCCATTAAAGGAAGCCCCAATAAAATCTTTCGAAATAATTTCAAAGGTAAATCAGAGTCGTTGGACCAACTCGTGAGTGCATGGTACCCTATTGAAGCTCAATCTTAATTGCACTGACTCAGGCAATTTAGGTACTGTTGCTATGAGGGGGAAAAAAAACATTAAATAACTCATACTCGTATTCCCTGTTTTGTCATGTTTTGTCATGTTTCAAAATGATGACTTTTTGACTGTGGGTCAAAAACCACACACCAAAACTAATTTTGAACTTCGAATTCGTAAACTACGCAAAATTTCCGATATGAATCGATGGTTTTTTTATGCCAAAAAAAAATTTTCATTTTTGGCCCTTATTTTGGCTTTTAGAAAATTTTTGAGCTCCAGGTGCACCTCTTTGTGACCGATCGATCTCAAATTTTTTGTGGAATAACCTTATAGGCATTGGAACAAAATCAGGGGTGTTCGTCACAAAAATTTAAAAGTCGGTTTTAAAGAACCACCCTATTCTACCAACTCCAAAAAAAAAAAGGCAAGTTTCTCTGGTGTATGAAAATTGGTCTACCCGTTTTGGATAATCTCAACCATTCGAAATATTCCGTTTCGTATTAACCCAATTTCGTCTACGCACACAAAGATTACTCTCAAATAAAATAAGATCGATAAAGATTTTTCGAGAGTTGCTTTGACTCAAAATCTGGAATGCTTCCAGCATTAAGAATTAGAAGCGCTAGGCATAAAATATACATGCAAACAACGTCTTGCTTTTTCTCTCCCCTCCGCTTTTCGACAAAAAGAAGAAGTATCCGCCGAAGAGAGGAGGGAAAATATTTCAGGTCTCCTCTGCGTGGTTTTAACCTTTTCGGAAACCCAAAATCCATTTCCTTTTTTTTTTCTCTCTCTTTTCTTTTCTTCGCGTCCTCTTCATCATTTTCAATCCGAAATCATGCACGATTCAACCATTACGATCTTCTTTTTTTTTTCTTTCTTCTTTTTTCACTCCTTTAAAGTGTCACGTCATGATGCATGAAAATTAACAGGCGATATTTTTTTTTTTTTTTTTTTTTTCTTTTTTCGCGTTAAATGTTTAGCGCCTGTGAATAATGTTTTCTTTACTTTTTTTTATTTTCTTTGGGGCGAAAAAAATTGGATGAAATTACGTTAAAAGGTGATTTGAGATATAAAAGAGAAATAATACATGTCTTTGCCAGGCACGAGCTATTTTTATTTATTTATTTATTTATTTTTTTTTTACTATTGTAAGTTTTCTCGTTCTGTTTGGCGAGACAAATGCCGCCAAAACCCTGTTTTGGAAATGAAATGATCCCGAGAGTGCGTTTAATTTATTTCCCCGAAAATGAAAATTGTCTCGGGAGGGGATTTCCTCTTCTAGGGGGGAGGAAACGGAAGAAACCAAAATGAGCATCTCAAGTACATTTTTTTCTTTTTTCTTTTTTAATATTCATTTCTTGATGTCGTCATATAAAACGTTAAACGAAAATGAACGTGAAGGCGACAGATGAAGTCTACTAACGCGAAGCACAAATCAAGTCAGAACTTGTCTGATCCTGTCTCAAGTCTATTGCTTTGTTTGTTAGATGCTATTTAACAAAGCTGTTGTATGCGGCGGTTTGCTTTTTTTTTTTTTTACAGGCAAGATACGTTACAGGTATTAGTTCGTTTACACCATCGCCGTTTAGCCGGACGGTGGAAAATGATATAGATTTAAAAAAAAGGAATTATTCTTTAAGGCCGCAATTTCACGATGAAACATGTTGCAGGTTAAAAATATGTTGATCGACATGTTGCAACTTAGAAACATGTTCAACTTGTTGCAGCTAAGATACTTGTTCAACATGTTGCGGCTAAGAAACTTGTTCAACATGTTGCAGCTAAGAAACTTGCTCAACATGTTGCAGCTTAGAAACACGTTCAACTTGTTGCAGCTTAGAAACATGTTCAACTTGTTGCAGCTAAGATACTTGTTCAACATGTTGCGGCTTAGAAACATGTTCAACTTGTTGCAGCTAAGAAACTTGTTCAACATGTTGTAGCTTACAAACACGTTCAACTTGTTGCAGCTTAGAAACATGTTTAACTTGTTGCAGCTAAGAAACTTGTTCAACATGTTGCAGCTTAGAAACACGTTCAACTTGTTGCAGCTTAGAAACATGTTCAACTTGTTGCAGCTAAGATACTTGTTCAACATGTTGCGGCTAAGAAACTTGTTCAACATGTTGCAGCTCAGAAACTTGTTCAACATGTTGCAGCTTAGAAACTTGTTCAACATGTTGCAGCTAAGAAACTTGTTCAACATGTTAGAGCTTAGTAACATGTTGTAAACATCTTGCCAACTTTTTGTTCAGCATGTTAAAACTTCAAAATATGCTTCCCAACTTATTGCGCAACATTGAGAAGTTGAAAATTAGAAAATAAACTTGTTGCCAACAAGTTTCATCGTGAAATTGTGGCCTAAAGCGTTTTTTTTTAGGCCTACTTAAAATTTTAATCATTAAAAAAAGCTGCTCTTTGCTTGTTTTTTTTTAACCTCATATTCTTAGATAAAGAGGACTTGTCCCCTTTTTCAAATAAACTATTCATTTATTCAAAAACGGTAAAACAAAAAGAGGGATAAAAATCTTGGAAAAATAAACTCAACCCACTGGAAAAAGGTCATTGAAAAATTTTTCATTTTCTCCGGTTTGATTTTTTTTTGTTTGTAAATTGGGAACGAATCATTTCTATTTGTGTCCAGTTTTCACCAATTTTCAATAGGGGGTGGAGCCGGGAGGAGAAGAAGGGGAGGGGAGGGGAGATTCCTTCCGGGCTGTTCGTGACCTGAATCATGTCGATGTCTTTTTTATTTCGATATGATACGGCTTTCATTTGCGATTACATTATTATTCCTCATATTTCTCAGCTTTTGTCGAAAGATCAAGATCAGCGTTTTATTTATGTGAATCCCGGGATCCTTTAGTTGGGTCACGTTTTCGATGTTGACAGCATATTTTCCGCTTCTCGTGTCTAAGTTAAGAGGCAAGAAGAGGAAGAAGAAAAAAAAAGAGGAAATCTAACATAAACTGCGACAGTACCTGCGGATTTCGGAATGGGAAATGTTAATGAAAAAGTTTTTTTATTTAGTAATTTAAAATGGAAAAAAATTTACCCCAGATCCTGGAGCTTTATCCTTTTTTTTGTATATCGTTTTTATACCCTATTTCGAATACAAAATATCTGTTGTTAAAATGTCCAACTTTAAAAAAAAAAGTCCGAAGTTTAAACCGTGCACAATTTATACACTTTCGGCATTTTTGGAAACTTGAAAGAATTTTTTTATAGGAATTTTGATTTATTGCATTTAAAAAAACAATAACATGAAAATTTAGCATAGTTTTAAATTCAAAGAGGGAAAATGGGGGAGAAAAAGAAGAAAAGGAGATTTATAGCATTGACTCAAGTGTTCTTTTTTCCTCCCGTTTTACACGGTGATTCAAACACTATGGATAATTTTTTTTTTTTTTTATCTTAAAAATTTATTTTCAAAAAAAAAAAAAAAAAAAAAAAAAATATATATATATATACAGGATATATATACACATTTTTAATGTTTGAACGGCCCCTCCAGCCTTATAGGCTGTACATCGGACGGGATATGGATATCTGGAAATAAAGAATCCTCAAGTATCACGTAATAAATTTTCCATTTGTGCAAGACTCCGGCATTTTTTTTTTTACAAAAAGTGCTAAATGGAAAATAAGTAAATAAAAAATTAAACCAACATATATTTTGACTTTTGACATAAAATTTACAATTTTGTATGGAAAATTGTAAAAGGACTCTTATATCTATGCAAAAACAGAAAAGATAAAAAAGCGCATTTTGAGCTACTTTTCTTCAGATATTTGTATTTACAATTTTTTTTTTTTTAAATTTTTAAGCCCTTTTGTTGTATCATTTACAGTCATTTTCTTTAATCCCCGTTTTATTTCTTTTTTCTCATCTTTTCGCTTTTTTTCCCCTAGCTCCTGCCTATTTTGTTCATTCTATCGGAATGGACCTGTAACTCCTACAATAGAAATCCTAAAAGAGATTAGGCATTCAACCATTTCCGGTTTTTCGAAAAATCTGAAAAATAAATTCCAGACTGAAGTATTTAATTTTGAAGTTTACAAAATAGTTTCTATTTGTTTATATTTGTTTTTAATTTTCCAAAAAGATTTCTAATAAACCAATCATTTTTGGGTAGAGATTGCTCCCGGGAAATCCCCGGACGAAAATTAATTGTTTTCCGAAATAAATTTTTTAAAATTTTCGGGAATTTCGTTTTCCGGGAATGGAATTATTCTCATTTTCGAGAATTTCCGATACCCGGGATCGACAATTTTTTTTTGAAAAATTAATGTTTTAATGAATGTTTTAATGAAAACATGTCGGGAATTTCAATCTTTATTTCCAGGAGGAAAAAATCGAAATACAGGAATTACATGTATGGGTAATCTCTTTCTACGACCTCTAACCGACATCATCGCTTAATAGACGGAAATTCCAGCTGCATTAAAAGAAAGTTGAATGTCAATGTCGTGATATTGGCATTTCAGCACTCGTACTTCTGACGGAAAATCCCCCCTTGACATTGAGCTCTTGTTCTTCGCATGGGCAATCCTCGTTAGGAAATGGTAAAACATTCTTTTGGTAGTACATATTCTACGGTTCGTACCAATGCATCTTATATACTTGGAATTTCCGGCACATCTTCCGGTGTGAAAAATTCTGGCATTTTTCCGTCCATTCGCCGGCACGTTAATTAAATCACTGTTAAAGACAAGAAAAGTAGGACTGAAGACACAACCAAATCCTAACCACAAACGTCGTCGACCTTCCCCCCAAAGACGTGTTCACGTCAATAAAGCAAGAAATTGCCAAATACGAAGTCACGTCACATCTTCGTTTTAGACATTATCAGCAAAAAATCGCAATTAATTGCATTAATCGGTGTTCTTTTGTTACGTATATGTGTTGCTTTTAAATCTTCCCGCGCTAAGACTTGGTGGTTTCTTCTTCTATTTTCATTCAATTGGATTTCGTTGAAAGATTCCGCTGAATCCGCGTGAAAACGGAGGGGGTTGATTTTGCAAGATTGGCATTATAAATTGTCGGATGCTTGTTCTAAGCCGCGGATCAAACAAAAGCAAAGCTCATTAAAAACGTTTTTCAACCGGAGGTTTTTTTTCCTTTTCCTTTTCCTTTTGAACTGAAGGTTTTTTTTTTTTTCTTTCATCTCTTTTTTCTTCATTTTTTTTTTCTTTACTGGTTTTTTTTTTGAAAAATATAGTACAGGTATGAAGATTTTTTTTTTCGGATTAGGAAAAAAAAAAAGATCAACTGGCTGCAAAAGAAATCCGTGTAAATGTAACGTCTGAACTAAGCTTAAGCTCGGTTTCTAAGAAAACGTAACGTTTTTCACGGATTTGTTGGCCACATGTCGGCCCCGTTCACCGTGGCGATGACATGCAGTTGTTCGTAATGTTCAACATAAGCATAAGAACGCAAGCGTTAAGGCATAAAAGGAAAACAACAAAATTTAAATGTCAACTTCCATTTTTTTTTTCCTTTCTTGAGCGCGCGGTTTTGAATAATTTTATCTCCACTGTATATCGTTTTTATCGTTATTAACAAAAAGTTTTTTACCTCTTTTCCTGGAGAGAAGTTTCCCGAGACATTTTTAGAATAATCTTTATACCTTATCTCTTTTTTCGGAAAGCGGTTTTTCCTTTTTTTTTTTTTTTCTTTCATCTCTTTTTTCTTCATTTTTTTTTTCTTTACTGGTTTTTTTTTTGAAAAATATAGTACAGGTATGAAGATTTTTTTTTTCGGATTAGGAAAAAAAAAAAAAAGATCAACTGGCTGCAAAAGAAATCCGTGTAAATGTAACGTCTGAACTAAGCTTAAGCTCGGTTTCTAAGAAAACGTAACGTTTTTCACGGATTTGTTGGCCACATGTCGGCCCCGTTCACCGTGGCGATGACATGCAGTTGTTCGTAATGTTCAACATAAGCATAAGAACGCAAGCGTTAAGGCATAAAAGGAAAACAACAAAATTTAAATGTCAACTTCCATTTTTTTTTTCCTTTCTTGAGCGCGCGGTTTTGAATAATTTTATCTCCACTGTATATCGTTTTTATCGTTATTAACAAAAAGTTTTTTTACCTCTTTTCCTGGAGAGAAGTTTCCCGAGACATTTTTAGAATAATCTTTATACCTTATCTCTTTTTTCGGAAAGCGGTTTTTCCTTTTTTTTTTTTTTTTTTTTTTTGACCTTGTAAAAAGTTTCTGGGAAATTTTTCCACACGATAACCGAAATATCAAGGAAATGTGTTATGTCGCCGCGTGGTTTTTCCCTCGAAAATAAGTTTATATATTAATAGGATCAACCCCGCGCTACATCATTAGCTTTTTAATAGCTTTTTAAATGGTCTAAAAATAATAATTAAACTGTTTCTTAATTTTTCATATCTTTTTTTCCCTCTCACATTTTTTTTTTATGTTTGTTCATTAAACATTTTGTTTCACCTGGTACTTTTAAATTGCTACAACTTTTCTCTGTCTTTCTCTCTCTCCGAATCTTGACTTTCTTCTTCGAAGGTCAATTTTTTGCGTACTGTCACATGGAGATATCGAAATTTTGAACCGGCTTGGTCTTCGTGGTGAAGCAGAAATTTCTAGATTTTGGCCATTTTATGGCCACTTTGGCCTTCGGGTAAAAAAGCCAGAAAAATTCGCGTCTAGACCAGTTTTTTGCGTACTCTGTCATGGTGGTAGCGAAATTCGTGTGCAGAGCTATCTTTGCAGCGAAAAAATCGTTTTTAGGTTTTGGCCATTTTATGGCCACTTTCTTGGTGATAGAAAAATCTGCAAGCACATGTAATTGGACCGATTTTTGACGTATTTTTAAGCTGTAATAGCAAAATTTTGGTCGGGCGACAGCTAACATAAGGAAAATAATTTTTTTCCTCTTTAAACGGTCATTTTGGCCATCGGGCCATTTTTTAAAAAAACAACAATTATGCTTTTAGGTTGCCCTTTGGAAGGGCGCAATGTCACGCCAAACATGTCGCACGAACATTTTCATCGAACTTTTTCTCCGACATGTAGGGGAAGCTTCACATAGGCAATGACATGCTTTTTTAAGCATGTTGGGTGAAAATGTTTGTCCAACATGTTTGCCGAACATGTTTGGCGTGAAATTGCGCCCAAAATGTTTTCACGAAATCTTTCTCAACGAGATACAAATTAAATACATTTTCTTCATTTCCGGTTGCCCCATAAAAATAAATTAATTTTCGACAAGAGGCGACCGTGAAACTGAGTAAAATGTAAAAAAAATAAATTACCAAACCTTTGACCGAATAATGTCCTTAGTCTCCAGCCCTGTTCCCCCTTCAAAGGAGCAACGAAGAAAAATTACGATGAGATAATGGATATCGTTCCTGAATTAAGTATTTGAGAATTGATTTCGGGAATACTGGAACCTTTAATAAAACGTTGGCGGAAGAAGCTGTTGTTTTTATTAAAGGTTCCAGTATTCCCGAAATCAATTCTCAAATAAAAAATTACGATCTTCTTACCGATGCCTGCTTTTTTAATTCCTCTATCGAGTATTTTATGAACGGCAGTTCGAGAATGTCTTTTGCACTGGCACGATCCGCGGGTTCTCGCACGACGCATTTCTGCACCACTTCTTGAGCGAATGGGTGAACTTCATTTGTGGCCTTATTAGACCGTCCCTTATTTTGCGAACTTTGGAATTCATTCGGACGCTCCCCCTAATTTTTTTCCTTTTGGTTTAGAAGGAAAACCTGTAAAATTTTAGCGCTCTACGATAAGTCTAAATAGTGCCGCACGAACCCCTTGTTTAACCATATAACTTAAATAGGGCCAATTTCCACTGGCCGAGTCTTTGCATTGCCCTTTTTCTAAAATTAACGAAAATATTGTTTTTTACGTATTTTGATCTGAGGAACTCAAATCTGCAATCGAAATTTTAATAGCTTTTACAGTTTTTGATTTATTCAAGTGCTAATTTTTTGGCCAAAATTTTGCTCAGCTAAACTTTAATTTAATTCTTAAAAACTTTTTAAGTTGATATCCTGGTCCTATAATACATCTTTTCGGAGCAATTTTCGACACTGAATCCAGAACTGAGAGCGAAAATATTCTAATGCTTACTATTTTTGAAAGAATAATAATTTTTATGAAAATTAAAGAAAAATATTCAAATTCTTTGATTTTTGGTTTATATTATAAATACAAAAGTAGATAGACGATTTTAATGGCTCTTAGGTGATTCAACGCCGAAAATTGATCAGAAAAGATGTATTACAGGACCAGGATATCAACTTTAAATTTTTTAAAGAATTAAATTAAAGTTTAGCTGAGCAAAATTTTGGCCAAAAAATTAGCACTTGAATAAATCAAAAACTGTAAAAGTTATTAAAATTTCGATTGCAGATTTGAGTTCCTCAGATCAAAATACGTAAAAAACAATATTTTCATTAATTTTAGAAAACGGGCAATGCAAGGACTCGACCAGTGGAACTCGGCTCTATTTAAGTTATATAGTTAAAACGGGAAGTTCGTGCGGCACTATTTAGACTTATCGTAGAGCGCTAAAATTTTTCAGGTTTTCTTTTTAAACCAAAAGGAAAAAAATTAGGGGGTGCCTCCGAAAGAATTCCAAAGTTCGCAAAATAAGGGTCGGTCTAGGCCTTATCTATGTTTAAGTTGTCCGCTATACAATCATATATACTATATATGATTGGGTCGTTGAATGATTTCAGAAACGAATAATTTTTTAAAATTTCTAATTTTTCAAGAAAATTGTTAATTTATATCTATTTCAACTGTTTTAAAAGATCTACTCTTATATTTTTTGGCGGGAAAAAACCGGAGCAGGGTAGAAAGATGGAAAGGAATTTTCGAGAAAAATTAAAACTCGTACCCTACTACTCGAATTTTCGAGTCCTCCATGGGTACAAGTTGTTAATTTTTCTCGAAAATTCCTTTCCATTTTTCTACCCTGCTCCGGTTTTTTCCCGCCAAAAAATTCCCTCTAGGGTTAAAAGAAATTACGAAATTTTCGTAAAAAAGATGTAAAAATTTCTACTCAATTATACTTACCTAATCGGAGACGGTTCTTTCCATGCCGTCTCCACTTGTCTCGCCACATACTAAAACTCAATATCATGTTTACTACGATTATGATTCTCGCAATTGCCTCGAACTCGAAGCAAGAACAATAAAGTTAAAGCATCGAGCATCGACAGGTTTGTTTATCTGTAACTATCGACCTGGTGACCTCGAATAGGGTGACGCTCAAAAAGCCTAGGTCTGAATTTAATGGCGGCAAATCGCTCAAATGATTCCAAAAAAATAAAAAACTGAGCAGCCAGAAGCTGAAGTCTCCCATTCACCTCCTAGTGGTGCCCATAAACAATCCGTTTTTGCCTATTAAAAGACATGTGAAACACTTGCTGATGAAGACATTTTTTTTTTCCCCACGTAAAATACACATCTGAGAAATCGATCCGATAGTGGAAGTATTACTTATATGTGCAGCTTTCAACGTGAATTTTTTCAGGTTTTTAAATGTTACGTAACGGCTGTATCGGGTAGCTAAAATTGAATTATTTTGGCTCCCAGAGTGGGCGGTAACTAGGTATTAAGCACTCCTAGAGTGTGCGGCGAACTGTTGTGAAGTTAACAAGAGATTTTTTTTTTAAAACTTTCGTCCTTCAAAAATCCCCTATTTTTATCATTAATTTTTCACCCGAAAATGCAAAAATTTTGTTGAAGTTCAAGCCGATGTCCTGTCCGTATTCACCGGATTTCAAATGCATGGTTTTACATGGGAATTCGACCGAACCGGACAAATTTTTACGTAACAACCGAAGTTACGCTTAAAGCGTTGGCGCTGTGTTTACATTTAACGAGTGTTAAATGTATTAAGTTAGGATAGTTTTAACGAATTCAGACCCCTCCACCCCCCCCCCCCCCCCCGGAGTGTAGTACATTTCGCCGTACTCACAGTAGCTCACGGCGAAGATGTTTAATTCGGACTCCCTCCTCCCCCTGCAAGATGCTTACGTAATAACTTTCCCCCTCCCCCAATCTTCGACATGAAACTAGGAAGAAAACCTCCGAAACTGAGAAATCTTTCAAACTGTTTTGAATAGTAATTAAGGAGGCGAGAGATGTAACTATTCTCCCGGTAAAACAATATAACTCTTGAAATAATGTGGAGGTATTATACGGCTTCCATCAGTGCTCTGGAATCGTGTCCCTTCCTCCTTGTCTAGACTCTTGTTCCGAAAATAAATTTCATAAATAAATGTATCTTGAGAATATTCAAATCCCTTGCAGATGAGAGCTATGTAGAATATTATAATTTAAAATTTATAGATCCTTACCCTCTGTCTTTAAGTGGCTTCATAGTTGAAAATACCATCATATATTTAATTACTTGTGAAAGTCACATTAAAATAGAATCTTGAAAAGCCAGAGAGAGAGAGAGAATGTAGAGAAAAGTTACCGCAGTTTAAAAGTACCAGGTGATTTTCATTAAGGCAAAAATGTTTAATAAATTTTTCGAGATGTTGATGGTTGGGTAAAACAAGTAAAGGATCCCGGTGCAGAATAGTGAGCGATGCTGAAAATCTGTAAGAAATTGGTTTAGGAGGCCAGCGGGATAACGTTTGCGAGAGGCTTTAATTTTTTTTTTAATTATTTCCCGAACGACACGTGAGCCTCAACGACGTTTTTATTCGACAAAAGTGGTGAAGAAAAATGATCGCGGAAAATCATTAAGAATAGTGTAGGGGTTCGAAAACTGTTGGGACCAAAATTTCAGCTGATACCCAAAACAACATATCTCCATATTTAGACTTTTCTGGGCTACAGCCTTAAAAGTCTAAGTATGGAGATATTTTGTTTTGCAAATGAGCTGGGATTTTCATTGCAACGGCTTTTAACCCCTTTTAATCATTCTGACAGCACTCTGAAGTCAGTTTTTGAAGTTCTAGCGCAAATAAGTCTAATCATGGAGATAACTTGTTTTGGGATCAGCTATGATTTTGGTTCCAGAGGCGCGGCCTTTCCAGAGGCGCGACCCACCATTTTGATCCCAGTGGCGTGGCGCGGCAGCGCAGGGGTCTAGACGTATTCATATATCTGCTGCATATCTAGATTTTCATGTTATAAAAGGAACGATGCATGTGCAAATGTGTGTATAAATTATAGAAAATAACACAATTTTTATATAAATTTTTCGCATACGGTAAAAAATTTTATGTTAAAAGTAACATAATTTGCCTGTAGGGCAAACTCTAAAAACAGAAGAGTGTTTTATGGACAATAACATTCAATTTTTTTAACATAAAAAATGTATAGGTAGTCCTTTTTTAGCAAGTTAACATAAAATCCTTTACCGTGCACTTATTTTGTAAATATTTCGCATATTTTATGCATCCCTTTTTTCTAAGGGTCGTGCAATATTTTATATTTATCCACCTAAATTTATAAGTTGAAACATCGATTTTTACGAAACAATCTTTTTTTTTTTAATAATGATAACAAAGTCATCACGAAAAATCAAAAACTTTGTAAACCTATCGTAATCTTTCTTACATCGAAGAAAACTTGTTATCCCATATTAAGCTTCATAATCCCAGGGTTTCCCTGTCGTATTATAAATCACTGATCGAACTTTCCATTATATCCGATCAACACTTCTAAATCTTTCGAGCATTAACCTTTTTTAACCCTTCAGGGGCGCTACTTGCGCCTTTGAAACAAGGTTAGGCAATGCTGATGCTGTTAATTGATGTCGTAGGCCATAATGGAGGTGTCCAAGGCCAGGACTGTTTGATATCGTAGTTTGTTGCTTCAACTTTTGTCCTCTTAACTCTTAACAATTTTTGCATCTCTTTTTCAACTTGTCTTCGATTGACATTCCATCGGTGATTACAATTCTATTTCCAAATACTTTTCCCCTCGCCATGACCCCGAATGCCCTTCGTAGCATTCAATCCGATTACCATCAAGGAATTTTGATTGCTGTCTCAAAATGTTTGCGGGTTTGAAAATTCAAAATGTCGATTAAAATATCTTTGCATGTATGAATTTTTAAATGTTTGCTCTCGTGATCCAGTTTTGGGATAATTAAAGTCACTTAAATATTGATTTACTCAGGAAACATGGGTATTTCGGGTCGAAGAAAATCATTGGGGATAATTTATACCCCGTTTTTCCGATCCCCCCCCCCCCTCTCTTCTTCCCTGGAAATATTCTTCGTAGAAAAGTTCTTACTAATAGCGTCATAAATTTGTTAAAATACCAAAAAGGACTTGGGCTGATTTGCTAGTGTGGAAGTTAAATCTCATTAATCCCATTTAAATATCTTTTATCTTTCTTGTTAGTTATTCGCCGCCGCGTGTTACAAATTTTCAACTTTTACCTATTAAAAACGATTTAAAATAACGTAAACCGAAAGGGAGAGAGAGAGAAAAAAAAAGGCTAATATAAAGCGTCACTAACGACACTTTTCTTTTTATTCTCCCGGAACCATTAAAATTCTCCGGTTTTTAACAGTCACGCAACTTTTTAATCGTAAATTTTTCTTAGCCCCCCTACTCCTTGTTTCAAAAAAAAAAAAGAAAAAGAAAATTTAACTGAAAGAGATGAAGCACCCGTGAGCTATGTTTGTACCAGTATCGTAAGTTTAAAGAGCTAACGGAAAGAGGAAGTCCGTACCATAAAGTTTTAACGACTGAAAAGAGATTGTGTCTCTTGATTTCCTCTCTCCAGGCAGTAATGTGGTAATCAAGGCGGAAGCTCCATTAAACTGCCAATTCCGTTTATTAAACTCAGTTTTATTTAAGCTTTATATATACAGCGGTGTATGTGTATAGCGTCAGTTTTTTTTTTTTTCTCCTCCCTCTCCCTTTTTTTTCATGTTTAATATGACGTGATGAGGAAAAAAATCGTTCGTATCAGTTAATCATAATGATCGGTATATGCGAAAAAAAAAATCGTATGTTATTATTCAAATTTCCGAAGAGTAATTAAGTATAGCTTGTGTTTCAGAAAATTGTTAGATCTTTGATTTTGAGACTTTTAATTCGGTGAGTTCTGTTCCCGCACAACGGTGATAGAAAAAAAATTTTCAACACCTAAAAGTAGCTTCATGTAAAATACAAGTTGAATTATGTTTTTAAGATTTTGCCTAATAAAGTACCTGCCTGATTATATTTTTTCCCCTTTTTCTTCCCCCCGATCTGCTAATCTGGAAAATTTTGCTTCATCCTTAATTATTTAGAACATTCAAAAATACATGACAATTTTTTTTTTTTTTTGAATGTTTTAAATAGGGATCGGAATGGTGCCTTCTCTAGTTAAAACGAAGTTAAGCAGCGTTGATGACGGCCAGCCTCTGGATGGGTGACCGCCAAAGCCTCCTCCCCTGGCGGTGATGGTAAGAATTATAAGTGCAATCATTTTAACCATCATTGCACCACATAACAGAGGAAAAAGTTATAACTTTTTCTTCTGTGGTAGTGCGCTGGGCCTCCACCCCGTTTCCTTCTGTACACGTGAATCCACGCTCGGAATAACTTGGGTTTATTTGGTTCTTCTATTTCGCCGACCTGATAATCGAATGGAAAGGAGTATTCCGGTTCTGGTTGTCTAAATAGCACGTCTTTAAGATAGCGAAACTTTCCCTGTGAATGAAAATAAAATAAAATAAATTGAACAATTAAAATTGACACTCAATTTTAACGAAATCAATTTTAACAAATATTCACATCAGCGTTTAATCCACTCAAAATAAACGAGATGCTACTGCTCACGGTGCTCAACCAGTCTCCGATTATCGGGCGGAATGGACGAAAAAATCTGACTTCACAGCGGGTTTAGGGATCATGAATATAGTCCGAAACAAGCAACCGCCAAATCGCGTCAGATCATCCTGGGCCCCCACTAGGGGCCCCCGGGAGCCCTAAACTTCTTCTTAGTCGTGTTGTATATCATATGAAAACCCGTTGCAAATGCTGTCGAATGAGACCTTACAGAGATTTCTATCTTTTATAGGCATGAAGATATCGTCATTTAAACCATTCAAAATGAAGGATCAATTTCAGACTCTTTTAAATGACAGTATCTTCATGCCTATAACAGATAGAAATCTCTGTAAGGTCTCATTCGACAGCATTTGCAACTGGTTTTCATATGATATACAACACGACTAAGAAGAAGTTTAGGGCTCCCGGGGGGCCCTAGTGGGGGCCCAGGATGATCTGACGCGATTTGGCGGTTGCTTGTTTCGGACTATATTCATGATCCCTAAACCCGCTGTGAAGTCAGATTTTTTCGTCCATTCCGCCCGATAATCGGAGGCTGGTTGAGCACCGTGTGCTGCTTCCTGAAGCCATTTTAGTGACGTCATACCGATCCGATATTTCGATATATCGAAAAATACCGGTATATCGTTGATATTTATAGAGTCGATATATCGAAGTATCGGTACTTATTTGCCAATATCAATATCAAATTTCGAATATCGGGCAGGGTGTGTACTGACTCATTATTCTGATTATTACTCATTTTTTTAAAAAAACTCATTATTACTCATTTAAAAAAAAAAATCATTATTTTCATTATTTTAAGAAAAAGTCATTATTCAGCTCATTTTTTCCCAAATCTAATTGATAAAATTGAAATTTTTAGCGCTCAAAAAAAAGTTATCTTTTATTTAAAACCACAATAGCTTAATTTTTTCCCGGATCTTTTTTCGGAAAGATTTTTCATCTTTGAGAATAGCTCAAATTATGATAAGTTCAGCCGATGAAACGAATGATAAATTAGAAAAAAAGAGCGCGTTTGCAAAAATTTCAAAAAAATATTGATAAGAAAAAAGTAACTCTCTTGAAACAAGTTAAAGCCAAAGCATGAAATTTCAAATTTTTCAAGTTTTAATTTTACTTTTTTCAAGTTTTGCAAAAAGCCAAGTTAAATTTGTGACTGAAGAAAATTTTCTTAAACACAATGAAAGTAATTTTTTATATCCCTTTTACAATTTTTTTACTCATTATTTGAAAAACTCATTATTCTCATTATTTAAAACAAGCGAGATCAGTATACACCCTGCCCCTGGTATTACCTTTTCATTTTCACAAATATCAATCGTTACATTTTCCTTTTGGTGCTGTAGCAGTTGAAGCCTCTTGAGTGACTATCATTTTTTCAGGGGTTTGTCATTCACATCTCTAAAGGTTCTAGTTCCTTTACATAACCGGCCGGTCAGCCGGGCGGTGAAAATTTTTTAACAATAAAAAAAGTTTAATATTTTTTTTTTTAATCCGGTTTTTCACACATGAAAATGACATCGGATCGCACTGAAACCGTGGCAAAACGTTTTGTTATGCTTAAAAGGTAAAGATTCGCTATTGAAATTGCATGAAAAAGGCTTTATGGTTCCTAAATTTGATAATTTTTTTAAATGTTTTCGAAAAAAAAATAAGACCGCCATTTTTCTTTTTGTTGTTGAAACAGTTCGCGGATTCACCGCTAGAGCGCTGCACTAGTCTCTCGGAAACAAACATTTTTTTTTTTTTTTGCTGCGAAAACATTTAAAAATTATGAAATATTAGAACAATTAACTCTTGCTCATGCATTTAATATCGTGGATCTTCATCTCTGAAGATAACTAAACGTTTTGGTACGGTTTCGATGGAGTTAGGCCCCGTTTTCATGTATAAAATATTGGATTAAAAAAATTTTTTTTAATATTTTTTTATCGTTAAAATGTATACACCGCCCGGCTAGCCGGCCGGTTATGTAAACGAACTAGAACCTTAAAGTGTAAAAAAAAAAAAAAAAATTTCTTAAAATCTTTATTGACAAAGCGTTAAGTTTCTTTCTTTTTTTAAATTTTACAACATTTTACTTCAGTTATTTTTTGATTAATAAGGACCTGCTTATACCGGTTCTGGACCTAAACTAACCTAACCTAGCCTAACTTTACCAATTTGGTCTCGCGGTTTCTGTTTGCTGGACGTTGAAACAGCGAAAAATCATATAAACGTGTTTCTGGGAAAGACACGAAAACTTGGAAAGCAATTAAAACCCTTGGTATTCTGAAATGAAATAAAAGCAACAGGTGCGCTTTCCACTTTTGAGTCGGAAAAAAAAAAACCTTTTGTCGATTGCCTACTAATTGCTTTTAGAAAATTTGACTGATAACATGCGATTTTTTTTTTTTTTTTTTTTTTTTTTTTGCATTTGGGTGTTAGAACATATTGGGAAACATTTTAATGGATGTGAAGCAATTCTTTTAACAAATGTTTTTTAACAACGCACAAAAAAAAAAAAAAAAAAAAAAAACCTATTATATTCATTACAATGTAGTAAGCCTAGTAAGTCTCGTTTTTACTTTATGAAAGCTGTTCAGCTGATTTTTTTAAGGTTTTGCTCGATCTTTACCCTGACATACATAATTACAAATGATTAAGTAAAAAGATTTTCACGAAAAGTAGTCGTAAGTTAAACAATTGAAAAAATATATAAATCAATAAAAACAAAAATTAAAGTAAAAATATAAAAGAAAAATAATGTAGTGCAGACTCTATTGAAACCCAGATAACTCGGAAAAGTAGGTCAATATACAATATCTGTGTAAGCATAAACTGAATTATTTTCTTTATCCCAATGGGTAAATCCATTGGGTTTGCCTTTTTCCGCATCATCGACGAGAGAGCGCTATCTTTTCCTTTTTTTTTTTTTTTTTTTCTTCTTTCTCATCTCTTTTCGAACCGAACTATAAACACTTGAACAATTCAGGAAATGAAATATTTTTCCTTTTTTTTTTTTGAAGAGTTGCAGACAATGATCGCACTTTAAGTCGTCTCCTGGGCGTATTTCTGTCCGCAAAATATCAAATGACCTCTCTATTAATACCGGGTGTAAACAACCCAGCGAAAAATGTGACGTACTTTAAACTTCAAAAAGACGTCTTTAAGAATGGCTAATAATAAAATTTGTCAGTGGATGACGTCATTGAGATGACATTAAATCGGCGTCAAAGAGATGATATTAGCACTTCGAAATCGAGGTGGCGTCAATAGAACGACAATAAGACGTCATTTTGACGTTGAAAATCTCGTAAAAAAAAAAGGCCCCGGAAAATGACCATGTCTGACGTCCAAAATATGAGGCTTCACCTGGACGTCACCTTTTTTTTGTGAAAGTTTAAAACCAGCGTTGAGACTTGGAGGGGGGGGGGTGGAGTACAGCAATTCAATTGAGAACTATCTGAGAAACTATTTTAACTGAGAACTATTTTATTCAATTTTTAAAAAAATGTTTTTTTTTTCTGAAATTAACCCTGAATTTTTTTTTTTCTTTTTGAATAATGCAAAACAAAATTCAAGGGAAACAAAAGAAACAAGGGCGTTTTTAATGGCTTTGAATTTTGGAAATAAATTTTTATGATTACGAGGAACAATAAAGAAAATAATATTATTTTCTCCCTTTACTCCCTGCGTTTTGGATGGTTAATAAAAAAAATGGTATAATCCCGAATTCCGGAAATTCAAATATCTCTCACCGTAAAAAAAAGAAAGGCTACACAATAGGTCTATTTAAAAAAAAAGCGAGTCGTGAAAAAAGGAAAAATTGAAAGCCTTGTAGGATTTTAAAAGCCCAAGAAAATCTCCGAACCCGATAATTCAGTTTACAAACTTTTAAATTAGCACGAAAATTCAACTATATACAGTTATTAAACTTTTCCATGCTAAAGTCTGGAAAAGCAATTCCAGATCCACGGTAAACAGATAAAAGAGATGAATGCATTATCCGAAAAAAAAAGGAAAGGGAGAAAAAAAAATGAAAGTTGGCAGTGACGCATCTGCAACATCGGTGACGACTTTAAAAACTCCTGTTTCCGGGGATCCCCTTTTCTTGACTTCCGGGAGACATCTAAAACTTATTTTTCGAGAAAAGAAAAAAAAAAATAAGTAAAATAAAATAAAACCGTAAGTTCTCTCCTTGGAAATTTTTCTCCGAATAAAAGCTTTTCCTTTTTCGTCGTTATGCCCTAATTGATTTTCATAGGGGACGAAAATTTCCAGGATCATATATAATAAAATAAAATGAAATGTAATATAATGAAGGAAAAAGGAAGAAGAAAGCTTTTTATGTTCGGAAACTTGTAAACTTTTTATAGCACGAACACATATAGTCACACTCAAAACAAAAAAAAAAAAAAAAAACTTTTTTAAGCCCCTACGGGATTACAAGTGAGTCATCTCATCTAATTCTGTTGAACCAATGTCAAACTCAACCGTACTTAAAAATAGATTCTCCTTTCATTTCTTTAGCTGTCACTGAAAAAGTTTACTTACGAAAAAATAACTGTTTAGTTGTAAAATTGAAACTAAAACACGACTTCATATAGTTTATGGCTATTAGGGGGTTGTCTGATATATTAAAAGGTTTTGTGACGTAAAGGGGTTTACACCTTCCATTTTTTTTTTCGTGGGCCTTTGGCTGTATCGTGAAATAAATTAAGTAAAAATTTCCCTTTTAAAAGCATATTTTTGAAAGGGCACAGGCGAATTATTACTTTTTTAAATATTTATTAAAAAAATGAGAAAATTATCTAAAAAAGGGAACGAAACCACCAATTAAGTATTTTTTTTTTTTCGATTGATTTTAAGGGTGCAAATTCACTAGAGAATGTTGGATCAACAAGTTGGTACAACAAGTTGGACACCAACCAAAATGTTTTACCAACATGTTTTACCAACTTCTTGTATCATCTTGTTGGTACAACATTTACATTACATACCAACATACATTTAAATATTAATACCATCAAAGTTGGTCCAACAAAATGGTTCAACATGTTGGTCGAACAGTCCATCGTGAATTTGCACCCTAGCGTAGGAGTAAATTCTGCAATAGTCGATTCGTTCGCTTATCAAACACATTGGTACAACACGTTCGTCCAACATTCCAACAAGTTGGTATAACATGTTTGTCCAACTTGTTGTATCAACATGTTGATCCAACATTCCATAGTGAATTTGCACCGTATAGCAGAATTTACTTCTACGGCAAAATTTGTGTGGAATGTTAGGTCCAACAAGTTCGTACATGTTGGTCCAACTTGTTGTACCATCATGTTGGTCCAACATTCCATAGTAAATTTGCACCCTAAGCATTTTTATGTAAAATTTTGTAATAGAAATTTAAAATCTTCCAAAAATCGGATTCCTTTGATGAAATTTTGGAAGTCAAAGCATGATGAGGTTTTGGATTTCGCATCGCCTACGCACACACTTTTGTCCCTTTTTGGGGCTCAAATTTTTTGTTGACAACCGACCTGCCCCGTAAGCGATTTCAGCGTATCTCCGTTTTGTAAACGATAGCCTCTTTCTGATGTTTAGCTTTTGCCAACAACGGTTCTATCTGAGTTTTCAAAATGGAGTTACGCTGAAGTCGCTTACAGGGGTAGCGACATCGTCTCAAACTTCGTCTACACTCGAGTTTCAGCCTCCTTGACGGGTGTGTCTCCAAGGGGCTTGTTACGCCTCCTGGCAGGGTGTCTAATAAAAATCCTCTTTCAAAGGCTTTCAGAGGTCTTGAATGCCTATCCTTAGCAAAAATACAGGCTCGAAAAAATTATTTTTGTATAAGACAGACATAGACTGGGTGCGCCAGCAACCGAGCAAATTCCAGGTGCTTCCTTGCAAAAGGGGAAAAATTCCCCCTTAGCATAGGCAAGTTACACCGCTTACATTTAAGGGGTAGCTTACACGAATAACAGGCACCGCTTTCTCAAAATTTCACTAAAAACTCAGTATCTTAAAAGGATTAGAATCCCCCCTTCCTTTTCCATCAACCATTTGAACCACCATTTTACTACAGAGAAGGGATCACCTATCTGGTGATTACCTAATTGGATCACCTAGAGGTGATCTTTTTAGTTAAAATAAAATGTATATTTATTATAGTTATTTTGGACCGTAAATAGATCGTATTTGGATCGGTTACGCTTAAGAAATTTAATTTGCCCAATCATCGCTGTGCCTCAAAAGGATCAGTCACAAAGCATGTTAGTATTAATATTATACAGAAGCAAACATCTCTTAAAGGAAAAAAGTAATAAATAAATAAAAATGGTTGGTAACGTTCAAAATGTATCAAGAAAACCCTCCCCTCGTTACCCATTCTCGTATACAATCCAAATAAATACTAAGCTTATTAAAAGAATTGCTTCACATCCATCCGGAGCATAAAATCCGAAAACAATCATTTTTCAGTGTCATTCTCAGATCTAGAAATCTTTCTTAAAAGCTCTGATACATTTTAACTTTTCCATATCATAAAAAATTGTTTCTAACTCATATGGATTAGTATTAATATCATGCGGAAGCAAAAATCTTTTAAGACAAAAAAAAAAAAGATAGCTAATTTTTAAGTCAAAACAAAATGACGTTACGTCATTAACGGATTGCATAAAACTTGCACGTTTTTCAATTTTTTTTTTAATTGGAAAATCTAATTTGGTCAGATGATTTTTAAGACGCTAACTTTGGTCATATGACATTTTTAATAAATAAAGTTCGGTCGGATGACGTTGGAAAGATGCCATTTGATGTCTTTTTCCAAACAGTTTTAATGTGTTTAATCCGATTGCAAATGAATTGCATGACTACTAAATAACGAGAATAAGGATTTTTGTGGAATCCTGTCGCGAAATTTAATTAAATTTCAAACAACAATCATACCAGGAGAAAATTAAATATGACATGCTTTTATGGAAAAAAAAAACTAAGGTGAAACGAAAAGCTTTGAAAACGATTTTTAAAAACAACGGTGTTTGATATCCGTTTGGAGCGATGGAATGCTCGAATTATTTTATGCTCTAGAGAAAGGCCTCATGTCTGCAGCGTTGGAGGGTTTGTTTGGCTAACAGCTTAATTTATTCACGAAAGGTGAAAGGTGATCGTTGCAGCAATTTTCTCGGTCGGTGTAGTCGTTTAAGTCGTTAGATTTTCAATAACTAAGAAAAACGGAAGGAAATATCAAAATGTTGGTTTTGCAGATATCCTATTCTATCACGCGATGGCTACATTAGTAAGTATTACTATGCTCTTTTTCAAAAATATTTTGATAATCACTCGGTCGGTGTAGATGTTGAGACTAATTTTTAAAGACAACGTTTGAAGATCAACGGGGAAAAAAACACGACTTAAAGGGGGAGATGTCGTGGGATTAGACCCACCGCCTGCTAGGGTAACCATTTTTATATTACCAAATATAGTCAGCTTAGTCATCATGTAAGACGGGCGGTTCATTTTACAGCTCCAATAATTTTTTATATATATTTTACCATATATAAACAATGCCTTAGATAAAACCATAAATTTTGAAATTAAAATGGTCCCCCCCCCTTCCCCCTCTTTTGCTTGTTTCCATAATCGGATTTTTCTCTTCTAGTCGGTATAATATTTCATAAGCCTGACATCGCCAGTTTTTCGTATGTGTTAGCTAATCTCTAAAGTCGTGACGTCGGATTCATTAATTATTTCACCGGCCCGGCCAAACTCATTCAATCTTTAACATGTTTCCAGTTTTTTTTCTCTCTCTTATAAAAACAGTGAATTACAATATTTATAATCGATAAAAAAAAATAGAATAGAAAAACAAGCTAGAGTGGAGGGGCCAACGATTCATTGTACTTTTTGAATAAATCTTGAATTTCTTCCATTTTCAGCGACACTCATTTTCCTTTGTAAACTTCATAGAAATTTTTGACGTGTAATCCATTCTTCTTCTTTTTCCTTTGATTCTTTTATGCCCCAAAGTTGATAATGGTGAAACGTTGGGGCAATGTCGGCCTTCTCTTTCGAAATGCCTTCTGTTACTTTAAATGAAGCCTGAATGAGAGCGGCGATTAAACAACTTTGCATCTTCGGACTTCAATGCCGATAAGAAGCTGCCTGCTAAATATGAACGAGGAAAAAGCCAAAAATTAGGATTTAGGATGAATGTTCCTGTAGGAGCGTAGATTATTATTTTTTTCTGTTCTATTTGGCATGTTGTGAATGATCAAGGATTGTATCAGAGAGGTAACGTAGATTTTTTTCAAGTTATACACAACTTTCTTTTCCCCTTCATTTTTTTCCCTTGGGAAATAGATCAATAAATTAATATCGAAATGAAGAAATATTTTTGTCTAAAATGCTCCTCCATTTGTTACTTCTACGTGTTCTACATATTTGATTCCCCATTATTATCATCATCTCTCTTTAGAAAAAATTCATTTTGAGATTTATACGGATAAACTGCTTTTCTCGTCTTTTTTCCACTCTTTCTTAGTTTTTTTTTTCTTTCCTCCTTGAGGGAGAGAAAGATGTTTTTCGTACATGTTCGAAATATCTAAAATAATTCCGAAGTGAAAAAATGTATCGGAAACCGAAAAAAATGAAGAAAAGGGAAGGAGGCAAATAACCTGGATATCTTCATAGGTGAGGTGAAGTTTTTGGTCGGGAATGATAAGTGACCTTTTGTGTATTTTCGGTTTTAATTGGTCTCCGTGGGGCCATTCTAGTATTACGTAAGAATAATGGGGGGGGGGGGTCCAAGTCAACCTTTTCTTGCTATAAGCTAAGTATTTTTTGGTTATTAATTTTTTCTCTTTCAATAATACGATCTATTAGTCCAAAATTTTGGATCCTTTTTTGTTGTTGTTGTTTCTGTTCCCTCGGTTTAAGATCTGTTATTGATTTGTTTTTGGGTCCTTTTCTTCCCTCTTTTCTTAACAAACGGGCTATACACGGCTTACAAATTTATGAGCAAAAAACGGTTGTTATTAAACTCCCTAATTCTCTTTCGGCTCACATATAAAAAATGGCTCCAATTGATGTAAAACCGACTTATTTTTGAAATTAACGGGAAATTTCAGATTGAAACTGAGCTCTTTCGCATCAAAATAAGGCTCCAATTTTTCGGCCCTTATGAAAGTTTGAAAAACTGTAGGCCTCTGGGGGCATCAGAAATCGGCCTCCAAAAAATCTGAAAAAATTAGAGTTGGAGGCTAAAATGCCATTTTGCGCTCTGTGGCATTTCTTTTTCTCGTCCCAAAAGCTTATTCCTGAAGTTGGTTCTGGTACTTGTCCCAGCATGTCCCCGAATCCCAAGAACCAGTACCAGCTTCAGGAATTAAAAAATTTTTGTTTTTCGATTCGCTCCAGAGACCGTTAAGTCGGCCAGAAAAATAAAGAGACTAATTAAAAGAGAATGGGCAGAAAAAATGGACGCGAAAAAGAGGATTCAATTGGACACGCGATTTGAGTCAAATATCTTGAAGCAGCCACCATTTGCAAACCCGAGCAAAAGAAAATGGCGAATTGTTTATTTTGAAAAAAAAAAAAAAAAAAAAAAAAATCTTTTAATGTCAACATTTTTAAAAGTTTTATTTTTACAAATTTTGATTGTTTTATTCATTTTATTTGAAGCACTCAAAATTCGTTTATTTATTAATCACTTTGATTTTTTTTAAATAAACGATCGCCATTTTTATTTGCTCGAATCAGCAGGTGACGGTTGCTTTGTGAAATAAAACTCGCAGCGCATGTCCAGTTAACTCCGCTTTTTCGCGCCCATTTTTTTTCTAGCCAGCCTCTTTTAATTAAGGGTCTCTAATTTACTGTACAGTTTGTCATAGCTTTATTGTTCAAAAATATTATTAAAAAAAAAAAAACTTATAATATTGAATTACCGAATTATTCAATTAACTGAATAATTTGCTTTGAACAAAATAGAAAAGAAAAAAAGAATTATCTGAATTTTAAAAAAAAAAATAGAAAAATAGGAGGCATCTGTTGAATTATTAAATTCCTAAAATTTTTTAAGATATTAAATGACTGAATAATATTTTAAGGATGTTCTCCAGGTGAATTTTAGATTCTTAACTGATCGTTCTCCTGCAACTTAAACATAGGCGAAACATTCTTTATTTTTGTAGAAAGCTTTTTCCGTCTACAAAAATTTAAATAGAATCGAATAATTTTTTCAAAATTATGGGAATGTTTCTAACATTCTGCAGAACTTTTGTGACACGAAAATTCGCTTTTATTATTAATTAAAATGTTTTCTAACTATTTACGAAAATAATCTTCAAAAATTGTAAACATGCTGATGGTTTGTTTATAAACATTAGATTTTTTTGGGGGGAAATCTCACAAAAACACCCAGAGCATTTTTTTAAGGATTTTTCACTGGGTGCCAATTATTTTTTAATATTAGATTTTATGCAGAGCAAGCCCCTCACCTCACCTTGGTGAGGTCCCCCCCTCTCACCGGAGGGAACTCCGGAGGGAAACGGAGGGAGACGGAGGGAACTCCGTCCTTTCAAATTTTGTGCCTTTTTTTGGGAAAAAAAACTCAAAAATTGAATCGTTCCCCAATAAAATCTTATCTCATATCATTTTACCTCTCAAGAGCTTCGTGTTACAATTTTTTCTTCTTTTTGAAGTTTTTTTTTTCTCATAAATGATTGTGAGTATTTTTAACAATTCTGTTTTCGGCACCCAGTGCTTCAGAATTTCTTTCACTGGGTGCCACATATTTCCCACTAGGTGCCTACATGGCACCCAGTTGCATACTTAAAAAATGCTCTGAAAACACCATAAATGATAAAGAGATCAAAATTTCATGTCACAAAAGTTAGTGTAGAATGCTAAGACGAATATTCCCATAATTTAAAAAAAAAATTATTCGATTTCAATTAAATTTTTGTAGGCGGGAAAACCTTTCTAGAAAAGTACACAAAGTTTCGCCTATGTTTAAGTTGCAGGAGGATGATCAGTTAAGAATCTCAAATTCACCTGGAGAACCTCCTTAATGTCTCTAAAAACTATAAAATTAAATTTTTAAAATGAAGAGCAAGCTGGAAAAAGGATCAGAGTTCATGTTTTTGTTTCGAATGCTCGCACAAAAGGTAAAAATACGATCTAAGCGTAAACAAAAACAATGGACTCTGATCCTTTTTCCCGCTTACTCTTCAAACGTTTTCGAAAATGGAGACTTCGAGGTATGCGATAGAGCCCATCGAACAGACTCGATGTGTGTTAACATTATTTCAATTAGTAACCGAATTTTTCTTGTTTCTCACCTGGAAAACAAGAAAATGTATTTTCTTTTCTTCGCATTAAACTTTAAAAAATCTTCACGTTCAAATCGTCGTTAAAAAACCATGTCATTCGTAATAAAATGGAAAATATGTCTTTTTTCCCGCCGGAAAATTTTTGATTGCTTTATTACAACGTGGTTAAAATTTCAAGAACGTCAATTTTTTATCCTTTCTCCTTTTTTTATTGATTGTCTTAATATTTTTCTTCAATCTACGTTAACAGATAATTTTTTTTGTGAAGAAAAAAAAAATGAGAGAAGAAAAAAAAATGAAAGAAAAAAAAAAAAAAATTGTGTCAAGTAATTTTTTTTTTTTTTTTTTTTTTTTTTTTTTTTTAATGTTTTGTTAAGAGACGAAGGTTTTAACTTCTTCAGTCTGGATTAAACAAAATGCGCATTTTGATTTTCATAAAACATGGGAGAAAACCGCTTTGCGGTTATTGTTGCACCTCTAGGAAAACCAAATCCTTTTCACGAGGTTATAATTAAAGCGGCCTCTTTGTCGGTGGGCAAACCGGCTCTTTCCCTCTTTAAAAAAGAAGTGATATTTGAAGATTTCGTAATTGCAATTAAAAAAGAAAAGGATGGGGGGAAAAATGAGATTGGCGGACCGATCTAATTCCTTTATCGAAAATTGGATATGATTACATAAAAAACTAAAATTTTTCAAAATCTAAGAATTTAAAAAGAAAAAATTAAGGAAGTGAAATAGAAAAATTTCCGGAAACTGAAAACGGTTAGAGTGCAAATTCACTATGGAATGTTGAACCAACATGTTGGTCCAACATTCTCTAAAAATTTTATTTAAAATAAATAACATCTAATTATCAACCCGAAATATTTTTAAAAATGAGGTTAGTTTTTCCATTATACGCAAGTTAATGTTTCTATAGACACACGCTGTAACGACGAAAGGAATCAGAAGGAATCGTATTACGGCATTATGGTATGGAATACTATAATTACCAACGAATGACATACACACCTAATCCGTACTCCAATTTGGAATCCCCGAATAATTTTGAGGTATTTGAAGCCGTCAAATACATCGCTGCCAACTTCACTTCATGCTTTTTTGAAACCGTCTTTTTATTTTTAACGTTGAAATCGAAAGTCAAAGGTAGAAAATTTTAATTCGTTTAAAGACCAGGTTCTGTCCTGTTGTTATATTATCAAAGTAAATTTCACTTATCTCAATGCGATTCAGTGAACATTGAAAATGGTGATGAAAAGGAGATTAAAGTCACTTGTCACTGAATTAATCCCGAGAATATTCGTTTGTCTTGGTTATAACTATTAATAATAATAATGATGAAAAAAAAAGGAAGATATTCATACTGCTAAGAGGCTCTTTGTCGCACTAATTTGAAATAATCTCCGTTTTATTTTTATTTTCTTTAAACCCTTTGTCGATCAGCTCGTTTTACAAAACGATGCATCTAATTGAAAACTTTTTTTTTTAATTTCTTTTTCCGTAAATAACAAAGATCTCGATGGTGAACCCGGGGTAATTATCCACCCTGTATATCAGACCTTTAATTAAAACTAATGAAATGAGATACAATTCGCTATTTAATTTACAGCTTTTGAGATTCTTTCGAGGAATTGGAAATTATCCAGCTCATTATTTCGAAGGGATCCCTTGTTTCAAAATTTTTTTATCGGTGCGGCATAAAAAAAAAAAAAAAAAAAACGGGGACGCTAAAAAAATTTTGTTTCTTTATTACTAAAACCACACACGCACAGGGCGATGTCTTTCACACATTTTTGTACAAAAAAAAACAGCCGATTTTTTTTTTTTTTTACATAGATATTATAAAAAAAATTCCTTTTGTTGGGAGGTCGCCTTTTTTATTTTTGTAAGAAATCCTCATTTACAATTTGGAATAATATTTCTTTTGCTTAATTTAAATGAAAATCCCATTTCGTGCTCTTTTATGGCATCGAAGTGGGTTCTATTTTATATGAGCCCCCAACTATGATACGTCTATTAGCACTCTCTTTCCTTTTCTCTTTGACCCAGATGTTATTATCTCTTTTCAGCGTTCCAAGATCGTTACCGTTTTACTGATAGTTCATCATTTCGAATTGGTTTCCGTTTTTAGACAATCGACCCATATTCGTCAATTTAATCTCTCTCCCCGTGAATATATATATATGTATGTATATGAAATGGGTGAAATTATTATTATTACCTTGATATCATCAAAAGCGTATAAGCCCTCTCCCCCCTCCCCCTCCCCCTCCCCCCGTCTTTTCCGTATCGAACGCGCCGCGTTTCAAAGTGTATTACCGTTTGAGATACTCGGGCTGGGGGGGAAATTCTCTTAGGGAGAAAGTTCATGGAGTCTTTAAAGTTGCAACGCATATTATGCTGTTCCGTTAGATCAATAATGACGAGACGAAAGCTTTTGAAGGTGAATTTTTAACTTTGACATAAAAGCCATAATTTGCCAAAGTGAAATCCCGTCTTTTAAGTATGGGGGAATTGGAATTGGTTCAACAAAAGAGTTGGTAGGAGGACGCTTGGAGGGACTTTAAGATCCGAGGAACAGTTGGTTTCAAAAATTCGATATGTGGGAAAAAAAAGTTTGGTGCTTTTTACTCAATTTTGAGTTGGGTCCCATAACGTCGAAACATTTGAGTTGATTATTTTAAAGCTTAAAAAAAGCTCGAAATCTTGGTAGCAGTCGTTGAATTCAAGCTTTAAACTGCACCGCTAACTTCACTGACCTAAAATGAAGGAATGTAAGTTTTAAAAAATTATCTATGAGCTTATCTGTCATTGCTTTTTGCAGCAATTCTTTTGCTTTTTTACAGGATTGCTTAATTTGCTGCCAATAATGTTCACTTGCATTTGATAATATTTTGATGCACCAATGTCCGTAGGACAGCGTTCAAGTATTACGTAAGACCGAAAGGGGGAGGGGGTGCAAAACATTCTTAAGATTTCTAACATGTGGGAGGGAAAGTCCGGAAAATCTTACTTAAGAATTTTTATAATTATTTATCGTTCAAAAAATTCAAATTTAATATAGAACGTGGACACTCCTTCATTTGCCTCCTCAAAAAAAAAAAAAAAAAAAAAAAAAAAAGAGAAAGAAAAGAAACAAATCTTACGTATGTTACGGTCAGCGAAAATCTTACGTATGTTAAAAGGAAGGTCAATGAAATATTACTAAATCTTACGACAGGAAGGGAGGGGGTCGGAAAACCCGAAAAAAAGTCTTACGTAATATTTGAACTCTCCTTAGAGGTCATTGGTATTGTCAAAGTAAATTTTTATTGGCCTATTTTTAACTTATGGGGAAAAATATTTTTTGTAAAATTTTAATAAATATTTTCAAACAATAATAAAATGAACCGCAATAACGTTTAGCTTAAAATGTCTTGAAAAGGGAATGTATCATATCCCCATAAGGTAAGCACAGGAGGAAAAATCTTCACCAGCTAAACATGGCGGCTCGTTACTTGTAATTTAAACCATGTTACATTGTATTTCAAGTAATTATTTGCAATAATATTGCAAATATAATTTTAATTCCATTGATTAATAAGAGAGATTTTAAAAAACTTCTCCCATAAGCTAAACATAGGAATCGTCTTTTTGACCAAAAATTCAATGGTGAATTTTTTCTATCACATATAATCCCATCTGAGCCGATACTAACTTTTTTTCATCAGAAGCATAGCGTATCAATTTTGATACATCCGCCCCAAATGAATTCTGCACTTAGAGTAAAACTGAGCCAAGTCAATTTAAGCAACTTCATCTTCTTATTTAAAAACCCGACTTTACTAAATGGAGTCTCATTTCGTAAATATTACAGGGTGTCTACTGGTCCTATATTCCTATAAAGTCCTATAAAAGTCCTATATTTTTCTTTTTGGTCCTATATACCTATAAAATCCTATAAAGTCCTATAATTTAACTGAAAAAAGTAATTTTGAGCAGGGGCACAACTGGTCCTATATTCCTAATTCAAAGTGAGCTAATTTTTCATATTTTCACTTAATTTTTTTCAACAAATTTTCTCGCTCGGCCTTCGGCCTCGCTCGATTTATGCAGGTTGCCATAATTTAGATTTTTAAAGATTCCGAAAAGCGAGGAAAACCAATGTTTCAGGAAATTTTTTCTTTAAATCTTGACGGCGGGGTTCCATTAGGCAATTAATTTTAAACTAATTCCAGTTCAAATAATTTTTAAGAAGGTTTATAAAATTTAAAAATTATATTTTCGATTTTATGGAATCATTTGTGGAATATTTTCGGGCTTATAGAGGATTCAAAAATTTTTACGTGTAGTCTAAAAATTTTTTACGTTTATAAAATTTTAAATTTTTAGCTCTTAGCTTGGGGCGGATTTTCTGAACTACTCATATAACCTTGGGGACTTCTGAAAAACACTTGCAGAGGCTTGAACTTTTTTTTTGATCCCAAGATTTTTTATAGAAATGTTTTTGTAGAATTTTGTTTTACCTTTTTTAATAATTACCCGTTTTACAAGTTTTACCTTTTTTCTTCTTCATTCTTTATTTCTAAATTTTGGAGGACAGAATTTACCTCTAGAATTTTGTGTGCCTAAATTTTTTTCTCTTAAAAATGGCTTGTTTTGGGTCCTATATTTTTTGAAAAATGGACCTATAAAGTCCTATAAAAGTCCTATATTTTAACTTTTATGAATCAGTAGACACCCTGTATTACATTCTTTCAAGGGTTGGCAACATTTAGTTCCGTCTTCTGCTCGAATAATTTTTCAAGGGAACCGGATAAAAACAAGCAGATGACATAAATTTGCATTGAGACAATGTAAAACTGTTAATGTGTAAGTGCTTTATTCAAATTTCAAAATAATGTTTTTTTTTTTTTTTTGTGAATTTTTTTTTGGCATGAATGTCACTTGTAAATGAGTTTTAAGTGTGAAATAAATTTTGTATAAAAAAAAAAAAAAAAAAAAAAAAAAAAAAGCTTTATGTAATCCAGTGGTTTGATTGTATTCATACTGTTCGAGCATCGTAAAGCCGTGCCGTTTAAACCTGTTCCTAACCCACTCTTCCGATTCGGGTTTAATAGGGGGATTCGATCTTCTGTATCTAAATTTCTGTAAACTATTTCCCATTTCTTAACCTATGAAAAAAGGAAACAAATTATTATATCATGTGAAAAAATGTTCCTCAGCTTATTAATAATCTCTTTTTTTTTCTGCTAAATGAACTTCAATAGAAACTACAATTAAATTGCAAAAGATAATTATTCCACTTTTATTATAAGTTCACATTAAATATGCATCTTCTAAAAAAAATAAATTCAAAAATTTAAAAAAAAAAAAAAAAAAAAAAAAAAAACTTATGAAATGCGACTCCATTTGGTAAAGTCGGGTTTTAAATAAGAAGTTACTTTTCTTGGATGAACTTGGCTCAGTTTTACTCTGAGGTACAGAATTGTCTACCGTCAAAGCTCTGGGTAAAGCAAATCGAGTGCAAATTACGAAGTTCAACTCAGCTTCCTCTACTTAATTTTTTTCTTACTCTCTTTTAAGTCATTCCTTGAATTCATACAAAACTGACAATGTACATCTCGATCGTTGCTGAAAGTGCTTACTCGATTAAATTAAAATTTTCCCAATCGACAGAAATTATGATAATGAGAAACAGAAAAATTTCGCTAACTTTTTTTTTTTTTTTTTTCCTTTTTTTCTTTTGAAAATCGTAGACATTGATGACGGTTGTCAATAATTTCCTCGCTTTTGTCACCGAATTAATTTGAAACCTTTAAAATGGAATTGATGAATGGAGTGAATTGCTCCTCGATTCTTTAGCTGAAATCCTTTTTTTTTATGTACAAAAAGAGAAGAAGGGAGGGGAAAAACCTATTGGTTGACTTGTCATTATCTCCCCAGTCAAAAGGAATTATTACGTGTTGCTGCTTCTCTCGCCGAATTTAAGTTTTATTTCGTCTTGGGATTTTTTTTTTTTTTCGCTTTCCTTTTTCTTGATGGGTTTTTTTTTCCTAATTCAAACCGTTCACGAATAAACCATCCTGCTTTTCGTCCCGGATGAAGGAAAAAAGAAGGAGGGGATAGGGAAAAAAAAAACTTGAAACGAGGTTTTCCGATCTATAAAAAAAAGGAGGAAAAAAAAAAAAAAAAAACACGGGAGTAGTCTTACCTTAGTCGTAAGAGATTTCCCACTTTTTTCCCTCTTTTTGGATAATAAAGTAAAAAGGCTCTTAAGAAAATTGTGTCGCCGTTTTTTTTTTCCTTCGACTTCTTACAAGATTGCATATCAAAAGTATCTAAAGGACGCTTTCATTTCGAATCAATTTTATGGTGAAATCAATTCGTGTATCTTCGATTTTTATTTGCAATTGACCTGAATTAGTTTGGAAAGGTGAGTTTTCGTTTGATCGTAACAGTTTCCTTTGAAATGAGGGGAAGATTTCCCTTGTAACTGGATAATATCAATAAATAAATAAACCGTTCAGTCAACGGCGTATTTAATGCTCCTATAGCGTTTTTTATTTTCCTTTCAAGTTTATTTACGTTTTGTGACTTTAATTATTGAAAAGAATCGATACAGAAATTGGATTAATGATTTTTTTCTTTCTTTTTTATTTAATGTAGTTCACCTGTTGTGATTCAATTTCATAAGATGTCTAATTTGAAAAAGGTCGCTTAAAACTTGTTGATGAGATGATGGTGAGTGCTGAGCAACACTAAAAGACACAGATTTCAGTACCAGGCATTTTCAAATTCGAAAATTCGTTTATTTTGGCCCACCCTAGTTTTCATACGGACTTACGTAGTCGTTTTGAATGGAGCTTCTGCTTTACGTCAAATGTTTCATTTTAAAACCTTGTATTTCGAAATTCAAAAAAGCTTTCTGCGTTTAATAATTTTCAATGAATTTGAATAACTATTAATATTTTACATTCCATTCATACCAGTTTCGAAAATAGTAGATTTTTTTTTCTCTAAACTGATAACGCAACATGCGTTTTGAGCGGGGATCCCCCCCGTCGATATTTTATCGGCTGTTCGAATTACATTAAGGAAAAGCTCAATTATTCACGTCTAAAAACAAGGGAATCGCTCAAATATTCCGTTAACACCTAAAGTGAAATTCGAAACTGCATTCCGCGGTTTAAAACTAATAGCTTATGGTACACGTTTATTATTTTCTCTCCCAGAGCGCATCGTCCTACATTTTCCGATTTTAATCTAGTTCAAATGATTTAAATAGAAAACCCAACGCATCATATTTTAAACTGAGTTTAGTTTTATCCGCACCGAATAATTTCCGTGAAATTTGTGTTGCACGTTAAAATGTTACAGAAGATAATTCATTTCGTTTTTCCCTCCCTCATCCCCCCCCCACCCCCTCCTTTATCTCCGTTGATTATGATGATGAGCAAAGCCGGTTTCACTTGAAACAAATGCTATTGAGATAATTGTTCGCAGCTTTTGTATTTTTTTGGAGCATGCCAATCGGAAATAGACTTTTTTTTGAGCGTCAAATTCGTTCTTTTTTCTGCGTAAAAAAAGCACTATTTTACTGTCGTGGAGATGATGCATTTTTTGATCGCGTGAATAACCTTAATTTTTTTTTGTTAACCTTTTAAAACTTTTAACTTTACAAGGTGGCAATTTGTGTTTATAAAAACGTGCCCAATGTTTTCCTTGTTACAAATTTATTATAAGCTTTTTACTAATACAACGAAAAGTAGAAATGGGGGTAACATCTGTTTCAGCATTAGAAACATAAACAACAGCTGGTCTCCTTGAGTAGTTGAATTTTTTTTTTTTTTTTTTAACTTTTATTTTACTTTTAAAACTTCTCTTTCCGTAACTGAATATATGATCACGGTTCAGCCTGATTATAACGACGGAAATCGTAATTAAAGTTAATGAGGAATCAGAAAAAAGAGTTTAGAAACTCGGCGTTGCAGCGTTTTTGTGTATGCAGGTTTAAGTTCACAAATATTGTGCAGGATCCATCTGGAGGCTGGCCATTTTTGTTATTGGTCCATCTGAGGGACTAATTAATTTATAATTAGGACCAAATAATATTTCGGAAATAGTTGATTTTAGAGCCCACTCTAAAATATATCACCTGTATATATCAGGTCTTTGTAAAATAAAAATTAAATTCACTCGTTAAGTAAATTGATCTTAGCTGAAAATTATTTAAAGACTTTTACTTTTTTTTAATAAGTAGTATAATTTATTTATTTATTTGTACGTTTTTAGGTTGGCAATAAGGTAAAAAATCAGGGTGAATTCGGTACATATCGAGTGCAGCTTTAAAACTCATTTTGAAATTAATAGAAATAAGAAACGAAAACATCATAGAAATGTTTCTTATTTCTATTAATTTTGTTTTATCTTTTTAGCATTGAGCAATGGCCGAAAGGCTGAAATGATCATATGCAATATATAAAAATTTGAACGGTTCTTGTAGGTTTTTTCAATTGATTTCAAAAATTCTTCGGATTGCTGGACCCCCCTCCTCCCTCATTCAATCATTAAAAAACTATTAATGTGAGCTGCCCCTATGCCCGAACCGATCATTCCTAGGGCAATCAAGTTTTTTTATTAACTAGGTAATTTTAATTTTTTATCTGTTCAATCTTAAGGGAACGTTCAAGTATTACGTAAGAATTTTTTTGGGTTTTTGGCCCTCTTCCCTCCCTTCGTCAGAATTTGTAAGATTTCTTTGACCATGTAAGATTTTCGCAGACCCCCCCCCCCCTAACTTTTCTTTTTCAACGTAATTTGAAATTGGAGTAATATTTTTCTTAAATCTAGATTTATAGTTCATACTCATTAGGGTGGACCGAAAAAAGCGAATTTTTGAATTTGAAAACGCCTGATATGGGAATCAATGCCTTATTCTAATACTATTAACCCTAATTTTTTTCAAATTTTTTGAAGGTCATCTTGAGGTCGCGCAATGACCTTGAAGTTTTTGAAAAGCCCATATAAGGGCAAAAAGTAAGAATTTTTTTTTGCTGAAAAAAGTATCGCTTCTTATCGGAAATTTTGCGTAGATTACGAATATGAAGTCCAAAATCATTTTAAGTGTTCTGTTTTTGAGGTTAACGCCAATTTTTTAAAAACTGAAATACTTTAGGCTGCTTTTTCTTTTAGCTTAAAAACTGTACACAAAAAGTGAATTTTCGACTTCATATTCGTAGTCTACGCAAAATTTCCGATCGGAAGCGATACTTTTTTCAGCCCTTTTTTGCCCTTGTATGGGCTTTTCGAAAACTTCAAGGTCATTGCGCGACCTCAAGATGACCTTCAAAAAACCTGAAAAAAATTAGGGTTAATAGTATTATAATAAGGCACTGATTCCCATATCAGGCGTACTCAAATTCGAAAATTCTCTTTGTTCGGCCCACCCTATTTCATATCCTTGAAGATGGCTACAATAAGCACAAAATCTCATCAAAAAATAAATCTTTATTTTTTTTTTATTTTTTGAAAAAAAAAAAAAAAAATTTCAATTTTTCTACTTTAGACATTCGAAAAAAAATTAAAACAACTTATTTTTTTGAAATTAAGAGGAGGCTTCACGGATGCCGGAATTATAGGCTGTTTTCTTTAATATTTGATTCATGATGACAAAATCCAAATTTTAGGTACCTAACGAACTCCTCTGGTATATTTTGAAATTTTTTGTTGAAGTTTCAACTTGTCCAAAATGCATGGGCCGCGGGAAAATAATTTTAAAAGAAAATTGCGGTCGAAAATTTTGTTTTTGTTTTCCTGGTTTTTGTTTGCTTGGAACAAGTTGAAACTTGTACCAAAAAATTTAAGAAAAAGTCAAGTGTTCGTTAGATACCTAAAATTTGAATTTTTTTCCCTCGTAAATCGAGTGTTAGACAAAACAGTCATTCCTTCCGGTATTCCGTGAAGCCTCCTCTTTAAAAAAAAATTCTGAACAGTAAGTCAATGGAAATTCTTACGTAAGATTTGCCAAACTCCCCCCCTCTTCCAAGTAAGAAATCGTAAGAATTTCGAGTACCCCCTCCCCTTTCGGTCTTACGTAATACTTGAACGCTCCCTTATTTACTTTCTTCCTCAGTAAGCTACTAACCTACATCTAATCTCGCATTAATAACGAATCGCGAATGTTCAAAATCTTCAGTTTGAATCCTAGTGAATAATCATAAAACATTTCCTGACACAACTGCTTCATATTTAATACTCTATTCCCTATTAATTCCGTTGTTTTCATTTTTTTAACAACAAACGGAGGTAAAAGTTTGTTTGTAAACTTTTTGCCGTTTATTATTTTGCCGCCTTATTACCAACCTAAAAACTCAGTCTAGCATCTTATATCGAAAATAATTTAAGAGGGTTTTTAACTCTTTACTCCTTATGACATTTATATGCTGCATTTGGAATTCCTCATAGGAATTCCATTCCTGAGGCTGGGAATTTTAAAAAAAATTTTTAAATGGATCGCATAGGAACCATCCGAAAGCAAAAGGTTAAGATATTTTCTTAGCTATGACGAAAATTATTTTTATATCCCTACTCTGAAAATATCAAATTTACGTTGCCAACGTTCACTTGAACGCTCCCGCAACCTTCAAATTATGACGGAATCATAAACCAAATTTAAAAAAAATATTACCGAAAAGTTTCTTCATTAAAGAAGAATAGGCTTTGATTTTGCATAATCTAGTTTTAGGATACCCCAAAATTTTAATGCCGACAAATAATTTTAATAAGGATGAAGGAAAGAGCACGGAGAATATATTATATAAAAGCGAAAAAGGCTTTTTCGATCCCGTGTATTTCCCGGGGTATAAATGAATAAAATGAAAATGAATGGAAAACAAGGTTACGCGAGTAGTGGAAAACCGAGGGAAAATGAGTTATTATATAGTTATCATTTGACGATACCATTTCCGAGGGAAAATGGTACCTTAGCGGTCTTGCTGAGGGTATATAGAGAAGGTTTTAATTGTTTTATTCCCCCTCGAGTTGATGTTGAATTCTAATTGATTTATCGTTGCCGATGTCGCGTTTACACAAGAAAATTCAAAATGTCATGTTTTCATTACATCGGATTTTAGAAATCTTTGTTCTCGGGGATTTCCCCGTTTTCCCGAGTTACAGGGGAGAGAAAAGGAAAGAAAACCATTGAAAACGTCAGCTTCTTGTTACTTTAATTGAACTCCCTTTGCCCGCCCTTTTTCGCCATTAATTTCGATCGTTACTTTGAATACAGTCCGAACTCGTTTGTAACCTAAACCTTTCACGTTAACCTCCCCCCCCCCCCTCCAGTCAACGTTACGTCACAAATATTAAGCGTTTGCAAGTCATAATTTCGGTCGGTGTTTTTCAAAATTGGAATGTTCAAGTTTTAATGCCTAAATTGGTTCTAGATAAAATTTTTGATTTTTCGCTCAAAATAAAATAATGGCTGTTGAAGTTTAGCTGTATATGATTTATTTGCATTTTTACAACACAGGATCGATTTGCATTTTTGCAATACATCATCGATTAGGAAACATCAGTGGACGAAATTTCAGAAAGAACGAAATTTGTTTTGTATTTATTTACATGGCGTTTTTCTTTTGTTTCTTGAACGGCCTCCTTTTTTCACTGACGTCTTCATTTGCATTTTTGTAGTACAGCATTGATTTGCATAGTTGTAAGGCAGGATCGATCTGCATTTTTGTAGTACAGGATCGATTTGCATTTTTGCGATTTGCATTTTAGCAATGTAGAATCGATTTGCCTTTTCGGAATACAGAATCGATTTGCATTTCTGCACTACAGAATCCATTTGTATTTTTTGCTACATAGGATCGATCGGCATTTTTGTAGTACAGGATTGTTTTGCATTTTAGCAATACAGAATCGATTTGCCTTTTCGGAATACAGAATCGATTTGCATTTTCGGAATACAGAATCGATTTGCATTTCTGCACTACAGAATCCATTTGCATTTTTTGCTACATAGGATCGATCGGCATTTTTGTAGTACAGGATCGATTTGCATTTTCGCAATACAGAATCGATTTTGCATTTTTGCACTACAGAATCTATTTGCATTTTTGCGATTTGCATTTTAGCAATGTAGAATCGATTTGCCTTTTCGGAATGCAGAATCGATTCGCATTTCTGCTCTACAGAACCCATTTGCATTTTTTGTAACACATGATTGATCTGCATTTTTGTAGTACAGGATCGATTCGCATTTTTACACTAAAATCTATTTGCATTTTTTCAACACAGGATCTATCTGCATTTTCGCAATACAGAATCGATTTTTGTTTTTGTAGCACAGGATCGTTCTGAATTTATTTTATTTGCATTTTCGGAATGTAGAATTGATTTGTATTTCTGCAATAAAGAATCAATTTTTATTTTTGTATCACAGGATCGATTTGAATTTTTGCCGTTTGCATTTTCGGAATACAGAATCGATTCGCATTTTTAGACTACAATCCATTTGCATTTTTTGCAACACAGGATCGATTGCATTTTGAAATACAGGATCGTTTTTTATTTTTGTAATACAGGATCGATTTGCATCTTTGCGAGTCGCATTTTGTAATATAAAATCGATTTGCATTTTTACAATATAAGTGTGTTTTTGGAATACAGACTTGATTCCCATTTTTTCAGTGCATAATCGATTTCCATTTTCGTAATACGGAATCGATTTGCAAATTTGCAACACTGAATGAGGATTGAATATTTTAAGACCCGTTTGGATTCAAATACCATGTCCATTTCATTTTTGTCGTTACTAAATCTGATTAACGCGTCCTCTGAATCCAGAACAAAAAATGTCACGAGTGCAGTATACTAAAAGAGAAAGGCGATAAAAAAAGATTGAAAATATTTAAACAATTTCAACATGTTTGAATATATTTTTGTACATAATTGCGAGAAAAATCCTCGATTTCCTCACTCTTTTTTTTTTTTTTTTTTTCTCAGTTCTTTGAATTTCTTTTTTCTTTTTTGCTCTGACTCGTAAATCTTCGGATCATCCTTTCTTATCTAGCTTTTTTCACTCTTTTCGCCGATTTTTTTCTTGCTCTAATGCGGAGGTGCGAAGAAATTTTCCAAGAAAAAAAATAAAAAGAAACGAATAATGTTTAAACAGCAACAAGTGTCGATGATATTGATGACCGCACAAACATAAAAGAAACATAGAAAAATACGACCTAAAGAAAAATATTTTTATTATTATTTCTGACCGAAAAAGAAAAACCAACAACAATGAAAAAAAGTCAACAAAGAAAGGCGGGAAAAACCTTTAGAATAACTCATTCACTTTTCCTTTTTTTTTTTTTTTTTTTTTTTTTTTTTTTTTTTTTTTTTTTTTTTTTTTTTTCGCCCGAAGTTTTTCTAACTTAGTTTTGCGTGTACTAGTTTTGTTTTCTTGAAGGGGCAAGATTTTCAAAAATTTTAACACTGTCAAAAAAAAAAAAAATAAAATAATAATAAATAAATAAATAAATAAAATAAATTAAAATTTAGGGGTGCAAATTTAATTCCGGAATGGAATGGTCCAACGTGGGCCAACATGTTGGTCCAACATTCCGGGAATTTATCGTTTATAATCTAATATGCATCAACGATAAGTTCCCGGGAATTTATCATTTATCGGGAAAAAAAAATTAAATACTTACTGACAAAGTATTTTTACTTGCCAGAAATTTAAAAAAAAAATACTGAGAAAAACTGAAAATACTGACCGAATTAATTAAAGGTTAAATAAAGACTCTTTTTTGAATCAAGATGTGTTATTTTATTCTCGTCTTGTATTTCATAAACTTTTTCAATACATGATTAAAGCTATTATATCTTTTCATCAGGAAAAAAAAATATAATTCCGTTTTTTTTTTCCCGAAGACGATTTCACGTTGAAAAATAACGATGTAAAATCCGATCAGGAAAATGTTGGAACAAGACCCTTAAATAGGATTATGATCTAAGAGATGTATAATTATACTAAGTTCCACATTGCTCAAAACTTTCTGTTTGTAGTGATTTCGTTGTATTTTCGGACAGGATAACAACATTAATCTGATCAACTATCGGATTATAACAAGTTAAAGTTTTCCTCGAGAGTTCCTTACCACTTCAAAAAGCTTAAGCCGTTTTTTTTTCGCCCTCCTCCATCATCCTTTTCACTCCTTTTTAAGCTGTAGCTTTTTTATTTTTTTTTATTTATTTAATATAGATTGGATATATTTCCAGTTAAATCCGTTTTAACTTTCCTATTTAGTTTCGAGCGGAGACGAGAAATGGAATCGGATTTAGGGAAAAAATAAAAGCGGATAGGATATCGAATTAAATTATTTATCTTTGAAAAAAATAAATAGTTTTGCGTGACATTTCAAGACCCGAAAAACAGAATTAAGGTCAATAAAATTTTGGCCGAGAGGTAAAAGTGAAACACTTTAAAACTCAGTGGAAACTTGAAAAATTAATTGGCAATTCTGCTTCAAAAATAGGCAATAATTTGTTTGATGAAGCTCATCAAGTCATGGGCATAGAATTCAGTTGTTGGTGAAGAATTTGTCGTATTTTTTTGAATTTTTTTTGGATTTTTTGCACTGAAAAATGTTAGGAAAACATTTTTTAAAAAAAGGTACATTATTTTCATTTGGGACTGTATCTCGAAATCCTTAAAACTTCTCGAAACTTAATTTTTTTTTCTCTTTTCCTTTTTTTTTTCGGTGCACAGTTTTCATCGGAGAAATTTTCATCAAAGCTTTGAAAATCTTGTAAGAAAAAAAAAAGTTTCCTCGTTATTACAGCTAATCAACTATGTCGTTATAATTGAATTTTATATTCGTCTTTTTATTAAATTGAAAAGTTTGCATTATGATCATTTTTCTGTTTTCTAAACTACTTCAATTATGAAAAGAATAAAGGAGTTTGGTGAAAACCTCCGACAAAAAAAAAAAAAAAAAAAAAAAAAACTGCTATTTTCCGTTCTGAAATTTTGTTTATCCTCTTGTCCTTCCAGAGAATTTTCGATCGTTTTCCCTGAGAAAAAAAATATCTGGAGTGAGTTGTAAAAGAAACTTGGAGAAGGCTAATTAAGATCAAGCTAAATTGGATTCTAACATTGGATCCTTTCAGTCTGGAATACAGATTCTGATCGGTATTTTTCGTCCCGGTAATTTTTGGGGGTCCCGAAAAAATTGTCTATTCCCATAAAGATGTATCTTATGACGTTACGTTCTTTTTAAATATTTTTCCTTATCTTGAGAATTAATTTCTTTAGGATTCTTGGCGATTTTTATTCATTTTCGGAAAAATTTCCGATAATTCAAGGAAAAACTTGAAATTTTCCAAAGAAACCGGATTTTATATTACCAGGAAAATCAAAAGCTATGAAATCAGGGACTAAAAATCGACTTTGGTCCCAGGAAATTCCGGGGATTTTTCCCGGGATGCGGTAATTAAAAATTCCCAGGATTTTTTATAAAGGATGTGGGTAACTAAGGCCGATTTTTGGGCCCCCTAGAAAAAAAATTTTTTTTCGTCTAAAACTTCATCTGAGACGCCCTTAACATACTGACACCGGTCGCACAAAGTTGCGCTCATGCGTTCCGGAGATATAGCCAGTGGTCAAGTTCGCCATTGTGCGCACGTCGGACGGAAAACTTCTAATGACAGAAAACGCAGGTAACGCGAGGCCCAACCATGCGAGCTTTCCAATGGTTCCGTCCGAAGTGCGCACATAGCCTAAAATTGCACTCAAAAAATAGAATATGCCATTATCTGGCGAAGTCGGTAAAAGTCCCTAAATTCCTTTCAATATGTGTTGTATAGGAGTAAAAGCTTTCTTAAATTACATGTTTCAGTTTGCGCACGTGTGGCGGGCCCTAGTTAAATCCGATTTGCAAATTTTTAACTTCGATTTTTCAGTATTTTTCGGTCTGAAGGAGGCAAATTTTTCACTAGAATTAACTATTTAATGTTAAAACCGATCGATTGGACCCTTTTCCAACATCGAATATTCTCAGTTTTACTTCGAAATGATTTTTTTAAAATTCGATTATTTATTTCAAAACTACCTGTTTCTTTCCATGTTCTAGAGCAATTTTAAAAAACGCGGAGTGAAACAAGTAGTTAGAAAGAAATAATCGAATTTTAAAAAAATCATTTCGAAGTAAAACTGAGAATATTCGATGTTGGAAAAGGGTCCAATCGATCGGTTTTAACATTAAATAGTTAATTCTAGTGAAAAATTTGCCTCCTTCAGACCGAAAAATACTGAAAAATCGAAGTTAAAAATTTGCAAATCGGATTTAACTAGGGCCCGCCACACGTGCGCAAACTGAAACATGTAATTTAAGAAAGCTTTTACTCCTATACAACACATATTGAAAGGAATTTAGGGACTTTTACCGACTTCGCCAGATAATGGCATATTCTATTTTTTGAGTGCAATTTTAGGCTATGTGCGCACTTCGGACGGAACCATTGGAAAGCTCGCATGGTTGGGCCTCGCGTTACCTGCGTTTTCTGTCATTAGAAGTTTTCCGTCCGACGTGCGCACAATGGCGAACTTGACCACTGGCTATATCTCCGGAACGCATGCGCGCAACTTTGTGCGACCGGTGTCAGTATGTTAAGGGCGTCGCAGATGAAGTTTTAGGCGAAAAAATTTTTTTTTTCTAGGGGGCCCAAAAATCGGCCTTAGTTACCCACATCCTTTCGAAGATTTATTCGGGATTCGCGAAGTAAATTTGAAGAAAAAGATTGTAGTCCAAACATTTTTCATGAAGTTGGAAGTAAGCCTTCAAACGAAGAACTTCTAACGGCTCGCCCCCTTTCCGCTCAGGCTAACGCTGAAAAAGCTACATCCGCCAGGAACTGGATTTATGATGGGATTTTCCCTGAGAAGATAACCTGGACATTTTCCTAGTAATTTGACACTGAGTACTTCATCTTCATTTGCTAGTCTATCCATTATGCTGTCACTAGTCTTACCTCTTAATATATCTAACTTCACAATTTGTAACCAGATGACAGTGTCATTCGCGAAGTAAAAATCGGCTAGATCCCGGAAAATTTCTAGGAATTTCTATGAGTTGACGGCGATTTTCCCTGATTTGGGAAGTAAAATTAGCCTGAATTCCGAGAAATCCCCGGGATTTTTATGGAATTAACGGGGATTTCTCGGAATTCGGGAAGTAAAAATCGGCGTGGATCACGGAATTTTCCACGAATTATCGGGAATTTTCCCAAAAGTGCTTCAAAATTGGGAAAAATCGGGAAAAAAATTAATCTCAGGATTCGGGATTGAGAAAAGGAGGTAAATTGCTAACAAACGAGAATTTCCTCCTACGTGAATCATGGTACAGTTAATTAATCAGAGACATTTTGTCTGGCACTGATTTTATTTGTCTGTTTTATTTGATTGGCTGAATTTTTTTTTTTTTAAATCCCAGAACGATTAAGGCAGATTTCCTGGATTCATTGGGATAGTCTAAGGTATAGAAACTTATTCCCCTTAAAGGTACATTTATTTTGCACCCTCTGGTTCACCATTCATCTTGCTTTCCCACATTTCTGCAAACGAAAATTTCGTCCTTCCAAGCTTAAATCTAAGAGATTAAAAAATTCTAGATCTCTTCTTTTAACCTAAAAATATCAAATCATGTCAGAGTAAAAAAAAAAAAAAACCACTCAAATCTTTCCGATAAAAAATTAATACTTTAAGCTGCGAGGAAAAAAAAAGAGAGAGAGGGTTTTCCTACAATAAAAATACATCATCACGTTCACTCATCCACTATCCCGGAATGTTCATGAAATCAAATGGGAGGTTCTTTTTATTGCAATAATTTCAACTTATGATTCATAAAACACCGTACACTTTTCCCTTCTAAAAATTGAATGCCGTCCAAAAGCTGCAAACCACTTTTTTTTTTTCTTTTTTTTTTTAACACCATTTCGGGGGTTTATGAAAAGGATCGATAAGGAATAGTGTCGAAAAAAACTTTCGACCCTTTTCCTAAAATTCGGTTCGAGTAGGCCCAAGAGCCGGTCCACCTACTCAAATCGAACTTTAGGAAAAGCTTCGGCATGAAAAGCATCGGAAGGAAAAGGATCGAAAATTTCTTCGGCCCATTTCATACCACCCCACCCCCAATCTGAGATTTTTTTCCTATAACAAAAAATCTTGTTTAAAAATGTCAACACTTTCGTAGAGATCAAAATTTACAACATTATAAAATGATAATACAATGACGTGGCTTTTTAAAAGAGGAAAATTAAAATGAAAGAAAGGCTTTTTTTTTTAAACCGGCAAGGGCCGGATTGAAAAACACTGGTTTCAAACAGCAGCACGTTTTATTAATGCCTTAAGGAATATGATTGGCTCGCATCCGTTGGAATGTAATTTTCGTTTTACGCGACAAAGATAAAATTCGAACGTTTTATGGTCCACACACGTAAGGTGAAAATAGAGGGTTTTTTTTTCTTTTTATTTTTAATGCACGTAAAATAAAAAGTTCAAATATACGATTTTGGAATCGCTCTTCTTACGTGCGATAATAAATTCACTCGCGTTTTTTTTTTTTTTTCTTCTTTTCGTTACCGTATCTCCTGGAAAATCACGAGAAGAGTTCGTGTGATCGTTGCTGGGAAAAATGGAAACTGGAAAACGGGAAAGAGGAAAAAAAAATTACGGTGTTTTCCTTTTTATCCAGTTCGTCCGTTCGAAAAAGATGTGCTTGAATTTTAGAAAAATCACGTTTAAATTATAGGAAAAAATTGGACATGCATAAAAAATGCATAAATTATGTGTAAACAACATAACATTTTTCACCGGAAAAGATGTTTTTCATCCTCTAATATAATTAAAAACATTATGCATAAATTCTGTATTAATTATGCATATTCAAATGTTAATGTGTAAAAATATAAATATATAAAAATTGTGTAAAAAATTATGCATATCCAAATTTTAATGCTTAAAAAATTATGCATATCCAGATTTTTATGCTTTAAAAATTATGCATAAATTTTGCATTAAATATGCGCATCGAAACCTTAAAGCTTAAAATATGTGCATAATTTTTTTTAAAAATATGCATATTCAAATAAAGACCCAGCGGGAAAAACGATCAGATCCCATTTCGGAAAAATCGTGGCAAGTAGTGTTCGATTCAGCTAGATTTCTGCCTTTCGAAAGAAAACAAAAAACAGTCTGAAAATAAAATATGGACATACAGTCGGCCTTAGATAATAGAATCCATAGATAGGACAATAGCTTCAGAAAATGTTCATATGGGCATCCATAAGCTAAACACGAGGTAGGCTCAATTTTTTCGGACCAAAACAAACAATGTAAATAGAATAGGAATGTCCGATCTATGGATTCTATTATCTAAGCAGTCGGCTGATGTTTGTTTATTTGTATAAAATGAAAGCAGCTGACCGTTTTTCCTGTTAATCTTAATTTAATCAATAAATGTAAAAGCGGACGAATAGGGTGACGAAGAAATAAGAACCAGGGGGGTGCATCTCTTACGGAAGATTTGGTTCTTCGGCCATGCTGAAATCCACAGCCTTCTGTAATTTGGATGACATATGTTCTGTCGCCTATATATAAGAACACTTGTTTTGGCTATCGCAGTTGGTTTGTTGCAGTGGCTAAATGTGGTAAAGCTACTGCCTACCAACCAATCGGTCGTGGGTTCGATTCTAGGCTTTTTTTTTTCTTTCTTAAGAATTTAGCGCCATCTAGCGAGTCGGATGACAAACTAAGACCTCTCGTTTGCGGAACCAATTTTCAACATTGAGTCACATCTCTACGTAGTTTTATTTGCTCTGTGATAAGAACCAGGGATGGTTTATTGTATTTAAAAATGTGATCATTTTTATAAATCGATTTATTTCGTGTTGTTACTCTTTGTTAGCAAAAAACTTTTTCAAAACTTAAAATTCATCTTTTATTACATCTCTTATTAATTATAACTTTGAAAAGACACCTTTGGCTCACTGCATTAAAACAGCTCAAGTAAAAGCTCTCATATTCAGTGACGAGTACCAGTTAGAAATGCAAGAAATATCTCAAGACATTAAAAATGTAAAAAAATATCAGCTAGGGAGAAACATTAATGATGAAATGAGGATTTTTACGGCAAACTAAATCCGTTAGGGGGGCTCTGGCTGCTATCCTAAGATGGCGGCCGGCTTCGGATTGGTCAATAAATATTCCCTTCTCATATTAATGTCATTTATTAACCAATCCGAAGCCGGCCACTATTTTACCATGATAGCAGCCAGAGCCCCCCTAGCGGAAAAATCCTCATTGCCCACCTGCAAACACTTACACAAAATGCATCAAAATTACCACAAATCTTAAATAATGTGATGGGTTTTAGAGATAAATTAACTCACAATTTATACATCTGGGACTACTGGCTTGCCTAAAGCAGTCATTATTATTCCTCATCATATAGGTAACAGAAAAATTGAAATATGAGCCCCGTTGCTTATAGGGAAAAATTTTTTTTTAAATATTAACTTTCTTCTGATGGAATCACTGGCAAAAGATTCCCTGATGAATACCAGGGAAGATGATGTAGTTTACAACCCCTTACCTTTATATCACACAGCAGGTGGCATGATAAAGTCTTCGGGACCGTTATGCCATAAAATTCTCGGCTTCCGCCTACTGGCCCCACTGCATTCGATACCGCTGCACGGCAAGGAAACGAAAAATCAAAGTTTAAAACCAAAAGATGAAAGGCTGCGTCACTTATTCACGATTGCCGCGATACTAACGTTCACGACGTAATTAAGCCTTAGGAAATTAAAACCGACTCTCGAATACAAAAATCTATTTGAGATCACTTATCTTTCAATAATATTTCGCTTTTAATTTAATTACCAGCTTAAAAACTTTAATAAATAACGCCAAGTAATCTAAAAATTACTTATTAAAATAAAAAACCTCAAGAAATTCGAAATCCTTCATTTTTTCGTCAAACTTTCACAGTTAAACAGTGATTAAATGGAAAAACTATCAGCTATTTTCATTTTTCATAAATAAACAAGCATCAGCTGACTGCATGTCCATATTTTATTATCAGCCTGTTTTTTGTTTTCTTTCCGATTCGAGTAACGACAGGAGGTTTCACCGGTGAAGGCCGAGGGTGGGAAGAGGGACTTACCTGTTCTTTCGGTGGACGTTCATCGCTTTTACCGGGAACTTTTACTGTCTTTACGGTGGGACTTACCTTGTCGGTTTGGCGCTCATCGGTAGAGGGCGGCGAGATTGCCACGATTTTTCCGAAATGGAATCTGATCGTTTTCCCGCTGGGTCTTCAAATGTTAAAGCTTAAAAAAATATGCATAAATTTTGTAAAAATTATGCATATCCAAGTGTTAATGCTTAAAAAATTATGCATATTCAAATGTTAATGCTTATGCTTAAAAAATTGCCTATTTTGTAAAAATTATCCATATCCAGATTTTTTATGCTTAAAAAAATTATGCACAAATTTTGCATCAATTATGCATATCCAAATGTTAATGCTTAAAAAATTGCCTATATTTTGTAAAATTTTGCATATCCAGATTTTCATGCTTAGAAACATTTTGCATCAATTTTGCATATCCAGATTTTCATGCTTAAAAATATTATGCATAATGAAATTTAAGAATTTACGAGAACAAATTTCATTTACTGCTTTTTAAACCCAGCAAAGTTCCTATTCTGTGTTCACATTTCCTATCTTTCTACCCTGCTCCGGTTTTTTCCCGCCAAAATTTCTTAGCATTTTCCTATGCTGGGTTTAAAAAGCAGTAAACGAAATTTTTTCTCGTAAATTCTTAAATTTCAGCTACTTGCTTACGGGCTTATCCCATATTTTGTATTTGTTTTGCAAAAATTTTGTACACTTTCTGCATAACGTTTTCGTACGGAATTCGGGTACCGGATTCAGCAGTGTGTACTGTGAACGGAGACAAAATTCGAAACGAATTCTTTACACTTTAGTCCTATAAAAAAAATCCCCTTTACTTTCGATTTATTTCAATAAAAATAAAATACAGAAAAAAAAGCCGATAAAGAAACGCATTTTAGTAAGGTGCGATGGTAAGTTTCTCTGTAGGACAGAGAATTTCCTTTTTCCTTTCTATAAAAGTAATAAATTGAAATAAATTGAGATTGAGAACCTATCACTGGTTTCTACCCGGATTTTTTTTTCCTTGTGTTTACTTTTGAAAATTAAAAAAAAAAAAAGGTTTTCCTTATTGGAATTATAATCGAAAAATAAAATCCGACGAAAAAAAAAGGCTCAAAAAAGTGTACACGTGTAATTAATTTTAGTGACAAATATATCTGAGTGATAAATCACAGAAGAAACAGAATTTGCATTTCTTTCTGATCCAGTTCATCCAATTACATTAAAAACTTTCGCCCGTTTTAATTCATTTATCTGCTATTTTTATCCCCCTCCCCCCTCCCTCCCCCTCTTCCCTTGTCGGAGCACTAATTACAAATGGATTCTATATCACAATATTTTTTTTATTTTTTATTTTTATTCGTTGTTGTCGAGTTTGAAATCGATTTTTCGGGGAAAATAAAATTAATGCTTAATTCGATGGGATGGTCGGGGGTGATGAAAATTTTCGATCCGGAAATAATAATAAGAAAATTTTCCTTTTGTCCCAGTTTCCGATCAAAGTTGCGAGTTTTCTTCTACTTCTTCTTCTTGTTCTTCCCTCCGTTTGAAAATCATTGCCAAGGGAACTGCGTGTCTTTGTTCCTAAAACCAGTATCACGAAATGGTTTGTTAGTTTTACAACTTTTACATTTACAAATAATGATGGGTTGAGGGGGAAATTTGACAAAGTTCATTTTCTCTTTCTGCTTGGCATAATTTTAAAGTTAAAACAATTATTAAGGGAATAAATTTTATATACAAGTTGGGAAAAAGTTGAATTATCGTCAGAAAATAGACATTTTTTTTTTTTTTTTGATTGCTGTGTAAGATTATATTACTCCCGTTTATTAGCCTGTAATAAACCGGAAGCACTAAAAAAGAGAGAAAACTTTGAAAAAGTGATCGCATAAAAAAATGCTTCAGTCTTTTTTTTTTAGAAATAAACCTTGGAAAAAAGGTAAAAAAAAAAAAAAAAAAGAGGGAATAACTATACGCGGAAAGAAGGGCAAAGAAAATTATCATTAAAAGTTCTTTTCTCCCTTTTCCCGGTGCCCTGTGGTGGGATCCTCATGAATAACACGGAACGAATATACGTTCTGTTAAAATTCAAAAAGACTAATATTTGCAGTACCTTTTTTGTATTTTCCACGGTTCGATGTATTGGTTGAAAAAAAAAATGAGGGGAGGAAAAAAGGGTTTAAAAGAATTTTTTTTATTTTTTTTTTATTTCCTAAAAAGTTTAACGGTATAAATCAACATTTTATTTCAAAGTGTTTGATATATTCTTTTATGAATATTTCCGATGGCGATATATTTATGGAGAAAATGGAATACATTACGGGGAGCATTTAAAAAGTAGGAGATGAATTCTAATCTGGAGTTATTCGTAATTCCGTCCCCTTCGCACTTTAGTAAAACATTGATGTGGTGTCTTTTTATTATAAGTTTGGAAGGGCAAAGCTTCCATTTATAGAGAGTTGTGTGTGAATTCCTATCTTTGCAGGCAATTTGCTACCTTTCACTTTTATTTATTTATTTGTTTATTTATTATTTTTTAAGGCTTTTCTTATTTTTTTATTTTTTATTTTTATTTATTTTAAACTCCATAACAAAACTTTCGTTTATCGGATTTGTCATTGGGATCTTTTGAGCTGGTGTAATGCCACATTTTACGGCAAATACCAGCACTCTGCTAGAGAGCATACTGCTTTCTTTATAAGTTGTTCCCTTAATTGTTTGTAAAACCCCTCTGTCCCCTTAATTTTTTTTAATTTTTTTAATGAAAAAAAAATGTAGGAGAGGAATAGAAATTAAAAAAATGATAAAAAAATAATAGAAAATAATTGGAAATAAGAAAAAGATAAAAAGGTAAAAACCTCATAACCCAAACCCATGCCATACCATGCCAAACCATACCCATACCATACCATACCGTACCATACCACATCCATACATACCTATACCATAGCCTTGCCCAAACCCATTGCCCAAACTCAAACCTCGTTCTGGAAGCTTTTGGACTGCGTTGCGGCTGCGACGATTCCTCTAGCTGCGATGATTCCTCTATGGCTGCTATTGTAAAAACAAAAAACAAAAAAAAAAAACGATTAAAAACGGGGGGGCTTGGAGACCCTCACAATGGAGTTTATCTCCCGCGGTATGATTGCAATAAGAAAATTAATTATTTTAAATTGTAATGTTATTATTATTACTATTTTTGTTTTTTTGAGCTTTGAAAAAAACATTCTTCCTCTACCACATAAAAATTTTTGATCATGCTCCACAGTCGAAAAGCCCAAAACTGCCTCTTTTTACCCTTTTCCCTGAAAAATTAAAACCAAAAATTAGAAAAATTAAGTTGTGGCTAGTTTTGGTCCGCCTGAGGAATAAATCCTCATACTCTCAGATTTTTGAGAGCGTTCCCCTATCCGCCACCTGGGGAGGCGCCCGATGGGGGACTAGCCAAAAACCCCACACGGGTTGGGGGGAAAACTCGGAGTCCGCGCCCGACCGAGTTGTCCCCCCAAGCCAGCGTCAAAGGATTACATCCGCCAAACGGCACGAGTCACCAACCCCGTACAGAGCGACATAAAAATGACGTCCTTTTCACATCGATCTGCACGACATTGGATCCGCATGACGTAAGGAAGACTTTACTCCTCAAGCTGACAACTTAAAACTAATACAACCTAAAACTAATACAACATTTTATACAATTTACAAAACAGTTTACAATACTATCCTAATTTACAATACTAGTTACTAAACTTAACCTAAACTAAAATTAAGATTGTACAAATGTACAATGTGCGGCATTGGACATTCATACAAGACGAGATTGTCATCTATACTCTTCGACAATCTTTACCGGTAAAACGAATCCGATCTTTTGTTTTTTGTAAATCGCTTAACCGCTTAAAAAAAACTCTAGCCAACAGCTTTTTAAATTATGCTGCTGTTATTTAAAACACGTCTTTTTTTTTAAGTTGTAAAAGGCCGTACCGGGTCATAAATTATTTTTTTAGATGGAAATAAATAAGTAAAAAATGAATGAGGGTAAAAAGATAGATGATAAAGACAAGAAGTTTGGTTTTGTAAAGCAAGACCAAACCTGAAGAGCTCATGCCAGACCTTTACCAAACTCCAACCAGTTCATGCCAAACCTTTACCAAACTCAAACCAGTTAATGCCAGACCTTTACCAAACTCAAACCTTGTTGACTGCGTTGAACCTTGACTGACCTGGACCTTGGCTGACGTTGGACCTTGAAGCTTGCTGACTGCTGTGTGGCTGCTCCTGAAATCAAAGAAAAAAAAATGCAAATTAAAAGGGGGGGGGGGCTTGGAGACCCTCACAATGGAGTTTATCTCCCGCGGTATGATTGAAATAAAAAATTTATTTTAAGCTTTAATCTTAATTCAAAATGAAAAAAAATTAATAATCTGTGATACTCTCATAATGGAGCTCATAAGAAATGTAAAAATTAAAAAAAATGAAAAAAAAAATTCGGATTTCCAGGAGAGGCCCGAAAGCCTTCCGAATAGGATCTCCGTTAATGCCCGCCGCATCGGAACCATGCCATCAGGTCGAGCCGGAGAGCCTTTCGGTAATACACCCAGTCATCCTTTTGAAAACCCTGGAGACTCTCACAATGGAGCTTATCTCCCGCGTAATCCATGCTCGAATCGAATAGAATACACAGCCTAATAAACTCTGCAGCTCCAAGAGAGGGGCTGACTCCTAACGTATAACGATTCGGGGGGAACTTAACACTAAACCCTTAAAACTAATACCACAAGGCCAGTCGCTGGGTCGATACATAGGCCTTCTACGATGGGAGGCTAAACCTCCTGGTTTACCTCCAAGCCGTTATTAAAAAAAAAAAAAAAAAAAAAATTAAATTAAAAAAAATTGAAATGTAGTTGAAAAAAAAAAACCGTGAATTAAAAAAAAACACTAAAAGTAAATTTAAATTAAATTAAAATGAAATAAAACCGACACTAAAAATAATATAATTTGAAAGTAAAAAAAAAATTAATTAAATAAAAAACTTTTTAATAAAAAATTCCGATGTGACTTCTGCGGCACTAGAAGCCACACTGAGGGTGGGAGCCTGAATCGAGAACGCCCTTGGATACGTCATGCGCAGACATGATGCGCAAAATCCAATATGGCTGTTCAAAAATTTTTAGAGTTAAATTTTTGTTTATTTAACATTTAATTTGACTAAGTATTAGTTTTAATTACGCTGTAATTAAAATTAATTGATTGCAACATTTCAAAATCTTAATTTAAATCTAAGCTTAGACGTCTAAAGAATTTAATTGACGAAAAAGGAAAAAGAAAAATCGGACGGAAATGTTATTTTGAATTTTGTAAACAAACCGCAATGTTGGCAGCATCGTTTCGTTTCGTGAACTTTCTCTAAAAATGGCTGCCGGTCTATTTCGTTTTGATTCATTGAGTCGATGTTTTTTGTATTTATTTTAATTTCGATATTTTAAATATGCAATCGCGTTCGGAAATATAAATAACGTTCATTTTATCGGAATTGAATGAAACATTGCTTGGTAAATTCGTGAAGTTAGCATTTTTTTACTAGATTTTTTTTTTTTTTGGTTGTGCGGTCGAGCAGTGAGCTTTGTGTGAACATGTTTTTGATTCCAAAGTCAAAAATCTTAAATTAAATTAGTAATTACCGTTTAAAGTTAACTTCCAACGATTGCGCACATTTTGTACATTTTGTGTTGCTCAAAAAATCTACTCTCAACGATTGCGCCCATTAATCTCAAAATCTCAAAATTAAAATTTTTACAAACTTTTGACCTAATTTGTTGCGCACTTCTTGGTCTAAGTTGTTGCGCACTTTTTGCACATTTTGTGTTGTGCACATTTCGTGTTGCTCAAAAAATTTACTCCCCTTGATTCTATGGAAGTTTACTTAAATTTTGACTATTTTTTTCAACTTTTGACGTAAATTGTTGCGCACTTTTTGGCCTAAATTGTTGCTCAAACAAATTACTCAGCGATTCTAAAGAAATTTCATTTCAACAAAAATCAAACATATCAAAAATAAAGCTAAAATTTGATAAACAAAAAACCAGAAGGAAAAAATATGATACTGGGATATGGGGGGGGGGGCATAGGACTAGGTCTATGGGGTATAACTAAATTGTTCAATTTTCGTTAATTACCATTAATTTTCCATTAATTTTTCTTTAATATTCGTTAATTTTTCCGTTAATATTCGCTAATTTTCGGTTAATTTCCGTTGATTTTTGTTAATTTTCCGTTAATTTAGGTTAATTCGCGATAATTTTCGATAAATTTTACTTAATATTCGTTAATTTTTCGTCATTTTCGTTAATTTTCAAAAAAGTAAAATTTGATAGGGAAATTTTTACTCTTCAAAAAGTTTCTAAATCCCTTTTTTTCTACATGTAGCCTAAACTGTTATTTTAATATTAAAATTTTAATCAAATAACCGCACTTTTCGCACCAAAAATTTTAAGTTTTTTGTTTCAAAAAAATTCGATTTTTTTGAGCAAAAACGCGCAAAAATTAATATAAATTAAATTAATAACATTTACCTAATTAATAATATTAATTTGAATCAATATTAAAGTTCATTAAATTTACACGAAATATCAATTTTTTAAATATCAATTTATTAAAATATTATATTAATTTTTGATGCGAACATCGCGACAGATCTTGGACAGACAGATCCCGACAACAAACCTTTTCTTTGACTTGACAACAAAGTCGACAACAACAAACCTCACAACAGTCGACCCGACAACAAACCTTTTCTTCGACTTGACAACAAAGTAAGGAGTCTCTAAGGGGATTTTTCGATTTCGCAAATCCCTCGCACACATTTTTCGCTCACGGAAAACATAAAAAAGCCGAAATATAAATAATAAATAAATAAATAAATAGTGCTTTGTTGACAATTAAGTTTATATAAAGGGTTGACGCACATCAAATTTTTTCAAGATACAAATGCAGTATATATAAAGAAAAAGAAAAAGCCGAAATATTCGAAACGCTTTCCTAAAATTTTCTTTGTTGCAGTTGCATATATGTATTTTTTTGGAGACTTTCCTTATTGCAATCGAAGCAAATTCTTTTTTGGCCACAGCCTTCAGCTGCTTATTGGATAGGAACAGTATTCGACTAAATGTACATTTTTGGCACATACAATGCACTTATGAGCCCCTTCTAGAAAATCGCCATTCGAACAAGCTATGCAAACGCCAGTCTCCTCATTTATCTGCTCTTTTGCAATATCATGAGAAGTAGATCTATCTTGTGACGATTTTACTACCCCTATTTAAAAAGTAGAAAAAAAGTTTCATTATATGAATTTTAACAATTGTTTTTACAAGGAAAATTTTCGGATCGCATTATTTAATTAAACAATCGGATATCGGGCATATCGGATATCGGATATTTAACAATTATATTTTAAACGAAGCAATGTGAAGCTAAATTACCTTCTTTATTCTTCTTTTCCAAATAAGTATTTCCTGTAGCAAGTATTTCCTGCTGATCCATGTTTTGCCCAGGATTTGCTCCGTTCATTGGCCCCCCCGCAAACCAAGCCAATTCTTTTTCGGCCATAGCCGTCGTTTACAGGATAGGAACGATTTTTGAGCAAATGCACATTTTTTTTACAAATGTAACATTTATTAGGGCTTGAAGCAAAATCTCCGTTTGGACCAGCTGTACAAATGCCATTTTTTGCAATGATCTGCTTGTCTACAAGTCGCGACGATGTTGGTGTTGCTAAACCTTTGGAAGAAAAAAATATGTAAAACCCCTCCTTTCCCCCTTGTTTGCAAAAGTTAGCCTTTTGAATACCCTCTCCGCCCCCCCCCAACTTGCTAACGTAATTTATGGACGGCCCCTCAGTAAATGTCCTTAACATTTAGCATTAACTGCATGCCATGTCGTCGATATTAACCAGCGGTCCATGCAAAAAGACCTTAAAAATTATTAAGATTCCACAGCGTTAATAATACGCTTTACGCTGATAAAAACTGATCTTCAACAACTCAGGGCACATTTAAAACTTCTTTTTTTCTTCTTCTTCTTCCTCTTCTTACGTTAGATATAACCTACGCTAAACTTAGATCCGAAGTAGAATAATGAAAATAAGTCAAACTTTATATAAAATTTCACCCCCCGAAAATTTTCCAACTTTTGATACGAAACATTATGAGGGTTTTTCTTAGGTCGTAATTTTACCCTAACCTTTATCTTGAGGCAATTTAACTAAATGATTAATTCGCTCCTGGATGTCGTTTCCACTTTATCCTTCATTCAAAAAAAAAATTGCACTGCGATTTTTTTAACGGAAAAAAATTTAAAAACAGCCAGAATTATACGACATTGCAAATCCTCTTGGATCTAAATTAAAATTAAAAATAAAATTATGCCGCCGCAAAAAGTTTTCCCTTTTCCAATTTTTTCTTTTTTTTTCGTCTCCTTTATCCCCCGCTTTTAAAGGAAATAATTTTTTAACAAATAAGCAAACAAGTTTGGACTTAATTAAACTTAGAAAACCGGAGGATTTTGACCTCCGGGGCAGTTTAAAAAGATTAGGATGGAATAAACTTCTGTAATGACAAAAGCTTCTCCCCAGCAGTAAATCCTTAATGATTTTGAAACTAGTCGGAAATTTAAAGAGACTTCATTGGGGTTTAAACGGAAAGACATGGTAATTTTCATCTTTTGCTTGATAATTTGAATCTAGTTTTCAAGTAAAAGCTCGAGTGCAAATCCGAAATGGGGTTCATTTCATAAAAGACGCAAAATGTTCCTACTTAAGGCATTTATTGTTGGTTTTGGAGGGGAGTAGCTTTACTATCAATAATTGCGGAAAGTTTATGCTTTTAAAAGTTGAAATTTTAACAGGAACGTTCGGATTAGGGGTGGGTGGTGCCAAAATTTGCAATGGTCGTGACATTGTGTTGAATATTCGGAATTTCGCGATGCCGCTTTATTCTTTCACTCAGACTCTCCATAAATCATCTTTAAGTTTGAGTCGTCCGCCCTTAATCCTTTGCCGCCAATAAGTTCATATATGGACCCATGGATTTTAATGCCCAAACGCTTTTGGGTCCATTTGGACCCATTAGTTTTGCAACCCTGTAAAGCTTTAATTTTCTTGAAAAATTGTAGAAACCGTGTAACTAAAGTTATTTTAAACTGCTAAAACCGAATATGAAGTTAAAATTTTTTAAAAACCAAAATTCAAGATTGCGGATGGTTGGTAAAATATTACAGATTTTTAATGTTCGAATTTTGTAAACTCTTTATTTATTGTTATATTTATTCTTATAAACTTAAAAATGCAAATAAATAACGGCTGAACAGTCAATTATGCAATATTCAACAAGAGCACTTCGCCTATGTTTAGCTTATGGACAGAACAGATTTTTCTCTGTAATGGCGTTTATAAAATTAAAAATAATAAAAACGAAATATTTTTGGGGATTTTTCGAACTGCTAATTCTGAATTTGAAGTCCAAATTGTGACAAAATTGAAATTAAAGATGACGGACTATTAGCTTTTAAAATTTTCAGTTTTCTTTATTGTTATTACTCGAAAAATAATCGGTTTTCGATAATTAAAGGCTAGTTAATTTTCCGGGAGGCAATCAATTTAAATAAAGTTGATTTTCTGGGGGGCCACTAGTGCCCCCACGTAAAAACTAATTTCAGATTCGGAATCAGCTACCTCCCAAACCCCTTAATGCATACAAACAATATTAAACATTTTTCGGGAAAAAGATTTAAAAAATTAAAATGGAGTTTGCATCACCGGTTGCATAACTGAGCAATAACGGGCGCATCACTTTTTTTTTTTTTTTTTTTTTTAATCTCCCTTTGGCCTAGTGCTTCACCTCTACAGAAAAATAATTTTTGGGAGAAATGGCCATTTATAATTTGTTATAAAATTTTATAACAAAAATTATTTTCAGTTTTTTTCTCATGAAAAATGTTTAAAAAAGAGCCTATAAAGTCCCCATATGCTAAATATAGTGCAATTCAAGCATAAAATTAATATATTGCTCAGTTAAAAATTTTAATTATAAAATTTTATGATCGGCCAAAACGTTATAGAATTTTATAACGCACTTTTTCTTATGCTAGGCTATATCCAAATTTTGAACTTTGGCCGGCAAAGAGTTAAGCTAAGTGGAAATAAAACCTTTAAAGAATTTCAGTGTTTAAAAGAAGGCCTAAAGCTCAAAAAAAGTACAATTAAAAATGTTTTGGACTTCATATTCGTAATCTACGCAGAATTTCCGATAGGAAGCCAGAAAAAAAATTTTTCAGAAGGAAACCAAATTTTTTTTTTTTTTCAGAAAGAGTTCTTATTTTTGCCCTTATATGGGCTTTTCAAAAACTTTAAGGCGTCATTGCGTGACCTCAAGATGTTTTTTAAAAAATTTGAAAAAAATTAGGGTTAATAGTACAATAAGGCATCAATATCCGGTTTTCAAATTGAAAAATTCGGGTTTTTCGACCCACCCTGGTACACCTACACAACTAATAATTTTTTATTTTTTTTTATTTTTTATTTTTTTTTTCCCCCGCGAAAAATCTTGGATTTTACTGCTTCCTTGGTAAGGTAGGCCTGAGCGTGTTCATTTTGGCCATCCCCGGATTTATGTATGCAAGAATGGGAACCTCGATCAAATTCCAATCAGTTTCGGTTTTCACTGTGTGAAGACGTTGTCGATCGATCTCCTCGTCAGGATGTTAAGATTGTTTTGGGCGATTGTAATGCAAAGATTGGTCGGGAGGAAGCATTACGGCCTACGATCGGTCTCCATAGTTTGCACCAGCATTCAAATGATAACGGCCTGCGTCTAGTCAGTTTTGCCTCTGCTAGGAACATGTCGGTGGCCTCAACAAAGTTTCCCCACCGTGATATCCACAAAGGAACTTGGAGGTCGCCAGATGGAAGAACTATCAACCAAATAGACCACGTATTGATAGACCGTCGACATGGTAGCATGCTGCTAGACGTACGCAGCTGGAGAGGCGCCGACACGAACTCGGACCACATGTTGGTGTCCTGCCGCATGGCAATGCGAATTTCGAAAAACCCTGAGAGGCAGTACCGAACGATACGGCGTTTTGACACGCTTAAACTGGAAAACGAAAATACTGCGACCAGGTTCCAGCTGGAATTACGGAACCGTTTTGCTGCCTTAGATCTGGATGCGGAGGGCGTCAATGAATGTTGGGAAAAAGTAAGGAGCGTTACGGAGGGTACAGCATTGGCGGTGCTTGGACTCCAGAAACGTCGGAAAACCAAACCGTGGTTCGATGAAGACTGCGAGAGGGCAGTAGCGGCACGTGGTAACGCGAGGCTACTTGCACTTCAGGATGCCGATAATCAGGCTGCACAAGACGAGTACATTGCACAACAACTTATTACTCGGAATCTGCTAAAGTCAAAAAAGAAACGGTTTGAGACGAATCTGGTGGAAGAACTTCAAAACGTGAGCACTTTCAAAAACAGTCGCCAGTTTTTCGAACGCCTGAAAAAATTTCGAAATGGGTTCCGTCCTAGTACGGGAAATATCAGGTCTGCGGCTGGAGATCAATTAACCGATCCGCACCAAATACTGGAACGATGGAAGGAGTATTTTGAAGACCTGTTAAATGCTCCCCTACCGGCTGATCCATTGCCTCATGTAGAACCAATGGCAGGTCCATTCGAGGAACCTCCGATTTCCCTCGAGGAAGTGGAGAAAGCAATAGATAGGCTGAGATCTAGGAAAGCCAGTGGGGTTGATGAACTCCCTGCGGAGCTGTGGAAGCACGGAGGTAAGGAAGCTTGCAAAGTTCTGCACACACTTATCTCGAAAGTATGGGTATCTGAAGAACTGCCCGACCAATGGAAAGAGGCTTTGGTCGTTCCCCTTCACAAAAAGGGTGACCGGAAAGACTGTGCAAACTACCGGGGAATCTCGTTACTTTGCACAGCCTACAAAGTACTCTCGAATATCCTACTGCATCGGCTACTACCGTTGTCGGAGGAAGTCCTTGGGGAATATCAATGCGGCTTCAGATCCAATCGCAGCACTACCGACCAGATTTTTACACTACGGCAGATACTGGAAAAGAAACGCGAATATAATAGCGAGGTCCATAATCTGTTCGTCGATTTCCGGAAAGCTTATGATAGCATTCACCGTGACGGCCTTTATAATGTCATGGCTGAATTCGGCTTTCCGAGGAAGCTAATACGAATGACGGCGGTATGTCTAAGCGGTGTAAGATCTCGGGTCGTTGCAAATGGTCGAATAGGTGGTGCTTTCGCTGTGAACACCGGACTCAGGCAAGGGGACGGGCTTTCACCCCTCCTCTTCAACCTGGTTCTTGAGAAGGTAGTACGTTGCTTGGAGAACGTCCCCGGAGGCGTGAACCTGGGCGGATGCATTAAGGAATTAGGCTATGCCGACGATCTCGATTTGCTCGGGGAAACCCGAGAAGATGTTCGACGGCTTTGCGGAGAACTTTTGGAAACGGCAAGTAGGGTAGGGCTTGAGGTAAATGAGGGAAAAACCGAATATATGGTAATGGCCGAGGAAAGGATGGATGAGGGCCCTCTGGACGTCGGTGATCTAAGGTTCGAAAACGTAGAGGAATTTCGGTATCTTGGGTCGACCGTGACGAGCGACAACGATATGAACCGCGAGGTTATGTTGCGAATTCAGAGTGGTAACCGCTGTCTCTTCTCGGTAGGTCACCTTCTGAGTAGTAGAGTCCTATCCAGGCGAGCCAAACTCCGTATTTACAATAGCGTGATTCGTCCTTGCGTCCTTTACGGCTGCGAAACATGGAATCTTACCGTTCGTATGCAGAAGAGGCTTTTAGTGTTTGAGAACAAGGTTTTACGTCGAATTCTGGGACCTAAAAGGGATCCGGTCACGGGACGTTTTCGAATGCGACCCAATGAAGAAACTCGTCAGCTCACTGGTCAACCCTTGATTACTAGTGTAATCAAGTCGCGACGCCTTCAGTGGGCGGGACATGTCGCGCGTGCCCCCCCTAACCGGTACATCAGGCAGGTCTTAGACGGAATACCTACTAGCACTAGGCTTCCAGGCAGACCGCGACTTCGCTGGGAAGATAACGTGAAAGCGGATGCGGAACTGTTGGGAGTTCGCCAGTGGAGAGAGACCTGTCAGGAAAGAGACGACTGGGACCCAATTGTTGATGCGGCGTTAGGGCTTCGAGTCCTGTAGATGGTCTTGTGTCTTCCTTGTTTCCCTTTCATGTCCTTTACATGTTTTCTTCCTTTCACCCTTTCCCCTTTTTCTTTTTCTTTATATGTTAATTTATTATGTCCACGTTATTTTATTACCTATGTGTTAATTTATTTTTTGTGTTAATTTATTTGTGTGCTCGTTTCTAAAACTCTTCAATCTGTCTCCTTTTTCTATTTTTTCACCTTTTTACCACAAGACCTCCGCCAATGTATGTATGTATGTATGTACTGTGTGATTTAATTAGCATCCGTTCGGTCCTACCCACTTCTTCCAAGAATGTTATTGAATAGATAACCGGTTTACATTTTCGTTTGGATCCGAAATCAGTGCATAATAAAAGCGAAGACACTTCGTATTCGTTAACCTTTTCCAACGATATTGTTAAATGCTGCGGTCTGTTGAACTGAAACCACTCGAAAACCGGCTTTTCCCCCTTGGGCTGATTAAAATCAATTCAGGGTCTGGCAAGCAAGGAAGCAAAGCAAATGAAACTCAACTCCGGCTTTCGATATTATTTATTTTCTTCTCACTCTTCTCTTCTCTTTAATAACTCCCGATCTCTCGCCGCAATCCGGTTATCACTCCACACCCATCTTAGAAATAGGGGAAAAAAAATCTTTTTTTTTTCTTTTTCCCCGGCTTCTTATCTTTTTCCCAAATCGACATTATATTTTAGAATTCTTTGAACAAAAGACCATTTCTTTCACGCTGGCATAACAATACTGAAACAATAATTCTTCCAGGAAACAATGTCGTTTATCTTTCTCATATATGTATTCTCCGCCTCCTCTTCCCCCCCCCCCCCCCCGTGTTTTCCTCTCGTTGATAAAATTTTGTCATATGCCATGGAAACAATAACATTATTAAATGTCTTCGATGACACGACATTAGGGAAAACGTCGTTGACTACAAATTGAGATATTATCTGCTTACGAGCATGAATATAAGCCTTGGGTAAATGATGTGAGGAGGGTGATGTAAGGAAAGGTGTTGTGAATTTTATATCGTAATTATATTTTCCAAAGAGGATCGGGCTTTTCCCCCCCTTTTTTTTCTTGTCGGAAAATAAATGATTATGGGAGGGAAACGTTGAGTATCGTCTCGGATTTCAGGTAAAACTTCGTAAAAAAATTTTGTAGAATAATTTTTTAAGAAATTCCTGTTCGTTTAAAATCGTATTTTTTTAAAAATGGATGAACATAATACCATAGGGTTTCATACAAAAAAAGTAATGCAAAAACTGTATAAAAAGTTTGCAAAATAAGCACAAAAAACTAATATAAAAAATGTATTATGTTTGTATCATTTATATAAAAATTTGGACATGATCAAGAAATTTTGGCGGGAAAAAACCGGAGCAGGGTAGAAAGATAGAAAGAAATTTTCGAGAAAAATTAACAACTCGTTCCCATGGAAGACTCGAACCCCCGTCTTCCCGTTTGACCCGGGCTGTTCTAAACCTCTAAACTAACGGGCTGAGATGCCAGTCTTCTCGAAATGTCGGCAATGTTGTTAATTTTTCTTGAAAATTTTTTTCTATCTTTCTGTTTTTTTCCCTCCAAAATTTCTTAGCATTTTCCTATGCTGGGTATTTAAAAAGCAGTAAACGAAATTTTTTCTCGTAAATTTTAAATTTCAGATCCATGTATGTCCTTCTGTATTATAGGTATGACCTACCATTGAGAAAAAAGTGGCGGGGCTCTGTAGCCATGATATTCAGCCAAAAATGCCAAGTTTTGGTATAAAATAAACGCATCGAAAAAATTTTGTTTTTTAAAGAACCGTTCAAGTTCTTTTCCACAGGTAAAAAATTTTGTGTTAAAAGTAACACAAACTTATGTCAGAAACGCCCCACATATCTTTTTTGTTGTTTTGTTTATGTTTACCTTTTTGAAAAAAACAACATAGAAAAGTTATGTGGACCATTTCTGACATATTTGTTATTATTTACAAAAACTTTTTTACGGTTTAAAATTAGTTACAGCAATGATAAACTTTATCTTTTGCGGAAGCTCGTTATAAAACTTACCAGGCACGTGCCTGGTAAGTTTTATAGTAAGGCACATATGTGCCAGGCACATATGTGGCTGTATTACTGGTAGATGCAAGAGGCGCGTTACTGGTAGATGCAAGAGGCGTGTTACTGGTAGATGCAAGAGGCGCGTTACTGGTAGATGCAAGAGGCGCGTTACTGGTAGATGCAAGAGGCGCGTTACTGGTAGATGCAAGAGGCGCGTTACTGGTAGATGCAAGAGGCGCGTTACTGGTAGATGCAAGAGGCGCGTTACTGGTAGATGCAACAGGCGCGTTACTGGTAGAAGCAGGGGAAGCTCGGTTGGCTTCGGTTCAAACCGGGGAGCTTTATGTGTCGGTACACAGATTTTATCTTTATGTCTGGTATTATAAGCATTGCTGTCCTCCAATTTCGTGATTTTATTGAGGTCTCCGAGAAGTTATCCACTCCTTGATGTAAATTGCATGGACAGTTAAGGTATTATCGTCACAAAAATTTTGACGCAGTGTTTCGTTCCTTAGTGCTCTCGTCTGGAGCTTGAACACTCTGTTTAGGTTATTAGTTGAAAAACCCTGAAGTATGTTATACGCTCTTGTTATGCAATATGTTATATAGTTATCTGCCCTAAAAGGGTCTCCTTTTTACTTTCGAGTGGCCGCGAAGCGGGCGCGAAGAAAGTATTGCCGTGGTCGAAAAAGGGAAAATCGTTAATCCTGCGAGTTTCTACATGAAACTTATATAGTTATACTTAGAATAAAATTCTGAGTTCCCGGTTGTCCGCCTCGTACGCCTCGTACGTCACGTACGCCGCGTACGCCCGGAGCTTTTTCTCCGCTATTACGCATCGGATCAAAAGGAAATTTTGCACACGTATTTTTCGTCGAAAAATAAGAGGGGGTCTTTTCTTATTTTTTAAAAATTTAAAAAATTACGTAAACGGCAAATATTTGAACTTTTAAATTTGGTTTTCTTCTTGTGACGATAAATCTCGAACCCGGCTACAAATCATCACCAATTTTCGTACTGTAGTAGATATTGGTCAAAGTATCATACCATCAAAATTTGGTTGAATTCGGATGATTGGTTCACAAATTATGAGGATTAGGCTACGTGTAAACTAGGCCTAAAAATCGATATCTCGAATGACGTAATAAGTCATATCGATATATCGATATATCGATATCTCGAGTTACAGGAACAATCGATAATTCGGATTTTTTTTGTGGGTACAGCGGATTTCGCGGACCTTGGATCAAAAAACTAACCGGATTTTTGAAAATATTTTCGGGGTAGAGGAATCCGAATATGGAATTATTTTTCCAAAATTGGGATTCTTTATGTGGGTGCAGCGGGATTCGTGTACCTCGGATGAAAAAACTAACCGGATTTTTGAAAATATTTTCGGGGTAGAGGAATCCGAATATGGAATTATTTTTCCAAAATTGGGATTCTTTATGTGGGTACAGCGGGATTCGTGTACCTCGGATGAAAAAACTAACCGGATTTTTGAAAATATTTTCGGGGTAGAGGAACCCGAATATGGAATTATTTTTTCAAAATTGGGATTCTTTATGTGGGTGCAGCGGGATTCGTGTACCTCGGATCAAAAAACTAACCGGATTTTTGAAAATATTTTCGGGGTAGAGGAATCCGAATATGGAATTATTTTTTCAAAATTGGGATTCTTTATGTGGGTACAGCGGGATTCGCGTACCTCGGATCAAAAAACTAACCGGATTTTTGAAAATATTTTCGGGGTAGAGGAATCCGAATATGAAATTATTTTTCCAAAATTGGGATTCTTTATGTGGATACAGCGGGATTCGTGTACCTCGGATCAAAAAACTAACCGGATTTTTGAAAATATTTTCGGGGTAGAGGAATCCGAATATGGAATTATTTTTCAGAAATTGGGATTCTTTATGTGGGTACAGCGGGAATCGTGTACCTCGGGTTTAATTAATACCCTTTGAAAACCTAAACTTGATTTTTTACATTTTTTCTTTATTTCAACTTCTTTTTTCCACCAATAAAGCCGCGAGAAAGTTTAATGGGGTGCGTATGCACCCCCATTACCATTCTCCTTGTTTAGACTGGCACTACTTTGGCAATTTTCAGTTGATCAGGGAAAAAACCCTCAGTGAAGCATCTATTAATTCTGTACCTCAGTGCAGAACTAAACAAAGCCCATTCAAGGATTGCAACTTTTTATTTCAAACCCGACTTTACAAGAGGTATACAGGCTCAAAGGATTTTATCCCTTCTGCCAGCGAGTTTATTTTGTTAACAAAGCAGAATTAAGTTAGCTCGCTCGAGACATTAATTTGAGTAGGCAACGCTTGTATATGCTTCGTGAAGTCACGTTTGAAGTAAGAAGTTGTAATCCTTGAATGGACTTGGTTTAGTTCTGCACTGAGGTGCAGTACAGAATTAAAGATGTTAAGGGAGAATAGATCTCTTCATCAATTCGTTTGAGGATCATGTTAAATTAGTATTTCATCCAGACCCGACGATTTTTTGTTTCCTTGCTTTATTTTATTTTTCTCAGTGAGCTTATCTTGCAATTTTTCTTCCTTTGGATCGAAAAAACTTTATTTGAACTTTTCGGTAGGTAAGAAAAGATTTTAAGGTATAAAATATGTATAAATTATATAAAATATATACAATTTATATGTAAATTATACATATTTTATATATAATTTATATATATTTTTACCCCAACATTATATAATATTTTAACCCCAGCCTCTATCAATTTTTTGAATGTCGTTTAGAGGTGCCTCACAGGGCCTTGAGATTTTTGAAATATTCCCAAGAGCCAAAAATTAAAATTTTTTTAGCCGCTAATCAAATGCTGAGCTATGGTCCTCGAGTTCAGAAGGCAGTTTATTGAAAATAGAAGGTACGGAAGCCCTGAAGGGTCATATTTCTATAATTGTTTTTTATTGTTTGTTCCGGAACAAGCAATTAACGAAAAAATGTCTGTTCCGGAACAAGCAATGTCTGTTCCGGAACAGGCAACGTTTAGTTAGAACACTGTCTGTTCCGGAACAGACAATTTTAAAAATTGTTTGTTCCGGAACTGACAATTTTTAAAATTGTCTGTTCCGGAACTGCCAATTTTAAATTAATTGTTTGTTCCGGAACAGACATTGTTTGTTCCGGAACAGACATTATTTCGTTAATTGCTTGTTCCGGAACAAACAATAAAAAACAATTCTGTACGTCAGAGCCAAAAGGTTCAATATTCATTTTTCAAAATGGATGCCATGTCTAAATATAAAGATGATCGGATAGAACGAAAAGCGATTTTAAAAAGGCAGTGGCTACCGATGTTTACATTAAATATGAAAACATTATTATTATATTATTTATTTGGAATGTTAATAATTTGTTTGACCAAAATGGACGTTTTAAGAGAGGTATTTCCTTGTTTTTAACAGGTTGTTTTGTGATGATATTTCTTTAGTTACTTTTTTTATCCAATTTTTTAGATATCTATTTTTCAGGATAAATTTTCTTGTTTTAATTTTTTTTACAGCATGATAAGCTTATTTGACTCTTGAACGACTGGATTTCCATTTTCAAAACTTACTTTAAAAAAAAGTAATGTTTCGACTCTTTTTTAAAAATGTTTTTCGAAACAAAACGAAAACACGGGCGGACATTTTTTTATCATAAACTTTTAAGTTTGGATGTCGAGCCACCATATTGAAAATGCATATTGAACCTTTTGGCTCTGACGTACAGAATTATAGAAATGTGACCCTTCAGGGCTTCCGTAGGAAGGAATTGTGTAACAAAGTTGGCGCTTTCCAAACCGATTTTCTTTCTTCTGGCGTTTTATATTTTTTGTAATTAACTACCAGTCTTAACGGCCTCACATAGTTAATAGATTTTTTATAGTTTCCGGCAAAATAAAATTTTAAAATTACTCTGCTACCCCTGTAAGCGATTTCAGCGTATCTCCATTTTGTAAACAATAGCTTCTTTCTGATGTTTAGCTTTTGTCAACAATGGTTTGTATTCGAGCTGTTTTGAAAATGGAGTTACGCTGAAGTCGCTTACAGGGGCAGTCTGTACATGTATAAAGTATCGATATTAATTTTTCAGACCCTTTGAGGCACGGTTAAACGACTTCAGTTGGGGTAAAGAATCTGGGTTTTTTTTTTTTTTTATAAATCTTTTATAAAAATTTTATTTAAAAAAAAAAATCAGATTCCTTACCCCAACCGAGTTTTTTATTTAAATTTTCACAGCCTTCCAAGCCCATATCTGCCAAGTGGGACATTTCCCCATGGAGGTACATATATGACATCCCTTTCCTTGTGGAAAACGCCAAAATCATTTTTAAAAAAAGGTAGCATTATTTTACCGTTAAAAAAACCGCAAATAAACTGAAAAGCCACTCAAAGAAACTGACTGAAAATGTGAAAAGCAAAATAATTTGTCAACTCAACGATAAACTTTCTTTTTTTTTTTTTAGTTCGAAGGTTTTCCATTATTTCCTCAAAGTGGATAATAAAATTTTTGCTTTTAGAAGAAAAAAATATAATGATAATTACGATGTTGTGTATGTGTGAGCGAAGAAGACATTATTCATCGTATTGATGCAACATAGGGATGACAAATTAGTTGTCAACGTTCCCAAATGGACTTTCAATTTATACTGAAAACGGTACAGACATAATAGAATGTGACAGAAAGCAAAGGGGAACTTTTTTTTTTTTTTTTTTTTTGAGTTTCCACGAACGGCAAGTTAGAATTTTTTTTGAAAGCGTGAAAACCGTTTACCGTATAAAGTTCCAGGAAACCGAAGTTTTTTTTTGTTTTTTTTTTCCTCTCCTCCTCCCTTGCTTTTTACGTACCTTTGAAACTTTTCGAATGGCACACATATATAGAGGATCAAGTTAAAGACCGCAAAGGGGGCAAACGTCAGCCGCCGTCTTTTTGTTTGGAAGACCATTCCGGAGGGTTAACTGGAGAAAAACAACAAGCTGTGGTCATCTTTGTCTGACCTGACTTTATTCCGCAGAAAATTACTTAAACTGGATGCGTCATTTCCTGCGGTGTCAGCAAATGCCTTTGACGCGAAACTCGGGAGATATTATTTCACCCCATCTCGGATTTTCCATTTATTAATACACTTAATTTCCTTTTCCGTTTCTTTGAGCGATTTTTTTTTATTACAAACCCGCTTATGGCTGATTTCACAATCGATTAAAATCAAAGGAGCGTTACGCTAAGAGCGAAGAGATTTTTTTTTTTTTAAACGGACTTTCGTCTACGAATTTAGACTATAAAAAAAATGTTTTCTCTAAAAAAAATAATAACGGGAAAAGTTAGGGAGTTATTTTGATTAACGGCTTTATCGTTCTGGTCGACTTCCTCTCCCGTTCGATTTTTTTTTAAAATATTTTCAATCAAAAAAAAAAAAAAAAAAAAAAAAAAAAAAATTACCTGGGATAAATATATACAAATGATGCGAGGACGTTTTAAATGAAAAAACAAAAATATAAGAATCGGAGCCAATAAACGCCCACTATCGAAGACTGCAGATTTTGTGACACGTGGATTGTGTATTTTTAACTCTTGGGGTTTTTTTTTTCTTCTTTATATATGCCTCGTCTCCCCGCACGGCTGCACTTCACAAAAAGGGCTGCCTTGTGATTTGTCACTGTGTCTGATTTAACCGTGCAATTCAAATCGACGACTGAAAAGACTTCCCTTATTTAAAACTTGAGCGGTTTTTGCTTTGTTTATTTCCGAAAATTGCACCGAGCGTGCTTTGACTTTGTTCGGGGTATTGTGTAACTTTTCTCGACGCAAAGAAACTATCGCTCAATTTTCTAGTCTGATGCCTCGAAATTCTCACGCAAAATAATGTCTGTCTCTTTTTTTTACCCCGGGTTTCCTTTCTTTGTGTAGCATGGGAATCCTTCATCTGATTTTTTTTTATTTGATCTTGAATTTTGTGTAAAATGAATAAATGAATGAATGAATTATCTTATGAATAATGAATGAATTAATTATCTTATGAATAATGAATGAATGAATTATCTTATGAATGAATGAATGAATGAATGAATGAATTATCTTATGAATAATGAATGAATTATCTTATGAATAATGAATGAATTATCTTATGAATGATGAATGATTATCTTATGAATAATGAATGAATGAATGAATTATTTTATAAATAATGAATGAATTATCTTATGAATAATGGATGAATGAATGAATTATCTTATAATGAATGAATTATCTTATGAATAATGAATGAATTATTTTATGAATAATAAATGAATGAATGAATTACCTTATGGATAATCAATGAATGAATTATCTTATGAATAAGGAATGAATAAATAATGAATGCATAATGAAGGAATGAATGAATTATTCTATTTACGCAACTTTTGTGTAAAATGAAAGAAAAATATATTTCTGTATTATTGGCTAAAATTTTTCCGGTCAGTATTTTATTCAGTTTTTGGTCAGTATTTAATTAATCAAATGGTCAGTATTTTTTTTGTTTTGTTTTGGGTAAGTATAAAAATTAAATGAGCAGTATTTTATTATGTTTTGGCCAGTATTTAATTGGGAATTGTGCAGTAAAAAAATAAAATTCGATCAGTAGAATTAAATTTTCCCGGCCAGTATTTCTTGTTAAAGTTTTAAAAATTGTTTAATAATTTCTACTTAAACACAAGAGCTTTTGGAACTTTTTCTGGACCCTCCCGCTTCCGGTTTTCACCGATTGGTACCTGCTTGGCCGCTGGAGAAGGTTTAGCATATTTCAAACGGATGGCAACCCCAATAATATTTTCAATTTAAAATGGTCGGCGGACTACGACCCAATTAATAATTTACAAAAGGGAATTAAATAAATACTCCCAAATTAGGTCGTAAATTTTCTATATTCAAGGTTAGCAGAAGGCCTTTTCGGAACTATTCCATCATCAGTGCTACGATAAATTAACAAAATGCACGTGTTTAAAAAACGGCATTACGTAAAAACAATTAAAAATCATCTAAAATAACATTTCGTCTAAACCTTTATCCATAAACAACGATCGTTTTTTCCTTCGCTTTTTCATAATTAAAATTTTAAAAGGTTAACTTAAAATGGATGATTAATCAAAACAACAAGTTCAGCTGACACGGAAATCGTAGTAAACTTACGAAATGTTTCACGTTTAAGATTTGGCGACAGGTTTCAGCGCGGGAAAAATATTTTTAAACACACGAAAGTAAAATGTCTTCCGAATAAAGATCACTTAGAAATAAATTAATTAAGCAATTGGAGCAAATTTGAAAATTGAATCTTTCCGCGATCCTCGTTGAGCAGTTTTCGCTCATCTCTGGCTTGGATGAATAAACTCTCCCAGTATAACAGATGTTCTTCTTTGTTGACCTCCTTAAGTAATTTCAATTGTAGGTTTTTTGTTTTGTGTCTGGTGTTAATTAAGTGGTTTCCTAGTCCTGAGCTGCCCAAATGGTTGTATTTATAATAGTTTATGTGTTCATTAAACCGTGTTTTTATATTTCGCTTCGTTTGTCCAATATAGGATTTTTCACAGTCCCCACATTTTATCTCATAAACTCCAGATTTTTCTTTTTCTTCTATTGGATCTTTTGGACTACCTAACAGGCTACGCAATGAATTTATCGACTTAAAAATTACTTTAAGATTGTACCTATTAAAAATCTTATGAAGACCTTTGCACAGATGTTTATTATATGGGAGTACGATTCTTTGAATTTCGTCATTAGAAACCGGATCTTCCGTTCTGCGGGGTTGATCTTTTTGTTGAATTATATCATCAATGATTTTCGACTGGAAACCATTCGAAACGGCGACTGATTTTAAAAATTGTTTTTCTTTTTCGAACTTTTCCGGACTTAACGGTACCGATTTTAATCTGTGGACCGCAGTTTTATGCCCTGCCATTTTATAGGCCCATGGGTGATTCGACGTAGAATGGATGAACTGGTGTGTGTTCGTGGGCTTTCTGTAGATATCGAAAGACAAGGATTCCCCCTCCCTATGAATTAGCAGGTCCAAGAAAGGAAGTTTCCCGTCGATTTCTTTTTCCATAGTGAATTTGATCCCTGGAACTCTTGCATTCAATAGTTCCAAAAATCTCTCTGGTTTCATCTTGTCAAGATCGAATACCACAAAAATGTCGTCCACATAACGAATCCAGAGGTCCGGGAAATATACAAAATCTTTCTTAGCTTCAGTTTCGAACCAACTCATGAAAATATCTGCTAAAATTGGTGACAGACAATTTCCCATCGCCATCCCGGATGATTGGCTGTATACCTTATTGTTAAAACGGAACTGATTCTGTCCCAATAATATCCCAATAATCTGTTTCTGTTTCTGTTTCTGTTAATCTGTAATCTGTTTCTCTGATCCCAATAATATGTTTACAGATAAACGATTTAAAGAATTAGGGGCACTTGCAACTTTCTTCAAAATCTCATCAAAAATCTGTCTTTGCTTTTTAAAAATTAGTGTGAAAAAGTTTCAATTTTTTTAAACATTCAAGGATAAGAAAACTAAAATTAATTTTTTTAAATAAAAAAAAAATTCTGAAAAATAAATTATGATAAAAATTCTTACGTAAGATTTTCCAAACCCAAGAAATCGGGTTGATTAATTACTGGTTGATTGATTACCACCCGCCGAAATACTGACCATTTAATTTTTTAACTGACAACGAAATAAATATCCTTGCAGTTTAATTAAAATACTGAATAAAAACTGAATAAAATACTGACCAGAAAAATGCCAGCCTATATTATTATTATTATTATACAAATGTATATATTAATATTATAATACTATAGATATTGAAGCTGAAAATTTTATACGAAAATTCCTAAATAAATATAAGAAACTTTCAAACTTAAAAAAAAAAATTATTTTTATTTTGATGTAATAAAAAAGAAATATAGCTTGACTCTACTTAGTTTTCTCTTTTATGTTTCGTTCTGAATATTATATTACACGAAGCGCAAGGCCTAAATTTATATTTTTCAAAATATAATGCTTTTGTTCTTTTAACTAGGCCTGAATTCAGAAGAAAAATATGTAATGGAGTGTCTCGTATGAATGTATTTTTTTTTTCTTTTTCTGATACGTCAGTAAAGTTGGAAATGTTTTCCTTTGAAAATGAGTTCTTCTTTTCAAGGAAAAACCGATTTCATCTTTTTATAACTCGGCGTGATATCAGACGATGAGACTTAATTTAAAAACACTGAATAATAGTTTCCTTTTTTTTTTGTTTTTTTTGTTTTAAAGACTGATTATTTCAGCTTTTTTCCCTCTTATCTCTCCAAAGAAAGTTTTTTAAAATTACGAAAAATTTGAGCTCGTAAAACTTTGAAGTGTAATAATACGATTCCAGTTATTCCTTTTTTTCCTCTTTTTTTATTTCTAAAAACAAAAATAAAGGAGGGAGAGAGAAATGGAAAATTAGAAAATTAGAAGAAACTTTTTCGCTTGTTTATTGCAAGAAAACCCCAATTCTCGGCAATCGGAAAGAAGTAGAGGTTTATAAGGTAAGCGGATGATGCCCTTTTTTGCAAACTCATAGATTTATTTTTTTGTACTGATGGTTTAGTTAGTGCCATTAGTAACGTCATACTTATCAATTAGTTTTTTTAACAATTCTTGAAATGCCTCTTCATAGTCGTCTCCAGTTCCATTTACCGTGCTGAGACAGTTATTATTTTGAACTACATGACAGCTTACAGAAATTACTTGCTGATCAGAAAACAGCACCTCTGGCTCACTCAGTATTGCCCCACGTTCCTTGAACAGTTTGGTCTGGATGTTTTTGAATTTTGCTTCGCTTTGCCTGGAGGCCATAATTCTTTGTACTATTATATTGTTTCTAAATTCTTTGCACTATTACTAGTATAGTGGCGGATTTTTATAAATCAAAACATCAAATTTTCGCAAACTCATAGATAGGTTTGGATGACCGTTCGGCGCGATTGGAATTCTCAGGAGTTCGTTCCATATTCGAGCCATAAATTAGCCGTGATTTGAATTGACATCTAAAACCTGTCGAATCTTAGCCATTTTGATTTTACTAAATTCATTGTCTTGAATGTACTGAGTTGGGACTGACTGGGTTGGTACCAATTTCTAAATGTTTTACTGAGAAAGATAGTGCACCGGAGGTCAGCTGACATATCTCCATCATAAGTGTGATAGGGGATAGTCTGTTTTTACTATATTTCATAAAAATCATGTGGCCACAAGTTTATGCCAACATAAACTTGCAAGTTTGTTGTCACCTGACTTTTAAAAACTGTGAAAAGGGTCTGTCTCCATTTTTCAAATTATTTTTGGATACCATTTCCTTATAATTTGAAGTACTTTTTATCGTTTCCGCAAGGGTGCAAATTTACTATGGAATGTTGGAGCAACATGTTGGTGCAACAAGTTAAACCATTCCTCACTAACTTAGGCGTAGGAGTAAATTCTGAAATTTTCGATTCGTTCGTTAGTCAAACATGTTGGTACAGCAAGCTGGTCCAACAAGTTGGTACAACATGTTTGTCCAACTTGTTGTTCTTTTTTTTTGTCCATTATTGATCAGATATCGTTTGTTCTCGTTTGTTCTCGTCAGGAAAACGTTTAAGTTTATTTGTGGCTGAAAGTTCTGATCAAAAGTCGTTCGTTCAGTCGTTTGTCAGGGAAGAACAATCGAGAACAAACGATTTCTGGTCAATACAATAAAAAAATAATTATCATTTCAGTCAGCCAGTATATATAAGCTATCATGAAAATTCAAATAGTTTTCCTGCCCAAAACCCACCCTCCATAGCAAAGGAAAACTGGGAAAAAACTCGATTATTTTTAAATAGATTGGAAGACATTTTTCCATCCTGATAATTATTATTTTATTATTTTATTCGGGATATGGATCTCAAAATTAAATTCTTGTCGTTTAAGTACCATATCAGTTGAAGGTTGAATCGATTGTCGAAGTAGCTTAGTGGTAAAGCAATCGTCATGAAAACGAGAGGTCGATGGTTCGATTCCATCTTTCGCCACTTCGATTTCACTTTTCAACTGATTTCGCATGTTTATCTTATACAGTTCACGATCATTTAATCGTGATTTTGAGATCCATATCCCGAATAAAATAATAAAATAATAATTATCAGGATCGAAAAATGTCTTCCAATTTATTATTTTTTATTTCAACAATTTAACCAAATTCATCTAATATCACATAAATCTAAGAGACTGGTTTGGTGTCGATTCCTTGGGTCTTTTTCGAGCAGCGGTCGACAAAGTAAAAATAGTCCAGATGATAGCCAATCTTCGTCGCGGAGCTGGCACTTAAAAGAAGAAGAAGAAGAACCAAATTCAATCAACAATCAAAATTAAATCAAAATTCAATTCAGCATTATCAACAAAATTTTATTTTTACATTTTTCAACAAATATTAATACAAAAAAAAAAATAAAATAAATTAACACGTGCAATTTTTTTTAAAAATAGCTAACAGATTTTCGACTTGATTGAGAAATAAACAAATACACGACCAATCTATGTTTAATCCGATGATGATTCACTTCCATATTTTAATAGATCTTCGGGTTTTGTATTGTGTATTAAATTCTTCATTTTTAACCGATCGTTGGAATAAATTTGCGTTAAATAAGGTATTTGAAGACACTTGACGCAATCCTTTATCTCGGGTTTTCTAACGGCCTTTTTTGCAATAACATGTTTTCGAAAATACTTAATTACTTTCGATTTCACATTCACATCCAAAGAGAAGTCAGCTGAAAGAAAAAAATAAAGAACTACAGTGAATAATTTGAAATTTAGGATTATGTGGATAAAATTTATAAAAAGGGCATTATAAAGTTAAAAAAATTAATTTAGTGAAAATTACCGAATGTTGCCGACTTTAATAAAGAATATTGTTAATGCATTAATTATAAAAACGATTTCTTTTTCTTTTTGCTTTATTTTGTTTTTGGCGTGAATATACGTGTATTCAAAATATTACTTTCATTTTTAAAGCCTATGCTTGCTTATAATGTACAATGTTTTTTTTTTGCGAAGAAATTTATTACAGATAAAAATTAATTAATGTGTAAAAAAAGCTCACTTTTTTTTTTTACTCGGTCCTGGACGACTTCTATCACAGTCTGAATCGCATTACGGTTTTGTTTGAAAAGCTGACACTTCCTAAAGAACCAAGATCAAAATTAGAAACCTCCTCTTTAAATCAGTAATACATTGGAGATAAAAATTATACCATAAACTCTTTTTTTTATCGGAGGGTCTGTCTCCATTTTTCAAATTATTTTTGACTACCATGTCCTTATAATTTGAAGTACTTTTTATCGTTTCCGCAAGGGTGCAAATTTACTATGGAATGTTGGAGCAACATGTTGGTGCAATAAGTTAAACCATTCCTTACTAACTTCGGCGTAGGAGTAAATTCTGAAATTGTCGATTCGTTCGTTAGTCAAACAAACATGTTGGTACAGCAAGCTGGTCCAACAAGTTGGTGCAACATGTTTGTCCAACTTGTTGTACCAACATGTTAATCCAACATTCCATAGTGAATTTGCACCCCTGAAATTTTTCAGATTTTAAAAAAAATTTTGAAAGGTCGCGCAAATAGTTTTTAGATTTTACGGCGTTAAAAAAATATTTTTAAGCACGAAACATTTTATTTGATTTTTTTTTTTTTTTTTTTTTTTTTTTTTTTCTCGGCCATTTTTAAAGGTAAATTCCCGGATTTGGCGGGAATCTCATTTTGTAAAGGTTGCCAGCGTTTTCTGATAAAAAATTTTTTCGGCCATTTTGAACCATTTTTGCCCCAAAATGGCTCTTGTTATTATATCGCTTGCCCTTGTAAATAAAAATTTAAAAGAATTAATGAAAGAATACCTTTTTGCATTAAAATGAAGGGAGGTATTCGGCTTTCCTCCCATTCTATTTCAGTACCGGAAAAATGATAAGTGGTCCATCTTAGGTTCATATATAACATATTATCGGGAATTAACGGAACGGGACTGGCCTAGTGTATTTAAAAAATTATTGAAGTTTAAAAGAAAAATGTTCCATCTTTCGGCACTTCGATTTAACTTTTCAACTGATTTTCTTTGTTAATATTTCCTAGCGCACGATAAACATCGTAGCTTTTTCGAAATATATAGATTCAATCCGACAATAATCTTTATAATAAATTATGGATCGCCAAACTTACAATAAAAAAAAAATGTTTTACTCTGGCAAATTTTACATTTTGTCATCATCTTTTACCTTGCCATGGTAAATTTTTTATAGGCAAATTTAAGGACATGGTATTTTTTTGGACCACCCTAATTGAGGCTTTCTGCCTCTCCTTTTCCCCCGCTACCGAATGGAGGGGCATTTTGGCTTTTATGTGGGAAATTAACAACACAGAAAAAAAAAATACTCTTCATGGTGCTCTTCGGTAACGAACTGATTCTGCTCTGTTTTTTAATTTATTTTGCGTATTTTTTTATGTTTCCTTTTTTTTTTATGGACTTTACTACCGACGAGCGACTTAATTGATCTTCCTCCAACCCTTAAGAGATAAAAAAAAACCACCCTTCCATGAAGAAAAAGAAACCGGATATTAAATAACCCGTGATAATATAATTTTTTTTTTTTTTTTTTTTTTTTTTTTTTTGAAAATTGTACGAAATTTCTCTTTAGGCCCTCGTGATTTATTTCCGCAGTAAACAGTGTTGTTCAACTAATTTTTCATTAGAACAACATGAAAAGTTAGACAAGCGAAACATTTTCCGCTGTAAAAATGTTAAATTTCTCAGACTTAAAAAAAAAACAAGGGAAAATAAATGTCTGAAACCGCGATTAGATAAAATCGCATAAAAAATTGTGAAAATGTTGAACTTTGTAATCAATTATCTTACATAAAAAAAATGAAATAAAAGAATTTTTTTTTTTTTTTTTTTTTTTTTTTGTTTCTTAAAAAAATAAAACTTTTGGACTGAAATTGCAATTCTCTACTTAATTCCTTACGGGGATATATTCACGCATTTGACACCGGGTTTTTTTCCAGAAACTTATATAACGGGAGGAAAAGGAATACGTGTTTTAGGGAAAGCCGACTTGAACCCAAGTTTCCTATACACTCGAGGGAGCATTGTGGTGGGGCCTGAAAATGGTCCCGCTGGATCAATTCTTTATGATTACCAAGGACGCCGAAAGATTTCCTTTTCCACCCCCCTCCCCTCCCCCTCCGAAATAAAAAAGAAAACATACAAGCAGAAACATCGTAAAAATAAATGAAGATATATTCTTTTCGAAAAAATATTTATTCTTACACGAAGAGGAAATAGAGAAAAATAACGTGACACCGTTGACGGCAGATATTTTAAAATAAAATGGGAATGAGATATGATAATAACCTTTTTCTGAAAAGTTTTTACTTTCTTTTATAACATACACTTCGTCTTGTTGGGATTTTCACAATTCATCCTGTGTTCCACTTATTTGAGACGGAGGAGGAAAAAAAAAGTTTGTATTAAAAAAGAAAATTTTAAATGTGCAGGAAAAGTTTGTGATATAGAGAAAATTGTCAGAGATGGGATTCGTCAGTAGGTAGCCATGGGCTAAGCGGGCCGTGTAAGCGAATATGACTTATCTTCCTTTTGTAAACAAAAGGTCCATTTTTTTTTTTTTGTTTCTTAACCCCGAAATTAGAAATCTCCGAATTTGTTTTCGGGGTTTGTTTGCGTAATTTCTGTGGAGTTTATTTTTCATTCCCGCTTTAAAAATCCAAGTGGATGTAAATCTTCATAAAGAGAAAAAAAATTACGGCTTCAAAATTGAGCGGATAATCTTCAGCTTTTTTAATCAACAAAAACATTGCTACTTTTTACGGAAATCACCTTTTAAAGTATCTTAAATAAAATCGTAAAGTGTTGGAGCGATAACATATATATACAATATACAATATATATATAACGAAAAAAAATATCGGAAACAGATTGCTAACTCGTCTGAAATTGAGTGTCAAGTTTTTCAAAGAGGACAAATAAGAGATTTTTCCTCACCGATAAAAAATAAAGTTGGACTGTACGGGGAAAAAAATGACATCAAATTTTTTACAACTTCCCTCTTTTTTTTTCTTTTATTTTCTTATACAGAAAAAACAAGGGGTTTTTTTCCGAGCAAAGAAATAACATTTTTATTACTTCAAGACGTTTTGAATATGTTAAAAATAGGATATCAATCACTTGTTTTTCTCTGGTCCATGCTATGCTACGTGCATTAGGGTGCCCCTTTGCACCCTAACCTTATTTTGCGAAGTTTCGAATTTTAATTTATACGTCCCCCGGAATCGGGTCTCTCTAGTGTAAAAATTAACGTGATTTTTTTTCCTGTAGGAACGCGTGGTCTTTTTAGCTTAAAGTTCAAAAAATTCCCATAAGAAAAAAAAAAATCAATAATTTTTTTATTTTATTTTATTTTATTTTTTTTATTTGTGGAAAAATCCTTACTGGAAATTTTGCGTAGATCACGAATCTGAAGTCCTTTTTTGTATCTACCCCGGTTTTTAAGCTGGGGAACCAATTAGAAAATTGTTAATAATGTTATTGCATTTATGATTATGTTATTTTAATGTGGTTTTTTTTTTTCTTTTTTTCAGGTAAGACTTTTATCGTAAATTTTTTCGCTGAATTCGGCATATGTAAGTAAAAATAGTAAAAAAGTTGTTCAAATGGTCGAAGTAAGGAAAGAGGGATCCTAATCCTTCTAAGATATTGAGTAATTCGTGTTATTTTGAGAAAATGGCGTCTGTGATTCGCGTAAGCTGTTCCTTGAATATAAGCGCTCTAACCTGCCTATGCTAAAAAGCGAATTTTTCCTCTTTTTCAAGGGAACACCTGGTATTTTCTCGGTTCACCCTCTTCACTCTGTAATTTTTCTTTACTGAAGGCTTAATCCAAAATAACCGTGTGACTCTTGCTTAGTAATATTTATAGCTACGTTTTTCTCGTCAAAAAAAAGAAAAAAAAAAGACACGAATAAAACTGATTGCGAACTGCGCATTCTCATTGCATGTTTCTAGATGTGGCAGCAGACTTTGATTCAAGTCCCCAAGTCCTCTACCCGATTAGTCTCAACATTTCCTTAAAGATTAACACAAAAAAAAAAAAAATAAAATAAAATAAAAAATTAAAAAAATAGCTAATGCGAGAACAAATATGTTTTATGACAAGATATTTTGTTATAATTTCTTGTCACAAGACATGTTTGTTTTGTCACCAAAATGCTTCATTACAACGGACAGGTTGTTTCTAGACAAGATATTTTTATTCTTTCGTTTTCTTGTGACAACGGCTTGAAAATTTGTGAGACTTTCTTGTCACAAGACATTTTTGTCTTGCGACTAAACATTTTTATCTTGTCACAAAAATGCTTCGTGAAAACGGACAGGTTGTTATTATTTTGCAAGATGTTTTTATTGTTTTATTGTTACCATTGTTTCCGTTGTCTTGGAACAACAAACATGAAAATTTGAGAAAATTTCTTGTCACAAGACACCTTTGTTACCTGTGTGACCTTCTTGTCACAAAAATGCTTCATGACATCGGACAGGTTGCTTCTAAACCAGATATTTTATTGTTTCGTTGTCTTGTGACAACGGCATGAAAATTTGTGAGAATTTCTTGTCACTAGACATGATTTTTCTTCCAACGACACCCTCTTTATACTCAAAGAAGGAAATGTCTTTAAAAAGTTTTTGTCTTTGAAAAAAAAACCTGAGTGTTTCAACTGTTTCATAGTAACCACAACAACAACAACAACAACGGATAGCTTGTTTCTGGACAAAATATTTGTATTGCTTTATTGTTTCGGTTGTCTTGTGACAAGACATTTTCTTAAAAATCATGCGAAAACAATAAAAATGTCTTATTAAGAAACAACCTGTGCGTTGTCAGGAAGAATTTTTGTTATGCTATGGAACTTTACGGTTTCGTTGCAAGGCAAAACTTGTTAAAGACATTTCTTTTTTCTGAGGGTCGTTGAAATAACCACTTTATGTCACATTTTTGACTCCGCCATAAAACTCAACGGGCCATTTTTTATATTTATTATTGATGGTCAATAAAAAGAATACATGGGATATATTTTTGAAAATGAAAAATTAAGCCAAATGAAGTTATTTATCAAAACCGACGACAGTGTATTATAAATGACTTCGTGCGAAATGGGTCAGCACTAATAGAATTATCCTTGATATAGGATGCACAAATAATCCTCCCTTGAGTTTTCTCTTTTACAAATCGATTGGATATCCCTTCATCCCGTAACAAATATTATTATCGCTTCTATGGATGTGACTCAAGTAAAAAGTTTTTTTTTTTTTGCGTTTATGGAATAGGATAGAAGATGTGAAATAAGGGTTTTCCCTTTTTTTTGTAATTTTAGGAGGATCCCGGTATTAAAAACTGGAAACAGATGTCGGTCAGCGTGAATGTTACTACTACGTATAATACGGGTTCGTTTGGTAAACCACGAGACCCCTGTTTTCTCGTTGTTAATGATGTCTACATCATTTTTAACTTACTCGTACACGTCATGTTGATTTATGGCAGGAAAAACGGTCGTTTTTTTTTCGGGTTCTTTTTTTTTTTTTTTGCCCGTTGCGTTTTTGTGCTGCTTGTTTTCGAGATTGCGTCGTGTGTTGCTACAAATCCGGGGAATAAATGAAATTTACAGGCAGGAAAATCAAACGTAAAAAATCATTGTTACGTTTCAAGGGTGTACATCAATCGTGGCAGCAGATAAATCGTATTTTTCTTTTTACGGAAAAACGAAGACAAATCTAGATGAAACGAGTCACCACTCCGTAATAGCCACGACCCTCAACGGTCGTGACCAAGAGTTAAAATATCAGAGTTAAAAAAAAAATCATAAGGTCATTAGTTTTGAAATTTTTTGAATTGAGATGCACCCCCGCTCGATTACGGCTTTACTTTTTTTAGGGAACCGGAAAACCCAAATTTAAAATAAAATTTAAAAAAAAAAACCGAGGGAATATTCGATTAAATGATAAAACAGAAGTTTGTATCGGGAAATAATTTATTGCGGGGAGTGTAACATACACATTTACTCTCCCGGATAGAGGTAAAGCTTGAAACTCTCTTTATCTTTCAGCGGAAAGGCTTCACTTTCAGAGTATTAAACGAAAGAAATTGCCTATTATTTCTTCCTTTATGTATGTACTTTGTAAATTTCTCAGTTGAAAATCTTTCGGTGGAAGGAGGCGAAAAAGCGGGGTTTTGCCTGTCAAACATTTAGGTAAAAGGTAAGGAAATAAACCTTTAGGGGTAATAATCATGATTTTCCCGTTTCGGGAGAGAAGTTACGTGTTTATACAAAATTAAACGAAATCCTTTTTCACAGGGAGTTAAGTTTTGTGCGATTTCCTCGGAATTTAAGGGATTCCAATTTAATAAAAATGAAATTTTAATGGTTTTGATAAAAATTGCTAATTATCTGAGTAGCCATGGGGAGGGAGGGGAACAGATGATATTTACCTTTTATATGGCTTAAGGTGGCTTACCTGAGAATCTCCTCTCAATTTTCCGACTTTGTCCGAATTCAGCCTGATTTTTTTTTAGCTTACCTCAAAAGGAAAAAAAAAAAAAGGTTTTAGTTTAAAAACTTATTTGTTGTATCTGAACGGTCAAGTGTCTATTTTTTTTATTGTTTGTCCCGGATCAAACATTGTCTGTATCGGAACTGATATGTTTTGGTTCATTGCTTGTTCCGGAACAAACAACGTTTAATAAGTAAATTGCCTGTCCGGAACAGACAATTTTTTTATTGATTGTCCGGAACTAACAATTTTAAATTTATTGTCTGTTCCGGAACAAACAATTTAATTATTATTAAACTCTGTCAGTTCTAGAACAAATATTACTTTTGCAAAGTTTGTGCCATTGTCAATTTGTGCAATTGCCAACAGACAATTTTTTATTGATTTTCCGTTCCGGAACAGGCAATCTACTTGTTAAACGTTGTTTGTTCCGGTGCAAGCAATAAACCAAAACGTCAGTTCGGGAACAGCAACAGGCAATGTTTGTTCCGGAACAAACAACAAAAAAGAAGCATAGATACTTGACACTTTAGGACTTCCGTACCAAATAGGTTGAACAGTCTTGGTCGGGAGTGTGGGAACAACGCAGATCATCGGTTACCATATTTCCCTTCTACCGAAAATTCTGAAAATCGGGGAGAACATTCCTTTCGGTGTACCAGTTGACCGAAAATCGTCGAAATTTTCCGGAAATTCTGTATCCCGAGAAATTCAGGAAAAATAAAAAAAAATACCTACCTATAACTTATGAAGAGGCGCCTAATCCGGACCAGCTCGATGGTAATTGTCCTTGGCTTATGGAACGGTCAGATACTGGTACATGGTCAGTAGGATGGCCGAAAAACGCGAATTTTTGAATTTGAAAACGCCTGATATGGTAATCGATGCCTTTTTATAATACTGTTAACCCTAATTTTTTTCAGATTTTTTTAAAGGATATCTAGAGGTGCCGCAATGACCTTGGAATTTCCTAAATCCCATTTGAGGCCAAAAATGAAATTTTTGGTTTTTGCGTTAAAGACCATCGTTTCCTATCGGAAATTTTGCGTAGATTACGAATTTGAAGTCAAAAATTAGTTTCGTTGCATATTTCATGAGCTACAGACCGGGTTAAAAAGCTCTAAAAATTTTTTTATGGCTTTAGCCTATGGTTCAAAAAGCGTGCACCAAAACTAGTTTTTGAATTCAAATTCGTAATCTACGCAAAATTTCCGATAGGAATCGATCGTTTTTTATGTCAAAGAAAGATTTTCATTTTTGGTCCTCAAATGGGCCTTTTGAAAATTTCAAGGCCATTGCAGCACCTCAAGATGTCGTTTAAGAAATCTGAAAAAAATTACGGTTAATAGTATATACACAGTAAAAAATTTTATGTTAAAATTGACACAAATTGTATGTCCAAATCGGTCTACATAAATATTTTGTTAAGAAAAATAACATAATTGTTTTGTTTAATGTTCTGCGTCCATTAACGATTGTCATTTTTTTGCTGTTTACAAACAAGTTATGTTGATTTTTTAACATAATAACTTAACATAGACTTTATGTAGACCGTTTTTAACATATTTACATAATATTTTTTACTGTGTAGCAAGGCATCGATTCCCATATCAGGCGTTTTTAAATTAGAAACTTCGCGTTTTTCGACCCGCCCTAATGGTTAGGTTTCGGTACATTTTACCTTACCAATAATATTACTAAATAAAAATGATCAACATTAACAACTGTATTTGTTGCCGAATCTGATATCTTTAGTCATTTTTAATCGCGCGACAAATTCGATCGGTCATTTTTGGTCACCTGCGATTTTTCATTGCCAGTTTCTTCTTTAGTAGGAAGTCTAAGATTAAAGAAAAAAAAAAGACTCTGGCCGCAGATACTTTTCTCCCCAAACATATCCCAAACCTCTAGATGTCCAGGACAATTATCCCGTGTGAGCTTTTCCCAACGGTCAGCCCGTACGCCTCCGTTAATAATTAAATCAAGTTGGCAGCTACATTCTCCGAAGACTAATCGCCTCTACCTTTGGGTCCAGCTCGACCGCTTCTCTTTTTACCTTATCTCTCTTCGGTTTTTTTTTTTTTTTAAAGAGCTTCTTCCACTGCGAAATAATGGAAGGTTTTTCCTTTTAAAATCCTGGGAAAGGAAAAAAAATAGGAAAAAATGGTTCACAAATCATTATTGACAGCATTTTTTTTTCTCCATTCTTTTCGGAATTGAAGAGTGTATCGGAATCTCGGGTTTCCGGATGGAACGCCTCTTAAATATCGATTTACAGTGGTTGTCTGGGAGTTTTAACTTATTTCCCGCCGCTCGAATTTGATTTCGGCGAAATTGATTTTTTTATGAAATATTAGTAAAGCGTGTGTAGGGTTAAGGGAAGAGGGAGATGTGGAAAATTTAGAAGAGGAAGAAAAAAAAGGTTGGAGTATTAATTACTAACTTGTTTATTAAATAAACAAGTTAGTAATTAATACTCCAACCTTTTTTTTTCTTCCTCTTCTAAATTTTATTATTATTATTTTTAAATTATATCATATATTGTATCAAATTATATTTTTATCGTTGAAATGAATATGATTATAATTGTGAGGTGTATGAAAATAAAACAAAGACTTCTTGGAATTGCTCTCCCGAAAGCGAAGGTATAGATTTCATCCTTTGACCTTTAATTATCAAGTCAAAAAGTGATACAACATTATTAAACTTTTCACCTAGGGATGGGCGATTACTTATCGATTATAATTTTCTTCGGATTAATCGATTATTTGACCGATCATTAAGGAAGCGATTAACCGAACAATCGATTACTATTTTAGAGAATCGAAAATCCGATTATTACACAGAACTTCAGTAAAAAAATCTGTAAAGGAACCGAAAAAAGATCTTAAAATAAGAAAAAACTTTTTGGCCCATAACCGAAACCTAGTTTCTGGTATGGAAAATTGCAAGTTAAACGTTAGGGCCTGTAAAGTGCCCTAAAAACGGACTACCGATGTATAAATTGGTGAATGGTCAAGGGCAAGAAAGCGGAGTCATTTGACACTGACTTCCTAACTTTTCATTTGCCAGTTAGGGCAACAACCGTAGCGAAACTTAGCCTCTTGAAATTCCCTTCTTTACCCGGCGCTAATATCTGACTTTTTTAAATTTTGACCTCCCCGCCCTTAAGGAACGATATAATTCCCGTTTCTTTTTTTCCTCAAACCCCCCTGCCTCTTTCTAACCCTTTTCCTCGATAGGCATAACGCTACTGAATTTTTTTTGCAAACTCTTTTTTTTAATTGCATTAAAAATCCTCCAAAGGCGTCCATGTCTTTCAATCGGCGACGATGAATGAAAAGAAAATAAAAAAAGATCCGGAAAATGAATGAATGAATTATTTTTTTTTAGAATGGAAAAGGAAAGTCTTCCAAGCTCACAAAAAGAAGCTTTTTGCCCCCGTCGAAAGGCTTTCTTTTGAGCTCGAGAAGGACGGGAAGTCTTACAAACGAAGAAACTCGAATTTTATATTTGAAGTTTTAAAAAATTATCCGATTTTGCTTAGAAGGACGATTTTCCGACTTATAAGATTAATAATGAAAAAATTCATTAAAATTTTCATTAAAATTCATCAGCATTTAATTAACGGATTAAGAAACCATACCTAAAGCACTTCGCTTTAAGAAGAAAAAAAAAAAAAAAAGATTAACCAGAAAACGGGGAAATAGGAGAAAAAAAAGTAATGAATAAATATGATTATGACATTAAAACCTTTTAACTTTACACTTCGTAGGGAAAAAAAATGCTTTGCCCAAATAAAATAATTGGGTGGTTAACAGGCACGGACTGGAACCAACCTCTAATCCCATGTTGTTTAAAGGAGCTTTCATCTTTAAAATAATCTTTTATGGTAAACTAACTTTTTGAAAAAAATTCCTTTTCCAAAAATCCAAGCGCTCTTTTTTTAATTCGTATTTTGGGGATTAGTATTGATCAATAAAGTCAATCAGTAAATGCATACACACTGCCGCTTTAAGCGGAATCGTATTAACACCATTTTGCAATTTTTTTTAACAAATAAAACTTTCCTTAATGATCCACAATTAATTATATTGATTCATATGATCATTTCGGATCTCTGACTACAAATCCATCATCAGTGAACTAAAACAACAAACAAAGGAAATTACGAAAATTCACAAAATTAATTAAAATCAACCAGGTGAGGTTATGACTAGGCCTTTAACAAACAAACTCACCATATGAATTAAATATTATAAAAACATGATCTAAACCAACATAAACATCTTTCAAAAAGGTCGTCAGATGTAATTAAAAACGAAAATAGATATGCGAAATCCATTGTTTTAAGAAATTTTAAAAGAAACTAAATAAAATATATAAACATGACTTTTCCTTAATTAAAGCAGACGATCACAGCCATATTGGAAGTTATTCAGAAACGGTAAAGTAGATTCGCGCGTATCACGTGAGATTTAAAATTCGTATTTGTCGTAAGTAATTTCCTTATACAAATTAAATAGACTAGAAACCATCGGACCTTGATCACAATTTAACATCTTCGTATTTCGACTATTTATGGAAATAATTAAGCTTTCCCAGGGGTTCAAAAGGCGATCATCGTTTACATTTTTGACGAGATTTAAATCAAGCGAGTCGGGGTCATGACCTTCATCGGTCATGTGGTCTGCTACCGCTGAACGACCGATCCTCGTGTTTGTGAAGTCTCCGATATGTTCTTTGAAGCGCGTGAAGATATTTCTCTTCGTCTGACCGATGTAAAATCTATTCGGATCACAATCGCAATTGATTTTATAGATTCCTGATTTTAATTCGGTGTCGATCACGTCCTTGGGGCTTCCTAAAATGCTTTTCAAGGACCGAATATTTTTATAGGCTAAGGAAAGATTTTGTTTCCGGAATATATTATCGAGATTTCTACATAAGAATTTATTAAAAGGGATGGCTATCCTTTTTGGTGGGTTCAAGATCGGGGTAAGGGTGGTAAAATCTTTCAAGGACATTTTGTTCAGACGTTTCTTGATTAGTCGATCCACTATTTCCGGTTCGAAGCCGTTGGAGACTGCGATACGTTGGAGTAGGAGTTTTTCTCTCGAAAAATTATCGTTGTTGAGGGGAACACTTATGAGACGATGAACCCCGCTTTCGAACGCTGCTAATTTGTGCTTGAAGTGATGGTTGGAAGACGCGTGGATGAATTGGTTGTTGTTAGATTCTTTTCGATAAATATCAAATTCGCAATGATCTCCGTTCCTAATCACCCATAAATCCAGAAAAGGTATTTTTCCGTCTTTTTCTAACTCCATCGTGAATTTTAGGGATGGGAAAAAACTGTTGAGTCCCTCGAGGAAATCCGTTAGGTTTATTTTGGAGGTGTTGACTACCGAGAGGATACTGTATCGTCCATGAAACGTCCCCAAAATTTTGGGAATAAATTATTTAGACGGTCCTTTAGACTGATTTCAAAACGGCTCATGAACGCTTCAGCGATGAATGGAGAAAGCGGGTTACCCATTGACGTGCCGTCTTTCTGTTCATAAAATTCGTTATTGAAGGAAAAAGTGTTTTGGTCCATACACAAGCGAGTAAGTCTTAGTAATTCATAAATTTCGACGGGGTTGGTGTTGTTTTCTTCAAGTATTGAGAAACCATTTTGCAGTTAAGCTTTGTTTACAATTTTTAAAATGCATTTATATACAATATAAATGGATTTATGTACACAGAACTTGACTTTTTTACCAGAAACATTTTTTTCATCCTCCAATATAATTATTCATAAATAGTGTGCATAATTAATTACTCGCAGACACCAAAATTTGAATATGCATAATTTTTTTAAGCATGAAAATCTGGATGTGCCTCATTTTTGCATAATTTATGCATATAATGTTTTTGAATCATCAAGAGGAAAATATGGGAATAATATGCTTACTTCTTTTTTTTATTTATTTTTTATTTTTTTACTTTACGAGTAATTAATTATGCACACTATTTATGAATAATTATATTGGAGGATGAAAAAAATGCTTTTTGTAAAAAAAAGTCAAGTTCTGTGTATCTAAATCCATTTATATTGTATATAAATGCATTTTAAAAATTATAAACAAAGCTCAACTGCAAAATGTTGTTAAGGCGATTCCGCTTAAAACGGTAGTGTGTATGCATTTACTGATTGATTTTATTGATCAATACTAATCCCCAAAATACGATTTAAAATGTAACGCATATGCATAAACTTTGCAACCCTAATTACATACAAGGTAACTTAATAGAAAAAAAAATTTGGGGCTACAAAAAAAATTTTATTTCCTAAAATAACTAAATTTTGTAATATTCAACATTTCGAGATTTTTTTCTTTTTAAATCCTGGGATCGCAGCCTCTAGCATCGTCACTTCATTTTTCTATGGTTTTTCCATTAATTAGCTCTTGTTATTTTAAAAAAGAGCCATAGTGCAATTAATTGAAGTGAATTCGTCGACGTTTTTTGAATAGACTTCGATAGCTGGGTTTATTACCTAAACCGAGCTTATCAAACTATAATCAGGTTGTGCGACCTTGAACACGAAGGTTACATCGCACAGCGCATTACCTTTTATTTAACATGGAGATAAACGGATTCCTTTCTCAATAGTTTAATCTTATCCGGTTCATTTAATTTTATTCCCCGCTATTTTCCATTTTTATCTTTCTTCGATTTCCCTCATATTTTCGTGTTTTATTGTCGTTTATGAAGAAGGGAAAATGGGGGGGAGGAGGGGGGAACGAAAATCAGTTAGCGAAGTTTCTTCAAAAAATTAAATTAAAAAAAACTAAAAAGAAAGAAAAAAAAAAAAAAACTTGGATGCTTATCTGCCCCGTGAAAATATTTCATTCTTCCCTTCCTTTCTCAAAAGACTTATTTATCCTCTTAACTTCGGTACGACTGAAATTGTCAAGAGAGAAGAAGGTTAAGAGGTATTTTCCTGGTAAAGAATTTTTTCCCTACTTTTTTTTTTTTTTTTTGAATCAATGATTTAAAGAAAATGATTAGAATTTTTCCTCCCGTTATGAATTTTTTAAGTTTCGCGCACTCTTTTTCCTTGTATTTGATTTTAATTCCTGGTTACATAAACTCGTTACGTTCGACATCATCGGCGTCTTTAAAAAAGAAAAAAAAAAAAGTGCAATTATTTGAAGTGACTTCCTTGTGTTTTCTTTTCAAGTATCCGTTTCCTAGCTTATCTCTCTCTTTTTGATCTCTTCGTCTATTGTTCGTATTTTGTCTTTATTTACGAACTTTAACAGCGGGGAAAAAAGGAAAATCAGTCACGTAAAAACGGAAAAGAAACGAAACAAACTCGTTGACAGTTCAATCAAGTTTTTAATCTTCTGTTTTTCTTGTTTTTATCATTCATTTATTATTTAAGGACCTTAAAAAGGCCGTTTCGTGCGGACGAAGTATGGGATTTAGTATATTAAAAAGTTTAAAGTCTCTCTAAAGGAGGCTAAACCTACTTCCTCGTTAAGGCCGTAGAATCTATATCCATATGTGGGTCGACTTCTTCCTGGTTTCTTCCTGAAGGTTGTGATTTCCCGGGAAATTTAAAATTTCGGCATTCCCGATTGTACGGATTTTTTCAAAAAAAAAAAAAAAAAAAAAAAAAAAAAAGCATTTTTCTACCTGTTTGTAAGTTTAAGGGTTTCTTGGAATTTTATCGCTTTTATCCTCGACGGCATTTCCACACTTCTCTCATCCTGAATCCATTAAAACAAGATTTAATCTGATAAACAACGCTAATTGCGGAACAAAAACATGATAAAATGGTCTTCCATGTATCATTTGGAACCCACTCATTAAAGGTGAATAAACAACTGACAAATCCTTTTGCGTGGGTATAAAGATTTTGAGCTTCTCGTTTCACTTTTCAAGTGGCTGTAAGAATGCACTCGAATAACCTCAACAATACCAACATTCCTCCCCCCTTGCTCCCCTCTTAAAACTCTATTTTGCTTTCAGCGGTGGTGAAAAGAATCCTTGCAGCAATAAACCCGAGGGGAGGGAAAATTTCGAAATAACCTGAATGTCACTTTCTTTCTTTTTTTTTTTTTTTTTTTTTTTTTAATTATTTTCGACGCGACTTCATTGATTGTGAGACCCAAGGGCAATTCAGTTAATAATGCTAACGAGTAATTGAATAATAATTTCATAATTAAATTGTGTAGATTGTTCAATTATCACGCCGGGGTTGGATTTTGGGGTTTATGCATTTTCTCATCTAAATATTTACAAAGTTAAATGTAGCGTAATAAGATTCTTGAGTTTTGGGTTTAATTGGTTTTAACGAATGGAAAAAAAAATGAAAGAATTGTAAAGTGGTTGCAAAAAATCCAAAAAAAAAAAAAAAAAAAAAAAAAAAGACGGATGGTCTTGAAAATGAAACGAGAATAAAAAAAAATTGGAGGATCAACCCACTGTTTTGCTCTAAAGTCACGGCCAACCCTACTTAGGGGTCGTACATAAATTACGTAAGCATGGGTTAGGCCCTTTTTGCACGCTTTATCCCATTTCGCCTATGCTTAGCTTATGGGTAAGATGTTAAATTTGGACCCCCTCCCCCCCCTAAATGTGCTTATGTAATATATGTATGACCCCTTACACCTTTGAGTTGAGTATCACGCAGACAGATTGGTTTCCAGTTATATCGTGTCTGAAATAGAAATGTTGGTTCTGGGAATGTGGCACTGATCTGTAAGTCGGCCATTTGGAGGCGGGAGAGGTAGAAAACAGTTGGTCTCGTTGGGCCGAAAAAACGAATTCCCGATTCTGAAATTGTTTGATATCAACTGATTCCTGAATCGGTGCCTTTTAGTGTTAGGCGTTGGTTACATTGCCCGAAAAGTTTTGTTCGAAACGTTTCGAAAAATTTTTTCGCGAGGAAAATGGTTACATTTGTTTTGGAACATATTCGAAAATTTTCGAAAAAAACGTTTTGTGCAATGTAACCAATGCCTAAATTTAAAGTCTCTTGTGAGACATAAGTGCAGTGAACTTACCGTATTGTATATATAGTACGAATGCCAAATCTTCGCCACTTTTGACTACTCCTCCCCTCAACAAGTTCCCAAAATATCTGTCGACGATTGTGTCTAATAACAGACGCGGACGGTGCGAAGCAAAGTGAGAGATGTGTTAGGTTGGGATTCGTATTACTTCGAATTCCATCAGCTGTTCGTCGGTTATAGACAACAGAAAAGAAAAGATGCATTCGTTTAGCGACGATGCATTTTTTTAAGACGTATGTACCACCAAGCACTCCTGTCCTATTGAACACGGGGGTTTGGGGTTTGTGGTTTGTAATTCATAAAACTGGTTCCTATGACCTTATATCAGTTGTTACGGTATTAAACCGAGTTTTGAAAGTAAAGCAAAAGTTTTAAATAAACCGCGTTAAAAAATCGCCTGCCATAATCGATTGTCGTCGCCGTTTTGACAGTTTAAAGTCTTTGTCGTCCACTCGTTTTCAAAGAGACCGAATCGCGCATCGATTATGGCGGGCGATTTTTTAACGCGGTTTATTTAAAGCGTTTGCTTTACTTTCAAAACTCGGTTTTATACCGTAACACAATGAAGATATTCTTGAAAGAAAAAGCTTCCTTTAAGGTAAAAAAACAACGACTTATTCTTTTAATGTTTCCAAATTAACATGATCTAAAGCTGGATGGATGGACGGACGTCCATCGTCTGGATCATCAGGATAATGATGGCATTTTTAAGGTATTTACAAACGTCTGACCAAGTTAGGTTATTTGTGTTCATTTTTTCGAATATTTTTTGTTCTTTTGTTGTCTTTTTTATAGATCCTGATGAATCATCAGGATCCATCAGGATGATGACGTCCATCATCGGACGTCAGTCGGAAGTTGCTATAGGTCACGTTAATGTGGAAATATTAAAAGGATAAATCGCAGTTTTTTGACCTTTTCTTTTAAACATATCTTGAATGTTTTAAAGGGGTAAATCTACCGAAGCGCGCTTAAAAGCATTTATAAGAATAAATGACTTGACCAGGAATTACATTTTTTTAATAACGATTTTTTCGAATAGCACAGACTAAATCTAACCCGGAAGCAAGATTTCCATTTGAAAAACGTGGGAAAGTTACAAAAATTTCACAGACCGTAACCCGTCGGAGGAGTCGAACCCCCGGTCCTTTCGGTATAGCCCCGACTGCTCTTATCCATCTGAGCTAACGGATCTGCCTATGAAACTTTTGTAATTTTTTGACTCTAAGGTGTTAGGTCGTGAATTTTCTAGAGAAAAACCTAGTACGATACATTTCCGATAGATGTCATCAGACTTCACATTTCGGAAATGATTTTACAGACAAACCACGATGGGTATTTAATTTTTTAATTATTATCGCCCCGTAATCGAGCCGAATTTTACTAAGCCGCCAAGTTTATTTTAAAGGGGTAAATCTACCGAAGCGCGCTTAAAAGCATTTATAAGAATAAATGACTTGACCAGGAATTACATTTTTTTTAACAACGATTTTTTCGAATAGCGCAGACCAAATCTAATTCGGAAGCAAGATTTACATTTGAAAAACGTGGGAAAATTATTTTATTTTTGCTATTCGAAAAAATCTTTATTAAAAAAATGTAATTCCTGGTCAAATCATTTATTCTTATAAATGCTTTTAAGCGCGCTACGGTAGATTTACCCCTTTAAAATAAACTTGGCGGCTTAGTAAAATTCGACTCGATTACGGGGCGATAATAATTTAAAAAGAAAAAAAAAATATCTTGAATGATTATGATCCACTACAATCACCTTCAAGGTAAAAAAAAATCTATGTTTACAGCCTCAAAAAAAGATCCACATATTAAGTATGTAACATCCTCCTCCTTTATATGATCCTCAGGCTCTTCTTCATCCCCTCAATTTGATGTCGACGGAACATGTTCGGCGTAATACCGTAGACAAGTAATCGTAATACAAGTATTCTTAAAACAAATAAAAGTAAAGTAAATAGTAGGATGGTCAAAAAAAAGCGAATTTTTCAAGTTGAAAACGCCTGATATGGGAATCGATGCTTTTTTATAATAGTATTAACCGTAATTTTTTTCAGATTTTTTAAACGACATTTTGAGGTGCCGCAATGGCTTTGAAATTTCTAAAAAGCTCATTTGAGGACCAAAAATGGTAACTTTTTTCTCGCATAAAAAACCGTCGTTTCCTATCGGAAATTTTGCCTAGATTAAGAATTTGAAGTCAAAAATTAGTTTTGGTGCACGGTATTTGAGCCGCAGACAGAAAGCCATAACAAAATTTTCAGAATTTTGGAATCTGGCGTGTGGTTCAAAAACTGTGCACGAAAAATATTTTTGTCATCAAATTCGTAATCTAGGCAAAATTTCGGATGGGAAACGACGGTCTTTTGTGCGAAAAAAAATTTTCCTTTTTGGTCTTCAAATGGGCTTTTTGGAAATTTCAAGGTCATTGCGGCACCTCAAAATGTCGTTTAAAAAATCTGGAAAAAATTAGGGTTAATACTATTATAAAAAGGCATCGATTCACATATCAGGCGTTTTCAAATTCAAAAATTCGCTCTTTCCACCCACATTATTGTTTAATTAGTCCTGCCATTTTCCGTGCAGCATCTCGGAGAACTTTGGCCGCTTTCAAAATCTCCGGGTATTTTTTAGAATTTAAAAAATCCTCTCATTTTCCCCATATAAGCTACATAAATAAAAAATAAGCCTCCATAATAAAGTAATTCCCCATATAAGCTGATATATTCCCCATATAAGCAAATAAAGTCCATGCCTACAAAATGGGACAATGCGGATTCCGTAAGAAAATCCGCTGCATATTCCGCTACAAAATACGCATGAAAATCCGCTGCGTATTCCGCTACAAAATACTCGCACATTTTGTAGCGGAATAATACTTGCTCTTTAATACTCGCTAATAATATCCACTACAAAACACTCGCTTAATTATTATATAATTTATATAATATTTTACATATAAAATTAAATGTAATTTTTACGTCTGCCTTACCTTAACCTCAAATTGTCTTGTTCGATGGGCTTCATCTCTCCTCAATTTCTCACTTATTCTTATTACTTGCTAATTTCTCAGCCCTTAAGAGCTGCGTAGGATGGTCTTGGATCAAAATTTGTCCGGCTTATGGCTTTTAATTTTCCGCCGGCTCTGACTTCTGCTCTCCTTTCCCCTTTGTTTCTGTCTAGAAAGTCCCATTAGGAAATCAGGATGACAAACGATTATGAACACAAGAGCGAAAAGGCAAAAACAATTCCACTCTTCGTAATTTACATTGCTATCCTTCTGTCTTGCAGCTACCGTTAAAAATAAAAAATTTTGACGACGGAATAAATAAAGACAATCGCATATGATGAACAAGAATTAAGCGCCTTTTATGTAAACATACTAACATACGTCTCTTTATATTTCTTTTTAGTTAATTAAAATTTAGGTAAAAAGGGAAGAAATGGAATAAAATAAATGTTTCAACTTTCTCTCTCTTTCTCTCTGTCTCTTTTTTTTTTTTTTTTTTTTTTTTTTCTCTGGCTTAAATTCTCTCATGCTTTTAGGGGTAGATTTTTAATCACATGACGTAAATATCTGTATATTGTGTTGTGAATAACATTTTAAATTAATGCCATATTATATCCTTGCTCCTTTTTCCCTTGGAAATAAATTAGTTTTGAATAGAATGTAAACAAAGTTGGGGTCTTGGGAGAGGCAGAAAACTATTTTTGAAATACAGAAAACTTTCCGCGTCCGTTCGTGACCCACCGACATCTCGTTATCATTCAGCCTTGTTAGTGAAAAGGAAAATATTTTCCAGCTGTGCTATCACTTGCAGTCGTCCCAAAAATCATATTTTTACTATATTTATTTATATTTTTTTTTTCCGAATACGTAGGCCTATATATATATTTTCTTTTTCTCCGAAAAAAGGAAAACTCTCAGAGTCGCTCAAGTCTAAATATTTTAACAAAGTTGGGGGGAAAAACGAAGGAAACATGTTAGTCAGGTTGCTGGGGACATTTTCTTGTTAAACTTTGGGGAAAAGGATTGGAGAATTAACAGTAACGAATAAAATCGCCTCCGGGGCTATTTTCTGAAAACTTAATTTAACTTCGTTTTTGTTTCCGCGTTTGTTTTGACAATTTTCTCGTTAAACAACTTTTTGGTGTAATTAAGAAGTTTTTTTTTTTTTTTTTTTTTTTTTTTTTCCTTCAACTTACTTAAATAGTTTTAATATTTGATTTTTAATTAAAAAATCTAGAAGGTGACAAAATTGAAAGAGCAACGAGAAGTAATTTTTTTTTCCTGTTATGGCTGAATTCCAATTTTTCGGGGCTAGGGATTTTGATTTTCTGGGAAATTCCTGAATCCAGGATTCTGGATTCGTTTTTGAGAAAAAAAAGTTTCCGGAGATTCGGGAAATTAAAATTTTCCGGGTCCCGGGTAATTCCCGGGATTTCCCTTGGGTTCTCGAAAATTTTTCCGGGAATTAATAAACTACGGGAAACATTCTGAAAATTTTAAATCTCCGGAAATCGGGATGGAAAATTTTCTCGGGATCCAAATCAATGATCGGGAAAAAAATAGAATCCCGGGTTTCGAGAAATCAAACTTTGCCGCTACCCTGGGTGATTTCCGGGATTTCCCCCTAGATTCTCGGGAATTTTTCCGGGAATTAAGAAACAACGGGAAAAATTTGGATCTTGAGAAAAGAGAATGAACATTTTCTCGGGATCCAAATCAATTATCGGGAAAAAAAAATCATTCCCGGGATTCGAGAAATCAAACTTTGCCGGTACCCTGGGCAATTCTCGGGATTTCCCCCTAGATTCTCGGGAATTTTTCCGGGAATTAAGAAACAACGGGAAAAATTTGGATCTTGAGAAAAGAGAATGAACATTTTCTCGGGATCCAAATCAATTATCGGGAAAAAAAAATCATTCCCGGGATTCGAGAAATCAAACTTTGCCGGTACCCTGGGCAATTCTCGGGATTTCCCCCTAGATTCTCGGGGATTTTTCCGGGAATTAAGAAACAACGGGAAAAATTTGAATCTTGGGAATCGAGAATGAAAATTTTCTCTTAATGCAAATCAATCATCGGGAAAAAAATAGTTTCCCGGGATTCGAGAAATCAAAATTCGCCGGTACCCCTTGCAATTCCCGGGATTTCCGCCTAGATTGTTGGGGATTTTTTCGGGAATTAATAAACAACGGAAAAAATCCCGAAAAATTTTAATCTTAGGAATCGAGAATTAAAATTTTCTGAGAATCAGAATCAATCATCGGTAAAAAAGTGATTTCCCAAGATTTGTGAAATTGAAATTCGCCGGGATCCTGGGATTCCTCCCTGAATTTTTCCGAGATCTCGGAATTTTTCCGAGATTAATAAACGACGGGAAAAATTCCGAAAAATGAATCTTGGGAGTCGGGATTGAAAATTTTTTCGGGATCCCGGGAATTTCCGGGACGGGAAATCCTGGGCAGAATCTCTAATCGGGGTCAAACTGACTGCTTTTTAATTTCCATAGTATCTGATAGGTCCCTGGGAAGAAAATTATGCATAACTTGCTGGAAATTTTAAATGAAATAAAAAATTTAGTGCAAAAACAGAGTCTTATCCGATTTACATTTCCTCTTGGTTAAATCCGAAATGGAGATAATCAAATTAAGGGAGTTGTTAAGGTTCTAGTAAAAACCTATAACTGATCCGTTTTGTAAAAATAATTCATGCCAGAAGGCTTTTATCGACGAAATTGAGAATAATGATTTTATTCCTTCTCTGCACGTTTCCAAGTCAATAAAATGTAAAAATTTTAATGCTTGAAACTCAAAGCTTTAACTTTTTTCCTTTTTACTGCCCCCAAATCAGCCACTCGAGTTAAGAAAAAAATGAAAAGAAAAGAGGGCGAAAGAAAGTAGAAGAAATTACTGATAAGCTTTCTTTTAAATGAAAACTCAAAATACCAACTTGACAAAATAAACAGCAGTGTTTATGGAATAATTTATAATTTTGCTTAAGTACAGAATTGCTAACTCGAGTTATTTATAGATGTGACGACTCGACGTTTAACTTTTTTTCTTTTTCCTTTTTTTTTTTCTATTTTCATTTCATTTCGCTTTTCCTTTAAAGAAAAGGAAGGAAAAGAAAAAGAAGAAGTTTTTTTACATTGTCTTTATACTAAACCTACACTTCTTTATTGCGCATCAAATGTTTGCAAAGCACTTGAATCGTTGTAGTCTCTTCGCACTAAACTGAAAAATAAAGTCTTGAAGATTCGAATGGGGAAAAGGACCTCTTGTGACTTTCACCCCCTCCCTTCCTCTCTCACCGGGTTTTTTACAGTCCAGGAGAGAAGAGCAAAACCTTTTCCTCCAACAGTACGAAAATTCCAACTCCAGGAGGAAAATCTTAAATAGAAAAAAAAAAAAAAAAAAAAAAAAAAAAAAAAAACTCTTCAGCTTCCTTAACATTAATTGGAGTAACTTTTTACTTCATTATTTCCTCTTTCGTGAAAAGTCAAGAATGAATAAGGCTTTCAAGTGATGGGGACTGTCTTTATTTAATTTTTTTTCCCCCTTCGTTCTTAATAAAATTTGAAGTTAAAAAAATATATATACCAGCGCTTTTGTTTCGAATATTTTTTTAATTGTCATATTTGCCGACTCATTTCTCATTACAAAAAAAAAAAAAAAAAAAAAAAGAGCCGATCTTCCCGTGGGACAAAAATAAGCGGAGATCGTCGTCCATATTTGATGAAAATAACGTTAAACATTTTTTTTCCTTCGTAATGGGTTCAATGGATGAACGCATTGTTACTCCATTGTCATCCTATAGGGAATTCTCATTCCAATTCCGTCGTATTTGCTCGGTTAGTCGGGACTTTATCCATCTCGCTTTTTTTTTATTTGAATAGTTATTTCAAGGTAAATTTTTTTTTTATTCCGAAAAAAAAAGAACAAGCGGAAAATGTGTTTTAAAAAAAACTCCAGGAGTCAATTTGCGTAATGAGTAAGGTAAGCATACGGCACCGTAAGATAAAACGTATTATGTTTATGTTGTTTCATACGAAATTTAATTTTATTTTCTGCGAGAGGATGTCGGGATTTTAGTAATCCGTATATAAAATGGGGTCGCTTCAAAATTTAAATTTTGTAATCGCCTAAACTCGTCTCCATCACTTCGGAATCATAATATTCCTAGATTAAGTTTTGGGGGGGGGGGGGGTGCCTTGTTTGAAATGAAATGGTTTTGACCACTTTCCTCGAATTCATAATGAATTACGGATCGGATTTATTTAATTTTTGAAGTAGAAATTCCCGGGAGAGAACCCTCGGAAAAAAAAAATTAGTTCGTTATTTGGATTTTTGCAACACATTTTTCCGAGAACGATTACGTAATGAAAAAAAGGTGTCGGGTGCTTTGCGCATCCCCAGGAAACATGTTCGGCTTCATCTGTGTCTTGTAATACTGACGCTATTCGTGATCTGCTCTTTTTTAGGCGAGGCTGTGTTTAAAACGATACTTTGCGATACCGAGATTGAGATTGAGATTACGATACTGAGACTAGAAATATACGAGACTGGAAACGAGTCCGAGACGATATTTCTCGGAAATAGTTTCGTGTCTTTCATATGTTGATCATTAATCCAATGTTCTGTTCTCAAGAGTTTTTCAGGTTTTTGTTGTAAATAGAAACTTGTTGGAATCCGTGCATTCCAGAAAGTAAAAGAATCAAAGCAAAAACATTCGAACTGAGAACTAGATTTTTAAAAAAAGGAGCCAAATCTTAAAAAAAACATTATTCCAGAAATTAATTTCAACGGGGATAATTATTCTGCGCTAGTGTCCTGGGAAAATCGTGCTGATCTAATAGTGCTTCCAATTTTGTCTCACCTAACTGAAAAAAAATTTGTCAACACCAGTCAAAAAATTGCCATCCCGAAGTATCTTGAGTCATACTCAAGCAGTTGAGAAAAGTGTTAAATTGGTAACTGAAACTTCAGGTTCAGTTTATGGATCAGCTGCCCGAGATGGTCTTAATAGACCCAAAGAAGCCAAAAATATTTCATTTTGTTCTGAAATGCGTCAAAAAAGTAGAATTTAATTCGAAAAATTGTTTTCCTTATGTCTATTAAGTATATTCCACAAAAGCATTTTGATTTTATGTTTTGGCCATTTTTGGCCAAATTTGCCAAGATTTGGCTTCGAAATATCTTCGCAAAAGTCACTGGATTACAAAATCTGGTACAGAAACTGAAAAATCAAATCATAATTGTAAATATTTCCTCTTAATATAATCTATAATCCAGCAATACACGAAAATTGGTTGCGGGTTGCCTATGCAAAAAAAAAGAAAAACATTTTGCCTAAGTTTTTTCCGATTTTCTCGGTAACGGTATGAGATAGGAGAAAATCGTAAAGACAGTTTTATAGCCTCTTTAAAGCTCTATTAAAATGTCTTTTTGATTTTTATGTATCTAGTACAGAGCGGTAGTTATAGTGACTTTTAGGTAGACTTCTGGAAATCGGCCAAACTTTGCGAGGCCCCCGAGACCTGAAGACATCATCCTAAAATTCCGAAAAAAATCAGAGTTTATGTTGAAGGAAAGTCACAACTTTTCCGCCCTATTACTAAGAGAAACTCGAAATTTTTAAAAATTCGAACCACCCTAGTGTAATAATGCACATAAAATGTCCACAAAGCAATTTCACGAATACTTCCAATAAACGGAGCCTTAAAAACCACTTACATACACAGACTTTAAACTAATAAATAATTCAACTGTTTCAAATAATAAATCAATAAAACACTCAAATTTTAAAATTCGTTTATGCTGTTAAAAAAAACAAGCATGGCTGATGACGTAATGCAACGCGACATAAGGAAGGCCAAAGCACTGTAGCAAGGTACCCGATAACTACCATCATCTTCAAGTTTTTCGCAAACTAACGAAGATGACTTTAGGAATTTTTGACAAAAGAAGCTTTGACAAAAGCTAAACATAAGATTTAAGTGTATTTCCCGGATAAAATTTTGGTAATGTAGGATAAAGTCACATCAATTTTTTATTTAAAAATTTAGGAATCGGAACCAAAATCATGTTGAATAAATTTCCAGTATTATTATCTTCTAAAATAATTATTAGTAGTATTTTACATTAAAACTGAGGATTCAGATCAAACCCAGTCAATGTTCGTTTTATCCAAAAATATTTTGGACGAAACGAATATTGACTGTATTGCGTTTTATCCAAAAATAATTTGGTTTAAACGCAATACAGTCAATATTCGTTTCGTCCAAAATATTTTTGGATAAAAAGCAATTTGGATGAACTGCAGAATTAATTTCTTGCTTTTTATCCAAAAAAATTTTGGATGAAAAGTCATTTAAAGGAAATGCAAGAACGGCCAATTTGCATTTCCTCCAAAAAATTTTGGATAAAACGAATTTGGATCAAGTGCAAAATAACCGATATTCGTTTTATCCAAAATTTTTTGGAGCAAATGTCATTTGGATGAACCGCAAAGTCCCCTTTTCTTCAACTCTGTAATCGGGCCCCTCTTGATCTGAGCTTGAATAACTTTCGATTCTTTGTGGTTCATTTTTCTGGTGTCAGTCGCCCTCCATTGTATGACAACCCCTTCACCTGCGATTGGCTGTGCCAAAATTTTACCTTTAGCGTTGACAAAACGCATTTACCTCCATAAATACGTCGGTCTCCTTATCATGAACTCCTTTCACAGTTTTAATTTTGTAAATACATGAAATTTGATGCTGCATCTTCATTAGTTCTTTAATTTTTTCACACCATATCTCCAGGGGTATTACAAATTTATTATGACAATCAGTGCTATCCTCCGGTTGCTCTATAACTGGTTTCATCTCATTCCATATCTCTGAAGGAACATTTAACTGGAAGGTTTTCTTTGGCAATATGATCTCCGATGAGTCTGACAATTCGAGATCAGGTTTTGAACTAGAAACTACAGCAATTACCACTTTGAATCCTCACCGCGACCTCAAAATCAGTGCCATTGTCGCTGGTGACATAGACCCTAAATACCGAAATTTTGTAAAGTTCTTAAACCTAAGGTTTCCTACCTCCAGAGGTTCATCATGCAGTCTGTCTGTCTTTTTCACTGACCATAATGAAGACACTCAGTTTTCTCCTCGTTTACTTTGAGCCTAGCCCTACGAGCAGTTATTAGCAACTCTCCGCATAGCCTCCGAACGTCGGTTTATTCAGTAGGAAGGAAAAATGTGTATCTCTTCCTGGCCAATAAATAAAAAAGAACGAAAGAGGCTATTTTTATTCAATAATTAAGGAGAATCTACAAAGAACTACTGAAACCTGTCTCAATAGGGTGTACAGAAAAAGAAAAAGTGTTTGGAATTTTGTTGCTCACCGAAAAAATAGTTTCATTGGGGGGTAAAAACCTCAAAAAAATTTTGAAACATTTTTTTTTTACCAGCTGGAGGTCGCGCTTTGCGGAAAAAGGACCTAAGCCAAGAATTTTTTGAAAGCCTTCAATTAAGTTAATATTTAGCGCATTTTTCAGTAATCGATATTTGTAAAAGGGATCTAATTATATGTTTTTGAGGTCGTAGAACACGAATTTCACCATCCCGATTTTCTCCGACCAATGCCTGAGTCGCTGTTACCACTTTTTTAGCGTTTAAGCCTGATTTTTCGGGCTCAATTTTTATTTATGTCCAAATTTGGAGCCCCCAAAATTTTTTTTTTCCTTTTAAAGTTGCTTATACTTATGAAAAAAAGCTTGAGGAACACGAATTTCACTATCCCGATTTTCTCCAACCAACGCCTGAGTAGGGGTATAAGTGAGAATTTGGTTTTTTGAGCCAAAAACTAATTTTTTTGTAAAAAAAATGGCGTCAACTCCTCACCAGTTTGAGTTAGAGGTCATGTTCTATGACATTTTTTAGTCAGAACACTCTAATTAATAAGGTACTTTTGTGTTTTGGATCAATTTCCAAAATTTTTTCACGGACGAAAAGAATTTGGAACTTCAAAAAAATTACTGGTAGATTTTTCCGTCCGTAAGAAAATTTTGGAAATTGATCCGAAACACAAAAGTACCTTATTAATTAGAGTGTTCTGACTAAAAAATGTCATAGAACATGACCTCTAACTCAAACTGGTGAGGAGTTGACGCCATTTTTTTTTACAAAAAAATTAGTTTTTGGCTCAAAAAACCAAATTCTCACTTATACCCCTACTCAGGCGTTGGTTGGAGAAAATCGGGATAGTGAAATTCGTGTTCCTCAAGCTTTTTTTCATAAGTATAAGCAACTTTAAAAGGAAAAAAAAAATTTTGGGGGCTCCAAATTTGGACATAAATAAAAATTGAGCCCGAAAAATCAGGCTTAAACGCTAAAAAAGTGGTAACAGCGACTCAGGCATTGGTCGGAGAAAATCGGGATGGTGAAATTCGTGTTCTACGACCTCAAAAACATATAATTAGATCCCTTTTACAAATATCGATTACTGAAAAATGCGCTAAATATTAACTTAATTGAAGGCTTTCAAAAAATTCTTGGCTTAGGTCCTTTTTCCGCAAAGCGCGACCTCCAGCTGGTAAAAAAAAAATGTTTCAAAATTTTTTTGAGGTTTTTACCCCCCAATGAAACTATTTTTTCGGTGAGCAACAAAATTCCAAACACTTTTTCTTTTTCTGTACACCCTACTGTCTCAACCCCTTTTTGTCAGAATAAAAAGTATCGCCATTTCATAATTTCCATGTCAATGCATTCCCATGATCCCATGGTATAAACTAAAAGTAAAAGTTGTATTGCCATGGAATATTTTCAAGAAATATCGATATGCACAGTCAACCTTAGCCACTGCTGACTCCCGCTGTCGCCTTTGTAAATTTATTTCTTTTGCTTCATTTCACTCCGCCTCGTACCGCTTCCTACTCGTCTTGGTTAATATTGTCTTTCTAATATCCAATATTTACCTGCTATGATTTATCAAAGCAGCGAACTGCTCTGATAAATCACAAAATTTGTCGTAACGTGTACATTGAAACATATCTAAAGCGGACGTTGGTTGGGACGAGTTAATTTTACCACAATTTTAGGTGTCTGGTATTTTTTCTCTGCGAGATTGGTGCGAAATAGGGTGGGCCGAAAAAAGTGAATTTTTGAATTTGAAAACGCCTGATATGGGAATCGATGCCTTTTTATAATACTATTAACCCTAATTTTTTTCAGATTTTTTGAAGGTCATCTTGAGGTCGCGCAATGACCTTGAAGTTTTTGAAAAGTCCATATAAGGGCAAAAAATAAGAATTTTTTTTTGCTGATAAAAGTATCGCTTCCTATCGGAAATTTTGCGTAGATTACGAATATGAAGTCCAAAATTCATTTTTGTGTGCAGTTTTTAAGGTAAAAAAAGAAGCAGCCTGAAGTATTTCAGTGTTTAGAAAATAGGCGTAAAACTCAAAAACCGAACACTTAAAAATGATTTTGGACTTCATATTCGTAATCTACGTAAAATTTCCGATAGGAAGCGATACTTTTTACAGCAAAAAAAAAATTATTATTTTTTGCCCTTATATGGGCTTTTCAAAAACTTCAAGGTCATTGCGCGACCTCAAGATGACCTTCAAAAAATCTGAAAAAAATTAGAGTTAATAGTATTATAATAAGGCATCGATTCCCATATCAGGCGTATTCAAATTCAAAAATTCGCTTTTTTCGGCCCACCCTAGTGCGAAATTTGTCAAAGTCATTAAGGACGGACATAAAACCTGTACGAAACTCTTCTCATTATTGTTCTGTTTCGAGAGTTTCAAATCTAATATCGTACGTCAGACTAATTTTAGACCCGGCCAATTATACTAAACCTCCTCCTCCCCCCCTCCCCTACCTTTTTGCTTCAAAAGATTCCCGGAAAATATTTATGATGTAATAAAATTGGATTCCACGATTATTACAGTACCAAAACCATTCTCTTTGGATTAAACTACTTGTAATTCTCATGACAGGAAACTGAATTCAGATATAAACAAGAATATGAGGAGGAGGAGGGGGGAGATGAAGATCCATTTGCGGTTTTGGAAAATGTTCGTCTACCGGTTTTAGGACTTGTTTTTCATATGATAATTTTGTGAAGCACGGAAATGGGGAAAATTATTTTTTTGGAGGAGAAAAAAAAGAAGGGAAGATTGAAATGGAAAAGGGTTTTATTTTGTCGCGCCTTTCGACGAATCCATTTTATAATGTGATCTTCCCTTCCCTTTTCCCGGTATATTCGAGAGGTTCTTTGACGGTTTTAAGATCACGTTCATCGTGAATATTCCTCCTATTTCATTTTAATAATTTTCATTTTACATTCTGGAAATCGCATTACACGGATGTGGTTTTACGACATGAAGGAATTTTAAAATCCAGTTAATATGCGGTATATAATATTTTTCAAAAACCAAAAAAAAAAAAAAAATTTATACCAAAAAGTAATAATTGTCAACGTTTTATAGCTTTTTCTCTCGTCTGCAAATCGATATTTACAATGACACAACGTGATTTTAATACGTATTAGAGTTTTTTAAAGTGTTCATAAATACAGATTTTGCAACTTCGATACTAGGCCAAAAAAAAAGTCGTTCTTTTTAGTCTGAAAATTGGACATGTTTCAAACCTTCCTGGGCTTGCTATGCGGAACTCCTTCCTTTCCTGTGCAGTACTCCTCAATCGGTATCGTTCAACAACAGGTGCGGCTGGGACCGGTAGAGGATGCGTTTCAATCCTTACAGGAGAGTTCTCAGCTGCATTATTTTCCATAATGAGTCACACAAAAACAAGTTAAACACAACTGAATTTATCCATCTTTGCAGAGACGGATAAATTATCCTTATTAGCCTTATCTCTCCAAAGCTTTGGAGAGATAAGGCAAAACAGGCCTCGTCTTATAAACCACCACCGCACCGTATTGACGGTAAAGGAATGACAGGAGGAGGAATTTATCAATAAGGGTCTGAGGTCGGTGAAAATTGGTTGGAGCCGACGCCGGCATCGGCGCCGAATCATCCAAAGGGCTGGAGCTGGCGTCAGCGCCGGCACCGGAATAGCAAAATTCTTAACGCTGGTGCTGGTGCCGGAGTCGATTCCAGCATCGGTGCCTGCACCACCATCCCATCAATTTGTCGAACAATGTAAACAGATGAATTCTCTTCTTCAGTGCAGAACAAGACAAAGTCCATTCAAGAATTGCAACTTCTTATTTCAAACCCGAATTTACAAAAGGTGTACACGAAGTTCAACGGTTGGCAGTGCTGTTCCAATGCCTTTTGCTAGCAAGTTTATTTTGCTAACAAAGCAGAAATATTAACTCGCAGAAGACACTAATTTGAGTGTGCAACGTTTGTATATCGCGACCTCAGTCGAATAGGATTTCATGTTTTTCGGTGAATTTTACAGGAGAGCGTTTTGAAAGTTTGGAATTTTTTTACTCTGCACTGAAAATGATTTTTTAACTTTTTTTTGAACAAAAAGTTTAATTCGTTATTTGTGATTAATAATTTAATTTTTTATTTCCGATTAAATGAAAAAATCTATCAATTATTGTAAATTACCCGTCGCTATTTGATTCCCCTATACTTTAACATGGGAGTTCTGGTAGAACAAAGTTCTATCTGCGCCTTCTTAAAAATAAGTTAGTCGTACGGAGTTCTATCTGTCGCAGATAGAACTTTGTACGGTTAACTTTTTTTCAGAAAACGCCAGATAGAACTTTGTTCGTTTCGAAATCTTCGAAACTAAGTCGAATTTCGTAATTTCGAAAATAGCATATGAAAGAGGGCTGTTTAAATATTCTTTTTTTTTTTTTTTTTTTTTTTTTAATCGAAAAAAAATGCAGATGAAACCCTATTCGACTGAGGTCGCGATATGCTTTGTAAGGTCAAGTTTGAAATAAGAAGTTGCAATCCTTGAATGGACAGATCCGCACTGAGGTACAGAATTAATCTGCTCACATTGTTATCCTGGAATGAATCTGTTCTTTTGTCAAGCCGATATTGGAACAAATCGAAAGGAAGGTTTGAGTCTTCAGCGGTTTGTTTTTCCTTCCACAAACGTTCTTTCTCGAATCATGATCATTTCCGGGCCTTTTTGCAGTGCTGGCTGTGACCTGAAGGGTCTGTTTAGGAAGTTTTTGAAAAAGTGGTTCACCCTAATGCACCCCCTTAATAAAAAAATGCAGTATTATCTCTGATTCAATTTAGCTTAAGTCCCATCGGGAGACTGTCTTGTTTTACTTCCGAACTGCGGTCTCCGTAGTTCCGCAGTAAGGAACCTCTATTTTATCTTTTATTTTCCTCGTCGGATTTGACACACCTCCCATTAGCTCAAAGAATTCTTTTTCCCAAGGTTTTAGGGTAATTTTTTTGTTCCCAGACTCATTAAGATCGGTTTTTTCCTTTATTTTATTCTTGCAGTTGGCGATTTTTTTTTTCGTCTCTACCTCTTCCATATCATCAGCTGGATATAGCCCTGTTTTCGTCAACATTAGCGGCGAGAGGGTAAACATATGGTCGTATGATTTTTAACAGCGTTCAAAACGAACTATCTTCAATCGTATGGAGATAGTCCATACGACTGGAGGTAGTCTTTAGTCCTTGTAAAGTCTCTCAAGAGACTACCTCGACAGATTTTGTTTTAGAGTGACGTTTTGCAGATTCCCTAAAATGGAGTGTGCTGCACGGGTATACCTGGAGGCAATTAACCAAATTTTTTTTTTTTTCATCGACTAATCACTTTGATAATTTGATATTCGTTTTGTTACTTCAATTATTTTAATTATTCAAATTAACTTCAATTCTTGCAGTTAGTTAGTTTGTTAGTTTCGGGATCCGTAACGTCATCACCCACCGCCGCCTCAGTCATTATGAACGTCATGAGATAAAATTTGAATTCGTTTATTTCATCTGGCTTATGAGATTTTCATCGTCGAATGCTTCTCTTGACTTATTTTGATAATTTAATTACGTCTTTGACGTTTTCTCCTCTCCTGTTTCGGGAAATCGTCTATTTCTCACTTTATGGGGGGGGAAAAAAGGAATTGACAAAACAGAAATCCTAAACTCTTAGGTGGAATTCAATCGATCGGATATTTCAGGAGCTGGAATCATGTAAAAAGAAAATAGTTACTGTATCCTTCATCTTTTACGTAAAATTAAAGCAAAGAAAAATTCCCATTTAGTTTAAAGACATTTCTGTACAACATGAAATTACATTTTGCAATTATATAAAGTTTTAAACGCGGAGAATTTACGTAGTTGCAGGTTCTCTTTATTATTTTCCCTCGTCTTCTCTCTTAAAGCCGAGGGCGGATGCGATGGAGTGGGGTTTTCTAATTTCTGCATTTAATAAGTGAGAATTTTACATTAGGATAGTAAAAATGAGGTGGCAGGGTTGTGCGGTCTTGATTTTCTTAGCTTCAAATATTTACAATCGAGACTTTAATGCATAAAAAGTTGTATTTTTTTCTTTTCTTTCTTTCTTTTTTTTTTCTCAAAATAAATGATGCAGTTTAACCGTAATAAAAAGCGCTTTTATTGCTCTGCTTCGTCTTTCGGCGATTGAATTTTGCAGTTGGTTTTGCTGCTGAGGTGCCGGTGCTTAAAAACCTTAAAAAAAAAAAAAAAAACCGAATTTGTTTTTATTTATTTATTTTTCTTTACTCGAACCCAAACACCCCCCAAGGAGGATGCGCTGCATTCATGAATAATGCAAGCCAAGCGGAAAGACTAATTTAATAGCAACCATTGTTTTTGTCACACGACTATATACCAGTCCCAGTAAAAACATGTGTGGAACATCTGGGTTGGTCATACTCCTCGACACATTAAACCCTTTCTTTAACCGGTTTAACATGTCCAATGATTTCTGCTTTCTGTAGCGTTAAATCGTCCCCCTTCGTTCGCGGATTAAAAAAAAAAAAAAAAACTAAACATAGACTCGGCGGCCCCCATTTTTTTTTTATTTAAAGATAAAAAGTCGAATATCCCGATATGAATTTCAAAACTTTCTATTTATTCTGGGCGATTAAACAGTGCTAATAGGAAGTTTGAAATTCCCCGTAGAAACTCAAGCATCCTTGGCATTTGAGCTCATATTTCTTTGCATCTCCCTGTTTTTCTCTTCTCTTCCTCTCTCTCCCGAGTTTTACGATTTCGACTTTTCGGTTATAAAATGGAAGGATTACGGAAAATATGTGTTTCATAAGTAGTTTGGTCATATCAAAAAGCGGTTTAAAATATTTCATTTTAAACGAGCCGTGATCATCCGGTTTCCGGATTGGAATTCTTTTTACATTTTGATTTCGGCGCAACGAACGAACCCGGGGTAAAAGGCTACTACAGGATAACCATAAGGTAGCTGCCCACGAAAAAAATTTTTGAGTTATCATTGGTACTTTGTTCGGGTACCTTAGAGATGATTTCTGGTGAAGTCAAAAATTTTTTTTGCAACCCCTAAGGGGCGATTTTGGGGGTTGAAGAAAATTCATTTTTCGTTTATAACTCCTGAACGGATCGTCCGATTTGAAAAAATGAAAATCGAGATGAAAGAGAAAAATAAGAGCTTTATTTTAGTGTAAGTGCCAATTTTCTTAAGTGCCCAGAATAAGTGCCAGAATTTTTCAAAGTTTTCAAAAATTTTTTTTTCTATAATGTGATCGCCGGATCCAAATTTCGCTACCGTAGCATGAAAGAGCCCAAAAAGTAGCTTTAGAAACGTATTTTTAAAAATTTTTTGCGAAGGGCAAAAAGGGCCGAAAAAAGTGCCAAAAACTTTAAATTCAATTTTTCCCGCGTTTTTGAGCCCGGATCCAAATTTCGCTATTGTAGCATGAAAGAGCTCAAAAAGTTGCTCTAGAAACGTATTTTTAAAAATTTTTTGCAAAGGCCAAAAAGGGCCGAAAAAAAATGCCAAAAATTTTAATTTAATTTTACCCTTGTTTTTGAGCCCGGATCCAAATTTCGCTACCGTAGCATGAAAGAGCTCAAAAAGTTGCTTTAAAAAAGTATCTTTTGAGATTTTTTGCGAAGGGCAAAAAGGGCCGAAAAAAAATGCCAAAACTTTAAATTCAATTTAACTCATGTTTTTGAGCTCGGATCCAAATTTCACTACCATAGCATGAAAGAGCTCGAAAAGCTGCTCTAGAAATGTATTTTTTAAAAATTTTTTGCGAAGGGCAAAAAGGGCCGAAAAAAAATGCCAAAACTTTAAATTCAGTTTTACCCACGTTTTTGAGCTCGGATCCAAATTTCGCTACCGTAGCATGAAAGAGCTCAAAAAATTGCTTTAAAAAAGTACCTTTTGAGAATTTTTGCGAAGGGCAAAAAGGGCCGAAAAAAAATGCCGAAACTTTAAATTCAGTTTTACCCGCGTTTTTGAGCTCGGATCCATATTTCGCTACCGTAGCATGAAAGAGCTCAAAAAGTTGCTTTAAGAAAATACCTTTTGGGGTTTTTTGCGAAGGACAAAAAGGGCCGAAAAAAGTGCCAAACATTTTAAATTCAATTTTTCCCGCGTTTTTGAGCCCGGATCCAAATTTCGCTAACGTAGCATGAAAGAGCTTCTTCTTAAGCTTCTGTATGAGAATTAAAATTCAGTTTATTTTTAAAATATTCATCTTTTTCACCTGTAAAGTAGTATTCACCCAATCTCCATAGGTTATACATAAAAAATCGATTTTCAGTAAAGAGAACTACTTAGGTTTTTTCTATATGTATAAAATAGCAATTTTTAAATAAGATAATAGCAAATTAACAGAACTTGTATGGACCCTGAAACTCCGATAAGCTAAACAGAAGATATAAATTTTTAAGAAAACTAATTACTGGCATCAACGTGGCTGAAAACAATATAAAACAAACAATTATCCAGTCTAAAGTCATTACCCCGTAAATGGTTCGCCTTTTCTTTTATTTCAATTTTTTGGCTTGAAAAAAAAAGAAACAACTAATCCACCTGACCTATGAGAACATCGATACGGTTTTTTTCGATTTCATGTAATCCTACAAGAAATGTGGAATAACCCAAATAAACATTAAATTAAACAAACCTAAGAAATGTAAGAAGGTCCAAAAATATTTAAAAATCAATTTCATTTTTTCCACACTAAATATGGAATTTTCCTTAAAGAACGCTCAGGTTTTTCTCGGGTCCCCCCAAAAAGCTGCTCTAAAATGTATTTTTCAAAGTTTTTGGTTAAGAAGGAGAAAGGCCAAACAGAATGCCAAAAAATTAATATTCAATTTTACTTGCAATTTTGAGCCTGATCCTAATTTCATTAACGTAGGATTGAAGTACGCAAAAAGTTGCTTTAAGAATGTTTCTCTTGTGCTTTTTGCGAAGGGCGAAATAGCCGAAAAAAAAAATACATATAATAAGGTCTATAAAAGTACTCAAACGAAAAAGGTAATAACACAGAAGTTGGGAACTCTAGAAATATCAATTTGAAAGATTCGATTGTTTTGGACATTTTTTTTAGTCCATTTCGCGTTCGAGAAAATTAAGTTACGAAAGTAGATTTTCGAGTACTTACGCCTATGTCAGAGCAAGTCGACCCGGGCTTGAAAACATGGGTTAAATTGAATTTAAAATGTTTGGCACTTTTTTCGGCCCTTTCAGCTCTTCGCAAAAAACTATAAAAAGTATGTTTCTAGAGCAACTTTTTGAGCTCTTTCATGATGCGGTAGCGAAATTTGGATCCGGGCTCAAAAACGCGGGAAAAATTGAATTTAAAATGTTTGGCACTTTTTTCGGCCCTTTTTGTCCTTCGCAAAAAACCCCAAAAGGTATTTTCTTAAAGCAACTTTTTGAGCTCTTTCATGCTACGGTAGCGAAATATGGATCCGAGCTCAAAAACGCGGGTAAAACTGAATTTAAAGTTTCGGCATTTTTTTTCGGCCCTTTTTGCCCTTCGCAAAAATTCTCAAAAGGTACTTTTTTAAAGCAATTTTTTGAGCTCTTTCATGCTACGGTAGCGAAATTTGGATCCGAGCTCAAAAACGTGGGTAAAACTGAATTTAAAGTTTTGGCATTTTTTTTCGGCCCTTTTTGCCCTTCGCAAAAAATTTTAAAAAATACATTTCTAGAGCAGCTTTTCGAGCTCTTTCATGCTATGGTAGTGAAATTTGGATCCGAGCTCAAAAACATGAGTTAAATTGAATTTAAAGTTTTGGCATTTTTTTCGGCCTTTTTGCCCTTCGCAAAAAATCTCAAAAGATACTTTTTTAAAGCAACTTTTTGAGCTCTTTCATGCTACGGTAGCGAAATTTGGATCCGGGCTCAAAAACGAGGGTAAAATTAAATTTAAAATTTTTGGCATTTTTTTCGGCCCTTTTGGCCTTTGCAAAAAATTTTTAAAAATACGTTTCTAGAGCAACTTTTTGAGCTCTTTCATGCTACATAGCGAAATTTGGATCCGGGCTCAAAAACGCGGGAAAAATTGAATTTAAAGTTTTTGGCACTTTTTTCGGCCCTTTTTGCCCTTCGCAAAAAATTTTTAAAAATACGTTTCTAAAGCTACTTTTTGGGCTCTTTCATGCTACGGTAGCGAAATTTGGATCCGGCGATCACATTATAGAAAAAAAAATTTTTGAAAACTTTGAAAAATTCTGGCACTTATTCTGGGCACTTAAGAAAATTGGCACTTACACTAAAATAAAGCTCTTATTTTTCTCTTTCATCTCGATTTTCATTTTTTCAAATCGGACGATCCGTTCAGGAGTTATAAACGAAAAATGAATTTTCTTCAACCCCCAAAATCGCCCCTTAGGGGTTGCAAAAAAAATTTTTGACTTCACCAGAAATCATCTCTAAGGTACCCGAACAAAGTACCAATGATAACTCAAAAATTTTTTTCGTGGGCAGCTACCTTATGGTTATCCTGTAGTAGCCTTTATGCTTCACTAAAGCTTTAGTTTTTGGATGTGGGGGCGATTTGAGGGAATTGTATTATGGGATGTCAGATATCAAATAGCGACTGGGCTGTCGTTGCTAATTAACGGAATTGAAAACCTGGATGGTTTTAGTTAGTTTCCTTCAGTTTAGTGAAGGGTAAAATATGGAATTAGGAAGGAGGCAGTTAAGCAGTTTTTGTACTGCGTCATGGGGTACCCGTAGCGCAGTGTTAGAGTCTCCGACTTCGAACCGAATGATCGAGAAGTAGGTTTGGTTTTAAGCCGAAGGCTAAATGTTGACTTTGTTGAATGTTGTTTAACATTCTGAACATTGAACAGAATGTTAAACATTCTGAACATTCAACAGAATGTTAGAATGTTAAACAAACAGTCCACTCTTCGAGTGACTTTGGTGTATTCTTTTACTGATCATCTTCCTGGTTCCCTCTTTGATCCCTATACCGATAACCCCAACTGAGAGAATTACACCCCCCCCCCCCCCCTGTCTTAAAGCATTTTTATAGGTTTATTGGGAAATAAAAAAAACTCAACAGAATGTTGCTTCTTTATTTTTATTTCCAGGTAAGGTTATATGTCAGTCTGTCAAATAGCCCTTTAAAAACTCATCGCGGCTAAATCACCCTGCGATGAGAAGCTGACGATTTGTCACCAATCTCCTTCATAACATAAATAAAAAGAAAACACAAAGCGACCGATAAAGCTTTTTAAGGGCTTTATCGGTCCGTTTAGGGTCTGTTTTCTGTCCCTAAAGTAGTGCACCTAATTTCAGTAAAAAGAAACTCCTAAAAGTAAACATTTATGGATTATCGATCGAAAAGTGACGTCAAAAATCAATATGGCCGCTGTCATATTGGTTTTGATGACTCAAAAAGTCTCGCTTTAGATTCTAGCAGTGATATATACTATTGAAGTCCCATACGATTACGAAAATAAATACCCAATGCTGATAATTTCCAATTCTTTAATCTGAAAAATTCCGTTGGAAGGTTCACTATTGTGTAATAGTATTCTTATGTTGTCTTTTATTTTTTCTTTCAGGTAAGGTTATACGTCAGTCTGTCAAATAAGCCTTTAAAAAGTCATCACGGCTAAATCAACCTGGCGATATTCGACACTAATCTCCTTCATAACATGTAAAAAAGAAAACACAGAGCGACCGATTTTTTTCCTCTATGTAAGTAAAACAAACCGAAATGTTGGTATCACTAAAGCGCCAGCAATGCAAAATGTACAATTGAAGCTACTAATTCCGCAAATGACACTCGGATATTTCTACTTCTGCGACTGACTAATCCTTGGGGTGATCCTAAAAGAATCGGTTCAATCAAAAGCTCAAATTATAAAAACTATACCATGATTTCGAGCTTTTTTTCAGCTTTTAGGATTTTAGATTTTGAGCTTTGAGAAAATCGCATGTGAATCTAGCGGTACTCCTTAAGAAAAAAACTCCAAAAGCTGTTGTATTAATTTTCGTGGTTTTAAATTCCTGAGTTGAAAAAAATCCTATGTAATTCTGGCAGTCTATGAAAATGATAATGCTGATTTCAGCTATTTTTGCTTTATGCATTCGAAGAGTATGAATGGGTTACTGTAATTTCACCTTTTTAATATTTAGTTTGATTTTAATTTTTTTTACATTTTTTTAAAATTTTTTCTTCCGGTCAGCAACAGAACGGGCGAATCTACCTCTCCATCCCTTTTTAATAACATATCATTGCTTTGATATTGAATTGGGTCAGTTGCAATTTTGATTGAAGAAAAAAAGAAAAAAAAAACTTTTATTTTTGTCCGTGAAACGATGCAAAACACATGCTTCCCACATTCTTTTATGACGACTTTTTTGAGGGGAGAGTAATAAAAAAAAATTCCGGGAGGAATAAACGAATTCTGTATCGCGAAATAAATTTTACATATCTTCAATGCAATTTATTTTCATGCATACCATTTCCACGCCTTTGTGAAATTCCAGGGTTCATTATGACGTTAATGTCGTTGGGAATTGAAAATTCTTTTTTTTTTTTCCTACGCATGATATGAAAATGAATTTTTATTTTCGTACCCTCCTCCCCGATACCTATTATCATATGGTATCTTCAATTGCTTTAAAAAAAAAAAAAAAAAAAAAAAAAAAAAAAAAAATATATATGATGGGCGAGACCGTTTTTCGTGTCAAAAAGTTTTGATGAATGCGGATGAATTTTTTTAAAAATAAAACTCATCCATGCTTTTAATACGCTTCGCGGTTCGAACTGAATTAACTTATAAAAATAAAAATAGATTTTTTTTTTTTATATTTTGGATAAAAGGGGAAAGGTGTTATTTTACGTGGAAAAAAATTTACAATAAATATATTTAAAAAATGCTTTAAGTGCTTGATTTTTTTTTTTTTTTTTTTTTTTTAAGGAAAATTGCGGTTTACCCAAAAGCGTTAGTAAAAAAAATAGAATGTTCTACAAGGGCTATTTACGTTAACTGTTGTAAATATTCATTATTTTATTTCTGAAATGAAGGGTCCGACCTCGTTTTCAGAAGATCCAAAATCGAAATCGAAAGGTGAAAACAAAAAAATGAAGATTCTTGATACATAATGACTTACCGACCCCAAAACCCAAATAAAAAATTAGCTTGAAGGAACTCGGTATAACCCAGAAAGGAAAAAGAAAAAAATATTCCCCAAGGACAAAATCATCTAGAGCTATAGAAAATATTGCTTTTGTCTCGTTATACACACCAGACTTCGACTTTTTTTTTTTTTTTTTTTTTCACCAACGATCATCCTCGTTTATCGATAAATTAAGAAGGAGGGAAAAAAGATGTAATGCGATTTCGATTTATCACATATATACGACAATCTGCCAGCCCGAAGGGGAGATATTGCTTCTGATGTAAACATCCTTAAAACGTTGTCGAGATTTTAACACGGGTTTGCGTTGATGCCGATCCATCTTGGTTGTAGCTATGGAGGTTTTCTCCACGACTTTATATTATGTTTTAAGAAATAATGGTTTGGCTTAGATTTTGCATCTTTTAAAACCGATGTCGGAGTCGTTAGTTTTCTGAAGCCTTGCGAGAAATAACATCCCCACAAAATATGACGCAATTTTTTTTAAAAAATTTTTGTTGGTAAATGTTTGGTGATTTTGGAAAAAGTGGAAGTTCGGGAATTTCTCAACAGTGCACAGTGGGTCAGAAAATTTATTTTTGGCTAAAACTCGATAAAAAATTTTCAAGACGCACCCACCGGGTTACCGTGCCCCAAAATTAAATATTTTTTAAATTTTCACTCATTAGGATGGCTCATTTTAAAGGTCAAATTTTTAAATTTCGCTCCCTGGGCAAAAAATCATTCATTTGTTTGTAAAAAAAAGCCTGAATTTTTTTTAGGTCGAAAAAAAAATTTTTGGCCCAGGTCTATGGGCTTGAAGTTTTTAGGGCCAAAATAGTACTTAATTTGGACGAATTTCAAAAATTAGCCCAATTAACATCTTTTAATATAAAAAATTGTCCTGTATAGAGTATACTCCTATTAGGTATGTTTCGACCCTTCTAAAAAAATATTAGGTTCGAAAATATTGACCCGTTCGCCGCCTAGGCAGGATTATAGTAGAAAAACGGGGATGACTGTAAGGGTAAGGGCAGAAAATTTTGGAAATTCGAAAATAGCCAAAATGTGCCAAAAATATGTAGAAATAAAGCCCCAATGTAATTCGATGCCAAACATTTTTTACCCTATGTTAATCCCATTTTTCCTTATTTTCGGCTCTTTTTTTTCTAAAAAAATTGCATTTTTAAAGTCAAAAAGCGAATTTCCAACGCATGGAAGTACCCAAATTAACATACATACATACATACATTGGCGGAGGTCTTGTGGTAAAAAGGTGAAATAATAGAAAAAGGAGACAGATTGAAGATAAGAGTTTTAGAAACGACACAGAAATAAATTAACACAAAAATAAATTAACACAAAGGTAATAAATTAACATGGACATAATAAATTAACATAAAAAAGAAAAAGGGGAAGGGTGAAAGGAAGAAAACATGTAAAGGACATGAAAGGGAAACAAGGAAGACACAAGACCACCTACAGGACTCGAAGCCCTAACGCCGCATCAACAATTGGGTCCCAGTCGTCTCTTTCCTGACAGGTCTCTCTCCACTGGCGAACTCCCAACAATTCCGCATCCGCTTTCACGTTATCTTCCCAGCGAAGTCGCGGTCTGCCTGGAAGCCTAGTGCTAGTAGGTATTCCGTCTAAGACCTGCCTCTGCCTGATGTACCGGTTAGGGGGGGCACGAGCGACATGTCCCGCCCACTGAAGGCGTCGCGACTTGATTACACTAGTAATCAAGGGTTGACCAGTGAGCTGACGAGTTTCTTCATTGGGTCGCATTCGAAAGCGTCCCGTGACCGGATCCCTTTTAGGTCCCAGAATTCGACGTAAAACCTTGTTCTCAAACACTAAAAACCTCTTCTGCATACGAACGGTAAGATTCCATGTTTCGCAGCCGTAAAGGACGCCGTAAGGGACCCAAATTAACAAATCTTGAAAAGTTTTCCAAAATTAAAAATTGAAATTTAAAATTTTTGGGAATTTTTAAATTTTAAAAAAATGTTCACTTAATTTTTAAAATATTTAAAAAAAAACATTTTTCATTCATTGATTAAATAGGCCAAAATCAAGGCTAAATTTGGTCAAATATTAGGGTCGAAAAGAAAGCAGTTTTTGAGTCGGGGGACAGATGGGCTAATTCAGTTTTTATTTTTTTGGCGGAGAAAGTTTTCTCTGATTAAAGAAACCGAAAAACGAAAAAAAAAAAAAACTTTCAAAGGACTATCAAAAGGATATAATTTTTATTTTTTTAAAAAATGGCCCGATGGCCAAAACGGTCATTCAGAAGAGCAAAAAAAATTTTTTTTCGTGTTCGCGTCGCCGGACCAAAGTTTTGCGATGACAGCCAAAAAGTACGTCAAAAGTTGGTCTAATTGCATGAGCTTCTAGATTTTTCTCTCGCCAAGAAAGTGGACAAAAGAAGGACCAAAACGTTTTTTGGTTTTTTCCCCCGAAGGCCAATAGAGGGACCAAAATTTTAAAAAAATTGTTTCGCCACGAAGACCCGGGCCGGTTCAAATGAATAAATGAATGAATGAATATATTGCCTTTAAAAACAGAGTTTTCTTAGACTAGTCACAATAAAGTTCAAAATTCAAAATATAAATTTTAGAAACCAACCTAAAATCTAAAACTTGAAATTCAAAATCCACTTAAAATTCAGAATTCGATGTCACCATGTGAAAGTAAGCGAAAAATTGGCCTAAAATCGTGTATTTTGCCTTGGGTCCCGAAGGTAGAAGGTGACTAAAATTAATGGCCAAAATCATAAAAATTGGAAATTTTTTTTATTTTTATGATAAGACTTGGTTGGTTCAAGATTTCGCTATCACCACGTGAAAGTACGAAAAAAATAGTCTAAAATCATATTTTACTGGTGGAGAAAAGAAGTTAAGAGATTTGCCCAAACTAGTAGCCTAAAATAACCAGAATGACTTAATTGGCTTTGGTTCGGGGTACTGGAAAGTCTCTTCAATTTTTACCTGAAGTATAAACCACCCTTAAAAATTTAAAGGTGGTGCTTGGTATCATATTAAACTCCTATCCCACCGGACTTTTTATCGCCTTACAATTTACGACTATTACGAGCAATCGACGTAAATTAAAAGTTTAAAATTAAATGACCATTTTTTAAACTTTTCCTCATTTTTTTTCGGAAAACTAAGAAAAAAAGAAAACTCCCGCCGGTTGTTTTATAATACATCATTTTTAAAGAGTTAAAAATTTCTTGTTCAAAAACTTTTCAAGAAAAAAAAAAAAAAAAAAAAAAAAAAAACTTTGGATATACTGAGTTATTGAACTCGAGAAGATAAAGGCGGTGGTTACATTGCCCGTGTTATTTATCAACAAACAGTTTCGAGCAGATGACAATTTTTGAAAGTCTTCGAAACTGTTCGAAACTACTCGAAGCTACTCCAACGCGCTCGAAACTCTTCGAAGGTGTTCGAAGGATTTCTAGAGCTGGATTTTTCCATTTTTCTTAAATTTAGATCATATTTTTCATTGTCATTTTCCAGGGGTAGTCAGAAATTAAGAAAATAGTGTTATAGGATTGCTTCAACCTATAATTTTTAAAATTTTTCCACCAAACCTAAATCACTGCTTTTGGGGGTGGGGAGGGGGGGGCTGTAATTCTCTCAGTTGGTGTTTCTCGGTATGCGGATCAAAGAGGGAACCGGAAATATGTTCAGTAAAAGAATACACCAGAGGTACTCAAAGAGTGGACTCGATATTTTTTTATTTAATGGGGAATTAAATAATGGTAATGGAAGAATTGTTAATGGCAAATGCGATAATGATAAATATTTATTAAGAAGTTTAGTCAAGGTCTCCGCGCAGCCTTTAATTACATATTGGGGTACCATCTTCTCCTGCAGATTTTTTATGTTTAAATGGGCCAAGGGCTGCTGAAACTTCACTTTCTGAGAAAAAGTCTACGTGCAACATATCTAAATCTTCTGAGATGGGTCCTTGACAGAGGAGCGAGGAACACACTGGTCTAAGACACCATAGAAAACCTGATAGAAATCGTCGACCGCTCTGTCGACCTCTTGATGTCCGTATAAAGCTTCCCAATTTTAATTACGTAAAAGAATATAAAGCTTTAAAAAATCAGCTTTTTTATAATTATAAAAAAAGGCGTTGTGCTGATGAGCAGAGTTTAGTTTAGAGTTTATTTTATACGTAAACACTATTTTGTTAATTTTTGACCACCCTGGAAAATGACAATGAAAAATATGATCTAAATTTAAGAAAAATGCCAAAATCCAGCTCTCGAAATCCTTCGAACACCTTCGAAGAGTTTCGAGCGCGTTGGAGTAGCTTCAAGTAGTTTCGAACAGTTTCGAAGACTTTCAAAAATTGTCATCTGCTCGAAACTGTTTGTTGATAAATAACACGGGCAATGTAACCACCGCCAAAGAGAGATTGAAAAAAAACGTAACCCTGATATGATTTCACAGTTGACTTTATTTTTTATAACGATTCATTCCTCAATTTCAAGCGCTTTCAGCCTCTCACTTTTCTTTTTTTTTTTTCTCGGGAGAAACAAAAAAAGTGAAAATTTTAATTTATACGAGAATAAACGATTACTCGCGGAATAAATATCCCGCACTAATAAATTTTAATACGTATATTAATTTTAAGGGGAGAGGGAGGAAGGGAGTGAAGCGATTTTGGAAAATTCATACGAGGAAATGACTCGTGAGAATTTTAAAACAATGGGCTTTTCGGCCCAGGCGAAAAGGTGAAAGACGATAGGAAATTTAATTTAGGGTTATAAAATCCGGTTCGTATTAACTGAATAAATGATAAATCTTATTCTTTTTGACAAGACCACTTCGGGATCCGGGGGAGGGGGAGGGGGGAAATAAATTAAAACTCCGGGCGAGGAGAATCGAAATAATTATGCGCCCCCAGCTTTTATTTCCAGTCATTTAAAAACCGTTTTCATGGACTCGGAATTTAGTTTTGGGATTTGATTTTTCTTGAGGAGAAAAAAAACTCTTTAAATAAAGAGGAGACGGAGGAAGGGGTGTTATTGAGTGAAAACTGTCCTTAAGGAAAGAAAATAGCAGTTATACTGTATGGAATAACCAAAAATAAAAATGGAACATTTTCCGGTACAAGTCTTTTTTTTTTTTTTCGAGCACCGTTAATAAAACCGAACTGAATCAGAAATGCAACCTCAGAGACATTCCTCTATTTCGCAAAGTCCCTTTTGGGGAACACTGACCAAGGGGATCGAAAGCATTTAAAATACAACTTGAAACCCTCACGGGATCACTTCCAAGTGTCAATTATGAATTCAATTAAATATTAAACGGATCTCCGCCATTTTGAAATGGAAAAATCACTGTAACGAAACAAGCGAGGGAAAGGGAGGGAGGGGGAAAATTTACATGTGTCACGTGACGTTTGGTTTAGCTTGTAATAACTCTGAGAGATTTTTTTTTTTTTTTTAATTCAAAACATTTACCTTTTTAAAGTGTTTCGAGATTGACACTGATATCAAAATCATCATAAAATTTTCACACCGCATTTGAAGCGAAAAAAAAAATTCAAACGAAGTTAAAAAATAAAAAAACATTAAAAAAAAAAAAAAAAAAAAAAAAAAGATTTTAATCGAATGAAATGCAAAGGTCTCACGAGGGACTTAAAAAAAATCGCAAATGAAAAATTCCCACACACTAGTGTAAAATAAAATGTAATACATATTTTTCTTGCCTTTTTTTGCGGTTGATTCTTCAAGGGGAAAATTATTAAATAAATTTGTAGTTCTGTTTCCAAGGAAACCGAACTTTTTTATGAGAAAGTGGTAAAACGAAGACAAGGGTTCACCGTCAAGAAAATATAAATTTGGCAAAGGAATAGAAAATTGACGTACCACAGACGTCCAGATTATATATACCTAGCAGCAAATGAATTTCTTATGACTTATATTCATTCAGTTATTCGTTCATTCGTCTATTCATTCATTTACCTATTCATTCAGTTATTCATTTATTTACCTATTCATTCAGTTATTCATTCATTTACCTGTTCATTCAGTTATTCATTCATTTACCTGTTCATTCAGTTATTCATTCATTTACCTATTCATTCAGTTATTCATTCATTTACCTATTCATTCAGTTATTCATTCATTCGTCTATTCGTTCATTGATCGATTCATTCGTCTATTTATTCCTCTATTCTTCCTTTTTTTTTATGTATATAATTTTGTAGATAAAATATATATGATTTTTATATAATTTAGGAACAAATATCTAATTTTATATAATTGATACACTAATTATAAATATAATAAGTGATATTCAAATTACAAGAGCATTATAGTGGAAGGGATTTTTTCTTCAGCTGCAATAAAATTTTTTTTACCCTTAAAAGTCCCGTAAAGGAAAGCCTATTTTAGAGCATCATGAATAAAAAAATCAACATTCCAAAATTTTTTCCAGCGAATTTTGGCAAAGAAAAAAGTTACGGAATACACATACAGTTTATCATGCAACAAAATGGTAAACGTAACGAAGAAACAAACCGATTTGTTTTCCGAGAAACGTTTCGTTCGGTCGTTTAAAATCGGAAATCATTTTCATTTGCAGCACAAATGACTCGAAAATGCGTACTACGGAGAAATCCGTTGTATATATTTTTTCCTTTTTTTTTTTTTAGGTCACTTCATAATGTAGGAAAACTGTTAATAGTCTAGCTTTTACGATTCACTGGTGCCTTTGTTCAAAAACGAAATATTCAGTCCCCCACCAAGGGGTCTCTGTTCTAAAACTTTTTTTATCTGATCGTGCAGGGTTTTACCTTAATTACAAAACACACGGCAGAAAAAATATTGGCGAAAATTTGGAGGCTCCCGTACGAAAAAGTGATGCGAAAAGTGCTTTAAATTTTTTGCAAAATAAATGCAAAAAAAAATGTAAAAAATGTATAATTTTTGTAGTACATTTATACAAAAATCTGGACATGCATGGTTTTTGAAACATTTATGCGTATCTTTTTAAGCATCAAAATTTGCACATGCATAATTTTTTTAAGCATGGAAATCTGGAAATGCATAATTTATGCATATCGTTGTTTGAAGTCATAAAGGAGGAAAATTTGCAACGATTAGGCTCATTCATCTTTTTTCCATTGTATGCATGCTATTTATGCATAATTTTATGGCTACTCATTTATGTATAATTAATCATTTATGTGAAATTACTTATGCATAATGTTAAGGCTACTCATTTATGTGTAATTTTTTGAGTATTTTTTTAAGCGTACTTATTTAGGCATAATTTTATGCGAACTTACTTATGCATTATTTTATACGTACTTATGCATGATTCTATAGGTACTTATTTATGCATCATTTTATGGCTACTCATTTATGTATAATTCTTTTATACTTTTTCAAGCATACTTTATTTATGCATAATTTTATGTATAAATTATATTGGAGGAGAAAAAAATTTTCCGGTAAACAAAAGTTAAGTCCTTTATACATAATTTATGTATTTTTATGTATTTCCAATTTTTTTTTGTATAATTTACATGTACATGATTTTTATATAACTTATGCATCCCTTTTTCGTACGGGAAGTGTTATTTTTTTAAATTTTTTCAAAAGAATTATTTTAGAAAATTCAACCATACAAAAGAAAAAACTGGTTGCTAATGCAAAACATTTTCCCTTAACTTTTACTGCGAAAAAGAAGACAGGAAAATAATTATTTCCTCACTAAAATTTTTAAAAAATCAAACAAAAATGTCAGATCTTGATCAATACTCATCCCCAACACAAAAATCGAAGCTCTGCACTTAATTAAGAACTTTTTAAAATTCCCTAAAATTTCCGAAGTGGAACATTTCAGCCAAGAAATACATTCCGAGAATTTCACAACTCAACTCTAATGTGAGCTAATTTTTTTTTGCCCTTAAAAAAGCTGGATAATAAAATATTTTTTTTGGATTTAACAAAAAAAAGAAAAAAGATGTAGAAAGTGTAACGTGTTTAGGAATTGTGCCGGGATTCAAGATGGAGGTTATCGGTTCTCTGTTTTGCTGTAATTAATAATTCTTTCAAGTTGTGTTTGCCGAAGACGGGAAACTGTCAACTTAGGTTATTAATTTCTTTTCAAGATACATCTAATTTTTTATTTCACGATTTTTTTCTCATCTTAACCCCTTTCGCTGCGTAAAAAAAAAGAAAAAAAAAAAAAAAATTAAGAAAAACGTTTTTGCATAAAGGGAAAAAAATCTGAAAAGATCAACCGCTGAAAAAAAAAAATCGTTTTAGAAACCAATTTAAAGTTTCTTTTTTTTTTCTCCTACTAAGGTCTTTTCTCTTCCGCAAACAGTGTACGGAAGATTTTCCAAGAGTGTTTAGGATACGATCTTCCAACCTCTGATGGTTTTTCGGAAAAGTTTTCGGGATGGAAAACTTGGGGAGGAAAGATTTTCATGGGAGAAATTTTCCGTTTTAACTTTTAAACGCGTACATATTTAACTTATGAAAAATAAATATGGTTTTCGTAAAACCCGAGAAAATAAACGAGATTCAAGAAATTCCTTTCGTGTGGCCGTAGGCTTGATGCATGCGGGGAGAAATCTAACCCGAGTTTAAAATTCTTTAAACTATCGATTATTGGGAGAAAGCGTGTGTAAACGGTACGATCAGGTAAATATAATATCAGAAAGGGCTTTTGTTTCCGGATCCTCCAGGCCTGGGTCATGTGTTAATTTTTTTTTTTTTTTTAAATCTGATCTGCTTTTTTGATGAATTTTACGACAAGAGATGGGCCTTCGTATTATTAGTCGTTTCACAATGAGGCTATTTATGGCTTAAGTTGTTAGTATTCGTCATGGGAATAACTTTTTTTTTTTTATACGTGAATGAGATCCCCCTTTATCAGTGTCGTCTGCTTCGAAGATGTTAGCTTCATAACAAACCAAAAATGCCTAATTATACACCCTCTGCATGATATTTCACAAATATCATGCCTCTCACGTCATCTGCAGCAAAAATATTTTCTTTTTGATGCAAAGCAAGTGTGCCAACCTAAAAAGCATTGCTGGCAGCATTGTCGAACGCGAGAGCGGCCTGGTCGTATAGACAGGTCCGGAAACCCCTATCCCTTATACATGGGAGATCATGTCCCGCTTAACTACGTCAAAATTAGTTCATCCTTTCCACCACCGTAAGCGCTACTTGTTAGAGAGACGGCTTTTGATTGGATTTGATGCCGACGATGCCGGCACACAACCGTATGGACGTTTATATGGCCATGGCCATAACTTATACGATTAAACATGTTGCGGCTCTCAAGATAGCAGCGCCGTCAGTGGCACATTTTAGAACTAAAATATGCGTAGTTAAGCGGGACATGAACGGCATAGGAAGTTTCCGGACCTGTCTATATGACCGTGGAGAGCGGCAGTCGTCAAGTTGTTATTTTACCCATAATGCCCTAGTAACGAAATATAGTACTATTTACTTTGGATAAAATTGCAAAATTTTTGAGGTACCTTTCAACTCGGGGGGTCCTGCCCCAGATCAGAAATTTGTTTCTGGGACTGTGGCACTTTTTTTCGGATCAATTTTTACAGCAGAATTCAATTCAAACTGAGAAAAAAAAATTAGACTCGGACATGGGGGCATAGGGTGGTGGCGCTAGTTATGGATCAAATAGTGCTACTTTTTTTTTTAAACATTTAATTTCAAATCAAATTTTCGATCCCGGAGAACATACTCAATTGGAATCGAAAGATATTGTTTAAATTTATTTTTAATGCGAAAAGGTCCCTTATATACTCCGCACAATTCAGGAAATAAATTTTAAAAATATTGATCGACTATTTTTTCCGATTCTTCAGTTTCGGATCAGTTTTATTCCATGAAAAGTAAACATGAAGGTTTGTCCAAATGGACTTTCTTTTGTTTTTGTTTTTTAAAAATAAATCATTTTCTTGTATTTTTGGAAATTTTAGCCTTATATTATGTCTTTATTTAAGTTTTGGTTTCTACACCGGTAAAATTCGAGCTTCTAAAGTCATCATTCAAGAAATCTAAACAAAATCATCGCTTTTTTCCAAACCGGTATCAATCTGATGACAAAACCTTTTTAATCGTACCATGAAATTGTTGTTGTGATCCGTAACTGAATTTTCTAGTTTTTCGGTGTTCAATTGTGGTTCATCGGTAATTTTTTCGAGAAATATTTATATATAAGGGAAATGCCTTGAAAGCGGGAAAGATTGGACCCTTTGCTAAAAGTGTTTTTACTCATTTGAAAACATTTGGTGAATTAGAGTGATTATAACGAAATAATATTTAAGACGGCAAAATGGCGATGGTGTTTATTTTCCGAACGAATTTCGGCCTGTGAGATTTTTTTTCGTTTTTCTATTTGAAAATAGCTTGAATGCTTGAAATCTTGATGATTTTTTGAAGCTAAATAAATTTTAAAAAGTTTTAAAGAAATAAAAGTCCTCTTAAGGATTTATTTTTTTTGTTTTTTATGAAATTAAACGAGGTGATCCATAACTGATGCCTGATCCATAACTAGCGCCACCACCCTATCCCTACGTACAACGTTCTTATATTGCTGAATTTAAACAATAAAACGATTTAAAAATTTTAAGGCATTCTTTTTTTTTTTTTTTTTTTTTTTTTTTGCGCTTGTTTTTGGTCAAAATATTCGAATTTTTTGATTAAAATATAGTTGTTTTTCCTGGCACAAAGGAAACTTAAAATTCTTGATTAAAAAGGTCAAAAGTTGAAAAAAATTACTTAAAATTTTAATTCAAGTCTTTAAATTTTAAAACAAGTCTTTAAAGTTAAAATTTTAATATTAAAACATTGCTTTAGCTCATATTCTTGGCTAAAGAAAAAAGAACAAAATTAAAAAATTTAGTGAACATTTTTTTTCAAATTTTTAAGTTCTTGTTTTTGTTCAAGAAGTCTAATTTTAATGTTTGAAAAAAAGATATTTCAAAAAGACTGCGAAAAGGCTACTACAGGATAACCATAAGGTAGCTGCCCGCGAAAAAAATTTTTGAGTTATCATTGGTACTTTGTTCGGGTACCTCAGAGATGATTTCTGGTGAAGTCAAAAATTTTTTTTGCAACCCCTAAGGGGCGATTTTGGGGGTTGAAGAATATCCATTTTTCGTTTATAACTCCTGAACGGATCGTCCGATTTGAAAAAATGAAAATCGAGATGAAAGAGAAAAATAAGAGCTTTATTTTAATGTAAGTGCCAATTTTTTTAAGTGCCCAGAATAAGTGCCAGAATTTTTCAAAGTTTTCAAAAATTTTTTTTTCTATAATGTGATCGCCGGATCCAAATTTCGCTACCGTAGCATGAAAGATCTCAAAAAGTAGCTTTAGAAAAGTATTTTTAAAAATTTTTTGCGAAGGGCAAAAAGGGCCGAAAAAAGTGCCAAAAATTTTAAATTCAATTTTTCCCGCGTTTTTGAGCCCGGATCCAAATTTCGCTACTGTAGCATGAAAGAGCTCAAAAAGTTGCTCTAGAAACGTATTTTAAAAAATTTTTTGCAAAGGCCAAAAAGGGCCGAAAAAAATGCCAAAATTTTAAATTTATATTTTACCCTCTTTTTTGAGCCCGGATCCAAATTTCGCTACCGTAGCATGAAAGAGCTCAAAAGTTGCTTTAAAAAAGTATTATTTGAGATTTTTTGCAAAGGGCAAAAAGGGCCGAAAAAAATGCCAAAACTTTAAATTCAATTTAACTCATGTTTTTGAGCTCGGATCCAAATTTCACTACCGTAGCATGAAAGAGCTCGACAAGCTGCTCTAGAAACGTATTTTTTAAAAATTTTTTGCGAAGGGCAAAAAGGGCCGAAAAAAATGCCAAAACTTTAAATTCAGTTTAACCCACGTTTTTGAGCTCGGATCCAAATTTCGCTACCGTAGCTTGAAAGAGCTCAAAAAATTGCTTTAAAAAAGTACCTTTTGAGAATTTTTGCGAAGGGCAAAAAGGGCCGAAAAAAAATGCGAAACTTTAAATTCAGTTTTTACCCGCGTTTTTTGAGCTCGGATCCAATTTCGCTACCGTAGCATGAAAGAGCTCAAAAAGTTGCTTTAAGAAAGTACCTTTTGAGATTTTTTGCGAAGGGCAAAAAGGGCCGAAAAAAGTGCCAAACATTTTAAATTCAATTTTTCCCCGCTTTTTGAGCCAGGATCCGAATTTCGCTAACGTAACATGAAAGAGCTTCTTCTTAAGCTTCTGTATGAGAATTAAAATTCAGTTTATTTTTAAAAATATTTCATCTCTTTCACCTGTAAAGTAGTATTCACCCATCTCCATAGGTTTACAAAAAATCGATTTTCAGTAAAGACAACTACTTAAGTTTTTTCTATAGGTATAATACAGCAATTTTTAAATAAGATAATAGCAAATTAACAGAACTTTTATGGACCTTGAAACTCCGATAAGCTAAACAGAAGATATAAATTTTTAAGAAAACTAATTACTGGCATCATCGTGGCTGAAAACAATATAAATCAAACAATTATCCAGTCTAAAGTCATTACCCTGTAAATGGTTCGCCCTTTCTTTTACTTCAATTTTTTTGGCTTGAAAAAAAAAGAAACAACTAATCCCCCTGACCTAAGGGAACATCGATACGGTTTTTTTCGATTTCATGTAATCCTACAAGAAATGTGGAATAACCCAAATAATCATTAAATTAAACAAAGCTAAGAAATGTAAGAAGGTCCAAAAATATTTAAAAATCGATTTCATTTTTTCCACACTAAATATGGAATTTCCCTTAAAGTGCGCTCAGGTTTTTCTCGGGTCCCCCCAAAAAGCTGCTTCTAAAATGTATTTTTCAAAGTTTTTGGTTAAGAACGAGAAAGGCCAAACAGAATGCCAAAAAATTAAAATTCAATTTTACTTGCAATTTTGAGCCTGATCCTAATTTCATTAACGTAGGATTGAAGTACGCAAGAAGTTGCTTTAAGAATGTTTCTCTTGTGCTTTTTGCGAAGGGCGAAATCGCCGAAAAAAAATACATATAATAAGGTCTATAAAAGTACTCAAACGAAAAAGGTAATAACACAGAAGTTGGGAACTCTAAAAATATCAATTTGAAAGATTCGATTGTTTTGGACATTTTTTTAGCCCATTTCGCGTTCGAGAAAATTAAGTTACGAAAGTAGATTTTCGAGTACTTACGCCTATGTCAGAGCAAGTCGACCCGGGCTTAAAAACATAGGTTAAATTGAATTTAAAATGTTTGGCACTTTTTTCGGCCCTTTCAGCCCTTCGCAAAAAACTATAAAAAGTATGTTTCTAGAGCAACTTTTTGAGCTCTTTCATGCTCCGGTAGCGAAATTCGGATCCTGGCTCAAAAACGCGGGAAAAATTGAATTTAAAATGTTTGGCACTTTTTTCGGCCCTTTTTGCCCTTCGCAAAAATCTCAAAAGGTACTTTCTTAAAGCAACTTTTTGAGCTCTTTCATGCTACGGTAGCGAAATTTGGATCCGAGCTCAAAAACACGCGGTAAAACTGAATTTAAAGTTTCGGCATTTTTTTTCGGCCCTTTTTGCCCTTCGCAAAAATTCTCAAAAGGTACTTTTTTAAAGCAATTTTTTGAGCTCTTTCAAGCTACGGTAGCGAAATTTGGATCCGAGCTCAAAAACGTGGGTAAAACTGAATTTAAAGTTTTGGCATTTTTTTTCGGCCCTTTTTGCCCTTCGCAAAAAATTTTAAAAAATACGTTTCTAGAGCAGCTTGTCGAGCTCTTTCATGCTACGGTAGTGAAATTTGGATCCGAGCTCAAAAACATGAGTTAAATTGAATTTAAAGTTTTTGGCATTTTTTTCGGCCCTTTTTGCCCTTTGCAAAAAATCTCAAATAATACTTTTTTAAAGCAACTTTTTGAGCTCTTTCATGCTACGGTAGCGAAATTTGGATCCGGGCTCAAAAACGAGGGTAAAATTAAATTTAAAATTTTTGGCATTTTTTTCGGCCCTTTTTGGCCTTTGCAAAAAATTTTTTAAAATACGTTTCTAGAGCAACTTTTTGAGCTCTTTCATGCTACAGTAGCGAAATTTGGATCCGGGCTCAAAAACGCGGGAAAAATTGAATTTAAAATTTTTGGCACTTTTTTCGGCCCTTTTTGCCCTTCGCAAAAAATTTTTAAAAATACTTTTCTAAAGCTACTTTTTGAGATCTTTCATGCTACGGTAGCGAAATTTGGATCCGGCGATCACATTATAGAAAAAAAAATTTTTGAAAACTTTGAAAAATTCTGGCACTTATTCTGGGAACTTAAAAAAATTGGCACTTACACTAAAATAAAGCTCTTATTTTTCTCTTTCATCTCGATTTTCATTTTTTCAAATCGGACGATCCGTTCAGGAGTTATAAACGAAAAATGGATATTCTTCAACCCCCAAAATCGCCCCTTAGGGGTTGCAAAAAAAATTTTTGACTTCACCAGAAATCATCTCTGAGGTACCAGAACAAAGTACCAATGATAACTCAAAAATTTTTTTCGTGGGCAGCTACCTTATGGTTATCCTGTAGTAGCCTTTAAAAAAAAGTTCAAAAAATAAAATTTCAAGAAATTTTTAAGTCCTTGCTTTTCGTTCATATCATCGAATTTTACTATTAAAAAAGGCCAAAGGTTAAAAAAATAGTAGTCAAAATAAATATTATTTAAAATTTTCAAAGTTAAAACTTTAATATTAAAATAATTAAATATTAATTTTTGGTGCGAACAGATCGACACCGCGACACCACCCGGACAGGCAGATTTCTTCAGGATCGAGCCCTATGATGTAGTCCTACGTAAAAAACTTTCAACCCCTCCGCCCCCCCCCCCCCTTTCACCCCAAGAGTAGGAAAAAAACTCCAGAAGCCCATAGATAACTAAAATAGTTAAATACTTTTATACATTAGCGGTGTGTTACGAGGGGAAGAGAAGGGGGGGGGGGTGAAAAAATGACCTCCCCCTCCCCTTCTAAGAAAAAAGTTTTCGGGATCAAAACGAAAAAAGAAAAAGAAAAAATGTATTTACATTAGCATGTGAGAATGTACCTCGAAAGCCCCGGCATTGTTCCAAAATTTTCCTTTTCTAAAGAACAAGAAAAAAAATAGAATCTCGATTTGCATAAAACTGGAATAATATAATTTACTGTCTCTTCCTTCATTCTCACCGGAAAAACCCGAAGATTAATCTCAAAAGGGGTTGACTATGTGAGTTGAGCATACGATTTGAGTCAAGAGCGTTTCTCCATTATGGTTCATTTGCATATTTAATTCAAGTCTTTTATTATGTCCAATAAAGCACCTAACACCACTATGATTTTTGTTAGACTTTTATTTTTATTTTTAATTTCTTGGAGGGGAAAAAAAAAATGTAATTCCCATTGGGGATTACGTTTTTTCACACACATTGTCATGGTTTTTCCAAGTTAAATGCGTCGCATTTGTCCTAGGGCGACGTCCATTAAAGCCATTGTGCGTCTGAATATAAATACGAATATTTTAAACATTATATGTTTACGCGTAAAATGTTGAGGGGGAGCAAAGACGGAAACAATCAAGTCTCAAAATGCTGTTGGAACAAAGGTGTTTGGTTTTCCTCTAAGCTTGACCCATGGCCCATTTTATTCTTTGTTTAAAATTCTCTTCTTTGTCCCCCATTTATTAAACCGTCCGGTAATTCATAATTACGTTTGTTTTGACATTTTCAAAATTTGCTTCCCCTTTTCTCTTGTTTCAAAATGAGGTTTTGCTTTAAAGCTCATCAACTTCTCTTAACCCGCCCAAATGAGGATCATGTTTTTTTCTGTGTAAAATTTTCTCTACACAATTTTCAGGAGGTTTCCTAATTTTTAAACTATCTCTTGTCGGGGGGGGGAGGAGGGGGGAGGCTTACCGCATGTGGGTAATGAATAAGCAATTCAATTGAAAAATCGAAAAAATGTTAAACGGATTATTTGTTCTCTTTTTTTATTATTTTTTTTATGAGAAATACATAATATGTATTTTGAAAAAAAAGTAATATCCTCATCCCCCCTCTCGGCATTATCAAATCAGAATAAAGTTAATTCGGTCGTAAAATTCGATATTTTCTTTTCTCCGAATGCGGAGAAGTACGAGTTGATGAAAATAAAATAAAAAATTAGACTTACGCATAAGTATCATCGTCTTTTCCGATTAATATAAAATGACGAAGGAAATTGTGGTTTTTTTTTTCTTTTTTTTTTTCTCTTCTTTATACGATATATTTTAGCAATAAATTGAAAATAAATCTTGAGACGACACGACGTATTATCTTTTATAGAATGGAAAATTTTCCTTACAATTTTAAAGGAAATAACATTCCCGCGCGGGAAAGAATACTCCCGGGATTATTATTTTTTTTATTTGATTTAAAATATTTTTCCCTTTTGGGATTTCGCTTTTCGATTTAATCGTCGTTTAATTTTGACTTTAAAAAAGAAACATCCATTTGATGTTGGTGGAAAATTGATGCGAACGAAATAAAAAATCTCGATGGAGATTCCGAAGATGCCGTTTAAAATTTTTCTGTGCTGATTCAGTGATTGATAACGTAAAAATAAAGGTAAAAATAAATGATGCATAAATAATAATGCAAAATGTGTATAAAATGTTCGCAAAACAAATGCAAAAAATTTGTACAAAATTTGGACACGCACAATTTTCTCAAAGTTGATGCATTATTTTTAGCACCGAAATTTGAATACGCAAAGTTTTTATAAAGTTTATGCATAATTTTTTTAAGCATAAAAATGGGGATGTGCACAATTTTTGCTTAATTTATAGATAATTTTAACTTTTAAAGCAGGAAGATTTGTAAATGCGTATGCGTCTTTATTTATGCATAATTTTATGGGTACTTATTTATGTATAATTTTATTGCTATTTATTTATAGCTTTTTGCGTACTTCTTGGAAGCATAATTTTTTGCGCACTTATTTAAGCACTGCGTAACTTAGTTAATATGCGTAATTTTATGGGTATTTATTGAAGCATAATTTTATACGCACTTACTTATGCATAACATTATGCGTACTTATTTAAAATTTAAAGAAGCATAATTTTATCCGTACTTACTGAAGTATAATTTCATGCGCACTTATTTAAGCATGATTTTATGGGTACTTATTTATGCATAATTTTTTGAGTACTTGTGTCTAAGAATGATTTTGTGCGTTCTATTTTTTGCGTGCTTATTGAAGTATATTTTTATGCGCGCTTACTACACCCAAAAAAATGCTGCTTTGGGTCTAAGCTAAAATGCTTTGCGACAAAGCATTTTGGCATAACTTAAGTCTAAGCAGTAGAAATGATTTGTGTCAAGACTCGTGAGGGCATTTGCCGCAAAGCATAATGTCGACGAGTCGAGCGAGGCATATTCATCGCTTGTTTTGCGAACGAGGCATATTCATTTTTTTGAGTGTAAAGCATAATTTTATGCGTACTTACTGAAGCATAATTTTATGCGCGCTTACTTATAAGCATAACTCTACGCGTATTTATTACGCATACCTATTTATGCATAATTTTATGCGTATTTATTACGCATACCTATTTATGCATAATTTTATGCGTACTAATTGAAGCATAATTTTATGCTCGCTTACTTAAGCATAATTTTATGCGTACGTAATTTTAAGCGTACCTATTTATGAATAATTTTATGCGTACTTATTTATGCATAACTTTATGCGCACTTGTATTTAAGCATGATTTTGTGCGTACGTTTTTATGCGCACTTACTTGAACATAATTTTATGCGTACTTATTACGCGTACCTTTTTATGCATAATTTTATGCGTAGTTATTGAAGCGTAATCTTAAAAGTATTTCTACTTATGCATGTTTTTATTTTTGCATAATTTTTTGAGTACTTTCTAAGCGTACTTTTTTATGAATAATTTTATGCGTACTTATTTATGCATAATCACATGCGTGCTTATTTAAGCATAATTTTATGCATAATTATATTAGAGGAGAATGAAATTTTTTAGGTGTACAAAAGTTAAGTTTTTTATACATAATTTATGCATTTATTATGTATGCCCGCCCAATTTTTTGTATAAATACATAATATTTATACAATTTATGCATCTCTTTTTCGTACAGGTGGGGCATCAATCGTTGAACGTCATTTCTGAAATCCAAAGTGACTTTAGATTTGAACTTGTTTTCATTTTTAAAAAAAAACCTTCTAAATTCTCCAGAAATGCTTATTTTAAAATCATGCTCAAGGAGAAAAGAAGGGCGACCGGGCGACAGTTGGCTGAACTGGATTTGTTGCATCTCCTCCTTAAACATCGGCACCATTTTCGCTTCTTTAATCCGGCCAGGAAAAAAACCCTCTGAAAAACCTTTATTTAATTAAACGAGTTATTGGCGCAAACTATATCCTCCGGAAATTTCGTTGTAGGGTTTCGCAATTAGGGATTTATCGAAATCTTTTTTAAGGATAACCCGAAAAACAATACTGATATTATAAAGCTTAAAAACAAAACACGAATAATCCTTTTTATTGGATTGATCGTAATCCTCCGCTGTTAATTTCATTAAACATTTTAAAGTATCAAGCCAGAAAAACAAAAAAAACGAACCAAGTTTTTTGTTACAAACGTTTTTTGAAATCTGATGATCGTTTTTACATATCCGTTTACGGTAACTAGTTTTGCCGCAAACCGCATTAAAGACAGGGAGGGGAAAAAAAATCGAACGACCGCCGTAATAGTATTTTTATTTATATTGTAATTCCCCCTTTCCTCCCCTTCTTCCCTTCTCTAAAAATGGGAATAAACACTTACCCTCGGCGTCCCATTTATAACATCAGAGGTTCCGTATCTTCATTAAAAGTCTTGAAACTTTTGACAGCTGCTATGAATATTTTTGTACGATTTATTTTCAGCACGGTCGTTGAGCGTTAAAGTTGAGTCTCGCCGAATTTTAAATTAATGATCCAAGATTTTTATTTTCTTTCTAAGGGAAAAATATGAAGTTCTTGGGTGGAAAGGGAGGAATTCGGGAAGGGAGGGGGTCAGAGGAGATATTGAGGTTTAGGTCCCGCTATCTTTTCTCCTCGGATTTTATTTATTATAAATGCGACCGAGCTTTTGGGCTTGAGTTAATACTCTTTTCATATTTATTAGCGGCTAGAAAATTTCGTGGCGATGAGAATGCATTTAATATTTTTGCAGCGCTTCCCATAGTTTGCATAAAACCGATATCAGATTTAAATTTCAACCGCAATATACATCATTCCGGACAGATTGTAAAATTTATAATATTAAAAAAAAAAATTATTTGTCATGTGTTCACGTTGTAATGATGGAAACGGCGGTTGTGGGACGCTTTTTATTGAATCATTACAAGCGGAAATCCTGCTGCGATTTTGGGCTGCAGTCCCTCCTTGCCTCCCCTTGCTCTTCAAGCTCCGAAATTTCTTCTTATAATTGACGTTTCCTTGATTTGTTGTTCGACAGGTCCTGATAGAACCGGAGGTTCTTAGCAAAAGAGCGAGTCGGTTGAGGATCTGCTGGAGCCATGACTAGTGGGTCATCCCTGAGGACTTTCATTAAGGCCCTTTCCCGCTTTCCGGGCCCCCACCGTGCTCATGGGCCTCTCTCGGGATCTATGACTTTTCATTTCTCTTTTTCTCGAGGAAAATAAATGGTACAAAACTGTATTTTCCTGGTACTAAACGAGTACAAAACTTAAGTGCAAAAATAATTTTTTTTCGACAAAATGTGGGGTCCAGCATTAAGTAGGACCCCGACTTTTCATTTCCGTTTTTCTATGCAATAATAATGAAAGGTACAAAATTTTGTTTTGCTGGTACTAAACGGTACTAAACGAGCACAGAATAGTACTGAAAACCAAATTTCAAAATTCCAATGCAGGGATCCTACTTAATAGTGCCGCGTTTATTATCAGGGGTGGCAAACCGCTTAAAAAATTAAAACGGTTTGGTGCGGCTTCGGTTCCTTTTTCAGTTAAATTCGGTTCGGTTTCAGTTAAAATATTGTCCAACAGAAAGGGTTCGGTTCGGTTTGGGACCGATCCAAAATTTTTTGAGTACAGTTCGGTTCAGTTAGGTTTTCTTTCTCGTTTTAGCACAAAACCGGTTTCAGGTTTTGTTCGGTTTATGAAATTAACCGGAATCGGTTGTTGTTTCGGTTTAGCTTTTTTACTTAATCCGGTTCGGTTTCAGTTTGGTTTTTTTAAAATAAATTTTTATAAAAAAAATAGGTTTTGGTTCATGTCGGTTCGGTTTTCCATTTAAAGCCCGATTTTTTATTAACAAATACCCGGTTTTGGTTCGGTTTTTGATTTTAAAAAAATCCGGTTCTGTTCGGCTGTTAATAAAAAAAAATCCGGTTTCGGTTCTGGTGTTAAGTAGAAAACGGTTTTAGTTCGATTCGATTCTTCGGTTCGGTTTTTTAATTACAATTTTCTAAAAGGTTCGGTTCGGTTTTTCTGAAGCAAAAACCCGGGTTCGGTTTGGTTCGGTTTTATCGATTCGATTCGGTTAAGTTTGGTTTGCCATCCTTGTTTATTATTACTGCTTTTTTGGGTTTTGATTTTCAGCGCCCTCGTTTCCGTTCTGTAGTAATGTGTGTGAATGAAAATTTGAGAGGGCCCTTAGATTTCTGAAACATAACGGATACCAGTATAAGTGTTTGTCTAGGAGTAAAAGAGTAGACAGCAAAAACCAAAAAATAAACAACCAAAAACGAATAACAGAAACACGAAAAATTTTGCTGCAGGTACATAAATATTAATTTAAAACCTTCTGTTAAGATAAAATAGTTTGGCGCTAAATCTTTGCAGGGCTGCAATTCCAATTCCGATTCCAACTAACAAATATTTTAACGATGCCGATTCTGATTCTGATTCTACCTAATTCCGATTTAAACCAAAACTTATTAACTGTAATAACGGTATTTCCGTGCTTTTTAAGTCAATCTGAATCGAAAATATTTTTTTGGATCCCGATTCTGGTTCCGATGATTCCGAACTCTTTTCAGACTAGATTCCGATTCCGATTCTGATTCCAGTTACTTTTGAAATGCAGCAGATTCCGAATTTGATTCCGATTTCGAATAAAAATTAATCAGAATTGCAGCCCTGAATCTTTTGCGGTATTTTTCCTTCACCTTATCCGACAGAATTTCGTAAAACCACTCGTGTTTAAATACTGAAAACAATTTGAACTATCCACTTCCTTCTTTCTTATTTTGTAAAAAAACAGGGAAGAAAAAAAATTGCCATGCACTTAAGCAAAAGATAAACAAGCAAAAAATAAAACTTTTTTTTCAAACTTTTGCAAGATATAAAAACATGGAACCTTTTTTTTTTTTTTTTTAAAAAAAAGGTTCATTTAATTGACTTTTTAATGAAACTCTTGAAAGTTTATATCAAGTTGCTTTTCTTAGAGCGAGAAAAGTCTATCAAGGAATTCATTTTACAGATGCTTTTTTCCACATTTTTTTTAATACAAAAAGCAAGTTTTTTTGACGATTTCGTTTGATTTAATAAAAAAATTCTTTTTTTAGGCAATTTAGACTTTTTCGAAACTTTTTTTGAATTTTTTTTTTTTCTTGAACTTAAATTCGATATAGATGGAAGCAATCGAGACGAAACTAATTTTGTTATTTTTAATGATTTCGTTCTATCTTTCTTATCTTTACCGGTTTTCTGGTCAGTTGGGTGGGCCGAAAAAGACGAATTTTTGGATTTGAAAATGCCTGATACTGGAATGAATTATGCCTTTTGGTGTTACTATTTTTTTTTTTTTTTTTTTTTTTTTTTTGGATTTTAAATTGAAGTCTTAGGATCGAAAAGTAACTTCAAAAATTTCGAAAAGCTCATTTGTTGATCAAAAATTTATTTTTTGAGAGTCGGAAATTTTTTTCCATTTTTTTAAAAACGATTTTTTTTTACCTTGTAAAGGCTCAAATATTTGAAGAAAGCCTGTTTCGCATCGTCATTTCCGGCAGCTTATCCATCAGTTTCCTAGTCAAAAAAGATTAAACGAATTAACTAAAAAAAGTTTAGCTACATTAATTTCGAAAAAAAAAAAAAAAAAAAAATCTTTGTTCATGACAATCTTCTCCCGACGTAAACAACATTAGGGACAGCTACCCTTAATTTCCCGATAAAAAAAAAAAATCACAAAAAATTATGATAAAAACACGATGATTGGGATTGGTAGAAAGACAGTATAATAGAATGATGACAGTGACGTCATGTCAACGTCACAAAATGTGCCACTTCAATACCAGCCATTATTTCGTCAATCAAGCTGAAACTTTTCATTTTGAGAATCTATATATTTCACGAGCAATCTTTTTTTTTTTTTTTCTTTTTTTTTTTTTTTTGGAAATGAAAATGGATTTTTATCCCATGATTTTTTCTTTCTCATCCATCTTTTTTTTTTCTTTCAATCCATCTCTCTACCCCTCGCTTTTTAAAAGCAAAATTGATCGGCTCGGCTCCTTAAAAAAGTTATACGATTGTAAAAGTTATCCAATAATAGTTGCGGGAAGGTGGCGATGGTCGTTCGCTTCTTAATTCGCAGGAAGTAACGAAAACTGGACGAAGAAAAAAAAAAAAAAAAAAAAACTTTTTTGAAAAAGGTCAATTACGTGAGGTTGAATGTTTCCGGATGAGGAAAGAGATTTTCCAAGATCAACCTTTATTAGCCTTGAAGTGACTGAACCTGGAAAATTCGTATTCTGTCTTGTTTAGGTCATTGTGATTTTTTTTCCCCCTTTTTTTTAAATTTTAGATTGCTTTCGAAGTGTTGTTCTTGACAAGTGTACTGCTGTAAAAAGCGTAAAAAGAAAAAAAAGAAAATGCAAATATTTTCCGGGTTTGAGATGAAAAAGAAAAGCTTGCACTTATGAAACAGTCATGAAGAGAACCGTAATTAAGAATTCACAACCAAATAAAAATTTTAAAAATTGTTTTTTTTTTTTTTTTTTTTTTTTTTTTTTATTGTACAAGTTTAAAGTGAAGCTAATGCTCCTTTGAGAATATTTTTTTTCCTTTTCTTTTTTTCTAAATGAAGTGAACCCGTAAGGATGGGACAAGGTGAAATCTTGGAAAAGGTAAAATGAGAGGAAAAGTTGAAAGATCATTTTTATAAAACTGAGATTATAAATCTTGATGACTAAAGAGTTTGCACCGTGAAAGGGATATTCCTAAGAGGAACTGAGAAGGATGAATAAGAATTCGTTTAGGAAAGGAGATAATATTCATTATCCGCGCAGATCATTTTTAATACCGGCAACCTTTAATGAAAACCTCTTTTTTTGAAGAAAAAAAAATTAAATTAAAAGCTAGGGGAAAATGAAAATCGTCGATTCACGTTTCACCTACCGTCTTTGTGTTCGTAACGTGTTTGTGGTGCTTTAAATTGTAAGCCAACTTTTTCGTGAGGATTATAGTCGTCGCATATGTATTTTCTTAAAGCCAGATAGTAATGCAAAGTAATGCAGGTAATGCAGCGAGATTGCACATAATTTAACTGATATTTCTAAATCTAACGCAAAGGCGACGCAATCTGTGATGCAATGGTAATGCAAGAAGCATATGATGCCAAGATAATGCAATGCAAATGCAATATAATGCAAAGGCGATGCAATCTGTAATGCAGTGGTAATGCAGGAAGCATGTAAATCCAATATAATGTAATGCAATGCAATGCAAATGCAATGTAATGCAAAGGTCAAATGTATACCCCGAAATGCATGAATAAGTAACCCCTCGAGAGTAACGGGATTACTCACTCCAAAAATAACTGATGTACACTTTAGTGCAAAACTACAAAGTAATGCAGTGATAATGCAAGTTATGCAAACAATGCTAATGCAATGGTAATATAAGTGATTCAAACAAAGGCAATGCAAGTGATGCAAAAGATGCGGATCCAGTGGTATTGGAAATGATACAACCAATGTTAATGCAAGTGATGCAACCAATACTGATGCAATGGTAACGGAACTAATGCAGATCCTGATGTAATGATAATGCAAATTAATTAAAATTAGCTTAAAATGAACTTTTTATCGCCGTCTGCAAAGGGTTAAAAGTACTACTTTAGCACCACATTTCTCGGAAATGATTTCATTTTCTCAGCGATAGCAACGGACTTAGTTGATCCCCTACTGGTGCAAAGACCTAATACAATGAAACCATGCAGTACTCTTTGGTAAGAATCTAAAGAAGCTGTTACCCAGTCGTTTGAAGCCTAGAAAAACGTCGAAAGTGGCGTAATTTATAAGGCGCATAAGTACGATTATATAAAGTCCGACGTTAAATAACTTTCCGAAAACGAAGTCTGTCCACACAGACTCTCACCCAACACCATCAAAACTCTCGACGTGACAGATATCCAAATGAGACCTGTCAGAATCTTACGCCAGGGTCAAGGTCACCCGAAGTCTGATCATAACCGAAAGGCGCATCATTTATTTTCAGTTAATGCGTAATACCCGATCCAGGAATCGATTTCGGAGGAGTGGGGAGGAAAACACCCGGACTTGTATGGAATAAAGTTATCCTTCCTCATCCTTGATTTATATCCGGGGAAGTAAATCACGTTCAACTTCAGAAGGAAGACAACCTCGTAATTCGTATCGGTGGCTTGTTCGAAAAAGGGGAAAGCTGTCCCAAACGAATATCCTTTCGGTTTGTCTTTAGAAAGGTTCGTCATTTTTTTTTCCCTTTTCCCTCTCCTCCCTTTTTCATTCTTCTTATTTTTCCTTGTGAAAACGTTTTCGAATAAATCAAAGTCGGATGAGTAAGATGCATTCAAGATTGGAAAAGGTTTTTCTATTCCTTTTTCTTTTTCGGGATTATACGATTTTGAAAAGGGAGAAAGGTCGAATTGGTCAAAGACACACCGAACCGAAAAATAAATGAAGCGTTAAATTATCTTTCATATGATAAGTTTTACGGACAATTTTTTTCCCGAGAAAAAAAAAGGTTGAAGCAGAAGAAAAAAAATAAGAAAAAAGAAAGTAATCAGGCTTTAGGTTTCGTGCATAATTTTATTTCTTCACGCTCGAAAAAAAAAGGAAGGGAAAGAGGAAAAAGTCAATGTGATCAACGAAGACCTAGGCAGGCAACGTACCGGAATAACTATCCTAAGGGATAAATTATAAGAAAACGCATGCCTACGCTTCAAAAAAAAAAAAAAAAAAGAACGAGGGGAAAAAAAACTGTATACGGAAAAAAAATTTTTTTTTTAAAAAGGTAAAACTTTTACCAGCATTTTTGTTTTTACGATATAAACTTCTTCCACTGACAGCTTTTCCCACATCTCTTGGCATTCTCTATCGGAAAAAGAGATAAAAAATTAGTATCTACCACCGTATTTTTCATTACTGAAAACAAGTGTCTTTTTTTAGGGAGTTGTTTCGATGTAAAGGGCGGTTTTATTTATAATGTGTGATTTATTCTTAAAGGAATCCTCCTTTTCAAACGGAGCTCAAAAAAGGCTTTTAGTATAAAAATAACTAAAGTAAATGGGATACTTTTGATTGTAGAAACATAGCAAGTGGTTCGTCCCTAAGGATTGAAAAGCCGACCGCTTGTTTGCATTACCATTGCATCAGAATCGTTTGCATTACTACTGCATTATCATTGTTTGCATTACAATTGCGTCAGCATCGTTTGCATTACTGCTGCATTAGCATTGTTTGCATTACCATTGCATCAGCATCGGTCGCATTACCATTGCATCAGCATCGTTTGCATTAATATTGCATTAGTCTTGGATCAGCATTGGTTGCATCACCGACGTTGACGAATCGGCCTTCGGAATCGTAATAATAATAAAATTTGTAGATTTTTTGTCGAACCCGGTTCCCGTTTTTCCGTGGGGCTGCTGAGAAAGCTCAAATTCTCAGAGCTGTGTTTTTTGAAAGATCAAACTCAGGTTGTTATACCTCGTTTGCCCTTGCAAATAAATATTTCAAAAAATTACTTAGACTGCCCTGTGGCATTAAAATGAAGGGGTTTATTCGGCTTTTTGCCTATACGGAATTTTTTGGCTTTCCCATATGCCGATTGTAGGAGTTTAGTTAAAACCTATATTTAGCATATAGAAAATGCATAATAATTTTCGCGACCTCTAACAATATTTTAAAAATCTAGAAAAAAAAGTTCAGGGTGTTTTTCGGATGAAATTCGCCAAAAAAGATGCAGTAAAATTTAAGAATAAGGACGGCCATTTTTTTTTTTTTTTTTTTTTTTTTGTTTGTTTTGGGTCACCCTAGTATTTATATCGACAAGTTCCATAATCCTTTACGACCTTCGTATACGAAGCTTTAACAACGAAAAAAAAACCATCAATTTTTTTTTTACCTCTTTTTAAAAAACGATCAAACGATTAATTAAAATCTGAATTCCACGAAACGAGCAAGTAATAGATTTGCCAGCCAGATAAAAACTCTCAATTGCCATAAAAATTTAATTGATTAATATCTCCAGAAAAAAAGGAGAGTATAAAAGGCAGTGAAATACTCAACTTAAAAATCAAAGAGACTTTTTTTTTCTTCCCTTTTTTTGTAAGTAAAAAAGCTTTATTTTTTTTCCCATGATGATAATGATAACGTACCTTTGATGTCCGGTCGTTTCAATTCCCTTTCCTTTTTTTTTTTTTTTTTTTTTTTTTTTTTTTTTTTTTTTGCGTTTTTTACTTTTAAATTAAGTAATTATTTTTTTTCTCCTAATTGATAACGACCGGAAAGGTAACGTAAACCCTCCCCTCCCGCCTGTAAACGTTAATAAACTTCTTTTGCTTAAAGCTTTTTGAAGCAACGGGGTTTTCAAACGCTCATTGCAAAATGTCTTTTACACTTTCGGGATCGAGCTTAAGGGTATATCAGTGTTGTAGCTAAGAACGTTAAAGTCATTTTAGTTTGAAAACCGTTTTGCCAAGCTACTTTGTAATTCCGGTTGCTCATCCGTTAATTTAAATAGAAAATATAACAAACGGCGCAAAGGAGGGGGGGGGGGGTTGCTTTCGGAATATTTGCAATATTGCTCCAAACGGTTTATGTCGGGTGTCGGTTGTCAAGACGAATTTTCCGCTACATGTATCTTTTTTTTTGGGAAGAACCCGAACAAATTGCTTGGTGTTAAATTATTCTTTTTCGTTTTTACGTGTTAAATGAAAAAGGGAGCTTTTGGATTTTTTTTTAGTGAACCCGTAAGCAAAAAGATGCGTTAAATATGCAAAATGTTTACAAAATAAATGCATAAAATTCATGTAGAAAATGTATTATTTTAGCATGATTTAAAAAAATTGGATGTGCGCAAGTTTTTTGATCAAGTACAGTATATACAGTACTGTATGTATATGCATATTTTTTTAAGCACCAAAATTTGAATATGCATAATTTTTAAAAATTTTATGCATAGCTTTTTTAAGCATAAATATCTGGATATGCATAATTCATGCATATACTCTCATTTTTTTAAATCGTAAAACGGGGAAATTTTGCAAATATTATTTATTTATTTATTTATTTATTTATTTATTATTTACTCAGTTGCTTAATTTAACTTTAATAAGCATAGAAATAATAAGTAAAAAATTATGCTTATTAAACTTTTTTATGCATTTTATGCATACTGGTTAATGCACATATGCATACTTATTTCTGCATTTTATGCATACCTATTAATGCATATATGTATACTTATTTATAAATTTTATGCGTTTTATGCATACTTATTATGCTTATTTATATTGAAGGATGAAAAAACTTTTTTGGTAAAAACGATAAGTACTACATGCATAACTTGCGCATAATATGTATCTTTTTACGTAATTTAGGGGTCGTCCATGTATTACGTAACGCCTGGAGGGGGGGGGTGGGGGTCGAAGGAGGTGTTACGCATTGTTACGGGAGTGTGGGGGGGAGCTGGGCCATGCGTTATGTAATTTTAATATTAAAATTATTTCAATTTTATTTCACTCTTTTAAAAAAATTTTTACCAGTTATTCTTCAAAATAAAAAAAAAAAAAATTTTTAACTGGTAAAATCTGATTAAAATTTATCAAAAAGCTGGAAATTTTTTTTGACTTCAAAAACGAAATTTAAATATTTTTCAATGTGGGGGGGTTAGAACCCGTGTTACGTAATATCGAAGGGGGGGTTACAGGTTGCGTTACGGGTGTGTTACAAGGGGGGGAGGGGGGGTCAAAAAATGGCCTTTTTTGCGTTACGTAATACATGGACGACCCCTTATGCATTTTCTATGTATGTCCAATTTTTTGTATAATTTGTATAAGGTTTTCAGACTTATGCATGTTTTTGAAGTGAAACTTCTTATGGGGGGGGGGGGGGGGTTCGCGTAAGCGTAAGCGTAGGTGTAAGCTTAACTCTGGCGAGAATTTCAAAAACGTTAAAACTGTAATATTAAATTAATTTATTAAAAAAAATATTAATTTGCGGTGGGAAAAGTGGGGTAATTTGATTGAAATTTTAATATTAAAATAATAATTTTTGAGAAAAATGATCAAGTTATGAGCGAAAAAGTAACACCGAGATGACGCATGACGTAGTCCTACATCAAAAAAATTGAAAATGATTATTTCAAGTTAAAATTGGTTGGAAAAAGGGTGATTTTCAAAAACGAATTTTGAATGTGGTTGAAAAAGGGTGATTGATGGGTACCGAATTTTGAAAAAAAACTTTGAATTTTTAAAAAAGATTAAAAAGTGTGTGATTTTTGACGCGGATAGTCTTTGCCGAGGTTGAGCCCGTAAAACAATAAAATTTTCGACCGAAATTTGTGACATATGTGAAATTCACTTTTCGAAAAATCATTTTTTAAAACTTATCGAAAATTTTCCGGTACTAATTTTTTCAAAATTAACGAAAAGATCAAAAGTTAAATCAAAAGTTATGGGCGAAATAACACCGAGACACACTCTAGAGTGTTTCCTGCCTAGGCATTCCACACTCTACAGTTTATCCTGCCTAGGCACGACACACTCTACTAGAGTGTATCCTGCCTAGGCACCACACACTCTAGAGTGTATCCTGCCTAGGCACCACACACTCTAGAGTTTATCTTGCCTAGGCACCACACACTCTACTAGAGTGTATCCTGCCTAGGCACCACTCTAGTAGAGTGTATCCTGCCCAGGCACCACACACTCTAGAGTGTATCCTGCCTAGGCACCACACACTCTAGAGTGCATCCTGCCTAGGCACCATACACTCTAGAGTGTATCCTGCCTAGGCACCACACACTCTAGAGTGTATCCTGCCTAGGCACCACACACTCTAGAGTTTATCTTGCCTAGGCACCACACACTCTACTAGAGTGTATCCTGCCTAGGCACCACACACCCTAGAGTGTATCTTGCCTAGGCACCACACACTCTTAGAGTTTATCTTGCCTAGGCACCACACACTCTACTAGAGTGTATCCTGCCTAGGCACCACACACTCTAGAGTGTTTCCTGCCTAGGCACCATACACTCTACTAGAGTGTATCCTGCCTAGGCACCACACACTCTAGAGTTTATCTTGCCTAGGCACCACACACTCTAGAGTTTATCTTGCCTAAGCACCTCACACTCTACTAGAGTGTATCCTGCCTAGGCACCACACACTCTAGAGTGTATCCTGCCTAGGCACCACACACTCTAGAGTTTATCTTGCCTAGGCACAACACACTACTTGACTGTATCCTGCCTAGGCACCATACACTCTACTAGAGTGTATCCTGCCTAGGCACCACACACTCTAGAGTGTATCCTGCCTAGGCACCACACACTCTAGAGTGAATCTTGCCTAGGCACCACACACTCTAGAGTGCATCCTGCCTAGGCACCATACACTCTACTAGAGTGCATCCTGCCTAGGCACCATACACTCTACTAGAGTGTATCCTGCCTAGGCACCACACACTCTAGAGTTTATCTTGCCTAGGCACCACACACTACTTGACTGTATCCTGCCTAGGCACCACACACTCTAGAGTGTGTGGTGCCTAGGCAGGATACACTCTAGTAGAGTGTATGGTGCCTAGGCAGGTTGCACTCTAGTAGAGTGTATGGTGCCTAGGCAAGATGCACTCTAGAGTGTGTGGTGCCTAGGCAAGATTCACTCTAGAGTGTGTGGTGCCTAGGCAGGATACACTCTAGAGTGTGTGGTGCCTAGGCAGGATACACTCTAGTAGAGTGTATCCTGCCTAGGCACCACACACTCTAGAGTTTATCTTGCCTAGGCACCACACACTACTTGACTGTATCCTGCCTAGGCACCACACACTCTAGAGTGCATCCTGCCTAGGCACCATACACTCTACTAGAGTGCATCCTGCCTAGGCACCATACACTCTACTAGAGTGTACAAATTAGTACATTAGTGTACAAATTAGAGTGTACTGTATCCTGCCTAGGCACCACACACTCTACTAGAGTGTATCCTGCCTAGGCACCACACACTCTAGAGTTTATCTTGCCTAGGCACCACACACTCTAGAGTTTATCTTGCCTAAGCACCTCACACTCTACTAGAGTGTATCCTGCCTAGGCACCACACACTCTAGAGTGTATCCTGCCTAGGCACCATACACTCTACTAGAGTGTATCCTGCTTAGGCACCATACACTCTAGTAGAGTGTATCCTGTCTAGGCACCACACACTCTAGAGTGTTTAATGCCTAGGCACCACACACTCTAGAGTTTTTCCTGCCTAGGCGAGATTGTTCTCTGCCTGGTTCACTTGAGCGTGTCTGATGACTTCTCCTGAGTCTATGTGGTGGACGTCTTCATGACGTTTACGTCATTTAGTACGTCACCTTTTTCCTTCGATCTAATTTTTAAAAATCCATCACATTTTTTGCGAATAATTTTCCCGAACAAGAAAGACGAAAAATTTTAATTAAAAAAAAAGAAAAGAAAGAAAAAGCTCTAAAAAATATTTCAAGACGAAACATGTTAGACGTTAAAAGTTTATTTTTCCCGCAAGCAAGATTCCTGGCAAGCTCATATACAACATAAAATAATATTAAAAATCTCAATTATTTCCTATTTGATGCATTACCTCAATTTCTTTCTTCCATTCCAGTTGTTATTAAATTTAAAATTAAAATAAGAAGAACAAAATCGAAATTATGGAGGTAAAAAATGTAAAAAAATATTTCCCGGAAAAGAAACGGAAACATAAAATGTCATGTCTTCCCTGGGAATCCCTTCCTAAATATCGACTTTTAAAAACAGGAGAAGAAGACTGTCAATTCATTTTTCAAAAAGTTTGAAGGAGAACACGGTTAAAAGCAAGAAAGTTCCCTATAAAACCGACGGAAACGAAGTAAAACCGAAAGCAATGGATTTTGTGAAACGTTACAACGCCGGCAAGTCAAGAAATTCGTTTGACTTATTCCACTGAAAAGGTATTATCAATTTAGTGAACTTCAAGATTCGACAAATCCTAAACCGCTTCTTCATCAACAGTTTTCAAAAGATAGTTTCAACGGCAAGTTGACAAACTTTCGAAAGCAAATTGTCTTCGTAATTACGATACTTCCCTGCTTTGTACGCGATACCTACGATTTCGTATGTATGTGAAAAGAAGTAGTAGCATGTATTCCAACCTGGAAAGGGGGGGGGGGGAAGGGGATTTGTTACCTCTTCATATTTTGAAAAGGTTTTGCGAAGTTCACTCGGTGTTCCGGTAAAAGGGAGTTCAGGATTTGAAATGAGCTTACAAGAAAGCAGTCAAGATGATGATTTGATGACGAAAATCATGAATGAATGCTCAAGAGACGACAGCAAACAAGCAGACGTACATGGAGATTTTTAAGAGAGAATAGGTGCTTAGAGCGTTAAGAAAATATATTTTTGTCAGAAGCAAGAAGGTGAAACGAAGAAAAAAATCAGTTGCACTCCCCGTACGAAAAAGTGATGCAAAAAGTTGGTAAAATTTTTGCAAAATAAATGTAAAAATTGTATAATTTTCTTATCATTTATACAAATATTTAGACATGCATAATTTTTGCGAAGTTTATGCACTTTTTTTTATGAACCAAAAATTTGATTATGCATAATTTTTACAAAATGTATGCTTAATTTTTTTAAGCTTAAAAATTTCAATGTTTTAATTTTTGCAAAATTTATGCTTATACTTTTTTTAAAATCATAAAGCACGCTAAGGCTTCTACCGTATAACCATATGGTATCACCAAATCACCAAATCACCGATTTTGACGAAACTTTGGGGGTATGTTAGGGTACCCTAGAGACCACTTATGGACCATCAACCGAATTTTTTTGCAAGCCCCTTATGGGGGTTTTCAATGGGAGCTTTTTTTTCACTTTTTATTTTTTTACTATCGATCGGAGCGGCCGATTTGAACGAACTAAAAACGAAAAAAAAGCTCTTTTTATGGCCGATCTAGGGCCGTAGGTGCCGTTTTTCGGAAGTAATTTGCCGAGTCGGGGGAACCATTTTTAAGGAAAAAAAAATTGTTTTCTCCCTAATGCAATCGCCGGATCCAAATTTGGGCATCACAGGGAGAAAGTACATAAAAAAATACGTCTTGTACGTATTTTCAAAATTTTTTTTCAAAGGGAGAAATTGGGCTAAAAAAGGGCCGAAATTTTAAAATCGATTTTTTGCAGTCATTTATTTTTGGGATCAAAATTTCGCCTTTATAGGCTGAAAGTACTCCAAAAATTACCCCAAATACGATTTTTTCCGCATTTTTTTTCGGCTGAGAAAACGGCCCAAAAAAGGGCCGAAATTTTAAAATTTAAATTTCAACCGGAGGACCAAGCGTCGCAGAAACGGCGTTATCATAGGATGAAAGTACGCCTAAAATTACCCCAGAAGAGTACTTTTCCGCGTTTTTTCAAAGTTGTGCAAACGGCCAAAAATGAGGCCGAAACCCAAAAAATCGATTTTCGGCCGCGACCCTTAGCCCGGACCAAAATTTCACTATCATAGGCTGAAAGTACGCCCAAAATTACCCCGGATACGAATTTTTCCGCATTTTTTTTCGACTGAGAAAATGGCCCAAAAATGGGCCGAAATCTTCTAATTCAAATTTTGGCCGAAAGACCAAATGTCGCAGTAACGGCGTTATTATAGGTTAAAAGTACGCCTATAATTACCCCAGAATAATACTTTTCAACACTTAATCCTAGTTGCGATAACGGCCAAAAATAAGGCCGAAATATTTCAATATATTTTCGGCCGCGACCCCTTAGCCCAGATCAAAATTTTACTATCATAGGGTGAAAATATTCACCAATATCTATCCAGATGCGTATTTTTCCGCAATTTTTTTCGACTGAGAAATTCTCCCGAAAATGAGCCTAAATCTTGAATTTCAAACTTCGGCCGAAAGACCAATCTGCCTCTTATATAGTTTTTTTGGAGATGATTATAACTTTCGGCGAAAATTTGAATTAGAAGTTTTCGGCCCATTTTTGGGCCATTTTCTCAGTCGAAAAAAAATGCGGAAAAATTCGTATCCGGGGTAATTTTGGGCGTACTTTCAGCCTATGATAGTGAAATTTTGGTCCGGGCTAAGGGTCGCGGCCGAAAATCGATTTTTTGGGTTTCGGCCTCATTTTTGGCCGTTTGCACAACTTTGAAAAAACGCGGAAAAGTACTCTTCTGGGGTAATTTTAGGCGTACTTTCATCCTATGATAACGCCGTTTCTGCGACGCTTGGTCCTCCGGTTGAAATTTAAATTTTAAAATTTCGGCCCTTTTTTGGGCCGTTTTCTCAGCCGAAAAAAAATGCGGAAAAAATCGTATTTGGGGTAATTTTTGGAGTACTTTCAGCCTATAAAGGCGAAATTTTGATCCCAAAAATAAATGACTGCAAAAAATCGATTTTAAAATTTCGGCCCTTTTTTAGCCCAATTTCTCCCTTTGAAAAAAATTTTGAAAATACGTACAAGACGTATTTTTTTATGTACTTTCTCCCTGTGATGCCCAAATTTGGATCCGGCGATTGCATTAGGAGAAAACAATTTTTTTTCCTTAAAAATGGTTCCCCCGACTCGGCAAATTACTTCCGAAAAACGGCACCTACGGCCCTAGATCGGCCATAAAAAGAGCTTTTTTTCGTTTTTAGTTCGTTCAAATCGGCCGCTCCGATCGATAGTAAAAAAATAAAAAGTGAAAAAAAGCTCCCATTGAAAACCCCATAAGGGGCTTGCAAAAAATTCGGTTGATGGTCCATAAGTGGTCTCTAGGGTACCCTAACATACCCCCAAAGTTTCGTCAAAATCGGTGATTTGGGCAGATACCATATGGTTATACGGTAGAAGCCTTTAACTATTTTTTTCCATTTTATGCATACTTATTTAATCATTAAATGCATAAAATGAATAATATGCATAAAGTTTTTGACTTCATATTAGGGTGGGTTGAAAGACACGAATTTTTGAATTCGAAAAATGCCAGAACGCGGAAAATTTTTATTTTAGCTTCCAGATTAACGCTAATTTTTTTCAGGTTTTATTAACGATAAACGTTTAACGATATCGTTAACAACGATATCGTTTCTGCCGTTTCCGATGATTTTAATTAATTACATGTCTCGCTCGTTGTATTTTGATGTTTTAAATGTATCGCCTGGTTTGATGTAAATATTTTTCCATCTTTTATGATGTGTAGTTCATTGAGAATGGAAATGTTTAAAATTTCCGAAATGCGCATCTGAATAGAGTTTTAATAAACATTTTTGGTCGTGAACGGAGTTTTTATTTGATTTTCGAAAAATTCAATTCGACCAAAGTGCCGCCCTCCGCTTCCCTCTAAGGGCAGCAGAAATCGGTCTCCAAAAAATCTGAAAAAAGAATTAGAGTTAATATGGAGGCTGAAATGCAACTTTTCCGCGCTGTGGCATTTTCAAATTCAAAAATTTGTGTTTTTTGGATCCATCATACTTCATATTCATCATCTACGCAAAATTTCTGATAGGACACGGCAGTTTTTCTTTTCGAATATTAAAAAAGTAAATTTTTGGTCAACAAATAAGTTGTACGATATTTTCAAGGTCAAAGCTCGACCTCATGACGTCAATTTAAAAATCTAAAAAACTGGGGATAATTTTCAAAATTAGTTCCAATCCTGGAATTTTGTATACCAAAGTACCCCTACGAAAAAGAGATGCATACATTTTAAAAAAAATTATGTATAAATTATATAAAAAATTACACATACATAAAAAATGCATAAATTATGCATAGAGATCTTAATTTATTGTACCAGAATTTTTTTTTCATTCTGTAATATAATTATTCCTAAATTTTGCAAAATATTTGAAAATTTTCCTGTTTTCTGATTTAAAGAAATATATGCATTTATGCAAAAATGATGAATATTCAGATTTTTATGCTTAAAAAAATTAAGCATGTCCCAAAATTTTTATAAATTATACAATCATAATTCCATTTTATACATACATTTTCTGAAATTATTTTGTAAAAATTTCGCATATTCAAATTTAGTACTAAATTTGAATTATGCTCATCACTTGATGAGCCAATTTTCAACTTGATTATTTTACGAAAGATTTTTCATGTAAAACCCTGTAAATTCTAACCCAAGAAAAAGTGTGTTATAAAATGGTGTTATTAAAAACTTACACTTTGTTATAAAATTTTATAACCCGCCAAAAAGACATCTATTTATAATTCGTTATGAAATTTTATAACAAAAATTATTTTCTAGAAGGAAAATTTTTTCGGATCCCATTATTTAATTAAACAATCAATTATCGGGCATATTGATCCAGGAAAGAACTTGATTAAATATCAAGGATAAGAGAAAAGCTTGATTTAACATCAAGGATAGAAAAAAACCCAAGGAAAATCAGTTTAAAAGTTAAATCGAGTTGGCGAATGGTGGACTCGAACACACCGACCTTCCGTTATCATGACGGCTGCTCTACCACTGAGCTAACTCGAAAACTTATTTTCAGTTTTTTTCTAAGTTTTTTTATTTTTTTCGAACGCTTTTCGAATTTTTTAATTTCTGTTTTTCTTTATTTTCGAGCCATCGTCAAATTAAAAACACAAGAAATAAAAAATTCGGAAAAATCTGGAAAATATTAATAGGCAAAATAATTGGCAACTTAAGAACCATTTGGCAGCTTTTTAAAATCAGTTGAAAAGTGGTGTAGTGGATAAAGGCGGCTGGTAAGTAACCACAAGGCTCGGGTTCAATTGCAAAAAGTTGTAATTTTTTTTTTTCCTCGTGAAAAATTTTTAAAAAAGAGCCTATGAAGTCCCCATATGCTAAATATAGTGAAATTCAAGCATAAAATTAATATACTGCTCAGTTAAAAATTTTTATTATAAAAATTTATAAATAGTTATAAAATTTTATAATCGGCCAAAACGTTATGGAGCTGTAAAATTTCATAACGCACTTTTTCTTGGGTATCTCGGAAATGAGTGAAAAATTGTTAGCTAAGGGGAAAGGAAAAAAAATCTTGGAATGAGTTCTGAAAAAGAACCATCCCGAGGATTTTTCCTCTTTTTTTAATTTTTTAAATAGAAAGAAGTCTGCACACAAAGGAAGTGGTATGTGTAATTATCACTTCAAGGTTTTTTTTTACAAGAAAAAAAAATACAAATGAAAGGTTGAATTAGAGTTTACAAGTCAGTTGCAGAATTCTTTAAATAAATGAAAGTTACAGGGAGAAAAAAAAAAAAAGTCGCTAAGCAAACTCTCCGATCGAATCCATTAGAAAAAGCCAGTCAAAGAATCGTAATAAAGTTAAAAAGTAAACCCGTTGTTTTGTCACTAAACAAACACGTCTATCGAAAGAAAAGGAAGAGAGGAAAAAAAACTGAGGGGGGGAGGAAAGGGGAGAGAGGAGAAAAAAAAATACTGGCAAAGCAATTTGTTTTATCATCAGTTAAATTCAATCCCAGCGAAGAGACCGCTGAGCGTGGTATTACTTTACTTTGAAATGGAATCCAAAGGAGAACAAAAGAGTTCAACTATGACTCTTTTTTTTTTTTTTTTTTTTTTTCATGCTTCGTCGTCTGCACATCTGGTGACGTCGTATCTCTTATTATATAATGGGGATGAACAATAAAAAAAAAAAAAGAAAAGAACAAATATTTTGGCATTATACCAAACCTTTATAGGATTTATATACAGTTTTCTTAACACTTCCGATTAATTAATTGTTCGAATTACAACGTTCGATTATTTATCCGTAATATTAGTTTTTTTTTTTTTTTTTTGCTCCTTCCCGATAATCGTTATAACATCCGGAGCATCTTCATTAAAAATAATATACAGATATGTTTGCGAAAAAAAAATAAATAAATAAAAATAAACTAAATTAATTGACTTCCGTCCCTTAAAGGATTATTTTTTCCCTTTTTTTTTCATAAGTTATCCCATCTTCCCGGACAAAAAAAAAGTATTTTTAATGAAATTTTTGAGGAAATACTGAGTTTTATACATCCTAAAAGGACCTTCCAGCGGATTCCTTTGGTATCGCATCAAGTCCCTTCCAGCAACTCACATTTATGAGATGTCCTTGGGATGTAAGTCTTTTAAAAGGGACATGATATTAATGTAAGGGCTTCTTTCAAAGGCTGACATGATGCATCAAACGTTGGGCTGAGGATTTACTGCTGGGGTTACCAAAGACCTTTGTGCTTGCTCTTCTTAATTAACCATATGAATTTTCTGTAGATACGAGATCGGTTGCATTTTATGTAAAAGCTAGCAAGGGTCCGTTCACCGAAGTTCAAAAATTCGTAAAAGAAAGGGCCTTTTTTATACGAATTTTTGAATTTCGGTGAACGCATACCCTTTAATTCTTTTATAGTAATCGAAAGAAGATTGCCTGGATTTTTATCGCATTTTTTGATAATTGGATAATCGTTTAGGGTGCAAATTCACTATAGAATGTTGCACTAACATTTTGGTACAAGCTGGACAAAACATGTTGTACCAACTTTTTGGTACAATATTTGCATTGCATACCAACAAGTTCGTACAAGTTGGTATAACATGTTGGTCCTCTTTTTAATTTTAAAATACCTTCGTCTTGAATTGTCAAATTTTAACTTCATACATTTTTTCTCTTTTCCAGGTAAGATCCGATTCTTCATTTTATAGCTTCGAAGATGTTTGACGTATCAGCACGACGGGGATAGTCGCATTATACATAGAAAGTAATGGAGCCTTTAATGTGGAAAAGGACCTTTTAGAAAAGTTGTCATATAAGTTTTCTGGTAGGTAGCTCATGTATAATTTTTGGTATGAGCTGAATATTTAAAACGAACATGTTTTGGTTTGCATCTACTCAGAAAAAGGAAATGCCTTGAACGAGTTTCGTCTTGCAACAAAACCTAAATATATCATAGCAAAACAAAAATGTTTCATGAAAACGGACAGGTTGTTTCTTGACAAAATATTTTTAATGTTTTCGCATGATTTTTAAGAAAGTGTCTTGTCACAAGACATTTTTGTTTTTGCATTAGCCATTTTCTTTTTCTGAGTGATTGCACGTCTTTAAAAATCCTACGAATAACGCACATTTGGGGAGCTGAAAGTAAATTACTGCGATTTATATCCTCCCGTATAAAAAAGAGATGCATAAAATATGTAAAATTTTTGCAAAATAAATACAAAAAATATATATTAATTTTGTATAATTTATACAAAAATTTGGACCTACATAATTTATATATAATCAGCGCCGGCTTTAGGCATGTGCCTTCCGTGCCCATGCACATACTGTCCAAATTTTAGGGGCGCCAAATTGAAGAAAAATTGCTCGTTTGCCGTTTATTATTAAGGTGAAAGAAGATTATAAAAGATGAAAACTAATATTGGAAAGAAAAATAAAAAATAAAACTGGGGGGGGCGGCGGTGGGGTTGGGGAAATGTTGTAAAAAAATTTGAAGCAGGGCGCAAAAAAAGATGTTTGCACAGGGTGCCAAAACTTGTAAAGCCGGCACTGTATATAATTTATGTATAATTTATGTATAATCATATATATAATTTATGTATAATTTATGTATAATTTATATATAATTATATGTATAATTTTTCGTTGAAAAAGTTTATGTTTCTTAGTTTCTTATACATAGTTTATGCATAATCATCCCCGAGGATAAAAAAAAAAAATTGTTAAAAAAGTTAAAGTTTTTTATACATAATTTATGTATAATCATATTGTAGGATAAAAAAATATAAGTTCTTTATACATAATTTATGCATTTTTTATGCATGTCCAATTTTTTGTATATTTTATGTATAATTTTTGTATAAATAATACAAGTTTTATGCATCCCTTTTTCGTACGGGCTGGTTCATTTTGGTCTGCCTAAGGATTAAATCCACACAAGCTTAAAAAAACAAATAAATAAGAAAAACTGATTTAAAAAAATTGAGCCTAACTGAAGACTCTCAAAATGAAGCTTACCTCTTAGTCTAAGAATTAAAAGTAAAAAAAAAAAATGAGGATTTTATCAAAAAACGGACGCTCGAAACCGATTGATTCGTCTCCATAAGTTAAACATTGGTGTACCGGTTATCCATATTAAAAAGTTTCCGCATTGCTTGTTTTTGATCAAAGCCAGCGTTCCAAACGGAGAAAACGTGAACTCGCTTTAAAATTTTTTATATTGTTTATTTGACCGTAATTATTTTTATTAGATAATTTTTTTTTTTTTTGAATTCAATTGCATATGAGAACAAATTAAATTTTTAAACACGGAAATAAACGGTCCGATTTTTTTCTTCATTCGCAGAGCAGTGATTCGTTACCGTAGTAATAGTTCCAAAAACGTCCAACGGAGCGCGCTGCGGTAATTTGCATTGTACGATCTCACGCATGAACTTGACGAACAAAGTACGACAGGATTTCGGTATCGTTTGCTCCGGGTTTTACGTGGTTGAGATTTTTCGTATTTAAGATGTTAATTTGTACTTTCGGTGTGGTGTTAGTTATAAATAATATTCGTCAAGGATACGGTTGAAGAGAAAGTACGGAAACAAGAATGTAATTACAGGATTTTTTACGGAATAATTGCATGATTTATTCCGGTGAACTTTAAACAAGGTGAGGTTAGTTTTATATTTTTTTTAACCATGATTGTCAAGAGCATAACGGTATTATTGGGACAGGGTGAGATATTTTATAATAACTTGTTGCAGGATCGTTTATGCATTTTCCTGTTTAAACTTTTGTGGGTAATATAGTATGATGATTGTTTTTCTCTGATCATGGCATTATTATCCTGTTTTAAGTACTGATGATTTGGATACAATAATAAAAAATGTTTTTTTTTTTTTTTTTTTTTTTTTTTAAATTTATATTTTAAGGAAAATGTTGCAGGCCTGTAGTTAGAGGCAGTTCACGTTTTTACATGCATTTCACTTTTGTACATTGCATTTTTATTTCAAATTCTTTAACGTTATCATTTTAGGAAATTGAATGTTATTTTATATTGATGTCAGTTTCTTGCTGCATAACCGATCAACATGTATTTGAATCTTTAAATGTGAATCATTTAAAATTTTTCTTAGTTTTTATTTAATTTAATTTTGCTGATTTATCATTTGAAGACATCAGTGGAAAAAGGAGACCGTTCAGGTTCCAACGAAAAACTGTAGTCAATAAATGAAAATCGAAAGAGGATCTAACATTTTCCTACTGCTTGTTTACAAACAGTACATAGAAAATTCTATCGGAATCAAAATGGCTTCCAAAAAAAAAACAATAGAAAATAGCCTGTTGTCTGAATTTTTTTTCGAGAGGTCCAACGGTCTCCTTTTTCCACTGATGTCTTCATTTGATGCAAGTGCCGTAGAGAAAAACAAGGTTGAAACAGTTAAAGATCTTAATCAGGTCTGAATGTGATAAATCTGGAAATCGAAAAAAATGTTGGTATTGAAAGAAAATAAATAATACTTCGAGCATTGTAGAGGATTAACTACAGGGTAACAAGCCTGCAGTTAAATGTTTTTATGAGTTAAAAAAATATTTCAAACACTGAAAATTTTTTGGATTGCTTTATAAAAATTTCTGCAGCAGGTAGAAGCTGTGAAAAAAATTTGTAAGTCTTTGGATCGATTAAACTTTGTAAATAGAGTTGAGGCTTTTAGGTACGTTCTGCAATTTTCATGATTCAGCAGTAGTTGTCGTGTAAATAAGATTTTGCATCATCAGCCCAATTTAGATTTTGATTTTGATCTTTATTGAAATGGCCAAAAATTTAAATGGAGAAAAATGTTTGTTTGAAAAGAATTCTGCAGACAGCTGTCAGCTGTAAATATAACCATATTTACAGCTGACACCTGTTCCAGTTTCCAATTTTTTTTAAAAATTGAAAATGAGGTGCAGAGAATTTCGAAAAGAACTTTAAAAGCCTTAGTTCTTGTTTAGTAATACAGTTGGATGGCAAAATCAATTTTATCTTTGTCCATCTTGCTCGAAGAACATATTAAAAGCTCTAGGGGGCATTTTTTTATTAATAAGGTTGGGTAGCAGAATCCTTCAAACTTTGCTCCTTATTTTAAGTGTTTAAAAATTTAATTCTAAAAAATTCTTGTTAAAAAAAGTTTCTGAAGGTCTTTTTGAAATAAATTTTTTTGGGAATTTGATTTTTCATGCTGTCAAATAATGGCAGAATTTGGAGAAGTTTTTGCTATCTAGCCTTATTAATAGATGGCAATTTCCTTTTCGAACAAAAGTTTTTTTTTGAATCTCAGTTTTGGTTTCTTCTAATAAAATTTGAAGTCTGAAGAAGATTTTAGAATCTTTTTTGAAACAAAGTTTTTCTGAATTTAATATTCTGATCCTTTTGAATTGGTATAATATTTTGGAAATGAATCTGGAGTTAATGTCTTTCTAATTATTTCTTGATTAATTGTTGCATTGCCTTTGGAGTTCATATTGAGATGATGCTTACGAGTGGGTGAACTAGTTGCAGGTTGTGATCAAAAAAATCTAGTTGCTTTAAAATTTCATATTAGTTTCTACAAAAAATTTTAGGGGAATATTTTTATATTTGGCATTCATAGTATTTTGAAGGATCTTGTAAAAAAAATTTTTCCGAGTCATTTTCAGGAGACCTTTGCTAAAAACGGTTTTGCGCACAAGTGCTCACGCACTTTTTTTTTTTTTTTTTTAAAACCTTTTTGCTTTCTGATCACGAAACTGAAAACATATAAATATATACCGTAGGAAGGTCTAAAAACTAAATAATGAATCGATTCGGATTCCATGGGAATCCTGCGGCGTAAAGTTTAAAGATGGGACTACATCACCCAAATGGTCATACATATAAAGTTCGATATCAAATGAAAGCGCTGCTTTTCCCCGGGAGGTTTATTTTCAACAGCTTAAGAAGATTACCGGAGTATTCAACAAGAGATTATTCCTGTGCGTATTTTCATTTCACTCTGGAACTTAAAATATTGACTGGAAAATAAAAAAACAAGATTTTTTTTCCCCGCGACCTTTCGGGAGAGTGGGATGAAAAACAAATAAACAATTCTATAATCAATATTACACTTTCTCTCCTCGAATTCATCACACTAGAAAAAGAGGAAAAAAATGCGAGAATTTTCTTCGAAAATATCGAATAAGTTTTTTTTTTTTTTTTTTTTTTTTTCTCCCACCGAAAAAAGGAATAAGGTCGAATGGTTTTTGGGTTTGATTGGAAAAGAGAATGGCTGAGGGTTGATCAGAGATTTAAGTGGAGACCGTAGGATGGATAAAATCTCCCAGTGGCTTCATTACCTTCTCAAAGGAAAACAAATAAAAGATGTTTCACAGTTTGATTACAAATTCTATCACAGAGAGAGAGACAACTTTCTTGACTTTTCTTCGGGTCCCTTCGGTCTGGGGCTACAGTTCGACTTCATTTTTTAACTCATTATTATTTCACGTCGCAAAATGTAACCTGCAAAAAAAAAAAAAAAAGAACCCTTTCTTTTTTTTTCTTCTTCCCATTCCCCTGTTGGAACATGAAAATAAATTCCCGTTGAAGAGAACAAATAAAAATATCAATTGAGAACATTTTCGAGAGGGATTTCCCCAGCCGTTTTTATTTTTTCCCGGGAAATGGCATGAGAAAATTTGGAAAATTGTAATTACTGTAATGGACGAATAAGAAACTTTTTTTTTTCTTTATTCTTTCCTTTAGAAAAGTCTGCGAAAAAATAAAGTTAATCGAAAAAAGAAAAAAAAGGACAAAAGGCACAATACTCCGTAGACGAAATCAAGATATTTTAGAAAAGTTACTTTTTCATTGCCAAACTCGTTTTCGTAGGCGACTTATTACTTCCTTAAACATTTTAAGTCGGTGATTCATTTGGCTTTGCTGGTTTTTCGGTTGAAATTCCTAGGAATTTATTCCACGCCGGTAAAATGAGGATTTTTATGGCAAAATTCACACTGAAAAACGATTTAGTTGACCCAACCAAAATGTTAGTAAAGCAAATATCACCCCAAACATTTCGTGTTAGGACAACCAATTTTTTGGTTCAGCTGACCAAATTTGATTAGCAGAACCAAAGAATTGGTTGTCCTAACCAAAATTTTTGGGGTGATATTTGCTTTACCAACATTTTGGTTGGGTCAACCGAAACGGTTTTTCATTGTATCCGCAAAGGGACTGCCCCGGTCGAAATGTTACATGTTTAATTCATTACAATAACATGTTAGTTTCCTTATTTTTTCATTTTTTCATGAAAAATACCTAAATTTTTCGTGATTGTACGTGCCAAGCCGTGGTACTGAGTTTTTTGGCCCAAAAGTTATGAAATAATTATGTGAAAGGAATGTAAAAATTATGTGTTACATGCTTTTTGCATAAATATTACCACATTTTTTCCTGAAATTTACAAACCCGCTTTTCAACTAGGGTGTAAAATTGGAATTACATAAAAAGTGCATAAATTATGCATAAAGATCTGAACTTTTTTTTACCAGAAATTTTTTTTCATCCTTCAATATAATCGTGCATAAATTATGCATAAGTAAATATTTTACTTATTTATGCTTATAATATTATACTTAAATTTATTTATGCATAATTATATTGAAGGATGAAAACAATTTTTTTGGTAAAAAATAAATTCTTATTTATGCATAATTACATACTATAAGTAAATATTTATGCATAAATAAATACGTATGCTATTAACGCTACTAATGCTATTTATGCATAAATTAATACTTATTTATGCATAATTATATACTATAAATATACATTTATGCATACATAAATACTTATGCATAAATAAATGCTTATCTATGCATAATTCATTTGACTTTGCTGGTTTTTTGGTTTAAATTCCAGGAAATTTATTTCTCGCCGGCAATATGCTTAAATAAATACTAATGCTGTTCATGCTACTAATGCTATTTATGCATAAATAAATACTTATTTATGCATAATTGACGCACAATTATATTGCATAAAATGAAAAAAAATGTTGAATAAGCGTAAGATTGGAAATTTTACTGCTTTGTGATTTAAAAAAAAATGATTAAAAAATTATACATAACCAAATTTACATGCTTAAAAAAATTATGCATAAAATTTATAGAAAATTATGCTCACTCGTATTTGGTGCTTAAAACGATATCCATAAACTCAAAAATTATCCATGTCATTTTTTTATAAATTATACAAAAATGGTACATTTTTTATGTAAGTTTTTTGCATTTATTTTGCAAACATTTTATATACTTTTTCGCACGGGCCAACAGACATTATTATTATTATTATTTTTTGCTTTTTTATATCCAAATTAATTGATTTTCGGGAACAATGCATCTAGCGATAAAATAAGAAAGGATGGTTTTCGATGTAATAGGGTAATTTTATACCTAAGGAAAGGTTTCCGAAAATTCCCGGAATTTTGTTTTTTATTTCCGTGGAATATTCCTATCCTGCAACTCAATTTTTGTTTTCGATCCAGTGACGGCAGTCGTCTTGAAATGCTGACCGAACCACGTGACGTCGTCGCAATTGATTCAATTGTTTTTATAATTATTTACTTTTTTTTTTAACAAATTACCGAACCCATAAAAAGTAAATGGCATAAAAAAAATCTAATTCTGCACAAACTGCACAGGAAATAAATGCTTTTCGATATCGAGAAAAAATCGGAAATGCAGTTATCGCGAAAATCGTTACAATATTTATCGCAACTGGAGAGGAAAGGGAATTTTGCATCCTACATCATCTGGGTTGACGTTTAAAGGGATGGGGTGTAGGTTTTATTTTGTTTATACAGTATTATATTTTCGTTCCGGTTTTCTTTCTCTTTTCGCCTTTTTATTGGACGGATCGTCGATTTCTACTTTTTTTTTATTCTTTCTCTTGAAAAATTCTAATCGTGAAAGCAATTTTCTAGTTGTGTATTTTTAATTTTCCTCTAGAAAATGTTTCGCTAATTAACGAACATATTCGATTTGTAATTCCCTCCAAAAAGGAAAGATCGGTTTTGCAATACCAAGAGCCAGCGTCCTCTCAAACGAAGCCATCACCTCAATTTGTTGTTACTATGGGAACAAAACCTAGAAAATCCTCTCTGTGTTTTGATTACAGTTCCAGAGTTAACTTGGGGCTGTCTTGAGCTCTTTCTCGTAATCGGGACCACATCCTTCTTCGCATCCATACATAATTCAAAGTCGCTTTCTTAAACCTCCTACGGAATCGGAAATCGAATGTGTATCGGAATTTCTTGCGGAAAAAGAAACAATTTTCGGAGCAGGAAAAAAAAAAAAGGGAAAAGAAAAAGATTTTTTCTTGTACGGGGAATAAAAGGAAGGAAAAAGAGAAAATTCCGACCTGATGACCGAAAAGATATGAGAAGTGTGTGTTTTAATTCTCAACGGAAAATTCTTCCGTTTGTCTTCCTTACTTCATTCTATTGGATAAGAAGAGAGGGAAAAAGATAGCTGGGAAAAAAAGAAACTCTTGTGAAAACTTTTTTTTTTTTTTTTTACAATGTCACCAATTTTTTTTTTTTTCTGGGTTTCAGCTTTTTTGTCAAAAGGTTTCTTTCCTGGAATAAAAGGGAAGCATAGGGGAAGTTCTCCTTTTTGCGGCAATTTTGATGAAAAGGTAAATTCCTTAAAGGCAGAATGTGCGATATTAAATATGTGCGCAAATAACTGTGCAAAATAAATACACGCGAATATCCCGGGAATTTTGATCATATCATCATGTTTCCTTTGGTAATATGATGAATTCTCAGGAATTAATTTCTTGGAATTCAATATATTATCAATATCGGAATATTAATTCCGACGTATTGCGTACGTAGGAAATTTTAAGAATATTAAAAAATAAAGAAACTCCCCCCCTCCCTCGTTCCAATGGTAAAATACTGTATGCAAAAATTATGCATATCCAGTTTTCAAAATTGATTTCTGGTAAAAATCTTGTAAAAAATTAAAATATAAATTTTTCAAAAAATCTTTATTTTCCTTTTATTTTTTGATTAAAAAACAAGATTCATATATTTTTTTTTAAACGATCCTCTCTTTTTGTTTTTTTCAAATTTTCAATGGTTGGGAATTCCGAACATCCAGATTTTCACAATGGAATGTTGTAGCAACATGCTGGTATGGTACAACAAGTTGAACCAACATGTTGTACCAACTTTTTGGATTACCATTCCACGCTAATTTCGGCGTATAGGTGCAAATTCACTACGGAATGTTGGACCAACATGTTGGTAAAACAAATTAGACCAACATGTTGAACCGGCTTGTTGGACCAACATTCCATACTAATTTCGGCATAGGAATAAATTCTGCAATAGTCAATTAGTTCGCTTGCCAAACATGTTGATACAACAAGTTGGTACAACTTGTTTGTCCAACTTGTTGTACCAACATGTTGATTCAACATTCCATATTGAATTTTCACCCTAAGGGTCCAAACTCCTACGCCGAAATTAGTATGGAATGTTGGCCAACAACAAGTTAGTACAAAATGTTGGTCCAACTTGTTGCACCAACATTCCTCACTAATTTCGGCGTAGCAGTAAATTCTACAATAGTCAATTCGTTCGTTGGTGAAATATGTTAGTGCAACAAGTTGGTACATGTTTGTCCAACTTGTTGTACCAACATGTTGATCCAACATTCCGTAGTGAATTTGCACCCTAGGAGTAAATTCTGCAATAGTCGATTCGTTCGTTTGTCAAACATGTTGGTACAACGAGTAGGTACAACATGTTTGCCCAGCTTGTGGTACCAACATGTTGGTCTAACGTTCCATAGTGAATTTGCACCCTAAAATTCGTGAAAATTAATCACGTGCCAATTTTTGCATGAATGATGCAAAAATAATAAATATTTTGCATTTGTTTTGAAAAAGTTTTACTCACTTTTTGCATCTTTTTTTCGGATGGGTTGCTCTACTCCTACAGGTTTTTAATTTTGTTATATCCTCGACAGGACAAAATTCATTTCGTTTTAACGTAATCCCAAAAATAATGCACTTTTACTTGGGGTTTTCGAAACCCGGAAACGTTTTATTTTGGAAAACGTAAAAACTTTCCAAAATATTTCCACGCTTTGTTTAATTCACGCAGGACTTTTATTACCGCCTTTTTTTTTTTTTTTTTTCGAATTTTCAATCATTGGATTCGATTCCGGTGCCAGGATTTATCGATTCCACATTTTTCTTTTGGTCGTTACGTACGATGGAAACGAGAGGAGAAAGAAAAACATTTGTACAATGTTGAGGGGTCATAAAATGGAAGAGTTTATTCAATCTCGTATCTGTCGAATGAAAGTTAATATTCAGAAGGATCAGAGTTTCAATAAGACGCGATTTTATGTTTCTTTTTCGATGTTTGGCCTTTTTGTTCCGAAAAAGATTTTTTTTATATGTGGAAGAGGGCGAAGTAAGATGGGAGAGAAAAAAAAACAATAAATTTACATGAGAATCAATTTACGACATTCGGTCGAGACGTTTTCATTATGCTTAGTCAAAAAAAAAATCTAAAAAATTCGGAGATTTAATTATAAACACCTATAAAATTCAGCTATAAATTTTCTTCTCTTTTTCAGCTTTGTAATAAAATATTGTGATTTTTTTATTTATTTTTTATTTTAGAAGGTTTGAAAACTTAAGAGCCCCGACGTTCATTTTTCAACGTGCAATGAAAAGTTGTTTCTCGCTGTAGGAAGTGCTTGGTTGTTTAAATGAAAGAAACACGTCCGGCTTTCGGGTTGGGATTTCGATTTCGCTCACGACTCTCCTCCCCGAGTAATGCTGTTGTTTCATCTTTTTCGAAATAAAAAACTGAGATTTCTTTTTTATGCCCTATTGTCGTGTAGAAGTTTAAAAAAAAGTGCCGAAAAGCATAAAATGTCTGGAGCGATAAAGACCGGAAGAAGTAAATCAAAGAAAAGGAGGAATGCTTATTTTCCTGACGAATTCATGGGACCTTAATTAGGTACGACCCTTGATAAGGAATTGTGAGCTCATTTCTTGTGCCGATTACTGGTATAAATGAAAGATACTGGATCTCGGATTATAATTTTGAGGAACCTTTGATGAGAAGCTTTAAAATTGGGCTTCCACGGTCCAGTCTTTTACTCTCTAGAAGCCTGGGCCTTGCAGTCAAATATAGTCAAGAATATTGCCCCGATACCTATTTCCGGGAATTTTTATCGGAGCGAAATTCTTGAACTGCTGATTCAGCTATTAAATCCTCTAACGGTTTATATATCAGGAGTGACGTTTCAAAAAGCGGCATTTTAATTTTTTTTTTTCAAATAAGTTCATTTGTTTTGCTTTCGCAGAAAAAAAAATTGTTTATTAATAATTGAAATCAAAACCAGCGAACTTTTATTTTAAAAAGGCTTGTATTTAACGGGGCAGTATTTTTAAAATTTTTGGGCAGTATCTGGCTATTAAAAAAATCAAGTTTTGCAGGTAAATTCAAGCATTTCGGTCAGAATAAATATTTATCAGGGCAGTATTACCTACCTGGCAGTGTGCAACAGTTAAATAAAAATAAGTAAACCGGAACTAATAAATAAATTTTGAAAAAATGATAAAAAAATTTTAAAAAATCAACGTACTTAGACCTTGGTTCTTCGGCAAATGCATTATCCTCTACAATGCCCTCAATTCTTTTTTTCAATTTTCAATAAAATTTCTAATTTTGCTCTCTGCTTCTTTTCTACTTCTGGCAGAAGCCAGAAGAAATGAGAATTTAGTTGCGTTTTCAGACCGTCAAAAACTTTAAAAATGACTTTTTTTTTTCATGCTGTATGTAAAAAATGACTGATTAGCCACGGCATTAATCTCAAAATGTGTTAAATACTTGTTTTAATCAGAAAAATATTTTTGAGAGTGGTAAATTTTTTTTCCCCTTTTACTATAAAATATTGTACGAACATGTTGGTTCAACATTCCATAGTGAATTTGTACCCTTGTTGATCAGAATTTTTCTTTTTTTTTTTGCTTCTTCGGGAGAAGGCTGTCTGTTCTTTGGAGGAGTTGAGTGTAGTAGAAGAGGTCTGAGACAAGAAAAATTTTGCTGTAGGTTTCTCAAACTTCTTTATTTTTATTTAAAACTTTATGCTGTAACTAGGTAAAGTAAGAAGCTTAAATTTTGCAACAAGCTTTTGTGCAATTCCAATTTTTTTTTCATTTCTAGTTCTGAAAGAAATCGCATCAGTAAGCTTTGGCTTATCTTTTTATTTTAAGCTATCTCCTAAATAGGAGTTACACTTTAAATTTTGAGCCGAATCTTTTTGAAAGAATTTAGTCTCAAATCTTATGTAAAAATTTAAGTAAGCTGCCCTTTAAGGTGGAATATCAGCCACTTGTGAGTCAGATCAGGTCCTTGGGAAATAAAAATTAAATTCACCCGTTAAGTAAATTTATCTTAGTTAAAAATTAATTTAAGAATTTTCCTTTTTTTTAATAACTAGTATAATTTATTTATTTATATGTACGTTTACAATTTTTCGATATAAGATGCTCAACTGAGCATCCTTTTAAAAACAAGTTTTTAGGTTGGTAACAAAACGGAAAATAAGAAAATGACAAAAAGTTTACAAACAAAGCATCTTATATCGAAAAATTGTAAACGTACATATAAATAAATAAATTATACTAGTTATTAAAAAAAAGGAAAAGTCTTAAATTAATTTTTAACTAAGATAAATTTATTTAACGGGTGAATTTAATTTTTATTTTCCAAGGACCTGATTTGACTCACAAGTGGCTGATATTCCACCTTAAGAAGAGGTTATCGCTTTTAATTTTTAAATTCTTACTGTTTCATAAGCTGAGTTTTCTTAAAAACTTTAACGCTCTTTATTTTGGGAAAGAAGAAGGTTGGCCGTGCTTCCGTAGGCGGTAAGTCACGGGGTTGGTCTTTATTTGCCTTTTACGACTAGGTGACCACCACACCTGCGAGCCGCATTCTTTTTACAACCCCAAACCCTCGCGGCCCAGGGTTGTAAAAAGAATGCGGGGCCCTGGGCCGCGAGGGTTTGGGGTTGTAAAAAGAAAAGTAAGTTAAATCATTCCTGTTGGTGGAAATTCATTGGAATTGGCACCCTAAAACGATCATTCGTTTTTGGGTGCCAATTCCAATGAATTTCCACCGTTTTAGATTTAGTCAATTCCGGGAAGTTTATAAATCGTATCCGGGTAGTTTCGTCATAATTTGGTAAAAGAACTCACATTGAAACAGAATTGCAGACACGTTTTAAGCCAAAAAGGGTTTCAAGTGGGACCCATGCCATAGGTCCCCGTTTTTTCCGTTTAAGGTTTTTAATTGAACGATGTTCGGAGAGTATATGGCATGGATCTTGAACGGACCTACGAATTTCTGATGGAACTTTTTTGTTTTACGTTCTCCTGCCTTCGAGATCGTAAAGTTCCTCCGCCATACAAGTTGGCCGACTTCGAGAGAGTCCTCTTGATGCTTGGTATCAAAAGTATTGGCTTGGCGAGCCTTTTCTTTTTTGACTACTCTCGACACCTCTTGAAAGATCAACGCAAGACTTGTTTCCAACTTTTCCAAGTGATAATCGGGGAAAAACTCAGTGGCATTACTGGTCGCCGTATCTGAGTGTACACGGATAAAACACTATTAGTAATTATTACTCATATTAAGGGTAGATGTATAATTACTAATAGGTTAGGGTTAATTTTTATACATATTATTAGTAATTTTTACCATAATAATATTGATTATGGTAAAAATTACTAATAATATATATAAAAATTAACCCTAACCTATTAGTAATTATACATCTACCCTTAATATGAGTAATAATTACTAATAGCGTTTTATCAGTGTTCGCTGGAAAATATAAAGGGGTGAATCGAAAAACCTAAGAATGGGGGACAATGGACTCATTATTAAATTAAATTGAATATTGATCCATAGAATAAGTTCAATTTTTTGGAGGGAAAGGAACCCGTTGAAGAAAAACCCGAAAAATAGTCAAATCGCGAAAAAACTCATGCATTACGCCATGATTATTTGGCAAAGATTATAAATATCGAGAAAAAATCACACCTCGAGTGGATTAGTTAGATTTAGTTTCATTAAAAATATTAGTTTCATTAAATAAGTCGTATCGAGAAGATTTCATACTCTCGGGTGTAAGCCTCGATAGCTCAGTTGGTTAGAGCGCTGTCCGCGTATAGGACTTCAAGGCGTGACCATGGTGGGTTCGAGTCCAACTCCTTTCCCTCCAAAAAATTGAACTTTTTCTATGGATCAATATTCAATTTAATTTGGGTGAATCGAAGTTGGATTCCAAATGATTTACAGAATTTTTTGAACTTATTAGAAATAAATTGTTTACCGTTATCAGCTAACAGTAACTCAGGGACTCCAAATTGTAGGATGAGATCGCGTTTTAGCGCTTGAATCAAGTTATTTCCCGTGGCAGCTTTTATCGGGACTGCAATAAAGTATTTGGTCGTCAAATCAAGCATGGTAAAGGCATACCGATTTCGAGCCTTCGACATCGGTAACTGACCAACTAGATCGATCGCATAAACCGTGCAAGGTCGTAATGGTCTTTCAAGTGTACTCATTGTTCCAAAAGCTCTTCGATTTGTAGCCGTAAATTGTTGGCATGGTGCTGTTAGCTTTTTATAAAAAACATCCGTATATTTTTTTCGTTGCATAAAAAACAAAACAAAAACAAAACATAAACATCTTAAACCTCGTTCTCGAACACACACACATTCTCACACTCGGCCATCCTTTTTTCCATATACCCTCTCGGCCCTCTCGGCCATATGGTGTGAGAATGTGTGTGTGTTCGAGAACGAGGTTTAAGATGTTTATGTTTTGTTTTTGTTTTGTTTTTTATGCAACGAAGAAAATATACGGATGTTTTTTATAAAAAGCTAACAGGTGCACATTTGGCAATATATGCTTTTATATCAATGAGCATATTTGGCCAGTAGTAACAGTGTTTGATTCTGTTGTACGTCTTGTCCACTCCCAGATGGAAGCAAAAATTACTCTCATGAAATTTCTCAACCAAAATTGGACGTTAAAGTTCCGGGACGTATAGTTTATCCCATGTGGAAATGGATGCTATACTTGTTCAAAAATACACTATAACGATGATTTTATGGCATATTACACCGTAGCTATAGTATATTAGGCCTTATTATACCATAATTTAGGTATATTATGCCATAAAATCGTCGTTATACTGTACTTTTGAACAAGTATAGTATCCATTTCCACATAAAAAATTATTCCATATTATTTCCACATGGGTTCCAGGAAATTTGACCGGTTATTATTTCCTCAAATTTCTTGTAAACATAATACTCCTCGCGAACTTAAAAATTAGGATACCTTTTCTTATGTCTCAATTTTTTTTTCATCCTTCAACATGATTATGCATAAATTATGCATAATCATGTTGAAAAGATTCAGAAGATATTTATTGTAAAAAAAAAAGTTAAGTTCTTGAACACAATGCTCCTGAACGAAAATATTATCTACTAAAGTTTCAAAGGGGCCGCGAGGGGGGGTTTTGAGGGCTTATTAGCAGTTTTTTTTTGTCATTTTAGTCAGATAATAATTTCGTACAGGAGCACCGTGAAAGTTGTAACTGGTTAAATGGAAATGTTTAAATAAAAATATTTGAAAGTAAGAAAAAAATACCAGTGAATAACGGCGCGTTGTACTTCATTGGTGATACGCTTCTGTAGGGTTTACCAAAGTCAGTAATCTCCATGTTCACAATTTGGCTTTCGACATCGTTAGCTTGCGAAAATTCTGAGCCTGTATTTACCGCTTCTGTTTAAAATTCTGCTTCTGTATATAGTTTTCTTTGGTGAAATAAAAATGAAACATTTTAAATTGTATATACACGGTAAAAAATTATCTGTTAATATGTTAAAATAATTGTCCACCAATTTTGTATGTTAACGATATTCTGTTAAATTTGACATATTAATCTGTTAATTTGACAGAAAATAAATGTTAAAAACCACTGAGTTATGTCAAATTTGACATATCAACTATGTGGACCGTTTTAAACAGGAAAAAAATGTCAATTTACAGATAATTTTTTACAGTGTATGTTTAATTCTGTACTGGGCAGGTCAACTGTGCTGTGCCCATCGAAGTCTTGAATGGAGATATTCTCTTTTGATCCGTGGTCTAAACCGGTTTTGAGCAGCAACGGTTCAAAAGAGTGTATCTCTCTTCTTTTTTTTTTTTTTTTTTTGTTTGTTTTGATGAATATTGTCGGGAATAATGGAACTAATTATAAACAAAACGAATTCTTCGCCTACGTTCCTAAGATAATTTATTAGGAACGATAATTTCCATCAGAGTATATCTCTCTTCAAGATTGCGATGGACATAGCTCAGTTGACCTACCTAGTACAGCATTGTAATTTTAAATTTAATGATAAAAAACTTACGCTAACCGAAAAAAAAAAAAAAAAAAAAAAAAAAAAACAGTCAAGAATATTTTCGGTCATTGTATTAACAATTTCAACATCTATTTTTCTTTATTATTTTTCTTTTTTACAACAAGAAAAAGAAAAAACGAAATCGATTTGATTGATCATGGTACTAAATCCGTTATTTCAACATCACATCCCTTCTAACCGGTTGGGACGGTTTAGTTTACGAAAGCTCTGAAGGGTCAAGTATCTGTTTTTTTTTTTTTTTAATTTGATTGTTCCGGAGCAAACATTGTCTTTTCCGGAACAGACACGCTTCGATTCATTGCTTGTTCCGGAACAAACAACGTTTAATAAATAAATTGCTTGTTCCGGAACAGACAATTTTTTTATTGATTGTCTCTAACCAAAACGTGTCAGTTCCGGAAAAGAATGTTTGTTCCGGAACAAACAATAAAAAAAAGCATAGATACTTGACCCTTTAGGGCTTTCGTGCAGTCTACTTCCTTTTTAAAGGAATTAATTATAACGTAAAACCCCTTAGCTATCCCCATAAAAAGGTACCGTAGATTGGGGTGAAGTTGAAAGAAAATTGAAAAAAAAATTCTAGCTGTATTTTAGGCACTAAAAATAAAATTTTTTTATTTCATTAATTGGATATTGTTTTTGGAATACTTAAGTAAAAAATTTTTTATTTTTAGTGCCTAAAATAAACCTAGAATTTTTTTTTTTTTTTGACTTTCCTTTCAACTTCACCCCAATCTACGGTAATGCGTCCAAAATTTTCCAAAACATTTTTTTATTTTTCTCCCACAACCTTTCACGATAGAAAAAAAAAACAAGTAATGTAACGACAGTTAACGTCTGAAACGATCAAAGCTCTGGATTTAAAAGATTTTTTTTCTATTGTTATCCAGGCATCCCGTATCATGTCACTGCAGACGACATGTGTCACATTTTTTTTAAAAGAAATTACTCCCTTCTCTATGACTAATAATAATAATAATAAAAAGAGAAAAAAAAAGTCGGTGACAGAAAGAAACTAAAAAAAAAGCAATATATAAGTTTTTTTTTCTGAGGAAAGAAGTGTAATATTCGATTTCAGCGAAGAAAACTTGTAATTTCTTTGTCGTCGAACGATGGAAAAAGCGATGCGATCTAATTTCGTATTCCCGATATATATTTTTTCGACTTTGAAATTTTTCTCTCTCTCTCTCTCTCTTTCTCTCCCTTTCCCCGATAACACTTGGAAGATGAAAAGTTGGGTGCAGTACTTTTTCTCTTTTTCCAACTTTTTGCTTGTATAAATAGCCAAGGGAGTGCAATGGCATAACGGGAAAAAAATTTTTTTCCTTCCTCTTTTTTTTTTTTTTTTTTTTTTTTTTTTTTTTTTTTTTTTTTATCATTCCGAATTGAATTGATTAATCGTGTTCGTTCGAGATAGCGGAATCGAAAGCAAATACCCCGACGAGCATTTTAAAAAAATGAAATAGGCTTTTGATTTTTATTAAATTTTTTCTTTGTACAAGATTTTCTTTACTCAAGGTAATTGTTATTCCCTCAGGTTTTGGGTTTCTTTCGGATCGATCTCTCTCATTTTTTTTCCCTCTCATTTATTATATTTTCCTCCGTTATTCACTTTTTTATTTCTTTTCTTTTTTCTCCTTTTCGATTTCTATGTTATTCTTCCTTGTCATCTGCGATTTATTAATAAAGAATTATTCAATTCTCATCGGGTTCGAATCGCTTTTTTTTTCCAATATTTATATAATACTAAATAAATGTAGGGCTATATTTATTGGGTAAAGTAAATTTATTTGCAGTAGGCGAGCCACTTCATACAATTATTAGTGATGGGAGTATTTGATTGTTAATGCGAAAATCGAATCCAGACTGATAACTGTTACATTTCAGTCAGATTTTCCATTATCGGCCAGTCTGGCCAAATTTTTACCAGGGATTTTCTAGTTGACATACGCATTTATTTGTCCACTGTAGTCTCTTTCCTTCCCTGCGGCACCATCCTTTCGGAAATGACCTTGGCATATGAAACTCATATGTTTAAGACCGAAAAGGGAAGGGATAACATAGCTGCTCGTATAGCTCAAAAAGCATAAATAAACTTAAGTAACAGATTGGGAAAGTTCAATAGGAAACGATAACATCGCCGGAAAGCTATTCCCAGTGTGACCAATCTAAATTAATTAAACCGCTGCAGCATCCTATAGAGAGTTCATTATCGATAACACCGGAGTCCCGATTATTCTCTCGTTGTCGCTTTCAAAAGATTTTCTTAAAAGGGTTATGTATTTCTTGGGTAAACGGTAATGGAAGTTAAAGTTGGCTGTATATGTGTTGCTTTATTCATTTCCCAAGTAAAGCAACAATATGTCGCCGAGATAAAGTAAACAATCCCCACAGGGCGACTTATGAAAATGAATTAGATGTGAATTGACTTTAAATTAGCATTAAATGCGGTATGGAAAGTGATGAAAGCATAAGTGCTTATTAAGAAAGTTTATACTAAGAAATGAGTAGGAAGTTTAGGGATTTAAAAAAAAAATAAAAAAGGAATTAGTGAGAATTTTCGCAATTTCTTGTTTTTTCCGCGCTTTGCATTGCTTCGATGACAAAATTCTTGGCGTTGGTTTTTTTATTCATTTTTACTTTGGGTCTCCTCCTTCGATCGAACTTAATTCTTGTCAGTTCCCTTTTCATTGTAATAATACTCGTATTCCTTTAACCCTTTACTGCCCATGCATCCATATAGGGACCCATGGATTTTAATGCCCAGACGCCCATGGGTCCATATGGATCCATCAACGCTGCGCAAAGCTTTTATTTTCTTTAAAAATTGTAACAACCATGCGGCTAGAGGTATTTTGGACTTCTGAAACCGAATATGAAGTCAAAATCTTTCAAAAAAGCCAAATTCAAGATGACCGATGGTCGGTAAAATCTTACTTAAAATATTAAAGACTTTCTACATTCAAGTTTTGTAGACGTTTTATTTATTGCTTTTTTTTTTCCTTATGAACTTAAAAAATGCAAGTATGTAGCGGATGGACAGCTATATTATTCAAAAATCAACAAGAGTGCTTCACCTAAGTTTAGCTTATGATAAAAACAGCCTTTCCTGTGTAGAGACGTTTATAAGTTTAAAAATAATAAAAGCTAAATATTTTAAAAGGTTTTTTGAACTGCTAATTCTGAATCTGAAATCCACATTTTGAAAATATTGAAATTAAAGATGGCGGACTATAAACGTTTATAATTTACAGTTTTCTTAATAATTATTATTTATTACTCGAAAAATAATAGGCTTTTGAAAACTAAAGACAAGTTAGTTTTCCGGGAGGCAGTTAATCTAAGACTAGTTAATTTGCTGGGGAGCCGCACATGCCCTTTACGTAAAATCCGATTTTAGATAATGAGATAAGGGTGCCGGAAAAAGTATAAATCGACATCCGTTAGGGTGTGTCTTTTTAAATGTTGGGGGGCGCACAGTGGGTCAGAAAAAATTATTTTTGGCCAAAATTTAGGCGCAAAGAGGCGCAAAAATTGTAAGCGGTTTCTTGATTTGGGACCTATAGGCTTCATAATGAGACCGTAGACGTGAAAGAGACTTTTGGATAAACCGACTAAAAACTTACTTGAAAAATAATTTTTATAAAAGTTTTTGCTTAATTAACTTTAAAAACGAATTACCGCCAGAAAAAAATAATTGGAGGGGAAATACTTTACACTCCATGATCGCTGACTGTCAGTAAATCATATTCGATTACTTCTGTTTTCTTTAAACATGCCTACAGCGTTAACAAATATTATGTCATTATTAACAAAAAGTGGGTTAAAAATAATGCAAAAAAGCAAATAATTATTTTTAATGGTTTTTTCGTTCATATAAGGAACAGAAACAACCAGAAAATTGTGTTGTCCGATCAGTTATGTGAAGTTGAGGAAAATTTTCAATTGGCCAAAAATAAATTTTTCTGGACCACTGTGGGACGTGTTGAAAATCGGCTTCTTTTAGGTGTAAAACCGCTAAAAAAAATTATTTCAAATTTTTTTTAGCCGCTTAGGGCCTCCTCAAGGCGACTTTAGCTTTTTAAAAATTGGGCAATCAAGGTCTTTTAAACTCCATTTTTTTAAGGCCTACAAAATATTTTGAGAAAATGTTTTCTTATGTTTTCGAGGTCGTAGAACTCGAATTTCATTATCCCGAATTTTTCCGATTAACCTCTGTGACGTCATTAGCGTTTTTATCGAGCTTATACCTGATTTTTTCGTCTGAAATCGGGCTTAATCTCGATTTTGGAGCCCTGAAAATTTTTTTATTTTATTGGTATCACTCATACTTATGCAAAAATACCCCTCGAACACGAATTTCATCTTCCTGATTTTTTCCTATCAACCCCTGAGTAGGGGTATAAGTATAAATTCGGCTTTTGTGCGGAAAAAATGAATTTTTTTGCCAAAAAATGGCCACAACTCCTCACCAGTTCGATTTAGAGGTCATGTTCAATGACATTTTTTAGTCAGGACACTCTAATTAATAAGGATCTTTCGTGTTTCGAATCCATTTCAACATTTTTTTATGGTCGGAAAATATTTAGAACTTCAAGAAAATTATATAAATCAAGCCAGCTCTATGACCAGTTGATTTTAGGTTGAAACCAATGAAGAGACTTCCTTTGTCTGGTCATAAAAAATTTTTTATTCAAAGAATAATAAAGTCAGGCACGTGTTTCGACTGACATGCAGTCATCCTCAGTGACTAGCAACTAAAATAGAAAAACAAAGTTAAAATTAAAACAGAGCTGAAAAACGACCAGGTTAGGTTAGGTTCAAATGTGACAAAGTATCTGATGTAAAAACAAACATTTAAAACCGGTAAACTACCTGAACAACACGCCGATTATTAAAGAAAATTATTGGCAGAATTTCCCACAAAAACGGAGTTCAAAAGACCTTGATTGCCCAATTTTTAAAAAACTGAAGTAGCCTCGGGGGGGGGGGGGGCCACTAAGAGATTAAAAAAAAATTTTATTTAGCGGTTTGACACCTTAAAGAAACCGATTTTCAACACGACCCCAACATTTCAAAAAAATTTTTGAAATGACACACCCTAATATCCACATGCTATTTTTCCGATAAAAGAAAAAGTTTGTTTTCTATTGGTTACCAGTGCCCCCCACGTAAAAACTAATTTCAGATTCGGAATCAGCGATCGCTTAAACCCCCTAATTTAGGCATATAAGATTAAAAAATTTTTGGAAAATGACGAAAAAAAATTAAAATTGAGTTTCCATCACATGTTGCATAACTGAGCAATATCGGGCGTATCACTTTTTTAGTAATGTGCCTTTCGTCTAGTGTTTTACTTTAGCAGATTCTTCTTCTTCGTCCAACATCGTGACCGATGTGTGGTGGCTATGGTGGATGTTGTGGCGTAGGTGTTTCCAGCGTTTTAATGACCTTTTTTACCGTGTCCCGCCAAGTTCTACGGTCATTTGCTTGACGGGCTGCTACTGATACGTTGGTTTCCATTAATTTTGAAATTGCATCAGTCCACCGGGTGGGGGATCGTCCACGTTTTCTTTTCCCTTCCGGTCTTCCCTGGACAACAAGCTTCTCCATGTTGTCGTGCCGAGATATGTGTCCGAAGAATTTCAAAATACGCGCGTATGTTGAGGATGAGAGTCTCTGGGAGGGCTTTATTTCATTTAAAATGGAGGCATTAGTTCGTCTAGCCGTCCAGGGAACTCTCAACATTCTGCGCCACACCCACATTTCGAAAGCATCAATCCTTTTCCTTTCACTGGCACGGATTACCCAGGTCTCCGAGGCGTATGAGAAGATTGGAAAGATTAGAGCGTTGACAAGGTGTATTTTTGTCTTCTTGGTAATATTACGATCTTTCCAGATTCTTGTCATTTTGATCATGGCCGAGCGAGCGATCTCAATTCTCCGTTTTATTTCGAATTCGCAAGAGCCTGAGTTATGAAGTACGGAACCCAGATAAATGAATTTGTCGACGACTTCAAAGTTTCCTATATATCTAGGTCGCCTTTGATTTTCCGTATTTCTGTCGACAATCATAACCTTGGTCTTCGCTACATTTATTCTGAGGCCGTAGTTTCGGCTCTCCTCTTCTAGTCTTTGTAGAAACTCTAAGAGTTCTTCTGCGCTGTTGGCAATCAGAAGAGTATCATCCGCGAATCGAAGATTTGAAAATCGCCTACCCCCAATTTTCACTCCTCCGTTCCAGTTTTCTAAGGTACGGCGCATTACTATTTCGCTGTAAATGTTGTAGAGGAGAGGGGAAAGTACGCATCCCTGACGAACACCTTTCCTAATGCGGCATTTGCCAGACAAGGTATTTTCGATCTTGACGACCGCCTGCGAAGCCTCGTAAAGGTTTTTGACGAGGGTTATAAGATGACGAGGAACACCTAGCTCTTGTAGTGTTAGCAGATATAAAACAGAAAAATAATATTTAGGAGGATCCGAATTTCGAATTTTGGCCGGCAAAGGGTTAATTAAAAAAAAAAAAATTAAGAATTTTATTTTCTTTTTGTTACAGGTCGACCAACTGATCACCAACGTGATCAGTTGAAGTTCTTCCCCGACGAGGATGCTGCCAGTCTACGTGCAGGTAGCAGCATTTTGCTGCCATCTGCTTTTTTACACCCACGCATCCGATTCAGGTAGGGTTTTTTGAATTTTTTTATCGTCTTCAAAATAATCCCCGTGGATTTTTTTAACGTGTGGACGTTAACGTTTTACTGATTCGAAAAAAATGTGGACAAAATGCCACATGATCTAATTTGTGTCAAAATCAAAAACTCAATTATTGTTGGTACCAATTTCCTAGATGATTGCCAAAACGTTATTATGTACAAATTTCAAATTTTTTAAACTCTGATTCCGTTTAACTCGAATCTACTTTTTTTAAGCATAAAAATCTGGATATGCATAATTTATGCATAATTATATCAGAGAATGAAAATAAGTTTTACGGTAATTCTTTCTTTATGCATTTTTTTTTTTTTTTTTTTTTTTTTTTTTTTGTCCAATTTTTTCTATGATTTTTAAATAATTTATGCATCTCTTTTTCGTACGGGGAGGTCTGAGGATTTGATTTAACACTAATATTTTTTTGCAAAACCCGACATAACCTGAATATATATATATATATATTTTTTTCTTGAACGAAGAAATTTAGGGTTTTAAAAAAAATGGACTGGTGATGATTATTTTACCGCAGGCGGTTTTATTTTAATCTTTTCTAAGGGCAAAACTGCGGTGCATGCCCATAGTTTATTTCATTTTCATTCCATCGTTTCAATGACAAGCAATTAAATTGCAAATGAGGCACATTATTCAGAGACAGACGTCAACTGCGAGATGAATTTTACAACGTTCACGTCTCTTTCCGCCCTCCACTCCCTCCGAGCGTCAGGGAGAGAATCGTAGAATTTTGAAAACCGAACTTTTCAAGAAAAAGGGCTATTCACAAGGAAATTTCGATTACATTTATAATTGGGGTTGCCTTTTCAAAAAATTCAAATCAGTTCGGGAAAAAAAAAAAAAAAAAAAAAGTTTTTTTTCTGGTATAAAAAAGGGATGTCCAATTACGGAAATTAGGAAAAAAATGGTCCATAACCGTGTACAACACGAAAAACGAAAAAAAAAACCTATATAATTATTCGCGGTATACATTTTCGGTTGACCGGTTCTAATTAATTACCTGTACGGCGATACGAACATATATGATGAATAAAGGAATGAGAGAAGTAATAAAAAAAAAGGTCAATTATTTGATATTTATTTTTATCGCTGAGAGGCCTGAAAAAAAAGGGGGGGGGGGTACTTGGAGGTTTTTGCGGGTGCTTGATTTTTTTTTCCCGGAAAAAGTTAAGAGAACTCAAACCCGGAATTTCCAGGGCATATCATCATATCAATGAAGTTAGCACTTTCCGGACGCCCCGCGACGCCGCATATCTGGAATTGTGTGCGTGGATTTGGACGAAGCTGTGACGATGTCATCACCTCCCGCGGTCTATAATTGCGGTCACATCTTATTACGCGCCATGAGGGTAAAATGTTTTTTTTATTCTCTCTCTCCGCGAATTTTGTATTTTTTTTCCCCGCCGCTGACAATATTCGAAAGGATAAAGTAAAATAATATTTTTCGCCTGTAAAAGAAAGGGTTTTAAATATTTGAGGATATAAAATTCCATCACGTGTTAAGTTTTGGGCTTGCTACGGGATAACAAAACAAGGGGATTGTTGATCAATGAGGGTTACATGGGTTGCTCCAGGGTCTTGTCGTTTTTTGAACCAAAATTTTCGTACTCACAGTAAAAAATTTTGTGTACTTTTAACATACTCGGTCTACATACTCTGTATGTTATCCCATTTTATGTAATTATTTTACACATTGTTTTGTCAATGTTAATAAGTATCAATGTGTCAAAAAAATAACAAATATAATATGTTAATTTGACACATTGCCGGTGTTAGGGCTATTTCTAGTTCCACGATAAAAAAAAAAAATAAAAGGATTTTGCGGAAAAAAAAGAAAAAAAATAAAAAAAATAGTAGTGGCAAATTTAAATAAATCGTGATTTAAGTCATTGAAAGGATTAATTTTTCGAACAGATTAGCATCCTTCTGTTTTGTTGTGCAAGGATTCCGGATTCAGGATTGGATTCAGGCTCGGAATTCGCTTCTTTAAAAATTATACAATAAATTGCTGGGTTCTTGTTCTTGTTTGGTTGGTTTGGTTTTGAAATGCTTGATGTATAAGCCTGAAAAAAACAGTTCACAAATACGGGAAAAATTTTCTTAAGAAAACGCCTAGATTAAAAATTTATGAATAGATAAATACGATAGTATGCAAATAATAACACATAAATTTTAGTAACTTTTTAACACATTTTCATTTTGTCAGAATTACAAATAAAAGTATGTGGACCATATTCTACACAGAAAGTGAGTTAAAAAGTACACAAAATTTTTTACTGTGTACGCCTTTGGTATTTAAAGTTTGCCGATGACACTTTATAACAATAAAATTCTTAGTCGGAATTCTATGGCTTGTATCCATCGTGACGTATATCAATCTTGACGTATCTCCATCTGTGACTTATCAACAGACGTATCTCCACCGTATCAATCTTGATGTATCTGAAATTTTGCATCTGTGACGTATCTCGATCTCTACGTATCTCCATCTGTGACGTATCAATAGACATCCCCATCGTATCAATCGTGACGTACCTCGATCGCGACGTGTCTCCATCTGTGACGTATCTCGATCTGGACGTATCGATGGAGATACATCTGTCGCATCGTCTGTTGCATCGTATACGTTTCGACGTATCTCCATCCATCGTATCAATCGTAACATATCTCGATCGCGACGTGTCTCCATCTCTGGGACGTATCAACTGTGTCTCCATCGTATCAATCGTGACGTATTTTGATCTCGACGTATCTCCATCTGAGACGTATCTCGACCCGACGCATCAACAGACGTTTCTCCATCGTATCAATTGTGACGTATCTCGATCGCGACGTGGAAATACTTCAGTTGTTACGTCACAGATGGAGATCTGTGACGTATCAACTGAAGTATTTCCATCGCATCAATCGTGACGTATCTCGATTGCGACGTGTCTTTATCTGTGACAGTATCAACTGACATCTCCATCGTATCAATCGAGACGTATCTCCAACTGTGACGTATTGATGTCACGTATTGATGGAGATATATCTGCTGTATCGTCTGTTGCATCATATATGTCTCGACGTATCTCCATCGCATCAATCTTGATATCTCGATCTCGACGTATCTCCATTTGTGAAGTATATCAACTGACAGTTTATCTCCAATCATATTTATGATAGCATAGGGATAAACTGTTTTGAGGGTTCGTTATTGTCGAAATCAAAAACACCCCTGAAACTGTAAGCCTCTTCTCCTTTACGGTCGAAGATGTCCAAAATTAAAGGACGATACAACTCCATCGATATGTCGAGATCGAGGTACGTCACAGATGGCTATACGTCGAGATCAAAATCGACAGACCATGTGACTGCACTTTTTTTCGTAAAATTTCGATTCTAAGTAATCTTTTGGCCATGCGGTAAATTCTGCCGCTGTAAGCGACTTCAGCTTAACTCCATTTTGTAAACAACTCGAATAGAACCGTTGTTGCCAAAGCTAAACATCAGAACGAATCAGTTAATTTACGAAATGGAGTTACGCTGAAGTCGCTTACAGCGGCAGAATACTTCCCGCTGGAAAAAGTTTAAAAAAAAATCTTATCGACTATAACGGACTTAAAAATCCCGATATTGTTCAATACGATCCTTGTATCGTTTTTAATTAATTTTACGATCGGAAAATTAATAGCTAATCTTTTCTGTTTCATTCATTTCCTTTTTAAAACAAACGTTAACGTCACGTCTTTCAATATTAATATTACAATAAAACCGAGCTTTTTCGTAAAATATTAAGCGTTCCCTAACACTGAATAGTGTACTCCTCGAATAACCCCTTGCGCTTAGTTAATGTTCTTTTTTTATGACTTAACAAGCAGAACACCAGAATCTCTTTTTTATATTTATTGCACGGCGTTCATTTTTGTTTGTTGACTTTTTTTTTTTTCCCCTCCTTTCATCTTTCCCTAACCTCGTCTTTCAACGCAGGAGTTTATCATTCAGTAATTATTGGGTAATAAACGTTCTATCCAGGGATCCGCGTTTTAAAATTATTTAAAAAGTATGTAATAAAAAAAAATTACGAGCAGAATATAAGAGATGGCTGTTGAAAGAATTGGAAGACGGCGGGCGTCGTTATAATTGAAATATATCTACCTCACATTGTTTTTCTTTTATTTTTCGGTGCATGTTACTGTATTTTCTTTATACGCGTATGTTAAAAGTCCTTTATTAGTGGAATCTGTCTCGAGGATATTGGGTTCATAACAAGCAAAAAATGCCTCATTATATCACACATATCATGTTTCTGAAGTCATCAGCAACAATTTTTTTTTTTTTTTTTTTTTTTTTTTTTTTTTTTTTTATGCAAAGCAAGTGTGCCAACCTAAAAAGCAATGTTGCAGTATTTTCAAAAATTACGCTGATGGCGTGCCACTTATAAAGAAAAGAATCTTTCATTGACTAAAACATTATGGGTAAAATAACACCTCGAAGGGACAAACTCATTAATTTTTTTTTTTTTTTTTTTTGTCCGTTGTTAAAACGGTATTAAAGGTTCTAGTTCGTTTACATAACCGGCCGGTTAGCCGGGCGGTGTACACATTTTAACGATAAAAAAATACGTTAAAAAAAATTTTTTTAATCCAATATTTTATACATGAAAACGGGGTCTAACTGCACCGAAACCGTACCCAAAACGTTTCGTTATGTTCAGAGATAAATCTCCATGATATTAAATGCATGAACAACAGTTAATAGTTCTTATATTTGATAATATTTAATTGTTTTCGCAGAAAAAAAAAATGTTTAACTCGTAGAGACTAGTGCAGCGCTCTAGCGGTGGAACCACGAACTATTTCAACAACAAAAAGAAAAATGGCGTTTTATTTTTTTATTTCGAAAACATTAAAAAAAATTATCAAATTTAGGCACAGTAAAGCCTTTTCCATACGTTTTCAATAACGAATCTTTACCTTTTAAACATAACAAAGCGTTTTGGCACGGTTTCGGTGCGATCCGATCTCATTTTTATGTGTAAAATACCGAATCAAAAAAAAAATATTAAACTTTTTTTTATTGTTAAAAAATTTTCACCGCCCGGCTGACCGGCCGGTTATGTAAAGGAACTAGAACCTTAAGGATTGTAGATTAAAAAATTTGAGAAAAAAAGAAATCTACTTATTTGCTTTCGACCTTTACATTAGCAATTACGTAATCTGAGGAAAAAAAATATAAAAAAAATTATCTAACCGCAAAAATGTAATATCCCTAAAAAAAATTACCGATCCAATTTTTAAATAATCATCCCGCGATTTTTTTAAATATTTTTTATTGGAGTTTCAAACGTTAATATCGCAGCACGTTGTAACAAGTTTCAACAACAGAACAACATAACGACTTTCATTACAATTTTATGTCTTTCAATTTCATTTTATTGGGAAGATTGGAAAAAAAAACCGGGAAATCGGGTTAAAAAACGTAAACGCGAGGTTAATCCTTTTTTTTTTCCTCCCCCCTTTTGGTCTATCCTTCTCAGAGAAGTGAAGACATTAAATTGTGTTCTATTCCATAAATCGCCTATTGAATTCACGGGTGTGTTATATCGTCTAGATTACGTTTTTTTTTTTTTTTCTAACCATTTTATATTTATCTAAACTTGCAGTCAGGAAATAAATTTAGATGGGAATTACTTTTCATTACAGCGGTGGGCTCGAATTCGAGGGTCGAGACCCGAATGGGTGGTTTAAAAATCGTCGGGTTAGAATCATAAAGTTCTAAATCGATTTTTTCAATTAAATACCTTTCCCCGCAAGTTAAACATAGGATTTATTCAAAAATTGATTTAGGCCCTATGGTTCTAGCTCGACGAAATAATGGGGGTTCTTTGGTTTTGAATTATGGTGTGCCCAAAGGCCGTTGGAATCAGTGCCTCAGGGACAAATTTTATACTTGTTTTGCTTCACTTTTTCGTACGGGGTCTTTTACCGTAATTTTTGTTTCAACACAACGAAAAATCCACCAACTTTTTCTTCTGTTCGAAAATTTGTTTTTTTGTCTTTTAATTCCGCTGGGTTGCTTTTGCACAGCTCCGACTCCGAAATTTGTACGCCGAAGGTACGGGACTTAACAAATTTTGCAAATATCCGGGAATTGGTTAGGGGGTCTCTTATTTTGCCATGTTGGATTTTCGCAGATGCCATCCGCTAACTTTTTTTATTTGTATGAGATAAGTTTCCCTAAATTTTTTCATATTTTTTAATCGACGGGAGATTTTAGTTTTTATGATTTTAAGATTGATTCGTTCCTTTGAAATTATATTTTTCCTTCAATTTATTTTTAGTTTTTAGTTCGGAAAAATCCCATAAGAACCAAAAAATTGATTTTTTTTTTGTAAAAAACCCTCGTTTTTTATCGGAAATTTTGCGTGGATTTCGAATCTGAAAATAGTTTTTTTTGTATCTGGTCCGGATTTTGAGCAAGACGCCAAAATAAGACGAAAAAATAGAAAAAGGTGACAAAACACGCCAAGTCCACAATTTTCATTGTTTTTTGACTTTTGTCTCATAAACCGAACGGGATACAAAAAAACTTTTCAGATTCGAAATCTACGCAAAATTTCCATGGCTCAAGAAAGTTCCTTCCTGAAAAGAAAAAAAAAAGTGCAGTCACTTTTACAATAAGCATGATTTTTTTTTTTTTTTTTTTTTTTTACGTTCAAAAGCTAAATTTTCCAATCACATCCCCGAGTTTTGAGAATCCCGGTTAGGTCGTTCAAAATGAAAGTGGTTTACGTAATTATTTACGACGCTCGTTAAAATTCGTGCGAAATACTGTAATCTTCTGGTTTTAAAAGCAATGATGAGAAAACTTTTCATGTCAGCTTATTAAACTCTTGGATTATGTTTTAAAATTACGTCACCGTTAGTCTTTCGGGCCTCCGAATGAGTCTGGGAGTCAGCAAGGCAAAATGTATTAAATGTGCATCTTATTGCCTTTTTTTTTTTTTTTTTCTCTCTCTCTCTCTCTATTTTTTCCTTAATAGGTTTACAAGGCTTATTTTTTCATTGTAAGCAATATCAGGGGAAGCAATGTCGGCAACGGCATCGCAGGGACTTTTGGTATAAATCGTCTTTTATAAGATGATTTTTATTCAATTTCATGCGCCAGCGAGCGAATCTGAGAGTAGCGCGGTAAACTACGAGTATTTTCAAGGTCCTTTACTTTGTCTTTCCTATATTTTATGTTAAATTTATAGAAAATGAACTTGGAGGCGGAGAGCTCAAGTCAGGGCCGGATTGAGAAGAAAGAAAAAAAAAAAAAATTAAGCCCATGTTTGGGAGTTAAACGTTTATTGATTTTTGCGTTAGTTTGATTTTTGACCCCTTCCGCCTTGGCCAGGAAAAGTTGAATTGTATAAAAATTTTGTTGCTTTTGTGGCGTTTTCCTTCTTCAGCCGGAATGTTCGATTTTTAAGAAAGAAAAATAAAACTTAAAATTAAATTTTGACTTCGCGAATTAATTTTTAATTCAGTTATTTAATTTTCCAAAGCTGATCGTAACAGAGAGAAAAAAAATATTGAATTGTAATACAATTGCCAGGTCGACTTTTATAGGATTATGACGCCTTGACAAAGCTTGAAAAAAAATGAAAAAAAAAAAATGGCAAAACAGCTTGAATTTTTTTTTTCTTTTTCTCGAATTTGAAATTTTTTTTCTAATTCTAAGAAGAAAAAAAAGATGCTTTTATTCGCTTTTTTCTTCTTTTTAAAGAAAAAAAAAAATTTCGTTTTTTTCCTCCAATTTATAACTAAGTTGATGCTGAGGGTTTTAAAAAAAAGCCATGGGGGAATAATAAAATCATCGCCTTTTTACGTCTTATTTATGTTTTTTTTTTCCTACTTTCCGTCTTGTTTGTTTGCATCTCGACACGTACAACAACCAAAAGTACACTTGCGATCTGGAATCGAATTTTTTTCTTTTTTTTAAAATGTGAGGTGAATGTTGGCCAGTGTTATAATTTACTGGTAGATCAGATGCATTGGAGCCTGCCTCATGCTTTGCCTTTGCCTTTGCCTTTTGCCGGATGTTTCTGCTTTGCAGGCCTAGGCCATCTTTTTCCTGCAATTGTTCAGCTGACAACTTTCTTATTTCATACAAGATTTACTTACTGACTGAGACTCTTACCGAAAATTTCTCATAAATTTTCCAATCCAAGCTTTCAATATTCAATATTCAATATATTAAAAAATCCGTTGTTAACATAAAGAAAACATAAGATCTTGTCAAAGAACTAAAAAAATTGGTTATTCAAAAGGAAAAAAAAATGTTAAATTAAAAAAGTTAAATTAAACAGTAAGGCCTTTGAACTCAAATACCAAATATTCTTGAAGGGTGTAAAATGGATTTTCCAGAAGTAAGATCTTAAGATGTTTGTTAAATCCTTTACTTGTTTGTAAAAGCTTGATATGGTTAGGTAGATGGTTAAATATAACAGTGTCGCGATATGTAATTTTACTAGTTTTTGCGAACAGATGAACATCTGATTTTTTTCTGGTGTTGTATTGATGAATTAGAGAGTTTTTTTTATAAATATCTGGATTGTTAAAGACGTAATTACACCGTTCAAGAATAAACAGGTTGACAAGCGTTAGGATTTTATATTCTTTAAAAATAGGCCTGCAGGATTCGAAACGTCTTTTATTAAAAATAAGGCGGAGGCAACGCTTCTGTATCCGTAAAATAACATTTATATGACTCGAGTAACCCCAGAACATAATACCGTACTTCATATGTGATAAAAGTAAGCGTATATAACGTTAAGAGATTCTTTTCTGAAACCTCGTGTCGTACCATACGCAAAAGAAAGCAACATTTATGCAGTTTTCCACTTAAACTGTTAATATGAGATTCCCATGACAACTTATTATCTATCGTTAAACCCAAATAACATTTTTCTGTTACCTCATTAATAGTTGAACCATTGATAGAGACCGAGAAATCACCACGCGGAAGATTCTTGTCATTGATGATCATATAATCAGTTTTAATAGTGTTTGGAGATAAGGTATTATCAAGTAACCACCGACAGAGATTGGAAATAACTGAGTGAGTAAGTGATTTCAAATCATCAAAATTAACTGCGGCTGCTGCGTTCGCCAAATCATCCGCATAACCGGTATGATTGGTGTCTTCAGTATCAACGACATTGGAAAAATGTCGGACTTGTCGGAATGTCTTTTAGTTCGGACTTTTATTTACGTTTTATTCGGGATTTTCTTAAAGCTGTATATCTAGGGGTTTTCGGGGTAGCTGAATACGAATCTGATATCAGTTTCTTCAAATTCAAGATGGAGAAGTTAATATGGCGACTTTTATCACCACTTGGTTAAGTTTACCGATGTTCGTAAACATTATTATTGTAGGCGTTTTTGAGGTCAGTGATTTCGAATCCGTCAGCGGTTTTTTTGGAATTTCAAATGCCAGACCCAGTAGGACGAAACACCAAACATATTGGCTTAAAATATTTTAATTTGAAAAAAAAAAAAAAAAAAAAAAAACGCTGAAATATTCGAAATCAAGGACCTCGAAAACCCCTACCTACAAACTAATTTTTACGAAAACCGGTAAACTTCAAGGAAGTGCTGATGAAAGTCGCCATATTAACTTCTCCATCTTGAATTTGAAGAAACTTATATCAGATTAGTATGCAGCAACCCCGGAAACCCCTAGATATACAGCTCTATGAAAATCAACGCAAGAGAGAAAATACTTTATTGATATTTATAAGTACACTTGACAGTATTACAAGTTTAAAATGATGGGCCTGCCTAACCCATTTTACGATTTATGGTGCAAACAAAACAATTAACAAATTTAAAAATTTATGATAAAAATTTGATAACAAACAACAAATTTGAAAATTTATGATAAAAATCAACGCATTTGAAAATTTGATAAAAATTAACGCATTTGCAAATTTATAAGATTGAAATTTAAAAATTAAAGATTAAAAAGAATCGTAAATTAAATTGAACTAGTGAGAAACATAAGATCTTTAAGTAAGTCCCCGGGGTGTCATTTTGTTCGAATATATTTCGGGCCGTTCAACCAGGCGCTCCTGCCGAACTGACGGTAGATGGAAATTCCCCAGAGGATGACATCGGTCACGATCTTCCTTTTCAGTTTCACCGGGATTTTGAGCGTGGCTTCTATTTCCTTATTTGCTTTCCTTGACCAAATCCCTCGGGCTCCCACAATGATCGGCATATGGTGGATTTCAGACACATTGTACCGGCGCCGGATAACATCGTGAATTGGCCCCTTGCAATATTTCGCTTTTTTTTGCAGGGCTGCCAATCGAAGATTTTCGCTCTCCCACGGGACCTGAGCATCCACGACAATGGCGGTATCCTCCTTCACCATTATCAGGTCCGGCTCATGTAATTCGCCCGTAGTGTCCCGAATTCTCGGCTTGGTGTCGACAGTGAATCCACGTTCTTTCCCCAAATCGGCTATTGATTTCGCAACCGTGTCGTGAACGCGAATTCGAGGATGATGAGTGACGGAGCACCCTTGAAGGATATGGCTGACGGATTCGTAAACATCGCAGCCAGCTCTACATTTGCGAAGGTGTTCAGGTTTGCCCGGTTGGTCACGCGTCGGAAGACTATTTGTTCGCAGTTGATGAGCGGCATTGTATTCATATCCCGTCCAAAACGAAGGAGGATATCTCATCCAATTGTTAGACGCGGAGTCTTCCCCACACTGATGAAGGCCTTTCCAGAATGTACTTTTCTGGGTCTGGCTTGGGGGAGTAACTAATCGAGATATCTTCGCGATAACGCTTCTCACGGTTTCTGAGGATTTTAAAAACTTGAGTTCAGGACTCTCAATTATTCGCTCGAGTCGTTGCAGAAGTATACGTGGGATGTTTTCAGCAAAACTAAAGATCCCGAGCCCTCCGTTTTTCGCTGCTGCGTGTATTAGAACGTTTTCCACGGCGGAGTGTAAATGTAGATTCCGTCTTACAAATCGGCGGACGAGACGATCCGCATGACACAGGATTTGTTTTTCGAGCTTAAAGTTTTGAAACCCATAGATGTATCTGGGCAGAAAATACGTACGCAGAAGCTCCATTTTTTGGTACGACTTTAAAGGAGCATGTTGTAGCGAGAAGAGATCCTCCGCCAAGTTTTTGACATTATTTGGCTTCAAGTGACCCATAGCTCCAATGTTACGCCCCAGATACTTGAAGGAATCGATGGCACCAACGGTTGGTAAAAACTGTCCATCGAACTTCAGAAGGCTTTTACTCATAACTGCCATCTGACGGTTAGTTCTAGGTATTCTTTCGCATCTTAGCACGTAGCATTTATTAATGTTGATTTTCATACCTTCACTTTGCAAGAATTTTGAAAGTAGATCTAGTTGGAGCTGCATTGCTGCCGTGCTGTTGGATAGCAGGATGAGATCGTCAGCGAAAGCCAAAATCGCAAATTTTCGACCAGCGATTTCTCCCCCGATTTCCTTCGGTAACGCAGTGTTAAGCTTGGAAATTTCATCCGCCATTTTGGATCCGCCATTTTTAATTTTTTCCATATGGGAAAGTGATTTTAAACAACACAGAAAACCAAGCTTTTGACATCCAGATCCTTTTTCTACCTTTTAGCTCCGTTGAGATGGGAATTATGTCCGGTTTTCTCTTGACTAGCGACCAGGGGCCGGTCGGCGCTGGCACCGACTCCTGGTCAAAATTTTAGCTTTTAAAACCAACTTCACAGATTATAACTTTTCCCACAAATAATCGTCAATGACAATTTACCGACTGCGAACTTTCAGCAAAACATACAGCTTACAAAATAAGCAGATGACTTTATATCAAATATTTATATCCGGATCCCTTTTCCCTAGAATTGTACTCGTAACAATGAAATCTTTACCTTCGAGAAAAAAAAATATATAAAAAAAATTCTTTTTTCCTGGAAAATCCGCTCTTGTAAGCGATGATCAGCAAAAAAAACTGGAGAGATTTTCAAAACACCCTTTTACAAAAAAAAAAAAAAAAAAAAAAAGATCTGAAGGAAAGGAAAAGAAAATAACGGACAGTGTTCGCTAGTTACTTCGATATCTTTTTTGAACACAAAAGACAAAGTTAAAAAACTTTTCATTTCTTCGCGTTGAAAAAAAAAAAAAAAAAAAAAAAAAAAAAAGTTTTGATTGATTTTCTTTGATGTAATTGGAATTGGTTTGCTCTGTAAGTGCAAGGGCATCTCTTTTTTTATATAACGATCCGTACAGCTAATTTCTTGTTAGTTTATATAAAAAAAAAAAAAAAAAATTCCCTTCGGTCTTTTCTTTTCTGAGAAAATAATTTTTTTTTCTTTCATCGATTTTCTTTCGGTATGATATTTTTTCTCTTGTTATTTGTTTAGCTCTTTTTTTCCTCCGTCTCTCTTTTTCTCCAAATTCGAATGAATAAAATCCTAATCATTCCTCCATTGAAACTATAAATCCAAAGATGATGCAAAGAAAATGGAGAAAAAAAAAATCGCGATGATGAGAATAATGGAGAGGAAAAGAAAAAAAAGAATTGGAAAGGAATAAATAATCAAGGCAAGTTGGGATCAACGGAATATTCATCGGTTTAAATAAAAAAGAGGAGGAAAAGGGTTGTAAATAAATTTTGTGCAAAAAGTTTTTAAGTACAATAATTCCACCACCCGTCCCCCCTCTTTTTTTTTTTGTAATAAGCTTGAGCTTGAATTGTTCATTTTTTTGGAAATTTTTTCATTATCATTACCCAGAATTATAGTATATATAGATGAGCTTGTTCGCCATTTTTGTATCAGCTTCCCTTCGGGGAAAAAATATTTTTAAAAATACTTTGTTTTATTATTACAACGATTTTTTCGTCCATCGAATCTAAATTTTCCGAGAATCAATTATTTCGGATGATAATAAAAATAATTTTTTTTAAAAAAAATTCCAAGTTAATTCATTGTTGTCTTGTTTCGCAACTTTTAATAATTTTAAAATGTTTCCTTTAAAAAAAAAAAAAAAGCGGCGTTACTCAAATGGAAAAAGATGGAAAGAATTGGGAACGAGCTATTGAAAATTTCCAAGAAAAATTAACGAAATCGCAAAAATGTTTTTTTTTCCTTGATTTTCTTTGAATTTTAGCTTTGGAGAATTTTTATCAGTTTTTTGAATGGTTGTTTAAATGTCGATCTGTTACTTACATATTGTGCGGGTGTGTTCATACCCTTTTTGCTAACTCTTCTTGGTTATGTAGGCAGAGAAATTTCCTAATTTTTTCATCGGACATTTAATTTTTTCCCTGATTCAGACGCTCACACAGTTTTACTTCCTAATTTTTTACTAAAGCAAAAGGACTTGAGTAATGCTGCTTCTCCATTATGGCTCAAAATTAATTTTACAAAATTAATTTTATAAAATTATTGGGAATAATGCTTTTATTTTACTAATCGAACATGAGGATGACTTAAAAAAGAATAAGAAATCTGTAAAAAATAAATATGTTATGAAAAAAGAAAGAAAAAGCGCATAATTTCCGGTAATTTTGTAAAATTAATTTTGTAAAATTAATTTAGGACCATAATGGAGAAGCAGCATAACTTTTTTTTCTTTCGCATCGATAAACATTTTCAAATTCGTAAACAGCATAAATTCACGGGATTATTTCAAGCAAATAAAAAAACATTTAATTTAGAAAAAAAAAAAAAAAAAAGTTTTTAATTTTGAATCTTGTCCAAGGTTTTTTTTTTTTCCTACTTTTGTCTCTTTTGCATATTTGTTTTCACAACTGCATTGCTGAATTGTTTACTTGGTTTCCCTAATTACCAGTTAAACTAATTTTTTTTTTTTTTTTTTTTTTTTTTTGTTTAAAAGTTTTTCAGCTGCGTTGATTCACCGAAATCTTTTTTTGCGCTGAAAATGCACGCGATTGCACTTCAGATTAATTAATCAGCGAAAAAGAGAATCAGAGCCGAAGAGGAGGAGGGGGGAGGAAAAGTGAGAAAAAACGATAACAATCAATTTAAATTAATTTAAATCAGAGGAAAAAGGGGTAAACTAACGGAGAATTCCACCACACATCATTCACACCACATTAATCTTTTAGTCTTATTAACCTTCCGCAAAGCGTTCAAACTGGAAACAGGATGCTTAGCGGTCGAAATGAAAACATTGGTCGATGGGGTTCGTTGTCCGTGGCAACGATCAAAAAAAAAAAAAAAAAAAAAAAAAAAAAAAAAGCTTATTTTCTTTTTTTTAAATTAAAACATGAATAAATCAAAAAAGAATAGCCATTTTTATTTATTATTCAAGCCCAAGAAAAAAATTATTTTCACTTCATTTTTTTTTCCTTCGAAAATTAATCGAGAAAAAAAAAAGATGGAAGTTTTTTTTGATCCGTTTTTCCTGATTTTTTTTTTCTATCTTGTTTTATTATTGTATTTAATTGATAATTATAGAAGAAACTTCGACCCAGATATAGCAGTAATTAGACGGGCGATGGAAAAAAAATATGTTTTGACGTAAGATTTTTTTTTTTTTTATATGACGTTATGATCATTAAGTTGGTTGGGTTTTTTTTTTTCTCTTGGAAAAGAAAAGTCACACAAAACATCCGTTCATGTGATTAATGTATTCTCGCGTTGTTATTTTTCCATATTTTCCCATATACCCGAAAATCCTGAAAGACAATATGTCGTGACGTATGTCACCCTGAGACGTAATCTGATTGTGTCGCACTTGCTTGGGTTTTCTTGGAAACAGTCTGCAAACAAGGGGAAAGATGTTCCTGCCAGATCGTTTCACAAATTTAATACTCGGAATATTTACGATTTCACACTTTGATTGAGTGACAGAGTAATTGCGATCGCATTCAGATTTAGTTTTTTTTTTTTCCTTCCAATTTTTTGAAGTGGGCTTAACTTTGAAAAAAGAAAGAAAAAAAAAAATATTGGGAAAATCATGTGGCGGAATACACGTAGAAGACGCAATTTCAAGCCGAACATGTTCGAGTTGGATGAAAGGGACCCAACATGTTGGAAACATTTTCAAGGGACATGTTCGAAAAACTCTCGTTGCTTTTGTAGAGGGTCCCCTACATATTAAGGAAATCGTTGGGTTTCATCGTTGGGTTTCACATGTTTTGCGAACATGACATGTTTGTCCAACATGTTGGTTGACAAGTTTGTCCAACATGTTGGTTGACACGTTTGTCCAACATGTTGGTTGACAAGTTTGTCCAACACGTTGGTTGACACGTTTGCCCAACACGTTGGTTGACACGTTTGTCCAACATGTTGAGTGAGCTTATTCATTCGGCTTTAGGCCGAACGTTAAACATGCTGCAGTAACATGTAGCTCAACATGTTACATACATACATACGTACATACTTTGGTGGAGACCTGGTGACAGAAGAGGAAACAATAGAAAAGGTGACAGATTGAAGACAGAAACACTAAAACAATCAAAATTCATGCTGGACATGTTGCAGCATAGAAACATGTTGGCAACATATTGAGCAACATTTTACAAATTTTTATTTTTCATTTTTCAGTGTTGCGAAACATCTTTTTACATGTTTGTTGTCTCAACATGTCACCGCAACATGTTTTAGCGCCAGTGCTGACTCCGCGACTGGGATCAGCTATCATTTTCCTTTTCACCCAACTTGTCATAAAAAACCCTACATGTTGATATAGCACGGACCCACAACATGCTGTTGCGCGAACTTTACGGCCGAAGTGATGTCGAATTTTCCGGAAAATTGTCCTGGATTTCCCTGTAAAACGACTGAAATTCCGGATTAAATAATGTGGCTGCGACATATACAAAAATATTTGTTGCCTTGAGCAATTTTACTCTGGCCGAGGATGGAGGAGGCATCCGTTTGTTTCTCCGACCCTTTTTCCTACGTCATATTTATTACATGGTTAGTGTCTTTGTCTTTTTTTTTTTTTTCTTTTTTTTGACGTTGAAATCCCTTTTTTGCCTCGAGAGTTTATCAAATAACGTTTTTTGAATAAATCTGTTGTTATGCGGTCAAGGACGATATTTATTGATAACTTTTTTTTTTTTTCGGGGGATCGGTTTTCCGACTGCCATAAATTCTCATCTGATCTTCTTTGTATAAGTTTCGAAATTTCCCCCGTTTTTTTTTTTATTTTATTTTCATCTCATACATTATCGTAGTGTTGTAGTAGTATCCATTTTTTTTATCGAAATCCTAAGAAGTAGCCAAAATAATTTTCATACGAAAAGAAAAAAAAAAACAAGAATCTCTACCTCTGAGGAAAATCTAATAATATCCTTCCCGATGTGGATGTAAACTTATAGGAGGTTGAACAATATCCCCCCCCCCCCCTCCCCCTTCAACCGAAAAACCTTTTGAAATTCGTATCACTATTTTCATTCGATCCCACAGGCTTTTGCCTTTATAAGCGTTGCAGCCATATTTTTACACGTCAGTATTTCTGTGGCAAATGTCCCGTAACGGATTTATGTTCTTCAGATATTTTCTACGAACCGCATTCCAGTCTGTTGTTAACACGCTTCGTGAAACTTATCATATCGCCTCCTTTTTTTTTTTTTTTTGTAAGAGTGGAAATTTTTTTTACTGAGAAAAAAAAGTTGCGTCAATATATCCAAAATAATTTCGTTCAAAGAAATTTCCTCCTGTTTAGCTTAGGAAACGGTGGGGGAAAAAACAAGGACAAAGCGATTTTGGAGCGACCTTTTTTTTTTTTTTTTTTAAAGCCCTTCCTCATCCTCCCTCTCCTATTCCTTTCTGGAATTTAATGCACGACATAGATCAAGTAAAAACAGCCATCTTTCATCGGCTTCCGGAAAAGCTTATAGGAAATCCATTTAAAACAAATTAAAATTGGATGGCAGAATGGTGGTAAGATGAAAGTTGTAAAGTTACATCTACGACTTTGCGACCTTTTAAATGCGGGGTTTATGGAGTTGGAATGTATCGCGGAAACCTTCGTTCATTTCGCATTTAAAACACAGGGCGAGAAGTAGTTTAAAAGTTTTGAAAGTTGTCAAAATATGCATGTTAGCACTCTGAGGATAATTGTGACTTTGGTAATTCATACTTTACGGATGCACCGTGCTGGATGAATAAGGGAGGCAGATGCCAAATTAAGATTTGATATCTCGCGACGTTAGAACCAAAGGGTGCTATCTAAAAAAAATTTTCTATGTTTAGCTTACGAAAAATCAAAAAGTCAAACCAACAAAATCAAAAAAATCTAAAAAAAAATCAAACCTAGCACCAAAATAATAATATTGGCGTATTTCGAAGTATAGGGTGTTCAAAAAAATGAATCACTCCTGCGTCACCTTAAGTTTTAAAATTTTTGGCCACCATCTTCCAGCCGCCATTTTGAATTTTTGAAAACTTTCGTGAAAGGGACCCTTTAAAATTCTATGGAACGTACTTTATTTTATTTATTTATTTTTTTTTTTTTGAAGTGCACGTGCTGCAGAATGTTTATTATGACCCTTTTATCCTTGCATCCTTTTTACGAAAAATTGTCAAGATCGGATGGGAAAAATGAATTTTGAAATAACGTAAATAAATTAATTGACTCCAGATTTTTTTCTATTTTGGAAAAAAGGGGGAAAAAAACGTGGCTGAGGGAAAAGGAAAAAAAGAAAACGGTGCAAAGTCTCTGCGTCACATAGAGTCACGCTCTGCAGAAGAAAGAATTTAATTATCTTCTTTTACGAGTCTTATAATGCTAGATAAAATCATGATGAATTTATACCGAAAATTGCATTTCTCTCGCGCTTCTTTCGCTAAAAAACAGTTTCCTTGTTTAAAGTGAAATGGAAAAATGTTTTATGCTTGGATGTAGGATTTTTTTTTTCTTGATGACTTTAAAAAAGAAGTGTTAAAAATCTCTTATTAACATTTTTTTGGGGGTGAGGAGACAGCGGTCTTTAAAAGAGGACTGGAAACGGTCTTTAGCGGGAGAATTCTATACTGCGGTTTCCGAAATTTTTAGAGCGATGGTTCTTGCTACAGTTAATTTTCAAAGTCAGCCAATTCGAGAAATGATTGGGTTATTCTAGAATTTATTATGGACCAATTCGCAGTCAATTTTAGATTCATCCAACGCTTGCTCGATTGCCGGAATATATTATTTTTAAAAGTTTAGTTAATTCTCTATTTGATTGTATGTTAGGGTGGGTCGAAAAAAGCGAATTTTTGAATTTGAAAACGCCTGATAAGGGAATCGATGCCTTTTTATAATACTATTAACCCTAATTTTTTTCAGATTTTTTAAATGACATTTTGAAGGCCTTGAAATTTTCAAAAAACCCATTTAAGACCGAAAGTGAAAATTTTTTTTTTTCGCATAAAAGACCGTCGTTTCCTATCGGAAATTTTTCGTAGATTACGAATTTGAAGTAAAAAACTAGTTTTGGTGCACGGTTTTTGAGTAGGGTATATCATTTCCGACAAAGTTTTTCCGATTTTGCTCCTCCATGGAAAATAGGTTCATTTTATGTTAAAACTGAGATAAAAATTTTAAAATAATTTTTTTTTCACCGTTTAGGGGTTGCTCAAGGTCGATATAGGTTGCGGCGGTATGATTTATTTTAGGCAGGGCTGTATATTGGTAATACCTCACTAGTGAAAATATTGGTATTAACAAAAGTACTGTACCCTAGGGTTTTCGAGGTCGTAGAACACGAATTTCACTATCCCGAATTTTTCCGATTTACCCCTGTGACGTCATTAGCGTTTTTATCGAGCCAATGCTTGGTTTTTCCTCGTAAAATTCGGCTTAATCTCGAATTTGGAGCCCTGAAATTTTTTTTAAAAGTTGGTATCGCTCATACTTACGCTAAAATACTCGTAGAACACGAATTTCACTATCCCGATTTTCCCCGATCAACCCCTGAGTAGGAATATGAGTGTAAATTTGATTTTTTGGGCCAAAAATGGATTTTTCTGCCAAAAAATAACAACAACGCCTCACCTGTTTGATTTAGAGGTCATGTTCAATGAAATTTTTTACTCTGGTTACTCTAATTAATTATTATCTTTTGTGTTTCGAATCAATTTCCGAAATTTTTTACGGTCGGAAAATTCCACCCTTAATTTTTTTGAAGTTTCAAATTTTTTCCGACGGCAAAAAATTTCGGAAATTGATTTGAACACAAAAGATAATAATTAATTAGTAACCAGAGTAAAAAATTTCATTGAACATGACCTCTAAATCAAACAGGTGAGGCGTTGTTGTTATTTTTTGGCAGAAAAATCCATTTTTGGCCCAAAAAATCAAATTACACTCATATTCCTACTCAGGGGTTGATCGGGGAAAATCGGGATAGTGATTCGTGTTCTACGAGTATTTTAGCGTAATATGAGCGATACCAACTTTTAAAAAAAATTTCAGGGCTCCAAATTCGAGATTAAGCCGAATTTTACGAGGAAAAACCAGCATTGGCTCGATAAAAACGCTAATGACGTCACAGGGGTAAATCGGAAAATTCGGGATAGTGAAATTCGTGTTCTACGACCTCGAAAACCCTAGGGTACAGTACTTTTGTTAATACCATATTTTCACTAGTGAGGTAGTACCAATATACAGCCCTGCCTAAAATAAATCATACCGCCGCAACCTATATCGACCTTGAGCAACCCCTAAACGGTGAAAAAAAAATTATTTTAAAATTTTTATCTCAGTTTTAACATAAAATGAACCTATTTTCCATGGAGGAGCAAAATCGGAAAAACTTTGTCGGAAATGATATACCCTACTGAAGGCTATAACAAGATTTTCAGAATTTTGGAATCTGGCGTGTGGTTCAAAATCTGTTCACCAAAAATAATTGTTGACTTTAAATTCGTAATCTACGCAAAATTTCTGATTGGGAACGACGGTCTTTCATGCGAAAAAAAATTTTCATTTTTGGTCCTCAAATGGGCTTTCCGAAAATTTCAAGACCAATGCGGCATCTCAAAATGTCGTTTAAAAAATCTGAAAAAAAAAAAAATAATAATAATAATAGTGTGGCATTAGTAAATGCCGGATAGTTAGTCAGGAGAACACGAAGTCAGAAAAAAAATAAATTTTATAACAAATCGAAAAAAATATAATTTCCCGTCATTCGGTTCAAAAGACAAAAACAATCGAGTAAAATAAACGGTTACAAAAAAGAAACTAGGCTGGGCCGCCGAAAAATGAAAATGTTCAAGGTCATGCGTACCGAGCTCTGATAAAAAAAATACAAGTCCGAAGACTCGGCTTAGGATTCCCTGGGCCTGAGATGTTGAGTATTTTTATTTAGATTAACCCTCTTTCTTTCCGTTTCATATCTCTCTAGAAATCGAATAAAAAAAATGATTAAACTAAAAGAAATTTGGACCTATGAACAGCAGCAAAAAGCAAAAAAAAAGTTACATTTATAAGTTTTAGCATAAGAAATAAAAATCCATCCCTGCTTTAACTTGCAACAATTTTAATCATGTTCAACAATGACAATGTGACCCGGGGTGATCGACCTACACTACTGCTTAAAGAAAAGTTATTCATCTTTAAGGAAAAAAAAAGAAAAAAAAAGTTCTCACTTATCAAAAAGAATTAAACATTTTAAATCCGACGACCCAACGCCACGAAGAAAAAAATGATTTAAAAAAGGTTACATATTAATAATCATTGAGAAAAAAAAAAGTTAGTACTCGTCAGGACTTGAAAAAAAAAAGAAAATGGCGGACTCAAAAATCATGACACGCGAAACAAAAAAATCGTCATGAAAAAAAAAGTAAAAAGAAGATTTTTCCGTCACAAAACCATTTGCATTAAGTAAAAAAAACTTCACTTTAAGGCCCCATCGCGAGGGTGCCTTTCTCTTATCTCATCATGTTAAAATCACAAGATCCAGCAACAAAAAAACATTCCGTAGACGACTGCATCCTGATCCTTGCAAGATATTCGAAACCTCACGCGAGCAAGTGCTTGTAAACCATATTGGGGAATCAGGGCATATTCAAAAGCTAAAGGGGACAAGCACTTGCTATAAAATCAAAAACGGCACGATCCTCCCAGATTCCATACGCTCCAGTTTTCCGCAAGGCTATGTCGGCTGCCGGCGACGGTGAAAGCAAAACAAACCAATTCAAAAACGGCCTCTTTCGGCGGTCACGGACTTTTCCTGCTGACGAGTACCTTACAATTAAAGAAAATTAAAATTACCCTAGGGTCTACAATCAAAAAAAAACAAAGTTAAAGCTAGAGCACGTGGCACATGGTGAACGAGTTTCCTTTGCATTCGAAAAAAAAACGTGCTCAAAAAAAATGTGATGCGTCTCTTCTTGAAATTTTTAAAAGCGCTTTTCGATTAAAAAAATCTACATCAATTTCCAAAAGTCAACCAGCTCATCAGAAAAAAAAGTAAAACTCAGCTTTCAAATCAAAATGGTGGATGATCATTTCGGTCATGCCGATTCCTGTCGGATTCGAGAAAAAAAAATAAGAAAAAAATTGGCAAAAACGGTTACCATATTCCAAAGGAAATCAGCTAGTAAAAAAAATATAACTAGGCCTTTAAGCCGAAAAATAAAAAATTCACATATCGAGCTTGTCGATTCCTGTTCTTTCAGGAACTTTACCGAGACACGTGCATCGCTTTAGACCTTTTTACAAAAATATACATTTTTCAATATAAATCACAATAAAAAAAATACACTAGCTTACCATGTTAACAATTAAATCGATCACATTGTAACAAAAAAATCAGATGAAAAGATTTAAAAAAAATTTACATCTCAAAAAAAATACATCTTTCGTAAACGACATCTTATAGGGATGAAATCCTTGAGCCAAGTGCTCGCGCATGGCAAAGTTAGGAGGCGCGTTCAGATACACATTTGCTACAGTTCATAAGGCGCGAATAACTTAGATTTAAATTTACTTTCATCCGAAAAAAAAAATCAAAATTAATACAAGTTATTCGAAAATAAAAAAAATTCTTCTAGCGAACCGGACAACCGGTGATGATGGATTTACGATCGTTTCAATAGGGTTAATAGTACAGTACACCTCGGTTATAAAGCCCACGGAAATAACGCGAAATCGCTTATAGCGCGGTTATAACGCCGGTCCCGGCGGAATCCCATAAGATTATGTATATTTATCCTCGCTTATAACGCAGTAGGACCTCGGAAGTAACGCGGCCTTCTCTCTAAAATATTTCGGTGTAAGAGCCTGAACCTTCTTTTTTTTTCAAGATTTACCTTTTCTCACATGTTATGGCGTTCTTTCGCATCGGTTATAGCGTGGTTTTATGGGTAATTTGGTTAAAATTCTATATGATCATTCGTATTTGCCCCCCCCTTTTAGCGCGGTCTGACTTGGGTCAGGTTTTTTGTCTAAAAACGTTTTTATTGCCAACGGAGCGGAGCAGAAAACCTTTTTTTATGGGTTTCTTTTGTTTAAGTTTTTTGGGGCGTTTGAATTACTCTGCAGATCTTTTATTTGAAAGTCAGGCACAGAGAAAATTGAATGAAAAAGAAAGTCAGTTTTTTTTTAGGGCTTCAAGGCTGTTTATTTGTCCACATTTTGTATTATTGAGCTCAAAAAATGTAACCCTTATTGCGTACCTAAATGGCAATAAGATCAGATCAGATAAATCAGTCTTCGGGTGTTTTTCAAATTAAAAAGCAAAAAATAATTTTGTTTTCTTGTTATAATAAAGTCTTTTAACCTAAAAAACATTTTAAAAAAAAGAAAAATTAACTTTGTTTATAACGCGACCCCGGCTTTAACGTGGTTTTGACTCCGGTCCCTTGGATCGTGTTATAACCGAGGTGTACTGTATTATAAAAATGCATCGATTCCTCGATCAGGCGTTTTCAAATTCAAAAATTCGCTTTTTTCGGCCCATCCTATTAAATAACAATGCCGAAACTCTCCATCTCCCAATCCATACTTGGCATTTTTATTTTTATCCCAGTATTCTTTAATTTTCTTTGCATTGACTGGGAGTAATAAGGGATTTTTTTTTTGGATGGAAACCTTCATTTTTACAATCTTGGGCTTAGCTATTTCTTTCATATTTGATTGTACGGAAGCCCTGAATAGTCAAGTATCTGCGTTTCTTTTATTGTTTGTTCCGGAACAAGCAATATATGTTCCGTAACAAAGACCGTTTAACAATTAAGTTGCTTGTTCCGGAACAGACGATTTTTTATTCACTGTCTGTTCGGGAACAAACAATTTAATTTGGACGCAATCAGTTTCAGAACAATCAACAGACAATTTTTTATTGATTACCTCTTCCGGAACTGACAATTAAAAATTCATCGTCTGTTCCGGAACTGACACAGTTGAATAATTAAATATCCTTATTGTGACGAGACCATTATTTGTGAGAAGCAAATACCGGTGAACCTTAATAAATAAATAACTAAGTCGTTTGTTTCGGAACAGACAGTCAATAAAAAGTCGTCTGTTCCGGAACAAGCAATGAACCAAAACGTGTCAGTTTCAATTAATCAACAATCAATTAAAAAAAAAAAAAAAAAATAGAAACTTGACCTTTCAGGGTTTCCGTAAAAATTAATTGCATTGGAAGCTAGGGTGGTTCGAAAATAAACTTTTTTGGAATTTCAAAACTCCTATATCGGGAAAAAGTTTCTTTATAGGTAGAGTATCAACCCTGAATTTTTTCAGATTTTTTGAACGGCATCCTGAGGTGTCGGCCTTGAAATTTTCAAAAAGCTCATAAAAGGGCCGAAAATGAACCTTTTTTTTGTTTGCATAAAAGACCATTGATTCCTATAGGAAATTTCGCGTAGATTACGAATTTGAAGCCGAAAATTAGTTTTGGTGTATAATTTTTGAGCTACAGGCCGGGTTTAAAAGCTCTAAGAACCTGGTTATGGTATTTTGTCTGTGGCTCAAAAACCGTGCACCAAAACTAATTTTCAGCTTCAAATTCGTAATCTACGCGAAATTTCCGATCAGAATCGATGGTCTTTTATGAAAAAAAAAAAAGGTTCGTTTTCGGCCCTCTTATGAGCTTTTTGAAAATTTCAAGGCCGATTTGACACCTCAAGATGCCGTTCAAAAAATCTGAAAAAATTGAGGGTTGATACTCTACCTATAAAGAAACTTTTCCCGATATAGGAGTTTTGAAATTCCAAAAAAGTTCATTTTCGAACCACCCTATTGGAAGCGTAACCAATGTCCGTCTGCGTTTGGATTTTTCAAATCGTCGCGACGGAGCAGTGCTGCACTCGTATAATTTTTACGAGTATCCCATTCATGAATATTATATCTTTGTTTTTCGCCTTTAATTCGGATGATATCACGTGATTATTCCGGATCATTGTAAATTTAAAAGATCCCCCCTTTAGTTTATTCGCGATACATTATTACGAATGCAGCGTGATTACCCTGTTATGAAACGGGGAGAAGATTTATTAAATTTGCATCGAAAATCCCGTCTGTAAATTTTGAATTATCTGCGTTTAACCCTCACATCTACAAAAAAAAAAAAAAGGAAAAAAAAAAACGCCTGCTTGGAATATTTTTATTAAAAGAACAAAAAATCACACACAGACGAAAGAAGCGCTAACTTGAACTCTGTACAACAGGAAGCATCTCCATTCTCCCAGTTTTTTTTCCACTAATAAATCATGAAACTTTGACTAAAAAAAAAAAAGGGGAAATTTTATCTCTCTTTTTTTTTGTGTGTGTATTTCCTTAACTAATGTTTTGAAACGCAATATTTATAGTTCCGCGTTGACTCAGGTATGCTGTGTCGGTCGATTGTTTGTTTATTTGTTTTTTTTTTTTTTCATCTCACCCATCGGAAATAGCGAAAAAAAATAACGTTTTCTATGCATTCCAGCTCAATCCGAAAAAAAAAAAAAAAAAATTGCGGAAAATTTTCGATTTTTCCGTCGCATTTTCCTCCGGTAAAAAGGGATCATATTTATTTTTAAACGTGATTCATTTTAATTTGGAATCCATCCGTCACTGTCACGTTTATTATAAGTGACAAGCCCTTGTTTTTCGAAAACTTCTCTCTTATATGCAGCATGCGACGTGTGTCCCCGTTGCCTGAAAACACACCTTTCATGTTGAACCGGAATTCCCTTATTGACCCCCTTTGGATTATTTTATAAAAAAGAAAAAAAAAATGGAAAATCATAAGGGGTAAAGGGAAAGCAGTAAGCGACGATAATACGATTTTATGTAGACTTATCGTTTTGCACTTAACTTCCCTCCCATTACACAGGGAACCGGAAAAGCTTTCCTTAAGGCAAAAACAAGTATTAATAAGTTAAATTTAATAAATAATGCAGGAAGGAAAATTGCAAAGCATTTCCTTGCTGCCGCGCCTTTTCCGAAATTATTTTTCTTGAAGGTATTAAATTTAAAACGGCGCGTATAAAAGAAAATATCTTGTGTACGTATTGAGGATGGTTCGCTTGGGAATGACCGGGCAAATGGACCATAAATGCAAAAGGAATAATTTAAGACCCTAACGCGTGGAGGTGGAGCCTCGATCCGTGTTTAAGATGTTCATTGCGTAGCATTGCCGTGAACGAAAATGCTCTCTTACAATAGTTTGAGTAAAGACCGTGGTGGTTAATAGAATTTAGGGAGCACCACTCGCACAGTGGTCGCTAGTCAAGAGAAAAGCGGACATAATTTCCATCTCAAGCGTAGGTAAAACCTATAAAAAGGATCTGAGCGTCAAAAGCTTTGATGGTTATCTGTGTAGTTTGAAATCACTTGCCCGATATTGAAAAATTCAAAATGGCGGATGAAATTTCGTATTTTGCGTGGATTTTCATAAAACTGCGTATCTAGGTGTTTTCGGGGTAGCTGAATACGAATCTGATATCAGTTTCTTGAAATTCAAGATTAGGAAGTAAATACGGCGAATTGTATCCTCACTTGCTGAAGTTGACTGATGTTTGTAAAAATTGGTACATAGCAATTTTTGAGGTCGCTGTCTTGGAATCCGCCTCCTTTTTTTTTTTTTCAAACCCGTCACCTTTTGTTTTTTATATTTTTTCAAATAAGAATTCAATATTTGTGGATAGATTCTTGGGCTAGGAACTAGGCTTCAATTAATCAGGCATTGATTTTGATATTATATTAAAAACCTGATTGGTTTCGGGATCGATTGAATCCCATCCTCAGAGTTCTAAAAACAAAATACAATTATAAATTAAAACGTTAATCTTTTTTAAACAATAATCTATATATATAAACGTCAGTTGTCCTCTGTCCATTTTCGAAAAACCGACTTCCACTTGAGCTAGAGAGTCGTGTAAAAACCCATTTTAAAGCTAATCTCGAGCTAGATTTTTTAAAAATATTTTCGTTTTCCGGATAATTTTTCCTTCTTCGGAAAATCAGAATACGTCACTTTTTTGGAGTAATTTTCTCTGTCCGCGTCCGGAAACCATCTTCCCATTGAGCTAGAAAGTCGAGTAAAAACAAATTTTGAAGCTAATTATATGCTGCGTTCACTAAAAATACTTTCATGTTTCGGAAATTTTTTTTTGTCCGGAAAATCGGAAAAACCTTATTTTCCCATGAAATTTTCTCTGTCCGCGTCCGGAAATCATCTTCCCGATGAGCTAGAAGGTCAAGTAAAAACAAATTGTGAAGCTAATTATATGCCGGGTTTACCAAAAATACTTTCAATTTTCGGAAAATTTGTTTTCGTTCGGAAAATCGGAAAAACTGTATTTTTTTCATAAAAATTTTTCTTTCCGCGTCCGAAAACCAATTTCTGGATGAGATAGAAGGTCGATTAAAAATACATTTTTGAAGCTAATTTTAGGCTGGATTTACTAAAAATACTTTCATGAATCAGAAAAAAATTTGTGGAAATGTCTCAGGTTTCCGGGAAATCGGAAAAACCGCGCATTTTTTATTTATTTTTCTCTGGCCTGGCGCGTTAACCTACTTCTAGGTGAGATAAAATATTAAGCGACCTATGATTCTGTCGTCTCAATTCGACTAGAAGATCAGAAAAATAAATTCAGGTTTCGGGAAAGTACCGTTTTCCCGGAAAATCGGCAAATTTATATTTTTATATTAATTTTTGGCCATGCCGGAAAGTTAACTTTTGGATGGGATAAAGAGTCATTGAGCGTTTTTCTCCTACTTCTAACATCAAAGCAGGCTTCAGGAAAAACAAAAGAAAATTGAAAAGTTTAGGCTTATTGCCCAGGAAAGTCAAAAAAATACTTCCGCGGGTTCGAGTTCGAAAGTTTAGAGGCGGAGCTTACATAATTTGATGAAATTCTAGAAAGATATCAAGATCACACGGTTTGGGGTTTAGACTGAAGGCTCCATAAAATTCACTTAAATCCCAGAAAAATTCAAAATTCAAAGAAAATCGCAATATTGGTCAAAACAAATAATTCATGCAACTGAATGTAAAAAATTCTATTGTTTACCGTCGATTTATCGACGGGTGACCACTAGTTTGAAATAATACTCTGAAACTTTGAAACATATGACAATTTAACCTAACCACGTTTACATACCGGTTTTTTTATTGGCGAAATTTATGACATTTAAAATAATAATTAACATATATATTGAAATTTAAACCGTTCCTTTAATCTAAGTATTACAGACGACATGTTAAAGCAATTGAATTGTACAGAGGTTAATTAAAAATAAAAATTATCGACGTTTGATGAAATGTAACCTCAAAGAAATATGGAAGTAGTTGTGTAAGTATTGTCATTATTGTTCGTGTAATCGGTCGTGTAAGTAGTAGTGTAATTATTGTTTAAAAAACATTAACGTTTTAATTTATAATTGTATTTTGTTTTTAGAACTCTGAGGATGGGATTCAATCGATCCCGAAACCGGTCAGGTTTTTAATATAATATCAAAATCAATGCCTGACGAGATGCCTGATTAATTGAAGCCTAGTTCCTAGCCCAAGAATCTATCCACAAATCAATTAAAAGCACAAATGTTTTACATCTAAACATCCTTTTTCTGAGTGTAGATGTTTTAATATCACATGATTAACGGTTGAGAAATTTCAGAAAGAAGCTTATAAAATTTTCACTTATCTTGTTTCATTTGAAAAACAACCATTCACAAGATTATCAATAAGAAACCCAGCCGCAAAACTATTCCGCTTGGAGCGTTGCTTTTCTTTAATTGGCAACAATCTGAAATAGTTTATCCAGGAGCCAAGATTAGCAACTGTTAAAGACACCCAGTTTCCTGGAGAGCCTGTAAGGAGAGAGGCGGCTTTCCTAACAAAAGAAAGGTAGTTTGTGATTGTTCGTGTCCCTCACGTGGTACCTGGAGGTCGGTTTTCTTACGGGAAACACTAGAATATGTTTAATTATGGTAAAAACAAGGTTATTTTAATTTGAATTTCCAGCAGGACCTAAATTTTAGCCTTTTTGGGCACTTGGGGTGTTATTTTAGAATAAGGTATTATGGTAGAACAAGTTTAATTATGGGAAACGCTTATTACGAAATGCTAGAACGTTCTAGCATTTCACTCCATAAAAAACCAACACCATGTACCACGTGAGGACTGACCAATCCGAGAGCTCTCATTTGAATGTTGCCTCTCTACAGCGCTCAAGTCGAAATAGTTTTGCGGCTGGATTTCTTCCTCATTTTTTTGAACATCCTGACTGAATTGATTTTAATTGCCCTATTTCTGAATTAATGGCAGGATCATTTAGCGTTTTTTGATAATTTACGACGTTCATGCCTTCAAAACTCTGCTCTGATGATAATATTTCTGTTGTTGATTTCTGTTTTCTCTAATAATGGAACAATAGGCATTTATGATTTCCTTACGTCAGAGGTCAAGTCTCTTATCGATGACTTGTCACCATAAGAAATGCATGGCGATGAGTCATCGATAAGACACTTGACCTCCGACGTACAGATTTATATGCCCCGTAGCAAAAAAAAAAAAAAGCGCACAAAATTTTAGGAATTAGGCTGCCGGATAAAATTCCATTTGTTTTTTGTTTTTTCAAATGTAAGCTTTATTCTACAGACAAGTTCTTACTATTTTGTGCGGGATTCTTTCCGACAGATCGAATTTTAAGCTCAAACTGAAAATTGTGGCTTCTCTGTTAAAACTCATCGATTCGCATATTTATTTTCTAAATAAAACTCATCTCTAACCCATTTTCGTCGGGACAAAAAAGTTCTCCTTTTAATTTAACTGGAGGACGTCGCACTTGTGTAACCAACCAACTTTACGGTAAGAACTCTCAACGTAGCGTATAATCTCGACGAAACTAAAACGCTTTTTTCCCTTTTTCCTAACCCCCTTTCCCCACCCCCTCCCCCCCATGCTCTCCACCCCTTAAAAAAACCATTTAATTAACTCTTCTATTTCCCAAAATAAATAAAATGAAAAAGCATCAGCTTCAAAAAGTTTTGCGGACTCACAAACGCGGGGGGAAAACAAGAGTCAATGCAAAAAGCATTAGCTTCATTTGACCTAAACTAATTTCCCGGATAGATGTTTCGAAATCGTTTTAACTCTGATCAAACTAGAGCTTTTTTTTGAGCTTTTCAGAGAGAGGGAATAACGAATACGCATCTTTTGCAAATGCAGGCTCTGGCTTAAGGGCAATTCTTTTTTTTTTTTTTTTTTTTTTTTATAAAAATTTTAAACAAAATTGAAAACAATCTAGATTCTTCATATGTATTTTTAATTTGAAAAAAACTGGGGAAAAAAAAACGAGAAAGCGGAAATTTAACTGGGAATTTCAAAGCGGGGGAAGGGGCGGGAGAGTTTAAAGTTTCATTCCCTCAAATTGGTGGAAAGTTTTAAGGTACAAAAGTTGTTTTCAAGAATCAGCCAGAGTAATCGGAATCTTACCTTTCCCTCATCGTTTTCATTGAATTAGCTTTCCTCTCTCTCTCTTTTAAAGAGGTTTGGTCAGTTTGTTAAAGTCGGGAACGGGGAGGGAAGAGTAGTTTTTTAACCTTTTTTTTTTCAAGTGGAAAAAAAAAGAAGTATCTGAGAAATCCGTCATGTGTTTTTTAATGTGTTTCATCGAATATTTTTGCGTTGTTCGGGAATGATTATACGCCAGTCGGAAGAAGAAGAAAAAAAAGATGCGGGCGAAAGAATGAGATTTTTTTTTTTTTTTTTTTTTTTTTTTTTTCATGCAGAAAAGTTTTTTTCTCCCTTGGATGGTTTTTTTTTTTTTACCCTTTTCGTTGGAGAAATGAGCTGGAGACAAAAGAAAAATCTGAAAATGTCTTGAAGAATTACCGTTACACACGAGAGTCATTCATATGAAAGAATATATTACATGGCTCTTTTTCAAAATGGGTTTTGGTTTTTTTTTTCTTATTTTTACACCGATCTGACAAAAGAGTCTCCGGTACGGGGGTACATCATTCTAGAAATTTCCGATTGAATTTTTTGGAGGTCGGTCGGCTGTCTTAACTGTCAGCGAAGGAAACAGTCGGAATCTTCATGAGTGAGAAAACGATGAAACATGTTGCAGTAACATGTTGCGGCAACATTTTGTTCAACATGTTGCAGCGTTAGAAATATGTATCGAATATGTCGTTCAACTGGTTTATATGCTGCAACATATTGGCAAAAATCTTATATGGAAAAAATGGGTAAATTGATATGATGATGTGAAATTTTTTTGCATATTAAGATTAAAATCGAAAAAATATATTTTTTAATTCTTAAGCAGAAATTTCACGCTAAAATATGATGTTGAGAAACATATTTACAATTTTAATTTTTTTATTTTTCAGTGTTGCGCAACATGTTTTTCAAGCTGCAACATGTTGAGAAACATGTTGTTTTAACAATTTGCTGCAACATATTGATAAACATGTTGTTACATCATAAACATGTGGCCGCGTGAAAAATATGTTGCGCAACAATGAAAAATGATAAATAAACATTTGTAAATGTTTCTCACCATCATGCATTAGGGTGAAATTTCGGCCTTAAAATTAAAAAATATCTTTTTTGATTTGAATTTTAAGAACCAGTTTGAAATTTTTCAGAACCAGTTTGAAATTTTTCAAAGACGGTAACTTTGACTGACTTTTTTGCCATCCAAAGTTTTTCTTGCGATTTTTTGCGAAGTTTTTTACGAAGTTTATCCGATTTTTAAGAAATTTAGGGCTAACCCTAAATGGAAAAGTCCTATTTTAGTTCAGAACCGGTTCTGAACTAAAATAGGACTTTTCCATGCTTTACTTTTACATTTCAAATGCAATTATTATTATTATTATCAGGATTTTTTTGGTATAGGGAGCTTCAAAATCTTAACCTTGATTGTACGTTCCGCCATTTAAGGTTGGACGTAACTTTTAATCAATGTTATGATTTTAGGCGCTCCCTGTACCAGAAAATTCATGAGATTCTTCCACTTGGAAATTTTTGAATGTTAATATTGCTGTCATCCAGCTGTGTTGGGATCAAACGAAGAATTTCATATGTTAGCGAATTTTTGTTTTCCTTCAAAATTTTGAATTTCATCTTTTAATAAATTTCGTCAGTATGACTGTTTTAAATAACTATAGACTGTGCTGCCGCTATTAGAGGCTTAACCGTCACAAGTTTTTTACCTTTCCCTTTCACTTTGCCTTTCCTTAGGTAACCTTGGTCCGACCATAAATCACATAGCATAATGAATAGGGTGTATCGAAATTTGGAAATTTTCGAATTCGAATATGGCACTATGCGGAAAAGTTGTGTCTTATGGTCAATAGTAACCTGGAATTTTTTCAAATTTTTAGGTCAACAATTTCGGCCGTCTCGATTGGCTCAAAGTTTTACGTGTTAAAGAATAGGTTATTTTGGCAATTTTTAAAAATCTTGTTAAAAAATTGTCTAGAAGCCTCAATTACTGTAAAAGTACATCTGTTTACCGTTTTTGAGGTCGATAAATCTGAATATGACCGAATTTTTTTGCTAGGAATTTGGCAAAATCGGCCAAAAGCTGTTTTAATTTTGTGGCTTAAAAAAATATTTTCCATTAAATTCTACAGCTATTTAAAAATGAATATTCTTCCGTTTACTTTATTGAATTTATTAAAATGTAATTTCAAGTCCCCAAATGAAGAGGAGACAACAATTAAGAGTTCGCAAACATGAACAAAGAGGAGTTTATAATTCGAATTCGATGTTTGGGTCGAAAGAAAGTTAAAATCGTGTTTTGTTATTTTGCCGAATCCCTAGCAAAAAAATTCTGTCATATTCAAATTTATCGACCTCAAAAACGGTAAACAGATGTACTTTTACACTAATTGAGGCTTCTAGACAATTTTTTAACAAGATTTTTAAAAATTGCCAAAATAACCTATTCTTTAACATGTAAAACTTTGAGCCAATCGAGACGGCCGAAATTGTTGACCTAAAAATTTGAAAAAATTCCAGGTTACTATTGACCATAAGACACAACTTTTCCGCATAGTGCATTGTTCGAATTCGAAAATTTCCAAATTTCGATACACCCTAATAATGAATCAGATTACACGGTGCTCAGCCAGCCTCCGTTTGCCAGTCGGAATGGACCCAAAAATCTGACTTCACAGCGGGTTTAAGGATCATGAATATAATCAGAAATCAGCAACCATAAAATCGCGTCAGATCATCCTGGGGCCCCCACTAGCGGCATCCGGGAGTCAGATTTTCGCGTCCAGCCCGACTGATAATCGGAGGCTGGTTGAGGACCGTGATTTCAGATCTGGAAAAAAATGTAAATAGTACAGTGAAAATAACTAAATGACACATTCACAGTGTGTAAATGACACTGTTCGGTTCCTGCTACTCAATGTTGAGTTGAGTCCTGTGACGTCTAAACATTTGAGTTGATAATACTGATAATTGAGCAATTATTACTAACCGTTAATAACGACTACTACCCGAGTAAAAATGCATCATATAAGATCATATATGATGTAACATGGATCTTCCATATATGACATTTGAACCCATATGGCGAAATATGGTCATATATGTGTACGTCCATATGAAAACCGACCGATTGGCAAATATGTCGCCTAGTTTGATTTGGTTTTTTTAGAAGGCTTTTTGAAGAAGGTAAACAAACCAAAAGACTTTGCGACAAATGCCAATCGGTCGGTTTTAACGTGGGCGTACACATATGATTTATAAGATCATATATAATCATACGATAACATTTCAACAGTACACCTTTTTTTAAATTTAAAAAATTTTAAAAAATCAAATATTCTCCTTTGCCCCATTTGTAACATGCTTAATTCCACCCTAGTATTAAAAATATAAATAGACAAGACAAATGTATGTTTCAAGTAGCATCATTAAATTATTTTAATCCATTTTTTTGAGTAACTTTATAATTAACTGAAATGGCGAATAATATGGTCTTCCTGTTTTTCCTACAGCTAAGGACATCTGAAAAACACTGAAAATTTGAAACAATTAGAAAACACTGTCACCTACATATTAGCTTAAAAAAAAAAAAAAAAAAAAAAAAACTTTCCTTAACCTGATGAGGTTAAACGAAAATAATTTCGACCATCATGCTAAATATTTTAAATATGTATTCTTCTTCTTAACAATGGATACCAATAGCTCCAAAAACAAAATCTGATTCATCTCAATTGATTGATGTCATTAACTATTGTTCCGCATCTAAAAACATAAATCACACCAAGAATCAACAATCTTTTTAACGAGGTTAGAAAAAAAAAACCGATGCATTGATGAATGATGCATTTTTACCCGGGTAGCTCTTAATTATAATTACCTAACTTTCATGTTATCAACTGAAATGTTTAGGAGTGACCGGAGTCAACTCAACATTGACTAACAGGAACCGAACTATTTTCTCCGTGCAGTAAAATCTAATCTAAAAAAAACATAGCCTTTAAATTGATCCAAAAAATCGAGCTTCCGTTTGGAAAGGTAACGCCCTCCTTTAGCTGCCGTTCTGGCTATGGGCCTGGTTTTTTTCAATAAAAGTTCTGTTTCAGCTGCTCAAGTCTTGAGTTGACAGAACTTGAAGTTAAGTCAAGTTGCAACTTGACAGCTTAATACTGTTAGGTTGCGAGGTAGCATTGCATTCTGCCACAATTTCACGATAAAACATGTTTCAGCAACATATTGCTGAAGATTTTGGCAACATTCTTCCGCATAGAAACCTGTTAGCAACATGTTTTGAAGCTGCAACATGTTGACGATATGTATATAACGCTACGACATGTTGACGAGACGTCCATAACGCTGCGACATGTTGATAACATGTTTATAACGTTGCGACATGTTGACGACATATTTATAACGCTGCAACATGTTGAACTGCCGCCCATCACATGGGACGTTTTTTCTTCGAATCCAGGGGAAACATCCGTTGTCGGCCATGACCAACTAAGGTTTTCCAAATTGCATCGAGAGATCATTCAAAACTTTTGCGGCGCTCCGCCCTGTTGCAGCTGTTGTTGGTGCTGTGATGATCCATCTCGAAGCCATGTCGACGCAGTTGCAGATGCAGATGTAACGATTTCTCTTACCCCGCCTCGTGGGTAAAGGCCCAACGCTGCGACATGTTTATGACGCCTGCGACATGTTTATAACATTGCGACATGTTTTTAACATTGCGACATGTTGACGGCATATTTATAACGCTGCAACATGTTGAGCAACATGTTTCATCTTGAAATTGTGACCTTCCTTTAGAGCTTTCGCATTTAACCCGTCCTTAGGCATGGACATTGGGTCAAACCAAGTCAAACGATTAAATTCAAAATATTGTGGTGTGATGTCACACTGTCGGATCTGATCAAAAGTTAATAAAATAACGGCTATAACTGTTCGATTTATCATTCCATCAGCACATCAATACTTTATTACTCTCGATCTTTGAGCCTTTCTACGCATCTGTTTCGCTCCCCCTTCTCCTTCCCTTCTTTTTTTTTAACTTTCGCCTCGGCAAATTTATTTCGTTTTAATTTGTCTTGTATTTCGTTTCGAGTTGTCTTTCTCCTCATCTCTTATTCAGTTAATTTGGAAAGGAACGGTAAAGCCTTTAGGGGGTTCGACTCTGATTATCGTTTCCGTGAACGTTATAGGCAAACACGTCTTCCGGTGAATCAGCTCGAAAATTTTGTTGAACCGACATTTGTGACACGTGGCACGTTCTTTACCAAAGACGAATATTTTCAATATTCCCAAAAAAAATTTTCGAAAAAAAAAAAAAAAAAAAGGAAAATAAAATACGGCAACTCGAAACTAAAGCAATAATAAAGGAGATCATAAAATACCGACTTGAGCAGAAGTTGTAAAGCTTTCTTTTTTTCCCAAACGCTACAAAAAAAAAAGAGAGAAAAATAAAAGGAAGGAGATGAGACGAAAAGAAAACAACAGAGTCTAGCCCTTCGCCTATTTTTATTTCTATAACGTCTATTTCATCCCGATTATTTTTAGGCGCGCCTTTTTGAAAAAAACCCAAAACGTTTTAATATCCAGAAAAAAGATGGAATTTATAAATCCGACAAAAAAAAATGAGAGAAACCATGAATGACGCGTAGCAGACCGTAGGAATACGTAGTAAGTCGCATACAGATGTCGTTTTCCATGTGACAGTTAAGAAATTACCATTTTCTCTCGAGTATGACGTATTACGAATATGTTTTACATATGTTTCTTTTCCATATGTCTCAGTTTGACTTCTCATTCAGTTCTTTTAAGATCATATTATTATTTTTTTTCTTTTTTAGATTAATGACGTCAAAAAGTTCGGCGTATCCATTAAGCGTTTGTGGGAAAAGGGAGCTTAGGGATAAAGACTTCCATTTTTGCCGGAGTTTTGTTCTATACCACTCTCTACCTCTTTGTCCAACATACTAACCGACGTGTGACAGGTTGAGAGTCATTTCTAAGCTCACAAAGGACTATTTTTCCGACAAATTTTCATTCCCGGGAATCGGGAATTGGAATTTTTTTAAAAAAAATATCAAAGTCCAGTCCCTGAAATTTTTGGGTGACATCCCTATGCGACTCTGAAGCACTAGATTCGTTAAAATTGATTTTTTTTTTTACCTTAAGATACGTTTGGTCACATTAATACACAGTAAAAAATATTATGTAAATATGTTAAAAACGGTCTACATAAAGTCTATGTTAAGTTATTATGTTAAAAAATTAACAAAACTTGTTTGTAAACAGCAAAAAAATGACAATCGTTAATGGACGCAGAACATTAAACAAAAAAATTGTGTTATTTTTCTTAACAAAATATTTATGTAGACCGATTTGGACATACAATTTGTGTCAATTTTAACATAAAATTTTTTACTGTGTATACAGTCCAACCCAAGTAAAACGAGCTCGGACAAAACGATGTAACAAGCAAATTTTTCCTGTCCCTTCAGTCTCGTTATAACCGGTTTGGACCATGTATAAATCTACTTTTTTTTGGACGGTCACATTTAATTAAAAAGCTTATTTCGTGGAATACATCTCTCAATATATCTGGACCCTTTTCTAGTTTTCCCTTAAAACCTCGATCAACGAAATCCATTTTCATAAAATGAAGATAAAAACTTTTATGAGGAAGTCATTATCAACTCTCTCTCGTAGTCCAAAACTATTATTATTATTACGGGCTCTTATTCTCCGTTTAATTTATGTCATTTTCTTTTCATGCGAAAAATATATTGGCGTTGGGAGAAAGAAGAGAGGATGTGGTTCTTAAGTAAACAGTTCCAAATGGATAAATCCAACAAATTATAGCCGCAGTCATAATGAAATTACATTTTGAATCCGAAGTTGTAGTTAACGGCTATGGGGTTCACAACTGGAAATACAATTCTGTCATTACCGTCAAATGAAATGTAATTATGTCATAAAAAAAGAGAGTATTTAAAATAAAATTTTGACTTTTTAATCAATCCTTTTTGATCGTGTTCACACTGCGTGGAAAACCGTTTCATTTCCGAGGAAAAAAGAGGCCGGGTAAATGACGGGGACAGGGAAAGGGAGCTTTGCATGAAGTATTTCGTCATCATTGTTTTGACGGATTTCGTTTCTGCAGCTCTGGGTTCGTCGAATCTCCAATTTCGACCCTAGAATTTGGTCCGATTCTGTCGCTCCTCAGCACTTTTCGGTGGGAAAAATTGTAAAAAAAATTATCGGTTTTCGGTCACGAAAATTGTGGTTGACCGGTATCAGTCTGTTTTTTATTTAAAAGAAATGAAGCGAGTGAAAAACCCGTCTGTGGTACCGAATGAATTTTACAAATGGTTTCCACCGCTTATTGTTATCGGAGCGGCTCATTCAAATCTCAACCCTTTCTCCGACAGGAAATCCGAGCTTTTAATTTGATCAATATCCCCGATTGAATGTCATTAAAAAGGAAAAGAAAAAAAAAATAAATCCGACAATAGAATTTAAATCGTGTTATCTGTTTCCTCTTCATGCTTTTGTTATGAGGTATGAAGTACGATACGCAAGGTTATATCGGTGTATTTTTGTTTGAAAAAGGTAACCTATTCTGGTTTTGTTAAAAAAAAAAAAAAAAATTCCTGGACTTTGAAGGAAAAAAAAATTAATGATTAATGTGAAATGTTTAGTATTACGAGGTTTGTTTGCCTTATACAAATAATAAACAAAATTTTCATATGGGAAAATACGGGAAAGCCCTGGAAAACAGGTGTGACATGATCCCGAATTTGCTCTTTCTCGTTCATTTCCTGACATAAGGACTAAATTTATCCAGCGAAAGCTTTTCCTTCCAATTGAATCGGGGGGGAACAGCTTGTAACATTTTGTCGTGCAAATCGACTGTCTCATCCAGTACGAAAAAGAGATGCATAAATTGTATTAAAATCGTGTATAAATTATTCAAAAAATTGGACATACATAAAAATTTTAAAGTTTTGTATTTAAGGACTTGAATTTTTTTTCCCAAAAATTTTTTTTCTCCTCCAGTATAATTATGCATAAATAAGTATGCATAAAATGGAAAAAAAGAATAATAAGCATAATATTTGCAAATTTTTCTGCTTTATAATTTTAAAAAATGATGTATAAAGTATGCAAAAATTATGCAAATCCAGATTTTCATGCTTGAAAAACTTATGTATAAATCATGGAAATTTATGCATATCTAGATTTCCATGCTTAAAAAAATTTATGCGTAAATCATGCAAAAATTATGCATATACAGATTTTTATGCTTAACAAAATTTACGTATAAATCATGCAAAAATTTAACATATTCAGATTTTTATGCTTAAAAAAATTATGTATAAATTATGCAAAAATTATGCATAACTAGATTTCCATGCTTAAAAAAATTTATGCGTAAATCAAGCAAAAATTATGCATATATAGATTTTTATGCTTAACAAAATTTACGTATAAATCATGCAAAAATTATGCATATCCAGATTTTTATGCTTAAAAAAATTATGTATAAATTATGCAAAAAGTGTGCATATCCAGATCTTCATGCTTAGGAGAATTATGTATAAATCATAGAAAATTATGCAAATCTAGATTTTCATGCTTAAAAAAATTATGTATAAATCATGCAAAAATTATGCATATCCAGGTCTTCATGCTTAGAAGAATCATGTATAAATCATGGAAGATTATGCATAACTAGATTTTTATGCTTAAAAAATGTATGTATAAATCATGCAAAAATTATGCAAATCTAGATTTTTATGCTTATAAAAATATTGAATATCCAAATTTTCATGCTTACTAAAATTATGCATAAGTTTTGTAAAAATGATGTATATTCAAATTTCGGTGCTTGTAAAAATATGCATAAACTTTTCAAAATTTATGCAAGTCCAAATTTTTGTGTAATTGATGCAGGAATAATACATTTTTTATATAAATGTTTTGCATTATTTTGCAAAACTTTTCTACTCTTTTTGCATCACGTTTCCGCACGGAGTTTTTTTGAATCACTTGCAGTTGCTCATCAGGTAAACATATTCGGTTCTGGAACGGACCGAATCGGTGTAATTTGAATAAAAAAGATCCGGGACTTTAAGTCCCGTACGACTTCTCCTTGGGGAGTTATGAAAGGGTCAATTTTTTCCTCCCCGGAAAACCCATGCCTTGTAGCGATAAAGCAAGAAAATATGAAAAGTGTCGAGTTTAAAAAAAGCTTTTTATTCCGAGCGGAAAAAAATAAATAAAAGGAAAAAGAGAGAGTTGATTTACAAGCACAACAGTACCATCAGTATTTCATATTTTACGGGGAGAGTTTACTTAAATAAAAATAAAATAAAAAGCCGGAAGAGAGGTAAGTGGCTTAGGCAGAGAGACGATTCAAGAACAACCATTATTTCTGTCTGTCAAGGTTTCCTTTCTCAACCTTCAAGAAAAATGTTTTATTCATTGCTCTTTGACTTTTCAAAGATTTATTTTTGATATTTTAATCCGATTTTAATAAGGGGGTGGAAAATCAATTTTCGAGTTCCCTATACAAGTTCAATATTTTTTTTTTTTCATTCCCGAATAAAGAGGTTTTGTGTCATGTTTAATTTTTTTTTCTTGCATTTTTAATTAAAAAAGGGGTTCTGTTGCTGTTTTTTTGTTTTTTTTTTTTACAAAATAAAAAGTCTTGGATATGAAAATTTCTTTCCGGCAATGCGAACATGTTTTACGGCATTTTCTATAAGCTAGTAAAAGTATGAGATATGTTAAGACCCTCTTTGATCTTTCAAAAGGATCCTCGAAAAAGTAATATAAATTGCGATTATTGCATTTTGAAAATAACGTTATATTGATGTGAACTTGAAAAACTGACAAACATAAGCGAACTGCCCTTATTTTAAGAATTTGGAAATTTCGGCGAATGCACCCCCTAATTCCTCTATAGTAACCCCCTAATTCCTCTATAGTAACCCCCTAATTCCTCTATAGTAAGAATGTTTGAATTTTTTTGGATTTTTTTGGGCGTCGTTAAGCCATGTCTCCTGGGACCTAAAAATTTCGAAGGCTGAAAAATCAAAAATTTTATTTTTATGTGAAAATGGTTGTTTCCTATTCCAATTTTTTTCAGAAATAAGAACAAAAATGAGGGTGCAAATTCACTGTGGAATGTTGGACCAACATGTTGGTTCAACAAGTTGGACTACCATGTTGTACCAAGTTGTTGGACCAACATTCCACGCTAATTTTGGCGTAGGAATAAATTCTGCAATAGTCGATTTTTTCGTTTGTCCAACAAGTTGGTACAACAAGTTTGTCCAACTTGTTGTACCAACATGTTTACCAACTTGTTGGAACAACAATCCACACTAATTTTGGCGTAGGAGTAAATTCTGCAATAGTCGATTCGTTTGTTTGCGTAACAAGTTGGTACAACTTGTTTGCCCAACTTGTTGGTCCAACTTGTTGGTCCAACTTGTTGGTCCAACTTGTTGGTCCAACTTGTTGGTCCAACATGTTGGCACATTAAGTTGGACCAACATTCCACAGTGATTTCGGCGCAGGAGTAAATTCTGCAATAGTCGATTCGTTCGTTTGTCAAACATGTTGGTACAAATTGGTGTAACATGTTGGTCCAACCTGCTGTACCAACATGTTGGTCCAACTTTCCGTAGTGAATTTGCATCCAAACGATTACTGTGCTAAAAGACGAAAATATGAAGAATTCCGCAACAAATTTTGGCTATAGCACATTTTACTAATTTATTTTACTTATTTTGACCTCTTATCATCAACTCCGTATGACATATAAAACTTTTAACTGTATTTTCCTGAACTGCATAAAAATCCCCCAATAGGAAACAACCATTTTTACTTAAGAATAAAATTTTTGATTTTTCGGCCTTTACAGGAATTTCGAAATTTTTAGGTTCCTTGGGGGTACAGCTAAATGACGTCCGAAAAATCTGAAAAAAAGGGAACCTTCTTTTGGTTATTATATAAAAGAGTTAGGAAGGTCGCTAACCGAAATTCAAAAATTTGTAAAATAAGAACCACCCTAAGAAGGAACAATGCGCAGAAGGGTTGATCAAAAAACGCAAATTTTCGAATTTAAAATTATGAAGAATAATATTATTTTAATATTTGTCCTGACATCCAGGACTTTAAAAAATAAATTAAATTGGATGCAATCAAACGTGAAAAAAGTCACCATAATTATACGAACGCAAATCATTCGGCTAAACGCATAATAAACATAAATAACTAATCGTTTATAACTAAAACACAGTGCATCAACCTCTCATTTTCCAACAGACCGGAAAATGAACCCAGGTGGCTTAATATTGAAAATTTCATTCAATCACTATAAATTTCAAATCACTCCGAAATGCATTTTGATATCCGATATTTTAACGTCGACGAGAGAAATTTCACCTCTCCCGAGATGATGAGGGAAAAAAGATTTTTTTTTCTAAAATAAATTTTCTTATCATCACTTCTCTCCTTTCTCTTCCTTTCCTTCCTTTAGGCATTATTTTAATTACACCTCTCCCCGCACTTGACGTATATCCGGATAAGTTTTTCGAGTTACATATACTGAAACGAGGTTTAAATCCTTTGGTTTTTGTCAGAAAATCCTTCATTTATCTCCTTTAATTATGTTAATTGCCGTCAATCGAAGTTGTAATCTTACGTTTCAAGGAAACTAAGGAAAAAAAAAAAAAACCTAATGAAGATTTAAAACTAAGTTTCTTTTTTCTTTTTTTTTTCAGGTAAGGATAGAAAAACATGATTCCGCCGCAGAATTCATCGCAGCTATTTTCTCCCTTTAGGGCAAAAAAAAAAAAAAAAAGATCCGCCTGACCTAAATCATTGAGAAAATTGTTTCTTGTTAAAAGCTTTCCTTTTGACTTCCCGCACTTTTTCTTTATCCTCTTTACCGCACTTCCTTTATTTTTTATTGTAACCTTTCCTTTACCGAAAAAAAAGGTAAGGAAAAAAAATTTGATTTGATACATCCGCCCTGAAAAAAACAAGTTTTTTTTTTTTTGCTTAATATTTTCGCGTCTCGTATTAAAAGCAGCAAGTGTAGAAAATGCGAAGTCTAAATCGAATTATGGACAGACGGGGGAAAAAGAGAAGTGAATTACGAGACCTCTGCTTGTTAACCAGTTTCAGGTTTTTTTTTCTTTTTTTTTTCTTTTCTCCCTTTCTGTCCCTCTGGAAAAATGTCTTGTTGGCTTTTGAAGATATGTTTTGTTTACGTTTCGGTGGAAGTTCCACGACTATTCGATAGGACAGGTGGATGTTCTGCTCATCAATAGATTGTTGAATATAATAGCGGAAAGTGGTCAAATCGAAATCACATTGAGGCACCCTATTGCTTTGGTTAACCTTGGCCATATTGCAAATGATCCAAAAACTAAATTGCATCCCCGTTGGAAAGCTCCCGATATTTTATTATAATAGAATCCATAGATGGAAAAAAAGCTTCAGAAATTGTTTGTATGGGCATCAGGGTGTCCCTTATTTTGGCAATTTTCGAATTTCAAATCGCTTACCCCCAAAAATGGTTCACCTTGATGTACTGGTAAACCCGAAATTTTTTTAAATTTTTTACACGACGGGAAAGCGTGGCAACTTCAGCTTAAAGTTCCGGAAATTTCTACAAGAAAAAAAAACCTCGGCAAGTTTTTTTTTCCGAAAATATGTGGTTTCTTATCGGAAATTTTCCGTAGATCTCGAATCTAAAGCCCGTTTTTTGCTTTACACGAGGGAGAACCACTTCTGGGGGTAAGCAATTTGAAATTCGAAAATTGCCAAAATAAGGTACACCCTAATGAGCATCCATAAGCTAAATACGAGTTAAGACTTAATTTTTTCGAATCGAAACATACAACTGCGTACTTTTTCATAGGAACATAATAGGAATGCTCCGTTTCTTGGGGATTCTTTGTGCTTTTTAGTCTATTGATAACATTCGTTTTCAATTGTTTGTTCTTCGATAGCGAGTTGTCCTAATGGCTTTCTGCATATCCGTGCTCCAGAGGTCAAGTGAAGTATCTCCATCAGAAATATGATTCGAGATAGACTGTTTTGATTGTGTCATTACAACCATTTGACTACGAGTTTACGACAAGATCGAGTGAACATGTGGTCACATGATTTTGCAAAAGAAAATCGAAACAGAGTATCTCCAATTGTATTTCTGATGGAGATACATCAGTTGATCTCTGAAGCATGGAAATATTTTAATTTGTTTTAACAGTAAAATGTTTTAGTTGTATCTGACGTTTGGGAGATGAAAGACTTATCTCGTTTAAGAGATAAGAGGCTTATGACGTTTTCGAGGCTTATGTCGTTTTGGAGATAAGAGATTTATGGCGTTTTGGAGACTTATCTCGTTTTGGAGATAAAAGGCTTATGATGTTTTGGAGATAAGAGACGTATGGCATTTTGAAGATAAGAGACTTATAGCGTTTTGGAAATAAGAGACTTATGACGTTTGGGAGACTTATCTCGTTTTGGAGATAAGAGACGTATGGCATTTTGAAGATAAGAGACTTATAGCGTTTTGGAAATAAGAGACTTATGACGTTTGGGAGACTTATCTCGTTTTGGAGATAAGAGACTTATGACGTTTTGAAGACTTATCTCGTTTTGAAGATAAGAGGCTTATGGCGTTTTGGAGACATCTCGTTTCGGAGATAAAAGGCTTATGACGTTTTGGAGGTAAGAGACTTATGGCATTTTGAAGATAAAAGGCTTATAGCGTTTTGGAGATAAGAGACTTATGACGTTTTGGAGACTTATCTCGTTTTGGAGATAAGAGACTTATGACGTTTTGAAGACTTATCTCGTTTTGAAGATAAGAGGCTTTTGACGTTTTAAAGACTTATCTCGTTTTGAAGATAAGAGACTTATGGCGTTTTGGAGACTTATCTCGTTTCGGGGATAAAAGGCTTGTGACGTTTTGGAGATAAGAGACTTATGGCATTTTGAAGATAAGAGACTTATAGCGTTTTGGAGATAAGAGACTCATAGCGTTTTGGAGACTTATCTCGTTTTGGTGATAAGAGGCTTATGACGTTTTAAAGACTTATCTCGTTTTGGAAATAAGAGACTTATCTCGTTTCGGAGATAAAAGGCTTATGACGTTTTGGAGATAAGAGACTTAGGGCATTTTGAAGATAAAAGACTTATAGCGTTTTGGAGATAAGAGACTTATCTCGTTTTGGAGATAAGAGACTTATCTCGTTTTGGAGATAAGAGACTTACGACGTTTTGAAGACTTAATCTCGTTTTGCAGATAAGATACTCATGGCGTTTTGAGACTTATCTCGTTTTGGAGACTTATCTCCAGTTAGTGCAATAATCCCTCTTCATCTTTGGTGGCTATCTTCATTTTCACTGCCTAAAATTTGATATGAAAATGATGTGATATTTTTTTTCTCCTCATTTTCGTCAGTTTGATTTCATTGACTTTTTTGTATCGCTGAGGCTCCATCAACCATTTCATTTTTTGAAACCAAGTTTTCATACCGCCAGAATACAATAACAATCCATTTTTCCTTCCAACTCTCAAAAGTAAAGAAGAAAAAAAAAAAAAAAGAGAAACGATCTTCTCGTTCGTTCCCATTTGATAAATAAAGAATTGAAGAACATGCCGTTTACGCCTCAACAATCACAACGGATGAGATTCAAATGTGTGAAACATCAATCAAAATGAACGATAATTTATCTATATGTTCATTCACTGACTACTAACTCTTTCACAAATCCGGAAATAACGTCATCATTCTTCAGTCAAAAAAAAAAAAAAAAATTGTCACCGAGATTTCGTTTTTCCCTTCCCATTTCCCATACAATTATTTTTCGCTTGCAAAAACTCCATCAAAAACTATTTTTTATACTTTGATTTGACGAAACATCGATCGGTGGACGAGAGGAAAAAGTGCGGAGAGAGAGAGGAAAAGTTTAAATCCTCTCATCATAAAGCAATTCGTATAGATTGACCTTATTGCGTTTATTTGAAAAGCAGAGGCTACGATCTCCTCATCACTGGCCACAAATAACGAGGAAATCCGAGATTTTAGAGGGAAGTCTTGATGGTACATATATACGACAAAAGCAAAGAGAGGGAAAAAAAAAAGTTTTCCCGAGGTGTCGTTCATTCTTTCCTTATTTTTCGAGTTGTGTAAGGGGTGAGAACTGGTAATAAGAGTAAAAGGAAGCCGTATAACAATCCTCGGCCATTCCTTTATTCGCATCGCTTTAAGTGATTTTCAGGGAGGAAAAAGAAAAAAAAAAGTTTTTTTTTGTCATATTTCTAACGAACGCAAAGATTTTTCCTTTGTAATATTTTGATTTCATTACCCACAATGAAGTCACTTTAATGAAAAATAATTTTTGTGAAAGAGAGGAAAGGAATAAAAAAAAAAATATAGAAAGAATTCAAAAAAAAAAAAAAATACTTTCCCCTCGTGGCGTTCTTTGTTCTAATTAAAAATTATAAAAATAAATTAATTTTCCTGTCAGAAATCAACTCTTTTCCCCAAGTTTTTCTTGCCCTGTGACAAAACCCAGTTCGACGCTTTTTTTTTTTTTTTTTTTCAAAAAAATCTTTATTTTATTTTTTTATTTTTTTTTATACCGGATTTGGATGAAATCCAATCAGAATACTATTTGAAAAGGAAAATCAAGCCAAAATCGGAACGCATCAAAGTTCCATTTATTTAAAAGTTTTTGTTTTTTTTTCGCTCCCTCTTACTCTCCTGTATCTTTTACGTGTCTTTTCAAAAAAAAAAGAATGAAGGGAAACGGCTGCCGATAATTCCCATACGGAAAAAAAAGGTGAAAGAAAAAAAAATGCAATATTTTAAAGTGGATTTATGAAAAAGGAAGGGGCGGGAGAGGGGGGAGGGGGGACAGGACTGTGACTCGAGAACGGGAAATATAGAGCAAACAAGTTTGTTGAATTCTTGGGCTAAAACTTAACTAGTTAAACTTAGTTATGGGTTTGCTTCGAAAACGTAACTAAATCCGTGAGAATGAGTCCGAAGAGAATTATACTGTGTTTGCAACTGGAGGAAAAGTTTCCCCCGCGTTGCAACAATGCATGTGACACTGATGTGGAAAAAGGTAAAAGGCTTTTATGGGTAGTACCGTAGAATGGGGGGAATAGTCTTTTGTTTATAAAATGGCAATTGCTCCTGGATGTCCCTACAGTTTGAATGAAAAGTGGAGTATTGTTAGTATTTTTGTCGTTTTGTGATGCAAAAGGATTTGACTGTCAAGGGATCCCGACGTTCGTTGTATTGTTTGCGCAATTGTATGATGTGCACTTGATTTTTAAAAAAAAAAAGTAGGAAATGCATGATTTTATTTGGTCCACTTTTCGAGCTGGAGCCGAAAAATTAACCAAAAATCTGGACTGCATCATGTTTTGTCTCTTTATGCGGATTTTCTGCTCATTTTTTAGGTCTAGCTCAAAATCGGACCAGATAAAAAAGATGGAGTCCAGATTCGTGATCTACGCAAAAATTCTGATAGGCGAAGTAGCTGTTTTTTTTATTTTTTATTTATTTATTTTTTTTTTTTTGAAGTTAAAATATTTTCAATTTTTTTTCCTCTTATGGGAATTTTCCGATCTTGAAGAGTAAGTGTAAATTCCCCGTCGAGTAAAAAATCAGAAATAAAATTAGGGTTCATATGCGCCACGGAAAGAATCGATTCCGGGGGTGCACTCGTTAAAATTCAAAAAATAAAGGACACTCTAATAAGGAACCCGAAAAATTCCTAGTGATGGAAAACGCGAGAAATATTATTAAAGGAAAAGCCAGTTTTAAAGCCCGGCTTGATGCAAAGGAGGTTTAACAACCACCAGGAAATGATTCTCGTGATCCTATCGCGTCATATACTCCCAAGGTTTATTTCTCCCCGAGCACATGTGTATCGTCAACTCGACTTTATTTTCCTATAATTATGCAAAGTTTATAAGTATCACACAATTTTAATATGTATGAGTAGCTTAAAGTCCTTTCTACTTTTTTAATTAAACGTTCCACTGTCGGGTTTTCCCTCTCGCGAGTTTGATACCGAAGTCTTGTATAATTATGCAAGACTTCAATAAAAAAAAAAAAAAAGAGGGGAGAGGGGGGGGGGGGAAGTGTAACGAAGGGAAGACTGGTGTAATGCGAAACTTGTACATTTTTAATGTCACTTTGATGAGCATCTCTCTAAAAAAAAGCTTTTTCGAACCCATCAATTTTGTTTGATTCGCTAAGTTTAAAAAGGAATAGGTGCTTCTCAGTGATCCGTGATTTTCTTGAATATTTTATTGCTGTCGTGTATTACTTTTTTTCCAAGAAAATATTGTCTTTCATAAATAAGTAATAATTCAAACAAAAGTAGGTAAATAGCGAGGATACAATCCTCGGATTCACTCGACTTTCCAATTTTCCTCCTTTTGTTTCTTAGCAATGCTTTTGTTTTTGTGTTTTTCCCCCTCTTTTTTTTTTTTTTTTCTTTTGGAAAATTATCCGGGAGTTCCATCGCGGTTTTCAACTTCCCGTGAATGAAGCATTGCGTACATATTCAATGAAAAAGAAGTTTCTGGAACGATCGTAATGAGCCATGCGAGGACGTTGGATTCCATCCAAAAAGACCATTGTAACAAAATCTTCCTTTGTTTAACTACAAAGCTAATTATTCACACGCGTTGAGAATACAACTTCCTATATATATATAACTTTCTAAAATAATTCATTACTCGGCCATGTAGCATTCAGCTTCTGATGCCGTGACTCCATTGCAGCTCCGCCGTCCCTTGTGCATTAATTATAAAGCTCGGTTATTACTTTGTTACTGGGTACTCACTCCTCCCCTCTTCCTCCTCCTCTCTGTACCCGAGACGAGGGGGTGAAACAAAAACGAAAACAAAAAAAAAATAATAATAAAAAGTGATAAATGTAAATAGAGATGCTAATCAGTTTACGGTCAACGTCAATTTGCGGTAACGTATTGACCTCTCATATACATTCAATTTTGTTGAGATGGGATATCATCGGCGATTTCGAAATTCTGTTGTCCGGTTTAATGTTCGTATCATATTTTGTATGATCGGGTTTACTTTAACGTTTTTAAAATTTTTCTGACACCGCAACGCTGCGGGAGTTTTTTTTTTTTTTTGCGATATTGATTTGCGAAAATGGCGAAGGTGTTAGTGTTAAGTCTCCAAAAAACTCGTGTTATTCCAACATTATATTTTCATATGAAGTAGTCTTGTCTTCCTTATTGGATGGAGAGGGTTCGAGATTGCTCCTGGAAATTCCCCCGTCTCTGGAATCCCCGGGACAAAAATCGATTTTTTCCGAAAAACACTTCCCGGGATCCTTTTTTTTTTCAATTGTCTTGGTACCCGAGAATGGAATTTCCCAGATTTTCCGTTCCCGGGATCGACAGGTTTTTTCCCGGGAACGGGAATAATATAAATTTTATCAAATTTTTGACCATTAATCACAAAAAATTTTCAATATTTAAAAAAGAAGTTACAAATATCAGAAATTTTGGTTAAAGTAAAGAATCTGAGGTATTTTTTACGATGTTTTTATGTTTTTGACTCTAAACCGCATATTTTAGAATCCCTCTAGCGCCTTTATTTTCTGGTCAATTTTTTTAAGGTGGATAGAAATTTGGAAATTCAAAAAAATTACTGGTAGAATTTTCTGATCATAAAAAAATTTTGGAAGTTGCCACACGTATTAATTTAATTGCCCATAATCCCATTCCCAGACTACTTAGAAAATTAAGGTACCGTTAAATTCAAATCGCAGGAGGAACCTCCAACCACAATTTTTTTAGATTAAATTTTGAATTGTTTTTCCGCTTTTGAATCGGTTTTATAAAAACCATTTATTCCTGTCTTGAAACGCCTTTTTCCAATCTCCAATTTCAAGCCATTCATCTGCAAGAAAAATAATTTTTCAAGTCATATTTTTTTTCCTCTAAGTGACAAAACGATAATCAAACTGATAAGATTATTAAAGAAAAAAAAAAAAAAGCTCAGGTTTCCCTGAAAATTCAAAATTCGATTTCAAAGAAATATAAAAATAAAAATCGAACAGAATACATTATATTTCATTTAGAAAATATAAAAAAAACTGCTTTGGGGGAAAATGAAAAGGAAAAAAAACGATTTTTACAGCTAAGTCATTTTTAATGTCGAAAGAAGGAAAAATAATTCTTTCATGGAAACCCGATATCATTGGTTATTGGAAATTTCCTAATCAGAATCCATTTTCCATTTCATAACCACGAATTTCTTTCTACACTTGAATTATGAAAATAAAATTAATTCTTTTTTTTTTTTTCTTCGTTTTTCTTTCTTGCTTTGTTCTGATTACGTAACTAAATTAACTTTCTCGCGGGAGATTGTTAAAGAACTCGTTGACGGGGGTTTTTCCGTTTGCTTCTGTTGCTTTTCGACCCGACATTGGTTTGAATATTTACCCTAAGGTTATTTATTTTTGCCCGAAAGTTAAAAAAAAAGGTAGAGCGACGTGAACCGTTTCTTTTTTTTCGGAAACACTTTTTTTCTTCCCTGTATTTTTCTTTTCTTTTTATTTATTTTTTAAACTCAGGCATGAGCCATAAAATTTATTCGAACGGACACTGTCAAAACTTTTTCCCACCTTTTTTACATTCAAACGGTTTATATCGAGAGGAGGAGGAGAGTAAAAGAAGAAGCAGCAGCAGCAGCAGCAAAAAAAAAAAATTTTAACAGAATAAAAACCATCCATAAATCTAAACTTTTCAATCTCACTCAAAGAAAAGTTTTTCCCTTTTTCTTGTGTTAAAATTTAGGCACCGAGGAAGGCTTATCGCCACTATTATGTAAAGACGTGATAAAACTGCAAGTTATCTATGGGTGAAGTTTAAGGACTAACCATTTTAGAAACTAACAGCGCGAAAAACTTTTTTTTTTTTCTTATTCGATCACGGAAAAATAAAATCCATCCCCTCATTTATTGAATTATTATACGTTAACCCCCTTCTTTCGGTTGTAATAATCTTTTATTTATAAGAGTCCTTGCGGGCAGTCTTTGAAGATAATTTTTGAAGAATGAGACACTGATGCTCCGATATAAAAGGCCCCTCACGTCTTGTGTCGTATAAAAAGACTTGTGACTTACATAGATTGTAATTTATAAGGTTAAACGATTTCAACTTTTTTTTCTTCTTTTCTTTTCACCGCGTTGCCTCGTTTATTACAAAAGTATATGAAGGTTCTATGCGGGTCACTAGTAGGTTTTTTTATTAAAATGACAAAACATACCAAGACCTCAGTTTCACCCATATTTTGGTCTCTAAGTCAAAGACTGGACGAGATATAAAAAAAAACGGACTTCACATTCGTGATCTACGGAAAATTTCCGATAAGAAACCACATTTTTTCCCCGAAAAAAAAATTGTCGATTTTTTTTCTCTTATGACAATTTTCGGAACTTTAAGCTCAAGTCGCCACAGTTAAGCTCCCGTCGAGTAAAAAATTTTGAATTGTAGAGATCAATCTGCTAATAAAATAATAAACGTCAGATGATGATGATGAAGATGATGATGATGATGAAGAAGAAGATGTTGAGGATGAAGATGATGTTGAGGATGAAGATGATGAGATGATGATGATGAAGATGATGAGGATGAAGATGATGATGAAGAAGGTGATGAGGATGAAGATGATGAGGAAGAAGGTGATGAGGATGAAGATGATGATGATGAAGATGATGAGGATGAAGATGATGATGATGAAGATCATGATGATGATGATGAAGATGATGATGAGGATGAAGATGATGATGAAGAAGGTGAATTGTCGGATGATGATGATGATGATGATGAAGATGATGAGGATGAGGTTGAGGATGAGGATGAAGATGATGATGATGAAGGTGATGAGGATGAAGGTAATGATGATGAAGGTGATGATGATGAAGATGATGATGAAGATGATGATGAAGAAGGTGAATTGTCGGATGATGATGATGATGATGATGAAGATGATGAGGATGAAGATGAAGATGATGATGATGATGATGATGATGATGAAGGTGATGAAGATGAAGGTAATGATGATGATGATGATGATGAAGGTGATGAGGATGAAGGTAATGATGATGAAGGTGATGATGAGGATGAAGATGATGATGATGAAGATGAAGATGATGATGATGAAGATGATGACGAGGATGAACATGATGATGATGATGATGAAGATGATTTTGAAGATGATGATGATGAAGATAATTTTTTTCTCATAACGAACCCTTGAATTTCCAGTCTGTACCTAAAATGGCACCGCCCAAATCTTCATACATCCTGCTGAAGAGCTTGCACCTATCTAACAAATTTCTAAATCGGAAAAAAAGAATTCCCCAAGGGAAAAAAAATTATTTTTAATTTTTGATCCGATTGAATTCAATTTTTATCACGGATAATACTTTCCTCTATTTTTATTCGGAATCGCTCTACATAAACTATCCTGTCTTTCACTTGAAAAGAAAACATAAGATTTTTATTTGATATCAGATGAATCCGATCTGGCTTTATTCTATCAAAAACATCGACGTATTTCAAATAAAATGTCGGATTAGGTGTTTCCGTTCGAAACCGTAATTTTTTTTTTATTATTTTTTTTTTCCTCTCATGATTCCCTTTACTGTCATCTCTTATGTTGCCTACTTTCTTTTTGAAAAAAAAAAAAAAAAAAATATTTAAAACCTCCGAACGTCGGGACCTGGCTTTTTTTTAGAAACCGTATAAAAAAAAATAAAAATCGGAAAAGTTTGCCGTTACAAGGAAAAAATGTTAACGTTTTTATTTTTTTCCTCGAAAATTTTAACAAAATATTTCGTCATTTAAGGAAGACAGAAAAAAGTTTCTTGTCGTCCGAAAGTTAGTCTCATTAAATCATCAAATCGATATATGAGATTGTGTTGAAAAACACTATTAACTTGTTTTCCTGGGAAAAACACCTTCATCTGGGATAAGTTACTGATCAACTTTTCCGTTTCCCCTTTTCTTCCTTTTTTTTTATATTTATTTTTTCTTTTTACGCGATATTTCTTCGTATTAAAAAAATAAATTTTTTTCTTTCTAAAGCGATTTAAAGAAGGAGAAATAAGTAAATATTGTAGGGAGAAAAAAGGCCATGAGGTAAATCCGATTTCATAAAAAAAAAGTGTTTAGATTGTTGCTTTTTCCCTTCTTTCCGGTGTCGACCAATTTCCCTTTTCCTTTACTTTAATCATGGGAAGTGTAAACATTTTTAACAGTTGGTTAAAGTAGAAGTTGACTTAGTGTACTGATCAATCTAGGGTCCGGGAAAAATTTAGGTTCATAAATGTTTTAAATGTCCTAAAAATAATAAATAAACATTAATACTAGTATAATAAAATATTTAAATATTTTAAATATCTAAATTTTTAAATATTTTTCCCCCCATGTATCCTCAGGTATCCCCCAATCGGGGGATTATATATTATATTACGTTCTCAATGCTGGTTAACTGTAAGATGCTTAGCAGTTCGTTCTGAACTGGACGGAATATCTTATGTTGGTACCAGTTGCTACTATTTATATGTAATTGAGAAATTTTTATAAATTCCACAGACAGTCAGCTTTTACCTTAATCCGATTGGTATACACTGGCTTTTAAGTAGCCAAATAAAATTTCTCAGCTTTTCTTCTGTTCCTCATTTATTTTAGACAATGAAAGGAACACCCATAAGAACGTAAGACTGGATTCCCTAAAATACAAGTATTTTGCTTGTCTTTCAAAATCGTCGAAATCTTTTTTTAAGGGAGAAAAAAATTTGAAGTTGGAATCTTGGAGTAGTTTTTCGAAGACGTTTAATATGAAATGCGTTGAAAATATCAAAATCCTTTATTCCGAAAATTCTTTCTCTTTTTTTTTATTGTTTTTTTTTTTTTAAACTGAAATTTCCGTTTCCATTGATCTTTCATATATCCGCAATTTCTTCTCCGTATTTCTTCTGCGAACTTTCGCTCTCTCCCAAACCCAAGGAAAAAAAAGAAAGTAAGTAAAAGCAGATGCCATTTGTTTAAAGGGAGCCGGTGTCCGGGATTTTAAAGGATAACACGTTGGGAGAGATAGGTAAGATTTTCCCAACGGAGTATGAGCGACTCGGAAACTTTTTTTTTCCCCGGCCACTTTGTCCGGGCGGTTATTTTCCGATTGAAAATTCGGGGGAAAAAGAGGAAAGGTAATCTTTTATTCTAAAGTAAGCAATAGAACCGATGCCCAGGACGGGAGGGTTAAAGACGAGGTAAAAAGATAACTTGAGCGATTTCAATTCTTTCGAAAAAAAAAGTGAGGGGGAAGGGGGGGGGGTGGGATAATCCCCACTCTTGTAGAACGAAAGCAGTTCAACTGGTCGCCCGGGATAAGAAGGCAGGGAGAAAAGGAAGAATGTTGCACAATTTTTTTTTCCGGAGGAGTATACCGTTTTCTTTTTCATTTATTCCAATTATTTCCCGCCTGAGCATTTTAAAATGATTAATCCGTTTAGATTTCAACTGTGGAGGAGCAACGTTTTATCCCCTGTAATTTATTTATTAGGCATCTTTTATCGTTTAAATGTTGGAGGATTTCAATATTGGGTTTAATTCGCGGTCAAACATGTATTTTGCATGAATTAATGATTTCCATTAAATCGAATTGAATTTGCGTGTTTATCAAATGTTTTTCGATAGTTTTGATTCAAGTCTAGCTTAGCCATGCTTTTTGCGTCAGGCGTCAATTGCAGTTTGTTAAAATGTATATTTCATCGGTCTTGGGTTTTTAAATTAAGTTTGTTTCTGTACTGCGGTTATTATGTTTCTCACATCGAAAGAATTCTTTAATTCTTAATCGTTGTTTTTTTCCTTTAAAAAAAAAAAAAAAAAAAAAAAAAAAAAAAAAAAAAAAAAATATTATGGGCTTAAAGTGCCAGTTGGTTTAAAAGACGGCTGTTGAAGCGGCCAGGTGGGCTTAAGGTACCAGTTCGTTTATAATAGAGACCCTAAATTAAAAGAGACTGATAAAAAAATTTGGCGCGAAAAAACGGTGCTCGCTGATAATGCGCACTGATTTTTGAAAATTTTTGGTTAAATTGCCGCTATAAACTGCAGCAAAGTCAAAAATTGCGATTGTTTTTGTTTATTCAATGTGTATTTGTTCGCGGGTTCCTTAAAAAAAGAAAGTGCTTATCAAACATTTAATGTTGATTCAGCTACTACTGAAAGCAACCAATTAAGTCGGATTTATTAGTTTTCTAATAGAGAACAAAACAAAATCATTCGCCATTTTTTTACTTTGCTGCAGTTTTCAGCGGCAGTTTTGCCAGATTCCGAAAATTCTAACATAAGTGCGCATAATCAGTAAGCACCGATTTTTCGCGCCTATTTTTTTTTTTTTTTTTTTTTTTTTTTTGCGCTTGTCAGTCTCTTTTAATTTAGGGTCTCTAGTTTATAACACTTAGCCTCGATGCCTCGAGCAGCATTATTAGCAAGGTCAATTCAAAAGGTACATTAAGTATTATAAATCATTAAAATAAACAATTATCAAATCATTAAAATAAAATTAGCAAATCTTGCGTCGTCGAATTACAATATCTATAACGAATTTTCCTGCAACCTTCTCTGGACCTGAAAAAGAAAAAAAATAGAGTAAGTCAATTAGTGAAATGCCAGGTGGCTTAAGTGGGCAGGTGAGCTTAAGGTGGCAGTTGGTTTACAAGACCGGCCACTTCACCTGCTGGTCTTGTAAACCAACAGGTACCTTTAGGCTTGTGGAAAAAAAACTTCTGCCTAAGCCAGAAATATACTTTCAGAAGCAATCATTTTGTTATTGTAATTTGCAGCAGTAAAGAGTTCATAAAAACAAAGATTTTTACTGTCTGTGTCTCTGGACGTGTCTCTATCTGAGACGCCATCTCAAAAAATGTGTATTTACACTTCTAATTCTTTTTTTTTTCCCCCAAAATTAAAAAAAAATTTTTTTTTTTTTTTTTTTTTTGATTTTTTTTTTTTTTTTTTGGAAGAAAAGTGTTTCCACGAGAAAAAGCAAACACAGTAGCATTCGGAATGAAATGTGAAACTCCAAGTTCGGTAAGTTTTAATAAGAGTTAGACTTTTGCCGGATCCTTTCTTCAAGTCACCTGAGATTTTCTTTAATCTTTCAGTTCCAGAGATTTTCACGCCTCAAAATTCACAATGGAGTTATTATGACATAACCTCTTTTCCGTGCTTTTTTTTTTTTTTCCTTTCCCCTTGATTCTCAAATTTATGTTTCCTTATACGATATTCGGATTTTTTTTTTATTCTTTATGTATATGCCCAAAGGTAATTCAAAAGAATTTCTTTTCATCACACGTTTATTAAGTTTTTTTTTCCGCTGGAGAAAAAAAAATGTTGGAAGGGGCTTTGAGACAATGATATAAATTCCCTTTGAGAAAATGATTTCCGATAACTTCTTATTAGTTGAAAATGCCGCTTTTTTTTCTCCTTTTTATCTCTCCGTATAAATAAAAACCAATAAAAAGGAAAACTCGGGGGTTACGCTATCGGGCGACGTCAGAAACGCCAACCCATAGCGATACAATAACAATTAATGAATACAGCCCGAAGCTGGCGGATCTCTCGAGTCATAAAATTTTATGAACCGAATAATACGTTTAATTTAGTACTGATCTCTTCTTTCAATTTTGTTTTGAGGGAGGGGAAAAGGAGGGCGGAGGGGAGGCTGGGTTCTGCTGGAAAACTTTTTAACCTCCCGAAAGAGAAAAGAAAACTAAATTAAATTATAATATCTTTTTATTCCGATTTTTTTTTCTGTTTCACGAAAATCAAATTTAAAAAAAAAAAAAAAAAAAGAAAGAAGGAAAAGAAAAAATTCGAATTTTTTATAATGACGAATTTTCTCGTTTTGACGAAAATCGGATTAAAATAAGAAAATGAAATTGGAAGTTCGAGAGCAGGAAGGGAATGGAAGTTTCTCTGTATATAAATCGCGGTGACGAACGTGAGGTCGAGTTGAAACACTCATAGGGAATTTCAACAAAAGTAACAAGGTTTCCCTGTCCATCAAAATCAGAACCGAGGAAAAGTGAATTTTCGAATTAATTGCCACTCATTAATATAAACATTAATTATAGTAATCTCGTCAGCGGTTTGAGGAAACTTTGTTGTAGAGAGAAATCTCGTTCGAGTTTGATGGGATTTTCGTCTTGGTCAAGTGAGGGAAGTTACATTATTATGTTGGACCCATTTGTGGAGAAGAGGGGTCGTTTAAAGTAAAAGCGCAAAATGTGATTGTGAATGTTGAAATTCCAACATCACCTTATTTTTGGGAAATCAGTATACAGGGTGTTATAATAAAAAATTGGCGGTTGGCCTAAAAACTGATGGCAAAACTTGTGATCGCAAAAAATATGACCGTGATTTTCCGGTGGAAAATTCTGGGTCGAAATTGCACCGTTAAGAACGGCTCAAAGCGTTATGCAGTAATGCAAACCAAATTCAACATTTTAAAAAATTTTCAGCTTCTTTTTTTTTTTTTTTTTTTTTTTTTTTTTTTTTTTTTTTTAACGAAAAGAAAAAATTCTCCTTCATAACACGATTTAAACTTTTATATAAATAAAAATAAAATTCGCAGAAGTATAGGATATGAAGACGTTACGAGAAATTTCCACTGGAAAAAACTGGGGAAGTTGATTCAACTTCCGCTTAAGCAGGAAATCGACTTTTTCTTTTTGAGGTTAACCGAAATTTCTTCGAATGGAAAAAAAAAGGAAAGAAAACACACATAAATGCCATTGCATGTCGCTTTCAAAAATAACATTTTTCTATATCCTTTCAATCAAACGACGTTAAGTTAAAAGCTCACGCTCATTCCGAAAAGCTAAAACTGACTAATTTAATGATGCTTTTCTGGGTTTACTTTTCCCGAACGAGATCGTCCCCGGGTGAAGTTGAATGAAGTTGAAAAGCTGACCTCACTTCCTTGGGACCGGGTCAAGATGTCTTAACCCTAACGGGTTTTTTATTAACGTTTACTTTATTCAAAAAAAAAAAAACTTTTCTCTCGGTTCCCTCTTTTTTTTTTTTTTTTTTTTTTTTTTTTTTTTTTTTGTAAATGATTTAATTCAAGGGACAAAGCAGTTTTCCATGTTCCTAAATTTGAAGAGCAAAGATGAAGGTGTGGAAGATGACGAATACACCGAGAAAAATGAATATGCCTCGTTTGCAAACAAGTGACGTTGCTTAGCGACACAGCAAATATGCTTTGACGCAAAGCAACATCGCTCGACTCGTCGACATTATGCATTGCGGCAAAGCACTCACGAGTTTTGACACAAAACATTTTTGCTGCTTAGACCTAAGTTATGCAAAAATGCTTTGTCGCAAAGCATTTTTGCTTAGACCCAAAGCAGCATTTTTTTGAGTGTAGAGAAGATAAAGATTGCGAGCTGCAATTCCGATTCGATTTTCCTCGGAATCGGAATCGGAATCGAAATCCTTGCTTTTTTCTAGGAATTGGAATCGGAATCTCATCTGAAAATTTCGGAATCTTCGGAATCGGAATCGGCATCCAAAAAAAATATTTTCGATTCAGATTAACTTAAAAAGCACGATAATCTTGTTTATTACAGCTAATCAATTTTGGTTTAAATCGGAATTAGAATCGAAATTGAAATCGGCATCGTTCAAATATTTTTTGGTTGGAATCGGAATCTCAAATTTTTTTCTATCTTTGGGAATCGGAGTCTTTGGGAATCGGGATTTAAAATTTAAAATTTGGAATTCGAAAATTAAAATTTAAAACTTAAAATTTGAAATTTAACGTTGTTTATTTTTAATTTTTTTTTTTTTTTAAACTACTTGTATTGTAATTGGGTTAAGGAAAAAAAACCAGTTGTATGAGAAATAAATAAATAAATAAATAAATCATAACTCATAAATAGCAGGGCTGTGGTGCCGTTTAGATAATAAACGAAATCGGAATCGCTATCGGAATCAATCAGTTCAAAAGTTAAATGGAATCGGAATCGGAACCCTAAATTTTTTTCACGCAGTCGGAATCAAAATTGGAATCTGACTCAAAAATTGTTTGGAATTTGTAGTCTTAAACGGTATCGGAATCGGCATCGAAAAATCATTTCGATTCTAATTGAGCTGAAAAGTATTAATGAAAGCTTTTTACGGTTGGTGCATATTTGGAAATAACGGAATCAGAATCGGAATCGGCACCACTGAAATATTTTCTAATTGGAATCAGAATCGGACACTTTAATTTTTAATAATTTTTTTTTAGATGGAAAAATGTCTCAATCCAGATTATTTTTAAATATAAACATTTCTTCTTGAGTCGGAATCGGAATCGGAATCGGAATCGAAATCGGAATTGCAGCTCTGGAAGATTAGAGAAGATATGGTAAAAAAGCAAAGTAAAGTTCTTTTATCTTCTCTATTCTTCGACTGCTCCGAAGAACAAGTACCTATTTTTTTTTTTTTTAGCAGTACAAAAACTACCTATCTTGTTTTTGATGACTTTAAACGATGTATTTAAATGGCCATTGCTATATACGATAGATCATTTTTGCAGTAAAACAAAAAAAAAATAGGGAGTTTTTCAACTTTCCGAAAACAGATAAGTAGATTTTGCACTGCTAAAAAAAATTAGGCACTTTTTCTTCGGAGCAGTCGTATCTTCTCCACTCTTCATATTCGCTACTTTTTTTTTTTTTTTTTTTTTTTTTTCAACGTGATCTTTTTACAAGACAAAAAGTTAGAATATGTTTCTTCTTTCTTGCTTTATGACCGTGTTCCATAGTTAGCGAAATAGCGGCAAGAGCTTTGAAAAGCAAAAAAGTAGAAAAAAAAATAATAATTGCTACTTCTTTCTGATGTTTGGCTTTCGTTAAAAGGTTCCTTTTCTTTCGTCTACAAACAAAACTCAGACTGCATTTTCTCCAGCCACATCACTGACACTATAAGCGGATCAAACGTGCCTCCATTTTTGTAAGCACGTTTAATAAGAACCGTTGTCGACAAAAGCTAAACATCAAAAAAACCTTTTTTGCAAAAATTTGTTGCTGCGTTAAAGTCGCTTACAGGTCCAGCAAAAAAAAACTGAACGTAACATCGAGTATCTCTGCCCGTTGCTTTCTCCTCTAGAAAATCCTGATAGAGATACCATGTAAAATATGGAAAACGAATTTTTAGCGAAGATAAATCTTCGAACGCAGCACAGACGGAAAAAAAATGACCGAATTCCAAATGAAAAATAACGTTCTGAGTATTTTAATTACAGCACAAATCAATCTGTAAATATTTGAACAAGTTTAAAGAGGGGAAGAAAAAGTCACGGTGTTTGATTACCTTCAATTTATCATTTAAAAAAAGCAGATTCCGTTATTTATTTATTTTTTTTTTAGAGGAAAAAAAATGCTGGAAAAGTAGCGGCTGTGCCCGATATCCCGTAAAGCAACTTCTTTTGCATATTTAAAACCAGTAGATTGCGAAAAGTCTTGGGTTTATCGTAACGCTGAATATAATATATTGCATCAAGGTTCTTTTAGAAAACATCCAAAGATCCTTTTTTTCCCTCGTCGTTAATATCATTTTTTTTTTTTTTTCGTTTTTTTTTTGTTTTATCTTCTTTCCATTTTTTTTAACTTTTTTACTTCATTTATACTCTTTTTTTTTTCCTCGAGATTTAAAAATAAAAAATTTACTTTGTCCATAAAAGCTAGTATGACCGTGTTTTTCTTTTTTTTTTTTTTTTTTTTTTCTCTTTTTTTTTAACGTTCGGAAGAAAACGGAGGAAATAAAGTTGAACAGCCAGTTCAAAATTCCGAATCCGTCAAGGAAAAGGAGATGAAAAAAAAATGGGAGGGAGGAAAAACCAAATTCTTTTAAATTTACATAACTGCCGGAATACTTACTGGGTGAATGAAAAACAAGGTGATAGGATGATTGCGAATGTAAGCTCGATTTATCATATTCTTGGCATGGCTCTCGAGGATTTCGAAAATGAAATTCAATGTTGTAGCTGGTAAATTTGATTTTCGTCCATTTCCAATTTTCATCGCTCTTTTCGATTCCTTCAGAGCCTTTTTTTGCCCCTCTCCCCGGAAAGGTGTTTTTAGAGGTTAATCGACGGGGAGATTCATGCAATTTCGTTTTGCGACCGCAGGTTATGGGACCGAAAATGCATATGAAATATATTTAATTTTATTATTAGGCTTATTTCGGTAATTTTCGAACTTCAAATCGCTTACCCCGAAAATGGTTCTCCTTGGTGTACTCTGATAAACGCGAATTTTTTTACAATTTTTTGCTCGGCCTTAAATAATAAGTTTACCATTGCTCGAATGCTTCTTTGTATAAAAAAAGATGTTTGTGGGATTGGTCGAGTTCTTCCCAAAAAATAAAAGGACGCCTCTCGTGTTTAAATCAAGAGAAAAACAAAAATTGAATTGAATTGTTATTGCCACTATAAAAGAAGTATTCTGTATTTTTATTACTACAAAATGCGTTCGTTTGCTTCCCACCCAATCAACGTTTACATTTCCACTTCCAAAGATTGACATCATTAATCAGTCGATAAACACGTGACGGAATGAAACATTGTCAAAGAGATTCATCAAAAGCATTTTTTATTTTTTTGTTTCGAGCTGTGATATTTCAATCGCAATAATGTGCGATTCAATTTAAATTAATATCATTTTTTTCCCTGGAACAGCCATTCAAAAAAAAAAAAAAAAAAAAAAAAAAAAGCCGAAATCCGTTTTTTTTAATTCAAAAGGAAGTAACGCCGTTAAAACTTTCCGGAAAAAAAAGTACGATTCTCTGGAGAAACTTTTGTCATTCTTCACGAAAACGAATCTTGCTAAAGTAAGAGGCTTTTTTAAAAAAAATATGATAAATCGACTCTCTTTGCGAGATTATCGGTTTTAAAGTAAAAGTGTGACGAAATTTTTTTTTTAATCGAAAGCTTAAGCTGTTAAACGCTGCAACGGTTTGAAAATATTTGTTTTATTTTTGAAATAATATTTATTTGATCAGCACTTGAATTCAACTGGTTGTAAAGTCATCAGTCATGGTCTGTAGTTTATCAGCTTCGTTCCGTAATGTTTCCCAATACTCGACTCCCATCCCCTGTTTAACCGATAAAAATCATTATAGGGTGCGAAAAAAAAAATGGCCCAAGTTAGATTATTTGTCCAAAGTCAACTTTTTGGCAACGAAACCGTGCCGAAAAGTTTTGTTATATTTCAGAGGTAAAGATTCACTATGAAAAGGCTTTATGGTTCCTAAATTTGACTTTCCTTTTAATTTTTTAAAATGTTTTCGCGAAAAAAAAGAATTAATTAAAATAAAATGAAAAAGCGCCGTTGTTTCTTTTTTGTTGTTGAAATAGATCCCAATTTCACCGCTAGAGCGCTGTACTAGTCTCTCGGAAAGAAACATTTTTTTAATTGCGAAAACAATGAAAAATGATGAAATATAAGAACAATTAGGTCTTTTTTTTCATGATTTTATAAAATCCTGGATATGCATCTCTGAACATAAAAAAACGCTTTCGGTACTGTTAGACCCTATTTTCATGTGTAAAATACCGGGTTAAACATTTTTTTTTTTTTTTTTTTACATTTTTTTACTTTTTTTTTTTTTTTTTTTTTTTTGGTGAATTGTCTCTACCGTCCGGCTAACCGGTCGGTGATGTAAACAAACTAATACCTTGAAACACTTTAAATTTTTTTTTTTTTTTTTTTTTTTTTGAATTAGGACTACGTCTTAGGACGCACCATGATGGTTTTGTCCTGTTCGGTTGTCCGGTTGTCTTGGTGATTTGGACACAAAACATAAAAAAAAACCAAAATTTCAAAATTTTAGATACATTTCAATAGAATTTTATCAAAAATCGTTGACGATCCTTTACAATTTTTAAAAATTTTCAATAAAATTTATAATATAATTTTTTTACAAAATAGTGTAAATTTTTGACTAATTTTAAGAAAAAGGGAAACTTTTCAGAAAGTTTTTTGGATTTTGAGGATTTTTGATAACATTTTATTGAAAAAGGGGGCCACGTGGACTAATGCCAGGGATTGGAGGATTCAGGGGGATCACTAACAATGAACCAATAATGCTTAAACGAAAAATTCTGGACTTAGTCCTACATAGGGATATGCCTCATATCCCCTGAATGTTTTTTTTTTTTTTTTTAATTTTAAGAAATTTTTTCGAGGTCTAGTATTAATCAAGGCGTTTTTAGGCGAAAAAAAGCCTAAAATCAAGCCTCGTTGTTGGTGCTAGTAATAACCTAAAATAAAGTAGGTGTAAGAGGACACTTACAGATGATTTTTTTAGAATAAATATTTCAACGACTTTTAAACTTTAACAATACTCTTTAACAATACTTTCAATACTTTAACAACGACTTTAATAATACTCATATATGGCTAATTATTTCTCCCCAGTTGAAAAAAAAATAGAAAGAGCCACGTCTACAGTGTTGTCTCAGTTAAATGACATTTATTTAAAAGAGTAAATATTCGGGAGCCCTGTATAGCTTGTACTGCAACCCTATGAATTTCAAATTCGTTAAAAAGAAAAAAAAAACACGGCTTATTATTTTTTTTTTCTCCTTTATTTCTTTCACGGTAAGGAGACAAAGTGGATTAACGTGTCGAACCTTAGCTGAAGTTCCTTTTTTTCTTTCTTTACTTTTCCCCCGGAATGTAATAACTTTGATGAAAATATTTTTTTAATGGGAAAAAAAAGAAGAGAAAAAAAAAATAATAATAAAATAACGGAAACAAAATTAATTTTCAGATTTTGATGGACGTTAATGCACTTAGTATTTTCTTTTACCTGTTATTTTATTATTTTCCCGGTGTCAGCTATCTATCGATCTGTCTTCACCGATCATTTGTCATGCCCTTTAATGAGGAATTTCTGTTTACGAGTTTTCATCCTTCCCTTTTCCCTTCCTCCTTTTTTAAATTCAATCTCCGGGACGATAATTTTTGTACTTTTTTTTCTTTTTTTTTTTTTTTTTTATTCAAGAGGAAAAAAAAAAGAAACGTTTTTTTTTAAATAGACGGAGGAGAAGAAAACGAAGGAGGAAAAAAAATGATGGGTGATTCAATTGACCCGGATGTGAAAGTTGTGAAAACGCGATTGACCTGTTTTCTCTGGTTCCCCGGGCGTCGGATATGTGAATAGTAATGTAACAAACTCAAAAAAAAAGGATGTATTGGCTCTAAACAAAAATGCTTTGTGGCAAGTATTTTTTTTTTTTTTTTTTTTTTTTTTTTTTTTTAAATAAAATACTGGAATGTGTTGCGGCAATACGCATGCGTGATGTCAGAAGCATAATGATTAGGGTGGTTCGAAAAACAGAGCCGGAAAGTTGCATTTTAGCCTCCATATTAATCCTAATTTTTTTCAGATTTTTTGGTGGCCGATTTTTCTGCCCCTAGAGGCCTAAAGTTTTTCAAGGTTTCATTCAAGCCGAAAAAATTAGAGCCGAATTTTGGTGCGAAAGAGTTTATCTTCTATCGGAAATTGCCCGGAAATTTCAAAAATAAAGTCAGTTTGATTGGAGCCATTTTTTATATATGAGCCGAAACAGGTATAAGAGGCTTAATAACAGCCGTTTTTGGCTTATAAATAAAAAATGGGTTTAGTTTTTGTACAACCGTCTTCATTTTTGAAATTTCCGGGAAATTTCCAATAGGAAATGATTTCTTTGGCACCGAAATAAGGCTCTGATTTTTTCGGCCCATATGAGACTTTGAAAAACTTTAGGCCTCTGGGGGCAGAAAAATCGGCCTCCAAAAAATCTGAAAAAATTAGGGTCTCTCTAACAATACTTAGAATCTAACTGTCTCCAGAGTCTAACTCTAACTCTAGGGTCTAGTTCTAACTACAGTCAAGACCCAAGTTAACTCTAACAACTTTAAGGCAGGTCGGAATCGTCGTCGATGAGCCGTCGGATCAACCGCCGGAGCCGAAAAATATTTATGTTTTGAAATAGTCATAGACGAGGCGAAAATTAAATTTGTAAATTATTGAACTCTTTTTTGGATACTTTAGTTTCCATTACCAAGTATAAATACATGACCGGAGAGGACCGCGTGTCTCGAGGAAGAAAAACGAACGGGTGAAGGACGTTTACGCGAACAAGTTTAAACTTGCAGCGAGCAAGTTTTCTCCTTTTCTCTTGCTTCTCCCTCATGGCTTTCACTTTTTTTTTCCTTCTTTGTCGTCCCTAGTCTCACTTGCAGCGAACTTCAATCGGAATGACATCTTTATCTTTCTTTCCCCTTTCAGACGTTTTTCAAAGCTCTCCGTAAATTGAAGTGTCATTACTTTTCCCTGTCATTCCCTCATTCCCCTGATTTTTCATATATAGGATTTTGTTAACAGGTTAGAGATCACTGAAATGATAGTTTAAATGTGTCTTTAGTTCGGTTTGAGCTTTTTATTATAAACTGAGATCTTCTTTTTACCGGAGGAGAAATTGAGGATTGATAACTGAATTATCAATCTTGTTTTCACGGTATCTTTGATCCTTGTATTTTTTTTTTTTTTCGTATGAACTGCGTTGTATTGAAAAAGCAGGCAGCTTTTCTCAGAACCGCTCCATGCTGAAGACTAAAAGGAATGCAAGAAATTTGATTAATTAAAACGATTTTGGAGACGATTGTTAAAGGCATGGGAAAGGCCTTCAGGGATTTAGGCCCTGCAGAGACCATACAGATGATGAAGACTGATCAAAAATCTGGAAAAAAAATGGGATCTAAACCAGTTTTCGGAACGAAAACGCCAAATCATCCTCTCTGTAGCTCTCCCTCGCCTAGCACTCTTGAACGAAATGTCCAACTTAACACTGCGTGACATATTGCCACCACCCATACTTATCAATCATGTATCACGAACAACATCTCCATAAACTCATAATTTTTAACTCTAGAACCCGATAACGATCTCCCTTGTTACAATAAGTTCGACCTGGAAAATATCGACCTAAAAGCGCTTAAAAGAAGTAAAGAAAAAATACCGTAGAATATCTATTAAGTGAGGAAAGTTGATGTGATCATTTAAAATCGGTTTCCGATATATTCAAGTTTCCCTTTATATTTTCAGTTTCCGTTATCTTATTTCTCGAAATAAAGCAACTGGAAGAAGGGCTCCCGCTTCTTTAGTTTTGGTTTGTAAATTTAACTTTTTTTTTTTTAAGTTATGATTACAATTGATATATAGTACTAATAAAATTAAAATTTTGAAAAAGGTAGATGTTGACCTGTGTTAAATTACAATAAAAATAAAAACAACTTTTTTTTTTTTAAAGTTTTGAGGGGATTTTGTAAAGCTTTAAAGCTTGAAAATGTCCCGTCCGTTACATATATATTTGCTCATTATGATTTTAATAGACTTAAACTTGGTCGAGTTCTACTCCGACGTACACATTTTTTTGGTCAAGTCTTTAACACCTAGAAATTCAACGAATATAAAGTAGTATGATATAAAATAAATATTTTCAAGCTCTGGAGCTTTGGCCTTTCCCTCTCGCTATTGTTTCAACAAAAAAAATGATCACTTGCGGACGAAAAGTAATGCTTTCAACTCTCTTTCTCATTTTATGCCTTTCACGATGGTCGAATTTCGTACACACGGTTGGTTTGCTTCCTCACCTTTTGCTTATTTATTCTCGTTTGTACCAACCTTTTCCCTCCTATTTAATATTTAATCATTTGTTTCGATTTGTATGCGTTCGGGAGAACCGAGAGGAAATTGTCGGAAAACCCGATGTTACTTATCCAAACTTTTTTTATTTTATTTTTATTTTTTAAAATATTTTATTTCTATCGGAAAAACAACGTAGGAATGTTAAATTGTTTGGGAGCGGGGAGAGGAAATAAAAAAAATTCTTTTTACTTTTATTTTCACTCAATTGAAAAGGAGAGTTGGAAAAAAAAAGAAACTCGGAGAAAAACAGTCGGAAAAAAGAAGATGGAATAAATATTAAATTAAAAGTGAAGTGTGTTCCCAGATGAAATTAATGTTTCGTGAGAACCATCTCGAGCATTAAATATTTCATTTGAGTCGTCGGCTAATTTCTCTCCTATCCTTTTCCAATGGGAGGAAAAAAAAAAAAAACGCGCACACACACACACACAGATGAATAGTGGTGTAGGTTTCCGAATGGGAAAAAAAGTAATAGATCTTTCATTCTGCTGTGAAAATAAGCAAGAAAATTCCGCAGACGATAACCGAGCGAAAATGGGTGATTAAATGGTTAGCGCTAAAAAAAAATACAAGGGTGCAGCAAAAAAGTCAGCAACTGGAGGTCACTACCCTGAAGTAAGAAATATACTGAAAGTAGACTTATACTAAAGGCGAGCTATTGTTTATCATCAGGAAATTCTACTATTTATCCTTGAGCAGTTTTAATATTTTTTAAATATTTTTCAATATTTTAAAAATATTTGCAAAATATTTTTAAAATATTAAAAAATAAAAATAAAAATTTTATAAATAATGTTTTTTTGCTCATTGGGAAATGCCGATCAGGACAATATTATTTTATAGCAGAAGACGAAAATACCGAATGGGAAGAAAATCCGGAAAAAAAAAAAATTTCTATGCGATCATCAAGTTATTTTCGCGGTCATTTCCTTTCCAGATTTTTTTTCTTTTGAAAAAAAAAAATATATATATTAGGTGGTCTCTGTTTATACACTAATAGTCTCCCTTCGTATTTATTTTTCTACACGTGTAATTCATCATTTTCGAAAAAAAGATTTGGCATCATTACAAATTAACGGACTTATTAATTGGACGCGATATAAAAGTGACAAGCTGCACACAGACGATATGGTAAACATTGAAATTATTGAGCTCGTTATTTCTGGTTTCCATCTCGTTAATCATTTACGGTGTCGATGGACAACTTTTTTCTAAAAAAAAAAAAAAAAAAAAAAACAGTACACACGAAGTCAAAGAAATGTAATATAAATATTAAAATACAAGATGAAAAAGTAAAAAAATATTTTTCTGTTAGTCGTCAGTTTTTTTTTTTTTTTTTTTTTTTTTTCGTAAACAACTAAAAAAGTTTTCAAAACCGTTTCATTTTTTCATTTTTTGTTCTTTCAACAACAATAGGAGCGAGCTATCTTCCTTGAATGGAATCATCACTCGTCTTTTTTTTTTTTTTTTTTTTTTCTGAAACACTTTTTTTTTTTTACCTTGAAATTGTTGAATTTTCATTCACTCTCAAAGCTTTTGAAAATCTGACAATTTATCAGATATTTTTTTTTAAACGGCTGACTTGATTCAAAACGTCTTGTTTTTGAGATGAGTTGTTGGGAAAAAATTGGTTGCATTTTTTTTTTTTTTTAAAGAAAAAAAAAAATTTTACGACTGCGCTGAAGCGACGGAATTGCTGCCCGGGTAAACAATATTATCAAACTCTTTTTAGCCAAAAGTATATTTTTGCCTTGCGAGGATGAAGCTGTTCGCAAAGTAAACGATTTCAAGCCTTTCAGAATTTAACTAATTTCCAAGAAATGCGCCAGCCAATAATTTTCCCATACAAAATTCAAACTCCGATTCGGACCAAATGTACTGGTTAACCTTCCATCAAAGACAATGTTGCCTCTCAGAACTTTTCGGCATAGATGCATTACAAGCCTTAACGCCTTCGCATAATTCACATAATTCAAATGCACAAACGGTTCTGATCAAAGCGCTAATCGCCGTGCGATGAGCGATGAGACGGAAAAGATTACTTGAAGTCGATAAAATATGCAATTAGCCACATCACCAACGCCCCTATTACAAATGTCAAACCTCCAGGATTCAACTGAGATCATTTTCAATCCTTCCCTAAATTCCCTTCGTGATCCTCAAATCACTCTCCTTTGCATCTCTGAAAAGTTTTTTTTTTTCTTCAACGCGAAAGGAAAAAACTACGATTATTATTTCTATTTTTCCTAATAATAAAATCTATCGTAGAAAAAAAAAGGAAAACGATAAAGTAAGGGTGAATATACACCGGAAACGCTTAACCGTTTTTCATCGTTTTCCACACGAGCCATTAGCACTTTTTACAAATAAAAACCGAAAAAGGGGGGAAAAAAATTTAGACAGACGACCAGGATTAAATAAAAATTATAAATCAACCAATTTCACCTTAAGTCGAAATAAAAAAAAAAGAAAGCCTTTCTCGAAAGAAAGAATCACGTACTTTTTTCCACCTCTTCTCCCCCTACCCATTTTTTTTGCTCTGTCTCTATCTCACTCTTCCTCCCCTAATGCCATTAATTGTTAACCACTTTTAAATGAATCGTTTGAATGTTATAAATATTCATTGATCGTCCCCCTGCTTGGGAACTTCACTCCAAGGATAATTAATCAGTAATAAAAAAGTACGTTTTTCGACCCTAGGTCAATAAACAGATATCGTTACACGGTTTTGAAACCCGCTGAGAGGATTTTCGAAATATTCCAAATGGAAAAAAGGGGGAGGGGGGAAAGCTCGGAATTGAAGACATTGGATGGAAACCATCAATTTCTCATATCTGATATTGGAACGGTTTCAATGTTCCTTCGTTTAATTATCGGTTAGCGTTTCCTGTTTCCTCTGTCACTTTTCGGGTAAAAAGATTTTCAGTTGAATTTTTGTTGAAAATGCTCCTCCTTTCATTACCTTTTACGGATTATTATTTCTGCACGTGCAGGGCGTTAATTTTTAATTGAATGTAAATAGGGATTTTTATGCAGGGTGATCAGACTATATTCGGACACTCATACCATTTGAAAACTGAGACTATAAGTAGGACTTTGGTCCATGAGTCTATGAGTCTACAGAGATAAGGATAAATCTGTTTCACTTACATCCCAACGGAAAAGGACCGATTAAATCCATGTGCAACAACATGGATTTCATCGGTCCTCTTCCGTTGGTATCTAAGTGAAACCGATTTATTGTTATCTCTGTGGATTCATGGATCTTTTTATTCTCATTATTAAAAATGTTCGGGGCTGCAATCCATTTTGGTTGCGTTTATGTTCAATGCACTTAACATAAACACAAATAAACACAACCAAAATGATTTGCAGCCCCGAAAAAAGCGGTTTGTTCCGGTTCGGTTCTGTTATAGGCTAAACATGGGAACCGAAACAGGCAATCTTTGTCGGTTCACAGCCCTGAATATTTTCTAGGAGCCCCAGATTTTCCGGCTCACACTTACACTTTAATTTTTAAAATCTAAAACATCCCCTTCTCCTTATTTTCCCCCAAAACTTCAATTAAACTAGCTCAGTGCCTTCTAAATATTAATTTGAATTCAAATCAAATAAAGTGGGACTCGGACCTACAGAATTATTCAAAACGGAAAAGAAAAAGGGGGGATAGGGAGGAAAAGGAAAAGCGATTCATTTTCATTTTTCCTTATTGATTGATTATCTTTGTCATTTGGAACCGCGCGATTATCAAAGCTTGCTCTCCTCTCCCTCTCTCTCTCTCTCTCTCTCTCTCTCTCCTCTTGCAAAAGAGTTTTTACAATGAAAATGAGGTCACCGTCAAATAAAGTTTTCCAGGAGAGTCGGAGAAGATTAATGAATAATAACGATAATATTTCATTTGATCCGAGATAATCTTTTAATTGGAGATTCTGGTCACGAATTTTCTAGATGCGTTTTGCTTTCCCATCGACTACAGTAAGTAGGGAAGTTTATGGCAATTATGAAACGCAAGGAAAAATAAATCTGAAGGAGATGGGAAGTAGTTAAAAGCGTTCGCTTTTAATCCCGTCTTCGTTCAATTTTTCAATTTGTCATTGAAGTGTTCAGTGGTAGGGAAAATGATTCCGCCTGGCTCGCTGGATGTCTTCAACGGCAGCAATCGGAGCTAGTCGTCTTTAGCAAGACGAGGGATATTGATTTCGTTATGCTCTTCGCTTGTTTACAAACCCAAGAGCGAGCTGAAGAGGGAAGTCATATTTAGAAAATAAAACAAAATTCAGTGTTTGATTGAAAAATTTTTAAATTTTATTATAAGCTTTATGCAATAAGCACAATTGTTAACTTTTTTTATGTAGCTTTTTGAAATAAGCGATAGATGCTTATCCTCTCAGTTATTTTGGCTAGATCCACTCGATGAGACTGGTTGATAGTTGTAGTTACCACTGAAGAATATCGTTCTGAAGTAATGAAGTTTGATTTGTTACCACTGAAGAATAAATATGGGAATCTTTATTCTTCAGTGGTAACTTTAACTATCAACCAGTTTCATCAAGTTGATATTATTATCTTCAAGAATAAAGATTCTTCAGTGGTAACTACAACTATCAACAAGTCTCATCAAGTTGATACCGTTATCTTAAAGAATAAAGATGGGAATCTTTGTTCTTCAGTGGTAACTAGGTTGATAGTTGTATCAACTAGTCTCATCTAGATTAGTTTTTTAGTTTTGGGCCTAGTCAACACCGTTATTTTAAAGAACCTTTATTCTTCGGTGTTAACTACAACTATCAACCAGTCTCATCAAGTTGATACCATTATCTTAAAGAATAAACATGGAAACTTTTAAGTGACAACTAAAAGTGGTGACCATTTTCATCAAGCTGATACCATTATCCGTTTATAACTTGATCGAAGAATTTCATAAACGTTATGCACAACAGTAAATCATTAAGAGTCCCAATAGGGTCTCAGAAAACTCAAAACATACATTATTACTTTACATCATTTACGTAGATTTATTCTCAAGCTGTAGAGATTTAGGACCTGTAAGAGCAGCATAGTGCTAAGCATCTGCTGATTTTTTCCAGAATGATTTTGAATTGGTATCCCCAAAGGAAGATCATTCCATTCGCGTTATATCACGGAGAAAGAAGTTCGGTTCCTGCTACTCAATGTTAAGTTGGGTCCTGTGACATCTAAACTTTTGAGTTGATAATACCGAAAATTTAGTAATTATTACTACGATGCGATTTTTACAGACCATCCTTTTCCCATTTCTGCCATGCATGATCGAGAAATAAAATACCAAAGTTTTGAATCTCAAAATTCTTTTTTTGTTTGGATAAATATAAAAATATTTTGGAATATTCCGAAACATTTTTGAATATTTGAAAATGTTTCTAAACATTTGTAAATATTTTTTAATATTTATATTTCAAAAGTCACAGGAAGTTATAGGGAATTCCCCCTAGGATTCACCATAAACAGGAAGCACTGCTTTTACATTCTGATGTGTCAAATGTAGTTTTTGCTGATATCAGTTGCAATTTTCCTTTTTTTAGGATAGAATACAATATCAAAGTTGTTTTCTTCCTCTCTATTATAATAAAAGCCAGGAGCATTTGCCCCTGGTAATTTTGAATCCAGGAGATAATGCCTTTTTATTATTTATATTCCTTCAATGAGAAGTTTCATTGCATTTATTTTCCAGTGTCATGACCTAGGACAAACATTCGCAATTTTACGATACTCGTGTCAAAAAATAGCACTTGAATTTCCCATTCCATCTAACAAAATGCATATTGCAGCCATCATCATCAGAAGTTACTCCCTCACACATCAGGGTGTAGAAGCAGTACTTACCATTCTTGACGAATCTAAAGGGAAATTCCATGAAACTTTCCGGGATCCTTTATCAACAAAGTAAAAGTAAAAACAATGGACATGAAAGCCATATCAATGGGTATTACTATACGAGATCATGAAAGACAATATTAGTGTATGCAAGCGCATATTAGATCATGCATGATATGTAACGTTCTTAGGAAAAAGTAATTTTTTATGTTCATGTATGTTCATGTCTACTCGAATTTCCAATATTATCATATAATATTGCGCCTATGTTTAGCTTATGCAAGCCTCACCATATATGTTCATTTATAATTTTTTTTTGTATATGTTGATATGTGAATAAGGCTCATGAATGAACATTTATGTGAGGCTGACATAAGCTGAACATCCCAGGAAAAAGTAATTTTTTATGTTCATGCATGTTCATATTGAAAATTTGAGTAGATATGATCATATAAGAATCATATAATATTGCGCCTATATGTAAGCCTCCATTAATGTTTATTCATGAGCCTTATTCACATATCAACATATACAAAAAAAATTTATAAATGAACATATATATGGTGAGGCTTGCATAAGCTAAATATAGGCGCAATATTATATGATTCTTATATGATCATATCTACTCAAATTTTCAATTATATGAACATGCATGAACATAAAAAATTACCCGATGAAAAAAATGCTATACGTCGGCATATACGACTACATATGAATTGGCCTCATATATATGTGGACATGAAACCAAAGCTGGTCCTGGAAACAAAAAGGAAAATAGATTATAATTTTTTTAAGGACACCGTTTGTTTTCAAATCAAAGTTGACAAATGAGGCAGAGAATTAACCTGAAGTTTAACATGCCATAACAATAGATGAAAACCGAGGGAAAAAAAAGGTAAACTTACTTGTTCCAGTCCTCCAAGATCACTAGTAGCTTGAGATGATTGCTGCAGCAACAGATGAAAATAATTATTTTGATGATGAGATGAAAATAATTATTATGATGACAGCATTTTCATCATATGTACAACAAAAAAAAATCATTTTAGGTTTTAGTGGTTCAAGGGCTTAAAAAAATGAAAAGAAAACAAAGAGATTAGGAAAAATTAACTCACCGAATCAGTTATTGTTGACTGTGATGAATTTTGCGATGATCGGTTCTCATCAGCATGCAACTTCCTTCTTTTTTTCGGAGGTTTCGCTTGTGATAAATTTATCAGCAGCTCGTCGACAGATTTTTCATCACCTTCAAAAAATAAAAATCGTTCTATTCCGAAAGGCTAGGTTGAATGAGTAGGTAGTTAGAAATGAAAAAATACTCACTCGATTGAAAAATAAATTTTGCCGACCTTATGCCATTTTCGGCGATATAGCTAACCTCATCTCCTTTATTTAATTTTTCTGGATCATCTTCTTTGTAAAAAACTACTTTCTCCAATAGTTTAATGTATTTTACACCATCATTATTGTCACTATTTATTTTCAACAAAAAAAAAAAAAAAAAAAAAAATCATCTTTTTAACTTCCAGTAACACGGTAGCACTCAATACTAATCGACCATAACTTAAAAATTCGATTTTAAAAAATGCGACTTTTTCAACATTGCAAAAAATCCTGGGAAAAATGTAGCGCACGATTTCCTAAGCGACATAGCTAAAGGCGTTTTTATTCCATGTAGTTTCAGTCCGTCCTGTCCTTTCCCGTAATTTAAAAATGTAGTTAAGAGCTACTTTTCCGCGAGCCTGAGAAAGGGGTTCAACCAAGTAATTTTGAATTAGATTAAATTTTTTTTTCAAAATAACTACGGTACAACTGTAATTCGCGACCTTAAAACCAGAAGGTTCTAAATCGACTACTTCGGAAGATACGGGTTTTGTATGTTCAACTTATGAGAAACTATTGTCAGTTAGACACATCGATTTAGAACCTTATGGTTTTGAGGCCGCGAATTACAGTAATAAATATTAAGTAAAAATTTCTGCATAATTAAAGCTGAAATAGATAATTGGAGCCGAAATCATTGGGTAAATTCCCCTCAATAATTCCACTCAATCCCCTCAATAATTCGCTGTTTTTCTTAATTTAGCCAAGTAGTTTAGACTAATAATTTTTAACCCAAAATAGTTGATTGTGAAGTGAATTCGCCAGCGTTGTTATTTCGAAGAACTTTCTGTTCGTTGATGCAGCCAATTTCCCACAGTTTTGCAATATTATTACTATACAAAATATTAGGTAATTATTACTAAACTTTGTTTAGTAATAATTACCTAATAATTATTATCACAAGACCCAACTTAATATTCAGTAACAGGAACCGAACTTTCTTTTCCCGTGTAGCCGAAAACATTTTGGACCTAGTTTTTTAGGGTTATATTCCCGCAAAAAAGGTGACGTCATGATGATGAGTCTTATTTTGGTCACCAGACTTTTAGTTATTGGTTGTTTTCCGGGACTTTTTTACGAGATTTTCGACGTCAAAATGACATGTGTGTTCCTCATATAGACGACACTTCGATTTCAAAATGCTAATGTCATCTTTTTCAGACGTCAATAAAAGACGTCTTCTTTACGTCATACACTGACATATTGTATTTCGGTCATTCTGAAAGTTGTCATTTGAACGTAGAAAAATCTCGTAAAATTATTGTCCCGGAATGTTGATGACATCTTCATGATGTTTTAAGTAAGTCACGTTTTTCGCTGTGTTGGGAGACCTGATGGCTTGCGACATTGATCAATATCACCTTATGTATTTTCTTTACTCTAATGTAAGTTTTCTTTCTATTTTCAGGTAAGCCTTTATCTAATCCGGGTTTTTGAGGGGTTATTTTCGTCCACTGGATCCTGCTAAAATAATCGTGTAAGTATCGATAAATCTGCAGGCGTTTCCCTTTGCGTATAACTTGCTATCACTATCCTGTCTTGGCTAACGTAGTCGTGACGTCATACGTCCTTGTTATCACTTTCAACTGCTACCCGTTAGGATTAGCCCATTTATTTCTTTTATTTCGCCGTTTCCGATAGTTCTCACTATATATTCCCGTGCTTTTGCGTGTTCACTTTCTTTTGCCAACATCTTACTTGTCCCTTGATTTTTTTAAACCGCCTTAATTCTTATTTATTTCCGCCGCACTTATCAATGTGTACTGTTTACTTTCTTTCTACTACGTGAGTCCCTAATCGTGTAAGTAAATGACCGAAAAAAAAAATCGTGTAAAACATAAAACATTTCATAAAATAAATTTAAATGTGGGTTTATAACTGAACCTCTGATGAATTTCCAAAAATATTTGTCGGATATCTTTAAGCGTTTTTAAGTTGCCCCCATGCTTGCTTCTGTTTTTAAGTTTTCAAATGCTCACAGTTGCAAGTATTTGTCTTCCTAGAACTCTCGGTGTCTTCGCAAATAGAGGTTCTCTTTTAGAATAAAAGGTTTCCCTTTAAGAAACCAAAACATAAGACCACCTATGAAAGGAATTCCCCTAGAAAATCGAAGTCTTGGCTGTGTAAGAAAGTGATGATTTCCCTGTCGACACTTCCTGGAATCGGTCAGTAGCATATCTGATTCCCATAACTCACCGAACAAGGCAAAAGAAGAATAAATATTTGTTAGTTGTTTTGTTTTTGTTTTTTGAGAGTTAAAAAAATATAAAATAAATAAAGATGGTTCGTCGCAAGACGTTAGACTCCCCGAAGTTCCTTCCAAACTGTTAAGTACACGGTAATATTAAGTTTTCGGTGTGATAATTTAAGAGTTTACTGTTTATTCTGTTGTGAGTGTTTATCTTGAGGGAACTCCCCGATATCTTTGCAAATAAGCATAGCGTCTTTGAGAATAAATGATTTTACATTAAAACCTAACAGTAACAAAAGGCGAGAGAAAAATAAAATTATAATTAATATATTATTTTATTACACTGCAAAGCTTCTTTTAAAGAAAATTTGGCACACGTAGAAGAAGCTTTATGTAATTTATATTTGAAGAAAGAAAAAAAAAGTGAGGATGGAAAAGTCTTTTTCATATTCTTTTCATCCTCGGAATAATTACGACCTACTTGAAGATTTTTTTTCTTTTCCTTTTTTTCGTCCACATAAAAAAAAAGATCCTTTTTTGAATAATAAAAAAAAAAGAAGTTCCTGCTTTTGTCCACACGTCGTAACGTTTGTCATTTTCGAACAATGAAGCAAGGAACTAGAAACGGAGCAACTAAATTTCTTTACAACAACCCAGCTTTCACGAACATAACCACTTTGAATTGTAGCTGTCGAATCTTTCATTTTCAGTTACCCCCAGTCACGATTTACCACACCATCTGGGCGAACCTCTTTATGTTGTACGTACGTTGGTTGAGACAAGTAAAGTCCCTAGGAGATTTTCTCCCAATTTTCGGTGTGCGGATAGGGAAGGAACTTTCATGTACAGTATTACAGCAAGTAAGGCACGGAAAATTTTCTTCCCCCCGCCGAAAAATTTGTAACGTTTTCCGAAAAAGCGAAATTATCTGGTTCGTTATTTTTCCTTATCAGAAGGACGGTCCCCTGGTTTTACGCAATATTGTTATCTTCAAAAACCCTTTCGTTCTATTTATATGTCATATTACAAAAACCTTTCACGATTATTTCCATTTTATATCTCCGGACATTTCTCGTTTCGCTTATTTTTATACCTTCAAACGGTATTGTTTCATTGGGGGAACAAAAATATTTTATGTTTTCTAATTGAATCGTTAATTTGAAAAAGGGGACATGTCTCATAAGATAAACTAAAGACATGACCCCCTTTTCAAATTAACGATTCAATTTGGCTTTTCAATTTTTTTTTTTTTTTTTTTTTTTTTTTTTTTTTTATCGTGGAGCAAAAATAAAAGGTGAGAATTTTTTGATTAAGACTCGACTGTTTCAAATAAAGAAAAAAAAAATTTCCAAATGAGCTCTTGTCTGTCCTTCCAGGAATTTATTAATTTTTTTTATTACGTATTGAAGGACCCGGAAAAGTAGAAAAAAAAGCCCAGAATAGTGTATTTCATTGCTAGAATTGAAAGAGAGACTTTCTGGGACAAAAACGATCCAGGGCTCAAAATGTCAAGAATTGCGCCCATTTTAGGGAACTAAAATTAGAGAACCGTGAGTTGCCATTGCTGTGAACCCCCCTTAAGCACCCCCTGGTTTGTGTATGAAAATCATCATTAACTCCGAATTTCGCGGACGCAATAGCTTAACTATTGCATCCGCAATTTGCCCAAGTTTTCAATTGAACCTGTGAAAAGCTTCCAGGGACGTTGGTTCGTGCTTCAAATAGCAAATATTATTATCGTGACCTTTTTTTCTCGAAAGAAAAAAAAATGATCGGGAAAAAAAAATAAAATGAAACTGGAAAGAAAATAAAAATTGTATTAAAAAAAATGTGCCGACAAATAATCTTGGGTTGGTTTTTACCGACTTGGTGGCAAATCATTTTTTACCTCAAAACCAAAAATCTTAAAAAAGAAAAAAAAACCGCTTTAGTTCTTTTTTTTTTTTTTTTTTTTTTTTTTTTGAAGATAAACTTTTCCTCCTTCTTTTTTTTCTCCCCATTTAATCTTGTAAATTTTTATATGCATTGTTATGGTTTCAAAGGGTTTGCTTTTTTGTCCTTTTTCTTATTACTGAACAAGAAAACGGTTGTTGTGCTATAAATTTTTATTTTTCGTCTATAGGGAAAACGCAGTTTTCCAAGGTAAAAAAAAAAAAAAAATAAAAAAATTATTTTTTTTCTTTTTGTTTCTCCTTTTTCCGTCTAAAAAAAATATAAACGAATATAGAGATCGATGTTTCAAAAAATATGAAACTTCTCTTTTCGCAAAAAAGCAAACGGGAGGAAAAAAAGTCATTTTTCCAGAATATGAGATGCGAAACGAGGGAAGAGAGAAGACACCTCTGAATATTGGATATCGGATTGTGATCATCTCTTAATAAAATCTCCATCGCAATGTGAATGATGTAGTTCATCCCTCCCCGAGGTCGTTTTCACTCTCAAGTCACTCGTTCAGAGCACTCATATTCTAACGAAAATCCACTATGTATATATACGTATTTGTTCTTTTGATTTGAAATAACGTCTTCCTTTTTTTCAAGTATAAATAAATAATCTACGAGGGAAAGTTTTATATGTGTAATCGTCTTTTGCGTGGGCTCGACATTTTATTATTATTATTTTTTTTTACGAGTATAAACATAAGCATGGCATCGACGAACAATTAATGTTCTTCGCTTACGCCGATATCTTTTTTATTTTTTTTTTTTCTCATGGAAATTTTTCGCTGAAAATACTTCGTTGTATGTTTTTTAATTTCATTTTCTTGAATACGTGGATTCTTAGAATCACCCTTGGAACTGAAATTTTTTCTACAAAATATATGACGGACTTTTTCTTTTTTTAATAAAAAGACAAAAGACTAATTTAATTTTTTGACGTAGGACTACGTCTTTGGCCTCGGTCCTGGAGAAATCTGTCTGTTCAGGCGTCCGCGCGACGTTCGCACCAAAAATTTAAAAAACGTCAAAATACCGTCAAAATTTTTAATTTATATAGTTAATTTTTTTCGAACTTATAATTTTTTTGATTTTATACTTAATTCGTTCCTTTAATTTCCTAATTTAGCGTTGATTTATTCGAGGGTTAGGAACATTAAATTTTATTTTAATTTTCCAACAAACCTTTATATATATAATTATATTTTATGTTCCTAACCCCCGAATATCCTATCGAATCGACCTATCGCACATCTCTGGGTTGGCCATGTTTGTTTATGTTTAGCTTATAAACAAACATGGCCAACCCAGAGATGTGCGATAGGTCGATTCCCCTTTTCACGGCAGATATCTGATAATGAAAAAGAGTAAAAAATGATCATTTTATGTGTTGACTATTTTTGAAAGTGAAACTTCTTTAGTCACGAATTTTATTGAAAATCGATTTTTAAATAATATTTTTCCATCATTTTAATATTAAAATTTTAACTGCGAAAACTTTAAATAATATTTGGACTGTTTAAAATTTTAAATTTTAAATATTACCGTAATTTAGAGTTAATGATCCAGGCGATATAAGCTAAATTCGACTTGAAGAATTGCAAAAAAATGTTAAATACAAAAAAGTTTCCATTTTACGTGCAAAATAAGATCCTAAAATTGCAACTCACTGGGATGACTTTAAGTGCCGTTTTACCCCTATTTTCAATGAAATTTAATTTTTTTTGTCTCTTGAAGCGATTTTTATGTCATCTTTCGGGTATCTCTTAGCTCTTTTCAATATTCATGACCGTTTAGGATCGTTTCCACCGCAGTGTACAAGCTGTAACTACCCCATTAGGATATTTTTACAAATGACCGATTCAAACCATACGTGCAACATCGGATTCTTACCGCCATTTAAATACTTGGTCTGTGTTCCAAAATTAGTTTTAACATTTTTTTCCCCCCGATTCGAATAAACTTTTCGAACAATTTTTTTTATGGCGCCGCAATGTTTGTAAATAATAAAGTTATTTTCCAAAAAAAAAAATACGGCAGATAGGGCAATACAAAGCGATGAGTTCATTTTATTTAAAACATGGAAATAAAAGCTTTTAAATCGAACTTTTCTTATTTACAAACACTGCAGCGACATAAAAACATTGTTCGAAATCGGAAAAAAAAATATTTGAAAATAAATTTTCGAACACAGGCCAAGTATTCAAATGGCGGCAAGAATCCGATGTTGCACGTATGGTTTGAATCGGTCATTTGTAAAAATATCCTAATGGGGTAATTACAGCTTGTACTCTGCGGTGGAAACGATCCTAAATGGTCATAAATATTGAAAAGAGCTAAGGGATACCCGAAAGATGACATAAAAATCGCTTCAAGAGAAAAAAAAAATTAAATTTTATTGAAAATTGGGGTAAAACGGCACTTAAAGTCATGTGAGTTGCAATTTTAGGATCTTATTTTGCACATAAAATGGAAACTTTTTTGTATTTAACATTTTTTTCCAACCCTTCAAGTCGAATTTAGCTTATATCGCCTGGATCATAATTGCAATTTATGCAATTACTGCCAGTTTCAAAGCAAAAATCTAACCGAATTTTTGGGAATAGTTTCAAGTTACATAATGTGTTATATCTAAAACGCTTGCTTTGTGGTGCGTTGACTTTTATTTCATAGGAATTGCGGATGATGAAATTTGTATGTTAAAATTTCGGAATGCCAGCACCTTGTCATTAGAGATCCTAAAAGAAATTAGCCATTCAGCCATTTCCGGCTTTTTGATAAATCCGGAAAATAAATTCCTGTCTGAAATATTAAATTTTTTAAGTTTACAGATTGGTTCCCGACTGTTTATATTTACGTTCTTAATTTTCTGAAAATAATTTTAATGAACCAATAGTTTTCAGGAGAAAAATATCGAAGAACCGGGATTACAAGCATGGCTAATCTCTTTTAGGATCTCTACTTGTCATTACCTTGAAGGTTGTAAGAAAAAGAGAATCGCATTTATTAATCACAAAAAATTTATTTAATAAATTTTCGTTCCTTAATAAGTAATATTTCGTATGATATACGGGATGTGGAACTATTTAAAGAAATTTTTAGACGTATACTATGCTGACATGTTTCGGTTTTATTACAACCATCATCAGAGCTAAAAGTCAGCATAGTATACGTCTAAAAATTTTTTTAAATAGTTCCACATCCCGTATATCACACACAAAAAAAAATTTATTGTTCTTCTCCCCTCAGTCCTTATACGGCAGGCGTGCTTTGAAATGAGCCGGCAGACCAGGTTGTCCACGCTCAACCAGTTATCGACCATGAAGGTACATACGTCGCTAACTTTACAGAGGGCCCAAGATCTCGCCAAAGATAACATTATATCAACTAAACCGCTCTTAAATTTTTGGTCAGTTTTTGAGAAAAAATACAACTGTGCAAATCGAAGGAATGAGCCTTTTTCGGATTTCAGATATTGTCAGTTGTTTTTTTAATTTCGATTGCTATTTAAAAAAATGCTCGCTACTTTTTGGGCTATATCATTTTGTATTACAATCGGCAAGTCTAAAATGTCCTTGAAAAATTTTTGAAAAATTTGCAACAATAAGTTAAAATTGTTTGGATATTTCCATAGAACGTAGGTGTTTTGGTAATTCATTGCCAATATTTCCGGTTTACCAAAATCATTATTTTTGTCAATAATATGAATTTTATTACTCAAAACATAGCTAATTTTCCAAATGGTAAGTTGTTTTAGAGTTTTAGCCATCTCATAAGTATACTCATTAGGGTGGTCCAAAAAAAATCGGCCATCTCTGATTTTCGTTCCCTAGCGAAAAATGGGTTCTTTAGGGTCTTGGAACACTTGTGATTTTTTTTCAGATTTTTAAAAAAATTTTTAGAGGTGGCGCCCGAATTTTTTATGTTTTTTTTACTTTTCGCACTTTTATTTGATCAAATTTCAAAAATTCGCAGGAAAAAAATTTGATGAAATAAAAAATTGATCTTTTTAGGGTATAATACTTATGTATGTATGTATCCAGAAAAATTTGATTTTGCCGAAAAATGAGACCTTATGGGTGTTATGTGACTTATTCCGGCGAAAACGGGTTTTTTATATCTGGGTAGCCCCAAAAGTTAAAAAAATTTCAAGATAGCCAAAATGACCCAAAATAACGTAGATTCATCGCCTTTAATCCAATTTTTGGAGAAAATTTATTTTGCGTGGATATGGACGGTTTTAGGTTAAAAAATAATATTTTTCGAAATTTAAAAAATTGTTTATTATTTTATGGTGTCCCAATTTTGATTCTACACCTCAAAATCGATTCTACTAGCTCCAGATACCTTCTCCAATTTTTTCAGATTTTTAAAAAATGTATAGGGGTCGCTACCAGCCTTTATAGGTTTTTCTCGAAAAATGGCTTATGCTAAAAGTGTGATTTTTTTGACCGCAAAATAAAAGTCGGTCTTTTTCAAATCTGAGAAACTACTTTATGTTTTTTGACCCGTAGAATTCAAAAATGACCATAACAATTACGTACGGTTGCGGGGAAAACCCGATATCTCCACACCAATTACCAATTTTAACAATTATCAATTGGTGTGGAGATATCGGGTTTTCCCCGCAACCGTACGTAATTGTTATGGTCATTTTTGAATTCTACGGGTCAAAAAACATAAAGTAGTTTCTCAGATTTGAAAAAGACCGACTTTTATTTTGCGGTCAAAAAAATCACACTTTTAGCATAAGCCATTTTTCGAGAAAAACCTATAAAGGCTGGTAGCGACCCCTATACATTTTTTAAAAATCTGAAAAAAATTGGAGAAGGTATCTGGAGCTAGTAGAATCGATTTTGAGGTGTAGAATCAAAATTGGGACACCATAAAATAATAAACAAATTTTTTAAATTTCGAAAAATATTATTTTTTAACCTAAAACCGTCCATATCCACGCAAAATAAATTTTCTCCAAAAATTGGATTAAAGGCGATGAATCTACGTTATTTTGGGTCATTTTGGCTATCTTGAAATTTTTTTAACTTTTGGGGCTACCCAGATATAAAAAAACCCGTTTTCGCCGGAATAAGTCACATAACACCCATAAGGTCTCATTTTTCGGCAAAATCAAATTTTTTCTGGATACATACATACATAAGTATTATACCCTAAAAAGATCAATTTTTTATTTCATCAAATTTTTTTCCTGCGAATTTTTGAAATTTGATCAAATAAAAGTGCGAAAAGTAAAAAAAACATAAAAAATTCGGGCGCCACCTCTAAAATTTTTTTTAAAAATCTGAAAAAAAATCACAAGTGTTCCAAGACCCTAAAGAACCCATTTTTCGCTAGGGAACGAAAATCAGAGATGGCCGATTTTTTTTGGACCACCCTAATACTCATTCCGCTCTTGTATATAATTTATATACAAGTTATACATAAGTTATATATAAATTATATATAACTTATATATAAATTACATATAAAATACCACAAGATCCCGGGAAAACCCAATCTACATATTTTTTACATTTTTTTTATAGAAAAGTATAAAATTCTACAGTTTTCTATAAATTTTCTGCAGTTTTCTATACATTTTTTTATAGAAAAAAAAATATTTTCATAATTAGTACAAAATTCTATACTATTTTTTATATTTTTTCTGTATATTTTCTACCTCTTAATTTCGAGGAAATAGAAAAATTATAAAAATTTTATAGAATTTCTGTAGTTTTTCTAATTTTAAAATCTTTTCAGTAGTTTGACTATTGAAATTATATAAAAAAAATTATAAAAAAAATTATAAAATTTCTATAAAAGTCAAATTCTACATTATTTTTATATTTTATCTGTATATTTTCTACTTCTGGATTTCGAGAAAATATAAAAATTAAAAAAATTTGTAGAATTTCTATAGTTTTTCTATTTTAAAAATCTTTTCAATAGTTTGACTACAGAAATTATATAAAAGAAATTATAAAAAAAATTATAAAATTTCTATAAAAGTCGAATTCTACACTTTTTTTATATTTTTTCTATAGACTTTCTACTTTCTGATTTGAGAAAATATAAAAATTATAAAAAATTTATAAAATTTCTATAGTTTTTCTAATTTAAAAATCTTTTCAATCGTTTGACTATAGAATTACAATAAAATAATTATAAAAGAAATTATAAAATTCTATAAAAAGTTGAATTCTACATTATTTTTATAATTTTTCTACATATTTTCCACTTTCTGATTTCCAGGAAATAAAAAAATTATAAAAAATTTATAGAATTTCTATACTTTTTCTAATTTTAATGTATTTTCAATAGTTAGACTATAGAATTTGTATGAAATAAATTATAAAATCTGCATATTTCTATAAATATTTTGTAGATTTTCTACAAAATAGCACTTCTTGCCTTAAATTCAAGTTTTTTCTCTTGCTTTTTAACAATGACTTGTAGCCTATAGGTAGAGAATCGGTTTAACACGCAAGAGGTCTGGGATCGAACTTCACTCAGCGCATGGAATTTTTCTAAAGTAAAAAAAACTGATATGGGCTGGGGTTTATAAAATAAAAAAAAAATCAATTTTTTTTCGAAAAATCCGGTGCAGCCCCCGTCTGAGGGGGTGGAATTCAATTTTTTGGGGGGACCTGAAAATATTGCAAAAATATACTATTTCTATAAAAAAAGTATAGAATTTTGAAATCTATAGATTTTCTATACAACCATAATGTGTATAGAAATTCTATAAATTCAAAATCTATATTTTTTTTATAAAAAATATGTAGATTGGGTTTTCCCGGGATGTACAGCTTAACCAATTTTTTTTCTCTGACATTTTCAAAGACAAATTCCTGAAAATTTTGTTAGGACCTTACTTTATAATGGCTTTTTATATAAAAAGCTTTTTTTAGCTTTCTTTTTAAATAAAAATTTTTTCCCCGTTATTTTAGGCCCTAAAAAAGGGCTCTTGGATAAAAAAGGGACAACAACGGTTTCTCGGAATTCCTATTTATTAAAAAAAAAGAAAAATAGGAGACAACAAAAATTCAATTTCATGAAACGAATTACGTCTATTTAGCGGCAGTGTAGAGTTGCTTTAAATTTTTTAAATCTGGTTTTTTTTTTTTTTTTTTTTTTTTTTTTGCTTATTCGAAAAACAACTTGACTCGACAGAAGGACAAGCACTCCATGTAAAACAATGCTCAACAAGGAAACCTCGTTTTCCTTATTTGCAAAAGAAAATCAAAATTTCCTTTTGTAGCATCTGGGAAAAACTCATGAATTTTCTTCTCATTTTGTGGGATCTGAATACTAAATGAACGTTTCTTTTTCGCCAGATACTAAGCATTAAAAATGTAAGAAACCCGGATCGAAATATTTGTCGCAGGTAAACTCATTTCGCTCTTTATCTCTTGATGGCCCAGCTCGTGAAGTTAAATTGAATGAAACAAATGGCAATTTTTTTTTTCGCAGAGCAAAAAGAAAGGAACGCGAAAAACACTCAAAAGGAATTCTTTTTTTTTTTTTTACTTTAAGTTTTAAAAAAAATTGCAACTACACTTCATCGTTGTTATCATTTTGATTTGCAACTTCTTGAAAACGAAGGAAATAACAAAGAGCACAAGTTTTCAAGCTGACGTCCGTTTTATTTCATACGACAAGTCAACCCCAACACACCCAAGAAAACTTCCAAACAAAACTATCCTTCCAGCAACTCAAGTTGAAAAATACGACTTCATCTTTTTTTTTCCTCCCTTCTTATTCTTACAGAAAGAATTTTTCTTTTTTTTTCTTCAAAGTCTAAACCAAAAATGATCTCTTCGAAACTGAAAGTTTCGCTTAAAGGGTTGAAGTTGCACGATAATAAGGAATTGCGAGGCTGATTAAAAATTGAGTTATGAACTGGATATATATGCAAATTAATTTCTCAACTAAATAAGTTTAATTAAATATATTAATTAATTCTAAAAATGTAAGCTTATACAATTTTGTTTAAAACTTTTTCTTTGCTTTTCTTTTTTTTTTTTAAGTTTTTTTTTTCCTTACCTTAGAGGGACTAAAGGAGAGAAAATTTTTCAGGTGGACGAAAGCACAACGGCGATCAAGCACTAGATAAAGCAATGCATAAAAAAGAGAAAAGGTTTATCTAGAATGAGACCTTAAATGTAAAACTAAACTTTTATTAAACTAAAATGGGAAATTCAAGACAACCTAGAGTTGACCTTCAAGAGTCACGGTTAGGGTAAAGAATCTGGGGTATTTTTTTTATAAAACTTTTATAAAAACTTATAAGTTTAATAAGGGTGCAAATCCACTATGAAATGTTGGACTAACATGTTGTACCAACTTGTTGGACCAACATGTTGTACCAACTTGTTGTACCAACATGTTTTACCAACTTGTTGTACCAACATGTTTTACCAACTTGTTGTACCAACATGTTTGACAAACGAACGAATCGACTATTGCAGAATTTACTCTAGTAAATGTACCCAGAATCTTAAGGGTGCAAATTCACTATGGAATGTTGAACCAACATGTCGGTACAAAAAGTTGGACCGACATGTTGTACCAACATGTTTGACAGACGGATGAATCGATTATTGCAGAATCTACTCCTACGCCGAAATTAGTGAGAAATGTTGGTCCAACAAGTTGGTTTAACTTGTTGTACCAACATGTTGGTCCATCATTCCATAGTGAATTTGCACCCTAGGAGCAAATTCTGCTATAGTCGATTTGTTCGTTTGTCAAACGTGTTAGTACAACAAGTTGGACAAACATGTTATACAAACTTGTTGGAGTGTTGGACGAACTTGTTGTACCAACATGTTTGACAATCTACTATTGCAGAATTTGCTCCTACGCCAAAGAATCTGGAATCTGGAATCTTTAAATTAGTGTGGAATGTTGGTCCAACAAGTTAGTCCAACAAGTTGGTACAACATGTTGGTCCAACATTCCATAGTGAATTTGCACCCTAAAAAATACTTATAAAAAGTTATAAAACTTTTTTTGAAAAATTTGCAGGGGTGCAAATGTTGGACCAGCATGTTGCTTTGGTACAATATTGCACAGTAAATTTGCACCCTCCCTTCTTCCCTCCCCCCCCCCCCCCACCAAAGGAAAAAGAAACCTATAAAATTTTTTAAAAATTTAAAGGAGTGATTTCCTGCACATCAGCTACACTGTAAAAAATTATCTGTAAAATTGACATTTTTTTTTCCTGTTTAAAACGGTCGACATAGTTTATATGTCAAAAACATAATTCTGTGGTTTTTAACATTTATTATCTGTCAAATTTAACAGAATATTGTTAGCATACAAAATTGGTTGATCATTTTTAACCTATTAACAGATAATTTTTACCGTGTAGCGGTGAAGCGCGCATTTAAAATATTTTCTTGTTTAAAAAAATTTCTTTCCATTCATTTCTTACGACTGTCAATAAGGTGCACCCCCCCCCCCCCCAAAAAAAAAAAAATGTCTTCATTTTGCTGGAATTTTCATTATATCCATCTAAAACTCACTCTGATTTCTTTTTCTCAAAATTTTTTAGAGGTCGCTGTAATTGTAATGCATTTTTCATATGTTTAATATACGCTGCAACTAAAACCCTAAAGTCTGTATATGGAAACACCAAAAAATTCCTAGAATGTTACTATTTTCGAAAATCTGAAAAGCAGTGATTCCACTTGCGATTCGAGTTTCAGGCATTTTTTAATTCGAAAATTCTTTTTTTTTTTCGGCCCGCCCTATCAAACACCCCTCCTTTTTTTTCCGGTGAAACGAATAAAGCACAAGCAACTTATTTATAATTATATTCCGAAATAATGATGATGACTGCGACGGTCGATGGGTCATTAGGATATATGTCATCCCCGTTTTGTTAGTTTTTCCCACTGATTTATTTTAACTGTTTATATTGTAAATTAAGCTTGTAGTATGAGCTTCAACATTTTCATCGTTATAAATTAAGTCATGATTATTCATTTTAATTTGAATATTTATGCCCGATAATTTGGGACGAACATTTTTTTTTTTTTTTACTTTTTTCCCCCCTGTTTTTTAAAAAAGCCCACAAAATGTGTCAAAAACTGAAATTTCGACCGGTTTTCTCTACTTAAATTATCCGACTCCACTCCTCCTATTACTTGTTTTGGTTTAACGTCATTTTCTTGAATTTGCCAAGTCGTTTTCCGGGAATCGTAGAATATATCCTGCAGCTTAAATTTATGAAACGTTGCATTTAACGAACCGTTTATTTTCTGGCGGAGAGGAAAAAGAGGAAAGAGTTAAAAAAAGAGGAAAGAGTTAAAAAAAGAAAAAAAATAAAAGATTTTTAAAATGGTAATCTTATGACGTAATTTCCACCAGTATACATATTATTGCTTTTCCTCTTATTCGGTTACGTAATGCTTCTTCTTCTTCTTCTTCTTTTTTTTTTCTTTGCTGAGAGGACGCCAGGAAATTTCCGTCTCAAACAACATACGACACATACGGGGTGTACCATTTTTTCAAAAAACTAGGTTTTTATCTCCTTCGTTCATACCAAAACACCACCAAGAGGCTTCTGACCTGGGGGAAAAAAAAGAAAGATGGAAACAAGAGAAAAAGTTAAGGAGAGATCGGGTTTGTCGGGGAACATTTTATTCCGTCGTGTTTTCCCTCGTTTTCTTTCGCAACAAAAAACTGTCCCTAACTTGTCTTGGAGTTTGAATGAGGTGTGAGATACGTCATAAAATAGTTTTCGTGGGAGGGGAAAACGTTAGAGATAAAGCATTTCTTGCGATGAAGTCTGTTTGTTTTAACTTTATTTGTCAGGAAATCGTATTTATTTTTCCTCTTTGCTTTTTCGATATCCGACATCTTTTCATTTTTGTTTTATTATTTTTCCCCAAAAACTCGGGATTATGATTAAATTCCTCGTTATTTTTATCAAGTCTTGGATTTTATGTCTTCTTAAACAAGTCATACGCTCTTTCGCGTCTCTCGATCTCAATTTTTAAATTTAAAGATGCAGCGAAATTGGAGGACATAATCTTTTTTGTGGACCATTCTACTGTCAGCGTATCCTTTTTTTTTTTTTTAATTTTTAAATTTCGTTTGTCCTTCTGCCGTAAAATTTGAAGTATTTGCTGCAAGCAGCAAGATCCTTTACATCACAAAAATTTGTTAACCAATAATACGGATTTTTTTTTTTTTTTTTTTTTTTTTTTTTGCAGTCAAAGAAAGTTTTTTTATAAACATGTTTTTTTTTTTTTTGAAGTTTCCTAACGAGAATGCGAAATATATCTAACGTTCCTCCCTCAACTTGTTTTTTTTTTAAACTTTCTCTGATATTTCATTACCGGAAGGCAAAAATTCAGCTTCTTTTAGGCGAACAAAATTGTTATCAGTGATAATATAAAACATGTTTGCTCAATAAAGTTATTTTAATGTAAAAGGAACTCCAGGGTTTTTTTCCCTCTCTTTCTTTCTTTTTTTTTTTTTTTTTTTTTTTTTTTATATAATAAAGAAGAGCTTATCAGAGACACATAAGCATTAAGCAATCCAGACGTCGATGTATTTTCCGATTTGATGCGTTTTAATTGTGAAAATTTGACATCCAAGTCCAATACAGTATTTTCGTTTTGACTTTTAATGTTATTTCAGAAATTGAGAAAATATTTTACAACGAGAGAAAAAACTTCCTTTCCTTAACTGATCTTATAATATTATAATATTTCACAACCAATATTCCGATATCGTGAACTTGTTTTTCGGCGACATGAGCATGCATTTAATGATTACATTGCAGAACTGAGCTAATCCGATATCGGGGTTGACTTAGGAACTGTGGGGTGCTCCTTACGTTGCCAATTTTTTAATTTGATGTAGAGCACCCCCTCAAATTTTTCTTTTTGGGGTTGCTACCCAAAAGGACACCCTAGAAGGGAGAGCAGTCTTGACGTCATAATGTGTCATCCTTTGACGCCATAATGTCATCTTTTGAAAAAAGATTTTTCAACGAATATTCCGATATCGTGAACTTGTTTTTCGGCGACATGAACATGCATTTAATGATTGCATTGCCAAATGCATCCACTGACAAATTTTATTTTCGATCATTGTTAAGAGGAGGCTTCACGGAATTCGAGAAGGAATGGCTGTTTTGTTTAACACCCAATTTACGGGGTAAAAAATCGAATTTCAGGTATCTAACGAACTCCTTTGACTTCTTCTTGTATTTTTGGTACAAGTTTCAACTTGTTCCAAGCAAACAAAAACCAGGAAAACAAAATCAAAGATTTTTGACCGCAATTTTTTTTGAAATTATTTTCCCGCCGTCCATACATTTTAGACAAGTTGAAACTTGCACTAAAATTTCCGGGATATATCAGAGGAGTTCGTTAGATACCTAAAATTTGGATTTTTTCATCGTAAATCGAGTATTCGACAAAACAGCCATTCCTTCTTGTATTCCGTGAAGCCTCCTCTTAAAGACGTCGTAGATGCTTTGACGTCTTTTTCGCTAAGCAACTCTTATTGTTGTTCGTACAAAAGTTTTTCAGAAACCAATCATCCGAACTCCTTGAGAAATTTTACACTTAAAGCACAGGCCCTTCATACAGTTTTTCGAAGAAGACATTAAAAATTTACGTTCGTCCGGAACGTACACCAAAAACCATCCCCACCTTTTACCGCTATAGTGTCGGCTCGACAGGTTCATTACCCGAGACGGTAACTCGTTTTACCGTATTGTTTAAATAAATGAAACCAATTTCATATTTTAAAACGGGAAAGAGATAATGCCACTTTAACAAAAAGCGCCCTTGGAGGTTGCTTATAAATTAAACGTTGCGAGCGGATCGCTCAACTTTCATTAAAACCGAAAACTTTCCACGATATGTCCCACCAGTGCTTTAAAAGATGAGGACTTGTAATTTATTTTTTATTTTATTTTATTTTTATTTTTTTTATGCTCTCTTTGTTTCAGGTAACCGTCCTCCAAATTAAGTGACGAGAACTCTCTTTTACTAATTAACTTTATAACGAAAAAGTCTGGGGAAAAAAATTCTGATGGAATACTTTTTTTTTTCATATATAAAAAAAAAGAAAAACTTTTGCTTATAATCGTGTATAACCTTCGGTTCTAAAAATGTTTTATATTTCTGAGAAAAAAGATTGAAACATAATCATCTCGCATCGTTTTTTCGGGTCCTTTTTTTTTTTTTTTTTTTTTTTTTTTAAGAAAATATTTTCCTAAAGCCGATAATCCTTTCAAAGGAAGATAGCGTGTGCTTTTTTTGCATTAGGATAAATGGACTTTCTTTTTTTTTATTTAAAAAAAAAAGAAAGTAAAAGAAGTTTCTAGTTATGAAAGAGCTTTCCAAATGAGATTTTTTTCAAAAAAAAAAACTTGTAACATTTGCAGCAGACAATAACGAAGTAAGAGGAATGTTCTTCATCTTCCGAATGATTTCTTTTTTTTTCTTCTCTCTCCTTTTTTTTTTTTTTTTTTTTGTAAAGTATTTAAGATGTTACAGGGGCAAGGTATCATCTTGCCTGTAGTTGGATTATTCTGACGTTGCAAAGTTAAAGTCCGTCTGGAAGGTGAAATGAGAGGTGCCGGAGTAGGGTGGCCCTTATTTTATGAATTTTTGAATTTTGACAAATGCACCCCCCGAATTTTTTTTTTTAGTGACGAAGGATATTCCCTGAATTTTTTTCCGATTTTTGCATCATCGTTTAGCCCTGTTCCCGGGGACCTTAAAATTCTGAAATTCCCGTAAAGACCGAAAATTCAAAAATTTTATTTTTACGTAAAATGGTTGTTTCCGATTCAAATTTTTAGGCACATCACAAAAATGAAATTAAAATTTATTTATGACAAACGATTACTGTGCTAGATGACAAAAGTATGAAGAATTTTGCAAAAAATTGTGGCTTTAGAATATTTTGCTAATTTTGTTTACTTGTTTTGGCTTCTATTATCAAAACCGTATGAAATATATAATTTTTAACTATATTTCCGTGATCTGCATAAAAATCCGAATAGGACACAACCATTTTTACCTAAAAATAAAAATTTTGATTTTTTTTAATGTAAAGCGGACATCTGGTATAAAAATCTCTGCATAGTCGCAAAACTATTTTGAACCTTTTAATGACAGGATTTCCAAATATTTTACCCGAAAGCCTTCTCTGGTTCACATGCCTCTGTTGATATAATTTGTTAATGGTTTAGCCTAGATGCATATATTTAGTATTAACTAATTATTAACACGATAATAATTGCTCCCAGCTGAAGCTAGTGTCGCCTTATTGAGTGACGTTAACGGTTTATTTCTCTCTCCCGAATCGTATCGACAAAACACCTACGCCTGTTCCCTAGGGTGACCCGAAAAAAAAAAAATTTCCGAATTTGAAAATGCCTGATACTGGATTCTTAGCAGCATGCAAAAGTTTTGCTATCACCCACTTGGTCAACAAAAACTGCAGCATACGAGTTTGGCTGTCGTTATCAAACATTTTTTCAAATTCGAAAATTCGTTTTTTTTCGGCCCACCCTGTTCCCTGAGTCTTATAAATGAAGACGTTAAGTGGAGGAAGGAAATCGTTAAGATCGAACGGACGATTTTTTTTTTTTTTTTTGTTTTTATTTACTGGCTTATTTTTTTTTTCTTTTTTGTGAACGATCTTCTTCCGCCCATGCTTTCAAATTAATTTCTAAAGAATTTTCATTTCCAATTTCACGGAAAAAAGTTATTTCCCCTTCTTTTTTCGATTTTTTAAGCGCCATTGCCCAAAAATAACAAGATTGAATGGTATTTTTTTTTTTTTTTTTTTTTGTAGCGTCTAATTAAAAAATATCTTTTTTTTTTGCGTAGGGAAAAAAATGGTTTTGATGGGAAAGGCTTAAAACATTTTCTGAAAAAGGAAGGATTTTATAGTAAAGCCTCTTCGCTTTTCTACCTTGTTAAATTTTGTATGGGGTGAGGGGCTTTTCTCTCATTGATAACTAGTTAATTCAATTAATGCCGGCGTTTGTTCTTCCGATTCGATTTTAACGTCATACTCTCCGGGACAAAGTGACAAAACCTCTCTTTTTGAAACGGAAAGCATAAGTGTGATCAAACAAGGAAGCACGTAAAAGATAAATGAGTTTATGAGGTTACCGCCCTTGTATCAAAAAAAAAAAAAAAAGAAAAAAGAAAAGGATAACACTAATCTAATTAAAATCGAACCGTTTCAGTTTTTTTTTTAAAAGGAGACGTTTGGGAATTACCAGGATTTTTGATCGTTTTTTTTTTTTTTTAAGTTAAAAGACAGGGAAATATTTTTTTTTTTACTTATTAACGATGAGTTAAAGCCACTTGACTTTATCTGAAAATAAAAGAAAAAGGAATTATCAAGAGTTTTAAAAAATTATATTTTTTTAGGCATGCAGAATGAGAGAAAGCGGGGAAAAACCGTTTGTCTGGATAAACCCAAGGGAATAATTTGTTTTCTTTCAAAATATTAAGATAGTACCGGTGTGATCATTATTATCATTAGCAGCAGCCTCAGAATTTTATTATATTCGTCTGAAGCTAAACATAAGTAAAAAAAAAATTTTTTTTGCTACTTGAAATCAACCCCTTCTCAATTTTTTTATTCTAAGAAAGGTGTAGCGGTCCTCATAATGTCCGAAGGCGGGAAAAAATGGTTGGAGTAGACACCGGCGTCGGCGCCGAAATATCCAAAGTCCTAATGCTGGTGCTGGAGCCGGAGCCGATTCGAGCATTGGTCCCAGCACCACCATCAATTCTGTCAATTTTTTTTTTTTTTTTTTTTTTCCTTGAAAAAAAAAAAAATTGTTATAAACCGGTGCTTCACAATCGGTCGCTTTACAAGATCAAAATTCGTTGTCTTTCTCAGTTATATCCAGCACTTTTTTTTTTTTTTTTTTACTTGTAAAAACTTTATTTATTTTCAAAAAACAACATATAACAATTACGTAAAATCACATATAAAGGTACCTTTGAAATTTACATTTTTTCATAAACATTTATCTTTATCCGTATAACCAACTATTTCAAACAGTCCTGCCCCTTTTTCTCTTTTTTTTTTTTTTTTATTGTACAATTTTATTTACATATTTTCCTAAATATTTAACATCAACTTTGAATCTTTCTATTTTTAAAAACTGTTTCCAATGCTCTTTCGATTTTTGAATGTATATTTCTGGTTTCCCAATATATGCCAAAGTATTTGCTATCAGAAAAATGAGGGAATTATGCAATTCCTGTAAACCTTCGTTTTGAAATTCTAGGTGCATAATTTCTTCATCTGAGTATTCAACTTTACTAAAAAATCCTAAAATTCGTAATTTAACTTTTAATGACAGCCAAATATCCTGGTATATACATCTGGTGTAACGATGCAAAATAGTATCTGGAAAGTGACACTTTGGGCACTCATTTTCCACTATTATGCCTATTGTATGAAGCTTTTGTTTGGTAGGAATGGCATTATGTAAAATATTGTATATATGCAACCTTGTTGACACTGATAATACTTTATTTTCGAAATTTTCCCATATTATAGTCCAGTTTTTATGTGGTTGCTTTATTTGCACATTTGGGGTCTCTTGAAGTTCTTCAATCTTATCCAGATAAAATTGTCTGTGGCTTCCTGTTTGCAGCAATAGTGTCAGGTCCTGTTCATTTTTGTTTATATACTGGGGTTTACCGCTCAAAGTCCCATTAATCCAAGCCTTCGCTAATGAACCATAAATGCATTGGTCGTCCAGTTGATGCACATCCTGGATTGTTTTCAAATATAGTGCCTGTGCTTTAACTTTCCGATTGATTAAATTTAAACCACCTTTTTTATAACACTGATACAAAATATTTCTTTTAACTGCATTGCCACAGCATTGCCATCGTGTCATAATTACAAGACTAAGCACTAAGTTTAAAATAAATTATATAGCATTGGCACCAGCTTCGGCCGTGACCTGAGTTTTTAGCCGTCCGAGGCTGGAATCGGCATCGGCTTCGGATGAATGCGTATAACTTGTTCTACCGGTAACGGTAATGGGTTTCTTGAAAAATAATCCGCATTAGCCTGAGCTTCAGATTTCCTATGCTCGATTGTGTAATCGAATCCTGAGAGAAATATAGCGTATCGAAGCAGTTTATTTGCGGTTATCGGGGTTGATAATTTGCATTAGCGGTTTGTTATCGCCAATCAGTGTGAAGGGTCTGCCATTAATGAAGTCGAAGAATTTCGTGCACCCCCATTAAACTGCAATCGCTTCTTTGACGGTTAAGCTGACTATAGGACGATTCAGAGCGTGAAGCATAACTGACAGGACGTTCTTTAAGTTGGTCTTTGTGACCGTGAAGCTGGACGACCGGCAGCCCTTTTTATTTAGTAACTAAAATTCCTTAAATTTTAAAATTTTCCAAAAGTACGTTTCATTTTGAGGAATTACTCACGCAAACATTTTGATATACATGATACTTTGTATTATATTGCATTACTTTTGCATTACATGCATTTAGAATTACCAACGCACTTGCATTGCCGCTGCATTGCATCCACGTTAGACGTAGTACCAATTCATTGGGGCAATTCTCTGCATTATATGTGCATCTGTTGCATTATTAGTGCAAGTGATGCACTGTGATACATTGTCGCTACGTTGCATTCGCATTAGATGTAGCACATACTCGTTGATGGAATTATGTGCATCACTATACATACTGCATTGTTTGCATCACCTGCACTGCCACTGAATTGTTAGCATTACTTTGCATTTTTGCATTGCAGCCCCTCGAGTTTTTTTTTCCTGAAAAAAGAGACGTTGTAACTTCTTGCTTCTTGTAAATCAACAAATATAATTAATCCTTTTTTGTCCCTTTTTGTCCTGCTTGGATTAATCCCCTACCTTCGTCACTGCACTCCTTACTACTTAAAGTTTCTCATAATTTGTTTTTGCTTGACATTTTAAAAAATTAAATCTTTCACTAAATAAGGGGATGATTAATTAAGTTTAAATTCACTATCAGCTACAGACTCCTGTTCTGAGCGAAGTCTCCCGATCTTTATTCCAGAATCGAATTTTTGTTTTTCTCTTGTCCTTAGTTCTAACATCGCGACGGAAGTTTGCGGTAATCATTTTTCTTGCGTTTTTGCTTTATCGACCGCAGGGAGAATAAAGCATTGTTTTTAGCACAAATTTCAGATTTTCAGTTTTTGATATTTTTACACGTTTTGCAGGTGCTGATTAGTTTTTGAGCCAAATCTGTTCAGCGATTCGGAAGCAGTGAGTGAAAATGTTGAATTTTCAACAATTTCAAGATATTTTTTGACTATAAATCGCGAACGCAACTACCGATTGAGTCCGAATTTCGTACTGCAGTAGATATTCATCAAGATACGCTACCATTAAAATTTGGTTAAATTCTATTGAGTGGTTCAGAAACGGTGAGCAGGTCTAAAAGTATGGGTATAGGCCTAAAAACCGATATCTCCAACTTTTGAAACGTCACGATATGACGTCATCGATTACGTCAACAAAGCGATTTGGATGCTGATTGGCGGGTTCCTCGTGGGAGCAAACGAAAAAATAACAGAGTTTTTGACAATATTTTCGGGGTAGAGGATTCCGAATATGAAATAATTTTTCCAAAATTCGAATTCCTTATGCCCGTACTGCGGCTTTGGTGGATCTCTGATCAAAAATCTAACCGTATTTTTGAGAATATTTTTGGGGTAGAGGATTCTGAATCTGAAATAATTTTTCCGAAATTCGAATTCTTTATGCCCGTACTCGGCTTTGATAGACCTCTGATCGAAAAACTAACCATATTTTTGAGAATTATTTAAATAGTCGATAAAGCAATTTGATCGGTTCTCCAATCTAATTTTTTTTTTTTTTTTTTTTTTTTACAAAAAATCATTGACTTTTTTGATTTGAAACCATTTCGGGTGAGTGTTACTGCCTCTGCAAGCAAAATAATCGCAACTACAGTTTGTATGCAATGCGTGTTCCGTATTTATAACTTATGTCAGCAATAATGAAAACGCTTTGAAGTAAGGCCTTGAAGAAATTTGTGACCTTACTTGGGCTTAAAACTCTGTAAATTACGAGTGTGAATTGCACAGGAATAATTTTTACAAGAGTTAGGTGAGCTTTTTTTTTCAAAATGGAGTTACGGTTATTTTGAAAACAATTCGACGTTTTAGTACGTACGTTTTTAGTAAGTACGTGTTCTTAAGACGTCATCGGATGACGTCCTTTTTAAATCCATTTTCAAGATAATTTTAAGTCCATTTGACGTCAAACGAAATCTTTTTCTGAAGAAGACGTCAATTATCTTAAAAATGTTTGTAAAAACGAGGTCACTTAACGACCGCATTTTGAGGCGTCTCCTAGACGTCCGTTTTAAATTTCCCAAAGAAACAGAACTCTTTCGACGATATGACTGAATTAGAAAGTTTCTAACGATATCGATCCGCTTGTTAACAGTTTACAAATTTTCGAAGAACCTTCCTCATAACCAGAATTTAATTAACGATTTGCCCAACCGCATTTACAAATTTAAAAAGAAAAAATGAAAAATAAATACGAAAAAAACAAATGCCGCCTTTTTTTAAAATTGTAATTAATCAAATCGTTAATTTATTAATTGTTGGGAAAAGGAAAAGTATTTTCCTAGAATTTGATAAATCGGATATAAAATCTAAAAACCCTTTTTATCATTTAATCCCTTTTAATTATCATTCGCCTAAAACTAATAAGCAATTGATAATTAAATTTCGAAATTTATTTTTATTCGCCGCCGTTTTTCAGAGAAAAGTCAAAAAAGTCCCCCCCATTGTTGGTTTTATTTTGTTTTTAGAAGTTTATTCGGTAACGAGCTCCTTGACAAGATAAAGATGACGTCATTTTTCGGGTTAATTTGACCTTTCGCACCGTCGATTTTATTTTAAAAGGTGGAGTGGGGGGGAAAAAAAGTTTTTCTTTTTTCCTTTTTTTTCCCGTGATGGAAATTGTGAAAACTTGTTTTGCGGAAAAGGACGAAGGATAAGAACGCTTTTTTTTCAGAGAGATAAAGATATAATCTCCCTGAAAATGTCTTATTCCCTTTTTTTTTTTTTCTTAATGCATTCTTGAGGGATGTGGTAATAGAAAAGGAAACGCGAGGAATCTGTTTCGAAGAAAGCGAACATCCATCACTCTGTCACCACCCTGTCCACTTGTCACAGACCGAGGTTTATCTGCCTGGGTTATATGTTGAGATTTTGTCTTGAATATTAATAATATCTTTAAAACGGTTACGGACGATACAATTTTTTGAAAACCGAGTTCTGAGAGCCGCAACGCATACGAATCCGAGATTTCAAGTCCACTTTGGGGCTCAGTGACCGCTCACTCCGGAGGTTTTGCGGACACGTCCTCTGGTCAAAAGTCTTTTTACCATTCCGGGTAAGAAGTCGATGAAGGTCATCTTACCTTGAAAGATTTAATAATTTAAGCTAATGTTAGAGTTTTTTGTGTTGGTCGCAATTTTACGATGAAATATGTTGCCAACATGTTTCGAAGTTGTTACATTTTGAACAACTTGTATTGATGCTGCAGCATTGTGACATATTGACCAATATGTTTTGAAGCTGTGACATTGTGACATGTTGACCAACATGTTTTGAAGCTGTAACATTGTGGCATGTTGACCAATTTGTTTTTAAGCTGTAACATTATGACATGTTGACCAATATGTTTTGATGCTGTGATATTGCGATATTTTGACCAACAGTTTCGAAGCTGTAACATTGTGACATGTTGTCCAACATGTTTCGAAGCTGTAATATTGAGACATGTTGACCAACATGATTCTAAGCTGTAACATTGTGACATGTTTTGAAGCTGTAACATCGTGTCACTTTGACCAACATGTTTCGAAACTGTAACATTGAGACACGTTGACCATCATGTACGAAGCTGTAATATTGACACACGTTGACCAACATGTTTGGAAGCTGAAATATTGAGACACGTTAACCAACATGCTTCTAAGCTGTAACATTGTGACATGTTGACCAACATGTTTCGAAGCTGTGGACCATTGTGTCACGTTGAACAACATGTTTCGAAGCTGTAACATGTTGAACAAAATGTTGCAGGAACATGCTATTGCAGCCTTAGTTATATTGTACACAGTAAAAAATTTTATGTCAAAATCAACCTAATTAGGTCCACATAATTCTTATGTTGTTTTTGTTTATGTTTACCTTTTTGGGAAAAAACGGAAAAAATTTATGTGGACCGTTTAGAACATATTTACATAATATTTTTTACTGTGTAACATACTAATAATTACCATTAATTTTTGAATTATTCAAATCTCCGGATATTGTTTAACGGATTCCCTCTGTCGAATTAAAATAACAATTTCTTTTTATCCCGAAGACATTTAAAAGCAATAAAATTATACCTCCCCCTCTTATTTTCTTCATATCTAGGTGATCCCAAGGCCACATACTTTTATAACAATTCCCCCCTTTACTTTCGAAAGAGAGAGAGAGAGTTTATTTTTAACTAAAAAGTTGTTTCAGCTAAATGAGTTTCAAGTGTCTTTTGCTATTTAAAAATACCTAAAAACCCTTGTGCATTTATAAAAACAAAACCCCCTTCCCCGAAAAACTTTAAATTGAAATCCTGGAGGGTGAAGTACAAAACCGCACGTCAGTTTCAGATAGTTCGCAGCTGTCTTCCATAAGTTTTTATTATTTTTACATTTTGTTTTATTTTATTACTGGCGCCCTCTCAAGCTAATGGGCTACACATTTTCGCTACCTCAGATTTCTTTTCTTTTCTTTCTTTTTTTTTTTTTTTTTCTTCTTATTTTTTTCTCTTTTCATTTTCTGTATTTTACGTTTTCCTTGCAAATTCTTTTTCCGTCTTCCCCTCAGCCTCTTCCCCTCGTTTCCTCTCCCCCCCTTTTACATGAGTGTTTTTTCTTCGTTTGATACTTTCATTTTTTTTTTTTGCCCCTCTCCATTTTAAATTAAGTACGCAGGAAAAGAAACAAAAGACGTTTTCTATTTTAATCCCGGAAAAAGAGGAAGAAGAAAAAAGAAAAAGAAACGTCGACGACGCCGTTTCCGTTTAAATGCAAAAAAATTAAAAAAGAGAAAAGCCCGGGCAGTTCTTTTCTTTCTTTTTTTTTTTTTTTTTACTCTGAATAGAACCCCCATGGGACACCCTCTCAGGGAGGTTGCCTTTTGTTACATTACAAGCATATGTCCGAAAAAAAAAGAAGAGGATGCTTTTTCCGAAGCATTTTAATCCCACTTGAAGCTGAATGGAAGTTAAATTTAATCACCTTCCTCGAGAAATCCCAGGTTTTTGGGGGCGGAGGTGGTATCAGAAACGCGATATGTACGCCTCCGTGATCTTTATTTTAAACTAGTAAAATTTTACATCGTTCGAAAAGTTTCAAGAACAACTTGAATGAACTCGGAACACGTTCACGGTAAACACTTTCGCGCGAACGGCTTAAGTTAATCCTCGTTCTAGTCTCTCGCACTTAATCTTTGCTTTTATTAAGCCGAAACTAGACTATGAGATGGAAGGGATGAAAAAGATATATCGAATCTCCCGAAGATTTCGCCTGACTTATTGACTTTCCCTCTCCCTCTCCCTCTCTCTCTCTCCTCCTAAGCAACATAGTGACCGATATATGGTTGTCGGTTTCAAGAGTTTGCAATTGAGGAGTAGTATCAGAAGGCCCATTTAGATACTTGACGCTTCAGAAGAGAACGGGACATCTACAATATGATGGGGATGGCACTGGTGTTACATTTCATTCAGAAAAAGCCTGTTTTGGCAGGGACAAAAAGAAGTCCATAAGTTTCCGAAAATTCTCTTCCGCACAATTGAGTTTACAAAAAAGAAACAATTGCCAATGGTTTGCCGAAAAGTGAAATGATGGTCGAAACTACCTTATTTCGACCCGATGTCTATTTGATAAAAAATATGCCACCGACTGAAATGAAAATTTGAAGGTCTATGCTGGTTCCTACAGACATATGCAGATCTGTGCAAGTTTATGCAAGTCTCTACAAGAATATGCAGGTCCGTGGAGATCTGTGCAGGTCTATGCAGGTCTGTGCAAGTCTACGCAGATCCATGCAGGTCTGAGCAAGTCTACGCAGATCTATACAGATCTGTGCAGGTACATGCAAGTCTGTGCAAGTTTATGCAGGTCTGAGCAAGTCTAAGCAGACCCATGCAGGTCTGAGCAAGTCTACGCAGATCTATGCAGATCTTTGCAGATCTTTGCAAGTTTGTGCAGGCCTATACAAGTCTCTACAGGTCTGTATAGGAATACCCAGGTATTCAGTTGGACGAAGAACCGAGGCAGAGGCAGAGTAATCACTCCCTGGTACGACGATATAATGAAAGCGTCGAATTTAACTATTGCGTCGCCTTGATGCGAAGAAATATTAATTCGTATGCGTAAATTTATTATTTCCCTTTTCTCTCGTTTTCCCGTTTCCCCGATGTTAAGGAAAGAAAAAAAATTTGAATATGCGTGACTAGAGAATTTGCTCCCAGTTTGAAGTGCCTTTGAAAAAAAAAAAAAAGAATCGATAAACTTGAAAGTCAAAGGCACACTGGAGTCACAACGAAACGAAAATGTCTTTAATAATGTATCCAATCAAATAATTCTTTCTTGTTTTCTTCCTTTTCGCTAACGGCTGTTTCAACTTTTTGATTTCGCTTTGAAAATGTTTTTAAAAAAGATGTGACTTTTTCTTTGACAACTTAACTGAAGCTTATTTTACCATGTTCCATGCAAATTAAAATGTAAATTGTTGACTTTTTTTTTCCTGCTTTTATTTTTTTTCGGGGCCAAAGGGGAATCAAACAAAACGAAATAAAATAAAATGAAGTAAAATAAAATAAAATAAAATGTGTAATATAATCAGAATTGTATTTCCGAATAAAAAGCATTGAAATGTAAGGGGATAAAAAAAAGATTCCTTTTTGCAAAGATTAATTTCAAAATTTTGACTTTGAACAATTCAAAGCGTACAAAAGAAAGTCTGGCAAGACATTGTTAAATGATATTTATGATTATTTTTTTAATTCTTCCTTGGTCCAGTTTGGGTAGATTTTAATGCGTCGGAGATCAACTGTCATATCTCCGTCGTAAATATGATTGGAGATAGTCTGTTTCGACGTTTCGTGAAAATGTCATGTGAACGCAACTTTATGCCAAAATGAGCGTGTAAACTTGTGGTCACATGACTTTAGTAAGAACTCGAAAAATACTCTTTAATAAGGAGTCCGATCATATTCTCGATGGAGATATGTCAGTGGACCTCCGTCGCACGGAATTCTTGTTGTTGAACCTGGCGCATGTGTTCCTGTCTTTGATGACCAAAATTTTCCTCTTCATATGTGTACTGACAGGTAGAAGTTCAATTTAAGAGATCAACGAATATTCTATTGGATTTTCTGTTGCGCCCAATGAGAGTTCAATGTAAACTATTTGGTAGAGGTCCCTATGTTGGTCATGAAAATGTATACCCAATATATACCAATTCTATACAAAATGTATACAAATTAAAATGTTATACATTTTGATGACCAACATAGGGACCTCTACCAACTATTTGAGAGTTTGATGTAAACTATAGTTTGTGTAAAAGAGAGTTGTCGGGATTTGGAACTGGAGGTTAATGTCCAGTTTTGAATCTCGACAATTCTCTTTTACATAATAGGAATGATAATCTTCATAAGTACAAAAATAAGTCAAAGAGTTAGTTAGACACCTAAAGGAGAGAAGAGATAAAGCAAAGCAGGCCTCGTCTTATAAATACGACCACAGCTCAGGGTACGCGAATGAGGAGGGAGATATCTAAAAGGTGCCCGGTATTCTGGTCTACGTGAAACTGATCTACTGAAATCGTAGACCAGTTTCCCGTAGACCAGATTCATGTAGATCAGTGTCATAAACCGATGTAGAAACTGGTCTATTTTTTTAAACTAATTTGTTATGGGTGTGATCAATAGATAAAGGAACGAAAAAAATAATTAACCAAAAAGGGGCATTGAAATTAAAAATACATTGAAGTAAAGAGAAAGTAAATTTTCTTGCAGATTGGTTGTTTGAATTTCGTCGCTAAAAACTGAAAAATGCTCGGCGGTTTCCTTCTTTAGCCACTGGTGTCTAAAATATCTGGAATTCAAAATAAAAGTGTTGAAAATTTTCCTAGTTTCTTTCTGACAAGCTCGTTTCTTACTTAAAAATTACTGCAGCTTGTTTTTTAAAACGGTTCTTCAGAAAATAACGCTCGACAATGTCGGTTCCTTGAGCAATGTCTTCCACCTTTAAACGAGCGAGGTTCAGGAGCATTTTTACCCCCTTTCTGATTTTTTATTGTGCCTATAAAGATTACTGTAGCCCCAATTTTTGATTTTTTTCATAATCGCCTAAAAATTAGAAAAAATACAGTTAATTTTAATGCAACATAAAGACTTGTTAGTAACAAACCTGGGAAAAATGAAAGAGGCAGCCTTTCTTTTTCGCCGTTGGAAAGTTTCTCCTCACGCTTTTGGAAATCGCATTTTCGTAGTCACTCATTATCAACTCAGGGAAGAAATCATGCTTCTCTTGCAAATAAGTAAATAATAAATCGTAGAGGGGCGTCGTCCTTGCTGACATCATAGTGTAAGCTAATGGGAATGCCTTGAAAGAAGAAAAATTCAGAATTAGAAAAAAAAAAATAAATAAATGAATTACAATCTTACATGATTTTTCTCCACCCCCATTATAGTAAATAATTGGCTTGAAGCTGGAATTAATGGCCGCATTTTGAAAGTACCGTCCATTAAAACTTTTTTGTGGCGAAATAAATCAAGGTTAGGCTTGACAGTAAACAGAACAATCATTTGCTGTCCGCATATCAAAGTAGCATCATAAAACGCAGTTTTATTGAGATTTTGGAACTGACTTTTTAATAAAGCATCTTCGCAGGCGTCTAAATTTGGCGGGTACGGGGGTAAAACTTTCCTTCTTTTCTTATATAACGAGCTGTACTTTTTAACGTAGCTAAACTCAGCAGCCACATCTTCATCGACTCTAAAATTTTGAATTATACATGACATTAAAATAAATAGGTCATATACAGTTATGAAGCATGAATGGGGGAAAAAAAAAATAACTCACTTATTGCACTGTTCATCAAAAATAATTTTAATATCTGCGGATTCCGTAATCACCCTTTTATCTAATTCTGCGTTAAATTCCTTTTTTTGTAAAAACTTTGGATCTGGGTCATGTGAATGCTCCTTAAGTTGTTCCATACAGTATTGAGTGTCCGAATTACCATTTTCACCATCAACAAATTCAAATATTTTCGCACTACCTTTACAATTTAATTCCTCCTGTATATACAACGAGCGTTAAAATAATTTTGTTTGACATTTTGCCGATTTTTCGTGTAAGTAAAATTTTTTCTGTATCGAAAAATAAATTAGAATTTTCCCTTTGCCCCGAAACTTTAATCACCGACATTTTTAAACGAATTAAATGCACAGTAACTCAATTAATTTCATTCTTTCATTGAATCAAGCTTTGACAAAACGTGTTTGAAAGCATAATGAAAGCAGTTAACAAGGTGCTGTGTGCGAAAGTACCTATGAGCTGCCTTTCGCTGTAAGTGAAATATAGGACAATTTGTTTAAGAAGTTGGTGTTCGCGAAGTACCGATGAGCTGTCTTTCACTGTAAGTGAAATATAGGAGTACTATTACTCGATTCATAAAGGTAAATAATTAAAATTAAAATTAACTTTAAAAATAAAACTAGAAAACCACCACAAGTCGTTCATGTAGAGTCAGCGATAATGATTTTCTTTACTTCAATGTATTTTTAATTTCAATGCCCCTTTTTGGTTAATTATTTTTTTCGTTCCTTTATCTATTGATCACACCCATAACAAATTAGTTTAAAAAAATAGACCAGTTTCTACATCGGTTTATGACACTGATCTACATGAATCTGGTCTACGGGAAACTGGTCTACGATTTCAGTAGATCAGTTTCACGTAGACCAGATTCTCTAGAGCCATCTAAAATTAAAATTTTTCTTTGTAAATCGAGTATTAGACGAAACAGCAACTGAGATTCAAAACTGAACCTTAACCTCCAGTTCCAAATCCCGACAACTCTCTTTTACACAAAGTATAGTTTACATTCAAACTCTCAAATAGTTGGTAGAGGTCCCTATGTTGGTCATGAAAATGTATTCACTAAAGCTACTTAAAGTGGAAAAAATAAACAGTTCCCAGATATCATTTTGAATTCATTCGACATCCTGTTGATTGTCCATTAGATATCCACAGGTTATCCAAACCCATGGGATATCCATAGAACGGCCAAAGGGCGTTTTTTGGATCGGTGGAATCATAAGTCAATCCAATGGACGTCCTCGGGACTGAATAGAGTTGGCTGTCTGGGTTTGCTTACTGTACTTTTATTTTCCCTTCGTGCAAGTAGTCTTACTTAAAAATGATTGAGGCCACCAGTAATTTTTAAAAAATGCCCTGATGGTTGTGCAGACTCCGTAAGTTGCTGATCTCGCAGATGTTTCTTTGCTTTTGACGGAAAAATTCTCAACTTTTGTATTAGCTACCCTGAGTTAAAAAATTAATTTTGTCATCGGTGCTGACATAGGTGATGCGGTTGTTCTTCTAGAAGGTACTTTTCTGGGCCTTCAACTTCCATTAATTTAGTGGTTTATTTGAAAACATTTGTTTTCTTTTAAAAAATGAAGGGTAGCACCGGGATTTTTACAGAGCAACACCAAGGCCGAATGTTCCTTGATTTACCGCTAACTGTAAAATCCGTCGTGCTTTCCCCCCTCCAAACGAAAACAATTAACCAACTATAAATCGGGGGAATTAATTAGTTTTTAAACGTCTGGCAAAAGGATCCCTTCCATTACCGGATAATTTCCAAACGTTTAATAACAATATTTTAAATGTATCTCTCCCTTAAGGTGAACATTAATTTCCTCTCCCTTGGGTTAATATTTTTGTCATGAAGGAAGATGATGAATATTACCTGTCACCACGTCTCTGACATACATTACCCCCACTTCTCCTCAAAATATTTTTCTCCGCATTCAAAGATTATGACATTTGAAATGGAGGGAAAGTATGATTAATTACCGTGAATTGCAAAAACCTCGTCTAAATAATCGATACTTGCAGCAGCGTCAGAAAAGAAGAAAAAAATATATATAATAATCGTAATTTCACTAAGCGATGGCTCTTTTTTAAAGCTTAAATTTCATTTCTCTCGATTTTTTTTTTTCTCGTCACAGCTTGTTTCCTAAAAAAAAAAAAGAAAGAAGAACTCATATATTACGGTCTTAAACATCGGGATGGTATATGGGCTGAGTTTGAAAAAAAGTTTTTCTTTAAGTTTTGTAGCTGAGTTGAGTTCCTCATACCTCTCCAGGATGTTTATTGGGTAAAGGAAGGAAATTCTAACGCTTTTGCCTCTGCGTTGAAGGCTCCTTTTAAATTATCTAAGACTTCCTTTTTCCATTGCTGAGAACATTAAATATTTGGCGAACATAGAGGTAATAATCTGAAGGTGTACAGCCACAAGCAAGGTTCCCTTCTCCTCATTGATATATATATAAAAGCGATGAAAAGAGAGAGAGAGAGAGAGAGAGGAAAAAACGGGAACGGGGGATGTTTTCCTTTTTTACTCGTCAAGATCTTTCCTCTCTTTCAGACGGAAAAGGTATCATTAAAGAAAATTGGATTATTTTTTTTTTTTTAAATCCTCCATTCCTTTTCCCATTTTTCCCTTGTTTCGACTTGAGAAAAAAAAATGTACAAGGGGTAAATTATTTTAATAAGACGAAAAAAAAAAAAAACAATGAAAGCAGACAATTTTTAAACGTTATTTCGAAGGTCGGAGATATAAAACACTTGAAAATTTCTGGATCTGTTAACTCGGGGAAGAAATCTTTGAGTATATAACCATTAACGAAGTTAACAACTGCCTCCGCATAAGGTGACACGAAAATTAGTTTCGAACTCAGTTTTCGCCAGACAAACAATAATCAACGTCCCATAAAATTCTCTGTTGGTTTTCGTACGTATAGATTAAAATCTCTCTTAACGAGTGTAAGATAGGACTAGATTAGATTAAAACGCACTGCGACTGTGCAATGTTGTTAAAAGGATTTAATTTAAAGCGCTTAATTGTTCGGGTGCGATTAGTTTGAAACATTTAAATTTTATTTAGAAAAAAGAAAGAAACGGAGGGCGGAAATCGGATTGAAAGAAATGATAGGAAACCTTTTTGCAGGAACAGGAATTCGGGTTCTTAATTTTGGAGAGGGGGCGCAGCCCAATAGTCTGATTCAATTATCAATAAATAAACAAACAACCACCAAGACTACTATTAAAGTATTGTCTCCTTAAAGTACTGTCGGTTGTTACATAGAACCGTCATGGTAAACTGTCCCTGTTAGATAAAACTGTCACTGCAGTTACATAACATTGTCACTGTCGCCCGTGATTGAGTATATATCGAGGGGTTCGGCACTCCCGCATTTCGGTGTACATTTGATAATGCATTACTTTTGCATTATGTGCATTACATTGCATTACGATGCATTACATTGCATTACATTGCATTGCGATGCATTACATTGCATTACATTGCATTGCACCGCATTACATTGCATTACACCGCATTACTTTGCATTACACCGCATTACATTGCATTACCTTACAATATGAAACTAGGCCCGAGCAAAAACTTCTTTTTTTTTTTTTTTTTTTTGTTCTTTTGTATTACAGGTATACAATTTAGGGTGCGAAATAATTCAATCGGGGGCACTGACTTGTGTCTGTCAGTTTGATTTTTATTTCTTAAATGTTTTCAAGCTTCACTTAGCTTTCTTTTTTTCATGGACCACAATTCTTTTTTATTTATTGCTGGGTGTCTTTATGAAAATCTTGGTACAATAATATTTCTGAAAACTCGGCCATGCGTATTTTAATTTGAATATTTTTGAACTATCAGGTTTTTTTATAGTTCCTTTGTATTTTTCATTTCGTTTGCATTTTGTTTCTTGTAACTGACAATCTCAGTTGCATTGGTCAGTGCAGTCAATGACTTATCCATTTTAAAGTGTAAAATTTTGATCAAAGGATTTAAGCAGCAAGTTTTAAAATGACTGAGGCAACAAAATTAGATTAGCTTTTAAAAAAAAAACGAAGGATTCGAAATTTCCGCATTTCAGAAAGTATTTAAGGAAACTTCAGCGAAATCCTAGGAAATAAATACGAATGCCATTCGCACATCTCCTTCTTAATTTTTTTTTACTTTTAATGTAAAGCGACAAATAAGTTCAAAAGTAATTTTTAGTCGAATTTTTTCTTTTCCTTGAAAAAGAATCATTTTTACCTTAAAATCTATGATTCTACAACTATATAATTTTTGCTTACTTTTTTTTTCCTAAAATAATTATGAAGGAGATTACGAAAATCTTATGTGACACAGAAAATGGTTCACCTAATGCTTACGTTTGCTTGCACCGGGACAGATTGGTTCGAAGAAAGCTAAATTTTGTAAATGTAATTCTTTCGGGCCCCTTACCTTAAAAACTGAGCTCACATTCATTTCCTAAAGGTTTGTAGTTGCAAAAAAAAGTTGAAAATTATCAATTTTTTTTTTTTTTGTTTGTTAAAAAAGCAGCAATCGTCAAAGTGATTTTTCTTAGTTAAATGAGATTAAGAAATTTTTTATACAACTTAAAAAAAACGTTGGATAAATTTAACCTGAAAAAAGCTGAAGGAAAATTAAAAGGTGATTTTAAATTTAAAAAAAAAAAAACATTTCATGATTCAGTGTAGTAAATCAATTTTTTTTTTTTAATTAGTAATTTTATCTTTTATGTTTTCAAGTATTATCTTGTACAAGCTTAGAACTTGATTATCAAAAGTTAATTGCCCATCTACTTTTGCGGGAGGAGGAGATGAAGAAATATAATTTTGCATATCGTAAAAAATAGATCCAATTTCTTTCGTACGTTGTAGTTTCCCCTTTGCGTCTATAGTAAACCAAGCGGCAAGGCATCCTAGTCCTTTTCCATTTTCCTTCGGTGCTTCAATAGGTGCTTTTAAAGCTGAGAAACGTCTAGCTTTGTGGGTTTTCCCTGAAAGGTAAGCAAAAGCCAAAATTTTGCCGACAATGATGCTATTTTTGATGCCCTTAAAAAAACACCAATCCCCAGCTTCTAAGTATTCTTGTTTTCCAACACCAGAGTTAATTTTTTTTTTTGTTGCTATAGGATTTGGAGCTTTCACCCTTAACAAGCGGTCGCTACTTAAAACATTTTTTCCTGAACTAAGAAGCCAACAAAAAGTAGACTTTTTAATTCGAACCTTTTGGCCGTTTTCCCTCGTCATTTCTACAAATAGTTCTTCAGAATCAACATTTGTGGAAGTTGAAGATTCTGAAATTGACAAATAATCTTCCAAATCTTCTTCTACTTCAATATCTGAACTTTCCAACTCTTCCTCTTCTTGTTCTTCTGCCTCGCTGTTCTCCTCGTCATCGGATTCCTGAATCATTCCCGTCAACCCCTCCCTCCCGTTGTAAATTGATTCGTCTTCAAAAGACATCCCAAGATACTCTGCCAAACATAATGCGTCCGCTTTCGCTACCTCTATCATCTCGCTTATCTCTTCATCTTCTGGCATAGCAAAATTTATAAAATCCACATTTTTTTCTTTGGAAGTCCTGTGTGATTGAGGAAAAGAAAAGGAATCTTTTAAATCCTGTTCTATTTTACTTTGTAGATCGATTCGCTTAGTTCTGTAAAGAAGCTCCAATATACTGAAATTGACAACAGTAGATTGTGTAGTTGTCATAGAACGAGCGGATCTAAAAAAGCTTTCACATGGCTGGCTACCGTACAGCCATGGGAGAAAAATTTCTTCTCCGTAGTCCCTTACTTTTCGGATCTGGTGTATTAAGGCATGGGCGTTGAGTTCGATGCAAGTATATGAATTTGACGAAATAAAATTTTTGCTGACGGAATCTTCGTTCTCATCCAACCACTGCCTCCAATATCGTAAAAAAAAGACCGTTTTCCAAATTTCGTAAATTCTTTCTAATGGTTTAAGTTTGCGATCGAGGAAAGATGCGAAAGCTGATTTGGAAATTTGAATGTATACTACAGTGGCGTCGGAAGAAATTACATTCTTTATTAGCTGGGTCATAACCCTATCATCGCAAATTTTCTCCATCGCTCTAAAATTCATTTTATCTTTGCCATCAATGTCGTTCATGTTTAAGTGATGGAAATCCTTGTCAACGTTTTGAATTAATATCTTCAAATCAGTTTTCGAAACAAAAAAATTACCCATGGGTAATATTTGGGAATCCTTTAATAGTCGGGTTCTCAGTTTAGTTGCGATGTGTGTCGGATCCTGAACATAAACTACATCTGGGTTCAAATTTTGCCAAAACCAACTGCTCCAAGCGTGACGCGTGTAAGTCACTTGAAAGCACTTGATTTTCATAGCCTTTAATAATTTTGTATCTCCGTCTGCAGAAAATCCGCTGATAGTGATTCCTACATTGGCTGCGTTCTTTAACAACCATGCCCATCTATTTATAACATCAGAGTGTGTGAATTTGTTGTCCAAACTAAAAATTGACAAACAGAACGCTGTCGCTTTATGGCTCAAAGGCTGAGCCATAAAGCAGTATGCATTACCGGCGACTGTTTTCTCTTCAAAATACTTCTTTATAACATCGGCGGATGTTGCTGGATAAGAATTTTGTTTGGGGATACCGTCGTCCGTTAGGGGTAAAGCAAATCCAACGATTTCATTATTTTTTGCATCATATTGTATTCGGCCAGTAATTCGCGTGGCATCCTCTGAAATCCAAACTCTCAAAGGACAATTTTCTGCTTTAAGGTAAGATTTAAGTGAAGGAAATCGGAACTCCCCTTCAAATATTCTTTCAAGTGAAGAAGCCATAGTCCTATCAATAGTCCGGAAAGCTGGAAGAATATTTTTTAAATTACAAAGCAAAGTCCCGTAACATTTTCGGCCGCCTATCATAAATATGTAAGATGCAAACAGTTTTAATGCTTTAGAATATCTTGCTCCGCCGTTTTGAGATCCTGCATTTTTTTGAGCATTTTGAAAAAGAATTTTCAGAAAATGATTCGTATTTTCGGGAATTAGTTTAGGTGAGCTTTGAAAACGGGTAGCTAAAGACGCATTGAGATCCTTTCTTAATTTTGAATTTTCGATCAGCAATTGCTCAACTCTATTCACAACTTCGAAATATTCCGTAATTTTTGGTGTTCCTGTAGAACTTTCTTGTAATTTTCTTTTGCCTCTCTCTAAGCGACTGTACGTTGTCTGTTTCCATTTACTTATTAAGTTGGGGTTTGCATATTTTCCTAACTGCCTCGGAACCCCTATCGAGCAGCTAGATTTCAAAAATCCTGTTTGTTTTTGGAAGCATTGGGCGAAGAAATGGTGTCTGAGCTTGAAACTCTTATCTTTTTAGGAGGAGAAAAGATAGTTTCATTATCAGAACCTGAATCTGAATCTGAAATTATACGTCTGTTTATAATTTTTGGAGCAGTCACGTTTTCATCACTTTCATTTCCCGAAGAATCTAATTGAATAAATGGTTCTTTTTCCTCAACCTTTTCCTCATTGTTTTCTAAAATTGCTAATTCATTAGATTTGTTTTTCTTTTCACTAGTTTTGGTACTTTTTTTATTCCGTTCCATTTTTGATAAAGGGAGTTTGCTCATTCCGGACCGTAGATTTACAATTTTTTTAACTAAATTTTCTTTGGCTATTTCTTGAAGCTTCTCTCCGATTTTTCGTTTTTTCGCTTCTATATCGAGTTCCTCTAATTTTTCGTTTTCTTCGTCATGTATTCTTTTTTCTGATATTTTTTGAATATCGCTTGAATTGGGGTTTAGTTGTTGAGAATTTACGGGAGCTGCTCCAGAAAAAGAAGTCGAAGGTTCGACGTCGCTAGGCCCTGTTATCTTGTCTGAATCACCATGAATTTGAACAACGTTTTTAACATTGGCTGTCGTTTTCGAAGCGGTTAAGTTTTTTTCGAACATTTGAATTAAGGTTGTTTGACTAGCATTAGTTTTCTCTGTAGAATGAGCTACGACATGCTTTCTCTTAAAATGGGTGTAAAAATTTGACTGTACCCATCTATTATTTGTTTGAGATAGTCTGATAACCGTTTCGCTGCACTTGCCGATGTTGCAGCAGACTTCGGCAATGAGTGCTCCCTTTAGGTCAGCGTTAACAACGACTTGTAACCCATTATCAAATTCATTCGGAGTGACGTCACTGTTGCTTCTTGTTGTTTTCATATGTTTTACCAATGACTTTTTTAAATTCGCTGCTTCAGTTGCTAATGTGTCTCCAGATATTGATACTGATTTATTAGATGAAGGCTAGAAAAGAAAGAAAAATAATTATTTAATCTTACACAAAATAGGTCAAAATTTTTACGTGTTATATCGGTTGTTAAAAAATATTTTTTCAGCTTTAAATGCAAAATGTTTTTCGCAGGTGTAATATAAAGTAACTTTACGATTTAATTAAAGTAATCTTACCGTTGGATGCACCGTTGGATAACTTCCCAAATTGGATGCACTTTTCTTCTGACTTTTTTTCGGCTCTCGTGCTTTCAAAAACGTTTGCTTTTTTAATTCCTGGACCAGATGATTAAGTAGCACTTTGTGTCCTGGCAAAATTTGAAACTCTTCTGGCTTTGTCGCAAAAAATCCGAAGTATTCGCCGTATTCTTCTTTTTTTACTAAGTTCGATTGCAAGACCGTAGTTCTAGCGAAGTTTTCTACCTCCTTCAAACGAATTTCGTCAAGTTCCTTTAGTGAAATTATATTGTCGTATCCCATTAACGTTAAAATCTTCACCAAGTATTTTGGAATTTCTATATTAAGTTCCTTCTCTAATTGTTCCCACAGGGTGACCTATAAAAATTAATAAAATTAATTTTTTTTCCCTATGAAATAATTATATTATACTAATTATACTAAATTATATTATACTATATATATTATACTAATTATATTATACTATTTGTATATAAAAAGCATTTTTCATTTTATGCTAATTTCAGACTTTTGGTCAGATCTAAATTTTGTAAATATTTAAAAATAGTTAATTGGCTACCCTTCTTAGTGATAGTACTGGGTATCATTAAATTATATATATCTATCTCGGCTTTACATGAGTTTTGGTCCTAATTCGCGGGTTCAAAGGTATCTGATAGAATCAAAGATCAGTTTAGTTGTAGTTGACATCTTATTGTAATCTTTAAAACATTTAACCCTTTGCTTACCGGTGGCCCTCCATCGAGGAGGGCCATTCGCAAAAATGTCGTTCCTTATCAAGGGCTCCCTACAGGGGCCACTTGTTAAAAAAATTCATGTTTGATATAATTGATGGATGATAATTGCAGGGGGCTAAAAATGTATGTACTTATGTAAATTGAGCCGAGGATTTCGAATATAAACTTAAAATTTCGCTACAACCAAAATTCAAAATGGCGGGTGACTAATTAAATTGGTTACTTAAAAACTCGTTCAATTAATATGCTAAAAATCTTATAAAATAATTATTTGCGATAATAATACCAATTTGAAATTTTCGATAATTCAAGTATTGTCAACCAAGAAGATTCCGCCGAAGCCTAGCTTGATTTTCTCGCTATATTTAGTTTATGAAGGGATAAATAGACGAGTTAATACCTGGAAACATTTTTTTTTTGAAAAGGGAAAGTGATGTCCATCAAAGAGTGAATAACAATAGGGATATTTCCGGCGGGGTTGGGTCGTTTGAAAACATCTTTAAAAAAATAGTAGCATGTATGTTAAACTTAAGGCACAAAAACCCATTTTACAATAAATGGTTCTTTTCCAAAAAAATCTAAAAATTGTATTTTTTTTCTTTCTCTTAAAAGAAGGTTTAATTTTGAAAAAATATCAGATTTGAAATCCGGGCCCTCTAAAACCCCTAGACTGAAATTTTATTTCATTAGTACCCTCTGAATTACTTCCAACGCATAATATATTTCGTTCCGTACTCATGTAATACGAGCCTAAATTCAATTTTGCAAGGGACATTATATTGTTTTCCAAACAATTTTCAATTTGTTATATTATAAACAATCTCTAAAAAGCGGAGAAATGTTTCTTTTTTTAAGAGATTGAAATTATTATTCATCAAAATATAATGAATGGGCTTCGAATTAAAATATAAGTAACAAGCGATAATTATTCATATTGATGGAAAAGTACTGTTTTATTATATTCAACAAATCAGAAATTGGGAATGTAAAATCGGATTAGTCAAAGATCAAACAAAGGCCAACCTTTAGTGAGATTTGAAGTAAATTTAGAAATCGATATTCGTTCTTTAGATCGTAGTAATATACAAAAATGGATTGAAGAATTACCGGTCAACGATCCCGTCAAAGCGGACAATGCTTATTCACCGGACACTCATTCATCAATAAAAACATTTTGCGAATGAAACAAGTAAACAAAAATCATTTTATAAGAAGTTTCTTAATCAAAACAAACGATTTTAATTGCAAGAATAAGCCTTTATCTGAGACTATATATGCTATATGCCACATATTAGCCTAATCAGCCTAAAGGAACTAAAATTTCAATTTTGTCTAAAATTGAAATACCTACATGTTAATGTCAACCAAAAGTAGAAATTAGCATATCAGGGTGAATTTTCAATTTCGTTCCTATTCTTGTCCTATGCATTTATTTCATAAAAGGGCGCATTAAAAAAATTTTTTTTTACGTAAATTTATTAAAAGCATCATAATTAATGAAAATGTATGGTTATAGAATTTTCTGATAAATTTTAAGTCCCGAATTTGAAGCCTGAACATGCAATTTCTCACCTCCGTGGCGTGTCCCCACTCCGAGTTGCATAATGCATAGCAGAAGTAACCCTTTTAAGATATTTTTTTTTATTATTTTAGTGATTGATAATGGTTTTACAGCTCAAAATCTTCAATGTTCACAGAAAAAAAATTTTTTTTGGTTCACATAAGACGCGTACGGTGACGATGAAGTGGTGTCTCTATTTTTTTCCTCACCTCCGTGGCTCAAATTTTCGACCTGAAATTCCCGCGCAAAATAGCGAATCCTTCAGTGTCATTAAATTCAAAGGAAAACACTGTTACCCACATCTCAAATATTCAATATTTTGATGTCAAACAATGTCGGTGTTTGAAATTGGAAGTATATTAAATGTGTAATTATTGGTCAGGTACGTGTTGACAATTGATTTCTCACCTCCGTTACCAGAGCTGAGCCCTAAAATAAGTTGCGGAAAAAAAAAATTCTGGAAAAATATTGTTAAATATGAAGTAAATGACTCGCAAAATTATTCTCGAAATTTTAACCCTATCTGGTTAATGCTGGTGCTCAATTTCATATGAAGTTCTCACCTCCGTGGTTTCTCACCTCCGTTACCATTTTAGCGCTCAGCTGTTTTAAAGCGAAAAAGAGGGCTTGAGCGGGTTTAAAATTATTTTGGGAAGTGAAATATTATTATGCTTTGATTTGTGATGATTTATCAAGAAAATTTTTGCTACTCTAAGCTACTCAAAAATCCTTCAAATGGGTCAACATTAAAAAAAAAGTTACCGTAACAAAAACTTCAAATAGAGGTTATTATGCAGTCAACTAGTTGCAATAACTAATTTTTTACTATTAATTTTTATTTTATTTTACTAGTCTTGTTTTTGTACTCATTTAATTTTTTTTCGTTCATATTTTATGCAAAATATTTTTTTTTCAAGTTAAATTAAAGAAAACATTAAAAACATTTAAACTTCCTCGATTATTACCGTAGAAACTGAAGATAAACTTCAAAACCTCACCTCCGTGACTAATTCTCACCTCCGTTACCAGCAAAACTCCCTACCCCCTTATCTCACCCGAAAAAGGTAAAAGTGTTGGACCACTAATATTAACGTACTCTAATACCCCTAAACCAAAGATCTGATGAAAAAAAAAGTGAAATTTAAAAAAAAAATTCAGTAAAAATTTTCAGGATTGAATTGGAACGAAATTGAAAATTCACCCATCACTGTTTTAGTTTAAATTGTAACATATAAAATGAGAAACTTACCTTAGGTTTTTCCGTATCCATATTCTTCGAACTGATGCACTAAAGTCACTTGTCAAAAACAGAAGTGTAAAAACCATAAATTACTTTCAGTGGTTCAAACTGATATGAAAAGACCGAAAATCTGGATACTTTCATCTAGATACTGTAGATGGTTAAAATAGGAGGGGGCTTAAAATATGCAGGCCTGTATAGAATCCTGGTAGCCAATCACAGAAATACAAATCTAGAAAAAAGGAAGTTAGAAAAGGCCAAAAGGAAAAAAAATTGTCGGTGTAATTACAATGAAAAGGAATTCTGGGAAAAAAGAATAATTTTTAAAAAGCCTGTGAAAGAGATCATTCAAAGGATGAAAGGGTCATCGGCTTCGAAGAAATCTATAGAACAATAGGTAATCTAACCCAGCCTAGCTTAAATCAGGTAGACTGCGAGAGCTCACAGAAAAAAAATTCCATGAAAAACTCGAGGTTCAAGGAAGTTGTTAAGTTCACAAACAAAGGGTTCATTTCAATTCCAATTTTCGAAGGTGATTTTCTGTGACTTTTTTCTTCAAAAACACTCCGGAAAGAAAACTTTTTTGCACATCCAATTTTTCATCTCATTTTCAAATAATTGCTAAACTTACGTTCAGAGTAAGCTTTATCTAAACTGACTGATAAAAAGGCAATATAATGTTTACATTATCTAAATAATCGCATTACGGTACAAATCAACTCACCATAGGTTTTCCATAAGCTAAACATTAATTTTAAGAGGAAGATTTTCAGTTTTAATTGTGTGCATTACTTTTGCATTACTTCGCATTTCATGCATTACTTTGCATTACAATGCATTACATTGCATTACAATGCATTACTTCGCATTACAATGCATTACTTCGCATTACAGTGCATTACAATGCATTACTCATGCATTTCAGGCATTACACGCATTACTTTATTTTTGCATTTCGGTGTACAAATAATTTTGGAGTGCCGAACCCCTCGGTATATATTAATAGTAGTCTTGGTGGTTGTTTGTTTATTTATTGATAATCGGGTTTTTAAACCTTTAATGGACTTTAATTTTTGAAGGTCCGGAACCTCGAACCTTACTCTGAGTTGCACAAAATTGTCACGGTTGTTACATAAAACACTTACAACAGTTGGATGAAGCCATTAGGAAAATATTGTAACGGTCGTTACCTAATTCTGCGACGACGGTCGCTTACTTAAAACTGTCGGTTGTTACATAGAACCGTCATGGTAAACAGTCGCTGTTAGATAAAACTGTCACAGCCGTTACAACATTGTCACTGTCGCCCGTGATTGAGTTTATTGATCGAATTTGGGTTTGTAGACCTTAATGGACTTTTTATTTTTTGAAGAACCGGAACCTCAAACCTCACTCTGAGCTGCATGAAATTGCCACGGTTATTTTTATTTTTTTTTTAGGAGGGAAAATTCGGAATAGAGTGGAAAGATCGAAAAAAATTTTCGAGAAAAATTAACAACTCGTACCCATTACCAACTCGAACCCCCTCCTTCCCGTTTGGCCCGGGCTGTTCTAAACCTCTAAACTAACGAGCTGAGATGTCAGTCTTCTCGAAATAAAACCCTTCGTCACGGTTGTTAAATGAAATACCTACAACGGTTGGATGAAGCCGTTAGATAAAGATGTAACGGTCGTTACCTAACTCTGTGACGGTCGCCTGCTGACGGAAACATACAGTTTTAAAACATGACAGTTTTATGTAATAACCGACAGTTTTAAAACTGTGGGTTGTTACATAAAACTGTCATGGTAGGCAGCCGCTGTTAGTACATAAAACTGTCACAGCCGTTACATAACATTGTCAATGTCGCCCGTGATTGAGTGTATTGATCGAATTTGGGTTTGTAGATTTCAATGGATCTTAATTTTTGAAGAAGCGGAACCTCGAATCTCACTCTGAGTTCAGCTATTTTTAAGCATTGGAACTCAAATTAAAATTTTGCTGTTCTGTAACCATTTAACTACTGTGTCTTAGTCGTTGCATAAAATTGTCACGGTCGTAACTTAAAACACTTACAATAGTCAGATGAAGCCATTCGTTAAAACTGTAACGGTTGTTACCTAACACGATCACGGTAGTTATGTAAATCTGTCAACTGTACACAGAACCGTCACGGCAGTCAGTCGCTGTTAATAATCCTGTCACACCCGTTACATAGAATTTTCACGTTCGTTACATAAAACTTACTCTTCTGGCTGGATTGATTTTTTTTTTTTTGGCGGAAGGCAACTTGATTTCTGCATTCTAATCTTCGCCGTAAGTTTTTTCTTTTATTTATTTTTATTTTAAATCTTTTAAGTTTATTTTTGTCAGTTCAAAATTGTTTTTTATTCTTTTTTCCCCCGAAGGAAAAAAAATCGTTTGCCGTAAATCACCTAATCCGGAACGAGTTGAAAAACAATAAAAACTTCCTTAAAAATTACCTTATTTTCCTCTATCTTTTTCGCTTCATTCATCAAATTCGATTAAACAGCTCGACCGTTATTAATTATTTTACTTAATAACGAGCTCTCCCGAACCCGAGAACTCTCTCGACGACTTAATAGATTTCCACGTAATTTTTCGAAAAATAATAAGGAAAATCCCCTCCCGAAAAATATTTTAAAACGAAGAAAACGATTATTATAAAGATAAAGATAAAGGAAACTAATAAACAGATTTTTTTGTTCGCTCATCCTAGCGGGAGCAGAGAGCATCGAATTAAGTGTTAATTAAAAACTTTTTTTTTCCCCTTCCTTTTTTTTTTTGTCTGCTATTCATTACATGCTGGTTGACAGTATATAATAATCTTGCTCTCATTAATAATTTTTTTTTCATCTATTGTTTCAACATTTCCTTCTCAGCTGGGCTTCGACTTGTATTTCTCAGAAGCTTTATTTTTATTTTATTTTTTTCTCGCCTCTTTTTTTGACGTCAGATTCCATCTGAACCGTGATAATATCGTCAGCTACTACTCTTTTTTTTTTTTTTTTTTTACTTCCGTCTGTATTATTTTTTTATTTTTTCTCCTCTGTAATTTTTTTTTCCTGACCTAAAATTTTTTTTAAAGTGAATCTAATCTTAAACAAGTGACTCTAGATAAGTTTAATCTGACGTTAATCTGGCTTTTAATGTTGTTCCTTGTCACCGGTTCAAAATAAAAATCTCTTTTTCGCTATTATGTTGGAGACAAATTATCGTCTGTAGAGAACTTTAAGGATCTCGTGTCGTATCGTTTTTCTAAGATTTTTGCTCGAAGATGACGTCATTTCAGGACCGACAGTTGAGAGACGAACGGACAAGCTCTTTATGAAATCGTTTCATAAAAATGTCTCAGTTTTTACTTAAAACCGATTTCATGTAACTGCCGTGACATATGATCGTTGCGTAACGTAACTGCAATGTCTAATTCAGTGACTGAGACAGTTTCATTAGACACTAAGAATTGCACGCAAATATGTCAATGGGTTTTGCATAAAGTTACAATATTCGGATGGAACTCTCACTGCTACTAGATAAAACAGTTACGTTTGTTAAGTAGCACTGTAGCAAGCGTGACAAAAAGACTCTTGGACCACCACGGTCGTTACATTAAATTGTCTAGTATCAGTTTTAAGTTGTTAGGATTGTTCGCGTATCAGTTGTTACATGATCTCGTCATGGTAGTCGGATGAAACTGTCGCCGTTGTATGATTCTGTCATAGCCGTTACATTACATTGTTCCGGTCTTCTCATGAAGCCGTTACGATAAACGCATAAAACATTCACGTTGGTTGCATATGACACTTACCACGGTCATGACAACAGTTACAGCAATTTAGACAAGTTACAGTAACTAGTCACGCACGTTACCTTTGTTGGGTTTTTCTGATTGGTTAAGTAAAGTAGATCATTTTAATGAAACTAAGGGCGTGTCCAATGGATTTCGTGTCACATGGGTAACGGGCTTCGTAAGCTAAATATTAAACCTGTTACCCATGTGACACAAAACCCAGTGGACAAGCTCTAAACTCCTTTTACCGCAAAGATATTGTTACATATATAAGCGAGGATAGATATACATAATATTATGGGATTCCGTTGGGACCGGCATTATAACCGCGCTATAAGCGATTTCGCGTTATTTCCGAGGGCTTTATAACCAAAGTGTACTGAATGCATATTAAAAGTGAACAATCCGTAGTCAAAAAACTTACACACTTAGGCGTTGGTTACATTACTCGAAAATTTTTGTTCGAAGAGTTTCAAAAATTTTTTCTCGATGAAAGTGTTTACACTTTTCGAACATATGTTCGAAAAGTTTCGATGATGTTCGATATGTTTGATGATGTTTGATGATGTTTGATGATGTTTGACGTTATTTTTGGGGTTGTATTATATTTTTTAAATAATGGGAAAATACATATATCATCGGCCGAGTACCCATATTAATATAATACCACCCCAAAAATAACGTCAAACATCATCAAACATTTCGAACATCATCGAAACTTTTCGAACATGTTCGGAAAGTGTAAACACTTTCATCGAGAAAAAATTTTTGAAACTCTTCGAACAAAAATTTTCGAGTAATGTAACCAACGCCTTACACATTAATTACACATTTTTAAGTACAACAACACTTTTTTTATAATCATTTAATAGGTTTTACGTAAAACCTATTCTGTCTGTCTGCTATTTTTTAATGATAAGTAATTTTTTTGAAGAGAAAACTTGAAGGAGTCTCGAGAAGCAATGTCCTTTCCGTCATTAAAAGTCTCCAGCGTTTCGCCATTCCTATGAAATAGGTCTTGTTACGTAAGTTACGGAGTAAACGTCATATCACGTCACGATCATTACAGCAAGAATTTCATCCGACTAATATAACGGTCGTTATAAAATAAAACTTTTGCTGTCATTAGATAGAGCTGTCACGATCGTTACATAAACACTGTAACAGTTGTTACATAAATATGTCCCGGCCATTACTTAACAGTATCACTGTCGTTACTTAAAACTGTCAGTTGTTACGTCGAACCGATGCCGTAGTCAAGCCGTTACGTAACACTTCCACAAGCGTCACAATAAACACATTATACCGTCACGGTGGGTGCATATGAAACTTGTCACGGTCGTAGTTGATTGAAGTCATTAACGGAAACAGTTTCTACTTTAAGCGACGAGAAGGATCTCTTTGTTCAGCAATATGAGAAACCATTCAGTTTTATTCGTTTCCAAGATTGAGAAAAAAAAAGCTCTTGTTTTTTGAATCGTTGAATTTTTACCGGATCTTATTTTTGATGACCTACTTTTTTCGTGTTAGAAAAACAAGACAGATTGATGAAAGGGTTTAATTGACAGAAACCCGCTGGACACCTGATTCGATCTCACTTGATTGATTTTTAAGTTTTTTTCTCACCGAAAAAAAGCATTCCCGGGTTGAGCTGGAGATTACGTTCCATGCGGATTTTCCTTTTTGCGTAGGCGCTTTGATCCTAATTTCAGAAAAACAAAATTGGAATCAAAATTTGAGGCACATACTTCCCGTTCATTTTTAATCTAATTCATAAAGGAAAAAAAATCGTCTTTTCACTTGAGCTATTTTTTTCCAGCTCTCTATCGTCCAAACGTGAGCCCGATGATAATGATATTAAGTCAATGAATTTGCGTGATGGCGTAAAATATTTTTTCCTTTTCTTCTTATGTACTACAGAAGGGAAAAAAAATACAAGAGGAAGCGAACGGATGCGAGCTAAGATCCATTAAAATTTCATTGCTTCAATGCACGCCACAACTATTCTACTCTCTCTGCATTTTCGCATTTTATTTTATTTTATTTAAAATTTTGAAGCAGAATGCTAAATGAGTTTTAAACAATAGGGGTGGGATAGTACTGATTACCGAGCTTTAATTAAATTTCACTCATTTATTACCTGAAATCATTTTGATTGAATGAAAAGCAAAGGATATCTTTTACCGGTATCCCTGATTTCGAAAAATGCGTGAAAAAAATTAACCCGCGGGCAAATAACTGCAATTTTTCGAAATTTAAAAAAAAAAAATCGACGGGGAAGGAAATACATAAAAAGGAAACGAGGTTGATAAATCGATAGGGTTGAAATCAGTGTTAACGACAGGATTGTTTCAAAATTTATGAGTGCGTCTGCAGAATCCAACTTCCTTGTGCAGGGATTACAATTTAAGATCTTTTTTTCGGAGGAAAAAAAAAACTTTTTGTAGGGGGATAATAAACCGTTAATAATTTATGACAAGGTTTAGGAAATGTTATTATTTTTTTTCGATGCTGTAACGCGATCTAGAATTTTTTTGCTGTATTAATTTTAAGCGTTTAAACTCAGGCTGTAGTCATTCAGGTCTTATGTCATCATAGTTTTGAATTTTTACATCCCCCTCCCCCTCCCCGTTCAGCACCGGCGATATTTGGCGATTTTCAGATGAGCTTGTAGGACCAACATCAGATGTATGTAGTCATCTGTTTTGAAGTGTTTTGCAAACAAATCGTAATGAGGCTTGCATGCATATTTATTTTCATTATTTTGGCCTTTCAACACCCCCTCCTTTAGTAAGCAAAAATAGGCTTCCTCTTATGGAGATTTAACATTAGCGTAAGATTCACTTTATTAATCATTATTATTAATCGTAACGATTCCCTGCCATTTTCCTAATAAAATAAATTCCTAATCCATTTCTCCTAAAAACTTTGGTTCCTAAAATTTTTTTTCTGGCAATTTTTAATTTTCCTAAAATTGTTTGATTCTTAAAATAAAATTTTCTAAAATGAATATTTTTCCTTTATTTTTGGAATCTCTAAAATTTTTGTAATAATTTACTAGGCCTATGTAAAAGGTGCGAATTTCTGTTTTTCTATTTATTTTTGTTTTTTAAATTCGTTGGTATTAAAGCTGCTTATTTATTATATCATCCTCTCATCGTCTTCGTACTTTTACAGTTATTCATTTTGTTGTTCCATTTTTATTCGTTTTTATTAAAAAAACAAGGACTAAAAGAAGAACCGAAATTCTCAGCTTTGCCTAGTAAAACATTACAAAAATTGTAGGGATTTAAAAAATTTGGAAAAAGTATTCATTTTAGGAAATTTTATTTTATTTTCAAACGATTCTGTACTAGGCAGATCAACTGAGCTACGTTTATTACAATCCTGCATGGACATAAACTCTTTTGAAGCGTTGCCTGAACTGGTTTTGAACTGCAACGGTTCAAAAGAGTATATCTCCATGCACGATTGTGATGGACATAGCTACTTATCACGTGATAAGTCTCTCTTGAAAATGGCTGTTTGTTTTTATCATTTTTAACTTTTAATTATTTATTGTATTTAAAACTATTTAATATGATTGCTTTTAATCTAGACAAGCGTCTGACGTGTTAGATCATGTTTTTTAAAATGAATTCGATATTTTCGGTTCCGATTTATCGATATTTCGAAGTTGTCGATAAATCATCAACAAAACTATTATATTTTTATAAACAGTCGAAACAGACTTATCTCCAATCATACTTATTATAGAGATACGTCAGTTGACCTCAGATGCTTTCTTATGAAAATTAAATGAGATTTGGAAAGAATTTAGCTGACCCCCACTCCAAAACTTTTAAGGACCCTTATCCGAAACCTTTGAATTTTTTTTTTTAAGGAAATAAGTACAACTTGGAATCATTAAACCAATTTTTGAGAAAATCTTACGGAAACTTTTTTTTCCCTTTTTTTTTTTTTTGTAAAACTTAAAAGTGAATGATTAATGAAGAAAGGAAGGAAGGGGAAAAGAGATAGGGATACGACTAAACTTATCTCCTTTAAAGATTTTATCTTTACACTCTCATAGTTATCTTTCGAAAAGCGACATTTGGAGGCGACATAAAAGTGAATTAACTGGATGAAATCAAGTATGAATGATAAATCTAAGATAATAAAGTAATCTCAAACATAATTTACTGAAAATCTTATCCCATTCAATGGTCTTTTTTAAGTAATAAATCATGTCGATTGCATTTATGCAGAAAAATTTTTTTTAAAAATTTTATTTTCTTCATTCATTTAATATTCCTGAAAATCGTATAATGGTTTTATCCGCATACCTTGAAAAAAGAAAAGAAAAAGAACTTATGCAGACTAAAATTACAAGAGTCGGAAAAGTTACATTCGGAAGAAAGAAAACAGAATTTTTTTTTCTCTTCTCCTACTAACCCATTTTTCACAGCCTTTCACAAACACTCTCAAAAATATTATATAGAAGAACCTAAACGAGATTAGCTAGCATAAAGTAGGGAAAAAAGAAGGAGAGGGAAAGAGAGAATACACGTAACAATAATGCGTTTCAAATTGCAAATATGGATTTTATGGGAATAAATGTTAAATAAATTATTTATTGTTTCCGTTTTTCCGAAGAGGGATGGGGAGGGGAAGGAGAAGAAGAAAGGGGGAGGGGAAAGATTTTTTTTTTTTTTTTTTCATTCATTTTTCTCTCCATCAACTCGTAAAAGTTTCGAGTGAAACGACGAGTTATTAAGCTAAGTGCATTCCCGGAGTAATCTCTTCGATATTCTGGAGACTAATTTCATCATTTATCTTTTTACAAAGCATCTGCCGTGATTGTCATCACTAACGACGTTTCATAATTTTTAATTGCGTGAATTTTAAATCGCAAGAGGAAGGAGTGATAATTTTGGTTGTTTTCTTATGCGAGAGGTCCCGAAATTTAAAATGTACGCTTTCGAACCGAAAGATCAGAAGTCGGGACAAGGGATCCGGAAAATTTTTTATTGAGTTAAAAATAACGGACGTGTGGAGGTGGAAAATTGGTTGAGATTCTGAATTCATACCTGGATCTTATTTTGATTTCGAGTATCAGCCTCCCTGCGCCTTTCACGGCCGTATAGACGGTACGCAACTTCCCATGCCGTTCATGTACCGCTTAACTACGCTTTTAGTTCTGAAATGGGCCATTGATGGCGCTGCGATCTTGGGAGACGCAACATGTCTAATCGTTTAAGTTGGGACTCCCACACAAATTACGACAAGAGAAAGTCGCCGCTATCGTTGTTTACAAATCTCAACGACCAATCAAAAAGCGTTTCGCGTACAAGCAGCGCTTAAGGGGGTAGAAAGGAAGAACTAATTTTCGGGTAGTTAAGAGGGACAAGATTTTCCATGTATAAGGGATAGGGGTTTCCGGACCTGTCTGTACGGCCGTGGCTCCTTTTCACTAGGCGTATGTTAGTTTATCAATTTCAACACCGATTGGTTGTTGAGGTCACTTGATTTCAATGCAGACTTAGCTTCGGAAATTTCTGGAACCTATGACACGGGAGAAACCGCCATTGCTGTTGATAGCGTGTCTTGACATGTAGTTGCGCCATCTGTCACCTGCTTTTGAAACTAAAATCCGCGTACTTTGAAAGGCAGCTTTAGCTTCCAGACGAATATGTGTATGACCGGATCGTGAGAGTATTCGAAATTCAGATTCAAATGTTGAAGAAACTGCGATTTGGGGATTCTGGGATCTCGAACGATCTTTAGACACGATTAATCCCGTGATTTCCAATCCTAAAATTGCCATTTTTCGGTCCTGAAATTGAATTTTTTTTCACTCATCCCTCTAAAATTTTGCGAGCTGAAATAAAACGACATGATATAAAACGAAAAGCTATAACCTGTTTAATTGTTCCCGAAATCTCGGAAAATTATAGTAAAATTGAAATTAGGAGGAAAAATTTTTTTCATATACCGTCTACGCCTGATTTTCTGGAATTTTAGTAGTCAGCCATAAGACTTTCACATTAATCCCAAAATTCCGGGTTCAATCCCAAAATCACGAAATTAATTCCAAAATCCCGGGATCGTACTACTATCCAGAAGAAAAGGCCAATTTTTGTTTAGCTAATAGAAGAGGGAATACAAAATTTTCGAAATTGCATTTATAGGACTTCAGTCCTGGAAAATTCCCCCTGGAAAATTCAGGAACAATAATTTCGAAGGTAATTAAAAAGCAGACACAGAATGCGACTAAAAGACGAATAAAGCTCCCTATTCAACCTTGTCTGGATCGGGAATCGAATTTCGATTCCAGACATCGGAATCATTTTTTGTGATCGCTAAAAAAGAAAAAAAAGTTCACCTACGCATGATAATTTGCAGCGAATCGAAATTCGAAAATCTCATAGAAAACCCGGGCCTCGGACATTTTTAAATATTGAAGCTATCGAGGAAAAAAAGAAAAAATTAAAAAAAAAAAAAAAAAAGACCCTTCGGGAGTTTTAATTTCTATTACAAAAAAGCTCGCGTCAAAGGCAATTCCGTATATTTTCCGAAATCGATGCACAAAAAATCAATTTTTTATTTTTCGTTCAGGAAAAAAAAAAAGAAAAAAAAAGCGACCTTTAGGCCATACCCCGGCAAATTAATTTATTTGTCATCGGTTCATAGGGAAACCACCCCGAGTTTCAAGTTTATGTTTTAGTTATTTGAACCCTTGCGACGCCGGCTCGCTCCAAATTCATCTTCGTAAATAATTAACTGACCGAGGTGTAATGGAGGTCTCTAACGTATTGCGGAATATGTTAAAAGATAAGTAGACATATACCCAATGAGACGACGGCCACGGCGGCGGCGGTGGCGGCGGAGGGGTATCGATTTACAGCAAAGTTTAATGGCCGAAGTAATTTAACCGGGGGGGGATTTAAATCCTACTTTAAAACCTTGCCGTGCCATAATTTTTCGGTTTAAAAAAAAAAAGGAAGTAAGGAAGATTAGCCGCTGTAGCACGAGACTCGTATAAATAATTTTTTTTTCCTCTTGAAGCGAATATAAAAATGTATAAATCAATCAAATAAAAAAAGATTATATTTTTTTTTTTCGTATCCGGAAAAAAAAGCTTACATGGTTTGAAAAGACCCCGAAATCGCATTAAAATAAAAATATTTACCACTCACGACCTTTTGAAAATAATTAAAAAACAAAGAGGAATCCGTATTTTCTACCTCGGAATGGTTACATTCTTGAAAGTATTATAATTATTCCCTAGTGGGAAATATAAAAGTAAGCCTAATATCTTTTCTCTCCCCTCCTGTTTAAAAAATATTTGGGTTTAATTATGTTGTTTTATATTGCGTGGGAGGGAAAGTTTTTCTTTTTTCTTCTTTTTTTTTTTCGTCGGAGGAAGTTAAAATCGTTGGATGGAAAATGCTGCATTTTTGAACCGAAAATTTCTAAGAAGAATTAAACTAAAAAAAATACTGTAAAAACATTACTAATTTTTTTTTCCTGGAATGAATGTAATGATCAATACGAGAGAATTTTATTTGACGCTTTATTCCCCCGGATTCCCGATTTTTTTTTTTTTTTGCATATCAATCAGAAACGATATTAATCGCAAATTATATTTCCCCGAATTCGTCGTACAACTTAAAATTATGCAGGCGCGGTTAATACTTAACCTTCTCCTCTGTAGGGTAAACTCGAAGCTTAAATTCCATTTCAGACAGTGTAATAACAATTTTGATTTTAAACTAATCCAACCCAATGTGAATTATTGCTGTCAGCTTACAGCTAGATTACTAAAGGCTTTATGCTTATCTCTTCCGTTCTCTCTTTTACCCCATAGGGACGGTCAAAAATTTTAATTGCAGATTCGTCTGCAAAGAAAATTTTTTTCTGCATATTCGAAAAAAAAGAGAGCCAATCGAGCGGTCGATCATTCATGCATTTCTATGTACAGCTAATTATGCATTAAATTGCATTACTTTAGCATTATATTTCATACACGCATTACATTGCATCGGATACATTGAATTATATACAATGAGTAATACATTGAATTACATGTAATGCATTACAATGCATTACATGCACATTTCATTGCATTGAATTGAATTGAAAGCATTCCATTACATGCATTACGTTGAATTGAATGCATTGTATGCATTGAATTACATGCACTATATTAAATTGAATTTCATGCATTGCATTGCATTGAATTACATGTATTACATTGCATTGAATCGCATGCATTACACTGCATTGAATTACATGTATTACAGTGCATTGAATTACATGCATTATATTGCATTGAATTACATGCAATGCATTGCATTGAAAGAAATGCATTACATTGCATTGAAATACTTTTGCATTACCTGTGAATTAGGTGTTGTACCACTTAATTAAGTGCAATATCGCCGCATTTCATGCATTACTTTGCATTTGGAAACAAACTTATTTATGTAAATTCTCGCTGATTTTTTTTTTGAGACTTAGCTACCTTTCGCTGCGAACGCCTTCAAAATTACGATTAGGCATATGGGAAACGTGAAAAAAAAGCGCCTTGAAAATGACGATTAGACTTTCGTGTATAACTTTTTTTGTTTGTTTTGACAAAAAAAAAAAAACTTAACGTACTTTTTTCAAGAATTTTCCTCGTATTTCTCTGAAACAGGACGACAAAGAAATGAGAGAACGACTGATTTAGGATGCTTTATCATCTTCGCAGCTGGAAACAAAAAGTCGATCGTTAACCTTTTTGGTCGTGGTTAGAACCTCTTTCAACCTTTTGTTAAAAATTCTTTCCGTTTTTTTTCCCTTGTCGCTACTTTTCTTTTCTTCTTTTTTTTTTTACCTTAAGAGATTAAAGAAAAAGCCATTTCTTTGATTTGCTTGCACTGATTTGCATTTTCGAGCGCATTCAATCAAAAATCGAGGAAAGGAAACATCCCCCTCCCCCCCCTCTTCCTCATCCTCTTGGACGAAATAAAATGGAAAGAAGTTATTCACCGAGAAACACATTTGTTACTATGCCGAGTTAATCAAGGAAACTGCTTCGTGAAATTGCCGAGATATTCATATTAGACAGCCTCAAGCTATTATGGGCTACCGTTTTCCCGCTTTCGTAATTTTCCTTCGTGAAGGAAGAAAGGGAAAATCATTCGATGCATATGTATAAGGCATTTTTTTTTTTCACGTATGCTGATTTTTTTTTTCCTTTCTTTTTTTTATATGGCTTTTCCCATATAATTGTAATTCATCATGCCACACTTTGTTTCTTTTTTGTATTGTCCATAAAGATTTATGGGCGTCGTTGATGACGGGCATGAAGATGATATAAAGACGGGTTTTATGTTCCATGAAATTTCAATTTTGGGAGCATCCTTTTCTTTCGCTTTTTTTCTTATGTGCATTTTTTTTTCTTTTTTTCACGAAGCCTGGCGCCTAATAAAATTCTAGAGCATTTATTAATTTTTTTTTTTCACTTTAAAAAAATTCCCCAAAATTCCCGACGTGGGAAAATTAATATCTTGTACTTTTTCTCACCATTCGGTTTCGAGTTTTTTTTACATTTGTAAAATTACAGTAATATTTCTGGGAATATTCCGTGAGAGGAAAACTTCAGCAATATTCTCGCTAATATTTCAGGAAATATTCCCTGAGAGATAAATCGCCAAAAAATTCCAATTAATCCTTCCCGGAGAAATAAAGTCGTGCAATTTATACCAGGAATTTTCCCCGAGAAATATATTTCCGAAAAATTCCAGAAAATTTCCCTGAGGAATGAAGTCCCGTGATATTCCAGTGAATTATCGAGGAATAAATTCCTAGTCGTAAAATTTCGGGAATATAAAATCGCGTAATATTCCTGGAATATAAATTCCCAGTTATAAAATTCCGGCATTATTTCAGCAAATATTTCCGGGAAGATTCCCCAGAAAATTATTTGTTTCAAAATTCTTTTTAATTTCCTTGAGAAATTAATTTCCATTTGCAACATTTCGGGAATATTTCCCGGAGTATTCTTTGGTAAATAAATTCCCGAAAATATTTCTGAAATTCTACAACTGCAACAATATTCGAAACTTACCAGATATATTTTCTATCGAATAAAAAAAAAGAAGAAGAATTATACACGAAAATCTAATCACCGTTTTTAAGGCGTTATTATTTCTGTAGACGCAATGCCTAATCATCATTTTGAAGGCGTTTTATTAATAAATTCAGTTTAACGGAAAAAAGTTGCGAGTTGATTTTTAAAAATCTTTCACAGGTATTTAGAAATGTGATATTTTAGTATTCAAAGAATTATTCGATGTTTTTGAAGCCAACTTCACGTGCAAAGTCTTACAAAAAAAAAAAAAAAAGATGATAGCATTAATACGGAAATATGTATAAAAGCGATGTGTTTTTTCTTCTTTATTTTTTATTATATCATGTAAAAAGATAACGTTTCAAGATGGCTTTCATTTTCAAACAACCCATTCAACTTTCAAGGAGAGAAAAAAAAAAAAAAAAAAAAAAAAAAAAAGGAAGGAAAAAGAACAAAAAAAATGTATATATTTTTCTGGAAAAGTTGATTTTTCATTCAACCAAGAAAACTGAGTTTACATCACGATCAACGAATTTATATTTAGAGATTTGCATTCAAGAAAGTATTTACGGTAACGACTTAGTTTTTTTTTTTTTTTTTTTTTTTTTTTCTCTTCTTTTTAAAGGAAAAAAAAACGGAGAAGGTTTAGATTGCTCGACACAAATAAACCTTCTCTCCCGTCTCCTTTAGGGTTGCTATTGTGAATGTAGCTTGAAGGGAGTTCTCTCACCCGATCCAAATTTGCAAAGCGAGGTCATTCAGGAGCTGTATTTCGTTATTTTGTAACTTTTCTTTTTTTTTTTTTTTAAATCTGAAAGTCGGGAGTAGCATTTCCGCTTACCTTGTTATGCTTCTACAGTAGATGCGTTCCGTTTAATTTCCCAAATTCCAAAGGCAAATCAAATTGACGACGTCAGACGTAACCGTCGAGCCTGACCTTGTCAATCTTCGTCGGAAATTACTTGGAGCGTAACCCCGTCAAAGTCTACAGGGAGGACACCGCTGTCGATCTTCCCCGGGAACCCGAAATCTGCAGCAAAACGCAATCAGAATCCCATAATTAACATTATTTTATTTTGAAAATACAGGATTTTGCCCGTTAACGCCGCTTCTTATCCCCCCCTTTTATGCATGTCTAATAATCAAAATAATAACGGTGGTGTCAAGGGCTTGATTTGTTAAAATTTAAAATGGTGCACGGTCGAGCTCGGGCTTGAGAACCGCAAAAATGAAACGTATACACATACATCCCGGCTGTAATTAAGCAGGACAGCTGGCACCCTCATAAAAATACTTGCTAGTTTTAAAAGCGCGGTTGGGGAATCCTCTGCATCGTTAAAGTCCCCTCCCCTAATGGTCCCGGTTTTATAAAGATAAAAGTTTCACTTTTCGATTTTAAACTAAATCCGACATGGGGTCGAAAAAGAAAAAGACCGTATCTTTTTTTTTTTTTTTTTTTTTGTGTGTCATGAAGTTTTAATGCTTTGACTTTTTAACCTTTTCTTGTCCAGTTGCTCTTATGAGAGCCACTGTTTTAATATTTGATATTTCTTCAAATAATAAAGATAATTAACTGAAAATTGGAATTATAGTCGAATTTGAGTTGCTCGATTCGAAAATTAAGTCAATTTCGTCCTCATTTATGACAGGAAAGTCCTTAAGTGAGTTCGTCCCTAAAGTCTGAACCCCCTCTGTCTACTAAGTAGTCCATGTTCCATTACTAGTTCATACAGTCCGTTTTCCAGGTGCAGTCTTTGTAACATTTTGTCTGTAATCTCGTCTTCGTGTCCTTTGTCCGAGTACAGTCTTTTTCCAAAACGATTGACGACAGCTCTCGCAATCCTGACATCGTCCATAAGATGGCTCCCTCCTTTATTGTCAAGCTGGCCCGCTAACGTCTTTAATTTTTTGAATCTGCTGTTCAGGGATTCCACAGTCCATCGGATTTTCGTCTGCAGGCGGCTCTCGTTGACCTCTAACGTGTCCATCTGCCTGCTACCCGTAGCGGTGCAGCAGGGCATGTGGACTCGGTAGCCTTGTTGCTCTAATTCGGCCTTGATATCCCTGAATCCTCTGTCCAAAAAATGATGACCCCCTACCGCAAGTACTTGCTTAAAACTATCTTCACCCTGATCGTGTAAGAGTTCCCTATATATTTCTGCATCATTTTGGATTGCAGGAAATAATCCTGGATAAACCTCTGGTATTAAATTGTCTATTTTTTTGTTCCTAATTAAATTTTAATAGCACTAAATTTCTTCTTGGATTTAAGGAACCAAATGAATAATAGGTACTCCGAATTTTATTTGAGTTTGAGATGCAAACTCATATCCACTGGTAATGCTAAACCATCGAAGGGGTTGATCATGTGACCTCGGGGAACCAATGAAAACACACAACATGCAAATGTTTAAGGGGAGGGAGGGGTATCGGAGGGCTTCGGACATTTTCGGTTTGCTACGCTTCTTTCCCACGGTTTTAATGCACGTGTTCTTACGGGGCATTTTCAAGTTCGAACAAGTTTTGCAGATAGGAACATGAATAATATTATTTCAAAGGGGCCCACTCGACACTTCTTAGAAAACAAATTTTAAGACGAATTTACAAGGGAGGTCGTGGGAACGCAGTGGAAAAAGGGTGTATATACAAAAAAAAAAATTAATAAAAAAATTTCAAAAATTTAAAAAAAATGGGGAAATTTCGGGGCTTAAGAAAAAAAATTTTTGGGGCTCAAAAGTTGCATTGTTACATACTCCCGATCAATTTCGTTTAATTATAAAAGCATTTTCAAGGCTAAAACAAACAACAAAAACAATACGATTAAATTACGGAAACCGTCTTTAAATTAATGCCTAATTCACATTTAAAATCATACCATTTTTCTGCATCATTAAAATAATAAATTAGATAATTGGAAATAATAAAAACAGCTAATCCATTGCCGTAATACTAATTTACACTCACTTAAAAACAACCTAATTAAATAACGAAAGTACCATAATTCTCCGTAATTTAATCGTATCGTTCTTGTTTATTTTAGCCTTGATAATGCTTTTATAATTAAACGAAATCGGTCGGCGGTGCCTGATATTCATTTGGTTCCTTAAATCCAAGAAAAAAATTAGTGATGTTTTTATACATATTCTATGCAATTTAATTTTAAATCATTCTATATATTTCTTATCCACATTATTCTATATTTCTTATCTATATATTATAATTTTAAATTATTCTATCATTCTACGCATTAATATTATTTACAGTATTTAATTCCGTACGTCAGAGGTCAAGTGTCTTACCAAAGATTCATCACTTTGTATTTCTTATAGCGATGAGTCATCGATAAGACACTTAACCTTTGACGTACAAAACTAAATAAAAATATCTCTTTTATTGGTTTTACAAAGAAAACCTATTTCGGACGAAAATAGGTCAGATATGCGGAAAGCAAATTTTTCGCCAGATGAAAGAACCTCCTAGCTCATAACGAAGACCATACTCGAATGTTAATTCTTCCTGGAGGTTTAAAAAAAATAATTAGTAAGATTCCGCTAAAACCACACATTTTAAATATATTTTGATAGTACTGTATTGTCCAATTCAAAAAGAAAAAGAAAGGTCACAACATATTTTAAACGGTCAGTAATCGATGGTCATTATGACGATATTCAGCAGAAAAGGTGACGTCATGGTGACGCGTCACATTTTGGTGATGACCAAAATGTCACCATGGCGTCACCTTTTCCGCTGACTATCGACATAGTGAGATTTTTACGAGGTTGTCGACAATAGGACAAAGGACGACAATAGGACGTCACACAGTGACATATATAAGTCACATTCTGTCTTAACGACGTCATTTTGATGTCGATAAATGTCTGATATATGTCACTGTGTGACGTTCTATTGTCGTCATATTGACGTCATCTCCACGTCCAAATGCTACTGTCATTTCTTATGGACGTCAATAAGACGTCTTCTTGACGTATTAATTGTTACCAGGTTGTCGACGTAAAAATGACGTCTTTAAGAATCCGATAATACAATTTGTCAATAGACGACTTCAAGAAGACGTCATATTGACGTCACCTCGATTTCGAAATGCTACTGTCACCTCTTTTGGACGTCAATAAGACGTCTTCTTGACGCTATTCACTGACAATCTGTATTATTGGTCATTCTAAGAGACGTCATTTTGTCGTCGAAAATATCGTAAATTCGCCCCGAAATGTGGCCATGCCTGATGTGTCTTTTCGCCGTACAAATCATGTCATATTTTTTGTTAGAAAATTTACTTTTTTTGTCAAATTATTGTCTTCCTAGTTTCGCTATTGAATGACTAGGAATTTGGTCTGTAAGGGTGCAAATTCACTATGAAATGTTAGTACAAGTTGGGCGAACATATTGTACCAACGTGTGTATGTACCAACATGTTTGGCAAGCGAAGGAATCGACTGTTGCAGAATTTACTCCTACGCCGGAATTCAATTCTTGGCCAACAAGTTGGTTCAATAAATTGGACCAACATCCCACACTTATTTCGGCGTAGGAGTAAATTCTGCAATAGTCGATTTGTTCGTTTGTCAATTATGTTGGTACAACAAGTTGCTACAACATGTTTGTTCAACTTGTGGTTACAACATGTTGGTCCAACGTTCCATAGTGAATTTGCAGCCTAAGTAAAAAATGCAGAAATTATACAAAACTCATAGGGTGCAAATTCACTATGGAATGTTGGACCAACATGTTTGACAAACGAACAAATCGACTATTGCAGAATTTACTCCTAAGCCGAAATTAGTGTGGAATGTTGGTCCAACATTTCTTTTGACATTCCCTTGTTGTACCAACATGTTGGTCCAACATTCCATAGTGAATTTGCACCCTAACAATTTGTTGGACAAACGAACAAATCGACTATTGCAGAATTTATTCCTACGCCAAAATTTTTGTGGAATGTTGGTCCAACTTGTTGTACCAACATGTTGGTCCAACATTCCATAGTGAATTTGCACCTTATGGGTGCAAATAATTCGTAGATCCTTGGTCGCAAATAGTGCTCATGACCCGAAAACCAATTTATTCGACCACTTCTATCATTTCTCTTATTAAAAATGCGAAAGTCCCCTTGGGTGTAGTGCCTTTACTAAAATAATAATAATAATTTTTACATAATTTTTTTTTTTTTTTTTTTTTTTTTTTTGCATTTATTTTGCATTTTATTTTGCAAATATTTTTCTAATGGGGCAGAAACGGAAAACGGGGATATTTCCTGAAATTATTCAAGAATTAAGTCAAAGAAAAAAGTTGAATATTTTGAAAATGAAAGATCGAAAAATTGCCCCAATTTTTATGCTACTTTGCCCTGGGGAAACCCTGAGACTGACAAACAGACACCACCTAAGACGCCATTTTAATTTTTAAAAAAATTGGCAACGTGTTCCAACATGATAAACACATCACAAAACTATTGAAACAATAGAAGAATTTTTTTCAACATATTCCATGTTCCAAACGGTTGGACGATTGAGCATAACGACCTAGAGGGATTTAAAAAAAAAAAAAAAACTCTCAGAAGGTAATAAACGTAAATTTACTACTTTTTTCCCGAGCTTGACGTTATCAGCTGGAAATACACCTTAACGATAATTGGATTTGATGTATATGTTACAGTGAATCAGTGTAATTCAGTGATTTCATAGAATCACTAGTGTATTCGCGGAATTTCACGAATACACGGTGAAATCGTGAAATGCTTCATTTCATTAGATGAATTCACTAGTGATTTCATGAAATCACTGTTATTTTAGTGAAATCGTGGAACAGAAATTGTAAGTTACACGTTTTATCTAGTGATTCAATGAAATCACTGCCGGAAAAAAAATACGGACAGTGAATTCGTTGAAAAGCACATAATGACAATTTAAAGAAGAAAGAAATAAGAAAACAAGGAAACAAGAAACTCCTGTTAAAAATAAAATTGAAATTAAAATCCAATTTAAAATGTAAAAAGTATCATCGTTGGTTTATTAAAAATTTTTTAGCAAAGTTAAATAATAGTAAATAACAGGAAAATGAATAGTTAAATAATAATACAATAAAGTTAACTTAAATAATATTACAAGCGTGATTCTTTGGTTAATTTTTTTTTTCTTGAAGCCACTTTTTTGCCGCCGTTACCCGTCGCCTCTGCATTAGATGTCTCTGCATTAGATGTCTCACCTTTATTTGGCTCTGGCCAAGGCTTCAAGAAATGCAACTGCAAAAACGGATGCACCACAAGAAGGTGTAAATGTAAAAAGAATAACACCTTGTGCCACTCAAAATGCCACAGCTCTCTGAGCTGCAACAATAAAAACGATGAGCAGCCAAATAAAGGTGAGACATCTAATGCAGAGACATCTAATGCAGAGGCGACGGGTAACGGCGGCAAAAAAGTGGCCTCAAGAAAAACATTATACAGTTGACCCTCGCCCAACGCGGGGGATAGGGGGAAAGGGGGGTGCCGCGTACGAGGAAACCGCGTTGTATGAGACCAACTTCTTATGGGAAAAGGGGGGTTCGGGGGAACCTGGACCAAGAGTCCACGTAAATTTAAAAAAAAAAAAAAATTTAAGTTGAAACTCACCATTTATTTACATTTATTTATTTATTTTTTAAAAAACGTGTTAATTTTCGGTTGCGCAGCATTATTCACCATATCCTTCCTCATTTCCTCATAGGGTGCTAGAAGCTTTTTTAGTCCTCCGGCAAAATTCAGGCTTCTATTCATGTCAGGATCCATATCGATGCAAGTTTGCTTTAAATTCTCCGCCATATCCAAAAACTTTTTTATTTGACCATACTTCAGTTCGCTCCGGCTTTCACTGTCATCCTCACTTCCATCAGTATCGTCTTCGTCTATATCCTGTTCGTTTTCCTCGGCCAATTGCAAAATCTCCTCATTCGTTAAATTTTCCTCTTCCATATCAAGAATGCCGTGTACGTCGTTAACATTCATATCATCAAACCCTTCACCTCCGATTTTTTTAGCTAATTGAACGATTTCTTCGACTATTGAATCCACAGGAGTTGATTGTTTTCCTAATTCATCGGCCGAATGTGATTGTTCCGAATAAGAAGGATCGGCTGCAGGCCACAACTTTTTCCAGCAACCGTTAATTGTGCTTGGAAGCACCAGATTCCAGGCCTCATCAATTAATTGTATACATTGTTGGATATTGTATGCCTTCCAAAAACTTTGCATATTTTCTGAAATTCCCGAATCCAAATGCTGAATAGCTTTAAGGTAAACATTTCTAGTGTAATAGGATTTAAATGTCTTAATAACTCCCATATCCATGGGCTGAATAATACTTGTGGTGTTTGGGGGTAGCATCATAACTTTCAAATTTTCATCGAAATCAAACGTTTCAGAAGTGCCGTGACCAGGAGCATTATCGATTAAGAGTAAAATTTTCTGTGCTAAATTTTTATCTGACAGATATTTTTTAACCTCTGGCAAAAAACAATTTTTCACCCAATCATCAAAAAATAATTTCGTCATCCAAGCCTTTCCATTAGATCTCCAATGAACAGGCAAAAGTTTTTTATTTTTTTTGTTTAAAGACCTTGGATTTTCGGATCTGTAAATTAAAAGCGGTTTACATTTTAAATCTCCTGATGCATTTGAACAAAATAATAATGTAAGACGATCTTTAACTGCTTTAAATCCAGGCGCTACTTTTTGACCCTTAGAAATGTACGTTCGTGTCCCCAACTGTTTCCAAAACAGGCCCGTTTCGTCCGCATTAAAAATTTGATCCGGGACGTACCCATTTTCCTGAATAAATTTTGCAAGCTCTGGTTTAAACTTTTCTGCCGCCAAAACATCAGCAGAGCCGGCTTCCCCTTGTAGTTTCACATTATGAAAATTGTACCTTTTGGTAAATTTTTCCAACCATCCTTTGCTAGCGACAAAACTTGCATTTGATCCATCATTTTCTTTTATGTCGGATTTTTTAGATAATAACTCGTATAATCCCAAAGCTTTTTCTCTTATCACACGTCCATTTATTACAGTATTTTTCTTGTTAATCATTTCACAAATCCACATATTTAATAAACGTTCTACGTCCTCTAATAGTGGTATTCTGCGAGGAATTTTCGACACTTTTGCATATTGCATACCTCCAGCTTTCACACTTGCCCGAATTTCATTTTCTTTTGACCTAATTGTTCGAATCGAAGACTCGTTTACTTTGAATTCGCGGGCGACATCCGCCACCGCACAACCTAACTTTAATTTATCTAAAACATTAATTTTATCCAATAATGACATAACTTTCCTCTTTTTTTTCTCCCGATTATCATCATTTTCTTCTCTCGGTCGCTTTTTCAAATTTTCCATTTTAATAAAAATAATATAAATACAATTTAAAAAAAAATTACCGCGACTTAATAACGGGTTAAAAATAGTATTAGTTTTAATAAAATTACGATTTAAAAAAGTTACATTAAAAACATACGAAAATCATCGTGCAAAATATTAACATGCTTGTGCAATCGAAAAACGACAATGACCAATTAACAAGGAAAAATGTCATTTAACCATTTTCTGCCGGCAAGTTGCAGGCATTAGTAAAGCTAAAAAAATATTTGACCGCCTATGTTTAGTTTATGGAAAAAAAATATTTTTAATGAAATCTTACAAAAATCACTAAATATCAAAAATATAATCTAAATGCCATTAATTAATATTCTAATTTAGTAATAACACACCCATAAGCTAAACATAGGAACTTAATTTTACATTAAATCGCTACTGTATCTAATATGATACACCCGCCCGCAAGAGGTTAAATTATAAACATAGCCCTGTCGGAACCTGAAATAACTGCGTTCGATAATTTATTGCATATTTGGTGCACATAAAAAAATAAAAACCGCGTGTAAGTGAGGGAAGGGCCGCGCTCGTGGAATTCGTGGTCTCAAAAAAAAAACCGCGTATAGCTGGATCCGCGTTGCGTGATGCCGCGTTGGGCGAGGGTCAACTGTACTGGGATATGGGAGCATATCCCTACGTAGGACTACGTCTATGGGCTAAAATTTTTAAAATATTTGATAAAAAAGGTCAAAATTTTAATTAAAGTTGTGTTCAAATAATCAAAAAATACTATTTAAAATATTCGAAGATAAAAATTTAATATAAATTAATATTGCTAAAACGATGCTAATGTATAATAAAAATTCGTTGGGGTTCCTTGAATTTGATATAATATTATATGATTTATTAATTAACTAGCCGCTTCGGGGCGGCTTCGCGGCCCCTTCGCGTCCAGCCTAAAGTAATGTAGAAAGACGCAAAAACGTTAATAACGTTGGGCGTTTTTTTCCGCCCAAAAAAAAACCTTCAATTTTTTAAAAACTTTTACCGTCTGTTTTTTAGATTCCGCCTTTTTATTTCTTTTGCATTTTAAGAATGCGAATATATGTGACTGTGTACATCGTTAGTGTGGTTCATTTCGAAAAACGTTTTAGAAGTTAGAGGAGTTACTCGAAACTTAGATAGATACGCACCCCGTTTGGATCACCCAATGTCAGAGGTGTTATTCACTGTTTGGGTTTTGGCTCGGGGTTAATGAAAAGGGCCGAAATGAAAAAGGATCGAGAGACTTTTTCGGCCCTTTTCTATGTCGACGGTTTTTCACGTCGGCCCTTTGTAATATTTTTTTGCAATTTTACCACCTTTTTTTTGCAATTTTACCGCCTATTTTTTTGAAATTGTACCAATTATTTTTTTCGAAATAAATAATCCGCGTACGGACATCGCCCCAATGCCTTGTATATAGAAAAGAAGAAGGTAGAAATTAATTTTCATTAATTTTTTAAATGATCCGTTAATTTTCCGTTAATTTTCCGTTAATTTTCCGTTAATTTTTTTAACTAACAAAAATTCGAAATATTAACGAAATAAAAGTGCTCTTTTAGGTGCGAACCACGAAACTAACGAACAGAAATCTCCAGGTTACGGGGTATGACGTAGTCCTACGTCAAAAAAAAAATTAACCAAAGAATCACGCTTGTAATATTATTTAAGTTAACTTTATTGTATTATTATTTAACTATTCATTTTCCTGTTATTTACTATTATTTAACTTTGCTAAAAAAATTTTTAATAAACCAACGATGATACTTTTTACATTTTAAATTGGATTTTAATTTCAATTTTATTTTTAACAGGAGTTTCTTGTTTCCTTGTTTTCTTATTTCTTTCTTCTTTAAATTGTCATTATGTGCTTTTCAACGAATTCACTGTCCGTATTTTTTTTCCGGCAGTGATTTCATTGAATCACTAGATAAAACGTGTAACTTACAATTTCTGTTCCACGATTTCACTAAAATAACAGTGATTTCATGAAATCACTAGTGAATTCATCTAATGAAATGAAGCATTTCACGATTTCACCGTGTATTCGTGAAATTCCACGAATACACTAGTGATTCTATGAAATCACTGAATTACACTGATTCACTGTAACATATATATAGTTGTAACAAATATTTTTTTAATGATAAGAGGAAAAGAAAAAAAAGGGCAGGCGGTTTCACGGTCCGGGACTAAAAACGGAAAGATGCAGGTGAAAAGGGTCGTAATAAAATGTCAAAATTGTTGAAGAACCGGTAAAATGTTTATGACAAGTTTCCACGAGTTACTCGGGATCCTATATCCCTCCAGTTTTCGTCCGTGTGACTCGATATTTTCCCAAGTACCTGTCATTTCCCACAAGATTTCAGCTTTTGCGGGTGAACACGACACGAGAGGAAAATGTACGTGGAATCCCACGCGCGCAAAATCCAAAGCGAGTCACTTCGAAGACAATTACGCAAAACATGTTTTAAAACATGAAAAAAAAAAAAAAAAAAATCTGTTTTAAAACTTTTTTAATATTATGAAACAACTTGAATTCAATTTCAGCTTCCTTTTTGCGGAATGCTTGTCATGACACGTTTCAGACACGAAAAAAATATTTCAAAATTTGATGCAAAAAAAAAAAGGCGTTTTAAATCTTTTTTTAATTTTTCATGATCCAAAACTCGTTTCGAAGCATGTTACCTCCTGTAAAATCCCGTCCCGGCCTTTTAATTCATCAGAAAAAAAGAAAATTAACTATTAAAAAACTAAAAAGTCTTCTTCGGGGTTCCCTTAACCGAGAGGGAAGCTTTTCAAAACCAATAAAAAAAAATTGGGTAAGCGAGGAGGGAGACAAAGTCAAAAAGGCTGAGTTCAAACGAATATTCTTAGTTCAATCAAGTAATCCCTACAAGATATAATATTTTTAGTAATCGAGTTAAAAAGTTTTAAAAGCTTTTTAGAAGTTTAAAAAATACGCTGGAAGTAAATTTTTTTCCTTTTTCGAAAAAAAAAGCCTATATCGTTTTCATATTTAAAATAGGTTCCCAGCAGAAGGATCTCTGCTCCCCTTTTTAGAAATGCAAGAATGGGGAAGTTGGGAGAAAAATCTGTTGTTTTATGAAAAAGCTTTCATTAATTATTATGAATATATGATAAGGAATGGAAAATTTTCCGGATGAAAAATTTATACGATACACCGGAATCAACTTTTCCCAAAAAACTTTTTTTTTTTTTTGAAATTTGAGTTGAAGGGAGGAAGGGGATAATTATGAATTCGGTTTGATTAACTTAATCAAATCATCAATCGTATTTTACTGATCGATGCACGGGTGCATGTCAAAAGTTCGAAATCATCAATCACGGGGCTTCTATAATATAAAAGTACCGTTGAAGCATTATTTTCCATCCCACAAAAGGGTTTTCCAAGAGCCGCGTCGTGGAAAATCCCTCGTTTGCACTTGACGAATTAATTTTTTTTTTTTTTTTTTTGTTAAAGCGAAAACATAAAAAAAGATATATTCATTTTTAAAAACTAAATATATTTTCGGGACATGAGTGAAATGCTTAAAAAAAAAAAAAAAAAGGAAAAAACTTGGGCGAGGAAAACAAAAAAGTAATAAAAATCCAATTTCGAAAAAACAAAATTCGTGTTTGGAGATTGTATATACGGTATCGATGTAATGTTTATTTTATCAATATAGGCGTTGTTGAAGTAAAAAATATAAAAAAAATGAACAAGGGAATTGTATGCAAATGAAAATTCCACCTATGCCAACGGGAAAAAGTACATGGTCCAGGAGGGACGTCGTTGCACTAGAGCAAATGTCAACAATATTTGTTAAAAAAAATTAAAAGAATTTCGGAAATAAATGGAGAGTTGTATTAAAAGCGTTGATCCGAGTCGGAGGGAAAGGAGAGAGCCAAGTTCACAACTTGGATTTTTATGCTATGGTTTTCACCTCAGATGCTTGTCTTAATTGGGTGGTTCAAAAAAAATTGATGTCCTGATAAATTGTCCTGCCTAAATTGTGTGTAAGGAGCTTGACTTTTTTTATTTACCGGGAATTTTTTTTTTTCCATCCTCCAATATGATTTTGCATGAATCATGAGTAAATAAGTGAAGACATCAGTGGAAGAAGGAGGCCGTTGGACCTCTCGAAAAAAAATTCAGTCAAATGGCTATTTTCTGTTGTGTATTTTGGACGCAATTTTGATTCCGACAGAATTTTTAATTTAAAAAAAAATAAATAAATAAATAAATGAATAAATAAAAATAAAAATAAAATTATTCCAGTTAGTGCGGTATTAAAAGCATGTCCAGTTTTTTTTTTTTTTTTTTTTTTTTTTTTTTGCTTGGGAAAAAGAAAAAAATTTATTGACAAAAACTTATTTGACTATTTAAAAATGTTCTATAAAAAACTTAATGGCTTCATCACAGATTTATTTCATTTATCACATTAATCGAACCAAAATGTCTTTTTTTTTTAAATCTAATTTTCTTTAGGTTCGTTTGTTACATCAAATTAAATTTCAAAACAACAAAATTAATAAATCTAAAAGATCCAAATGAATCCAAAAAAACGAATTTAAATTTTTTTTCGTAATACTTTTCAGTCTTATAAATAACTGATAAACTTCAAAAAAAAAAAATGGTCCCGTTCGTTAAGTCTGTTATAAAAATTCTTTAGTCTAAAAGACGTTTTAGTTTAAAAGAAAAAAAAAAAAGATTCATCCGTGTTTTTTTAATCGATCGGAAAAATTTATAAAAGGGATCGACAGAAATATTTTTTTATAGGCACATGCTTCGTATAACAACAAAAAAGAAATATAAACTTAAAATTGCATTTTTAGCAAAAATTATTTTTTAAACGATTCTTAATGATTATTAAAGATTCTTTTTTTTTACAAATAAAGTATCGTAATTATATATACATCCAATTTTTTAAATGCTTTCTTTTTATAAAGTCTTAAACTATAATTATGAAAAATATATTTGGTCTCATAAAAAACATTTATTTTTAAATCTACAAATATAAAAAAGCCCGACTAATTGTATATTTGAAAACAACAACAACAGCATTAATTAATACTAGTGACATCAGTTTGAGATCCTTCAAAAGACTAGATATAACTACAAAAAATTTTTGTGAGTCCGAAATATGACACCTGAACACGTGACAGGATTTTCCTAAGCCCATTTATTGTCCTTCCATTTTGGGTTGTTAAATGGCCTCACATAATCATATATGATTTTTTGATAAATTCTTTGCTGTAATGCTGGCCTTTGTTGTTCTCATCTTAAAACTTTAGTTTTTCTTACAAAAATCTTTTTGTTTCCTCGTAACATCATACATATTATCACCCTTTTTCTTAAAAATCAATGAAGGAATCTTTTCTTCAGTTTCTTCAAACTCATTTAATTCCGTTTCTCCAAATACACTTTTCTCCTTATCTTTCGTTTCTTTAGCTTTGCATAGGTCTGATCCGCTGGGCCCTGATGCAATTATCTTGGATATTGACGAATGGCTTGTTTAGTTAATAAAGACCGTAAAGCACGATAAGCTAAGAATAGTGTCGCGGAGGTGATAACACTAAAGCATCGTCGAAGCTAATTTGACTTGTTGATAAGCTAAACATCGATGGGCCATTAAATAAGGTATACTTGAAGATAATCGAAATTCTATACTTTAACGTTGCATTATGGCGACATGAAACGACAAATGGATTGTGTAGTTATTATGCAGTTGTGTCTGTGGCATTTAAACTTTAAAGATCAATCAAGGTCACTGAATCATATTTTTAAGTTCGGGATCAATTGGCCAGACCGATTGTTTACTGTGGCTGGTTCGCCATCTTTGTCGCGCTGCTGTGGATGGTCCGCCATCTTGGTTTAATCGTTAAAGTCAATTTTACTCATTTACTGTTTGTAAACAAGCAGTAGATAATGTTAGATCCTCTTCCGATTTTCATTTATTGACTACATTTTTTCGTACCTGAAAGGCCCCCTTCTTCTACTGATGTCTTTACGTATGCATAACGTGCACTTTATGCATACTTAAAGACATCAGTGAAAGAAGGGGGCCGTTCAGGTACGAAATACTTATTCAACTTCTTTTTCACTTAAGTGAAAAAAAAAAGTTGAATAAGCATAATATTTTGCAAATTTTCTTTGTTTATGATTTAATAAAATTATATGCATAAATTATGCATGTCCAAATTTTCAAAAATTTTTATTTAAAATTTTTATTTAAAAAAATAATTAATTTTTTTAATTAATTACTCACAGGATATGGATCTTTTTATAAGAAAATCACGATTAAATGTGAACTATATATGCTAAACATAGAAAATCAGTTGAAAAGTTCAATCGAAAGGGCGAAAGATGAATCGAACCATCGACCTCTCGTTTACATGACGATTGCTCTACAACTAAGCTACAATCTGGATCCATATCCCGTGAATAATTAATAAAGATTATCCATCTGGATCGAAAATTAAATATCGTCTTAAAAATTAATTTGTTATTCAAATCCGTACTTGACTGTGACGATTCTGTAATTTCTGTAAAACAAATTAGAGAATTTTTTTGGCCAAATTTAATTTTTATCGTATTTAATATTACTACTATTTTACTATTCGTTTTACCGTATTGGATGGTTTTATTTATTTATTTATTTATTTATTTATTTATTTTTTTTTTTTTGGGGTGCAAATTTACTAGGGAATGTTGGACCAACATGTCGTACCAACTTGTAAATTCTGCAATAGTCGATTCGTTTGTTTGTCAAACATGTTGGTACAACATGTTTGTCAACTTGTAGTACCAACATGTTGGTCCAACATATACTTCGAAAACACATACTTCGTCACACTTGTTATTTTCCAGGGCTTCGTTAGTTGATTGTATAATTTTCTGAGAGGTATACTGATGGAAGAGGCTAGGGCTCGCCAAATTTACAGGATCTTCCGTAGATTCCGTAGTGAATCTGCACCCTTAAATTTACAATCACAAAAGTATATATCTATTTTTTTTCTTTTGTTTTTTTCGTGATTAGCGAGATAAACCGAGACAAGATCAGAGGATTCGATTTCTTTTTGTACCACCTTATTGTCGTAATTTCCTACGGTTCGCGAGGATTTTTTCATGTTTCTTAAAAAGTTTCGAAATAAATTTCAAAACTTGCTTCGTTCGCATGAAAATTCCACGAATCTCAAATAAAAAAATTTTCCCTGAAAAGGCTTAAAACCGTCTCGTTATTTTAAGGCTAAAACTCGTCTCCTTTATTTTATCAATAAAGTTTCCTTTAAAATAAAATAAGTTGTATCCCTGTTGCTGTTGCTTTAATAATTTCCTATTTACATTGAATTAAATTGAGAGTGAGTAGACTATTGAGAATTGAATCCCAACTTAGAACCTTCATATTTATCCACGTCACATACAAGAAATGCATCACGTGTTAAAACTTGTTTCCTTCAGAAACATCTTTCTCCCTCAAGTCTTCTCCATGACATCGCGATTTTCGAAAATCGCAAAAGTTATCTTTTTTCCCCCCCACCCCACCGCCGTTTTTTTCCCCTACTAAACACGCTTTCAAAATTATTACAAAGCGGAAAAAAATTCAAAAGATTTTTATATTGAAGAAAAAAAAGGAGGGGGGAAGACCCTTCTTCCCGGGCGATTAAAAGGATTTTTTTTTATTATACGGATAAAAAGAATTAAAGGTTCTGACATTTTTCTTTAGAATCTCAGTTGATCCGTATCTGGAAGCGACATTTTTTTTTTATTTCGATGATACTCGCGTAAAATAACTCGGCTTTTTAATTTAAACCCTCCAGGAAAAACTGCAAACCCATTGAGAAACAGTAAAAACAGAAGTTAAACGAAATCTGTCGAAGGAAAAAAAACCGGGAAGGAGGGAGGAGGGGAGAGTGGAGACCGTTAAAAAAGAAAAGGAAGAAAGAAAAAAGGAAATTAAAAGCAGGCATATAAAAATATAATTACATTAAATCTTGAACTAAAAAACAATGTAAAAAAAAAAAAACTTTTTTTTAAAACAAGTAAAATATTTTATATTTATAAAAATTGCAAAAAAAAATTCTTTTAACCGAAGGTTGAAAATTTTTTTCTTTCGGGAAAGTTTTTCAGGTCATTTATCTTATCTTGGTAAAGACGAGTAAATCTAAAGTCGATACAAAACAAGGAAAAACACGTCAACAGTAAATAATATGGAAAACGATATGGGTGGAAACAACATCTGCTTGGTAGAAAACAATAAACTTGTTTAAAATAGGTATGAATATTTCATATTCATACTCACTCCCCCGTTCCTTTGCTTATACATACACACAATGTAAATTTTGTATAAACCGATATGGTGAAGGGTAAAGCGTGGAATGACCAAGTGACCCACTCTGACTTCATATTATTTCTTGCTTTTTAATACTGGGCTTTTTTTTTGCAGTTTTTACATTTTTAAATTACCCCGCGATGAAGATTACTAACCGATTCAGGGGAGTGACAATGTTTTGAAACTGGGAGGGGGAGAGGGAGAGTTAATCACGTCACGATATGGTAAATTAGGAATATTTGTCAATTTTGCAGGCGAAGGGCAAAAGGGAGGGTGGGGGGTGGCGGCAGAAAATCCTTAATTAAAAAAATGCCACGTAAATGTGGCATTTTATGACGTCGACAACACTTGGTGACAGCCATGTCAATTTATACGTCATCAATACGAAATACATACCGGGAGACATCGTGAAGCATCATCGTTTTCCGACACAATTTTACGAGACATTCGACGCCAACATTATGTCAAAAGTTAACTATTCGTCGTTTTCGTTTTATAACCGTCGTAAAATCTGACAAATCACCACGTCGTCACCTTTTTCACTACCTTATCCGTGTTTTATGACGTCAATAAGACGACGTACAGACGACAATAAGACGACGACGATTTGATGATGCCAATAAGATGTCATCAAATGCCGAGAGTCAGCGAATTACTATAGTGGAGACATGACATTTTCTGTCTCCACTAGACGCATGACGCCATATGTTTTTTCCGAGCTTTCAGAATAAACATTATGTAATCAATTATTCTAGTGGAGACAGCAAATTTCATGTTTCCACTAGAATAATTGATTACATATCATAATTGCTTAATCTCGTCCTCGCCTGCACCTGTTGATTCGAATGCACTTGTTGGTTGTCTCGACGCAAGAAATCATGGGATTAATAAATCTTAAATATTTCGTCAAGTTCTAAAATTAACTTTTTATCGTTTTCACCTGGAGACCCGCTAAATTTTATATTTTTCCGTCATATTTTTCATTACCAATCGCGGTGTGCTCTCAATAACATTATGTGATCAATTATGATGTGTAATCAATTATTTTGTCTCCACTAGAATAATTAATTACATATCATAATCGATTACATAATGTTTATTTTGGGAGCTCGGAGAAAACAAATGTCGTCATATGTGGACGCATACAATATGATGACTTCCAGTAAAGACGACATAAATTTCCTCTGAACGTTCAAAGTAAAGATTGTTATGCTCCTCCGATGCTGTAATCAACTATTAATGTGGAGACTTATCAATTATGGAGTCTCCATGCGGATGACGTCATTAATGGAAGCCGCCATAATATAAGCGTTCACATAAGATGCCATTTGTTTTTTCCGAGCTCTCAGGATGAACATTTTTATTCACTTCCTGGGCTTAAATGGCGCCATGGTGTCGTGGCGAATCGGGTAGAGGTCCCTATGTTGGTCCGCAAAATGTATACAAAATACATACAAAATTTATGCAATTTGTATACAAATTAAAATTGTAAACATTTTGTAAACAATTTGTGTTGCCTATAATTTTAACGAGAAAATTCGTGTCGGTTTCTTTGCTAAGCAAACCGTTCTTCTTCTTCACTCTGCTGTTATTCAGTACTCAAAAAAAAAAGTTAATTTATTTATAATTCTTTTAGATTATTACGAAAGCATATTCTTTTGCCGAAGAAAAAGAATGACGACGGCAATAACTTGCGGTTAGGTGGTTTGGGTAAAAATCGAAGTTCTCCAACAGTTTTGAATATTTAAAAAAAATTGTTCCCGTTCGGTTTATTAAATATTTAATTTTTATTGTGACGAAGGTAAAAAGATCAAACGCGAAAAAAAAAAAATTCAAATTTTTGAGCTTTTAATTTGTTTTGAAAGAAAAAAAATCGTTCTTTTTTTTGAAAGTTAAAAAAGAAGGAGGAAGGAAGAAAAAACACTGATATTGCGTCAATAAATCATATGAGATTCGTTTTTTTTTTAAGGGGGGGGGGATTCTTAGAAAATATAGAGATAACTTTTTACGAGTGTCATCTACAGTATACATGCATCCTGTCATTTTGCCGTCATTTTTTGAAAGAGGAAATTTGTCAAATCAAATTCGACATCCATGTCTTTTAAATTTTTTTTCCTTCCCCCCTCCGCACTTTAATTAAAGTTTAGAGATTTTTTTTTTTTTTTTTTGCCTCCGTAAAAGTTTTGCGTTCAAGTTTTCGATTATGAGTGATGTCGCTTTTAAGGATATTTCCAAAATATTATAAGAAATCAGATGCAGATGATAAGTTTCGAAACATTTTTTTTTTTTTTCGAAAAGAGGATTTTACGGGGGAAATTTATAAGGGATCTTAGGAAACTTGTAGTGGATTGTCCTAAAAGCTGTCCGTACGGGAAAAGAGTTGCTTAAATTCTATAAAAATTACGAAAGCTCGCTGAAGAGTCATTTTTTATTGCCGATAAGTCGACTGTCAAGTCAGAACATGGCATCGTCAAGTTAGAAGTTGATTCTAACGGGTTGCAACTTGACAATGTCAGGTTTGAACTTGACTATGACATGCTTGAACTTGACAGCGTCAGGTTTGAACTGGACAATGCTAAGCTTGGACTTGACATGAGTGATATCCATAAAAAAAAAATAGAAATTGCTTTTCCCGTAAGTTTAACTTGGAGTAAAAGCAATTGCTACACTTTATGCAAACCACTCACTGTCTGGTTTGAACTTAGCAAGTGTCAGGTTTGGACTTGACAGTGTCAGGTTTGTACTCAACAGTGCCAGGTTTGAACTTGACAATGCTAAGCTTGAACTAGGTTCAAGGTTTGAACTTGACAGCGTCAGGTTTGAACTTGACAACACTGCCTTTTAAGTAAACTTTGTCAAGTTTTAACCTGATAGTAAACACTGGCGGATTGCAACTTGATAATGTTAAGTTTATACCTGACATTCTCAAGCACGAACTTGATATTGTCAAGTTGGCTCTTCATTGCTTCCGTAAAAAATTTTGTATAAATTATGAAAAAAATTGGACATACATAAAAAATGCATAAATTATGTATAAACAATTTATCTTTTTTTTAAAACAAACCAATTTTTTTTTTTAACTTCCAATAATTATGCATGAACTATGCATAAATTTTACTTATTTTTTGCGTCTCTTTTCCTTACGCGCGTGCAACATTTTGAATAAAAAGAAACAAGAATTTCGGCTTGCGTCTTTTAGCCAGCAACAAACATTAATTTTTTTTTTTTTTTTTTTTTCAAGAAACCCTTAGATTGTTCATTAAATTTTTCCGGGGAAATTTTTTTTTCGAGAACGACTTGACTGCATACAAGCTTTTGATTTTATAAAAGCGTTGATTGCTGAGATGGAAAAAAAAAAAAAGAAAAAACGCACTACCGTTATTTCGTTTTAAAACCCATAACTCTTATATCTTTGAAAAATATTTTTTTCTAAGTACTTTAATTACACATAAAAGGGAAAAAACTCCCGCAGCCCTCCATCAAGTTTTCTAAAAGAAGAAAAAAAAAATCCCATTAAAACCCTTTTACAATTTTTTTTATTTCAATTTCACAAGGTACTACGCCTCATCAGAATTCAAAGCATTATGCGTAAGCATGTAACACGTTGCTTTTATGTTCAATTCGGGACAAAAGAGCAATTATGCCCCGGGCGTGATACAGTGTCAGTTTACTCGTAATCTCTTAATTGCTTGAGCCAAACCTTCCTATATCAATCTTCATCAACTTTATTTTCTAAATCCCCTCAAGATTCGTCATATAAAAGATCCCGAGGAAAATTTATTTCGCTACGGTGTTATGCTCAAGCACCGTGATTGAATTTTGTCTTAGAAAGGAGGATGTCGTCATGGAGTCAAGGTGAGAAAATGGAGGGTAGGGGAGGGGGGGGTGATTAACTTTCTAAAGGGATACATTGAACACGGGGGGGTTTTAAGGGTGAGAAATCTCTAATCTAATAAACGCAAGAGTGAATGAAGCATTTTGAGTTAATTTTGACCGATAGTCGGGGGGGGGGGGGGGGGGGGGGGGAAATCTGGGGATCATCTTGTATGATGATTTAAAAAAAAAAAAAAATACGAGGAAAACATTTTAGAAGTTAATTACATTTCTGAACAGCTCCTAAGCAACCTTTTTTTTTTCTCTCTCGCGAGATAAGAAAAGTTAAGAGTTTCTCAGTTAAAGAATTTTGCTTGGGTTGTATAAAAAAAAAAAAAAAAAAATCGAGAGTTTCCAGGACAATACTCCTTGTTCCGCCTTTTTTCAAAAGTTAATTAACCGCGGTTATTGTTTGAATCGCTTCCGGATAAAAATCTTGGAAAAACTTAGACTATTAGCATTCGTCTAACAAAGTCATTTACTCCCTGGGAAAACTTTTCGTATAAAACTGACCTTTTCGATCTTTTCCTCTTCCGAAGCTTCGCCTTGCTTACTAATTTTTCACAATTCGCGTCGTTTTTGCTGGAGAAAAAAAAAATCGCACTTTCGTTTTATTTTTCCTTCTTTTTTTTTTTTTTTTTTTTTTTTTTTTTTTTTTTTTTTTTGTGCTTTGCGTTATTATGTAATGCAGTTAAGGCTTCGGATAAAATCAAATAACTTTCAGCTTCGATTTAATGTTCTTCAATCCTAAAATATAAATTGCATTACCATCCTCGTGTGAGGTTTTTTTTTATCCTTCAGTCAGAACACATAAAAGTTCTGACTGATAATAAAACATCAGAACCTTATTTTTTTTTATTTCTTTATTGTTTGCTTTATGATTGGTGTTAATGTTCAACTCTGCCTATTTTTGGCTAATTCTTGTTTGTCTGTTTGTTTGTTTGGAGACTGAAAACAAATCATCCAAATTTTTTTGGATGAAATATTTTGGATGATATTTTCGGATATTTTTTTCTTCATGGCTTTTAGAACTCACTTCCCATTCGAGAATTTTTTTTCTTCTTACAAACCTATTTTCCTCTACAAATTTTTTTTTGAGAAAAATTTTCTTAAAATAAATTCATATTTTCCATATCCAAAATATTTTTTCTGTCGGAAAAAAATATTTTTTCTACAGAAAAAATGTCGGAAAAATTTTTTAAAATATTTTTTTCGTCAGGGTTTTAGGGCTCACTTCCCATTCGAATTTTTTTTTTTCTACAGAAAAAATACTTCGGACGTGGAAAATGTTGATTTTTTTTTAGAAAATTGTCTTTAAGTAAAGTATTTGACCCGAGGAATTTGGCAAAGAAAATTTTCTGCCCTGGGAGTTTCATTTTATTTTTATTCCAGATAGGTACTACAGTTTTTTCAATTTTTCAAAGAAAGCTCCTAAATGTATGCAATATTTTATTTTAAAAAATGTCTTTTGCTTCTGCTTTGTTGTTTTAGAGTTGACTTTTCCGCGACATAATTAACGAAAAACACTTTTTTTTAAATTGCTCTTAGAATCTTCGGAATTGGAGCAATAAATCACTTTTTTTCATATCCCGCACGCAGAAAACATAAACAAAATACCGAATACGCTATTGTTATTTTCAAGTTCGAGTCTTTTCCTAGTGTTCGAAAGTACAGTACTTCCGGTGGTCGGATAATCCGATCATCGGATAAATCGCTAATGGAGACACGACTTTAAAAAAATTATGCATAAATTTTGTAAAAATTATGCAAATTTCAATTTTGGTGCTTAAGAAATATGTGTGACTTTGCAAAAATTATACTGTAGATGCCCAGATTTTTGTATAAACGATACAAAAATAATACATTTAAAAAAAATTTTTGCATTTATTTTGCAAAAATTTTATACACTTTTTGCATCACTTTTTCTTACAAATTTTTCATGAATTTGTTCGGCTAGTCAAACAGTTTAAAACTTGCCAGGCCATACAAACTTTTTTAAAAATTTTTTACAAGCAGTAACTAAATTTTATTTATTTATTTGCTTTTTTTAAATTTTGAAATATTTTTGTTGTTTAATTTTACTATCGATTCAGCGTTATTTAATTTATTTTTCTTGTTTTATTTTCAGGTAAGAATCCATAGATTTTACTTTGGAGTGTCATCGCCATCCCGACTTCCTTGAATGTAAGTAAATGGAATAAAAAGTCGGACTAGAGATTCTGGCTGAGGTTTCTTCTCCCGATAATTCGCAAAATCCGAAAAAACGATTTTTCAATCCTGAATTTTAAAAAATTTCAAAAAGATTCGAAACCTTGAGCTGGAAATAAATTTTTATTGGTTTCACGCTGCCGATGAATACTGCGGCATACTAGCGGCGCTAAAAAGGTATTTCATTTGGGATGATATGAATATTATCGCAAAAGGCATTTACATTCCTTAAACAATAAACCAATCGAGTCGATATATCTTCTTTTACTTTTATTGATATCATTATCATTCGCTCCATTACGTCACTCCGTTACATTAAACTTCAAAGTGCGTTGTTATTATAAACATAAATCGTTTATTTCCCGCCAGTATCTTTTCAACTTTTCACTTAAAAAGTTAGGCAAGGGAAGTTAAGTTTCTTAACTCGTCCAATCGTTTAATGAATTTAGAAATCGTTTCGTTTTCTCCTGGAATATTCCCTTTGAGAGTTTCTCTTTTTTTTCTTTCTCTCTTTTGCTCTTCCGATCTTTTGGGTTGATTTTTTTTTTTAACTTCGTAAATTTCTCTTTTTGCCGAGGTAATTTCAGAGGGAAAAAAAATATCGAATGAAGGGTTTCATAGCGGGTTTTCGTGAACACCTCTTCCCCCAAAAGGGGAAAAAAATAAATAAAAATTGTTTAATAGGAGAAAAAAAAATTCAAAGATACGCACGGTAACCTCCGATGCGGGTCAAAAGAATTGTTTGGTTTTCGCCGGTGAATACAATTTTTATTGTTCAGAACTTGGCAGAGTTCAGGATTCTAATAAAAACGGAGAGAAGGCAATAAATCAAGAATTACTAAAGCGTGTCCCTTTTTATTATCCCCCTCTCCTGGAAATTTAAAAAAAAAAAAAAAAAAAAAAGCTCGACTGACATCGATGTCACTATTCATATTCTCTGCTTCATATATGGGGCGAATATGAGTTCGGCAGGATTTTGGCAAATGGATTTTTTTTTAAAATTACCTAGTCGATTTTTTTTAGGGACTACTTTCGTTTTCCAAGAAGTGCACGTCTAGTCTTGAGTTTTAGAAACTTTTTTATTTTTAGTTTTTAGCTTGTTTTAACGTTACCGGATCCTCCGGACCTATTAGTGGACGAAATTTCACGCAATCATGCCTAAACATGTTGCAGTAACATGTTGAGACAGCATGTTGCTCAACTTATTGCAGCTTTAGAAACATGCTGCCAGCATGTTAATCAACATGTTAAAGCTTAAAAACATGTTGCTCAACGCTAAATGAAAATAAAATAAAAAATAATAAAAATAAAAATTTTTAAATGTTGCGCAACAAGTGGACTACATGTTTCTTATGCTGCAACATGTTTTAGCGTGCAACGGTCTGAAAAAAAATCGAAATTGTTTGAGGTCCGTTAACTTAGCCGGGCACTTTCGAATTTTCAATTTTTTTTTTCACTAGATCATAGATCTGACCTTGCTTGACCTTGCTCAAGTGACCCCCGACCTTGCTCAAACGTCCTTGAAAAGTTATGGCCCTTTAAAAAAAAAAGTTAACTTAGCCGGGCATGGTCGAATTTTTAATTTTTTTTTTCACTAGATCATAGATCTGACCTTGCTTGACCTTGCTCAAGTGACCCCCGACCTTGCTCAAACGTCCTTGGAAAGTTATGGCCCTTTAAAAAAAAAAGTTAACTTAGCCGGGCATGGTCGAATTTTTAATTTTTTTCTTCACTAGATCATAGATCTGACCTTGCTTGACCTTGCTCAAGTGACCCCCGACCTTGTTCAAACGTCTTGGAAAGTTATGACCTTTTAATAAAAAAGTAACTTAGCCGGGCATGGTCGAATTTTTAATTTTTTTTTTCACTAGATCATAGATCTGACCTTGCTTGACCTTGCTCAAGTGACCCCCGACCTTGCTCAAACGTCCTTGAAAAGTTATGGAACTTTTTAAAAAAAAGTTAACTTAGCCGTGCATAGTAGAATTTCAATTTTTTTTTTTTTTTTTTTACGAAGTCATAGAATTGACCTTGCTTGACCTTGCTCAAGTGACCCCCGACCTTGCTCAAACGTCCTTGAAAAGTTATGGAGCTTTTTAAAAAAAAGCTAACTTAGCCGTGCATAGTAGAATTTCAATTTTTTTTTTTACGAAATCATAGAATTGACCTTTTGACCTTGCTCAAGTGACCCCGACCTTGCTCAAATGTCCTTGAAAAGTTATGGCCCTTTAAAAAAAAGTTAACTCAGCCGAGCATGGTCAATTTTTAATTTTTTTTTTCACTAGATCCTAGATCTGACCTTGCTCGAACCTAGCAGGAACGAAAAAAGTTATTAAAAATTAAAGCAAGTTTTTTTGGGGGGGGGGGTGGTAAAGTAAATTTAAATTTTCTATCATATTTTAATAATATATCATTATATATTCAGTAAATTTTCTTTATATTTTTATAAATTTTTCCGAATTTTTCTATTTAATAGGCAACGGAGCGCGCTGGGACTTGGTGGGGGGTACCTTCCCACATAGACCTTTTCCAACTATAGCATGTCTATAAGATGTCTACATTTGGGAATGGATATCTATTAGAAATCTAAAATTTTGCAATAGCTAGCCAATAGCCCAAGAAAAAAGCATGTTATAAAATTGAGTTATTAAAAACTTAAACTTCGTTATAAAATTTTTATAACAAATTATTTTCAGTTTTTTTTCAAAGTTTTTTAATTTTCTTCTAACGCTTCCCGAATTTTTCTATTTCTGTTTTTCTTTATTTTTGAGCCTTTGTCAAATTAAAAATACAAGAAAAAAACCGAAAATTCGAAAAATCCGGAAAATATTTTATAAGTCAACATAATTGGTAAGTTAAGAACCATATTGCCGCTTTTAAAAATCAAAAGGGTACAGAGCAAACCCGAGTAAGGATTATGGTATAATCCACTACGGTGGGGAAAAACATACAAATTAATTTTTTGTCCTATCTTCTAACAATTCGGGACATTAAATATTCAAAAAATAAATTAAAAATAATAATCCTGAGCTATTTTTTTAAATGCAAGTCACGGCGGAATTTTTCTGTGATTATGCTCCCATGACTCAGATGTTGGCGGTCAGCGGTGAGCTAGCCAGATGACTGAGCTGTTTTGTGGATGCCATCCCGTGGCGTCAGCACTCTAGAACATATCCGAGACCTGTGCATACAAAGTACACATTCTTTTTAGTGAATGCCAGGCGTACCCCTAACGTACTCGTTGCGAAGGGTTTGGACTAAGTTTCCCCCAATCTCGGAGGAGCATACCATTAGGAATGACGCTCTGTACTTTGTATGCACTGGTCTCGGGTATGTTCTAGAGTGCTGACGCCACGGGATGGCATCCACAAAACTGCTGTCACGTGGCTGTTAGCTCACCGCTGACCGCCAACTTCTGAGTCACGTAAGCATAATCACCGGAAAAATACCGCCGTGACTTGCATTTTAAAAAAATAGCTCAGGATTATTATTTTTAATTATTTTTTAAATATTAATTTCTCGAATCGTAAGAAGATAGGGCAAAAATTAATTTATATGTTTCCCCACCGGTAGTGGATTATACCATAATCTTTACTCGGGTTGTGCTACAGACCCAGTTGAAAAGTGGTGTAGTGGATAAGGGCAGCTGGTAAGTCGCCCACAAGGCTCGGGTTCTATTCCAAAAAATTCTAATTTTTTTCCTTTTTACTTTCGAGTGGCCGCGAAGCGGGCGCGAAGAAAGTATTGCCGTGTCGGAAAAGGGAAAATCGTTAATCCTGCCAGTTTCTACATGAAACTTATATAGTTATATTAGAATAAAATTCTGAGTTCCCGGTTGTCCGCCTCGTACGCCTCGTACGCCGCGTACGCCGGAGCTTTTTCTCCGCTATTACGCATCGGGTCAAAAGGAAATTTTGCACACGTATTTTTCGTCGAAAAATAAGAGGGGGTCTTTTCTTATTTTTTAAAAATTTCAAAAATTACGTAAACGGCAAATATTTGAACTTTTAAATTTGGTTTTCTTCTTGCGACGATAAATCTCGAACCCGGCTACAAATCATCACCAATTTCGTACTGTAGTAGATATTGGTCAAAGTATCATACCATCAAAATTGGGTTGAATTCGGATGATTGGTTCACACAAATTATGAGGATTAGGCTACTTGTAAATTAGGCCTAAAAATCGATATCTCGAATGACGTAATAAGTCATATCGATATATCGATTAAGTCATATCGATATCTCGAGTTACAGGAACAATCCATAATTCGGATTTTTTTTGTGGGTACAGCGGATTTCGCGGACCTCGGATCAAAAAACTAACCGGATTTTTGAAAATATTTTCGGGGGTAGAGGAATCCGATATGAAATTATTTCCAAAATTGGGATTCTTTATGTGGGTACAGCGGGAATCGTGTACCTCGGGTTTAATTAATACCTTTTGAAAACCTAAACTGATTTTTACATTTTCTTTATTTCAACTTCTTTTTTCCACCAATAAAGCCGCGAGAAAGTTTAATGGGGTGCGTATGCATCCCCATAACCATTCTCCTTGTTTTTCTTATGAAAAATATTTAAAAAAAGAGCCTATAAAGTCCCCATATATGCTAAATATAGTGCAATTCAATGTAGCTGGCGTAGGGGGGTAGGCCTACGGTCAGCGTATCAATACCCAGATAAAAATATATAATCACAACGTCATTCGACAAATATCCGGTATATTCAACAAAATATCATAAAACGAAAGATGAACATAGGAACGAACACCCTAAAAATAGATAATAAAACAATCTTTCAGTATAACAAAAAAAAGAAAAAAAAATCATCACGTTTCTTATCAATATCACAATATCTTACGGACGAGCCGGTGTTCAGTATCCTAAATTAAATAATGACCCATTTCGCTGATCCGATTCTGCCCCAAGGACAGAATCCTATTTAATACCCTTTTTACATCGTTTTGATGTATTTAATCACCAAATAAAAATAATTTGAAAAATTAAGAAACGTGTTCTCATGCTTTCTGAGAAAACGGAAATCAAGTGAAAAAAAAAGCGTGCCTTTTATCAACTGCCACTGCAACCTGGCAACATAGCAACCTGGCTGACGATACCTCGCGCGGGAATTTTTATACTTAGCGCGGGAAAGAAAAAAAAATGAACTTGTACTTGTTACAAACTCTCCCCTCCTTAAAAGAAAGTACGAGATAAAAAAAAATTTACAAATACGACGAACTTGACTATTAAGTCAAGGAAAAAAAAAAAAATGCATATATGACCCTACAAAAAATTAATTCAAGCAAAAAGTTGAATTGGACGACTTCAAAATCTAAACTATGAACAAACAAAATAAAAAAAATTTAGTTAACGCGACAAAAAAAAATTTTCCGCGTACAACGATAAAAAAAAATTTTAAACGAATCATTTAAAGTTTTACGAAACAAGATGCTTTAACTGGCTGACGTGCCATCTACCGAAATCTTTACCGGCTAAAGATTCTAACCGAACTTGAGACGGCGATAATATCTCTGCGATTTTTGCCGGCCCGATGTAGCGCGGTAAGAGTTTTCGGGTGACGCCGTCGGCTGCTTTGGATTTAGCATGGTTTCTTCTCCATACTAAATTTCCTACGGCGAAATCAGGTTGTCTCCGTCTGAGATTGTAAGCATGTGCACGTCTTTTTTGAGCCTTTTCAATAGCTGTTTTCGCTTGATCGAAAATTTCTACTAAGTCCTCGTCTAATTGACGTAAGTACTCGTCTGCTTGAAATTCCAACAGATCTCCCTTGTCCGAAGTTTTAAACAATTCAAATGGCATTTTCATGTTTCGTCCATAAGTTAACAGAGCAGGCGAGAATCCTGTACTTTCGGAAATGGTGTTTCGCATGGCGAAAATTATATACGGGAGCGTCTCATCCCAGTTGCGATGATTTTGCCCTGCGAAAATTGCTAACGATGTCTTAATGGTACGATGATGACGTTCCACTTGATTTTGCTGGGGGTTATACAGTGGAACAGTATGTAGATCGATGCCAAATTTTCTTAATTGATCTAGCAAAAATTTACTTTTGCTCAAATTTTGACCATTGTCGCTAAGAAAAAAATCTGGCGTACCGTATTCTAAGATGATCCGATTTAACAAAAATTTCCACATGTTTTGCCCCGTGTCTGCTCTTACTGGCAATGCAACCATCCAGCGAGTAGAGATGTCCACTGCGGTGCAAATGTACCGATTCCTTTTTGAGGACATTGGTAGTGGTCCTACAAAATCTATGGCGTACGCTTTTCCCGGACAAAACATTCGAGGATAGTCAACCATTTGTCCTGCGGGTGGAGTATTAGGATATTTGTATTGCTGGCAGACTTGACAACACTTAACATATTTCTTAATATCGATCCACATGTTTGGCCAGTAATATTGCTCTTGTATTTTCTCAAAAGTCTTCTTAGCTCCAAAGTGAGCTCCTACTAGCGAAGCGTGAAAATGATCAAGCAAGTTGTCACGAAAATCCCTTGGTACAACAAGTTTTTCGGTATCACGGTTAGTTATTTTATTTCTAACGGTTTTAAAAATTTTGTTTCCATCCAATTTAAAATGAGGATAAGCGTCTGGTTGATTTTCAATCTTATCTCTTAAGTCGGTGTACCAATGATCTGTGACTTGGTTGAAATCTGGTTTTTCTGGCAGATCAATCGCAGATACTCGGATATTTTCCTGTTCCAATTCATCGCTATTTTCGTCTTCTTCATCAATCCAAGTGTAAGGAATTCGGCTGAGCGCATCCGCGACGGTCATGTTCTTTCCTGGACGGTGTTTTATGGTAAAATCGAATTGGTCTATTTTGATAATCCACCTGGCAAGTTTGCCAGTTGGATTTTTCAAACTTCTCAACCACTGCAAGGCCGCGTGATCGGTGACCACGGTGAAATGCGCTCCTTCAACATACTCCCTAAAATGCTCGATTCCATAAAGAATAGCGAGACATTCTCTTTCGGTCGTCTGCAGCTTTCGCTCCTCTTTCGATAAGGTTTGAGAAGCATAAGCAATGGGATGCTCCTTTCCATCAAACTCCTGCACTAATACAGCTCCCAGTCCTACTAAGCTAGCATCAACTTGAATCTGAAAAGGAAGGCTAAAGTCCGGGCATCTCAAAATTGGATAATTTAATAATTTTTCCTTTAAGATGTCGAAGGATTTCTGACATTCGTCTGTCCATTCGAACTTGGCGTCCTTTCGTAACAGATTATTCAGCGGTTCTGACAAATCAGCGCATTTGTCAATGAAGCGGCGAAAAAAATTTATCAATCCTAAGAACGCGCGTACGTTCGTTTTCGTTTTGGGGATCGGATAATTTCTTAGATCTTTCGTCTTTTTATCCGATACGTGAATTTCCCCTTGACCTACTATATGACCAAGAAACTCTGCGTATGGTTGTAGGAAATTACTTTTCCTCCAATTTGGCTTCAGATTAGCATTAAAAATCAACGTGAAGAATTCATCTAAAAATTTTAAATGGCGTTGAAAATCTTTACTATTAACAATATTGTCGTCAATATATACAAATCCATATTTGCCTATTATTGGACGCAAAATGGTGGTCATGGCATTTTGAAAAGTCGCAGGTGCATTCATTAATCCGAATGGCATGACTTTGAATTGCAGTAGTCCTCTGCCAGGCACTGTAAAGGCTGTTAGCTCCTTGCTTGCTTCGTCCATCGGGATTTGGTAAAATCCGGATTCTAAGTCAATCGTTGAGATAAAGTTTCCTTCTTTCAAGTTATTAAAGATCTCTCTCATGTACGGGATTGGATAAGCATACGGTACTGTGCAACTGTTAAGCTTCCTATAATCTATTGCTAAACGGTATCCTCCTGTTTTCTTTGCTACCAGTAAAGCAGGACTGCTCCAGGCACTTGTCGACTCTTCTACTATTCCTTTTGATATCAAATCGTCGACCAATTCGAGCATTACCTTAGATTTAGCTGGACTAAGCGGGTAGTACCGCTGTTTTATTGGAACAGTATCCGGTTTGAGGTAAATTTTATGCTTGGTAACGTTGGTCAATCCTGTAACAGATTTAAATTTTTCTTTCCACTGGTTAAGAAAAATTTCAAACTCGGCCTTTTCTTCAGGCGTTGCTTTGACTTTGGCGTTTTCACAGAGTTCTTCCAATGATCTTGGCAAACTTTCTTCATTTGATATGGAAATGGACGATAATGCTGCGATTTGCTCGTCACTATCTTCAAAACAAATTAGTCGTTTCTGGGGTCGTACAATCATTCCAATGTCCTCCATTAAATCCAGGCCTATAATTCCAGCGAAAGGTACATCCTTGACGAAATAAACCTTTCCAGTCCAAGTTCTGGAACCTATGGTTATGGAAATTCTGGCTGATCCAACAATAGAGGATGTTCTTCCGTCGGCGTATCTAAGTTTTCCTTGAACAGGTTTTAATTTAAGATCGGGTTTAATATATTGTACAACATCAAGGTTAAAAATCGTATTCGTTGCTCCACAGTCGATTAAAGACGATACGGCTTGATGAAATAAAAAAGCTGATACATATAAACGTCGATCATCCATTTTCATTAAAGCTGATAAACAGACTGTAGTCCTTACTTCTATCAGGTCTTCACACGGCGTTGGAAGATAGGAGCCTGATTTTCCTATCTCCGTGGTGAGTTTTCCCTCTTTTCTGGAAATGGTGACGGAGATCGAGATCTCGACTTAGGAGGTGTCCTAAATTGCACTTTACGGTCGTCGTCTTGATCCGATACTTCTGAACTTATAGCGTTTATGCTCTTCCCATAATATTTCTTGTGATGAGGTGAATTTTCCCTACGATGAGAATCCTTTGATCTTGGAGGAGAGTCATCTCTCTGTGCGAACTCATCATATTTATTCAAAAGAGGATGCAGAAGTCTAGCGGGTGGAGGTTTATATCTGTTTTGCCTCTCAACAATTATTTCTCCTTCTCGGCAGATTTGTGCTAAATCTTCAAGATCCATAACTGTCTTTCCTTTTAACATCTCTGTGTATTCCGGAGTTAAATTTTCTATAATTAGTTCTAGAAATACGTCATCTGGAAGAGGCTTTGGCAATCGTTCTTGCATTGTCTTCATAAGCGAAATATAATAATCAATGCGTTCATTTGCCACTTGTGTCCTAATATGCATATCCGCTTTTACCTGGTTTGGTGAAATATTCGGAGCAAATATCTCCATGAATAGTTTCTTAGTTGCATCCCAATTGCTGCACTCTGCTGCATGGGTATCGACAAATCGGCTTGCGGCTCCAAACAATAAATCCGGGAATACCGTATTCATGGTGTTTTCATCTATAGGAAAATATTTCCTAAGTTTTTCCAGTCGTTTGAAAAATTCCTTAACATCTTCTTTCAAAGTTCCCCCGAAGCGTAGTTTTCTCTCTCTTGCCTCCTTCAAGAAAGTTTTAGTATTGGGGTTTTTGTCCGTCCCAGCTACTGTAGAATTGCGTACATTCAAGCCTTGAAACGCTTGCAAGACAGCATTTTCATGTCGTCGACAAAAGAATTGCTCCTAGGATGGAAATTTGGTGGTGGCACATTGATGGGTACCTGAAAGTGTTGACCGTAATTCGATTGAGGCACGTAGCTAGGCGGCGGTTGGTACGGCGGCATTACATACATTGGATGAGGCGTTCCATAAGTTTGAGACTGCATCGGCGGGCTTTGAAACACATTCGGCATAGGCGGCATCATATAACTCGATGGATGCGTGTTCATCGCGGGAATTCGTTGATAATTCGTAGTCGGGAATGTCGTTGCCATAAATCTAGCAGAAGGCGACACATTTGAAGGAGATAAATAAGTTGGCAGTCCGGAAGTATTTATCGGTGGACTTGCTGCTGTAATCGACGTCTGAGGCAACGTTGAAATTGTTGTCGCGGTCGGTACCATAGTCGAGGTACTAGCTAAACTTGAAATTTTCGTTGCTGCAAAGGTTGAAACTGTTGTCGCGGTGGATACCATAGTCGAGGTACTGGCTAAGCTTGAAATTTTAGTGGAGGCAAAGGTTGAAACTGCTGACGAAGATGTTATCGCGGAGGTGGTTATCTGCTTCGCGGACAACGGATTTGACACTCCAATTTGTGCAACGCTGAGGTACTGCTTACTCGGTGTTAACGGACTCGAAATTCTCGAAATTAACGGCGGAGATCCAGGTGGGGTAAAAGTCTGAACCGTGTTAAAAGGGGATGGGGGCGGCGAAACGCGTATCGGAGGGAGTTCCTCGTCTTCATCGTCCTTATCCAGAAAATGCTCTAAGTTCGCGGTCGGATCCGGTGTGATCGGGCGATTCGGATCCTTTCCCGATTTATCTTTTGCTTGGCGATACTCGACAAATCCTCTCGGCATATAATCCGGATTCGCGGAACAAAAGTCGAATAACCGAGCCCTAAGTATCGGAGCTTTTCCTGAGTCGTCCAATCCAGCTTCTCTGAGCAATTCAGCTGCTTCAGCTTTCTTAAGCTTACCAATAAATCCTGTTAAAGACATAATTAACAATTAGAATATGAATAAACAAGACAAATATAAAAAAAAATCAAAGTTATCTGCACGTTGAAAATTCTCAACTTTTGCAAAATAAAGTCAATCCACTAATATTTCGGATTTTCAATGCGTAAAAAAAAATTTTCTAAAACATTTGTAGCAAGTACAACAAAAAAAAAATACTATCAATACTAAAGCAATAATAAAAAAAAAATAAATCTCCCAAAAACTGAGATTTCCGAAATCTACAACCTTTGAACTATATATCAAATCAATCATTTAAAGACGGATTCTGTCTTTGGGTCCTCCTAGGAAGAGCGATTACAATTGGGTCTTCGGGCGCCAGCTAGAATAATTTACATATCCTAACAACAAAAAAATATTTAGAGGAAAAGAAAGAAAACATATTATCAGCATCAGTTTGGCATTATAACCATTTAAAAGGAGATGTTAACTATAAAAACCTCAAAAATTTGCTTTTCATCAAAAACAAAAAAAGACAAAATATTTGGGAGTCTGATCTCTTCCCCAACTTCCATGAATCAAATAAAACTTCATAAAAGTCATGAAAAAAAATCATATTTAATTTAAAGCTACCCTAAGTATTTAACTCACTTTATCATAATGCCATCCTTTGCTGATACAATACAATAAAAAAAAAATGCACTCCCTAAGGTTTTTACATTAAGGAGATGACAAGCAAAACCATGGTTTTTCATTTTAACAAAACAACTAAAAGAAATAAAACCATGTTTAATTATTCAAAGAAGTCAACAAATCAGAAAACATTATTGATTTTCTTATCCTAATTATTTAAAGAAAACCTAACTAAAACTCATGATATTTTCAGTTAAGTACCAAAATCACAAAAAAAAATCTTAGGAATGCTGCCTAATTTATATGAAAAAAAATTCCTTAACATGTTAAAACAAGCTTATTAAAAAAAATTTAAAGCAATAGATAGCTTTGCAAGAGATTATTAGATGTAAAAACTCAAAAAATACTCAACATTTAACCAACACGTGGTTGGGATTCCTAACCTCATTTTATTTTAATATTAGGCTTGGGTTAAGATTGAAAAAAAAAATCACTCGATAAAATCCATTTACAAAATCCTATTCAAAATGCAGATAATTTAAACTCAGATAAGTAATCAAAGAAAAAAATTGGTTGATACTTAAATCAGGTTTCCACATGCTTCCGATTTGTCGCAGGATTGATCCGAGTGGTTCAGCATTAAAGAAAAATCACGGATATTATCACAATATTGCTGCAATCATGACGTGAAGCTCATTTCATCTAATCATAAAGCTTTTGGTTGGTCCAGAATATTCTCCATTAGCCCCTTTTTATCCTTTTTGTCGTTTTTGTCCCTGTTCGTCGGCGACAGTTTGTAGCTGGCGTAGGGGGGTAGGCCTACGGTCAGCGTATCAATACCCAGATAAAAATATATAATCACAACGTCATTCGACAAATATCCGGTATATTCAACAAAATATCATAAAACGAAAGATGAACATAGGAACGAACACCCTAAAAATAGATAATAAAACAATCTTTCAGTATAACAAAAAAAAGAAAAAAAAATCATCACGTTTCTTATCAATATCACAATATCTTACGGACGAGCCGGTGTTCAGTATCCTAAATTAAATAATGACCCATTTCGCTGATCCGATTCTGCCCCAAGGACAGAATCCTATTTAATACCCTTTTTACATCGTTTTGATGTATTTAATCACCAAATAAAAATAATTTGAAAAATTAAGAAACGTGTTCTCAGCTTTCTGAAAAACGGAAATCAAGTGAAAAAAAAAGCGTGCCTTTTATCAACTGCCACTGCAACTGGCAAACATAGCAACCTGGCTGACGATACCTCGCGCGGGAATTTTTATACTTAGCGCGGGAAAGAAAAAAAAATGAACTTGTACTTGTTACATCAAGCTTAAAATTATTATATAGCTCAGTTAAAAATTTTAATTGTAAAAATTTATAAATAGTTATAAAATTTTTAATCGGCCAAGACGTTATAGAGTTATAAAATTTTATAACGCACTTTTTCTGGGATATAGCCATCTATTGAGAGCTATTTTCCGAAATGTCCTCGCTATAGCCGGCTAATATAAGGCTATTTTTTTAAGGTTATAAAGGCTATCGATTTTGAATTTAGCCTTACAAAAAGTCTTCCCGAATGACCTTTATTCTTTCCGGGTCAATATTGAGAATTTTAATTTTTTCTTAAATATTTTTTTACATTATATTTGCTTTGATAAAGAAAAAATTATACAACTTTGAACAGTGAGCTACAACCTTGAATTAGAAAATTAAATTTTTTCAGTCCGGAATGGTTTCTTCTTAGCTTCCGTCAGGCTGAGTGGAAGGGCCATTAATTGGCCCACACATTTTACATAAGTGGCCAATATACCAGTATGATTCTTTAAGTGATAACTTTTGATTTAAATACTAGTTAATAAGTATAATACATAATGAATTAATTAATTTTTAAGATTCTAAAAAGGTTTACTGAAATTCAAAATAAGGTATAAATGAATGAATAAATCACCTAATTTAATTATTTTTAAACGACACTCCATTTAAAAAATGATCATGTATTTGCTTTTTAATTTTTTAAGTACTAAAAATGCTTGATGTGCTTGCAATTAAAAGTCGAACAGGCACAAAATCGTGTATGTCTCTAAAACGTCTTCATAGATACCACAAATGCTCGCTAGATCACTTGTGATTCATAGATATCACAAAGCTCAGAGGGTCTATGTGGGTTATGGGGTTCCAAGCCCCATCCCAAAGGGCATTAAAATCGGACCCTTAGAAGGGGAGAAAATATTTGTTTTGAAATTAAGTCAAATAGGAACGTTCCAGAAGAACTCAACTTTGTTCAATTGGCCTCCACAACAGCTCCGGAATTGTTGGGTTTTTTCGACGGTTTTCAGGCCCTGGCTCGCTTGTTAATTTAAAAAAAAATAGGTTTTGTTTGTACGGAGTTTATTGTCTGACCCGGACTTCATGTTCGTGTCCCTGCCCTGCTTCCAAATGGCATTTTTTTTTTTTTTTTTTTTTTTTTTTTTTGCATATAGAAGAATGAATTTATTTTCATGGAAATAATTATCAGTGGCTAGTGACACGTGAATACAATTAAAATTAATAAAACAAAATAAATAAAAAGAAAGAGGGGGGAAAAGAAAGCTTGGCAGCAGCGGGTTTCGAACTCCGCCTAACGGGAACGGTCGACGCGGAGACCGATCGCATCGCGCCACGCGAACTGTACGGCGACGGCAGCGAAAATAGGGTGGTGGCGCTAGTTATGGATCAGGCATCAGTTATGGATCACCTCGTTTAATTTCATAAAAAACAACAAAAATATGTACTTAAGAGGACTTTTATTTCTTTAAAACTATCTAAAATTTATTTAGCTTCAAAAAATCATCAAGATTTCAAGCATTCAAGCTATTTTCGAACAGAAAAACGAAAAAAAATCTCACAGACCGAAATTCGTCCGGAAAATAAACACCATCGCCGTTTTTCCGCTTTAAATATTATTTCGTTATAATCACTCTAATTCACCAAATGTTTTCAAATGAGTAAAAACACTTTTAGCAAAAGATCCAATCTTTCCCGCTTTCAAGGCATTTCCCTTCTATATAAATATTTCTTGAAATAATTACCGATGAACCACAATTGAACACCGAAAAACTAGAAAATTCAGTTACGGATCACAACAACAATTTCATGGTACGATTAAAAAGGTTTTGTCATCAGATTGATACCGGTTTGGAAAAAAGCGATGATTTTGTTTAGATTTCTTGAATGATGACTTTAGAAGCTCGAATTTTACGGGTGTAGAAACCAAAACTTAAATAAAGACATAAGGCTAAAATTTCCAAAAATACGAGAAAATGATTTGTTTTTTAAAAACAAAAACAAAAGAAAATCCATTTGGGCAAACCTTTCATGTTTACTTTTCATTGGAATAAAACTGATCCGAAACTGAAGAATTCGGAAAAAATAGTCGATCAATACTTTTAAAATTTATTTCCTGAATTGTGCGGAGTATATAAGGGACCTTTTCGCATTAAAAATAAATTTAAACGTATTATCTTTCGATTCCATTTGAGTATGTTCTCCGGGATCGAAAATTCGACTTGAAATTAAATGTTTAAAAAAAAAAGTAGTACTATTTGATCCATAACTAGCGCCACCACCCTAGCCGGTTTTAAATTTTTGACCGACTTCCTTCTGAAGATCAGATGGTAATTTCGTTATGCATTAAAATTTCGCCATAAAAATTTTATTTATGCGAAGTTCGATTAATTTTGGATCGGGAAACTAAAAATGGGGGGGGGACTGAAATTTGGTTTTATTTTTCGAAAATTACCGCTTTAAACCACACAAAGCGGGACGTGAAACTAAATGTGTATCACCTGTTAATCTCTCTCGATTGCACTAAAAAGTAGAAAAAAAAAAATCAGATATGCCCTTTGTTCAACTGAACAAAGTTGAGTTCTTCTGGAACGTTCCTATTTTGACTTAATTTCAAAAAAAATATTTTCTCCCTTCCAAGGGTCCAATTTTAATGCCCTTTGAGGTGGGGCTTGGGTAACCCATAAGGTACCTTCCCCCCCCCCCCCCACCAAGTCCCAGCGCGCTCCATTGCCTACTCCCTCCCCCCCAAAAAACTTGCTTTAATTTTTTCATACTTTTTTTTTCGTTCATGCTCGGGGGGGGGGGGGGGGGAAGGTCAGATCTATGATTTCGTAAAAAAAAAAAAAAAAAAAAAAAAATTGAAATTCTACTAAGCATGGCTAAGTTCACTTTTTTTTAAAAAGCTCCATAACTTTTCAAGGACGTTTGAGCAAGGTCGGAGGTCACTTGAGCAAGGTCAAACAAGGTCAATTCTATGATCTTCTAAAAAAAAAAAAATGAAATTCTACTATGCACGGCTAAGTTAGCTTTTTTTAAAAGTTCCATAACTTTTCAAGGACGTTTGAGCAAGGTCGGGGGTCACTTGAGCAAGGTCAAACAAGGTCAATTCTATGATTTCGTAAAAAAAAAAAAAAAAAAAAATTGAAATTCTACTATGCACGGCTAAGTTAGCTTTTTTTTAAAAGTTCCATAACTTTTCAAGGACGTTTGAGCAAGGTCGGGGGTCACTTGAGCAAGGTCAAGCAAGGTCAGATCTATGATCTAGTGAAAAAAAAAATTAAAAATTCGACCATGCCCGGCTAAGTTAACTTTTTTTTTAAAAGGTCATAACTTTCCAAGGACGTTTGAACAAGGTCGGGGGTCACTTGAGCAAGGTCAAGCAAGGTCAGATCTATGATCTAGTGAAGAAAAAAATTAAAAATTCGACCATGCCCGGCTAAGTTAACTTTTTTTTTTAAAGGGCCATAACTTTCCAAGGACGTTTGAGCAAGGTCGGGGGTCACTTGAGCAAGGTCAAGCAAGGTCAGATCTATGATCAAGTGAAAAAAAAAATTAAAAATTCGAAAGTGCCCGGCTAAGTTAACGGACCTAATTGTTTGTGATTCTTTTGCGAAAGAAGGTAGAGCTTTATATCTCTTTTGAAAACGAGTATCTTAAATTAAAATCTGTATTTTTCACGTGAATAATGATCATTCCTTCTGACGGGGTTAAAAAGGCTTAGTTTGCTCTTAAAAGAGAATGATTGATGCTTTCCGATTAATTAGAGTTCGCTGAATCGGATTTTCCAGGTCCTAATGTCATTGGGAAAATTCGATTTTTTTTCCTCGTATGCGAACGTTTTCGAAAGGAAATCGGTGATTCTGGTCTCAGATGCTGATCTTTTTGCGAAACCAATTTTGTGATTTTCGGAAGGTTAAACGTAGATGTAACTGGCTGAAAATGGCAAGGTATCCAGTAGAAAATCGGGAAAAATATTGATGCTCTACTCGGATGTGTTGGTGGGATAAGAAACCTTGCCGGCATATTTTGTCTGGCTAAGGAAGGGCTCTTGCTCGTCCCCCAAGTTTTCCGTAAAATATTAACAACAACATAACGTCCTATGTCGTTTTCCCAATAGTTGTTGTAGTATGTTGTAGCTCCAGACCAACTACCTCATGATGAACTCTTACTGGACAAAAATATGAAGAATTTTTGTTGTTGAAGTCCAAAAAAACTGGGAAAATTTTAGGGAATCTTCTTTCGGTTGCTATAAAAGAATTAATGGGTGCCTTCGCCGAAATTCAAAAATTTGTAAAATTAAAGGCCACCCTAATGGTCAATTGTGCCTTCGATGCCTGTCCGGCCAGTGCTTTTAACGAAGTGAAATAACCGCCTGCCTGGGTCATTCCTTTTACGAAAACCCATGGTTTATTTCTTCTCGATCAATATAGCAGGGAAAAAAAATGGTAAAACGAAAAAATCCCCAGACAAATGGGTGAAATCTCGAAAATTTATACCGTTTGATTTTTGATAACGAATCGAAGGGTAATAATAAAAGAGTTGTGCGAAATATAAATCAACCAGAAGGAAGCAGTCGCAATCTTTAACTATAGTGTTCAAAGCAAAAGTTCCGTCTCCCTCTCTCTCTCTTACTCTTTTCACTCTCCGGGTTCCCTTTTTTGGGTCTGCCTTAGTATTGTAAATTTACCAAGCATTTCCGATATACTTTATCGCGCTACGTGTGTCTGTTCGACAGAACAAGTTTGTGGTTATCGAATTCGGTTTTCGCCCAGGATTTCCAACGTTTACAAGGAAACTGAGTTTTCCTTTTCGGAAAAACTTTTCCTCCCTTCCGCGAAAACATTTTCCTATTTGTTTTAACTACATATACTGGAAACTCAAGCAAGCGTCGTGTGGAAATGGCGAGCTTAACGAAAAATTTAGACCAGTTCATTTTGTCCAAATCTTGTCCTTGGAATAATAACCTGAAGACAGGACCAATAGGTCATAGGAAGAGGGTAAGGGTCATATTGAGCTTTCGTCCATATATCTGTGACCAATAGTGACGATAAAATGACCAGTAGGTCTTAGCAAGAGGGTAGGCCCTCTTTCTATGACCTACTGGTCATTTTTAGGTCATAGGAAGAGAGCCTCAATAAGCAAAGAATTTTAATATCATAAGATATCGTTGAAATATTTTTAAATATTTTATAAATATTATGCAAATATTTTTTGAAACAAGAAAAGATAAATATATTTAAAAAATGTTGGCAAAGATTTTAAAATTATTTATATTGTTTGTTTCCGTCAGTCTCTATAATACCGACAAAAATAAATCCGAATTCCGAATTCCGAACCGAATTCCGAAATCCGAATTGAATTCCGAAATCCGAAAATGAAATATTCATTATTTATTATTTCCGAATTCCGTAGGATAATTCCGAATTTGAAAATTTTGCGGGAAAAATGTATGGCTGTGTTCGTGGGCGGGTCGAAAAACGCGAATTTTAGAATTTGAAAGCGCCTGATATGGGAATCGATGCCTTTTTATAATACTATTAACCCTAATTTTTTTCAGATTTTTTAAACAACATTTTGAGGTGCCACTATGGCCTTGAAATTTCCAAAAAGCCCATTCGAGGACCAAAAATGAAATTTTTTTCCCCATAAAAGACCGTCGTTTCCTATAAAAATTTTTGCGTAGATTACGAATTTGAAGCCATGAATTATTTGCACGGTTTTTGAGCCGCAGACTGAAAGCTATAACAAGATTTTCAGAATTTTGGAATTTGGCATGCGGTTCAAAAACTGTGCACCAAAAATAATTTTTGACTTCAAATCAGTAATCTACGCAAAATTTTTTATAGGAAACGACGGTCTTCTATGCGAAAGAAAATTTTCATTTTCGGTCCTCATATGGGCTTTTTGAAAACTTCAAGGCCATTGCGGCACCTCAAAATGTCGTTTAAAAAATCTGAAAAAAAAATTAGGGTTAATAGTATTATAAAAAGACATCGATTCCCATATCAGGCATTGTGATCAATAAAGTTAAGCAGCATTGAGAACGGATAGTTAGTGGATGGGTGACCACCAACACTCCCTCCCTCTAGAAGGGATTGCAGAAACTACTAATACAGTCATCCTAACCTCATTGTACAAGTATTTCCTATACAAATCGTGTATAGTTCCTGACCAGCGCAAGCAGTTAATAGAATACCAAAAGACCTGCGTATGCAGTTAATCGAATAAAAAAAAATGCTGCCGTTTTTTTAGACCGGCTTTCCTGAAAATGTTTCGTATGAGCCGGCAAACGTTTTTTCAGTGAGACATTTTCATGATACTTTTAACCCGTCAAACCCGAATTTTTGCCTAATCAGTTTAATATGTTGTCATGAATATATTGTTATTTTATCTGATTTCATTAAATTTCTCCTTCTGATATAAGTAAATATATAATTCGGATATAAATATTTCATTTTCGGATTTCGGAATTCGGTTCGGATTTCGGAATTCGATTCGGAATTCGGATTTATTTTTGTCGGTATTATATGGCCTAATCGGGTCGATAACTTGACTCCGAAAAATTTTATTCCGAATTCCGAATTCCGAATATTTTAATTCCGAACTCCGAATCCCGAATTCCGAATTCCGAAAATTAAAGAATTCCGAAAATAATAAAATAATTTTTTCCCGCCCGAATTAAAAGAATTCTGAATTCTGAAAAGGATAAAATAAATTTATTTATTTATTCTATATTTTATAATCATCAGTGCTGAGTATTGATACATGTTTTTTGAAAAACAACTAATTAAATAATCACAGATTGGAAAAATAATTAATCACATATTAGTTGGGCAGTTTTCACCAAAACGGGATTTTTTATGTCGCCATTTTCCCATTTTAAAAAATTTTGTTTACATCTCCTCCGAACAAGTTATTTGCAAGAATATACGCTAAATTCGGTATTGAATACGGTTTTGTAAACAGGCACATCTGAAGTTGATGGAACTACATCATATGTGCTGATTTTGGTATAAAATATCACTAGTACGGGAAAGAATAGTGTTTTAATTCGTTCGGAGGAGAGGCGAGTTTGCAACACATGCAAAATGTAAGCAAACAAGTTTTAAACTCCGAATCAACTGACACCAAAATGTTATTATTTCCCTTATTTAGCGATGTAACGAAAATCAGCACAATTCGTTCAACTTCAGGTGTGCCCGTTCAGAAAACCATATTCAATATCGAATTTGTATTCTTGAAAATAACATGTTCGGAGGATACAACAAAAATGGTGACATAAAAATCCCGTAATGGCGAGAACTGCCTAGTTACCAAAAAATCACAGATATGCTGACAGTAAAAATCACAGATATGTATGTCGTCAAATAAATTTAAAAAAAAAGATTACTACTTCGGCGGATTTTTCCTAAGCCGCCCTCTTTTTCCCTTTATCTGTTCAGGTACAGACGCAGCCTTACAACCGATTTCTTGGAGACTATCATTTGCAGTCGGATACTGAAAATTAAAAGCTGATTCTTGAACGAATGACCGAGGGCCTTCGATTTCCAATTGTACCTTGGACCGAGGTACAATTGGAAATCGAAGATAACTCGGGAGTGAGCCAAAAGAACCTTCTCCGTCTGTACCTGAACAGATCAAGAGAAAAAGAGGGCAGCCTAGGAAAAATCCGCCGAAGTAGTAATCTTTTTTTTTAAATTTATTTGACGACATACATATCTGTGATTTTTACTGTCAGCATATCTGTGATTTTTTGGTAACTAGGCAGTTCTCGCCATTACGGGATTTTTATGTCACCATTTTTGTTGTATCCTCCGAACATGTTATTTTCAAGAATACAAATTCGATATTGAATATGGTTTTCTGAACGGGCACACCTGAAGTTGAACGAATTGTGCTGATTTTCGTTACATCGCTAAATAAGGGAAATAATAACATTTTGGTGTCAGTTGATTCGGAGTTTAAAACTTGTTTGCTTACATTTTGCATGTGTTGCAAACTCGCCTCTCCTCCGAACGAATTAAAACACTATTCTTTCCCGTACTAGTGATATTTTATACCAAAATCAGCACATATGATGTAGTTCCATCAACTTCAGATGTGCCTGTTTACAAAACCGTATTCAATACCGAATTTAGCGTATATTCTTGCAAATAACTTGTTCGGAGGAGATGTAAACAAAATTTTTTAAAATGGGAAAATGGCGACATAAAAAATCCCGTTTTGGTGAAAACTGCCCAACTAATATGTGATTAATTATTTTTCCAATCTGTGATTATTTAATTAGTTGTTTTTCAAAAAACATGTATCAATACTCAGCACTGATGATTATAAAATATAGAATAAATAAATAAATTTATTTTTATCCTTTTCAGAATTCAGAATTCTTTTAATTCGAGCGGGAAAAAATTATTTTATTATTTTCGGAATTCTTTAATTTTCGGAATTCGGAATTCGGGATTCGGAGTTCGGAATTAAAATATTCGGAATTCGGAATTCGGAATAAAATTTTTCGGAGTTAATTCATCCATTCGGCCTAATCGTTTGTTTCAAAACCTACTTGCATAATATTTTTAAAATATTGAAAAATATTTTTAAAACATTGAAAAGCATTTTTAAAACGTTGAAAAATATTTTTAAAACGTTGAAAAACATTTCTAAAACGTTCAAAAATATTTTTAATACGTTGAAAAATATTTTTAAAACGCTGAAAAACATTTGTAAAACGTTCAAAAATATTTTTAAAACGTTGAAAAATATTTTTAAAACGCTGAAAAACATTTGTAAAACGTTCAAAAATATTTTTAAAACGTTGAAAAATATTTTTAAAACGCTGAAAAACATTTGTAAAACATTCAAAAATGTTTTTAAAACATTCAAAAATATTTTTAAAACGTTGAAAAATATTTTTAAATCGTTGAAAAATATTTTTAAAACGTTGAAAAACATTTTTAAAACATTCAAAAATATTTTTAAAACATGGAAAAAAATTTTTAAAACATTGAAACAGTTTTTAAAACATTCAATAATATTTTTAAAAAATTCAAAAATATTGTTAAAACGTTGAAAAATATTTTTTTTCTTTCATTGAAAAGCAATCGGCAAGTCATCAATGACCAATTAATCAATTGAAAGAGGGTAGGAACTCTTTCTATGACCTATTGGTCAAAATTTTTCTTTCTATGACCTATTGGTCATTTTCATGACTTCGCTTTGCAGGAATGAGGAGGAACTTGAGCACAATGGATATGAATGATTTTAAATAAATAAATAAATAAATAAATACGGCTTCTATTACATTAACGTTCAGTAACATTCTTAAAACCAGAACTAAATCTCTTTCTACGACCTATCTGATGCAAAAGTAATGCAATAATTATAGAAGTGAATGGGTAATACAACATGCATGCAATGCAAAGGTAATGCAGTGCAATGTAATGCCAAGTCAAGCGTACATCGAAATTGCAAGAACGAGTTACTTACTCATCGTAGTGTTATCAATTTTGCGAGCCTTTTACTCCCTGGAGAAACTGTATAAAATACAGAATTGATTAAACCAAATCAGCATTCTTTTGTTTTTCAAGATGAGAATCCTAAAAATCACGTTTTTTTTTTCTTCCTTATATTGATAAATTTTTCAAACATTTTTCCTCTTTATATTTTTGGCTTTCTACCAGGATGTTGACCGCGATATTCGTCGAAGAGTAGGAAAAGAATAAGAAGGGGGGAAAAAAAGTTCGATAAATATTTTTTATCTTGATAAACAATTTTGGAACTCATTTTTGGGTTTTTCGGAAGAGTCGAGTAGTTTTATGTTTTCGGCTGTCTATTTTAACATGTTTTTAAAAGTTTATGAAATGCACTGGTTTTCTCTCCTCAAAAACTTTTGTTTCTTCGAAAACCTCTTAAACTTTGCCCGAGCTAGGCGATATGCGAGCTTTTCGGGGAGGGTTCCTTATTTTGTTTGAATTTGAAAACTTTCGACACTGTCGGACATTTTGCGAAAACTCGGAGAAAAATCGTATAAAACAGTCGAAAGGGATTACGATGAAAGCCTCTGGATGTTGTTTGCGGTTGGAAAAGATTTTTTTTTTTTTTTTGTCTTTTAAACGATTGAATTCCGAAGCTTACAAAATGAAAATAGTTCGTTCTGGCGTGAATCTCAGCTCGCGAAATCATACAAAGTAATGCAGGCAATGAAAAATAATACAATAGAAATGAAATGGTAATGCACTTATTGAAAATTACTGCATTCAATGTACAGGTGTATCTATTCCAGTGCTAATGCGAAATGCACGTGATGCATAGATGATGCGTTTTATGCAAAGGTAATGCATCTAATGCAAAGATAATGCAAGTTTGGCGGTAATACCGAGGGATTCCTTTTAAAAAAGGTGGATATCAAAATGCGAAAATGTAAAGGAATGCAAACAATGCTTTGATAATGCAATTGATGCATTACCACTGCAATGCAATGCAAATGCAATGGTAATGCAAAGTAATGTATGCGATGCAGAGAAATCGTACCTGATGGGATTACCACAGCCTGTAATGCGAAGATAATGCAACCTGTATTGCATTAGCAGTGCAAGTGTATTGATAATGCAAATTTCATGTAATACCGAAGCAATGCAAAGCCAAGTGTGCATCGAAATGCATGAGTGACTAATCCCTCGGCTAATGCAAAATGTAGATGTAATGCCGTAATGTAATGCAACGGTAATGTAGTTAGTGAGAGGTAATGCACCTAATGCACAGCCTATATCTATTGCAGTAGTAATGAAAAATGCACACAATGTCAAGATAATGCAGAAATAATGCAATTAGTTGTGGAGCTCAGGCACTTCAAAATGAAATTTCTGAGAGGTAATGCAAAGGTAATGCAAAATTATAGAACACACCGAAATGCATCAGTGGCACAACATCCCTCGGTTTCGGCTCATAGTTGGAAAAATGATTTCGTAAATGCGGTGGATAAACGTCTGCTTGTTCCACTGATTAAAAGCCTATTTGATCTGAGGGAAACCTTCTCCTGCATCGATGAGCCTCTCAATTCCCAAAACGGTTTCCCGGAGCTTTTTTCTTTAACCGCAGGAATTACAAACCACTGTTTCCGTTCTCGTTGTAATCTCAAATTGGACATGCCACGCCATCAGAAATCTCTCCCGATTCCGTTGCCCTATTGTTCTTAGCAACTGCAACAATAGGACCAATCCCTACCAAATCCCAAGGCGGAAGATCACGTGACAGGTGGATTACGAGAGCAATTAGGGGAGAAGCAAAGCTTTCGATTCCAACTAAAGGTGTTAATAATCTCTCGAAAGGCCGATCCTTCTTAAAGCGTTCATTCACACATGAAAACTTGAGAAACTTATGCGTCCGCACACCACCCTTTCCTTTGTCCTTTCATCATCAGAAAGGGGGGGCTTATTTTGAGCTTTTTATTGATTTCGAAACGATCATATTTCCGTCGAAACCTCCTTATTTATATTCTTCTCCCCCAACCCCCCGGTTTGTGTTTTTTTTTTTTTTTTTTTTTTTTTTTTTTTAAATCTTACATATGGATTCTCCAAACTCATGAATAATTTATTAAAGTAAAATGTTTTTGAAACTGATAGCGCAATCCAAAACTACTTCCTCTTATCCTGGAAAGCAGTATTTACGGCTAAATAACATCGCGTGATTTGAGAATCAAGTTTAAATGTTGTCTGAATCTCTTATGAACTTAAAAGCGAAAGATTTATTTTGTATAAGAATCACGATCTTGAATTTATACGCCTCAAAAGCTCCGGTTGTGTGTGTGTGCCTTTTTTTTTTTTTTTTTTTTTTTCTCCCGCCCTCGACTCTCTATTTCACTCTTTCCCCCTTTTTTCTAACAAAGGTGAGGGGAAAACGATCAAAATATACTCCACGAGAAATTTTCGCGTATATCGCAGTCGATTTTGATTGTCAGTTTGATTTTCTCGTCACATATCACGTTGTCATCCACTTTCTATCTCCCTCTGTCTCTCCCCCTCTCTGTCACTCTCAAATTAATTATACAATCTCGTAATAATCCTCCCCGTTTTTGAATGGATGGGAACCACGGGAAAACAAGGGAATGTCGAAAGCCGGCATTCGAGATATTTATAATTGAAATTCTTAGATCTTTTCACGTTTTCTGCCTTTGAATGATTTTTGCTTATTATATTTTTTTTTCTTTTTTTTAACGAAGGAAAAAAAAAAGTCCTTGATTGAATAAGGCTTATTAAGAATCGAAAAGAAGGAAAAAAAAATATTACGAAATACATGGAAGGGGAAAAAAAAAGGATTTAATTAATACAGGATATAACGAAAAAAAGAGAATTTCGTTTGGGCTTTAAAAAGGCGAAACAGAGTGGGAAGGGAGGAGAGAAAGGGGGGGGGGTACGAAAAAGCTGACATATTTCCTATAAAACGAATCCGATGGTGATCCGGAACTAAGTCAATTTGTACTTGTCATTTTCTTTGATATTTTATATTTTCTTTTTTAAACGTGATTTCCTTTTCTTTGTGCCGCGATCTCCAGCTTCCGATGTTGCGAAAAAAGAAAAATTATAATTGCTTGTTTCGTCAAGTTATCGTTGATCGTTTTTTTTTTCTGAAAATATGACGAGGGGAAGAAAGCGGTGGTGATACTGTAGCTATGTTAACGGTGACAGATAAACGGGGACGTCACGAAAGTTGCGTATATGTAAAATGTTTTTTTAATTGTTTTTTTTTTTTTTTTTTTTTTTTTTTTTTTTTTTTTTTTTTTTGGGGGGAGGGGTGGATGCTCTCAGCTGACAATCGATGTTTGTTCATCTGGCATCAATTTTTACGTTGACGATATTGTATAAAGAAAAGCTTCCTTCAAGGTCAAAGGTCAAGTTTTAGACTTAAACTTATTATGAATTTTAAATTATTCCGTTTATTACTTTACGAATTTATATATAAACGCCATAACTTAATTATCTGTGATATAATTTTATAATTTTATATTTTAATTTAGATCAATGTTGAAGGTACTTGTAAACGTTTTGACCGAGTTAGGTTATGTGCATTCGTGTTTTTGATAATTAATTAACTATTTTTCTCGTTGTCTTCTTATAGATCCTGATGATGGACGCTAATCCGAAATTGCTATTGGTCGAAAAAGCATGTTAATGTGGAAAGAAATTAATAAATCGTAGTTTTCGACCTTGAAGGAGGCTTTTTACAATATCGTCATTGATATAGGTCAAACAATCACTAAAATTGTGTGCAGTACCTTTTTTCTAATAATTTTAGTGACTGGTCAAAGGATCCATTTTGAAGCAAAATTAATCAATTTTTACATTTTCTTCGTTAGGGCTCTTCGAGACCATCTCTTTTCGAGACGAAACTGCTCTTAAAACCGCTTTTCTCTCCCATAATCATGTTGGCCATGTTCTAAATTTAGAGCAATTAATAAAAAATTCAAAATAATTATCAATTTAAATTGATAATTATTTTTAATTTTTGTTGATTTTTTTCTCAGCTACCTCCACACAGGGCCAAACTCCAGGGCGGAGGGCGCTCCGGAGGAACTGTTTATTGTATTTGATATCTAAATAATAAAGAAAGATGAAAAAAAAAAATACATCACGATACCGAAATTGAGATTAAGATTTACAATACTGAGACTGAAATCCCGATACTGAGACTAGAAACAAGACCGAGAAATATCGTCTCGGTCTCTAAATGATCTCGGCATCAAAACTGTCTCGAATAAGTTTCACTTGTTTCATAATCCTGAGCTTTACACTCGGAAAATCTAATGGAAACACGATTTAGTTTCGTTAGATATTCTGAGTTCAAAGCTCAGGTTTATTAGAGTCTAAACTTTCGAGACCATTTCGAGACCGAGACGATATTTCTCGGTCTCGTTGGTCTCATTATCGTAATCTCAGTCTCAATTAGGGAATGCAATCCCGCGCGGGATTGGACTTTGCGTGATTCTGCGGGACATATGAATCAATCATAATGACCTTACAGGTGAAAGGATAATTTTCTTTATTTTCAATGGCTAATTGCCTCGTGGTACGTAGACTTAGCCATGAGGAGGCCGTTAAACCCTGAGTGACAGTCAGCAGTTCGAATTCTCTTATCGGACCGTCATTTTCCGGCCGCCATAGAATGTGCTGTAGATTACGTTGCTTGGGATCCAATAGTACATATATTTCTATACATTTTTTCCACATAGTATGCTATGGCGACCAGATTCAAGCGAAAATTAAAAATTCCCGCAGCTATGATTATAGCCCAGACCAGGACTGCAGGACTGCGGTACGTCCTTCTTTGCAGTTTTTTATTCCCGAAACATTTAACCTCGGGGGTCTAAAACTCTTAAACACTCTCGGACCATGTTTTGTGTTAGTACAAGTCCCTTCTGTATGCACTTCAAATGAAGCCATTTATAGCCAAGGCAGCTTTTTTTTAGTTCGCTAGCTATTCGTTGATGATCAACGTAATTCACACCTTTTCCCCGAAAAAGAAAATTAATTTTTCTAAATGAGTCTGAAATGATTAAGAAGTATGTAATTCCAGGGGGATACTAGATCGGACACCACTTGTTCGTAGTAATTAATTTTTTTATCTTCATTCATAATTCTTTAGCTACTTCTAACGCTTTTTCTTGAATCAAAATGCCGCTAATTGGAAGAAGACTTGAACGCACTTGATGAATCCATGACGTCATTACTGCTTCCAATTTGCCGTGCTTCCCAGATTTCAATATACGAATTCACGACACTTAGCGATACCGAGATCGAGAGTCTCCATCTCGGTATTGTTAAGTGTCGTTTTTACCACAGTCTCGTCTCGAGACGTCCTGATCTCGAATCGCTTTATTATTCACGTTGCCCGAAAAATAGGGATCAAAATTTTTTTTTCCTCTTGGTTTTCTTGTAAATTTTGTCAAAATTTCGACTAATAACCCAGCTAAAAGTATTTATATTTGCTGGATTAAAAATCCCGGGATTTTCTTTTTTAATCTTGCAATTAATTGGAGGGGATTAAAATAGGTCGGAGTTCCCGGGATTCGGGATTCCGGGATTGCAGTCTCTGAGACGTTGACGATCATGTCATCGAACGTCCGGGGATTTCGACCTAATTGAACCTCTTTCGTAGTTCTTAGATCTTTTTTGTAATAGGAACATGCTCTTGACGAATAAGGATTGGAGATGAAGGTTTATCTACACTCAAAAACTTTGATGCTAAACATCCGAAAATTCGAAATCGTCTTCCCCTTCCCCCTACCCCGCTCCGAGCTTCGATATCGAAAATGCCCCATTTAAACCCCTTGAAAACTTTAAGGAAACCTTATGTTGCCAACTTGACCCAGATAATTTTAAAGGACCGTCCTTCGTCCTTCCCCGTTCCTCCTATGAAAATCGAAATACGACCGAAAAGGAAAAGTTGTATATCAAAACTCTGGTGAGTTTTCCCGTGGAAATTTCAACGCAGTCGTTTATCATGCAAATAGTTTAAAGGGACTTGCAATCCCCCAAGTTGAAATTTCACCCTTTCTTATTGCCACATTGTACCGCAATTAGGGAACCTCAAACCTCTTTTAAGTTGAACATTTCCCTCTTTCATTGTTTCTACGTCTCTGGGTTTTATTGCCCGAGCTACTGTATGATACAATAATAGATTTTTAGATATAAATTCACTTAACAATGCGGTATAATAATAATAATAATTTTATTTTCTTTTTTTTATAACTGCGGTATATCACGAAAGGGGTCACCATTTATCGTACCTGAAAGATTAAATTTCTCCCCGCCGTCTGAATGCAATATATCTCTCTTTTGTTGGTTAAACATGTTACAAGTTAGGAAATCGATGTGACTGGCTGGAACACTCCCCCTCCTCCCCCGCCTATTGAAGTTGGGAGTAATAATTCAGTAAAACAATAGTTGCAACTCACAGTTTGTCTTGAAACGGAAGTCATATGAAACTCGTATTTCCTGCGGGATTCTCCAGTTTTGGAGTTTATGTTTGCTGATATAGAAAATTATATTACGCACACGCTCTATTTGTTTTTTCCCCGTTTTTCCCTTTTTTTTTGCCCGAGTGTTACGGTTTTCTGGTTTGTTTTTAAAAAAAAAAGTTGCGATCTAGGACGAAGAACCGACACGGTAAAAAATTTTATGTAAAAAGTAGCATAATTCGCAACAAGTATATTTGACGTAGGACTACGTCTTGGGGTTGAACTTGAGGGAGATTAGTTTGTTTGTCGACACCCGGAAATTTTTTCCGATAAAAAAAAGTTGAGTTGGTTATATACACCATTTATGCTTTTTTATGCATATATAATTATTTTGCATTTATGCATCATTTTTATAAAAGTTATGCATATTATTTCGTACGCCCGCAAGAAAAATGTGGGGTGCGCTCGGAAGAAAATTTAAAAAAATTAAAATAATTGTTATAAAATTTTATATAGAATTTTAAGTTTATATGACTGAATTGTATCGCACACTTTTTCTTGGGAAGAAGAAGGAAATGAAGTGGGATTTACCGCTCCTTTCCTAATATAAAGTAAAATGTTTCAAGAGTTGAACTGTTGACAGGCCGGAGCCTCGCCTCTGTGGCAAGAGTACTGGGAAAGTACTCCCCCCCCCTCTCCACTCTTTCCTGGAATGTTAAATCCATCACTTAAAACCACTTATACAAATTGGAATGAACACTGCCTGGGCGTTTCCTTTTCATTATTAAAATAGTTAAAACGGGATTTTGAGATTTTCGGGAATTTTTTTTCCCATCTTTCCACTCTTTAAGTCTTTCCTCTCGGTTTTAAGGCTCTCTTGAAAAGGGATCGATATTTTAAGATTTGTTCCTTTTCGAACAAAAGCTTTGTGAAGTTTGATGTAATAAGGACTTTGGATTGCCTTTGGCCATTGTTGGATTCCGTGAAAAGGGGTTAAAAGATACAAAGGGAGGTTAAATGAGCAAAAGACGATCAGCTTTGATTTCGATTCATGAATCTTGAATGGCTTTTTTTTTTTTTTTTTAAATAAATTATTATCCGAAAAGGGCCATTAGCGAATGATTTACGATTATTGCCATATCTTCAAAAAAAAATTTTTTTTTTTTTTTTTTTTTTTTTTTCTCTTTTCCGCTCCTTTTTAATACCACCGCAAATTGTTATCCCCCGGAAAATTTAATAACAACTTAATAAATAAAATATGCAGCCCGATGGAAAATTGTAATACGGTTGCGTTTGGTTTTCCCATGGTGTTTGAATGTAAACCGCGGACCATAAGTAATATTAACCTAGCCCTTTGGCACCGATTCTCGACCTTTTCCGTTGAATCCGTTCCTCCGAATTGGAATAAATACCCGGTTTACGGGGTGGGAATTTTTTGATTCTAATTTATTCGACGGAAAAGTACCAAGTCAGAGCCATAACCCATTTTCAGTGAGAGCTGATTGCGAGGGAAATGCGGTTTCGATCGAATTCTGAGAAGGCGCAACCACGCATTTCCTGTTCGGTTGGCACTTCCTGTCCTCGTCTTGATTCCAATTATTGTTGTTAGGGCTCTCTTTGGCAAAGGGCAGATAAAATGGGTTTACAGTATAATATAAATTAAAAGCGTGTTCACGTGGGGTTTTATAATTAGGGGTTTTTCATTTTATCAAGTTTGTTTCTACTAAGGGAAGGTGACCTATCTCCGGCGGCTTCCGTTGGTCTGTCTCTCGCTGATCCTTAGTGTTTTGTTGATTTTATTTTATAATGGAATCGAAATAGTAAGCATCTTTTTTTTTAAGTTCAGCGTAAGGTCGATTCTTATTTCTTGAAAGTTTTTGTTTGGTTTAATATCCTTCAATTTTAGGTTCCGTTAAGGCGGGTCCACGGAGACTGGGTCGAAAAACGCGAATTTTTGAATTAAAAAACGCCTGATACGAGAATCGATGCCTCAATATTATTAACCCTAATTTTTTTTCAAATTTTTTCAACGACATCTTCAGTCGTCGAACCCAACTTTTTTGGGTAGAAATCGAAAATACCCAACCTGAGTTAACTTGGGTCCGGACCCGAACGGAATCGAACCAGAGTAGTTCCAGTTTACCCCTGTAACGATTCAACTTTTTGAGCCCCAAAAATTTTTTTTTTTACATCCCAAAAATTCGCCATTTTTTTTATTTTTCAAAATGAAATTTTTTTTTAAAAATCAGATATACCCTTGTAAGCCGCGTTTGGCCGGCTTGGAGAAGGGGGGAGAGAAAAGACCCCAAAAAAAAAATCAGAGACAAAATCCTATCAAAGGGAAGTCAGAACAAAAACAAAAAAAACGAATTCATAATTTGGCTTAATCGATCTTATTATTGACAAAGAAAAAAAAATTTAAATGAAAAATCCTACGCAGGATGTTCGGGCCCGAACATCCCGAGTCCTAACAGGTTACAGAACGAGAGCATGGCCGCCCTTGGGACGGACCCAAAAAGATTCACATTTTAAATAAAATAAAAAAACTAGCCCATTTTCAGCACTCTAATGGCCCTCGAGAGGCCCCGTCAAGGTTACCTGTTTAAAACATTCTTAATTTAAGATTTCCAAATCATATTAAACCCAAAAAAAAAATCATTCATCTCCACGTGGCTGCTCCTCGACAAGTCCATACAAAACGACACCGACTAATCGTGGCCAACCGATCCGGAATCCGGTCCCAACAATAACCAAAGCCAAAAACCAGTCCGAAAATCCAGTCGTCGTCAGCAAGAAAACCTTGGGAACAAAAACAATCCACGTCCAAGTCGTCGTCGTAGGCTAGCCAATAATAATCTCCAATTTCCTAAGGATCATATGAGAAACAAAATTAGGCACGTGGCAAAAATATTCTGTCGCCGCCGCCAAACGATCGATTACAACAATTGCCAAAAAAAAAAATAATCTCAATTTAAAAACAATATAGGTAACCTTTTTAAATGAAAAAAAAATAATCGTTCGATAATCAATTACTTGCGTGAATTTTTAAACTTAGAAAAAAAAAATGTGCTCCGTCGAGCGACCTGGTGAATCCTGTCGAAGTTCATTCACTCCTTAATAATCATTTATTTAAATTTTCTCATAAAATCGATACAAACAAATTCACTCGCTTTAAGATAATTACCCCTTCAACCAATTTGAAGGGCGTTATGTTTATCGCTTCGTCTGGTTAATGGTCTATACGGCTGGCTGCCGTGTGGCATGATTTTGGAATTCCCTTGTAACTTTGAAACCGAAATATGTAGAAATCTAAAAATTTCACAGTTGATTCTACATATTTTCCCGGAGGCCCTGTTGTAATTATCTTTTCGAAATTCCAAACAGTTTTTGAGTAAACCGAGAAATCCGAAAACACTAAAAATGTACTAAACACGTAGCTTTAACTTATGGGGGAAGAAAAAAAAGAGAAAAACGGAAGGGTTTCGTTTGCTAGTGAGAAACTTTTTTTTTTCAGTTATGACCTATTCTTTTTTTGGGCTTATCCGACAGAAGAAGGTCCAAGGTAATTTTTAAAATTTTCAAAATTAAAATCCGACAATATCAACAGGAATAAGGGGGTTTCAAAGTTAAGGTGGTTTACATGGGAGTACTCAGATCTCGAGTATTTGTGTGATTGTAATCGGAACCTTGAAGTGAGCCACATAAGATGACGGCGAAGCCCATTGACCATCGCATAAGCGATCAGTCATTTTATAATTTTCATTCAACAGTAGAATGTTAGAAGGCTGGCGGTTAATACGAAATAACATTATTATCATTTAAATTAAATTATAAAAATAAAAAAAGACGGAAGAAATGTAACTTGTGAACAGCTGATTTTTTTTTTTTTTTTTGAAATTATTAGTTTTTGTGATGTAGGCCTAAGCATTCTTAAATAATTTTTTTAAAAGAAATTAAAAATTAAAAAGAATTAATTAATGGGTGTTGCGTTACAAATCCAGCGGGAAATTAAACAGGGGTCCGAATCCGATGCCGGTGCCGGCCGAAGCCGGCTGAAATCTCGGGTGGATGCCGATTCCATATTATTTATTTAACTCCAGATTCCGATTCCGATCATATCCGATGCCGCCTCTGATTCCGATTTTAGTGAAAAAAAAAAGTCGTGGAGCCTAGACGATTTTTGAAATCAGGGGTCCGAATCAGATGCCGGTGCCGGTGCCGATGCCGATGTCAGCCTCGGCCGCGCCTAAATATCTCGGGTCGATGCCGATGCCGATTTGGGATAATTAAAAAAATCCGATGCCGGCATCGGCATTGACACCGGCTTCTGAATCGGACCCCTGATTTTAGAAACAATCTAGAATGGCTCTATGACTTTTTTTTCCCCACTAAAATCTGGATCAGAGACGGCATCGGATATGATCGATGCCTGGTGGCGTCGGCATCAGCATCGGGTGTAGGTGCCGGAATCGGAATCGGGAGTTAAATAAATAATATGGAATCGGCATCGGCATCGGCATCGGATTCGGACGCCTGATGTTGAATAAATTTGATAAATAAGAATGGAGATCGATTTCTTGAGTAATTGAAAATTTATTATTTTAATCGAAATCTTGCAGTAAATTTGTGAATAAGAATCTGAATATAATTCGTGAACAGCTAAAAATTGGAATCTTGAAATAAATTGTGCAAATAGGAATCGGGATTGGGATCAACTTTTTTATTTAATAAAAAAAGAAATAAATAAATTTTTAAAAAAAAAGAATACCCCTTCAACAAGAAGAACTAAAAAGCAAGAAATAATTTTTTTTTTTAATTTTTAAAAAAGAACTGAAAGGCAGAAAACGAGATCAATTTTCACTATATAGGTAAGAGTTTGATTTCCCGAAAAAATGAACCATGACCTTCAGATTTGAAAAATTTTCACTACGCGCAATAAATAGGCCAATAAAAATGCATTCAAAGGACAAAAGAAGCGCAGAAAAAATTTTGGTTGAAGGAGCAAGTCCCCTTTTTTTTTAAAACTTGCTCCTTCAACTAAAATTTTTTCTGCGCTTCTTTTGTCCTTTGAATGCATTTTTATTGGCCTATTTATTGCGCGTAGTGAAAATTTTTCAAATCTGAAGGTCATGGTTCATTTTTTCGGGAAATCAAACTCTTACCTATATAGTGAAAATTGATCTCGTTTTCTGCCTTTCAGTTCTTTTTTAAAAATTAAAAAAAAAAATTATTTCTTGCTTTTTAGTTCTTCTTGTTGAAGGGGTATTCTTTTTTTTTAAAAATTTATTTATTTAACGCATTTCAGTTTTTTTAAATTACATTAATTTTTGAAGAGTTTTTTTTTTTTTTTTTTTTGCGCATTTTAGTTAATTGCAAATTTTTTTATTTTCATTCTGATTCTGACTAATTAATTTTTTTCTAACTCGATTTATTCCGAGTCCTATTCCAATTGAGAATTTTTGCTCTATTTGTCGTTCTTATTCCAATTTTTCTTTTTTTATTAAATAAAAAAGTTGATCCCAATTCCGATTCCTATTTGCAAAATTTATTTCAAGATTCCAATTTTTAGCTGTTCACGAAATATGTTCAGATTCTTATTCACAAATTCACTGCAAGATTTCGATTAAAATAATAAATTTTCAATTACTCAAAAAATCGATCTCCATTCTTATTTATCAAATTTATTCAAGATCAGGCGTCCGAATCCGATGCCGATGCGTATTCCATATTATTTATTTAACTCCCGATTCCGATTCCGGCACCTACACCCGATGCTGATGCCGACGCCACCAGGCATCGATCATATCCGATGCCGTCTCTGATCCAGATTTTAGTGGGGAAAAAAAAAGTCATAGAGCCATTCTAGATTGTTTTTAAAATCAGGGGTCCGATTCAGAAGCCGGTGTCAATGCCGATGCCGACATCGGATTTTTTTAATTATCCCAAATCGGCATCGGCATCGACCCGAGATATTTAGGCGCGGCCGCGGCTGACATCAGCATCGGCACCGGCATCTGATTCGGACCCCTGATTTCAAAAATCGTCTAGGCTCCACGACTTTTTTTTTTTTTTCACTAAAATCGGAATCAGAGGCGGCATCGGATATGATCGGAATCGGAATCGGAATCGGAATCCGGAGTTAAATAAATAATAAGGAATCGGCATTGGCATCCACCCGAGATTTCAGCCGGCTGCGGCCGGCACCGGCATCGGATTCGGACCCCTGTTTAATTTCCCGCTGGATTTGTAATGCAAACCCCATTAATTAATTCTTTTTAATTTTTTATTTCTTTTAAAAAAATTATTTAAGAATGCTTAGGCCTAGGCCTACTCCACAAAAACTAATAATTTCAAAAAAAAAAAAAAAAAAAATCAGCTGTTCACAAGTTACATTTCTTGCATCTTTTTTTATTTTTATAATTTAATTTAAATGATAATAATGGTATTTCATATTAACCGCCAGCCTTCTAACATTCTACTGTTGAATGAAAATTATAAAATGACTGAACGCTTATGCGATGGTCAATGGGCTTCGCCGTCATCTTATGTGGCTTACTTCAAGGTTCCGATTACTATCACAGAAATATTCGAGATATGAGTACTACCCTGTGAACCACCTTAACTTTGACACCCCCTTATTCCTGTTGATATTGTCAGATTTTAATTTTGAAAATTTTAAACATTACGTTGGACCTTCCTGTGTCGGATAAGCCCAAAAAAAGAATAGGTCATCACTGAAAAAAAAAAGGTTCTCGCTAGCAAACGAAACCCTTCCGTTCTTCTCTTTGTTTTTCTTCCCCCATAAGTTAAAGCTACGTGTTTAGTACATTTTTTGTGTTTTCGGATTTCTCGGTTTACTCAAAAACTGTTTGGAATTTCGAAAAAATAATTACAACAGGGCCTCCGGGAAAATATGTAGAATCAACTGTGAAATTTTCAGATTTCTACATATTTCCGTTTCAAAGTTACAAGGGAATTCCAAAATCATGCCACACGGCAGTCAGCCAGCCGTATAGACCATTAACCAGACGAAGCGATAAACATAACGCCCTTCAAATTGGTTGAAGGGGTAAAATTGGAATAAGAACGACAAAAAGAGCAAAAATTCTTAATTGGATTAGGACTCGGAATAAATCGTGTTTGAAAAAAATTAATTAGTCAGAATCAGAATGAAAATAAAAAAATTTGCAATTAACTAAAATGCGCAAAATAAATCGTCAAAAAAAAAAAAAAACCTTCAAAAATTAATGTAATTTAAAAAAACTGAAATGCGTTAAATAAATAAATTTTTAAAAAAAAAAGAATACCCCTTCAACAAAAAGAACTAAAAAGCAAAAAATAATTTTTTTTTTTTTAATTTTTAAAAAAGAACTGAAAGGCAGAAAACGAGATCAATTTTCACTATATAGGTAAGAGTTCGATTTCCCGAAAAAATGAACCATGACCTTCAGATTTGAAAAATTTTCACTACGCGCAATAAATAGGCCAATAAAAATGCATTCAAAGGGCAAAAGAAGCGCAGAAAAAATTTTTGTTGAAGGAGCAAGTCCCATTTTTTTTTTAAAACTTGCTCCTTCAACAAAAATTTTTTCTGCGCTTCTTTTGCCCTTTGAATGCATTTTTATTGGCCTATTTATTGCGCGTAGTGAAAATTTTTCAAATCTGAAGGTCATGGTTCATTTTTTCGGGAAATCGAACTCTTACCTATATAGTGAAAATTGATCTCGTTTTCTGCCTTTCAGTTCTTTTTTAAAAATTAAAAAAAAAAAAATTATTTTTTGCTTTTTAGTTCTTTTTGTTGAAGGGGTATTCTTTTTTTTTTAAAAATTTATTTTTATCATACCTTTTAAATAAAAAAAATAACACCAATGATCTCCTTTTTGAAGGTACTTAAAAAAAAATTTAACGAAGAAAAAAATGCGGCTTTCCAACAGTAAATTAGAAAATCGAATGGCCGTCGGTCGTTTCCGATTACCTAAATGGACGTCGGTCGTTTCCGCTTTGCGCTGTTGTCAGATTACTTTAAAATAATTATTTTGCGCGCGTCCTTTTAAAATTTGCGAACGAATCGAAAAAAAAAGAGAAAAAATATTTACAATCGTTACACCCTTCTTCCATTATGTTCCCACATCTCTCTTGCAAATAGCGTCTTAAATTAATTTTCTTAGAAAATGTCGGAATCGGAATGTCCTTATCTGTACAACTTGTCCCAACTTGAAAATTCCAAGAAATTTTAAGACACCTGCATCAAAACCATGAGAAAGAAGCGTAATAAGTCGAGAATCCCCGAAGCCTTCCGAAACCCCTCCCGCACTCTTTTTTATTTTATTTTATTTTTATTTCCGACCCAAAAACCGCTACCTTACACCCCAAGTTAGACCCGAACCCGAGTTTTAGACTCAAGCCCGAATTTTAGAACCGGAACTGAGCTAAATATCCGAATATCGAACAGCCCTAACTCCAACATGAGCGGGTAAGCGTGTGGGGACATGGTTTTTAACAGTAATCAAAACAGACTATCTCCATTATGGAGATACGTCAGTTGACCTCTTACGTTTCGAAATTTGAAATACTCCTTAGCTCTTTTTTTAAGGTTTCTGAGCCCAAGATAAGAAGAAGAAGAAGATGAAAAAGAAAGTTTTTTTTTTTTTTGGTTTTATTAGCCGAAGCGCAACCTTCTTTTTTTAACTAATGTGACCCGGTGAATATCGCTGTATGAAGTTAGTAACGCTTTGAATAAGTAAAAGAGCAAATAAAAAACACCCACTCTTGGCCATTTTTCCTCAACGCTGCTTTGAAGGAGTCATCTCTTTAATCACGCCGGTTTGAGCTCCCGACGCACGTGGAACGATTTAGCATAAATTCAAAAGTACGCGAAGCTTTGGAATACGGAATCGGGTAAAAGCGGCGGGGGGGGGGGGAGGAAAGATCGGGAAGTTTCCTTTTTCTTATTCTTTTTTTTCGGGGGGGAAAAAGGTAGGAAAAAAATTGGATAGGAAACGGAGAGAACATACATATAATCTTTCCCTTTTGCCAAAGTGCCTTGGCAATCTCCTCTTCCTGCCTCAGACACACCGTTGAATTTAGATGTAACATTCATTTAGTCTTTCCAGCCGAAAATGTAAAGGAAAACATTAATCTAAACTCAAAACAAACTCTTCGCTCTTTTCCTCTGTATATATACTTTTTTTATTTTTTTTATTTTTTTTTTTATTTTTTTTTTTTTTGTAAATTCAATTCAGAGTTAAAAGTCCTAAACGCAATTTTCTATTTAAAAGTGAAGCAGCGTTTTTTTTTTTTTTTTTTTTTTTTTTTTTCTCCCTCCGAAAAAAAAAACGGTCGGATGTGAACAGCCTACGGTACGGAGTTAGATGAAAGTTTAATTGAACCGAATGGATAAACCACGGTTAAAGCAATTTGAAAGCGCTATGGTTTGTCGATCTTAAGCTTATACTTGTATGAAGGAAAAACGTTGTTTTGATTACGTTTTACATTAATTAAACAAGCATGTCATTTAAAAAAAAAATATTTGTTGTAATTTGAGATTGCTTTAAAATTGAATCAAAACCCTGACGGGGTAAAAGGCAGCGGGTATTATTCATTTATAACGGAAGAATAATGACGACACGCGACGATACCGAAACTGATAAATACCTCCCGTGATGATAAAAACATGTCACCGACACTGAAAATGGAAGCTCGATGCTCTAACCTCGATAAAAAAAAAAAATAATAATAAAAACCTCCCGAGTCTTCAATTATTACGATTAAAAATTTACGCTAATGACTCTGGATTACTCGATGAATTTGTTTATCTCTGTGAAAAATAGGTTTCCATTTCGCCGCAATGCTAATTTTTCTTTCTCGGGGAAAAAAAAAATTCGTTGATTATTCATAATAACAGTCGATGAAATAAAAAAGATTAACGTGTGGAATTGATTAATCCTTTTGATTATTTAGGTACGGGTGTCAAAGATGATAACAAATAACATTGTGTGGAATTTAAGGGCCGTATGATTAATTCAAATTATATAGGGGAATGAACACGAAATGCATTTAATTTTTTTTTTTTTTGTTGCGTTTTTTTTTTTCCTGTTTTATTAATTTTGTGATTAACTTTTCTTTTGGGTTAAAGGATTGTTTATTAATATAATAATGAGCTTATCGTTCTGGGAATTTCGTGCGATGAGAGAGAGCAAATTTTTCTGGCTATAGGATCATTTTTTGTGGAAGCGGGGTTATGTCAGGTCAGTAAACAAGTGGACGATTTTTAGGCGCTGTCAGATCCTTACCAGGGAGGGTATGCCGAATAGATTTGAATCGGAATCGCAAAATATTTTCACCATTTAGAACCGGAATTTGCATCAGGGTTCAAATTTCCCCCAGATACACGGAGAAACTTTTACTCGTGTTCGCTACTAAACGGTTTGGGAATAACGTTTGTGGTAATCTATTCCCATTTTTTAATCATTACGAACCAGCAATTTTTAGTAATCAGTCCTATTCGCCAATGTCAACCGTAAAATAGTAATCGTTACCACAAACTGATAAAGATTCCTTTTTTAATTGTCAATGGCTAAATACTTTAAACGATCCCAAAACTTACTGGTAATAGTTGCTATATATTTTTGAATCTTTACTATTCGCGCGGGATCAATTTACACAAATGGTTAAAAATGGTCAACATTATTTTTGTATTATAACAAACCGTAGCCACCATTATCTTAGAGCAGGTAGTAATGGTTTATGCATAAGGGTAGATTTTTTTTTTTTCGAGCACTTAATACCCTTTAGTTTCGACTTGTTTTGACATGGCTTGTGTGGTTTAGTTTGTAACGTAGTAGGGTTGATTGATTTAGGTGTGAGAGGTCTTAGGTTCGAATCTTGCTAGGTGTTGAGATTTTTTCAAGGTGTTGAGATTTTTTCAGGGACATTCCTCATCCTGGATGGACATGCGTCGTCATTTAACAACAATAATATAAATAATGAGATTCGAAATAATAAAAAACATGCACTTATTTTTTTTTTTTTTTTTTTTTTTTTTTTTATTTATTAATTATTACTATTAATAACGGGGGCATTTTCGAATATGTGTGTAACATTTTTGGAAAATGTCGAAATATTCGGGAAACGAATCGGAAACAGAAAACAGAATATTCTGGAAACCGGAAAACTTTCCACTCCCCCCCAAAAAGAAGCTGGATTTGTTAATTTTGAATGTATAAAATACATAACGATGGTATACACAGTTAGCTTGAAGCAAAGATTTATGGGCTGAAAATGGATATCAAATCTGACCTTACCACTTCATTAGGGATCATATAGAGGCCCAAAAACGATTGCAAACAAAATCGGATCTGATCGTCCTAGCGAGATATCACCCCATAAAGATGCTGCGCGGCAACAGTATGTTTAACCCATAAGTAATAGGGTAATTAAAAAAGAGAAAGTGTCTCCGATTTTGTTCTTCACCAAAAAAAACGGGTTCATTTAAGTGTAAAACAGGCAAGAAAAATTTAGAAACATATTTTTAACGGTTTCGGGGTGTCTCAGAGCAGAAAAAGGGCCTAAGCCACAATTTTTTTTTTAGCATTCACTGAAGCGAAACTTTGATGCATTTTCCCGTAATTTAATTTTACAAAAATGGACTTTATAAGTGTTTTTGACGTTGGAGAAGACGAATTTCACCATCCAGATTTTCTCTGACAAACGCCTGAGTCGCTGTGAACGCTTTTTTAGCGCTTAAACCCGATTTTTCAAGCTCAATTTTAATTAATTTCCCAATTAGGAGCCCTAAAATCTTTTTTTTGTTGTCGACGTTACTTACACTAACAGGAAAAACCTCGGGGAACACGATTTTCACCATCCCGATTTTCCCCGATCAACGCCTGAGTCCCGGTTAGCGCTTCTTTCGTGCCTTTAGTACATTAGGCGTTCTAATAGCGCTGTAGGCCGATCAGACGTTGATTCGGGAAAATTGGGATAGTGAAATTCGTGTTCCTCGAGCTTTTTCCTATTAGTGTAAGTAACGTCGACAGCAAAAAAAAAATTTTAGAGCTCCTAATTGGGAAATTAATTAAAATTGAGCTTGAAAAATCGGGTTTAAGCGCTAAAAAAGTTCACAGCGACTCAGGCGTTTGTCAGAGAAAATCTGGATGGTGAAATTCGTCTTCTCCAAAGTCAAAAACACTTATAAAGTCCATTTTTGTAAAATTAAATTACGGGAAAATGCATCAAAGTTTCGTTTCAGTAAATGCTAAGAAAAAAATTGTGGCTTAGGCCCTTTTTCTGCTCTGAGGCACCCCGAAATCGTTAAAAAAATGTTTCTAAATTTTTCATGCCTTTTTTACACTTAAATGAACCCGTTTTTTTGGTGAAGAACAAAATCGGAGACACTTTCTCTTTTTTAATTACCCTATTACTTATGGGTTAAACATACTGTTGCCGCGCAGCATCTTTATGGGGTGATATCTCGCTAGGACGATCAGATCCGATTTTGTTTGCAATCGTTTTTCGGTCTCTATATGATCCCTAATGAAGTGGTAAGGTCAGATTTGATATCCATTTTCAGCCCATAAATCTTTGCTTCAAGCTAACTGTGTATACATAACGTTTGGTAGCCATTGCCAAAAGGGTTTAGCAATGCTATCCAACAAGCATTAACAGAAACCACTGGTAATGATTACCAGAGAAACTTGGTTGTCAGGCCATAATACAGAAAGTTTGGCAACGATTACCAGATTCTGACATTGAGCGCCAGAGTGGGTTTCTCCGTGATACAATGAGTTATTTTACAAACCAAAGTCGAAATTTTTATTAAGACTGGTTTTTTTAAAGACAAAATAACGTAAACTCCTCCATTTCCGTCATAATAAAGGAAAAAAATTTGTAAACACAATTAAAATAAAACTAATATAAAGATTTGGAACTTGTTTTTGCCAAAAGAAAATATTAAAGAAACACATGACCAAAACAAATGGGTAGAGGTCCCTATGTTGGTCATCCAATTGTATACAAAATGTAACACTCACTTAGTAAGCGCTACATGTGGAAGGAAATAAAAAAAAGAAAAAAAAATATGAACCAAAAGGGTCAGTCCTAAAATCAGCCAACTGAGAAAAAAAAATGAAGGACAAAAATAAAAAAAAATAAAGGAAAATATATTCAAAATTCCAAACCATTCATTATAATATGTGATTCGATTTTTAAAGGAAAAAAAAATGAAAAAAAAATGACAGCAAGAAAAGAAAAAAAAATTGATTCAAGATTCAACCGGAATTCGCTTGCACTTGGCTTGAAGAATTTCCCAATTTGCAATAAAAAAAAAGTGAGTTAAATCTATTTTCAGGTTGTTAAACGAATGTGATTCAAGAAAATACCTGGGATAATTTCATTTTGCGATTTTTAATATCCTTTCTTATTCTAACAAATCCAAAATCAAAAGTTTATCAAAAACGAAAACTACTACCAAGCAGTCTCAAGCTCGACAATTAATTATTCCTTTCACTAAAAGAATCCTTTACATTTTATGGCTAAAAATCCGACCTCAAACGAGAGAATTGATTTAATTACTCAAAATAAAAATAATCATCGGAATTTGGTCGCTTTTTAAATTAATTCAATATGAGAAAATTTAAACTCTGAAATAATCACGACATTGGAAATAAAAATTTAACTAGCAAATGATTTCGGAAATTCTTCAATCCAAACAGGTATTTGGAAATTAAAAAAAATTAAATTCACACGTGGTTGATCACATCATGGAAAAAAAAAATCATAGCAAAAAAAAATCGTTAACTGGCTCAGCCCCCCTCCATTGAAAAAAATTTAACAACGCATTTTATTCAAAAAAAAAGAAAAAATAAGTCGGATGGGCTAGCCTTCTACTTATAAATTCCATCTTAAAAACCCTAAAAAAGCACAAATAGGAATTACCATTTTATCAAAAAAACGCGACATGAATCCACATGTCCAAAAGCAAAATGAGGCAAACAATAAAGCACATTTCATCAACTTTATACATACGCTTTCTCGACGGTTTTAAGAAAAAAATCTAGAATATCACATCATTTATGAAAAAAAAAATCAAAAATATTAAAATATTCAATTGATCAAATGAAATGATTTTCATATAAAAAAAAAACATGTGGTCATTGTATCAAGCATGAATTTTCCTGCATGCTCTTTTTTTTTCCTATCACATTTCTTTTTTTTTTTTCGTTTCGATCAAATTCACATTTCATTTAATCAATTAAAATAAAAAACACTTTTATCAGTTTTCACAATTTCACAAAAGAAATTTACCTTTTTCTTTAACTTAAAATAATAAAGTCTCAGATCCTCATTTCAGATAATCATAATTTGCACATCTTAACGGTGCGAAAGCTCAAGTGTGAAGAACGAAAATTACTCATACGTCACACGATCAAGTGACACGTTTAAAGATCTCGCTTAAATCGATATATCGATTATTTTTAAATTATTTTCGCGCGAACGAAAAAAAAATCATTATCAAATCTTAAAATTAATTAAACGAAGTTTGATTCGATTTTTTTAAACAGTAAAAAAAAATATACAAGAGGCACAAAAATTTTTTTTTTTTTTAAAAAAAATTTCTGTCCGACCCCGATCAGTGGCGGTTCTGGGGTTTCGGATCGTTACAAAAATGTAAACAAAATGCATACGAATGTATACAAAATGTATACAATTTGTATACATTTTGTATACAATTGGATGACCAACATAGGGACCTCTACCAACAAATGATATTAAATGTCAAAACCCAGTTCCGTCACTTAATTGTTTTTTTAATTTTTTAGAGCTTGTATTCCTTATTAATGACGGAATGCAACCAAATGTCGTAAAAACGAGCTTCATAGATAATGTGTAATTATTTTGAAAAATAAAGCTACCTAAAAACATTAAAAATAAATTTGAATTTTACAAAAAAAAAAAAAAAAAAATTAACATGTTAACATTTCATTTTTTCACATATTTCACGTATCAAAATCATGATTCACAGCAGAAGCAGTAGATCTTGAAGTCCTTTATATAGTATTTTTAAATCATATCTCTCTTGAGGTGCAAATTCGCTATGGAATGTTGGGCCAACATGTTATACCAACTTGTTGGAATGTTGGACGAACTTGTTGTACCAACATGTTGGATCAACATTCCATAGCGAATTTGCACCTTAAGAGAGATATGATTTAAAAATACTATATAAAGGACTTCAAGATCTACTGCTTCTGCTGTGAATCATGATTTTGATACGTGAAATATGTGAAAAAATGACCCTTGTACAACTTCCAGTTCCCTATTTCAAATATTACGTCAACATGTTGCCATTCAAGCTCATTCAAGTTGCTTATTTTTGGTTTCTTCGGTGGACGTGGATGTTATTTCGGCATATTGTTCCACATGAAATCTTTTAAGATGGATTTTTAAAGTAGAGCATTTCTGTTTCATGTAGTGAATTTGCACCCTAATAGTACATATGGTTTCAAATTTACTATGGAATGTTGTACAAACATGTTGGTAGAACAAGTTGGACCGACATGTTTGTCCAACTTGTGGTACTAACATGTTGGTCCAACATTTCATAGTGAATTTGCAATTATAAAATTAATTTGACTGTCACTTTGTTTACTTTATACTATGATAAGGGTCGTGCATAAATTACGTAAGCACATTTAGGGGGGGAGGGGGTAAAAATTTGACATCTTACTCATAAGCTAAGCTTAGGCGAAATGGGATAAAGCGTGCGAAAAGGACCTAACCCATGCTTACGTAATTTATGCACGACCCCAATAATTTGAGCATGCGTTCGCTTAAAAGTAAAAAAAAAGTATAAAAAAGTTAAAGAAAAGTTTTTGAAACATTTTTGATTAAGACTGTGCATGTATCAGTCGTGGCAGAAAATAAATCATATTTTTCTTTTTTCGGGAAAACAAAAACAAATCTTGCAAAAAGAGATATTAAAAAATTTTCTGGGAAAAATTTCGAAGATTCCCTTGTAGCAAATTACGTGTAATACACGAGTTTTTACCGTTTAAATTAAAAAACGTTTTGACGCATGTCCGTATAAGTTACGTGTAATATACGTGTTGTGTTAAACTCGGGTTTCTTAATTTTTATTTTTTTCTAAATTTCTCTTTGTTTTTTCGTAAAGAGAAAAATACGATTTATATGCTGCCACGACTGATGAACGCTCTTCACGGTCGTATAGACAGGTCTGGAAACTTCCTATGCCGTTCATGTCCCGCTTAACTACGCGCATTTTAGTTCTAGAATGAGGATTTTTACAGCAAACTAAATCCGCTATGGGGGCTCTGGCTGCTATCATGGTAAAATGGCGGCCGGCTCCGGATTGGTCAATAAATATTCCCTTCTCATATTAATGTCATTTATTAACCAATTCGAAACCGGCCGCCATTTTACCATGATAGCAGCCAGAGCCCCCCTAGCGGATTTAGTTTGCCGTAAAAATCCTCATTGGCCACTGGTGGCGCTGCTATCTAAAGAGCCACAACATGTCGAATCGTACAAGTTGAGACCGTGGCCATAAAAACGTCTATAGGTCCTTGTGCCGCCATCGTTGTTTACAAATCTCAACGACCAATCAAAAAGCGTCTCGCATACTAGTAGCGCTTACAGTGATAAAAAAGAACTAATTTTTGCGTATTTAAGCGGGACATGATCTCTCATGTACAAGGGATAAGAGTTTCCCGGCCTGTCTATACGACCGTGACACTCTTAAAAACTTTGTAACCATTGGGTTGATCTTGCAGTTAGTAAGCTGATAAGCTGAATATTTTGAGTTACTGTCAGAGGTGTCTGTTCTATTGAAATAAATTATTTTCTGTTCCCAGAAAGTGCTTTTTGCTTTTCGGTTTATCCAAATGAGCCATTTCCGTGTTACCGAAATACATAATTTCTGGTCTATTGAAGAATGCCTTCTGTCCTTCTTCTACAACAAAAAATGATTACGCCGGTGCTTTATTTTTTGAGATTTTGGTGCTACTGCTTTCTTTTCTTTCAGAGTTTTTCTTTAAGTTTATCATCTAGAGATTTTTCGTAAGGCCTTCCATTCGATTAACATGTCTTTGTGTCTCCTGATTCATGTACAATGTTGCAGCCTAGGTTGTTATTTTCCAAGTCGATTGGAAAATACATTGTTAGTGTAATGTCATTTTCCGAAAAGAAACCAGTGAAAACAAAACGGCAGGAGAAAAGAGAGAGACTTTGCAGAAAAGTACACTGCCACCGGGTACGACATTAATTACGGTTATTTGTTATTACTAATAATTGCGTTAGAAATGCGCCATACTTGAAAGTAAACTTTACTCTCTTTTTAATTTATATTCAACACCCTTTCATTTAAATGAGCCGGGGGCCTTCCTCCTCCTCGTGGATTAACCATAAAATCTTAATTTGAGCTGTTTCCATGCCTGTACAATTTTTTTCTCTTCTTTTTTTTTCCTATCTTTGCTCTATTTTTTTTTTCGTGGAAAGATCGGTCAGAGAGGCGATTTAAGTAAAAATAGTAACGTCGGAAATGAAACTCACGGTCGATTTAGGATTACTGGGAACAAGCGAGAAAATTATTAGCAAGACGTGACAAGATGTTTTATTAACAACGCTATGACATATGAGGATCAAGGGGGATTTTTCGGACGGACATTTTTTTTTTATTATTATTCCACGTGATGGCGGCACATCACGCAAGCCGTACGTGGTTTATTGATAAAACGATTAACCGGTTAATTAAGAGATTATCGGTCATCGGCCAATTAGGTTATTGAAATGAAACCACTTCCTCGAGATAACAGGGGTTCCTATTGTTCGAAATTTGACAATAATGGTCAATTATGCGCGACCTCGGAGGAAATGAGATTCGAAGATGGGAATTTCGGATTTGGGGGAGGGGTGGAGGAGGGAGGGATTGGAAAGGGCCGCTTTACCGCCCTTGTCAAATGCGAACCGTTAAATGATACTAATAGCGGCACTTGACAAGTAAACCTAGTGTATCATAAATCTTCCATTGTGCTTTTACTACGTTTATCATTACTCATCCAGACAGTATCATTTGTTATTGTAAAAGATAATACATTCTAAAGTTTCATTCATTAAACGCGATTACCAGATTACTAAAAATAATGGGAATGTAACAATCAGGCCTTAAATAGCAATCGTGTATGCGGTTTAAAAAAAAAAAAATCTCGGAAGTGATAACGCGCGGGTAACCGATTTGATTGTCGGGGAAAAATGAAGTCGTTTCTCTATCGGAAATTGCTTTAGTGGTACGCAAATTTATAAATTATGAATAAATCTTATAGGAAGGAACTGATAAGAAAGCTAAACAGTGCCGCGTGATGATGCTTGTCAGCTAAGTTGACCCAGATCAAGACTCTATCTGGCGAGTACAATGTGATTTATGATCACGCGACATAGATGGGAGTTCGAATCGATATGTAACCGGAAAACCTGTGAGGGCGATTTTAATTTAAAAGAGTTTCGAATAATGCACTGTATTGGATTGGAGTTGCCTGGTGAGGTTTTCTGAGGAGGTGAAAATATCCAGCCCTGAGGAAATGTGAAGTGGAGCAGAGGACGTGTGTCACAGTTAGCTTGAAGCAAAGATTTATGGGCTGAAAATGGATATCAAATCTGACCTTACCACTTCATTAGGGATCATATAGAGGCCCAAAAACGATTGCAAACAAAATCGGATCTGATCGTCCTAGCGAGATATCACCCCATAAAGATGCTGCGCGGCAACAGTATGTTTAACCCATAAGTAATAGGGTAATTAAAAAAGAGAAAGTGTCTCCGATTTTGTTCTTCACCAAAAAAAACGGGTTCATTTAAGTGTAAAACAGGCAAGAAAAATTTAGAAACATATTTTTAACGGTTTCGGGGTGTCTCAGAGCAGAAAAAGGGCCTAAGCCACAATTTTTTTTTAGCATTCACTGAAGCGAAACTTTGATGCATTTTCCCGTAATTTAATTTTACAAAAATGGACTTTATAAGTGTTTTTGACGTTGGAGAAGACGAATTTCACCATCCAGATTTTCTCTGACAAACGCCTGAGTCGCTGTGAACGCTTTTTTAGCGCTTAAACCCGATTTTTCAAGCTCAATTTTAATTAATTTCCCAATTAGGAGCCCTAAAATCTTTTTTTGTTGTCGACGTTACTTACACTAACAGGAAAAACCTCGGGGAACACGATTTTCACCATCCCGATTTTCCCCGATCAACGCCTGAGTCCCGGTTAGCGCTTCTTTCGTGCCTTTAGTACATTAGGCGTTCTAATAGCGCTGTAGGCCGATCAGACGTTGATTCGGGAAAATTGGGATAGTGAAATTCGTGTTCCTCGAGCTTTTTCCTATTAGTGTAAGTAACGTCGACAGCAAAAAAAAAAATTTTAGAGCTCCTAATTGGGAAATTAATTAAAATTGAGCTTGAAAAATCGGGTTTAAGCGCTAAAAAAGTTCACAGCGACTCAGGCGTTTGTCAGAGAAAATCTGGATGGTGAAATTCGTCTTCTCCAAAGTCAAAAACACTTATAAAGTCCATTTTTGTAAAATTAAATTACGGGAAAATGCATCAAAGTTTCGTTTCAGTAAATGCTAAGAAAAAAATTGTGGCTTAGGCCCTTTTTCTGCTCTGAGGCACCCCGAAATCGTTAAAAAAATGTTTCTAAATTTTTCATGCCTTTTTTACACTTAAATGAACCCGTTTTTTTGGTGAAGAACAAAATCGGAGACACTTTCTCTTTTTAATTACCCTATTACTTATGGGTTAAACATACTGTTGCCGCGCAGCATCTTTATGGGGTGATATCTCGCTAGGACGATCAGATCCGATTTTGTTTGCAATCGTTTTTCGGTCTCTATATGATCCCTAATGAAGTGGTAAGGTCAGATTTGATATCCATTTTCAGCCCATAAATCTTTGCTTCAAGCTAACTGTGGTGTGGACGTGTGTGGGTCGTTAAAAAACTCGTCGTATCTTTTGCCTTTCCCCTGCTATTTTCATACTGTGTAGTGTGTAGCTTCACACATTTTGTCCCGCATTTGTTCCCGCATTTATTACTTTTAGTAGCACTTGCAGCTAGCCCGAGAACCCAAGGAAAGAGCCAGAATCCTCTCTTTGGACATGGAAGGCGGGGAAAATACAAGGTTAAAAAAATATTTTCAGGGGACACTGAGCTCTTTGCTCTCCTAACACAAACCTGGCTGGCTTGAATTGTAATTAATTTTTATTCCATTTCTGCTGGACAATATGAACGACTCAACTTATAAATTCTCCAAAGAAATGTTCTGCAACATTAATTCGATTTGGAAACTTTTTTAAATTCCGAAAGTACACCTTTCAAATAGGAAAATTATTTCAACAGCTAACCCATTTGTACCCTATTTTCGATACCTTAGCATTAAACTAGCCGAATAAAAGAAAAGTCATGTGCAAAACGTGCTTCCTTTTTTTCCCTTTCGAAAAAGCTTTTCTTTATTTTTTTCCCTCCCTTCCCCCTCCATTATACCCTCTATGAGTCTCGCTAATTTTTTGATTGAAAGTTCGAAAAGGAAAAAAAAAATCGGCTAAGGAAAAATAAAATAAGGTTTTTTTTTTTCCTTCTTCGCAAAACTAGAGAAGATTTCGTCGGAAAAGCATCACGAGAAGTTGACAATACACGAAAAAGGAAATGTCTGGATTTTAAAAAGTTTTTGACAGAAAATCTTGAGGCTCTTGTTTTCTCTATTTCAAAGGGGAAAATGGAGAGCTAGATTCTGTCGCACCCAAGAGATTTAAAAGTAAGTTAGAAAGCCCCCGGTTCGAATGGAAGTCATCAAGCTTATAATTTAATTATAAAATATAAAGTTCTCTTTATGCTTTAGACTCTACACAGCCATTACAAGCCTCCGTCGTGTACTTTCCAAAAAAAGAAGACAAGGGAGAAAGGAAAAAAAAAAGGAAAACACTGTAAAGGAAGAAGGAAACAGCTTCCTTAATAAACCTGAGTGGCTGACTCTTGGTAGTTTTATACATCCTCCGACCCACAAAATGTAATGTCACTTTTTTTTTTTTTTTTTTATCTTGTAATCTCTTTACTTTTTCATTTAAATTCAGCCATTTTTTACAGATTTTAAACCGATTTATTATTCAAGAGTTTACGTTTAAAAAAAAAAAAAAAAAAAATGAGTTGAATTTTTTCTCGATTTCCTTTTTGAATTTCGAATAACTCAGGGGAGGACTGGACTGAGGGTCATCGGTGAAACCATTGAGGATTAATAACAAGCTTATATGGTTTTTTCACCTATCTCGAAGAATTTGGGTGTCAGTGAGCGAATCGAATGCATTCGAAATTAAAAGCCACGGGAGTCATGCAGTGGCCTTGGCAGGATCATTTTGAATCGGAAATTATTGCGCGTGGAGTGGATAAGGTCAGTTTAAGGAGCACTTTCGATGCAGCAATAAAGCTGCAAGCTTTGTAAAGCCGTTTTGGTTGGAATAAATGATTCTTGTAAATGAATCTATTTCAGCAGAGGGTACTTGGCAGAGGGCCAACTAAGTCCTCACTATAGGTAGAAGTGGTGACTTTTTTAAACCAGCGGCTCGGTATCAGTCAAGTTTTGCAGCAGTGGGGATGGTCAGCTTCTGGATCGGCGACCATCGATCATAGACCATAGACCATTGACCGTTGACCATCGAGCAGCTATGCAAAGCAGGTACGACTGCGGCCTGTAGTGTGGACATTGTTGGTCCCGTGCCAATCACCATGCGCCGTATCAGATATACTTACGAGAGCCAATGGCGATGTTTTCGGATGCGAAAGTATCCTACCAGAGGTGGTTCTGGTGAGGGTAGATGGAACCGTAAGGAGCTATTGAAATATTGCGACTTCATTTTAGGGGATGAGAGGGGATGCTGCTAGAGCATTACCGCTAATGTCAAATTGTTTATGAATAGCCTTGTTTTTGAAGGGTGTCAAAAATTTTTGGGAGGGCGTCAAAAATTTTCAAAAAAGGGATGACTTTAAATTCAAACATTCCTTCAACCTCTAAATCATTGAGTCTGGAACTCTGCAACAATTTTCAGAGTCTCTAGTCACTTTTCAGTCTCAGAGTCTCAGTGCTAATTTTGCGAAGTTTGGATTTTCGGAGGTGCCGCCCCCTGACTTTTTTTATTTGCATGAGATAAGTTTTCCTGAATTTTTTCAAATTTTTTCTCGACAGGAAAGTTTGTCTCATTGAGCTTTTAGTTTGGAAAAGTCTCATAAGAACAAAAAAATTGATTTTTTTTTTTTTTTTTTTTTTTTTTTTTTGTAAAAAAAACCTCGTTTCTTATTAGAAATTCTGCGCAGATTTCGAATCTGAAAACAGTTTATTTTTGCATCTGGTCCGGTTTATGAGATAAAAGCCCAAAGGCAATGGAAACTGTGGACTTGGTGCATTTTGTCACTTTTATCGATTTTTTTCGTCTTATTTTGGTCTCTTGCTCAAAATCTGGGCTAGATTCAAAAAAATTATTTTCAGCTTCGAAATCAGCGCAGAATTTCCGATTGGAAATAAGGTTTTTTTTTACAAAATAAATAAATAAATAAATAAATAAATAAATAAATAAATAAATAAACAAATAAATAAATAAATAAATAAATAAAATAAATAAATAAATCAATTTCTTGATTCTTAGGGGATTTTTCCGAACTAAAAGCTCAATGAGGCACGCTTTCCCGACGAGTAAAAAATTTGAAAAAACTCAGGGAAACTTACCTCATACAAATAAAAAAAGTTAGGAGGTGGCACCTTTGAAATTCCAAACTTCGCAAAATAAGAACTACCTTAATCTCGATTGTCCATCCCGCCCCTTAAATGACATACGCATAATTAACGCGTGAAATATATTTCATCTTGCATAAATTTTGAATAAATTTAAAAAAAAATGCGGAACTGTTAATTAAGATACAATTTTATGTTAAATGTATAATTACGTTGGCAAATTATAAACAAAAAAAACTCCTTCCCGAAAAAAAAAGCAAAATACAATAAAATAAAAAGTCACGAAATATTTTTATCAGGAAATCACATAAAAGAGATACGTGACGAAATTGGATCGTAATACTTCGAATTAATGGTTATTTATTTAATTTTTTTCTTTCCGAAAATGGGTTTCACTTTTAAGAACAGGAATTTAATCTTGGTTTATTATCGGAAGAGCATCATATATTTCTTATTAAGGAAAATCTTAACGATTTTTATGTTGGGACAAAAAATGTTTTTTTATTTTTATTTTTATTTATTTACTTTTTTTTTTTTTTTTTTTTTTTTTTTTACATCCAACAAGGGGGGGAAATGTTTCAACCATTACGGTTATTGTCAGAGTCACAGCTGTGTCTTGTTTTATGAGACATTAAAGGTTAGATTGTAGGAAAGGAGAAAGTTTTTTAATTGCTAGGAACGAAACCCCCCCAAAAAAAAAAAACATAATATTTCTTTCCTAAGTGCGTTGAGCTTTCCTCAAAACCCGTCTCTCGTAATGAGACAGATGGCGTTGGCGGTTGCTCCCTGATTTTTTTTTAAACCAGTAATTTAAAATCTTGCGGGAAAAAAAAATCTGGGATAAAAGTTTTTCATGCTTGGAAAAACCCAAACAAGAAAATTTTTTTTCCTTAATGCATTTTCAGGTATCGAGGAATAAAAGTTTCGAAGGGAAGAAAAAAAAAAAAGAAAAAAAAATAGCGGAAAGGGGTTTAAGAATTGAAAGAAACAAGAGAATTCACTTCTTGTTTAACGGTATACGCCTACATTTTAACAGCGGTATTCCGCAACGTGTAGGAAATGAAAACAGTCGACTGGGGAGACAAAGATTCATGGCCTAGCATTGAGACAGGAAAAAGAGCTATCAATTCACTTTTCCCTTAGGATGAATTCTAAGGATTTGTTTTAATATTTCAAATGAAAATGTGCAAATTTCCCTATTTTACTAGAATTCGAATATATCGTCGACGGTGATTAATGATCATTTCGCCCTCTTATCGGGAGGAGAAAGAAGAAGAAATGAAAGAAAAAAAAAATGGTCCTCAGGTTTTCCCCCGAAAAAAAAAAAAATCTACTTTGATCCACCTGTCGAGAAGGAACGATCGAAAAGAAAAAGATAAATATATTTTTTAGAGGTTAGTCGTGAATTCTCACACGTAAAAAAAAAAGGTGGGGGTGAGGCAATAAAAATGAACGGGAAGAGCATGCGAAGCTGCAACGGGAAAATTTGCATGCGTTTAATTCAAAATATACCGGATACATTTTCATGAATTTTTATTGTAAAACCCCTTTTGGGAATTGTTTTGTCAACTAAATGTGTTTGTGCACAAACATATCAGCGTTTACAACTAAATAAAATTGGAAGGGATGTGTTCTTTATTCATTTATTTATTTATTTATTTATATTTATTTCGAAATTTAGCGAAAATGCGTAACCCCGTTTTTGGGTTTCAATAAATTTTAATCTCAGGTTTTCCAGTTCCATCCCTCGGGAATGAGAATATAGAAAAAAGAAAAGGGAATTACAAAATTGGGGGAAGTCAGTAGCCTGCAATAGTCAGACAGTAAGCCTTGGCTATAAGTTCTTCTGGAGGATATTGGTTTGAAAAAGCTGGTTTGTGGTGGTGTTTTGGAGTAACCCCAATGACAACGACTTATCGATATCATGGGTTAGAGAATCGCCGAAATCAAAATTTTTTTATACTATGCAAAAAACATTTTTCTGGTTGCTGCCCTCTACCCGATTTCCACATTCTTTTTGATTAAGTGAATTTTAAAATAAATATGAACAAAAGAATGAAAATAATAAATATATGGAATAAGAAGAGTAGGTCATAATAAAGATTTAATTGTAATCTTAAATAACTTAGTTAGAAATTATAAGCGTAAGTTAAACATCCCGCAGATACCAAACAATTTTTCTAACTTTAAAACTGTTATGAGAAAATAAAACAAGAGGGAGAAAAAAAAATCTCCATAAATTGCACCTTCATAATTTAAAAATTCCCTCTTTTACGTCTGGGAACTGTTAAAAAAACAGCAAAATATCCTCCGCTTTTTAAAAAAAATTTGTGCAGTTATTATGTATTATCCTACGGCTATTATGTATTGGAGAAATTTTCCCTCGGGGGGAAAGCTTGCACCTTGACTTCAAGTCGATTTATATTTTTTTCTTTTTTTATACTTTCTTTTTTCTTCTTTGTAGAATTACCGCGGAAATAAAAAGTCTCAGAAAGGAAAGAAAGAAGCAAAAACAAAAACGGAAAAGTTTTGCATTCTCATGGAATTTCGATAAACGAAGGGGGGAGGGGGAGGGGGTAGTATTAATCGTTTTTAACGAACCCATAAAAATCAGATACTCGTATCTCTAACTTTCGATTAACCCAATAAAGTCGGAATAAAACGATGCCCGATTTTCAAAAAAAATTTTCTTAAAAGTGCTCGTGAACCCTCGGAAACGGTTATATCGAAAAATCGAGGGAGGAAAAAAACCAACGCGGGGAGCTCCCCCCACTGAAAATGAATAAAGGAATCTTTAATAAACTAAGGCTCATTCAACCCTCTCTTAACTTTTCATACTGTTTTTACAGATATTGATTTTGAAAATTAATTCATGGAAACAATTGCTGGAAATAAAAATCGGGAGAATTCTATTGAAACTTCCTCTTTTAAATGCCCCGGAAAACTTTATATTAGTTTTGATTATACGGTTTCGAGCAGAAAAGAATTAATGAGAACGATTAATAAGATGATTATTTAAAAGAAATTGATGAAAAAATAAACGCCTGAGCCATTTTTGTTTTTTCCTTGGTTTTTTTTTCCTTTAATGTGCGGAAAAGTTCTTACTGCTGTAAAAGTGAGAGTTGTAAACAGTGAAACCTACTGCTTAATGTGGAGGCAAAGTTTCGGTTCGTTCGGAAAAAAAAAGAGGCATATTCATATTCATATTTCTATTCATATTGATATTCATATTTCTAGTCGCACTTCTATTCATATTCATATCCATATTTCTATTCGTATTCATATTCATATTCATATTCACATTCATATATCTATTCACATTCATATTCATATTCATATTCATATATCTATTATATTCATATTCACATTCATATATCTATTCATATTCATATTCACGTTTATATATCTATTCATATTCATATTCACATTCATATATCTATTCATATTCATATTCACATTCATATATCTATCATATTCATATTCACATTCATATATCTATTCATATTCATATTCACATTCATATATCTATTCATATTCATATTCACATTCATATATCTATTGATATTCATATTTCTATTCATATTCATATTCATATTCATATTCATATTCATATTCATATTCATATTCATATTCATATTCATATTTCTAGTCACACTTCTATTCATATTCATATATCTATTCATATTCATATTCACATTCATATATCTATTCATATTCACATTCATGTATCTATTCATATTACATTCACATTCATATTCATGTTCATAAAGAAGTTACGTTGCTTGGATAGGCTTGGCTCATTTGTACTCTTAAGGTACAGAATTTGTAATATCTGTATGCAAAATATTTTTGATGTGGCAATGGGGTTTCAGGCCCTGTAAATTTTTCTCAAAAATCTCCATAGGAAAATTCCCAGAAATATAAGGGAGTAAAATAAATTTCCACAAAACGTTTTCCTTTTCTCAACAATCCTCGGACTGCGGGAATGAACGGGAACCGCATTCCTGACTTTTCCGAAATCTGTTCTATCTGACGCACGGAATCGCTCAAGGGGGGGAAAGCCTTTTTGTTCTCACAATTAAAATTATAATTCTGTTACATTTTTTTTTTAACACTTCGGTATAATTGCTAAACTTTCGGGCCTTGTTATTTTTTTCTTTCCATGTTTAATAGAGAAGGAGAAATGTAACGGTTTTTTTTTGTAAAACGTGCTGAATCATCATTTTCCAGAATTACGAACCCTGTTTCTCTTGCATTTTAAGAAAAAGAAAATCTTTACTTTTTATTTTTCCGGTTATGGGGAAGTTTCGCTGGCCAAGAAGCTTGGTCAGATGAATTATTTCAAAAAATCTTTTTGGGGAGGAGGACGGGGGGGGGGGGGAAATTCGAACAAGGTTTTTGTTTCTTTTATATAAGCAAATTAAAGCAAAAATTCGGTTTGAAAGAATTTTAAAGCTCTTGATCAAACTACGGAAAAAACGAAAAAAAATAAGTAAATAAAACTGGGGCACCGTTAGCAGATTCATATTAACCTTCATTTATATTTCGTTAGTTTAATACCTGAGATGAGCTTATTTTTTTTCTCAAAAAAAGTAAAATGAAATCTTACTAGATTTTTTTTTTTCGCTTTTGAGTTTTCTCAGAAAGGGAAATTTTTTGAAAGTAACAAAACAAATCTGAATTAGCTAATGATGAAGAGGAAGTTGCTTGAACATAAAAAGGGAAGGATGGGAAAAAAAGGTACGAGTAACCGGTAATGAAGGCCATTATTTAGCGAATGCAAAAAGGAGATTTTAGAGGGACGGAAAAAATATGAGGAAAAATCATGACGTTGAGCAAGGGTAAAGGTCTCAAAATCAAAGAAGTTACTTTTCAGTTGGGAAAAAAGTTTGGTCGATGATTATTCTCATTTGGCAACCATATGCTGTAAACCACCCTAATTTAATAGAGAACTAACGTATTCATGGACCCTGGATTTTTTCTGTAATCTGAGCTGGAAGGGCTAAACAGTCAAAATTTGTTTTTGCCTGTAAAGTGTTCCTCGAGTAGTTTTAACGGAAAATTTTTTTTTCTGAAAGATAGTGTCAGGGGTCCGAAGCCTGTAAAAATTGGTTGGAAATATCCAAAGTGCTGGAGCTGGCACCAGCTTCGACGTGGAGTCGACACCGATGTCAGTTGCCAGCTCCAGCACTGACATCGGCTTCGGAACCCTAGCAAGTATTGAGATTTCTTGGTTGTGGCTCAGCAGGCTCCTCAACAAACGCTGTGAAGTAGAAATGGTCTTTCGTCAAGGATAGGGATGGCCCTTTAGCAGGGGTAGGCTTGTAAATAATTAATTAATTATTTTTGTTTTTTGTTTAATATCTTTCTTGACAGTCCTAGATTGATTTGCAACAAATAAAGGAACGAACACCCTTCATATAATTTCCTCTTCCTTTTATTTGTAATCTGGAAGATTTTCGACTTTGTAAATGAATTTGTCAGGGTATTTGTACGATGAATGGATACAGAACTTTTAATCCATAAAGTCAATATTTATTTTTTATATTGATTCCTGACCAAGATTTCGGTTATATGATTCCAATTTCAAGGGCCAGCATTTGCCTAGAATAAATTAATAAAAACATGAAGTGTCGGACTTAATTTTTTACAAACATGACTGGAATAAAAACAAGAGATAATTCTGGCATGGGATATAATATTTTCAACAAGAAAGGGAAGAAAAAACAATGGATTGTAACATCAAACATATAAATAAATCCCTGGCAAGGGATTTTCGATAGTAATAGACTTCGAAGACGAAAAAAAAAAACAGATACATTTTTTTGTCTTTATGAGAATTTTCCGTTCATGACGGCATGCTTTCCCGTTATTTTAAAAATCTGGAAAAATCCAGGGTGTTTAGCCGCACCAAAAGAAACCAATTTCGGACATGACCAAATTTGAATTCGGAAGGTCGCTATTTTTGGAACACCCTATTGTTTACCATTGTCGCATCAACATTGGAAGTCTTTGTTAGAGGCCCTCGTCCAGTCTAGGACGGAAGGTACAGTAGAAACGGAAAAAGAACAATGCATTGGAACATCAAACTTATAAATCACAACCTTTTTTTTTTTTTTTTTTTTTTTCTTTTTTTACATTTTCATTTTCAAGGGGTCATTGTCGGGGTAGAAAGCCCTGGAGGACTAACTTAATTAAAGCAAAAGACAACAGAGACGATTTTTTAAATCTTTTTTTTTTTTTTAAGATTAAAGAAGAATAATGGAGCACCGGAATCGGATTTTAAAAAACCCGAAATTCTTTTCGAAAAAAAATAAAGAAGAAAAAAAAAACCGATTCACCGTCAAAAAATTATGCAGTAGAATTTTAAAATAGTCGAACGGGAAGAGAAAAAGAAGGTGATTTTTGACATACGAAACGTAACAAGAAGATGGCGATTAGCCAATATTTCAGTTATTGAGGGGAGGGTATAATATGTATAAAGAAAAAAAGAATAAAAAAAAAGAGAGAGAGAGAGAGATCTTTGATACTAAATAAAATTGTTCAAACCTTTTTTCTGTTTTTTCTGATATAATTTTAGATTCGAAATATAAATCAAACAAAATAAAATGAAAAGTCATGAATTTTTTTTTCTTTTGTATGTTTTGTGCAAAAAACATTCCGAGAATTTCAAAGCTTAAATATTACGGAAAAACATTATACTTTATGACTAATTCAAATTTTCTAAGAAAATCTGACATTAATATTTAAATAGTAAGGGGGAAAAAAAGACGAGCCTGTCATTGCTGAAAACGATTTTATCCTACGTGAAAGCCTGCCGAAAACCCTGATAAAAAAAAACAACAGAAAAAAAATCCGGAAAAAGGAAAATAAAAAAAAGAAAAGGAACTTCCTTTCTTTTTTCCCCATGAGAAAACCGCAAGTTACCGTACTTATTAAACGTAAAAAAAAAAAAAAAAAGGAAGAAGGGAGGTAAAGTAGATTTAAGAGATTGAAATCTCTGTGACGAACCATCTCATAAATTTATAGTATCATATCGGAAAACCGCATCTATAAAATAAATTTTCCCTCTTGGACCTTGGAAAGCGCTTGAGGGCAGAACGGAGAAATTTTCCCGAAAAAGGCTTCGACGGCTAAATTCAATTACCGTTGTTTCTGTTTCTATTATATCCTTATCATAAAATCGTATTAAGCCGCTCTGATCAAAGTATATGGAGCGGAATATTATAATGATATTATTGTTGGTTCTGCTACTGGGTCAGGTCGGAAGTTTCTGCTCTTTTGGGGCATTAAAGGAGGGCCGAAAACATTTACGCTAGACAACTTTTCCCATCCGAAAAAGGGATAATAAAAAACGATGCTGATAAGATTAAAACCTTCCCTAAGCTCTGTTAATTAAAACCCGTTCTTTTTTTTTTTTTTGTTCTTTCTTTCAGACGAAAAAAAAACGACTAAAATGCAATTAAAACATAAAAAAAATAAAAACCGAGGATAGAATCAAAACCGTTTTTTTTTTTTAAGTAAGGAAAGTATAATGATTTTTATTCGTGTTAGTTATGAATGAAAAGAGAATTCCGTTTTTTAATTTCTTGAGTTTTTTTTTCCTTCCCTTTTCATAAAACACAAAACCACAATAGACCGCGTTATGCAGCGGTATTTTTGCGTTAAGATTTTCTTTTTCTTTTTTTAAATCATTATTCAAAAATTCGTACGTTACTTTCACTCTATAGAAGCTAAACATGATATTTTTGTAGATGGAGCAATCCAGTTCTTGACAAGGAAATCCAAATGAGGAAAACTTGGCTAAGGTAAGCGACTTCGGTTTCTTGATGGAAATTTTAAATATAAATGATATATAAATGATATGTATGTAATTTATATATAATTTATATATTTTATATATAAATTGTATGATGATTGATTGTTCTCTAACCTTTCTACAATGAAGTTTAAGGGAGGTAGTCTTACGGCCCTAACCCACTTACATATTTTTTTTTACTTATTTACTTTTACAAAGGGCGCAAGAACTACCACTCTCATTAGTGAGAGGTAGGGTGAATGAGAGGGACCTACTATATTTAGACACGGGTTCCAACCGGTATCCAAACCGAAAGTTTTTTATGGAGTTTAAAATAAATAAAAAATAAGTAAATAAATAAATTAGTATCGGGTATCACGATATGATCTTCTTCTTTTCGGCATAATGAGGACATGAAGCCCTATGACCCGGCGCCTACCTTTACCAAGTTCGGTTTCTGGTGTAAGATTTAGGCGTTACTGCGTCAAACCCCTTATTGTATCGAAGACGGGGCACTCATATCGCAAAGGTATTTTACGAATGAGCGGGACCTACTTTATTTAGACAGGGAATCCGAACCCTGTGAGACATCGGTCTTCTTCACATGATACACACATGAGTATCAGAGGTGAATGCTGGCGGAAAAAAATCCTGACTGAAATCAGGTTCGAACCAAGACTCCACACGATCATTCGTTTCGGAGTCGAGCACGCTCGCCACTCAGCCGACGTCGTGTCGATATGCCCTATCAGAACAAATTAGACCTAGCCGTCTAGATTACAGCTAAAAATTTAGCTATGAAATTGGACATCCTTTCGAAGTCTAATAGAAAGCTAACATCAAGTCTAATTTTTAAAAATCGAGACGTCTATTAGATGTTTTTTAGCTGTGAATGTAGACATTTTTCTTGAAAGAGAAGGAAAATATTCAGAAAAGGAAGAAGAAGGGATAAGAATGAAAAAGAAAAATTCAAGAAAAAAGAGGGAAGAAGAAGAAAAAATATAAGAAAAAAGAGGGAAGAAGGAGAAAAAATAAGGAAGAAAAAAAAAGTAGAAGAAAGAAAAGGAGAGAAGGAAGAAGTAGAAGAAGGAAAAAGAAAGAAGAAGGAAGACGAATGAAGAAGGAAGAAGAAAGAAGGAACAAGTAGAAGAAGGAAGGAAGAAGGAAGAAGGAAGAAGAAAGAAGGAACGAGTAGAAGAAGGAAGGAAGAAGAAAGAAGAAAGAAGGAACAAGTAGAAGAAGGAAGGAAGAAGGAAGGAAGAAGGAAGAAGAAAGAAAGAACAAGTAGAAGAAGAAAGAAGAAAGAAAAGGCTCATCTTTTTTTTCGCTATTGAAAAGAAAAATGGCCTATCTATCTATTAGTCCTAAAACCTAGGTGTCTATTAGCCTTCCATTTGCTGTGACATTTTTGTAAATAGCTGAAATTTAGACATGATATAGCCCAAATATAGAAGGCTAAGAGCTTTAGCCGTCTGAAATTTAGAAGGCTTTTAGACATCTAATAGAATTTTTCTGATAGGGTTTCACATGATAACTCATGAAGAGTATCAGAGGTGAATGCCTGGTAAGACTTTGGCCCGACCGCGGGTCTGCCGCGTGCCAGTCGCATTCTTTGACCATCCTGAAGAAAATCGGCCGGGTAGTGAATATCTAACGAGAATTTCGGAGTTAGGTAAACATTTTGTTACGAAGAGAAAAAAATTTCCGATCGATAAAAATAATTATTATAGGAGGCCCGTAGCGTAGTGGTAGAGTGTCCGACTTCGAACCGATTTATCGAGGAGTCGGTCTGGGTTCCAGCCTAGGATATAACTCGGATTTTTTTACTGCCGTTCACCACTGTAAATGACAAGTATATACATGTGAATATCAGACGTAAGTTCCCCACGTTTTGGAGGCATTACCAGGTATTTCAAATTTGAAAATTGGTTTTTTTCGGTCCACCCTATTTGAATAAAAACATAACCAGAAATCCGCGTTGAAAGCAGATAATAAAAAAATGTAAAAAGTCTTCGCAAATCTAATTTACTTTCATAGGCCGAAAATATTCGCTGACACAAAGTCCCTCTGTTGCAATAATTCCAATTGCCCCGTAGCGACCAAAAGCTAAGGATGACTGCTGCCGACGTTTTTTCGTTAATTACCTCGTTTTCTCGGAATTTTACGTCTATTATTCAGTAGGGTGGTTCAAAAATCAACTTTTTTGGAATTTCAAAACTCCTATATCAGGAAAAGTTTCTCTATGGATTGAGTGTCAACCCTGAATTTTTTTAGATTATTTCAACGTAATCTGGAGGTGTCAAAATTGGCCTTAAAGGATGTGGGTAATTATGTCGGATTTTCGGGCCCCCTAGAAAAAAAAATTTTTTCCGTCTAAAGTGTCATCTGGGAGGCCCTTAACACAATCGACACGAGTTGCTCGCTAAGAGGCCTATGGTGGAGGCTAAAATGCAACTTTTCCGCGCTGTGACATTCACAAATTAAAAAATTTTTGTTTTTCGATCCGTATGTCACAAGAATTTGCATGTGGTAACCTTGAGTAAGGAACATCGAACATCGAACGTCACATATCTCCGTTTCGTTCCTACCCGAAATCTTGAGATTTGCAGCGGTTAATCTCGCCGGAGGGGGCCTAAGTTTACGGAAGTTTAATGTTTATAAGTGCTATCATCATTATCGAAATTGTAATTAATTATCTCATTTAGTTATGACTCAAATCAGTTTAAACTTAATAAGCAAGAGGATTAATTAGTTTCATTGTTTCCAGTAATGTTACTATATTAGTTGAAAACTTGCGAAGGCCCAACGAGGATTATCTAGTAAGGATGAGCAAGAGGACTTAATTTATTACAGCTTGATTTAACGCTTACAGTTTAAGTTCCAAAAAGTCTGTTGCGATCTTTTACGGGAAATGAATAGCTTTGATGGGGTATGGATTACCCGTTTTTGAAAAATTGGTTTCGGGACGGAGGAAATTTTTGAAAACGTATTTTTTCATTTGAAAAAAAAGTAGTATTGTATATTGTCATACTAGCTCGGAAAATGGATTTTTTCGAGGTGGATTTCATGAAAATGTTCTCGGAAAAATCCATTTTTGCACTTTTCTGATAGGTAGAAATGAAGCTTGGAGAATCAGTAGTTCAAGTTTGGATCAAGATTTTATAAATCTTGGATCGTGCTTGGTTTAGGCTTAATTTTAATTTAAGAAAAGATGAAACTATGCTATCCTGTATTGGATCAAGATTGATCCAAATTTGTAATCCATGACATTTTTTTTTTTTTTTGAGTTATGGTTGAGTTCTGACGGATTTTTATATCTTGGACCAATAATGGGTGACTTTGAATTTGAAAATCTGATCGGTGTTTTCAAAATCTTGTAATTGCATTTTTACTTTTAAACTAAACTTAAATAATCAGAAAATATTGAAAAGTCAAAAATTATATTTTTATTTAAAAAAGAAAAAAAAAAATTATTGCAATGTGAACGAACGGATCTTTGTCCCCGCCGACCCTGGGTAAATTTCAGGTACTGTAATTTTTTGAATAAAGTTCGTTGACCGTTTTTCTATTTCGTTTATATAAAAAAATCATCCGAAATTTCATTACATTTACCGAAGACGATTTAATACTTGTGACGAGTTATTTTTAATTTTAATAACACAGCTCTTGAGTCTGCACAGTTTTTGAGCCACAGGCAAAAAACCATAACCGGGTTTTCAGAGTTTTTAAATCCGGCCTGCAGCTCAGAAATCATGTACCAAAAGTAATTTTCAATTTCAAATTTCCGGTAGGAATCGATGGTCTTTTATGCCAAAAAAGAAGTGGTCATTTTTGGCGCTTATATGGGCTTTTTGAAATTTTCAAGGCCAATTATTCGGCACCTGAAGACGCCGCTCAAAAATCTGAAAAAAAAATCAGGGTTGATACTTTACCTGTAAAGAAACTTTTCCTGATATAGGAGTTTTGCAGCTCCAAAAAAGTTGATTTTCGAACCACCCTATTAACTGTATGGTAGATAAATTTTAAATATCGCAGATTCTGTTGATACAGATTTTACTTACTCTTTTTAATTTAATTTTTTAATTTTTATTTTTTATTTTCACCCGCTAAACCGGAAATGAAAAAGCATGCGAGAAATTTTATTTTCTGCACTCAAAAAAAAGCAGAAAATTAGATTTTCTTTTTCTGAGTTACGAATAGATTATTATAGGGCAGCCGTCGCGAAAACGGAAGGTTGGTGATTCGAGTCCACTGTTAGAATACTTCTGGTGTATTCTTTTACTGAACGATTTTCCCGGTTCCCCCTTTAATCCCTATACCGAAAATCCTTCCGAGAAAATTACACCCCCCCCCCCTACCTTCTTCTTCTTTTTCGGCATAATCAGGACATGAAGCCCTATGACCCGGCGCCTGCCTTTACCAAGTTCGGTTTCTGGTGTAAGGTTTAGGCGTTACTACGTCATACCCCTTAATGTATCGAAGACGGGGCACTCATATCGCAAAGGTATTTTACGAATGAGCGGGACCTACTTTATTTAGACAGGGAATCCGAACCCTGTGACACATCGGTCTTCTTCACATGATACACACAGAGTATCAGAGGTGAATGCTGGCGGAAAAAAATCCTGACTGAAATCAGGTTCGAACCAAGACTCCACACGATCATTCGTTTCGGAGTCGAGCACGCTCGCCACTCAGCCGACGTCGTGTCCCCTACCTTAGAGTAGTTAATTAGGTTTGTTAAAAAATCACTAATTAAGAAATGATTGATTTTTTTGTCCTCACCTGAATTTCGCGAATTTTAAGCTCAGTCTGGCACTCTTTCCCGTCCAGTCCAAATTTTTGAAAAATTCAGGGGTCAAATGTATATACAGTCGACTCTCTCTATAGCGTAAACGCAAGGACCGAACAGATTTTTACGTACTACAGAGAGTTACGTAGAAACCGATGTTGACATAAAATGGAATTTTTTTCTCGAAAAAAAAAAAAAAAAAAAAAAAAAAAAACTTTATTACTAATAAGAAAAATTATTTTAATGGTTAATTTTAATTAAAATTTAATTTTGCCGTGTTGAAATACCTACTACCGATAGACTAAATAAAACGGAAAAAAATTAACTTTTGCTTCAAAAGTGTAATTTTGATACAAGATATTACAGGTTTAAGTAGCGCACATTAAAAACATTTTTGCGGTTGAATATGAATTAAAAAAATATGACGTCATTTTCTTTTCTTTATAAAAATTAATAATAATTTTGCTCTTTTTACATGTAAAAATGGTAATTTTCCCCTTCAAAAGGGCAAATTTTCCTTCAAAAATCGAAATTTCGTTACGTACTACAGGGAGTGGCGTTACGTATTAAGAGGAGTTGAAATGCATGGTGTTATATGGGAATTCGGCCGGACCGTGCCAATTTTTACGTACTACAGGGGTTTTCGTTATAACCGATGACGTTATAGAGAGAGTCGACTGTATATAACATACAGCACCGATTTGGGGGGGTGGGGGGTACGTAATTTAAAATTCGAAAGTTTGCAAAACAAAATTAATATGGCAGAGTCCTTTACCAAAGATACACTACTTCCACCGAGGAAACGAAATTCGAATTGCCTTTTTTGAAGATGACCAAGGGATCGTCCATAAATTACGCAAGCAATTTCAGGAAAGTGGGGGGGCATTCGAAATTCTTAAGCTTACGTTAAAACTCCATTAGTGGAACTCCGTCTTTGCTTACTACCGGGGGGGGGGGGTCAAATACGACGAAATAATGTTTACGTTATTTATGGACGACCCCTAATTGTCCTGCGATATAATTCCAACAAACAAATCTAATTTATTAACACATCATCGTTATTCAAAGGGGGAAAAAAAGGTGGGGTGAAAGCAAATAAAGTTCGTGAAACCTAAACAATTTTCTTTCTGAAAGTTTACGAAGCCACACAATTTTTTTTTTTTTTTTTTTTTCTCGCCGAAACGATCTTTTTTTTTTAACTTCATAACCTTTCGAAAATTTCGCGTTTTTCATTAGAATAAACTATACATAAAAAAAACTTTTCTCAACTTTTTTTTTTTCGGATTAGTGATATCGTATAATAGTGTGCTCACCGTTCTGGAAAAAATTTTCCTCCTTTCGGCATTAAAAAAAAAAAAAAAAAAAAAAAACTTTGTAACGGAGAAATTACAATTTATTATCCAAGTTATGATATAGTTGAGAATTCGATATCTTGTCGTTAGTTAAGCAATAGGTTGATACACAAGTGCCCATAAATCTATAAGGATAACTTTTACGACAACAACTTGCTGCACGATAGACTGTAAAATTACGAGTTAGAAGTTTTTTTTTTTGCGAAAATGTTTACGAAAGTTGTTATACACATGCTCTATCAGCTATAAAAAGGAATTTCCTGTTTTTTCCTCCCCTTTCTCCGTTCTTGATTTTTTACCGTTTATATTTTTGTAATTATTATTTATGTATTTTTTTTTCTTTTTTTTTTTTGGCGAAAAGCTTTTGGGTTAACTTTGTTTTCGTTTTGTTTCTTTTCAGCTTCCTTTTACGGGGCAAGCTACATTCACGTCCCGCTTCAAGATGCGAAAAGTACAACCGACATCCATTTTCGGTTTAAAACAAAAAGATCGGATTCGTTTTTGCTTCTTGCCGCCGGAAGGACTGATTACTGCATGGTCAGGCTGGAATCTGGGAAACTCAAGGTAAAAACTTTGAAAAGCTTTAATTTTGGATTAACCATTTTCCGTCCTTCTTCATCTTTGACATTTTAGGGAGAGGATGATAGGAGCTCTTTCAGACGGGCTTTTTTTTTTGCATGTATTTAAGCTGGAATTCTTGTGGGGGGTGCCTTTTTTTTTTTAAACAAGGGATTGTTTAAAAAATTTTCCCTCTTGGACCAGTAAAAGGGGGGGGGATGGGGGGGAGGATTGAAAACTGTCGTGGGAAGAGGTAATATAATTTATAAAAAAATTGATGGAATTCGCAAAAAAAATAAGTGTCTTGTCTCCATTAGTTACTTAAATGGATGATCGAATTAAAGCAATCGTATATTTAAATCAAGCACCGGAAGTACTGTATGTTCCCTTTTCTTTCGGAAGATCTAAAACTTTTTGCATGAGCCATAATCTCTTCCTCAAATAGTTTCTCAGTTATTAAGTACTTACATACTTAGCTCTTTTTTCACTGGGTCGTTATAATTTACTAAAATTAATTTACAAAAACATAAACAAAACCCCAGAGTTCTCCATTTTGAACTAATTTTTGAATTTGGAACGGTACAGTACTTCCGGTGCTTCATTTAAATGAACGATTCTTTAATTCGATCCTCTATTTAAATCACAAGTGGAGACAAGCTAAAGGATTGGTTTAAGTTAAAAAAAACTGGATTCTGCTGGAGGAAAATTTTAGAAAAGATTTTTTTTTAGATTTACAGAGTTATATTTGATTGATTCCAGGAAAAAGGAAGAAAGGTAGAGCTTAAAAAGATTCTTAGAAGGAAAACATGTCCCAGCTTGATTTAGGACAAAAAATTAATTGAAAAAAATTGGAAACGAATTTTCCTGGTACAGTCGTAGTACCCCTTTAAAAATACCGTCCTCGGGACGGCGAAAAAGTGATCCTCTAGAGAGGAGACCTAGGTGTAGAAAGCTCGAAATTTCAAAAAATAAAAAAATAAATGAATAACATTTTTACGAAATGGAAAGGGAAATTTTAAGGAGGTTCTACAGAGGAGTTTGAATCTCTTGTTTGATCGTTCTTCTGGAACTTGAACATGAGCGCAACTTTTTTCTTTTTTTTTTTTTTAAGACAGGTTTTTTCTCTACAAAAATTTAATCGGAATGAAATAATTTTTTGAATAATATCAAACACTTCTTTTAACAATCTCCACAACCCAGTGAGAAAAAAAAATATTAATATTTATAAAATATTTCTGAGATATTTTTTAACATTTTAAAAATATTTTTAAAATCGTTGCCAAAATTTTTAAAACGATTTTTATTGTTTCTTGTTTCAAAAAATTATTTTAAAATATTGAAAAATATATTTCAGAAATATTTTATAAATATTACTTAGGGGGAGTAATATTTTTTTCCTCATTTGGTAACTTTTGCTACATGTGTCTTGTCTCCATTAGTTACTTAAATGGATGGTCGAATTAAAGCAATCGTCTATTTAAACCAAGCACCGGAAGTACTGTATGTTTCCTTTTCTTTCGACAAATCGAAAACTTTTTGCGTGAGCCATAATTTCTTCTAAAAATAGTTTCTCAGTAATTAAGTACCTATATATTTAACTCTTTTTCCATTTAGTCGTTACAATTTAATAAAATTAATTTACAAAAACATAAAAAAAATCCCGGAGTTCTCCATTTTGAATTAATTTTTGAATTTGGAACGGTACAGTACTTCCGGTGCTTGATTTAAATGGACGATTCTTTAATTCGATCCTCTATTTAAATCACAAATGGAGACAAGCTAATGAATCTTTGATCCCTTTATCGCTTATGAGGATTTTAGTTAAATTTGCTCAAAAAAAAAAAAAAAATAAATAAAATAAAATAAAATAAAATAAAATAAAATAAAATAAAATAAAAATAAATAAAAATAATGTTTATAAACAATGTTTATAAAACATGTTTAAGAAAAATGTTTATAAACAAAACACCAGCATAGCCTATTTACAATTTTTAAAAATGATTTTTGTAAAAAGTTGAAAAAAGCTAAAAGCCAAAATATGGCTAAAAATTATGGTAAAGTGACCATGCGCTCTTACGCCAAAAAAAATCCACCGATTTGAAATAAAAAGCGGTTGAAGCACAGCTTGAGTTGCCTTCGAGTCTTTAATACTCGAATCCAGTTAAAGATCGAGATCGTATTTTTTTTTTCTCTCTTTTTCTCACTGAAATTATTCACGCTAATTGTGTCGCTTTGTCGGATTTGTTGTCACTTTAACGTGAAAAACTTGAATTAGCTTGATTACTGAAGATAAAACTCTGTTCTTTTAACCCGTTCCTACCCCCTCCCTATCCCTCCCACCACCACCACCTCAAACCGTAAATGTAATTAAGGTTTGCGTTTAGACATTTCGGTTTCGGTCTCCAATCGATTTTTTTAAAATAAAATATAGACAGCTGGGGGAACATTTCTTTTTTTTTTTTTTTTTACACGAAACAATCTGCTCGTCCTTTATTCCTTTTCGTTTTTGTATGAGGTATAAAAATTTATGCTTTCTTTCGCTTCTTTTACAAAGATAAATTCCCTTTACGAAAAAGGCAACAAAACAAGTTTTGTTCCGGGAAAGGGTTTGGACTTAACGAATTTCCAATCGTTTATCAAACATGGGAAACTGTAAACATAAGAATTACACGAGTCTTATTCCAGTTTCCCTTCGTATCGGGGTTTTTACAATTTTATTTCTTTTGCCTTTTTCTCTCTTCCCTCTCTTCTGAATATATTTCGCAGTTTTCTGGATATTTTTGTTCCTGTTAGTATCCTAAGGTTGTTTATATCTACGTATATAGTATGTTAAGCGATTTCTTTTTTTTCTTCATCTTCTTTTTGACGATTTTATCCTTGGAGTTAATAAGCGATTTAAATTCCGTGAGCTTCTCCCGAAGGGAATTTTCTTGGGGGAAAGTAATAAGTTTGTTTCTTCGAGTTACCGTATCAATAAATAGCATTATTCATGGGTGAAATTTTGAATGAATGTTCCCTTTTGCGGAAGTTTGAACTGGAAAAATAGTTTATGGAAAAATTTATCATGATCCAACACTGATCCAGTCTTAAGCCTTGTCTCCACGAGTGGAGACAAGGCTCAAGACTGGATCAGTGTTGGGTATCATCAGTAAGGTGTCATCGGATTAATCGTATCACCTGTTTTATCCGAGCACCGGAAATAAATCCTGCCAAATTTGTTTCCGCGGTTGCAGTCAATTCATTAAAATTTTAGTTTCCCGGACATTGAACTTTTATTTTTTACGGTTTTATTAATTTTCGATTTCTTTCTGTTCGAAATTTTTAAAGAAAAAAAAATGTTTATTGAACAAAAACGAAAAACACCGATCGCGCCATTTTTATTAATTCTAAATTGAGAATGATAGTACTTTCGGTCCTCAGATAAAACCGAAGATGCGATAAATCCGATCATCTGATTAATCGCAAGTGGAGACATGACTAAGGCAAAATTTCCAATAAGGGATGCACGACAATACAAGAAAATTGTGTGTTGTCTTGAAACGAATAAGAATTACATGACTTGAAGACTATAGACAACACTTTCGGAAGCTTTGTTCCGTTGAAAAAAAATGTTATTTTGTTTATTTTTGAATTTAAAAATAAAATTTAAGTTTCAATGCACCTTATGGGAATTATTTGCACTGCTTATAGAAATTCTTTAAACCACGTGAGAAAATTATAATACCGCTTATGGGGATTATTTGTACCGTTTATAAGAATTATTTATACCGCTTATAGATATCATTCATACCACTTATGGGAATTCCTTATACCACTTTAGAGAATTATACCGCTTACGGAAATTATTTATACAGTTTCTGGGACTTTGTTTATACCGCTTATACACGGTGGCAGAATTTATATTGTGTTTACACACAATGTTTTCTTTATGGGTAATCATGGCAACCTGTGCAGTATAAATTCTGCCACCGTGTAGATATTATTCATACCACTTATGGGAATTCCTTATGCATTTATAAAGAATCATTATTACCGCTTAGGGTAATTCTGTAGACTACTTATGGAAATTCTTTATACCATTTCAGGGAATTATTTATACCGATTATGGGCATTATTTATACCGTTAGGGGTCGTACATAAATTACGTAAGCACATTTAGGGGGGGAGGGAGTCCAGATTCGACATCTTACCCATAAGCTAAGCATAGGCGAAATGGGATAAAGCGTGCAAAAAGAGCCTAACCCATGCTTACGTAATTTATGTACGACCTCTATGGGCATTATTTATACCACTTATGATATCATTCATACCGTTTATGAAAATTCTTTGTAGTACTTATGAAAAATATTTTTACCAGTTTTGAAAATATTTTATACTAGTCAGAAGAATGGTATTCTAAGAAGAATGATTGGTACGTCCGGGCCCGTAGCCAAGACGTCTTGGCTACGGGCAACGCCCCCCTGGCCCCCTGACTCGGCGTTCCCCCTGAAGTAAATTGGCTAAACATGACAGGTACAGGGAATGAAGGCCTATTGCTCCCCCTTAACAAGCCCAACTGCCCCCCCCCTGGCTTTACGTCCTGGCTACGGACCCGTGTACGTCTAATAGGAAATCTTTATGTCACCTGCGAGAATTTGTATAAGACGTTTGGACATTTTTGTAACGATGACGATTTCAATCACTAGAAAAATTTTCATTATATTGCATTTATATTATAAATTTTCATTAATTTATCCGTTTGTTGCACCAATTGCATCTAAAGCACGTCTTGTTAAACAAGACGACAGGCAACACAAATCAAGGCTACTTTGTTGTTTTGGGCAAGACAACACAAGATTCTGGAGCTGTATCGTGTTGCGTGCATCCCTATTTCCGATACTGTCCAATATTGGATGCTAGTCAATCGGCCAAAAGTTCAGTCTTTGACAAGCGTTTTAATCCAGTCAATTTTCTTAAGACTTGATCCGTCTACATCTCAGTATTTATAATCTTGGCATATCTTCCCTAAAATAGAACTGCCTCATTTTCCGCTTAACTTAAACACCCGGGAAAATTGCCAGGTGGTTCATATTTTGTGTTGGTGAAAGATCACGAGAAAAGCGAAATGTTCGTGTTTGTTTACTTTTCTTAATCACAAAATTTGTTCCGCCTTGTAATCGCTCACTGCTGTTGCTGTAGTTGTTGTTACTGCTGCTGGTGATGTCGTTGTAGTTATAATTGCTGTTATTATAACGTACAGTTCTCAGAAAAATATCAGGGTTCTCAGAACCAGGAAAAACTGGGAAAGATTTTTGAAAACCTTAAAAATCGTCATCGTGGCTAAGGGAGAGTTCAAAAATTACGTAAGACATTTTTTTGGGTTTTCCGACCCCCTCTCCCATGTCTTAAGATTTAGAAAGATTTATTTGAGCATCCCCATTAACTTACGTAAGATTTTCGCTGACCCTCCTTTTTTTACCACCAATTTTAAAAAAATGTCTTGCAAAATTTCAAAAAAAAAAATTTCTAAAATTGGAGTACAATTTTTTATTTTATTTTATTTATTTATTTATTTATTTATTTATTTTTTTAGAGAAGGTGGCAAATAGAGAGGTGCCAATTTTTTATATTAAATTCGAATTTTTTTGAACGATAAACAGTATTAAAAATTCTTAAATAAGATTTTCCATAAGAATTTCATTCAATCATGCTCGAATGAAATTCCACTTGTTACCTGTTTTTTTTTAAAAAAAAAAGTTTTTTTTTGTTTCGTTTTTTGCGAAAATTAATCTAATCTTAAATCATTTAATTAACTAGACAAACAATTATCAAAAAAACTATTATCTCCTTAGATTTGCCTTTCCACGTTCCGTATTAGCTCGATTTGAGGCAATAGAATCCCACGTTTTCTCGTGAAGTCATAAAGATAGTTTTAATTAGTTAAGGCTAAGAAAATCCCTCGGAGGTGACCCCGAATGTTTTACTTTGGAAACTGCACCTTTGAAACTTGCTTGCATTAGCTTTAGGATGTTTACATAAAAAGCGATGCAAACTTCCTTCAATGCGGTTATCATTTTCCTATAATTACTGCTTAGTCAGTATCTAATTAGGGAAAATTTTAAACCACGGAAAAAAAACAAACTTTTTTTTCGAAATTTTTATTTTGCTTTAAAAAGATTTAATATTTTTATTCCCTTTTATTATTTCTTCCTCTTTTTTTTTTTTTTCTTATAAGGAAAGCAGTGGAATACTGCCGAGGAATGTGAAAGGTTAGCTAGTTTAATTTCAAACATTCATAATAAAAGAGGAAAAGACAATCTTATAACTCCGCAATTCGGTAAAATATTTTAAGGGAAATTCCGTTTCGTCTTTTGAGTTCCTTAGTCAGCTTTAATAAAGGACGGAAAAAACGATGGAAAATATAAAAAAAAAAAAAATTAAAGAGAGGAAAAGAAAAATTAAGTTTTATGAAGAAAATATTTAGAAACTGATGGGTGGAACCCGCAATCTGTATACCTTTTTTCCCTATATAGATTTTTATACTCGGGGACTAAAATCTGAAAAATTAATCTCTTGTCAGGAAAGATTATTTGCCGATTTATTTATTTTCTCTTTCCCTCATTTCCTTGTTTTTTATTCGTCGTCGCAGGGTATTATTGTAATTTCCCAGACGGCAAAGGTCGAGTATTCTCCCAAATACACGTATAAATTTGGGGTAGTATCTACGTGTATTCCACGAGTATATTAAGACAATTTACACGACTTTTACACCATTTTTACACCAACATTATTATAAATGTCATGGTTTTACAAAAAATTATATTTTTTTACGAAAAAATTACCGGATTCGTAATATTTGAGACTATTTCATATCAATTTCATACGATTTTTCAAGAAAAAAAAATTCTGCATATTTTCGAAAATTTTAAAAAATTTTAAAAATAACCAATTTTATGCTTCGAAATAGGTCTATCAATGTCTTTTTGATTAAAGATAATTATATTATACGGTCAATGGAAAGATAATTATACGGTCAATGGCCGTATTGTATATTATACTAACAATAACTGAAAGACCATTATGAAAGTTAATTTTTTGGAGGGAAAAAACTTGAGGAATAAAACCCGAAAAATCCCGAAAGAAAGTCAAATCGCGAACAAATCATGCATTACGCCATGACAATATTGATTGTTCTGGAAAAAGTCTTTTTGATTGTTCTGAAATATTCTACAAATATTTCGGTACTCCATCTTCTCAAATCCTGGAAATACAGACTTTTGAGGTCTGCATGCAGCAGGACCCATTTTTTCCCCCCAATAGAGCGCGCCATCTTTCCGGTTTGTTATTCAATCTGCTGCCACGTCGGGTTTACAGTGTTCTTTTTTTTTGTCCATTATTGATCAGACATCGTTTGTTCTCGATTGTTCTCGTTTGTTCTCGTCAGGAAAACGTTTAAGTTCATTTGTGGCTGGAAGTTCTGATCAAAAGTCGTCTGTTCTTGATTGTTCTGGTATTAACGAGATAATTTGGAATACCTTGCATTATTGTATTGATCAGAAATCGTTTGTTCTCGATTGTTCTTCCCTGACAAACGACTGAACGATCAGAACTTTCAGCCACAAATGAACTAAAACGTTTTTCTGACGAGAACAAACGAGAACAATCGAGAACAAACGAGAACAAACGAGAACAAAGGAGAACAATCGAGAATAAACGAGAACAAACGAGAACAATCGAGAACAAACGAGAACAATCGAGAACAAACGAGAACAATCGAGAACAAACGATGTCTGATCAATAATGAACAAAAAAAAAAGAACACTGTAAACCCGACGTGGCAGCAGATTGAATAACAAACCGGAAAGATGGCGCGCTCTATTGGGGGGAAAAAATGGGTCCTGCTGCATGCAGACCTCAAAAGTCTGTATTTCCAGGATTTGAGAAGATGGAGTACCGAAATATTTGTAGAACATTTCAGAACAATCAAAAAGACATCGATAGACAAGTCCTAAATATTTCAAATAGGCCATGATTTTTTCATACCCAGAATGTCTTTCCAAAAATGAAAAATTCAACCTGATAGTATTTTTCGTACAAGAACAAACCTTTTTCTCGGAAAACAAACAAAATGAAATCGATTCAAGCTATTTAAACGTCTGAATTTGACTTTATTTTATTTCCGTGAAGTTGGCAGTGTCCTTACTCCTAATACTGTCACACCTGTTGCAGAACAAACGTTGAATTGGCCGGAACAATGAAGAACAAATCAAAAGCAACCGACAAAGGCAAAAATTTTTGATGAATTCAAATTGGGTCCTGTTCGCGTGAAGTTAGCAGGACCCACCAACTTTTGGCTCCAGTTTTTTTCAGGTTAGAGAACAAATTGGAACAATCACGGAAATATTAAAGAACAATGAAAAGCTACTATATAAGACTATTTTCGATCAAATCCGTTGACTGGGTCCTGCCAACTTCACGGACGTGAACCAACGCACATTTCACGAAACGTTCAAAAATTTGCGGCTTCTGCTTCAGTTAATAACTACAGTCAAGTCCGGTTATAACGGATCCGGTAGTAACGTAATTCCGGTTATTACGTACAATTTAGGCCGGTCCCGCCAAAATCCCATATAAAACTATGTTATTTAAATTCGGTTATAACGTAGCAAAATTCCGGTTATAACGTATATATTTTAGCACAATTTAAAAAAAAATGTGTTTTAAGGTCACTTTTTAAAAATTTTTGAGATACGCCAGTGAAGAGAGAAAAAAAAATAGTTTAGTAAGAATTTTATTTTCAAAATGGCAAAAATTATCTAACTTTTCTTAAGGTATACATGGTTTAATCGGAATGTTAAAAGTTTCTACTGTACCCGCAGGCTGCTGTAACTTAGATAGTAAAAAAAGAACAAATTTTTGCGGCTAAACTTGCGTTTTTACTTGAAAATGACCAAATCCTGTTATAACGTAAATTCGGTTATAACGTAGAAAAAGTGCCAGTCCCTTGGATTACGTTATAACCGGGCTCGACTGTATATTTAAAAGCGCTGGTTTGTCGATTTCCTATTCATGAATGTTACATCAAATCGTATTTTTTCTGATCCTGTTTTTCCAGTTTCAATTTCCACTAGTGATATTTGAGAAATAAAAAGAAGTCCAAATGTTACCTCAGGATATACCGTAATCGCTACAAATAACTCCCTGAAGTGGTATAAAGAATTTCCATAAATAGTCTAAAGAATTACTCTAAGGGGTAAAAATAGTTCTTTGTAATGGTATATGGAATTTTCATAAGTGTATGAATAGGCCTATAAATAATTCCCATAAGCGGTACAATTTTCTAAAGTCGTATAAGGAATACCCATGAATGATATGATTGATATCTATAAGTGGTATGAGTAACTTCCGTAAGGGTATAATTTTCTAAAGCGGTATAAGGAATCCCCTAATTTTTTTTCCGAGTTTCATCCCTGCATGGCAAATTTTATAATTTTCGTTCAAAGAAATCCATTCTTATATTTAAAAAAAATATTTCCTTGAGTTTTCCATATAGATCGGTTCTTAGGATTTCGTGAATCGATTCCCGGGATTCTCGAATAGTTTCTCCCGTAAAATTAATTATGAAAATATTTTAAAAGTTTTCAAAAATCTTAGAAGAGAAATAAAAAACAATACCGACATTAATCTAAACATTTCTAGGCATCTATTAATTTCTACTCGGATGTTATGAAAATTTTTATTTTCGCTGGAAAACTGCTTCCGAGGAGTAAATCGGTATTTATTTTATGTTTCCAAATATTTCCTGAAATTTTTCGTCAAAAGTTTACATAAATCCTGAGTCATTTATTTACATTTTCCGGGAATTATTTGAGTGTTTTGACAAAAATATCATTAAACCTCTCGTATTTCATTAATTTAAATCATAATTTTTTTTTCATTCCAAGAATTTTTTAATATTTCCACTGAATGAATTATTCATTTATTTCTTGAAAATTTATTAAATAGCCTAAAAATTAACTGAGGAATTCAGTAAAAACTTAATGAAAAAAGAAGAATGAAATTGGTCTCAACATTCGTAAATATTCTTAGAGTTTTTCATTAAATTTTTGCTCAAAAAATAATAGGGTTTCTTAGGGTGGTTCTTAATTTACAAAGCTTGAATTTTCCCAGGTGCCGCCCCTAAACTATTTTTATGTGTATGAGATAAGTTTCCTTGCATTTTTTTCAAATTTTTTAATCGACGGGAAAGCGTGCCTCATCGAGCTTTTAGTTCGGAAAAATCCCACAAGAACCAAAAAATTAATAATTTTGTTTTTGTGAAAACACCCTCGTTTTCTATCGGAAATTTTGCGCAGATTTGGAATCTGATAACAGTTTTTTTTCATCTGGTCCGGCTTTTGAGCAAGTGGCCAAAATTTAGATGGAAAAATCGAGAAAAGTGACAAAACGCACTAAGTCCACAGCTTTCATTGCTTTTTAGATTCCATCTCATAAACCGAACCAGATACAAAAAAACTTTTTTCAGATTCGAAAAGCACCCATTTCCGATCGGAAACGACGGTTTTTTTAACAAAAAAAAATTTATCAGTTTTTTGGTTCTTGAATAATTTTTTCGAACTAAAAGATCGATGAGGCACACTTTCCCGTCGAGTAAAAAATTTGAAAAAATTCAGGAAAACTTATCTCATACGAATAACAAAAGTTACGGGGTGGCACCTCAGAAAATCTAGCCTTCGCAAAATAAGAACCACCCTAAGGGTTTATGCAAAAAGCCTGTTTTTATGACGAAACCTTAGCGCTGACTCTTTTCCGAATTAAGCAGGATCTGTATGCAATTTAACACGTAAAGTTCGATAGCGCATGCACTATGACTCTTTAAGTTACTCCTTCTGCTGACTTTTTTTGGACGGTTGAATCCGTTAATTAAAATATCAAAATGCCTTGGAGCGAACGTTTTGAAAAACATCATTAGTTCACTGGGTGGGAATTTATTTTCAGACACCCTGTGAAAGGGTGATTAAAGGGATCGCACGGTAAACTGCAAATCGACAATAATACGAAAAGCAGTTTATGTACATCCCTTAAACGCGACTCGATCTCCTCCTCTCCCCCTCTCCCCCTCCGAACTTTGCGAGATAAATTAATTAATTCATGTTTCCAGTTATGAACATATATTGCGGCTTTCTAGACTTTCTAAACAACCCAGAGAGGATTGTATTGAAAATTTGCCTTGTATTCATGACATCCAGACCGCTGAAACGATGATCTAACAATTAGGTCATTTTCTCGCACATTGAAAGTCTACTGCAGAGACCCTGGAAGCGTTTTGATATCCTTCCCAATGGGAAATGAAAACGTTGTTCCTCCCGTCGATCCCCTTCCCCTTTCCCGAAGACATATCTTTGAGGTGAAAAGTATTTTCCGAGGAACCGATGGGTTGATGAATTTCGGTTTGCTATTTCAATCATTCGTCACGTGAATGCAAATTAAGGAACGGAAGTGGGTTAAAAGGGAAAAGGGGAGGGGTGAGGGGGGTGCTGTGGGGCACATTCATTTATTTACAACCGAAGCTTAGTATATAAATGAAAAGCCCACGACTATGTGATTCTGTTAAAACAAGATTTAATTAATTGGCGGTAAAGGGCTTATCCACGTCCTTAATAAATTGAAAAAAAAAAAAAAAAAAAAAAAAAAAACGGTTTAAAGTCGCCTTTGCAAGTTTCACTGATTTAGAATCCATTTTCGGAATCGAAAGGATCGATATTTAAATTTATTGACGGTTAAATAAAGACGTGACTCCGCACGGGATCCCGAAAATCTTGTTCTTTCCTTCGTTCCGGCTAGACACGAGCCAATTTTACAAAGCTGCAAAATTATCTCCAAAAGTAGGAGAGCAAAGTGTCGGAAAGGTTTCCTGTAGATTTATAACGCCCGTGCTTTTACCATCCGATCATTTAATTTATTATTTAAAGTTCGAATCCGTCTTCTTTCCCTCACTCCTTCCCCCCCCCTCCTCTTCCCTCCTCTCCTTCCTTTCGATTTTCTCGTTGAACTCCTATTGTATATTTCAGACGAGAATTCGACCTGAAAAATAGAAACTCAAGTGAAATATCCAATTACACCGAAGGAGGGGGGACTCCCGAGGGATTTTCGAACCTAAACGGATTAAGTTTCTTGCAGAAACTATAATCAAGCGGAAATAGGATTTTACAAAAATAAATTCTTTTTTTTTTTTTTTTTTCGTAAAAGGGGGGGGGGGGGGTAGCTGAAAAGGACGGTAATGAAATATTATTAATTTCTTTTTTTTTTTTTCGGAAAGGATTCAATCAAGTGGAAAATCCGCTTAATTAATTCCGTTATTGGCATGATTATTCTTTTGTGTGGATTTTTATGTACAAATCTCTTGAATACCTTTTATCGGATAAATGATTCTCTTCACGCTTTTTTTTTCAATATGTGATGAAAAGCGTCAAGTGAAAAAAAAAAAAAAAAAAAAATCCGGCGTTGAAATTGAATGCATGAATCTCATCAAAAACTCGTAATAGCTATATTCGTAAATTAATAACCGTATCAACTTTTTTTTTTTTACTTTTTTTTTTTTTTGCTATCGAATATTTTTAATTATTCTCGTGATTTTGTGTTATTAGCATTGAGAAGGACTGTGTTAAAAGGGGGACTTTTGCGTTCGATGGTAATTGCAACCGATGTAAAAATTGCAAAGTGTTCGATTTTGCATTTGGTTTAGTATTGCCCCGGGTGAAAATTTTCACTGGTGGAAAGGGATCATGCAAGTTTTACGTAAGCATTTTTTTGCCTATTTTGTACCTCTCCTTCCTGTGTGTAAGCAAGCGTAAGATATGGTAGGCCCCTCCCCCCTCCCTAATATTACGTAAGGTTTTTTTTTCTCTTATAAATTTGCAAAAAAGATTTAAACTTTATTTTCTTGGTAGAGGTCCCTATGTTGGGATTTTTTTTGTATACAAAATGTATACCATACATTTTTTTTGTATACAAAAAAAATCCCAACATAGGGGCCTCTACCATTTTCTTTTTATTTTCATCTTCAAAAAAATGATTGTTACAATTTTTTCTTCTTTTTATAAAATAAAATTAAGCGTCAAAAAAAAAAAAAACAAGGAGAATGGTAATGGGGGTGCATACGCACCCCATTAAACTTTCTCGCGGCTTTATTGGTGGAAAAAAGAAGTTGAAATAAAGAAAAAATGTAAAAAATCAAGTTTAGGTTTTCAAAGGGTATTAATTAAACCCGAGGTACACGATTCCCGCTGTACCCACATAAAGAATCCCAATTTTGGAAAAATAATTTCATATTCGGATTCCTCTACCCCGAAAATATTTTCAAAAATATGGTTAGTTTTTTAATCCATCCCGCTGTACTCACATAATGAATCCCAATTTTGGAAAAATAATTCCATATTCGGATTCCTCTACCCCGAAAATATTTTCAAAAATCCGGTTATTTTTTTGATCCGAGGTACGCGAATCCCGCTGTACCCACATAAAGAATCCCAATTTTGGAAAAATAATTTCATATTAGGATTCCTCTACCCCGAAAATATTTTCAAAAATCCGGTTAGTTTTTTCATCCGAGGTACACGATTCCCGCTGTACCCACATAATGAATCCCAATTTCGGAAAAATAATTCCATATTCGGATTCCTCTACCCCGAAAATATTTTCAAAAATCCGGTTAGTTTTTTGATCGGAGGTTCGCGAAATCCGCTGTATCCACAAAAAAAATCCGAATTATGGATTGTTCCTGAAACTCGAGATATCGATATGACTTAATCGATGTATCGATATGACTTAATCGATATATCGATATGACTTATTACGTCATTCGAGATATCGATTTTTAGGCCTAATTTACACGTAGCCTAATCCTCATAATTTGTGAACCAATCATCCGAATTCAACCAAATTTTGATGGTATGATACTTTGACCAATATCTACTACAGTACGAAAATTGGTGATGATTTGTAGCCGGGTTCGAGATTTATCGTCGCAAGAAGAAAACCAAATTTAAAAGTTCAAATATTTGCCGTTTACGTAATTTTTTAAATTCTTAAAAAATAAGAAAAGACCCCCTCTTATTTTTCGATTTCGACGAAAAATACGTGTGCAAAATTTCCTTTTGATCCGATGCGTAATAGCGGAGAAAAAGCTCCGGGCGTACGTGGCGTACGAGGCGGACAACCGGGAACTCAGAATTTTATTCTAAGTATAACTATATAAGTTTCATGTAGAAACTCGCAGGATTAACGATTTTCCCTTTTCCGACCACGGCAATACTTTCTTCGCGCCCGCTTCGCGGCCACTCGAAAGTAAAAAACGAATTTTTAAAAAAGTTTTGAACCAACAAAATAATATCAAAAACTAATGAACAAAATCAAAAATTACTTAGTAAAATAAAATCAATAATGAATTTAAAGGAATCGTAAAATGAAATTACACAGTAAAAAATATTACGTAATTATGTTAAGATAGGTCTACACAAATTTTTAAAATTTTCTCAAAACTTTCGTTTATCACCGATTGGTACCTGCTTCGCCGCTGGAGGAGGTTTAACATATTTCAAACGGGCATCCTAATAACATGTTTGCAGATAAACTATATAAAAAATTCGGGACAGGTGCAACTTCCTTCCATCCAATTTTCTTCATTTCAACATTTTTTTTTTCTGCTGGTTCCAGAACTCGAATTTTTTTTCCTGCCAGTTCCGGAACTGACATTTTTTTTCCTGCTAGTTCCAGAACTCACAGAAAAACAAATGCCAGTTTCGGAACTAGCAAAAAAAAAAAAAAAAAAAAAAAAAAAAAAAATGCTAGTTCTAGAACTAGCAGAAAAAAAAATTCCAGTTCCGGAACTAGCAGAAAAAAATGCCAGTTCCGGACCAAGCACCGAAACAACTGGCAAATAGTTGTGACCCTTCAGGGCTTCCGTAAATAAGCTTAATCAAATAAAAAATTTTTAGTCCCATCGAAGCCTTTCTTTAAGAATTTCAATTTTAAGAAAACAAAATGCAGGAATAGATATTTTTCGAAAAATTAAAAGTAAGAAAAATTTTTCCAGGAAAATATTTTGACGTAGGACTACGTCTTGGGGGTCAACATGGGGAAAAATAGTTTGTGCGGACCGTGTAGTTGCCCCTTAACGATGAATTATTATTAATTATTAACATTAAAAGAAATTTTCTAAAAGATTTAAAAAAAAATTTCTAAAAGATTTAAAAGAAACTTTCTAAAAAATTTGAAAGAAATTTCTAAAGAAATTTTTAAAAAATTATAAGAAAAAAATTAGATTAAAATTTTATTTTAAAATTACATGACATGAACGGAAGCATGGACTTAAAAATTTTAAATAAAACGTTCACTAATTTTTTTAATTTTGTCCCTTTACCTTTAGCCAAGAATATGAGCTTAAGCAGTATTTCAATATTAAAATTTTAACTCTCAAGACTTTAATTAAAATTTTGACTAATTTTTTTCAACTTTGGACTTTTATTTAATCAAGAATTTTAAGTTTTTTTCGTGCCAGGAAAAAAAATTACATTTTTATCAAAAAATTCAAAAAAGACGAGGAAAAAAAATGCCTTAAATGTTTTTTATGTGCCCGGAAAAAATAAATATATTTTTATCAAAAAATTCGAATTTTTCGACATACAAAGACGTAGTCCTGCGTAGGGATATGCCCCCATATCCCAGTCTAATTTTTAAAAAAATTGGTCGGAAACGTCCCATCGAAGACGTGGCCCGCCTAAAGGTCTGGGACTTGTACTCGGTTCAATGAATAGACTTTTCTAATACCGGTCACAGATTTTTAATATCTAAGTAAAGCCCTTCTTTTCAACCATTCAGTAAAAGAGATGTACTAACCACTTTACTTTGAAAAAAAAAAAGGTCATTTTTCATATTGTCAACACGGCTTTCAATAATTTTTTGACAGAAATTTTTTTTCTCCTACATTCCTGACATAAGCTTAATCATATTTTCCCTTTTTTTCCCCCCTATTTTAAATAAAAATCATTTAATTTTTTTCCGTCACTTTTTCATACTCGAAACCGGAAAAAAAAAATCGCTTTCAATCATTTCGTAGATGATTGAAAGGAACGCGAGGGAGAAAAGGAAAAAAATGCAAAATTCACGTTTCCGATTAATGCGAAATTTCTAGCAAAACAATGACCTTCAACGGAAAGGATTTCATACTGAATATTTCATTGTGGTTTGAATGCTTTACTCAAACCGCATTCATTTCCAGCTTTCTCTCCTAACTTTCTCTCATGCTTTTCATCCCGGAGAGTGAAAAGTTATAATACCCGAAAAAGGGAGCTGACATGTAGAGTGTCTCAGTATGAAAATTCAGGGAGAAAAAAAAAATAATGCCAAAGGAGATAGGGGAAAAGCCAAAAAATGAATTATTAACTAAATCGACAGAAAAAAAATAATCATTTTACCATAAAGTTCAATTTGAACATGATTTAAAGGTTGAGGCGAGCATATTTCTCATCGTGGCACCTTATTTGAATCTGTCAAATTCTTATTTCGTTCAGATGCGACATTTTTCCCCTTCTTTTTTTTTCCTACGTCTTTCATATTTTTTAAATTCTAAATGCAACCATGGAAATATTTTTTTTTTCTCTTTTCCTCTCAGGCTTTCTATTTCTCGTCTTTTTATCATTAATTATTAGTCTTTTTTTATTTTTTTTTATTTCCGCTTGTAATTGAAAACGTAGAGGAGAGGCGTCGTTTATTTTATTTACGCGGTAAACAGCTGAAAACTTTCAAAGTGAAAATTTATTTAGGAAAATATTTTATTCAAGAGTTTTCTGGGAGGGGGGGGGGTGGAAGTTTCAGACCCGAAAAGCATTTATGAATCGGGCGAAAGAATTTCGAATTAAAAAAAAAAAAAAACGGGAGTCTGGCAGTTGCAGCGCAAGATGAAAATGGGATTTTCTCTAAAAGTGATAAATTTTTCATCGGAATTTATTTAGGAAAATGCGAAAGGGAAAAAAAATTTTTCTTTTCTAAAATTTTTATATACGTCATTTTTCAGGATAATGGCAGTTGTAAAAATGTTTTTATTGGTTAGGAAAAACGACACAAGGTCAGATTTGGAGTGGAAAAAGTGAGAAAATTACGGCTACGAATTGTTACGATGTAACCGTCCTAGGTGATATGGGATGGGTCCTTAGGGTGGCCCTTATTTTAGAATTTTTGCGAACTCACCCCCTAGTTCTTTTATAGTAACCGAAAGAAGATTTCCTGAATTATTTCAGATTTTTTGGACGTTGTTTAGGAGTGTCTCCGGGGACCTAAAAATTTCAAAATTCCATTTTTAAAAATTTGCCATTAAAACATATTTGCTGCATTATTCACGTGTAAAAATGGTTTTATTACTTCATACACCGTAAAAAATTTTATGTAAAAACTAACATAAGTATATTAAAAATCGATCTACATAATTTTTATGTATTCCAAAAAAAGTTTCAAATGCTCTCATGTTAAAGTAGCTGAGTAAATTTTATATTATTAAACAATTTTTAAAATTTTAACAAGAAATACTGGCCGGGAATATATTAATACTTTCTACTGACTGAATTTTATTTTTTTACTGCTCATTTCCCAATTAAGTACTGGCCAAAACATAAAAAAATACCGCTCATTTAATTTTTATACTGATCAAAAACGAGAAAAATACTGACCGTTTGATTAATTAATACTGACTAAAATCTAAATAAAATACTGACCGGAAAAATTTTTAGCCAAAATAATGATTCGTTTTATATGCACATGTCTGTCTTCTAAATCGTAACAACAACCTGTTGTCATGTAACATGTATTTTAAATGGGAAGATGCGGAAAATGCAATATACAGTTATAAAATATGATAATTTTTTATTGCTTAAAAGTAATTTTTTTTTTATCTCGATTAAATATGAGTTGCATATTTAATAAGTAAATTAAATTAAATTAAACAGGAGATTTTTCCTTATTCATCGCATGGGGTAGTAATATAACAGATAAGAAGTTTTCCATCACTTTCGATGGAAAATTTTAAATTTTACTTCAGCTGAAATTATAAAAAATGCGCTTCCTAGTTGTGAAAAGATGCCGTAGCACATACATGTATAAGACTTCTGGTCTCGAAGGCCATACACCGGGGCGTATAAAAGCCTAGATTGGCGCATTTTATATTCTTCAGGTCAAAATGAAAAATGTGTTTCAAGTTTTTTAATTTTTTAGATCTATAAAAAATATACCTACTCACCAGCTTGAGTGAGGTTCAATTTAAAGGAGCTAGGTAGGTTTTTCGATTTTTCAATTTTGTATTTGATCCAAAATATTTTGATAAAAATGTAGATTCAGTCGGTTTTTTTCTAAAAATTATTCTTAAACATCGCTTTTGTAAAATTAATCTTATATATTAAAACGCTATGAAAAATAAGAGATGTCCAACAACTAAGGAGCTCCTATCCAACCGATTTCGATGAAATTTTCAGGAAAGATAGGTATATGGGCATAGATTTGCAGGCTCTTTTCAATTTTTTGATATCTTTTCCCGTTTTCGGGTGAGAGCGGAAAAACCAATTTTCCCATGTTAAATTCCCTATACCTGATTTTTCGAACCTATGTCCAACACGTAAGGAGCCCCTACTTGACCGATTTTAATGAAATTTTCAGAAACGTTAGGTATATAGACATAGATTTGCAGGCTCTTTTCAGTTTTCCGATACCTTTTTCCGTTTTCCGGTGAGAGCGAAAAAACCAATTTTCCCATGTTAAATTCCCTATTCCGCAACAGTTGTAACATTTTACCCGTCTGTCTGACGGGGGAGCTCTAGTATTTCTTTAATTCTCGATGAATGCCCCCAAAAAATAATTCCGTATCTCAGATTAGTACATTAGAAAAAGGTATTTTTTATGAAAGTAAACGAAACAAAATAAATATATAAACACTCAGATTAATGATTTATTCGGAATATCAAGATGTATTTATTTACAATAAAACAAAGTTAATAATCACAGTCATTTGAAAAAAGCAATTTATATCACAGTTAAAAATATTTTGTAAGGATCATCCCATCCGACTTGCCTAGGACTACGGAGATCTAAAGCCATCAAATTTTAAATTAGAAACTACATTTTAAAAAATTAAACTTATCTAAAGATTTTAACTTAGATTGGCTGCGCTTTCAGATGTTTTTGGTTTTTCGACATTAGTATTTACCGTATGTAAAACCGAAAACAGCTCAGCTCATGGCCAGCCTCTTTTATTATATCTAACATTATCTGTTTTATCTACTTACTTTCTTTTGTATTAAACTCGGGGGAGCCAAAGGCTTCCTTCAATTCCTCCCACGAATCAAAAAATCGAAGGTACCCGGGCACGTACTCTATAATGAAACGGAAAATATCGTTGAAATTTAGTTTAACGATACAATTTTGTGTGCAACTGCAACTTACTTCCTGTATCATGATGGCGAATTTCATCAAAATGATCAGGTTTCTCGTGGGTAGGAGCACCCTTCACCAAATATAAAACACACAAGCAAAAAAATGCTATAAGAAACTTCATCTTCGCAAACGTCTTCCTGCAAAAGAATAAAAGACGTTCTTAGAGGAGTAGGGTTACATTGCACAAAAATTTTTGTTCGAAGCGTTTGGAAAATTTTTGATGATGTTTTATGTTAATTTTGGGGGTCTATTATATTTTTTATGTAATGGGGGGAAAGTGTGCCTCATGGGCCTTTAATTTTTGGAAAATTCCCATAAAAACAAAAAATCTTAATTTTTTCTTTTTTTTTTTTTTTTTTTTTTTTTTTTTGTGAAAAAACACTTGTTGTTTATCGGAAATTTTGCCTAGATCTCGAATCTGAAGGCATATTTTTTGTATCTGCCTAAGTTATTTTGCTGAAAATAAAAATAGGGGAAAAAAATAGCGTAAAGAGACAAAACATGTTAAGTCCCTAATTTTGCTAATATTTTAACCTCTAACTCAGAACGTTATGCAGATATAAAAAGTCTGACTTCAGATTCGTGATCTAAGCAAAATTTATGATCAAAAACAAATGCTTTTTTACAAAAAAAAAAAAAAACAGATTTTTTAATTTTTATGGAAAATTTTCAAAATTGAAGGCCCATGAGGCACCCTTTCCCGTCATTTTAAAAATCTGAAAAAATTTAGCGTTTATTAACACTCCGAAAAGAAAACTTTTAGGGGGTTAGGTATACGAAATTCGAAAAGTAAGAGGCACCCTATTCTCGATGTCTCCGGGTGAGCTAACAAGCATTTTTAACCTATAATGACCATCTTACCTGTCTTAATTCTGCAATTCAAATATAGTTGAGGTTTCCAAAAGCAACACTGAGCAAAATTTAAGGTCTTTATGTGCATGCATGCATTTATATACTAAAGTAATAAAAAATCTAAAGTAATTTTTACAGATAATTTGTACAAAAAAAGTAATTTGTTTTATTACTTACGATATTAAAAAGAATCTCCTTATCTTGTTATCCAAATTATTTGCAAACATTTTATTTTTCCATTCATAAAGTTTAACTGTACCTAAAGCACGAGCGCAGTTATGTCAGGCACGTAGCCAGCCCAGAAGGCCATAGGGGTTGGAATGATTTCCAAGGGAGGGGGGCTCCAAATCCAAACCACGGTATAATCAGCCTTCATGGCCGATTGATCCAATAACCCAGTCCGCCTATTGACCGCAGTCCGTCTCTGCCGCATTTTTTTAATCGCTTTGCAAAAAAAAAAAAAAAGCGGCGGCCCAGAAATATTCTTTAGGTTTTTTTTTATTTTTCATTATTTCCACATTCATTTTACCCTTAACACGAGTTTGATATAAAATCCAATAAAAAAAAAAAAAGAATCGTATATTTGCACTAGCATCGACCACTCTGAAATGATATTTGAAATATTAAATTCCTTTGGTTGGTATGTATTTTTCCAATTTCAGTTACAGCTCGGACCTTGCTATCAAAACAGAAAACGAGAAACTCTTATTTTTCAATCTAAAAAAAAAAAAACGGAATATTACTGAAGGCGAAACCGCGTCGGAAGTGAAAAACAAAAAAAAGAAGGAATTTCCCTTTCTCTTTGCAATATCTAAAACTAACACAGCCCTTTTCTCGGTTTAAACATCCTTACATAAAATGGCATTTTGACTTTTCCGAGTATAATTTTTTTTATGCCTTTTCCACCCCTTCCCCCCCCCTCTCTCTCTCCCCCTTTTAGAAATGAGAGAAAGTGCAAGAAAGAGAACGATCATTTTCATTTTGACAAGTTGAATTTCGTATTCCATTAGGGTAACTGTATTAAAATTCACTATGAGGCAAAACAATGTGACGCCGTGACTGGAATCGAATCATCCTCTTTTTATTTTGAAATGTCCTTTTCTGCTCTTGTGGATGCTCCTTTCATATTTTCGATTGGTAACACGTATCTTTTTTTTTTTTTTTCCTTTATCTCATCTTTCCCCTTTGATCGATTTTCCACGTAGGGAATTCATTCCGGATTTTGATTTTCCATCTCGGTTTTTCGGTTTCCCTCCCCCCTCCTTCGCCCCTCTCATCTCTTTCCGATTCCGATCTCCCTCCCCCTCTTCTCGACCTTTGGCGAGATTAAATGGACTGTGACACTGACCTTAGGAAAATTTTATTGTAATGTATGAAATACGCTTTTGCTATAATAATCTGATTTTACACCCTGATTAATCTGTATAATAAATGTAATTTAACATTTAATGCGTTTTAGTTAGCATTTTGTGAGCGATGAGGATTAAAATCGTACATATCTCCCCGCGAGCTCAATTTCGTTATAACATAAAATGTAGAAAGTGTTTCCCGGAAATTATGATCGTGTTTAAACCTTTTTCCTTTGGGAAGAAGGGGGGGGATCTTTAAAGTAAATGACGATGAATAAGACTGCCAACTTCTTATTGGATAAGAAGGCAAAAAATTTAATTGTCCCATCCCTTTGAAAACAAAGCAAATTTCGAATGGAGCATGTGATTCATTATTCTATTACATAAGCCATTTTTACACCACAACAAGGAAGCTAGGAGCTCTTTAAGCATAGATTTTCTCCAGAGAAGAATTTTTTTTTTTTTATCCTTTTTCATTTTAATTATTTTAGGTTCGCATTAACTTGGGAGCTGGAGAATCAGAAGTTGCATCGCCCCGAGGATTAAAATTAGACGATCTCAACTGGCATGAAATATCAATCACGAGAAGAGATGCTGAATTCATCCTTATCGTCGACAACATACACATCACCAAGTAAGATTTTTTTTTTTTTTTTTTTGAAAAGACGAATTGAAAAAAAAATCTCGACAGTTTACAAATAGAAGGAAAGGATTAACTTTAGAGGAAATTTTAAAAAAATTTGACGGAAAGCAGATATACCCGACGAAAACCCGTTCGATATCGTTAGGCAAGATTAAAGGATTTTAGCTCAAACCTTTTTACTTTTTTTTTTTTTTTTTTTTTTTTAACGCATAAGCGGGGAAACGTGTTAAATATTATTTTAAACATTAAAGCATTCTTGCGAGAAATTATTGGGGTTGAAAGAATATTTCGAAGAGATGGGTGGACTGGGACTCCCTTTTCACTTGCTCCAGTAATTTTTTTTTTTTTTCCACGGGATGAGTCCAGAAACTCTATTAAGCTTCATTCGGGGAAAAAAATGGAGAATTTTTTTTTTCGAACATGGTTTCATAGGAGATTGGAAATCGATGTTAATTGCAAAATAGCCACTGGTTTTAAAGTAAACATTATTACAATTTTTATGAAATGAAACTGCCAAAGCAGTGTAACAAAGGCTGATTGAGTTTCAAAAAAAAAAAAAAAAAAAAAATTGAAATTTTGAAATTTAAACATAATAAAAGTTTACCGTGTATTTTTTTCTGTTTTCTTTGTTATGAGAAACCTCATTTTTGTTTGGTTAGCGGTTTTGTTTTTCATTATGACCTTTAATCCCAGGATTTTACCAGTGGAAAAAAAATAAAATATGTGAAAAATAAATAAATAAATAAAACAAGAAAAATTAGAATGGAATAAACTCGTTGAATCCGATGTTTGTTCTGGATTCTTGATTGAAACATCTAAAAATATTCTGCTGCCCTCCGTTCTTGAAATCCCTTAAAAAATTATGTTTGGAAATTAAACCAATTTTACATGAAAAAAAACATGAATTAACCTGGTGAAATTGATGAGGGTCCAGTTACATGTTAAATTGACACTTTCTTTGTCCCAGAATTTTGAAAAAAAGCGGGCTCGGAGGTATGAAAGCCCTGAAGGTTTATTTGTTGTCGACTGTCAAGTTTGAACCTGACATTGGCACTGCCAGGTTTAAACGTGACCGTAAATGTTGGCAGATTGCATCTCGATAAAATCAAGTTTGAACCTAACAACGTCTGGTTTAATCTTAACATTGTCAAGTTCAAACTTGGCCTTGTCAGGTTACAACCTGTTAATAAATACTGGTGGGTTGCAACTTGACTGCGTTAAGTCTGAACCTGACACTGTCGAGTTATAACCTGCCGGTATTTATTGTTCAGTTTAAACCTGACAAACAAAAGTTAGAACTTAAATTAAACCCGACATTGCAAGTTCAAACATGCAATTGTCAAGTTCCAACTTCTTAGGGTCAGGTTTAAACGTGACAGGGAATATTGACTGGTTGCATCTTGACAAAGTCAAGTTTGAACAATGTCAGGTTAAATCTTAACATTGATAAGCTTATATTTGACGAAGTCAGGTTCAAACTTGACTATGATTTCTTCAGAACTTCCCGTGCTTAGGAGGAAACCCAAAGTAGGGTGGCCCTAATTTTACGAATTTTTAAATTTCGGTCAGCCGCCGTAACAGACAACCCCTTTCTCATTTTATGCAGCCCAGTTTTAAATGAAACGAAATTATGGCGGATTTTCTTCAAACAGAAAGCCAGAGTTCAAAGTTCACGACTCGAAAAAGAAAAATCATGAAAAATATTTTAATGTTATTTTTTTAATATTGAAAACCAAACTTCGAAAAAATCAGGTATTCTAATTAAAATCAACAAAAAAAGTTTTTTTTTTTTCGCAGAAAGATTTTACTCGAAGGAAAAAAAAAGAAAGTAAATTAAAATGTTGTTTAAGGAAGATTTTTATTTAAATTATCTGAATATTCATTATGGCTAATTATGATTTTTTTTATTTTTTTTTTTTTTTCAGAGAGAAATTACCAGGACGTTTTTTCGAGTTAAATATTCATTTCGGTCTTTTCCTCGGAGGTCAAGGAGATTTCTCGGAATTATTCCTCGGTCACCACGATCCTTTGAGGGGGTGCCTTGCGGAGGTCGAATACAACGGGGTTAACATCTTGAAAAAAGCGAGGGAGAGGATCGGACCCGTGGACGTTCAGGGAGTCACTTGGACATGTTCCCCGGAATTCGAACTCGGTTTCGACAGGGATATCAGCTTCGTGGAAAACGGGGCTTTTATGACGTTTGTCAACCCCATAGCGAGGACCGGAGTGAAGTGAGTATAATAAAAGAAAGCGAAAGCTGACAAGGATGGATTCCGTGCTTCGGGCTCGTTTGGCGCGTTTCGAGAAGTATAAAAGCCGAAAAGCGATGAGGGAGCCAAATCCGGAGACCGCCCATTCATTTCGAACAACCCTAAATACTACCTTTTGATTATTTCGATAAATTGTCGAGGGGATCGGACTCTGGATGTTCCAAGATTTTGAAACTCCCGTGAATAAAACCTCCGTTGATAAATAGCTAAGCCTTTGTATCTGCAACAAAAGCGGTTGTTCGATTGGTCTCGCGGTGGAAAGATAGGGAATTAATTAATGGCGAAACGTACAAGTTGGATCAGCTGCTGGAATAGTTGTTTCTTTTCATTAATTGTGGTCGGTGGATTGAAGAGAGAAAAAGGTTTTTATGTTTCATCCCCCCCTCCCTCTTTTTTTTTGTTTCAGATGGGAATTCAGCATCAAAACGACCAGCCCGAACGGCCTTCTATTGTACAACACCGGACAGTCGTCCAGGTCGGATTACGTCGGGGTCGAGATCGTGGACCAACATTTAAGACTGATCGTGGATCGGGGGAACGGGGCGGCGGAGCTCATTAGCGAATTTACGATTTCCGACGGATATTGGCACACCGTCCTCGTACATTTCACTCCGACTCTCTTGGAAATCGCGATAGATGGCAAAAGTTCGAGCGCACAGTTGACACCTGGTGGGAATCGATACTTGGATTTAGATTTAGGGGAGACGTTATTCATAGGTAAAGTAAAATAAATGTGCGGAAATTTTCTTTCCCTCCGAAAATAATACCCTTGGGTAGATTTTACAACGAAAGGAGAAAGGAGCGGTAACGAGGGAGGGGGGGAATATAAAACGAGGGAAGCAGTGAAAACATCTGTTTGTCAATATCTTTAAAACTTTAAAACTAATTCCAACTTAACAAAAGATCGTTTGACACCCCTTGGTATTAAGTTAAAGGGTGAAAAGCTTTTCAAAAAAAATTAGAACTTTGACATTGGCATTTTTATGCTTTTCTCCCCCTCTCCTTTTAAGACGTAAATAAGTCGGTTTTCTTATTTGTAATTCATCCTGTTTGATCTTTTTTTTTTCTCCCTTGAGAGCGAAAAGCAAAAAGACTTAAATTTCCATCCGTTCGGTTTACCAATTTCAGGTATAAACTTGTTTATTTACCGTTTGTTTTGCTTTGGCTGCTACTGTGTATCTCTTGCAAATTGGAAATGATGATTGAAATCCCACGGTTTTCAGGTGGAATGGAATTAAATAAAAGGGCGAGAGCTTTGGGCCAAGGAATTAAATCCGCTGACATATCCATGAAAGGTTGCTTACGGAATGTTTCCTTTGACGGACGAAGAACCGGCCTCCCCGAAGCCAAAGTCACAATGGGGATACTCCCCGACTGTGTTTGGGAATATCCTTGTAATCAGTATCCTTGTGTAAGCGAAGCTACTTGTCATCAACAGGGAGTTGAATCGTTTCGATGTGAATGCGATCGCCCACCTTGCGTAAAAGCGGATTATTCGGAGCAGTATAAGGTAAGCAATTTCTTTGCTTTCTTTTTTTAATTCCTCTTTACAGTGTATCCTGTGAAAAGTGAAAGTCGAAATATAACCTCCCAGGGAAAAAGGTGACGTCATGGTGACGCATAATCACATGTATTTTTTTTCTGGAACGATTTCACAAGATTTTCGACGTCAAAAGAGTGTGACTTATAATATTTGTCAACGTGTGACATTTTGGTTATGCCATTTTCGATTTCAAAATGAGGACGTCATGACTGTTATGTCTATAAAACGTCTTATTGACGCCATATTTTCGACTTCGAAATGCGAACCTCATTACCGTTATGACGTCAATAAGACGTATTATTTACGTCATACATTGACGAATGTTATCTTCATGTTTCATGACGTCATTATGACGTAAGAAATCTCGTAAAATTGTCTCGGAAAGTGACCACGCCTGGTGACGTCTCCAATACGTATATGACGTCTTTACGACGTTTAAAATACGTCACTTTTTTAGCTTTGGCTGGTTATGGATTTAAAGATATGAAAAAAAAAATTGATTTACTCGGTTTTTTGTTTTTCAGGTCTACGCCAAAACATCTTTACCGATCGATTTGGAAATAATCAAACTCGTCCCTCTGGTCGTGGAAGAAGGGAAAAACTCGTTGGTTACAACCGAAAACATTGACGTGGTTTTAGACTACCGAAAATACGGGATCCGAGACTCCGGGTTGCTTTTTCGAATTTTAGAACCCCCCGAAAACGGTAAAATCTCCATCGAAAATTGGGATAAACACGGAGCATCCCGCCAAGTTTTCACCCTCCTAGATATAACAAAAGATAAGGTGAATAGAGCTTTTGTAATTATCCATAACTATTATATTTTGCTGGTATAAGAAATCGACTTCTATAATCGCCTTTCGAAATTTCGGATTTTAATTGCTTTACAACAACTATTAAAGAAAGTTAAATTGCTTTTTACTGTCATTATAACCCGAGCGTTATTAATAAATTATTGTTGCAATTCTTTTCTTTTTTTTCTTCAGATTCGTTATTTGCACGACGGGTCGGAAAATCATCACGACAGCGTTGTTTTCGATCTTGAACTTTCGCCAGATTCCGGGTTTTTATTACCCGGTTATCTACAAGGGAAACATACTTTCGCTCTTCATGTTAATGTCTCGGCGGTGAACGACCCTCCTGTGTTGGAACTGTCACCTGGAAAGATGTTGAGTCTGGCTCAGGTGGGTCTGATAATTTTATGTCTGGAAAATGCTTCCGAAAATAAAATTTCCGAGAAATGAAGATTCCGATGCATGTTAATCTAATCGCGATTTTGCAGGCGTTTGCTAAATACAATGCAACTGTAGAATTTTAGCATACATGTTTATCTAATCGACATTTGGAAGGCGTTTGTTATTTTCCTGTCGGTTTTTATACAGCTGCCTATTTTCGGAAGAATACGTGTTGACGGTACTGGATCCAAGTTTTGGATTATTTTTGGTGGCCGATGAACGCTTAATGCTTTAGAAAAAATAAAGGAGTCGGTCATTTTATTCAGATTAACACAATGTTGATTATGCGAATGGAAAAGGATTAATTTTAGGACCAAAAATTGCGGACCGAAAATAGCCCAAGATCTCAGAATCTCAGGATTGCAGTCTTCAGAACTTTTTTTTTTTTTTAATTCTCTCTTTTTCATGCAAAGTCCCATATCGTGTTTCACGAGAGCATTAATTGATTTTTAAAAACAAAAAATAATTTTTTTTAACTTCTTTTTACAGGGTACCAGAAAGGTTTTGACGAAAGATTTACTTGACGCAAAGGACCCGGACAACCCGTCCACGGATCTCGTTTACACCGTTTTAAATCAAGGTGGGAGATCCGAGGAAAAAGGCTACGTGGAAAGATTAGGCAAACCTGGCACGAAAATAGATTCTTTTACTCAGAAGGAAATCGATAATGGACTTATAGTGTATGTTCACCGAGGCAAAGAAGGAAGCAATAATTCACGATTGGCTTTACAGGTTGGTCAGCGATTCGTGTGTTTTAATTTTCTGATTTTGAGTTTCCTTTCGAAACGATAAAAAAAAATAATGCTTTTTTCCTTTTTTTCTTTTTTTAGGTGTCTGATGGGATTGTGACAAGCCCTCCGGCTTTTTTAAGGATATCCGCATTTCCGCTTCAGATTCGTTTGGTTAACAATACCGGTTAGTGTTTTTTTTTTTTTTTTTTTTAAATGAAAATTCACACTCAATCTGAAACTAATAAAACTTTTTTTTTTGGTTAATTTGCAGGTGTCATTCTGACTCATAAATCGTCTGTCAAAATAACTCCGTACAATCTGACATTCGTCACGAACGCTGAAGATCCCAATTTGGAAATCCGTTACGACATTATCAAACTTCCTCAGTACGGAACAATACAACGATTAAGAGGCCCTGAAAGCGATGATATGATGCATAATGAGGCTCTATGGCAGACCGTTGAACATTTTACAAGTCAACAAATAGCTAGAGAGCAAATCCGTTATCACCACACTGATCAAACGCCGCTTCGTGATTTATTCAAAGTAATATAAATATATAAATCCTTTCAAATGATTTTTAAAAATTAATTTCTTTTTCTTTCATTTTTTTTTCAGTTTCGAGTTTCCGTCATGCAAGTGAAAAACCCGACTGATTATGATTTCCGAATAACGTTTACGAAATTGGTACTGGAGCCTGTAAAAGTTAGAGATGTCTTTTTAAATGGGACCAAGGATGCAACAATCACCGAACAGGAGTTGGAATACACTACGAAGCCGTTGTTCACACCGAAGAAAAGCATCGTTTACAAAATTATAAAAGGGCCCAAGTACGGATTTTTGAACTTGATGACGAATAAGCGAAGACATTTGCAAGGAGGAGATTTTTTTACTCAGGAAGATATTGAAGTACGATTTTTTTTTTCTTTTTTTTTTTTTTTTGAAGCGGCGCACTTACAGGTTTTTTGTTTTAGTCACTCTGTAACATTCCATTTTTTTTTTAATTTCAGAGCGAGAGGCTACGATACCGACTCCACCGCAAAGGATATTCTCACATCCGAGACGATTTCATTTTCCAAACATCCGCTCCGGAAGCTGAATCCGTCCCCAGAACGTTAACTCTCATCCACACCCCGACTCCGAAAATAAAAAACGAAGTGGAAGTGACCTTAGAAAGGTTGCAAGTCGACGAAGGAGGCAGACAAAATCTTTTGCCGACTCACCTTGATTTAAGAGCAAGTGTTATCACTTCCCTCGTGTATAATATCACCCACGGGCCCCAACACGGTCACGTAGACGTCGTTGATAAATCTTTACATAATGTCGTGAGGAAAAACACGTCGTATTTCACCTCGGAGGAGCTCCTTTCCGAAAGAGTTTTTTACACCCACGACGATTCCGAAACGAGGAGGGATCAGTTTAATTTCGTTGCCTTGTCCAACGAGGAGGAGGATTTCCAGTTCGTTGGGGTTTTTCATTTCGACATTATTTTGAAAAACGATAACACACCGGTCAGGACGGTGGATAAAGTTTTCAACGTCGTTACCAACGGGGAAAAATTATTAACGGGGAGGGATTTGAAGTATTCGGATGCGGATATCGACACGAAACCGTCGGACATAGTTTACACGAGAAGAGGGATCCCCAACGGCGGATTGTATTTAGCGGAAGAGCCCGGCAAAGCCGTTTACGAATTCACTCAAGAAGATTTAAACGAAGGGAGAATTTTATTTAAGCACGAAGGGGAGGAATATGGGAAAATCGGTTTATGGATAACCGATGGACAGTTTTACGCAAACGGGATTTTAGAAGTTCGAGCTTCCCCTCCCTACGTTGTCATATCTAATAATACTCATTTGGTTGTTCAACACGGAGGAGTTACCACCATTTCCTCAAGCCATTTGTATTCGGAAACGAATTTAAATTCTTGGGGTGAAAGGATCGTTTATGAGATTTTAGAGGGACCTGGACATGGGTATTTAATGGTTTTGCCTGAAGCGGAGCCGTTGAATGCTTTTTCACAGTTGAATTTGGAACAAGGGAAGCTTTCGTATAGTCACGATGGGAGTTCAGCGGTGAAAGATTTTTTTAGGTAGGGTGAAGTTATTTAATGGATTTTAAGATGCATTTACGTTTCTGAAGTTTAGCTTGCAGAAAAAGAAAAAGAATTGTTTGAAAATGCGCTTTTTAATTTTGGATTTGATTAAATTGTACATACGGTTTTGAAAAATGATACAAGCGCCTTCAAATTGATGACTAGATGAACGACGAACGTGTATGCTATGCTTCCAGTTACATTTTTTATATGAGAAGTAAAATTAGGATAGAAGACAAGGGTTTATGCAATCCCAAAAAAAAAAAAAAAAAAAAAAAAAAAAAATTTACTGCAGCGAAATTGCACCTGCTGAAGTTGTACCATACCTAATGCAAAGATAAATGCAGTATGTGGAATGCAGAAAAAATGCAACTGCATTAGTATTGCAAAATGCATGTAATGCCAAAGTAATGCAATGCAATGCAATGCAATGTAAAGTTGCTAATTCCATAAGGGGGTTAATGTTTTCTTCGTTCGAAGTAATGTGAAATAATATTTTTGAAGGAGATTTTAACGAATTTCCCTGAAAATTTTCGGTATTCCGGAGTCAAAAGGTTAAATTAACAAAGCTAATTAAATTAACTAGTATTGAAAAAAGAAAAACGCTTCATAAACTGTGATTAGTCTAATCTTTCTGAGCTTATATTGGGTTTTTCTTTGTTTTAGGTTTCGAGTGAACGCTCAAGGCGCTACCACAGAAGGCACTTTTCATATCAGAATATATCCTTCTAGCTACTGGGAAGATCTCATCGCTCGCAATAAAACTCTTTATGTTGAGGAATCGACCAGCGGAATCATTCCCTCTGAAAATTTGGAGGTATAATAAGAATAGAGAAGATTTCTCAAGTTTTTTTTTTTTAAAAAAATCGTTTTGAATAATTATGTAATTTTAATAATTTTGATGTTTTCTAAAGGTGATGCATCCGAATATTCCTCCAAGCGACATTGCCTATTACGTAATCCAACAGCCGTCCTATGGTACTTTAGAAATTACTCCAATCTCAGGATTGGACGATTCAAAAGACGAATACAAATTAATAGATAGCTTTGATCAATCGATTATCAACGACAATCGGTTACGCTATTTACAGGTATTCATTGATTTGCTTTAAACTTAAGACCCAAGGAATCTAAATCGAAATTGTCAATTAGTAAAGGCTTACGAAGACTAATGAAAACGTCAGTTGATAAATCAATTTGGCCCCTTTGATCCTAATGTAGCGAACTATTTTCAACCGAAAAGAAAATGTAAGCTTATTTAATTGTAATTTTTTTTTGTAGGAAATAGCTAATCAGACTGAAGACTACTTTATCGTTAACGTTACGAACGGAATAACTTGGGTCCGGAATCTCATCCAGAAAATTATAGTCATCCCCGAATTCCTGTACATAGAAGGAGGGGAACTTCGCTGCCTCGAAGGGGACACCGCTCAATTGCCCTCTTCTTTATTTACCGTTAAAAGCGAATATTATTTAGGAAAAGTAAACGATTTTCGAATCGTCCAAAAACCTTTACACGGGAGTATCAGATCTTCCAGGTATCCGGATACTCCGATTAATAAATTTTCTAGGCAACAATTAGACGCCGGCCTTATACAGGTTCGTAACTATTGAAAAAAATTATTTTAATTTTTAATTCTAATTTATTTATTTTTATTTATTATTTGATTTTAGTACCAGCACGACGGAAGCGAAACGACAGAAGACGAATTTACGATAGCAGGGAGAGTCGGGGAAAAAGAAAGCATACCGACTAAAGTCAAAATTGATGTAGTTCCAATTAACGATCAAAAGCCTTTTATAATTAACAATACCGGACTTGAATTATGGGAAGGCTCTTCTGCGATCATAACCTCGTCGCATTTAGCTGTTAGAGACAATGACACTCAACCTCAAAATGTCACATTCACGATCACGTCAGTGAAAACCGGGCACGTAGCCTTGGTTTCTAATCCTAATAAGCCTATTCAAGAATTCACACAAGCTCAAATAGATTCTAATCAAATTTTATTTTTACAAAAAGGTAAATTTTTTTTTTTTTTTTTTTTCGAGAAAATCCTCTTTGTTATCTTGGGACCGAAGGATGCTGATTTCCATTTTAACCGACACTTTCGTATTATGATTAACTTATGAGAGACTAAGTTTATATAAAATTTCGGTTCAGCACCCTTGGGGCCTATTGTCTTTTACTTGTTTTATTTTTTTTCCTTCTCAATTCTTTTTATTTTTATTTTAGGAGGTCAGTTTGGGGGTTTCCAGTTTCAGTTCACAGACGGGGAAGCCACGTCCGATGTAACAATATTCAACGTGACCGCAAAATCCGTGGAAATACTTTTGATAAATAACGACGACCTTCACATATTTCCGATGTTGAGGAAACAAATCACCGAGGACCTTTTGTTGGCTGTGACTTCGGATTTTACCACTTCCAGGGGGAAATCCATTACTTATAACATTAAAAAATCGCCTGAATTGGGAAAATTATTGCTTCAAGACAATTTAGGAAATTATAACGAGGTTCAAAGATTTTCGCAAGCAGAGGTTAACGAAAGCCGGATTTGGTATCTTCATAGTAAAAGATTTAAAAACTTCGTGGCGAAGGATTCCTTCGTTTTTGACGTTAGCGCTGAATTTGCTAGGCCTTTGTATGATTCGGTAGGTACCCTCTGTTTTTTTTTAGGATTAATTCAAGCCTAACCACGAGTTAACTACTTCGACTTAATTTTTTTAATATTGTCATTTGCATCGGATGATGGAAATGAGGAAAATAAATAAAATATTAAATTATAAAAAAAAAAAAAAAACCATTGAGGAAAATTGTTACGTATCTTTATTAGATTATGAATACCTTAAAACTTTATTAGTTTATTAACATAGTAGCACTCGCCTTTAAAGCAGTAATAATCATAAAGGCAAATAATTTTAACTTTCGTTGAATTAAATTACAAGGAAGACTAAAAAAATAAAACAATATAACAATGAAGGAATTTTTTTTTTTTTTTATTAAAAAAAGAGGAAACTTTACGAAGAAAAAAAAAACCGAAATAGAGAATTTAGAAATTTCGAAAAAATATTAAAGAGGAAAGAATGGGAGGAGAATTAAGAAGGGAAGTAAATAAATAATCCGGAAAAATTGAGAGGTAAAACCCTTAGGTAAAACAATAAAAATAATGAAATGAGTATTCGGATTTGCACCGAATCGATACAAAAAGAAGAAAAAACGATTGAAGAGATTGGGAAATTTTTAAGAAAAAATTTATATATGGATGCATATAATCATTTTAATTTTACAGAAGTCGATTTCCCTGGCTTGGAATATTAGTTTTTAGAGATAAAGATCAAAATTTATCAATTTAACATGTAATATTTTAGTGTCAGATTAAAAATTAATCCGTTAGTTTTCCTTAGATTTATTTGAATCATGCAAATGAAATTTTTGAAAATTTTTACCTGCTGCCTTTCTTCTCGAAAGTTCAAATTTTCAGAGTTGTGCTTTCTGAAAGCCCAAATTCAGTAGGAAAACATCCGTTTCCAGTTACAAATTGGAATAACATTATAGGCAGTGTTCAATTTTCGTTTTGTATACGTAACTTTGGAGTTACAATGCACAACTTTTTTTTTTTTGGTAGCTACAATGTTAGAGACATGATTTTTTGAAAGTTATTTAAGGCTTTTAAAATTTTAGCAAAAATCGTTTTGCTAAAATTTTTAAAAATAAAAAATTTGAGATTTTCATTGTACTAACCTGGAAGTTAGCAGTACAAAGTTGATAATGCAAATAACTTTTTTGTTTTAAAGGCTCAAATTCTGAAATTTGATTTTTCTGAAAGCTCAAAAAAGTTAAAGATCCTGGTATAGTTTTTATAGTTTAAGAATTGTATTGTACTGCTGACTTCATGGACTCGAAGGAAGCTGAATTAGAGATTCTGTGTTCTCTAGAATTATGACTACCGGTATTTTCAGAATTTGAATATCTCAAATAAAATTGTCTCTTTATATTTCTGTACGTCAGAGCCAAAAGGTTCAATATGCAAATTAAAGATGGCCGTTTGTTATGGGTAAACAACGTTTAGCGGACATCTTTAATTTGCATATTGAACCTTTTGACTCTGACGTACAGATTTAGAAATAATATATCGTTGCCTGTTGATTATATCGTGCTACGTGTATTTTACCCTCGATATCCTCAGTGAGAATTTTAAATTTTTTAAAAACTGCAAAGCTGTTGACTAATTTTACATTCTCTTTCACGATTAAATTATTGTACCATTTACCTGCCTTTTTTTAAAAAAAATCCAACTTTTAAAAATGATTCTCAGCCTTTTAATTTTCTAATAATTTTTTTCAGGTATTCAACATCAACATTTCTGTTTCATCAGGAGGCCTAAATCAATTCCTGGAAGTCTCTCCCGTCGAAGTTAAAGAAGGAGGTTCCAAAGGGATAAAAATCAATACAACGCGCTTGACCTCATTCTTGATGACCCAAGCGGGATTAGAATCCCCCATCATCCAAGTTCACCTTTCTCAAAAACCGGAGCACGGTCAAATCTGCTACCAGCAAGAATGCAACATCACCGTTTTCACTCAAAGCCAAGTCAACGTCGGGGAAATCATTTATCAGCACGATCATTCCGACACGAAAACCGACGAAGTTAGTTTCTCCGTGTTCCTGGAACCCGGGGAAGTTTTATTATGCAATTTAACGTACGACGTTAAAATTCAACCGGTGAACGATCAACCGTTTTCGATCGTCACCCTGTCGCCTCATTTATCGGTCGTTCAGGGTCAGCATCACATCCTGACGAAACAGGATTTGCTGACGGAGGATGCTGACACACCTCCGGAGGAGATAATCTACGATATAATAGACGGCCCGTCTCAGGGGACGATAATCGTTTTGGGAAATCGGACAAACGCTAAATCGGACGTTCGGTTCACCCAGCAGGACATTAACTCCGGGAAAGTGATCTATTACCATTCGGGATCGTTGCAATCCACGAGCTTTTATTTTCGTGTCTCCGACGGGTATTTCAATCCGACTTACACGATATTCAACATTCACGTTCTTCCGTTAACGTTAAACATAAGTAGTTATAAGCCTATTTACCTGGAGCAGTGCTCGAGAGTCGCCGTCGTCACGGCAGATCACTTGCAAATCGAAACGAACGGAGTCATCCGAAATATAAAATACAACGTGACGAAGAATCCGAAGCACGGGGTGATTTATCTCAAAGACACCCCCGCCATGCATTTCAGTCAAGTCGATTTGGAGAACAAACATGTTATGTACATGCAAACGATCATGTCAGCACCGGGAGACACTTTCCAGTTGAGTGCTTGGATCATCGAGACGGATTCGCCTCCTCGAATAGATTTAACGGTTACGGTTAAACCGCTTTTGATCGTCGGACTCTTCACTCCGATCGTCGGAACCAAAAACCGATTGGGCCTGTCCGCGTTGGACGCTTCCCCTTTGGCCAAAGTAACCGGGAGCAATCCCTTTTACGAGGTTCTAAGGAAACCCCGATTGGGACGCTTGAAAAAAATCATCCGAAGTTCGGGAGAGAGGAAAACAGTGAAAGAGAAGGAAGTGTCGAAATTTACTCACGAAGAACTTAAAAGCGGAGTCATATATTTCGTGATTAAAAATCGGTAATCCCCGACGAGGACTCGATGTTGCTCCAACTGGAGGCTGCAACTTTCCAACCCGCGAAAGTGGATTTTAAATTTAAAGTCGTCCCGGAAGGTACGAACGTGAGCGCGACGACTCAGGGCATCATGCCGTTCCAGCCTAAATTGCCGGGGCCTAAAAATCCTGTCAGTCACGAAGGCGGGATCACGATAGCAGTCCAAACATTAAAAGCGATTACCTGTTAATCGTGGGGATGGTGCTGGGGGTTATAGTTTTAGCAATTATAGTTATAGTTATAGTGAGATGTAGATCCGTGAAAAAACAGGAGAGACGTTCGAGCAAAAGCGATTTGCAAGGGCCGCTACCCCTTCCTCGGCCCCCAGACGATTTAATGCCATCTAGTCCTAGGATTAAGAGATTTACGTCGTCGAACGGGTCGACGCCGATTCAATACCTCAGTGTAAAGTGATACCGTTAGGTCCAATTGACTCTATAACTAGTTCCGACTTGGATATTAATGCCAGGTATCCATACGGGATGTCGGACGAACCCGTGGAAGACTGGAGTAGCTACGACACGTCCGAGACGGGATATCCTCCTAGGACTGGTAATCCTATGTTAAGAAGAAACCATATTGGGTTTGACAAATATAGTCATCCGACGGAGGTTGTAATATTTCGGTACTGGTAGACGAGGGAGTTTGAAGGAAAAATGGACTCGGATTTAATTGTTAATAATAAAGTAAGATCTTTTTTTTACGGTGGAGGGGTAGTTAGATATTTGAAAGCTTATTCCATCAGTTAGTTTGATGATGGACTGAAAAGATTTTTAATATCCGGTAGACAGAAGTTGGCACTGTAAATGCGAGGTTTACAGTTTTCTACTATAATTTTGCATTTACCTGACTTTTTATTTCGAACTCCTGTAACTGAAAATTACTCGGTCATACGTGATTAGAGTTTCTGTTTTCCCGGGAATTTTAAAATTTCGAGAATCGGGAAATAATGATATGGCGGGAACCCGGGAAATTCCCGGGATTAACCGGGAAAACCCGGGAATTTTCCCGTTAATGTCTGAAAAACGGGAAAAATCCCGAAAAATTTTAATCCCGGGAATCGGGATTAAATTTTTTCCCGGGAATTCCCGGGCAGAAACTCTATACGTGATCGTCGGTTCTTCCGTTTTGAAATCCGGAAAGTCTGAAGTTGGTAGAAAATTTCTTTTTAAATTTCTGGGAGCCTAGCCTTATGAATTATTGACATTGAAAATTTCTTAATAACTATACTTGTGGCGTTGAGGGATTTTTGGAGCATAATTTTTACACTCTGTGAGATTCTATCGACCTTGACGTTATTAATGTCTGCTACTTTTATGTTTAGAATCTGAAAGGGACGATAATTTTTCATAAAAAAGGGCTCATAACTGACTCGTTGATTTACAGATTTTCCTTGGTTTTGAACAGGAATGTAACAACAATTTTCAACGTGGGGGGGGGTTGCGGGTTACGATACTTGATTGTGTCACTAATGAGGAATGTTAGGGATAAACTCTGCCCCACGACACCAGCGCTCGAAGAAATATCCACAATTAATGAGCGCTTAGGGGAGATTATCACTAATGAGACAATAAATTTTCTTTTCCAATTAATAAATTTTCTGTTTACCTTTTTTGAAGGTAACTTAACAAAAATGATTTTAGAAAAATTTACTTTCAATTTGAGACAAAGGTATTAGTTCGATTCCATCACCGGCCGGTTAGCCGGGCGGTGGAGACATATTAACGATAAAAAAATATGTAAAAAGAAAAAAATTTTTAATCCGATTTACATGACAACGGGATCTAGCCCCACCGAAACCGTGGCAAAACATTTTGTTATGTTCAGAGATACAGATGCAAGATCCATGATTTTAAATGCATGAACAAGACTTAATTGTTCTTATATTTCATCATTTTTAATTGTTTTCGCAATAAAAAATAAAAAAAAGTTTCTTTCCGAGAGACTAGTACAGCGCTCTAGCGGTGAGATTGGGAACTATTTCAACAACAAAAATAAACGATGGCGTTTTAATTTTTTGTGCGAAAACATTTTAAAAAATTATCAAATTTGGGAACCACAAAGCCTTTCTCATACATCTAAAATATTGAATCTTTGCCTCTGAAACATAACAAAAATTGGCACGGTTTCGGTGCGATCCGATCTCATTTTCATTTGTAAAAAACCGAATTTTCCAAAACAAAATTAAATTTGTTTGGTGTATAATGCAGTGTAATAAGCAAACTAATACCTTAAATAAAATAAAAAGTATCAAAATCTATCAAAATCACAACAATATGAGTTTATTAATAATAATAATACGTTCGGGTTTACGGGACATAGATATTTTTATGACACGTGGCGCCCTCCTCATGCTTATGGAATCAATAGTGGCCGAGTTCAAAACTACCGCTTCTTGCAGTCTTGTTAAGCGATGATGGTACAGATGCAAAATCGAAAAATTAAAAATTTGAAATCGAAAATTTTTTTCATTTAAAGCCCCAGTATGCCTTTATCCGAATGGTTTTTCCTTCTAACTCGATTTTTTTTTGTTATATATAAAAATATAATAATATGACGTGAAAGACAATAACGAAGAATATACTACATTAAAGAATGTTTTAAGGAAGTAAAGTACAAAGGGATGAACAATACTTAAGAAAGTTTATAAAAATGCCGATACTTAATATTCCTGCCAAAATTAAAGGAAACGTTAAAAGTTAATAGTCTTTATATCAAAACAAAATAAAAAAATTACGTGCAATCACAGACATTTTTTAAAATCAGAGGAAAAAAAAAAATGTATGACTTTTTAAGAAAAGTAAAATTGTGTATGGAATATTGTATGTATGATAATATTATTATTATTTTGTATAGTACGTTTGAATGTGTGATCGTGCTTTTAAAAAAAAGATTTTATAATAATGTTGGTAAATTAGAGGTTTTACACTGCCAGAATTCTTTTTTTAAATTTTTCTTTACTCAAAATAAAATGAATAAGTAAATTTTCTAATCAGCTAATACTTCTTTTACTGGCAATGTTACGGATGTTTTTTGAACTGAGTAAGGTCTATGTAAGGAAGCAATACTGAATTTTTGGTTTCTTTGAGAAAATAATTTTTTTTTTTTAAGGACGACAGTCTCCTGGATTAGCTGATGATAAACGGAAATATTTTTCAAAACTGAGTTTGGTTATTAAAAAAAAAAGAAAATTATATATTGCTTTCGAGGTTAATAGCGCCCTGTAATCGGGCAGTGCCTTTTTTTAAAGTAAAAACATCGAAAAATATGAACTCAGTTGTGAAAAATAAAATAAAAAAATTAAAGAAGATTTATCAGGGAAGTTAACATTGTATATTATTTTACAAAATTTTATGTTACATATTCTTAATGAATAAAAAAAGACTGATAGAAACTAATTGAATATTAAAAAAAAAAAAAAAAATACGAATGTGAATTACGGTACGGAAAAAATAATTCAGCCTAGACCTGATTTTGTAAAAACAAAAACAAATTGATATTCTGTCAGAGCGCATGCTGCTGAATATGACTTTAAAAATGATCCGTGCTGTTTTTTACTGAATCACGAGTAACTCAAAATATTATGAAAAAAAAAATAGAAACCTGAAATTATTCGTTCCTTTTTTTTACTAATTTAATTTATTTTGAAATCAAAAAGGTTTTTAAAATGAAATTTCAGAATTTTTTTACCCCATTTCTTTTGCAATCGGCCTGTATTTTTAATTTAGATATGAAATCAATCAAAATAACAAAAAATATAACGATGAAAGTTCTTGTTTTTATAAAAATCAATATGATTTATTCAAATGATTTTCCTTCTTAATCACCCTGTCTTTAATTCGACACTGGGACGACAGAAGAAAATTTCAAAGACCACACCCTTTCTGACCCAGATACATTTCAACCTCACCCTTGCCATTAACAAGGAAAACACTGTGGAAGTCAACGGTATCGGTGCCAAACTTTGAGGGTAAAAAAAAAAAAAGAAAAAAATGGGAAATAAAATAATAACTTTTACCGAAGAACAACTAGAAGATTATCAGGTGGGCCCATTATTTATTCTTTTTTATATAAATTTTTTTAAATTTTGAAACTTATTTTAGGACTGCACTTTCTTTACGAGAAAGGAAATATTAAGGGTTCAAAAAAGATATAGGGAAATTAATCCTGACATCGTACCGAAACGCATGACTGGGAACGAACCTGTTAGCGTTCAAGTTCCGGTTGAGGACGTTCTTAAGCTACCGGAATTAAGAGAAAATCCTTTCCGCAGACGAATATGCGAGGTCTTCTCCCACGACGGAAAGGGTAACCTCACGTTTGAGGATTTTCTGGATTTGTTGTCCGTATTTTGTGAACATGCACCGAGAGATATCAAAGTTTTTTACGCATTTAAAATATATGGTATAACGTCCTTTAATTAAATTCTCTGCCAAGTAAGCTTATTAAAGTCTTAATTTTTTATCACAGACTTCGATGGGGATCAACACATTGGGCCAAGCGATTTGGAGCAAACTTTACGATTATTGACAAGGAATGAATTATCACCGGAAGAAATCGCTCAGGTCTGTGAAAAAGTAGTTGAGGAATGCGATGTTGACGGTGATGGGAAACTTTCTTTTATGGAATTTGAACATGTGATTACAAGGGCCCCAGAATTTTTAAGTACTTTCCATATACGTATGTAGATAATAGGTGCTACTTCTATTTTTTTTTTAACAGTCCTGTATAAAGAATCTTGAATTTAATTTAAAACAATTTGTTGCGTTAATTAACGTTTTAAATCACGAAATGAAGTGATGTCCAGTTACTCGCACTGAACAATTTTCAAACCAAACAGTTCCGGAACTGTCGACGAGCCTTCCATATAGGCTAAATCGCTAAACTATATTAGGCTTAAGAATTTTTAAATCTTTTATCGTATTTCAGTCAAAAATAATTTTTTTAACTAAAGTAAGAGCCCTAACTTCTTAAGAAATGATCAAAAAATATGGATTTTCGACGCCCTGACTTTTGATGCTTAGCTTATACCTCTTTATGCCTTCTTAATGTAAACTTGACTTGATGTTAACTTTTTTTTATAATAGTTGCATATATTCAAATGGCCGTTTATTTTTATAAAATAATTATAATTCATATTTTAACGCAAAAACTGATATTTTTAACCGATTAAATAAAATAATACTGATTTTTAATTGAAAACACTTTCTAAATAATTCTTTTAAAAACAAAAACACGAATTTTAAAAAAAATCGGTTGGCAACGCTGAATGACTGACAGTAAAATCAAAATGGCGTCGGTCGGTATTTTCGGTCGGGTTCGTTGCCATCGGTGTTTTTAATCGGTTTCGGAAAATGTAAAGATGTTTGTGCAATGTATTTTAAAATATGTTATTTTCGTAATAATTTTTAAACGTTTTAAAAGCTAATACATAATAAATTGCAAGTTTATGTTATAAAATCGAATGTTTTTTTCGTGCATCGTATAACGGGATGTATGTGAAAATATGGCCGCTGGATGATTTCATGATCGGGAGCAATGACTGCGAAATAATTCGAAAATTGTAAATGAAAATTTGTGATCGGGAGCTTGTGTAGGTTTCAGGGCATTTTATTTGAAAACCGTAAACGCCTTGAATCAATGAATTCGAGTCGGGATAGGATTAAACGAGTAAGGCTGACGAAATGGTGTAAAAATTATTTTATGGTTGGAAATAGCCATGGTAAGTTTCTTAGCTGTTCATTTATCTCATTTCTTGTAGGCCTGCAATAAATGTACCATTAAAAAAAAATTCTTGGTGAGGATGTTTTTATTTTTTAAAATTGCTTTATGATTCTTGTTGATCAATATAAATGGACTGATTGATCAAATGATTTCTTGATTTTCTGGTTTTTGAGTGGAGAGGATTTTGAAGAGTATGAAAAAAAGTTGTGTTAATTTCATTGAAACAGTTGTCTGCTTGTTTTACAATTTTTACTGCTTATTAGAAGAAGAGGAATTAAGACTGAATTTAAACAGCAAATAATGGAACAGGATATGATTTCTATTTATTTAAGGAAAACATTTTCTTAACTATGATTACGATCAGTTTGTTGGTATTAATTTCTGAAAATGCAAAAAAAAAAAAAAAAACGACATTATTGCTAGAAAGTGTTAAGGTGGAAAAAGATTTCAAGATATTATTTGAAAGAAACAGGTTAAAAATTAAAGGAATCAATTTGTGAAAATCTTTTTGAGAGATGGTATTTTAAAAATATTATTCAGAAGGATTAAATTAGGTGAATAGCTGAAGTGAAATCTTGTTCTTAGTCTATTTAATAAAAGAACAAGTCTAACATTTTGGTAGTAAATAATGAATGATCACCTTAGACTGTGAGATATTATATATTCATGTGCACTGGCATTCATGATAAAAAATTGTACTGTATGTTATAACTGCTTACCATTTTTTTTTTGATTATTTATTTAAAATATTTTTAACTATTTAATAGACTTAATAAATGATTGAGATTTGCATGTGATATGAGCAGGGTGCACTATACAGGTTAATTGAAATGAAATGAAACATTATAGTCCTGTCTTTGGAGAAAAGCTTATGAATAATGTAGTTTGGTTAAAATTCTTCATGATTTTATTGTTCGAAATTCTTAACCTCTTACTAGCATCCCATATTCTGTAGTTACTTTTTATCACATAGTTTTTCGGAAGCTAAATTGTTTGTAAAGGAATGTGCATGCTTTACATCTTGTTCAGCAGTTAGAAACTGAGAGTCGTAAAGGGCAAAATATTACTGTTTTTTTTTCTAAAGTCTGCCTTTTGCATTTATTGCAAAAAAAAAAAAAAAATATTTTTATACATGTATTTGTTTATATATTTTATTTCTTTTTTTTTTTTTTTTTTTGTTGATTGGGTTTCTGCCACCTTTTCGGAGAATAAGTTTCTGTGGAGGTTCTTATTACATTTTCACCTGATAGGGATGGGATGGAATTGAAAATGTTTAATGAATATCTGCAGGTTTTTTTTTTTTAATGCACTTTCTTGTCTTATTGAAATCGAATTTTCAAAGTGTTTGCAAATGTTTCAAAAAAAAAAGAAATATGGATCATTTGCAATGCACTCAATGCAGTGAATTTGCAAATGATCTAAATTACAAAGGGTTCAAATATTTTTGAAACAATTGCGATATACTTGTTGCAAATGTTGCAAAATTGTTTGCAAATTCAGTAAAAACGTCAAAATAATTTTACAGTAGAAGTTGCAAATTCGCAAATTGCAAATACACGGTGGAACAGTTTTTGATGTGTGATTTTATTAAGGTAAACATAGGAAACACCGCCATAAAAATTGTTCCGCCGTGTCCCGTACTAAAAAATTACGTCTCCATTTCATATAGAACTGATATAAACTTCCTAAAAACCCGAATTTTACATCCGCGATTCATATAAGATTCATCTTCTTTCATATAAAAAAAACCCAACTTCGATGTATATCAAAAATGTAGGAATTAGAGATGTAATATACACATATAATTTTGCAATATTTTTCCTATTTTATTCATCTTCATTTTTTATTCATATAATTTACATTCAATCAAGCTATAATTTTTTAGATAAATGAGAGTAGCAATATGATAGGAATTCTATATGAATAAGTAAAACCTCATTCAGGTATAAGATTCATCCATTGTTGCTATACATCTTTTATTCCTTCGAGTTACATCTATTTTAAATATATATTTTGAAGAAAGGAATGTTATAGGAACAAAAGTTGAATTCTATATGAACGGGTAAAACCTAAGTTAGGTATAATATTCGTCCACAATTGATCTACATCGCTTTTTCCTTCGAGTTTCATCTATTTTAAACATATATTTTTAAGAGAGGAATGTGATAGGAATAATAGTTGAATTCTATATGGATGGAAAAACTTAAGTTAGGTATAATATTCATCCACAATTGATCTACATCTCTTTTTCCTTCCTATTACATCTATTTTAAATATATGGTATATTGAAGAGAGAAATATTAGGAATAAAAGTTGTATTTGGGATCAAATCAAAACGTTTAAAACCCCATGGAGGTATAAGATTCCAATACAACACATATATCATTCTTTCTAGTGGCTTCTACTAGAACTCTTTATTTCAAAAAGAAATTTTGGAGGAGTGGAAAAGCTATTTTCTAGCCAAGGGAATGTGCAAAATGTTTGATCTAATTTTCATGCCGAACTTGAAAAAGGGGTTTGCTATTCATATGAAGTTGATAAAAATCACGTCCAATAGGTCTTTTTAGGTATTTTTTTCCTACAAAATCGTCTAAAAATTTCATTTCGTTTTCGAAAGTTTTTTGCTCAGTTCAAATCTGTTTCCGACGCCGGTCCCGAATCTAATGTGACCGGCAAACATTTATTAGTAATTAAATTATGCAAAATAAATCGACTAGCTCTAATAGACGAGACATTTCGCATCTTATTCTGAGTTTATAAAATGTAGTAAGTATGATCCTGTGCTGTATTTAGCTTATGACTTGTCGCAATAAGTTATATCTCGCTTATTAATTCGTTTTTGAAAAAAATCTCAACTTGATGATCTTTGTTTTGGCTTTTACAAAAGTATCATGTAATAATTTTACCGTAAAAATTAAAAGCCTATTTTTAAAACAAGATTTAAAACAAAATTTCATATTTCGCGGTGAGTTTGCTTTTCAATCTTGCACTATATATACAAAAAATTTTCTTCTTGTTGTCATTATGTAATGGTTCAAAATTTGTATTAGTTGTATTACTGTGTATTTATAATAGTGTAATTTGTAAAGTTTAGCTTATGTAATGTTAACTTATCTAAGTTGGGATTTTTCTGTACCTGATGTTCTTTGCTAAGGTTCTTTGTATACCCTCTGTTGATAATTTATTCAATTTAACCTTTTTTTTTTTCGACTGCGTTTCACCCTGGTTTGCTATAATCGTATAGCAATCGTGGAATTCAAATGACGTTGACAATACATATACAATACCTATATTATTCGTCCGCATTTTCGTAAATTGAGAAGCACCAATATTCCTATAAAATTGGAACGGTTTTGAAACATTTCATATGAAACGCGAAGCAATAATAGATGAAAAAATATAGGTATTCTAGGTGAATTTCATTTGTAAAATAATGCAAAATTGTATGAAAAATATACGTGATTTTTTAGTACGGGTAATCTCAGTTCTTTTGGTACTTTTTCAAAAATGACATTTTTCAAATGCTGTACACCAGTTTCGGACCTTTTGCAAAATGGGTCATTTGTAATCAAGGCCATGATAACACTATTATTTAAGGAGACGGTTATACCCATAGAATCGAATTAGGAGGTCGATGAATGAAGACTGTTTAAGATAGTAATTAATGCAAATTTTTATAACAGCGCCTACATCGAATACCATTTTTCGATGATCAAAACAGCATATTCGTGCCATTTTAATCATTTTTTATTTGAAAACAAAGAAGGAACATTTCTCGGTAGCCACCATTTTCGAACTTGTTACAATGCCGCAGGTTTTTCAAAACTATTGAAATGAACTACCTAATTTAAAAAAAAAAAAAAAACGAAACTTAAGCTTATGTCAAGTTTCAAATGTTGATGCCTTTTCAATCAGAATTGTGGAAAAATTATTGACTTAAATGCTGGTAAGGTAAAGTACCCGAATCCTGACAGGGCACCTAAACCTGACAGGGTCATAAGCTAAACACGTAATACCGTAAAAGGAAAACATGTTTAGCTTATGACCCTGTCAGGTTTAGGTGCCCTGTCAGGATTCGGGTACTTTACCTTAGTACTTTTTTTTTTTTTTTTTTTTTTTTTTTTTGAATACCGCTCTATAGAATTTTTGTTCGGAAATGATTGACGCCCTAAAAACTTGAATAGTATTTCAGCAAATTTGTTTTTATTTACATTTGATGAAGCTGCCGTTTAGGGCAAAATATATCATTATATTTGATAAATATTCCCTATATTGTTGTGCGTAAATTAGCAGCTGTCCATGCATGACACCATACTTTAATCTTTGGTACGGTAAACTAAAATTAGGAATAAATAAAGGCAAATGGTCTTTACAAAGAAAAAAGAAAACAAAGCTAAACAGGAGTTAAGGAAAAAAATTAATTATATTTTTATTATAAAATTCAACGGCACATAATAAGTTTAGTGGCACTTTGCGGTACTCTGGCCAACTACAGCGTGCTAGAGAGAATCGCCCGCGGACTTCCGCGTTGTGTCACGAAACGTATAGTTTCACTCAACAGAAGTGACAAATCGTTAAAAAACTGTTTTATCATCTCAGCCTTAGAAATTTTTTTTTTTTTTTTCAATCTTGTAAGTGCTGCCTAAAAGTAGGCGATAGAGAAAAAGAACATTTTTCTGGCAAGTTTTTTTTTTTTTTTTTTCTTTTTCTTTTTCGTATCAAGATGGAAAACCCTACACCTTACTTCTTTGGTAGTGTCAGATTCTTACTGACTAAAACACCACCTCTGTTGGCATTTTCACTTTCGAGACCTTTGCTCGCATTACTTCGGGCGCAGTTGCTCTCCATCTTTCTAAAGATCTTTCGTGGTCCTCTTTCTTCCTCGTAATGGTGGTAATGAAGGCAGCAACTGCCCTCCAGTTCTTCTTTCTCGACAGCATGCTTTGACCATTATTTTCAGGAGTAAGAATTAAACCAATCGCTGCGCTCTTCCTCTGCCGGTCCTCTTCCCAGAGTTCGCAGTGAAAAACTGTGTGATGGGGGGGATATAAATTAGAAAAATAAATAAGCTTAAGATAATACATTAGTTTTATTTTTTAATGACCATAATTGCATTGTAATGAAGTAATAAAAAAATTCATTACTAAAGTTTTACGAGGAACAGGGATGCGATGCCGATGCCGAAGCCGAAGCCGATGCCGGCATCGGCCGCCAAGGGTCGCAAATAATTTCGATGCCGATGCCGATTCCGATTCCTTTTTAAAAAAAATAACCGATGTCGATGCCGATGTCGATCCTTTTTTTTAAAAAAATAACCGATGTCGATGCCGATGCCGAAGCCGATTAAGAAAAAAAAATTTTTCGACGATGACGCTGATGCTTTCAAAAATGAGTCAAAAATTCCGCCGATTCCGACTTCACGAAAAAAAAAAAGATTAAAATTTAAGTTCCAAAGAATTTCATATTTTTTAAAATGTTTAGTATTAATTTTTTTTTTTAATTTTTAAGGGTGGGGGTAACCGAAATCTAATGTAATTTTAGGGGGGGGGGGGTCTCGAAATGCTAACCTATGCTAACAAGGGGTAGGAGGGGGTAAAAAATGGCCACAATAATGATCACTTGTTTTATGGACGACCGGATCTAAAATTTCATTTTCAATATCAATATCTGAGCAAACGAAAAATTTTTTTGCATTACTTTTTTTTTTTTTTTTTGCTTCCAACTCGATGAAGTACGAAAGCAAAGGATCTGTTCCTTAATTTTAAATTTTTAAATTTTTCAAATTTTTTATGTTTTATTTTAAATATAAAATTCTTTATTGCTGTCAACCATTTCTTTTTTCTTTGGTGAAATACTTGATGCCGATGCCGATGCCGATTCCGGCAAATAATTTCCCGCCGATTCCGATGCCGATGCCGGAATTTTTTTTTTTTTAACGATTTCGAAGCCGATGCCGATTCTGGCAAATTTTTTCCCGCCGATTCCGATGCCGATGTCGATTCCGGAATTTTTTTTTTAACCGATTCCGATGCCGATGCTGATTCCGAATTTTTTTTTTTACCGATTCCGATTCCGGCAGCGATGCCGATGGCGATAAAATGCCACCGGCATCGCATCCCTGACGAGGAATAGCGATTTCGCCACATCTTGGTTGACTGTTTTCGACTGAAGTCGTCTTGTTTTGAGTTAAAAACTTTTAAAAAAATGAGATTTTGTCTTGTCGCAATATTCGTGTTTATTATGACTGCTGTTATGGAAGGGATAAGCTTAAATAATAGGGTAAACTCGAAGTATTCCAAACATTTTTCATAAACATATTCGTCTTAGGTACGATATATCTGTCTGTAGCAATGACCGACAACTTTTAAAAAACAGAAGTTTATAAAAGTTTATAAATACGTTTATGAAAAATGTTTTGAATACTTCAAGTTTACCCTTTTATTTAAGCTTATCCCTTCTATAACACCAATCATAATCAACACGAACATTGCGACAAGACGAAATCTCATTTTTTGAAAAGGTTTTTAACACAAAAGAAGACGGCTTCAGCCCCAAACAATTAACCAAGATATGACAAAATCACAATTCCTCGTAAAAATTCAGTAATGAATTTTTTTCTGATATTTTAAATTTAAAACTATTGCAAGTGGTACCGTACAAAGGGGTTACTTTGAACTTCGTCGGCTTACATTATACACCTCGGATAGTATAAAATTTAATATGTCGGCATAGTTTCCCTCTCTTTGCAAGCTGGCTCTGGTAATAATTTCGATCCCCAAATCGCCGGGATCGTCGGAAATCGATTAGCAAGGACCATTATCATTACTGAATTGTTTGTAGCCCCTAAGCTTTTTTGAAATCGATACAGACGAGCTAGCTACTTTAGAGTTAAATCGCCGGATATATTGTTTAATAATGAAGCTTTAAGAAACGAACGGAATACTTTTTTCCGTAATTACTTAAATGTAACTTTGCCTCGCAATATGAGCAATATGATCGCAATATGATCATCTTCAGAAGCTCATATTTAAGTCCTCTGAGAAAAGGACCAAAGTATTCCAACTTCCGTCGTTTTAGGATTTCCAAACTTTTCTCTCTCATATGCAATCTTCGCAAAACCTCGTCGTTGGTTACCCGGTCGACCCATGAAATTCGAAGGATTCTACGGTAGCACCACATCTCGAAAGTTTCAAGTCGATTTATCATAGAAACTTCGAGAGTCCATGTCTCCTCGCATCCATAAAAAAGAGTTGACCAAACGTAGCACCGCAGAACCTTAAGGCGTACGAATAATTTTAAAGACCTACGACATACAGTAACACATGCATAAATGCCGATCTGGCAATTTCAATTCGAGTTCGGATTTCCTCGTGGAGGTCAGCTGTATCATTCAGCCAAGAGCCTAAATACTTGTGATGGGTTACGCGGTCTATGTCCTTTCCTCGGATTCTTAAATTCACAGCACCTACATCATTTTTGCTAACGACCATAAACTTCGTTTTCTTAATGTATCCTTCTTTGCGGTTCTCAAGAGCTTCAAGAAAAATCACTTCTGAATTAACATTGAAAAGTGCTGGTGAAAGCACACAACCCTGGAGAACGCCGCGTTTGATGGGTACGCGATTGGTTTCCCCGCAACAAACCAACCTACTTTCTTCAATTTTTTATTCGAAGTTTATAACTTCCGGTTTCAAGATTCCGCAAAATGGTGCCATTTAAAATTTATCGTATCGGTAAGGTAATGAAGAAACATGTTGTAAATAGGAAAACCCGACTTTTTATTTCCTCCTTTTGACAACTTTGAAGAAGGAAATTTCTACGACAACAAGAATGAACGATAAAATCATTCCATACAGGAAGAAGTTGAAGAGCGTATAAACATGTCCTATCGTTAAATCTGTACTCTCCTCTTCGTCGTGCACCCAGTACATTTGATTTATACTTTCTATTCGGTGTACAAGTCCCCGTTCCATACTTCTATAAAAACTGTAAAAAGAAAATTTAGTTTAGTAAAAGAAATTTTTCAAGACATGTTTCATTTTAGCTGCTGCTACTTTAAGGAACTAAACATTCTATTAGAAAGTAGCCATTTGGCTATTTCTGGTTTTAGATAAATCCGAAAAATAAATCTAATTGAGTGGAAATCATCGTCAGCATGGGGCGTACATTTTCGGAGTTCAGTTTGTATAATTTTTTTTTTTTTTACAATAATTTTTTATTTCCCTCTCCTAATTAAGTTTTTCTTCGGACATATTTTTTTTTTACCTTAATGTATGCCAAATGAAGGGTACACGGGAAAAAGGGGCTAAATTCTTTTTAAGATGGCACTTGTTTCTTATGTTTACTTTATGACATAAACAAATCTTATTAAAAAGCAGTGAACCCATTTTTCCTGTTTGCCCTTCAAATAATTAAAGAAAATTGAATTAAAACAACTTTCTCAAAGAGATAATATTAAATATTAAAGTAGGATATCCTTTTATATAAATAGACAACAGACATGATTGCTAATTATGTGAATAATAAAAGTTCAAAGTTTTCTGGTCATCTAATGGCAATTTTTACTATAGGAATTTTCTTAGAAATTAAGGAAAAAAAAGGCTGCCACCGGGTTACCGTAAGGGTTGTGCCCCAAAATTTAATTTTTTTTGGACTTTCACCCATCGATAGGACCTAGTGAGGGGGTAAATTAGGCCAAATATTAGGGTCGAAATGAAAGCCGTTTCTGAGGCGGGGACGGAAGTGAAAATTCCGTTTTTATTTTTTTGGCGGAGAATGGGTTGTCCGATTGAAGAATCCTAAAAACGAAAAAAAAGCTCATTCAAAGAGCTATCTAAGGGCATAATTGTTAATTTTAAAAAAAATGGCCAGTTGGCCAAAACGGCCAAATAAAAAGAAAAAAAATTATTTTCTTCGTGTTAGCGTCGCCGGACCAAAATTTCGCTATGACAGTCAAAAAGTACGTCAAAAATTGGCCTAAGCACATGTGCTTCTCAATTTTTTTTTCAACGAGAAAGTGGCCAAAAAAATGGCCAAAATTTTAAAAAATTTTTTTCGCCGCGAAGATGACACTGCACACAAATTTCGCTACCTCCACGTGAGAGTACGCAAAAAACTGGTCTAGATATGTATTTTTTGGTTTTTTTCCCAAACGGCCAAAGTGGCCCTAAAATGGCCAAAGTCTCGAAAAATTTATTTCGCCACGAAGACCACGCTGGACCAAAATTTGGCCTTCACCATGTGAAAGTACGCAAAAAATTGGCCCAAAACCATGTATTTCGCCTTGGAACCCTAAAGGCGAAAGTGGCCAAATTTGATGGCCAAATTTATAAAAATCGCAAAACATTTTTTTCACTGGCAAGACGAGGCTGGTTCAAAATTTCGCTATTACCACGTGAAAGTACGCAAAAAAATAGCCTAGAAACATATTTTTCCGTTGGAGAAAAAAAAGTAGAAATTGGCCCAAATTAATGGCCTAAAGTAACCAAAATGTGTAAATTTGGGCCAATTTCTACTTTTTTTTCTCCAACGGAAAAATATGTTTCTAGGCTATTTTTTTGCGTACTTTCACGTGGTAATAGCGAAATTTTGAACCAGCCTCGTCTTGACAGTGAAAAAAATGTTTTGCGATTTTTATAAATTTGGCCATCAAATTTGGCCACTTTCGCCTTTAGGGTTCCAAGGCGAAATACATGGTTTTGGGCCAATTTTTTGCGTACTTTCACATGGTGAAGGCCAAATTTTGGTCCAGCGTGGTCTTCGTGGCGAAATAAATTTTTCGAGACTTTGGCCATTTTAGGGCCACTTTGGCCGTTTGGGAAAAAAACCAAAAAAATACATATCTAGACCAGTTTTTTGCGTACTCTCACGTGGAGGTAGCGAAATTTGTGTGCAGTGTCATCTTCGCGGCGAAAAAAATTTTTTAAAATTTTGGCCATTTTTTTGGCCACTTTCTCGTTGAAAAAAAATTGAGAAGCACATGTGCTTAGGCCAATTTTTGACGTACTTTTTGACTGTCATAGCGAAATTTTGGTCCGGCGACGCTAACACGAAGAAAATAATTTTTTTTCTTTTTATTTGGCCGTTTTGGCCAACTGGCCATTTTTTTTAAAATTAACAATTATGCCCTTAGATAGCTCTTTGAATGAGCTTTTTTTTCGTTTTTAGGATTCTTCAATCGGACAACCCATTCTCCGCCAAAAAAATAAAAACGGAATTTTCACTTCCGTCCCCGCCTCAGAAACGGCTTTCATTTCGACCCTAATATTTGGCCTAATTTACCCCCTCACTAGGTCCTATCGATGGGTGAAAGTCCAAAAAAAATTAAATTTTGGGGCACAACCCTTACGGTAACCCGGTGGCAGCCTTATAAAGTCGTAAAAACTTTTTGTCACGTGACCCCACTCCAAAACGTTTCTCATTGGTGTGACGTCATTGTTCACTTTTAAGCGGGTGGTTATTTAAAAAACGAAACCACGAGTGCACCTGCTCGCCCTCAAAGGTTAACTCGGATTTGTTCATACGACAACTCTTCTTGCTCCGATGGGCATGCCGCGGCATGCCGCCAACGAGCATACCTAAATCGTGAACTGTGACGTCACGGTCGTTTCGGCGCGAATTCAAACAGCCAAAATTTTTAGTCTTTTTTATTCCGTAATTAAACATCGCATGACAGCAAAAATTACATTTACTATTTTTATATGCTAGGTTTATTTAAAAAATATGTTCAGTACAAAATGTGTCTGTTGTCTGTTAAAATAGGATAATTTTTAAAAGATTATCCTATTTGCTTTTAATTTTTTAAGTACTATAAGTGCTTGATGTGCTTGCAATTAAAAGCCAAACAGGCACAAAATCTTAGATGTCCCTAAAACGTCTATAATATATCTAAGAGATACTAAAATAGATGTCTATTAAATACTGCTATAGACTTCTAATAGACATATATAGATAGACATATCAATCCATGACAATCCTTTTTTGGACCTAAAAACCATATTTTCAATACTGAGCATCAAAAATCGGAGGTCTGTTTTTTTGAACATCCTACTAAGCAAAATATTCAGTGGGAAATTTAAAAAAAATACTAACGAAATGCATAATTTTATACTGATCAAAATTTAATAATATACTGCCTGAATCACCTTTGTTTCCTTACACAGTAAAAAATTTTATGTCAAAATCAACATAAATCAACATAAGCAGGTCCACATAATTTTTATGTTGTTTTTGTTTTATGTTTGCCTTATGGAAGAAATAACATAAAAAATTTATGTGGACCTCTTACAACATATTTACATAATATTTTTTACTGTGTACACTTTAAATTTTCTACTGCCTCAAATTATAATTAAATACTGCCCAAACTTGGAAAAAAAAATACTGCCACTATAAATTAAAATAATACCCCTATAATTGGCACCCATAGTTTATCCGGTAGTGTGATTTATTACACATGCGATTGACTGCATTATGTAGTTAATTATCATGTGTAGACAAGCCTTTTTTTTCATTTTTCCAAAAAAATGTTTAAATACTGACGATTTTCAGGAGTACAGCTAATTTCTTTTAGAATGTCTGTATTGGACATATTGGTAAATTTTTCCGATCCTGCCCTGCATTATTACTACTCGAAAGTTTACTTACTACTTGTTGAAGACTTCGTCGAAGGGGCTGGGGCAATGCCAACTCCCCAACCGTATGGTTGATGGAACTTCAATTAGATATTTCGGAAGAGGTCGGACTTTGCATTCGGTTGCCATGAATGGATTGTATATGCGAGGCAATGGCAGGACACCGTTGTCCGTGTCGCATAGTAAAGACCATCCCTCCTTCATGGTATTGAATATTCTCATCAACTTTTTCTTTTCTATTAGCCGAATAGCAGAATCTTTACTTTGCTGTAAAAAGTATAATTTTATATAGTAAAATTTTTATTGATTCAAAATCTGTATGCTTCACTGTTCTAAGCTCCCTTACAAATTGGGGGAAAAATATATAGCCGAAACTAGAAATCTAATTCTTTGTATTTAGAAACGCCTCATGGGCTTGATGTTGACGAAAGAGCCGCAAGTTAATTATTACTACTATCCATAATAATAGCAAATAGATTGGATAGACTATTGAAATAGCAGCAGCAGGAAGGAACAATTTAAAGGCAACTTGAGCATCAATTACTATTTCAAAGATAACTTGAGCGTCAATTTTAAGTTTATGTTTTTTAATTTTTGTGACAACGAAAAATAATTGCTAATGCTAAAATTGAAATAAAAGTATTGTACGAATCGAACGAGTATAATTTAAACTTTAGCATTTAATGTCGAGAAGTAAATTTTTATATCAATTTGTTTAAAATTCATCAATGATTTTGATTTTCGCAGTATCAGTTAGGTAAATCAATCAGGGGAACACAGTGCAATTTTATAAATTAATAAAAAGCGATCAAAATGGTTAATTCCCTCGTTCCTTTGTTATTGTTCAAGCAATAGAAACGTCTTAAAAACGCTGTTTTTGAACTCCACAACCAGTCGCAAAAGCAATAAAAACGTGTTACAGGCCTCGTCTGATCAAAGTCTAAGCGCTAGGATTCTTAACTTAATTTAGACGATATATACCTATCATACTAAATTAATGAACGACTTACAAGAAACATCGAAGGTAAAAAGGATGTATTTGAAACCAATATAATATGTGTCCCTATTTTTGCGAATGCGTGAAGATCTGAAAAAGGATAGTCCGTTTTCCTTACTGCAAGATAAGCAGCGAGGTCCGAACTATAAGAAGACAATATGAATAACGAAAAAAAACAGAAGAAAAAGTTCGCCAGTCTAATAGCTAAGAAGTTACAGTCAAGAAATCCTAAAAGAAATTGAGTAAAAACATTAAAGCTAGTAATATTAAAATGCTGATTCTAAAGTTGCAATACTTACCTTGGTTAAGAAGAGGCTCGATGGCCATAAAAAAAAAATCTGCAAAACTGCCGTTTTTAACTTTCTTAATCCAGCTATAGATGAATCGAATAAAAGAAAAAGACATCCCCCCTATGATTATTATGAAGAGAATGCAGTACCAGAGTCTGTATTCGAAAGGTCGAAGGTAGTAAAAGGAATCAACTCGCGACTTGGGCTCCTTTATTATCCAGTCGATGCTGAAATAAAATTTAATGAATTCAGTTTTATAAGTGCAGATTGGGAAAATCAATGTTATGATTTTGTTGAAGTAAGTTCATGAGACTGCTGTTAGTTGTCCTTATTTCCATTGGATAATTAACTAGCACCGACGTTATCCAATTTTTTTTTCTGCCACGACTTTATTTGATCTTTTTTATTATTTTTTAACACTAGCTTTATCGTTTTTGAACAGTAGTAGTAGAAAAAATGGATAAAGATTTTTAAAAAAAACTACAATATTAACTGAATAATAACATTTGTACATTAGGGCGGGTCGGGAATCGATGCCTTTTTATAATACTATTAACCCTATTTTTTTTTAGATTTCTTAAACGATATTTTGAGGTGCCGCAACGGCCTTGAAATTTTCAAAAAGCCCATTTGAGGACCAAAAATGAAAATTTTTTTTTCGCATAAAAGACCGTCGTTTCCTATCGGAAATTTTGCTTGGATTACGAATTTGAAGTCAAAAATTAGTTTTGGTGCACGGTCGAGAAAGCCATAACAAGATTTTCAAAATTTTGGAATCCGGCGCGTGGTTCGAAAACTGTGCTCCAAAAATAATTTTTGACTTCAAATTTGTAATCTACACGAAATTCCGATAGGAAACGACGGTCTTTTATGCAAAAAAAATTTTCATTTTTATCTTAATTTTTTTAAATTTATTTTAAACTCCATAAAAAGACTTTCGTTTATCGGATTTGTCATTAGGATCTTTGAGCTGATGTATTGCCACATCTTACGGCAATTGCCAGCACTCTGCTAGAGAGTACCTATACTGCTTTTTTATGAGTAGTTCCCTTAATTGTTTGTAAAACCCCTTTTTCCCCTTAATTTTTTTAATATCTGCCGGCAGCTGGTTGAAGAATGAGGCACCGGAATATAAAACATCTTGCTTTGATTTTTCCAATCTAACTTTTGGCAGGCGGTAATCATCTGCATTTCTTGTTTGATATGCCGAGGCCTCTTTTACCAGTATCCCATTCCCGTGCGTTAAAAAGCATTTAATCGAGTCGAAAATATAGCGAGATGGAGCTGTTAATAGATTTAGATCTCGAAATAAAGGCTGGCAGGAGGGAGGTTGAAAATGATCTCCAACCTTTTCCCATCTTTTCTTCCCAGCTAAACAGCGGACAGCTTTCTTTTGAATTATGAGCACCCTTTGCATATTTTCTTCCGTAGACCCTCCCCATAATGTTATATCGTACCGCATGATTGATTCGAAAAGACTCCCATAACCTAGTTTTAGAGTGTGATGATCACAAACCTGAGCCAGCTTTCTCAGGAGAAAAACTGAGGAGCTGAGTTTAGAGCGTAGAGCATAAACTGTTTACATGCTTAGACCAGTCAAATGGGTTTTTTAAAAATTTCAAGGCCATTGCGGCACCTCAAAATGTCCTTTAAAGAAGCTGAAAAAAATTTGGGTTAATAGTATTATAAAAGGCATCGATTCCCATATCAGGCGTTTTCAAATTCAAAAATTCGAGTTTTTCGACCCGCCCTATTAAACATACAATATAACAAATATAGTACTTCCATTGCTCTAAATATTACTTATAGTATGAAATAGTACTTATAGTATAGTACTTATAGTTCATAGTTATGAAATGCTGCCTCCACTTGACAATTATTTGCACTATGCAGTTAGTTATAGCATCGGAAATGCCTCTATTATCTTTTGGCAGAAGAAGCTGTTGTTTTATTGAAGGTTCCAGTATTCCCGAAATCAATTTCAAAATACTTAATCTAGGAACGATATCCATTATATCATCTATTATCTTTATTTGTAACGTTCCAACGCGTTCTGAGGAAAAGAATGTCGAATGAAAAATAGCCTACAACTTTTTATTTTCCTCTCTCCAAACGTTCAAAAATGTAGACGCATTTCCGGTGCTACAATTAATTTCGAGTACAATACAATTTAATGATGTTCAAAATTTAAAGATTTGACCGAATCGATTAATCATTTCACCGATCTGATTTGATCAAAAATAGGGCACAAAAACGTCGTTTCCACTTGAATCGTAAATCGATTCAATATTACTAATATAATTTTTTTATCATTTCCATTTTTAAAATTACCGACTATAGATAAAGTCTTTGCTGGCTTTATAAAAACAAAAAGTTGCCTCGAAACATATGTCTAAACTAAAATTAAAGCTGGTTCAAAAGCAACTCATAAATACCAAGAAGCTTACTAAGACACCATCCAACCGAATTTATATGAAATGAATTATCGGAATTATCAGTGACAGCATGAATACTTTAATTTTTTCCTTAAATTTCCTAAAAGGTGTAAATTAATTCAAAAACTGAACTTTCTTACAAACTGAGGAAATAAATGGTTTCAAAAAATCGATTAAATATTCTAGAGAATATTAGGGTGGGGAAGCTTAAATTCTGCGAACATCGATTTATTTTATCTGCCATTAAGTTCGAAAAATTGGCACATACTGGCAGAGTGGACAATTCGAGTTTTTGATTTCAGTAATTGTGTATTATTACTATTTCATTAATATTCTGCTTACTTTATACTTGTAAAATGAAAAATAATTAACGTAACTTACGGAACGTTCAAGTATTACGTAAGACTTTTTTTTTCGGATTTTTGGACCCCCTCTCCCTATTATATTACGTAAAATTTTTGCTGACCCCCCTCCCCTTTTTTTAACGCCAATTTTAAATCATTCGAAAAAAAAATTAAAACAACCTCATTTTTTAAAATTAAAAAAAAAATCTGAACAGTAAGTTATAATGAAATTTCTTACGTAAGATTTGCCAAAATCGCTCCCTTGCCCAAGTAAGAAATCGTAAGGATTTTGAGTACCCCTGCCCCTTCTTTCGGTCATCCGTAATACTTGAACGCTCCCTTATTTGACGAAATACAAAATAGTTATATCTGTTAAGCTAATTAAAGGTTCAGAAAGCATCTAAAAAAAAAGATAGCGGTTGTTAAAACACTTAAAATTTGTACTTACATTTGATTGGGAAAAGAACGAATAAATGTTCTCAAGCCTTGTCTACCTAGTGTCTCATTTGAATTCATTCTTACAATCTCATTAATAATATCGATCTGACGACCATAAGACTTCCATTCCTCTCCCGGTATTTCGGTAATTCTGAAAATGTTTTTCATACCATCAACGACAACAAAACAAAATTTGTTAGATATTTTTCACTATGAACATTTTAAGTGGGATTGTACCTCTTTGGACGTCAATATTTAAATATTGACGTCCAAAGAGGTACAATCCCATTTAAATGCATCTTATCGAAGGACTTTAAATGAAATATTAAACATTTTTAATTTTATAAGAGGTTTTCTAGAGAAGAATTATTTATTTCGTAACTTGAGGCGACTTTATTGAGAACTATAATAAGGTTTGCACTACGGTCTACTGGAGGAAGCAATCCTTTTATGTGGGGATGACGGACGGAACAGAATCGAGAACCTAACAAGATAAGATATAGAATTATTTATTATCTCTTCGGGCCTGATTATTAAACACGAAGAAGATTCAGTCTCTGGGATATATATATAATAACAAACGGAAAGTGTAAAGACAAGACAGAAAAACTGGAAAAATATATTTTTTTATTCTAGTTAGAATAAAATTCTATCAAAAAAGGCAGCCCCATCATCGAGAATTTCGAGATGGTATTTTGCAGTTAAATCTGCACTTGTTGATGGGACAATTTTTGTGAAATCTGTATAATTTACGAATGAAAGTATGTGGACTATTTTTTACACACAATATGTATAAAAATAAGCCAAATTTTTAACTGTATACCCTTTTCACAAAATAGACCTTCTGAGTTAAGCAATATTTGATTAAGAATAATCAAGGAACAGTTTACTTGAATTATGATCACTTTTTGGCACAGATATGTCAGAAATGGATGTTAAATGTTAGTTGAGATGATGAGTGTTAAAGATAAAATCTTACCTTAAGTTTACCGTTTCCACAATGTCTTTCAACAATATCATATAACCACACAATTTATCCTTAAAATACTCTGCGCTGTCACATAACTAAAATAAAAGAAAGAAGTTAGTAAAAAATAAAATCGAAAAAGTCGAAATCGAAATGTTTTTTTTAAAATACAGTCGACCTCGCTTATAGTGAACTCGGTTATAATGAACTTTCGGTTATAGTGAACCAAAGTGGCCGGTCCCAGTCCCTTTGTATATTCTTTCCATGTACTTAATTTACCTCGCTTGTAGTGAACCGAAAACTCGGTTATAGTGAACCGATTTTTGTTACAAAAGGGCTTTAAACATGGTTTTTTGGAGAAATTTCCCGATTTTTTATGGTTTTGTCGCCAAATTTTCATTTCAGTGCTTAAATTACGAACTGGCACAACATAAATTACGTTCCAAACTTGCAAAATGATAGTTTTTTGTCAAATCAATCACCACATATAAGTCTCGATTAACTCAAAATTTTCAAAAAAATATGCTTTATTTTCGAAATCTCATTAAAAATTTTAAGAAAACTCAGAGAAGTCCATTTAGGGAAGTTCGGTTATAGTGAACGGATGACCGGTTCACAAAATTTCGGACCGGTCAAAAGATGACCGGTCCCTTAAAGTTCACTATAAGCGAGGTCGACTGTATGTGTGTGTAAAGCTTCATAAAAGCGAATAGGGGGAGGGGACAATTAGGTAGGAATTGATTTTAGTGGATTTTTGTAGTAACATGTGTCCTATCAAAGCTTCATTAGCGGTTGGTTTTGTCCTTTTACCCAGATAGTATTTTTCTTTAGGAGCACTGTGATTAAGATCACTGTGACCTTGTTCAGATATATTAGAAATTAATTTTAAGTGGAATATTCCCTTACTTGCGGTCGATCCGTTGAAAAATCAATGGTAAAAAATCGGTATTAAGTATCTTATTTAGTTAGTAGGGCAAATATGTTGAATCGGTGAAATTTTCCCTACTGATGATATAATAAATAAATAAATAAATAAATAAATAATTACTTTATTTTTGCCGTTAGGCGTATAAAGGGGTGGCAAAAGAAAAATTTTACAAAATAATTAATTAAAGTTAACCATTTAAATGATCCAAAAAAATAAACAGAAATAACTTTTTTCTTTTTACAAACAACAATTCTAAATTAATCCTCCAAAAAATAAAATAATAATAATAATAAAAATAAACGCAGCAAACATAGAAACTCGATTTAAGCAGGAAAAAACTGAAGCAAACCGTAACCGCTTAGATTTTCCTTAATAAACTCAAACATATTACAATCTTAATAAAAAGTTACAAAGTTTAAAATTTAAGAAGTTTCACCATGTAGACCTAAGCATTGGGCACAGTTTATATAAACAAGAAAAGACTTGATTGTTTTAACCTAGTCTGTTTTGAACATAACTTTTTTTTTTTTTTTTTTTTTTACAAACAGTTTTTAATTAATCCTCCAAAAAATAAAAATAAAAGCAGCAAACGTAGAAACTCGATTTAAGCAGGAAAAGACTGGAGCAAATCGTAACCGCTTAGATTTCCCTTAATAAACTCAAACATATTACAATTTTAATTTACAAAGTTTAAAATTTAGGAAATTTCACCATGTAGACCTAAGCTTAGCCAGCATTGAGCACTGTTATATGAACAAGAAAAGACTTGATTATTTTACCTCAGTCTGTTATCACTATAGCTTTTTTTTTTTTTTAACTAATTTTAAAACTATCAGCTGCACTCATTCAGGGTTTGACTAGATGAAAAGAACATCACATTCCATTTGCCAGGAGGTCTTTGGTCTTCTCAGTTATTTTTACTTCCGATATTCCTTATGGGAGCAGGTGATTTGTGGTACTGTAGGCTCTCCTTATGTCCATCTTTGCCCAAGTTTCCCAACCGTTGTTGTCTGATTCTATCCCGGACATCCTTGGGCAAATCATCCGTTAAGATAATATGGGATCCTTTTAACAAAACTCGATTTTTCATAATTTTATTCTTTATCCGGAGGTCCATCATGCATAATTTAATTGGGATCTTATCAGACTGATCGATTTTTCGCCTGGCTTGGGTTTCTTTTTCAGTAGGACAGCTTTGTAGACATCATCACTAGAAATGTTTAATTTGAGTAAATCATTTAATTCTTAATAACCAGCTCTTGGATGCCTTTTTGGCTTTCGTCGACGACTTAATGCCATGCACTATTATTTTTCCTTATTCGCTACTTGATGCAAATAATCGATGCGTATGGACTGGTTTTTTATACATTTATCTAACTGTGTACACACGTTCTCTACCTTCTCCATTCTTAACTGGAATGCCTGAATAACCTCTTTGCTATTTTGGTCAATTTTGGCGGACAAAAGTTTGTACAAATGTAAAAATTGAGGATCCAATTCGTCCGATTCGTTTACTTTTACAACCTCGTTTTTTAACGAAGTGAGGTTATGTTTGCCTTGACTAGAAATAGCGGTGTTTTTGTTACTTTTACCCATTTTCAGCTTTTAAAATTACAGCTCAAGCGCAAAACTGACTTGATTATCTATTTCTTTCACGAAAATAACTAAAAAATTTGCTTATATCCGGAGAAAATTAATAAATTTAATGATTTAAATAAAACTCCATCTTTTCCCTGTGAACCCAGGGTTGCCAACCCCTACTGATGATATAAGATCCGAATTTCCGTCTTGATTTTTCCACGCAATCGACCGCTAATCCATACATTAAACGTCTTAATTCTGTCTAAAAGAAAAGAAAATAAAAATTTCCTAGATTTGACTTTTAACCCCACCCTGATATCCCCCGCCAAGGGCTTCCCCCCTGAACCCCTTTTATTTTCGTTACCGGGGGCTCAGCCCTGAGCACACTACCAAGGGCTTTGCCCCTGGATCCCTTTTATATTCCAAAGGTAAATTATCTAAATTTTACTATGCTTTCTTAAGATTAAGGAAAATTCTCGTCAGCTAAGGCATACGTTTAAGTACCCGCCCTCTCCTTTATAAAAAATAATATTGGAATGTTTCGCCATTTTCGCACCCACCCCTCCTACTCCCATTACGTGCGGATCTGTCTGCCTTCGTCATAAGTACGTGGTCAAAAATTAGCTTTCTCTTCTTTATTTCTTTATTTTTTTATCTATCATAATATTTTTCCTTTTTTCCTTAACTTTGTCCGTTACCTCAACCACCCTATCTTTTATCATTAGTATCGATAGCGTATATCTCCCCCCTTCCCCCTCCGCCATCCTTAAATCACATAATACGTATTAGTATGCCTCATTAGCTGGCTCTGACCGGCTGTCTGCTACTCTTGCACCTGTGGCCATCCCGCCCTTCGAAATTTGGCGGAATTAACAGCACCCATATACACGGACATCGGTTTCTTTCGAATTTATTCGGTCCCATTTTCAGTCGTAATTATTATTTTTATTTATTTATTTATTTATTTATTTATTTATTTATTTATTTATTTATTTATTTTTATTTTTTTTTGAATAGAAAAAAATTATTTCAAAATCTTGATTTCTTCAGAGGAAGGAGACTTTTAACATCTCAGTAGGTATCATTAAAAAAATGTGTTTCAAATTTTTCTTCATTTTGGCTCAATTATTCACAAAGAAACCCAGACAGTAGAAGTAAATTATACCTAAAATATACGATTTGATTCGATAGATAATACGTATATTTACTTCGTACATTCTGCGTATATTTTAAGACATTTTTTACGACAATTACCTATACCGAATCCATTTTTATGAATGCATTTTTATTGGCTGAAAGGTGCACACTCCTGTTTACTCAAAACCGAGAAAAATATAAGGAAAAAAAAAGATTTGCGAGCTCAAAATTTTAAAGTTTTGTTTTGTCGAAAATAAGGGCGCCCCACCCCTCGAGAACACGTTTCTAGGTCTGCCAATGGAGGGGGCACGGATAAAATATTCAAAAATCTACATAAAATGTACCCAAAAATGTTTACGTAGGAAATATTCGTATAATATACGAATAAAATGTCTTAAAATCTACATATATTGTACAAAGTTTTTAAACGTACACTTAGGGTAGAATATACGTATCAGTTGTCTGGGAAAGTGCCGGGGCGCATCCATATCTCTGATGCAGTGTGCAAAATGTTTCAAGAATGTTTTATTTTTAAAGAAACTGAGACAAAGCAGATTAATTCATAACTGCTTTCCTTATTTTACCTCATAAGTAAGGCGAGGACTGAGGGCTAAAAGGTTAGTTTGATTGAAGTCATGATTTTCTCTGGTACCCATTTCCATTGACCTTTCATCATAATTCCAAATTGCGTACTTCTTTATAAATGATTTGCCCTTTACCAAATACAATCTAAAAACGTCGAAGCCTATTTCACTTTTTTTTATGTGTAACATTCTTGCATTGAAAGGCCCGATGATTTTATCGTATTTAGATACAGTCCTGTCTGTCATCCATATACTTTTTTTTAACAGATAAAAATCATTGACCTAGAAGGAGATTTTTTTGAAAGTATGAAATAGCATTACTTTAATATAAGTAGAGTTAATTAAAAATTATTTTGTATTACTTTGTATAGTTTCCGTAAAAAAGTATTTAATTCCCTCGAATCGTATTCCTCTAAAAAGATTAATGGCTTCAATAAATCAGATTTTTTTGTATATACAAAGTCTGCATACAGTTGTGTTTGATTAATGGCTTGAAAAAATATAGTTTTACAGAAATGTTTAGCGTTTATTTTTGAAGAGTTTATTTTTTCGTTTTGGTTATTAACAATTATAAAACTTTTTATACTATGGCGACTAATAAAGTCTTCAAGAAATAAATTTAATGAATCAGAAGAAGATATTTTAAAGTCACTGATTAACACGAAAAAAGCTAAAAATATAAAATTTCGCTTTGAAGCCATTGTATTTTCCACTAATTTAAACAAAACTTTTAAAACTTCACTGGTTTACAAAAGTTTCAGTTTTATCACTCTCTATCCGATTTTACAATATTTAATTATTTTTATTTACCTGAAAGAAAAAAAAATCATAATCTTAATCATTCTTTGCCATTGCTTGTTATCATTGGTCATAGTGACTAACATACGTACGTAATTTGGAATCATTTACAGTCAGTGAAATGGATCTTTAACGCCGTCCCCGTTGAAGATGACGTTACACTCTGAAATGGAAAAAAGAAACGGTTGTCATTTTAAGTGAGTGGTTTGTAGAATTAAATTTTGGTATTATTGAGATAACACATTTAAAGCAGCACGCGAAGTAATAGGATCGGTTCGCCGAAATGGAAACACGGCCTAATTGGAAACACCCCCCATTATTTCAATTTCTCTCTCTTAATCCAACATCGTGACCGATGTGTGGTGGTCGATTTCAAGTGTCTGGGATATTTCTAATCACTTTCTTAACAATATCCCTCCATTTATCCCGGTCATTGGCCTGCCTGCACGCCTTCTCTAGGGTTGACTCCGTCAATTTAGAGATTAGTTCTGTCCACCTAGTTGGCGAACGTCCCCTTTCTCTTTTGCCTTCCGGTTTACCTTGAACCACAAGTCTCTCCATCGTATCATGACGAGAGATGTGGCCGAATAACTTGAGGATCCGGCTATACGTCAAGGACGAGAGTCGCTGAGTCGGCTTGATCTCATTTAAGACAGACGCGTTGGTTCTTCTAGCTGTCCAGGGTATTCGGAGCAGCCTTCTCCAAACCCACATTTCGAAAGCATCAATTCATTTCCTATCATTGGCGCGAATCACCCAGGTCTCAGACGCATAGGAGAAGACGGGAAAAACTAAGGCATTCACCAGAGCTATTTTGGTCTTTTTGGTAATATTTTTATTCTTCCAGATCTTAGTAAGATCGATCATGGCAGTGCGAGCAATCTCGATACGACGTCTTATTTCATGCTCACAACTTCCGGACTTATGAAGCAACGAACCGAGGTAGACAAATTTATCAACTACTTCAAATTTTCCGATTTTCGCAGACTGTGGTCTCCTCTCATTCCTTCGATCAATAATCATAACTTTGGTCTTTTTGACATTGATCTTAAGTCCGTACTCATGACTCACTTCTTCCAATCGTTGGAGTAATTCTAGCAGTTCTTCGGCACTATTGGCAATAAGTAAAGTATCGTCCGCGAAACGAAGATTTGAAAACCGTTTTCCTCCGATTTTTACTCCGCCTTCCCAGTTCTCAAGAGTGAGTCTCATGACAACCTCACTATAAATATTATATAACAATGGCGAAGCACACACCCTGTCTGACCTCCTTTCCTAATCTTGCACTTGTCCGAAATCGAGTTATCAATCTCACCACCGCCTCTGAACTCTCATATAATTTCTTAGTAAGTTCGTCAAATGATCTGGGACTCCCATTTCTTTTAATGTGTGCCATAACTTACACCATCGGACATTGTCAAAAGCCTTCTCATAGTCCACGAAACAAAGGTACGCTGGAACGTAGTACTCCCGAGCTTTTTCAATTTACAAGGAATGAAAATAGGAAAATCATAATCAAAGATGTTATTTGGTTATAAGGCATCATGAACTTACTCGATTTTGCCATTAAAAGTTGTTCAATTCTTTATTACTTCAAAATGAAAGAGACCTCGAAAAATATCGCTGTTGTTTGGCTCTTTTTCTTTTTTTGTCAGCTTCCTCAGATAATGGCATATTCTATTATTTGAGTGTCATTTTAAGGTATGTGCGCACTTCGGACGGAACCATTTGATAGCTTGCATGGTTGGGCGTCGTGTTACCTTCGTTTTTTGTCATTAGAAGTTTTTCGTCCGACGTGAGCACAATGGCGAACTTGACAACTGGCTATATCTCCGGAGAGCATGCGCGCAACCTTTTGCCACCGGTGTCAGTATATTAAGGGCCTCTCAGATAAAGTTTTAGGCGAAAAAGTTTTTTTTCTAGAGGGCCCGAAAATCGGCCTTAATTACCCACATCCTTTCGCTTTGAAGCCATGAATTCTTCACTAATTTACATAACACTTTTAAAACTTCACGGGTTTACTAAAGTTTCAGTTTTAAAACGTTCTCTTCGACTATACGATATTTAATTATTTTTAGTCACCTAAAAGAAAAAACATAATCATTCTTTGCCACTTCTTGTTACATTATCATTAGTCATAGTGATTAACATAGATACATAATTCCGGATCATTTACAGTTATCGAAATGAATCTTTAACGCCTTACCAACGTTGAAGGTGACGTTGCACTCTGAAATAAAAAGAAAAAGAGACCATTGTCATTTTATGTGAGTGGTTTGTAGCTTTTTCGTATTATGCAGATAACCCATTAAAAGCAGCACGCGAAGTAATAATTGCAATCGTCCTATTTATGTTATTAAAATCCATGAGCTTGTTTCTTTGCCCATTTTCATTTTTCAAAACATTTTTTGACGCATTATTTTAGCCGAGGGAATTCATTTTCCAAAAGCATTTGAATGGGTAATTACCGTAAGTCCCCGCCGTGTTCAAATCTGAACTTGTCACAGGCGGCCGCTTTGTTGGGAAGGTCATTTTAGAAGTCTTCGTAAAATTTTGCACAGGAAAAATAGTTTCGCAGATTATCATTACATTCTTTTTAAAAACGACATTTTAAATAAAACTTTATTACAATTCTAAATTCTTACTTAATTCAATTATTAAAATTCTATTTTAGGCCTACTTCCCAGAATCGTATTTAAATACTTACCAATTTTTTAAAAAAATAATTACCCATTAAATGGCGGCCAATATAACAAGGTTCTCAGTGAAAATCGTTTTGCGAAGACAGCCCATAAAATAAAATAATTTTGATTTCTTTTTGGATAAATTGCAAATCGATCAATATTCGTTTCGTCCAAATTATTTTTGGACGAAACGAAATACAGTCAATATTTGTTTCGTGCAAAATTTTTTTGGATAAAAAGCAATTTGGATAAACTGCAGAATTAATTTCTTGCTTTTCATTCAAAATATTTTTGGACGAAATGCTATTTGGAGGAAAAGCAAGAATGGCCAATTTGCATTTTATCCAAAATTTTTTGGAGGAAATGCCATTTGGATAAACCGCAAAGTCCCCATTTTAGGAATGTTAATCTGCTTTGCAAGCAATTGTCCATTTTTCTCCCCATTTGTTATTTAGAGGAATATTGAAAAAAAAAAAAAATTATGTGATTTGAGGGAAACAAAAAAAAGTAAAAAAGTAAGTCTTAGTCCTCCTATTTGTCCTGTAGTTTCCATATGTTTAGAAAATCCGAAAATTGCCTCATTTTGTACCTAGTATTTATGTAAACCTCTTTTCCTATTTTTGTCTGTTTTTCACCCAAAAAGTGTAATAACACGGTTTCCTGGATTATTTCAGAAATTTTTTCGCTTGAATTTTTCCTGAATAGGGAACGTTCAAGTATTACGTAAGACTTTTTTTCGGGTTTTTAGATCCCCTCCCCCCCTTTCGTAAAAATGAGTAAGATTTCTTTGACCCCCCTATTATATTACGTAAGACTTTCGCTGACCCTTCCCCCTTTTTTGTAGCGCCAATTTTAAATTGGAGTAAAATTTTTTTCAAACCTAGATAGTTTATTTCTTCATTTCTGTAATAAAATTATAACAGAAAATTTAGTTTTATATTGCAGAGAATGCGGAATGCATCAAAAAATCTTTATTTTTTAAAAATTAGTGTAAAAAAAAAAAAAATTTTTTTAAATATTCCAAGAAGAAGGAAACTGAAACTAATTTTTTGAAGTTAAAAAAAAATTCTGAACATTAAATTATAATAAAATTCTTACGTAAGATTTGCCAAACTCCCCCCCCCCCCCTCCCCCATGTAAGAAATCGTAAGAATTTCGAGTACCCCCTCCCCCCCTTCCGGTCTTACGTAATACTTGAACGTTCCCATATGCAGTCCCTATAAGCCAATAAACTCAAGTAGTTTCTCGTTTTTGCAACAACATTTAACAAAAGGAATGACAAATTAAAGGATGAATTTGATGTAAGTTCATAACTTGTCAGACTGAACTTTATGAATAAAATAAGGAATCAACAGAAAATATTTCTCGGGAGTAGCGGACCGTGGCCATTCTAAAATGCTTGAAAAGCTTTTAGAAATAAAATATTTTTACACAGTCGAAAAATTCGACCTTGTTCGAAAACAAATGTAACCACTTTTCTCTCGAAAACATTTTCGTGCATTGTAACTGACCTAACGCTTAATTTTCATTCACCAGCGCGGAAATGCACTAGGAAAAATATATCTGTTTTTGGAATATAAAAAAAAAGTAAAAGTAAACAAACTTTAATTTATTTTGGAAAGGTCAACTTTGTTTATTTTTTCGACACCTTGAAAACGGACCCCTGCTATAAAAAACGATAATTTGTCATAAATCCTTACCTACTGCCGTAATTCAACTTCGAACACCTTCGAATCAATTCAGACTATTTGTATTGACTGTTTTGTTTTCACATATCCTGCATCAACCTTGAGAAAGGGTGATTATAAGGAAAACATTTTTATTTAATATTCCCGGTGTAATTTGTTGGTTGCAATAACGAAGGAAATCATATCAAAGTCTTTTTGATTTGATATTTATTTATATTTTGTATTGATTCATTTTTATATGTGGTCATTAAAACCACATTAAAATTGATCCATTTACAAGAGTCTTAAAACTGAATTACAATTTTATATTTTTTTTGTTTTCAGATAAAGCGCTTAATTTACTAAGCTCTTTCTGCTACTATTTTCAAGCCTGCTATTTTAGCAGATCCAGGAATACGAAGGAATATGGACACAGCAGGTTTTGATGAAATGGAAAATGATAAACTCTTAGGTGTCGGTAAGTTTTCAAAGACTAGTGAGTCAGGCGTTAGTTTTATGATGTTCCACCTACAAATGTTAATAGGTACATTGAGATGTTCCTTAAAGTCCCTGAAAAGTGCTTCTGGCCCTCTAAAAAATCATGACAGCAAATTTGATCCTGATGAGTCAATTGCAAATTTTTGGTACGAGTTAGCAGTACCCAATTTGCTAGACATAAAATTAACGAGGTTAAACTATTGCAGAATACGTAGTCTAGAACGTTTAGTTTGTTTCTGAATCAAGAAAGTGGCTAAAAGAAAGTTCGATTTATTTTTTTTATTTTTATTTTTATTTATTTATTTATGTATTTATTTATTTATTTTTTTTTTTGTAAATTCAAACAAACAAGAAATGCGGCTTTGAAAAACTTGCTTTATTTATCCTGGCTAACCGATCATTGCCGACCACATGGGCTTAATTTTGGATCTTTCAAATTCTTTTTGTAGATAAATCGTTTTTTCGGCAAATCATCTGGTTTCTTTTTTTTTATAGCGAAGCTGTATTACGTACCTTGAAACGTTTTTAATGTGTTTGTTATAAGCAGTTAGTACATTTAAATTATTTTATACTCCTATTATTTTCGCTATCAGTTTTTATTTTTTAATAAGCGTTGTAACGTGTTAGATGCATAGGGAATTGATGAAGCATGGTGAGGGCCCTTTGCTAATCATCCAATTGCAAATGCTTCAAATCTGGTTTGGAAAATTGGCAAAGCGTCATGTTGCAAAAGACTCAAATTGAAAAAATAAAAAATATTATTAGAATTATTTATCATTTGCAATGCAGAGAATTTCCAAATAATCTAAATTGCAGATGGTCAAATATTTTTAGCACATTTGCAATATGTATATTGCAAATGTGTCAAAATTGATTAATCATTTGTAATTCAGTAAAAATCCAATGATCAAGAACATTTTGCAGTACGTGTTGCAAATTTCAAATAATCCCAATTTTTTTTTAGCTTTTGCAAAAATGACGTTTTGCGAATGTTCCTGTAGAAACTAAAGACTCATATCTTAAATGCTTAAATACGTTTATTTACACGTTCATTCTATAAAACAAATGATAGCTTTAATCGGTGGCTTCCATGCGATTTACTGATCTCAACCGGATATGCCGTGTCAATAGGTCTATTGACACTACTTGTATGTTACAGTTCCAAACCAGTTTTAGACCATTTGGAATTTGGACCATTTGTAATATAGTTGATGGTAATACTATTATTGGAGTAATAGGAGGCAGTTCACATACCCATAGAATCGAAAATAGGCTGTCAGTGAGTGAAGTCGGTTTATGACAGTAATTAATGCTAATTTTTATAACAGTACCTACATCAAATACCATTTTTCCATGATCAAAACATCATATTTGGGCCATTTAATCATTTTTAATTTAAAAACAAAGAAGGAACATTTCTCGGTAGCCATCTTTTTCGAACGTGTTACAATATCGCAGGTTTTTCAAAACTATCAAAATGAACTGATTAAAAAAAAAAAAAAAAAAAAAAAAAAAAACGAAACTTATAGCAAGTTTTAAATGTTCATGCCTTTTCAATCAGAATTGTGGAAAAATTATTGACTTACCTAGATACTGGTAATATATATACATATTTTTTTTGAATACTGCTCTATAGTATTTTTGTTCGAAAATGATTGACGCCCTAAAAATTTGAATAATATTTATGCAAATTTGTTTTTACATTTGATGAAGCTGCCCTTTAGGGCAAAATATATCATTATATTTGATTATTCCCTATATTGTTGTGCGTAAATTAGCAGCTGTCCAAGCATGACAACGTACTTTAATCTTTGGTACGGTAAACTAAAATTAGGAATAAATAAAGGGCCTTTATAAAGAAAGAAGAAAACAAAGCAAAACAGGAGTTAAGGAAAGAAAATTAATAATATTTTTTTTACAAAATTCAACGGCACATGATATGTTTAGTGGCACCTCGCGGTACTCTGGCCTACTACAGCGTGCTAGGGAGAATCGCCGGACTTCCGCGTTGTGTCACGAAACGTATAGTTTCACTCAACAGAAGTGACAAATCGTTAAAGGACTGTTTTATCATCTCATCTTAGTAATTTTGAATTAAATCTTGCAAATGCTGCTTAAAAGTAGGCAATTGAGAAAAAGGACATTTTTCTGGCATGTTTTTTTTTTTTTTTTTTTTTTTTTTTTTTTTTTTTTTTTGTATCAAGGTAGAAAACCCTACACCCTACTTCTTGGGTAGTGTCAAACTCTTACTGACTAAAACACCACCTCTGTCGGCATTTTCACTTTCGAGACCGTTGCTCGCATTACTTCGGGGGCAGTTGCTCTCCATTTTTCTAAAGATCTTTCGTGGTCCTTTTTCTTCCTCATAATGCTGGTAATAAAGGCAGCAACTCTGCCCATGTAAGCGAAAATAGCGTATCTCGATTTTCGGAATTGATTGTTTGTTTACATAAGTTAAAAATACGACAGACGTGCCAACTCCGAAAATCGAGATACGCTATTTTCGCTTACATGGGCAGAACTGCCCCCCAGTTCTTCTTTCTCGACAGCATGCTTTGACCAATGTTTTCAGGAGTAAGAATTAAACCAATCGCTGCGTTCTTCCTCTGCCGGTCCTCTTCCCAGAGTTTGCAGTGAAAAACTGTGTGATGGGGGGGTTATAAATTAGCAAAATAAATAAGCTGAAGATAGTACCTTAGTTTTATTTTTTAATTAGCATAATCGCATTGTAATAAAATAATAAAAAAATTCATTACTGAAGTTTTATGAGGAATAGCGATTTTGCCAAATCTTGTTTGACTGTTTTCGACTGAAGTCGTCTTGATTTGTTTTGTTAAAAATTTTTTTAAAAAATGAGATTTTGTATTGTCGCTATATTCGTGTTGACTATTATTGGTGTTATGGAGGGGATAAGCTTACATAAAAGGGTAAACTCGAAGTATTCAAAACATCTTTCGTAAAAGTACACGTATTCGTCGTACGTACGATATGTCTGTCTGTAGAGATGACCGACAACTTTTAAAAACTGAGTCTCTGATGATTTTATATTCAAAACTATCGCAAGTGGTACCCTACGGAGGGGTTACTTTCGTGGGTTTACTTTATACAAAAAAAAAAAAAAAAAAATACCCATCGTGGTTTGTCCGTAAAATCATTTCCGAAATGTGAAGTCTGATGACATCAATCGGAAATGTATCGTACTAGGTTTTTTTCTAAAAAAATTCGCGACCTAACACCTAAGATTCAAAAATTACAAGAGTTTCAGCTCAGGTGGATAAAAGCAGTCGGGGCTATACCGAAAAGACCGGGGGTTCGACTCCTCCGACGGGTTACGGTCTGTGAAATTTCTGTAATTTTCCCACGTTCTTCAAATGGAAATCTCGCTTCCGGGTTAGATTTAGTCTGTTAAGCGCGCTATTAGAAAAAATCGTTATTAAAAAATGTAATTCCTGGGTCAAGTCATTTATTCTTATAAATGCTGTTAAGCGCTCTTCGGTAGTTTTACCCCTTTAAAGTTACTTTATACACTTTGGATAATAATGAATTTATTATGTCGGCAGAATTTCCCTCGCCTACCAAGCTGACTCTGTTAATTCCGATCCCCAAGAATCGAGCAGCAGGGACCCATTTCACAACTTAAGAGGAGGCTTTACGGAGTATTGGAAGGAAAATACGAAGAAAAATTATCTTTTTCAATCCAAAACTATTTTTCAATTTTTTCCCCCTGCATTTTTCAGAATTTTTTTTTCGGGTGTTTTAAAAAAAATTTAAAGCATAGGGCGCCAAAAACATTTTTTGAACAGGGTGCCAAAATCTGTAAAGCCGGTGCTGAATACACGGAATACAACCGTAATACATCCGTACTACAAGGAATACAGGCGTAATACAAACTCAAGTGTACACCGTAATACACAAGTGATTTACCCCTCGGTAACCCAGCATTGTAAAACCACAGATTATAATAATCTGTGGTAAAACAAAACATCACTTGAAAAAAAAATTTTTTTTCAGTGAAAAAAAAAATTATAATAATGAAAGTGCATATCAAATGAAAGCTAAAGGCCGTATTACACGCAACTGGTGTACAGTTGGTGTACTACGGTACTTGGTGTACAGTTCTATATTTAACTTAAGTACAAGCTACTCGCTCCTACTAGCTAGCGAGTAGTTTGTACATAAGTTAAATATAAGAGACGAACTAGTACACTAGCTGTGTGTAATCCGGCCTTAAAGAACCCTGTTGAGTAATACTGAAAATTTATTTATTTATTTATTTATTTATTTATGTTTTTTCCGCCCCGTCTAACCCGACAGGGGTAATCTATTTAAATTTACTATATTTTTTTCTGCTTACGATTTCTTAAAATTTTGTGTAAAAGAGCCGAAAAAGTGTGTAAAGTAACCCCTCCGAGCGGTCTGCATTTCGGTTTTAGTTCTGTTGTACTAAACATTTTCTTTCCATAATTTTTACGTTTTTTTTTTTTTTTTTTTTTTTAAGGAGTTGATTTATGGTGTATTAAAATATTGTTTTTAATTTCAGAGCGCATTTGATTTCTCAAATGACACAGAAATTAGTGACTTGGGTAAGTTTCCTAAACATTTTGAGTTGGCTTTTTACTTGTGTTTTAAGTTTTTTCTTTCATCAAAAAAGTGGCTAAAAGAAAGTTCTTAGTTTATATCGATCTTCGAAGGTAAAATTGCATCATACTAGTGGTACTAATGATTGCAACAGGTCACTTTTCAGACATTCCAAGTGAAATTATGAATTTCTTGGTGCGGACAGGCCACTTTAAAACATGTTTACTTTCCTAACACCCTGAGGCTAAGATTTACATTTCCGTGGCGCGCTGATATCAGAATTTTGATTATCTTGGAACAGTAACGCCAAAAATATACATTTTCTTTATGCCATGGTGCGAAAATTTTTATTTTCTTTATATCATAACTCCAAAATATTAATTTAATTTAATTTAATTTAATTTAATTTAATTTATATTGATCTTTTTTTACATCAATTTATAAAAAGTGGAAAAAATAATTAACAAAACAATTTTATTCAAATTGTTAAAAACAATTGTCAAAACAATTTAACAAATATTCTGCTTCTTTCGCTGAACCTTTCATTCTTTGTCTTTTCTGACTTTTAAATAATCATTATTTGCTACTCTACCAATTCACTGATCATTATATATTATATATATATATATTTTTTTTTTTTTTTTTTTTTTTTTTTTTTTTGTGGTAATGACATAACGCCTAAACCTTACACAAGAAACCTAACTTAATAAAGGGCTTTTTGTCCTGATTATGCTGAAAAGAAAATGAAGAAGAATTACATTGAAAAACCACTGAAATCGTTAAACTTAATATTTCAGTTTCAGGATTTTACGAAAATTACTATTTCACAAATACACTAGTAACGACTCAATGAAATCACTAAATTACATTGATTCGTTATAACATAATTACTAAATTTTGAAAGATTTTTTAATTTGTGTATGTATTATGTCATCAAAAAAAAAAAATTTTCGACCTCTGTGAATGGCCAAAATCTAAAAAAGTTTTTTTCGTGCTGAACACTTCGTTGGACCCAGGTGCGGGGTGTTTATTTCTTTAATTTGTTTTGCTCTATTTTATTTTTCAATTCCTTATGGAAATAAAAACAGTCTCATATCAAGAAAAAAATCGTTTTTAAAAAAATTATCGGAGGCAGAATAATAACATCTACATATTACTTTTCATAATCCGAAAATTACAAAGTGAATGTTAGGGAGATACGAATATGAAGACCACAATTTCAGAACCTATAAGCGGGTAATGTCCGCGAGGTTATTGAATTATTTAAGCCATTTCATTATAATATCCGCGGTTTGTGAACTATAATAATTTTTTTAAATGAAAGAGTGAGGGGTTTTGCACTTATTTTAATTCAGTTACCGTACCGAGGGCTTACTTTGTACACTTTTTCACTTTTTTTTTTGTTATTATTTGTAAAATACTGATGCAATTTTCAATCTGTCTTCACAAACATGAATGGAGATCCTTCAGCTTTCAAATGATACCCTCTTGTAATGGTTATACTTCTTCTAAGTCAATCTATGACTCAATTTTCCGAACGTCCTCGACGATCTGAAAGTGGGGTAACTTTGGACATTTTTGTTTCTGCATCCGTAACTCCGTAATTAATTCAATAAAAGGGCGAAAAAATTTTCTCAAAACATATTACCGTTAATAAATAAACAATTTTTATGCCGTTAAATAATTTTAAGAAGAGAAAATGACCCAGAAAAATAAATTCTTTGAAACCAAAATAAAATGTGTTTGGATGAATAAAATGGCTGATTAACATGGCGTTTATGGAGTGTTTACAAACATTTTTTTGTTAATTCTTGTTTTTCTGCTCTCGGGAAAATACATTTGGAAAGAAATTTTTGGGGTAGTTAAAGGATGATGTAGGGCAAGTGCCGAACGTGTTTAAACCTGAATACGGCTTTCAGATACCGTTGGAGGGACCTTAGTATTCCGAACTTTGAATTTTTTTCCCGTCTCGCATTATTTTGAAAATCGAATATTTTTATAACGAAGCTAATTTAAAGGACCATTTTGCTAAATAATATTCAAGAAGCTTCACTTTATGAAATGCAATCGTTGTTTGGGCTTTTCCTTGTTCTATTTTCAAGAATTTAAGGAAAAATCAAAGTGTCCAAAGTTACCCGGTCGAGTACAAAGTAACCCCCTCATATGGTATTCTTCGGAGTGTACATTGAAAGTAGAAAAAAAAAGTTTTTGAAAATAGGAAACATCGCCATAAAAATTGTTCCAGCGTGTGTAATTGCAATAAACCTCATGCAACTATTCTTAGTATTTATGACAATTTTGTTTCAGATTGGGATGAAAATACCGGTGAAATGGAGGATGATTTCGGCATTTTTGGACCGGAGGTACGGAGTGTTAATATTTCTTTTCCTTAATCTTTTCTCAATTCCTTTTGGAAATAAAAAACTGTCTCAGAAAAATGTAAAATTGTTTTTAAAAAAATTAACGGAAACAGGATAGTAGGTACCATCTTTATTATATATTTCATAATCCGAAATTTACAAAGTTAATGATAGGGACATACGAATATGAAGAACACAGTTTCAGAACTTATATGCGGGCAATGTCCTCGATTTGATTAAATTAATTAAGCCATTTCTTAATTCTTTTTCTTTATTTCTATAGGTTGAATAACCGGGATTCTAACATTAAACGATGAGGCGATGAGAGGAGAGATTTCATTAATATCGACGGTTTATGAACCATAATAAATTTTTTTAATGAAAAAATGAGGGGTTTTGCTTTTATTTTAATTTAGTTATTTTCCGGAGTGTACATTGAAAGTAGAAAAAAAAGTTCTTAATGATTTTGTTAAGCTAAACATAGCAAACACCTCCGTACAAATTGTTCTACCTTGTGTAATTGCAATTATCACGCAACTATTCTTACTATTTATGACTTTAGTTTAAGTCGTGGATGAAAATACCGAGGAAACTTAGGATCGAGCTTAGGATGATAATATCGATGAAGCTAAGAATAAAACATTGCCGGATAATACGGGAACACGAAGTCTAAAAAAATATAAGTTTTATAACAAATCCAAAAAAAGAAAAAAAATATAATTTCTAAACATTTAAAAAATAATATTTTAACTACAAAAAAACAAAGTATTTTAAAGAGAAATGTGATTTTCTATCACGGTAAAAAATTTTATGTTAAAAGTGACATTTCGCTAGTAAAAAAAGAGGCTACATATATTTTCCATGTAAATTTTACATAAAACGATTGTGTTGCATCAATCTGATTGTTGATCAACCAATCAACAATCGTCGTTTGTCAACATAAAAATGTTTAGATTCAACTTTTAGCATAAAACGTGTTACATATTGAATGTGTAGCCCTTTTTTAGGTTGTTAACATAAAATTTTTTACCGTATATAGGTTTCACGGATAATGGGATTATGTTTTATAACTTAAACTGAAATCCCGGCTTAACTAATCACTCGGGACTAAGATGTAAAAGAATTTAACATAAACATAAAACAAATATGTAAAAATTTAACAAAATCACTTGTTAATATCGGTCTACATAAAAACGTCAACAAACTCGACTGTGTTGTAATTTTTCGTCATTTGTTTTAGTCAACACAGCAAATTTGTTCTTTTTTTAACATAGAAAACGTAACATGCTCAGTATGTAGACCCTTTTCTACATAATTACATTTTTTTTTACTGTGCAGTCACAACCCTTTCCCTGTCCGATTCATATCCCTCAAGGATCTGAATAAAAAAATAGATTATATAAAAGTCAGGATAGATGAAAAAAAAAGTCAGGTTCACGTTAGCGGCATATGAAAAAAAAAAATCATTCTCTGCCTCAACTTGCAACTGCTTTTTACACCTTAAAATAATTATAATAAGTCCCGAGGTCAGCAACCTCTACTTCTTAAAAAAAATTTTCGAGGATCTGCTGCCACACGTGATGCGATAAAAGTCAAAATCGCATCAGCCGCGACGTTATCTTTCCATCTGATCCGATGTCTGGGACTTGTTGGTCTGCCCTCCAGGACTTGCCTAAGTCCGGTGTTAACATCGAAGGCATCGTTCAAAACCGATCCTAGACCTCGCTTCGCTTAGACCAACCGCTGTCATCCGTATTCTTTTTCTTCTTAGTCCTTTACTCGGTTACAAGCGTGGAGATCTCTTACATACATCTATACCTCCGTGCACTCACAGGCATATGGGACCTACAGTTTAACGCCGGTTCCGAACGGCTATTTTTTAGAGATTTACGAGGCAATTACCGCTCGGTGGTTTGACATTGCCTTCCGATGGGTGGTGACCGCTGATTTTCTGACTAGCGCACTAGTTTTGACCAGAGAAAAATTTATAGCTGTGAACTAGGATAGAAGCACGATGCGACGCATCTCATGATTGAAAGTGGAGCGCGCTATGAACTAGGCTACGTGCCACCACGATGTCATCCGTACTATATTTTTCGAAAACCCAAATTCGGCCATGATGTTAAAAAGGTCTTCACTGGGTGTACCATGCTTTCTTGAAGTCGACAAGCAAATTATGGACCTCGTTGTCATGCTCGCGTTTCTTTTCCAAAATTTGCCGTAACCTGAATATCTGGTTGATTGTACTGCGGTTCAGCCTAAAGCCACACTGATGTTCCCCAATGACTTCTGCAAGTGGTAAAATGCGTTGCAGAAGAATACTCGGTAGTTCGCACACTCATTTCGGAGGGGGTATGATCAGAACCTCCTTCCATTGGTCGGGCAGTTCTTTGGCCTCCCATATTTTCGAAATGAGTTTGTGTAGCACTTCGCTGGTCGCCTCCCCTCCATGCTTCCACAGTTCTCCGTGAATTTCATCCGCTCCATTTGCTTTCTTCTGCTTGAGCTTCTCTACAGCGTCCTTTACTTCCTGAAGGGAAATGGGAGGATCCTCGGCTGGGCCGTCTATTTGCTGTACAGGGGCCAGTGGGTTAGCAAGTAGAGGGTCGTTTAACAGTTCTTCGAAATACTCCTTCCAAAGTTCAAGTATGCGATGCGGGTCGGTAAGAAGTTTTCCGTCCAAGGATCTTATGATCCCAGTGCTGGGCTGGAACCCTCTCCTGAAGTTTTAGACTCGCTGAAAAAACTTTCGGCTAATTTTTGCCGTACTTTCGGCCTCAAGTTCCTCCACCAGGCCCTTTTCTTCGTCTTAAGCAGATTTCGGGTAACTCTTTGCTGAATCTCTTATCATAGCTGCTGAATCCAACAATCAGCGTTCTGAAGGGCCAGTAGCCTCGCTTTACCGCGTTTCTCTACTGCCCTTTCGCAGTCCTCGTCGATCCATGGCTTAGCTCGACGCGGTTTCTGGTGTCCGAGTACTTCTGCTGCTGTGTCCTTCGTGTCATCCCTTACTTTCTTCCAGCACGTGTTGGTATCGCTCGTATCTAAGTCCAGGGCGTTGAAACGATTCCTTAGTTCGAGTTGGAATGTGGTGACAGCTTTCTTTTTTTCAAGCTTCTGGGTATCAAAACGCCGTATTACTTGACGCCGACTCCCCACTTTACTCGAGATACGCATTGTCATATTGCATGACACCAACATATGGTCTGAGTCCGTATCAGCACCCCTCTATGACCGCACACACTGCACCATACTTCCATGTCGACGGTCTATCAATACATGGTCGATCTGAGTTTTACCGTCCGACGATCTCCAGGTCCCTTTGTGAATGTCACGGTGGGGGAACATGGTAGATTTTACCGACATGTTTCTCGACGCGGCAAAATTTGCTATTCGTAGGCCGTTGTCGTTAGATTCCTGGTGCAAGCTGTGACAACCTATGAAAGGGAACAGTCCCTTGTCTCGACCTATCTTGGCATTACAATCCCCAAGAACGATTTTTACATCATTGGGCGGGCAGCAATCATAAATCGTGTCTAGTGACTCATAAAACTCGTCTTTCACAGCGTCACTTTTCTCTTCCATTGGTGCATGGATGTTAATGAAGGTAAGGTTAAACCATCGCCCCCGACGCGTAACACGCACAGCCGTTTGTTAACGACTTGAAAGTCGATCACAATCTGCAGCAACTCATCCGCCACAGCGAAACCGACTCCAAAGTTGTGTCTGGTGGGATGACAGCTCCAAAAGAAGGTGAAACCGCCAGATGACAGATGGTCCGCCCCTACCAATCGCGTCTCTAAATGTCATACCTCTTCAGCACGGATATGAGGTTAGGCAGGCCGCCCGGCTTATACAGGCTTCGTGTGTTGAGGGTTCCAATTTTCAGTTGACCATTTCGTTGCCTAAGTCGTCTTAGTTGAGTCCGTCCGGTTTTATTCTTACAGCGTATCGTAACAAATGGTCGTTTCGAGCTGTGTCGGTTGTTAGCCCACAGCAACCCTAGCTAAGATGGGGGGGGGGGGAGGCTGCAACCTTACGGCTATCCCAGCTAGCCCACCTCTTGATTGCCCTCTTCCGTTGGCTACACAACGAATACCCACTATGTATTTCCGTAGACCACGTCGTGGACGTGGAAGTAGGGATTGTCGGTAAAGACTCATGCGAATAGCGGGGTGAAAGGCATAACCTCCCAAACTCGATTCCAAACCAACCTTTGACATCGGGGGGCCAAACCAACTATAATATAAAAATTTATATTCTAGTTAATCTTGAGTAAACGTTAAAAATATATCTATTAAAAACCATATTTTAAATCGTAAATTCACCGTTCAAGATTATCCATGTGTATATAAACTTAACAAACCCATCTATTACTTTTAAATTTTTTTTCGAACTTAAAAGCTCCAGCTTTCAAGATTCCGAAAAGTGGTGTCACTTAAAATTTATCGTAAGGCAAAGAAAAAACATGTTGTAAATAGGAAAACCGCAACTTTTACTTCCTCCTTTTGATGAAATTGAAGAAAATTTCTACAGCGAGAAGAATGAACGATAAAATCATTCCATACAGGAAGAAGTTGAAGAGCGTGTAAACATGTTCCATCGTTAAATCTGTATTCTCCTCTTCGTCATGTACCCAATACTTTTGATTTACACTTTCTATTCGGCTTACAAGTCCTCGTTCCATACTTCTATAAAAACTGGAAAAAGAAAATTGAATATAATTAAAGAAATTTTTTAACATTTTTAAAAAAACAATTCTTGTCAATATAGATTAATTATATTAATTATATTTTGATTTTTTTTCTTTTTTTTTTTTTGAAATTTCAGTTGGCACTGTAATTAAGAAAAAAAAAAACACATCTTGTATTTCGCAAAAACTGGTAAAAAGATTTTACACAATTTCGTAGTGAGAGTGCATGAATATAAAAAATAAATTTTTATTGCATTTTTTAACGGGATATGGATGTTTTTTATAAGTAAATCACGATTAAAAGTTCGTGAACTTAGTAAGCTAAACATAGGAAATCAGTTGAAAAGTTAAATCGAAGTGGCGAAAGATGGAATTGAACCATCGACCTTTCGTTTTCATGACGACTGCTCTACCACTAAGCTACTTCGACAATCGATTCAACTATCAACTGATATGGTACTTGAATGGAAAAGCACGCAGTATATGGAATTAAGATGTTAACAGAGGAATTTTTTATTTATCCATTTCAGTCGGCCGTAAATCTAGGCTATCATGAAATATCAAACTATTTGATATTTCAAGCTCTATGCATTGTGAAAATTTGGATTAAATTATATGAAGAATCACGCTTTAAAAATCCTACATTTTTTAATATTTATTAATTTTTTTTTTAACTGGCAACTCGTCTAACTGCACTTTTTAAGATTTTATTTAAAAAAAAATTCAGTCACAGATTTTAAAAAAAATGAATGCGAGATGAAAGTTATTTTCTTTTAATAAGTCCTTTTTAAAGTCAGCTTTTGCAAACATGCAAACATATGTTGAAAAATTTCGTTTTAGCTACTGCTACTTTAATGAACAAAAGATAAAGTAGCTATTTGGCTATTTTTGGTTTTCGATAAATCCGAAAAATAAATCTCCGTCTAAAATATTTAGTTTTTGCAATTTACAAAATGGTTTCCGTTCGTTTATCTTTACTGTCTTGGCCCCATTTGATACTCAATTATATAATACAATTCTGTACCTCAGTGCAGAACTAGACCCAAGTCCATTCAAGGATTGCAACTTCTTATTTCAAACCCGACTTTACAAAATATATAGGACCCAACAGTTGGCAGTGCTGATTTTATGCCTTCTGCTTGTAAGTTTATTTTGTTGAAATTGAAAATGGTTATAAAAGCAGAAAAGCTAGGCCGCAAAAGACCATTAATTTGAGCTGGCAACGCTTTTATATGCTTTTTAAAGTCACGTTTGAAATTAGAAGTTGTAATCCTTGAATGGACTTGGTCTAGTTCTGCACTGAGGTACAGAATTAACGTCGTACAAACATACTAATAAATTAACTTACGCCACCGGAAATACTGTGCTTATTTTTTTTATCTGAAAACAGAGTTTCTCAAAATTTTTGATGCTTGCAAAACGAAAATAAGTATTGACATAATTTAGTTTTAAAGCTTCGTAGCAAAAACAATCTATTTTTGAATGAAAGAAGAAGTATAATATTTGGGTACCATTTTATAGGTAAAGTAAAAATGGCATCATAAAAATTAAAGGGCAGCATCTGAATTAGAGACAGCGGCCAAACCTCGCCTAAGTGCCCCTTCTTGTCCTAGGTATTAAAAATACTATTATTTTTTAATCATTAAAGGATAAACAATGTAAAGCCAGTTCCAATGCTTAAAGATTTTTAGGGTTCAGCTTGTAAAAAAATTTTTTTTTTTACCTAATAATTCTTCATGCCCCTCCTTAAACAAAATTTTTCTTCGGACATAATTTTTTTAAACCTCAATGTATATCATGACTTGATATTGAAGGCCGTTTTTCAATAACAGAAAAGTGCCCCGGAATAACAGAAAACTTTACCGTTTAATTCAGAATTTGATAAAATTTCAAAAAATCTTATTTAAAAAAATTTTGGACCAAAAATATTCAACGGACTTTATGGACCCTAACAAAAATTAGGAAAAAAAAAAGCCTTTTTAGGGCCTAAGAACCATATTTTCAATACTGGTACTGAGAACCAAAAATCGGAGGTCTATTGTTTTCAACACTACTAAGCAAGATATCACTGTCAAATTTTTGAAAAATACCAACGAAATGCTTAATTTTGTACTGACCAAATTCAATAATACACTGCCTGAATCGCCTTTGTATACGGACACTTTAAAATTTATACTGCCCCAAATTATAATTAAATACCGATACTGCCCAAAACTTTGAAAAATATACTGCCGCTATAATTTAAAATAATGCCCCTATAATTTTCATTCATAGTACAATATATCCGATGGTGTGATTTATTACAGCATGTGATTAATCGCGCCATTGAGTTTAATTATCAAGTGTGGGCAAAACTTTTTTTTTTTTAGTTTTTCACAAGAATGTATAAATACTAATGATTTTCAGGAGTAGAATATCGAAGACCGAGAATTACACATACAGCTGTTTCTTTTATGATGTCTATATTGCGCGTATCGGTAAATTTTGCCAACCCTGCCCTGCATCATTTACTACTCGTTGTGCATTTCATTTACTTACTACTTGTTGAAGACTTCGTCGAAGGGACTGGGGCAAGACCAACTCCCCAACCGTATGGTTGACGAAACTTCAACCAGATACTTCGGAAGAGCTCGGATTTTGCATTCGGTTGCCGTGAATGGATTGTATATACGAGGCGAAGGCAAGACACTGTTGTCCGTGTCGCATAGTAAAGACAAGCCCTCCTTTAAGGTTTTAATTCTTCTCAACAACTTGTTTTTTTCTATCAGTCGAATAGCAGAATCTTTACTTTGCTGTAAAAAATATAATTTAATATTTTAAATGTATCGATTCAAAATCTGTAATAATTTGCTTCACTGTTTTAATTTCTCTTGCAAATTGGGAAGAAAAAGATATAATCAAAACAAGAAATCTTATTTTTTTAAATTTAGAAACGTCTCATCGGCTTGACGTCGACGAAAGAGCAGCAAGTTACTATTACTATTATCCATAATAATAGCAAATACACTTGATCTCTCTTTCTCAATCCAACAAATGTGACCAATGTGTGGTGGTCGATTTCAAGAGTCGCGCCTCTGAACTAACGTAGGCCTATCTTCATAATAACCACCGGATGCAAGGGATAAGAAATAATAGATACACACTATGTAAAACTAGACGCCATTATATTGTAACGTAAACCGGATATGTGTTTCCTTTGACTTTCCTTTTAGTGGTCTATTACCACGACACCACATGAACTATAATATAAATCTCAGTAGGTTCGTCAAATGATCTGGGACTCCCCATTTCTTTTAGTATGGGCCATAACTTATTCCATCGAACATTATCAAAAAAGCCTTCTCGTAGTCCACGAAAAAAAGGTACGCTGGAACGTAGTACTCCCGAGCTTTTTCTATAAGCTGCCTGGCGTTAAGAATTTGCTCACGAGTACCACGTCTTTTCACGAAACCTGCCTCTGGGGCTATTTCATAATGGAGAAACGCATTTATTTGAGCTTGACGGATGTACAGCATAATTTTACTCTCATGCGAAATCAAAGCAATCAGTCTATAATTGACGCAAAGTGTCATAGGACTCTTTTTATAAAGGGGGATAAGCATCGATGTTGTCCAATCATCCGGCCATTCATGTGTTTTCTAACTCTTCTGACAAAGGCAGTACAGAATTTTGAATCCACTTTCATCGAGTGCCTTCAGTACCTCAGCCGAAATTCGATCCACTCCTGCAGCTCTCTCATCACGTAGTTTCTTTAAAGCAGCTTCCACTTCTGAGACAAGGATATCGGACTTTTCATACCCTTCGGCTGCACATTATCCACAACCACGTTTACGTCCGAGTACAGATTTTCGCAGTATTGCCTCCAGACGTTTTTTATTCCATCCAATTCAGTAACGAGGTTGCCTTGTGAATCGTTAACCATCCAGCTTCGGGGTTTAAATTTCCGAGTGATAAGTCGAATTTGCCTAAACAGATCTCTCGTGTTGTACCTGTCAGCATGCGACTGGATGTTGGTGCATATTTTATTTAGGAATGCATTATAGCCTCTTCGCGAGGCAGCTTGAATTTCTATATTTAGCCTGCGGTATTCATCATTGTCGTTTTCGTCAGTCAAGCCCCTATTTTTTACCATTCTTCTGGCTTCGATTTTATCCCTCGTATCCTGTGTTAGCAAAGGTATCAGAGTTTTAACTTCTTGCGGTCTGCAGTCAACTCTTCTAGCGTTGTTAGTATAGCCTTTTTGAGAGATGGCCATAGGTCTTCCGGGGATTTTTCCGCTATTACTTGAAACTGAGGATCTATTTTATTTCGGATGCCTTTGTTGAACTCCTCTCTATATCCTGCGTAAAGCTTCGGCCCTGGTTTCATTCCATTTTTTTTTTTGCAGGACTTAAATTTCACTGCATATTCGCATATTAGTAGCTGGTGGTCGCTACCGCAATCAGATGACGGCAAGGTTTTCGCCGTTTAAACGGAAGATCGCCACTAATGTCGGACGAGGATATAATCAATTTGATTTCTGTATTTCCTACCTGGTGAACGCCAAGTGTAGAGTCTCCTTTTGTGCTGTTGGAACTTTGAATTGACTATCGAGAAGTGATTTTCGATGCAAATACACTTGATAGACTATTGATAATAACAATAGTAATTAACAATCTGAAGACAAGTTGAGCAATCAATTACCAATATTAAGATTATGTTTTTGAATTTTTGTGACAGCTAAAAATAACTGCTAATGCCAAAAATTAAATAAAAGAAAAGTACTGTACGAATCGAACGAGTATAATTTAATCTTAGCATTTACCGTCGAGAAGGAAATTTTTATATCACTTTGTTTAGAATTCATTAACGATTCTGATCGAAGATAAGGCAATTTTATAAATTAATTAATTGCGATTAAAGTGGTTAATTTCTCCGTTCTTTTGTTACTACACCCAAAAGCAAATATGCTTTGCCGCAAAGCAACATGGCTCGACTCGCCGACATTATGCGTTGCGGCAAAGCACTCACGAGTCTTGACACAAAACATTTTTACTGCTTAGACCTAAGTTATGCAAAAATGCTTTGTCGCAACGCATTTTTGCTTAGACCCAAAGCAGTATTTTTTTGAGTGTAAGCAATAGAAACGTCTTAAAAACGCTGTGTTTGAGCACCACAGTGCCAAGCCTAAGCTTTAGGATCTTAATCTAATTTAGACGATATACCTGTAATAATAAATGGATGAAAGACTTACACGAAAAGTCGGTATTAAAAACGATCCATTTGGAATTAACATAACATGTGTCCTAATTTTGGCGAATTCGTGCAAGTCAAGAAAAGGATAATCGACTTTCCTCACTGCAAGGTAAGCTGTGAGGTCCGAATTATAAGCAGATACTATGAACAAGGAAAAAAAACAGAAGAAAAAATTGGCGAGTCTTATAGCAAGGAAGCTTGAGTCAAGAAATCCTAAAAGAAATTGATTAAAACCATTAAAGCAAGTAATATTAAAACGCTGATTACAAAGTTAGAATACTTACCTTGATTAAGTAGAGGCTCGATGGCCATGAAAAGAAAATCTGCAAAGCTACCATTTCTTTTTTTAATAGTGCCATAGAAATATTGAAGTGTGGGAAAAGACATCGCCCCTATGATTATTAGGAAGACAATGCAGAGCCAAAGTTTGTATTCAAAAGGTCGAAGGTAATAAAAAGAATCAACTCGCGACTTGGGCTCCTTTATTAACCAATCAATGCTGAAACAGAATTTAATGAATTCAGTTTTATAAGTGGAGATTGGGGAAATCAAAGTTAAGACTTTGTTAAAGTAAATTCATAAGACTATGATATAAGTTGTCTTTATCTCCAGTAGATAATTTACTAGAGAGCCAGCGTAATCCAGTTTTTTTTTCCTGCTACGACTTTTTTTGATCGTTTTTATTGTTTTCTAACTCTAGCTGTATTGTTTAGCAGAAGAAAAGATTTATAAAAAATTAAAAAGAAACTACAATATTAACAGAGTAAATACATTGGTATATAGAAAATAACAAATATAACACTTCCATTGCTCTAAATATTACGTATTGTAGATCATAGTTACTGAATGAAATGCTACCTACACTTGACAATTAATTTTACTATGCAGTTAGCTATAGCATCGGAAATGCCTCTATTATCCGTATTTGTAGCTTTCTGAAGAAAAGAATGTCGGATAAAAAATATGACTTTTTTTTCGCCACGAACGTTCAAAATGTAGATACATTTCCGGTGCTACAATTAATTGCGAGGACAGTACAATTCAAAGATGTTCAAAATTTAAAGATTTGACGCGAACCAATTAATTATTTCATAGACTTGATTCGATTGAAAATAGGGCACAAAAAAATCGTTTCACCTTGAATCGTGAATCTACTCGGTATTACTTATTACTTATATCACTTCTTTATTGTTGGAATTTTTAAAATTACCGACTAAAGATACGTTCTTTGCTAACTTTAAGAAAACAAGACGTTGCCTCGAAACATTCCTAAACTGAAATTATAAAGGGTTCAAAAGCAAAACGACGCAACTCATAAATACGACCATCCAACCGAATTTATTTAAAATAATTAATCGGAATTAACAGTGGCTGGATGAAAACTTGAATGTGATGAACTTGACGATGATTCACAGGGAGTGAAATCGAAATTGCTAATCTGCAGTACAATTAAAAATCAAATGGAAGAATAGCAAAGGAAAATAAAATCATGGTTCTGGTTCTGAATGATGAATACATCTTTTAACTATCAAAATTCTGGAGAAAATTAGTGTGGGGAAGCATAAATAATTAGGGTAAAGCTTTTTTTTATATATAATTTACCTATATTTTATATAAATTATATGTAAATAATGTATGTAAAATTGTATGTTTATATTTAGTATATAAATTATATGTAAAAAAAGCCGTCTGCTTTACCCGAAAAATAAGGGTTCAATAGACTTCCTATAAAATGTTTATAAAAATTTAAGGACCGCTCCAATAGAACCGTATCTGTAGAATGGCTCACGTAGAGGGCAATAGAAAAAAGTAACACATCATATGATTATTTGAAGCTAAGATTGTATCAACTCATATTTTTTTTTTCAGTTTTTAAAAATTTATTTGCAATTGGATTGACGAACAGGTATTTCCGGTCATTTTTAAATGGACTTTTCAATAGGATTTTATCATTTTTATTTCTACTGACCTCTAAATGAGCCAATCTACAGATATGGCTCTATACGATGCCCTTAAGTAAGTTTTTCTAGAAAGTCGTTTTTCTCGGGTACCCTAACCGCATAAATTCTACGAACTTGCTTTATACTTCTAAAATGACAATTAATTTAAATCATTTGGCAACTTATTTGACGAAAAACATAACAGGTATATCTGGGTAATTCTTGAAAATCGAACTTTTTTATTTTTAAGGCAACATTGCTTAATATCTTATCAAACACACACTGAAAAAAATTTATTTTTAAATTTTTTTAACTAGCTAAAAAGTGAATTATTTGTCCTCCCGTAACGTTTTTTTTTTTTTTTTTTTTTTTTTTTTGCAGCTTCTCATTAAGGATGCAGCGAAAAAATTTTTTTTTTGTTGTGAATTCGAGTTTTGGAAGGTAAAGAACGATATCCCTTTTTTGAGAGAAAATTAATTATTTTTTAACCTTTTTTTAACCAAATGGGCCCGTAGCCAAGGGCAAGTAGCCCGTAGCCACTGGGTGCCCCCCTAGAGTAAATTGGCTAAACATGACAGTTATAGGGAACGAAAGTTGGGCAGTTGGGCTTGTTAAGCGGGCAATATCCCCTGTGGCCAAGGGGCAATAGCCCCCCTTAACAAGCCCAACTGCCCCCCAGGCTCTTCGTTCTGTTTATGGGCCCATGCCAAAGAGTGCAGTATTTGTCCTTTCCCGTCACGGTACGTTTCTTCAAGAATTGCCCATCTGTTAAGCTAATTTAAGGTTTAAGGCATTAAGGCAAGTCTAAAAAAATTAATAGCGATTCTCCAGTAAAAAACCGGTATGTATCTTGGTTAGGTTAAATTGTCATATGTTTCAAAGTTTCAGAGTATTATTTCAAATTATTGTTTAAAAAAGATTAAGGTTTTAATTTATAATTGTATTTTGTTCTTAGAACTCTGAGGATGGGATTCAATCGATCCCGAAACCAGTCAGGTTTTTAATATAATATCAAAATCAATGCCTGATTAATTGAAGCCTAAGTTCCTAGCCCAAGAATCTTTCACCAATTAATAGCGATTGTTAAAACACTTCAAATTTGTACTTACGCTAGTTTAGGAAAAGGGCGAATAAATGTTTTCAAATCTTGTCGACCTCGTGTCTCATTTAAATCCATTGTTATAATCTGATTAATAATATCGATCTGACGACCATAAGACTTCCATTCCTTTCCAGGTATTTCGGTAATTCTGAAAATTTTTTTCATACCATCAATGACAACATTTGTTTGATATTTGCTTTGGTGAAAGGTTTTTAGCAAATATTGACGCCAAAAGATGTAAAATCTCATTGAAATGCATCTTATCGAAGGACATAAGCGAAATATTAAGCATTTTAAATTTCATACCCGGTTTTTTAGAGAAGTATTATTATTTCATAACTTGAGGCGCAAAGCGACTTTATTGACGAAAAAGCTTTAATAAGGTTTGTAGCTAGACTCGAAGATCCGCGTGGAAGAAATAAAGTGCTAAGGGGGACAGGACGGACGGAACGGTTCTTACAAACGTCCATATGGCCAAAGTCACATATTTCCTTGTTCTAATACAAAGTTATGTAACCATTTTTTATAAATCTGTCATTTGAATGCACAGTAAAAACATTTTTTTTGTACTTTTTACTCAAACACGGTTTACACACCTTGTATGTAACTCTTTTTTTACGTGAATTTTACACATTATTTAGATTATATCTGCACATGTTGATACTAAAATTTTTGTGAAATGTGTAGAATTTACGAATGAGAGTATGTGCACTGTTTTTCACATACAAAATGTATTAAAAATACACAAAATTTTTAACTGTGTATCCTTTTCAGAAAATTGACCTTGAGCATTAAGCAGTTAAGCACTATATTTGATTAAGAATGTCAAGGAGAAATTTTTTTTCAGCAGATCGGGAAGCTAGCTACTACTTTCACTTGCCCTTTTGCTAGGCCTCCGGCGGCTGTGCCAATCTTGGTAACGAGTAGTAAGCTATATGAACGTAAAGACCGCAATCTTGGTATAAAATATTAAGCTGAATAATCGTAAAGACCAAAGATTTGCCCTTTAAATTTCTTAATCCCCCCCCCCTCCCAAGCTCACGCCCATTTTCAGCCGTTTTCCAATCATGTAAAGAACGCTATTTCGTTTCATTCATCTTTTTTTATTTTTCCTATTTCTTCCATTTTTAATAATATATATTTTTTTTAAAATTACACTTTGCCCCTCCCCAACTCAAGTCTCCTGCCCATTTTCTGCCGTTTTTCATTTTTTTTTCGTTTACAACTGTCTCGGTTCCAGCTCGATTTTGACCGCATTTCATCTCTTTAAATTTTTGCAACCCCCCTTTCTTCCCGGCCTACTGCTCCCAATCCTGCTTTTTTTTTTTTTTAATTATTAAAAAATAAAGTTCATTTTTATTAATAGCTAAGAGTGAATGGCAAATTGTAAAATGTCGAGGGACAATTTTTAGGGACGAAAAGAAAAAGGCTTTGGAACGCCATTTTCAAATATCTTTTTTTTTTTTTTTCTCCGAATCCAAAGGTTACAATTTTTCTTCTCAATCGGCGATTTCTCACGGGAAAATGCTCGGAAAAAGTCGGGATTTGCTTTAAATAAATTGGGAAGAAACGTAGAACATTATTTTTTAAAGGGATTACCGAAATTTCAAACCGGGACCCAGGAACGAACGTGAAAAGAACGGAAAAGCGGGAGAGATTTGCCAGCGGGTACTGTTTCTCGCTGCGACGTCACGCCTGAGTCATTAATTTTTTAATTTTTTCCCGTTTTTTTTCGAATTTTGGGACGGGGGGGGCCGGGCAGAGATTAATGCTGGAGGTCATGTTAAAGATAAAACCTTACCTTAAGTTCACCGTTTGAGCAATATCTTTCAGCAATATCATATAGCCACACAATTTATCTTTATAATACTTTGCGCTGTCACATAACTAAAATAAAAAAAGAAGTTAGTAAAAATAATCGCGAAATAATTTTTTTTATGTGTTTGTGTAAAGCTTTATAGGCAGTCCACATAGCGGAGGATAGGGATGCTTAGGTGATGCTTGGTAAAATAAGACAAGGTAGGCCTCGTCCTAAAAAAAAAGTACCACCACATCCTATTCAGGGTAAAGGAATGAGGAGGACGATGCCAAAAGCTGAGGACAAGCTTTGGTTTTTTTGAGAGGTGTCGTAATTTTTTTTTCGTTTATGAATGGGCCAAAACCATTTCTAAAATCTGTATTCCTCCAGCGGAAGGAAATTTTTGAATCTTAGCTGCTATCATTAAAAAAATAGTGTTTTGAATTTAAACTTTAAATTATTCTTCATTCTGGCGCAAATATTCACGAAAAGAAGTCCCGGGGCGCGTCCATATCCCATCCTGATATGTTAAGTACTTTAAAAATGTTTTATTTTTGTTAATTTAAACTTTAAAAACTGAGACAAAGCAGATGATTTCATCGCTGCGTTCTTTATTTTACCTCATAAGTAACACTAGGACTGGCAGCCATAATATTTGTTTGATTGAAGTAGTAATTTTCTCTGGTATTCATTGCCAGTAGCCTCTCGTCATAATTCCAAAAGGCGTATTTGTTTATAAATGCCTTTTTCTTTAACGAATACAGCATATAAACATCGAAACCGTTTTTAGATTTTATGATGTGAAGCATTCTGGCATTGAATGGTCCGATGATCATATCCTTTTCAGATACAGCTTTGTCCGTGATCCAAATGCTATCAGTTAAAAGATAAAAATCATTGTCCTAAAAGGAGATTTTTTTTAAAATTATGAAATAGCATTACGGTAATGTAAATAAGATTAATTAAAATCAAATTTTTACTTTGTACAGTTGCCGTAAAAAAATATTCAGTTCCCTCGAATCGTATTCCTCTAAGAAGATTAATGGCTTCAATAAGTCTTTTTTTTTTGCGTAAACAAATTCAGCATATAGCTGAGTTTGATTTACGACTTGAAAGAGGATAGTTTTGCTGAAATATTTTACATCCATTTTTAGTGAACTTATTTTTTCCTTTTGGTTATTTACAATTATAAAACTTTTTATACTATGACGACTAATAAAGTCTTCAATAAATAAACTTAATGAATCAGAAGAAGATATTTTAAAGTCACTGATTAGCATGAAAAATGCTAAAAATATCAAATTTTTTATTGAAGCCATTGTATTTACACAAAACTTTCAAAACTTCAAGGGTTTACAAAAGTTTCAGTTTTATAACTCTCTATTTGACTTTACGATATTTAAAATTGTTTTTAGTCACCTGAAAGAAAAAAATAATCATAATCTTAATCATTCTTTGTTATTGCTTGTTATCATTGGTCATAGTTTCTTTATCATTAGTCATAGTGACTGACATACTTACTAATCCGAATTATTTAGTCATCGAAATGAACCTTCAACGCTCTCCTAACGTTGAAGATGGTGTTGCACTCTGAAACGGGAAAAGGAAACTGTTGTCATTTTAAGTGGATGGTTTGTAGGATTAACTTTTGGTATTATTGAGATAACGCATTTAAAGCAGCACGCGAAGTAATAATTGCAATTGACGTTTTTCACTTCAATTAATCAACTGATGTGAAATTCGAGATAACAATCTGGTTTTCCAAATTTAATGTAAAATTGTCTGACGAGCTTAAAATAAAAAGAATAACCAATCTTTAATTTTTATAATGCGTTTCCCTTAACTGTAAAACTTGCTGCATTAGGTCTGAAGGAAAATTACTTTTTTTTATAAATTACATTTTTTACATATGCTATAAAAATTTTAATTTGGAGTGCATATAAAAAAAAAAAAAAAAATGACGATGGAGCATTTTTTTGAATTAAAATGCAATAAGGAAAAACTAATTTTCCGAGTAACTGGGTTCTACATTTTCACTACTATTATTTCCCTGATACAACTTTAAAACAGCTTACTCTCCTGGAGAGTAAGAATGAGAGCAAGCACTCTCTCAGATCTGATTAGTACCGTGAGGTTCAAAAATGCAGGGGGAACAATTTTGTAGCAATTTTTCCTTAAATTTTGTTAATTAATAAAATCAAAGAATTGTTCCATCTTGTTGTAGAGTAGGCCAAATCTGGCAAAGGGTGGCTCAACCCTTTTTGGAGAAGCTCGAGCCTCTTCTTTGAATTTTTTCCTCTTTATCGAAAACCTAATGACTTTGTTAAAATTTGCATAAAATGATGTTTTGAAATAGTTACTTTTTTTAAAAAATATGTTTGTTCGTTAATTATTCCTCATTGAAAACGTTTATAAAATATTATAATTACGTTTATAAAATGTTAATCATTTATAATTTTGTAGCGTTATTCTTCGAGTTTGTTCTTCTATTTAATAGCTTGTAGTTAAAAATAAGATTCAAAGTTAAATTGCCAACCAGTAAAATTAAATGCTGGGTTTTATTTTACTTAAATTGAATTCTAAAAAAAAGAAGAAAAAATCTAGTGTTTTTTCGAAAAGGTCCCGCCTCTCTTTACCTGTCGTTCTGGCTACAGGCCTTGTAGGTTTTTACACAGACCTAGACTGCTTTTCAAATAATTGGTTTTTCGAGGAAAAAGGTTTTCGATAAAATCGAGTTGTGACATTAAAAAAAAGAATAATTTTAAATCATTTCTTTTTCTCGTCGTGCAAAAAGGACCGTTTTATTTACATTATAAAAAAGAAAGAAAAAAAAATCTTACAAAAAACCTGAAAAAAATATAAGCAATCTAAGCAAAAAATCTAGCCTTACTTTTTAAATACTTTTCCAAATATATTTAAAAAACTCTAAGGAGTTGTAAGATTACTATTTATGTGTTTATTCACTCTTCAGATTTACCGTCGTAATGACGTAAAGGCAAAAAAAAAAATTATTTTATTTTCCGGAAAAACTTGAAAAGACAGACAGACAAATGACAGAGAATGAAAAATCGCTGTTCATCACTTGCAATTACCTTAATTTGTGGGTTTCCAGGGACAAAGTTGCTAAGTTTTAAAACAAAAGATTGCTTTTTTTGTTCCCATTCATTCCATCGAAAGTTTTGAGAACGTCCATTTAACTAATTAGCCCAACGTCCACTTAACTAAATATGGCAAAGGAATTTCTAATTAAGCTTAGACATAAAGTATTGAATAATTTTTTTAAATGCCTTTGTTAGTCATAATAGTAGGCTCTTCAATTATAAGATCAAAATAGCCCTTCAAGTGATTTATAAAAAAATTGTTGTAACACTCCTTTTAGTTTAATTTCTTATTACAAACAAAAACCATGGAAAAGAATAAGTAAAGGGGCCGTCCATAAATTACGCTGGCATTATTTTGGCCATTCTTAACCCCCCTCCCCCCTTGTTAGCAAGGGTTAGCATTCTGGGACCACCCTCCCCAAATTACGTTAGATTTTAGTTCCCCCCCCCTTTAGATTTTTTTAAAAAATTGATATGAAACATTAAATAAAACTGAAATTTTTAAGAACTTAAATTTTGCATAGGAAAGGTTTTTTTTTTTTTTTTTTTTAAAATTTTGACTAAATGCGCGCGTAAAATTGAAATAGTTTTTGGTTTCTCGACAGCAGGGAGAGTAAAGCATTGTTTTTAGCACAAATTTCAGAGTTTCTGTTTTCAAATAAAAAAAATTATTAAATATATGTCGACTTTTCTGCAGTCTTTTGCTATTCAGTAATACAATAAGAGACGTTCAAAGAGGAGGGCAAAAAATTTTCCGCGGGGGGGGGGAGCAATGCCCACCTGTGGTTACACCCCTGATAATAATTTTACAAAATCGTCGGAAAAAAGCGTCTACAGGCTCGTCTGTGGTAGCCAGATTAGTCTTTAAAAAAATTAAAACAATTGAAATGAGTAAAAGAGCAAAAATAGATCACAGACAATAATCTGATCACAGACAGAGAATTATTATTTTGCCTGTCTGAAAATCATATGGAATTCGTTTAGGTTGATTAATATCTTGCTGTCAATAAACCTTTCCATTCGACAAAACGAATCTATCATCTATGCATTATCTTTAATCTCTTTCGTTTTCCTCTTTCATTAAACCCTTTCTGATGATTTCATCGTTTAGTAAAGCTTTAATGGCCACCTTTTTTTAATTATAGCTGCAAAATGAGGAACTGAAAAGCGATTTAGCTGTTAAAATCAACCAACCAAATTGCTTCCCCCGACGGAGGGCGGTGGCTAAACTTTAAAAACAGACAATACTCAAAATTTAAAAAAAAAAAAGGTTTCTTTGGGTCATTCTCAAAATAAAAGGCACATCGATGTCCCAAAATTTGAACGTTTTTATCTGTGATTCGGCGGAAGCGAAATGCTTTTTTTTTCGTATCAGAACTAAAAAAGGAACTATCCCCTATGATTCTACCAATTTTTTAAACGATAATGCAATTTTAAAGTCGAAATTTTATGCATTAAACATTCCGCTTAAAAAAAAAATGTGTGTCCATTTTGAGGTTTTCAAGCTTTATATGTTTATTTTTTCGAGTAAATATATCGGAATAAATTTTTTTTTCGCGTAAAAGCAATCAAAATTAAACAATTATAAGAAATCGTGCGATTTTCTAATGAATTATTATCTTACCTGGAAAAAATCTAACTTAAAAATCGTCCAATTAAAACCTCAGCTCTGTTCCTGCTTGTATTAAATGCCTATTGAGCTTTTAATTTTCTTTTCCCGGTAAAATCAATCTTAAATATAAAGGAGGACGTCACTTTTGCATTAATCTATATCTATATCTACATCTATATATTCTATGTATATATATATATATATATATATATATATATATATATAAAAGTGAATGTGATGTGTCCCGTTGTATGCACCAAAAAAAAAAAAAAAAAAAAATTTAAAAGATATATTAAAAAAAAAATTTATCGGTTTCCCACTCTGCCAAAAGGGCCAAAAATTTGCGGGCCTGGCCGAAATTGAATTCTTCAAATTGAGAACCACTCGAATAGGTCTGTAATAACGTGTCTGTTGTGGGAAAAATATTTTTGACATTCTGGACTTTTTTTCCGACATAAAAAAAAAATTTTAAAAAATTCCCGAAAATGTAGAGGAAAAAAGTCCCGACGTTACCCACCCTAAGTAATGTTCAGGACTTTTTTTCTCAGTATTTTCCCTTATTGAAAAATTGAAATTAAATATTGGCTAAAAAGTGTCGCAGCAGGAAAAACAAATTTTGATGAAAAAATAGTCAAGATTTTTAGTTTCCTAAAAAATTTTTTTTAAAAAATTCCTTCATAGGACAAAATCCGTCTTACGTTGTCAGGACGATTTTACGTTGTGAAAAACACAAAACCTGAATAACTTCTTTGTCGTACATTGGGTGATCCAAACGGGGTGCGTATCTTTCTAAATTTTGAGTAAGTTTTAAAACTTTTTTCGAAATGAACCATTGTGGTTGTGCACAGTATACAGCCACATATATTCGCATTCTTAAAAAAAAAAAGACATTTTAAGAAGAGTTTAAGGTATGAATACTACCAAGAAATGAAGCAACAAAAATGTTGACACAACATAAGACAACTAAAACCATAAATTGCAAAAAAAAAATCATTTGGCCCTCAAATTTTTTTTTTTTTTTTAATTTTGAAACATTTTTTTTTTCGGCATATACACCCTTCTTCCATTACGTTCACACGTCCTCCCTTGCAAATGCGTCTTACAATAAGTTTTTCCGAGAAATGCCAGATCGGCCCCTTTGAAATAATATTGTTTTTATTCTTATCTTCCAAGCTCATTCGAACTTGTAAATTCTCAGAAAACCCAGAAAACACCTGCATCTAAAGCTTGGGAACGTAATGTATAAATGGTATATACGCAAAAAAAGGATACATTTCAAAAATTAATTTTAAAAAAAATGGGGAAATTTCGAGATTTCGGAAAAGAGAAAGAAAAATTTTAGGTCAGAAATTTGAATCGTTACAAAGCAGTATTTTTGCAAACATTTAATTGGACTCAGCATTAGACTTAAATATGTGAAACCACCGCCGGCTGCTAAAACCATTCCCATAGGCGAGAAAAGGAAGAGAGGCCGCCCGAAAAAGCGTCGGTTAAGTTAAGTCTGTCCGTTTTCGAATGTTTATTAGAACTCGAATGAACTCATAACCGAGATTTTAATTTTAGGTGAAAAGGAATTTTCCTTTGAATGAAAAGTCCATATTTAAAAATACATTTTTATTTTATTTTGAAAAAATGTGCAAAGCAGTGCTTAAATCAGCCATTTTTTGTTATATAATAAGGTTAAAAAATACACAAAATGAATAAATCGTTTAGTTTAAGTGACATTTTCCCAACACATCATTTACTTGATTTTTAAGGATTTTATATGACTTTTTAACCACAAACATAGACGATTAAACATAGATATTAAAAATCTTTTAAAGATCTTATGAAAGAAACAAAAAACTCACACGAATAAGTATTTTATATCTTCTTAAATTTTTTTAAAAAATAAATTGAAAACAGTTACTCGTTTTCGAGGGTTTTCCGACTTAGTTCTTTTGAACTTCACACCCATGGCTCTAAAAAAGTGAAAAATTTATTAGTGAAGGAATCACCCATTCCCACACCGAGAGGGATACGTACTTATAAATACCCCATTTCCATTAGTTCCTGATCGTCAGCAAATAAAAATAAAATATCTTCAAAAGGTTTCAGCTCTGATTCTGCCCACTGTTCCGAGGCTTTAGTTAGTGCTTCGAATTCCTCGTCGGTATAGTGAGCTCTCATTCCTCGTCTAGAGTCAGATTTAAAGGACAAGTATTTCACATCTAATATCTCAAAATAGCAGTATGTGATCAATTTTTTTTCCGCACTCAACTCGTTGAAATTTTCTGGGAGATTAAAAAACTGTAATCGATTCTTCCTCTCTTCGAGAAATTCTTCAATTAGTGCGGAAGATTTAAAAATTTTAGTCTCCAAATACATAGCCCAAGGTTTGTCAATTAAGTAGATGATGTCCAAAAAATGCATCATTAAATCGGTTGGTAGATTTTTTAGATTCTTGAGTAAATTACCACTAAAATAACTCATTTTGTCACTCACGATGAAAATTTGAAACTCAGTTTGTAATTATTTTTTCACTTAGGACAGTTTACTTCTCAAAATTTAATGTTGAAATCAACTAAATGAACAATATTGCTACTAAATTTGAAATCAACTAAATTTGAACAATTTGAACCTTTCTTCTTTGAATTCCGTGTGAAGATATGATCTGAAACGATTCATTTGTTTAGTTCAGGTTCAGGTTGATGAATTCCAGACACCTTAAATTAACCTTTAAATAATAAACCTAAAATCTGGAAAAATGTCGAAAAAGTTTGTAATAATGGGCAGATATTCTGAAATAAAAGTCAATTTTTTTTTTAAATGACCTTAGCCACGGTGTGTAAAATAAAAACTTGTAACAACCAGGGCTGCAATTCCGATTAATTTTTTAATCAAAATCGGAATCTGCTATTCCAAAAGTCATCGGAATCGGAATCGGCATCCAAAAAAAATATTTTCGATTAAGATTGATTTGAAAAGCACGAAAATATTGTTATTACAGTTAATCCATTTCGGTTTAAATCGGAATCAGAATCGGAATCGGCATCGCGATAGTTAAAATATTTTTAGTTGGAATCGAAATCCGAATCGGAATTGCAGCTCTGGTAACAGTGTTGCAATTGATACATATAAGTCAAGGAATGAGCTCTGAAATGAATTTCAGATATTGCATGGATGTATTTTTTTTTTTTTTCCAAGTGCAAATAATAAATTAAACGATTATCTTCGATCTCCACTAAAGGAAAAGTATGATATAACCAGGAAAATGAAATACTTTTACATTATTTATGGAAAAACTGTTTTATTTAATACAAAAAAATTAAAAAAAAAAACTAAGTAACAACTGAGAGCGTTCAAGTATTACGTAAGACTTTTTTTCGGGTTTTTCGACCCCCGCCCCCGTTTTAAGATTCAGTAAGATTTCAGAAATTTTTTTTTAAGGCAGATTAGGATCTGCCGTGCTTTATCTTTAAAGTGTTTTATCTCAGGAACCAGATTAAAACTCAAAAATTTTAATTTGATGATGAGGGACCATTCAAATATTGGACTATTTATTGAGACAAATATTGAGACTATTCAAATATTACGTCATCATTTTTTTCGATATTTTAGACCCCCTCCCTCCATCATTCGTCATCATTAGCAACACTTCGCCTTAAAAAATAGGTCATCATTCGCTGGACCCCCCCATTAAGGAATTTTTTTTCTTTTTAAATAAATTGACAAAATACATGTATTATTTATACGAATTATTAACATAAAATAGACCTGAAACTCGAAGGTGATTAAGTTACAAATTAAAACTTATGCCCTTTTTTTTTGAAAACTTTTGCCCCTCATTTGTCAAAAAATTATTTGAAGAAAAAAAAACATTATACTTTTAAACTTTTTTACGGAATTATATCTAGTGTAAATGTTGACGTCAGCATTACACCAATCCCTCCCTCTCCCTAAAATGAGACGTAATATTTGAAGAGCCCCTGATCTAGTAAAAAATGTTCATTCAGTAAGGAAAATAAATGCAGATGACATCCTGTATCTTTACAAAATCTAAAAAAATTAAAATTTTAAAATAAAAACCGTAAAAATTTTTCCTTTTTTTTTTTTTTCCTTTTCTAGTAATCTTTTTTTTTTTTTCTTTTAATAATTCGAACCGAAATGTAGACCATAGGTGCAGAAATAATGCGGCATTGGTGCGATGCAACATTATTTTTGGAAAAGTTTAACATGGAAAGGACCAAAGTAAATTTAAATTAGCTTATCGATTTTTTTTTTCATAATTAACTCTTTTCAGTTAATTAAAAATGATTGATATTTACTTATTTTACTCATTTTCATATCCTCCAGATGTAAGTCCTAATCGATTGTTCATGAACTTGCCACATCTCGATAAGGGCTTGTGCATTATCGTAAAGTCTTATCTTGATTGCTGCCTCGAGGTGTCACAAACAACGGTAACCATTACCCATATCAAAAAATTAAAAGCATTCTGGAGGAAAAGGGAAAGCCCTAAAAAGTATTTTTGCAGGACTATGAGGCATAAGTGAAATAAATATGTTGAAATACCAAAGAGCCCTTTTTCCTTGTTCTGGTGAACTATAATAAAAGACCTATTAATATTGCTTTGAAGGTAAAATGTCACCAGACACCATTCAAATCGACGAATAAAATTGATCAGTTTATCCGTTTATGAAATGTACGTATTTTGATTAAGAGCTGTTGCTATATCAGGAAAGTCCTATCTAGATTACAGCCACACGTGGCGTTGTAAATGTACAAGATATGGCGATGATTATCCACAAATTAAAAAGGCCCTACACGAGCTACTGGCAATTAAGTTTATGAAGGAAAACTTTAGAACAATATAAAATGCATTCAATTCGTTAAAAAAAAAGTTATATTTGTAAAAAAAAAAAAAAAGTTGCACGAAAAGGTCTTAGTTTGAGCTAAATATTCTCATTGAAAATAAGTCGAATTGTATCATAATTGCTCTGCAATGTCTCTGCAATTGCGGTATTGATTAATGACTGAATATGAGAATTATCATCTGAGATTTGTTTGTAATTTTCCACCGGCCCCACGTCTCGCTGACTTTCATCCAGGGACATCCCTCCTTGCACGACTTCCGATATGGCGACCATACTTAAATCCACAGCAGGAGAATTAAAAACCATTTCCCTTTTATCGTTTTGGGCGTTCCCGAAATTCAAATCTTCGTAGGTAACGTTCATCGGTTCCATTTCATTGTGAGGGTATCTTACCGGATAAGCGTTTTCGAAAACTTTCTGTTCATGCACTTCGATTTCGTTATAGTCAGGTTCCGGCCTGTAATCCTGCGGGTTCTCGATATTTCCGATCGGTAAAAGATTGTTTTGATCCGGATTGACGTATTCTTTCCGTTCGATCATCCCTTCGTTGTAAATTTCGTTGTTGGTAAAATTTTGGGAGTCGATCACGTTCGGTTCTGTAGATTTTCCGTGTGCGGACTTGTAATGCTGCCTTAAATGCCCCGACTGACGGTAGCTTTTGGAGCAATAAGGGCACTGAAATGTTCGCTTGTTCCCATGACCTCTCATATGGCGATTTAATTCGCTTTTTCGTTTAAATGTTTTTTCACAAATTTCGCATTTTTCTTTTCGAATATCCGAGTGTTTCAATAAATTATGTTCGTTTAGAGCCGACAAAGTACTCAGAGTATCCCCGCACAATTCGCACACTACCCCCACAGAATTGTTATGTAATTTCAAATGTTTCGTGAGGTTAATTTTTAATGTAAAAGTCTTGGAACATTGTTGGCACTGGAAAATGTCTTTGTGGGTCCTCAAGTGAGATTTCAACGAGGATATCGTTAAAAATAATTTCCCGCAGGTCTCGCAGATGAGCCTGTCTTCGTAAACCTTTTCGTACTTCGATTCGGGGATTTGGATCTGGGCCTTGTCCAAATGCGACTTTCTTTTTTCGTGTTTCAACAAAGATTCCATGGAGCTAAAATGTTTGACGCAATGTTTGCAATAATAATTTTTTTCGGAAGAATGAGTGAGGGAATGATTTTTCAATTTCGTTTGTTTGTCGAATTTTTTGTCGCAGACGTCGCATTTAAATTTTGGTTCAAGCCCTTTGACCTCATGACCGTCTTTTTTATGTTTCGACAGGTCGGCTTTGGAAGTGACGGTTATGTTGCAAGTCAGACATTTGTACGTCTCGGATTTGTGAACGTTCACGTGAAACAACAACTGCTGACGCCGGTAAAATTTCATTTTGCAAATTTTACATTTGTAATTTTTTTCCGCTTCGTGGACTTGTGTGTGCTCTTTGAATTTCTCTTTCGTCGGGAGCAAAAGACCGCATGACAAGCACACGAATTTACCTTTGGAATGTTTAACTCTGTAATGGTTGTAAAGGCCGAGATGCCTTCGAAAACTTAAATTACAAAATTTACACGGGATTAAGTCTCTTTCCACCTTCACGTCCGGATGCTTCAGTTTCAGATGATTTTTATAATGTAACCACGTGCTAAATTTTTCGTCACAATACTTGCAGTTGTTGTCGTTATGCCCTACGACGTGTTTTAAATAGTGTCGTCGGTATTTGAACTTTTCCCCGCATTCGGCGCAATCCAGCTGCGCCGATTCGCATTTTCCGTTTTTTTCGTGCCTCCAAAAGTGAAGGACTTTGGAAAAGTATAACCGGCACATGCGGCAAGACATCGGAGCCTTCGGATGAGATTTGAAGTGAAGTAAAAGTTGAGCTTTGGTTTCGAATAATACAGAACAGCCTGGGCATTTATACACAGAATTTTCCTCGTCTTCTTTGTCATCCTTAATTTTTTTCCTTTTACTGACTTTAATTTTTTTAACTTTCTTTACCTCTTTTTTAACCTCTGTTTCATTTTCCTTTGTCACATCCTTTACAGTTGCTACTCGTCTCACACTTTTTCTGGTAAACATCTGCTTCCTCCTGCTTTTTTTTTGAACTTCCACCGCAGGCTTCTCCTGGTTTTCAGTCTCTAAATTTTTTTTCTTGCTTTCAAGTAATAACAGATCGTTAGAAGAATTATTATAATTCAACCAAGTTGATTTAGACAAATCTGTGGGTGAGGATTGCTCCTCCTGAACAAGATTAACCCTACTGTCGTTTGTATCATGGTAAGAATAACTGTCAGGGTAGTAATGATTAGATTTGGAATATTCAGTCTCGTGGTAAGCTTCCCTTAGGTGATTCATCCAAGGTGTTGACGCTTCTGGGAATGTCAAAGCAGCTGAATTAGTTTGATGCATTGATGCTGCTACAGATGATTCTTCCTTTGGTGCTGATAAGCCGAAATTACTGACACAGTCTTTCAGGAAACCCATGGCTTCTGATCGTTCAGGTGCATCAAGTGTTAGAACAGACTGAAGCATAAGCACCACCTGAAATATAATTCCATGAATGTACCTAATTTTCTTTTTTTACTTTGTTGACATTTAAAAATTTTTACAGGAATCAACTATGACCTCTTTCAGAGTATTATTTTTTGACATTTTAAATTGTTCTCATAATTATTTCCTTAAAAATTAAAATCCCATAAGAAAAAAAAAGTAAACAAGATACATGCCTGTTGTTTTATTTCGTTCAAAGCCATTTTATTTTGTAATAATTCCGTCTTTACATCGCCTCAAATCTTAAAAATAACATACTATTACTCATAACCCCTTTCATGTGCGTCCAAAAATTATTTAATCCTGAAATCTTTAAAAAAATTGACATATTTACAAGAAATATTTAACCTAGAAACGGCCATGTTGAATTTGCAGACGATTCATCGATTCGATATATCGAAGTACTCGGCCAATCAGAAAAAACCAAAACAAAGCTCATAATTTCTTAATTCGCGGGACAGTTACATTTTTTAACTTATTTTTTTTTGATTTAGTAAACCTTCGAAATGGGAAAGCATGAGGCAGGGACTCCGAAAGACATCGCCAACAAGATCAAAGCGAAGGGGCTGCAGAAACTTCGCTGGTACTGCCAAATGTGCCAGAAACAGTGCCGGGACGAAAATGGATTTAAATGTCATACTATGTCCGAATCTCATCAAAGGCAGCTTTTATTATTCGCCGATAATGCAGGGAAATATATAGATCAGTTTTCAAAAGAATTTGCTGATGGATATGTGGAGCTGTTAAAACGACAATATGGTATGTTAATTTTTTTTTTCTTATTGCACTTTGATCATTACTTTTAATTTTTTGTTTTCTTTTAGGAACAAAGCGAGTACCTGCTAATAAAGTCTATCAAGACTACATTTCTGACAGGCATCATTTGCACATGAACGCTACACAATGGGTGACACTAACTGGTTTTGTTAAATGGCTCGGTAGGACAGGGAAATGTGTGGTAGATGAGACTGAAAAAGGCTGGTTTGTAGCTTATGTTGATAGGGACCCGGACACGATCGCGGCACAGGTATTTACCTAGGATGAAGTTAATGAAGAATGAAGTCAAGTATTAATCTGTTTTACTTTTTAGGAAGCAAAAGCGAAAAAGAAAAAAATGGATAAAGATGATGAAGAACGGATGCAGACATTCCTTGAAAAGCAGGTTGAAAGGGGTAAAAAGGATTCCGAAACAGTAGAGTACACGGAATTAAAACGAGAAAACGAAGAAGAAAAAATTAAAATCGAATTGAATGTCTCTGCTAAAAAGGCAGAACCACTCTTTCTAAAATCCTCTGCACCGGTTTTTAAGGAATCTGTTAAAAAGCAAACACGAAAATCTGACCAACCAAGCACAAGCAAACGGAAATCAGCATTACATGACATAATGGAAGAAGAGGTGAAAAAGGAAAAAAGAAGTAGAAAAAGCAATTGGATTTGCAAAGACATTGTTGTTAAAGTCATAACCAAATCATTAGGAGATAAATTTTATAAAATGAAAGGAGTGATTGAAACAGTTAAAGATGAATATGTAGCTTATGTTAGAATGTTGGAAGGCGGAGAATTAGTTAAATTGGATCAAACTCATTTAGAAACTGTAATTCCATCTGAAGGTAGACTTGTAAAGATTGTAAACGGGGCCTATAGGGGTGAAACTGCAATTTTGAAAGAAATTCTAGTGGATAAGTTCTGTGCGACTTTGGAAATTGAAAAAGGAGCACTGAAAGGAAGGGAGATTAAAAATATTCAGTATGAAGACTTTTCGAAACTACACTCTTCTTCTTAACATCCCTTTTAAATAAGTAAGCTGTTAAACTGTGTTGATTTTATAGTGAATTACTTATACTTAAAGTTTTGATGTGCATTGAAGGGTCCAGTAAAGAGCAAACGACACAAAATGCTGAATGTGTCTAATTTGACATAATATGAACGAATTCCAATTCATCTGCACTGAAAGTATTAAATGGGGGAAAATGCAGAGAGAATTATAACATAGAGCTGTAAGATTTTTGTAATTTATCAAAATTTTTTTGTTATGTAGCAATTTTTTAATGGTGTTAATTATCCTTTTTTTAGGTAAGCAATTAATGATGCACAATCTCCAGGGAGGAAATTGCGATGGAGGATTTTCGTTGGTCAAAAATGAAGGTAACAATTTTAATTTTATGTACAGACATATTCCTACTTTGTTCGAAAGACAGGAAATTACATTTTACACATACCTAGACAATTTTTGATTTTGGATGTTTATTAAAAATTTAAAAAAGAATTAGGTTAAAGCAATAATAGGTCAAAAGTTTATATATTTTCAAAAAAAATTAAAAATGGTTGATGTCTTCCAGAATAAAACAATTCTTTTTAAAAGTCTGTCCTACTACTCAAAAAACCTGGCGGCTTTGAAGATTCTTAATAATTTCAAATCTATGGAATTTAAGCAGGAAAGGAAAACAGTTAAAAAAATTACACTTGCCAAGTACTACCTCGTGTTGAGGAAGATTAAAAATTTTTTTTGCTAAATTAATTCTTGGAATGCTCATCTGCATTGCAAGCAATTTTTCATTTTTTTTACCATTTATTATTTATAGGAATGTTTTTTAATAAAAAGTACGAGTATTAAGGAAACCAAGAAAAATGATTTGAGGGAAACAAAAAGCTGGAAAAAATTAAGTCTTAGGCCTCATATTTGCCCTGTAATTGCTATATTTTTACAAAATCCGAAAATTGCCTCATTTTGTCGAGTTTATGTAAACCGCTTTTTTAATTTATGCCCCAAATTTCTGTAGGTTTTTCACTCAAAAGATGTAATGACATGGTTTTCTGGATTATTTCTGAAATTTTTTCGCTTGAATTTTCCCTGAATACGCAGTCCGTTTAAGCCAATAAATTCAAGTTAGTTTCTCCTTTTTGTAAAGACATTTAACAAAGGTGAAATATTTCTCGAATGTGAGAATTAAAATATTTTTAATTTTTTTTTTTGGAGAGGGGGGGGGGGGGGGGGGGGTGGAGCTTCTATAAATCTTTTATATGAATTTTTTTTTCCAATTCAAAATAGACATTCTGATTACTTTTTCCATGCTAATGGAAAATTTTTCATTATATTGAGTAGGTTTTTCCACAATTCCATTTTCCAATTTCCATTATCCTGAGTAGGTTTTTCCACAATTTCTTCCCTTAAATTGTTTTCTGTAAAGCATTTTTTGACTCTGACGTATAGAGTTAGAAGAAATTATATAGAAATTAGATTTTTCTCGATAATTTTTTAACTCTGTACCTTAGAGCCAAAGCGTGGAATTCGAAAGCAAAATACCAATTATTTATGTTATGGGAAAATAAAATAAGGCCTATAGCGGCCATTTTGGATTTTTTAAATGGAACGTTTTATCATTGATTGAGGTATTAAAAATACTTCTTCGCTAATCTCCCATCCTGTCAGGAAGATACCGTCAATTGTTCTGAATTTCTCCTGAAACAAGTTTTCTTGTTTCACTTTCCGGAAATTATTTCTCCTAAATTTTCCAAGAAATATTTTTTCCGGAAACGTTTTTAAGTACTCCATTTGGCTGGTGTATTTTTTTTAACTTTTTTCCTATTTGTTTAGGAATTCCTTTGAATTTGAATTCAAATATTACCTACTTTGCTGGGAAAAATTAAAAAAAAAGTTTTTCTTTTATTTTTCCGGAAAAATTTTTTATCAAATGTTTCTCAGACACATTTTCCGTAAAAATTTTTTTCTTCAAAATTTTCAGTTCGGTTTTTACGTTGTTTATTTATTTATTTTATTATTTTTTTTTTTTATTTTATTTTTTTTTTTTTTTTAACAACTCCACTGCATTATTTTTGTTTTTTTCTCCAGTTTTGTCCCTATTTTGGGCCCCACTCGTCGTGAGTGTATATTTGGCTAAATATGTCCTTAACATACGAAAGCCGAATATAAGAAGCCTATAAATTGTTACATTTAATAACACGTTGTTTACGAAGTCCTGCATCATCGTTCGCCCCCTACGCATCAGCGCCAGGGCAAATAAACGCATAAATGGAAATTGAACTTGAAACGAACCGGAAAATAAGTATTATTCTTTTTTTTTTTTTTTTTCTTTATTTATTTATTTATACTTCCGGATAACGATTTCCGCGTGATAACCAAACGAAATTAAAAATACCGTAACTGAAGTATGAGAATAATGAATGCCAAGGGAAGGTTACGAGATTGTCTGCGTTCGGTATGAAAGGTCTTCGTATTAAAGTCAGTGGTTTACCTTTAAAAAAAAAAATGTTTGACGAATTCGGCACCGGAAGTAAAAAAAAAGCAAGATCGAAAATCATCAAAAGCGTCGGTCGATTAATCACATCCGACGGTACAGGTGAATGCGTTCCGATCGACGGCCTTGCGACGGTGAAGGGGTGGGTGGTGGCTTCTAAGAAAGAAAAAAAAATTGGAAAATTTTTATATTTAAACGATTGCATCATCGTTTTAACAAACTCCATGACCTATCGTTTTGTTATTTAGATTTTCTTAATTAATATGCTAAATTTTCCGATTGTTAAAAAAAAAATGATTAGCACATGCAGGATTCTTTCAAAAGAGACACTTCATCTGTATTCAGAAAGGGGGACTTCCAAAAGGAAAAAAAAAAAAGTTCTTCCAGTTGCCAATAAATGCAGTAAGGACAAGGAGAAGGACCATTGGTCGACCTTCGATTGAATCGCTATTGTACACTCTTCAAATTATTATTATATTCTTGAATTAGGTCAGTGTCGTTTTATAATAGGAGCGATCTTTGGGATCATGTTGTGTCGCGCATACGTCATTCCACTTGCTCTTTTTAAGGATTTTATGCGCAATTGGCTTTTTAAAATCTTACCTTGTTTCGTTTTTTTTTTTTTCCTTTCTGTTTATCGATATGCGTCATGTTTGGAGATCAACGCTCCGACTTAATATAATTTGGATATCGTCTATGATTTTTAAGAGTCGAAGGTCATCCACTTTTTAAAAAGAAAGGTACGTTACGAATTTCGCGAAGCCAAACGAATCGTTTTATTTTTTTTAAGAAATGAAAATGAAAATTCCGAGTAAAATTTTTACAAAGAGTTTTCAACTTGCAATAATCGCATCTCAGTAAAACTTCATTGGTTACAATATCGCCCACCGTGACTTAAAAGACTTTTCCAGAAGTAATTCATTATTGGAGTGACCTTTGCTGGAGTTTAAGCTAAAAGTCCTCATAATTTTTTTTTTTTTTTTTTTTTTTTTTTTTTTTTTGTTAAAAAAAAAATGATTTTAGATATCTCGGGGGGGCGTGGTTGATGAAAACACCTTATAATTAAAATAGACATTTTTGGTAAATAAAAATTTAACAGATTTTTTTATTAAAATAAATATATAAATTTAATTAAATAAATAAGTGGTACCATTTAATTAATTAATTAATTTACATAAATTATGTAATTACATTAATTACATAAAGCTAATACGATTTCGGTTAACCATCACCGTACTAAATTTAAAAACTTAAAAAAAAAGAAAAGTAAGATTGTCATGACACAAACTTAAAAAACTAAAGCAAGAAAATTAAGTCCATTAATTACCCTAAAAATATATCACAGCACATAGGTTTTTTTTTAAATTTTTGTTCAAAAACATTTTTTAAGCTAAAAATTATATAAATTAAGAGAAAACTTTTTTAATACTTTTTTCAAAAATACCCCTTTCTCGTTAATTAATATAATATTAATGTCTTAATTAATTAATTTATGACTTAAGTATAATATCTCAGTGGTAAAGTATAACAAAAAAAAAAAAAATAGGAATTCGCGAAAATTTCGGTGGTTGTTTTAAACAACAAAAAAATGAGAGCTCTTGGTATAAGATTTGATCGATTAATAAAATTAATTTTTTTTTATTTTTTACTTAAATTAAATTAAACTTAATAATGTCAATATTTATTACAATATCAACTTTCGTATTTTATTTACAATGTAATTTTTTTTTTTCCATAGAAATGGAAAATTTTAACTTTTAAGAGTATTTTTTCTCTCGGTAACTGATTTTGTCTACTATTTACAATGTTTTTAGTATGACTTATTAATTTTTTTGACTTGATGTTTTGAGCCGGAAATTATTTCATGAACAAAAAATCAGTCGGAAAGTATAAGGGGGGATTGCAGGGAAGTGGTAAACGGACGAATTTGAAGATGTTGAAGTGGCTGCTTTTTATCTGAAAAACAATGACTATAAATGCCAGTTTGATTTATTCAAAATTTAAATTCGTCTGCTTACTCCTTTCCTGCAACACATTTGACTAGTTACTTTAAAATGGAGACCTTATTAAAACAGCTTTTTCATTTTTTTTTTTTAGTTGGAAGTTTAAGGGTTGGTAGAGTAAGATGATATCCAAGTGTGTAATCGCACCATGAAAATATTATTGCTACAGATTTTGCGGGTGACTTTTTAAAGATTTTTTGAAATCGTCATAGTTTTTCACGATGCTTCCTTAACATTTTTTTTTTTTTTCGGAAATTCAATACTAAATGCTAAAAAAATTGTTATTTGCATTAAAATTGCGTTCAAAATCTTGAAAAATGTACGAAAAATGTATGTTTTTGGATTAATCACCATTTTAAGCTAATAAAAAGTACGTGTAGTGAATTTTTCAGTTTATTAAGTTTTAAGTTATGATTTTTATCGAGATAATTATTTAAAATGTGTGAAAATTGAATAATTTAAAACAAATGGCAAAAATTAATTTTTGTAAGTATTTTTTTCTGGGGTCTTTGTTTGTTTAACGTATGAAGAGTGATTTAAAAAAAAATAATGAAATTGAGTAAAAAAATTGGACCCGGTCCATGAAAGCCCTGTTACAAGAAGACCATTTTCATGATATTGCTACAATACTTAAAACGTTCTTCTTACAATTTGATTTTTTATGGCATTGATTTTTGAGCTACAAAATTGTAATGAAATAATTATAATTTTATGGGCATAAGTGCTGACAGTAATTACCACATCAATTTTTCCAAAATAACTAGTTAGGCACTGATATCCGAAATTACTGCACTAAATCGTTTACTAAGCGACAGATCCAAAAAAACAAACGATTAAAATAAATAAAAATAAAACAATAAAAATTAAAAAATAGGGCGAAACTTTAATTTGAAGACATAACGTTCTGACAGAACATAACGTTCTGACGCCCAAGTAGTGATATTTTCCGGAACTGAACTGTCTCTTAGTACGATCAAAATTTTAGTTGAAAGTTAATGGTAATACGTGGAGTTAAGAAAAATTTAATCAAAAATCCTGGAGTGTCCCAATTTTAAGGGACTAAACCTTTTTATTTTCATTTTTTTAACAATTTTAATTTGTAATTTCATCATGACTAACGACAAATGATGAGAGCAGTTAATGCATTTCCAGGCTTTACCATAGGGCTGCCATAAATTCCCTGAGAATAATTTCAGACCCCACCCTATCCTTCCCCTCACTATAGTAAATTTTTAAAATCAAATGCTGATATGGCAAACCCCAAAGAGGAGAGGCAGGATATGGGTGCATCCCTTTCCCGTTAAAAAAAAAATTAATGGGATTACAGTAATTATTAATTACCTATTAAGTAATTTATTATTAATTACTTAACCACTAATTATTAATTACTAAGTAATTACCATTTTTTTTAAAATGTTGGTCTTCATTAAAAAAAAAAAAAAAGTTCGAAAAAATTAAAAAAAAAATATCCTGCGTTTGAAATTTAAGTCATGTTTTAAGGTTTCGCTTCCCCCCCCCCCCCCGAAAAAAAATGCTGCATTTGTTTTTGCAATGCTGCATTTTTTTTAACTTTTAAATCTGTAAATAATATTTTAAAAAATTCTAATCTCAACTGAAGCCTGAAACGCAAAAAAAACATCACTTTTTTTTTTTAAATTAAAGCTAAAGCCTATAGTTTTTTTAAAAAATATTTTAAATAAATTATTCTATAAATTACTATATACAAATGCTTAATTAATATTTTTATTAAAAAAATTTTATTATCAATGTGCGTTCGTTTAAAACTCATAAAAACTTTCACAGAAACTTTTAAAATCCTATAATAAAAAAAAGTCCTAACGTCAAGATGACATGCACGATTTTTCAAAAAAAAAAAAAAAAAATCCAAGGTGATAAAAAAGCTTTTTCACTCAACCTTCTCGGAGAAATAAAAAAAAAATGTAAATATTGCCTTTGACTTATAACTGAATCATGTGGTTCATGCACCTCATTTATTCAAACCATGACGTAATATTATGGCATACCAGTTCACGATAATTAAAAGTCGAGGATTAATTTCGTAATCGATTGTTTTTTTCAAAACTAAAAGGGGATAAAAAAAAAATTTTCTTTTGTATTAGGCCCCGAATCCTTTGGAGCCGTCCGGGCCCTTAGGCATTCTCACGACGTTTTCAGGCATGTGGGGCGGACAGGAGGTGAGGCAAGAGGAAGGAACGGTGAAGGAGGATCGACTTCCAGAATGTGTTAAAGGATGATGCTGGTGGTCGCAACCGGGATTGGACCCGAAGGAGGATCGCCTGGATAAATCTATAATGTCTCTGGAACTGCTTCTAGATAAAAACGGAGGGACAAACACATCGGAACTTACTGAGTCTCTGCTGAACCTGCGGTAATTGTTACCGGATTCGGAGGACACGCTATCACCGCTGAATCTCCTGTGCATCCCGCCTTCGCTCCCGGACAGTGAATCCCTGCTGAATCTGCGAGCGAGTAAATTGTGGCGGGTGAAGGAACCGGAGCTTTCGGAGCCGGAATCCCGGCTGCATCTCCTCACGGAGGACAAACAGCACGGGCTTTCCGTGCCGGAGTAACGTCGATTCGGGATTTGATATCCGTTTTCTTGAGCTTCTCGAGTGATGGAAAATCTTCTGTAACTCCCGGGGACCGGAGAATCGTAGCCGGAGCCGGAGCTGGAATATCTCCTCTCGCAGTGGTTGCAACAGGAGCACGGGGGTCGGTACTCCCTGCAGCCGGAATCGGTTCCCGAATCACGATTCGTGGAAAATCTTCTTTGAAGTCTCGAAATGTCGGACGGGCGGGTAGGATGCGGGGAGGAGGAACGTCTTTGTCGCAATTTCGATTCCGCTTCCGCTTCGGAACTGCTTTGACAGGACGAGGAAAATTCCCCTTCCGCGACTTTGCTCACTTTTTTGTTTTGGGGGCGTTTTTTCCTGTCGGCGGACGGGGGCGCGTTCAACTCCACGATTTTCAGTCCTTTCATGCTGGTGCGCCAGTCGGTGTCTTGCTTTTCGATGGCTAATTTCGCGGATTCCGTCCTGTCGAACTCGATCAAAGCCGACACGCACCCGTTCATTTCCGGGTGTTTGTTGGCGAAGGAGCGAACGTCCGCCGGGACGGGATTCCCCGGCCTTAAAATCCTAATCAAAGCGATTTCCCCGCATCCCCTGAACAATTCCGCGACGCTTTCGATCGTGGGCTTTTCCATGGGCAAATTAATGGCCACGATGGTTCTGCTCGGGGTCGTTTGGTCGTAGGCCGGAAGCGGGTCCACCCTCCTCAATTTCGTTTTGGCTTCGTTGATCTCGAGTTTGGTCGACCTTTGCAAGGCGTAAGCGACGACCCTCCAGTCTTTGGCCAAATGTTTAACTCGTTTAAAACTAGAAATCAATTTCAAAGACACGTAACCCTCTTTGTTGCGTTTCACGTGTTTCAACAAAAATGCGTCCTTAGTTATGTTCACATCCGAAAAATAAAATTCTACTTGAGCAACGATTTTGTTGGCTAATTCGTCGTCCGGAGGGACGAAAGGCGGTTCGTCTTCTTCGGATTTTTCCACGTTTTCGATTTTTTCGACGGGAGCCACCTCGCAACCCGAATCTTTGGCGTTGCAATCGCTCCCCCCGTCAGACGTGTCGTTATCCCCTAAATGCTCCTGCTCCAAATTCTGTTTCCCGGAATCATACGACAGGGATATGTCGCTGTCGTTGCTGGCCAAACTGTCGGACGTATCCAATTTTTTTAACGTCGGATGCGGGAGAGCCGTCCCCCCTAAAACCTCCTCCATATCGGATTCCTCTATCTTTGCAATTCCAAAGCGGACGAAACCGCTTCGATCGCGGTGGATTTTCAACAATCGAAGACATTTTTTTTTAATAAAAAAAATTTTTTTTTATTTGTTGTTCCAAAATTCCCCGCACTAAAAAATTGAACAAGTTTTAATTTAAAAAAACGAAAAAAAAACTATATATCCATAATTGTGGGTTTCCAAGGAAGTTCAGTCGCTGAATTCCATCTGAAGTTCACTACAGTTTTTTTTTTTTTTTTTTTTCAACCGCCGCGTACCCACTTTTTTGTTCTTCAGCACGTGCTAACACGGTGCGAGATTGAAAGTAGACACGGAATGGATTGTGAATCTGTGCAAAAACGAATTCAACTGTGAAGTTTCAATGTCAATCCCCGGTCTTTTATAACATTTTAAAACTCACTTGTACAACTTCTAAGGTGAGCGTGTTTACCTTATTGCCGATTCCAAATCGGAAGGAAGTATTTAATAAAAAAAAAAAAAAAACTGTTTTCAGACCGGCTGTTCTTTGGTGCCTGCTTTTTTTAGCTACGATCAATATCCATCGGGTTATTTTAAATAGCTTTTTTTTTCGTTTCCGGAAAAGATTACATCATTCTTCTTTCTTTTTTAAGAAGCCCCAAAAGTTATGTTTGTCTTACGTCGCGTGTCGGGGGCTGTTTTTTGTTTACATTTTGCTCGTCCTTCGATCGGTATATGCATGCAGAATGAGAAATCGAGATTTTTCCCTGTTGCTTCATGGTGTTTGGATTGGGGGGAGGGTAGGGTAGGGGGGATTTCTTTGGATCACTGGGTCGGTATGTTGGCAGTTTGTTTTTAACGGAAATCCCGGAGGATGGAAGAGGTCGAGGCCGTTTGGGTCTTAGTTTTTGCACAATTTTTTTTAAAGAACCGTGGAAAGTTTTGGGCACGTGGTTTTTGGTGTTTTTATGCAGTTTAGATTTGTTTGTTTACGTTTGGTTGTGTACAGTTCAAAAATCCTCTCCAGTTTGCGTTTCTTGAATTGTGGCATGTAAAAGTTCATTTTATCATAAAAGTTAGACCTGGAGTGCAGCTTCTTTATGTCCTCGTTAGTGAAAGATCGGTTGGGTCTAAGGGGTCATTCTAATATTACTTAAGCATGATTTGGTTAATTTCGACCCCCTTTATATCGTTTGAACGAATAAGTGATGCAAAAAGTGTGTAAAATTTTAAAAAAATGTATGGTATTATTTTTGTATCATTTATACAAACACTAGCCGCTTCGAGGGCGCTTCGCGCCCTCTACGCGTCTAGTGCTTGGCCTTCCTCATTAGGAAAAAAAAAAAAAAAACTGAATGATATTTTTTCCGGTTCTTCAGCTGTTTGCGTGTAATTGGACCTACAGCCTTAATTTTGTCTGAGTATATACCGATTTTTTGAGGGGTCAGTAAGTACCGCGAACCTTGTATTCCGCCACTCAGTAACGCAAAATACTTGGGAAATAAACGAAAAAGATAGAAACTGAGATCGGTTTTAATTTTTTTTTCTTGGACTCTCTTCTCAAAAAGCATGCAAATTTACATATGTAACAATAAATTTGCCGCAGAAGAGTTAGTTTAAGGTAAAACACCCAAAGCCAGAACAGTCACCAAAAACCTGAACAGTCTATAAGCTAAACCCTATTTCCTTCTACGGACATGCGTGTTTAGCTTATGACCTGTTCAGGATTAGGTGCCTTGAACAGTCTTTGGGTCAGGCTTTGGGTGTTTTACCTTATGTAAATCCATTTTTCTAAGGTTGCTATAAGTTGTTAACTTGCATGCAAATCCCTAGATTTGTATAATTTTGCGGAAAGTTGCATGTTCTCAAAACCTCTATCTTCAAATTACTTAAAAGCAAGGGGTAAAAACTTTTCTTGAGCGCCTATGTTTAGCTTATGCAAGCTCAGAAAAGGAAACGGAAACGCTTCTTTTGCTCCCATAAGCTAAACATTACAAACGGAAAGGTCATTTTTGCTAATTTCACCCCCTGCCTAAAAGGATTTTAGAGGATACGAAGGTAGAGGTTTCGAATTAAACTTCTCTATTACAGCAAACTTATTGTTGCATAAAAAACGAATTTCATATAAATTATCTTTTTAAGAGAGCTGGGGGAACTGTAAACAATCAAATTAGCGAAATTCATTGCCTTACTCGGCCGCACTAAAATTTCACCTCCCAGTATGTAAGTTTGCAAGCTATCTAGGTTTGGTCTCGAATACCCAAATCTGCGGCTTTCAGGCTCGCTGGAAGGTACGAATCAGTGTTTCCTGTAGCTGCGTGAGATAGATGACAAAATGAACGGAGAAGGAAAGAAATAGAAAAAGAACCTGTTTTCCTACATTTTTGGGATCCACATAATTTTTTGGGGATTGGATTTTGTTGTGTGTTAGCGAAGACAATCGCTTTTAATAGATTTTGAACTGGAAATCTTACAAACCCGAGGCTGGAGAGGGGGGGGGGGGCAGAGTACATGGTATCCCTAGACCTTCTTTTTGCAAAATCTATTTTTGCAATAAATTTTCCCGAAGGGTTCAATTTATTTATTTATTTATTCATTTTTTTTTTTTTTTTTTGTGAGAGTGGACAATTCTAAGGGTTAAAGGATAAAAAATATTTGCATAATTTTGTTTCTATACTGAACGAACTGTATCTGCCGCTGGAGCCGTTGGAGGACCTTTTTTTGTATTAAGATGAATGCGAGAGTAAAAAAAACGCCAATCATTTGGTATTCTCACCAAGCTGTTTTTTTCTTACGGGGTGTTACATGTTGAGATCTGTTTCTACGCTCAAACAGGGTAGGGTTATCCAAGGACCCCATAATAAAAATTCGAAAGTTTTCATGGCAAGCTATAGAAATAAAAAATGACTGGATAAGAAAAATAAAGCAAAAGCAGTTTTTTTTTTTTTTTTTTTTTTGTGAGAGTGGACAATTCTAAGGGTTAAAAGGATCAGAAATATTTGCGTAATTTGTTTCTATACTGAACGAACTGTTACGAACTGAAACGAACTGAATGATCTTATAAAAATGTATCTTCTCCCAAATAAACCACCTAAGAATTCATAATTCAGAATTTTGTTGTTCAGATGCAGTATAACCTTTCTCCCGGTAATACTGCATCCTATCTCTCTTTTTTTTTGAAGTTCATTTTATTGCAGGGACGAATTTACAAACTCTATAGGCCATTCTGCATTGTGTTCAAGGGGGCTTTCACAACTGAGGGCCATGGGCGGATCTAGAATTTTTTTCTAGGGAGGGGGGGGCTAAGAATAGAAAAAAAATTTCTGGGGCGGGCTAAAACTATTCAGGCCATATAATTTTCAAAATTCTAGGGGGGGCTATTCTGCTTCCTGGGTGAGGGCTAGGACCCCTCAGCCCCCCCTAGATCCGCCCATGCTGAGGGCAGTGGCGAGCCATTAGGCTCCTCAGAATGCCGAACACACAAAAAAAAAAAAAAAAAAAAAAAAAAAAAAAAAAAAAAAATGAAAAAATTTTAAAAAAGTACTTGCTTAGAGCGTGTTTTTTTTAGGTTGAAAAATGAATTAGTACGTAATATAGTTCCCCGATTTCCAAAAACCGAACATTTTACCGCTCCTGAAGCGTTCTGGAAACCTTTATGCTAGTAGAACAGATTTTAAAATTTAAAGAAAAAAAAAGTTCCTGTATCTTTCTGTTGCAAAAATTATTAAATGATTTCTTTCAGTGGTAAAGAGGGGCTTCAGAATTCGGGGACGGAGAAGAAACTACCGGGAGAAAATGCTGCTGAGATTAATATGCGACCTCTTGATAGAGGGAAATATGAAAATTTAAAAAAAGAAGTCGAAAAGTTATGTTGACATTATTATTAGATCCAATGGGAGGGGTTAAAAATTCGGGAAAAAGGGAGGAAAAAAACAGCAGAAATTTTAACAAAGTAAAAAGTAAGAAATCTTCTACATTTTGGCACGGCCGTTTGGCTTGGTGTTGAAATAATTATAAGTTACCATTGAGGTACTAAGTAATAATAAGCAATATTTATACAGCAGTCATAAAAATCGTAACATTTTTTTTACTTAACACGAAAAGGGTGGCAGATAAAAGAAGGAAGCAATGGAAAGAAATTAAAATGACATTCAATTACAATAAAGAGGAAAAAAAAAAAAATTGCAAATTCAGGCATCGTACCCGTAATAAAAAAAGGTTCTTTTGTATGACTTCCAACAACAACTCGTCGCAGGTATACTTTTTTTTCCTTATGGGGATTTAACATGGTGTTTCGCTTTTTTCGCCGTATCGGGAAACTGGATGGACCCGGAAAAGCGAAACTTTTTCAGGTTCCTAATCACACGGGAATCTGGCAGGGGCCGGAATTTCACGGCGATAGGCCTTACGGTTCCCGAGATAACGACATACCCGAACTCTCATTTTAAGTCGGAGGCGCGGACAACGATATAACTTATGCTAAACCCTGCTTATGTTAAAAAACGGGCGCGTCGCAATATTTCAAAGGACCTTGGGTCTCTTCTTAGTATAAGGACGAATTTTTGGAATTTACTTCTAAGACGACTGGGGTTGCAAACGATTCGGTTTACGGAAAACGGGTCGCATTTTAAAAGACAGAGGAACAGTATTTTCCAAGCGGTTTCGTCGGAACTTTTTATATTATGTCAAGTCTTAATTTCTTATGGGATTTAACACGGGGTTTGGTCTGAATTTTTCGGCTTCCTATTTTATATATATAGATTTGGGCATGCATAATTTTTATAAATTTTATGCATATTTTTTTAAGCATCAAAATTTGAAAATCCATAGTTTTTGCAAAATTTATGCATAATTTTTTTAACCTTTTGCGGGCGGGTGTATCATATTTGATACAGTAGCGATTTAATGTAAAATAATTAATTCAACGATGCTGTATTGACTTATTTCTGTTGGTATGAGGTCGAAACAATCAAATCTTGAAATTTTAGTAAAATTTAAGTTCCTATGTTTAGCTTATGGGAGTATTATTACTTAATTAGAATATTAATTAATGGCATTTAAAATTATATTTTTAATAATAATGCAAATAAATATGATACAAACTACTGCAATATGACCAAAATTAAAAATTGTGAGTTGACATGTTTATCATATGACGAATTTATTCCTCCCATACTTAGCTTATGGAGCTAAGATAAAATTAAACTTTCAGAAGCGAAATATGACAAAAAAATTTCATAAGCTATAAATTTTGATATCAATATAGATTCTGAGACTTGTTATCTTGATTTTACTGCATTTTATACTTCAGCTATTAGTTTTGAGCAGGCTGCACAGCTGTCCTATATGTCCTATATTTCCTATATTTTGACAAACGTCCTATATATCCTATATTTGTCCTATATTTTAAGCATGTCCTGTATTTTTGGGAGTTTTTAACTTTAAAATAGCATAAAAGCAATTTTTTCGTAGTTAAAATTTATTTTCTGAATAATTTTTTAAAGGGGACGTTTTTTCACAATGAAAAAATTACCCTTTACTCAATGATGCTTTGCTGTAACTCATTTGATGTGAAAAAAGCATTTAAATTTATTTTTTTGTTGATGAAAAGAAATTTTTTTGAATTTTGTTATTTTATTTAAAGCGAAAAAAAGAAAAAAATATTGTAAAGTGAATGGTGAATTGAAGTTTTTGTCCTATATTTTTTCAAAACTTGTCCTATATTGTCCTATATTTTTTCAAAATTTGTCCTATATTTTTTCAAAAAATGTCCTATATTTTTTCGACGAGGCGCTGTGCAGCCTGGTTTTGAGGGATTTTTGTAAGATTTAATTAAAAATATATTTTTTCTCATAAGCTAAACATAGGCGGCCAAATATTTTTTTAGCTTTATTAACTGCCTCTATGGATCATACTATATCAAAATATTGCCGAAAAAGACCAAACTGAATCTACGCCCCTAACGCTTCTAAAGAGAAAATAGGCTTCCGACAGCAAAAGGTTAAGAATGAAAATCTGGATATGCATTATAATTGCATAACTTGTACATAATTTTTTCAAATTATGAAACTGGTAAATTTGCAAATATTATGCTTATTCAACTTTTCTTCTAATTTATGCATACTTACTTACGCAAAATATACATAACTTAATGCAGTTTTTGAAGTGAAACTTCTTTAGGATCGTTGGGAGTAAACTTTTGAGCCACACGAAAATTTACGTAACTCGCAAAAAATGACGTGCAATTCTCAAAAGTTTGATTTTTCATGCAGTTTTCAGTTTACAATTCTCATGTCAAGAAATTGGTTGTGAAAAAAAACATTTCCTCAGTTTTTTATAACAAACTTTCATGATGTTGAAAACTTTCAGGAAAGTAAAGAAATTCTCTTAAAAAGAGAATTTAAAGGGGGTCACGTGGACTAATATTAAGACTTTTCAAGTGGCGATTTTTCCGTGGCGATTCAAAACAAATTCTGGGTAACATTCAAGAAATCAAAGTAAACCCAAAACAAATCTCCTCTTCAAGAAAAACAAGAGTTAGAAGTTTTACTTCCCTTCTTTAATGAGTTTGCGTAGCTGGACTCACTACTGTTTTCATGTATATCAAATTTTTGTATAATTTATAGGGGTCGTACATAAATTATGTAAGCACATTTAGGGGGGGAGGGGGTCCAAGTTTGACATCTTACTGATAAGCTAAGCATAGGCGAAATGGGATAAAGCGCGCAAAATGGGCCTAACCCATGCTTACGTAATTTATGCATGACGCCATACATGATTTTCATATAATTTATGGATCTCTTTTTCCTACAATTTTCTACGATTTCAGCTTCATCTCCCACTCAAAATTGGATGTATTATCACGCGTCAATTTATTTTCCCTATTTTCCCTTCCCAACTCTTATCAGCAAAAATAAGCAATTCCGAGGCTCTTCTTAATATTCTTACTTAATACTTGGGAAGCGTTCAAGTATTACATAAATCTTTTTTTCGGATTTTCCGACCCTCCCCCCTTTAACTTACGTAAGAGTTTCGCTGACCCCTCTTTTTTTCTTTACCGCCAATTTTAAAAATGTCTTGCAGAATAAAAAAATAGAAAATAGATATTTCCTTAAAATTTGAGTAGCTAAATTTTTTTTTTTTTTTTTTTTTTTTTGAAAAGGTGGCAAATGGAGGGGTGCCCATTTTTCACATTAAATTTGAATTTTTTTTAAACAATAAATAATAATAAAAATTCTTACGTAAGATCTTTGGACCCCAACCCTCCCCCATGTAAGAAATCGCAAGAATTGCTTGCACCCTTCCCCCCCCCCCCCCCCCCCCCTTCCGGTCTTACGTAATACTTGAACGCTCTCCCTTCGAGTATCAGACATAAGTATTTCGAACTTTAGAACATCTTTAGATTTCCTAAAAGGTCCATGCCGTCTTTTTAAGGAGGCTCTTCTTTTGAGAAGGTGACAAATGGAGGGGTGCCCATTTTTCATATTAAATCTGAATTTTTTTTTTTAACAATAAAAAACGACGAGAGCTTTCAAAAATTCTTCAAATTAACATTTTTAAACTTTAATTATCTAGTATGTTTGATGACGTTAAAAAAAAAAGACTAAAAAAAGTGAAAATAGATTTTGAAGGATTTTGAAAAGAAAAATAAAGAACGAATAAGGAGAAGAAGAGGAAAAAAAAAGAAGTTAAATAAATCCTAAATATAATATTGGAAAGGAAAATACTGATACAAGAAGAATGAGAATAGACGCATTATTATTTTGTTTTCTCAGAGAAGAAGAAACCTTGGTGAAAAAGACTCTCAACTAGATTTTTAACAAAACCAGGCCTTCCTGCTTAATTTACGGCGTTAATCATGATTCATTGTGATTTTCTTCTACATTTTCCTCGTAGACCGCGGAATTTTTATTGTAGTTTTCTGAAAAATGTGGTAGCAGTTTATCTTTCAACTTATTTTGATTACGGTATTAGATTTTATATAATAGGTTTTGATCTTCTGCTTTGCTTTGGGTACAGGGCTGTACCCAGCTTAAAGTTTCGAAGTTTCAAAAGTTTCAGTCTCAATAAAAATTATGTATACATTTTGTAAAAAGCATGCTATTCAAATTTTGGTAACTTAAAAAAAAAATATGCATAAACTTTGCAAAATCTGGGCAATCCATGTCAGTGGTGCAAAAATAATACATTTTTTATACAAATTTTTTGCATTCATTTTTCAAAGATTTTATACACTTTTTGCATCACTTTTTCGTACGGGCTGTCAATTCGTGAAAAAATACTGACCAGTTCCATCTTCAATCGCTTACTTCAATAATTTCAAAAAAAAAAAAAAAATCAATTCATTTTTTATTAGGTTCAATTTTCCTACTAAAATTCTTTCCCTAATTTTATTTTCCACAAAAATCAGGAAGTATTTTAATCTCCTTTAATCTCATGCTAATTCCCCAAATTAAGAAAAAAAAAAATTAAAACAAAATCATTTAAGCGCCGCCATCCTTGGCCTTGCTATGAAATTAACAAAAAAAAAATTTTTTTCCAGGCCGCAAAAGAAAAATGAGAAAAACGAACGAGTTTTCATTTTTGTTGTTGTTGTTGTTTTTTATTTTTATTTTTTTTCTACTTCGGTGTTCGACCTTCCTTAATTTCCTCAAGCGGTCGCGGGGATGGCTTCAATTAATGGGATTAAATTTTATCGATACTTTCACATAACCAAGCTGAATTACATCAGAACCAGACATGTAACCATCCGTAAGCTTCTTTAAAAATTTAGGTCATAGAAAAATGTGTATTACATTATCACATGAATTTTTTTTTTTTTACGTGCGGTCAGTTTTAATGATAAGACGGGCACTAATTAAATCCATTAACCCAGATCCGCGCGAAAGCTTTCCAAAGGACGACACTTTTTTTTTTTTTTTTTTTTTTTTTTTTTTTTTTAATCCGACCAGAACTTCGAGGAAAAAACAAAAGGCGTGAGTTTATAAAATGGACCATTACTCGGAAGTTGTTCCAAAATATAATAATGCTAAATAAAGGATGAAGTATATGGCAACCTTGATGAGCTAGGTTGCCCGGAAGAGAGACTGAAAATGCGAAAAGATCATTTGAGACTACATGTTGTTCCGTAAATGGGACAAGGACTTTCTTGAACTTTTTTTTTTTTTTTTAGCTAAGTCAATCAGACAACGCGTTATCAATACAAACGAGTTGTTTTTTGAAGGGGAAATGGTCCCGAAAAGCCCTATTCATTATTGTTATTTTATTTTTTTTTTTTTTAAATATTTTCCTCTTTCCTTGTGAGGTATCGATCCGTTCAATGACGTTAAAAGAGCTTTCCACGATTTACTTCCTTGCCAACGGGGAGAGTAGGAAAAAAAAAGTAAAAATTCGCATCTGATTTTCGCAAAGGTTAAATGAAGCATGAGTTCATGATAAAAAAAAAAAATAAAGATGCGTTTTTGGAGATTCCAGGGACGAATTGCGAAATGCTTAACAAGGTTTAATTTTTATGCCTACACTGAAATTTTTCTTATATGAATTATATTTTTATAAAATCCGATGGTTGTTAAAATTGCTTTTGGGCTCAGGCAGTTTTTTGACCTCCGTAAGTCAATGTCGATGCCATATGATTGAGAAGCATAAAAATGATTTGAATTTAAATCAAGAATTTTAGAAACGATGGAGGAAAATGAGCGATGGAAAATTCTGGAAAATTATTTTTAACTGCACAAAAAAATTTATTGTTTCAAATTTATAAAATAATGAAAATTATTCATCAAAATTTTTGCTGAAAAAAAATTTAACGCAATCTCCTGTTTTTTTTTTTTTTTTTTTTTTTTTTTTTTTTTGCAAATTAAAAAAAAAAATTATGGTACAGATCTTCTGTATGAACTCTTAAAACCCATAAGCCGAGTAATATAATATTTAAAAAATAATAATAAAATAAATAAACAGGCTCGTTGTTCTAGGTCAAGGAGCTCCGCTTTTTTTTTTTTTTTTTTTTTTTTATCGGTTCGTTTAAACGCTCGGTACTTTGTCTTAGTAAATTCATTTTAATAATATTGTTTTAGTAGATTAATCAAAGGCTATAGCGAAAAACAAATTGTTTTCCTTATTTTAAAATATGTACATATTATTTTTTTTTTTTTCTTCAAAATTGAAAACTTTTTACGAACCGACGAAACACGGGCGGTTCTGCTCACGACCTAATTTTTTACGATTTGGTATTTCATCAAACTGGATTTCACTTTTAGAAAATTTTAAAAAAGGAAAAAAAATTAAAAATAAAAAAATCTGGAAAGCGACATAAATTTTGTTTATTAATTCCCCGTTTTGGGAAAAATTATTGTAATTAATATGAAAAAAATTAATACATGTTTCTGTAAATACTGTTTCAAGATAAAAATTATTGTTGTTGTATATTTTAAAACTAAAAATGAAAGAGTTCGCAAAAATCAATAAATAATACTAATATAATTATACTAATACTAATATTGTGCATTAGCTAAACATAGAAGACTCGTTAAAAATAAAAGTAAAAAGAATTTTAGTTTTTATGAAAACCGTGAATTTATTATGGAAGTGTTGATGAACTTTATATGTTTAGCTAATGAAGAACGTAAGATGGATCATGCAAGCAAGATTTCATATTTATAAAAATGACTTTATAACTATGGTTTTGTTTTCTGAATTATTGATTTTTGCGAACTCTTTCATTTTTAGTTTTAAAATATACAATAACAATAGTTTTTATCTTGAAACAATATTTACAGAAACATGTATTAATTTTTTTCATATTAATGATTTTTCCTAAAAATGGGAAACTGATATACAAAATTTATGTCACTTTCGGGATTTTTTTACACAGTAAAAAATTTTATGTCAAAATCAACATAAATCAACATAAGCAGGTCCACATAATTTTTATGTTGTTTTTGTTTTATGTTTGCCTTATTGGAGAAACAACATAAAAAATTTATGTGGGCCTCTTAGAACATATTTACATAATATTTTTTACTGTGTATACTTTTAATTTTTTTCCTCGGAAGCTGCTATATCCTGTTATACCGGAAACTGATATAATTTCGGAGTATATCAATTTCTGGGTCCCCACCGATGCCGATTGGACTGACCCTTATTTTCCGAATATTTGAATTTCTGTGAACCTACCTCCTAATCCTTTTACAGTAACCGAAAGAAGATTGCCTGGATTTTTTCCAGAATTTTTGGACGTCATTTAGCCTTGTCTCCGGGGACCTAAAAATTTCGAAATTCCCGTAAAGGTCGAAAAATCAGAAATTTTATTTTTATGTAAAAATGGTTGTTTCCTATTACTATAAGAATTTATAGGATTTTTATGCAGATCACAAAAATATGGTTAACAGTTATATATCTCATACGGTTTTGGTAATAGAAGCCAAAATAAGTAAAAAAAAAAAAAAATGAGCAAAATACCTATGCTCTCGCCACGATTGGTGAAATTCTTCATATTTTTGTCCTCCAGCACAGTAATCATTTGTCATAAATAATTCTAACTTCATTTTTGTAATCTATAGGAAACGACCATTTTCACATAAAAATAACATTTTTGATTTTTTGGTCTTTACGGAAATTTTGAAATTTTTAAGTCCCAGGGAAAACGGCTAAACTACTTCTAAAAATCTGAAAAAATTCAGGCAATCATCTTTCGATTGCTGTAAAAAAATAAGGATTTTTACGGCAAACTAAATCCGCTAGGGAGCTGTCGGCTGCTATCATGGTAAAATGGCGGCCGGCTTCGGATTGGTTAATAAATATCCCCTTCTCATATTAAAGTCATTTATTAACCAAACCGAAGCCGGCCGCAATTTTACCTTGATAGCAGCCGACAATCCCTAGCGGATTTAGTTTGCCCTAAAAATCCTCATTAGGGGGTGCGTTCACCGATATTCAAAAATTCATAAAATAAGGGCCCCCCACCAAAGTTCAATGCCGATTCCGATGCTATTATATTAGTATTCCGGGGCCGATTATTTTCAGTTCCGATACCAAAAAGCTGTTGGTTTTGCAACCCTCCAAGATCAATCAAATATTAAGTCAGCATCTGAATGGAAGGGAGGAGGGGGGGTTGCAGATGTTGGCGCATGTTAAATTCCCATACCCCAATAAGCAAAAAAATATTAATATTTATAAAATATGTACAAAATATTTTATAAATACAATGCAAATATTTTTTAAAACAAGAAACGATAAAAATATTTTCCCTTAAGGTTTTTTAACAACCTCGCGCTTCGCGCTCGGGTTTAAAATTAACCTCAACGGGAAAATTCATTTTTCCGTTGAGTAAATCTAGGTTATACTATTAGAAATTTTCTAAATATTTTTATATTTTTAATGTTGACAAAGATTTTGAAAATATTTTTATTTTTTTTTTGTTTCTAAAAATATTTGTATTATATTTTTAAAATATTGAAAAATACTTACTAAATATTAATATTTTTTTACTTATTAGGACGTGGTGGCTTATGTTTGGTGACCAATAAATGGATAGTCGAAAATTTCGAAAATTGCGAAAATTACACTGCCATATTTTACATCAATCTGTATATATAATCTTCGCGGCCTAAAAAGAATCCTGGATCCGTCTGTGACCATCAAATGCTTGTTCAGAGTGAGCGCGAACAAGCAACCCCTAGCCGTCCCTAATATGTAACCGCAATATTTTTTTTAAATTTAAATAAAACGATTTCATGAATAATACAATTTTTTTTTTCCTCTTCCCTGTAATTTTATCGAAAGCATACAGAAACCCCCTTCGATCGTCAGCCGCACCAGTGGAAATAATTTTATATGTAGTTTTATTAAGGTTGTCAAAGTTAAAAAATTACAATGATATCGATTACGCGAGTGCCCATTAATCATTTGGCATGCAACGCAACGCAAGGCGACGTGCCTATCAAAGTTTAAAACTCACTCAAATTTTACTTTTGCGGTCACTGTCTGCGGTTTTTTTTGTCTTATTAAATGTAAAAGACCGACGCGAACCTTACCGCAGACATTATTTCACGTACAGTATCAATCCTGAAAAAAGTAGAGAAAAAAAAAAATCAGAAGCATGTATGTTTTTAATTCAAAGCAGAAAAGAAAAATGAAAGATCTTCAAAAGCCATTAAAGCGAATTACATAAGATTAATGGATAAAGATTCCCGCTATTTATAAGAGTAAAAAAAAAATTTACCGACGATGGTAATGATCGGAGTCTGAGTTTAGAGCAAGGCTGTGCACTTATCTGGTTCAAGGTGAAGGTATGCGAGGCCAACTGCCGGTTGCCTATGCTGTGAATTGTAGGAGCTAAAGAAAACCGTTACAATTTAAATCTGGAAATAATAATGGCGATATTGCGGTAAGTCAAAATGAAATATACAGGGATCGGAGTGGTGACTTGTTTATGCAGCGGTTTGGCTATCAATGAAGTTAAGCAGCATTGATGCAGGCCAGCTTCTAGATGGGTGACCACCAATACTCCCTCCCTCAAGCAGGGATTGTAGGAACTATTCTTGTCTTCATTGTACAAGTAGTTCCTATACAAACCGTGTATCAGACCGCAACGTCAAATAAACTACGAATAAAATGAGACTGACCGAGCATGGACATGGTAACCTAGCACGTCCAAAAGTCCAAAACGTCACAAAAAAAAATTGCTTCATGGCCATGACATTAGCTGCCCAATACTTCGTGGAAAACTGACAAATTTGTCGGTTCATCTTGTAAACATACTTCAGCTTTGTCCAATAACATTTGGCGTATTCTCTGATGGTAAGCCGAAATGGAATTAAGCATAAATACATTTTTTTTATTCACATGCGACTTGTTGGATAAGGACCATTGCTTGCAAATAGGAGTAGGCTCTAGAAATTAGAAACATTAAGGACCAAAAATGAGCAAATTAACCTAAAGTTATAAATATTTTCTAAAAGTGCTCATGTTTCAGATAAAAACTTAATGTACTGAAACGGACTATCGGGAAAAAAATAGATTTTTTTTTTGCAAGATACAGAAAGGTGGGAAAAAAAAAATCGAATTCGGCGGGGAAAAGGCGCCATCATTAGTATTCATGCGACAAAATTCTCCCCCATTCAATAAATAAAGGGAAACAATTAGGAAGGCGGTGGGATGCCGTGTTGGTATTCTTATTTCACGTACTTCATTCATTCATTTAATTATTTCACATCGTATCGAGGATTATAATCGATTCTGTGGTAAGTTTTAGATTCGAATGGCATATTATAATCGTAAATCCTTTGAAGTAATTTAATAAAAACGGTACTTTCGATTTTTTAAATGCCAGGGTTGCTTCGCTTAGTTGGCAACACTGGTATCACGTGACTAAAAATACCTTTTTAAGCGCATTTTGCAGGTAAAGTTTATGTGAAATTTACACGTATTCTTATGTTTATAAAGGTTAAAACCCGTATCAGTGTAATATTTAACTTCTTAGGGTTTCGTTCAGCAATAATAATAACTTACGGTTTGTTTTTAATCAATATTCAGCTGTTTTAAAAACGCCTTAAAATGATGGTTGTCATCAATGGCCTGTAGCCTAAACAGCGTTTGAAATGGCGTCCTTCGCACATGGCCTGAAATAACCGGGCTCTAAGCGATGTCTCGATCGTTTTACCGTTCCCCGTTGTAATCCCCCATTGCTTTATTAACCGCCCCCGACGATTCCGGTAGGGTTACGAGTTTGCTGACGTCGACAATAAAATATGTTTGTATGATACAACCCATGGGATACCTGGCCTATGTTGGAAGGTCCATAACCTTTGTATGGGTTATTGGTCTTCTTATAAGAAATTGTAACAATTTGTTTGAAGTTTTTACAGATTAAAATGAATAATAGGCCTTTAGGAGATTGACAGTTTTGATATCAAGTTGAAAGCTTGCTTGGTTTTGTGAAATCTTTAATAGAAATGTCATAATGGGGCTGGGATTTTTTGTGAACATCATGTGTAGGTTTTCAATTGTAATTAACACAAATGGAACTATAAAAGATAATAAATATTTACCCTTATTATGAAATTTATTTTTTAAGGATAGCAGAAGTGATTATTGATTTGTTGATGAAAGTGTTGTCATATTTCATAGCTTTTCATCGTTTTAATAACTGAAAAGTAATTCATCTCATTTTTATGTAACAGCCATTTTTTCTCCCTTTTTTTTTTTTTATTTTTTGTTTAAATGTTTATAATTTTGTTTTTATAAACATAAGCTTAGATATGAAAAATTCTCGTGTCATGAGATGACTAATGTGACTAATATCAGTTATTTTTATATTTTGTGTAGTCCTTAATGTGATAAAAAGCAATTAAAGGGAATGCAGGCCATGGCAGTTAATTCCTTGTTTAGTGAAGTAGTAAGTTTCGATGGTTTTCTTTCCCCCCTTTATTGAAATATTGAAGGGTTTAACTTGAAGATTTCAATTTCAAAATTGATATTATTGAAAAACAATGAAAAATATTTCAATAGGAGTTTAAGTGTCTTGTGTGCAATCTACTTTGATCTTTGCCCTACCTTTTTAGGCCATTACTTGTTTCTTTTTTTTTTTTTTTTTAATTTTATACAGTATAAGTTGTTTTAATTTTTTTTCTTTTGTTACAGTGTGTTGTAAATAGTTGATTGTACATAGACTGGTCAGAGATGAGCACACAAGCTCGCACCGCCCAGCGCGGTAGCAAAAATAAATCAGATTCTGTTTCTTCGACCAAAACACAGAAATCTGATGCCAAATCAGATCCACCTAAAATCCTGGATAATCCCAAAGCTCAACCTACTGCTGAACAAATGCGCATTGCACAAATAATCGACACAAAGCCAGATGACCGAAGCCTTCAGGAGAAAATTAAAAAGGTAAAGATGTTCCTCTTTTCCTTTCTAAGGTTTTTGAACTCTGGTAATTTGCAGCCTATTGACTTTTTTTTTTCCTCTTATGATTAGGTAATGGATATAACCACAAAGACTGAAGATGAAGTGATCACAGCTCTTCATGATTGTGACAATGATTGTGATAGAGCTGTCAACATGCTTTTGGAGGGAAAAGCTCAAGGTGAATGGGAGACTAAAGGCAAAAAGAGAAAGAATCGACAGCCAAGCACTACAAAAAGTAGTGAAGTTACAAATAGTAGACCAGGTAACGAAGGAGATCCTGAAGAAGGTGAATCTGCAGTGCCTGCTGCTAACACAGATAAAGATAAGTCCAAAAATCGAAATCAGACTCGTTCCAAAGGGCGTGGAGGAAACGAAAACAGTAAGCAGAGATTTTTGATTCAATTTTTTTTCCTGATTTTTAAAATTATAATAAATTTGTTTCTTTTTTCTTTACTAGGGAGAGGAAGAGAAAATAAGGAGAATGAACAAAGTACTGAAGAAGGGTTTGCCAGAAGTCGACCAGAAGGAGGGTTTAGAAGAGGAAGTAGAGGAATGGCAAACGGTCCTGGAGGACGATCTGGTAGAGGTGGTCGAGGCGGGGGACGTCTGGGTTCTCGAACTTTCCAAAGCAGAGACAAATCCGGGTCTGGTGGCGGCTTTCCGCGGTCTATTGATACGTGGAATAATCCACCCGCCGACGCCGAAGGGGGGAGTAACCTCAAAATGGGTATTTACAATTTTATTTAAATAATTATTTCCTTTAAAAAAAAGTGATGTAGGTTCAGCTCCACAGCGAAGGGGAGCATCCTTCCTTGTGTATTGCGTCAGCCCTGCGGAATGTTTGATCGTATGTTTTCGTCTTCTTGCATTAAGACTCACTTGTAGCTCCTTTTATAGGGTTTGCCTTATTTAACTTCATGGAGAAGCCAAGGGGCCTTAGTTACTTGATTACACCAAAAAAATAAATGCTGGAGTTACAGCAAATTCATTTTTTCTTAGTCGTATTTGCTGTCTTTTTTCTGAAAAATTATTTACAATGGTGAAATTCATTCTTGAATCTTTTTCTTGGATATAGAATATATTTAAGGGTAGTTTCCTTTTTGGAGTATTTCAAACAGAGAATTGGATGATCAGATTAAGAGTTAGAAACTGAAAATTTTCTTTTAATTTTAGAAATTATAAAAAAATAATTCATTCTAATGGTAACTAAGCAATGGGGACACCATTTTATGATTGATTCTGGAGGGAAAAAAAAAAATAAAAGTAGGTAAATTACGCATAGTCAAAATTGAGGGAAGGGAAAAAAAGAAATTTCCAAAGAAGCATCTTAAATAAGATGTTTTACAATTTTTACCATCATTTGTTAAAGCTTACGAGTAGTTTTTATCTTTTTAATTTTAAAAAAAAATGTACAAGGCTGTAATAAGTTTGAGAGTTTGGAAGAAGCGTCAAAAGTTCTGATGGTGCATCCAGATTGCATCACCTATGTTATGGCATGTAAGAGAAAATTTATCGGTCAATTTTCATGAAAGGGGGTTGATGCTAAAACCAGCTTAAAGGGCTGAGCCTTGCAAATTCTTAATGATATTTGTAAATGTTTAAGCATGAATGTTTGGTGGTATGTAAATGTACAAGTGTTTATGTGGTGGAAGATTCAAAAGGAAAGAAAAAAAAAACTCGGTTCAACATTTGGGAAATATTTAGCTAGCCAAATCTTAGGACTTAGTCGAATAGCATTTTTCAAATTTTTTTAAGGTTTATATGTCACAGGGAAAAAATTAATTTTACATCTTATCTGTCGACCGAATAACAGAAGTTATGAAACATGTCGTTATGTTAATCGCTTCTCTGTTCCACTCCCAAGGGTACCGTTCTGTTGTGTTAGGTTTATCGAAAGGGGGTTTGAAATAAAACGGGCAAATATTTTCAAAAAGTAAAAAAAAGAGGTGAACTAAACGAGGGTCTCTCGCTTTCTGAGGATGGAAGAAAAAATAATTTGTTGGTCGATCAGTCGAACCTCGTTAAATTTTGAAAGTACCGATTTTCTTACATTACACCTTCTACTTCTACTTCTACTTCGTTTGCTCTATAAATGCTCTTAGCTTGGACGTAAGTTAGTAAGCCGCTTGCAAGGACAAGGTGGCAGCTAGCCCATTATGTGAGTTTAGCAGGCCTAAAGCGTATGGATGCTAGCTTATGGCGATCCATGAGCTGAGTTTAGGATTTTTATATAATCGAGTGCAGAAGTTTTGCTTATCCAAGCTTTTTTCCTGTTTACATACAATTTTTTAATCTAACTTTTTGTTAAGTTTGAAGTCTGCCAGTCAAGCTCCCCTTAGTGAGGGTTGCTCTAAAAATTTTTGATTCCCCTTATGCAGGCCTTATCATTTTAGATATTAATTTTTTTCTAAAAAATCATTTTTTTTTTTTTTTTTTTTTTTTTTTGGTATCGGTGTCCTCTTATTTAATTTTTATACTTTTTTTTCTCTTTTTTTTTAGAAAAATGGAATGAATTCCCTTCACCTGAAGACTGGGATAACGAAGAATATACAGGGTCACTGGCGGACAGTAAGGTATTTACCCCGAGTGGAGGTATTGAAACTTCTGTAGTTGCTCCTGAACCGCTTCAAGACTCTTCCAATCAAGAAATTTTAATGTCAAGTACAGCTCAAGATTTTCACCAGGCTAATCAGCTGCCTCCCGTAAGTTTTTGTTTTTTTCCAGTACTTTGACATCGGTTCATTGGAAGCCAACGCGATTTTTTGAAAAAAGGGGGGTGATCATTCATTAAAAAAGGTGGTAGCTTAAATTACCAAGAAAAAAGTTTTTTTTTAAAAAAATGAATCCCAAAACGGTGTGTCAGGAGCAGCTAGACTAGTTCAATTCTCATATTTTTTTTTTAAAACTTAGAATTTAAAGATTAGTTTTAAATTTTTTTTTTTTTTAATCATCAACTTATTTAATGGTTGATTTATTTTTTTTGTAATATAATTTTTTCTTTTTTTTTATAAAAAAATCGATTTCATCCTTTCAGAGAGGCAGGACTTCAAGATTTTCTTCTATAAATGTGATTTATTGACAATATCGTTGATTGTTTTTTTAGGCTACTACCGTTCAAGATGAATGATCGACTGTTGGAATTCAATGCTTCATTAATCAGTAGAAAATGGGATGAACTGTAAAATTAGAAAATTTTTTATTTTTATTATTGTTGAAATAATTTTTTTAAATAATTTTAAGTTTTCCTCTTTTGATTTAACGGATTTTTTTAAACTTTTTTTTCCTGGGGGGATTTTTTTTTGTTCTTTTACAGAGTCCTCTTCCGGTTGGGGTTGGAACGTTAAACGCAGCTCAAACCCAGTACCTGAGTCAGTTGACTGCACAGTCGGAAAATCTCAAATCGGCTGTCGGTATCGGGTCTGGAAGCTCGACGTACGGACAGACTACGGGTAGCTCTTACGGTCAGACCACGGGAGGTTCAAGCGGTTACGGTCAGGGAGATAACATTAAATCGGCTATAGGTAGTTCTGTACCTTATAATCAGTCTTCTAACGAAAATACTTATCAGTCTACTACGGGGTCCTCAGGCACGACTTCCTACGGTCAATCAGGGACCGGTTCTAGTACTTACGGGCCTACGCCAAGCGGCGCCGCTTCCGGATATGGTCAGACGGCGGGTTACGGTCAATCCGGTCAGACTGGGTACGGGGGTTCCGGCTCCGGATCAGGCGGGTACGGTACAGCAGCCAGCGGCTACGGTCAATCCAGTGGTACTAATTACGGACAGCAATCTCAGCCCTACGGTCAAGCCAATTCTTCCGCTTTCCAAAGTTCGACAAATGCGAATACTTACGGACAAACGGGAACAGGCTACGGGAGCAACACTCCGAATAGTGCCAGTTATCAAGGTGGTAGTTCTGGGAAAGCTTATCCCTCCAATTCTGGTGCCGCAAATGCGTACCAAAATTCTGGAAAAGGTGCCAATGTTTATCCTTCTTCAGGTGGAGCTGGGAGCACGAGCACGTATCAGGGGTCGGGGTCCGGGACTGGAGGTTATCCGAGCGCAGGGACTGCTGGTTCCAGCACGTACCAGAGTACGACCGGGAGCGGAGTTTATCCGGTTACCGGAAGTCAAGGTTCCAACACTTATCCAAATTCCTCGTCGCAAAATTATCAGGGTAATGCCGTTAGCGGGAGTAGCTATCCCGGAAGTACGGGTTCTGTGACAGGTGGTAGCACGTCGTATCAAAGTGGCTCAACGTCATTCCATGCGGGAGGTCAACCCTCTGTTTTCACCTCTCAAACGTACAGTAATTCAAATAATTATGGGAATCAGATTCCCGATGGATCAGTGCCTGGGACTGATTTGGTGCAATCAACCCAACCTGCTCGAACGAAAACTCAAAGGGCTAGGGTTCCACCGCCATCCAAGGTGAATTTAAAAAATTTGAAACAAATTTTAGAAGAAAAAAAAAATAGCTGATGTTAATGAGAATTTTTTTTAAAAAATTGTTTTTAGATTCCACAAAGTGCTGTTGAAATGCCAGAAGATTCTATTAACACAAGTATTAGTTTCCTTGATGTACAGTTTGGTGGTTTAGAATTCGGTAGCGAGGCTGGCTCGTTCGAACCGGGTACGGCGGCAACGACGACATCCTCAGAAACTACGTCCACATCCACAACGACGGATTCACAAAACGCAGCGTTAGACGGTTATTCCACTGGTAGTAGTTCCTCAGTTAAGAATAATCAAGCAACATTAGTGAGTGCTCTTACAGGGAAATCAGTGGTAAGGGTTCCATTATGATTGAGTAAAAATTTTTGTAACCGTTTAGGAATTTTTTGTTTTGAACTGCCTGCTTCCGCAAATAGTGGTCGAAGCTTGATTTAGATTTAAAAAAAGAAGAGGGGAAAGTTTTTTTGCTAAATTTTTGAAAATAAACAGGCGACACTGTCATTATTGCCAAAAGTTTTTTCCGGATTAGGGAGGTTTAACTTTTGATAAGAGTTAGTTCTTTGAAAATTTATTATTGGGAAATGACAATAGCTTAGAGATAAGCTATAGAAAAACTGTTTAGTTTATTGAGTCCAAAGCGTAACAGAACCTTTTTTTTTTTTAAATTGTAAAAATGACTGTTTTTGGCTTAAAATGTGTCCTATTCCAGCCTTGAGGTTCAAAACGTTTTTTTAGAGTTAGTGTTTGAAGTATTTTCAATTGTTAAAGGGCTGAAAATATTAGCGTACATTTTAATATCCGTCCTATAAAACCTTAAAAAAATCCATATTAAAAGACTGCAAGTTGTCTGTCGAGTTTTTTTTTCTCACTTTATCTGTATTATTTTACACAAAGTAAGGCTATTTCAAACTTTTTACAATTTTTTTTTTTTTTGCTTTTAAAATCTTTGAAAAGCCTCCATTAGAAATAGCTTATCAGGTAGCAGAAGTTTCAAATAGTTAAATCCAGAATTTTTATTTTTTTTTTCTATTTTTTAGTTTTCTAAATTGGTTAGTTGCTAAACCACTTTAAGATCTTATTTTCGAGCTAGAATTTTACATTAAGTTGTCAAAATTGTAAAAATCGATCATACTACAATATTCCAGAAATAATCAAATCATCACAATAATTTTTATATGCAAAAAATTTACGAATTTGAACCTGCATTCAGGGGCGGACTGGGAAATCTTTACGGACCGGGCAAAACTTTTAACCGACCCATACAAGTTATGGGGGGGGAGGGAGGGGGGTAGTTATTCCCAGGGGTTCGAAACCGATGCCTATTCCATATTATTTATTTAATTCTCGATTTCGACTCGACACCGACGTCACTAAGCATCGATCACATGCTGTGGCGGCATCGATCATATCATGTGCCGGCATCGATCATATCCGATGCCGCCTCTGATTCCGATTTTAGTGAAAAAAAAAATCCTGGAGTCATTCTAGACGATTTTTAAAATCAGGGGTCCCAAGGCCAGCACTAACAATTTCGCACTGCCGATGTTGATTTCGGATAATAAAAAAAATCCGATGCCGATGCTGGCATTGGCACCGGCCAAAATTTTCATGCTTCGGACCCCTGATTTTTTCCTTAAAAAAAAGAAAAGGATCAAGTGAAAGATGAAAGTAGTAATACTGGTCAAATAACTTCATGCTTTTTTTCCCCAATTTTTTTTCTCCCGGCTGGCCGAATATCAGGCGGCCTCTTGGCCTCATTATTGAGCGGCTCTACGGGTAATCCCCCGAACGGCCCTTATGACCTGCATTTGGTTAAGAATGACCTGGAAAAAATCCTATATTTGACCTATATTTTCAAATTCTAATATTTGTAGACACCCTGTATCAGTTCTGATTCAAATCCTATAAATTTAGCGTGTCAAATCAAACTGTGTCCTTAAACTTTGGAGCAAATTAAAATTCACTTCAAAACAATTCTAAAATATAAGTAAATTTTGCTTGTAAAAAAAAAAAACCATATAAGAAGACATAAAAATATAAAATAAACATGCTTTAAGCGACTGAATTCTAGGGAGGCTGACTTGGATACAAAATCAGTAAAAATCGAGTCGAGATAAAAATCGAAGTACTAAAAATCAGATCGAATTTGAAGCTGAAACTTCTAATTTTAAGTTTTAATTCCTCGGAACTTTAAAATACATTCCCTGGAATTTATCGGAATACATTTTCAGAAAATTAACCGACATTATGGGTCAGAGGAAAACTTGAACTGCTTACACATCAGGCTCCATTATTTCTGGAATATGTCTTTTACTCCCGAGGAATATTTTTGATTGAAGTTCTATCAACAAAGAGCAACTTTTTTTAAATTTTAAACTAATAATTTTTTTTCTTCTTTTTACTTGCAGTTAACAAATAACGAAGCACTGTCAATGCAGTCGTCAACGGAGCACAAAACAGGTTTCAATAATTCATCTCGAGTCGCAAGTTCCAATAGCGGTTTAGATTTATCGAAATCAGATGTAGGTTTATCGTATTCAACGCCGAGCTCTGTCAATTATCCATCATACCAAAGTCAAAAAACCAATTCAACCGGGACGGCGGTCTATCAGCAAACGGGTTATTCGACAAGTAATTTCTCATCGTCAACGCCTCAAGTCACATCGTCCTCCACATCTTACTCCACGAATCAAAGTCAAGCGAACAATTATAGTAATCAAACGGGGAGTAGCTCCTTCCCGAATAGTTCCTATTCTCAGTCATCGAATGCCGGTGTACCAAATTATCCGAATAGCGGCAACACTTATCCATCAAATACCACATTTACGAATACGAATCAAGCATACCAAAGCTCCGGTTACGGGACGAGCCTCACCTCCGGGTACCCATCCACAAATCAATATCAAAATAGCTACGGGGTTTCGACGACGTCAACTCAAAATAAATTAAATTCAGCTTTAACTAGTTCCGGGAAAGAGATTCCAGAGTATACCGCCTCGACTACCGTGTCCACTTTGACGAGTACTACTAATAGCGGTTTAACGAATGCCACTCTCACGAGTTCGGCTCAAACCGTTAACACAACTTCTACCAAAGTATCCAGTGCTACGAGTAAGTTTTCATTGAAAAGTTCGATACAAGAGAAACTGAAATGAGGGGAAAATGGACGATACGACAGCGTTAAGATACATTTAAATTTCCGAAAATCACTCGGATCCGAATAGACAAGTAACATTTAGTCTTTAACTAGTCTTGAACCCGAATAACAAGTGGTCTTTTCAAGACTATCTTTTAAATTTGCTAGGAAAGGTATGGCAAAAATGGTAATTTTAACTTGATAACAGTAAACGGTAAGCCTAGAAGAAAGAAAAAACAAAAATCTGAATTTGAATGTCCGCCAAAACGGAACGCGACGGAACATGACGTCACCTAGATAAAAATGGTTGTGTTCATACCTGAAACTAGGAGCAGCTTCGACAGACTATTGGATATAGGGATGGGAGATTTTTCTTAAAAAATCGAAGAATCGATTTTTAATATTTATCGATTTTTTAAAATCGATTAATCGCAAAAAATTGAAAAAATCGATATTTTTAATTTGATTTTTTTGGTCGGTTTCTATCCGTTTTTATTAACTATGTGAAACATTCCTGAAAAAAATTCTTTTAGGAAAATCTGATGCCCCAACCAACCAAATTCGTGAATAAAAGTAGACTTTTGTGGGGCTTCGAATGGACCATAGATATTAGAATTAATTAAATTTATTCGAGGAGAAATTTAGAACAATTCACAATTGTGAGAACAATTCCCACTTTTTAAATATTCGATTTTTTCAAAAATTTCGATTTGATTAATCAATTTAAGTTTTAATTCCAGTTTATATTCAAGGGCATGTTTCCCGTTAAAATCTCAAATAATGTTACTTGTCTAATTGTTGTTCACCCTCTGAGCCCCAAATTTATTTTGGGCTTTGTTGGAAACGTTGTCAATTGAGACCTCAGCGAGAACTCCAGCTTCTACAGCTATGCAGATATTGGCATTTAGAGAACCTAATTCGATCCTAATTTTACACGATTTAGATGCTAATATCTACATGCCTGTAAGAAATATAAATCTCGATCAGGTCTCATTCGACAGCATTGCCAACGTGCAATGAAAGTCTGAGGTCATGGGTCATGGGGTCAGCTAGGATTTAGGAACATGAAATTTGTCCAAATAATGTCATATCGTTATTTTTTTTACCTCTTCATTTTAGCTTCCGAATATCTTGATTCAAGAGAGGGGAAAGTTGTATAATCGTAAAAATTAATTATCATTATTATTTTTTTTTTTCCAGATAAAAGTAGCGTTGTTACTAATATTCCGCCGGGAGTGCCACCCATTATGGGAACACAGTATATTACCGGAATGCCGTATTTCCAACCTCCTGTGTATAGTTATGAAGATCTTCAATTAATACAACAACAAAGGATACCACATTTGGTACGATAATCATTTTTTTTGCAAAAAAGGTTTTATTAGATCTATGCATTGCCCTGGAAAATAATATATTACAAGGTCACTTTGGATGCTTAGTTTGATAGTGCATCCAAAAAATTGCTCTAGTTTTGCAATGACCTTTATCTTAAGCTTTATAAATTTTCAGTGTTTGGTGTCTGTCCTCAAGAGTTGACTTTAAAACTGATGTTTTTCTTTAATTTAAAATCACCAACAACCGAATACTGGAAAAAGGAGGTGGGGGGTCGTAAATCAACATGAGAAAAATAAAGTCGCAAGCTAAAATAACTAGGTTCAGGGCCGGATTTAGAAAAATGGAACTTGTAGGCAGTATGCATTAAGGGTGGCTCTTATTTTGCGAAGTTTGAATTTTCGAAGGTGCCACTCCCTAACTTTTTTTATTTGTATGAGATAAGTTTCCTTAAATTTTTTCAAATTTTTTATTCGACGGGAAAGCGTGCCTCATTGAGCTTTTAGTTCGTAAAAATCCCGTAAGAACCAAAAAATTGATTATTTTTCAATTATTATTTTAATTATTGTTCAAACTTTCCGGTAGGAACCGAGGGTTTTTTTTTTTTAAATTATCAATTTTTTGGTGCTTATGAGATTTTTCCGAACTAAAGGCTCGATGAGACATGCTTTCCCGTCGAGTAAAAAATTTGAAAAAATTCAGGGAAACTTATCTCATACAAATAAAAAAAGTTAGGGATGGCACCTGCGAAAATCCAAACTCCGCAAAACAAGAACCACCTTATAAGGCTACTTACAGATTGCAACCCCGAACTTAAAATGAATTCACTAAGTTTAACAAACATGAAATTTTACTATCACCTTGGTACTGCTTAGAAAGTAGATCTCTCAAATCAAAAAATTTTTTTTCCCTCATGATTTTTGTGTAAATTTTGTCAAATTTTCGAGTAATAACTCCTAAAAATACCTGTATTTGCGGGATTAAAAATTCCGGGATTTTCTCTTTTTTTAGCCCGGGATTCGGGACCCGGGAGGTTTATTCGATTGTAGCTAGTGTTTCGTTAAATTTATAAACGTTAAACTCCACTTACATAAAATTTTGTACAGATGGCCAAAGTATATTTATACGGATAAGTACGGTATATTTATATAGATACATTGTAAGTTCATTTACAGCATGGGTTCTTGTATCAGAGGTGGCAAACCAAACCTAATTGAGTAAAAACCGCATCGATACCGAGAAAACCGAACCTATTAATTCAAATAGCCAAACCAAACTATTTTTTTTTTTCTCGAAGCGGTTTGCCATTTCTGGATCAACTTTATTTAAATGCTTGTGATTTACCGAAGCTAATTCTAAGCATTTTAACGTACACAGAGTAGGCCAGTGAAGGGAATTTAATATGTTAGACTTAATAAGAAAAAGGCTTGTCCTAAGCTTCCTTAGATCCTCCGATCGCATGAGTTTTAAATAATTTTTTTTTTCTTTTTTTTAGACCGCAGGGTATTATGACATGACTTACCAAGCCCCAACGAGCCTGGCAACTGGACGAGATAGTTTAGCAAATGTAGCATATACCATGTCGGATGCAAGATATACAAGAGGAGATAATAATGCCTCACCCGTGCCTTCCACATTATCTCAGCAAGTAAGTGGAGAAAACAAATCGAGATTTAATACTTTTAATTACGTAAGTTGGTTTCTTTTTTTTTTTTTTTTTTTACTCTCAATTTGCCGATTTTAAAGTACATTTTAAAGGGTCTGCTTTTCCGAGAATTTAATAACTGAAGTGTCGGATGCAAAAAGAAGGTAGTAAAAAATGGAATCGGAAAATTCGTTTGTTTACATTTTCATATTAGGTATGGCAACCTGTTTTTTTTTTTTTTTTTTTTTTGAGTTTTTGAGTTTTTACTACCATCTTCTTTCATCCTACCCTTTAACTAGTTGCATCATACCACGTGAAAGTGAGTATGTTTTATCGAGGTATATTTACGAAGCTCAGGCGGCAAACACGCCTCTATGACTTTTGATGTCACCCTCAGTAGAAGCACTGTCAAATCATAATGCAAACAGCTTTTAAATGATCATTGCATTTTAAATAAAAAATATGTTTCACAGCTACGAATCTAAATCTTGACATTTTAAGTCATCGACCGTTTTCCGCACCTCGCTTCGTTCTGCGCGGCAAAGTCGGTCTCGGACTCGAAAAGACTCGCTTTAGATTCTGGCAGGGAAATATACTATTTCGACCCTAGTTGACGCATTCTTCTGGCGGCAGCGTTTGTCATAATTGTTCTTGTTGTTCTTACTTAAAAATTTAATTAAAAACTAAATAATTGACTAATTTTAATTCTTTTCCCAGACGGCAACTCAGGCTCACCAGCAGCCTATGATGAATCATCCGTCGTTACCCCCGGGCTACGCTTATTTTTACAATACTAGCAGCATGATTCCTGGGACTTTCCAATATGGAACTCCGGCACTTTATCCGGTGGGTTTTTTATTTTCTTCATAAATTTTAATTTTTATTTCTAAGTAATGGATTAATTAATTATTATTATTTTTTTTAAACCAGTTACCTGCAGCGGCAAATGCACACGGTAGCAACCCATCGAGTCAATATCCAAAAGCAGGAAGCTACGGTTCAGCTTATGGATCTGGTTACGAAAATCTGTCTCAGACGCAAGACTATGCTAAATCCACTTATGTTTCCAATAACCAAACGCAGTCAAAAAGCGGGGTAGGTGTCTCGTCAGGGTCTGCAGCGTCCAATACTTCTGAATTAAATGCGTCCATGTATGGGAAATCCCACCCAACTTTAGGAAAGGTTAACGTAAGTTGTAAATAAATTTTCAAAAAAATTTGAATTTAAAAAAAAAAAAAAAATTCAAATTTTGAAAATTAGTAGCAGAATTCGTACGATCGATCATTTCAGCATGAACAGTTGACATATATATATTTTTTTTCTTTTCTTATAAAAAGACAAATTTGATTTCGAATTTGAAAAGTTGGGGGTTATTTCTTGATTGTTGATTTTTTAAAATTTTTTCGCATGTTCAGAAAAGTCGATTTGGTAAGGGTTGAATTATGTAGGAGAATGCAATATCTTGCGAGTTGATCCTTTTCCCAAGTTTAAATCCATACTTGAACGCATGCTTTTAATTTTTTTTTTTTAAGCATATGTATTTTTGTATCTTACCGTCAGTGGCTGAATTCAGGAAGTGCTCGAATTTTTCAAAAGAAATTTTTACATTAATTTTTAACAAAAATCGAGGAGGTGCTTATTTCGGGATGGCAAAACTTTTTCCTTTGTGAGATTCAAAAAACCGGAGTCGATGGCAATTTTTTTTTAAATTACGAAGTCGATTCTGATTTTTAATCATTTATTCGAAATAGTCTGGTGCCGTCTAATATGAAACTAGGGTGCAAATGAAACGGTTCAATTTTGGCATAACCTTAGTCTGTTTTGGCCGAAATTGGCTTGTTTTATTTTTACCCCTATTCGTATTTACCTTACCTAACCTAACCTAACTTAACTTAACTTAACTTAACTTAACCTAACCTAACCTAACCTAACCTAACCTAACCTAACCTAACCTAACCTAAGGGGTCGTCCATGTATTACGTAACGCCTGGAGGGGGGGGGGGGGGTCGAAGGAGGTGTTACGCATTGTTACGGGGGGGTAGGGGGGACCTGGGCCATGCGTTACGTAATTTTAATATTAAAATTATTTCAATTTATTTCACTCTTTCAAAAAAAATTTTCCCAGTTTTTTTTTTTTTTTTTTTTTTTTTTTTTTTTATTTTGGCTTTCGGAGCGTATCCATTGGCCATGGACTAAGTATTTCCCACCACCGGTTCTAGCTTTACTGAAAACTACTTGTACAATGAGGTTAAGATGATTGCATTTGTAGTTTCCATTATCCCCGCTAGAGGGGAGGAGGCTTCATGGTCACCCATCCAGCAGTTATCCGCTCTCAATGCTGCTTAACTTCATTGATCGCGATGATACTGCCTTGAATCGGTCACCACTCCGACCCCCTATTTTTCCCAGTTATTGTTCAAAATAAAAAAATAAAAAAATTTTTTAACTCGTAAAATCTGATTAAAATTTATAAAGAAGCTGAAAATTTTTTTTGGCTTCTAAAAATGAAATTTAAATATTTTTCAAAGGGGGGGGGGGGGGTTAGAACCCGTGTTACGTAATAACGAAGGGGGGGTTACAGGTTGCGTTACGGGTGTGTTACAAGGGGGGAGGGGGGGTCAAAAAGTTGCGTATTTTGCGTTACGTAATACATGGACGACCCCTAACCTAACCTAACCTAACCTAACCTAACCTAACCTAACCTAACCTAACCTAACCTAACCTAACCTAACCTAACCTAACCTAACCTAACCTAACCTAACCTAACCTAACCTAATCTAACCCAACTTAGCCAACCCTAGCCCAGCTTAAGCCAACAACTCTACCCAACCTTAGGTTCGGTTAGATCAGGTCAATTAAACATTAGTGACCGGATTCCGTTTCCTAAAAATTCCGGTGCTGCTATATTTGATGCCGGCGCCGATGCCGATTCAAAATATTTTTAAATCTGATTCCGAGATCCCGATTGTCACAAAAATCCCATCGGCTTTGCAACTCTGCATGGGATTTTGTTGAACTTTTGATGGCTTGCCTTAGATGTTGATCAGAGGCGACATCAACAGAAAACGATCCGAATTTCAGATTTTGTGAATTTGACAAAAAAACCGAGAAAAAACGATTTCAAGGACCTAAGCAGCCCTAAACCTAAAAAAAAAAAAATTTCTTTTGGAAAAAATATTCGTCTGTATGTGATTCTACGAATTTAAGGGGCGAATAGAAAATGGGCAATTTTTTAATAACTTACCCCTACGGGCAAATTGTCTTTTTTCCATCCGTCTCCTCATTTGTTCCACATGCTATAAACCTGAATTCTAAGCATTGTCGGTAAATTTAAATTTTATTTCTCAATTTTTTTTAAACGAGCTAATTGCTTAATTGCCTACTCAAATATTTTTCAGGATTCTGGAAGCAGTACCGGCCCACGTACTCAGTCTTCAGCTCAGTCTAATAAAACTGGAAGTAAGCCGTTCAACCCGTACTGGCAGAACATAAATTAAAAAGGATACATTAATTTTTTTTTCTTTTTTTTAAAAAAAATTTATTAACATCTCTACTAAGCGATTTCAATCGCTTGATTAATTTTTTATTTCATAACATTTTTTTTTATATTATTAGCTAATATTTTGATTGATGTTTGTTAAGAAAACGATTGAACGATTTTGCCCTTTATTATTATTATTTTTTAATTTAATATTATTTTTACTACATTTTTTTTTTATTATCATCTTCATTACTATTGAGCTGGTGTGCTTTTGTTCATATAAAAGAACAGCAAAACATTTTTTTTTTTTCAAAGACTGATTTTTTTTTTTTTTTTTTTTTTTTTTTTTTTTTTGAAAAATTATACACTGATTTTTTTCGGTTTCGTCAATCGTTTTAACTTTTTTTTCAAATTATCGGATGTCGGCGTTTAATAAATTTTTAGTTTGTTAGAAAAAAAAAAGAATTTTTCATGTATTTTTTTTTTTTTTTCGAATACGCCCGTATCTTTTTCAAGAAGATATAAATCACAATGTTTAAAAAAAAAAAATTAAAAAATTATTGTTTTGAATGTGGAATCAAAATTCCGATTTTTATGAGAATCAAAAAAAAAATCGCACCTTATGTATTGTTTGTTGTGCTTTTTTTTGTGTTTAGATTACAAAAAATGTAAGAACAATTTATGCATTTTGAAAGGATGAAAAAATTTAAAAGGAAAATGAAAACCTAAAACGAAAAGGAAAATTTTTTTGCATCATTTAGGCAGTTTATATGATTATACATATATTTTATTTTTATTTTTATTTTTTACGTATACCGACTACATGAATATCATTTTATTACCACTTTTTTCCCGTAAAGAAAGGAAAATTAAATTCCTTTACCTTTGTAATAAAGTTATATTCATAATTATTCTCGGAAGTTTCTTTTTTTTTTTATTTAAAAAATTATTTAGGATCTTTTTTCTTTTTTTGTATGATTCATAAAAAAAAAAAAAATAAAAAAATAAATAAATAAATAAACTGAATTGATTTTTACAAACAAAATTATTGTTGTTATTGTCAGCGTCATCATTCGGCCTTTTCAGAAGCTGCACGTTTGTGTTTTCAACGACAATGACTGAATTTTTTTTTATTTTTATTATTAATATTATAAAATAAGCTATTTGAAAACACTATTAAAAAAACAGAAAAAATGCAGGAATATTAAAAAAAAAAAAAAGAAAAATAGATTAGTGTGTAGTAATTCAATTAAATGTTTAAACGAATAAAAGATTGGTTTCAAAAAAAAAGTTGAAAATCGCAACAAAAAAAAAAACTTATGTTGAACCAGTGTATGTATCATAATTATTCTATCAATATTCGAATTTTTTTTAGTGTAATGTTTTTAATTGTACATTCAATTTTTTTTTTTCATGAAAGGCTCTGTCTTTATCCTGTTGAATTCAGTTAACTAAAATTAGAAAAAAAAAATCTTAAAATATAGAGGACATTATGTACGATTTGCCTAATAAAAAAAGTTTTGGTTTCGTGTATTAAAAAAAACCTTTTTTGTTTAATGGTATAAACCTTTAAAGTCTTTCTTAGATTAAGATTTTAACAAGGAAAAAAAAATAATTACAAAAAAAAGAAATATTCGTTTTTGATAAAAATAAATGAAATTGTGTTTTTTTTTTTTTTTTTTGAGGAGACAGGAAAAAAAATAAAATTAAGACAATGTAGAGACAATTAACAATTTAGGATCTAGATTATCTATAATTATAATTTGTATAAAAATCTTATAACTAAATACTAATATTATTACCGTTATGCTTATTTTTAGCATCCGTCATTTATTACTATAAAACTCAGATTATATTTGAAAGAAAGAATAAAAAAAAAAAAAAGGAACAGAAAAAAAAATTTAAAAAAGGGGGAAAGTTTTAAAAAAAATGTGCTCATAGTAATTGGAAAAAATTGTATTATATTCATAAGTTTTCTCGTTCGTCCTGGAAATTATATTTAAAAAAAAAAAATAAATAAATAATTAAATAAAACATGAGGTGGATTATTAAGATGATGTATTATCTTTCCGTATTTTCTATTGACTTTTGTAGTGATTAGAAAATTTGTTGTCTACTATAAGTAAATAAATACCCATATTGATTCATTTATTTTAAGAAAAATTCATTCGTAAACCTTTTAAATTGCATGAAAAAAAGTTAAATGGAGAAGAAGGCATATGAAATAAACATGAGACCGCACATAATATGCTATGGAACTCAACAGGTATTCAAATGTGAGATTTCTTTCTTTGTAGTTACCATTTTACCCACCAGATGGCAGCACCGTCTGTCGTATTTGCGAAGTTACGACAAATTTTTCTGTATGGTTGGCCATCTTGTGTTGCGTCTACAGTTCGGTGTCTTTAACTAACATATTTACCGGAAAATGATTATGGGTGACGAGCAGAAAAAGCCGCCGCCTAAATTTAAGGCACCAGTGATTCAAGATAACACAAATGGATGGGGGCCGTGGGATATGCCCGAGCAATTTAAGGATATGCCGTATCAACCTTTTTCAAAGGGAGACCGATTAGGAAAGGTATATAAAATGTTTTTCTTATAATCTAAACATGATCGATATGTTATGTGCTAACGTGGATTGCAATGTGGTTTTAAAATGTGTTGAGGTTATTTAAAGTAAGATTGTTTTGTTAGATATCTGATTGGGCTGGAGCAGCATACCAAGATAAGAAATATTCAAGTAAATATCAGTCTCAGTTTGGTAGTGGAAGCCAATATGCTTACTACCACGAAGAGGATGAAACCACTTTCCATTTGGTGGATACTACCCGTGTGCAAAAACCACCTTACCAGAGAGGCAGATTTAAACAAAATCGGGGTAATAATAGAGGTCGTGGTGGCCAGAGAGGTTTTACTTCGCAACTGCAGCTTCTTGGAAAAGGTCCTAAGCAAAGGGACAAGTATGTATTCAAAACATATTTTAATGAAAATGGTGTTTTAAATAGCTTTTATTTTTTTTTTTTAAGGGATAGGAAAGCTCAACAGAAAAAATGGAGCCGTCAACCAGGGATGAGAAATCAGAGAAACCAGCAACAAATCAAAAATCGAGATGCTTCTGTAACTGTAAGAGCTGATTGGACGACCATTGAGGAAATGGACTTCCCTCGTTTAGCCAAGCTTTCTTTGCCAAATGTCAAGGAAGGTGTTGATATGTAAGTTTTTTTTTTTCAATCTTATTCTATTGACTTTAAAAGTCAACTGATCAACAAATCAATTAATTTATTAATTAATCATAATTTTTATTGCAGAACATGTTGTGGTGCTCTGGAGTATTATGACAAAGCTTATGATCGTGTTAATGTAAAAAATGAGAAACCATTGCAACGGATTGATAGGATTTTCCATACTGTAACAACTACAGATGACCCAATCATTCGAAAACTCTCAAAAACTGAGGGTAATGTTTATGCCACTGATGCTATCTTAGCTGCAATCATGTGCTGCACTCGCTCAAATTATTCTTGGGATATCATCATTGAGAAGATCGGGGATAAATTATTCTTTGATAAAAGAGACAATACTGAGTTTGATTTATTGACTGTGAATGAAACCAGTGTTGAACCGCCTCAAGATGATGGAAACAGCTTTAATTCGCCGAGGAATTTAGCACTTGAAGCTACTTTTATCAATCATAATTTCTCTCAGCAAGTTTTGAAAGCAGTAAGTACCAACAGTTTTTTTTCTGAAATCTTTGTCTAAACGTGATTGTATTATTTTCAGGGCGAGCCTCGTTATAGCTTTGATGAAAAAAATCCGTTCGTTTCGGAAGAGGAAGAAGGTGAAGTAGCCTCAGTCGCTTACCGATACCGAAAATGGGATTTGGATAACGGAATCGTTCTTGTCGCCCGTTGCGAACATGATGCGGTTATGCAAATGCCAAATGGGGACATTCAGTTCTTAACGATCAAAGCTCTGAATGAGTGGGATTCCAAATTATCTGGCGGTGTCGAGTGGAGGCAGAAATTGGACACTCAGCGGGGTGCAGTTTTGGCTAACGAATTACGGAATAACGCATGCAAACTGGCCAAATGGACGGTTCAGGCCCTTTTGGCTGGTTCAGATCAAATTAAATTTGGGTAAGTGATAATAGCAGAGCTTGTGATTCAGAGCGAATGCATTAAGTTAATAATTAATTTTTTTTTCAGATATGTCTCTCGTGCTCACGTCCGGGATTCTTCCAAGCACGTTATTTTAGGAACTCAGCAGTATAAACCGAACGAATTTGCAACTCAAATTAATTTGAACATGGATAACGCTTGGGGCATTCTTCGTTGTATTATCGACATTTTAATGAAGCAGAAGGATGGGAAATATTTGATTATGAAAGATCCGAATAAGCCTATGATACGTTTGTATGATATACCGGATAATACTTTTGATTCCGATGGGGATGATGAAGAAGATGAAGATTCAAGTAAGATTTTTTCAAAAATAAAATTTGATTAATGAAACATTGAATAATGTTTTTTTTTTCTTATTTTATTGCTGCAGGAAGTGCTATTCCAGAAACGTATATGGAGTAATAAATTTAATTTCTCAGTGGATTTTAAATCATGCAACGGGACCTTCTAGTACAATTTTTGTTGTATTTAGAAAATAATATAAAATTATTTACTCCGATATATATTTTCAATATTTTCAATATATGGCAATAAAATCAACACCTAAAATTCTTGACAAAATCAATAAAAATCAAAAGACTAGCCTTTTGCTTTTTATGGTTTTGGACAAAAAAATCGACTTTTCCAAATTTGGAATTTTTTAGGGTTTACGGGGGTTTTCGACCCTTCTGAATCCAATGGAGAAGTCGGTTTCTCGTTTGGATGGACGTGACGAATCGAATGGCGCAGTTGAAAACGTTTTTAGGCGATGTAAAAAAATAGATGTCACCGAATTTTTTCAATTTTAAAATTTTTTTGAAAACTTTAACCCTGAATATCTCGGAGGTTGAATTCTCGAGGTCGCAACTATGGGAAAAGTTGTTCCCCTCGACGAGACGAATCGAATGATGCAATCGAAAATGTTTTTGGACGATGTGAAAAAATTGGTGACGTCACCAAAATTTTTCCATTTGAAAAAATTTTTGAAAACTTTAATTCTGAATATCTCGAAAAGGTTGGGTTCTGGATGACGCGCCCATTGGGAAAGTCGTTCCTCTCGACATGACGAATCGAATGCCGTATTCGAAAACGTTTTGGACGATGTAAAAAAATCGATGACGTCGCCCAATTACCTTTTAAAACATTTTTGAAAACTTCAACCCTTCTGGACATCGCGCCCATTGGGAAAGCTGTTCCTCTTGACGAGACGAATCGAATGATGCAATCGAAAATGTTTTTGGACGATGTGAAAAAATTGATGACGTCACCAAATTTATTTCCGTTAAAAATTTTTTTGAAAACTTTGAACCTGAACATCTTGTAACTCTTTGATGAACTTGACACTGAACTTATAATTTTTGATCTCATGATTAGGAGATTTTTTTGCCGTGAGTCGGAATGTTTCTGCCTTAAACTCTATTTTAAATAATAATATTCAGATAAGGTTTTTTTTTTTTTTTTTTTTTTTTTTTTTTTTTTTTTTGTGGCTATGTAAAAATGAAAAAGAAATATCAAAGTTTTTAAAATTTCTTAGCTTTTTCGAGAGGTGTTCATAAGCTTTCTAAACTCTAGTAAAATTTCGTAAGCTTTTTAAAAGTTTTTTTTTCTTGAGTACTTCCGACCAGCAATTTTTAATTTAAAAAAGATTTAGAATTTAAAATTAGTCCAGATATTCCGGTCGGGGTTAAATATTCTTATATTTACATTCCATCTAGTTCGATTAATAGTGTAATATTTAAGGAAGGACATGTGCAAATGTTTCAGGTCATGTTTAGAAATTGTTATTTTTTTAATCGTTTTTACTTTGATGAGCCCTTCTATAAATTCTTAATTGGGATTATCTAAAAGAATTTTAAAATTACAATTGTGCCGATATTAAATATTTATTACTGATTAATTTTTATTACAAGAGTCGTTTACTGGTATTTCGATAGTTCATTTTGAGTTCAATGTTACAGTATATGTAATTGTAATGTAATGTAAATGTGTATCACTGATAAAAATAGAGTGATACGGATTTTTTACGATTTTTGATGGCTTTAAAAGGCTATGCAACACAAAGGTTAATTCAATGCGTAATAAGTTTCCAAAAATTTAATGCTGAAATCATATTTTCAAGAGGAAACTTTCCGAAGAGTGCTTCTGTCCATTCGAATTATTCTAATTCTGCGTAGCGAACACGAACAAGCGAGAAACCTAATGATAGAAATGACACGAAAAGTTTCCCAGACGGAACATTGCCATCTACGAGATGTCTCGGAGATATCCCCTTTTTTTTTAGATATCTAGTAGATATCGAATTATCACTAATATACGGCTATTAGATAGCTATTATACGTCTAAGAGCATTATAAACGTCAAATGTCCGGTGATTTAAGGGCTATTAGATATCTACCAGATGTGTAGATATATTTCTAGGAGCCAGCTAGTAGGTGTTCGTTAAGCTTTTTTATAGCGGTGAAAATCGGTAGAATTCGGGTTCTTGGACGTAAATAATATCAGTTTCACAATTATGAAATTGTTAAATTTATTTTTAAAAAATCTCAATCATTACAATTTTAGATATTGCTGAGCAGTAAATCAAAAAACTAATCCAAAATCATTTTTACCAGGAAGCCTTAACTTTTTTTTGAGACCAAAAGAATTTATTTTGGAAAACCATTTTACATGGTTTCTTAGTGTGTTAAAGGGTTTTCCACCCTTCTGAATCGAATATTTAAAATTAAAAAAAAAAAGGATTTTCTCTCCTTCTGATTCAACTGGGTGTGAATAATTAATGTTGAAATTCTTAAAACTCTCAAAAAAAGGGCCTAAATCTATACCTTTTCTAATTTATTTAGCCTCCGATGAACTTTCTGCGATGACAATACGTCATGGAGTGTCCAGCAAACTCTGTGTAACAAGCTAACGTAGAGCAGAGATACGCATTACGAAGACTGGTCCAATCGGTAGAAAATTTTCCGAATGCTGACTTGGTTCGTTCCGCAGTCCAAACAAGAGGGGAATTGTTGAATTGATTAATTTGGTTTTCCAAAAACTCGAAATCTTGGTAGTTTTTATGATTTAAGCTTTTTATTGTTCTTTTGACTTGACGGACCCGATATTTTCCCCAAATTTTTCGATGATTTTCTTTGACGATATTTATTGATTTTTCGCATCAAACCCGGGAATTTAAAATTGCGGATTTAATAAAAGCCGGGGAGGGTGGGGCATTTAATAAAGTCTTTCTTTCATTTTTTAAATTTTTAATGAAATTTACAAAAATATATTACAATTGTAAAACAACCTCTATGACTTACACATTTGCAACAAAATACAATGCGCGATTGCAGGCAAGCTATTCTGATTATCAAATTTAAATTAAAGAAAAAATAACATCTATACAATCTTCTTTTAATTGAAAATTCTCAACCAAAGACAATAAATAACCTTCAGCGTTGAATTTTCATATTATTTTTATAAAAATATTTACAACCTGGTCAATTTGACCTTTTTTTTTTTTTCATTTACTAATTTCGATATTCCAAAAAAATATCACATTTTTTTTAAAATCAACCAAAATACTAAAAATTTTCACTACTTTGAGCCTTGTTTACCCAGTTTTACGAAACAAAACTAACAAAAAAAAAAAAAAAATTTAAGATTAACAAACGCTCCTTTCCACATAAGGAAAAGTCAACAAAAAAAGAAATCTCTTATACTGAGATATTTAAAAAATTTTCAGTCTTAATTTTTACTCTTTCTACAAAAAAATTTATATATATTTCATTAATTTTAATTAACCTCCTAGAAAAGGAGAGATTCTTAGACCTGCAAAACTAGGTACACGATTCCTACGTAATTGACGAGGCGGTGGCGGTAATAAACCGACAGGAGGAGGTAATCTTCTACTTCCTCCCGGTCTTAAATTAGGCGGTGGGCCGTTTGTGGTAAATGTAACTTCTTGCGGTGCGCTTCCGCCCGACGACTGCGTGGTCGTATCACGGAGTAGAAATCCACACTGCGTTGTGCAAACGTCATCTCTTAAAACTGCGTCTTTTGACCATTCTCGGAGTAGTTGATTACAATCCGTTACTCGTAAAGATGCGCATTGAGCCTGAAACAATAACAAAAATTTTTTTAGCTCACTGTTGAAAACTTAATGGGTTATCGAGCACGTAATGACGAGCTATGCTTACTCCTTGAGCGGTGCATACGCAGCTTGTGCAAGGCGTTGGCACTGCAGTACCCCCCACAGCTACTTGCTTTCCGTTAATGCTACAGCCTTGGTTTCCTTCTTTCCAAGCGTTTAAGTCGATGTCCGGTATCGAATTGCATGGAACTCTAGGATTTAGGAAGTTGCTCGGTTGGTCAAAAGCAGATCTTTGAATGTCTTCCGGATGCTCCATGTTTTCGCAAAGGAGTTTCGACAAGGTGAATTTCCGGATTTCACCGAGTTGTTGTTCGGTGAATTTCGTAACGGGGTTGTCACTTTCATACCTAAAAATAAGAGTTAAATTAAATTTCTGTTAAATAAAAATTGCTAGAGACCCTAGAAATATTACGCCATAATTTTCCCGGAAGAGAGTCGAATTGACCTTTTTTTTTTTTTTTTTCGATCAAACTGACCTTTTTGATCAAATTGACCTTTCTACGACTCCCTACCATTTTTCTTAAAAAAAAAAAAAAAAAAAAAAAAAAAAATCCTAATTTATTAGAGTTAAAAAAAAAAGAATTTCTAATTTATTTTTCCAAAAAAAAAAAAAAATTCCTAATCCATTTTTTCTAAAAATTTTGGTTCCTAAAATTGTTTTCCTGAGTATTTATTTTCTTAATTTTTAATTTTCCTAAATTTTTCTGATCCCTAAAATAAAATTTCCTAAAATCCCTAAAATAAAATTTCCTAAAATGCCTAAAATAAAATTTCCTAAAATCTCTTTAGGGATTTAAAAAATTAGTAAAACTAGGAAATTTTTTGGAAATTTTTAGGAATCAAAAAATTTTAGGAAAATTAAAAATTAGAAAAAAAAAATAGTTAGGAAAAAAATTTTTAGGAAAAATGGATTAGGAATTTATTTTTTTTGGAACGGATTAGGAAAAATGGTCGGGAACGCCTTTCTTCATCAAAGAGTAAACTATTATTGACACGAAATCTTAGCATCATCTTTTGGATGATTCTATCCTTCCCAGAAAATTATGACGTAATATTCGAATGGCTCCTTAAAATTAAAAACTTTTGAATCGGCAATTTTTTTAAAAAATTATTTCAATTTACCAAAATCTATCGCACTTCCTCAACTGCCGGAACTGTATCGCGATAATACAGGCAAAAGTAGGTCCCACCATTCCTCCTTGAACCGGCCTTTCGCTCATACCGCCGGGGAATAAATCTATATCATCCACACTTGCATAAATCCTTTTCAATCTGGCGATGACTTCTTGCGGTATTTCTCGAGATAAATCTTCAAAGCTCGTGGCTCGTTTCAAATTGCATAAAGCCCTGTAGTCGTTGTAGGGATGAATAGCGTGGTCTCTTCCTAAAAACAAAACCAAAAAAAAATTATTAGCTTCATAACTAATTGACATAAAAAATTTTCAACGCCATTTCTTCGTCATTAGTTCGACTCCCCTTCGAAATTCAGTCAACATTTTGCAATTATCCTAATTTTGCAATCCTTCGTCTCTTTCCGCGGAACGTACAGTTTTGATAATTTTTTTAAAATTGCCAATTTTGATTTAAAAAAATTTCCAATTTAATTTAAAAAAATGGTCAATTTTAATTTAAAAAAATGGCCAATTGGCAATGCCAATCCAAAAAAGGTTTTACTGAAATAAGGCTTCTTATTTAATTTAGTGTAAATGAGGGCATGAGCATGACTCCTCCGTTTCTCAAAATGATGACCCAATAAAAAAAAAAATCCTATAATATTTGCTCTCATTACCTCTTTGGATATTCAACGCAGCCAAATCGATTCCTGAATGAGGCACCCTCCTATCTTCGAACAAATGATTTGTGATTTCCCCCGTTATAAATTGATCCAACGTTTCCACGGGGGTCGTGATCAACCCTCTCGCTATTTCGTCCACCATGTTAACCTGATACACCATGTCCGGATTGAAAAACCCGTCCCGGAGTAAAATCGGAGGCTCGACGGGTTGGTAACTGGGGCTCATCCTCGGTATGTGAGGACGTAACAAGCTGTGACCTATCCTGAAAGCCGCGGCCGCGAATTCGTTCACGATGTTCGGATTACAGGTGTCGCTGTAGCCCTTGTAATACCCCTGGGGTCGGAGCTTTAATCCGTAAAGGTTCACCGCGTTCCAACCTAACAAACGCGGTAGGAATTCGTTGTAGGACATGTGCTGCCACGCGGCGGTGACTATCCTCCTGGCGTGCTGATAAAGCAATTCGTCGTCCCAATGGGGGTTCACCCTTTGCAACCCTTCGGCTATGCGGTTGTGCTCCCTCATGAATAACGTGTGGATCACCGTTAAGCCTGGCTGTTCGGAAGCTCGGCCGTCCCCTTAAAAAAAAAAAAAAAATTAGAATAATTTTTAAAAAAAAAAAAAAAAAAATTAAATTTTCATTTTTTTTCAGTCACCTGCGATAAAGCAATATCCGGAATGCGATTTACATTCCGGATGAACCGGAGATTGTGGGAGTAAATCTTTCCCCCGTATGGGATGTCGAGTCACGTTTAATCTCCCTCCGAAACCGCTTCTTAATTCTTTCCCTTGACACGCGTGCTCTCCGTATATGTGAGCGGCGTCGATGAAAGCTGAATTTTGATTGATCTGCTCGCGGGGTCCGAGATGTTGCTGACCCGGGAGGGATCTCATAAACGCCATGCATACTCTCGCTCCTGTCGACTGATTCACTTGAGGATAATGAGGATCTCCCCTTGGGATCGGGATCGGCATGCATTCGGGGTGAACGGTGATCGGACTGTCGCACGAACGACAATCCGGGATGGAAGCGAAGAATCCTGAAAAAGGAAAAAAAAAATTAATTTGCTAGATTGAGTTGCATCAGCACAAAGCAGGCAAATGAAGTAAACACGTGATTTTTAAAAAATCTTTCCAGTTTAGGTTCATTTCGCCAGCACCTCTACTCATTTTTCCCAGTATTTTTTTTTTTTTTTTTTTTTTTTTTTTTTTTTTTTTTTTGCCTGTTTTGATAAAATTAGACTGGCACCTAAATGCAACTTGGCTGGTGGATAACTGGCTTGCACACAACAACAACTTTAAAATAAACTGAAGTTGCAAAAAAAAAAAAAAAAATAAATAAATAAATAAATAAATAAATAACTAAATAAATAAAATAATAATCGATTTCTTTGAGGAGCTCCTTGGCAAGCAAAACCCGTTCTTTTTTAACTGCGGATCGTGGAATTTTGAAAAAAAAAAAAAGAAATTCCTGACACGAAAAAAACTTAGAAATTTTGATAAAGAAGGTCAAAAGTTCGAAAAAAAATTAGTCAAAATTTTAATATTAAAATATTTCTTTTAGCTCATATTCCTGGCTAAATGAAAAAGAACAAAATTAAAAAATTATTTACAACTTTTGACAATTTTTATCAAAAATTTTAAGTTCTTATTTTTCTTATTTTAAACTCTTAAGTTTCTTGTAAAAGTTAAGTTTTTCGAAAATTTACAAAAAATTCATTAAAAATGAAAACGATTTAAAAATTCGAAATTTTTGATAAAAATATTAAGTCCTTCCTTTAGCAACTTTAAGTTTCTTGAAAATTTACAAGAAATTTTCTAAGTCCTTGCTTTCGTTCATGTCGTCTAATTTTAAAATAAAATTTTAACTTTAAATTCCTTGCAAATTTTAATTTTAACTTTAAATTTTCTGTAAATTTTAATTTTAACTTTTCTTGTACATTTTAATTTTAACTTTCAATTTCCTGTAAATTTTAATTTTAATTTCTTGCAAATTGTAGTTTTAACTTTCAATTTCTTGTAAATTTTAATTTTAACTTTCAATTTCTTGCAAATTGTAATTTTAACTTTCAATTTCTTGTAAATTTTAATTTTAACTTTTCTTGCAAATTTTAATTTTAATTTTAATTTTAACTTTTCTAGAAAAATTTAATTTAAATTTTAACTTTCGATTTCTTGTAAACTTTAATTTTAACTTTCAAATTCCTGTAAATTTTAATTTTAACTTTAAATTTCTTGTAAATTTTAATTTTAATTTTTCTTGTTTAAATATTAATTTTAAAATTTAAATTTCCAGTAAATTTTACTTTAAAAAACAGCGGAAATTTGAAGAAAAGTTAAATAAAATTTACTAAAAATTTTTTAAGTCCTTGCTTTTGTTTATGTCGTGTAATTTTACTATTAAAAATGGCCGAAAGTTAAAAAAAATTGATCCGCATGCCGACTTAACCCCCAACTTTGTGTTGTGTTGGATAAATTAAAGTTAAAAAAAATTGTCAAAATATTATTTAAAATTTTCAAAGTTAAAATTTTAATATTAAAATAATAAAATATTTATTTTTGGTGCGAACAGTGCGACACCACCCGAACAGACAGATTTCCCCAGGACCGACCCCTATGACGTAGTCCTATGTTAAAAAAAATATCAATGGACTAAAACCTAAAGCATAAGAATTTACTTGTGCTTTGTCATGAAGGCTTTTCAAATTTTTTCAGCGTAATAATTTAATTACATCCAATTCCCTTATAAGGCTCATCCGGATACAACTCCTTTGATTCGGAACGTTATAAGGTTCATCCGGAGTTAAAGGGTTAGCAAATAACAATCGGTGTCATTAAATATTAAACCATAAAGTCGGCGATAAATTTTTTTTTTTTTTACCTCACCTCTATGAACAGGCGTGAAAGTGATATCATGATCCAAAAACTGAGCAAACTGCATTATCATCAATGAATATCTGTTATGTAAATTACTTATATCCGCATGGATCATGGTTGAAACCAGCCTGGGCGATGGTAGCGGTCGTCCGCTGGCACCTGTGAGTCTCGGTTTCGATACGCCTGAGAATAATAATAAAAAGAATTAAATCATCGTGAAAGGAAATTATGTTTTTAAAAAAAATATATATGCGAATTTCTTTACCGTTTTCATAGATCGGGGGCATTAATCTCGCGAACGTCGCTAAACTTTTACCGAGATGAGGATTTCTTAAATTGTTGCAGTATCCGCTGTGAGTTCTGAAAGGAGATAATTCGTCGCAAATTTCCGGTCCATCTCTTCCCTGGCATTCCGGTTCGACCGGACGAGGAGAAGGTATTAAACCCGTTAAATCCACGTCCTGAAGACTGTCGGTGAGATCCCCGTTTAGTCCGAATCCAGCTCCTCCTGTGGGGAAACCTAAAAGGTTGTCACCTGCCGTCGCATCGAATAGTTGTCTTTTTCTTCGTCGTAGTCTGCTCAAAAATTAAAAAAAAAAAAAAATTAGAAAAGCAATTTGGGGTGTAGCGGAGCCACCTCATCGAGAGTCAGGGGGGGTGGTGGGGGGGGGGGGGGCAAGACCGTCCATAAGCTAAGTATTGATTACCACTTCAATTTATGATATTTAATGAGTGTTGTTTACGGATAATTCAATTATTCCGTCATCATTTTTTGGGCGTCCTTGCTTTGATGAAAAATGATGACGAAGACTTCATAGAATGTTTATGTCTTCAATTACACTAGATAAATCAAGAAAATTTGGAAAATTGTTCAAAATTTTTTGATTAAAAAAAAAAAAAAATTGCAACTAACCTAAGCTAACCTAACCTAATCAACAAAATGGAAAATTGTTTTACAACTATTTGATTTAAAAAATAAATAAATAAATAAATAAATAAAATAAAGCTGGAAACTAGCCTAACCTAACCCAACCTAACCTAATCTAATTAAGAAAATTTACAAAATAATTGTTTAAAACTTTTAATTTTTCCAACAAACGTAAAGCTGCTTTTAAGGCAGGGGGGTGTAATTCTCTCAGTTGGAGTTATCGGTATGTGGATCAAAGAGGGAACCGGGAAAATGTTCAGTAAAAGTTGTTTAAAATTGTTTGATCAAAAAAAAAAGTAAAATAAAAAAAAAGAAATTGCAACTAACGTAACCCAATCAACAAAATTTAGAAAATTGTTTACAATTCTTTAAAAAAAAATACTTCAAACTAACCTAACGTAATTAAGGAATCTTGAAAAATTGTTAAAATTTTTTTAAATTATTTGATAAAAAAATAAATAAATAAATAAATAAAATAAAATAAAGCTTGCAACTAACCTAACCTAACCTAACCTAACCTAACTTAACCTAACCAAACCTAACCTAACCTAACTTAACCTAACCTAACCTAACCTAACCTAACCTAACCTAACCTAACCTAACCTAACCTAACCTAACCTAGCCTAACCTAACCTAACCTAACCTAACCTAACTTAACCTAATGAAAAAATTTTGAAATTTTGAATTGTTTAAAATTTTTTAAAATCCTATAAAATTTTTTGATAAAAAAAATTAATAAATAAATAAAAACTAGCAACTAATTTAACATAACCCAACCCAATCAAGAAAATTTAGGAAATCGTTTAAAATTGTTTAAAAAATAAAAAATTGCTGGCTAACCTAACCTAACCTGACCTAACCTAATCAAGAAAATTTGGAAAATTATTTAAAATTTTTTGATGATAAAAAAAAAAATTGGAACTAACCTAACATAACCTAACCTAACAATCTTGTACAATTTGCGAAATGGGGGGGGGGGTACTGCAAATTGATACATTACATCACTTTTAAAAACAATCGGGCTTATGATGATGATGTTTAGGACAGGTAGGGTTAAAAATAGCGAAAAAAGGGGGCATAGTATAGCATTTGAATGTCCCTTTAGCTTATGGCTTATGGACCAGTCCTGCCAAGTACCCCCCCTCCCCCTCTCCGTAAATTACGCCTTTATTGACGTATCAATATTATTCTGCTTACTTTTGAAGTGACTGTAGCAATTCTTCGGTGGCATATTCATATAATATCGAAGTATTGGCCATGTTCAATGCTTCTTTCGTAGCTTTATTAAATGCAGCTGCAGTGCCCACTGGTGATTTCGGATCGACTCCACCTTCTGGAATTAAAAGAAATTATTTGATTGAATTGCCATATTTTCTGAAAAGTAGGCTGTTCAAATGTTACGTCAACAAAATTTCGTACATTTTTAACCCCCTTTCCCCTTGCTAACTAACATCAACATTAGCTAGTAAGGAAAGCTCGCTCTAATTAGGGGGTATAATTAGTTCAGTTGGCCGCCCGCCTCTCCCTTAGAAACTTCGAAAAGTTTGACGAAAAAAATTAATTAAAATATAAATAATTTTTAATAAAATTAACAATTGAATTTCTCTTTATGTTCATTCAATTTTTCTTAATGAAAAATAAAATTCTGTCACGAGAAAATAATTCTCCCCCTTCCACCGCCAATATCGGTAATGTCTTCCTCTCCTTTTTTTAATTTGCTGACAGACGTAACAGTTAAATTGCCTATAAAAAAAAAGGAAGAATTCTTACTGTGGCTCCATCTCGCGTATTCGTCTTTTTGCCTGGCATTCACATCAGCTTCTGCTTTTTGTATGACTTGCATCAGCATTTCGTGTGGAATTTTGTTGTGATCTTCGTTTAGCCAAGCCGACAAATCTAATTTCGGTTGTAAACTGCAGTCGATATCGCTGTTTCTGTAACAAAAAAAATGTGTTTCAATAAATATTTTTTAAATTAAAATTTCCGTAACCCAGATGTTATTCTTTTAAAAGATGACTAAGGATGACGTCAGAGTTAGCACACATCCCCTCTGGCGTATACGGATTTGATTAAATGAATAGCAAAAACCAAACTAATTAATAGTTACCCTAAATTTAGAATTAGCTAATGTGCAGCATTAATTTCTGAGATGTCATTTCATCCGCGATAAGTAGCTACTGAAAAAGATATGTGACGGACTTGACTTATGGGAAAGTCAATACAATTGTTATGTCAAGCGTAAGTGTGGTACAATTAATTCAACACCTTAGGCAGAGATGACCTATCATTATCATGACAATATCATCAAGTGGCAAATGTGTGATCTAATATCAAAAGCGCCGATTCAGGCGAGCGAGTTTAAAAGGTGCTTGCATAATTTTAATTAATTATTACCAAAAAAGTAAAGCAGGATATATTTGAACCGAACTAAAGACAGACATGAAGGAAGGAGTAAAATAAGTACAAAAGGCAGAAAAAAAAAGTGCCGTTCCAAGTATTCTGCGTAACAGAAGTTTTTAATACTAAAAAGGCAATAAAATGCAATGCGATTCTTGTGAAGACAAACAACCAGAGTTCACGATTCTCCTTCTCATTCTTCTAGCATCTCTAGACAACACTCCACTCCCTTAAAATCTTTCACTTTTTAAAAGTAGATATGTTAAATTTATGTAAGTCTAATGTTCGTAATCATATGCCCTGCCCATAAGCTAAACATAGGCAATAAGTATATGTACCATATACATTATGATGTCCTTCATTTTACGAATTTTCATTATGTCGCACCGGGAGGAATTCCGTTCTCTGCAATGCTCATATGCACCCTGACTTTATTCAGATTTTTTTACTCGACAGAAAGAGTGTTGATTTAAACCTAACCTAACCTAACCTAACCTAACATAACCTAACCTAACCTAACCTAACCTAACATAACAACCTAACCTAACGTAACCTAACCTAACCTAACCTAACCTAACCTAACCTAACCTAACCTAACCTAACCTAACCTAACCTAACCTAACCTAACCTAACCTAACCTAACCTAACCTAACCTAACCTAACCTAACCTAACCTAACCTAACCTAACCTAACCCAAGTTTAAAAAATCCCAGTTTGAAAAAAATCGACAATTTTTTTGGGGAGAAGACAATCCTTTCCTATCGGAGTTTTTGTGTAGATCACGAATCTGAAGTCGGTTTTTAAGGTGGGTCTTTACACTTGGCTAATATATTGGATTTCGATGAAACTTGAAAAAAAGGTTCATACTAGCATCAGAACACCTTCGATTTTTTTTTAGAATTTTTGGCCACTTAGATTTGAAGATATAAATTACATTATCCTTATGGGATTTCACTTAAAAATCGGCCCCGTTTTTCTAAAACACTATAATTTTTTATTTTTGAAATATAAGACATTAAAAAACGACGGCTGGGGTGAAAGTATTATAGCTAAGATTGTTAATTTATCGATGATTTTAGCCATTCACCATCCCAAAACAGAAATATTAACAATTAATTCGCCTAAAATCCAAAATCTTGTCTTTTGACCGGAGCCATGTTGAAAATTCGTGAAAATCGTCCGCTTGGAATCAGTTCGTTTTGTAAACAAACTTTTGTTTACTATTCGTAAAGCCTTTTAATTTTACAGAATATCACGCTGCCATTTGATTAACGGGTCCAGTTAAGTAAAAAATCTTGGCAGAAACCATTTTAAGAGACAGAAACTAAATAAAACCCTTTAAATAACTTTATAAACAAAACGCCATTTTGGCATTTGTTTTTGAACTTTGCAAAAAAAAGAATCTTATGATTGGTTGAGTTTTGAAAAATGTTATGTCCGAATTAAGTGTAAAGACCCACCTTAATCATCTGCTCCGGTTTTTGAGCTGGAAGCCCAAATTTTTGAAAAAACTGAGGACTTAGCATGTTTTGTCACTTTACGGCCATTTTCCGTCATATTTCGGCTTCCAGCTCGAAAACCGGAGCAAATATTTAAGAATGTACTTCAGGTCCGCGATGTACGCAAAATTTTCCATAGGAAATGGTTCTTTTTTTACGAAAAAAAAAATAAAAAATTGTCGATTTTTTCGCTCTTGTCAATTTTTAATTATCGATTTTTTCCTTCTCGTTTTCCCGGCGAGTAAAAAATCAGAAAAAGAATTAGCGTGTATATGATCACCGAAGAGAACGGAATTCAGTCCGGTGCTGCATCAACTTTTAAATTTCTACATCCTAGTACACATGAATACAAATGGACCATGTGATTAACATCACTAATCTTTTCCATCCCGTTATCCTGAAGTACTTACAAGTAAGGATCCGGTTGGACGAAAGCTTTCGGCTGTACGTAATTTAAATTAGGCATTCCCGAACAAAGTATTCCTGACAAGGTAACTCTCCTTAAAGCATCCAACTGAACTTTGCTAAAAGACGAGGGCGGTAGGTCATTTTCATACCAAAACCTGTCCCCTTTCCTGGCTTTCGAAAATTGTTTTTCTAACAAGCAAGCAAAAGTCGGACCGACTAAAGCACCAGGAATCGGCTCTTCCAGCAGACCCCCTATACTTAATCGATATCGGATTTTTGTCTGAAAAAAAAAAATTAATTAATGAAAAAGCAAAAGGATTTTTTACGTTTTCTCTTAAAATATACTGCTCACCCGTAAAATTCCTCGACTTCGTGGGATCTATCAAAACTTGTGACATTTTTATTATTTAAGCAGAAGGATTTAACGGTTTGATAATCCGGTATTCCGTGATCTCTTGATTTATGAACGTCTAAGGGTAATATCGACGGCTCGATTGCCGGTGAGGTAACTAAATGTCCTATCACAACGTCGTAAGGTAACTTGGTGGAATTTTCGGTGAAAATCTGTTAAGAAAAGAAAATGCCATTTGGTAAAAGAGCTTGAAAAGTAGTAAGGGCCCTACTTGGGCGGACCAATCAGAATCGAGGGGTGTGGCTTAGGGGGCGTGGCCAGGGCGGAGTTCTGTGTTCCTATTGGTTGATTTTTAAAAGGGGGTGGAGCTTGTCTTCTCATTTTGACCAATGGGGTGCGACCAAGATGGCACCCAAGATGGCGACCAAGATGGCGCGGAACGGCCGTTTGATGGCGACGACGAACGGCGAAATATGGCGTCCAAGATGGCGACTCTGGCCGGGGCGCGAGGCGAAACCGTTTCACGACCCCCCAAGGCGACAGACGTTTTAAACTTTTTTTTTCGAAGACTCTGTTTCGACGGGTCCCGGGGGCGTTTAAACCCCTTAAATCTTGATACGACGAGTATCAAGGTCTCTAGTTCTAGATCATAGCCTTGGGCCCTCGGCGAAGACGACAGTTCAAGCGTTGATCTAGGCCTTGAGGCGAACATATCTCATCCCAGACGTTTTTTATAACCCTCGTTTTTTTCTTTATTTTTTACGGTTTATTATTTTAGGGGAAGGATTTTACGAAATGAATAGACCTTTTTTTTTAAAGCATGATACGTTATGTATATTGATCATCATCTTAACCTACTGTTTACATTTTTTTTAAATCTACGTTTTTTCTTAATTTAAGACTAGCGCTTTCTTTTTACAACAGTTTTATTTTTGTAGCCAAAGGGTTCCGTATCGTAATCGCCCACTCGACGTCTTTTTGTTATATTTATTTTACATTTTTTTAATCTACGTTTTTCTTATTTAAGACTATTTCTTATCTTTATATTCACTTTTTACATTGCGCGCGCAGGTTCATGCTACGTTTTTACCTGTTATTTTCCGTCTGCTGCTGCTTCTCCCTTATTTGCATGCTTTGCTTATCATTTCTCACGGTTTCAAAATTACGTTCAACTAAGAATAGGCTTCTCAAATACTAGATTTCGATGAAAAAATCCAAATTTAGGTTATAAAGAACTCCTTCGCGTTTCCAGGAATTTCTACTGCAAGTTTCGACTTGTCTGAGCTTATCGAACAAGTTTCAACCTGCTTGATAAAAACCGAAGGGTTCCGTTTCGTAATCGCCCACTCGACGGCTCTTCGTTATACTTATTTTATTTTTCGTCTTATCCTACTTTTCAAAATTTTTATTTTACATTTTTCTTATTACAGACTATTTCTTTTCCTTTCTTTATATTCACTTTTTACATCTACTGCAAGTTTCGACTTGTCTGAACTTGTCTGAGCGTTTCGAACTAGTTTCAACTTGCTCGATTAAAACCCAAGAACAAGGCAAAGGAATTCATTATAAGTTATATATTCTGATTTATATCTTAACCTTTCGAAAAATATTTTAATTTACGTTTTCTTTTTAGGCTTCTGTTTTCTATTCTCGGGTTTCGGACACCCACAGTTCTGCGTTCCCCTATTTATTTTTGAAAGGATGAATTTATTCAGGTTTTCCCCCCAGGCACCATCGCTCGCTTTTTGTCGTTATTTTCCGTCATCTGCTTCGTATGTGATTACCCAGCTTTTTGAACCCTTCCCTTCTCATACCTTTTTCTATCTTTTACATTCATTTAATTTTTCTTTCTTAATTTTTGTTACTTTGTTTTTGTGACTTTCAGGGCTTTTTAGGTTGGAGCTGATTTTAGAAACCACATTTATTTTTCATTTTTCGGCAAACTTAAGCTTATTTAATATTCTTAAGACTTTACAGCTTTTTTCTTTTTTCTTTATTATTCTATATATTTCACAAACACTCACTTCTATTTTGATTTTTCTTTTACAAAATTCTTTAGTCTTCTTTGCTTTGATTTTTATCTCACACCAACTTTTAACACGCAGGGTCGGACTTAACCCCATCCGTCATCGGCTTCGTATGTGATTACCCAGCTTTTTGAACCCTTCCCTTCTCATACTTTTTTCTTTCTTAATTTTTGTTACTTTGTTTTTGTGACTTTCAGGGCTTTTTAGGTTGGAGCTGATTTCAGAACCCACATTTATTTTTTCATTTTTCGGCAAACTTAAGCTTATTTTAATATTCTTAAGACTTTACAGCTTTTTTCTTTATTATTCTATATATTTCACAAAGGAGTTTAACTTACTCTGACAAAACTCTTTTAGTCTTATGTTTTTCTTTCTATTCATTTCACAGACACCCACTTCACCGACTTATTTTTAAACGATATTTCACTTCTATTACTTCTTATCACTTCTATTTTGTTTTTTCTTTTACAAAATTCTTTAGTCTTCTTTGCTTTGATTTTTATCTCACACCAACTTTTAACACTCCGGGTCGGACTTAATCCCAAACTCTTTCGAAAATCTTCAAGCTTGTCCTTGGCATTTCTCATTCCGAGGTATTGGAGCGTTAATTATTTTCCATTGTTATTATTTTCTATTCATCTCGTTATTATTGTTTCTGATTTTTCTTTCTTTTGACAGGAGGCGTCTATAATAGGTTTATTTTTGCTGTTGCATCCAAAAACGAATTAATCCCCTTCGGTTTGTGACGTTTTTCATTCTTTGTTACCTATCATCGACTATTACTCACGGTGCGCAGTGTTTTTCAATCAGGTGTTTCCGTTTGGATTAATTTCGGTTTTCCCTTTTTTCGTTTTTAACTCGTTGATTTATGTTCAAGACCACAAAGTTCTGGCTGATCAGCTATTTCTCTGTCTTGCATCTTTTTGGAAAATCCAGACTGCCGGTTAGCTGAAAATTTTAAGTCGTTTCTTCAAGATGATATCTTCACTTTTATCAGCTTCTCTCTTGCTTACAAGTCGGACATTTCTCAGATTTGCGTTTCGCAATTATTGTCAATTCTTTCTTCCTGCATTCTAAATGGTAGATTTCGTTTTGAAAGTCTATGATTTTGTCATTCAACTGTTCCATTTTGTCATCGATTTTATTTATTTTCAGCTGCTCAGACGTTTTTAACGACAACTCGAACTCCATTCTAACTTCAGGAAAAGGCCTTGGACCTTTCCTCTTTTTGCAGAGATTTTTTGTTGCGGATTCGTCTTTGTTTTCTTCCCCAAAAGGATTTTTTCTTTTCTTTTCGAGGATTTTGGCAACCTTTATCTTTATTTCTTCTATCGCACCATCAAACGATATGGGATGATACCAAATATTTCGCCAATATTTCAAGCCGTCCGTCTCCCGTTTATTTATTCTGGATGAATTTTTTGGAACTATTTCTTTTAGCACTTTTGAAGATCCGTTTGTCGGTTCGAAACGACCCTTCTCGACTGTTACCTCTATTTCATAAGGGAATTTTATTATATTCTCAACAAAATCGTCGGACTCTCTGCAACAGCCAAGACCGATGTACCAGTCGCCACTCGGTAGCTCTAAAGACGGACGAAATTCGTACTTAAATTCGGGAACAAAACCCGAAAGCCAAAGCGTCACACTCGTCGGCGAATCTCTTGCGATTCCATCTAGGTTTCCAGTTTTCAATTCCTCTGCGGCTACCCCGACTTTTGACGGTTTTTCTAGAGACAACACAACCATTTTTTATTTTAACGTTCAAAGACGCGAAACAACTGTTTAATTTTACATTTTAAATTCCCATTCGAAAAGATTCTTCTTTTCCCCTTACCCTTTTTTTCAACTTCATTTTCGATTTATTTTACAAGGGCTCTTTTTTTTTCGATTTTGAGCTTCTACTTTTAAACCGTTCCAAAGCAATTTATCTGATTTCATCTTTGCTAAGCTTACGACCAAAGGCATTCGACTCCCAAAAGCCATTAACAAAAAACTTCGTTAAATAAAATTTAAAATTTGTTTCTTTCTTTTTTCTTTGTTCGAAAAACCTGGGGGTTCGTGGCTCGCAACTAACCGGTTCCCTTTCAATTTTATCTTTTTTTCAAAAACTGACGCAACACCATTTATTAAGGAGGAAAAGATTTTTCAATACTCAGACTTTTTAATTGTGTCTACCCACCCCAGAGTTTTTTCTCTTCTTTTCATATGGCCTGTTACCGGATATTTTTCAGAGCTTATTTTGATTTCCAAGGTATCTTTCCGGACCGAACCATGTTTTGTTTCCAAGGTTGGACTAATTTGAACTCAAGACCGACAACTTTTTAGGCATGCAACCTGATTACCAAAAGGCTACACCTGCAGGAAAATTTATATATTCCAGGTGGCTGGCGGTTATTTCATCTTTTGGTTTCTGACTTCTCATTCTGACTTCTCATTCATCTTTTATTCTCTTTTTATTTTACCATCAGACTCGAAATCGAGATTACTACTTTATATGTGTTCAGAAATACTTCCCCCTATCTTTTCCTATTTATTCCTATTATTAACTTACGCAAAGATAAGTTTATTTTTCACTTTTTCTCAACTTTGACATCATTCACCAAGCCAAAAACTCGATCCCCATCTTTTTGTTGTGTTTGATTTCGAAACAAATCTCACCAAGGACAGAGCAGCATGCTTAGCCGCTTTTTTATTGATGATAGGGAGAAATCAATTCAATCATCAGCTGACAATTAATTTACGAAAACTTGGAAAGCAAGACAAATTCAAGGAAAAAATATGGATTCGTGAAGAAAGAACGCTTATTTATTTTCAATTATTTACATTTATTTTCATTTGAAATTACATATTTTAAGGGTATTTTGACATTTTTAATTTCGAAATCACATTATTTTCAAGTGCATTTTATTTACAATGTTCACATTATGGCTCACTTGCACGACTTTTTTTCTTTTTTCATCCCAAACAAGTCCAAAATGGTTTTGACAGTTTATTTATTCCATATTTTGAGTTAAGCTGACTATTAAAATCCTTGTGGTCAAACGCAAGCCTTTCTTGGACCGTTTTCTCGATCGCCAACAACTCCAACGACGACGACAACGACTCCAACGACGGGACCTTCAGCATTTTTCTGTACACGCTCAAGGTTACAGGTATTTTGCGATCCCTGTTGTCGCGGCCGTAGGAGGCGCGCATTACTTCCATTTTCCGTAGTCTGTTTGCAAACCTCTTTAGGTGTTTTATCTTCCTGCAGGCAGTATATTCAGTTGATTTTATTTCTAAGCCGGGAAAACACACACGCTCGTAAACAGCCACATTTATGTAGTCGAGCTCCTTTGACTGTGGATTTATAATATTTAACGGTTGCTGCTCTTCTATTAGGTCTTCGGACGCATCGTCACAGGACTCATATTCTGTCGTGGAAAGTAACGAATACGAGTTAAAATAGTCCTGAAGACAGTCTCTTCTTGCCTCGAACACAAAAATCGTATCAAATTTGTATAGTTCTATACAAACGAACGATTCTATCGGACACCATTTCGCCACCAGTTTCCCAGCATTGCTTATTAGACTGCTTTCGAACTCCTCATCGATGTCATTTATTTCCGAGATTGTTATCGACTCCAGCTGAATTTTATTGCTCCTTAAGTCATCCGACTCTCCCGTATATAAAGTTATTTCGACATATAAATTGTTAATGCTGCTTTTGGATTGAAGTTGCGCTTTCACTTTATTTAAGTTTTCCGAATTAAACAAATCAAAAAACAAGCTTTTCTTCTGTCGCGGACCAGCAAACCTTCCGTTTATTATTTTCATACTTTCGATTTCAAATATTAAACGTAGCGTATACGAGTATAAAACGTAGCTTTTTCTTTCGAGGATTTAAACTGAACTTCTACTTCTTTTCAAATACGATTTTCAAAGTCGGAACATACTTAAAAAATAAATTGAACGCGTATTCCCGTAAGTTAATCACGGCCGATATTATTAAATTTGAATGCGAGACGGGGTTTTTCGATGGAAGGGGTAGACGATGGCTAGACAAGCCATCCAAAAAAAAGGGAATCCTTTTATTTATTTAGGTTCGGGAGAAAGATATTTAAAACACCTGTTACAACTTTTTTTACAATCATCCTACGCTCTTAGGGTTGTTTTTAAAAGATGTGAAATTTAAAGGTATCTTGAGTCATTTAAATTTTATAATCTGACACTATTTTAAGTCGTTAATTTCCGGTACTTTTTCGACTAGTTCGCAGAAATCGTTAAAGTTTATTTTCGCTGATCGTTCGAGGGGACCGCAATCATGGAAAACAATTAATAGCGCATTTTTGGGTATCACTTTCACCACAACAATCTTTCTCCCATCTGTCCCCACCTCGAACTCTTTCAATATTTCCATTTGTATCACCATTTTCAAAAATTTTTTTCTGTTTCGTATTTTTTTCTTTTTAATGTGAATGTTACGAAACTAAACACGTTATGGTTAAGTTTAAGATATTGACCACTGGTCAATATCTCACACTTTCTAAAGGTGAACCTGACCTCGATATGTTTTCATTTAAGAGTAGAAATGACTTTGTTGTTGTTAAATGACAATACCATTTTTATCTTCTTTTTACACCTCGAGCGTACCTATCAATATGTTTTCATTTAAGGGTAGAAAGGAATTTTTGTGAAATAACAATACCTTTTTTATGTATGCTTTACTTTTATTTTTATTTATAAGAACATGAATTTTTACACCTTTTTCTTTTTTAACGGCTTTTTTTACTTTGAGTCGATTTCTCCTTTTTATTTACAAAAGTGATTTTTAGTACACAATTTTTGACTTTTTTTTCTTCAATTTTGTCTGTAAACTGCAGGGATTTGTTTGCATGCTGGCAACAGGGAGGTGTCTGACGGTTGTCTCTTTCTGGGAAATGATTTTTTCGTTGGTCGGCACAAGGTGTGTTGATCAAATTTTCTTCCCTTTTGCGTTTGGGTGTTTTTGCAAAGGGTGTGTTGTCAATTTTTCTTCCTTTTGCGTTTGGGTTTTTTGCAGCTTCAGTGACAGGATGTTGCTCTGGTTGAGGTTTGCTGATGGTTTTTTTTTGAAGTTTTCTTTCTGCAGCTCGAGCTCGTTTTTCCAAGAATGGATTCTTGCCAATCTGATCCAGTTCGGCATATCTTGGTTCTTTAAAAGTGTATTCGTTTGTTTTGAATGTTGACCTCGATTATGAATCGGAAATAATTTTTATTTCTTTTCATCAAGAAGTGGTGGAAGTGATGCTGCTGAAGGTGTTGGTTCGTCAACACTCTTTTTGATGATTGTTTCGTTGGGGTTATGTTAATTTTTAGCTTCGAATTCGATTGTTGTTACCATGTGATAAATCCATGGTTTTTTTCCTTTTCATGCTTGTTTCCAGAAGGATGATCCTCTTTTTGCTGATCCTATGACTTTAGTTGGTGAGTTTTTGGTGCGAATCCCCCCTCAATCAACGTGCATTCTACATTGACACGTTGAAATACAACCTTTTTGCATGGCATGAAAACCACCGAATCCCAGCCATGAATCGAAAGTGTTCGATCTTAAGTGAGTGGAGGATCAAAATTACATCAAATCAGGCACAGTTCCGTTATGGTAAATTCATACGAATGGGAAGTTCTACTACTACTGTTCCTCTCGCCGCCATATTGTTTTCTTTTTAGCTTGTTCGATTTTGTATAAGTTTCGGTTGTTGTTTGATGTTCCTTTTCCCAGATAGACAATCAATTGTAATTCTCGTTTTGCAATGCTTTCAATGACGCTTTCTTTGGAAAAGAATCGGAGATATCTACATGAAAGGAAAAAAAAATCGTTAATTACATCTACAAAACAGAAAAGAATTTAAAAAAACCATTTGAAAAAATTATTTTTCAAATCTTTTCTGTTTTGTAGATGTAATTAACGATTTTTTTTTCCTTTCATGTAGATATCTCCGATTCTTTTCCAAAGAAAGCGTCATTGAAAGCATTGCAAAACGAGAATTACAATTGATTTTCGTCTATCTGGGAAAAGGAACATCAAACAACAACCGAAACTTATACAAAATCGAACAAGCTTAAAAAGAAAACAATATGGCGGCGAGAGGAACAGTAGAACTCCCTTATTCGTATGAATTTACCATAACTGGAACTGTGCCTGAATTTGATGTAATTTTTGATCCTCCACTCACTTTAAGATCGAACACTTTCGATTCATGGCTGGGATTCGGTGGTTTTCATGCCATGCAAAAAGGTTGTATTTTCAACCGTGTCAATGTAGAATGCACGTTGATTGAGGGGGGATTCGCACCCAAAAACTCACCAACTAAAGTCATAGGATCAGCAACAAATGACGGATCATCCTTCTGGAAACAAGCATCGAAAGGGAAAAAACCATGGATTTATCACATGGTAACAACAAATCGAATTTCGAAGCTAAAAATTAACATAACCCCAACGAAACAATCATCCAAAAAGAGTGTTGACGAACCAACACCTTCAGCAGCATCACTTCCACCACTTCTTGATGGAAAAGAAATAAAAATTTATTTCCGATTCATAAATCGAGGTCAACATTCAAAACCAAACGAATACACTTTTAAAGAACCAAGATATGCCGAACTGGATCAGATTGGCAAGAATCCATTCTTGGAAAAACGAGCTCGAGCTGCAGAAAGAAAACTTCAAAAAACAACCATCAGCAAACCTCAACCAGAGCAACATCCTGTCACTGAAGCTGCAAAAACACCCAAACGCAAAAGGGAAGAAAATTTGACCAACACACCCTTTGCAAAAACACCCAAACGCAAAAGGGAAGAAAATTTGATCAACACACCCTTGTGCCGACCAACGAAAAAATCATTTCCCAGAAAGAGACAACCGTCAGACACCTCCCTGTTGCCAGCATGCAAACAAATCCCTGCAGTTTACAGACAAAATTGAAGAAAAAAAAGTCAAAAATTGTGTACTAAAAATCACTTTTGTAAATTAAAAAGGAGAAATCGACTCAAAGTAAAAAAAAGCCGTTAAAAAGAAAAAGGTGTAAAAATTCATGTTCTTATAAATTAAAAATAAAAGTAAAGCATACATAAAAAAAGGTATTGTTATTTCACAAAAATTCCTTTCTACCCTTAAATGAAAACATATTGATAGGTACGCTCGAGGTGTAAAAAGAAGATAAAAATGGTATTGTCATTTAACAACAACAAAGTCATTTCTACTCTTAAATGAAAACATATCGAGGTCAGGTTCACCTTTAGAAAGTGTGAGATATTGACCAGTGGTCAATATCTTAAACTTAACCATAACGTGTTTAGTTTTCGTAACATTCACATTAAAAAGAAAAATACGAAATTGAACAAAAAAAATTTTTGAAAATGGTGATACAAATGGAAATATTGAAAGAGTTCGAGGTGGGGACAGATGGGAGAAAGATTGTTGTGGTGAAAGTGATACCCAAAAATGCGCTATTAATTGTTTTCCATGATTGCGGTCCCCTCGAACGATCAGCGAAAATAAACTTTAACGATTTCTGCGAACTAGTCGAAAAAGTACCGGAAATTAACGACTTAAAATAGTGTCAGATTATAAAATTTAAATGACTCAAGATACCTTTAAATTTCACATCTTTAAAAACAACCCTAAGAGCGTAGGATGATTGTAAAAAAAGTTGTAACAGGTGTTTTAAATATCTTTCTCCCGAACCTAAATAAATAAAGGATTCCCTTTTTTTTGGATGGCTTGTCTAGCCATCGTCTACCCCTTCCATCGAAAAACCCCGTCTCGCATTCAAATTTAATAATATCGGCCGTGATTAACTTACGGGAATACGCGTTCAATTTATTTTTTAAGTATGTTCCGACTTTGAAAATCGTATTTGAAAAGAAGTAGAAGTTCAGTTTAAATCCTCGAAAGAAAAAGCTACGTTTTATACTCGTATACGCTACGTTTAATATTTGAAATCGAAAGTATGAAAATAATAAACGGAAGGTTTGCTGGTCCGCGACAGAAGAAAAGCTTGTTTTTTGATTTGTTTAATTCGGAAAACTTAAATAAAGTGAAAGCGCAACTTCAATCCAAAAGCAGCATTAACAATTTATATGTCGAAATAACTTTATATACGGGAGAGTCGGATGACTTAAGGAGCAATAAAATTCAGCTGGAGTCGATAACAATCTCGGAAATAAATGACATCGATGAGGAGTTCGAAAGCAGTCTAATAAGCAATGCTGGGAAACTGGTGGCGAAATGGTGTCCGATAGAATCGTTCGTTTGTATAGAACTATACAAATTTGATACGATTTTTGTGTTCGAGGCAAGAGACTGTCTTCAGGACTATTTTAACTCGTATTCGTTACTTTCCACGACAGAATATGAGTCCTGTGACGATGCGTCCGAAGACCTAATAGAAGAGCAGCAACCGTTAATATTATAAATCCACAGTCAAAGGAGCTCGACTACATAATTGTGGCTGTTTACGAGCGTGTGTGTTTCCCCGGCTTAGAAATAAAATCAACTGAATATACTGCCTGCAGGAAGATAAAACACCTAAAGAGGTTTGCAAACAGACTACGGAAAATGGAAGTAATGCGCGCCTCCTACGGCCGCGACAACAGGGATCGCAAAATACCTGTAACCTTGAGCGTGTACAGAAAAATGCTGAAGGTCCCGTCGTTGGAGTCGTTGTCGTCGTCGTTGGAGTTGTTGGCGATCGAGAAAACGGTCCAAGAAAGGCTTGCGTTTGACCACAAGGATTTTAATAGTCAGCTTAACTCAAAATATGGAATAAATAAACTGTCAAAACCATTTTGGACTTGTTTGGGATGAAAAAAGAAAAAAGTCGTGCAAGTGAGCCATAATGTGAACATTGTAAATAAAATGCACTTGAAAATAATGTGATTTCGAAATTAAAAATGTCAAAATACCCTTAAAATATGTAATTTCAAATGAAAATAAATGTAAATAATTGAAAATAAATAAGCGTTCTTTCTTCACGAATCCATATTTTTTCCTTGAATTTGTCTTGCTTTCCAAGTTTTCGTAAATTAATTGTCAGCTGATGATTGAATTGATTTCTCCCTATCATCAATAAAAAAGCGGCTAAGCATGCTGCTCTGCCCTTGGTGAGATTTGTTTCGAAATCAAACACAACAAAAAGATGGGGATCGAGTTTTTGGCTTGGTGAATGATGTCAAAGTTGAGAAAAAGTGAAAAATAAACTTATCTTTGCGTAAGTTAATAATAGGAATAAATAGGAAAAGATAGGGGGAAGTATTTCTGAACACATATAAAGTAGTAATCTCGATTTCGAGTCTGATGGTAAAATAAAAAGAGAATAAAAGATGAATGAGAAGTCAGAATGAGAAGTCAGAAACCAAAAAGATGAAATAACCGCCAGCCACCTGGAAATATATAAATTTTCCTGCAGGTGTAGCCTTTTGGTAATCAGGTTGCATGCCTAAAAAGTTGTCGGTCTTGAGTTCAAATTAGTCCAACCTTGGAAACAAAACATGGTTCGGTCCGGAAAGATACCCTTGGAAATCAAAATAAGCTCTGAAAAAATATCCGGTAACAGGCCATATGAAAAGAAGAGAAAAAACTCTGGGGTGGGTAGACACAAATTAAAAAGTCTGAGTATTGAAAAATCTTTTCCTCCCTTAATAAATGGTGTTGCGTCAGTTTTTGAAAATAAAGATAAAATTGAAAGGGAACCGGTTAGTTGCGAGCCACGAACCCCCAGGTTTTTCGAACAAAGAAAAAAGAAAGAAACAAATTTTAAATTTTATTTAACGAAGTTTTTTGTTAATGGCTTTTGGGAGTCGAATGCCTTTGGTCGTAAGCTTAGCAAAGATGAAATCAGATAAATTGCTTTGGAACGGTTTAAAAGTAGAAGCTCAAAAATCGAAAAAAAGAGCCCTTGTAAAATAAATCGAAAATGAAGTTGAAAAAAAGGGTAAGGGGAAAAGAAGAATCTTTTCGAATGGGAATTTAAAATGTAAAATTAAACAGTTGTTTCGCGTCTTTGAACGTTAAAATAAAAAATGGTTGTGTTGTCTCTAGAAAAACCGTCAAAAGTCGGGGTAGCCGCAGAGGAATTGAAAACTGGAAACCTAGATGGAATCGCAAGAGATTCGCCGACGAGTGTGACGCTTTGGCTTTCGGGTTTTGTTCCCGAATTTAAGTACGAATTTCGTCCGTCTTTAGAGCTACCGAGTGGCGACTGGTACATCGGTCTTGGCTGTTGCAGAGAGTCCGACGATTTTGTTGAGAATATAATAAAATTCCCTTATGAAATAGAGGTAACAGTCGAGAAGGGTCGTTTCGAACCGACAAACGGATCTTCAAAAGTGCTAAAAGAAATAGTTCCAAAAAATTCATCCAGAATAAATAAACGGGAGACGGACGGCTTGAAATATTGGCGAAATATTTGGTATCATCCCATATCGTTTGATGGTGCGATAGAAGAAATAAAGATAAAGGTTGCCAAAATCCTCGAAAAGAAAAGAAAAAATCCTTTTGGGGAAGAAAACAAAGACGAATCCGCAACAAAAAATCTCTGCAAAAAGAGGAAAGGTCCAAGGCCTTTTCCTGAAGTTAGAATGGAGTTCGAGTTGTCGTTAAAAACGTCTGAGCAGCTGAAAATAAATAAAATCGATGACAAAATGGAACAGTTGAATGACAAAATCATAGACTTTCAAAACGAAATCTACCATTTAGAATGCAGGAAGAAAGAATTGACAATAATTGCGAAACGCAAATCTGAGAAATGTCCGACTTGTAAGCAAGAGAGAAGCTGATAAAAGTGAAGATATCATCTTGAAGAAACGACTTAAAATTTTCAGCTAACCGGCAGTCTGGATTTTCCAAAAAGATGCAAGACAGAGAAATAGCTGATCAGCCAGAACTTTGTGGTCTTGAACATAAATCAACGAGTTAAAAACGAAAAAAGGGAAAACCGAAATTAATCCAAACGGAAACACCTGATTGAAAAACACTGCGCACCGTGAGTAATAGTCGATGATAGGTAACAAAGAATGAAAAACGTCACAAACCGAAGGGGATTAATTCGTTTTTGGATGCAACAGCAAAAATAAACCTATTATAGACGCCTCCTGTCAAAAGAAAGAAAAATCAGAAACAATAATAACGAGATGAATAGAAAATAATAACAATGGAAAATAATTAACGCTCCAATACCTCGGAATGAGAAATGCCAAGGACAAGCTTGAAGATTTTCGAAAGAGTTTGGGATTAAGTCCGACCCGGAGTGTTAAAAGTTGGTGTGAGATAAAAATCAAAGCAAAGAAGACTAAAGAATTTTGTAAAAGAAAAAACAAAATAGAAGTAATAGAAGTAATAGAAATGAAAAATCGTTTAAAAATAAGTCGTGAAGTGGGTGTCTGTGAAATGAATAGAAAGAAAAACATAAGACTAAAGAGTTTGTCAGAGTAAGTTAAACTCCTTTGTGAAATATATAGATAATAAAGAAAAAAGCTGTAAGTCTTAAGAATATTAAATAAGCTTAAGTTTGCCGAAAAATGAAAAATAAATGTGGGTTCTGAAATCAGCTCCAACCTAAAACCCTGAAAGTCACAAAAACAAAGTAACAAAAATAAGAAAGAAAAAAGTATGAGAAGGGAAGGGTTCAAAAAGCTGGGTAATCACATACGAAGCCGATGACGGATGGGGTTAAGTCCGACCCTGCGTGTTAAAAGTTGGTGTGAGATAAAAATCAAAGCAAAGAAGACTAAAGAATTTTGTAAAAGAAAAATCAAAATAGAAGTGTGTTTGTGAAATATATAATAATAAAGAAAAAGAAAAAGCTGTAAAGTCTTAAGAATATTAAATAAGCTTAAGTTTGCCGAAAAATGAAAAATAAATGTGGTTTCTAAAATCAGCTCCAACCTAAAAAGCCCTGAAAGTCACAAAAACAAAGTAACAAAAATTAAGAAAGAAAAATTAAATGAATGTAAAAGATAGAAAAAGGTATGAGAAGGGAAGGGTTCAAAAAGCTGGGTAATCACATACGAAGCAGATGACGGAAAATAACGACAAAAAGCGAGCGATGGTGCCTGGGGGGAAAACCTGAATAAATTCATCCTTTCAAAAATAAATAGGGGAACGCAGAACTGTGGGTGTCCGAAACCCGAGAATAGAAAACAGAAGCCTAAAAAGAAAACGTAAATTAAAATATTTTTCGAAAGGTTAAGATATAAATCAGAATATATAACGTATAATGAATTCCTTTGCCTTGTTCTTGGGTTTTAATCGAGCAAGTTGAAACTAGTTCGAAACGCTCAGACAAGTTCAGACAAGTCGAAACTTGCAGTAAATGTAAAAAGTGAATATAAAGAAAGGAAAAGAAATAGTCTGTAATAAGAAAAATGTAAAATAAAAATTTTGAAAAGTAGGATAAGACGAAAAAAAAAAATAGTATAACGAAGAGCCGTCGAGTGGGCGATTACGAAACGGAACCCTTCGGTTTTTTATCAAGCAGGTTGAAACTTGTTCGATAAGCTCAGACAAGTCGAAACTTGCAGTAGAAATTCCTGGAAACGCCGAAGGAGTTCTTTATAAACATAAATTTGGATTTTTTCATCGAAATCTAGTATTTGAGAAGCCTATTCTTAGTTGAACGTAATTTTGAAACCGTGAGAAATGATAAGCAAAGCATGCAAATAAGGGAGAAGCAGCAGCAGACGGAAAATAACAGGTAAAAACGTAGCATGAACCTGCGCGCGCAATGTAAAAAGTGAATATAAAGATAAGAAATAGTCTTAAATAAGAAAAACGTAGATTAAAAAAATGTAAAATAAATATAACAAAAAGACGTCGAGTGGGCGATTACGATACGAACCCTTTGGCTACAAAATAACTGTTGTAAAAAGAAAGCGCTAGTCTAAATTAAGAAAAAACGTAGATTAAAAAATGTAAACAGTAGGTTAAGATGATGATCAATATACATAACGTATCATGCTTTAAAAAAAAAGGTCTATTCATTTCGTAAAATCCTTCCCCTAAAATAATAAACCGTAAAAAATAAAGAAAAAAAACGAGGGTTATAAAAAACGTCTGGGATGAGATATGTTCGCCTCAAGGCCTAGATCAACGCTTGAACTGTCGTCTTCGCCGAGGGCCCAAGGCTATGATCTAGAACTAGAGACCTTGATACTCGTCGTATCAAGATTTAAGGGGTTTAAACGCCCCCGGGACCCGTCGAAACAGAGTCTTCGAAAAAAAAAAGTTTAAAACGTCTGTCGCCTTGGGGGGTCGTGAAACGGTTTCGCCTCGCGCCCCGGCCAGAGTCGCCATCTTGGACGCCATATTTCGCCGTTCGTCGTCGCCATCAAACGGCCGTTCCGCGCCATCTTGGTCGCCATCTTGGGTGCCATCTTGGTCGCACCCCATTGGTCAAAATGAAAAGTCAAGCTCCACCCCCTTTTAAAAAATCAACCAATAGGAACACAGAACTCCGCCCTGGCCACGCCCCCTAAGCCACACCCCTCGATTCTGATTGGTCCGCCCAAGTAGGGCCCTTACTACTTTGAAACTGTTAAAAAAAATTTATTTATTTTCGTTTGTGATCGCCATAATGAGCATTTCCGACCCGAATCTTTTTCGACAGAATCGCTGAGTGTCTCCAGCACGTATAGACAGGTGCGGAAACTCCTATCCCGCACACATGGGAGACCTTGTACCGCTTAACTACGCGAAAATTAGTTCTTCCTTTCTACCACCGTAAGCGCTACTTGTAAGGGAGACGCTTTTTGATTGGTCGTTGAGATTTGTAAACAACGATGGCGGCGACTTTCTTTTGTTGTACTAAGTCCCAACTTAAACGATTAGACATGTTGCGTCTCTGAAGATCGCAGCGCCATCAATGGCCCGTTTTGGAACTAAAATTTGCGTAGTTAAGCGTGACAAGAACGGCATGGAAGGTTTTCGAACCTGTCTATACGGCCGTGGTCTTTAGCGATTTTTAATTTTGTTCTTTTTCCACGGAAACAGCTCTGGGAGGCCTTATTCGCTTCTGCTAGAAGTGTTTAAGAGTTTGGCACTCAAACAAATTCTTTCACCATTTTCGTTACAAAAACAAAATCTTTATCAAAAATTAGCGAAAGTCATGCTTTTTTCTTGGAAAATGGAAAATTTGATAGGTTTATAGCCCTACAGAGCTGTTTAGATTCGTAGAAAACAAACAAATCCAAAAAACCTCTTAAGACACCTAGCGCCTCTAGCGGAAACCTTTCGAGTGCGCAGGAGATCATCTGACGTAGTGATGGCGATAATTTTGAATATATCGAAAACTTGGAGTATCGGGTGCGTTCGGAAATCTGGTCGGAGATCTCGGACCTCTCGGAGATGATAATCAAATGTCGATATCTCGATATAAATCGAAAAGGAATGCAGTTTTTATGATTGTTGCCAGGGCTGCCAATATAGTTTTTCATCACGAAAACTATTTTGGCAGCACTGGCAACAATAAAAAACTCGTAAAAACTACATTCCTTTTCGATTTATATCGAGATATCGACATTCGATTATCATCTCCGAGAAGTCCGAGATCTCCGAACAGATTTGCGAACGCCCCTATCGAAAAAAAATCGATATTTTTTTCCTCGATATATCGATATTTCGATAAATTATCTCCATCATTTATCATGTATATCAAAACAAACCAAATATTTGGATTTTTTTGAAAATCGTCATGGAAACAGACAATTTTCACGACGATTTTATGTCATTATTATTGGTCTTCATGTCAGTTTGCCTGCAGAATCGGAGAAAAAAAAATTTCGATATTTACTTAATCGTCGAAAAAAATATCGATATTTTTTTATCCGACATATCGATAAATTATCGCCATCACTAACTGACGTATCTCCATCATAAATATGATTGGAGATAGTCTGTTTTTAGAGGTGGACCATTTTTTTTAAAAAAATAAAAAAATCAATTAATCAATTTTTTAAAATCGATTAATCGCAAAAAATTAAAAAAATTGATTTTTAATCGATTTTTTAAATTAGATTTTTGGTCGGTTTTTTGATTATTTCTAACAATACACAGACTGATTCGTAAAAAAAAATTGATCCCTAACCAATCATTTGTAAATAAAAGAGGAATTTTAACTTCTGTGAGGCTTCGAATCGACCATAGATATTAGAGTTAATTAAATTTTTAAGCAATGGAGGAGAAATTTAAATAGAATTCCCACTTTTTAAACATTCGGTTTTTTCAAAAATTTCAATTTGATTAAATCAATTTTTAATTTTTATAAAAAATCTAAAAAAATCGATTTTTTACTCCTACACGTCTACCAGGCGTAAACTCTGTTGCCCTAAACTTGTGGTCACATGATTTTGAAAAACAGTCAAAACAGACTATCTCCAATCGAATTTGGAGATAGGAATATCTCCAATGGAGATAACACAGTTAACTCCGTCGTACGGAAGTATGCGTTTTGAATTTCGTCACTATATTCCAAAAAGCTTCTTTCATTTTTTTTTTAAAAACAAAGTTTTTAAAACTTTTTTCCCCCAAAATTTAGTGCCTACTGCTTACCCATTGTTCGGAGTACATCGTTTGGAATATTGGTAACACGGAAACGGCAACTTCGTTCAATGTATTGACTGAATTCTGACTAGAATAACCGGTGAAGAATCTTTGATTCTCAAGTTTTATGGATTCGGATTCCATTGCTTCTTCGCCCAAAACTACGGGCAAAAATTCGTTGTATGTGACGTGTTGTATTTCAGCGACGACGATCCTCTTCGCCTCTTGAAACACGATCTCATCCTCCCAATGAGGGTTTAATTTGACTAGTTCTTCGGCCACTTGATTGTGATGATTCAAAAGGACCGTGTACAAGGAGGCGATCGCTGAATCTTCCTTACATCGGTTACAATTTTCTATCGAAACCCGACCATCTTCAAACGACCGAATCCTCCTCATGTCTTCCTCCTCGGATTCGTATAAATCCGACCCGTCCAAGTAGGAAGTGGCCAAATTCATTTGTTGGCGACGTTCTGAAAAAAGAAATAACAAATTAGAGATTCAAACCAAACCAAAATAAATTAGACAATTTTGCCATCGAAGCGCAGTTAAAAAAAATATATAATCGATCCCACATTTAACGGTATTACAATTACAACGGATGACATAACGTCTTAAAAGCCTGCATTGTAATTTAAATAATCCATAAATTCAAGAGCGAATCAAAATTAGAATATTTAAACTAGTTTTTTTTTTTTTTCACTTTAGTGATAGGAAAGTAAATACAAAAAATGTCTTGTTCGACGTTCGATATTACGTAATATTTTTCGAAAAAAAAAAAAAATTAGGTAAAATCAAATAAACATTTTTTTTTTATTAGATTGGAATTCGTGCCGTGCAAGATGACATGGCATTCTTTCTGATTCGGCATTTCCTTACAAAAAAAATATTTTAAAAAATGCCAGGAAGTAGTGTTATTAAGCTGGAACGAATAAATTTATGATCTTATAAATAGATTATTTTGCTTAATTAATCACGAAACGATGTTTTTTTTTTTTTTTTTTGGAAGAATCTATTTTACTGAACCGCATTCGGTTTTACTTCCGTTCAGAAGGAATGCAAAGCCGACGGGACTTTTGTCGGAATCGGCATCTCAACATCGGAATCGCAAATATTTCGAGCCTGCACCGATGCCGGAATAGGAATCGGCATCGGAGTCGATTGTTGAAATATCGAAATCGGCATCGCCATGTGCCAATTTTGAAAAATTGGAATCGAATCGGCCTCGTAAATTTAAAAAAAATTACCGGCCTTTTCTGGCCGTTCGGCATCTGCATTTGCACCCCTGCCCGTTCAGCCGTTCAAAAGTGTACATACACTGTTCCGGGTTTTACTCGTCGAGGAAAATAAATGAGCCCGAAAAATTGAAAAGTAACAAATTTCTTGCTGACGTCACTGAGAAACCGTTTGAAAATGCACCCTGAACAGTTACGCTGTACAGTAAAAGCTAATGCGGTTCAGTAAATTTATACGCCCAAATATACTTACTGAATGAACAGTCGTAAAGAGCTGGAAGAGATCTTGTGTATTCAGTACAGCTCTCCTGTGAGAATAGAGGGAAGCATTCGGAGTGTTCTGAATCCTCAGCGTCGCAACATTTGATCGCAACTGTAACAAAATTAAATTTTTCATTTCATTTTAATCAGTCTGGATTTTATTTTCATTTTTAATTTGCCTTTCTAAAACTTTAAAAAGGATTTAATTGTGGACGTGCAGTAGGACATCCATAGGCTCATTTGATAATGTCTTAGCACTTAAAACTTGGCGGGGTGCACTCCGTGCACCTCGATATCCTACACGTTATTTGAGGGCGACAAGCCTTAATCCACCCTCGAAGGATTTTCTGCAATCATAAAATAAGGAATTCCCCTGGGAATGTTTCCAAAGGTATTTACTCACGTTGGAAACTTTAGGAAAAAAATAAGAGGAAAAAAAAAAAAAAGATCTAATTTGACGATTTGGCAACTGACTCAGCATCTTGAATTTTTAGGTTGAAATATTTCTCAGAACTTTCAAATTTATCCCTGAAATTTTCTTAAAATTAATTTTTGTAAAATTGACAAAATTAGGGGTTTTCCGACATTGCGTGTTAGAGGAAATCTTGAGCAGTGCAGTGGATGCATCAGATGGTACTGAAGTTTTGTTTTAAAAACAGAAAATTTCTTTTAAAAAAATTAATGATTTCCCGCTTCGGGGTACTTATTACATTCAGGAAAAAATCAAACCTAAATTTTCAGAAGGATTTTCACTGTCATGATCCCAAAATTTTGGGATAATAGGTGGAAGTTAATTAAAAGTGCTTGAAGACGATAAATTTAAATGCGACTTTAGTTCCTCCAAAAATAAGTTACAGCAAGATTACTCTTGAAAAAGAGGCCATTTCGCGACCTCAGTCGAATAGATTTCTACCTCAATTTTTTTCCAGTTTGAACTCGTCTCCGAAAACTAAACACTGGATTTAATTGCAAAAAAAAAAAAAAAAAAAAAAAAAAAAAACATCAGAACCCTAAAAGGCTGAAGTCGCGGTTTAAGTTTTACGTCAGCATTTTGAAGGGAGAATAAGGGGCTCCAAAAACGCCAAAATTATCCTGATTGACCCCAAATAATTTTTTGAAGCATTAAAAATATTTGAAATTGGAGCAGAAAACTAGTGTTTTTCCGACAGCTGACTTTCATAATTAAAATTCCTCGTTAAAGGGGAAAAAAATAAATTTTCTGTTTCCGTTTTTTTTTAAAATAAACCTCATCGGGAAAATTCATTTTCCTCCCTAGGTTAGCAATATACTATTTTTGAAAATATCCCCCCTTTACTTTATTAGATTGCAGTCCCAACCCACCTACCCCAAAGTCATTTAATTTATCTTTCCGTATAAAATCAACGATTCCCTTCCCACCCCCCCCCCCCACCCCCCCAACGTCTTCACGAAATACTTGAATGGACCCTCTGCAGAGCATCTGGAATCTGCCATTGCTGTTTAATTGAATGAAATAAAGCAGATCAAACCGAAATAAACCAGCCGTGAACCGGAATAAACAAGGCATAAACCACACTCGAACAATCCCCAGTTTCCGACCTGTAATTTAAAACCGTTTAGATTTGGTTTTTTGAATTAATTTAAAAATTCTTTCAGTCTACAAAGCCTAAGAAATGTCATAACAGGGAAGTTCCCATAATTATCCGTTAAATGATTGTACTTATGTCATCATTCTTTTTTTTTCTTTTTCACACTCACCAGGGTTCAAAGTTTGTGATATATCCCTCCTTATAAATTCACCCCAGATACCAACCATACCGCTTACATATTGATGATAGCTTTCTGCTCTGACTAACGCAGACACGGCATCCTCATCGGGTAAATGATGATGATTGCCGGCAATTTGTTTCGGTGACGAAATACCTGTAACAAGAAAAGAGAAAAAATCGGAATCAATATAAAATTATAATTTAAATTAGATAATTCACAGCTTCCTTTCATGGACCAATTTTTTTTGTAAAACGGTAAAGAAAAAAAAAATTCATCCGGAAAAAGATGACAATACCGATTACATCATCCGATTAGGAGGCTTGGCCAGGTAAAGACACCTAGGAACAAACAAACAAATATAAGAGAAAGTGTGGTAGACATGGCACGTAGTGTACAATGCTTCAAGTAATTATCACAAAAGACACTACAGTTTCTGAGGTACTAAATTACCATACTATATTAGCAGAGTGGGAAGCTGTTTATGACAATTATACCAGTGGAATGTGTATCATGTATCTTTTTGGTTTTTTTGAGGCGAAAAGGATTTTCCCAAGTGTATGACGTGCAAAAAATTCGGGAGGTAACGGGTTTCGTTTGGCAAAACACTGGAATAAGTGGCAAAAAATGTTTCGTTCGCCTCCCGATTGAACCGATGTGAGCTCCAAAATATTTTCTTAGGCTGAAGGGAGGGAGGGGGGGGGGAGGGGTAAGGCATAAATTAAGTCCGAATCAAGGCAGAGCATTTCACTGCACTTTTGGATTCGTTAGTAAACTTTATTTACTTTTAATTTGTTATGATTTTCACAAGTTTCAACTTGTTCAAAGCAAGTTAAAAAAAACACAGAACTGTTTAAAGACAAAAGGAAACTTGTTTTAAACAAGTTGGAACTGGTTTAAGGTTAGTTTAACTGGATTAAGGGTTTAAGTTTACTGAATTGGCCAGTAAACTTTATTTCTTTTAATTTGTTATGATTTTCACAACAAGTTTTAACTTTATTGCCTTTTTTAACGGGATATGGATCTTTTTATAAGCAAATCACGATTAAAAGTTCGTGAACTTAATAAGCTAAACATAGGAAATCAGTTGAAAAGTTAAATCGAAGTGGCGAAAGATGGAAAAGATGGATTCCATCTTTCGCCACTTCGATTTAACTTTTCAACTGATTTCCTATGTTTAGCTTATTAAGGTCACGAACTTTTAATCGTGATTTGCTTATAAAAAGATCCATATCCGGTTAAAAAAGGCAATAAAGATTATCAATTAGGATCGAAAATAAAAATCAAAAGTTTTAACTTGTTCAAAGCAAGTTAAAACTTGCAAGACACAGAGTTAGAGCCCTATATACTGGGAGAAACGCAAGTGGTGTCATGGCCGCGTCCGCATGGACGGTAAAATTTCTATTGATGTTTATGGACGATAGAATGGCGACCTGCACGGGACGCCTATGTTTAACTTACACAAAAAATACATATGCAAGGACCAATCAAAATTAGATCCTAGGTTGCGCTTCTCCCAGTATATAGGGCTTTACACAGAGTTGCTTAAAGGCAAAAGGAAACTTGTTTAAACCAGTTCCAACTTGTTTAAAACAAGCTCACAGTTCAAAAAAATATATTCATTCTGAGTCCAAAAAAAGGTTTTAGCAAAAAACGTTTCAAGTTAAAGCCATTTTGATTTCGAACGAAACCTTTCGATCTCAAGTGAAACATTCTGAGCTCGTTTGAACTTTTTTGCCTTCCAGATGAAACCAAAAAGGTTTAGACGTGGGGTGAAACTGAAGGGTTTTAAAAATTTTGAAATGTGCTGGAAAATAAAGAACCTAAAAAAGAAAATTTTTTCAATTAAGGTAAGGGTTTCCTATTCGGGGTTCCCGCTTGTGCAAAACATGTTACAACCTGTGCTGCTAAATCGCAAAAATAATCAAAGGGAATCATACAGTCTGAACTTGCTTCCCGCAAGTTTTAACAAGTTGGAAGAACTTTGGAAAAGAGCATTATTGTCATACTCCAACGTTTTAATTTTGCATGTTGAGTTTCCTCTTGTTCAAACATGTTGAAACTCGCATTAAAAAAATCGCAAAAATATAACATCAAAAGTTTGGTAAAATCGCACAAGGTGCGCAAAAGGAAGAATTGAGCCAAAATGAGCGCAAAAGGAAATTTGAGAAGAAACTGACAAAAATTTCGCAAGAATGTGACTTTACAGGAGTTCCCAAAATATAATAAGAACAAAATCTTACTTGGGTATTTTGGGGTTTAAAATTTCTTTCCAAGCTCTTTGGGAATTTAGTGAAATGAACCTTACAAATCCTAGTTCATCTCAAAAACTAAATAAATAAGTGGAAACTTCATTTTGCTTACTACCGGGGGAAGAGAGAGGATGTCCCTAATATGGATGACCTCAATCTACAGCATTTCCAAAGAGCTTTAAGAGAAATCATCATCGTGGCAGCAGACTAATCGTATTTTACTTTTTACGGGGAAACGAAGACATCTCTAAACAAAAAATATTAAGGACTTTTCAGGAAAAAATTCCGAAAATTCCTTAATATTTTTTGTTTCGAGATTAGTCTTCATTTCCCCGTAAAAAGTAAAATACGATTAGTCTGCTGCCACGATGATTATTCCTTTTAATATGACATGAAAAAATAAATGAGAAAAATGGGTTCTCGGACTTCAAAATGGGCAGTTTGGGTCTTCAATGAATTTTGAACACTGAATTGATCCCTGATTCAACTGTGGAGTCACATTTTTGCGAAATTTAGCTAAGAGGAATCGTCATGGTGGCAGCAGAAAAATTTTATTTTACTTTCTATGGAATAACTAAGACAAATCTCGAAAAAAATAATTACGAAAAAAAAAAAAAAAAAAAATTAAGGAATTTTCGGGATTTCTTTTTAACTCCTTAAGAGTACGCAGTACTCGTTGCAGCAGATAAATCGTATTTTTCATTTTACGGGAAAACGAAGAAAAATTTTGGAAAGAGAAAAAGATTGAAATCTTGAAAAAAAAGTTTCAAAGATTTCTACCTTTTTCTCTTTCCAAGATTTTCTTCGTTTTCCCGTAAAATGAAAAATACGATTTATCTGCTGCCATGGGTACTGCGTACTCTTTCTCTTTTTTTTTTAGATTTATCTTTGTTTTTCCATAAAAAGTAAAGTAAGATTAGTCTGCTGCCACGACTGATGATTCCTCTTAATAACAGTAATTTCTTGTGCACCGTACGCAACTTTTTGCTCTTAGGAAATTTCTGCACAGAACGGCCGTTCTTAAGGAATTTCATTATTCCTCCTGTTAATTTACATTTCAAGCAAAAAAGAAAAAAAATTATTTCGTAAAATTGATTAAAGGATGTTTAGCAATTTTGTCACTGAGCGTGTTAGATTTAGAAATTGATTTCTATACGGCGGTTTCGAAATTGTGATTTCGAAAAAAAAAATTGACGGTCGCCTTATTTATAGAACCGGAATGAGGAAGATTTTTTTTTTTTTTATACTCGACGGATTTGCATACCTATTTTTTGTTATCTTTATTTCCAAGAAAACGGCGGCGCTGGGATGTGGGTGTTATTCTGAAAACGGATGGAGATCATCTCACGAGAAGAAGTTATATAGAAAGCAATTAGCACTTTTTTTTTCTTCTTCTTCTTCTTGTTTTTGTTGTTCGTTTATTGCATGTTTCGGAAACAAAGGTGGACGAGCCTGACCTTCCTTTTTGGTTGACAAACATTTTTTGCTTTTATTGTTTGCTAACTTTCTTTTGTATTAACAGTTGTGAGCGTGGTGATGTGTGTGTTAACTTTTCTTTAAATTATTAATTGGGAACAAGGTCATCTTTGGTAATTTTCGAAAAAAAAATTAAATTTCGTCCCCATTACGTTTTCAAGACCGGGTGTAACAGTTAAAAATGGTAGCAAGGTCATTATCACGGATTTTATTTTAATTTTTCTTTGTTGTCTCTTTCTTTACGAATCTTTTCAGCTTTGAGTTCTGCTTTTCCTCATCATTTCCAGGGATGATCCCTCCATGTTTTTTAGGATTGCAAAAGTGGTCTCGAGTACGCGAAATAAGGTACAAAACCTGAGATTGCTTAAAAATTTTCGACAAAAATAGTGTCATCTTTCGAAAGACGATGTTGTTAAACTGCCAATTAAAAAAAAAAAAAAATGATTAATTACCATTGCAACCTGAGGTACATCCATCCGGGTTTAATGTACACATGTAATTGAAAAATTAAGCGGGTTTAGGTCAATGTTGTCTTAAATCAGCTGGAGTTGCATTAAGTTTGATTGAAAAAAAAAAAAAACTCGTGATCTACATGGCGCAACTGTTAAGGGGAGCTTAAGAGTCTATATACGAACCCAAAATTTTCCAAACCCGGAATCGGGTTTCAAATTTTATAAAATACGACATCGCGGGAAAACGATATGGCGTTTTCTAAATAACTCCGAAATTAAAAATCGCCGAACTATGGTTTTTGGGTTTCATAAATTTTGGGGTTTTTAAAACCAAATTAGCTAAGATTATGTTTAACGTATGAAACATATGGTTGTACCTGGTTTTTAATTCACATAAGTAACTCATAATTTTAGTTAACCCGATTTTCCATCCCCGTGAAAGTCTGTAAGTTTTCATGGTGAAATGATTAGGTATTCCTGCACTACATTAATGTTTCGTGTCCTATGAGCCGTTTTTTTCATAGAAAGAGAACTGATTCCGGGGGTGCACTCATTCGAATTCGAAGAATCGAAGATAAGGGACAACCTAATAGACAGCCTAGCGGAAGCAATTCAGACCTTTTGCTCCCTATTCAAAGCTTTTAGGACTAGCTTACTCTAAAGTGTCCCTTATTTTGGCAATTTTCGAATTTCAAATAGCGTACACCCAAAAACGGTTCTCCTTGTTGTACTGATAAACCCGAATTTTTTTTTTGATTTTTTACTAGACGGGAAAGCGTAGCGACTTGAGCTTAAAGTTCCGGAAATTGCCATAGAAAAAAAATCGACATTTTTTTTTTTTTTTTTTTTTGCGAAAAAATGTGGTTTCTAATCGGAAATTTTCCGTAAATCACGAATCTGAAGTCCGTTTTTTTGAGCTAAAAGCCAAAATATGGCAAAAAAACGTGGTAAAGTGACAAAACATAGCAAGTCTTCAGTTTCACTCGTATTCTGGTCTTTGGCTCAAAAACCGGACCAGATGTAAAAAAAACGGACTTCAAATTCGGGATCTACGGAAAATTTCCGATAAGAAACCATATTTTTTCGCGAAAAATAAAAATTTTCGATTTTATTTCTCTTACGGCAATTTTCGGAACTTTCAAGTTCAAATCGCCACGCTTTTTCGTCGAGTATAAAATAAAAATAAAAATTCGAGTTTGTCTGTACAACAAGGAGAACCATTTTGGGGGTAAGCGATTTTAAATTCGAAAATTGCCAAAATAAGGGACTCCCTAGTGTGCACATCTCTCCTTCCCATCTCAGGGTTATTTTCTAAAATAAAAAAAGACAATGCCGCAAAGTCATAAGAAACATGATTTGGTTTTTAGAACAAAATATAAATAATCTCTTTATTAAAGCGGTAAATGCATTATGTCATACATTTTATTTTTAAATGCATAAAACTGCATGCTTCGGTGAATTAATACATTTTTCATATGCATTTTCCCATTGCAGTTCGCGAAATGTTGTACAATATATTTTGTGTTATCGTTTTCTGTAAAAGAATCGGTCTAATAACAAAGAAAATCGATCGAAATGTAGGGTGAACTGCTCTTTAATTATATTTTTTTAATCATACTCAGTGATAGTTGGAGAATTACGTTGAACCGATTTTGAATAGATGAAACCAAATTTTCGAAATTTTTTTGAAAGTTTTAAATAGATGTAAAAAATGCATACCGAAAATTTTCGTAATGAATGACCATGTCAACCATTAAGAAGAAAATTTGGACATTATACGAATTATCTCAGATGATCGTAAAACAGAATCGTCATTAGAAGTCCATATATCTCTAGAAATGAAAGCAAAAAAACAAAAAAGAAGATTTGAAAACGATTTACTCAAAGAATCGACTCATCACCTTCACTTAATACAAAGGAATGAATAGCAGGAAAAAAAATAAAACCGAAATTAAAAATAAATTGGCCAGTAATAAAAAATAAGAATGGAAAAGAATGTGGACGTTAGTAGGGTGTTCAAAAAAAAAAAAAAAGTGCGATATTGGTGCTCGCAGCTTTTGTTGAGAAAATGAAAACTGGTGTTTGATGAAGGGATTGATTTCGCGACAAACGAGATCTCTTAGTTGTTGTGTAAATATTATCGAAGAAAAGGTGGGAAAAAATGGAGAAAATTGAGAAAAATTGGAAAAGTTGGAGAAGGGCTAAAGAGAGAAGCTACGTACAGTAGTCAGAAAAAACAGGCCGAAAAAAAAACAAGTACTGGAGCGCAGAGTATGCCAAAGCCCAAAAAACGAATCTACGTCCTAACGATCTGTCTTGAAGACGTCGTCTGGTGATGTCATTTTTTTTAATAAAAGAAGTTAGCTGGCACTTGATGACATGCAGGGCTCCTTAAGGAACCCCGAATCGGGTTATGGGCTGTATAAAATGCAACATCGCAGAAAAAACGATATCGCGTTTTTTGAACCACGAAATTAAAAATCGCCGAACTGGTTTTCGGGTTTCAAAAATTTTGGGGGACTGTCTTTTTTTTCTTTCGGCAATTTTATATTTCTGGGTTTTTTAATTAGGCGATATTATAACTCGGGGTTTTTAAAATTGGCGATATTAAAATTCGGGATTTTTCCAATTCGCGAACTCCATATTACGGTGTGCAATTTTTAATTCGTAATATAAAATTTTAAATGTAATTTTAAAATACTCAATAAAAATCCTGGAATTTTCACACCTCAAATTTAAAAATCCCGTAATGAAGTTGGCGAATTTAACAAACCCCCGAAATTTAAAATCGCTGATTTTAAAAACTCCAAATTTTAATATCGTCGTTTTTAAAAACCCCGAATTTAAAAACCGAGAAATATAAAATTGCCAAAAGAAAAAAAAACAGTTATTATTGCGTATTTCCAAACCCCGAAATTTATGAAACCCGAAAACCAATTCGGCGATTTTTAATTTTGGGGTTCAGAAAACGCGATATCGTTTTTCCGCGATGTCGCATTTCGTAAAACCCGAAAACCTATTCGGGGTTTGGAAAATTCGGGGTTCCCGACATGCATCGCCCTTATCCAAAAGATAAGGCATAGGTGCAACCAGTGAGAAGATTCCCCAAAAAGGCTTAAGGCTCCGGGCTCTTTAGGAATCCCGAAATTAAAAATCACCGAATTGGTTTTCGGGTTTCAAAAATTTCAGGGTTTAGAAAAACGGAATAACTCTTCTTGGTTATCTTTCGGCGATTTTGTGTTTCGGGGTCATTAAAATCGGCGATCTTAAGTTTTGGGGGTTTTTAAAATCGGGGATTTTAAATTTTGAGATTTTTAAAATCGGGGTAGGCACATATGAGCCCTAATTTTTTCCAGATTTTTTTACTCGAGAACAAACTGCCCCGACTTGCGCTTTAAGGTCGAAAAAAAACCAAACGACGGAAAAAATTAATCATTTTTTTTTGCTTAAAAAAAAAAAAAAAAAAATTCGACATCTTCTATCAAAAATTTTGCGTAGATCACAAATCTGGACGCCACTTTTTTTTATCTGATTCAGTTTTCGAACTGCAACCAAAAAATAAGTAAAGAATCAGGACATACCACGTTTTGTCACTTTACGGGGGTTTTGTGCTCATCTTTTGGCTCTGGCTCGAAAAAGGAGGAGTTCTCAGGATTAAGGGGTTATTTTGGGTGTTCCTGGCACCCAACATACTCGGTATTCCCAGAAACCACTCGTTCCCCAAAAAACGAACAATAAGGGCTCGGTAAATATGACAGAGAAACTGAAATATAAAGAGATACGACGCCAAAGGTAAAAAAGAATTTGAGTAGAACAGTAGGTGACAAAAAGACCTAAAACTCTTTAAAGTTAAGAAAACTGCCTCAGACATATTCAGAAACAAGAAACATAGATTTTTGGACACTCTATACAGAAAACTATTAAACGATATCAACTGAAATTAGCGATCGACAAAAACTCGTGACCAAAAAATCAAGAGGAGAAAACAGAAGACTGTTATAATAAAAGTGTAAGTACCCGGTGCGACTTGCGTCCTTGCACTCGTGTGGAGGTCATCTACTTCATTATACCAAAGTGAGAGTTCAACCTTGCACACGGGCAAGAGTATCGGTACCTATCACTTCTCTTTCTTTCTTCCTTCCTTTGTTGACTCATCATCTCCAAAAAGTAATGAAAAAAAAAAAAAAAAAAAAAAAACCACCTATACGCACATGTCGTAATAAAAAATAAATCAGGAATAAAGGTCACCTGGCGGCGCCTATCAACTTTTTCCATTACACCATTCAAATTGATTGCCTTAAGGTTTTCGATCTAAATAACGCCTTGTTTGACCACTCATCGCTAAATTCAGGTCTTTCGTATCTTTTCATTTTTGGCAGCTTGTGCAATAAAGCAATTTTGCACAGCAACCCTAAAAAAAAAAAAAATCGTAGGATTTTTCCTGTAAGGCTTGAAAGGGGGTTGTAGTCATACCGATATAGCTGAGTCATATTTATATCATAAAAGACAATTACAACATAGGTTTCACTTTTTTTTTTTTTTTTTTTTTCATCACCGCAGTTAGCACAAGCAACTTCCGTGGCCCCGCAGGTAAATATTTTTAAAAAAAAATCTCTAACTTTTTATTGGTCCGAACCTGTGATCGATTTCTGCCATGCGGAAACCGATTCATCTTTTGTTTCCTGTATATTTCTCAGAAAACAAATGAAGTTACGTAAAAAAAAAGACGGAAAATCAACTATTAATCTTTTTTTAATTTTTCGTCATTTTCATTTCGATACGATGCCCACAACAATATAACATAAATTTCTTTCATCAAAAAATGCCTGATGGCTTGCATCAGCCAACTGACCAACACTCGGATTTCTCGGAAAATCGTAATTATGCGTCATGAATCATGGTTTTTTTCATTATTTCTTTCATAATACTATATAATATTCAATACCGCCTATAAATTTTTTTTCATTTTATTGTGTAATAATAAATATTAGGTCATATTCACTTGAATGAACGTGCTCACAGTGCGAAAGAGACGAAGATGGTGTGAAAAAAAAAAAAAAAGAAAAATCTTTGCGGCGTGTAATCGCCGCAAAAATTTTAAAAAGTTATTATGTTTCATAGTCGTTTCATTGATTTGCATATTTTAAAATGTTAAACGGTTTCGGCGGTAGTTGTTCAATTATGAATAATCGACGTGACTATGGTCATGACTGGAAATGAATCCATTTCGATTGCATTTTAGATAAACCTGTTTGGAATGTAGAGGCATCTCATATCGAAAGACGGACAGGCAGGCAAAATGTTTGTCAAAGGTCAGTTAGACTTAAGAGGCAAAGGCATTACGGGAGCTAAAAAGAAAGTGTTGGAAGGGGGAAAAAACAGACGAAGGAGACAAAATTCAAGGAGATGAAAAGACAGACGAACGAAGAAGAAATAAAAAAGCGGAGAAATTGTTTTTGGTTAGGAGCTTCAAAGCAGAAAAGCGTGAAATCGAGAGAAGAAGGCTCTGCTAGGTAAAATACGAGGTATTTTACACAGGTAAAAACTTGTCAGAAAATCCACACTTTCTACGGGCGGTTAGCTTATGACAAGACAAGAAAAACCTTGTTAAAAGTGCTAAATTACAATTACGGCTTTACTGCATATGAGTAAAAGTTTTCCGACGGTATATCATAGAAGGAATAAGGTAACAGGAAACCACCTTTTAGAGAAAACGTTTCACAAAGGAACCATTGTAGTCCCTTGAACTCACCATGAGGCGGGTGGTAGACCTGTCTTCGAATAGATCACCAGAAAAGTCAGAAAAGCGACGGTCACCACCCCTCGGCAGGCAATGGCAAACCGCCGAGCGGTAATCGGCTAATAAATCTGTCAAAAACATCCATTCGGAAGCGTCGTTAAGCTGTAGGTCTTACTACCTAACCTAAAATGGTTAGGTTAGGTTTGGTAAGGTAGGTTAGTGGGATCTAAAAAGGTTATTCTTAAATTCTCAGGCATATTTTTTTAACTTAAAACCCCAGTCTTTAAATCTAATACCATTGCCAAATTCAAATCGGATCTTATTTTCTTATTTTATTTATCTCTTATCAAGAGTTTTCTGAATAACTTTAACCTAGGCAATAGTTAGATTTTTAGTTAATGCCATTTTTAATCCTTTCATTAAAATTCCCCAAAATTTCCGGGAACAGTCCAGAACGTATTCCCACTGCCTAGTCTAACTAACTCTTTTAGGTTCTACGTGACGCATAACCTAACCTGGTTCCAAATTCAAATCTCGCTTGTTCCCCAGCAAGATTTCAAATAATACTAAGCCTAAGAGTACGCATCAGTCGTGGCAGCAGAGAAACCGTATTTTTCATTTCACGGAAAAGCAAAGACAAACCCTGAAAAAAGAAAAGCTAAGAAATCTTCGCAATTTTTTCCTGATGATTTCTTAGCTTTTATTTTTTCAAGATTTGTCTTCGGTTTCCTGGTAAAATGAAAAATACGATTTATCTGCTGCCACGATGATGCGTACTTTTAAGGGAGAATTTATTTATTTATTAGAAAGCTAAATTCAAAGGAAAAAAGGAAACGTTTGCTGGTTTAAGATATAACAAGTAATTTACTGCTAAATATCTATTAACTCTATAGGCGACAAAAAAACAATAAAAAGTATTGTTTGAAAAAAAACCAAAGTTCTTCCGTAAGAGCCCATGTTATCATGGTTCACCAATGAGTATTGACAGACAGACAATTGTAGACGACACTGGCCTTAAGTCAAAAGATGCAACTATTTAGTATCGTTAAGAGAAGCAGAAAGAGTAATTAAGAGTACGCATCAGTCCTTTGTCTACTGCCACGATTCAATGTTTCCGCTTATGCTTAACTTATGAATCGATAATGGCTTAAATTTCGCTGATGCGTACTCTTAAAATCAGGACAAAAGAATGGAACCAGACGTAGCCAGTCTATCGTCAGACAGTTGTAAAACATGACAATAGGTGCAGAAGGGAAATGCAACCAAAATATTGAACCAAAAAAAAAAGAAGAGAAGAAACTAAGTGCCGCATTATTGGATATTGAAATCAGTAGTATGTGGTCGAGCAGCGGATTGTGAAATGAAAAATACCAAAAATTTTATGCAATATACGAATCCGTCCATCGAGCCACGGGTAGCTTAAGGACCTTAAACAGGTTAGTTGGATCGAAACCATTTTCCGTTTTCCGGTGTACCATCCGTAATTCCATCTGGTAAATAATAAACTAGTTACGGCAACACAGGCATTCTTTTTCGCTTAAAAACGCCACGAAAAAAAGTACCAAAATTATGAAGAAACGATACCATGCTTGTTATAACCTGTAATCTATTGCCATACTTAATTTAATCCTTCTATCCTGTTACCCTTACCCAAGACCTGGTATGATAATAGACCACAGGTAATAACAGATGATGTGGTATCATTGAATTGCAAGTAAGTAATATCGACTTCAGAACTTACCATCGTCGTAAATCGGTGGTAATAATCGGTGTAACGGCATCCCCTTGGCTCCAGCCAGAGGATACCTAACATTATTGCAAACCCCCTTAGGGTCCCGATATTTGGTAGGAGGACATATCCCTGGGGACTCAGGGCAAAGCCCTCCAGGCAGTCCTTTCTCTGCGCTTAATGCGGCCGCGGCCCAGGAACCATATTCTCCCGATATAGCACTACGTGTGTACTCTAAAAAGAAAAAACAGAAACAAATAACAAACAAACTTTTTAAACAGGTTGCAGTTTTCACTTTAAAAAAACGATAATAAATAAATAAATAAATAAATAAATAAATGACAAACAGGATCCTTTCTTTGTTTCCGGAATAAACACAATATGGAGAATGGATATATAATAATATTTTTAAAAGAATCACGTTTTTCCCTCACGTATAAAATATTTTTATTAAGGTTTCGAATTACTTATTTAAAAAAAAAAAAAAAAAAATCGCCGTTGACGACTTTCTGCATTAAATGCAAAAATGCAGTTTTTCGAACATAACAGGAATTATCATTAATATTTTTTCTAATTAATTCGGCATATAATGTAATCGCTTAAGGGATAGTAAATAAGCGGTACGACACCACCTTCCTCTCGTACTTCCGATAGCCAACTTGTTATCTCAAAAAAGAAAAAAAAAAATAAGATACGTGTTAATTGGCTTTTATGAATTTATGATGTTGTTCGAGTATGATTTAAATGAGACGACTTTAGTTACCTCATTTGAATTGAATCATACTTAAATCATCGATACTACTTAAATCCTCATAATTATTAGCAATACAGAACATCATTGCACATCTTTATTCTTTTATTGGCAGACCCCTTAGCTCAGGTGGAAAGAGCATTAGGAGCTTTAACAAAAGGGCTCGGAGTTTGACTCCTCCGACAATAACAGTTAATTTGAAATTTATCTTGAAATTTCCTGTGTTTTGTCATGTATTTTTTTATATTTTCCTGTATTTTGAAATAGAAATCAATAGGCTTTTGGTAATTTAGTCCATGAGTGGATGAAGGAGGTCGTTGGACGTCTCAAAAAAAAAAAAAAAATTCAGACACATTTTGGGCGCAATTTTGTTTCTAATAATAAATCAAAAAAATCCGTAAAAAATCATTATAATAGGGATTTATCCAAAATTTGAAAGCGGAAAACCGATGAAAAGAAAGCCAATAGTTTTGGTTTTTGAATTTAAAATAGAAAAATTTTAAAATAAGGAAAAATATAATCAAAATTAAAGCGGAATGATTTTGGCTCAATGTCCCCGGCGCCACCCAGAACGAAACAAAACAAAATACATATCAGGCTTAATGTACTCAAAGTGTACCTAAATGTACCACCCATATTTCATTTTGTACCGTTCTGGTTTCCTAGGGAAAGTATATCATTGCGGGTTATTTCAGGGACATTCAACTTCACCCGATGTTCCCGATTCAGGATTAAATGATTGTACCCGACAGAGAACCTTTGTACCAAAATGTACCTAGTCAATTTTTTTTGTACCTTAACCGTTCCGGAGTTATTCGAATTTTTATTGGGTGGCGGCGGAGGCACAATTAGGTCAACTGAAAGATTCATAAACGATTTAACAAGGCTTAAAAGAACGCGTTTTGTACCGAAATGTACCGTAAAAATTAAATTTTGTACCCATACAGATTCCGAAAAAATCAAGGTTTATTAAAAACCACGATTTCCTGCAATTTCGGGTGAAACTCTGGACATGCATTTTTATTTCAAGGAAAGCGTACAAGTGATGCGGCAGGAAGTTAGTATTAGACGTGTACTAAAACGTACCGGTAGAATTGTACTTTGTACCACCTCCCATAAAAGAAAAAAAAAAAAAAAAAAAAAAAAAAAGGTTAGAAAGAAAATTTCATATACCTGATTTTGACCCAGGACACAAAATTAAATTGTTTATAAAGGAATATTTTGTCCTCGTTGTGTACCGGACTGTACCAACCATTTTTGACTTTGTACCGATTCCGTTGTAGAGAAAATGCAAATTGCGAAGAAAAAAAATGGAAAATGACCCACATTGATTTTTCCAATTTTATCAACGGAATCATGGTGTACCCGTTCTGTACCGGACTGTGCCAGGCTAGGAATCGTTTGTACCTTCATGGAATCTTTTGTACCTTCATGGAAACGTTTGTACCAGGTTCGGCAACGATTGTACCTTTCTCGGAATCGTTTGTACCTTGATTCAGTCTTTTGTACCTGACTCGGAAACGTTTGTACCTTCATGGAAACGTTTGTACCAGGCTCGGAAAGGATTGTACCTTTCTCGCATTCGTTTGTACCTTGATTGAATCTTTGTACCTGACTCGGAAACGTTTGTACCTTCATGGAAACGTTTGTACCAGGCTCGGAAACGATTGTACCTTTCTCGGAATAGTTTATACCTTGATTGGATCTTTGTACCAGGCTCGGAAATGATTCTACCTTTCTCGGAATCGTTTGTACCTTGATTCAATCATTTGCAACTGACTCGGAAACGTTTGCACCAGGCTCGGAAACGATTCTACCTTTCTCGGAATCATTTGTACCTGACTCGGAAACGTTTGTACCAGGCTCGGAAAGGATTGTACCTTTCTCGGATTTGTTTGTACCTTGATTGAATCTTTTGTATCTTACTCGGAAATGTTTGTACGTTCATGGAAACGTTTGTACCTTGGTTCAATAATTTGTACCTGACTCGGAAATGATTGTACCTTTCTCGGAATCGTTTTTACCTTGATTGAATCTTTGTACCTTGATTCAATTAAAATACAAACGATTCAATCAAGGTACAATCATTTCCGAGCCTGGTACAAACGTTTCGATGAACGTACAAACATTTCCGACTCAGGTACAAAAGATTCAATCAAGATACAAACGGTTCCGAGTCAGTACAAATGATTTAATCAAGGTACAAACGTTTTCATGAAGGTACAAACGAATCCGAGAAAGGTACAATCATTTCCGAGCCTGGTACAAATGTTTCCATGTACGTACAAACATTTCCGAGTCAGGTACAAAAGATTCAATCAAGGTACAAACAAATCCGAGAAAGGTACAATCCTTTCCGAGCCTGGTACAAACGTTTCCGAGTCAGGTACAAATGATTCCGAGAAAGGTAGAATCGTTTCCGAGCCTGGTGCAAATGTTTCCGAGTCAGTTGCAAATGATTGAATCAAGGTACAAACGATTCCGAGAAAGGTACAATCATTTCCGAGCCTGGTACAAAAGACTGAATCAAGGTACAAACGATTCCGAGAAAGGTACTATCGTTTCCGAGCCTGGTACAAACGTTTCCATGAAGGTACAAAAGATTCCATGAAGGTACAAACGTTTCCGAGCCTGGCTCAGTCCGGTACAGAACGGGTACACCATGATTCCGTTGATAAAATTGGAAAAATCAATGTGGGTCATTTTCCATTTTTTTTCTTCGCAATTTGCATTTTCTCTACAACGGAATCGGTACAAAGTCAAAAATGGTTGGTACAGTCCGGCACCCAACGAGGACAAAATATTCCTTTATAAACAATTTAATTTTGTGTCCTGGGTCAAAATCAGGTATATGAAATTTTCTTTCTAACCTTTTTTTTTTTTTTTTTTTTTTTTTTCTTTTATGGGAGGTGGTACAAAGTACAATTCTACCGGTACGTTTTAGTACACGTCTAATACTAACTTCCTGCCGCATCACTTGTACGCTTTCCTTGAAATAAAAATGCATGTCCAGAGTTTCACCCGAAATTGCAGGAAATCGTGGTTTTTAATAAACCTTGATTTTTTCGGAATCTGTATGGGTACAAAATTTAATTTTTACGGTACATTTCGGTACAAAACGCGTTCTTTTAAGCCTTGTTAAATCGTTTATGAATCTTTCAGTTGACCTAATTGTGTCTCCGCCGCCACCCAATAAAAATTCGAATAACTCCGGAACGGTTAAGGTAGAAAAAAAATTGACTAGGTACATTTTCGTACAAAGGTTCTCTGTCGGGTACAATCCTGAATCGGGAACATCGGGTGAAGTTGAATGTCCCTGAAATAACCCGCAATGATATACTTTCCCTAGGAAACCAGAACGGTACAAAATGAAATATGGGTGGTACATTTAGGTACACTTTGAGTACATTAAGCCTGTATATGTATTTTGTTTTGTTTCGTTCTGGGTGGCGCCGGGGACATTGAGCCAATGATTTTCATTAGTTGACTTAAAAGTTTTTTGTTGGAACCTAAACGACCTCCTTCATCCACTCATGTGTTCATTTTAAAAATTCTTTTTAATAAATTCATATTTTTTATCTCACTCAGAAAAAAAAAGGCTAATGCGAAACCAAAAATGCCTTGTGACAAAACGTTTTCTGAAAAATCATGCGAAACCAATAAAAATTTGTTGTCAAGAAACAACCTGTCTGTTGTCTCGAAGCATTTTTGCTTTGCTACGGTTTTGTTGCAAGTCAGAACTTGCCCAAAACATTTCCTTTTTCTGAATACAGTGGAACCCACTTATAACTATAACAAATTTTCCCGGTCCCTTGAAATTCGTTATATCCGAGTTCCACTGTATAATCTTTATCATACGAGAGGATCTTCCTGATTCTAATGAGGAACGTTACTCACTACGAGGTGCTGCATGCACTAAAGCGCTTTTGGTTTAGATCAAGGGTTCTGATTGGTTGACTGAATTTGAACCAATCAAACTGGCCGATTTAAACCAATGACCTTTCAATACATACAGCGCTGCCTAGTGAGTAATGTTCCTCATTAATTACACATTGTTTCTTGTAATTCTTTTTTTTAAAGGAGAGCGGTAAGAAATATCAATGTCATTTCGCGGACTTGCTGGGTCTTTGTTTCGCTTTTAAAAATACATACCTGTAATATTAAATGTAGCAGCCTGAGTTAGTCTTGTACTTGGTATATATATGGCACAATATATAAATAATAAATATCCTCGGAAGCTGAAAAGAAAAGAAAAAAAAAATTGAATTCGAAAATTTTAAAATCAATCCCAGAGGACAAGAATGCAGCAGAAAAGGATGATGGTAAGAGTGAGCATGACGAGGTTTGTGAATGAAGGCAAGGTTGTGAAATAAGGGTAAGGACTTTTAGGATGAGACCAATAGACGGTTGAGGATGAGAATAAGGACGATGAGGTGGGTGAAGTGGATTGAAGTGGGTGAGGATGAGACTAAAAGGGAGAATGAAAAGGATGAATGGGGCAAACAGGGTGTCGATAAGGACGAAAATCAGGAATAGAATTTACTGATGAGAATTAAGATGAGGATAAGGAGGATGCAGTAAAGCAATACAAGAGGTTAAATGATTGGCTTAATAAGGCCTCGCACCGGCGACAACGAAGCCTAAAAGCCGAACAGGCTGCTGACCATGCCTTACGTTTTATATTAGAAAAAACCAGCTTCAAGTTCTACCCATGGAAAAGGAATACTAAAAAAATCTGAATTTTCACCCTAATAAACGTTACCGCAAAGCTATCTGCCTATGGCGTCGCCGTGTGTCTCTGCAGCATTAGGAATAACATTGATGATAAGGAGGTTGGGTAGGAAGAGGAGGTGGTTGAGCCGGAGAAGGATAAAGAATAGAAGTTAAGGACGAAGTACGAAGTACGATAAGAAGTGATAATCAGATAAGTATTTTAGGGGTAGAAACAGGATGAGGCTGACGATGACGATAAGAGTGGAGAGGATGAGAATGAGAATGAGAATGAGGAAAAGCAGAAAACTGAAAATGAGTAGGACAAAATTAAGAACAATAAGGATAAGGAGGGGTGGCATTTGAACCCATCAAAAAAGGTGACCAAAATGTGACCATCAATTTCCGGGAAGTTTTTACGAGATTTTCGACGTCAAACTGATCTGGGTGAAGTATTATTGTGGTCCTACTGACGTCACCTCAATTTCGAAATGCTAATGTCATCTTTTTTAGACGTCAATAAGAAGTCATTTTGACTCGTAAAATCGTCCCGAAATGTGACCATGCCTGCTGACGTCTTACTGACGTTTAAAGCACATCAGATTTATCCCTGGGAAATGCGTTCTCAAAAAAGAAATCACACATTAAATACAACAGCATGAGAACAGGCAAAAAAATTTCAAAAAGTCGGCAATATGCTCTAAAGGAGTCATAAAGATTCTCTCCTTAGAAACAATGAAGATTCACAGAAATTTTCATACATGTGCTTGTAAACCCTACTTTTCCCTTAAAATTCAAGGTTGATCAAAAACAACCATCCTGCCGGTCAAATCTTTCCGTAAATACATTAACAAATATGTACTAACCCAGGGGGATTTGTTTAATCATTCTCGTAATGTACTGACCATACACGAAAAAAAAAATTATTACGACATGTTTTATGTTTTGTTGTTAAGTTTTCCATTATATATTTTTCCTTTATAATGTTTACGTATTTTTTTTCCTTTTTGGTTTGTTGAAGTGAAATAATTGAACTATCACAGAAATGTAAAAGATTCGTGTGATCTGTGTCAAAACTATTGCGAAAATGATTTTTATATGAAACACACGTAACAACACAATAAATGCATACTTCTAGCATGCGTGTTCGCTTCCGACAAGTTTGAAAAAAATTTTAATTATGAATTTACAATATAACGTTTAGCCAATTCTAATTCAATTGTGTGCAAACGAGGGAATGGGGCTTCAGGGAAATAAAAATAAGAGCGCGTGCTTATCGTGAAATATATTATTATAATTATTCTGATCTTTTTTGGTAGAGAATGTTTTGTGAATAAATTACTTTTTTTACAACGTAAGCAAGGTAAGATAAAGACAAGGGGGCAAAATGGGCATCGGCGTCGCTTATAAACAGAAAGACCTTTGATATGATGAGTGAATGCTTTATTTTTATTTAATTTTATTTATTCAATCTCTTTTTAAAATTAAAATGGACTTCAATAATTATTTAGCTTGTTTTTAATAGAGACGCAATGTAGATGCCGAAACCTGTCAGACTAAGACTTTGATCGATTTCTTTCAAACGATTCCTAATCCCGATAATATTTGGGTTATAAAAAAAAACAGCGATTAAAAGCAATGCTGATATAAATTAGGAACTTTAAGTGATTAAAAATTACCCAAGAACTTGAAAAGGAAGTAAGTGCGGCTTTTAACATGTGCGACCATGTCCAGGAAAAGGAGAATAAGAATGAGAAGGAATACGAAACGAATGAGTGAGGATGAAGAGGAAACAAGAGACGATGAGGATGCAAATGAGGACAATTTTTGGAGTTCTAGGATAAGACTTTTTTATTTATTTATTTTATTTATTTATACCTAATGAGGATAAGGAAGGTGACCGATGACAACGAGGGTGAGAATAAGGTTTGATGAGGGCGAGGGTAAGAATGAGGGTAAAGATGATGATTGGGACTATGAGGACCCGGATGAGTGCGATTAGGTTGATGATAATTAGGATAAGAATTAGCAGAACAGGAACCATTATGATCATTGTCGATCATAATGAGGAAAATTTCGCATTCTCATTATTACTATGGGTATGTATATGCCTAAGCTGGCCACGGGCATTTTTTCATCCGGATATTCTGATTATGAGGAGGGAAGCCTACTTGGCCCCTTGTTCCTCAATCGGTTAACCCAGTACTCTCCTAAGAATGTGGGCAGATCCGTATAGGGCAGATCTTTGAATTTCGACTCCTGAGATGTTCCCCGGGACCTCCTCTATAAATTTTTTATGCTCTTTCGAGGTAGTTCCCAAGATGAGGGAGCTCCCACCACTGGTACACCAGTTACTGCATTGTGCCACATGCGAGATATTTCTATGGCCATAGGTCCTTGTACTTTAATATCTTTTCAGCTTCTTTGGACACTATACATTGTGGTCAGCGGGTATCGACACATCTATGGTCCAGCATTTTTTGGTAGCATTGTCCCTCATTTTTTGGGACAACGCTAGTATTATTATTATGCTATTATTACTATTACTATTATTATTATGCTTCTTGTCTCCCCTTCCAAGGCGGGGTCTTTTTAGGGAACATATGGGCTCAACACAGTTTGCCTGGCATATGTTCGCCCCGGGTCTGGTGGTCACACCCGACATTAGCTTTAAAAAACCGGGGAGGGGGGGGGGATTGTCTGGTTTTCTTTTCTTTTGTTTCCTCCCTGAACTAGTGAAAAAGAGGAGTCTGTGGCATCGGGCCTTTGTCCTGGCTGTTTATTGGGGTTCGTGAAGTCAGCAATACAACAAAAAGCTCAAATTGTAAAAACTATACTAGGATTTCGAGTTTTCAGAAAAACAAATTTCAGAATTTGAGCTTTCAAAACAAAAAGTTATTTGCATTATTAACTTTGTACTGCTAACTTCCCGGGCAGCACAATAAAAAGCTCGAATTTTAAAATAGACACCGTTCTATGCCCCTAAAGAGCTTTCTAAAAATCATTTTCCCCAGTCGAAAGCTACAGAGCTTAAAGACGTTTATGCGTTATAATACCCCAATTATATATACGACAGGAAAATTGAGCATTGCCAGGTTCACACGTAATATTATTAAGCATAAAAAAATTAGGCACAAATTTTCTAAAAATTATGCACCTTCAAATTTTGGTGCTAAAAAAAAATATGCATTAACTTTGAAAAAATTATGCATGTCCAAATTTTTGTATAATGATACAAAAATGATACATTTTTTATATACATTTTTTTCCATTTATTTGACAAAACTTTTATACACTTTTTGCATCGCTTTTTCGTATGGGTTATAAAATCTGTTGTAAGGCAGTCGTTTTTGGGGTCAACAAAATAAAATAAAAAAAACGTTGGGCGCCAATGTAAGGCACTTGTTTTTGGAGTTTCTTAGAATTTTCAATACTCAACAAGTTATGCAGATAATAATAAAAGAATAAACATGCCGATTCCGACATTTCTCGGAAGTTAAATTTTAAGACGCAAATTATTTTCGGGGTGGGTGTGACAAAAGAAAAAGGGAATAAAAAAAAATGTATATGGGAAACAAAAATTAACATAAATGGGGAATTATTGGGATTTTTAAAAAAAATTATATACTCAAAAATTTGAATCGTTACATTTTACTGTAAGTCAGGTATAGTTCTAGGCCTGAAAACGACCGAATGTAATGCAACAAAGGGCGGATTCACCCGGTCCATCAGCACCATTCAGCTTGAACACGAAAACTAAATTAAAGTCAGAGAACAATTCATTGCAGTTGACAAATTATTAATCATTGCTATTATACACAATTCCTTTTTTTTTTTTTTTTTTTTTTTTTTGTTATCTATCGTTTGGAATGAATCTTCAAACCGCAAAACAATATAAACGAGAAATCTTCCTAACTAATAAACCCATCATACTTCATTTTCTACAACTCCCATTCATTAACAAATCTGAATGGGAAAAAAGAGAGAAAAAAAAAAAGTTGCATGATTCGCGTTATCTTGACTATCTTTATTAGCTATTAACAGATTTTCAAGTGATAACATCAATAATAAATCATGATTTCCTGTTTTTTTTCCTCTTTTTTATTTAGCGCACTCTACCATCACGTTTACGAAAAAGAATTTTCGAAAAAAAAAAACAGCGATGAACACATGCTAACCTTAATTGGTTAAAAAAAAAATATATTACGATATTCCCGCCAAAACTAACTCAACAGAGCATTTAACATTGCATTTCACGTGTCGGTACCGGTATTCTAAAATAATTTTAGGAGCATGGTTCCGGACTTAAATAAAATAATAACGCAAATGTCTTTAAATATAAAAAATGATTTTTTTAAAGACGAAAGTATTGTTAAGTTTACATTAATAACAATAGTAAATATTCATTAATAAGAATGATTGATCAATTCTTTTCCCTCCTCGCCACACCATAGAAAGTTTGATCTGTGGTATTTAAAAAAAAAATTGTTTAACGTTACTGATTTTGCGTATGTAAAGCTACGTCTTGACGTGCTTTCTTCCTTTCGATTTTTTTTTCGCCTATTAAAATGATTAAATGTTTCGGCAAAAAAAAAGAAAGAACAATATGGACATCGAATCGTAAAAACAATGGATTATGCAATCGTAAACAGAGGAAAGGAAGGAACATGTGCTTGACTGTGTTTTACGGTGGTTGATTATCAAGGTTTATAGAGTGTCGTCCATTTGCGATGCTCGGGCTAAAAGCGGAAGAATTTTTTTTTTATTTTTTTTTTTTAAAGAAATGATCAACTTTACTTTCTCCCGTAAACATTTTTAGATAAAGAAAAATTGCCAGTCGTAAAGCTTTTAGATAAAATGGTGATTGACATACAAAAAAATTAATTTTGACCTAAATTCAGTTTTTTTTTTCTAAACCAAAAAAAAAATTAATGATCAAAATTAAAAAGCGAAAAAAAAAATGTTAATAATCGGCTAAGGTCAGTCCAGATACGTTAGGAAGTGTTTATGATTGGCCTTTAACTTGACGCGTGTCGTCTGCTACTTTCACTTTCACGGTCTCCCTGATATACTCATTTTTTTTTTTTTTTTTTTTTTTTTTTAATAGTGTACCTACGATGTTTTAAGAACTTCTCGGAGGGCCAGTTCTTGTAATTTACATGTTTTATGGTTAAACATGATCAATCATTTCCTGAAATCCTGATATTTTTTTTTTTTTTTTTTTAATAATAAAATCAAGTTTTGGGTTTCGTTTAGTAAAAAAAAATAATTGATGATTTTTTTTCCTCTTAATTACTTGCAAAGCAATTTGCCCGGATTAAACGGTTACAACTCTTGTTTTCTTTTTTTTTTTTAAATATAGGTGGATGATATATTGATGGGAATTAATTTTTGACGGAAATTCCCTGGGTCATAACTGGAAAAATACGATTGGATTATGAAAAATTGGTTGATCCAAATGCCTAGAAAAAGATGATAAGTGGGGGAGGGGGGGTACTCTGATCTTTAATATCTTCCTCAAATGATCAGAACACAGTGACATACAACAACTAAAAAGGCTCATGATTTGAGTAGTCAAGTTGACCACTTGATGTACAGGTTTAAGGTCGGCCGAAGTGAGAATGAAACTTAATTTTCGGCATTAATATTTGTCTTCCTCTTTACAATCAATAAGGGACATGGTAATCTTTTTTTTTTTTTTTTTTCTGCCATTTTTGTATTGAAGATAATAATTTTCAAAAAAATTGAGTTTAGGTGAAATTTTTTGAGTCTGTAAAAATATGAAAAATGAAATTTTAATATGAAATTAATTTTTGGACAAGTTATGGCAATTTTCAAGCGCGAGAAAAAAAAATGTGTCTGACTTGAAGTTGCATCAGTATAACGCTAGACGTTACCTAGTAGTAAAAAAATTGAAATTTTGCAGAAAACTGGACACCATTTTTTTTACAGTAATTGTTTTGGCGAGTTGAGAAAAAACTGAAAAAAAAAAGGCATAAAATTTGGCCTTAAAATTAGCTAAAAAACCCTAAAATTATTATTTAGCCTAAAGTAGCTCTTATTTGGCCTAAAATTTCGCCCAAAGCACCCTCTAATTTTTTTATAAAAACCGAAAAAATATTCCTTGGATTTTTTTTAGAGTTTTTTGGACGTCGTTTAACCGTGTCGATTTTTATATAAAAATCATATATAAATTATACAAAAAATTGGACAAACATAAAAAATGCATAAAATATGTATAAAAAACTAAACTTGATTTACGGGGAAATTTCTTTCGTCCTGTAATATAGTGATGCATAAATTATGCATAAATAAATATGCATAAATAATTTGTTTGCAAATGTTCCTGCTTCATGATTTTAAAAAATTATTTGCATAAATTATGCAAAAATTATACATATCCATCCACCCTGGTGGAAATTTTGAGATCATCAATGTCGGTGCAGCATCGATCCAACCTCGGACGTCCATTCAGAAAGTTAACGCTTTTCAATATCGGTCAAATGAGAATTTAACATACTTTCAATATTGGCCGTTATTGGAGATCGGATCGATCATGGCCAAGATTGGCCCGATGACGATCCGAGGTGGACAAGCGTTACTTTTCAATATCGATACGACATTCCGAAATTTCCACCAGGGCAGCTTACGCTTAAAAAAGTTATGCATATTTAAATTTTGTTGCTTAAAAAAATATTCGAAAGCTTTTGCAAAAATTATGCATGTCCAAATTTTTGTATGAACGATACAAAAATAATACATTTTTTATATGAATTTTTTGCATTTATTTTGCATCACTTTTCTGTGTGGGCGGGGACCTAAAAATTTCGAAATTCCCGTAAAGACCGAAAAATCAAAAATTTTATTTTTATGTAGAAAATGGTTGTTTCCTATTCAAATTTTTAGGCAGATCACCCAAATTGTTAAACTATACAGTGTAGATCTTGTGGTATTTTATACATATAAAATTTATATATAATTTATATATAAATTATATATAAAAGTATAATATATATAAATTAAGTTATATATAACTTATATATAACCTATATATAAATTATATATAAATTATATATAAATTATATATAAATTATATATAAATTATACATATAAAATACCACAAGATGTACAGCTTAACCCGAAAATGAAGTTAGAATTTATTTATGACAAACAACTACTGTGCTAGAGGACAAAAATATAAAGAATTTTCTCAAAAAATTGTGGTCGTAGCGTATTTTGCTAATTTTTTACTTATTCTGCCCTCTATCATCAAAACCACATGAGGTGCACAACTTAACTATTTTTCCTTGATCTGCACAAAAATCCGAATAAATAACAATTATTTTTACCTAAAAATAAAATTTTTGGAAAAATTAAAATAAAATTTTTGATTTTTCGGTTTTTGAAATTTTTAGGTCTCCGGTAAACGACGCCCAAAAAATTTTTTTTCAGGCAATCTTCTTCCGGTTATTATAAAAAAAAATTAACAATAAAAAAAATAAGGGGGTGCGTTCGCCGAAATTCAAAAATTCCTAAAATAAGGGCCACCCTACCCTAGCCTCCTTCCATGGAAACGTTTCTATATTCATGCATTTGACACATATTCCAGGTTAGAAGCGACCATTTTGAAAAACTTTCAGCCGCTCCTATCCCCCTCAGGGCCCGGAGAGAACACTAATCCTATAAGAATTTATCGATACAAATAAATCCACACGGAAAATTCCCCTTTTTTTTGCACAACGCTAAAAGATGGGCAAAAAGAAGAACGTGACGAAATACGCCGAGACGTTTATAGTATGTAGGTTGATTCAACAATATCATTCATTAAACTGTAACGAACCTTTATTGGGGCTGATGTAATTAATCTGTTTTTATTTTTAAAAGTGAGTTTCTTAACACCTACTTGACCCAAGCAGTCGAGACGTTTAGCCATTTTAACAGGGGATCGAACATGATCTTTTCTCTCTCTCTCTCTCTCTCTCTCTGTCATGATTAATGGGATAAAAAGTGAAACAATAGGATCCTAAAAAAAAAAAATTAAAAGTCTCTGAAGATGCCGTGTGTCACGATAAACTTAGAAGTAAAAGGAAATTTTTAGTTATAAAAATTTGTTTTCTTATTCCTGAAAATGTGAGCCCGCATGAAAACCAATCTTCCCACATTTTTTTTTTTTTTTTTTTATTAATTTTTAACACCTACTGCATCGGATTTAAATAAATATTAGTTTTCAACTAGAAAAGCTTTCTACTCGATATAAGGAAAGAAAAACATGTTCTAAATGTCACTAATGACAAAACGAAGATTTTTTTTTTTTTCAAAATGAACCGGTCGAGGTTTTTCATCATTATTTACTTTTGTTGTTTAGAATAGGAGATATCGATGATATTTAATTTACTTATTTATTTAATTTTTTTTTTTAAAGAAAAAATATCACTACATTATATCTTAATGGCTTTTCTGTTTTTTAATAAAATAATCCTGATTTTTTTGCAGGATTTGTTAATGGAAAGAATGCAACATGTTTTCGATTACTTAAAGTGGTAATAAAGTAATCAATCGGGTGTTATGCAACTTTTTGAATTCATTTCTTTTCAGCGCGAATTCTAAGAATCCTACTGGCTTAGTCGGAGAAACTTAAAAACGTATCCCCCCCAGATGTCGTGGTTAGTGTCAAAGTACCGGTAATGTCGTATTTGTTATCAATAAATGGGATTATACAGCTAAGGACGGCCGTATATATGTCCGTAAATATATTACGTGTCCGTTTTTAGAATGCAGAAAAAGTAAGCAAAGCTTTATTTTTTTCGATCATGGCCGGTAACTGGCCCGAAAACTCCTGTCCCTTGTACGTGGGAGATCTTGTCCCGCTTAACTACGCGAACTTAGTTCTTCCTTCTACCACCGTAAGCGCTGCTTGTACGCGAGACGCTTTTTGGTTGGCCGTTGAGATCTGTAAACAACAATGGCGGCGTAGTGATGTTTTCGATATATCGAAACATCGAAACATTGAATATTCGATATTTCAATATGGGAGCGTTCAAGTATTACGTAAGACCACGATCTTACATACAGGTCAGGCGACTCGGGTATCCCTCATATGGACAAAAATGTCCCCCGAAATTGAAGCAGAAGAATAGTTCATATATTGCTCGATAGATGGCTGGAGCTGTAGTTAGGGAATCCCGTGTTCTGGCAGCCATCATAAAAAAAAAGTGTTTTGAAAGTGTTGATTGGATGGAGGGCATATCACGTGATTCCCTAACTGCAGCTCCTACCTATCGAGCAAAGTTTAAACTATTCTTCTGCTTCAAATTCGGGGGACACTTTTCAAGATAGCAGTTGCCTGACCTGTATGTAAGATCGTGCGTAAGACCAAAAGGGGGGGAGGGGGTACTCGAAATTCTTACCATTTCTTACTTGCGGAGGGGGGGGGGGGAAGTTTGGTAAATCTTACGTAAGAATTTCCATTATAACGTTTTGTTCAGAATTTTTTTTTAAATTTCAAAAAATTAAGTTGTTTTAATTTTTTTTCGAATGTCTAAAGTAGAAAAATTGAAAATTTCTTTCAAACAATTTCAAGAAATAAAACTTTATTTTTTGATGAGATTTTTTGCCAACTGTAGTCATCTTCAGAAATATGAGTACCGGTATAAACTATAAATCTAATGTTTAATAAAAATACTACTCAAATTTAAAATTTGCGCTAAAAAAGGGGGGGGGGTCCGCGAAAATCTTACATAATATGATAGGGGGGGGGGGGGCTCAAAGAAATCTTTCTAATTCTTACGAAGGGGGAGGGGTCTAAAAACCCTAAAAAAAAGTCTTACGTAATACTTGAACGTTCCCATATCAAAACATTGAATATTCGATATATCGAAACATCAAACATTCGATATATCGAAACATCGAGCATTCGATATATCAAAATATCAAAACATTGAATATTCGATATATCGAAATATCGTCGATATTTATGAATTCGATACATCGAAAATATCGATACTTTCTGCCAAAATCGAGCTTTAGAGTATTGGGGTGAAATGACAATCGGTTCAGCGCCGGTTTTGTAAGTTTTTTGTGCCTAGGACGATAAAATGGCGATGGAAATCGGCGTAAATTTTTTTAAAAGTTTAAGTAAATTTAGGTTAACAAGATGAATGGCGTTCTCTTTTTACTATTCTTTTCTTTTTTCTTCAATGACATCGAAACTCGATATTTTCGATATCGATATTTCTCTCCGCGATATATCGATACGAAAATTATCGATAACGATATGGGAGTCCCAACTTAAACGGTTAGACAGGTTGCGTCTCTCAAGATCGCATAGCGCCATCCAATGGCCCGTTTTAGAACTAAAATGTGCGTAGTTAAGCGGGACATGAACTGTATTAAAATTTTCCGGATCTGTCTCAACGGCCGGCGACTTCTACAAGCTCAACATTGCCGTTTTTATATTTATGATAAATATACAAGTTTACGTGTATATTTATGTTAAACATTTGTATACACTGCAAACTGACTTTGCATATAAATTTTCGTATCGACATATACTAACTTTCGATTTTGCACTGCTTCATGTTTGCAGGGGATAAAAAAAATTCCCATAAGCTAAACGTAGGATTTTTGTTGCACATGAATTCAGTTCGAAAGGTACTTTCCACGCAGTAAAATTTTTTTGCATTTCTAACATTTCTTTTCTATGTTGAAACCTGTCTAGTTACTTTTATTTGTAAACAGTGTAACGCAATCAACAAATGTTGCTATAGCAGCGTGTGTTTTTAATGTTAATTTTGTAACATTACACGTTAATTTAAACATGTTTTTTTACATGTAAATAAATTAATTTTTTACTGTGCATCCCTACATACGGCAAACACTTTTCCAGCTGTGTGACTGTCGTCTGCTTAAAAGGTAAACAAGCCCTGCGCTCTGTCTCGCAGAAAAACAGAGCTCGATTCCAAAATTTGTCACGTTGAAAAAAAATACAAAAACTTGCACCTAAAGCAGACGACAGACGGCCCCAATGTCGGAAAACGCTAAAACGCAACACCCAACCTTATTAGGGGTCGACTTGGCACGGCTGTTCAGGTAACGACTCGCGATCAATAAAGTAAAGCTTCAACGATCGCGGTCGGGCACTGGATGGGTGACCATCAAAGCTCCTCTCCATCTAGTGGAGAATGTTGAAACCTACAGGTATGTTCGTATTATTGTGCTGGGTTTAATTTAATGCGGGCATAACTGTATTTCACGTGAGCTAAAAAATTATCACGAATGTGTTGGCCAATGGATACGTTTCGAAAGCTATTATTTAAAAAAAAAAAAAAGCCAACCTTGCCATTCAAATTTTCTCGCTGACTTTCCGTTTTAAAAAAATGAATGAAGAAATTTTTTCATTGAATCAAGGTTTAAAGTGCACTTTTTGATCCTTCAAATCGCTTTCATGATCGGAGTAATTTACACTGCTGATAAAACAACGGAAAAGAAAGCTTAAATAATAAGAAGAGCAAAGACACATTAAGGTCAACATGCATTTCTTAAGCAAATAGGGAATGTCCCCGACAAAATGTAAACAGTGAAAACGGGTAAACAATAGAGATCCTAACAGAGATTTGCAAAGTCGGTAACCCGTTTTCCATTTCCGCTTTAAGGAGATATGAAAAAAACCACAGCAAACATTGTCTACAGCCTTCTAAAAGTCAACCGAGATGCAACAGGAATAGGTGACCTCGTCCCAGTTATGTCGTTGTCTAATAAGCAATCATCTAAGCTTACTTCATAAAATTTTTTTAAGAAAAATTTTAATTTTTTCACGGTGTCCCTGTTAATAAGTCCTCGCACGCTAAATTAACGGTTCAATTAAGGAAAGCTTAATGAGAAAGTAAAATTCATTCTTTCAAAGCAGTTTTTCAGGACAAAAGTTCAGGACGATCTTGCAAGCTTTGACTTGACACAACTGTAAACCGAAAGTATTCGTTTTAATCAATACTGTACCCCTCAGTTCCGACCTATAAGTAAACGTAACTTTCGCTCCTTTTATTGAAATATACTATTTCTGATTAATTATCCATTTTCTATATTTTAGAACCGGATAAATGCAGAATTTTAAACAAAGTTAATTCCTCATTAAAAGTCAACTACCTAACATCTTTAAGTCCAAAGCGGCGAGAATTTGATCTAAAAAAATCCGTTAGCTCAGGTGGTAAAAAGTATTCAGATCTAAACCGAAAGAACCGGAGGTTCGATTCCTCCTTTTCCTTTATTCCTCCGTAACTTTCAGTAAAATTTTCCGTGTAATTTTCCTTTTTTTCGGATTTAAATCAACCGGTTTTGGTTGATCTAATTTGTGTTTGGGAAATTTCTGCTTGGAAAATTCTTAGAAAAATTCAAAGAAAAAAACCTATGAAAATGCCTCGAAAAAGCCAGAGGAAAAGATAAAGAGCCAAAAACTTTGCTCATGCTCGGAAAAACTTGCGTGAGACAGATTCCCTCTGATTCAGATTTTAATAAAGCTCACATGGAATTTCCTGCACCGTTGGACCTTGCTCATCTTGGCAAGGATCCCATCTGATTCAGATTTCACAGTAAACGAATAGCAAAGTCTTTGAATTTTTTCAAATATTTTATTCAATCCAATTGGGATTTTAAAAAAAGTATCGCAAAAAAACAGGTTGGTTGAAAACATTTGGACTTTTTTTTGGTGAGAAAGGGGTCGTCCACATTTTACACAAGCACGTTAAAGGGTGCGGGGAGGGGGTCTGAAAAATCTTACCATTGCTTACAAGGGGCTGGTGAAATTTTCTAAGCGCAAAATAATCCATCTTGAAGGGGAGTTCAGGACTGAAATAGTAACGTAATAAAGGGGGAGGGGGTTTTCAAAAACTTACTTTAGCTTAAAATGGCGAGGAGGGGGGGTCTATAATGGCCAAAATTACGCTTTTATAATATAAAAGGCATTTGAGGTTTGTCCGAACCGAAACGTGCGTGGAGAAAATTTTTAAAAGGCTCCATTTTCTTTGTTGTTAAAATTTTTCGCGTGAAGAAAATAAGTCGCTGTGTCCGAAAAAAAATATTTTTTCGGTCGTTCTTTAATTTTAGCTCAATATTTTTATTAGTTTTAGCTCAATTTTCCATAAAAATTTTCCCTTTAGAAGGTTTCTTAGAAAAATCATCTTTACCAAATTCCTCGGGCTAAATGTCCGACAGAAAAAGTATTTCGGATGTGGAAAATGTTGATTTTTTTAAGAAAATTTTTTCCTCTACAAATTTTTTTTTCAAATGGAAAGTGAGTCCTAAATGTCAGAAATTTTTTTTTGGTCGGAAAAAAAAATTTCGAATGGGAAGTGAGTCATTATGTCCGAAACCATCAGAAATATTTTTTCGCAAAGCGCGAAGCAAAGCGAGAGCAGAGCAGCTAGTACTAATATATGGACGGTCCAAAACATTAGAGATCCTAAAAGAGATTAGCCATTCAGCCATTTCCGGTTTTTCGATAAATCCGAAAAATAAATTTCTGTCTGAAATATTAATTTTTTTAAGTTTACAAAATTGTTCCTGACTGTTTATATTTACGTTCTTAATTTTCCAAAAAAAATTTTAATGGGCCAATAATTTTCAGGAGAAAAATATCGAAGAACCGGAATTACAGGTATGGCTAATCTCTTTTAGGATCTCCACAAAACATGTTTTCCTACTGAAAATTTTCCGTAGAACACAAAAATGAAATCTGCTCTTTTATCAGCATTTAAGATTTACCTGTTTTTAGCTGGTAATACAGTAAATTGCATCAGAATAACGCAAATATTACTTGCATAGGGGAAATGGAAAATTTTAAGGGAGAAATTCGTAATGTGCGTAAAATTTCCGTTATTGCAGTAAAATGTCAAAAAAAAAAAAAATTACTTATGAAGTTTGTATTTCAATTCTGTTGAAACCAGTAAGGTCATACAAAACTTCGATTTTAAAAATAATCTAAAAAAAAATTCAGGAGTCAGTTTGGCAATCTAAAAAAAAAAGCGTTGGAAGAAAGTTCGAACATTTTCAAAATAAAGTGCACCTATTGGATAATTAATAAGTAGTCTTTAACTGTTAAAACGATGAATAATTTATTTAAACAAAATACGTTCCTCAGAAATTTTTAATTCGAAAAGCTGGCCATCTCCGAATGACCAGGTCATCATCCTCAGGTCATCTTTAGATAATCTCTTAAACCTAAGGAAAAAAACATTCTACCACAACTTATTGACCTTTTAGGCCGGGGAAAAAAAAAATTATTCAAAACGTCTTTAATTATTGTCTAATTGGTACCTTTTTGCTCGTTAAAACACCTCAAAACGTCAAAAAATAAGAAATTAAATACCGTCATGTCCTCTTCCATCATAAGGAGCGAACTTCCGTGTGCGCATAATAATTTTTTTTTAAAAATGATAAAAATGTTGAATGGTTATTCATGTGTTATTTGAAGATTGGGGCAAAACTCGCACCAAGGATCTCGCCCCTGAGCCCCTTAACATTGCTCAGTGTCGTAAGGCTCTTCAAATCAAGAAAATTCTTCAACGGTCATATAAGAGGGTCCACGAGGCGCAAACCCTGGTTGGCTCTGGCATTAGGGGCAAATCCCCAAAAAGGGTAGATAAATTACATAATTATCCTCTGTGGGTTGTTTACCACAGTAACTTCCTACAAAAAAAATTATCGGTAGCTAAAATACACCTTTACCCTTTTTCGCCCGATTATACTAAAAAATCCCAAAATTTGAAAGTTAGTTTCTTATCACCAAAAAGGCAAATCAATTAAAGATCATAACGAGTAGGGCAACCCTTATTTAACGTATTTTTTAATTTCGGTGAACGCACCCGCTAATTTTTTTATAGTAGCCAAAGGAAAATTGGCTGAACTTTTTCAGAGTTTTGGATGCTGTTTAGCCGTGTCATCCGGGGTCCTAAAAATTTCAATATTCCCGTAGAGATCGAAAATTCAAAAATTTTATTTTTATATACAAATGGTTGTTATTCATTCGAATTTTTAGGCAGATCACGAAAATATAGTTAAAAATTATACATCTTATACGGTTTGATGATACCTAACAGACCAAAATAAATAAAAAATTAGCAAAATATGCTATGGCCAGTTTTTTGCGAAATTCTTCATATTTTTGTCCTCTAGCAAATTAATCGTTTGTCATAAATACCCCTATTTTATTTTAATAACCGGAAGAAGATTGCCTGAAAAAAATTTTTTTGAGTGTCGTTTACCGGGGACCTAAAAATTTCAAAGACCGAAAAATCAAAAATTTTATTTTTATGTAAAAATGGTTATTTTTTATTCGGATTTTTGTGCAGATCAAGGAAAAATAGTTCAGTTGTGCATCTCATGCGGTTTTGATGATAGAGGGCAGAATAAGTAAAAAAAATTAGCAAAATATGCTACGGTCATAATTTTTGAGAAAATCCTTTATATTTTTGTCCTCTAGCACAGTAATCGTTTGTCATAAATAAATTCTAACTTCATTTTCATAATCTGTATGAAAATGCGAATAGGAAGCGACCGTTTTCACATAAAAATGAAATTTTTGATTTTTCGGCCTTTGCGGGAATTTTGAAATTTTAAAGTCCCCGGGGAAACGGCTAAACGACGTCCAAAAAAATCTAAAAACAAATTCAAGGAATCTTTTTCGGCTTTTATAAAAAAATTAGAGGGTGCCTCGGCCGAAATTCTAAAATTTGTAAAATAAGGGTCCCCCTAAAGGAGGCTTCCTACCAAGCGGGAGGGGGGGAGGGGGTTGCGTATTCAGTACAGGAGATACCAAACTTTACATTCTTAGTCTCAAAATATGATTCCAAAAAATTGACCTTTTTTTTTTTTCATTTTTTTTCTCAACTCAATAAAAAATGCACTGGCAAAAAAAATAATATTTCGCTGCAAAAATTCAACTGGATTTCAATTCCTGTATTATTAGATAAATCCTAGCCGTACACTGATGCAACTTCAAACCAGACACATTTTTTTTTCTAAAAAAATTGCCTTTTGTCCAAAAATTAATTTTCATATTAAAATCTCATTTTTCTTATTTTTAGAGACTCAAAGATTTCACCTAAACTCGATCTTTTTGAAAATTATCATCTTCAATATTCAAAAATTCGTAAAAATAAGGGCCACCCTAATGAAAAAATTTTAAAATCTTCGGATATTTTTAGCCCGAAAAGTTTAAATAAAACCAAATTTTCTTTTTAAGTTTTCCAATAGCTTGAAATTTTACGGAGTATCAAAAAGCTCTGGGCCCAGAAATTTTTTAGGGGCAAATACTCGCCCAGCTGGCAAATCGACCCCTTTTCAAAACCCAATCGGCGTCAAAAAAACTCAAACTCAAAAGCAGCTAATGCTTATTCAAAAGTACTGCATTAATTTCGGTAATGTCCTAATATTAGACGGAATCAGCGAAGTGTCAATGTCGTTTATTTTGCCGGTTAATCACGTGTACTTAATCGTCTTACGTCAATTTTTTTTTAAAAACAATTTTTCTGATTTACCTAATAAAACAAGGAAAACCGTCCGGTAAGGAACTCAATTTTAAACGCTGACGTTAATCCCCCTAACCTCCGATTAAAGCCCGATAATCCCACAAAAATAATTGCGAAACGAATATTTCGAAAAATTTTCCCTATAATAAAATTAAATTAACCAATTTTAAAAAGGTCTAAATTTGTACCTTATGGTCATGTTTTTCTCATTATTGGGGGATGCACATAGCAATCATAAAGATTAGGAAAAGATTAAAAACAAAACTCGAATATACAATTAAAGCGATTACCAACAAAAACAAAAACAACTACGACACTCATTATTTGTAATGTGGTCAATACGAAAATAAATGTGTCTTAATTTAGCCTTTTAAACACCGCTTAAGGTTATAAAGTGCAGGAAAAAAAAAAAAATAAATAAATAAAGACGGGAAAACCAGCATGAAACTCACGCCAAGTTTCTAAATTATATTTGCCGGCTTTTTCCTAAAGAAAATTTTTTTAAAAGAAACCGAGTGCCTAAAATTTTAAGTTCAAAAGTAACGAAGCCGGCTGGGGGAAAAAACTCCATGGCTCCTTCGGGGCGAAAATCAAAGTTTTAAAATTTTTCGGGCTGAGTTTTTTAAAATTTTTTATTGGGGGTACCCATTTTTCCAACTTACCAGCTAACACTATCTATAAACATGGCGATAAATCCAATCTGAATGTGATATCAAACTTTTTTTTTTTTTTTTTTTAATATTTACAAAATTAACATGAGAAGACGGGTTATTATGTAATTTCACGAAAAACTTTTACTTTATACAAGACCGCGACCGTAACAGAACTGATAGCGGCTCAGGCAAGCAGGTACATAGTCAGGTCGGGGTGTGGAAATGAAAGTGAAAAGACAAACTTTTATTAAGAGGAAGAAGGGTATATGCATTCAAAACAACGGACCCTTTCATTTTATTATCATGAATTAGCTAATTTTTTTCTTCATTATTTTTTTTTTTTTTTTTTTTTTTTTTTGCTTTCTTTGTTTACGGGCAGCGCCCTTTTCCTAAAGGCGATATCAATTATATTTTCATCTATTAAAAAAAAAAAAAAAAAAAAAAGACGACTTTACAACAAGAACGAAAAAAAAAAATCTAAGGAAAATTTTAATTATTTTTATATAATTTAAATTAAGGAAAAAAATCGTTTTTGCACTCAAATCTTCTCATAGTACCTTGCTAATGTTTAGCCGATAAAATGAAATGAATCTTTTAACACTACTGCACGTATGTATCTAACACTTAATGTACATATCAAATAATAGTAATTTTACTTTCAGTATTTACTATTTTATTTGGATAATGCGTACCGGGTACCTTCTTCACAAAGCATGAGAGGATAAATCTCCGACCTATTGCCCTTCCTCTACGATAAAGAGGATTATCTCAAACCTTTTTTTTTTTTCCTCCTACGTAATTAACTGCGATTTGGATCAGAATTAAAAAATTTTTGATCTTTAAAACTCCGGATGTGTCAAAACTAGTTTATAATAAGATTTGTAAATTGCAATTACAGGCGTTCCGTTATTTTTTTAATGGAGATTTTTTTTTTTTTTTTTTTACTCTCTTCAAATACCTTTTAACAGGTGATGATGATTTCTATTAGATTAAAAAAAATTTAAATGTATAATTTTTTTTTTTACGACATTAGATCGGTTTCGTTTTTTGTTTTATGTTTTTGGCGATATAATATGCAAGTATTAGGTAATCGAAACCGAATAGGCGAAAAAATGTTGATGGTTTTTGGCAAGCATAATTTGGGTGTTACTTTGAATTACTGGCAAATATAATTTAATGAAATCGTGCCTCGCAATCAAACCATGCCGGTTTTCCCCGTTTTTATTGGTTGACTTTTTTATTTTTCCTGCTTCGGATGGTGAGTTTTGAAATGATGCTTAAATTTGCTCACCTATATTTTTGGCGTTATATTTCCGTTTTTGACAATCCTGTGTGTAGATCATCTGAAAAGAAGAAAAAAAAAAATTAATTCCGAATTTATTAAGATAATCATATAGAGTCCAAAATATTGTAATTTTCTTTCCTTAACTCTTTTCTTCCTCTATAAAATGTCCATAATTTTTTTTCGATCAAAAAATAAAATCTTGGTAAGGAACTGCTGATATATCACCTGAATTTTTGACCCCTCCTTTTTAAAATTTACAAAAAAAAAAAAATTGATATTGACACAATTATTTCAAAGAACCCCTAAAATAGTGATGAGGTTTTGCACAGCCCTTAAACCATTCCCTGCACCTCCTGTTAAATTTTTGAAAATTTACAGATTACGTTTTTACAGAACCAATAACATTTTCTGAATTTTATTAATTAATCTTGATCCAGGGATAAAAACCTACATGCACCTCTTTATCTTTTCTAACCCCCTCTAGTCTTTATAAACTAAGCCAATTCAATGATGAAACACAAAAAAATTTTTAGCCATCTTGGACAACGATAATATATCTTTCTGGTTTTATCCCACCAAAATCAAAATAATTATTTCGTAATAGCCCTATTATTTTCCCTCCAATAGAAACTTGTAATCTGACAATAACAATTTATTTTCATATAAATTAATAATTTGCCACTAAGTATTTCTCACACAAAAAAAAGAGTATTAATATGTTAAAAACCCATTTTTCTCAAAATTGTAATGCCTAATGACCTAACAGATAAGATCAAACAACCGTCCAACAAGCTAAATCTAAAATTAAAAATTTCTTCCATATCCTGAAAATCATCCTCATATTAATTATTATTCCCCACAAACACACAAGTAACGCTAATTGATTATTAAGTAAGAATGTCAAGGTAAAAGAAAGAAATTACATAAAACTATAATCGGCCACCCGGAATAATAAACGTTGTTTCCCATGAACGGAGAAGCGAGAATTAGACACTCCGATGAAATTGCAACGAATTGAAATGCATCAATGCACCCGGACCCAAATTTACTTCCTACTATTTTCTTGAATCATAAAAAATTAAAATCTTACCTGTCAATCAAGTCCCGTCAAATTTTTTTTCTCGGATTATCATAAAAAATATTTTCAATGTTAAATCGAATCATCCTCGGCGAGAAAAAAAAAAGGTTTTAGGCTATCACATTCCTTGCATATACATATACAGCAATTACAATCCTACACATCTTTGAAAAAGATCCGGTAATAAAATCGTGCATGAATTGAATGATTGCTCGCGTGATGCCACTATTATTTTAGAAAAAAAAAATGAAAAAAAAAAAATAAAGGTTAGAAAACCGCAAGGATGCGCCCGCCATCTTGTTTTTAAACAGAGCGTTCGCTTGTATATTACGGAGAAGGTTCAGTCCGTAGACTTTAAAATTTTAAAAAACGTAATATTACTTTCAACTTATTAATAACTGAAGCATCATTGAAAAAAATATTTAGTTGAGATCAATTAGCAAATCGCACAATCAACTAGAAAAACCGAACAGAAGTCCGTTGTTTACTTTTGTTTACAGAAGGAACGTGTCATTAGATAAAATGGCCGCAGTGACGGGTGTACTAAAAGGCGCTGCCGAACCGCTCTCGTAACGATCATTTTTCGCAGAAAATTAGTTTTTCGATTGTTAAACTGAGCTTAATTGGCGAAAGAAGAATCTGAAAAAGCCGAACGAAAAAAAATTCAAGGAAAAAAGTCTCCATGCTTTTTCTTAAACTGATTTTGCATGTTTTTGCATGCCTGATTTTGGAAAAAAGAAAATGATGACCGTTTCTTGTCTAACCACCAATGATCAAAAAAATTGAAATTTTCAGTTCATCCCAACTATGTAAAGGACTTTGTTGTTATTTGACGAGTATAAAAAAGGTTGAGGGAGTAATTTAGGCAGGGATTGTTAAATAATTAGCAAACGTTTCCACGCTATTTGCATACCTTGATGTGCACGCCAACGGGGTTGGTTTCTCACCTGAAAAAAACGAAAATAATCAATCGAGCTAAAATAGGCTGCTATGATGTAAAGTTATGCTCTGACGTCAATTATTTCAATCTATAATTTTTCACCAGTCAAGGACAACATAGCTTCGCAGCTTAAAAATAAGCTAAGAACGATTTTTTTGAGTAATTTTTTGGCTCTTACTGGAAAAAGTTTTTGGTTATAAAATCATATATGTCACCTATACCTCATATTAAAAGATCAATTAGAGCGCTACTCAGTCAATTTTGAACCCCCTCCCTCAAGTCTCTTGAGCTAGCTACAAACTTATTTTGAGAGTTTTGTATCATTCATCAAAGACAAGATCAGAAGAGCGTAACAGCTTAAGGCCTATGAGGAAAAAGGAAAAACCGATGAATGAATATAAAATCATTTATATCAAATAAGCCAATAATTGCAGTATTGCCAATTCCAAAAAAAAAAAAAAAAAAAAAAATGGCACAATTTTTACATAAATTTATATGAATATCATGTCTTTGAGTGAGATTCCGAAATGTCACCTGAGAAGAACCGTTCCTTAACGGATAATAATGCTTTCTTTGTTCATTTTACATTGATGTGTGGTACTCGGAGAAAGCAGTTACGAAATCGGTCAATGAAACCTAAGTTGATCTTCTTATTTTATAATAGATCGATGAATTATAAAAGGATTTATCATTTCTGTTTTGGGGCACGATTTAAAAAAAAAATCGTGATATGACGAAATAAAAAAAAAAAAAAACGGGATAATTAAAAAAATAATAATTACAATTCATGAATTTTTTTTTTATTCAGAGTAACAATGCACAAGGGCATGGAATGTATATTAGTTATAAAAAAAATCTTTTTAAAATTGTTAAATTTTTCTGATATAAATTCGTTAAATAAGGCAATCGATTCCAAAAAAAAAAAATGAAAATAAGGAATGACTCATGAAGCATGTTTTCGCGACTCCAAAATTAGCATAAAAAAAAATTTTCCTGTTTGAATAACGGAAAAAGTAAAGTAATAAAATCGATTGATTAGTCGATTAAAATATATTCCTTACTTCTAAGTTAAAAAAGTGGTTTGGGCTTAAAAAAAATCAATTTTTTTTTCATTCTGGAAAGATCCGGACGACCGAAAGGAAATAAAGTGAAAATTTACAGGTGTTCATATTATTAATATCCGATTTCTTTCGATGGTTATTAATATTTTGAAATTAAAAAAATGTAATGATGACGAAATAGTAATTATTTTTCATTGAAAGTGGTCGCGTATGATCGAGCAAATTATCACAAATTTTTATCGAAAACAAAAAATGCTTCATACATATTCATTCCCTGCATGATATTTTAAAAATGTATTCCACATTTAAAAAAAAATATATAAATAAAAAAAAACTAGTTTATGGAAAATAAACAACATTGAGCGAAATTTTTTTGTTCTGACGATTTATGCTGTCATGATTTAATCGTCGATATAACTTCGGTTTTTTAACAGTCAATTTTTGGCTAATAAAATTCGAACCTGTATCAACAATTACACCATATGCACTCTTTTTTATATTTTTAAAAAACCATTTTCCTAATAGACATTCCATTTCGAAAAAAAAAAAAATTTTTTTCACGTGACCACGACATCAAATCAGTGCTATAAAAAAAATCCGATTCAATAAACAAAAAAATAATTAATTATCTTTTTCATTTTATTAGTATCATTAATTTTTTTTTTAAATATTTGGCATGGAATAAAAATCACAGCATTGACATTTTTATATGTAGTTTTGGAAACGAAAGCAAGAACACCCGAAGAAAATTAATATTTTATCCTTAAAATTAATGTTTATGTTACTTGTTGAAGAGGACTGAATTGCCAGTTGCGGGTTTTATAATGTGCGGAGCAAACCTGACATATATCTTTAAAAAAAAACTATACATGTTCCAAGGGTGTTCTGAATTCAAGCTCATTTTTAATATATAAATTTTTTTTTCGTATATTTTAAATGTCTTTTATATTAAGATCGGGGAATCCCGAAATCAAGCATATTTAATATTTTTTCGTTAAAAATAACGGTTTTTACATTAAATTTACGTAAATCCCATTAAAACATTTCTTTTTTAAAATTCTAAATTTTCCGTTCGTATATACGCAGAAATATTTATAAAAAAAATCTTGAAAAATCAAAATATAAAACAAACTTTTTTTTTGCGTTTCTGCATATCAGAGCCAAATTGCATTTGAAGTAATCAAAATGTCCGATAATTATTTACTGGGATCCCAGCCGCCAAATTATTTCCCCAGGGACCCTGCATGTCTTGAGAGGTAACCAATGAGAATTCACCATTTCAGAAAATCTTCATTTTGATTGACCACAAATACCCTTTGCCGAATAGGTCATAAACAATTTGATCAAAAACGACGTGTTGGCTCTGACTTACAAATTTTCCTTTTCAATTTTCTTTTTTTTTTTTTAAACTGGAGAAGTGCAGTCTATTATTTTTGTCATTCAGCAATAAATTAAAACGATGCACATTTTTTCTATCGGACTTGTTTTTTTAAAAAAAATAACGGTACATCAAAATAATGTATTTTTTAAAATTCGAAATCTGGAGTGGACATTTTCAAAAACCTATAAAGCTGTCGATTTCTGTAAGCCAAAAAATAAGCGATAACAATCTCTATATCGGAGCTAAAACGTCGAATTTGGAAATGTCGTCACTCACCAAAAATGGATTTATTAGCGACGATTTCGATTTTTTTTTCCTTTAAATTCGACGTTTCGGTTCTGATAAACTATAGAATTGCATCCGCTTGAAAATCGATTCAGAGAAAGTGTGGAAATAAAACTTATACATAATTAAAACAAATGAGCAAGATTTTAGGGAAGTTTGGAAAACTCTCCTGAGAGTGTTTAAAAATTAATGGAATAACATGAGTAATTTAAAAATCTGCAGCTCAAGGAAAACCCGGATGACGATGCAGCAACAAAAAATATTTCAACTATTTAAGATTGAAGAATTTAAAACATTTTGTTTTTAAGAAAAGAATAAGAAAAAAGTAATTTTTTCCAAGAATCCATGAAAAGCAACCTGAGAAAATTGAGAATCCAAAAATTTTAAAAAGATGAAAACATTTTTTTTTTTTTTTCCTTGTAGGCTAATTTAATTTCTGCTACGCAAAACCAACACAAAAACTTTTATTCCGTCTTAAAACAAAACAAAAAAAAAAAAAAAAAAAAAAAATATTAGGTTTAGATAATTAATAATTATCTTAAATCATATATCAAAATTCGATTAATTTCTTCTTAATCGTACAAGCTAACAACGGACAATTATTCTTTCTTTAAAATAATATAAATAAATATATATTCATATAGAAAATCATGGAAAATGTAAACATCAATACTAAAATATTTTGCATTTTTAAAAAGATTTTTTTTTCTTCACTTAATTTTTTTTCTCTTTAAAGTTATCGGGTTTGATTTTTTTTTTAATAATAAGAAATCCATTAGGATAAAAAAATTAGATGGCCAAACCAGATTCTTCCCACCATGATTCAGGAAAAAGATTAACATACTGAAAAAGGCATCAGTTACTAGGTTTTCAGTCAGAGACTGGGCTCAGTAAGCTTACTTTCACCATGTATTTTCCTTAACATTGCGACTAAATGTGACTCTATTTTGATCAAAAATGATCAAGAAAAATCAAAATAGATCAAAAATGACTAATCGAATTTTCGCGCGACTAAAAATGACTAAAGCTGTTACAAAATTTCATCAGTTTCAGTCAAATTTTTGGTAGAGTTTCCTGTTGAAAGGCCCCATTTGGGGTCTTTATTATTACAGAACTTTGCACTCCCCAGCTGTAAATCATGATATTCGGGAAAAAATTTGCATCAGTTGATTGTTATCAGTCATAGACTGATACGACTGATGTTTCTACATTAAATGACATCCAATTTTTCAGAGAAAGAATCAGGCGTCTAAGAAAACCCTACGGTCATTTCTGCCAGTCATCTCATTACTAACCCAACTGAACACGCCAAATTATTTAAAACTTGTTTAAAATTAAAAAAAAATTGGGGATTAAAAGTAAGCGTATAAACATTCTTTTTTAAATTCTCCTAATTTTTAAACTTAAATTTTTAAAAAAGTAAAAAAATGAAAACTTTGGCACGTAAGTTATAAAATAAAATATTTTAAAAAAAAGATTAAAAACTAAAACAATGACTAATTTATAAAATTTACATACATTACAATAACAATATTTTTTTTTCCAAGTGCCTTTATGAAGTAGCAAGAACAGTGATTAAAAAGGGGGAGCTTAGTAAAACATTATTTTTTACAACCTATAATTCGCACCATTTTTTTTTTTTCATTTTTAAAATCGTAATAAAAAATATATAAACTAGATTATTTTTGTTAACATTTGTACTTTGCATGAATTCGTCATTTAAATTTTTTTTTAGACAAGACAAAAATAAAATGTCCAACGTAAGCCGATTCTTTCAAAAAAAAATAAAAAATAATAAATAACTTATGAATCAGGAAATGCAGAAACCCCAGAAGTCACAAGGTGAATAGTTTGTTTCGCTTTCCGAACGCCATTTATTTTTCATTATTTTTAAAAACAAAACCAACTGTTTACCTTGTGACTTACGGGGTTTCTGCGTTTCCTGATTCACTTAATACTATAAATGAATCGATAATCGAATAAAAAAATGAATAAAAAACAACATCCAACGTTTTTTAAAAGCTTCGTCGAGGTTTGGAGCCAGCTCGACAGGCTCGACGAGCTTTGAATAAAAATAGCATAATAAAGTTACTCGACCGACAATTTTTTTTTTTTTTTTTTTTTTTTTTTTTTTTTTTTACACAAAATAAGTTACATAATTATCTTAATTTGCACCGAATTCATTTAGCAATGATGAAGATCCAAAAAATAGGAAAAAAATGAAATTATCAAAAAATTTCATCTTATTTTTTTTTTAAAAAACTGATATTCCGTTAAAATTACATTAAGCATTTTTTTTTAAAAACTCTTGAAATATTTTTTTGATTTATAAGTTATCCGGATTATAATATATGTATAGTCTTAAAAATTAAAAATCAAAATTTTTTTTATAAAAAGGATGTAGGAAAAAAATTTTTTTTCTTTAAAAAGTGTTTATGTAGCTGGTTTTTGCTCCGGTTGATTTAACAAAGCGTCGAGTTCGGCCGGAGATACCATTGCAAGGCTACAGGTATCGGTGAACCGGGGAGGGGGTTCAGGTTTCGAGCCCCCCATTAAGACTTCGATCGTGCTGATTGATTCTACTGGACTTTTCGATCTCCTCCCCGTCGAAGAATCTACTTCGTCTATGTACATAACGTCCGAGGAATTGTAAAGATGTTTGAGGTTAACGTGCTTGTGTTCCGCCCCATCCGAATTCGCCATGTTTTGCTCGCTCTGAGTGTTCTTGTTGTTCTCGTTTGTTACGCTAATGTCAGTAGCTAAAAAAAAATGATTAAAAAATTAATTAGGAAATGATTCAAAACATTTGTTCATTTGTTTTACCTCCGGCTTGACTCGCTCTCTTTTCGATAGTTCTCTCGCATTTTCTACTACTACTATTACTGCATCTTCTCCTTTCCATTTTCCAGTGGAGCAGAACACACCTGGCAGCAGTAATTATAAGGCCCAATATTTCCAAAAAACAACCTATGGCAATTAGATAATATCTGTGTCCAGGCGCGTCCGCCCCTGGTTTCAATTGTACTAGACCTACTATAAGGATGACGGCTCCTAATAACAGTGAGACTACTGCTAAATGTAAAGCAGAAACCTAAAAAATAAAAAAAAAAGTATAATGTAAAAACTGGAGCCAAAAAATAAGTAATGATTAAGAATTGTATACACATTATGTAAGCATAATCGGGAGAAAGAGGGAGGGGGGGGGGGGGGAATAAATCCATGAAAGTCTTATACTATAATTCGTACATCCCAATTTTTCACAAAAATAATATGATTCCTATGTTTAGCTTATGGGCGGTAAGTTTTAAATAATAAATACATTTCAAAATAAATTCCCACAACTGAGGGTTCGAATATGACCTTAATCTCTCCTAATCTATGATAAGCTCTCTGATCCTTTTCATTTTTTTTTTTTCAGATTTTGCCTCTTCTGTCTTCCCGAAAATATTCCGCAAAACCGCTTATATTGCTATTTCCTCCCTCTCAAAATTTTCTACTTACTTTTCCACAGACATAAATTTCCGGTAGATAATGTTCTTCATCGGTCCTAGGGGGAGACAACAAAGGACTGGGTGTTGGAGAATTAGCTCTGCTAGGGGACGTAGTCTGTTGTCTAAGATGAGGGTAACCTCCTAGATAAAGCTGACTCGGACGTTTTAGTCGTTTTTCCGCCTTGCGGCGCTCTAGGCGGACCGCGACGGCAGGCATGGCACCCATCATGTTGACGGTTGTTTCGGCTCCTGCAAAATTTAAAAAGAAAAAAAAAATTAAGTTCGTCAGTTCTTTTATTTTCCTCGATCTTCATTTTTCGATTTGACATCTCCGTCATCGTCTTATACCACAAACATACCTTGTTAACATTTTTTTAAAACGATTTCAAGGAAGAAAATAAAATTCAAAATGGTTTTTTCTTGAGAAACGCGGAACATCCTTCAGGATTAAAATAGATGAGTCGACATGAGATATCATGTTGAAAGACATTTCAAAAAAAAAAAAAAAAAAAAAAGAAAGAAAACCTTTGGGGATGCCGTTGAGTTGTCAGTGTCTCTTTCCTTTATGATTTATGACTTTTTTATCCCCCTAATTTTTTTCCCATATTTTTTTTCCTCCTTAACAATTCAATTTTTAAAAACTGAGGAGATAAGACAAGAGAGTGTGCTGGTGCAAGCACCTCGTTTTTTTTTTCCTTTTGAAATTAGTACCATGCGGGTGCTTTACTGGTCAGCGATTACACATTGTGAAGTTCTTCCACGACCAAATGTAAAAGTAGCCAATCGAAATCCACGGCATTAAATCATCCAAAGCAAATACGCACATGAATTTTTGGTTAGGGTGTAGCAGATGGCTTTTTTATGCATAATTTATATATTTTTATATATATATATATTTTTATATATAAATTCCACATAAATTTTATATAATTGATATATATTTTATACATAATTTATACATGTTTTATATAAATTATATGTTTTATGTATAATTTATGGTTAAACTTTACATCTTGTGCTATTTTTTTATATATAAATATTATAATTATATATAATTTATATATAAGTTATATATATTTTATATATAATTTATATATAACTTATATATAAATTATATATAAAAGGTGAATATATATAATTATATATAAATTATATATAAATTATATATAATTTATATATAATTTATATAAAATTAAATCTTGAAAAAAAGGTACGAACTCGAACTCAGCAAAATTTAGCAAAATTTTAGCAAAATGATTTTTCGATTTACTATATATGATTTATATATAAGTTATATATAATTTATATATAAGTTATATATAATTTATATATAATTTATATATAAATCATATATAAGTTATATATAGATATATATAAATTATATATAAATTATATATAATATAATAAATATTTTATATATAAATTATATAAAATTATACATAATTTATACATGAATTTATGCATAATTTATCCGACTTTAAAATCGAGAAGTTTTAAACTTATTTAAAATTGGAAAAATACAACACAACACCAGGCTTTTTACAGGGCTTGAAGCCCCATCGCCGCATCGACAGCAGTCCGCCATTTGGACCTATCCTGACCGCCGCTCGCCAGTCTAGCACCCCTAGGCGGCCGGAATCCGGGATACATTATCCTCCCATCTTAGCCGAGGTCTTCCTAAAGGTCTTGACGATCATCCAAAACTCGTCGTATAGCCCGTGTATCCGGCGCCCGTGCCACGTGTCCCTCCCACCGCAGCCTCATAGACTTGATCACATCAAGGCTATGATGACTTTAGTCAATTGATATCAATTGATCACATCATATTATTTATAGGACTGCCGGTAAGCCTTCGGATTTCTTCGTTAGTCTTGACACGGACGCCTCCGGATACGGGGTCTATATTGGGACCAAGGATCCTCCTAAGGAACTTATTTTCAAACACCAGCAATCACTTCTCGGTTGGATCATTAAGGTCCACGTCTCGCAGCCGTATGTAAAAATGGGGCGCAGGGTGGAATTATAGACGAGAAGTTTAGAACGGCGGGACAGGGATTTACTTCGGAATAGGGGTTTAGGGACTGAAGGCATGGGGTTTCCTCTGGATTCCTCTGGATTCCTCTGGATCCTCGCTTTGACTTCGTAGTTGGTATCATTGTTACGCGTGACGGTGTCATTGCGGTACCTCAAGAGTCGTTAAAAAATCTGAAAAAAAGTCTCAGAGTTCCGATACCTGGGCTCCACCGTCACGCGTAACAATAATACCAACTACGAAGTCAAAGCGAGGATCCAGAGGAATCCAGAGGAATCCAGAGGAAACCCCATGCCTTCAGTCCCTAAACCACCTATTCCGAAGTAAATCCCTGTCCCGCCGTTCTAAACTTCTCGTCTATAATTCCACCCTGCGCCCCATTTTTACATACGGCTGCGAGACGTGGACCTTAATGATCCAAACCGAGAAGTGATTGCTGGTGTTTGAAAATAAGTTCCTTAGGAGGATCCTTGGTCCCAATATAGACCCCGTATCCGGAGGCGTCCGTGTCAAGACTAACGAAGAAATCCGAAGGCTTACCGGGCAGTCCTATAAATAATATGATGTGATCAATTGATATCAATTGACTAAAGTCATCATAGCCTTGATGTGATCAAGTCTATGAGGCTGCGGTGGGAGGACACGTGGCACGGGCGCCGGATACACGGGCTATACGACGAGTTTTGGATGATCGTCCAAGACCTTTAGGAAGACCTCGGCTAAGATGGGAGGATAATGTATCCCCGGATTCCGGCCGCCTAGGGGTGCTAGACTGGCGAGCGGCGGCTCAGGATAGGTCCAAATGGCGGACTGCTGTCGATGCGGCGATGGGGCTTCAAGCCCTGTAAAAAGCCTGGTGTTGTTGTTTGTATTTTTCCAATTTTAAATAAGTTTAAAACTTCTCGATTTTAAAGTCGGATAAATTATGCATAAAATTCATGTATAAATTATGTATAATTTATATATAATTTATATATAAAATATCTTATATATAATTTATATATAAAATATCTTATATATAATTTATATATATCTTATATATAACTTATATATGATTTATATATAATTATATATAAAATATATATAACTTATATATAATTATATATAACTTATATATAAATCATATATAGTAAATCGAAAAATCATTTTTGCTAAATTTTGCTAAATTTTGCTGAGTTCGAGTTCGTACCTTTTTTTCAAGATTTAATTTTATATAAATTATATATAAATTATATATAATTTATATAATTATATATATTCACCTTTTATATAATTTATATATAAGTTATATATAAATTATATATAAAATATATATAACTTATATAATTATATAAATTATATATAATTTATATATAAAAAATAGCACAAGATGTAAAGTTTAACCTAATTTATATACAAAAAGAGCCATTCACTTAACTTTAACGGAATTTTTTCCGAGTTTTCCGCTTTTCTCGGAAAAGTAAATTTCGTACCTTTCTGGTGAAAAAGGAAAAAACTAATGCAGATTTAATAAAAAAATTTTAAAAAAATTAGGCTATTTAAAATTTTTTATAATTAAGGAAAACATAAAAAGTAAAAAAAAAAAAAAAAACTCAGCAATAGTATTTATAAATAGAAAATAATTAATAATATTTTTTTTCTTCATAGAAGTCTTTTCTACACCGTAGTTAATATATAAAAATTTTTTAAAAACCGAAATTACAGAAAAAGAATAAGACCTTTCGTCAATCATTTTTAACAACCAATAGAAAATGGATTTTATTTACAATTTTTTTTTTATACAAATGAAAAATAGTAAAAAAAAATTAGGTTCGTTACCAATTAATTTTCTTTTATATGATTTCGAAGCATTGCATGATTAAGCCGAAAACGATGTCGAACAATCAAACAAGAAAAAGACGATTAAATATTATTTATTTAATTAAAATGCGAATATCTACTAAAAAGCCCTCAGTATAAAAGCTCTGATATATCGCATAACTTTAATATTCTTAATTTTATTTTTTCCTCGATCCTTGTTCCTTTTCAGTGACATGCAATGACTATGCTTTTAATCAATAAAATTCGACTCTTTTTTTTCCTGATACACTCACAGATTGTTGTATCATTGAATATTTTTCAAAACTGACGATATCTTTGCCCTAAAATGAAACTAAGCTATACTTTTAGTCTCCATTTAAGCTACCCATAGAATTGTTTTACAAGATAAGACCGTTACAAATCAGGGACATCGATATTTACATGTTTGGAATGTTTTGATTTTTTCAAAAGAAAAGCAGGAGGGATTGCTTCTAAATATCTCATCAGATTGTCTTCGAAAAGGAAAGGGGGAAAAAAAAAGAAAAAAATACATGACTATGTAAACTAAAATGACCGCGATCCCCCCTATAAACCTTTTTAACCGAATTTATCCGAACACCCAGAGATTTCAAAATTTTTGTGTTTATTTCATTTTCCGAATGAATCTACATCCTATGACAGCTATAAGCTCAAATTAACAGATATGTTGTTGTCTTTTTTTCTTTTTTGAATAGAAAATAATCTGCTTGTAAAATGTTGAAATAGTTCGATTGATTTAAGGGTAACACCAAACACTTTTAGAACATAAAAAAGAAGTCAAAATGTTGACACCAATAAACTTATTAATATACTATTTCCATTTAAAAAAATTTTTACATCAAAAAAGAACATTAAAAAAAAAGTACGACCATTAAAAGAAAAGAATGGACATCAAAAGTTTTTTTTTTCCAAAAGATACGCTTCTCTGAATGTTCTACGCCCTAAACTAAAAATTAAAAAAAAAACGATTTAAAAAAAAAAAGGATCCTTCAAATATTAAGTGTGCTCCCCACTTTGACAGAAGAAATAAGGTAGATGCACCAGTAATTGACCACGCGCCATTAATTTACCAGTTCATAAGCTAAACATACGGTTCAAGTATGATATTCATGTTTAGCTTATAGTTAAGCAAATTACTGATGCGTCTACCTCACGCATTTCGAGGATACCTTCACCTCGAAAATATGCTACTTAATATTTGAAGGTATTCCCAAAACCGGGCCTCGTAATAAAAGTATATAAGACAAGAAATTATAAAGTTTCTAAAAAAAATAATCGAACAATGCTTTTCGTTTCAATATAATTTACATTTTTACGGCTATTTTATTTAATTTTTCTCTTTAGAAAAAAAAAAACAAATAATATTTTATAATAAAAAAAAGAACAATTTTAATAACATTTAAAAACATATACATTACACATTTTCGTAACAAATTGAAAACTTATAATATAACAAATATCCCAAATCGAATAAAACGAGTATTAAATTCGTAAAAAGTAAATAAAATAGTAAAAAATAGACAACAGCATTGTTAGCTGTAAAAATTATTTTTAAAAAAATTACAAAATCCGCGATTTTACATTCGTGTTAAGGTAAAACGGCCGTTAGATTGGAACAACTTAGGTGATTGGCTTTCTGGTTAGTTAAACATGGGCGCAACTTAGATCATTTTTTGAAAAACTTTATTTTTTAAATTAACAAAGTTGCGCCCATATTTAACTACGTAGAAATCAATTTTCTAAAGTGTCTCTATCTGATGGCCGTTCCATCTTAAATATGGTTAATATATTAAAAAAAATCACAATTTGAATGTTTAAGAAACAAAATTTATTCGATACGCATGGCTCCAAATGTCAGGTCTCGATTTGACAAGAGGATACCATCAAATCATTTAATTTATCTTTCATAGCATCAGTTGTGCATTTTGTTCTTAAAAAAATTAAAATGGCGACTAGGCAAAACTACTTAATTATATTAGAGCCAGGTATCCTGAGGTCAAAAGGTCAGGAAAGCTAAATTTTACATTTCTTTTAGCCGCCCCCCATTTTTGGAGTTACTTGTCTCCTTTGGTATATTTTCCTTCTCTGCCTTTACAGAACCATCTTGGAACCCACTCCCCTTCCAAGATATTTTTTGCCCCTTATCTCAAATTTCCCGCTTGGCTGCGGCATTTGTTAAACCATCAATCCTTTCTATACATACAATACGAACGGTCTAATTGTGGACGTCCACATGAAAACCTGCCTTCTGGGGAATGGTACTTAGATGGCTGTGGAAGTTTAACTTATAAAGAAACGCATTGTTTACAAACAAAACGTTTTTTCCGCCATTCCCCAGGAGGCAGGTTTCATGTGGACGTCCACAATTTCGTTTTTTTTCTTTTTTTCGTTCACTAATTAAAATACAAAATGTAACGTTTAACTTGTGCTTTATAAAATTTATATTTAAATAGACTGTATAATAGATATATTTCAAATATATCAAAGCTATCCGTGATGAGCGATTAATTTTTTATATCATAATTTTACATTTTTAAAATGATTTCGACTTAGTTTTAATTATAAATCCGCACTTCGTCCAAACAAACCAAAAAAAAAAAAAAAAGAAAGAAAAAAGTTATTCAAAGCTTATAAATACATATTTAATTAGGGCCGATTATATTTACAATAATTAATAATTTTACTATAAAATGAAATATAATGCGGGATTAAAAATCGATTACCCACTTCGCTGATCCGAAATAAAAATAATAATAAAAAAAAAATTTGATTGATTACTAAAAGAATACAGCACCTTTTCACGTTTAGTTATGAAAAGACGCCTCGTTGGTCCAAAAATTTCAAAAAACGATTAATCATTTTTTTAAATTTTTCTTTGTTTATTTATATGTACAGTATAAATGAGGAAAAAAACAACGGATTCCATTTTTTTTTTTAGATAGTTTTCATTCAGGCACTAAAGGGAATTATTTTCAATTTTGAAATCAGAAAAAACGTAGAAAGCGGTGCAGATTTTGACGTGTAGTAGTGTCGACGATAACTAACGGACAATTCGGAATAATTTGTTTATCAATTTTTTTTTTCAGTTTCAGCAAAATTATTATTGTAAGCTCATTGCTGGATTGATTTTATAATCAAGGGATTAAATTGCTTCAAATAAAATTTGAAATTAATCGTTACTCCGAATTGATATTGACTAGAGACCCTTTGTAATAAGAGACTGGCGAATTTACAAATAATTCTGATTTGTTCGCTTTTTAGGAGCATAATGGAAATGGAGCATATTGGAAATTGAATGAAAATTCGAAGATTTCTCAGTTTTACCAATATATGAAATTTAAATGTTTTAACTCAGTTTTTTATTCAATTTTCTTTTGTTTGAGAAAAGCATTCTAGAAATTCCTAATGCATAAATCCATTTGGCTGTACTTTAAAAATGGCGATTTTTCTTCTGCTCAAGCTACTGCATTGTACAATACCTTATTGATAAATATGTCGTCGATTTAAATACGCCAGTCTCTTTTTATATGAATCGCTTATTGCAAAAAGTAGTCTTGCCATGTTTTTTTCAAAATGGAGATCTTTCATTTTTGTTTCAGCACAACTTCTTTATTTACATTTTTTGAAAGCAAAAAAATCTATCTCCATTTTGAAAAAAACATGGACAAGACTCCTTTTTGCAATAAACGATTCATAAGGGTCTCTAATAGGGTGGTTCGAAAATCAACTTTTTTGGAATTTCAAAACTCCTATATCGGGAAAAGTTTCTTTATAGGTAGAGTATCAACCCTGAATTTTTTCAGATTTTTTGAACGGCATCCTGAGGTGTCAAATCGGTTTTGAAATTTTCAAAAAGCTCATAAAAGGGCCGAAAATGAACTTTTTTTTTTGCATAAAAGACCATCGATTCCTATCGGAAATTTCGCGTAGATTACGAATTTGAAGTCGTAAATTAGTTTTAGTGCACGGTTTTCGAGCCACAGACAAAATACCATAACCAGGTTTTTAGAGCTTTTAAACCCGGCCTGTAGCTCAAAAATTATACACCAAAACTAATTTTCAGCTTCAAATTCGTAATCTACGCGAAATTTCCGATAGGAATCGATGGTCTTTTATGCAAAAAAAAAAGTTCATTTTCGGCCCTTTTATGAGCTTTTTGAAAATTTCAAAACCGATTTGACACCTCAGGATGCCGTTCAAAAAATCTGAAAAAATTCAGGGTTGATACTCTACCTATAAAGAAACTTTTCCCGATATAGGAGTTTTGAAATTCCAAAAAAGTTGATTTTCGAACCACCCTAGTCTCTAATATTGTCAAAAGTAGTATTTTCTTGATTATCGTCAGCAATAATCCAGTATATTCGTTCATGTGATCTATAAGTGCCCGTAAGACGCAGACGGCATCAAAATGCAGTCGAATTTACAAAATTGAGTTGCATTTCGTAAGTTGTACTCTAATTCATGTCTTCTGCCTGTTTTTATCCCGTTTCCTTCAAAAATTATTCGAGCAGAAGACGCAACTAAATGTTGGCAACCCTGAAATGCGGCTCCTTTTTGTAAAGTCGAGTTTTGAATAAGAAGATGCGTTGCTTGGATGGACTCGGATCAGTTCTCCTCTGGGGCCATAGTCTTTTAAACAGGTCAGGAAACTTACCCCCCCGAAAGTGTCCGGCTTAAGTACACGAATTTTAGTTCGGTGAAGCAGGCAACAGATGGCGCAGCGATCTTTCGGGACGTACATTCAAACCGATTATAGTTGCCTCTGTAATTAATGTTTTCAAATGACGCGTATTATTTTTTGATGTATTACACCTTTAATTGCTTTTTAAATATACTTCAAATAGCTTTTTACGCGTTTTGCTATGCGTATGCACTATATTTAACATTTAATACGGAAAAAAAAAAATCACCTCAGAGATTACAAACACAATAATCTCAATCCTGCATATTTGTTTTGAAATGGCAACGACCAATGAAAAGCGTCCTGAATGCAACTAGCGCTACGGGTGGTATTTGGGTGGAACTAAAATCTGTGCAGTTAAGCCGGACACCATCTCCTATACATTTCAGATAGGAGTTTCCTGACCTGTTTAAAAGACTCTGTCTGGGGCACAGATGCGAAATTGTCTCCGAAAAATCAACTCTTTCTGCATAAAATACCTTATCCCAACATAAAATAAAATTCCGTGCGTTGGAGGTCAATTTAAGTATTTTTATCATAAATGTAAGAGGAGATAGTCTGTTTCTATTGATTTTATATCACGTGACTATACGTTTACTCGCTCATTTGGCGTAAACTTGTCGTCACATGATGAAACGTACTATCTCCAATCATATTTATCCATCAGTGAGAATTCCGGCGTGGTTTTTGTAACAACCTTCCAGCCCTAAATTTAAAAAAAAAAAATTACGTGCCCAACTGAATACTCGTTACCTTTCAGTTTAAAAAAAAATTAACAATTAATTTTTCAATATTAATAATAATTACATGCTTTTTTTTCATAATAATATTTACATAAAATTACAACAATAACGCAAAGACGGATGAATTTTTTTTTTTAATAGAAAGAGGCAGGATTAATATATAAGAAAAAAAATTTTTTAAGGTACAATCTTAAAATGTACCTTAAGATTAATGAATAACGCGTTAGAAAATTACGCTTTTTTTCGCAATAAAAATTTTCTTTTACAATAAATATGAAGAAATATTACAAGTATAATATATCATATAATAATTTATTTTAAGATCAATTAAAATATGAATGAGTAAGATGGGTGTTTCACCTATCTCCACTCACTTGCGAAACTCCCATTTGCTTTGGCTAAATTTAGAAAAACTTGACCGGGTACACTCCGTGCACCTTGATTATAATCTAAAGACATTCCCAAAATTGAACTTTTATTTTTTGACATGGCGCTAAGTGAAACACCGACCTTAACTATTAAATATTAAACGAATAAATTAGAAAACAAAATAAATAAATAAATTTTTTTTTGAAAATTCAGAAGTGATGCGATCACTATACGAGTATAATAAAAGCGGATTTACATTTTTTCTTAAAAAGATAATTCATTAAGAATCCAAGTTTGCCATCTTTTTTTTCCCCTAATGACCTGCGCTAAGCTTTTTAATGACTAAGCCCTATTTTCGGCAGTTTTAAATTTGAAATAAAAAATCTTGGTGTCTTATATAAATTTTATTCTTTTTTTAGAATCGCCTACGCGATAACGCTAAATTTTTAAGTGCTTGAAAATTCTTCAAAGATTAAAAATCGACTAACTACGTATAAATTGATCCTAGACTTTTTAATCATTTCGAATTCTGTTCAAAGCAAAATTATATTCTATCATCAGTCTTTTTCCTTTTACAATGCGACTTACGAACACCTGCGACCTTTTTTCGATGAAAATGAATGAAAATGAAAATTTTGTGTTAATCTTGATTAATTGCGCATTTAATGGAAATACAAATTTTAAAACCGTTTTTAGGATTAAATATGATAATACTGACAAATGTCCGTATATTATTTTTTTGTGCAGTTTTTAAATGCTTCAAAATTTAAAACAATTATAATTTGCGCAGTTGATAAAATGAAATATGACAGTCTATGCTTTACAAGAAGCTTGTCGGTTACTTATTTCATCGGAGATAATACTGTAATATCATAATATCTTTACTATAAAAATGCAAACTAATGCCAAATACTGTTTTGCAGTTTCAATTGTTTCTACCGATCATGTGCAATCGCCTCGAATAAAGACGAAAACTATGTACTGTCAATTGTTCTATGTTAATGGATCCAATAATATTACGTTACAGTATCAGTCGTGGCGTCAGTCGTGGCAGCAGATAAACCGTATTTTTCATTTTACAGAAAAACGAAGACAAATCTTAAAAAAAGAAAAATGAAGAAATCTTCAACAAAAAATGTCGAAGTATTCTTAATTTTTTATTTTTCTAGATTTGTTTTTCTTTTTCCATAAAATGAAAAATAAGATTTATCTGCTGCCACGACTGATGCGTACTCTTAATCTTAAAATTTTAACAAATCATCAAACTTCCGTTTATTTTGAATGATACTTAGTAAAGGACTGAGGGCTTGACTGCCTTGCGCGCGCATCACCCTTACCACCGAGAGTAGTTCTTACGAACACCGTGAGATAGCATGCCGATGCATTATTTTTTAACACAGCCAAATAGGTCGGCTAAATTTTCTAATAGTTCCCCAGAAAACTAAGATGGGGGTACTCGTGGTGGTACGTTGTTCCGTGTGCTTTGGCACTCAGAACTTCATACCAGCCGATCTCTGTGTCACGAGACGCCGCCATGATCGTCCTGAATATGACAACTAAATATCTCATGTCATTTTCTTTAATGCCTAACACTAGCTGGCTCAATTTAATAATCTTTTAACTTTTTTACATCATAATTCATCTGGTTGCGTGACAACCAACCGCGCGAAAAATACTTAATTTGTAACGTCATCCCGCAAAGAAGCCAGGTCATTTTTTTTCTTCGGATTCTTACGATTTCATCAAGAATAAGATCACAATACGACTAATAAAAAATTGGACACTATGAGAAGATTTTCGCTTAAAAAAAAAAATATTTCTCGTGTTTTAATTCAGAAAGGATATAATGGAAGGTTCAAGTCTTTCGAACGGAACTGGCATCCGTACAGCGACTGCTAATTTATCTTTCGATCCAATCGCTTCTACCCTCCAAATACTCCCTTCCCTATATTTTCGACATTCTAACTTGGTGATACTTGCTGGGTACACTAACTTGGGTGTAATGGGTAGTACCGACGAGTAACTCTTGAGTTTCGGAAGGAGATCCAGGGCTGATGCTAGCAGTCGTGCTGTCGTATTCCTCCAAAGTGACGTTGGAACCGACGTGGCGATAATCCTCCACAGAAGCGGACACGTCCTCCTCTAAAATTTTCTCCAGCTGAGGGCTTTGCATTCCGGCGTCGGTCGTCATGAAGGTGTGATTCCCCGTCTGCTGAGAATTCGCAGGGGGAGTTTTCACCTTCGGTGAGTGAACCACCGGGATTTCCTCGTTGCTCACATCCTTCCGCATATCCTCGTTGATTGTGGTTAACGTTTTAGATCTTTTAGGGACTAAATTCCCCGTTTCGACGTCCCGGACCAAGCGATGCCCCGATCTAGATCTCGTCAACTGCCCTTCCACGTATTTAGTTAAATCGTCCTCTTCCCTCTTGGATATAAATTTATCTAATATTATCAAAAATATTCCTAGGATCAAGGAAAACGCTCCCGTTATAACTAACTCGTTCCACCATGCTGTTTTTGTGAATATATTTTGCCACTTCCAATTATCGAAGTCGTGCGGGATCATACTTGACCCAAGTAAAAAAACTCCTAATACTACGAATACGACTCCGATTTGGAGCATCCCGATCCCGACATTACTTTCGAATCCGTTAACTAATTTTTTTTTACGTCCTCTCATCCGGGTCCCGCGGTCCAGGCCATCCATGCTGTTCCTGGGGCTCCCGCATGAGCTCCTGGATCCTCCCAATCCGGATTCCGTGCTTTGAACGCTGTACCTTCTCTCCTTCGCTTTCTTCTGATCTGCTCTCCTTTTCCTTTGCCTTTTAATGGCCAAAGCCGAATGTAATCCCATGGAATGCATATTTGAAAAACTGCAAGAGAAAAAAAAGAAGAGAAAAAGCCATTAATTGCACGAAAAGCTCTTTAAAAGTTCCGTGTTACGATAGATTAACAAGTAAGAATAACAGCTTTATATAAAAAAAAGAAAAAAAACGGGAAACTATACTTCAGAGTAAAGCACGAAACCGGCTGAAAGGAATTTAAAAATAAATGAAACCGTTTATTTTACTTTTTTAATCCAAAACAATCGTTTTTTTTTTCGTTCTTTCCTTTTTATTTTATTTTATTTTATTTTATTGCAGCATTTTAACAGACTGGTTGTAGTGGTCATTTAAAAAGTTTCCGGTAAGATGATCTCTTCTTCCAAGTTTGAATGCCGCGGAAAGGGGATAGTTATTAACGACGAAACTATAGAGAACAAGTTGGAGAGTCTATGCTTAGAAGTTTGTAACAAGAAACAGCATAAATTTGAAATGAGATGAAACGAGAAGACAATAAAAGCTCACGTTAGTTTCGATTGCAATAAGTGTTGATTTCTTCTTTTTAAACAGATGTCGGGAGGAAAAATAAATGGACGTCGTAACTCAGACGTGACTTTATCGATCTCTACTTCAAAAGGCCAATAATGAAACGTAAAAAAAAAAAAACACAAACTATCATAAAATCCTTAAAAATCAGCTTTACGCTTATCTACGGGAACACAGAACAACAACTCAACACGTATTCTCTTACAGGAAGGAAACCTCTTGGATGTAACTGTTTGACCTTTTACACATCTCCTACCGGTTTCCGGGGGAGGATTTCACCTCTCTATATAGTTTCAGTTTACGATAAACAAAATGATTCTGCAATAATGCGAAAGTAATTTCCGGATATTCGATTCCCCACCTCATAAGTGTAACTACCTTGCTGTTTCTTTCTTTTTTCTTCGCAATGCCCCTCATTCTCAGTAGAAAAAACGACGAGTAAATGTTTCTGACATCGAACGACATCGCTTTGAGACATAGAGATTGAGACGTGTTTAGAATAATTGATAGGGCGCTTTTATCAAAATTGCTCGGCGTCATTGATATTTATTATACCGAAGACGAAATTTGCAAAGTTCAAAAGGTCGAACCCGCGTCTTTTAACGGTCTCCCATTTTTATTCCTCTTTTCGATGTTTCCGTTTTGATTGATGATTATAAAAGGAAATAACCAATGTCCTTAGAAATGTCGCCGGGAAAGCCCAATCTGGAGTGAGGGAGAGAGGGAGGGAGGAGAGAATCTATTCAATCCTTGAATAAATCTTTTCCAACCAGACATGTGAAATTGGAATAGTTTTGTAAAGGTTTCGTTCCTGAAAAGCTTTTTCCTCATTGTCTACCTAAAATAATAAATGAAACTTTTCGGATGATCGTTAAAGTCGAGCTAACTAGCAAACTTTATCGCATGTCGCCTTACATATGAAGAAGACTTTTTCGAAACTGAAGGGAGCCCAACTGTTTGAGCACTCTCGATCTGGAACCGGGAAAATGATTAAAAAATTATCATCATCATCATCATCATAAGAAGTAGTAGGTGACTACCACAGCTGAAGCCGCAGACCCGATTTGCTTAAAATGTGCGGTATAGAAGTGAGGATTTACAATGTGAGGATATTTCTTAGACCTTAAACCTATAAATGTATCAAATTGCCAGTTTGACGACAGGTTCACTCATGCTAATTTTTGTTTGCACTGAGCGGATCTCCTTTATTTAGTCGCAGAATCCGAACCGTGTGGGGACTTACAACTATTATTCACTTGTATACTTGCTGCATTCAGTGGTTAAAGGAAGTGAAAAAATCCGAGCCATATCCTAGACTTGAACCCAGGCCAACTCCTCGATCGTTCGGTTCGAAGTCGGAAACCCTACCACTGCGCTACGGACATCCAATAAAAAAACTATACCATTAGAAAACATCCTAGGACTACGTCACCATTTAGGGCCGACTGGGGGGGTCTTCGGTTTCAGTGGGGGGGCGGAGGTCACCGAATGCTGATGGTCATCGCTTACGCTACGTAAAATCAGGGACCGTATTTTTCTGTAAAACTTTTGGAAGGGATGGCTATAATAATTTTTGTGCTTAACTTATGACATATAACAGATCATGTATGGCTTATGTGCCAAATTTGCTTAGGACGGCGACAACATATGAACACGAAGTCATATGTTGCTGTTACCCAGTAATGATTTCTCTACTATAGACACGACTTGGACTTCCAGTATCAAAATTTTACCATTCTCGAAAAAGGGTGCAGGATATTGAAAATAATGACATAATATCCGAGGAAAGGTCAAGCTATTGCTGATTAGAAAGGGGTTTAAATGACGAAAATTTGAAGGGACCCTTAACTGCTCTTAAGGTACCCAAAACACAAAAATAATCTTCTTTATTTAAAACTGAGGGGGAGAGAAGAGCAACACGCTACGCTACCCGAAAGATTTTTTTTTCCTTCCTCCCTATACTTTTTTAATATGTGAAATAAATCTCATCTAACGTCGCGTTAAATTTCTCTCTTTTTCTGACTTTTACATCCAACCGGAATCACTTTTAGGGATTAACTATTAGTCGGGCTGCTAAAAGGATATTTTACCGAACGAAAACACTATACACTCGGGTTAATAACTTTTCATTATCCGTTATAAATTAATTCTCCCCCTCTTACCCTCTCTCTCTGTCCCTGTACCTCTCTCTCCCACACAGAGAAAACTAGATAAAACTAGATAAAACTTTTATTTTAATTCCCGCCCAAAACGACACTGACAAACGAAAAACCTGGAGCATAGAAGGTCAAGTCGTTCCCAAAGGCAAAAACGGAAAATTTGATTCCATAAATGCTTAGCAACTCGTCTTCCATCAATTTCCGATCAATTTGAAAACATTTTCTTTTTTCTCTCCCCCCCCCCTTTCTTCCCCGGTTTCCTATCCTTCATCTGCCAGGTCTGAATGTAAATTACATTTCTGACGGGTGACGTGTTTTCGCGGAATTGCGTCTTTCCTCTAGTTAATTCGCTCGATCATTTTCACCTAACTATTTTTAAAACCTGTTGCTTCCACTAACGTGCATTATGGTTTTTTTTATTTATTTTTTATTTTTTCCTTTCTCTCTTTTCTCTCCGTGAACTTTTCCGAGCGAGCAGAGGGATGAAGTTTAAATAATAACAACATGAAAATCCCCCTGATAAAAGAGTAATAAATTCAACTGTGAAAATGCGGGGAAGGAAAGTTTAAAAAGTTTTCGAGAGTTTGAGCAATCACGCGGGCACTCTATGAGGATTGTAAATAAATTCTCAGAGTGGATTTTCCAATTTCGTGTCAAGCGTCAAAGTGATGAGTCTTTTCGATGCTTTCTTTGCTCAATAAAAAAAAAAAAAAGTTGTAGAGAGATTTTGTTTTGAAGATACATCGAACAAAATAAGATATGAAATATGGGAGTGAGATCATGGCTCGATATTAAATTCGGGATTTTTATCAATTTTTCCATGCATCGGAACCCACAGTTAAAAGGCCTTTTACCAAGCAAAAAAAAAAAAAAAAAAAAAAAAACCATAGAGAATATTGACTAGACGAGAAACACCTGGGTGACATATTTTCCCTTTTCCTAAAAACTTGTGCATTAAATAGACGAACTCTCTTAGTACTGAAATACAGGAAATAATGTTGTCTCGCTATAAATAAAAAAGAAATAATGACGTAAAAAACTTTCCCGAAGCATGGAGAACTTACGAAAAAAAAGTTTAAGCCACGTGACTGAACTTTAAGTGACTGCGATTGGTTAAACAATTTTTTCCCCGTCAACTCAATGTAAATAAATAATACACGTGCCGATACTCGAGGTAGTGCAAGATGTGTCGTTTATAATGATGGATTCTGATTGGCTCTGGGTTATTCCTATCCAAGGCAAAAAATATGGAAAAAGATGAGTCTCGACGGATTTTACAGACTTAGGAGACATGGGTGCTTTCAACTTTAGCCTCGCACTTTCTGGGGACTGATCAATGCTAAAAGGGCAACGAAGTGAAAATTTTTTCAGGTTACTCAGTGCCGGCACCGGCAGCGGCACCGGAAAGCCCCAAAGACAAACGAAACGAAAGAATCGAAAGATTAGAAAGATATTTATCCAGGACAAAAGATATTTATCCAGACTCGGCATTACGCCGAGAGAAAAATTCCGAGAAACGTCCTTCAGACCATTCCGAAAAATTATCACTCCCAAATCCAAAATTAAAGAGCAACAGTAGGAAAAGTGAAAAAGGCAGATTATACGAAACGACGGTTTCTTACAAATAAAAAGCGCAAACAAAGCAAGAAGTTTTCATTAAAGAAAAGAAAGAAAAACAGGGAAGCATGATTAGCATTTCACATTGTTTCTCCGCTTTAACATCTCTATTTTATTCTCCGAAAATAAAATTTTAAAAAAAGCTCTCCCCTTTTCTATTTCGACGAAGAAATTTGGGTTACGAATATTTTTGGGACAAAGCCCGAACCGTTTAGAAACCTCCACAAAACCTCCGTTAACAAACTCCAAAAAACTTAATTTAGCGCATAAAAAAAAAAAAAAGAGATACTTCCTATCCAGATGTTGTTTTTAAACCCGGAGAAAAGGGGTTGGGAAATCATCCTTTCGGTGAAAATACACATCCGGTTATAATAAGCAAAAGAAAAGAGTTTAACCAAGTAAAAAACAGTATTGTTTTCCAAGTCGATGGGCAATTAACAAGGCTTTGATACTGGGAAAACACCTTTTCTCCTCCCTGAAAACCCCCTCCGGTTTTCCGACATGAGATTAATCAATATTAGTCTCACGTCATCCGTTTACACATCATTAAGAGTAAATTGAACTCATCCATTTTCTTGAGAGAAAATGCAAAACTCTCCTGTTTGGAATTTCAATTTGTTTTTTAGAGGAAGGGAGGAGAAAAAAAAAAAAAAAAGAAAATCTCGACGTCTGCAACATCCAAGTGAGACATCCTTTCCCCCCCCCCTTACTTTTTAATTGGGGGGACGCGCCTTGGAACTTTTCCAATATTGCAAAAATATTTTATTAATATTTTCTTCCTCTAGAACGATATTGGGCTACATCCTGTACGATTTTTTATCCAAATAGAACGATGTAATTCTGAGGCAACGACTTTTTTTTTTTTGGCTTTCTGCCTTGGGGAAAAAAGAAGAAAAAATAAAAACCAACGTAAGCAAGGGGAACGGTAATATTTATGCTAATTTAATAACTTTAATAAACATTAAAAAAGCATAGCTCATTAAGTTGTTTTCGTTTTATACATCGCAGTTACATTGACATTTAGAAGGGAAAAAAACAATCATATAGCCTCTAATTTTTCATCGACTTCCTAATTTTTTCCGGTGATTCCGAAAATTTAAGGGGACGTTTCTCTTTTTTTTTTTTTTTTTTTTGAAAAGCTTCATTTATTTTATTGGCCATTTGCCAATGCCATTCAGCCGTTCTGTGAGTATATACTAAACTTTTCACAACATTTACTTACCTTCTATATTAGACTTTATCCCAAAAACAAACGTATATATATATATATATCTTCACAGTAAAAAGAATTTGTTATTTACTCCAAAAGTCCATTATTTTCACTAATGCTTCTGCAAAAAAATTAATCAATGTCTTTGTTTTGATCGTTGATTGTCCGTCTTGAAAAAAAGAAAAAAGATCACATTTGGTTAGTTGTATTACATGTATACGATATAAGCGAAAAGATTTGCACCATAATTTTAATCCCAGAATACCGATTAATGTATAAAAATTTTCGAAAGGATCCGACCCCCAACTTTAAGAACTTACGGATTATAATGGTCTCTCATGGTTAAAGGATCCTTTTAGTCATGCATTTAGTCAATAGCCATCCATGGCTAAAACCGTATTAGCAAGACATGGAACAGTATGTAGAGGTACCATAAATCGAAACTTGAAACTATTTTGAAAAGAGCACCGCAAGGCACAATACTAGGTCCGCTTCTATTTTCTCCTTCTAGGCTGCCTCCTGGGGAAGTAAAATGCGCAATTAATACCAGCTGGTTAAAAATCGGTAAAATAGGTTGACCTTTAATTTTTTTTTAGCAAGATTTTTTAGCCTATTCCCCTCCGTGATACTGGCCTCCTACAGACCAGTACCTCGCAGGGGAACTGACTCAAAAATATGGTCTTATAAAGTCAACCTATTTAACCTATTTTTAGCCAACCGTTATAAGTTGCGCATTTTACTTTCCCAGGAGGCAGTAGAGAACGAGAAAATAGAAGCGGGCCTAGTATTGAGCCCTGCGGCACTCCTTTCAAGTTCCGATTTATGGTATATTTTTGGGGCTCCACAAAAATATTTTACACCCCCCTCATAACGGGCACAGTACGGGGTCGTATTCAAAACTGAGGATAAACCTCAAAAAATTATAATTTCATGCAATTAATTTGGCAGGGCACGATGATATGCTGCAAGTCTTCTCGTCAATACCGTATACAAATAACCATTATTTGGGTTTTATTTTCAAATATCATTTCTTCGACCGTTGAAATGGCTCCGATTATTTATGGAAATCTATTAGAGGTTCGTAATCGACCGAGAAAATTTGACTTGGAATGGATTATATGAAGCGTGAAAAAAAAAAAACGAGGTTTTGTTTCCCTTTCGCTGCCATTAGACTTTCTCCCCCCTTTTTTTCCTCCTTACTCGTTTCTTTTGATTTTATTTTATTTAAAAGAAAACTGAAGAGTTCGGAAAAGTTTCGGTGAAAAGAATTTGTTAAATTGTTTGCTTCAACCAGAAGATACAAAGGTCAACGAAAATCAAATCAATCCTTAATTGAGAACAGATTGCATTTAGATTACAGGGATAACTTTTTCGTTTTTTTTTCTCTAATCGAAGTTACAATCCTTTTCTTCTTTCCATTTTCCAGCTAAAAGATACATGGCGAATGCATGTGCTTAAGCTAAATTCGCTAAGTCCTCTCTCTCCTCATAAAATGGGATCATTGCCAATTTAACCCCGAAGATGTGATGGGCTCTTAGAGAAAATATTTTCAGCCCTTTAATATATATATCACTGCTATTTTATTTGTAAAACTTATGCGGTCTCGCCAGAATGTTAACTTGTTCCATTGGGGGTGACTAACGTTTCCGGTCACTGATTTTTTGAGAAAAAGCTTTTAAGGGTGGTAATCTTTTTCCTGGAATTTAAGTTCGGGACTATGGTTCGGGTGATTAATGACGAAATTGAAAATATTCTCTCCATCTGGCGCCAAAGTGGAAAATTTTGAATGTTATTTTATTAAAATGTTTCCGGATTAAGATGTGAGAGGGTAAATGATGGATTAGATGAGGCATTTATATTGTATCAAAAAGACGTTCATATTAAGCGGTGTCAATCAAACTCGGGAAGGGAGAAAAATTCGGAGGGAAGTTTGGGGAAAGAAAAGGCAAAGTACAGAAAATTACATGAAAGAAAAGGAATGAAAAGCGAAGAACGGGAACGAAGCCACTAAAAAGCAGGAACAGCATGGGTGGAAGCGACAGATTAATGCAGCTAGCAATAGAAAAAAAGCAAGTAGAAGCAGGAACAAGAATATACCTGTGACAAGATGTGGCAACGAAGCTATCTGGGCAGACAAGGAATTGGGAAAAGAAAGCAAAGGAGCAGAATAATATGCAGCAGAAGAATCATCTTGTAGGGCTCTCTTTATCCGTTTTTTGGGATCCTACTAGCTTTAAAAAGTAAGCTGAAATGTTATCTGAGAATTTTCTGCCATTCCAGTTGGCTGGCTGGGAAATTAGAACAGTGGGTAATCGGCACTGCTTTTGAGGTCCAGGCTTCTGACACCGAATTGTTAGCGAAAAAAAAAACCAACCTGCCTCTAACTGGGTGAAGGACATTCTTTTGCTTAGGAGCGACAAGTCCACGACGGAGGAGCTACTCCTGTGAATTGACACAGAATCATTATCTCATCACATTATCTCCGCTTTGCAGGTTCATTATCAGGCAGGTTTATTCTGGCAGGATGCAAGCCACCCAGATAGCAAAGTCTATCCGGCCCCGAGGATGTCTTGAGGACGTCGTGAGGATATTTATTGGACGCCCATTTAATTTACCTATGTCCGCACTGATCCAAAAAGCGTCCTTTAGACGTTCCATAGATATCCCATGGATTTGGATATTCGTTGGTTATCTCATGGACAATCCGCAGTATATCCAATGGATTTAAAATGCTATCTGGGCAGTCGGAACTCCTAGCAAAATCGGGTCAAATCCTGAAACATTACCACACCCTCTTTCTACTCAAAGGAATGAAGAGGAAAGAGGAAAACCACGAATTAAAGAAGTAAGGAGGAAGACCTAAGGACTATGAAGGAGAAAGAATATCTACGTTATTACAGCAGAACACACAAATTGCAGTACAGTACTAATCATTCGAATTCGGACCACATCCTGAGCTCCACCTCCACCACGGTAAAACGGTGAGAAGAACTAGGGATTCCAATAGATCCCCTAGACCCAAAATTCCAAAGCCGCAAGGCAATCAAAAAGGAAAAAAAAAGTCATCAGCCAGCACAGCTAAATTTTAGGGCCGTCTAAACTTTCTAAATACGGGGAAAAAAGACCGAATGCATAAATTTTCCCACAACATTACTCAATATTCTTTATTAACTCATTCGCAAAAGATAAATTTTCAACGCAGTTATTGGAATCATATAGTGGCTAGATAAAGCACAGGAATTACCAATAAATCGAGCACCCTGAGCGATTCCATCAACTTATTAATCGACAATTCCTTGTATGAAAAGGTTAGTGTCTCCATTGTCCTTTACACAAAGAGCCACTCAAAGTCTGTGTTTACCCCACTTCACGCTTCATCGTAACTAACGACCAGACTTTATGTATTTTCATTGGAGGGGAAAAAAAGAAAGCAAAGAAAAAAAAAAAACAACGGTTTTTAATCCGAAACAATTTTAATAACACGCGTTACAAAACAGTCATTAATTTTCATAATTTTAAACTCTGCTTTCGGGTTCATTCACGGAAACAAACAAACAAACTCCCGACACAACGTTAAAATTATTAAAACCGCCCTTTCCCTTTATGTTCCCCAAAATTTACAATGAGATCACATGCTGCCAACAACATTGGTAAACTTACTGCGAGAAAGACCTAAAAAGGTAACATACTGCGTCATAAATCCGTCCCCTGTTCGAAAAGAGGGGGGGAAGGGCACCGAAAAAACATTTCCTAAAATCAAGCATGTTTTATTATAACATCGCCCACTAATTCCGTTTTCAGTGGAAAAAGGCAGAAAATAAAACCTCGGAAACAGCTGGATAATCCCAAAATATTTCTCTACAAAAAGGCAAAAAATACAAGAAAGTTAAATCGTAAAGAAAAACTAAAAATAATCCATCATAAACAAAAAGTGTACCAGAAAAGAAAAAAAAACTAAAAAAAGAGAACCTTCGAGATGTTCGTTAAAACTTTCAATAAAGCTATTCTTGGATTCTCCCTTTTTCCTCCTTTTCAGGAAATTTTCCATTAGACTATCAATTACCGTGAGATCTTTGGCTCTCACAACTAAAAACCACTTTGTTTAGGAATTTGGGAGGAGTGGAAACGACGCCCCCTCCCCCCCCCCCCCCCTCCCGCCTTTATCGACTCGTAAATCGTTTTCTGTGGCAAAAGTTTATTAACACCGATTGAGCTTTTTCATTTACACAAAATAATAACGGCGGGAGATCGTAATTTAAACACGCATTATTGCAACTTCACAAAAAGTGAAAATTCCTTAAGTGCTTAGCGGGAACTTCGGTGCCAACCTCAAGTACGTGCCAACAAATGCATTTTTTTGAAGAAAAGTATTTTTCACAAAAACCAAGGATGGGATGGTAAGGGAGCAGTTTCCCTGTGGAGAACTAGCAATGAATGCTGATCACCGAAAATTTCTTTAAGCCAACATTTCGCGCTTAAACATGTTACGGTAACATGTTGAGACAACATGTCGAAGAGTAAAAACATGTTGCGCAACACTGAAAAATGAAAAATAAAAATTTGTAAATGTAGCGAAACATGATGCCAACATGTTTCTAACGCTACAAAATTTTCAGCGACAGGTTTCTAACGATGCAACATTTTCAGCGACATGTTTCTAACGCTGCAACATTTTCAGCGACATGTTTGTAACGCTGCAACATTTTTAGCGAAATGTTTCTAACGCTGCAATATGTTCAGCGACATGTTTCTAACGCTGCAACATTTTCAGCGACATGTTTCTAACGCTGAAACATGTTTAGCAACGTGTTTCTAACGCTGCAACATGTTCAGCAACATGTTTCTAACGCTGCAACATGCGCGAAATTTCGGCCGTTAATAGGACGTAATATACAGTCGGATGATCAGGAATCGTTAATGTCCCACGGCCCTTCAAGCGAATTCTCCAGGATTCATCCTTCCATTTAATCCTTTCCCTTTAGAAAAAACAAAACGGGATGAAAAGGGTTTTCGAAAACTCATGTCAGATAAACAAGAAAAAACGATGTTTTAATGTCATTTATCTAATGATTACCTAAGTCCTTATGTTATAAACGATGACAAACTGATAAGATATTTTCGTTTTTCAATTACCGTCATTCCCTGAATAATTTGACAAAAAGGACAGTAAAAACTTTTTTTTTCTTTTTTAAGTAAAATGCGGGCTGGATGGCTTTAAGGAAGAAAAAAGAAATTAGAAAAAAAAGGAATAAAAAATTGCTGGTTAAATGATCAAAGTATCGGAAAACTGGATGTAAAGAAAAGATTTCACATTTAAAAAAAGAATAAGAAAAGAGGAAAATTTGAGCGGATTATCTCTTTGATGATTGATAATAAATCAGCTGTTCTTAATCTTTTGAAAACTTGAAAGGATTTCGACTTTTTTTTTTTTTAGAGGAAAATAAAGAGATTCTGGAATAAGTTAATTTCTACTATGAAGAAGGACGAAGCCAATTAAAAATTTAAAGTAGATATGATTATTATGAAAAAGGCTTACTTTCCAGATTGATTTGAAAAATCGAATCCTTTTGAAGTGGAAAATATGAGAATAATTTTTCAATCCAACCTGTTTCGGTACTCACGTGGGTGTTTTCCCGTGACCTTTATTAACAATTTTTTCATTCATTTCTTCTCCAGTATAATTTTTTTTTTTTTTTTTTAAATTGGAGCAGGCACGTGGCTGTCTTTTTCTTTTTTCAATCCGGCATAATCAATAATCTGCCGGATTATAAAAAATCTGATACTACTGCCATTATAAATTAATCTTTCTAAATCCCCAATTATTTCGCTTTGGAAGAACCGAACGAATGAATGAATTTGGAATATAAAATGAATTTTTAATTTTTATTAGAGCTAAAAGGTCAAGAGAAAGGATGAAAACAGAGGCAAACGCCGTGAGCCCAGATTTTATTCGAGGGTTCCTTGCATAAAGGCTGTAAATCTTCAAAGACTTACAAGAGAAGTTATTAATTACTCGAAAATGTTGAGAGCACAGTGCAATAATGGCGTATACGGGGGAAAATTTTGTAAAAGGAAGGAAAGTAAAAAAATTTATCATAATAAAGTAAACTACTGTATGTTACTTAACGTTCTATTTTTTCCTTTGGAGGTTTTTTTGTGTCTTTTACATGTCCGCTCAGAGAATAACATTTTTCTAAGAACCCTTGCTTCGATAGGAGAATGATGCGTGGGTTCAGTCCCTAGTTTCACAAATATTCAGAGATTTATGGGAAAAAGTATTCATTCTTTGGAAAGATAATAAAAAAAATGATGAAAGAGATTTCCATAAGGTGGCAGTATGTAAAAAAAAAAAAAATTAGGACTGAATGATGTAGGAGAAAGTCTCCATTAGGGTAGACTCCCCGTGGTTCCAATCACCAAAGTGTCCATAACATGACTTGTGAATATTCTCTCGCTATTACGGTCGGCAGGGGGCGAGGTCGCTAAAACTGTTGCCCCACTATTCTCTTGGTCTAGCTACGGACCTGTCTATAGCCTTACCATCTTCGATTAGGTTACTCAACCTCAAGCAAGGATCACATTCTCTCTGAACGCATTCTCTGAGGACCTCTTGGACAATGGACACCTTAAGAATTGTACTTTTGAATGCCTTATTTCAATCGAAATAAAATATTCTTGATTTTGGAGCAGATGTAATAAAAGTGCATTAAATAGTTCGGACAGGTTCGAAGCGTCTAAATCACAGTCATTAAGCTGACGACAGGACCAACTTAAGCCTCTTTCGGGAGTTTCGCTCAATGAGGCTGTTCATTTGGCAGAGGTCGAAGGGGTGAGGAAAGAACAGTCGAAACAGATCATTTCCAGATGTGCCACTACACCCTGTTTCAGGGTAATACACGGATGCCCGTTGCAAAATGGGAGTCGGTGCCAGATAGCATAGTCTACCCAGTCCGGAGGACCTCTTCAAAGAGTCGTGAGAATATTTATTGGACGTATATAAACGATTTGGACATAGGTAATTATGTCTGCACTGATCCGAAAAGCGCCCTTTAGACGTCCTATGGATATCCCATAGATTTGGATATCCTGTGGATATCTAATGGACAATCCACAGGATGTCCAATGGATTGAAAATGCTATCTGGGAATTTGGAGAAAACTGCTCAGGGTTTAGCGGTTTTGAAAGCTGCCGAATGATTATCAGGAAAAGCAACCAAGCCAGCTAGAGACTGCTGACCTGGGTCACTAATTGGGGATAATAAATTTTTCTCGAGTCAGTCAGGGAAAAGAAAAAGAACGTCATGAAAGGAGTTTTTCCCAAGCATCTTAAGATTATGAGTTACGAGTCGAGTTAAACTGAGTACCACTCTTCCCTGCTTCAGGGAGAAAGATTCTACCGACCATTACACCTTATGCCACTTCAGGCTCTAGCGGGACCACTGGAAGTGGCCTGTTTCGACTGTTCTTTCTATACCCCTTTATCCTTTGCCAAACGCAGGAAGCGAAACTCCCATAAAAGGCTTAAGCTGATCCAACTATCGGCTTGGTGACTGTCCTCTCAGGGCGACGGCTTTCCACTTTTTCTACGGGTATACCCGATACCATTGTGGTACTGCTGGCTATAATAAAGACAAGGATATTGACCGGTACGGTCGGAATAAAATAACGGATGAAGAGGATAGCAATGAAACTTTCCCAAGGAGCGCCCGGAGATTGCGCCATCTAGAATAAATTCTTCTGAATTACTCCGTCAACATGGGATAAGGTTATAATTCCTGTAACAGTTTGTTACCAGTCGCTCTCTTCTCTAGTAGAAGAGGTTCTTCAACTGCTTGCAACCACCTGCACCAGGCATAGAACCCAAAAGAAGACATCACTGACACATTTTTGTCCCTTTAAACCTAAGGGAACGTTCAAGTATTACGTAAGACTTTTTTTCTCGTTTTTGAACCCCCTCCCCCCCCTTCATAAGAATTAGTAAGATTTCTTTGAACCCCCCTATTATATTACGTAAGATTTTCGCGGACCCCCCCCCCCTTTTTTTTAACGCCAACTTTAAATTGAAGTAATATTTTTCTTAAATCTAGATTTATAGTTCATACTCATATCCCTGAAGATGGCTACAATTGGCACAAAATCTCATCAAAAAAGTAAATTTTTATTTCTTAAAATTTTTTGAAAAAAAGTTTCAATTTTTCTACTTTAGACATTCGAAAAAAAATTAAAACAACATAATTTTTGAAATGAATGAAAAAAAAAAAAAAAAATTCTGAACAATAAGTCATAATGGAAATTCTTACGTAAGATTTGCCAAACTCCCCCCCTCCCCCTAGTAAGAAATCGTAAGATTTTCTAGTACCCCCTTCCCCCCCCTTTAGGTCTTACGTAATACTTGAACGCTCCCTAAATGAGAAGCTGAAAGTATCTAATGCGTAAAAAGTTGTCGGATATGAGTTTCCCTCGTTTCCCACTTTTTTCTATTAAAATCGCAACCATCCTTGTAGGCCCCGTTAAAAGGCAAACTATTCTCAAATATGTCCTCGATTCGGATCGGCATAGAATGTCTTCATATCCCAGATAGCATTTTCAATCCACTATATATCCTAAGGATTGTCCATTAGATATCCACGGAATGTCCAAATCCATAGGACACCCATAGGATGTGCAAAGGACGCATTTTGGATCAGTGCAGGCGGACGCAGGTAAATCCAATGGACGTCCATTATATATCCTCGTGACGCCCTGGAGACGTCCTCGGGACTAAATAGACTTTGCTACCTGGGATAATATCAAAACATCCTACTTCGATCACCTATTTAATAACGTGGATACATTCGAGTCTTTGCCAGTATTTTCGATCATGCTAGTCCGGTAGGGTCGAAGTCATTTCTGATTCTTCCAAACCCCGACTTCTTTATTCTCTTGCAGCTATCCTACAGAGTCTAAAGCGCTTATGCTATATGACTGTTGGTTAAATGTAGATGTTTTTTCCAGATTGATTTCTTTCCCTGCATATGAGCTAGTAGGAACGATAATGTTATCCTAGAACAAAGATAAATGTTCAAAACCGGATTATAACCTGACTCCTGATGAAAACAACTCTTAAAATAGCTGCAGTACGACAAATGCAGAAAAAACATGAGAGACGACTTTGCAACAACAACCTTTCCAATCTATTACAGCTGCCAGAATCTCAGGGTCAAACAAATATGACAGACCCAAAAAGAGCTGTCATCGAACCAGCAAACCACGAAAAAGAAATACTAGATCTGCTGGAAGATTAAACCAATGATTTCGGCATGGATATCGACAAGGAGAAAAACAAAAACACATTTCCACAACTTCTCAGACATCGTAAAATGATGGAAAACTCAGTTCCCATATTCGATTTTATTTATCTTCGCCTTAATCTTTTGGCAAGATGACAAAAAAAACAATGGAGTCCTCACTTCACTTACGATTATATCTGTAAGGGCCCCATTAAAAAAAGGGTAAGGATTATGTTCTCCGCAACTTTACACCCCGCAGCTAAAAACGGAACATTATTAAAATTACATTAGAATCCGATAATCCCTTTTAAAGTCTATACCAGGGATACATAGCATGCTTTCCTTAGTCTAATATTAAAATATTTTCCCATGTAAAATATAAACGAGTCCCTTTTGGCTTTTACTTTACAATTTATCAATAAAAAAGTCCGGGATAGAAAATTGCGAGAGACATGCATTTTTTCGACACGAATTTTTGTTTTAGATAAAAAAAAATTCCATAACGTGACAAAATATTAAAAAATTTTCATAAACTTTAAAGCTTTTTTTTTTCCTATCCTATTCCCTCGTGCAACTTGATTAATTACCGTAAGCTAATCATGGCTAATGATTCTAACCTTTCCCCAGAAAACGACGGATATAACCCTAAAAAGGATTATTTTGACGTTTTCGTTGACAATTTTAATCTTCTGTACCAAGCTGAACTATGGAAGCCCCCGTTCGGGGAAAAACGAGGTCAACAGGAAGGCATCTCCCGGAGAAAAAAAAAAGGTAAATATTAAGATAATATATAAAAATGTTTTCTATTTCTTTTTTTTTCCCCCAGCAGTAAAAGCTGGATATTAAACTCTTTTACCGACACTTTTTTTTTCAGAGCCGTAAAAAAAAAAAAAACGAATAGAAAATAAAAACCCATAAAACGTATGTAGTTATTATTAATTACATAACTATCATACGTTTATTTTGCACCAAAAAAAAAAAAAAAGAAAAAAAAATGATCAAAACATACATTGCGCAATCGTTTTTCTAAGAGAAAACCTAGTCCTCTTTTATAAAAAATATTTTTTTTAAACACTTAAAACACCAAAAATGTTTTATGATTTACGCGAAACGAAAACAATTTACTTTTTCTTTGTAAAAAAAATCAACTACATGGTTTTTTTTAAAAAATAACTTTATGATTCACCTAAAATTTTTGTACAAATTTTTTGTCTGGTACAAAAATCCCCCACTTCTTGTTTTGACAACACGTCAGGGTAACTGGTGTAGAACAAGAGCGCATTTCGAACGGAGTCGATATCGACCCGTTTCAAACCCGTTCGAAAAATAAAAGCTCCTTTCCCCGAATAAGACTAACATTGTTCCGAATGTTAATCTAATAATGGAAGGGTCTTTTACGCTTGAAACCGAGCTGGGAAATTCTGGGAAAGACGTATCTTAGGTTAGGACGTACCGTGCGATCCAACCGGTTTTCCGCGATATCCCCAAATTCCGACTTTTTCATTCCACCTTAAAAAAACCTTAAGCTTTATGTTTTTCCGAATTAAAGAGAGATTCTTTCCTCGAATGGTTTTCCATCGTTAAAAGAATCCAGACGAGATTTCGAATCCGTTCGATCCGAGGATTTTTCATCTGGAAACGAAAAACCGACTTTGGATTTTTAAGAAAAACGGGAAACGTATTAAATATGAATGAATGTTAAAAGTAGATGTTAAAAGGTCGAGACGAGGGCAAATTTTTTTTTTTTTTTTTTTTTAACCGAGATAATTACATCCGATAATTTTTCGCAAGTAATAATTCGATTTTTTTAAGAGGGGCGGATATTTACGCTACTTTTTTTTGCAGTCGTCGCCTTCGGATATTAAAATGATTTATAACATCTTAAAAAAAAAAAAAAAAAAAGTTGAAAAAGGCGAAATGATGTGGATATTAAGGAAAACGAGTGCTGACTTACGCGAGAGCTTTTGAATTTCGATAATGGATATAGCCATTTGTGGACAACAGATGGCTCTGAGAGTCAGTTTTCCTTTTCTTCCTTCTACTCCTTTATTCTTCCTTTCTTCTTATTATTATCATTATTATTTTTTGGATTCCTACGCTACTACACCGAATCGAAACTCATCTTTTTTTTTTTTTATTGTGGACAATCGAAAAAGGAAACAATAGCAATCGAGAAAAAGACGATAATAAAATTTAGAAACTCTACGGGAGAACTACTGATAGGAAACTTTTGTTCTTCTTGTTAACAAGAATCGAAACTACGTATAGTTCGCCGACGATATTTACGACTTTTCCGTCTGCTCTTTTGTTCTCGCGAGAGTTTATATACGAGATACACACCGATGCATTTTACGAAAAATTCTATTTCTTCGACTAAATCGGCACAACTGAGTCGCGTATAAGGCTACTCTTAAAAAGATACTCTTAAAAAGATACTCTTATAAGGCTACGCATATAAGGATACGCGTATACGGCGATTCTTATAAGGCTATGCGTATAAGGCTGTTCTTAAAAGGATACTCTTACAAGCAACGCGTATAAGACTACTCTTATATGGATAGGCGTATAAGGCTACTCTTATAAGGCTACGCGTATACGGCTACTCTGATAAGAATCGCGTATAAGGTCCATTTGATACGGACGTAGGCCCGTTTCAAAGGATTGCCCGGGGCACAGTGGACCACAAAAATTTATTTTTGGCCAAAACTTAGGCGCAAAAATTGAAAGCGGATTTTTGATTTAGGACCTCTAGGCTTCGTAATGAGACCATAGACACGACGGGGTCTTTTGGATAAACCTACTAAAAGCTTAGTTGAAAAATAATTTTTAAAAAATTTTTTACTAAATTAACTTTAAAAGCGAATTATCGCCAGAAATAAATTTTTGGAAGGAAAATAATTTACACTCTACGATCACTGACTATCAATAAATCATATTCGATTACTCATGATTTCCGGAAACATGCCTACAGCGTTAACAAATTTTATGTCACTATTTACAAAAAATGAGTTAAAAACAATTTTAAAAAGCAAAAAAAATTTTTTTTTGACTTTTTCGTTTATTTAAGGAACAGAAACAACCTGAAAATTGTGTTGTCCGATCAGTTATGTAAAATTGTGAAATTTTTTAATTAGGGTTTTGGCCAAAAATGAATTTTTCTGGACCACTGTGCGGGGGTGGAAAAACGAAAAATGAAGGAGACATCTTTGCAAACGAAACGACACCCAATTCCATTCGAGCGCATTTTTAATTTATTCGAAAATCATCGTAAAAGGAATAATTTTAAAAACGTAACTAAAACTTATACAGATTGCTACTCTTATATGGATACGCGTATACAGCTATTCTTATAAGGCTACGTGTGTAAAGCTACTTTTAAAAGACTTACAAGGCTACTCTAATAAGGGTACTCTTATAACTCTACGCGTATAAGGCTACTCTTATAAGGCTAATTTTATAAGAATACGCGTATAAGGCTACTCGTATAAGGCTACTCTTATAAGGCTCGCGTATAATTACACGAGTGGAAAGCTGCGAAAAACTTGTGTATATTTCTGTGTATTTATCTGCGTATTTATTTCTGCGCTTTTGATTGCCTATTTTTAGGATTTCTGTCACTAATTATTTATCCAAATAAACAAGAGGACGTTCTGTCCACGTTTTCGTGTAAACCCATTTAATGACAGTAATACGCGGTTAAAAGCGCAGTAAAATACACAGAAACATACGAAAGTTACCGCAGTTTTGTTTACGCGTACAAACCGCACTTATTACCAGAGAACGAGGCTCCCATCCGTTTGCAATATGCGCGTATAAACATGCTAAAATTGCCTATTTCCCTGCCTATTAAACTGATTTTAATAACTCATTCATAAGATCCCTTTTACTGCGTCAAAATGTCCGCTTGCTTATTAAAATAAATGAAGACAGGGATCCTACGAATCCGCAATTCAAAGCGTGGCAGTTAAAGACGCAAGAAAATACCCAGCTTTTTGCGCGTATCGAAAACGGATGGAAGCCTTAAAAAAACAAGTTTCTTATTCACAAATACGCAGGAGGAAAATATTTTGCTTATAACTGCCATGCAGTTTTTTATCTTACTCAAGTATAATTTAATTTTCTATCCCTTGAAACAAATAAAAAGTTTCGGAAAGTAAATGAAGACGAGCATTCAACCATGATTGATTCTGAAGGAAAGAAGGAAACTTTATAAAGTGTATGAGATTAACGACTGCTTCTTTTCATGTCGTTTCACACTCTGTATCGTACAATTCATTCCAAAAACTTCTTGTTACATAAAAAGAAAATTTCAAAAAATAGCCATCCGTTCAATTTAACAAAAATACCTATACATTGAACGCATTGCTTTAAACGTAAAAGGGTTTAAACTTATAACTTTTTTTTTTTTTTTTTTTTTAACTAAAACGCCGTATAAAAGCATTAGCTTGATCAAAATTTTATAGCACAAGCCAATAATATCTCGATAAATTTCCCGGAATCGAAGGGAAGCTTTTTCTCCGTTAACCAAAGACAAGGTTAGAAAATTGAACGAGACCTTTCCGTTTAAAACGGATTATCTCGATAGGTGATTTACATGAGGAGGCTTTGATTAATCCAGATGGGGCAGGTCTGTCGTCCCGTTTGGGGAACAATTAAACTGCAAAATTTAAAAAAACGTGCTGCGGAGATTCCTTTTTCCGACTCTTTTTTTTATCAGCAACAAGTTGATCGTACTTTAACGAAATCTTTTTATTCGTTCAAAATGCTGAATATTATTCGTAAAGGAGAGGAGTTTAAATCCTGTCAAGGCAGCTTTCCAGGGGAGAAAATTTGGCCTAAGTTAACCGAATCATACCCATTATCATTCAGCGTGAATTGCTTACTTCACTTATATTTTGCTTACATTGTACTTTGCTTACTTACGCTTTTACTTACTTAACTCATATTTTGTTTGATTATACACTTTGCTTACTTATATTTGCGGGAAAAATGATTAGAGTCCATGTTATTGTTTTGAATACTTTGACGAAAGCTAAACATAAGATTTAAGTAATAATAAATAAAAAAAAAATAAAACAAATAGGCGTTGATCTTTTTTTCCGCTTACTCTTCATTTGCTTACTTCACCGATACTTTGCTTGCTTTACGAATATTTTGCTTACTTATAAATTGCTTACAATTCATGGAAAGCTTGACGCACATTTTAAACATATCTTTAGAATACTTTAATCACTAGGGTGGATCGAAAAACAAGAATTTTTGAAAATGGCGCAGCGCGGAAAAGTTGCATTTTAGTCTCCATATTAACACTTTTTTTCTTCCAGATTTTTTTGAGGTCTATTTCAGCTGCACTCATAGGCCTAAACCTTTTCAAAGTCTCATAAAGGTCGAAAAAATTAAAACCGTATTTTGGTGCGAAAGAGTTCATTTCCTATTCGGAAATTTCAAAAATAAAATTTTACAGTAATTGGAGCTGTTTTTGCTTGTAAATAAAAAATGGCTTCAATTTCTGTAAAACCTTCTTCCTTTTTGAAATTTCCGCAAAATTTTTGGTAGGAAATGAACTCTTTCGCACCAAAACACGGCTCTAATTTTTTCTAGCCTTAGGAGATTGTGAAAAACTTTACACCTATGTTAGCAGCAGAAATCGACCTTCAAAAAATCTGAAAAAAATTACGTTAATATGGAGGCTAAAATGCAACTTCTCCGCTCTGTAGCATTTTAAAATTAAAAAATTCACGTTTTTCGATAAAATCTATTAATCACACTCTGAAGTAAGGATACTTTATGCACGGTCCGGTATTATTGCGCGTTATGCAACTTGTTCGTCAGTAAACACATGCAAAAGTAGTCAGAAGCACAAAAGAGAGGAAAAACGAAGAAAATAAAAAAGACAAAACGAAAGCACTGCATAATTCCTCAATCTTTATTTCTTTTCCATCGCTAATTTTCTTTTTTCCTTTTTTTTTTTTTTTTTTTTTTTTTTTTTACTTCTCGTTTTGTAAACCTGTTTTTTTAAAAAGATGATTCTTCCTTCAAAGAAGAGTAAGGAAGGAGGGGGTGGAGGGTGAAGGGAGAAGGCAGAAATCTGCATAACTGATGCAAAAGCACAAAAACTTCTCTTTCATTTTTTAAAAGAAAAAGGTAAGAAAAGATTTTGTAAAAGCTTTTCGGGTTGACGTTTTACCCGCTAACCTTGAAAATTTATAATTTAAGTTTAGTTTTCCTTCCTCTTAAAAGGAAAGTACACGGGAAAGATTTTGCCTGGAAATATGAAAAGATATGATCCCGTTGTTTGGGTATCGCAAAAAAAAAAAAAAAAAAAGTGTTTTTTTTCTCACTAATGTAAATTATATTTTTTTTAATTGACGGAAAAAATGTTACGTCATACTGCAAAAATGTAAAATAATGCAAGCAATGCAAATGCAGTGGTAATGCAAAGTAATGCAGCGGGATCGGACCTTATGAAGTTGGATGGGCCATCCGAATTTTTGAATTTCGGCAAACGCACTCCCTAATTATTTTAGGGTAATATTTAATTGGGTAGTATTATATTATCGATTTGGCAAGTATTTATATTGAACGGGCAGTATAATATTGAAAGGGGCAGTATTTGATGGTCAGTATAGCAATGGGCAGTAAAAATATTGAAATGGCAGTATTTTTCAAAAAGTGTCAGTATTTTTCTAGAAGTGTCAGTATTTTTAAATAAAATGGCATGTAAAGGGCAAAAAAATTTTTTGGATAAGTTTACAGAAAGAAAAAAAAATTATTTTTGAAATAATAACGAAAGATTATGTTCAATCGAATGAAAATATGAAACCATGTGATTCTATAACAAATCATTTAAAAAATAGCTACAGAGGCACCTTTCTGGAGGAACAATAATAAAATAGCTAAAAATTAAATGTTGTAAAAAAATTGATATTTTGGTAGGGAAGAATTAATAAGCGATACTGATGTCCTACATTTCGTGCCTGATAAGGAAGTATTTCGAAAGGAGGACCATGTTTTTAAAATAATTGAGAAAAAAAAAAAAAGGGATTTTGTTTAATATTTTGTAAACGAATGGCTTCACACTGTTATTGGTTTGAGCTCATTTCGTTCCGTCTATAATAATGGATTAGGGATCATACATCATACATGTATTACGTAAGCATTATTTTGGCTTTCCAAGACCCCTCACGTCCGTTATAGTAAACAAAAATAGGTTGAAAAAGAACACATTTTCCGCGAAAAATTGTCTCTGGGTATCGGTTTTAAACGTGGCAAAGGACCACCGGTGGCCGTCAAAGCTGTCACAATTGAAGAAAAACGTAAATGGGGCAGGCCAAAAAAAGCTACTCAAGCTTTATTAGTTGATTAGGGGTAATTTGTATTTTTTTTTGCTTTTTTGGTTACGCTCTACTGCTTGAAAATGAATGTTATACTGCACAAAAATGAATTTTATACCGCCCAGAATTGAATTTTATACTACCTAATATTGAATTTTATACTGCCCATATATTATTTTTACTGCCCTTTTAAATTTTAATACTGCCCGAAAACAGTAAAATATACTGACTGTAAAATTGAATTAAATACTGCCCCTTTCAATATAAAATACTGCTCAAATAAATGGCACCCATTATTTTATAGAAACGGAAAGAAGATTCCCTCAATTTTTTTAGATTTTTTGGACGTCGTTTATCCGCTTCTACGGGGATATAACTTAGCAATTTTTCCAAATCCTCGGACAGAACACCAAAAGATTCGCTACATTAAAATTAACGTCCTAAAACCAGAAAAATAGCAAAACGCAGAGGGGGGCAGACCTAGAGTCTAGTTTCCAGTTTCCCTCAGGATCAATCCACGGAAATGAATAAAAATGTAATTTTTCTTCCTCGAACTAATTGTAAATTGAATTAAAAGAACGAAAGCAAGTTGCAACGCGAAACTGAAAAGCAATGTTTTTATTTCTAACTAATCCTCGAGGGAAAAGGATATAATTCAAAATTATATTATTAACTGCTTTCGGATTGCGGTAAGAAATTTTGATTTAATACTGGTTTCTGCAGTTATTTTTAAAAAACTTTAAAAAAAAAAAAATTTAAAAAAACTGGCATTTGTTTTGTAATTAATTTTGTTAAAATTTTTATAAAATAGAGGTTGTTTTAAATTACTGAGGTAAAAAGGTTTCTTTCATCTCCGTCGACTGCTACTCCAGTAAAATATGAAACTTGATAAAAAAAAACCGGACCCCTTCATCCACTCATAAAACTGAGCTCTACTGCAAAAAATTCGTTGGTAAAAGGCAGATTTACCCGCGTTATCCGGCTTAAGCCTTTTTTTCTGGTAAATTGAGTGCTGGAGTCACCTCTGCATGTTTTTTCGTAATTTTCGAAGATCATCCGCAAAAAAAAAAAAAAAAAAAAAAAAAAAAAAAATTTCCCCTGATGCAGACGCAGCTAAACTGCTGAATCCTAACTAATGGGATTAATTTCCATTAAAGCTTCGGTCGATTTTGATTTCGAAATTAATTAATATTACGTTCACAATCATGCTCGCTTTTTTTAAAAAAAAAATACAAGCAATATTCAAGTTTTGTTTCTCTGAAAAATCCCCGAAGGCGTAAAGGCGAAAAATTCCGAAAGATTTTGACATTTTAAAATCAAAATCTTCCGTGTCCAAAAAAAAGAAAAAGCGTTTTTAATTTTTAAAAAATTGGCTGAAACTTGAAAACAGATTCTCGTGAAACGAAACCCACGGGAAAAAAGCCTCCGAGGAGTTAAAATGGGAAGAAAGTTATCAGGCTAAGTTGACTGTAGGAAAAGTAATGGGTTAGGCAAACTTTACATTGTAGATTCCGGGTTGAGTAAACATCGTCCTTTTTCAATTTATCGATAATAACTGCTATAAATAGGGAGGTTTCTGTATGCGGCTGACAAGCCCTTGCCACTCGATCCAGGAAACAAAAATGAATCCCGCGCAAATATCTGGAATAATATTTTTTCCTAGGGATGAATTCTCAGAAACTCGAACAATTTCGCGAATTAATCGCACTTTCTGGAAATTCCAAAAGTTGCTAAAGATGAAATTTTGAATTTGCCTTTTCAGCTCCATAAGCTAAGCATAGGAGGAATGATGTTTTACCAGTTTCGGTTTTAAAAAGGTGAAACAAAGCATACCGTAGACTGGGGTGAAGTTGAAAGGGAATTCAAAAAAAAAATTCTAGGTTTATTTTAGGCACTAAAAATAAAATTTTTTACTTAAGTATCAAAAAACAATAACCACTTAATGAAATAAAAAAAATTTATTTTTAGTGCCTAAAATAAACCTAGAATTTTTTTTCGAATTTCCTTTCAACTTCGCCCCAACCTACGGTACGTATGGACTACCCAAAAGGAAAAAAATCCCTTTATTTTGGTCATTTTAAAGAGTTCCCTAAACTGTTAAGAATCCGGTAAACGGATAAGATTAGAGAATATTTTAGAAAATTATAGATGATTAGAGAGTAATACTATAAAGGATTATGGAGGATTAGAGAGTACTCTTGAGGATTACAGACAATTGGAGAGTGCTCTAGGCCATTATAGAGGATTATGGAGGATTAAAGAATATTCTAAAAGATTACAGACGATTAGAGAGTGCTCTAGAGGATTATAGACGATTAGGGAATACTGTAGAGGATTATGGAGGATTAAAGAATATCCTAAAGGATTATAGACAATTAGGGAGTACTGTAGAGGATTATGGAGGTTTAGAAAATATCCTAAAAAATCATAGATGATTAAAAATTGCGCTAGAGGATTTTAAACTATTAGGGAATACTATAAAAAATTATGGAGGATCAGAGAATATTCTAAAGGATTATAAACGATTAGAGAGTGCTCTAGAGGATTTTAGACTAATAGAGTAACATGGAGATAAGAGAGTAATATGGAGGATTATAGAGGATTGTAGACAATCAGGAAATACTGTAGACGATTACGGAGGGTTAGAGAATAATTTAGAGGATTGCAGAAGATTAGAGAGTAATCCTATAAAGGATTCAAATTAAATCAAATCAAATATATTAAAAACGGATGCTGTACAGTAAAATTAACCTATTCTAAGCATTCTCTGTCGTAATGATGATTACGAATGATGGATTATGAATGATTAGAGAGTACTCTGCGGCATTCTTGAGGATTAGAGAGTACTATAAAATAAAATATAAAGGACTATGGATGATTAGACAGTACTCTAGAGGATTTTAGACCATTAGAGAGTACTGTAAACGATTAAAGACAATTAGAGAATGAACGGAAGTCGGTGGTTCAAGTCCGCTTTTCGAGTACCTCTGGTGTATTCTTTTACTGAACATATTCCCGGTTTCCTCTTTGATCCCTATACCGATAAAGCCCAACTGAGAGAATTACACCCCCCCCCCCCTCCTGCCTTAAAGCAGTTTTAGGTTTGTTGGAAAAACTAAAAATTAGAGAATAATTCAGAGGATTGTAAACGATTTGAGAGTACCATCGACGATTTTAGACGATTAGCAAATACCCTAGAGGATTATAAAATCCTATAATCTTTTATAGTATTTACAATTTGAGTGTACTATAAAGGATTAGAGACGATTACAAAAAGCTCTAGAGGATTTTAGACTATTAGAGACCACTATAGCCGATTAGAGTAATATCGAGGATTATAGACGATTAGAGAGTACTCTAGAGGATCATCGACTATTATAGATCATTACAGTGGATTAGAGTACTGTAGACGATTATGGGCGATTATTAATGCTCCTGGGGATGATTATAGAGTATTAGGTCTCGGCTGATGCGAGAACGCTGGGAGTGCCTGACTGGCTGGCTGTTTGCCGAAAGAAAATCGACTGGGAGAAATGCTGGGATAGGGTTCCAAATTCTGTAAAAGTCTCCGAGCGGGTGTGGAAGAGTATTTTATAGAGGATTCGAGAGTACCAGATTCGGGCGAATCGTAAGGTCTCTATTTTTTCTCAGCTACAGTAGACTCACTATATAAAAATGGTTTCGGACTAGGGCAATGAGCGGAAATCTATTGTCATAGCTAACTCAAGCAAACTATAACAATAGGTTTCTGCTCATTGCACTAATCCAAAACCATTTTTTTTTATAGTGAGCCTACTGTATGCAGATCCGCCTCTTTCCAAAACATTTGTGAAGTCACACCTCCACTAATAAATTCACCCCGATACACGGTGCAAACTAATGCAGTACCGCCTTCACATCAAAATAATAGAAACTTTCGGAAATTCGATTTAGCCCTCCATATCTCGACCGAAAGCCTCTGAAATTTCATCAAAACACAAATTCAATTCTAAACGTCCGAAGCCGTCAGTTTTATTATCTTCCATCATGACAATTACACACACCCATTATTCAAATTTTAAAATCGAAATATTTTGTTTGCATTTGAAATTATTTAATAATGGCCCCGATCCCCCCCCCCCCCCTTCTGGTTATATATACCAAAACTGTCAGAATTTGTAGACCGTCGTCCCGTCATTAGCGAATTTGATGGATTAACAGATACGGTTCAAAATATCGATTAAACAATTTTGAATTTAACCATATGACCGGGCACCGGTGCCACCCAAAGAGTTTTTTTATTATATATTTTTTAATCCTCCTCCAGTTTTTATTTTATTTTATAAACGAGTAATTGCATTTTTATAAGATTTTTAGATTAAGATGCAATTGGTCACGTCGAAGGTCGCCTTCATCTAATTTTCCAAGGATTTTTTTTGTAATTTTAGTGCGTGAAGTAAAAATATTTTTTTCGGCATCAGGGAAATACGAAACGTTTCGTAATGACGAGCACGTGCCGAAAGATTACAGGAAAAACTCTCCGGGGATCAAGGCATTTATTTGAGACGTTTTCCTGGGGATATTTCTGTTATCCCAAAGATTTGGAAATAGATTTAATCTTTTTTTTTTTTCCTTTCAACTAAAAAAATTCGAAGCAACGCCCATTAAAAATAGGTAAATAGGAGACACATTACCGGCTTTAGAAACACACGCATTTAATTTTCTTATAATGGGATCGTGTCATGAGACGTGCTTTAAGGTTAATTAAAGTATTGAAACACGGGATAACTTGATCTAGGGGATCCATCGGAAATGACCCGTTTTGGGTCCCTGGGATCGAAATTGAAAATTAATAATCTTCCCTTACCATATGCCTCCAGTGACGACACCATCTTAGAAATGAAAAGAAATCCCGTTTTTTTTCCGAGGGGGAAAAAAAAGGCGCGAGGAAATCCGTTATTTTTTTTTTCCTCCTTCTTCTCCCGTAGACATAAATTTTGTCAAAAAATAAACTCGAAAACTTGGGGATTTTTTTTTTTTTTTTTTTTTTGCATATGAAAAAAAAATTTTTTCTTAACTGCCAATATGGATTTTCCGGAGCGGAAATGAAGGACCCGAACATCGTAATGTGAAAAGAGCGAACATTTTTTTCGTCATGGAAATAAGAATTTTATCTAGTGCAAATAATAAAATGTTTATTTATGCGGGTTATGCTAATCAAAAAAAAAAAAAAATTATGGAAATGACGCGGCCTTACGGTATTGGACCGTTAAAAATAGATTGTGGGAGAACCGACGGACTAAAGCTTTTTCTTTGCAGAAGATGGTTTTATATTTTTTATTTTTTCCTCGATCTTTTTTTTTCCAACTTTTAAATCCTTTTGGATTTTTATACAAAAAGCTTTTGAGTTCACACGAACACGAGGTGTTAACCTCCTTTTATTGATAGTGTTCAACAGGTAGCACTTTTCACGTTATTGATTCAATGAAAAGGATGACTGATAGGTTAAACGTTTTCTTTTTTTAAAGAGATGGTTTGTTAAGAGAAATTTTTTAAGAATTTTAATTTTTTTCTCCTTAGAGGAATGAGGACGGTTGTCTCATACATATGAGGGATCAGTACGAAAAAAAATTATGATTTTGTTATTATCGACTGCAATAAGAAGAATTTTGGAACTTTCGATTCCGAGTCTGAAGTCATAAGTTTGAAAAAATTAAAATCCAAGCCAAGATGGCGGAGCAATGTTATTTTTTTAAAAAAATTTGGCGCCATATTGCTTTTAGTGATTGGAATTGCATCATTATGAGGGTGCAAATTCACTATGGCATGTTGCACCAACATGTTGGTGCAACAAGTTGGACAAACATGTTATACTAACTTGTTGGACCAACTTGTTGGACAACCTTTTACACTAATTTTGGCATAGGGGTAAATTCTGCAATAGTCGATTCCTTCGCTTGCCAAACATGTTGGTACAACAAGTTGGTATAACATGTTGGTCCAACATTCCATAGTGAATTTGCACCCCTACGCCGAAATTAGTGTGGACTGTTAGTCCAACAAGTTGGCCAATCGACAGTTGTACAACGAACGAATCGACTATTGCAGAATTTACTCCTACGCCGACATTAGTGTGGAATGTTAGTCCAACAAGTTGTACAACATGTTGCTCCAACATTCCGCAGTGAATTTGCGCCCTGACATGAAATTTGAAATCTACGTCGACATCAAAAACACATACAGAATCCTCTTTTCCCCAATTCTGATACGACAAAAAAAAAAAAAAAAAAAAAATTATGCGATATTTTGCATTACATGCATGTGATGCTGATTGTCTATACTCTTAAATCGGTGGGCGTTCCATGTACGTTTTAATGCTTAGGTTAAGACGGGGGATAGTATTTTTCTCGAAATTATTCAAAAATAAAAATTGTAAAAAATATTTTCCGCTTTTCAGCCATTTCGGGTTTTTCGATAAATCCGAAAAATAAACCCCCCCTCCTCCCCTGAAGTGCATTAAATTTTTAAAGTTTACAAAATGGTTTCTAATTTTTCGTGTTTTAGTTTTTGATTCCCCCCCCCCAAAAAAAAAATGTTTGGTGGACCAATAATTTTTAGGAGAAGGAGATCGAAGAACCGGAATCGCTGTCAAGTCATAATGTCAAGTCAACAGGCTTTAAATAATTATTGCACTTGAAATAAAAATGATGTTTCACGGCTACAAATCTAAATCTCGATATTTCGAGCACTCGGCCGTTGCCTCGATTCTCTCAGCGCGGCAAAATCGGTCTCGGACTCAAAAAGTCTCGCTTTAAATTTTGGTAGTGAAATATACTATTGTTTTCTTTTCCTCGAAAGCTAAACATAAGAAAAAATAATAAAACGCATCTGTGAAAAAATGACATTGACTTCCGAATAAAAAAAAAATTGAGAAAAATGAGAAGTTTTGTTATTACGGGGATCGGTTATAAAGAGCAAAAATTTGGTCGTTTTTAATCACGTTATAAGCGGGTCCGGCTTTAGATGTCCTAAAAGCGAATTTAGGGTGGTTCTTATTTGGGAAAGCTCGGATCTTCGCAGGTGCCACCCCCAAACTTTTTTTATTTGTATGAGATAAGCTTCCCTGAATTTTTTCAAATTTTTTACTCGACGGGAAAGCGTGTTTCGTGGAGCTTTTAGTTCTGGAAAATTCCATAAGAACCAAAAAATTGATCATTTTCTTTTTGTTAAAAATCCCTTGTTTCCTATCGGAAATTTTTCGTAGATTTCGAATCTGAAAACAGTTTTTTTTGTATGTGGCCCGGTCTATGAAATAGAAACCAAAAAGCAATGAAAACTGCGGACTTAGTGCATTTTGTCATTTTTCTCGATTTTTTCGTCTTATTTTGGTCTTTTGCTCAAAAACCGGACCAGATACAAAAAAAAAAAAAAATTCAGATTCGAAAACTACGCGAAATTTCCGATAGGAAACGAGGGTTTTTTACAAAAAAAAAAAAAAAATCAATTTTTTGGTTCTTGTGGGATTTTTCCGAACTAAAAGCTCGTTGAGGCAAGGTTTCCCGTCGAGTAAAAAATTCCAAAAAATTCAGGGAAACTTATCTCATACAAATAAAAAAAATTTAGAGGATGGCACCTCCGAAAATCCAAACTTCGCAAAATAAGAACCACCCTAGCGATGAACGACGTCTGTTTGATGTGAAGCCGTAACCTCTCTTTTTTTCCACCTTTTTAAATTTTTTTTAAATTCATCCTGGCCCCTAAATATTTTTTACTCAAAGAATAACTTATATAACTTTGGCTTAAAGTCACGAATTCTAGGGCAAGCAGAAAAAGGGAAAAAAGGGGAAAATAAAATAACAAAGGTATTTTGAGTATTCCTTTGGCATTCTTTTTCATTTGTGGAAGACCATTCCTCTTATTATTTCTATTGAGCGATAAATCTTATATAGGGTGGACAAAAAAAAAAAAAAAAAAAAAAAATATATATCCATTCATTTATTTATTTATTTTTTCGTTTTGTCCTTGCTCCTGTCTCTCGATCCTTAACCGAAACAGCCGTAAATCGCTTTTCGTCTAACCCACGTTTGAAAGTCCCACGGGAATCGGTCTCCCGATCTGAGATCTTGTTTCCGGTCAACGAGATAATTAAGGTCGATCGCTTTTATGTATCGCTATTCCGTGAATTTAAATCGTTCGGGCCCCGAATTCAAATTAGACGTTAACTGCTTTATCAAGTCTCGATAATTTCGAAATTCAATTTTGACCTTGTAACGGGTGAAATGCAGTCTCAATAATTCGAGATTAAGGGAGGGAGAGAGAAAACGGAAGAAAAAACGGGAGAGGGGGGGGGGGGGTTAAAATAAAAAAAAATGTATGAAACCGTGATAAAAATTACAAGGCGGGAAAAATGCTTCTAAATGCTCACGTAGCTTACTTAAATATTCTAAAATAATTTATTTCATGAATAATAAAATTATTTTAATTCAATTCTCAGCTCGTTTGTCTATGTTTTCAAGGTTTAAGTTGAAAAATTTTCTTTTGGATGGAAAAATATATGTCTCCTTCCTTTTCTTTGAAATGAAATTATTTGATTGTCTTGAATAAAAAATTTTCGCTAATTTTTTTTTTCTTTTTTTTTAACTTGCGGAAAATTTTAAGAAAACACTTCGAAGAAAATATCTCTTTTGTTTAAGAGTTTCACACTGAAGTCCCAAGTTCTTTGTCCCACCGTTCCGCAATGTACATGGTTTAGCGACAACAAATTTTTCCAGAAAAATAAAAAAACGACTTGAATTACTGCAAAATTGACTTCGGTTTTGAGGAGATAAATTGTTTTCCACAAAAATGTTCCTCTCAGAAAGAAGAGATGCATAAATCGTATAAAAACGTATGCCCCAGCGAAAAATGTGACGTACTTTAAACGTCAAAAAAGACGTCGTCAGGTATGGTCGCATTCTGGGACGATATTACGAGTTAAAATGACGTCTTTAAGAGTGAACGATAATACAATTTATCAGTTGATGACGTCAAGAAGAGATGAATTAGCATTTCAAAATCGAGGCGACGTGATTAGGACGACAATAAGACGTCACTCCGTCACTTTGGCGTCAAAAACCTCGTAAAAAAAAGTCCCGGTCAAAATTACGTCTTCAAGAATGACAGATAATCAAATTTGTCAGTGAATGACGAGAATTAGACGTCTTATTGACGTCTAAAAGAAATGACACCAGTATTTCAAAATCGAGGTGACGTCAATACGATGACAATAAGACGTAAAAATTACGTCTTAATAATGACAGATAATAAAATATGTCAGGGAATTTGACATTTTATTGACGTCTAAAAGAGATGACACTAGTATCTCGAAATCGAGGTGACGTCAATACGATTGCAATAAGACATCAAAATTACTTCTCATAAAGACAGATAATAAAATTTGTCAGGGAATGACGTCAATTAGACGTCTAAAAGAGATGACATTAGTATTTCGAAATCGAGGTGACGTCAATACGACGACAATAAGACGTCATAATTACGTCTTTAAGAATGACAGATAATAATATTTGTCAGTGAATGACGTAAATTAGACGTCTTATTGACGTCTAAAAAAATGACACTAGCATTTCGAAATCGAGGTAACGTCAATAGAAAATGCCCATGTTTGATGACCAAAATGTGTTTAAAAAAAATTTGGAACTTTAAAACAATTACGGGTAGAATTTTCCGACCGTACAAAAATTTCGGAAATTGATGCAAAACACAAAAGATCCTGACTAAAAAATGTCATTGAACATGACCTCTAAATCGAACTCCTGAGGAGTTTTTGCCATTTTTTGGCCAAAAAAACAAATTTAAATTTATACCCCTACTGAGGGGTTGATCGAAAAAATCGGGATGGTGAAATCCATGTTCTACGGGTATTTAGCATAAGTTTGTGCGATACCAATAAAATAAAAACAATTTTTAGTGCACCAAATTCAAGATTAGGCCGAACGGAAGCCAGTCCGAAAAATCAGTATAAGATCGATAAAAACGCTAATGACATCACAGGGGTTAATCGGAAAAATTCGGAATAGCGAAATTCGTGTTCTGAAACCTTAAAAACGTAAGAAAACACTTCTTCAAAACATTTTGCAAACCTTTAAAATTGGGTAAAAAAAAAATCGAGATAAATTAATTTTAAGACTTTAATTTATAGACGCCAGAAAAGCTTAAGTGGCCTTGAGGCGTGAAAAAAAATAAAAGAATTTTTTTTTAGTAGTTTTACACCTGAAGGACCCCGATTTTCAACATGCCCCCAAATATTTCAAAACCTTTTTTTAAAATGACTCACACTAATAGTCACTTTCCCCCCCACTGAAGTAAATAACTATTACAAACTAGTAACAATAAAATTTCCGACTCCCGCATTATTCCTCACCATGTTTTCAACCCTTAAGTAACTACTAAACCTGTTCGAACACGATTTACGTACCAACTACCGTGTTTTCCCTCCGAGATATAAAAACAATGATAAAAGAAGATCAAAAACGATTTTTCACAATTTATAAAAAAAAGAAAAAAAAAGTTTCTTTGCTTTAATTTTACAACCCTGAAGGGATAAAACCGTCCTGAAGGAAAAAGCGTATTAGATTTATAGAGGAATCCCCTATAAAACCTTAGATAACTATCTTTTAACATCCTATAATTCTTATTCCTAGGGAAGAGAATTTATTAAAAAACAAAGATAGTACCACCATCCCTTGTATATATTTTCTCCTTAAACAGAAACAAAAATAAAATAAAATAAAAAAAAGCTCTGAATTAGATTTAACGATGGATAATTTTTTTAGCTTAACCTCCGGCAAAGTTTTTAATGTCCACACGGAAACATGGCAACTCAATCTCACATTTTATGCCTCGAATTAGTAAACAACCCGCATTTAAAGAACAACATTTTATATTTACATTGCATTTTGCTCGAAAAAGCATTCCGTGATTTGTAGGTTAAAATGTATACACACATCAAACACAACATACACACCCATACATCTCCACGAAAAAAAAAAAAAAAATATCGAATTACAACCTTCGGATTTTTTTACATCTTTCTCTCTCTTTTCTCCTTTACAATTTTTATATCGACAGATGGAAAATCGATAATTTTTGAAAGGAGGAAAAAAAAAAAAAAAAAATAATAATAATAATAATAAACGGGGGATTAAATTTTTTCTCCAAAAGCTAAAAAGAAGAGAAAAAAAAAAAAAAAAAAAAAAAAAAAGGCTTAAATGGTTTCCGGGAGTGAAAAGCTCTCAAGCTGAAGAAGACTTCAAACTAATTTCAAAGTCCATGTATTATGATACTGATGGATTTTCCTCGAGCATTTGAATATTTCTCTTATGGGCGGGATAATGCTTTTTGTTGATTTAAAGCGTGTATACCCAATTGAGCCACTCCTACCCCTTCCCCCCCCCCTCCTTCCCCGGGCTCCATCACTCTTTTCCTAGTGTAAATATTTTCGATAGGAAATCTTTTTCGAAATATGAAAAGTCCTTGGAGGAAGTATTTTCCATTCGGATCATCTCTGACGCAGCATGCGGGAATGCGAAACAAGGAGAAAATTTTCCGTCCCGAATTTTCCGAAAATCCCACTGGATCCTTCTTCTCCCTCCCTGCTAATTTTCTTTAATTAATTAATCGATTCTAATAAATCAATTTTTCGGGAATAGAATCCAATTTTACACTGCGAAAAAAAGAAGAAAAGAAAGGGTGATGGGGGGGGGGATGAAAAGGAAAATTATTTAAAGTTAAAAACAAATGGCAAGTTTAGATTCCAAACCTCCCCCCTCTCTCTCTCCCCCTCATTTTCTCTCACTCCCTCCTCTCCCTCCTTTTGATTAATAACAAGACTCCGAGGTGAAAATGTTCCAGCCGGTTTCTATTCAGACGTCTCTCTAATCCTTTAGCCTTAACCTTTTCTTATTAATAAACACAGATTTTCAGTTTTCGCATCTCGCAGCAGGGGCGTAGTGAAAATGTTTTTAATTTTCGTCAAAATCTGATAATAGATGCGTTAATATCGTTAATCAAAGGGGATGAAAGCACAAGGTAAGGGAGGCTAAACCATGGATTTCTTATTAAAATTAAATGTAAGCCTCTTTTATTGCGAAAATGTCGCAGGGAATTTCGGAGGTTTCGATTGCGTTTCGACCAATTCTTTTATAAGACTGCTCCTCTTGAGGAGGAAGAGGAAAGCAGCCTGAGGAATTTACAATCTCCCCAGCGAAAAATGCGACGTACTTTACACGTCAAAAAGACTTTATCAATCACGGTCACATTTCGGAACGATCGTACAAGATTTTCGACGTGAAAATGACGTCTTTAAGACCAATAATGCAAATTGTTAGTGAATGACGTCAAGGAGACGTCTTACTGACGTCTAAAAGAGATGACATTAGAATTCCGAAATTGGGTTGACGTCAAAGAGACGTCTTACTGAAGTCAAAGATGCGTCTTACGGTCGTCTAAAAGAGATGACACTAGAAGTTCGAAATTGAGTTGACGTAAAGGACGTCTTATTGGCGTCTAAAAGAGGTGACATTAGAATTTTGAAATTGATTTGACGTCGAAGAGACGTCTTATTGACCTCTAAAAGAAATGACATCAGAATTACGAAATTGAGTTGGCGTCAAGGAGACGTCTTACTGACGTCAAAGAGACGTCTTACTGACGTCAAAGAGACGTCTTACGGACGTCTAAAAGAGATGAAATTAGAATTTCAAAATTGAGTTTACGTTAAGAGACGTTTTACAGACGTCTAATAGAGATGACGTTAGAATTTCGAAATTTAGTTTAAGTCAAGGAAACGTCTTACTGACTTCTAAAAGAGACGATATTAGAATTACGAAATTGAGTTGACGTCAAGGAGACGTCTTACTGACGTCAAAGAGACGTCTCACTGACGTCTAAAAGAGATGAAACTATAATTTCGAAATTGAGTTGACGTCAACATGGCGACAATAAGACGTCAGGCAATGGCAAAAAATATCAGTCGTATACTCTGTTGACGTCATTCTGACGTCGAAAATCTCGTAAGAAATTCCCGGGGAATGACCATGTCTGACGACCAAAATGTGACGCGTCACCACGACGTCACCCTTTTCTCCAAGATGAAAAAATAAATAAATACACAGTCGTTTGATCTAATAAAATTTTGCCTAAAAACGTTTCGTCCACTATTTTTTCGTCCGTTTATAATTTTGGTCTTTTTTAAGCGTGATACAACTTTATTTTTGAAGAGATCTCTGTAATTCTAGAACGTACAGTGACAACTCCAAAAATAACACCCCTACTGAAATCGTTGGATAAAAATATTGGGCTAGTTTTTAGCATTTAGTATTTGGACAAAATGTTTAAAAACATTGGATGCCCATGAAAACCGCGGTCAAAAAAAGGACTTTCGAAATATGTCATTTTTTTTCTGGATTATGAGAATTCCCTTCTTCTCGCTATTTTTACGACAGAGTTATCTAAATATAATGGCTTTGAGGATACTGTCTTGTTACAAAAATTTTGAGCAACGAGCAAAAAAAAAAAAAAAAAAATAAAAGAAATTCCTCCACCCCCTTTTCTTTTTCCTTCCCACACCAAAACAAAAAAAAAAAAAAAAAAAATGAGGAATTCGGATTCGATTTTCTGATTTAGAGTTTTGGTATTTTCTCCTTTAAATTTTAATGCCATCACAAGATTTATTCACTATTTAAAATTGTACAAGAGGAAAAAAAAAACATGGAAAAGGAAAAGAAACCCGAATGAAATCGTTTCTTTTTTTACCCGGCAAATATGGCTTCCTCGGATAAGGGAGTTGTAAACGAGGCTTTTGAGGTTAAATGAAATTATTCCGAAAATAAAATAAAAATGAAGAAAGAAGAAAAAAAAATATTTTTTAGAAATTTATGGATTTTTTTTTTTCGTTTATTGGATTACCATATTGATTTCATTACGGATCTTGATTGATTTCAAAAGCTTTTTTTTTTCTCTTATTTTAAACAATGAAAAAACAATAAAAGAAATTTAATTTAGGCAAAAAAGGATGTAATGGAATTCAATTTTATGAAAATTAAAAATTTTAATTTTCGGACACCATGACATTTAAGTTTCGAAAGAATGAAAAAAAAAAAAAACATTTGCATGCACTTGACCGAGCGATGAACTGATAAAAAATTATAAAGCACTTCCGGCAATGCTGGAAAACTAATTTATCATGATAGTGGAAATTTCCGAGGGGAGTTGGGCTAGAGGAAAAAATGGGATTCCTCATAAGGGAAGCGTATGTTAATGTCAAAAATCAAAGCAAACCAAAAATAAAAATAGCAAACAAATCAAAGTCTGATTGAATTCTATACAATAATGTCTGAAGCATATCAAAAACATGTAAGCGTAAAATAAACTCATAAAAACCTCCTACCGATTCCTAGTATAGGCAACGTGCATTCCATGTATGTAATGCAAAACATCGCGTCAAATATGATCCGTAAAATTATCACCAAAAAAAAAAAAGTTATAAGTTTTGAATTCCATAGATTTCAAATTTGATGTCAGAATGACAAAATTTTTAGGCAGGGAATTTAGTACTGAGCCCAAAATGAAATTATTACCTTTTAAAATGGCACCGCCATGTAGGATTAATCTAATCAAAATTCTGACTTCACGTCTACCCAGCAAAAAATGTGAAGTAATTTTTAAAACGACAAAAAGACGTCATCAAGCATGGGCACCTTCCGGGACGGTTTTACGAGTCGAAATGACGTCTTTAAGATAAGAGTGACAAATAAAATCTGTCAGTGAATGACGTCAAGAAGACGTCATATTGACGTCTAAAAGAGATGACAAGCATTTTGAAATCGAGCTGACGTCAATATGACGACGATAAGACGTCACACAGTAACAAATATTAACAGGTGTACTCTGACAGACGTCATTTTGACGTCGAAAATCTCGTAATAGAATTCCCGAAAAATGACCATGTCTGATGACCAAAATGTGATTCCTCACCATGACGTCACATTTTTCGCTTGGTACAATCAGCATCCCATGTTGTTCTTGCATGCAAAATGCCAAAATTGTTTGACGAAAAATAACCAAATTCGATAAAATTCTGTCAATGACATCCCCGGGAGGAGAGGATAAGGGTAAGGAAACCTACAGGATCTAACTCAGCAAAAAGACTAACGTATTTTAAAAGTTAATAAAGACGTCAACCATATACGGGCCAGGGCCATCATCAGACGTGGCCATTTTCAGGAACCCTTTTATGAGACATCTGTCAAAATGACGTCATCAAATATGACCGAAAATATTTGTTCCCCTATGGCGTCAAAAAAACGACTCGTCAAAATGACGTCAAAACGGCCATGGCGTTTTTATTTCGAAAAAGAGATGACGTCATAAGTGACTTTCATTACCGATCGCACTCTTTTGACGTCTTGACAACGAAAATTTATTCAAATCGGTCCAGAAAATGACCGCAATTGATGACAAAACTTTGACCGGTCACCATGACTTCAACTTTTCCGCTGGGCAAAGAGATTCAGGTACGTCTCACTTATTCATCTATTCCAGAAAAAAAAAAGAAAAAAAATTTGATTGTCCCTTAATGAATTATAAATGTAAATTTTTAATTTGAAAATCAAATCCGCTAGCGGGTTTTCGGCTGCTTTTCCGGTAACATGGCGGCCACCTTCGGACTGCTTAATAAATGATCTAAAATGAGAAGGGAATGTTTAATAACCAACTCCGAAGCGAACCGTTAATTCAGGCAAAAACCCCTTAGCGGATTTGCTGCAAAAATTTTCATTTCGTGTTATAAAAATTTCATGGGCCCCCTCATATTCTTTTCCGGGAGGAAAAAAAATTCGCTTTACTCCCACTTTTTATTTTTCTTAGAAAGATATATTAATATCTCATATGACAACCCGATTTTTTTCTACGTCTTTCAAAACGTCTTACGAGATATTTTTTAAGCTAAAGGATGGAATAAAGTGAAATTTTTTTTTTTTTTTCAAGGGAAAAAATTTAAAAGGACGAAAGATTAGGGAGGATTTTTTAAAAAATAAATACTTCAGTTTACAAGTTTCCATTTTTTTTAAAAAACGGAATTATTTTTTCGGAATGCGGTTTTGTCTCTCTCTTCGATTAAAATATACATTCTGTTTCAGGTATTTTTTGCATATTTAACTTTAAAAAAATTAAGCTTTTAAAAAAGTTTTTATTTTGACGAGTCTGACAAACTGTTTTTAACCCTAAAATTTATTCGGGTTAGGGTTCGTACAATAAGTTAACTTGGTTGAATGTGTCAAGACTTGAAGTGGACCCGTCAATATTTATTAATCCCGTGATCTAAAAGGCCGAAGACAGACTGACGGGATGTCGTGTTTTCAACCCACAGCAACAAAAAAAAAAAAAAAAAAAAAATTGAAAGAGCTTGATTAATTTTTCTCAAAGACCTCCCAGTGCCATTCTAGAAAAAAATATTTCATTCTGCGAAAATTTTAAAATAGAATTTTGATTGGGGTTAAAACTCCCACTTTTTAAGACGCTTGCAAGGGTGGCGCATCAGGTCACTTGGCCTCGTCCCAGCGAAACTGGTGACGTCATGGTGACACGTCCGATTTTCGTCACCAGATATGGTCATTTTCCGGGACGATTTTACGAGATTTTCGACGTCATAATGACGACAAGACAGTACGACCGGTATTATTTGTGACTGTTTGACGTCTAACTTTCGTCGTACTGACGCCAACTCAATTTCGAAATGCAAACGTCATGACGTCAATAAGACGTCATATTGACGTCATTAAATAAGATACGTCATCGGTCATACTTAATGACGTCATTTTGACGACGAATACCTCGTAGAATAGTCCCGGAAAGTGACCATGCCCGATGACGTCTCCGGTACGTATATGGTTGACGTCTTCATGACGTTTAAAGTACGTCACTTTTTTCTCAGGGGGGATTTGTTTAGCGTTAAATTTCTGAAGTAACCCGCACGAAGTTCAGCAAAAAAATGACGTATTTTAGATGTCATAAAGACGTCAACCATGTATGAACCGGAAACGTCACCCCACGTCACAAACCGGAAATCGGAACGTCATTAGTCTTGACCCTTTTCCGCCACTATTTTTATGAGATTTCCGAAGTCAGAATGAAGTCAAATATTTATGCCCTTATCATTCGTCATTTTATGACGTCTTTTGGACGTCGTGATAGTCAGGAGGTTTGGGTTTCGAAAAATCGAGTTAATTTCAGCAGAACGCCGTACCAGTAACAAGTATAACGCCGTTACAGTAACAATTTATTATCTGCCCCACTATTGTGACGTCCGTAGCCTCGTAAAATTGTCGAAGAAAATGGCCCCGGTTCAAGGCAAAAATTTGACACGTCACGATGACGTCATCTTTTTTGCGACGTCAGTGACGGACTTTTCGAAAAAAAAAGTTTACAGTACAACTTGTTGGTTGGTTGGTTCGCATTCCTAAAACTCTGATCCTCTTCATAGTGAAAAATATGACGTCATGATGACGTGTCATCAGGCGTGGTCATTTTCCAAGATGATTTAACGAGATATTTAACTTTAAAAGAGTACTTCCGACGACACTAGCCACTGACGTCTTAATGAAGACATCAAACTGACGTCTCAATGATGACGTCATACTACGTCTTATGATGATGTGATATTACGTCTAAATGATGACGTCATATTGAAGTTTAAATGGTGACGTCATACTGATTTTATGACGCCGTCATGATCCCATACTGACGTCATCTCGATTTCGAGATTCAAACGTTATGACGTCAGTAAGACGTCCTATTAGTGTCATACAGTCACAAATACAGTCTTATCTACCATCAGTAATGACTTCATTTTGACGTCTAAAATCTCGTAAAATAGCTCCGAAAAGTGACCATGCCTGATGAAGTCTCCGGCTGACGTCTTAATAACGCCTTTAAAGTACGTCACCTTTTTCGCTGGCTTAGCTTCCTTTTAGTACTCCACAGCGTTCTGTAATCAGCATAGAATTTGCCGCCAGATCCCCCACTTGAAATGAGCTTTGAAATTATGGATTCTAAAAAATTATAAAACGGAGAACCAGAACAATCACAAAAAAAAAAAAATTTCATTTTCAGCTTAAAACCGATTAAATACGATACAGTTAGCCTAGAGAAGAAAACGGCGGAAAAATAAGCAGTAAAAACGCGAGGGAAACGGCTATGAAACCCGTTGGAAAAAGCGTTTCCTCAATCTCTAAAACGAGCAGTCAATCTTTAAAAAAATTTTATGCACGGATTTCGTGATTTTATTAGTTAATAAAAAAAACACTGCGATTTTTTTTTTTACGGTGGAAAAGGTTATCGCCCCATTCTTTTCCTTAACTTTTCCTGATTTCAAAACTAAGGGGGCGAGAAAAAAAATCTTGCGTATTTTTTAAAATCATTTTAAAAAAATACCTTGCCGAAATAAACATTTCCGCTTGAAACGATCGTTTTGATACGACCCGCTGAATTTAGACATACATCAACGGCAGGGAGGAAAAACGGAAAAGTCTAAAAAAGAAAAATGGAATGTTTTTTTTTTTTTTTTTTTTTGCTCCAGATCTTAACGGAATTTTCCGAATTCATGACGGGGATATTTTTCTTCTTCGACTGTGAAGCTTCTTCAGAGGGAGAGAAAAAAAAATCAACATTCTTTTTTCCTAACCGGAAATCCTTTCAGAAAAAAGATATACTTAAGAACGTAAAGCAACAGACCGGGTAAAAAGCTGGAGCTTTTAAAAAAAAAAAAAACATTCATACGCTTGGTAAAATAAAATAATTTTTCTGTCTAAAACAAAAAATCTTTAAAAAAAAAAAAAAAAAAACATTGGCAACACGGGTAAAAAAAAAAAAAAATCTCTACTTCCAGGAAATGCTTTAGCTCTGCAGGAAAACGATTGTTTTCCCCACTAACAATTTCCGTTGGACCATTTTCATAATTTATTACTTGAAAAAAGACTCTTTATAGGATATTATCACGCTTCACACATATTAAAAATATAGCATAGTCAGATTTGAGTAGCGAAAAAACGGATGGAAAATGATTTCACTAGGGACATTACGTGTCTGTAGTGGTTTTATAACCCTATTGCATAATTTTAACTACGTTTCAGAGAAAAAAAAAAAAAAGGAAAAAAAAAAAATAGAAATGACTTTCTGAAGTAGAAATAGAACAATGTCCCTGGGAGCAACCGAAGGATTTCTGTCTAGGTCTGTCGGTCAGTCGGTTTATCAGGGTGGCCCTTATTTTACGAATTTTTGAATTCGGCAAATGCGTCCCCTAATTCTTTTATAGTAACCGAAAAAACATTCCCTGAATTTTTCCAGATTTTATGGAAGTCGTTTAGCCGTGCCCACAGGGACCTAAAAATTTAGAAATTTCCGTAAAGACCGAAAAATAAAAAAATTTATTTTTATGTAAAAATGGTTCCTATTCGAATTTTTATGCAAATTACGAAAATGAAGTTAGAATTTATTTTTGACAAAACGATTACTGAGCTAGAGGACGAAAATATGAACAGTTTCGCAAAAATTGGGGCCATGGCATATTTTGCTTTTTTTTTTTTTTTTTACTTATTTCGGCCTCTTTCATCAAAACCGTATACCGGTAGGCCTAGGTAAGGCACTTCGTTGGATAGACAAAACCGGCCGGTTCACCGTCCGGTTTAAAAAAAAAAAAAGTTTTTTTAATTAATGTTTTTAAACGTTAATATTGCATTAAATGGGGCGAAACTTATACCAAATTGTTCCTCATTATTAGGAGAAGTCGAATATACATGTTAAAAATGTCGGCAAGCTTAAATTACGTCAATATTCGCAAAATTTAATGTTGTTTACATAAAAAACAAAATGGCCGATGTAAAAAAACATAAACAATCGGTTCATTTTGCGAATATTCACGTAATTTAAGCTTACCGACATATTTAACATGTATATTCGGCTTCTTCTAATAATAAGGAATAATTTGGTATAAGTTTCGCCCCATTCAATGAAATATTAAGGTTTAAAAATATTAATTAAATTTATTTTTTTTAACTTTTAACTATATTTTCTTGATCTGCATAAAACTCCGAATAGCAATAAACCATTTTTACATAAAAAGTAAAAGTTCTGTTTTTTCGGTCTTTACGAGTTTCGAAAAGGTCCCCAGGGACACGGATAAACGACGTTCAAATCAGAAAAAATTCAGGCAATTTTTCTTTATTGTTGTAAGTATATAATATGATCAACAGAATTTTTTTTTAGTAAAGTAGTTTACGAGTCAATCGAATGTCGATAGAATTTTTTTATTTTCCTCTTATCGATTCTTCAGGATATTATCTATCAACTGAAATTTTTTCAGATTTTTTGCTTAGGTAATTTTAATGTAATTAAATGTCAAAGTTACCTCTCAAAGTCCGATCAAAGCGTTGCTCTTATGGGAATTAGGCGCCGGAAGTGGAATATTTACTCGAATTTTAAAAAATCTACTCGATCGATTTGCGAAAAAAACTAGAAATGAATTGATCTTCGTACTTACAACGATTCTATTAAAGAAAAACGACCTCTCCTTTTAAGAATTGTAAAATATTTCAATTTATATTTGGAAATTGGAACTTTTTTTCGGCGAAGATGGAGCCATGTTTGTAAACATTTGCTACAATTTCGACTTTTCACCGCCTTGTAATGCGAAATCGAAGTCATTTGAGTGTCTTTATTATTAAAAATTTTATTTTCAAAATTTTTCATTAATTCCCTAAATTATCTTTGGGAACTGTTCTGCACATGAAAAATAAGAATCTATTTATTCGTCCGAACGATTTGGCTCAATTTTTTGATAAAAAAAGTATTTAAATTACTACGCACGGGGACTCGTAAACTACTTTAATAAGGGCCACCCTACGGTTTTTTGCAAAAAAAAAAAAAAAATTTAAAAACCGAGTGAAACCTTTTATTTTTTTAATTACAACCCAACAACCGAACCGAAGTGAAAGCGAACCGTATTTTTTTCGAGATAGTATTGCTAGCATTGGACTCGATTTAATTTCCTTTGCAACTTCTCTTTGCGGCCATTAAAATATCACGTCAGCACCGATTTGATAATTTTTAACCCCCTCCCCTCCAGCAAGTTATGCCTTCTCTTACGGAGCTTTAATTTTGACATAAAATTCAAGTGACCCCTGTTCAGTACGCCGAAAATCGCAAACACTAAATGATAATAACATTTTATTGAAATTTCCAGTTTTAATCTCCTCAATTTACCTAGACTAAATTCCCGAAAGTTCCTTCAGCAGTTTTCCCAAATTAATTTTCCGCGAATCTATCGCTGAGTGCCGTATTTTTGTATTCGACAGCTAATGTCATGACTCTCACCCACAGGGGGTAATTCCAAATCTGGTTTCAAAATTTTTTCGAGTAGTGAATATTTCAAAATATTTTATTAACATAAATCAGTAGTGTGCTTTTCATTTTTTTCGAATCGTTATCAGGGTGAAGCAGTCATTTTCATGAACCTGGAGAACCGGAAGTACAGAGATACCACTCTGAGCGTTAGGCCGAGAAGGGGACGCTAACATATGGGAACCCCATTCGTGGTAAATTTAGAATAACGTTCGGTCTGAACACTCGAAGATACAGGTGCACCCCCAGCGAAAAATGAGACGTACTTCAAACGTCAAAAAGTCATCACCATGCATGGTCATATTCCGGGACGACTTTATGAGTCGAAATGACGTCAAAATGACGTCTTTAAGAATGACAAATGATAAAATTTGTCAGTGAATGACGTCAAAGAGACGTCTTATTGACGTCTACAAGAGATGACACTAGCATTTCGAAATCGAGGTGACGTCAATACGACGACAATAATATGTCGAAATGACGTCTTTAAGCATGACAAATAATAAAATTTGTCACCGAATGACGTCAGAGACGTCTTACTGACGTCTAAAAGAAATGACATTAGCATTTTGAAATGGAAATGACGTCAATATGACAACCATAAGACGTCAAATATAAGAATGGCCGATAATAAAATTTGTCAGTGAATGACGTCAAGAAGACGTCTTATTGACGTCTAAAAGAAATGAGAAGCATTTTGAAATGAATGCGACGTTAGACAATAAGACGTCACTTCGACGTTCAAAATCTCGTAAAAAAAATCCCGGAAAATGACCAAGTCTGATGACCAAAATGTGACGGGTCAACATGACGTCACCTTTTTCGCTGGACGGATTAACCTCAGTTTCTACTCTAGCTGAGTCACAAGTGCAGCAGTGAGTTATGAAACATTCCAAAAGATGATTTTTAAATTCAGCAATGCTTTCAAAATTCAGCACTCATTTATGTCGTATTATGTTTCTGTTACTTACTGCGAGAACGAACAGTGCCGCCTGAGAAGATGTACTGAAGTAGATTTCCAGGTCTCCGTTTGAGCATTCGTCAAAAGACCTTCCAAACTCCCTAGAAAAAAAAATAATAAAATTACGATCGGAGTTACAGAATTTACCAAAATTTCTAAAATTATGGCGGCAGTTAAAAACCCTGAAAAAACGGGAAGTATGAAGCCCCATTTCAAAGACAAAAGACATTTCGATTCAAGACTCGCACGATCGGTTTACGAAGAAGAGCCATATCCCATCGCGAATCCTTTAAAATCACCGCTCCCAAGACGCGGTGTTCGTCTTCTCCCAATTTCCCGAATAAAACGCCAGGAAAAATAAACCAAAAGCAAAATCATCGTCGAGAGTAAGCGCACGGTATTATCAATTTTCATACGAATAATGCGGCTTTCCCAGAGATTAGCTCAAAGAGAAATTTCCGACTTGGCCAAGTTTCGCAAGGGTTTTCACCGAATTTCTTATCCCGCGTTCGCTTTGAAAACTACCTGTAAGAAGCCTTTCCTTTTTTTTTAAAAAAAAAAAAATGCATTAGCATTAGGTTTTTGTCTTCTTTCAACTTCTTATTTGCCAATTTCCGAAAGAGAAAAAGAAATCTGCATGTTAAAAAGTAATAATTCAAAAGAAAATCAATCATATCCGGTTTAAAAAGAACTCTTTTAACATTTTTTTTTTCTTTTTGAAATTTTCGAAAAAAGTTTTTCCCTGAATAGGAAGAGTTTTTTTTTTTTTTTTTTTTTTTTTTTTTTTACGTTGTATCTAAATTTAGAATTAACTGACGGGAGAGGAGTTTATAGTTCGATAAAAAAATTGAAAATTCGAGTTAATTATAAGTTGACGTATTGGTTTTGTGTTATAACGTTTCGAACAGTGAAAAGGTTTTATTTTTAAGATTTTAACGAGTTTTTTTTTTTTACCACCGTTTTAATCACGTTAAGCTTTTTGACAAAAATCATGTCAGTGATATTATCCGCTATTTGTTTTAACGAGTCTATGATAAACCCCCAAAATGCAGAACACCGAAATTTGCAAAACCCCGATTCGGGGTTTTGCAAATTCGGGGTTCTGAAAGTGCTATAATTTTCCATGAATTATATTCGAGGTTCTGCAAAGCCGGGGTTTTGCATGTTTGCATTCCCGACTTTTTTTAAAAATTGTAATTAAAGTGAGGCAGATCAGGTTGAATAAAGTGTACTGCATTTTTTAAGCTAAATCGCAATAAGTATATTATCACAGATAATCAGTCATCAATAATGAATTCGGGAAATTTACAGTTCTAGCAGTGCACTCAATTTGATGAAGGAAATATCGTCACTAAATTATGCAAATTCTGCAACAGCTGTTGGGATGGAATTGGGTGACGATAATTATTACCATTCTTCTTTCAATTCCAATTTTTATGCAAATTCTGCAACAGCTGTTGAGAATTTGCATAATTCGGATTGAAAGAAGAACGCGTATAATTATCGTCACTCAATTCCATCCCAACAGCTGTTGCAGAATTTGCATAAAAATTGGAATTGAAAGAAGAACGGGAATAACTATCGTCAACAAATTCCATCCCAACAGCTGTTGCAGAATTTGCATAATTCGGATTGAAAGAAGAGCGCGTATAATTATCGTCACCCAATTCCATGCAAAAAAAATTTTGACATAAGTCAAACAAAAATAAAATGAAATAAAAAAAAATAAAAACAAATAAATAAAAATAAAAAAAAATAAAAATAAAAAAAATACTTTTATCACGATTTACTGAACCCCGAATTTGCAAAACCCCGATTCGGGGTTCTGCAAATTTCGGGGTTCTGAATTTCGGGGTTTTGTCAGGGTCCCTGTTTGAACACGAATAAAAATACGGATAAAACTACTGGAGCATGATCGCCATCACTTTTTCAAATAAAAAAACAGGCAATGGCAATCGGAAAATTTTATTTCCGTGTTAAAAAATTAAATATAAAAAAAAAAAAAAAAATAAAATAAAGTGGTGTGAAAAAAACCGGGGTATTCAAAAAAATTCTATGTTCTCCCATTTCACTGCGCTTAAGTTAAAGAAAAAAATTCTTCTCACATCACACTCAAATGGGTTAGGGTGATTCTTGTTTTGCAAAGTTTGGATTTTCGTAGGTGCCACCCCCTAACTTTTTTTATTTGTATGAGATGAGTTTCGCTGAATTTCTTCAAATTTTTTACTCGACGGGAAAGCGTGCCTCGTCGAACATTTAGTTCAGAAAAATCTCATAAAAACCAAAAAATAACAAAAAAAAAAAAAAAAAAAAAATTATACTGGGATATGGCAGCATATCCCTACGTAGGACTACGTCTATGGTGTACTGTTTTAATATTATTTTTTAATTATTTTAATATTTTTTTAATATTTTTTTTTATAATTTTATAATTTAGCAATATTAGGACATTACCACAAAGACGCATTTTAAGTAATATTTTTCTAATTTTTTTTCCTACCCCAAAAATATTCAAAATTTTTGAAAAAATATAATTTTTTTTCCTGGCACGAAAAAAACTTTAAATGTTTGATAAAAAAGGTCAAATGTTGAAAAAAATTAGTCAAAATTTTAATTAAAGTCTTCCAAGTTTAAATTTAAACATTAAAATAATTGATAGGTTAATTTTTTTCGAACTTTGTAAAATTTTAACTACGAAAATTTATAATAATATTTTGACTATTTGAAATTTCAACTTTGAAGACTTTTGAAGTTTTGTCTCATTTTTTGAAGTGAAACCTTTTTAGGATCGTTCTGGCAAAATGTGCGTGACACAGCCAACTCGGGGTTTTTTGTTATAAATTTTGATAATGTTTTGTGATAAAGGTCATCAATATTTTTTGAAACGAAGATTTTGATGATTTTTTTTATTTTTATAATTTATATAATTTATATAATTATATTATTTATATAATTTTTATAATAATATTATTTATATAATTTTCGAGAAAAAAGAGCAAGTTAAGCTATAAGCTTAATGAGCTTATAGCTTATTTCGCAACTAAAAAATTATTAAATTATTTATTAAAAAATTTATGGTCAAAATATAGTCAAAATTTCAAATTTATATAATTTTCGAGAAAAAAGAGCAAGTTAAGCTTATAGCTTAATAAAATAACATTGAATAAGTTAAGCTTATAGCTTTTAAAATAACATTGAGACAAAATTGCCGCTCGGGCGAAGCGAGAGCGGCGAGGTGCTAATCAAAAATTATTATTAATTAAGTGTTATTAATTTAAGTAATATTAATTTTTGAGCGTTTTTGCTCCAAAAAATCGAATTTTTTGACACAAAAAACTTAACATTTTTGGCAAAAATGTCATTTTTCCAATCAACAGCTTTAGCTGTTAGCTAAATAGCTAAGCAATGTTATTTTATTAGGCTATAAGCTTAAAATTATATAAATTTAAAATGTTGACTAGGTTTATATTTTAACCATAAATTTTTTAAAATTCTCCAAGTTAAAATTTTAATATTAAAATATTAAATAATTTTTTAGGTGCGAACCAACAAACGAACAAATAAACAAACAAACAAATAAACAAACAGAAATCTCCAGGTTACGGGGTATGACGTAGTCCTACGTCAAAAAAAATTATACTGGGATATGGCAGCATAGGCCTATCCCTACGTAGGACTACGTCTATGGGGTACTGTTTTAATATTACTAAATTTAAACAATAAAACAATTTAAAAATTTTTATTTTTATGATAAAAAAATTTAAAAAAATAATGTTAATAATATTAAAAAAAATTATGTTTTTGAAAAAGGACAGTGTGTCAAAAGAAATTTAATGCAGCTGTCTCAAAAGAAATTTTTGTGGAATGTTGATTTTCCCGCTAAATGATGCTTTTTTACAAAAGAGCATCATTTTTATTCAATTTCATCGAAGATTTTGAATTTTTTTTTTCTTTTGATTTTTTTTATCAAACATTTTTGAAGAAAAAGCGCAAAAATTTTTGTCTCGGTGTTATTTTGCCCATAACTTTTGATCTTTTTTTATCATTTTAAATAATATAATTTAATACCATAAGATAAATATTGACATAATTTTCGAATTAATTTGACGAAAATTAACGAAAACTTTCTAAAAATGTACGAAAATTTTAAAAAATTAACGAAAAATAATTAAAAAGATTTTAAAATTTTAAAAAAATTTAAAAATTTTCGTGAAGTTTTCTTTAATTCATCATTAATTTTTTAAATGATCCGTTAATTTTCCGTTAATTTTTTTAACTAACGAAAAATAATGAAAAATTTAAAAGATTAACGAAAAATTCGAAATATTAACGAAATAAAAGTGCTCTTTTCGGTGCAAACCAACAAATGAATAAACTAACAAACTAACCAACAAACAGAAATCTCCAGGTTACGGGGTATGACGTAGTCCTACGTCAAAAAAAAAAAAAAAAAGAAATCTTACGTAATGTAGGGGGGGAAAGGTACAAAATATGCAAAAAAATGCTTACGTAATACTTATATGACCCCTAAGTATCTACCAAATCGACCACAACTTTATTCAAATCAAACAAGGAACGAAAAGAGGATTTCTCGATTTTAATCAGCTATTTCCCAGACTTTTCCATCCTCCCAACTTTTGCAATGAATTTTCCGATTTTGACATCATATGAATCGTAAAGGAGCAAAGGCAGATGGGAAATAGAAAACTTCAATAATAATATCATTCCAGATTCGCATATATGCATGCATTCTGATGCAATTCTCATGACAGCAAGGAATTGTAGAATCTTTCCAATCATTCCACGATTTTTTTTTAAACAGAAATTTTTGATTCAAGGTTTTATTGCGTGAAGGAAAAAAAAACAAGAAATTTAAAAAGCTTTTCCAACCCTCTAGAGCATTTGCGGCAAGGAAGATGTCACCGAAAAAAAAAAAACATGGATTTTTAAAATCCAATCTTTTTTTTCCGACTTTTCCGGACCTAAACCGAAAAAAGATAGGGAATTTGATCTGCATTTACCGGCATTAAAAACGGGGATTTTGTGACGACCGAGACTTATTTCGAAATCAAAACCGAATTAAATTAGGTGAAGCACTGGCAATATTTGTTGGAAAAAATTCAGAAACTTTTAGCATTTTTTTTTCGACAAGATTTTAAATGTTCCAAAACAAATTGAATCATTCAGAATGGAATTCTTGTAAATGATCCAAAAATCTTGGAATTTTTGGAATATTTGCAATATGTATATCCAAAAATATTTGGATTTTTTGCAATAAGGTTGTTTCACATAATTAAATTAAAATTTTTAAATCAGTTAGAAAATTCGAGGAAAAAATAAGAACTCATTTTGCGTCGGAATTTCTTTGCTTCAACGTGTCATTACCTCGTAACAGTTAAAAAAATTTGGTAAAAAATTGATGCGTTTGAAACGATTTCAAAAAGCGGGACGTCGATGCCAAATGGCGTCGATTTTTTTTCAAAGTTTCAAAGTTTGTTTTGATCGATTCGGTTTTTCTACGGAGAAAATCCTGGTTCGGTTCGGTTCGATTTGCCAGCACTGATAGGATGAAGCAGCATTTTGAGGCAGTCCTGAGAAATGACTAAAATATTCGTTAGCAAATAGCAGAGCCGAAGAGCTTAGTCGAATCTAGTATTGAATTTAACAACAATAGTATATTGCTATACTAGGGAGGAAAATGAATTTTCCCGAAAACGACTGGAAAATTGTTTACAAACAACGTGTATATTAGGGCGTCCCTTATTTGGACAATTTTCGAATTATAAATCGCTTACCCCCCAAAAATGGTTCTCCTTGGTGTACCGACAAACCCGAATTTTTTTTTTTAAAAGTCTTACTCGACGGGAAAGTGTGGCGACTTGAGCTTAAAATTGCCATAAAAGAAAAAAAACCGACGATTTTTTTCACGAAAAAAATGTGGTTTTATCGGAAATTTTCCGTAGATCACGAATCTGAAGTCAGCTTTTCTATATCTATCCGGTTTTTGAGCTAAAAGCCAAAATATGGCAAAAAAAACGTGGTAATCCCAAGAAAAAGTGCGTTATAAAATTTTACAACTCTATAACGTTTTGGTCAATTATAAAATTTTATTACTATTTATAAATTTTTATAATTAAAATTTTTAACTAAGTAATATATTAATTTTATGCTTGAATTGCACTATATTTAGCATATGGGGACTTTGGGTCCTTTATAGAACCCCGAATTTTCCAAACCCCGAATCGGGCTTCGGGGTTTATAAAATGCGATATCGCGAAAAAACGATGTCGCGTTTTCCGAACCCCGAAATTAAAAATCACCGAATTGGTTTTCGGGTTTCATAAATGTCGGGGTTTGGGAATCCAGGGGTTATGACGCTTTTCGTATTTCTTTAAATAATTTTATATTTCAGAGTAAAAAATTCGGCGATAATAAAATTCGGCGTTTTTAAATTCGGGGATAATAAAATTCGGCGTTCTTAAATTAGGCGATTTTAAATTTCGGGGTTTGTTTAATTCGTGTTTTTTAATTCGGGGTTTTCAATAGGGTTGCCAACTTGTGAACAATAGAATCGTGTTTAACTTATGAGTGCGTCCTGCATTTTGAGAAGTAAATTTACGTAAGCTAAACATGATTCTATTGTTCACAAGTTGGCAGCCCTATTGAAAACCCCGAATTAAAAAACACGAATTAAACAAACCCCGAAATTTAAAATCGCCGAATTTAAAAACGCCGAATTTTATTATCGCCGAATTTAAGAACGCCGAATTTTATTATCCCCGAATTTAAAAACGCCGAATTTTATTATCGCCGAATTTTTTACTCTGAAATATAAAATTATTTAAAGAAATACGAAAAGCGTCATAACCCCTGGATTCCCAAACCCCGACATTTATGAAACCCGAAAACCAATTCGGTGATTTTTAATTTCGGGGTTCGGAAAACGCGACATCGTTTTTTCGCGATATCGCATTTTATAAACCCCGAAACCCGATTCGGGGTTTGGAAAATTCGGGGTTCCGATATAGACTCGGGACTTTATAGGCTCTTTTTTAAGCATTTTTCTCATGAAAAAAAGGGGGAAAAATTACAATTTTTTGGAACAGAACCCGAGCCTTGTGGTCGACTTAACAGCCGCCTTTATCCGCTACATCAATTTTCAACTGATTTTTAAAAGCGGCAATATGGGTTCTTAAGTTGCCAAATATTTTGACTTACGATATTTTTCAGATTTTTCCGAATTTTTGCTTTATTTCTGGTATTTTTAATTTGACAAAGGCTCAAAAATTAAGAAAAACAGAAAAAGAAAAATTCGGGAAGCGTTAGAAGAAAATAAAAAAGCTTAGGAAAAAACTAAAAATAATTTTTGTTATAAAATTTTATAACGAATTAAGGTAAAAGCACCAATTATTGACCAGGCACCAGTTACTGACCAGTCCATAAGCTAAACACGATTTCCTTTTATGGTATACGTGTTTAGCTTATGGATTGGTCAGTAATTGGTGCCTGGTCAATAATTGGTGCTTTTACCTTATAAATAGATGTCTTTTTCGGCGGGTTACAAAATTTTATAAGGAAGTTCAAGTTTTTGAAAATTCAATTTTATAACACACTTTTTCTTGGGAAATTAATAAAACATACCAAGTCCTCAATTTCAATCGTAATTTGGTCTCTAGCTCAAAAACTGGACCAGATATAAAAAAACAGACTTCAGATTCGTGATCTACGGAAAATTTCCGATAAGAAACCAATTTTTTTCGCGAAAAAGAAAAATCTTCGATTTTTTTTCTCTTGTAGCAATTTTCGGAATTTTAAGCTCAAGTCTCCACAATTCCCGATCGAGTAAAAATTAAAAAAAAAAAAAAAATTTGGGTTTATCAGTACACCAAGGAGAGCCATTTTTGGGGGTAAGCGATTTAAAATTCGAAAATTGCCAAAATAAGCGACAACCTAGTATATTGTGGTGAGAGCGAAACTTGCCCAACACCGGAAATGCCACCGTGAGAGGGAAAACTTTATTTCCCTCCCTCTTTTGATAGCGGGAAATACTACCTTCCGCCTGCGTGTAATGAAAAAATAGTTTTTTTTTAATTAAAAAATTTGCCACAAAATTAAATTTTTTCTCAGGCACTTCTAGTCATTTACGGAATTTCAAGGCCTTAATTTGTCCAGATTTTATATAAAACTTAATTTTTTTTTTTTCTTCTCCTCATCTTATAAAACCGAATTTCATTTTTCATTACAAAATCATCCTTCAAATTCCAGAGAAAGTCTCAAGAAATATGATTGTATAATTAATGGAGGAAAAATTTTTCCGAGGTCTCAAGAGTGAAAGTGAAAAATAATAAAAGAACCAAGAGTGAAGGGTTCATTAAATCAAAAAAAAAAAAAAAAACTTCTCTGAAATAGAACAAAAGCGATCCCCGAATTAGATCATTAAAAACCGATTTAATAGTCAGCTAAAACCAATTGCAAGGGCTTAAAGATAATTAACGTCAAGCGATTTAGGCCCTTGTGTCTATATCATCTATTAGCTCGCGCATCTCCATCGGACTTTTTTCCCTCTTAATCCCGGTCTCCGCAAAAAAAAAAAAAAAAAAAAAGTATAGGGGAGTGTCGACTGCGGCCGACCGATAATACCGAAAACCCCCGCGTATATACGTGTTCCCTAGGGTTTCGCATGTGCTTTTGTTATTATTATTCCGACCGCAACCTCCAATTCCGAAAACTTGAATCGGTCCAGTGTAAAATTCATTGTGTTTTGCTTTTACGTTCTCGTGGACCAAACGGGATCGCTTTCTCGGAATCGCAACAGGAAAACCCGTCGAGGAGTCAAAAAAATAAATTAACCCGCATTTCCCCCCATTAGGACCAAGTGTTGACAGGGTTTTGACTGACACTTTATCTAGCGAAAAGAAAAAAAGAAAAAAAAAAAAAAAAAAAAGGCCGTACATTATTCCTTTTTTATTTACATCTTCCCCGTTTTTTTTTTTTTTTTACGCTCCCGAGGGTAATTTATAACCTTTTCCCCATCGTTACCGCCTTTTTTTTCTTTTTCTTTTTCTTTCCCATCCTCCTTGTTTCCTCCTTGTTCATAAATTAAAATGACGAACATCAAAAACCACGATAACAAAAAAAAAATAGGGGGGAGGGAGTGGGGGGAATAATTTCCATGTGTCACCTGTTAAATAGCATTAATTTATCAGGGGGGACCAAACAAACGACAACAAAAATCGTAGGCGTATTTTAATTTTTTTTTTTTTTTTAGAAAAACGAAACGGTCAGCATTACTCACTTAATTCAAACAATCCCAAATGTACCAAAACGTTTTATGGTTCATATGTCACGCACCACGTTTCGACTTAAAAAAAAAAAAAAAAAAAAAAATCTCAAAATGAAAACTAACGGTAACTGTAAATACCGATCCGACAAAAAACCCAAAAGAAATCGTGTCGCAGATGAAAGATTTTCAATGTTCTTTCCATGGTCACTGCCAATTAAATCGAAAAAAAAAATAAATAAAAGGATCAATCCCAATCCATTTAAAAAAAAAAAAAAATAATAAATAAATAAATAAATAAAATAAAAAAATCCGAAAATAATTTTTTTTAACCCTTCCAAATAAAAACCGTTTAAAAACCGGATTCGTTAAAAGGAACAGTACAGTTAGACTGGTTTTAAACTTTTCAAGTACGTAAAGGTTATATGGTATACGAAACTAACGGTAGGGAATAAGGAAGGGGTGGGGAAATTTACCCAGGCCATGTCGTAACCATGGGAACGGATCTCCGAGCTTCCGCAAATTAACACCAGATGACAGACTTAACAAACGTAACCTTTCGCGCCTTCTTATATCGATTGAAAATTGAAAAATAAATAAAGGAAAAAAAAAAAAAGAAAGGAAAAATCGTCGTTAAAAAATGATGAAAAGAACAACAACAACAACAACGAAAAGAAAACGCGAGAAAAATAAGACGAGGGCACACTAAATATTTGAAGAGTCGAGTATTTGTTGTTTAAAGGGAACCCGAAACAAACAAAACAATGGGAAAGGATTTGTTGGCTGGCTTGATTAAGCATCGACGTGGGAAATCGCAGACAGTTTAACATATGTTTGCACTTGAAGAAATAAGTTTTTACGTGTCTTAAAAGCTTTCTTATCCTTTTAAAGTCTGGGAAAGGAGCTGACAATGTCTAAATTTTAATACCTGAGCTGGGGAAATTCTTGAGGATTTAAAAATAATCAAGGTTAGGACACTTTTCCGAGCAGAGTTTCAAATAAAAAAAAAAAAAAAAAAAAAAAAAAAAAAAAAACAAGACCAACAGCAATTTTTTTTTGTTTTAATCGAACCTAGGACTGCAAGTCCGATTCCAACTCCGCAGAATGTTGACTATTTAAGAGTAAGATTCCGACTAAGATTCTGATTCCGAAAGGAGGAACAAAATTTCAGATTCCGATTCCGATTCCAGCTAATAAATATTTTAGCGATGCCGATTCCGATTCTGATTCCGATTTCAACCAAAATTGATTAACTGCACAGTAAAAAATTTTATGTTAAAAGTGACGCAAATGATATGTCAAAATCGGTCTATATAAATATTTTGTTAAAAAAATAACAAACTTGTTTTGTTGAATGTTCTGCGTCCATTAACGATTGTCATTTTTTTGCTGTTTACAAACAAGTTTTGTTGATTTTTTAACATAATAACGTAACATAGACTTTATGTAGACCGTTTTTAACATATTTACGAAATATTTTTTACTGTGTGTAATACACGGTAAAAATTTTTATGTTAAAAGTAACATAATTTGCCTGTATCCTCGAACAGGTGTTCCGACGTTCCAACACGCGACTTTTCAACACAGCACTTTCCAACACAATGGCTTTCCACACATGCGACACTTCAACACGGCGACTTTTAAAGACTGTTATTTTGACACTCGTACATTTATTTTTAATCTTGGGTTTTAATTCGTAATTTAAATATTTTTTAAACTTTTAAAATCGAAAAATTATAGAAGATCGGCTAATTAGACAGAAGATAAGTTAAACATGATTTTTTCTAAAAGGGAAATAGTGAAGAGAAAAGTCTTAACACAATTTACGTTTAATTTTAATGAACAATTTACTTAGCTTAGTTGTTACATGTAAGCTAAACATATAGCATAAATGACAAATATGGGTAAGTAAACTGTTCATTAAAATTCAACGTAAAGTGTGTTAAGACTTTTCTATTCACTATTTCCCTTTTAGAAAAAATCATGTTTAACTTATCTTCTGTATAATTAGCCGATCTTCTATAATTTTTCGATTTTAAAAGTTTAAAAATAGACACTGAAATAATTAAATTAAGAATTAAAATACAAGATTAAAAATAAATGTACGAGTGTTAAAATAACAGTATTTAAAAGTCGCCGTGTTGAAGTGTCGCATGTGTTTAAAAGCCATTGTGTTGAAATGTGACGTGTTGAAAAGTCAACGTGTTGGAATGTCCGAGTGATGAAATATCTCAGCGTTCAAAAATCGCCGGGTTGGAATGTCCGTGTTGGAAAGTGCCGTGTTGAAAAGTCGCGTGTTGGAACGTCAGTAGACCCCTCGAACAAAACACTAGAAATAAAAGAATGTTTTATGGACAATAACATTCTATTTTTTTAACATAAAAAATGTGTAGCCCTTTTTTAGCAAGTTAACATAAAATTTTTCATTACTCATAAATCGAAAGAGTTACTTTCCACTCATGCGATCAGAGCAGAAAATGATTTTTCCCGCATAGGGCAAAACAATGTTTAACCTGTTTACAGAAGACTTTGTTCACAATTTATCAAATCATTTCCTCTCATTTTTCTGATTAATTAATCATTGATTCGTAATGAAAAGTACCTTGTTTAACCTAGGAAGGAAAATGAATATCCCCATGAAGGTTTTTTTCAACCCTCGCGCTCGGGTTTAAATAAACCTCAACGGGAAAATTAATTTTCATCCCTAGGTTAACAATATACTATTTCACCGTGTAACGGTATTTTCATGCTTTTTAAGTCAATTTGAATCAACAATTTTTTTTTTGAAAGCCGATGCCGATTCCGATTCCCAAGATTAATGGCGCCAATTTTTATTTTTATTTTACTTTATTTTATTTTATTTTTTTTTTTTATTTTTTAACCAGCTTACAGCCAATGATGTAATAAAAAAAAGCCTGTCAGTGTTAAAAAATAACAACAATAATACTAAACTAATAATAATATAAAAATCAAAAGAGCAAAGATGGCAGTGAAAACCCTACGTGAGGAAATAACTCCAAGGCCGCCGTTGGGCTCATTTCGGTAATTAATGTTTTTAGTGAAGCTATCATCATTTAAATTTCCTTATTCGTTTCGTAAAATTTTCATTAAAAGCCTGAAATTCGAAGGATCGTTAAAAGCATTAGTTAACGGTCTATTCTAAAAACTCCCGATTCTCTTGCAACTGGTCTGATGAGGAATTGCCATCCCGGAATCACAAACATTACGAATACAAAAAAAAAAAAAAAAAAAAATGAATTAACCGTTGACTCAATGATAAAAATGACCGAATTATAAAATTAATTTATTATTGGAAGCGATTATGAACCAGGGCCACCCGGTTCAACGTTTTGGATCGAGCTTATAAAGCTAAAGTAGTAGATCATAATCAACCAACTGCCATGTAGTAAATCCACCTGTTCCCTTCGGATTAAATCAAGATCATGGCAATCGTTTATAACAGTGACAGCCTATTTCGTTTTTATTACAAAAAAAAAATTTTAAATACTCCAGTACGAAAAAAAAGTGTCATAAATTATGTAAAAATCGTAGGTGTCTCGAAAATAAGTTTTAAAACCAATTAAACGGCCCCAAAAATTTTGCCCAGGGGGTTTTCGGGGTCGCTGATTTCAAATCTGTGGTCGGTTTTCAGAAATTCAAGATGGCGGATCCAATATATTTTTTAAAAAATTGACTTCTTCCCACAAAATTTCGTGGTCGGAGGTATATCGGGGTCTCTGAGTTCAAATCTGGGGTATATTTTGAAAAATTCAAGATGGCGGATCCAATATGGCGGATTTGCGCTAAAAACATTGACTTTTTCCCACAAAAATTCACAAAAGTTTTTTACACCGCCGGCCGGTTAGCCGGGTGGTAAAAAATTATATCGATTTAAAAAAAATTAATTTTTTTTTTTTCGAAAATTCGGTTTTTTAAAAATGAAAATTGAGATCGGATAGCACCAAAACCGTGCCAAACTTTTGTTACTTTTCAGAAGCAAAAAAGATTCAATGTGTAAAATGTATGAAAAATTCTTTATGGTTCCTAAATTTGATAATATTTTAAAATGTTTTCGCAATAAAAAAGTTAAAACGCCACTGTTTATTTTTCGCTGTTGAAATAGTTCCCACTTTCACCGCTAGAGCGCTGTACCGGTCTCTCTGAAAGAAACATTTTGTTTATATTGCGAAAACAATTAAAAATGGCGTCTATGTAAAGGGGCGGTAATTTATTAGTAGCAGGGCAGTACTTTTTCATAAAATGGCAGTTTTATTATTGGCAGTACAATTTTGGGCAGTAGAAAATTTATTTTGGCCGTAAAAAATATATTTTGGCATGAAAAGGCATTTTTTGGCATTAAAAAAAATTAAAAAAAAAAAGTTAACATAAAGTGACACACAATATATCTTTCATATATTTTTCAGTTTTTAAAGTGATCAAAATTATGCCTGCTCCAGCGATTAAATAATGTTTTTTCTGCAGGTGGATAATGCCCTGCGCTCTTTTAGCAATATTTGTGCAAAAAAATAAGAAAAAACATTAAAAAATTAGCTTTATAAAAAAATATCGCCCTTCGACTATTTATTACTGCCACTCTGCGTCTTCTTTAAAATATAAAAATTTTGCGGTATAGGTAAAATTGTTGGGGCAAAATTTTCCAAAAATTAAATCGGCGATTGAATCGATTGTAAAAAAAATTGGCGCCAGCGCCGGCGCCGGAGGAAATTTTTAATTTATTTTATTTCGCAAAAAAAAAAGGCTAGAACACTTTACGTCAGTTTAAAAAAAAAATCACGTTTTGTACTTCAAAAACCTTATTTATTTTTTAAAAGCAAAAGCTGAAAGGAAAGATATTAAAATTTTATTATTGAGATAAACATTTTAAAAATCAAAAATCATGAATTCATGAATACCGAGTATTGAACTAATTCCCTATCCAAAACAAAATTTTTTACTGTGTAATTAACCTAAAAGTAAACAAAATACAAATTTTCCACTTTAAATTTCAATAAAATTTTTCAAAATTGCCTAATTTTTCCCGGCTTCGAACCCCTGATAAAAAAACTAGAACGGAAAGAGGTTATTTTAAAAAAATTAATAAAATTTTAAAAATCTAAAAATTATTTTTTTTTTAAATTTTGAATCGCCGGCGCCGGCGCCAGCACCTGCTTCGGAACCCTGTTTTATACATTTTTCGTACAAAATTTTGCCCCAACATCTTTACCTACCAAATTTACTGCCCCCAAAAAAAATTAATCCACTGCCAATTTATTTAAAAAGCTTTAAGCTAAAAGCCATATTTAAATTTACCACTGCCAATTTTATGGGAAAAAAAACTGCCCTACCCATATTTTTTTACTGTCCTATTTATGTACTCGCCATTACAAATGATAAAATATAAGAACGATCAAGTCTTAATGTTCTAAATTAAGTCTTAAAATCATGCATTTAAAATCATGGATGTGTGTATCTCTGAACATAACAAATCGTTTTGGCACGGTTGCGGTGCGATTAGACCACATTTTTATGTATAAAATACCGGATAAAAATTTTTTTTTTTAAATATATTTTTTAATTGTTAAAATGTCTCCCCCGCTCGGCTAACCGGCCGGTGATTAAATTAGCTAATTAATTAAAGAGCGCAAAAAAAAAAAAAAAAAAAAAAAAAAAAAATAGCGTTGAACAATGCATTTACTACTAAAAAAAAAAGTAATGATAATGATAATGATAATGATAATAACAACAACAACAACAGTAATGATACTTTGCATTGCGCGTAAAAGTTTAATTCTACAGTCTTGAATAAATTCATGCCAGCTATATGCGAGTAATTACAATTATCAATAACATTTTATGAACTATTAACTTTTTTTCTTTATTTAAAAAAAAAAAAAAAAAAAATTATACTGGGATATGGCAGCATATCCCTACGTAGGACTACGTCTATGGGGTACTGTTTTAATATTACTCTCGTAAATTTTATCTCGTTAATTTTAAAAAAAAATGAAAAAGGCTCTACGTCGGTAAAGCCTAAAGAACTTGAAGTGAAACTTCTTATGGCGTTGCGTTTTACTATTTTTTCAACCGATTTTAACTTGAAATAATTAATTTCAATTTTTTTTCATTGTTTTTTACTTACTTAAATTTTAATAAAAAACACACCAGAGTTAAAATTGCCCAAAATCGCCCAATTGCCCTTTTTCAATTTTTTTTTAAAATAACCCTTTTCAACCATTTTCAAAATTCGTTTTTGAAAATCACCTTTTTTCAACGATTTTATTTTCAACCTAAAACCAACATTCGTTTTAAAAACGCCGAGTTGGCTGTGTGACCACACGGCCGGAAGATTTTTCGTGGATACGTCATTAAAAATTGCTATTAAGAACATTGGCATCGAGAAAAATTGCCATTAAAAAAATGGAAAATTGAAATAGTTAAACTTTCACAATTCCTAAAGCAAGGAATAAAAAATAATAATGAATCAAAAAAGAATTATTTTAATTATTTAAAAATTAAATTAATATTTGAAATGCAGATTAATATTTGATTTTCGGAGATCTGACCTGGCCCCAACACCTCGACAATTGCCGCTCTCGCTTCGCTCGAGCGGCAATTTTGTCTCGGTGTTATTTCGCCCATAACTTTTAATCTAACTTTTGATCTTTTCAAAATTCGTTTTTGAAAATCACCCTTTTTTCAACCATTTTTTCAATTTTTTTAAAATTAACGAAAAATAATGAAAAAATCTTCAAAGTTAAAATTTTGAATAGTCAAAATATTATTTAAAATTTTCGAAGTTAAAACTTTAATATTTAAAATGATCGAAAAATATTATTCAAAAATCGATTTTCAATAAAATTTGTGACTAAAGAAGTTTCACTTTAAATATAGTCCGACAGCTCTCGCTTGTCTCAAATTTTCGAAGTTAAAATTTTAATATAAATAGTAATTTGACTATTTGAAATTTTAACTTTGAAGTCTTTAATTAAAATTTTGACAAATGTGTACGTGCATATGAAAACCTCCCACTTATACAATCCGCATAGTGTGTTTTGTTTTTTAACAAACTATTTTCTCTAAACAAACTATCTAAATAAACTATCTTTTCAAAACAAACTATCCGAATTGTATAAGTGGGAGGTTTTCATATGCACGTACACAAATTATTTCGGGGAAATAAAATCGGGGATTCGTTTTTCGGAGATCTGACCTGACCCCAACACCTCGACAATTTTGTCTCGGTGTTATTTCGCCCATAACTTTCGATCTTTTCGTTAATTTTAAAAAAATTAACGTTAAAATTAACGTTAAAATTTTCAAAGTTAAAATTATGAATATTCAAAATATTATGAATATTATAATTTAAAATTTTCGAAGTTATTTACAATTTTAATATTTAAAATGATCGAAAAATATGATTCAAAAATCGATTTTCAATAAAATTTGTGACTAAAGACGTTTCACTTCAAAAATAGTCAACACCTCGGCAATTTTGGGGATTTGATCTGGCCCCAACACCTCAACTAATTGCCGCTCGAGCGAAGCGAGAGCGGCAATTTTGTCTCGGTGTTATTTCGCCCATGACTTTTGATTTTTTTTTATCAAAAAAATAATCCATAATTTCCGTTATTTAAAAAATTTAACGGATAATTTAGAAAAACTAATGATGAATTAAAGAAAAATTCACGAAAATTAACGAAAACTTCTAAAAATTTACGAAAATTTTAAAAAAATTAACGAAAAAAAAATGAAAAATTTAAAAGATTAACGAAAAATTCGAAATATTTACCAAAAATATTTGCGTTCCTTCAATATTTCATTTTTGGACATTAATAGTAAAAAGTTTCACTTTTTTCTCTCAAAAACATTTAAAGTCCCTTCTTTGCGACATGTAATTTCACAGATGTGTTAGTTTTGCAAAACTTGTCACTAGTGGGAACTTTTCGACTTAAATTTGTAGCTTTTATGTCCTAACGGTGAAATTTTCGAGCAAAATTTGTCACTTTTGTAAAATTTCGGTCGAAAATTTTATTGTTTTACGAGCTCACCCTCGGCAAAAACCCATAACTTTTGACCTAACTTTTGATCTTTTCGTTAATTTTTTCAAAATTAACGAAAAATAATGTAGAATTTTAAAATTATAAAATATAGGCTATAAAGTTTTAACTTCGAAAATTTTAATTAAAATTTTGACAATTTTTTTTTTTAAATTTTGAATCGCCGGCGCCGGCGCCAGCACCTGCTTCGGAACCCTGTTTTATACATTTTTCGTACAAAATTTTGCCCCAACATCTTTACCTACCAAATTTACTGCCCCCAAAAAAAATTAATCCACTGCCAATTTATTTAAAAAGCTTTAAGCTAAAAGCCATATTTAAATTTACCACTGCCAATTTTATGGGAAAAAAAACTGCCCTACCCATATTTTTTTACTGTCCTATTTATGTACTCGCCATTACAAATGATAAAATATAAGAACGATCAAGTCTTAATGTTCTAAATTAAGTCTTAAAATCATGCATTTAAAATCATGGATGTGTGTATCTCTGAACATAACAAATCGTTTTGGCACGGTTGCGGTGCGATTAGACCACATTTTTATGTATAAAATACCGGATAAAAATTTTTTTTTTTAAATATATTTTTTAATTGTTAAAATGTCTCCCCCGCTCGGCTAACCGGCCGGTGATTAAATGAGCTAATTAATTAAAGAGCGCAAAAAAAAAAAAAAAAAAAAAAAAAAAAAAATAGCGTTGAACAAATGCATTTACTACTAAAAAAAAAAAAGTAATGATAATGATAATGATAATGATAATAACAACAACAACAACAGTAATGATACTTTGCATTGCGCGTAAAAGTTTAATTCTACAGTCTTGAATAAATTCATGCCAGCTATATGCGAGTAATTACAATTATCAATAACATTTTATGAACTATTAACTTTTTTTCTTTATTTAAAAAAAAAAAAAAAAAAAATTATACTGGGATATGGCAGCATATCCCTACGTAGGACTACGTCTATGGGGTACTGTTTTAATATTACTCTCGTAAATTTTATCTCGTTAATTTTAAAAAAAAATGAAAAAGGCTCTACGTCGGTAAAGCCTAAAGAACTTGAAGTGAAACTTCTTATGGCGTTGCGTTTTACTATTTTTTCAACCGATTTTAACTTGAAATAATTAATTTCAATTTTTTTCATTGTTTTTTACTTACTTAAATTTTAATAAAAAACACACCAGAGTTAAAATTGCCCAAAATCGCCCAATTGCCCTTTTTCAATTTTTTTTTAAAATAACCCTTTTCAACCATTTTCAAAATTCGTTTTTGAAAATCACCCTTTTTTCAACGATTTTATTTTCAACCTAAAACCAACATTCGTTTTAAAAACGCCGAGTTGGCTGTGTGACCACACGGCCGGAAGATTTTTCGTGGATACGTCATTAAAAATTGCTATTAAGAACATTGGCATCGAGAAAAATTGCCATTAAAAAAATGGAAAATTGTAATAGTTAAACTTTCACAATTCCTAAAGCAAGGAATAAAAAATAATAATGAATCAAAAAAGAATTATTTTAATTATTTAAAAATTAAATTAATATTTGAAATGCAGATAATATTTGATTTTCGGAGATCTGACCTGGCCCCAACACCTCGACAATTGCCGCTCTCGCTTCGCTCGAGCGGCAATTTTGTCTCGGTGTTATTCGCCCATAACTTTTAATCTAACTTTTGATCTTTTCAAAATTCGTTTTTGAAAATCACCCTTTTTTCAACCATTTTTTCAATTTTTTTAAAATTAACGAAAAATAATGAAAAAATCTTCAAAGTTAAAATTTTGAATAGTCAAAATATTATTTAAAATTTTCGAAGTTAAAACTTTAATATTTAAAATGATCGAAAAATATTATTCAAAAATCGATTTTCAATAAAATTTGTGACTAAAGAAGTTTCACTTTAAATATAGTCCGACAGCTCTCGCTTGTCTCAAATTTTCGAAGTTAAAATTTTAATATAAATAGTAATTTGACTATTTGAAATTTTAACTTTGAAGTCTTTAATTAAAATTTTGACAAATGTGTACGTGCATATGAAAACCTCCCACTTATACAATCCGCATAGTGTGTTTTGTTTTTTAACAAACTATTTTCTCTAAACAAACTATCTAAATAAACTATCTTTTCAAAACAAACTATCCGAATTGTATAAGTGGGAGGTTTTCATATGCACGTACACAAATTATTCGGGGAAATAAAATCGGGGATTCGTTTTCGGAGATCTGACCTGACCCCAACACCTCGACAATTTTGTCTCGGTGTTATTTCGCCCATAACTTTCGATCTTTTCGTTAATTTTAAAAAAATTAACGTTAAAATTAACGTTAAAATTTTCAAAGTTAAAATTATGAATATTCAAAATATTATGAATATTATAATTAAAATTTTCGAAGTTATTTACAATTTTAATATTTAAAATGATCGAAAAATATGATTCAAAAATCGATTTTCAATAAAATTTGTGACTAAAGACGTTTCACTTCAAAAATAGTCAACACCTCGGCAATTTTGGGGATTTGATCTGGCCCCAACACCTCAACTAATTGCCGCTCGAGCGAAGCGAGAGCGGCAATTTTGTCTCGGTGTTATTTCGCCCATGACTTTTGATTTTTTTTTATCAAAAAAATAATCCATAATTTCCGTTATTTAAAAAATTTAACGGATAATTTAGAAAAACTAATGATGAATTAAAGAAAAATTCACGAAAATTAACGAAAACTTTCTAAAAATTTACGAAAATTTTAAAAAATTAACGAAAAAAAAATGAAAAATTTAAAAGATTAACGAAAAATTCGAAATATTTACCAAAAATATTTGCGTTCCTTCAATATTTCATTTTTGGACATTAATAGTAAAAAGTTTCACTTTTTTCTCTCAAAAACATTTAAAGTCCCTTCTTTGCGACATGTAATTTCACAGATGTGTTAGTTTTGCAAAACTTGTCACTAGTGGGAACTTTTCGACTTAAATTTGTAGCTTTTATGTCCTAACGGTGAAATTTTCGAGCAAAATTTGTCACTTTTGTAAAATTTCGGTCGAAAATTTTATTGTTTTACGAGCTCACCCTCGGCAAAAACCCATAACTTTTGACCTAACTTTTGATCTTTTCGTTAATTTTTTCAAAATTAACGAAAAATAATGTAGAATTTTAAAATTATAAAATATAGGCTATAAAGTTTTAACTTCGAAAATTTTAATTAAAATTTTGACAATTTTTTTTTTTAAATCTCTGAAAAATTATTTTTGGGGTTTGTTTTTCGAAGATCTGACCTGGCCCCAACACCTCGACAATTGCCGCTCTCGCTTCGCTCGAGCGGCAATTTTGTCTCGGTGTTATTTCGGTGTTAATTAAGAAAATTAATTAATTAATATTAATTGTTAATTAAAAAATTAACGATTTCTAAGTTAAATTAAGTTAATTAAAATAATCAAAACACACCAGAGTTACGCGGACACCTACGCTTACGTGGACCCCCCCCCCCCATAAGAAGTTAATAAGATGTCATTTTTTAAGAAACTTTCTGACCAAAAATTAAAAAATTTAAATTTTTGGTTAATTTCCGTTAATTCTCGATAATTTCCGTTAATTTTAGTTAATATTCGTTATTTACTTTTTAACTTTCATAAAATTAAAGTTACGCGGACACTTACGCTTACGCAGGACCCCCCCCCCCCATAAGAAGTTTCACTTCAAAATGTTATGTTAATGTTATATTAAGAAAATTAATTAATAATATTAATTGTTAATTTAAAAATTAACGATTTCTAAGTTAAATTAAGTTAATTAAAATAATCAAAACACACCAGAGTTACGCGGACACCTACGCTTACGTGGACCCCCCCCCCCCCCATAAGAAGTTAATAAGATGTCATTTTTTAAGAAACTTTCTGACCAAAAATTAAAAAATTTAAATTTTTGGTTAATTTCCGTTAATTCTCGATAATTTCCGTTAATTTTAGTTAATATTCGTTATTTACTTTTTAACTTTCATAAAATTAAAGTTACGCGGACACTTACGCTTACGCAGGACCCCCCCCATAAGAAGTTTCACTTCAAAAATTAACGAAAAATAATGAAAAATTAAAAAGATTTAAAAATTTTCGTGAAGTTTTCTTTAATTCATCATTAATTTTTTAATGATCCGTCAATTTTCTGTTAATTTTTTTAACTAACGAAAAATAATGAAAAATTAAAATATTAAATTGAATTTTTTTTTATCAAAAAAATAATCCATAATTTCCTTTAATTAAGGAAAATTAATTCGAAAATATGTTATTATTATTATCTTATGGTATTAAATTATATTATTTAAAATGATAAAAAAAGATCAAAGTTATGGGGGAAATAACACCGAGACAAATTTTTAGAAAGTTTTTGTTAATTTTCGTGAATTTTTCCTTAATTCATCATTATTTTTCTAAATTATCCAGATTATTTGACGTTAAAAATATAAGTCACGACTCTTATTATTATTATTAGTTAAAGATTAACGAAAAATTCGAAATATTTACGAAAAATGTTTTTTTTTTTCTTGTGACAACTACACGTTAATATAAAATTTCCGTTAATTTGAAAATTATGTTATTATTATTTATCTTATGGTATTAAATTATATTATTTAAAATGATAAAAAAAGATCAAAGTTATGGGGGAAATAACACCGAGACAAATTTTTAGAAAGTTTTTGTTAATTTTCGTGAATTTTTCCTTAATTCATCATAATTTTTCTAAATTATCCAGATTATTTGACGTTAAAAATATAAGTCACGACTCTTATTATTATTATTAGTTAAAGATTAACGAAAAATTCGAAATATTTACGAAAAATGTGTTTTTTTTTCTTGTGACAACTACACGTAATATAAAATTTCCGTTAATTTTTGTTAATTTCCTTTAATTTCGGTTAATTCACGACAATTTTCGCTAAATTTTAGTTAATATTCGTTATTTTTTCGTTAATTTTCAAAAAAGTAAAATTTGATAGGGACTTTTATTATTATTAGTTAAAGATTAACGAAAAATTCGAAATATTTACGAAAAATATGTTTTTTTTTTTTTTCTTGTGACCACTACACGGTCCGCACAAACTATTTTTTCCATGTTGACCCCTAAGACGTAGTCCTACGTCAAAAAAAAAAAAAAAAAAAAAAAAAAATCCAAGCATATAATTATATGAAGTATTCTTATGATTGCTCTAGTGAAATTATAAACAATTTAACGGTTATATCAAGGTTTCCGTTTGTTTTGTTTTTGAATTAAAGTGCAGCCAGTATTTTTTTCCCCTCAAACAAAAGCTTATAATTACGTCAGCAAACTCCTATTTTTTTTTTTTTTTTAAATAAAATTCATGAAAACCAATAAGAAGACGAATAAAGCACGTTATACATGACCCTTGTTGACTTCTGCTGCACGAGTAAAGCGCATATCGTACGATTAGTAAATAAATGAAAAAAAAAAAAACATCGGCCGGACGACCTTGTCCTTGTTCAAACCGACAAGTGAACCTGATATTCGATGCATGGCTCCAAGCCATCGTAGGAAAAAAAAATGGATTAAAATTTATCTTGCAAGTGAATCTGGAAGAGCCTTAAACGGTGATTAATTTTAGGCGCGATCATATTCTCCCCCCCAAAAAAAAAAGCATTGATATTCATATTCCAATTAAATCTATTACTGTCCGATAATAATTATTTAATTAGGGCATTAACTATTTTACGGCGCAGTAATTAATACATGGCAACGGTTCATTAAAACTAATTACTCTATTTAACGATTTATGAAGCGCTGAAAAATCGAAAACTTAAATAGAAAATACTCCCTCCGTCCCAAAATAATTTGGGGGTTCGGTTAGAGTCGGGAATCTGGGTTAAAATTTTATAAAATTTTTATAAAAATTTTTATAAAATTTTTATAAAATTTTTATAAAAATTTTTATAAATTACTTTTTCAAGATTTTTTTATAAGAATTTTATAAAATTTTATAAAATTTTATAAATTTTTATAAAATTTTTATAAAAGTTTTATAAAATTTTTATAAAATAATTATTATTATATTATATTATTATTTTATAAAATTTTAACCCAGATTCCCGACTCTAACCGGGGGGGGGGTTCTTTTTATTTCCCATTTCGTAAGCTTTTGATTTTGATTTTTGCCGGAATTGTTTGTGTTGCTTAGCCCACCTGTTCGAGCACTTTTCACATCACCCCTCGATCCAGCATCCCGGGGTCCCCCCCCCCCCACCTTCGGGAAAAAATTCGTGAGAAAATGCAAACAAATTAGAAAATTTAAATGTGGCCCCAAGAAAAAGTGCGTTATAAAATTTTATAACTCTATAACGTTTTGGCCAATTATGAAATTTTATAACTATTTATAAATTTTTATAATTAAAATTTTTAATTGAGCAATATATTAATTTTATGTTTGAATTGCGCTATATTTAGCATATGGGGACTTTCTAGGCTCTTTTTTGAACATTTTTATGAGAAAAAAAAAGGAAAAAAAATTAAAATTTTTTGGAATAGAACCAGAGCCTTGTGGTCGACTTACCAGCCGCATTTATCCACTACACCACTTTTCAACTAATTTTTAAAAACGGCAATATGGTTCTTAAGTTGCCAATTATTTTGACTTCAGGATATTTTCCAGATGTTTCCGAATTTTCGGTTTATTTCTTGAATTTTTAATTTGACAAAGGCTCAAAAATGAAGAAAAACAGAAATAGAAAAATTCGGGAAGCATTAGAAGAAAATAAAAAAGCTTAGGAAAAAACTAAAAATGATTTTTGTTATAAAATTCTATAACGAATTATAAGTAGATGATTCTTTTTGGCGAATTATAAAATTTTATAACGAACTTGAAGTTTTTAATAACTCAATTTTATAACACACTATTCTTGGGGGTAAGAAAATGAGAGAGTACATGACCCTAAACAAGAATCCCCCGTGAGAAAAATATTTCCTTGTGAGGTTTTTTCAAAAGAACCCGAGGTGGCTAAACGAAAAATACTATTTTCAGAAATTTAAACTTTATGCATTAAAGGAAGCGGAAAATTTTTATTGGACTTCATTTTCACAATTTGCGCAAAATTTCCAACGGCATACACAATTTTTTTTTTTTTTTTTTTTTTTTTTTTTTTTTTTTTTTTTTACAATATAAAAAAATTTAGAGCTTTTACAGGACTTTACAGGTCCATTTTTTAAAAAATATAGGACCAAAAACAAGCAGCTTTCTTCAGGACTTTCTCCAGAGCAAAAAAATTTTTTACATAACTTTTGTGCCCTTGTGTCTTTTATAGCCCAAAATTAGTTAACCCTTTGCCGCCCAATGGTCCATATATGGACCCATGGATTTTAATGCCCAGACGCCCATGGGTCCATCCATAATACGGACTTATATATGCATCCCTGAAACGCTTTAATTTCTTTTTTGACATTGTAAAAACCATGTAAGTAGGAGTATTTTGCACTGCTGAAACCAAATATGAAGCCAAGATTTAAAAAAAAAAAAAATTCAAGATGGCGGATGGTTGGTAAATTCTTAAAATATTACTGATTTTTTATATTCGCATTTTCTAAACGCTTTATTTATTGCTCTTTTTATTCTTATGAACTTAAAAATTCAAGTAAATAACGGATGGATAGCATTTATGCAATATTTAAAAAGAATTCTTCGCCTATGTTTAGCTTATGGGCAAAACAGCTTTTTCTGTGTAGAAGCGTTTATGAGTTAAAAAAAATAAAAAAATAATATTTTGGGGGGCTTTTTAAACCGCTAATTCTGGATCTCAAATCCGAATTTTGAAAAAAATTGAAATTAAAGATGACGGACTATTAGCTTTTAAAATTTTCAGTTTTCTTAGTTATTATTACTCGAAAAATAATCGGTTTTTGAAAAATAAAGAAAAGTTCATTTTCCGGGAGGCACAGTGGTCCAGAAAAAAAAAAAAATAAGTGGCCAAAACTCATTTTTAAGTCTGTGTGAAACTTAGAAAGAAGATAAAGGTGTCAAAAGCTTCGATATTTTGTGCAATTAAAAACCTGCTGCCCGTGCTCCGAAATTCAAAATGGCGGGCAAAATATGGAATCCAAAACTTTTAATTAGGAATAAAATTTCTTGAATATTTATTTTTAGGTATTTTTGTAGCTGCTGATTTCATATCTGGAGTAATTATTTTGAAATTCAAGAAGGCGGACTTAGTATAGCGACAAAAGTAGAAAAAAGTTAAAAGTTGTTAAATTTTCATGAAAATTTGTACAAAGGGGTTTTTGAGGTCGCTGATCTCGAATCCATCAACCGTTTTTCTGAATTTCGAACATACAACGAGTAAATTAATTTTTTTCGATTTATTCAGTCCCTTTAAAAAATGTGAGAAAACTACTAGCGGATTCGAGATCAGCGACCTCAAAAACCCCTTAGTACAAATTCTAATGAAAATTTAACAACTTTAGCTTTTATTTTACATTTGCCGCGATACTAAGTCTGCCATCTTTAATTTCAAAATAATTATTCCAACCAAATATGAAATCAGCAGCCACAAAAATACCTAAAAATAAATATTAATGAAATTTCATTCAAAATTAAAAATTTTGGCTTCCATATTTTGCCGGCCATTTTGAATTTTGGGGCACGAGCAGCAGGTTTTTAATTGCACAAAATATCGAAGCTTTTGATACCTTCATCTTCTTTCTAAGTTTTACTCACACTAGGAAATGAATTTTGGCCATTTTCATTTTCGGACCACTAGAGGGAGGCCGTTAATTTAAAACAAGCTGATTTTCTGGGGGGCCGCAAGTGCCCTCGACGTAAAATCCGATGTTAAATTTGAAATCAGGGTGCCGGAAAACATATAAATCAATATCCATATGTTATTTTTCAGATAATTTAAAAAAAATTTGTTTTCTGGGGGGCTACTAGTGCCCCCCACGTAAAAACTACTTTCAGATTCGGAATCAGCGACCCCTAAAACCCCTTAATTCATACTAATGATATTAAAAAATTTCCGGAAAAAGGGTTAAAAAAATTAAAACTGAGTTTGCATCACCGGTTGCATAATTGAGCAATATCGGGCGCATCACTTTTTTTTTTTTTTTTTTTTAAGTGGTTTACCTTTACAGATATAATACAGAAAAATAATATAAGGGTTAATTAATTACCCGCAAAAGTATTAATTAATTACATAAGCCTAAATCCTAAAAAAAAAAAAAAAATTATTTGATCGGGAACACAACAAGAATCCATCTCTTTTTTTTTATAGGAAAAAAAAACCATCGAGCCTAAAACCTGAAATTCGGTAACGAAAACTCATCTGATGAATGAAGTGTGTAATAACCTCCAGACTTTTTAAGCATGGCACACGAGGAGAGGTATAGGAAGAAATTAGTATGAGGGTGTGGCCGAATTAGGAAAAGTCATTGATATCAAGGAGGTATAGACCGCGATAGCTATCAATATCGTTTTTTTGAATTTTTACACTTCCTCGATTCCCAGCATCACGTGCCTATGGCCTATTTTTCTTAAAAAGTATATAAAAAGGATACTTGGCGGTTTGGTCATCAGTTTGCTAGCTGTCGATACAGAGTAGCTTTTATTTTCAAAATGATGAAATTGGTAAGTTAATTTTTTTTTTTTCCTGTTTAATTTTTAGTTTAGTTCGAAAAGTGTGTGTTTCCATTAATGTTTCTCTTGTTTAATTGCAAAGTGTTTTAACATGTCAAAACGGGAATGGAAACCCCGGCCCTTTTTATATTTTATTCACGAAGCCCGGGGTTTTCGCGAGAGTGAAAATGAAATTAATTTCATAAATTTTTTACGCAGGTCGTTTTCGTTTTCTTGGTGGTAGTCGCCGTTGCTTCTGCCCAATACCTTGTCCACGGACCAGCTTATGCTGCCGCTGGAGCCTATGGAGCCCACAACCCCTTCGCCATTAGCTCTCAGGCTAGAGTAGACGCTCCAAGGAGAGATCTTATCGGAATTGGAGCCATCCCATTGGGATACTACTAAACAATTTTCTTTTCTGTGAAAAAAAATCCAGCTATTTTTTTTTTTTACTCCACCGAACCAACCAAGACTACAGCCATCAAATGCTTCCAGAAAGTAATTGGTGGATGAAAAACGACCTTTGTACATTGACTGATTTCGTAGATTGTACATAAATGTTTTTCAAATACCGTGATCTCTAAATGATATACTTTTTTTTTTTTTTAATTGTTAAAATCTTTTTTTTTTTTTTCCTTTTTGTTTTCTTTGAATCAAAATCTGTCTTTCGTCAAATTATAATAATTTGAAATAAAAATTGAGAGTTATCTGTTAAATGCATCTTTTTTTTTTTATTTTTCTTTTTTTATTCCTAGTGTCACCTCGGAAATTTAACTTCCTTTTTCGGGGGGAAAAAAAATAAAATATTTCAAAAATTAGAAAAAATATTAATTGAAAAAAGATAATATTTTTTTCCAAACTTTTTTTGGGGGTATGAATGACTTCTCGTTTCCTCGAAAAATTGAAGTAGAGAACTAAGGTAAACATTGTCAAAAAATCAGCGCTAAAAGTGGATTTAAAATGAATTATTTAATAGTTTCTGATGGCTTTATCACTCATACCGAAGAAAATAAATAATTCAAGCTAATTAGCATTTTTACACATAAACTTTTCATTTTTCAATTTTTTTTAAAAAGGACTTTGAGTTGGCATTTAATTATGCCTACTTATTTTTTTTTACAATTTAAACAAATATAGAAAGAAAATTTTTCAGCAAAGAAAGAAAAATTTCTCCTAACAAAAAAAAAAAAAAAAAAAAAAAAAAAAAAAAAAATTCTGATGCCAGGAAATCTTGAAAGAAAAGTCCTGCTAACAAAAGAAGAGTCCTGCCCACAAAAGTGTCAGGAATAAAAAACTTCCAAAAGTGACTACTCAAATACTAAATTATTTTAAAAGTACTCCTCCATTTTCTGGCATTAGAGAAAAATTTTGACATTTTCATCAGGTTACACTGCTCAAAAAATTCTGAGATTAATTTGATAGTATTTTTAGTTATGAGCACAAAATAAGTATATTGTTATTTTTTATAAGAAAATATTTTTAGTTTAGAAGTTATATTTTTAAAGAAAATATAACTCTGTAATTATTCACCGAGTTTGGGAAAGAAAGACCTAAGTCAAGCACCTGTACATGTCCTTAAATTCTTCTTTCCAAACTACTTTAAATTGTCTATGTATCTTCAATTATGTAGAAGGCATAATGTTCAACAAATTTTTAATATATCTCATGCAAAATAATGATTTAAAGCCTCCTTTCATGTTAAATTTTTGGGGTCTATATCATGAAATACTTCTTCCTAGACGTGAAATATATCCACCAAGTTTCATCAAGGTATTATGATTTGCACAATTCTTATTCAGTTTTGAAGCTAAGTGGATTTCAGTAAAAATGTGCACCTTCGTTCCTTAAATTTTTATTTTCTCAAGATCTCCTTGGCGACCCAACCTTCGTTAATGAGCATACAAAGCCATAGTATTTAAAAAAAATTTTTTTTTGGATGCAGGTTTTTAGGTAACCAAAGATATGGCTCCGGTCAATGGCCTCTAAAATGTAAAACCATTCAGACAAGGTAAGAGAGGCATATATTTCTGAGGGATCTAATACCTGGGGAACCGGTCGTTGGAGCATTTTTTAGAAAACATTTTTTTTAATAGTCTTATTGGTACAACAAATCCGCAAAGTAAAAAGAAAATCGGAGATGGTCATGCCAAAACTTGATCGATTCTGTATGGAATCAGTCAGCAATGATTTACGAAAATGTCGAAAATATTTCGACGAACGGAAGCAACGACCAAATAGTACGAAAATTATTTTTCTACAACAGCGAATCTTAGAGAAGGCAATACTCCCCAGCTAATCAAATAAGCGTTAATTATTGCAAAATTCTTACCTCGGCGTGAATTCCATAAAAGCAAGAGACATTCATGGCAACATCCAATGGAATCAATCCCGAAACGCCTTAAACCGGAATAGTCACACTTAAACACATACTAATCTGCATCAAAATGGATATCCGATTGAAAAAAAGGCAATTTTGATTGCACTATCCATGTTTTTTCGATTATTTCCACACTCCGAAAACCGAAACCGCGTATATAAACTGCACCACGCCATTTTGTTTCCGTTTTGACGACAAATTTCCTTCATCTGCTGCCACGTTTTTCTTCTCGCAACGTTGGTCAACTGCAATAATAAAAATCATATTGGAATTGAGGTTTTCTAAAAATAGGATCATATGATTTTTTTTTGAAATAGATGTCTCTTTACTGATCATTATCGAATGACCTGTTATGAATCATCATCATAAACTCTGAACTACCGTCTAACTTTCTACGTAAGTTTTGTTATGTATTATTTCTTGCATTAAGGAAATTAAATTATTGCACAATAACAAAAGATCGAACCGACAGCATCAATCATTAATCATACTTTAGGCTTTTTTTAAAAAAACAAAAAAATGATAATCATTGATATGTTCAAGTTAATAAATCTAAGGTCAGTAAAGTTACCTGTTGCGCGAATTAAGTAAACGTTCATTAAAAAAACTGAAAAAAATTTCAGGATCTGACATGTCAAGGACTTTTATCATTAGTGATCAATCTTTTTTTTTTTAGGGCTCCAAAATGAATGATAATCCAGATGAGCATTTAAATTCGTTCTTAAGCGACAGTTCCTTTGTTATCCTCGGACAAGGTTCGTTGTCCTCCGATATAAACGTCGTTCAAAACAGTCTTTCCCCAAAACTGGATTCCACAATGAAGAACGGACCCAGCAGCCACATCATAGATCAAGACTTTCACAGGAACTCAAATGTTACAAATTCATTAGCATCTAGGGATAGCACTCAGGACATCCAAGGAAAGTTAGATCAATTACTAAAAGAAAATTATCAGTTAAAAGAAACTTTAAACCAGAATAACCTGGCAATGAAAACTCAATTTGAGACGTTGGTAATGTGGCAACAAGAAGTTTTCAAAACGCATCAAAACCACAAGCAGAAATTTTCAGAGACTCGAGATTTGGTGCTTAAACTCAGAGCAGAAAATTCAACTTTGAAGAAGCAAGTTGAGGAAGGCCTAACGAAATCTCAGATCAGTGTTAGAGATTCAGATTTTTTGGAAAAAGAGAATTCCTCTCTGAAGCAAAAAGTAGATGAGTTGCAAGAGAAATTGATGTTTAGCTCGAAATATGAAGGTGCTCCAACCCAAAGAGAACAGGAATTAAATTCGTTAGTTGAAAATTTAAGGAGGAAATTGCAAAGCACTGAAGAGATTGTCAAAGAAAAAATGTTTTTAGAAGCGAAATGTAAAACAATAGAAGAAGAATATTTTAGGGTTCAACAGGAATTAGATTTGAAACTTCAATATATTGAAAGTTTGAAAAAAGAAAATGAAGATATAAAATCACAGAGGGTAAGGTTAGAGTCCCTTCCAAGTTTGTTACCAAATAGTGAGGCTCGTGCCCAGATTAGCAATTTATTTAAGCAGTTAGAAGATGAACGGTTGAAAGTTTCTAAATTAAAAGAAGAATTAAAAATCATTAAAAGTAAGTCTGAAGCCAATGAATCAGCATCAAGTATGCTAAGTGATTGCATCAGCGCACTTGATGACATGAAATTGTCTTACAATAAGCAAAATGAAAGGTTTACGAGTATGAACAGTTGGCTGTGCCTTGCTGAAGAGTTCATGGTTTACAGTCCTGAGGAAACGGAAAATCGTTTAAAATCGGAAATCGCTTTCCTGAAAAAGCATTTGGTACAGGAGCAAGCCAGTTCAATGGAGAAGAGAGAAAGCCTGGCGCAGATGCAGATTCAGTTTGAGAAATTGTTGAGGGATTACGAGGAATTGCAAATGCAATATAAAAAATTGGAAGAGGAAGCTCCGAAAGTAACGAAATTCGAGGGGGAGATCGAAAATTTAAATTCGAAAATTAAGGAAAGGGATGAGATGTTGTGTAAGAAAATTAAGGAATGTGAATCTCTTCAAGAAAGCCAAAAAAAATTGGAGTTGGAATGTGAAGAAGTTGGGATACTAAGGGCACAGGTAAAAAAGCTGCTTTAATTTTTTTTTTTTTTTTTTTTTTTTTTTTACGTAAACTTAAAATTGTTTTTTTTTTTTTGAAAGGTGGAATTGTATCAGACTGATTTTAACGCAGAGCGGGAAGCCAGGGAAAAATTAGTTGGAGAAAAAGAAGAAATGGCGGAGCAAGTCAGAGCACTGCAAAGACGTATCAAGGAATTGGAAGGAAATAATCCGGGTAAAACTTCCTCACCGAAAGATGAGCAAAGTGCTTCTGCTTCGGCTTCAGCTCAAGCTCCAGCTCCAGCTCCCGCTCCTACTTCCAAGGTAAAAATTTTTAAAAAAAATATACCGAAAGGAATTTTAAATTAATCGAATACAATTATTCGCATTCATTTTAAAGACTTCTAAGCCGATTCGACGTTCAGAAGTAAAAAATACTCCTCCCGAACCGGAAACGGTTAAGCCTGAAATTAAAGGGAGCAGTGTAGAAACAGAACAGTCTGCATCTGATTACATTTCAAATTCGAATACTCCACCCGTAAGTTATCGAGTGGTTTGATTGTGAATTTAATTTAAAAAAAAAAAAATTTTAAGATTTTTGTGGGAAAATATTCCGCCAGGAACGCTGCATGTCTAGCGGTTTTTATTTTTGTTTTGGGTGTTTTTTTTTATGTTATTGCTGATAGTCCCGGGAGAAAGGGGAGGGGGGAAGGGTTAGGCCCCCTCCTGGTTCACTCTTAGACCCCCTCTGGAAAACTTTAGGCTCTCTAATTTTCTCATTCAGGCTCTAGGGGATTTGCCAACTCGACTGAAAACAAATACGAAAACATGTGCCAACATGATCTGACTCAGATTTTGTTATTTGTTGTAGCCCCAGTCGTTAAGAGGGTTCAACGACCTCTTTGCTATATGACCTGGAAATGATCGGAAGATTTTACAATTAGGAAATTAGGTTGCAAATTGCAACCAAAACGTTTGATTTAGAAAAATCAAAATGGATCTTATTTATTGATTTTCGGAAGAAACGATCACGTGACCGCTTTCAAGTTTTTCGAAATTAAGTACCGCTTTGGACATGCTGCCTCCTAGTGAACGAAAGATAGCTTCGGAAATCTTTACGTTCAAAACTTTACATTTATTTTTTTTAAAAAAAGGCTGTTGAAGAAGAGGATGCTCCCTTTAACCCCTTTTCATGCTTCAAGTGCGAGAAAAGCTTTCGAGAACTTCGTCAGCTTCAAGAACACGTTGAAGAATGTTTAAACTTGACTAACTGACGGTAAATATTTTTCCCCCACCCCGACCGACTTGGAAAAAAATTAACTAATTAATAATTTACTTCTGGTAATTATTTGACTAACATTTTTTTTTTAATTAACAAAGATTCGGTTTAGAAGCAATTTTTGATGTTATGAATTTTTATTTTTTTAATGAAAGAGGTTAATTAGCATTAATTACGCTAATTAAGTGTTACGTGCTAAACCACTTTGGACCAACCGACGTAATTTTTTATGATTAATTTTTTCGTCTGGAAAAATGACGCGAAATTTTCCGAAAGAAAACACTGATCATTAGGCCCGTGACCAGTAGAATGCTGTGGAAAAAGGGGCTCGTTCCCTTTAGAGGGGGCCATGCCACCCAAGAGAACGCCCTACGCCGCTTTCTCAGACTGCCTACGGGCCTGAATTAAGTCGGTTGGTCAAAAACGGAGCTTTTATCATTAAAATTTTCTCTTTTTATTTTGTTTCAGACTGAAAAGGACGACCGAATGAAATGCCCTTTGTGTTGGTATCGTTCCAGGGATTTAGAAGATTTAGAACGTCACGCTAATTTCTGTTTGGATACCTACATGGTTCCGTAAAATTTTTATATTCGTTAATCGATTTTATTCGAATTTACCGAAATTATATTCGTCCGTAGTTTTAAAAAAAAAAATATTTTTATTTAGTCCGATTATTTTATAGTAGGATAGTTTACAGACAAGATTCGTATTTCTCAAAATGAGAACATACTGTCGGTATTGCTGCATTCATTTGGACTCATATTATTTTGAAATTTTTTTTGTGATTTCGAAAAAAAATCAAGAGAATTTTTTTTTTATTTTCCTCAGAACTTTTTAATTTTTTGAATTTAAAAATACAACATACAAAAATTAACAAAAAAATTTTTTTAATATAAGATTATAGCATGCAATTCATTGTATATCATTTTTTTTAAAAAAATATAATTATTATTTCTTAAAATAATTTTCTTTTTTTAAAATTTTAATTAGAAAAAAAAGAGAGTATGGATGCTTTTAAATTTTCCTTAACCTCTTTGACTTTACCCCGCTCCCCCCTGTGTATATGCACATGATTAATATCTTTAGTATAGAAAATAAATAGTCTTTGAAAAAACACCGAAAAAAAATGTAAATAACGTAATAAAAAAATCTAAATTTCATGATCTTTTATTCTAAAATAACTGGGCTCTACTTCGATAACTGGGCAACCGTAACCCTGTTATTAAGAAAATAAATAATTAGGAAATTGTAGAATTCTAATCAGAAAAATAAATAAATAACTAAAAGTAAGCTTATTTGCAAATCGTTGCGTAAATTTTACGTCCTTAGGGCAGTAATGAAAAAAAAAGTGAGAAAAAGTGGATACTCGGATGTCGATCACTTTTCGATACGAATTCAGGTTAAAAATATCTATAAAAATCTTTTCAGCTTTTTAACACCGAGATTCCGAAAAATCCGGAAAAATTTTCCCCAAAAATTTTATCTAATGTAATTTAGTTTCTAGCGCTAACCTACAATCCCTTAAATCGCGTTTAAATCTATAACAGCGCCTACCAAATTTTAGTATAGGCAACCCGCACGACATGCGTGTAATGCAAAATATCGCATGAAATTCGCTTACTTCCGTAAAAAAAAAAATGATTTACGGGTTTCTCAAAACTCTGACGACAAAATTTGGGGCAACCCTGTCATGGTTAAACATCCTCAGCTCTTTTCACTCTAATTCAGAGTAAAATTTAGTATTCATAATAATACGCCTCCTTATTACAAAATACGTTAAAATCTTTTAAAGATTTTTCGAACGCAGAAAAGAATTAATCAGATCCGATTAATTCACAGAAGCCGCTGGGCTCCGAAGACGGGACCTTTCCGCATTTTCGACCAGCGCGTTACGAAGGATGATACCTTAAGTCAACTAACTCCTCCTTTCGGTTCACGTAATTTTTTTTTGTGCCATCTAACGGTGCGCATTTAACAAAAATAAATGAAAATAAATACTGGATTTTTCCACATCGGGGTCAGTCCATTTGAAATGACCAAATTGCAAACCACTACCTTCACCGATTTTTTTGATTTTCGGGGAATCGAATCTACCCATCGGTCTTATGAAAACCCCAAATTTTCAAATTTTTAAAACCACCCGTTCCGAAGTTATTGACCTCGGAAAATTGGGGTAGGGCGCTTACCCTGTTTTTAAAAATCGCTGTAACTATGGACCGCGGTGACATAGAAAATCGAACGAGGTCTCTTTTTAATCGCCTTTAGTGGGGCTTTCGTGTGATATACCATAACCGCCATTTTTTTTAAAAATTAGTTTCCCGGACTTTCCGAAAAAAAAAATTTCAATTTCCGGAAAAACTATATTTTTTATTTTTTTGAAAAAAATGTAGGTTAAAGTAGAGGTCTAGCTTACCTTTTAGCCAAAATTTCACGATGGGCCTGCCATGGGTTCCTACAGTATCACGCTGTTGAAAATGTGCTGTCGGAAAAAAAATTTTTTTTAATGGTAATTTTGGGTTATTTTGAGTCCGTAATGAAGGTTTGTACTTGCAAAATTAATTTTTTTTAAAATTGGCCTTGAAATTTCCAAAAAACCCATATAAGGGCCAAAAAGGAAAAATTTTTTTTTTCATAAAAAACCACTCATCCTTATCGGAAATTTTGCGTAGATTACGAATTTGAAGTCGGAAATTAGTTTTGGTGCATGATTTTTTAGCTAAAGCTCTGAAAACTTTCTTACGGCTTTTTGCCTGTGGCTCAAAAATTTTGCACCAAAACTAATTTCCGACTTCAAATTCGTAATCTACGCAAAATTTCCGATAAGAATGAGTGGTTTTTTATGAAAAAAAAAATTTTTCCTTTTTGGCCCTTATATGGGTTTTTTGGAAATTTCAAGGCCAATTTTAAAAAAAATTAATTTTGCAAGTACAAACCTTCATTACGGACTCAAAATAACCCAAAATACCATTAAAAAAAATTTTTTTCCGACAGCACATTTTCAACAGCGTGATACTGTAGGAACCCATGGCAGGCCCATCGTGAAATTTTGGCTAAAAGGTAAGCTAGACCTCTACTTTAACCTACATTTTTTTCAAAAAAATAAAAAATATAGTTTTTCCGGAAATTGAAATTTTTTTTTTCGGAAAGTCCGGGAAACTAATTTTTAAAAAAAATGGCGGTTATGGTATATCACACGAAAGCCCCACTAAAGGCGATTAAAAAGAGACCTCGTTCGATTTTCTATGTCACCGCGGTCCATAGTTACAGCGATTTTTAAAAACAGGGTAAGCGCCCTACCCCAATTTTCCGAGGTCAATAACTTCGGAACGGGTGGTTTTAAAAATTTGAAAATTTGGGGTTTTCATAAGACCGATGGGTAGATTCGATTCCCCGAAAATCAAAAAAATCGGTGAAGGTAGTGGTTTGCAATTTGGTCATTTCACATGGACTGACCCATCGTGATATTAAGAGCACGCATCAGTGAAATGTAAGCGACCATCGATTCATAAGTTAAACATAAGCGGAAATATTGAATCGTGGTAGTAGACAGGTGACTGATACCCCAAGTAGCACAAGAGGGATTCAGATCTTTTAGACATCTAGAAATGTTCTGTAGACACGCTAATGTCCCTCTTGGCACGATCTTCAAGACAAAGATATTTTTCAGAACTCTAAAAGAAGTCTTTGTCTTGAAGGTGGTGCCTAGAGGGACATTAGCGTGTCTACAGAACATTTCTAGATGTCTAAAAGACTCGAATCCCTCTTGTGCTACTTGGGTACGTACCAAATAATAGTCGTGGCAGTAGACAAATCGCATTTTTCTTTTTAGGGAAAAACGGAGACAAATTTTAAGAAAAGAAAAACTAAAGAATCTTCAGAAAAAAATTCAACGATTTCTTAGTTTTTCTTTTTTCAAGATTTGTCCTAGTTTTTCCTTAAAAAAAAAAAAAAAAAATACGATTTATCTACTGCCACGACTACTTCGTACTCTTAAGAGAGTTAAAATTTACCGAGTCGTCAACCAGCGGCCATAGCTTAGAAGTAGAACACTCGTCATGACAGTGAAAGACGAAGTATTCGATTCCCGTGCGGCTACTACCTCCGACTGGGTAAATTTTTCCTCTCTTAATTTTCTAATAAATATTGAACTTAACTTACCAATGCATCCGCTATCAAACCGACCTTTCTGTCGTTATCACTCAGCCATCGAGTCATGGCTTTCGAAGCCTCTAATTTTCTTCTGCCGTACGTGATGCAATTTTTAAGCCATAAAATTAGCGTCACGGATTCGACTGCTAAACATTTCGATAAAACGGACGCAATTAAAACTAGCCAGTTCTCTGTCACGTATGGAAACATGTGAACTGCTTTTTGTGCCGAACGGAGGCTAAGCAATCCCTTGCTCGATTGAAGGTTGCTAAGGCTGGCAAGTGACATTACCTGAAGGACAAACAAATAAATTTAATTAATTTATTAATTGCAATCGATATTTCAAAAAAACATTATTTGAAAAGAAAAGTCGATATAAATTACTTTCGAAACATCGATGGAAGACCTTCCCGTTCGCATGGTGACCTCGGCACATCTTGCAGCTACTATCATTTTATGACTTTCATTGGCCGAATCATCCGAATAAAGATGTAAAATCTGAAGGCATAAGCTGAGCCATAGCGTCGGCTGATCCGGATGCCTATGAACAACTTTACATATGCTTCTAATGGCATCCTCTTTTTTCCTCTAAAACGAAAAAATTAAAAAAAAAAATATTAGTTATGAATTGCAGCAGGTTTTGAATTGTAAGTTGAAAAAAAAAACGGACTTAAATCTGGCAAGGCTGCAAATTTACGATATTTCAATCATTTTTCCAAATTTCACAGGAGAAAGCTAAAATTCTGAGAGTTGTGTTTCCGAAAGCTCAAATTTAGTAGAGTAACATAAAATCTGTTTTCAGTAACAAGTTTGAAAAATATTAGGCATGAACCTGCAGTGCTCAATTTTTGTGTCATATATGTAACTTTGGTCTTGTAAGGCACAATTTTTTTTTTTTTTTTTTCTAGGAAAAATGATTTTTCGAAAGCTCAAATTTAGGGGCATAGAACGGCGTCTATTTTAAGAGTTTTTCATTGTACTGCTCAAGAAGTTAGCAGCAAAAATTTGAAAATTCAAATAACTTTTTTGTTTTAAAAGCTCAAATTCTGGAAATTTAGTTTTCTTGAAAGCTCAAAAAAAGCTCAAAATCCTGGTATAGTTTTTATTATTTCAGCTTTTTAATGTACTGCTGATTTCACGGACCCTGTAGCTGAAGTGGGGTCCGTAGTACGTTAAAAAGCTCAAGCAAAGATTCAAAGATCATGCAGTAGGTTCAAATCCGAACGCTTAAAAAAATTTAAAATTTTAAGAGAATTTCCGTACCTTAAATACGTAAATATAAGCCCTGAAAACGGCGATGTGTGTCAAATATTTTGGATCATCTTCATATTTTGAAAGCTCTTTCAATGACAATTCGGAAAGAGCCAAATCCGAATGTAGCATTCCCAGCGCACACAATGCAAAAAGCCCTTCAACAGAAGCAGGTTTCAGCTGGCAACTAAAACAAAAAATATATATATATTGAAGAATTGTTTGTTTTCAAGAAAGTCAGGTCACAGACAGGTCGAAAAAAAGCCCGAGAGGTCAGAAGGATACAAATTAAACATAAAATGTATAATATCGAATCGATTTTCCGTACAGGTCAAATCGATTTTTTGAATCCGATTTTGCCAGAATCGAAATCGATATCACGATTAATCGATTCAGGGCGAGTCGATTTTAGTGATGGCGATAAATTATCGATATATCGAAAGAAAAATTATCGATATTTTATTTTTTTTATATTGAGGAACTCGATATATCGATGTATCGATAACTTTTATTTTCGAAAATTCTGTAAGTTTTCAAATCATTAATTTTCCCTTTTCTTCTGGACTTTGGCGTTGCCGCTTTGGCCAGTTACCCTGTAATTAACAATTTCATAACTCTGCCAATTTTTCACAGTTTTAATTGACTCAAGATATAAGTATTTGAGAATTACTCGTCCGCCATCTTGAATTTTGACTTTACGAAAATTTTGACCTCTTTTTTATTATTTTAGTTTTTTAAATTGTTTTCCCTTTTTCCATTATGGAAATTTTAAAGTAAATATTAAGTATTACATATTTTATACATATACATAATACATAAGTATTACATATTTTAAATTGTATACATATTTATCGAATAATATATCGATATATCGATCATTTTTAGAGACATATCGACATATCGTTATCGAAAATTTCAAATATCGATATATTTCAAACTTATCGCCATCACTAGTCGATTTTCTTGAAAGAATCGCCCATCTCTACGTTGGATGACCACTACTTGCAGCACCCCTAGTGTGCAATATTCCTCATCAAAATATCGCTACTGGGCACAAAAGTCTCCTAATGAATTTAAACCCTCCAACGGTCCTATTTATGGAACTTTCAGGGCTGCAATTCCAATTCCGATTCCAAATCGGAATCGATTAACTGAATTGATTAATCGGATCGACCAAAATCGATTAACTGAATCGATTAATCGAATCAACCAAAATCGATTAACTGTAATAACGGTATTTTCGTGCTATTTAAGTCAATCTGAATCGAAAACATTTTTTTGGATGCCGATGCCGGTCACGATTCAAATGGTTCCGAACTGTTTTCAGACGAGATTCCGATTCCGATTCCTATTTCTTCAGAAAAAGCACGTATTCCAATTCCGATGCCGATTACTTTTGAAATAGCAGGTTCCGATTCCGAATAAAATTAATCGGAATTGCAGCCCTGAACTTAATCCTAAAAAAATAAAAAAAAACCTTACGCTTGCATGAGAAGTATCTTGGCGTCCTCCTGCCCTTGATGCATGTAAACGACAGTAGCCATCGCGACCAAAATATGAGACCTAAACCCTCCATCAGGAGCCAACCACTCCAATGTCGTTTCGTAAGACGAATAGGCTTCTTCATAAAGTCCGGCCTTAAAATACGCTAAAGCCAACTCGCACTGATTAACGACCGTCGCTCTTTTAATCCTTTTCAAGTAAGTCAACGCCTCCTCGTATTTTTTTAATTTCACCATCATCCTTCCGAAATTTAAAAGTATCATATCCATTTTGTCCGAATTACCCTCTTCGTTTTTATTTTCCTTTTCTAACGAGTGCAAAGCTTTGCAAAAGGCATCGGCGGACGAATTTCGTAAATTTTGACGCTCCAAAAGCACGCCTAACATGTTAAAAGCGCACGGGTTGTCCGTTACGGAATCCGCGTACCAAGTCAACGAATCGCAGGCGGTGGAAACGGCGTTCATATTTTTTATGCTGTAGATGTAATTTCGATCGGTTTTGTTTTTCGTTTCGAGGAGAGTTTTGCAAACCGAATTCGCATATCCTAAACTTCCTTCAAGATGGAAACCGAGTTGGGTGGAGTGTCGGAACAGATCCATTGCGTCGTGATGATCTAGTTTTTCGGCTATCAAAGCTTGCCCGATCCAGCATTGGACGTAATCATGATCGCATCTTTGGGCTTCCCCGAAGGATTGATTAGCTAATTGCAAATCACCCAGGCACAGGTATAGAGTTCCTAAATTGGTCCAAGCCTGAGCGCTGGTGTCGTTTAGCATGATTGCCTTGATGAAAGCATGTTGGGCGATCGAGTAGTTTCGAATTTCTGAAAATTAAAAAAAAAAAATTTGACGTTAAAATTTTTTAGATTAAAATCAAAGATGGCGGAGCCATTTTAAATGTTAACTTGCCACTCAGAAAGCAAATTAACTTAGCATAAGCGGTTATTATGCTTTGAACGATTTTGTTTTGCACCAAGACATTTTCTGACTTGTCGCAAGTCATCAGCTCGGCTGTCGGCAGGTCGTATGTTGTAAACAAACAAAATGGCGACTTATGTAGAATTTATATATTACCTTCTGAAGAGCTAAGCAGCCCTAACAGGTTCCAACCCTCCCAATTTCCTCCGTCCAACTGAACGCATTTTTTAACGGCAGATAGTGCTAGATTTACTGTTTCCTTTCGATTTATAAAATCTTTTTGAATTGTGACAAGAGAGCTGTATCCTACGGCCAAATCATACCACAGACCACTCATTCTCGGTGACAAAGTAATCGCTTGACAGTAGCTCCGAATCCCTAATTTTAAAATTTCCTCTTTCTTTAACTCGATTTCCGGTTTCCTGGCTTGATTCGCATCGCTGGATAACCAAGAAGCGATTTTCAAACTGCAATATTTATTTTGGAGACGGGAAAGAAGGACGCAAATATCGCCTAACAATTTCCAAACGCATATGAGATCCTTTCGCAAGGCTAAACACCTAAAAAAAAATTTAAAAAAAAAATTAGAATCGCGATTTTTGAGGAAAAAAAATTGAATATAAAATCGAAAGAGGGGTTTTTATCGGAAACTAAATCCGCTAGGGAGTTGTCGGCTGCTAGTGACGCTACGTAATTTGACCACGTGATTAATCACGTGGTGAAGTCGTGCATACATATTACATTCCCCATATTTAGCTTATGGGTATACATGCGAGCATTAAATTCACCATACATTTAACATCCCTACGAGTGGCTGCTCTGCTTTTCCCCGTAAAATGACGGCAGGCTTTGGATTGGTTCTAACATAGTCCTTTCTCATTTTAAATGATTTATTAACCAATACGAAGCCAACCGCCATTTTATCGCAACAGAAGTCGATGGCCCCTTGCGGATTTATTTAGTTTGAGATAAAAAAACTTCATCACCTCACTAAGCTGTTAACTGCTTCCTGACATAAATCCCCGGCTAGGCCATTTAAATTCTGGGTTAGGTAATGCTTTACTAAAGACAAACAGGCGTCGGCGTGTCCTTTTAATCCTGGTAAGTAATCGGGATTCCGCTGTAGAACGATTCGGAATTCATTAACCGATTCTTTATACTCTCCGATAAATTGTTTAATTGTAGCTATTTGAAGTAATGGATAAATCAACTCGTCGTCTAATTCGTTAACCCTTTGGTATGATTTCAATGCGGATGTGTAAGCTCCAGTTGCTAAATATCCGTCTCCTAAACTTTCCCATGAATTTCTAAAAAAAAAAAAAAAAAAAAAAAAATTAAAATTCTATTTAAATTCTGTTTTCAAGCCATTTTTTGAACCCCCCCCCCTTAACGTACTTCCGTAAAACTTGAATGCAACGTTTCGATATATCGATATTTTAGCACGACAAAAATACGTACTTGTCGTTAGGATCTAAGCGTACAGCCACTTTTAAACTATTCACAGCATCCTGCAATTTATTGATAGCGAGGTAATGAAGTCCTAATCTCAACCACGCCCATTTCGACCCATACGTCTGAGAAGTGGCAGTTGACAATAATTCTAAATTTAAATCCTGTAAAATTAAAAATTATTTTTTTAAAAAAAACAAAAAAGCCTTATTACATGTTTTTTAAATATAACGCCATCATTTCAGAGGAGTGGGTCGTTCACCAAAGATGCCCCTAATGTTACATTTTCGTAAGAAAAGCCTATCTTTTGATGACGGTTTAAAAAATTTCCAAAAAAATGATGACGTCATATTTGATTTTCCCCGAAACTCTAAATTCCTACCTCTTTCTTCAAAGTTCTATAAATATCGCTAAGACACATTCCGGCCTCAGCACTTTTAGAATTTAACTGAAAGGCTTTTTGATAGCATCTCCTTGCCTTATCCAAATCATGAACCATATGCCTGTAGCAATGGCCAAGGTATAAAAAATTCCAAAAGCACCACTGATTAAGTTTTGTGGATCTGAGCAAAGTCGATAAGCAAGAATTATTTTTATTTCCGTAATAAATTTTACCTAATTCCAACCAAGCTTCAAAATAATTCGGATGTTCCTCCACTAATTCTTTTAACTCTTTCTGGCACTCAGTTATGTTTTCCCTACTTTTTAGAACGAGAGCATTTAAATATTTTACGTTTTCCGAATGCTCAGCACTATTTTTTAATATTTCTAAATAATTTTTGGCTTCTTCGTAATTTTTCAGCTTTATGAGAGCTTTCACGATGTGCGGAACAAATGTCAAATCGTTCCACTTTTTATAATATTCAGCTCCTAATTTAACTGCTTCATTTAATTTCTCTTCTGAATCATCTTCAGATAAAGTCCGTATCAACCACCTTTCACATTTTAATACGTATATTTTGTTTTTGTCATTTTTTTCCAGGCATTCAAGGGCTTTCCTGGCAGAATATTCTGCATCCGGAAATTGGAAGAGAGTAATCTGGCAATGGCATAACAAATGCCATGCAAATCCAGATGATTTTACTGCTATTATTTGTTTAAAAGTATTTAATGCATTTAGAATGTCGTTAATTTGCAATTCATGAATACCTTTGCATAATAATCCTAAATATGAATCTGGGACTAGTTGCAGAAGTGAAGTATATGCTTCTTGTGGTGAAAATTCTAAGTTCTGTAAATTTTCTAAAGGTATTTCTGTATAAGCTTTACAAATCCACTCTAATGGAAATAGTTCTTTCGGATATATCACATTAAGCTTTGTTGCCTCTACAAATAGTTTTGATATGCTTTGATATTTGTAAAGTATCTTTAAGAATTTTTTGCTTAAGTCCAAATGATTTTCAATCGCTGGTTTTGAGGATAATGAATCTGATATAAAATCAAAATACTGAAACATATTAAAAAGATATAATTATCAGCACCTTTGAAATTTGAATAAGAATATAAATGTTACTTACCCGAGATAACAATTCATCAGGAATAGAAGGCAGATTTAAAATAATAGATATTAAACATTCTCTGATTACCAGTTGCTTTTCTTCATTTGATATTGTATCTAATGCAAAATCATCTAAATTAAATGAATTTCCCAAATTCACAGCCAGTTTTTCATACTTTTTCACTACTTCGGAGCATTTACTGACATCTGTTTCTAAAATTATTAGCTTTGAATATACATTAAGCAGTTCTTGTTGATATTTTCCATTATCATTTTTTTCATAAAACGAAGCTAAACCCCTCCAAGCTAAAAGTTGCTCAGGTGAAACTTCTATTGCCTTTTTAAATGCTTTTGGAGCTTCTTCAAATTGTTCTGTTTCCTGCAAAGCAGCTCCAAAAAAAACCAAAGCTAAATAATTACTTCTATCAGCTTTTAAAATCACCTAAAAATAAAAAAAAATAAAATAAACACATCTACTCTTTTTGTTGCATAAATGAAAAAATTAAATAAAAATATAAAACTACCTTGCATTGTTTAATTGCAGATTTAAAATCCTTAGCATCTAGACATTCTTTAACTTTTTTAAGGGCGGATTTAATCTCTTTTGGTTCCATTACTTTCCTATAAAGAAATAAATAAATAACAATAACATATTAATTAATTAATAAACAATATTTAATCTAAAATGTTACGATTATTATGCAGGTTTCGTACTCTCTTAAAAATTTGAGAGCATGTTCAAAGAATATTTCATTCTTTGTTCGATCGCTTAGAATAATTTTTGCAGCTTACCGTGGCAGATATATAATTTTTTTATCGCAGGTTTCTTCAATGTAATAAATTTTGTGCAAAAGAATAAGAATAACCTAACCCTACTTGGTCATTATTAATTACATTTGTCGATATTTGTAAAACGGCGACAAGAAATACCGGTAATTGCAAATGAAACCGCTAGGAGCGCTGTAAGTTTGTAGCCATTACCTCAAGGTATCTTCTCCCACGTCTAACAAAATAAAATTCTCCGACGTACGTCCTGTTCAACATAAAAATTCGTATAAAAATCTCAAAAAAATGTCGTTATTACAAACTGTCACAAGCCGAGTTGCTGGCAACTTATTAAGATGTCGTTCGACAAGCGTTCCGGCTGTTTATTATCATCCGAACGTAAGTTTTCACACCTATTACTTATTGCGTAACATTAGGGCTAATATTTTCAAAAAAAATCTGCCTTTTTTAGGTAATTGATCATTACGAAAACCCGAGAAACGTAGGGTCGTTGGATAAAAACGACAAGGACGTCGGGACCGGCTTGGTCGGAGCTCCAGCTTGCGGAGACGTAATGAAACTTCAAATCAAAGTCGACGAAAACGGAAAGATAATTGATGCAAAGTTTAAAACGTTCGGTTGCGGTTCAGCAATTGCATCCAGTTCTTTGGCTACTGAATGGGTTAAAGGAAAGACTGTAAGCATTTTATATTTCATGACTCCATAAAATTGCATTTGACCTAATAATCATACTTACTTATTTAATTCCAGGTGGATGAAGCTTTAAAACTTAAGAACACAGATATTGCTAAAGAATTGTCATTACCTCCAGTTAAGCTCCACTGTTCCATGTTGGCTGAAGATGCAATAAAGGCTGCATTATCTGATTATAGAATCAAGCAGAGTGCTCTGAAAAAGGAAAAAGAAGTTGAAGAAAAAAATCCAAATGAAAAAAAATAATCGAAATAACAAAAACTTTTTTTTGGATAGGCAGTTTTAAATTTATGAAGATCAATCCTAAATTTATTTTTAAGGCTACATGAGTGATAAAAGTGGATATGGTTGAATGGATGGAAGTAACCTTTGAAAGTAAAATTAGAATATCATTTAAATTTTCAGACTGATAAAAAAATTATTTTGTTTAGATTCATGTATTTAAAATAATGTAAGCTGAAACTTGATCAAAAACTTGATAAGTTGAAAACGGAGGAATTTTATTTTGTTGATTATTTCTTGTAAGAATGTAAATAATGAAAATAAAGGAATGAGAAAATGAATGAATTTTTTTTTTTTTAAAGTTTGACTTCCCAGAATGAAATGAACGACTGTTGGGTCAATCAACACAATTTGGAAAAAAGTTGTGGGAAAACTTTCCAGATAACTAGGAACTTCTAGGAACAAAAAATGTGTACTTACGAAAAGTATGGGAAGATACACGAACAAGCAATTTTTTTTACAAAAAAAACTTTTATCTTTGATCAAACACTTCTGCTTGCATGGTTCAGTTAAAGATCTTGTAAGTGAATATTTTATTTCTAAAGGAAGACTGGTAATTACAGGTGAGACTATATCTACTACATACAACAGTCTGTTGGAAGAGGGTGTGCAGTTACAAAATTTTGTTTAAATTAAAACATTTTACTATACAAAACTTACCTTCCGATAAAAAAAAAAATTGATTAATGCTGGAACGCTTGTTCCAGCACTGATTCAATTTCTTACTGATCAATTAACTTTTAAACAAGATATGAAAAGAAAGTAGGGAAAATTTTTTTTCACTAAGCTGCGTCGCATGTTTTTCTCGGGTAGCCAATGAAAATCGTCAATTTGAAAAATTTAGGTTCCTTTGGTTACAAATTGTTTTATTCCACTGGCTGCTCGAAAAGGACGTGCAGCGCCAACTAGCGACGAAAAAAATTTTCCTGCGGTCGGGAAAAGGCATTTTTAAATTTAATTTAAAAAAAAAAAAAATACGGGACACTTTGATTTGGAATTTTTTTTATCTTTTTTATCAAAAAAATAGATTTTTTATATAATTATATCTTTTTAAATAATGTAAGGCCTTTACAAGTTTTGGCATTGAAAATTTACTAACGTAACCTACTTTGCACCTTTAATTACATGAAGTATTGGTAGTATGATCAAAAAAAAATAAGAAATTAAACAAATTCGATCAAAAATGAAGTCATTAAATATTGAACTTGGATAAGCTTGATAAAGAGCCTAGGCTTTCCATTCCTTGAACAGCAGTTTGTTCGACATAAATATTACAACTTCATGTGCTACAAGCACTCTTAAGAAAACGAGTACCAAAAGAACATTCAAAAATTTTTTTATTACAATAGCTTAAATCATTCCTATAACACCTAAATAAACTTCATTTGAAGACGAAGAAAAATAACATTCAGAAACAGTTCTTTATTTTTAAATGTCAATGAAGAACTTGCAACTTATTACCTAAGACATATGAACCACAAAAATTACCTAAAGGTCGACATGACATTTTCACCAGCGCTCCAGACGGCGAAAATGCGAAGTAAAATTTTAAATTTACTATTTTTTCTATTATTACAATCGGGAAATTTCTTGTGTTTCTGTTTTCAGTTACCCTAATTCGAATTTCGCAAAAGAACTTTATAAGCTAAGCATCTATAAAAATTATTTATAAATTTATTTCAAAATGAAAAAATATTTCATTAATTTTTTCGGGGAACATCCAATTTGAATTTCTTGTTTTGTCCTGTTTTATAGATTGAAAACTGGTTTTCAAAACCTTCAACAATCTGTTTAACTTGTTTTTACTGTCGTATGCAACAGTAATATTATTTTCCATTTCGAACCACATAATGTTTAGGAAAGGTAGCCATGTGATTTCTCTTTTTACTAAGCTTATCAAGCTCACATTTTCAGTTTCACTAAACAGTAAAAAAAAAAACTATTTCGATTATTGAAAAGAAAAAAAAAAAAACTTAATTTTTCAATAAGTGATCACTTTATATCATGGATATCATATTTGCTACATTACATTATATGGTTTGTATTGTAATTCAATAACTAACCTTGTTTCATCATGAAAAGAAAAAAAAAATGAAACCGATTACTGATCATGCAATTAAATCGCAATAACCCCAAATAATTTCATTTTCTGGAAAATGTGTCACTCTAAATTTGAATAAATTAACAAACTTTAAATCTTTCAATAACACTTAGTTCATAAATAAAAATAACAATAAAAAGAAAAATAAGAATAAGAATGAGAATAAAATGCTTCTTAGAAAAATTTAAGTGGCCTCAGCATGTCTTTTTTCCTAGGAATCGCCCTCATTCCAAATAGTTCTTTTTTTTTTTTCATGTTTTGCAAATTCTATACAAAATATAAAATTTAAATAAAACAAATTTCACAATAACCATTTTTTTGAGAGGTCTTTACAATATATTACATTTTTTTCTAGGAGTCATATCATTTTTTGGCGCCTTATTTTCAATTAAACTGAGTCAATTTACATGGTGCCTTGAAATAAACTGAGAGCCTAATAATTTTGTATCAAAAGAAAAAGTAAAAAAAGAAACGAAAACAGGAAAGAAACATAAATTTCGACGAAAAAACGAAAAATTAAATTAAATTAAAAAAAAAAACACTCATGAACATAGAAAAATAATGCCTAATTTTTAAACGCGAAAGACACAAAAAAAAAAAAAAAAAAAAAAAAAAGAAAAATTTTAGTCAAACTAGAAAAATTTTTTTCGGTGTAAACCGCCTAGCAGTCCAATCAGTTTAAACAAAAAAAGATGATTGAAATCAATCTACTCATAATGGTAAAAAATTTTCATAATTCAAAATTTAAAAGCTTCATCACTTGCTTCACCTTTTTCCTGCAAAGAGGACAACCCCCTGTGCTGTACCAAGACGTCTTAGCACATTGGTAACACCCATACAAATGAACACTGTTCCCATGAAGAAATAACCCGTTTCTCTTTTTTTCACAGCATATCTCACACATATTTTTATCTTCAATTGAAACATCAGAATTAGTCCTTTTAGGGCTTTTCCCTACAGAATTCTCAGTTTCTCCCGGGGACGAACTAATTCCTGAGTCCTGGCTACTTGGTATATTTTCGGAGCTAGTACCCGGGGTTGCGTCACTACTTTCCCCACTTAACCCTTTCCCTATTAAAGTAATTTTCCTTTTCCTCCTCTTCGGCCTTGGAGGGAAGAAAGATTTTTTAAGTTTATAACACTTTGAACAATATGGATAGTTCGTATCTTTTTCATTAGTCATACACATTTGGCACTTAAAGAAATCTAAATAATCAGACCTCGGCAACCCCGGGTCTACATCGGAATTGCTTGTGGGAGAAGTTGAATTCTCCTCACTCGAATCGGCAAGGCCGATATCGAGATTATTTTCCAGTACAGCCCCCATCACAGCTGCGCCTAAATCAGCGATTTCCTGAAATTTTTTATGTGTTATTTAAATAATAATTACTATGGAGCCAAGATCGCCAAGATGACTGAATTTGCAAAATGTGTTAACTTACACAGGGTGGTTAAAAAAAAAAAATAATACTATTTGGCCAAAAGAACACCGCACACCAGAATAGGGAAATAGGTTTCAGTTAAGTATGTTGTTTATACTGTATTTAGTAACAAGTTTGTTTACAAACATAAACAACAAATATAAAAATCATACTTAACCGAAACCGATTTCCCAATTATGGTGTGCGGTGTTCTTTTTTTCTTTTTTATCTTCAAGAGTTTTCATACACTTACTAAATACTTTTTAGCTTACTGAGCCAATTTTAAAATACATTATACAACCAAATTTTGACCAAAAATGCAGAATTTTCCATTTTAAACCACCCACCACTGATCTAGGAAGTTATTAAAATTTAAAATTTATTTTTAAAAAATTTTCATAATCCACCAAATCAGTTATTAGTCTTTACACCTATTATGCAAATTAAGCTATCTCTTGATTTCACAAGTTGAAACTTGAGATCACATTGTTATTTATTTTTCTTCTGACTAACCCTTTAAATATGTGTTAGATTATTTTAACAGATAACAATTCCAGTACTTAAAACAGATCACAAAATATATTTATATATTCATGTATGGCCAAAAATATTTGGCTTTATTATTTTCAGCTTTGAGTTACCAAGACATACAAAAAAAAAAAAAAGGAAATTTATTTATTGCATGATTACCTACATATGGAATTTGTAAGGCTGTAATAAGCACTGGATTTATTCTTCTGAATTTAAATCATAAATTTCAATAATATTTACCTCAATTTCAGATTCTTCTGAAGTGCTAAGGACAAACTTTCTCCTAAGGATACCTCCTTCATCCTCCATTACAGATGAGGAGTCAGATGTATCCTCTGTATCATTGGCAAAATCCGTAGATTTGTCCTGGACACTCAGTATAGATTCGGTATCCGATGATTCCTGAGGATCCCAGTCTTCTAATTTTATTCTTTTGAATGCAGCAGCAGAGGTGCATGCTTCTCCTATTCCAAAGCTTCGCTTCATCATTTCTGCTGGAAAAAAAAAAAAAATTAAGATTATTTTAAAAAAACTGTTTAAATAATCCCTTAATACAATCTGAAATATATTACTGTTAACAGAAAAAGAATTGAACAATCCATCATAAAAACCTACAATATAACCAGTGCTTCCAATGCCACCAAAAAAAATTCAATAATAAACAACTTCTTCAAAATCCGTTAAATCCATTCATTTAAAAAGGCCTATGACGTATGTCACACTAACAAGTCTATACATGAATGGTCTTACAGCATTCTCAATAAAACCCCGTTTATTTATTTCACTTTGTTTCATAAAATATCGTAACAAACGTAAGAGATTTATAAACGTTACAATCTCCTATACAACAATTAGATTATTTTCCCCAAAAGCAAGAATCAATATTTTAAATAAACTTATTTACCTTTATATTATAAATTAATAAAATTCCTTCAGGTCGAGGAGGCTTATGTTGCTTCTTGAGTGTGACGTCACGAAACAATTTTAACGCCTTATTGGAATCTATCAAGACAAAAATGCGACAAGTGGTGCAATGTTGCACGTTATTTTCCTCAATGCCTATTATTAACTAACGTTAAAAGCCATGCGAGAAATCCAAAATGGTGTCACCTGTCGAATGGACATCAAAATAGGTTTAAAAAAAAGAAATTTCCGTATTTTCGGGGCCCTTTTGATGGTATTCTAACCTAACCTTGAAATTGTATTTGTTGTAAATAGGAATATTAAACTCTGCAATCATGTCGCTTTCAATGAGTATTAATTTTGTTAGAATTATATCCAGTGTATCTAAAAGTAAAATAGCGTATAGTCAGACCAGAGGATTTAGAAAAATACCAGAATTCGAAGGCGGTATCAAATATCATGGGTTTACTTATCATCCGAGGTACATTATTTAATTATAAATTTTAAAGTTTCAAAACTTTTAATCAATGATTACTTTACAGATTTCCGGATCAGAAAGATCCGCCTTATGAGCCAACTAAATTGTTCTTAGTAGAAAGAATTAAACCCAATCACCACATAAATCGTGTAGAAAAGGCTGCTTTAGAACTGTTTGATATTTGCGGAGAAGTAAGTATAAAATTATATAAAATAATGATGTACAACCCTTCTCATTTGTTTTCTTGTACTTTTTAGAAAAAATATGGTGGCCATATTAGTGTTGTAAAAAACACACCACAAAATAATGCTGAGCTATGGAAAATTAAGCACCTGATAAAAATCACACCTATTAAACTTGTGAATGGGTTACCAGAAGATGGAGATTTATCAGGATGCTGGTTAAAAGAAAATGGTGAATTTATAATATCTCCTAAGTTGAAGATAGATGAAGAAAGAGTTAAATCTAGTTATGCCTTTAAAAATGATCCAGTGAAATTAGACAGAGACACAATGAAGAAACAACTTCGATTACAATGGATAGGCCCTTTTGGTGGAGCTGTTGATAATGATTGGTGAACAATAAGTCTTTTTTTAGCCATTAAAAATATTTATATAATATAAAAAAACATTTTCTGAAATAATTACCTGAAATGATTCAAATATTGAAGCATCAGGGGCAGTTTAGATTGTAAATCAGACAAAAAAAAAAACCTCAAATATAACAATTTGAAATCACAAAAATAGGAAAAATAAATAATCAGTAGATTTCCGGATTTCCGTCGGTTAAAAAAAAAAATCACTTTTAGCAGAATATTAATTACTGTTGAACTGCTGCTGTAGCTGCAATACTTGGACTATTGATAACTTCTCCTAGACTCTCCAACAATTCCTTCCTATAATCATCAAAGTCTCCATCAACTTCATTAATCGTCTGGTCTTCTATAACCCAGAGCACGCACTCAGTTTCTCGAATAAGCCGTTCGTCGTGAGAAACGATTATGACACCACCTTTATAACTGTTTATTGCGTCGGCTAAAGCGTCAATAGATTCGATATCTAAATTATTGGTCGGTTCATCCTGAAAAATAATAATTATGTTTAATTAATTTCTTAAACTAAGTACAAAGGCTGGTAACTTTCATTCTTTAAAAATTGTTAACTTACGAGGATGACGACGTCGGGAGCATTTAAACACAATTCAGCTAAAGCAACTCGAGCTTTCTGGCCACCGGATAAATCTTTCATTTTGATCGTATGAGCGTGACTCGCTAATCCAAATGTACCTAATTGTTTCCTAGCTTTTTCGTACGGTAAATCGAATAAACGCATCAGATATTCGGAAGGCGTTTCCTCTGCTGTTAAATGCTCTCCTGAATGCTGGTCGAATCTTCCGATTTTCTGAAAAAATTAAAAAAAGGAAAATTAATAATCTAATCGAGATTAATGGTTACTGCTAGTGGATAAATTGCAAATTATCAGGGAAAGAAATGCATTCGTGTTTAAAATTTAGCTGGGAACACATTCTAAACGAGGAATGTCATCTTTTTAGAAGAAAAATTTGTGACACCTTGAAAATTATTTAAGCGGCAATTACTGTTAGTTTGTCCAATTTTGTTTCTGATTTCAAAGTCGGGATTGAACCGGCGTTCGCGTACCCAAAAGCATTGCGAACCAGTGACCTTGAAATCGAAGCTTCTGGCGGTTTTTTGTGGTCAAGTAACGCTGTCAAAATTACTTACAAGACGGTGGTTTTTCTTGACTTCTCCCCTGAGCGGCGTTAAATCACCAACCAAAAGTTTGAGGAAAGTAGATTTCCCAACTCCATTAGGACCCACAATTGCTACTCTGGACGATAAATCAATGCCGAATTCGACATTCACAAATAACGGCTTTTGGTCAGGGTAAGCAAACGTTACATCTGAAATTAAAAAATGAAAAAACAAATTGACATTTCGTATTTCAATACACTGCAGTGTACGCCAGTGTACTGGCGGAAAAATTTAAAACTGGAGTAGGACCAATGCTCATCACAAAAGCATTTAGGTTAAAATTATTTTTAAAGACTGTTTTTTTTCTCTTTTTTGGTCCACTGCACATTGTTAGTAATTAACATGATCTTATACTAACTGTAAAGTCCCAAAATTGGAGGCTGTAACGGCGCTGGATCCGGGAACGAAAATTTAACAATATAATCCTTAGGCTTCTGCAATAGTTCCACAGGAGCTTCATCTTCGTCATTCTTTTGCATCTTAGTTCGGTTTTTCTCCTGTTTTCTTGTGAGGGCTTCTTTCGTTTTCTTTTCCTGCAATGGATGGAAAAAAAAATTTTATTACAGCTCAAAAGTCAAAAATCCTAAATTCTAAATATCCTCCAACACAAAAATCTCATTTTTATTTCCAAAAACCCTATCACTTGAACCCCAACTTTATTTTAAAAAAACTTACAGCTGCTTTTTTTGATTGTCCATGAGCCTTCAATTCCTTTATCTTCTTCTCCTGCTTCTCATATTCCTTCAACATTTCTTTTCGCTTTTGACCAAACATTTTCTTAAACGAACTATAATTTCCTTTATAATAAAATAATTTTTGTTGATCTAGATGAATGATTTCGTTACAAACATTATCTAAGAAACTTTGATCGTGAGACACCACCAACAATGTCTTCTTCCATCCTTGTAAATAGCTGAAACAAACATACTTTTTTAACGATTGCAATTTTAAAACCAAATCAGCACAAGAACTGTCAATACTTACTTATCAAGCCAAATAACAGCATTCAAATCCAAGTGATTTGTAGGTTCATCAAGAAGCAACAAAGTAGGTTCGACAAACAAAGCTCTAGCCAAGGAAACCCTCATTCTCCAACCTCCTGAAAAGTTTTTTGTTGCTCTATCCTGCATTCCCTTTGAGAATCCCAAACCAGCTAAAATTCTTCTAGCCCTGGGTTCAGCTGAATCAGCACCTATTGCTTTTAACTCCTCATAAACTGCATTTAGTCTATCCTGGTTTTCATCACTAAGATTTCCCTTTTCTTGTTCAAGTTCTAATTTTTTACATTCGGCTAAGAGTTCCGTGCGCTTAACGTCCGCTTTCAAAACCGTGTCGACAGCTGACGTATCGTCTGCCACGACTTCTTGCTCGCAATACAAAACGTCTATATTAGGAGGAATCGCAAATGCTCTATTTGCTATATGCCTGAGTAAAGTAGTTTTTCCATAACCATTGGGGCCTACCAAACCGTAACGTCTACCATTGGCAATTAATAAATTAGCATTTACAAATAAATCTTTCCCTTTGGCAGATATGTTAAAATTTTCTACTTTAATATCGACTGCATTCTCCAAGGCTTGCAACTGTCCAGCAGTTTTATGAGCTTGGGAAACTGTAAAATTACTATCTAAAGAGCTGTGACCTTGTCCTCCCTTTTTTGTCATTAATTCCATTTGCTTCTCGTATTCTTGTTGCTTTTTCAATTTTTTCTTTTCCTTATGAGTTAATTTTTTCAAGTCGGACTTTTCTTCAGTCTGATTGACTTCATTCTCTTCAGATTTTTCTGGAGTTTCATCTTCTTCTTGAAGGTCCATTTCTTGATCTTCAACTTCATCTACAATTTTGGCTGGATTGCTTTTTGAAGACTTTTTCTTATCAACTGTAAGTTCTTGTAAATTTTCGGCTAAGGCATCAACATCCACATTCTTCTTATTCTTTGCGTTCTTCACATTTTTTTTCTCAACATCATTGTTGGAGGGTTTAGGTTTCTTGAATTGATCACTACCTGATGATTTTTCTTCCTCCTCATCATCACTTTCATTATAATTTACTTTATCCACCTTTTTAGCTTGAGATCGAGTCACCATCCTCTTCTCAGTTTCATCAACACTATTTTTTTGAACATTTTTGTCTTGCTTTTCCTTCTTATTTAGGTCTTCCTCTTCAACTTTTTTTTTACCTTTACCTTTTTTAGCTGGTTTTGCAATTTCAACCTCATCATCACTTCCTCCCTTATTTAAATCAAGCAAAACTTTATCCTCTTCCTTATCGCTCCAATCATCATCTTTCTTTTTATTTTTACCTTTTTTCTGTTCTTTTTTAACTGGTTTTGCAATTTCAACCTCATCATCACTTCCTCCCTTATTTAAATCAAGCATAACTTTATCCTCTTCCTTATCACTCCAATCGTCATCCTTTTTCTTTGCTTTACCTTTTGGTTTCTTTTGGGCTTTACCTACAGGCTTTGCTTTTTCTTCCTCTTCATCTTCACTACCTCCTTTATTTAAATCCGGGACAACTTTATCATCGTCATCGCTCCAATCATCGTCTTTTTTCTTGCCTTTTCCCTTTGCTTTCTTCTGAGCTTTTGGTTGCGCTTTAACTGCGTTTTCAACAGCTTTCGGCTTCTCTTCTTCCTCATCATCGCTGTCGTCTTTTCCTTTTTTACCCTTCTTCTTTCCTTTCACCGGTTTTGGCACATCCTCGTTATCGGAATCTTCCTCCTTTTTACCTTTACCTTTTTTCTGATTTTTCTTCGTTTTCGAGGTTAGGTTTTCACCGTCATCTCCGCCACCAGTCGCAGTGCTAATTTCCTCTTCTTCTCCGTCACCGGGTTTCTTATTTCCTTTGGTTTTTTTCGGCATTTTAATAATTTAAAAATAACTAACTAGTAATATTACACAACAAACTTCAACAAGTAACATATGTGTCAATGCAGGAGCAGGATACTCATATAACGAATTCGAAAAAAAAGAAGTGTCGCTATATTTGCATGACATGAAAACCATGTGGCGACTAAAAGTCCTCAACCAAGCAAATTACGACACACACCTTTAATTTTTTTTCCCTGCAATGATTCCCTTATGGTATCATATACAAAATGGCGCCTAGTTGTCATGCTTGGTTAATGCTGAGTAGACAAGGTCTCCAACCCACAGATTTTACAAAAGGGCCCCGAAACAAAGACCCTGATTAAAAAAATAAATTCTAGACATTTAACATTTTCCGTGAATTTTAACTTAAAAACACCGGTTTGGCTTTAATTTAATTAAGATAAAAGAATATTTTAAAATTATAATCACGTTAAAACATGACTGATTTAATTTCGAACAATTTACATCAACTGTCATTTCATAACTTCTGCGCCTAGGCTTATAAATCATATGATTCTTTAACGGATGAGCTGCAATTGATAATCTTTTCTATGTTGCAATTTTAATATTAATCATTTTTTATAAAGAAAACGAAACAAAGAAAGATATCGAAAGGAGTTAGAAATCGACGTATTTAATTTTTTACGACAGATGACATTGACTTTTTATGGGAGTAGAAAAAAAGAAGAAAGACAAAAAAAAAAGTTGAAAATAATTTGGCCTTGCCCAGTAATGGTCCAGGTGGATTCAAGGCCGTGAAGCCTAAGGTATGCAAAATTTCATTGTCAGATTTGTTTTAAACTTATTAGTGAATGGTTTTGTTGATTAGGATTTTGTTTTCCCTTTTTTGTATGTACATGTAATAAGTGACAATAGGTATCTAATTGGTGAAGCATACAGACATAATTATATCACTAGTTATTGTTTATTTTCTTTTTAGGTAAGATGTGATTCGATAAATGGATAATTTACCAGTTGAAGTTATTTCTCACATTCTTGAGTGCCTGCAATCGCTGGGAGATAGAAAAGCAGCCAGTTTAGTTTGTCGACTGTGGTATGAAGCTTACCAGAATCCAGTTTTTAGAAACAATGAAGTGGTGCATGTTACTGCAGATGACAGATTTCAAACGCTTTTAAATTTAAGAAACTTCGACAGAAAGTATTTACATTTTGTGATCAAAGAAATAGATATAACTGAAACGAGTATTAAATTCTGGCAAAGATACGGGCCGAACATCAGAACACTATCGATACTAAACTGTGATATAAGAGAGAAAACATTTATAAATGTTATTTTACAATGTGAAAATTTGGAATCCCTGTGCATACAAAATTGCAGGGAATTGTTGATGTCAGGGAGGTTATTCGAGGATGAAAAAATACGAAACGTCCTTCAGGAAAAGTTATCCTCGTTGAAAAGTTTAAATTTAAGTTACAATCGATATTTATCTGACGCGATATTTTTGAAATTCATTGCGATATGCCCAAACGTAACGAAATTATTATTAGCAGGATGTCAAATTTCCTTCCATTCGGGACTGTACAAAAAATATTATCCTTCGGGGCAGTACGCACCTTCCGAAAGCGTAATCACATTCCCCACCATATTGGAATACGTAAAAAAAAATTCCAATCAACTCAAATACCTCTCCTTCACGGACACGTTCATCGACAGCGCCGCCGTATGTTATTTATCCGAAATTAGAGATTTATCCCTGCAAAAGCTACACCTAAGAGCATGTCAGCAATTATCCAACGAAGGGATCGTGAAATTAACGGGATATCAAAAATCCCTGACGGAATTGGACGTGGGATTATGTCCGCGGGTTACGGACGCGTCTCTATTGGCCATCTGCTCCGGATTAACCAATTTAAAATCTCTCTCGGTTCAACGGTGTAGAGCGGTCACGGATTTGGGAATATCCGACCTTTGGAAATTGGATAAGCTAATCAGCCTCAACATATCGGAATGCGAATTAATTCAGGGTCAGGGTATCCTCAAAGGTCTTTGCCAAAAACCGAATTTAAAATTCAAAGAATTACGCTTAAGTCATTTGGGGAATATTTCCGACGATATTGTGATACGCATCGCGGAATCTCTACCGAATTTAATCGTTTTGGATCTTGGTTTTTGTTACAACGCAGTCACGGACCGATCAGTTCAATCCATATTATCCAACATTCGCTACCTTCGAACTTTAAATTTAATGATGTGCGAAAAAGTGACCGACAGCGGATTAACCGGCATGGGATTAAAATTAATCCCGTCGAAAATCAACGACTCTAAATCGGAGTTGAATTTGAAAATGCCTCTCGGGAGTAAAGCGGAAATCGAAATCCGTAGGGATGCCAAATTGAAACAGGGGGTCATGGAAATGTGCGAAAACGATTATTTGGGTTCGGATTTTTCCGGATTTTCCTTGAAAAATTTAAAGGGTTTACAAGAATTAAATCTCTCCGGTTGTAATCGAGTTAGTGACGTAAGTTTAAAACACGCTTTCCATTTGAACGAGCTGAAAAATTTGGAGCTGAGCTATTGCCAGCAAATAACCGAAGAGGGATTGATATTTATATCGAAAAATAACAAATCCATCGAGTCCCTCAATTTGGATTTTTGCCACAATGTAAATAACGAAGGGGTTTGTCACGTTGTCGAAAATTTAAAACGTTTACAAACGTTCATAGTCGGCAGCAATCAAATCACGGATAAAGTAGCCAAAGCCATATCCAAATACGCCAAAGAGTTGACCTATCTGGATATTAGACACTGCGATCAGGTCTCTTCTGTCGCAGTTAATGAAATTATCAAAAGTCTTCCTCGTTTGCAAAATTTTCATTTTTCTAATTCGAAATCCGATGACGTCCAACAACTTCCTGTGCCACCACCTCCGATCGGGCTGTGGTTAAAGAATGATGACCTGGAGTGATTTTTTAGGTTTCTTTTATTTTTTTTTCGTTCGACTGTGATAACGCTTTTTTTTTATTCAATTTTAGTAATTTATAACTGTTAAGTAAAATGTAGGCTTAAAAGGAAACGTGCCGCCCCCCCCCCCTTGAAAAAAAAAAAATGTTGTGATTAGGACCCTCTTCTCCGACTTTTATTCTCCGGTCAAAATTAAATCCTTTTGGACTTTAAAATTTTTTTCAATTTTATTTTTATTTTTAAGGCTAGACATCAGTGAATACCGGAAGGAATGGTTTATTATGTGAAATGCTCGATTGGCAGGGATGAAATCCAAATTTTAGGTATCCAACGAACTTCTTTGACTTATTCTTGTATTTTTAGTACGAGTTTCAACTCGATTCAAGTAAATTAATAGAAACCCAGAAAACAATATCAAAGCTGTTAGGCCCCATGTTTTTTTGAAATTGTCTTTCGGCTGCATATCCAATTCAGACAAGTTGATAAACATTATAGCCAAGGGGGGGAGGGGGGGGGGGGTTGCAATCCAAAAGTGCCCCCTGGCCTTTTTTGAAGAAAAAGAAAATAAAATTGATTATTGCAAAATAGGGATTAGGAAATAAAAATTTTAAGATATAATTGTTTGTTGAATTAATTAAAAGTAAATATCATATTAGTCACAAAGCCCAAATCCAAGTATTAACGTTTATTTTAAAAAATAAAAAGAATAGTTTTCAACAAAAAAGTTGTGAGACGGACGAGTGCCCCCCCTAGGTTTTGAGCATGGGAGGATCTAGAATTTTTTTCTAGGAGGGCTAAGAATAGGGAAAAAAATTTTCTAGGGGGGGGGGGGCTGACCCTATTCAGGCCAAACAATTTTCAAAATTCTAGTGGGGGCTATTCTGCTTCCTGAAGGGTGCTAGCCCCCTTAGATCCGCCCGTCGCTTTGAGTCTGGCTAGGGGGCTGAAGTTGGAACTTGCAATAAAAATTCCAGGATACAACATCGTCAGATACCTGAAATATGAATTTCTCTTCCAGTATTTACTTCCCGCTAATTCCTTCCTGTATTCGCTAAAGTCTACTCCTAAAAAACAAAAATAATTGATCTGCAATTTTCGGTTGTGAAAAAGCCTCATTTTCAGGCTAATGTTGTAACATTTTACCTTCGGTATTCCGGAAAATTTACCCCCATAATTTTATTTTCTATTATTTTTTATTAATTTCCATTATTTTTAGTTCTCCTAAAAAACCTAAAAAACTTCAAAAATTCTTGTGGAACCGTGTCACGAGTTTAAACCTATAAAAAAGCGCCTACCAAATTTTAGTATAGGCAACCCGCATTACACCCATGCAATGCAAAATATCGCATAAAATTTTTTTTTTTTTTTTCCGTGAAGTAATCGAGGAGAGTGTCTTATGGGATTGGATTTCAAATCATGAAATAGTGATGGCGATAAGTCTGAAATATATCGATATTTGAAATTTTCCGGTAACGATATGTCGATATATTTATCGATAAATCCGATATTTTCCTTTTCAGTTAAAAAACTGCCCATAGAACATATCATTTTTGTTTTTTAATTCCTAATAACTTTAAATAATTTCGTATTTTAAAAAACTTTATTTCTGTACTGGTTGTTTTTATTTTTTACCGTATTTCCAATACGGGTAAACAAAAAAGGTATGTAAAATAACTTCAAACTCTTAAAATAATTCATTAAAATCGGAGAAAGATTAAAAAACGAAAATATACCAAATCGGTATATATATACGTAAATTTATACCAAGGTATTCATAAAAAATAAATATACGGTATATTTCCTATATCTGCACACCGGAAAAAAAGAATACAATAAAAGGACATCACTTATAACAGCGTAAATGAAGTCGGCCGTGACAAAATATTAATTAATTTAATAATAAAATTTAAAATTAATTCATTTAAAATTAAGGAAAGCAGAAAAAAAAATCGAGAGTTAAAAAACTTATCGAAATTAATTATCCGAATAAAAATTATACCTATCATTATACATCGATACATCGAACTCCACATTATCGGAAAAAATATCTATAAATTTCCTCAGGGCTGCGGTGCTGTTTAGAATTTAATCGGGATCGAATCCTAATCGGAATCAGTAAACTGAAAATCAAAATGGAATCGGAATCGGAATCATCAAGTAATTTTCGTTATTTGGAATCGGAATCTGAATCGGAATCAGCATCTTCGATGGTAATGTATATGAGAATCGGAACCGTCATCTAAAAAAAAAAAAAATCTCAATAGGAATCGGAATCGGCATCTTCGATGGGAAAATAAATCGGAAATGGGAAATCGAAATCGGAAACAGGGTCTAAAAAAATAATTGCAATAAGAACCTGAATAAGTACCTTCCATGATAAAATAAATCGGAATCGAAATCGAGAACTAAAAAATTTTTTTTATGAAATTTAAAGTAACAATTACAATTAATAATTTTAATTATTAAAATGAATAGACAATACGGTAATTCATATTTTATTTTTAATAAAAAACGTATTAATAAAAATAATATTTAATAAAACACCTGTTAGAATCGGAATCGGAATTTTTTCGATTTTTTGGCCATGGGAATCGGAATCGGAATCGGAATCAGCACCGCTTTAATAAAAAACGTATTGGATTCGGAATCGGAATCGGAATCGGAATCTCTCGATTTTTTTTGGCCATGGGAATCGGAACCGGAATCGGCACCGCGTTTCAAAATGGTGGAGAATCTAGGGAAACGGCATCGGAAACGGAAACGGCACCGCACCCCTGATTTATGGCCATCACTATCATGAAATGATAGAATTTTTAGACAGGAAATCCAATATGGCGCTGAAAATCAAATTAATATTTAAGGCTCCGCCATGTTGGATTTTAATCGAATGCATAACTCAAATTCTGATTGAAATCAGCATTCAGCACATTCGTGGTGCTAGTAGTAAAACTGGAAACGTAAGCTGTTAAGCCGAGCTGTCCAACCCAGTGAAAGTTTTTAGTCTCAAGTTTTGACCCGAGAATAAAGTCAGAGAGCGCCGTTAATTCTCTCCCTAACAAAAACGAAACAATTAGCACTGCCGAGTGCGTATCCATGCATCACCCACATTATAATTTTGAATGGGATCTCAAAGACTGGTTGCATCTTTAAAATATTCGAAGCTTCAATTTAAACAAAAAAGAAAAAAAAGTTGATAATTAAAAATGATTTTTAAATCCTTTAAGATCATTAAAAAAAATTCCTACATTAATTAGTCATGATTTTACATCTTAATGAACCCACTTTATAATTCATTAAGACATTTTAGAAAAACCAAGTAAATCCTAAATCCAAAAACTTTGTTAACCCTTTACAAATCAGTATTCGTTTTATTTCATTTTTTTTCTTTTGTACAGTTTTAAAATTTTTAGAAAAATAAAAAACGAATTTTAGTTTTAGGCATAACGACCAGTTCCTTTTGACAAACGCTAGCCGTTTGTTTCTTTTTTTTTTAAATTATGTTCTTACAAAATTTAATCGCTTGTTTATAATCAGGGCTTTGTTCTAAATTGATAATTATTAACCAAATTCGTCTAAAATTGCCTGAATTGTTAAAAAAAAAAAAAATATTGTAACGAAATTTACATTTAAGTACTTAAGAAATAAATATAAATTATTCTCATGTTATTGATTTCGGAAAAGTTTTATAAAATGTTGCGAAACCCGGTTAAAAAAATTAAGAAGTACAAACTAACGTTTCAAATGCTTTTTAAAAAAATTATATATAAAAATAAAATTCATTGTTCTTATATCTTTTTTTTTTTTTTTAAACTTTTAAATTATTAAATTTTTTAGTAAAACTTTAAATGAAAAATATGCGACAGGTTAGACTCGAAGCAGCATCGTCCGAAAAAAACATGATAACAAGCAGACACGGACTGGATTCGCCGGGAAGCACGTCGCACCGTTATGTCATGCTAAAGGAAGAAAAAAAAAAGGGGGGGCAAACGATAAAAAACCGGGAGGGCTCGTCAGCTACCTGCAAAGAAGCTGCTGTGGTGTCCACATATTCAGCACCCCCCTCCCCCCTCAAGAACATATTCTCTGCGGCTAATGCTGCTTCCAGTCTCGTTTGTATCATATTGTTTCCCTTTAAAGTTTAAAACCAATCTCATTTGTTCTGGAAAGTGTGTAAAATACACTTTTTTTATGGTTTTAAAAATAAAATAACAATTTTTAAAAAAAATTTTTTAAAATATATATTTTAAAATTTATTACCTTTTATTTCTTTCGATTTCCTTGACGATCTCTTCCCCCATGTATTTGAAATCTTCTATGGCCATTTCCTCGTTGAATATTAATTTTTTTTTCCTTTCGTCGAATCTCCGGCAAGGGAGATCCGGGACTTTAAAATCCTTGGGTTCGAGTGCGTCCGGTTTCCATACGACTCCGATAACGGATCCTCCGTAATAATCATGAAAAAACAAAGCGAACTCTCCAAAGGTTTCCTGTAGGAAAAATTCGAAAAAAAAAAAATTATTTAAGAATCTTTTAGCAACCATTTAAAAAAAAAGAAAAAGAACAAAGAAATTCTTTTCATATCATTGCCGGTGTGATGGGTTGAAGAAACTAGAAAGTTCCAGGCAGACATGCATTGTAATGTTAAAAATATTAAAATCAACACAAAAAAAGAAGTAACGTACAATATTTCTTTCTGCAAAAATGAAAGTAATTTTGTTAAAAATAAGTGAAGCATAAAAATATTTATTGTCAAGGACATAGACCCTTCTCGAACAACCCTGTTATATTGTCCTGAGGTTCAGTGACATCAAAAATGTTCGATAATGTTCTATGATGCTCTTTTTTTCCCCGTAATGATCCAGAAGTTCAAGGTCTACGACCTTTTTATATTTTTTTGATTTCCGCACCGCATTTGTAAATTCGTCACCAGGTCTGTCAGTTCACTTGTAAATTAAATCAATCGTAAAATCTTTAATCAGTTCGGAACATTTCAAAGTCAGTAGGTGGACAATAACACATTTTATTTTTCGCGTCTTCTTGATACCAAAAAACCCGACAGATCAAAATTTTCGTAATTAAAAAAAAAAAAAACGTTGGATACGGCCAAGTCCATCACTCGTTTTATAAAGTTTTTCGATTGCTAGAAAAAGGTCAAAATTTAATTAACACAAATTGTCTTAGGCTTGCAGGCACGGACTGAGCTGCCAAGTTAAACTTATCATGAGGGCTTTTTCTCCCATTCAAAGCCAAAAGACAACAAGAAAACAAATTGGATTTAATCGAATTCCAAGTTTTGGCTCTGGCTATGGTATTTAAAAGAGGTCTAGCTTATATGTCTTAGTGTATAGCTAGTATAGTCTTATATGTATCTCAAACTATAATTTAATGTTGTTCCATGTCCAAACTATTTGTATAGTTCTACAAATTTCATTGGCTAGAAATGACGATTTCAACCGTGATTGGTCGGACATTGTACAGCAGCGCGCAGCAGCGCCAGGAGTAGGAACTAAAACATTGCGTCAGGAACACGGTCGTATAGACAGGTTCGGAAACTTCCTATGCCGATTATGTCCCGCTTAACTACGCCAAAATTAGTTTTAAAATTGGCCACTGGCGGCGCTGCCATCTAGAGAGCAGCAACATGTCTAATGTTTACGTTGGGACTCCCACTGGGACTCTCGTTTCGAACAACAAGAGAAAGTAGCCGCCATCGTTGTTTACATTACCAACGACCAATCAAAAAGCGTCTCTCTAACAAGTAGCGCTCACGGTGGTAGAAAGGAGGAACTAATTTATGCGTAGTTAAGCGGGACATGGTCTCCAATGTATAAGGGATAGAAGTTTCCGGACCTGTCTATACGACCGTGGTCAGGAATAGATCGATCTGTTAAAAAGGAGAGTCTCAGCACTGGGAATCTCACTCATGCTCTGGAATATATTTACAACTTTGGTGGTTGAAGAGGATCTATAAAAGAATCAAACCATAATTTCAATAAAGAAGTAGATGTTAAACTCTAATTGAATCTTAAGAACCCCAGATATTGCTTTCAATAAACATAATGTTACCTTGCAATGAAATCTTTTATCTTCAAGGTGTGAATTAAGGTCCTTGATACCTCTACTTGGTTCTAACTTTTCCAAATTCATTCTAAGGAATCAAATACAGTAACTATTAAACCTTTATTACTCTATCTCCAACTTCCCTCTTACAATGATCAATCCGAAACATCAAATTATTTTGTTGTTGTTTATCTAAGTAACCGTAAGGGTGACTAACACATTTACATTTAGAATTAACGTCATAGGGTGTTACTCATCAACTCATCTTTGGACCCTTTAGACTTGTTATTGTCGTTTAATTCAGTGCATGTGAAGCTTAAATCATTTTGTCTTTACAGCCTGTACACATTAAATAGTCACTCTTACACAAATATTCAGCCCGCAGTGATAATTTGTTGTGATAAATTCCAAAATCGCCATTTTGTTTCCTAAACTTTGTGATCATTGTAGGAGGGAAGTTGGATAAAGGTTTAATAGTTACTGTATTTGATTCCTTAGAATGAATTTGGAAAAGTTAGAACCAAGTAGAGGTATCAAGGACCTTAATTCACACCTTGAAGATAAAGATTTCATTGCAAGGTAAGATTATGTTTATTGAAAGCAATATCTGGGGTTCTTAAGATTCAATTAGAGTTTAACATCTGCTTCTTTATTGAAATTATGGTTTGATTTTTTTATAGATCCTCTTCAACCACCAAAGTTGTAAATATATTCCAGAGCATGAGTGAGATTCCCAGTGCTGAGACTCTCCTTTTTAACAGATCGATCTATTCTATTGAATCTTGTAGTTCTGAGCAAGAGCAATCCAATTTGGCTAGTAACCCAGGTATTCCTCCTGCAAGCAGTGCTACTGATTGTGATGATTTAGACCTTTTCATGTCTAAAAGTAAAAGTGTAAGTTTTATATATATATATATGTATGTATGTGTGGGTGTTCCTTTAAAATTAATGTTTTAATTTTTATTCATAGGGTACAGAATCAAGAAAGATTAATGATGAAAGTTTGAACCCACACAACAAACAAAAGTTAAATAAACTTCATCTAACAGGCAGATCGAGAATCAAATTGGATATTATACTTGTGAATGACAAAACAAATATCAAGGAAATAAAAATTAAAATTAGATCTATCCAAATGGAAGGATTGTTATGGGGAGATATTAAATTAATAGCAGTGCGAAATGTAATTATTAAATTTGAGATCATGGCTACAGTTGAAGATGATAAAGTGTCTGTGGAATTATTAATAAAAAAGATTCAGGACTTTAAAGACTGTGTTAAGTCTGTGAATGTTATCGCAAAGGTAAGCAATTAAAACTTTCCATTTCTGAAACCTTTCAATTCTTGGTGGTCCAGTAGATAGCCTAGTAAAATTCTAAAGTACTGCTTTCTTTATACTATAAAAAATTATTTTATTAAGTTATGGTCTTTAGGAATGTGCTTTATATCGCAAACGAAGTATCAAATTAATCTCTGAGGTTAAATCTAATCATGGAAAAAAATATTGCCTGGCCTGTCTATAAATCGCCTTTTTGAGCTAACTCAAATTCTAATTTTATTTTTATTTTAGGAGTTGATTGATACGTCTATCCCTACAACATCCAATGCAAACCAAGGAATTGTGGTTAATAGAAGGCCTTTGTTGAAAAAGACTCCTGAACCTCTAACAGATGAACAAGGAAATTCCTCGACATCATCCTCGTTTTCAAATTTCAATTCGGGGCAAGTTGAGGAATTCAGCACTGCTGCAGATTCAGTCTTAAAGGAAAATGGATTAAGGAAACCCTTGCAGAACACATCAGCATATTCAAAACAGCTTATTCGCGAACATGAAAGATGCAAAAAGATTCTCGATGATTACCAAAAGGCATGGGATAATTTAAATTTTCGACTAATAAATTTGTTTGGAGAAAAAAAAGTTGATTATCTGACATATATTGTTGAAAGAAATGGATTAAGGTATCTACAACGTAAATTTAAGAAACGAAATTTTACAGAGGACTACATTTTAAAACGAAAAGATGGTATTATGCATTTTGAATTTTTTAGTGCAGGTACCGCAGAATGTAATAAATTTATAATAGGTGAATGCTTTGTAAGATTATATGATAAATTTCAATTATGGTCGGCTTTCCGGAAAAAAATTATATTAATCGATGAAATGAAACTTGAACCAAAAAACGTAATTTTATATATTTTCACTTCAGAAGTATTTGAGAAAAATAAGGTGGAAGTTTATAGATTAGTCAAAAAGCACGGTATTAAATTGAGAATAGTTACAAATGCCCAAAGCAGCAAATAAAAGCCTATAATATTGCAACTTAAGAGAGCCTTCTGAAGGAAAATATCTGGAATTTAAAAAAATTAATATTCTCTTGATAATATATTTTATTGTGTAAGGTAAAATTGGGTTCATTAATAGGTGTTTATGAAAAGGATCGAAAATGGTTCTCGATCCTATTCCATTCGGTCCTTTTCCTTTTCGATCCTTTTCCGAAAATTTATACCCAAAATAGGAAAAAGATCGAAAGTCGGTCATTTTCGAAAATCATTCAAGGCAAAGGTGAAGAAAAAAATCATACTCGGACATGGGGGCATATCCCTACGTAGGACTACGTCTTTGGGGTACTGTCGTAATATTGCTAAATTTAATAAATGAAACGATTTAAGGCATTTTTATTTTGCTTGTTTTAAAAGCATTTTATTTAAAATTTCTAAGTTCTTGCTCTCGTTCATACCGTCTAATTTTACTATTAAAAAAAGGCCAAAAGTTTAAAAAAAATAAGTCAAAATGTTATTTAAAATTTAACTTTTTTAAAGTAAAATTTACAAGAAATTTGCTAAAAAATTTAAAAGAAATTTTAAAAGAAAATTGTAAAGCATTTTTTTTTGCTTGTTTTTGGTCAAGAAATTCGAATTTTTCGATAAAAATATAATTTTTTTTTCTCCATAAGCTAAGCATAGGAATCGTATTTTTTGGAAATTTATTTTGTTTTAATTTTTATGTTCTAAACCACTTCAAATATGTCAACATTAAGTTTCCTAGGTTGCCAATTAATTGTCTAAGTTACTGATTAACAGTTAATATAACCACCAAAAATACTCCCATAAGCTAAACATAGGAATCGAATTTTTGCGAAAAACATTTTTTTTTGATTTTTGGACCCTAAACCACTTCAAATATGTCAATACTAAGTTTCCTAAGTTTTCTACAAATTTCATTAGAAACGATGATTTCAACCGTGATTGGTCGGACATTGTACAGCAGCGCGCTGCAGCGCCAGGAGTAGGACCTACAACATTGCGTAAAGTTTTGAGACCTGTTTGTAAGATAGTGATGGCGATAATTTTGAAATATATCGATATTTTAAATTTCCGATAACGATATGTCGATATATCATCAAAAATGATCGATATATCGACATGTTTATCGATAAATATGTAATACTTTATTTTTAGTTTAAAAATTGCATCATGGAAAAAGGGAAAGAATTTAAAAAAATACTCTCATTTATTAATTAAAAACTGAAATTAAAGATAAAAAGAGGTTAAAATTTCCTTAAAGCCAAAATTCAAGATGGCGGACGAGTAATTCTCAAATACTTTCATCTTGAGTCCTAAGTCAATAAAAACGGTGAAAGATTAGCAGAAAGTTATAAAATTGCTAATAACAGGGGGACTGGCCAAAGTGGCAAAGCCAGAAAAGGGGAAATTAATGATTTTAAAACTTATCGAGCTGTCTCATAATCGAAAATAAGTTATCGATATATCAAATTCCTCAATATCGAAAAAAATTTCGATAATTTTTCTCTCGATATATCGATACATCGATTTATTGATAATTTATCGCCGTCACTACTATAAGACCGGAGCTCTGGCGTAAAGATTGATGGTAAGCAGTAACATTCATATTTTCTGCGGAAATAGGTGCACTTATACTAAATTTTCCGAAAATTTCATAACTATTTACCCTTAAGTCCTTCAAGTAGCATTCCACCGGATCAAACCCGTTCACCGGAATTTGAGAAACGCAAACCTCTAGTCCCTCCTCTGATTTTTTATTAACTTTTCGCTGCTTCAAAACAAAAGCCGGGAATAAATGAATGAGGACATCATACACATCGTAGGACGGTTCAAATAGAATCTAAAAAAAAAAAATTAAAATATTGAGTTGATATTTTGATCTTTTCCAAAGGTTCTTTGCAACGTAAGTAAATATTAATTCCGAACCTTATGATCAAATATTTGTTTTGAATAAAACTGGGATTCGACGTAGTGAAGAGCATTTTTACTTAATTGAACCAATCTAAGTAAGATTACAGGAGATGGAGAGTCTATCGTCCAGATCGACCTTTTAGGGCTGTGAGGGGTTGAGATGAATATAGATGGCAATTCCGTCCTGTGGGAATTGAACTCTGATTCAATCTCCGCTATATCTTCTTCTGCGGGGGAAAAAAAAAAAATAAATAAATAAAATGAAATTGAATTAAATTTTTCTTTTTAAACTTTTGAACTTTTCACCTTAAAAAAAAAAAAAAAAAAAAAGAAGCGATATAAATCCTTATTCACAAGTTTTCATTCAATCGAGTTGTTGTGTGCTTTCTTTCAATTGCATCCCACAAACTCTTCGCTTTTTTTTATTCTTTATTTTTCCTTGTCGTATGATGTCTTGCATATTTAAAAAAAACCCACTTTGTAACATTTTATATATAAAAAAAAAAAAAAAAAAAAAAAAACTTTCCACATCTCTGAATACGTTCTCGACTTCCCCCCCCCTTCGTTTTTTCCTTAATATCATATATTAAATTCATAAAATTAAAGGCTTCTACCGTATAACCGTATGGTATCTGCCCAAATCACCGATTTTGACGAAACTTTGGGGATATGTTAGGGTACCCTAGAGACCACTTACGGACCATCAACCGAATTTTTTTGCAAGCCCCTTATGGGGGTTTTCAATGGGAGCTTTTTTTTCACTTTTTATTTTTTTACGACCGATTGGAGAGGCCGATTTGAACGAACTAAAAACGAAAAAAAAGCTCTTTTTATGGCCGATGTAGGGCCGTAGGTGCCGTTTTTCGGAAGTAATTTGCCGAGTCGAAAAAACCATTTTTAAGGAAAAAAAAAATTTTTTCTCCGCAATTCGATCGCCGGATACAAATTTGGGCATCACAGGGAGAAAGTACATGAAAAAATACGTCTTATACGTATTTTCAAAATTTTTTTTCAAAGGGAGAAATTGGGCTAAAAAAGGGCCGAAATCTTAAAATTGATTTTCGGCGCAGACCCTTAGCCCGGACCAAAATTTCACTATCATAGGCCGAAAGTACGCCCAAAAGTACCCCTGATACGTATTTTTCCGCATTTTTTTTCGACTGAGAAAAAGGCCCAAAAATGGGCCAAAATCTTGAAAATTGAATTTCGACCGGAAGACCAAGCGTCGCAGAAACGGCGTTATCATAGCATGAAAGTACGCCTAAAATTACCCCAGAAGAGTACTTTTCCGCGTTTTTTCGAGGTTGTGCAAACGGCCGAAAATGAGGCCGAAATTTTAAAATTGATTTTTGGCCCCGGCCCTTAGCCCGGACCAAAATTTTATTATCACAGGGTAAAAGTACGCCCAAAATTACCCCGGATACGTACTTTTCCGCATTTTTTTGCGACTGAGAAAATGGCCCAAAAATGGGCCGAAAGCTTCACATTCAAATTTCGGCCGAAGGACCAAATGTCGCAGTAACGGCGTTATCATCGGTTAAAAGTACGCCTAAAATGACCCCAGAATAGTACTTTTCGGCACTTATTCCTAGTTGTGATAACGGCCAAAAATAAGGCCGAAATATTGCATTAGATTTTCAGTCGCGACTCCTTAGCCCGGATCAAAATTTTACTATCATAGGGTGAAAGTGCAGCCAAAATTACCCCGGATACGTATTTTTCCGCAATTTTTTCGACTGAGAAATGGGTCTAGAAAACTTGAAAATTGAAGTAAATTCTTAAGTTCCGTTAAGTGTTATTACCGCTAAAATTAATTTTAAACCTACTGAGTAATTACAGACTGTCTATATTCCCCCTAGGAGAAAAAAATTGCGGTTGTCATACTTGAGTTCAGTGCCATCCTGTATTTTGTTTTAATGTGTTTATATTCCCAGATAACATTTTCAATCCATTGGACATCCTGTGGATTGTCCATTACATATCCACAAGATATCCAAATCCATGGGATATCTATATGACGTCCAAAGGACGCTTTTTGGATCAGTGCGAGCATAGGTAAATCCAATGGAAGCCCAATAAATACAGATCCTCATCACGTCCTGTAGACGTCCTGGTGGCTTGCTATCTGGGTTATTACAGTAAGAATTGAGAAACTACTCTGATACTTGTACTTTTTAAATATAGACAGTATATCTTGAATAATATCACAGCGATATAATTCCCTGATGGATTATGTTTCTGTTTCGGACATTAAACTTAAAAATCTTGTAGACCATAAGTTAAACGTGGTATTTAATGTTACACGGGAAGAAGGCAGGTTAATCAGTGTCATTTTTTTGTATCTCTTTGTATTTAATTTAGGAAGCTTCAGAAAGCAAACAAATTTTTTAGTTCTAAAATACGCGGATAGAGTGCGTTAAGTTACATAATCGCCTATAATATCTACATTCTATATTATCTAAAACTTATAATATCTACATTAGGGGCAGATTGGTCTTTCGGCCGAAATTTTAAATTCAAGATTTCGGCTCATTTTCGGGACCATTTCTCAGTCGAAAAAACGAGGGAAAATAAGCATCCGGGGTAATTTTGGCTGTACTTTCACCCTATGATAGTAAAATTTTGATCCGGGCTAAGGAGTCGCGACTGAAAATCTAATGCAATATTTCGGCCTTATTTTTGGCCGTTATCACAACTAGGAATAAGTGCCGAAAAGTACTATTCTGGGGTCATTTTAGGCGTACTTTTAACCGATGATAACGCCGTTACTGCGACATTTGGTCCTTCGGCCGAAATTTGAATGTAAAGCTTTCGGCCCATTTTTGGGCCATTTTCTCAGTCGCAAAAAAATGCGGAAAAGTACGTATCCGGGGTAATTTTGGGCGTACTTTTACCCTGTGATAATAAAATTTTGGTCCGGGCTAAGGGCCGGGGCCAAAAATCAATTTTAAAATTTCGGCCTCATTTTCGGCCGTTTGCACAACCTCGAAAAAACGCGGAAAAGTACTCTTCTGGGGTAATTTTAGGCGTACTTTCATGCTATGATAACGCCGTTTCTGCGACGCTTGGTCTTCCGGTCGAAATTCAATTTTCAAGATTTTGGCCCATTTTTGGGCCTTTTTCTCAGTCGAAAAAAAATGCGGAAAAATACGTATCAGGGGTACTTTTGGGCGTACTTTCGGCCTATGATAGTGAATTTTGGTCCGGGCTAAGGGTCTGCGCCGAAAATCAATTTTAAGATTTCGGCCTTTTTTTAGCCCAATTTCTCCCTTTGAAAAAAAATTTTGAAAATACGTATAAGACGTATTTTTTCATGTACTTTCTCCCTGTGATGCCCAAATTTGTATCCGGCGATCGAATTGCGGAGAAAAAATTTTTTTTTTCCTTAAAAATGGTTTTTTCGACCCGGCAAATTACTTCCGAAAAACGGCACCTACGGCCCTACATCGGCCATAAAAAGAGCTTTTTTTTCGTTTTTAGTTCGTTCAAATCGGCCTCTCCAATCGGTCGTAAAAAAATAAAAAGTGAAAAAAAAGCTCCCATTGAAAACCCCCATAAGGGGCTTGCAAAAAAATTCGGTTGATGGTCCGTAAGTGGTCTCTAGGGTACCCTAACATTTATCCAAAGTTTCGTCAAAATCGGTGGTTTGGGCAGATACCATATGGTTATACGGTAGAAGCCTTTTTTATCTCTTTTTCAATTTTAAACCCAAACTTACTCGTGAATTCATTATTAATGTTTAATATAATACAGTCTGTGTTCCAATTAGTCGTGGCCATTAAATGCAAAAACCTTATGAAAGCAACTTGAGGCTGTAGGGGCACCTCGTGGGCTCCGGGGTTAAGATACAAGGATGCCACTAATAATTCCAAAGCTTCTTCCGACACGTGTGAAAAATCAGTCAAATGAGAATTCACCCATCTCTTTACCAAACAGCAGGCAGGTCCGAAAGAGTTATGTTCTTGATAAATCCTAAACGAAAAAAAAAAAAAAAAATTATTTCAAAATTTAGGTAAATCATTTTTTATTTCAAATCTTACCCGTGTAGAGAACTTGTCAGTCTAGGTAAGTGGACAGATTCTTTTTCCGCTTGCAAACTTTCTTCAGTTTCTCTATAGCTGACCATTCCGTAAGAATCGACGGATTTTTGAAGTAGAGATATTTCCGGTGGGCACAAGATTTTTATATGGAAAACGTAGCCATCTTGATTTATTTCAACTCGATCCTATTTATTAAAACAAAAATGAAATTTTTTAACTTATTCCTAATTTAAATTTGATTGAGCAATAAGAAAAATGCAACTTTTCTTTTTTTTAATACATAAATTCTATTACTAATTTTCACCCTTAAGTATTTAGTTTAAGTAAAAAAAGCATGAGCGAAAAGTATTGTTCCCAGAACAATACCTTCAGCTAGACTGAACTAATAAGATTTCCAGTTAATCTTTAAGGGTATTAATGCTGTCATTTTTCAATGTTATTTTTCCATAAGAAGAAAAAAGTTGTCTGCTTTTTTAAAAAGCAAAATTATTCAACGAAACAGGTACCAATAGATTCCTTGATTCCTTAGGAACAAAGTGACTTTGCCCGTTTTTTCAATTTTTGCCTCTAAGAGCTGCAATAAGCTTAAAAAGCGAAAAGGGCCGTCGTAAAATCTTGACCATTTTTTGACAATTTTTTTTTGAAAGAACGGGATGGAATATCGGAAATCGGAGAAAGCCACTTTTATCGTAATTTTTTGTTGAATCGATTGCAATTTTTTTCATTTTCCTAACTTTAATAGCCGATGAGCAGACAACTTTGATATCAAAGCCCTTTTTAGTGGAAAAAATGGAATATCTGCAACTGAAAATTTTAAAATTCACCAACTCCATTTTCTAATTTTAAGAAAATCCTAATCTTCAATAGCAAGTCCCTTCCTTCACGTTCTTTTTACGTTAAAGGCGCATTCCGTGCCTCTTCAATAAGAACCTTTTCTTGTAGCGCTATTGTTAATAATAGTATTGTCAAAAATGACCTGTCATTCAAAATTGATTTTTTTAAACTATACTTCTGGAAGATGCTAATTTCTTAGGAACGAAAAAACCTAGGAAAAAATAAATCGATTAAATAATATATTGTGAAAATTTCATATCTTAAAAAAATCATCCATCAAAATAGAAATGTCCATGTTTTTCAAAACTGGTTATGAGGGTGGTTATAATAAACGGAGTGATAACAAATAATAATCATTACAGCCCACATTTATATTATTTAACCTAAAAAAAAAAAACTGAGAAAAAGATCCGGCCGCTTAATCTGGGGGGAAGGGTTGTCCATTATTTTCGATTCACATACACTATTAAATACCTAAAAAGTAACTGTGTAACTTTTTGCAGAAATAAAGGGAAATAATAATAAATAATATATTTGACGCTTTTCGGCATTGACGGATCCAGGGTTTTTTTTTCGGGTGGGCAAAAGCCTAAAATGAGCAAATAAATCCTTTTTCTATTTTTCAAAAAATCTTATTTTATCTAACATAAAATTATTTTTGTTCAGGGATCTGCCATTGTTTCCCTGCCGAGTTTGGTGTAGGGAACCTGTCTATTAGGGTGGGCCGAAAAAACCGAATTTTTGAATTTGAAAACGCCTGATATGGGAATCGACGCCTTTTTATAACACTATTAACCCTAATTTTTTTCAGATTTTTTGAAGGTCATCTTGAGGTCGCGCAATGATTTTGAAGTTTTTTGAAAAGCCCCTATAAGGGCAAAAAATAATTTTTTTTTTTTTGCTGAAAAAAGCATTGTTTCCTATCAGAAATTCTGCGTAGATCACGAATATGAAGTCCAAAATCATTTTAAGTGTTCGGTTTTTGAGCTTTAAGCCTATTTTTTAAACACTGAAATACTTTAGTTGGCTTCTTCTTTTAGCTTAAAAACTGTACACAAAAATAAATTGTGGACATCATATTCATAATCTACGCAAAATTTCCGATAGGAAGCAATATTTTTTATTTCAGCAAAAAAAAAAAAAAAAAAAAAAAATCTTATTTTTTGCCCTCATATGGGCTTTTCAAAAACTTCAAGGTCATTGCGCGACCTCAAGATGACCTTCAAGAAATGTGAAGAAAATTTAGGGTTAATAGTATTATGAAAAGGCATCGATCCCCATATCAGGCGTTTTCAAATTCAAAAATTCCCTTTTTTCGGCTCACCCTACTGTCTATCATGGCCAATTTTTTTGCAATCTTTAGGCGTAAAGTGGTGTAATAAGAATAAAAATTTCATTTCGTTTTTAGTTTTGACTTTTTTTTTCAGGTTTTTTTAAATTATAAACTGTGTTAATCCTTTTACATCCAGTTGATTGCACATGAGGTTCTATTGTCCCTTGAACCACTTACCCCAGGCAGTGCGAATTTCTTACAATTGTTATTCGTAAAAATAAGTTGTATAAAGATGTAAATTCATTTTTCGGATTTAGTTGGGTCAACTTAAAATATGGTTCCGCTAAAGTTGCAAAACCTCGTATGTCCAGAAAAAATTGGTCGAAGGAGTTGAGGTCGGACAGCATTAATACCCTTAACAAAAGGATGAAGTAAATTTCTGGAAATTTCCCTATCGAGAAAATTTTTTTTAAAAAACATTTTTAGGCCTAATGTAATTTTATCTGCGCGTCAATGATACTTTCAGAATATTTTAAAATTGTATTTTTTTTGCTTCGATATGGACATCTTGCATGTGCAACCTGACAGAGGCCTATAAATAGTGAAATCAATATATCGGCAATCAGCTACTATTTTTTTGTTTTTTAATTGGGAGAAAGTAAAACTTTTTTTTAAACGATCCAAAATATTAAAAATTTTTTGAAAATTTTTCGACAATTCCTTAGCCGCGGTGGCGATCCTCAATGTCAAAATATCTACGGCTTTACTCCAAAAGAAAAAAAAGGATTTCCCAAAATTTATTTTATTTTTTTTTCAAAATTCTGGACCATTTTATCCAAAAATATTATTCACCTGAAAGGCTTGAGCAGTAACATTAAACTGATTTTTCAAACAATCCGCCAGTTTAGTGTTAAAAGCTGCTTTTATCCTACGAATCCCTTCTAAAGTTTGAGGCCATTTACTACTCGCTCCCATTTGAATTATTACATCAACAGAAGCGAAATAGTCCCGAGGTAATTTCTTCTTATTAACTGACGCCCGCACAGGAAATTTTTTCCCTTCCAAAACTTCCTCATTTCTATTTTTCCTTTTGAAAGGCGTAGGAGGAAAAACTTCCGAATACCTTAAAAAAAGAAAAGATTATTGAACACGGCTTTACCTTACAAAAAAAAAATTTTAATTTACCTGTTGACAGGCGATGTGCCTTGTACGTTAATGATATCAAGAGGCAAATCCTTCAATTCCCTCAGTTCTTTCGCCAATTTATCAAACGAATTCAAAATTTTAAAGTCTGCTCTTCTACGTCGTTAGGAATGTACCCGCTTAACTGATCGGCTAAATAGTTGAAATCCGTGTCGGAATAATTAAATTTTAATTTCATTAAATATGTCACGATATCTTTGCATATCAAGCGTTTCTCGGAAAACGTGTTAGCTTTCCAAACGACTGCCTCCGTAATTGTGCCGTCTTGAAAGCGTCGAAGTTCAGAGCGATCCCCCCAAAATTTTTGAAATTCCTCCATTTCGTCTTCCCCGGCTTTATCTAAAACGCTAAAGTATCCCTCGGGATTTAAACTCAGTCCTAAAACTAAGGAAGGGGAGTAATGAGGCCTTTTGCTTGTTTTCCAACGAGTCACGTTCGGTTGCTTTACGTGCATTTGCGAAATTCGTTTCCCTAATCCTTTTTCCAGGATATCCAGGATTAATTCCCGGATTTGAGGGTATGTGACGCCGCAGTATCCAAGCTGTCTGGATTTCGGAGAATGGATTAATGCTATGTTCTCAAGAGCCTCTTCGTTATGAAAGCTGAAAAAATAAAATTCCTTATTTAAAAATTTTTGAAACTTGCATTGAGCTCACTCTGCTGAATTATAAATTCAATGAATTCTTACACAATAATTTGGTCGTAATGCCTGTAAAAAGGAACCGGAGTCATAAATAAAATTTGAAAACTATTAACGCTTTGATTATTTAAAATATTAAGAGCGAGTTGAGCTTCGTGTTGAATCCTCTTAAAATCCGCAGGGCACATCCCATAACATAAATTATTGTAACCGGTAATATCGACGAATACCACTGAGTGATGCCGATGAAATTCCGTCATGGAAGGTAAATTTTTATCTCCTACTTCATCGCATAAAGTAATACCATTATTTATCCAATCAGCAGAACCTATTTTTAAAAAAAAAAATGTTTTTAAACCTCAAGTGATTATACTTCAATAATGCATTTAAAAATACTTACATAAATAATTGCATACAATTCGAAAAATTTGATAACTACTCATAAACGAATTAATTTTTTTGATTTTCAGTAAATATGAAACCAACATGGTTAATAAGAAACCATTAAAATTGCTTAAACCAACGTCTGATTCACGCTGACGTAACCAAACTTTCAAAAGCTTAATCCCATCCTTGACATTGTTGAATGAACTTAAATTATTCATTAAATATAAATGATTTCTGTAAGCTGTTAGATCAGAAAGAATGCTGTTATTATAGAAAGTCGTTGGACACTCCACATCTGAAAGAAAAAAAAAATCCATTAAGCACTTCCATTTTTTATTTCTTTCGCTCACTGTCTTACCTGTTAATGAAGTTTTATCGTTAAAAAACCATTTGCTCCTCACATTATTCTGCATAGGTAGAAACCTATTCAACTTAAATGTGTTTGATTCAGGTACTAAATGTATAACAACATTTATATATTTCCCGATTTTTCCAGAAGGAATGATTTCAGCCTTGGGCCTTAAAATATCAATTCCATCGGTAATAAAATGAACATCCTCAACTAAATCTGGCATGTCTTGCATAAAATGAACCAATTCGGATAAATATAATGCTCTCTTTCTATGATACTGAGAATTAAGATAATCATCCTTGTGATAAAATGACTGAGGAGTTTCTATCATAACATCAACAGTTGTTTTGGGTCCCAACACAAAATCCATTGCATATGATCCAATTATCTCCACTTTGGTGGGTCTCCTAAATGAATAAACACCTTTAGTTGGAATCGGAATCTGAGGAATGGGTATTTTGATCTTTAATTTCTTTATCCAATCTTCATTTTGTATGTTATAGCTAGGATTTTCATCTTCCAATTTCAATATTCGATCTCGGAAGTTACTAAACCATTTTTGCAACTCTTTCTTATGCTTCGGTTTGACTTGAACTTCTTTCAGCATCTCTTCGACTTGAAGCCTGAAGAGGTTGGAATGGAACAGATTTTCTGTTTCTCTTAAGCGATTTAATTCTTCAGCAGTTGGTGGTTTTCCAAATTCATTTTTTTGCTTTTTTTTCGACTTCGGTTTAGAATCGTCCTGGATTTCATCTTCCTCCTCATCGCCACTATGTTTTCTTTTTGAAGTGGTTTCCTCATATTCTTCAACGACTTCATCTTCTGAGGAATCATCACTGCCAATGCCGGTATCAGAACCGTTTTCTATTTCCATATTCGTCAATTATTTTACCTGGGAAAAAAAAAAAATGAAACGTTAACACGAATGATTTAAATCTTCGCGCCCAAGAAAATGAAAGGATTGAAAAAACAACTATTTAATTCGAAACAAAGGTGGTTATTTGCTGAATTTTTTAAATACCTTACGGAATTTGGAAAATTTAACCAACACACGTGCTTTAAAGGTTCTGTTTATTCCGCCATGACAGTTGGCAGTCAGGGAGGCAACTTAAAAAAAATGAAATTTCCCTTCTAATGACGTGGAGTCCCTCCGTAATAAGGGAAGAGACAAATGGCGTCATATTTTCTTAAAACGGATAAGAAATTATCAGGTGTTACGTCCAAGAAGACGGCATTTGTGCATATCGGGCTATGTAGGGTCTCTTGAAGTTTTTTTTTTTTTTTTTTAAACCGCCTTATTTTCTTTTTTTATATGGAATCGCTAATAACTATCTACCATTAACCGTTTCCGCGAATTAACCATTAGTGGCAATTAGCAATAAAAAAAATTTTTTTACGATAATGCTTTTGCGACAAAACGTTTCACCTTGCTTATTATCGTAATTCTATTTTTAAGGTGAAGATTTTTTTTTTTTTTTCTCTTATAATTATACATATTATTTCATTGGAATCGGGAGCTAAAAAGATAAAGAAGAAAAGTAATAAACATCGGAAAAATGTTTTCTCACGTAGGAATTAGTTTAGGGCGTGTCCGAAATTTTCAAAGATTTATGAAAAAAGTTTTTTTTTTCTTTTTTTTCATAGAAACATCGTAAAAACTAAAAATCCAGACAGACGTTAATACCCAACTTAATTTTTGCCCCCCGAAAAAAAGGGGAAAAAATGAGAATAAAAAATAGAATGTAAAAAAAAAAAAAAAAAAAAAATTTAGAATATAAGTTTCTCTTGGGCACGTAAAATCGATAACTTAAGTTAAACATAAGCGGTATGTATATATAGATTGCATCAATTTTCTGAGAAAAATGATATTTTTTTCTTTTTTTTCTTTTTTCTGTGTAAACTTGGTAAGCTAAACATCAAAATTTAAAGGGAATTGTAGTATTATATATAAGAGTTCTTCTTAGAATAATTTTAGCTTTGTTTACTTCACTCGGTTGGTGGGCAAGCGTAACGTCAAAACCGAAGAAGCGACATTTTCGTTGCTATTGGAAACAAGGAGCTGATAAATGAGCACAATACATTTTTCAGTGTACATTTTTCGCAACTTTTTTGTTTCAAAAAAAATATGTACGGGGGGGGGGGGGGGGAGGGTGGCTCAGCCCCCCTGTAAATTTGACTTGGCCCATGTATTTTCCCTGCCTTTTATGTTATAAGGGGCCGTTTGGAGCCCCCCTTTGCTTCTCAGGTGGCTATGGGCCTGTCCCTTTAAATCCTATTCATAATCCTATACGACCCCCATTGCGTTTCTGCCGAATACTTAAGTGATTTAGCCTGCTAATGGGGGAATGACAAAGCTTTCTTAAGGGGGCAGTAAGGCATGAAAGATTCATTGCATCAAAAAAAGTCTACAGGGGGGGCTGAGTGAGTACATTTGCCCCCCTCCTCACATTTCGCAATTTTAAATAACGCGAGCATTTTTTTTTCTTCTTTTGTCTTTCTAAAAAAAATAAATAAAGGAAAGAGGAAAATGTCGCTTATGATATTTTAACTCTGAACTCCGATATATTGGTTACACTAAAATCTTGATTGAGTTGCTCGGGAGTTCTCGGCTCAGTCACAATTCGGCATTTTTCGGAAGGAGAGAATTGAGTTTGGTGCGTGGTATTTTTTCTGTATATATTTCGCATTTTCACACATTTTTACGTAATAAAAAAGAGATTTTCTGTGGCGTGAGGTTCCGATACAGCATTTTAAAGTTATACTCAGTCATCCTGGTGTTGTAAAATAGTGATGCAATAAACGTGTACGTTTAAATATAAGGGATGTTACTGGAATGCTGAGTCTGTCAAAAACCACATGCGATTTCCGGGGTATGCTATTTTTTTTTTTTTTTTTTTTTTTCCTTTATATTCCCGAAGATGTTTTAAAAATTGAATAAAACAGGCCTTGGGAAAATTGTACCCTTGCCCGAGCATTTTTTTTTATAACGAATAATTGATTATAATTGATTCTGATGTATATCATTAATACAAAGTTCCGGTTTCTGAATAAGAAACCATAATGAGCATCATTATTAAGTATCATTATTTTCTTCTTAAGGGTTGGTTTAGGGATTTCTTCGATGTGGCACATTGATTTCATTTTTCTTTGTTAAAATATTAATAAAATGAAGTCGTTACTAAATACCCGCACACGGTTGTTATAGCTAAAAAAAAAAAAAAAAAAAAAAAAAAAAAAAAAAAAAACGTTTCATAATTCTTCGAAATGTGGTTAATTTCAAAATCGTTAAAAAAAAAAAAAATTAAATAGCTTAGCTAATTCCTGGATAAATCAATTGCAAGGACAAACTAAACAAAAATTGAATGCGCTACTCCTTAGCATTGAAAACCTGACCAGAAGATGAACATTAGCTAAAATCACTTCCAAAATGTTTACAACAAAAAAGGACTTCCTTGAAAAGAAAATTTTACTTAATAATCACAGATGGTTTAATAGTGGAAAAGTCAGTGAACCCCACTGAAAAGTAAATTACTGTTGAACGTGAAAGAAGTTATCGGCACGTCCCACGTGCCTGTTGTGATATTTTTAACCTTGAACCATTTATCCTTGCGGAGTATCCTATCTTCGCAATTATGGTTAATGACCTTGAAGGTCACGGACTTGGGATTTTTTTATCTGCAAAAAAATTTTCAGTATAGTATCCCGGAAGCGTGATTTTACGAGATTTTATTTTTTTAAATTAATCAAACATGCCGCAGCATTATACTAATTCAGCAGATGGTTAAGTCTCCCCAACCGTCAACCTTGGCTCTAGTTGGCCATTTAGCCATCTGGGCCAATCTATTTATGTTTTAAATAAGTTTTCTTGGAATCCTTGATCATTTTCGATTCTTTGAATTTGTCCCTTTTTTTTTTTCCTCTCTCTTTATGAATTGATTGAGAGCGCGACTTTATCGGTCGTAAATCAAATCAAATAAAAATTCTTGGAGGGCCTTGGTTTATCTTTAGCATTATTTATTTTTCACAAGTTTACAGACTTTTGTGTGATGTAAAAATAGAAGAAAAAAAAAAAAAAAAAAAAGGTCAGTGATTTTTGAAAGACTTATTCGAGACTTTTGGCATAGAACATTTTCTTTTTTTTTTTTGTTATTTTCTAAAATGAAGTAATAATAATTATAATTGCTTTCGTTATAATTGGCAGTGAAACTGATACCTATAAGCCAATCATCTTAATAAAGACGTAAATGATTTAAGAAACTTGTTTTTTTTTACTATTTTTTTTTAATAACTTCCCCGAAGGGATTCTAATGTTTTTTTTTCTGAACCATGTGCGTACTAAATTAGTATTTCCTCGAAAAATAAATGAACATGACATTTTAGAATACGAAAAAAAAAATAGTTTAAAATAGTGTATTGTACTAACAGAGGCGGATCAAATTCCTTTAAGCCACATGATGCATAATTTATATCATATTCGAATTTTTAAAAAATATATACTTTAAATAGGAATGTATTACTATAATTTACGGACTAAAACTTAAATTGTACCGCTCTTGTTAATATTTCTGTCGCATTCCGAGAGAACGGAAATGGAGAGCTATATCACTGATAAAACGCTATTAATAATTATTACTAATATTAATCGCAGATGTATAATTACTAATAGGTGAGGGTAAATTTTATATATATATATATTATTAGTAATTTTTACCTTAATGATACCATAGTATGGTAAAAATTACTAATAATATATTAGTAATGGTACTAATATTAGTATTAGTATGGTAAAATTTACCATCACCTATTAGTAATTATACATCTACCATTAATATTAGTAATAATTACTAATAGTATGTTTTATCCGTGATACCTGGCCACAAATTATTCCGAAAGAAACAGCCCATATATCGCACTAAATTTCCCCCAGTGCCCGGACGATCTGCACCACTATCGTAAAAAAAGGATTTTATGTATGCTATATTTACGTTCGAAAGTGACAGTCGCAGTGTCTTCAACAGACATGTTAGCACAAATGGAAAGGAAAGGTAAAATTTATTACCTCCTTTGAGCGGGAATAAAACACTTTCGCTTGTTGCAACTCGTTGCAAAATTCGTATCTTAACCCCTTCCTTATCGAGACCAGGCAAAAACGGGGAACTGGGACCCTACAAAATGGAGCCGGTTTTCAGGGATTATTATTATTATTATTTAAATTATTAAACGGGAATAAAGGATTTTTACATAAGCAAAAACATTTAAATTATTACGGGCTCTGTAATATGAATCCGGAATTCCTGTTTTCTTTTTCTCAAGATTTTCTTCTTATGTTTTCGAAAATAAAATAAAATAAAATAAATCTGCGCTAAAGTATTCCTGGTATTGCAAATAGATTTTCTTTTGAGTAAAGAAAAGGAATCTAGCTTTTTATTTTACTTTTTATGTTCTTTTCTTTTCTTCAAAAGAATGACATTTCAAATTCCAGCTTTTCTGTTTTTTCTTCTCTCCGAAATATACAAGAGGAACTTTTTGTTATAGGCAAAGGGCAATATCCTTGATATAATTGATTTTTTTGTTTCTGATATGAGAAACGGGTTCGACACACCCTTGTAGAGAAATTCAGGTAAAAACGCTAAAAGTAAATGGTGTGAAAAATATGACGTCAATTTTACATCCTACAGTTAGGATCATTTACCTCTCACGGTGCACTGAATCTATTTTGCCAAAAGGAAAAAAAAAAAAAAAAAAAAAAATTCTGATCATAAATTTCTGTAAAAATCCTATGCCTGTGAAATTAACCTTTCAGCTTTTAGAAAAATTCGATGCCACGGAATTTTTGTATCGTTGATAAAGTTCTTTCCGGAGTAGCTTTTGATAAAATAATTACACTAAAAAAATAGTAATTTGATCTTTGTTAGACTGGTTCGCTCATTTGAAATCTTTATGAAGTGCTTAAATTAGCAAAAAAAAAAAAAAAAAGTTTAGTTAGAAGCCGGTTTGAAAAATGTAGAAAATTTCGAAGGGGTTGAGATTGACGAAAAAATCTGGAAATAGTATATTGTTATACTAGGGAGGGAAATGAATTTTCCGTTTGAGGTTTAAATTAAATTAATTTCCCAATTAGTAGTACAGTGAAACCTCTCTATAGCGGACACTCACGGGACCAGACATTTTGTCCGTTATCGGGAGGTGTCCGTTATGGAGAAGTGGCTTTTTTTTTTTATTAAAAATAGGCTTTGTCAGAAATTTAATTGAAAATTATTTTATTTACTTAAGTAAATTAATATTTTAAACGCGTTTAAAGTACGTATCGATGGTCGTTTGCTTTTTCTTTTTGCTCATTTCGATTATCTCTTGATTAATTAAATGCCTTTCTAAATCATAAATTTTAAGGATAGCGTCACCGTCGTCTCTTGAAAGTAAAAATTTTTTTAAATCATTTGCCTCTTGAAGAAAGTGTAAATGCAAAGAAAAAATATTACTATTTTCCTAATTATTTTTCAAGGTTTTGTCCCTTATAGAGGGGTAAATTCTTCGGAAAATCGTCAATTTGGGTGTCCATTGTCCTTTAAGGGAGGGTCCGTTATGGGGGTTTTTTTAACATGGGCTCTTATGGCGGCCAACCAAAATTCCAAAAAATGTCCGTTGTGGGGGAGTGTCCGTTATGGGGAGGTGTCCTTTAGTAGAGGTTTCACTGTATTAGTATTATTAAATTCATTTCCCTCCTCAGTAGTAGTAGTATTAGTATTGCAAGATACTTTTCATAACGAATAAAAATAACTTTTTAGTTTATTTTTTTGAAAAAAAAAAACCTCATTTCTTTGTTTACGAACACTATAAGAACATGGCGAGTCCCATAACAGGAAATAAACCTTACCTCCTGGCTTACTTCGATGGAAAATGACTCTTTGGAAACGTTCAAGTATTACGTAAGACTTTTTTTCGGGTTTTTGGACCCCCCCCCCTCCCGGTTGTAAGATATTTCGCCATACTTAGCTCATGGCGAAGATGGTTGATGCGGACCCCCCGCCCCCTAAAAATCTTACGTAATACTTAAACGTTCCCGTTCTATCGATGAGTTATAACAAAATTTTTGGGGCTTCCTTTTACCACTGAGAACATCTATAGGGGTCCGAATCCGGGGCCGGTGCCGGCCGAGGTAGGCTGAAATCTCTAGTCGAGCTTTTCAAAAAGATTTTCCACCTTAGGTTAACAATATACTATTGACTTAAGGGACATAAGCTGAAAAAATATTTTTTGCGGGATAAAAGGTTAGATTTTTTTTCCGGTTGATAAACTCTTCCGCGGGACTAAGCGATGTTATGTAAACCTTGTTTTTACACGTTTTTTCGCTTTGATTGTCAAATTTTCCATCGTTTCGACGGAATAATCGTTTTTTTTCTTTTCGTCGTATTTTTTCCCCCTTTTAAATCGCAAAAGATTTCCGAAAAAGCTTCATTCTAAGAAAATAATATAAAAATTCAGTTGACGTAAAAATAATAAAATAAAAACCGGGAGGGAGGATTTTGCCTTATGCTTATCGATTCTATATATTCAAAATGGAAAAATGATGTATTGCTGAAATGCCGCTTCAAATTTTAATGTTGCAGTGTTTGGAAATCAAATATAAATTCCAAGTAAAAACAAAACATTACAAAAAGAAAACTTTTTTTTTTCTATTTTCCTTTCTGAGAAAATACATTTAGAGCGATTACAAAGTTCCTCTTTATGTGAAATATTTAAAGTGACGTTTATTTCACTTAAATTCACAACCGCCTTCGGAATATTTTTTTTTTTCACTTTTTCATTTTCATGTGTTGACTACGTGGGCAGATGGGGGGAAAAAAATGATTTTTTCTTTACCCCGATTTTCTGTGAAATATCCGCAGCTTTTTCAAAAGCTCTAAAATTTGTTAGTTGTAATTCCGATTCCGCAAAAATTTCAATAAAATCCTTTTACAAGCTTTATATGAATTTCCCATGAAAATTGAAAATTAATAAACGTAGCTCTCATCTCTAAAAACAGAAATTAGTATAGCCGTACTCTTTTCAAAAATCAATAGCGAGGGATTTCCTGGAAATTCATATTAAAAAAGAATAATTTGTGTATCTTAAAAAAAAAAAAAAAATATTATTTTTAAAAAAATAAAATTTCTCCTCAGTTCCATTTACGGTGGTTTTTGCTCAAGAAACTTTTTTTTTTTTTTCTTAAGAATTTTCTAATGGTTTCCACTGCGATGAAAGGCTTCCTTTGATATCGGAATCATTTCGTTACGAAATCCCTTTCAGGGAATTAAGTAAAGTTTTTCGACTTTTAATGTCTTCTTCGTTTCGAAATATACAAATGCATAATTTATATAATTTTAAGATCTCAAAAAAGATCCACTTTCTTAAAGGATGCATGCCAACTTTCTTCATAGGTCTAATGAGAGATAATTACAAAAAAAAAAAAAAAAAAGTGCATGAGGCAAAGCTACGATTTGTAAACACAACTACGCCTATCATTAAATTCTGAAAAGGAAAAAAAAAATTTAATGAACTCACTTTTTTTTTTTTTTTTGCTCAAGAACGAAAAACGACACAGGAGAAAAAATGAAAAAAAAAGTCGCGCACTTATTATATTTAAATCGCTTCCGATTCTCGGAAAGAGAAAATAAAAAAGCAATAAGATTTTATTACAGGGAAAAAAGGGAGGAGGGCAGGCAAGTCGGGTGGGAAATATGGGGAGCAGGACCCTTATCCAATACATTTCAAAGTGGCGATTCCGTTGAAAAATGAATCGATCTACGCTGAAATTTCCTTAATGACGCACGTGAAACGCGAATAAATCGATGGCTACGAGAGAGTTCGTGATCTTTTTCATGACGTTGTTATTACACATAACCGAATTGTTCGGTTGTCACATTTAAAAGGAAAAGCTTTAAAAAAAAAAAGTCGAAATTTAAATATTCATGCCCGTCGGGAGAAAACTTTTCCCTTCGCTTAAGGGAATTAATGCAATTTAATTACAAAAAAAAAACGGTAATGAAACCGAGTTGCTTGCACTGTATAATTTAATGCGTTTCCATTTTCTGACGTAAAATTTTTATTAATTAAAGAGCGGAGTAAAAGCCCAGACGCAAAAAAAAAAGTTTTTGATTTTTAATTTTCTAATGTTTACCCTTTACAAGTACCTCTTATATTGATTGGGTAATAAAGTGAAAATTTTCCACCCTTATTGTTTTACTTTCACAGCCCTTGAGGCTGTGTAATAATCATGATTTACGTTCTGGGAACAAAGCACGTTGCCAACATCCGACACCTTGGGTCCAAAAAATATCAATTTTTTTTTTTTTTAAACCGCAAGCAGCTATTGAATTTGATGTATAAAATATGTAAAATGCTTTTCAACATTTCAAGCAGATACCCAGCCTTTGGCGATTTAAATATTGCGTAAGCAAGTTTCGGGTGGGAGGATGGTCTTTGTGGAGGAAGGAAGTGGTTGGTTAAACATCTCACTTTTGCTGACAAGGGATGGGAAAGGGATGTACTGAACGTGAGGTTGAATTTATCCCGATGTAGTTCGAAATTTAACTCTCGAATACTTGTACACCCAGGGGTACGAAGCCGATGCCAACCGCGGCCGGCTAAAAACTCAGGTCGGTGCCGAAGCTGATGCTAGTGCTAGTGCTAGATAATTTATTTCAAACTTAGGCGATGGCACCGGTCTTGTAATCATGACCGGATGGCAATGCTGAATATAATTGAGAAAGGCCACGAGTTTTGATCATACCAAGTGACCGATTGTATTAACCGGCACTACAATAAGCGGCGGTTACTCAAACAACTTTTTTTTGTTTTCAAGTAGAAAAAAAAAAAAAAAAAAAAAAAAAAAAAATTGACAAAATTGATGGTGGGGTGGTGCTGGCATTGATGCTGGAATCGGCTCCGGCTCCAGCAACAGCGGCAAAAATTTTGCTATTCTGGCGTCGGTGTCGGTTTCAACCAATTTTTACCTGCTTCTGACCCCTGCAGTCCTCGAATTTGGTCCCTGAAAGTCCCTAAAGTCCATATTTTTAAAAGAAGTCCTTAAAAGTCCTTAAATTGGAAAAATGGTCCCTAAAAGTCCATAATTTTTCAATCTGCAGCGCGTTTACGAAAAACTTCGTATCGTTTGTAATAAAGAACATGATATTATTACGAAGCAAAAATTTTAAAAAAATTTATAGATTTCAAAAAAAAATTTAATAAAAGAAGAGAAAAAACTATTAAAACGTTTTTTTTTTTTTTTTCTTGCTAGGATTTAAAAGTTTTTAAGTCATATCACAAACCTTTAAAATTAATCAAATACAGGAAGGTGCCTAAAATATAAGAAACTTACTAGTTTTAGGCAGGCCCGTAGCCAGACCGGCATTTACAGGGGGGCCGAAGGTTTTTAACCCTTTCCAGTCGGTGCAGCCACTGAGAAAATGGTATCACCCGACGGCCGGTGATTTTTTAATTTTTTTATGGTAACATCGAGTATTTAGGGTCCTAAAGCCAAAAATACAGACTAAATTCACATGCCCCTACATTTTTGCAATATAGGCAATTTGCAATGCTTTTAAATATTCAGATTTGCTAATATTTTTTTTTCTCCATAAGCTAAGCATAGAAATCGTATTTTTGGGAATTTTTTTAAAAAAATTTTTATGTTCTAAACCACTTCAAATATGTCAGCACTAAGTTTCCTAGGTTGCCAATTAATTGTCTAAGTTACTAATTAATAGCTATTAATTAGTTAAATTAATACTGTAACTACCAAAAATACTCCCATAAGCTAAACATGGGAATCGAATTTTTAAGGAAAATATTTTTTTTGGATTTTTGGGCCCTAAACCACTTCAAATATGTCAATACTAAGTTTCTTAAGTTTCCAATTAATAGATTTTTAATAAGAATAAAATTGGCATTATATATAATGCCGCCGTCGGGTAGATGCACTTTTAGTGGCATTATATATAATGCCGCCGTCAGGAAAAGGTTAAAGGGGGGCTGGAGTTTTTTTTGTCTTACACAGCAAAATATTTTATGCAAAAATGAACATAATTATGTTAAAAATTAAACAATAAAGGGAAATTGGATGATAATTAATTTTTTTCCTGTTAAAATGCGAATTTGATTTTGAATTTGGATATAAATTTCAAATCCACAGGGGGGCTCAAGCATTTTCACAGGGGGGCTGAGCCACCCTATGCCCCCCCTGGCTACGAGGCTGGTTTTAGGCTACTTTCATGTTCTTAAAAAGGTCCTTAATTTCATGTTTTTGGTCCCTAAAGTCCCTAAATTTCAGACCAGAAACCGGTTCGAGGCCTGCCCCTGTATAAAATCAATTGCAAAATTGGGTCCTTAAAAAGTTTTAATTTTAATGGATTTAAATGGTTTTGAAAGTAAGCTATTAAACAAAGGAGACGAGCACTCTTTATCAATTAAGACCGTAGTAGGCTTTTATTTGAAAAGGATCAATGTATTGAATACCGCATAAACCAGTAAGGCTTTATTCTATCATATACGCTAACCATAAGACACAATTTTTTGGTGATAAATTGGGTATTTCATTACGAAATCAGGGTTTAAATATTAAAAAAAAAAAAAATCACGCCACAAGCTAATTATAGAAGCTGAAAATTTTTTGTTTTCTTAGTTAACAACTGCATTGATTTATTGTGTGGTAAATGAAACCACAAAATGAATTAAATATATCTCGCCCAAAATAATCATCCTGTTCATATCATTTAATAATTTACTTAATAGGAGTGTTTATTTTCATCAGGGCTGCAGTTCCGATTCCGATTTTGATTCCTACTAACAAATATTTTAGCGATGTAGATTCCTATTCTGATTCCGATTCAAACCAAAATTTATTAACTGTAATGAGTGTATTTCCGTGCATTTTAAGTTAATCTGAACGGAAAATACTTATTTTGGATGCCGATGCTAATTCCGATTTCGATTCCTATTTCTTCAAAAAAAGCACGGTTTCCGATTCCGAATAAAAATTAATCGGGATTGCAGCCCTGATTTTCATGTGTATAAATAATTATTTTTTATTGTTTAAATAATAAACGTAAAGTGCGATATCAACGCAATGTGACTAATATACGAAAAAAAAAAAAATTCTCTTCATATTTGAAACCCCGTTTTAAAACATATTTCCGGATTCATTTCTCAAAAGCTCCGACGAAATTAATATTTTCACCAACTTTCTAAGGAATCTAAAACCCGCTTTATTCCCGATCAATGTTTCAAAACCAATATTCCATTAGGTTTCCCTAAAAACTTCCCGAAAACTTCCCTGAAATTAAATTAAAATGAAATCAATCAACTTCCTAAATCTTGGCGTTTACCCCTCCTCGAACTTCTATCTTCGACATCTGTTAAACTCGTTAAAAATCATAATTTTTGAGAAAAGAGATTTCAAAATAGATTTTCAAGAATAAAAAAAAAATACGTGGAGGCAGTAGAACTAAAAAAAAAAAAAAAAGTCACGAGTGATGCAATCAACAGATGTTCCGGTCTATCTATACAGGAGGTGACAACCGGCCATATCCTCTCATGTAGGCTATATTGTGACATATTTCCAGGAAATATAGAGAGAACCATATTAACTGCGACCGACCGATTCTGAGAATCGATCTTTATCTAATTTCAACATTACCCATAGTTTTTTTTTCTAATTTTCACAAAGTCAGGCCTCTAGTGTTTTTTAACCCATTGTTCGGCATTTCCTTTCTTTATGTTTATTCATTTTTATGAAACTTTCCGAGAAAGTGTTGAAAAATATGCTTTACTCACGTTTTTTTTTTTTTTTTTTTAACAAGGATAAATGATGCGTAAGTGGGTTATATCGAATACTGCGTCGAAAGTGAAGAGTTATTTTTTTTAGACACTCGATCGCAGTATTTCCGACTAAAAAAAAAAAAAAAAACAATAAAACCTCAACCTGCTCGATATAACTCTTAATTAAGAATTAAATTATCGTAAAACCAGAAAACCATGTAACTGGTGGATCTCTCATAAATATATTGAAATATTAATGCGCTTTCGGTTTTTCGCTTTTTGGTTTCCCCGCTCCCATAATTACAACGTAAATTCAAACTTGGTGCATTAAATTCGGCATTTTTATTTTGATAACAATAACAACAACAACTACCAAGTGTAAAAAAAAAATAATTAGAGATCGAAAAAATAATCCCCCGACACGAGATTCCGTGATAGCTAATAACCGATCCGAATAATAATTACACGACCTACATCTTTCCGATTACGTATACCTGCCTATGCGGTAGAGATTATCATCTTTAAATTAAAATTCTACTTTCTCATGCTGATTTTTCGCACTTTACAGGGTGTTTAAAAAGTATGGTAACGATGAAATAAAACACAAAAATTTTGAGTTATCAAAACCGAATCATGGTATCCACTGAAAATTATTTTTCATTTTAATGCTTTCGACATGGACTTGAGTTGGACTTTGTTGTTTGGCTTGTACTTGGGCAACTGGACAATGAAGGTCCAATGGGTCCAGATTTTTTTATTTTCAAGCGATACTAAAGTATTTGGGTATTTCGAAAACATGTATAAAATATTATTCGGAATCTTCCCTTTCCACTTCCGCGTAACTTTTTTCACAAACATTCTAATTTTTTTTTGGAAAAATGTATCCCCCATATTGGGGGGAATATTTCAAAAACATTTTCAAATATTTCAGGGCAATGCATTGTCCTTTGCATATTTTTGGACCTTTTTCAAACTTTTTTAAGAAATATTTTCGAAATGTTCAACTTTGTTTTAAAGAATCTCCTACAAATATTCGGGCCCGTAGCCAAGGGGGGGGGGGGCAGAAGGGCAACGCCCCCCGTGGGGCGTCTTGGTGCCTCCTCTGGAGTAAATTAGCTATATAGGGAATGAGGGCCTATTGCCCCCTTAACAAACCCAACTGCCCCCCCCGGCTCTTCGTTCTGGATACGGGCCCGCAAGTATTTTCAAAATATTTCACAATATTCTGATAACATTGTGTAAATGAAAATATTTTTGAAAAAATATTGTTAAAATATTGTTATAATATTGCTTTTCCCACTGGGAAGGGATATTTATTTATTACAAAAATAGTGGCAATAAAATTTATTAATAATATATAGCATAGCTGACACAAACAGTCCAGAAACGGACTAGTAACATGTGACCTCTGTCAACAAATAATAACAAAACATAACATAATAATAGCAAAAGTTACATGAACTACGAGCATTAGCTACCGACTGCTGAGAGTAATTTAAGCTGATTGGAAAAAGAACCAGGGCTCGAAAAAATGTCGAGGTCCGGAATCGATTCTTATAATTTTGTAATTCTACGAAGATTTGAATCTTTAGGATAGAGATCGTACGAAAAAAGAGGAAGTTTTAACCGAAGACACGGAGTTCGTAACCGAAATGAAAGTTTGTGCAAAACTTTACTGTCAGAAATATGGGAGTTAATCAGTTTAAAAAGGAAAGTCAAATCGGCTTTATATCTCAGCCATTAGCAAACACATTTTAATCCGCTTACATCCAAGTTAAGGATTTATAAGGCGCCAACTTTTCGAAATTTCATTGAGTGCTCGAAAACCTCAGATAGGTTAGGTTTATAACTTTAACTTCCCCCCCTTCCTTCTTCCTTACTGCCCTTGACCGTTTGCAACTTTTAAAAGTTGATACCAACTTAAGAGGAGGCTTCAGATATTTATTTAAATATACCAAAATAAATTTCCATGGCTTAGAACTTTTTTTTGGAGATACAAATTAGAAATCTGGCTTCGTAGCGAACTTCATAGTGATACTGGCATCTTTCCTTCAAAATTTCAATTTCTCAGGTTGTAAAAAAACTCCGGAAAACGCTTTGGAAAATATATTCCCGACATTTATTTTTGAAAACGTTTTCCGGAGTTTCTTTACAACCTGAGAATCTGAAATTTTGAAAGAAAGATGCCAGTATGAATATAAAGTTCGCTACGAAGCCAGATTTTTAATTTGTATCTCCAAAAAAAAGTTTTAGGCTAGGGAAATTTATTTTGGTATATTTAAATAAATATCTGAAGCCTTCTCTTAACAAAAATTAGCAAATTATTTGTTAGTTTACTTACACATACGGGATGGTAACTGGAAGAAAAATCTTCTATAATAATTGTAATAATTGTTTAAAAAATAACATCGGTCTTTTTTTGAAAAAATGTAACAAGAAAAAAAAAAAATTCCATAAATGATAAAGAAATCTAAATTTCATGTAACACAAGTCGTGGAAAATGTTAAGACTTTAAAAAAAATTATTCATGTTCGTGGGGGGGTCAAAATTAGCAATCTTACCTATAAGCTAAGTATTGGCGAAGGGGAAGAGGGGGTCAAAAACACCATCTTAATGTTTACGTAATTTATGGACGACTCGATTCCAATGAAATTTTTGTAGGGGGGACCTTTCATCAAATAAAAAACAAAGTTACGCCCATTTTAAGCTGCAGAAATATGATCAACTAAGAGCCTCAAATTCTTTTGCAGAACCTTCTTATAATCTTTTTCTTACCTATTAACTTCCCAGCTGTATCATCCTATCGACTTTAATCCCTCAGTCTTCAAAAACAAAAGACCCAACTCAACCCACTCCCAAATACGGTTTTTTTTTTTTTTAAATTTTTGCAAGGCTCCCTAAAACTTTATTCGAGTTAATTCACATTCCCATGCTTTCTAAACACCCTGTACACTCAACACATGACCCCCATTTACGGCTCATCATTTTTTATATTCCTTTTGTGTATATGGTCTCACATAATCGAGCCTTGCTATTAGAACCCGGTGTGTGTTTTTCCTGGAAACGTATCAAAAGAAATTTTTCTCTGAATCGGTGTTAAACATTATAATCCAGTGTGCACTGATATACCGTCGTTACCAGGAAATTTTTTCTCACATTCTCCCTGAACGAGTGTACCAACAAGTCGACGATGTGATGATGTCCACGATGATGATGATGATGATGAAAAAATATGTTTCATCGTCGTGAGGTCGTTTACTTACTTTGTGTGTGTCATGCGTTTCGTTTATTGATATGTGCTAAGTTTATTAGGAAGTTTTTTTTAAATTTTTTATTTTTAATAATGAAAAGAGAAATAAATAAACACGTTTCGGATCTTATATTGCGCATTGCGGTGCAATTAGTTTTTGAAATGTTAGTCTTTTGACACGTTATAATTAAATGGTATTAATAACCTGTAATGCGAGTCGGAAAAACGTTTTTTATTAATTTGACGTTTGCTGGATTTGACTTTGAAATGAAAAGTTAAGAACCAGCTTTTGCTGCTTCAAAACAAGAAAAAAAAAAATAATATAAACTGCTAATAGCTGTAAAAAGGAACACCTGGCACTGTCAGTTGCCGCTTAAATTTAAATGTTGAAATGTTTTTTTTTTAGAGAAAGAGCTAAATAAAGTGTCTTAAATCTCCACGGATTTTATGCTTCATGTATAACAAACATGCAACGTTTAGGAGTAATTGTCCTGGAGCGATCTTCTGTTATAATTCTTGTAATGTGCTAGAGAAGAATAATAAACTCTAATTCAGTCTAAAATGACTTTGGAATTAATTTATTAACAGCAAAAAAAAAAGCAACATCACTGGGCGGTGTTAAAACTGTGCTCCATTTACGTTCGGGTTATGGAATATCAATTGAACGTATCGAAACATATTTCGTTTAATTTAAACGTCAAAGCCGATTACGCCTGGAGGTAACTTAATTTAAATTTGTTTTCGATCAAAAGAGAGGAAAATTTTTAAACAGGAGACTGTTTGATAGACTGATTCAAAGCCGCGGTTAAAGTGGTTGAAATGGCACTTCGAAAAGTTTGTGAAATGTTTTGATTTAACATCTGATCTTATAATTTCTTTTCTCATGTGATAAATATGAGTTTGAGGCTACGTTGACCTAGTAAGTTGACCTAGGTTTCGGTATTGGATTGGGAGACTTAAATACAGCGAGGGTATATTGATTGGCATTGGTCAACATTGGGAATGATGGAAATTGGAACAGTGAAAAGTTAGAGCTAGATAGACGATCTTGCGGGCTTCTTCAAGTTTTTAAAGCCTTAGAATTTTAAAAAAGATTCAAATATTTTTTTACCTAACTACTTTAACTTAAGAGAAATCATCAGTCGTGGCAGCAGGCTAATCGTATTTTATTTTTTTTACGGAAAAACGAAGACAAATCTCGAAACAAAAAATATTAAGGAACTTTCGTAATTTTTTCCTGTAAGTTCTTTAACATTTTTTATTTCAAGATTTGTCTTCGTTTTTCCGTAAAAGGTAAAACACGATTAGTCTGCTGCCACGATGATGATTTCGCTAGACACTTTTAAAGTCTTAACATTGCCCGGTGCTGATTTCTCTACTATAGACACGACTTTGACTTCCAGTATTAAAATTTTACCATTCACTTGCCCAACGTTTCTGTTTATATGTTAATTACGAAGATAATTCATTGAAATTCTCCTACTTTTATATTTTGAACAGCTGATTCCAAATTTGAAGTCCAAAAAAATTAAAATCCGAAACGGCGGAGGAATTTCACTTTTTGCCCCATATTGCTTTTTGTTTCGAATTGCATCATTCTGACATCAAATTTGAAATGTACATCGAAAACACAGAAACCTCTTTTCGTCGATTCTTTTACGAAAAAAGCCGAAGTTATGCGATATTTTGTATAACCTGCATATCATGCGGTTTCCCTTAACTCAAAGCCGGTAGGCGCTCAATATATGCATAGGGCGAATGTCATGGAGACGGAGGATAGTTTTTTTCTTGAAATTATTCAAGAATAACAACTTGGAAATATTTTCTGAATTTTCCAGGATTTTTCCATTTTTTCAGAATCAGGACCTTAAAAGGTTACCTTGAAGCAGGAAGCTATAAGTATTGAACATTTCGCAAGCTGCGGTAAATCCTCGCACCAACCCGTGACCTTTTTCCCGCCCAAGATATGTAGATAGAGAGCTTTCGTTTTGTTTTATTTTTTTTCTCACGACCTTAATCGATTAATAATAAATATGATTTTACGTTTCAAAATTCATTGCGATCGCGAAATAAAAACAAAATAAAGTGAAAGCTATTTTCAAAAAACTGAATATATATACAACAGAAAGGCGGTGTCTAATTTGCCCAAAAAAAAAAAATCACGGATATTTTAGCGGGTCAGACCGGATTCGGATTCCTCTCACCCAGAAGAAACGGAATCCGACCTGACCCGCAAAAATTTTCCACCCCCTACACTTAAAAAAAATTAATTTCGTCGGAAACAAAAAAAGCTGCGGGTCAGGCAGAAAATGAAAGAAATTTTAGCGGGTCAGCCTGGATTCGAACTCCTCTCCTCCAGAAGAACCGGAATCCGACCTGACCCGCAAAAATATTCCACCCCCTACCCTTAAAAAAAATTAATTTCGTCGGAAACAAAAAAAGCTGCGGGTCAAGCAGAAAATGAAAGAAATTTTAGCGGGTCAGCCTGGATTCGAACTCCTCTCCTCCAGAAGAACCGGAATCCGACCTGACCCACAAACATTTTCCACCCCCTACCCTTAAAAAAAATTAATTTCGTCGGAAACAAAAAAAGCTGCGGGTCAGGCAGAAAATGAAGGAAATTTAAGCGGGTCAGCCTGGATTCGAACTCCTCTCCTCCAGAAGAACCGGAATCCGACCTGACCCGCAAAAATTTTCCACCCCCTACCCTCAAAAAAAATTAATTTCGTCGGAAACAAAAAAAGCTGCGGGTCAGGCAGAAAATGAAAGAAATTTTAGCGGGTCAGACCGGATTCGGATTCCCCTCATCCAGAATAACCGGAATCCGGCCTGACCCGCAAAAATTTCTTACCCCCTACCCTTAAAAAAAATTAATTTCTTCCGGGAAAAAATAGCTGCGGGTCAGGCAGAAAATGAAAGAAATTTTAGCGGGTCAGCCCGAATTTGGGTTCCTATCATCCAGAAGAACCGAAATCCGACCTGACCCGCAAAATATTTCCACCCCCTACCCTTAAAAAAAATTAATTTCGTCCGAATAAAAATAGCTGCAGGTCAGGCAGAAAATGAAGAAAATTTTAGCGGGTCAGCCTGGATTGGGGTTCCTCTCATCCAGAAGAACCGGAGTCCGACCTGACCCGCAAAAATTTTCAACCCCCTACCCTTAAAAAAAATTAATTTCGCCCGAATAAAAATAGCTGCGGGTCAGGCAGAAAATGAAGGAAATTTTAGCGGGTCAGCCTGGATTTGGGTTCCTCTCATCGAGAAGAACCGGAATCCGACCTGACCCGCAAACATTTCTCACCTCCTACCCTTAAAAAAAAATAATTTCTTCCGGGAAAAAATAGCTGCGGGTCCGGCAGAAAATGTAAGAAATTTTAGCGGGTCAGCCCGAATTTGGGTTCCTCTCATCGAGAAGAACCGGAATCCGACCTGACCCGCAAAAATTTTCCACCCCCTACCCTTAAAAAAAATTAATTTCGTCCGAATAAAAATAGCTGCAGGTCAGGCAGAAAATGAAGAAAATTTTAGCGGGTCAGCCTGGATTTGGGTTCCTCTCATCCAGAAGAACCGGAATCCGACCTGACCCGCAAAAATTTTCCACCCCCTACCCTTAAAAAAAATTAATTTCAACGAAAAAAAAAAAAAGCTGCGGGTCAGGCCGAGAATTAAAGAATTTTTAGCGGGTCAGCCTGGTTTTGGGTTCCTCTCATCCAGAAGAACCTGAATCCGACCTGACCCGCAAAAATTTTCCACCCCCTACCCTTAAAGAAATTAATTTCGTCCGAATAAAAATAGCTGCGGGTCAGGCAGAAAATGAAGCATTTCAGCAAGTCAGGTCGGATTCCGGTTCTTCTGGATGAGAGGAATTCAAATCCAGGCTGACCCGCTAAAATTTCCTTCATTTTCTGCCTGACCCGCAGCTATTTTTTCCCGGAAGAGATTAATTTTTTTTTAAGGGTAGGGGGTTGAAAATTTTTGCGGGTCAGGTCGGTTCGGTTCTTCTCGATGAGAGGAACCCAAATCCAGGCTGACCCGCTAAAATTTCCTTCATTTGCTGCCTGACCCGCAGCTATTTTTTTTTTTTTTTTCGAGTTTTTCAATTTTTTTAAGGGTAGGGGGTGGAAACGTTTTGCGGGTCAGGTCGGATTCCGGTTCTTCTCGATGAGAGGAACCCAAATCCAGGCTGATTCGCTAAAATTTCCTTCATTTTCTGCCTGACCCGCAGCTATTTTTATTCGGACGAAATTAATTTTTTTTTTAAGAGTAGGGGGTGGAAAATTTTTGCGGGTTAGGTCGGATTCCGGTTCCTCTCGATGAGAGGAACCCAATCCAGGCTGACCCGCTAAAATTCCTTCATTTTCTGCCTGACCCGCAGCTATTTTTATTCGGACGAAATTTTTTTTTTTTAAGGGTAGCGGGTGGAAACTTTTTGCGGGTCAGGTCGGATTCGGTTCTTCTGGATGAGAGGAACCAAATTCCAGGCTGACACGCTAAAATTTCCTTCATTTTCTGCCTGACCCACAGCTATTTTTATTCGGACGAAATTAATTTTTTTTTAAGGGTAGGGGGTGGAAACTTTTAGCGGGTCAGGGCGGATTCCGGTTCTTCTGGATGACAGGAACCCAAATTCGGGGTGACCCGTAAAAATTTCTTTCATTTTCTGCCTGACCCGCAGCTATTTTTTCCCGGAAGAAATTAATTTTTTTTAAGGGTAGGGGGTGGAAAAATTTTGCGGGTCAGGTCGGATTCCGGTTCTTCTCGATGAGAGGAACCCAATCCAGGCTGACACGCTAAAATTTCCTTCATTTTCTGCCTGACCCGCAGCTATTTTTATTCGGAAGAAATAAATTTTTTTAGAGTAGGGGGTGGAAAATTTTCGCGGGTCAGGTCGGATTCCGTTCTTCTCGATGAGAGGAACCCAAATCCAGGCTGACCCGCTAAAATTTCCTTCATTTTCTGCCTGACCCGCAGCTATTTTTATTCGGACGAAATTAATTTTTTTTTTAAGAGTAGGGGGTGGAAAATTTTTGCGGGTTAGGTCGGATTCCGGTTCCTCTCGATGAGAGGAACCCAAATCCAGGCTGACCCGCTAAAATTTCCTTCATTTTCTGCCTGACCCGCAGCTATTTTTATTCGGACGAAATTTTTTTTTTTTAAGGGTAGCGGGTGGAAACTTTTTGCGGGTCAGGTCGGATTTCGGTTCTTCTGGATGAGAGGAACCAAATTCCAGGCTGACACGCTAAAATTTCCTTCATTTTCTGCCTGACCCACAGCTATTTTTATTCGGACGAAATTAATTTTTTTTAAGGGTAGGGGGTGGAAACTTTTAGCGGGTCAGGGCGGATTCCGGTTCTTCTGGATGACAGGAACCCAAATTCGGGGTGACCCGTAAAAATTTCTTTCATTTTCTGCCTGACCCGCAGCTATTTTTTCCCGGAAGAAATTAATTTTTTTTAAGGGTAGGGGGTGGAAAAATTTTGCGGGTCAGGTCGGATTCCGGTTCTTCTCGATGAGAGGAACCCAAATCCAGGCTGACACGCTAAAATTTCCTTCATTTTCTGCCTGACCCGCAGCTATTTTTATTCGGAAGAAATAAATTTTTTTTAGAGTAGGGGGTGGAAAATTTTCGCGGGTCAGGTCGGATTCCGGTTCTTCTCGATGAGAGGAACCCAAATCCAGGCTGACCCGCTAAAATTTCCTTCATTTTCTGCCTGACCCGCAGCTATTTTTATTCGGACGAAATTAATTTTTTTTTTAAGGGTAGGGGGTGGAAAATTTTTGCGGGTTAGGTCGGATTCCGGTTCTTCGCGATGAGAGGAACCCAAATCCAGGCTGACCCGCTAAAATTTCCTTCATTTTCTGCCTGACCCGCAGCTATTTTTATTTTGACGAAATTAATTTTTTTTAAGGGTAGGGGGTGGAAAGTTTTTGCGGGTCAGGTCGGACTCCGGTTCTTCTGGATGAGAGGAACCCAAATCCAGGCTGACCCGCTAAAATTTTCTTCATTTTCTGCCTGACCGGCAGCTATTTTTATTCGGACGAAATTAATTTTTTTTAAGGGTAGTGGGTGGAAAATTTTTGCGGGTCAGGTCGGATTTCGGTTCTTCTGGATGAGAGGAACCCAAATTCGGGCTGACCCGCTAAAAATTCTTTAATTCTCGGCCTGACCCGCAGCTTTTTTTTTTTCGTTGAAATTAATTTTTTTTAAGGGTAGGGGGTGGAATATTTTTGCGGGTCAGGTCGGATTCCGGTTATTCTGGATGAGAGGAATCCGAATCCGGTCTGACCCGCAAAGATATCCCTGATTTTTTTTTTTTGGGCAAATTAGACACCACCCAACAGGCATCATTCCTTTTTTTTCCCTCGATAATCATTTTTTGCTGGTTAATTGTGTATTGTAATCGACCTTGTTTTCGGTATTTTTGATTGTTATGGAAACAAACAGCTACGAGATGTTTTAATTTTTTTTTTTTATTTTTTTGTTTCAGAGTAATAAAAGCCCTCAAAGGGAACACAGAAAATTAATTACACCCCAAAGTACCATCCATCATAACTAGGTAAGTATCAATTAATGGCGTTTACCATGTTTATTAAAAATTCAGCAATAATTCCCCGTTCGCCGCAAAGGGAATTAACCTTTAAATGAAACAACGAAAAACGTTTTTTTTTTTTTTTTTTTTTTTTTTTTAAATTTACTGTAAAATCGTTACTTTTACTCATCGTAAACAAAGAAAATCTGTATTTTTGACCTCTCATATTCTTCCAAAAATCGATATACACTTTATTGGTTTTTTATTATCATTATTTTTTTCTTTTTTTGACTTTTTCCTTGCAAAGTAGCCTTAGGAGAGATTGTATTTCAAACCTCTTCACGACGGAAGCGTATTTTGAAAAATCATCCACGCGGACGGAAATTTATTTTTTGAAGTTTTATTCATATAAACAGATGTTAAGCTCTAAAGCAAAAGAAAATAACATTTGAATTTGAATTAAGTTACGTAAATTAATAAAGTAATGACATCGACATCGGAAAATCTAATGAATTACTGCAAGCTTCAGTTTCACTAACGTTTAAAAATGAGAGTTGCTAATTTTTTTATTCTCTGAATAGCGTGGACATATTATAGAACTGCTAAATCGCCTTCTAACGGGTTACATTTTCAAGAATAAATTGTTTGACTATTACTCATAGTTCCTAAAAAGATTTCCTCTAAGTTTTTAACAGAATTTTGAAAATCGCCCCTAAACGATGGTTTCCTGATAATATTTTGTTATGACGTGATTAGATTACAGTTATGACGTCAACTCACTCCTGTACGCAGAAAATACGGATCAACGACAATCAGACAAAACCTTTCATTTTTGGTGCTTTCCAGGTATTGCATAAAAGGCTTTTACTTAACGAAAGAACAATTCATTTTATAAATGTTCTGATTGTTCGTGTAAGCGAAATGAGTTTTTGTGCCATACCTGGAAAACGCTAAAAATAACTGTTTTTAACTTTTTTTCCACGTATTTCCTCCCGCATAGAAGTGGAGACGTCATAGCTACGTTTCAACCCCTTCCAGTAGGAAGTGTTAATTGCTTTTACTAGTCTACTCAAAGCGGAAATCTGATTGGATTTTTTTCACCCCTTCAATTTTTTTAAAAAATGCCGTGATAACAGAGAGATGATAAGATGCCATCAGCAACGCTTAGGTATTATTTCGGTATCACTTTTGTGTCGTTTTGGTACCGTCTCCACCTAGGTATGCACCGGGCCCTCCAATGTAGATTTCCATATTGAAAAAGTTAAAGGAAAACAAAGTCAATAATTGTATAGCTAGGCGCTGTGGTATGAAATGAAGATAATTTTTGTGCGTAATCCGGCAAACGTTATGAAATCCTTTCCTTTTCCAATACGGGAAAAAAATGTATAAAAAAAAGAATAATAACCACACGGCCCAATGGAATAAAAGAAGATTATAATGAATCCCAGATGCTCATCATTAAAACAAGTAATTGAATTTTTTTGTAAGCCGTCTTCCAAGAAGAGAAAGTAAAAAAAATATGAAATTATCTTCAGGTTAATCCCTTGAAAGCATGGATTTCAGGAGGCTAAATATTTTTAATTACACAATGTCTGTGGCCACGCCGAAGCTTCTCTGTTAAATTATTACATCATTTTTTTTTTCCTTTTTTTTATATGACTATAAAAGAATAATAATAATAATAAAAATATTTTTACACTCGGGCATGATGTTTCGTATATGAACTTTCGTTCGATTTAATAGGAACGAAGGTCCATGACCTAGTTTACTAGCTAAAATTTTTACTTTCGGGTTTTTCGTTTTGTATTGTACACTTCGCGAAGTGGAAAACGGAACGACTTCGTGAATACAATCGATTCAAAAATTGAGGAAGATTTGTCGAGAAAGGGAAAAATTGTTGAATGTCAAAGGTTATAGTTCATATACCCGTACTTTTCTGTGATTTCTATTTTGCAATTAATTAACTACCGACGTTATACTTTTCTTTTTTCCTTTTGCACGTCGGCAGAAGGGAACAGGAATAGAAATAGAAAGGTCTTAGGTCAAAGGTTTCGTTGATGAAAAATGAAATTGTTTGATGTTGGTATTAAAATTGGAGGTGTGGCACTGTAGATTACGGCACCAGGAGCACGAGACAACTTGTTTTTTTTAAGGAAATAAATATGAAAGTATTACTTGTACTATCCGTGGTTTTGGTTTAAGGTAAAGCAATAAATCTCGGTTGAATGTCGAATTTAATGACTTGGAGCATTTCCTTAAGCATAAGGAAATTCTCCCGACATACTCCTACAACAAATGCGCTTCCTTATGCCTAAGGGAAAGAAGGTTTTCAAATAGTTTCAAAGCTACCGAGTTGCTCCTACAGCGATATAATCTGAATTAGTCGTGTTACTTAAAAGGTATTCAAAATGAGCTTCATATCCTGTTCTCAGCTCTCTCGCTTCTTCATTAGTCAACTGTTTGCATTGCCATGGGAGCTTATTTGCTCAAATCGTCAATACACCTAAAGCTGACCATTGGTTTAGTTGGAATTTATATTTACAATGTAAAATTCTCTTTCTGTTTATTAATGACCATCGTCGACAAGCCATTGCAGTCAAAGCAAAAAAAATGCAGGCGTGAAGATTAGAAGAAAAAAAATATTACAATTTACTTACGCCCTTCTAATAGAAAAGGGTAGCAAGTCTTGGCACCTTAAAGAGAACCGGTGTTAGCAAATTCGACACGTTGTGACTAGTTCGGACACAAAGGTAAATTTTCTTAAGAAATTCCACAATGATAAAAGTATTTACCGTTGAATGGCGTAAAGTTGGCCAGTGGTGAGTGGAGTAAATTTATGAATAGGATCAAAATTTGCAAAGAAAAAGTTAAACCGTTTCATTGGAAAAAGGGCAATCTTTTGTTTAATTTTTTAATTTAACCTTTTAACGACGGAAGCGTATTTTGAAAAATCACCCCCGTGGACGGAATTTTTTTTTTTTTTGAAGTTTTATTCATATAAATAAACCTTAAGCTCTAAAAACAAAAGGAAATAATATTCGAATTTGAAAGCGCCCTTAAGGCCGAATTACACACAGCTAGTGTACTAGCTCGTCTCCTATATTTAACTTAAGTACAAGCTACTCGCTAGCTAGTAGGAGCGAGTAGCTTGTACTTAAGTTAAATATAGGAGACGAGCTAGTACACTAGCTGTGTGTAATTTGGCCTTTAGATAAGTTACGTATGCAACCCGTGTTACACCAAAATTGAAAATTTAAAATATTAAAGGAATTTTCAAAAAAATTCATAAAAAATGAGATCGGTGAACCGATCAAAGTGCTTTATCGACTATTTAAATAATTCTCAAAAATATGGTTAGTTTTTCGATCAGAGATCAGATTTGAAATCAGCAACCCCGAAAACCCCTTCGTAGTGAATGTGAGTCGCATCAGAAATTGTTTTAATCAGAGCTCCCTACATTGACATCTGATGCCATCATCCCACGAATTTTGTTGGCATCAGATTCGATGCCATCGTCCTTAAAGGGTTAACCCTTTGAAGACGGAGGCATGGTCCACATAAAAAAACCAAACACTGTCTGCTGGCCCTCAAACCGAATTAGAAGGATGACAAATTACATTCTTCGCCCTTTTTTCTGAACCGATCAATGTCACCCTGTCTTACGGTACTTCGCTTTATTCAAATTACTCAATTTTATTGACGGACTGGCACCTTTCAATTTTCTACCTGTATTTAAAAAAAAAAAAAAAAAAAAAATTCTTCCTGGATTTTTTTTTCCGTTTTCTTGATAAAAACAATTCTTTTAATACCCTTCTACGAATTATTGAAAAGTTTTCAACGGGTCTCCATTATCGAACCGTTGCAAAATCCGGCTTGAATATACGTACCGAGAAAAGGGAAAATATAAGGACTCGGAATTGGAATAATGGACAACTGCCTTCTTGGAATCACATTGTTATGCAAACGTCATTTTCGTTCCTCTGTGAAGAAAAAAAAAAATAATAAAGAGGAGAGGGAGAAGACCTTGAGAGCACATCTGTTTGCGAAATCCGCATAAAATCTTTTTTTTTTTTTTCTTTTTTTCTTTCTTTTCATTTCGTTTTTACAATTTTATTTTTACCTTTTTCACACCTTTTGAATGGAGTTTACCTTTATCAAATTATAACAGTAGAAATAAGTATGATTAACGTGTTTATTATTTAAAAAAAAAAATATATAAATCAGAAGTCGTTCTAAATTTTTCAATGACTCACGTGGGGGAAAAGAAACTTTTAATTATGACGCATTCGGAAAAATCTTTCGGAATTCAAGCAAAATCCAAATATTCAAAATCGGATTTTATGCCATCGATTCCATTTCTTTTTCTTTTGACGTCGAGTTGTCTGCGAATTTTTATTCATAATCAGTTCTCGGAAGTGACAACCCACCTTGTCGCTGAAGTCATCATGCAATAAAAATAATAATGATCTTATCCCGCCGCTTTTAGTGTATTATTTTCGTAAGTAGTTAAACGATTTCCGGAAGGGGAAAAGACTCCTACATTTCATTTCGTAATCCATTAAATAAAAAAAAAAATATAATATATATAAAAGTTGATTAAATAATTTCTGTGATCCGGTCAAGATTTCATTCAAAACTAGTTTAATTGATTAAGGATCATATGAATAATTTCCGCGCAAAAAAAGTTTATTCATACGACAAGATGCATACACGCCGGAAATTTCAGTCATACAGGTATATGAATGAAATTATAAAGACGTGATTTTTTAACTTATTTGTAACAAAATTCAAGAAGAAAAAAAGTCCTTTGAGAAATACAAACTTCCGTTTACTTTTTATCATATATTGTAAAAGGTGCAGAACGGGTTTTTTTTATAAAAGGATATATCATTTTACGACGGGATGTGATCTAGACATTTCCTAGAATATTATACGTTGCATTTGTTCTGTTTATATACGATGCGGTTATAAACACATGTCGAAGTTCCTGAGAGTTGATTACTCATTTTGTAAAGAAAGGGAAAATAAAAGCCTGCAAAGGCGTTACCGAGAACCTTGAAGGAAGTCTCGTTAAATTAAACTTTCTGGTTGAACTGGAGAACGAGTAAACATTTCCCAGAACCTTTTCAAATACAGTATAATATGCTTTCCATCCTCTTTTTTACGAAAATGCTCGTTTAATTTATGCCTGAACCCGCTAGCGACTCAAGTGGATATTGCTCACGACTCTAAATTGTGAGTCTGTTAGTGATATAGCGATAGCATCCATTTAACGGTTCGGTTTTTTTTTCCTTCTGACTTAATAACTTGTGTCTAAGCTTTAGGCAGTCGTCTAGTTAGTGAATAAGTAGTAAATGCACGGTTTTTGAAAGAATCCGATTGCTATATTAATTACCTAATATGGGTAATAACATGGGGGAGAGGGTAGAAAGTGAACTAGGGGCAAAATTGTGGCATAATGTGAGGGATGGAAAATATACCTATATTTTGGTATTGTATATATAGATAAGGGGCGGCCGTAGAGCAGTGGTAGAATCTCCGGCTTCGAACTGAACGATCGAGGAGTCGGTGTGGGTTCAAGTCTAGGATATGCCTCGGATTTTTTCACTGCGATTACTGAATACAACAAGTATACAAGTGAATAATAGATGTAAGTCCCCGCACGGTTCGGATTCTGTGTCTAAATAAAGAAGGTACCAGCGAAGCAAAAGCCAGCATGAGTGAACCTGTCGTCAAACTGGCCATTTGACACATTTATAAGTTTAAGGCCTAGAAAATATCCTCACATTGTACATCCTCACTTCAATGCCGTACATTGTAAGAAAATCGGGTATACGGGTTCAGCTGTGTATGCCCCATGACGATATATATATACACACACCACGGTGTCTTCTTCTTCTTCTTAGTCCTTTACTCGATTACAAGCGTGGTGATCTCTCACATATACCTATGCGTGCGCTCACAGGCACACGGAGCCTACAGTTTAACGCCGGTTCCGAACGGCTATATTTGAGAGATTTACGAGGCAATTACCACTCAGTGGTTTGCCATTACCTACCGAGAGGTGGTGACCATTGACTTTCTGACTAGCGCACTAGTTTCCACCAGACAAAAATTTCTAGCTGTGAACTATGATAGAAGCACGACGCGTCTCATCTCATGACTGAAATTCGAGTGCGCTATAAACTAGGCTGCGGGTCACCACCCAGGGTGTCTACCGATCTTAAAAACCTAAAAATGGCCTTCATTTTAATGCAGATGAAAAATTTTCCGTTCTGTTTGAAAAAGGTAACGATCAAGGAGGCTTATATTTTCACTCTGTTGCATATTTTACAAAATATTCCTCGCTCGGACTTCGGCATCGCTCGGAGTTAAATAATTAAAACATTCGGGTCTTTTAAAACCTGAAAAAAGAAAAAGAAATTCATTGCAGCTCAAAAATTCAAGGAGTTTCATAATTAAATTTAAAAAATTAACCTCCTTTTCTTTCTATATCTTCTGAGTGATAAAAAGACCAGGCGGAGTAAGTTTTTGTCCTTTTAAGAGCTCTTTCTTGCCTACTTTGAACGTTTTTCAGACCAAAATTTTCTCAAAAAATGGACCTTAAATACCTTAAAATGACCTTAATTTTGAATCTCATTTCCTGGTAGACACCCTGTAGTACCCATAAGCTAAGCATAGGCTATCGTATATCTATACGTATATTTCGTCTGCTAATTGAGAATCCTTTAGCTTTCGGAACTAACCACAACTCCCGTCCTGTTTCCTAATTGGTGTCCCGTATCTACTGTTCAGTATTTATCTAATTGCCGAAAACGTTTAGAAAATGTTCTCCGAACTTACAAACTAGTCTATAAGGGGAAAGAAAGCTTTTAATAACAGTAGTTAACCGGAAAACCTTGAGCGAAATCACGTTTTACGAATTACGAAAGGGAAAAAAATGTGATAAAAATAAAAATACGTACTACTAAACATGAAAAGAAAAAGAGCAAAGTTCAGTTCTGTTCTGTTCTGATTTTTGAAAAATTGCTTTGCAGAATATCTCACCTTTTGTTTTCAAACTTAAAGTCACGTGAAACCACGTTTCGACTTGTAAATTCGATTTCAGGAGGAAAGAGAAACTTTAACATTACTTCTGAGAAAGTGAAAAGCTGTCACATGATGTTGGAAATAAGACACTGATTTATTACAAGTTGCAAGGAATTGATGGGTAATATTCTTTTTCCTTTTTTTTTTTTTCTCTCTTGCTGACTGATTTCTGGATCCGAAATCCTAATACCGAGTTTCGGAGAAATAAGGATTATTATATAATCCCTAACCCACAGTCGAAGATTTAATCCGACTAAAATTTAGTTAAAGCTTTAAGAGGTTTATCCTTTTTTGTCTTCGTAAAACTTATTTTAAAATAATTCACGATTTATAAGATTTATTTTATCGAAATATTGAATTTTTTTCTTAAAAGCAGCAGAATATCTTTTTTTTTTTTAGTTTTTATTACTTAATTTTACTTAATTTTGGTCAGACTGAATTTTTTCCCCGTAAATCGAGTGTCAGACAAAACAGCCATTCCTACCAGTGTTCAAGCCTCCTCTTAAAAGGGAAAAGATTTTTGTTTGTGGGCGTACAAATAATCATTGCGGAGTCAGACCTAATTTTACATTCATCTCGTAAAAAAGCGAACCTCTCATCGGGATTGAGCAAAAATATTAGTGATAGATAGAGCAAAGTAATTACTAACTGGTGAAACATAAAAAAATTCAGGATAAATTTTTCCGGGGAATTAATTCCCCGAAGCAAACTTTTTTTGATTAAAAAAAATAAATAAATAACGAGCACGGGTAAGCTTTAAAACATGGTTTTTCGCGCTAATTTGGGATAAAGAGTAAGGCCTCCAGTATCCGATAAAGGATCAAATTCTGTTTAATCGCTTATTGTTTTAGAAGGCAAAAAAAAAGTGTACCGAATAAAATAACCAATTAAAAAATAGTCGATCATCGATTTAATAAAAACTTTCCTCTAATAAAAATCAAAAAAAGAATTTTTTTTAAAAGTTTAACGCCCATTATTAAAAAGTCCTTTGATCTCTTTTATTAAAAAAATAATAAAAAATTCCCCACTCCGCTATACAAAGTTCTATTCACCCATCGTAATATTGTTTCTTTTGTTGCAAAATTTGATTACCACATATCAAGACATTTGATACTCGTTAATAATAAATGCTGTTACAAACATATTTTACATATTGATTCTTTTTCTCGGTATAATGACTAAGCTTTGAAATATAATAACAAAGAGGCCCTGACTCGGAAAGATCTTATCTGTTGGTTTGGATTCGATACGCTCTTCCCCCCACGCCCCTGGATAGATGGGAAGAAAGTACAAAGTTACACCTGTCTGTTGTGTAACGCCATAAAGGCGAGGTAAACGAGGAAAACGTATAAAGAAAATTGTTTTTACAGGAAATCTTGGAAAATCATATATGTAATAAATGGATTCTGAGAATGAGGTTTTGGAAGGGCAAAATGTTATACTGTTTGCCGTCGAACCGGTCAGTATGGTTGACAACGAAATGAAATAAAACGGGGCTGGGCTGGGCCGGACTGTAAAGGTTTTCATTTTATTAGAGTAAAAACCGCGGATTTCCCGTAAATAAGGAAAGTTTACAGGAGTTGAAAGGGTTTTGTGATAAACGTTATTAGGAAACTATCATTTGGTCGAAGTTTATCGTAGTGATCGGAGTGTGAAGGAAGGGACAAATACAAAGGGCACGTCAAGTTTGTTCAATGTCATTTGGGAGAAGCAAGTCGATTCGACGACAAGGAGAGGTCGAACTCGAGGGCGTAATAAGTTAGGAAGTTCAAAAAGCAAGCAAAGGCGGAGGAGAAGTTAATGTAACTGGATACAACTATCTAGGTAGAAAACCACGCGATATCAACATTGCCTAGGAATCAGCTCTACGAAATTACAGATTCCAAGAAATTTCATATAGAGTTGTCCACTTTTTCTGAGAAGCATTCCTAAAAGGTTTTCGAAAGTTTCTGGGAACATTTTGTGGAATGTTTGTAAGATTTTTTTCCTTGGGGCCGTTCAAGTATTACGTCAGACGAAAACCGGCCATTTTTTTCACCCCCCCCCCCTAGTAAGACAAGCTGCGGCATGAAATTGATCTTGGAGAAAAAAGAGCGGCAGCTGAAAAAACTATTCTGCAAAAGGCGCTGCATACCCTTAACGGAATTATGCTTATGTTTGTAATTCCCGGAACGTCACAACTCCAGGGGCCATTTTATTTTTTTATGAATAACAGAAGAAGTTAACAAACAAGTCTGCATAATTAATTTAGCTTTTAATTAAAATGGTCAACTGAAAAATCGTTCTTTTCGTAATGTAAGTGAACTCTTCTCATTACTCAAGACGTTCTCGTGTTATAAAATAACTTTTCTTTTGTTTTATAGCCTTGAATTTCACCCCGAAATGTAACAATCTTGGGTTTGGGTATCTCAGCCATTGCTGTGTGTTCTAGGTAGTCGTAACGTTCGGTTTCAGGAGTGCAAATTGTTGGAAACCGTCTTTTCCTCATTGGAAATTTCGACGCCTGCATCATTTAGATCCCTAGTCAATTCGTCAAACTAAAGCATAAAATCCTCTATGGGCATTTCAGGATCGTGTCGTAGTTCATTCAATCTCTTGCGAAGTAGTGCTTTTCAACTTAAAAATTTTTGATCTTGGGCATCTTTTAATGTCTTCCATATGTCATGCGGTGGAAGGACTTAAAGAACTTTGGATTATTCTTCTAAAGCGAAATGTCTGATTTTTAATAGGTTCGAAACGAAAACATAAATATACAGAATTTCTGCTTGTTCAGATTTGTGAGTAGATTGAGGAATTGGAGGTCCGTGCTTTCTGACGATTTTAAAATGCCTTTGTCTATCAGGGGGTGTCCTAATGGGTCCGTGGTGACCCGTAGCCTAGTTCATAACGCACTCGACTCTCAGTTGTGAGATGAGACGCGTCTTGCTTCTCTCCTAGTTCATATCTAGGAATTTCTCTCAGGTCAAAACTAGTGCGCTAGTCAAAAAACCAATGGTCATCACCCCTTGGTAGGCCAAGGCAAACCACCGAGTGGTAATTGCCCCATAAATTTCTCAAATACAGCCGTTCGGAACCGGCGTTAAACTGTAGGTCTCATATGCCTGTGAGCGCACGCACAGGTGTTTGTGAGAGATCACCATGCTCGTAATCGAGTAAAGGAAATAAGAGGATTAGGTCCGTAAATCGGGCACCTTTGGAGTATGCGTTGTACAGTTTCTTTTTCTCCATTTTGGTCTCAGCTGTAGGAGCGTCTTTGGGTAGTGAGCTTGGTCCAGGATATACCCACCGCCCTGAACTGACTTGCGGTTTTTAACTATGGTGAATGAAGTTTCCAGTTTAGATAGAAGTTTCAAATTTAAATACAGTAAACTCTCAGGTAATTTCACATGTAGAGAACGGAAATATACCGTATATTTATTTTTATGTATACTTGGTATATATATATACCGATTTGGTGTATTTTCGTTTTTCAATCATTCTCCGAATTTAATTAACAATTTTGGAGTTTGAAGTTATTTTACGTACTTTTTTTGCTTGCCATATCGGAAATAGTAAAAATAGTTAGTACAGAAGTAAAAAATTGAATAAAATGCAAAATTATGTAAATTAAAAAACGAAAATGACATTTTCTATGAGAAAATATACCGTATATTTTCAAAAATGGTATATATATATATATACGTTGGATAACTCTATTTTCACATGATAGTATGTTTGACGTATAAGTTGGTTGTATAAGTTTCATCAAAGTGCTTTATTTAACTTTGCATCTTTTTTTTCCTGCGGCAGTGAGACTTTAACTTCTTTAAAGTTTAAAGTACCATTTCCGCGAACTCGGTTTAATTATTAGTCCTTCCGGAAAACTTCAACCGGATATTTAAATTGCAAACTAGAACTTGATCCATATTCTAAAAGACTTAAAATTAAAATTTCCTGGAAACTTTCCGCGCGCCTTTGAGAAGGATTTTTCTCTTTTAAAATGAGAAAATATCAAGAGATTTGAAATCGAATTTTTAACCTCTGCTTCAAAAAACGGCTAAAAAGGAAAACAAGCCAATCCAATCCTTTTTCGTTTCCGTTTTTTTTCCCACCTATTAAATATTCAAAAGTATATTTTTGTATAATAAGTATACCTTTTTTTTTGCATCTCTTTTTTCCTTCATACGTTTTCCCCTTTGGGAAAAGCATGGTGTTAATTACATTTCCTCTTTTTCCGTACATAAAATCAATAATAGGTAACAAAAAAAGAAAACGAAAAGACGAAAAGCGCTCTGGTGTAACAAAAAGAGTTAATTACTTCTTTAACAATGGAAGCGGAAAACTTCGAATCGGATTAAATTTTCGGAAAACTAAAGTTGGGCTGAAATCTCTTAAACGAAAAATCAATTAAGTCAAACTCAAACATAATGAAACTTTATGCTTTCATGGAAGCTTCCGATAAAAAATAAATAAATAAAAGGTAAAAGAAAAAAAAAAAAAAAAAAAAAAAAGGTTTTAATAACTTTCTATGATTAAATCAATTTTCCACTGACCACGGCTAAAAGGTCGAAACGCCAGAAGCCGAGATTATTTCGTGTGTTAATTTGAGAGCTGAAATAGAATTCGTTTCTTGGAAACGGAAAGAAAATTCGTTTTCAGAGAATTAAGTTCCACGATGTTTGGATTTAGCGCCCGTAACAAATACCTTTAATTAAAAAAAGATTATTTTAATCTGACAAAATTCAAACCTGTCAAGAGCTAAAGTTATTAATTTTCTGGGAATGGAAATGGTTAGGAGAGATGCAGAAAGCCCTGTAATTACACCTGCTCAAAATGCAATCAATCATTCGGAAATTATGAAACCTATTTTCCAGCGTTAAATTCTTTTTTTGGAGGAGGAGGAAGGGAGGGAGGACGGGAGGAAAGAGCCCGCCTTTTATTTCTCCGAAGGGAAATTTTTCAAAAATAAAAGATTTATCATAATATTTTAGTAATTGTTTAAAAAAAAAAAAAATATTTGTACATGTCGGGTGTTTTATGAACTTTCATTCAAACAAATGCAGCAGAATAATATTGTGAAACGTTTCCCGTTATCAACTTTACGAAACTTAAGGTGTTTTAGCTTTTATCATTTTTCAAGGGAATTCGTGCGCCAGATATTCATCTTAAATTTTGCACTTTAATAAGATTAGTCATTAATTAATATCTTAATTGAAATGGCCAGACCAACAAGACCTTATCAGTAGACATATCGTTCGATGCAAACGAAAATAAATAAACAAATCCGAAACGATTTCTTTTTAACACCATAGGTGCTTATGATCGGATTCAAAGAAGGAGATGGCGGGTTCGCGGTGCAGGAGGTATGACGTTTCTTTAGCACAGTATGCAGAGGTTTTTAAAGGTGCATAAACGCTCTTAGTCATTAATATCTCTGATTCATAGAGAAAACACTTCTTAGGCATCTTTAGCTCCCAATGTAAATATTACCAAAAAAAAATGTGTTTGAAATGCACATGAGGCGGGCCTTAAAAAGTCAAACGAATACAATTATTTTCTTTTTGGAAGTCAACGGGTGCGAAATATGGGACAGATTTTATATGCAGAGGAAGCCATAAGCACAAGCTGCGATTGCAGAAGTAAAAAAAAAGTTTCCTGCTACAAATGACTTTTTGATATTTGTGAAAGTAAAAAGGTTGAAAAAAGTTCGGTAATTTTAAAACAAGGGGTTGCTCCGTCAAGAATTTCGGTGTAAATTGGACTTTGCAATGCTTTGCATTACCACTGGGCTTGCATTATCATTGAATTGCAAAATGCATTACCTTTTGCAGTACCCATGAACTTAAAACAATAAAAAATACTTGCTCTAGAGGTACGAGGGACTATAAGAGATGATGCAGTAATCCTTTGCAATACCACTGCATTTGCATTGTTTGCATTGCACAATAAAGGAGGAAGCGAGAAATTTTTAAAGTCATTTCCCGGTACGTCTTCCCGAAATAGGATCTTTGAAATCTAAGAAACTTTTACTTTGAATTACGAATTACGAATTCCAACGGTTTTTTTCCTCTTTTCCCTCTTTTTACTTTCAAGGATTTGCAAACTGTCTACTCTTGCGTGTTCTTTTCCCTCCTTACCCTAGGAAGAGGATATGCTCAAGGAATTGCGGTTCTATTTAGTAATCTACAGTCCACCCACTTCCTATTAAGTTATGGAACGAAAAACGATCTCGCTACGCTTTCGGAGTTTTTCCGAAAAACTGTATTGTAGATACGATAGCCTTCGAAGACAGGTTAAGAAGATGAGAGTTACTGTAGTTTTCGAATTTGGAGATTAAATACTGGACTTTTGTTAGAAAATGAAAAAAGTAAAGTAACATGCTGGTGTCGATTCCACCTCATATCAAGTGACCCCTTTAGCTCCGTCCATCATCAAACCGAATTTCTCAGTACTTCCAGTCGCTACCAAGAATATTTTTGATAAAACAACATTGAAACTAATTTATATTCCATTTCATAAATTCTTCACCAAAGCGTGGAATATACAGCTTTCTAAAGTTTAATCATCCGGGCAGCATAGTTGAAATGGAATTTAACCACGACCGAGGGGAATCGAATTTTGAGAAAAGTCTGAGGAAATCCTGAACAACATCATCACAACATCAACCTCATCAACATCATACTGGAAACCTCCATTCAAAACCATAGAACATCTATCAGGAACAGCATTATTTCCCGCATCACTCTTAACGATTTATTGTGTAACGTAACATATAACGCCTCAGAGGATGTTCAACTGTCATTCGTTGAATTTCTCTTTATAATACAGTGTTTAACTTTAATGCCCATTACGAGTTTCCCAAATGTTTACTCAGTTGTTATTCCCACGCGATTTTACTGCAAAGGATTTGTATTTTACGCGGCGACTTCCTACTTCTTTTTTTAATGAATGTTATATCCTTTTTAGTGTTCTATATTTTTATTATGATATAAGGGTTTCCCCCTTAACAAGTCATCTAAGGGTCTACCTTTTATGTAAATAAGATTCCTTTCTAAATGAGATCTCATAACCGACACCTCAGTCGGGAAAATTAACTGGCTGGAAAAGCGAATGCAAATTTAAAGAAACCTCGCCGGAATAAACGGGAAAGATTTTATTAGAAGTCTTATCAAAACTTCTTAACCAAATGTGAATCTCCATCCTTGAAGAGTGCTTATAACACTACAAAGGTACTGGTTATAAGGTGCAGTAGTCGTGGCTAATCTTGCAGGGGTGATGCAGTATTCCTCTTGCATTATTTGCGTTGCTGTAAAATAAAGGAAGAAGCGGGGGATCCATAAAAAGGATTAGGCTGCATTAGCTACTTTTTGAAAGGGCTCTGCAACACACACAGCAGGCTTTTACAGGACCTAGAGACCTATTGCCGCATTATAAATTTTTTCCCATTCGGATCTCTCTCTTGGCAGGCACTCGCCAGTCAGGCACTCCCAACCTTCTCACATCAGCCGCGATTCTATCTTCCCATCTGATCCGAGGTCTTTCCTGAGGCTTGGGACTTGTCGGTCTGCCCTACAGGACCTGCCAGATATATCTTGACGCGGACCAGTAGCCAGAACGAAGAGCCAGGGGGGGCAGTTGGGCTAGTACCCTGCACGGGCCAGGAGTTTTAGGCCCGAGTCCGGCCCGGACCACATTTTCAGAAAAGGAATATAAGTATTTATAAATATGAAAATTGGAATTAAACACCGAAACTGTTTATATTTTTAAAATCCAAAACTGTTTATTTCTTCATGTTTGTTTGTTTGGTTTTCCCCCCGAAAATCGAATTCGAATTCCGAAAAGTACAGTATCAAAGCCGGGCCCAGGCCCGGGCCGGCCCGATTCAGTTTTCTAAAAGTAAGGCCCGAGCCCGGCCCGGCCCGTCGCTTCCTAGGCCAGAGCCCGAAGCCCGGCCCGTGCAGGGCACTAAGTTGGGCTTGTTAAGAGGGGCAATAGGCCTCCATTTTCTATACCTGTCATGTTTAGCCAATTTAATCCAGGGGGGCAGCGCCCCCCCTTGGCAAGCGACATGTCCCTCCCATTTGAGCCTACGATATACTTAATCACACTAGTGATCAATGGTTGCCCAGTAAGCCTACGGATCACGTCATTTGAACGCATGCGCGCACCCCTCCAGTAATTAGATCAAAATTTGATAAGGATGGCTCGTTGCTTCGTGGATACGTTACCATCTCCATGGCTTAGGGAATTCGTTTCCGACTCCCAATGTTCAAACCCACGCAGGATATTACGATACACATTTTTCCGGTCTTATTTTTCCCCCAACACAAAAACATCTGCGACAAGTGATAATAATACGATGTTCATCATGTCAGGTGGTTGCTAAATCGATAAAACTCCTGTCTAGGTTAGTTATGATTGATTACCGCACACTCGTTTCAGTTGAAAGGCACCATCCTATCCTAAATAAAATGATGTTAGCGTAGGGTTTCATAACAACATGCAGTACAAAAATAGCATAAGAAAGAACGTTCTATTTCGGAAACCAGGAATGATTTTTCATCTTGAAAATAACAATGCTTTTCCAGACGTCTGGGAAAGCCGACCAGACTCATACCTTGGGACTTCAAACGACGGAAAATCACTCATTTCCACATCCGAAATTAATGGCTCACAAACCTGAAAATAGTCTAGGCGACAGGCGGAAGCTTTCATGTTTCATGAGCTTTAAGTGTGAAGGGGCGCCGTCAACTTAGTCGTTTGCCCCTTGCACTCAATGTTTTTTTTTATCTATCATATAAATAAGATTAATTGAAATAACTCAGATTACAATCTCATTTTAATTTAATTACAAACACAAAAATTCGATTGAGGTTATCAGTACAAAAATGTATTCTAAGTATCTTTGTTAAAAAAAAAAAAGAAAAAAAAATGACATTTCTCGTATTATTGGAAGGCCGTCAAAACTCCGCCTCTAATTCAGTTATCGTGGTTACTATTTCAATCACGTCAGCTTTCAATTTACTCGTTAATGGTTTTGAAACTCAAGCATGTCATAAAGTTCATGTTTCATAATATTCGACAACTGGGGATTTTAATTGTGTCAAAAACTCTTTCGCGGACAAATTCAGAGTTCTAGGATTCAATTATCCGAAAAAAAAATTATATTTTCGACGGTTTTTCAACAGTCGTCAGATAAAAACATGACATCCGATTTCCTTTCCTCTTTTTTTTTATTTATAAGCGGAACAAACGAATTTAGAATCGCATTTATCATTTCGATGAAAAATTAAGCGAGTATAAAATTACGAGAAACGGTGACGGGGAACTATTGCTCCGGTTTTCAGTGTCTGGAGATGAGAGGTTTAGGGGCAAGGAAAAGGAGGACACGCAAGCAAGCGCTTTCATTTTCCAGGAAAAGTGACACGAAATCTGTTTCTGGAATATTTTTAAAACAAGGCAGACGAAAGTAAAAAAAAAAACACGATTTACCACAAATTTTATTTTTAAAATCGTTTTTTTTTTCCTCCAAAATGCAGAATCTTTTTTCCGGACACTTGAAAAGCGGATTTTTTTAAAAACCGGGCTTAGACTTTTTTTTGTCCACATATCCCATTCGCTTGAGTGATTCTGTGAAAGTTCACTCATGTACATAATTCTTCGAAATTCAATTCCACTTTTTTTTTTTTTTACAAATTTAACCGATTTTTTAACACTTCTAAGAACTAAATAGGGATCGTCCTTTTGTTTCATTCAATAAAATTATTTTTAAGAATAATTTCAAACTTCCGGTTTTTGAATTTTCCCCTACGTCACTCAAAGACAATAATGGGAAGTTTGATTGATTATGACTGAAAAACAAAACGGGCGGTGCCAAAAAAAGCCGTTGAAATCATAAGGCCAAAAAAAAAAAAAAAGTAAGTTCGGTGTCCAAAAAAATAAATCCGTTTTTCTACGAAATTAAAACTGTTCGTAAAAATAAATCGAAGAGTAAGAATTTTAAGGATTTGCCATGTACGATATATACAATGAAACTATATGTCATAGTTACGTCAGAATGACGTCACAAATCTTGTGGTTTTCACCGTGCCACTTGATTTAGTTAGTTCAGATCGATTGGACGTAGCGGTTGGAGCGTGTTAGATCCTGCTTATGGATTTGCGCGTGTTTTACGTAGTGATTTATTCGCATTTCTTTAATTAATTTATTTCTTTTCGGATATTATTTTCCTTTTGATTTTGTAAGTATTTTTTTTTTTCGTAAAAATAAAATCGAGGATATCAACGATGTGTTACACGGTCTAAATAACCAGTTTAGAAAAATAAATAAATAAACACGAAACGTTTTTTTTTGTTACTGTAAAATAATTAACGGTTTTAGACCGGAAACCGAAAATTATTTAACTTGAATGACAAAAAAATTCAGGCCTGCAAAAGATACTTAAATAATCTTTTTTTGTAAGGCAATAATTGGAAAATTGTTGACGTATAATTCGTGAAAATATCTTATCTAGAATATAGTAATTTTTTCCCGAATTTCCTTTCGTAATTTTTTGGCGTATAAAAGACCCTTTTAAATTAAAAAAAGAAAAAAAGGATCAGTTTTTTTTCTTTTCCAAACTTTTCTCGTCATAACACGCAAATCGCAAAAAAAAGCCTTCGGATATAACAACTTGTCATAAAAAGAAAAAGTTTTTAAAATTAGTTTTTCATTGCTTCCTTCTCCTTTTGCTTAAAAAAAAAAAAAAACCGACAGGAGTTTAAGCTTCGTTTTATAGTTCGACTTTTCCGAAGAAAAAGTCCCTATTCTTTTTGGATCAGTACAAAAATTTCCTATCTTTTTTCGGACAGTTGAAAAACGATCTATCGTAAATAGCAATTCCAATCTAAAAAGATAGGGAGTTTTTCAACTGTCCGCAAAAAAGGTAGGGAGTTTTTCAACTGTCCGAAAAAAAGGTAGGGAGTTTTTTAACTGTCCTCAAAAAAGGTAGGAAGTTTTTCAACTGTCCAAAAAAAAAAAATGTAGGGAGTTTTTCAACTGTCCAAAAAAAAAATGTAGGAGTTTTTCAACTGTCCGCAAAAAAGGTAGGAAGTTTTTCAACTGTCCGAAAAAAGATAGAAAGTTTTTGTACCGCTCAAAAAAAAAAAAAAAAAAAAAAAAAAAAAAAGGACTTATTCTTTGGATCATTCGAGTTGATCTTACACAGTTCGAGCATCCGTCATAAATAATATTGCCAAGGGCAGAAAAGGGAAAGACCAATAATTAAATATGGATGGCTGAACTTTTCAGTTGCGGAGCTGTTAAGGCTTTGTACAACGAATATGACGTGTAATTATCAGAATGTTAGACCTAGTTATTACGAATCCTTCTTCGCTCATTTATATTGTAAAATTCAACATTGTAGAGTTTACAGAGGGAATTTTTTTTTTTTTTTATACTCCTTTCCGTTTTTATATTAAAAGGGAACGCTGGTAGGGGCAAGAAAAAGGAAAATGTTAATTGACGTAGGAAAGTTTTTTTTTTTTTTTTTTAATGTCATGTTGTTATTCTTTGGGTTAAGTGCTTCGGAATCTAATGGAAAAAATTGCGTTGAAAAAGTTTGAGTAAGGGACGCCTTAGCAATTTTAGAATGTGCTAAGTTTTTCGCGTGTCTTTTTTAGTGAAAACGTTGATTTGGAAGAAAATCGAAAGCGGAAAATGCCTTTTTAATTAAATATTGAAGTGACTCATATACGGGAGTTTTTAATTTCCGCTGAGGAAACTTTAAATTTAATCATCGAAAATAATATTGTTCATTAAATAAAAAAGCTTTTTTGAGCGGATAGAACCGACGTTCGAAATTTTATTAAATCCATCCTTTTTTTTTCTAATTACCGAGAAATCGTAGAAAGATGAGATACTTATGAAAGCATATTTGGAACAAAAAAAAATTTCATAAAAGCGATGTATCCGCAGATTTTTTTCCCCTTTGATAAAACTCATCTCTTCTGCTTTAAAGTTTCCGTACAAAAATAAAAAAATCAAGAGAGGAAAAAAGAGAACGATATAATGATAACGCCTTCGCTCGCTTTCTGATTATTACATTTCCAGGAAGAAATTTCTCATTCCCCCTTTTTTTTTGTTTTATTTCAGATGTCCGGAGGATAATAATGAAACGAAAATGATTTCGACTATGACTACGTCTGAAAACTTTCCTCTGAGCAGCCAGTCGAGATGCGGAACATCACCTTACAAAAGCATTTTACAATCCACTTACGTTTCTCCGGCTCCGACGTCCGCCCGACGGAACCCGTCAACGGCGGACGAGACTCTTTTGCGAACTTTTTCCAAAGACTACCAGCATTTCAGCAAAGGATCAAAAGAAGAAAGTGAAGATACATTTAGTGAATTTGAATTACCCCCGAGTATTATTTGCAATTCGATAAGTGTGAGCGGGGGAGGTGTGGTGTCGCCGGATATTCCGGAAAACGAATTGATGGAATTATTCGAACAAATTGAATTAGACGATGTCCCCACCTACGACCCGTCTAAACCTTTAAAAATCGACCCGAACATATTGAAATTAGATTTATCAAGTTTTTCGAACCACGATCGGACGTTTAGTGAATCCGCAAAGGACCAAATTAGTTTACGAGCATCACATCATTTATCCGGCGGGGGAATATTGACGGATTCCTCCCAAGAAGATAAAAATCGATTTTGTAAATTATCCGGAGGTGGTGTCTTGTCAAACGAAAACGTTTTTAGTTTCAATCAATTTAACGACTCGGAATATAGACTGTCAAACTTTTTAAATCCGGTTTCTCCGTCGTCGCCGTTGACGTTCGATTTAACTCCACACAGCGAAGTCAAAAATGTTACCGATGCAATCTCATCCGATTCCGAAAGTACAAATCCGTTTAAAAATTTCATGAGAGATAGGTTGGCGGAGAGCGAAACGGTTTTCCCTCCGACGAACCCGTTCAACGGTTTAGGTTTTTCATCATCTAGTCTTTTACAAAATTCGAATTCGGCAAGGAATTCCGTCTACGAAAACGTCACGTTACCTCAAAAATCCTTTTCCCAATGTTCCACTCGTCCTGCTAGTCCAGTTTTGAAATCATCATCGGACGAATCTTCCATATCCAACCCGTTTTTAATTAACCGAGCTAGTCCGGAGCCCCGCGCTCCCCCCCTCATTCATCAGTTTTTCATAAACGAAGCGAATTTTCAAAAAGCTCCGAATCCCAGTTCCTTCATATTCGCCGTACCGGTTTTCCCGATTTTCCAGCATAACATCACCAATTCAAGCACTCAGACGAACGAAATACCAGCAGAGGTCAAGACTGTCGAGCCGGTTTATCAAAATATCACGAGCCAGCTCAAGAAATTCATTCAGAGGAACGATCACTCGGAATACGATCTGCAATGCCTTAAAACGACGGTGAAGGATTTAAGGAATTCCGGATGGTATTACGAAAACGTGAGCTGGCAGGAAAGCGTGGTCCTTTTGAAAGACACGGAACCCGGGACGTTTTTGATCAGAGACTCAAGCGATCCAAACTTTTTGTTTTCGTTAAGCGTTCAAACGTCTAGGGGTCCGACGAGCGTGAGACTTCATTACGTCAACGGACAATTTCGCTTGGACGCCGAGGAAAAATTAATCCCTCACATGCCGTCTTTTAATTCGGTCGTCGAATTAATCGACTATTACATAGAAAACACGGTTAAAAATAAACTCAACAATAGATGCAAGAGGACGTCCAAAAAGAACGGAAAAAACAAATTGCAAAAATCTAAAGAACAAGTTTGGATCGATTCCCAGGGTAATATTTATTCCAATATATTATTAGTTAAGCCACTGTATAAAAAAGAAAATTTTTCGACGTTGCAACATTTAGCTAGATTAACGATTAACCGAAGTATTAAATTAAAAATGAATGCCAAAGTCAAACCGGATTTTAGAGTGACCCCAGTTTACGAATCCCTACCCTTCCAAGATTGTTCCTCGTTTCCTATTAATTTTGATAATTTCTGCCCGATTTTAAGTATAGACGCTCTACCGTTACCCGTGACGTTGCTAGAATATTTAAAAGACTATCCTTATTGCCATTAGTACAGGCAGGCAAAAATTTAATTTCGGGGGGGAAAAAAAAAAAGCTTAATATTTCGATGAAAAGAATTACGGGTCATAAGCGAAATATTGCTTCTTTGAAGACAGCCGAGTTAATATCGAAATTGCCTGAAGAGCTGCGATGCACAGGCTTTAACTGATACGAGTGAGCTTTGTGTCTAATTTCTCTTGTTAAGCCTTTTGTCGAAAACATATTACAGTGGATTTCGCGGAATCGGTAATGTAAAGTCAAATAATCTGATAGTATTAACGTTAGGCTAGCATCCCCGCAAAAGGAGTTTTATCGTGCAGTCAGATTTCATTAGCTTTCTCAAAAGCTTTTTCATTTTACGTCAATAAATTAAATTTTAAAACTCTTTTCCAATCTCTTTCGAGTTAAACTCAAATCAATCGATCAACCCTGGAGAGTCGAAAACGGTAACGCGGTAAACAGAAAAGTTAGATCTGTCGCCTTTCATGCAAAAAAAAAAAAAGTTCAATTAAGGAAGAATTTGTCGACTTTAAGAAAAGTTTACTTATTCAGAAACTAGAATTTCCTTAATTCTGAATACGCTAGATGCTTGTTTATAAAAAAAATCGTTACAATTTTTAAAATTCTTAAGGTATTAGTTCGTTTACATCACCGGCCGGTTAGCCGGGCGGTGGAGACATTTTAACGACAAAAAAAAATTTTTTTTTAATCGGTATTTTGTACATGAAAACGGGGTGCAACCGCACCGAAATCGTGCCAAAACGTTTTGTTATGTTCAGAGATACAGATCCAAGATTTTAAATGCAATTAACAAGACTTAATTGTTCTGATATTTCGCAATTTTTTATTGTTTTCGCAATAAAAGTAATGTTTCTTTCCAAGAGACTAATGCAGCGCTCTAGCGGTGAAATGGGGAACTATTTCAACAACAAAAAATAAACAACGGCGTTTTATTTATTGCGAAAACATTTTAAAAAATTATAAAATTCAGGAACCATAAAGCCTTTTTCATATATTTTAAATCCGTGCGTTGGAGGTGAACTAACGTATCTCCATCGTAAATATAATTCGAGATGGTGTGTTCCGACTGTTTGCGAAAATCAAGTTCACCCTCTCATGTTTGTGTAAACTTGTGGTCACATGACACTTTCGCGAAATGTCGAAACAGACCATCTCTAATCTAAATCATTTATGTTACGACGCAGATTCCCTATAAAAAGTAAGTTATAAGTAGGGCCAATACGTTATAAAAACTTATAATGTTGTGATAAGTTTTTATAGAAACTTATAACAACATTATAAGTTTTTATAGAAACGTTGTTATAAGTTATAAGTACGGCCTATACGTTATGAAAAAGTATAATGTTATTATATGTTTTTATAAAAACGTTGTTATAAGTTATAATTACGGTTTATACGTTATAAAAAATTATAATGTTGTTATAAGTTTTTATAACAACATTATACTTTTGATAATGTGATGTAAATGTTGTTGATGTATTACTTATGATTACTTATGATTTTGGTGATGTAAATGTTGTTATAAGTTTTTATAACAACATCGTTGTATATCGTTATAATGTTGTTATAAGTTATAAGTACGACCAATACGTTATAAAAGAGTATAATTTCGTTATAAGTTTTAATAACAACATTATAAGTTTTAACATTATAAGTAACAACAACAACATTATAAGTTTTTATAACAACATCGTTGTTATAAGTTATAAGCACGGCCAATACGTTGTAAAAAGTACAGTGTCGTTATAAGTTTTATAACAACATTATAAGTTTTTATAACGTATTGGCCGGACTTATAACTCACTTTTTCTTCGGTTAGTTCCCCTCTGGCGTACGCAAATATTGAACCTTTGCCTTTGAAACATAACAAACTTTTTGGCACGGTTTCGGTGCGATCCGATCTCATTTTCACTTGGAAAAAACCGAATTTTTGAAAACGAAATTAATTTTTTTTTATCGATATAATTTTCTACGAACTGACATTTTTACAGTTTTTTTTTAAATAAAAAAAATAAAGAAAGAAAATTTGAAACCCAATCCCTCTTGACTGTGCACGGTGTAAAAACGTCTTTTGCCTGGAGTATTTTTTTAAATAAATTAAAAAGTGTCTATTTATATAAAATGTTCGTATTTCCCTAAAATATTACGAATAAGCTTTTTAATATAAGGCTGAGTTAATAATTGCATTTTTTGTTAAAAAATTTTTTTATCGTTATTTTTATTTTATTAGAATAATTGTAAACGACCATAAAATCGTAGAATTTAGAAGGTTCGAATTCGATCTTCCATTTCAATGCTAAAAAAAAAGGCTTTTTTTACTTTCTAAGTTCGTGCCTTGACAAAATATTTTGAATTATTAGGTCAAAAAAATGCAAGAACCACGAATCAAATTATTATTTTGGCTTGTTATACAGTATGTAAAAGGTGAAACAGGGTAATTCGCTAATCTTTTTAAAATGTCAAATGCCTTATATTTTAGATTCTAGCTAATCATCCTCGTAATCGAATTAATTATAAAAAAAAAAATATTGTAAGGAACTTTTTTATGGTCGTTATTGCAAAAACTGGTTATGTTTATAAATTATTAGATAACACGTGAAATGCATTAAATTTATGACTTTTTCTTATTTCCGGAGAGATGTAAGCGATACTTTCACGTCAGAGCGATCGACGGTTCGAACTGTTAGACATTTAAAAGAAACAAGAAAAAGATACAGCGATGAGATCATTTTTTTAAAATCAAAACCGGTAAAATCTTTTTTTTTTTTTTAAATACAATTGATGTGTTCATTTTGTCTTTGAATTGTGCAATTGGAAAGCGATATATTTTCTTTTTAAAAAAACATATTTTTTTATATAAAGAGGTGCTAGTCAATTTTGAATATATCGTTTTTCATCTTTTTTTTTTTTCTTTCATTTTCAATCTGAATGATACAAAAACATTATTCTTAAATTGTGTCTAGCTGTTCCTTAACTTTTTATTTTTATTTTTTACAAACATGTGTAAAATTGCGAAATAGTAATTTATTACCTAGAGCTTATTACATGTAACTGATGTTGAATACTGTAAGGCAGGAAACTCTGCCTTTTTTAAACGAATCAAAAGCATGCTAATTTATTTTATAAAAAAAAATGAATGAAAAGAACTGAAAATATAAAAATAACTATTAACAATTTCAACATAATCATTTTATTTTTAATGTTAATGATATCCTATGCGACAAATTTCTTGTTCTTCAAAAGCCATTTAATCGAAACCCTGCTTTTTGATTTTTTTTTCAAGTCACTTCTTGGAGAGAAAAAAAAAATTCTGAATTTAATTTTTTTTTCTTTTTTTTTGTTTGTTCACAAAGTTTCCAATTCCCAAAAGATCCAAAAGTTATCAAAAACTTATTTGTAGACTATCGTGAAGGAATATCTACATGCCTTTCACATCGTTTCCAAGAGCGGAAAAGAGGATAAAGTATTTACCCGAGATCTTCTCGCAGCAATATTTTCGAATTAAAAGGAACGAAGTGAAATTCCAGGAATTCAGTGAATGCCTTTTATGTTAGCAATATACCCGTCAACTTTGAATCTCAAAATAAAACTACGGGGGTGGGGGTCTCTGTGGGCTACCGACTGTTTTCCTGCCTGGAGCAATGAAGTTGGCTTCTGGAAAGATTTCGATTTGATACAGTTGGAAAAAAAAAAAAGTACTTTAACTTTTTTTTTCTCTCTCTTTTTCTTTTTCTTTTATTTTTTTCCTACAAATGAAAACGTAAAGGGAAAGAAAACAAACTTCAATGAAATGAAATGGATTTTCTTAGAATAATGAAAGAAGAAATGGAAAAAATTTCATAGAATTTGTTAAATTAAACGAATTAGTTCATCATTTTTTGAAATGAAAAAGACTTTGATGATAAAAGTTGGGCGGAAAAAATTGCCTCCGAAGGAAGAAAGTATTATTTTAAAATTTTCAGTACCGAAACCGGAATATAATATGTACATTAAACTTATTCCGTAAATTAAAAAAAAAAAAAAATAAGGATTTTATCTTCAATAGTTCAGAACCTATGGAGGTTTCAGCAACTCTTCACTAAATGTAGTTTTAAGAGACGCTCCCTTGGAGGTGGACATTAAATTCTGTAGCTTGTCAGGAAATTTTATTTGACCGATTTATCGGCAGTTTTTTTAAAAATTTAACTTGATTTCAGATTTTCGGGACAAACGGACAATTAATCCTTTGCCGGCCAAATTTCGAAATTTGGAAATACCCCATTCCTCACAAATAGTTTTTTTCTGCATCTATAAAGGTAAAGCACTAAGCCAAAGGGACATTTAAAAAAAAGTGATGCGCCTGTTATTGCTCAGTTATGCAACTTGTGATGCAAACTCAATTTTAATTTTTTTAATATTATTCTTATGAAAGAAGGAGTTTTAGGGGTAGCTAATTCCGAATCTGAAATTAATTTTTACGTGGGGGGCACTGGTGCCCAACCAACTGGTGGTGGGAAAATAAACGTTTTTTTAACTATCGGAAAAATAACATATGGATACCGATTTATTTGTTTTCCGGCAATCTGATTTCAAATCTAACATCGGATTTTACGTAGGGGCCAAGTGCTGCCCCCAGAAAATCAACTTCCTTTAAAATCAACTGCCTCCCAGAAAATTAACTTGCCTTAATTTTTCAAAAACCGATTATTTTTCAAGTAATAATAATTAGGACGAATTTCAAAATCCCGATTTTCTCCGACCAACGCCTGAGTCGCTGTTAGCGCTTTTTTAGCGCTTAAACCCGATTTTTCGGGATTAATTTTTATTTATGTCCATGGAGCCCCCAAAATTTTTTTTTCCTCTTAAACTTGCTTATTCTTATGGAAAAAAGCCTCAGGAACACGAATTTCACTATCCCGATTTTCCCCGACCAACGCGTGAGTAGGAGTATAAGTAAAAATTTGGTTTTTGGACCAAAAATGGATTTTTTTGCCAAAACATGGCGACAGCTCTTGACCTCGATTTAGAGGTCATGTTCAATGACATTTTTTACTCAGGACACTCTAATTAATAAGGATCTTTTGTGTTTCGAATCGATTTCCGAAATTTTTGACGGTCGCAAAATTCTATCCGTAATTTTTTTGAAGTTTAAAATTTTTTTCCGATCGTAAAAAATTTTGGAAATTGATTTGAAATACAAAAAATCCTTATTAATTAGAGTGTCCTGAGTAAAAAATGTCATTGAACATGACCTCTCAATCGAACTGGTGAAGAGCTGTCGCCATTTTTTAGCAAAAAAAAAAAAATCGATTTTTTGGCCCGAAAAACCAAATTTTTACTTACACCCCTACTCAGGCGTTTGGTCGGGGAAATTCGTGTTCCTCCGTCTTTTTTTCATAGGTATAAGCAACTTTAAGAGGAAAAAAAATTTTTTGGGGGCTTCAAATTTGGACACAAATAAAAATTAATCCCGAAAAATCGGGTTTAAGTGCTAAAAAAGCGCTAACAGCGACTCAGGTGTTGGTCGGAGAAAATGGGGATGGTGAAATTCGTCTTCAACATCGTCAAATAAAGTACCTACAAAGTCCAGTTTTGTAATATTCAATTACGGAAAAATGTTCGAAATTTTCGTTTCCATAAATGCTAGGCACAAAATTGTGGCTTAGGTCCTTTTTCTGCTCTGCGCCACCCCTAAATGGTTCAAAAAAAAAAAAAATTTCAAAATTTTTCTTGCGCTTTTACCCTAAAATGAACCAATTTTTTTAATGAAGAACAAAATCGGAAATACTTATTAATATCACCCTAATTTTTAATTTCAATTTTGACTTTAGATTCAGAATTAGCAGTTCAAAAAACACCCCAAACCTATTTTGTTTATATATTTTTAAACTTTAACGGCTCTACACATAAATAGCTCGTTTTTCCCATAAGCTAAACATAGGTGAAGCACTCTTGTTCCATATTGCATAAATGACTGTACAGTGTCCATCCATTGTTTATTTGCATTTTTAAGTTCATAACAATGAAAAGAGCAATAAATAAAGCGTTTACCAAATTCGAATATAAAAAATCTGTAAAATTTTAAATAAGATTTTAACAATCATCCGCCATCTTGAATTTTTGGTTTTTTAAAATTCTGACTTCATATTCAGTTTCAACAGGTCAAATACCCCTAGTTACATGGTCTTTTACAGTTTTTTAAGAAAATTATAGCTTTGCAGGGTTGCAAAACTGATGGGTCCATATATGAACTTAGGCTCATGGGCATTAAAATCCATTGGTCCATATCCAAAGGGTTTCTCCTTTTGGGGAGATCTCCTTTTTTTGCTGTAGTTGTGGGGGGAAAAAATGAAATCCAAAATCAAAACCAAGTATGGCGAATATTTTATTAATTAACGTCGCGTATGTTTTGTAAATTCGTGCTCTATTACAGAAGGATCTCAGTAATGAAACAAGGAAGAGCATCTAAAGAAACTCGGGGAGTTTGGGTTTGTAAATAGAAATCCAAGCACGTCCTTTGCAACTCTAATTGACATGCAACCCTGGTAAGCAAGTCACTTGGCAAATCTCAAAGCCTTACACTAAAAGGCTGGTAAAAACAGAATTAAAAAGATTATAAAAATCCGATTTGAGGAAAATCCTTTTTAATCTTGTTTTACAACTTTTTTTTTTTAATTATAAGAAACGATAAAGGGAGGATAAATTTGTACGAACAAAACCGAATACTCCTTATCTTTTGCCGCGGAATCGTATCTTTATGGACCAGATATGTGTAATTACGCCCAGATTGTGAAATTGACCAGGTTCACGAAAATGGGGCACCTCATTTCACGATCGAGGCAACACGATTTTTTTTTTAGCCGAAATGTTGTTTGTATTCCAGTGTGTAGAACCAAATAGAAAGAACCTTAAGTGATCAGTTTCACTACGTGACTTTACTCCGTTTTACGGTGCATCAAAACCAAAATTCGCAGAAAAATGGATTTCAAAATCTTTTCCGTTGCATTTAGTCAGCTACTTTTCACAGTAACTGAGTACTGATCTCTGATTCCGATTTGTTCATTTACTGATAACCAGGTGTAAAATTTTTAATCACAACAAAACTTTATAAAAGATTTTACAATATCGGCAAAAGAAGGAATGCAAAATCGACAAATGCATGATTCCAAACCAATTTTACCCACGGCGTTTTTCTTTAATATCAAAAATTTCTGCTCTATACTCCTTATTACTACACATTCACGCGCCACTTCTTTGAATTGAAAACGAAAAAAGATTTTCTTTTAAAAACATTTTATTAAAAAAAAAAACGATATTAAATAATTCCCCTTAGTCGTATATTCGATTCCAATAAACTGAAAAACCGTTTCTAAACAACTTTCAGACCATGAAGTTCTTAGTAAAACGCATCAAACTTTATTGACTTTCTTGATAAGAATTTTTCCAAATAATGATTTCGTAAGAGATAACATAAATCATTCACTCTGGTTTTTCAGTGATAAAAAACAGCTCAGATAAAGCAGTAAAACGTTACCGCGAATACCCTCGATGAAATTCCTTTCCTTTATTTCATTATTTATTTATTTATTTATTTATTTACTTAGCAAAAACGACCTTTAAATAATTAAAAGTTCTGTTTCGAGAGTTAGCTCGAATACCTAAGATATTTATTCAAAGGTCGTCTATTATCGAAGTTTCAAGCGACTGTTCAATCCTTTTTCTAAGCGCCTTTTTACACCTCGATTTATGGTTTTTCTTGGGATCTCACGGGAAAGATTAAAATTCCCGAAAGATGCATTTCATGCTGTCGTTTTACGGCGACAAAAGAGGAAGGGTAATAATTTAAGGAATGAAGTTCAATTGAATTAAATTAAATCTAAATAAGCTTTAGGGGAAACACTGCATTGTCGCTACCTTGACAAGATCTGAAGATAAATGTAATCATTCCACTAAAAATAATGCATTCCTCGCTTAATTAATTTGGCTGTTTCATTCGTGTAATCAAATCTATTCGTTTAATAAATAAAACAAATATAAAATATGACATTTATTTATTGTTCGGGTGCAAATTCACAATGGGATGCTGGATCAACATGTTGGTACAAGTTCGATTTGTTGTTCGAACATGTTGGTCGAACATGTTGGACCAACATTCCACATTAATTTTGGCGTAGGAGTAAATTCTGCAATAGTCGATTTGTTTGTTTGTCAAACATGTTGGTGCAAGGAGTTGTTTCAACATGTTGGTCCAACATTCCATAGTGAATTTGCACCCTTTTTCCTTCAAAACAATGGAATTCTCTATAATAAATTTCGAATGGACACAAAAACAAACAAACTCATATCCGTGAGCACGATCATACATACAAACAGGTCTGGAAACTGGGGGGTAAAAAGGTGTCTTCATTATTGAAGCCATTTTTCATTCTGTATTTTGATCAATAGATGGCGCCTCCTGCTTGTAGTCACGTCATGTGACCACCAATAATAACATGGTGGTTGACAACACAATATATATAAATATGAAATAAACAACAAGGTTAGGTTATTTTGAAAAAAATAAAGAAAATAAGTAATTTTAGGAACAAAAACATTTTTACCATTTTTACACATTCACCAGTACCAATACATTTTGTATGTATTAAGGGTTATCACCGCCCTCTACAGGTAAAATCGGAACTAGATTTTCAATGTTAAAACATCTTCTTACGGTACCGTACCTGTGCCCAGGCGTAGGCGATTATCAATGAGATTTTTACATTCATCTCTACCGGGGGCAATTTTGAAGAACTCCTCGACACTTAAACCGGTCCAAGCTCTTAAATTACGCAGCCACGATAGGTTTTTCCGGCCTATATTCTCCTTTTTCTCTCGATATGTCCCTGAACGATAGTCTTCAGAAGTTCATATTTAGGTCCTCTGAGAAAATGACCAAAGTATTCCAACTTCCGTCGTTTTACGATTTGCAAAATTTCTGTTATCTTCGTAAAACTTCGTCGCTGGTTACCCGATCGACCCATGAAATTCGAAGGACTTTACGGTAGCACCACATCTCAAAAGCTTCAAGTCGATTCATCATGGAAACTGTGAGAATCCAGGTCTCGCACTTATTAAAAAGAGTTGACCAAAACGTAGCACAGGAGAACCTTAAGACGTACGGATATTTTAAAGACCGACAACTTAACATATTACTCATACGCATAAATGCCGATCTGGCAATTTCAATTCGAGTTCGGATTTCCTTGTCGGGGCAAGCTGTCTCATTCAGCCAAGAGCCTAAATACATGTGATGGGTTACGCGGTCTATGTCCTTCCCTCGGATTCTCAAATTCACCGCACCCACATTATTTTTACTAACGACCATAAACTTGGTTTTCTCAATGTTTATGGTTAACCCATACCTGGTACACGCCTCATCAACAGCATTAACCAACGCCTGTAGATCTTCGATACTTTCCGCTAGAAGAACCGAATCGTCAGCGTAACGAACACTTGGACGCTTGCAACCAACAATGTTAAAACATTGTGTCATACACATGTTTTTTTGTATGATAATATCGGGAATATTGGAGCAAATTGAAGGCACTATGTTCTCATCGCCAACGTTTTCTGTTTTTGTTTGTAAACTTATTTAAAATTTTATTTACAGCCAAAATAATTTTAGGTCCAGTTAGTTCTGTTTGGCTTAATTGGTAAACCTCTTCTATAGGAAGTGTATGTAATAAGGGTAATCAGCGCTCTGAGGCGGAGTTTGTCCCTAACGGTCCTCACCTAGGACTAATTTCAGTGAAGTGTCCAGAAACGGGAAAGGGGGAGGGGAGGCCATAAGCAAAACTTTGATTACTAAGGTCAACCTGCTATTATATTTATCAGAAGGGTAAAAGGGATCAAGAGTCTTCTCAATGAAGCCTCTTAACAGCAATATCGTTATGAATTCGGGGGAAACGGTAGACCAACACGGGAAATTCAACTGCTTAAATTCCGAAAAATAAGCGAATATGGATACTACTGATACAAAAAATGTTCAATACGACTGAACTTTCGTCATGGTTACAAAGCTTTAGTTTTTTTTTTTTTTTCATGTTCTGAGAGCGCTAAAGCAGAAAGAGATTACAAAATTCTGGAACAAAGATAAACGCCGAATTCACTTGACAAACGACCCTTCAAATCATTCTTTTTTACAGCTAAGGGATTTCTTGGAAAGCAATTAAGACGTTACAAAGCGGTTGGGTTGCGACAATCAACCGAGGCATAATGCCGTGACAAAATACACTAGCGCACGTATATTGACAAACTATTTCTCGAAAAATTATTAAACCATCATTATTATCACGGTATTATCATCCTTGCCTATTTATCAAGAATTCCATTTTTTTGCGATAAGGAGAATTTCTGGGATTTTAAAGACATCTGGGGCGCTTGAAGGCCTTCTTTGTTTTTTTTTTTTTTTTTTCATTATTTTACGACGAATGCAAAATCTTTTTCTCATGCCTGAAACGTTTACATAACGTTACATTTCTTGCAACTTACGTTATGTTTGTTATAATAATTGTCCTAAAGTAAGTACAGAAACGGACTATCTGTTAACGAAAATTCCTGTCGGAAATTGGAATTGAAAAACCAGGATCTGGAAAAATCTGTCTTGATACAACGTTGGGTAGAGGTCCCTCTGTTAGTCATAATTTTGTATACGAAATGTATACAATTGGTATATAAATTAAAATGGTATACATTTTGTAAGCATTTTCTATGCAATTAGTATACATTTTTTATACATTTTGTACACAAAATTATGACCAACATAGGGACCTCTACCCAACGTTCATCAAGTCAAGGTAAAGTTTCCAATAACGTCGAATGTTGGACGCAAACAAATCGGCCTGATCTTGATATTACAGTCAGTTATCCCAAGTCTGACCCAAACTTGATTCATCAATTAAACATTTCTGCCAGGGATCCTCAATTCGAAAAATTTTATCAACTTTTTCCAATGGCGTTGCTATGCCTTTCTTGTAGGGGAGGAGAGGGGGGCTGGTACTCGCTTTCCTGAGGCTGGACTTTGTCTCCCCTCCCCCCTCCCCCCTCCTTCAATACCTTCTCGTGATACTTCATTTCAAGCAGAAAGGAACTGAACTAATTCACGACGTCCTTTAGCCACACAACTATTTTTACATAAAAATAAAATTTTTGATTTCTCGGTCTTTATGGGCATCCCAGAGAAAAAGGTGATGTCATGGAGACGCATCCGATTTTCGTCACCAGGTATGGTCATTTTCCAGGACGATTTTAGGAGATTTCTAACTTTCGGCGTACTGATGCCAACTCAATTTCAAAATACGAACGTCATGACGTCATTCAATGAGATACGTTATTGGTCATACTTAGTGACGTCATTTTGACGTCGAAAATCACGTAAAATAGTTCCGGAAAGTGACCATGCCCGATGACGTCTTTGGTACGTATATGGTTGACGTCTTCATGACGTTTAAAGTACGTCACCTTTTTCGCTGGGATTTTGAAATTTCTTGGTCTTAAGGGACACGGCTAAACGACGTCCAAAAAATCTAAAAAAAAAATTCAAAAAATCTCCCTTTGGGAACTCTAAAAGAATTAGGGAGCGCGTTCAGCAAAATTCAAAAATTTGAAAAAAAAAAAAAAAAATTGCCACCCTAACCACCGCCCCGGAAAAAAATTCAGGATCCGCCAATGGTACGAGCGGAAGCTTAACAAAACAAAAGAAAACCAAGCAGTTTCCTTGAAATTTTTAAAAATTAAATTAATGTGAATCTCAGTATTATTTTTTTTTACGACGTTACTGTGGGACAAAATCCTTACATTTCCATTTTTATTTGTTCTTCCTGGAAATATTTTCCATTGAAAACGTTATTAATTTTCTTTTAAGCAGCAAAAAACGTAATAAAAAGAAACGACTTCTTTTTTTTTTTTTTTTTTTTTTTTTAATAAAATTTTGATTTTTGGTCTTTACGGAAATTTTGAAATTTTTAGATCCCAGGGAACACGGCTAAGCGACGTCCAAAAAATCTGAAAAAATTCAGGGAGTCTTCTTTTGGGTACCCTAAAATAATTAGGGGGCGCGTTCACCAAAATTCAAAAATTCGTAAAATAGGGCCACCCTAACCGCACAGGGTCCCTATCTAATAACCAAGTGAATAAAAATCTCATAGACGACAATTTTTTCCTCAGAATACTCTCCCAGAGGGAGCACCATACAACTAATATAGAAAATGAAACCATCAAATAAAGTAAAATCCAATTACATCATGCTTTTGTGGTCTAATATTTTCAAATCGGATGAAGTGAGAATTCTCTTTGCAAATACAACGTATGCTCTCAGCTACACATAACAGAACAGCCGTAAACTGCAACTCCGATTTAATTAACCTACTTGTTCGATACAAAATTCCGCAGTATTTATACCGAGAAAAATGAAAACTTTGCTTATTAAAATGTTTCAGACTTAATCTGGCTTTTATGCGTATATAAATAAGCGGTATTATCACGCTTACCTACTTTTGACATCAAAGCTAAGTTTTCAATTTTGAAGTAAGAAGTTAATCGTGTTATTATCGCATACGGGATTCCAATTTCGGTCCTATAAAGGATCTAACCGGGATTCTGGGTTGTCGCAAAATTTTCCTTTTTATTCTTCCATATATTTAAGTGGAGCATCGAAAAATTACATCATTCAAGGAAAAAAAAATTATTATTATTATTATAAAAATAATGAGGGTAATCCTTTCTTTCATAACATTACTACGTAATAATGTGAGACAATTCGAAAATTTGCAGACACAAATCAGATGCTGAATTGACAAAAAAAAAAAAAAAAAAGTGATGAAAATGGCCTACCTTTAAAAGACTCTATACGAAGCTGACATCGCCGGCTTGTTGTGATGACATTAAATTCTGACTTGTCCTGACCTGAATTTTTTTTCGATTTCGAGTTTTCCTGTTGTATTTTTCCTTTAGCAGAAGATGGAGACAAAATGGAGAACGGCAAGAAAAGCTGCAAGAAAATAAAAAAACTTTTTAAAAAAATTTAAAACGATTTTTGTTTGTTATAGCATTTTTGTGGTGTTTTTGGGAAAATTATAAAATTTTATAAATAAATTATAATATATTTATATTACGCATATTTATATATTACAATTTTCGTATATGTATTTTATAAATATTTTATAAAATTTTTACATATATAATTTTACAGTTAAAAATAACATATTTTTTTCTTGAGGGGGAGAGGGGTTGTGTGACCTGTATATTTTTTGATTAATAGAGCGAAAATACTTCAGAATTTTTTAAAAATTTGTAGTATTTATCGATTTTCTGCTCCGTTTTCATCTCTGTACCATATTTCAAATTAATTAGATATGCAATCCATTTGACGATTCGGAAACAAAGGGTCGACAACTTAACTCCGAAAAATTTTATTCCGAATTCCGAATTCCGAATATTTTAATTCCGAACGCCGAATTCCGAATTCCGAATTCCGAAAATTAAAGAATTCCGAAAATAATAAAATAATTTTTTCCCGGCTGAATTAAAAGAATTCCGAATTCTGAAAAGGATAAAAATAAATTTATTTATTTATTCTATATTTTATAATGGTCAGTGCTGAGTTTTGATACATGTTTTTTGAAAAACAACTAATTAAATAATCACAGATTGAAAAAATAATTAATCACATATTAGTTGGGCAGTTCTCACCAAAACGGGATTTTTTATGTCGCCATTTTTCCATTTAAAAAAATTTTGTTTACATCTCCTCCGAACAAGTTATTTGCAAGAATATACGCTAAATTCGATAGTGAATACGGTTTTGTAAACGGGCACATCTGAAGTTGAAGGATCTACATCATATGTGCTGATTTTGGTATAAAATATCACTAATACGGGAAAGAATAGTGTTTTAATTCGTTCGGAGGAGTGGCGAGTTTGCAACACATGCAAAATGTAAGCAAACAAGTTTTAAACTCCGAAACAAATGACACCAAAATGTTATTATTTCCCTTATTTAGCGATGTAACGAAAATCAGCACAATTCGTTCAACTTCAGGTGTGCCCGTTTACAAAACCATATTAACCCTTTCCTGTCTAAGCCTATTTTTAAGAATGGACTCTCCCGGACTGAATTTATAAGACTGATGTAAATGTTTTTTCTGGACTACAGAGAGGTCCTAAACTCATCCCTAGCAAGTGCGGCGCCTTGCAACCCAGTGTTAGGCAATCTGTGCGTAGGAGTTAAATGTAACGCCGTAATCTCAATTTTTTATTTTTTAGGGATTTTGAACTATGGCCTAACTATTTTTGATGTCAGAGATTCCGAATTTTGAGTCTATTTCGACGTAGGAGCCAGAGAAGGCCTCTTAGAAAAATATTTTTACGAAAAAGTTATTTTTTTAATAGCTCTAAACCATTATACTAATAGCCATAAGCTAATAATAGGCGCAATATCCGTTTCATCTATCTGTTTTTTCCGAGTAATGCTCACTATGGGCAGTTATCAAGGGCAACTAACTATTTTTTTAAAGAGTTACTTGTCAAAAATAAAAAAATATAACTTATGAATTATTAGGTTCTGCCATTAAAGGGTCTGCCGCCATTTTGTTTCTAAAAATCGGTAAATTCTGAAGTAAATTCTATAGAATAAATAAATAAATTTATTTTTATCCTTTTCAGAATTCGGAATTCTTTTAATTCGGGCGGGGAAAAATTATTTTATTATTTTCGGAATTCTTTAATTTTCGGAATTCGGAATTCGGAATTCGGCGTTCGGAATTAAAATATTCGGAATTCGGAATTCGGAATAAAATTTTTCGGAGTTAATTCATCCATTCGGAAACAAATACTAATATATATTCCCATTCAACCGCAACAAGCTTAATACTGTACGTACATACGTATTTGTAATACACATTGTGCCTCATTCAATCTCGTTCAATGATTTACCTTTCACCGGGAAATGATAAAATCCGATACATCTCGATTTGTTTTGATTTCATTAAATTAAATTTTATCGATCTGATAAGCATGAAAAAAAGAAATTATCGTGTGAATCATAACTGCGAAATGCTCCTTCAAGTACTTTTTTTCTTTTCTTTTTTCATTTTTTCTGTTCTTCTGTACAATTAGGAAGAAACAAAAAAATATTTTTGAGGACGGTCCTTAAAAGATTTATAAATCGATAACCTTGAAATTGGTAATAAGAATGATGACATCGCAATTTATATAGATAGTCAATCGAATGATGAAGTTGTAATTAATAGGAAAAAAAAAGGACGAAAAGAATCGATTATAAAAGCATCATTGTCATGTACCCTCGTTTCCAAGTATCGGAATTAATTTAAATTGACTAACACAGAATAATTAACGCTGAATGAAAAAAAAAAAAAAAAGATTCAAACTATTCGGAATTGAGTTTTATCTCTAATTTTAAGAATTGGAAATACGTTCCTCTGAATCGAATTTGAGATGGTTTTAATCCTTATCAAGTTGCTAAGGGTAAGTAAAAAAAATTATTTCCCTAAATTTAAAGTCCAATTCGACTGTTGGAACTGACTAATAATATGGAATCGGATGCCGATGTCGATTCCATATTATTTATTTAACTCCCAATTCTGATTCCGGCAACGACCACCGATGCCGATGCCGATGTCGAAGATGACAAGTATCAGTTATTTCCAATGCCGGCATCGACTACATCAGATGCCGCCCCCGATTCCGATTTTGGTTGGAAAAAGTCATGGAGCCATTCTAGACGTTTTTGAAAATATCATTTTATGAATCATGCAGGCATCATTCTACCTAGCAGCCTTGTTTCTTATGAAATCGCTTAAATCTTGACTTTTTAATTACGATGCCAGTACCGGTGTCGATGCTAATTTCGGATTCCGAAAAAAATTCGGCCAAGATTTCCAAGCTTCGGAACCCTGATGATATGATGTGATAAGAGTTAATAATAATATGATATAATAAATTATAATATAATATAATATGTGTAATAATATAATATATAACATAATAATTTTTAAAATAAATAAATAAATATAGAGTGAGATATATTGTGAATGAGAATTTATTGTGAATGAGATGCATATTGTGAGAAATATTGTGTGAGACATAAAATATATATAATTTATATTATATTATGTTTCACATTATATTATATTATATGACATGCACTGATAAAACGCTACCAGTAATTATTACTCATATTAAGGGTAGATGTATAATTACTAATAGGTTAGGGTTAATTTTTATACGTATTATTAGTACAGTCGGGTCCGGTTATAACGTAATCCAAGGGACTGCTACTTTTTTTACGTTATAACCGGATTTACGTTATAAAAGGACTTGGTTATTTTCATTTAATACGCAAGTTTAGCCGCAAAAAAATTTTTTTTCGCCATGATTGTCGACTAAATTAATAAAATTCCTTTGTTTGTATGAAAAAGCCTCTCGATGTGACAAGTCTCTGCAGACACAGTAGAAACTTTAAACATCCCGATTAAACCATGTATACCTTACGAAAAGTTAAATCATTTTTGCCGTTTCGAAAATAATATTCCTTTACTAAACTTTTTTTTTTTTATTTTTCAGTAGCGTATCTTCAAAAATTTTTTAAAAGTGACCTTAAAAGGCATTTTTTGTCAAAATTGCGCTAAAATATTTACGTTATAACTGGAATTTTGCTACGTTATAACCGAACTTAAATAACATGGTTTTATATGGGATTTTGGCGGGACCGGCCTAATTTGTACGTTATAACCGGAATTACGTTATAACCGGAATTACGTTATAACCGGATCCGTTATAACCGGACCCGACTGTAATATATATAAAAATTAACCCTAACCTATTAGTAATTATACATCTACCCTTAATATGAGTAATAATTACAGTACTAATAGTGTTTTATCCGTGTGATGTGTTTGGGAATCCAAATATTTTCGAAAAAATAAAATAAAATAATGTTTTGAAGTTTGTTGAAGAAAAAATTATATAAAAATCTAAGAGAAAAGTTTTTAAAATAAATTTTAGAAATAAAACCAGCTTGAATATATTAAAATGTTTTACATTATATTATATTATATTTCATATTATATTATAGAACGTTTTTATCCGTGTATGTTTCACATTACATTATGTGAAACATACACGGATAAAAACGCTCTTGGTAGTTATTACTAATACATAGTAATTATCTTATTAGTAATTATACATTACTTGAAGCTGAGGGTAAATTTTAGTAATGTTTACCTTACTTAAGGTCATTTTTACCATACGTATAGTAAAAATTACTAATAATATATATCAAATTTACTTTTAGCTTATAGGTAGATTTATAGTTACTAATAAGCTAATTACTATTACACGGTAAAAGATTTTATGTCAAAATCAACATAAATCAACATAACTAGGTCCACATAATTTTTATGTTGTTTTTGTTTTATGTTTACCTTTTGGGACAAACAACATAAAAAATTTATGTGGACCTCTTTAGAACATATTTACATAATATTTTTACTGTGTAGTAATAATTACTAATAGCGTTTTATCAGTGTAATACACTGATAAAGAGCTATTAGTGATCTTTTATCAGTGTAATACACTGATAAAACGCTATTAGTAATTATTACTCATATTAAGGGTAGATGTATAATTACTAATAGGTTAGGGTTAATTTTTATACATATTATTAGTAATTTTTACCATAATAATATTGATTATGGTAAAAATTACTAATATATATATAAAATTAACCCTAACCTATTAGTAATTATACATCTACCCTTAATATGAGTAATAATTACTAATAGTGTTTTATTTGTGCATGCTTACAGTACATAACATAATATAATATATATAACATAATATAATGTGTATGTAAAAATATTCTTAGAAGCAGGAGCCCGATTTGAATCGTTATACAAAGGTTAATAAAAACAAAGGATTTTAAACTAGAATTAAACTTTTGGAAAAGCTAATTCCATGATTCCTTTCCCATTACAATTTCTCTTCTGTTATAAAATTGCAAGTTTCAGTATTAGGTTCGTATTATCAATTTTCTAAAGCAGTTACTTCGCCTCTAACTAAAAACATCTGAGGAAAAAAAAGTTTTAGTCTGCGTTCGGTATTTCCTAGAAATTGGAATTTAAAAACTCGGGGGTTTCAATTCACTTAATTAATTTTGTCTGTTTGGGTAGAAGGATCGGGATTAGAAGGATCGATTAGGCCAAACGGATGTACAATATACAGTTTGGAAAGGTCCCCTTCTGATACAGACAAATTACAAACTAGAAACGATTCCTGGAAATATTTTCTCATTAAGAAAAGTAATTAAGACTCCGATTTGTTCTTGCTTTGTTGACAAAGGCAACAAAAAAAAAGTTAAAATTGCAAATGAGATACAGTAGTATGCAAGGTAGAGAACTCGACGTAAACGCTCTGGGCGCTCATATTTTGCTCGTAAATTTACCGCGCATTACTTTTATTTTGCCACTGAAATGGATATCGTTATTAAAATTTAGCGCATGGGGTTTTGACGAGCCGCCGAGTACTAACTTGTACCTAGTAATAGTATATTTCACTGCTGGAATCTAAAGCGAGACTTTTCCGATTTGGTTTGATTCTCCAAGCACAAGATACGTACGAGCCACTGGCTGGTCCAGAGAAGGGGCGTTGGGGCGAGTCCCCTTTTCGAACTGAAACAATTTTTACTTCAGATAGAATTCTAATTTTTGGGCTTGTTTTAGACTTTCACCATCCCTCGTAGGTAGGGTGACCCTTATTTTAGGAATTTTTGAATTTCGGCGAACGCATCCCCTAATTCTTTCATAGTACTCGACAGAAGACTGCCGAAATTTTCACAGATTTTTTTGGACGTCCTTTAGCCATGTCGCTTGGGACCTAAAAATTGTCGTTTTCTATTCGAAATTTTATGCAGATTACGAAACTGAAGTTAGAATTTATTTATGACAAACAATTACTGTGCTAGAGGGCAAAATATGAAGAATTTGGCATGAAACTGTGGCTCCAGCGCATTTTGAAATTTTTTTTTTCACTTAAAGAAAACCAAGCAGTTTCCTTGAAATTTTTAGAAAGTAAATTAATGGGAATCCGAGTGTTTTTTTACGACGTTATTGTGGGACGAAATCCTCACATTTCCATTTTCATTTGTTCTTCCTGGAAATACTTTCCATTGGAAACGTTTTTTAATTTTCTTTTTAGCCGCAAAAACGTAATAAAAAGAAACTAATTTTTTTTTACGTCTGTAAATTCATAAAAGGAGTTTTCTGAAGGTGAATAAAAAGTCAGATACTTCTATCTTTCCTTTGATTTTTTTTATGCAAAGGATTAAAATACTTGACTTGTTTAAAAGGGACTTTCAATCAATTTTCGAGTGTAATCAATTAAATTTTTAAATAAGCAAAACTCAAAATTTATCCTGCGCATATAAAAGCAGGAAAAAAAAAGTCAAGCTTTCCGAAAATTAATACCGTATACTATACATTTATCTAGTATGCTAACACAATAGTTATGTTTAATAATTTATGAAGGTTTTTTGTGTGATAAATATTTTTTTCCAAGAACAATTTGATAATTTTTCGGGAAAGCCTTGCTACCGGTTTACGTCACACAATGCAACAAGTTGATAATGAAGAACTTTTCAGATGACATGCTATTATGAATTTTTTTTTTTTTACCTCGTCGTTACGCTATTGTTGTTTGATGTTGTTGTTGATGATATTTTCAGTCGGGATGAAGAACAAAGTAATGAGAACAAATCAGAATAAAATGCAAATATCAATATAACTACCGATATTTTTCCAAGGAAAAAAATTGCGAATATGAAAAGTCAAGGAAAATAAAGTAAAAAGCAAAAATATAAAAAATATAAAAAATTTTTTTTAAAACTCAGTTCGTTTAGACATTGCGCAGCTTCATCATTACTGTACGAAGCAGCTTTAATTAGGGCTATCTTAATATTTGTTTTAAAGCTTTGCAAACTTATTTTAAACAATCTTTTTTTGCAATTTATTAAACGATGTTGTGCCAATGTTTGTAATCGTTTTCTCGGAAAAAGAATTGATTGTTGGAGGTTTCTTCAACAGATGTCCATGTATAGTATAATGGCTATGTCTGTTGCCTACAGCGTTATAAATATATGGACTAATTACAGGCCCGTAGCCAGACCGGCATGTGCAGGGGCGTTGAAGGTTTTTAAAGGGGGGCTGGAATTTTTTTCATGTCTTGCACAGTAAAAAAATTTGTTAATTATTATGTAAAAATTAACATAATAATGTTAAAATCGGTCTACATAATTTTTATGTTGTTTATGTTTATGTTTTGTGTTTGTAGCTCTTTTAGAAAAAAAGATCAAAATAAAGTAGAAAAATATTAAATATAAAAATTACATCAAGCTAGGATAGAAACAACCAAAAATTACCAATAAACTGATATTGGATGACAAACTAATTTTTTCCTTGTTCAAATGTAAATTTGATTTTGGATATAAATTTCAAATCCACCGTGGGGCTCAAGCATTTTCACAGGGGGGTTGAGCCGCCCTATGCCCCCCCCCCCCCCCCCCCCCGGCTACGAGGCTGGACTAATATGTTTAAATACGTAGTCTACACATGGAGACTAATATTACGTAAGCATTTAACAGGGGAGGGGAAAGAGTTGATGGTATGCTTACAGCTGTTTACGGAGGGGGAAAATTTGAAAATTTGAAATAAAAAATATTTGAAGGAAAAATTTTCGGATCGCATTATTTAATTAAACAATCGAATATCGGGCATATTGATCCAGGAAAGAACTTGATTAAATATATATAAATAATATTTAATCAAGTTCTTTCCTGGATCAATATGCCCGATATTCGATTGTTTAATTAAAAAATATTTGTTGCATTTTGCAGTGTAAAAATGGTCTCATTTAGTTCATAATTTCATTTTGTGATTCCTTTAAATTCATTTTTGATTTTTATTTGATGAAGTAATTCCTGATTCCGTTCATTGATTTTTGATATTATTTTATTGATTCATTAACTTTTCTAAAAATAAATTTCAGTGTTCTCTTTTTGACGCTTAATTGTTTTCAGAAAAAGAAGAAGGAATTGTAACAATAATTTTTTTGAAGATGAAAATAAAAAGAGAAGAAAATCCAAATCTTTTTGCAAATGAATAATAAAATAAAAATTAAAAAAATTGGTTTACATAATACCGTAGGGGGGGTTTGACGCTTGCTTAAACCCAGGGAGGGGGGGAGGTGCAAAATAGGCCAAAAAATCCTTGCATAATAGGTAAGGTGGTTCTTTGAAACCGACTTTTAAATTTTTGTGACGAACCCCCCTGATTTTGTTCCAATGATTAAAAGATTACCCCACAAAAAATTTTAGGTCGATCAGTCACCAGTAAGGGGGGTGCCCCAGGGGCCCGAAAATTTTCAAAAAACCGTTGTAAGGGCCAAAAATGAAAATTTTTTTTGCCGTAAAAGACCATCGATTCCTATGGGAAATTTTGCGTAGATTACGAATTTGAAGTCGAAAATTAGTTTTGGTGCATGGTTTTTGTGCTACTGGCCGGATTTAAAAGCTCTGTAAACATTGTTATGGTTTTTCGCCTGCGGCTCAAAAACCATACTCCGAAACTAATTTTTGACTTCAAATTCGAAATCTACGCAAATAATAAAAATTTCCGATAGGAATCAATTTTCTTTTATGCCCAAAAAAATATTTATTTTCGGCCCTTATATGGGCTCTTTGGAAATTTTTGGGCCCCTGGGGCACCTCTTGATGATGACCGATCGACCTCCAATTTTTTGTGGAGTAATTTTATAGGCATTGGAACAAAATCAGGGGGGGTTCGTCACCAAAATTCAAAAAAAAATTTTTCCCAGTATCCAAAGAACCACCCTAATAATAGGGCGCAATTTCACGCCAAACATGTTTGTGTTTGGCGAACATGTTCGGCAAACATGTTGGATAAGCATTTTCACCAAACATTTCCCCCGACATGCAGGGGAAGCTCCACATAAGCAGAGACGCTTTTTTAAGCATGTTCGACGAAAATGTTTGTGTTTGACAAAAGTGCCGAACATGTTCGGCGAACATTTCGGACAAACATTTTCACCAAACATGCTTAAAAAAGCGTCACTGCTTATGTGGATTTTCCCCTGCATGTCGGGGGAAATGTTTGGTGAAAATGTTTGTCCAACATGTTTGCCGAACATGTTCGCCAAACACAAACATGTTTGCCAAACATGTTCGACAAACATGTTTGGCGTGAAATTGCGCCCATACTCGTTTGATCCGATATCGAATAAAAAAAAAAATAAAAAAAAATGATATTAATGAATGAAAACAAATACCTGGTTTGCTTGATGTAATTTAACCAGGAATCATATTCACAATACCGATTCAAAAACAAACATGTCTGTTATTTTAACATAATATATTATAATTTAAAAATATAGAGATATAACGAGTTCCTATGAAATACTGAAAATGAACGGTTTGGTTGCGGCACGTACATACGTACATCACGCCTACGGCGCTTCTATTATTTGACAGTTCGTCTGATCATTTCTAACAGCAGACTCGTTCAACCTTTGATATCTACACTCGAGAGAAATACAGAGTCGCCGACTAATTTCGCAATCGGAAATAAAGTCAAAATGACGGATCAAAGAATGTTGAAGATGCCGATTCATCACGATTCAAGAATGGTACACTCAAACTTAGCGTAACTAACCAAAGTGCCTACCGATCTCAGCTCGGGGAACTCAGCCTTCTACAGGTACAAATAAGTACCCTTAGAAGATTCAATGGCTGAATCAGAAAAAATATAATACAGAACAATAAAAATTTTCGACTCCATTTTCCATTCGGAAATGGAATTGCTAAAATTTTCCGGAAAAAAAAATCTACAAAAAAACTTGGGATTTCAGACATTTATTTTTTTTTATTTTTATAATGGAATTTGATATAGAAGGGGCTAAAAAAATAGACCTAATTTTAGTGATCAAAACATTTGTTTTCCTGTTAAGAGCGAAAGATCTTTACCCCGTCCTAATCTGAGATATACAACGAATTTAATTACTAATTTTATTTCAAATTTTTGCAAGCTCTATTTTTAACATTGTGTACTTTTATTTTTATCTGAACCACCACTAGTTACTGTTAGTTTTTATAAACACTAACCAAGTCACAAGTAAATGAGATTGCTTGTTTGTAGCTTGTACAGCAAAAAGCATTAAAATAATTAAAAAAATATATCGCCTCGCTACGGGGCTTTTCCGGTCGGATTGCTACTGATCTTCGATATCCAATATATTTTCTCCGGCAAGTTTCATTTTTCCTTGAATTTTTGAGAAAACACTGTGGGAGTTTCTCATTAATTCGCTTTCTGGGTTATATGTCCGGTCAAATACGGCATAAAATCATGACCCCAGTGGGAACAAGATCAGCGGAAGGAAAAAATGAAGCATTCCAGGGTCATTATAAAAAAATTTAAAAAAACGCACCTTTTACATGCCGTAAAATCTCACATCAGCTTCGTTAAATTTATTATTATATCTTTCGAACGGCTGTTTTTCAGCTACATGCGAACGGATTTAGAGCAAAACATTATACAGTTCTTGTCCTTAGTGCTCCCTATTCATATGCCATAATTGGGATCAATCGAGGTGAAATTGCGTCCCTAGTCAAAGCACGGAAAAACGAGGACAGACGAATATGCGTAAATAGTTTCGTTATGAAATGTATTACCCCCGAAAACTGCCGTTCGTTTTGCTCTTTGTTCAATATTAGCGGAGGTACCCGAAACTCAAAATCAGATCTAATATACTCTTCTACGAAATTGAAGAGGAAAATCCTTCGAAACGCATTTTAACTAACGCAATTAAACACTCTACTAATGAGGGTGTCCCTTATTTTGGAAATTTCCGAACTTTTAAGTTCGCTTACCCCGAAAATGGTTCTCCTTGGTGTACTGATAAACCAGAATTTTTTCAAAATTTTTTACGCAACGGGAAAAACTTGTAATTTTTTTTTTTTTTTTTAATGGCAATTTTCGGAATTTGAAGCTCAACTCGACACGCTTTCCCGTCGAGTAAAATATTTTCAAAAAATTCGGGATTTATCGGTACACTGAGGAGAACCATTTTTGGAGGTACCCGATTTGAAATTCGAAAATTGCCAAAATAAGGGACTCCCTACTATACAATGCAATCACAATCAAAAAAATATTTAAAGAAAAAGGGAAAAGGGAAAGAGGAGAGAGAGGGGGAGAGAAAAAAAAAGTCCAACACAGACAAAGGAAAATGAATATTTAACGCCCCTTCTCTCATTTAACATTAAACGCATTTTACTCTGTAATGAAAACGAATGTTAGCGTAGAAAGAGCTCAAGGGGCCGTGAATTATTAAATTTGCGACTACTCGATACCTTTCCCGATCTCTATAACAATTTTCTGTAGGGTATAAGGGAGCTATTGCGAAAGTTTGTGTCTTTACCGTAATGAATATTTTATTAGACATGCACCTTGTTTCCGCCTCTTGAAATTCTCCTATTTAATGTGCATATCCTTTAATATTTCAACAAAAAAGCTTACAGAATAAATAGCTATACCCCGTTAAAATCGTGCAACATGTATAACGCCTCATGGAAACTGGGAAGTAAATTTCCGATACGCTCCGTAGGGTTATTATAGTACTAAATTATGCACAAAACACCCCCCACCCCTCTCTAGCATTTTCGATTCTCATCCCAAGGACTTTACTAACAAACATAACTGCCAGGCTTTCGCCAGTCATATTAGAGTAAATTCTTTTGCCGAACTCTGGCATTTGGTTTAATTAAACATTCTTTGAAAAATATGGATCTTGTAAACATTCTTTTTGCAGTGATTCTACGAAAAATCAATTGAAAGAATGGTATACCTATTAAAGTCATTATTCCAAAAAAGCATTCAGTAAAAAAAAAAAAGAGCCAAGTTTACGTATTATTCATTCACCGTAAGCCTTTTGCATTTTGAAGTTGTGAAATCCTTTCAAAAAATAAACGGACGTCGTGCGATTCCTAAAACGCGGAACCGTATTAATGGTTTCTGTAAAAGTAGCACAATTGGTAGCCCATAAACTTGGCTGAGGCGCTCTGCGCTCCTCAAAAAAATGAGATCGCGTTTTAAGTTTTATGATTTCGGGTTTTAATTGCTTCAAAAAAAGAAAGAAAGAAATAAACTTAATTAAATCAATTACTGATTGCAGTATGATTGTTCGATAGATTAAATGCTTAAAGAGTATCAGTCATTTAATATAACTCCGTTTCTGGTACGTTATTCCGAACTGAGAATCAGACGTGGGTTTTAGATTCCCAACGAAAGGGTAGGTTGCGGTTTCAGAAATTCATCAAAGGTGCGTGCTGTTTGAGGTGGTTAATATTTTATGTTTTATCTTTGAGCCTGCGTTCGCTCCCCGAATCGGACTGTTAAAAAAAAAATGTGAGTAAAAGCCACAGTTTTAATTGTAAGAATCCCCTTACAATTTTTATACGTAAGGTACTTTTAAGGAAAGAACATTGTAACTTAAGGTCAATTAAAACAGACGTACGGACGGAAGCCCTGAAGGGTCTAGTGTCTGTTTTTTTTATTGTTAGTTCCGGAACTGACAAGTTCTGGTTCATTGCTTGTTGCGGAACAAACCCGTTTAATAATTAAATTGGCTTTTTGGAAATAAACAATTTTATTACTAAACGCTGTCAGTTCCACAACAAACGTTGCTTGTTTCGAAACAAACAATCAATAAAAAAAATTGTCTGTTCCGGAACAGGCGATTCACTTATTTAACGCTGTTAGTTCCAGAACAAACACTGCTAGTTCCGGAAAAAACAATCAATAAAAAAATCGCCTGTTTAGGAACAGACAATTTTTTTTAATGATTGTTTGTTCCAGAACAGGCAATTTACTTATTAAACGTTGTTTGTTCCAGAACAAACACTGCATGTTCCGGAACAAAAAATCAATAAAAAAAATTGCCTGTTTGGGAACAGACAATTTTTTTTTTTTATTGTTTGTTTGTTCCGGAACAGGCAATTTACTTATTAAACGCTATTTGTTCCGGAATAGACATTGCTTGTTCAGGAACAAACAATCAACAAAAAAATTGTCAGTTCCGGAACAGGCAATTTACTTATTTAACGCTGTCAGTTACAGAACAAACACTGCTAGATCCGAAACAAACAATCAATAAAAAAAAAAATTGTCTGTTCTGGAACAGGCAATTTACTTATTAAACGGTGTTTGTTCCGGAACAGACATTTCTTGTTCCGGAACAGACAAATCTTTTAATTGAATGTTTGTTCCGGAACAAGCAATGAACCAAAACGTGTCCAAATATCAAAAAAGCTTCAAAATTCCAGAAAACCATTTTTCGCCTTATACATCAGTCTAATAATTACTGAACGTTTTAAAAACTTTTCCGAAGTCTTAATTTTAAAAAGAGGCATTTTCGCACAAGAAAATTCGAAAGAAAACTCTTATTTCTCAGGACTCCTCGTAAGCGTGGATTTACTCTCTTTTCTTTCCATGAACTGTTCCTATCTTTAATACTACCGGTCAATATTCTTTTTACATTTTCTTCTTGATTTCCCAACTAATTTAAAACCGACTCTAAACCCTTTCGTTACTTTTCCCGATTTATTGCAAAATCGGGACGCTCCATGTAAAACTTAAGAGGAACAGCAGTCAAAGCTCGACAAAAAAGTTTTCCATTCAAGTGTAAACATTACGGATCGTTGGGTGCCTCAAGGCACAAGGTTTCTCTTGTAGAATTTTTCGTTTATGATCTGGAATCTAAATTCCTTTCAATTTCTTTTTTCTTTTTTTTTTTTTTTTTTTTTTTACAAAAAAGAAAGCTTTCCGTTTTTTAATTATTCCAACCGTTTTGGATTAATTTTGCAAATGAAGACATTTAATTAATACTTCATTTTATTATTAATTTCAATGTAATGAATGTTTCGTTAAGCTTGTTCGTGTTCACTGCTACTAAATCAAAGAGGGAAACCGGCAAAAATGTTAAAAAAAAAAATCCCAGATGCTTGTGGAGGAGTCTGTTCGATCCACCTACCTACAGCAAAAAACGGCTGTTATTAAACTCCCTATTCGATCGACTCATATACAAAAAATGGCTCCAACTGCAACTGCTGTAAAACTGACTTTATTTTTGAAATTACCATAGGAAATGAACTCTTTCGAACCGAAATACGGCTCAAATTTTTTCGGCCCGTATGAGACTTTGAAAAAGTTAAGGTCTCTAGGGCAGCAGAACTCTTCCTCTAAAAAATCATAAAAAAATTAGGGTTAATATGGAGGCTAAAATGCAATTTTTTGAGCTTTAATATTTTCAAATTTAAAAATTCGTGTTTTTCGATCCACCCTAATGGACACGTGACCACCGAACTAGATGCCTTTTTTTTTTTTTACAAAAATTTTAATAAATTAATGTTACTGAATTAAAGAATCGTAAATTGAACTGTTTAATGGAAAATATCTTTCATCTCTTCCTTTAAAACTCGACATAACTCTTCCTTATAATCGACGATTTTCCTCAATCGAATTTCCCGTAGCGCCACAGGAAGTCAAAACCACACACAGAAACCAATCCAGTTTTCTTCCTCGTTCAAGATTTCCTTAAACTCATTTATGAACCATACAGACAGATTTCCGGAGATTAACCTTTAATACTCATTTAAAGCGAATCATCGATAATTCTCAAAAACCGCAATATTAATTATGGAGAGAGGTTGAATACTCCTTGAGGAAATTACGTAAAAAGCAAACAAGGAAACTTTCAACACAAGGTGCTATGTTTATAGGTAAACTAAAGTTTGTATCGGGTCGATCTCAATAAATAAGCGTGATTGTGGGCGTCAGCCAGAAAATTTCTAAAATAAAAATTTGTAACTTGGGCGACCGCGGAAGCCAAACTTGATGAACAAAGTATAGTTGCTTCCAAATTAAACCCAAAAAGATAAGCAGATAGGGCTCGAGATAGGGACCTTTTGAGGCAGACGTTTACGTATTCATTCTAATGTTCAACACAATGCCGTCCCAAGTCAATCTCCATTTTTTTACGAAATGGAGTTCTTTTGATTTGTTTTTGTAAACATGTGCTGTTTGCATTATTCTAAAATAAAACGAACAATCTCCGTTTTGAAAAAAATGGAAATAGGACAAAGCCACTTGGGACGGCAGGACTATACTTAACCTTTTTTACTACACGACAATATCAGTCGAAAAAAGTAATAATTACGTAAATACTGGATATAACCTGTATATCCATATATTATATACAGGAGTAGGCTTATGCAGGCGGTGTACGCCTACAGGCGTACGCTTATTTGTTAAGAAATGATTTATTTCTCTTTTTTCAACAAAACAAAAATAACTCCTAATGATCAAAAATCAGGGACGGATCAAAAAAGGGCCACAGGGTTATATGTTCCTAGATGCAAGTCTATTACAATGAAAACGTTCAGGTCCCAATAAGACCAATAAGACTACTACAGCATTTCCCAAAACCAGCGAACAATGAAAAAAAAAAAGACTTCATCTGAAAAACACGAAGGAGAAAATTACGAGTGATGGAAACCTGCAAAACGAAGTAGAAGCCCAACTTACGAAAGCTCATCAAATGGCAGGATGTCTGGGAAGTATCGTATACAATAACAGATATATGAGTCTAGAAAGTAAGGTACAAAATCTACAAAACTAGTATCATACCAATCATGACGTACGGCATCGAAGCTCATGCCGGCACAAAAAATACGAAACGAAAATTGCGAACATTAGAAATGAGAATCCTACACAGTAAAAAATATTATGTAAATATGGGATTAGGAGTCCACATAAATTTTTTCTGTTGTTTTTCTCCAAAAGGTAAACATAAACAGAAACAACATAAAAAATTTATGTGGACTCCTAATCCCATATTTACATAATATTTTTTACTGTGTAAGAAAATCTGCAGGATACAGCCTTTATGATCGGCAACCTAACAACCGCATTCGCGAGCCATGCAAGGTGAAAGACGTCGCGAAATGAGCCAAGCAGCGACGCCGCGATAAATGACACCCGCCCAGCGAAGACCTGCAGGGACTCCAAACCTCTAGGAACCAGACCCGTCGGGAGACCGAGGGAACAATGGGCACACTGTAAAAAATTTTGTGTATTTTTAACAAACTCGGTCTACACACTTTGTTTGTTAATCTTTTTATGTTAATTTTGACAAACACTTATTGTTATTTTGACACATGTTGCTAGGCAATATTTGTTATTGTGTTGTTATTATTGACAAATAAAAATGTGTGGACCGTTTTTGAATTATAAATTGTGTTAAAATTACACAAAATTTTTTACAGTGCAGAAAGCTGGTTTTCCTCCTCCAGTGATTAATCGATAAAGAAAAAGAAACAGGAGCACTCCTAATCCTTGTCGGAAGAAGAAAAAAAAAAAACTACCTTTGAACAGGATCCGATCCGGGCAGATTCTAACCTTCAGTCCGGTCCCTGCCTGAAATCTAACCTAAAAAAAAAAACACTCATTTAAAAGATGCAATCATGTAGTACCACTACCTCGGTGTAATTTTTGTGAGTCATTCTTCAAACCAGCATTAACTAATGTAAACACTCCGGAAACAATATCTTCATCAGGCAAAAAACTGATTTCACGATTTCCTAATTTACACCGTGCGAAATTATTTACAGTAATGCCCTATAGACCCCATTTACAAAAAAAAAAACCGAGTTACGATTTCACCCCAAAAAAAGATCTCCTTTTTGTGTAAATCAATTTTTTTTTTCTTCGTTATGATGACCCTCATACACATCACACGTCTAACCCGAATCCAAAGGTCACGATCTTTAGATAAAAACAACAACAAAAATCAATATAAATATATATTTTAATTCTTTTAATATTTTTTTTATTTTTTACAAGGAACTAACTTTAAAAATCTTCTAATTCCGTGAAGACCCTATCGGGTGGTACGGTCGGCACCGGAATCCCACAAGAAGCAAGTGAATGTTCGAACCTTTGACTTAACATAGCGGATTGAGCTTCCCATTCCACAGCGTCGCAATCCGCTGTTTGCACTATAGCTTCACTAATCACTCTTTTCAACTTCCGTTTGTTCGACGGCATTTTTAATAACCTAAGTTCGCAAGCGACGTAATCCCCGAAAATTTGTTCTTCGTCCGCGGGCTGACGCACCATCTTCAATGCCTTTTGAATTATATCCTTGGCCATTTCCTCTTCTTTCCCCCGTTTCTTCTTCCTGGTTGGTTCGTAATGGTCGTCGTCTGCTTTATTCGTTTCTCTATCTTCGTTGTCCACGTTTGACTCCTAAAAAAAAAAACGATGACCCATTAAACCCATCCGAATCAACTTTTTTTAAATTTTATAACTCACCGAATTCCCGTCCCCGTTCAGGGTGGTACTCATTGAATTCTGAATAAATTTTAAAGCGGTAAAATACGGCCATGTGCTATACGAGTACTCATCCGATCCGGAGCTGTTTTTCCTCGCTTTAATTTTTTTCAACTCCTGCAAAAACTGACTCCTTAAATTATGTATTTTCCGGAGTATTTCGCTCGGATCCGTGTTAAATATGATCGCAATGTCCTGCAGGATCTGCTGTTTCTTCATTCTGTTCCTGTAATCGAAGGAATTCACGTCCCACAACAGGGCGTGCTCCTCGTATTTGGCGATCAACAATCTGATTTCGGTATCGCACCACGTTTTCTTGGAAGTCATATCAAAAACTCGCACTTGAACTCGCGGAAATGCCGAAACCAAATGAAAGTTTGGTGAGAAGTTGCGCGATTCCTCTTTATGCGTGTTCAGATCGGAAAGAGAAAGTACCCGATGATGCATCTCAAAGAGTGTTATGGCCGCAATTTACATTAATGACCGCCTTACTGGACAGTTATTCTCCGCGAATCAAGTTTGGAGGAGGAAGATGTTCAGGCGTTAAAAGATTCGTTAGTAGGGGTAATTTTTTTTTGTTTTTTTCAAGGTTAAGGTCTTCCTTGCGATAGTTGTTTATTGGTCAAATAAAATTGTTTAAGTGGATTTAGGAGGCGGGGCCCGCCGCGATGTACGAATTTTTATTAATCAAATGAGACAGTGGCGGGTGTGTTCGGCTGATTATGCTAAAATCTTTTAAGAACCGGTAGGAGCAGTATTGATCATAATGGATAAAAATTTACGATTTAAAAGAAGCTCGAAAAAAAAGGAAATTAATTAGATTGATAGTTGTGAACAAAGTACATTTAACGAAACAAGATAGGTTTAAAAACAAGTTTATTCGTTTTTTTCTCCATCTCTACCACTAGAGATCGGCTGCAGTACTTTCTCAAAATAATTTTAATGTTAAAGCGATTACGGAAATAAGTGAATGACTATGTTACATTTAAAATTTATAATTTTTTTTTATTTATTTAAAATAATTCCATGGACAAGGCTCCTTTAAGCAACAAGTAGCTCACAATCATAATTTCAAAAAAAAAATTACAGACAGGGGAGGTATTCGTCAATTTGTATTACTATTATTTATAAAATAATATACTTCTTTTCTTCTCTTTTTTCTTTTCAGGTCCAAGCACTTAAATTAAGCAGCCACGATAGGTTCTTTCGGCCTGTCCTCCTATTTATTGCAGGCCCGTAGCCAGCCTGAGAAACAAAGGGGGGCACGAGACATTCAAAGGGGGGCTCCAAATGGCCCCTTATAACATGGAAGATAGGGAAAATGCATGGGCCAAGTCAAATTTACAGGGGGGCTCAAGCTTTTCCATAGGGGGGCTGAGCCACCCTATGCCCCCCCCCCTGGCTACGAGGCTGATTTATTGCATATAAGTTTGGAAAGAAAGAAAGTAGGGAATACTGTGGGTCCAATACTAGGTTGGTCCTTATCAGGACTCTTTCCTCGGATGCATCTAAGTTATAGGGATTCGGTACCACTACCAAAGATATTTTACCGTTCCAAGTTTCATCTCAGCTGGACATCGTTAACACGTGCCTCAAACGGCCTAAAAATTTTCAAAATCCCCTAAGAGCCGAAAAATCAAAAGTTTTATTTGCATGTAAAAATGGTTTGCAGTTGCTTCCTATCAGAATTTTTATGCAGATTATGAAAATGAAGTCATAACTTACGTAGCTCAATCCGTTTTGATCCTAGAGAACAAAAAATATAAAAAATTCACTGCATATGGCTATATTCATATTAATTTTAGGACCCTTTGAGGCGCATCGTCCGACAGAGCCGAAATATGGCACAGTTAAATATCTCTGGTAGTGGTACCAAACCCCCATTACTTAGAAAGTTACGAGAAAAAAGTCCTAATGACTACCCTAGTCCAATACCTATAGACTGGCATACTACTTCCAGAGCCAGGTGAGGGGGCTCTGCAGGGGGTCAGACCAGGTTTTTGTTCTCTTACGAGCGAACACGGTCTTTACCCTTAGGAGGACTCCTTCTTATGATAAATACTTAACCTAGCCCTAAAATACCTAGCCTCCTCTGTTAAAACTAGCCCTAGCCTCCTCTGTTAGACCCCCTGACAATTGTCACCATCCATGGGAGCCTGGGAAACTCTTGACAGTTGATTCTTGTCTCCCAGAGCGACAGACCAAAACAATCTTACACTAAATTTTGGTGTCTCAAAACGTTTCTTAGACGGACCAGTAGCCAGAACGAAAAGCCAGGGGGGCAGTTGGGCTTGTTAAGGGGGCAACAGGCCTTTATTCCATATAGCTGTCATGTTTAGCCAATTTACTCCAGGGGAGGCACCAAATCAAGCCAGGGGCTCCCCTTTAGGATACGGGCCCGTTCTTAGACCGAATCATTGGTCTCTCAGACCGGAATTTTCCCAGAGCGAAACTTTGGTCTCCTAGTCTGATACTTAAAAGAACGGCACCTTGACTTCCAACACCTTGAAGACTTTGACAGACCGACACATTTCTTTGGTCTCAGGCCAATAACGCTTTTCAAACGGAAGCTTGGATCTTTTATCTAAACCGGGACTATAGTTTTAGTCTCTCCATATCGAAATTTCGGTTTCTCTGCCCTAAACTTTGGTACCCCAGATTGAGCTTACTAACATATTGGATTGGTCTCTGACCGAAAGTTTCCATACCAGAGTTTAGGTCCGTTTGGACGACATTTTTTAACACCCAACAATTCGGCTCCTTTCGATGAAAATTCGGCCTAACAAAATCCAGTAAGCATCCTACAATCCCTGCTAGAGGGAGGGACTGCCAGTGGTCACCCATCCACTAACTGGCCGTTCTCAATGCTGCTTAACTTCATTGATCGCGATGCCGCTAGACTGAACGAGTCACCAGCTTAAGGGTGGGGGGGAACAACGGGAGGTGAAAATCTCCAAATTTTTTTTTTTTTTTTTTTTTTTTTTGGAGGCTGTATACTGCGGTCTCACACATCTAACCCAAGACCTGTTTCAAGAAATTACTCTTATTTTTTCGGATATTTTTGGAAAATTTTTCGAAACAATCTACAGCATATACGATCAATCAATAAGAGTTCCAAAACGTGCATATAAAGATAGTCCAGAATTGATTACAAAAATTGACTTAAGCCTGCACTTAGTTTTTCGCGACTTTACACAGCTTCTGCAACAAGGCGAATTAATTATTCCGCTTGAAAACACTCATTTTTTAAGATAATTCCCTTCTTGAAAATAAAAATATTCCTGGAATAAAGGACGCAAGTCAAATTCACTTAAAGAAAATTGAATCTTGTCTTTTAGTCTCGGATGTTAGCCCGAAAAATTCCCAGGAAAGCTTTTATCCCGTAAAGCTCGCCCTATCCAGGAAATGCTCGGTGATTTCGAACCCCCTTAAGTCTCCTCCTTTTTATTCCATCATCATGAACACGATGCGGATTTTTAGATATTCGTTAAGTCTACATCATCGTAAATTAGGGTTCTCGGTTAGATGCAGTCAAGAATTCGAACAAGTTCAAAAAAGTTCAATTTTGTTTTCGTCACGATCCACTGTAGTTCCTACGGCATAATTCAATCACCAAAATATAAATCCTGTGAATTTCGAAAATAAATTTTAATTGTTACAGGGAATTAGAACAATTCCCGATAAATTGAAATCGGCGGGCATCAAACCTTTCCGAGAAAAAAATTCAAAATGCATTGTATTTAAACAAAAAAATTAATTTTTGATTATTTCCCGGTACGAAATTTTATTTGGAAGTCATCGGCGACGAGAATTAATAAACGTTAAAGGATTTGTTTATCACAAAATGCTTTCTCCTGGTAAAATGTCTGAAACTTTTTTTTTTATATTATTCTTATTATTATTATTATTATCCCAAAAGTCACGCTATTAACCAGAATCAAACGAAACAGAAAATCATTTTTTCCAAAAAAAAAAAAAAAAAAAAAAAGAAAAAAAAAAAAAAAGACAATAAACGGTTTCAACGAAATCAATTAAACTCAAAACACGACACAATGTTTAAGCAGCCATATCGCAAAGAGAAAAAAAAAAAAGAGGAAGCCAAAAGTTAAAATCATAATCTCGTGGAGATAATAAAGGAAAATTGGTAACGGTTTTAGGATATGTTTCTATAATTAGCGCTAATAATTTTCGTCATTCATGAGATTTTCGCATTGATTCATTCACGGGAAAAAAACGCAAAATGGTGTTGGTGCAGGTCGAGCGTCTATTCCCTATTTTTTGCATTTTGCCCGTCGTTCCCTATTTTTTGCATTTTTTCCCATTTTTCCCTCTGTTAGCATTTTTATTAAAATTTCCTTTTTGAGGAAAACGTTACACAGGAAACTGTCGAAATCGCGATTACGACAGTTTTTTTATATGAAAGATTCAGGGTACCCGAAGATGTTCGTGTCAAACGTAAATTTATCTAATGAAACAATTCCTTATAAGAAATCGAAACAAAAAACGCCACACCTAAAATAAATATTTTGGAACGTATCTCTTCATCACAGGATTAACGTAGCAAACATCGATTTAGTTCATTGTTCACGGTCATCTTCAATTAACCTTTTAAGCGCACAACAATCCAAAAAAAAAAAAAATGGAGAATATAAATATAAAAATCATCTTAAACCCTCGAGTCTACTCTTCGAGTGACTTTGGCGTGTTCTTTTAATGAACATTCACTGGTTCTGATCGCTAATTCTTTTTTGAGCATTCCCTATTTTTGGGTTTCCCGTCTTCCGGCAAGTCGGAATATGTAACAATATTAGGGGTGGGGGCGATCAGGTTTTTCGCCAAACAATGCTTCATCTCACCCACGGTCGATGAAGAAAAAATGCGTCGCATGATCGGCATTCATAATGAAATTTCCAAGAATTTATAAAAATGATATAGAAATACTTCGAAAATGAGAGATAAACGCTCCAGAGCAACTAATAACGTTTTACATGACAATCGCGCGGATTTATTACCAACAGAAATATGAGTTTCGAAAGTATATGCTTCAAAAAACTCTTTCAATAAAAAAAAAAACATATTACGCTCATATATTTTTAATGAAAAACATATGCGTATATCATTGAAATCATGAGTATAATTTTTCGTAAAAAATCTTAAAAGTCAAAGTTTTCGGCTCAAAATTTAATTCGATTTTTGCCTCGAATTTTTTTAAAACAATACATGGCGTGACCCTGGCGCACGATCTTACATACAGGTCAGGCAACTGCAATCTTAAAAAGTGCCCCCCGAGTTTGAAGCAGAAGAATGGTTCCAAATTTGCTCGATAGATGGCTGGAGCTGTAGTTAGGGAATCACGTGATATGCCCTCCATCCAATCAACACTTTCAAAACATTTTTTTTTATGATGGCTGCCAGAACACGTGATTCCCTAACTACAGCTCCAGCCATCTATCGAGCAAATTTGGAACTATTCTTCTGCTTCAAACTCGGGGGACACTTTCGTCCATATGAGAGTTGCCTGATCTGTATGTAAGATCGAGCCCTGGCGTCACCGCGAGAGTGAATACTTGCAACAATCCAGGAAAGGGAAAGGGAAAGGCAAAGAAGAGAAGAAAGATTTCCAAGGGGGGGTTCTAAGTAGAGACCCGACAGAAAAAATGAGCGCGAAATATTGGAGGCATACGACCATGCGCATTGATTTTTGTTTCTGTCTTTTTTGATTGATTTTTGTTTATGTTTTTTCATTGCTCTGACAGCACTTTATATTCAACTGTATTTTGCATAACTAATGCGCATGATCCTGTCCCTCCAAAATTTCGCACCCATCTTTTCTGTCGGGTCTCTTCTATCTAATTAAGGGTCTCTAGTTCTAAATGGTCGCATTTAACATGGGAGGTAGGGAAATGGTGTTAGTAAAAACATTTACGGGGGCTCAAACCTTCTCACCTGCCACCCTTTACTCCTGACGAGCTGCGGGTTTGCAACAACTTCGGGAATTCCATTCCCGTCTTGGGCTTCTTGATCTAACGGCCAGTCGCTAAAAATCTATGTCATCGATTCAATTCAGTCGCTAAACATTTTGAAAAAGTCACCATAGAGTGACTTGAAGACGTTTTTCTGTAAATTTTAACCGCACTTAGACATACTCTTATTGAAGCTGTATGAAGTTGAGAGTAGGTAGTTGAGAGTAGCAAACCACCGAGTGGTAATTGCCTCGTAAATCTCTCAAATATAGCCGTTCCGAACCGGTACAGCCTCTACGATCGGCAACGCAACAACTGCATTCGCGAGCAGCGCAAGGTGGAAGACCAAGGTGAAATGGGCCAAGCAGCGTGAATAGAACGCCCATGTAGACCACAAGAATGACACCCGCCTAGCAAAGATCTGCAAAGACCACATACCCTCACGAACTAGACCCGTAGGGAGACCGAGGAAACAATGGGCAGAAAGTTGGTTTTCCTCCTTCATTGACACACCGAGATAGCAAAGGGCGACAGGAGTAATCCTAGTCCTATCAGAAGAAGAAGAAGGAACCGGCGTTAAACTGTAGGTCCCACATGCTGTGAGCGCACGCACAGGTGTACCTCTAATACCATGTAGCTGTCTGACTTTAATATCATTTCCATCGAATTGGACAGTGTCGCATGAAATCAGAAAATCCTCTACCAATTTTTTTTAAAATGCTGCAAAGCACCCAATTCGTCGCCTTACTATTACAGGGTATTACATTTTTTATATTTCATATGTTCAACTTCTGTACGATGAACACAATAGAACCCTGTAACACTAAAACGACGAATTGTTGCTGATTGCGGGGTAACTTTGAGTACTTTATGAAGAATGACGTAACATCTGACTAGTCCCTTTAGCCGTTTTTTTATTTTGTGTAGTTACGTATAGGAAGAATTCCTGTATAAAGTCGATTAAAACTTACCTGAAAATATAGAGAAAAACAACATTAGAGTAACCAAGGAATCAAGGAATCAAGAAAAATTATTTCTGAGCAAACTTTTGCCAAAAAAAAAAAAAAAAAAAAAAAAAAAGAATTTGTGATTGTTTTAGTGTAGCGTTGTGTAGCGTTTTTTAAATTCTGAGTAGATTACGAATTTGAAGTCGGAAATTAGTTTTGGTGCATGGTTTTTGAGTTACAGACCAGACTTAAAAGCTTTTAAAACCCAGTTATGGCTTTCTGCCTGTGATTCAAAAAACGAGCACCAAAACTAATTTTCGACTTCAAATTCGTAATCGACGCAAAATTCCCTATAGGAATCGATGGTCTTTTATATACCAAAAAAAATTTTCAATTTGGCCCTTATATGGGCTTTTCGGAAATTTCAAGGCCAATTTGATATTTCAAAATGCCTTTAAAAAAATCTGGAAAAATTCAAGGTTGATGCTTTACCTATAAAGAAACTTTTCCCTAAATACGAGTTTTGAAATTCCAAAAAAAGTTTATTTTCGAACCACCCTTAATACATAAAGTTAAAATGATAATGAAAATGCTTTTAGTTTTAACTCCGACAGAGTTTTGAGCAAAAATTTAAATGCATTAAAGAAAACTGAATTTCCTATGAACTCGTATTTCCACGAAAGGACAAGTCTTTCATTTAGGTAATTGCATTAGCGTATTATCAATATTCCCCTTTTCAGATTTCAACCGCACTTTACGAATCAAAAACTCGGTTCAGATATCATTTAGGCTGATAATACATAATCAAGCCTTGGGGGTAACGTAAAAATTAATTGTATTTATTCAAACTGGATAGATGCGTGTTTTTTTACAAATTTCGATACAGGGAAAACGTTAATTAATAAACATTTTCAATTGAATTATTTTTAACGGAAAATAAATATAGAATGTTAATTGATTTTATCAGGAATTCTGAATAATGGAATTCTCTCACACGAAAAAATAATGAAGTAATAACGAAGTATGAAGCTTAATAACGATAAAAAAAAAAGATAATACCCCCTTAACGCTTCCATAAGAAGAGGATTCCACACATTTGGATATTTATATAATCCATTAAAGGATAATTTGTTCAGAGAAAACGAAATTCTTAGAATACATTTACGTATGTCCACCGCTCTGGCTTTATTGATTCATTAAAATGAAATAAAACAAATCATTTCAAGGAATCAAGGGGGGAAAAAAAAGTGAACAGAATTGTAGGTAACGACTTTTAATAAAAAAACTTTTTTTCGTTAAAAATTTATTTTTTTCTAAATGCGGCTCTTGCTTTTTTTTCTTCTCCACAAGCGTAAGCTCAGTTCAAACGAATTAACCGGAATCCGAATTTTTTTTCCTAGGAAAAAAAAAATCCCGCAAATTAAGGGTTTTTATTTCTGTATCCTGATCAGACTTTCAAACAAAAAAGAGAAACTTTTTCGTTTTTTTTTTTTTTTTTTTAAGGTGAACTGGATGTGGCAAATTCCTAGAATGGTTTTACTGGTTAAAAAAAAAATCCATAAAACTCTCGTTTAAAAATGAATGCGTTCAACTTTTTTTTTTTTTTTTTTTTCTTTTTTCGTCTAACTTGAAATCCCAGATTGAATATATGAAATACGTAAGAGCTTTTTCAAACTAAAGGCTTCAAAAATAAATCTCCTCCTCCTCAATCTTTTATCCTAAAGCAGAATGTACTGATGCTTCTTCGACGGCCAACGCTTACCTCCTACGCCACCAAATAGCCCAGCCTCGAGTTGCTCTTTCTCCAGGCCCCTACATTCTATCTGATCGGAAATAAGCTCCTATTGCACGGCCGGATTGCCTGATAAGTCCAATCTTTCAATTACTATCTATTGGCGTCCGGGGCGTCGGCCCGGAACTACATATACAGTAGCGATATGTTTTTTGTTCCAAAAGAAAAAAATCGAGGGGGTGGGTTCCCCGAAAAACCAAGCTTTGTAAAAAAAGGTGACGCGTCTAAAAAAGTTCGATGATAACCTGGATAACCTAGGGCTCGTTGAAACAATTAGTTAATTTATGTACAATATAACAGAAGTACCACAATTGCTTTTTAAAAATTTGTACAATTTTTTTGGGGAAAAAAAATATTTATGCATATACAGTAATTCAAGCGATGTTTTTTTATTCCAAAAGAAAAAAATCGCGGGGTGAGTTCCCCGAAAAACCAAGCTTTTTAAAATAAGGTGACGCATCTGAAAAAAAATGTGATGATAACCTGGGGCTCATTGAAACAATTAATTTATATATGGTGTAACAGAAACACCACACATTTTCCTCATTGTACTTTTCCCCCCATTAACCCGAATTCACCAAAAGCAGGAAAAATTTCAAAAAAACATTTTAAAAGAATAAGAGCGTGATGCAAGAGAAAAAATAAGTAAAGGAAAATTCCCTTCGGTGAATATACCGAGAGACAGAAGTAATACCTTTTAACATCCTCCTTGATTAATAAGTAACAATATTGAACTCGGGAATCATCGGAAAAAAGAAAGGGGAAAAATCTTTACTCGGAAAAAAAGGAAAAAATCAGTCGACATTCGACTCACGACTTCCTGTTGACTTTTGCAACATATTTTATTTTCCCATGATTTACTGGAAAATACGATTGGAACAAGAACTCGATCGTGTAAAATCTAACTGAATGTCACGCCCGGCTTCACAATTATCAGTTTTACAGTTCTTCCAGAAAAATAAGTCTGCTGAAAAATATAGTAAGTTCGCAAAAAAAAAAAAAAAAAATTAGAGCCGCAACTCCATTGATAATAAATAGGGTTGTTTCACATAATTAAATTAAATTTTTTAAACCGCCTAAAAAGTTAGAGGAAAAAATAAAAATGCATTCTGAGTTGTAATTTTTTTGTTTTAACTTGTCATTAGCTCAAAAAAAATATAAAAAAATCGGGCGAAAAATTGATGCATTTGAAACGATTTCGAAAAGCGGGACAAAAACAAACGGCCTTCTTTTAACCAATTGTTTTTATCGTTCTGTTATTTGCCTTCAGCGCATAATAAGAAATACATAGTCGCTAATTCTCAAGGTGCAGAACGATAAAAACAATTAGTTCAAAAAAGGCCATCCCGCTTTTCGAAATCAATTCAAATGCATCAATTTTTGGCCCAATTTTTTTTATTTTTTTTCAGCTAATGACAATCTGGAACTAAAACATTCCAACGCAAAATGCTTCCGTGTTTTTTTCTCGAATTTTTGAAGCGGTTTAAAACATTAAATTAAATTGTGTGAAACAACCCTATTATAGGATGTAATCAATTTGAAGCCCGTAATTAATCAGCATAAGAGCAGAATTTTGAACTTTTTAATTTCTTTAATTAATATTATTTCGTTCTTTCGACGACCACGGGCATTTTTGTCTTCCGGATAATATTTTTATATAGGCCCTATAATTATATTTTTATAGTCGACCTGACCCCATTAACCTTAGTTTAGCTCATTAGCCCAGAACTCTTTTGATCCGCATAAAACGGATCTTTAGATCTCCACCTCCGATTCATTTCCTGGGATTCCCTCCATATGTTTGCGAAGTGCTTCAAAAACGGTGCCTGGGGACCCAACAACAGGTCTCCTTACAGGATTTAAGCGTGACACTCGAATCGCATTCATCTCAGTAGCTTCTATTTTTCTTTCATTTTCTCTTAGTTCATTTTCTCCAAGTTTCGAAGCCATACAGGAAAATAGATTTTACCGTACAGCCATATCCGATATTTCCGTTCTTCACCGATTTCTCTGCTCCATAGAATCCCATTAAGACATTTAATCGTTTTCCTGGATTGTAAAATTCCTCTTCCCCATCAGTTCCGGTAGACTTAAATGTGACCCCCAGACATTCATAGCTCCGGCATTCGAAGATCTGTCTGCCATCGTCTGATTCCAAATATGCGGTATTTCCCTCAAAACACAGTCAAGGACTTGAACCTTAGGGCCTGATTGGAAGACGACTCCTCTCCTTTTTGAGACAACACTTCAACTCCTTGACTCGATTTCCCTCAGAAATAATTTTTTCCTGGCTTTTCGTCTTTCTCTGACTTTCCTCAAGATTAAATAAAAAGTTTTCCAATTCACTAATTAATTATTACTCCATTTAATTTTAGTTTTCCACGGAAAATCAACCGACGCCTTTACTTTATCCATGAAAACAAGAGTTTCACTGGAATAAAAAGTGATTTTAATTTTGTGACATTTATTTACATTAAAAAACCAATTCGAAAGGAAAGCGATTCCATTTTCCCTTTTTTAGATTACTACGTTAGGAAATCCATATTATCATAAATAATGCAATTCTTTTGACGTTCGAAAAAACCTTTCCTTTTTTCATAAAATAAATAATCACTCACTTTTTTATGTCACCCTTTTTTTTACCTCCGTTGTATATTTATTTTAAAAATTCCCAGATTCAGTTTTTTCCAGTCGATTCATTTTTATTTTTATTTTTATTTTTCCTTGTTTGCTGTTTATCCTTTTTTTATACGATATTTCCTAAATATTTTGAAGGAAAATCATTTAGAAAGTTCAAAGACCGTGTTTTCTTCAAAAATGACGTTTGGATGAAACATAACTTTATTTCATAATATATATTTTGAGTTTTCGATTTTTATTTTTATTTTTTATTTGTTTCTCCGACATTTCTTTCAAAAAATGATTTTCCTTTTTTTTTCAGTGCTTTATTTATTTATTTACTTATTTATTTTTTTTCGAAGCAAATTTCCCGTTTTCTTTTACTTTTTTCCCATTTTTTTTTTTTTTTGCGAAGAATAAAATAATTAAAAGTTAAAAGAGTTCGGCCCGGCGTACAAAATCACGAAAAAGCAATGATTTCTTAGAAAAAAAAAATTCCTTTTAAGGTTTCGTTTCAACTTTTTAAAAAAATACAAAGGGCATATCCAGGGATTTTTGCGGAAAAACGGGGAGGGTAAAATAAAGTGCTATTTCAGCTTCTCGAAACTCCGTAACTAGGAATTTTTTTTCAGTCCCCGAAGAGGAGATAAGCTTATTTTCGATGCATGAGTAATGAAAATAATAAAACAAAATAAATTTCCCTTCGTTTTTTTTTTTTTTTTTTTTTTTTTTTAGTTTGAAAAAATATGGCAAATTTCTAAGCAATTTCGCTTCGAACAGGGATAAATTTGAAAGCTGTCATTCTTTGTTTTTTGAAAACCATTCCCGTGTGAAATAGCATTAATATTTGTTATTATAATAATTTTGAATAAGTTATTATACAAAAAAAAAAAAAAAAAAAAAAAAAAATTCTATTTCGAACGGACCAAATGAAAAAAAGCCTTTCAACTTGACCCCACGTTGAGTCAAAGGGAGAGAGAAACATCATCGCTTTTTCTTTTTCTTTAGCTTAGAAAAAAAGACCAAAAAAAAATCTTTGGAATAAATTTAATGAATCCTTACCGTAACTAATTTTCAGTAAGTTAGTATTGGCTCGGATGAGATTGTATGTGAAGAAAAAAATTCACTATCGAATCTTTGCTGGAAAAAATGATTCCTATGTTTAGCTTATGGGAGAAGTTTTTAAAATTTTTATGATTAATTAATGGAATTAAAATCATATTTACAATATTACTATAAATAATTACTCAATGTAATGTTGCATGGTTTAAATTTAAACGTAATAAGCTGCCATGTTTAGCTTGTGAAGACTTTTTCCACCCATGGTTAGCTTATGGATATATGATAAATTATATTTTTAATAAAGGAGGAGGGCAGCTAACCCAAATTTTCCCCAGCGAAACGATGTGTCGCGATTCTGTGATTATATCACGCGGTTTAATGGAATAACACGACTCGTGTGATTTAATTACACGGATGCCAAACCTAAAAGTGTAATTTTGAAGGTGGCGGAATGCACGTAAAGAGCTGAAACTTTAACAGAATGAAGACCATAATTTTCAGGTACTTTGGTGTCCGGAAAGTTATCCGGCACATAACACAAACGGAGATAGAAGGGAAGGGAGTCCTTAAACTCAGGTTATGGGCTCTTTTTTATCAGCTAAACGTTACTAAAACAGCCCATAAGCTAAGAAAGGAAGACACACTTAAAAACTCTATTACGGTATTATCTGTAACACTATTATATTATCTATATGGTATTATCTGTAACACTTAAAAACTCTATTACGGTTTATTTCATTATTGCTTAAGAATGTTTATCAAAATTTCAGAAAAAAAAAAAATTCTTCCCATAGGCTAATCATAGATCGCCAAAACTTTTTTTTGACAATGCCAATGACCTCCATTGGCTTCGGTATATGTTCATGTTATAAAAAACAACTACACAGTAATGCCGTCCTAGTGACGTCATAAGGGAAACAGGCTTCCGGCTGCAATGGGTAAAATTTTCTTTCTCTAAATTTTCAGTTTCTTCAAGGACAAGTTTATTTTTATCTTAAAAAGATTCACAGTATATTTATAATCAAAAACACTCTACAGTCAACCTTATTAATTACCTTAATGTCGTTTCTAAGCTTTAGGGTTAATATAAAATAAAAAAAAACGCTTCCTTCCGAAGGAAATTAAAAATAACTACGTACGAGAAGTTTACATTTCTAGATAAACGCCTCTTTTTTCCATCAGGATGCACGAGAATTTCCTTCCCTCCCTCGATTACGAGACGAAAAACCAAAAATATCAAAACAAAATAATTAAAGTGTCAAAAACAAAATTTCTCTCTAAATTCCTTTTAAACGCAATCAATTGATTCAAGGCTACGTCAGTTGACATATTGTGGCAGTAACTAATGATAGAGGCTGACATGTTATGTTATCCACCGAAGAGAACACGTTTTACATGGAGAACATCTGCATTGAAAAATGCATCGTTCTTGAATAACCCCGGCATTAACCTTTTGTGAAGGGAAAGCTCATCTCGTATTTCGATATTTCAATTCCTCGTTTATTTGGCTCACGCAGCGAAATCTCATACGAAAAAAAAAAAAAAAAAAATCTACGAAATAAACGGACGAAGCAACACGTAAATTACTAACCAACCACCCTCTGGTTTTTTTTTTTTTTTTTTTTTTTTTCAATCTCGACAACTTCAAAGCTATAACCGCATGACATGGGATGTGCTTCGTTTGATATGTAAACTCACCCCTTTCTTGGAAATCCGGTTCGATTATCATCCTTCATTCTTTGTCAATGTTCAATGGTTACCCTACTTCTACCAAACGATAACGGATATATTTAATTTGAAATTTAATTAAAAACTTTGCCGTCGGCTTTGACCTCTCTCTCTTTTTTTTTTTTTTTTTTTTTTTCCTTCTTTTTTTCGGACAAAATCCTGGAAGATGTTATGATTCAGTTATCCCGAAAAGAAGAAAAAAATTGTTGTAAATAAATTAAATAAACTCAGCGTAGCTGTATCGATCCAGAACACGTTTCTTGGAATTATTCTAAAACCAAAATCAAAAACAGGGTGTAGCAAACGTTTCTGATCCATTTAAACATGAGGGAGGGGCGGGGGTTGGGAGGGGAGAAATCCAATCGCCTAAAATGAGCCCGAAAATTCGAATTCTATCCCGACTAAAATTAACAGCTTTCAATAATACTGTACTTCATCTTAAAATGAAATTGTTTCAGTTAAAAGGGGGCGCGCTTCCCCTGCGACCCCCCCCCCCCCCATCGACATCTTTTGCAGTTCTTCTGGTAGTCCAAAAATACTAACTTGGATTTGGATGAATTCATAAATCAATTGAATTCGCCTGAAAAGGTTAATGCATTGGTAAGCATTAGTTAATAGATAATGCTAAAACGCAACGAAACTGCTTCTGCAGCCTGAGATAAGTGCATCAGAAAGCTTTTGATATAGCTAATTTTGAAGATAGAAAAGACAAGTTCTCGAAGCAGGCAATAACGCTAACAGACAGCATTCCAGAAATCGAAATCATCTTTCGAGGAACAGAAGTCACGTAGACAAATATGGAATAATCACCACAGGAAGACACCAACAAGAGTTGACAGAAGAGTTGTCCACAAAAGTTGACAGTTGACAAAAGAAACACTTAGTAAACCTGAAAACTAACTGGCAAGAAAAAGCCATGCATAGCAAATGCGTTTAAAAAAATCGAAAATAGTAAAAAAAAAAAAAAAAAAAAAAAGAACCGGGCCCGTAGCCAGAACGAAGAGCCAGGGAAGGCAGTTGGGCTTGTTAAGGGGGGCAATAGGTCTGCTTTCCCTATACCTGTCAGGTTTAGCCGATTTGCTCCAGGAAGGGCACCGAGTCAGGCCAGGGGGACAACGCCTCCCTGGTCCCCCTTGGCTACGGGCCCGAAAAGAACACACTCAAATGGCTACAGGAAGATGTGTGGGAAGGTGAAACAAACGCCGTAACCACAGCCGCACAGGACCAAGCGCTCCACCCACAGCACTATGATAAGGAAATTTGGAAATGGAAGGTCGACAAAAAGAGCCGCTTCTGTGGAACAGCAGAAGAACATATTTACCACATTGTCTATGCTTGCACAGCACTGTCAATTTATTCAGTATTGGCCTTTCATCTGGGGTTTCATTTGCATTTCGGTATTTAATTTGTTTATTCCTAGTAACTGAAACGTATTACGATCTGACGTGCGCTTTGACTTTATTTAGGTCTTATGCATTCTACAGCGTGATGATGATCATCCGTTAGCTGTTTTTTTATTTTCTCATTCCGGAAACGGAAGGTTCTTTAAAAGTTTTTTAATGGAAGATCTTTAGAAGTTCAAAATATGTTTGGAGAAGACAAAGGTAATTAATATTGACCCATGCTAACCAAGTGGTTATTACTGTCGATAGCTATTATCATACACAATAACCCTAACGTTAAGACAGGTAACTAATTGTATCTATGATTAACTGTGGCACCGGAAACCCGCAATACAGGGAACGAAAAAAAAAAAAAATTGCCCGTGTATTTTTTTAAAAAGATTTTTTGTTAGCAAATTTTTTAAAGGTTTGAAATGGGGAAAAAACATATGGTTAGTAAGGGAAGGGGACGTAAGGAAAGGTTTTCAGTTGTGGAAAGCTTAAAGCTTATAGAGGTGTGGGGGAGTAGAAAAATACAAGCTAAATTTAATTCGAAGAAACGACGTGGGATTATTTGGGAGCAAATTTCAAATCATATGATCGAGTTGCAAGTGATGAAGACCCCCCCCAGGAGTGCAAAAATCGTATAAACCATTTAAAATCAGAGTACTTTAAAAGGAAACCAAAATCAGGTTAAGTCCATTAAAAAAACTCAACAAATTAACTCATTAACTCATAATTTGCTTATTGAACGTAATATCAAAATTTAGGAGGAACCCCACCTACCTGGTTGTATTATCAACCGTTAGAACAAATACTAGGCAGCAGAGATTACGGGGATGAGTCATTAACCCATGACAGTTTATTAAAAAAGCCTTTAGAAAAGAGTAAGCAAAAAACCAAATATTTGAATTTTAAAAGCGGGAGGGAAAACGAAAGAGTGCTTTTCCATATTGGCAACTGACGTGACCTTTGACTTACTTAGTGCCATTTCCTTTTGTAATGGACCATTATGTTTTGTTTTTATTTTACTTTAGGACAAACTAATGAAGAAATTACATCAGATAGTTCATCAGAAGATGATGACAGCGAAAAAGAACAGGAAACTTCTGAGAGTGCCAACTCCGCCTATTCAGAGGAAGATGAAAATGAAGAGAAAAAGAAACCGGATAATCGTTTAACAGAGCAATTGTTGAATGTTAAGAAAACTTCAACTCAGACACCTATTTCTATGTAAGTTAAATTCTTATGCCTAAATTAAGTCATTGCATTAATTCTTTTTTAATTTTGTATTTTTCTTTTTTTCAGAATCAAGAAAAAAAGAAATGTACCATCAAACGATACTCAATTAGCTGCATTATTAATACAAATGGCAGAAGAGGACAGAAAAAGATCTGAAGAAGCTGAGAAGCGAGAAAAGGGCAGGCAAGAAACTATGATGTTGGAGCGAATGCTCACATTATTGGAAACTCAAATGGGTGAGTAACTGAAAATACTGAAATAATAGAAATGGAACATAGCTTAGGTATCATAAAATGTCATTTTTTATTATTGTTATTTTATTTTTTATAGGTGGCAAAAACCCTTTGCCAAAAGAAGAAAACGAAATGGAAAAAAATAGTGTAAATAAAAGTATCAGTACATCAAAAGAGAGGAAAATAACCAAACCAATTGAGCATAAGTGTGACATGAAAAGCAATGTTCAAAAAAATGCAATAAATTTGAATAAGAGACCTAATAAAAAAATCGTCGAAGCCCAAACTTCAGGTTTGTAGGAACATAAAATCAATTGAAAATTTTGCTTGGTAAAGAGGCCAGGATATTAAAGCTTTCAATAATTTCAATTTTAGGAGACAGAATTAAAAAACTGAAAGAACTATTAAATTCCAGCGCTGGAAAGTCTACTGATTCCGGTTATTTCCGGGCAGAAAAAAACGAGTTCTCCCTGATAGTAGAATATGTTTGGGAGGGATCCCGACTTTTATCTCTATCCCGGCTTAGAGGCCGTGTGGATTACTTTCTGGACCTATAAGCCTGAATTTGTACTCTTTTCATTCCCTATGCAAAACAGAGCCTTAGGTTATTTCTTATGACTATGCGGCTTAATCACACGAATCACCTCAACATAACGTGTTAAACACGTGAACTGATGATCAAAATTTCTTCTTCCATTTCCGAGTCTGGAGAGAGCGAAAAAGGGCTCTAATAGATTTCCAGAAGCTTCGCTTAGGCGGATAATAAGTATAATTAAAATCATTAAAATAACAGTATGAATGATATGCGCAAGCTTAGAATTAGTATACAATTTTTTTCCCTTCTTTCTGACACCGCTCACCTTATAATTATTATTTCTATTTCCATTCCGGTTTAAAATAAAGGCCATTAAAAAAAAAAAAAATCGACGGGAGATGCCGCATTTTGAAGCCGAATATAAATTCAAACTAGTTTTTCGATTCCTGGAAGAGACCGAGCCTGCGTCGAAATGTTAATATTGACTTTCGACTAAGGCTTAAACTTTATCTCGAAGATCATTGCCTTTGAGTCGTTACATCATTCGAAATAGGCTCTCCGAATCCCCCTGAAAAAAAAGTATGATGTCTATTTTCTTCCTTTCCTTTTTTTTTTTAACATCTTCATCATTATAACTTGGTAATTGATTAAGCGGCCAGGGAAAAAAAAGTTAAATGGCTAGAGAAAAAAAAACTTTGTATTGTGACTTAGTCCGTATTTAAGAAAGCGGGGAAAAAAATGAAATTCTCAAGAAAAAAAGCATTCAACGATTAATTCCGGTTTTTTTTGTTTAGTCTAACTTTAGTCATGGTTTAACTACACTATTACTTTTTAATTAGAAGAATGACTTTTTATCTATTGTGTCCGAGAAAAAAAGACTTTTTATCGGAATCCTTTAGCCTTTGGTTACGATTAATTCAGATCATAACAAGAAAAAAAAAGGAAAAAAAAACGTAACGTCTTTATTATTTTTTTAAACAAAAACCAATGGCAACGTAATATTTATTGCGACGTTTTCATTTCAATATGACTGAATATTTAGGTAAAAAGTTGCGAATTTTTAATCTATATAAAAAAGCGAATAAAAAAACCGAGCCTAAAACCTATTCCAAATAACGGAAAAGGACAAGTGATTATTGGGTCTGATGTCTAAAAACTCGAAAAAAAATCTAGGAAATAACTCCAGTTTTCAGAGCGCCCTGCTTTTGCGGGAAATTGGAAAATCAATATTCTTATGTTTCATCATACCGGAAAATTAACTTTTGGTTGGATGATAAAAAGTTAAGTAACTATTTTAGTGCTATTTTTAACACCGATACAGATTTCAGGGGAATTTTTTTTTTTAATCTAAAAGATTAGGCCTATCGCCTCGGAAAGTAAAAAACACTTTTCCGCAAGTTCAACTTCAAAAGGTTTGGGGATAGAGCTCTCAGAATTCAATTAAAATTCGAGAAAGATAGCAAGGCCTGCACGGTTTGGGGTTTGGAGAGTAAGCTCCGAAAACTAAACATATAGATTCCAGAAAATATCTAAGTTAGAAAAACTTGGTGGCAAAATTCCGAATCAGAGGTCCGAAGTCGGTAAAAATTGGTTGGAGCCGACGCCGGCATCGGCGCCGAAATATCCAAAGTGTTGGAGCTGGCGCCAGCGCCGGCACCGGAATAGCAAAATTTTTGGTGCTGGTGCTAGGGCTGGAGCCGATTCCAGCATCGGTGCCAGCATCACCATCAATTTTGTCCATTTTTTTTTCTTTTTACTTGAAAAAAATTTTTACAGCAACTGTAGTGCCGGTTAATACAATTAGTAGTAGTAAAGACGACCCCTTAGTCCGAGTACATGCTTCAACCCTCCGGAAGGGGCGGAGCTATCTTTTTTCCTATGAGGATTCCTTTGGGGGCCTTTTGGGGCACTTTGGGGCCTTTCTTTTGGCGCGCTTTTTTAAAACTTTAAACTTTAGACGGTATTTTCGAGTCCCAAGACGTTTTCTCGAAGACGTGGATATAGACACCTCAACGTGGATATAGACAAGCTAAACCCTCTTTTTCACGATCCTATTTATTTATTTTTTTTTTTTTTTTGGAAGGATGAATAGACTTTTTTCCACACATACTAACCTACGTTTACAAAACATTTTTCTTTCTTAGGCTTTTGTTTATCACGGCCCCTATTTATTTTAGGAAAGGATGATTTTATTCGACTTTTTTTTCTTTAACATATGCCTTCATGTATTTGCGCGCACACTCTTTTCCATTTATTTTTTTGTCGGCTGCTTCCCCCTTATTTTTCAATGGCTTTTCCAGTTACTTTCCGTCGGCTGCTTCCCCCTTATTTTGCATCCTTAGCTTTTCAGTTATTTTCTGACGGTATCTGCTATTTTCTACTCTTCACCGTTTTCACCCCTATTTATTTTAGGAAAGGATGAATTTATTCGACTTTTTTTCCTGTCTATATACTTGCGCATGCGCACACCTTTTCCGTTTATTTTTTGTCAGCTGCTTCCATGCTTTATTTTTCAGCGGCTTTTCACTTCATCTCTTTATTTTCTACTCTTTAGCGTTTTTCAACCCTATTTATTTTCCCTATTTTAGGAAAAGGTCTTTTGCACATTCAATATATTAACCTACGTTTACAAAACGTTTTTCTTTTTAGGCTTTTGTTTATCACCGCCCCTATTTATTTTAGGAAAGGATGATTTTATTCGACTTTTTTTCCTGTCCATGTACTTGCGCACGCACACACGCTTTTACCCCGTTATTTTCCGTCTGCTGTTTCCCTATTTTTGCATGCTTTGCTTTTCAGTTCTTTTCTTCATTTTCTACTCTTTTTGCGTTTCGAATCTGTAAATGAGACCGATTATCTTTTTCAATGTATCTTTCCACCTTTAGCCCTCACCTGTTTCGCATTTAATCACCCCACTTTTTGATCCCTTTTCTTTCCAAGTTCTGATTTTATTCTTTCTCCATTCATTTTAATATTTTATCTCCCCTTTACTTTTGTTATTTTCGCATCTTTTTAGGATAGGAACTGATTTTTCAGAAACTGCAGTAGGTTTTTATATTTACATTTTATTGAAAAGTTTAAACTTATTCTTAAGACTTTACATATTTTTAACTTTCTCTAACAAAACTCTTTCAACTACGTTTTTTCTTATTCTAAAACTTTTGCTTTTCTTCATATCACACTTTTTATTAGTTTTACTTTTTCTAATTCTAAGACTTTTTTTTTTTTTTTTTTTTTTCATATCTTTTTACATTAGTTTTACTTTTTTCTTATTCTAAGGCTTTTCTTCATATCTTTTTACATTAGTTTTACTTTTTTATAACCTTTTGGTTATTATTTTACAATATATAATTTTTAAATTAAGACGATTCTATAAATAATGCAAAATGTCCAAGAGGGCCATGTCCGCGCGCGTCCTGAAATTGCAATATGTTTTAAAAAACAGTTTTTTTTATATGCAACCTCCGACTTTGAGTTTTAAAAGGAGAGAAAGTGGGAGTTCACAAACATCATGAAAAGCTCAAATTTTGAAATTGACTCCATTCGGTTCAGCCAAATTTGAGCTTTTGAAAAAACATCATTTTTCTAGCACGTAAAAAGTTTTGATCATGCTGTACAGTCCAGAAACCCCAAACTGTTTCTTTTAGCCCCTAACCCATGCTTTTTTCTGGAAAATTAAGAAAACTGAAATCTCTTTCAGATTCACATGCTGTTCTGTTGTGGCTAGTTTTGGTCCGCCTGAGGGATAAATCCTCATACTCTCCGATTTTGGAGAGCGTTCCCCTATCCGCCACCTGGGGAGGCGCCCGATGGGGGACTAGCCAAAAACCCCACACGGGTTGGTGGGACAACCCTGTCCCGGGCCACCGAAAAAGATGCCATCCTCCCCACGGCACAAAGTCACCCACCTCGTACGGGTCGACATAAAAATGACGTCCTTTTCATATCGATCCGCACGAGATGGGTGCCGTATGACGTGAGGAGGACTTTACCCCTCTAGATGGTCCACTTAAAACTAATTTAAAATTACCCTAAAACTAACTTAACTTAAAACTAGACTTAAAACTACTTAAAAAACTAAACTTACTTATACTAGTTACTAAACTTAATCTAAACTTAAATTAAGATTGTACAAATGTACAATGTACGGCATTGAACATTCATACAATTTACAATACCAAACATTAGAGACGTGATTGTCTGTACTTTTCGACAATCTTTTGCGCGAAAAATAACCTCGATTCTGTTTTTTTTTTTTAATGTCGTTTAACCGCTTTAAAAAAAGTGCTAATCGACAGCTTTTTAAAATTATATTAGGCTGTCTTTTAAAATCCCGTTTTTTTTTATTTATTTTTTTATTAATAAAAAGATGTTAGGGAGAAACAGAAATAAAAAAAAATAATAAGAGATTAAATGGAAATAAGAAAAAGGTGAAAAGGTAAAAACCCCACAACCTAACATTGAGTAGAAAACATCTATGCCCATGCCTAGGCCCATGCCCATATCCATACCCATACCCATACCCATACCCATACCAAACTCAAACCTCCTTGATGAAGCTTTTGGACTGCGTTGCTGCTGCGATGCTTCCTCTGGCTGCGACGATTCCCTGGCTGCTCCTGTGAACACAAAAAACAAAAAAAAAAGGCAATTAAAAAAGAGGGGGGAGCTTGGAGACCCTCACAATGGAGTTTATCTCCCGCGATATAATTGAAATTAAAAAATGAAGTATTTTAAACTGTAATGTTATTATTACTACTATTTTTTTTTATTAATTAATACTTTGAGATTATAAAAAAAAATTTCGGATTTCCAGGCGTAAAAGCTTAAGACCTTCCGCATTGGTCCGGCCGTCTAGGGAACTATGCCATCAGAGCTAGCCATCATACCTATCGGCTTTAACTGCACATATATGCACAGATAAGGCTTGCGGTGCGCAATAACCTCGGACACCCAGTCACCCGAAAGAAAATCCTGGAGACTCTCACTATGGAGCTTATCTCCCGCGTAATTCATGATCGAATCGAATAGAATACACAGCCTAATAAAACTCTGCAGCCCCAAGAGAGAGCTGACTCCTAACTTAACGATTCGGGGGGAACTTAACACTAAACACTTAAAACTAATACCCAAGGCCAGTCGCTGGGTCGATACCTAGCCTTCTACGATGGGAGACTAAACCTCCTGGTTTATCTCCAAGCCGGACCGAAAATAATTATTAAAAAAAAAAAAAAAAGCCCGCACTAAAATATGTATAATATAAATGAATGAAATTTGTAAATAAAAAAAAATAAATTAATTAAATAAATGAAAATAAAAAATTACGATGCGACTCTTCGAGAGTCAAACCCGAATGACGCTAGCACCTGAACCAAGATGGCGCTTGGATACGTCATGCGCAGACAGGCACGCCCTCTGTAATCCAATATGGCGACTCAAACATTTTAACTGTAATATTTGTGGATCCAACATTTATTTATTTATTATTTATTTATTATTTATTTATTTATTTATTTTTTTTTTTTTTTTTTTTCTTCCGCCCTGTCTAACCGACAGGGGGATGCATCTATTTTAATTTGCATTATACAATTACAATAATGATACAAGTTTTGATGCTGGGCTTAGCCCTTTGGATTAATGAACTTCTCTTTAACTTTCTTCCTTTTTTGTGGGTGGTGACATATCTTATATACTATAAAACCAACTAAACAATTTGATTGCCTCAAAATAATAATAATATTAAAAGTACAATAAAACGATTTTCTTTTGCGAGGCGTTGCTTCCTTTTCCTCTTCTTCTTCTGTTGGTCTTGCTCTTCTTTTTTTGTTTTTTCTTCGTCTTGTTCGGCTTTGCGTCTCTGTTTCTTTCTTCCGTTATTTCTCTTCTTCTTCGCTTTCTTCCTCCTCCTTGTCTGTTTCCTCCTGTGTACTTTCTTCCTCTTCCTGAATCCTTAGTCTTTTATTTCATCTTCGGTTTTAATTTTATAGAATTTACCATTTTTTTTGTCTTTTATCCATATACACTGGTTTTTGTACCACGTTGAAATCTCCAAGCGTTTTTCTCTGCCCATTTTTACCCTATACCTTAGGTCTTTATAATGTCGTGGTTATATTTTCGTAGATAAATATTTTTTCCGTGTTACTTCCTTTTTCGACTACTTCGTTTTGTAAAGTAAGTTCGTTTCCTCCTTTCCATTTTATAAACTCGTTCCTGGGATGTTCAGTCTTAAACTTTACTATAATTGGTCTGTGTTCGGTTTCTCTCTCTACTCCTATATCTATATGCCGTGTCCGATGTCTTCTTCGGAAATATTCGTCCTTTTTTTTTCTGCGATTTTAACTATAATTCTCTTTAAATTTTCTCCTTCTTCTTCTGGAATATTATGAACTTCTGCATTTTTTCGGAGGCTGTTCTGCTCAAGTTCCTGAAGTTCAATTTGTTGTCTTTTGATTTTATCCTCTATTTCCTTGAGATTTCCGGGTTCGTTGTGCTCTATATTTTCTTTTAAGTCTTTATTATCTTTTCCGTTCTCAGTGTTCATTTCCTTCAGTTTGTGCATGTTCTCCATGTATAACACTTTTTTCCCTGGTTCGGCTTCTTTTTCTTTTTTATATTCTGGACTTCTTTTTCTATCCTCAGGACAGTTTCCCTTTATTTTTTCCCTTAAATCTTTGCCTAACTCATTTTTTAACGCTTCCATTTCTTCCATCAAGTTTTCGATTTTATCGTCTATTTCTTGCTTGTTTTTCGTATAGTTGTTCTTTAACTCTTTTATTCGTTGGATTCCAGTAGGTCTTCCCGTTCTTTGCCTTCCTTTCTATCGTGTAATTCTTTTGCTTTTTGTATTGCATCCTCGATTTTCAGGTCTGAAATAAATACATGAAGTTCTCCCAGTTTTTAATTACTCTGTCCTGTATTTCTTCTACAGCTGTCCTTAAATCATGCTCCTCGTATTCCTCTGCTAAATAATTCTCTTCGTCCAAACCTTTTTCCTTAACTGTGTCTTCATAGATAATTGGTCTTCCATTAATGCATAGCCTCCTGTTTGTTCTCCTATCCGTTTTTTTCTAAATCTTCGTACTTTTTTATCCAATTTTATTGTCTTTCTCGCTTTCCTCTTGAATGTCTTGAATCTGTTTTCCCATTTTTTCACATCTTTGTTCTAGTTCTCTTTTTTTTTCCTCCTGTTCTTTTGCTATTACTTCCAGCTTATTTACTCTTTTTAATAACCCTTGGATTAGGTCTTCTGTGTCCCTTTTTTCTGTATTATTTCCTAATTTGAATTCGGTGCGTTCGGACTTTGGGTTTTCTTTTTTATTCTTATCCTTTTTTTTCCAAACTGTAGCCATTTTGTGTTTTCGTTGTCTAGTCGTGATTATAAAAGGATCCTAGTTTCTATTGCCACTTTCCGTTGGTATCACTTCTGTCCTTTGTCGTATTTTCGTCTTATACGCAATCATTCATTTCACGTAAGTTGAACACTTTCCTATTTTAGTTTTTCGTCTATTTTCCCGTTTTTACCTTATTTCCTTAATCGTTTTTCCTTCCGTTCGTATCTTAAGTGTTTTTTATCCTTTCTTTAGGTGTTTTTGATCCTTTGAACTGTCTTTATTACTTTAATTTCTCCAATTTATCGTTCTTATATTGTTTTTGTTTCACGTGAAATGAGCACCACTTATGTTTACATGTGTCGTATTTGTTTTTCTTCTGCTTTTCACATTATCTTTTTTTTCGTTTAATTCTCGGATTTCTCTTTAACTAATGTCTTTTTTATCCATGCAACGCATTCCCGTGCCTTCCACGTTGATGAGAAATATACAAACCCATGTGAAACCCTATTTCATTCGCAACCACTTTCACTTTATAAAATGTCCAACATGGCTGTCCCATACTTTCACTGTCCCCTTGATTGACTATTTGATATCGTTTCATCTCCACAAATTCACCTTCCCTGATCCGCACTTTTATCACAATTTGAGCGTAAGTCCCCAAATTAGGTTTTTATCACATTTTCCTCACTTCCGGTTCCAACAATCCCTAGTCTCTTACTTCCTCCTTCTACCCGCCTCGAACAACACGTCCACCCACCGTTTATTTATTTATTTATTTATTTATTTATTTATTTATTTAGTTCGAATGGCCCTTCTGTCGTTAAGTACAAACATCGTTTTAGAAAAAAAAAGATGTAAAAACTTTTCTTGAAAAACTTTTGCGATTCGCCGCTAAAGTGCTCTCTTGTTAAGTCTTCGGTAAAACACACAACTTAAAGTAGTTTACGAGTCAATCGAATGTCGATAGAATTTTTTCATTTTCCGCTTATTGATTCTTCAGGACATAATCTGTCAACTGGAATTTTTTCAGATTTTTTGCTTATGTAGTTTTAATGTAATTAAATGTCAAAGTTACCTCTCAAAGTCCGATCAAAGCATTGCTCTTATGGGAATCAGGCACCGGAAGTGGGATATTTTCACAATTTTTAAAAATCTACTCGATCGATTGCGAAAAAAACTAGAAATGAATTGATCTTCGTACTTACAACGATTCTATTTAAAAAAAACGACCTCGCCTTTAAAGGATTGTTAAATATTTCGATTTATATTGGAAATTGAAACTTTTTTTTGGCGAAGATGGAGCCATGTTTGTAAACCATTTACTAAAATTTCGACTTTTCACCGCCTGTAAAGCGAAATCGAAGTCATTTGAGTGTCTTTATTATTAAAAATTTTATTTTCAGAATTTTTAATTAATTCCCTAAATCACCTATGAGAACTGTTCTGGACATGATAAATAAGAATCTATTTATTCGTCCGAACAATTTGGCTCAATTTTTTGATAAAAAAAGTATTTAAATTACTACGCACGGGGACTCGTAAACTACTTTAATTTATTTTGATAATTTTCGTGTTTTTTATGCATTATTCGGCTGTTTAAATTCTATAAAAGTCGATTTTACGATTAGTACGATATAAAATTGTCCCGCCATTTTGGGTTTTATGGTTTTATGGTTTCGATGATTCTTAACTTATGATAAGAGCAATCTCAATTACCCACCCTTTACCCGAAACCAAATTCAAGAGTACAGCATTTAAGTCCATCAATGCAACTCTGATATACTAATTCAACTCTCCTTAAACTAAAGGCTCTTTCCTTAAGCCAAAAAACATATTTCAACCACAAAAAATTGCTTAAAAGATCCGTTTGGGTGTCGAAAACGGCCCTGTAGACGTTCGTCCTGAAATTATAATTTATTTTTAAAACCCCATTTTCTTTTTAAAAAAAAACTTTTTTAAAAAATGGTGCGTTTTTGTAATAAAATAAGTAAAATCGACTTTTATAGAATTTAAACAGCCGAATAATGCATAAAAAACACGAAAATTATCAAAATAAATTAAGTTGTGTGTTTTACCGAAGACTTAACAAGAGAGCACTTTAGCGGCGAATCGCAAAAGTTTTTCAAGAAAAGTTTTTACATCTTTTTTTTTCTAAAACGATGTTTGTACTTAACGACAGAAGGGCCATTCGAACTAAATAAATAATAATAATAAATAATAAATAATAATAAATAATAATAAATAAATAATAAAAATAATAATAAATAATAATAAATGTTGGATCCACAAATATTTACAGTTAAAATGTTTGAGTCGCCATATTGGATTACAGAGGGCGTGCCTGTCTGCGCATGACGTATCCAAGCGCCATCTTGGTTCAGGTTGCTAGCGTCATTCGGTTTTGACTCTCGGAAGAGTCGCATCGTAATTTTTTATTTTCATTTTATTTAATTAATTTATTTTTTCTTATTTACAAATTTCATTCATTTATATTATACATATTTTTAGTGCGGGCTTTTTTTTTTTTTTTAATAATTATTTTCGGTCCGGCTTGGAGATAAACCAGGAGGTTTAGTCTCCCATCGTAGAAGGCCTAGGTATCGACCCAGCGACTGGCCTTGTGGTATTAGTTTTAAGTGTTTAGTGTTAAGTTCCCCCCGAATCGTTAAGTTAGGAGTCAGCTCCTCTCTTGGGGCTGCAGAGTTTTATTAGGCTGTGTATTCTATTCGATTCGATCATGAATTACGCGGGAGATAAGCTCCATAGTGAGAGTCTCCAGGATTTTCTTTCGGGTGACTGGGTGTCCGAGGTTATTGGCGCACCGCAAGCCTTATCTGTGCATATATGTGCAGTTAAAGCCGATAGGTATGATGGCTAGCTCTGATGGCATAGTTCCCTAGACGGCCGGACCAATGCGGAAGGTCTTAAGCTTTTACGCCTGGAAAACCGAAATTTTTTTTTTATAATCTCAAAAGTATTAATTAATAAAAAAAAAAAATAGTAGTAATAATAATAACATTACAGTTTAAAATACTTCATTTTTTAATTTCAATTATACCGCGGGAGATAAACTCCATTGTGAGGGTCTCCAAGCCCCCCCCTCCTTTTTTAATTGTCTTTTTTTTTTTGTTTTTTGTGTTCACAGGAGCAGCCAGGGAATCGTCGCAGCCAGAGGAAGCATCGCAGTAGCAACGCAGTCCAAAAGCTTCATCAAGGAGGTTTGAGTTTGGTATGGGTATGGGTATGGATATGGGCATGGGCATGGGCATGGGCATGGGCAATTGTGCATGGGCATAGATGTTTTCAACTCAATGTTGGGTTGTGGGGTTTTTACCTTTTCACCTTTTTCTTATTTCCATTTAATCTCTTATTATTTTTTTTATTTCTGTTTCTCCCTAACATCTTTTTATTAATAAAAAAAAATAAAAAAATAAATAAAAAAAACGGGATTTTAAAAGACAGCCTAATATAATTTTAAAAAGCTGTCGATTAGCACTTTTTTTAAAGCGGTTAAACGACATTTAAAAAAAACAGAATCGAGGTTATTTTTCGCGCAAAAGATTGTCGAAAAGTACAGACAATCATGTCTCTAATGTTTGGTATTGTAAATTGTATGAATGTTCAATGCCGTACATTGTACATTTGTACAATCTTAATTTAAGTTTAGATTAAGTTTAGTAACTAGTATAAGTAAGTTTAGTTTTTTAAGTAGTTTTAAGTCTAGTTTTAAGTTAAGTTAGTTTTAGGGTAATTTTAAATTAGTTTTAAGTGGACCATCTAGAGGGGTAAAGTCCTCCTCACGTCATACGGCACCCATCTCGTGCGGATCGATATGAAAAGGACGTCATTTTTATGTCGACCCGTATGAGGTGGGTGACTTTGTGCCGTGGGGAGGATGGCATCTTTTTCGGTGGCCCGGGACAGGGTTGTCCCACCAACCCGTGTGGGGTTTTTGGCTAGTCCCCCATCGGGCGCCTCCCCAGGTGGCGGATAGGGGAACGCTCTCCAAAATCGGAGAGTATGAGGATTTATCCCTCAGGCGGACCAAAACTAGCCACAACAGAACAGCATGTGAATCTGAAAGAGATTTCAGTTTTCTTAATTTTCCAGAAAAAAGCATGGGTTAGGGGCTAAAAGAAACAGTTTGGGGTTTCTGGACTGTACAGCATGATCAAAACAAAACAAAGTGACAAAACATAGCAAGCGCTCAGTTTCACTCGTAGTTTAGTCTTTGGCTCAATCGGACCACATAAAAAAACGGACTTCGGATTCATAATCTGCGGAAAATTTCCGATAATAAACAACTCTTTTTCGCAAAAAAAAAAAAAAAAAAATGGACAATTTTTTTTTTTTTGGAATTTTAAGCTCAAATCACCACACTTTCCTGTCGAGTAAAAAATTTAAAAAAAAAATCGGATTTATTAGTACCTCAAGGATAACCATTTTCGGGGGTAAGCGATTTGAAATTCGAAAACTGCCAAAATGAGGGACACACTATGTTTACGATAAGTGCATATTTCAACGTTCTAATTTTTAGACCAAAATCAAGTAAATAGTAGCCGAGAAAATCTGTAGCAAAAATTTCGCAAAAGACTAATACTTGCAATCGGAGTCATTAAGTTGAAAAGGAAGGCATAAATACGTCTTCCTTTTAAACTGAGCCGATTATATCATGTCACAGCAACCCGAAAACCGATCAGGTAAGATTTCCGTAACCATCACTTCTGACCCTTTTTGAGGTTCCCAGTCAATCCGTTTCTAGCGTCATCGTTTTTACCGAGAACCGAAAGCGCTGATTAAATGTAAACAAGAACTCATTCAATTACAAAACATTTTTTTTCATTTAAATAATAAAAGAGTCCTTTCAAAATTATTAAACGTTATCCTCCATGTTTTAAAGTTTTAAATTGTTTAAATAGAACGAACAACTATTTTTTATTCGATGATGACGGTGATAACCATTTCTTTTAGATTACTTCTCTTGTCGGACATGAAGTGTTCTTAAAAAAATAATAATAATAGTAAAGAATGAAGTCCCGCTTTTGATTTTATAAATGAGGGATGTCTCACGATCAATCAAGACTGATGAAAAAGAAAGGCTCAAAGGTCAGGATTGGAAACGAATTTCCAAGAAATTCAAACAGCGCAGTTTTAACAAACATACTAACGAGTTCGGAGAAATATTCCCATCCATGAGGCAGTGAGAGTTAGAATCTTGCTACCGGGACTGCTTTTTTTTATCCCATAAATTTTTAAAGAAGGGAGAGCCCCCAACCATTCCGTTAATGAATTTTCCCATGGTTTATATTTTACCGGACGGATTCGATTGACGTCATTTCCAATAAACATTTTTTTTTTTGGTAAATCGAATCATTATTCATTGGAAAAGCAAAATCACATTGTTATGCCTGGAAAATTCGACGAAATTTTCTTCTTCGTATAAACAACCCGTCAACAATGCTTCATTTTTCTTTTCAAATTACAACAGATTGATCTCTCAAAAGAAACGTAGGATAATTTGGAAAAAAAAAAATATGAATAAAGTTTCGAGAAAACGAAACCGAGAGAAAAAAAAAAAAAAAAAAAAACGAAGGAGAGTTCAAAGTGAGATTTTTTCAAGATTCTAAGAATTTTCCTTGTAATGAAAAAGACTGCTGGGGAGAAAAAAACAAGCCGTCAATCTTTGACTTTAAATTAAAAGTTTCGTTCCTGGAAGTAAAGCCGGAGGATACATAATTTGTCGTTTTTTCGACTTCTGAAGCGAAATATCCTCGAAACAATGCATACTAACAAGATATTATCCAATAAATGGTAAGACACCGAACTCTGTTTAGTATAAAATTTTAAATTATTACAATTTTTTTTTAAACTCACCCTTCCCAAGAATTTTGTATCTCAATAATAACATTTTTTTTTTTACATCCGATTCGAAAATAATGTACAAGTAACTGATCGTTTTTGGATTAATCGGAATTAAAATATACATAAGATTCCTTGAATAATAATTGATTGAATAGAGATTCTGAGAAGGTCTCTCCTGGGTCTCCTTGTTTCTTAAGAAAGATGACAATCCTGATCCAAGTGATTAATTAGTTCTTTTATTGTGATCCATGATTGCCGCCATCTTGCATTTAACCTTTCGTGTTCTAAAGTTCGTGGTCTTGCTTTTATGATTCGAGACCGATTTAATGATTAAGCTGTTTTTTTTTCTTTTTTCGTCGATCCCGGTCTTCGTTAATTTGATTTGAAAGGGGGAAAAGGCTAATTTTTTTTATGAACTTCGTTTTACCTCAGCCGAAAAATTCGATGGGAGATTGTTCGTATTTCATTGAAATATTTTAGCAGAAGCGTACTGCAGATAAGAATCGACTTAAAGGAATTACAGTTAAACTGGTCTTAAGGGTGCCTCATTTTCTCGAAATTATTTAAAAGTTACGGGGCATGAAAAGAAGAGATTCATTCAAATGAGGCGACGTTCCGTTTTTTTTTAATGATTGTTTTGTTACTAAAAATTGAAATAAATATAAATAAATTTTTAATAGGCGAAGGAAAGGGTAGGTTCCATCCTGACCATCAGAGTATATATTAGGGTGGGTCGAAAATTTAAAATTTTGGAATTTCAAAATGCCTGATAGCGCAATCGCTGTGGCTTATCATTTGTAAAAATATTTTCCTTTCCAAATTTTTCCTAAACGGCGTCTTCATTCGGCGCAAGAGGGCCAAAGTTTTGGAAAATCCCATAAGGGATGAAAATTCGACTTTTGGATTTTTGTGAAAAAAAATACCGTTTCCTATCGGATTTTCAGCGTAGATTTCGAAAATAAAATCTGTTTGCGTCTTGCTTTTCTGTTCTTGAGATTCAGGCCAAGTTCACCATAAAAATGTCCGAACTCTTACGTAACAATATTTTTATCATATTTTTTACAATAACTCAGGAACAGAAATAGCTAGACGCGAACCGATTTTATCTACGTTAAAAATCCAATAGGAAACGGTATTTTTTTTTTCACAAAAATCCAAAAGTCGAATTTTCATCATTTATGAAGTTTTCCAAAACTTTGCGCACCCTCAAGACGCCGGGTAGTAAAGTTATTTCTTGTCAATAAATAATATTATTTTTATCAGTAAACCGATAATCCTAAACTAGTTTTAAAGGTAAAATGGCATCTTGAGGCGGCGTAATGACCTTAAAATTTTTTAAAAGCTCATTTTAGGGTTAAAAATAAATTGTTGTTCTTTTTTCGTGAAAAATGTAGCGATTCTTGTCGGGAATTTTGCGTAGATTACGAATATGACGTCCAAGGTTAATTCCAATGAGTAGTTTTTGAGTTACCGTAGATTGGGGTGAAGTTGAAAGGAAATTCAAAACAAAATTCTAGGTTTATTTTAGGCACTAAAAATGTAATTTTTTTAAATTTTATTTAGTGGAGATTGTTTTTGAAATACTTAAGTAAAAAATTTTATTTTTTTTTGGCCCTAAAATAAACCTAGAATTTTGTTTTGAATTGTCTTTCAACTTCACTCTAATCTACGGTGTAGATCGGTTTTTGAAGTTTTAAAATTCTTCAAACGTTTTTCATTCTTTATTTTAAAATCTTACGCTATAAACTTAATTTTAAATTTGAAGTATTTGTAATCTCAAAATTTCCGACAAGAATCTGTACTTTTTTCAGAAGAAAAATAATTATTTATTTTTTGCCTTAATATAAGCTTTTGCTTTCAAAAAATTTCAAGGTCGTTGCTCTGCCTCAAGATGTCATTTTAAAAACCTGAAGAAAATTAAAGTTATTAGTAGGTAAGTTATTAAGGTTATTAGTATGATTAGTTATTTTATGGTTATTATAATAATATTATTAGTATGGTTATTAGTATGATTAGTTATTAAGGTTATTAGTATGATATCAGAGGCAATGGTTCTGATATCAGATGATTTCTAATTGGAAAATTCGTATTTAGCAACAAAACCCTGCAGAACCAAGCGAAATTCATTGATATAATTTTGAAGTTCTTTTTATTAATGTACATTTTTAAAATAAAAATAAAAAAAAAAAAAAAATTCAAAAAAAAATTTTTTTGCATCAATTTACCGATTAAATGTTGATAATTACTGATAAATAATTGATTTTACTGACAAATTATTAAAATTACTGATACTTTTTTAACTTGCCATGTAAATACTGACAAATAATAATTTTACTGACGCTTTCATAAAAATACCGATATTTAATTAAAAAATACTGACAACTTATATAGACGCCGCGCCGTTAAAAAACCGTTTTTTTTTAATATCCGGTTTTCGGTTCGGTTTTTAGTAAAAAAAACACGTTTCAATTCTTGTGTGGAGTAGAAAACCGAATTTTTTAAAATAGAAAGAAAACGGTTTCAGTTAGTTCGATTCGGTTCGGATTTTTTTGTAAAAATAACCCGGTTTTGGTTCGGTTTTTCTTCTAAATGATTCGGCTTCGGTTCGGTATTTTGTAAAATAAGCGGTTCGGATTCGATTTCGGTTCTGGTTATTTTTTTCGCTGATTTGGGTTAGGTTCCGGTTCCGTTTTAAACCTTCATTTAATTTTAAATGGGTTTGAATTGGAGGTTCAGTTTTCTAATTAAAATTTTAAAAAAAGGTTCTGTTCGCTTCGGTTTTTCAGAGACAAAATCCAGGGTTCAGTTCGGTTTGCCATATTGGATTATAAATTTAAAAAAAAATAATAAAATACCATAAATGTTAAAAAAAAAAAAAAGACCAAAGCAGCTAGTGTTTTTAATAAATTTTAAATTACCGTCTCTACCGTAGACGGGTAACTTTGGGCCACTTACATTTTTGCAATTATTTTCTGAATTTTTTCAAAAAATAAAAATTCGTGAACGTATACCAGTTAAAAATGTATAATGTCAGTCTGTCAAGCACAATTTTATGTTTAATTATTTTTTCTCAATGAGTTGTGTTGAGATAAAAGCATTTCCGTTTTATAAAAATCTTGAAGTGTCGGACTTCTAAGATTTGTAATAACCTAACTAAACGTCGCACTCTAAATCTGATAAGTCAGCTAATACAGCATATACTATTAAGTAATCCCCTGGAAGGATGTCGCTTAAATCGCTTTGTTAAGGAAAATATTTTATAACTTACTGAAAAAAAGATAGCAAAAGGGGTAACTTTGTGTCACAAAAAGAGTTGCTTTCTTAGCTGTTGCTTAAAAACTTCCTCATAATTTGTTTATTTCCAGCTATTTTTACTTTTAAGATGCATTATATTGCAAAAAATTTCAAGCCGTTGTTTCACAATTATCATAACCACGAATAAAATGCCTTTTTCAACTTTGATTTTTCATTTAAAAAAATTGTGAACAAATAAGTACAAATATTTATTACCAAAAGCAATTAAATGACTCATTTCTTGTTAAAATCATATTAACAGGAGTAAATCCTTATCGTTTTTCGTGAGTTTGAAATTTTTCGCTTTTTCGGAATTTTAAAAACCAGTACGGCACAAAATTACAAGAAAAAGGAGGACAACATTTGGCCATCTGAAATTATTGCAAAATGGAATCAAAAAGCAACTGAAATGAAAATGCAGTTGCAGTCAGATCCTCAAAGGCTTACACTATGACACTGTAAAATATAAAAAATTTAAGACAATCATAGCGCCAGTAATTGGCGAAAACCATCCAAAAATGGCCCAAAGTTAGACCTGTTTACGGTAATTATTTTGATTATTATTATTATTATTTTTTTTTTTTATTTTTGCTTTATCGACCGCAGGGAGAATAAAGCATTGTTTTTAGCACAAATTTCAGATTTTCAGTATTTGATATTTTTACACGTTTTGAAGTCCCCTGATGCCGGAAAAAGCAAAATTTGGATGGTGGCCGTGTGTGTGTATGTGTGTATGTGTGTATGTGTGTATGAATGTATGAATATATGAATATATGTGCAAAAAAATCTGTCCGTCGAAAAGCAGAAAAACGAAAGAACGGATCTCGATGATTTTTGGTGGGTAGCAACTTCTAATGAAATGTAGGTGCTGATTAGTTTTTGAGCCAAATCGGTTCAGCGATTCGGAAGCAGTGAGTGAAAATGTTAAATTTTCAACAATTTCAAGATCTTTTTTGACTATAAATCGTGAACGCAGCTACGGATTGAGTCCGATTTTCGTACTGCAGTAGATATTCATCAAGATACGCTACCATTGAAATTTGGTTAAATTCTGTTGAGTGGTTCAGAAACGGTGAGCAGGGCTAAAAGTATGGGTATAGGCCTAAAACCCGATATCTCCAACTCTTGAAACGTCACGATATGACGTCATCAATTACGTCAACAAAGCGATTTGGATGCTGATTGGCGGGTTACTCGTGGGAGCTAACGAAAAACTAACCGTATTTTTGAGAATATTTTCGAGGTAGAGGATTCCGAATCTGAAATAATTTTTCCAAAATTCGAATTCCTTATGCCCGTACTGCGACTTTAGTGGACCTCTGATCAAAAATCTAACCATATTTTTGAGAATATTTTCGGGGTAGAGGATTCCGAATCTGAAATATTTTTACAAAATTCGAATTCCTTATGCCCGTATTGCGGCTTTAGTGGACCTCTGATCAAAAATCTAACCATATTTTTGAGAATATTTTCGGGGTAGAGGATTACGAATTTGAAATAATTTTTCCAAAATTCGAATTCCTTATGCCCGTATTGCGGCTTTGGTGGACCTCTGATCAAAAATCTAACTGTATTTTTGAGAATATTTTTGGGGTAGAGGATTCCGAATCTGAAATAATTTTTCCAAAATTCGAATTCCTTACGCCTATACAGCGACTTTGGTGTCTCTAATCAAAAATCTAACCGTATTTTTGAGAATATTTTCGGGGTTGAGGATTCAAAATTTGAAATAATTTTTCAGAAATTCGCATTCCTTGTGCTCGTACTGCGACTTTGGTGGACCTCTGTTTAAAAATCTAACCATATTTTTGAGAATTATTTAAATAGTCGATAAAGCACTTTGATCGGTTCACCGATCTCATTTTTTATTTTTTATTTCTTTTTTTTTTGCCAAGTCTTCAATTTCGATAATTTGCCTGATGCGACCGCTAAACTCAATGAAACTGATAAAAAAACTTCAATTGCATGGAGTTTCCTTAATCTCGCTCAAAGTCACTTTTACATGGTAAAAATTGAGACAATCATAGGAGAAAAGCAACTAAATTACAATGTATTAAGTCAGCTGCACCCCAGGGATATCATCCGGAAAATGAAGGTTTTAATTTTGTTAAAGAAAAGTTACCGGCATAATTCTGCATTTCCCAAATTTGCAAAATCAGGAAATTTCTAGGAAAAACCTCGGGCTAGTCCGCCCCTGATTTCCATAAATTTTCGAATATAAGGAATGCATGAATATAAAGTAGTTATTGCGGTAATCTATAACATACTCTGAATAATAAGAGTTGTCATGTGCAAAAAACAAAAACAAAAAAAAAAATACTCAATATATTTCTTTCTCTTTTCTTTTGACATTATTTTGCTCCTTCAGTCTGGTGCTGAACAATGAAAGCGAAAAATTCATTTCTTTTCTTTCGTATTTTCAATTTTCACGTAATATCCATTTTACGCTCTTTATACGTTATAATTTGAAAAAGAAATTCTCGGAAGCTGAATACTTAGGAGTCCCTTTTGCAAACTGAAAACGGAAAACCGATACTTCCTACATCAGGGCGTTCCCCTGATATTGAAATTTTAGAGGCAGCTTTTGAAGAAAGTTCACCCAAGCGCTTTTTAGCATATTATCACATGAACTTTGCCTTTGAAATTTTTTTTTTTGATTTAGTAGTTAAGATAGTTTGATTTAGGTTTTATTTCTCATACACATACACATTAGGGTGGGTCGAGAAACACGAATTTTGGATTTTGAAAACGCCTGATACGGGAATCGATGCCTTATTATGATACTAGCTTTTCCGCGCTCGATTTTCTTCGCGCTTTTGAAAAAATTTCTGTCTTTTGTCGAAAAAAATATTTCTGACATTTTGGATATTAAGACTCACTTCCCATTCGAAATTTTTTTTTAAGTCGGAAAAAAATATCCAAATATTTTTTATGTCAGGTGGGCTCACTTCTCATTCGAAAATTTTTTTTTCTTCCAAAAATGTTTTTTTTTTTTTTTTTTTTTTTTTTTTTCTTCAGAAAAACGTTTCTTCAAAAAAATCCACATTTTTCACATCTGAAATATACGTATTTTCTGCCGGAAAAAAATAATCCTATAAATTATTCTTCTTCTTGAAAGTTTAAAAAAGATTGAAATTTTTTCACGCTAATTTTTGAAAAATAAAGACATATTTTTTGATGAGATTTTGAAGGAAGTTGCACGTGTCCCCAATTTTCGAAATCGTTTATCTGCAAACATATTATTGGGATTGCCATCAGTTTGAAATACTCCTCCTGCTAAACCTCCTCCTGCGGCCAAGCAGGTACCAATTAGGGTGACGGTTAAAAAGCCTAGGTTTGAATTTAATGGCGGCCAATCGCTCAAATGATTTCAAAAAAATAAAAACTTAGTAGCCAGAAGCTGAAATCTCCCATTCACCTCCTAGTGGTGCCCATAAGGTACCATCAGCTTTGGCCCTTTAAAAAAAAAGTGAAACTCCTTCTGATGTAGACATCTTTTTTTCCCACGTAAAATACACATCTAAGGATGAGGAATCGTTTCGAAAGTGGAAGTGTTACTTGTACATGTAGCTTTCAAAATGAATTTTTTCAGGTTTTTAAATCTTACATAAAGGCTGTATCGGGAGGCTAAAATTGAATTATTTTGGCTCCCAGAGTGGGCGCTATCTAGGTAAGATAGGCACTCCTAGAGAGTGCTTCCTGCACTAGGTACCCCACACTCTAGGAGTGCTTCCTGCCTAGGCACCGCACACTCTAGAGTGCTTCCTGCCTAGGCACCGCGCACTCTAGGAGTGATTCCTGCCTAAGCACCGCACACTCTAGAGTTCTTCCTGCCTAGGCACCTCACACTCTAGAGTGCTTCCTGCCTAGGCACCGCACACTCTAGAGTGATTCCTGCCTAGGCAACGCACACTCTAGAGTGCTTCCTGCCTACGCACCGCACACTCTAGAGTTCTTCCTGCCTAGGCACCGCACACTCTAGAGTTCTTCCTGCCTACGCACCGCACACTCTGGAGTTCTTCCTGCCTAGGCACCGCACACTCTAGGAGTGATTCCTGCCTAGGCACCGCACACTCTAGGAGTTCCTCCTGCCTAGGCACCGCACACTCTAGAGTGCTTCCTGCCTAGGCACCGCACACTCTAGGAGTTCTTCCTGCCTAGGCACCGCACACTCTAGGAGTTCTTCCTGCCTAGGCACCGCACACCCTAGAGTGATTCCTACCTAGGTATCGCACTCTCTAGGAGTGCTTTCTACCTAGATAGAGGACACTCTGGGAGTCAAAATAATTCAATTTTAGCTACCCGATACAACCGTTACGTAAGATTTAAAAACCTGAAAAAATTCATGTTGAAAGTTACATAAATAAGTAATACTTCCACTATCGGATCGATTTCTCAGATGTGTATTTTACGTGGAAAAAAAAAAATGTCTTCATCAGCAAGTGTATCACATGTCTTTTAAATGTCGAAAGCTGATTGCTTACGAGCACCACTAGGAGGTGAATGGGAGAATTCAGCTTCTGGCTACTAAGTTTTTTATTATTTTGGAACCATTTGAGCGATTGGGCGCCATTAAATTCAGACCTAGGCTTTTTAATCGTCACCCAAGTACCAACCGGTGAAAAATGGAAGCGGGAGCGTTCAAAAAAAGTTTCAAAAGCTCTTGTGTTAAAGTAGTTGCTAAGTTTTACAATTATTAAACAATTTTTAAAATTTTAACAAGAAATACTGGCCGTGAATGATAATTCTACTGACCGAATTTTATTCTTTTGCTGCTCAATTCCCAATTAAATACTGGCCCAAACATAATAAAATACTGCTCATTTAATTTTTATACTGACTAAAAACGAAAAAAATACTGACCGGAATAATTTTAGCCTTCCCGATATTAATTTTAAGAGAAATTAAAATACTAGGGTCAACAATGTCCATTATTAAAAGGATCATAGTTCATTGTTATTGTTTTTGTTTACACTTAGATCTTATGTTTAGCTTATGACAAAGCATTGAAAACAAAGACATGGTTTCTGATCCTTTTTCCCAGTTGCTCTTCAATTGCAGTAAAAAAGATTAGAGTGTATTCAAAAAAAAATTTATCCGCTTCCTTTATTCTAAAACTCATAATATATACTCCCACTACAAGATTCATCCGGCCAGGACCTTTGAATTACGAGTTGACTTTGGTTATTTAAGGCTGCAGGATAGAAGGGATTTATCAGCTTATATACTTTTGTTTAAGCTGCTTAATAACTTGACTGATCCACCATTTTCGCTTGATCTTGTTAAATTTCGGTTTCCTGTTCGTTATAGCCGTCAACAAAGTCTTTTTTTATCACTCTAGTTGTAGGGCAATCGACAAAATTCTTCGCGATTTTACCTCAAAACTCGGTGTCGATCCCTTCGTCTTCAGTCTTACTGCATTTTACTAAAATGTATTAAATCGAGTTGCTTTTTTATTTAATTTTTGAAATATAATATGTTGTCGCTTTATCATATCGGTTGAATTTTGAATTTTAACTTGTCTTTGATCTCTGTGAAGCTCAAAAAGTACTGTTGAACAATATGATACTTAATTTAATTTTATTAAACACCAGAATTTCTAGGAAAAATAATAACGCAAAGTGTCGCTCTTTTATAGTTTTACTTTTCTCACGCTTTATCAATTTAAATGGGATGCTCTTTTATTTTTTACAAAACACAAAAAGCCTTCGGCGATTTGAGATGATTCTACTTGACCTCACCACAAAGTCGGTATGTAAATTAATCAGGATCAAAGGGAATGAGAGTACAATTAAACAAGAGCGATTGTGACAAGAAATAATAAAACAATGTTTGCAAGTAACCCCTCACTGAAATAGCGTCGTCACAGCTTCTCATTGCAAATTCAGGTTTCAAAATAATTCCAACGATGGTATTGTTCTCGAAAATTTCGTTGCCTTTGACAACTTTTAAATTCTATTATCCTAATGTAAATGCCGTGCATTCAACTTCCACGACTTAGCTTTAAACTAATCCCAGACCGGATAAATTCTTGAGTTAATTAATGCTTTACTAAGAATAAAATGATGGAAACAATAAAACCAATTAACATAAGCAATGCCTCAAAAGAAAACGAATAAAACCGCTTTAAAAATTTTAAGCTTGTATGAAAGTGCCAAACCAAATTGATCTTTTTTAGAAAAGAAAAATAATTCAAAATCTAAAATTATTGTTTTTTGTTTTTGTTTTTTTTAATGAAGAAAGACGATCATTTTTAAATTATCGGATTTTTTAGACTTATTGTCGAAAATTTAGAAATTGTATATTTTTCGTGTCCGATCGCGAGTCATTCAGGCATCAAACTCATTTAACCCATCAAAATTAGTGACTTTAGGGACCAAAAATGGCTGAAATAGTGACTTTTAGTGACCTGACGGAAGGAATTTAGGGTCTTAAAATACGTATATCCAAAAATTTTTAAACGTATTAGACGTGAATGATTACAGTCGTTATTATTTATAATAATTTTACTAGTAATTTAATTAATAAAAAGACTAAAAATATAAAGCCAAAAATTTAATTTTTTTTTTTTGGCTTTGGCTTTTTTGACATTATTGAACATATAGCCATTTTTTCTATTTTTTTTTTCTTTGTCTTATTCAGACTTCACTTACTTCATAGTTTTAGGTCGGAAACACAGCTAGTTTAATTGAATTTTTTCGGCCCGACTTTCAACTTTTTCATGGAAACTCCAATTTTATAGGAACTACTTTTACAATGAGGTTAAGATGACTGTATTAGTAGTTCCTAAAATCCCTGCTAGAGGGATTGTCATATATCATTAATTTAATTTAACATTAATCATTTAATTATTAATTATTCTACATTTGACATCAAAAGTTCTACAACCGCTTACATAAAATTATTTTAAAGAATTAACGAATTAAAAAAATAAAAAAGTAACATAATTCGCTAACTCGTTTGATAAAGTATTTAGACCATACGTATGAGTGACGTCTAACAGAAACGAAATTAAAAATAATTAAAGAATTTTAAAAATTTTAAAAAAAATTTAAGTTTTAAATTTTAAAAAAATCAGAATCAGACTGGTATATGGGGGCATATCCCTATGTAGGACTATGTGTTTGGGGTACTGTCCTATAATATTGCTAAATTAAAACGATGAAACGATTTTAAAATTTTAAGGCATTTTTTTTTTTGCTCGTTTTTGGTCATCAAAAAATTCCAATTTTTCGATAAAAATATAATTTTTTTTCTTGGCACGAAAAAAACTTAAAATTTTTTATAAAAAGGTCAAAAGTTGAGAAAAATTAATCAAAATTTTAATTAGTCTTCAAAGTTTAAATTGTTAAGTACGCAGGAGTAAATCTAACTAAATATATTAGTGAAAAATCTGTTAACAATAATAACTAAATAATACTAAGTAATTAATAATAACTATAATAAATATAACTAATAGTATTAGTCAGTCAAATTATTTTTTTAGGTTTTCGTTCCGATAAGTCCGATATTTCCGTTTTTGTTTTTGTTCATGTAGTCTAATTTTAATATTTAAAAAAAACGGTGAAAATTAATTTTAAAAAAACGATACGCTCTATGTCTACATAGCGGAAAGAAGACGTAAAACTTCTTATGTTACCCATTTTTTTACCAATTTTTAAAAAATTTAAACTTTTGTAGTCGCTTTTTATTGAATTTTTACAAAATTCTAGATGACCAACAAACTTAAAAAATCTTGTATTTTCTTATTTTCCCAATCTCAATTTTTGGGTGATTACTTGTTTTAGGCCTACCTATTTTTAAAAAAACGATACTCTTGTTAGCCAATCTTTGAACTTTCCTAAACTTCTGGGAATGAAAATAGTTTTCTTAGTCACTTTTTCAATTTTCACGAAATTCTAGGAACCCAACAAAATTATAACATCTTGCATTTAATTCCAATTTTCCTCGCACAACGAGCGAGTTTTCCATAGGCTCCGAGCGACTTTTTTTAAAATAAATATACACTTAAATATACCTGTTTACCTTATACAAGCGTATATATTTCCATCACGCAATTAGTTCGCGGAAAATATTGCATTTTTATAAGCTAAACATGATTTTAATGGTGGCGCTGCAGTCAAAGTCGCTCGGAGCCTATAGATCAGCCCTTCACTTAAACCTTTTTGTTTTTAAAGCTCATATTCCGGTCGTTTAGTTTTCCTAAATAATTCTTAATCTCAGAGCCGAATTTAACACCAATGAGGCCCTAGGCAACTGTTTCGATGCGACCCCCCCCCCCCCCCCCAAAACCTCTCTCTTTTAATACACTAAATATAATATATTTATCTTTTAGTAATTTTCGCAGAAAATTTTGTTTTAGTTTTGTACGATTCGACTTTTTCCCCTTCGGTTTAAAGTAAATTCGAATAATTAGTAAAATATGGCCGAATGTTCCGATGCACTTTTTCAATGGCAGGTACAGAAGTTAGCCTGGGTAATAAGGTTAATGCCACCACATCATAATAGCCTTTTTTTATTCATAAAACAAACGGAAAAAAAGCTAGAATTTGTCAGTAATTTTTTCTTCTTTTTGAACGGCCCGACTGCCTAGTTCTGAATAACAATGCCGGCGATTTGGATTTATAGCAGGTACAGTCTTTGTATGAAAAAAAAAAAACTCATTTTTTGCTACAACGATTTTAGAAACTGTTGTTAAGAAATGAAAAAACCGTCTTGCCATCTCATATCCGCGGGTCCTCAAGCACGTGCAACCCTCTAAAAACGTGCGGCCCTGGTCAGTTGCCTATTTTGCATACTGAAAAGTTCGGCTCTGGCACCGTTTCATTCGACAGTGACTATCGGATCGAAAGAACTTTCTCACAATTTAAATGAAAAATAATTCCATTATTCTTTACAGCCAAAACGACAACAAAGCCCACGTAACTCCACAGCTCTCCAAAACTCTTTTCTTCTGTATTAAGCTTATTCTGTAGAAAAAAGCTGTACGATTTTCGAAATTAGAGTCAATTATTCACCACAAATTGAAATTGCATTTCTTTTAATTGAAAAAATTCAAAAAAGAACAGGAAAAATACAGTTAAATGTCAATTTCACACAAAAACACACTAAAAATGTTTCAACCGCCATTTTGGAAATCTGCTCACGTCATCATGACGCATGCGCAGACAAATCGACGCCAAGTGCTTTCCGGGAGTGTCTCATTCCGATTCCTACGTCCGAAGGGGTCGGATCGGTTTTTTTCGCCGGTGTCCGTGAGTGCATTTTTTTTTTTAAATTTTAATAAATAATTTTTTTAGCTCGGGCTTTATTTAATTTAAATAAAATAGTGTTCGGTTTTTATTTTATTTTTTTAAAAATAATTTAATTATTAAATTTAAAATACGGTATATAATTTTTTTTTTCTTTAATTTACTATTATCGGTCCGGCTTGGAGGCAAACCAGGAGGTTTGGTCTCCCATCGTAGAAGGCCTAGGTATCGACCCAGCGACTGGCCTTGTGTGGTATTAGTGTTAAGGGTTTAGTGTTAAGTTCCCCCGCAAATCTTTACGTTAGGAGTCAGCTCCTCTCTTGGAGCTGCAGAGTTTTATTAGGCTGTATATTCTATTCGATTCGAACATGCATGGCGCGGGAGATAAGCTCCATAGTGAGAGTCTCCAGGGTTTTCTTTCGGATGACTGGGTGTCCGAGGTTATTGGCGCACCGCAAGCCTTAACTGTACATATGTAGAGTTAAAGCCGATAGGTCTCCAGCGAGCTCTGATGGCATGGTTCCCTAGACCGCCGGGCCAATGCGGAAGGTCTTAACCTTTTACGCCTGGAAATCCGAGTTTTTTTTGCAATTTTGCATTATTTTTACAATCACAAGCTATTTATTTAAAAACAAAAATAGTAATGATAATAACATTACAATTTAAAATAATTAATTTTTTTGTTTCAATCATACCGCGGGAGATAAACTCCATTGTGAGGGTCTCCAACCCCCCCTTTTTTAATCGTCTTTTTTTTTTTTTTGTTTTTTTTTTTTCAGTTTTCACAGTAGCAGTCAGAGGAATCATCGCAACCAGAGGAATCGTTACAGCCGCAACGTAGTCCAAAAGCTTCAACAACGAGGTTTGAGTTTGGGCAATGGGTTTGGGCATAGCTATGGTATAGGTATAGGTATGTATGGATATGGGTATGGTTTGGCATGGATTTGGGTTATGAGGGTTTTACCTTTTCTTCTTTTTCTTATTTCCAATTTTTTCTATTACTTTTTTACTATTATTTTTCTTTTTATTTATATTCCTCTCCTACATTTTTTTACCTTAAAAAAAAAAAAAAATTAAAATTAAATAAAACAAAACGGGACTTTAAAAGGCAGCCTATTATAGTTTGCAGAAGCTGTCGATTACCATTTTTTTAAAAAAGCGGTTAAACGACATTTAAAAACAAAAAAACAAAAAAAGAATCGAATTCATTTTTCGCGTAAAGGTTGTCGAATAGTATCTCGACAATCTTGTCTCTAATGTTTGGTATTGTAAATTGTATGAACGTCCAATGCCGTGCATTGTACATTCGTACAATCTTAAATCATATTTAGTTTAAGCTTAGTTGTATTAATTTTATCAGCTTTAGTTATTGTATTAGTTTTAGTTATTGTATTAGTTATAGGTATTGTATTAGTTTTAAGTTGTCAGCTAGAGGAGTAAAGTCCTCCTTATGTCATGCGGATCCAATGTCGTGCAGATCGATGTGAAAAGGACGTCATTTTTATGTCGATCCGTACGGGGTTGGTGACTTGTGGCGTTAGGAGGATGTGATCCTTGGAAGCTGGCTTGGGGGGACAACTCGGTCGGGCGTGGTCTCCGAGTTTTCCCCCCAACCCGTGTGGGGTTTTTGGCTAGTCCCCCATCGGGCGCCTCCCCAGGTGGCGGATAGGGGAACGCTCTCCGAAATCGGAGAGTATGAGGATTTATTCCTCAGGCGGACCAAAACTAGCCACAACAGAACAGCATGTCAATCAGAAAGATCTAGCAGTTAATCTAGCAGCCTTTTTAATTTTGCAGGGAAAAGGCATGGGAAAAGGCTAAAAATTACGGTTTGGGGCTCGCGGACATTACAAAATGATGAAAAGCTTTATGTGGTGGAATGAGTTTAGGAAATGTTTGGCATGAATTTTCACTTCAGGTTCGGTCTTGCATGAATCCTTCTCCTTTATCTTTGTACCTTTATTTATTAATATTTAACAAAAATTAAGGCCCGGTACGGTCTTCTAAAGCTAAAAAAAAAAAAAAAAAAAAATCATTTTTGCAACAAAGTTTTTAGAAACTGTAGTTAAGAAGTGAAAAAACAACCTTGCCCTCTCATATCCGCGGATCCTCAACGACGCGCGGCCCTAGGCAGTTGCCTATTTTGCCTATTGCAAAGTTCGGCTCTGCTTAATCTTCTAATAAGTAATAAGTTTATTCTTCAATTCTTATTCTTCCCCAAAAATTTTTTAAATTGCAGTGTACTTATCAAAATTCGATCATTTCTTAGCACTGCTACCACCACAGGCCAGTAATTTTTTGGCATCGAAAGTAACTTATCCGACTTTAGCAATACCCAATACCATTTGAGCACATTTGATGGATTTTGTTTACTCTCTAAGAACTAAAATCTGTGGATTTTAGTCACTCTTTAACAAAACTTTTTTAAAGAAAAAATAAAATTTACAAAAATCTTGGTGCATTAATATACGGTATACTTTTCCGATTCGTTATATCGTATACATAAACGATAAACATAAATATATAGTAAATATATACGTGTAGAATCTCTATTACTAAACTTGACAAAAAAAGCAAAGAATAACCGGTTGTTTCATGTTTTTCACTGAAACTCCATTTTTCGTCACTAGATAGCGCACCGCGATCGTTTAAGTTGGTAGCGCCTGACCGGCTGCTTTGTTTATATTGATAACAAAATGTCTTTCTCCGTTCCGGTGAACTTAATCATTACATTTTCATTTATTATTTTCGTATTTTATCTATTAGGAATCCACAACCTTTTGACGAAAGTTGACGAAAATGTATGCGAAATGACCTACATGTTCGAATATCCGCAATACGTCGTAAGTTGTCATTTATTTTTAATAATATGAACCATCTCCACCGCAATAAAGACAGTATTTTTTTTTTTTTTAAATAAATTCTAACTCCCAGAAAAAAAATTCTTGTTCTTGCCCAATGCACTATAACAAAGCCCCCTAATGTCAAGCATTTTTTTTTTTAAAAAGGAAATCTCATTGCCTCAAAATGTTCAGCAATCATACCCTCGATATGCTTTATATGGTTATGCTGAAGGTGGGCATACAGAGCAGCTAAGGAAAATGAGATTCAACGGCATTCCTGTGCTTTTTGTTCCTGGAAGCAGTGGATCCCACAAGCAAGGAAGATCATTAGCTTCTATCAGCTTACGAAAATGGCTCAATTCAAGGAATGTGTTCCATTTTGATTATTTTATGGTTGATTTTAACGAAGAGCAATCCGCTTTTTATGGTAGTGTTTTAGAAGAAGAAACAAAATTTGTTAAGCATTGCATTCAGAAAATTTTATCATTGTACAGACACGATGAAAGGTTTCAATCATTTCAGCCTATTTCTGTGATATTGATCGGACATTCATACGTAAGTTATAAGTTTAAATTTCTTAGAAAAAGAAAAATTTTTTTGGAAACAATTAATGTTATTTTTTTTCAGGGAGGCCTAGTAACAAAAGGACTATTTACCCTACCAGATTTCAATCCTCAATTAGTTAATTTAATAATATCATTAGCATCGCCTCATAAACATGCATTAATTCAACCGGACTCTTACATTGCTAATTATTATAAAAATTTAGAAAAAGCATGGGCCAATAGTTCGAAAGTAAATCATGTAACTTTAGTTAGTGTTGGAGGAGGGAACAGGGACTTAATAGTTCGATCTGATCTCACAGGTGATCCAACTGGACAAGTGAACGTTTTAGTAAGTTGCAAAAGATAAAAAGTATTGTTGTTTGTTATTAATTGATTTTTTTTTTTTTTAGACTACAGCTATACCCTCAGCTTGGTGTGCAAATGATCATTACAGCATTTTATGGTGCAAGGAATTTCTCAAAACAATAGTAAGGGCATTATTTGACTGTGTCGATTTGACAACAAAACAAATTTCAAATGATCAAAAATACAGGACTGCAGTATTTCATTATCATTTAATAAAGGTATAAAAAAAGTCAAGAGAAAAATTTAAAGTATCTTGATATAGTATCATTCATATGTCTACATCTTTTTTTTTTTTCACCCTCCAGAGAAATGCTGGTAAACGATACTCATCATCTAACTTTGGGAGATTCACAGCATTCGACAGAGGTGGGAATTGGGTCGAAAACTTACAAAGGCAGTTTTCTGTCATAGAAAGCAGAAGTTTGAAAACAAATCATTACGTTATGATCAGGTTGTTGTTGGATCCAAAACACGAAATAGGTTATATAGAGACTTATAATTTGAATGTTCGAGACTGGATATTTGTCTGTTCAGCTGATATCATATATAATTCAGTCAGAATGTGGTATATTTTACTCTTAAAAAATTTAAATTTTCTTTTCCCTAGAATTTAAATTTTAACCTTTTTTTTTTATAGCGAAAACGGGGAAAATATTTCCAACCTAACCGAAATAGCTCCAATTTCACACCTTCAAAAACTGAGAAGGAAATTTGTTTATTTAAATCTTTTCGAACTCAAAAATAAAGGTTTTACTCATGTGATCGTTAAGTTGCCTCCAGCTGATTCCTTCGTAAGTATTAATAATTGAGCTAATTAGAGCTGGACCTACAATATTCTTCTTTCTTTCCCAGGTGCAAGTGAACGTTGACGTTCATTCGACAGCAGACAGGAATTTAACATTTCAAGTGCCAAAAATATACACCATGTCTCGCAGCACTGTGATTGAAACCACTCAAGACAATGCCATTCATTACAATATTAAATTGGCTGGTTTCGAATCAATTTGGCAAGCATTTATTTTAAACGTTGAAATATTGTCATGCAAAGCAGCAACGAGTCATGCTGTATTTTCTTTAATAGTACCTTGGGCTCATGAAGATCACCATTTTTTTTCTGTGTAAGTAAAGTTTCAAATTCTTACAAACGTATTTGTCCTGCTGTAGTCAGTTAAAAAAAAAAAAAAAAACAATACATTTACAGCATTTTAAATAGATTTCTGCATAAACACTAAATACAGATTACATGTATGGATTTTGTATATTAGTACTGCATACGTATGACATCTGCTTCTCATAAACCCTTGTATAGCAGCCATTAACTGCCATCTTGCAATTTTACTTAGCTTTGTCGTCCTGTGACATATCAACAGAAGACCTCCAGATTAAGTAATTTTAATTTAATTTTTTGTTTTAGTAATCGATCATCAATCTCGCCTTATTTAAGGCTGACAACTCCACGGCCTCTTAACTGGACTAAAACGGATTACCCTATTCTTAGATTACATTTAGATCCTTCTTGCAAATATCGACTGTCAATTCAATCATCTTTAATCGGATCTGCGTCTCAAGTGGCTCGTTACTACACCCCCATGTTACCTGCTTACATAGCAGCGGTTTTGCTGCTGACATTAAGGCAGCAAATGTTGCATTTGGAGGAAAGTGAATGCGTCCTTTTTCACACAGCCCTGGCGGCTGCTGTCAAAAGATATTATTATATTCTTCAGGCAACGATTATAGGCTCTAAAATTTTAGAGTAAGTTCTTTTATACGGTGGTGGTCCATGATTTAATAAAATTAGGCACAAGAATTTTGTACAAGCGGAATTTGCAAAATAAAATCTTGCAAGAGAGAGCTTTGGTACATAACGGTCGAAGTTGAAGTTAGTTGCCAACATGAGAAAATTAAAAATGTCGGATATAATTTGGCCGACGCATAAACTTTGAATCGAACTCTGTACAGATTTGCATAAATTTTATATTTCCAAGCGAATTTTAGGAAGTGCAAATATTCTTCTTAGACCTGGCGGATAAAATGTGGCAACGGTGTGCAAATTTAATGTTTAACTTACCCCGAGCGATTTTTCCTAAAACGAAAATTTTTTTGTTTTCAATTATGTTTAACTTCTGTCCCTTCCTGCAATGCGCAGAAAAAAATTTCGAAACTTTTTGGAGTAAAGGTTAATCCAAAAATAGAGAATACAAAGGCTGAAAGGGAGAAGAGCTTTATTTCCATAACCACTTTTGTGGGCCGCCATATTGTTTTGCATCAAAACAACTTTGTTACGGGGAAAAAAATATAAAAATTTTTAAAAAATCACAGGCGCTATTTTATGAAACACCGATTTTTTATTTATGTAGATATAATGATTTTCAATCAATTTTTTGCTAACGAAAAAAATGTTAAATGTTCACTTTTCTGTAAAAAAGTTTTTAAAAAAGTCGTCTGATTTTAAAGGTAATGTAAAACTTCCGCGGACGCAAAACAATATGGCCGCTAAGAGGCAGGGAAATTGGTCGTCACGTCACGTTTGTACTTGTAAACGACATCGCTTCTCTCTTATAGAGAAAATAAAATGTTAAAAGTCATTTTTTTAAAACTAAAAGTTAAAATTGGTGTACACTGATTCGAGCCCCCGTTGCATAATTGCATTGTATTATCCCCCAGGCCTGAAAACTAAAAGTGGCTATGCAAAAACGTACTTCAGATGTGAATGTACGAATCTAAAAATAAAAAAAATGGCCGTCCTTCATTATCTTTGCAACACATGGTCGATTTGGCACTTGTGTGACAGCCTCAGGGCTTATTAAATTTTATACCGCAGAATGCACTCTTATTTTCCCATAAGCTAAATATAGGTTTTAACTGATTGAGTTTTTACCGAACTAATCATCCCGCGAAAAAAATTTGGACCGCTGAGCTTAATTTTGGAACTCTTTCTGATTTTCTTTTATTGTTTCTTTCATTTCAGGCTTAGCATTTTTCTCGCAATTCTACCCGTACCTGATTTTTTTACATTACAAAAATTAAATTTGGACTTTTTCGTTTTAAGTATTTTACTCTACGGTATTGCTATCGTAATCGTTTATTCTTTGGGCATCGTTTGTTACGTGGCCATTGTCGTCAGTGGGCAGGCGGCACATAAAATGGCGCTAAGGTAAAATAATTTTGCAAAAATTACAAACCTCATGCCCTACAAACGGTTAAATTATTCATTTTATTTTTTTTGATTGAAGGTTCATCGCAAAAACTATAACCGGGATTTTATCCTGGTCCGAATGGGTTTTTTCAGCTTTACATCAAGTACCATTTATAATGGCAGCTTTTCTCGTGTCACTTGCATGGTCCACCGCGGGGGGTTTAGCGCTTTGGGTTGGAGCTGCATTTTATTTTCTAAAGGTAATTAATTTCTTTCAATTAATTTTTTAGAAAAAAAATGTTTTTTTAATACGAATATTATTGTTTTAGCTGTGCAAAATGTACGAGGATTACCTGGAAGACTTATTCAAATACTCAATCAAATTCGTTGCCAAGAAATTGAAAACCGTTGCAAAATCGAAAACATCTCCAAACAAAGAAGAGCCCGAAAAACCTAAAGAACTCGAAAATCAAACTCAACCCTTGCCAAAAGAACAAGCTGAAAAAGACGAGGCCGACAAAACCAGCGAATCAAAAGAAGAAAGCAATAAACTCGAAGAAAAACCAGCAGAAAATCAAATCGAGACGAAGTCTGAAGAAAAACCCAAAGAAGTGGGAGGATTATCAGCAATACATTTTCACGTCACAGTATTTTTATTGTGGCTCTTGACTGCAATAATTCACGCCCCTACCGTTTTGGTTTGGGCTAAAAATTATCCTTACAGTGTGATTTTAGAAAAGGATCCTGCGATAGTCCCAAGCTTGATTTTCAGTTGTTGCGGGGCTATTTTATGGCAGCCTGGAGTGCCGCATTCAAACAAGTAAATTTTTAACTTTAATCATTCCGCCTAATAAAATTCTGTAACAATTTTTGTTTTCATCTTTTTTCAGGAGACTATCTCAGTTAACTTCATGCCTGTTATTCTTTTTCGCAGCCATCAGTATTATTTATTCATCAGTATCTCTATATCGACTGGGGCATATATTAAGCGGAGCAGCTTTGTTACTGACGATTAACCAACTGATATCAAAAGCAAAATAAATTAAATTAGGCATTGAATGTTTATTATTTTTTTCATTATTAAGAAATTTTGGTGCCACGATCTTGACAAAAAACATTGTTTCTCTTTTTCTTTTTTCAGTATTTTTTTAAATTGCCTAGTCATAAGAAAGAATATTATTAGATGTACAAAGACAAACAGGAGGAATTATTTCAAAACGAATAAATTAGAATAGTTATTTAAATTATTTAAGTCAGAGCAATATAAAAGTAGTGCTTTTTGTATCATATTGAAATTGTTTTAGTCAATTTTTAAAAATTTAAAAAAACTAAAAAAAAATTGTTATAGTATTTAATAATAGACCATTTTTAGCAATTTCTGGAATTATTACGTAAAAATAATTTCCTTTTCAAACCTCTTCCATGATATGTCAAAATTGCAAACTTTTGTTGCTTGCTTTCCTAAGAAGAAATCCTAACAGGCAATATTGATTTTGTAATAGTGACACAGATCTGCACAACTGTTGAAGCTTTCATTAAGTTTCTTACGATAAAGTTTTAGGGGGCTGTCCATTTGCTAAGTATCAGGGAGAGATACACATGGACAAACCTGGTAGGGATTTGACTGCATTAGCACTATGATAAAACATTTTTCAACGCATTTTTTTAATATAGCATATGCAGAGCTAAACCCATATCAGCAGTTTAAAAATGAATGCTAAAATGCACAAAATCATTAGGATTCCTTCATCATAGGCCTAACTTCAAAAAATTTAATAACTTGCATTAACTGATTTAAAAGCTGCATTTGCTCCTTCTTCAAAGAAAAGATGGCTTACTTTTTAGCAGCATAGTCCTCTCATCATTAACATCTCAAGCATTATGATACATTGCACGTATTTAAACACGTCGATCATGCTGTGAGAATCACATGCCTTTAAGACTACGCAACGGTAACATTAATCAGTTTGTCGATAATTATTTTTACAGTGGCAGTTTAAAACAAATTTTTGAATGATGCTGATGCTAAAAGTGTAGTGATACAATGCAATAATGGTTTAAAATGCTACCTTGAGTCCGATGTGCTTGAGTCTCACGACTCTTGGAGTTCTCCGATTTAATTGAGGTCCCTCGCCGTAAATGCACCATCGTAGAATTTGTTTCACTTTCACAATAAAATAATATAAAAATTAACGAAATCTCACTTAAAAAAACTATAAAAGAAGCAAATAAATCCCGAATCCGATCTCCGCACCGAGAAACGATTTACTTAAAAATGGCGACTATAACAGTCTCTAGTCTCCCTCCGTCACGTCCGCCAAATTAAGTAGGCACTGACTTTTTCAAATTACGTCATGACGATTAACCAGAGAAAAATTTATGTATTTTTAACCAAAAGAAATAGAATTTCAGAGTTTTAATTACCTTAAGAGTTTTATTTATCTTTTAATTCTCTTAAATCGTTTTTAATCTGCTATAATATGAGTAAAATAAAAATTATGAACTAGTAAAGTTTCCCGAAATCCCCACCAGAGAGCAGGTCTGTTTTTTGCAGAAGAACATAATTCTAATGGCACGACAAAGACAAACCCGCTAAATATTGGTAACGAATTCAGGTTGGAGTATCACATATAATTTATCTGCATCATTATTGTTGATTTGAGTTTTTTTTAACATTCGTGTATAATTTTAATATTTGAGTTATTTTGTTTTAATTATAATAATGGTACGAAAGAAAGCAGATACCTCTAGGAGGAACATATTCGCTCCTCCTGGGAAACTGATGATGATACAAAGAGTAAGCAACAGTTGTCATTTTTTTCATTTATCCCTAAATGGCTTATGAAAATATATTTGTTTTCAATTCTTTTCAGAATAAGGATTCGTTGACATCTTTAAAGACCCCGACATCGAGTAGAATGAGCACACCCAATACACCAGAGAAAAAATCACAGAGCATATCAAAAAATGATTCAACAGTAAATAAAACTTCAAAAACCAAAAAGCGAAGACTGAAACCTGGGGTCAAAGCACTTCGAGAAATTAAAAAATTTCAAAGCAACACATGCTTATTGATTCCAAAGGCACCGTTTTCAAGGGTTGTTCGCGAGATCCTTCAAGATAAGTTAAACGCACCTGAAATCAGATTCTCTTCCCTGGGTTTGATGGCTCTTCAAGAAGCAACCGAAATGGCAATTGTGAATTTATTGGAAGTTGCCAATTTATGCTGTATTCATGCACATCGAGTAACATTAATGCCATCTGATATAAGACTAACTAGACGTGCTTTTGGCCTTGCCAATCCGGTGAATGACTGATTTTTATGAATTTTGACAGGAAAGAAAAATCATTGTGGATGCATCAGTTTGTTTTATTCTTTTTTGTATTAAAATAGGATATCGGAAATGAAAAAAAAATATAATAATAGTATGGTAATTTATGTACATTTTTCATTATATTGCAACAGCATTAGTTTATAATGTAAAAACCTTTTCCTGATAATTTTTTAACTTGAAAAGTACATATATCGGGTTTTTCATCTTTGCTATTTCCTTTTTTTTTTTCCCCTTTAAACCCATTACAGTCAAAAAACAAACTGATAAATTAAACAAAACAAAAAAAAAATTATTAACAAAAACAATTGTTATATATTAATTTCCAGAATTAAAAAATCTGATCTTGATGTTTTTACTAAAAAAAGAAATTTTTAATAAATTTTTTTTTTTTTACTTAATCAGTTTTGCATTTATTTGGCAATTGGATCCAGTTGATGCTTTTCAATTCTTTCTTTTTTGCCAATCTAAATAATGGCAACACAAGCAAGCCATGATAACAGTAGTATGTCAAATTATTTGGCAATTATGAGTACTAATACAATATCGTTTTTTTTTTTTTTTTTTTTTTTTTTTTTTCTCAAAAAAAATTGAAACTATTATTTGTCAAAAATTTTTTTTGTTGTAAAGGAACTAATACCAAAAGTGCATTTAGAAAACTGAATTAAGTTATTTCAGATTTAGAAAAAAAAATTTACAATGTTAACAAAAAATTTTTTTTAATCCTTTTCAATATCAAATGTTATCGAGTTCGGCATTATCTCAAAAGCTTTTTCTTTAAAAAAAAGAAATTAAAGTGGGAATATATTTTTAAGATAAAAACTGTTTTTACATTATAGCAAAAAAAAAATTTAAGTATAAAAAAATCAGAATTTGGCATTTAATAAAAAATATGAAAGAATGGTAAGCTATTTTCAATACATGATTTAAATAATATTTTTAAAAAAATCCCGAAATAATAAGCTCCGCTCGGCTGTGTTCCTGTAGCTTATTCGATCAAAACAAATAACCTTGTCCCTCTCTTAACTTTTTTTAAAAAAAGATTCTTCTATTTACATTACACTTCTTACAAATTTTGAATAAGCTACAAAAACGAAGCCGATGTACTCATAATATGAACAAATATTTTGAAAAAGCTACACGAGTGCTGATTTTATTCATTTAATTACATTTTTTTTTTACCTAAAAACTTTAATTCTTTTCTGTTAAATTTTTTTTCTTATTACCTTCTTTTTTAATTAATTAATTTAATTATTTTATTTATTTAATTATTTTATTAATGAATAAATCTTCCATAAAAAAAATCCAAAACTAGTGATCCGATATAAAATAATGTTTTAACAGGTTTTCAAGAGTTTTTTTTTTTTTTCTTAAGTTTACTCGATCACTTTGAGCACTTTACCGATGGCAATCGTTTTGCCTTCGTCTCTTAACGTGAACCTTCCCATCTGCGGAAAAATATCGAATTGTTCCATGCATATGACGCCGGCGCATTCCAGCCTCATAATAGCAACTTGATCTTGCTTAATGAACCTGGGTCTCGTTCTTGATTTATCTCCGGTTTTTTTGTCAACGAGAGATATTAAGGCCTGCAAAAAAAGGAAAAAAAATGCAAGATTATTAAAAAATAAACAACAATTATTTTTGAATGAAAAAAAAAAAAAATTCGAAGTGAGGAACAATACTTGGCAAAAAGTTCTCAGGCGTGACCTTGGTATTAATTTACTAAAAAATTTCCACGACAGCAACTATGATTGGTTCCGAGTAATCTATTAATTACCGAGTAAATTATTTACAGGTAACCTAGCTACGTCATAAATTTTTAGGGACTTCTTATCAACTAAAGTAAAGGGCGATTGCTCTGAATGAGACCGCAATATCAATTCTATGTCAGGGAAGTCGCATGTTTTTAGCGTTTCAGAAAATTAATCATCTTAGGTATCATTTAAAAAAACATGCCGGGAAACTATCGTGAAAAGTTTTATGACTATGGTTGCATTAAGCCCAGGCTACAGTCAATTTTTTTTTTTTAAACACCCTATACTTCAAAAATCGTTTAGGATCTTTTTTTAAAACCAAATAATAATAATTCTACTTACAAAAAAAATTCCAAATTTCTATATCTGCGATAAATTTTCGGGAATTTTGGAAATTTACCATAAAAATCGGGTCAGAATTTCCTGGGTTTCGGAAATTTGACCCCGCTTTTCAAGAAAAAGTCGTTATAATTTTTGCTTAAGATAATTATTTGTCAATAAAAGTGATCAGAATTTGAATATTTTGTTCGAAAAAGGAGTTATAAACCATTTTTGAAGTGTAGGGTGTTACAAAAAAAAAAAAAATAGAATAGCTTAGCCTCATAAGTTCTAATTTTCGTTATTCATTTATGATTTGACCAGCGTTGCCTTTTAAAATTCTGGGGATGTACCCCACAATTTAAAAGATGAACATTACCATATCTAAAGTCATGGGCGGATCTAGGGGGGGCGGGGGGTGCTAGCCCTTCCCAGGAAGCAGAATAGCCCCCCCCCCCTAGAATTTTGAAAATTATATCGCCTGAATAGTATCAGCCTCCTCCCAGAAAATTTTGTTTTCCTATTCTTAGCCCCCCTAGAAAGAAATTCTAGATCCGCCCATGCTTAAAGTCTTCCGAGAATCCCAGAATTCTACACCTTTTAGGCATACCAACATGGGCGATTCTAAAATTTTTTTCTAGGGGGGGCTAAGAATAGGGAAAACAATTTTCTTAAGGGGACTGAACCTATTCAGGCCAAATAATTTTCCAAATTCTAGTGAGGAACTAGCTCCCCCCCCCCCCCCAAGCCCTATATCCGCCCATGCATACCAAATATTGTCACAGATATTTCATACACCCCTACAGTCTCCTCTGACCCAAACGATCGCATTTTAATATCAGCTCTATTGGGGCCTGTGGCCAAGGACAAGGGGGCAGGGGCGATCTTGGAACCCTCAACTGACTTTTACGCCTTCCCCCCGGGGAAAATTTTAAGCCCCTCTTATTTCCTGGCTGTTGATACTGCGCCTTTCCCATAAATTTCCTCATTTCACCACTTTTTGAAATTCTTAAGCCTGAATGTTAACTTGCAATTTTTTAGTTTTTAAACAGGCTTGTAGCCAGAGAAGAAAACTGAACCCTCCTCCCTTTCGTCACTAGAAAGGAGCCAATCCTTCCTTTTATACCTATTACAAGGTTATTTGAATCCCTTTCAAGCCTACTGGAATTTTCCCAGGATTATGCAATGAAAATTCTTGAAAATTAAAATTTGAAGAAAAATTTACCAATTTTGTCCGCATGAAATAATAACAAATCAAACTCCGGAAATTTTAAACATATACTTCCGCATTACTTTTTTTTCCACAAATTATTAAAAATTTCCAAATATTTACGTTCATAAATTCCTGGAAATAGATTAACGAAATTCTTATAATTAATTTTTGTAGCAGAAAACCTAACAAAACTCCCGGTAATATTATTTTACAAAACTGGCAATAAAAATTTAAACGAAACTTATGAAAATTTCCCATGTCTAATAACAGCTAGGGAGAACTCACGTCCCCCGTGGAGAAATTCGATTAACTAGCCAGGCTTGTCCACCAAGGGACCATTCGAAAAAAATTCTCCATCCCCCATAAGCCTTCGAACATAATTTTTAAAAAAAATTCACCTCAGACATCATTTAAATTGGACTTATTTGTTTTTGTTTCGCATTCCATTAATTCAAAAAGATGTAAAAAACCAAAACAAAATAACTCCTTTTTAGCCAATGGCGCAGACCGCCTCTTAAAGTACCAATTTTGCAAATGCAATCCCTTCCTTGATTCCCAGGCAAGAAAAAAAAATGTGCACGCTGTGAATTTGGAAAACTTGTCTATCTAAGTTTCATTGCGTTTCAATGATGGAAACGAACCATATGGACTCTGATGAGCAGCAATCATTATTTTTTTTTACTGCCTTACCTTTATAGTAACTTCTTCGGCAACACAGTGTATGTGCATTACCGCCGAGTATCCGGCGCAAATAATTGATTTAATGTCCAATATAACGACTTGAGCGTCGAAGATACGTCCAGTTTTTGTCGGATTCGAACTGTCGCAAAGGACGAAGCCGGGAGAAACGTCTTCTTCTTCTATCCCTTTAAGTTTTACTTTAACATTTTCCCCAGGTCCGACCGCCGTTACTTCGTCATCGTCTGACCATAATTGATCTACAATAACTGGTGTCTAAAAAACAAAAAAACAAAAAAAATTGAATCGTTAACAAAAAAAATTAAATAATTCAAACAAAATCTCTACAATTAACTGCAAACATACCCTATTAGGCATTAATAATAAACTTTGCCCTTTTTTGCATTCTCCAGCTTCGACTTTTCCCATGACTACAGTTCCCATGTCTTTATATTTATCAACAACTGGCATTATAAAAGGGCCATCCATTTTTCTATTTAAAGATGGAAGGTTATCTATAAAAGGAATGAAAGCTTCTCCTCTGAAAAAAAAAAAAAGAATTAATAATATGCCCCATTAAATTTCTCAAAAAAAAAAAAAAAAAATTGCTCGAAATGAATACTCACCTATACCATGGACATACTGATTCGTCTAATCTTTCTTTTAACCCAAGTCCAGTCAATCCTGAGCAAGGCATAAATGTTAAATCCTTGGCTGGATTAAACCCTAATTTACGAAGATAAGGAAGAATTTTGTCTTTGCACTCGTTGTATCTTTCTTCGCTCCATTCCACCTTAAAAAAAAAAAAAAAAAATTGCTTGAAATATATGCCAACTATTTTTTTTTTTTCAAACAATCAAAACACGCTTACAGTAGGATCGTCCATTTTATTAATAAGAACGACGAGATGTTTAACTCCCGCAGTCTTGGCTAACATAGCGTGCTCTCGAGTTTGCCCGCCGCGATCGAAACCCGTTTCAAATTCTCCTTTCCTGGCAGATATAACAAGTACAGCTAAATCGGCTTGGGCAGCTCCTCCAATCATATTCGGCACGAAACTTTTATGACCTGGAGCGTCTAATATTGTAAAATGTTTCTTTTCAGTTTCAAAATACGCTCTTCCGACTTCGACGGTTTTTCCTTTTTCCCGTTCTGTAAAAAAAAAAAAAAAATAAATAAATAAATAAAACTACATTTCGTTTAAAATTGCAACACATAATGAAACTCAAGCATTAAGACCCAAGGGCAGAGACCTTGAAACTGGCAACAAGTAGTTAAAATCAGTTTGTGGATCTACATAAACCCACTGAACAAGTGACATTTCTTTAAGTTTTGTTTAGTTCCAAGGTTTAATTGCCCAGCCCTTCACATACTCATTTTTAAAAAAAGCTCTTAACACGTGAACACACAACAAATGATTACAGGTTTTCCGATTATCTTTTGGAATTCGATTACACTCAGGTACCTAGAGTAAAAATCATTTCACAGATTCAAAAAAAAAATTTACATATTGAACAAGCTAATATACCTTCTTGATTAGTATCTAAAGCCCAAGAAAGATACCACGATTCTCTGCTGCGTTCTTTTGCTTCCCTTTCATATTTTTCCAATGTTCTTTTATCAACCATACCAGTTAATGACATAATTTGCCCTCCAATAGTGCTTTTTCCAGCATCTAAAAAAAAAAAGTAAATTCAAATCTTAAAATTATCGTCATAAAAACAAAAAAAACTGATAAATTGCAAAAAAAATCCAAACAAAACATCTTCCAAAACACTCCAATTATATCAGTAAAACAATCACACTATTAGCTGAGTCATTTTAAAAACTTACCAACATGTCCAATAAAAACAACATTAACATGCTCCTTTTTGCTCTTTGTTTCTTCCGCCCCTTTCGCAGGCTTTTTCTTAGGCTTAATTATAGCTTCGCTAAACTGATCATCTAATTCTTCTTCATCATTGTCCGGAGTAAGTAGAGGGTCATCGTCTTCCCATGAATCCACCAAAGGCGGGGGAGCACCGTCTCCCCCTGGAGGATCTGCACCCAACCCTGGATCATCCACCGTTTTGTTACAGCCTTCATCAGAGAAATCATGGTTAATTAATCCTGAATGTGATGTGACTGAAATGAGTATTTTTAGTAGAAAAAAAAAAAAAAAAAGAAAATGAAAATCAGAGAAAAATTTGTTAGTAAAAAAGATGATGACATAAGAATATGGTATGAGAGAAATGAATAATAAGCCAACACTTCAAGTTTTCTTTGATTTACCAGGTTAAATTACACAGTTTGATTTATCACCAAAAAAGAACAGATATTCACCCATTGGGAATCATTATAAATGATTGATTATGTCAATGAAATATTTCGGAATCTTATGAAATTTATTAAGTATGTCATCTAACCTAGTACCTACGTGAACATCTGGAAAGGGTCATCAACCGAACCTACATATTTCGAATTCCGTAAAATCCTTACCATTAATTACTGGAGGTTGCGTCTCTTGTTCCTCTGTGTTTTCGTCTTTTTTTTGATTATCGTTACCATCACCAGCGGGTGTACTAAATGAAAAAGAAGGCACGAATTCGGCAGCATTCACGTTCAACGTGGAAAATTTTGCCGATAGTTCACTCGAATCCTTATTTTCTTCGACTGGTGAAGTGTCTGCCTGAGTTTCCCATGAATCCGGTGCAACGTTATTTGACATTTTTAAAACTTAATTCTATTCCTCCCTAAAATTTGAATATATTATATATAAGAACTACTTCCACTTTTTCCAGCTCTATCCGCGTGTGGGATCACTTCACACCGGAAGCTAATGGCTGACTGCGGATTTACTGAATCATTGTAAATCATTCTTAAATTAATCAAGATGGGTGTACCTGTTTTATAATGGCGTTGGCTCGTCTTCAAAAAAGTTTTTTTATAATATGACTAAAATTAAAATTAGGTTCTTCGATTTTATAATAAAATTATTAAAATTTATTTAAGAAAACATCTGCAGAAGGCAGAACCCTTATCCGGCATGTTCGTTGAGCGTCTGTAACATAATAGTAATGGAATCCTTTACGTTAAAGGTACGACAATTCTGCCATTTTTTTCTTATGCTAACGCTTAAGCTTTCCTTTTCATTTAGCGACCAATTCCTATTGGTTTCTGACTTCAAAGGAGGAAATATGGCGGACCAATCAAAAACATCGTCCGTTCGTTCCGTTTTTCTTTCTCGATAATCCCTATTGAAACACAAAAAGTAATAATTGCATAATAATTTATTTATTAAAATATATCTATTTATTAATTTCCAAGTGTTATTTTTATACGCCAAAGAAATCATTTGATTTTTTTTTGCTATTAATGAATTTAAATTATCGCTTTCGGAAGTTACTAAACGATCATCAGCTGTTTACAATTCAATGGCAGATAATGTAGGTTTGATTTATTAAAAAATCTGTAAAAAACCGGTTTTATTCTGATTTTTATTTATGAAAAAAGAGGTGATAATTTTAAAAAACTTGTCTTCGTCGTGAAAATATGATTTTTAACGTAAGATTCAATATTACGGTTTTCCCGTTCAAAACGATTACTTCCTTCAAGTTCAATTTCAAAACAATTTAATTCTTCGTAAAAATTTTAATTAGTTTTGAAATAAAACTACTTCCTAATATCTTCATTACACTTCTTTGATTCTCATTAAGCAAAAAAAACAGCGAGATACAATAACTTTTTCTGCTTTCAGCATTGCGAACATTGGAGTACATAACCTCAAAGTTCATCCAAAATGATCCTAAGAAAGCTTATGATTTGCCGCTGCAGGTGTTTAAGTACTTTAAAAGTTAGCAGACATTATTCAAGTAGGAACATATTAAAACTCAAAGATCGAGGACTTTTAGCAGAAGTATTTCCAGAGCAATACAATCAAGAAATCTTAGATCTTATAAGCACAGGGAAGCAGACTGTTTATGCTGGATTCGATCCAACAGCAACTAGCCTTCATATAGGAAATTTAGCAATTATAATAAAACTGTTGCACTGGCAAAGATCTGGTCAACAACCAATAGTGCTTTTAGGTGGTGCTACAGCACAATAGGTGATCCAAGTGGACGTAAAAGCGAAAGAACCATATTAAAGGAAACTGATGTTAATAATAATGCAGAAGAGATAGGGCAAATGATTTCAAGGATATTTGAAAATCATGAGAAATACTTTGCAGATGGATTAGCATTGAAACCTGTAAAGTACGTTCAATAAAAAAAAAAATCAAGGGAAGGCACATAAATGAAAATCAATTTTTTGTTTCAGGATAGTAAATAATTTACAATGGTGGGGAACAATGTCAGCATTAGATTTTGCAGGAAAAATTGGAAGGAATTTCCGACTGTCAACAATGTTAGGAAAGCAAAGTGTAAAAAGTCGGATGGAAACAACTGAAGGAATGTCTTTTACCGAATTTGTATATCAAATTTTACAGGTAAAAATTTACTAATTAAATTGCTCTGAAAATTTTTATTTGAATTGAACATTTTTATTTGCTTTTTTTTTAAATTTTCAGGCCTACGATTGGCTGCGTTTGTTCAAAGACTACAATTGCCGATTTCAGATCGGAGGGAACGACCAGTTGGGGAACATCGTTGCAGGCTTTGATTTAATTGCAAAAGTTGAAAGGAAAAGAGTTTACGGATTAACTGTTCCTCTTATTCTAAATAAATACGGGGATAAATTCGGTAAAACATCCAATCTTCCTCCGGTTTGGCTTTCGGAAAAATTACTAAGTCCCTTTGATTTTTATCAGTATTTTATCCGGGCCGAAGATTTAGAAGTTGAGCACTTATTAAAATTGTACACTTTTGAACCGATTGACAAGATCGAGGCTCTTATGAGGGCTCATAAAAAAAATCCGGAACAAAGATTGGCTCAAAACGCTCTGGCTCATAATGTTACTTTACTGATCCATGGAGGTAAGAAAATAAGAAATCGTGATTTAAAAAAAAAAAAAAAGAAGAAAATAATAAGAATTGATTTCTGTTTCAGAAAAAGGCTTAGAACATGCAAAAAAATTATCTTCAATATTTTACGAGCAAAATATGGAAGAATTTAAAAATTTTAACGTCGAAGAGTACGAACATTTGTTTCACAAAGGAATGTATGCGAAATTGCTTTTGCAACCAGGGATTACTGTATCCGAAGCTGCCGTAAAAGCTGGATGTTTTTTGTCTGAATGTGAGTGGCATTGATTAAGACTGTGGCTGAAAACATAATCCACTAGAGACGCTGCAAACTAATTGTAAATTGTATTCGACAAAAAAAGCAGGCAGTAAAGATGGGCGATGTCGATTCGATCCGCCGTAAATCGACTTTTTAAAACCGTTAATTTTTTTTCAATTTGTGAAAAAGTTCATCTTTTTAAAAATTAATTAACACCGTTTTGGCCTGGCACAGAATTATAAAAAAACTGCTGAAGGTTTGTCCGTGTTTTAATTGCCCCGAGAATAACGGAGATCCATAAGCTAAGCGTGAATCCCGTTATTTTGGGAGAACAAATCTTTAAAGACAAGCAAAGTTTCTAGCTTACGACTTGTTTTCAGCAGAATTTTATTAGGACTTGTTTCAGGTACTCAATGCATTAACGCAATTTTTTTTTCTTTTTTTGCAGCTGATGCAATTAGAATGATTAATAGCGGAGGTTTCTCGATAAATATGAAAAAAGTTCAAAATCCTCAAGAAGTCATTAGTACAAGCAGTCATATTTTGCCGAATAATTTAACACTCATGAGGGTAGGAAAAAAGCGTTACACAATCGTTAAATGGGCGACCTAGGGAGATTAAATAATAAAAATTAGTTTTTATAAAACTATTGTTTAATTATAAAAAGACGGAAAGTTCTGCCGAAAAGTCTAAAAGTGAGCAAATATGTAAATGAGTCCCTTACTGAAAATTTGAAAACGACTCACCGGATGGAAGACTGTATATAGACATATAGCATGGAATCGGTTTTGTTTCAGTGATTCCCTTCTTTTGAACTGAATTAGGATTTTCTTTTTAGTGATGGCGATATTTAAAAAAATATCGAAATAGGTATCGATAAAAGTCGAAAAATAAAATATCACCGTATCGATATATCGGAGAGAAACATATCGATATGCGAAATATCGATACTTCGATATTTGTGTAAGAAAAGACCTTTTTTTAGTGACTCACTCATTTTTTTCTTACAGTCAGCAAAGCCAAAAATTAAAAAGGGGCCAAAAAGTGTTCTTTCCGGCTTTAATTCAATGGAATTTTCGATATTCGATATTGGCATTTTAATATCGTTATCGCATATCGATATGAAACATGATTATAAAAAAAATCGATTTTTTCCTTCCGATATATCGATATTTCGATATATTGATATATTGACATTTCGATATATCGGTAATATATCGATATATTGATATTTTGATATTTCGATATATCGGTAAAATATCGAAATCGGTATTGATAAAAATCGAAAAATAAAGTATTGTCGCATCGATATATCGGAGAGAAACATATCGATATGCGAAATATCGATACTTCGATATTTGGGTCAAAAAGACCTTTTTTTATTGATGCACTCATTTTTTTCTTACAGTCAGCAAAGCCAAAAAATTAAAAAAAGGACCAAAAAGTGTTCTTTCCGGCTTTAATTCAATGGAATTTTCGATATTCGATATCGGCATTTTAATATCGTTACCGCATATCGATATGAAACTTGATATCGAAAAAAAAATCAATTTTTTCCTTCCGATATATCGATATTTCGATATATTGATATATTGACATTTCGATATATCGGTAATATATCGATATTTCGATAAAAATATATCGGCATCACTATATTTCTCTTTCTGTAATTATCAATTTAAGCACTAGAGGGTAGATCGGGCTCTTTATGGCCAAATCAATAAAACATGACGACTGGCATTCGAATACCTTCTGGTGGATGAAAGGGCCATAACAAAAAAGGAAAATCCTCATAATATAACAAAACAAAAATCCATGGTGTATAACTAAACTACAAAGGAAATCTTCAGCAGTGACATTCCTCATCCGTCATGGATGACTCAGGTGTTTGATTAGCTGCCTGAGAGAAGTGCCTAATGAACCTAGCGAGTAATGAGGAACATGACTCACTCGGTTTGCTGAATGTGGTGATCAGTTATTAAAGTAATTAAAATTCTAGGTTGAAAAATCGTTTATTTACACTAAAGATTGAACCTCTAAATACAGCGAACCTAGTGAGTAATATTCCTCATTAACTCAGCTGTATTATAAAAACCTACTTTTTTACTCCTACATAAAAATTCTAGAAAAATGACAACGAAATTTTTTTTTAAAATTATTATTTACGCCGGTTTAGCTCTAAAAGTATTAAAAATTTTCATGAGAGGAAACCGATGGGCCGGAAAATCCTCGATAAGTTGTTCCGCCACAGAAATCAAATTGGCGTTGATGGCCTTCACGTTCTGCATTTCGTTTTCAAGAGCCAGCTCGTTCCTGAACATCATTTTGTATTTTCCAAGTTTAACGTCGTTGTACAATTTGCATTTTTTCTGTCTTCTCACCAACATTTCCAAATTCTAAAGGGGGGAAAGAAAAAGATATGAATAAACGTTCCTATACAAAAACTAAAATTCAATTAAACGGGTGATATCGAATGTCAAAAAGGCAAAAAAAAACCTGTTGCTTGTGAAGTTTCCCATCTTCCAATTGTCGATCCATTTGCTTTGATGTTTCTTCTAATTGTTTTAATTGTTCCGTCTTTTCGTTCATTTGATTAAGAAGGTCTTGGTGTCCTTCTTCAGTCTCGTGTATAATTTTTTCGATATTTCTCCGTTCCTTAAAATAAAATTTTATTGAAAAGAATTCTTCTAAAGTGGTTTGTAAGAAGAAATATGGAAGTAGTGATTTTTAACTTTTGCTTTTGGGCCCATAACCTGACAGTTATTGCGAGCATAGATAATTCTTGAACTCATGCATCTACACAGTTTTACTTTTGGCTTCACTCATTAGGGAAAAGTTTTTGTCAAGAAAATCTTGATTTCTCAGAATTTATTAGCGACTTTACTTGGGGGTCATTCAAATGACGTCATCATTTTAGTCATTCATTTTATGGGGGGGGGGGTCACCAATATGATGATGATAATCTTAATAATAATAAGAAAGGCCTATTTTTTTATGAGTGGGGACAGGGGGTAGAAACGTTTTTGGAGAGCCTATGTTTAGCTTATGTAAGCTCAGAAATGGAAACGCTTCTTTTGCTTCCATAAGCTAAACATTAGACACGGGAACGGTCATTTTTGTTGATTCTACCTCCTGTGGAAAGACCCTCAGGTGAGGGGAGGTTTTCCGGTGAAATAAGATTTTCACCCAGACAGATTTTGGGAGTATTTTTTGAAAATTTTCCGACTCAATTCAAACAATAGTTATGTCAAACTGGCACATTTTTAGGTTTCGCATAAGGGTCAAAGTTTTTCGGTCTGAAAAACTTTTCTTTTCAGTTTTCAGAGACTTTCCAAAAATTTTCTGAACTCGTATCCATTAATCCAACTTTCACCCTAATGTTTTTTTCCTAATACGTATATTTAATTCCAGCCATCGGGGAAGGGTTAATTTAGTTTTCAACGTGTGTTTCCTTCAAAACCCACGTCTGAACTCCCGAAACCTTTTAAACTTACGTTTTGGACTGCCCTAATTTTATTCTTTAAGTCTTCGAGTTTCTTTTGAAACATAAATCTAGTGTTGAATCCTTTTAATTGACGTTTCTCTTTAGCATCAGCTCCGTCGACAAGAGCATCTCGTCTCAGCACGCACTGTTCGAGGTCGTTAATTAGTTTATCCTGAGCTTTTTTCAGTTGACTGTAACGAACCTAAAAAACAAAAAATTATTTGTATCTCTTAGGACGTATTAAAAATGTAAAAAAAAAAAAAAAAAAAAAAAAAAAAAAAAAAAAAATGACAGATCTTCTCTAAACATATTTACTTCCATTCTGTGGATTTCAAGTTTCATTTGTCCGACTTCGCCGGTGCTTGATTTTTCTCTCTGAATGCTTTGCTTTGTCTCAATGGCCACTTTAATTTTTTTCTCCCAAGCCAACATTTCCCTTTGGGTTTCCAACATGGTTTCTGCCAATTCCTCCAAAGCGTCCTCCAAATTTTCGATTTCTTCTTTCAATTTCAATTGCTCCAATTCGGAATCCTTAACAAAAAAAAAAGAAGTAGATTTTTTTTTTAATTAAAAAATGTTTGACCAAAAAAAGAAAAAGGAATTAAAAAAAACAACCTAAAATTGAAGTACCTTCAGCTTTTGAACGAACTGAGTTTGCGCAAAACTATTTTCCTTATCTAAACTTTCCCGATAACCTTTTTTCCCTACAAGGGTTTCATTTAACACGACCAGTTTGTGTTGTAAATTGGCTATCGATTTATTCACGTCGGCTTCAATTTTTTTTTCCTTTTCGATCTCCATTTCCGTTTTTAACGTTCTCTGATCCAAAATAACAACCTCTGAAAAAAAATTAAGAAAAATTTACGTTTATAAGATTTTTTTGAAAAATGGCGGTTCCAAAATTTTAAACTTAAAATTTTTTTTTTTTACGATTTTCCAAAAACTAACGTTTTCTTAATATGCTGATGTCCTTCAACTGTTCGTTTCTTTGTTGCGTCAACTTGACGTTGTTATTTTGTTGAACCAACCAAAATCTTTGCATTTTGTCGTTTTTTTCTTGCAAATCCGAGTTCATTTTTTCCAATTCGACAATTCGAAGTTGCAAGGGACTTTGACCTAATTTCGAAGTTCCCGATTTCTCCATCTGCTTTTCTATTTTCCGGAGCAACACGGCGTAGCTCCCTTGTTTCTGAATTACCATTAATTGAAATTTATTTATTTCCTAAATCCAAAAAAAAAAGAAAAAATTACGATCGGCTAATTAACCCTAAAGATAATTTTTTTTAATAATAATAAAAAAAACTATTCCATTACGTTCTCATTAGCTTTTAATTCTTGTTCTTTACGATCCAGTTCTTTATTCATTTCATTAAGTATTTCATTATTCCTCGCTATGACGCTCTTCAATTCCTCAACCTCGAGGAATCTCTTCGAAATTTTATTTTCGAGTTCGACCATTGCGAATTCCTGCTTTCTCGTTTTATCGCGGATTTCCTTCACTAAACGGTTCAGATGGGCAGCTGCTTTGTCCTTGGACAGTTGATCGTGGAGCGACGATAAAATTTCGTCTTCGAGTTTGTGTTTCTCTTGGCACAATTTTTGATATTCGTTTTGGATGGCGGAGTATTGGGAATCCATATTGGCGGTTTCCTATTTTAAAAAAAAAAATTAGTATTTAATTGAGCAAAATTTTTTACATATAAAGGTTTCAGAAATTTACAATTTTTGCTAACTGCAAATCCTTCTCACTCTGAGTCGTCATGGCAGCGATCGTGCTAATTTTCTGCTCCAAAATGGATTTTTTCTCGAATAAATTTTGCAAGTGACGCTCGTTGTTTTCATGCTCCGAATGAGCTCTTCCGTACATTATGGCCCATTGCTCGTTTTTTTTCATTTCCTCAGCTGCTGACCGTTTGTAACTTTCTATCTCTGCATTTAAAGCTCTAAACGCCTCCTGACAAGTCCTGCAAAAAAAAAAAGAAAATTAGAGATTTCTGTGAGGCAGAACTACAAAACGTAAAAAATGAAAATTAATTTAAAAAAAAAAACCTACAATAGCTCTTTAGAAACGTCAGCGTAAATCGCATCTCTTTGTGCCATTGTCACAATAACTGCATTCCAAGCCGTGAAAAGACGTTTCTGCTCGCTAATCAAAGCTTGCAAGTCTGCTGTCGCGTCGGCTAGAGTCTGATTAAGCGTTTCTTTCTCCTCCGTTTTAACATCAATCTCAGCGTCTAATAATTTCGATTCGTTTTCCAGTTTTGAAACCTCCGTCATTAAGCGCAGCAAGTACATATCCTGCAAAAAATTTTAAAAAGATTTATGTCGTCGCTAAAAGTTGTTCCTACCCAGGTATTGGCTCAAATACCCATGACCAGGATGAAAAACGAAATTACCCACTGCAATATGGACTGGTATTCTCAGCACCCAATTTGACCCGAAGAATACGAAAATGCAGGGGGTGAAATTACAAAAAATGACAGTTTCCGTTTCAAATGTTTAGCTTATGGGAGCAAAAGAAACAAAGTTTCCGTTAAATCTTACATAAGCTAAACATAGGCGCTACAAAAACGTTTCTACCCCCTGCCGGAAAATGACTTTGAAATTTAGATAAGGTTCCGAGAAAATGTCGATATCACCAAAATATTGTTAAAAAATAATTTTATACTTCTAATTTTTGGAGATATAGGCATTTTCCCACAAAGGTACCTAATTTTTAAGGTAATATTCAAATTCTGAAGGACAAATTGTGTACTTGCATATGAAAATCTTCCATTTGAGGGTCCTCTAATATAGCCCCTTAAAAAATGTTTGCCTCCCCTAAAATTCTTGGTCCCAATTTTTCCTATCATATCGTAAATAACGTTCAAGTATTACGTAAGACTTTTTTTTAAACCACCTCCTTCCCCATTGTAAAAATGAGTAAGATTTCTTTGAACCCCCATATTTTCGAGGATCCCCCCCTTTTTTTTTAAATTTCTGAAGATGGCTACAATTTGCACAAAATCTAATCAAAAAAGACTTTCATTTCTTAAATTTTTTTTTTAAATTAACCTAATTTTTTTTTTTTTTAATTTTTTGAAAAAAAATTTTAATTTTTCTACTGTAGACCTTCGAAAAAAAAAATTAGAACAGCTTAATTTTTTGAAATAAAAAAAAATCCGAACAATAAGTTATAATGGAAATTCTTATGTAAGATTTGCCAAACTCCCCCCCTTCCGCAAGTAAGAAATCGTAAGAATTTCGAGTACCCCCTCCCCTCCCCCCTTTCGGTCTTACGTAATACTTGAACGCTCCCGTACCAATTTTCTTTTTTCCTCGATTAATCTATTCTTATCAGCCTGAGTTTTTTCGGATATTCTCTGTGACACGGCCAAATCCGAATCCAGTTCCCTCTCCCATTTTTCCATCTGTTTTTCCAAAGCTGATAATTTGTGAAGTTCCGTTAACATTTCATTTTCTGAAAAAGAAAAACAAATCGATAAGTTTAAAAACTAAAAGAATTCCGAAATATGTTCTTGTATTATAAAAAAAAAAAAAAAAAACCATTATCAACATAATCGTGACCTTTTTACCTTTCTTTTTGGCAGCATTCAATTTATTCACTTCTTCCTTCCATCGCAATCTTTTACAATTCAAGTTTTCATCTAAAGTCTCTCGCTCTTTCATCAGCTCCTCTATTGTTTCCTGACAATTCTCCAATGTTTTTTGTTGCCTGTATAGCTCTTGCTGCATTGTGTATAACGTTACCCCTGTCGCTTCTCTTTCTTTTTCCTTCTTTTTCACTTCATTATCCTAAAATAAAATAAAAAATTGATAAACTTTGAAATTTAAAACATTAAATTTTTTCAGGTGTTTTTAAGCCTCGGGACGTTGGTGCGGAAAAACGAGCGCTGCCGCATCAAACGTATTCAAATGACGACAGTGCTCCTAGTGGGCGAATACCGCACTATTCACTTAAAACAAACAAAAAAATAGGCTCCGAGCGACTTTGATTGCAGCGCCACCATTAAAATTATGTTTAGCTTATGAAAAAGCAATATTCTCGCGAATTAATTGCGTGATGGAAATATATACGCTTGTATAAGGTAAACAGGTATATTTAAGTGTATATTTATACAAAAAAAAAGTCGCTCGGAGCCTTTAGCCTTTTTTTGGATAGAGATTTTTGCTGCAAAACTATTCCGCCAGGGGCGCTGCATGTCCTGAACCGCAGCTCGGGATCATCCAAAATGGTGAATTCTGATTGGTCGACAAAGACAAGCAGCGCACGTGGCGGAGCTACTAATTTAATCCTTTTCACTTCCGAAACTTACTAATTCAAAAACCTCCGACGTAAGCCTCTGAACCTGCTTCAAAAGATGATTTTTGAGAGCGATTTGAAACCTCTGCATCATCGGATGATTCGGTTCCAAAACAAGCGGGGCCGGTGAATCAGTATCATTCCTTTGAAAATATTTCGGAAAAATTGAAGATTTAATTTCGGCTTCGCCACCCTTTTCAGCGTCCCCTCCGTCTTTGTCTTTTGCATCCTCTTGGCTAAAAAACGAATTTACAAAAAATTTATTTAAAAAAAAAACGACGTAAGAAAAAAAAGCTCTAAAAATTTTCAAAAAAATAAAAACATAAAAAAATAAAATTAAATAAAACTTACTCCGATTTATCCTCGGAAGGATTTGCAGGATCCTCCGAAGGCTCAGTTGCTGACATGATGTTATTTAAAAATTAATCAATTCTTATAGTTGAATAAATAAAAAATCAACTCTCGATAGATTTTTTCTTTTATGATATCGATTAAACAATCACAAAACAGCTGTCAAAATTGGTTGAAACGTTTTTTGTTGTGGAAGCCATGACGGAAGAAGTTGTAGCGTCGCCATGGTAACAAACGTGTGGAGTCTTGCAGTGCAGCGCCGCCGGAGATTTAATTGTCGAAGCTGAAAAAAAAAAAAAAGGGGGGTTAATTTTTTAAAATTAATCTTATGAACTATACCGAATGCAATTTAACAGAAAAAATAACTAATTATAAGCTTTTTATGAACAAAGGGAGAAATGTTAAAAATAACCAACGCTTGTTTGTCGAATTTTGTAAAAGCGCGACAGAAATCATTTGTCGGCATTTTGAAAAATGATTGTAACGCACAGAATTTCACACGGTGAAAGATAGATTTTGAGTTAAAAGGGTAATCTGGAAACTGGAAACTGGTCTAAAAAACATTAGACCAGTTTCCTTATACCAGTTTCCGGAAACGATTTTTAGAACAGTTTCACAAAAATGAAAGAAACTCGTCTAAAACATAATTCTTAAAAACCAATCGAAAAAAAAAAAATTAAATGACACATAAGAGAGAATGAAACGATAATCGATTCGATTAAAATTGTGAAGCTCGATGGTAGTCGTCAAAATTATGATTAACTTATGAGAAGTCAAAATCATGTACAACCATATGTTTCATGAGCTAAACATAATTTTAACAAAGTCGTATATTTTCCTGCCCAAATTTCGGGTAGTGTTAATAATTTAAAGCAAAGTGTCTAGTAGTAGTTTTTGCATCACGTCGGTTTCAGTGATTGACGAACAAAGAGAAGGTTCCAAAATTTTTTTGGATGAAAATAAAAAATTTTCTTGCACCGGTAATCTTTTAAATGCTGGGGAAAAAAAAAATTATCTTCGGTGCAGGAAATTTTTGCAGGAACACGACCTTGTTAAAAATATGTTAAGTTCAAAATGGCTAAAATTATGTTTAGCTCACGAATCATATCGTTGTACATGATTTTGACTTCTCATAAGTTAATCATAATTTTGACGATGACCATCGAGCTTAACAATTTTAATCGAATCGATTATCGTTTCATTCTCTCTTATGAGTCATTTAATTTAATTTTTTTTTTTCGATTGGTTTATAAGAATTATGTTTTTGACGAGTTTCTTCCATTTTTGGGAAACTGGTCTAAAAATCATTTCCGGAAACTGGTATAAGGAAACTGGTCTAATTTTTTTTAGATCAGTTTCCATTGTACCAGTTTCATTGGAGCCTTAAAAGTAACATAATTTACTAGTAAAAAAAAAAAAAAGGATACATACTATTTTCTATGTAAATTTTACATAAAACGATTAAGTTGCATCAATCTGATTGTTGATCAACCATTAACCAATTGTCATTTGTCAACGTAAAAATATTTACATTCAAATTTTAATATAAAAGGTGTTGCATGGTGAATGTGTAAACCTTTTTAAATGTTGTTAACATAAAATTTTTTACCGTGTACAGTAAATGGGAAGGAATTATTTACTTAACCTTCCCTTCCTTCCTTCCCCTTTCCCTCCCCCTCCCCCTTACCTAAACACGATAGCGTGTATGTGTACAATCCCCTGAACTGGGCATTTTTTTTAAAAAATTACTTGCTCATCAAAAAACGAAAAAAAAAGTACTTTGGCATCTGATTTTTAACTTCGTCAAAAATTTTCATTTACATCTCTAACCGCATCTTCCTAATCCCTAAAGCAACTTTCCTTATTTTATTAAAATCCTTTGGCAATTAAATAAACAGGCACAAAGCTGACAAACAACCACAAAAGAGGTTTAAATTCCAAAATGCTGACGGAAGTTGTTATGAACATCCTGACATCATTTTGCGGGCAGAGTTTACGATAATCCCGCTCATTATTTTAAACTTTAACACATGATTTTAAGAACAATGGGATGTTATCTCAAATTTTTTGTATTAAAAAAAAAAAAAAATCCATTCACTAATTTACCCGTAATAATGGCCAGCAGTCTAAAAAAAACGTGTATTTTCACTTAGGGAAACTTCGGGAGGTGGATTCATTCATTTCCTCTTACGTTTAGCTTATGGGGAATGGAAATTCGAACGGGAAACCAAATAATAAAATGTAAACATTTTGATAACAAATGCGTATAAACGTATCGGATGAATTGTTTTGACACGCCATTGTAAACAATGATGATCACAAGCTTAACATCTCATTCTCCTCTCTCAAAAATGAAAAAAAAAAGTAGTGAACTGCTGCTGAGGCTTGAAAATGAGCTTTTTAAAAAAAAAAAAAAAAAAAGGGAAAAGATTTAATCGCTTCTCTTCTCTTTTTCGAAATATTAGCTAATATTATGAAAAAAAAAAGTCGCAATTAGCGTCGTTTAGACGAGCCTTGTTTATACGCGGAGCTATATTTATAAATCAATCGGCGGGTGTAAAACAAAATATTTTGATTACTATTTTCGAGCGGAATGTTTGAAATTTTCAAGTAAAATAATGTTACTCTTGGTCAATGTCTGTTGTCACTGTCAAGTTCATAGTAAGTGTGAGAGGTTCTGTTTTGTATACTCTTGTACAAAAAGTACAAGCGGTTTTCACCGGTTTTTTCTTTTGGGAGATTTTTTTTTTTTTTTTTTGATGAAACGACTGCGACTTTTATGTAAAATGTTGCAGCTGGCCAAGAAAAAAAAAATTGAATGAGCCTCATTTTGAATGTTGTAGCGCTGGTAAAATTTAGAATTGAACTAAATATCAGTAATACTCTGAATATTTTTAAAAAATGTATTATGCTCTCAAAGCTAGAGATCTTAAAAGAGAGTAGCCATTCAGCCATTTCCGGTTTTTGGATAAATCTAAATTTCCGACTGTGGTGATCCTAAAAGAGATTAGCCATTTAGCCATTTCCGGTTTTTCGATAAATCTAAATGTCCGTCTTTAGAGATCCTAAAAGAGATTAGCCATTTCCGGTTTTTCGATAAATTTAAGTTTCCGACTGTGGAGATCCTAAAAGAGATAGACGGTATGCATATGACGTCATTTTAAGGGTAAGTGGTTGGTCCAGTTTCATAAGAAGTATTTAGCGTGACGTCACTGAAGGACAAACTTACATCAAGTCCTTCTGGGCAAAAATTTTTTTCAAGCAAATGCTTCTTCTTCTTCTTTTAGTAGGCTAAAAAAAAAAAAAAAAAAAAAAAAAAGAGCTTGTTTTTTCATCTACACTAACATCTTCTATGGGGTATCTACGGATGACGAAGCCCAGCTATCTGCCCATCGCTTTGGAGGTCGTCCTTGGGGTCGCTTCGCGATCGGTTGCTCATCCCTTGCTTTCTTAATGAGATGACCATCGGCTCTGCCAACATGCTCATTCCAGGCTTTCCTTCTCGCTTTTACAAATTTAGTAATGCCGGTGATATTGCATTCTCTTCGAATGTCGGTGTTCCGAACTCTATCTAATCTAGTTTTTCCTGCGATTGAACGTAGTACGCTCATTTCGGCTGTCGTCAATATTCTTTTCGTGTCTACGGTGTCTGCTCTTGTTTCAGCTGCATAAGTTAGTGTGGGTCTAACAACAGCCTTATAGATTCTGACCTTGCTTTCCGTTGACAGATGTTTATGCAAATGCTTAAGTTTAAAAATTATGACTACTCGCATTTAACTCGTATTTTTTATATTTATGCAATGCCGTGCAGTTAAATAATTTTCCGAGTTTAAATTATTTAATAAATTTAAATTTATTTGAATTGCCCATAAGAGCTCATGTAATCTAGGACGCATCATGTTAACAGGTTGCGGAATTAAACCTATACCCACTTTCTGGTCGCCATTTTTTTCCCCAAACGTGGATAAAGTTTATTAGCCATTCAGCCATTTCCGGATTTTTGATAAATCTAATTTCCGTCTGTAAAGTACAGCTAATGGCTAATCTCTAGCCATTCAGCCATTTCAGGTTTTTCAATAAATCTTAATTTCCATATCTTTAAAGATTTTAAAAGAGATTAGCCATTTAGCCATTTCCGGTTTTTCGATACATATAAATTTCCGTCTGTAGAGATTCTAAAAGAGATTATATTATTAGCCACATAGCCGTTTTCGGTTTTTCGATAAGTCTAAACAGACTGTAGAGATCCTAAAAGAGTTGAGCCATTCAGCCATTTCCGGTTTTGTGGTAAATCTAAATTTCCGACTGTAGAGATCCTAAAAGAGATTAGGCGTTCTCCCATTTCCGGTTTTTCAAAAAATCTTAATTTCCATATATGTAGAGATCTTACAAGAGTTAAACATTCTGCCGTTTCCAGTTTTTCGACACACATAAATTCCCGTCTGTAGAGATTCTAAAAGAGATAAGCCATTCAGCCATTTCCGGTTTTTCGATAAATCTAAACAGATTGTAGAGATTCTAAAACAGATCAGCCATTCAGCCATTTCCGGTTCTTCGATAATTCTAAATTTCCAACTGTAGAGTAGAGATCCTAAAAGAGATTAGCCATTTAGCCATTTCCGGTTTTTCGATAAATCCGAAAAATAAATTTCTGTCTGAAATATTAATTTTTTTAAGTTTACAAAAAGGTTCCTGACTGTTTATATTTACGTTCTTAATTTTCCAAAAAAAATTTTAATGGACCCATAATTTTCAGGAGAAAAATATCGAAGAACCGGAATTACAGGTATGGCTAATCTCTTTTAGGATCTCTACTGTAGAGATCCTAAAAGAAATCCCATTTCCGGTTTTTCGCTAAATGTAAATTTCCATCTGGAAAGATCTTAAAAGAGATTAGCTTTCCTGCCATTTCCGGTTTTTCGATAAATATAAATTTTCGTCTGTAGAGATTCTAAAACAGATCAGCCATTTCCGGTTTCTCAATAAATCTGCAAAATAAATCCACGATTGTAGATATCCTAAAAGAGATTAGTCATACATGTAATTCCAGTTCTTCGATACTCTCCTAAAAATTATTCGTCCCTTAGAAAGTTTTTTAGAAAAAGGAAAACGTAAATATAAACAAAGAGAAACCTCTATAAACTTCAAAAATTTAATGTTTCAGTCGGGGATTAATTTTTCAGATTTATCAAAAAACCGGAAATGACCGAACGGCTAATCTCTTTTAGGATCTTTAAAAGCAAGTTTTTACAGTGTTAAATTTCAAAACAACAAGTCGAAAATTTTTTAATTCAAACACGTAGCTAAACCCTATCGCTTCCCTTCAATCAAAAAATATTTTAAACTATGACAAGGAACACACTTAACCGCCTCTTTTAAGACGGTTTTCATTATTCCGACAAGGCGCCCTTTAAAATTTGTCAGCATCCCTGTTAACTAAAACGTTCAACCATAACACAGACATATCTGGTCTCAAATTTGATGTCTCATTTCCCCTGAGGAGCAGTTTCCCAGACTCCCTCCTTTTATCTAAAAACTTCCATGGCAGAGCTAGGCTTCTCCTAATCTTGGGTGGGTTGTTCGCGCTATTGAAAAGTCTTATCTTCTGCTTGTCATACTCCGACACGGAACTCATAAACCCAGTCTGACCCGAATAAAACCGTAAGAAATAAAAACGTTAAATCCGGATTTCTATGCCGAATCGCTTTCAGCTCGAAACGAAAAAAAAAAAAAAAGAGGTGTGATTTTAACTGAAAATTAAACATTTTTGGAAAATTTCGGAACGTGGCATGGGGACCTGGGGGTGTGGCTCAAAGGGGAAAAAAGCAAAATTAAAATGCTTCAATCACAAGAAAAAGAAACAAATACTTTTGGGGGGAATGCAAAGCGAAGACTTTTCGAAAAATAATTTAAAACGATTCATTCGATAGAGTAAAATGAAAATGATTTTTAAAAGGCGTTTGAAATTTTAATAATCACATGAATGCCCTAAAGCAAACTGAGATTCGGTACGGATTTAATAATTAACGGTGTATATGAATACATTTGCATTTCGGTTATTTAAATGCACACCGTTTTAAATTTATTCGGTTAAAACAAAATTTTAAACAGTAGTGAGGCAAAAAAATGAATTTAAAAAAAAAAAAAATGTTTGCTTGTGAATTCTCCTTGTGTCATAGAGGTCAGAGGAGGTAATCTCGTAAAAACCCCGCCTAGAGATTTTTACAGGGTTGCAAAGCCTGTAGTGGATTTTTGACGAAACGAGCATCTCGGCATCGTAATCTAAGATTTTAAACCTCCGAAATCGAGGAATCAAAAATTTTTGAGCAAAAAAATGAAAATGAAAAAAATTGTAATTATAAAAATGAGCCGATTCTAAAATCCAGGAGCTTAACCCTTTGCTTACCGATGGCCCTCCAGGAGGGCCATTCGCGAAAATGGCGTTCCTTACCAATGGCCCTCTACGGGGGCCATTTAGTTAAAAAATTTATATTTCCGATAATTGCTAGTTCAGGGGGCTAAAAATTTTTGTACTTATGTAAACTAAGTCGAGGATTTCGAATATGAAGCCAGAATTTCGCTACAACCAAAATTCAAGATGGCGAGCGACTAACTACATTGGATACTTAAAAACTCGTTCAATTAACATGCTAAAAATCTTATAAAATAATTATTTGCGATAATAAAACCAATCTGACATTCTCAATAATACAAGTATTGTCAACCAAGAAGATTTCGCTGAAACCTGGCTTGATTTTCCCCCTATATTTAGTTTATGAAGGGATAAGTAGACGAGTTAATACCTGAAAACCTTTTTTTTTTTTTTTAAAGGGAAAGTGATGTCCATCAAAGAGTGAATAACAATAGGAATGTTCCCGGCGGGGTTGGGTCGTTTGAAAACATCTTTAAAAAAAATAGTAACATCTATGTTAAGCTTATGGCACAAAAATCCATTTTTCAATAAATGTTTATTTTATTTATTTTTTTTTTTTCAAAAAAAAAATTTAAAAATTGTATTTTTTTTTCTTTTTTTCAAAAAAGGCTTAATTTTCAAAAAATAATATCAGATTTGAAATCCGGGCCCTCCAAAACTCCCAGATTGAAATTTTATTTCATTAGTAACCTTTGAATTATTCCAAACGACGATCGTATTTCATTCCGTATTCATGTAATGCGGGTTGCCTAAATTCGATTTTGCAAGAGACATTATGATAAGAATTTTTTTTTTTTACATTATATTAAGCATATTGGTACGTATAAACCCCCAAAACAAAATTCGGTAAGATGGTGCTTTTTTCAAAGTCAAAAGCAAAGGGTAACAACAATTTTCAACTTAAGGGAGTCATCTTGGGGGGAAAAATCCAGGGGGAGACAAAAATGCTGTGCCTATGCATAAACATAGCAGAAAAAAATTTTCATGCTCTTTGAATACGCTGTCTACTGCACAGACACATATACTAGACCGGGCATCCTGTACAAAAAAGCTTCCCTAACATGTCTTTTGTGTTTTAAAATCTAGGAGAAAACAGAAACGGTAAAATGGCGTACAGGAGGTAAACAATAGAAAATTGATTTATAAATGAATTTCACATTTTAACTTCTTTTACTCAAGAAATGCGCTTATTATAATATGTGGGAAACAAAAAACAAAATTGATCACCTTAAAGCATTTAAAGATTTAATAACAAGAATTTTTTAAAGATTTCCAGAAGCTTTTGCGGGACTTAAAAAAACCTCGTTCTTTTCTTTACGGTTAACAGTATTTATAATCAATAAACGAAATTTTAAGAGAAAACGTTCTGTATTTTCCTATTTTGAGGTAAATGATGTAATTGCTTGCAACTTCTTTATACATTAACAATGTAACTTCCTTATACAATAAACTTTTTGTTTACCACTGCAACCATACGCTCTTTTCCTCTAGATTTAAAAAAAAAAAAAATGACATCCTAGCCCAGGTGTTCTTTTCAAATTAAATATCAGCCTAAGATTTAAGTGTTATCATGACAATATTAATATGATATAAATTGTATAATACAATGTTATTGATCAGACATCACAATGATTTAAAATAAAGAATTCGCACTGTAAAAAGGTTTATATCATAATGATATTAGAGTGACATTAGTTTTTTGAAAATTAAAAAAAAAAAAGTCGCCACTGAGACTAGAACCCACTCCGTATAGATTTCTATTGTCACAACTCCTTCACCTTACCATCTTCACCACTCCTTAAGTTACAAAAACGGTTGATAATTTGATTATTTAAGCCCACAACGATGGACTTAGAATTTTTTTGACTGTTTTATTCTTATCACTTTTTCAAGCGGAAGAACAAAAAATTTCAAAAAACGAAGGGCAGAACAGCCAAAGCTCTTGAATCGTAGATTACGATTTTGCCTATATTCTTGTCCCCATTTCAGGTATAAGGTGCGAAAATTCCAAAAAACGTAAAGTATAACTTCTAAAAAAAATTTTCAAAGAAACTTCACAAAACTTAGTGATGTTACCGCAATATCAGGCTCACTTCAGACCGTTATTATTCTATTTTGTGAAATCAAATTTTTTTTTTTTGCAAGTTAAAACATCTATTACTGTCATTATTATATTAAGTGAATATTTGACCGATATATGTTTAATATAAGTCAACGATCTGACATTGGTTTGATGTTAGTCTTACATAAAGTTAATATCAGACTGATCACATTTTTTTAGAACACCTGGGAGGGACTCGGCTCCCATTAGGATGCCTAGTCTAGTATATACGGTATGTCTATGGTCTATTATGTTGATTGAGGACTATTGATAAACACAAAAGAATGTTGTTGATGTCGTAGCGGCTCCATGGTGTAATGGTTAACGCACTGAAATCAGTGTTACTGTCACGGTAAGACCGTGGTTACAGTATGTCCCCCTCAGTGATCCAAGTTCGAATCTTGGTGGAGCCAATTTTTTTTTTTTTTTTTTTGGAGCGCGAAGCAAACCGAGCATGGACAGCTAGTACCTATTTTTATAATAAAGTTATAAAAATTTATAACTTTTGGAGTTATAATTATAAGTTTTTAAAACCAGCCAAAACGTTATAGGATTACTCACTTTTTGTTGGGTAATCATTAACTAATTTCTTGGCAAATATACTCCCCCATCCAAGTTTTAGGGGTTCATATAGTGTTCTTTAAAATTCGCCGCCTCTAGCCTCTCCCTATGGTTACAGGCATGAAAACGGTGTCTTACAACGAGGATATGGTCTCGTCTCTCAATGAATTCAAATATTTTACATCTGTCCTCTATTTTTCAAAAAACTTCATAACTTCGAACGTGGCTACACATTATTCCACGGAAAATGATGAATATAAAAAAGCTTCAAATCGTCCCTACCCGAATTTCCTTCGGGGGTAAAAAGGTGATTCGTGAAATATTTTGCATATAAAATCTCCACTTCTATCGGAATTCAGTTAAAGCGATACGTGATGAAAATGATAATCCTTCAGCTTGAGTTCTCCTGTGTAATTTTTTTCTATTTTATTGTATTTTAAAATTGAAACAAAGAGGTTTCAGTTTCATTTAGTTTGCGATTGTTTCCGGGATGGTCTCTGAGCCACCCCTTAACCACCGCCCTTTACCCTCGATATCCCTTAACCTGTTGCCGCACTCACTCCCGGTATGGAGCTCATCGCAAAACCCCACGTCCGTGAACGGGACAATATAGAATGTAGGTTAAATTATTGCCTTTTCCATTTTTTTTTTTCCTCAGGATCAAGCGGGAGAAAAACACGGGTTTATTTTTTTTTTTTTTGCTTCCGGGAAAATTAAATTGGGCTCGAAAAATCGATTCGTTTTAAGACGCATCGTCCATGCGTATAATACAAGCAAATGTCTATAGATTAACGAAAACAAAAATATAGAACTTTTATTGCACCAGTATTGAAGAATTCCAGATTTATTTTAAAAATTTAAACGTCAAAAAGACGTCACCAGGCACGATCACATTCCGGGACGATTTTACGAAATGACGTGAAAATGAAGTTGAAAATGATTTTGGTAATTTAATTTATGAATAATATTCAGAATCTTTTCCATAAAACTGAGTGAAATTTTATTTTCCTACCCTGGCGTGAGAGCAACCCCCACACTCCTGAAACCGACATAATTATTCCATAAGAATTTTTTTTTCCGATTGCCTTATTATCTCATTATTATTTTTTATTAAATGCAATAAATCGATTACCGTTTTTTGCTATAAATAGACACAAGATTACCGTTTATTGCAGAAAACAGAAGAGTTATAACAATTCCGTTTCATCAAATCTTTGAAAGGGGCGACTTCTGCTCTGAGTTAGATATTTTCTGTCTCTTTTTAACACCATACGATTAGAAGGAGATAAGACGTGCTGAGGAACCGAACGAATAGACTCGGTCACCCTTTGAATCACTAGTCTAAATATACACAGTCTTTATTATGTAAGACAACTTATAAACAAAAAAGAATGATGTTGACGTCGTAGCGGCTCCATGGTGTAATGGTAAACACGCTGAATATCGAAATGATTCTTTCCAGTGATCCAAGTTCAAATCTTGGTGGAGCCAATTTTTTTTTTTTTTTCTTTCTCTCTTCCAATAATTATTTATTTATTTTAGAGATGATTTATGACTATCTTTATTTATTTATTTATTTATTTATTTATTTTTTTTTTTTACTGTTTTTACTGTTGTTCTACTTTATTCTAATTTGTTATTTTATTTTTAATTTTAATTTTATTTGATCTATTTGGAACCAAATTCTGTTGATCAATATAATCACTTAATGACCTTCGCTCGCAACAAAACCGGCGAATAAACCTAAGGTATTTTTTTTTTTTTTCAGAGAAGAAAACACAGATCTCCCTCTCGACCCTCCTTGATTATTTCTGATTTCACCTTTCTTTGACATCCAAAAAAAAAAAAAAATTCCTGAAAAATCCTTAAAAAAATATACCACTCACGGATTTTACGTAGGGTCTCCAATCCCGGTCGGTTTTTTTAAATCCCGGGATTTCGGGATTGCTTAAAGGCAATGTTTAACTTATGGGTTAGTAATTTCAGTCGAATTTTATTTTTTCCTAAAAAAGCAACCGACAGTTTTAAGTTAACGGCTTTATAAATATTCTTTTCCTAGAAGAATAAGCAACAAAAATCATAATTCCCTTTTTCTAGCGTCGCTGACCTAAGAAGATCCGGGAAAATTCTGACCTGGTAAAAAATCCCGAGATTCGGGGATCCGGGGCTGAGTGTATTAATTTCGGGATTACTAAATTATTATCATTGAGCCACTACCTCAGGATCAGTAACCTAATCAAAACTGGTAAATGGTTATTATACAAGAACCAATTAAATAAAAAGCAGCAGTAAAAAAAAAAAAAAAAAAAAAAAAAAAAAAAAAAAAAATTATAAAGCTGAATTTTAAGTTGCGAAAAAAAAGGGAAAAATAAAAATAAAAATTAAAAGCAACTTTTAACTCTCTAAAATTGCTGTATTTAGACCAAACGACAACTATTTTTAAGAATAGTAACCAAAAAATAAAAAAAATAAAAAAAATTGGATTTTTAAAGTCAATTTTGAAGTTTGGCTTGAAATATGGTTAAAAACAAAATTGGTTCCTAACTTTATTAATAATTGATTGTAAAATCCAATAAATAACGGGATTTCGGGATCCCAACTCCCGGGATTGGAAACCCTAATTTTAAGGAAACAATCGAAAAAAATCAAAAGATACTTGGCCCACCCTACATTTTCAAAAATAAAAATAATAATGCATTTCACGAACCATTTTTAACCACGTGATTATAAACACCCAGCTGACAGGAGAAAACGCTGTATATTTTAATATTCCAACTGAAATGAAAATTTCCCGACTAAAATTATTATCACCGTTAAAAAGGAAAATGCATTTTCTTTGTAGTTTTGAAAAAAAAAAAAAAAAAAAAAAAAAATCATAAATTGCAGACTGTTTTATTTTCTCTTTTCGGAATTTTTTTCCCTTCGAATTTTTTTTTTCTCACACCAAAAACCTTAAAACATCGGAGCCCAGGCCAAGGGTATTTAATCATTTTTCAAAGCCAACGATGGAAGAGGAAAGTAACATAAAATCAATACCTTAAAAACGGATTGCCGGGATATTAATACCCCTTTTTACATCGGATTCGAAAAAAAAAAGAAAAAAAAAACCGTCTGCTCTCTGAAGAAACGAAAAACTCAATTTTGAAATCAATTAAACTTATGAAACTAAAATCGGGATAAAACAGATGGGAGTTAATGGAGATGAAGCAATCGATCATTTCGTGACGTCATAATTACGAAGTCTTATTTGACGTATTTTCATAGCTATACCTGCAACTTGAAAAATGACCAAAAATGACAAATATCAAATAAAATCGATATCGAAAAAAAAAAGCAGACCGATAAGATTGTCGATTCCCTGACGTTTCTCGTTTTTCACAAAGGAGATTAGGCGGTCCGAGGGTTTTTTATTTTTATGGCGGAGTATGCTTAAGCTGATCGATTTACGTTTAACTATCAAATCGGCATTATTAATAGCTTTTCTACGATTATAATCTGAAACGATGGCTCACGCATTGGGGTTTGCTGAATCCGGTTATTACAAATCGACTCATCGTTCTTTTTTTTTGTTAAGTCCATAAAAACTATGTCTATTTATCAAGTCGTTTGATTAAGTAGCCTTTTGGAAGACGGTTAGACAGGTTAAGGCAGGATGAGGCAAGTTAAAACAGGTTAGGACAAGATAAGACAAGTTGAGACAGGCTATAACAGGTTAAGACAGGATAAGACAATTTAAGAAAGTATAAGGCAGGTTAAGACGAGATAATACAAGTTAAGACTTGTTCTAAAGACAGGTTAGAATACGATATAAGTCCGACGGAAGTTGGAATACTTTGGTCATTTTCTTAGAGGACCTAAATCTGTATAAGCTTCTCAAGACGATCAATCAGGGACATATCGAAGGAAAAAGGAGAATAGGCGTGAAAAATCTAACGTGGCTGCGTAATTTAAGAGCTTGGACCGGTTCAAGCGTCGAGGAGCTCTTCAGGATTGCCCCCCATAGAGACGAATATAAAAGTCTCATTGATGGTCACCTACGCCAGGACACAGGTACGGCACTGTAAGAAGAAGATAAGTCCGATTTTACTTCTAAAAACACCCTAACAGGCTGTCAGAACCAAATCAATTTACGGATCTTTGGACAAGATTTCCCAGATAGCAAAGTCTATCCAGTCCCAAAGTCTATCCAGTCCTATCCAGTCCTCAGGACATCATGAAGATATTTATTGGACGTCCATTAGATTTACCTATGTCCGCATTGATCCAAAGTGTCCTTAAAACATCGTATGGGTATCCCATGGATTTGGATGTGCTGTGGATATCTAGCGGACGATCAATAGAATGTCCAATGGATTGAAAATGCTATCTGGGTTGACTCAAAAGATGCAAAACACTGGCACCGACACTTGCAATTGGCATGCTTCAATTGCACCTATACTACAAGCAGTATCGGAATGTCGGTTGGGTCTCCACCGCTAGGCAGTTGAGCAATTAACACAAGTGTCAGCTCTACTAGTGTAAAGAGCAATTTGGTGCAAGTAATAGTGCCTACTGTTCAATTAACAGAATCAGTTAAGCTGCCAGAAATGACAATTGTGTAGCTAATACAGGAGCATAATCTTGAAACGTCTGAATATCAATTGCGAAATCGCTAGAATCTAAGAATAGTTCATAAACCGAAAATACCAGTTGCTCTACCAACAAAGTTGTAAAGCTGACAATGACAGAATGTAGACACTGATGTGCATGACCTTTACTGCTGGCTGTGCAACTATTTATCAGTAAGCATATATCGACTAGCATATATCTAGCATCAGTTGTGCTTTTGAAAGTGCCACTCGTTCAATTACAAGCGACAAATTCCGTCAAGCCGATAATTACCCACAAGTTCCCTGAATAGTGTCCTTATCAACTCCAGAATACACCCATAAAGAGGTACTTAAAGTACATAATACCTACACTTAAACAGGGGTGTTTCCAACAAGTAGCAGCATAGAAACTTATTGACAACCTTTTTACTTTATTTCCGTATGTTGCGCAACATGGTTTCATCGTGAAATTGCGGCCTAAGACAGACTTCAAAGGCCTAACGTTCTTAGAATTCTTATTGCGGAATGCAAGCATTTGGATATCCATACGATCCCATCATAGACACCTAAACCATACCGTATAACTCAAAGGATATCATTCATGCAAAAATTGGATTTTCTAACTAGAAACGAAAGGCATTTAACAACAGAAATAAAAATTAATAATGAAATATAATTTCAAGAGGCGTGTCGGTCACACCATTCGGACACGTGTACGATGAGTAATGGCATTGCACGTAAATCTTCAATTTTGCCACACGTAATTTCCTATATCCATAACCATGTAACACTCTTGTCAACAGTTCAACGTCATGTCAACATTTTTACATGTAAAAGCTAAAATCAACTTCCCCACCAATACCATCGGAAAAAAAGAAGAAAATAATAATACATTTTGTCATAAATATGTTTCTCTTTTTTTTCAAAAATTTAATTTCGGTTTAAGCTCCCCGAGGCTGAATTTACTTTTTTCTTTTCCCTTTTTTTTCCTCCCCTTCAATAGAAAAAAAAATAAGACTTCAGGAATCGAAAAAAATCATGTGGTTTTGAAAGAAAAACATCATGGAGCGTTACGTTTTTAATTTTTTTTCTTCTTTATTTTACAAAAGCAAAAAAAAAAAAAAAAAAAAAAAAAAGTCATAATACGGAGCTCTTCACCCTCAGGATTTCAAGAAAAGAAAATCAAACTGGAACCATTAAAACTGTGTAAAATAATGCGGTCTTATAAAGAAAAAAAAGAAAAAAAAAAAAAAAAGATTCTTGAAAATTGTGTTTTCAAGACAGAGCTTTTGTTATCTTTTTCATTCAGAAGAAAAAAAAAATCTTTTTAAGAGATTTCGGAATAAATTTTAAATAAATCAAAATAACATGGATATACGTCGTTATGACACTGAACCCCCATGAATAAGGTCCAGGAAAACTTAGATATGCAGCATTACCACATGAAGCGAGTACTTTTCGCCGATGATATTATTTAATCAAGGGAAAATTTCCTTTTCTTTTATTTAAAAAAAGAAGCTCTCTCTTCATTTTGCTTTCTTGCATTGTTTTTCTTCTTCATTCCTGGAAAACATTTTACGGGGCTTTTTGGTATAGGATCTTTTTATGAGTTTCGAACTCGTTTAATTCTGTTGTTTTTACGATGTAACGGCCATCGCTAGGTTTTCGAGTCTATAAAAACATTCTCCTTACCGTGTTAATATTAATTTGAAAGCTATAACAAATGTTCTAAGCGGCGGGTTTTCGTTATTAAGCAACCAAAATTTTTAATAAAATGCAGAGTTTTCGGAAAAAATCGAACAAATAATTTTTCTCCGCCTGGGAATTCCAGTTTTTCTTTTTACTCTTCTGCTTCTTTTTTTTTCGAAGTTTTTAAAAATCCTGACTTTCTATTGATAGTATATCTCACTACTAGAATCTAAAGTGAGACTTTTAAAGTCCGAGATAGATTTCGCAGTGCCGACAGCTACGAGCTGCGGAAAACGGTCGAGAGCTCAAAATGCCAAGATTTAGATTCGTAGCTGTGAAAAAGTTTTAATTTTCAAATGCAGTGATCATTTGGTGGCCCGTAGCCTAGTTCATAGCGCGCTCGACTCTCAATCATGAGATGCGACGCGTCGTGCTTCTATCCTAGTTAACAGCTACTAGGAATTTTTCTCAGGTCAAAACTAGTGCGCTAGTAAGAAAATCAACGGTCACCACCCCTCGGAAGGCAATGGCAAACCACCGAGCGGTAACTGCCTAGTAAAATCTCTCAAAAATAGCCGTTCGGAACCGGCGTTAAACTGTAGGTCACATATGCCTGTGAGCGCACGCACAGGTGTATGTGAGAGATCATCACGCTCGTAATCGAGTAAAGGACTAAAAAGAAGAAGAAGAAGTGATCATTTAAAGCTGTTTGCATTATCCCAGACAGCATTTTCAATTCATTGGACATCCAGTGGATGGTCCATTAGATTGTCCATTAGATATCCACAGGATATTCAAATCCGTACGATATCCATAGGACGTCCAAAGGACGCTTTCTGGATCAGTGCGGACATAGGTAAAGGTAAATCCAACGAAAGTTGGATTTAGCCCATTAAATATTCTTATGACGTCCTCGGGGCTGGATAGACTTTGCTATCAGGGTCAATACCTGACTGTAGAGCAAAAACTAGCAATCGTACAGCTTTTGTCTGAGATGCATAGTTTTTTAAGCCAAGCAAGTCACAGCAGTACGATTTCAGCCCTAGAAAAACTAGAAATAACATCATTACTTAATGCGGTTAATGGCTATTCATCATGCAATTGTTTGCAAACTACATTCTGTTGATCAGGATTGAACAAATTGACCTCACGTTTGATATGAAAACAATAGATAGACTGTTCATAATTAAGATTAGATCGAAAAACAATTTAAGAACTGTTATGGTTATTTTTAAAATTAAAACAGGAACTGTTGATTTTAATAAAAACCTATTCAAATCTTTTATCTGATTTGGTAATGTCATTTTTCGTTTTTAAACCATTCCCTAATTGCAGTAAGACTCTATGCTGTTATTCGAATACTATTCAGCACAGTTTCAACCACCCAGATAGCAAAGTCTCTTCAGTCCCGAGGACGTCTTCAGGACATCATGAGGATATTATTGGATGTTCGTTGGACTTAATTATGTCCACTGATCCAAAAAGCGTTTATTGGACGTCCTACGGATATCCCGTACCTTTCGATATCCTGTGGATATCTAACGGACAATCCATAGGGTGTCCAATACAGTAGATTGGAAATGATACTGGGGTCATTCTCAAAAAAACGTACCATGTCGGTAGGGCAAATAATGTCACATAACGATCAAAATAAGAGCTTAAAAATAATTATTTCAATCCTGGAAGAAGAGTATATCTTTTTTAACATATAACACAAGATTCTACTGTATAAAATATTTATTTTACTTGTTTGTTTTTAAATTTGATAGTTGGTGTTTTTGATGATATTTGACGATATTTATAGCAAAATGTTATAAATTTAAATATATAATAATAATAATAATAAAAAACGTAAGGCTAAGCTTAAAAGCATGTCCGTAGGACAAATTAACATAGGAACTAATAGGCGTATTTTTTCTTTCGCTGTTAGCCTCTAGTAAATATAATATAAATAAATAAAATAATTAAATAAGGAATAATTTTGAAAAAAAAAATGACTTTATAACAATTATTTTTTGTTCGGAATAGAATTTGTTTTTAACTGAGCTTAAGGTGTAATATCAGCCACTTGTGAGTCAAATCAGGTCCTTGGAAAATAAAAATTAAATTCACCCGTTAAGCAAAATCTTAGTTAAAAATTAATTTAAGACTTTTCCTTTTTTTAATAACTAGTATAATTTATGAACTATGCTGGAGGCTGGGTCGTGAAGTTTATTAATTATTATTATTATTATATATTATATTGCATTAAAAAGTGGGCTATTCTAACAGCTTGGTAGCCAATTATAAGAATAGCCAATGTTACAATTAATCCAAAAATATTACAGCATATTACAACAAAATAAAATAAAATAAAATAAAATAAAATAAAATAAAAAATAAAAAAAATAAAGTAAAGAAGTAGATAAAAATAAAGTAAAATAAAATAATGAAATTAATAAAATTTTATAAAGCTATTAAAGTTCTAAACACATTTCAGAAAAAATGAGTGAACCGTTTTCTTGAAGACGGTTAAAGACATGTGAAACAGGTCTAAACTCATTATTTCGCTATATTCGTTATACAGTCGAGAAAGTTTAGCCGAGGTGGAAAAATTAGCGAAAGGTGGATCGAAAAGTACTTTATTTCTAGTTTGCCTGACCGGGATTCTGAAATTGAATGATGAGACGAGGAGAGGGCAGTCGACAGAGTTGTTGAAAATACGGTGGAGAAAAACTAGATCTGCTAAATCTCGACGGTGTTCTAGAGGCAGAAGGCTAAACTCTCTTAACATGTCAACTGAGTGAACCGGATGATGACTGTAGTGGGGATAGACACCATGTTTCCGGAAATAAATATAACGTAAGAAACGCCTATGGAATTAACTAATTAATAAAACGGCCCACGATTAGGTTGAAAATTCTTTTATTGGAGCCTGATGGCCATTTCGGTTTTTAAACCATCATCAGAGGCATTCTACAACAAGAAACGAAAAGATCAATAAAACGGTAAATTATAAGATTAAAAACAAATGAAACAGATCGGTATATAAAAAACGACATTTTTTAACAATCACAAGAATTAAATTAAACAAATTAAACAAATAAATCAGAAATACCTTGTCGGAAATTAAAGTAAAAAATTCGCCTAGTCATTGCGAATAAACAAAACAGACGTGTCAAAAGAAATTTTGACACGTCTGTTTTGTCCGTCTTGCCTCGGTACCGTTGATCCCCCAAAGATTTTATAAAGAAAAAGAATTTTTAAGATCCACAGCTTTTACCCATGGTTACAATCCGAAAATAATTAATGAACTTATTAACAAAAAATTATCGAAACAAAGCTTTAACATTCAGAATTTTACTAATCTGACTCCGATTAACGATAAGAAAATAAGAGTTGTCCCCTTTAATTTTGAACTCTGTAAGGGCTTAGACAAGGTCTTTAGGAGTGCAGGTTTGGATTTATCTTTTAAACCGACCAACACTCTCAGACAATGTTTGGGTTCACCTAAGGACAAGATTGAATTGAAACTCTTCTACAGTCTTTGATATTGCGATAAATTCAAATATTAGATAACGCGCGAGCTTAAAGTTGTCGTGATAGAGTATTTCCAATCACGTGACCGGATATAGTTTTTTTTACGCGCCAGATTTGCTGGGGGACAACCAAAGTATAAACAGTATACGAATAACAAGATAAATGAATTATTTTTACGTTTTATACTAATTTTTATTATTAAATTTGATATATATATAAAAGTTAAATCAAAATGGTGTATTTTAGGAATGGGAAATTAGGAAATGGATGATGTACAGAAGAGATACAATGAAAAATACAAATAAAAAAGCTGGGAATTAAAATTAGTTCGCTTATTACTCTCTTTAACTTCAAAACGTTATTTATTGGTAATTTTAAAAAAGATTCAGAAAGATTTAATTTTCTTCAGGTTTTATGTATTTAATTACATTGATACGGCTAAATGACCTAGGATGTTGACAAGCAAAAAAAAAAAAAAAATGTAATGTAATGTAATGTAATGCAATATATTGGAAGCAAATTAGTAATAAAATTTTTTATGCCTAGCTTTAAAGGGGCCCGTAGCCAAGGGGGGGAACGCCCCCCCCCCCCTGGGCTGACTCGGTGCCTCCCCCTGGAGTGAACTGGCTAAACATGACAGGTAGAGGGAATGAAGGCCTATTGCCCTCTTAACAAGCTCAATTGTCCCCCCTGGCTCTTCGTTCTGACTACGGGCCCGCTGCTCAGACAAAGTGGATCCTGGAATCCAGGTGGATTCTACCGTGGAAAAATTTTGGATGTTCCACCAGTATTCTACCTGGATTTTAAGACTTTTTCCACCACATTTCCACTACTTTTTGTGAAAAATGGTGGAAAAGTGGTAAAAAAAGTGGTGGAAAAACATAAACCTGGAAAAATGGTGGAAAAAGTCTTAAAATCCAGGTGGAATACTTTTGGATCCATCGTGGATCCACCGTGGATCCACCAAAAAATTCCACGTGGAATCCACCATTAATCCACAGAATTTTTTTGTCTGGGTGTTATATTGTGTTACTGTTGCTTATCTTTTACATTCTTTTTTTTTTTTAATACTTAATGTTCCTTTCAGTATTAAGAATAATTTCTCAAATTTTTTTTAGCAAATTTATTGTTTATATTTTATGCTTTTCGAACTAATTATTACGATTTCTTGGTACTGACAGTCGTGATAAAAATCTTCAAATTACGGGCCCGTTGCCAGAACGGGTAATTGGGGCTCAAAGCCCCAATTACCCGCTCCACATGAATCCTGACATATGAGCTATTTTCTGGTCCCTTCCCGATGGTCAAATGGTATTCGGAAAAATCTTTTCCTCTTCTATTTGCACATCTAAATACAGCGCAAACAGAAGGCATTTTTTTTACTTCTATTCTATATTAATTTCCACAAAATATTCGGGAAATATAATACAGTTCTATAATGAAAATATAATCCTAATTCTATTAATTTCGATTTTAACCCGTATTCAGGTTCATAATCAACTTATCATGTTAATAAAAAAAAAAAATTGCATTCTGACATATTGCATTACGTGCATTATATTATTTGCTTGTCCCCCAGACGCCATATTTAAAGGATTCGCGCCGTGCGGCGCCATGTTATGACGTATAATGGAAATGCTCTATTTATTAACTGTTAATTTCTACGATTGTGCGAATTTCTTTTGACACGTCTGTTTTGTTTATTCTCAATGACTAGGCGAATTTTTTACTTTAATTTCCGACAAGGTATTTCTGATTTATTTGTTCAATTTGTTTCATTTAATTCTTGTGATTGTTAAAAAAATGTCGTTTTTTATATACCGATCTGTTTCATTTGTTTTTAATCTTATAATTTACCGTTTTATTGATCTTTTCGTTTCTTGTTGTAGAATGCCTCTGATGATGGTTTAAAATCCGAAATGGCCATTAGGCTCCAATAAAAGAATTTTCAACCTAATTGTGGGCCGTTTTATTAATTAATTAATTCCATTAATAGTATAATTCATTTATTTATATATGTATACGTTTACAATTTTTCGATATAAGATGCTTTGTTTGTAAACGTTTTGCTATTTTCTTATTTTCCGTTTTGTTACCAACCTAAAAACTGTTTTTAAAAGGATGCTCAGTTGAGTATCTTATGTCGAAAAATTGTAAACGTAAATATAAATAAATAAATTATACTAGTTATTAAAAAAAGGAAAAGTCTTAAATTAATTTTTATAACTAAGATAAATTTACTTAACGGGTGAATTTAATTTTTATTTTCCAAGGATCTGATTTGACTCACAAGTGGCTGATATTCCACCTTAAAATGAATGAATTTACCGAATATTTTTTTTTCTGACTTTTTTGTTCGTGACATATACGGCAAATCATCTTAAAAACATAAAAGTACGATTTTTTCAGAATGACCCACTGGGAAGTCGTCGCAATGTGAGACAAAAGAAATTAAATCATTTACATTTTGGTCACTATCAGGATCTTATCTCGTTTCCCGCGGGTTTTATCGATAAGCCAGGAAAAAAATACTGTTATTTTATTATAACCTCTTTAAATTTATTTCGTGGTTTTCATTGCAAGGAACTAACATTGATAAGAGGTATTGAAACGTTTTCGAAAGAGTACATTTAATTTCGTTTTCATAGTGCAAGCATTTTCTAGTTCTAGTTAACTTACGGCTTGCATTAATTTGGTAAGTTTTTTTTACAACTAAAATATTTAGTACCTTCTTCTGCTGATCGAAATATCCCAGTGGGATAACAAAGCCATCGTGGCAGCCCAGAAGTGACCAATGGCTAGGGGTGGACACAGGAACGGGGTTTTCCCGTCCCGTCCCGGGACTGACGGTTTAACAACGGGACGGGATTCGAGACGGGACAGACATTTTTCGGGACGGGACGGGTCGGGCCACATAGAATCCCGAATCCCGAATTTTTCTTTTTTTTTTTTCTTTTTCGATAGGAGTTTTTGGTCTGGTGTAAATACTTTTTTTTTCTTTTGGAAGTAGTGAAGAAAAAATTCCTTTTGTTCTGCAGGTACATGTGGTTCGTTTTAAAATACTTTACTGGATGGGTTTGTCTGTATATATTATAACCTTTTTTATTTGTAGCAAAAGTAGGACTTTTTCCTGTATTTTTTAAAGGATACCGTTTCATTTGTAATATTACTTTACAACCCACTTTTTCTTTTCTTTCTTGTTCTTTTTTTTTTTTTTTTTTTTTTTCATTTTACTTTTTTTTAATTCTGAGAATCGCAAACGGTAGATGTTGTAAATATGTAAATATGTCTATCGTGTGTTCAACTTTTATTCTAGTCAAAAGGTTTTTTTTTCCTACAAAAAATTGTCAAAATTCAAATGATTGCCTTTATTTAAAAAAAATTGATTATTTTCATTTAAATGCTACCTTTCCATTTTTGTATTTTAAATAGCTAACTTTCCGTGGTCACAGTAAATAACGTAAAAAAAAAAAAAAAAAAAAAAAAATAGACGTTTCATTCTAAGAAAAAAAAGCATTAACATTTTCGAGATTTTCGGGATGGGACTAGACGACACGGGATTTCCCGGGTCGGGACGGGATTCGGGACGGGACAGTTGTAGTAATTTCGGGACGGGATCCTCGACGGGACGGGAAATCTGAAAATCCCGTCCGGTCCCATCCCGCGTCCACCCCTACAACGGCCATCAAAGCTCTTGCAAATTAAGTGATGTGTATCAATTTTCCATTTTTTAATATATTTCAGATACTCAATTTGCCGTTCTAATAAAATTTTATACTTGTCTTAAAAAATCTTAGGCCACAATGTCACGATGAAACATGTTGCTGAACATGTTGCAACATCAGAAACATGTTGCTAACATTTTTATTGTTCATTTTCCAATGTTGCGCAACATGTTTCATCAAGGATGAAGTGTTCTCTAAATACAATATAAGTTCTGTGATACAAGTTCAAACATTATAAATAATTTTTAATTTTATTTTCGACCCAAATTGATAATCTTTATTGCATTTTTAACGGGATATGGATCTTTTTATAAGCAAATCACGATTAGAAGTTCGTGAACTTAGTAAGCTAAACATAGGAAATCAGTTGAAAGTTAAATCGAAGTGGCGAAAGATGGAATTGAACCATCGACTTTTCGTTTTCATGACGACTGCTCTACCACTAAGCTACTTCGACAATCGATTCAACCTTCAACTGATATGGTACTTGAATGGAAAAGCACGCAGTATACGAAATTAAGATGTTAACGGAGAAATTTTTATTTATCCATTTCAGTCGGCCATAAATCTAGGCTATCATGAAATCTCAAATAGTTGCAGAAATCATAGAAATCTCAAAATTTGAGATTTCATGATAGCCTAGATTTATGGCCGACTGAAATGGATAAATAAAAATTTCTCCGTTAACATCTTAATTTCGTATACTGCGTGCTTTTCCATTCAAGTACCATATCAGTTGAAGGTTGAATCGATTGTCGAAGTAGCTTAATGGTAGAGCAGTCGTCATGAAAACGAAAGGTCGATGGTTCAATCCCATCTTTCGCCACTTCGATTTAACTTTTCAACTGATTTCCTATGTTTAGCTTACTAAGTTTACGAACTTTTAATCGTGATTTGCTTATAAAAAGATGCATATCCCGTTAAAAATGCAATAAAGATTATAAATAATGTTTCATTCCATGCAATATTTAATTGCAGTTATCAAATCGCTTAGCTAGCAAATTCAACCATATTAGATCATCATTGTTAAGCCACCAGCAACATGTCTGAAAAATATGGAACAGTTTCTAATTCCGAATTCGACAACTACTCGCGAGTTCAAATGCTTTTACATAAAAGCAGTGAAATTTTGCGTCATTTGTTCGTCATGAAATGGAATTCCACAGCTGGGAAAACGAAATGGGAAGACACTGATACGAATCGTAAAGACTTTGTCGGAGGACCGGGGAAAAGTTTGTACGACCAATCAAAACAAATTGAAAAAGACCGCTTGAGCTCAAATAATATTACGGAATGGGACATAGCGCTGCTGATTAAAGCGGCCAAGTGTTTAAATGTCAATGCACGGTTTCAGATTTATGAAGATCTTAAAAATATACGAAATGAATTATACCATTTTGGTGAACCAAAAGTCAGTGATGACCAGTACAATAAATACTGGAAAGAAATCAGCGCTTTGCTGCTTCAACTTGGTATAAAACAGGAAGAAATTGATAAAGTGAAATCTATGCCATTAGAAAAAAACGACCAATCACCGAAAAAGCTGAATCTTAAAATAAATGAATTAAGAGAGTTGGGCAATAAAGCATTTAAAGAGGGGCGGTTTGAAGCAGCCATTGGTTTCTACACAGAAGCAATAAGCAATCCTGGACTATCGAAAAAAAGTCTTGCTGAACTTTTTGCTAATCGGTATGTTCATCCTGAATTATTACACTGCCTTTTTATTAAATAGTATTTCTTTTACAGTTCTATCGCTTTTCTTAAAACTGGTAATATTTCTTCTGCCAAACAAGATGCCAAAGCTTCAACTGACCAGTGTCCAAAGTGGTGGAAAGGGTACTTGCGATTAGGGATGGCCTACAAAGCTGACAAAAAATATGAATGGGCTTTACAGAATCTTATGTATGCTCAAGAATTAACTGACAAATGCAGAGAAATTTCCGATCAAATTAATCTGTGCAAAGATTTACTTGGCGAGGAAAACAGACAGGATCATCTAGACCCAATGAATTTTGCTAAAACATTAGAAGACCTGGCCCAACGAAGACCGAACACGACTTCAAACGACTTAAGAATAGCGCATAATTTTGGAAAACGGTTCAATGGAGAAACAGGAATGTGTACTCAAGCTCATGACTATTTGTATGGTCGAGATGTGCAACAGGATTATGCTGAAGCGGCAAAATGGTTTAGCAAAGCTGCTGAAAGGGGAAATGCCGAAGGAATGTATAACTTAGCGCTCATGATGACCAAAGGACAAGGTGTTGAATTGAATTTTACAAAAGCTATTCAACTCTTAGAAAGAGCGGCATCTCAACCAAAGTTTAGCCGAGACTCCTCAGGAGAGTTGAGCCGAAGATTAGGCCTAAATATACCAAACATAGGTGTAAGAGAAGCTCAGCATACACTTGGCAGGTTCTACGAACAGGGAATAGGCGTTCCCCAAGACTATGAAACAGCTATATATTGGTACACTAGCGCTATTGAAAATTGTTGTGGCGAGTCAGCAAATAATATTGGATGTTTATACATAAATGGAAAGAAAGAATGTAAGTCCACTGATTTGGCATTTCAATATTTTAAACTGGGTGCAGCGTTGGGCACTGTACGATGCATGGAAAACTTATCCAGAAATTACCATCTATTGGGCGATTACGAAAATATGCAGAAATGGTATTTGTACGCCGAACAACACGGAAGTATTGCCCTAAAATTAGGAAATTCCTCCGTTATTTCCAAATATTTTTTCCAAGATTCTGTGACACAAAACTTTAATAAAGAGGAATTCACTACTTCTTTATGGAACGAAATCAAAAATGGACCTTTGTATCATTTAATAGATCAAGAAGTCAAATATGCTTTAGATTATATGAAAATCAAAAAAGAGTTTCTTCCAAAACAAACTACTAAATATAAAATAAATTCATCCTCTCCAGAAGCTTACCGAATATCGATTACTATAAATCACAGGAAAATTTTAAAGAATTTTATCGGAGAGGAATAACATACAGTTGTTGGGGGAATAAAGCTAACTTAGTGCAAAAACCTGTGGTGGACCTATTTAATTTGAAAGAGATTTCTCTTAATGAGCTGAAAGAAAAGAATATCGATCGCATTTATGAAGGATTCGTCCTCATGAATCTGACTATCACTGAAGACCCAGTTGACAAGACATCCGAGTCTGCACCCACTCCAGCCATCAACTCCGTTGTCAGAGATGAACAGGCATCATACCAACGCTTATTTGTCTATAACTACTATCCAAGCAAAGAAGATTTACAAAAAACTTTAGGATTCGGTTCGAAAATTAGTATCATAAATCCCTATTACAGAATTACTGAAGATGGAAGTCCGGCTATTCGTGTGGATGATTTCAATACAGTAATCGTAGATCACAATTTGAAAAATGAGAAAATATGTCGATACTGTGGAGATGAAAATCTCACAACATACAGAGTTCCATGTGGAACTTGTAAAAGGTGCTTTTACTGTTCGAAAAAATGTTTAAAACGGGACCAATTAGAATTGGAACATAGGTTGGTCTGCAAAAAAAAGGTTTAAACCAGGTTAATTGCACAAAGGGACTTGTACAATTAACCTACTGCACCTGCAAGATCAAAGCTTTCTTTGTCTAAAATAGAATTTTGTTAAGAATGTTGTTCATTATCTCTCGTTTAATTGGACTGTATCAAGTAATGGCGAACATTATAGAGGAAATCAAATTCTTAATCGGAAATTTGCATTCAATTCGCACCCAAAGTTAGTAATGTCACGATTACTGATTATTAAAAATTATGCAAAACAGTTTTGTCTCATTTACAGCATAACTTTTATCATTTGTGATACTGGTATGATTCACATCACTAGTAATCACCATTACATGAAAAAAGTAGAAAAAAGTCGGTTGTTTTATATACTCACTGTGTATTACACAATTATATTTTAAACTTCAACTCAGTAGTACGTTTTCGGTTTTTTTGCTTTCATATTCATTCATTCATTTCCTCTCACTCCGTGCGGAGCATAGGGCAGGCAGAAGAGATTTCCAGGCATCCCGGTCTTTGGCGATGCTCTTAACTTCCAACCAACAATAGCTTTTACTTCCTCTTCTTTACAAAATCAACCAATCTTCTATACTTTTTCGCCAGTCTTCTTCAGCCGTCCCTGGCTTCGTATTACCAGTAGATTTCTACTTCCTTCTCATCGCACCCTTTGGCTTTATAAGGGTGTGCCCTATTTCCGCATATTTCCATTTCTGCAACTGGATTTGTTCAGCAATTGGGGGTTGCTTTGTTATTCCTTATTTCCATATACCAAATCAAAATCCTTCCAATCAAATAAGTGCCCAGATAGCATTTTCAATCCATTGGACAATGGACATCCTGTGGATTGCCCATTAGATATCCAGAGGATATCCATATTCATGGCTTCAAAGAATGTTCAAGGGACGCTTTTTGGATCAGTGCGGACATAGGTAAATCCAATTTCACTAGTCCAATAAATATTCATATGACGTTCTAAGGACGTCCTCGGGACTGGATAGACTTTGCTATCTGGGTGTACTCCTTGATACGGCAACCCCAGTCTACCAAAAATACAACTAAATAACTTTTGTACAACTCGAGATTTTGGTAGGGCAGAACTACGCTGAGCTATTTGCTTTCTTAATTTTCATAAGCTAACATATCAAAATATTTTCAGATAAAGCGGGGCTAAAGGTAATTCGGGGCTTTTTTTCCCAGCAAACTCAAGATGGCTGAAACATCTGAAGCAGTTATTTTCAGAAACTAAACACAGATGGTTATCGACTCCTTTCCTATAAAGCAGGGAATAGTGGTGTATCAGAAGTAACACGATTTGCTAGCTCTTCAGCTCGAGACCAAAAAATCCGTTTTCGAAACACATTCAGGGAAAAAATCCCCTTTTCAATCAAGGAGATTCCCCGACTTTTTGACGGCTGATATACCCTTAAGTCGTTATAACCCCTCCGGTAAGTAACAAGAGTAAGTGTGAGAGTGCCCTTGTGCCCCGTGAAGAAGCGGTAAGGCAAGCGTCTCGGAAGCCAGACCCTGCCTATTATTATCAACTTCCACGATCTCTCAGTTACCCAGATATAATAGTAAAGTCTATCCAGTCCCGAGGACGTCTTCAGAACTCATGAGGATATTTATTGGACGTCCATTGGATTAAACTATGTCCGCACTGATCCAAAAGCGTCCTTTGGACGTCCTATAAATATTCCGTGGATTTGGATATCCAGTGGATATTTAATGGACAATCCACAGGATGTCCAATGGCTTGAAAATGCTGTCTGCGTAGCCATCGCGCATTGCGAATTGCCTCTATTATTGAGAGAACCCTCTCCCTGCATCGAAAACATAACACCAGCCTGAAGGCTTGACAACGGAAACCATGTTAAAGAATTATGTGACATAAGCTTAGTTTTTTTTTTCTTTTTCAGTGAAAATGGCTGAAACATCTGGAACAACCCAGAATTCCGAATTCAGTAACTACTTCAAACTTTTACAGCTTCTACATAAAAGCAGTGACGTTTTGCGCCATTTGTTCGTTACCCAATGGAATTCGATGAATGCGAAAACGAAATGGGAAGATAGTGAATCAAACCGTCAGGAATTTATTAACGGATTAGGGAAAGCTTTGCATAAAAAATCCCAAAAAATTCAGAGGGAATATTTAAGTTCGAGGAACATTGCAGACTGGGATTTGCCGCTATTGATTCAAACTGCCAAATGTTTACAAGTCAAAGCTCCGTTTGAGATTTTTGAACAGCTCAAGTTACTTCGGAACAAATTATCCCACCTTGGTGAACCTAAGGTCAGCGATGAGAAATATAATGAATACTGGAAAGAAATTAGCATCTTGTTGCTTAAACTCGATATAAAACCGGAAGTAATTGATAAAGTTCAATCTACGCCATTAGAACAAATCGACCCGTCATCTGAGAACCTTGATCCGAAAGCGAAAGAATTAAGAGATTTGGGCAATGAAGCATTTAAAAAAGCATTGTATGACACATCCATTGACCATTATACAGATGGAATTCTTCTTCCCGGACTTTCTAGTAAAGATCTTGCATTGCTTTATGCTAATCGGTATGTTTGTTCATCATAATTTTGCTTATATGTATAACTGTAAAAGTATTTAATAATTATTTTTCAGCTCTGTCGCTTTTCTTAAAACTGGAGACATTAGATCAGCGAAAGGTGACGCTAAAGTTTCAATTCACCTATGTCCAGCCTGGTGGAAGGGGTATTACAGACTAGCAAAGGCTTACATAGCTGATGACAAATATCAATTAGCTCTCAAGAATTTTACTCTTGCTCAAGAATTCCATGAAAAAGCCAGCGAGCTTGATAAAGACATCGATTTATGCAAAAGACAGATCGTTCAACACAGTAGGGAGGAACATTTTAACGCAATCTATTTTTCTAAAACCTACGAAGAACTTGCCAAATGCGTTCCCAACTTAACTTCAGAATTGATGATATTAGGGGACAATAAATTCGGAAAAGCTAGTGGCATGTGTAGACAAGGTCATAGTCACCGTTTAGGTCGGGATCGACTGCTGCAGGATGATAAAGAAGCCGCAAGTTGGTATAGTAAAGCTGCAGCCGAAGGAAACGCCGAAGGCATGTACAATTTAGCAATAATGACAATATTCGGAACAGGTATTCAGTGTAATGTTTTGGAGGGTATCTTGCTTCTAAAGGAAGCTGCAAGTCAACCGAAAATAATTGAACTATCAAAGGAATGGAACATACCAAACGTTGGCGTATCAGAAGCTCAGCATTCACTTGGTTTCCTCTACGAACAGGGTTTTATCCCTGATATACCTCTGAATCCTCTGATGCCTCGGAATCCTCTGATATCTCTGATATTTGGTTCTGATAAACCTAACTATGCAAAAGCTAAGTACTGGTATACACTTGCCATCAGGAATTGGTCCGGTTCGTCAGCTAATAATATGGCAATCATGTATATAAGTGGAAAGCTAGGATCTGTTTCAATTGACTTGGCTTTTCAATACTGGAAACTAGGTGCCGCAATGGGTAATGCGCGATGTATGGAGAACTTAACCGAAAATTATTTTCTTAGGCAAGATTATGAAAATATGCAAAAATGGTGTTTATATGCTGTTGAGCATGGTAGCACTGTCATTACATCAAAATCTGGTCAGAAATACAAAGACTACTTCCAAGAAGATTTGACAAACAACTTTAAAAGGGAAGAATTCACTACTTCCTTATGGGATGAAATAAAATCTGGGCCGTTAATCGATTTGGTCGACTATAAAGTGAAAGATATGTATGACCGTTTAAGAGACGCCAGAAATGAATTCTCTGCTGACGTTCCGAAAGTTTCATTGCAAAAAATCGATCTGTCCTCCGCCGCAGAATACAGGAAAGCCATTACTCTTGTTCATCGAAAAAGTTCGAAGGATCTAAAATCTGCCTTCAACATACTTGATCATTTTAACACAGCCAGCCGTAGTCCTAAACGAACGTTCAAACTTTCAAACTTAAAACCAATTTTCCTTCAAGATATGAAAGAAAAAAATGTAGATCACATTTACGAAGACTTCGTTCTCAAACTGACAATAATGGAAGATCCGCTTGTTATACCATGGAAACCTACACCTTTTATTAACTCGATCGTCTGTGATGAACAAGGATCATACGAACGCCTGTGTATTTACAACTACAATCCGAGCAAAGAAGAGTTACAAAAAATTTTAGGATTTGGTACGACGATTAGTATTAGAAATCCGTATTATAAAATTACTAGTGATGAAAGGAAAGCAATAGTTGTGGACGATTTTAGCACAATATTTGTTCATCATAATTTAAAAAATGAAAAAATATGTAGATACTGTGGGGATAAAAATGACACAGAACAAGCGATCCCATGCCGAAGTTGTAAAAAGTGCTACTACTGCTCCAAAAAATGTTTAAGGTTAGATGTTTTGGAATTGGAGCATGGTATTACATATAAAAAAGGGGTTTAAAAATTTTAATATTTTAATATTTTTACAAACATTGAAATATAGAGAGTGGAGGGGGGAAGGGTAGTCTCGAATACATTAAAGCACGTACCGTACCGGGGGGCTACTTTGTACACTTTTTGAAGTTTTTTTCCAAAAACAGATGTAAAATGTAGAAGAAAATTTATATCTATTTATACCAACATTAAGAGCCGTTCATCAGCTTTAATTTGATACCCTGTTATAATATCTATCCTTGTTCTAACACGAATAAAAACTAGATTTTTCAAAAGATGTCGCTCTAACAAAAGTGGGGCTACTTTATACAATTATGTTTGTACCTGAATGTCTTTAATAATCGATACACGGAAATTGTCTTAATAACGATTGGTACCTTTTTAGACGTTCTCTATTATTCTCCACCCCTCTAAAGAAGTACAAGCTCCCATGAGATATTTATTTCTGCATATGTTCGCCCCGTTTTCGTTTTTGCCTAGTGAGCATAAAGATTGAATATGCATTTCTTGCATTTTCCCAATTTCCCAAGTCATAAAAATCATTTGAGGTTCCCTTTTAAAAGCTTTGAACTCAGCAATTAATAGTTCTAAACTCGAACACACAGGCTTTTACAGGCTCTGGAGCCCTTATCGCCGCTCTATAAACCTTTTTCCATACGGGCCTCTCCTGGCAGGCATCTCGCCAGTCAAGCACTCCCAACCTCCTCGCATCAGCAGCGACGTTATCTTCCCATCTGATCCGAGGTCTCTCCTGAGGTCTGGGACTCGTCGGTCTGCCCTCCAGGATCTGCCGGGTATATCTTGACGGTGGTGCGCGAGCGACATGTCCCGCCCATTTGAGCCTTTGGGACGTAACTACACTAGTGATTAATGGTTACCAAGTGAGCCTACGGACCTCGTCATTTGAAAGCATGCGGACCCTGCCAGTAATTGTATCCCTTCTAGATCCTAGAATTCGGCGTAAGACCTTATTTTCGTATACCAGCAACTTCTCTTAAGCGCCGATGGTCAGGCTCCAAGTGTCACAGCCGTACGTGACTACAGGACGGAGTATGGCTTTATAAGTGCGGAGTTTCGCTCGTCTGGATAGAACTCTACTACGAAGGAGATGGCCTACCTTAAAAAGGCAACGGTTACCACTCTGAATCCTCCGCGCCCTCAAAGTTAGTGTCATTGTCGCTGGTGACATAGACTGGTGACTGGTGATATCTAAATTGAAAGGACTGTTTAAATTCATCCAAACGCAGAATTCTTTTTTATTCTATTCTCCAATTGTGCACCGCCTATCGGTATGAAAATAACTATTTTTCACCTTTCCTTACTTAATTATTTCTTTTGCCTGACTGTATCTGAAACTTTTCAACGAGGTTTTTTTCCATTCAAAATCTTCTTTAGAAACTCATAAGTAAAAGTTACAAATAGTAACACCGCAGGGCTGAAGTTCAAAGACGAACAAAAACCCCCAAAGTTAAGACAATCTTTAATTCATGTAAATTGAAGACACCCTACGAAACTTTTGATTGAATTGTTTTCGCATTTAATTCTGCCTGCGCACATCAAAAAAAGCTCGATACTTTCAAGTTAAAAAAAAAAAAAACAAATTAATATCCGATACCGCGAGAAAAAAAAAAAAAAAAAGGAATCCGAAAATTTTTCGACGATAATCTAACATGTTCCAACCCCGCATGGAATGATTAATACGCCATACTAGATGTAAAATATTTAAATGAGGTTACGAGTGCAACGGCCATGACCAGCCAGGAATGTTTAAATAAGCTTTTAGAGCAGCAATATTGGGATCAGCCGCTGAAAAGTTTGCTCACTAGTTACCAACTTTAAAATCCATAATAACGGAATGTGGTTTACGTTGCGGTTTTGCTTTTTCCCTATTTTCCCGATCGAATCGATCTCCCCAACCCGTTTTCCCAAACGAAACTGGATAACGATTTGCGTGATTAAAATCATCCATCTGATGACGATCCATACCCCAGGATTGAACCATATCGTTTCAATACGGAATAATAATTAGGAACATTTTAATTATATTTTCCATTTCAACATTTAATACACACATCTTCACTTCCTTAAAATTGGCAGAATCCATACGAAATGAAACGTTGAATCTGAAACAACAAGCGCATATTTCTCGGTTTGACCCGAATTCCATTTTCACTGCTATTAGGTGTTTTCATTACTTCTCTCGAATGAAATTTTATTGTTTTAAAACTCGTAGCTCCCCGCGCTCTCCGCTCCCTTTCTGCCTTTTTTTCCCCCTCCTCCTCCTCCCTTCCCTATTTTAATACTTTATGTATATTTTTGAAATCCGGGCCCCTTTTTCTTCAATTAGAAGCAGTTTTCGTTATAATTTATTGCGGGGAGGAGCAGGAGGAGGACCATCCCCCGGACCTAAAATTCTGCTTTTATCTCTCCTCCATAGCTGGTATAAATAATGAATTTCATTAATCCTGTTGAAGTTACCGAACAAGGTGTTAAAGCGGATTAAAATAATTAATTAAAATCTAATTTTCTATTGACCGCAATTAAGCATATGGCTTTAATATTTTAATGTTTCAAACTCTTAACTGCGTTCACGCTGTGTTTTCCTTCCGCAATTCACATACGTTAGGCTAATCAAAGTTGTGGAATTTTTGAGGAAAAAAAAATTTTTTTTCCCTCCATCCTGAGATAATATTTTTCATCCGGAAAAGGGAACCCTGCCATTAATTAACTCCCTTTTTTTTCCCTTCAAGGAATAAATTTTTATAATGAAAATGAAAATTTATAATTTACCTTATAAATTCCTTAACCGGTTTTGATCGCTACGGAGGGTAATCCTTTCGGTCAAGGTCGCCAAAATATTTCCACGTAATGACTCTTCTCCATTTTTTGCATTTCGGATTCTGCAAAAATAAATAAATGAACAAAAATAAATAAATAAATAAATAACATAAAATAATTAAAATCAAGGCGTAAATTTCAATAGAAAAAAAAAATGTTTCCCGAATTAGACTCAGCAAGAGGAAATGTCTTAAACAAGTTTCGTCTTGCAACAAAACAGCAAAACAAAACTGCTTCATGACAACGCAACGGACAGGTTGTTTCATGACAAGACACATTTTTATTGTTTTCGTATCATTCTTAACCCTTTGCTTCCAAAATTTCAAAATTTGGAAATACCCCATTCCTCCCAAAAAATATTTTTAGGTATATTATACCTATAAAGGTAAAGCACTAGGCCAAAGAGACACACACAAAAAAAAGTGATGCGCCCGATATTGCTCAGTTATGCAACCGGTGATGCAAACTCAATTTTAATTTTTTTAACTTTTTTCCCGAAACTTTTTTAATATTATTTGTATGAATTAAGGGGTTTTAGGGGTCGCTGATTCCGAATCTGAAATTAGTTTTTACGTAGGGGGCACTGGTGCCCCCCCAGAAAACGATTTTTTTTTAATTATCGGAAAAATAACTTATGGATATACATTTTTATGTTTTCCAGCACCCTGATTTCAAATCTAATAGCGGATTTTATCTAGGGGGCACGTGCGACCCCCCAGAAAATCAACCTCCTTTAAGTTAGCTGCATCCCGGAAAATTAACTTGTCTTTATTTTTCAAAAACCGTTTGTTTTTCCAGTAATAATAATAATAATAATTAAGAAAACTAAATACAGTCGACTCTCTCTATAACGTCATCGGTTATAACGAAAACCCCTGTAGTACGTAAAAATTGGCACGGTCCGGCCGAATTCCCATATAACACCATGTATTTGAACTCCGCTTTATACGTAACGCCACTCCCTGTAGTACGTAACGAAATTTTCAATTTTGAAGGGAAATTTGCCATTTTGAAAGAGAAAATGACCATTTTTACATGTAAAAAGGGCAAAATTATTATTAATTTTTATAAAAAAACAAAAATGACGTCATATTTTTTTAATAAATGTTCAACCGCAAAAATATTTTTAACGCGCGATTTTTAAACCTGTAGTATCTTGCATCGAAAATTACACCTTTGAATCAAAATTTTATTTTGTTCCGTTTTAGTTAGTTTATCGGTAGAATTTCAACTCGGCAAAATTAAATCTTCATTAAAATTAACCATTAAAATCATTTTTCTTATTAGTAATGAAGTTTTTTTCTTTCGAGAAAAAAAATTCTATTTTATGTCAACATCGGTTTTTACGTAACTCTCTGTAGTACGTAAATATCTGTTCGGCCCCTGCGTTTACGCTATAGAGAGAGTCGACTGCATTTTAAAAGTTAATAGTCCGCCATCTTTAGTTTCAATTTTTTCAAAATGAACTTCTGATTCAGAGTAAGCAGTTCAAAAACCCCCCAAAATATTTAATTTTTGTTATTTTTAAACTTATAAACACCACTACACAGAAAAAGCTGTTTTGCCCATAAGCTAAACATAGGTTAAGATTTCGTGTTAAATATTGCATAAATGGCTGTCCATCCATTATTTACTTGCATTTTTAAGTTCATAAGAGTAAAAAGAGGAATAAATAAAGCGTTTACAAAATTCAAATATATAAAAAATCTGTAATATTTTAAATAAGATTTTACCAACGGTCCGCCATCTTAAATTTTGTTTGTTTTAAAATTTCTGACTTCATATTCGGTTTCAGCACGTCAAAATATCCCTAGCTACATGATTTTTACAATTTTTTAAGAAAATGAAAGCTTTGCAGTATTGCAAAACGGATGGGTCCATATATGGGCGTCTGGACATCTGGGCCATGGACATCTGGGCCATGGGCGTCTGGGCATTTAAGTCCATGGGTCCATATATGGATCCATGGGCGCCAAAGGGTTGAAAACATCGGGGGGAAAAAAATTGAAAAAAAAAAAAATCTTGAGTTGAGATTTTGTCAGAATCAGGGGACCCTGATATTTCTCAAGAATTGAGAGTCCAAAAATTTGCCGGAAAAATCTTCAGAATTTTTTTCGAGAAAAATCTAGAGGTTTTTTGGGGATTCTCAACAGGGATGGCAGGCTGATTCCAATTCCGATTCCAGTGATGCTAGGATGATTTTTCAAACGCGATTCCGATTCAGATTCCGATTCTATTTAAATTTAAATGATTTAGAACAAACAAGTTCATACAAGACGGCGGTAGTGTTAATGGCAAAAAAAAAGAAAAAAAGAAATAAATAAAAATAAAAATAAAAATACAAACAAGTTTTTATGATAGGCCAATACATGTGCTAAACACATCCATGCAAATCTAATCAATTTCGGGAAGTCATCCATGTTTACAAATATGAGCTTCGATCAGCAATCGGGCCCTGTGGCGCAACGGATAACGCGTCTGACTACGGATCAGAAGATTCCAGGTTCGAATCCTGGCAGGGTCGGCAGATTTTTTTTTTCTTCTTTCTCTTAAATATTATTAGGTAGTATTACTAGTATTAATTTACAAGGCAATATTTAAACCGATCTGGGACCAGATTGGGATCAACCTCTAATTAAAACATAGAAATATTGGCACTTTTCCAGTCAAAAACTCTAAGGGTCAAAAACCCTGTAAGCAATTCGTGACCCTCCCTCCCCCTTACGTAATATTTGAACACCCCCTAAGGGTTAGGCAGGCCCTTGTATCTTCCGCAAAGAGTGCTGATGATTCATGATTCAATATGGCATAACTATTACTATTATTTGCAAGTTATGATATCAGTTGACCTCGGTCAAGTTTTTTTTTAGATAATTGCGTACCGAGGCAATTTTCATTCATGCCCTTTAATATCATGACTTTTACTAAATGTTAGATAATTCCTAACAGATTGTAAATTATATTAAAAAAAAAAAAAAAAAAGCTTAGCTCGATTAGCTGAGACCATTTCCTAGGGGAGAGCTTTGGGAGCCAAATTTTTTACAGCTTCGAAAAAAGGGGGTCTAAAAGTTATTACACATCCAATGCGTATAAAGCTAATGGGGGTCTATGGTATACAAAATACAGAAATTAACTGAATTAGACACAGTCAGACAGCAGCATCTTGGCAATACAGTGTTCAAGCTTCAAGGAGACATTTCCAAAAAAAAAAAAAAGCAAAACGTAAGTAATGTAATCGTATTTTTTGATTTTGATTATTTAATTTAATATTGAATTGGTGATCGGTTTTATATGCGGTGCATAAAACTCAATCCCCTCATTTATTCTTAGCCCCCTTCCTCTTGCAGAAAAAAAGTTCTAAATACGCCCACGGGTTGTCAAAATTTTGAGAGAATGCCGGTTCCGGTCCTGTGAGTCCAAGATGAAATTTTTGCATGAGCTTTTTTAGCTTTTTGCTGATCCTTCTTTGTTACGTAACCAACATCTGCTTATACAGATTGCCCTTTAACATCCACTTTTTTTTTTTTTTTTTTTTTGTTCAAACAGATAATGAAGTCCGCAATTTTTTTCATCCTAATTTTATGCTTCTCGACGTATGCCGAAGAATGGTATAAATGCAGAAGATTTAACATACGCTTTAATGGACAAGAAGATCGGACATGGAGATCGTGTGACAGGATGAAAAAAAATAGACCTTTTATGGATGGAGGATACTGCAAAATCGAAAAACTTTCAGAACAGAGAGCTTTCTGCGATCTATGTGAAAGTGAGTGTAGTTCCAGAGAAGGTGAAAAGTGCACTATAATCAAGAAGCGGACAGGTACAAGACTGCTCGACTCTGAAGTAAACTGCATTGTTATTCGGGAAAAGTATTTTGATTTCGGAGAACGTTCTAATTGGTGACATATGACACGTACTGCGAAAAATTTGTTGCTCAGTGAAACAAATTTTGAAGCACTGGGTGCCAGAAAACGGCATCGACAAAAATAATCATTAGAAAGAAACATTTAAAAAAAAAGAAAAATCTGTAACTAAATAAAATCTGTAGTTAAAATTTTTTGAATTGTGGAACAATTCAAATTTTCAAAAACTTCCCAAAAAAGAATTATTTGAATGGACGGTGGGGAGCTGCTCCCTAAAAATTTAAAAATAAAAATTAATTGGCCCCCAGTCAAAAATTCTTAAAAAATATTTTGTCCAAATGAATCGGTTAACTGACACTAGAGGTAAGATTCGAGAAATGTGATTCGATTTTCGATTTAGGAATTAAGATAATAAATCTTTAAAAAAGTTCAGCAGCATTAGTCTTTTCTTTTTGTTAGTAATGTAGTTAATGTTGTTAGTAATTCCTTCCAGTTAAAACCACCTAATTTTAGCTTTCCAATCTTTGACAAATTTGGTGAAACTTAAAGCAACGAAAAAGGTTTAGAGGAATTCCAAACAATTCAAGACACTAAATATGGTAAAACCGTGTAGGTTTAAGTGCTCAAGAACAAGTTCTTAAACAACCTCTTCCCTTTCAAAAATATTTTTATTTCGTGCAAGTGTAAACAAGAATTCATTGCATTGGATTTTCGGCCAATTAAAAAAGCTAAAGTCTTCAATAAATTCAACCGAAATTTGATAATCGGAAACGAATTCTCGGAATTCAGTCTGGTCTGTTTGAACAAGTTTCACGGCAGAGATTAAAATCTGTGCTCTCCTTTAGAAATATTGTAATAGGATTTTGCCCCGTAAATATTAGTAATAAGCTTAACCTACAAACAACAACAACTTTTCCCGGAATTTAAAACGTAAAAAGAAACCCTACTAACACGGAGCGTTTTAATGTCTCAAAATGGATGTGTTACACGTGTAACACACCTTTATTACGTATTACATACGCATTGTGCTACTACGCGAAAGTCTGTTTACGGGTCATTTTCGATGAAAATAACAAGGAGTCCCTACGGGATAGGGACAAAGTCGACCTTCCCGGAAAGGAAGAACGAGGGACGAAAACCAAAATAGAAAGACTGTCTTCACCAGGAATGGCAAACTGTTTCAAAAATCAAAAAGGGTTCGGTCTCTTTTTAAGTTGAAAAGTTGAATTCGGTTTGGCTTCGACTGAAATGTTGTACAACACCAGGAACGGTTCAGGAACAAGGGAACGGTTCGGTTTGGGTATCAATCCAAAATTTTTTTAATAATGTTCGGTTCGGTTCGGTTTTTATTAACATTTTAAGTACAAAACCGGTTTTGGGTTCGGTTCGGTTTGATATCGATCAAAATTTTATGAATTCGGTTCGGTTCGGTTCGGTTCGGTATGGGTATCGATCCAAAATTTTATGAATAGGTTCGGTTTGGTTTTTTTTTTCGTTTTGGTAAAAAATCGGTTTTAGGTTCGGTTCGGTTTGGATATCGATCCAAAATTTTATGAATACAGATCGGTTCGTTTCGGTTTTCGGTTTAGTACAAAACCAGTTTTAGGTTTGGTTCGGTTTGGGCATCGATCCAAAACTTCATGAATACGGTTCGGTTCGGTTTTTTTTTCGTTTTGGTACAAAACCGTTTTAGGTTCGGTTCGGTTTGGATATTGATCCAAAATTTTATGAATACAGCCGGTTTGGTTCCGAACCTGGTTCCAAAACCAGTTTCAGGTTCGGTTCGGTTTGGGTATTGATCCAAAACTTCATGAATACAATTCAGTTCGGTTTTTTTCGTTTTCGTAGAAAACCGGTTTCAGGTTGTTTTTTGGGTGAATATGGTTCGGTTTTGATTCGGTTTTTTCTTGAATCCGGTTCGGTTTTTAAAACGAAAAAACCGGTTTTGGTTCAGTTTGGTTTGAGTTTTTGTTAAAACCTCCCCTGCTTCGGCTCCGTTTTCAGTTTAAAAACAGGGTTTTTAGTCAACCAATACCGGGTTTCGGTTCGGTTTTCGGTTTAGTTCAAAACTGGTTTCAGGTTCGGTTCGGTTTGGGTATCGATCCAAAGTTTTATGAATTCGGTTCGGTACGGTTTTTGTTTTATACAAAACCGGCGCCAGGTTCGGTTTGGTATGGGTGTCGATCCAAAATTTTATGAATAAGGTTCGGTGCGGTTTTTTTTTTGTTTTGGTACAAAACCGTTTTTAGAGTCGGTTCGGTTCGGTTTAATACAAAACCAGTATCAGAGTTCGGTTCGGTTTGGTTATCGATCCAAAAATTCATGAATACGGTTCGGTTTGGTTTGGTCCTTTTCGTTTTCGTAGAACACCGGTTCCAGGTTCGGTACGGTTTGTTTTTAGGTGAATATGGTTCGGTTTTGACTCAGTTTTTTCTTGAATCCGGTTCGGATTTTTTAAACGAAAAAACCGGTTTTGGTTCAGTTTGGTTCAGGTTTTTGTTGAAACCTCGCCTGCTTCAGTTCCGTTTTCCGTTTAAAAACAGGGTTTGTAGTTAACAAATACCCGGCTTCGGTTCGGCTTTTAATTAAAATTTTCTAAAATGTTCGGTTCCGTTGCGTTTTTCTAACACAAAAAACCCGGGTTTGGTTCGGCTTTTTCGATTCCTCACATCAGGTCTAATTATAAAGATCTGCATATGACTCAGAGGATTCATCTTAATGAAACTTTAACATTAATTAACAAAATTTCATATCATTTTTTTCCGAGCCGATGAAAAATGAGTTCGCGATATGTATCTACTGATCAATTTCTCTTTTTCCAAACCCGAAAATTTCCGGATGATTAAACTATACAACCCTCAAAGAATAATTTTTCATTTTTTCCCCCATCTAAACGAAAAAAAAAAAAAACGGAAATGATTGATATAATGCCTTTGTTTTAAGAATTACAAAAACAGAAACGGAGCCTTTAAAAAAAATTGTGTCAACCGTTTGCCTTTTAACCGTTCTCTTTTCCTTAAATAAAAAAAAAAAAAAAAAAAAAAAAGCACCATATTCATAACAAATTTGGCCTAGATGTACCTTGTGGAGCTTCTTAGGCATGCGTCTTTGATAACTAGCGGTCACACAAGCGCTTTGAACGGCTTGACGTTCGCTCCGTTCGTATTTCGACAAGTCGTTTCAACGTCGTGAACGCGTCGTGGTTCCGAGTTCGTGTCAAATTCTTTTGTTTTTTCGATCATTTATTTTTTATGTGACCGTTTTTTTTTCCGTTATACAATTTTTTTTTTCTTTTGAAGTTTTTGAGTGTCGGTTAAAATATAATTTTTATTTTGTTTTATCTGGAAGTGGATTAATTTGTTTGAAGTGTTTTTTTTTTTGTGGCGTGTATGTGCGTGAAGTTTTTTTTATGTTCAATTAAAACAAAAAGAAAAATCGGGCGGAAAACTTAGTAAAAAAAAATAATGAAAATTTTATAACAATCAAAACCTAACGATCGGTAAAGTTGTAATTTTTTTTTTTTTTTTATAAAATCTGTCCTATTTGATTGTCATGACGAGCTTTTTTTCGGCAAGTTTTTATCAATGAGTGTATGTTGGGAGTTTGAAAACTTCATTTTTATTCCACAAAAAAAAAAAAAAAAAAAAAAAAAATCCCGTTCAAGAGTTTTGCTTTAACCGGAAATCCGGAGAAAAGTTTTCGGAAATACAACCATATTTTCCTCTGGGTAAATAAATAATTATGTTTCTTAGGCTGTAGGTTCGCAACGATTTGCAATTTTATTGAGGCTAAAGAGTTGAGCTTAAAAAAATTTACAAAAAAAAAAAAATTAGGTAAAAAATTACTGACCGAATTTTATTCTTAGAATCCAGATTTAGGAATTTGATTTTAAAAAAATGTCAAAATTTTTCAGCTCTTATATTTCGGTGCTTGTCGAAACATGACGGGAGCTTGTTGAGACTTGTTACAGTTCTTCATTCTGCGCTACTGTAGTACAACAAATTTTTCTTTAAAGTCTAAATTTTGGCACTTAAGTAAAACAATTCATTCAATTTTTTTTTACCTTCGGCACAACTCCGACCCCCCCCCCCCCCCCCCCCCCCCCTTCCATCCCCACGACATTCCCAGCCCTTTTTATCCAAAAACAAAACTTTTCATATTCAAGAGAAATTAATTTCAGAAAATCGCTGACGGATTACAAAATAAGCCCGATAAATCTTTGTTGCTTCAATTCGAACGCTTTTCCGACTTTTACATCTGGACCAAAACATTTTCCCGGGGAAAGTGATCGTTTTTTTTTTTTATCGGGCCTATAACTTTTATTTTTAATCGCGGAAAAAAAATTCAACAAAAATTATTAGTTCGCAATAATTTTGAAAAAAAAAAAAAAAAAAAAAAAAAAAAAATTGCACTATAAATGAAGATTGAAATTAAAAATGTTCAAGGACGGTGATAGGAGATTTTTTAAAAAATCTGCTTCTGTTTTTGTTTTTTACGATCATTTTATGACTTTTCAACGATGTGCAATCGCCGCCATTTTTAAAATACTAGTTCATAATATTTTTCCCCTCTATTTCTATTTTTTTTTTTTTTTTTTTTGTTTTTAAGATATGACCTGGTATCGAATGCGCAACGTCTATTTTCCCGTGTATTTTTTTTTTTTTTTTTTAAATTTAATGTTATGATTAGCATATGTTTAATTTTAACCGGGATTGATTTCACGATATTAAAAAATATAAAATTTATAAGAGCAGTAAAATTTACGACGCCTGAGCCGTCAGAGATGGTTTTCCTCTATAATTCATTTGCAATAAGATTTTTTTTTTTCGTGAATGTTTTGACGTTTCGGTATTAAAAACCATTTTTTTCGGCCTTTTTTTTACCCCCCCCCCCCCCCTTGATCCTGATTGATGGGAAGGAGTGTCAGTGAAAATGAAAACAGATTGGATTTCGAGCAACAGGTTCCGTGAAGAGAACCCCATTTTTTTTTTTCATACGGTATTTACTGATTTGTTTCTCGTGGAGGAGGGGAGGGGGGGCATAAAAAAACTTTTCTTTGTCAACCTTTATGGATGCGAGTTATTTATAACTATACGGGATATAAATTTCGACGCTCGACCGAAATCGTTATAAATTCGTGTATCTGTTTTATCTCGAGTGTAATTCTGGAAAATTCTTTTTTTTCGGCGGGAAAGTATGCGAAAATTACATTCATATTTTTTTAAAGAAATAATAATAATAGCGAACTGTATAAAATCCGTCAACGCCATCTTTGATCTCGCGGTGCTGACCTAAAGACATCATAAAAAAAAAAAATCCAGATCTAACCGGTCTGGAAACTAGAAAACTATTTTTTGTGTTTATGTTATTTCAACAAAATTTAGTGCAAGACATGACCTCATGATTTTCGCCAAAATTTTCGAAGGTTTCCCCTATCGGAACCGGAAGACTACATCAATCCGAAAGACTTTACCTAGGTAAAGCGATGACGTCATGTCTGACCTATCTGTAACGTATTATCCCATAGGGCTATCACCTGATGGATTCAATTATCAATATTTACAGCGTGCTAATAAGAGGGAGAATGCAAGTTCGCTCCACAAAATGTCAAACGAAAGCGCCTAACTTAACAAACTGGAATACTGAAATCGAAAAACAAAATGCCGCATTTATGTACATTTAAAACTGAAGTTAAGAGGTCGGGTCAAAAGCTGATGAAACAACCTTTTTCAAGGAATGTCGACTCGAGAGATGGTCATAATATCTGAAATCATGGTCATGGTCATGGTATAGAGATTTGGCCCAAACTAATCGCCTAAAGTACCCAAAAAGCTTAAATTTGCGCCGATTTCTACCATTTTTTCTCCAACTGAAAAATATGTTTCTAGACTTTGGCCATTTTCTGGCCACTTTGGCCTTTGGGGAAAAACCCCAAAAAAATGAGTATCTAGACCAGTTTTTTGCGTACTCTCACGTGATGATAGCGATATTTGTGTGCAGCGTTATCTTCGCAGCGCACAGTGGTCCAGAAAAATTTATTTTTGGCGAAAACCCAATTGAAAATTTTCCTCAACTTCACATAACTGATCGGACAACACAATTTTCTGGTTGTTTCTGTTTCTTATATGAACGAAAAAGTCATTAAAAATAATTTTTTGCTTTCTTGCATTATTTTTAACCCACGTTTTGTTAATAATGACATAATATTTGTTAACGCTGTAGGCATGTTTAAAGGAAACAGAAGTAATCGATGATTTACTGACAGTCAGCGATCATGGAGTGTAAAGTATTTCCCCTCCAATAATTTTTTTCTGGCGGTAAGTCGTTTTTAAAGTTAATTAAGCAAAAAATTTTATAAAAATTATTTTTCAACTAAGTTTTTAGTCGGTTTATCCAAAAGTCTCTTTCATGTCTATGGTCTCATTATGAAGCGTAGAGGTCCCAAATCAAGAAACCGCTTACAATATTTGCGCCTCTTTGCGCCTAAATTTTGGCCAAAAATAATTTTTTCTGGCCCACTGTGCGGCGATAAAATTTTTTTTAACTTTTAACCATTTTTTTTAGTCACTTTCTTGTCGAAAAAAAAAAAAATTGAAGCACATGTACTTAGGCCAATTTTTTACATACTTTTTGGCTTTCAAAGCGAAATTTTAGTCCGGCGACGCTAACATGAAGTTAGCGAGCAGAGTGAGTATGGTCAGCAAAAATGAAATTAAATCATGGTCATGGTCATGGTATAGAAATTTGGCCCAAAACTAATCGCCTAAAGTAACCAAAATGCGTAAATTTGGGTCAATTTCTACCGTTTCTTCTCACACAAAAAAATATTTTTCTAGGCTATTTTTTTTACGTACTTCCACGTGGTAATAGCGAAATTTTGAATTAACCAGATCTTATCGGTGAAAAAAATTTTTTGTGATCTTTATAAATTTTGCCATTAAAATTGATCTTTATAAATTTTGGCCACTTTCGCCATTCGGGTTCCAAGGCAAAATTCATCATTTTGGGCTAATTTTTGTCCGTACTTTCACATGGTGAAGGTGAAATTTGGGTCCAGCGGGATCTTCGTGGCGAAACAAATTTTTTTTGAAGAAAATATTTTGACAACATGAAGAAAATAATTTTTTTTTCTCTTTAAATGGTCATTTTGGCCACTGGGCTATTGAAAAAAAAAAATAACAATTATGCTATTAGATAGCACTTTGAAAGAGCTTTTCTCGTTTTTTGATTCTTCAATCGGACAACTCATTCTCTGCAAAAAAAAATAAAAACAAAATTAGCACTCCCATCCCCAGCCTCCAAAACAGCCTTCATTTTGACCCTAATATTTGGCCTAATTTACCCTCTCACTAGGTCCTATCGATGGGCGAAAGTCCAAAAAAAATTAATTTTGGGGCACAAACCTTATGCCAACCCGGTGGCAGCCTATTATTCTATGCATTTAACCGTATACAAACGGACATTCATTCTATTTTATTTTTCATGAAAAATTCGTCTACATTTATGAAAATGGGAAGTTTGGCACAGAGTGAAAGTTTCCAAAATTTCAAACTTATGCCAACAATTATCTACTAAAGGACGTGATTGCAAAAATTTATCATTAATATTAAGCTCCTCACATTAAATTTAAAGCAATAAAATCCATTTTTTAAAAAAATTAATGTTGCAAAAGCACAAGCGAATTTGCTTGTAACATGTGGTGCCTTTTTGATAATTTTATTTTCTAAAATATAATGTCAAACGTTTCACGAATAAAATATATATTATGTCGTCGCGAATGAAATAAAATATAGTACCTCATTATTCCACGCATTCCATAACGTTTATGGACGTTAATAAGCTTCCAAGCTTTCTAGTCTCATGGCGGAAGTCCTGCGCCAGCAAATAACTGACAAAAAAATTTAAGGTAGCCTGCTATACGCCCAGTAGGATGGATCAAAAAACACGAATTTTTGAATTTGAAAATGCCACAGTTCAAAAAAGTTGCATTTTAGCCTCCATATTAACCCTAATTTTTTCAGATTTTTCGGAGACCGATTTCTGGTGCCCCTAGAGGCCTAAAGTTTTTCAAAGTCTCAAAAGAGCCGAAAAAATTAGAGCCGTATTTTGGCGAGAAAGAGTTTATTTTCCATCGAAAATTTTCTGTTCAAAAATAAAGCCAGTTTTACAGTTATTGGAGCCATTTTTAATATATGAGCCGAAAGAGGTATCAAGAGTTAATTATCAGCCGCTTTTTGCTCCTAAATAAAAAATGGCTCCAATTACTGTAAAACTGACTTTATTTTTGAAATTAACGGAAAATACGGCTCTAATTTTTTTGGTCCTTATAGGACTTTGAAAAACTCAAAGCTTCTGGGAACAGCAGAAATCGACCTCCAAAAAATCTGAAAAAAAAATTAGGGAGTGAGTTCACCAATTATCCAAAGTTTGTAAAATAAGGACCACCCCAGGAGTTTGAGTCTAATTTTCTTTTTGTAAAAAAAAAAACGGTAGCTACACTCTTCCGCTTCTACTTTTAACGTTTAAATCATAAAAGATTTTTATAAAGCTTCACCCAATAATAGAATTAGCGTGAAAAACCCGACTCGCTACAAACGAACACAATTTAAGCAATAAAACGAAATCCCACGGGTGATATTAAGCCCTTTAAACATGTGTTCAAAATTTAGTTTCCGTGTGATTATTATCATCAAACTAATTCAATTAGTAAAACTATATCCGTTTTATTTCTTTTTCACTCACACTTTCGGAGGGACTCATTATGTCCCTGTCAGCGATTCCGTCTTTAAAATCAATACGCAGCATCAAGCAAAACAAAAAAAAAAGATGACAGTTGTAAAACACAAGAATTTAAACTTCAGTTGTATTTTTGACAGATAACAGGGTGGGAGTAGGGGTTTTCCTGGCAAAGAGTCGTAATCGGCCGCTTGCCAAGATCATTGTATTCACCTTTTTTTTTCTTCTTCCGCCCCCCATTTGCGAAGAAAACTCATCTTCCCTTTTCTCTGATGCAAACGAATAATGACCGTAATAGATTTCGCAGATGGTTAAAAAAAAAAAGGAAAGGGGGGATGGAAAAGAACGGAAAACGGTCTCCAAATTTATAATAATCATATTTTTTTTTGTTTATTTCGGGAACCGTAGATCTGTCAGCCCCTAAAGAAATCAACTGAGATACTGTATACGGAATATAACATTTAATTTAACCTGTCAGCAACACGTGTTCTGCCCTTATTGGATTCTTGTTCTTGTGCTAGACGACAAGGTATATTGCCTGAATTGTCTTTTTTTTTTTTTTTACTTGTTCCATTTTTCTGAAAAACCGCTTTTTTAATAAACTTCCATCTCCATTTCCCTCTCGTCTGCCTTCCTCTTTGTTTGCTTTATTTTATTTTATTTTTTTCGTATTTACCTTTCCAAATTGAAACGAAGCAGGTCTTAATGGAGGAAAGCATGTACCGTTTTCATTCTCGTAAAAAAAAAAAAAATTAAATCTAAATTTATTTTACAACCGGTTTTTTTCATCGAATAAATTATCGATAAATCAAGATTGCCGTAACAAATTACTGCAAAAAAGTGGGGAGGAGAGGGAAGAGTAAAAAAAAAAAAAAAAAAAAAAAAAAAAATTATGTTTCGAACATTATACGAATGAAATTGATATTTTTCATTTCATTTTTTCAAGAGGATCATTGACAGTACAGTAAAATTCCTCAAACGGGTCTCGAAATAAAAACCTAACGTAAGGCGGGAAATACGGAACCGTTTTTTTTTTTTCGAAAATAAGAAAAGGTGATAGTGCAAAGTTGACGATATAAAATTTCCTGTATGAAAAAAAAAAGTGAATTCAAATAGGACGTTTGCTGAAGTCGTTAACGAGATGTATTCTGTTTCAAAGGGAATGCAAGTGACTTAGCTGTCGATTGTGATTGACTCTTTGAGCTTGATGAAAATAAAATCGTACTAATACGAACTTGGCAAAAGATTTTTAACGATTTCCGCATTTTTTACTTCTCGGGGATTAAGATCTGACTGAATATAATGAAAAAAAAAAAAAAAAATTGGGTCAGGGCCGGAAAATTTAATAATTAGAATTCTGAGACAATGACTCCTAAATTTTTCGGCTCTTGAAAAAATGTCTAAAAATTTTTTTTTATCCTGATATGTGAACCAACACATGAAAAAATTCCATTCGGGAAATGTCACTTAGAAGGTTGTGAAATTTCGGGTATAAAAAAAACAAATGACAAAACAAAAAAAAAAAAAAAAAGAAAAAGAAAAAATTTAATTTTTGAACCTGTGAGAGTGAATTCAATATTTCGGCGTTCTTTGCAACAGTGTCGAAGTAAAAAAAAAATTCTGCTTGAAATGTTATTCAGTCTTAAAGCGAATGGTAGTATGCCATTACCCTAATGGCTTTGATTTAATGAGTGGGAACCCAGGAAGAAGTTCGAATGTTACGTAAAGCACTGGGCTCACAGAATTGCACGGTAGGGTCAATTGTACCGTGTAATTAATCCTCCAAAGGAGCTAAGGCTCATACATTCTTAAAATGATTCATTTTAACGCATTATTTTAATTAAATCTTGAAAAAGAGGAAACGATTCCAAAAAAAAAAAAAAAAAAAAATTGCTATGTCATCTTACAATTCGAGTTCCATTGTAAATGTATGGATTTGCCATAAGCTGCAGAATCGTAAGAAGAACAATGAATTTTTTTTCTTCCGCTTACATTCTTTTAAATTAATTTTTGTACAATCGGAGTGCGCCTTGGATGCTCCTTCCATTAAAATTGATATTAAAAGTGTAGGATATCAAACAAACAAGCATTTTAATTTTTGTTATTAATGAAAAATGAAGATCCTGTCGGACAGTAATTAGACCAAGAGGCTGGGGGTTGGGGGGAGCAAATTCTCCATTAGGCTCCAAATGACGCTTTTTAACAATGCAGAGGAAAAGAAAATTAGTAAAAAAGGTTTTTAATGGGATTCAAGAGCGACTGAGATTCCATTGATTATTCCGGGTGATAGGTCTGGATAATGCAGTTCTGAGTTTTGATAAAGTTTTTAGTAATATTCAGCAATTGACGCAACAGAGGCTGAACAATAACTGCTTTTATTATATATATATTCCATATTTTATTATAGAGGCCAAACCAATAAACTGTTTCTTTTTTAAAAAATTGTCTTCTCTTAAGAAAAAGAAATCCTGTTTCTTGTTGTAGAGTTTAGTAAATATACACATAATTTGATCCCTTTCCCTTCTAACGTAAGCAATATAAATTCACAAATGTTTTCAATCCCATTTATTACATTTTAATTTCAAATATTTGAAGCAATTCATTTTAGTTCCTCCTCCTCAGTCTATTACCCTGAAACAGGGTGTAGTGGTACCGCAGTCTGCTTCGATTGTGCCTTCCAGACCTCTCTGTTCTCTGCCAGATGGACAGCTTCAGGGAGCGAAACTCCCATAGGAGGCTTAAGCTGGTCCACCCATCCGCTTGGTGACCGACCACTCGAGCGACTGCATTCCAATTTTCCTTCCACCAACTTTTCCATGGACCCGTTTCTCCTGGCAATATGACTAAAGAAGGTTAAGTAGGCTTTATGAACCAATGGAAGAAGCCTTTCCTTCATACGAAGCTCATCCAGTACAGACTGGTTTGTGCTATGTTCCGTTTATGAAACACGAGGTATCCTTCGGTATACCCGCATGGCCTTAATCTTCTCTGCCATTTTCTTTCTTCGTTCCAATATTTGCATATGACACAACAATCCGTAGGTCACTTCCCCTATTTCCATATTATATTGCACAACGTCCAAGAGATATCAATCCCGATTTCTCCCATGGCCTTCTCAGCTGTGATACCATCGCATTCGGGAGATTTCCTGTTTCTCAGCTTTTTAATAGCACACTCTGCTTCCGCCCGCAAGAGGTTCGGCTCAAGGTCATACGCAACGGGTTGGCAGTTACTACCCGTATCGTCTCTAAAGAAGTTACTGCTGTACCTTCTCCATACCTCCGCAATGCTCTCCGGGCAGGTCTTCTTGATTCCCTGTTCGTCGTTAATAACCTGAGTTTGCATCTTGAAATCTCTAGTGAGGTCACGGTTTTAAACAGCTCATAAGTGGAATGTTCTTCCACGATGGGTGGAATGTTCTTCCAGATTCGAGCATGTCTTTTGTATGAATCGGCACTTGTCTCTTCTGCAGGACCTTTTAAGACCCTGATCCAGTTTCCTGATGGAATGTTCGTTCGCACTACCTACCCTGTTTTGCTTCCTAGCTCGCCTTTCTTCGACAGCCGACATAAGTTTCGTCCGACATCCAGTGCTTTTTCTTTGGCGACCTTTCGGGTCTGCACTCCTCAGCCTTGGCTTTGATCCATTCCTTTAATTTACCCCAAGCCTCATCTACATTCGGTGTGTCTGCTAGAGGGATGCCCTTCCGCAGAAGACGTTCCTGAAAGGAGGATGGATCATCAATTTCCGTGACTTTTGTCCTCGGTTGAACCTTTCGTTTTTTTAAACAGAGTTTAAAAATGGTTCGAGCTTGTGCTCCGAGTCGCAGTCCGTCCCTGACTTCGCTTTTACATTTTGATTCTAGAATCCTCGATTCAATTCATTTTAGTTACAACAATCAATTTTGTATTTCATTCATTTTATCAAAACTCAACCCTCTCCCCCCCTACCCCCCAAAAAAATTCTTATTTTTTTTGTTTATTTTTAACGATTTTACGTGACTTTATAGCCACGAGCTATCCTTCGGAAATTACAATCCCTTTATTTTTGTTTTATTTAAAAAAGCTCTTTTGTTATCGATTCAAAATCAAGAAAAATATTCCTTTGAATATCTTCGCCGGATGCGCCTGAGAAAGGAACACAAATGACCGTGCAAGAAACAAAAGATATTGAAACAAGAGAGGTAAAGGAACGGCCTGTGAGGCTGCGGAGGTGGTGTCGGTTCGGTCCGTGCCTCCACTGCTTTTATTTTAATAAGAAACGTAAATGAAATGCTTTTAACTTGATAAAACGCCACAAAATTAAACCAGTAAAAATTTTTTTCGACTCGATCCATCAAAACATTAAAATAATAAAATTCATTTTAAGAGAGATCTTTTCTTTGATATTACGGCCAGGGCATATTTTGTAAGCAATTTTTCCTTTTTTTTTTCTCGGCTTTAGTTTTTTACTTTTAACGTGAAAGAAATCAAAAAAGTTTGACTGTGTTCGTTTTTAACAGTCTCCCGGTTTTTTTTCCTAAGTAAAAAAAAAAAAAAAAGTTTTGGATTGTGATAGAAGCTTATATACTCTGTAAACACTTTTTAGAGTCAGCTTGCATTATAAAGTTTTCCGAGAAAAAAATGCTTTCCAGAATTTTCTTCTTTTTTTCTCCCTAAATTCAAAAGAAACGATCTTTTCAATTAAAAAAAAAAAAGAAAAAATATTTTGAACTCCTTATAAGGTCCAGGAACTTATTAACAAGTTTTCTTCTCTTTGTAAACTGTGGAAAATCAAAAGCGTAGCACCCGCGTTGAATTCCACAGCCCTCGTTAAGTCATTAATTAATTAATTAAAAGCACGGAACAAATGCAAACTTTAAACTTCCAACTCTCTTTAACTCTAGCTGAACGCTGTTTCACTCGGTTTTGATATCCCTGGTCAGGTCATATTCGAAAACTAATAGCGAGCCATATGACGCAGGTCTGGCTCTTCCGACCGAATTCATTTCGAGCAAACAACTCTTTTAAGGCACACATTAAGAAAATTAATTAGTTAATCGATTAAAGAGAATACGGGAACGAAGTACTTTTTTGAAAAAAGGCGTAACGTATTCACCAGGATCGAATTCTTTAGACGGTTTCTACTTCAGTGGCGGCCATCTGGCGATGAGATGCATGAGCTATAAATACATAAAATTTACATTACCTAAAGGTGTTTTCAATATATCTAAAAATAAATTCTCTTGTTCTGACTCAACTCAGATTTTGATGCGTAATATTTGCGTATAAGCACAATAAACGTTTAGCATGAAAGGAAGAAAGAATGTGGGCAATAAGTCCCTTACCGGATTCACCAGCCTTGGATTCGATATGGTAAAGAAGAGCATGTTGACTGCAGAAGTCTAATGTAGTCAAGTATTTTTGGAGAAATTTTATGCAGAATTTGGAAGGGCCTGGATTTTGGTGGTGTTACATCTTCTTCTTCTTCTTTTAGTAGGCTTTTAAAAAAAGGGAAAAAAAAGAGCCTGTTTTTCATCTACAATAGTCCTTCACGGAGTATACAGGGATGACGAAGCCCAACTACCTGCCCATCGCTTTGGAGGTCGTCCTTGGGGTCGCGGTTTCTCGTCCCTTACTTTCTTAATGAGACGGCCACCGACATGCTCATTCCAGACTTTCCTTCTCGCTTTTACAAATTTAGTAATGCCGGTGATATTGCATTCCCTTCGAATGTCGGTATTCCAAACTCTATCTAATCTCGTTCTTAACGCGATAGTACGTAGAACACTCATTTCGGCCATCGTCCTCATTCTTTTCGTGTCTACGGTGTCTGCTCTTGTTTCAGCTGCGTAAGTTAGTGTGGGTCTAACAACATCCTTGTAAATTCTGACCTTGCTTTCCGTTGACAGGTATTTATTTTTCCAGACGGTATGCCTAAGAGCGCCGGCTATCCGAGTTCCCTGGATGACTTGTTGACGAACTTCGCTGATATTATTCCGATCGCTGGATATAATTATGCCTAAATACTTAAAACTATCACCTGTTCTATCATTTTCCCTTCGATTTCCAGCTTACAACGGCTAGGCTCTTTGGATATAAGAAAGCTTTTCGTTTTTTCTATGGAAACAGCCATGTTGTAGTTCTTACAGATGGTGACGAATTCATGGAGTAGACGTTGGAGGTTGTCTTCCGAATCAGCTTTAAGTACTGCGTCGTCTGCGAAGCATATAATGGTAAAGTTCGTGGCTTGTAGGATGTAACCCCGCTTTATTTTAATTGACAACAGACGTGATTGCTAATTATGGTGAATAATAAAAGTTCAAAGTTTTCTGGTCATCTAACGGCAATTTTTACTATAGGAAATTTCTTAGAAATTAAGAAAAAAAAATTATAAAGTCGTAAAAACTTTTTGTCACGTGACCCCACTCCAAAACGTTTCTCATTGGTGTGACGTCATTGTTCACTTTTAAGCGCGCGGTTATATAAAAAACGCCACGAGTGACCTGCTCGTCCTCAAAGGTTAACTCGGATTTGTTAGTGCGGCAACTCTTCTTGCTCCGATGGGCATGCCGCGGCATGCCGCCGATAGCTCACCTAGGAGCATATCTAAATCGTGAACTGTGACGTCACGGTCGTTTCGGCGCCAATTCAAACAGCCAAAATTTTTATTCTTTTTTATTCGGTAATTAAACATCGCATGACAGCAAAAATCGCATTTACTATTTTTAATGCTAGGTTTATTTAAAAAATATGTTCAGTACAAAATGTGTCTGTTGTCTATTACTCGAATAATTTGGTCCATTATTAGGCTGAATAAGGTAGGACTCAAAGAATCTCCTTGTCGGATTCCTGTAGCCGTTGGGATTTCTTTAGAGATGCGACTGCCTGATTTTATTCGGTTTTTTTTGGTGGTACACCGACACGTCAAAAGTCCCCAACGTCTTCTCCAACGTCTTACCGTTGATCTCTCTGTCACTGTCCATATACGAACACGCGGAAGACATTACATCGGACCAACCATAATATTATTTGGAGACTTAAACTGCAACTGGACATCCAGTTCCTCAGGAAAAAAAAAAAACACTCTCTCGCTCTACCCCTTTTTTTTTTCTTTTGTTAAAATCGGAATCAGAGGCGGCATCGGATATAATCGATGCTTGGTCGGGTCGGCATCGGCATCGGGTGTAGACGCCGGAATCGGAATCGAAATCAGAATCGGGAGTTAATTAAACAATATGGCATCGGCATCGACCCGAGATTTCAGCTGGCCGAGGCCGGCACCGGCATCGGATTCGAACCCCTGCCTTTTGTTGGTCTTCTCTTTTTCGCTCAAAAACTAAAATTCGAGGCATGAAATCGCCTCACTTCGTCATCATGGATTGAAAGCAAGTTTCATAGACCTATTTGAACTTGCTACAGTAAACAAGTTATCAAGAGATAAGGCCGGTATTGTGCATTAAAAAGATGATATATCGCCAAAAGGCCGATACAGAACGCTGAACGTAAAAGTTTCAGTAATGAAGGCAACGTTTCGTGAATGTTTTACACATGTCTTCAATCGTTATCTAAATTATCCCTCTTTTTTTTTATCAAATATATATAAAATTATAGGAAAATAACGATTTTATGAAACATAAGAGTTCTTGTGCGTGATTAATATCAATGACAGCTTTTCATCATAAAAAAAAAAAAAAAAAAAAAAAATTCCCCTGATTTTTTGGGCGTGATTCACTCTCTAGTTAATAATGAAAAAAAAAAAATCCCACGCACTGTAAATCAGAATCCCACAACAGAAAGTAATAACAAGAGCTTTTGTAAAAAGCTCGACATGGACCCCCAACACGTGAATGCAATTGCAAGCAGATGGTTAGGCATCGGTAAATCCCAATAAACAAACCGAAACTATTTTTATCCCTTTTTCACAAAAGAGCATGGAGGAAATTCTTACGGGGTCAATTTCTTAGTCGAATTATTACTTCACCATCGGTTATTTTTTCGATTTCCCTAAATCCTTAACGGTCTGAGGGAGCCGAAGAAAAAAAAAAAAAAGAATTGGGCTACGCTACTGTAATTTTCAATTTTGTAAATTCCTCGATGTAATAGAAACCTATCAATACGGTAGAATGGAACATACCTCTCTAACAGGCAGCAGTTTACACAGGGAATCTTCAAGATACACTCTAGAAATAGAACAGGCAGAGAGCGAGAGCGAGAACAAAAAAAAAAAAATGTTTTTTTATTTTTTCCTCCGGATTTCTTTGATCCTTGTGTTTTGTTATTGTGCTGTCAAGATCCCGGGTAACAAAAAAAAAAAAAGCTATAACTTTCTGAAACTTTGGTGAAAGTTAGTTTTTCGACCCTGTTAACCACCATAAAAAAATGATAACTCATGCAGCATCGAATCTTAATTATTTTTCTTTTTAAAAAAAACGGAGGGGAAAAAAAAAAAGATTTTCATTATTTAAAGAAAAGAATGCGATTAATTATCTTTATTACACTGGAATTTTCGTTAGTTGAGAAAAGTGAAATTTAATGGAGTGTAGAAAACTGCTCCGGAGTGATGTAACACTGATTTAGCTATTTAGCCGGGGATTATATACTATATCTTTATTCTTAAAAGCACAATTTTTATCCGGTATAATGTTTCAGCGGGATGAAAACTTTTTCAACCGATGAAGTTAATTATAAATGTAAAATTTCCTTGTTTTGAAGTGATGGCTCATTTTTTTTACCCTCCCCCCCCCCCCTCCATTATTTTCCCAAATAAATTCTCTCATACTTCGGTCGTAAGTACACCGCGATTTTGATCCCCCGATCCGTTATGATTCGCAAAGAATTGAAATTCCCGAAGGTTAAATTCAACGATGGTTTTGCTTTCGCTTTTCTCGACGTAGGTAACCGGAACGGACATGTATTTTTTTCGATCCCTAGGCGTCCAACCGCGATAAATGGATGAATTTCTGTATAAAATTTTACCGTTGTCGTCTTCGTACGGGAAATATTTTTGGAGTAAGATTTTATCGTCGATTTTCCATAGCGAGGGTGTGTCGTCGGTTTGTAAATCGGATTTCCTCACGAAAAATAATTCGTTTTCTCGCCAAAACATTTTTTTTTTTCAATAAACAAAACGTGAATTTATATCAACCTGCTAAAAAATATTTATATTTTTTAAAAAAATGTCTTTTCAGGGATTTCGAACTATTTATCAAGAGCACAATTTACTTACTTTGATTTAGATAAACGATTTCATAAAAAATATATGTTTTTAAAATGCGATGGTAATTTTAAAAAAGTTAATAAACAAACAAAAATTATATACAACCAGTGCATCCAACCTAAATTTTTTGGCGGGCTATAGGCTCTGTGCGATTTTTTTTCGTATAAATATACACTTAAATATACCTTTTTACCTTATAGAAGCGTATATATTTCCATCACGGTATAATTCTCGAAAATATCGCTTTTATATAAGCTAAACATAATTTTAATGGTGGCGCTGCAGTCAAAGTCGCTCGGAGCCTATAATGAGGGGGCCCAAGAAAAAGAGCGTTATAAAATTTTATAGTAACAAATAAATAATAATAAATATATTGATCTAGTTAACAAAAGTAAACAAAAATACTAAGGGAACCCACTTCCCGTGGGTATGCTTCCCCGCCTTACCCTAAATATAAAATTGTATAACTATAAGGTTTTGGCCGATTATAAAATTTTATAACTATTTATAAATTATTATAATTAAAATTTTTAACTGAGCAATAGATTTAATTTCGTGCCTGAATTGCACTATATTTAGCATATGGGAACTTTATAGGCTTTTTCTTAAACATTTTTACAAGAGAAAAAAAAAGGAAAAAAAAATTACAATTTTTCGGAATAGAACCCGAGCCTTGTGGTCGACTTACCAGCCGCCTTTATCCACTACACCACTTTTCAACTGATTTTTCAAAGCGGCAATATGGATCTTAAATTGCCAATCATTTTGACTTATAATATTTTCCAGATTTTTCCGAATTTTCGGTTTATTTCTTGTATTTTTAATTTGACAAAGGCTCAAGAATAAAGAAAAATAGAAGTAGAAAAATTCGGGAAGCGTTAGAAGAAAATAAAAAAACTTAGAAAAAAACTGAAAATAATTTTTGTTATAAAATTTTATAACGAATTATAAACAGATGTCTTATTTGGCGGGTTATAAAATTTTATAACGAAGTTTAAGTTTTTAATAACTCAATTTTATACCACACTTTTTTCTTGGGGCCGTTAAAAAAATTTTTATGGAAAAAGAAAAGCTTGGATAATATAGCATTACATGCTTGTGATGCAGGTTTTCTAAGAAGTAAGCCAGTAGACCGTTTTTATAAATTTAAACTTTACGATTTATATAATGAATAATCTCGGTCCTAACTACTTTAAATTTGAATAAGGTTTTTATTTCTTGTACTAAGGCTCAAGAAATTGTACTATTTCTCACCACGTCAATTGGAATCCGCTCGATTTGTTGTTATCATTTTATCCGATTTTATCATTTTTAAATGTTCTTGTAATTATTTGATTTCTATTATTATTGGGAGTATGCACTTCGATGTTGTTATTATTTTAATGTCATAACGGAAATTAGCTTTAATAATCTTTACCGAAATTCTGTTGTTGTTTATTGACCATTTTATGTATAATTTCTCCTGATGATGTCGCAATATACGGACGACGAAACGTCGAGTTCTTAATATAGACTTTTGCTGGTCCTAGGCCGAGAACCTTATTCAAATTTAAACTTTACGCCCAAGATAATAGTAACTACAATTTTGGAGAAATTTTTTCCGATTTTCCCGGAAAACATGCTCGATGGGGTAAAACCCCATAGTTAGCTCATGCACGAAACGTCATCTCCTTCGCTAAAATTTTTTACTCCTTTAAAAATCAAGGCTCAAGAGGAAGCAGTTTTGAAGAGAAAAATAAAAGAAGTAAAGGGGAGAAAAAAAATTTAATCAGATCGGATAAATTGAAACGTTAGAGACTTAATAAAAAAAAAAATGATTAATTATATTTCAGTTTAAGTGCTTTCAGAAAGTTAATCTGACTTTTAAAAGATACCTTAATTTCTTGAATCTGTTTTTTTTGAATCGGTGGACAAAAAAAAAAAAAGAATCCTCCTTTTTTTTCGTCGAAAAGGAGAGAAAAAAAAAACTAAACGACAGAACCGTATCCTCTCCGTTAAAGGAAAAGGAATTTGTACTGCAAAATACCTCTTTTACCCCCAAAATCTACTTTATCACGAAAAAAAAGAAAAAAATCTGACCACATTCCTACCCGCACAACTCCTGAAAAATCATGATCGTTAAAATTACCTTTTCTCCCTCGAACCCACATTTAAACCCTTGAAAACTACCAGAAAAAAACTTCTTTTTTTTTTTCCTTCGGTCAAGTACTTTTTTTTTTTTTTTTTTTTTTTTTTTTCCTTCTCGGCGACGATTAAAATCGTCAACCTCAAATTCTTCAAGCATAAACGATTGGACCTTGGTCGTTACGAAGTTGAAAAGGAAACGAAAAGAAAAGGATAAAAAAAAAAAAAAAAAAAAAAGGAACGACGACAACAACATTTGAAAAGCAATACATTTCCAGTCTCTTGAGGTGAAAAGTTTTGCTTAGGTCGACGCTGTTATTTTGTCCAGGGAAGAAACTTTTTTTTCTTCTTCAACTACTTTTCTTTTCCTCGTTACAAAATAGCATAAGCTTACATCGAATTCAGCTGTCATTTTTTTCCTCTTTTTTTTCCTCAACTTTCTTTCCTTTTTTTTCCGGCCTCAAGTTTTTTAAAAATTGTTTTTTTTTTTGTGAAGATGAATAGTCAAATAAAAAATTTAAAAAAAATGCAAGAAAAATATCTTTAGACTTGCAAGTTTTAACAGGTTTGTCTCGGGACATGAAATACGGGGACCGAACTTTTCAAGTGCATACATGCTCATGAATTACTCATGAATTTATCTTTTACAAAGTTTATGCATTTTTTTTTTTATGCACCAATATTTGAATATGCATAAATTTTCTAATCAAGCAAATCCGGATATGCATAATTTTTGCATAATTTATGCATATAATTTTTTTAAATCATAAAGCAGGAAGGTTTGCAAATACTACTCTCATTGAACTTTTTTTCTATTTTATGCACAATTATTTATGCATAATTATATTGGAATATAAAAAAAAATTTTCCCAGTAAAAAAAAGTTTAGTTTTTTTATGCATAATTTATGCATTTTTTTATGTATGTCCGATTTTTTGTAAAATTAATGCATGAATTTTATACAACTTTTCCATTTCTTTTTCGTACAAGAGAGAATAAAAAACTGATACAAAAATTCAAGGTGTGACCTTGGCTCGATCTCGGACCTCCTGCATGGACGTAAGAGAAATATACCGACAATCCATTCGCCCCTCATAATCCTCCAATAACATCGTTTCACCCTTCACATTTAAGATATTGATCACGATTAGATCTGTTAATTGTCACTAGCAGCTTTCGTTAATTTCAAATTAATCGTTTCCGAAGAAACGGTTTAGACTGTTAATTTAGCTAAGAGGAGCTTGGAGCTTATTCCCTCTCAGCTACTTTACACCTCGTCTACTGATGATAAGATACACATTTCGCTTTTCAATTTTCGAATGGCCTTTTCTAAAAACTCAGTAACAATAAAAAAAAAAAATAAAAAAAAGTTCTTGACCTCTACGAGCTAAGTTCGGTAGGCAAAAAAAATAACGCGAAAAAAAAAAAAAAAAAACATATACAGTGTATGTCGCCTCGGCTTTTGTATAGCCACCATTTTATTTTATTTTCATTTCCCAACAATGGGGAGAATGAAATCTTATGTTATCCATTCTATTCGTTCAGCGAACCCTGTCCACGAGATTATAAGATGATGCAAAAGGTCAGTCATTTGAAAAGAATTTGTCGATTTTTCGTGACTTTTCCAACCAAACTGGAAATGTTACTAGTTTATTTTTATTTTTTTTTTTTGTATCGCGAAAAAGATACACACAGTAGTTGTTTTATTATATCCCACAAACTACGATGTTTTTATTCGGAAAGAAAGTTTTAAAGAAAAATTTAAAGCAATTTTTTTTTCCCCCTGCATGTTATTCAAATTTTAATAATTTGGAGAAAAGTTTCACTTTCCAAGAAAACAAATCATTTTAAAATAAAACAAAATGGCACTGTATCTCTTTTTTGGGGGAGAGGGGGGGGGAGACTTTTTATCTGAATGCTATTGAGAACCAGAAAGCGTTGCGTGCTTCCGTTCGTAAAGTCTACATCCACAGGATTAATGTTATGGTTTCATTAAACATGGAGAAACCCCCGAGGCTATTCAGAGACAAATTAAACCACTAGGCGATCCTTGATCGAAAATCAATGGCAGTTTTTTAAATTGAAAATAAAAGTAGCGTCTTTCTTTTTTTTTTAAATAGCCCGCTGTTTCAGAGATCAAAAAATTTTTGGATCCCTGGCAAAAATTGTACTTAGTGCAGATGCTGGAATAGAATGCCCTAGGTGCAAAAGGTTTTTGCTGGCAATACATCTAGGAAACAAGGGCTGGAAAATTCACCGGAAAACGTTGGACACGTTTCCCGGTGAATTTTCCAGGTGGTAGAGGCAGGGAAAATTTTTTCCGAAGTTTTTTCAGGCAAAATATTAAGAAAATGCGATTGGAAAATTGTAAAATTTAAATCAATTTTTAGTACAATTAACGGTACAATCTCAAACGGTAGCTAATTGCTTTACATTACAAAAAAAGTTCGTTTTCAATTTTTTTCCGGGTTCACTCCCATACTTACAGTAAAAAATTGAACAGGTTTTAATCGATCCTGATTCAAATTGACAATAGACCACATTCAAAGTTTATACAAACTTTGATCGGTTACTCTTGACAAATCCAAAGAAACTTAACTGAAAATAAATAAATAAAAATTATAAAACTACTAAGCTTATGTCTTTAAAAATGATTAGAGAATTTTTCCCGGTAATGTATCCAGAATCTTAAAGAATACAAAAATTTCAAAGGGGTAAATTCAGTTGACTATCCTGACCAATTTGGGCAAGAATGTTCGGTCGAAGATTCTTACACCCAAAAAAATGAATATGCCTCGTTCGCAATACAAGCGATGTTGCTTAGCGACAAAGCAACATCGCTCGACTTGACGACATTATGCATTGCGACAAAGCACTCACGAGTCTTCACACAAAACATTTTTACTGCTTAGACCTAAGTTACATTATGCTTTGTCGCAAAGCATTTTTGCTTAGACCCAAAGCAGCATTTTTTTGGGTGTAAGTCAGACAGCGATTGTTCCCATACGAAAAAGTGATGTAAAAAAGTGTATAAAATTTTTACAAAATAAATGCAAAAAATTTATATTAAAAATGTATTGTTTTTGTATCATTTATACAAAAATTTGGTCATGCATAATTTTTTGCAAAGTTTATGCATGAAAATCTGGATATGCATAATTTTTACATAATTTATGCATATAATTTTTTAAATCATAAAGCAGAAAAACATGCAAAAATGTTATGTTCATTTAATTTTTTTTTTTCACTTTTATGCAAAGGAGGATGTAAAAATATTTCCGGTAAAAGATCAAGTTCTTTATACATAATTTAACAAAAAAAAATCGTCAAAATTTTTTTTTGTCGAAACCCTTTGCTTTAAATATCTCTGGAGACTTCGTCAGATGAAGAAAACAGGAAGAATTTGTTCCCTAAAGTTTTCCCACGATTTTTTCCAAAGCTTTTTTAGGTTTTTTTTTCAAAACTTATCCTGTTTCTTCCCAAGTTTTTTCAGAGTTTTCCCAAAACTTTTTCATCTTTTCCACAGCGCTTCCACACTCAAAAAAATGCTGCTTTGGGTCTAAGAAAAAATGCTTTGCGAGAAAGCATTTTTGCATAACTTAAGTCTAAGCAGAAAAAATATTTTGTGCCAAGACTCGTGAGTGCTTGTTGCCGTGCATAATGTCGTCAAGTCTAGCAAATATGCTAGATTGCGACAAGCACTCACGAGTCTTGCCGCTAAGCAACATCGCTTGTATTGCGAACGAGGCAATCCATTTTTTCGGGTGCAGGTTTATTTTCAAAACTTATCCAGTTTCTTCCAGTTTTTCCAGGTTTTTTCCAAAACTTTTCCAGTTTTTTCTACAGCTTTTCCACAGCTTATCCAGGTTTTTTCCAAAACTTTTCCAGTTTTTTCTACAGCTTTTCCACTGCTTTTCCACGTTTTTTTCCAAAATTTATCCAGTTTCTTCCAGTTTTCCAGGTTTTTTCCAAAACTTTTCCAGTTTTTTCTACAGCTAAGCTTTTCCAGGTTTTTTCCAAAACTTTCCAGTTTTTTTCTACAGCTTTTCCAGGTTTTCCATTGCTTTTCCACGTTTTTCCCCAAAGTCTTTCAAAGTTTTTCCACTTTTCTCCAAAGCTTTTTCAGGTTTTTTCCACAGCTTTTCCAGATTTTTCCAAAGCTTTTCCAGACACTTATTAAAGTTTATACGTTAAGGTTGCGAAAATTGGAACCTCAGCATCCGATACCGATGAACTCGAGCCGCATTAAATGCCCCACAGTGTGCAAAGGCAGCCAATCGAAGCCGAACAGAAGGCCCTGCTAAGACAAGATTCTAAATCCTGAAATGCCGAACGAGAGAAACCGATTAATCAGGGGGAAGGAACGTAATAAAAACCCCACATTTTCCTTCCTTAATATCTCAATATCCCTGAAGCAAAATTTCTAAATCCCATCTGCAGCTTAACTTTAAAAAAAAAAAAGGTAGTCATCCCATTAAAAACGTTTCCCAGGTTTAAATCTTGGTGTCAAACCATCATGTAATGGATTCGGCTGATGAATTATTGCTCCTGTTGTTGACTAATAAAACACTCAAAGCACGTAAAAGGCGTTCGTCGAGTGTAAATCCATTTTTTTACGAGATATAATGCTTCCTCCCTCTTTCAACGAAGGTGGTTTGGCCTTTTCCTTTTCTCTAAAAATTTCAGAAGTTTACGAGATGGAATTCTAAAGCATTTACAAAATCTTTTTTTTTCTGCTTTGAAATATTTTTAACCCTGTATCCTTTTTCAGTTTTTTTTTATCCGATTCCCGAAATGCAATGTAGTTTTTTATTTAAAAAAAAAAAAAAAAAAAATAAACTCCTGAATGACGACTCTCGAAGACTTAAACCCCCACTGTCGTTCCAACACCCATTCAATCGATTCCAAAAGTGTTGCAAAAATAAAAAGCTCAGGTAAAACGCCGCTCGCGACTTGTTTGTAAGATAACGCGCGACAGGAAAAAAAAAACAAGCAAAAGCTTTTAGAATATAATTCGAAAGTCCCTCGTTTTTACCAAAAACTCCCTCCTGAAATTCTAACCTTTTTAAAAGGGAATTCAAAGCCGCATTAACAGCCATTATATTATAATTCGCTCCCTTGAACTTATCTTCTGCGGTCGAAAACACGAACTTACATCCATGTAATGACTGACCACTTGGGGACTGAATTGCCAAGGAGGGAGTCAAAACTTTACTTTTGAAAATATTCTCAAAACCGTGGGGTTTCCCTATTTTATAAACGTTCCACGGGTGATTGTATACCACCCCCACCCGATACAATATCGAATTTTTCGCGGGGGTGTATGCAACATTTTTAACGTGGGCGTCATTAAAGTACTTTTTTATTTCATTTTATTTTATTTTTTTTTTTTTTTTGCATCGTTTCAGAGCTTCAAGTTGACATGATCGAAAAGACACTTATGATGCCCTGCATTTTACGAAGTTCAGTACTTGAATAATGCTACACGATTTGTATTTTTAGGTCATTAATTTGTTTACTCTTTCAACGTCGTTTCTAATGGAAAATTGTTCAAGAGGCATCGAATAAGTGAATTAAATGCTTTTTTTTTGGTTCCTATTAAATTAAAATTGCAGGTGGAGGAGGATATAGATTTTGACGTAACTCGTATGCATCTTATAAAACAGATCGGTCTAAATAATAAATTAAATAACAAGAAGCGCTTTTTTTTACGCTTTTATCAACTACTCAATTATTTATATTCATGAGATGTCTCAGGAACGTTCCCCATATACTGTGAAATATTTGTGAAATGTACTTCAAAAGCTCGAATGTTAGCTTAAAATGCGGCATACGAATATTCCTGTATAATTCTATAACATATTTTAAAATATTTCAGAATTATGCAGGAATATTTTAAAATATATCAGAATTATACAAGAGTGTTCCAGAATATTTTAAACATTTCAGAATATTTTGAAACATTTCAGAATATTCTGAAATATTTTGAAATATTCTGAAATATTCTAAAACATTCTGAAATATTTTGAAGCATTCTGAAATATTTTGAAATATTCCTGCATAATTCTGAAATATTTTAAAATATTCCTGCATAATTCTGAAATATTTTGAAATATTCCTCTATATAATTCTAAAATATTTTGAAACATTTCAGAATATTCTGAAATATTTTGAAATATTTTAAAACATTCTGAAATATTTGGAACATTCTGAAACATTTTAAAACATTCTGAAACATTTTAAAACATTCTGAAATATTTTAAAACATTCTGAAATATTTTAAAACATTCTGAAACATTTCAAAACATTCTGAAATATTTTAAAACATTCTGAAATATTTTAAAACATTCTGAAATATTTTAACCCATCACAAGTATTTAGGCTCTTGGCTGAATGAGACAGCGGACCCCGACGAGGAAATCCGAGCTCGAATTGAAATTGCCAGGTCGGCATTTATGCGTATGAGGAATGTGTTATGTTGTCGGTCTTTAAAATTATCCGTACGTCTTAAGGTTCTCCGGTGCTACGTTTGGTCAACTCTTTTTTATGGATGCGAGACCTGGACTCTCAAAGTTTCCATGATGAATCGACTTGAAGCTTTTGAGATGTGGTGCTACCGTAGAATCCTTCGAATTTCATGGGTCGATCGGGTAACCAACGACGAGGTTTTGCGAAGATTGCGTAGGGAGAGAGAAGTTTTGCAAATCGTAAAACGACGGAAGTTGGAATACTTCGGTCATTTTCTGAGAGGACCTAAATATGAGCTTCTGAAGACGATCATTCAGGGGCATATCGAAGGAAAAAGGAGAATAGGCCGGAAGAACTTATCGTGGTTGCGTAATTTAAGAGCTTGGACCGGCTTAAGTGTCGAGGAGCTCTTCAGGATTGCCCCCGATAGAGACGAATATAAAAGTCTCATTGATGGTCGCCTACGCCTGGACACAGGTATGGCACCGTAAGAAGAAGAAGAAGAAATATTTTAAAACATTCTGAAATATTTTAAAACATTCTGAAATATTTTAAAACATTCTGAAATATTTTAAAACATTCTGAAATGGTATTTTAAAACATTCTGAAACATTTCAAAACATTCTGAAACATTTTAAAACATTCTGAAACATTTTAAAACATTCTGAAATACTTTAAAACATTCTGAAATACTTTAAAACATTCTGAAATATTTTAAAACATTCTGAAATATTTTAAAACATTCTGAAACATTTCAAAACATTCTGAAACATTTTAAAACATTCTGAAATATTTTAAAACATTCTGAAATATTTTAAAACATTCTGAAACATTTCAAAACATTCTGAAACATTTTAGTAAAAAATTCCAAAATATTTTAAAACATTCTGAAATATTTTGGAATATTCCTGCATAATTCTGAAATATTTTAAAATATTCTAAAATATTTTGAAATATTCCTGTATAATTCTGAAATATTTACAGGATATTATTCAAAATATTAAATATTTTATAAATATTAGTATAACATCAGGATCCTGATGCTGGAACATCGATGTTCCTTTCATACTCCTGGAATAAACTGACGTATTTATTTAAAGAATAGGAATGTTTCTGGCCAATAGTGAAACTAACCGGAGACTTTCGTCTGGAGCTTAAAACAATAAAGAATTCGAAAAATTATATCATTGTAAAATTTCTTAATTAAAATTTCGTAATGATATGAAAGATACCCTAATACCACTTTTTGTGTCGCAAAATCGTTCCATAACACTGTTAAATTTTATGACATGATTTTGGGTTCTTATAGTCTCAGTACCACAGGCTGTTTAAAAACTAGGGCTATTAGAGATTAGTCCTCTTCGAGGCGATTCCGACCTCAAAACGATACTTAAAGTGATACCGAGAATCGAGACGAGATTACGAGATTGAGATTCTTTCTTTTCCCATATAAGAAACGAGGCCGAGACCAGATCGATTCATATCATACCGGTCTTGGGATGGTCTCGGAATCGAAGGCAGGTCTCGGTATCAAAATCGTTTTCTGTCTTATAATTCGAATTCTTCGTCAGCATTTACTCTCATTAAATATTCCTAGAGCCGTGTTCGAGATTATAACAACACTACGTTTTTCACGGTAAATTTTACGGTGTCTGAGAATTTTCATAAATAAATCAATGTGTACTAAGAATTTTCGGTTTTAGAAAACGAAAGATTTTCCCAAAAAACAAATCGGTTCCTAAAACAAAGAATTCTTAATAAACCAAAAACAAGGAACAATAATCCAAAAAATAAGAATCAATGTGTTAAATATTTCCCAGCCAAAAATTCCCATGACATCCTCAAAACCGGAAGTCTGAAGCACGTCTTTTGATAAAAACGAGTGACCTCTTCCTGATTCTACCCGCCGACCAAACACTCCAGGAAATTACAAAGAAAACCAAACTTTTCCGAAGTGAAAACCCGGATACATCCGCACTCGAAAAAAAAAAAAAAGTTTTTTTACCTCTTAAAATTCATGGGAAAAGCGCAGCCAACGAAAATAACGTTTTAAAAATGCAAACGCCCATCTTATTAAAAGAAAAAAGTTGTATTTCACGGGGAGGTCGAGTAAAAAGCTACGTATAGCTTTTACTCGACCTTGTAAACCATTCTTCTAGCCTGATATTCCGCCTGATATGTTTCCCCCATTGCACTTTTTATCACTGGGAATAAAACCCCGACGTGTAAGCACCCGTATAAAATATTGAAGATAGTATTTACTTTTTCAAGCGCTTCCCCCCCCCCCCCCGTACCTTCCTCTCCCCTTCTCCGTTTTTCAAAAAAGACGGAGCAATAGCACACACATAATACAATTCATTAATGAATGTTTAACTTTTTATGTAAAATAAATTAAAAGTTGCAAAATATACTTTAAATTTTAAGAGCTCGCGAGGAAAATGAACGAAAATTTACAAAAAAGAAAATAACTTCGAATTTCGGAAAGTTAAAACTTTTTTTTAAATAAGCTTTACTCCGTTTGTTGTATAACTTCGAAGCAGAAAAAAAAATTTTTTAACGAGTGGAAAAAAAAAGAAATAAAAACTGTCGGGGAAAAAAGAACGAATTGTTTTGCATATACATGAAAAGAGAAAGAGGCAACAGGTTTCCTCTCTTCATAGCTTTATTTTATCCCTCGATCGAAAGATTAGATAACCCCCCTAATTCAAATTATAATTCTATTGACTAACAAAAGCTTCACAATTATGAGGTTTGTTGGTCAAACACGCAAGGGTATAAGGATCGCATTTTAGGATCGTTATTACTCACCAAAATTTGATTAAAGGGGGGAAGCTTTGGCTCGTTTAATGGAAACCTCAAGATAGGTAGCCTGTTCTGTTTGCTCGATATAAAGTTTCCCTCATCTGCCATCAAAGCTCGATTACGAGAGGACAGGGACGCATAAATGCAGAAGGATCATTCCTCTTGGACCTGAAATTGTTTTAAAAATTTTAATAATTTTTAGGGTCTCCACTCATTCAACAAATTTCCATGTTGGGCTTCAAATAGAAACTATACCAGTCAGCAAAAAAAACTTAATCTTTAAGCTTATAAAATATTTTTTATTTTTTATTTTCTTTTCAATATTTTAAAAATAATATGTAAATATTTATTGAAACAAAAAAAAAAAAAGAAAAAGAAAAGAAAAGATAAATATTTTAAAAAATGTTGAAAAATATTTTTAAAATGTTGAACAATATTTTAAAAATGTTGAAAAATATTTTCCAAATATTTAAGAAATGTTGAAAAATATTTTCCAAATATTTAAAAAATGTTGAAAAATATTTTTCATTCCTCATATATGTAATGTACTACTTTCGAAGGCAGTGACTACGAACGAAAGTTGGCAATTACAGAACGACTCAAAAACAATGCTTCTGCGCATGCGCGTCATTACGCTCGCGCGTGTAATGTTACATTTCAATCCTGGTCGCCATCTTGACAATTTTTTTTTTCCCAGTTAATTTCGTCAACATTCTTAATATATTTTTCTTCGAAATCAACTAAAATACAAACTAATCATTGAAAATAAGGGTTTTATTCTAAAATTAACGAAAAAAAAAAAAAAGCAAGTTACAACAAAGGTTAACACTGTTCGATACTTTTCAATCCCATGGCCGCCATTACTTCATTTCAAAATGGCCGCCATATTAATAACATAAACGATGTTTTTAGTTTATTTTTAACATTTTTTTTTGTGAATTTGCATATTCGGAATAAAAAATATCTTACAGCACTGCGACAGACGAGACTCATTTCACGCCTCGACCTTTTTACAGCGCCTCGGCGCTGTAACCGGTCTCGGCGTGAAATTCGTCTCTTTCTGTCGCAGTACCGTAATATACTATTCCAAATATTTAAAAAATGTTGAAAAATATTTTCCAAATATTTAAAAAATGTTGAAAAATATTTTCCGAATATTTAAAAAATATTGAAAAAAATTTTCCGAATATTTAAAAAATGTTGAAAAATATTTTACAAATATTTAAAAAATGTTGAAAAATATTTTACAAATATTTAAAAAATGTTGAAAAAAATTTTCCGAATATTTAAAAAATGTTGAAAAATATTTTCCAAATATTTAAAAAATGTTGAAAAATATTTTCCAAATATTTAAAAAATGTTGAAAAATATTTTACAAATATTTAAAAAATGTTGAAACCTATTTTCCAAATATTTAAAAAATGTTGAAAAATATTTTCCAAATATTTAAAAAATGTTGAAAAATATTTTCCAAATATTTAAAAAATGTTGAAAAATATTTTCCAAATATTTAAAAAATGTTGAAAAATATTTTAGGAATATTTTAAAAATATTAATACTTTTTTTTCTGTCAGGGAAAAAAATTTCGTATGTGGGATAAAAAAGAAAACAAACGCTGGAGAATAAACCATAACAGGAAATGAGGAGATTATAGATTCAAGGAAAACAAAGAAAGCCGGATGGGTGAAATGAACCAAAACCTTAAGTAAATGCTATTTCGCTTGAGATTTATTCTCTTTCAGAATAATTAATCATTCCCATAGGTTAGCCATGTAGAACGACTTTTCTATTTTCTGATCGAGAATTTTTGGAAAAGAGTGTACTACGTTATATTCTTATATATATTTCCGAGAAGTTTTTATACCCCAAGTTAAAAAACTTACACGTATATATGATCCGGGGTTTTATTGTTTCGGGTTTTCTCTTATGAAAGTTATTATTATTCTCCATCCAGCAGAAAGAGGGATGTTATTTTTGATGGGCCGCGCGAGGTGAAAGAGGAAAAAAAGGTTTTTTTTTTTTTTCTTTGCTCGTCTTTTTTTTCTCTTTTCGATTCATTCCATTCTTCTTCTCTCCGTATAACTTTCAAATGAGTTGTAATAATAAAAGTGATTTATGCCGTCGATTCCGAGGAATCGTTTGTTTATTGAAATCAAATTATCTGCAGGCGACAGGAATATTTTAAAATTTAACCGCGGGTTAAATTTCACCTGGATTTCGCGGTTCATTTTACCAAGATGAATTGTAAACGAGGGGGGGGGGGATTCAAGGGGAATGAATCTTTAAGCAGATCGGTTTTAGGTTTTAATAATAATTTTTGAACACTTCAAAAAGTAGCGAGCTACCGATTGTAAATATTTATAAGCTTAAAACTGAGTAGGTAGTCTTGACCGTGTCTTACATCCTTTAAGGACAGTTTTAGCGCGTTGAAAGAATGCAAAATACCGAGGTATCGATTAATTGTCAACTAAATTGACAGCTTATGAAAATGATACGGTTGCGCTTTTCGACAAGCCGTAACGGTCCTACGGAATCCCACTCTTGTCGGCGTAAAATATTTTGCCGTTTACACTCTTGGATATTTATACGTTACGGCGCTTATTCCATTTTTTATTTTCATTGATCCAAATCGATAACGAATGTCAGCGATATCCCTTCCATTTTGAAAATCCTTGGAATATACAAAATTTGAAAAAGCGGATATCACTTTCAAAGGGAAACAATATGAACTTCTGGTTTCGAAAGCTCGTCATGACAATGTTATATCAAAAAGGGTTATTGGATTAGTCCCTCAGCAAAATAATAATTCAATCAACCGAATCCATCCTAACTTCATTTTTGATTTTTTTTTTTTCAGGATCAATAAAGTGCTTCAACAAAAAAAAAATCGCCGAAAATAAAGGATTAAAAAAAATACAAAAAAAAAGACGATGAATAAAAAATAGAAAAAAAAATTTAGCTTAAATAAAGCAATAATGGTAGTGTGTAATGTGAAAGTGCGGGTTTAACGCGAAGTTGTGCGGGGGTTTTTTGCAACGTCATTTTTTTTAGTTACCAGCAGCAATCAAACATGCCCGGGCACCAAAGGCAAAATTTGGATCCTCTTCAAAGTTCGGATAGCGACGTGGCGGCTTTATCGGATTTAGAGGATGATAATGGGGATGACGACGACGATGAAGACGATGAAGGTAATATATACGGGATAATTTTTGCGGAAATCCAATAATTTTAATTTAATTAACGAGAAATCCAATTAGAATAATTGAGTCTTACGTTCATCAAGGCAACTCAGTCGTTTTGTTTGTCGCCGAGTAGAATCTTCGCTCTTTTATCCCGAAGAGATAAAAAGAAAATCATTCGGGAAAACTCTACGGAAGCAAAATTAAAATAGTTCGAAAAGGGAGGGGGTGGAACGAAAGGAAAAAAACATGCAATCGGTTTTTCGATTTTCCCACATAAGCGCCACGGGGCGGTAATTAAAAATAAAAAGAAAAATTAGCGCTTTGGGATAGCGGGATCAAACCCTTATAAATTTCCGGTTAAGTGTTCGAAAAGGGTTTTTGTAATTTCATTTGAATCAAAAAGATTTAAACAAATTGAGTTTTGTATTACCTGGGATATAAAACGGGTTAACCCCATGAAGCCGCGACCAGTGAACCAGATCATCTAGTTTGTCATTCTAAATCAGCCTCTCCGCAATTTCATTTTCGAAACTGCATAACATGTATACTGCGTATCGCAAAAGCACAAGATCATAAAAGCTGCGGTCGGTGCAGATCAAAAAAGCGAAAAATAATGATTGTTTATGACATATTTAACATGATATAATGATTAGGGAGGTTACGCCAGACAAATTTTCTGAAATTAGCTTAGATTTTAAAGTTTGATCTGTGGCGCCATAGATCCATGGAGAATCCCAATGGGCAATACTCGGACAACTTTGCTTTAAAAAAATTGGCTTCATTGATTTTTTTTTTTTTTTCATTTTGCGGCGTCGCCAAAAATGGACATAATGTGATTTTAAAGGGCAGGGGGTAATATAAAAAAAAATTCCAGAACGTTTAGGAATGTTCTATAGTTCGTAAAAACATCATGAAGAAATTCTAAAGCTTAAATTTTTGTTCCTTTTCTTTTTGTCCGAAATTTCACGCTAAAACATGTTGCAGTAACATGTTATGGTAACATGCTGCCAATATGTTCAGCAACATGTATGTTCAGCAATATGTTCAGCAACATTTTGCAGCATAGAAACATCCCAGATAGCAAAGTCTATCCAGTCCAGAGGACGTGTCCAGGACGTCATGAGGATATTTATTGGACGTCCATTGGATTTACCTGTGTCCGCACTGAACCGAAAAGTGTCCTTTGGATGTCTTATGAATGTCTCATGGATATTTAATGGACAATCCACGGGATGTCCAATGGATTAAAAATGCTACAAATTTTTATTTACAAATTTTTAACTCAAGTACTCAAGTACTACTAAACATTTACAAATTTTTATTTTTCATTTTTCAGTGTTGTGCAAAATCTGTTTAAGCTTCAACATGTTGAGCAACAAGTTGGCAACATGTTTTAGCGTGAAACTGAGGCCAGGCCGACATTTACGATGAAACATGTTGCAGTAACATGTTAAGGTAACATGCTGCCAACATGTTCAGCAACATGTAGCAGCATAGAAACATCCCAGATAGCAAAGTCTATCCAGTCCCGAGGACGTGTCCAGGACGTCATGAGGATATTTATTGGACGTCCATTGGATTTACCTGTGTCCGCACTGAACCGAAAAGTGTCCTTTGGATGTCTTATGAATGTCTCATGGATATTTAATGGACAATCCACGGGATGTCCAATGGATTAAAAATGCTACAAATTTTTATTTACAAATTTTTAACTCAAGTACTCAAGTACTACTAAACATTTACAAATTTTTATTTTTCATTTTTCAGTGTTGTGCAAAATCTGTTTAAGCTTCAACATGTTGAGCAACAAGTTGGCAACATGTTTTAGCGTGAAACTGAGGCCAGGCCGACATTTACGATGAAATATGTTGCAGTAACATGTTGGTGAATATGTTGCAAGCTTTAGAACATATTGCAAACATATTACAGCATACCAACGTTAGAAACATTTTTATTTCTCATTTTCCGATGTTGCGCAAGCTTGTTTCGAAGCTGGAACATGTTGGTCAACATGTTGGCAATATGTTTCTAACGCTGCAACAAGTTTCATCGTGAAATTGCGACCTGAGAACAAAGGGTAAGGGGGTCGGAGTGGTGACTTGTCCATGTAGCAATTTGGCTATCAATGAAGTTAAGCAGCATTGATGCGGGCCAGCTTCCGGATAGGTGACGGCACCGAAACTCTTCCCCTCTGGCGGGAACTTACAAATGCAGTCATCTTAACCTCACTGTACGAGTTAGTTGTCGCATGCCAGAAAAAGGAGAAAAAATAGAAAAACAGACCTGCGTTACGCAGTTAATTGACGAAAAAACAAAAGACCTGCGATAAGCAGCTAAAAGAAAAAGAAAAAAAATGAGATCGGTGAACCGATCAAAGTGCTTTATCGACTATTTAAATAATTCACAAAAATATGGTTAGTTTTTCCATCAGAGGTCTATCAAAGCCGAGTACGGGCATAAAGAATTCGAATTTCTGAAAACTAATTCGAAATTTGGAATCCTTTACCGAGATAACATTCTCAAAAATAAGCTTAGATTTTCGATCAGAGGTCTACCGAAGCCGCAGTATGGGTAAACGGAATCCGAATTTCGGAAAAATTATTTTAGATTCGGAATCCTCTACCCCGAAAATATTCTCAAAAATACGGTTATTTTTTCGTTAGCTAGCACGAGTGACCCGCCAATCAGCACGACCAAATCGCTTTGTTGACGTAATCGATTACGTCATATCGTGACGTTTCAAAAGTTGGAGATATGGTTTTTTAGGCCTATACCCATACTTTTAGTCCTGCTCACCGTTTCTCAACCACTCAATAGAATTTTATCAAATTTCAATGGTAGCGTATATTGATGAATATCTACTGCATTACGAAAATTGAACTCAAACTGTTGCTTCGTTCGCGACTTATAGTCCAAAAAGATCTAGAAATTTCTAGAAATTGTTGAAAATTCAACATTTTCACTCACTACTTCCGATTCGCTGAACCGATTTGGCTCAAAAACTAATCAGCACCTACATTTCATTTGAAGTTGCTACCCACCAAAAATCATCGAAATCTGCTCTTTCGTTTTTCTGCTTTTCGACGGACGTCCATTTTTATTATTATAGACACTCATACGGTCATACGATCATACACACACCCATCCACCATCCTAATTTTGCTTTTTTCGGCATCAGGGGGCCTTAAAATGTGTAAATATATCGAAAACTGAAAATCTGAAATTTGTGCTAAATGCAATGCTTCATTCTCCCTGCGGTCGATAAAGCAAAAAGGTCAAAAGAGTCAAAGCGAACAACAAAATGACGACAAATAAATAAACCATAGAATTATGTTAGCCGTAGAAAACGTATGCAATCCTCCATGAGTTTGCACGCAAAAAGAAAAAAAATTTATAACAGTCTCAGCAATTTTTTTTAATTTAGAAGGAAATGACGAGGATTTCAATAAGTAAATCGAATATTTTCTTAAAAGCATAATTAACTTCCATCCCGACGAATTCCTTCTAAGATAACTGATATCATCACCTTTACAAGTTTTGTAATTTCATATTTTAATCATCTTAATTACTCCGCATTACCGTACATATTAGTTGATATTAATTTATCATGAAACCTTATTCCTTTCCGCAGACATCAAGCAAACTCCGCATTCTTGGAAAGAAAATATGCTGCTTAATATTACATCGATTACAAGTAACCTAATAGACTACATTAAACCCCTACTTTCTCTTCCCCCCTCCTCCTCCTCCTCTAGGTCTTGTTTATCTAGGGAACGCTACACGAAAATTCCGAATTTCGACGGTATAAAACAACGAATCAACGATCCCCCCAGATTGTAACTTTTCCGAAATCCAGAATAGCCGACCGTAATAATTTAAATGGGGCTCATTGTAATTCTAACCGCAATACTTGACCTTTGCTATCTGCTCCTATTTTTCTTCCTGATAAACAATTTCCGAAAAGGAAGAAAAGGTGATGGGGTCCGAAAATTTTCAAATCCTTAAGCGTGTTTCCTCTTTTTTTTTTTTTTCTTTTTTTCTTACTTCTTGGGAGTAAATCATTTAAAATATAAAATGGATTAACTATATCGGTAGTATTCAGGGGAGAACCCTTGGAGAAAACGAAGAAAACTTTTAAAGATGCGGGTTAATTGAGGAAACCCGGGTTTCTTGATTTCATTTCCAGATAAAATTGTAATCCTATTCTAAGGTTTTTTTTTTAAAAAAAAAGTTTTTGGGTTCTTTAAGAGTTTCTTAATGAATATTTTATCACTCTTAAGGATATGAAAGCATCCTCTTTCTTCGGAATCGGCACCGGAAAATAACGAACGACTTATTTCCGATGATTTCAAAAAAAAAAAAAAAAAAAAAATTCTTGCAGGGAGATCGAAATTGGGTAGGAATCTCCCGGATGATCGTCGAGTTCCAAACAAATAATGTTGGAACTCCGAGGAAAGTTTGTGAAGAACCTGACCAGAAATTCTAAGTCAGTCCTTGTTCGGGCGCCATATTGTACCACATTCAGGTTTGAACATGTTTGGAGTGCAATGAAAAAAATTATTCCAAAATTTGAAAACCATTTTACAACTTAGAAACTGCTAAATCCACCGTTTTACCGCCGTCAGAAGATCAAACTTCACCAGTGGCGGAGAAATATGGGGCAGAACCATATTCTAATAATTCCACCGTGCTTCCAATATCAATTCTGATGGTGAAAACGAGTTTCCGCCAGACAGTGAACACGATAATTCTAAGAGCGACGATTCTGACAGCACCACTTGCACATTCTGTACAAGCAGAGTCCCGCTTAACTACGCGAAAATTAGTTCTTCCTTTCTACCACCGTAAGCGTTACTTGATACCACACTTACTTGTTACCACAATTGTCTTTTTCTCATTCAAATTTTATGCATTCAAAAAGTCGGAAAAAAAGATGTATTCAATTCCATCAAAATGTGTTCAATTCCATCTTTCGCCACTTCGATTTAACTTTTCAACCGATTTCCTATGTTTAACTTATATAGTTCACGAACTTATAATCCTGATTTTCTTAATAAAAAAAGATCCATATCCCGTTAAAAAAATAAAAATAAAAAAATGTATGTTGATCAGTACCAACAGGGACTTTGAATTGTAGTAAGTATGTCAATTATGTTATAGCCTAGTATATAAAGTAGGTTAAGTATACATTTCTTCTGTCGTCTCTACAATATATCAGTTCAGTCTTTGTCCTAACTTATTACGTTATTATTCACTTATTACATGGCGACCCTGCCAGTCGTAACGCTGGCTCGCGTTTCCGGATTTTTGGATTTTTTTAGTTGTGAATGGTGTTTTAAGTTTTAAGTCAAAAATAATTTAGAAGAAATGCAACACAGTTTCGTGAGCTTGCAGTAAGAACAAAAGTGAGAGTAAAGGCAAAAGTAATTAGTAAAATTAATTAAAAGTATCGGACATGGGTTCCACGAATACCAAGGAAGAAGTAATCATCGCGCAGCCCGGAGCTGGCAATTCTGCGGGGGTTTCACAAACCCGCAATGAAGTTTTTGCCATTTTAGGATTAGTCGCTTTCGTAGTTCTGTGCGTCGTTTTGATCTGCGTATGCTGCAAATGTTTTTGTCGAAAAGGTGTTAAGATAGTCAAAAAAGAGATTGCAGTTGCTATGTCCCCAAAGGACGTTCAGGGGACCATCACGGTCTAAAATTCACAGAAGGAAAAGAAAAAGACAATATTGTGTTAATCTGAGGTGAAATAGATAGGAGGAAAAGAAAGGAGACGAGTGTTAAACAATTAAACAGTGGAGTATGAACATTATTAATTAAGCCGCAACTAGTCCGTATAGTAGGGACGGCACCCTACCCAACGAGGGAAGCAATCAGAGGAAGTTCCAAAAGAAGAAACTGCCAGCCATAGAAATTCATTGGGGATGCAGCGAAGAAATTGCCATTGGAAATGCAGCAGCGAATATTGGAAATTAGGCTAAGTTAACATTTTTAGAGTTAAGATTTAAATTTTAAGTACGTTTTTTTTTCTCTCTATGTTGTCGTTTTAATTTACAAAGAAAAAATAGTTTTAATTTTACCCATGAATAAAGTCGAAGAATATGGTAAGCAATTAACGGTCATTGTACAGAATTTAAGAAAAACAGTCAATCGACCTTACAAGAAGGAAACAAGTGAGCAAAAAATTATTGAGATTAATAATATTGCTAGCGAGATTAATAAGATAGTTGAAACGTTAAATTTAGAAGATAGAATCGCGTGCGGAAAAATATTAAATCAAGCAAAAGTAGACAAAATAGCCGCGCTCGAAATTTTGCAAAAATTTTTAGAGACTCCGGGACAGGAAGAAGAAAAGTCGGAAAGTCAGAAGATAGGATCAGAAAAAACAGGAGTAGGAAAAAGTGAAAGTAAAATGAGTGAAAAGTTCGATTTAAAAGCGGCAACGCAATTATTGCCGATGTTAACTCATAAAGAGGAAACGGTCCTCGCGTTAATTGACGGTATCGAGCTTTGTGATTCAATGTTAGACGATCCAGGGAAGAAAGTCCTCGTAAATTTTGTTTTGAAGACCAGAATTCCCCAAAGTTATAAGCTAAAGTTAGAGTCAACATACACTTCGAGCCAAGCTTTGGTGACCGATTTGAAAAAATTTTTCGTTACTCCCAAGAGCATAAGTTCGCTGTCCTTACGATTAAATTCCGCTCGACAAGGGAACAAATCGGTAGCTGAATTTGGTCGAAATATAGAGGAAATGTTTGCAGCGCTAACCATGGCACAAGCCGATGGAGATGCGAATTCGGCAAAGGTTCTTACGGGCGTGAATGAAAAAATCGCCGTAAGCGCTTTTGCAAACGGCCTTAAAATACCCGAATTAAAAACGATAGTTAAGGCACGAAATTTTAGTACTTTGAAAGAAGCAATTTTAGGAGCAGTAGAAGAAGGCAGCGCAGTTAATGAAGCGCAGGTATTTTTTGCGAAACGCGGACGAGGGCGATTCCGGGGGAATTCACGCGGAAATTATCGAGGAAACTATCGCGGAAATTTTCACAGAGGAAATGGTCGCGGAAATTATCGCGGGAATAATCGCGGATCTTTTAATGGAGAAAATAGAGGGAATTTCCAAGGCTCCAGGACTTATACGAGGGGCAGGGGAAATTCTAATAACGGGAATTCTTATAACAGAGGTTCCTATAATCGAAATTCTTATAATGGACGTAATAATCAAAGGGCTTATGTCGCAGAGTTAGAAGAAGAAGAAGGGAGACAAGTCGTTCCTTACTCAGCGCCAGGAGCTCAAAATCAGGAACTTTCGTATGCGCAGTTTTTTCGTGACGCTGCTCCACTTTCAAATTGAAAAAAAAGAAGTTTCCGTATTTAATACGAATGGCCTTAATTTTATTAAGGTCAAGTTCGACTATGGAAGCCTGTTTTTTCTTTTAGATTGTGGAGCATCGGTAAGCATTATTTTTAAGAAATATTTAAAATATATGAATCATAATATTAAGTTAGACAATAAGGTAAAAATCAATGGAATAGGCGGAACCACTGAAGCAATCGGATCGGCAAATATAAACATGAAACTAGGTCAGGCATCGCTGACGCATGAATTTTTTATATTAGAGGAAGACTCTAGCATTGCAGGCATTTTAGGATCTGATTTTTTTTATAATGTAGGAGCAATTATAAATTATGAGACTTTGGAATTTTCAATAGGGTTCGGAAACAACAAAATTACGGTACCAATTATTTCCGAACAAAATCGACACATTACCCTTCCAGCTAGGTGCGAAATAATCACCCGAGTACCGGTAGGAAATGTCGGGGAATCTTTGATAAGGGCTCATGAATTAACGAAAGGAGTTTTCGTCGCCAGTGCAGTGGTGCGAGCGGACGATTTAGGTCGAGTCCCGATTAGGATATTAAATACGCGAGATGAAGAAGTAAAAGTTTCGAGTTATACGCCACCATGCGAACCTTTAGAAAATTATGCAGTAGTTTCATTCGGAGAAGTTGAAAATAATTCGGAGGATCGTGTTAAAAAAGTACTTGAACAATTAGATTTAAATCATTTAAATAAGGAAGAAAAACAAAAAATTGAGCAAATTTGCGCTAAATACGCCGATATATTTCAGCTTGAGGGTGACAAGTTAACCGTTACTAATGTATTTGAGCAAACAATTCGGTTAAAGAAAAATGCAGTTCCAGCTTATGTGAAGCCTTATCGGTTACCTCACTCTCAAAAGGCTGAAATAAATCGTCAGATAGATGAATTTCTAAAAGCAGGATTAATTGAAGAAAGCAGGTCGGAATGGTCAGCACCTCTTTTGGTAGTGCCAAAAAAGCCAGACAGAACCAAGGCGGTAGCCTGGAGAGTGGTGCTGGACTACCGGTTGCTAAATGCCCAGATGGAAGACGATAAATTTCCGTTACCGAACATAACGGAAGTTCTCGATTCCTTATCTGGAGCTATCTATTTTTCCCATTTGGACCTTTATCAAGGTTATCATCAGGTCAATTTAAAGAAGGAAAGTAGGCCATACACTGCGTTCAGCACGGAAAAAGGGCATTTCCAACTGACGCGGATGGCAATGGGGTTAAAGACAAGCCCAAGCGGATTTTCGAGGGCTATGACGATAGCAATGGCGGGGCTTTGCTTCATTGCGTGCCTCGTCTATCTGGACGACTTAGTCGTTTTTGGCAATTCGCTATTGAACCATAATAAAAATTTGACAGCAGTTTTCGAACGTTTAAGAAAAGCAAATTTTAAATTAAATCCTAGGAAATGCGAATTTTTAAGACTAGAATTACTTTATCTTGGGCATTTGATATCGGCGGCGGGAGTATCTCCCGATCCAGCAAAAATCGAAGCAGTTATGCGGTATCCAGAGCCCAAAGATAAAGATGAAGCAAGGCGATTTGTTGCTTTCGTAAATTATTATAGAAGGTTCGTGGAAAATTTTGCGAAAATAGCTGCGCCACTAAATCAATTGCAGAAAAAAGGTACAATATTTAAATGGACGGAAGAATGTAAGAAAGCTTTTAATATATTGAGAGAGAAATTAATGCACCCACCGATTTTACAATATCCCGATTTCAGGCAATCTAATATTTTTTGTCTACGGACAGATGCATCTGGGTTCGCGATCGGATCGGTCCTTTCGAACGGTAATGATCGGCCCGTCGCGTACGCCAGCCGAGCATTAAACAAGGCAGAAATAAATTATGCCACCATTGAAAAAGAACTGTTGGCAATTGTTTGGTCCTGTAAATATTTTAGACCGTACCTTTACGGGAGACGGTTTCAAATTTTAACGGACCATCGCCCTTTAATATATTTGTTCGGCATGACGAATCCCTCCAGTCGGCTAACTAAGTTCCGTTTAGCATTGGAGGAATTCGACTATGTCATCAGCTACGTCAAGGGCGAATCCAACGTAACAGCTGACGCGTTGAGTCGCGTAATTATAACAGCTGACGATTTAAAAAACTTGAATAAAAGTATATCCGAGTCAGCAGTTTTTGTCGTCACCCGAGCTCAGGCGAAATCAAATCTTGGTAATCTAAATCAAGGACAAAAGATCGATCCCGTCGACCGGACTGGCCATCCGGGAGTTGTGGAAGTCCTAAATGCGCCTGACCAATATGTAGAAATTAGGTTAACCCCGGGGGGAGAGTTGTATTTTGATGAACAGGAACAAGTAATATTAGTTTCCGGAAAAAAGTTAGAAGATAAATCGCGCGATATAAAAAAATTAATATTATTAATGAGCGAAGTAAGCAAAAAATTTAAGACTAAGGAATTCCTACTTGTAAAGTCGAATGACAATAAATATAATTTGAAAGTAATTTTACAAAAAATAGCGTACGCAATAAAAGAAAAAAATGAGTCATTAAAAATCACTGTTATTAAAGATAAAATTAGAATCGATAAAGAGGAGGATAAAATAATCATATTAAACGATTTTCATTTGTTGCCGACCGGCGGCCATGCCGGAGCGAGCCGAATGTATAATAGTATTCGCAAAAGGTATTTTTGGAGAAATATGCAAAATGAAGTAAAAAATTATGTCAAAAAGTGTTCGGACTGTCAAAGGTATAAACCTTTGCCTAAGACAAAGCAGCCATTGCAAATTACGACGACAGGGAACTATGCTTTTGAAAGAATTTTGTTGGATCTTGTCGGTCCGGTGGAAACGGACGCTGAAGGCTTTTCCTTAGCTTTAACGGTTCAATGTGATTTGACAAAATTTATCGAGGCATATCCCCTTACCAATAAAGAAGCTTATACTGTAGCCAAGGCTTTTGTAACCAATTTCATTTTACGTTACGGAGTCCCTAAAGAAATTTTGACCGATTTAGGCAAGGAATTCATCGCGGAAATCTTCCAAGAATGTTGTAAAATTTTGGAAATCGAAACCTTTCAGTCAACCGCGTATCATCATGAAACGTTAGGGGCTATCGAAAATTCACACAAGTGTCTTGGCATGTTTTTAAGGACGCAAATAAACAATAATAAGGGGCGTGGAGTTCTTGGCTCCCCTTTTGGGCATTTGCCTATAACAACACCGTGCATACGGCTACAAAGTTCACGCCACACGAGTTGGTGTTGGGAAATTGCCTATCTTGCCATCAAACATGTCAGGCACGGTGGATCCGTCTACAATTCGGAATTACCCGATTGAACTCAAATATAGGTTACAAAAGGCTTGGCAGGAGGCGAGGGAGAATTTGGTTGCCTTAAAGGAAAAGAGAGTTAGGAGTCCCTGGACGGAGCAGGTCATGAGCTACCGACCAGGAGACAAAATTTTAGTTTCCGACGAAGCTGGAAAAAGATGTCTGCTCTCTATAGAGGTCCTTATAAAGTAATTTTAGATGAGGGATCGAACGTTGTGGTCGACATGGGTCAACCCGTTCGAGTTCACAAGAATCGTACCAAAAGTTTTTTTCAGTAGAGACATTCAAAAAAAAAATGTATGTAACAGGGAAAAGAAAATTTTATATATATATAGATAACGAAAATTTGCGGTTTAGTAACCAAAATTTTCTTTTTCCTGCGGGGAAGGTGTAGTAAGTATGTCAATTATGTTATAGCCTAGTATATAAAGTAGGTTAAGTATACTTTCTTCTGTCGTCTCTACAATATATCAGTTCAGTCTTTGTCCTAACTTATTACGTTATTAGTCACTTATTACAGAATGCTGGTTGGCATGATCGATACCTTGATTCTCGCGCCTGCGCGAAAGACAAAAAAAAATTCCAACCGTCCTCGTTAATTATGCGTCGAGCCGCTTTCGCGTTTTTTTAAAATTTGCATATAACCCCCTTAATTCCATTTTTAAAAAAACGTTCCAAACACTCAGTTTTCTCTCCCGCCATTTCTCGATTCACGTCCGCGAAACAAAAGACTTTTCAACGCGAAGTTTTTGAATCGTCAAAGGTTTCCTCTGTAGAACATATGAATTATAAGAAACATTATTTTTTTTCTTCATAACAACAGCAAAAACTACTTCACTTATTCCCAGTATAATTCCTGAAAAACGACCCCTCCAATACAAAAATTTTTAAAAAAATCCCAAATCATGCGATTTTAATTATTTACGAATTGTTCTTTTTAATTTCAGATGAGCAAGAAGACGAAGACCTACCCTACCCTGGATTTATACCTTTTGCCATGAAATATCTGGACCAGAAGACAAGACCTAGGAATTGGTGCTTGGCTATGATTACAAATCCATATCCTTTTATTACAATTTTTAAGAGTTCGTAACATCGCGTATGGCTTATAGGCTGAAGGTAAGTTCTGATTTATGCATGTTGTATAAGGGATCGTCCGTAAATTTTAGTAAGCATTACTTAAATTGATTTTGACCCCCTGCTACAGTATTAAGCAAAAGTAGGTTTTCAGTTATGAAGATTTCACATCAAAGTTAGATTTTCTGAGACCCTTTCTTCCTCAAATATACCTACGTAATTTATGGACGACCCCTAATTCGAATTTTTATGTTTGAAAACTAAATGCAATAGTTGCCCGTAAGTCCAAAACACACGAAGAGTAATGAATTTATTGCACGTGAATTATTGTGCTACAGGTCCATTTAAAACCCAAATTATAAGGAAAATATCCTGGCGATTCAGATAATGACCCGACTGAAACGTCGAACATGTTTAAAACTAGGCTACCATTTTCCCCCTTCCTGTTCCGCCTGGATTTATGGCTTTAACTGAGTAAATAAGATCCTGTGTTTTTGAATTGATGATAGTAAAGTTTTAATCAAAAAAGCCAACCTACGGATGAAAAGGAGCATAATATTTAACTAATGATCTTGGTCGACTAACAAACTGGCAACAATAACGATGACCAGGGTTCATGTAAAATTTCGACACAGGAGAACTGGGCTTAAATCAAAACATTCTTTCAACTTCTATTTAATTCACCGGAAAACCTCTAACGCGACATATTAGCTTATTTCATATATAGTCTGAATAGAGAGACCAGATGAAGGAGAAGAGGCACTTTCATTCATTTAAGGTGGATTGATCCTAAATATAGACGCAACCCATTTAAACCGGACAGCCAATCAGTGTCCGGAAGTACCGCAGCTAGACTATATAAGCCTGAAACTGTGAATTCCATCTGTACTGCTAGTTCCATAAGGTCTGCTGCCACTACTGCTTCACCTGTTGCTTACAAATAGCAGATCTTACTATGTACTGCACAAGAGATCTTTCATAACCAGAGCTCAGTCCTACGACATGCTATTCTGAGTGTGAAGTAATCGAACGGAAAATGGTTCGAGTCATCGACCTAACTTCGATCGATACAAATTTGTCTCAATTTCCATCTTTTTCCTCGACTATCCAAATTAAAAACGTAGAGAGAGCTTCAATACTGAAACACGTTTAGCAAAATGTTTCTATGCTGCAACTTCTTCAGCAACTTGTTTTCATGCTGCAACATGATCGGCAACATGTGCCTATGCTGCAACGTGTTCGGAAACATGTGTCTATGCTGCAACGTGTTCGGCAACATGTGCCTATGCTGCAACACGTTCAGCAACTTGTTTTTATGCTGTAACACGTCGAGCAACTTGTTTCTATGCTGCAACACGTTCAGCAACTTGTTTTTGTGCTGTAACACGTCGTGCAACTTGTTTCTATGCTGCAACACGTTCAGAAATTTGTTTTTATGCTGTAACACGTCGAGCAACTTGTTTCTATGCTGCAACGTGTTCGGCAATATGTGTCTATTATGCAACACGTTCAGCAACTTGTTTTTATGCTGCAACACGTCGAGCAACTTGTTTTTATGCTGCAATATGTTCGGCAACATGTTTCTATGCTGCGACATGTTCAGCAAAATGTTTCAGCGAGACATTCTGACCGAATGGAAATACGAGCACTTAATAGAACTTCGTCACAAATTAACGCATATGAGTGACAAAAATAGAGGGATCTACATGTAAGATGAAGACTCATTTGCTTCTAGGGATATTAATGCATTTATATGACGGCCAGTCAAAAAAAATTAATACTTTTCCTCAGGCAAATTCTGGCCGTTTCCAGTCCGATTCTGTCACACACAGATAAGCTATGGCTCGCTTGCATCATTAAGCCTCCATTTCGAATTTTCTTATATGCCATAAACCATCGTTTGACGATGTATTTCCTCCTGCGGAAACTGAATCGTGACCATAAAAATCAAATTATAGCAGCAGGGAGCTTTGTGATGCGTTTTTATAAGTCTGCTTCAGCTAAAACCTCGGCAGTTTTTTTTTATGCTTCCTCATACAAAAGGATCTCGGTTTAATCTTTATAAAACCAAATATAAGAAGAGGAAAGAGAAGATGGGGAGAAAAAAAAAAAAAGGAACGAAAAATAAAAAAGTAAAAAATTGCTGTATCTTTAAAATAGGCAATCATTTATTCAGTTGTAGAAATATTCACATGGACCAAGGGGGGAAGAAAAAAAAGGGGAGGGGGAGAAAAAAAATCCGCTACTTAGTATCTTGGCAGAAGATGATATTTTCCTGTCTTTATGAATCAACTTTTCCTATCTAACATATTTTTTATTGTTTCAAAGGAAGAAAAAAAGAACTTTTATCCACTGTTCTAATCCTTAAGGATATTTTCTTTTATTTTTTTGCAAGGTTCTTTTTCTTTTAATTCAATAGAAGAAAAAAAAAGAAAAGCGTTTTAACAACTCAGGAAAATGTCATTATAAGTAAGATCGGGAAACAATTAAATTTTCTTTTGAGCAGACAGTTAGACTGGCGTTGTCAGAATGAATTATAATGTTTTACTTGCATATCTGAAGAAGACAAAAAAAATTGAATGATCGGAATGAAAGATATGAAATTCTTTAGAACAGAGAAAGGCGGAATAATCAAAAGGAGTAATGTGCATAAATTATAATAATATTATTACGAATCGAATTTTCCTTACGTTCATAAGCGAAATTCCGACGGAACATTTCGAGAAATATAAATTCTGCCCCTCGGGGTGTAGACTGGGACTTTGTAATAAAAAAAAGTGACATTAAAAACGAAATCTATCAAATAATTCACTCAGATACGTACATATACTCGCTTTTTCAAAGATATCACCTTCGCATCAATTTATATTAGATAAAAAAAAAAAAAAAAAAAAAAAAGAAAACAATGCAACAGATACTATGACCATAAATCATAACGAAAATAAACAAGCCCGTGATATTACCATAACAGGTGATGTATAAAAGTTAGCACCGGTTAAAGTTTTGCAAACAGGAACACTAAAAAAGATTAACGATCCACGTCCTTAGCCGGTATAGTTTCAATCCAACCCACAACTTTTAAAACTCCATCTTTCGCATAAAAGATGATCGCTTTTAGACATATTACGCGAGGATTTAAGAGCGATTCAAAATGGCGACGAAGGTGATCAGTTTGGCAACTTAACGAGGTATATTTTTGCCTTCGAAAAAGTTCTCGCAGGATGGATAATAGGGTGTCCCTTCAATTGGAAACTTTCGAGTTTCAAAGCGCTTACCCCCAAAACTGGTTCTCCTTGGCCCACTGATAAACCCAATTTTTTCAAAATTTTTTACTCAACGGGAAAGCATGGAGACTTGAGGTTAAAGTTTCAAAAATTTTCATGATAAAAAAAAAAGATGAGAAAAAGAAAAAGAAAAAGAACAAGAAAAAGAAAAAAAAATCGACAATTTTTTTTTGCGAAAAAAACGTGGTTTTTGATCAAAAATTTTCCGTAGATCACGAATTGACCTTTTTACTTTCGAGTGGCCGCGAAGCGGGCGCGAAGAAAGTATTGCCGTGGTCGAAAAAGGGAAAATCGTTAATCCTGCGAGTTTCTACATGAAACTTATATAGTTATACTTAGAATAAAATTCTGAGTTCCCGGTTGTCCGCCTCGTACGCCTCGTACGTCACGTACGCCGCGTACGCCTCGTACGCCGCGTACGCCCGGAGCTTTTTCTCCGCTATTACGCATCGGATCAAAAGGAAATTTTGCACACGTATTTTTCGTCGAAAAATAAGAGGGGGTCTTTTCTTATTTTTTTAAAAATTTAAAAAATTACGTAAACGGCAAATATTTGAACTTTTAAATTTGGTTTTCTTCTTGTGACGATAAATCTCGAACCCGGCTACAAATCATCACCAATTTTCGTACTGTAGTAGATATTGGTCAAAGTATCATACCATCAAAATTTGGTTGAAGTCGGATGATTGGTTCACAAATTATGAGGATTAGGCTACGTGTAAACTAGGCCTAAAAATCGATATCTCGAATGACGTAATAAGTCATATCGATATATCGATATATCGATTAAGTCATATCGATATCTCGAGTTACAGGAACAATCGATAATTCGGATTTTTTTTGTGGGTACAGCGGATTTCGCGGACCTTGGATCAAAAAACTAACCGGATTTTTGAAAATATTTTCGGGGTAGAGGAACCCGAATATGGAATTATTTTTTCAAAATTGGGATTCTTTATGTGGGTACAGCGGGATTCGTGTACCTCGGATGAAAAAACTAACCGGATTTTTGAAAATATTTTCGGGGTAGAGGAATCCGAATATGGAATTATTTTTTCAAAATTGGGATTCTTTATGTGGGTACAGCGGGATTCGCGTACCTCGGATGAAAAAACTAACCGGATTTTTGAAAATATTTTCGGGGTAGAGGAATCCGAATATGGAATTATTTTTTCAAAATTGGGATTTTTTATGTGGGTACAGCGGGATTCGCGTACCTCGGATCAAAAAACTAACCGGATTTTTGAAAATATTTTCGGGGTAGAGGAATCCGAATATGAAATTATTTTTCCAAAATTGGGATTCTTTATGTGGATACAGCGGGATTCGTGTACCTCGGATCAAAAAACTAACCGGATTTTTGAAAATATTTTCGGGGTAGAGGAATCCGAATATGGAATTATTTTTCCAAAATTGGGATTCTTTATGTGGGTACAGCGGGAATCGTGTACCTCGGATGAAAAAACTAACCGGATTTTTGTAAATATTTTCGGGGTAGAGGAATCCGAATATGGAATTATTTTTCAGAAATTGGGATTCTTTATGTGGGTACAGCGGGAATCGTGTACCTCGGGTTTAATTAATACCCTTTGAAAACCTAAACTTGATTTTTTACATTTTTTCTTTATTTCAACTTCTTTTTTCCACCAATAAAGCCGCGAGAAAGTTTAATGGGGTGCGTATGCACCCCCATTACCATTCTCCTTGTTTTTATATCTGGTCCGGTTTTTGAACTAAACGTATATTTAGATTTCGAGACAAAAGATGTATTTATAACATGTTATACATATGACATGTTGTACATATTGTGATATACGTTAATTATAACACGTTATACATATGATATGTTATACATAATGTTATAAATGTCAATTATAACATGTTATAAAGATATGTTACAAATCTGTACGTCAGAGCCAAAAGGTTCAATATGAAAATTAAAGATGTCCGCTAAACGTTGTTTACCCATAACAAACGGCCATCTTGAATTTGCATATTGAACTTTTTGACTCTGACGTACAGAAATGCTTAACATATACATGTTATAAAGTACTATATAATAAATGTTATAAATAACTAAACATGTATTAGTTAACAAGTATTATAACAATTTTAGGCTATAAAAAGTATAGTTATACATGTAATAAGTTTAGCCTATAACAAGTGTAGTCTATCACGAGTCTAAACTAGCCTGAAATGTCCGTAAAACATGTTATTATTTTTATAAAGCAAGCCAGCATGGTTAGTTAGCATGTTATTTAATATTTAATTTTTTGAATCTACCCAGATAACATTTCCAATCCATTGGTTTTTGAACTAAAAGTATATTTAGATTTCGCAACTAAACATTTATTTATAACATGGTATATGTTACAAATATTGTGATGTATGTTAATTATAACATGTTGTAAATTTATGTTACAAATACTTAACGTATAAATGTTATAAATTACTACACATATATTAAAAACATGTTATAAATATACATTTCTAACACGTTATAATTACATATTTTCATTACTTGCTATTCGACAGCATTGAACTAAAAATTATCATTTTTAGTTCAATGACAAAAAATGACACATGTCATTTTATCTTATGTTGGTAGCATATCGTAAAACATAACATTTTTTTAACCTGAAACTGAACCACCATAATTCTACAGGCAAAACTTACGTATGATTTTTGAAAAATACATGAAAGGTTATAAAGTTTAGACTTATACCGTTATGTGTGTACAGTAGGTGCAAGTTATGTTATGTTGCTATAACATGTACCTGCTGTATCAAAAAATTATACGGTTTCATATTAAAAGGGTTTAAAACTTCATATTGTCTACAACGTTTCATAATGTCTTATTAGGCAGCCATATAAATGGTAAAAAATGTTATACATGTATACTAGTGTTAATGTTATACATGTTATAAAGTGTTATCACATTTACTAGTGTAAATGTTATACATGTTACACTAATATAAACATGTTATACATGTTATAAATATGTATAACCGCATTATAAAATTATAATACATATAAAATGTTCGGTGCTGCAGTAAGTTTATGCAACAAGTTTAGGCTAGCAAGAGTCCCAACTACCCTGAAATTTTCGTGAAACATGTTATAATTTTCATGAAGCAACTAAACTAGCCAGCAACGTTAGTTAACATGTTATTTAATATTTAATTTTTTGAATATGCCAGATAACATTTCTAATCCATTAGACATCCTGTGGCAGGATATCCAAATCCATGGGATATCCATAGGACAACCGATAAATATCCTCATGGCGTCCTCAAGACGTCCTCGGGATTAGATAGACTTTGCTATCTGGTTACTCTAAATTAGATCGAAAAGAATCTAAACGTACTGTATCATTTACAGCCAAGTCAGTATTTCCAGTTTTGGATCACCCTATAGTGCATGTTACCCTCAGGTACAGTATCGACGCAATAGGTCCACTCCCAATGACGTCACGGAAAAATCGTTATATCACGTCAATCATCCTTAATTTCGTTCTTGAAAATGTTGAAAGAAATGGAAACCTTACAATTCGAAACTATTTTAATGCTGATGAAAAACAATTTTTTTCAGCCAAACCTTTTCAAATCCATTTATACTTCGATAATGGAATAAGGGAAGAAAAAAGAAGTGACTTTAAAATAAAATCGATTTAAAGTATTGAATATCGATATGGCAAAGCTTTAAAACTCACGACGGCAATGTTGCTCTCGACGATATAATAATAATAATAATCCAAGTTTCGGAATAAAGTGGGGAGCTTTTCTATTCAGACATTCATATCTCTCGGAGCTTTTAATTAAAGAGAAACCGAAGGAAAGATGTTTAAAGGTTTAATAAAAGCCCGAGCTTGGGTGCTTTCTTTATGTAATACATCAAGAAATTGACATTTTGACTTTTAGCAAATGCAGGATTCCCAACAATGGAAGATTTTAACATATGAGGAGGAGAGGAACCTCATTATTATTGTTGAGGAAAATGTTCGAGAGCGGGTTTTGATTAGGATAACCTTTTGATGCAACGTTCCTCCAGGAAAAGTTCGTAAGAGAAATAAAAGTTTAAATCAACCGAATTAATAGGAGAGAAGGAAAGCGAATTAATGCATGAAAAATTTTTAAAACGTTAGTCCCAGTTTAAAAAAAAAAAACAAATCCTTCTTTTTTTACGTAGAAAAATTATACCTTTTTTTTTAATCGTGTCTGAATTAAGTCGATGTTACGTCTTTTTTAAAAAGCTAAGCTCTTCATTTTTTTTTTTTTTTCCTTCTCTAGAAAATTTAAAAATCCCGTTTTTAACGTAGTGCATACCAGGGCAAAACCTCCTGTAAAGGAACGGGATTTCCATTTAATTTTGGTCGCAAAAATTTTATTATTTTCGCGTTATCCGTGCTCATTAGAATCCCAATGTATATGAAAAAGAGCGATGAAAGGAAACTCATCACGAGCGAGACTAGTTTAATACCACAATTTGCCTCCAGCACTTTTTTCCCGGAGTCATTTCAATTAAAAATAACAATACTGACTTGCGCTTCTTTTTACGCTCTTTCTTCCAATTTTTTATCTAAATAGCCATGAGAGTCATGCTTTTTTTTTTATTCTGGTTTGAGATTGCCTTGGGAGGGTTCTGCAAATGATCTGTTGCTCTGGGTGAATGATCTGTTAATGAATGAAGGAATGAATGAATGAATGAATGAATGGTCTGTGAATAACCCGCGAATACAGGGATGTTATTGGTGAGTCAGGATTACTATTACGAGAAATATCATCGTGTGGACAGCTTAAGGCGGAACACGGTGTGCTTGAGGCAAAAATTTATGAGCTGAAAATGTATGTATATCAATTTCACTTCATTTGGGATCATATAGGGGTCCAAAAATGATTATAACCAAAATCAGATCTGATTGTCTTCGCAAGATGACTCTAGGTGAAGATGTTGCGATAAGGATGCTGTATTACTCCATAAGTTAAACATAGGCGGAACTGTACCCTCTGAACGTTACTTTCGTCTCATAAAATATTGAATAATATTTTTCAAATATTGAATTCATTTGAAATATTGAATTGTATTTATTTTAAAAATAAATGAGATTTTAGCAAAAACTTAACATTTAGGCGTTCTAAATTTAATTTAAAATATTGGCCTCCAGCACTTTTAGAATCTAAAAGTGCTGTAAGCCAATAAGATGATGACTAGGGAAAATCGAAATAGTAAAATTCGTGTTCCCCCAGCTTTTCCCCATTAGTGTAAGCAATTGTAAGAAGAAAAAGAATTTTTCAGGGCTCAAAATTAGGGGAAAAAAAAATCGAATTGAGCCCCAAAAATCGGCTGGTTTAGGCGCAAAAAAAGCTCTAACAGGAACTCAGGCGTTGGTCGGGGAAAATCGGGATAGTGAAATTCGTGTTCCTCGGGGTTTTTTGCAATAAGTATAGAAAGTTTAAAAAAAAAAAAAAAATTCTGGCGCTCCCAATTTGGACATAAATCAAAATTAAGCCCGAAAAATCGTTTTTAAGCGCTAGAAAAGGGCTAACAGCGACTTGGGCCTTGATTGGAGAAAATCGGGATGATATCATACCGATTCTCTAGAGTGAATGAAATCCGTCCTACAACGTCAAAAGCCCCTATAAAGTCCATTTTTGTAAAATTCAATTCTGTACTAGGCAGGTCAATTGAGCTATGTCCATCACAATCGTGCATGAAGATATACTCTTTTGAACCGCTGCCTGAACCGGTTTTGAGCTGCAACGATTCAAAAGAGTGTATCTCCATGCACGATTGTGATGGACATAGCTCAACAGACCTGCCTGGTACAGAATTAAGGAAAAATGCATTATCTTTTCATTAAATGCTAAAAAAAAATTGTGGTTTAGGCCATTTCTCAGTTATGCGACACCCCTAAATCGTTCAAAAAAACGATACGCTCTATGTCTATATAGGGTTTTCGGTAAATTCGTCACCCGCAGATCGTCCCTAGGAAAATTGGTTGCCGCAAAATAATTAGTCACCGGAAAACCTGTCACCGAATATTCGTCATCAATTAATTAGTCACTATGACAAACTGGTCACTATGAAAAACTTGTCCTAGTTTTGACTGTTCACCGTTTTATATTGGTCATTTTTCTTGCACAATTTTTTTGTCATTTTCTCGAATTCAACACTTTAAAAATTAAAAAAAAAAAAAAAAAAAAAAAAAGAAAGTTTTTTTCTAAATCGTATATTGTTAACCTAGGGAGAAAAAAAACCTCAAGGGAAAATTCATTTGTCTTCCTAGGATAAACAAGATAGTTTTCATTACGAATCAATGCTTAATGAGTCAGAAAAATCAGAGAAAGTTACTATTAAAATTTGAAATCTTGAATTTTTCATTAAGCTCAATTTTTTTAAAAATTTTTAAAAAAAAGTGAAATAGCTGTTATTTTATGATGCTTTTCAAGTGATAATTTTCTTAACCACTTTTTAAAAAAATCGTACTTTTCTTAGTCACTTTTTAAATTTCAACTTAAATAATTAAAATATTTGTTTCATGACATCACGAACTTCACTTCATTACGCCGACCTGTCCCATAAGAAGCTTCACTTCAAAAAAAAGTTTTCAAAATTTTTCTTGCGATTTCACACTAAAATGAACCCATTTTTTTGGTGAAGAACAAAATTAGAAACTTTTTAATTTTTTTATTTTCCAACAAACCGTTAAAACTGCTTTAAGGCAGGGGGGGTGTAATTCTCTCAGTTGGGGTTATCGGTATAGGGATCAAAGAGGGAACCAGGGAGATGTTCAGTAAAAGAATACACCAAAGGCACTCGAAGAGTGGACTTGAACTTAGAAACACTTTTTTTATCATTCCATTCCGCCTATGTTTAACTTATGGAATAATACAGCATCCCTAGAACAACATTTTTACCTACAGTTATCTAGCGAAGATCAGATCTAATTTTGGTTTATATTCATTTTTGGACCTCTGTATGCTCCAAAATAAGGAGTGAAGTCGGATCTCATAAATCTTTGCCTCAAACGCACCGTGGTCAGTAAGTAGCTAATTCCGAAATCGCATATGCATGCCCTGCAACAATCTCCTCTTCTATAATTTCCACCAATCAATAAAAATTCCAGCCGACCCAAGGAAATCAGATTTTACTCATTCGATGTATCGCAATAAAAACTAGCTGCAACACACCGGAATGAAAATCTTCGATAAAATAGCCGTTTAACAACCATCCGATTTTATTTATCTTTATCCTTTATGCGCTGCAACAACAAAAACTGATTGTAAAACGGAAAAGTTTTATAAAAGGAGCACTAAAACAAGAAACTAAACTTCATTCTCGATAAATGGATATATCCTCCCCCCGCACCTCTCTCCCCCTTCCACCTCCTGTTTAAAAAAAATAAGGTAATTTCAATACGGTAAAGTTTTAATAAACCAAATATTTTCTCAGATAAAAAAATTTTCTCGATAGAAGAGAACACTTAAAAAAAAAAAAAAAAAAAAAAAAGGATCGAAACCGATATAAGGTAAATAAGGGAGCGAAAGGGGTTGATTGGATTTAACTAACTCGGATAATGGCGTTTTTTTTTCCTCTCTCTTCAAGATTTCAAAACGAATATTTCAAGGGAAAAAAGGATTTATGTTTTCAACCTGTCGAACGGGCGAAAATGCATTTCTTTACTTAGGGTCGTGAAGCGTTCATTTCGTTACCTATCGCAATTACAGGGATGATGGTAATCGCTCTGATATAAAAGGCAAATCCCATTAAAAGAAAGGTTGCTGAGTAAACGGTTTTTTTCCAGGAAGAGTTTACCCAGGGATTCCAGGTTTTTCCGGCAGAGTTTGCTGTAGGTATATATATATAATTGATTAGCATGTGTTTGCACAATGTTGGATCATCGTGGATTTTACATCTTTTAATTAGAAAATCTATCGTAAGATATTAATATAAAATTTTAGAACCAGTTATTTCCAAATCCTTTTTTTCCTCTTGAATATCGGGTTTAAAAGTTTTCCATAATTTACACCGCGTTCAAAATAGTAATTGATGAAGTTGAAAGTTTTGGGGGAAAATATTTTTATCCGACGCATCTGTGTGTACGTGTTCAAAACTTTTCCAGTTTCCATCGAAATCAATAAGTCACTCAAAACGGAGATTAATCCAAAACTTTAGAAAATCCCGGATTAAATCCAGGAAATAAAAACAAGTGACTCCGAGAGAAAAAAAAAAAAAAAAAAAAAAAAATTCCGGCGCTAAACAGTTAATCGGATTGAAGACCGGTGATTGATTGAAAGGGACATTTCACGGATTTTCGATGAACCTTTTTAACCCTCTTTTTTTTTCGGGGTATATCATTCCCCCTACAGCCAAATTGAGTCGTATTAATGATGCGAAGTTTTTGTCTTTCCGACGTTTTTACCACAGACAACATTTTCCTGACAAAATTTTTCAAGGTTAAAAAAGGGTTCTGCAAAGATTTGAATTCTGAAATAATGTGCATTGGTAATGCAGTCCAAATTAATGGCATGCAATGCAGTGGCAATGCAAGTGCATTGTTAATGCCGTCCGATACAATGGCAATGTAAATGCATTGGTAATGGAATCTAATGCAGTAATGCAGTGGCAATGCAAGTGCATTGTTAATTGAATTATGGCAATGCAAGTGCATTGGTAATGTAAAAGTAGTGACATGTAATGCAGTGGCAATGCAAAGGCATTGGTAAAGTAAAAGTAGTGACATGTAATGCAGTGGCAATGCAAGTGCATTAGTAATGGAGTCTAATCTAATGCAGTGGCATCGCAAGTGCATTGGTAAAGTAAAAGTAATGGCACGTAATGCAAATGGTAATGGAGTCTAATCTAATGCAGTGGCATCGCAAGTGCATTGGTAAAGTAAAAGTAATGGCACGTAATGCAGTGGCAATGCAAGTGCAATGATAATGCAAAGGTAATGCAATCAAATGCAGTGACAATGCAAGTGCATTGGTAATGTCACCTATAATGCAGGCAATACAACATTGTTTCTTATTTCAAAATCACGACACTTCTAACACCTTGTCTGTGATTTGTTTACGAAAACCCCTTGTAAATCTCTCGAAGAAAATTTCTTCATGGTGATGTGCTAATAACTCGTCACTAAATAATGCGAATAGCTGCCGAGGAAACCTAGTATAAGATAAACATTAATTAACGGAGTTCCTCTACTTTGCCGAGTTTATCTCATAATGCTTCGGGGTTTCCGCTTCGGAAGGAACGTGTGTACGGGGAAAGAAAAAAAAAAAAAAAAGGTGACGAGAACAAAATTATTTTTTTTCTTAGGAAAAAATATTTCCTTGCGATTAAAAGAAGATGATTACACCTAATTACAGCTAAGCGAGAAAGGAAAAAAAAAATAGAATAAAGCCGATAAAGCGAAGCTTTTAAAATAAAAAGTTTAACCCGACAAGCTTAGGAATTTAAATATAAAAAAAAAATTGCAGAGAAAATCTTAGGAAAAAAAAAATTAAATCTCGAATTAAATTCAAACAATTCGGACCTAGGAAACACAGATAAATATTCTCGGAAAAACGCTACAAGTTTAGTCTTGCTTAAAGCAGAAAAGTGAATTTGGAATAATAAAAAGATTCGGAAGGAGTGTTGACATAAACGTCCCCCCCGTATATTTGACGTAGTAAAGCAATCGTACAAGCGGAAGAATTCACATTAGTTTCAGTCCGGGGGCTTTGTTTCTTGCTGGAATTCCCATCTCTACCGTTCAAGACCACTTGACAGAGAAAATGAAATAATGGAAATGCATAAATCATTGATATCAGGAATATGTGTAATGCGCACAAATGACAAACATCAACACGCTTCGAATGGAAAGCGTCCGACTATTATCAATTTTTTTTTTTTCCTCGTAAAATGGGGAAAAAATTTCAATCGAAATTAAAGACGGCCAATAATCGAAAACTTTTTAATTTTCTGTGCCAGTTCCTTTGGTTAAGAAAAAGTGAGCTTTAAAACTTAACAATGGCTCCACTTAAAGGCACTAAAGGCACCCGAGCACTGCCGCACTTGTATCCCGATAAAACAAAGGAAAATCGGGATCGCCGAATTTCCGAATTAAAATGTATAAAACAAAGTTTTATTTACATTCGATTGTTTTAATGAAAAGTCGCATTCACGAAAAAAAGCAATTCCCTTTCGGGTAAAAACCAAAACACGGAGCTTGCTAGGTTTCTTTGTAGAAAGTAAAACTTTTCGTATAACTTTTTTAAATATTCCCTTTTTGCTTGCTTATTTGCTTTATCTCATTTTCCATTTAAAACTCGAAACAAGGTGAAATTTCAGAAATTAAAAGCTCCCGACACTGCGCTCTTAATAGTAGGTTAAAAGTTTTGGAAAAAAAAAAAAAAAAAAAAAAAGTCAGATATAATCCCCGAATTCGCTACCTACAAATAATTTCGAAAAAATTTTGCAGCCGTAATCGGCTTTGTAACTTTAAAATCAATCTCTTAACCAAAACAAGCATCGGCATCCTAAAACGGCACCAAAATTACATCGGCATCGGCAAAAGTCACTTTCAAATAATTATTTAAAAATCAAAATTGAAATATTTTTTAAAATTGGCTTCGTAATTTTAAAAACATTTTCTCGGTCAAGGTGCCAACCGGTACCGTAAACTGGGGTGAGATTGACTGGCCTAAAAAAAGTTAGTAACCACGGTTAAATTATGTTTTCTTTAAATAAAATTACTAGAGGACTTCCCTTTCTTTCCCCTCTAACAATCAGATTTTAAAAATTCAATCAGAACTACCTTTTTTTAGACCGGTCAATCTCGCCCCGGCGGTCAATCTCACCCCAATTTACGGTATTTCAAAACGGCACCGTAATCAGCATCAGTATCGGCACCGGCACCACTCGATTTCGAAAAATTATTTAAAATCGTAATCGGCTTCATGATTTTGAAAAAAAAAATTCTTGATTAAGGTTTGTTGGCATCGGCATCAGTCATAGTCAATTTTAAATAATTACTTGGTACTGGAACTGACTTCATGATTGTAAAAAAATTTCCTCGTCCAAGATTGTCATCGGTATTCCAAAACGGCACCAAAACCGCCAACCCTGTCTACAAAATTGAAAGTATCTAGGGTTTTCATAAAAATTTTTTATGCAGTAGTCCTTGACCTTCCAGCTCCCTAAGCTTGAAAATTTTAAAATCTCACATATCAGTACCTGGAGATCAAAGTGTCTATTGCTTCTCCTCACGATTTCAGCACCATTTTAATCTGCATAAAAACAATGCGTTGTTTAACTTACCTAAAAAAAAAAAAAAAATCATTAGTACTTAAAGTTAAAAATTATCTTCAAAAAATAAAAAATAATGGGGTTGAATTACAACTCGACTGTCCCATTTAAAAATTTATTTCTTAGCTTATAAAATCAACGAATGTCTAAAAATCTAATAATTCAAGTAAATATTATAAGCACTGTATAATTAACCAGTAGCTAATTTCCGAGTAATGTCTTAGAGTCAGTCAAAAAAAAAATGCATCTAAGCTGTGAGGCACCTTCAGCAAAAATTCTGAAAATGCTCAAAACAAAATCTCACCGTTTCATACAAAAAAAAAAAAAAAAATCAATTCTTGCATTAAAAAAATAAAATACATAAAAAAATAAATGAACTACTAAAAAAATTTAATCAACAGTACACAATAATTCTTTCATTCTCAAATGTTCTCAACTTCTCCCAATTATCTGTACTTCCAAGCTCAACAGCAGCAATCCCAATATTTACCTTATAGTGATTGTTGCAGCCTGACCAAATCGTTTTACTGAAAGGGCAAAATGCAACCTTTAAGACTATGGCAATATCACTCCTTTTTTGTGAAGTGCTGCTGCATTGTTGTTATGCCTTATATGTTCTACTGCAAAACGCCAGTTATGGATTTCCAGTAATTACATTTTCATCTTTAAATTAATTACTTACCAAAAAATAATTATTAAGTTAATCAAGTATGCAAAATAGATTATTCAAAAGCAAAACATTCCTTAGCATAATTTTTCTTTTTTGAAAAATCCAAAATCAAGCAATTTTACTTAAAAAATCATTGCAGAGGCATCAGCTATTATTCACACTGAATACCAAAAGGAGTATGACAAAGAAAAATCGGAGATCATTAGCATGACAGGTCAAGTTGTACAGCCATTTCTAAAACCCTTCTTTACTAAACGAATTTGAAAACCAAATGTTGCAATATTTCTATTCCAAAAGCATTTAACAGTAATAGCTATCATTTGTACAAAGTGCTAAAATTCACAGCTATTTAAAATTTTTCTTCGTTAAAAAACCTGAGAACAACCCAAATGGCATTAATCTTTGAGATTTTATTGAAAAACTGGAATTACCTCTGTAAGGGTTCTTAGAAGGACAAGTCATTTTGAAAATTTTTCTCTGATCAAAAAAGACAGTCATACATATTGTAGCAAAAATATGAAAAAAGTCCTGAAGAACAAAATTATCTTTAGTTCTGCAGCCAGCTCAAGAAACCAGGGGAAGCGCCATGTTTTTAACAAAAGGGGCTTTATAACACGGACATGGATGGACAAATGTGTTAAATGCCTACGTTTTCCAAATTCACCAGAAAATCTGCTCAAACCTTTTTTCAGTTGAGGGCTGAGTTTTCTTTGTCCCCTGCTGGCTATGAATTAATGCAGAGAAGTACTTACCGAAAGAATTGAAAATCCAAAACCCAACATGACACGAACGTATTTGGCATTGGATACCATTCGCCCTATTTTTAAGAAAACACTATAACACTCTCTACTCACTGTTTTGCACAAAATGAACACGGTATCTGGCATTATGTTTTAAATTAATAAGAAAACCGGCTAGTTATTTTACTAAAACGTAATATACATTGTGAGTAACTGATATATTTTGATCATTACTCACAAAATACCGCAAAATACGAACCGAAATAAAGGCAAAGTAAAACCAGTGTTGCCAATCTTAAGGTGAAATATATTTTTACCGCTAAAAATGCTTTTAGAAATTTTAGATGATTACATGAAATAAAATTATTGAAAGTGTATAAAATGGTTTAGAGAAGTGAGCTAATTATTTTTAAAATAACAATCGTTTAGATTGCATAATCGAACTTAAAAAAGAAAATATTAAATTAAAAATTACACTGCATTGACTACAGCGGTGACTCGTAACTCAGGCTTTGCAATTTTTCGACCAATTAGAGCTCTGATACCGATCGGAGAAATCGTAAAGGCGCGTAAAGGTCGCTCGAAAATGTCATTTTATTTTTTAAAGCTTTTAATGTACTTCAATTAATTATTGTCCAAAAACATAATTTGAATGTTTAGATATGAAAATCCAAGATAATTGACCTGAAAAAGTCGATTTTTTCTCTCCTTTTTTCTCAATTGCCATTTATTCGTTTTAAAGAATGGTTACGAAAAATTCCACTGTAGAGCGCTGATAGTCGCATCTTCTCGAATCCTCGATTAATTCGCCATTTTGTTTGCGGGCCTTCGTAGAATGTGTCGTTGGTTTCGGTTTTTTCGGGGATAAAATTTGAAATGATTTCTGTTTCTGTCGGTAATAAGTGCTTTAGAAATGAAGCGGGAAGTTTTCTTCTAATGGTTAAACGGATTTCAGGATTCAGGAATGCAGTTCGCTGGTTGCAAGGAAAAAATGGTCTAAAAGGTATGCTTAAACCTGTTAGGTTAGAATTATTTTGTTTTATTTTTTTATCTTTATTTTGTACAGGATTATGGTTTTGAAGGGTACAATACCTTGTACCCTTTTTTTATTACATTTTATTACATATTTTGTAATAAAATGCGTCCGGGAATGAGATAAAGCATGCATTTGGCTGTTCTAACTTGTATTTGAATTTCGAATGCTTGACTGATAGAAAACCACATTGAATGCCAAATGAATATACCCATGTACAGTTAATTGCTTTTGTTTTGTTGAGTTATTTTTATGTAATTATGATGATGCTACTCTTCCAGATCAAAGGGGGAATATTTGAAAAAAATTTCTTAAGCGATATTGCTGCTCATTTACTGATCATGAAGTATCGGTACTTTGATTCGTTTCATAAAAAATTTTTTCATTATTAGAATGTGTTGCTTTTGTTGAAGTCATCCAATACTGAGAACATTATTGTTTTAGAAAATGGATGATGGTGTGTTAGTTTAATTCATCGACCATTGAAAAATGATTAGTTTTCATTTTGATTGCAATGTCGATTACAAAAGGATTTTTGGGGGACAAGTTATTTTAGACCTTGTGATAGGGGAGGCTTTCTACAATATTTTAAAAATATGATGACTTCTGAATGATTGTTATCTTAGTAAGTATTTTGCGTGTTCACCAAAGCTTTTTAAGCCCATGAAAGGAAAAAACCAGGGAGGTAATCAATGCTTTGAACTGAAATATTTTATTTAAGCATACATGCATAAAGAAGATGCAAAATGAATTCTTTAATTTTTTTTTTTATAATCCTTGATTTTAAGATAATGTTGAGTTATCAAGAATGCTGTTGCCTTTGTCTAGCAGAAATGTCCTGATGGGACCGTAAATCAGGCATCTTAGGAGATTATCTTTTTCTCTGGTAATCCTGGCTCCAGCTGTAGGAGCACACTTGAATGGTGAGCTTGGTCCAGGTAAAACCCAACATCCTGAGTGGCTTACGGTTTTAAATGTGGAGAATGAAGTCTCCGATTTGATGAGGCTCTGATTGGTGCTATCCTCCATAAGTAGTTGGTAAAGTGGGGTGAAGTGGGCTTGAATTCAATATTTTTGCAGCATCTTTGGTTTTGAGCGTTTTAGTGTACTTGTCTAAGATGTTATTGATGTCTGAAGTTTCATGCTGTTGGTCAAGGTTGATTCTTCTGAATAGAGTTCAGTTGTGAGACTGAAATTAAAATTTTTTTTGGACAAGAAAAAATTAATGAAAACCTGGCTGGGCATTTATCACATTTGCACCTGAATAGCTTTTACACTTATCACAATAGCATCTGAATAGATTTTGCACAGCCATGTTTTCATAAATTTTTTCTTGGTCGAAAAAATTTTAATTGAAAAATTTTTGAAACTTTCAGGATATTCTTTCATTTTAAAGATCCTTTAGAAATTATTCTTCTCTTTTCAGTGTGACTAGCTTTTTTTTTTAAAAAAGTTTTTTTTTTATTTTTATTAATTCATTTTTTAACTGCATAAAAACATATTGCAGCATTTTTAAAAAATGCTAAATATTATTTCCCCAAAATAATTCTTTATGAAAAAGTTATAAATTAAAGTGAGGAAACAGGGAATAGCTAGACACTTGGCGGTGGAGTTTAAGGAAAGTTTTCTCGAGTCATGGTGAAAGCTTGACGGACGGTTAACTTCTCGAATAATGGCATCCGTTGTTAGGAATTGACCTGTCTTTTATAGAATGAGAATCCTGTTTACTTTGCCTACATTTTTTTTTCTCCCCCTAAGTATGAAATTTCTCAAGGGGGCTTACTGAAGGAAAAAAAAAAATTGTTTTTCATTTTGTTTTTTTGAAAATTAGATTCCCTTGACTCAATAATACGCGTCGACATCCTTTAAAATTAAATAAATAAAAATCAACAATTTTTTTTTTTTGAAAAATACTAAAATGATTATACTTTACTTTTAGATTTATTCTTTTCAAAAATTTTCTTTTGCGACAAGTTTTCATCTATTTTAAATATATAAAAAGGGACCGGGGTATTAATAAGAAAACCCCTTTCATCCGTTCGATCTAACAAGGTAAATATTTACGGCTGGGAAAATTAATGTAACCGTCGAAAATGTTTGAAAAATGAGGGTTTTTTGATTAACGTAAAGGGATTTTTCGCTGAATTCGAAAAGGGTCAGGCCTCATTTTTGCTGAAATAAGAAGAACTACCCTTATTAGGATCTGGAATTTTAATCCTGAATACGTTATTATATATTTTTTTTTTTAATATAAAAATTATTACTTCGATATAATTTAACTCTGTTTTTTCGCTCTTTAACGGGAAACCCTTTGTCGAGACACTTCAAAATATGATTATGAAGTTAAAAAGGAAAAACAAAAAAACAAAAAAAAGGGATCGGTTAACGTTGAGAAAACCGCCCGTCAGAAACAAAGCGGCTTTTGGAGAACTCTGGAATGTAAACTCGGCAGTTTGTTCCACCGGTTTCATTGTAGCAGAGTATTTGAGCTTTCGAATTTTATTATATAATTTTCATCATTCCTTATTCAATGATTTTCATCTTTTGAGTAAATTTTTTTTTCGATTCGGAAAATTTTTTTTGCTACGTTTTTTTTTTTTTTTTTTTTTTTCCTCATTTTTATTTGTGGATCTCATTTTTTTAAATGTAAAATTTCCTTGTAACGAAACAAACTAAATGGAAATGGTTGGTTGATTATTCCGCCCCAAGTTTAATTGCGTTGGAAAGCTATACAGTATTTTTACACTAATAATTAATAAGTCTGTCTTTTTATTAATTTTTAAATGATCTTTATTGACTTTTTTTTTTTTTTATGCTGTTGCATCAAACCGATTTCAATTAAGCATTATGCGGTCTAATGAGGTACATGTATGATTCATTCATAAAGGAAAATGATGACGAATAATGACCTTTTAGTGAGTTCAAGGTTTTGAAAAGCTTATGTCCAAAAGCGCTAAACGAAAAATCTGAAAAGATGTGCCATGAATTTAGCGCCTGTGCCAAATGGTGCAGCCAATTGAAGCCCCTCAAGAAAAAGTGCGTTATAAAATTGAAGACTCCTCGGGAATAAACAAAGATGTCCACGGCGTTTGCGTTGGACATCTTTGTTTATTCCCGAGGAGTCTTCAATTGAGTTATTAGAAACTTAAACTTCGTTATAAAATTTTATAACCCGCTGAAAAAGACATCTATTTATAATTTGTTATAAAATTTTATAACAAAAATTATTTTCATTTATTTTTTAAGTTTTTTTATTTTCTGCTAACGCTTCCTGAATTTTTCTATTTCTGTTTTTATTTTTGAGCCTTTGTCAAATTAAAAATACAGGAAATAAACCGAAAGTTCGGAAAAATCTGGAGAAATCTGGAAAATATTATAAGTCAAAACAATTGGCAACTTAAAAACCATATAACTGCTTAACTTAACTTTAACCGACGATAAAAGTCCAAAATGTTAAATAGCTGTAAAAGTTTGAAAGGCGGGGCTTGTTCAGCAGAAATTAAAACATTTTTTTTTAAATAAAAATTTTAATCTGTATAAGCTAAACATCATTTTGTATAATTGAGATCCGATGATAAAAATCCAAAAAATTAAATAGCTGTAAAAGCCGTATACAGAAGATGTTTAACGTATATAGAATAATAAAATTGAAAGGCGGGGCTTGCTGAGATTAAGCCTCGGCCTCCTTATACGGGTGAAGCTTACCGATTTTTTTAAAATAGAAATTTATCAGGACATTGACCTAGTACATAATGTAACATGTTTACTCCTATGAAACATGTTCGGATCTTAGTCATAATTAAAAAATATTAACCCAGTAATTTTTTTCAGAGGGCTCAAAAGAACGCTTAGTCGTTATTTTTTCGTTTCGGGAAGCCCAATTTTTTTCAAAAAAGTTTTCGTGACGTTTTTTACTAATTTTAGAAAATGCCATTCGGGACCGAATTTAATTTTAAAGTTCTTAATGCTCAAACATAGTGCCTAATATAAACGTTTTACATCTCTGATTTTTTTTAAGAGGAGGCTTCACGGAATTCGAGAAGGAATGGCTGTTTTGTTTAACACTCGATTTACGGGGGAAAAAATCGAATTTCAGGTATCTAACGAACTCCTTTGACTTCTTCTTGTATTTTTGGTACAAGTTTCAACTTGTTCCAAGCAAACAAAAACCAGGAAAACAAAATCAAAGATTTTTTACCGCAATTTTTTTTGAAATTATTTTCCCGCCGTCCATACATTTTAGACAAGTTGAAACTTGCACTAAAATTTCCGGGATATATCAGAGGAGTTCGTTAGATACCTAAAATTTGGATTTTTTCATCGTAAATCGAGTATTCGACAAAACAGCCATTCCTTCTTGTATTCCGTGAAGCCTCCTCTTAAAGTTTGCAATACAATCTTGCTTGGTCGATTTTTTGAATCAATTAAAAAATGAAAGCAATCTTGATCAGAATTAAATATATATTTCATTTGAAAATATATTAACATAACAATCACAGTTAACAGCTTATTATTATTTTTTTAAAAAATAATCTTTGATTTAAAGTTTGGAATAATGATAAGTGCAAGTGCAATACAAAAAAAGAAGGATTAAAAATCTTCATCAGATTGCAATAATGATAAGTTAAATAAGTTGATTAAAATAATAATGATAAGTTTACATCAATGATAAGTGCAAGTGCGCGTACAAAAAAAAGGATTAACAATCTTCATCTTCAATCAGTCTTCCATTCTTCCATGGATAATAACTAAAAATATCAGGTACTGAATTTTGAAGTTTTCATAATTCAAAATCACAATCTCGTTTTGGGCCAAAATTGCGTGCCTTCAGTACTTTCCATCTCTTAAAAAACAAAAATCGTGGATCTCAGCCAAAAATATTGAGGCGATTATGGGTATTATAGATCCACGATTTTTGTTTTTTAGAGATGGTAAGTACTGAAAGTGTTTAGCCAACGGGCATAAATGCCTATATTAATATAGGCATTTGTGCCGGTTTAAAAGTTTCGCAGAATAAAAACCAAAGCATTTGGGACAATGCTTTGGAGGAGGTTGGTTTTGGATTTTGGGTCTTCGGACCCTGACCATGTGGTCCAAATGATTGTTTTTTTGGTAATGCTGATCTGCCCATGTAAGCGAAAATAGCGTATCTTAATTTTCGGAGTTGGCACGTCTGTCGTATTTTTAACTTATGTAAACAAACAATCAATTCCGGAAAGGAAGATACGCTATTTTCGCTTACATGGGCAGTGATAATCCCCTTTTTTGGTTAAGCTACTCATAAGCATTTTTTTTTCGTTTGCTGTCTTGGCTTTATTGATTTTGATTACTTCTTCCTCCTCTTTGTGCTTCCCATATCGCAGATGGTTGGACAGCTTGTCAAACGCGGCTCCGCAATACAGGCAAAAATGCCTTTTTTTATCCTTTTGGCCTGAAAAAATTATACAGCGTTATTTTATAGTGTTTTTCAAAATTTAATTCTGGCAAAGGGAAAGAAAGATCATTCGACAAAAATGACGACAAAAATTGAGTTCAGAAACACGGAAGAACGGATGTCGATGATTTTTGGTGGGTAGGAACTTCTAATGAAATGTAGGTGCTGATTAGTTTTTGAGCCAAATCGGTTCAGCGATTCGGAAGCAGTGAGTAAAAATGTTGAATTTTCAACTATTTCAAGATATTTTTTGACTATAAATCGCAAACGCAACTACCGATTGAGTCCTATTTTCGTACTGCAGTAGATATTCATCAAGATACGCTACCATTGAAATTCGGTTAAATTCTGTTGAGTGGTTCAGAAACAGTGAGCAGGGCTAAAAGTATGGGTATAGGCCTAAAAACCGATATCTCCAACTTTTGAAACGTCACATGACGTCATCGATTACGTCAACAAAGCGATTTGGATGCAGATTGGCGGGTTCCTTGTGGGAGCTAACGAAAAACTAACCGTATTTTTGAGAATATTTTCGGGGTTGAGGATTCCGAATCTGAAATAATTTTTCCAAAATTCAAATTCTTTATGCCCGTACTGCGGGTTTGGTGGATTTCTAATCAAAAATCTAACCGTATTTTTGAGAATATTTTCGGGGTAGAGGATTACGAATCTGACATAATATTTCAGAAATTCGGATTCTTTATACCCGTACTGCAGCTTTGATAGAGCTCTGATCGAAAAACTAACCATATTTTTGAGAATTATTAAAATAGTCGATAAAGCACTTTGATCGGTTCTCCGATCTCATTTTTTTTTTTTTTTAAGCTGACTTTAAAAAGGTTCAGAAAACCAAAAATGTAAAAAAATTTTCATCGAAATGCAAAACGAAAGCTACGTCAAAAAGTCGGCAAAAGAAAATATACACAAGGAAAAACCTGAAAAGCGTTTGATTCGATTAACCTAATCCTTTCTCAAACTACCGGGATAAATATACGTCCTGAACATAAAAAGACCGGTCCGAATGTTTAGTTTTTCCACGAAAAATATTTCTGTTTATGAAAACAATCGGCTCGATAAATTGTACCAAGTTCATAACTTTCGATCGATACATCCTCAATGTAAAAAGATTTACCCGACTCATACCCCGATCATCCGAAACGGAATTCATCTTAATTCTCTTAAAAGATGCACCTGTTTGCAGGTGCGAAAATTATAAGAAAAGCTGTGCTTTTAAGGTACATATAACGGTAAACAACTTCTCTTCTTGCCTTTTCGAATCCCGTTTTATTTTTCCCATTTTAAAAAGAGAGTGATTGATGTATTGATTATACGAGGGGACGGTTCATTTCCTCTTGTCGACGGAGGGAAAAGATTTCCCGGATTCGTGTTTAGACTACGTGAAAACAGCCCCTTTTTAAAATTACAATTTTCACGAATTTTAAGTTGACGCGGTTTCAAACCTCGTCCCGAAATTTTGCTCCGGTTCTTTTATCCCGATTCTTTCGTATGCTCCAGAGAATTTTCAAAATGCGCTCATACAATATGTATGGCTTTTATATAAGCCACGTTGGAGCTACATGGCATCGCTTTATGTTAGAGACGCTTTTTACGCTTATTACGTACCCTTGTAATGAGCTTATTTAGTTTTAGAAGTCATAATATTTTGAAAGTATATAACCGTCCGCCCTCACTTTCCTTTCATTGAGAGGAAAAAAAAAAAAAGTCGCAACCTTGTATTATTCATGAATGGGTAATAGAATGTCCGTTATTAACTGATCAAAATATAGGAGTTTGTAGAAAGTGCTGAATGATGTTTTTAGGTATGCTTTTGCGGACAAGTTGAACAGATGGTAACCTGGAAACTGGTGCAATGGAAACTGGTCTAAAAAAATTAGACCAGTTTCCCAAAAATGGAAAAGACCCCTTTGAAACTGATACAATAGAAACTGGTCTAAAGAAATTAGACCAGTTTCCAGAAATGAGTTTTAGACCAGTTTCTCAAAAATGGAAGAGGCTCCATATTGAATCATTTTTTGGAAACTGGTCGAATTTTTTTTTAGACCAGTTTCTATTTTGTCAGTTTCATTGGAACCTCTTCCCTTTTTGGTAAACTGATCTAAAAATCATTTCCGGAAACTGGTCTAATTTTTTTAGACCAGTTTCCATTGTACCAGTTTCATTGGAGCTTCTTCCATTTTTTAAAAACTGATCTCATTTTTTTAGACCAGTTTCTCATGTACCAGTTTCAATGGAGCCTTTTTCATTTTTGAGAAACTGGTCTAATTTTTTTAGACCAGTTTCTATTGTACCAGTTTCATTGGAGTTTCTTCCATTTTTTGGAAACTGGTCTAATTTTTTTTAGACCAGTTTCTCATGTACCAGTTTTAATGGAGCTTCTTCCATTTTTAGGAAACTGGTCTTATTTTTTTAGACCAGTTTGTACTGTACCAGTTTCAGCTCCAATAAAACTGGCACCATAGAAACTGGTCTAAAGATTTTTGACTAGTTTCCGGAAATGATTTTAGACCAGTTTCCCAAAAACGAAAGAGGTTCGAATGAAATAGCGCAATAGAAACTGGTCTAAAGAAAATTAGACCAGTTTCCGAAAAATGGAAGAAGCTCCATTAAAACTGGTACAATAGAAACTGGTCTAAAAAAATTAGACCAGTTTCTGAAAAATGGAAAAGGCTCCATTGAAACTGTAGACCAGTTTCTGAAAAATGGAAAAGGCTCCATTGAAACTGGTACATGAGAAACTGGTCTAAAAAAATTAGACCAGTTTCTCAAAAATGGAAAAGGCTCCATTGAAACTAGTACATGAGAAACTGGTCTAAAAGAAATTTGATTAGTTTCCAAGAAATGGAAGAGGCTCCAATGAAACTGGTACAATAGAAACTGGTCTAAAATAATTAGAACAGTTTCCGGAAATGATTTTTGGACCAGTTTCCCAAAAATGGAAGAGGCTCCAATGAAGCTAGTAAAAAAGAAACTGGTACAATAGAAACTGGTCTAAAATAATTAGAACAGTTTCCGGAAATGATTTTTGGACCAGTTTCCCAAAAATGGAAGAGGCTCCAATGAAGCTAGTAAAAAAGAAACTGGTACAATAGAAACTGGTCTAAAAAAAAATTTGACCAGTTTCCCGAAAATGGAAGAAACATAATTCTTAAAAACCAATCGAAAAAAAAAAATTAATTTAATTTAATTTAATTAAATGGCACACATAAAGAGAGAATGAAACGATAATCGATTCGATTAAAATTGTTAAGCTCGAAGGTCATCGTCAAAATTATGATTAACTTATGAGAAGTCAAAATCAGGTGCAACCATATGTTTCATCAGCTAAACATAATTTTAGCCATTTTGATCTAACCGTAATCTTTTAAATACTTTGGAAAAAAAAATTAAGTTCGGTGCAGGAAAATACACGGTTTCGTTAAAAATATGTTTAGCTCATGAAACATATGGTTGCACCTGATTTTGACTTCTCATAAGTTAACCATCATTTTGAAGATGACCATCGAGCTTAACAATTTTAATCGAATCGATTATAGTTTCATTCTCTCTTATGTGTGTCATTTAATTATTTTTTTCGATTTTTTTAATGTTTTAAACGAGTTTCTTCCATTTTTGGGAAACTGGTCTAATTTTTTTTAGACCAGTTTCCATTGTACCGGTTTTATTGGGACCAAACAGATCGTAAAACATTAAAACTCAAAACTGTTTACAGCTCACAAATTGGATTTTTGAAAAACACTATGCCATTATTATGTAGTGTAATTATTTAGTCGTTGTTTAAACTTTTGACCGAAGGTTTAAAAAAAAAAAAAAAAAAAGGTCAAACTGATATTTTTTCGAAGACTTTTTTAAGAACATTTTTATTATTTCAGTGTGAATCCAAAATGATTAAAGGCAAATGAATGAGTTAGCAGAAATCGGTCCAAAACATAGTCATTCTAATTTTGTTAATTAAAAAAAAAAAAAAAAAAAAAAAAAATTAATGAAAGTCAGTGCCCGTTTTGAATGTTCCTTTTCGTATGTAGCGTTCATACGGCCAGGGATTAAAAAGCGTAAAACGAGGAGAAAATAATTATTATAAAGGGAGGAATATAATTTATTGAGAATGAATCTCATAAATGTCCCATTTTTGGGGAAAAGCTTGGGAATGACTAAATTAAAATTTTTGTAGAGAACAAATTAATTTCATCCTTTTAACTGCAAACACAGGATCTTGTAACAATTTAATTTTTTTTAAAAAGAAATTTTTTGTAAAGGAATAAAAGATTTTTTTAAAAAAAAAAAGAGGAAAAAAATGATTGAAAAATCTAACTACTTTGTTCTTTATGGAATTGGCAGTAAGGACTTTTTATATCTGCGGTAGAATTTTTTTTTATTTTATAAAGTGCAATAATATATTATACTCAACTAACATTTGGAATTGAAGATCGCATAAATTTCTTATAAATGACATTCCGGGGGTATAAAAATTCGTCTTTTAACGGAAAAACCCGACGGTTGTTATTCCGGGGTTTTCCTTACAAATCCCAAGAAAGGAAATAAAACCCGAGAAACTATTAAAAAGGCTTTCCGAGGGTTTATGGATGGTCCATGTTTGCAATTCCCCGATCGTTAATTATTCGTCGTGGACGAGAATGGGGGAAAAAAATAATGTTCGAAATTAATCATGTACATGAAATCGATTTGCGTCGTTTTTTTTTTTTTTTTTTTTTTTTTTTTCGTTTTGAGATGACGGAATTTTTTATTTCCTGTGGTTGTACCTTCCGTCGTTTTCTGAGTTTCCAATCGCTTGTTTTGATATGTAGGTCACAATCTCTTTTTTTGGGGGAGGGAACAGGAAAGGATGGTTAAATTTATTACGTAACTTTTTAAAAAAACAGAATGAATTTTTCGCTTGATAAAGCGAAAAATAAAACGCATTGTTTGTTTGAACAGTTCAGGGGATTTCGTCCTCGCGATCGGCGGCGAAAGTTCATCAAAACTGATTTTGGTTTATTTTTCAATGTTAAAATTTGGTAGATTAATTATCTCTTTTATTTTTTCCGTAATTTACTCTGGGAGTCGACTGTTGATTTATGCGTTTCTTTCTTTTTCTGTGTGATATTCGTGTACTCTGAAATTAAATATTTATTAATGTATGTTTTTCGCCCCCCGGAAAAAAATATAGAAAGCTCTGAAATGCTTTGTCTAAATAATTTGAGTTCCGTTAAAGCCGAGGAAGTATTCACTCAAAAAAAAAAAAAAAAAAAACGTAATGCAAAAATGGAACCAAAAATAACATTAAAATAAAATAATAATGGCTTATTAGTAAAATTACGAATTTTAGTCATTTGCTTAGTAATGTTACTATTACCACTTACTTAGTAATTTTACTAACTAAGTATTTTTACTAGTAGTTAATTACCTAGTAATTTTACTAACTAAACTTACTTAGCAATGTTACTATTCTAAGGAAAATCATGCATCAACTAGCAATTGGATAATCTTGCATCACCTAAAATCGTTTTGTTTAATGTTCTGCGTCCATTAACGATTGCCATTTTTTTTGTTGTTTAAAAGCAAATCTTGTTAATTTTTTAAGGTTTATTTTTTAAAACTGTTAGTATTTTTAATACAAGTGTCAGTATTTTTTTTTTTATTTTTTTAACCGTAGAATCGATCAGTAATGTAACGCGACGGTTCAGCTAAACTAAAAATGAATAGGCAGGGTTGAAGTATCTGAAGAAAAAAGGTTTATATTTCTAAGATTTAACAACAACAAATGCTCAATTCCGTTAGTTTTCTTTTTAGCCGGTCCCTTTATTTGTACTCGTCGGACCAAGTTTCAATCTCCTCTAATCTTCGCTACTAACGCAGATTAGAGTACGTTCAAAGTTTCGGCAGTACTCGTACTTCGATCCGTTAAGATCTTTTCCTTTCCACGCTTACTAGTTTTACTAGTACTCCTCTTACGGCTCGGTGGTAACCGGGATCACCGTAAGGTTCTCTTCTTCGGCAGTTTCCTTCCGCCAAAACTTACGTTATCGGAAAGTTTTTCTTCTCTGACAATATTGCCGGCGTGGCGTTTAATATTGCTTTCTCCGTTGATTTTAACTTTTTCCGTGAGGCGTTAAGTTAATTGATTGAAGTTTATTCTTCCAAAGTTTGATAAAAAATGAGATGACTTTCCAAGCATAGTGAAAACCATAATGTGCTCAAGCGCAGGATGTACCACGTGATTGTCTGACTTGTGACGTAATATGTCAGACTTTAGAAGAAAATTCTTCTGCTCTATGCCATAAGAGCAATGTATAAGAAACAAACCGAAGCAGAAGAAATGGCTTCAAAATTCTGACATATGACGTCATGCGCGAGTCGGACGAATTTTCGTAGGCCGATTGAGCACACTATGGTTTTCACTATGTTTCCAAGTTGCGGCTGTTATTTATACCAATGTTTTGATTGAGCGCTAACCAATCAAAACATTTTCCATTTCTTTTCATTTGTTTTCTTTTGTTTTTCAAGTTTATTTTCTTTTCTGGATAAAAAATGGCTGCTGGACTTGTCTTATTTTTGCTAATATAGAACTCATTGCCAACTTAAGCTTTGTTTATGTTTACAATAAACAATGTTATCCAAATTTGGTTAGGTTAGAAAATGAAACTAAACCGTTTCATTACATAGTCCCCCGAAAAATTTCTGACTAAATAGTGGTCAATATCCCCAGGAGGAAAAAGAAAAGAAATGAAAATTCTTCTTAAAACTCTTTTAATGAATCAATTAACAATTATAACGAAATATATTACATTTTCAATTCTTTTTTCTTCAATGCGAGCAAATCCTTAACGGCTGACTGTTTCGGCAATGGTAAGTGTTCGAAAAACCGGGTGCCTTGATGAAACGTCGGTTTAAACGCTTGCCTACGCGCTTCTGAGTGATCCTGTCGTCCTGCATATCTTCTATCGATGCGTCCGTAGGTTTTACTTAACTCTTTCTTGATCTTTTCAATTGGCGATGCTTTCCTTTGGTAGTGGGTCGAGGAACTTCGATGATGTTTATGTTCTTCGCTTCGATTTGACTTCTTGGGTTTTTCGCTGGTTTTTATTTTTTCAGCTTCTTTCTGCGCCAAGACTAACATTTGTTCCTGATAACAAAAATGCTCCTTCTCATCGTCAGTTATGTGGAGATCAATTTCCAACTCTGGGGTCGTACATATATTACGTAAGCACATTTGGGGGGGAGGGGGGTCCAGATTTGACATCTTACCCATAAGCTAAGCATAGGCGAAATGGGACAAAGCGTGCAAAAAGGGCCTAACCCATGCTTACGTAATTTATGTACGACCCCTCTGCGGATGTCGAAGATGTTCCGGATGCTTCTTTGGTATCGTGCTTCTTTGCATCGGTCATTTGAAAGGTAGCAGGTAACTCCATTGTGGGTGATGATAGTTGCGGGGTTTCGGACGTTGATGAGGACGTTTGAGATTGCTGCGTAAAATCCCGCACATTTCCATAAATTTTCTATAGCGTTTCCGTTAAATTTTCAACGGCAGTTGATAATTATATTTACAAAAATTATTTGTCAGTAAATAACATCTAATTTATCGGTAAATAAAGTGATTCCTGTCTGTAAAAACGTTATTTTTTGTCAGTAAATAATATTATTTTTATCAGTAAACTGATAATTAATGACTAGTTTTAAAGGTAAAATTGCATCTTGAGGTGGCATAATGACCTTAAAGTTTTTTAAAAGCTCATTTTAGGGTTAGAAATAATTTTTTTTTTCCGCTGAAAAATGTAGCGATTCTTGTCGGAAATTTTGCGTAGATTACGAAAATGACGTCCAAAATTAATTCCGATGAGTAGTTTTTGAGTTATACACAGTAAAAAATATTATGTAATTATGTTAAAATCGGTCTACACAAATTTTTCCTGTTGTTTTTTCCAAAAGGTAAACATAAACAAAAAACAACATAAAAATTATGTAGACCGATTTTAACATAATTATGTTAATTTTTACATAAAATTTTTTACTGTGTAGATCGGTTTTTGAAGCTCTAAAATTCTTCAAACGTTTTCATTCTTAATTTAAAATTCTTACACTAAATTTAATTTTAAACTTCAAGTATTTGTAATCTCAAAATTTTCGACAGGAATCTGTACTTTTTTCAGTAAAAAAATAATTATTTATTTTTTGCTCTAATGTAAGCTTTAGCTTTCAAAAAATGTCAAGGTCGTTGCTCTACCTCAAGATGTCATTTTAAAAACCTTAAGAAAATTAAACTGTAAGTATCTTTCAGAGGCAATGATTCTGATATCAGACGATTTCTAATTCGAAAATTCGTATTTAGCAACAGAACCCTGCAGAACCAAGCAAATTCATTGATATAATTTTAAAGTTTTTTTCCTTCGCAGTGGCTTTAAAGTAGATTTACATTTTTAAAATAAAAATAAAAAATTTTCAACATAAAATTTTTTTGCATCAATTTACCGATTAAATATTGATAATTACTGATAAATAATTGATTTTACTGAGAAATGATTAAAATTACTGATACTTTTCTTAACTGACCATGTAAATACTGACAAATAATAATTTTACTGACGCTTTCATAAAAATACTGATATTTAATTAAAAAATACTGACAATGGATGCCATTTTTTAATCCAATAACGTAACATAGACTTTATGTAGACCGTTTTTAACATAATTACGTAATATTTTTTACTGTGTAGATTACGAATTTGTAGTCGAAAATTAGTTTTGGTGCACGGTTTTTGAGCCAAGGCAAAAGCCATAACAAGGTTTTCAGAGCTTTTAAATCCGGTCTATAGCTCAAAAACAATGGAACAAAACTAATTTGGAATTCAAATTCGTAATGTACGCAAAATTTCCGATAAGAATCGATGGCTTTTTATGCCAAAAAAAATTTTGGCCTTTACATGGGCGTTTTGGAAATTTCAAGATCACTGCTGCACCTCAAGATGTCGTTTAAAAAATCTGAAAAAAAATTAGGGTTAAGAGTGTTAAAAATAGACATCGATTCCTAAATCAGGCGTTTTCAAATTAAAAAATTCGCGCTTTTTCGGCCCACCCTACTCCACAGTATTGGCATTTCAGTCTGGACATCTTTTCTCCCATTTTATTTTACCCGAAAATTTTGTTCAGCCAAAAGCGAAGAAAAAGAGTAACTCCCACCTACGCTCTAGAGATTTATCCCAATTTACTTGAAAAATCCTGACGTCTTGAAATCGATTTTACCTGTTTTCGTATATCAAGAATCTGTCGTTACAAACGAAGCTTTTTATAAAACGGAAATTATTACTAGAATTTTTTTATTTTTTTTATTTCGAAATGAAAAATTGAAGTAATTTACAATCTCCATTTGACCGAAATGACTTGAACCTCCTTAAATCCTACCCCATATTTGCAATGAAACCAGACGACTGGCATTTATTCCCGGAAATCTTATTAGCCCAATATGGCAGCTGACGTTTTGTCATCTTATAATTTCCGCTAGACGCTTCAATAAATTTAACTGTTCCTCATTTACTGGTTATAATAACGTCTTTACCCGTTCCACGAAGGCCGGAGCTCGGTTCTTTGTCTAATCTACGATTTTTTTTCCCCTTCTTTCTTTTTTTTTAAAAAAAATTTTCATAAAACGAGATTTTTTTCTTTTTAAATTTTATTTTATTACGATGTCGATTTCATTTTATCGAATACCCAATGGAAACAGAAGAAGAAGAAGAAAAAGGTTGTCCCTGAACAAAAGGCTTCGGACTGAATTGATGAAAGATGGGTTTTTCTTTGAAAATGTGCAGCTATTTTCAAACTTCGCTTGATTTCCACCTGTTGCAAGTTTTCGATAAAAGTTGATAGAGTTTTACCATTCGGGGGGGAAAAGTAGCACTGTTCCCTTTCATGCCCCCCCTTTTTTTCCCCCTTCTCTCTTGGAAAAAAAACATGAATTTAACTCTCTCGAACGTTATATCGAACAGATTATACCATCGATTACAAAAAAAAAAAAAAAGGGAACCCTTTTTTAATGCTTTTTTCCTAAAGAAACAACTAAGAAAAAAAAAAACTCTGGGAGTAATGGCTTCTATCGTAAGATTTATTACCCGGATAAGAAAATTTTTAGGATAAGAAAGTCGTGACATGTAATTTCAAACCGAACTGGAAAACCATTTGTTAGTTGTTGGGGAAATTGATTCTAAAAAAAAAAAAAAGCGGTAGAGGTAATGTCATCCCTTTCCCCGCTGTTACATATTTTACTAAAAGCACCTAAGTTTTCCGGAGCTGTTTTTACTTGGGGAGAAAACGGCCTGCGAAAAGCAATATTTTTTAATTCATTATAACAAACGACTAAGCCGTTATGAAACCATCCCGGAGTTTTTTTTTTTTTTTTTTTTTTTTTTTTTTTTTTCTCGCCGGGGAAATAAATAAAAATGAAACTAGACGCCACTGTTTTCCTTTTCACTTGTTTAGTTTTCTTATTTTCCTAGTTGAATCAACATCACGAGATTTTTCCGCTGGAAAGTATTATTTCAATTTTCCAGATTCAAACTTTTCATTTCAAACATTGAAAAGTGGAAAAACTGTTTTTTTTTTTTCTGTGTTCGATTTTTCCGATTCCTTTCTTTTTTCCCTAGGATTTTTTTTTCTTTTTACCGTCAAGCTTGACTTATTCGCTACGTCCGAACTGATGTTAACCGATGGGGAAAAGTATACGGAGGTTGATTTTCTTTATCGGTGAAAGTTTAGGGTATGTAAGGCAACAAGACGAGGTTTTGACTTGTGTATTTTTTTTTTTTTTAATTCGTAAAGTGAATTCACTTTATGAGTTTCTGATGAAATATTTTTGGCCTTAAAAAACCGAATCAAGCTTTTTTCTCCTGTTGCTTTGGTAGAGTAATTACCTTCCCTTAAGAAAAACGATTACAAAAAATGTATAAAAATTTTGCAAAATAAATGCAAAAATGTGTACATAAAAAAATGTATTATTTTTATATCATTTATACAAAAATCTGGATATGCATAATTTTTTTAAATCATGAAGCAGGAAAATTTTGCAAATATTATGCTTATTCAACTTTTTTTCCTCTTTTATGCATACTTATTTATGCATAATTTGTGCATGATTGTATTGGAGGATAATTAAGAAATTTTCCAGTAAAAAAAAATAACTTAATTATACATAATTTATGCATTTTTTATGTATGTCCAATTTTTGGTAGAATTGATACATGATTTTTATGTAGTTTATGCGTCTCTTTTTCGTACGGGGTACCTTAGACAGTTCCGAAGCGGGCGCCGACGCGGGAAAAACTCGCAGGAAAAAACTCTGCCGGAGCGGGCGTTGGCGCTGGCGCCAGATGATTTATTATCGTTGGGGTGCTGGCGCCGGCGCAAGCACCACAGGCGCCAGCACCACAATGACAATTTAATATGTGACGCCGGCGATTCAAAATTTTTTTCTTAAAATAATTTCTAGAATTTTATTAATTTTTTTAAAATAACCTCTTTCCGTTTTAGTTTTTTTATTTTTTCACTTGTAGATTAATTACACAGTAAAAAATTTTGTTTAGGGTAGGGAATTAGTTCAATACTCGGTATTAATTGATTCATAATTTTTGATTTTTTAAATGTTTATCTCAATTAAATTTTAAAGTCTTTTCTTTCCTCTCAGCTTTTGCTCATAAAAAATAAATAAATTTTTTTAAGTACAAAACGTCATTTTTTATAAAACTGACGTAACGCCCTCTTGCTTTTTTTTGCGAAATAAAATATATTAAAAATTTCCCCGGCGCCGTCATCGACGCCATCGCCAATCTTTTTACAACTGTGACGCTGGCACGGATTTTTTTTTTTTCTAAAAATTTTGGCGCTGGCGCCGGTGTCTTCTAATTTTCACCAGCTTGGGACCCCTGGTTTTTTAGAGGCTCATCCGTCCCAAAAATTGTCATTCTTCGATACTAAAATACTTTTCCTTATTTTATTGTACTGTCGATGGAAAACACGATGATTGTAAGGTTTGAATCACTTCGACAGTTGGCCGAAAATTTTTTAATATAATAAGCTTAACTTTAAAAAAAATAATTACTATACCGCCAGAAAAAATTTTTTGGAGGGTAATTATTTTACATTTCATGATTGCTGACTACCAGTAAATCATATTCGATTACTTTTGATTTCTGTAAAAATACCTGCAGCGTTATCAAACTTTGTCATCATTTTAAAAAAATTAAGTTAAGAATAACATTAAAAAAAGCAAAAATATGTTTTCAATGATTTTTTTTTTTTTTTTTTTTTTTTTTTTTATTTAAAGAACAAAAACAACCTAAAAATTGTGTTTTCCTACTAATGACGGAAAATTTTGAAAATTTTTAATCAAGTTTTGGCCAAGAATAATTTTTTCTGGTCCAGTATACCCGAAAAATTCGGCCAACTGTGTTTTCCAAGAAATATATCGTCCTTTGCCCCTACCACATTGACGTAGCACCCGAAAATATAGAAAAATGGCCCTGGGATTTTTGAACTCCAAATGAATCGGTACCTCAGGGAACCGTAGCAGGCCCATTGCTTTTTCTTAGATATATTTTATTTATTTTTTTGCAAAGACTGTAGTAAGTGTATACATATAAAAGATCATTTAAATATCACAGCCTATTATTAATATTGTTTTCAGATAAATACCACAAGATACTGATGTAACATGTTACATCAGTATCTTGTGGTATTTATCTGAAAACAATATTAATAATCCTCATACCACAGACTCCGTTTTCTCGTAAAATCACAGCCTATCTCTAATTCTCTTCAATAATAATAAAAACACAAAAAGACAAAACATAAAAAAAAAAAACAACAATGATTTACAATGATTACAATGATTCCTATATCACAGCATCTGGTACCGTAGAATGGGGTGAAGTTGAAGGCTGGGGTGAAGTTGAAGGGTCTAAAAAACGCTATTAAGCATCGCCTGCTTATCTCTAAATGAAATTAAGTGAACGAAAAATGTTCTCTACTTTTCCGCTGCATAGTGATAATGCTAAAAATTGTGCTGATAATGACTTTTTCAGGTTCTTCAACTTCACCCCACCTCTTCAACTTCACCCCAATCTACGGTATTTAATAATTTAAAAAAATCCAAGTATCAAAAATTCACTTAAAATTTAAAATGTATAAATATTGAAGCATAATTTAATTATGTGTGAACAAGGGTGGTTCGAAAATCAACTTTTTTGGAATTTCAAAACTCCTATATCGGGAAAAGTTTCTTTATAGGTAGAGTATCAACCCTGAATTTTTTCAGATTTTTTGAACTGCATCCTGAGGTGTCAAATTGGCCTTGAAATTTTCAAAAAGCTCATAAAAGGGCCGAAAATGAACTTTTTTTTTGCATAAAAGACCATCGATTCCTATCGGAAATTTCGCGTAGATTACGAATTTGAAGCCGAAAATTAGTTTTGGTGTATAATTTTTGAGCTACAGGCCGGGTTTAAAAGCTCTAAAAACCTGGTTATGGTATTTTGTCTGTGGCTCGAAAACCGTGCACCAAAACTAATTTACGACTTCAAATTCGTAATCTACGCGAAATTTCCGATAGGAATCGATGGTCTTTTATGCAAAAAAAAAAAAGTTCATTTTCGGCCCTTTTATGAGCTTTTTGAAAATTTCAAGACCGATTTGACACCTCAGGATGCCGTTCAAAAAATCTGAAAAAATTCAGGGTTGATACTCTACCTATAAAGAAACTTTTCCCGATATAGGAGTTTTGAAATTCCAAAAAAGTTGATTTTCGAACCACCCTAGTGTGAACTGAGCGCAATATAATCATGACTAAACTTTTTATTTTTCAATTGGCTCCAGCTGGAGTTTATTTATCTGATCTAAAACGAAATCGAGCATGTCCTCAGCAGCAAGGTCGAGCGCGGACTCTTTCGAGCTTAAAATTTATTTTTTAAAATTTATTTGTTACGCAGATAATTTTTCGGCCGAACAATGTTTAAAAATTATCTGCGTAACAAATAAATCTTCAAAAATCGAAATCTTTAAAAATGTTTTAGCTCCTTTGTTTAAAAAATTGTTTAGCCTCGTAACGCGTAACTCGTAACGCGGCTAGGTACGCGACCAAACAAATCTTTAAAAATTATCTCCGTAACAAATGAAGACTTAACGGGAATAGTGGCCTAAGTCCATCTCGTCAAGTTGGCACTGATCTCTGATGTTTAGCTTTTATAAAAACAATGTAAACAAAAACAGTGGACTTAGGCTACTATTCCCGTTAAGTCTTCAAATAAATTCTAAAAAATTTATGCCGCTTCTCCATTATGGCTCAAATTAATTTTCTAGAATTAATTTTCAAAATTTCCGGAAGTACTGTGCTTTTGTTATTCTATGGATTTCTAACCCAAAATTTAAAAATGGAGTCGGCCATTTTTACTACATTGCATTTTTTGTATTCTTAATCCATGGTTGAAAATTCATAAAATAACTAAAGCACAGTACTTCCGGAAATTTTGAAAATTAATTCTAGAAAATTAATTTTGAGCCATAATGGAGAAGCAGCATTAAACCTTTAAAAATTTTTTAGCCTTTAAAAATTTTTTAAATTTTAAAAAATAATTTAAACCGCGTTACACGACGCTATCCAAGAAGTTCACTTCATTACAATGCGAGTAAATGATAGCATTAAAATTGTTCTTTCCCTTTTTTACGGAAAAAAGGAAAAACTTAGTCCGAAACCTAGTTGACTTAGTCCGAAACCTACTAATGCCGTAATAGACTTCAATCGCAAGTGAAATAAACCAATCGGAGCATTTCCCTAAAATTTTCAGAAATCTCGATTTTCGATGAATAATCAAATGAACTTTAATAAAGTTGAGATTTAATCCAATAATCCTTCCCCTGATCATTTGACTAAAATATCTGAACCTCCCCGATCGACTGCGCCTCCCCCCTCCCCCTCTCCCTTGCCTCTTAAATGATTTAACCTACATTTCATTTTCCGGAATAAAACGTTTGAAAAAAAAAAAAAAAAAAAAGCGTCAAATGGATAATTTATAAAATCGACATAGAAGTTTCATTGTAATGAAATGAGTAAACATTTGCATAAAATCGTTTCGCTCGCCCGGCTCCCTCCCCTGCCCCCCTTTCCCTTTCCCTTCGTCCCCACAGGTATTTCAATGTTATTCATAAAATTTCCCGCGGGGTTTGTTTCCGATGTGGTTTTTCGAAATTTGAAATCCCGACGTCAGATTTCGAGAGAGAGAGAAAAACATCGTGAAAAGTCATCATAGTTCGGAAAATTTTCAAATCTGAAACCGAACGTGACCGGGGAAAGCAAAAATAAATGTGCAATCCTTTGACGCTTTCGCTTCGCCTGCGGTTTTTTTTTTCTTTTCTTCTCTTTTTTTTTCCTAAAAGTCGAAAAATACAAGGAAACTATAATCAAAGAAAAATGTAATGAGGATTCACGGTCGCCGAGGCAAGGGAAAGGAAACGGTTGTCGTTTGCCGCCATCCGCGAACTCGACTTCGTTTTGCATTGAATAGCTGAAAGGACGTAACGTAACGTAAAAAATTTAGTTTCACGGTAGGAGAAATGAGTTAATAGGGAAAGGAATATAACAGGGTAGGCAGAGAGTGGGAGAGAGAGAGAGGGGGAGAGAGAGATGGAGAGAAAAAAAGGAGGAAAAGGAGCTTGAGATGTGAAAATCTTCGGAAGTCAACTCATCTACATCACGACCAACTTAAGTACCAACAGCGTGTGACGTCATAACTTTTCTAAGTTTCTCGGTGATGTTAATAAACTTTTCCCCGGAAATCTAAGGGGAAGAGTTTTAGGTTTTTCTTTTTCTAATGATCTTGAGCAGGGATGTGGTTTTTAAACGGATATCGTCTGGGATTTTCAGAAGCAGCTTTGATTTTAATATTTTTTTCCGGAACGAAGGGAAGAAAAAAAAAAAAAAAAAAAAAAAAACAAATTACAGTCGGAGTATCTTTTTTTAAATTACCTTTTCAACAACCTCTTTTCTAGTGTTCACATTATTTTTTATGATTTCGGTTGCTTTAATGCCGAATATTTCTCTTTCAAAGTGTAATAAACGTGTAGCAGTGTTTTCGTGTAAAAAAAAAAAAAAAAAAAAAAAAACGTTTTTGGCCCGTAATTTTTTTTTTTTTTTTTTTTCAACAAAACTCCAATCATTGCGTATATCATTTTGAATGAAATACCTCCCGAAAAAAAGGCCTTCTATTTACCTATGCATAAAGTACGCAGAACCTTTTCGAATGCTCATTCGCAGTTTCGTAACATAAACGGAAATATTAGATGAAACACTCGACCTTTTTCCTCTCTTCAGTGAGAGTGAATTTTCACTGGAAAATCCACAGGCAACTTTTTTTTTTTTTTTTTTTTTTTTCGTTTTTTAAATCAGGAAAGCTGCATTCGACTTGAAAATTATTTGGGCAGGGATAAGTGTTGCTTGTGAGGACAATATTTTGAAGATTGCCAGAGGGAAAGGTATTTGTTGACAAGAGTTTTATGAAAAAGCAATACCTCGGCACTTAGCTTATGGATTTATTTATTTATTTATTTATTTATTTTATTTCTCATACAACCGGTTTTTTAACAGGTATTTTTTTTCTTTTATTTGGTCCGGCAAGCAGGGCTGCAATTCCGATTAATTTTTATTTGGAATCGAAATCGAAATCGAAATCGGAGTTTGTTATTTCAAAAGTAATCGAAATCGGAATGGGGATGTCGTCTGGAAACAGTTCGGAGTCCAGGGATGCGGAATCGGCATCGTTAAAATATTTGTTGGTTGGAATCGGAATCGGAATCGAAATCGGAATCGGAATTGAAACCCTTAGGAGCATGTCCTGTAAAATAGAATTGATAAACACATTGTTAAGAAAATTAACGGCAAAAATATGCGATATTGAATCAAAATCTAACCATGATATGTTCAGTTTTCACTTACCTGATCTCGGTTTAATTTCGTTAAATTTTTGTTTTAAGTTATTCATTTTGTTTTTTATCTCCTTCGATGTTCGGCTCACTCCCTTTTCCTTCAATATTGCAGAAACCTCCTCCCATATCTTATTATGTCTGTTAACAGAATGAAATTTTTTTTGGATGGTCGATTCGCTCCACACACTAATCACTAAAAAAGTTTCGGCATCTGAAAACCGTTTTTTTGATTTTCGGACTTCTTTATTTTTTTAAATTTTTTTCCCCATATTTGTTACAAAAAAATTTTAAGTAAACAAATAAAAGACAAAAGATTGAGCCCGCGTGTTTGAATCATGAAAAAAGTACAGTACTTCGAATTCGAACAATAATTATTCCATCATTAATTAGAGTATAATTAATTATAGTCTAATTAATTACTTTCGTGGAGACATAGCATAATTATATTTTTAGCGATTATATTTCTTTTGTCGTGAGTATCAAAAAAAAAGTCTTCCGGACCCATGGTCGGAAATTATGGCATCACCGATTTTTCCGGAAAAAACATTTTCAATAGGTATATTACGTACCTTTTTATTTTTTTGTCTTTAAACCCACGTTTTTCATCAAATGTGATCGTGTCCAGGAAAAGGTAGCTTAGGGTGAAAAAAATTCGACTTCGATTTTTCGACGAATTTTTGTTCTGTACTATTGGATCAGTCGAAATCCGTCAAAAAATTGAAATCGAATTTTTTTCCCCCCTAAGCTACCTTTTCCCCCCTATCTTTTCCTGGACACGGTCACAAATATATAAATATATTTGCACCCGTCCGGCAAACGGTAGATGTGGGTTCGATACCCATTCGGCTCAAGTACCCGACGAAATTTTTTCTCTTAATGTTGTTTGTTTGTTCATAAAAGTTAAGGACTTTAGAGATTTCGGCTTTTATAATATTATAAAAGGCGATAGTTTTTCCTCTTAAAATATAAATATTTATCTCAAACTATCGAGTATTGAAGTCATAGCACCGACACCATGCCCCTTAATCGTTTAATTAACAAAAAGAAAAAAAAAACTAATGTAAATGTAAATGTAAATCATTTTCGCGCCAATTTTCCGAAAAGCTTTTTAAAGCGCATAATCAGGGTCTTTTTACCTGTTTGGCACTGTCGCCGAGTGCATAAACGGCATATCTGATCGTTTTGCACCGGAAAAGTTTTTCAAATTTTTTCCGACCTCAACTTTTTCCAAAATTTTTTTAAAAATCAAGCCAAATTTTTTTTACACGCCCTGTACAAGGACCCACAATTTATTTCGAATCATAGTCTCCTTTTACTTTTCAATATTTTTTTTCCCCTAAAATCTCTGTCGTTTGAAATTTTGTTACAGGGTAGGAAAAACAAACTCTTATTAACTTTTCTTCCTTCTAAATTAACTCCCTAAATCGAATTTGCGTTAAGAGAAAGTTTTTCTTTTTTTTTCTTTTTTTTTTTTATACCGAAGAAAATCATTTTTTTTTCTCCGCCACGAATTTTAATATCTGGCCAGATGGTCCTTTTTAATAGCGGCTGAAATTTTAGAATAATAAACACATTAAGGCGTGACTCCGACGCACATACAGAAAAAAAAAACGGAGAAATATTCACATTCGCTCGAGGGAAAGGATGGAAATTTATCGAGAGCGTATACGTTTCAACCTTCTGATTTTCCATGTTTGACCTTTTTTTTCCAGATTGGTTTAATCTGGATAAATTATTCATCCGGATCCGAAGTTTCATGGAATAAGGAGTCCGGTGTAGGTGGTAAAATAAAATCGGATTAGGATTTTAAATCGATCTGATATTTTATTACTAAAATCATCCTTTTTTTTTTTCTTAAGATCGTCACGTACATTTGAGAATGATACGGACCAGATTTTAAAATTTTGTGACGGAGAAAAAAAAAATATTAGATTGTCTAAGTCTGCTTGTTTTGAAGGTCGGTCAGTACGAAAATATTCACATCGTGCTTAATTATTAAATAAAAATCCAAAATCACTCTATTTATAAACAAGATTTTTTTTAAATATTTCGGTTTTGAAATGCTGATTTTTTACATCTGTCCTATAGAAACGGGATTGAATTTTCAAAGATTATTTTACTATTTCATTGTGAGGGAATGAGAAGTACGCACTGCTTCGTGTTACAAGGGTTTATGCAAAAAAACATGATTTTTTTGGCTGCAAAATAAAAGTCGGCCCTTTTCAAATCTGAGAAACTATGTTTTTTGACCCGTGGAATCCGAAAATGAGCAAGAAAATTTCGTGCTGTTGCGGGAAAAACCCGATATATCCACACCAGTTGATTATTAATGATGATAGTTAAAACTGATAATTGGTGTGGAGATATCGGGCTTTTCCCGGGTCGAAAAAAGCTAATTTTTGATTATGATTAAATATCGGGAATTGGATCATTAAATATATGCGATTCTTCAGCTGATGAATGGCATAATATTTAATGATCCAATTCCCGACACAAACAAGGAGTTATTTTGCTTGTGATTTTGTTTTAAAATTAAGAGAATATTAAAGTGCACTTATTCCCTTTTTTTCACTAAACATGGCCACGGGTTATTTAAATGGACCGAGCCGGAAAATTTTAAACACTTATTAAATCATGAAATGGCTTCTAAATCGAACAACTAATGTATTTCTAGATCCCTAAATGGATTCTGGAGCGCCTGTGGAACTCAAGAATGACAATTAAAGCTTTTAAAATCGACAAATAATGAAAATAAAAGAAGCAAATCGTTGCCGTTTTCCGACACTTTTTATATAATTTTTACTGCCACTACGAGGCCAAATCTTAAAAATCTACGTCCCACAGGCGCTAAATAATTGGTCATAGATTCTATCTACGCTTACCGTACTTTTTCAAGGGACTTCGTAGCCACAGGATTTCAATTCAAAATTTATATTTTACACGTTTTAATATTTTCGGAACATCCATTTTTTTTAGGCGATAAGTTTTTCGTCTGCTCTTTTGTTTATATTTACTTTCCCTTTTTTTTTTTCGAAAAGGTCGATTATAATGCGAAACTTGGAGCTAAAAAGCTCTATAAGAGGCAGATGCATTGAAATTGGCCCGTTTTTAAATCTTTTTTGTTATATCAAAGCAAAAATTTGATATATCTACCAACGTAAATATAAACAATAACTTCAAAAAAGCTGCAGACGAAAATTATTTTTCAAAATTTAAGAACGTCAGCATTTTAATGATAAAAGGGATATAAGTGACTTTAATATTCTCTTAAAAAGAATAAGAATAAAGATTTTATACCTTCTATTAGTCATTATTTTCGGAGTCAATGAACTTCAAAAGAAAAAAAATACTTGGGCCATTTATATTTATATTTATTAGGGTGACGCTTAAAAACCCTAGGTCTGAATTTAATGGCGGCCAATCGCTCAAAAGATTCCAAAAAAGTAAAAAACTTAGTAGAGAGAAGCTAAAATCTCCCATTCACCTCGCAGTGGTGCCCATAAGCAATCTGTTTTTGCCATTTAAAAGAAATATGAAACACTTGCTGATGCAGACATTTTTTTTTTTCACGTAAAATGCACATCAGAGAAATCGACCCGATAGTGGAAGTATTACTTATTTATGTAGTTTTCAACATGAATTTTTTCAGGTTTTTAAATCTTACGTAACGGTTGTATCGGGTAGCTAAAATTGAATTATTTGGGCTCCCAGAGTGTGCGCTACCTAGGCAGGGAACACTCTAGAGTGTGGCGATACCTAGGCAGGGAGCACTCTAGAGTGTGCGGTGCCTAGGCAGGAAACACTCTTAGAGTGTGCGGTGTTTAGGCAGGAATCACTCTAGAGTGTGCGGTGCCTAGGCAGGGAACACTCTAGAGTGTGCGGTGCCTAGGCAGGAAGCACTCTAGAGTAGGGTGGTTCAAATTTCCGCGACATACCTCGGATTTTATAGCACACTTACAGGTAGTTGCCTTTAGCAGATTTGAGCACCCCCTAAAAATTTCAGCTCCAAATTTCACCATTAAGGGGTCGCGCCAGGCCTTAACATTGTGAAACTTAGTCCCTGATCTGGTTTTATCGTTTTAGACGCGCTTCATTCGAGCTTTTACCATATATGAAAGTAATGGCAATTTGAATTCTTCAATTATATGTTACTGCAGACGGAAAGTGTGACCCCACCTTAAATTTTGTCTTTAGTGACTTGGTAGTGGACTTTGTAAGCATGGGTTTTACGGCAAAAGAACTTTAAAAAATTCTCTAACGAAGGCACCTGAAAAAAAATGAAAACCAAATGCATACTCTAGGGTTTTAAGGACCCCTAAATTCGAATCTAATAACGGTTTTCGAAAATTCAAGATGGCGGCTTTAAGATGGCGCTCGAAAATTTAAAATTCAAACTCAGGTGGCCCAAAATCGATACCTGGGGGTTAGCGACATCGCTGATTACGAATCTGATGTAAATTGTACAATATTCAAGATGGCGGCTCCAAGATGGCGCTCGAAAATTTGAAATTCAAGCTTAGGTGGCTCAAAATGGGTACTTGGGGATTAGCGACATCGCTAATTACGAATCTGATGATAATTCTACAATATTCAAGATGGTGGATCCAAGATGGCGCTCGAAAATTTGAAATCCAAACCCAGATGGCCCAAAATCAGTACCTGGGGGTTAGAGACATCGCTGATTACGAATCTGATGATGAATTTTTTAAAAAAAAATTGGAGATGTGATAAATGAATAACGTACATTTATTTATCTTTTTTTTCTAATAAAGTTGCTTTCTTGATATTGGGATATTTCTCTTGGTGTTGTTTAGCGATTTCCAAATCGCTAAACAACACCAAGAAATCGCTAACCAACCCCTTTCTGCCACATCATTAACCACCCGCAAGTTTTTTACCACTTTCCGGGGGGAAACCCACCTTCGGGGGGTTGCTCTTATGTCGGCTTTCAATAAAAAATTGACGAAGAATGAGGAAGAAATGCAGAAGGTGCTCCAAATCGCTAAACAACACCAAGAGAAATATCCCAATATCAAGAAAGCAACTTTATTAGAAAAAAAAGATATATAAGCTTAGATTTCAAATTTTCGAGCGCCATCTTGGAGCCGCCATCTTGAATATTGTACAATTTACATCAGATTCGTAATCAGCGATGTCGCTAACCCCCAGGTATCGATTTTGGGCCACCTGAGTTTGAATTTTAAATTTTCGAGCGCCATCTTAAAGCCGCCATCTTGAATTTTCGAAAACCGTTATTAGATTCGAATTTAGGGGTCCTTAAAACCCTAGAGTATGCATTTGGTTTTCATTTTTTTTCAGGTGCCTTCGTTAGAGAATTTTTTAAAGTTCTTTTGCCGTAAAACCCATGCTTACAAAGTCCACTACCAAGTCACTAAAGACAAAATTTAAGGTGGGGTCACACTTTCCGTCTGCAGTAACATATAATTGAAGAATTCAAATCGCCATTACTTTCATATATGGTAAAAGCTCGAATGAAGCGCGTCTAAAACGATAAAACCAGATCAGGGACTAAGTTTCACAATGTTAAGGCCTGGCGCGACCCCTTAATGGTGAAATTTGGAGCTGAAATTTTTAGGGGGTGCTCAAATCTGCTAAAGGCAACTACCTGTAAGTGTGCTATAAAATCCGAGGTATGTCGCGGAAATTTGAACCACCCTACTCTAGAGTGTGCGGTGCCTAGGCAGGGAACACTCTAGAGTGTGTGGTGCCTAGGCAGGAAACACTCTAGAGTGTGCGGTGCCTTCATTTTTATATCACTTTACCCCATTGCCAAGTTTTTAGTATAAAAATTAAGGTTCGGAAAAAAATAAAAAAAAATAAAAAAAAAAATAAAGCTGCGGTTTGCGGCTTGCTGTGAAACGGAGCCCTTATATTGTATTTCTTTATAAAACCGGTCGTATATTTTTTCAGAAAATGCCCTGTTTTTTGTTAAAAGAGGGGCTATGATTCCCACTTTTTCCCAATTTGACAGGTACCAAAATGATCAAATTTCACAAAATTCAACTGTCGCTTTGAACAATCTCTTCTTGCCTGGGAGAATTCTGGGCCAAAATTTCCTGTTTGTAACCCAGGTCGCTGTGTTGGTTTTTTTAATGCTTTTAACTAAATTAGCAGACCAACGAAATCCGAACGAATACCTCTATGAGTAGAACACATTTAAATATTATTTGAAAAAGAAAGAGAGAAAAAAAAAATGTTTCCTAATGTCCGCTTCTTCTTTCTCATAACAGACGGTTAAAATTAATTTCCGTCGCAAAAATAAACAAACAAACGAACACTATCCAATTAAAGAGAATACACCCAATTTTCTGTAAGCAAAAGGATGGGGAAAAGGACCGTTTTCGGTGGAGTTTTCACTTGTTGAAAAGTTTTCATCCAAAATGAATTGTGTCCCTGAGTAAGCAGTAGTTATCCAAAGATTTAAATTCAGTTAAAATTTTCATCCCGACTAGTTATTTCTCCCGGTTTCCTTTTCCCATGAATTTAAACATTTCAAACTGTGTGGGTGGGGGGACAGAGGCAGCGGAGGAGGAGGAGGAACTACTGTTTACGGATAATGCTTAATAGACTCGGGTATATCTTTTGTTTATTTTAACAAGAGTTTTGATCTGGGGAAGAAGTTTCCGTCCTTGAGTTTGCCTTTATAATTTATTCATTGAATTAAATAAATTAATCCGCCTTGAAAAGTGCTGTGTGGTAATTGTTACTTGTGAAGTGCAATTTACAGTATACATCTACGCGGTTAAAAGTAAAACCGGAGGGATTTATGTCGCAACGCAAATTTAGAGGTTGTAAAAATAGAGGAGGGAACTGAGAAGTCTTTAGCTAAATTTGCGGTTGGAACGGGATTCTTTCATGTTGATTAATAACTTCTTTGTAGAATCCTCCTATCATCAACTTCGGGATGAAGGTCTCACCTAATGACGCCTTTAACCGCAAAACTACGTAAATTTCGTTCGCAGTGCCGAACTGAATCAGAATAGCCCACGGATGAGGAATTGAGTTGTTTCTCATGCGTGGGATATTCCGATTCTGAAAAAGGTTACGGGCTCTTGGTTTGTGATTTTTATTACTGATTTTCTCAGAGTCTTTCGGCATTCAGTCGATAATACGATTTGATTAATTTATTAGTTTTAATTGCCAACTAATGAGAATTGAAGGCATAAAACGGAGGTTTTTTTCTTTTGGAAAAGTCCTTTAAAAGTAAAATTTGAAGAAGAAAAAATTTGGACGAAATCGTTTTTTTTTTTTTTTTTGTCAAATTATGTATAAAGAACTTAGCTTTTACCGAAAATATTTTTTTCATTCTCCATTATAAATATGCATAAAACTGTAATAAAAATTAAATGAATAAATCTAACATTTTTGCAAGCTTCCCTGCTTTATGATTTAAAATTTTATATGCATAAATTATGCGTGTTCAGATTTTTATGCATAAGAAAACTATGCATATTCAATTTTTAGTGCTTAAAAAAATATGCATAAACTTTGCAAAAATTATGCATGACCAAATTTTTGTGTAAAATGATACAAAAACAATACATTTTTTATATACATTTTTTGCATTTATTTTGTAAAAATTTTATTCGTTTTTCACATTACTTTTTCGCGTGGGAACAATTGCCATCCAATTTAAGAATCTTCGGCCGAACATTCTTACCCAAGTTGTTCAGGATAGTCAACTACCTTTGAAATTTTTTTATTCTTTAAGAATCTGGATACATTACCGGGAAAAATTCTCTAATCATTTTTAAAAAACATAGTCATTTAATAATTTTTTATTTTTTTTATTTTCAGGTAAGTTTCCTTGGATTTGTCAAGAGTAATCGATGAAAGTTTGAATAAACTTTGAATGTGGTCTATTGTCAGTTTGAATCAGAATCAGTTGAAACCTGTTCAATTTTTTTCTGTAAGTATTGGAGTGAACCCGGAAAAAAATGAAAACGAAATTTTTTCAAAGTAACCCCGTATGAGGGGGTTACTTTGTACTCGACCGGGTAACTTTGGACACTTAGATTTTCCCTTAAATTCTTGAAAATAGAACAAGGAAAAGCCCAAACAACGATTGCATTTCATAAAGAGAAGCATCTTGAATATTATTTAGTAAAATGGTCCTTTCAATTAGCTTCGTTATAAAAATATTCGATTTTCACAATAATGCGAGACGGGAAAAAACTTCAAATTTCGGAATACTAAGGTCCCTCCAAAGGTATCTGAAAGCCGTATTCAGGTTCAAACACGTTCGGCACTTGCCCAAAATCATCCTTTAACTGCCCAAAAAATTTCTTTCCAAATGTATTTTCCCGAGAGCAGAAAAACAAGAATTAACAAAAAAATGTTTGTAAACACTCCATAAACGCCATGTTAATCAGCCATTTTATTCATCCAAACATATTGTATTTTGGTTTCAAAGAATTTATTTTTCTGGATCATTTTCTCTTCTTAAAATTATTTAACGGCATAAAAATTGTTTATTTATTAACGGTAATATGTTTTGAGAATATTTTTTCGCCCTTTTATTGTTTTAATTACGGAGTTACGGATGCAGAAACAAAAATGTCCAAAGTTACCCCACTTTCAGATCGTCGAGGGCGGTCGAAAAATTGAGTCATAGATTGACTTAGAAGAAGTATAACCATTACAAGAGGGTATCATTTGAAAGCTGAAGCATCTCCCTTCATGTTTGTGAAGGCAGATTGAAAATCGCATCAGTATTTTACAAATAATAAAAAAAAGCGAAAAAGTGTTTAAAGTAAGCCCTCGGTACGGTAGTTTGAGATTGTACCGTTAATAGTACTAAAAAATGATTTAAATTTAGGCATAGCGCTTTACGTCAGACCGACGGCGGTATCGGCTAGTTTTTAAATAGTCCCAAGAGTCCCTATTTTGGAAAAAAAAAACCCTAAAGTCCCTATTTTTTCCTCTTCAGTTTTTCGGCGGTTTAATATCAGAAAAAAACTGTATTAAAAAAAAAAATTGTTTTAGACTATTTTTCAGAACAGTCCAGTTTCTGATGTTGAATTTCATAGCATCAAGGGGTAAAAAGGAAAAAAAAAAAAGGTCTTCGGATGATCGAAATCGAACTTTTATACTAATTTTCGCGTTTAGGAAAACGCGGTCTTATAATGGTCCTCAGTTTGCATGTTTCTGGTCCCCAAAAGTCCCTATTTTTCTTCCTTTTAATTTTTATGCCTAGATTATTTTATTAAATTAGAAGATGATGCTAAAATTCCAAAAAAATAGTCCATCTTTTCTCATAAATATTTGTAAAATTTTTCTTGGTATTTTCGCTTGGTTTAAAGAAAGTTGCTGGAAATGAAAATGGACCGTTATTTATTAAAATTCACCATCTATTTTGCATAAATTTTGCAAAAATTATGCATATCCATATTTTTGAACAGTGAATTTCGAATATAAGAACTTTGGCTATAAGAACATGCCGGTTTTAAGAACCAAAATCTTTAGCCCCGGCAAAAACCCATAAGGCTCTATGTTAAAAACTTCCGGTTATAGTAACATTTTTATAAGAACGTATCCTGTTATAAGCATTAACGTAGCCCGTTAATGACTTAGTTTCGATTATAAGAACTGCATCACTTTTTCGTATGGGAATCTCATCTCGATTCTCGGCATCGCTAAGAATCGCTTTGAGAGCGGTGTGATCTTAAAAAGGGCTGATCCCAAATAGCCCTAATTGCCAAATAAATTTTTTTTTCTTTTTTTTTTAAGTACCTGCGGTCCTGCGATCCGTGGACTTTGTTAAAGAAGAAAATTACGTGCAACTCTTGCTTTTGATGTTTTAAGCGATCATTTCATTTCCGTCTCTTTTAATAATTCATTATTACCTTCTTAAGACCTCCCGGGGCAAGGTCTAATCTTTCAGTACGGCTTTATTATTCCAACCCCGAGTTCCCCGGAGGTGTTTGAAATTTCTGAATAGGTCAAAAAGCTCTTAACTAAGAAAGTTCTCGATAACACCCGAAAAAAAAAAAAAAGAAAAAGGATTTGGCACGGGTATCCTTTATCGACGAAATTGATTTCCCTTCGTCGGAAAAATTTATCATTCTCTTAAAGGTAAAATCAATTTGGAAGTTGAAAACTGTAAGCAATTTCCAAGATGGAACAAGTTTTTTTTTTTTTTTTTTTTTGTTGGTTGTATATGTGTATGCCTCGTTTCTTCACGGGAAGATCTTGCCTTTTGATTCGCTCCATTGACAGTTGAGAAAGGAAAGAGAAAAAAAAAGTTTCACTGGGTGTAAAGGAAAGTTCGAAATCGACTGAACCTAACTTTAAAAAAAAAAAAAAATAAACTTTTATTTTTTATTATCCGGACGACTGCACATTTGTTGACTTTCTACAAGGAAGAGCATTACCCCGTTTTCAAAACTCTTGGAATCTGTTTTTTATTTACATTTGTACGGTGGATATTGATTCTAAGAACACATGCGCATAAATAACAAAAGTCAATGTAACCCAGTCAACTTAGACCACATCTGACAAAATTTTTTTTTTTGTTTTTTTGTTTTTTAATCTTTTAAACTTTATTTTCATTAGTACGGGGAGCGGCGGGGCCAAACGGGTTAGGGGGGATTTTTTTAAAGTTATTAAGATGAACTTTTTAATGAATGCTTTTTTTTTTTTTTTTTTTTTGTGTTATTATTTTTTTGAAAAATCCGAAATAACGTGGAAGAAATTCGGTAGATTGGAAGGTTTCCAAATTTGAGGATCCGATGTATCAAGTATTTTATTTTATATCAAATTTCAATTTGGTCAGTTTTCATTCGATGATTCTTTTTAAAATGGCGCTTTCAGTCGTTGCGGAGATTTATCGTTTGGCAAAAGTTTCGTATTTCGGGGCCGGTTTCTTTTTTTTTTTTTTCGTCTTTTTTTTTCTCTTCTTCCTCCACGGTTGTCGGTGTTATGGTTTTCATACGGATTTGTAGCAAGAAATGACCGTAAAATGTGGTTGGGTTGGTGTGTGTTGGATGACCTTGGAAGATAAATAGCAAATTCTAGTTTTTTACTTTCGTATTCTCCTTCTCAGAAAATTTCCGATAGAAAATGAACTCTTTTGCACCAAAATACGGCTTTATGTTTTTCGGCCTTTATGAGACTTTAAGAAACTTTAGACCTTTGGGGGCAGCAGAAAATCTGCCATCAAAAATCTAAAAAAAAAAAAAATAGGGTTAAAATGGGAGCTAAAATGCAACTTTTCCGCGCTGTGGAATTTTCAAATTTAAAAATTTTTTATTTTTCGATCCACCCCTACTGACGGTATTATGGTGTATTTGCCGGTAGCATTTTTTCATAGTGCAAATTAGATTCTTACTCCATAACTCTAAAAAAAAAAATGGTAAGTATTCGCAACATCATGTTCACCAGCAATTTTTCATAAGATATAACGATGTTTTTGTACAAACCATAATCCTTCGAAATCCCGCCATCGGGAACGTTTCACCGCGAAAAAAAAAAAAAAAAAAACGCTTTCCAGAAAAAATATAACTCAGAAAATAATACACCTGATCAATGCGTAATAAAACTTGTTTTATGTACTCCCATAAAAAAGATCGTGCTCCTCCAAGACCTTAGCTAGAACATTTTATTATATCCGGCTGATATGGTAGCTTCGAAAATATTGTGGAAATACATCTTTGACGTATTTTGTTTTTGTTCTTTTTTCGGGGTGGAATTTCGCCGTTTTAAAATTTAATAATCATTGCAAAAGCTCCCCCGTTTCGAAAACCAGAAAAAAAAGTCTTAATCCATTTTCTTTTTGCACAAAAAAGTTTTAAGTCAGCTGATCGTCATGGCCAATTTGAAATAGCATTTTCGGTTTAATTTTTTCTGCCGTTCTAGATGACCGTCAGTGTCATTTCAAAACAAGCGTCACCTGACTATTTACTTTAAAAATATATATTAAAAAAAATTATGTTTATTTTGGATTCTATCTGGTAATTTTTTTTTCGTAGGTTAAGTTCATCGATAATGAAATCCAGAAATATTTCGTACGAAATGAAAAATAAAAAATGTTTTTTCCTTTATGATGAGTTGGACGACCTTTTTTTTTGGTCTTGAATCGGAAAAGGGATGTATTCTTCCGAGATTCATTCTGATATGTATTGTAACCTATATACAATGTATATATAAAAGTGAAAGTTTCGTGCCCCGTTGTACGCACCAAAAAAAAAAAAAAATTAAAATTTTAAAATTAAAAATTAAAAAGGTTAAAATTTTAGGTGAAAATTAAAATTTGCAGGAAAAATTTTCGACTATTTGTGAATTTTCCCGATTTTTCTGAAATTTGTGAAAATGTCTGAGAAATTCGTGAAAATTTGTCCGACTTGTCCGATTTGTCTGAAAACGATTTTTCTGAGAAAGTTTGTGAAAATTTGTTCCATTTGTCTAAAAAATTTGTGAGCATTTGTCTGAAAACGATTTTTCTGAAAATGACTGAATGGTTGTGGCTCCCCCTAACGATAATAATGGTTGAAAAAGCAGTCATGCGCAGTTTCATCATTTTCGTCATTTCTTTTATTGTTATCAGCGTTGACGTTTTTTACTTTTTAGATGGATTTTATAAAATAAAAGCCATTTTAAAAATTTTTAATTTTTATACGTTTACTTATTAAATCGATTAAAATGACAACGGTGGCGGTCTCTAACGCCAACCGTTGGTACTAACGAGAAACGAAAAGGATTAACGTCCGCCATGTTTTTTTCTAGATTGTTCGTTCGTTCGGTCGGTCGGTCGGTCAATGTCGCGGAAGGGTTTTTATTTTTAATCCGGGTAAAATGTGTTCTGATAAAAGTTAATTACGTTTTAAAACATTAATTGAAAATTAAGTAAATCGTGCTTCTAGATTAATCAATAAAAATGGTTTTTGTAATTGTCTGATCATGTCTAATAGCGGAAAGCCGATCATGCGTTGTCTTGTCAGGCATCGTGGTAGCTTTTTATTTCGGGTAGAAAATGCAATATTTAATCGGTGTATCGAATTGTTTAAGACTTAAAGTCAACATGATAATTAATAAAGATGCGAATTGCAGTTATGAAAAGGATTTGATTCAATATGCGGATAAAATCTTCGAGGTAAGCTTAACCATGTTAGGTTACATTGCGTCACAATTTTTGTTCACATGTCGTATGTATCGGATTTGCTTAAAAAGCGTTTTTTTAAATTACTGTAGTCATTGAAATGATTTTGTTGTTGAGGTAAAATTGTCAGAGTACTGTTGGTTGAAAATTCAGTCAGTCAGAACACTCAACTTCGGAGTTGACTGGCTTCATTGAAAAAAAATTGACATGATGTTTGTTAAGCCCCCTTGCAACACATCCTCATATTTTGGCTTGTGAATGAGCTATTACTGGTGTTTAGGTAAATGCTGTTTGTTGATTGACTTGGTTGATCAAGTTTTGACTGGATGTTCCTTTGGTCCTCTTGCAACAAATCCTTGTTAACTATGGTATATGAATACACTTTAAGCTTTACTCTAGCTTGTCTGGGTTGATGGAATAATAATTATTGTATTAATTTGTTGAGTCCTGTTAAGTGAGAAGTTGGTTTTGTATATATTCACCTTACTAAGCTTATTTTTTCTTAAGATTGATAGAGAATCATTCATTTAAAAAGAAGACTTTTCCTTTATTTGGCTTTTGTGCCATGTCTCCTTTTTAAATCGATAATTCAAGATTGTTCAAGACAATTTGGATTTACAGCGTTATTTAGCTTGTCTTAAAAATTAATTACCTGTTAATTAATTAATTAGCTGTTTCAGTAATGAAGTAGCTGAGGATTTCAAAATCCTCAGTTTGAAATTGAATTGATATGCAGCAGGTAATTATTGGCATAATGTTTGAAATTAAGGTTCTGAGTGTGTTAATTTTTTTTTAGTAACTGAAAATATCAGTGGATGAAAGAGATCGTTCAAGAAACAAAAGAAAACAGCCATGTAAATAGATACAAAAAAAAAATTTCCATCTTTCTGAAAAACCTCCTTTATCCACTGATGTTTTTAACTAGTATTTTAAATTGAACTTATGAGACAAGGAGAAATTATCCGTTTGACTCAGGGTGTGCATCAGTTGGTAACATGCTCATGTAATTTTAATTTTGGATATGAAGCAAATTTTTTAAAATTTTTTTAATGCTTGAAAATTTTTTTAAATGTAGTTAGTTGAAGTGAGGACACAAGTTAGGGATTATCAATTATTATAAGATTTATTTCAAAGTTTTGATTTTACTGATTTTGTTGAAACAAACAAATGTTAAAAGTTTTCCATCATTTTATTTGTAATCAGAAGAATTTTAAAGTTGATACATCCTTTTCATAATCGTCAAAATTTTAAGATGTGGTTTTATCTATATTCATATATAGAAAAATGTTCAGGTTTAATTTAATCTTGTTCATAATCGGAAGAATCACAAAGTTTGGCTTTAGCTTCTTCGTAATCAGAAATAATCAGCTTAATAATTTCATAATTATCTTAATCATAATCAGAAAAATGTTAAGCTTTGATTTTTGCTGATTTTTTAATGTGAGAAATTTTATGTTTTAATTTCAACTTATTCTAATTTTAAAAAATTTTAAGCTCAGCATATTCATACTTTAAAAAATTTTAAACATTAATTTGAGCTTATTCATACAATCTGATAAATTTTAATATTTGCTTGCAGCTTAAATATTCCGTTATGCAAAACGTCTATGGTTGCTTAAAAAAAAATTTTAAAAGTTTGACTTACTTTTATTTTCAGTCAAAAAAATTTATAAGCCTTTTTTTTTCTTTCTAACAGTTCTGGAAAATTATGAGTTAAAAGGAAATTTTACTGAATACCGGAAGAAATGGTCGTTTTGTCTAATACCCTGTTTACGATGAAAAAAAAAAAATTCAAATCTTAGGCACTTCGTTCGCTACACAAACCGGCCGGTTCACCGTCCGGTTTTTGTCAAAAAAAATTTTTTTTTCTGATATTTTTTTTTTTCGTTTTGAAGCTAAAAAAAAGCAAATCGGGGTCAAATTATACTCAAAATGTTCGAAATTTGATGGAGAACATGATTCTGTAGGTTAAATACATTAGTAAGCTTGAATTTCGTTGATATTTTCGAAAATCGGATTTTTTTTTAAAGTAATCGATGATAAGACACAAAGTGACTAAATAATAATATTTTCTTCCTTTACTTAAAGTTTCTTGTATTGTAAAAGTTAAGTTTCTTTTACAAGAAATTTTCTAAGTCCATGCTTTCGTTCATTATAAAAGGCCAAAAGTGAAAAAAGAATCGTAAAAATATTATTTAAAATTTTCGAAGTTAAAATTTTAATATTAAAATGATTAAATATTAATTTTTGGTGCGAAAATTGCGATAATCGGACAGATTTCCCGGGACCAAGCCCCAAGGCGTAGTCCTACGTCAATAAGCTATTCTCAAATCCTCCAAATTGTTTTTTTATAAATCAGATGTCTCAAAGCTGAGGGATATGAAAATAACCTTCACCCCCACCCCCCCCCCCCCCACACACACACATACCTTCAAAAAAAAAAAAAATCCCCATCAACCTGAAGGCATCATGCCAAACTTTTGAAAAAAATTAGAGTTTACTGATGGGGAATGACAACTTCCCCAACTTATTACAATTGAAAAACTTTAAAATTTTGAAATTTTATTCGACCATGCTACTTTAGGTAATGAGTTAGTGGAGAAAATACAAAACTATGATATTTCTCTTTTAAAGTTATCGAAATTTGTGACTTTTTTTTATATATTTTATTTACTTTTTTTTTGTGCCGAGGAAACAAAAGTAGACAAAACTTTTCTGTCTTGGAAAATTTAGTTTGGAGATTTTATCCTTGAAGCTTAAAAGTCTCAGTAACTTTTAGTCAATATTGTTAAAAAAAATGTCATCTTCTATCTCTACTTTTTTTTTTTTCTGCTTGAGATATTGAAACAATGTCGAATTTCCATGAGATAAAAAGCGATTTGGCACTTGAAATGAAATAAAGGAATGGAACGTTTCAAATTATGTCACTATTTTGAATACGTCATCGACCCACGAATTTCAAATCAAAAAATAAATACTGTTTATTAAGATTCTTATTTGTTTTTTTTCGATTTAAAAATATCGCTTCGAAAATTACGAAAAAAAAAAAAAAAAAAAAAAATTAAGATGACACACCGATGGAGATGAAATAATACGTTCGTTCCGAATCACGTCAAGGTATGTTTTTGTGATCTCATTTTCGTTTCTTTGGATTCTGAGAAATCCGTTCTCTTTTGAACACCTTGAAATTTAATTCTTTTGTATTTAACAAAGGAAGGGGAATTTCCGGATGAACAATTTAGAAATGTGGACTGATAAAAAAGATTTTTCAAGCTTCCGCGGAAAGGAATCATTTTGGCTTTTCATTACAACTTTCGTGGGGGGAAATCTTTTTTAAGAAGCCTTCGCTGGCGTTGGAAATTTATTGTTTTTGTAAAAAAGTATTTGGACGTATCTGAGAGTATAAAGTTAAAAAATTGGGACATGTGAGTCTCGTGCTTCCATTAAAAGTGTAAGATTGCTGTAGCCAAGGAGTGGGCAAAAAAAAAAAAAAAAAAAAAAAAGTTGGGCAAGTTAAGTACTTTGAGACCGCAAATCATTCATAAATTATGCAAAAATTATGGACTTCTGATTTTCAGGCTTAAAAAAATTATGCATGTTCAAATTTTTGTATTATTGATACAAAAATAATACATTTTTTATATAAACTAGTTATGATCTAAGTTAAATTAAAATCATCTTAAAATAAAACATAACTAAGTGCGCTTTTTCATGGGGCCCAAATGATTAAAAAAAAAAAAAACGGGCATAACGACGAAAAAATTTTGATGGGGGCCCAATGATTAAAAACAATTTTAGGAATCAACGCCTCCTAAATTTTTTTTCGATCCACCGCCTTCTAAAAAATTTTTTGTTTTTACTGAAATCGTTTTTTTGAAAAGGGGGTTCATTTAGAAGACGATGGATCGAAAAAAATTTCTCGTACGAAAAAATTTTTGATGGAGGCCCAAATGACAAAAAAAAGCCGATTTTAGAAATCAACGCCTTCTAAATTTTTTTCGACCCACTGCCTTCTAAAAGATTTTTTATTTTATTTTTTTTTTTTTTTTTTTTTTTTTTTTACTAAAATTGTTTTTTTGATAGGGGGTTCATTTAGAAGACGATGGATCGAAAAACAAATTTCGTGTACGAAAAAATATTTGATGGGGGCCAAATGATAAAAAAAAAAAACATTTATAAGGCGGTCGAAAAATCGGACAAAACTGGTTCAATAAAAATTGGGGAGCTATTTAAAATCATTTAGAAGGCGCAGGCGGTGGATGGAAAAAAAATTTAGAGGGCGTTGATTTCTAGATTCGTTTTTTTGAGGGGGAGTCCATTTAGAAGACGATAGATCGGAAAAAAAATTCGCGTACGAAATAATTTTTAATGGGTGCCTCAATGATAAAAGAAAAAAGAAAAAATCATTTAGAATGAGGCGGTCGAAAAATCGGATAACTGGTTCACTTCCCTTTTATATATGTAGTGATGATGATGATGATGATGATGGTTTGCTGCATTTATTTGGCTAAAATTTTTTTCAATTTTTGCTTCAATTTTTTCTAGAGGTACTTTCAAAACCTCGAAAACGGATTTTCGAGATCCTAAAGGTTCGGTAACTTGAATATTAGGGTGTCCCTTATTTTGGCAGTTTTCAAAGTCCAAATCGCGTGCCACCAAAATTGGTTCTCCTTGGTGTACTGACAAACCCGAATATTTTTTAAATTTTTTACTCAACCGGAAAGCGCGGCGACTTAAGCTAAAAGTTCCAAAAATTTCCACAAAAAAAGAATTTTTTTTTTGAGAAAATATGGATTCTTATCAGAAATTTTCCGTAGATCACGAAACTGAAGTCCGTTTTTTTATATCTGGTCCGGTTTTTGAGCTAAAAGCCAAATTATAACAAAAAAAAAAAAAACATGGTAAAGTGGCAAAACATACCAAGTCCTCCGTTTCATTCCTATTTTGAATATGGATGTTTTTTTTTGGGGTACAGTATTTTGGAACTCGCAGAAATCAAGCAAATCATCTGTCAATTGCCGACGTTTCGGTTACTGCATATTTACCATTATCAAGGCTATAAAACACAGAAAACGTAAATTCAAAACAATAATTAACAATATCATGATTGATGCTAAACCCTAATTTCTCTTACCTTTGACAAAATATTTTTAAAATCGGTTAAATAGGCATGGCTCGGCATTGTTGCGATATTCTTATTACATGTCTCCTTATTACTAAATTTTCTATTAAAATATACGTCGTAAAACGTTTTCTAAAATTAAATAACAATTCAATTTACATAAAAATTACAAACACATGGTCATTCGAACATTTTCCCTAGCAGACGAAAATAATCACGTGACAATCATAGATTCCTATTTTGGTCTCTAGCTCAAAAACTGGGCCAGATATAAAAAAATACGGACTTGAGATTCGACTTCAGATTTCCGATATGAAACCACATATTTTCGCGAAAAAAAAATTGTCCATTTTTTTTCCTCTTATGGCAATTTTCAGAACTTCAAGCTCAAATCTCCACGCTTTCCCGTCGAGTGAAAAATTAAAAAAAAATTGGGTCTATCAGTACACCAAGGAGAACCATTTTTGGGGGTAAGCGATTTGAAATTGCAAAATAAGGGACACTATTATATCACCTTTATACAGCGTATTTGCATCGAGTAATTGCTCGGTGTCTCTTTAAAATAAAAGCTTAGCAAAAGAGGTTGCATACTGTACAGTACATAGAATAATGGTTTTCCAGGCTGAAAACATTTGAAAGCGCAGTTCTGCTGGACGATATTCATTAAAAAACCCTTTTCATATAGCTCAAATAATACAATCATTAACCGTAAAATATCCCCTGTTGCTTTTCCTAATTATGACTGCATTGGCAGCGTGAAGTTAATTGGCGAATTGAAAGGTTTAGTGACAAGAGTAAATTATGACTATTAGATTATTAAACTCAACTCGTTCCTCATAATGTAAATTGGAGTGAATAGACACAACTCAGTTCCCCCGAAAAGTGATCGTATAAAAGGCCTTTGGAACACGGTTCCGATCGAAAGCGTTTAAACGGATTTAACAAAAAATAGAAAAGTTTTTATATCCGAAGAAGGTACATACAGTATTATAAACCATATTTTGGATTAAAAAAAAATTCTTTGTACCTTGTTTCAAAAAATACGCCATTACTTTAATTGCCTATTATTTTCTCACTGGATTGAATTTGCATTTTAAAAGATTGCGAAAAATGATGAAAGGAAAAAAAAAAGTTTATAGCATCGTCGAAGCGAAAATTCAATATCACAACTTTGAAATTACCGTTTCAAAAAAAAAAAAAAAAAAAAAGGAAAAAAAAAAGAAATTTTAAGCACTTTAACTTAAATCAGACCCCAAACTTTGTATTTTAACTGAAAACTCGCCGGGGGAATAATTCCTGGGAAAGTTGAACAGATGAAAACCATAGCCGGGATAACCGTATTGATTCTTGTTGGGTGAAAAGATAATGCATTTAGAAAACTTGAGAAGGATGAAAATTCTTCAATCAACTTTTCCCTCCTTCCCCCCCCCCCCCCTCTCCTCTTTCCCCGTTTAAAATCAACTGATGCATCGATTTACCTGAGAAAATTCCCGCGGAAAAACCGTGAATCTCGGAATGGTACTTTTATTTTTGAAAGTTGGGAGAGCTAGGGTGTCCCTTATTTTTCGCATTTTCGAATTTCGTATGTCTAACCCCCTTGAAGTTTTCTTTTTGGAGTGTTAATGAGCGCTGAATTTTTTCAGATTTTTAAAATGACGGGAAAGTGTGCTTCATGGGCCTTTAAATTTGAAAAATTCCCATAAGGACCAAAATTCTATAATTTTTTTTTTTTTTTTTGTGGAAAAACACTTGTTTTTTTATCGGAAATTTTGCGTAGATCACGAATGTGAAGTCAGATTTTTTATAGCGGCCTAAGCTATTGTGTTAAAAATAAAAATAGGGCAAAAAAATAGCGTTAAATGACAAAACATGCTAAGTCCTTCATTTTGCTAATATTTTGTCCTTTAGCTCAAAAACATAGGCAGATATGAAAAATCTGACTTCACGTTCGTGATCTACACAAAATTTCCCATAAGAAACGAGTTTTTTTTTCCCAAAAAATTTTTTGGTTTTTTCGTTTTCATGAAGTTGCTAAAGCTGTGCTTTCGCTTGTGCGTATTATAAAATTCGCAAAAACTGAATGCTGATGCAAAAACGTTGTCTAAATTCAAAATGTTTCGAAATGTGGTCAATTTTATTCAATTTTATGCGTACAGTAAAATTTTCCAAGTTTTGAAACATTTTGAAACCGGACAACGTTTTTTTATCAGTTTTGCGCTATTTGCGAATTTTAAAATACGAACAAGCGAAAGCACTGCTTAAAATAAGTTCTGGAACAAGAATATTTGAAACAAATTGTTTTCGTTTTAAATCCAATTAAACCAAAATATCGGAAATGAAAATTCAAAAGCAAAAGTCGAAAATTTAAAACCAGAAGCGAAATCCGAAACCTTAAAATCAAAACTTAAAGACCAGAAACGAAATCCGAAACCATAAAATCAAAACTGGAAAACCAGAAGCCAAATCCGAAACCATAAAATCAAAACTGGAAAACCATAAGCCAAATCCGAAACCATAAAATCAAAACTGGAAAACCAAAAACCGAATTCAAAACCTTAAAATTAAATCTAGAAATAGAAGCCAAATCCGAAACCATAAAATCAAACCTGAAAAACCAGAAGCCATATTCCAAACCATAATATCAAAACTGGAAAACTGGAAGCCAAATCCGAAATCATAAAATCCAAACTCAAAAACCAGAAACTAAATCCGAAACCATAAAATCAAAACTGGAAAACCAGAATCCAAATCCGAAACCATAAAATCCAAACTTGAAAACCAGAAGCCAAATCCGAAGCCATAAAACCAAAATTGGAAACCAAAAACCGGATTCAAAACCATAAAATTAAATCTAGAAATAGAAGCCAAATCCGAAACCATAAAATCCAAACTCGAAAACCAGAAGTCAAATCCGAAAAAACATAAGTTAACTTACCCGTTACTGAACGTGTTCAAGCGTAAAAACGTGTGGCGCAACATGTTACTACAACATGTTTCATCTAAAACTGCAGCCTTAGAAACATGTCAACATGTTGCAGCATAGAAACATGTTGGCATTGTGTTTCGAAACTGTAGAATGTTGAACAACATAATGTTACTGCAACTTGTTTCATCGTGAAATTGCGGTCTTATCCAAATGAAATAGCGTCAGAATCGGAATCGGAATCCAAATAGATCCGAAATATTTGTCGGACTTGGGCTCGGCATCACATAAACTTTGCAACCCTGTTCAGCTTCATTTCGATATTGTTACCTTTTTTTTTTTCTTTTTGGTAAGTTTTATCGTTTGTTTTCGTCAGTGGCGTAAATGAATAAAGTTAGGCAACGAATGAAGTTTTAGGTGACAGCAAAGGAGATATCTTAGTTTAAACCTGTCAAGTCCTCCTTTCTTTCAAAATAAATAACTACCCAAAGTTTAACAGGTTAAATAAGTTATTCACAACGATCGGATTTTTCCCCCCTTCTTTCTTTCCTTTTTTTTTTTTTTTTTTTTTTTTTTTAAATTGCTGTAATTTTTCCAACTATCTTTATCGTCCGTAACGATCTTGAATGTGTTTGGAAAGTTGAAACTATTCAAACGCTTTCATTGCCTGCGAAGATAATGATAATGATAACAATAACGCGGAAGTGTCCATTATGTTTGAAATAAGCTGACGCGCTGGTATATCGGAGCTGTTTCGTTGCATCAAATAAAAATTCATTTAAAAAAAACTCCCAACCCCTGGATATTTTTTTAAAATGCATATTACAACTCGGGATCGTCTAAAATGCAAAATATTAAATATCGTGCAAACGTTAACGCTGTGCAAATTTTCACGTTTTTTAATTTTTCTAAAATTGTGAGAAGCAGGAAAAACCTTTTTTTCTCCTCTCCCGGTTTGAAACTCCGTGAACACTAATATTTTTTCGAAAAAAAAAAAATTTTGTTATTCTCCTCCCATTCTAGGGGGGGGGGGGGGCAGAGCTATAAAAATATAGCTTTAAGGAGTTTTGAAAGGTGCAATGTGTGTGTAACAATTGTTCCAGACGTGAAGTGAGAGAGGGGTCAAATCGATATCTGCACAGGATTATTGACTGACCATTTCTCCCTCTGGAAACATTTATACGGGTTGGGAATCACGGCTCATTCAAACCGTATGAAATGTACGTATTTTGTCGAAGGGTTTTTTCGAACCCGATATGACACAATTGAGGGTTAACTGTCAAGTTTTCGGAAATTGCACGGTTTTGTATATTTCAGGTTTGCGAGGTGGGTAGACGTGCTTGTAAATTGATGCGAAGGTTGTTTATTTTACATTAAAGCAAGCTTTTGAAGGAGAGGGAGAGAGACTCCCGTTCGAAGTTAGATGTGCAAATATTTTTCTTGGGATTTAGCGACCGAAAAAAAAGGGAAAAGAAATCCTGGGTCTGGATTCGGGGAAAGGTGGTTTTGAAACTCTCAGTGGCTAAGCTTTATTGATTTTGAATGACTTAACGAGTAATTCGATGCTGCATACGGTGCAGTGATGCGATGCTTAAAAGCCCAGCAAAGGTGGGAGTCTTGGATATTTGAAGGATACTCGGGAAAAAAAGGGGCTAAATCGACGTTTTTTGAAAAATTGAGATATTTACAATGGAAGTGTGTTTTACATGCTGCGTCCGTTGGTGACAGCCTGGTGTAAAAAATTCGTGTTTTATAAGGGAAAAAAATTAGTAAAAGTTTGCACATGGAAAAAAAGGGCTTATTGCTTTATCATGTCATAGATTAATAGGGAAGGAACGGTCTTGGGACTTTTGGTCACAGCCGTATTGTCACAAGGTAAATATGTCACAGACATTTTGTCACAATGAAAAAACGTCACGCTTGACATTTTGTCAACGTTTTTTTTTGTCACTTAGTAAAATTTGTCATAAAAAATATTTGTCACAAAGATATTTCGCCACGTTATATTTTGCATATTTTGTTACAATCATTTCTCAATTGTTATAACAACACGATTTTTAAAAAAATAATGGATAAGACTGATTTGGAAACCGTAAATTAACTTAAAAAGTGCCAGCAATATTGTGCCCGATCGCCCTTAAATATTTCAACTGCTCTCCGTTTTGCTTATACTCATCATATCTCTCTACCACTCTTTTATCCTTCTATCCAAGTCCTCATATTTCTTTTTCCGTAAATCTGATGTCAGACATTTTTTTCCCGATATATAAAGCGCCGATATATATAAAAGAAACAGTATCAAAATTTAAAAAATTATCAAAATAACAACAAATTTCATAAATATAAATAATAACATAGCTACGCCATTTTTAAATCCATTATTCTATTTAGAACGCACGGTACAGTAAGTACAGAAGGGCACCGACAATTGCTTAAATAAAGTAAATTTTTTGTGACAAACCGTACTTTGTGACACATTGTAAATTGTGACAATTTGTATTGGTGACGTTTTGTATTAGTGTGACAAAATGTCCCTATGACATTAAATCTGTGACGAATAGTCCGAACACCGAAGGAACAGTCTTCAATATTAGAGTGGTTCTTATTTTGCAAAGTTTGGATTTTCGGAGGTGTCACCACCCCCTAACTTTTTTTTATTTCTATGAGATAAGTTTCCCTGAATTTTTTCCATTTTTTTTTCGACGGGAAAGCGTGTCTCATCGAGCTTTTAGTTCGAAAAAATCCCATAAAAAACAATAAATTGATTTTTTTTTAACTCTTGCTTTCTATCAGTAATTTTGAGTAGATTTTGAACCTGAAAATCGTTTTTTTGTGAAAAGGCCAATTTAAGACGAAAAATTCGAGAAAAATAACAAAACGCAGTAAGTCCACAGTTTTTATTCCTTCGATATCATAAACCGGAGCAGATACAAAAAAACTGCTTTCAGATTCGGAATCTACGCTAAATTTTCGATAGGAAACGAGGATTTTTTATTTTTTTTTTAATTATCAATTTTTTGATTCTTATGGAATTTTTCCAAACTAAAAGCTCGATGAGGCACGCTTTCCCGTCGAGTAAAAAATTTGAAAAAATTCAGGGAACCTTAGCTCATACAAATAAAAAAAGTTGAGGGGTGGCACCTCCAAAAATCCAAACTTCGCAAAATAAGAACCACCCTAATTTATATTACGTTTTCTAAAGCTTATTGTTACATTTTTAATTCAATTTTGTATAGCATCACGACTAATATGAAGCAAAAGTTTCCCGATTTTTCGTAGAAGATATACATATGACAAATAATCTACACCCGGAAAATAACTGGGTTTTTCTTCCCGAAAAAATAGTCAATTTCGGTCCAACAGTTGATCACTACCCACTGGTCGAACTTGATCGTCCTTGTCGCGTTTCCGATCAGAAACGGTCAAGATAATTTCCACGCGATTAACCTTGATTTTTTTCTATTTCTCTTTTTACAGATGGAAACTGATGAGTTTTGATCGAAGTTGATTACACGTAGTCATATTGATCGTTTGTTGCGTTTCCGATCAAACTTGATTATTTTTCATTTCTTTTTTTATAAATGGAAACAGTTTCCATTTATAAAAAATGGTCGCTTTTGATCAATTACGGTCGCTTCCAGAAATTGGAACATTCACTACATGTAATCAACTTCCACTGATCGGTTTTGGTGGAAGTTGATTACATGTAGTGAATGTTCCAATTTCTGGAACTGACCGTAATTGATCAAAAGCGACCAAAAGTATCATATCTCTTCGACTAAGAGAGATCAAAAACGACTGGACAAGTCGAAGGTTTTCGTTAGATACCTAAAATTTGATTTTTTCCCCCGTAAATCGAGTGTTAGGCAAAACAGTCATTCCTTCCGGTATTCCGTGAAGCCTCCTCTTAGATTAGTTCCGGTTGAATCCGTCCTGGATGAACTTGAAGTATAATAATGCATGTATATTCAAATAATTAAGGAAAAATTTCCTTTAATTGAAGGAAATAAGAGAATATTTATTTTATAATTGAATATTTATTTTATTAAAATAGTAATGCTTTACGAAATGCAAAAATTTACGGACTTAAAGCGTAGATGATTATGCACAAAGCATAGTTATCTCCGCCTTTAAGTGAGTAGATAGCACAATATCCGGAGATAGATAGAATTCTTTATAACTATCTATCTCCGGATATTGTGCTTTCTACTGACTTAAAGGCGGAGATAACTATGCTTTGTGCATAATCATCTACGCTTTAAGTCCGTAAATTTTTGCATTTCGTAAAGCATTATATGGCAATATTTTAATAAAATAAATATTCAACAAAAAAAAAAAGAAAGAAATCGGCTGCTCCGAAGAAAAAGTACCTATTTTTTTTTTAGCAGTACAAAAACTACCTATCTTTTTTTGGACAGTTGAAAAAATACCTATCTTTTTTGTGTTACTGCAAAAACGATCTATCGTATATAGCAATGGCCATTTAAATAGATCGTTTATAAGTCGTCAAAAAAAAGATAGGTATTTTTTCAACTGTCCGAAAAAAGATAGGTAGTTTTTGTACTGCTAAAAAACAAATAGGTACTTTTTCTTCGGAGCAGTCGAAATCCTTTCTCTTTGCTTCAATCAGAAGAACAATTATTCTCCGAAATAGTATGGCATAATCGATCCGTCCATTACCACATTTGCTGTTTAAATTATATTCAAGCTTACACTTTAAATTTGATTTTATTAAAATGCGAAATACTTCCTTAATATACGCATTTATTAACAAAAAAAAAAAAAAAAAAAATTAAAAAATAAAGAATACGATTAATATTTACCGTAGATTGGGGTGAAGTTGAAAAGGTGGGGTGAAGTTGAAAGGCCTGAAAAAGTCATTATCAGCACAAATTTTAGCATTATGACTATGCAGCGGAAAAGTAGAGAACATTTCAAGTTCACTTCATTGCATTTAGAGATAAGCAGGCGATGCTTAATAGCATTTTTTAGGCCTTTCAACTTCACCCCAGCTTTCAACTTCACCCCAATCTACGGTAATCGTGATAAAATTTGCATGAAGTCACGTTTGATGCTTGTAAAAAGAATTTTAAATTTTTAATAAAACGTCCGATGTTAAGTGTAACATTGACACCTTTTGGCATCATTTTTTCTTTAAAGTTGGAAACCTTTTTTTGGAGAAAGAGTGTACTTTCTTTTGCAAAATATAACTTTGGAGCATCAGTGGCATTAATTATTTTCTTAATTATTTTGTTTTTCTCATGAAAAAAAAAAAAAAAAGAAAAAGAACAATTGCAGCCTACAAGTTTTAATATTCGAAATATGCCCGAGCCGATTTTGTACGAAATTTTGTGGGCAAGCCATATTTCTGCCGTCTTTAGCGAAACTGGCGTAACTGACATTTTGTAAACAATGCTCTTTTCCAATTTTTAGCTTATGTAAACAAAGGTTCTATCCCGCTTGTTTACAAAAAGCAGATACGCCAGTTTCGCTAAAGACGGCAGATTTATGAACATTTAATTTTTTTTTATCAAAATTGCATTGACCATGAAAATTTTCTTTGATTGTCAGATTGGGACTAAATTACATCTTTTATGGTAAAGAATGATATTTTTCATGTGGAGGTAAAAAAAATGTATATATATCGACTTTTTTTGAACCACCGTAGTAGAATATCCTTAACTCTTGCGATTCTTTAGGCCCTACCTTGTTCAGTTGGCGCCTGTTAATCATGGAAACCTCTTGCTCAAATCTTATAAAAACGAAAATAAAAAAGGATTATTATGACTGTCGACCTCAAAAACCACCATTCGGAACTAAAGTCATAACTTTATTCTTCACGTCCATTAAATAATAACGAAAAACGCTGTTTTTTTTTTCTCCCGAAGTTTACCACAACTATTTTCTTTTATTAAGATGAACGTTTCCTAAGTTTTGTTATTTTCCTCCTTAAATTCCGGTGCAGGTGTAGTAGCCTTTCCTCCTGCACACCAATCATTGACCGAACAACTCCTTTTTTTTTTTAAAAAAAATCTCATTTCCTTTTTAAAATTGCATCTAATTTGTTCCATTTCCGAAGCTAAAAGAAAATTAATTTTTTTTTTCGTTTCTTTTTTTCCCTTTGGCCTTGTATAAATAAAAGCACCAGAAGAAAGTTTCCTTAACCGCACAGGAAGTCAGTATGTTGTCAAGATAACAAAGCCGGAAATCGAATGACGATCATTTGTCGATGGAGACGTCGATCAGTTTTCCGATATCTTTTTTTTTTTTTTTTTTTTTTTCTCTTCTCTCTTCTACTTTATTTCCTATGGTACTTTAAAGCCGATAATGATTCCATTAGAGCTTGTGCAATAAATGGGAATCACTTGGAAAATTATCGTTGAAAAATGTGACGCCATTTACTCGGACAAATTTCTTTATTGCAACGCATGAATCACGTCGAGTTTTTATTTAATAATAATATAAAAAAAAATAAAGGAGAAGAGGAGGAAAAAAAACGGAGGAAAGAATGATAATGTATACCCGAACTAAATAAAAAAAAAAGAAAAACTTCACTTTCAAGTTTGAGCAGGGAGCTGTTACCATCATTTTCCATAGTATTAAAGTAGGTTGAAATCACGTAATGCTTTTAGCAGTTTCACCTTAATACAGATCTCGTGGTTTCTTCAACCTGACGCGCCAAGTCGAAAATGAAATTTTCTCCGGAGATATCAGTCTATATAAGTATAAACAATTTCGTCGTGGAAGGGGGGGGCTGGAAAAGACGCACTAGGGGCTAGGTAAGGAGGGGGGGAGGGAAACCGGAAAGCTTTTAATTGAGGCAAAACATTCGTGTAAATCACTGGAAAGTGACTGGTAAAGAGATTTGTAACGAGTAAGTAGTTTGCGTGTGCTTCCTGTTTTCTCACGTTAAACGACACAAGACGAGGAGTAGAGAGACGTGGGTATGCTGTAGGGTTTAGGGAATACTGTGCGAAAATTGGATTTAAAGTTTAACCGATGTCGGTTTTTTCTTGAGTGAATTCGGAGTTAGAATGGATATCGATTCTGTCGTTTATCGGTATTTTGTCGGGATAGCCGATGGCCATAACTCTGTTTACTTAGTTTTAGGTGGAGGCTACTCTGAGAATTTGAGGTTTTTTTTGTTGCAAATTAGATAGGTTTATTTATGCCAAAAAACAAAAATGGAATGTAAGGCTTCAGCCTCAGAAGACTTCTAGAAGAATCGTGATGGAACGTCCAACTCCGATATTGATTTGTTCTGGATAAGAAGCTGGCACAGTGAAAGATATGTAAGATTTTTTTTTTTTTTTCAAAAGGTAAACATAAACAAAAAGCAGCATAAAAATTATGTTACCAATTTTAACATAATTATAATGATGTTTATTTTTACATAAAATTTTTTACGGTGCATATTGCAGTCCGTCTTGGTTAAAGTGGATCAAAAAACACGAATTTTTAATTCCATCTTTCGCCACTTCGATTTAACTTTTCAACTGATTTCCCATGTTTAACTTACATAGTTCACGAACTTATAATCGTGATTTTCTTAATAAAAAGATCCATATCCCGTTTAAAAAATAATATAACGAATTTTTAAATTTGAAAATGCCACAGAGCGGGAGAGTTTTATTTTAGCTTTATGGAAGCTAAAATGAATCCTTTTTTATTTCCAGATTTTTGAAAGGTCGATCTCTGCTGCCCCAAAATTCCTAAAGTTTTTTAAAGTCTCATAAAAGCAAAAAAAAAAAAAAATTAGAGCCGTATTTTGGTGGGAAAGAGTTCGCTTCCAATCGGAAAATTTCTGGAAACTTTAAAAATGATGACGGTTTACAGAAATTGAAGCCATTTTTTTATTTATGAGTAAAAATCGGCTGTTATTAAATTCCCTATACCTATTGCGGCTCATATATAAAAAATGGCTCAATTATGCTGTAAAACTGACTTTATTTTTGAAATTTCCGGAAAAGGCTACTACCGGATTACCATATGATTCTGCCCCCGAAAGGGATTTTTGCTTTATCGACCTCAGGGAGAATAAAGCATTGTTTTTAGCACAAATTTCAGATTTTCCACACATATTTTTTCAGATTCCTTACATGTGGCCTAAATGGGCTGGTAATGGACCAAAATATGAAAACAGCGTAAACTGGACCTCGCTTTGCTTTAACTAATATTCTGATTTCATATTCCGAAAGTATGCCAAAAGTGGCCTAAAAACATGTTTTCATGAATTTTGCTTTTTGGCTATTTGTCACATTATTTTACCAGTGCCCTAATTGGTGTTATTAGAGGGCTGAAAAATGAAAGATGCCTCAAATTGAATTTTCACTGCACATTCAAAAGGGGGATACTTCGAGACAATACAAAATATTATAAAACGTACAGAATAAATAAATATTATAAAATATACGTTTTTTGACCGCTTATTTTTGAACTTTCAGAAAATAAAGTATAAAGTCAATATTTTACTTCCAGCTTTATTTTAAGGCCCACTACAAAGCCCATTAAGGCCATTGGGAATAAATTAACGGAAATAATATGAATTTTGCTTTTGAACTAGTTGGCTACATCTAGTTCAATTTAAAACGAGGATCCGTATCGTCCGATGTTACGTATTTCCCGTGCTCTTGTATGGACACGAGGGATGGACGTTAACGAGGACGTTGGAAAAGAAGTTGGAGGCTTTTGAGATGTGGGTATACCGTCGAATGCTAAAAATTTCGTGGACTGACAGGGTGAGAAATACTGACGTCTTGGCTCGTATGAAGAAGGAAGTAGAAATTTTGTACGAGATCAAGCGTCGGAAGCTCGATTATTTCGGCCACGTAATGCGAAATGAAAAATATCGCCTCCTTCAGCTGGTGATGGAGGGTAAGATCGAGGGTAAGCGCGGTCAGGGTCGTAGGAAAACCTCATGGCTCAAAAATCTAAGAGACTGGTTTGGTGTCGATTCCTTGGGTCTTTTTCGAGCAGCGGTCGACAAAATAAAAATCTGCCAGATGATAGCCAATCTTCGTCGCGGAGCTGGCACTTAAAAGAAGAAGAAGAAGTTCAATTTAATCGTTCCCTAATCCCAAAAAACCGATTCCATCACCTCTTATTTACGACGTTGGGACGAGAAATCATTATTAGAATTTTGCTTTTTGGCTATTTGTCACATTAAATTTTTAATATTTTAGAAAAAAGTTATAAAAACCAGAAATTTTTTTAACATCATTTTCCTTTAAAGAACATGGAAAAATTTCTTTTGAAATGGTTCCGCTTATTTTCGAATATAAATCCCAAAAAACACGGAAATCAAGGCTATTTTCTTCCCCTCATCGTCCAAATAAATTTCCATCTTTCCCGGGATTTAAATATCAATTTCTGGATTCCCGAGAAATGAAAAAGCTAATCAAAACGGGAATCCTCATTCCCTGGATTGACTTTTTTTTTCAAAAACGGGAATTCCCGATTCCCGGGAACGGAAACATGTCGGGAATTTGCAATCTCTTTAAATTTTATTCCTTTAGCTTTATTTTCCACTTTTGAAAAAAATGTTGAACTAAATAAGAAAACTCTTTACATTTCGAGTATTCCACTTCAGCATAACGTATTCCTTGTCCATGTAAAGAAAAAAAAAAAAAAAGTCCCGAGAGTTTTTCTGTTTTCATATTGTTTATTTTCAACTTTTTTTTTTTTTTTTTTTTGGATGCGCATCCGTCTATTCAAAGCTTTGTATACGCTTATACGTATTTTTTTTTTCTTGAACATTCTGGAAGGCCGGCTCAGCTAAAATCGAAAGGGTAGAATTCCTTTTTTTTTTTTTTTTTTTTTTCTTTTTTTTTTTTTTATAGCGAAGTTTTTCAACACTGATCGTTCTGTGTGCTTTAAAAAAATTCTTTTTGTTGCCTTCTTTGTTAGACACAAAGAGAAGTTACTACACGTTGAAGTTTTTCATTCCACAGAAAAAAAAAAAAAAAAAACTTCCGCGATTCTTTTTTATCCTTATTCGAAAAAATTCATGATTCCATTATAGTTTAACAATAAGGGACGATTTTTTTTTCATCCGCTCTCTTTCGGGGGGGGGGGGATAAGCTTTCTCAAGAATTTTTATGGGAATATAAATATGGTTATTTAGTTTGATGATCTGAAACCAAATTACGTTTTTAGGGATGAAAATAGTCGAAGAAAAACTTTTTTTTTTTTTGTTGCCTCCCGGGAAAAATGTAAAACAAAATTAAGTTTCCATCAAATATGGTTGGTATTGAGATTTTTTATACTTAAATAAAAAGATCCTTTTTAAAAAACGAATATAAAAAATGTTATAATCAAAACGAGAGTGAAAATCAGAAGACAAAATAAACAATATCAAAACAAAGTCGAAACGTTCGAAACGTTCTGTTCTTTTTAGAACAAGTAACAAGTACACTTTAACACTACTTTTACTTTTCTTTTTTTCTTTCTCTTGATTTCATTCTTCCCAATCCTATGCGTGAGCATAAATCTTGAAACGTAGCTCTCGGTAATGGTTTCGTGAATAAGTCCGCCAGTTGGTCTTTGGTTCCAACGTTTTCCACATCGAGTTTCTTCTCTCCATAATAATACTGGATAAACTTATAACGAACATCAATGTGTTTTGTCCTTTGATTTAGCGTAGGATCCTTTATCAACCCAATAGCGTCCTGATTGTCGATTTTTAAAACAGGTATTGACTTAACGTCGGTTAACTCCTTGTAGAGTCTCGTAAGCCAGATTACTTCCGTTGTTGCATCTGAGGCTGCTACGAATTCTGCTTCCATCGTTGATTTCGTTACACATTGCTGTCTGACACTTCTCCAAACTATTGGTCCACCAGCATACATTAGTAAAATTCCTGACGTTGATTTCCTTGTGGGTTTGTCGCCCGCAAAATCTGAGTCACTGTAGCATTCTAGCAATCCTTGCTTATAATTGTTTTTGTACAATATACCATAGTCCCTCGTTCCATTTAAGTATTGTAGCACTCTTTTAACAAGCGCCCAATGTTCCTTAAGCGGTTTGCTGAGAAATCGCGATAAGAATCCAGTCACGAAGGATATATCTGGTCGTGTGACCATTGCTAAAAATAACAGCGATCCAACTGCTTCTCTGTATGGTACATTTTCTTCTAATACTTCCCCTACTTTTTGTCCGGTTTGTTCGAACGGAGTAGAAACAGGATTAGAAGAGTCCATTCGAAATCGTTTTAACACTTTCTCGCAATATGCTTTTTGATTGACGAAAATGGAGCCATCTACAGATCTATGAATTTCCAAACCTAAGTAAGTATCAGCTTCCCCTACTTTAACTTCAAACTCATGTCTAAGTTTCGCAAGAAATTCATCCAAAATAGCTTTATTCCTTACTGCCATTAAACCATCATCAACAAAAAGAGCTAAGATTAAGGACCTATCTTTCTTAAAAAATATACACGGATCTTCCTTGCTTTGCTCCATGCCTATTTCCAAAAGAAATTCCTTAAACCGTTTATGCCAACACCTAGGGGCCTGTTTTAAACCATAAAGACTACGCTTTAATTTCCAAACTCTTTTACTCCCATCATTAAACCCCACGGGTTGTCTCATATAAATGTCTTCATCCAGCTTCCCATACAAGAACGCTGTTTTGACATCAAATTTCTTTAACTTTAGATTCTCATTGGCTGCTAAACTTAACAAGACCCTAACAGAATCCCACCTAACAACAGGACTAAAAGTTTCAAAATAATCAATATCTTTTTCCTGAAGATACCCCTTTACAACTATTCTCGCCTTAAATCGTTCAACTGATCCATCAGGATGACGTTTCACCTTAAAAACCCACTTATTTCTAAGTACCTTCCGTCCTTTCGGTAAACTTACTAAATCATACACGTCATTGTGCTTCAACGAATCTAATTCCTCTTGCATAGCTTGCTTCCATTTTCCTGAGTCAACAGAAGACACGGCTTCCTTGAAATTCATCGGTTCCGATTCAGATCCTTGTTCATTTACCATTAAAACATAATTGTCGTATTTCGAAGGTTTTTGAATAGTACTCCTATCTCTAAGATTTATACGTGAAGTTTCCTCTGTCCGATTGACACCGTCGTGAGAAGGCTCCCCTGGCTCTGGATTGAGATTGTCAACGACTGCTGCGTTTTCTGTCTCTTCCGCCATATATTGAGACTCTTCCGCTTCTTCGGATTCCTGACTGCTTAAATACTGATCATCGAAAGATAAATCAATCGCACTTTCTTGTCTACGAAGATCATCCTGTACATCCGGCACATCCTGTACATCCTGCACATCTTGAACATCCTGTACTGAGCGATTTTCACATCCTTCGAAGAAAGGTACTAAGGCTATGTCACTTTCAGACAGCTTTGATTGATTTGATTCATCAGCTTTAACTACTGGGACACAAGTACTTTCTTGTACTACTTCGTTGTCGAACTTCACATCCCTCGAGATGACGACTTCATTCTTTTCTGGAATGTAAATTCTATAACCATCTTGATCGCCACAATAACCTACCAAAAATCCTTTCATGGCTTTCTTATGAAACTTCTTTCTCTTCTGCTTAGGTATGTGAACGAAGCACTTGGTTCCAAAAATCTTCAAATGGTTAATTTTCGGACTTTTGTCAAACCATAATTCGTATGGAGATTTACCTTGAACTGATGTCGGACCGGTACGGTTGATTACATACGCTGCGGTATTAATCGCTTCAGCCCATAACTTTTCCGGAATATCAGAACAAGAATGCAAATAAGTCCTTGCAGCTTCAACTAAAATCCGGTTTTCCCGTTCAGCAGCACCATTTTGTTCTGGCGTATACGGCATTGACATCCTATGACGCAATCCAGCTTCTTCTGCGATTTTCGTAACTTCGCCATTATCGAATTCACCTCCTCCATCGGTTAGAAGCTCTTTTACGACATGTCCTTGAGTCTTGACCTCAGCTAAAAATACTTTAAGTTTTCCTGAAACTTCTGACTTTTCTTTCAGAAAATATACAGATCTGAATTTAGTGTAGTCATCTTTAAAAACTACGAAATACCGTTTCCCTCCTAAAGAATTTTCCGGCATAGGTCCACAGACATCCGCATTTATCAGCTCACCCGGTTTGGTTGGTCTGCCTTTCCTTTTTCTGAATCTAAGTCTATGCATTTTTCCGTACATGCATGCTTCACATATACTGTCATCCATCTTAACTTCTATTCCATGATTCCTCAAAAATTCACATACATAACGCTTATTTTGATGCGCAAATCTTTCGTGCCAAACTTGAAGTTCACTTTTCTTATGACTCGTAACAGCGGCACAAATATTAGGCTTGCACAAGCGTACTTGCAATTCATAAGCCCCATTTGATTGACGAAGTCCAACTGCTATAACTTCCCCAGTTGTCATTCTGAACTCGCATCTTTTCTTATCCGCAAATTCCAACAGACCATTGTCCAATGCTCTACCAGTAGAAAAAAGATTACATTCAACTGTAGGAGCAAATAGAACATTGTTGAAACATCCTGCTCGCCATACACCATTAACCAGCAGCTCAACGTTGATTTTCCCTTCACCATAGGAATATATTGGTCTTCCGTCGCCTAAGCAATGAGTCTTTGGGACTACAAACGGAGTATATTCTGCAAAATAATCAGAACGTTTAACGAAATGATGAGACGCACCTGAATCCACAATCCAATTTCCGGCTCCAGGATCTTCCGGTAACACCATTAAGTTCACTGGTGATTTCATATCAGCTTTCGGCTTAGTCGGACAATTTTTCCTAATATGACCAATTTCTTTACAGCCATAACATCGAGGACCTTTTTTCTGAACTTGACCCTGACCTTGACCTTTCGGAGTTACTTTCGGCTTACCTTTCGACCCATACGAAACGGCTAAAGCAAGACCCTCACTCGCAATCTTACCCTCATCCTTCAGCCTTTGCTCATGCATTCGTAACCTTTCAGTCAATTTAATCACAGTTCTTTCGTCCTTCGCAGTAGATTCCCAAGCGTTTTTAAACTCTAAATAGTTCGACGGCAACGTATTCAGAATCCTGTTTAAAAGCATCGACTCGGGAAGTTTCACATTATCGTTTTTCAGTTCCTCTTCTAAATCAATCCAGATTTTCTGAAGCTTCGAAACATGACTCGCGATATTATCCTGTGAATCTTTCGTATAACTAAATAATTACAATATAAAGAATCTAATCGCCTTTCATTCTTCTGCTCAAAAATGCTCACGAGCTTATCCCACATCTCCTTTCCGGACTTACATGTTAGCAAATGGCACTTAACCTCAGATTTGACGGTACATCCAATTATTTGCTTCACGATTGAATCAGCGTCTTCATATTCTTTTACCTTCTTCTCATATTCCTTTTTTTCATCCGCCGACGCACCCGCTGCAAGAGCTCCAGGTTCCTTTAACGATCCATCTATAATCTTCGTACCTTTATTCAACGGCGTTATAAGAAGAGAAACATCAAATTTCCACGTTGACCAATTTTCTTCTCCTTTTAACTTATCGACCGCGTTCAAGGCATTCAGTTTTTCCATTATAGATCCGTTTCACGTACGACTTTCCAGACAAAAAATTCCAAAAAATAAATCCGGTAAAAAAAAATATTTCCGTTCTTTTAAAATTGTAAAAATATTCAATTATTTATATTCTGGGCTCCATAACCTATTGAGATTTTTTATACTTAAATAAAAAGATCCTTTTTAAAAAACGAATATAAAAAATGTTATAATCAAAACGAGAGTGAAAATCAGAAGACAAAATAAACAATATCAAAACAAAGTCGAAACGTTCGAAACGTTCTGTTCTTTTTAGAACAAGTAACAAGTACACTTTAACAGTTGGAAAGTTTATAAGGTGTTTTCTGCTCTCTTTCCATTCACGAATAAAAAGTTTTGGAATATACCGGCTACGTGTTAATGAAGCTTGGGAAGCGAAGAGGGTTTTTATCGCAGTTTACCGAAGGGGAACGTGACTGAGAAAACCAACATGACTTTTCAGTGTTGATATTATCGCAAATATCGAAAGAAATAAAAATAAGCCCGGAAGGTAGGTTAGTTTTATCGGAGACTAACACACTAGGCGCATTTGAATAACGGGAAAGAAAGTAGACGGTACATCGCTGGTAAATAACGATTTTAATCCCGTTATCTTCATCAGTAATGTTTCTTCTCTCCAATATAATTCTTTTTTTTTTTTTTTTTTTTTTATTTGTTGATCTTGTCCGGTTTCCAAAATATTTCGCTTTCACAAACATTTTGGTTGCACAGCTAACCGACGTCAGGTTGTTAAATCTAGACAATCATTCTGCTGTTTTTATTGCTATTAAAACAAATAAATTTTTTTAAAAGTCGGACAAAGATTCAAAGATTGTTTGTAGTTGTTCTCCCCGCGTCTTTTATGTCGGATTTTTTTTTTTGTTGTTGTTTGATCACCTCAGAAGAAGGAGAAAAAAAAATAATAATGCTGGCCGAGTCTTGGACCGCCGTCCGCGACCTTGCTACGCTTTAGAATCATTTTCACGATGCCGAAAACAGATTTCGAGCAATAAAATTCGTTAACGAGGGGTAATTAAATTTGTCCCAAGTAGATGGAAATATATATTCGGTACATCTTGGAGGGAAGAAAGGATATTTTGCGTATGTGACGTCACTTTACGACATTGAAAGGATAGGTACTCTTAATTTCAAAGATTGTTCGCAGTTGTTCTATTTTTTCATTAAAAAATTAAAAAATAAAAATGTTGCCCACATGTTTCTATGCTGCAACCTTTTCAGCAACATGTTTCAATGCTGTAGCATGTTCACTAACATGTTTCTATGCTGCAACATGTTCAGCAACATGTTTCTATGCTGCAGCATGTTCACTAACATGTTTCTATGCTGCAACATGTTCACCAACATGTTTCTATGCTGCAGTATGTTCAGCAACATGTTCCTATGCTGCAGCATGTTCAGCAACATGTTTGATTTTTTTTTGTCCAAAATCTTAAATTTCTTAAATTTGTCTAATGTCTGAAATTTCTTATATTAAATCTGAAATTTATCTAAAATCTTAAATTTCAGCCTTACACCAGCTTCTTGGGAGTTTTTGGCGTCGAAAAACAAATCCCTGCTCTGGGGATGCTTTTTAAGATGCTTTAACTTTAAACTAATAAGTGAAGGTGTTTAATTTCTAGGTTCCAATTTCACGATGAAACATGTTACAGTAACATTTTGCCAAAATTTCGTAACATTAGAAACATGTTGCGCAACATTAGAAAATGAGAAATAAAAATAAAAATGTTGCCAATATGTTTCTATGCTGCAACAAGTTCATCAACATGGTTCTATATTGTAACATGTTCGGCAACATGTTTCTATGCTGCGACATGTTCAGCAACATGTTTCAATGCTGCAGAGTGTTCAGTAACATGTTTCACTCCTGCAGAATGCTCAAAAACATGTTTCAATGCTGCAGCATGTTTAGCAACATATTGGTCCAACATTCTCTAGCGAATTTGCACCCTTAAAAAAAATAAATTCGTTGAGTACATCTAGAATTTTAAAAAAATATAAAAAAAAGGCTTGTATAATTTTTTTTTCATATTAATATTTCATTTTGTATTTTTCTTCTTTTTTTATGGGGCACTAAAATTGAAAATATCAGCTCGGAATAAATTTCGTTTTAATATCCTCGTTTTGTCTTGTTGTTATTTGGTTTTTTCTCCCTTGACAGGGATTACACTTTTGCTACGTTCTCCCTAATTCCAACTCTCTGGAATTTCCTGGGATGGTGATGGGTATGGGAAAACGGGGCAGGGGGGGAATTATGCCAAACGCACCTGCCATAAATAGTGACATGAAAGAATGCCACGGCAGGCGAGATTATAACGCGACTAGATGGACATCTTTTCATTTCCTTCGCCTCCTCCCTTCACTCCATAAAATTGAATGTCGTCGAAAAAAAGAAAAAAAAAAGTCGCATCAGAATGCTGACAGCTTTTTTTTCTCCCTCTCTCTCTCTCTCTCTCTCTCTCTCTCTCATTCCCTACCTATTCATCTCACTTTTTTTTGGATATTTTTTTTCTTCTTTTTCTCTTACTTTCGCAGTAGGTTTGAAAAAGAAATTTCTCGAGATGCCATATGCATCAATCTTACCTGTCATTCAAAATGTGACAGATAAAATAAAATTAAAAACAAGTTTCATTTACGGGCAAAATAAGGGACTTAAAGGGTTCGCTCATTGATAAATAAAATAGTTTATTACTCGTTTTTTATTTTTCAAAAAAAAAATTGGAGAATGGTTTTTTAGGATTATTTTTTTCCCCAGAAAACATGTAGGTATATTTTTTAAAAATTGTTTTTGCATGAAAGAAAAAAAAAATGTTTTATCGGAATCACTTCTATCGCGGTTTATATTTAAAAGTGAAAACCCCCTCTTTGTGGGTTTTCGTATTATTATTTGAGTCAGATGCGTTGTAGCTCAGCTTCAACTTGCATTTTGCTGATCTCGTTCGATAAATATTTAAAAACGCTCAGTCATTTCGAATTCTCTGACTCATTTGAGATTATCCCTATTGTGTTTTTTATTTTTTATTTTTCCGAACGCCCCGAAACACAAAAGTTTTGTCGGCGTGCATTATTTTTTTCGCATAAAACAATAAGTTACCTAAAACTGGTAGATGTGGTATGGCGCCCGAACAAGGAAATGGATTAAACATTCTTTGTTCGGACGACAGTTGGAGCCTGAATAGTGGTCCCGACGAGAGTGAAGCAAGGAATGTTTTATGCCGCTAAGAATAAGAAACTAATTTTTTAAATTGATTGGAAGACATTTTTGGATCCTGATAATTATTATTTTATTATTTTAAACGGGATATGGATCTCAAAATCACGATTATATGATCGTGAACTGTATAAGATAAACATACGAAATCAGTTCACGATCATATAATCGTGATTTTGAGATCCATATCCCGTTTAAAATAATAAAATAATAATTTTTTAAAATTCAAATTTTTTGATTTGTGTAGCTAATTGTTAAAAGAATTTAATAAAGACCCAATTTCATTTAAAATAGATTCAAACCACCATCCGAGTTACTAGAGAAAGCCTAAGTTGTTTACAAAACATGGGCAATACTGCCCCTGTAAGCGACTTCAGCGTAACTCCATTTTGAAAACAACTCGAATAGAAGCGTTGTTGACAAAAGCTAAACATCAGAAAGAAGCTATTGTTTACAAAATGGAGATACGCTGAAATCGCTTACAGGGGCAGAATAGGGTGTTTCATTTTAAATTTTTTTTGAAATGTTGGGGGGGGCATGTTGAAAATCTGCTTCCTTCAGGTGTAAAACCACTTAAAAAAATGTTTTTCAATTTTTTTTAACCGCTTAGTGGCCCCCCAAGGCCACTTTAGCTTTTTAAAAATTGGGCAATCAAGGTTTTTTAAACTCCATTTTTTTATCCACTTTAAAGGCCTACAAAATATTTTGAACAAATGTTTTCTTATGTTTTCGAAGTCGTAGAGCACGAATTTTACTATTCCGAATTTTTCCGAGTAACCCCTGTGACGTCATTAGCGTTTTTATCGAGCTTATATCTGTTTTTTTCGACTGAAATTCGACTTAATCTCAATTTCGGAGCCCTGAAAATGTTTTTATTTTATTAGTATCACTCATATTTATTAGGGTGGCTCATTTTGAAGGTCCACTTTTTAATTTTTGCTCCCTGGGCAAAAAATAATTCATTTATATGTAAAAAGAAGCCTGAATTTTTTTTAGGTCGAAAAAAAATTTTTTGGCTCAGGCCCAGGGGTTTGAAGTTTTTAGGACCGAGATAGTACTTAATTTGGACGAATTTAAAAAATTCGCCCAATTAACATCTTTTAATATAAAAAATTGTCCTTTATAGGGTATATTAGGTACGTATTGAGCTTCCTAAAAACAAATATTCGGTTCGAAAATATTGACCCGTCGACCGCCCAGGCAGGGTTATAGTAGAAAAACGGGGATGGCTGTAACAGGGTAAGGGCAGATAATTTTGAAAATTCGAAAATAGCCAAAATGTCCCAAAAATATGTAGAAATAATGCCCCAAATGTAATTTCGATGTTAAACATTTTTTTACCCTATGTTAACCCCATTTTTCCTTATTTTTGGCTCTTTTTTTTCTAAAAAATTGCATTTTTGAAGCCAAAAAGTGAATTTCCAGCGCATTTAAGTACCCAAATTAACAAAACTGGATAAGTTCTCCAAAATGAAAAATTTGAATTTTAAATATTGGCCATTTTTAATTTTTTTAAAATTTTATCTCAATTTTTAATTCTAATAAATTTATTTTGATCAATTTTTTAAAAAATTGAAAATTCCCAAAAATTTTAAAATATTTTGGAGAACTTATCAAGTTTTGTTAATTTGGGTACTTACATGCGCTGGAAATTTTCTTTTTGGCTTTAAAAATGCAATTTTTCAGAAAAAAAAAGCCAAAAATAAGGAAAAATGGGGTTAACATAGGGTAAAAAATGTTTGGCATCGAAATTACATTTGGGGCATTATTTCTACATATTTTTGGGACATTTTGGCTATTTTCGAATTTTCAAAATTATCTGCCCTTACCCTCGAATTTTTCTAAATTAATATAATTTTAATTAACTTCCGTTATAAGACCACAAAACAAGAGAGAGTAAAAATTTTACCTGGCCAAAGACGACAGCCGCGGGGATTCGAACACCCGATCTCTCACTATCGCGGCGAGTGCTCTACCATTAAGCTACGTCCGCCAGTCGATAACCAGTTCAACTTTTACTCTCTTTAAGATACGATTGAAAATGCTATTTACTTGAATAGCAAAGGGGAACCCTATTAAATGCACTAAATGTCAAGGAACACATAACAATTTCAACTTTTACTCTCTTTAAGATACGATTGAAAATACTATTTATTTCTATGCTATTTATTGCTATTTATTTTTTAAATGCCCTTACCCTGTTACAGCCATCCCCGTTTTTCTACTATAACCCTGCCTGGGCGGTCGACGGGTCAATATTTTCGAACCGAATATTTTTTTTTAGGAAGCTCAATACGTACCTAATATACCCTATAAAGGACAATTTTTTATATTAAAAGATGTTAATTGGACGAATTTTTGAAATTCGTCCAAATTAAGTACTATCTCGGCCCTAAAAACTTCAAACCCCTGGGCCTGGGCCAAAAAATTTTTTTTCGACCTAAAAAAAATTCAGGCTTCTTTTTATATATAAATGAATGATTTTTTGCCCAGGGAGCGAAAATTGAAAAATGGACCTTCAAAATGAGCCACCCTAATTAGCCTACAAGTAAAATTAAGCCTTACATCCTACTTACATTAGTAACTTTCTGTATAATTTGTTGCTTAATGCTGTCGTTTAAAGATGACAGATTTGTTGAAGAACCAACCAAAGCTAGTCTTTCCTTTTTTGTTACAAATGGTTCTGATTTTTTATCTATAAGATCATATACAACAATTCCTACTTCTTCTGTCAATTCTTCTGGATTCATACTCATTTCTTCTGGACTCCTACTCATTTCTTCAACAAATAAATATTCAGAATTGGCTGCAGCTGTTTCTTGAGGATACTTATTTAGATTTTTATGGTTCCTACGCAAATAGCTTTTTTTTTTGTTGGTTTTGCAGCTGAGTAAATTGTGGTTCTAATGTTCTTTCGTTGCCTTAAGCTCCTCCTTGGCAACTTTTCATTACTGTTTTCTACGCAGTCAGTTTTCCCTACAACTTTTTTACTTTCTGTAGAACAAATTTGATTTATATTTTGCACAGATTGTGCATTTTCTGAAGACAGTGTATGCACATTTCTTTCTGCAAAATGAACAAAGAACACCGCACACCAGAATAGGGAAATAGGTTTCGGTTAAGTATTGTTTTTATATACGTTGTTTATGTTAGTAAACAAACTTTTAAACAACATATTTTACCGAAACCAATTTCCCTATTCTGGTGTGCGGTGTTCTTTGTTAGGAGTTTTAGTAACTATCCAATTAATTACATGATGTAACTACATCATGTAATTAACTAATACATTACATACCTGAAGTTATTGGTGTACTGGAAGTGGCAAGGTTGTCTTGGATATGTATGGTAGTGTTAACAACAATTGAATTTTTTCGTTTTTATAGCGGGCGGTAAAGTTCATTTCCCGCCCGGAGTGATGACAAAAAATTATTATTCACGCTTTCTTTTATTACATAAAAAAAAGTATTACTTATGCAAAAATACCCGTAGAACACGAATTTCACCATTCCAATTTTTTCCGATCAACCCCTGAGTAGGGCTATAAGTGTAAATTTGTTTTTTTTGGGACAAAAATGGATTTTTTTTGCCAAAAAAATGGCAAGAACTCCTCACCAGTTAGTTCGATTTAGAGGTCCTGTTCAATAATATTTTTTAGTCAGGACACTCTAATTAATAAGGATTTTTTGTGTTTTAAACCAATTATTTCCAAAATTTTTTTACGGTCGGAAAAAATTTGGAATTTAAAAAAAATCACTGGTAGAATATTATAAAATTACTGGTAATTTTATAATATTCTACCAATGCTAACGTGAGATATACGTGTATAAAATTACTGGTAGAATATTACAAATAAGGATGCACGATGTGACTCTCGAGAAGTGTCCGAGAAATTGGCTTAAATTTTGTTTCCCGACAAGTTTTGCACCAAGGAGTTCAAAATTCAAATTTCTCTTAATTTTCAAATTGTCTTTGGTTTGTCAATTAGTTTACAAAATTGTCTTTACTAAAATTTTTTTTTCTTTTTTAGGTAAGTTTAATACCGGCCTGTACCCACTTTAAAGCTACAAAAATATTATCATCGAAGCAAGGTATTTAAAAGCTTGATGCCTATGAGCAAATCCCTTATTCGGAAATTTTATTTTAAGGAATTTCTTTTTCAAGGACGGGGATTCCCGATTCCGGAAATTTCGGAAAATTAACTAGATAAAACAAAAGTTTCCTTTTACGAACCTCGGGAAGGAATCGCCTGTTTTTCTCCCGCTCGAGAAGTAAACATTTCGCTTTCCTCGGTACGTAAAGTAATTTACTGCAGTAGAATGGAAGAGACTTTTCACGTCTCAGCACGTTGAACACTTGGACGTAAAACAAGTCTTTTCCATCCTAGGGCAGTAATCTACTATTCCCAGTATTTGCACATTTCTTTTTCAAGGACGGAGATTCTTGATTCCGGTAATTCTAAAAAATTAAGATGTACAAAACGGGGATCCCTATTCCTGCGAACAAATATTCGGGAAATTGGAATCTCCAATCGCAATCTTAAAAAAATATTTGCATACATAAAAATAAATTAGAAATAGCACCAAAAGCTAAACATTCTCGGAGTGAAAACTCGCATCATGCTTTAAAGATTCGAACCCTTAACATGAATAAAAAATTACGAACCATTTGATTTATTTTCCCATTCCCAAAGTTATTTCGAGTGTCAATCGAATCCATCTTAAAAATAAATCTCATTCAGCGTTTTAAAACGAAACGGAAATATTATTAATTTTCAAGGTCGAGACATCAAAAACAAAAAAAAAAGAAAGCGGCGACGAGTTACATCAGAAACCCATAAAACAAAATTGGCATAAACGAAAAAGCGATTTAAAGCATAACTGCTTCCGTTATGTATATGAAGTTTAGTATATTAATCATCGAAAATTTTTTTCACGGTTAACGTAAAACGACCTTGACAAAGCTGACGGCTTTCTTAATAAACTGCAAAAAATACCCGCCGCGATTTTCTTCATATTTATATTACACGTGACGGAATTCCTTTTAAGAAATTTTCACGTTCCTTCCCCCTCCGACCAAGATGAATAAGGGAAAGACTAAAAAAGTAAGTTATTCCCCGCTTAACTTTCCGTTCATTTATCTTAATTACATCGTAAGATAAAATAAGAGGAGAAAAAAAAGGAGGCATCGAACTAAGAAAAAAAAAATTTCCCCCTTTCTTTTTTATGTTTTCCGTTCGACGACATTTATTTTCATTCATAAAGAAAAATTCCACTATGAAAATAAATAAAATAAAATAAAATAAAATAAAAGGAAAAAAAAAACACAAGGAGTTTTCCTTTCTGGGAAATATACTGTTGATAATTCATCATTATAATTCTTCTTTTAAACAAAACCTAATCCCGGGTTTTAAGCAATACGCTATATAAACAATATTTCAACTTGTACTGTACATTTGCTTTCTCATTTCGCTTTGGGTGAAGTTAAATTAGGGTTGAGATTCTCCAGAGTTGAATGTACCGAAAGTGGATATCTTTCTATTTTGTTGGGTTTTAATGTCTTCATTACGGTCGGAGATATCATTGCAAATGAAACTCTCAGCTCGTGCAAACCGTCTCGATCCGCTTGGAATTTTTATTGTTTACTTCTTTTAGCCCCGTAGGTCCTTTTTTTTTTTGACGTAGGACTACGAATTCCCGGAATCGAGAATCTCCGTTTTTGAAAAAATACTAATCCCGGGAAACGGGAATTCCCGTTTCGTTTGTCTTATTAATTTTTCAGAATTCCCGGAATTGAGAATCTCCGTTTTTAAAAAAAAATCTCGGGAAACCGGAATTTCCGTTTTGTTTATCTTATTAATTTTCCAAAATTCCCGGAATCGGGAATCTCCGTCTTTAAAAAAAGTACCAATCCCGGGAAAAGAAAATTCGCGTTTCGTTTATCTTGTTAATTTTTCAGAATTCCCGGAATTGAGAATCTCCGTTTTTGAAAAAATACTAATCCCGGGAAACCGGAATTCCCGTTTTGTTTATCTTATTAATTTTCCAAAATTCCCGGAATCGGGAATCTCCGCTTTTAAAAAAAGATACAAATCCCGGGAAAAGAAAATTCCCGTTTCGTTTATCTTATAAATTTCAGAATTCCCGGAATTGAGAATCTCCGTTTTTGAAAAAATACTAATCCCGGAAAACGAAATTCCGTTTCGTTTATCTGTTTAATTTTCCAAAATTCCCGGAATCGGGAATCTCCGTCTTTAAAAAAAGTACCAATCCCGGGAAAAGAAAATTCCCGTTTCTTTTATCTTATAAATTTCAGAATTCCCGGAATTGAGAATCTCCGTTTTTGAAAAAATACTAATCCCGGGAAAACGAAATTCCCGTTTCGTTTATCTGTTTAATTTTCCAAAATTCCCGGAATCGGGAATCTCCGTCTTTAAAAAAAGTACAAATCCCGGGAAAAGAAAACTCCCGTTTCGTTTATCTTATAAATTTTTCAGAATTCCCGGAATTGAGAATCTCCGTTTTTGAAAAAATACTAATCCCGGGAAACCGGAATTCCTGTTTCGTTTATCTTTTTAATTTTTCAGAATTCCCGGAATCGAGAATCTCCGTTTTTGAAAAAATACTAACTCCGGGAAACCGGAATTCCCGTTTCGTTTATCTTATTAATTTTTCAAAATTCCCGAAATCGGAATCTTCTCTTTTTAAAAAAATACAAATCCCGGGAAAAGAAAATTCCCGTTTCGTTTATCTTAATAAATTTTTCAGAATTCCCGGAATTGAGGATCTCCGTTTTTGAAAAATTACTAATCCCGGGAAACGGAAATTCCTGTTACCGTTTTCGTTTTCCGAAATTCCCGGAGTCGGGAATCTTGCCAAAATAATCATGAGAAAAATCCCACTTCTTTTTTCACTTTAGGGAAACATTAATTTTTACGTGAGAAACGGTTAAGAAAGTTAAAAAACTCTTTGTTCCCGAAAATCGACAATTCTGGAAAATAAGAAAGATTAAATTTCCCGGAAACTGGATTCTCGAAAAATTAACGAAGTTGAGATTCCGGGAATTTCCGGAAACTATCTCTGGTTGCTATGCACTTTGTTCAGGTCGGAAAAGCGGTAAAATTTTCTTGCGTTATTTCGCTTGTCGCTTATGTAGTTTTCCGATTTGTTTTTTGGACGTATTAATTTCTGGCCCATTGTACTAAAAAACTCAATTTTTCTCCTTTTAAATGCCTTTTCCATTGCGGTAATTGTTTTAATTTTTTTTTTTTTTTTTTTTTTAAATTTTATTTTTACCCCAGAAAACTTTTTTACCGGAGGTCTTCCTTTTTTTCCTCATCCTCCTCTTTTTTTTTCTTAATTTGTTTAATTCTGTTTTCAACTTTAACAGTTTTCCGTCTTAACTTTCTCATACATTTTCATTTATCATTCCCTCGTTTGGAATTCAGCTCTCATTTATCGAAAAAAGGGAAGGGTAAAGAAAAGTTTTTTTTTTTTTTTTAAGACAAGTAGTATAAAACAGGAGGAAGAAGAGAGAAAAAGAAAAAATTTTTGAGTGAGTCTAGACGGGAAAAAAAAATTTATTTTCGAGTCAAAAGCGTGATATTGACAATATTTACATTACGACGAGAAAGGATTTTTATTTTATTTTTTTCTTCTTTTTCACGGTAAAAAAAAAAAAAAAAAAAAAAAAAATTAATTGTTTTCTTATGGGATTTGAATGTCATTCTTATTTGTATTGGACGGGAAATTCTTTGTGTAAAGGGTGAACAAGCATTTTTTTTTTTTTTTTTTTTTTTTTTTTTGACGAATTGTTGTATGTGTATTGAAAAGGAGCGAGGAAAAAATATTTATGAGAATGCAGTGACATTTAAGTTATAAATTGAAATAAGTAAAATAGAAATAGCGAAAAGTAGATGTCGTGCGCGATAAATTTATTGTTATGATTATTGCGATTTTATTTTCTGGCTTAGTAAGCTATTATTTGAGGAAAAATTGCTTGAGAGCTCTTTTGGAATCGCGGAGAAAAAGCTAAAAATTATTTGGAAATCAGGGAACTCTTGCAAACTAAAAAACCGACAGAAAGTCGATGAAAAAAATTTTCATCTTAAAGTCTCTTTTCCTGTGGAAAATCACATATGGTTTTTTAACAACAAGACAGCGATTGTTGTGAATTTCAATAATTTTGACAGAATGGATTTTCATTAGAAAATTTTTTCGGGAGGTAAAAGACCGAAATTGACTTAAGACTCGGGGTAATGAGCTTAAATTGGTTTTCCAAATTGAAAGAACCACTCAGTGGCTCTTTTTTGTGTTTATTATTTTCCAGGAAAATTCTTGACTTGTCGCTCTATTTATTTTCATTCCCCCTTTAAAAAAATTTTTTTTGATTCCAAGGAAGAACATTTTTTTTCGTACTCGGTTATTATGAATCCCTTGAAGGGAGCATTTCAGAAAAAGATACCGGTACGGCAATATTACTCTTTCACCACTAAAACGACGGGAAATCACTTCATTCGATCAATGTTCGTTGTTCTCCCTTTAAGAAAAAAAAAATCATTTCCCTAAAAAAGACTTGAGATATGCGAGAAATCATTTTTCACACAATATGAAAATATCCTTTTTTGGTGCCCTTCTCTCCCTCAAAACACAAATGTGAACATGAAACTGTTTAAGCGAAAGCTTAAAATTAAATGAAAACCTTGGGTTTTAAAGTCCATATGTTTCATTCGCATTAAGAAATTTTTTTTTTTTTTTTTGGTTCCATTTTTTCTTTTTTTGTGGGATACGAATTTAATGTGGCGAATAGGGAAAAGAAGAAAAAAAAATGAGTACCGTAAAATGGGGTGAGTTTAACCTGTGGGGCGAAGTCCCGTAGTCTTCTTACTCATCATCTTAAAAAAATAAAAAACACCCTTAGCCAGGTTTGAGTTCGATCCAAGTTTCCTTTTTCCGCTGTGAAATATTTTAGTTTGTAGCTTAGGGCGGTTCTTATTTTTGGAAGTTTGGATTTTCGGAGGTTCCATCCTTTAACTTTTTGGTTAAGCTGTACATCTTGTGGTATTTTATACATAGTATATAAGTTATATATAAATTATATATAACATATATAACTTATATATAAAATACTAACCACAAGATGTACAGCTTAATCAACTTTTTTTACTTGTATGAGATATGTTTCCATGAATTTTTCAAATTATTTACTGGACGGGAAAAACTGTCTCGTCGAGCTTATAGTTAGGAAAAATGCCATAAGAACCAAAAAATTGATAATATTTTCTTGTATAAAAAAAAAAAAAAAAAAAAAAAAAAAAAAAAAAACTCTCGTTTCTTATCGGAAATTTTACGTAGATTTCGAATCTAAAAGCAGTTTTTTTGTATCTGGTCGGTTTATGAGATAAAAAGCCAAAAAGCAATGAAAATTGTGGACTTAGTGCGTTTTGTCACTTTTATCGATTTTTTCTTCTTTTATTTTGGCCTCTTGCTCAAAAACTGAACCAGATACAAAAAAACTACTTTCAGATTCGAAATCTACGGAATATTTCCGATAGGAAACGAGGGTTTCTTTTACAGAAAATGATCGATTTTTTGGTTCTTATGGGATTTTTCCGAACTAAAAGTTCGATGTGGCACACTTTTCCCTCGAGTAAAAGATTTAAAAAAATTCAGGGTACATACCTCATTAAAATAAAAAAAGTTAAGCACCTCTGAGAATCTAAACTTCGCAAAATTAGGGTGCAAATTCACTACGGAATGTTGGACCAACATGTTGTACCAACTTGTTGGACCAACATTCCACACTAATTTCGGCGTTGGTGTAAATTCTGCAATAGTCGATTCGTTTTTAAGGCCAGGCCAAATTCACCCCGACCGTCAATTTAACCCGGCTTTACTCTACAATTTACGAAACATCCATTCTGGAAATGAATAAAACCGGAGGAAAACCTTCAAAAATCAGTCCGATGATATTCCTGGTGATGTGATTTGACTTTTCTTCATTTATTCCCGTGAAACGTTTGTAGAAGTTGACGTATCGGAAAAGGTTCCTTTTTTGAATGGGGGGGAAAAAAAGTTGGAATTGAATGGAGCGGAAAATCGGATCACACGGCCTTGTTGAACTATCTTTTACTTTTTTTTTTTTTTCCTTGGGATTTTGATTTTCATTGAGCGAAGAAATTTCGAGAAAAGGCATTAAAGCAATTCAAACATGGTTTGAACCATCCCAGAAACTGAAAATCACTTCGGGAAGTGAAGTCTTGTTTCTCTCGTGGGTTTATCACCCCAATCAACCCCTATCATATGATACTGCTGACTGTAGACGAACAATCTACTTACAAACACTATAAAACTCTCCTTTAATGTGTTGTAGACGTTTTATTGCAACCGCTGAGACACGACGGCTTTTAAATCACATGTCTGCTCCGGTCTTTTCCTTCGATATTTTTTTATTCACCGAAACCTTATCGGTATGGTGCCATTTAAGTATTATGTAAGCATTTTTTTGATAATTTTTCATTTCTTTCTCTCTTGTAAAAAAAAGTTATTCAAAAAAGGTATAGAATTTCTGCAAAATAAGTGCAAAAGGTGTAGAAAATGAATAATTTTTGTGCCATTTATTCAAAGATTTACTTGGACATGTCCAAGTAAATCTTTGGTCCTAATTTTTTGAAAAGTTTTTATGCATATTTTTTAAGCACCAAAATTTGAATATGCATACTTTTAACAACATTTATGCATAATTTATTTAAGCATGAGGATCTGGATGTGCATAATTTATGCATATTGAAGTGCTTAAAAAATATGCATAAACTTTGTAAAATTTAGGCACGTACAAATAAATCTTTTTTGATGAATGAAATTTTATGATGAATGAATTCTTCCTCCAATGCCACTAATTTTATTTGGTATAAAACTGATTTTAAAAAACAAAAAATTCTTCCGTACTTTCAAGTTCTGGAATATGAGGAACCTCACAGCTTTCACTGGTACTATCTTGGCCTGTGTCAAGTCTTAAGCTTCCATATGTTATATGATCCTTTGCCAAGTCCCTCTGTCCTTAGTATTGGATTTAAGGCTTTATAAAATTTCCACAATGGGGGAGCATGTCCTGTAAAATAGAATTGTTTTGAAATTTCTTGGTTTAAAAGCTCCAAAAATTACCCCAAATACGTATTTTTCCGAAAATTGAATTTCCAGATGTCGGTCCATTTTCGGGCCAATTTCTCGCCCGAAAAAAAGTGGAGTAAAGTATACGTATACAGAGTAATTTTAGGCGTACTTTCATCCTATGAAAACGAAGTTACTGCGACGCTCGGTCTTTCGGTTGAAATTCAAATTTTAAAATTTTGGGTCTATTTTTGGGCCATTTACTGAGCCGAAAAAAATTGCGGAAAAATTCGTATCTGGGGTAATTTTTGGAGTACTTTCAGCCTATGAAGGCGAAATTTTGATCCGGAAAATGAATGACTGTCAAAAATCGATTATAAAATTTTGGCCCTTTTTTAGCCCAATTTCTCCCTTTTGAAAAAAAAATTTAAAAATACGTATGAGACGTATTTTTTCATGTACTTTTTCCCAGTAATGACCAAATTTGGATCCAGCGATCGCATTACGGAGAAAAAAAATTTTTTTCTTAAAAATGGTTCTAATTACTTCCAAAAAACGGCACCTAGTTCCCCATATTGCCCATAAAATTAGCTTTTTTTTTCGTTTTTAGTTTGTTCAAATCAACCGCTCCAATCGGTAGTAAAAAAATGAAAAGTGCAAAATTTTCACCATTGAAAATCTCAACACGTGGCTTGTCGAAAAATTCGGTTGATGGTCCATAAGTGGTCTCTAGGGTACCCTAACATATTCCCAAAGTTTCGTCAAAATCGGTGATTTGGGCAGATACCATATGGTTATACGGTAGAAGCCTTTAGGAAACATTCTCTGCGAAAAACGAAAAATTTGAAAATAATGCAGAAATCGCTTTCAGCTGATATGACACTGGGGATAAAGCATTCCGTGAATTCATCATCGGATTTTCTTTGTCAAAAATTATCGAAGTATTAAAAATCAATAGGCTTAATTTCTCGCCTTCCAACTGGGTAATCGGTTAAATCTTGTTAACATCAGAGTTTGTTAAAGAAAATTTTTTTGAATTGAAAGCTGAGGAAAACCTTTGAAGTTGAAACGTTAATTGGAACTGACAACCAGACGAAGTTCACAGTCGACGAACTCCACTTTCCTCCCTTCTTTTTTTTTTACGTCAAACTTCTAAATGGAAATTAATTTTTTTATTATTTCAATGCAGCAATAAAAAGAAACACAAGTTTCGTATTATTATGTGGCCCATACAATTTTTAAAAGGATTTTTATTTTCTTTTTGGAGGAAAATGGATTTTATTTTTTTTCTGAATTTTTTTTTCTTTTCTTTCGAGGAAGAGAGAAAAGGGAAAGATAAGCATTATTTGCTGAAACGATCTAGCTGAAGGCAATAAACAAATTCACCCGAATGGCAGATCATCCGTGCGTATCCAGTGTAGCTCTTTATCATTTTGAATAGGAATATTAGTTGTTTGAATCACGTTTTGAGCATTTATTGCACTTCATTGAGTTTTTGCGGGTAACAAGGAATATCTTTAGTTTATTTTTTTATTTCCTTTTTTTTTCCTCCCGAAAAACGAATTTTCCTCCCCCTCCCCGAAAAAAAATGAAATAAAAAGAAATCTTATATCCTTTAAAAAAACAAAATAAAAAATGGGATACGTCTTTCTCGGAGAATAGGATAATATAAAGAAGGAAAAAAAATATTTACTCAGCGAAATCAGTTTATATAATGGAAAGCCTAGTTAACACCTCGATGTATTGGAAAATTGTGTCTGAGGTAGTTTTCTGTCTCCCACGAGTTTTTTCCTTATTTTATTTTAATATTTTTTTTTCTCTTCGGGAGTTACTGCCGCCCTGAGACTGCTTCTTTCCGCCTTTTCGTTTTTTTTTTTTTTTTTTTTTTTTTTTTTTGAGCTCAACCTGGGAAATTCTATTTTCAAGGCTGTTTTTCCCTTCCTATTTCATTCAATTACAGCTCTGGGAAAAATGAAGGAGGAAGGAATCGCGAAAATTTTTTAAAAATTTTATCCTTTGAATTTTGATATATTTCCGTGACCCGGAGTAAAATTCTTTGCATAAAATAATAGTTATTAATGTGTTAATGGTTCAGTGGGGTACTGGTTCAATCGCATGAATAAAATATGATACAGAGTTGTAGCCTTGTTGCAATTTAGTTTACGGGAAAACTGCAGTATTGATCTTTTTATTTGCATCTTCTTCAGGGCTGCAACAAACCAAAATATAACGTGATTAAAGCCGAAGGTCAGTCACCTCGTTTAACGGAACACTAGTGATATGTTTATTTTTTTTTCACTGGGAAAATTAACTTAAAATGTTTTTCGGATTATTAAAAAATTAAGGAACGAAAATAATCAATTTAAGGTGCTTTGTTTGTAAATGAATATATTTTATTGTGAGTTTGACTTTCAGCCTTTTAAGGACCAGGTCCCACTTGGTACCTTTTCTGAAAGACGTAAATATTGGGGTTTGGTGATTGTCGACAATAACCGGTAAATGTCGTCATTTTCCGTCGTCCTTGGTCATTGACGACATTCACTCGGGAAAATGTCGCCTTTTACCTATTTTGGTCGGTAAATGTCTTTTTTTCATTTTTTTTTTTTTTTAAACAATAAATGTCGACATTTACCAGTGCCGTTGACTAGGGTGCGTCAAAATAAATGGTCCACTCTAGATTTTTTTCCCAGGGAAAATTTCGGTTCTCTGCCGTGAAAATCGACCTATCGCACATCTCTGGGTTGGCCATGTTTGTTTATAAGCTAAACATAAACAAACATGGCCAACCCAGAGATGTGCGATAGGTCGATTCCCCTTTTCACGGCAGTTCTTTACTATCTGAACAAACTTTCCGATTTTTTTTTTTTTTTTTTTTTTTGGATTTTTAAAAATATTTGTTTTGAGGCCAAAGATTTAAAAATTTGTAAGTTATGGAAACTGAGAGAGAGATTTGAAACTATAGCTCGAAGTTACTTATACATTACAAATTGCATTTGAAGTCCAGCACGTATTTCCAGTAATATCAATTGGACGTCGGGTTAACTTCGTCCTTACTTGGCTTCAAAATTAACTGCTTTGTTAGAGTGGATGTGAAGACCGGCATTTGCTTGTAAACCACATCGGATTTTGCATCCCCTTCTGGTCCAACTTCCAAGTGGTTGGACATGATCGAATTGATGACAGTGAATATTGAAGTTATTTCCATCTCCGATCCATATTTTTGTAAGACCTTGCTTAACAACTGGATATAAGGTACTCCTACAAAGAGATAGTATGTACTACTAGCGCAAAAAAAAAAAAAAATGAATAAATAAATAAGTAAATCAATGAATAAATAAACCAGATCTTTCTACGATATTTACCTCTGAGAAATGAAGACATCAGTGGAACAAGGAGGCCGTTCGAGAAACAAAAGAAGAACGCCATGTAAATGAATGCAAAACGTATTTCGTTCTTTCTGAACGACCCCTTTCTTCCACTGATGTCTTCAAATACTTGGGAACGTGGTGCAACATAACGCCATATGTGAACCTCCGCATGAAAAGGTCCCACCTGGCAGATGGGAACATGGAAGGCTGTGGAAATTTAACTGATAAGGAAACCCTTTGTTTACAAACAAAAAGTTCTAAGCGCCATCTGCCAAGTGGGACCTTTTCATGCGGAGGTACACATATTTCGTGCAAAAGTTCTCAAACGCTTTCGACACGAAATTCTGAGCATTATCCGAGATCTATCATTTAGGTGTGCCAAAAATAAGAAAAATGTGCAGCAGAAGACTCTTAATTATAGCTCTAGAAACTGCGTTTTTCAACGGAATGCCTACAAAGTATTTGGTAGTACGGCTTGTCCACGGATCCCTTCGTCACAAGTGTAATGGGGATACATGCTTAGCTTATGGATCCCCATTACACTTGTGACAAAGGGATCCGTGGACAAACCCAGTAGTATCTACTGCTGTTGGGATGTATCTGTTAGAATTATACGACAAAGGAAAAGGTCTTACAATATCGGTAGCATACATTAGTCCTGGGGCTAAGGTGGGGTGGATGATCATTCATAAATGCAGGCTGCGTATTAAAAGATTTGAACTTAAGACACATGAACTGTGCGATATCAATTCTCATATTAGTCCAAAAATACGATCTCCTGATATTACTCCTGATGTATAATTTTAAATTTCCATTCTAATACATAATCATGTAATTATTTAATTATCATGCTAGTACATAATCTGTACCTCAGTGCAGAACTGCACCAAGTCCATTCAAGGATTGCATCTTCTTATTTCAAACTCGACTTTGCAAAAGGTATACAGGCTCAACGGTTGGCAGTGCTGATTTTATGCCTTCTGCTCGCAAGTTTAGAAGTTCTGCTTCGTTAACGAAGCAGAAATGTTAACTCGCAGAAGACATTAATTTGAGTTGGCAACGCTTGTATGCTTTGTATAGTCAGGTTTAAAATAAGAAGTTGCAATCCTTGAATGGACTTGGTGCTGTTCTGCACTGAGTTACAGAATTATAGTGGTTCTAAAATCTTTCGGAACTACCATATGTTTCCTAATTTCACTTGTATCAAGATCCTTAAAGAGCCGAAAAAGCATGCCATTTTCCACACGATATTTTGGATATCTTTCCGGGTTTTCTAAAACTCTCTTTTTAAATTTCATAAACCAAACATTCATTCGCTTCAGGAACGCCCCCGCGAACACGATGCACTAAATGGTGAAATTTCCGCCGGCAATCTTCTACCGATCGCTTTCCAGCCGTTCCCGGCTCGGTCGATCCCAACAATTTGTGCACTGCTTCATGGAAACGCGTCGAATATGGTTCGTCGCATTTTTTAAACATCAAAAAAGCGCAATATACCAATCCCTCTTCTTCTTCGACACTCCATCTGAAACAAAACAAAAAAAAAAAATCGGTCGTTTGCGAGAAATCTTCAGTAGGAATTGGGACCTCAATGCAGTTACCTCAAAATGCTGTTACCTTCATTTTGCTTGCTCAAGCGTCATGTTCTGCTGAAAGTCTTTCATGTTTCAAAGTCATTCATTCAGCTATGCGAGCCATGGGGACACTGAAAGATCCAGGAATTTTTCCGAAGAACGGCGTTCTCAAAAGTAAAAATCTGCCAGATGGTAGCTGTTAAAAACGAACCTTCTTGTTTTGCTTTGAATAAAAGATTGTTTGTTTATTCGTTTGTTTTTTTCTTAGGGTCAAGTGGGGGAAAAAACGGCCATTGAAAATTTGAGGTAAAAAAAAGACACTTGAATATTGGATTAATGACAAATCTTTAAAGTTCCGAAAAATTCATGATAAAAGTTTGAAGCTTATATTTTGCTATGTCGTTAAGAAATTTTCATTTCCTCCTATATTTTTAGGTAAAAAAAATTATTTCTTAAACATTCGGCTTTGTTTTGAAAAAGAAATTGTTGACACTTGTTTTAAAATTACATTTTATTCGAAAAAAAAAACAAAACAGGTGAAAATATTACGGAACGTAAATAAAAAATAATGACTGAGGAATCATTATGTGGTTCGAAATTTACAAATAACTGATTTTAGCACGAGTTATATAGCTTTAAAGTTGTGGGGTAAAAACGAGGCACCATCACGGGTAAAAAAAAGCCATTCGATATATGGCACTTTGCATGTTCGGAAAAAATCGACGCCATATTGAGTGCAATGTTTTGGTTTTGTGAAAATTGTGAAAGATGACGAAAAAAGTGCTTTTGGGAAAGGTAAACGCTTTATTACGGCAAAATATCATTTCATAATAATATTATCTTGCCTTTTACCGCGAAAAAAATTTTCTAAAACTCGATGTGGTGTTAATTTCGCGGGTGTCACGTTATTACCTCATGTTTGGCTCGTTTTTGCCCCAATTTGCGGGTAAAAAAAAGGCAGCATTTTTCGGAGATTTTGACCATATTTGGTTAAACAGACGCATATTTGCTTTTGAAACATAAGCTAGATATAAAATTAAAACTTTGTACCGAAAAAAAAATTTTTTTAAAACATTAATTGCTACGTTATTCATAATTTTCAAAAATTGGCTTTTTTTTCCCCCACTTGACCCTACATTTTAGAATAGAACAATAGATTCGAATACTAGAATAGAATGCTAGAATAGAACGCGCGGGTCAGTGTCAGTGGTTCCAACATAGATGATAGCCAATCTCAGTCGCAGGGCCAACACTTGAAAGAAGAAGAAGGTGATGGCAAGGAATTCCTACACATCGAATTTTTATGGAATCGTTCCTTTTACCGATTCCGTAATGCTTTGACTGGGTTTAATTACAAGTTGCTTTCCTTAATCTGGACATAACCGTAAATATTTTTGGCGCTGATCTCCCTAATTTCAGAGATTTCCAAAACGGTTCAGTTTGTTTCTAACCCAACACGTTGAAGCGGTTTCCTGTAACTGAAAACTGTTTCAAAAACGTAAGAACAAGGGATACGCATTATCCCCAGAAAAACGGTTTTCTTATTAAACTACCAGTTTACAAGCAATAAAAATAAACTGCGGCTCCACGATTTGGCAGTCTCTCAAGAGCGATTCAAAAAAACTTTTCCGATGCTGAATGTTTTTTTAGCTCAATCGTAACCTTTTCTATTCTTTTTTTTTTTATGAGTTTTGGTTACCTTTTTATCAAAATCGATTATCAAAAACAAATCATTTAAAAGTTGAACACGAAAAATGAATCAGCTTGATCCTAGTTCCGGACCTTTTGCTATCGTTTTAAAATAATCCCCGTTTGCGACGAACGTAATCCTCCCCGACCCGGACAAGCAGAAAATTTTAATACTTTCCCAATAAAAATTTTGAAAAAGAAAATGGAGTTTATTATTAACAGTGAAAACGTGAAAGTAGGTTTTCTCTTTCTTTGGTTTAAAAGTAACCGAAGAGTTTCTCATTTAATATGATAATACCAGTTTCCACTGATGTGAGAAAGCCGGCTTATAATGGAAACACAATCCGATCTCATATCGTGGCAGCTTTCTCCTAGAATATTAATGAGCATTTTAATGACAGGACAAAAAGCCATTGGGAACAAAACTCTTGAAAATAAAACAGACTCCACACTGGTATCGTTCATTAATTTGCCGTTACACATTTTCGAATATATATTATTCAGCGTCGGCCTTGTCCGTCAATTTCAGGATTATTCCGAAGAGCGTTTCGGGAAACGCAGTGAGACGTTGAACCCCGCTAATCAAGAATGGATTGCTTAGCCTTTTGAAAACGATGACGTTTACGGGAACGTTTTGCGGGTTTAATTATCCCGTTCTCCCCTCTATAAACTTTCCGTTTCAAATGAATTGGACCCGTTTTGTTGTGTTCGAACGCTTGGGGGAAAGGTACGAGATGACTGGATTGACGAGATCCGTGATAACAGACAAAGGAAGCTTTTGGTAGGACTACCAAAAAAGTTAAATTTTACTTTCCTCGGTGTAAAAAATATTTTACAGTACTACAATGGAAGAGACTTTTCACGCCTCAACACGTTACGGCACCTTGGTTTCGCCTCGGTGCCGCAAAAACGTTTTTGGTATGAAATTAGTCCCTTCCATCGTAGGACTGTAATATACTATTTCAATCTGGTTCCTGGTTGCGTTCCCGACGTTTTTCCTAATTCATTTTTCCTAATCTAAAGTTCCTAATACGAATTTTCCTAATGTATTTTTTCCTAATTTATTTTTTTTAACCTCTAAATTTCCTGAGATTAATTTTCCTAGAATAAAATTTCCTAATTTATTTTTCCCAAACCTTAAATTTCCGAAATTGGATTTTTCTAAAAAAAAAAAAATCCTAATTTATTTTTTCTAATCTAAAATGTCGATTAAAGAATTAAACAAGAACAGGCTGACACGGAAAGCATGCTTGCCGACTAAAAAAAATAGTAGGAAAAATTGTATTTGGAATTTTAGATTAGGAAAAATGAATTAGAAAATTTAACTTTAGGAAAAATAAAGCAGAAAATTATATTTTAGGAAAGTTAGTTTTAGAAAATTTAACGTTTAGGAAAAATGGATTGGGAAATTTTAATTAAGGAAAATTAGGTCTAGGAAATTTAACTTTTAGGAAAAAAGGATTAGGAAGTTTTATTTCAGGAAAAATAAATGAGGAAATTATAATTTAGGAAATTTAACGTTTAGGAAAAAAGGATTAAGGAGGTTTATTTCAGGAAAAATATTAGGAAATTTTATTTTCCCAACTCATGATGAAAAATAGGATTTTAACTGACTAACTTTTGCGGTCAAAGTACGTCTTTTCCCCACGTAAAATTTCGTCCCGTTGAGATATTATGAGTATATTTAAACGGCTGTTCAGTTTGAGATAAAGATGTTCTTTGCCTATAAGGTTGACATAGGCGAAACACGAATTCTAACGAAAGTTTCTGTGAAAAAAAAAAAAAAAAAGAAATCTGCTACTACGATCTGCAAAACAAATCGTAACTTCAATGTGTTCCATAAGCGAAACACGAGATTTGATGCGAAAAGGACTATGCGTGCGAGGAGTTGTTTTTGTTTTTTTCAAGATTATGTTCACTATGTGCAATATTGATGAAAAAAAAGAACGTTAAATAACTTAAAACTCCAAATTAGTTAATTAAAATCGGAAAAAGATTAAAAAAGAACAATATAAATTTTTATCTTTAATATTATCCAAAACTTTTCATTCTTTAACAACGTACACATGACTTTTTTTTCTGTCAACTCCGCACTTGTGGAGGGGGAAATCTTCACTCCAACTTTATATCAATTCATTTAAGCCTCACCCGCATTAAAACGACACCAAGAACTTTTTTTTTTTACACATTTTTCAAAGGTTTTCTGCCGTTTCCCATCCTAAATTTTTCAAAAAATCCCGTGGTTTTCATCACTCGTTGGGAAAAATAGCTACCCCTAAGGGTTAGGCAAACGGAGTTGTTTTCCAAACGGGGTGGGCGTTAGCCACACTCGAGGCTCGCTTCGCTCGCCTCTCGTGTGGCAAAAAGCGCCCACCCCGTTTGGAAAACAACTCCTTTGCCTAACCCTTGGGATAATATCTATTTAGAGATTTTAGGCTTCGGAAATTTAACGTTTCGGAAAAATGGATTAGGAAATTTTAATTTAGGAAAATTAGGTCTAGGAAATTTAACTTTTAGGAAAAAAGGATTAGGAGGTTTTATTTCAGGAAGAAAATTAGGAAATTTTATTTTAGGGAAATTAAATTTAAGAAATTTAACGTTTAGGAAAAATGGATTAGGAAACTTTATTTCAGAAGAAATAAATTAGGAAATTTTATTGTAGTAAAAATAAATGTGGAAATTATATTTTAGGAAGTTTGGTTTAGAAAATTTAACGTTTAGGAAAGATGGATTGGGAAATTTTATTGCAGGAAAAATGAATTCGAAAATTTTAATTTTACGAAAGTTTGGTTTAGGAAATTTAACGTTTAGGAAAGATGGATTAGAAAGTTTTGTTTCAGGAAAAATAAATTAGAAAATTTTACTTTGGGAAAATTAGGTTCAGAAAATTTAATGTTTAGGAAAAAAGGATTAGGAAGGTTTATTTCAGGAAAAATATTAGGAAATTTTATTTTAGGGAATTTAGGCTTAGGAAATTTAACGTTTCGGAAAAATGGAATAGGAAATTTTATGGCAGGGAATATGTCCTATAATTTTTGGAAAAAAGTCCTATATTTTTTTTCGGGCACGCTACGCACCCTGGCGTAAAACTATGAATCTATTTACACATTTCGCGTTTTCAGCGAAGCCTCCGTTATACTCACTTGATTTTTGCTCCAACAGGTGAAAACCTTTGAAAGCCCTAAAAAGATAGATTTGTAAAATCAAAGTGACATGATTGATTCACATGTGATCACATTTTCCAATGAAAAGAATTAAATGAGTGTCAAACTGATCAAATAAAACCAGCTAGTGTCAACAGCAGAATTTCATCGATAACGATTTTCCGAGAATCTCAAAAATCGATAAGTCCTTCGCTATATTTTCCTTGTAGCTTCCTCCGGGGAAAAAGAAACAAATCATTTAAAAACGATTTTTACTTTTTTTAATATTCCTTAATTGACTCATTTCATTTTTTTTTCAACATTCGAATCTTTAGAAGCAAAAAAAAAAGAAAAATTCCACGGAAATTTTTTTTCTCTTTTTCTTTCCCTCCCTGCCTCCCCGTCCTTACCAACTGAAATCCCATGGAAAAATTCCATTATAAAGTAATAAAATAAGGGTTATATCGCAATTAATATGAAATTGAGTAACAAAACGAAAAACCCGGCTTCATATTCTTTCAAACTAGCTTTTAAAGGAATAAAAAAGAAATTGAATGGATCAAAAGATTAATCCTCTAATCTTTTTTTTATCTTTTTTTTTTTTTTAATGCAGCAACGGATCTTTAGCGAGAGAGAAAGAGGGGAGAAAAAAAATTATACGATATAAAAACTCACATCATAGATAAATATTTACCGCATATGCAGTTTGGTGTTGTGGGAAAAGTTGAATGGAAACTTCGTGGCTAAAAGTTTTCGTCCAAGTTTCCGGGTTTCCAAACCTTTTCTCTCTTCCTCTTTTACACTCCCACCCCTCCCCCCCACCGTTTTCGCCCTCTCGACTTTCCTTCTTCCAGCGTCAACGTTCCCAGTCCCATTTGGTCCCTCATTCAATTCTAACCTGTTGACTGCCACGTTGTTGCAACACACTCTTCTATGTGTTCTTACTATAAATGGCTAATTATCACCCTCGCCAAACGCTCCCTCTTTGACATATTTTTTTTTTTTTTACGCCACCAATTTATTGTTATTATCTTGAAATTGATGCTGATGACGGCGGAGGTGCAAACGGCTGTAAGAAATCATCCGCTCCTAGATCATTATAATCCCCAGCATGAAAAATCATGGGTTTTAAATTTCCGAGCCACGTGGAAAACCGTAAATGAGCGTCACATTTGACATTTCAATATTTACCAAAGTGAAATTAACTCGTTTCGCCTTTTGCTAATGCATTTTGTCGCATTTCGGAAAAAAAAAAAAAAATTAGAGTTAAATCCGAAATTCACTCTGAATAAAAGCTGAACGAACCTTCTGTTTTTTTTTTTTTTTTTTTTTTCCTCGAAAGGAAATAAAACGGGAAAATAAAGATCAATTATTCATATTTTCAAACCGGAAACTTTAAAAAAAAATTATAAAGGATTCCTTTAACGTCAAAAGAAATATCCTTTATACCTTTTTGTTTTCGTTTTTGTTTTTTAATCGTTTATGCAACATGTGCTGCGTATTTATGTGAAAATGGGAACCGAGAACTGCTCACGCATTGGATTATGGATTGATATGGGATTTTTAAAGTATTTAGTTCGTTTATATCACCGGCCGGTTAGCCGGGCGGTGGAGATATTTTAATGATTAAAAAAATATGTAAAAATTTTTTTTTTTTTTTAAATTTGCAATTTTGAGCATGAAAACGAGGTTTAACCGCACCGAAACCGCGCCAAAACGTTTGGTTTTGTTCAAAGATACGTAAAAGTACGCAAAAAAACATATTTTTCCGCCAGAGAAAAAAAGGAAGAAATCGGCCCAAAGTAATGACCTAAAGTAACAAAAATGCTTAAATTTGGGCCGATTTCTACCTTTTTTTCTCGGATGGAAAAATATGTTTCTAGGCGATTTTTTTGCGTACTTTCACGTGGTGATAGCGAAATTTTGAACCAGCTTGGTCTTATCAGTCAAAAAAATGTTTTGGGATTTTTGTAAATTTGGCCATCAAATTTGGCTACTTTCGCCTTTAGGGTTCCAAGGCGAAATACATGGTTTTGGGCCAATTTTTTGCGTACTTTCACATGGTGAAGGCGAAACTTTGGTCCAGCGTGGTGTTCGTGGCGAAACAAATTTTTTGAGATTTTGGCCATTTTATGGCTACTTTGGCCGTTGGGGAAAAAAACCAAAAAAATACGTATGTAGACCAGTTTTTTGCGTACTCTCGCGTGGTGATAGCGAGATTGGTGTGCGGCTTAATCTTCGCAGCGAAAAAATTTTTTTTAGCTTTTGGTCATTTTTTTTGCCACTTTCTTGTTGAAAGAAAAATTTTGAAGCGCATATACTTTGGCCAATTTTTGACGTACTTTTTGGCTGTAATAGCGAAATTTTGGTCCGGCGACACTAACATGAAGAAAATAATTTTTTCATTACTCATAAATAGAAAGAGTTACTTTCCACGCATGCGATCAGAGCAGAAAATGACTTTTTCCGCGTTGGGCAAAACAGTGTTTAACCTGAAATTTAAAATTTACGAGGACAAATTTCGTTTACTGCTTTTTAATTACCCAGCATAGGGAAATGCTAAGATTTTTGGCGGGAAAAAACCGGAGCAGGGCAGAACGATGGAAAGAAATTTTCGAGAAAAATTAACAACTCGTACGCATGGAGGACTCGAACCCCCGTCTTCCCGTTTGGCCCGGGATGTTATAAACCTCTAAACTAACGAGCTGAGATGCCAATCTTCTCGAAATAACCCACTTATAAGAATCACGGAATTAAACCCAGAGTCGTTTAAAGAGAACACGCGCAATTTATATTTTTAAAAATTACCGTTTAAAAATTTGTTATCCGTTTGCTTATAAAATCTACGTTTGTCTTATAAAATCTAGACTAAGGACTTTTCTGTTAATTTTCATCTCATTCTTATTATGTAGTTATCTAGCTACCGTATAATTAGCTTATGTGCGTGTTCTCTTTAAACGACACCGGGTTTAATTCCGTGATTCTTATAAGGGGGTTATTTCGAGAAGATTGGCATTTCAGCTCGTTAGCTTAGAGGTTTAGAACATCCCGGGCCAATCGGGAAGACGGGGGTTCGAGTCCTCCATGGGTACGAGTTGTTAATTTTTCTCGAAAATTTCTTTCCATCGTTCTGGCCTGCTCCGGTTTTTTTCCCGCCAAAAATCTTAATGTTTAACCTGTTTACATAAGACTTTGTTTACAATTTATCAAATCATTTTCTCTCATTTTTCTGAACAATTAATCATTGATTCGTAATGAAAAGTACCTTGTTTAACCTAGGAAGGAAAATGAATATCCCCGTTAAGGTTTTTTTCAAACCTCGCGCTTCGCGCTCGGGTTTAAATAAACCTCAACGGGAAAATTCATTTTCCTCCCTACGATTGTTAACGTAGGGAGGAAAATGAACGCATTCGCTGTGAAAAATCCTTTTGCAGCATTCTGCATAAATGACTGCTTGATTTGGACCTAATTTTACCAAACAAATAAGGCAGTTTTCAATTTCCTCCAAGAGATGTTTCGGAATATTTTGATTTCTGCTGTGAATCTCACAGAAAACGGGAAAGGGGTCTTTGAAAACCGGTCTAACCCCATTTTTTAATCCGCAGGGCAAATGAAATTTGCTCTGACATTTTTTGTAGCTGCAGTAAACTGCTGCGGCAGCAGTTTACTGCAGCTACAAAAATATTGTTAATAACAATATACTATTTTTCCCTTTAATTGGCCATTTTCTAAAAAATTAACAATTATGCCCTAGATAGCCCATTGAAAGACCTTTTTTTTTCGTTTTTTTGGATTCTTCAATGGGACTACCCATTCTCTGCCAAAAAAATAAAAACTGAATTAGCACTTTTATCCCCGCCTCAGAAACGGCTTTCATTTCGACCCTAATATTTGGCCTAATTTACCCCCTCACTAGATCCTATCAATGGGTGAAAGTCCAAAAAAAAAATAAAATTTTGGGGCACAACCCGGCAATCCTTTCATAAAGTTCCTAAAATAAAATTTCCTAAAATCCCTTTAGGGTTTTAAAAAGTTAGGAAAAATATTCATTTTAGGAAATTTTATTTTAGGAATCAAGAAATCTTAGAAAAATTTAAAATTAGGAAAACAATTTTGGGAACCAAAATTTTTAGGAAAAATGGATTAGGAATTTATGTTTTTAGAAAAAATGTTCGGGAACTTGTAGAAAAATGCTCTTGGAATACCGAATATCATCGTAATCGTCTGCCTGAAACGGTCTGTACTGCAAATTTGTGTCTTGAAAGGGTTTGATTGCAAAAGAAAAGCAATTTGCGATTTCAACTTCCATGCCTTTTGAAAAATTCCAGCATTTGTATGCTTTTACATGAGTTCCTCTGGCGTTCAATCCAAACAAAAGGTGAACAATCTTGGAATTAGCAACCGCAAGAAATCCGAAAATTGCGAATCGAGGTTCCAGAAAAGAAAGACTTTAAGCAGCCTTCTACAGCCCGCTTCGTTTTCAATTTTTTTTTTTTTAGAAAATACTCAAAATACTCGTATTCCCATTCATTCATCACATTGGAAAAAAAAAGAAAATAACTAATTCCCGCTGTTGGATTTTTTTTTATTTGACCCAGTTTTGAATACGAAATCGTTTCCCTTTTAAAGTCATTCATCCAATTTTTCCTTTTACTTTTAAAAATGTATCCCGTATTCTCTCTCTCGTCCTTTCCCGAGTTGAAACGGATACAAAAAAGTTTAAAACCGAAACCAATTTTTGAAAAATAAAAGAGACGGAGAGATGAGGAAAAAAAAAAAAAAAAAAAAAAAAGTATTAAGGGAAAATGTATAAAAGAGTTGTATACTCGATAACTCGATAATTGGACCCCCATTCAAAGCAACTGGTGTCTCGCATGCATTCGAGTCATGCGCTTTGTACTTATTGATCCCTTTTCCCTTTTTCATATGGGGGTCATCCCTAACCTGTTCTTCCTGTGCTTCGTTTGATATCACGCGCGAAAATTGCATTTTCACTTTGAATTTTCATGAAGACATCAAAATTTTATTATTTTTTTTTTTTTAAGCGGATTGGAGCGGCACTTTTTTCCTCCTGGAATGTTCTTTGGGAGTTCTGTGCTGTTGTGCAAAAAATCTCGCTTTAAATTGGATATTGGCCGCTTTGGGTACTTCCAGTGCTACCCGAATTGGAGCGAACGTGTTTTAAAATTTTTTGCAAACGAAATCCTTAGCCGTTAATCATTGTTTTGAGGAAAAAAAATTGCGGCTAGCTTCCTGAATCTACTTTTCCTTCCATTTAACCGATCGATCGATTTTTCAATGAGTGAAGACGATCTCTGGATGCTCTGAAAAAGCGTATTGATTCTCCTTGCACCTGCTCCAAGTCCAAATAGGGACGTATATCCCGGTCAAAATATTCATGAAAAAGAAACGGGGAAGCCAATGCGCTCCCGATCATTTTTCCTTTAAAAAGGAAAAAAAAACCCTTAAAGAATTTTTTCTAAAACGATTTTTCTACAATTTTTTTCCTAAAATTTAAATCCCTTAGGAAAGTTTTCCTTTTTTTTTTAAATTTCCTAAAAGAATTTTTCTACCATTTAATTTTCCTAAAAATCATTTTCTTTTTTTTACATTTTTTCCCCTAAAATTTTAATTCTTAAAAAAAATTTCATTTATTTTTCCTTAAAAAAAAAAAAAAAAAGAAAAGAAAAATTTTTCTAAAAGAATATTTTCTTACTTTTAATTTTCCTTAATTTTTTTTTTTTTTTTTTTTTTTTTTTTTTTTTTTTTTTTTTTTACAATTTTTTACTCGAAATTTTTTTAAGAATTAAGTCACAATAAAATAAAACTAGTGACAATAAAATAAAAATTCCTTCAAATTTTGAACTTGAATGACTAGTCTGAAAAAACTGTTTTTTAAAGCAATATAATATTCATTCATTCATCATTCATTCATTCATCTGTTCATATAGGAAGTACTTTTACGGGCTCAAGCATTTGAGTTTACACTGAGTATTTTACAGGCTCATTTGAATTTACCTTTATTTAAAGGCAATTAAAGTGAAAACCATGTTTAGATGGGTACCGGCTGGCAAAAAATAAAAGTAGAATCAAATATCTGCCGTGAAAAGGGGAATCGACCTATCGCACATGTCTGGGTTGGCCATGTTTGTTTATGTTTAGCTTATAAACAAACATGGCCAACCCAGAGATAAGCGATAGGTCGATTCCCCTTTTCACGGCAGATATGTCGTGCTATTGTAATAGTATTAGAACGGAAAGAAAAGAAATTTTCAAAGTCAGTGCTTCAATGCCAAAAAGTCATATTCCTCATTTCTCTAAAAATTATTGACTACCCTGGCTTTTGAAACGAAGGACTTTGTATTAGAAAATTAAAGTTATTTATTTCAATTGTTCCAACAAACCGGTCAGTAAAAGAATATACCAAAAGCACTCGAAGAATGGAGTTAAAGTTATTTTGTTATATTGTTAGTTTTTCCTATTTTGTTAAACTTTTGGATCACCTAAATTGTTGTTAATGAAAATTATTTGGTTAAATTGTTCGGAGGAATTTTAAAAATATTCGCTCGAAATCGAGGACCATCTGTAAAACGCCAATCTTTTAAAGAATAGCTTTTGCAAGTAAAAAATAGATATATTGAATGAATATATTTAATGAAAAATTTATTAATCCATTTTTTTAAAAGATTGGCGTTTTACAGATGGTCCTCGATTTCGAGCAAAAATTTTAAAATTTCTCCGAACAATTTAACCAAATAATTTTCTTTAAAAGCCATGGTAGTCAATAATTTTTAGAGTAATGAGGAATATGACTTTTTGGCATTGAAGCCAAAATATTACTTTGAAGTATTTTGATTTTAAACGAGAAAAAGTTTTACGAGAAAAGTTAAACGAGAAAAAGGAAAATCTCCTTCGAAAGTTCCAAAAAGGAGTCGAAGAACTGTATCCTCCTCGATTTAGCACCCACAACGTGCACCAACTCGAACATCTTGCCGACGGCGTCCGAAACTTCGGCCACTTGGCAGAATGGTGGGCGTTCCCGTTTGAATCCTTCAATTCCTTCATTGCAAAAGGTTTTCACGGGACCAAGAATTTCAGCGCTGAAATCTCCAATCGGGTCAACATTATTCAAAAATACATCCCTTTAGGGCAGTCTCCACTTGATAACATTCACTGCACTCGCGTTGTCCGCCTTCGCGATTAACGTAATCACACCGGAAGTACTTTGCAGATTTTACTCCCGTAAACATTTTTGGCATATAAAAAATACCGTATATTTCATTTAGTATACAAGTCTGGTTGATCCAGGATTTATTTTGGAAGAGATTTAGTATCTTCCCCATGCCCAAATTAAAACTTTTCTTTCTAAATCCGTAAAAACATCTTGCAAATCGCCATCTTTAATGTTTGCAAACAAAAAAAAAGCAGAAGATAATCAAAAAAATCGTAGACGAAAGATAAAAAAAACTTCCGGTGCGAACACGCTAATCGCGAAGGCGGATAACGCGAATGCGGCGAACGTTATTAAGTGGAGACTGCCCTTTTGCAATGTCGCGCCTCCGCTGCAGAAACGGCAAAGCAGCCTTTTTGTTTCCTAGAAAAAGATATAGTATCAAACCCTTTCAACGAAGAAGTAAAAATCGAAGTGAAACAAAAAGTGAAACGTTTGTTAAAAAATTTTCTTAAAAGTTAACTTTTATGGGAGTATTCAAAAATTAACTTTTAAGACAATTTTTTAACAAACTGATAACAAAAGTCCTTAATACGCTTTGCTTTGCACTCTTTAAGGGGTTTGTAATTTGTTGATTTTTGGAACTCGTCAATTTCTTGTACGGTTGGGACGCCTTTATACTCCTCATTATTATAAAAATAATTGACGACCGTGGCTTTTGAATTTGGCGTCCACTTAATTTTTTGACGCCACTGGTTTTCTCTCTAAAACTGAAACCTTCTTCTTCTTCGGCGTTCTATATTCCGAGTCCGATTCTGAATATGAACCCAAAGGTGATGGCTTTCTTTTTCGGCCCGTAGTTAAATCTCCTGTAGTTAAATCTTGTCCGTTTTTTAACTGTTCGACTGATCCTTCATCATCTCCCTCATTAGTCTTTTCTTCTTCTTCATTTCCTGGAAACAACGCCGACTCATCCACATTTTCACCGTCTGGAAACAAAAAATGTAAACTTGTGATCCATGATTAAATTATGGATAAATCAATTCAAACTTCAAATGTAAACTTACCAAAGATAAATTATTTTAATTTACACCTTTTTTTATGTTTTACCTTCTTCTTTGGCAGAAATTCTAATATAAATTGTTCGTTCGACAAAAAGTGTTACTACTTTGCTTTCGTGCGGCTCCTAAAAGTAAGCAAACCTTTTAAAAAATTCAGCCTGGGGAAATAGAGTTAACTATATTACCTACCATCTTTATAACAAATTGGTCATTTCCACCTTCCCTCGTCGCAGAAAATACATCCCCAAAGCCACCTCGACCAATGAGACTACCGATTTTCCATATTTTTTTATCGTTGTCTGTCAACTTGTCACTTGATTTTTTTGACGTCGTTTATTTAGCTGTGCTCCCAAAAACCTGAAAATTTTGAAATTGCGGTAAAGAACGAAAAATAAACGATTTTATTTTTATGTAAAAATGGTTGTTTTCTATTCGAATTTTTATGCAGATTACGAAAATGAAGTTAGAATTTATTTATGACAAACAATTACGGTACTAGAGGACAAAAATATGAAGATTTTCGCAAAAAAGTGTGGCAATTCCTAAAATTTTTCTTATCCATTTTTCCTAAAAAAGTAAGTCCTAACCCATTTTTCCCAAAAAATAAATTCCTAATCCATTTTTCCTAAAAAAGAAAAACAAAAGAATTCCTAATCTATTTTTTTCTAAAAACTTTTGTTCCTAAAATTGTTTTCCAAACTTTTTTTTTTCAAATTTTTAATTTTCTTAAATTTTTTTAATCCCTAAAATTAAATTTTCTAAAATCCCTTTAGAGATTTAAAAAGTTAAGAAAAATATTCATTTTAGGAAATTTTATTTTAGGAATCAAAAAATTTTTGGAAAATTGAAAATTAGGAAAAAAATGGTTAGGAAAAAAATTTTAGGAACCAAACTTTTTAGGAAAAATGGATTTGGAATTTATTTTTTTAGGAAAACTGGTCGGGAACGATTCTGGTTACAGCGTATTTTGCTAATACACACACACACACACATATGGCTTTTACAGGGCCTGGAGCCCTATCGCCGCGCTATAAACTTTCTTCCAATCAGGCCTCTCCTGGCAGGCATCTCGCCAGTCGGGCACTCCCAACCTTCTCGCATCTGCCGCCACGTTATCTTCCCACCTGATCCGTGGTCTACCTTGAGGTCTGGGACTCGTTGGTCTGCCCTCCAGGACCTGCCGGATATATCAATTTTGCTAATTGTTTTACTTATTTTCATCGGCACCGTATGAGATATATAACTTTTTAACGATATTTTTTTGATCTGCATAAAAATCCGAATGGGGAACGACCATTTCGACAAGAAAATAAAATTTTGGATCCTTGTGAACGCGCCAGTAAAGCACACTCCGTTCCAGAAACGTTTCAAAACGCTTAGGAAACGTGTCGATGGTGTCAGAAACGCTTCGAAACGTTTCTGGAACGGAGTGTGCTTTGCGGCGATTGAATACGTCTAAAAAATCTGAAAATAATCTTTGGGAATCTTTTTTCGGGTACTGTAAAAGAATTTAAAGGTGCGTTCATCGAAATTCAAAAATTCCTAAAATAAGGGCCACCCTCCTAGTAAAGGCGTGATTCTTGCTTCTTATAAATACTTTTGTCTTTAGTCGTTGAGAACATTTTAGGCCTCCCCTCCCCGGAAAAAATTCCTGGGTAAGCAAGTGGTAATTCGTCCAACACCCAGGTTAAATCTTTAGGGAACCAAGCTGCAAGCGAGGGCTGCTGTAGTAGAAAAAAAGACATTACACAAACACAAATTTTCACTAAGAACAACTAGACTGTGATCTGTGCAATTGAGAACAACTGAACAGATGGCAGCCGCCTAACTCTGCCATTCTCCCACAGCCTTTCCACTGACTCCACATCACTGTCAAGCTGAACCAAATTTTTTCTGCTCTTTTTCCGCCTCTGAAAATCGTACGTAAATGACATCAAAAACAGAAATAGTCTTCAAAACAAAAGTGACCCTCTTTTTTTTTCTCTCTTTACTATACGACACTGATTTTCAAGTGAAATACATTCGCCTGCAAAAAAAAAAAAAAAAAAAAAAAAAAAATCTGCATTCAGGGATAAGGAAAAAAAAAGTACGATTTAAATACAAAGAGATGACATAATTTAGAAAAAAAAAGGAAGAGAAAAAAAAAAAAAAAGATCGGTGACACGGCATGAAACCTCTCTACATGAGCCTTTCTGAAGATTCTTTAAGTGGAAGGTGAACAAAAGGAACACGTTTTTTACCTCCTTTTCTCGGGCATTCTTAACTTTTTCTTTTTTTCAATCGTGCTTTGCAACGGAAGAATATTTGCATTTTTTTCAAGTAGGACAAAAATATATTGAAAAAAAAAAAAAAAAAAAAAAAAAGGGAGAAAGAAGATCCTTTCGATGACATGAAATCCATAAAACGGAAAATGATTTACATGGCACAGATGCACTGATCGTTTACCCTTCCCTTACAGTAGAACAGGATGAAGGAAAAGCAAAATACGATTATAATTGCCGTTAACTTGATCGCATTTTTATAATATTATTAAACACTAAGGACTGGATATACAGATTTTTTAATTTTTTTCCCGGCCGAAGTCAGGCTGAACTTCCCACTGTTTTCTGTAAAAAAAGGGTTAAACTTTACATCTTGCGGTATTTTTTATATATAAATTATGTATAATTTATATATAAATTATATATAATTTATATATAAGTTATTTATAAATAATTTTTATAAATTTATATATAAATTATACATAATTTATGTATAAAAAATACCACAAGATGTAAAGTTTAACCAAAAAAGTTTCCTAAACCTACTTGTCTTAAAGGTAATTTTTTCCTAAGTTATTTTTTCTAAAACTTAATTTTCTAAAAATTGTTTTTCTAAAATACTTTTCTTAAACCAGTTTTCTTTTAAAAATTACATAACAAAAATTTACTTTTCCAGTGTTTTTATAAATTTTAAGAAACAAAATCTAATGAAGCTGACAGTCATGATATTTTTGAAATGTTTTGCTAAATTTTTTTCATTTATGAAAAAAAAAAAAAAAAAAAAAAAAAAGGCTTATCAATGAACCATAGATCGATAGAACCAGAACCCATCAAATTTTCTTTGTCCTCTTTCGAAATTAAAGTAGTTCCATTTTTAACTAGTAGCAACACATAGCAATTAGGATTAAATGATTAAAATGAAAATGAAATGATTTTTCCAGTTGGGATAGTTCATAAAGAATGATACAAGTGTTACGTAAGCACTTAGCAGGGGAGGGAGAGTATTCCATGTCTTACCTAAAATTTAAAATTTTAAAAATTTGCCATTAAAAAAATATTTGCTGCATTACTATTTTAACTTATTGTTAACTAACATTATTATTAACTTACTTCGTCGGTTTCTTCGACATACTTTAAGTATTTCTGTTCAGTTTCAAGTTCAGGTGTTGCTTCCCGTTCCTCCTCATCTGCACTTTCCGGCATTTCCATTTCACCGTTCTCGCTAGGAGAATTTTCAAAGTTCGATTTTTTTTTTCTTCTAATTCTTTCAAAAAATCAACAATTTTCACACTACGTCTTAAATTGGCTGACGTGTCTAAAAAAAAAAGAATACAGATTGTCATTGCGCGTTGTAAAGGAGCAATATGAAAAAGAATGTTTATGTTTACCTTTCGAAGAAGCATTTGCATATTGCGCCTTTACAACGCGCAACGACGAGATGTAAATTAAGATAAAATCTTCCGATAATATTATAATAATTTAATTACCCGCCATGTTTTGGTTTTCATTGAGCAAATCCTGTCTTTCTTTCACTGCAGAAGACAATCTCGCTTTCAAATCCTTGTTTTTGTTTTCAATTCGTTGTTCTCAGTTTTCAAATCGTTGTCCCCTCATCTCCGTTTTCTGAGTCTTCTTGCTCATCGGTTTGTCCGGTTTGTGTTCCGGTTTACCGGCTTGTCTTCTTTTATGCAGTCAGGAACAATCCTGTCCTTTTTTATCCACTCGTCATATCTGAAATGTTTCGAAATTTAATAAAAATTTGATTTAAAAATTTATGTAAATCGGTTGAAGTACACAGTAAAAAATTTTATGTCAAAATCAACATAAATCAACATAAGCAGGTCCACATAATTTTTATGTTGTTTTTGTTTTATGTTTGCCTTATGGGAGAAACAACATAAACAATTTATGTGGACCTCTTAGAACATATTTACATATTATTTTTTACTGTGTAGTTTACGAGTCCCCTTGCGTAGTAAATAAGCATCTTTTCGGACTTAAAAAAATGCATTTATTTCCTTCCAAAATTTAATATCAGTTCACAAGTACAAGCGCATGAGACCATCAAAGACATTACATGATCAATTTTTCAAACCTATAGCTAAAAATATTTTTAAAATCGAAATTAAAGTAAGAAAAGTTGTTCGTTTGATACAATTTTAAAAAATGATATTAACTTTCGAAAAATAATTTTTTTCTGTAAAATTAATAATTTTAGTTGGAAATCAACTTCGAAATGAGTCAATATGTATTAAAATAAAGGTTGATGCATAGTTTTACCCATTACAGTTTTTTAAACGTTAAAATTAATTAATTAAAAAAAGTAAAAAATCAAGGGAAGAGGCGGCAACATCATACAAAGAAAGAGATCTTGGTTAAACTTTTTTTAAATTATGGCGTGCGATTGTTTACAAACTATTTTTTTACAGTTTATTATAGGGCGCAATTTCACGCCAAACATGTTAGGCAAACATGTTTGGCGTGAAATTGCGCCCATAGAAGTTGATAGGAGTACATAAATATTAATGCCCCCAGGGATTATAAAAATCGTGTGATATCTAGATCGAAATTAAAAAGGGTGGCTTTAGCCCACAAGAATTTTCAGGCCAATAAATTATTTAAGTTAGATGTCAAAAAAAATGAAACTGAAAACGAAAACGAATCTGAGGTTAACGAAAGAGCGGGAACATATAAAATATAAAAAAAGATTATGAACAATTAATTCGTATTTGGGAGAACAAATGTGGTGTGATTGCAATCTACCTTTATCGTTTCGGTTTATCACTAAAGAAAAGAGGCGAGGGTTAGCATCTCTGACTTTTATTCGCTGCTTTAATTGCTTGAACGAAGTCCCTGTTCACACCTCCCAAAATCGGAGAATGCCGAAGACTCTGTTTCACTTTATTGCTTGAACTATAAAGCAGCGATTGGAAATTAAAATTAAGAAAATATTACCCATTAAATTATTTTACTCCATTTTACCCATTTATCACCATCACCATTTAGAGGGTGTGCGATTTAAAATTCGAAAATTCGCAAAATAAGGGACACCCTAATGGATGTCCTGTGGATATCTAATGGACAATTCATAGGATTTCCAATGGATTGAAAATGCTATCTGGGCAATATGCATATTGCAAACCGATCCTCCGGAAACAGAAATCGAAAAATTTCGGAGAAGAAACAGCACTAAAAAGTTTTTTAAAAGGAGCTACAACAATCGTAGACCAGGTTACTGTATCAGACAAAGAAGAAAAATAATTGAAAACTTGTAGAAAGCTGCAGATTTACCCTCCGCGAACCGTTTCCTCATTTGGATTCAAAACATTTTCCACGGATAATTTTCTTTGGTTTTTTCATCTCTCAATTCCATCTGTCATCATCCTCCATAAGCTAAATATCGTAAAAATGTATCGCGGAAAATTTCATACCATCCAGATCACGTCTCCCGCGAACACACTTATTAATCCACTCGGAGGTCAGAGCCGGCCATATTAATAAAACAAAAGAGGAGCGAGGAAACGTAAAATAAAAAAGAAAAGGAAAAAAAAAAAATGATTTAGTGCTAGGCAATAATAATTCTCTAAATCATATCTTTAGTGGTGGCGAGTGGCAGAATCGGATTTTGATTCCCCCCTCTTTTTTTTTTTTTTTTTTTTTTTTTCTTCTTGTTCTTCTGCAATGAATCTTTTTATCCGAAAACCATTTATTATATTTTTAGCAAAATATATCAAATCCAAATAATTTTTTTTTTTGGAATCACAAGGATATGCTTTTTAAAAAAAAATGAAATTCACTTTGCAAAAAAATTGTATAATTTTATTCGTGGACCGAAAAATTTATTTTTGCGTAATTGAAAATTAGCAAAATGCTTTCAGTATTTTCCCCAGACTCCCTGTTTTTAATTAAAAACTAAGGTTTTCTTTGAGGGAAACAAAATATGTTTCACGGGGTAAAGAAAAAAAAAATTATATCCTCGAAACCGCGATTTTCCGTAGATTCATTTAATTGTTTTTTTTTTTTTTTTTTAACACGAATCTCATTTATTTCTCATAAAGGGCCAAATATGGATCCCCCCCCTCCTTTCCTAGGCGTTAACTATGAAAAACAACTTGACTGACAATTTAATCCGTGCAATTAATCGAAATGATGCGATAAGATCAGGTTGAAAATACGTCATTTGCACGCCATTTTGTAAGTCCTATTAATTTATTCATGATGGTTTTGGAAGCTTTCGGAACGGGGAAAAAAAAAATTTCCCGAATTTTTCTAATGAGAGAGAAAGAAAAGAAAAACATGATTTTTTTTTTCTTTTATATTTTCAGGAAAAATAAAAAAAAATAAATTTTCTGCTTTTTAATCTACATATTAATTTGGTTTAAATTGCAGATTCATTACGATTTCATTCCGTACACTTTTCTTTATTTATTTATTTATTTTTTTTTTTTTTTTGCTTTTTTTTCCGAGTTGAAAGAAAAGCTTTCATTTTAATTTAAAGTTTAATTCTGCATGAGGAGCATTGATCATTATAGGGTGGGCCGAAAAAAGCGAATTTTTGAATTTGAAAACGCCTGATATGGGAATCGATGCCTTTTTATAACACTATTAACCCCAATTTTTTTCAGATTTTTTGAAGGTCATCTTGAGGTCGCGCAATGACCTTGAAGTTTTTGAAAAGCCCATATAAGGGCAAAAAATAAGAATTTTTTTTTTGCTGAAAAAAGTATCGCTTCCTATCGGAAATTTTGTGTAGATTACGAATATGAAGTCCAAAATTCATTTTTCTGTACAGTTTTTAAGGTAAAAGAAAAAGCAGCCTAAAGCATTTTCAGTGTATAAAAAATAGGCGTAAAGCTCAAAAACCGAACTCTTAAAATGATTTTGGACTTCATATTCGTAATCTACGCAAAATTTCCGATAGGAAGCGATACTTTTTTCAGCAAAAAAAAATCCTTATTTTTTGCCCTTATATGGGCTTTTGAAAAACTTCAAGGTCATTGCGCGACCTCAAGATGACCTTCAAAAAATCTGAAAAAAATTGGGGTTAAAAGTATTATAAAAAGGCATCGATTCCCATATCAGGCGTTTTCAAATTCAAAAATTCGCTTTTTTCGGCCCACCCTATATGATCAATGATCACGTATCAAAAAAGCGTTTTAAATGCAATGGACCGAGATTAATCAGATGCTTAGAACAATGGAAAGGGACTGGGAAAACTTTCGTTAATTCTGGGAAAGGGAGAAAGGAAGAGGAGAAAGTGTTTCGAAACATTTTGAAACATGAAATAGCAATCTTTTAAAAAGAAAGATTGGAAAAAAAACTATTTTTACGAGACAGTTACAATTTAGTCAGACAGGGAAATGCGATGAGAAAAGAAACACAGACGACAGCTACGTAAATGAAGATTGAAGAAAGTACCAAAACGTTTCTTTTTTCCGTTATCGTGAAAATAATTTTTTTTTTTGCATTAAAATTGATGCCTTATTATACAGGGTGTGACAATAATTGTTCCTTCGGTTGGGAGTACGCAAACATTCCTACTTCTTATTCCTGTGTCGCACCTCTGCCCAGGCGTAGGCGAAGTGGGTTGAAGTGCCTTCCCTTTTAATGATAATTAAAGCCGAAATTTCAAGCTAAAACATGTTGAACTAACATTTTGAGACAACATCCTGTTTAAGTTGTCTCAGCGTTAGAAACATGTTGCAACATATTACTTAACATGTTTAAGCGTAAAAACATTTTAACTGAGAAATGAAGATTGAAAAACAAAAATTTGTAAATGTCACGCAACATGTTGACAACATGTTTCTAAGGCCGGAATTTAACGTTAAAGCATTTTGTAGTAACTAGTAATTGTAACATGCTGCTCAACATGTTGCAGCATTTTAAATATGTTACAGCATGAAACATGTGCCAACATGTTGCACAGCATTTTTTAAAGCTTCAACATGTTGCACAACATTTTATAAGTTTCAACATGTTAACATGTTGCACAACATTTTTTTAAGCTTTAACATGTTGACAACATGTTGCTAAAAATTTTGCACCATAGAAAAATGTTACAAGTAACATGTAACTGTTACGTTTTGCAGCATGTTGCTGAATATTTTACATGTTGCTGAAGTTTTTACAGCATTGAAAGATGTTGGCCAAATTTTTTTAATTTTTTTTTACGCTTCAACATATCGACAACATGTTTCAAAGGCGAAATTTCACGTTAAAATAGTTTGCAGTAACATGAAACTAACATGTAACTGTTACATGTTGGCAACATTTTTTTACGCTTAGCATGTTAGCAACATATTTCTAATGCTCCAACTTATTGAGCAACATGTTATAGTTTCATGTTACTATGAAATGTTTTATCGTGAAATCCCGGCCTTTACGCTTTAACATGTTGTCATCATGTTAAAGCGTGAAAAAATGTTCCGCAACATGTTATACTTACATGTTACAGCTTCATGTTACTGCAAACTGTTTTAACGGGAAATTTTGCCTTTGAAACATGTTTTCAACATATTTAGGCGTTGTCAACATGTTTCCAACATTTCTATGCTGCTTGAGCAAAATGTTTTAATGTGAAATTCCGGCTTTAAAAACATGTTGTGAACATGTTAAAGCGTTACAAAATGTTGTTAACATGTTACAGTTACATGTTAGTTTAATGTTACTGCAAACTGTTTTAACGTGAAATTTCGCCTTTGAAACATGTTTCCAACATGTTAAAACGTAAAAAAATGTTAGAAAAATGTTGTTGAAACTTTTGCAACATGTTTGCAACATGTTATCAATTCCGGCCGTGACATTTACAACATGTTGAAGCATAAAAAAATGTTAAAGAAATGTTGCCAACACTATTGTAGGCTGTAAAATGTTCAGCAACATGTTACAGTTACATGTTACTTGTAACATTTTTCTATGCTGCAAAAGTTTCAGCAACATGTTGAAGCTTAAAAAAATGTTTGCAACATGTTGCCACATCTTTCATGCTGTAACATATTTCTAATGCTGCAACATGTTGAACAACAAGTTACCATTAAATGCTACTGCAAAATGATTAAACGTGAAATCTGACCTTAGAAACATGTTATCAACATGTTGCGTGACATTTACAATTTTTTGTTTTTCATTTCTCAGTCAAAATGTTTTTACGCTTCAAGATGTTGAATAACATGTTGGCAGCATATTTCCAACGCTGCAACAAATTGAACAACATTTTGTCTCAACTTGTTAATGCAACATGTTTTGGCTTGAGATTTCGGCCTAAGAAATACGGCAAAACAATAAAATAAATCGACTTGCTACGTGCCCGAAAAGGAAGTCCTTGTTCGGGCGCCAGCTGCTACAGAATCTATGATTCATTTATTGGTGACTTAGACTTTTTAAAATAATTCGAACTTTATGAAGCTTCTAATAATTATATGAAACATGATATGATACCGAATCAATCGAATAATGGAAAATGATTAAACGTGATTGCGATTTATAAAAAAAAAATTACGATTCACACTTGAATCCATTAGTTTCCTAGGGAGCAAGTCTTCCGATTAAACAAGTTGGAATCGATTCAAATATTTCCATAATAAAAAAATAAAAGGAATTTATAAGGATTTGGCAACGGCGAAATTGCAACAGACCTTGCACGTGAAAGTGTACATACAACAGTTCTTTCGGTCAAAAATTTACTCTCGATTAATTTCAAATTATGCGACGATCGTAAAAAAATAATAATGCTAACCGATGCAACTAAAGCGGCGTTTTACCTTCCTTCCCCGGGTCCCCCTCCCCCCTCCATTTTGGAAATGATGACGTCATAAAAAGCATTAAATTATTCATTTGTAAAATGTTTCAATACCCTGTGGTAATAAAGGGTTGGTTCAACGCTTGGATGTTATTGTGAGCCTCTGTCTTCTTAGGGTGTTCGTGAAAAGTGCTTTTGCGGTTTCGTTTAAAATGACTTAGCATTTCCGCTTTCTGCAAATATGCGACATAAGTCACAGAGGAGGAGGAGCAGGGAAATTTTCCCCAGCACTTGCCGTAATCTCATGCCTTTTAATTAGTGAAATTTGTCTCTTCAAATTATTAAAATTAAATTATAAAATTAAACATTGTTTAATTTGTATCTTATTATTTTGAGTTTTTCAAGTTCGGTTGAGGATTATTCCTCTGCTAATAAGATTTGCGATTGTAAAAGCTCTATTAATTCTTATCTTCGTTAATTCTTTTGAAACTGGGAAATATTTAATCTTCTCGTTCGTCTTTTTTTTTAACTTTTCAAGCTCCAGGAATTGAGTGTTCAAGGTTTTTTTTTTTTCTTTCCGCTTGTAATAATGCGTGGAGCTTGGCATTATGGAAAGGGAATGGAATTTAACTCTCTACGGTATTGGGTTGGACTTTGCTTTGAAAAAAAAAAAAAATTCGAGCAACAATAGCTTTTCCCTTTGGAATTGCGGGTTAATGGTGTAGTTTCAATTCCGTGGGCGTTATTCAGTGAACGAAACCTGGAAATCTGCATCCTTTCATCGCTTTGTATGCAATTTAATGATATCGTATACTCAAAAGTGAAGTATTACAATGGAATGAGGAAATCGAATTATACGGAAAAAGATAAGCTGCATGGAGGGTACGTGCACTGAGAAAAATGCTACCGGTAAGTTTACCGTATTACCGTCGACACCAACGGTAAGTTATAGTTAAAAAATGATGAGCCTCGGTATTACCGTTAACTTTTTCCGCTTTATATTGCACTTCAACTACAGTGGTTATTACCATCTTATTTGTTTATTATTAATAAACCATTACATTCTCTTTTTTCCTTTTGAACAGTATTACCGATAACCACAGTTTAGTTTTGAATTGGTTGTTTTTCCGTAAATGATTCGGATAGTGAATCTCCGCCTCCGGAATCGTCACTTGAGACAACTTGAAAATGAATTGGTTTCAATGGGTTCCAAAATCCTGAAAGTAACTGAGGGACCCTAGCAAAACCCCGACATTAGATATCGGGGTTTTGAATGTCGGGGTTTTGCTTTTTGCCTTTTATTATACTTTATTTTTTATTTATTTTAATTTATTTTTAATTTTTTTAATTTTTTGAAATGTCGGGGTTTTGAAATTTAATAGCACTTATATAGAAGGTAATAGAACTAGTAAGAATTAAAATATAGAAAATTTTCTGAGCAACAAATTGCAATAGAAATTCTTATAGAGATTTTCCAAACTCCTCCTCCATATATAAAAAATTGTAAGAATTTCGAGAACCTTTTCCCCCTTCCGGTCTTACGAAATACTAAAACACCTCCTATGGGGAGCTTTGTCCTATACTGCACTCGGTCTGTGGAATTTCCGTCGGTCTCTTCCGGTCTGTGTGGTCTTGACTTTCTGCTGAAAGCTCCTAGAACTTCTCAGTTCTCTAGAGCTTTCAGGGAAATGTTCATTTCATAAAAGCTCATAGACTCTGAAGTCAGGAGGACCTATTGTCCCCTGAAAATTTCATCAAAATCGGTCGGGAAGGGGCCGTACGTGTCGGGCATCGATTATTTTCCTTAGCGTTTTAATATATAGGCATGGGCGGATCTAGGGGGGGGGCTGGGGGGTGCTAGCCTCCCCTAGAATTTTGAAAAATGTAGCCTGAATGATATCAACCCCCCCCCCCCCCCGCAGAAAAACGTTTTCCCTATTCTGAGCCCCCTTAGGAAAAAATCCTAGATCCGCCCATGTATATGGACTTAACTGCTGATTTCAAAAACCCGTCATTTAAAATATTTTTAAAAATAAAAAATAAATTAAATAAATTAAAAATAAAATACAATAAAAGTCAAAAATCAAAACCCCGTCATTCAAAACCCCGATTTTCAATGTCGGGGTTTTGAATGTCGGGGTTTTGATATATATTAGGGTATATATATCAAAATATAGACCCCGTACGTATATATATATTATATATATTATATATATTATTTAGTGGTATATATTAGGGTATATATTGATATATATTAGAACTGATATATATTAGGGTGTCCCTTATTTTGCGAACTTTTTAATTTCGAAGAACGCACCCCCTTATTTTTTTATAGTAAGGGAGAGAAGGTTACCTGAATTTTTTCAGATTTTTTGAAAGTCATTTGGCCGTGCCTATGGACCCCCCGTTTTAACCATATAACTTAAATAGGGTCAAGTTCCACTGGTCGGGTCCTTGCATTTCCCGTTTTCTAAAATTAACGAAAATATTGTCCCTTACGTATTTTGATCTGAGGAACTGAAATCTGCAATCGAAATTTCAATAGCTTTTACCGATTTTGATTTATTCAAGTGCTAATTTTTTGGCCAAAATTTTGCTCAAATAAACTTTAATTTAATTCTTAAAAAATTTTAAAGTTGATATCCTGGTCCTATAATACATTTTTTCTGAGAAATTTTCGACACTGAATCGAGAACTGAGAGCAAAAATCTTCTAATGCTTACTATTTTCGAAAAAATAATAATTTTTATGAAAATTAAAGAAAAATATTCAAATTTTTTGATTTTTGGTTTATATTATAAAAACAAAAGTAGATAGACGATTTTAAGTGCTCTTAGGTGATTCAGTGTCGAAAAATGCTCAGAAAAGATGTATTATAGGACCAGGATATCAATTTTAAAATTTTTTAAGAATTAAAGTTTACCTGAGCAAAATTTTGGCCAAAAAATTAGCACTTGAATAAATCAAAATCGGTAAAAGCTATTAAAATTTCGATTGCAGATTTCAGTTCCTCAGATCAAAATACGTAAGGAACAATATTTTCGTTAATTTTAGAAAACGGGAAATGCAAGGACCCGACCAGTGGAACTTGACCCTATTTAAGTTATATGGTTAAAACGGGGGGTCCATAGGCACGGCCAAATGACTTTCAAAAAATCTGAAAAAATTCAGGTAACCTTCTCTCCCTTACTATAAAAAAATAAGGGGGTGCGTTCTTCGAAATTCCAAAGTTCGCAAAATAAGGGACACCCTAATATATATCCTCAATTACCGCCCAATCGCAATCCTTATCCTTATCTTCCTTATCCTTATTTTTATCAAGCCAAATTTTAGTTTCATTTAAGAAATCCAGAATTGCGTCGATATACCATCTTATATGTTTATTATTTGTTTGATTTTAAAGGGTAGTGCCGATTTTACTGTAATGTATCACGGTTTTTACTGTACTAAAGTAATTTTTACTTTAATAAAAATCTTTGAAAGGTGTATAATTTTTACTTTTAAATTTGGTATTTTTGACAGTAGTTATAGTTTCATTTACTATAATTACGTCAAATCTACTTAATCCTTCTAAAGTAAATTTACCGGTGTTACCGACGCCATCATTTTTCTCAGTGTGGTCTCCGGATGTATGACGTATAGTCTAAGGAGGTTTATTTGCATCAGCAAAAGGTATATACATCGAAAATTGGGAATGTTTGTTCCCTATAGGGCTGCAAGACGTAAGTACTGCACTGCTGACGTCTTGGCTCGTTTGGGAAAGGAGTTGAAAGTGTTCTACGAGATCAAGCATCGGAAGCTCGATTATTTCGGCCACGTAATGCGAAATGAAAATTACCTCCCCCTTCAGCTTGTGATGGAGGGAAAGATCGAGGGCAAGCGCGGTAAATGTCGTTGGAAAACCTCGTGGTTCAAAAATCTCAGGGTTGCATCGAAAAATGTCGGTGTTGTGGGAAAAGTGGAGAATCGTATTCCGTTTCCACGTTTGTTGTTCCTTTACTGCTTTTCCTGGTTTCAATGGACTCACACGGATAAAACACACGGATAAAACACAATGAGTAATTATTACTAATGTTAATGGTAGATGTATAATTAATTATTAATAGGTGAGGGTATATTTACTACTACTTAGTACTATGGAACCATTATGGTAAAAATTACTAATAATACACGGCGAAACAATCTTTATGGCGGTGTTTCCTATGTTTACCTTAATAAAATCACACATCAAAAACTGTTCCACCGTGTATGTATAATATTTACCCTCACCTATTAGTAATTAATTATGCATCTACCATTAATATTAGTAATAATTACTAATAGTGTTTTATCCGTACACAAGAGTGATCTGAAGACTCCGTAACATTTCCTTTCACGAGAAAAACTTTCTTCGCCTTTACAGTAATTTTGCTTAGTCGTAATCCAAACTGCATTCTCTGATGTTGCTTCCTTTGAATTGAGGACCACACATCTCTCTTTTTGACATCTTCAACTGCAGGAAGAGTTTTAAAATTGCTTCTGATTTTCCTGAGATGAAGTAGGATGCGTATTGGAAATGGGATCATTAACCAGAAATGGAATTGCTTTCTCCTTAAGTTTTCCCTTAACTCCACATATGTGTAAGTACATATGAAAACCTCCCACTTGTACAATCCGGATAGTTTGTTTTGATTCGAAAGCTTATTTGTTTACAAAAGGTTTAAAAAGCAAAACATACTATCTGGAATGTATAAGTGGGAGGTTTTCATATGCACGTACACATATGGTATCGCTGACACTAAATTGATTTGAACAAGTTCTGTATGACGAATTATATAAATTTTTTTCTTGGGAAATTTTTCGGGCACGATTTTACCCAAAGCAGACACTGCTCTTCATTTTTTGGGAATCTAAAAAATTAGCTCTAATTTTTTTTTTTTTTTTTTTTTTTTTTTTTAGAATTATGACAACCTATTGCAGAACATACTTTCCGCTAGGCATGACTCAGTGTTATTTGAAAAAAAAAAAAGCAGTTATTTTTTATTCGAAATTTAGCGCAGATCCCGAATTTGAACTCTATTTTTTAAATCTGGGCCGGATTTCGAGCTGGAGCCAAAAATTGAGCCAAAAATCAGAACTTATCTTGATTTGCCTCTTTACGCGGATTTGTTGCTCATTTTTTGGCTTTTGCACGAAAATCGGATTAGATTTTAAAAATGGAGTTCAGGTTTGTGATCTGCGCAAAATTTCTGATAGGAAATAACAGGCTTGTTTACAATTAATCACTTTAGTTTAACAAAATGAGGTTAAGGAGAAAAAGAATTAAATTAATTTAAAATTCCTAATTAACGGCATAAATGAAAATACTTTTATTTAAACGAAACTGTGATAAATTAAATTAATGGTATATTAAATGCACTGATGATGGCGAATAGCCGAAACAACTGATGTATGCAATTGAATTGCTATTTTAAAGAAATAAATTTTAAAATTAGACAAATTGGAGAATTTATTTACTCATAGAATTTACATTTTGTCTGCGCTCAAAAAAGTCACAGTCACCAGGAAATAACAGCTTTTTCTAGAAAAAAAAAAAAAATTATCGACTTTTTCAACCGTATGGGAATTTTTCGACTTTATAGCGCACGTTGGGGCGGTTTCTCTTCGAGTAAAAAATCTGAAAAAAATTAGGGTTCATATGTGCCATAGAGAGAACTGATTCGAAAATTCGAAAAATAAGGGACACCCTAAGACATGCTTCTCCCATTGGTACCAAAAAAGTTTAGACCATATTGGATCATTACCAATCACCAGCAATCGGAACCGCTATTCTTTAACTCTAAATTCGACTCGACTCAAAAATCAATCTGCTTGATTCGAAGTTGAGAACTCTTGAGATCAACTCGCCTTGATTACCAGTTACGAGTATGAAAAATAGCAAGATTCCTAATTGTTGTCACTATTTCGACTGATTTTGCTCCTAGATATTGTTTCTCATATCGTCGTTGCGAGTTGTAAAGGAGCAATATGAAAAAGAATGTTTATGTTTACCTTTCGAAGAAGCATTTGCATATTGCTCCTTTACAATGCGCAACGACGCTATGTTGTTATTACCTGTGGAAAATTTTTAGAAGAGCTATTCAAATACGACGCCATCATTTTTTGACATCTTTGCACCCCTCACTGATCCCCGCTCTCCCTCGCCATTAAAAAAAAAAAAATTAGGCTTTTCTTATGAACATTTAACATTGAAATTAACGTCATCACTTGGGTGACCCCTCCCCCTCTCCTTTAAAATGATGACGTCATATTTTAATGACCCCAGGACGGAATATTCAACGAATTCTTTGCACTCTAGTTTCTTAGACGCTAAATTGATGACCTGTAAAAACGCAAAATTTAACAATCCCTCTTGGAGCTTAGTTACCGAAGAATCGTCCGGAATGAATAGTTGATACGTGAAATTCAGTTATTGGACCACTCCTTCTTCCCCCGCAACAAAACGCGTCATGAAATAAATACTGTATGAAACCAGCGTTTCCGTTAGTTTTAAACAGTTCCGACTTTGTGGAATGTGAAATTAAAATATAGATTTTAATTAATAAATAAAGTAAAATTGGAAACAAAGTACAACTTTTGTTTTAAATTTTAAGCTTTTTCGTGTCTTCGTTATTTTTTTTTCGTTTTTGTTGGATTGGAATTCTTGGGATTTGAACTTGGATCGATTCATCAGACGTCATTGATTATTTGTAGTATATTAAAACCTGACTTGTTTCGGGATCGATTGATTCCCATCATCAGAGTTCGGTTTTTTCGTTTTGTTCTTCGGTAGCACTGTTTCGATCTCTCTTTTCTCCATGTTAGAAAATATTTCCAATAACCTGTGCGAGCACGTATTTGCCCATATCCACTTAAAAGCGTTGCCTAAATAATCACATGCCTTATTATTTTACATAATTTTAATGTTGTTTTATTTTTTTTATTTCCAGGTAAGCCTTCAGCTATTTGACTTTCTGTTGGGAGTGACCTCAGGTTAGTCGCCCAAGATCTGTATAATTTTTTCCCGATGTAAGTAAGCAAAAGAAACAAATTTTAAGATACATTTTCCGATGACGAGTGCCTATTAATCCCGTGGCTAGTGGGGAACGTATGCATAATTTTTCAACTTAAGATAGTGAGAAAATTTTTTTGTTTTTCACAGCTATCACCGTTAAAATTGAAAGAGCTTACTCGATTAAAATCTGTTTATTGCTGATAAGTTGGCCATTTTTGTCTGCTTGGGAGCACAGTAGAACCTCCGGAACTTTCCATGCATTTTGCAAAAGTTGGTCTTAAACTGGAAGGTTATGGACATAGGGTAAAACGACGGAAGTTGGAATACTTTGGTCATTTTCTCGGAGGACCTAGATATGAGCTTCTGAAGACGATCATTCAGGGACATATTGAAGGAAAAAGGAGAATAGACCAATAAACCTATCGTGGCTGCGTAATTTAAGGGCTTGGACCGATTTAAGCGTCGAGGAGCTCTTCAGAATCGCCCCCGATAGAGACGAATATAAAAGTCTCATTGATGGTCTCCTACGCCTGGATACAGGTACGGCGCCATAAGAAGAAGAAGCGTTAGGGTGGCGTTTAAAAAGTCAAATTTTGATTTTCGGTCGTTCCGCCCTCTAATTTTGTTCCAGTATATAACAGATTCTTGACGGATATATCTTCCGTCAAGATATATCCGGCAGGTCCTGGAGGGCAGACCGACGAGCCCAAGACCTCAGGGTAGACCTCGGATCAGATGGGAAGATAATGTCGCGGCCGATGCGAGAAGGTTGGGAGTGCCTGACTGGCGAGATGCCTGCCAGGAGAGGCCTGATTGGAAAAAGGTCTATAATGCGGCGATAGGGCTCCAGGTCCTGTAAAAGCCTGATGTGTGTGTGTGTATATAACAGATTTAACGAGTTAAAATTTCAGCTCGATCGGTCATGTTTATGGGGTCGCTCAAGTGCTCCCCATTTTTGCCATATAATTTAATTGGGCCAAGCACCTAAACAAAATCACGCTTTTTCCGTTGTCCAAAATAAACCAGCACATTGTATTTTTAATATTTTGACCCGCTGAATTCAGATCTGAAATCAAAATTTTTATGGCCTGTACTGTTTTCGACTTATTTAGTGGCTAAAATGTAGCTAAAACGCATTTTTAGCCCAAATTGGCTAATGAATAGGTCGAAAACGGTTAGAGCTACAAAACTTTTCGGTTGCAGATTTGAATTCACGGTGTCCTAAAATTATTGCAAAACAACGTCAGTATCCTTCTTTGGTGAATTTTGTACTCTAAACGCCGCTACTTAGGTAATTTTATAAAAATTTCTATTAAAAGAAAAAAAAAAATAATGAACTCCTTAATCATGAAATAATAACTCCCACTAAAATTACGTTTTTTTTTCGCCAAAAAATAAATGTTGATAAAGCGTAGCCACTTATTTTTATTTTTTTGGTATTTAATAACACAAACTTCCGCATAATTAATTAAAAATATTCAAGCTCTATTTTATACCTTCTTCAGCTTTTTTTTTTCTTCTTCTTTAATAAAGAAAATGAAAACTTTTCTTTTTTTTTAACGAAAAAAAAAATATAGTCTTTGAATCGCTGAAGCAAATAAATAAAGTTATCAAAGTAAATCTAGCGGAAAATTTCTTAAAAAGAATCGTTACCCATTATATACGATTCCCAATGTTTACTCGGCTGTATGTGGACCGTAGGGTGGGTGGTTCTTTTAGGAGACTGACTTTTGATTTTTTTTTTAACGGATCTCACCCGTTTGATCTGGTCTTTTGAATTAGCCTTTGGCGGAAATCTTGCTTCTTCTTCTTGTTTTTTGTTTTGTAAAAAGTTTTTATTGCTCATTGTGCGTTCCACTGGTTATCGTTATGCTGTTTAAGTAGATGATCACTGCTTTGAGCAGTAGAGGGCGCAATGTTATCTTAATGGTAAAATTGAGATGTCGAGGGTGGGCTATGCAAATTGAACGGGATTACATTAAATCGATGTAGCCCACTTCTTTACTCATTGTAGGCGGGGGGGGCCCCTTACTTCTTCTCTTGCAGAGCATGATCTGATAGAATTCAGCTTCGAGATCAAAGCAAGAAAGAAGTTTTGTCGATTCCCTGAAATTTTTTAGCCGACTGCAAAGATTGCCAAGGAAACGTTTAAGAATTACGTAAGACCGCCAGGACTTCTGTGGAGTTCTGAAGATCTCATGTCAATATTAAATCTTCTGAAAAGGTAGATCCTATTTTCTCTTGCTTTGGAAGAAAATAGGGATGGATGACAAGACATTTTTCAAGAAATCGTTCAAATTTTGTTTTTGGACCTTCCGAAGGGCTGGGATTCAAAATATGGAAAACAGGAAATTCGAGAATTCAAGAAATGGTACAAGAATTTTTGAAGAAGAATCTTGGGCAAGAAATTTTGAATTTGGAATCCTCATTGTCTTATCGATCGGAACCAAAATTTGAGCTGATTTCTTGGAAAATTTCTTGTTTTCTTGTAATTCATCCTAAGAAGAGAGTCAATGGTATGCAGCACATAGCAATACAAAAATTCCATGTGCACCTTTGAGGATGTTCTGCTGCAGCAATTGGTTGATTTTCCACAGGTTCTATATCTATTACACCTTCATTTTCCTGATTAGGATTGGGGTTTCGATTAACTACTCCAGCGGAAACAGGGACGTTCTGAATATCAAAAACAACATTCATGTTTTCTGCCCTGAATTGCACCCTAATTATGAGTTGAAAAATCACCTAATTATGATCTATGTACTTGTTATCAATACTATCAACAACACCTATATAGGAGAGAGAGGGAAAGGGGTGCTACAACCTGAAACGGTTGTAGCACCCCGAGTTTTAGAACATCTCTTTTGCCATCATTGACTTATTCGTGTACGTTTTTTCTGTTTTGGGTAAAAAAAATTGTATCAGATTATATATTCTGTCATTGCCCGGCTATGATAGCCGAGTATTTAGCTTTTTTGCATGAAAAATTTTTCGTCGTAGGAGCGTAGAACGTGACTACCACAGCTGAATCCTCGAACCCAGACCAACCCCTTCCTAGATCATTCGGTTCGAAGTCGGAGACTCTATTACTGCGCTACGGGCGACCCTAAATGCAAAAAAGCCTCATACAAATCATCCACTGAAGAAAGATTTTTATTTTTAATTTTTTTTTGTTAGCGTTTTTTTTTTTTTTTTTTTTTTTTTTTGCGAAAATTAGCCACCGATTTTAATTTACATGAAAAAAGTGAAAAGACTTCATATATTAAAATTGCCTTGTTAATTGTTTTTTCAAACTTTTCCCCAGGGAGGAAGGGTAAAAAAAAAATCCGATAAAATTTTTTTCCCTTTTCCCATTAGTCCTGTGGTCCAGATTTTAAATAATATTAAAAAAAAGTAAAAAAAAAAAAAAAAAAAAAAAAAAAAAAACGTAAAATGAAAAAAAAAAAAGAAAAAAAGAAATCGGATGGATTTAGATAACCAGATGCCATCATGCGAATCTGTGTATTTAAAAGTAAACAAGATCAATATTCATTTATGCAAATTGAAGTAAACAACTGACCCGCAATCCAATTATTTTATGGTTTTTTTTTTCTAAAGAAAAAAAAAAAAAAAAAAAAGTTCCGGATAATTTGATCGGTTGATTTCGTAAGCGACGTTTTATCCCAGTTCCAAATGAATTCCCTTATTTCCTGTTTCAAACAAGTTTGCCTTTTTACTAATTATTGCTTTGATTATTTTACATTTTACGAGGATTAAAAGTGAACGGGGACAGGTGACGTAATTGGATGTGCCAATTATAACACTTTCGTCCTCGTCTGGGCTCAAATCGATTGAGCCGGTTCTCAAATGAGTTTAGGTATCGAATGAGCAGTAGGAGTAGCACGGTGTGAATTGAGCCATAGTTTCCTACATCGATTGAGCCACATTGTTCGGTTTCCAAAGAAGGGGGCAGGCAAGTCCTCTTCGATCATTGTATAACTGAAATAAAGCAGATTTGTACCTCCACTTGAAAAGGTCCCACTTGGCAGATGGCGCTTGGAACTTTTTGTTTATAAACAAAGTGTCACGGACGTATAGACAAGACAGGTCCGGAAACTCCTATCCCTTATACATGGGAGATCTTGTACCGCTTAACTACGCAAAAATTAGTTCTTCCTTTCCACCACCGTAAGCGCTAGTTGTACGCGAGACGCTTTTTGATTGGTCGTTCAGTTTTGTAAACAACGATGGCGGCGCTCGACCGTATATACGTCTATACGGCCTTGGTCCCAAATCAAACGATTAGACATATTGCGTCTCTCAAGCCGATGACCGGCTCATTAAGAACGCAAGGGATGAGAAACCTCCAAAGCGATGAGCAGATAGTTGGGCTTCGTCATCCGTGGATACTCCATAAAGGACTATTGTAGATGAAAAACAGGCTCTTTTTTTTAAGCCTAAGAAGAAGAAGAATAAGAATAAGGGTCTCTCAAGATCGCAGCGCCATCAATGGCCTGTTTTAGAACTAAAATGTGGGTAGTTAAGCGGAACATGAAGTTTCCGGACCTGTCTAGACGTTCTTGCAAAGTGTTTTCTTACAAGTTATACTTTCACAGCCTTCTAAGCTCCATCTGCCAAGAGGGACCTTTCCAAGTAGAAATACACGGTTTTTTAAGTCAATCTGCTTGGAAAACATTTTATTTTGATGCCGATACCGACGACGATATTGATGCCGAAGATTCTTAACTCTTTTTAGACTAGATTTCCGGTTCTGATTTCGATTCCCATTCCGATTTCTTTGAAAAAAAATCCGGATTTTGATTTCGATTTAAATAAAAATCGAATTGAAATTGCAGCCTTTCTTGCAAGAGGTTTCTTTTTAGCAAGTATCGTAAGCATCGCTAATAACTCTGAAAACTTCTTTTTTCCTTAATGATAACGATAATGATAGTAACAACAGCACTAGATTACGAAACTTTGTTGGATGTTTTTAATGATTTTCCTTTCAAGTTTTTTTTATTTTAAAGTCTAAACAAAAAAAAAAAGTTTTTTTTTTAAAAAAGTAGTGCCGTTATTTTGACCCGGCAAGCTGTGATAAAAAATGTGATAAGTTTTCTTAATTATTGCAAAAAAAAGTATAAAAATAAAGAAATAAACCGGTTTCAGCTTGTATTTTACACGGATTTTTTTTCCCCTAAAAGGAAAAAAAAAAAAAATTAAATGAAAAGTTCATATCGATGTTCATTACCGCAGTACATCATCATTTTGACCCTCAGATATAAAACCTTTTTCTCAATTAAATTAATGCCGCAAATCCGGGCCGGGGAAAAAAAATATCTGGATGAGGAAAAAAAAAAAAGCTTTATCTGCTGCAGAAGTTTGCTACTTTTCGAAATAACATATCCACTGTACGTATGTGTCTTGAACCATAACTCTAATATACTGTACGTGTTTTAGTCACGGGAATTGCAAACATGACCGTTGATTTCTTTTCTTCTTCCTTTTCCCCCCCGTAGTTGGCAACCACAGGTTTCTTAATTCCGAATGAAAATCACGTAATCTACTTCAGTTACAGGGACTTCCCTAGGAATTCGTGTCTGTGTCACCTTACGGCTGAATGAAACAAGAATAAACCACCGAAAAAAAAAAAAAAAAAAACAAGACGGGATGGGAGGAAAGTCGTGTCTTTTGTACGTATTTTTAACAAAAAGAGAATGCATGAAGATGATAGTTTCGGGTTTTCTTCCGTGTGGTTTTGAATTTTTATTTCTTAGTGTAAAAGATTTCCTTTATTTTTATTGTGTATTTTTTTCGGATGATAATCTTGCTCCGGATTATGATATTAGAATGTTCGATTCAACGGGATGAGGAGCAAAGAAATACTTTAATTTTCGCCTGATTAGTTTCGAATTTATTTACAAATTTCATCTTCATAGGATATAGCAAAAGCAACTGAAAAAACCAAAAACCAAGCTTTATGTGTTAAAAACTAGCTTAAAAAGTAATCGATTACATGTTAAATTAATGTCTTACCAAGCAAAGCTTATTAATTGTAGAAAGTTGAAGCAAGCATTTGACATAATAATTTTAAAATCGTAATTAAAACAGTCTACGAAATTTCCACATCCAAAAAAAAAAAAAAAAAAAAAAAAATTGTACACAAATCCGTTAGAAATCACCTTGTAAAAAATTTTGTAGACCGTTTTAATTACGATTTTAATATTATTATGTCAAATGCTTGCTTAAACTTTCAAAAATTAATAAGCTTTGCTTGGTAAGATATTAATTTAACGTTAATTTTTTTTAAGAATTTGAAGTTCGTTTTTTCATATACGGTCCACTTTTCGTGAAAGAGACCTCGAAAAAGTCTTAATTTTGACTTATGTTTTTAAACCCGTAGAATCCGAAAATCAGACCGGAGATTTTGTGAAAAATTCTTGGGCCCCAGTTATGGTAGCTTGGCTTTCTTCTTCTTCTAAGTGCAGAGCTGCTCTTTTTTTTGCCAGGCCCTTTTCTGGGCCCCAAGAATTTTTCATGAAATCGCCGTTGGGATTTTCGGATTCTACGGGTTTCGAAACATAAGTCAGGATGTCTTTGAGCTAATTATTAGCTCCTATGTAGATGCCGGTAACTATAATTAAAGAAATCAGGCCGAAAATTCGAAAAAACGCTTGAAAATGGGCCACAGTGGTCCGGGAAAAAAAAATAAAGGCCAAAACTCATTCCCTAGTCTATGTAAAACTTAGAAAGAAGGTGAAGGTGTCAAAAGTTTCGATATTTTGTGCAATTAAAAACCTGCTGTCCGTGCCCCAAAATTCAAAATGGCGGGCATAATACGGAAGCCAAAATTTTTATTTATGAATGAAATGTCGGGAATATTTATTTTTAGGTATTTTTGTGGCTGCTGATTTCATATCTGGAATAGTTGTTTTGAAATTCAAGATGGCGGACTTATTAAAAACACTTTTTATTATCTCGTAAGGTAAAAGAAAGATTGTGAAAAAACCAAATCCATTTGCAGCCTCAAGGTTCGCAGAACTTGTCGTACGAAGTGTTTTTAATCTGTGAAATGCATTTGTTTTTACCATGATGCTTTTAACCCGTATAGTGGAAGCACCGGGAAAATATACCATTTAAATACCATAAAAATTGATCCACCGTGTAGAATGACTTCGACCTATCCGATTTTTTTTTTCGTTTTTATTCGTTCACAAATGGCAGGAGCAATCCCATTTCTATTCCACCTACGACATCAAGCCCGATAAATCCATAGTTTCTTCCCGAGATCCACGCCTCTTCTTGTTCTTCCAATTGATTTATACCGTAACGCACTGTCTAATATATATTTTTTTCCATAAATAAGGAACACGTTATCCAATAATTTTTCATTCCTAGCCCGGGGCTGGTTTTTTGCCCCTCGGTGCTACGTTGAAAACCAGACCTTCTGCTCCATTGCAGTTGTAATCTTGAATTATCCTCCTTCAAACAACGCATGATGGTAAACCCTTTTATCTTAATAAGATAAGTGATTTGTTTAATACTGTGGTGAAACGGAATAATCGAGTTCTAAAACCCCCCATGCTTTCAGACCGAGCTATTAGAATTTAAATGGGGGGGTGCGGGAGAAGGAAGTTCCTCGGGATAAAACCTTTAAATTCCAAGATTAAAATCGATTTATTTAAATGTAAAAGCAATTAAACTGATCGTAGCATTCTTGCATTCAGTGGTTGAGCAATAATACCGCCGCTGTGAAAGCAGTAAAAACCTTTTTTCCTCCTTTCATTCTCCCTGCAGGTGAATACGTTTTCGCAAAAAAACTTTGCTTTTAAGGTTGAAATTCGGAAAGTGAAACCCCCCCCTTTTTTTTTAAAGGTGTTAAAGAACGGGTTAATCGATCGTTAAAAAATATAGTTCAGTGTCAAAGTCGAACGTATACCATTTATATAAGACTGAAAAAACCGCGAGTGTTTACAACGAAGAGGGAGCTTGGTGTTTATCTCTTGGCATTAAGTTGTAAACATTTTCGACCCGTTGCTTCGACTTCGTTTTCCATTCGAGTTGATTGATTCGAATAAAAGGAAAAAAAAAATTAGGTAAAAAAAAAAAAAAACTCTTAAAAATAATGAAAAAGAAAGAAGAAGTTCCTTCAAAAGAAGTTATCATTATCATTTTTCCCCATTCTTTTTTTTAATATTTCAGATTTAACCACTGTAACCGTGACAAATGCCCTTCATCATAGCGTTCCAGTTGTAAATTTTCGAATTATGATGCTCGATCTTCCGAGCATCAGATCTTTTTTTTTTCCTCCTTCTTTTTCATTTTTATCTTCTTCCCTGTTTCTTATCATGAATGTTTTTCTTTTTCATTGTTGTTTTCTCCTATTGAAATTGGTCCTCATTATTTAAAGTTTGCTTGACGATTACGTATCGATCGGAAAGAAAGAAAATGCTTTTTGTATAAAGACTCTTTTTTTATTGCAAACAATAATAAAAAGTTTACCGATGAATTTTTTAAAAGATCGAATTTCATTAAAGTAATGTCACAAAGAACAAGTAGATTTAGCAATTATTGTAATTGCGTAACGTAATCAATAAATCGATTGTGTAGTCAACCTTTTTTTAAATACAAACAATCTGAGAAAGCGTTCTCTTATTTTTTTTTTTCTTTCTTGTTTTTTTTTTCCGATTTTCAAATGAGATTATCGGACTTTAAAAGCGTCAAATTAAATTTTAACTCTGTGTCTCAAGAACTCTTTTTTTGTTTACGAAGCATCCATTTTCTTTTTCTATTGGAGTCCATTCCATGATTAGGGTGAATGATTTGCAGTCTTTAAAAGTTTGTCGAAACACTGTTTTTCGATTTGTAAGTGGAAACTTGTTCGAAGCTGTTAGTATCTGTAAAAGAAAAAATTGATTTTGTTTTCGGAATCTGCGCAAAACACTTTGATAGGAAACGTCTGTTTCTCCAGAACAAGAAAATGACTAGTTGGTAAGGAAAATGGTAGTTAGTCACTGGAAATTTCACACTGTCACTGGAAAGGTTTCTGCTGAATGTGAAAGTCGTGAGTGCTAGTGAAAAGTACATAAAAGACTGCCCATTTATTCTTTCGCAATGTAGGTCTGCGCCCTCAGCGCAGTGCTAGAGTCTCCGACTTCGAACAGAATGATCGAGGAGTCTGTCTAGGCTCGAAGTCTAGGATATGGCTCGATTTTTTTTACTGCCGTTCACCACAACAAGCATTACAGGTGTATAATGCACGTAAGTCTCCACACGGTTTGGATTCTGTGTGTAAATAAAGGAGGTCTAGCCTAGTGCAAGCAAAAGCCAGCATGACTGAACCTGTCGTTAAACTGGCCATTTGACACATTTATAGGTTTAAGGCCTAGGAAATATCCTCACATTGTACATCGTCACTTCTATACCGTGCATTGTAAAGAAATCGGGTATACCGCTTCAGCTGCGGTAGTCACTCACTACGCCCCCATAACGATGATGATGATGATGAAGATGATGTTGATGAAGATGATGACGATGAAGATGAAGATGAAGATGATGATGTTGAAGATGAATCTTCATAATAACTTCTGACAACTCTTGATCAGTGTTCAAATGCAATGTCAATAACGAGACAGAGGCATCAGTAAAGCAGCATGCAAATGTATTATGACTATTTGGCTGCCATATTAAATCTCGAATATATATGTTTTGGCCTTTTAATAAAGATGAAGATTTTAATGAAGATTTTAATGAAGATGAAGATGATGATGTTGAAGATGAATCTTCATCTTCAACATCATGATCATCATGAACATGATGATGATGTAAGTTATCGGGTATATTTGCTTGATGGACTATGTTCGTTTTTGAGGTACACTTTGATTAAAATTGTAAATAAGCAACAGTGAAGTGTTCTGCATAGACCTGTTCCGGTGATTTAGCTGCATTTCTGTCTACAACCAATGCTAGTGAAATCTTTTCAGTTACGGGCTTGTCCACTGGGTCTTTTGTCACATGGCTAACTGGTTTAATATTTGAAGACTCGAAAGATGTCCAACGATGTCCAAAGATGTCCTACGCAAACGCCGTGGACATCTTTGTTTATTCCCGAGGAGTCTTCATTTAGCTTACGAAGCCCATGAACGCAATACCCATGTGACGCAATACCCGGTGGACAAGCCCTCATGAGTGTTGGTAAAGTCTTAAATACTTAGTTTGTTTCATTTGTTCGGTTCTACGAAGTAATATACTCCTCACACCGCGCCAATGCTGTGTATAAGAATAAAGCTATTCAAGTCCTGGTCATTGGTAAGGGTCCAATGTAATCTCAGTGCTGGAGTAGAGAAAATATCGGTATCAAATCCTGATCGTTGGTAAAGGTCCAGTATAGTCTAAGGAGCAAGCCTTCTCTGTAGTGATCATAAGGTTTGTTGGGTTTTTAGACTAAATATGTATACTGAATTTTTGGTCTCTTTCTTTTCATTCCTTTCTCTGTTTCAACCTGAACACCCCACCCCACAGATATATATATATATACCGTATATATATATGATTTGACTTATAAAGCGTTTGAGAAATCTTTAATATATCTCTTCTTAGTCCTGGTTACAGGTAAGGACCCAACTTGGTGTGAGGACCAAGCCATTTCTGGAGTTGTCATAGTGCCTGTTGGCTTTTAAACTATAGTATGATCTACACCAAACGATCCAGATCTGAAACATTTGGAATGGAATAAATCCTTTTATTAGTCCTTTGTCCACGCTATTCATTAACCAAGTTTTCAGCTCCAAAGATGAAGATTGAGGGGATCAGGGATTTGGCCGAACATAAGTTGTTGGCTTTTTGACAAAACGCGGCGACATATCCCGTTCTGGGATCGCAGCCCCGGAATTTTAACGTTTTTATGCTCAACTCTCCGGTTTCTTAAAACATAAAAGATCAGTCGCCTAGTTTAATATGCAACTATATCTCTTTAAGAATATTTTATTGGATTTTATAGAAGAATATCAGACGGAATAAATTTAATTACATGTTTTTATCCTCTCTTTAGACCCTCGAAACCCGGCGGCTTTTATAATGAAAAATATTTTCTGCCAAGCAAGAAGTACTGCAGAAGAATGTTTTCTTTTTCTTTTTATCCCCCCCCCCCTCCCCTTCTTTTGCTTGCCTTTTTCGCGCTTGTCTGTCACTTCGCTTCGGTAACAGTGTCTTTTTCTTTGGAATTCAAAAATATAATTTCCAGGGTGGAAAAGCGTTTTTAAGAATTATGTCTTCTTATTGTTTTTCTTTTAACAATGGGTATTCTTTCGATGGGAATAATTTTTCTTTTTTGAGTTGTGGCGGAAAATTCGAGTTTAAACATGATTTTATGGTTAAAGTGTTTGGGAAGAAAATAAGTTCAGTAGTGCGTTTTGATTCGTTCTTTTGGATTGCTTTTGTATTTTGAATTTTGCCCTTTTCAAACATGAAAATGGGGTTTCTTGAGGGTATGGTTTTTTTCACCAGATAGTAGCCCGAACAAGCCAATGTAATGACACTAATGGATCAAAGTCCATCTGGATAGGGACTTAAATATTCGGTATATTTAATTCTCGTATATGTATACCCATAAGCTAAGTATGCGCAATAGTATATGTATACCGTATATATATACGATTTGACTTATAAAGCGTTTGAGGAGTCATGCTCATGAAAATATCGGTTCTTAGTCCTGGTCATAGGTAAGGGTCCAACATGGTGTAAGGACCAAGCCATTTCTGAAGTTGTCATAGTGCCTGTTGGTGATATTGGAACGGACCTTAGGTGTGGTGCATCCTAATGATCAGTAGTCTGCAGTAGGTTATGTTAGGTTAGGTTACTCTGCAGGTCTCCGCAGTGCTCTTTAGTAATCTGCAGAAATCTGCAATGGTCTACAGTGGTCTACAGTAGTCTGCATAATCTATTGCTTTGTCATGACTTAAATAATTCATTACATTCTTGATCCCAATACCGCAAATCCCAACCGAGAGAATTACACCCCCCCGTCTAAAAACAGTATTTAGGTTTGTTGGAAAATTAAATATAATTATAATTTAATTAGGATCGCTATTCGCGTTACGACGCAATAAAGAGTTTAAATATTTGAATCTTGAAATGATCGTATGTTGTACACTTAGCTTATCGCAAGTCACATTCTTGAATATTTCGAATTGATTCTCCTAACATTTTATGTAACCTAGTTCAGTAGAGATGCATCATAGCCCGAGGTAGCTCAGTGGTAAAGCAGCCGTCATGAAAACGGAAGGTCGGTGGTTTAAGTCCACTCTTCGAGTGCCTTTGGTGTATTCTTTTACTGAACATCTTCCCGGTTCCCCTCTTTGATCCCAATACCGCAAATCCCAACCGAGAGAATTACACCCGCCTGTCTAAAAACAGTATTTAGGTTTGTTGGAAAATTAAATCATTACATTCTGTAGTAACTACTGTATGGACTGTAGTGTCCATTCTATGTCCATGTGTCCATTCTATGTGTTTGGACACATAGAATGGAGTACACTAATGTCACCGGGATTGTCATGTACACGGGAATGGAATGTACACTAATGTCTCCACTCGATGTGTCCAATCACATAGAATGGAGACATTAATGTACTTCTGATACCAATGCGTTTCTGGCCCGAAAATTTAAGATGGAGAATCTGCAATAAAGATATCTAAGTGCTTTCGGTACTGTATGTGTTACGTATGGAGTAGTAAATAAATTATATAAATTGATATCAAGTGGAGACAAAGCATACAACAATGAAACAATTTTAAGAGGAAAAACTATCGTCTTTTATAATATTATAAAAGCCGAAATCTCTAAAAGTCCTTAACTTTTATGAACTAACAAACAACATAGAGAGAAAAAATTTCGTCGGGTACATGAGCCGAATGGGCATCGAACCCATATCTTCCGTATGCCGGACTTGTGCTCTACCATTAAAATACCGACCCGCACTCGACGAACTCTCTCGCAACACGAATCACAAAGCGCGGGAAAACAATTAATTGATAAAGCTATACATGCATATTCCGAGCAGACGGAGAGAACGAGAAAAGAGAAAATAAAAAATAGATGTTCTTTTTTTCGAATTCAAAACTTCTAGTCAAAAATTTTGAAAAATGGGATCTTTGGCGTAGAAGAATCCCATTGACAGTTAATACACCGTGTAGGAATTCGAAAAGTGACATGACTGTTGACGTATCTTGAAATATTACAAGTTTAAACGGATTTGATGAAACTCATGTCGGAAAGGTGTGTGATTTCTTTATCAAGAGTTTATATAAAACGAAATTTTCAATATCAATTTTATTTTTTCATCTTTATTCAGGGCTTTGTCTCGCAACGGTTCAATCTTTTTTTATTTTTTTTTTCCGAAAATATTTTTTTATGAAGTCAAATTTGCAAATAGAGAAATAAATAAATAAATAAATAAATAAATAAATAAAAAGAAAATCTGTGCGGCATCGTTTTCTAACAAGGCCCTGAAAAAAAAGTACAGCGTTGAATATCTCAATAGAAAAATACACCGAAAACAGGAAAATTTGTCAAAAAATAACTTTAATAAATCATAACGGGGAAACTGTAAATCAAGAAAGTACTCGGAGTAAAAAAAAAATTAAATGAAAAAAAAAATCTGGATTGCCGATTTCCTTTTTCTTATTTTTGAAATATGTTCTCTCTTAAAAAAATTTTCACGAAGTTGTTGAAATGAAGAATGGTCGCTCATAATCTTTAATCGCCCAACTAAAGACGAAGGGGTAGAAAACACCAGTAAAAAAGAAAGGGAGAGCGGGCTGAAGAAGGGCTGGGGGGTGATCTTTTAGATAGTAATTTAAAACAAAAGAACAAATCGATTTTGATTACGAGTTACAATTAAAAACAAAAAGTTTTATTCGAATAGAAAATAAAAAAATCTTTTTTTTTTTTTTTCTCTTTTAAAATTTTCATCTGCTTTAATCTCTTTCATCTTGTCCTTATTTCCCATTCTTTTTCATCTTGTAATCATTCGTCCTCCGTTTTACATTTTCTATTGCATGAGAGATAAAAATCTTTTTCGCTGAGAATCCCTTTTTTTCCGTTATAGGTTCAAAAATTACAGCTTCCTTTTCGGGTAGTAGCCGTCGTGTGTTAATAAAATTTCTCTCGTCCTTTAAAAAAAAATGGGGAAAGCCTCTCTCTTTTTTTAAGCCGTTTAAATTCGAGAAAAGTTTTTTTTTTCTCTCCCCCTCCGGAAAATAAAAGAGGAAGAAAAAAAAAGGTCCCGAAAGTATTTTAGGTTTTTATTTCTCTGCAAATCGATACATTGATGGATTGAAGTAAAGATGATTTGTTTCGTTCTGTCGGAAGGAAAAGTTGTGATATTTATTTCTAAGGCTACTGACCTCTATTTTCGTTTTTGGCTTGCAAAAATAAAAAATGTATTTCTTTTTTTTTTTCTGGGACTTGTCGTTCGGAATTTTTTCGTTTGACAGCGAAAAGCGAAAAGGTTATGACAGAAAACCGTTTGAGAAGTCTTTCACTTTTTTTATCCTTTCGTATTCATAGGATGGGATGGGGTGGCATGGAGTTATTCATGTCCAAATGGTACAAGAATTGTTGTTCCACTGGTAGAAGAATTTTAGAAGAATTTAGGCTCATATTTTCCGGGATTAGGAAGTACGGGAAAGCGGGATCCTTCTGACAACCTTATGAAATTTTAAAAATTTTGTCCGGTACTAGGCATTTTTACAGGGTGTCTACTGTCCTATAATTCCTATAAAGTCCTATAGTTGTCCTACGTTTTTACTACAAGAAGTCAGAACGGGTTAATTTTTCATATTTTCATACAGTTTCTAACAAAATTTTCCAATTAAAACGACTTGCTAAAACGAGAATTAACTAATTTTGGGCTCAAAATGACGCAATGGCACAGAAGTTATGTAAAAAATCGTTTTGCTCTGGAGGAAGTCTTGAAGAAAGCTGCTTGTTTTGGGCCCTATATTTTGTTGGACACCGTGGCGTAGATCTATTTAGTAATAGAGAATAAAAATTTTGGGTGTCTTCTTTCTAGATGTTAAAATTAAAATTGAGCCAAAAACTGAATATCTGACAACATTGGGCTGAAAAGAATATCTGACGGAAAATCCCAGATTTAGTCTTAAAAAAATTCGGAGATTAATCCCTTAAAAAATTGTCCGGGGCACCGGGACCTCAATCTCTAGGCTAATCTATATTTGATCATCCCCTATTTTTTTTTTTTTTTTCGGGATATTCGTTTTGAAACAATTTTATCGTTTTCCATCGGAATCTACTATTGAATTTATAGAAATTAATCTTGGCCACGATTTTAAATATCGAAAATCAACAGAAAACAATTTCCCTCACGTCGCCGTTAAAATGAATCGGAGATTAAAACGGAATCGGGTTTTCTCGCTTTTACTCCTCTCCTGTTTTCGAAATTATCGATTTCGAAAAGTCTGTAGGAAAGATAGTTCCTTATTTTTTTTTATAGGTATTGTGCGATGGCGGAACGTAAATAATCACACACGTCAAGATATAAAGGAGCGACGTCCGACAATAGGACGCCCTATGTCCCATATGGCTTCTGTGTAATTTCGAATCAAAATATTTTTCATTGTATATGAACCGGATAATGGGAAGCAAGGGATGCTCCCTGGAAAATTTCAGTTATTAATTCACCCGTCATAGTAACTTTTTTTTTTTTTTTTGCATCCTTTGCTAGGCCATTTTTCGGCGATACATGAAAAGATAATGTAGGTCATATGTCAATCGGAAGAAATATTGTGTGCGAAACGAATGATAATACACTTCGTTAATCGAATAAATAGTCAATTCCGATGAAAAACACGAAAATTGTTTCGAAAACGAATATCCCGAAAAAAAAAATTGGGAACGATCACAATCTATAACAATCAAACTGTTAATCAATCTAACAATATCCTAAATAATCGATCATTAAGTTAGAATTTTTGCCAGAGTTATTGAATGCATTCGATATTGTAATTGTTAATTAACAAAACAGGATAAATTAATCTGTTGAGTTATAGGGTGGGAAAACTCGTAGAGAGAGAGAGAGAGAGAGAGAGAGAGATGAGAGTTGAGCCGTTTCGAAAAGTGTATCGCCGTTGGTGATGATGATTATTATTACTAAAGGGGCATTATCGTTGTTCAGTCGATATCTTTGGAATGTGCAGCCAAGGAAACTTGTTGATTACATTTCCATTGCGACTAAGACGGAGAATCAAAGGCAAAGCAAGCGCTGATGATCATTATGTAAATTATGTCAAAGGCTAAAAGTTGGTTGATTCGGCGCCATCATTTTAAAACTCAAATATCAAATATCGAGTGCATCAATATATGTTGTCTTTTGAGGATGGGGCAAATGAGAGTCATTTTCAAGTTATTTGGAAATACAATGTCGGACTGTTTTGACTAATTTTGCTATGAAAAGGATTTAATTAGGATAAATTTTAGTCGCGATACGGTTTTAATCACTAGAATGAAATAAAAATTGAAAATATTCGAAAAAAATCTTTTGTTGGAAAAATCTGAAAATGGGCGGTCATTTTCCGATTTTTTCCAGTGACTGCTTATAAAAAACACAATTCTCTTGATTGTGCATTATGTTCCAGAAACCTTAAATTTAATCGGCCTGTTGTTTGATGCTGATACAGTTCTAATGAATGCTGGCTTTGACATTTTCAGACTAAATGTGTACCTTTTAAAAAATCCAGCGTTTAGTTATTGACGGCAGTCAATTATTGACGAAATGAATTATTTACCGAAAGCGTAATTAATGGTACACAAACCAAATATTAAATGGCAAAACCGGGCAAAACTTAAAACTTTTAGCACATAATTGATTTTAATACTTAACCGGTTGCATTTTCGTTCGGGAATTTTTTTTTTTTTTTTTTTTTTTTTTTTTGTAGCTTAGAATATGTCTTACATAAAGGTTCTAGTTCGTTTACATAACCGGCCGGTTAGCCGGGCGGTGTACACATTTTAACGATAAAAAAATATTTAAAAAAATTTTTTGTTAATCCAATATTTTATACATGAAAACGGGGTCTAACTTCACCGAAACCGTACCAAAACGTTTAGTTATCTTCAGAGATGAAGATCCACGATATTAAATACATGAACAAGGGTTAATTGTTCTTATATTTCATAATTTTTAATTGTTTTCGCAGCAAAAAAAAAATTTTGTTTCCGAGAAACTAGTGCAGCGCTCTAGCGGTGATTCCGCGAACTGTTTCAACAACAAAAAGAAAAATGGCGGTCTTATTTTTTTTTATTTTTTTTTTTTTCAAAAATATTTAAAAAAATTATCAAATTTAGGAACCATAAACCCTTTTTCATACAATTTGAATAGCGAATCTTTACCTTTTAAGCATAACAAAACGTTTTGCCACGGTTTCAGGGCGATCCGATGTCATTTTCATGTGTGAAAAACCGAATTTAAAAAAAAAATATATTAAACTTTTTTTATTGTTAAAAAATTTTCACCGCCCGGCTGACCGGCCGGTTATGTAAAGGAACTAGAACCTTAAGCCCAAGGTATAAATTTTTTATTGTGTGAATTATGGAAATTATGTACTATTTTATTTTAACTTTAAAGTGTAAGATTTTTGCCCAAAAAATCAATAAGTGGCGGTAGCGACCCCTAAATTTTTTTTTTTTTTGGTCGCGCCAAAAATGGAGTTTCTTAAGGTCTAAATAAACGAATTTTCACCGGACTGCAAAAAAATAAATTTGATGATTTTTTTTTAGCAACCCTAACCTAATATGCCCTATAAAGGACAATTGTTTGTATTAAAAGATGTTAATTGGGCAAATTTTTAAAATTCGTCCAAATTAAGCACCATCTCGGCCCTAAAAACTCCTAGGCCTGGGCCAAAAAAAATTTTTTCGACCTGAAAAACATTCAGGCTTCTTTTTACATATAAATGAATGTTTTTTTGCCCAGGGAGCAAAAATTAAAAAATAGACCTTCAAAATGAGCCACCCTACAGCTGAGCCCTCCTTTCCCTCTCCTTTGTAAGCTTAAACGTCCCTTCTCTTCCCTGAACGACGATACTTAATAAATGGTGGACAACCCCATTAAGTGAATATGACGAAAATGTTAAGTAAAACTGTCGGAGGAACATTTTCTTCGATATCCTCCTGAAAGCTACAGACAACGCTCACATCCATAAGGAAGCAACCCGACGTATAGATTTTTAGTGGAGCCACAAACTCTCCGGCAAAACACTTTATGCTAGCAGGAACAAATATTTTCCTTTGAATCTTAATTAAATATTAATGCAGTTTGTATACTGTGCGGAATCGTTCTTTGACGAGTTTAATCAGGGCCTGTGGAATAAAAGAAAAAAAAAAGGAATGGGGAAAATTCAAAAGTTTTTTTTTTAAAGCACCCAAAGCACCGCTTTGTTAAACGAAAGGAAAATTAAAAACGCTGGAGAAAAATTTACGAAGGAGGAAAAAAAAAAAAAAAGCTCGAAACATAATGACATAACCGAAGCAAGTGAAATATGAAGACAGTGATAAAAATCCATTAAGTCGGGAGTTTAATGTTAACCCATCCCGAATATGATTGATGGTTGTGTGTTATTCGGGAAAAGAATTCGATCGGCTTTCTTGTTTTATTGGAAAAGAAAAAAAAAAGGACATTCTCGGTTGAAGCTGCGACGCCGAAAAACGTGGCTCACCCTCCTCCTCCTCCTCCCCAAGCAAACAAAATGGGGAAAAACCATTGACAAAGCTCCTTTTCCTTTTTCTTGCAACCGCGACCATCACCGGGGTTCATCGTTATTTATTTTTCAAAACCTCAAAACTTTTCAAACTGAAAATTTTCGCTCATCCAGACGAAACCACTGATTTATGATACATAATTAAAATTTTACGACGGGAAAGTCATCCTTTCGAAAAGCGGTCAAAGGCTTCTCTCTCTCTGTCGTTATTACTTCTAAAAACTGGTCTACGTACTAAAAGTTTAGGCATTAAACAACATCTCGAGGAAAAGTCCGGCCTCTTTATTCGTTTCCGGAAAGAGAGAGAGAGAGACGGGAGGAGACGTAAAAACTCGTTTTTTAAGACAAACCCGTCGTCACAGTGGAAACGATGCTTGCAAATCTCTGATTGTAGGAAATCGAAAAGGAATAAAATTTTGGTTGCGATAACAAAATGCCTTTTTCGGGAAATTTGGGGGGAGGAAAAAAGGGTCTCGATTGAGATTTACCTCGAGATGCCCAGTTTTTTTTTTATGGTGTTGAGCTTAAGTTAAAGTTTTCGAAAATCTGCGCTTTTATTCCGGGAGCAAAACGTACATTACCATTCAAGATATGACTTCCACTTTTGAAAGTGAGATTTATGTAAAGTGAATTCAGTTATATCGAAAAACCATTCAAGCTTTTTAGATTATGTCACGAATGATGTTGCTAAGCCGCTCACGATTTTTAAAAAATATTTTCGGATTAAATTTTTGTGCAATTTACTTTTTTTTTATTATTTTTGCTTTGGGATACTGAAATGTTGCTTTTCGTGAAATGGCCCCTTCATTTGGTTCGAGGGAGTTTGAAAGATATTCTGCTTTTATTTTTTTAACCTGTGCCAGGCCCGTGGCCAGCTGAAGAGATTAGAGAAGCTCCAAATTCTTCGGCGGGGCTTCCAAATGAGATGTTGAATGCGGAACACAAAAAAAGATGAGCAATAATATTTTTCACTACGAGGGAGAAAAATAAAAACTTTCTCTATCCCACTGAATTTTAGAAAATCGGTTTTCTCGTGGCGAATAATCACTTTCATAATGAAAATAACTATTTCTAAACGACAAAAAATTTATCCGCTGGGACTTGAGTTATCGTATGTCATGTTACCTGAGACTGTTCTCCAAAGTCTCATTATTTAGGGTCAGAGCAATTTTTAAACAGATGTAGCATCCTTAACTTCCTCCTTTCAATCTTGTTTACGTGCATATATTTGATTATAAAATTGGAATAGATTTGTAAGCCAGCCCAGGTGGAACAATTCTTAGAGCACTCTTAAAGACATCTTAAATTCTGTTAATGCCCCACCGTGAAGACGTCTTTAACACAAATGACTAAAAAAGTTGTCTTAAAGACATATGAAAGATCAATTTACGCAAAACATCTAAAAGATATCTGTAAGGTGGGGCGTTAACACAGCATAAGCTCTTGAAGACGTCTTTAAGAGATTTGTTCCACCTGGGAGGTCTGGTACTCGTCGGTCTGCCCTCCAGGACCTGTCGGATATATCTTGACGGAGGTGCGCGAGCGATATGTCCCGCCCACTTGAGCCTTCGGGACTTGATCACACTAGCGATTAATGGTTGCCCAGTAAGCCTTCGGATCTCGTCATTTGAACGCATGCGCACCCTGCCAGTAGTTGGATCCCTTCTAGGGCCTAGAATTCGGCGTAAGACCTTATTTTCGAATACCAGCAACCTCTCTTGAGCGCGGACGGTAAGGCTCCAAGTGTCACAGCCGTACGTGACTACAGGACGGATTATGGCACTATAAATGCGGAGTTTTGCTCGTCTAGATAAAACTCTACTACGAAGAAGATGGCCTAAAGACAACGATGATCAAAAAGACATTGTCTTTTGTCAAGGATTCAGAGTGGCAATCATTGTCTTTAAGACAATGATTGCCACTCTGAATCCTTGCCTCGACCTCAAAATTAGTGTCATTGTCGGTTGTCATTATCTCCGACAAAGGACCCTAGATACCGAAATTCTGTAACGTTCTTAAACCTAAGGTTTCCTACCTCCAGAGGTTCATCGTGCCGTCTCTGCCTGTCTTTCTCATTGACCATAACAAGGTACTCAGTTTTCTCCTCATTCGCTTCGAGCCCAACCCTACGAGCAGTAATTAGCAACTCTCCACATAGCCTTCGAACATCATCACGGTTTCCCCTAATAAATCGATGTCGTCGGCATAATCCAGGTCCTTAATGAGTCCGCCTACTTTTACTTCCCTAGGAAGGGTCTCCAGGCACCGTGCGACTTTCTCCAGGACTAGGTTGAAAAGGACCGGCGAAACCAATATTACGACTTCCTATCAATCGGACCTTTGTTCAATATTTTTCAAAATCCGGGAATATACCCCGGGGAAATCTTCCGGGAATTATACAGTTCCCACAGAAAAGAAAGCATCTTTTTGAATAATTCCTTGACTAATTTATTTTCTCCCGAGCAAACTGACGTCCGTGACTTGGCGATAAGCATTATCGCTTGTGATTTTTGGAAATTAGTCGGATTTAATCGAGTAAGCCTTTTAAGAATAATCCTTAGTGTTCCTGGAATTCTTGGAAAACTCGTCAATTTGAATTCAGCCACTTCAAGTCCTTTAAAACTTCTCAAAATTTAATTATTATGGTCCTCGAAAACTCCCCGGGCAAAGTTTTGTCGAGTGAGAATTACTGTTTTAAAATACGCGACGGTCTTTTAGTATCGGGGTGGTATGGGAAGGGATAAGAAAAACGAAGGCTTATTCCCCCTGCTCGCTTTCTTTTTCTCGCTTTAAACGATATTTTCCTTAACTGAAGATATTCACGTGGTTCGAACGTGTTAGCATGCTCGTCATTTTGCTCAACTGCGTCACATTAGGAATGTATCAGCCCTGCGAGGAAGATAATTGTGATACAACTAGGTGTAAAATATTACAGGTGAGTAAACTCCATAAAAATCTGATAAAAATTTCCCCAAAGCCAAACAAAATCTTTTTTTTTTTCTTTTTTTCGCGGATTTAAGAAAATAAAATGAATTTTAAGAATAATCGCAAACGGAATATTCATGCAGAGAAATTAATAAATAATGTTCTTGTTTTGAGTTTAGTGTAGTGCCTTTGAGAAGCAGTTTTCAGATGACCCAAAGGCATTTTCTTTGTAAAACAACCGAAGTGAAATTTGGAACAAAGAGAAAATTGTTTGGTTTCGTGTCTATCTCAGATAATCTGTGGATGAAGTTCCAACACCGCATTTTCCTCTACTTCTCTCCTCGCGTTTGCTTTCTCTCTCTTTCTCTCTCAAACTCTTCCCTAACCTTCTCTTGGTGAGTTATAGCTAAACTTTCGTGTTTATGTTCCGATTCCCGTGTAGCCCATATACGACGTTAACACAAGTTTTTTTTCCTTTTTTTTTTGCTGCTTCCTTACCGGAAGTCGCTGTTATGTTTAACTTGCACAATGCACTAGAACTCTGAAAATTTATAACTCGCACACGTACACAAAAAGTATTAAGGAAATGATTTATAGTTTTTAGGTGTAGTGCATCGGTTTAAAATGGATGCAAATGGAGAGTGTTTACTGACCTACAAAATTTATAAGCGTCTATTTCTTCAGGGTGCGTGGAATCGAACAGTATCTTTTCCACTGCATCAAACGGGTGCACTTCAAGCACGGTTTTTTCTCTCTCTCTTTCTTTTATATTGCACCGAGCATTAGTCTAAAAAATTTCCGGGAGAGACTCTCAAACATTTTCACAGGGGGCTTAGCACCCCTTCACCCCTCCGACATGATGCTCTATTCCTCATCATCATGATGCTCTATGAATCATGATCCTCTATTCCCGGGGTCGTGCATATATTACGTAAGCATATTTAGGGGGGGGAGGGGGTCCGGTCAATGCTTACGTTTGCTTACGAAGGGGAGGGGGGGAGTCTGTAAAATCTTACGTAAGCATTCATATATATATTTTTTAACCAAAGGATATAAAAATTGATTGGAGTAATAAAGTAAAATAAAAACAAAACAAAACTGAAAAAAAAAATAAATAATAAAACTTTCAAACCATTTAAAAATTATTTTGATGAATTTTCGAACACAGTTGTAGTATTTTGTTACTTATTAAGTTTTTTTTGTTACCATGATATTTAAAATTTCAAAACTTTGCTTTAATTAGCTATTGATATTACTATTACTATTTTAAACTAAACACTCAGTACGGCGAGCGTGGGATAAATTTTGTTACCATGTTCAAATTTTTCTTATTTTAATACTTTAAGTTTCAAAACTTTTCTCATTAATTTAATTACTTGTTTTTATTTAAAACCATTTATACTGTAGTAGATATAAAAGAATGGATCCAAAATCCATGGAGCACGGAGTAAATTTTGTTACCTTATTTGCATTTCAAAACAAAATGACTTACTTTATTATTTGTTACAATTCACATTTTAATTTATTGCAATTTTGCTTAATTAGTTTACATTTTTAATGTTTTTCCTTCTAAAAACTTTAAAATTCCATTTAAATGCAAATCGAGTGGTTTTCAAACAAACGGCTGCACTGTATGTGAAGTATAAAGAAATAAAAGAATGAGGAAAATCATAAAAAAACTAAATTTAAAGGGATTTTAAGGAAAGAAAAATATTACGTAATATTAGGGGGGGGGTCCTCCAAAATCTTACTTTGTCTTACAACGGGGGGGGAGGGGGTCAAAAACTGTCAAAAAAATGCTTACGTAATATGCGTACGACCCCCCCCTTCAGTAATTCCCTTCCTTCTTCATTCTTCTTCACTATTCAATCTTCACTCTTCAAATCTTCATTCTTCATTCTTCATTCTTCAATCGTCAGTCTTCTTTATTCTTCGATCTTCAGTCTTCATAATTCTCCATTCTTCTTCATTCTGCATTGTTGAAGATGAAAATGAAGGGTCAAGTTTTCCCTCTTTCTTCTCCTTCATTCTTCTTCATTGTTCTTCATTCTTCACTCTTCATTCTTCATTCTTTATTCTTCAATCTTCGATCTTCTTCAGTCTTCATCATTCTCGATTCTTCTTCATTCTCAACTCTTGAGTCTTCATTCTTGAAGATGAAGGCTCAAGTCTTCACTCTTTCTTCTCCTTCATTCTCCACTCTTCATTCTTCAATTCTTCTTCATTCTTTCTTCAATTCTCAATTCTTCAATCTTCAGTCTTCTTTAATCTTCAATTTTCGATCTTCAGTCTTCATCATTCTCGATTCTTCTTCATTCTCCATTCTTGTTAATTGATCAATTCTTCGAAATTCTCAATTCTTGAGTCTTCATTCTTGAAGATAAAGGCTCAAGTCTTCACTCTTTATTCTTCTTCATTTTTCTTCATTCTTAATACTTCAGTCTTCGTTGTTCCACATTCTTCATTCTTCAATCTTCGGTATTCACTCATCTTCATTCTCTATTCTTCAATTCTTCCATTCTTGTTCATTCTTAAGTCTTCACCTTTGAAGATGATGGCTCAAGTCTTCAATCTTCTTTCTTCTTCATGTTTCTTCACTCTTCAGTCTTCATTCTTCATTATTTACTCTTCTTCATTGTCCATTGTTCAATTCTTCAATTCTTCTTCATTCTTTAATCCTCAGTCTTCTTCAGTCTTCATTCTTCATACTTTCTCATTCTTCATTCTTTGTCATTCTTCATTCCCCATTCTTCAATTCTTCTTCATTCTTGTGTCTTCACTTTTGAAGATGATGACTCAAGTCTTCAGTCTTCATTCTTCTTCATGTTTCTACATTCTTCTTCATTCTTTGTCACTCTTCATTATTCATTATTTACTCTTCTTCATTGTCCATTGTTCAAATCTTCAATTCTTCTTCTTTCTTTAATCCTCTGTCTTCTTCAGTCTTCATTCTTCATTCTTTATTCTTTGTCATTCTTCATTCTTTATTCTTTGTCATTCTTCATTCTTTATTCTTTGTCATTCTTCATTCTTCCCATTCTTCATTCTTCTTCAGTCTTCATTCTTCATTCTTGTTCAGTCTTCAGTCTTCTTCTTCATTATTCATTCCTTCTTCATTTTTTCGCTATTAGAGCCACAGGCTAGCTACCGAATATGCGGCACCAACATCCTAAATTTCCGTTTCCGCTAGATTCAAGTACTAAAATAATTTTCCAAATTAAGAAAATGAAGAGAGATAAATAAAGTACGTTTTCGTTACTCCAAAACGTTGACCTGTATCATTTACGTATCTTTCTTTTTTTTTATCAATGGGAAAGGTATTCTAATCCATGGAGAGAAAGTGGACAACACCTCTGACCGGAAGATGGTTAATTAATCTGTAAAAGGGTTTTAAACGGATAGGCTTTGTACCCTTCTAACTTGATTATGCTAAAATTTTTTGAATATAAAACAAACCGGAAAATTAGTCGCTTTAAAAAAAAAAAAAAAAAACTAAATTAGAAAGAAAAATACTTACCACTCAGTTCGGTTCTCTTTTTTTTTTTTTCAGATCAATTAGCATGAAAATTTAATGAAAATTAAGCATGAAAGGTGTTTTCCCTTATGAATCTTTGATGCGCAAAAGTTTTATACATAATGTGTACTGTTACGCTAGAATTTTTTATCCGGAAGTTAGGTTATAAAAAGGTTAAAAACGAAATATATATTATGAAACCTTTATTTTATTTCGTATATTTTCCGCGGATAAGAGATAAGGATATATACTTTTAAATCGGATTCGAATGTTACCCCCCTCTTGTTGTTTTTCGTATTGTATCGTTTCGTTTATATCCAGAATTTAAGATAACAGAATTTTCCGCTCCCGGGCTTGAAGATTTTTGGGAGAGAAATTTTGATATCGTTTAAAATTTTTTTAAAAAAATGTAACCTTATTTTTTTTATTTTCATTTTCAGGTCTTCGATGATTTTATATTCGCCTTCTTCACATTAGAAATGACTGTGAAAATGATTGCGATGGGTGTGTATGGTAAAGGGACATATCTAGCAGATTCGTGGAATAGGTTAGATTTCTTCATAGTACTAGCTGGGTAAGTATATTCAGTTATTATTCGTGGGGTAGGTGTATATAAATTTTACAGACGTCATTTTTAAGACTAAAAAAGATTTAAAATTTTTTAATCGACGGGAAAGCGTGACAACTTGAGCTAAAAGTTCCGAAAATTGCCGTAAGAGAAAACAAATCGACAATTTTTTTTTTTTGCGAAAAAATGTGGTTTTTCATCGGCGTAGACCGCGAATTTGAAGCCCGTTTTTTTATATCTGGTCCGATAAAGATCAAACTACGAGTGATATCAAACTATATTTTATTTTATTTTTTATTTTGATTTTTTGCTATTTTTTTTATTTTGAATTATTTTCGTTTGTTACATCAAAACTCTCTTTTATTATTAGTTAAAATGTTTTAACCTCTTTACGAAAATAAATCATACTGGTGTTTTGTTTATAAATATCGAACTTTTTTTTAAAGAAAATCTCACAAAAAACACCAAAAAAGGTTCAAAATTTCATGTAACAAAAGTTGTGGAGAATGTGAAGAGGAACATACCCATATTTTTAAAAAAATTATTCGATTCCAATTAAGTTTTTGTGGACGGGAAAACCTTTCTTCAAAAAAAAAACAAAGTTGCGCCCATGCTTAAGTTGCAAGAGAACGATCAACTAAGAATCTCAAATTCATCGGTAAAGCATCCTTAAAAGCCAATGGTTTTCCCTGTTTTTCAATTCAAAATTTTGCTAAAGCTCGTACCTCCCGTCACAATTTTTTTTTTTTTTTTTTTTTTTCGGTAAAAAAAAAAATAACGAGAAACGAGTTTGGATATTTTCGACTCGAATGCTTCCACATCCGTAACTAATTTTTTCATACGGTTTTTCGTTAATCCCAAGAATTTTTCACTCGAAAATTTTTCCACTCACAAACTCTGCGTTTAAAAAATTCCCAGCATATGCCCTGCACTCATTTGTAAATATGGATATGTTTTAGCAGAGATCAACTCAATCGTGAAACGTTGTTTTGAAAATTTTGTTGGCAAACGTTTTCGGATTTATGTTTTGATTTTTACGACAAGGACGTAGCCGGTTCGAAAACTCGAAGTAGTGCTGAGAAAGCTAAGATGGCTCTTGTTTTCCGGATGGTATTTCCCAGCAAAAAAAAAAGTGACGTCATCGTGGCGATTCACATTTTGGTCACTAGCGAGCGAAAAAAGTGCCGTACTTTAAACGTCATGAAGACGTCAACCATATACGTACCGGAGACGTCATCGGGCATGGTCATTTTCCGGGACTATTTTACGAGATTTTCGACGTCAAAATGACTTCATTAAGTATGACCAACGCATCTCATTGAATGACGTCAATATGACGTCTTATTGACGTTAAGACGTTTGCATTTCGAAATTGAGTTGGCGTCAGTACGACGAAATTTAGACGTCAAGTTAGACGTAAATATTACCGGTCGTACTGTCTTGACGTCATTATGACGTCGAAAAATCTCGTAAAATCGTCTCGAAAAATGACCATACCGGGTGACGAAAATAGGACGCGTCACCATGACGTCACCTTTTTCGCTGGGTAGGCATTGTCGTTTTCCTGGAATTTTATTACGAGATTTGCTTCCTTCCGGTAAACGGAGAGATCGGGGTTCGATTCCTCGCGGCTACACTGGCTCAGACTGGGAATTTTTTTCTTTCTTATATCTGAATTTAATTTAATTTGTCAAAAAGAAGTCAACAGATTATGACTGATTTGTCACTATGTGACAATGATGAGACACTATGTGATGACGTCACCTCGATTTCAAAATGGTAATGTTATCTCTTTTAGACGTCAATAAGACGTCTTCTTAACGTCATTCACTGACAAATTGTATTATTGATAAATCTTAAACACGTCATGTTGATGCCAAAAACACAGTAAAATCGCCCCGGAATGTGACCATGACTGATGACATCTTTATGACGATGGTCATCAGGCATGATCACTTTCAGGGAATTTTTTTACGAGATTTTCCACGTTAGAATTACGTGGGTGACGTCTTATTGTCGTCGTATTGACGTCACCTCCATTTCGAAATGCTAATGTCACCTCTTTTAGACATTAGACGTCATATTGACGTCACCTCGATTTAAAATGCCTAATGTTATCTCTTTTAAACGTCAATAAGATGTCTACTTAACGTCATTCACTGACAAATTGTATTTTGATGCCATAAACACCGTAAAATCGCCCCGGAATGTGACCATGCCTGATGACGTCTTTATGATGATGGTCATCAACACCAGGCATGATCACATTCAGGGAATTTTTTTGCGAGACTTTCCACGTCAGACGTCTTATTGTTGTCGTATTGACGTCACCTAGATTTCGAAATGCTAATGTCATCTCTTTTAGACATTAGACATCAATAAGACGTCTTCTTGACGTCATTCATTGGCAAATCTTATTATTGGTCATTCTCAACGACGCCATTTTGACGCCAAAAATCTCGTAAAATCCCTCGTAATTGTGACCATGCCTTATGACGTCTTTTCGACTTTTAAATTACGTCACTTTTTTGCTGGTTTACTTTCATTTAAAAATTCTCGTTGGATAATTTGAACTGTTCGAATTTTTACCTACCATTTTTTTTTTCTATTTTCAGTGCCTTGGAATACTGTCTCAATGTAGAAAACAAGAATTTATCAGCAATTAGGACAATTCGAGTACTACGACCACTTCGTGCTATTAATAGAATTCCGAGTAAGTATCGAAAAACTGAGGGGGAAAACAATTTTTTTTTCCACCGGAATAATATTTAAAAAACTTCTTTTTTTTTTTTTTTTTACTTCTACTTTTTACAATTAGAGAAAAAAATTCTAAATGAAACCAAGAAAATTTTCTTTTGAATAATGAAGTGTGAATTTCGAAAGCATGTTAGGTAAATGGAAAAGTTGATTCAGATTTTAATTTTTTTTTTTCTTTTTTTTTTTTTTGTCGGGAAACTTTATAATTTTTTTATTTTTTTTTCAACGCGGAAAAAAAAATATTATCGTGGTATTGTTACTCTTATTAGAAAGGGAAATTTTTTTATACTTTAATAGTAAGCTGGGAAAAAATGTACTCGAATAATCCGCGGGGATGAGGGAGGAAGGAAAAAAAAAAATTAAATCATCTTACCAGATATCCCGTTAATTTTTAATCCATTAGAGAAAACGTTTTTTTTTTTTCTTTTTCCCTCCTTATTTTATTTTATATGGAAGAGAAAGAAAGGTAATTGTCGGTAAATTGGAAACTCTCGTAGACTTATGTTCCTGTTTAATTCGGAAAAAGGAAGTAAGTTACCCTGATTTAAACACATCCTTGAAAACATTTTCTCAAATAGATTTCTCCTCTCATCCCTCTTGCACCTTTTTCCTTTTCCCTTTTCCTGGGTTTTTGCGTAAAAGACCTTTACCTTTTCGCATCAATTTTCATTTTAACTTACGGAATCAATTATTTTCTTTCTTAAGAGAAAATCCACGGAAGAGGAAAATTAAAGAATGAAAAAAGAAAATTGTTAGGCTTATAATCGGGAAGAGGAGTGATGGGGTGTATTTGGTCAAATATGATGTGATTTGCCGATTCGGGGAAGAGTTCAAATTTTAGTTGTTAAAACTTGTTAAAATTGGATTTCCCCCCCCCGTAGATTGGAAAATGTTCGAAACACTAATATGCTAGACTAATGTTCGACAGGAAATTCTGGGAAAAGATTTCCCATCGAAAAACGAGACGTCAAAAAGGCGTCATCTGGCATAGTCGCATTCTGAAACGATTTTACGAGTCTAAATGACGTCTTTAGGAATGACCAATAATACATTTGTTAGTGGATGACGTCAAGATTCAAGAAGACGTCTTATTGATGTCTAAAAGACGTGACATTATCATTTCGAATATGACGTCACACACGACACTTTAACGTCAAAAGTCCCGAAAAATGATCATGTCTGATTACCAACGTCTTAAAGACGTCATCAGCCACAGACATCGTGACGTCATCAGACGTCATCAGGCAATCGTCACATTCCGGGATGATTTTCGAGATTTTCGATTTCAAAATGCTGTCTTTAGCAATGGTCGAAATGTAATTACTCAGTAGATGACGTCAAGAACACGTCTTATTGACGTCTTAAAAGAGATGGCATCAGCATTTCGAAATTAAACTGAAGTCAATCAGACGTCACATACGTCATTTTAACGTCAAAAATCTTCTAAAAGAGTCCCGGAAAATGATTATGTCTGATGACCTTCGCCATAAAGACGTCACCAGGCACAGACATTGTGACGTCATCAGACGTCATCAGGCAATCGTCACATTCAGTGGCGATTTTGCGGGATTTTCGACATCAAAATGCCGTCGGTTAAGAATGGTCGAAATACAATTATTCAGTGGATGACTTCCAAGACAAGAAGACGTCTTATTGATGTTTTAAAAAAAATGACATTAGCATTTTGAAATCGTGGTAAGGTCAATGTCACGACTGTAGGACGTCACACAGCTAGATATTTCCAATCGTATTGTTTTGACGTCATTTTGACGTCGAAAATCTCATTAAAAAAATTCCCGGGAAATGACCATGTCTGATGACCAAAATGTGACGCGTCACCATGACGTCACCTCTTTTGCTTCGACTTCACTTTTATTCCTGCTAAATATTTCTTTTTTATCCGTCCGTCCAAAAATCTAAGGAAAAGAACGGAAATTACTTGATGTTTATCTAATGAAAAACTAGGCGGTTTTAGGAATGCAATAAAATATTTTTTTCCCGAGTCAGATCGTAGGAATCGAAACGTTACATATTTTTTTATTTATTTATTTATTTTTTTTTTTGTAATAAAATATTTTTTTTGGAGTATTTTTTTTCTTGTGAATAAAATTTAAGATGTTAAGAACAGTTGGAATTGAAAGCGATGAGAAAAGGAGATAGACAAACCTATTTCAAAGGCAAAACTGTCTGGTATTGTTTTGGCTTTCCAGTTGGTAACTTTTTAAAAAGATCGATCTATTATTTACTTTATGATAAATATGTTTCCAATTCCAAATGAATTCTACTTCGGTTTACGTTAAAAAAATAACTGAAAACATGTTGGGAGTTTAAAAAAGAAAGGAAAAAATAATCTGAGTTTTTAAGCAGAATTTACGGAAGTTACTCTGAAGGGAACTGCCAAACTAATACACGGTGGAACAATTTTTGTGGTGTGATTTTATTAAGGTAAACATAGGAAACACCGCCATAAAAATTGTTCCGCCGTGTATATTCAGATATGCATACATACAGCGGTATGCTTGATATAAAAAAAAAAGGGAACGTTCGTGATTTAGAAGGTTTTTAAGAATTGTTTCAAGTCACTGGCTGATGTCCGACGTTACGTTCGAAAAAGAGATACAAAAAATTTATAAAATTTTTGCAAAATAAATGTAAAAAATTTATATAAAAAACTAGCTGTCACCCGTCGATAAGTTGACGGTGAACAATATGCTTTTTTAAATTCAGTCGGCTGCATTAGAAGTTTTGGCCGATTTTGTAATTTTGTCACCGAATTCTTGTAATTTTGATATATTTCTGGACGTTTAAGTTGAATATTGGGAGTTTCCTCCCCGAACTTTAAACTAGCTGGCTTTAAACTAGGTGGCCTTGATATGCTTTTCGAATTTTATGTAATAGGGAAGTTAATTGTTATAGCAAGTGAGGCATATTCTGTTTAAAATGAGTTTATTTACTTCATAAAAAATAAAAATATTATTTTAATGAAAATTGAGAAAGGTCAATGAAGCAAAGTCGGAGAAAAATATTCCAAAAATTCCGAAAAAATCTGACATTTTGAAAAAATTAAAGAATCGGCAAATAAAATTGTGTCGTCATTGTACTATATTTTGAATTTTAAAAGTTGGTGTTCCTGCTATCGCGCCTTTCGTTGTTTGAATATTTGTGTAAATAGAAAAAAAATTATGGGTTTAATTTTTAACATTTTGGAAAAATTACAAATCAAAACAGAAACAAAAAAAGAATTCAAACATGGCTTATTTTCGGATCAGTGTTACCAAACTTCATTTTTTTATAGTACAATTACGTCACAATTTTTTCCCCGTGTTTCAAATGACTTTTTTTTTTTTTTTACATCAAAATTTAACAATTTTTTACTATTATTTTCGGTATTTTTTTTAAAGTTTTACATATACCTCGGTTATTAACTCATATTTAGGGATCAAAATATAAAGTAAAAAAAAATGCCCAACTTCCCTATTGCGGGCGATCCGCCCCCCAAACCCCCAAACTCGATTAATTTGCTATTTTCCAGAATTTTATTTAATTATATGGTGCTCGGCCCCCAAATCTCTGAATTCGAACCCGAGGAAAAGTGTTTCCCGAATTTCCCAGAAAAAAAAGCTTTTCCGAAACCTGGCATTATTTTTGTTGTCTTCTGCTCGATTTTAGACAACAGAAGCATGTGTCACTTTATATTTTATCTGACTTACAAGTGATTTCTTAGCACGGACACACCAAATCCATTAAAAATTACTTCATTCTTCGGTTTTCTTGATTTTGCAGGAAAACTGGGCATTTTCGAAAGCTGAATTTATTCCCTGGATTTTTTTCGCCATTTTAGGGCGCAAATTCAGTATGATCAACTTGTTGGATCAACTTGTTGGGCCAACATTCCACACTAATTTTGGCGTAGGAGTAAATTCTGCAATAGTCGATTCGTTCGCTTGTCAACATGTTGGTACAACAAGTTCGTCCAGCATTTCAACAAGTTGGTATAACATGTTGGTCCAACGTTCCATAGTGAATTTGCACCCTTAGACATTAAAAACACTATTTTAATCGGATTTAGGCTTGATTCGATGGTAGACGTTTATATGTACAGACATTAATTTTGTATCATTTATTCAAAAATATGGAATATAATTTTTGAAAAATATATGCAGTTATTATCTTTAGTACCAAAATTTGGGCACTCATAAGTTTTGCAATTTTTATTCATATTTTTTGGAACTCCAAAATTGGACTTGCATCATTTTTGCAAAATCGATTCTCATTATTTTTTTTTAATCTTAAAGCACGAAAATTTTCAAATATTTTATGCTTATTCAAATTTTTCTCTCAATTTTATGCTTACTCGCTTATGCATAATTATATTGTTCGAACGAGAAAAAAGCATGTTTTTTGCATCATTTATGCATTTTATTTTTTTTATTTTTTTTATTTTTTTTTTATTTTTTTTTTCTCAAGCGTTACATAAATGTTACACTATTGTCAATTTAACAAAGATATACCATAACCATATTTGTCGCGAGACCTGGAGGCAGGAGAGAGACAAAAAGGTGCTTTTCCCTTTTTTTAGCTTATAGCAGTTACCTATTTATTTATGTTCCATTATGTAATCTTCTAAACTATAGTAGCTTTTTTCTAGGAGGTAGCTCTTCAGTTCTTTTTTAAAGGATTTTATTGATTGTATTTGTTTCAGTTTATTTGGGAGTAGGTTATAGAGTTTTGTACCCATGTAGGACGGTTTCTTTTCGTACATGGCCTTTTTATGTTTAGTTAATGTCAGTTGCTCTTTCCCTCTTGTGTTATAATCATGTATATCTTTATGTTGAGTGTACTGGTGAAGATTCGTTTTAATTAAGAGTATAGCGTTAAGAATGTAGAGGCTTGGTGTGGTAAGTATTTGGAGCTGAGTAAAATGCTGTTTGCAACTTTCTGTCCTCTTTATACCTACTATGGCCCGAATGGCAGCTTTTTGACGAATGAAAATCGTATTTATGTTATCATTTTGGGAGCTACCCCATAGAATTATGGCATATTGGATGTGACTCTGGACTAGTGCATGGTAAGCTGTTACTAATGTTCGTTGGTTGCAGACTGGTCGTAACCTTCTTAAAACAAAACTGCCTGTATTGATTTTGCTAGATAATTGTTTTATATATTCATTCCAGTTCAGTTGGTTATCGATTGTGACTCCTAGATATTTTATATGCTCGGTTTCATCCAACTTATTTTCCCCAATGAATATGTTGAGGCAATAAGGTGCTTCTACCGGTGTTTTATGAAGAAGAAAATTTATAAATTTTGTTTTTGAATCGTTAACAGTAAGCGATGACATTTCAAACTCCTGAACTATTTCGTTGACTTCTATATTGACCCTAATTTCAGTTTTTTCGCAAGGCTTTCCCGGGTTTAGAGAGGCCGTATCGTCAGCAAACATTTGTAAGTTCCATTTCCTACCCTTGTCTAATATCTCGTTAACATAGATGAGATACAATAAGGGTCCAAGGATGGATCCTTGTGGAACACCTTTTACAATTTGTCTTTTTTGAGAAGTTTTTTTAGTTTTTAAGTTATTTTCAAAGGTATTTATTTCTACATATTGACTTCTGTTTTCTAGATAAGATTTGAACCAATCATTTGTTATCCCCCTGACCCCCATTTTACTTAATTTGCGTAATAATTTTTGATGATCGACGCAGTCAAATGCCTTACTCAGGTCAAGGAAGATCCCGATGGTTGGTTCGCCTTTTTCAAAATTGTCAATGATGTCTTCAATTAGTTTGGTTAGAGCTTGAATTGTGGATTTCTTTTTTCGAAAACCATACTGGTATGGACTATTTAGATTATGTTTATCAATAAAAGATATTAGTCTAATATATACTGCTCGTTCAAAAGTTTTAGACATACTATTTAACAGAGATATTGGTCGATAGTTATTTTTATCTAATTTGCTTTCTTTTTTGTGGACTGGGCAGATTTTTGCTATTTTCAGGGCATCCGGAAAGGTTTCAGTTTCGAACGATAAATTAATTAAATAGGAGATTGGTTCTGCTATATATTCCGCTACTGATTTCTTTTCCGTACGGAGCCGCCTAATGTAGGTCTTAGCGCCGATACAAATTTTCCATTTTTTTTTTTTTTTTTCAAATCATTTGCTACTATAATCAAAAGCGATTCTCAAAGGGGAAACCTTTTTCTGGGTAACGCCTTCAGTCTTAAAACCGAGATCGACTTAAAATAGATTAAATGATACATCAGGCGAATAGATTAGGCACAAAAGCATATTCGAGATTGTTTATACTGTACACAAAACCGTGCTTTGATTTCCCCGGAAGGGAAAGCAACTCTTTTATTTTCATTTCATGGATGAACTCGTGCAAATTCTCAGAATTGTTTTTACTTCTTTATACCATAAGGGAAAAACGTTTAGGGACCCCTCTAAACTTTTACCGTTCGTGCGTTCCCTTTCCCCACGCGGGAATCGTATATATACAGTGATTTGTATATTTCTTGCAACGGGGTATTTTCCAGGGCGCCTAGGGTACGTTTAAAAAATAGTCCAAAGCTCTATCTGTCTTCGAAAGTATTCCTCCGTTGTCGGTTCATTTTCGAATGGAATCGGTGTATGTGTCAAACTAGTGCTCGAGATTTCATTTTTGGAAAATAAAGAAGGCTCTGCTTTTTTGTTCGTTGCAATTATAGCGCCCGAACAATTATGACGCCCGAACATGATGATGACGGGCGCCATAAGTGGTAATCTGACAAAATAAAAAAAATTAACTGGTGACCTAAAATACTTTTAATTTTTTCATTCGAGCATCACGAGCCCAGATTACATTTTTTTTTGTATTTCATCTCTTAAAAGATAAAACCGGAAAGGTAAATGAAAATATATTTAAAAACGTATGCAGTAATATTAAGTCATTTCCGGTTTCCGGATTTTCGAAATTAACTGACGGGGAGTTTTCGTTAAAAACTCTACGACCCTGACAGATCTCATCTTTTCCATTCCGCGACCTTTTCTTTTTTAAAACAAAATTCGTTTTTTTTTTTTTTTTTTTTTTTTTTTTTTTTTTTTTTTTTTTTAAATCGAATCGATCCGGTGGAATGTTTTTCCCTGGTTGTATATACTTCCACCTACTTATATCCTCGTAAGCTTTACCCCTTTTTAAAGGAGCAACAATTGACTAGATCATACTTCTGAGACAGGCACCGTGACACATACACGCAGCTCCTTTATAAAGATGATAAACGACTTGTAAGATGTCACTGACAATTTCACACTCCCATTATTAATGGATGGAATCCTATACTGTGTACACATATGGTATTAGCGATATGCTCCCTTTAGAAAATTATAATTCAAAACATGATAATCCTTTTTTATTGGTTCAAGAAAAACGTATAACGTTTTCCCCCCGTAAACCCAAATCTTAGTTGCCGCGGTTACGTCAATTCCAAAAAATGAGGAGGGAATAGGGGTGTTAAATATACGGTATATTTATTGCCGGTAGCATATATATATATAATACAGTATACTGTATATGCAAATTTCAAGATGCAAAAAAATTTGATGAAATCGATTTTTTTTGGGCCATCCTAAGTAGAGATGGCAAATTCCCGATAAGTTTGGATCAATCTTAGAATTGAAAGTGGTGAAAATGTATATTGCCCAAGTAACAGAGTCTATCCAGTCCCGAGGACGTCTTCAAAACGTCGAGTCATGTTTAAATTTACAATAATGGACGGCGGACTACGACCCAATTAATAATTTACAAAGGAATTTTATTTTTATGAAATGAATATACTTATTGGACGTCCATTCGATTTACCCATGTCCGCACTGATCCAAAAAGCGTCCTTTGAACGTCCCATGGATATACCATGGATTTGGATATCCTTTGGTCATCTGGTCATAACCAACAATGGAGAGAGACCTGTCAAGAAAGAGACGACGAGGACCCAATTGTTGAGGCGGCGCTAGGACTTCGAGTCCTGTAGAGGGTCTTGTGTCTTCCTTAGTTTCCTTTCTTGTCCTTTACATGTTTCTTCCTTTCACCCTTTCCTCTTTTTCTGGTTTTATGTTAATTTATTATGTCCATGTTTAATTTATTACTCCGTGTTAATTTATTTGAGTGTACTAAATTTTGTGTCTTCGATCTGTCTTCTTTCTCTGTTGTTTCACCTTCCATCACAAGACCTCCGCCAAAGTATGTATGTATGTATGTATGTAACTCTTTCGTCTTTCAAGATGTCGAACGGTTGATCGCACCAACTCACCGTTCAACCGTTGTATGAGATTATTCAATAATGCAATAGAGGGCGATTAGATGGCGAGGGCGATGCTGATGACGTCTCCTTGTTTTAATTACCCAGTTAGAACATCCAGTCTTCAAGATGTCTTATTTTTGCATTAAAATGGTTTTACTGAAATAGAAGTCTTAGACTCTAAAGATGTCTTTCGATATTGCTTAAATATAACTTCTAGGTGGGGCAATAGCGAAATAAAATTCCAATTAATGTCGACATGATTTAAGAGAGACGATAATAAGATACCGACGATAAAAAAAAATACATTATAATGTATTTTTCAACTAAGTAATTCTTTTACTTGTCAGACTACATTTTTCAATAAATAAATAAATAAAATAAATAAATAAATAAATGTATGTGTTGGTGTCTAATGTCTATGTGTTGGTTATCTAATGGACAATCCACATGATGTCCAATGGATTGAAAATGCTATCTGGGCGGTTAAATTGACACCCTCAAGGAAGACCGTCGTATCTACTTTGTGCTACGGTAAGCTGAACATAGGAAATACCAAAGAGATGCGACAGACTTTCTCAGTCTTGCTCAGAGACTTGCTCAGTGTCAGGAACATTAATATTTTCAGGCTTCCAATATTGGAGGCCAATTCAAATAATATAAAATTCTGATTTGGGCCATTTTCGGCCATTTTTGACTTTTGCCTTCGTTGTCACAAAAACATTCTTTATCTTCTTTCTTCCATAAAGACGCTCTTACATACAAAAAAGGACCCGTCGATGTATTATGTAAGCATAATTTGGGAAATTTTCAATCCTCTCTCCCCTCTTTGTAAGCTAAACTAAGTATTTCAAAAGCCCCTCACCTTTATTACTTAAAATTTCAGTCCCTTCCCTCCTTCCAGTAAAATTTTCTTAAACCCCCTCCCCCCAATATCTGGACGACCCCAGCGAACATAGTCCCCGAGACTACGAATCCTAAGAGCAACTAAAATTTCATTTCATGAGGAAAATCAAAACCAACCGGTGTCGGTTTTATTTTCATCGAACAAAATCATGTGACACTTCACTACTTAAGATGATGGATCCGATTTAAGATCTTTACCTTTTTCTCCCCGAACTCGTGAACCGATTCTCTTCGTGAAATCGGATATATCTCTTTTAAGGTGATATCCGGATCGGAGTTCATCTTTTCAGGTCACCCTGCAAGGGTTTGATTTCATCTTCACGTGAAATCCCTCAAGCCTCATTTTCGACAAACAGTGAAAATATAAGTTTTTTTTCCCTCCTCACAACGCGAAAGAGCAACGGTCTTAAATCCTCTTCAAAAGGCGAACTGTCGTTTTTTTGCGAGATTTTGAACGAAAAGATGAATTGAAACAGTCAGCGTTTAACATGCCTTTTGTCTTTTCGTAATGTCTCCGTGTCAGCATTACTGAAAATTATAGCGTTTGGGAGATTTTGAAAGCATCCATTACCCGTCGATCCCGTTTTTATGGGGAGGGGGAGATATGACGTTCCGCGACATTTCGATCTGTAAATATTCCAGAGCGCTGAAGCTTCAATTTCAAAAACGATGGGCTGACAATAATTACAGGAGATACAAGATAATGCTTCCAAGATTAACCTTAAACACTCGTATGATTCACCCGGCATAAAACCGCGTTTTAAAGGCGAGGGAATTTTCTATAACATTGAAGCTTCCAGCCCAGTGACTTTGATATTAATATTTGTTTACGAGCTTTTTCTTCGTAAACAAATTTTACCGTGTTTTATGAACCAACCAGATTTATTTATTTTTTATTTTCAAAGCAATAATCACGGCAAAACATATTTTATTTTATTTTTAAAAAAAAGAAGGAGATTCTGTTAAACTTTCAAAAAAGTAAATAAACAGAGGGGATTTAAAAAAAATCTTATACATAAATTTTAACAAGAGGGACCTACGTCAAAGAAAACCTGATAAAACAAAAAGAGAGGACCTTGTTAGAGACGACTTAAAATTTTTTGACAAAGAATTATATAATAACAAACGGGAAAGGAAAGCTTTTTCCCTCCTTTGACTTTGCTTTCCTCAGTTTGTCGGAATTTAATAAACCCCGGGTTTGCTTTAGTTAGAAATCTACATTTAATGTATTGCCTTTGTGTATAAGGAAAATTTGAGTAAGCAAAAATATAATTTCCCCCTCCGTGATAAATTCATTTCGAAAGGTGTTAAAATTATGATTTTTATAGGGTGAGTCGGGGGTAATTCGAATAAAAATTAGACAAGGGGAATTTTCAAAATAGATTTATTTTACCCTTACTATTTAATTTATATTCGGAGATGATTCTTTCGGAAGCTTTAGATGGCCTTAATCTAGGGATCGTGATCAACGGCGAGGACATTAACAATTTGCGTTATGCAGACTATACAGTCTTACCTACAGGTAGTGCAGAAGATCAGCAAACCTTGCTCGATCATGTAAATGCAGTGAGTAATAGGTACGGCTTAACCATAAATACACGAAAAACAAAGTTTATGGTTGTCAGCAGGAAAAATGTTGATGCTAGACTTTTTATCGCTGGAGAGGAAGTTGAACGGGTGCACTCGTATAAATATGTCGGAACCCTCTTGAATGATTCTTGGGATTGTAGCCAGGAATTCCGAGCTCGTATAGAGCAAGCCAGGGGAATTTTCTTCAAAATGAGAGACCTGTTGTGCAATCGCAACTTGAGCCTCCAAACGAGGATCCGTATCGTCCGATGTTACGTATTTCCCGTGCTTTTATATGGACACGAGGGATGGACGTTAACTAGGACGTTGGAAAAGAAGTTGGAGGCTTTTGAGATGTGGGTATATCGTCGAATGCTTAAAATTTCGTGGACTGACAGGGTGAGAAATACTGACGTCTTGGCTCGTATGAAGAAGGAAGTAGAAGTTCTGTACGAGACCAAGCGTCGGAAGCTCGATTATTTCGGCCACGTAATGCGAAATGAAAAATATCGCCTCCTTCAGCTTGTCATGGAGGGTAAGTTCGAGGGTAAGGGTAAGCGCGGTCAGGATCGTAGGAAAACCTCGTGGCTCAAAAATCTGAGAAACTGGTTTGGTGTCGATTCCTTGGGTCTTTTTCGAGCAGCGGTCGATAAAGTAAAAATAGTCCAGATGATAGCCAATCTTCGTCGCGGAGCTGGCACTTAAAAGAAGAAGAAGAAGAAGAGTTTTCAAAAACGGAAGTCTTCGTTGTGTTATGTAAGACCGCCGAAGGAGGAGGAGGAAGAATCTCAGCCTGTGTCTTAGCATTAGAGATTGCTCCCGGGAATTCTCGTACCGCGAATCCCGGGATGGGAATCGATTTTTCCCGAAATATTTTTCCGAGAACCTTTTTCTTTAAATTTTTGGAAATCCCGCTTCCCGGGAATAAAGTTTTTCTCAATTTCGAAAATTTTCGATTCCCGGGATTGATAAGTTTTTTCCCTGGAACGGGAATAAAGACATGGTTCCGCTTATTTCTGGACTTTTATCCCAAAAAATACGGAGATCAGGGTTATATATATAACCCTGCATATGGATTGCTGCTGAAGTTTGCTGTTGCTGACTGTGCTGCAGTTTGTTATTGCTGACTGTGCTGCACTTTACTGCTCCTGCTCCTGCTTCTGCTCCTGCTACTGCTGCTACTGCTCTGACTGCATTGCTGCTCGACCAGAAGCGCCATATGTCTCTAGTTGTAGTTTTGGGGAATGAAGAAATATGAGACAAGCCTATTTTCCTTTGGGCTCTGAGCTTATTTAAGCTAACCTAACCTGACCGACAGGAGATTGGCTGTCGTTGATGCCCTAAAGAGCAATATTCGGTTTCCGTTAGGTTACATAAACCTACTGCCTCACCAGTATCTTAGTAATTGTATGGATAAGCCAAATCAGAAATGGCAAACTCCTTCCCTCAAAATCAGCAAAAAGAAAGCACTTTCTTCAACAGCATTTTATTTTCATCTCACAGTCCTAATAGCAATGCTGCTAGGCCAGAAGCGCCATATATGCCCTACTTGGGATAAAAAAAACTACCAAACAAATAGACTTGCTTAAATACCTTTCTTTTCACTGTACAGAGAAGTGAAAGTAATTTGCCTATGGCGTTCCAAAATGAAGTTCAAACTTGTTGAATATTATAATATACTCTTCTAAGAACTTAAAGAGTTTAAAAATTTTCATTTCGCTTTTCAAATCAGCGAGTGTGTAGGTAGGTGCCTTAGCGCCTCCACTTCGATATTCATTCCCTGTTTCGAGGACTTCCTACAGTGCAATATTTTTACGTCGAGTACAAAATAAGTCTTTCTTTTTTACCCCCTCATTTTTCGCGTCGACTTTTTTTTATTTTAAAGGAAAAAAGAATATTTTCAAAAAAACAGAATATTGGAAAGCTGACGGATTATTGACTTTTCCGAACTCTTGAGCTTCTCGCCCTCGTGACTTTTCCTTTTTTAAATTATCCGGTCACGTTTGGCTTGGGCTACAAGTTGGATAGTATTATTACGTTTGTTTGTAAAGATTTTAGATCACCACATAAGAAGTGGAATTTCTCTGACTGAGGAAGAAAAAAAAATCTAGGAAAAAATTCACGGTTTTCTTTTTTTCTTCGCGAATGATGCCAAACTGTATTTAATCAAGTTTTGGAGATTTGACATCAAGTTTGGTTGCTGAAAAAAGTGCTGATGGAGCTTCTTTTGCCTATAGACTGAGGGTTCTTCTCCCCAGAGGTCCGAAGTCGGTAAAAAATGATTGGAGCCGACACCGATTCTAGGGTCGGTGCCAGCACCACCATCAATTTCGCTTATTTAAAAAAAAAATTTTTTTTTCTTTTTTTCAGGTATGCGAATTCTGGTAATGCTGCTGCTAGACACATTACCAATGCTCGGAAATGTGTTACTTCTCTGTTTTTTTGTGTTCTTTATTTTCGGCATCGTCGGGGTTCAACTTTGGGAAGGGATATTACGACAGCGGTGTTATTTGAAGCAATTGCCGAACATCAGTTACCCTGAGTAAGTTTTTACTTTTTTTTCTTAAAATAAACGAAAATAATCGTTTTTTTTTTTTTTTTAATTTCGTGTTTTTTTTTTTTTTCTTTCAAATTTTTAAAATAACACATGTCTACGAAATATTTTGCTGGGATGTATATAACAATTCCACTTCCCCCCTTTTTTTTTACAGACAATCTTTTCTTTCTTTTTTTTTTTCGTCTTTAAAAGCATTTCGTTTTTTACGTTTAGCATTCTTAGAAAAACACTTAAGACATTAAGGGAATGAATAAAAAAAAAAAAAAAAAAAAAAAAAAAGCGTAAGTTTGAAGGAAAGGAAAAATAAAGAGAGAAAAAGGAAAAGAAGGAAAATGCGGTTTCAAACGAAAAAAAAAAAATTTCGACGATGGTTCAAAGCTCCTAAGGGAAGGTTTTCTATACTGCCGTGACATATACCGATGATACGAATCTTTTTCTCCTTTTTAAAAGCCTTCTCTTTTATATTTGTTAATCTATCTTATTGCTTGTGATCTTGAGAACGCATTGTCCCGTTTCCTATGTTTTCCTTTTTTTTTTTTTTTTTTTTTTTTTTTGAAATCCGAAATGAATATTTTGCCAGGTATTCACGAAAAATGATTTAAAATATTTTTGAGCTGCAAGTCTGGGTTTTAATTCTTTTTGTGCATTGTTTTTTTTATTTGTGAAGAAGGATTTTTTTTATTACTTATGAAAAAGAAAATAATGTATGCAGGGGAAAAAAAAAAATTTTAATCATGAGATCCCACGCGGCCAAAGTCACTTATTTTATTCCTTTGGGTAATTTTCCGTGAACGACATTATCCCTTTTTTTATTTTTATTTTTTTTTGATTTATTACAACGAAACAGCAATTTTTATTATTTTTACTACTTGTCCTTTTTATTTATTTCCGGGAAGTAATTCCGTAATTAAGCTTGCTTAGATAGGTTTTGTGAACCTTCCTCCTCCTCGTTCCTTTATCCTGGATGGGGTGAAGTGGCATTTCAAGACGAGGTTTTGCACCTTATTTTTTGGTGATTATTTAATTCTAAGTAAATCGCATACTATTAAGTTTCGATTAGGATGGGCTTTGATCTTTTAATAAACAATCATTCAACTAACCAACCATATCAATCTTTTAAAATGTGTAAAAAAATTTTTGACATGAAAAAGCCTAAATTGCTTTGAGGGGCCATAAAACGGTCGAAAGAATTTTTTTAGACATTTTTTACTGGATTTTCACCTAAAAGAATCAGATTTTCAACAGACCTTCAAATATTTCAATTTTTTTTATTTTTTAAAATGACACCCTCTACAGGGATGCGATGCCGGTGGCATTTTATCGCCATCGGCATCGCTCCTGGCATCGGAATCGGTAAAAAAAATAAAATTGAAATCAGCATCGGCATCGGAATCGGTTAAAAAAAAAAATTCCGGAATCGGCATCGGCATCGGAATCGGAATCGGTGGAAAATGATTTGCCAGAATCGGCATCGGCTTCGGAATCGTTTAAAAAAAAATTCCGGCATCGGCATCGGAATCGATGGAAAATTATTTTGCCGGAATCGGCATCGGCATCGGCACCGGCATCGGCATCAAGTATTTCACCAAAGAAAAAAGAAATGGTTGACAGCAATAAAGAATTTTATATTTAAAATAAAAAATAAAAAATTTGAAAAATTTAAAAATTTAAAATTAAGGAACAGATCCTTTGCTTTCGTACTTCATCGAGTTATAAGCAAAAAAAAAAAAAGTAATGCAAAAAAATTTTTCGTTTGCTCAGATATTGATATTGAAAATGAAATTTTAGGTCCGGTCGAAATTTAAAATGACAGATGCTCATATGTAGATTTACAAACAGCTTACGAAAACTTTCATTTCTTCAACAAATTTTTTATTTTTAATCTTTTTTTTTCTGGAATCGGAATCGGCGGAATTTTTGATTTATTTTTAAAAGCATCAGCGTCATCGTCGAAAAAATTTTTTTTCACTAATCGGCTTCGGCATCGGCATCGACATCGGTTATTTTAAAAAAAAAAAATCGACATCGGCATCGACATCGGTTATTTTTTTAAAAAAGGAATCGGGATCGGCATCGGCATCGAAATTATTTGCGACCCTTGGCGGCCGATGCCGGCATCGGCTTCGGCTTCGGCATCGGCATCGCATCCCTGGACCCTCTATACATTATAGTTACCATTTTTCATAGAAAACAAACTGCCCGTATGAAAAAGTGATGCAAAAAGTGTGTATTTTTTCAAAATGAATACTAATAACTAATACAAATTATATTGAAGAATGAAAAAAAATTATCGGTAAAAAAGTTGTGTTTTTTATATATTGAAGTAAAACTTCTTATGGGGGACCTCAAAATGAGTGACTGAGGTGTCACAGTTTAGGTTTAAAATTAACAATAACATAACTTTCAAAAGTGAAAAAATTAACGAAGAATTAAAAAATTAACGATCAATTAACGAAGAATAGCGAAATATTAAGGAAAAATTAACAAAAAGTTAAAAAAATTAACAATGAATAAACGGAAATTAACGAAAAATTAACGAATATTAACAATAAATTAACGAAAAATTAACGAATATTAACGATTAATAACGAGAAATTAACAAAAACGCTTCCACATTATATAATATATTTTTTATGTACGTCCAATTTTTTCTGTTATTTTCCACATGATTTTTATATAATTTTTGCATCTTTTTTTCGTACAAGAGACAATTCCAGGAATTTTTTTTCGGCCTGGCGGTCCCTTTCGCCCCCCTCCCTCTCCTGGATCGGCTAGTGAGGCCAAGACAAACGTGTACATATATTATTTATTTATTTATTTATTTATTTATTTCGGTGTAAAATTAAAGACCCACATATGATATCTTACCCGAAGGACAAACTTCTTTGATACGACCGTAACCTTATCTTTACCCTTTCGTTCCTGAATTTTTTTGACGTAGGACTACGTCATACCCCGTAACTTGGAGATTTCTGTTCGTTTATTTGTTGGTTCGCACCTAAAAAATTATTAAATTATTTATTAATATATTAATATTAAAATTTTACCTTGGAGAATTTTAAAAAATTTATGGTCAAATTATAGTCAAAATTTCAAATTTATATAATTTTCGAGAAAAAAGAGCAAGTTAAGCTTATAGCTTAATAAAATAACATTGAATAAGTTAAGCTTATAGCTTTTAAAATAACATTGAGACAAAATTGCCGCTCGGGCGAAGCGAGAGCGGCGAGGTGCTAATCAAAAATTATTATTAATTAAGTGTTATTAATTTAAGTAATATTAATTTTTGAGCGTTTTTGCTCCAAAAAATCGAATTTTTTGACACAAAAAACTTAACATTTTTGGCAAAAATGTCATTTTTCCAATCAACAGCTTTAGCTGTTAGCTAAATAGCTAAGCAATGTTATTTTATGAGCTTATAGCTTATTAAAATAACATTGCTTAGAAGCAATGCCTTAAATCGATAACTCTTGAAAATCTCTTGTTGGTTCGCACCTAAAAAATTATTAAACAAAATATTGATTAAATCCGTTGGCAACGTGAAAAACGGTTGCCATGGATTTTATTAATGTCCGTTTGTTTTGTTTACGATTTACCATAATATTAAAACAGTACCCCATAGACGTAGTCCTACGTAGGGATATGCTGCCATATCCCAATATAATTTTTTTTTTTAATTCTGTGCTACTGTTTGTAAATAAATAAATCCAGTAAATCCTTTATGCGGCTAATTAATAGAGGAAAGATAGGATCGGTAAAATGAGTTCTTGAAAATTATCGTTAAACTGAACCGAATAATTAACAATTTAAAAATAGATTCCTTAATGCGCTGTTTGGCTAAACAGATCATACATTATACACACAGAATTTTTTTATTTATTTTTTATTTTTTATTTTCTATTTTTTAAAAAAAAGTTGCGAATTTAGATGTCGTATTCAATTTTTTTTTGAACGTGGCTTATGATTGTTTTCGCGTCTCTAAATGTTGTGTGGCTAATCGTTCGATGCTTTATTTGTTATTTTTTTATTTTTAGTCGTGTTGGAAAAATTCAGAAATTGCATATTTTGCATAAGATTGTAAGTCCGATGAAAGGTTAATAAATGCAAGTTCCGTCTTGTGTCAAAGGTGACAAAAAATTTTTTTCATAGGTTTTTAGGTCGTCCTCTGGAGCGCGCTGCCATCAGCTTGGGCAGAGGATTATGGGGCGTCGCTCTGGTTGGTCGATTTAAAATGTTTTCTTTGTTCCCAAATTATGAAAAAAAAATTGGAGTATACCTCTGTTAAGGAGCTATCCAAAGAAATAAAAATAAAATAAAATAAAATAAAAATAAAAATTAAATCCATGTCCTCAAATTTTTGTGTCTCTTAAAATTTTCACACCTTCCGAAATACCCCTGAATTTTTTTTTTCAGATTTTTAAAAGATAGTTTAGAAATCGGCAAATCGTTTTTACGATTTTTTTTTTTGGCAAATTACTGTTAGGAAATTTTTTTTTTGGAATAAATGAATTTTCAGGAAAAGTGCATTAAAAAAAAACAAATTAGGAAATTTTTTTTAAATTTTTTAAAAATAAATTTGGAAATAAATTTTTTTAGGAAAAATAGATTAGGCCTAGGAAAAAATTTTCTTAAGAAAAAAAAGATTAGGAAAATAATTTTTTTAGGAAGAATGGTCTGGAGCCTAAATGGTTTTAAGACTTTTTCTATTTACTATATTTTTCGGTGTACCCATAGACGGGCCATAGGATTTTAGTTAAAGCCTGTACTTAGCATATGGAAAATGCATGGTAATTTGTGCGACCTTTGCACAGGGGCCTCAAAAAACAATTTTTGGCCAAAAGTCCGAAAATGTTACCGCGAAAAAACTTGCATTAAAAGAATGTATCGGCAGAAAAATTTCAGTGCTTTTCAAGTATGCCCTCACTTTGATTAAAAAAAAAAAAAAAAAAAAAAAAAAAAAAAAATGTTCGAATTTTTTTAGTTAAAGTATGGTCACCTCAAAACTTTTGGCCAAAAATTAATTTTTCGGTAATACTGTGCTTTGAAACAATTTTGTAAAAATCTCAAAAAAAAAATCCAGGGTGTGTTTTAGATGAATACCCCAAATATTGAAGGACCCGCAAAATCTGAGATCAAGTTTTTTTTTTTTTTTTTTTTTTTGAACCACCACAATTCTCATTTAAATCTTGTTTGTCTTAACGTTGGAAAAAATTTATTAAAATCACTCTCGCTGTATATAAAATAGTAAGTTTCAAACTTCTTGAATTATCATTATAAAATCCACTACGGGACTATTAAATCTTTCCACTTTGTTAAGTATCACGGTCATACTAAAACAAACTCAGCTTTTTCATTGAATATTCATAGTACACCGCCGAAACACATGCTTTTAGAAACCATCTTTCAATTTTCATATACCTATAAACTTTCCCTCTTTATCGCCGGGGAAAACCCTCTCTACACATTTTCGTTTTCAGACTTATTTTGATTTTATTTTTTTTTTTTTTTTTAATAAATCATTTCATTTTTCCGAACTTAATTTTAAAAAAATAAATAAAAATGGGATGAATCTATTGCATTCGATGAACAAAAAAAATTGATTTTATCGCATAATAATCATTTTCATTTATTCTTACAGGGAAATTGAAAATCGTACATTCTACTCAATCCGAAGCCGAGTTACTTCGTAAGCTATTAATTTAATATTTTGGAAAGATACATACATAAAACAAGAAAAAAAACATAAAGATAATGGCATTGAATTGTTAATAACTGTTTAGAAGCTCGTCTTCGGTGTATTACTACTACTATACTTACTACTTACTACTTTTTAATATTTTCATTACTTATACTATTTACTACTTACTACTATTACCCTGCTATTAAATTTTTCCTGAATCGTAATAAATATGTTGTGGGTAATTCGTAAATGCCAATGATTGTTTCGATTAAATAAATTACACTTATATTAAAATATAACACATATTTAATATATATATATTATATAAATAATACATTCGGTTGATTATAACTTAACTATTTAAAGTTAAGAATTAACCATTCTGTTCTATCAGTTAATCTTCAAATATTTTAACAGTATAATTTTAACTGGTATGTGTTACAATCCTAATCGGCTAGAGGTCAGAGTGGTGACTCGTTGCCGTTCGGCAACGTGATCAATAAAGTTAAGCTGCATTGAGCTAGTGGATGGGTGACCGCTGACGCTCCTTCCCTCTAGTAGAAATTTTAGGAACTACTAATACAGTCATCTTAACCTCATTGTAAAAGTTAGTTCCTATAAAAACCGGTATTGTGGTCAAGGTGCACGGAGTGCACCCAGCCAAGTTTTAAAAACCGGCATTGTTATCAAGGTGCACGGAGTGCACCCAGCCAAGTTTTTTATAACTTACAGAGACGCTCATAATCATTCATACTTTTCACTGCTGAATCCGTTTGAGACAAATCATCCATTATAATTTTAAAAAATCAGTCAATTAAAACGTAATTTAGGAATCTGAATATTTTTATTTCATTTTTATTATATGCTATTTTTTTTTTTTTTTTTTATAACATCGGGGATTTTAACAAAGATAAATTTAATTTAATTTTTATTTTTTTCATTTAATTTTTTTTTGTTAAAGTGCCTGATTTTAAATCCCCGACGGAATAGGGGATTTTGACGGCCGGGGGATAAGCTATTTTACTACGGCCCCGAATGAGCAACTAATTATAATTAATTAATTAATTAATTTTTTTAATAACTTAATTTATTAATTCATTTATTAATGAACGAATGAATGAATGAATGAATGAATGAATGTATAAATGAATGGATGAATTATATAACTTTAAATAACATATGAAGGAATGAATGAATGAATGAATATATGAATTAAATAATAGATGAATGAATGAAAGCGTGAATGTATAAATGGATAGATGAATGGATGAATATATGAATCAAATAAAAGATGAAATGATGAATGAATAGAGTAATGAATAGGGTGAATGAATAAAGAATGATTGATGAATGATGGTGAATGAATAAAGATGAATTAATAGATGAATATATAAATATTTGAATTAAATAACACATAAGTGAATGAATGAATAGATAAATGACTAGATGAATGAATGAATCGATGAATAAATAAATAGAATAATGAAACGATGAATAAATGAATAGAATAATGAATCGATTAATAAATAAATAGAATAATGAATAGATAAATGAATGAATAATTAAGAACGAAGCGTTGAATGAATGGAGGAAGGAATAGAAGAATGACTAGATAAATGAATGAATGAATGAAGGAATAGAAGCAATGAGGCATTTTCTTGCTGCGTACAGGAGAGCTTCGGAGTCCCGAAGCTGCTAGTCTATAAGTAGACTTAGTCTAGTTCGCTACAAAAAGTAATTAATTCATGACCTAGCTTGTTTATTGTACTAGATGCTCAGTTCATTTCTGAAATGAGCAATCGGTTTATAAAGTGTAGCGATAGTTAAATAATGAAATACGAATTGCCTGTAACATGTTTATTTTTTCCTTTCACATCTTCAACTGTCATGCATTTTTCAATGAAAATTAAAATCTAACCTAAACTTTATTTATTATTATTATTATTTTTTTTTTTTTTTTCAGTGTAAGTGTATTAAAGCCTGAAGATCAATATACGTGTTTTGTTTGGTTCTGTGAACTGATCGGATGTGAATCCATGCACGTATACGATTCTTTTTCTTTTTTATCACGGTATACTCTTCTTTTTTAAATAACACACCCGTAAGAAAAACTTTTCAAAAATCGTAGGTCCCCAATGTTTTTCTCTCTCACCCTCTCTAATCAATTTTAAAGAAAAAATGATTTTGTTAATTTTTTTTCGATGGGTTTAATTTTTTGCATGACCCGAACGCATTCCAGCAAAACTTCGTAAGTTGTACTTGGATGTTAATTTTTACACTTTGATTGTCTATACTTTTTAAATGGTTAGATGAAAATAAGAAAGGTTTATAATGTCTTTGTTTTTACATTTTTTTTTTGGGGTAAGTCGCACTGTGTGTAATGTGAAACGTTACTTGTTGGTTTTAACCTTTTAAAAAAAAATTCAAGAAATTTTCCCGGTAAAATTTAGTAAGTATTGCCGTTTATAAAATGTCTGATTTTGACGCGTTTTCTGTTTTTTTTTTTATTTTTTTTATGTTTTAACACAAGTTGCTATAAAAGCAAGTGCGTTTAAAACGATTGCCATGGACTTAAAGATTTAGTGCCGAGATCCTTGTAACTTTTCCCTTGGTAACAACGCGTTGCTTGTGACGTTTTGATTAGTTACGTTAAAGTTTTGATGTCGTAAGTTTTAAAACCGGCTAAAGGGAAAAAAAAAATTTGATTTTGATGTTGTAAATTAAAATGGATTTTTTAAAAACTCTTAAATTGAAGAAAAAAGCATGGAACAGTTATTTGTGCTAGGAACTCTTAACTGTACAATATTCTCATGAAGGCAAATAAAAAAAAGAAACGACGACAATTGTTGATCCCCGGGGGGAAAGGGGTTGCAAATGGCGGGAAAATGATGACGTAATATTTGAATGCGATACTTTTCCTCTGTATGTTAAAAAAACGAATACCATATATTGCAAAAATTTGATGTGCCGAAAGTTATTCAGTGCCTAACCAATAAGGGCGGTCGACCAGTACACCAAGGTCTTCAAGCCTCCTTCTTCCATGATTTTTTTCAAAAATTAAGAATTAAAATTTTCCAGCTGCGATTCCGTCGATGATTACAATGCGATTAACGGTATTTACGCGATCGCTGAACTATGTAAAAAAAAAAATTAATTTCGCTCCCTTAACTCGATAAATTGGATGTTTAAAAAAAAAAATGGTAACTTTGCTTTAGAAATAAACTTGTAAAAGCCATTAGTCAATAAGCGTACGGTATACGATTAGCCTAACGATTTATTGCTTTTTCGCTTGTTATTACAATTACTATTCGAAACGTTCGAAAAACATTCCAACTTTTTCTTGTCATTTTTTCGAAACAAAATTAATGAGAACCGGCATGAAGTACTTGACTTGGAAGAAATCAGGAAAAAGGGGGGGGGGGGGGGAGAAGGAAAGTAACTACGTCATGCATACGGAAAGCACAATTATTGTTCTTTTTTTTTGTTATATGAAAAAAAAAAAACATTGTTCGAAGCTTTTATCTCTTCGGTAACGTCATCGTGGAAATTAATGGTTTTGGAAACATCAAATATATCATGGAAGCTCATTAGCTGTTTTGTTACTTGAGTCAATACTAATAATAGGTTTAAAAAATTGAAAAGGAAACGGAACTGATTCGAAAAATCGGAATGGAGGGGGGGGGGGGTTGTGTGCGTCAATAAATTCTATTATCGCCTTTTTTTGTTTCTTCGGCAAGGGCGTCGACTAAAATTCGAGGATATTTCTTTGAGAATTTACTGTTATTCCTCGGGATTTTTTTAAACCGAGAAACAGGAGTGTCGATTGTAGAATTTTTCCAAATTGTCGTTAGCTTGGGGGTAAGCCAATTTTCAGTATGCTGCTGATTGGTTGAAATACAGCTCGATTTTAAACCTGAACATAAACAAGGAATTTCGAATGACAAGTAAATAATTTCAAAAAGCCTGTCACTGATTTCAAAATTTTTTAAGAAATTTAAAATAAGGAAACTTTTAAATCAATTTTAAGTTAATTTTTAGAACCAAGTACTTACTGCTTACCGGTAAAAAGTTTAAGACCGTTGATAAATAAAATTTTTTACTATTAAATTACAGTAAATTTTTATGTCTGGTCTAGATCGCAAGATCGTTCATAAAAATAATAAAGAGAATTGGACCTGGTATTGAGCCCTGCGGTACCCTATATTCATAAAATATGTACACTGCATAAAATATACAGCTACACAGCGTATGCAGCATATAATCAGTAATGATGCACACAAGGAAAGAAAATCATGGCCTTGGATACAAAGCTCCATTTTTAAGTCTCAGTTTTCTAAAATGAAAAATTCCTTTATTTGCAGTAATAAAAGCTTTCTGATTCCAGCTTTTTTCATTATGATTTGAAAAATGCCGAGAGAAACAAGACGATAGCAGAACAATTCAACAACAGTGCCTTGCCAAACAAGGCAGTAAACAAGACCAAGATTTTCTTGCTTTGTGTGCATCATTACTGATTATGCTGCATATGCTGTGTAGTTGTATACTGCATGCAGTGTACATATTTTATGGGTATAGGGTACCGCAGGGCTCAATACTAGGTCCAATTCTCTTCATTATTTTTATTAACGATCTTGCGATCTAGACCAGATATAAAAAAACGGACTTCAGATTCGTGATCTACGGAAAATTTCCAATACAAAATAGTAGATTTCACTGCTAGGGCTGAAAGTGTGAGATATCTAGCGAATCGAGAACGTGTTGTCGCACCGAGCGAAGCGAGGTGCGACAAACGTTCGAGATTTGCTATATATCTTACACTTTCAACCCGTAGCTGTGAAAGTGTGTTTTCATTCTAAGTGGTTAGATTAGGATTAAATAAAAAATTTTTTTTTTTCTTTTTTTATAAACAAAACAAACAACATAAGTCTATTGACACTGTCAAAAAGAAGCCCTACTCGGTAGATATGTTCACTTATCTACCGAGTAGGCGGATAAATAGGCTTCTTTTTGTCTGCTTCCACGTTTTTTACTCTATGTTGATATGTTCTGCTTTCAACTGGCTAGGCGGCGGTGATATGTATCACTTTGAATTCACGTAGAATGAAAAAAATTTTTTTCGCCAAAAAAAAAAAAAAAAAAAAATAAATAAATAAAAATAAAAATAAAAAAAATTAATTAATTTTGTTTTTCTTATGGCAATTTTTGGAACTTTAAGCTCAAGTCGCCACGCTTTCCCGTCGAGTAAAAAATATAAAAAAAAAACAGGTTCATCAATACACCAAGGAGAACCATTTTTGGGGGTAAGCGATTTGAAAGTCGAAAATTGTGAAAATAAGGAACACCCTACTCTATTTACAGTATATACAGAACGTGTCAGCTTCTCTCCCCCCCCCTTTTTTTTTTATCCGAATAAAGCATTTTCAATTTAAAACGATAGCCAATCCCTGCTTGTATTTTTTTTAAATATCCTCTTTATAAATCACCTTACAAGCATCGTCTAAGCCAGACAAAATATCAGCTTTAAATCATTTTAAGAAGGGGGAGAGAAAGACCTTTTTTTTTTTCAAAGAAAAAGAAACGTTTTTCTCTTTATTTTTTCTGTTTCTTCGTTCTTCCATTTTCTTTTTCATTTTTTTTTTTCACGTCAGTATTATAAGCTTATTCGATAAAATAAACTTTTCCTAAAACTGTTGATGTGATTTTTTCCCCGTTAAAGTTGTGTACGTGGTTTTTAAACGCGAATCGATCATTTTGTAAATTTTATTTTCAAACTGCTGATTCGACTTGTCTTTTTCCCTCTCCTTCCCTCTCATTCTCTCTTTCTCCGGGAAAAGAAAATACCGTACGTTTGCACTTTCATTTTGATAGTATCGCGAAGACTTTGAATTTAATTTCAAGAAAAAAGTCTTTTGTTTTTCGTTACCGATCATCCCAAATTTTTTTTTTTAAGAGAAGGAAAAAAGAACGCGGAAAAGAATCCAGAAGGGAGCCGATTTCGTCCCTCGGGGTGTCGGACCCATTTCAAATCGACGAAAACCCGATTTTCACTTTGTTACCTGATGCAACGCGGACGGCATCCTTAAGTTTCGGCAACGGGAAATTAAATCCGGGTAGAGAGAGAAAAGAAAAGCAGGATATTCGATACAAGAGATAATCTTATATTTCATTATATCGAGCGGACATGGGACAGACTCCATTTATCTTCATTGACGTCATATCGGGCAAATAAAATTTCTTTAAAAAAAGCGGGAGAAAAAAAAAATAAAAAGATTTTGTCCGTCAACATATTGCGTGTTTATTGGACATACGAGGGAAATAATTGTCCCGGATCATGCTTGATTGATATTACATATCTCCAGTTGGGTTTTTTCCGATATAAAATAGGAAAAAATTATAAGATACGTTAACTGTTTCTATAATATTTCGATCCTTCCTTTTGTCATTTCGGGCGTTGGCGATCGTTCAATGATCGGTTTTATTTCCTTTCACTGATTAAGGAGCAATTTATTCGGAAATGCTCTAGGGGTGGGCAATTTTTAAAAAAAATCGAAAAATCAATCGATCAATCGATTTTTTTAAATCAGTTAATCGCAAAAAATTGAAAAAAAAATTTATTAAAAATAGATTTTTTTTATTTAATTTTTTTGGTCGGTTTCTACTGGTTTTTATCAACAGTACACACACACATTCTTTAAAAAAAGTCTTTTTAGGAAGAATTGATGCCCTAACCAATCATTTGTAAATAAAAGTGGAATTTCAACTTTTTTGAGGCTTCGAATCGACCATAGACATTCGAATTAACTAAATAGATTTTTTAAAAACCTTAGTTCAATATTTTTTAAAAACGTATTAGCTTCAATGAATAAATTTTATGCTGTGATAACTTATAAATCTATTCAATTGTTTTCTTCTCTCTGTGATATTCAATTTTGTGATATTTAATTTATTTAATTTTGGTTTGTAATTATTTAATTTTTTTTTTTTCTCTCTTTATTTTATTTTTTCTTTCTGTGATAATTAAATATTTGTAGGAACTGTAATTGAATCTGTAATGGGCCGCTCAGGCTGTTAATATCAATCTTTAAATAAATAAATAAATAAATAAAAATAAAAAAAAAATTTTAAGCAATTGGGGAGAAATTTTTAAAAAAATCCCCACTTTTTAAATATTCGATATTTTCAAAAATTTTCGATTTGATTAATCAATTTTTTTATTTTTATAAAAAAATCAAAGAAAACGATTTTTTTTTTACCCTCCGATTAATCGAATCGAATCGCCCACCCCTAACTTCCCTAAGATCCGGGTGTAAGCTCTGATATTGTAATATCGAATTCTAAGCTTATAATAACATGTTCAACATAAACCTCATTACGAAATTAGTTGAGAAGCAGTTTGTGTTTACCGATATGTTTTCAGTATCGATTACAGCCAGGTTCATTGATCGTTCTAATTTTACTTCGTTTCCGTTTATTGCTAGTCGCGGATGAATGAGGATTTCCGATGAAAAAATATTTCGCCAGGAGCGGTACATGTGCTTTTGCGGTTTCACTTTGATCGGACAACTGATTTTCCCGCTTTTTTTAAAATGTGATTATTAATGTTGAATAAATTTAACAAGCGCTGAAGAGCGGCAGCTCTCGGACCCATACCTATACGAAAAAGAGATGCATAAATTATATAAAAATGATGTTTAAATTATAGAAATTTATTTAAGAAACGTTGGCTCTGAAATTAAGAGAGTGCATGATTTTTTTTAAATGTTTAAAGACCGTTTTCTGACTTTCATCGTAACAGTCTCTTCAACACATTGGACTATTTTGATTATTAGATTTATTACCGTAAAATGGGGTAAAGTTGAAAAAAAAATCGAAAAAAAAAAAAATTCTAGGTTTATTTTAGGCACTAAAAATAAAATCTTTTTATTCCATTAAGGTGGAATAACAGGCACTTGTGAGTCAAATCAGGTCTCTTGAAAAATAAAAATTAAATTCATCCGTTAAATAAATTTATCTTAGTTAAAAATTAATTTAAGACTTTTCCTTTTTTTTAATAAGTACCTAGTATAATTTATTTATTTATATGTACAGTATGTTTTACAATTTTTCGATATAAGATGCTTTTTTTGTAAACTTTTTGCCATTTTCTTATTTTCCGTTTTGTTACCAACCTAAAAACTGTTTTTAAAAGGATGCTCAGTTGAGCATCTTGTATCGAAAAATTATTCCACCTTAAGTGGATATCGTTTTTGGGATACTTAAGTAAAAAATTTTATTTTTAGTGCCTAAAATAAGCCTAGAATTTTTTTTTTGAATTTCCTTTCAACTTCACCCCATTCTACGGTATTAGCTTTCTAGCTCATGTGAAACACGGTTATGCCAGGATCGAAAAGCCCAGCACCATGATACTAACATACCTGTAGGTTTCGAAATTCTCCGCTTGATGGAGTGGAGCTTCGATGGTCACCCATCCGGTGCGATCTTTGAAGCTTAACCTCATTGATCGCTAGACGTTACCCTGAACAGCCGTGCCAATCGACCCTCTATAAATTATACAAAAAATTGAACATACATCAATAATGCATACAGAACTAAACTTTTTTTATCGAAAAATGTTTTTCAGTCCTCAAATATAATTATGCATAAATAAGTATGCATTAATAAGTGCATAAGTTATGCATAAATATTATGCGTTAAATGGGTAAAAAGATGAAGAAGCGTAATATCTGTAAATTTTCCTGCATTGAGATTTAAAAAAATGATATTCATAAATTATGCAAAAGTTATGCGTATCCAATTTTTCACGCTTAAATAAATTATACATTTAACTTCGCAAAAATTATGTATGTTTAAATTTTTGTGCTAATGATAAAAAAATTATACATTTTTTATATAAATTTTTCGCATTTATTTTGCAAGAATTTTATGCTTTTTTTGCATCACTTTTTCGTACGGGTAGAGAGGAAGAAATCCATTTTCGAAAGGAATAATCCCATTTCAGAAGATTGAGCTTTCTTGTATTTTTGGTAGATATTCCTTGTTTTCCATGTAATATGATGTCTTTGAAGTCTTTTGCCGCCTTGTATGTATGTCACGTGGTCTGGTCGCCATTTTTAATCGCCTCTCTGTGGCGATCTGAGCACGTGATCGCCACCATGTTGAGTTTTGAAGTTGTGCGATCTACTGTCATAAAAACAGGTCTGGAAGCTCCTATATCTTTAAAAGCTGACTTCTGCATTTCAGTTCATCTGATCCAGCGCTGGCGGTATTCAAGACGTTTTCTGATTGGCCGTTGATATCCGTGATTTCATTGCAGGCTTGCCGTCAAATAAAAATCGGATAACCACCCGCTCAATAACCTTAAAAACATTATTGTAAGATGACGACTCGCATGATATAATTACTATGCATAAACCGTTCTTCTTACAAAAAAAATTTATAAGTTCTTTTCTGAAATACTGACTTATTCGGCCTTTATAATCTACCTGTTTTCCATGTTACAAGAAGCCATTTGTAGCATTTTTACCTGACTGCGTCACTGGCGGAATAATTTTGCAACAAAACCCTCATTCAACTTTTTTGTGATGCGTTTTCCATTTTTTTTTTTTTAACAAAATCGAATATAAAATAAATAAACGAGTGATTACATTCCATCCGGCGTAAATTTCGGTCGAAAAAACATTTTTCTATTTATTTTTCAATAACCAGATCCATTAATTAAAAATTTTGCTTCCTTAAAACGTTTTAATTTTTTTTTTTTCATTAGCTACAACAAAATCGTGTAATGCAACAGGTAACGCTTTGTTTTAACTGTTATATAAATAACATTGACATCCCTTTTACTAAGGATCATTAATTTTATTACGTTGAAACCCAGACAATTAGTCGGTTAATTAAGATGAAATCTGTCGTTGGGTGAACATGCACGTTGCGGGATTTAAAAACCGTGTAAAGTGTTTTTCTAATCAATTTTACTTTAATGAAAAATCATAGCGGATAAAAAAATTTTATTTCGGCGTTTTTTTTTTTTTTTTTTTTTAATTTTGATGATTGTGATTTGTTAATATTGATATTAATTTTACCGGAAGTAATGTTCTGATTTTTTTTTTCAAGAATATTAGCCAGAGAGGAGCTGGGATGAGGGGGCTTTGAAAAAATAACGGAATCGTATCCCGACTAGTTACAAAAACCAAATGGAACATGACAGAAATTTCGGAGGCTTATGATCATGCGCATCCGTTTTGCAAAAGATGGTTGAATAAAAAGTGCTTTTAGAAAACAATTAAAAACATGGAAATAACAACATCATTGAGGAAAAATTTCGTCGGGTACATGAGCCGAGTGGGAATCGAACCCACATCTTCCGCTTGCCAGCAGGTGCTCTACCACGTTTTGTGATTCGTGCTGCAATTTAAGTCCTTCATTGAGAGATGATTCGCCGAGTGCGGGTCGGTAGCTTAGTCGTGGAGCACCCGCCCGGCAAGCGGAAGACATGGGTTCGATTCCCACTCGGCTCATGTACCCGACGAAATTTTTTCTTTATGACGTCGTTATTTTTTTAAATTTAAAAAATAGAAAATCAAGAATAGAAGAAGAAGAATATTATAAAAGGCGATGGATAATTCCTCGTAAATTAAAAACATAAACAAACAGAAGAAAAGCCGATGCGCATGGTCATGTGCCTCCCAAATTTCGCGCTCATTTTTTTCTGTCGGGTCTTTTCTAATAAAGGGTCTCTTAAAAGAAAATGAAAGAAAGTTATAATAAAAGAAAGAAATAAAAAAAGTAGAGGAAGCAGAGGCAAAAGTTGAAAAAAAAAAACTACGAAAGGAAAAAAAAAACACAATACCGATGAAACGAAATATCAGAAAACACAACAAAATGGATTATTACTCAGAACAATTCTCATCAAGAATTGAAGCGTTTTAGTTGCGAACAATACACACGTTCCCGATACTTTCTCAATCAAAATTAATATGTGTATTGTTTCCTTGAAGGTCTTCATCAATCTAGATTTAATTTCCAGGTTGTAAAATTTCCTCTCTCCCTGCTTTTCTAAACTATAAACCGAAGAATTAATGCTAAGCAAGAAAGAGACTCTAAAGGTTATTTATTTCAGCCGTTTGACAAACGACTTAGATCATTTAGAAGGACAGGTCCCATTATCTTTTAATGGATTATATAACTACAAGATAAAGCTTTTTAATTTAGACGATTGCACTGATTACGTATACAAGAACTTGTCTTAGGTTACGTTTCGATTTTTTTTAAAGCACGGATCCGAAGCCGGTAAAAATGGGTTGGAACCGACGCCGGCATCCGCGCTGAAATATCCAAAGTGCTCGCGATGGCTCCAGCGCCGGCACCGGAAGAGCAAAATTTTTGGCCCCGGTGCTTGAGAATTTCTGCAAATTAAAAAAATAATTTTTTTTTTTTTTTTTTGGTAACAACCCCCCTTCCCTGGTACTTTTTTTTTTTTTAAAGCCACCGATTACCGATTTAGAAATCATTTTATTGTTTGAATAATTAAGAGTCGTAATTATTTTATTTTCTTGTCGTGTGGAAAAGTAAATAGGGCGGAAATAACGAACGTGAAATGTTTTCGGAAAAAAAAAGTCATCGTTTATCCGATCGTGTGCATTAATAAAACATTTCCTGGGAAACGGGAAATTTTGTTATGTAGGGACGGTACAAGTTGACTTTTCTTTTGATCTTAAATTAATACATGAAAATTGAAAGGGCAAATAAGGCGGATGATAGATGTATTTTGTTGTTTAAACATGAAAATCGGAGCAGTGCTTGGGATGTATTGTAATATTCAGGTCATTAAGTGATTAGGGTGGCCCTTATTTTACGAACTTTGGATTTTCGTTTGAGCTCACCCAATAATTTTTATCCTTTTGATGAAAAAAGATTGCCTGATTTTTTTTTACCCGTGACTCAAAGAGTCTGAAAGTTAATATGGATACAGCCATTTGCACTGAATTTTTTCTGTTTTGTTCTCTAGGATCAAATTGAGATACGGATTTTATGACTTCATTTTCATAAAAATTCTGCTAGAATGTCTTTTATTTTCAATAATTATTTTAAAACAAATAAAACTTTTGAATTTTCGTAATTTCATAATGAAAGATGTTGCGGTAACATGTTGAACCAACATGTTGCTTAACTTGTTGCAGCGTTAGAAACATGTTCTCAACATGTTACTCAACATGTTGAAGCATAAAAACATGTTACTCAACACGTTGAAGCGTAAAAACATGTTACTCAACATGTGGAAGCGTAAAAACATGCTACTCAACACTGAAAAATAAAAAATTTGTAAATGTTGCTCAACATGTCAGCATTTTTTCTATGCTGCAAAATGTTGAGCAACATGTTCCTGCATCTTGTTCTAGCTAGAAGTTTCGGTTCTAGAAACATTTTGCCAACTTGTTGTTCAACATAAGAAAATAAAAACTAAAAAGGTTGCCAACAAGTTTCTATGCTGCAACATGTCGGCAACATGTTACTGCACATGTTTCATCATAAAATTGCGACTTTACGGGATTTTAAACATTTTTAGGCCCCTTGAAGCACGGCTAAACGACATTCAAAAAATCTTGTTTTGATGTTTTGTTCAAATCTTGTCAAGTGATGTTTTTTGATTCAAAGGAAAAAAAATTACAGGGTGAGCTCATCGAAAATCAAAACTTTGTAAAATAAGGATCACCATATTAAGTGATTATTGCAATGTGATACATATGAATAAAGATGTCCACGGCGTTTGCGTTGGACATCTTTGTTTATTCCCGAGGAGTCTTCATATTCTTGTGACGTGACAAGAATTACAGCACTGAAGCACATAAAGCGCTCTCATGACAAGAAAAAAAAAATCTCAAAAGGTGCAGTCACTTTTTAGAATTTTTTTTAAAATTTAATTTCCGCTCTCATTGTACGGAAACGATCTTAACCATCTAAAATTTTTTTTTGTAATAATTAAAATTAGAAGATTGATTTTTATTAAAAATAATTAGGTTAATACCCGCGCGGATAAAAAGAAAAAAGAAAAAAGAAAAAAAACCGAAAAGGTAAAAATGCGATGAAAAACAGTCCGGTTTTCAACGTACGAAGACCAAAGGAAAATTTCCCAAATTGGATTTACATAAGGAAGAGGCGGTAATAATAATACCATTAACAGCAAGTTTAATTCATTATCTGAAAATCTAATTAGTCATTTTCGGGGTAAAATCTGAATCAATTAGGGAGGTATTAAAAAGTTAACAAAAACGCATTTAAAGTTATTATCTGGGTCCACCTTTTGATGTTTTTATAAAATTTGTAAAGTGTCGTTTCTTTTTTTCCGGGGGGTGAAAATTCTCCGAATAAGCTTAAATAAAAAGCAAAAAAATTAAAAAAAAATAAAAAGCAAAAAAAAGTTGAAATTAAACCTTTGTCCCCACGTCGCACGTTCGATTTACTTTTCTCCCCGCCTTTCAATCACAAAATTCAAAAAAAAAAAAAAAAAAAAAAAATCATTGTTTTAATCACACTCCGGATTCCGGATAAATTGATTAATGGAATCAATCGGTTAATCATTGATTAAACAAGATTTACTTTTCTGTTTTTAATTTCGCTTGTCTGATTTTTTTTTCTTTTTGGGGACGTCCGTAAATTACGTCATAATTATTTTGGCCATTTTCGACTGCCTCCCACCCTTGTTAGCATAGGTTAAACTTTCGGGACCCCCCCCCCTAAAATTACGTTAGATTTCGATTACCCCCCACCCCCTTTAGAAAAATTGAAAACCCCCTTATTATTAGCACATGTTAGCAGTTTGAATCCTACCCCGCCCCCCCTAACATGCTAGCATAATTTGTGGACTGCCCCATTTTCGTAAAATTTTATAATTTTTTTTATAAGATTTTACAACTAGAAAAGAAAAATAATGAAAATATAAACGAAATAGATAAAATAGAAATAACGTAAAAAGATAATCAAAAACGTCGACTGCAGAACTTGCAAGGATAAAGGCAAAAAAAAAAAAAAAAAAAATCGATTTTTCGGGAAGGCTTACAAAACAAAGGTTTAGAGAAAAGGGAGGCGGAAATCTGATTATTAAACTTACTGTAAAGGTAAATCCGGGATGTATGTCACATGTTCTACCTAATGATACGTTTTTAAAAAGGAAAAAAAAAATTTTATAAAGCAAGTTTACGATTTCATTTTTATATTCGTAGTTACGACTGTGTTTTTCCTGGAATATTCCAGGAAAAATTTCCAGGGATGATGAAATAAAAGTCCTTATTTTATAACTTTAAAGGAATTGTCGGTTTTTTTAAAAGTGTTAACCTGGTGCAACTGAACTTGAGTGATGATAAATGGTCACCTAAATTTGCACAATGCACGTGCACAACTCCCCCCCAAGCATTAAAAAAAAAAAATCCTTTTGTACGAAATTCACTTTCCCTGTATTTGTTTTAATAAACTACCTTTTAGATTTTTGAGTAACAAAGAAACACTTGAAAACATCAATGTTAAATGTTATAAGAAATGTATATAAAGCATGAAAATATGTTTTTTATTTTTGTAATAAAAAGCACTAATCGTTTTAAAATTAGATTCGTTCAGCGAAAAGAAAAAAAAAGTCATTTATTTATTTATTCATTTATTTTTTTAAATACGTATTCCGTGCTCAGTCATTTAATCATTGTCATCAAAGCGTAATGTTATATTTTAACTGACATACATCATAAACATTGTACGCGTTTATGTGTTATTTAGAAAGCACAAGATTTGATTAGTGAAAATTAAATAACAATCGGCAAAACGCGTAACGCCATCATTTGTTATTCGATCATAAAAGTGAGATATTTCAAATAATGAGAACATTCTCCCGCGGTTTAGTATCAACCAAAATGAAAATTAAAACGAGATTGAAAATATAAGATATTCGAAAAATATTTTGTAAAAAAAAAAAAAAGAAAAAGAAACAGAGCGATTACATGACATCATTGCAGGCAATAAAATCCGCGAATCTCTTTTTTTTTTTTAATTCTCTCCTTATGAGGGGGGAAAAAATTTAATGCTCTTATTTAATGCTTTTTGTGAAATTCGGTTTTTTTTTTATTTCACAGACCGCTAGCACTCTATTATCAATATATGGAGCAAGACAAGGATTATATTTGTTCCAAGCCGGATGACAATGGTATGCACACTTGTAATGATCTCCCGCATTATAGAGAAGGAGATATGATTTGCAACGATACAGCATTGCCGGACTCTCTTAACAAGCCTACCAATTCGTCTTGCGTCAATTGGAATCAGTATTACACGGAGTGCAAGTCCCAAGGGAGCAACCCGTTTCAAGGAACCATTAGTTTTGATAATATCGGGCTAGCCTGGGTAGCTATATTCTTGGTAAGTTTTAGAAATTATCTTCTTCTTCTTTTTCGGCATAATCAGGACATGAAGCCCTATGACCCGGCGCCTACCTTTACGAAGTTTGGTTTCTGGTGTAAGGCCAGGGTGTCTACTGGTCCTATATTCCTATAAAGTCCTATAAAAGTCCTATATTTTTCTTTTTGGTCCTATATACCTATAAAATCCTATAAAGTCCTATAATTTAACCGAAAAAAGTAATTTTGAGCAGGGGCACAACTGGTCCTATATTCCTAATTCAAAGTGAGCTAATTTTTCATATTTTCACTCAATTTTTCCAACAAATTTTCTCGCTCGGCCTTCGGCCTAGCTCGATTTATGCAGGTTGCCATAATTTAGATTTTAAAGATTCCGAAAAGCGAGGAAAACCAATCATTTTGGGCTACGAACGATTCATAGTTTATGCTTTGATAATTGAAAAAGCACTTGGAAATTTTCAAAGAAAGTTCAATGTTCAGGAAATTTTTTCTTAAAATCGGACGGGGGTTCCATTAGGCAATTAATTTTAAACTAATTCCAGTTCAAATAATTTTAAGAAGGTTTATAAAATTTAAAATTATATTTTCGATTTTATGGAATCATTTGTGGATATTTTCGGGCTTATAGAGGATTCAAAAATTTTTTACGTGTAGTCTAAAAATTTTTTACGTTTATAAACTTTTAAATTTTTTAGCTCTTAGCTTGGGGCGGATTTTCTGAACTACTCATATAACCTTGGGGACTTCTGAAAAAACACTTGCAGAGGCTTGAACTTTTTTTTTTGATCGGGATTTTTTGATCCAAGATTTTTTATAAAAATGTTTTTGTAGAATTTGTTTTACCTTTTTAGTAATTACCCGTTTTACAAGTTTTACCTTTTTTCTTCTTCTTCTTTATTTCTAAATTTAGAGGACAGAATTTACCTCTAGATTTTGTGTGCCTAAATTTTTTTCTCTTAAAAATGGCTTTGTTTGGGTCCTATATTTTGAAAAAATGGACCTATAAAGTCCTATAAAAGTCCTATATTGTACTTTATGAATCAGTAGTAGACACCTGTAAGGTTTAGGCGTTACTACGTCATACCCCTTAATGTATCGAGTGACGAGCTCGAAGACGGGGCATTCATATCGCAAAGGTATTTTACGAATGAGCGGGACCTACTTTATTTAGACAGGGAATCCGAACCCTGTGATACATCGGTCTTCTTCACATGATACACACATGATTGTCAGTGGTGAATGCTGGCGGAAAAAAATCCTGACTGAAATCAGGTTCGAACCAAGACTCCACACGATCATTCGCTTCGGAGTCGAGCACGCTCGCCACTCAGCCGACGTCGTCTCTTTAGAAATTATATATATCGTTTTCGTTCTTAGGAGACAAGGTTGGAGTGACCAACAGTCTGTTTCGATATCTTCAATTCCGTGCGTCGGAGGTAGAGAGCCTGAAAGGAGAAAGGCGACATTCAAATGAGAGCTCTCTGATTGGTCGAGTTCTCACGTGGTACATGGTGTTGGTTTTACAAATCTCAACAGGATTTGTAACGTTCTAGTATTTCACCCCATAAGATATCGACCTCCTGGTACCTCTTGAGGGACACGACCAATCACGAACTAGTTTTTTTTTGTTATGAGGTGTCACCTCTCTCCTTTCAGGCTCTCTAGTCGGAGGTCAACTAACGTATCCCCATCGTAAATGTAATTGGAGATAGTCTGTTTTGACTGTTTATGAAAATCATGTGATCGTGTGACTAGAAGTTACCTTGTTGAACCTGTGGCTCAAAAACCTTGCACCAAAACTAATTTTCGACTTCAAATTCGTAATCTTCGCAACGTTTCCGATAAGAATAGATGGTCTTTTTTGCCAAAAAAGAAAAAGAAATTCATTTTCGACCCTTCCATGGGCTTTTTGGAAATTTCGAAGCCAACGCGACACCTCAGGATGCCGTTTGAAAAATGTGAAAAAAATTCAGGGTTGATACTCCATTAATAAAGAAACGTTTACCGATATAGGAGTTTTGAAATTTCAAAAAAGTTGATTTTCCAACCACCCTAATATGCAGCTAGGCCAAATAAAATTTGGAACCTGCGGCTGATCCTCTTGTGGCCCAATTACGCGATACTGCCCCACGCGATTTATGGAGATCCTCCATGAAGATCAAGGAAATCCGCTGCGACATGGGACAGGTGAATTTTGCAAGTTAAGACGTTTGCTAATGCAGCCATACTGTTCATTTTTGCCACATTTTTGTGCCTGGTTCAAAACACTGCGGTGGCTTAGCCGCAGATCCTAAATTTTTTTGGGAATTAGTTATTTGAGACGAGTTTTTTTCAATACGAGACCGCCCTCAAAACGATACTTTATGAGACCGAGACCGAGACGAGACTAGAAAGAGATCCAGAGATGTCGTTTTGGTCTCGAAATAATCTGTCTCAAAAGCTTTGCCTGTCTCATAATCCTGAGCTTTGCAATCAGAATGTCGAATGGAAGGAAATAATGATCATGATTTACTTGCATTAGATATTCTGTATGCAAAGCTCGGGATTATGAGACAGGAAAACTTTTGAGACCGAAGCGATGTTTCTGTGTCTTGTTTCTAGTCTCTTCTCGTGATGCTGCTGATAGACCAGGCTGAACCCACCATTGTTGAATGAATTAATTTTTGCTTCTTATGCCTTGTAGCTGACTTTCGATACCCCCCCCCTTTAACACAATTACACTCTCGCCTAAGGTAAATGCCGGTGTAAGAGAAGGCTCGCCGAGGATTCCCCGTTTTAATGGGAAATGACTAATCATTTTTGAAACACAGATTAGCCGAGTTCGGAATTTATCTTTTAAATCACGGCAATGGTCGATGAAAGGTTTTCAAAGGGAAATACTTGTCAGATCTCTGACAAAGTTAAATTTCATCCTCTCAGAAGGTATGAAATCATTAAAAAAGGTCGATTACTCGTCCGACCTCGCCAAAACAAAACTCATCTTTCCTCCACCCAGGAATCGATTTCCTTTACCATTTAAGTTAACTGTACGTCACGTAGAAAATATCCATCATAAATTTATATTACCATGTTGTAATTCCAGAGAGCAAATTCTACTTTGCATTTATGGGTCTTGATAACTCGAATCTGTTTCCGTAGACAGAATTCAAAATACGGAGGGAGGGAGGTAGAGAGAAGAGGGGGGGGGGGGGGAAGAGAAAAGTAGGAGAAAGGAAGAAGCCGACGACGAAGGACAACGGCATCATATATTCCAGCGGTAGAATTTCAACAAAAGCTTTCAAATTTTCCTCGAGGTATATACTTTATAATGTCAAACTCACCCATCAAAATATTTTCTCTCACTTACCCCGGGAAAACCCGACAAATTAGCATCAATTTATTTTAAACGTTTGGAAAGGAGAAGGGAAGAGTTGATATAAACTCGTTCCGAACTTGAGACAGTGGGTCGCATCTTCCCGCAAAACCCTAAGAGACATTTGTAAACGTCGTTTTTTTTTTTTTTTTTTTTTTTTAAGGACAATTGGTTGAATGTTGGGTTGAAAAGTCAAGCCATGATACAGTATAAACAAATTGACGAGGGTAAGAGAGACAAAATTGCAGATAGATTTTAACCCTTTAACGATCCAATTTTGGAAAATTTTTCCGGAAAATAGAAGGAAATTTCCCAAATGTTTTTTATTTTCATGATTTCACACTTAAAGTTAACCTACAACACGTTATGGACCCGCACTGTGCGTTAAAACCCATTTTAGACGCCTACCAATTTTCAATGTATGCAACCCGCAACATATACATGTAATACAAAAAAACGCACAAAATTTGTTTCCTTGCGTAAAATGATTGGGAAAACGACTTTCTATACGTTTTCGACGTCGCTGATTTCAAATCTGACGTCAGAATGATCTAACTCCACTCGGAAAATCCAATATGGCGGAAAAACTGAAATTATTAAAAATAAAATGGCTCCGCCATATCGGATTTTAGTTTTTTCAAAATTTTGACTTCAGATTCGGAATCAGCTGTCCAAATTACCCCTAGAAACATGTCTTTTATCCGGCGAGAAATACAAAACGGCTCGTATAGGAGCCGTCGGTCGGCAAAGGGTTAAAAGTATCTGGAGCTTGAAAAGGGCGAGCGTGGACTTGCACTGAGGGATGAACGGGTTCATACTTGGGCATTGCTCGGCTAAATTTTAATGGGGGCACTACCAGAAGTGTTAAAAAACTTGACTGACACACATCTCTGACGTAGCAGGAATGTCATAAAATTGTCATTATATTATCGGCAAAGTCATAGAACTGCCACTGAATTATCAGAGATGACATAGGACTGCCATTGAATTGTCAGAAAAGCCATAGAACTGCCATTGAATTATGAGAGATATAAAGAAAGTCGTTGAATTATCGACAAAGCCATAGGACTGTCATTGACTTATCTGAAAGTTCATATTTTCAGCCAATGATTTCCAATAATTTATTAACTGCCTATGAATTTCTAATCGTCTCAGTGAACTGTCAGCACTGGCACTTATCTCAGCTTATTAAAATTACAACGGAACTTAGCCTATTAGATAAGGTCAGTTGCATACACCGATAGTACATCTCGATAGGCTGTCAGGCGGTAATGGCCAATACTGTTAGAAAGATGGATCTGTTAAATTGTCGCTGAATCGCTCTGCTGAACGCCGAGAAGTATTTAAACATTTTCAGAACTGTCAGTAGAACCTTAGAACTGTTCACAAGTTTTCGAAATTGTCAATTAGATATCCAAATTCATAGGCCTGAGCCAACATTATTCTACGGTATTTTAATGTTCAGCATCGTATCCTAATCTGCTTTTAGGGTTAAAAATGATTTCATGGTACTTGCTGCATAAGAATTTTTTTTTCCATTCCTATGGAGATCAGATAAGAGATTATTACGTAGGCAGTGAAATATAAAATGGCTTAGTTCTTTAGAAGTTGGCGGGGTAATAAGAAACTTTTAAAATCCATCTTCGAGACTCCGGGAAATTATATTGTAAAAAGCTAACATAAAGTTGAGTTATAAAGCTTGATACAAGAAGATCGTTAAAGGTATTTTTAAATGAGGGAAGTGCGTCTGCTGTTTTGCATGGCTTTTTAAAGTATTTTTTCAGATTTTTTTTTTTTCGTCCGCATATGGGAACTTATAAGGAAATTAAATTAACCTTGTGGCTTTAACGGCAAATAGAACAGATTAATTTGATTCATTGCAAGAACAAAAGCGATAAGTATTTGAAGATAATCTCTGTAGTTTAAAAATAACAACAGGGATAATACACAGCCTGACGGGTAAACGTGGCAACGCTGTGAAATTTTAATGTTTAGCTTATGTGAAAGCCATTCAGCAGGAGATTTTTACTATTGCGAAAAATATTTTCTTCAATTACGTTTAATTTGGATCTTCTCCAGTATACTGATGTTAAATGCGTGGCCAAATCGTATATATATACCGCTGTATATATATACGGTTGCCTGTATTTAGCTTATGAGTATATATAAGCCCTAGCTATATGGCCATGTCTTATGCCCTAGCTTCCATTCAAATTCCATGTTACAGTAGGTTAAATTTGGAAACTTCGTTAAATAATTCTGAGGCTCTCGGGCTGAATACGGGCCTGAAACAATTGTATTTCGAACAGTCTACGTTTTTAAAAGACGTTTATTACTATTATAGAGAAGCATTTCTATTGTTTGTATCGATCCTTCCGCATATCTCATATTATTCGACATAAAATTCCATTAAACATTTCTAACGGAATAAAAAGAGAGAGGCAGAGATCAAATTAAAATTTTACTTTCAATCTCGCATTTAATCCGGCGTTTGATTTTGTAATAGCAACTACCTTCAACCTTTTTGCCTTTTAATAATTTATAGTATTGATTTGTTATCTCATTTTCGCAAAACAAAAAAAAAAAATGAAATGAAATTCCCGGTTCCTCTTAACACAATCCTGTTATTCATATTTTGCCGAACTATTATTGTTCAGATGTTTTGGCTGCTGTTTAAAAAAGAAAATTTTTTTTAAAAGCACAGTAAAATTAGTGAAGCGGCACGATTCGCGAGTTGAAATTACGGAGCTAATCACCCTAATCGTGTTAACAAGTTGGGCATAAAGATATGACCAGCTGATGAATGATTATTACTGAATATACAAGTTTTCGCCTCCGCTATTGAATATAATACTGTACGAGATGAGCTTTTTTTTTTTTTTTTTTTTTTTATTATAAAGCTCATTGGCGAACCAGTCATGTAAAAATCTATACATAGTTGTGTAAGTCCTCGTTATTGATTAGCTCGCTTGGAATGCTGGAAAAATTCGAAAAGAAAATTGAAAAAATTTAAATTCAAAAAGAAGCGATGCAATTTTTAAAGTTTTGGTTTCGGGGGAAAAACATGCCAGATTAGGGTGATTCACATTTTCCAAAATGTTGTCCGATCGCTGCGTTCCACGAGATTTACTTTCTTTTTGGCCGAAATATCCACGAAAAAATTAATAAAAATTTTTTTGTCACCGTTATAAAGCTGCTTTCATTAGAAAAAATTAGCCATTTTAAAGTCAAAGCTGGACATAGGACAAAAAATAAAGTCAAAGCTGACATAGGTGTGTCGAATTTTGCTAAAACTATCTCGATTCATGTTTTAAAAGGTGCGGAATCCGAAAACAGCAACATTTTTCCGAAAAAAAAATCCTATGGCCCATAAATGCCAATGGTCCATTTTTGTGATTTCGGGCTACTTTTTTACCCTTTATCTTGCATATAGCGAATCAGGGTGTCAATGGGCGTTCTAAAATTTGTCAAAACAATCTTAAATCGTGTTTCCAAGGCTTTTAAGGTCAAAAATAACGAAATTTCTCTGAAAATAAAATTTTTGCGCTGTTATTAAATTGGGACAATTTTCACAAAGAAATGAGCCCCACTTTTAAGCCTCGATTTAAACCGACTTGAGACCCTAGGTGCGTCCATGAAAATCCCAATGTGTTTTCCCTCCCTTCTTTACACCATTACACGTGATGGGAAAAAATATTACCAGTGTGAAAGTTTGTCTCGCTAATTATTTTGCCTCAGTGAAAATTTATTTAAAAAAAAAAAAAAAAGATTAAAAGGAGGGGGTTGGAAAGAGTTTTTACAGTCTGATATTCGTGTCTGAAAATTTATTAGGGTGAAACGATTGGAAAACATAAATTCGTAATAAATAAAAATAAAAAAAAAAAAAACGAAACGTGATCAATAAATAACAATTTAATTAGTTTTTGTCCAGAGGAGTAAAAAGTGGTAGCCCCGAATGTTTCTAAAACTGTGATAAATCTTTGTTTCCTGGGAGAGATTTTAGGGAAAAAGCCGAAAATTTCGTATTATGATTTTCTATTTACCATACGGAAACTTTTTATTTTATGACTTTTTTTTTTATTATTATTACATTTTATTTATACGAAAATAAATCAAAACAAAGGATTATATCCTTTTTTTTTAAGTTCGTTTATTAAAATTATTATTACCGCTACCCAGACTTGATCTTTTAATTAATTTTATTTTCTCTTTTGATTTCAGGTGATAAGCTTAGAAGGTTGGACGGATATCATGTACTACGTCCAGGATGCTCATTCATTTTGGGACTGGATTTATTTCGTTTTATTAATTGTGGTAAGTGGGATAGAGAGAAAGATTTATTTCGTAAAAAAAGGGATCAAAAAAGAAAATCTAGGGGCGGTTTAATTTTTCAAAATAAAATAAAAACCTGATATTCCTTTTTTTTTATCGTCACTTTTACCTTTCAGGGGGGAAAAAGAAGAAAAAAAAATTCCAAATAATTTCCAGTTTATACGGTGAATAATTTTATTAAATCTCTTTTTTGAAAATGTACTCAAGAATGAAATATTTTTTACCTTCCGGTCTTGAAAAATAAAAAATTCTTTGATGCAAATATCAATTGGTTTGTAAGGATTTTTCTTTCTTTTTCTTCTCCTCTTTTAACTCTTTTTTTTTATTTTATCCGTAAGTAAAATGCTTTTACTTACAAATTTGAAGAGGTTTTTATTTTTATTCTTCTTGCTTTCAAGATCAACCACTTTTTCTTTTTGAAGTGACTTTGGGTTCGACTCCTGGTTTTTTTTGTTTTTAATCGCTGGTTTATTTTTCAAATTGATTTAAGGAATGAGTTTCTTGAAAATTAATACTTTTTTTCTTTTTCTTTTAGATCGGATCATTTTTCATGATCAACTTGTGCCTAGTTGTAATAGCAACACAATTCTCAGAAACGAAGAAAAGAGAAATGGAAAGAATGCGATTAGAAAGAGCTAGATTTCATTCCACGAGTACTTTAGCATCATCTACTAATAATTCAGAACCTACAACGTGTTATGCTGAAATAGTTAAGTAAGTATACCGAAACCGAATAAATACAAATTGTAAGCCCTGAAAACGGCCCGCATTTTATTGATCTGCCGCAGCAGACCAATCATCACAGCGAAATTTGACTGTGATGACTTTAAAAAGACATTGTTCATTAGGTTTATTTATCTGCGACTTAAAAGCTGTTTTAAAAGCTGCTACTTTTTAAAAGCTGTTTAATCGTCGATTTTAAGAAAGGCGGCGGTCTTCGCTATTGTTTATTATGGAAGACGCGAGCCCCATCTTTTAATGTGTCGTCTCTATAGATAAAAGTCACTGTATGCCTTTTTGTTTGTAAGGTGCTGACTGTTCCGTTGGACAACCTCCTTTCCCTCTCATCTTTTGAAAAGTCGGTGGAACAACTTCGAAGTATATCGCTGGGCCAGTATTACAAGGTTGTATCTGCACTGTTCAGGTTGACACTAGTTTCCCGTGCGTTAAACATAAGAAACTAATGTCAAACTGAACACTGCAGATACAACCTTGTAATACTGGCCCAGCGACATGTCCTCGTAGCACACAACGGCCTTCTAGACATCTAAAGGCCTTCTACCCGGAACCAACTCATGTCTTTCTTTTAAGGCTCTAAAGAGCTTTTTATTTTTTGAAGAGTTTGAAATCCAAGATGGCGGCAAGTTTCGTATGAAAACTGGAACCATATCTTGGATTTCAAAGGCGGTGGAATCTTAAGTAATAGAATCCGAAAGCTGTTGTTCCATCTGTTCTGTTAGCTATAAGGATACATCAGGTTTAAATTTTTTGGAAGTTATATTTTCACTTTTGGAACAAAAGGCGTATTTTCTTTATTCCGTAATTTTACTATCATTAATGATAATAAAATGATAATATAAAGAAAGTAAGCATTTTGTTCCAAAGTAAACTATGAAAACATATTTCCAAAAAATTGACACCTGGGAATGACAGATAAATGCTATCTTACATTTGGAGGTCATATGGCTGCCGCCATCTTGAAATGCTCATAAAGTAGGGTGCCATCTTGTATTTCAAAGATGGCGAAGTTTTTCTCCAAAAAGTCGTGCAATGACAGCCGCTTTGTTAAGTGTCTTGTTTGAAATGACCAGGCCTAGATGAGCGTGTCCATGATGAACATTTACATCTTCACACAATGGAACATCCAAGCTAAAATTTCTGCCCTCCGTAATCTTTTAGGTTTCTCACTGTCAGTGTAGGCTTTTTAATTCCCTTGGACAAAACATTTGAATTAATTTATTAATTGTTTTGTTGCTAGGTACGTCGCACATCTATGGAGAAGAGGGAAAAGAAGATTACTTAAAAAATATCGAGTTTATCGATATAAAAGACAGCACGAACTAGAAAGAAAATTAATAATGAGTCAGAATTTGACTGAATCAAGTGGAGTCCCCCCTTCGGGTTTTAGCATGCAATATTGTGGAGGCCATGACGGCCCAGGTATGTTATTATATCCTTTTGGCAGATGAATCCAGGATATACTTCTTTTGATCAATTTTGACTTTTACTCTTCACCGAACTCTGTATTTTTAGGTCCACCTATACATAGACACCATCCTCATCATTTTCGTCATCATCACCATCATTACCAACACGTGTATCATCCTTGCCCACACGCACACCATACATGTAGACATCATCATTTTCATCATCGTCAGCAACCACACAGTCACATGACATGCCTTTCTCCGCCCATTTCGAGACCTGCGGAAGTAACGATGGAACCTTCAGACTCTGTCCCGCCGCACGCAAGTCCGGAAGTATCCGACGCCGAAATTCAAAACACGCCTCGACGTCCAGTTGTTCCTCCTGCAGGTCCCGGCGGTCTCCTTAGAGTGCCCTCCATGAATAATACATGGAACGACAATACTAACACTAACGAGGTAGGCGAGGTATTGACAAAGAAATGAAGTAATGAAAATGAGAAAGCCATTTGGATTAATGCGGAGGCCGGTATTTTTTTTTTTTTTTCAGGGAAATCAATCAACTCCGTTGTTGTTGAGTCCGCCTTCGACAAATGGCCAGAGACGAAGAAGTAGTGTTATGTTTAGTGATGAAGTGACTACTTTAAATTCCGGAAGTGAAACTAAGAATGTGTGTTCCAGTGAAAAAATGACCCAAACCGGCGATGGGGAAATATGGCAGTCCAATAGAATTAATACAAATGATAATCAAATTCAGGTTTGTAAAATTTAGTGTAAGGTTTTTTTTTTTTATTACTTTATTTGGCTATCGAAGCGAATCCATTTGGCCATGTAAATAGTGTTTTGCCATGTATGTAGTGGTGTGGTGTGGAACTACTCTTACAATGAGGTTAAGATGAATGTATTAGTAGTTCCTACAATCTCTGCCTAAAGGGAGGGATGTCGGTGGTCACCCATCCACTAACTGGGCTGTCTCAATGCTGCTTCACTTCATTGATCACAATGCCGCTAGATGAAACGAGTCGCCACTCCGACTGCTAATGTAAGGTTATCAAGAGAAGGAATAGGTGCAGATATGCTGAAGAAAGAAAACATTGTTCTCTGCCCAAAGTGTACGCGACTGCAAGTCGTCCACCGCCTTATAGACAGATCCGGAAACTCCTATCCCTTATACATGGGAGATCTTGTCCCGCTTAACTACACAAAAATTAGTTTTTCCTTTCTACCACCTTAAGCGCTACTTGAACGCAAGGCGCTTTTTGATTGGTCTTTGAGTTTTGTAAACAATGATGGCGGCATACGACCGTTTAGACGTTTATAAGGCCATAGTCCCAACTTAAACGATTTGACATGTTGCGTCTCTGAAGATTACAGCGCCGTGAATGGCCCGTTTTAGAACTAAACTGTGCGTAGTTAAGTCGGACATGGGCGGCATGGGAGGTTTCCGGATCTGCCTGTACGACCGTGGATGCTACCAATGACCTGGGTTGCCCATAAATTACGTAAGCAGTTTAAAGAGGAAGGGGGTCGCTCAAAATCTTACGCTAATGTTAAATATCCATAAGAGAAACCATATTTTTGCTTGCAAAGGGGGGAGGGAGCCTGAAATAGCCAGGGTGTTGCTTACGTAAGAAGGACAAATGAAGGAAAAGTGCATAAGTTAACGCCCAAAGTTTTTGACGATAGCAAGTTGCCACTGACCAAGTGTAGACTGTAGAGAGAGAGCTTAACCCTTATTTGTGATGTGATTTCAGTCAGTGCCAGATTCGATCGTACCTGATATCAGCAACGAAGCGATGACTTGCCAGGAATTACTCGCCTTTAGCGGAGCACTATCGGCTGCCTTACCCACCGGACAGTTAGCTTTGCAATCGTTGTTCAGTTCTCTAACGAAAGGAGTTCAAGAACGAACCGAAGCTAATCAAAGGTGGATCGAAGCTGAAACTTGCAGCTGTTGCGGTGAGATTCAGCCTAACGTTTGTCCAGTTTGCCCTGCTGGGGATTGGTCCATCGTCGTCGACGGTAATGATCAAAGGACATTTGTGAGCGGTTTTAGCTATGAATAAATTTAACGTGAAATTTTTTTTCTATTTTTATTTGAACAGGTCAAAAAGAAGGACTAGTAACAAAACATCATCGAAGCAGGTTTAAGTCCTTCTGGAGCGGTTGTTGCAAATGTTTTGTGTGTGTCTGCCATAATGTTAGAAGATTTATTAAAGCTTTAGTTGAACATAAGTATTTTCAGCAGGGGATACTATTGGCAATTTTATTTAATACGTTAAGTATGGGAATTGAATACCATAATCAAGTACGTAACAGTCTCTTGCTTTGTACAGGAAAAACAAATCTTGAATGAAATATTTATATTTTTGAATTTCTAGCCCGAAGAACTAACAGCAATCGTAGAAACCAGCAATATCGTTTTTTCTGGAATTTTCGCTGTTGAAATGCTGTTGAAAATCATTGCAGAGGGGCCTTTTGGTTACATTAGCAACGGTTTTAATGTTTTCGACGGTGTCATCGTTATTCTTAGGTAATTAATTGGGAAGAGACCGTGTTTGATGGTTCCGCGTCGTTTTGCAGTATTTCGGAAATTGCATGAACGAACAGAACAAGTACAAAGAGGATGGGGAATAGGGTTAAGTATGGCGCTCTGGAAAGAGAGTAGGATCAAGGCTAAAATGTACTGAGATTAAAAATAAAAGATTAAAGATTAAGGAATAAATTTAGAATTACTACATGAGAGATTGAGGATTAAAGATGAAAATAGTGAAAAATGAATGTGAAATACTGAATGAAGATTGAAGAAGAAAGATTTTAGATTGAATGTGGAAGAATGGAACGTAACGTTTATTGAAGACATAAAAATTGGCGAATGAAGATGGAAGATTGAACATTAAAGTCGAAAATATTGAAGAGTGATGGTGTGATGTCCAATATTGAAGATGAAAGATTTCAGTTTGAAGATTAAAGATGTAAATATTGAAGAATGAAGATAATAGATTAATGATGAACTACTGTGAAGATTGAAGAATGAAGATGAATGATGAATGATTGAAGATTGAGGAGGAATGATGAATGATGAATTATGAATTATGAATTATGAATTATGAACGATTGAATATTGAAGATTGCAGGCCTCGAACTTGGTCCCTGAAAGTCCCTAAAGTCCATATTTTTAAATGAAGTCCTTAAAAGTCCTTAAATTCGAAAAATAGTCCCTAAAGTCCATCATTTTTGAATTTAAAACGCAAAATTTAAGGTTTTAAAACGGTCCTTAATTTTCATGTTTTTAGTCCCTAAAGTCCCTAAATATCAGACCAGAAACCGGTTCGAGGCCTGAGATTGAAGATGAATGATTAATGATGAACGATTGAAGATTGATGATGAATGAGGAATGATGAATGATGAACGATGAACGATGAACGATGAACGATGAACGATGAACGATTGAAGATTGAAGATGAATTTTGAATGATGAACGATTGAATATTGAAGATTGAAGATGATTAATGAATAATGGTTAATGATTAATGATTAATGGTTAATGATTAATGATTAACGATTAACGATTAACGATTAACGATTAACGATTAACGATTAACGATTAACGATTAATGATTAATGATTGAAGTGATGTAAGTGTCGAAGATAAAAATGAAGAATTGAAGATTAAATACTGAAGGTTTAAGTATTGAAGATTGAAGAAGAATCATTGAAGATTTAAAAATTATAAGCAAAAAATGGCAATGAAATGAGGTGTACATTGGGAGAAGATCAAAGTTTGAGGTCAATGATGAACTATTTGATGATAAGGAAGATGAGTAATTTAAAATTGAAAATTAACTTAAATTATCAAAATCGAAAGTTTGAAGTAACATATTGAAGAAGGAGTACGAAGACAAAAGTCGAAAATTAAACTTAATGGATAAAAAACGAGTCAATTAAAAATAAAATCCTGTTTGGCTCTTGAGTACTGGAAGTAAATGATGAAAGATAAAAGATTCAAGATAAAGATCAAGGGACCAAGGGAAAAAACAAGGTTTTTCAGAGCAAACTAAATCCGTTAGGGGACTTAGAACTTGGGAGATTAGGAATATTCTTTTCTCATTTTAAAGTCATTTATTAACCAAACCGAAGCAGTCTCCCATTTTACCGGGATAGCAGCCGACAGTCCACTGTCCACTAGTGGATTTAGTTTGCAATATAAAGTCCTTATTAAATAAAAGGGAGATAGAAGATGAGAGATGATGAAATTAAAAGCGAATATTGGAATAAATAGAAGATGAACCCGAGAGGATGTCGAGTTTTTTTTACATCAAAAAATAGAGCAGAAGTCGCGGAATCATCATACACAGTCTCTGTTTTAATTTTACAAAAAACTGATGGTGCTACTTTGTTTAATCAATTTCTTTTAAATTCCAGTGTTGTCGAATTATGTCAAACATTCCTAGGCGGTGAAGGAGGCGAACGAGGCGGGAGTTCTGGGTTAAGTGTACTAAGAACCTTTAGACTTTTAAGGATATTAAAATTAGTCCGGTTCATGCCAAATTTACGAAGACAATTATTTGTCATGCTCCGAACTATGGACAATGTTGCAGTTTTCTTTTCTTTGTTAATTTTATTTATTTTTATATTCAGGTAAGATACCCCTTCCATCAACTTTATATTTTCTTCTTTTATTTACTTTTTTTTTAACCCCCCTTCTACATGAGATCGTTATTTTTTAAGTGGAAAACCAATAAAAAGATTTTGATATAATTTTTTTTTTATTTTCAGTAAAAATGACGGTCTTATGTTTTCCAATTTATGTGATATAGAAGAAAAAAAAATGTAATCCTTTCTTTTTTTGTCTCGAAGAGGAGAAGAAAAAAAAACACTTACATCGTCTACACTATTTTGTTTTGAAAGATTTTCAGATTTTTTTTTTGTCTACTTCCAACTTTCAGTTTCACTAAATCGTTTTTATCAACTTTTTTTTTTTTTTTTGATAAATCGTAATCGACATTCAGCATTTTCGTGACAGGGGTGACATCACACTTTTTTTTTTTTCTTAAATCATCTTTAATAAAAAAAAAATGGGGTCACCAAAGGTCTGAGAACATCGTTTTTCATCCCTTTCACCATTTCTGGTTTTTTTTTAAACGGTATCAATTCACTTTTTTATCCAGTTCATTCCATTTTTTATTTATTTAACGCGTGTGCTTAAATTTTTTTTTTTGAAGTTTCAGTTCTAAAGGTAGTTGAAAAAAATTTTTGACTATGAGAGCTAAGTGAAACTAAGCAGTGCCAATCGTTTTTTTTTTTTTTTTTTAGTTTTGCCCAGTCAAGTGATTATTAGCCTGAATTTTTTTTTAACCATTTTCGTCAGACTCATTCAACCCATTTTATATAATTTTGCTTTTCAGCACATTTTATTTTATAAATAATCACGTTAAAATTTTTTAATTAAAAAAAAAAAAAACGATTTTTGAAGAACGCATATTATTTTTTGAGAATTTTTTTAAAATTTTTTGTGGCTTACTTCATGCTTGAAACAAATTCAAAACCCCAACCCCCAAAAAATTGGAAAATGAATTTTACACCCTTGAAACAATCACTTTAAAAAAAAAAAAAATACATCACACAAGCATTTTGCAAATTTTTTCGGTTGATTTTCTCTTATTTTTATTATTTTTTTTTCTCGTTTTTTTTTTTATTATAGTATTCTTGGAATGAATCTCTTTGGTTGCAAATTCTACTACGAAACTCCCGATGGTCAGAGGCATTATGATCGAAAGAACTTTGATTCGTTGTTATGGGCACTTGTCACAGTTTTTCAGGTACACTACCGTCCCTGTCATGCAAGATCATTTTGGAATCGAATTTTTAAATAGCATATTTTTCATCCGGCAAAAAAAATTCGGTTTCAAAATGACGTTTTTTTAAACATTATTTTTAATAATTTTTATTTTGCTCGCTCATTCATTCACCGAATCTCCCATTTTGATTTATTTCTTATAAATAATTAAAGCACGATCATTCATATTACATGACATCTTATAAGGTAAATAATTGAAAAACTGTATATGTGAATTTTATTTATTTTTTTCCTTAAGTACGTGAAATACTTTCTTCCATTTACTTTTTTTTTTTTTTTAAATATGTGTTATGTAAATGTATACCGAATCCGGATATAGACAAGGTAATGTATCGACGAGGCGCATGTTTAGCATTTAAAATATTTTGCGCTTGATCGAGTTATCATTCCGATAAATCCTTTTCCGAGAACAATTATTGGAAAATTTTTCGAATTAATGAGTTCGAGGAAAGAAGATTTGTTTTTTTTTCTTTTTTTAAATAGCTTTTAAATATGCTGCTTTTTTTACCTTATTTTTGTCGACGCTCGCATTTGCATGTTTTCATTTGGATTTATATCTTTTTTTTTTTTTTCGTGAGATAAAATCAGAAAAAGCTTTTCCGGGATACAAGAGGGAAATTGTAATTACGGGATAATTTAAAAAGATTGTGCAGAATTATAAATAAACTAATATTAGCTTTTACGACGGTGAGAGGTTTAAATATGTAACTAGGATGTAGTAAATAGTGAATCAGTCGAATTTTTTGACCGTGAAAAGCTCACGAAAAAAAAAAAAAAAGATTAGATCCATTTAAAAAATGCACATTTATAGGGCTCGCCTTTTGAAATTAGCGGCTTGTTTTGCCGGACAGTATTGCAGGAAACTCGCGAGATTTATACACGTTTAAACATGTCCTTTGCAACATTTTTTGGGGCATTAGTGGAATTTTTTGAGGTTATGCGGTGTAACGGATAACGTACGAAAAGTTTGCTGGCTCTATTGTTCTAATTTTCTCTTCTCTCTCTCTGTACCCTTTAACTGCTCTTAAGTTTGATGATACTCTAACCGACTGCGCTTTTCGTAGCTGTTCTTCGCTTCCTGTTGTTTCTGAATTGCTTCCACTCTATAATGCTGCTCTTTTCCTGGCTTTTACTGTTTCAATAACGTGCTAACTCTCCTGCCCTGACTTGTCGGTTATTGCTGAATTCCTCAGGAATGCCTTTTGTTTTCATGCAAGATTTTCGTCTCTTAATTCTTCTGAACTCATTTGCTTTTGGTGCCTTCGTCTAAAGTCTCATGTCTCATGTCTCTTAGTTTCTCTCTATTTTTTTTATTTTTTTATTTATTTATTTTTTTTTCTGTTTTCATCTCTTTCGTTGTGTTCCTTCTGGCTCTCTCCCTCCCTCTTTCTCTCTCACTCTTTCTCTCTCTTTCTCTCTCTCTCTCTCTCCATTTTTATTTCGAGCCCTATTATATTATTTTATTTAAAGTGCCGGCAACATTTAATTGCGTCTTCTGCTCGATAATTTTTGACGGGAACGGTCACGGTCGTATAGACAGGTCCGGAAACTTCCTATGCCGGTCATTTTTCGCTTAACTACACAAAAATTAGTTCTAAAATTGGCCACTGGCAGCTCTGGGATCTAGAGAGCCGCAACATGTCTAATGTTTAAGTTGGGACTCCCACTAAGACTCTCGTGGCGAACAACAAGAGAAAGTAGCCGCCATCGTTGTTTACAAATACCAACGACCAATCAAAAAGCATCTCTCTAACTAGCAGCGCTTACGGTGGTAAAAAGGAGGAACTAATTTATGCGTAGTTAAACGGGACATGGTCTCCAATGTATAAGGGATAGGAGTTCCCGGACCTGTCTATACGACCGTGGGAGCGGTGCTTAAAAATACTTAATAAATTAACAAGCAGAAGACAAATGCGTACCTCCACCAAGCCCAACGAATGCTATATACGGCTATGTCTGACTGTTAGAACGTCCGCCATATTTTTGCAGACCATAAACCGTACCCATGTGACGCCATTTGGAGGGGAAGTCGAGGGGAAGGCATCGCATAAACTACGTATTGAGAAAAAATGGCTGCTATACATGGGCTTATGGGAACATGGATACGGTATATCTTTATTTTTAAGTTGGCGTTTCGCAAAGTCCATAAAAACTGACAACTTAAGCTATCGAAAATCGTAAAATTACGGACTTTTGGTTTCTTAGGTTGTCGGTTTTTAGGGACTTCGCGCAATGCCAACCTAAAAATATATTGTCTCCGACAATATGGCGGACGTTCCGAGATGTTTGTTCTAATAGTCGGATATTTTCGAAAACATTTTATATAGCATTGGTTGGGCCTGATATCCACAGGAAAAAGTGTTTTTTTGGACTTAACTTCCACATTCTATCTAAGCACGATTTCCGTGGTAAAACCTGATCATATGGAGGTACACAAATTAGAAAAAAAAATACTTAAATTCATAAAAAACATTGATTTTACTGTCCGCAAAGCAAAACCAAAACTCTTTCTGCTTTGTTGTTTTGCACCTACCCATTATTCAGCCCAAGTTTTAACTTGTTCATTATTTTTAGACAAGTTGGACCGTTATGGCTGCACAAGAGAAAGCCCTATCATTAAATCCTATGCATTACAACAAGCACTTTTTTTTCGAATGCACGATTCAAAAGAAATTTGATCCATCCGCATTTTTAAAAACATTTTTTGTTTTTATCGCATTTTGCACGTTGCATATTGGCTGCTTCATCATTGCATAAAAAAAGCATAAGCATAAGCATAAAGCATAAAGCATATAAGCATATTCAATTACATGTTTCAGCATGCACCAAATTAAATTATTAATCATATTATTTTTATTGTTGAGTCTGAAGAAAATTCGGAGATTTTATCGAATTAATGTACATGTCTATAACAATTCAAAAAATCCTTCGTTTTTATTTTTATTTTTTTTTTTTTAAGAAAGCAAAAAGATTATCCTTAATAACGAAACTACTGTCCTAATTTTAAAAAATCGGTCATTTTTCATTTATTTTTTTCTTCCTCTTTTCTTTTCCGACTTATTATTTTTTATGCATGCTCTTCTTTTTTTTGTGAACTTTCTCCTTCGAAAGTTACACTGTACATAAACGACTCAACATTTGTTAATTAGCAGTAGTGATGATTAGAAAAATATAATTATGCAGGGAACCGAATGATTTAAATGTAAATATGGCTGCTTTGTTTGATCCAAAAGCACGTTGTAGTCTGGTACGGGAAGAGGATTTCAGAATAATACAGGAAAGAGGCGCAAAATGGATTTGGCAAAGACTTAGGGATTTATTCATTAGGGCGGGAGTAACCTAGTTTATGGACTTAATTTCGGCCTCCAATTTGACCCTGAAAATAAGTCCCAGAAAAAGGAGCTGTTTTTTTTTTTTAAAGTTTTTAAAAAATAAATCGTACCTAATAAATAAATGTGCCTAACCTTTTATACTAAGGATTTTCCAGAAATTACAAAGAGTTTTAGAGAATTGTAACCAGATTTGTATGATAAAAATGTGGGATTTTTAATAGTTATGCATGTACATTTGTACATTTTTTAAGGAAAAAAAAAAATAAAATAAAATAAAATAAAATGATACTGGTTTGTTGGCTTTTGGCCAAACCCCCAATCTAAGTCATTTTCGGCCTTTTAAGGCCGAACTCACAGTCTTAATTTTTTTTTCGAAAACCCCTTAAAAATAGCGTTTTTTTTTAAAACTTGGGGTTCTTATGCGAAATTTTTTAAGACATTTTATTTAGGCAAATTCCGGGACTAAAACTTTAACTATGATTTGCCCTTATCACCCCGGAACTAGGATATAAAATCCCAGAATCTGATCCAAATCCGTTTCTTGTCTCGAAATCCTTGATTTATTCTGAAAATTCTTTCGAAAATATTAGGGAATGATTTTAGCTTTTTTTCTATCCTGAAAAAAATTTTTTTGAATAAGAAGCAAAGCATTCTTTTTAAATAGCGGCTCTGGCTCTTCTTTTTTTTAAAAATTAGGCTAGCTATGCATAAGTCGATCAATTATCGTACAAAAAAAAATATGATTGGATTCGTTTTTGTATAAAAATCTTATATCATCGCCCATTTTCTTCTTCATGGACAATTTTTTTTTTGAAAGTTACAGAAAAGTAACCTTTTCACCCCTGATTGTGTTTTTTTTTTAAACAGCCACCCAAACTTGCATTAGTGTTGTAAATTGTGTATCAATATGTAACATTAAATGTTATAATGTGTCGATAATAAGTGTATAGGGGTCGTTATAAAAAAAGTGTCAACATTTTGAAAATTTTTATAAAGAAAAAGTAAAAAAATTAATTATTCCACTTCGGGATTGAGTTTCAATATTTTGAATTCTTCAATAACGGCAATTTTCGTAAAATATTTAAGGCGAAAAATTAATCTGGATTAATACAGACTAATCGGGATGAAATGATGATTAAAGAAAATTTAAAGTTTAAAAAATAGAAGGTTTATTTTTTACTATTTTGTGTGCTTCTCAAAGAGGAATTCGAAAAAGTTTATAAAATTTTTTTTTAAGAAGACCGTTCTAAGTATGATAACCATATCGTAAAAGCTATCTTCTTACATCCGATTTTTTTTTCGGCTTGCGCTAATATCCGATTCAACAGTATCAATTTTTATTAAAATTAAAATTCGTGTCTGTATGACCTGCAAAAATATAATCCATCGTGTGTAATCAGCTGATGCAAAACACAACCTTTATTAAAAAATGACGATTAAAAAAAATGCTATCTTAAATTAAGTATTTAAATTTTTTTTTAAAATTGTCATGTGATAGTTTCTTACGGAAAATAAGAAGTAATTAGCGGCCATTTTGATTTTTTTGACGTTTTGTTTCTTATGTGCAGCAAAATATTTTAAAAACAAAAGTTACAATAAAAAATGTTGACCTTTTCTTTAAAAAAAAAAAAAAAAAAAGATAATAAAAGACCCGCTAGAGTGTGGAAATTAAATTAAAAATTTTCCATAATTTTTATATTTTAATTTTCCACACACCCTTTATACGTGTGAAAGAGCTAAAAGCAAAAAAAAACTGACAATGTCAAATAGGTAATGTATAAAAAAACCCCTGTCACATTTTTTCCCCTTTTGCTTATAAAACAGTTTTTAAAATTGTTTTCCTTCCGAGCAAGAAGTTTCAAATGAATTCAATAAACCCAAAAATACAGCAGAACGTTATTAAATTAATTCTTTCTTTTGTTTTTACCTACAAAAAAAATATATATATCTGAATTGTAAAAAAAAGTATATATTATACTTGCATCATACAGAATTATTCTCAATGTCTCTTGCATGTTATCTATCTTACTCTGCTGTTTTCTTTTTTTTTAATCTTAATTTTATTTTATTTTCCTATACTCTTTTTTTTTCCACACGTAATCATATCATTCATATTCACGGCATCATCTTCATTTCCTAGGGAAAAAGAAAAATCTTTTTAAAAAAAAGAAAATTGAAATATATTTGCTGGAATGAAGTAGGGACTAATTCGGTCACTCCTGTCACTAATACAGACAATTAATTTTATTCGTTTTTTATTATTATATTTATTTAATTTTTATATTTGCGAAGAATTTTGCCTTGGCTTTTATTTATTACGATAAATTTTTGATAAAAAATATTATGAATATGCGAATAACATTTTTTTTTTATAAAAAAATATTTATATTTAACACAGAGTAAGTGTAGATTTTTTTTTGAACGCCGAAATGATGTAGATAGTGTAGATATGTACTTGTCCGTTTATAACAATTTTTTAATCGTAGAATTTTTTAACATTTTTAAGCCTCGACGACTTTAATGAAATTTCGGAAAAAAAGTATTGATGAGTTAAATTGATATTTTGTTAAGGTCGTCGCGTACTTTGTTTGAATTAGTTGCTTAAATTTTTAGCGATGGCTTTAATTTTTTTTTCTTTTTTGGCAGCAAGAGTTTTTTTTTTATTTTGTTATTTTACAGAACGAGGCATGCGGTTTTTATAATACGACTTTAAATTTTGTTTCAATTTTAAATTAATGGGCTATTTTGAAATACAGATTGATAAATTTTCCTCTGGAAAAGTCACGAAAACAAAAGGACCTAAAGCTTTAAGGTATTAGTTCTTTTACACCACCGCGGGCCGTGAAAAATTATATCGATTTAAAAAAAATTAATTTTGTTTTCGAAAATTCGGCTTTTTACAAATGAAAGTGAGATCGGATTGCACCGAAATTGTGCCAAAAAGTTTTTATATGTTTCAGAGGCAAAGATTCAATATTTAACATGTATGAAAAAGGCTTTGTGGTTCCTAAATGATGGTTTTTTTCTTTATACGTGAATGAAATCCCTCTTTTATCAGTGTCGTCTGCTTCAGAGATATTAGCTTCATAACAAACCAAAAATGCCTCATTATATCACACCACCTGCGTGATATTTCGCAAAATCATGCCTCTGACGTCATCAGCAACAAAAATATTTTCTTTTTGACGCAAAGCAAGTGTGCCAACCTAAAAAACAATTTTGGTAGTTTAGGCTGTACAAGCGTGACGTCACCCATGTATTTTGTCCATAAGGACCTCCAAGTTAATATGGCCGCTAAGTACAGGATCTTATGCGTTCCAAGTTGATAGCATAACCATATAATGGAAGGCGGCTGGCACAGCCTATTGCCAAAAATTCCTCTACAGGCGTGCCACTTAAAAAAAAAAAAAATCTTTCATTGACTAAAACCACGGCCGTATAGACAGGTCCGGAAACTTCCTGTACCGTTCATGTCCCGCTTAACTACGCAAAAATTAGTTCTAGAATGGGCCAATGGCGGCGCTGCAATCTTGAGAGCCGCAACATGTCTAATCGTTTAAGTTATGACTCCCGCTAGGACTCTCGTGGCGAACAACAAGAGAAAGTCGCCGCATCGTTGTTTACAAATCTCAACGGCCAATCGAAAAGCGTCTCTCATACAAGTAGCTCTCACGGTGGTGGAAAGGAAGAACTAATTTTTGCGTAGTTAAGCGGGACATGGTCTGCAAGGGAACTCGAACGTTCAAGTATTACGTAAGATTTTTAGGGGGTGGGTGGGTCCGCATCACGCCTCTTACAACCGGGGGGGGGGGGGGTTCAAATTCACCAAAATCATGCTTACGTAATACTTGAATGGCCCATAATGTATAAGGGATATGAGTTTCCGGACCTGTCTGTACGTGCATGCTTTTTATATAGGATCTTCAGCCATTGTTTATTTTTTGTTGTTGAAATAGTTCTCTATTTCACCGCTAGAGCGCTGTAGTAGCCTCTCGTAAAGAAACATTTTTTTTATTGCGAAAATAATTAAAAATTATGGAATATAAGAACAATTAAGTCTTGTTCATGCATTTAAAATCATGGAACTGCATCTCTAAACATAACAAAACGTTTTGGCACGGTTTCGGTGCGAATAGATCCCACTTTCATGGATAAAATACAACGCATTCAATGCCGAGCATAACATTAAAGTTATAAGTAAAAAAACATAAAAACCATAAGGCGATCTTTATTATTCTTAGACAATTTCTGCGACCAGTATTACGCTTAAGATTTCAGCAAAATATTGCTTTAATTACCAGTTAATTTTATTGAATCTTTCTAGAATAGCACATTATTCCGGAACTTGATGTTCTGCTCAAAAAATATACGAGCTAAACGAATTTCCAGATTTAAGATTTTCCCCCTCATTTCCCCCCTTATCCATTTCAAAATGGCCCATTCATAAAAATTATATGCATCAACCCGTGACAAAGCTCAAAAAGATCCGAGCTACATATTCAGAAGAAGCACTTTACGCAACAATTGAGTTGATATTCGTGTCTTGTTTTCAGCGTCTAGCTGCTTTATTCGACTCTCTCATAAATTTTGTTATATTGTTCTTCGTCTAAAGTTATGTTTACTTTAAAATACAACATAGCACGTCAAAGAAATGTTCCTCGTTTTCAAAAAGTTTATAAAGTAAAATAAGAACTAATTTGGTGTATATGGTTTTGAGAAAACATAGTTTTAGCAGCATTAATCACAAGGGGTTGCTTTTAATATCGTTATTACTTGCACCTTTTGCCTTTTTTTTTTTTTTTTTTTTTTAATGGAACAAAAAAAAATCGCCTTGTGAATAATTTTTTGAGCTTTATTCGATTTATTTTTTTTGCACTTATTAATTACGCTTTAAAACTTATAAAAGACACTGCGCTTATTTTTGGTTTGCTTTTTTTTTATAGAAAGCGACAGCATTTTAATTGAAAAAAAAGAAATGGTGGACCCGAAGCAAGAAATACATTTAGCTGTTTGGCTTTCGGATAGCAAAGTAAAAAGCAATCCTACTAGTTTTGAATTTATTCACTTTTTATGCATTATGTACCGTTTTTTTCCTATTAACACAGGTTAGCAGTAGCGAGGGAAAAGTTTGAAGTATCTTTAGTGATAAATTTTACCGCTAGGGTCGCTAAATGCGCTTTGTAAAAAAAGCATGATGACTTAACATTTTTTTAAAACTATATAAGCATTCGAAGTTTTTGTTCAGCTTATGAGATCCATACTTTAACTGTAATTTTCGGTTTCATAAGCTAAATATAATTTTTTTAAGGACTTTGTGTCAAAGCCCCGTAAAAACCCTCAGTTGTGGGTAATTTTAATTTCGGATCGCCACTGCTAACTGAAAATTTTATTAATTAGTATTTTCTCCCCCGTTGTCTGATTTATTTTAACATTAATGTGCTTTATTTTGCCAATTTTTTTATGCATATAAGAAAAATATATGCAACCTGGAGTAAATTGTGAATCGTGTAAAAAAATGCCCTTTTGAATTGAATGGTGCACAGACTGACATTTTAAAAAGAAACTGTGTTAAAAATTCAAAACTCCGTAGTTCAGACCAAGTCTATAAAATATTTTTTTGTAAGAAGAACGTTGTATGCACATTAATCATATCACGAACGCTGTCTTCTTACATTGTAATTTGTTAAGGAATTTCAGAGAAAGAATAAAATTCCGAAAAAATTGTATCAAGCTAAAGCCGTGTCAATAACCTGAACTCCGGATTTCGGAGACCCAGGAGCTGAATGTAGGGTTAGCTCAGGAGGTAGAGCATTCGACGGACATTCCTTAAGATCCGCAACTAACTTGGGAAAATCGAAGTTATCATATTATAATTCGCAGCGTAAGAAGACAGTTCTAAGGCTAGTAATTATATAATGAAAGCCGTCTTCTTACAGTACGATTTTTATAAACCTTTTTTTCGTGCACGGTTAATTATTTAAAACTATTTAACACAGTTTTTTTCATTCTAAAAAAAAAGTGAGCTAAGTTTACTACGTAATCGTTCCGTTTTAACATAAAACCTTGCGTTAAAATTAGCTCTTTTTTTTTAAATTGCCCGATCTAGTTTTTTTTACTATAAATGTCGTTTCCTTTTATTTCAAGTATTCGAAAATTGTCATCTAGTGTTTTTTTTTTTTTTATTCGTCATGATTCTATTTAGTCTTTAGGTTTTTCCACTTTTTTAAATTATGTTTGTAAATTGTTGCAGCCCTGTAGTGAAAAAAAAAATATCTAGCCAATCTCGTGTGACGTCAGCTTCTGTTCAGACATCCTAATTAATTTTTTTATTTTTTTTATTACTATCATATGCTTTTTTTTAGCTTGATTGATTATAACTGTGTGTAACGATAACTTGGTTCATTCATAATTGCACTTGCCAACATTATTTAACATGACTAAAAAAAATTTTCATGGATAAGCATTATTGAGCTCATCCTTAGCTAATCTGCTTAATTTTCTTCACTCTTCACGCTGCATCATGAAAAAAAAAATTACAACGGACGTACCGATTTCTTTTTGTCTTAGTCTTAGCACTGATACAGCCTGTTGCCACTTTGTACGCTTTTAGCGAAACTTAAAAATTTACTTACCCGAGAATGAACCAAGGTATTAGGAGTAGCTACTACTACTACTACTACTACTGCAACATCATCAACAGCAGCAAAAAGAAATTAATAAAAAAAAAATAAGATGAGTCTCGGTTACTTGACTTATTTATTTAACGAAAAGGAACATCTCTGGATTGTATGTTTCAGTATCTTAGGAATGTATCTATTTGGTGGTAAGTTTTGCATGCTATCGGATGGCTCCAGAGAGTGCACATGCATCGAAATCGTCTCAAAGCGTCCGGATTGTGTCTGCGATAGGAAACATTTTAATAATTTTTTATGGGCCACGGTAACCGTATTTCAGGTGAGATTAATTATTTTTTTTAAAAAAATTGTCAGTGATCGGAACTTTAAAAAAAAAAATAGTAGATGTGAAAGTGTGCGTTTGTTTTTAGTTGAATCGTATTTTTAAAAAAAAACATTGTAAATATGACATTATTAATGTTTAGTTATAAATGGTTGTTGGTCTAATCTTAAAACTGGAATCTTAATTAGAATAATATAAATTAGCCCCGTATACATGAAGAGTCGTGAGAGTGAATGCGGTTTAGTCATGAATTTTGCGCTTCGTAAAATTAAAATAAATTTTCAGTCATCGGAAATCCCCTAAGCTATACCCATACTGAAGTTATACATATGGGTTAGGTGTACTTATACGTTTTCATGTTACGTATATTATATGTATATTGTAAGACATTTTCTACGTTAATTTTACCAAATTCCGCACAGTAAAAAAGTTATGTAAATATGTTCTAAGAGGTCTACATAAATTTTTTATGTTGTTTCTCCCATAAGGCAAACATAAAACAAAAACAACATAAAAATTATGTGGACCTGCTTATGTTGATTTATGTTGATTTTGACATAAAATTTTTTACTGTGCGAATTTATGCTTATTTTCGACTAATTCAAAAAAAGAAGCTTTAGACCTATTCCAAAACATTTTTTAAAGCATAAATTAAAGTCAAATTCCCAAGGCTGTTTTATCTACCCATGTATATTATACGTATATCGAAAAATATCCCTTAATAGGGTATTTTCAGGAAATTTTTATTTTTGAAAAATGTTGGTGTAAAAATAAAGTACATGAATTTTAAGAATTATTTGTGTAATAAAAAGTATTTAAAAAATTTTTTTCTTTATGCAGTAATTTGTTAAAGTTGGGGCTTAAAAATTGTAAATCAAAACGATCGGAATAAGCGCGGAAGCTTTGTGACGTCATATGTTAATATCGTTCTGCCGGAAAATTTGTCATAGAATGCGATGCTTTTGTTTATAAACCAAGCCACCGCATTCTTGGAAACTTTTCTCGTACAGAACGATATTAACATATGACATCACAATGCATCCGCGCTTATTCCGATCGTTTTGATTTACAATTTTTAAGCCCCAACTTTAACAAATTATTGCATACATAAAAAAAATTTTTTAATACTTTTTATCACACAAATAATTCTTTAAATTCATGTACTTTATTTTTACACCAAAGTTTTTCAAAAATAAAAATACCTGAAAATACCCTATTATACATATAATATACGAATAAAAAGTCTTAAATTATACGTATATTATACGAACCAATTATGCGTATACGTAAGGGAGATTATACGTATACCGTCAGTATGGGTATTCATGCCATACATATGGCTTTCATGGTTGCGGGTTTCAAACTTAATTCATTTTGTTAAGAACAATAAGAAACATTACCTAAAAATCTGAAAAGGGGAATCGATTGTTCGCACATATCTGGGATGACCATGTTTGTTTATGTTTAGCTTATAAACAATCATGGCCAACCCTGACATGTGCGATAGGTCGATTCCCCTTTTCAGGGCAGAAATGTGCGTTTATTTTATTTTTTGTTAGTTCACTCTTTTGATTTTATTGGTTTTATTGGTTTTATTTATTTATTTATTTTTTTAATTGTTATTTTTATTTTTTACTACTAGGGCTTATATTCTTAGATTAAATATAATTGCGTTATCCAACTGTTTAGTGTGAAAAGAATCCTCTTAGGGCGCTGCCAACGTATTTGACTAGACCTAATTTGATTTGTGATTTCATATCGTAGCGAAGCAAGATCTGACATGAACGTAGCATAGATCTAACATGTTATAACATGAACATGACAAGATAATCATAAACCAAACATGACTACACAAATTAACATAAACATATAACACAACATAATGTAACATGGCGTGATATGCACGGCATGATATGAACATGACTTAACATAAAAGGGTTTTTCGCATATTATGTGAGCAAGATTTTGACAATTTTTAACTCCTCCCTTTTTTTAAGCAAATATAAGTTTTTGGAAAACCCCTTTTTATTACATAATATTGAAGTCCCCAAATCCCTGAAAACCGATTATTTTCTGGTTACATGAGAACAAGCCGATCCCTTTGTAAGCAGAAGTAAAAATTTCCCACATCTCTCCCTCCGTAACATGCTCCCAGGAAAAAGTAATTTTTTATGGTCATGAATGCTCATCATATTGAAAATTTGAGTAAATATGATCATTTAATATTGCGCCTATGTTTAGCTTATGTAAGCCTCACCAGAAATGTTTATTCATGAGCGTTATTCATATATCAACATCACAAGACAAATTGATAAATGGACATTAATTGTGAATCTTGCATAAGCTAAACATAGGTGCAATATTAAATGATCATATATAGTCAAGTTTTAAGTATGAACATACATGACCTTAAAAAATGACTTTTTCGTGGGGCTTCACTTATACTTGAATGACCGCTAACATGCATCTGTCATGTCAACATGAGCATGAACATAAACATGGATATCATGAACGGAATATGAGTTAACGTCATCTATGTATGAGACCGATACTATGCACGACATAACATGAATATGGCATAATGTGAACATTTTCAAAAATGTTCATATGACACTAAGAGGGTCGTGTAAAAATGAATATTAAAAAGATAATATATATCTTGAGATGACTATTAGCTTGCCAAAAGAAAAAGAAGAGTATTTGAAAAAGGATTATTACTTACCATGAAAAAATAAAGTCTTGACAGAAAATAACATGACATGACATGTTATAACGGGAATTTTAATAACATGACCGATTATGTTTGAAATTCATAACATGAGCGTGACAAGATAACCATGAACATTAACATGAACATTAACATGAACATTAACATGAACATGAACATAAACATAAACATGAACATGACAAGATAACCATGAAAATTAACATTAACATGAACATGAACATGAACATGACAAAACACGAATTACATAGCATGAACATATAACAACATAACTTAACAAGACCTAACATGAATAAGACGATTACTAGGTCATTTATTTTAACTGCAGTGCTCTAAGTGTATTTATTTTTCTCTAAAAATACAGTTCTGTTTTGACCGATTTTTACGTTTGGTGTTTACCTTGCAACAGAGAATCCAGTTTTTTTTTTTTTTTTTGCTTATAAGACCCACCAGATTTAAAAATAAAAATTCACTTTGCCTAAAATTAATTTTAAAAACAAAATCCAAATTTTCAGATATTAACTCAGGAAGACTGGAATGTTGTTTTATTTAACGGCATGGAAAAGACAAGCCATTGGGCAGCCTTATATTTTGTTGCCCTTATGACCTTCGGGAATTACGTTTTGTTCAATTTGCTGGTAGCCATCTTGGTCGAAGGCTTTAGCTCAGAGGTAAAACATTTTAGTTCTGTTCCGAAAAATGTTCATGAAATAATATATATATATATATTTTTTTTGTTTTTTAGAGAAACGAAAGACGAGAGAGGGAAGCTAGAGAATTAGAAAAACAAAGAGAGAAAGCGGCGGAGATAGCGGCGGCTTTATTCGAAGAAGCCACTAGACAATCCAGCCCTACATCCGAATCATCCAGCATGACACTTCAACAGGAATTGAAAAACAAATGGAGAAGCGCCGAAGACATACACCAAGCTAGATATAGGAAAACAAAAATAAACGAATTAAAGGCGAAAGAAAATATTTGGAGGTTGAAGCAAAATTTGGAAAAAGCTCCATTAAAATGCAACAATGTTCAGAAAGGTAAAACGAAAAAATTTTAAGTTAATTATAAAGTGCTAAAAGTAACATTTTTTTCTTTTTTTAGAATCGAAAATGCTTTCGGAATCGACTGTGGGGCCACCGTCCCCTCCTTTAATAACGCACACAGCAGCTACCCCTCAGGATTCACCGAACACAACAGTCGATCCTGCTATGAGAGAATTTAATAATAAAACGACGCCGACTATGGCTTTTTATTCTAGTTCATTATCGATTGATTCGATCGATCGATCAACTGTAAGTGATTCACCTGCGTTTGAGGTTTAAAGTCCATAAGTAGACCATTTTAATTTTTTTTTTTTAATTTTCAGTCGTCACAATGCAGCATTCCTGGTTTGCTTAAACCTCCAAATAATAATAAATTAGCTTTAAATAATTTATCCGGCTCATCCCAGTCGAATTTGGGTCGAAGAGTTAGTTTAGTTACTGTTGTTAGTAAAGATAGTAATCCTCCATGGTAAGTTTTTTTAAGAAAATAAAAAACACGGAAGTGGATTGACCACGTTAATGCCCTGGGAAATTTGTGATTTTATTAAAAAGCCAATGAGGGAGGCAGACGCAGAACTCTTCCGCTAGAGAGTTTAACTGTAACCTATCAGGAAAAAGCTTTTCTTCTGCTAAAAAACATTCTAAATAGGGATCTTTCAAAAGCTTAAGTTGACTCATTTCCCTAAAGATGGCGGTAGCCTTTTTTCATAATAAACAATAGGGAAATAAACCCTAGCGCCATCTGTCATGAAATAGAGAAACTAGAGCTTCTGAAAATTCCCAATTATTACCGCTTAGCGCTCTTGCGGAATGGTGTTGCAACTGCCTCCCCATTTGACCAATCTTCCAGGGCAGATTCTTATGCTGGTTTTCAGTCCGGTTCTGTTTTTTTTTTTTTTTTTAATGGCACATATTTTGTTTTGGTTTTAAAACTACAAATAAAATGGAAAATTTTCTTTGAAATAGTACGCCTAGAAGAGTTTGTTCTTGGAGAATATCAAGACCGTCGTTGCGAAGAAAAGCCAGGCGAAACTCAGGAACTACGGAGCCTGATGATAATCAGGAACAGGAATTGATTCTTAATAATAATCATTTAAATTTAACGTAAGTAAATTTTTTCATCGTTGAATTTAAATTGAGAGCAGTTCCCTAAAAAAAAATAAAGAATTGGAAATTCTTTAAAAATTTTCTTCATATTCTCGCCCTTCCCATATTCATTTTCATTTTCCTGATCCTCATCAGTGGATGAGGATCAGGAAGATCAGGATCGCCTTTGTGTGATTCGTAAGTTATGAATAGGGATTTTTCAGATGCGCTAGTTCCTGTATCTCATGACATATGGCGCTAGGGTTTTCCCTATTGTTTATTATGGAAAATGACTACCGCCATATTTAGAGAAATGAGTCAACTTAAGCTTCTGAAAGAACCCTGTTGACGGTACAGTGAGATATTTCAAGGCTTTTAATTTTGAAATTTTTTATAATTGATTCCAGCTATTTCTATAAATTTTATTCCGAATTCAATACAAAATTTTTTCCTCGAACCGAGCAAAATGATTTTTTAACTTCCATGTCTATACTTACTTAGCTTATGGGAAGCATTAGTAGAATGTTCCCGGTAAGACGACACGATTTGCAATTCATTATTGGATAAAAATCACTGTTGAAATCTTCTATTTCATCCCCTTTTTTCTGGCACTCTTTTTTTTATGCTTTACAATTTTTTTTTTTTTTAAATAAACTGATTTTAATTTTAGGAATGGATCCGACCATCTTCATTGTAACGGTAATTTACTAGCATCTAATACTATTAGGAACGACACTCAATCTCACAAAGGGCTGAGTCCTCAAAATTCAATTAGAAGCAGGCACTCTTCCAAAGATTTAGGATACGGCCCGCTGCCGCAGGTTGCTTGGAGCGATTCGAACATTCAAAATTCTAACAAAAAAGATAATTTACAAGCGTCAACGAAAACGAATGGATTCAAAACCAGCGGTAAAAATCAAAACGAATCAGTTCAGCCTAAATCTGTCAATATATCTTCTAGTTCTGTTGCTCCTTGTGATTCACCCCCTTTATCTAAGGTAAAAAATTAGTAAATTTTTAATTTTTGAAAATAAAAAGCATTGGAATAATTCTTTTTTTTTTTTTTTTTTTTTATTGCAGACTAAACAAAACGACGAATTTATAACGCACTCAATAAATTTAGATTCCAATGATAATGTAGACAATACTACCTCAGGATTGGCTGAGGGGATACCGAAAGTATTTTATTGTTTCGAAAAAACTGGATGTTTAAAAGAGAAAGAAGATTTTTCGTTGTATTTATTTCCTCCTGACAATAAGTAAGTAATAACGGAAAATCGCAGAAAATAGCAGCGATGATTAGGGGGCATGTGGGATAGGAGCAATATTGCTCGTGCATAATTGAGTGCCCATTTCTCTCTAAAAATTTTTAATTTTGAATGTATTTCCTATCGTAATTACTCTTTCTTAGGCCATCAGGTGCTCGCCTCCCTCCCCCTCCTGGCAGTTTTTAGCTTGCTGTCCTATGATTGTGGAGCCAATTCGACTTACGTAAAAGGAGCATTCAAGTATTGCGTAAGACTTTTTTCTGGGCTTTCCGACCCCCTCTCCCCCCCTTCCCCCCTCTCGTCGTAAGATTTAGTGTGATTTCTTTTGCTGACCCCCGTCCCTTTTTTTTTTTACTTTACCGCCGATTTTAAAAAGTGTTTTACTGAGTTTCAGAAAAAAAAATTTTCTTAAAATTGAAGTACAATTTTTTTTTAAGAGGAGAGGGTGAAAAATGGAGGGGTGTCCATCTTTTTTATTAAATTGGAATTTTTTGAACAATAAAAAATAATTAAAATTCTTACGTAAGATTTTCCGGAACCCCCCCTTTCCCCATGTAATTAATCGTAACAATTTCTTGTACCCCCTCCCCCCCTCTTCCAGTCTTACGTAATACCTGAACGCTTTCAAAGTTGTTTAAACCTATTTTTTTGGCATTCCCAAAAATCGAACGAAAGTGAAGAAGTTTAACTTTGCGTGTTAAGATTCTGGTTTTATTTTAATTCGATTTAAAATGCTTAAAAAGGGAAAAGCGAACACGAAAATCTATTCGTCATTTTTAAGGCGTTGTTTACTTTTTTACATACACCTTAGACTAATCATCACTTTTAAGGCGAAGGAAGAATGCGCTTTCATTTATTTATATTTCCTTTTATTTCGTGTATCGATTCTTTGGCTTTTTAAGATCTTTTGTTCGTTTTTTTTTTCTTTTATAGTTCCCTTTCAAAAAATTTTCTCTGCATGTGGGCGTCAATAAATCGAAATTTCAAGACTTGTTTTGTCCTTGATAGTAGGTCATATTTTTCCACTAGCGAATTCCTGTTTCGATTCTACTGTATTTCCTTATTTTCGCTTCTTTCTGAATTATTTTTGTTGTTTTGTTAACATCGTCTGGTTCAGGCCAGTAGCCAAAAAAGGGACGAAGGGGGCTCAGCCTCCCGAGGGAAGGTATCAGCCCCCCCCCCCCCTTTGTGAATTTTTTTCTGGTAATTATTAGAAATATGCATCCATTTTTGTATTTTCCAAATTTTCGATTTAGAAAAAATCGTTTTGAGCCCCCTTTTAAATTGAAATCTCCAATCCCCCCCCCCCCCCTCCGCCCTTCCCTTTAGTCCTTCAGGTTTGGTTCTGCTAATATTAGCAGAGGGGGATTGTAGATCTCGACCCGAAAAAAAAAAGAAACGAGGACTAAAAATTGTTGCTCTAGTTGAGGGGCACAGAGTGCCTCCCAGCCAAGTTATAGAATTTATCGTACTTTTCGGTTAGAGTGGAGAATCTGGGTTAAAATTTTATAAAATTTTTATAAAATTTTATATAAAATGGACAAAATTTTAGACAAAATTAGACAAAAAAGTGCAAAATTTGAAAAAAAAAATTTTTTATAAGAATTTTATAAAATTTTATATAAAATGGACAAAATTTTAGACAAAATTAGACAAAAAAGTGCAAAATTTGAAAAAAAAAATTTTATAGAACTTTTATAAAACTTTTATAAAATTTTTAAAACTTTTATAAAACTTGTGCAACAAATGCATTCTTCTTTTTTGGTACATTCAACGGAGCTTAGATGTTTTTCCGAGCTGGAAAAGATTTTTTCCCAGTATTTTTCTGCCTTGCATAAGCCAAAGATGGGCGCAACGATTTTTCAGATATCCGAATCCCGTACACAATTGTAATCGGTAAATCCAAAAACAACCTAATTCTTCCTACTACCTGAATACATCTCAGCTATATGTTGAATGCACTATAGGGACACAAAATTTTCCAAATTGGTGGAGAAATTGTTGATACGTCAGCGGGAAAGGAATAAGAAAGTATAAAGCGGAAGTGAAAACGTGCCACTGGCTAGGATGTTGATTATGTCGGGCATATAACTTTCTTCGTTTCCCCTGCATTATTTTATTTATAGCACCGTGATAGGTGAATGCAAGTTGTTGCCATTGTCAAGAAGGGCAACCCTTTGCACCGCTGCAATGCTACGCATCTTTTTAACAGATACGTATAGTGAAACTGGTTAGAATCAAGCTGTTTTGATAGGAATGACTTCTCCCATGTGTCGTTATATTTTCAGGTAAAACTAAACGCGACGGACGCCAACTGATCCACCTAAAGTTCTTATTCACCAGCCAGGCAGCGGTCCAACAAACAAACCAACCAACGAACCAAACAATCAATCAATCAATCAATCAATCAGTCAGTCAGTCAGTCAGTCTGCCAGCGTATGATCTTAAGCGTCTATAGAAGGTAGCTACATTGCTGCTTGCGGCTGCGGATAAAACAAGTCTAGTCAGATCGATTTTTATTCATTTATGGCGGTGAACAACCATTTTCTGACTATCTAAATTACGAGTTTTTATATATATTTAACAGTATCAATATTGCACCGATAGGAATTAGTCATGACATATTTGGTTTTCGGAAATGTAATATCAAATAAGTTTTCGATCATTTTCAATAATTTATACTGCAGTAATACGTAACCTTTTTTGTTTTTTACTTCGTTTTTGGGAGTCTTTTATTTTTATCGCATGAGCGAAATTTATCAATTCTCCGCAGTTTCGCTGCGGAGAATGTCGAAATTTATCAATTCTCCGCTGTTCCGAAAACCAAATATGTCATGACTAATTCCTATCGGTGCAATATTGATACTGTTAAATATATATAAAAACTCGTAATTTAGATAGTCAGAAAATGGTTGTTCACCGCCAATAAATGAATAAAAATCGATCTGACTAGACTTGTTTTATCCGCAGCCGCAAGCAGCAATGTAGCTACCTTCTATAGACGCTTAAGATCATACGCTGGCAGACTGACTGACTGACTGACTGATTGATTGATTGATTGATTGATTGTTTGGTTCGTTGGTTGGTTTGTTTGTTGGACCGCTGCCTGGCTGGTGAATAAGAACTTTAGGTGGATCAGTTGGCGTCCGTCGCGTTTAGTTTTACCTGAAAATATAACGACACATGGGAGAAGTCATTCCTATCAAAACAGCTTGATTCTAACCAGTTTCACTATACGTATCTGTTAAAAAGATGCGTAGCATTGCAGCGGTGCAAAGGGTTGCCCTTCTTGACAATGGCAACAACTTGCATTCACCTATCACGGTGCTATAAATAAAATAATGCAGGGGAAACGAAGAAAGTTATATGCCCGACATAATCAACATCCTAGCCAGTGGCACGTTTTCACTTCCGCTTTATACTTTCTTATTCCTTTCCCGCTGACGTATCAACAATTTCTCCACCAATTTGGAAAATTTTGTGTCCCTATAGTGCATTCAACATATAGCTGAGATGTATTCAGGTAGTAGGAAGAATTAGGTTGTTTTTGGATTTACCGATTACAATTGTGTACGGGATTCGGATATCTGAAAAATCGTTGCGCCCATCTTTGGCTTATGCAAGGCAGAAAAATACTGCCCGGGAAAAACCGAAAAAATAAAAATTTATTTATTTTTATTGACGACAACTACAGTTTTGGTGTTATTTAATACTAGAGGAAAGTATTGAAAATACAGATAAGAATGAAAATGATATTCCCGGGAAAAACCAATAAAATAAAAATTTCTTCATTCGTATATTATTTTAAACTTTTCAATTATTTTAGTTTTTGCATTTCGTCGTCGAGGTGCTCTCCTGGAAGAATTTAAAATGTATAAAAAAGTATTGAAGAACACTTTAATGAGTTTAAAAAAATACCTTGAGTTTTTAAACTTTTCGGAGGGGCTATATAACAATACAATATAATATCATTTTCATTCTTATCTGTATTTTTTCAATACTTTCCTATAGTATTAAATAACACCAGAACTGTAGTTGTCGTCAATAAAAATGAATAAATTTTTATTTTTTCGGTTTTTCCCGGGTGGGAAAAATCTTTTCCAGCTCGGAAAAACATCTAAGCTCCGTTGAATGTACCAAAAAAGAAGAATGCATTTGTTGCACAAGTTTTATAAAAGTTTTATAAAATTTTTATAAAATTTTATAAAATTCTTATAAAACTTTTATAAAGTTCTTATAAAATTTTTATAAAAGTTTTATAAGAATTTTATAAAAGTTTTATAAGAATTTTATAAAAGTTTTATAAGAATTTTATAAAAGTTTTATAAGAATTTTATAAAAATTTTATAAGAATTTTATAAAATTTTATAAAATTTTATAAAATTTTATATAAAATGGACAAAATTTTAGACAAAATTAGACAAAAAAGTGCAAAATTTGAAAAAAAAAATTTTATAGAACTTTTATAAAACTTTTATAAAATTTTTATAAAATTTTATAAAATTACTTTTTCAAGATTTTTTTATAAGAATTTTATAAAATTTTATAAAATTTTTATAAAATTTTTATAAAATTTTATAAAAGCTTTATAAAATTTTTATAAAAGTTTTATAAAATTTTATAAAATTTTATAAAATTTTATAAAATTCTTATAAAATTTTTATAAAAATTTTATAAAATTTTAACCCAGATTCTCCACTCTAACCTATTTTTCTTCTAATTTTTCAGATTTAGACAATCTTGTACATGGATTGTGGAAAGAAAGTGGTTTGACAATGTAGTTTTATTATTTATTGGACTGAATTGCATCACTTTGGCAATGGAAAGACCTAACATTCCTCCAGATAGTACCGAAAGATTATTTCTTTTATGCGCCAACTACATTTTTACCGTGGTTTTTGCTTTGGAAATGTTTGTTAAGGTAATTTTAAAAAAAGGATATCAAAAAGGTTTTATAGATTCACGTCCCCTCGCCCCAGTTTGATCTTTAAAAATTTTTTTTTCTTTTTCTTTTAGGTTATAGCCGCGGGAATGTTTTACGGTGACAATGCGTATTTTACATCCGGTTGGAATATAATGGACGGGGCTTTAGTTATCATTTCGATTGTAGATCTGCTTATGTCTTTGTTATCAGAAAGCAGTCCAAGGATATTTGGTATACTCAGGGTAAGTTTTGGTTAAAATTAGTTTGGGGATGAAAGTTGTTAAAAATGAATGAAGCAAAGGGAAAATTTTGAGGGGAGAAGGAAATAAGCAGTTTTGGTCTTATGAATACCCATAAGCTGAGCATTCAATCCGAATTTAAATTACGGCCGTTAGCAATGTCGATACCAATCCGATATTTCGATTTATCGATATTCAATATATCGAAATATTGAAGCCAAAAATATCGATATATCGAAGTATCTAAGATAGTTTATTGCCAATATCGAATTTAGAGTATCGAGATTTAAAGTTTAAAAAATAAGCGTCTATTCGAAAAAATTCTGACAGGATATTATCCTAACTAGGTCCCTTCAGAATTCATGCAGAAAAACACTAATTCCTTTAAAGAAAATTTTCCCAAAGTGATATCGAAATATCGATATTTTTATTACGGTATATGGATACAGCGGTTTTCAAAATTTTCGATAAAATAAAAAAAATATATAAAATTGCCAAAAAAATCCGATATTTATCGAAATCGAATACAGTCGAACCCGCTTTTAACGAGCTCGGATATAACGAGAACCCGGCTCTAACGAGCATTTTTTAAAAATGCGGTTGGCCCGCCTATATCTTCCATGTTAAATTTTTTGTTCGGATTTAGCGAGACCTGGGTATAACGAGCAAATTTTCGGTAATTCTTCAATCTCGTTATAAGCGGGTTCGACTGTATTAATCGAATATTTATCAAATTTATATTTATACCGATTTCGATAAATATCGGATTTTTCAAAACAGAAGTATCTATATCACTAAGCCTTCAGTTTCGATGAAAGAAATCCAATTTTTGCTTTTAAACCTGGGGGGGGGGGGGGGGATAACGGGCTCAAAATCAGCCTAAATAATTTATGGATGACTCTTACCCCTTAATTGCGTCCCTGCAGCTAAATAAAACATTTTTTTTTATTTTTCAGGTTTTTCGACTGTTGCGCTCTTTGAGGCCTTTACGAGTTATCAATCGAGCTCCAGGACTGAAATTAGTAGTGCAAACACTTTTATCCTCACTCCGACCTATAGGGAACATTGTTTTGATATGTTGTACATTTTTTATTATTTTCGGAATATTAGGAGTTCAGGTAAATCCTTAAAAAAAAAATAAATAAATTGATTTAAAATTAATTTTTTTTTTTAAATTTCCATTTTCAGTTATTTAAGGGAACATTTTATTACTGTGAAGGTCCGTCGTTGGAGGGCGTTAAAAATAAAACGGATTGCCTCGCCGCAGATTCCAGAAATCAATGGATAAATAGAAAATACAATTTCGATGATCTTGGAAAGGCTTTGATGTCATTGTTTGTATTGTCATCTCGAGATGGTTGGGTTAATATTATGTATACGGGTTTGGATGCTGTTGGAGTTGATATGCAGGTATTAAAAAAATGAAGCTTTCGACGCGCGCTCTTTTGCCAAGCGAAGCCAAAGTATACCTTAATGAGATCAGTTATTTTCCCGTACTAATTCAATCTTGTTTCTTTTTATTTTTCAGCCTATCAAAAATTACTCCGAATGGAGATTACTTTATTTTATAGCATTTATTTTATTAGTTGGTTTTTTCGTCCTAAACATGTTTGTAGGAGTAGTAGTTGAAAATTTTCATAGATGCCGCGAAGAGCAAGAAAAAGAAGAACGGATGTTGAGATTAGCGAAGAGAGCTAAGCAAATGGAAAAGAAAAGAAGAAGTATGAAGTGTCCTATATTTTCTTTTATTTTTACTCTTAGAAAAAAAAGTGTTAATAATTTTTTTTTTTTTTTTTTTCAGAAATGCACGAGCCTCCGTACTATGAGCATTACTCAAAACCAAGACTGGTCGTACATAACGTCGTAACATCGAAATATTTTGATTTAGCAATCGCAGCTGTGATAGGTCTTAATGTCGTTACTATGGCCATGGAATTTTATATGATGCCAAGGGTAAATTAATTAAAATCCTACTCCCCAAATCCCTGATAGGGAGCCGTTCAAGTATTGCATAAGACAAAAATGGACCTTTTTTTTTCACTTCTTTTCTAATTTATTTTTTATTTATTTATTTTTTTTTTTTTTTGTTTCATTTCAGCCGTTAACATACGCTTTAAAAATATTTAATTATTTTTTCACCGCCGTGTTTATCTTGGAGTTGCTAATGAAATTACTCGCGCTAGGAATTAAATTATATTTAAAGGACAAGTGGAACCAGCTGGATGTCGCCATTGTCTTTCTGTCCATTGTGGGCATTATTTTAGAAGAATTAGAATCAAAAATCATTCCAATTAATCCGACTATAATTCGAGTTATGAGAGTTTTAAGGATAGCTAGAGGTTAGTGGTGCAATTTTTTAATTCAATTTATCAAGAGAAAATCGGTTGATGTTTTAATAATTTTTTTTTTTATTTTTTTTCTAATTCCAGTTTTGAAATTATTAAAAATGGCCAAAGGTATAAGAGCATTGCTTGACACGGTAATGCAGGCATTACCGCAAGTTGGCAATCTCGGGCTGTTGTTTTTCCTTTTGTTCTTCATTTTCGCTGCCTTAGGTGTCGAATTGTTTGGACGCCTAGGTAAGTATTCCTATTTATGGTGAAATGACGGTGAAACGATTTCACAAACGAAAAGAACATTGATTTAGTTAACCAATCACGGCCGTATAGACAGGTCCGGAAACTCCAATCCCTTATACATGGGAGATTTTGTCCCGCTTAACTACGCGAAAATTAGTTCTTCCTTTCTACCACCTTAAGTGCTACTTGTACGCGAGACGCATTTTGATTGGTCGTTGAGATTTGTAAACAACAATGGCGGCGCACATGGTGCCAACTTAAACGATTAGACATGTTGCGTCTCTCAAGATCGCAGCGCCATCAATAGCCCGTTTTAGGAGTAAAATATGCGTAGTTAAGCGGAACAAACGGCATGGGAAGTTTCCGGACCTCTCTATACAGCCGTATTACCAACTTAACAAATTGCCAACTGACGTGATTCGTTCATGTTTTTATGAAAGAAAAACCTTCATCCCATGCTAAAACTTTTATTTCTGTTTTCGCAGAAACATTTTCACTTTTATTGTTATTTTTTATTTTTATATCTTTTTTTAAACAGAATGCAGCGACGAACTTCCCTGCCAAGGTCTGGGAGAACACGCACATTTCGCCAATTTCGGCATGGCCTTTCTTACTTTATTCCGCGTTGCCACCGGAGATAATTGGAACGGCATTATGAAAGATACATTGCGGGACAATTGCGACGATAATGCAGATTGCGTTCGAAACTGTTGCGTTTCAACGATCATTGCTCCAATTTTCTTCGTTATTTTCGTCCTTATGGCCCAGTTCGTCCTGGTTAACGTTGTCGTCGCAGTTTTAATGAAACACTTAGAAGAATCCCATAAGCAGGTGAGTTTGGTGTTTAAAAGAAAGAAAAAAAAAATGCATCGCTTGTGTTTTTGAAAATCAGAAAAATGATGTCAAAATCTTTTCCAATTTTTTCTTAACGCATCATTTTTCTTTTTTTTTACAAGTCGAAAAAAAGATATAAAAAATCAAGAAGACTAAAAAAATTCAGAATGTTGAGAAAGTTAATTATGAATCGGCTGAATTTCTTCAGAAAGTTTAATGGCACAGAAAATCAGGATAAATACATGAAGGTAAATTTATGAGATTATGATGATTATGATGATGATGATGCAGTGAGGGATTTTGTTTTGCATCTTGAGGAATGATAAAAATGTACTAACCTACATGTTTTTCTGTACCATTTAACACCTGAAGAATGGTTTTTATTTATTTATTTATTTTTTTTTTTTTTTGAAAGTGCCACTAAAATTAAGCCCGAAAAAAAATATTCTGAATTTTTTTTGTAATAGCACACCGATACCCCAGCGGTACGGTACCTCATCCATGTAATCGGCCAAAAAGGACTTGAGTTTTTGTTTCCTTTGACAAGAAATGGTTACGAAATAAAAACGAACAAGTCCAATTACCGATTCACGTGATGGGGAAGATGGATCTGCCTTACTGCTGGGGAGGTACCGGTATGGATCTCGGATTTGGATGCTTTTATGGAGGATGGTTTGATTCTATGCTTGTTGCTGCTGAAGATGATGATGATAATAATTGTTTTGATCGTTTTGGAACTTTATTGTCAATCGCCTAAATTCTTAATGACTTAATTTTTTTTTTTAGATGGAAGATGAATTAGACATGGAAGTAGAACTTGAAAGGGAGCTCCAACAAGAGCAAGAGGAATTAGAAGAAGAACTCTGCCTACAAGCTTTAGATTTACAAATGCAAATAGATAATCCAATTAAACGACCGCTAGGCAAAGTTTTATCTTTACCATCTAATTTTGTGTATCACACTGGTGGTTCAAGCAAAGGTGAGTTTTAAAATGTTACTATGCTGAGTACCGAAGAGGAAAGTTTATAGGAGGAGTTCCCAGGACATGACATGGTAGCACTAAGATATTGGTTATTTGTAATGACCATTTTCAAAAAACTGACAGTTTACATTGCCCAGTACTCTCGAAACTGTTGACCATTTACCGCCTTGTTTTGACCCAATGAAAGTTTGGTCCTTGCGCCGTTGTAGTATTTTGGGATCACATGGGGAATCACGTGATTAGTCACATGATCAGCCATCTTAGATTTGTCAAGTGAATTGATCATGCGATAGCCTTCATCTTGGATTTGTTGCGGTGCACTGACCACGTGACAGAAAATTCGACAAAAAATTCCACTGGCACATTTAAATAAATAAATCTGCCGTGGTAAGCGATTTGGGCGTATGTCCATTTTGGAATTGAATCTTTGTTTGCATAAGTTAAAAATAGAAGACAAGTGCCAACTTAAGAATGGACATACGCACATTTCGCTTACCACGACAGAAATTACATCTCTTGGGATTTAACTCTGTAGAAAAATATTAGAAAATGCTTCGGAAACATTCTGTCGTTTAGTTCTGATGTACGTTGTTATATTTTTCTCAGTTTTGACAAAATAAGCTGATTAATATTTTTGGTTAAATCCGTACGTCGGAGGCCAACTGACATACCTCCATCGTAAAAAAGATTGAAAATAGTCTGTTTCGACTGTTTATGAAAATCACGTGGTTACATAAGTTCACATGCTCACGTTGGCAAAAACGTGAGGTCACGTGACAGTTTTATAGGTATAAACCGACTATCTTGAACCATATTACGATGGAGATACGTCAGTTGATCTCCGACGCACGGAAATGTATTTTTCTATTACTCATAGTGTAAAACGATCCTTTTTAAGAATTATTTAGGGAGTTAAAAGTTAAACTTTTTGGGACATAGAAAGAGTATTAAAATGTAGACTTTTTAATACTCTTTCTATGTTGGTCGGTATGTAAAACCTTTCAAATGAATCGTTAGGAAAAGAAAATTTTCCCTTTCATTCGTAATAGAAAATATATTTTATTATTATATTATTAATAATATATTATTAAAATATATTTTATAATTATATATTATTATTATTATATAGGCTTGCCAACACTGTCTTGAGTTCAGGAAAGTGCCCTTTGCTGTCCTTGGTATAAAATATACTATTCTAAGCCAAAATTCGTTGTTTTTTTTTTTTTTTTTTTTTTTTGAGGGTTAAATTTTATAAGACGAAGCGTCGGAGGTTTGAGTGCCTCTGGTGTATTCTTTTACTGGATATCTTCTCGGTTCCGCTCTTTGATCCAGTTACCAAATTAATTCCCAGCGTTAAAAATGGTCGTTCGTAAATAACAACTATTTTAGAGTGCAACTATGCCCTTCCAGTGGGAATCAATTGTTTTCAACAAAAATAGTAAAAATTTCCGAACGTGTTCAACCACGGTTTGTGCATTTTTGAAATATTTTTCTTTTTCTATACATAATTTATTAGAGAAACTTTTTAGAAGCTCCGGGGACTAGATTCTCAAAATCGTGGGAGTCAGTGTTTTGAGCAGAAAACTCAGGAATATTATTTTTATACATAATCTGGGAAGTGATTTTTCAATGAAAATCGTAAAAAAATTCAAAGGAAGGGCCTAATGCCGAGATTTAGTAGTGGCTCAGACCTTCTAAAAAAAAAAAGAGATTTGAGTGTCTGCTATAAATTTTAATTTGGCCCATAAATTTTCTTCAAAACTTTTTCTACATCAGAGTAGAACTGAGCCAAGTCCATCCAAGGAACGTAACTTCTTATTTGAAACTCGACTTTACAAAATATGGAGTCTCAGTTTTAACTTGTACATTGTTTCGATGTTAATTGATGTCTTCTGCTTGTTTTTACCCTTAGATAATAGAATCCATAGATCGGACATTCCTATTTTATTTACGTCGTTTGTTTTGGTCTGAAAAAATTGAGCCTACCTCGTGTTTAGCTTATGGATGCCCATATGAACATTTTCTGAAGCTATTGTCCTACCTATGGATTCTATTATCTAAGGGTTTCCTTTAAAAATATTTCGAGCAGAAGACGCAACTAAAATGTTGCCAACCCCTGAAACAATGTAACTATTTACGAAATGCGACTCCATTTTGTAAAGTCGGGTTCTAATTAAGAAGATAGGTTGATTGGATGGACTTGGCTCAGTTCTGCTCTGAGGTACAGAAATTTTCTAAGAGATAATTGTGTACGTGCATATGAAAACCTCCCACTTATACAATCCGGATAGTATGTTTTGTTTTTCAACCTTTTGTAAACAAATAAGTTTCGAATCAAAACAAACTATCCGGATTGTACAAGTGGGAGGTTTTCATATGCACGTACACAATTTTGAGTTTTCCCTCCATTCCTGAGAAAATTTTTGAACCCAGTTTAGCCATTAGGTCAGGCTACAACATGTAAAGTTCCCCATTTTGAAAAACCGATCTTTTGTTTTTCTTATTTTTTGAAGAATCATCCAGTTTGCAATTAGATGACTCCGGGACACGGAGAGGGTCATCGATTTCATATCAATCCCCACACCGCATTAGAAGAAGGCAAACTTTCCACTCTCAAGGACCGCTTTTACCTCCTTCTTATCCGGCAACGGGTTACACAAGCGTTTATACAACCGACCAAGAAAGACTGACTAACAAATTAGAAGAAGAAGCTAAAAAATCCGATAATTTACTAGACCGGAGAAAGGTTTTGCGTAGAATGTCGAGCGTGGACAGCCGAAGGAAAAGCTCGCTCAGCGCTGGAAACAGCAGAAGGGGCAGCTTAATGAGACCCAGAGCTGAATTGCAAACTTTATTAGGGATTTCTAAATCTGTGGGACTTGTTCCCTGTCCGACTCCTCAGCAATTGTTGTCCCTGACGGAATTGGTGATAGACGAAAAAGAAAGGGAGAAAAGGATTTTGCGGAAAGCTTTGAGCATGGAAACTCGATCCCCGTCGGAGGATATCTCACCGGAATGCGTCGCACCCTCCGTCACGATGATCCCCCCTCCTTATCCGGGGGAGAAAAGTTTCCTGAAAACTCCGGAGGAGGAAAAATTTAAAAGATCGGAAAGGCGTCCGTCCTTCAGGCAGCAAAAATCCACGGAAGCGATGGAGAAAATCGAGGAAGGGGTCACGATTAAAAATGTGACGACGAAAAAATTACCGGTGGAAAGGAGGAAATCGATATTTAGGCAAATGTCGTTGGATAGCAAGCAACTGTCGTTCGATAAATCGAGAGATATTTCACCGGAGGAAATAGCGTTGGTGGTGCAGGAGAGAAGGCCTCCGCACCTTCGGGAATTAAGAAGCAAAACTCAGGACGTTCCGGCCCCCGACGAAAATCCGTGTGTGTCCCAGAGAAAACAAATTAAAGAATCGCGATCCCCGATCAAACGTCAGTTAACGGCTCCGGTTTCGGAAACGATCAAATCGAAAATGCAGAAAAAACCGAGTTTGGTGAGGCAAGACCGGCAGGAAATCATCAGCACCGAAAGCTTATCCAAAACGGGGGACAAAGACGATTTGCAGTTGTCGGTTTTGGAAAGGCGAAGCTCTCTTTTAAGGAGGTCGATGCAAAGCAACCAACCGGAAGTTCACGACGACACGGCGGAAACGTCGCTGGTGGCCCCCGAGAAAATCGTGATTTCCTCCCCGACGGACACGGAAGATCAAGGGGAAACTTGGGACAAAAGGGCACCTTTCATAAAAGACGCAAAATTATTCGGAGCTTCGATGGAAACCACGAGCACGAGTTCGAATTCGACAAACATCACGAATTTGAGGAGCGATTCCGTCGTTTCCGAAGACACGGAGAAAGACGCGAAAAACGAAACGGAAACGTTTAAGAAAGACGATTCGAATCAAAGCGAAGTGAAAATGTTGGCCGGGAGCTCGGAGGATAAAAGCTACGAGAAAAAAACGGGTAGTAAAGAAAGGTTGATAGGGACTTCTTCAGAGGAATGCGGAAATACAAGTGAAGAAGATTTTTGTCAGAAGTCGAGTTTAGATCATTGACGAAGAATCCTGATTTTGAATGCAAATGATTTGAAACGGTTCATTTGCATGGGATAAATCAGGGTTCTCAATGTGGTGCTATCGTTAATTATTTCAAGCGCTTCTCGTTTTTTTTTTCGGGGGGGTGTTCGTAGTGAAAAAACATTCGGCCGTCCTTAGCGAAATGGATATATGTCCATTGTGAACATCAGTGACAAGTTCCAACTTGTCTCATATCAATGACAAGGGACAAGTTTGTTATCGACAAGTTAGCAGTTGTCATTACTATTTAAGTGTATAAACTAGAGACCCTATATGGGCTCCGAACGACTTTGACTGCAGCGCCACTATTAAAATTATGTTTAGCTTATAAAAAAGCAATATTCCCGCGAACTAATTGCGTGATGGAAATATATAAGCTTCTGTAAGGTAAACAGGTATATTTAAATGTATATTTATACAAAAGAAAAAGTCGCTCGGAACCTATAAAAAGAGGCTGGCAAATTCACCGGTAATCTGATTGGTTCGCTTTTTAGAAGCCATAATCGATCGCCATGTTGGAAATTGAATAAAAATTTGAAGATTTCTCAGTGTTACCAATATATGAAATTTAAATCTTGTAACTCAGTTTTTTATTCGATTTTCTTTTGTTTGAGAAAAGCCTTCTGGAAACTCCTAAATCCAGACGGCTTTACTTGGAAAATGAAGACTTTTCTTCTGCTGAAGCTACTGCATTATAAGCTGCCATATTGAATAACATGGCGTCAATTTAAGTTCTCCAGTCTCTTTTTATATAGCGTCTCTAGTGTAAACAAACATTCAGTTCTGGAATGGACATACGTCCGTTCCGCTTTGAACGGCAGCGTACTTAGCGATGTTAATCACGTGGTCAAATTGTACATATATACCACTGCCCATGTTTAGCTTATGGGTATATATACATACCAGCGTTAAATACAGGCTTTGTGCATATAACAACAGTGGAGCTCCGCTAAAACTATGTTTAACTTATGCAATAGCCCTAATTTTCTGTAACTTTCGTCATGTAGGAAATATTCCCGGGACATAAGCTAAACAGGTATTTTTAAGTGTATATTTATAAAATGCTTCGTGCACGAAGCCTATACCGTTCATTTAACATCCCTAAGAGTGCCGTGCCTGAGTCGGAGGTGCCAACGTCCGCGATCTTCTCTAAAAACGTTTTTAACCAATCAGAAGTCGCAATTTCCAGTTTCATACACAAAGTGGAAAAATCATGTGGCACTTTCCGAGTATTAACGCACTTATGTTTTTTTCACTATGGGGGATATTATAGCGATCATATTGTTATTGCTGGATTATTTTTCGCGTTTTTTTTTTTTTTATTAAATTGTGAAAAGGAGAAGAAAAATAATTAGGTAATTGTTCTAATTTTCGCCGCGTTTTGTAGTTTTACAGTCGATAATTGTAAAATAAATGTTGTTAGCAAATTCTGAAGACCTCAACAGAGTCGGAAAATTAATATTTCTGACCCCTCCCATCCACGTATGAAAAATTGGAAAAATAATTAAAAATCGAGAAAATATTTTGTTTTTCTCAAAAATTTAAATCAAAATAATGTCGTACAAAATTAATTATCGATTTTCATTCATTTTTTTAAACTTAGAACAAAATGCTGAGGTAAATAAAACCGCTCTTGCCTTCTTCAGCAGCTGTCAGCATTTTGGTAACCCCCTCGGGTCCTTTCTAAGGTGGTCATATGGTAGCCCCTTATGGAGCTAATTAACGCTTTTTTTTTTTCGTCATTACCTTCTTTTTAACTTCTTTTAGGAGCACCCCATCGAAACTCTAGTTACGAAGCGCCCTTCTATAACCTAATATGCATCTTGAGCGAAATTTTCAGATTTCTACATCAGCTACTTTTCCTCAAAATTTCAGTCTACGATCATTGCCGGGAATTTTGGAAATTTATCGCAGACCGAATTTTTAAGAAAAATTCATTGGTGCAGAAATCTGAAAGTATTATCGAAGGTGGTTATTCGCTAATAGAAAGGGTCTCCGCAAATAAAATGCGAGGGGAGCGTTTTTAAAACTTGACCGGGTGCACTCCGTGCACCTTGATACCGACGATTTTCGAAGTACAGGGTGTTGCAAAAAAAAAAAAAAAAAACTAACTTGAGCCTATCTTTAAAGTAGACCTGGGTAAGTGGGAGCATGTCTTTAGATTATCTGACGTTAAATGTATTTAAGGATAGCTCACCCCAAAAATTTCTAACTCTCCTACTTATGCAGGCTTACTTTATTTTAGCTGTTTTGTAGCTGCCTACAAAAGTTTTACTGAGTATGAAGCTAAACTTCTCAATTTGAAGGGGGTAATTATCCAGCTTAGATACCATTTCGATATCCTCAATTTGCCACCTGGGGCTTCGCCCCCGGACCCCTTGATGTTGTTCGGTGTTATACGGTATTTCAAATATAAAATTCTTCAAGCACTCTAAAACCAAGTCCAGGGGGCGAAGACCCATGTAAGGGGTTGGGGGCCAAGCCCCCAAATTACCCATAAGTAAACTGCTTACCTAATTGGTCCCTTCGAATAATTTACCTGGACTTTTTACCTTAAAACTCTTAGGTAGCTAAACTACAGTTTTGGCCACTGTTTTTTTGTTAAAAATTATTGTTGAAAATTTTCTTTCTTTATTGAACGCAAAACGGGGCGAAATATTTTTTATTAATAAATTAATTAAATTTTACTTTGGCTGTTATTATGTTTAAGAGAAAAAAAAAATTAGGTGCTCTATATTTACTTCTGATCAAATTAGGCAAAAGATTGTTGTGTAATTCAATTTTAAAAAAAATGGTTTAATTCGGCTGGACCGGTTTTGGATGATAAGTGTTTTCCTTTCTTTTTTGTTTTTTTAAAGAAGGATTGTATTATAATTTAACAGACTATCGTAGGATATTTTTACATCTATTTTAGCCTTGGAATAATTTTCTTTTTTAATAATCACAATCATCACAAAACTTTGTAAAAAAAAAAATCATAAGAATATGAAATCGACAAAATTATTTTTTGAATTTTTATTCTTTTCAAAACGCCACGGCTACGTTAATTCTTTTTCTGGGTAAGACATATACATTCTAAGATTAGCAGTGTATATTTATTTTCTTATTTGATTTTTTTTTTACGTTTAGAATTCTTTTTCTTACTGTTAGGTTTAATTATAATGATTTTTAATATTAAGTCTTCCATGTTTATCGTTTTTACTTAAAACTTTCTCTACTACTTACGCTATAATTGTAACGGGACCATTGTAGAATTTTTCTCAGCATTTTTAACGTATTGGAATAAAATGCAATTAGCTGCTTGGCAAAACCTTTATCGGAGAGGTTTTTGAAAAAACTAATTTAAAAAAATGATTTGGTCGATTTCACATTTTTTGTTTTCTCTTTTTTCTTCAATTTATATTTCTCGACTGATATAATGTACTATTGTATGTATTTTTCAAAAAAATCAATAAAAGTAATATAAAAAAAAAAAAAAAACCAATCAAAATCTGTAGAATAATGTATGTCGTGTTGTATAAAATAGTTTTAATTAAATGTACAGTAAAAAGGTAAATATGCAATATAATCATAAAAATTTATTAATAATAACAAGGAAATGTTTTGAACAAGCTCTGACTTGCGACAAAACATCAACGCTTTGCACAGTAGACAGGTCCTGAAACTTCTATCCCTTATACATGGGAGATCTTGCTTAACTACGCAAAAATTAGTTCTTCCTTTCTACCACTGTAAGCGCTACTAGTACGCGAGACGCTTTTTGATTGGTCGTTGAAATTTGTAAACAACGATGGCGGCACAAGGCCATATAGGCCATGGTCACGATCATACAAACAGGTCTGGAAACTGGGGGGTAAAAAAGTGTCTTCTTTATTGAAGCCATTTTTCATTCTGCATTTTGATCAATAGATGGCGCCTCCTGCTTGTAGTCACGTCATTTGACCATTAATAATAATATGGAGGTTGACAACAAAATAAATATAAATATGAAATAAACAACAAGGTTAGGTTATTTTGAAAAAAGAAGAAAATAAGTAATGTTGGGAACGAATACATTTTTAAATTCATTAACAACAATTCAAAAAAACATTTTTGTGTTTTAAAAGGTTTTAGTTTCAAAATGGAAGTTAAGTCACATGACCTGACTACATACAGTTCCTGCCATCTATTGATTGAAGTTCGGAAATAAAAACAGCATCAATAAGGAGGACACAAGCCCTCATATAAACGATATACAAGTTTCCAGACCTGTTTGTATGATCGAGGCCATGGTCCCATTCTATACGATTAGATATGTTGCGGCTCTCAAGATCGCAGCGCCGCCAGTGGCGCATTTTAGAACTTAAATGTTCTAATGTTTAGTTAAGCGGAACTTAAATGTTTAGTTAAGCGGAAAATGAACGGCGTAGGAAGTTTCCGGACTGTCTATACGACCGTAACGTTTTGTTGCAAAGCAAAAAATGCTGTACAAATTGTTTCGAGACAAGACATTTTTGATTGAATGATTTTTACCGAAATGTCTTGTCGCGAAGCATTTTTGCGTTCGCATTAGTCATTTTGGTTTTCTCAGAGTAAAGGGGTTGGCAAATCTGAAGATGCACAGTAGCAACTTAATGGTTGAGACAGGATTCAGCTTGTCACAGTCAATGCAAAAAGGTCATATCTGCATGCATGTAGATTAAATGGATTCGGCTCAAGTGACGTCAGCGGTCACGTGGTACACCCTGCGCTTCTGCATACTATGCTCAGAGTAAATGTGCTCGTATGCTGATAGGGTTGCAAAGCCGCAGCCGGTGGCATTTTTATCGGAATCGGGATCTCAGCAGAATCGAAAATATTTTGAAGCAGCCATCGGCCTCTGAAACAAAACTGTATGGTTTTAACCGAATATAATATTTTGGAAATCGGAATCGAAATCGATTTAAAAATTTGTTGAAGTCGCGTAATCGGCGTCGACATCGACATCCCGAAACGGAATTGGCATCGACATCGGAAACGGAATCGGAAATATTTTGAATGGGCTCGGGTTTCTGCTCCCGAATCGGCGTTATGTTTTTAACCGAATTTAATAGCATGAGGAATCGGCATCGAAATTGAAATCGATCCAGTAAATTTTTGCTAGAATCGGAATCCGGAAACGAAATCTGGCAACGGCGTCAAAATCTGCACAGGCACCGGAATCGGAATCGATGTGTTCGAAAGTAGTAGGAATCGGAATCGGAATCAGAATCGAAATTTATTTTTCGAGCAATTAGAATCGGAAACTGAATTTAAAGTAGGACGAAACCGTAATCGGTACAGATACCGGAAAATAATTTTGATTCGAATTGAGCTGAAAAGTGTTAGTAAACCAAAGCTCTTTACGATTAATATATTCCTATAAATATCGAAATCGGCATCGGTGCCGGTTCGGTGATCGCTGAAATATTTACTTGTAATCCTAGTTTTTTTAAGTTTTTTTCCCTAGTTGGAAACAGAATCGGAATCGGTATGGGGATTACAATCCATGTTCTGTTAAAAAAATTTTTAACAGTTAACATGGATTGTGATCCCGATACCGATTCCGATTCTTCCCTATTTTTCGGTGCTTAAAACTAGTAACTTGTAACTTAAAACTTGCCTGGGTGCACTCCGTGCACCTTGATGGTTTAATCATCAAGGTGCACGGAGTGCACCCAGCCAAGGTCTTCCAAGTTTTAAGTATATCTTTTTGGAAAATACTCGCATCGGGATACAGTTCTTTTATTAATCAGCTTCGGCACCAGTCCATTTTGAAAAAGCATTTCGAACCGAAATTGGCTGTTTCCGAAATTTATCCGTCCTTCGCGGCATCAGCATTAGCATCCATTCTGAAACTCTGCGTATAGACTTCTAATTTATGTTGTGCCGACCTTTTCGGATGGCAGGTAAAAATAAATCTTGAGCCCCCCTACTTCCGGAAATATAATTTCAATTACAATTATTCCAGACTTTATCTCCCATCATCCAATCCCTTCGTCCCTTACTTCCCAAAGTCTCCTTACAATTTTTTTTTTTGCAATTTAAAGGTTTTGAAGAAAATTTGAAACAAATTTAAAAAAAAAATTCTTTATTTAAATTTATTTATAAAGAACGTACATATTGAAGCTTTTTTGATTCGTTGATTTCGTTAAAATAGACCGAAAATATAAATCTGAATTTTCTTCATAAAATAAATCAACGCAATCTGAAGTCAAAAACTTCAGTTTTTACTTAAAACTGTTAATAAATTTCTATTTCGTTTGATCTGATTTGATTGAAATATTTTTTTTACAAAATAATATACTGTATAAGTTTCCTAATCGCATGCTATTTCGTGGTACTTCAGCTTCTTAGTTACAGCAATACGTGGAGTGAATTCTTATTTTTTATTTTTATTTTTTTCGTCTTCAAGAGAAACTTTTTCATAAAATTTTCAGGTACTTTTTAATCTATAATCTTGAAATATACAATAGGAAAATTCATTTAGCTTTTCGTATAATTAATAATTGGTAAACTTAAATTCCGGGCGAATGAATGTTTTTTTTTCTACTAAACTTTTTAACTTTTTGGCCAGATTATCAATATTTTTTTGGCGATAACCACTTTCAAAGGTTAAAAAATATGGCATCCAATTTATTTTTATTTTTTTTTTAAAAGTAAATTCATAATTTTAATTTCAAATAAGTAAAAAAAAAAAAAAAGCGTTCAATGCTAATGTCAACATCAAAAACAACCTACCTTCCTTAAATTGAATATCTCATCTACATACATTAAAAATGTTTTAATTTTTAGTTTTAAAACAATCCACCCTTTATTCCTAGGGTAGGATAACTAAATTAAAACTAAAGTAGGGAAAAAATTGATTGGAAGCTGGATTCGAACCAACGAGGACTCACACATCCTTGAACCCCATTCCGTGGAATAATCCTTGAATGGGATTCAAGGATGTGTGAGTCCTCGTTGGTTCAAATCCAGCTTCCAATCAATTTATTCTCTACTTAGTTTTAATTTATTTAAAATGTTATTTAAAAAAAAAAAAATAAGAAAAGGAAAAAAATTTTTTCTTGGGTTTTTTCAACGCAGAAAATCCATAAGTTTCGTCTTCCCACAATTGACACTTCTCTTGAATGACCATTCGCAATCTGAAATCATATCAATGCCTTAAAATAGAATGGGTAATAATTTATCATTTTTTTTGTTTTCCCCGGTTTTTGCCCCCCTTACGTTTAACACCAACTAATCGAGAGGGAAAGGCTTGAGATCAGGGGAACTTAATTAATTTTTTTTAAGTATTAAAATGCTTGAGACAAATTTTTTTTTTTAAATCTAAAAAAAAACCCAACGTTAAGTCAGGCTGTTAAATTCTGAAAATATTTACAGCGATCGTGGAATATTAAAATTTTTTTTAAAAAAAAGGGGATTCCCGACGCAAAACTTATACGCTAGGGGCTTCTGGCAGTCTTCAGCTCCTTTTTGGTTTTATTCATTTTCTAAAAATAAAAACTGCTCTCTGATTGAAAATTCAAAGAAAATGAACAAACCCAATAACCGATAAAGACACCCAGCCCCTCTAGTGGACAAATTTTAGGTCAGCAATCCCCGTTGTTATTCCACGGTCCCTTGTGTTATTATTTTAAAATTAAAATACACATCGACAAATCATGTTGGTACCTCAATTTTTTTTTTTAATTCTCTGACGCAGGAACTGGCTATATTTTATTCTCCGCACGACCTGAATCCGAACAAGACCACCTAAATCAAATCCACCTTAAGACTAAAATCAAATTTTTAAAACTAAACTTTTTTTTTCCTAATTAATCTAAAAAAAAATCACAATTTTTTTTTTCGTTACTTAAAAAAAATAACGAAAAAAAAAAATATTGTACATTCATTCCAGCACCCATTCACACGATCCAATCATTCGTATCATCACTTTTTTTTTAAAAAAAATATATTTTTATTGAAACGAGGTCACCTGAAAAAATTGGGTGTCAACAAATTTATGAAGATGAAGAAGATGCTTCGACTCGAAATCGCTGAATCCTCCACCTTTCCATCCATAAACAATCCCTAGGTTTCATAATAATTTTTTTTTTTCATAAATCACATTTTTCATTAAAAAAAAAAACACAAAAAATCATGAAATAAACAATTCTTTTTTTTTTGCACATGAATCAAAACCGAAAAAAAATCCTAATCGCTTTTACAATTTAAAAAAAAAAAAAAATTCTCATTTTTTTTCTTCTAAATTTTTTAATAATTACGCTCACCTGACAAATCCTCTGAAAATAAAATTAGCAGATTACGGTTTTTTTTTTTTTCTTAATAAGCGTAGTTGAGCAAAAATCTCACCTGAGAATGAATACATCTCTTACTAATTTCACTGATGTTTATCATAAAGAGCTTCCCCATTCATGTACTCCCTTTCGTCCCTTTCTCTGTATCTTTTCGACGGATCTCTCTGCCTGTCGTCTTCATGCCTCGAACGACATTTCCTATCTGAAATTAAATTCCCTCTCATTAGAATTTTTTTTTTGCCCCCCACATTGTGCTTTTTATCTTTTACCTTTATCTCTATCATCCCTATCGTTTTTTCGATGTCGCTCTCTGTGATCCTCACGCCTACTTCGATCCCTTTCCCTTTCTCTGTCGCGTTCTCTAATTCTATCCCTATCTCTGTCCCCCCTTCGTCTCTCGTCCTCCCTTCTATAATCTTGCCTTCTCACATCGGCATGCCTTTCGTTTCTTCTGTCCCTATCATTTGTACTACTAGGTCTTCGTCTATCATCTCTCCTATTAAACCTATCTCTTTTGTCGATGTCTCTTTTCCTTTCTCTTTCTTCGCGTAGCCTATCTCTTTCTTTTGTCATTTCTTCCACGGCCGCTTTTAATTTGGCATAACCCACATGTTGCTTGCCTAAAAAAAAAAAAATTCCCGTAAATACCTCTTATTACACCTTAACTCACCCATTTTAATTACCCATTAAATGGTCGTCTATCCTTTGCTGAGCATCCCCGACTATAAGAAAAGCTCCACACACTTGACAGACTTCCATTTGTTTCTCCTGCTCTGCAGCAAGACTAGCAGTATGTTGCCAAAGACTATTTTCTTTCAGGTCCTTCTTCTCTTCTTTTAATTTATCACAAAGTTTCATCAGTCCTTGGGCTTGTTCCACGTTTCCTTTTATACCAGCTTGCTCTGCTTCCTCAACTAATTTATTGATCTTCTCTGTTAACATTGCTAACTGCTCTTGATTTTTTTGTGCTTGTACAGGTGTCATCGGCACTTTTTCCTGAAAATAATCACAAATTATTCATACCTGCGATCATTTGTAATTTTCTTATTCTTACTTACAGCATTGTTCATCAATGCAAGTCGTTGCTTCCCTTTCTCAATTTTCCTTTGTACATCATTAAGTATGTTATTGCAGAATCTGATAAAATCGTCAAGGTACTGGAATTTTTTATGGCTGTTCGATTCATCATACAAACGTTTAACTTCATCATCGTGGACTTTGGTACATGGGCCTAGATCCGCCCTTGTATTAACGAAGAGATCATGTGGACAGAAGTTAACTAAGTAATATTTACAGTACTGGAAAAAACATATTCTTAATTAATTTCAAAACAAAAAAAAAAACAAATGAATCCTTTTAACTTAATAGAAAGTTTTCATTATCATAAAGTAGAATCATTCCAGTTTATTGATTTAGTTAATATATGCTTATGAACGCCGCAGCTATTCAGTAATTCGTTTTCGGTTGAATTAATAATTATGACAAGTTAAATAACATCAATTTTGCATATAAAAGCGGCTTATACGGTTTCATAGGCGGAAAAATGCAAACGAAATTTAAACGTTCTGACGATGCCATACTTAAATGAAAAGCGGTTGAAAAAGAAAGTTATGACAATTACCTCGGGATCTTCCCAATTTAATTCAATGGCTTTTTCGTTCGGCGCCGCATTCCGATTTCTTCCCATCAATTCATCTAAAAGTGCAGCCGCAGCGGCAGCCATTTTCACAACTTCTTTGTTGAATACCGTTTCCACGGTTAAATTTGTCGCCACTTCACATAAACGTGGCGCTAGAGGTTCATATCGTTTGTCAACCGCTAGATGACAGCACCGTCGTTTTCACCGCATCACAACCTCAACTGGTCATATTTCGCGTGTAAAGAAATGGCCGGGAAAGTGCTTTCGTATGTTTTAGTACATAAGTAATTTATTTGCTAATACTTTAGAATATCTCATAAGTATCTTTCTTTCAGGGCAGAAGAACTTATAGAACAAAGAAATGCACCAGCTCCGAGTTTCCCTACTTTAGGATTAAAATCTTTTGCGCCTGATGGATCAGATGCTGAGTTTTATGCTATTCAAGACACTTTATTGGAAACCAAAAAGTTAATATCATGTGAAAGAGTAAGAATGATGTAAGTTTATTGGAAAAACAGATGACCACTTATAATTATTGCATACTGAGTAAAAAAGAAGCAAAGCTTTTCATTTTGTTTAAGTTCTTTGTTCATCAAAACAAAATAGTTTTTTTTTTTTTCAGTTTTTAAAACCTAAACATGAATTTTATTTCTTTTTAGAGGCTCTTTAAGTCAAGCTATTTGGCATCCAGATCTTCAAATGGCAGAAGTTGTTCATCAGACTGGCTCTCACTGGTCTACTATGGGTCAAGTTGTGGATAAAAAATTATATTTATACCCTGAAGAAGCATTGTATCTCCTAGAAATTGTAAGTATAACTTTTATTACGCATTGCATTATTAACTGAAATTGAATTTTATTTTGTTAAAAATAGGGAGCTTTAGAATTGAAGTACAACGGTCTACCCTTAAGCACTCAGAGAGCTTATGCTGTTGTTTTGAAGCCACAGACTGAAGTGTCACTGGAATTTTATAGAGTTTATTCCCGATTAAACGCACATGGGTACAGAGTTAAAAGGCATTCTTCAAAAAATGTATTTACAAAGTACGAAAAGCAAATTGAAATCTATAACAGTGGAATAAAATTGAAAGATGTGGAAGACACAGAACTTGACACAACTTTAAAGCGAAAAATGGAAGAAAGCAATATTGAATATGCTAAGAAACAAAAATCGGAAGCACTTAATAATTTTCATAATCTTCCTGTCAAGTCAGATACAGACAACTTACAAGAAATTTTAGACAATTTAAAAATTTTTGAAACAAACAAAATTAATGATTCAAATTTAAATGTTGAGATTGATTTTGATGTTTTTGCTATGACAAGCAAAAAACCATTTAAAAAAAGTGTTGTACAGTTGCCAAATTTTAGGATTAGAGTTTTTCGGTAAGTAAATTTAATAAATTAAAGGTCGAATGTTTGATTAATTCTTTTTTTATTTTTTTTTTTTATTTAAGGAGTGACCAACCAGTTCCTGACTCTAGTGAATTTGTCCAGTTATCAAAAATTTATGAAGATGAAGTTCCTATAATTTACGCCGTTGTATTTCCGGATTATATTTCATTTCAGGACATTAGATCGGTTGTTTTACCGGATTGCGAGCCGTGAAAGGGTTGATAGAAAATTTCTTGGGTAATTTTTTTTTTTTTTTTTTTTTTATATATTTGTTTCAAAGATGGTTATGCTATAATTATTAGATGATTAATAAGGAAAGACTGTTGAGGAGCAAGCAGATAAACAGAAAGCTCTTAGACACGTCCATTTGACCGTTGTGAATTAATTCATCAGCTTGAGGTTCAGACTGTACGGAAAAAAAAAGACATCACTGTGAGACAACTAAATTTATAATTTTTTTTTTTTTTTTTTTGTTATAATAATGTTATAAATAATATCATATAGGAATAATCCGCATAAATAAATCATTTATAATAATATTATAAATGATTAAATTATGTACGGGTTTTTATTTTTAATAATACGACAACAGCGGCGAGCCTACAGTTTGGCGCGTCATGTAAGGACTGGTCTGAGTTTGATAGGATGGCAGAGTTTTGTAAGGATTATTATGTTGTTGGTGGTGATGATTATGTGGATTAGGATTAACGGGGTTGAACGGTTGTGGTTTTATGACAAATTTATGAACGAAACGACCTTTTGAAGGCCCTCCGCAGTCGCTGTTAATATTTATAACAAAAGGTTTGTCCATAACGCAAGGGTCGATTTCGTGCCTGTGATGTCGGCGGTCTTTGTCGAATATTTCACTCGAACGCCTTCTTTCATTTACCTCGTATTTGCTGGTTCCCTTTAACAGATCAAAACTATTTTTTCTCGAAAAATCATCGTCCAGCCTTTCGCCGCTTTTGTATATTTTAGTGTCGTGCCTTATTTCATCGACGATGTGACCCCTTTCGCTGTGGTGATAATCTCCGTCTCTGTGATGGTCTAACCTGCCGTGCGGCCAATGTTTTTTCCTCGGGTCTGGGTATCTGTCCGATTCCAGGTGTCGCCCCTCGCTAAAATGAGTTTTTTGATCCAAATGTTCTTCTTTTCTGTAGTCTCTGGATGCGTCGAGCTCTCTGTGGTACATGTCACGGTCTCTGCCGCCTACGTGGTGACGATCGTAAAGTCTGTCGTTGGCAGCTCTCCCGTCTGGGTAATTTCGTTGGGATAAGTAATCCCGGTCGTTGAGCATATCCGTTTGGGTGTTGCGTTTGGTGTGGACGGTTTTATCGGTTTCGTTTAATTCTGCGTTTCGGGCCGAATAAATTTTTTGTAAAAATTCGGATTTTTTGTTATTAAACATTTTTGGGTTTAACAATTCTTCCGAGTTACCTGAAAGAGCAAGACAAAAAAAAAAATTAATTACAATTTGTGATAGAAAATGAATGGCAATAATTTTTTTCTTCCTTCTTCTTCTGACCAGTCCAGTCCAGTCCGTTTAGTCCTGAAATTTGCGTTTTTAATTTTCTTAATTTAAGAGACAACAATGTAGCAGTTACAGTCCCCTTGACTATGCACTTGTTTAAGTGCTTTTAAAAATAATTGGCATCTTCAGAAATTTTTTTTTTTTTTTGAGTTATTACTTACCGGATCCTATCACAAAAAACAATCCGACAATTGACAATAGTTGCACATAAAATAGCTTCATTTTCGACTGTTTAAAATTAACGTTTTTTTTTTCTTTTCCACTTTCAGTTCCACATCAGAAACATGATCTTCCTTACTGTCTCAGGCATATATATAGACGCCAAAAGAGATTTACACGATGGAATTGACCTCACACTTGTCACGTAAGCAATCATATTACAAAAATAAGCAACATCTATAAATGGGTATAAAAAAAACATGATGTACATGTGAAACATTTTTGCCTAGCATCCTAAAGTTTATTTACCTGTTTTCCGGTTGTTGAGACACAGTCAGTTTACCCGGAATTTTTTTTTTTTTTAGGCGTTACATCATGAACGGCGACCCTTTCCATTTTTTCGCATAATAAATTAATTTTAATTTTCGATAATATTTTTTTGCTAATTTCTTACGATGCAATATTTCTATTTTCAGGATAATTACGGATAAACATTGACCGAAGGATAATATTATGAATAGGATTGCCGAGTCGAATAAGTCGATGGGTCTTGTTTTGTTTTTGACATTGAACTGTTTGAGAGAGCTGGATCGACTCCAGACTATTGGGTCCATGGTTCCTGCTTCCACTAGGCGAAGGGACCTGCAAATCGACAATTAAATCAGTACATAGGAAATGCAGGTAATAATGCAGTGATCTTGGCCATGGTTGGGCCAAAGATACTAATTAAAAGCTCATAGCCATCTTGAGTTAATAAGCCCGAAAATGCTCGTAAAAAGGGGCAGAGTCACGAATTTGAATATTGGCGGGGTGTTCTTAAATTTCCATTCAAAAATGGAAGACGAAGAAAGCGTGCTTAAGTCTCAAGATTTAATTCGTTAAAGAAATTAGTTCTTAGAAAATTTTAGAATAATTTCTGAGCATTTTTAGCAGGGGATAGAAACGTTTTTGGAGCGCCTATGTTTAGCTTATATAAACTCGGAAAGGAAGTTTTTCTTTTGCTCCTATAAGCTAAACATTAGAAACGGAAATGGTCATTTTTGCTAATTTCACCCCCTGATTTTTAGCTTCGAATTTAAATCCCAGGAGATTGTAACTAAAGAGTGCACGGGAAAAAAAATCGAATTCCATTCAAGGAAGTATTTGAATTCCATTTAAGGAAAATATTTACCAGTAATTTACTGCTCTTCTAAAAGTACAATTTGGCTTGGAAACCCATGTCCCCATTCCGTATATTAGCTTAATGCTTGTTTCACTGATAATGCATCCTCTCATCTTGAGTCTTATTTCGTTTATTAATTTAGCTGGAAAATCTGTCAAATACTTGTCGTTCCCGTAACATAAAAGTTCGAAAGCTTCGTTGTAATTGGTCACTTGCTCTTCTTCAGGAATGACGTGCTTTTCAAACAAAGCTCCTATTGTCGGGTCTTCGGAATACTAGAAAACAAAGATGACGTGTCTTGGCTTGTCCTGAATTTCGATTTGGTACTTGATTTTTTAATGGTCATAAAGACTGATCTGGCAGTTTGTCCCACCCAAAACTTCTAGTTCTAAGAGCAGACGACAGATGTCGCAGCGATCTTTCGAAAAGCATCGCGTTGAAAGCAATGACATTTCGTCTTTTGTTTTAACGTTTCTGCAATGCATCGAACATTCCATAAATTCCTGACGCTAATGACCGAGAATACAAGAAATCAATAGCCAGTGCATATCTCATAAGCTAAGCATAAGCGCGATGAATTTATATATATACGATATTTATCAAAAATTTATGCTTTTATTCTTTTGTTTTTTTTTCTTAAGAAAAATGTAAACAAAAACAAAAAAAATTTTGCTTTTATTTATGTTGGATACACTGTATATCTGATCACGTGATACGGATCACTGGTTGTTACTTCTGCATTGAAATCACATGACCTCAACAACCGGTCAGAAAGCGTCTCGAATACAGCCAGCTCTGCCGGTAGTGAAATTGACGAACTTAAATGTTTTTTAATTAAACGGGACATCGTGTTTTAAGGTAGAAGCTTTCAGACCTGTCATTATGCCCTTGAATTTTTCGTACCAGTTTGTAGAAAACATATGACCTGCTCGGTATAGCGAGGATTTTATACTCTCCATTTTCCACTATCCCCTCTAGATCTGTGAAAGGAGGTTTGTTAATGAAGACTATAATGAACGACATAAATATAGCCGAATATGCATTCGACAGGATAATTCTTCCTATGATTTGCGTAGTAAAAATAATTGTAGCCGAATAGTAAGTCGGAGATTTACCCCCTTCGATGTCGGTTGATATCAGATTAAAAACCGAATCTCTTTTTTTAATTTTTTTCGATGGGATCTTATGAACGTAGCTGAGGAATTTATAAACGCTTATTAGGCAAATGTAGTAGCACGTCGTGGTTATTAGAATGCCGAACCAAAAGTGACGGCTGAAGGGAGCGAAGTAATTGGTCCATGAAAACGTTCTCTTAGTCACTCTGAAGTACAGATCATATCTGGAAATTAATGAATTAAAACAAGTAAGGAGATGTATATGATTTACTGAACTTTTCTTTGTTCTTACCTAAATATGAAAATTGGAGCAAGACTCTGGCCAGGAAATATCCTGTTTGGTACAATGCTTACATCCCAGTCGTCAGATTCTTCTGTGGTAAATATGATCCTAATTTTGCAGATAACAAAAATTTGGAATTTAAGAGATGAGAGAATAGGGTTGTTTCACTATATTTCCAATTATTTTTTTAACTGTCCAGAAATTTAGGAAAAAATACCAGAAAACGAAATCTCATTTGTTTTGGCTCGGAATGTTTTCATTTTTTTAATTTCAATTAAAAATTGACAAAATTTCAGTCCGATTTGAACGCTTTCGAAAAGCGCAAAATTAAGTGGCGTCGGTTGTTTTTATCGTTCCGAACAAATAACCAATTCGAAACAGCAGTGAGTTAAATGTTTGAAAAAGCTTTTTAATGGCAAATGTTTTTGGCCAATCCACGCGGACTGTAACGTCCGCACCATACTTAGGGCGTAATTTCACGCCAAACATGTTCGGCAAACATGTTGGACCAACATTTTCACCAAACATTTTCCCTAACATGCAGGGGGAGCTCCAAATAAGCAGTGACGCTTTTTTAAGCATGTTTGGTGAAAATGTTTGTCCGAAATGTTCTTCGGACTTCTGTCAAACACAAACATTTTCACCAAACATGCTTAAAAAAGTGTCACTGCTTATTTGGAGCTCCCCCTGCATGTTTTGGAAAATGTTTGGTGAAAATGTTTGTCCAACATGTTTGCCAAACATGTTCGGCGAACATGTTTGGCGTGAAATTGCGCCCTTAGTTTATGGGCGTGATGTGTAACGTCCGTGGATTGGCTGTTTTGTTTTGAAATAAAAATGGAAAGGATTTTAATCAAAGCAGCTTCGGATACTATTTTACTGGAGTCTTGCGATTTGTTAGCACATAATGGATTTTTTTTTTACTCGTTGTCAAAACGACAGATGACTGGTTTTTTATTTCAAAGCAAAAACATTCGCCATAGCTGGTATCGGGATTACGGGGGTAGCTATGGGTGTATTTGGGGAGCTCGGCAAAACCGGCTCCAGCCGTCTTGAACCGTCCATGACCGGTATTTGCCACGACAAAAAGTTGTTGTATCCATTTTTCGCCGTGGCAAAAACCGGTCACGGACGGTTCAAGACGGCTGGAGCCGGTTTTGCCGAGCTCCCCGAATACACCCATTGCAATCCGCACTACGGGAGAATTGCTCGCCTGCTAGAGTCATAAGCCACGATCTTACATACAGGTCAGGCAACTCGGGTATCCCTCACATAGACAAAAATGTCCCCCGAAATTGAAGCAGAAGAATAGTTCACATATTGCTTAACAGATGGCTGGAGCTGTAGTTAGGGAATCAGGTGTTCTGACAGCCATCATAAAAAAAAGTGTTTCGAAAGTGTTGATTGGATGGAGGGCATATCACGTGATTCCCTAACTACAGCTCCAGCCATCTATCGAGCAAAGTTTAAACTATTCTTCTGCTTCAAATTCGGGGGACACTTTTTAAGATAGCAGTTGCCTGACCTGTATGTAAGATCGTGTCATAAGCACAGTAGAAAGCAGGCGAGCAATTCTCGGTTGTTTTTTTTTTGTAACACAAGTTGCCTATATGTGTTAGCTTATGAGCGCCCGTTTTCCCGATACCAGCTATTAAAAGGGTTTTAAACATTTAACTCACTGCTGTTTCGAATTGGTTATTTGTTCGGAACGATAAAAACAATCGGCGCCATTTAAATTTGCTCTTTTCCAAAGCGTTTAAATCTTAGATAATAGAATCCATAGATAGGACAATATCTTTAAAAAACTGTTTATATGGACATCCATAAGCTAAACAGGAGGTATGCTCAATTTTTTCGGATCGAAACAAACAATATAAATAGAATAGATTCTATTATCTAAGTTGTCACAAGATGATTGGCGACACTAGCGGACATTTCTTATACTATGCTATCCGAATCAACATGGCGGCTCACGAAAACAATAATTATTATTTAAGGAAAATATAAACGTAATATCGTTTTAATTTTTATTTCAAAAACGTGTAAGTTGACATCATGGATTAACCAAGATGGATATCCAGAATTTTTGTATTCAGGTAACTTAAATGAAATATTTTCTTTGAAAAAATTGAACTGATATTTAACATTGTCCAATGCAGAGGAAAAATTATTTACACGTGACAACTGTTGCTGAATCATTCATATAAGATATGAAATAAAGATTTAAAAATCAAATTCTGAAAAATCTTAAATGTTATATCACTTGTATTATAATGGTTTAGCTTGCATATTTACTTATACGAATTTATTTTATTTAAAAAAACGAGCATGGGCAGTATTATTATAACATAATGTATAAATTCTACATAAGTCGCCATTTTGTTTGTATACAATATATGACTTGCCGACACCGACTGAATGACTTCCGACAAGTCAGAAAATATCTTGGCATAAAACAAAAGCGTTCACAGCAGAATAAACGTTTATGCTAAGTTATTTTTTTTTCTGAGTGTGGATTCTTTTACCTAAGGTTTAAATCGGGCTAAAATTTCGTCAATTAAAAAAAAATGAAAACATTCCGAATGGGCCAAAACGAATGAGATTTCGCTTTCTGATATTTTTCCCTAAATTTCTGGACAGTTAAAAAAATTATTGGAAATATAGCGAAACAATCCTATTGGGTACAAATTGAGAAACTATTTCCGAGGCATGTTGCATGTCACTTAATAAAATGTCTTATTACATATTATACTGTATGTACTGTCCTGCAGTCTGCATATAGTATACACTGTACTCAAGAGTTGCCAGATGCAAATCCGAACCGAATCGAGTTTTTTTTCCCAAAAGAAAAACCTAATCAAACCGAACCGGTTTAGAAACTTGAAAACCGGTACCTTGAATATCCGGTTTAGAAACTTAAAAAGTTGTACCTTGAAAACCGAACCGAAACCCAAACCCACTACACAGTTATAAGGAACCGAAACCGAAAAGGAAGCATATGGGAAAAAAACTGAACCGAACCAAAACCGGTTTTTTTATTTTTTGAAACTAACCGGGGTTTTTCAAGAAATCGAACCAAGAAGAACTCGGTTAAATAAAGATTTATTGAAGGACTCTTCCGATAGAAACATGCAACATCTCTGGAATCTTTTCTTCTTCTTTTTTTTTTTTTTTTTTTTTTTGGAGTTGTCTTCACCATACTTTGCGTTTAATCTTTGCCCGATATTTAATATAGAGTCTGAGTATATGCCAGCTGCCGTGTGAGAAAACCAGTCGTTCGGTACATTCTAAACAGCGACAAAAAATCTCAGTAAAAATAAAAAAAAATCATGTTTTTTCGAAATCGGTAACATTACGCTTTAACCTTTTCATGATAAGCAACCAATTCATTACCTGAAAAATTGTCTCTTCTAAAATCAAAATTAGATTCATCGATTCTTAAACCTATTTCTTCGTTCCAAACCCCAAACTTCGAAAGATACGAAGCATATTTTTCGTGAGTTTTGTAAATTTCAAAAATTTCGAAAGCACCCTTCTTCTGCTTGGCTATGAAAAATTGGCAATCGAATGGAACATAAATCGGCAAAAAATAATCGTGGTCTTTGCTGACGGTGATCCAGACGAAGTGAGGCATGTACAGCTTCATCTCATTCCAAAACGAAAGCTACAACGTTTTTTTTGTTAAACTAGGCCTACAATTTTTTTTCTCGTTTTTTCAGGTGATCTTACCTGATGGGAATTAATACCACCAAATTCAGGATGTAAAAAAAAAACCATGGTAGCCTCGTGAAGAAGGTGAAATTGACAGAAGTTCATAAAAGCGCTCATGTCGTATGCGGAAACGTAGACGGAAGATGTCTTGGCTATGCTGTTCGCTATTAGTTTGCTGCGGTGGAACGCTTCCTCTACAGCATTAACGGAACAAGATGAAAATCGGTGAGTGATTTTTAATTTTTTAAAATTTTTTTACCCGTTTCCTCTAATTTCAAAACGACGACCCATTTCACTTCGAAATGAGCTTGAAAAGCTAAAATAAGCTTCACAATCGAAGATATAAATCCCAGATCCATGATTAAAAGGCTAATGAGTAACAAGCGGAAAATTTTCGAATTTGTATAAGGAAAAAATTTTGACTAATTTATTTAATCGTACGTATATAATTAGAGTCATACGCTTAATTCGAATATAATTTTTTGTCTGATTTTGTACATAATGGGTGTATAATGGTGTATAATTTTTTTTTATTGTTTATCTTAAATTAGCTTAATTTCCGTGAAAGGCTGATTGAAAAAAAAAAAATATTAAAAGCACACGATTTTGCCTAATAAGGCAGGCTTAATTAACAGTAATTTTTTTTTATTTTTATCTAAAAAAAGATATCACATTTAATCAAGGGAAACAATGTTTTTATTATTCGACATTTAGCATCGATACTGATAAGTGACAGGCAATAATCCATTCACGTATTATTTTTACCCAAAGTGATAATTACGTACTTAATTTATTATCAAGATAAAAGGCTCCTGATTTTTTTTTTTTGAAACAATAAAGAAAAAATACTGATGATTCTAGTCAATGTAAAACCAATGAATTATTTATACTGTAAATGCGAGTAGCTTTGATTTTATCACAGCCTGCTTGATTTTTAGAATAAATATTAAACGCTAATCAAAAAAAAAAAAAAAAAGTAATTTTAAGGGAGATCATGCAATTTGTGAAGAGTGTACAAATTATCGACTCTCTCGTAGGCGATTTTCAAGAGGTCTAACATTTCCGGCACTAATTCCATAGCTTCTTTTTCTTGTTTATCGTCGTTCTTCGTTATCTATTGTAAAAAAACGAAATTATTTTAAAAATGTACGATTAGAAAAAAAATGAATGGCATAGATAGCAAAATGATTCTTAAACAATAGTATGAAATCAAATTCCATGGTTGGGAAAGTACAGGTGCACTTATCAAGACTCTGAACCAAGTTCAAAGTTTCAGGTATAGAATCAAATTGCCATCCATGCATTATGCTGCACCTCAGTATATTTACCTTTTTTATTAATTCCTGCTTTGTTGGTAATAAATGCATAGCTAACGTAGCTGCGTTTCTAATTACCCAAGTATGATATGGAGCAAGTGTTTGATCATATGTTTTCCTACAAACAGTATTCAGTTTATCGTTATCAGCTAACTTAACTACTTCTGCAAGGAAATTCCTGATGAAAGCTGAAAATTAAAAGAAATAATTGAAATTTGCCAGTGAAGAAATATAAAATAAAATATTGAATTACCTAAACCTCTGTGCAATCTTAAAAGAGTCCGAGATCCACTTACATACTTTTTATTTTCCAATAGTTTATTACTTTTTTCATATTCAATCATTTTTTTTACTGATGAGAAATTTTCGATTTTAGCCGATTTCGTATTTTCATCTTTTCTTAACTCGTCGAGAATCATAATTTTCGATTTGACATCTGAGGCTACAAATGCAAAGGCTTTTCCCAATAACAGGAAAAAACTGGAATAAAAATAAATGCATTTAATTAATTATAAATTTTTGGATCAAAAACATTAGGGAAAAATTCTTTTTTTTTTTTTTTTTTTGTCAGCTAATCTTAATTTTTTGACTTACTTGTATAGTTCCCTATAAGCTGTCAAATAAGCACCAAGATCACAATCATCTTCTCCAACAAAACCAGTCTTCAAACATTCATAAACATTGTTGAAATTGCAAGTAACTTCACCGCTCGGTTCGTTGAAGTTTATGCTATCGTACGCTTCTTCTACCTCCGTCATTTTTATAATAAATATCGAGAATATTAGTTTCGAGTTTTCACTAGACCCATAGGTAGAAATAAACTGTTTTAACGTAACGGGTTCATCTATTTAATTCGATTGTAATCAAAACTTAACCTTCGACTTTTGACACATCATTCGCCATCTTTTTTTTAAGTTGGTGTCTTGAATTTTTATTTTTTAAAGAAAATGGCGACATCTGGCGGACAAAACCAGAACTATCCTGTCTGACAACTAACCGACTTTTCTTTTGAATGGTATTGTTTTTATTGATATATTGATTTAATCGGTTCATAATTTTAAACACGATTATCATCGTTTGAATGATGATTATCACGCTTCGTAATTATCATCAAATGAAGAAGAACGCCTAGTAAAAATTTTTGAGGACTAGAGCGCCCCAAGCGGAAATTTATACAACTACCAACGAAAACTCACGTGACTTTTGTTTTTAAAATTTAAACCACAAACCTAACCTTCAAAACATGCAATGGAAGATCTTTTGGATGATTTGGAGAAAAGAATTAATCAAGGAAATGATATTTTGCGAAGGTTATCGGAAGTTAATGTTGATGGAGTATCCAAGCTGAGAAATAAGATTAAACAAGAAATTAATTTTCTCCAGAAGGTAATTTTTTTTTTTCTTATCTCTGACATCCGATAACACATTTAATTGTTACCTGTCAATTTTTTTATAGTGTATGAAAAGCAATTCCTTAAAAAAAGAGCATTTAATATGTTCAAACTTAACTCACTTAGAAGCAGTCACTGCCAAATTATTAAAACATAGAAATGAATGCATTAGTGTTATGAACAACAAAACTTTAAGTTATGAAGATGGATCATCCAGGAAACTTTGCATTGATTTAGTTTTACATGGAGGAGCAGTCTGGATGAAAGTAGTTGCAAGAAATCGAAAAGCCCTTACCATTGTATCAAGTGGAGAAGGTTCTTATGGGCAAAAAAGTATATTAGATCAAGCAGCTGAATTTGTAAAATGTAGCAAGCAACATTTACATTATTTCAAGCCTCCCAGCATTATTTTTTCATTTGCCAATGGAATTGAAGATTGCGTAGCTGAAGATTTGAAAGACATTGGAGTAGAATTAGACCTTGATTTTGATTCACATCTAAACTGCAATAAATTATGTTCAGAAAAAGAAGATCGAAATCCAATGGTGAAAAATCCTATAAAAGAATTAGAAATAGTTAGAAATTTAAAAGTAATAAAAGAAATGACAACCATGAAATTAAATTTAGGAGTTACAACATTGATAGCATATGTATCTGCTTTGACAAACGGAGGAAGTCATTATCATTTCGAAACACAAATCTTAAAGCAGCATGCTGAATGGGAAAGAGCTAGACCTGTTAAACCGATATTAGATCAGTTATTTCAAGGCAGGGAGTTATACTGCTGCAGAACTGCCTTAGAAAATTTTAAAACCATTCTAAAAACATTAGGAGGTGAAGGAGAAAAAAAAAGAGGGGAAGAGTTTTTAAAACAAATTAAAGTGGTTGAAGATAAACCAACGGATAAATTAAAAGCAGGAGGGAAAATTAAAGAACGATCCCTCGCTATTTTTGGGACAGGAGAATATTTAGAAGCTGTGACCGTTACAGCAAATCATGCATTTGTGAGGTCTGCCATGAATCAGGGAGTTTATTTTGCGGTTTTTTTACACGAATCCAGAGCTCTCACGGAGGGCAAGCAGTTACCGTTGGAATAAATTATAGAAAAAAACTGAAAATTTTTTTTAAAACGTTATTTTATTTCTAACCAACAATATTTAAAACATTCGATTAATTTTTTTTATTTTGAAAACAAGTAAAATAAAAATTTAAATTAATCACAACCTTTTTTCAAAAAACGAAACTGAAATTAACTGAGAAAAAAAAAAAAAAATTATTGGTAACAGTTGAGTGTTGTTTACTTTGTCTGACTCCATAAAAATCTAATGATAGAAAGTGAAATCGAATATTTTAAGGAGTAATCATGCATTTTAAATAGATATTTATAATTCGGGGATTATATAAAACAAACGAAAATTTTATAAAAGAAGGCCGTCTCAAAAGTGCCTCAAATGTTATTGAAAATTCGTGAACAGATTTCTTCCAACAAATATTGGTGTAACGAGATCAACTGATTTAATATTTTATACTTTTAAAAACGAATAATTTAATAATTATTAAAATCTATAATCGTTCAGTGCGAAGCTTTTGGATTAATTTCCATATTTAAAAATGAGTGGGACCCAAAAGTAACGTTCCATTCGTTTAGCAAAACACCCAAGTGTAACGAAATTTCGAGCTTCGGTGACGTCACTTTTGGTTCCTATTTTCGCACCATTCGCTAAAAATTAAAATTGGAATGCTTTAAAAACTCTACAACAATTTTTATTCGACATTTAAATGAAATAAAATGATAAATCAAAATAAAAACAATCCAACAAAACAAACGATATGTAAAATATTGACTTATCTTTTAATAAAAATCAAAAATTATTGCAAAAACAATTATTTTCTAATCTGAAACTTCTTCCCCGTAAAGGAATTTACATATATTATTTTTAAGTGTGTTATTAGGTAAAAATTTCGTATCTCTTAAAGGCTCGTTAGTCATAGGGCTAGTAAATCTACCGCTAAGGAGCCATTCCGTTATGGCTCCCCTTTCGTAGGTAAAACCGTCTGTACAAATCACGGGATCTGTCATAATTTCGTGCGTGATCGGACATAAAAATTGATGAGGGACGTTATCCTCGGTTAGATTCGGAGGCCAAGAATTTCGTTTCGCTTCTTTTTTGAGCCAGTATAATCGGAGGGAGATTTCTTTCCGTTCGTCTTCATCATCTGGAAGGCGGAAGAAAAAAAAATTATTAAAGCATGTTGGTGCAAGCTTGTTGTAGACCTTCTTACCGATTCCGATCATGTCAAGGATGTCATTCTCTTTTAATCCTAACATTTGCCGTCCGTTGAGTGAAGTGAATTTAGCTTTAGATGCGATTTCGGGATATCCTTGATCTAGGAACCACTCGACGATGTCTTCCGTCGCCCAATTTTGTAGGATTTTACGGCAGTTTTGGATTGTGTCCGTTGGGTCTGAGCTAACTTGTTCGGGTAGAGACCATATCAACACTCGTTTGTCAAGAGAACCTTTAAAAAAAAAAAAAAAATTTATCCATATTTGAAAATCTAAACTAAATGTTTTTTGTAGTTGCCGATTTGACCACCAGATGGCATGAAAGTCTGATTTTTTTAATATGAATTTGTTTTGCAATCTGACGATAAGAGACCACTTGGCAACTACAAAAAAAAATTATTTTGAGAATGGCCAAATTTTGGGGGAAGTAGTTGCAAAAATCATCCGCTAGGGGCGCTAGTGAAGTCTTCCACTACAAACAACGGTAACAAATTGCTCTCATCTAATTAGAGCTCTCGTTTGTTTTTTAACCTGCGTCTAATGAGGATTTTTACGGCTAAACTAAATCCGCTAGGGGTTGTCGGCTGCTATCATGGTAAAATGGCGGCCGGCTTCGGATTGGTTAATAAATGACTTTAATATGAAAAGGGAATTAGTTGCAAAAATTATTTTATCCAATTTTTTCAATTTATTAACCAATCCGAAGCCGGCCGCCATTTTACCATGATAGCAGCCGACAGCCCCCTAGCAGATTTTAGTTTGCCGTAAAAATTCTCATTGGATTACAGTAATGGAAGGGGACATTCAGTGCTGACTCTTGCGGATGTGCTTCGTATTTGCCTCCCATACTGTTCATTTTCCTCACCGGTGGCAAGCATTCCAGAGTCTTCTGAGAAGGAGCAAGTTGTAACCATGCTTTCATGATGTTCTAAGACGTGAAGACACACTCCGCTTTTCTGCAATAGCAAAAAAAAAAAAGGTTAGGCAAAGGAATTAATTCTGTACCTAGGGACAAAAACAGCCGAATTTTAAAAATTCAAGATGGCCGCTATACTTTATTTTAAATCTTTCATAGCCTTTTTATTTGTACTTACCACATTCCATATTCGGGCAGTGTTGTCAGTCGCACAAGACACCAAAAGGTACGGAATGCTTGGAGAAAATCTCACGTAGTTAACGTTACCACCGTGAGCCGTAAGTTCTGCGAATTTATGTATCTCAGAATTTTGTACCGTCCAAACTTTTACTAAAGAATCGTTTCCGCAAGAAGCTAATAAATATTCTTGGTCGAGGGAATCTTCATCGAAACCTGTGACAAAAAAAAAAAAAAATATCATTCTGTTACCCTAAATGTACAGATCCGACACTAACTTACTTGTAGTTTTCGGAATATTTTGAAACGAAAAATCACAGCTCATAGCACCTAAATCGTGAGCGTCATTTTCCGTTGCTGAACATTCATCCGTTTCGAGGTTATAAATGTTAATATCACCTGCACAGCAAGTAGAGGCTAATAATCTGCTGTCCGGGGTAAAGGCAACAGAAGTAATGGCGTCTTTGTGGTCTTGTAATGTCCTGAAAAGATAGTAATAATAAATCAGTCAGTTTAATCCAACCTAAAACGTTTATAAACCTTCCTAAATTTAAAAGTTGGATCTCGGATTCTAATCATTTGCTCAAAAAAAAAAATTAATTTAGGACTACTTACTTTATAAATTCTAAGCTTTTGGCATCCCAAAGAAAAACAATTTGATCGTCCCCGGCAGCTGCTATAAATTGTGAATTAGGCGAAAAACGGCAAGTCCTTAAACTATTGGTGCAATCTGGTGTACGCATTTCATGAGACAAACCCATCTAAAACAATTTAAAATTAATTAGCATAAAGCATTAATTTTTAAAAAATTTCCAAAAATGTTTATCGTTAAAGACCTCAGAATCCCAAAATATGATAACTCCATCCATCGAACAAGAAATAATTTTAGTTCCACACGGTGAAACTTCCAACTGATTAATACTGTACTTATGATCCTCTAACGTATTGCGCAAATCAAACGTGAATTCGTCTTCTTTTCGATGCCATAAAGAAACTATTTTATCACTAAAAATTATAATAAAAAAAATTAGTGTTTCATTTTGTGTAAATCTGCATCTCATCACTCAGAAAAGAAAATTACTAATTCGAAAGCAAAAGTGCATTAAGACAAGACATTTTTCCCAAAAACCGTGCGAAAACAAAAAAATGTCTTGTGTTAAGTCATTTCGGTTAGCCTTGGGATAAAATGACTTGCCACAAGATATTTTATTTTGTTTTGCAACTATTGGCAGCACTGTCGGACATTTCTTATCGGAATCAACATGGCGACTCGCGAAAACGATAATTATTGTTTAATGAAATAAAAACGTAATATCGCTTTAATTTTTATTTTAAAAGCGTGTATCATGGATTAAACAAGATGAATATTGCACATTTTTAATATTCAGGTAACTTAAATTAAATACTTTCTTTAAAAAAATTGAACAGAAGTTTAACATTTCCAATGCGGAGGATAGGTTATGTTTAGGTTATGTTATTACTACGAGGCTACAAAAAACGAAGTAAAAATATAATTTTTCTACTAATATTTCATATAGTTATTTTATTTACATTGTTTAGTGTGAAATTGTTTGATACACGCGAGCATGAACAGTATTTTCACAACATAATATATAAATTCTACATAAGTCGCCATTTTGTTTGTTTACAATAGACGACTTGCCGACAGCCGAGCTGATGACTTGCGACAAGTCAGAAAATGTCTTGGTACAATATAAAAGCGTTTAAAGTATAATAACCGCTTATGCTAAGTTAATTTGTTTTCTGAGTGAGAGCCAAACGGTCGAATTTGAAAATTGTAAAGTGATCGCTTATCATAAAAAACAAACAGCGGGCATTTTGATTATTTCAAATTCGAGGATTTGGCAGACTTGATATCTTGATGACCTACCCCCCGGCTGTAGCCAAAAAATGATTCCCAAAAAAGTGAACACTGTTAACGGCTGATTGTAAATTGAGAGTTTGCAACAGTTCCATCCTGTTGGAATCAGCTTCGGCTTGATGCACCACCATTTGTTCGGCTAAGCTACACTGAAAAATGCAGTAAGGCGTAAAATTAATTAGTGAACTGTATGGTATCAAAACAATATCGTGGAGCCGAAATCTATGAATTTTTGAGAATTAATTTTGTAGCTCACAAAATATTTAATTAGATCCGTAAAACAAAATCACTGTAAAAAGACAGATTTCATAATAATTATATTATGCACGCAACGTTCTTTTTACAAGAAAAGTTTAAAAAACTTATTTTCTGAGCTGCAAAATAGTATCTTAATTTTTTTTCAATTCTAATTGATTTAATTCTGTACTACAGAACCAAGCATCAAAATTCAAGATGGCGGCTGTACTTTGTTTTCTCATTCTGAAAGCTTCGTCTTCTGCTTTCAAACTCAAAGCTTTGGCTCTAAGGTACATATTTTCAAACCTTAGAAGACCTGGGTTCCGAACGGCAACGGCAACCCTCCCCTCCCCCCCCCCCCCCCCCCCCCAAAAAAAAAAATAAATAAATAATAAAGATGTAATGGTTTTGGGCGAAAAACGTGATGCCAATACATAAAGATTTAAGTTGGCATTACTGTCTAACTGCCCACGTTGGTGATAGGAACGCAATTAACGCGTCAATAATCCAATTACAACCAAGTTTTAATTTAAAAAAAAAGTCGGTGCTTTTAATATAATTTTAAAACAACTACAAACACTGTAAATTTTTTAATATTTAAAACAAAGCGGACAGGGTTTAAAAATGCTCCCATAAAACTTTAACGAGTCAGAATGATTTATTAAGACAACCTAGCAATTCTCATAAAATATTCAAAATACGTTTATTATTTTTTCGAGACACTTACCACTGGGTTATGACTAAAATGGCAAGAGGCACTACAAGGTTTAATTAATTGAGCATCTAACGTCAAATTTTGTTTCAAATCCCAAACAATGACAGTCCTATCGTTGGAACCGGAGGCAAGAAGTGTGGAATCCTTCGAAAATGCTACACAGTTCCCGTATCTTGAATGCCCGTTAAAACTCTGAAGGCACTCGCCGGTTTTTACCTTAAAGGAAGAACAATTTTTATTTCTTATCTCAATTATTATTTTCAAACTTGTTATTTACCTGCCAAACTTTAACGGTTTTATCGAGACCCGTGCTTGCCAACCACAAGCCATTAGCACTAAACCTAACGTTATGAACGTCACTAAGGTGACCTTTTAAAGTTAAAATAACAACCATGTCGCAACTGAGCAGTTCGGATTCTCCATCATTTTTGGAGCCCCTTTCGATTATGACGTCCCAGAGTTTTATAAGGTTATCACTACCGCATGTGGCGACGGTATACGTGTTTTTTAAAGTGCTAGTTCCTAAAACAAAAAAATTAATTGATTAAAAAGTTCTTCCCATTTTTTTTTTTTTTTTTCCCTCACCTGAAATATTCCGATTAGGAGAAAATTCACAACAAGAAACACCATCATGAACATTTTTTATAAAAAAAAGGCACTGAAGTTTTTCAACGTCCACATCTGATATTGGCCATATTTTGAGCAAACCACTTGTGTCTCCGGTTATCATATATTCTGAATCTGGAGATATTGATAAACCCTGAACACATGCATCCTCGTCATCATGCAGAAAGTGGTTCCTGAAAGTTTGAAAAAAATTTGATACATTTTAAGCACTTAAGAGTACTTATCGCATTTTTTTTCCTCTTCTCTCCAAGATTTACTTTATGTGTTTTCGATGAACAAGATCCCAAAAGCAAAAAACCCCATCATCTCCTGCTGTTATTAATTTGGTTGAATCAGGGGTAAACTCGCATCTTCTGACACTGCATCTTGTGGCTTGCACCATGGTATTGATTTTGGTTCCCGTCTTTAAACAAAAAAAAATTATTTTAATCACTCATTATTTCCTTATTTATTAATGATTCTGCTCGCTATTAAACGACTATTCAATGTTTTGTTTTATCCAATCAATATCCTACTTTATTCATTTATTCATTCACCTTAACATTCCATAACACAGTTGTCCCATCAACAGAAGAAGAAGCTAACATTGTTCCTTGGGGTGAGAACCTAACCCAAGTAACTCCATATTTGTGGGATGGTAATGGGGAATAAGCAACATCGATAAACCCAAGCCCTTGTTTCCATTCCAGCACTCTGACCGTTTTATCGCTGAAACAAAAAAAAAAATCCATTATGCCTTCAATTTTACACTATATGTCTCGGTAAATTACACAGACACAACAGAAAAAAAATATATTGTTTGGCTTCTACATTTTTAATGAGATACTTGTTACTTTGCGGTAAAAACAAGGTCATATCAATCATTATCTTGTCTGTCTATTGACCGATTTAATTATTTAAAAGAATTTTTTTTTTTTATTAATTTAAGCAAACATTTTATGCTTTAAAATTCTTAATTTTAAGAACTTGAGGGGCAAATTTTAAATAAATTTAAAGTGAACTTGTTTGGAATTTGTAAAATTTTTCTTCTTAGTGGAAAAAGTCTCGGGTCTCTTCAATTTTATTCAATTTTGTGGCACAAAATCAAAGTATTTTTATAAAATTTTTTTTCTAATTAAATGGAAAGTAAGAAAAAATTTAAAAACATAACCTAAGTTGGTTAAAATAATTTCAAACCATTTCAATATCAATTTGTCCAATTGCTAATTGTTTGTCAGTTGGAAATGATTTAAGTAAATGGGGAAAAAAAAATTAAATAGGTGAAAATTAACCTAATCTGATGGGATTTCTCTCATTCCCATCATTGGATACTTACGCAGAACCTATCGCAAGCTGATAATTCCCCCCGAAATCGCAAGACATAACATCGCTGGTGTTATATTTTAACTTTTGCAAAGCCCCGAAATGCTCATCCATGTTTCCCCTCCTCGAAAAGGAATATAAAACTAAAAGTAAAAAGAACTGAAAGCATTTGCGATGAAAAGATAAACTTCAAAATTGACGCGATGACGTCACCGATCACGTGTTGTAAACAACATTATTTCTTGTCAATCACATGAATATTGAATGAAGCATAAGCACGTTTTTGCAGGCTTAAAAACAGCTTTTAACCCACATTTATCAAATTGAATTTTTTTCCTTTAAACGGCTGAAATCCCGACACTTTTTTTTTTCTTAATCTGTCTGTCAAAATCCCGGAAATAGCGTTTGATAATTTTATTATTTTTATTTTTTTGCTTTTTTTTTCCGGGAATTACTTAAGTGTATAAAAATCAGCAAATTGATATCTTTTTTTTTGTTTCTTTTTGTCTATTTTAAGTGAAAAGGAAAATAAATCCAATTGCGTTGATTGATATAGATTTCTTCGACTTTCTTTTAGACGTTTTGAAAAGTTCCGTGCCATTTTCTTTGCTTTCGCTTTGTTTTGTTCGGTTTGAATTGCTAGGATTGTCATTCAGTTTCCACCCTTAATTTTTTTTTTTTTTTTTTTTTTTGTTCGCTTTCATTTTGGTAAGGCCTTTTACCATATCACCTTTTCAGCCTTCAGCATGGAATATTTATTACCGGAATATAGCGTGACAGAAATCGATATCTTTCGCTTTTTCCCCCTCCCCTTTAAATATCACTGTATACAAAAACTAGATTACACCGCTTTTTTTTTTTTTTTTTTTCACCTCTCTAATTATTACTTTTTCCTCCTTCACAATAAAACGATTTTATAGCGGGAACCACATAAAGAATTCGTGTGGGACTTCTAGGGAGGGTTGATCATTTGTAAAATTGTTATAGGTTTTTTTCTACAAGGAAAAAAACATAGACTGCACTCATTTGTGGTATCATCTTCATTTCTTAAATTTATTGTGGTATAATCTTCATTTAATAAATATCATTGCGTTTGCTGCATGTAGCAACAGGTCCCATCACTGCCGGTGCAGAATGGTGTGGAGCCACGGTCGTATAGACAGGTCCGGAAACTTCCTATGCCGATCATGTCCCGCTTAACTACGCAAAAATTAGTTCTAAAATTTGCCACTGGCAGCGCAGCGCTGCGATCTAGAGAGCCGCAACATGTCTAATGTTTAAGTTGGGACTCCCACTGGGACTCTCGCACTCTCGTATAACGAACAACAAAAGAAAGTAGCCGCCATCGTTGTTTACAAATACCAACGACCAATCAAAAAGCGTCTCTCTAACAAGTAGCTCTTACGGTGGTAGAAAGGAAGAACGAATTTATGCGTAGTTAAGCGGGACATGGGCTTCAATGTACAAGGGATAGGAGTTTTCGGACCTGTCTATACGACCGTGTGTGGAGCTCTCTGGTCTCGTGTCCGTTTTAAGGATGTAGAAAAAGTGAACAAACCTTTATTTGCTTCGATAAGCTCAACATTGGGTTTGTTTACTTTTTCTTTGTTTGGGTTGTTTACCTTTTCTTCTTTACTTACGTTTACTGAGATCGACTGAAAAAGCTTATATTTCTATAGTGAAGATCATGACCTGGTCAACATTTTCAGCGGTAACACATTTTGATGTATTATAAATAAGGAGAGAAAGGAGAAGGAAAATTCCAGGAATTAGTCTTAAAACTGCAAGAAATTGCTTTTGCATTTATAATTGGGCTGTTTAATCGCGTTTAAGGGCAGTCTTTAACCTAAAGTTCACAATGAGAATTTCTTCCCTTTTGTAAATTTTTTAAAGGTAAATAAGCATAATAAATGGCGGTTTATAGGATCGCGGAATGAAGAAACAGATGAGTTACAAAACCGATAGACCTATTATTTGACAGTGAAAATAGGAAATAAGAGGCCGTTTTTTTCTTAAGTATAGTTTCTCATTTTTTTATCCCTTCCCCCTATATTACGTTTTTTGAGTAGTTTTGAGTATAGTTCTCTGAGGGAATTCTTGAGTAGTTCCCTGGGGAATGAAAAGCTGTGGTGGCAGCGTATTAGGGGAAGGCAGATAAAAACACTCCCACTAGACGATTGAACTGATACTATGTCATCAAAAAAAAACTCCCAAGTATTTGCTACCGCTGTTTTGAGTGGTAACAGTAAGTCCTTTGGCTCTAGTTAAGCCCCCTAACTCCTCCTTCGGAGCTTTCGGCCTGGAACTGATGATTTTTAAAATCTTGTGATGTATTGTCAATTTGTAGTGGGAGCAAGAGACTGTGGCCCACCCCAAATATTCAAAAGAAAAATTTTTAATAGTGCCCATGTACTGTTATACTGTACATGTATCAAGCTCGTTCATTTTGGGCAATTTTCGACCCTTTCTGGCCCCTTTTGGAAGCAAAATGGGCTTCCTCGTATAAATATTTAACATTGGAATCAGATTTTGGTGATCCCCTTCCTCTCCCTTCCTTCTTAAGTTGCTTACGGAATACTTGAGTGATTTCATAGTTACGGGCCTAACTTGTGCTGATAGTCATTTTTTCCTCCGATCGTTTTTCTAAAAATATCCGGAAAAAATTAGTTTATTCTGCCGTAAATTGCTCTTCGATTTCAAAATATTTTTTTTTAAATGTTTCATGGGGAACGGGGGTTTCGGAAATTAGCGAGGAAACGAAAGAGGAGTATTATAACTCTTTTCCTTGGATCCTTTTTCTTGCAAGTTACTCTTAAAAAAAGGGGGTAGGGTCACGATTTAAAGTTCTGGGTGTATTATGGGGGCAGGGCGGAGGTAAAAAGTGCCCTATTTCGCTTTACCGAATATATGAACGCCCCCCTAACCTTCTGTAAACATGATCAGCGATATTGAAAAGGGGGGAGGGGTTAAGAGTACGCTTCAGTGAAATTTAAGCTAAGCTCGATTCATAAGCTAAACATAAGCGGAACTATTAAATCGTGGCAGCAGACAAGTGACTGATGCGTACTCTTAAGAAATGGTCTTATATGTATTTATTGTTAGACTAGTTTCATTTTCAAGAAAATCTAAATCTGTAACTCAGAATCAGAACTGCCGCAAGTCTATCCAAGGACTGCAACTGCTTATTTCAAACCCGACTTTACAAAAGGTATACAGGCTCAACGGTTGGCAGTGCTGATTTTATGCCTTCTGGTAGCAAGTTTGTTTTGTTGACAGCAGAAAAGTTAACTCGCAGAAGACGTTAATTTGCTTTTATGCTTTGTAAAGTCAGGTTTGAAATAAGAAGTTGCAATTCTTGAATGGACTTGGTGCAGTTCTGCACTGAGGTACAGAAATGTTAATTTGAATTTTTAAAAAAATAGTATAGCATATTATAGCATAAATAAATATAGCATAAATATATTATAGTATATAGCATAAATCCGTGCGTCAGAGGTGAACTAACGTATCTCCATTTAAAATATGATTGGAGTTAGTCTGTTTCGACGTTTCGTTGAAGTGTCACGTGACCACAACTTTACCCCAGCACGAGCGTGTAAACTTGCAGTCGCAAGATCACGTGATTTTGCATAAACACTCGAAACAGACTATCTCCAATCATACTTACGATGAAGATACGTTAGTTCACCTCCGACGCACGGAAATAATATACAAATATTTTTTAAAAAATAGCATAAATCTCACCAAAGTACAATAGCCATGGGAAGGCGATGACCAAAATAATATTCAATCCATGACATGAAAGCAATTAAGTTGAATTACAGAAATCGATCAGAAAAGAATATGATAAGGTTCGTGACGATTCAAATCGATTATTTCAACCGTTTTTATTGATTTTTTTTTCTTTTCGGATCAATGCAACGCTTTATTTCTTTAATCTTTTTGTGTTTTTTTTTTAAGTACTTGAAACGATCAAGTTCAAGAGCGTCATAATATTTTTTTTTTATTATTTAAATGTAATAACTCCCACGGATTAATAATAAGACCCAAATCGAATTTTGATCCATGATTTTTTGTTTAACCTCGCCTCACCTTATAGCGGATGAGCGCGTGCATATAAAAATACACACATACATTTTTTTTTTTTTTTTTTTGTTTCTTCTTTTTTTTATTTACGAAAAGCGATCGATCATTTTTCCCAAAAGTTTCCGCGCGGTCACGTATTTACGTTTGAATTGGTGAATAGTAAATGAACCAAGTCAGATACGTGACTTCAGCCATCACAAAAGATGTTTAATTGGTTAGGAATGCACAATTTTTTTAAATTTTTTTTTATACTTTCGACAAAAGGCAAGAAACATTATGTCATTAAATCTTCAAGGGGGCATACCGGGCAAAGGGCACACTTTTCGAGTTTTTCGTATACATAATGCGTAGGTTGTGTCAAAAAAAAAAAATTATAGTCGGTAAACGTAATGTCGGGAATTTATTTTAAATTTCCGCGCCATTCGAAAACAGCGTGCATAAAATCGATTTCGATTCTCGGGCAAGCGCAGACAAGACAAAAACTGTAACATTCTCGCCGAAAGATGGTGCGTGAGGACGCGTGAAAAATATAAGAATTTTTTTGATTTGTATTTTTATATCGTACACATGGTGGAGATTATTTTAAGAAGCGGATGAGAAGGGATTTTTAATAATAAATATAACAAATGGATATAACCCAAGTGTTTTTATGTTTCTGTACAAAGTGTGTGTCGTCGTGAGATTTCGCCGGATTCAAGGGAAAAAAAATGATGTTTACATTTCAGGTTAGTACACGCTGAGATTTTTTTTTTATTCTTTTGAACAAAGGTGAGAATTTTTTTTTTTTTATTTTCGGTAGTGGAATCGATAAATGAAGCATTAACCTATATATGTTTTTTATTGTGATCGAATAATAATGGTCTGGCTAGTAAAGTAATGGGACATGTGACCGTAACAAAAAAAAAACATGTAATATCGACGAAAACATTAATTCCAGATGGCGAAAACTAATTGATGTTATTCGCCTTCGATCTCCGAATTTTAGGCTTTTTTCTTCTTTATTTTAAAAAGTAATTAAGTCAAATGAAATTAAATAGCGTATAATAATATGATACTGTACGAAGATGTTGGGGGTAGAGAATTTTTTCTATTTTGATAATGGGTTTTACAGGAATTTTTTTCATTGGTACAAAATCTGATTTTTTAGGCCCCTTTTTGGAAACAGGAAGCTTACCGGTTTTGGTTTCGGGGTTTGGCTTTAGGTCATTCTTTATTTTTTTGGAAAGGTGAATCATCAGATTTTAGATTAGAAATTGGATAGCATGACTGGTGCGGGCCCGTAGCCAGAACGAAGAGCCAGGGGGGCAGTTGGGCTTGTTAAGGGGGGCAATAGGCAAAGGGAGGCAACGCCCCCTGGCCCCCCCTTGGCTACGGCCCGATCTAGTGGCACACTACTGGACCCAACCGATGTCCTTAGGGAAGGAGTTTAGCCCTCGTAAAAGAAAGTAGTCCCGTTGTGATATTTTGGCATAGCTATAGTGCCGGATGGACCCACCGGGGATCCAGACCTTAAAAGCGGCGATACAATATGTCTTTTATTGTTTTGATTACCATGAATGGTAGAAAATGTAATATATTTTCCATGAGTTGTACATAAGTTTTTTTTAGTTTAGATTTGAGTTTGCGCCGGTTTTATAAGCCATTTCGGGTCTGTAGCTGCAGCGCAATGAATGGGTAAATTTTTTCTAATTTTCTACGGGGACCGGAGCCAAGGGGGATCCTCCATATATTACGTAAGCACGTTAAGGGCGAAAAGGGCTGGGAAAATCTTACCATTGCTTACAAGGGAGAGGGAGGGAACTGCTAAAATCTTACTTAAGCGTAAAATAATCGATTTTGAGGAGGTGGGGGTTTGGGACGGAAATAATCTTACGTAATTAAGGGATTTAAAAAAAAATCCCTGTCTGATTTTAAAAAAATCAGACTGGGATATGGAAGCATATCCCTACGTAGGACTACGTCTTTGGGGTACTGTCTTTATATTGCTAAATTTAAACGATGAAACGATTTTAAAATTTTATGGAATTTTTTTTTTCTCGTTTTTGGCCAAAAAAGTTTTTGATAAAATTATAATTTTTTTTTCTGGCACGAAAAAAAATTAAAATTTTTGTTAAAAAAAATCAAAATTTCTTTAAAGTTAAAATTTTAATATTAAAGGGTTGCTTTAGCTTATATTCTTTGCTGCTAAAGGAAAAGGTCAAAATTAAAAAACATAGTTAACATTTTTTTAAAAATTTTTAAGTTCTTGTTTTTGTTCATGTGGTCTAATTTTAATATTTAACAAAAAGATATTTTAAAAAAAACGGGGAAAATTAAAAAAAGAAGTTAAATAAAATTTCGGGAAATTTTTAAGGCCTTGCAACTTTAAGTTTCTTGAAAATTTACAAAAAATTTTCCAAGTCCTTGCTTTTGTTCGTGTCGTCTAATTTTACTATTATAAAAGGCCAAAAGCTTAAAAAAAATGGTCAAAATATTATTTACTTTGAAAGTTAAAATTTTAATATTAAAATAATTAAATATAACTTTTTGGTGGGGAGGGGGGGATCTAAAATTGCCATAATTATGCTAACGTAATAAATGGACGGTCCCAGGGGAGACTGCGGCTGACTCGGGCCGCCCCTGAAAAATGTTTGCATTCGGATATTTTTCCAATCGTTAACGGCGTAATTGAGCATTTGAAGTCCCACCCCCCCCTCCCCTCGTTCGTGGGAAATTTTAAATTCCCTTATTTTCTTCCCCGGTAGTCTGGCCTCTTCCAAAACACAAAATATGGCGTGATTTTCCTGAAAGCTCAAATTTCGAGCTTATCATTTGTTGATATTTTTTAACAACCTGCTAACTTTTGCCCTCCTCCCTCTTCCCTGGAAAAATTTCGAATTTTCCATTTTACAGGTCCCATTAGGATTCACCCCCCACCCCCTGAAAACTTGTGCCCTTCCTATTCTTTCGTTCTGCTCATGAAATTAGTGGTAAAATATTGATATTCCATGAAGCTTCTTTGTCCCTAAACCTCCGATTTTCATTTAAAGTTTTTTTAGAAACTCAAAAAAAGCTCGAAATCATGCTTTCGATTTTTTTTTTCAAGATTTTCGTTGCATCTTCTGCTTTACCAATCCAGAATTATTGGGTTAATCAGTTTTTGCTGTAATCCCAATACTGACCACCGCTACATCGAAAGCGGCTGTAAGCAATCTCTTTCGTTGAGTTGCTGAGTGCTTATCATTTCTTTCTTCTTCTTCTTTTTTTTCTTTTTAATATACATAAAAAAATACCGACGAAAATACAGATATCAGTGACGTCATGACTTCATCATAAATAACATCTGCATGAACGGAACTACGGTTAGTTGGTCTTTCATCCTCGGCCGACTTCTTGCGGTCTCATGCTACGAAAAAGTTCTAATTCAGTTAGTCATTTAGCGCAATGTTTTTCGAATAATTGTTTACAAATTAATATAAAAGTTATAATTTTAAAATTTTGCTCGGTTACCTGATGGATAATTTGCATCTGGACATTTTTTTTAAAGAAGAAAAAAATTGTTGGCATAAGTGAGTACAGTATCATATTATTTTTCCAGTTTTTCAATCCCAGTTTTTTTTTTTTAAATTTTTTTTACTGCTTTCTTTCTTCTCATTTTTTCGAATTTTTTTTCTTGCAAAAATTTCCTAGGCCTAAAACACCGATCCAAAAAAAAAAAAAATGGATTTTTGGTTATGTCACTTCTTAATCATGCGCGTTTGTTTTCATTGATATCGTAATTATTTCTCGGAAAGAATCATCGTGACAAAATCGTAATTGATGAACGCTAATGTGATTGTTAAATGTCAACACCTTTAGCTATACTATTTGTCAAATGAATTTGATGGTTCCAAAAAAATCCCACAAAGATTTTTTTTTTTTTTTTTTTTTTTTTTGGAAAGGTGAATCATTTACATTATTTTAATTATGAAAGTAAAGAGACTCTAAAAATTTAACCTTGTTAGCTCACGAAAAACTATTAGCGAATAAATTATGATAATTATTTCACGTAATAGAAGGGTATGAAACGACGAATGAAAAAAAAAAAAAAAAAAAAAAACAGGCCAATGATTTTGATGATTTTTGAAACAATGATTTTGAGCCTCACCCACATTTTTTTAAAGGATTATGACTCGCTTTTTTTTTTTTTTTTTTTATTGGATTGGAATTATAAAGAATTTTGTACCATCGCAATTTTAATATTTTACCTAATTTAATCCTCAAATAATTTATGGAAAAAAAAAGAAAAAAAATACCGATTTAAAGTTTGTGGGTGTGTGGGAAACTGATAAGCGCGGGAACTGATAATTACTTGAGGAGGTCTTTAATTGCTTGGCGTAAATTGTAAATAAAAGGATTATCGATTTTTGCTGTGGACAGTGAGTGGACTAAAGACCGTACGCCTCACACATAATGACGTCACATGTGTGTATTTTAAAAAAATTTTAATTGAATTTTAAAACTTTTTTTAATAAGTTTTTTCGGTAATTAAAAAAATTGCCGACAACAGATTAATGAAGTGCGATTGGATGAGCAAAAAGACATCAGCCGTATGCTTACCGCACCGGTCACGTCATCAGATATGGCCATTTTCAGGGACGATTTTACGGGATTTAATGACGTCTTATTGACATCATGTCGGTTTGTATTTCGACGTCGAAATGACGTCATGAAATGTAAAAAGTATTACCGGTCTTAAAGTTCGGGCGGCGAAAATCATGTAAAATTATCTCCGATAGGAATTTGGTTCGGATTGGGGTGTACAAATACGGACTTGTTCCAAACTTTATAGCCAGTTCCAAATTTTTAAAATTAAAAAATTTAATTTTTTTTTTAAATGCAAAACAATTTTTCGATTTCTAATTTTTTTCCTTTTTTAGAAAAATATAGTTGCTGACTCGTGATATGGCACACTGCTGTGGCCAAAGTAACACAGGGTTACCCAAAGATGTCTTGGACGTAGTTACGGACCGCCTCGAAAGTTGTTTACTTTTAGACGAAGGGAAACGGGAGTTCCGGGATTTCCTGGAAAGGCATCGTTTCAAAGATGATCTCTCGACTCTGTTATTTTTATTAAAATGCGACGAGATCCTAAAGGAAGTGAGCAAATGGAGTCCTCGATCGAGAAATAGCAATCATTTTACTAAGATCCTAAATGAGAGGCTAATCGTTTTGTACGACATGTCCAACGACGTTAATTTCGACGTGGCACAAGCTGAGACATTAGAAGCGGCTGTGGAAGAAAGTACCAATAATGACGAAGTGAGTATTTTAATAAAGATACGCGAAATTGATTCAGAGGATGTCCGGGATGATCCATCAGTACGACCCTAAGGATAATCAAGCATGTCTTATTGGAAACATTCATGAGACGTCGTAGGGGTTTTTTTTGTTGATAAATTGCAAGAACGTTTGGTGACATCTTAAGGATATGAAACAAGTGATCCCAATTATTTGGACTTACTGCGGACTTACTGTTGGACAACACAGTACGTCTTGGACCCGTACGGTGTGGCCATACGTGCGGGACATACGGTAGACGTCCAAGGATATTTAATGGCCACACGTACGGGTCCAAGACATATTGTGCTGTAGGAATGGCAAAACAAAGCAAACCAAATCCGATTTTTTTTTTTTTTAAACCGAAACCGTAACCTGGCCGTTTACAAGGAAAACCAAACCAACCAAACCAAAAATACGTTATTTTTGCGAAAAAAAAAATAACAAACCAAAACGATACGGAAAACCGAATCGAACTAACACCGTTTTCTTAGTTTTAAAAGAATGCCGGCCTTTCACAAAATGCCAGAACGAAAACCGTTTTATTTTTTTAATTTTATTTATTTAGGCCTAGCTATTTATTTTTATTTTTATTTTTTTTTTTTTTAGCAGCAAAAGATCTTATTTTAAACAAGAATCTGAGACAAAACCGGGGGTTTTGACAAAAAACCGAACCGAACAAAAACCGGTTTTGTGGTTAAAATAAAAAAACGAACCTAGACTGAACCATGAATGGCAAACCGAACCGAACCGAACTGAATTTTTTCAAAAATTGTAATTAAAAAACCGGACGCAAACCCGAACTCTTTAAGAGTTTAAAACCGTACCAAACCAAAGTCGAATCCAAACCGTGCTGTAAAGAAAATACCGAACCATTATAAGAAAAACCGAATTGAACATGAACCAAGTAATTAAAAAAAAATACGGAACCGAAGAGCCGTATCGATATACCTGTTTCTTTACATTTAAAAAAATCCGGTTTTCTAATAAACAACAGAACCAAAACCGTTTTTTTTTTTTTGTAAAAATCAAGCCAAAACCGGGTATTTATTAACGGAAAAACCGGTGTTTAAACGGAAAACATAATTAAAACCGGGGGAGGGGGTTAACAAATAGCCGAACCAAACTGAACCAAACCCGGTTTTTTTTTTTTTTTTTTTTTTTTTTTTTTTTATAACTAAACTTAAATTGAACCCGAACCTAGTTAATTGCAAAAACCGAACCGACCGAAACCAGGTTTTTTTAAAAAAACTGAACCGAACCTAGCTAATTTCAAAAACCGAACTGAACCAAACCCGGGCTTTTTTAAAAAATAACTAAACCTAAACTGAACCCGAACCTAGTTAATTGCAAAAACCAAACCAAACCAAACCCGGTTTTTTTTTTTTAACTGAACCGAAACCGAACCCATACCTAATTAATTTCAAAAACCGAACCGATCCGGGCCGAACCCGTTTTCAAAAAATTTTGGATCGGTACCCAAACCGATCCGAACCCTTCCTGTTGGACATCATTTTAACTGAAACCGAATTGAATTCAACTTTTCAATTTAAAAAAAACTGAACCCGAACCCCTTTGTTTTTGCAATCCCTGGAAATGTGTAATTGATACATGGACGGTGACATCTTTTGAATTAATTTTGCTATCTGGAAATCATTTAACAGAAATAGTAATCAATTAATTTCCGCTTTGTTTTTATTTTATTTTATTTTATTGTATTATTTATTTTCAGAAAATTGAAGCCGTTAAAAAATGCAAAACGTGGGCGGTGGAACTTCTCAGGAATATCTATCAAGTTTTTAGAAAGGAACTTCTCTCTGATGTTCAGTAATACTCATCATTATAAAAAATGAAATGTGGAGAAAATGATTAATGATCCGAATTCGTGAATTTCATTTAATTTTAAAATGAAGATGCCTTAAATCACTAAGGAAATGTCATATGAGACTTTGTCAATTTCAAGGAAAAAAAGAAAAATAAAAACCTTTGCGTCGCGGTGGAAATTTTTGTGATTTTCAAATTAGAGCTTCTTAATTTTTTTTTATATTTGTTTTTGTTACATTAAAAGAATGTTAGGCCTAATAAATTTTTTTTTTTATTAATTGAAAAAGATTTTAGGCATATTGCATAATTTGAAAAGAATCCAGTATAAAGGTCCTAATTTGACCTTTAATGATGTTACTGTGTTAATGCTTGAGAAAACATTGTAGATCTTCCTCTCGAATAGAACAATGAGATTTTTAGTATGATTAACCCCCCTTAGGGCATTCATACCTATTCGATTTAATGAGAAACTAACAAGACGAATTTTTGGCTATTATTATTTTAGCTTAAAATAAATTTATTATCCGACGATGACCTCGCTATAAGTATTAAAATGCATTAGCAGTGGATTTTCACTTTCGTGAGACATTTCAATACGGACAATCACACAATCGGTAGTTGCGAATCCTCATCTTTTTTGAGAAAAAAAAAAAAATTCATAAAATTAAAAAAAAAAAATTAATTTTTTTTTTTTTTTTTTTTTTTTTTTTGTGGAAAAAGTAGCAATTTTCTGACAGAACTTTTTAGGAAATTACTGAATATCCGTTTTTTCATATCTAATACCAAATATCAGCTAAAAGCTATTGTGGTTTTTTTTTTATAAGAACTGATAAGAACAATGAAATATTTAGTACAATTTAGTAAGACAAATTTTTGACTTTTACTGTTATTGTTACATTAATATTTTATTACTCGGCCACAATCTCAAAGGTATTAAAATGAAATAAGCTCAGCAGTGTATTTTCACTTTCCTGAAAAATTTAAACATATGGACATTTAATAGCATTCGGCAATTGCTGCTCTTAGATGAAAAGACAACGCAGAAATAGCGACGGCTGTGACGTGTGAGTGACAGCCGTTTGACAGGATCGAATCCTCCCGTTTTTGCCTTTTTGACTTATCGTAAACGCAATCGTTGGAGTCTTTTTCTTCGGGATTATCAAAACATCCGGTTTCCGTTTGCCAGCTGATGACCTTATCCCTCCATGATGGTTTTGCGAATTCGGAAAAACCTTCTAGTCCGCATAATGCTATTTGTTCGAAAAATAAATCTCGCAAGATGAAAGGGTAGTTGTGTTTTTCGAATTCGTTGGCCTCTGAAAGGATCTTCGAACATAAATTTTGTATCGAGGATTCGATGCGAGAAAAATGTTGAGGATTTTTTCGGTCGCATTTTAACTGAAAAGAAAGAAAAGATGATATAGGCTTAATCAGGGCTATTAGCATTAAAATGAACTAGGAATTGTGCCATTTAATTTTTTTTGGGAACTTAGTAAACTTCCATTTCTGATGTAGACCAGCCGTAATGTTTTTTTTTTTTTTTTTATTGAGAAAAAACAAAACAACAATTTACAAGTATTTTTTTGGGGCGCAAAAAAGTGCATTGCACTCTTGACCGCGCAGTCTTAGTCATACTGTTCAGAAAAAATAAAGAAAAAAGTAAAATAATAAACTAAAATAAAAATAAGAAATAAAATGAACTAATAATTTAGAAAAAAAAAAAACTAATTTCAGTATCAGAAACAGAAAAAATAACAAAATAAAGAATAGGTAAATAAAAATGAAAATATAACTAAAGATAAAATAAAGTAACAGTAAAATAAAATAAAATAAAAATTAAAAGTATAATTTTAAAGAAAAAAAAAAAAAAAGAACAATGCGGGTTAGTTGAAATTAGAAATTTGATAATAAGTTCCACTATGAGCTTTTAAAGTTAAAATCAGGAAAAAATACTTTTTTAAGTTGTAGAGGTGTGTCTCCACTATGTTAACTAATTATATAGAACAATTAATTACAGTATACACGGTGGAACAATTTTTGTGGTGTGATTTTATTAAGGTAAACATAGGAAACACCGCCATAAAAATTGTTCCACCAGGTATAATTAAAAGGTTTTCTAAGGTACTAAAAGCTCCGACTTTGATTGCAGCGCCACCCTTAAAATTATGTTTTGCTTATAAAAAAGGAATATTCCCGCGAAATAATTGCGTGATGGAAATTTATACGCTTCTATAAGGTAAACAGGTATATTTAAGTGTATATTTATGCAAAAAAAGTCGCTCGGAGCCTAAATCATTTTTTTGATCTTGTGTTGGTTACATCGTCATTATAAAAAAGGATATCAAGCTCCAAGGATTTGAAAAAAAAGATTAATAACACCTTTGTAAACCATTTAATTACATTCTATAATTATGTAATTAATTCTCCAATATAGACGCATCATATAGTGTATCTCTTTATAAACAAAGACATAAGTGGAAGAAAGAGGCTGCTGGACCTCTCGAAAAAAAATTCAGACAACAGGTTATTCTCTGTTGTTTATTTTGGACGCCATTTTGATTCCGACAGGATTTTTAATCATTAAAGTTAATTTTATTCATTTACTATTTGTAAGCAAGCAGCAGAAAATGTTAGATCCTCTTTCGATTTTCTTTTATTGACTACAGTTTTTCATTGGAACCTAAGCGGCCCCCTTCTTTCACTGATGTCATTTATGTTTAGCATAAACTCATTTATGTATTCACCATATGGTTATGGCCGCGCTTTAACATATTCCATTGTTTCCTTTGACGCTAAACCTTTGTTATTATGAATACAGTCTGATTCAAGATGGCGGAAACTGATAATTTTTTATTTTTAACAGGTTCGTGTTTTTTAGATTTTAAAGATCAGTCGACCGGAATCTCTTCCCCCTTCACATTAATTCAGAAGCTAAGGATGGGCCTTGGAAAAAACCATCGGAGCCTAACAGAGCAGCGTTAAATCAAAGGTAAATATAAAGAAATATTTATCGTCTAATCAGTACTATCAATATTTGCTGGAAAAAGATTTAGTGTTATAAAACGCTATAAACCGTAGCCATGTGACGTCATTTTGAGGGGAAATCGAGTGAAAGACAATAAGCTGAGTATTTACAAAAAATGGCTGCTATGCATGGGCTTATAGAAGCATGGATACGGTGTATTTCCGCAGCAAGATTTTGCCTGTCTACGGGCAAATCTTTTATCTATACATTCAAGTTTTGATTTAAATACTCACTCTTTTAGCTATTTGCATATACAATAATCGATGTGTTGTCTTATATCCAGAATAAGTTGCGTCGGACATTTCCTCTGACCAACACTTCTCAGATCCTTTGCAGTTTTCCGAAAATAGCCCTTCGATGCATGAATCTGAATCGTTCGCTGTCATTCCTTTTCTGATGAAAAATCAAAATACCTTAGTTTATTAGTTTTATCATTTTAAAACTTGTTTCTCAGTGGCCATACGCTTTTTTACATGAAAATTGAAGGAATCATAGGTCAGTGCCCGCTGAAGAAATTCGAAAGGAAAGGGTCCATTTTTCTTCCGTTATAATGGCGGCCACAAAAGCTTAGAGACACTAAAAAGATAGATGCGACAACTCGAGGTCAGATTTGATTGGTTGGCCGCCATTACAACATCTCTGAGTAGCAGAATACACGAAATATGGTTGGTTAAACTGTTATGCTTACTATTACGTCCGCATTCTCCATTTAGTCAAAACAGAAAATAATCTATGTTTAACTTATGGAAAACGTATCAGGGAAGTCAGTTATTATTTTATGGAAAAGGAAAAAAATTTCTGGAAATTTAGTAGAAGCACAACAGACTGCTTACTGTATTTACGGAAATTCAAATCCTGCACAAAATTTAGCTGAGTTGTTAAAGACGTTTGGAAATCAACAAAAGGATACTACGATTTAAAAAATTTAACAGATTTAGCAAAAGCATGAATAAGTACTTTAAAATCTTTTCAAATCAGCAAAACAATAAAATGATAAATCCTTGGTGAATACGAATATTGCACGTACTTACAGCAAATATTCTCCCACTGCAGAGCAATTTCTCACATCAGGAAATGGCGGAGCTCTCAAATCCTCGGTTAGAAAATTTTCTTTCATGTCCCCTGCTGAATTTTCCCATATTTTGTCATCCAAAACCGGAACTTGCAAAAAAAAAAATGCAAAATTAACCGTCAATGGCCACCTTCAATAACCTTTCCGCTTTTGACATGTCGTATCACGCACGTGCATCGTGTCAAATATCCTAACCACTCGTGACAAAACAAAGGTTCAATACCAGTCAAAAAAAAAGTCTTTGAGCTCTCTCTTTATTTAATTGAATAAAAATTTTTTTTTCGAAAAGTCAGCTGTAAAAATTTTTCTGCTGAACAAGGCAAGGACACCGATTCAAAGTTTCTTACCTTTATTTTTTATCCACGCAAAAAAATCTTTCACGATGGATTCGCTGTAATCCGTCAAATATATCAATTCGTAAATTAAATTTTCTTTGCCGTTTTTTAAGTTATTCGACAAATAATCGACGCTCCATTGTAAGTTTGTTTTGGTAAAAATGACGCCCAGGACGACGTCGACTATTAAATTTTCCGAGTCTTCGCTTAATTGTTGGAGGGTGTTTTTTAAAATCGAGACGGTTGAAGTTATTTCGTTGTTAAGCCTTTAAAAAATGAATTGAAATATAATTTCAATTATAAAATTTAATTTGATAAGTAAGAAGAAAATTACCGATATGTCGCTTTAGAATTTTTACAAACGTCTAAAGAGCTTGCGAAACAGATTAATAAAAAATGTATTAAAACAATTTTAAGCATTTTTAAAACGTTCTTTTTTTTAAAAAAAAAAATTTGTTCTATTTTTCACATTTTGAGTTTTTTTTTTTTTTTTACACTGGAAACATCTCTTCAACTTGTAATACGTAAAAATGAGGAAAAAGCCGAAAGCTCCGAGGAAGGAGGCTTAAAAACAAATCATTTTCCGAATCAGCGCCGTATTCGAATTTTGTTAAAAAGCCTAACAATTTTTTTAAGGCATTTTATTAAGCTTAAATAGCTGTCTCATTTATGTTTTATTCAGTTAAGCACTTAATAATATCATTTCTAATGTTATAGATTACTGGTTCTGAATACACTATAGACCCTTAAATAAAAGAGAGTGGCCAGAAATAATGGGCGTGAAAAAGCGGAGTCGATTGGACATGCGGTTTCAGTTAAATTTCTTGAAGCAGCCACCATTTTAAAACCCGAGCAAAAGAAAATGGCGATTGTTTATTTTGAAAAAAAAAAAAAAAAAAAAACATCAATTAAATCTTTCAATGTCAACATTTTTGAAGTTTTATTCTTACAAATTTTGATTATTTCCACTCATTTTATTTGAAACATTCAAAATTCGTTTATTTATTGATCACTTTGACTTTTCAAAAATAAACGACCGCCATTTTTATTTGCTCGGGTCTGCAGGTGACGGTTGCTTTGGGAAATAAAACTCACAGCGCATGTCCAATTGACTTAATTAAGGGTCTCTAGAATACAAAATAAAAAGTTACGGATTCAAGATGGCGGCCGATTTATGGACGTTTTCAGGTGCATATTGACAAGATGGGGGGGCGGGGGATCGACATTGGTTAATTTTATGCTGAAGTAATATTTGAGTGGACTTAAACCTTATAAACAGTTAGTAAAATTAGGACGCCATATTGAATCCTCAATTTTGGGCTAGTGATGTCGATAACGATCCGGTATATCGAAATATCGATACTTTTTGCCAATATCGAGTTTTAGAGTATCGAGGTAAAATGACGTAATCGGTTCAGTTCCGGTTTTGTAAGTTTCTTGTGTCTACGGCGATAAAATGGCGATGGAAGTCAGCGTAAATAGACGATTTAGACGATCCAGTTTTTGCAAGGGATTGTGGGATTAAAGTGGGACAAACAAGCAGACGATGCCTCTGTGTGATTCGTAAGTTAAGAATAGGCGTTACAGTAATTTTAGCTATTTCAAGGCATTTAATTTTAAAAATTCTTATAATTGATTTTTTTATAAGAATAATTCTGAAGTCAAACCTACATAATTTTTTCCTGGAACCGAACAAAATGAATTTTTAACTTCCATGCCTATACTTAGTTTATGGAAAGCATTATTAGAATGTACCCAGTCAGACGACACGATTTGCAACGCATTATGGGATGAAAATTCACTGTCGAAATCGTCTTTTTTTTTTAAGTTAAAGTAAGATTAGGTTAACAAGATGAATGACTTTTTTTTTTACACTTCTTTTCTCCTTTCTTCAGTGATATCGAAACTCGATATTTTCGATATCGATATTTTTCTCCACGATATATCGATTCCAAAATTTTTGATAACGATATGACGTATCGATATCGAGGATTTCAAAAATATCGACTACGGTCGTATAGACAGGTCCGGAAACTTCCTATGCCGTTCATGTCCCGCTTAACTACGCATATTTTAGTTCTAAAATGGGCCACTGGCGGCGCTGTGATCCTGAGAGCCGCAACATGTCTAATCGTACAAGTTGGGACCATGGCCATATAAACGTCTATATGGCCTTGTGCCGCCATCGTTGTTTACAAATCTCAACGACCAATCAAAAAGCGTCTCTTTAACAAGTAGCGCTTACGGTGGTAGAAAGTAAGAACTAATTTTTGCGAAGTTAAGCGGGACATGATCTCCCATGTACAAGGGATAGGAGTTTCCGGACCTGTTTATACGACCGTCATATCGACATCACTATATTTTGGGCATCAGATTTAGAATCAGGGACCTTCAAAGTCTTTACAATACCAAACAATTTTTTCGCTAATAATTTTTATTATTTTTTTTAAATCAAGAATTTTCATATACCAGACGCCACTGTGCGCCGGAATAACAAGGACCGGCCTACAACTCTATAACCCCAATGCCGACATATATCAAAATATTAACCTCGATAATTGTTTATTACTATAAAAAAAAGATCGTTTTACAACTGATCATCACAAATTATAATAAGCCTGACATACACATCTTACATACAATACATTTATTTAAGTGGAAAAAAAAAACTACTCATTCATAAAATAAAATGAATTAATTATTATTACTTTTTCATTAAAAAAAAATATAGGCGCTAACCGTCAAACAAAACTTTTTTCCTCGTATATGCTTAGCTCGGTATCAAATTCAAAAAGAAAAAAAAAATGAAAAAAACCTACTTTCGCCCCTTGGTTGAGAAAAGAAGAAGAAAACGAAGAATAATAACAACAGCAAATCAAGATAATCTCGGTTTTTATTTGTTTCAATTATATGAAGCCTCATTTTATGTCGTAGCTTATTCCCCAGAAATAGTGTTTATAAAAACTATATAATGCTCTGACTTTTTTTTTTAATTTAAATTTTTGCCATGTACATAATCATTAGCTCTTATATGTTCTCTTTATGACATTTAAAGAGCCTTTTTTAGAAACGTTATTTGCGTCGTGATTAGGATTATATTGCTATATTTCAGGTGTATAAAATTTAATTAAGAATAAATATTTCCACGGTTAGGGAATAAAAAATAAATGTCCCGTATATCCCAAGAAAAAGTGCGTTATAAAATTTTATAATTCTAATAACGTTTTGGTCGATTATAAAATTTTATAACTACTTATAAATTTTTATAATTAAGATTTTTAACTGAGCAATATATTAATTTTATGGTTGAATTGCACTATATTTAGCATATGGAGACTTTATAGGCTCTTTTTTAAGCATTTTTCGTTAGGAAAAAAAGAAAAAAAAATTACAATTTTTTGGAATGGAACCCGAGCCTTGTGGTCGACTTACCAGCCCAATTTATCCAATACACCACTTTTCAACTGATTTTTAAAAGCGGCAATATGGTTCTTAAGTTGCCAATTATTTTGACTTATAATATTTTCCAGCTTTTTCCGAATTTTCGGTTTATTTCTTGTATTTTCAATTTAACAAAGGCTCAAAATAAAGAAAAACAGAAATAGAAAAATTCGGGAAGCGTTAGAAGAAAATAAAAAAACTTAGAAAAAAACTGAAAATAATGTGTTATAAAATTTTATAACGAATTATAAATAGATGTCTTTTTTGGCGGGTTATAAAATTTTATAACGAAGTTTAAGTTTTTAATAACTCAAGTTATAACACACTTTTTCTTGGGATATATTTTTTATTCTCCAAACGTTTTAAGGTATTTGCCACGAGTTTGCCGCTCATTGGGGCCGTTCAAGTATTGCGTAAACAAAAAAAAAAGATGTTTTTAGATCCCTCCCCCCCGTTGTAAGATTTAGTAATAATTTCATAACTCCCCCTACCGTATTACTTACAATTTTCGTCAACCCTCCCCCTCCCCCTCCCCCATTATTAAAAAACTAAGCAAGTTGGTTTTTAAATTTAAAAAAAAAAAATTTGAATTCTTACCTGACATTAATTCGACCCCCCTTTCCCTCGTAAGATTTAGTAAGCAATTTGTAACCCCCCGCCCCCCGGTCGATGTTTACGTACTAGGGATTAGAAATAAAACCCAGAAAAGAAAAAAAAAGTGTTGTGACAAGATAAAACTTGTTCAAAACATTTCCAAAGTCCCGGGAAAAAATAATAAATTCCTGGAAATTTTCGGGATTATTCTTTTGGTCATAAAACAAGTTTCACCAAGTGAAAATTATTTAACTTGTTTACGCTGGCGTAATAAAAGGAAAAGATCGTAAAATTCCATATAAGCTCCTTTCTCTTAGAACGACAATACAGTCTTTTTTCGAGTACATATTTTTAGCTTTTAACTCTTGAAGGAAGGATCACTATTAAAAAAAATTTTTATTTTTATAATTATTGACTACAGCAAGTTGAAATTTGACATACTCGTGTATTTTGTACCGATGAATCCGAACGTGAAGTCAGAAGTTTGAAAAAAATTAAAATCGAAAACGGGGCGAGTATCTACGAGAACGGGCGATGGTTTTTTCCTCAAAATTATTCAAAAATAAAAATTTGGAAAAATATTTTCCAGAAATTTCCAGGATATAAAATAAAATAAAATAAAATAAATTCGGATCCTTGAAGCTTCGCATAACAAGTCAATACAAACGGATGCTTAAAATTGCCTTATGCACTGAGAAAGAAATTTTAATTTTCTAAATATTAAAATTCACATTTTAATATTTTCCAGGGAATTTATTTTATATTTTCCCAGGAATATTTCAAACTCAAAAATTTTGGTAGCTGATGCCGCTTCTCCATTATGGCTCAAAATTAATTTTCTAGAATTAATTTTCAAAATTTCCGGAAGTACTGTGCTTTTGTTATTCTATGGATTTCTAACCCAAGATTTAAAAATGGAGTCGGCCATTTTTACTACATTGCATTTTTTGTATTCTTAATCCATGGTCGAAAATTCATAGAATAACTAAAGCACAGTACTTCCGGAAATTTTGAAAATTAATTCTAGAAAATTAATTTTGAGCCATAATGGAGAAGCAGCATGAATATTAACTTTTTGTCAAATCGAGTCTGGTTTTCAGTTAAAAAAAAAAAAAAAAAAAAAATATTTTTTGAACAATTTTTATTTTTTACAGAAGAAAACTTGAGGGTTTCTCATTATTTTGTTCATTTTTAAATAATTTTTTAACACTTTCAAAAATTTTTCAAAATTACCGAAGCCCCCTTAAGAAACTCAAATGCGGATTTTTTTGTTACCCGAGCCTGTTGAATCCGGATTTTTTCATGAAAAACCCGACCCTAAACCTTCTGTGGTGACTCCATTTTTTTTTTTTTTTTTTTTTTTTTAACCTTTAGGGAACGTTAAGTATTACTTAAGACTTTTTTTCGGGTTTTTCGACCCCCTCTCCCCCTGTCGTAAGATTTTTTTTAAGATTCATTTGACCCCCATCCTTCTTAAACTTAAGATTTTCACTGACCCTCCCCCTCTTTTTTTTACCGCCAATTTTAAAAATGTCTTAGATTTTTTAAAAATAAATTCTTAAAATTAGAGTAAATTTTTTTTTTTTTATTAAGAGAAGGTGGCATGTGGAGGGGTGCTTATTTTTCATATTAAATTAGAATTTTTTTGAACAATAAGCAACCATGGAAATTCTTACGTAAGATTTTCAGGACCCTCTCCGCCATGTAAGTAATCGTAAGAATTTCTTGCACCCCCCCTCCCCCTTCCGGTCTTACGTAATACTTAAACCCTCCCTTAGATTTATTTTCGGAAAATTTGAAAATTTTTTGACTTGATAATTTTTCCCGCATGTTATAAGAAGCGATTTGAAGCCTCCTCTGATAAATTTTCCGCTGCACCCTCCACCCCCCCCCCCCCCTCCCAACCCACGGAACCTCTCAGGCTGGATACCCTCCTATCCTGTCCGAAAAATTTATTAATCCTTATTTTTGATTTTCTTTTTTATATTACAGTAAGACAATAGTATTCAGCCTTGATGTTTTTTTTGCTTAAGAACCCGCCACTGATCATCATTTTTTTTTAATTTTTACGATTTCATCAAAAAATTAATGATTTGTCTCCTATTTCCGATGGGTTTTTTTCGCATGCTGTCCGTTGAAATCGAAAGTGTTTGTGCAATTTTTTTTTTTCCCTTTTTTTTTTTTTTGTAATGGATTTTTTCCATCTTCTTCTTTTTTCGTTAATTAAAAATAAATCATGATAATTAAATCGTTACAAAAATAGACTTTTTTTTTCTGAAAAGTAAGGCTTCCATGCTGCTTAAAAATCCAATTTAAGGAGTTTTCTTGTGTATTTTATTTTGGGCAGTCCTCGTGAATTTTTTATTTTTATTTTGAAAAAAAGTTAAGAGTATTGTAGTAAAAAAAATTTTCGTTATTTTATTTTAAAATCGTTGTATAACTACAAATGTAAGTTCATCGTTTATACTGTCACATAGAGTTATTTTTATTATTTTTTTAAAATATTTTTCTAATTTTTTTTTTTTTTTTTTTTTTAAAGGAGGGTGTTTCTATGGACAGGAGTACCTGTAATAGTGTTCCTCATCACTCTTACACTTGTGCAATGTTCTGTTTCACAAAGTCGAAGACAGCTCCTCTTGGGAGAAAAAGATGTAAGTTTTATTTTTTTAACTAATGTTGAAAATGAGGGGGGAAAAGTTCGAAAACTTAAAAAAACAAAAATTGAAATGTCAGAATTTTTTAAAAGGGAAATTATTTCTACTAAAACTTGTAAAAAAATTTTTTTTTTTTGATGCTCTCAATTTTTTTGGGAAGTTAAAACGTCCGAAATCTCATTTTAAAGTCTTGAAAATTTCTAAGTGCCATTCACATAGTTTAAAAATTCGCTTTGGGGCGGGAGTCTGAAAAATTTTTTCAAAAAGCATTTTTTAGCTAGTGACGTTAAAACCACCTAAATTTAGTTTTAAAAAAAAAGAAAATTGAAGCACGCGTCTGGATTTTTTAAAACATTGTGGAAACTTGTATCTCTTGACTTTTAAAAACTTGCCCTTTTTGCTCTGGTCAGGAATTTAACAGCAGGGGGAGGCAGTGTAACAATTGTGGGAGACAATTTTGATAGTTGTTGAAAATTTGTGAAAATTTTTTTCTTCTATTATACATAGGCGCAACATTCCCCTCTCCCTCGGAAAAATTTTCCCCCAAAAGTTGAATACTGTTGTTACCCCTATTCACAGTTTCATGTAAGCTAATCGGCAGTATTTTATTTTTTTTTTTTTTTCCCAGGAAACTTCTAAAAATATTGTACCTGATGACATGATGCACCAAACAGGCGAATTCCATGACTGTTACATCACAATACAGGAGGTAAGCGATAAAAATAAAATATTTCATAAAAATTTAGGGCAAAAATTTCTGAATTATGATACCTGAAAAGAAAACCCTAAGAAAATTTAGGAACTGGAAGTATTTAGGATGTCCCTTATTTTGCGAATTTTCGAATTTGATGTCGGGCCGGGTGGAATCTTGTTCTCTATGGGGCCCTAATAAACCCTGAATTTTTTCAGATTTTTTTTCTGAACGGGAAGGCGTACCAACTTGAGTTTAAGTTCCGAAAATTTCCACAAGTGAAAAAAAGTCGACAATTTTTTTTCCCGCGGAAAGACGTCGTTTCCTATCGGGAATTTTGCACGAATCTGAAGTCCTTTTTTTTATATCTGGTTTGGCTTTTGAGTTAGAGGCCAAAATATGAGCAAAACTTAGGACTTAGTGCATTTTGTCACTTAACCAGGTTTTCTTGCCACATTTTCTCTTTTAACTCAAATTGTGGGAATGAAATAAGCTCCTCAAAGCGACATATAAAAAATATCCCGACTAAAGTGTCAGCTATCCTAAGATTTCCTGTGGCACATTTACTGTTGAGAAATTTCGCATTTTCTGATTTTTATGAAAATATAATTTGATAAATTTTAGGTTTTTCAAGCTTAAATTTCCAGTCAAATCGGGTCTGATTTCCTGATTTTTCATGCTGTTTCATATACACACCCTCACACATCCACATGCTGTTTTAAAAGAATTTTAATCTTTTTTTTTTTTAAAAAAAAAAAGTAGGCCATTGCATTAATTTTGCCATTTTTTAAAAATTTTAAAGATTCTCCTAAATTACTAGGTTTGGGGAATTTTCCCCGAGAGTTTACAAGTTCATCAAATCAGGACTTGAAATAAAAAAGATGAGCTTTTTTTACCAAAGTATAAATTTTTTTTATTAAAAGTATAAAATTTTTTTTTATTAAAAAATAAAATTTTCTTATTAAAGTTCAACAGCTAGTGCATAAATCCCTGTAAATTTTATTTTCTTTAAAAAAAAAAAAAATGAACAGACTTTTTTTTTAAATTCTTGACTATAATTTTTATGGGACCCTGACAAAACCCCGAAATTCAGAACCCCGAAATTTGCAGAACCCCGAATCGGGGTTTTGCAAATTCGGGGTTCAGTAAATCGTGATAAAAGTATTTTTTTTATTTTAATTTTTTATTTTTTTTTTTTTTTTTTTTTTATTTTTGTTCGACTTATGTCAAATTTTTTTTTGCTTAAATCCTTCCTGTCTAATGCATCCATATGGATGCACAAACAAAATCAAGGAAAATAATAATAAAACTTCGTCAGATTTTGACGAAACTTCGTAGGTAGGGGTATTTAAGGGCACTCTTCTCGAATTTGAAGTCAGAATTTACCGATTTTTAGAAACAAAATGGCGGCAGATCCTTTAATGGCAGAACATAATAACTCATAAGTTATATTTTTTTATTTTTGACAAGTAACTCTTAAAAAAATAATTAGTTGCCCTTAATAACTGCGCATAGTGAGTATTACTCGGAAAAAACAGATAGATGAAACGGATATTGCGCCTATTATTAGCTTACGGCTATTAGTATAATGGTTTAGTGCTATTAAAAAAATAACTTTTTCTGAACTTTTTCGTAAAAATATCTTTGTAAGGGGCCTTCTCGGGCTCTCCAAAGAGAGAATTTGGAGTCAATAGACTCCAAATTCGGAATCTCTGACCTCGAAAACAGTTAGGCCATAGTTTACAATCGCTAAAAAATAAAAAATTGAGATTACGACGTTACATTTAACTCCTATGCACGGATTGCCTAACACTGGGTTGCAAGGCGCTGTACTTGCTAAAGATGAGTTTAAGACCTCTCTACTGTGATTTAGCTTTAAAAATGCAGTGCACTGCTAGAATTGTAAATTTCCCTAATTCATTATTGATGACTGATTCATGACTGATTATCTGTGATAATGTACTTATTGTGATTTAGCTTAAAAAATGCAGTACACTTTATTCAACCTGATCTGCCTCACTTTAATTACAATTTTTAAAAACAGTCGGGAATGCAAACATGCAAAACCCCGAATTTGCAGAACCCCGACTTTGCAGAACCTCGAATATAATTCATGGAAAATTATAGTACTTTCAGAACCCCGAATTTGCAAAACCCCGATTCGGGGTTTTGCAAATTTCGGTGTTCTGCATTTCGGGGGTTTATCATAGACTCATTTTTATTAATTCATTGCTTTTCTCTCTCTTTTTTATTTTGACAGACTAAGAGGATAGGAGGACAATGCGTCAAAATCCGAGAAAATTTTCAGGGTTGTGTGGCCGGATCACTGATGCATCCATTCCACCACGATTGCTTGTAATATAAATTTTTGTAAATAAGAAAAAAAAAAAAAAAAAGCTGGTCTACTTTTAAGATAAAACTACAGTTATTATTATTATTTTTCATCACTCAGTACTAGAAAGTCCACTTTTCAGTACTGCTGAGTTTAGTAAAATGCGTTATCTTCGTGATAAAAAGTATATTTCATCACGGGAATCGAAGGTAAGTTTCAAAACTCGACCAATTACGGCCCTCGCCTTCGGCTCGAGCCGTAAACTTGGCCTCATTTTGAAATTTCTTACCTTCGACTCCCGTAATGAAAAATACTATATAGTCGCTTGGTTCATTGATACATTGCAAGATTCGCCCCATCTAAAATTTTTGTAGTAATTTTAGTACTCATTTCCTTTCAAAACAATTTTTTTTCTTGCTTAAATAATGTTTGTAAATGGGGAACTTTCGACAAAGATAACAATAATAAAAACTATAGCTCCTTTTATTTTTTGTGCATCGTTACTTTTAAACGATGCTTCACAAGAGCGGAATGATCATTTGGTTTTTTTTTTGTATGCGTTTTTTGAACTCATTTAAAAAAAAAAAAAAAAAAAATTTCAACGAAACTGAGTACAGGTTTTTGTTATTTCGGCAGGGGTGCTGGATGTCCTTAACAATACTTAGTTTGATCGGGCATCAGCAATAACAAATTAAGAAGAAAATTGTCCAGTCAAAACAAAAATTGCGAAGGACATTCGGGAATCCCTGATAAAAATAAAATCTCAAATGAAATATAAATGCAAAAAAAATTTTTATCGACACTTCTCTTAATTAAATTCAAATGATTAGTTCATGTTTCAAGAGAGAAAATTAAAACAATTAAACTAATCGATTACTAGCTGATATAGCTTACAGTGCTCCTGTGAAGGATATGAACACGATACTGTTCCGAGCTTCAGTAACTGGAATTCGGCTGTTTTTAATATTATATCCTTTACAGAAAAAAAATCTAAATAAGAAAACTACGGATCTCCTTCATTTTTTTTTTTAGAAAAATTAAACAAAAGCAAACGACTTGCAATTATCGTTGCAACGGATAAAAAGTAAAAATGTGACAAAACTTTGTAAAAAAAAAAAAAAAAAAAAAAAAAAAATATAAATTTTTTTAAAAAATTAAATAAATGAAATTAAATAAAATTTATTTTTGTAACTGTCATAAAAACAAAACATTTGATTAATTTATTATAATTATTATTTTTCGCGATGAAACTCCCGAGATATTAGATGCATTTTTTTTGTACTGGGATTTTTTTTTTTATCTTACTGTAGCTGGGGTCCAAAAAAAAATTCTAGCAGTCCTGGCATATCTGAAAAAAAAAAATTAGTGCTAGGCGAAAAGCAAAAAGCAATTTGGCTTCTCCTATGCCATGTTGCAACGTGTTTTTTTTTTTTTTTTTTTTTTTTTTGGTGTAACATAGATTAACGATTTAGTTGGGGTTTGATTTTGAATGATTTATTTAAGAGAACTGTAATTTGTCTAGTCCTTCACCAGCCAACTATACGCAGTGGTTAGAGCACTCGCCTTGAAAGAGAGCGCAGGGTGTTCGTTTCCCCACAGTTACTGCTTTTCAATCATATCCGTAACAGAAAAAAAATCTAAATAAGAAAACTACGGATCTCCTTCATTTTTCTTTAGAAAAATAAAACAAAAGCAAACGACTTGCAATTATCGTTGCAACGGATAAAAAGTAAAAATGTGACAAAAAAATGTTTGTAGGAACTGTCATAAAAACAAAACATTTGATTAATTTATTATAATTATTATTTTTCGCGATGAGACTCCGAGGCAAAAATTTATATTAGATGCATTTTTTTTGTACTGGGATTTTTTTTTTATCGTACTGTAGCTGGGGTCCAAAAAAATATATAATTTTTTTTAAAAATTAAATAAATAAAATAAAATTTAAATAAAATAAATAAAATTTATTTTTGTAGGAACTGTCATTTCGGGATTTGTTTTTTTTTATCATAATGTAGCTGGGGTCCAAAAAGAAATTCTAGCAGTCCTGGCATATCTGAAATAAAAAAAAAAAAAATTAGTGCTAGGCGAAAAGCAATTTGGCTTCTCCTATGCCATGTTGCAACGTGTTTTTTTTTGGTGTAATATAGATTAATGATTTAGTTGGGGTTTGATTTATTTAAGAGAACTGTAATTTGTCTAGTCCTCCACCAGCCAACTATACGCAGTGGTTAGAGCACTCGCCTTGAAAGCGAGCGCAGGGTGTTCGATTCCCCACAGTTACTGCTTGAGCTGGGTTTTTTCCAAAATTTACTGAAAATGTAATAATCGTCCCAGGTGCAAAAAATTGAACATAAAAAAAAAAAATTTTACAGGCACTTTCCATAATCAAAATTCGGGTGCTTCAGTTTTATTGAAGTTCAAAATTCTGAGGCCCTACATATTGCAATATTTACCCTTTAGTTCAGTCCGAATCGAACTGCCCCTCTTCGGACGTCGCCACAGTCTTATTATTTTTTGCCACAGTACCTATTAAAGGGGGGGCATGAAGGTCCCCAGGGCAGAAATTAAATTTAAAAAGTTCCTTCTCTTTTCTTCTTTTATATATAAGTTGCTTGGAGTAGTCGTGAACGTCTGGAAAAAAAATTTCAAATTATCAAAAAAAGAAATTAAATTGTTTTGCCACCAAAAACCGGAAACTTACTATTTGGGTCGAAGAAATCATCGTCATTCTTGTTGACATCATCTTCCGGCTCATCCCAATTTTCGCAGATAATTTCTTGCTGGTAGTCCACATCGTCCTTTTCACAGCTGGAATAACTTTTGCAAGAGTCCATATCATCGGTTGTGGTGTCATTATTGCAACTTTCTTTTTGCCCTTGAAGACGGCTTTCCTTGTTCATCAGTTTCCTAAAGTCGACTTTTAATATTTCATATTTATTTTTCACCTCACTTGCTTCAAAAAAATCTTTATCTATACAGTTTTGTTCCAAATCTAGGCCTTTGAGACTCACTAATTTATTTAAAATATCACAGTCTATAATATCGATCATGTTATCATATAAATCAAGGATTTCCAAATTCACCAACTCCATAAAGCTCTTCGGTAAATCACATAATTGATTAGAATTCAAATGTAATTCTTTTAAATTTTTTAAACCACCCATTTTCGTTGGTAAAAAGGAAATTGTATTATGCGATAAATGACAAGTCTTAAGAGAAGCCAATTCTGGAAAGCTATCAGGCAGCCATGACAGTGAATTATATCTTAAACTTAATGTTTCAATCATATTTAAAGCACCAAAATCAGAAGGGAGCCCAGCTAAATTTGCATAATCAAAATCTAAATGCTTCAATTTTGTTAAGCTTGTAAAGACTGAAGATGTTAATCCTTCCAAAAAATTTTTGTATTTGTCCGAGATAACATTTCCTAAATGCATTGTTTCTATATTCCTTAAATGTGATAAAAATTCCATTTGATTTGGATACAAATGAGTGTTTTGTAAATTTATTTCTTTTAATGTTTCAAATGAGCCTTTGCTGCAGAGATTAGCTAATGTAATAATAGTAGCTTCTTCTATGGGATTATCACTTAAATCTACAGATTCTAAACAGCATTCATTCGAAAAAAAAATCCATTCTGGAAATTTAACTAACTCATTTTTTCTTAAATTTAATTGAATTAATGTCACAACACAAGCTGGTGCTGTATTAAATTCCATCAATAAATTATCAGACATGTCCATGGTCCTTAAAGAACGAAGTCCTGTAAATAATACTTCTGGTACTTCATAAAAAGAATTATTTGCAATATTTAAATATTTCAGTCTTGTTACATTTCTTAAATTTTTTGGAAGACTCTGAAGTTTATTGCTTGATATATCTAAATATAAAAGATTAGGAAGCCCTGATATCTCCTCTGGTATTGATGTAAGCAAATTATTGCTTAAATTTAATTTCGTAAGAAATTGTAAACTGAACACATCTGGAGAAACAGTTGCAAGTTCTTTTGAAGACAAATCCATGCATTCAAATTCTGCTGAAGATGTATTTGGCGATAAATTATTACCGGCGTTGGCATTGCATTCATGCGATTTTTCCGGAAAAACATGGGCCATTTTATGCTTCTTTTAATTCCACCGGTATCTGAAAAAAAAAGAGCAGTTTAGGTTAGGTTTTTTAAAAACGTTTGGACTTATTAATAAAAAAATAGTGGAAGCAATTCTCTTTCACGATTTTAGTCTTAAAAGCTAAATATTAAAATTATGAATGATTTACAGCCAATTATAAATATTTTTACTTACTATTTAAAAGATTTAAAAAAAATTAAAAAGTAACCACTGTACCCTATAATAAAAATGTTGAGGTTGTGAACTTCAGCAAATGTTAACCAAACAGTCAGCGCTCCGTAGCGGCTGTTTGGCAAACTACGATCGTTTTATCGACAAAGGCAACAAGTCGAATCTCTCAGAACAGAAAGTAACAAACGCGAAGGGACGTTGTGAACAGAATCACGCTTCTTTGTTGCAAGTGCGGGTGGATTTATAAGTTTTGACTCCAAGCTGACTCAAATTTATAAACAGAAGGTAATTAGTTAAATTATGGTTTGTTTTTACGGTCCTGTTTAGGTAGTTTAAGTCCGGGAAAGATTCAGCTTCAGAATTGTGCAGCCGCTCCCAGGCGTGGAACAAGTAATTAGGTTTTTTTTTCATTACCCTTTGTGTAGATTTTATATTATTTTATTTTATTATGACGAGGGATGGATAAAAAGGTTTTTTGTTAGTTTTCAATAAAACGCTTGTCCAGTTTTTTTAGTTTGTAATGTTATGCAAGAATTATTGTCCCTTTGAACAAATTAAGTCAGATTTTTTAATACACTTTAAAGGGCATTATCTTTTAATCCCGTGTAATTTGTGATTTCATATAAATGTACAATTGAATTTTTTTATAAGCCATCCAAAGCCAATTTTGAATTTTATGGGATAATTAATGGTTCATTGTTCTTAAAAGAAATTGACAGTTATTCTGTATTTGAGTGATAATCGACTTGTGAGCCCCAGAGCCCCACTGGAAGTTATACATGTATAGGAACATCTTCTGAAAAAGGTTTTAGTTATGTAAACTGTATGATATCCTTAACAAGACAGAAAAAAATTAAATCTGTATTAAATCAAAAGATTTGTAAAAACATTTTTTTTCGGTGGTTCAAATCCACTCTTCGAGTGCCTCTGGTGTATTCTTTCAATGAACATCTTCCCGGTTCCCTCTTTGTGATCCATATACCGATAACCCCAACTGAGAGAATCACACCTCCCTGCCTTAAAAGCAGTTTTTGGTTTGTTGGAAAAATTAAATTTTTTTACTGTTTAATTAAAATAATTAATCTTTCCCAGTTCGATTTAACTTCATTTTACTTTCAGCTTTTAAATTTGTAACAGGACAATATTTTTTGGGAAACAAAGTCTCAAAATCAACTTAATTAGAGTTTTCTCTATCTGTTGTCATAATTACATCAGCAATTTTTTACAAAAATTAGGAATGTGGAACTATCATTAACCTTACAGCAAACTGCTGTTTATTTATTTGGAAGCCTATTAAGACAGCATAGAATTACAATATGAGATTAAAGTTTATCTCCATATAAATTCCTTTGTTTTAATTCATTTTATTATGAAATAAACATTTCACTAGTCTGGCGGTCATTTTTCACATTCCTCTGGTTTCAATGATTTCACTCTTATCCATTATTTTTTAAATGTTGTTTACTGTTTTTAACTTGTAACAAAATCAGTAGCAAAATGAACTTTGAATGAAATATATGGACCAGCTGCATTGTTTATTTTATTATTTTTCTTATTATCTTGGTGTGGACTACAGGCTCTAAAACGAAGCCCTTTTTGTTTTGGCTATTTGAATTTTTTTATTTAAATAATCAGCATTTTTTTTTTTTTTTTTTTTTTTTAACTTTTAGTGGCGCGGCTAAACCAGACAAAAAAAATTTGACTGATTTCTACCTAGGCCTAGAGGTTCATTTGTAAAATTTAATTTGCTTTTCTAATTTTTCAATGAAAAACAAACAAAAAAAAGTGTGCTGCTTCATGTAATTTTTATTAGCTTATTTAGGAAAATTCAAACTGAAACTCAAATTGAAACTGCATATACCACCAATGCAGCTTATTAGAAGGGACCCAATACTGTACAAAAATGGGAGTAAGACTCACTTTTGGTTTTTCGGGAGCATTTGAATGTTAAAAAATTGAGTCACAAATTGGGAATATGTTTTTGTTTAAAAATTGGAAAATTCAGAATTTGATAAGTTAAAAGTTTTCTACCTTTTTCTTTTTTTAAAGGTAAAATGAAATTTTTAAATGCCTGTTGTTGTCAGTGCTGTGGGTGCCGTTGTTGCTCATTGAAGTCTGGATCAGTAGCTGTTGGAGCTATACATGTTGCTCTCTGGATCATTGGCTTCATCATCGTAATTGCGGCAATGTGCTCAAGTGGTCCATATACGGAATCCAGTGAGTGTGTTCATTTAGGCCTAAATTTTTTTTGTTTAATTACTACTGTTAATTTATTTTTGTCTTGTTTTAGAAATGAAAGGATTGATGCCTGTCGTTATTTTTCACTTAATCGTCCATAGCTGTCTTATTCACGGGGCGAAGAAGGTAAAAAAAATTTTTTTAATGACTTTTTAAACGACATTTTCAAAAGTTGAATTAGTTGTTAGTTATTTTAATCAGGACTCAGCACCGCCCTAATTTCCGTAAGCTGAATGAATTCCAAAACTCATCAACAGAAGAAAAATGCTGAGTCGAAGCAGAACCGGACCTATCCTGATGAAAACACCGAAAACAAGCCATTCCTTTCGATATTACTTATTTCCTTTTTTAATTGTTTTTTCTTTTCAGGGCGAAAGAGTTCTTTTATTGCCTTTTATTGTTGTGTTTGGACTGGAAGTTCTTACTGCCGGAGTAGGATCTTTTATTGGGATTTATTTATGGTCCTCTGGTTATCATTCAATTGGAGGATATGTATTCCTCGTTATACCACCGATCATCGGAGGCATGAGTAAGTTAATAGAACTAGAAATCATTGGAGTTTGAGAGGGGGGAAAGCAATACCTGTAAAGGCACTTTGTTTACTCTGTATATGATCTGCAATGTGACATGGACTTTGCAGTGCCACGTGTGCAAAAATTGAATCTTTTTTAATTTTTTGCTGTTGTTTAGGGCTAAAAATTTAATCTCCGACCTTTTTACAAGTTTTAGTATATTTTCCTAAATGCTGATAGTGAACGACAGCCACTCTGGAAAAAAATTTGGCTTAACATTCAGAGCCGCAAGGGCGACTAAAGATATCGTTTTCTACCCTGAAGTTAAACATCGGCTATAAGTGAAAACTATTTTTTAAAAAATATATATAACAAAAAAAAAACCGCCACGGTTGCGCTCATGCTTAGCTTACGGAAAGAACATTACAGTCGTTAAAGTAGAGCCCAAACTGATACATTTTTAAAATCTTTTTCGCCTAAAATTTTTAACTAGCCAAAGAAATGAACTATGACCTATATATACAGTATTTTCTGAAATATTCCTCCTATATTTCTTAACTCGAAATAGTCTGTAGCAACCTAATTAAATTTTTCAAAAAAAAATCAACTTTTTGAAGTTGATTTTTCATTAATTCATTTGTTTTCAAACTTTTCAGCATTGGCAGTTTATTTGTGGATGATTGTTTGGAGTTATTTTATTGAACTTGGAGAAACTCAAACTGGACTTCCTTATTGCAACCATCCTGGGAATATTTACGAGGAAACGTATCCCGCAAACGTTATTAAACTTTAAAAAGTATTTTTAAGAAGATTTAGTTTAAGCTATTTTTTATACTCTATGAATTAGTCAAGTCATGTCAATAAGTATACACGGTGGATCAATTTTTGTGGCGTGATTTTGTTAAGGTAAACATATAGGAAAAATTGCCATAAAAAATTTTCCACCGTGTAGGATATTTTAAGAATTTTTTTATTTGTCACTTTTTCAAAACAGTTTGCAGATACTGTGAGTACTTTATACTTTTTTTTTTTTTTAATTTGGTGGTCTTTCTGATTCAGCCTTTCTTTTTGGGACTTCCATGAGGTGCTTAGATGACTCTCATCCTTTTCTTTTGAACTTGGAAGAAGTATTATCCTCGGTTTTCAGTATGTAGGTGTCATGAAAATAAACATTTTCAAAAGATTTATGTTTTTGTTCTCACTGTATACGTATTCATTTGTTTAGTTTTTATGTTATTTTTTTTACTTTTTGAATTTTGTTTAATTTAAGTGTTCAATAACAAAGTTTTTATTGTACTTCCATTTTTGATTATTAAATTATGAGATTATTAAATTGTTGCTAAAAACTCTACAATCCTCGAGAAAAAAGAAAAAAAAAACGAGAGATAAATTTTTACTCGAAAGACAGGTTGCCTCGGTGAGACTAAAACACGAGATCTTTAATTTCTAGGATCAGGGCTTTTATTTTTAAAATTTCAGGGCAGCTTTTCTGATTATTGTAAATATTCTAAGAATTTGTGATTTGCAAAAACTAATGAATTTAAAAAAAATTTCAAAGTCTTTTTGGCATCTCAAATACAAGATGCCACAAAATTTAAAGAATTTTTATAACTGTTTTTAATAATTACAAAAAGTAATTTTGGAATTGTTAGCAAAGATGAACTAGTTACTGCTAGTTGTTCTCAGTATCTATTACAGCTTTAAAAATTAAGTCAGTTAGAATTATTTCAACTACAAGACAATTACAATTCTAGAATTTTTGGATATGGGTTTTCGTCCTTTTTTTTTTATTAATTGCATATTTTCCCAGCATGTACTAAGCAATTGGCCGATCTTCCTCCTTGCAATTTGGGAAGTCATAACAACGCGCTCTTCCGTCAAGGTTTGTTTTCACAACTGCTTAATCGTTAGTTTTGATTATTTGAATTTAAATTAATTTTGCCAGGACAGCATCTTATATTTCATCTAAACATTTTGATGTTCAGTTATCCTCGTTCTCATCTCCACTTACGACTATACCTTCAATTTTACGCCGATTCTGAAAATTGAACTCAATTTTGGTTTAGGTCCAAACTCACGGAGTGGATATTTTTTACTGAAAGCTCATAGTGATCTATTTACGATTATTTTTTATTCAAGGTAATGAGAAAAGAAGAAAAGCATTACTATTATGCTGAAAAATTTTTGTTAATTTTTTTTTAAAGTTAGAAAGAGGCCCTAAATAATACCGAATAACTGGATTTAAAGTCGTCGCCGCCCCTGAGCGAAAAGCGTTTTAACAATTTATTCAGATTTTTTTTTACCTATATGAGATTCCTTTTCAGGATATGGTAGTTAGAGAAAAAATGGAATAAGAAATTCAAAATAAATCGCATGCAACTGAATTAGATATTAATTTATTTTTTCCACAGTGAGTGTGCTTATATGAACGTTGGAGATATGTGAACTTCGGAAAATATTAAAGAAACAGTCAGCGCTCCATAGCGACTGTCTGGCAAACTACGATCGTTTACAAAAGGCAACAAGTCGAATCTCACAGAACGAAACGGTAACAAACGCCAAGGGACGTTGTGAACAGAATCAAGCTTCTTTATTGCAATTGTGGGTGCATTTGAGAGTTTTGATATCAAGCTGGATCAAATTTATAAACAGAAGGTAATTAGTTAAATTATGGTTTATTTTTACGGTCCTGTTTAGGTAATTCATCGCCGGGATAGATTCGGCTTCTGAATTGTGCAGCAGCTCCCATGTGTGAAACAAGTATTTCGGTTTTTTTTTCATTATCCTTGGTTTTGATTTTATGTTGATTCTATTTTATTATTATGACGAGGGATGGATAGAAAGGTTTTTCGTTCGTTTTCAAAACGTTTGTCCATTTCTTTAGTTTGTAATGTCATGCAAGAAGCTATTGTGCCTACTAAGAAGTTAAAAGCCAGAGATTTTTAATACACATCAAAGGGCATTATCTCTCAGTCTCGTGTAATTTGTAATTTCATATAAATGTACAATTGAATTTTTTTATAAGCCACTCAAAGCTAAATTTGAATTTTATGGGTTAATGAACGGTTCATTGTTCTTAAAAGAAATTTACATATATTCTGTTTTCTAGTGAAAATTGACTTTCAAGCCCCACTGGAAGTTGAATAAGAACGTTTTCTGGGGATAATGGTTTTAGTTATGTAAGGTAAGGGTTTTTGACAGCAATTGGGATTAGTTCGCTAAATTAAAGGTAATTATTGTCTGTTTTTATGTTCTGGGTTTTGTAATTCATGGGTCGGGAAAGATTTCAGATTCAGAGTTGTGGAGCAGGATTGTAATTTGTTACACAAGTTAATGATGATGCAAACAATAAAAGTTCATGTGCATTAGTTAAATTCATGCTGATTGATAGGGAAAACAACAATTTAATAATCATATGTGTTGTATATGTGAACATTAAAAAGTAAATCTTCACATAAACAGACAAGCGAACCTGTTTTTAAAAGCCAACAAACATTCAATTAGAAGCTTATGCTTTAAACAACTGTTTATTACTTTTAAAAGAAAAAATGTCAGTAGAAGATTATGTATTGTTGCAGACAAAGTAATTGAAAGGTGGATTGTAAGTAGGCGTATACTGTGTTTAAAATAAGCTTTTTTCATTTGATACAAAACATTGACATCCGAAGTATCTGCTGTATGCATAAATTGTTGAAGCCGCTGATGTAGCAATACAGATATAAAATGAGATATTTACTATATTACGGCTGTCACAAACATGATTTACGACCACTTTTCTTTGTAAAAGTTCAGGAACAAAAGACCCAGTTTTATTCCATTAAGCGATCGTATGGAACTTGTGGGCCATTATAGACTAGAAGTACTTAGAACCCAAACCCTAATTAAAGTTAAATTTATTTTTTTGAAGTGCATGAGATCAGAGCTTATCGCTAAGTGAAATTCTTTGCTTCATTAAAAACTGTTTCATTTATTTAATATAATATAGACAAAAATTTCAAAAGTTTTGTAATTTTAGGCTTTTACGTTGTAAAAAAGATTTTAGCTATCACCCATTTCAAATTAAAACTTGTTTATATTATTGGAACTTACTAGTGCAAGCTTTAATTCCATGAAATAGCTTAGGAGATTAAAATTATTTCTTTTAAGAAATAAATCTGTATGTGGTGAGTCACACAAAAGATGTCTTTAAGGACAATGTGTTTTATTGTTGTGGTTCTGAGAATTTTGTACTGTTATTTCACCTTATCTTCCTTAGCATTATTTTTGGTCCTAGTGGAGCAATAAAGCATAGTTTCCTAAATTTAGAGGGTGTATTTTCTTTCATTTTTCTAACAAAATTGAAACCCAAATTAAGTATGTACTTGAGTTTTTTTTTTTTTTTCCAAAAAAGTGGAAAGAAATTTTTAATATTAGGTCCGTCTGATATGCTTAACTGCCTGCTTATCTTCTTCGATTTGACTATATTGTTTACATATATATATTTATTTTACCCTTTCTTTTTAGAAATAATATGAAGCGTTTAAATAGTTATTGCTGCCCCTGTTGCGGATGTGCATTAAGGACGGGATGTATCGTTATTGGAAGTGTGTGTATTGCGGCTGGCGTCTTCCAAATCATCCGTTGTGCAGCAAAAATCGCTAATAGCGGTGGACTTGAGTCCAGTAAGTGTGTTATGATGTATCCTAAATCCCCCCATCTTTTTTTTTTTTTTTGAAATGGTGTCAACTTTTCTTTTTTCAGTAAGTGATAGAGCACAGATAACTTGGGCCGTTATTTCAACTACAATTTATCTTATGCTGCTTTACGGTGCGATTAAGGTAAATATTTTTTTTGTTAAATTTTTTTCCCCCCCCTTAAGAAATAAATTTAGTTTGAAAAAGGTAATTCGTAGACAGATGGAAGGACGTGGAGGTTCAGATTGTGTCAGCGGGTAAAATTAGCAAAAATGACCATTCCCGTTTCTGATGTTTAGGTTTTGGGAGCAAGAAAAAAGTTTCCGTTCCCATTTCTGAGCTTACATAAGCTGTACATAGGCGCTGCTAGACGTTTCCAACCCCCCTCCCCCGGATTAGGGGAACTTATGACCTAAAGGTCTTCGAAGATTTACGACAAATCTGGTAATCTACCAAAATAGTAAACACACAAATGTAGACGTCCACATGAAAACCTGCCTTCTGGGGAATAGCGGAGAAAACGACTTTCATATTGTTTTCAATAGAATCTATTAGTGTGACGTCAGAATACGAGTCAACTGAGCGACTTTTAAATCTTGAAATATTTGAAAATAAAAAACGCTTTTCCTTAACTGATCATAATATTTATTTTGATGTGTCCACAAATGTGTCCATGTGTCAAATAAATATTATGATCAGTTAAGGAAAAGCGTTTTTTATTTGCATTAATGATCATAGTGCCGTCAGATATCAATTGAAATATTTGGTCAAAAAATTATTTTTTGGTACCGGTATGAAAATACAGTGGAACCCATTTACAACGAACTCGCTTAAGACGAATGTCTGGATATAACGAACGAACATGAATCGTTTGGTTGGTCCGCTATCTTTTCAATGTTAAAATAACTCGCTTTTAACGAATCCGGTTATAACGAAAATTCGGATTAAACGAACAAAAATTTACCGGAACGACCCTTTTAAAACGAACAAAGTTGTACTTTAAGCAACTTTTTCCTTTAAAAAAAATTCTGTATGTAAAAATGTATTCTCATTTTTTAAGAGATTTTTTAACTAAGCCTACTTCCGATATAGGGGGAAGACGGTAGTGTACTTATTATTATTATTATTTTTATTTATTTATTTTTTTTCTAGGGAAAAGCAGCATACATGCTTCTTTCTCTTATTGCCTTTGTGGTTGAAATGTTTTCTATGGTGTACTGGGGTATTATTGTGTGGAATATCTTGAATTCATATGCACTAGTTGATCCAAGAGTAGGCGAAAAGTATGCAATCGTTTGGGTAGTAACTGCAATCTCAGTCATTGGTAAGAAGATGCATAATTTTAATTTTTTTTTTTTTTTTTTTTTTTTTTTATGCTGCGGGTTTTTTATTTTTCTTTTTCAAAAAAGTCGTTGATTTCAAACGATTAGACAAGATTCACAAGCTCACTCCTGTTAATTTTTTAAATTAGTTCACTTTTTAGGAAGATTTTTAGGTAATAAATTAAAAGTCACTCTTGAATAGGAGCTTGCTGCTTCCCTGATAATTGCTTCTGAGGCAAGGATTTAACATTTTGTTACTTTTAATAGAAGAAATACTCCCAAATAAGGGCTAATCAGGAATCGGTCGGTGTTAGTCAGTCGGTGTTAATCAGGAACTCACGAGTCCATTCAGGTGATTCTTAATAAGTCAAAAAACCAGAAACATTATAAATTTTTAATTTTTATTTTTTAACGGGATATGGATCTTTTTATTAAGAGAATCACGATTATAAGTTCGTGAACTATATAAGTTAAACATAGGAAATCAGTTGAAAAGTTAAATCGAAGTGGCGAAAGATGGGATTGAACCATCGACCTCTCGTTTTCATGACGATAAGCTCTACCACTAAGCTACTTCGACAATCGATTCAACTAACAACTGATATGGTATTTAAATGGAAAAGCACGCAGTAAATGAAATTAAGATGTTAACGGAGAAATTATAAATTTTGTAAGAATGATTTTTATCTCTGGCCTAAATTCCAGAAATTTGACTATGGACTTGGCAACCTAGAAAATGACTGATTCTTTATTTTTAAATACAAAGAGGGAAAAAAGGCAAAAATTTCCAAAATCATGGTAACTTGATATTTAAATAGCCCAATTTTAAAACTGTAGGAAAAACACTATTCATGGGTGGGCTCAAATGGCAACGTTTTCTTAATTTTTTAAATTATATTACCAAAAAGTTTTTTTTTTTTTCAAAAAATTAATTCATTATCAAAATTTTCAGGATTATTGATTTACTTCTGGATCGTCGTTTGGAGCCATTTGCTGGAACTTGAAGACATCCATCAAGGAATTCATGAAAATTTGGGCGTAGTTTATGGACCTAAATCCCCCACTCCCGTCAATGTTGTTGAAGTTTAAAGAAAACGTTTAGACAGTTTTATTAAATTAATTTTTATTTTTCACGAATTATTGAAATTATTCAATCAGGTTCATTTTCTGTACATTTTTTATTTCTTTTCAGTTCAATTTCTTGTCAATTAGAAATAAATTTTTTTGATAAGGTAATTGAAGGACTTACCGTATATAGTATGATTTTTTTTAAAGTATTTTTAGCAGACTTGTTGATTCTGCAGTTTTTTCACTTAGAAAATTGTGTTTTCAAAACAATGCAGGTTTTTTTTCTTTTTTTCATTTGACTCTTTATTTTACTTAAGAAAATTTTATGTACTTTCATAATAGAACGCTTTTTTTATAATTATAAATAGTGTTTAATAATGAGTAAAATGCTTTCAAAATTGTAACTAAACTTTTATGAAAAATAATTCGAGACAAAAATTTTGCTTTTGAAGACAAGCAGTTGTGGAAATTTCTGGAACCATCGCTTGAATGCTAAGTTTTTAAGACTTTTATAAAATAAGACAAGAAGCTCATGGTGATCGTCAACGGTCGGCTTACGATTATTTTTTAATCTAAGTAACAAAAACAAAGCATTATTATTATTAGTGTGAAATTTTTTTATTTTTTTTAATTTTTTTGGAAGTTAATTAGAGAGAGGCTAAATAATACACAAATAACTGGATCTAAAGTCGTCTCCATCCCTAAGCGAAAAACGCTTTAATGATTTAACACTTTCTTTTTTTTTTTTACCTATATAAGATTTCTTTGCAGGATATGGTATCCAGTAACAGTTAGAGAAAAAGTGGCATAAGAAATTCAAAAATAAGTCATATGTAACTTAATTTGATAGATTCTTTTTTTTTTTTTTTCAGAGGGAGTGTGCTTATATGATTGTTGTGCGTATTGATCGCTGGAGAAATATTGGTTCCGTTGAAAGCGCTTCGTAGCGGCGAAGTAACAAACTAAAATGTCATTGAAAGGCAACTAGCCGAATTCTGGATTCATTCTGCTTGGAACGAAACAGGATCGGACTTGACTTCACCAGGATTCACGATGCCTGGACCCGGAGCACTCTGACACTTGTTGACTGATTTTAGTGGAAGTGTGATTGCTTAAGTATGGGTTTTTGGCAATTGGGATTAGTTGGATAAATAAAAGGTAATTATTCTTTGTTTTTGCCAACTTCTTTATAGGAGTAGATCGTTTTCATTACCGACTTCTACCGATTTCTATATGTATAATAAAAGGTGGTTAAGTTTTCATCGTGGACTGTTTCGGACAAAATATGTATGATTGTTTGTCTGTGTGTATGTGACTTTCTAACCGCTTTGGTGTGCGTCGTGTAACCTCCAATCGAATCGGGAAAAAGTTTCGAATTCCTCATTTTCCGTAGATTTGCCTTTTAAAAAACCCTTTACATAAAATCGCCCGAGAAATGGAAAATTAAAAAAAAAAAAAAGGCAAGTGAAAAAGGTCATTGTCATTTTAAAATCGTAGGTAGGTAAAAAAATTAAAAAAAAAATGAACCAAAAAAAAACAAAATAAAAAAATAATAGGATAGCCTGCTGCTTTAGTGTTCGCAAACAAAAGAAATTTCTCTCCCTTAGGGGTGGGCGATTATTAAATTTGTGAATCGATTACTGATAATCGATTTTTCTAAAAAAAAAAAAAAAATAATCGACTAATCGATTAATCGGATAAAAATTATTCGATTATTAACCCCTTGCTGTCTAATGCATCCATATGGATGCACAACAAAATGCTCCATAGCGGCTGGTGCATCCATATGGATGCACCAGCAAAATCAAGGAAAATAATTATAAAACTTGGTCAGATTTTGACGAAACTTCGTAGGTGGGGGTACTCAAGGGTGCTCTTCTCGAATTTCAAGTCAGAATTGACCGATTTTTAAAAACAAAATGGCGGCAGACCCTTTAATGGCAGAACCTAATAATTCATAAGTTTTATTTTTTATTTTTGACAAGTAACTCTTTAAAAAAATAGTTAGTTGCCCTTGATAACTGCCCATAGTGAGTATTACTCGGAAAAAACAGATAGATGAAGCGGTTATTGCGCTATTATTACTTATGGCTATTAGTATAATGTTTAGAGCTATTAAAAAAATAACTTTTTCTGACCTTTTTCTTAAAAATATTTTTGTAAGACGCCTTCTCGGGCTCCTACGTCGAAATAGACTCAAAATTCGGAATCTCTGACCTCAAAAACAGTTAGGCGATAGTTTAAAATTTCTAAAAAATAATAAGTTGAGATTACGTCGTTACATTTAACTCCTGTGCACGGATTGCCTAAAACTGGGTTGCAAGGCGCCGTGCTTACTATGGATGAGTTTAGGACCTCTCTGTAGTCCAGAAAAAACATTTACATCAGTCTTATAAATTCAGTCCGGGAGTGTCCAATCTTAAAAATAGGCCTAGACAGGAAAGGGTTAATAATCGATTAGTCGATTACTTGTTCTATATAAAACCTTTTTCTTAAAAAAAAAAAAAAAGAAAGTAACTGACGTTTAACTTGCAATTGTCCATACCAAAAACTATAAGTTTCGGTTATGGGCCAAAAACTTAAAGATATTTTTTTGTTCTTTTACAGGTTTTTCTTACCAAATTTGTGTGTAATAATCGGATTTTAGACTCTCTAAAGTAGTAATCGATTATTCGATTAATCGCTTTCTTAATAATCGGCCAAATAATCAATAACCGGAAGAAAATTAATCAATTACTTCATAATCGCCCATCCCTACTCCCTACCGGATCACTAATAAACGACGTCAAATATTTTTACCAACTTTTAGATATTATTTTATTTGGCTTTTAAAAATCGGTTATTTGCTCGTTTTATTTCAGAAATAATTTTAATTAAAAAAAAATTCTAAAAATTCTAAAAATGGGCTCGTTTGGAGCCATTATATGGAACTTGGGGAGGTTCATCAACGATCTTCTGATAGTTTTAGCATAATTTATCGACCTAAGTCACCTACTCCCGTCAATGTTAATAATGTTTATAACTAATGTTTTTAGACAGTTTTACTTAATTTACTTAATTTTTCTTTTTCTCGAATTATTGAAATTATTCAAACATTCAATCAGGTTCATTTTCTGTACATTTTTTATTTCTTTTCAATCCAACTTTTTGTGAATTAAAAAGAAATTTTTTCATTTCATGAAAATTTGTTGCGTGATTAAATATTTTGGTTTGTCAAATTTTTATTCTATGTCCACCAATTTTTTTGCTTTACCTAGATATTTGTTGGTTGGATCTTGTACACCATTCAAATTTGTTGCTGCATCCATATTAAGTCGTTAATCCTGGCATTATGCGCCTAAAAAAAAATTTTATTGTAGAAAAACAGCGAAAAACTTATGGCATCGAAGTTATTTTCATTTATACGTTAAATAAACTCTTTTTGATTATCTGAGAAAAAAAACTTGTTTTTAGCCTTTAAAAGGTTTGAATTTTTTTATTTTATCTGAATTTTTTTGGTTTGTAAAAATTTTTAGAAGTCGGTTTTTTTTTTTTTATTAAAATTGGTATGTTCCGGATCGATGGGGTTATTATCCAGGATCCAGCGGTTATTATCCGTTTAGAACCCAGGCCTGAAGTGCATGTTACTTGATAAAAGTCTTGAATGGGATTTCATTTATTTTTTTTTTCTTTCTTTTTAGCAATATGAAACGTTTAAATCTTTATTTCTATCCATGTTGCCCATTACCATTAAAAGTGGGATGTATCACTATTGCAGTAAGTAATATTTTTATCTGGGTGGCGGTTATCAAGCATGATGTACGCGAAATCTATAAAGACGGTGAACTTGATAAAAGTAAGTGTGCTATGATCCTATATTAAATCTCCTCTTTTTTTTTTTATTTTGAAATGGTGTCAACTTTTCTTTTTTCAGGGAAACAAATAACAGCGTTACCATGGTCCGCTATTTCACTTATAGTCTATCTTTTGCTCTTTTTCGGTACAATTATGGTAAATATTTCTTTTTTTTGAGATTAATTTACTTCACGTAACTGCTATTATACTTAGATAGGGTAATGCATTTGGCGGGAAAAAACCGGAGTAGGGAAGAAACATGGAAAGGAATTTTCTAGAAAAATTAACAACTTGTACCATGGAGAACTCGAACCCCTGTCTTCGACCAGCCTATGATGCCCGCTTTATTATTATTATTATCATTATTTTTTATTTATTTATTTATTTATTTTTTTTTTTTTTTTCTAGAAAAGAAGAAGATATTTGGTTCCTTCTCTTATTGTCATTCCGCTCGAAATTATTCATGTGGCATACTTAAGTGTTATTGATTTTAATTCAGATGCAGATAAACCTGTTGATGAAAGATTATCCGATGTGTATAAAATCCTTATTGTAGTACCACTTGTAACCGTAATCTTAGGTAAGAAAATAGGTGGATTCTAATTTTTTTTTTTGTCGCGGTTTTGACTGGTTTTTTTATTTCCCTTTTTTAAAAAAGTTGTAAAATAGAATGCAAACGACGGGAAAAGATTGACAAGCTTACTCCTGTTGGTTTTTTAAATAAGCTTACTTTTTGGAAGAACATTTTTGAGTAATAATGAATGAAAAGTAACTGTTGAATAGGGGCTTGCTGCTTGCCTGATAATTGTTTCTAAAAAAAAAATATTTCGTTACTTTTAAAAGGACCAATACTCCTTAATGGAAGCTTAAAATCGGTTTAATTCAGGGGCTCAGAGGGCATTCAAGTAATTCATAATAAGTCAAACACTCAGAAACATTACAAATTTTGTAAGAGCGATTTTTTATCTCTGGCCTTAATCCCAGAATTTTGGCTGTGGACTTGGAAAACCTAAAAATTTACTGATTTCTTATTTTTAAATGTAAAGAGGGAGAAGGGCCAAAAATTCCAAAATCATGGTAACATGATATTTTAAACGGCCCAATTTTAAGTTCGTAGGAAAAACACTAAATCATGGGTTGGCGCAAATGACAACGTTTTTCTTGATTTTTTAAATTTATATTACACAAAAACAATTTTTTTTTTACAAAAAATTAATTCATTATCAAAATTTTCAGGCATGTACATTTACTTGTGGATCGTCATTTGGAGCCATTTTCTGGAACTTGGAGAGATCGATCAAGGATCTCAGGATAAGTTTATTGAAGTTTTCCAGACGGAACTACTAGATCTACTGGATGCCTTGGAGAGGGAGATATCCCATTTTTATTTTAGATATCTAGCAGATATCGACTTGTCGCTAATATATAGAGCTATTAGACAGCAATTATACGTGTAATGACCTTATAAACGCCAAGTGTGCGGTGATTTAAGGACTAATGTGTAGAGTTATTTCTAGGAGCCAGCTAATAGGTGTTCGTAAAACCTTTTTTATAGAGGTGAAAATCGGTAGAATTTGGGTTCTTGGACGTAAATAATCAGTTTCACAATAATGAAATAGTTAAATTTATTTTTAAAAAATCTCAATCATTACGATTTTAGAGATGCCTCCACCTTTTATTATATTTTAAAATCGTATCCAGCCTTTTAAAAATTGGAAAAAAAATAACTGCTGGAAAGAAGAAAATTAAATTTTTTAAAACTCGATTAACCTCCCTTGGTTCATTTAACTTTGTCTCTCTAAAGAGTTCAGTGTTCTCTAAACACAATGTTGTTCTTCTTCATTATTATTTTTTTCAATTTTTAATTAGACTGAATAAGGAAAAAAAGAAGATTTTTAAAAAAAAAAAAAAAAAAAGAAGTTGAAGGAAAAAAAAGAACCAAAATAAAATAATATACTGTATAATAGCAGCTGCTGTTTTATTGGTCGCAAACAAAAGAAATTTCACCCCTTATGAACGACGTCAAATGTTTATACCAACTTTTATATACTATATGATTAGGATTTTCAAAGTCAATCATTTGCTCGTTTTATGTCATTAATAATTTTAATCAAAAAAAAAAAAAAAAAAAAAAAAAAAAAAAAAAAATGAAAACCGAGTTCTAAAAATTTTTACTGACCAAAAAAATTCAAAACAATTTTTTCTTCTCAAATAATCGAAAAGAGTTTAGATAAATGTATAAATTAGAATAACTTCTACGTCGTAGGTTTTTCTCTGTTTTCGTACAAGAAAATTTTGATTAGGCGGCACATAACCCAGATAGCACGTTCTGTCCAAAGGATATCCCAGGATGTCCCCTTTAGAGCCCGAAAAGGATATCCGGAAAAGGATGTCCTATGTTCAGCCTGAGGACATCCTAAAACAGTCGTAATATATTTATTTCATTTGTATATCCCGTGAACAGCCCTGGGATATCCTGATACGGAAATACCAATGTCCTGTTTTCATCCGAAAATGATGGCCATGGGATATCCAGAGGATGCCACGAGGGGCTCATCAAGAGGGTCCTGGTTCGATTCTTAGTCAGGCTGTTATTTTTTTCCAAGAAATTTTTTTACTGCTAAAACAAAATACCATCTGAATGAATTGTTAGCTTTCTGTTTTAGCCAAAAACTTTTAGCCGGGCTTTTTTTTTTTTTCCAGTTTCAAAATTTTTTTTTTTAAAGATTTTTGTTGTTAAAACTGAGTTTGCTTGTAAAAAAAAACTGTGAGCAAAAACCTTAGGCAAGACTATAAGGTCTTTTCAATTGTTTTTCCAAAATGGAAAATTTAATAATTAATTAATTGGCCCTATCGAAGGATTCCAAAAGTTTTTTTTTTTCGGTTACGAATTGTTTTTTTAAAAAAAACTCAACTTGTTAATCCAATATAGTACTCTTAGATTAGTTTTGAATAAAAATTTTTTCGAATTAATCAATACTTGATTTTTAAAACAGGATTTTCAAAGTTCCGCGGCTACTTTGGTTTGCGAACCTGAACTATATATAGAACCATTTCTTTCGTAGAACATATAATTGTTCGGAAAGTATCATAGTGGTGTTGTGTATGGATAGTGTGTATATTAAGATGTTTAACTTCTGTAATGATTCAATAACTTTGTATATCTTTAGTCAGAAGTACTTTTAACTATAAGATGACTCCTATCACAATGGAATTTAGCATTAGGCTTGTCATTTATTTATTTTTTTAAAAGCCTTTTTAAAAGATGTCCCAAGAATATCCTAAACTGGCTGTACTATGGACATCCTGCTCTTGTAACGTTTGGCCCAGCTACGGACATTTTTTGACTATGAAAGGCTTTAGCACGGATATCCCTGGGACGGTCTATAGCCGGAACAGGTTATCCTAAGGACATCCATAGGATAAGTTGTGCTATCTGGGAATGCCGGGATTAACGACTAATTTTTGATGCAGCAACAAATTTTGATAAAGGAAACAAATTGGAATGATGTACAAAATCTAACTAACAAAAATCTAAGTAAAGCAAAAATATGGGTGGATATAGAAAAAAATATTGATAAAGAAAAATATTTAATCAAGCAACAAATTTTCATGAAATGAAAAGTAAATTGGAGGAAGAAAAAAATTGTCGAGCGTGAAAATCTTGAAGTAGAAATTTGCGTTAAGGGTAGAATAAGAATTTTGCAAATTCTGGCTTCAAGATTTTCACGCTCGACAATTTTTTTCTTCCTCCAATTTACTTTTCATTTCATAAAAATTTGTTGCTTGATTAAATATTTTGGTTTATCAAATTTTTTTTCTATATCCACCCATTTTTTTGCTCTACTTAGATTTTTGATTTTTGTTAGTTAGATCTTGTACACCATTCTGTTTAAATTGTTTTTGATTGTTTAAATATGATCGATAGGGAAAACAACAATTTAATTATCATGTATATGTGTTGTATGTGAACATTAAAATATAAATCTCTTCATGTTAACAGACAAGCGAACCTGTTTTTAGAAGCCAGCCAACAAGTCAGTCATATAGACTAGAAGTGTTCAGAACCCAGTCCCTAAAATTATATTAAATTTTTTTAAGTGCATCTTACCTAAGAAAAGTCTTGAATGGGTTTTCATTTATTTATTTATTTATTTATTTATTTATTTATTTATTTATTTATTTGTTTGTTCTTTCTTTTCAGCAATATGAAACGTTTAAATAGTTTTTACTTCCCGTGTGGCCGAGTAACATTAAAGACGGGATGTATCATTATTGCAATTCATAATATTTTGTTTTACAACATTTTTTTCACCGGTTATGTACGCGAAATCTATAAAAACGGCGGAGTTAAGAAATGTAAGTGTATCCTAAACCCCTCCCCCCTTTTTATTTTTTTTGAAATGGTGTCAGCTTTTCTTTTTTCAGGGATAGAAATAGTAGAATTACCATGGTTCTTTATTTCATTGGTAATCTCTCTTGCGTTCCTTTACGGTGTGATTAAGGTAAATATTTTTTTTCTTTAAATTTTTTTTAAAAAGAAATAATTTAGTTTAAACAAGGTAATTCGTAGAACGTTATGGTTGGTCGTGGAGGTTCAAATTATGTCAGCGGGTGAAATTAGCAAAAATGACTATTCCCGCGTTTCTAATCTTTTGTTTATGGGAGCAAAAAAACAAATCAAAACGTTCCCGTTTCTTATCATACATGAGCTAAACATAGGCGCTAGAAAATATTTCCACCCCCCCCCTCCCGCAGAATTCGGTCGGACGGGGTGAGGGAAGCTTCAGCTCTTAGGTCTTCGGAGATTTTCGAAAAATTCCCCAAAATAGTACTCACGCGCGGTTAAAAATTTCATGTAAAAAATGGTCCACATAAAATTTTTGTTAATTTTTAACATAAAATTGTGTTAAATTGACATTTTCATGTTAATTTAATATAAAAAGTAATATAAATGACAACCGTTGGCCTGAACCAAACTGAACCTTTAGCGATTCGCCCACTGTTTTGTAGCATAAGTAACGAAAGACTCATTGCCATTGACGTAATTTTAGCTTCATGTTGTTTTCAGTTTAAAAAGAAGTCCATCTGAATGTTTTTCAGATTTTAATTTCGCATAGGTATAAGATAAAATGAAACGCGTTATTAAACTTATATTCATTATCATTACTACAATATGTATATGCCTAAGCTGGCCACGGGTGTTTTTTTATCCGGAGGTTCTGATTATGAAGAGGGAGTTGTTATAATTTTATTATTTTTACTATTTTATTTCATTTTTTCTAGAAAATAAGAAAATACTTGGTTCCTCCTCTTTTTGTCATTGTGATCGAATTTGTTCATTTCGCATACGCACAAATTACTCTGTCTGATGATAAAACTGATGCATCTGATGATAAAAAATTACCCGAAGTGTATACAATCCTTCTTGTGGTATTCTTTGGAGGCTTAGCCTATGGTAAGAAAATACATAATTTTATTTATTTATTTATTTATTTTATTTTAATAATTTTTTTTTTTTTTTTTTTGCCTTTTTTTTGACTGATTTTTCATTTCTCTTTTTTAAAAAAATTGTAAAATTGAATCCAAAGGTATGTCTCCATTAGTGAATTAATTACATGATGTAATTAATTACAGAATGCAATTAAACGGTTTACAAAGGTGTTAATTTTTTTTTTCAAATCTTTGGTGCTCAATATCCTTTTTCATAATGTCGATCTAACCAGCAAGATTGAAAACAACGCTGTACGTCAGAGCCAAAAGGTTCAGTATGCAAATTAAAGATGGCCGTTTGTTATGGGTAAACAACGTTTAGCGGACATCTTTAATTTGCATATTGAACCTTTTGGCTCTGACGTACAGACGATTTAGGACCTTCGAAAATCATTTAATTACATCCTGCAATTAATTACTTCATGTAATTAATTCACCAATGGAGACATAACTCAAACGATGGAAAAGAATCACAAGCTCACTCCTGTTAATTTTTTAGATAAGCTGACTTTTTTGGAAAATTTTTAGGTAACAAATGAAAAGTAACTGTTAAATAGGAACATTTAACAATTAGCAATTTAACAATTTAGCAATTAACCCAGCTTGTCTCCACTTGTGATTTAAATAGAGAATCGAATTAAAGAATCGTCCATTTAAATGAAGCACCGGAAGTACTGTACCGTTCCAAATTCAAAAATTAATACAAAATGGAGAACTCCGAGGTTTTGTTTATGTTCTTGTAAATTAATTTTAGTAAATTATAACGACCCAAAGGAAAAAGAGCAAAGCATATAGGTATTTAATTACTGAAAAACTATTTTAAGAAAAGATTATGGCTGATCCAAGAAGTTTTAGATTTGTCGAAAGAAAAGCAAGCAAACAGTACTTCCGGTGCTTGATGTAAATACATCATTGCTTTAAATCCATCCTCCATTTAAGTAACAAATGGAGACAACTCCAAGGATTTAACATTTTGTTACTTTTAAGAGGAGAAATACTCACAAAGGGGGGCTTAAGGTCGGTGTTAGTCAGGGGCTCAGAGTGCACTCAGGTGATTATCTTAATAAGTCAAACAACCGGAAACATTACAGACTTTGTAAGGGCGATTTTTTATCTCTGGCCTAAAGTCCAGAACTTCGACTATGGGCTTGGCAACCTAGAAAATGACTGATTGTTTATTTTTAAATATAAAGGGGGAAAAGATCCCAAAATTTCCAAAAATCGTGGTAACGTGATATTTAAACGGCCCAATTTTAAAACTGTAGGAATAATACTATTCATGGGTTGGCTTAAATGGCAACGTTCTTCTTAATTTTTTAAATATTTTCACAGAAATAATTTTTTTTTTTTTTTTTTTTTTTTTTTTTTGTTACAAAAAATTAATTTATTATCAAAATTTTCAGGATCAATGGTTTACTTCTGGATCGTCATTTGGAGCCATTATCTGGAACTTGGAGAGATCCAGCAAGGATCTTCTGATGATTTTGACCTAGTTGATCGACCTAACCCTTCTACTTCCGACAATGTTACGAATGCTTAAAAGAAAAATTTAGACAGTTTAACTTTTTGAATTTTTCTTTTTCTCAAATTATTGAAATTATTGAATCAGTTTCATTTTCTGTACATTTTTTACTTCTTTTCAATAGAATTTCTTGTCAGTTAGAAAGCAATTCTTCTGATAGGTAAATTAAGTATTTACCATATGAGTCGTTAATTTGAAAAAGGGGACAAGTCATTTGCTTTTCTTATGTTTACCTTATAAGGTAAACAAATGACATGTCCCCTTTTTCAAATTAACGCTTTTTTTATAATAATAGATTGTGTTTAATAGTGAGTAAACTGCTTTCAAAATTGTAACTAAGCTTTCATGAATAATAATTCGAGAAAAAAATTTCACTTTTGAAGGCAAGCAGTTGTGGGAATTTCTAGAACCATCGCTTGAACGCTTAAGTTTTTAAGATTTTTATAAAATACGACAAGAAGGTCATAGTGATCGTCAACGGTCGGCTTACGATTATTTTTTAATCTAGGTAACAAAAAGAAGATTATTATTAGTGTGAAATTTTTATTTTTTATTTTTTTTTGTAAGTTGATTAGAGAGAGGCTAATTAATACCAAATAACTGGACCTAAAATTGTTTCCATACTTGAGCGAAAAACGCTTTAATGATTTAACTCAGATTTTTTAAAAACTATATAAGATTTAAGTCCAGGATATGGTATCCAGTAACAGTTAGAGAAAAAATGGCATAAGAAATTCAAAAATAAATCATGTAAATTAATTAGATATTAATTTTTTTTTTCTTTTTTTTTTTCAGGGTGAGTGTGCTGATATGAACGTTGGAGAAATATTAGTGCCGTACAAAGCGCTTCGTAGCGGCGAAGTAAAAAGCTAAAATCGTTTGAAATTGAAAGGCTACAGATTTGACTGGACTCCACGATGGTCGATTCTGACACATGTTGACTGATTTTAGTGGAAGTGTGAGTGCATAAGTAAGGGTTTTTTTGACAATTGGGATTAGTTGGATAAATAAAAGGTAATTATTTTTTTTTTTTTTACCAACTTTTTTATAAGAGAAGGTTATGTTTTCGGACGCAGGTATCCTCGGCCACGGTCAGTTTATGCCCCTGTTTACACTCCTAATTTCGGCCACGGGGGTTAGGAGGCTCAATTCCTAATTAAAATTACCAAACATTTATTTCTAATTATTCGTGAACTCGACAGATAATTAATTCCGTTAAAATTTTTAACTTTTTTTTAAAAAGCATGTAAAAAAAGTAAAAAAAAAAAAAAGTAAAATTTTAAAATTAACTACTTTAAACTTTCTTCAGCTTGTTTTTATACGATAAAGCTTGCACTAAATCGTATCGACTGTTACTTTTCGAATCGTATTTTAAGCTGTCCTGAGTAAGGAATTTGTAATTGTCATGAAGTTTTTTTGATTTTTTCGGAATAATGTGCCATTTTTCGCGATATGTTTTAGCTTAAATTTGAAATTATTTAAAACGATCACCTCATTTTTATTTTGACTAAGCATTTTGCACACCTCCATACTAGAAACAGAAACGGAAACTGCCAAGATAGGGCAAATGCAGCAGAAAAAAAATTTAAAAAATAAGACATGTGGAAATCGGAATAATTTAGGTACGAAAAATTAAATAATTGACCAAAAATAAGCCGTGGCCGAGTTTACTTACCTCCAATCCAACGATAATGCTAACGACCTCAATCGTGACCGAGCTTGCCGACTACCGACCGGGCCCTGTTTACCAAACTTATTTTGGGTCGATGGGATTAAAACCGACCAGTTTACCCCTGACCATTATACTCTTTCCAATTTCAAAAAACGGGAATTCATATTCAAAAAACCCTTCCCGTAAAATCGCACTGAAAATGAAAATTAAAAAAAAAAAAAAAAAAAAAAAAAATGCAGATGTAAAAGGTCATTGTCATTTTAAGATTGTAGGTAAAAAAAGAAATTAAAGAAAATAAAATGAACCAGGAATAAAATAATAATAGACAGCTTCTACTTTATTGTTCTCAAACAAAAGAAATTTACGTGCTTATCGGGTCACCAAATGAACGACTGTTGCCAATAGTAGATTTCTATACAAGGAATGGAAACGACAAAATTTTGACCGAGTTTTAAGCCTGAGCCGAAGGTGAGGGCCTGAAATAGGTCGAGACGGGCAAGTCGTTTGCATTTCTTGCATTGAAAGGTATTTTTCATCACAAAGTAAGGCCTAAAATAGCCTGTAAATACTCCCACTTACCCGCCCTAGGGCGGAAAAGTGGACTTTTCTGCTTTGTGTGATGAAAATAAACTTTTTTTCACTTGGTGCAAAACATTGAAGTATCTGCTGCGCAAAAATCTTTGAAGCCGATGATGTAGCAATACAGATATAAAAAGAGATTTGCTATATTATGGCTGTCACAGACATGATTTACGACCATTTTTCTTCGTAAAAGTTCAGGAATAACACACTTAATTTTATTACATTAAATTAAAGTTATATTAATTTTTTTGAAGTGCATGCTACTTAATAAAAATTTTGAATAAGATTTCATTTATTTATTTATTTATTTATTTATTTTCTCTTTCTTTTTAGGAATATGAAACGTTTAAATCGTTATTGCTCCCCATGTTGCCCATTACCATTATGGGTTGGATGTGTCATTATTGCAATTGTCAATATTTGGTCCTGCGAGTTTGTTATCTTCCGTGATGTAGAAAAAATCAATAAAAACGACGGACTTGACAAATGTAAGTGTGTTATGATGTAAACCTAAACCCCCTCTCCCCTTTTTATTTCGACGTAGGACTACGTCCTAGGGTCGGTCCTGGGGAAATCTGCCTGTCCGGTGTCGCACTGTTCGCACCAAAAATTAATATTTAAACTTTGAAAATTTCAAATGATATTGACTATTTTTTTTTTAAGTTTTGGCTTTTTTTAATAGTAAAATTATACGACATGATCGAAAGCAAGGACTTAAAACATTTCTTGTTCATTTAACTTTTTTTTTAAATTTTCGCCGTTTTTTTTAAATATCTTTTTTTTTGAAATATTCAAGAACTTAAAGGTTCTAGGCCTAGTTGCTTTACATAACCGGCCGGTCAGCCGGGCGGTGAAAATTTTTTAACAATAAAAAAATGTGTAATATTTTTTTTTTTTTTTTTTTGATTCGGTATTTTACACATAAAAATGAGATCGATCGTACCGAAACCGTGCCAAAACGCTTTGTTATGTTTAAAAGGTAAAGATTCGTTATTGAAAACGTATGAAAAAGGCTTTACGGTGCCTAAATTTGATATAATTTTTTAATGTTTTCGAAATAAAAAAATAAAACGCCATTTTTCATTTTGTTGTTCAAATAGTTCGTGGTTCCACCGCTAGAGCGCTGCACTAATCTCTCGGAAATAAACATTTTTTTTTTCTGCGAAAACAATAATTAAATATTATCAAATATAAGAACTATTAACTGTTGTTCATGCATTTAATATCATGGAAATTTATCTCTGAACATAACGAAACGTTTTGGGTACAATTTCGGTGCAGTTAGACCCCGTTTTCATGTATAAAATATTGGATTAAAAAAAAATTTTTTTAACGTATTTTTTTATCGTTAAAATGTGTAAACCGCCCGGCTAACCGGCCGGTTATGTAAACGAACTAGAACCTTTAAGGTTAAAAAAAATTTTAAATAAAATTTTTAATAATTTTTTAAAATTTTGTCCTTTTTTCTTTTAGCCAAGAATATGAGCTAAAGCAATGTTTCAATATTAAAATTTTAACTTTAAAGACTAATTTCTTTCAACTTTTGTCCTTTTTTATCAAAAATTTTAAGTTTTTTTCGTGCCAGGAAAACAAATTATATTTTTTATCAAAAAATTCGAATTTTTCAACATACAAAGACGTAGTCCTACGTAGGGATATGACCTCATATCCCGGTCTGATTTTTTTTCTTTTGAAATGTTGTCAATTTTTCTTTTTTCAGGGAATGAAAAAGTAGAGTTATCATGGTTCATTATTTTAGCTATAATCTACAGTTCGCTCTTTTACGGTGCGTGCAGGGTAAATATATATATATATTTTTTTTTAAAGAAAAAATTTAGTTTGAACAAGGTAATTTGTAGAGCGTTGGAAATACGTGGAGGTTCAGATTATGTCAGCGGTTGATATTAGCTATAATGAAATTGACCATTCCCGTTTCTAATGCTTTCCTTTTGGGAGCAAAAAAAAAAAAGTTTTGAATACTCCCTTCATAGGGGGACACCTTTCCGATTTTGGAGGCCGTATAACTATTACGGTAACCCCACACATCGACGACCTTTCGAAACTCAAGTTTTAAATCGGAAATAATATTCTCACTAAGCCTGCTTCCGATATAGGGGGAAGACGGTTGCATTTTAAGCATTTGTCCTGACCACACTGTTATCTTTTGGTGAACGTTTTGCTTTACTGAATTAGAAAATATGGTTTCACTTTTCTATGGCAGAGGCACTGGATCAAGCAAGAGAGGCTACCGGTGCCTCTTTATTATAATTATTTTGTATTTATTTATTTTTTTTTTTTTTCTAGGGAATAAGAAAATACTTGGTTCCTTCTCTTTTTGCCTTTGTGGTCGTAATTTTTCATCTAATATTCGTAACTATTACTGAGTTGAATTCATATGTACCTGTTGATCAAAGTTCAGCCAAACATACATTTCTTATTTTAGGATCTGCAGTCGTAATCTTTGGTAAGAAAATGCATGATTTTAATTTTCTTTTTTTTTTTTTTGCCGACACGATGGGAAAAGATTCACTAGCTCACTCCTGTTAATTTTTTAAACAAGCTTACTTTTTAAGAAAATTTTTAAGTAATAAATGAAAAGTAACTGTTGAATAGGAGCTTGCTGCTTGCCTGATAATTGCTTCTAAGGCAAGGATTTGACATTTTGATCCTTTTGAGAGGAAAAATACTCCCTAATGGGGGCTTAAGGTCGGTATAGTCAGAGGCTCAGAATGCATTCAATTGAATCTTAATAAGTCAAACAACCAGAAACATTATTAATTTTGTAAGAGCGACTTTTTATCTCTGTCCTAAATTCCAGAACTTTGGCTGTGGGCTTGAAAATACCTAGAAAATAACTGATTCTTTATTTTTAAATATAACGGAGTGAAGGGCCAAAAATTTAAAAGATCATGGTAAAGTGAAATTAAATGACCCAATTTTAAGACTGTAGGAAAAACACTATTTGTGGGTGGGCTCAAATGACAACCTTTTTCTTAATTTTTTTTTACCCAAAAATTAATTCATTATTAATATTTTCAGGATTATTCGTTTACTCCTGGATCGTCGTTTGGAGCCATTATTTGGAACTTGGAGAGATTGATCAAGGATCTCATGATAAGGTTGATAAAGTTTATGCACCTAAGTCTCTTCTTTTCAACAATAATGTTATTAAAGTTTAAAACAAATATTTAGACAGTTTTACTTAATTAATTTTTGTGTAACTCGAATTATTGAAATAATTTAATCAGTTTATTTTCTTTACAATGTTTATTTCTTTTCAATCAAATTTTTTGTCAATTAGAAAGAAATTTTTTTGAAAGTGTAAATTGAAGGACTTGCCGTATGTAGTATGATATTTTTGAATTATTTTTAGCAGACTTGTTAATTCTGCAGTTTTTTTGACTCGGAAAATTTTGTTTTCAAAACAATGCAGGCTTTTTTTTTTTTAATTTTTTATTTTTCATTTGACTTTTTATTTTACGTAGACCTAAAAAAAAATTTTGTACTTTTATAATAGCACGCTTTTTTATAATATTAAATTGGGTTTAACAGTGAGTAAACTGCTTTCAAAATTGTAACCAAACCTTTATGAAAAATAATTCGAGAAAAAAATTTCTAGAATTTCTATAACCACCGCCTGAACGCTAAATTTTGAAGATTTTTATAAAATAGGACAATTTTTTGGATTAGATTCTTATCTTGAATACTACTAATTTTTATATTTTATAAAGCTTTTTGAAAATAAAAAACTAAAGCATTTTGACATCTTTTTAAAGATGCTATGGAATTTTGCAGACTTTTGGAATACGCTGATATTTTTATTACACTACTAAAAAAAATTTTAACCTTTTCTTATTTATTTTTTTTAATAATTTTATCCGTGGTGTGTTCAACATTTAAAATGCAGCTTCGTCCCAACTTTTCCTAATTCAGCTGCAACACGTTGAAAATTGCATGCAGTAGTTTTATTAAAATTTTATGAAAGAAAAAAACCGGGAAAAACCGTTCGCATTTTTTTCAGATGCACAGGGTGAACCTTTTACATTTTCTGTGATCTAGATAGGGAAAACAGACATTGACCAAGAATTAACGTTTGAAAATTAATGTTGACAAGAATTAATGTTTGAAAATTTAAAACATTCCGCTCAAAAATAGCATATCAATTGAATTCTGAAATTTAAAAAAAAAAAAAAAAAGAAAAATGGAAATGAATTTTATTAGCTAAGTTGCTGAAGAGTAATTCCATTTAAAAGCGACCAAAAAAAAAGAAATTTGAACCGGACCCCTTCCGATTTTTTTCATTTTTGGTTTCTTATTTGTACCTACCTAGAGGTGTTCAGACCAATTTTTAAAAAAATTTTACCCCCACGGGTTTCGGAGTTACGGGCTTTGAAAAATTTCGATAATGTAGGGGCCCAACCTTCTTTGATTCGATGTAACTCCGGAACGGCTTGAGATACAGAGTCGTACTATGGCTCATTTGAAAGCTCTTGAAATAGGCTTTCATATGATATGTATCACGCTTGAGTGATAACGAATGACCTTTTGAGGTCATTGACCTAACCCTTTTGACCTTGAAAGATCGATTCGGACACTTTTGAAAATTCTGAAAAAATTCATGTGCCTTCGCACCTTTTTGAGGTACCTCCACAAAAAATTTCAGAATGGCTTTTTAAAAGATAAGGGAGTTATTAATTTTTTACTAAATTTAAAATTCGCTTTTATGGGCGATCTCTTATTAAACATAGTTTATATTACGGTTTTCTATCTTTTAAACAACATTTAATATTGAATGACGGTCGTGTAGATGTAGTAGCATTTGGATATAGAAGTTTCCTTTGGTATGTCACTTTAATTGGGGGACCAGGCGTGGGGGGGGGGGGGGGGGGGTAAGAGCAACTTAAAAAAATTAAAAATTAAAAAATTAATGAAATATATTAGACTAGTGATGTTATTTAAAAGGCTTTGGTAAAACTATAAACGATTCATTTTTTAACACCCTATATTTTGAAATATGCTAATATTATCCTTTTGGTGCTAGATATCACAATTTCGCTTCCGAGCAGCAATTTTATGAATCTTTCGCACCTTCATAAAAATTTCCATATCTGACCATACAGTACCTTTTTGGGAACCTTGATTCAGGATAAATTCCCGAGAGTTTACAGTAGATAACTTAGCTTCCCATGTAAGCAAAAATAGCGTATCAGCCATTCTGGAATTGACTGTTTGCTTACATAAGTTAAAAATAGAAGGGACGTGTCAATTCCGAAATGAAGACACGTTATTTTCGCTTACATGGGCAGTTAGGTTTTCCAAAAAAAGTACTGTACAGTCAGGTATGGAATTTTTTATACAGGTGCTAAAGATCGATAAGAATTGTTGCACGGAAACAGAATTTTGATATCTGGCTCCAAAAAGTTATTATCAGCGTTTTTTGAAATATAGGTGTGCAAAAAAATGAATCACTCCTGCGTCATCTTAAGAAACTTAACTGAAGAACTAAAAGATACAGAAACGTTATAGTTTCACCAAAGCCTTTTAAATAACAGCACTTGTCTAATATATTTCATTAATTTTTAATTTTTTTTAAAGTTGCTCCCCCCCCCCACCCCTGGTCCCCCAATTAAAGTGACATACCAAAGGAAACATAGTGAAACCATAGTGTGCTCATTTCGTCTCTTACTCCGCACCCCCCCGTTCCCCTAAAATGGCGCTGCCAATCAGTTTTCGTTAACCGTTTCACAAGTGTACGTAATATCGCTCTTAGCCAATCCTGGTTAACTTCACAAGTATACATCATGTCACGTGATAGGCCAATTGAGCACACTAGGGTTTCACTATGAAAGGAAACTTCTATATCCAAATGCTACTACATCTACACGACCGTCATTCAATATTAAATGTCGTTTAAAAGATAGAAAACCGTAATATAAACTATGTTTAATAAGAGATCGCCCATAAAAGCGAATTTTAAATTTAGTAAAAAATTAATAACTCCCTTATCTTTTAAAAAGCCATTCTGAAATTTTTTGTGGAGGTACCTCAAAAAGGTGCGAAGGCACATGAATTTTTCAGAATTTTCAAAAGTGTCCGAATCGAACTTTTCAAGGTCAAAAGGGTTAGGTCAATGACCTCAAAAGGTCATTCGTTATCACTCAAGCGTGATACATATCATATGAAAGCCTATTTCAAGAGCTTTCAAATGAGCCATAGTACGACTCTGTATCTCAAGCCGTTCCGGAGTTACATCGAATCAAAGAAGGTTGGGCCCCTACATTATCGAAATTTTTCAAAGCCCGTAACTCCGAAACCCGTGGGGGTAAAATTTTTTTAAAAATTGGTCTGAACACCTCTAGGTAGGTACAAATAAGAAACCAAAAATGAAAAAAATCGGAGGGGGTCCGATCCAGGGTCTGGTCGGTTTTAGATGGAATTACTCTGAAGGAAAATTTGGAATTTGGAAACTCTCATTCCAAGTAAATTTGTTTTTAATAATTCGATATTTTGATTTAATTTCTTTCTGACAAAAATGTTGTGCCTCATTTGGCCTACTCTGAGAACAAATTTGGTCTATTTACTTTGATTCTGATTAGTCACCAGCAATATTTCTATTTTTTTTTTAAATTTGAATAATATATTTAAATCGGGGGAGCACAACCCAGTAGTCCAAATTTTTAAATCTAAATAAAATTCCACCAAGACTAGTATACAAATAATGTTTTCTATTAACTCTGTCAGATGATCATTTCAAGTGTTATCTTCAGTGACATCTAGAAATAAATAAAAACAGATGAAACAATTTCTTAACAAAAAATTAATAATATAGCCTATCCAGGAAGAAATTTTGTTTATTTGGCAGGCTTTTATTTCAAAACGACTCAAGAAGGGCGCAAATTTGATATCAGGAACGAAAATTACGTACTTTGGAAAATTGAATCGAACCACATGGTTTGAAAAACGCGGATTCTGAATCCTTTAGCATGATTTTAATAGAGCCTCCCGAAATCCTCCAACTTTAATTCTGTAAAGAACCTCTTTTAAAGTCCGGAACCAATGTGGCTTTATATACATTTTTTTCCCGACTGCAAATTGCAGAAATGGATGGTTCATTAACCGCATCATTTCCCTTTTGCATGTATCATATACCCTTAAGTGACAAAAGTGAAAAAAAGAAAAAAAAGTGTCAATGGTTTTTAAATATGCGCGATTTATAAGAATAACCAGGCTTTAATGGTTACTGACTGAATGTTTAACTTAAGAATGAACCTGAATTGAAAACTCGTAGGGCTGTGTAAATTTATTTTCGACATAGCACTTTTATATTATGGGAAACGGTTTCATATATTGGCTCCGTTCAAAGCGCTTCGTAGTGGCGAAGTAACGAACTAAAGTCGTTTGTCGTGAAAGGCAACAAGACGAATTCTGGGTTCTTTCAGTTTTGAACGAAACAGGATCAGGCTCGACTCGGACACTTGTTGACTGTATTATGTGAAAGTGTGAGTGCATTAGTAAGGGTTTTTTTGACAGCAGTTGGGATTATTTGGATAAATTAAAGGTAATTATTGTTTGTTTTTATGTTCCGGGTTTCGTAATTCATAGGTCGGAAAAGATTTCGGATTCAAAGTTGAAGAGCAGCCACCTATTGCTTGGGGCAAAACATTGGCGTTTCTTTTTTTTATTATTATTTACGGAGTTATTATTACATGACCGTGTTAATATGATTTATATCTCGAGTGATGGAATGTAAGGGTGTCATTATTTTTCGGTTTGTAATGCTTACCAGTTTTTTGGATTGCAATGTGTTAAACAAGTTAGTGATGCTGCAAACAATAGAAATTAATAAACTTTATGTGCATTAGCTGAATTCATGTTGATTGATAGGGAAAACAGGAGTTTAATAATCATATGTGTATGTGTTGTATGTGAACATTAAGATATAAATCTTCACCTAAATAGACAAGCGAACCTGATTTTAAAAGTCAGCCAACAGTCAATTAGCTTATGCTTAAAACAACTGTATTACTTTTGAAAGAAAATGTCAGTAAAAGATTACATATTGTTGCATCAAAAGTAATTGAAAGGTTGGCATTGTAAGTAGACTTATACTGCGTTTGAAATAAACTTTCTGGTTGGGTACAAAACATTGACGTCTGAAATAACTGCTGTGCAAAATCCATTGAAGCTGCTGATGTAGCAATACAGATATAAAATGAGATTTACTATATTATGGCTGTCACAAACATGATTTACAACCACTTTTCTTTGTAAAAATTCAGCAGCGAAAGACCCAGTTTTATTACATTAAGTGGTGATGTGGAACTTGAATGAAACTTGTAGGTGATTATAGACTACAAGTGTTAAGAACCCAGTTTTGAATTAAAGTTATACTTCTTTTTTTGAAGTGCATGTTACATAATAAAAGTCTTGAATGGGATCAGAGCTTACCTTAAAGTGAAATTCTTTGTTTCATTAAAAACTGTTTCGTTTATTTAATATAATATAAACAAAAATTTCAAAAGTTTTGTCATTTTATGCTTTTATGTTGTGAAAAGCATTTCTGCTATCTCATATTTAAAATTAAAACTTGTTTACAATATTGGAACTGACTATAGTGCAAGCTTTAATTCCATGAAATAGCTTAAAAAGTTAATATTATCTCTTTAAAAAAATAAATCTTTATGTGAATCACACAGTATACATCTTTATGAACAATGCATTTTATTTTTGTGGTTCTGAGAATTTTGTACTGTGATTTTATCTTCATTCGCATTATTTTTGGTCCTATTGGAACACTGAAGCATAGTTTCTTAAATTTAGAGGGTACATTTTCTTTCATTTTTCTATCAAAATTGAAATAAAAATTAAGTTTGAAGTTGAGTTTATTTTTTCAAACAAGTGGAAAGAAATTTTTTAATATTAGGTCCGTGTGATATGCCTAAGTGCCTGCTAATCTTCTTCAAATATTGTTTAAATGTTTATATTTATTTCACCCTTTTTTTTTAGCAATATGAGACGTTTAAATAGTTGTTGCTGCCCATGTTGCGGGTGTACATTAAAGACGGGATGTATCGTTATTGGAATTTTGAATATTGCGGGCTGCATCTACAGTTTCATCCATGATGCAGCCGAAATCGCTAATTTCGGTGGACTTGAGGCCAGTAAGTGTGTAATTATTGAATCCTAAATCCCCCCTTTCTTTTTTCTCTTGTAATGGTGTCAACTTTTCTTCATTTTTCAGGGAATGAAATAGTAGAGTTACTATGGAACTCTATTTCATTTACTATGTATCTTTTTCTCGTTTACGGTGCGATTAAGGTAAATATTTATTTATTTATTTTTATAAAGAAATAATTTTGTATGAACAAGGTAATTCGTAGAACAATGGAAGGACATGAAGGTTCAGATTGTGTCAGCGGGTGAAATTAGCAAAAATGAAATTGAGCATTCCCGTTTTTAATGTTTTGCTTATGGGAGCAAAAACGTTTCCGTTCCCGTTTCTGAGCTTATAAGCAGAACATAGGCACTCGTGGACCTTTCCACCCCCATACCCTCCTTGCTCTTCCTCCGGATTTGGTCGGACCGGGTGTGGGAAACTTCAGACCTTAGGTCTTCGGAGATTTTCGAAAAATTTTCCGAAATAGTACACATGTTTAAAATTTCACATAAAAAATGGTCTGCATGGAATTTATATTAGTTTTTAACATATAATTGTGTTAAATTGACGTCTTCAGGTTAATTTAACATAAAAAGTACATAACATAAATGACGACCGTTGGCCTGAACCAAACTGAACCTTTAGCGGTTTGCCCGCTGTTTTGTAGCATAAGTAACGAAAGACCCTTTTGCTTTCATATTGTTTTCAATTTAAAAAGAAGCGCATGAATATTTTTCAGATTTTAATTTCATATATCAGAGAAAAAAGAGGAACGCGTTATTAATATATTTACTTATTTCAATTATTATTATAATTTTTATTTAATTTTTTTTCTAGGGAAAAAAAGGATACTTGGTTCTTTCTCTTATTGCCTTTGTGGGCGAAATTATTTATGTCCTATACCATAGTATTACTCAGTTTGATCCACCTGTTGATCAAAGAGCAGCCGAAGTGTATACAATAGCTTTGGTAGTAACTGCAATCGCATTCATTGGTAAGATTCACAAGCTTACTCCTGTTAATTATTTAAACAAGCTTACTTTTTAAGAAAATTTTTAAGTAATAAATGCAAAGTGACTGTTGAATAGGAGCTTGCTGCTAGCCTGATAATTGCTTCTGAGGCAAGGATTTAACATTTTTTTACTTTTAAAAGGAGCAATATTCCCAAACGGAAGCTTAAGGTCGGTATAGTCAGGGGCTCAGAGTTCATCCAAGTGAGTCTTAATCCGCCAAACACCCAGAAATATTACAAATTTTGTAAGAGCGGTTTTTTATCTCTGGCCTTTAATCCCAGAATTTTGGCTGTGGACTTGGAAAACCTAGAAAATGACTTAATTCTTTATTTTTAAATGTAAAGGGGGAAAAGGGCCAAAAATTTCCAAAATCATGGTAACGTGATAGTTAAATGACCCAATTTAAGATTGTAGAAGGAGCACTATTCGCGGGTGGGCTCAAATGACAACGTTTTTCTTAATTTTTTAGATTTATATTTCACAAAAATAATTTTTTTTTTTTATTGCAAAAAATTAATTTATTATGAAAATTTTCAGGATTAACCATCTACTTCTGGATCGTCGTTTGGAGCCATTATCTGGAACTTGGAGAGATCTATGAAGGGTCTCATGAAAACTTTGGCGTAGTATATGGACGTATGCCTCCCACTCCCGCCAATGTTATTGAAGTTTAAAACAAATATTTAGACAGTTTTACGTAATTAATTTTTCCATTTCTCGAATTATCGAAATTATTGAATGTCAGGTTCATTGTCTATACATTTTTTTGAATCTTTTCTATTCAATTTTTTGTCAATCAGAAGGAAATCTTTTTGATAGGGTAGTATGATTTTTTTTAAAGGATTTTCAGCAGACTTGTGGATTTTGCAATTTTTTTCACTCGGAAAATTTTGTTTCCAAAACCATGCAAGTTTTTTTTTTTTTTTAATTTTTAATTTTTAATTTTTCATTTGACTCTTTATTTTACGTAAGAAAATTTTATATACTTTTATAATAGCACTCATTTTTTTATTATAGTAAATAGTGTTTAATAGTGAGCAAAATGCTTTCAAAATTGTAACTATGTCTTTATAAAAAATAATACGAGACGAAAAATTCGCTTTGAAGACAAGCAGCTGCGGGAATTTCTAGAACCATCGCTTGAACGCTAAGTTTTTAAGGCTTTTATAAAATAGGACAAATTTTTGGGTTAGATTCTCATCTTAAAAACATTAAGAGGGAATGCTTTGAAACGATACAGCGGGTGTACATCTCATCCGTTTTCCCAGGTTGTACTAAATAATTGGGCAATCTCCGTGGTTGCATAATTTGGGAAGTCATAACACCGCGCTTTTCCGTGAAGATTCGTTTTCACAACTGCTTAATTGTTAGTTTTGATTAATTTAATTTATATTAATTATGCTGGGATAGCAACTTATATTTCATCCAATTATGTACGTCAGAGCCAAAAGGTTCAATATGCAAATTCAAGATGTCCGCTAAACGTTGTTTACCCATAACAAACGGCCATCTTTAATTTGCATATTGAACTTTTTGCCTCTTAATTATTTTGATGTTCAGTTATGCTCGTTCTCATCTTCATTTGCGACTGCACATTCATTTTTACTCCGATTCTGAATTGTGAACTGAATCTTCGTTCTGGTCAGAATTCATGGAGAGAATATTTTTTACTAAAAGCTCATAGTGATCGTCAACGGTGGATTTACAATTATTTTTAATTCTAGGTAACAAAAAAAAAAAGCATATTACTGTTCTGTTGAAGAATTTTTGTTAATTTTTTTGGAAGTTAATTGGAGCGAGGCTAAATAATACCAAATAACTGGACCTAAAGTCGTCTCTATGCCTGAGCGAAAAACGCTTTAATGATTTAACTCAGATTTTTTTTTTTTTTTTTTTACTTATATAAAGATTCCTTTCCAGGATATGGTATCCAGTAAGAGTTAGAGAAAAAATGGCATAAGAAATTCAAAAATCAATCATACGCACGCAATTTAATTACTTTTTTTTTTTTTTTTTCAGAGTGAGTCTGCTTACATGATTGTTGTGCTTATTGATCGCTGGAGAAATATTCGTTCCGTTCGATGCGCTTCATAGCGGCGAAGTAACAAACTACAATCGTTTTGTCATTGAAAGGCAGCTAGCCGAATTCTGGATTCATTCTGCTTAGAACGAAACAGGATCCACAGGATCAGACTCGACTTCACCATGACTTCATGATGCCTCGACTCGGAGCACTCGGACACTTGTTGACCGATTTTAGCGGAAGTGTGCGTGCATATAAGTAAAGATTTTTGACAAATGGGATTAGTTGGATAAATAAAAGGTAATTATTGTTTGTTTTTACCGACTTCTTTATAAGAGGAGATTATGTTTTCATTACCGACTCTTATTTGCCGACTTCTATATTAACGACTTTTACCGACTTTTATATAATAAGATATTTTTGTTTGTTTGTCTGTACGTGGCTTTGTAACTGCTTTGGTGTGTAAATCCGTAACGGAAGGTCCAATCGAATCGGGAAAAAGTTTCGAATTCCTCATTTTCCGTAGATTTGCCTTTTAAGAAACCCTTTACGTAAAATCGCCTGGAAAATGGAAAATTAAAAAAAAAATGCAAGTAAAAAAAGTCTTTGTCATTTTAAAATCGTAGGTAGGTAAAAAAAAATTGAAGAAAAAAAAATGAACCAAAATAAAATAATAGGATAGCAGCTGCTGCTTTAGTGTTCGCAAACAAAAGAAATTTCTCTCCCTTAGGGATGGGCGATTATTAAATTTGTGAATCGATTACTGATAATCGATTTTTCTAAAAAAAAAAAAAAATAATCGACTAATCGATTAGTCGATTACTTGTTCTATATAAAACCTTTTTCTTAAAAAAAAAAAGTAACTGACGTTTAACTTGCAATTGTCCATACCAAAAACTAAGTTTCGGTTATGGGCCAAAAACTTCAAGATATTTTTTTGTTTTTTTACAGGTTTTTTTTACCAAATTTCTGTGTAATAATCGGATTTTAGACTCTCTAGTCTCTAAAGTAGTAATCGATTATTCGACTAATCGCTTTCTTAATAATCGGCCAAATAATCTATAACCGGAAGAAAATTAATCGATTACTTCATAATCGCCCATCCCTATTCCCTACCGGATCACTAAATAAACGACGTCAAATATTTTTACCAACTTTTAGATATTATTTTATTAGGCTTTTAAAAACCGGTTATTTGCTCGTTTTATTTCAGAAATAATTTTAATTTAAAAAAAAAAAAAATAATCGACTAATCGATTAGTCGATTACTTGTTCTATATAAAACCTTTTTCTTAAAAAAAAAAGTAACTGACGTTTAACTTGCAATTGTCCATACCAAAAACTAAGTTTCGGTTATGGGCCAAAAACTTCAAGATATTTTTTGTTTTTTTACAGGTTTTTTTTACCAAATTTCTGTGTAATAATCGGATTTTAGACTCTCTAGTCTCTAAAGTAGTAATCGATTATTCGACTAATCGCTTTCTTAATAATCGGCCAAATAATCTATAACCGGAAGAAAATTAATCGATTACTTCATAATCGCCCATCCCTATTCCCTACCGGATCACTAAATAAACGACGTCAAATATTTTTACCAACTTTTAGATATTATTTTATTAGGCTTTTAAAAACCGGTTATTTGCTCGTTTTATTTCAGAAATAATTTTAATTTAAAAAAAAAAAAAAATTCTAAAAATTTTTACAGACCAAAAAAACTGAGATATATAATAAAAAAAATTAAAACCCTGTTAAAAGCTAAAAACAAGTTTTTTTTCTCAAATAATCGAAAAGAGTTTAGATAGACGTTTAAATTAAAATAACTTCTACGCATAAGTTTTTCTCTGCTTTCGTACAAGAAAATTTTGATTATGCACATAATGCGGGGATTAACGACTTATTTTGGATGCAGCAACAAATTTTGACAAAAGAAACAAATTTGAATGGTGTGCGAGATTCAATTAACGAAAATCTAGGAAAAGCAAAAAAAAGGGTGGATATAGAAAAAAAAACTTGATAAACCAAAAGATTTAATCAAGCAAGAAATTTTCAAGAAGTGAAAAATAAATAGGAGGAAGAAAAAAAATTGTCGAGCGTGAAAATCTTGAAGTTGGATTTTGCTGGACAATTTTTCCTATTTATTTTTCATTTCTTGAAAATTTGTTGCTTGATTAAATATTTTGGTTTATCAAATTTTTTTTCTATATCCACCCGTTTTGCATGTTACCTAATAAAAGTCTTAAATGGGTTTTCATTTATTTATTTATTTTCCCTTTCTTTTTAGCAATATGAAACGTTTAAATAGTTATTGCCGCCAATTTACATTAAAGGCGGGATGTATCATGATTGCACTTGCTAATGTTTTTAATTGCAAGCTGGTTTTCACCTATTTAATAAGCAAAATCGCTAAAAACGGTGGAGTTAAAGAAAGTAAGTGTGTTATGATGTATCCTAAGCCCCCCCTTTTATTTTCTTTTGAAATAGTGTCAACTTTTCTTTTTTCAGAGATTGAAATAGTAGAGTTACCATGGCTCATTATTTCAGCGATAATCTATCTTTTGCTCCTTTTCGGTGCGATCTTGGTAAATATTTTTTTTTGTTTAAATTTTTTTTTAAAAGAAATAATTTAGTTTGAACAACTTAATTCGTGAGGTCAGCAAGTGAAATTCGCAAAAATGACTATTCCAAATGTTTTGCTTATGAGCGGAGCAAAAAAAAAAAAAAAAAAAAACGTTTTCGTTCCCGTTTCTTAGCATACATAAGCTGAACATAGGTGCTAGAAAACCTTTCCAACCCCCCGGCCGAATTTGGTCGGACCGGGTGTGGGAAACTTCAGACCTTAGGTCTTTGGAGATTTTCGAAACATTTTCCAAAATAGTACATATGTTAAAATTTCATGTAAAAAATGGTCTACATGAAATTTATGTTAATTTTTAATATAAAATTGTGTTAAATTGACGTTTTCAGGTTAATTTAACATAAAAAGTAACATAAATGACAACCGTTGATCGAACCAAACTCAGCCTTTAGCGGTTTGCCCGCTGTTTTGTAGCATATAAGTATAACGACACACTCATTGCCATTGTCGTAATTTTACCTTCATATTGTTTTAAATTTAAAAAAGAAGCCCATCAATATTTTTCAGATTTAAATTTCGTAAAAAAAAAAAGAAACGCGTTATTAATCTATCTATCCACCAATTTTTTTGCTTTACCTAGATATTTGTTGGTTGGATCTTGTACACCATTCAAATTTGTTTCCTTTATCAAAATTTGTTGCTGCATCCATATTAAGTCGTTAATCCTGGCATTATTTATTGTTATGTGCCTAAAATTATTATTTATTGTTATTTATTATTATGTGCCTAAAAAAAAATTTTATTGTACAAAAACAGCGAAAAACTTATGGCATCGAAGTTATTTTCATTTATACGTTAAATAAACTCTTTTTGATTATCTGAGAAAAAAAAACTTGTTTTAGCCTTTAAAAGGTTTGAATTTTTTTATTTTATCTGAATTTTTTTGGTTTGTAAAAATTTTTAGAAGTCGGTTTTTTTTTTCATTAAAATTGTTATGTTCGGGATCGATGGGGTTATTATCCAGGATCCAGCGGTTATTATCCGTTTAGAACCCAGGCCCTAATTAAAGTTATATTAATTTTTTTGAAGTGCATGTTACTTAATAAAAGTCTTGAATGGGATTTCATTTATTTATTTTTTCTTTCTTTTTAGCAATATGAAACGCTTAAATCTTTGTTGCTATCCATGTTGCCCATTACCATTAAAAGTGGGATGTATCATTATTGCAGTAGGTAATATTTTTATGTGGGTGGCGGTTATCAAGCTTGATGTACGCGAAATCTATAAAGACGGTGGACTTGATAAAAGTAAGTGTGCTATGATCCCATATTAAATCTCCTCTTTTTTTTTTTTTATTTTGAAGTGGTGTCAACTTTTCTTTTTTCAGGGAAACAAATAACAGAGTTACCATGGGCCGCTATTTCACTTATAGTCTATCTTTTGCTCTTTTTCGGTACAATTATGGTAAATATTTCTTTTTTTTGAGATTAATTTACTTCACGTAACTGCTATTATACTTAGATAGGGTAATGCATTTGGCGGGAAAAAACCGGAGTAGGGAAGAAACATGGAAAGGAATTTTTTAGAAAAATTAACAACTTGTACCATGGAGAACTCGAACCCCTGTCTTCGACCAGCCTACGATGCCCGCTTTATTATTATTATTCGTTTTTTCATCTCCCTTTTACGGGGTATTTTTAAATTGGAATTAATGTGGGCCCAGTACCACTGTTATTATTATTATTATTATTATCATTATTTATTTTATTTTTTTTTTTTTTTTCTAGAAAAGAAGAAGATATTTGGTTCCTTCTCTTATTGTCATTCCTCTCGAAATTATTCATGTGGCATACTTAAGTGTTATTGATTTTAATTCAGATGCAGATAAACCTGTTGATGAAAGATTATCCGATGTGTATAAAATCCTTATTGTAGTAACACTTGTAACCGTAATCTTAGGTAAGAAAATAGGTGGATTCTAATTTTTTTTTTTTTGTCGCGGTTTTGACTGGTTTTTTATTTCTCTTTTTTAAAAAAGTTGTAAAATAGAATGCAAACGACGGGAAAAGATTGACAAGCTTACTCCTGTTGGTTTTTTAAATAAGCTTACTTTTTGGAAGAACATTTTTGAGTAATAATGAATGAAAAGTAACTGTTGAATAGGGGCTTGCTGCTTGCCTGATAATTGTTTCTAAAAAAAAAATATTTTGTACTTTTAAAAGGACCAATACTCCTTAATGGAAGCTTAAAATCGGTTTAATTCAGGGGCTCAGAGTGCATTCAAGTAATTCATAATAAGTCAAACACTCAGAAACATTACAAATTTTGTAAGAGCGATTTTTTATCTCTGGCCTTAATCCCAGAATTTTGGCTGTGGACTTGGAAAACCTAAAAATTGACTGATTCCTTATTTTTAAATGTAAAGAGGGAGAAGGGCCAAAAATTTCCAAAATCATGGTAACATGATATTTAAATGGCCCAATTTTAAGTTTGTAGGAAAAACACTAATCATGGGTTGGCGCAAATGACAACGTTTTTCTTGATTTTTTAAATTTATATTACACAAAAACAATTTTTTTTTTTACAAAAAATTAATTCATTATCAAAATTTTCAGGCATGTTCATTTACTGGTGGATCGTCATTTGGAGCCATTTTCTGGAACTCGGAGAGGTCCATCAAGGATCTAGTGATAATTTTGGCATAGTTTCTAGACCTAAGTCTCCTGCTCCAATCAATGATATTAATGATTAGAACGAATATTTAAACAGTTTTAATTAATTTTTTTTTTCTCGAATTATTGAAATTATTAAATCAGGTTCGTTGTCTGTAAATTTTTTTTTTCTTTTCAATTTAATGTCTTGTCAATTGGAAAGAAACTTTTTTGATAAGGTAATTTAAGTACTTACCGTATGTATTATGATTTTTTGAAGCATTTTTAGCAGACATGTTGATTCTGCTATTTTTTTTTTACTTGGAAAATTTTGTTTCCAAACCATGGAGATTTTATTATATTTTATTTTTTTTTTAATTTTTAACTTTTTATATGACTTTTTATTTTACGTAAGAAAATTTTGTGTACTTTTATATAACAGCACGATTTTTTTATAATAATAAATGGTGTTTAATTGTGAGTAAAATGCTTTCAAAATTGTAACTAAAGCTTTATGAAAAATAATTCGAGACAAAAATTTCGCTTTAGAAGACAAGCAGTTGTGGAAATTTCTATAAGCGTCGCTTGAACACTAAGTTTTTAAAATTTTTACAAAATACGACGACTTTTCGGATCACATTCCTATCTTGAATGAATACTACTAATTTTTATATTTTATAAAGCTTTTTAAAATTAGAGGGAATGCTTTGAAACGATACAGCGGGTGTACATCTCATGCGTTTTACCAGGATGCACTAAATAATTGGCCGATCTCCCTGCTTGCAATTTGGGAAGTCTTAACACCGCGCTCTTCCGTCAAGGTTTGTTTTCACAACTACTTAATCGTTAGTTTTGATTAATTGAATTTATATTAATTTTGCCGGGACAGCATCTTATATTTCATCCAATTATTTTGATATTTAGTTATGCTCGTTCTCATTTCCATTTGCGACTGCACATTTATTTTTACGCCGATTCTGAATTGTGAACTCATAATTTTCGCTCTGATGGTCAAAATTCATGGAGAGAATATTTTTTACTAAAAGCTCATTGTGATCGATTTACGATTATTTTTTATTTTAGGTAACAGGAAAAGAAAAAAAGCATTACGATTATGTTGAAAAATTTTTGTTCTTTTTTTTTTTTTGAAGTTAATTAGAGAGAGGCTAAATAACATCAAATAATTGGACCTGAAGTCGTCGCCGTCCCTGAGCGAAAAACATTTTATTCATGTAATTCAAATTTTTTTTTATATCTTTAAAATTCCTTTCCAGGATATGGTATCAAGTAAGAGTTAGAGAAAAAATGGCATTAGAAATGCAAAAACATCATATGTAACTTAATTAGATATTAATTTTTTTTTTCTTTTTCAGAGTGATTCTGCTTGTACGAACGTTGAAGTAATATTGGTTCCGTTCAAAGCGCTTCATAGCGGAGAAGTAACAAACTAAAGTCGTTTGTCAATTGTCATTGAAAGGCCTAAAAGACAACAGGATCAGACTGGACTATACGATGCTCGATTCGGACACTTGTTGACTGATTTTAGTGGAAGTGTGAGTGCATAAGTAAGGGTTTTTGACAATTGGGAGTAGTTGGATAAATAAGAGGTAATTATTGTGTGTTTTTACCAACTTCTTTATAAGAGGAGGTCATGTTTTCGGACTCTGGTAACCTCGGCCACGGGGGTAAGGAGGCTCAATTTCTACGCATATGTAAACTCGGCCACAATTAAAATTAGCAAGCATTTATTTGTAATTATTCGTGAACTCGACAGATAATTCATTCCGTTAAAATTTTAACTATTTTTTTAAAAACATGTATAAACGTAAAAAAAAAAAAAAAACCTTAAAATTAACTACTTTAAACTTTCTTCAGCTTGTTTTTTTTTATATGATAAAGCTTTCACAAAATCGTGATTGCTAGTTTTCGAATCGTATTTTAATCTCTTTTGGAGTAAGGAATTCGTTATTGTCATGAAGTTTTTCTGATTTTCTTGGAATGATGTGCCATTTTTCGCGATATGTTTTAGCTTAATTTTAAATTATTTAAAACAATGAATAATTTCCTATTTTGACTAAGTATTTTGCACACCTCCATAGAAATAGAAACGGAAAATGCCAAGATAAGACGAATGCAGCAGAAAAAAATTTTTAAAAATAAGACATCGGAATAATTTAGGTACGAAAAATTAAATAATTGACAAAAAAATAAGCCGTGACCGAATTTTCTTGTTTGCATTATTGCAGTGGCCGAGCTTACCTACCTCCAATCCAACGATAATGTTAATGACCTCAACTGTGGCCGAGCTTAAGGGCTACCGACCGGCCAAGTTCACCAAACTTACTTTAGGTCGAAGGGATTAAAACCGACCAGTTTACCCCTGACCATTATACTCTTTTTTCCAATTTCAAAAAATGGCAAGCCGATATTTTATAAACTCTTCCCGTAAAATCGCACTGAAAATGAAAACTTTTTTTTATTACAAAAATACAAATGGAAAAGGTTATTGTCATTTTAAAATCATAGGTAAAAAAGAAACTGAAGAAAATAAAAAAGAACCAGGAATAAAATGAAAATAGCAGCTGCTGCTTTATTGTTCTCAAACAAAAGAAATTTATACCTATGCCTATCGGATCACTAAATGAACGACTGAGAAATATGATTATTTACCAACTGTTAAATATTATTAGGCTTTTAAAAAGTTTTGATTTCCTCGTTCTATTTCGGAAATAATTTAAATTAAAAAAAAAAAAAAAAAAAGAAGAAGAAGAAATTTGACTTCTAAAAATTAAAACCTCTTAAAAGCTAGAAACAAGTTTTTTTCTCAAATAATCTACAAAAATTAATGTTTATGAATCAAAAATAATATCTAAAATTACTTACACAGTAAAAAATATTATGCAAATATGTTCTAAACGGTCCACATAAATTTTTTCTGTTGTTTTTCCCAAAAGGTAAACATAAATAAAAACAACATAAGAATTATGTGGACCTACTTATGTTGATTTTGACATAAAATGTTTTACTGTGTAATAAAATACAATTAAAAATGAATTTAAAGGAATCATAAAATGAAATTATGAATTAATGAGACCATTCATTTTTTAAATAATGAACCATGTGCTGAATAATGCAGCAAAATATTTTTTAATAGCAAATTTTTAAAATTTCCAATCTTTCAAATCAACACATGGAATATACTTCTTGCCCTCTCCGTAAGTAGCCGTAAGCATTCCATCAAGCTGATAAAAAAAGGCTGCACGGGTCGGGTTTGGTTCGGGTTTAGGTTTCGTTTGGGTTTGTTATGGTCGAAAATAAAAGATGGAGTCGGGTTGGGTGGGGTTGGGGTTGGGGGTTTTTCTCACAAATTTCTCTTACACATTTTCGTGTCTTGGGATGTCTTTCCATTTTAGTTACTTTTATTTCATTTTCTTTTAGGATATTATTACTGTTTACTGATTATTGCTGTTTAATGATCGAGTTTTAATGTTTCAGTTTTTTGTTTAAAGTTTTTTAATATTTTTAAAGTGTAGGAAGCTTCGGGTTTCAGTTCGTACCCATACACTGTAATTACACGAAATAAACTTTTTTTAAATTTGGTGCAAAACATTGACATCTGAAGTATCTGCTGTGCCAAAATCTTTGAAGCCGCTGATGTAGCAATAGCTGGTATCGGGTTGACGGGGGTAGCTATGCAATCCGCAGTACGCGAGAATTGCTCGCCTGCTAGAGCCATAAGCACAGTATAAAGCAGGCGAGCAATTCTCGGTTGTTTTTTTTTTTTTGTAACACAAGTTGCCTATATGTGTTAGCTTATGTGCGCCCGTTTTCCCGATACCAGCTATACAGCTGATATAAAATGTGATTTACTATATTACGGCTGTCACAAACATGATTTATGATTACTTTTCTTTGTAAAAGTTCAGGAACAAAAGACTTAGTTTTATTACATTAAGTGGTGATATGGAACTTGATTGAAACTTGTAGGCGATTATAGACTAGAAGTGTTTAGAATCCAGGCCCTAATTAAATTTACATTAATTTTTTTTGAAGTGCATGTTACCTAATAAGTCTTGAATGGTATTTCATTTATTTATATTTATTTATTTATTTATCTATTTATTTATTTTCCATTTCTTTTTAGCAATATGGAGCGTTTAAATATTTATTGGAACCCATTACACCCATTACCATTATGGATACAATGTATCACTATTGCAGTGCTTCATGTGTGGAGCTCCGAGTTTTTAATCTACTTTAGTGTACAAAAAATCATTGAAAACGGTGGATTTAAGAATGGTAAGTGTGTTATGATGTATTCTAAATCCTTCCCCCGCCCCTTTTTCTTTTTTTTTTTTACGTAGGACTACGTCTTAGGGCTCGGTCCTGGGGAAATCTGTCTGTCTGGTGTCGCACTATTCGCACCAAAAATTAATATTTAATTATTTTAATATTAAAATTTTAACTTTGAAAATTTCAAACGATATTTTGACTACATTTTTTTAAACTTTTGGCCTTTTTTAATAGTAAAATTGTAGGGAGCGTTCAAGTATTACGTAAGACCGAAAGGGGGGGAGGGGATACTCGAAATTCTTACGATTTCTCACTTGGGGGAGGGGAGGAGTTTGGCAAATCTTACGTAAGAATTTCCATTATGACTTATTGCTCAGAATTTTTTTTTTTTTTTTTCATTTCAAAAAATGAAGTTGTTTTAATTTTTTTTCGAATATCTAAAGTAGAAAAATTGAAAATTTTTTCCCGAAAATTTTAAGAAATATATTTTTTGGTGAGATTTTGCGCCGATTGTAGCCACCTTCAGGGTTATGAGTATGAACTATAAATCTAGATTTAAAAGCAACATTTATTACTGCAATTTAAAATTGGCGTTAAAAAAAGGGGGAGAGGTCTGCGAAAATCTTACGTAATATAATAGGGGGGGTCCAAAAACCCAAACAAAAAAGGCTTACGTACTGTAATACTTGAACGTTCAACGTTGGACATGAACGAAAGCATGGACTTAGAAAATTTCTTGTAAATTTTCAAGAAACTTGAAACTTAACTTTTACAAGAAACTTTAAGTTGCTAAAGCAAGGACTTCAAAATTTCTTGAAATATTTAATTTTTTTTAAAATTTTCGCCGTTTTTTTGAAATACTGTATGTTTTTTTAAACATTCAAGAGCTTAGAAATTTTAAATAAAATGTTCACTAATTTTGTCCTTTTTCCTTTAGCCAAGTATATGAGCTAAGGCAATGTTTTAATATTAAAATTTTAACTTTGAAGACTTTAATTAAAATTTTGACTAATTTTTTCCAACTTTTGATCTTTTTTATGAAAAATTTAAAGTTTTTTTTTTCGTTCCAGGAAAAAAACAGATGATTTTATCAAAAAATTCGAATTTTTGGACATAAAAGACGTAGTCCTACGAAGGGGTATGCCCCCATATCCCAGCCTGATTTTTTTTTTCTTTTGAAATAATGTCCACTTTTATTTTTTCAGGGGATGAAATAGTAGATTTATCATGCTTTGTTATATTAGCTGTAATGTTCAGTTCGCTCTTTTACGGTGTGATGAGGGTAAATATTTTTTTGTTTAATTTTTCGGCTTTCTTTTCCTTTATTCCCTTCCTAAAGTAGTGAGGAAGAGTGGACTTAGGCTTCAACCTTTGTCCTGACTCTTTCTCCTTTACGTTTCCTACTTATTATTATTATTTTACATTTTTTCATCTCCCTTTTACGGGGTATTTTAAATTGGAATTCATGTGGGCCCAGTACCACTGGGCAATCACATAACCCCAGAGCCAGGTGTAATGGCTCGAGCTTATTTTGGGACTGGGGAATCGACGCTTGATTATGGATATCTCTTCGTCCAGTCTATTCCCCAACCGTCGAAGAGGGGGGACGTTTGCATTTCAGATTCCAATCCCGTTTTCATTTCCAATCCCTCCTCAGGTCTTGTTCTCTAGCTCTATGAGATAAAAAAAAAAAAAAAATTATAAAAAATTATTATTATTATTATTATTATTATTTTATTTTTTTATTTTTTTTTTCTAGGGAATAAGAAAATACTTAATTCCTTCTCTTCTTGCTTTGGTGGTACAAATTTTTTATGCAGTATACTTAGCTATTATTGAGTTGGTTTCATATGTATCTGCTGATCAAAGTTCAGCCAAACATACATTCCTTATTTTAGGACTTGCAATCGCAATCTTTGGTAAGAAAATGCATGATTTTAATTTTTTTTTGCCGATACGATGGGAAAAGATTCACAAGCTCACTCCTCTTAATTTTTTAAACAAGCTTACTTTTTAAGAAAATTTTTAAGTAATAAATGAAAAGTAACTGTTGAATAGGAGCTTGCTGCTTGCCTGATAATTGCTTCCGAGACAAGGATTTGACATTTTGTTACATCTAAGAGGAGAAATACTCCCAAATGGGGGCTTAAGATCGGTGTAGTCAGGGGCTCAGAATGCATTCAATTGATTCTTAATAAGTCAAACAACCGGAAACATTACAAATTTTGTAAGAGCGATTTTTTATCTCTAGCCTAAATTCCAGAACTTTGTCTGTGGACTTGGAAAACCTAGAAAATAACTGATTCCTTATTTTTAGATATAACGGGGAGAAGGGTTAAATATTTCCGAAATCATGGTAACGTGATATTTAAATGGCGCAATTTTAAGACTGTAGGAAAAACACTATTCGTGGTGGGCTTAAATGACAACGTTTTTAATTTTTTAAATTTATATTACAAATTTTTTTTTTTTTTTTTTTTTTTTTTTTACAAAAAAATTAATTTATTATCAAAATTTTCAGGAGTAAACGTTTGCTGCTGGCTCGTCATTTGGAGTCATTTTCTGGAACTTGGGGAGATCGATCAAGGATCTCAGGATAAGTTTGATGAAGTTTTCCAGACGGAACTACTAGATCTACTAGATGCCTTGGAGAGGGAGATATCCGATTTTTATTTTAGATATCTAGCAGATATCGACTTGTCGCGAATATACTGCTGTTAGATAGTTATTATACGTGTAATGACCTTATAAACGCCAAGTGTCCGGTGATTTAAGGGCTAATGTGTACATATATTTCTAGGAGCTAGCTAATAGGTGTTCGTAAAACCTTTTTCATAGAGGTGAAAATCGGTAGAATTTGGGTTCTTGGACGTAATAATCAGTTTCACAATTATGAAATAGTTAAATTTATTTTTAAAAAATCTCCATCATTAAGATTTTGGAGATCCCTCTACCTTATATTATATTTTAAAATCGTATCCAACCTTTAAAAAATTGGAAAAAAAATAACTATGCGGGAAAGAAGAAAATTAAATTTTTTAAAACTCGATTAACCACCCTTGGTTCATTTAACTTTGTCTCTCTAAGTGTTCTCTAAACACAATGCTGTTCTTCTTCATAATTATTTTTTTCAATTTTTTATTATACATGTATTAGGTACTTTAAAAAATTTTTTGTACTTTTATAATAGCACGCTTTTTTATAATAATGAATAATAGTGTCTAATAGTGAGTAAACTGCTTTCAAAATTGTAACTAAACCTTTATGAAAAATAATTCCAGAAAAAAATTTCTAAAATTTCAAATTAACCACCGCTTTAACGCTAAGTTTTTAAGATTTTTATAAAATTAGACAACCTTTTTGGATTAGATTCTTATCTTGAATACTACTAATTTTTATATTTTACAAAGCTTTTTAAAATTAAAAAACTATGCCGTTTTGGCATTTTTTTAAAGATTCTACGGAATTTAGCAAAATTTTGGAGTACGCTGATAATTTCATTACACTACTGACAAAAGTTTTAACAATTTTTTATTATTTTTTTTAAATAATTTTATCCGTGTGCTATGTACAACATTTAAAATGCAGCTTCGCCTTATTTGTCCTGCTCCTCCATAACTGGAAAGAAGTTATATCTATTATAATATACAGTATTATTCATTACAAGCACTTGGGGAGATGCAGCTGTTCGACATTCGGAACTATCCTCTCGTTAAAACTTAAACATAGGCGCAACCGGTCGGCGTTCGATTCCGAATTTCGATCAGCTCCTTCTTCCCGTGTGCCTTTCATTTCGTGAAACTCGACATAATCCGGATCATTCGTTCACCCGGAGGGAAGTGCTAATTATTAGCCACTTTTGCCCCGGCTGATTTTCAACCCAGTTCTGGGACTAATCTAAATATGGAACCTTTGGTCTTCGGTTTTCTTATTCAATCGTAAAGCTTTGTGATTTAGACTTTCATTCGAATATAACGCAAGCAAGACAGAAGAGGAACGGTCAATAAAATGCTGACTAGTTCGGTTAAATCACCAGATTTCTTCCTTTAAATATTTTTTGGCCTGTCCTTCTTTCTGGTTTATTTTTCTTTAGTTTACTGCACACAATTTTTTTTCGTTTGCATGTTTTTGCCATGGCTAAAAATGGGCTTTCGTAATGTTGCCGATGCCACAAATGTGAAAGGATTCATAGTAAAGACGAGCTTGAAACAACATTTTATGAATTTCTTTCGACCCGATCCAATGATGTAGAGAAAGAAAAATACATCCAAAAATTGCCAATTTTTTTTTTTTTTCTTTAAGCTGCCGGGTCACCTTTGTCGGTACAAACGGGGACTTTAAGGAAAAACGAATAAATGAAAATAATCGAAATTGTATGGGAATGCGGTTTTTTTTTTCTCTTTTAAACATGGAATCGGTTCCTACACATTAATAATATTTATTTTGTTATACACACACACACACATAAATACGCACATTGCCATACACTGTGGCGACCGGAGTTCCAGAACCGTATAAGTCCAAAATTTTACCCGGCCAAGGTCACGCCCTTTGCACGTGCTCGGGTCGTGATCAGCGCGTGATCACTCTGGCGACCAGGGTATTGGTCGCCAGAGTGCACAGGTCGCGAAAGTGATAAGGGAATTTGCACAATCGGTCGCCAAAGTGACGAAAATGTACGCGCACACACACATAAACACACACATCCACACATGGCTTTTACAGGGCCTGGAGCCCTATCGCCGCGCTATAAACTTTCTTCCAATCAGGCCTCTCCTGGCAGGCATCTCGCCAGTCGGGCACTCCCAACCTTCTCGCATCTGCCGCCACGTTATCTTCCCACCTGATCCGTGGTCTACCTTGAGGTCTGGGACTCGTTGGTCTGCCCTCCAGGACCTGCCGGATATATCTTGACGGAGGTGCGCGAGCGACATGTCCCACCCACTTGAGCCTTCGGGACTTAATCACACTAGTGATTAATGGTTGCCCAGTGAGCCTTCAGATCTCGTCATTTGAACGCATGCACACCCTGCCAGTAGTTGGATCCCTTCTAGGGCCTAGAATTTTGTTTTACTTTTATTTTGTTATACTTAACAAAAAACCACAACAGGTCTCGATGAAGACGATTTCAAAATTGATCTTAAAAAAAAAAAAAAAAAAAAAAAAAAGAAAGAAGTTAAATAGTATAATTATATTCTAGTTATAATCCACAAATTGTGGCATTTCTTAGATAAACAAGGTGGAAGACCTGAGAATGACTTAGTGGCTTTTTTGCTTTATCGACCGCAGGAAGAATAAAGCATTGTTTTTAGCACAAATTTCAGATTTTCAGTTTTCGATATTTTTACACGTTTTGAAGTCCCCTGATGCCGAAAAAAGCAAAATTTGGATGGTGGCCGTGTGTGTGTATGTGTGTATGAATATATGAATATATGTGCAAAAAAATCTGTCCGTCGAAAAACAGAAAAACGGGTGGGTAGGAACGGTGGTGGGTAGGAACCTCTAATGAAATGTAGGTGCTGATTAGTTTTTGAGCCAAATCGGTTCAGCGATTCGGAAGCAGTGAGTGAAAATGTTGAATTTTCAACAATTTCAAGATCTTTTTTGACTATAAATCGCGAACGCAACTACCGATTGAGTCCGATTTTCGTGCTGCAGTAGACATCCATCAAGATACGCTACCATTGAAATTTGGTTAAATTCTGTTGAGTGGTTCAGAAACGGTGAGCAGGGCTAAAAGTATGGGTATAGGCCTAAAAACCGATATCTCCAACTTTTGAAACGTCACGATATGACGTAATCGATTACGTCAGCAAAGCAATTTGGATTCTGATTGGCGGGTTCCTCGTGGGAGCTAACGAAAAACTAACCGTATTTTTGAAAATATTTTCGGGGTAGAGGATTCCAAATCTGAAAAAATTTTTCCGAAATTCGGATTCCTTATGGCCGTATTGCGACTTTGGTGGACTTCTGATCAAAAAACTAACCGTATTTTTGAGAATATTTTCGGGGTAGAGGATTCCGAATCTGAAATAATTTTTCAGAAATTCGAATTCCTTATGCCCATACTGCGGCTTTAGTGGACCTCTGATCAAAAATCTAACCGTATTTTTGAAAATATTTTCGGGATAGAGGATTCCGAATCTGAAATAATTTTTCCGAAATTCGGATTCCGTATGCCAGTAATGCGGCTTTGGTGGGCGTCGGATCGAAAATCTAACCGTATTTTTGAAAATATTTTCAGGGTAGAAGATTCCGAATCTGAAATAATTTTTCCAAAATTGGAATTCTTTATGCCTGTACTCGGCTTTGATACACCTCGTATACCTCAAATCTATGAAATATAATATATTTGCACTTTCTTTTTCAAAACAGACATCTTTTTCTTTCTAAATCGAAAATAAACAACACTCTTTTGTCGTCTGTGCGTCGTTTTCCGGTGTTCCGGAACACCTCGGATCGAAAAACTAACCATATTTTTGAGAATTATTCAAATAGTCGATAAACCGTATTATCGTTTACGGCGAAGAATTATGCACCAGCAACACAAGTAAGTCTTTTGTCGTTTTACGTCATGAGCAGACGAGCTTTCCGTACAAACAAAAATAATGGCGGATGTTTTGAAAAAAAAAAAGAAAAAAAGTTTTATCTCATTTAATTTCGTTTAATTAAATTAAATTATAAATCATAAATAAAAACTCTTTTCTAATACCGGTATAGTGTTGTGATATGTAATTACTTTCGTTGAAATGGCAGTACTTAATACAAATTACATAAAATTTAGTCGGTCACGATAGGGACCGATATGAAACTAAAATTAAATTGATTACGATAAACAGAAATCAATTTGATTGATTCTTTCCAGCCAGCACAAAGCTCTTTCTTTCCTCTCCGAAAATTTCGTTTCATACGAATTTTTCCTGATGGTCGGCGATTTAAAAAATTTTACTCCGACTTTATTTTCCGAACGCACTTTGCAAACGATGCAGAACACCAGAATTAAATATTTGTTTACACCAAAAAAGTAAAATGAATTTGTCGCAAAAACTTGATAATTGTTGTAAAATTTTGATATGTAATTTGCATTAAATACTGCCATTTCAACGAAAGTAATTAATATATCACAACACTATCTTAGAAAAGAGTTTTTTTTATTATTATTTATAATTAAATTAAATTAAATAAAACTTTTTTTTTTTTTTTTCAAAACATCCGCCATTATTTTTGTTTGTACGGAAAGCTCGTCTGCTTATGACGTAAAACGACAAAAGACTTACGTGTCCCAGACAACAAGAACGGTGTATATACCAAATTTACACGGTGTAAATGTGGTGTATTTCCACTGTTCCTTTTCCCAGCTTCGGAAATATTTGTGGAACTTATCTCTAGAAGAAATAAAACGTAATATTTTCTCCTTCCATCCTTTTTTATTTATTTAACGTATTTACAAAAACTATCGTAATATCACTTCTTCCTCCATTTTTATATTCGTCTATTTACACGATATTTACTACCAACTTAAGTTCTTCACATCCTCCCACCAGAAAAAAAAATTTGAAAGTACACAAATAACAAAAAAAAATTATTTAGAAAGCGCAAACCTAAAAGTTTAAAGTTTACAAAAAAATAAAAAGTACGGAAGCTTGGAAGGGTCACCCTTAAAATATAATATTTCCTTTGTTTGTATGCAATACCATTGAGGGCATCCTTTTACTCAGTTCCTTTTTGGCGGTTTATTTGTTTGTTTTTTTATTTTTTTTTTGAATGATTTGAGAGAACTTAGAAATTGTGAAGGAAGCATTTCTTCGGCTAGAAATGGATGTTGAGGATTTAATTAGTGGGTATTTTAATCTTGGTTTTCAGCACCAGGAAATTGTGGATCACTTAAAAAAAGATGGTGTTCAGATTAGCCTGAAAACAGTAAAACGTAAACTGAAAACCTTGAATTTGTGGCGTAGACGAGATTATAGTGACATTCATGAAGTGAGAAACTTTATCTCCCAACAATTAAAAACCAGTGGAAAACTATTAGGATACAGATGGATGTGGTTAAGGTGCCTGCAAAATCAATTGGTTGTTAACAAGAAACTGTTAGGCAAATTATACATTTATTGGACCCAGAGGGTGTCGAAAAGAGAAAAAAAAAAGCGCTTGTCAGAAGGATTTATTATACTGGTGGTACATTTTTTACGGTTCATATCGATGGGTACGACAAATTGTCGCCCTTCGGGATATGTGTGAGTGGGTGTATTGATGGCTTTAGCAGGTATAATTGAACATTGGTATTTATGAATAATTGCAATGAATTTTTTTTAAATGAATAAATATTTACTTCTGTTACAGATATATTTTATGGCTGGAAGCCAATTTTACTAATAAAAATGCAGAAGTCGTAGCAGGATACTTTATCAATACATTCTCTCAATTTGAAGGATGCCCTTTGACTGTACGTTTTGATCTAGGAACGGAAAATGTTCTAATAGAAAGATTACAAAAACTGCTTCGAGAAAATGGGGAGAGAATATCTGAACGACCCCCTTTCTTTTACGGTACCAGCCCGGCTAATCAGAGAATTGAGGCTTGGTGGGGGGTATTGAGGCGTCATAATGCCCAGTACTGGATGAATTTTTTCAAGATTTTACGAGATGTTGAAAATCAATTTAATGGTAGTCATGTAGATAAGGGGCTTGTCCAGTACTGTTTTTTAAATGTTATCCAGGTAGGGATACAGTGACTCTTTAATCAAAAGCATAATGTGTTTGTACTTTGGACACTTTTTTTTTTTATTCCAGAGAGAATTAGAAACTGTGAAGAGGGAATGGAACAGTCATACAATACGAAAAAGCAAAAATTCCGATTCTCCCGGAGGGAAACCAATTAATTTGTTCAGGTCAGTGTTATGATTGTTTTGTTAGATTTTTAAATTCTGAAATTTTGCAATTTTCATATCTTAAAGTGATAATGCTATTCATGCTCTTAATCTGGTTTTGATATGTAAAAAGCAGATAATCATGTACCGGTAATCGATTGTTCTCAGGAGCAAAAATTGAAAAGAAGAAAAACAATTGATGCAGCTCTTTTTTTTTGCCTATTTCAGGTTCCCAGAAAAATATGGGAAAAGCAACCGCTTGATAATGGTAGAAAAAAATTACATAGAGGGACTAAAAACAAGGTGCATGTTCCCGGACTTTCCTTGTGACGAAAACTTATTCAGATGTTGTGAAGATATTTTAAGTTTAAGTAATATACCTTCTCCTCATACTCAAGCCCGTGTTTATGAAGCTTTGGACGCGGACAAAGAAATTGAAGCACTTAAATCATTATATAAGTTTCTCCGATCAATATTTTATGATAATAACTAATGCTATATTTTATAATGACCAAAACTTTTCTATTCAAATGAGTGTATTTTTTGTTTTTTTCTTTTAAAGGCCCTTTTAAATAAACCAGGCATTGTTAAAGGGGAAAAATAAATCTCTCCGTTAAACGGTATTAACTCAGAATTTCCTGATAACCTCCAGATAAACAGAAAATGATACTTGTTCTTCATTATCAAGACTTAATGAATGGACCTTCGAATTCATCCCTCTACATTTGACTCAGAACTAATTTACAGACAGAATTTAACATAGGGTATTAAACATTTAAATGAATTTTTTAGGATAAAAAAATTTTTATATATATTTAATAAAGAAAAACAAAGAAAAATTTAACCGTCGTTTTTTTTTCTTATTATTATAATTTCAACATGAAATCTAAGAATAATTAATATCGATTAACAATGAGCATTTGTTGCACTGATTTGAAAGAAAAGAATCAAAGATTTCAGGACTTTTTGAGGATTAGTAAAATATTTTTTTTGGCAAAAAGGTTACTTTAAAAAGTTTTTTAAAAGTTGCTGTCGTAGCTCTTCTAGTTTTCATATAAATTCTTTTAAAAAATTCTTTCTCTGGACATTTTATTTCTGATCAAGTTTTTCCTGTAACTTTATCCTAGCTAATAAGTCATTATAAACATTTTTTTTTTTCACTTTCAACAGCACTAAAATTATTTTGAGCCACTTAAACGGGCATTGTCTCAATGGTATTAGAGTAAATTTGTGCTGATTCTGCAATGTTATGGGTCGTTTCCACTTGATGGTAGTGATGATCATGGCTCGGCCCAGTTTCAATCGGACTCGGCTCAGAGTAATTCGGCTCCTCTTTCATTTCATTCGGTTCCGGATTCAGAGGCAATTCCGGAAGGCTGGGAGAAGTCGATGAGTTGGTGATGATAAATAAATTTCTGAACTGATTTTGGTATCAAGTACTTTGATAAATATACTAAATTCTCCTAAATATCTCAAATAAAACAATAGTTTTTTACATTTATCCTTCAGAAGCCTGCAATGCGGAGTCCAAAATAACTTTGAATGAAAACAGTTAGAGTGCATAACCTTGTCCGGTGTAAAATTTGCTTTGGAAGTTGACCCTGAAAAAAAAAAAAAAAAGAAATTAATAAAATCTGTTTTTCAATTTGATTTCAAAATATTTGTACGTACCAGTGCAAACGTAAAGTGTGAAGATAAGCGCTAAGCCCTTCAATGAACACTAAGATACTAACAGTCAAGCAAGCCCATGCTTCAAAAACTATCCATAAAAATATCCCCCCAATCCAATCATCTCGGATCAGATTGTTTTTCAAATCTTTACTCCGCAACACTTCAGACAGCTCTAAAACAAGGAAAATTACATTTTATAGGAAAAAGAAAATCAATTTGCAGCAACTTACGGGCTGAGCAAGTGACAAAGCCCAGAGCTGCCAGTACGAAACTGTATGAGAAACAGATCCTAAAACATACTCAACGGTGTGAATTCCTTCATGAAATACCTTTCCGCCTAACCTCAAAGACACCGTATATTTCCCTAAACAAAACAAATCAAAACAAAACGTGTCAGCAATTTCATTTTCAGAGGCACTATCCAGCTAACGCCCCGTTTTTGTACTCCGATGTTTAACTTAAGACAAAAGCTTCCGTGCAAAAAGGGTCTATCTGCAGCCACGAAAATAAGCTCACAGTACATTACGTTTCCGCGGGGGAAAAGCCCCATAAATCATGCAAATTAACGCTTAAAATTATGACATTTATCTCTAATTATTTCAATCAATGCAAATTAACTTATTTTATTTCCTATAAACCATGCAGAAAGGCGAATCTTACCTGATAAAGATAAGCCGTGGCACGATCGCGGCCATACTTTTATTGAACTACCGCGTTTAATGAATTTTCAAATGTTTCAGATTTTTAATTTTTTTATTCCAAAATAAAGAAAGCGTTTTAGCTTTTGATTTTGAAGCAGTAATTTACTAACGCTGAAATTAACGTGCCGAAGAGGTCTTCAGTCATTCCATCTGGTTTTAAAGAAAATATCAAATGGTTTAGAAAACGCGGAAAAGATGGACCCTAACTATGATATGTCTGACTAAACACAAAAATCATTTTTTCAATTTTCAAAAAAGAGTTTTGAAAAAAGAGAAAATTCATAATTGACTAACTGGTTATGTTAATCCCTAAAAGCTCATTCGTCATTTGCACTCGATAGACAATTATTTCATAGTTTTAAAATCAATTCCACTTGGAAAAATTTTGTAGTTTTAACAAGATCACCAAAAATTCTGGAAATTTGGCTCTAGGACGTTTTCAAGTCCGGGCAATTCAATAAAAATACGTTTAAGTATTGGAAAAATGGGTAAATGTGTCCTTTTTTCAGGACATTTGGTTTTTGCAGCGACCAGCCGCAGCCACAGTCACACGGCTGGGAACTTTTAAGTTTCAGCGGGGACCCTCTTAGCTGACGTTGAACAGGCGCACATACACATATATGTGTACGAGCGTTTATAGGACCTTGTAGGGGTCTGAAGGGCCCCAGGAAAAAACTTGAATTAAAAGGCGAAACGCAGCAGCGGCTTACTAAATTCATCTAAAGCTCGGCCTAGTTAAATCCGGACCGAGCCTAATTAAGTTTGGGCCAAGCCGGGGTTCCAATTTTGCCATCCGGACTGGGCCGGCCCCAATTTTACGACCCTGGCAGACCCGTATCGCCGTGTCACTTAAACCCGTCGCCAGGCGGCTCTATTTTTCTTCTCATGGGGAAGACAGGGGGTCCATCACCTTACACACTGAGAAAAAAAACCGCCTTGGTGACGTTCCTATAGCCCCACACGCATAGAGATTTTAAATTTGTAGTATCAACTCTAATTTTTTAAGCTTTGAGGTTTAAAATGTTATGCCTGACACTGCAAATTTAAAATCTTCTTGCAGTTGGGGCTATAGGAACGTCGCGGACGTAACCGAAGGCGGTTTTTTTTCTGAGTGCAATAGGTCGCTTTTTTGTCATGCGACCTAATTTTATTTTCTTTAACCAGGATGTTAAAGGTGTCTAATTGGCAATCAAAAAGCGAATATATTAGTAAAATTAGGAAATTTTTAAGGGATATAAAGCATGCCGTATACATCCGTTATTTATTTATTTATTTATTTAATCATAAAATATTAAACATTCTTGTTACAACATTTTGCATAAGTTCTTCTATCAAAGAAACAGAAAAATCATCATCAAAAAAATACCTAAAATCTCTTTGTAGAAATTTCAGGCCAATTCTCCTTTATTGTAAGGAACAAAAAACATGCTTAAGGCACAAAAAAATATTTTCAGAGATCACACAGAAAAAGTTAACATCTTAACCGCAAATCAGGTTAAAAAAAATTAAGTAAAATAACAATAAAAAAGCTCGTGCTTAAGGCGCAACTGAACTTCTTCAGCAGTATTTTATGCAAGTATTAAGGAAGAATTCGTGTATTAAAAAAACAAAAGTTAAAGTGAAAAAAGAAAGAAATTTATTAAATGTTTTTTTATCAAGACAACTTATTAATTAAAGGAACATTCTTTATAGTATAATTTTTTTTTTTGTGCACTGGACAGCACAATAAACTTTTCTTAAAAATCAAGACTAAAGCATGCAGTACATTTAGTCTACAATATCAATTGTTACTTCCATTTTAGTCAGAGAAAAATATTATAAAATTATAAAAGGCGAATGAATTTCTCAACTTGTTAAAAAAATTTAAATAACGGACGCTAGAAGTCAAGCATTTAACGATGGTTAAGCATTTAATTTAGATATTGTATTTTCCCTTATATAAGCAGCAACTTAAGTACCTGAAAAGTACTATTTCTGTAGTAGCTTTTTGAGATACAAAAAATTGAAATTTCAAAACTAAACCTGAATCTTAATTCATTTTCATAAAAAAATACAAAATAAGAATTAGTTCAAATTTATGACAGTCTTAATTCTTAAAAAAACAGTAATCCTGATATCACAACTTTTTTTTAAGGAACAATTAGAATTTTTTGACTAAACTTATTTCAAAAGTCTCAAATATTTATCGTAATTAAATCTATGAAACAAAATCAGTTTCAAACATAAAAACAATTAGTACAAAAAAAAGTCTTAAAATATTGTTTTTTTAAAAATACTGAAATGGCACGTAAACACATATCAATTAAAAATTGCAATTAAACTGGTAACCGTGAGAGGTTTCAAATCACATAATATTAGTATTCGCACAAAAACATTAATTTAAAAACATTTTAGTAGAAATTTTCTCAAAAACATGATACAAAAAATTAGCTTATCAGCCTTTCAAACAATATTTGTAATAAAAAATAACTTTCTAACCCATTTTTAAAGATACCATTTCTGAAAAAACAGGGGAAATAATTTATTGACTTATTCTATCGGTACAAAATAATATTAGCTTATTAGCCATTTGAAATCGCAACGTCAATATTTCTAACAAAATATTATTCAAATGTTCTCAAAATATTTCTAAAAAACAAATACAAAAAATTAGCTGGTTTAAAAACCACAATTGTCTTAAAAAAAGTACTTTTTAACACATTTTTTTTTTTAAAACTAAAAAAAAGCTAAATATAAAATTTTAATTTAAGTATCCATCAAAGATGATGGAAAAAAGTCACAGCTTTTGCACAAAAATACACAGCTTTTGTTTTATTGATGACAAAAAAATATTTGCCATGCAATAACTAATATCAATTTAGTTGTACAAAAACTTATCAGTCTTGAGATGCAAATAAAAACAAAAAAATCTAAATTATTATTTCTTGTCTAGGAATAAAAATTTAAATCTCCATTAAAAAAACATATCAAAATTATTTAGTTTTTTTTAAACATTAAAACTTAAAATCACAAAAAAGTAAGTAAAAAAGACTAGTAAAAAATTAAGATGAAGTAAAAAATTAAGATGAAGTAAATTTTTTTTTGCCGCTACAAAACGCCTTAAATACCAAATATAAATCGTCTTTCCCCAAATCCTCAAATTGCTCAGGGAATGTGACTTGATTTCCGCAAGTACCAATGCAAATTTTCCCTGAGTTCTCTTCATCCTTGTAGAAGTCGACAATAATTTCCTTACCGAATAAAATCGTAGAGCTTGTGACTTCAAATAAAAAACTCTCTCCGTGCTCTTCGTTGTCCATTAAAAATTGGCACAAGTTCTGATATATTCTGCTACCTGGTTTTGCGCAAATTAGCTTTTTAATGATATTTGGACCAGTAGGGGTTATTTCTAGATACATAAGCATGACTTCCACAGGGGTTAAGTTTTCTCGGACAAACTTTAAACCTTCCCTAAGTGTTAGTATCCAATCATGATTTTGTTTTAAGACATATTCTTCAGCCGTGTGTCTTAGCAACTCTTGGTAATTATCTCTTAACTCTACCATTATTTTCTTTCTTGTCCAGTTAGACAAGTATTTTTCAAAATAGAAGCAAACGGCAAAATTGCCTTTAGCCATCTCCTCCTCCCCTCGCTTGAACATGTCCCTGTCTATTCGAGGAATTATGGAGAGGAAATCTTCTACTAACAAGTCGTTGTCTAAATTTTCGAATAAGGCAAACTGCCAAAGGGTCTGACATATTTTAATCGGTATCACAAAGTACTTTTTATATATGATACCTATCACGTTTGTGACAGATTTCATCATACTTTCATCCGTTTCATCCGTTTTGAAGAGAAGAAACGTATCTCCGAAGCAGAGTTTTTCGTAAAGTCGCTCGAGAAACAAAGCAACCAACTCATGTTTCGTTCCTTCACCAACGCCCAATTCATAAGATCCATCTGGGTTTTGGAATCTAATTAAGGTATTGTCATCAAAAATGTCTCCGTATTTTCCTATCTCTTTCAGAATCTCCTCAAACACATTAGACCGATTAAAAGTTAATATCTGAAAAAAATAAATAAATAAACAAATAAATAAAAACATAAGTTCTCAAAATATAGGCAACATTGTGTAGTTACACTTTTTGAGGTACGCAACCAAAAAAAGCAAGTACAACCTAGGCATTATATAAAAGTTTGAGAAAAATAAATTCAGCTAAAACTCAAAAGAAAAAAAAAAAAAAAAAAAAAAAAAATTGACCTAAAGTTTGTGATTGGAAATTTAACAGAAAAAATTGTTTATTCCTGCGAGAAATTATGGAGTAGAAAATTTCAGACAAAAGAAATGGAGTGTTCATTTTAAAAAAGGCCTATTGAAATTACATATATATAATATTTACCTTTGTAGCAGATGGTTGAGGTGCAGCTATTACAGAATTTGAGCCAAGATCTGAAACAGTAAACAACTTGTATTAGGCAAAGAAATTAAAAGGAGAAAAAAAAAAAAGGAAAACTAAAAAACAAACAAATAAAACGTATTTAGCCCAGTGAGCTAAAGTTTAAATGACTGGTCGACAAGGAAAACTGAGAAAGTTTTTGAAATCTTATTCAAGTATGGAAAAATTATCCCAGGGCCTAATATTTGGCTAAATATTAACTGCCGCTTAAAAAGATGGCATAGTAAAAATAATCTAATCCTCCCTGTCACAGTCCTGTTAAATTTTTCAAAAATTCCTTCCAAAAAAATTTATTGTTGCTAAATTTGGAAGAAATATTTTACTATCCTGGAATTTTTAAGATAAAAAGGAAAAGTGCAGCATTTGAAATCCTAGGCATTATATAAAACTTTGACAAAAATAAATTCAGCTAAAACTCCAAAAAAAGAAAAAAAAAAAAAAAAATGGACTAAGTTTGTGATTGGAAAATTGATGGTTTTTACTGTTATAACAGTAAAAATTGTTTATTCCTGCGAGAAATTATGGAGCAGAAAATTTCAGACAAAAGAATTGGAGTGTTCATTTTAAAAATAGGCCTACTGAAATTTTTTTCATTAATCAATCTGAGTGACTGCCAATTCCGAACTGTTAAACCAAATTTTCATTTCCGAAGCTAGAGCGAAAATTCTGGGAGAAATTCTATCATAGATATACTTTTATTTTCATCAAAACTACAATTTTCACCTCGAAATATAGGTTTTAAAGGTTTTATAGGTTAAGCATTAAAATATAGGCTAAATATAAGTTTTATACGGTTACCGTTATACGGTTTAATACGGTAAATATAAGTTTATTACGGTTTTACACGAGATACCCACGAGGTCAGTAGATAGCCTGATTAGCCTCAAATTTTTTTTCAAACGAACTTCAACACTTCAAGAATTGTCTATCCTTTGACTAATAATAAACAAGGTAATTTTAATAAAAAATAGTGACTTTCCCTGAATAAAGAAGCCAAGATCGTTCGTTTTTGGACAAAAAAAAATAATAACTGCTTTACTGAAGTCAAACATAATTAAAATTTAAAGAATAGTCTAGATGGTTTGAATTTTCAATATTTACCTGGCATTGATGTCTTTAATGTTCGAAATTGGTAAGTTAGAAGAGGAGCTTCCGAAATGAGATCTCTCTGCAGTTCTTCTTCCAATAAAACATCATTGTCTCCGAAGAGCCCTAGGACGACAAACATTCTTCGTGGACCTAGGACGCTTATTTCGTTGTTAAAAAAGAGTCCTTCGGTTTTGTTCAACAACACTGCTGTCGAATGCTGTGTGTCACTATGGCTCATTGTAGTCGAGCGCTGATCTATTAAATGGAAATCGTCTTCTCCAATGCGTTTGTTCATCCATTTCAACATGACTAACTTTTCCTGTTTATGAATTTCCTGTTTAAATAAAATAAAATAAATAAGCAATTAAACAAACAAACCAACAAACAATAAATTAATAGCAATGAGACAAAAACTAAAATTTACCTCAGTTTGCGCCACTTTGGTGCAGGCCAAAAAAAATGTGGGAACGAGCGTTTTTTGGGAATGTGCATACGATCGTTCTTTTAAGACATATTCCACAGTTTCATTATTTGAGGCAGGGAAGCTAACTTTATCCGCGTCTAAAATGTCGGTTTTGAAGTCTCTCAGTTTTCCAATCGAAGAACATTTTTCACCATCTTTTTCATCGTAGAAAAATTTTTTTTCAACTTCTCTTATCATTTTATTTTTATCATCATCACAATTAAACGTAATTTGCTTCATTGTTACTCCATGTACTTCAATGTACTTCTCATCTTCTGAATCTCTTTTCATTAATTTAAATTTAATGGTTATCCCTGGTTTGGAAACCGTTGATTCCGTTTCAGTTTTTTTCTTTCCAGATTTTTCATTTGCAGCTGATTTCTTTCTTTTATTGGAAGGCCCAGATGGAGTTTCAACGAGGCTTCCTGTTCCACTCAGCAGGTTTGGATATCGTAATTTGAGCAGCATCTTATCTTCTGGTTTTAGGTGCAGTTTAGATAACTCTTCAGCATTCTTTTCTTTTAAATGATCCTCCTGACTCTACAAAAAAAAAAAAAAAAAAAGCTTTTAAGCTTTTTACCAAAATTCAATTTTACACTAAAACTAAAAGTCAATAACACTTCTTACATTCTCATCTTGCAATCTTTTTTCTAGATTTGGAAACTTTCTTTTAATACTAGTTCATCTCCCATCCTTAGATTCATTTTTTTAAATCATCATAGCTCATTATACGTAAGTGCTCGCACGTAATCTGCAAAATAAAAATAAAATAGAAATTCCTTTTAAATGAATTATAATGATCAACAGATTCTTCTAAAAAGGAATGATATTATGTATTCAAACGTCATTCGATCAAAATGCCGCCTTTAAGTATTAACGACCAAAAAATATATTCTCCGTAAAAGGAACCTTAATATTTGTTGAAACACCATGCGGTCAAAATGCTGGCTCCAAAAAAAGGAATGCCTCTTTGTTTGTTTCTTACTTATCAACCGATCGTATCGTTCGTATTCTATTACAAAATCGAAATAACTTACGTTTTCGTCCTTTAATTTCTTTTCCCCGGAGGGAGATAATAATGGATTAAATAATTTCTCCATTTTCGCTTTCTGACTCTACATTCGTAGTTTAATGAAGGAAGACCGGATACGGATACACATAAAGCAAAGGAAACTTTTGTCAATGGTATTGCATACAAACAAAGGAAATATTATATTTTTTGGGGTGACCCTTCCAAGCTTCCGTAAAAAAGACTTATAATCTAGAATTCTTAGACTTGCAGCTCGTTCCTGCGTCAAAAAAAAAAAAAATCTTCGTTAACGGTAACGTGCAGGTAACCGTACAGTCCTCCCACCGCGCGTGGTTTGGATTGGAGGGAACTCCGGTTCTGATTCTGGACTAGACTCACCTGAATTAAGACTAGAGTCGGTGTCAAGTAGCTCATCGCTGTCGCTTGTCGGTGGCGACGTATAATCGCTATTGGAGCTTTCATTCATTTCGTTAGAGGAAAGATATGAATTGTCATTTGGACAATTACTTACCTCGACTGTATCGTTTTGAGAAGCTTGATCGTTAGTTACGGTTTGCTCGATATGAATGTCCTTCACGTCGTCTGCTGTGGGCAATTCCAGGACATATAATCGCTGAAAAGGTCGAATTAAAATCTTACCATTTGTTTGTACTTTCGCCACACGGTCCTGTCCGTCCGCACCTGGCATGATTTCTACAACTTTCCCAACTGGCCAACTAAGGCGTTTGACATTATCCGCTGCAATAAGGACGTAGTCTCCCACATGAAGCGTTTTTTTTCGTTTTCGCGCTTGCTCCATCAGAAGTCCAATATACTCGGATTGAAAGCGTTCTTTTATCGCTTGTCGAAGCTGCTGCGCTTTTCGGTAACTCTGTTCGACATGTTCTCTGTCGATCTCATCCAAATCGTCGACAGAGATATCACTGACGTTAGATAAAATCATTAAAGGGGTCAACGGTGTGACCATATCGCCTTCCGCAAGGTATGTGAGGGGCCGATTATTTATAATCCCCTCGCATTCCACAATTAACGTGTGTAATAATTCGTATGACACGCTTGCCTTACCTAAATTTTTTCGTAAAATATCTTTGACTACTGCGATCAAACGTTCGTAAAACCCACCCCACCATGGCGCGCTCGGGGGGTTGAATTTCCACGTAATCTTTTGCGTATTCGAGAATTCGCGAATCGTATCCCAATTCAATTTATCAAATCGATTAGAAGCACCTACGAAGTTTGTGCCATTGTCACTTCGCACTTTACTCATGCGTCCTCTTCGTGCGATGAAGCGGCGGAGTGCTAGAATAAACGAATCTGTATCCATATGTTTCAAAGGTTCCAAATGAACCGCTCGGTACACTGAACACGTGAATATCAAAATCCACACTTTCTTCTGCGCGAAAGTGTATAATGGACCCGCGCAATCGACGCCCACATTCTGGAATGCCTGTGACGCGCGAATTCTGTCGATGGGTAACGGCGCCGGTGGCGGAATCACTGCTTGAGCTGTAAAGCGTTGACATTTAATACAAGTTCTTAAAGCCCTCTTAATGGCGACTCGTGCTTTTAAAATCCAAAATTCTTTCCGTAATATAGTCATTGTCGTTAAAATACTCGCATGTTTATTAATTAAATGCTTGTGCCGAATGAGCATTTGGACAATTTCATGCTCACCTGGTAATACGATTGGATATACAAAATTATCACCTTCGTCTAATAATGTTAACTTCGATTTTACACGGAACAATCCGTTTGTCTCGTCTTCTATTACAGTAAAACGCGCAAGACGTTGTTTGTTGTCCAGTAATGTTTCTCGCTGAATTAAACGAAAGAGAGTGATCTCTGCAGCTTGCAATTCTGTCGGCGTCAAATGACTTAAAGACTGAGCAGTCTTGGCTAAAAAAAATCGCTTGGCATACGCTAGCATGCGTATTGCATCCATATAATTTTCGCATGATTTGAGTTTCTGAATTAAACTATGATCTCGATCTGGAGCACCTCGACGCTGACGAGATCGATCGCGGTGTCCGCGATTTCGGACGGCCATTCAGTTCGAGGGTGGCGTAACCACGCTGGTCCTGTCCACCAACGATTTTCAGCCAGTTTGGTCGCCGGGCAGCCCCGTGTCAATAAGTCGGCGGGGTTTTGTTGACCTGGAACATGTCGCCATTTGTTTGCGCTCTTTGTTAGGTTTAAGATGTCCTTTACGCGATTTTTGACGAATGGTTGGTATTTCTTGTTCTCTCGAATCCAATGCAGCACTACCATAGAATCGGTCCAAAAGGTGACTTCCATGGTTTTAAAAAGATCATTTACCAAAAGAGCATCATACAGCCGTGCCCCCAGGGTAGCTCCCATTAATTCGATTCGTGGAATCGTCAACTCTGTGTCCTTGATTGGAGTAATACGGTTTTTTGCGAAAACCAAATGCAACTTCACTTCCTGTTCATTTTCACTACGTAAAAAAATGCAAGTTCCAAATGCAAGTTTACTTCCATCTACGAATACATGTAAGCTCTGACTTGTGCAATTTTCCAATGACGCCCACCGGTCAAAATGACAATTTCGTAGTTCAGTAATGTCGCTTTGCCATTTAACAAATTCCTTGACTAAATCCGTGGGTAGAGTGTCGTCCCAACCCAACTGTTGAATCCATGTTTGACGATACACGCATTTTGGAGTGACGAGAACAGGTGCTAAAAAACCAATAGGATCATATATAGTCTGAATGATTGACAGAAGACCGCGTTTTGTTAGGCGCACATCATGCAGTAAAGGTGCCCAACGAATTTGACATTGTAACGTATCGCGAACTGTATCCCACGTGAGGCCTAAAACCTTAACTGCGCTGGACCCATCGTCGCGTTCAATATGTTGACCCGTATAAGCCCATTCCCGTAACTCAAATTTCCCTTGTTCCATTACTTCAGTCGCCTGTGTTTTAAAGGGATTTACTTGCTCTGTCGAATCTAAACTCGTAATAAGATTGTCTACATACATGGTTTTACGCAATTCTTTTACTATATCCGGATACTCGTGTTCCTGTCGATCGAACAGGTGCATTAACGTCGCGTTTAACAAAAAAGGAGAACAAGTTAATCCGAAAGGTACCCTCGCATGCTGATAAACCTTAATTTTACCGTATCCCGCGTTTTCCCACCATAAAAATTTTAAATATTTCCTATCATCTGGATTAACTGAAATTTGCAAAAATGCTTTCCGTATATCGGCAACTATTCCAACTTTTTTAAACGAAAAGTTAGCAAAATATTCGGAATGAGACTAGTCATATTCGGCCCTTTTTCGAGGCATTGATTCAAACTAAGATTTCCCGAATCGCGTTCGCTCGCGTTAAAGACTGGACGCACCGGTGTCGTTAAACTGTCCGGGTTATAAACCGGGTAATGAGAAGTGAACCGCCCAGTGCTCGTATCGTTCGCTACCTTTTCAATAATCCCATTCGATTCCCAGTCCTGAAAAATTTTATCGTACTCGGCTAATTTGCCTGATTTAACCAGTTTGTTCGTATAAGATCGTAAGAGTCGTTCCGCACGCCAATAATTGCTTGATAAAACCGTTGTATCCGCTTTAAACGGCAATCTTACTTCGTATCGCCCATCATCTTTTACTTGTACTTCTTTATTAAACCTTTCCATCAAATTCTCGTCCGATTTTTGGCCGAGTTCTTGTTTCGTTATCCCAAAAATTTCCAGATCCCAAAACGTACTTGTCGCGACTAAATTTATGGAACGATCCCCTATAGAACCCCTGACCCTACCAAAAATCGACCACCCAAAAACAGTCTCATGCGCTGTTAGACCGTCCCGTTTTCTACTTTCCCCGGTCAGAATCTCGCTTAATTGATCTACGCCGATCAACATTTCGACCTCATCGGTACCGACATCCAAATCGGTAAGATCAACCCCGATCTCTTGGAATCGGCGGATGATTTTCTCATCGTCAAATTTCGGCACTGGCGGACATATTTGATCCTGGCCTAATAAATATAAGGTGATACTTTCGTGATTCTTCATAACGGCCTGCACTGCATACTCGGTATGCCGCACCGGTGCGGTTTCTATACCGCCGAATAATCCGTGTTCTAGAATGCGCTCCCTGACCGCGGTTAAGCCTAATCGTTTTGCTGTTTTGTTCAAAATGTAAGAATTTGAATTACACGTATCCCCCAAACATCGCAACGAAACTATCTTGTTATTGGATAATTTTAATGGGACTCGCATCGTTTGTAGAATAGTTCTCCTTTGCGGTCGCGCTTGGCCGCCTGACGCAAACAAATTTGTCGATTTTTTGCCTTGATCATCCTTACGGCTACGCTGCTCCTTTTCCTTTCCCATGGAATCGCTATTTTTATCCAAACGTTTAGTGTCATTCTTCTTGACTGTTGGCTTTCCTATTTCGTTGTCATCCGTGGCACTCGGATCCGCTGTCGCTCGTTCACCTACGGACTGCTCAACCTCAGAACAAACTAGAACATAATGTTTACGTTTACATACAGCACAAAAAACTTGTTTATCGCACGAAGTTGAAAGATGTCCAATTGCTAAACATCTAAAACACGCTCTTTTTTTTTTCACAATCTCCCTTCGTTCTGAAACATTTAATTTATTTAATGCATATCTACAATCTTGACTCATATGCGCCTTATCGCAAAAAATGCAACTTAACAAATTATTATTGTTATTCTTAAAATTACTATCTTGAAACTTACCTCGGGAATTCTGCGAAGTGTTGACTAAGGCTCGCCCTGTCTCCGTCGCCGTCGTGTTTGCACTGCGATTGGAAATCGCTGACTGGTGATTTCTTGACCTACCTCCCCTATTTTCCGTTATGGTGGCTTCAGTATCGGCCAACCGATCCAAGAAATCCATTAAAGAAGTTAATAAATCGTCTTCTGGGGTGGTGGGGTCATCCCCCACAGCTGAAAGATTAGCATTTATCGATTTTTCGCGATCACGTTTTTCTTTTTCCCATTCGCGCAAAATTTTCGCAGGCAAAGACCTTTCAATTAACGGGACTAAAATTACCGCGTGTTGATGAGCTGCTAACCCCAAGGATTCTAAATTATTAACACAAGTAGTAAGCTTATCAAAAAAATCAATGACATCTAAATCACCTTGTCGAAATCTTTTAACCACCAAATCAATTAATTCTCGAATATAATAATCGACTAATTTCTCGTCTTTACCGAATCTGCGCTTTAATCCTTGCTTCGCCTTAAGGTAATTTTTCGCACATGTGGGATATCCATCTAATAGCTCCTTAGCTTTCCCGATAGTAGCTTGTTTTAGATACCGTAGCTTCTCTTGGTCCGTTAGATCCTCATCTTCGTCAATTTGTTGGAATTGACTCCAAAAATCAATCCACCGGTCGATTGACCCATCATACGTAGGGATTTCAAATTTCGGTAATTTGGTCCGTATCTTCTTTTTTTTTCGTTTTGGTGTCTCCTCCTCAGGATCCGAATCATCACTGGACGATTCCCCATCGTCGTCTTGCTCGTTTTCCACCGTTGGTCGTTTCTTCTTCGCCCCCGTGTCTTTTGCACTCGCTTTTTGCACGGTAACCGCGTCATTTTTTTTCGCCTTCGCATCCTTTTCGGTTATCTCACAGTCGCGCATAGCCACCCGCGTTTGTAAAAGTAAAAATAATTCCCGATAATGTTCGATGGTTGCATATTCTAGCGCTCGTTGATCCTCTGGAATCGTCGTGTCTTCATCGTAAATCTTGTCGATAGCTTCGTCGAGCTCAATCAGCCGCTTTGCCTTATCCGTGATAATTGACTCGACGAGTTCCTCATCCCGTTTTTTCGACAACATTGTGAGGGCTGCTCGCACTGCACCCCGTTTATTTATTAATTTCTTTAATTCCGCATTTGGTTTGTCACCGTCCGGTTTACTTGCATTTTCCTCCTCGCCGGCCATCGTAACCTAACCTCATCCAAGTGAGGTTAAATGCACCACATGTATTGCTTTTTGTTTCAAAACCACAAAGGGATGCCAAATGTTCCTTTTCCCAGCTTCGGAAATATTTGTGGAACTTATCTCTAGAAGAAATAAAACGTAATATTTTCTCCTTCCATCCTTTTTTATTTATTTAACGTATTTACAAAAACTATCGTAATATCACTTCTTCCTCCATTTTTATATTCGTCTATTTACACGATATTTACTACCAACTTAAGTTCTTCACATCCACCGGATTATACCTGGGTATTTTAAGACATTTTACACCGTATTTATCCCGGAAAGAAAGTATAACAGTAAAAAGAAAAAAAGGTAAAAGTGTTTTTATTAGTAGTAGTCGAGGCACCTGAGCCGAGACTTTTGCTGTTTTGTAAATTAGGGTCCAATTATAATATTTTGGGCTTTATTTTACATGTATTCAGTATATAAAGACTTCACATTTTCGAGACTCTGACTTTAGATTTGGATTTTTCGGATCGATAAACCCCTTGATGCAAAATTTTATTCCTCTAGCCTTATAAATAAACGAGATATCAATTTTTTTTGTACATATCCTGGCTATTCCCGAGGGCTTATATTGTAAAAACTGAAAATCTCGTTCTAAAAATCAGGATTCACTCCGAAAATTCTGATTTTTGTATTTTTATGTTGTATTTAGCCTATATAAGATCATCAAGTTGAGACATTTCGGAATTTAGATTTTGGAAGGAAGATATTAGGAGTGGTGGTTTTTAGCGTACAGTTTGTTTTGTGATTCAATTATATATGCAAACTCAAGTTTATAACAAGTCAAATTGTAACAAAGATTTTGAAGAATTGCTGTTAGTAAATTATATGTAATATATCTATGGTGTCATTTGAGCTCACACAACCACGTGATTTTATGTATTTAGTCAAAAGTGTAAAAATGGTGTAAAAAGTCTTAAAATACCCGGATATTATCGGGTTCAATAAGTGGTGTATTACACCAAACTCACACCCGATATTATCCATATATTATCCGGGTACTTGCTGTTTGGGACGTGTTGCTGGTGCATAACTCTTCGCCGTAAACGATAATACGGTTTATAAAGCACTTTGATCGGTTCACCGATCTCATTTTTTCTAAATCTTATGCTATTCTTCTCTTTTCATTTTCGAATAGAATTTTTGAAAATTGGTTAAAGACAATTCCTTAAGTATTGGACCGATCCATTTCCTCAAGACCTTGCAGTGAATTTTTCTTTTCCGTTGTTGACAATATCGAAACAGACCTGGGCTCATAAAACAAAGAATCCCAATACCGCCCCTGCTGTTCTCGAGTCTTACGACTTAATTTCGTAGTCAGGAGTTCAGAATCTTTGATTATACTACCGCTCGAGTAGCAAGTGTGTCCGGTCATATTCAGATCCGTAATTTACACAGTTTGGGTGATCGCACAATCCTTTATCCCATTTACTGTTCACTTTCCTTATTTATCTTTTTTAATTTCCTATTAGTCACATATTATTTTTTCCCACGATCGTAAACGATACTTTTTGCATTCAGGGGAGGGGGACAATTTTTATTATGATTATTAGTGGTATTGTATACATTTTTACATAAAGGCTCTCGCGGCGGTATATTTGCTTCTCCGCCTATCAGGTGCAGAAAGCTGGCACGAACTGATTCATGAATAAATTGATGGGTTAAATATTTATACGACGGTTAACTACCACATTCATGCGGCCACGAGAAAAAAAAAATAAAGTTGATAATAAAATTTAGATTTATAGTATTGCGAGTACGGAAAATGGAATTGGTATAAAATCTTTGCAGGTGAATTCCGGATGAGGAAAAAGCAAAGTGGGCCACTACTACATTACAAGCTACTATTTAGTTACCAAAAGGTCCGATCCATTATTTGAATAATTTATTTTAAAAAATTTACTAAGATACCGAGCCTAAACATCACCGAAGAAGCAAAAAAGGTAGAGGAGGGGGGGGGGGGCAAAAGCTTAAATATGTCCCTTAATTTGCTCGAGGAATGCATTCTCCGAAAACAGCAATTTATCTCGTATAAAAATCTATTCAGTGATGCGACCTATAACTTCGGCTGAAACCTTTTTTAAAGTCTCCTCTTACTTTTTTAACATAACCTAGGACGGATTTAAAGGCCTGATTCGTTGAAAATGTTTCTCTGTAAGCGAGTGCGCAGATGCGTTGGAAAATTGCGTATTTTCTGCGTTATTCCTATGAACAGCAGATTAGTAGCCGTCAGCAGCAGGGGTGGGGAAGTAAGAAATGCAAACCTCAAGATTTTTATTAATAGTGTACCCTAACATTTAGGGCGAGTCGAAAAAATCGAATTTTGAATTTTAAAATCATAGTAACAGAGTAGGAAGGTTCCGGAATACGGAAATTCGATTTTTTTTCAATTCACCCTTCTTGCTCTCACTTTAGGCCTCTTTTAATGAGCCTGTTAATAACCTATTTGAAACCCTAATTGAGAGTCAGACATAATCGGTTTGCACTTTCGAAAGACCCTTTCGTGGATTATTTTCAGAAAGAGCTTTGAGAAGTGGCTCATGAGTCAAATGTTTCGAAATCCTTCATAGTCTGCCGTTTATGTTCTTAAATATGATTTGAGCTCATCCTTAGGGATCTTTCCGCTCCAGTATACTATATATTATTAAATAACGACTTTGTCACTCAGAATTTTAGAAGTTCCGCAAGGATTCGGTTGGATCATTCCTCAGAGATTGGTATCGTGACAATTCCACGTCTCTATTCAGAGTGGCAGCATTCAGCTGGGACGTAAATGAAAAAGAAAACTGACTGATAATTTTTTTTAATTTTTTTTAAATTTCTATTTTATAGCGGGAACTTTGAAGTTCGAGAAGACGAAACAGAAGAGAGCTAGCTTTTGTTTTTTTATTTTGTATTTTTTGAAGTTTCCTCAGAGAATATATACTAGGTTTGCCATAGCACCCCGATCTAACTTTTGAAATGTTAAATTTTTTTTTTGCGCCGCAATCAAAAAATCGAACTTTGGTTAATGCTAATTCTTAAGGGTGAATGTTGGACTGAAATTTATGTTGCACTTAAAAAGACGGCCAGCGCGTTCCCTCTACTCACATCAATCTTTGATAAAAGAATTTTTTTTTTTTTTTGTAATTCGAGGCTGATTTAGAATTTTACTTCTCATTTCAGAACTGCGACCCCAACGCTCCGTTGATGATGTACATTGCAAAAATGGTACCGACCGCCGACAAGGATCGATTTTATGCCTTCGGGCGTGTTTTCTCCGGGAAGGTTGCCACCGGTCAAAAAGCCAGGATCATGGGTCCCAACTATGTTCCTGGGAAAATGGTAGATTTATATGAGGGAACAACCGAAAAAACTATTTTAATGATGGGTCGTTGCGTAGAGGCTATTAGAGATGTACCCAGCGGTAACATATGCTGTCTCGTAGGTGTAGATCAATTTTTGGTTAAAACCGGAACCATCACCACATTTAAAGATGCACATAACATGAGAATCATGAAATTCAGCGTCTCACCCGGCGTGCGAGTAGCTGTAGAACCGAAGAGCCCTCCGATTTACCGAAATTAGTAAAAGGTTTAAAACGTTTGGCCAAATCGGATGCTATAATGCAATGTATGATTGAAGAATCTGGCGAACGTATTGTGCTTAGTGTCGGAGAACTTGATTTGGAAATTCGTTTGAAAGATTTCGGCGACGACCCCGAAGCTAGGATGTGGACTTTTGGTCCACATCATGCAGAACGAGTTCATGTAGCAGAAAATTGCAAAAGTTGTATTGAGTTAAGGACGCAGGTTGAAGATTTACAAACTGGATTTTCGGAACTCAGAACTAAAGTTGATGAACTCCTAGCCGATCGGTAAGTTTTTTATGTATAACTTTAAATTTCATTTATTTGTGTGGGTTTCTTGTTTTTGTTTGGGTTTAATGCTTGGGGTTAATTGCTTGGGTTTAATGCTTTATGCTTGGGTTAATGCTTGGGGGAAATGGTGTAGGTGATTTGTTAATTGTTTCTTTGTTACATGTTTTTATGTTTAATGTTTCAGTGTTACCCGCCACAAAGGATAATCAGGAGAGAGGCTTCCGAATCCTTTAGAGATAGCGTAGAATGGGGTGAAGTTGAAGGGCCTGAAAAAGTCACCATCAGCCCAATTTTTACAATTATGACTATGCAGCGGAAAAGTAGAGAACATTTTTAGTTCACTTCATTGCATTTAGAGACAATCAGGCGATGCTTAATAGCATTTTTTGGGCCCTTCAACTTCACCCCATTCTACGGTAATAGTACATTGCTGCCCTAGGATGTAAGAGACTTGTTTCACGTCGAAGCACGAGTTCGAAACACCGAGGCGAAGCCGAGGTTGTTCAACGTGCTGAGACGTGAAAAGTCTCTTACATTCTAGTGCAGTAAGGTGCTTTACGTACCGAGAAAAACGAAATGTTCACTTCTCGAGCGGGAGAAAAACAGGCTATTACTACCCGAGGTACGTAAAATTGTTTTACCCCGCCCTGGTGGAATTTTTGGAATGTCATGTATTTATTAAAGGTAAAAAAAGTTATATTTTCACGAAAATAATTTATTTCTTTTTTTTTTTTTTTTCAGGGAAAAAAACCGTAAACCACCGGCTTCGTCGAGTCAAGTTGACTACACGATGTCGCCAATGATAGGCACCATCGAGAACGTTATAGACATTGATAGTTAGATAAGTAATATACATTACTCAGGAATTAAATCGTTTCTTTTCATTGCATGTGAAGCTTTTTTTTCTTCAATTAATTATCAATCCCGTCCTTTTTATGTTCATTTATTGTCAAAAAGACGAAATCATAAATATCTAAACTCTTTTTATTCTTTATTTGGCTTTCGGAGCGTATCCATTGGCCATGGACTAAGTATTTCCCACCACCGGTTCTAGCTTTACTGAAAACTACTTGTACAATGAGGTTAAGATGATTGCATTTGTAGTTTCCAATATCCCCGCTAGAGGGGAGGAGGCTTCATGGTCACCCATCCAGCAGTTATCCGCTCTCAATGCTGCTTAACTTCATTGATCGCGATGATACTGCCTTGAATCGGTCACCACTCCGACCCCTATATCTAAACTCGTGAATATCAGGAATACTAGTGGTCACCCGTCGATAAATCGACGGTAAACAATAGAATTTTTTACATTCAGTTGCATGAATTATTTGTTTTGACCAATATTGCGATTTTGCCGCCAAATTCTTTGAATTTTGAATTTTTCTGGGAATTAAGTGAATTTTATGGAGCCGTCAGTCTAAACCCCAAACTGCGTGATCTGGATATCTTTCTAGAATTTTATCAAATTATACAAACTTTCGAACTCGAACCCGCGGAAGTATTGTTTTGATTTACTGGGCAATAAGCCTAAACTTTTCAATTTTCTTTTGTATTTCCTGAAGCCTGCATTGATGTTAGAAGTAGGAGATAAACGCTCAATGACTCTTTATCCCATCTATAAGTTGGATCCCGGCATGGCCAAAAATTAATATAAAAATATAAATTTTCCGATTTTCCGGGAAAACGGGACTTTTCCGAAACCTGAATTTATTTTTCGGATCTTCTAGTCGAATTACGACGACAGAATCATAGGTCGCTTAATATTTTATCTGACCTAGAAGTAGGTTAATACGCCAGAACAGAGAAAAAGAAATAAAAAATGCGAGGTTTTTCTGATTTCCCGGAAACCTGGGACATTTCCGAAAGCTGTATTTATTCCCTTAATTTTTTTTTCGCGATTTTAGACATCAGAAACACTACACTATTCGCTTTTCATTTTGGGTCATTTATATTTGTTTTTAGACGTTTCTATGTATAAAAATGAAATAGCAAAACTACAATTTTTCCGATTTTCCGTACGGAAAATTTTTTTCTGATACATGAAAGTATTTTTAGTAAATCCAGCCTAAAATTAGCTTCAAAAATGTATTTTTAATCGACCTTCTATCTCATCCAGAGGAACTAAAAATCAATATGAAACGATCGAATCTACAGTCAAGAAAAATTCGTTGAAGTATTCGATGTTTACTATCAGTAATCCGTTGAAACTACTTAAATTAACTTCAGAATGACTATCTTATCCAAAAAGCACCAGCAACTTTTTATCAAAGTTCAAACAACTAAAATTATATTACAAAGCACGCCGCTCTGTTTCACATTTGACATTTCTCATCGCTTTAAGATTTTCGGCAACGTGACGAAAAGATGGCGCCGAGGGATGCAGGGAAATTTTGTTGACTGTCGCTCTATCTACATGAAACGTGTTTTTTTTTTGTTTATTTTGATTTCATCAAAAGTGTTTTATAATAGCTTTTAATCCTCCGCCTATCAAGTAAGTTTTAAAAGCTCTTCATCAATTTTTTTACGTGCTGTAAAAAAGATGTACACCAACAAATTCGACGAAGAAATGTTACTTGCTTCTCCATCCAGCACGTCATCAAACGAAAGAAATTTAAGTCCTCATCCGATATCGAAACAAAACATGCCAAAATACGCTCAGTTGCTGTCTGTCATTGAAGATATGGGAAAAGAGGTCAGAAGTGCCTATGCTGGAAATAAAGCATCTGTGGAGAGATTAAAAAAAGGAATCATCCAAGCAAAATATTTAGTCGGGGAATGTTTAATCGAAGCTGAAAGATCCGCGAGGCAATGACCAACACCTGGACTTTTTTTCTTCTTTTTGTTCAATTTTTTACAAAGTCATGCTTTGGTTGTGAGTTAGTGAGTATTCATTGTGATAATTAGTGCATTGCATATGTATAAAACTTTTTGTACAAACTGAAATTTAGTCGTTTAGGAAACTGTTGCTCTTATCTTTGGTTAAGGGAAAAGCTCAGGTCAATTAAAAATAAAAGCACAAAGCCTAATAATTGTACTTATGTTACTTTCAACTATTCTAGGCTATTATTGATCTCTCCTGATATATATTGTTAAATAATTGTAGCCAAAAATAATTTATTTTTCCGTCCTAAAGTGCATTTATAGACATGACGACTAAAAATTTTACAACATTATATGTTCGAGATACAATTTACAACTCTGACTCAGTTGAATGGTGCCCTGTTGAACCTTATCAGAATATTTTTGCTTGTGGTACTTATCATTTGATTGATGAAAAACGAATTGGAACCATCATATTGTTGCAAATTTTAAAGGACAAGCTTCATGAATGTGATAAAATTGATTCACCAGCTGTACTGGATATGAAATGGTGCCCAAAAAAAGTCCATGAAAATGTTTTACTTGGAATTGCAAATGCTGCCGGAGAAGTCTGCATTTTTAAATTGGAAGACAATACATTAAATTTATTAGAAAAAATTGATTTAAACACTGATAAAGACATTAATTTTTTGACTTTATCACTAGACTGGTCCAAAGATAATTCTGAAAATAAAATATGTGTTAGTGACTCAAAAGGAAATATTTCAATTTTAAAATTAGATTCAAATAATTTAAGAGTCATTAACAATTGGAATGCTCATTCCCTGGAGGCATGGATTGTTTGTTTTGATTCCTTTCGACATGATATCATTTATTCAGGTAATCTATAACTTGTATTTATAAAAATTAAAAAACCGTTGTTATTAATTTTTTTTTTCTTTTAAGGTGGAGACGATGGTAAATTAAGGGTTTGGTCTGCAAAGGATCCAGTTCAAATAGCCGCTTCCACGAAACATTCAGCCGGAGTTACCGCCTTCCATTCAAACATATTCCAAGAAAATCTTTTAGCATCCGGAAGCTACGACGAAAATATTTTTTTATGGGATTCAAGGAATTTCAAAGCTCCAAAATCCACCATCGACGGATGCGGTGGAATTTGGAGACTGAAATGGGAACCGAAAAGCAGATGCAAATATTTATTATCAGCTAGCATTTATGGAGGATTTCAAATTTTCAATGTTGATTCTTGTTCAATAGTAGCAGATTATAGAGAACATGAAAGTTTAGCCTACGGAGCAGACTGGTGTTTTTTATCAAATGAAAATTTAGTCGATTTATTTGATTCAAATAATTTGTCGTTGATATCAACTTGTTCATTTTATGATCATAAGCTTTGTGTTTCAACTTGGGATGAATGTTTATAAAATTTTACGTAAAAAAAAAAAAATTGAAATGATTTCGATATATTATTAGTCAAAAGATAACGATTTAAAAAAAAAAAAAAAGATGTTAACTATATAATTAATTGAAATTTTTATACTTAATTAAATTTGTAATTGTAAATTTTTGTTTTGCTTTACCTTTTTAAATTCCTACATTTGCACTTCACTGAAAATATTCAATTCATCTTCATTGCTGTCCTCGTTAGGGGTATTATCGGTTGTAGTTTCTGTCTCAAAAATGTTTAATTCCGATTTTTCGAGCTCAGTGTAAACAGGATTGGTGTACTCTTCGTGAGTTTTTGTGCTTGATGGCTGATTCAAATCTGGGACAGGGTCCGGTTTCGTTGATTTTGATTCTGAAAATTGAATAAGTTAGCTAAAAAAAAAAAAATTGAAAACTCCGGGAAGAAAGTGAAAATTTTAGACGGTGGAAAATAAAAAAAAAAATAAAAAAATGAATGAAAAAATCATTTAACATTTCCTGCACAAACATGTACCTGGCGAATACATAGGATTATCGAAACTTTTGTTGGATTCATTTAAAGTCTCCGCCGGCGCACTCGCTATCTCCAAATTTTCTTCGGAACTTGTTTCGTGCAGCGTATTTTCAAACCTCGCAAATACAAATTGTCTCCCTGGTATCTTATCCGGCCAATTTTTTTTCGGCAAAATCATGTAAACGTAATATATTGCGAGGAACGAAGCTATCACAGCTAAAAGAGTCCCAATCGAAATGCCGAGAGCTCCGTTGAAAATGTAATTACTCACAGGCAAACCGGAGTATTTGGATGCGAAGTTGGCTTGTAAATGAAATCCTGAAAAAGAAAATCAATAGGTGAATGAAATATTTAACAGCAACCACCAAACAAAAAGAAAAAACCTTTTAATTTCTCCTTGATCAAATTAGTTAAAGATAAAGTTTTCATGGTTTCGTCTGGATTTTCCGCTATGAAAACAATTTGTATATTTCCATCGCTTGTTCGTCCTACGTAAGTAGTTATCCCTTCATCCTGACCGTTATTTTTTAATTCATTATTTATTTTTTTCTTTATAAGATTTATATCTAATCCGTCTTCGGTATTATCTTGGAGTTTTATGATACCGCCACATATCCCACAGCAATGACCGTCAGGGACGATAGGGAACATACATTTTGGCGTTTCGCATTTACTTTCGACGTATTCACAGACCATTTTCTCAAGCATATTTGATGGGGCGTCCATGTATAATCTAAAAAGAAGAAAAAGTTGTTTTATTATTATTTTTTTTTTAAATTGATTCTTTTTTTTTTAACTTTTAAACCTACCCGTCTCTGATTGCATACGAGGATCTAGCACAAAAGCAGTCTTTTTCACGACTACATCCAACATCGTTACGCCAAGGTATAGTTCGGATATCCGTATCCGGATGTTTAAAATACTCGTAGCCCATATCCGTATCTAAAAATTTTGCCCACTCTTCTCCATCATATTCCTGTAATTGATCAAGTTGTAAAATTCTTCTTCATTTAGGACTGTTCATGAATTATGTCATCATATTAGGGAAGAAGGGGAGTTGTCAGCAGGTTACATCTGTGTAAGAAAAGCTTATCTTATTTTAATGGGGATAAAGGAGAAGGGTTCAAAATCAGTGACGAATTATGACGTAATTCAGTGAGCAGCCCCGTTCATACCAGATCATCGAGAGTGATTTTTCCAGCAGGCAATAAAATAGGAGGCAATCGAACTCCAAAACTTTTTCCAGCCGGGAATAAGATATTTTCTCCAGCGCAAGGTATTCGTTCTATATGCGGCACCCATGATGACTCCATATCCGATTTCCAGTTGTCTGGATCCAACCAGTATTTATGATCGTTCCTGATGTACCTGGCAGCTGCATAAAAAATGATTATCAAAAGAGGTACATGTCTTTATTTGTATACTATAACTATACTACTACTTGGTTGCGAAATATTATTTTCCGTTATAAGTTTTAAAGCGTCTGCTGCAGATGGCAGCACTGAAGCCTATCAATTTTTAAAAAATAAAATTATGAGAAGTTATTAATTTTTTCATAGTTTTATTATTAATGAACAAAATTAAATTAAGTCAGAAAATGAATGTTTTGTCAGTATATAATTTCACCACCATTTTTCGGCAGTCACAAATTTCAAAACATAATCATTGACGCCATGTTTGACGCCATATTTGAATGTTCAAAAAACATATTTGACGCCATATTTAATGAACCAAAGATTCAAAGTGGGTTATATTTAAAAAAATACTCACTAGTGATTTCTGAGCATGCCTTTTTATTTGAGAAATTAATGGTCGCATCCATCGGAAAAAGCACAACCCCAAAAGAAGGAAGAAGTAATTGGGTAGTAACAACAAACTGCAATTAAGAAAAATATTTAACGACAGGTTGACCTTAGGTCTTAGAAAAAATACTTTAATGCTTCAGGTTGTATAATGTTAAAACTTGATGAAGCTGTAGGAGGAGTTCACTAGATTTCTAAAGTTTTATTTCGGGGCCGTCCATGAATTACGTTATCATTTGTGAAGGAGGAGGAATGATGACGCCATAATGATACAGATGTCTCAATTTTTGATGACGATGAGGGGATTACAAGTCAGACGTAACTATTGGACAGCCCCTTTCCTGTACTTAAGCTAATAAAAATTAACAAAAAAAAAACACTTACCGGTAAGTCCCAAAACATTGTTATGTCATCATAGACATCTAAATTTATTTTTTGGCATAAATCTGAAGTAGGCAAAGTATTCCAGTTTGAAGGGTTACCGGCATTGCTATTCGGGATCCAAGTTTTCAACCCGATCGAAAAATCAAGTAAAATAATAATTAAAAGAAAAAAAATCATCTTAAACATTCAATTTTGATTCACCAACTGAAAATGAAAATGTAATAGAATACATAGTTATTAAAAGAAGAAAAAAAAAGGCGTTTCATATTAAATTTCATCTTGATAAAATAGAATGGATCATCTCAGGGAATTAAATTATGCATCAAAACTGTGGATAATTCAGTATTTCAAAAATTTTTGAATACTGGTAAAAATCCCAGTGCTGGGGGCTTTGTTATTAAAATAATTAAATTAACAGTTATATTTCTTTTGGCACGAGCTGAGAGCGGACATTCGGGAACAGACTTAGAGTGAAAGAAAAGGAAAAAAAGAATTGACATCTTTGTGAGATACTGAACGAAAATCAAGCAAAACAAAGAATTGGTTTTTACCAAAAATTTTAAAGAAATGTCAGTAAAAAATTCACAGTTAACATCAAAAATCTGCTTAACTTAAACACAACTTATAATCCAAACGGTGACCCGTAGCCTAGTTCATAGCACGCTCATTATCCCGTCACAAGACACAATAAAAAACAAAGAAAAGCGGCTGTAAAGAGGTATTTGAAATACTATATTTCTTGCTTTATATATACTACTGCATACAATGAACAATCATCAGAATTACAAAAGTAAAAATTATGATGATGGAAGGATTTGTGATAGAATTTACCTAATATTTATCTAAAAATGAAATAAAATTTTTAATGTTATTTAAAATTATTATTATTATTATTATTATTTCAATTTTTGATTTTTCTTTAAGCGACATAAGAATATTCATCTTGAGAATTCGGAGTTCTTTCAATATATTGTTTATCAATTAAAGCTTCAATGCATTTTTTTATCATGGATATTGAGGGCTGGAAGGAAGAACCACTTTGCGCTAAGACCTAAAAAAAAGCAAAAAGAAAAATAGTTAAGAAAATGGATATTTCCCTTTCCATTTTTAAAACAAAAATTTTAACAATTACCTCTTGAATGAGTCGATTGTGCTTGAGTAATTTTCTAGATTTCATTATTCTAACGATGGCCGCTTGCAAATATAATTTTCTGTCTTCTTCGACGCTATGCATAGTCGTTTCAACTTCCTGAGGAGTTTCCCTTTGCAAAGCCCCGGAGATTTTCAGTCTTGTTCTTTTATTTGAGTAATCCAAATTTAAATGGTAAACGGTATCTAACGAAGGCTAAAAAGAAAAAGAAAAAAATATGATTATCCGTTTATTTTTTTACATTTCCGCCTTTACCCCATTTTGAACTCAATTCGATATATGGATTGTCGGTAGTCTAGTCTTTAATTTGATATTATACCGAAATATTAGTATCGACTTAATTATTGATAACTAGCGGCACCCGTTATCGCTTAACTTACCTCTGCGCTAGTGTCCTTCAATAACTTAGCATCTATTAAACTCTGAATTTGTTTTTGAAGCTGATCCGCCGGTAACTGAATCGCATCTAAAATATCCTTTCCGGATAATTCGTTTGTTTTCTCGAAGAGTAACAAAATTGCCATTTGAAAGGTTTGCATCGAGATTATGTAAGGCTTTTTCAAATAACTTAACTTAAGGTCGCCTTGACATAAATGATGATACCAAGCTAATCTCCTACCGTTAAAACTAGATTTATAAAATTCTTCGAATATCTGAACGCTTTTCGCTAATTCCTGAGGCAAATTGAAACTGGCGCAACCCTGACCTAAAGGCCAAGCACCAGCCTAAAAAAAAAATTATAGAAATATATATTATTTTTATTTCTTAAAAGAATTTTAATTTTTTTTAATTTCCAAACTTACTTGTAAAACGTTAATTTGAAAGCTAATACCCAGATCTACTTCCGGTCTCTCTTTCAAATAATTTTGAAATTTGAGATTGAGATCCGCACTAAGAGATATATCCGTGTACATCCTATGAAGTTTGTTTGTAAATTCGTAGCCGCAAGCTTGTTTTAATCTATTGATCATCCCTTCCTCCGCGTCCATACTTTGACTCTGCTGGTGGATCAACCGTCTGGCCAACATTTTCGAATAAAATTTTTGATAAACGTCTTTATCGTCGATGTATTTGAATATTGTGATCGATTTCGTGAGCTTGTCATCTATTTCGGTGTCGCTAAGACCTTTGGATGATTTTTTTAGTAATGTATCACAGTATTTCGCAAGCTGCAAAACAAACAAAAAAAAAAAAAACAGATAATTTGATAGCCAGACAGCGACAGATTCAAGCAATTTAGGCGAACACTGAACTTTTAGGCTTTTTACAGAACCCGAGATGCTAGGAGGGGCTCAAAGTTTTTCAAAGTAGGCTTTAAATTTTTTTTTATAAAATAAAAAATTGAAGACTACAATAGAAACGAAAAACTTTTTTCCAATCATTATGAAAAAAAAAATTTTGAAAAATAAAAATTAAACTAAAGCTCTGAATTTTTTTCAGGACCGCTATGTTCCCTGGCATTGCATTCCTTTACCTCAAGAAAACGTTAAGCCACGTGACATTTCCTTTTATCGAACAAACTGTCATTTCCCCAACCCAAAGACGACATGCAACGCATTCCCTCGATAATTTTTTTCTTTTCCCTTCAATAAACCCAATCTTTTATTTTTTAAACGTACCCATTCCGGACTTCGGCAAGGAGCTTTGGGATTGACTCTGTGATTGATGACCTGAGCGCAAGCTTTGTCCAACGCCCCAATTAACATCTGATCGTTGCAAAATACTTCTTCAATTAACTCTTTGTACTTTTTATGAACGTGAAGCATGTTTTCGACGAACTGAATATGAACGCTGTCCCCTTGTAAATTTTGAATGGCGTTAAGGCCTTCGTTTTTAACGTGCTGAAGAAATTGATCGACGAGGAAAGGCAAGCCGTTCGCAACGGATTTTAACAGGGAGTAAATATTTTTAAGATCCTGTTTTCTTTCTTCCCGAACCATGGTGACGCTCTCCGAATGCAGCACGTTCAAATGATCTGATACGAAATGCTTTTCGCAGTTGGCTTTAACTTTAGCGAAGGAACTGAAATAAAAAAATTAATTAATTAATTAAATCAGAAAAATTTTAAAAAGAAACAAAAAAAAAAGAAAAAAAAATTTATCAAAGTCAAAAAACACTAACGTGCAGTGGACGAACTTCCTCACTCTAACGGCTTCTTCGTTTAATTTCTGCTGAACTTTTTCTAAATATTGAGATATTGTACATTCCTGGAGTAATTTCGCTGCTTCCCTTTTGTAAAATTCCCCTGTTGCTTTCAAAAACGGACTTTCGAAAATGTCTTCGTAATACTAAAATTCAAGAAAATAAACAAATAAAATAATTTTCTTACAAAAATATGAAAAGTTGTTTATCTTGTTTCTTTACCTGATACACTTCCATCCCGCCGTTTTTCCTATCCTGTTGACACTGAACTTGTACAAAACTTTGAATAATAACTCGAATAATCTCTGGATTCATATTTGGTTTTCCTTTCCTATCCTCCTCGATTCCATCTAACAACAATCTCACTAATTCACTCCTCAAAGGCTCAATCATGTTATCTTTCCATATCTGCAAACCCAACTCCTCTATTTCCATTAATTCAGTTGGATCAGGTGTAAAAGAGCCATAAGTTATCTCTGCCTCTGATAATTTCTGTCTCTTAATGTGCTGCTGGTTTAAATATCTGTAAATAATCACACAGAAGTATTGTATATTGATCAGTTTGAAACCAAATTTTGTAAATGTTGTTTCTTTAAACTTACAAATATAATCGATGCAAATAAATTATTCCCTGACTGTATTCCTTCCATGCAGTGTAATAAGCCTTGAGTAGCCCAATGTTTTCTTGATTTCCTTGAGCTTTAACTGTTTCGTGTAATTGCTTTACATGATTATCTAGGAAGTTTTTGGTTTCTTGGTATAATTTATCGGCTAAAGGCTCAGGATGTGCAACACATAATGAGTAAACATCACTGAAAAAAAAAAAGGAAGATGTAGAGAAATTTTGAAATACAACATTAGCATGAAAAATTATACAAACCTAAACCTATCGTTCCATGTTGCCCTTGGAACATAAGCTAACGTTATCACTCCTTTAACAGTTTCTTGAAGAACTGACCATGTTTGAGTAAAATTAACTTTTTTCGGTTTTAAGCTCATTTTTTTTTTTTTTTTGTTGTCCTTTTTTAAAATTTTTATTGCTCACTCATGGGCAGTTACAAAAAGAAATGGTTTTACAAACTAAGAGTTTTACCTGAAACAAAACAAAAGAAAAAAAATGGGTCAAAAATTTAAGTTTTGGGGTCAATCAATGATGATTCAAAAATTTTTTTTTCAAACTAGGCCATGACAATAAAATAAATTTTGATTTTTTTTTCTTGTGTGTGTATGATTCAGAATTTATTATTCTTTTTCCTGTCTTTAAAAATAGGATATGTTGCAATATACTCAAACAAAATAACTCTCTCATCGAAAAATACTTAGCCACAAATTAATCCTAAACCATTTTTTTCACAGCAGTAAAAATATAAACAAATAAGGTAACAGACTTCCTTCAAATGTCAACTTGTAAATTTGCATAAACTTAGTATCAATTTTTGCAAGCTCAGTTACTAGACATAACTATTTTAGGTAAAACAACATTACTGTCAATGTCAAAAACAACTCTCATCTCCTTGATTAGTTTTCCAAATGAAAATTAAAAAAATTGCTTCTGAAATACTAATGATTCAGCAAAAATAACAAATTCATTATCAGCTATCCTGAGTTCATCAGAAAGACTATCAAAATTATTTTTTTCACCTGAAAATTTCTTGGAAGTCACATTTGCTCCATTTTCCACTTGACTCTCATCATCCTCGCAGAAAATGGCACTACCATGACTAAGTAAAAATAAACAAGTGAAAGACATTATACTGACATTGGCTAATTGTCTATGAAAAATTGGCAAGCTTTTCCCCCCTAGAAACGAAATTAAAATAAAAAAACGATAGATTTGAAGTAGATGATAGAAAAAAAATGGCGGATAATATTACAGTAAAAAAAAAACAATATACAATTCTTGATTTCCGCTCAAAGACCCACCGAAAAACAGCTTAGGATATGCACAAATTGATATAATAATAACGATTTACGTTCATCAATCTTACCAGTAATTTTTAAAGAAATGAAATGACTGTAAATATACATGAGGTATACATCCGCAGTCAGTAGGCAATTTGCCGTGAATCAGTGTTACCAAAACACGACTTTCACGCTTCGAGCGCTCCTGACGGTGAAAGCGGAAGCTACAAACAGAGGTTTTTTTTCACCGCGAGAAGAGGTCGTTGAGCTCAAAGTTAAATTAGAAAAAAGTTACGATCTCAGATCTATGATTTCAAATTAAAATTCATTTATCAACCGGCAAATGTATAAAAAAAATTAGGTATGCTGTTCATAATCATGACACGAAAAATAAGTCAAAAATTATATCTTCCAAAAGTTCCAATGTGTACTGTAGGGTACTGGAACCAGTAATGGATCAGTTAGTTCGATTCCTTTTTTCTAAAATTAATATTTACCGTAATTTTTGGGCCAGAAGCCCCGTTTTTGATTTTAACCGAAAGATTAAAAGTTAAATTTTACTTATGAGCTTAAGATTCGTCTTAAATCCACATATTATTCGTAAAAATAATTTATATTTCAGAATATTTACGATATGTTTTTATTCTTCAGTAATGGATCAATCCGAAAATCGAACAGCGTTCCATAGTTTGAATTTTTTGTTTTTACTTTGCCATTTTAAAAATTTGTTTAATTTGTTTGTTTTTGTTTAATTTGACGATTAAAATTATTTTTTTCGCGACAAAAAATCTTTTCTGGCGTTTATTAAACTATTTTTCTGTGATTACCGGGTCAGTTTTGATAATGCGGTTCCTAAATAGTGAAGTAAAAAAGTGAAATTTTTGTTTGTAAACAAATAGCCTCGCCATTTTCTCGTTATTTGAACTGAAACTACGGTAATTTTTTTTAATCTGTTATATCAAAATAAAGTCGAAAATCTTTTTTTGAGGTTAGTTTCGGCTTTTAATAAATTTAAATGAATTTATTCTTGTGCGATATCGTTTTGTTTTTGCATTTTTCGATTAATTTCAGTTTAAAAAATTCTGATCCATTACTGCAGAATGTCGCTTTTCGGGACTCTATTGTGGATCAGGTCTTTTTTTTGGAAAAATTATAAATTACGACGAGAAAATACATATAAAATCAATTGATTTATTATTCATTAAGCGAAGAAATAAAAACTTTCTGGTGTACATTGTGTATAAGCGTAGAAAAAAAAAGTTAAAAAAACCGTGGAAATAATGGCCGCTTAACTATTTCGCTGCGATTTCCGACCCATACGTTTCAAATTCATTTTTATCGTCGTTAATAAATAAAAATGCTGCTAATTAATAGTAATTCTTTTAGGTAAGAATATTTGGAAGTAATTAAGAATATTTTCGATTCCCCAATCATCTCTTGTTTAAGGAAAATAAAAAATAAAACTGAACTGATCCATTACTGATGCCTGATCCATTACTGGTGCCACTACCCTATAACGATATAGAAATTGATGAATGAATGAGGCAAAATTACTTACTTTTTACAATATTGAAAAACTTCTATGTAATAGTATTTTAATGAGCGCTACCTAACATTTGATTCAGAAATTCGTTCCTTAAGCTCTGGTGGCGCGCAAAGAATGGATCTTAAAAAATCTCTTTTAAGATGATCTTTTTCCTCTGTCAAATCTAGTATTCTCAACAAATCATTAGACACTTCTTCCTCATCTTTATTTTCTCTCATTGCATCTGCTATTTCTTCTACTTCTAATAAAATTGCATAGAGCAACCGTCTATTATGCAATATTTCATAGCCAGCAACAAAATAATTATACAACTGTAAACGTATTTAGTCCTGATTTTAAAAAACTAATAAATCTTTCAGATTCAGAAGATTTTTCAAATTTAATATTTACAGCACACCATACTCTATCTGCATTTTCTATGTTTAGAAAAGTATCTAACTCATCATCACCCAAGTGTTCATCAGAATTTGCTTTTGCCATATAAGCTATCACCATTTGTGATACGTAAAAATTAATTTTTACGTATCACAAATGGTGATAGCTTATGTCCATATATGGACATTTAACATGGACGTCATCATTCTGAAGAACCCCCCCTCCCCCCAAAATGATGACGTCATATTTGAACGACCCCTTGGTAGGAAAACTCCAGTGAGAAGAATTTTAATTCTTTTCCCTCTGTGGATTTCAATGATGCCTTCATCATCCCTTCTCATCTCCGCAAATGTGCGATTGAATGCCTTCAAGTTCTGGACAAGGATCTGATAAACCAAATTCTCATGTCCAGTGGTAGGAGGGTCGGAGTGGTGACGTGTCCATGTAGCGGTTTGGCTATCAATGAAGTTAAGCAACATTGATGCGGACCAGCTTCTGGATGGGTGACCGCAGCGGCACTCTTCCCCTCTGGCGGGGATGGCGGGAAATTACAAATGCAGTCATCTTAACCTCACTGTACGAGTTGGTTGTCGCATGCCAGAAAAGAAAAAGTCCCTGACCTGCGCAAGCAGTTAACAGAATACAAATAGACCTGTGCCAGCAGTTAGTGGAACACAGAAAAAGACCTGCGTAAGCAGTTAATCGAATATAATAAATAAAAAAAAAGAAAAAGTAGAAATTTATCAGTTCTTTCGTAAAAATCTGTGACTGTAATTTCACTTAACTTTGTGTCCGTTTTTAGTAAGGCTTTGCCAGGAATACCATTCTTACAAGTATACTTCACTTGCAAAAATGCTTCTTCTTCCATTTTTCAATAAAGGACAACGTTTATTCACGTTTTACGACATTATATCTTATGGAGCCTCTGAAGGGCCACTCCAAAAAACCGCAAAAAACAAAAATCTTTCCACAACCTTTGGCAGCCATCTTTTTCTGCTTTGCCATTGGTGCCACTACACTTGCGCACTTGTGAAAAGCGACGCATGCGCAGTTTAGTTTGTTTAAGCGGGCAATTCAAATTCGGGTTCCATCCTTCCATTTATCTGAACGAATTTCGAAGCTTGAATTTTTGATCATGAAATGCCTGACTCAAGTTCAGATTTATTTCAAAGCAGTGGATGACATCAGATTAATGATAACTCCAAAAAAAGGGAGCCTGTAGCCAGAACGAAGAGCCAGGGGGTCAGTTGGGCTTGTTAAGGGGGGCAATAAGCCTTAATTCCCTATACCTGTCATGTTTAGCTAGTTTACTCCAGGGGGGGGGGGCGCCGAGTCAGCCATGAGATTAGATTGGGCCTCCCTTGGCTACGGGCTCTCAAAAAAGTTGAATTTACCTACGATTATTTTGGCGCAATTTTTCAAAAGAGGAAAAATGATTCCGCTTTAACTTTTTTTTTTTTTTAAATTGGAATTTTTTGTCAAGCAACAAAATGTTTGATTTTAAAACCAAAATAGTTGTATCCACCTGTTGGCTCGGTTTTTTTTCCTTCTGATTCAATTTAAAAATTGCAGATGAATTTGATCAATGAATGAATGAAAGATTTTAATAGTTCCTTTATAAAAAGAATCGTATTGTAAGGGAAGGAAAAGGGTCTGCGAAATCTAATTACGCTCTATATGAACAAGGGGGTGATGTTATACGGCGGAAACGTTAAAAGATATCCTTTTTAAAAGGAATCTCTTTATCAAAAACCATCTTTTAGATTTGAAATCAAACGAAATTTTGAAAGAAGGGTATAAGAGAAGTACGCGAAATCTGTAATTTTTATGTGTGGTCCAATTTTGATTGGAACTTGGTTCCAAAATGGTCCAATTTTCATTGTGCAATACTTGTTGTAGGGAAGGGTAGCATTTTTGGTTTTTTTTGTGCCCAGCGGTGTAACAATGTTTTTTGACAAGTGGGGGGTCAAGCTGTGTCTGCGGGGCACAAAAATGTTTTACTAGGGGTGAAAATTCCTATAGCTCCCATGTTAATTATTCTGCAAATTTGGAGGGGAAAATTTGATCCAGGGGGACAATGACCCCCCCCCCAACCCCCCATGTTGTTACACCCCTATCTGTGGCAAAATACTACTCCGAGAGTAATATTTTAGGAGTGTGCAGGAGCTTTTTCGAATAGTTTTAGGGCCTGTAAACACTTGCAGAAACAATATGACTTCAGTACTAGATTGCAGAGGATTTGGAGCCAGTCAAGTTAGGGGGGAGAAGTGGGTCGCTGATAATCTTATTTTTCTAACAAGGGGGTAAAGGGCCAAAAATACAAAAATTAGGCGTTGGTTACATTGCACAAAAATTTTTGTTCGAAGCGTTTCAAAAATTTTTTCGCAAGGAAAGTGTTTACAGTTTTCAAACATGTTCGATGATGTTCGAAGTGTTTGATGATGTTTGACGTTATTTTTCGGGTTGTATTATATTTTTACGTAGGAAAAAAATGACTTAAATTGATATGGGTACTCGGCCAATGATATATTATCCCCCCAATCACGTAAAAAATATAATAAAACCCGAAAAATAACGTCAAACATCATCAAACATTTCGAACATCATCCAACATGTTTGAAAACTGTAAACACTTTCCTTGCGAAAAAATTTTTGAAACTCCTCGAACAAAAATTTTCGAGTAATGTAAGGCGTTGGCCTTATGCTTAAATAAGTTTATTGAATGGCCCTATGGGAATGTTCAAGTGTTACGTAAGATTTTTTGGGGGGGGGGGGGTTGAAATTCACCAAATTCATACTTACGAAATACTTGAATGGCCCCAATCTATGAAGTTTGGAATCTAACCCTAAAAAAACCAATCACCTTTAAAAAGTGAGAATAGCAATGATGGTTGCGGAGTAGTAAATCTTTGTCGCGGTGTCGCATACAAAAAAGAATATTAATGGAATGATGACATCATCATTTACACGGGGTCGTCCACGTATTACGTAATGTCTGGAGGGGGGAAGGCGATGGAGGTCGAAGGAAGTGTTACGCATTGTTACGGACGGGTGGGGGGGATTGGGCCATGTGTTACGTAATTTTAATAATAAAGTACTCCCATTCTATTTCCTTTTTTTAGAAAAAAATTTTCAGTTATTCTTAACATTAATAAATTAACATAAATTTTCGGTTAAAAACATTCAGTTATTCTTCAAAATAAAAAATATAAAAAATTATTATTTATCATGAAATTGAAAATTTTTTTGACTTCTAAAACGTTGACCCCCGAGTGATATATATTTTTTTTTGTTACTTTGAATAATATTTTCAGAAGGGGGGGGGGGGTTAGAACCAGTGTTACGTAATAACGAAGGGGGGGGGGGTTACAGGTTGCGTTACGGGTGTGTTACAAGAGGGAGACGGGGTCAAAAAGTTGCCTATTTTGCGTTACCTAAAACATGTACGACCCCCACTGAGTAAAATCAAAGGCTTAATTTCAGTAAAAAAGCTTGGGGCGACAAGGCCATAAGCTAAGTATTGGTTCCTAGGCTAAGTATTGGCTAAGTATTAACTTATGAAATATGATTTTCAGCTCATTTGCCAAATTATCTTATGCGAGCCCACCCCCGCCCGGATACAATCCAGGAAATAGCAAAATTTTGATATTAAAATATAAAAATCATTAAAATTTTACCATTCGAAAAAGGGGGGCGGTGGGGCTAATGATGATAATTGATGATTAGGGCTGGTAGGGGATAGAAAATGTCGAAAACAATTATGACGCAATATTTGAACCACCCAGTGGCGTCATTTGGGGATCTTGAAGAAGGCACTTGCCTCCCACTCCCAGGTTCTTTTGGCCCAAAGGATTTTTTGCTCTCATAAGATAAGTATAGGAATCATATCATTTGCCCCCCCCCCCCCTCAAGCTGGGGCATGCCTGTCCGTACCAAGACACCTTTGCCTTCCCCAAAAAAAAATCTGAAATGACGACTCCAAAAGAGCAAAAGAGGTCATTTAAATTTTTTGACCACTTTTGACCCCCTCTCAGTAGCAGCTGACGTACTATATGAATGGCCCCTTAAGGGGAAAAAAATTTTTTTTTGAATTGTTAATGGGAAATTTGAAATCTGAAACGGTTACTACCTTACGCAGCATCACGTATGACTCATCTTATCAATCGAAATCAAAACTTTAAAAAAAAAAAGACTGATAATAAAATTGCAGATGATAAAATAGCGCCCAACGCTCGAAATAAGTTTTAAACAATAGAAGATGACTTAAAAAGTAGAAATGGTGGAATAAACGCGGTATGACAAACTGTTTTTCACGGTTGATGATCGCATGATTTAGAGATATTATCAATTCATTTCAATTTTTTTTTTTCAGGCTTATTTTTATCAACGGGAATAAAATTCATAAAAATTTTATTCCTCTTGTTACGAAAATGAACGTCAGATCATCCGTTTTAACATTGACGTGAGAAAATTTTCTTTCGGGAGGGAAAGTGGCGCGCAGACTCGAGGAAAATGAAATGTAATTGGAAAAGCAGAATTGACTGTAGAGGGTGAAATGACTCGATTTTCATTCCATTTTTTTTATTTTTTTAAAAATCTAAAACGATGAATTAATCGGAACATCGTGGTGTACGTAGTTTATTGTTTTCCTTTAAAAAGACAATATCGAATTAGGTGAAAAGTAATAAATGGATAACAGATGAAATGGATACCGTAAAGGGTGAGTAAAAGAAAATTCTCTCTTGCTCCGAAGAAAAATCAACAAGCCAGTATAGCATGCTCTTTTTAATGATTTTGTTTCACATTTTTGTGATGGTACGGAAAAAAAAAAGAAGATAAAAACCTTCCCCCAAAGCCGAAATCGTTTCTTTCTAAAAATTTTATTATTTCCCTGATTGATATGGGTTCGAAAACAATGAGGTTAAATTCTCCGGAATCATTTTCCTCTTTTTTTTAATAAAGCACAAGAATCAATCATTTTGTTAAATGACTTGAAATAATGCTAGGAATAGTAAAAAAAAAAAAGAATCGGATTTTCACTTTCGATAATGAAAATTTTCACGTTATTTCGGGGGAAAAAGAAAAAAAAATTCGAATCGATTTCATATGCGTTTTGCTAGATTGTAGATACGTCGGCGATGATGTACCGGCTGCTATTAATAATGCTAATGCACAACTGATTTTATAAAAACTATTTTCGTAAAAATTTAAACGGTATCGCACAATAAATATACGTTTTTCGCTCTAAATGCCATGTAACTCTTAAATATAAATCTCCCGCCCCCGACCCCCTATTTTTGCCGGGGGTTCTAAAATGTCAAAACAATTCAGAAATTCTCCTTTCCGTCCACTATAACAATACAGTGAATGCTTCAATGGGTTATAATTAGCTCTATGACTTTTGCTCGAGAAAGAAACTTTCTTTTCATCAAAGTCCGCCTCTCCGCCGGTTTCGCTTTTATCGTTATCTGGAGCTTTGTCCTTGTTTGGAAAATAATTAGTTTCATGTTCTATCTCTCGAGTTTTCTATATATTTTATAATTATCAAACTTTTGAGATCGAATAAAATGGAACTTATAGACAGTTCTTTGGCAGCCCCGTAGCCAGGGTCGCAAGTCAGGAGGGTCAAACGGCCACACTAAAGGGGGTTTTAGACTTTTTTCCTTCATAAGGGCATTATTAAAACTGCTAATTCCAGCTTGCTAATTCCTGCTAATGAACTTGCTAATTCCTGCTAATTCCATCTTCTGCTATTCCCTATCCCCTGATCTCCTACCAAAACTGCTAATCCCAGGGGGGGGGGGGCAAATGAAGACAAGAGGTAGCCAGGGAGGCTACAGGGATGTTCTTTTGCTCTTTCGTTTCAGCCCCATAGCAAGATCAAAAATTATGAGAAGAGAGGGGAGGGGGGCACCTGAAGACCTAGGGGCAAGACTGGACTGACGGCTAGATTATAGGAGCATTCCAAATTGTTCCACTCCATTGTTGAAATATAAATATTTTTTTGAAATATTTTTAAAATATTTTGCAAATATTATTTTTCTTAATGAAAATTTCAAGTCGTTTGTCTAGGAGCCTATATTTCATAAATTCGGCACTCTACCGAAAGAGGAGAGGAGTCCCATTTTTTAGAAAACTATTTGCCGCTTTAATGTGCTCCGTACCCTTGTTTCGAACCCCTCCCCCCCCCCCCAATTTCCAATTTTTTGCTTACATAAGAATCTACACGTTATTTGCCCCCTAAAGTGGCTACATAATACTTCAATGGTTTCGTCGACAAACATTTAAAAATCGAATTTACGTAATAATTATTTGGACCGTTGGACCTCCCCTCCCCCCTTATTACGTAATAATACTGGAACGGGGGGGGGGGGCTTGGAAAATATTTGCAATCTTTTACACTCGGAGGGCGAAATAGTGCACGATAAAATGTCTTTTTAATATGAGGACAATGACCACCCTTTGCCCGTAGCCAGGGGGAAAAGCTTGAGCCCCCCTGTATTTCCCTACCTTCCATGTTATAAGGCGTCATTTGGAGCCCCCCTTGGAATATCTTGTGCTCCCCTTTGCTTTTTAGGCTGGCTACGGGCATGGGACAATTAATGGGAGAAAAGGGGGAAAGGGCATTTTCCCCCAAAAAAATATTTTTCTTTTCGCCCTCTCCAATATTTTTAGTCTCTCACAAGCCACTCACACGTTAACACAGTCTTCTCTCATCCCCCCTTCAACAAAAATTTTAATTAAAGTACTACTTAAATATTCCAGGAAAAATAATTCTCTATTGTCTTCAGGAAGGAAGATCTTCCCCTGGCTCGGTCCACCTTTTGGTTATTGGGCTAATTCATTTTTACTCGAATAACTTGCCGTTTAGAGGCTATATACACATGCACTTGCATTCGCTATAATTCCTGAAATAGTCCGATTCCGGGCCCATAACCTATTTGAAAAAAATCAGGCGAATTCGACGATCCTTATAGGATGATGGACCGTCCCCAACGACCCTTAAATGTTTAAATGGATTAAATTCCCAGAAAAAAAAAATCCATGTAATCATTTGGATCAAATTTCATTATGTTATTTCATTTCGTTTCGTTGCTGTTCAACGACATTTTTTTAACTCGATGCGAAAAATCGTAATTAAGTTTTTAAAAAGCTTTTCCTCGGAAAAACAAAAACGACAAATTCCCGGAAAAGCTTTAAAGTTCAAGGGCCTCCTACATACAAAAGAGACAACATATGTTGTTTCAAATCAATTTCAATCCAAAGCCGAGGGATTTTACGGGATACGTGTGCTTAGGACATTTGATGAATTAATACGAGAAAAGAACATTTAACTACGAAAATTAAAAATCGATTATTGGGGGCCTATGATCTCAAAATACGTCATCATTAAAGGGATGAGAAGGGGGTCTACGAAATACCAACCAGCGGCAAAAGAGGGTTCAGCTTCCCTGTGAGAAAAGGTTGCAGCCTCCTCGTAAATGTTTTTTGCCTAATGTAAATCCCCTATCCTTTATGGTAAAAAGAGGCGTTTGGAGCCCCCGTTAAATATCATTCCGCCCCTCTTGGCCTTCTGCGCTGGCTACGGGTCCGCAAAATATTGACGCAAAGGGTTGTTTCAAAGTATTACATACCAATTTTTGGACGTAGGACTACGTCGTAGGGCGCGCTCCATCGAGCTTGTAGCCAAGGGGAGCCAGGAGCGTTACCCCTGGTCTCACTTGGTGCCCCCCCCCTGGACTAAATTGGCTAAACATGAAAGGTATAGGGAATGTAGACCTACTGTCCCCCTTAACAAGCCCAACTGCCCCCTTAGCTCTTCGTTCTGGCTACGGGCCCGCTAAAAGTTCCCTAACCCCCTCCCCCTAAACTGCTTACGTAATACTTATACAAGCGCTGACGACTATCTTTAGCTTATAGAACTAAACGTTTAGCTTACGGACCAACTCAACTCATTCAGGGAGTCGGAGGTGCAAAGGGGCCCCAACAAAAATGGATTTTTTAAATATTTTCCACCCCTTTGCTGTTAATTCTTACTCCGATTTCTATGTCCGAAATATCGCGCATGACTATTATTGATTCTGCGTTTTTATAGCAATTCACGTTTAGCATATGAACGGTAAATTTTACTTATGACACTGATAATCGCATTCAAAGTTTATTCCGATAACGGTTCCGGTTTTACTATTCAAATGCAGCATTATTACAAATTTCACCAAAATTTCTTTTCACTTCGCTGCCGGTGATGACGCACGATATATTTCGGCTTTTGAATAGTATAATATTTTCTCGACAGCATTGTTTAATACAGAATATATTATTGATTGACGCTTCCTAGCGATTAAATCAGATTTCGTTGCCTCGTGTCGTTCGTTTACAAAAGCAACGGATCAAAAATTAATTTCATTTGAAAAGATTACGTTTTTAATAATAAAAAAAAAAAGGGTAAATATAAATAGCTGAAAAAATCTAAACTTCCATGTTTTCGTATCGCGGCGGTCTCCTTGAAATCTTAACAAAAAAAAAAAACTTTATTTGTACAAAATTACGATTCCATTCAGCTTTTATTTTGTTCCACAGCAATCTTAAGGTTTCTGTTTTTCTGTTTCCAGAGCTTGCTTTTTATGACATTACATTTTTCTTTCCGCGTGAGATCATCTGTCCAATTTCTATGTCATCTAGAACTGTGACATATAATTCGAAAAAAAAAAAGTATAAGTTAATCACAAAAATCGGATAAAATTTTTTTTAATCTGATAAGGACACTTGTTGAGATAAAATTGAAAGTTTCAAAACGAGACGTCTCAAAAACACAATTGACAAAAATCGGATTGCTCCCTTTTACCATATAAATCTTATCAAAATACAGGATGCTCAGAAAGTCGGGAAAAATTCTGACATACTAAAATTAACACTGGGAGAACGAAAAAAAAATATTATTTGGGTTTTAAGTTCAGTTCCCCGATTTAGGCACCTAGGGAACCGGCGCTACCGAAAAACTTAAAAATAGTAATGTTTCGCCAGGAGTTGCACAAAAGAATTGCATAAAAACGTTTGCGAATATGCAATTCCAACATTTAGTCAGCAAGAAATTTATAATTCCTGACCCCTTGTCAGCAAAAGTCAAAACCACATGTACTGTACTCCTGTTCAAAAACCACCTTCAAAAATCACTTTATCGTCAGATTTAGGAAAACCAGAATTTAGGATTTAGGAGCCGAAATATCCCATTCCCCAATTTCGTCCCTGGAAATTAAAATTAAAAAAAATGGACTAGAGTTTTTATGTATCTTGTGTTTTGCAAGTTTGAACAAGTTTGAACAAGTTTGAACTAGTTTCAACAAGTTGGAACATGTCTTGGGCAAGCTACAAACGAAATTTTCGATAAAATGCATACATCAGATTTGCGCAAAACCACCTTTATTGTCAGCAAAGGTCAAAAGCCCCCACCTGCACCCCCCTTCAAAAATTAACTCAAGTTTCATTCGTAATAAAAAACATGTTTCCACACTGTAAAAAATATTATGTAAATATGTTCTAAGAGGTCCACATAAATTTTTTATGTTGTTTCTCCCATAAGGCAAACATAAAACAAAAACAACATAAAAATTATGTGGACCTGCTTATGTTGATTTATGTTGATTTTGACATAAAATTTTTTACTGTGCAGGGTTGCTGTTTAAAACATTTTTTAATAAAAAACAGTTTAAAACGTTTTATATTATTTTCCCATGTTTTAAAACGTTTTAAAACATGTTTTAAAACACGTTCAAAATGTTTTAAATTCGTTTCTATTTTTATTCAAATTTTTAAAACGGTGTTTTTTATTCAAATGTTTTAAAACGTTTTAAAACACCGTGTTTTAAACCAATTTGTTTTAAAACAATCATCCCTGCGATTAAGCAACCATTATGAATATGAGTGGCTCATACAATTTATGGTATGGTCCATACCATAGATTGTATAAAATGAGTCGTGCGCGACAAATTGCAGGCTCGGGCCTCTAAAAATGCATTTTAAAACGTATTTTATTCACTTAATAAAATACGGTGTTTAAAACAGTGTTTTAAAACGGTGTTTTTTATTCAAATGTTTTAAAACACCGTGTTTTAAACCAATTTGTTTTAAAACAATCATCCCTGCATGTTTCATACCAACTACAACAAGGGACCCTTATCTGAATTCGAGACAGCGCTTCCAAACCTCTCCATCGGCTCGGCTTGGCAACCCCGCTGTCTCCCGTTCAGAAAAGTGCCCCTTGCTGCCCTTGGTATAAAAAATACTATTTCTTAGGAACTCCAACTTAAACTTAACCGAGCCAAATCAAAAACAGAAGAAAAATTTTTTGTATTCGATTTCCAGCAAAGAAAAAAAAAAAAAAAGAGTTGGTTACAGAAACCAAAAAAGAAAGGTACTCTAAACGAATTCGGTCATTCTATACTAAGTTTTACAAACTTCTTCAAAGCAACGACATAAGATCCAATCAATCTCAGTCTTGGTTTCCGTCTCAAGGGGTGCAACAAACATCACTAAAGCACTTTGTGACACCAAAGTCTTCCGTCTCAATTTCCTTACGATCCTTTATAGTCCCCCCCCCCCCCTTGCGTTTACTTAAGACATGCTTACGTAAATTAATCTTTAGGTATATTTTACGGGCTAACGAGAGCATCCCCCAACGACCCAGCAAAAGGAGAAAATATTTTTAGGCCAAGATTTTATATCATTATGCCTTATTAAGGGAAACGTTACTGAAGAAGCATTAATTGTACATTATCGCAGAAGCGAAGTCCAACCTGTCAGTTTCATTGAAATCGTGTTGTCATTTTTTATCGGTGAATAATCCTCGATGATAGGACATGGAGATAGAGAGCAAGAAGCAACAAAAAAAAAAAGTTTGCCGCGTTTGCATAAGCGATACAGCATTTCCATTATTTTGATGGTCGCAGTGGCAATGCACTATGGAATCTTCTGCTTTTTATTTTTTTTAAATTCTGAATTATAAAACATTTTGACGTAGGACTACGTCTTGGGGCTCGGTCCTGGGGAAATCTGTCTGTCCGGGTGTCGATTTGTTCGCACCAAAAATTTTTTAAACTTTTTTTAAAAATTTTCTCTGTTAAAATTTACAAGAAATTTAGTGTTAAAATTATATTTGAAAATTAGACGACAAGAACGAAAGCATATGGACTTAATAATTTTCTTGTAAATTTTCTTGTAAATAATTTCTTGTAAATTTTTAAAAGTTAAATTTTAAATAATATTTTGACTATCTTTTTTTAACTTTTGCAGGCATCGAACCGTTTTAGGCATAAGAATTAGGGACTTTATAGGGACCTAAATTGGGAAAATTAGGGGTCTTTTAGGGGGGACAATTTTCGAACTTTTTATTTAGGTCCAGGCTTGATTTGACCCCCTTACCCACGCAGTTTTGATCCACTTTGACCCTCACGAAAAATAGATTTTAAACAAAAATAAGCAAGGCCGAAGGCCGAGCAAAAAATTTTAGAAATTTTGAGAAAAGATGGATTATTTCTTGAAATTTTAGCATCATTTTCTGATTTAATAAAATAATCCAGGCATAAAAATCAAGGCAGTTAATCAAATCGTAATCATAATCGTAAATAGCGATTAATCGAATATTTCTGACTCCAAAAAAACCAAAACTGAAATCAATCGAAAAAGAAGAGAAATCATTGAACATCCGTAACTGAAATTAGAGGTTAAGAAACGGAATTGAAATCAAAATCATAACCGAAATTGAATTCGAAATAAAAAAATTGAAAATCGAAATTGAAATAAGAATTTGCTAAAAACCGTAATTAAAAATAATTGTTTTAAATACTTTTAATACAAATCATAATCAAAAACAACTGTAAAAAAATAATAATAAGAAGAAAACAATTTAAAAATTCTAGGAGTGCGAGGTCTCAAATTTGATCTCAAGTAAAATTGGTCTTTGTACTGGGCTTTTAGTTCAGTCAAGTTTTATTTCATTGGCAATTTCTATTTTCATATATTTTTACGCCTTTTTTTGAAGTTTTATTTCGGGCCGACAAGTCATTTACTGCCAATTGTGAATTTTTTATTTTCCTAAATTTTTTATTCTGAATTAAAAAGAATTAAACAATTTGAATTTTTTTCCCATTTTTTCCCTAAGGTGTGCTTCTTCTGGTACTGGCTGTAAACAAGGGATAATTTTCTCAAAATTTAGAACAAAGAATGGAAAAGAAAACAAAATTATAACTAAAAATCGTAATCGTAATCATAATCGTAATTGAAATTAACAAAAGAGTCAGTGGAAATGGTAACTGAAACTAAAATTAAATTTTTAACGCAACCGAAAAACTGAAATCAAGATCGAAAATTTACAAACTGAAAAGCCAATAAACGTATACGAAATCAAAATCGAATCAATAAACGTAACGAAAATCTGATATGAAAAACCGAAATTAATCGTATATTGAGCAAAGTTAATAATTAAAATCAAAATCGAAATCAGCTGTCAAGATTTTGAGTTCAGTAACCATAATCAAAATGAAAATTCTTATTTAAAAAAAAATCATAACTGAAATTAATCAAAATTCAAGCGAATTTCGATTAGCAGCCCTGCCCCTAACCCATGCTTTTCTCTGAAAAATTAAGAAAACTGAAAGCTCTTCCAGATTCACATGCTGTTCTGATGTGGCTAGTTTTGGTCCGCCTGAGGAATTAATCCTCATACTCTCTGATTTTCGAGAGCGTTCCCCTATCCGCCACCTGGGGAGGCGCCCGATGGGGGACTAGCCAAAAACCCCACACGGGTTGGTGGGACAACCCTGGCCCCAGCCACCGAAAAAGATGCCATCCTCCCAAAGGCACAAAGTCACCCACCTCGTACGGGTCGACATAAAAATGACGTCCTTTTCATATCGATCCGCACGAGATGGGTGCCGTATGACGTAAGGAGGATTTTATCCCTCTAGATGGCTGACTTTAAACTAATTTAAAACTACCCTAAAAACTAACTTAACTTAAATCTAGACTTAAAACTACTTAAAATACTTAACTTATTTATACTAGTTACTAAGCTTAGCTTAAACTTAAATTAAGGTTATACAAATGTACAATGTACGGCATTGGACATTCATACAATTTACAATATTAGATATTAGAGACAAGATTGTCTGTACTTTTCGACAATCTTTTGCGCGAAAAATGAACTCGATTCTGTTTTTTTTTTTATGTCGTTTAACCGCTTTAAAAAAATGTGCTAATCGACAGCTTTTAAAAATTACAGGCTGTCTTTTAAAATCCCGTTTTTTTATTATTATTATTTTTTTTTTTTTTATTAATAAAAAGATGTGAGGGAGAAATAGAAATAAGAAAAAGATGAAAAGGTAAAAACTCCATAACCCAATACCGAGTATAAAACACCTATGCCCATGCCCATGCCCATGACCATATCCATTACCATACCATGCCTGTACCAAACTTAAACCTCCTTGATGAAGCTTTTGGACTGCGTTGGCGGCTGCGACGACTCCTCTGGCTGCGACGATTCCTTGGCTGCTCCTGTAAAAACAACAACAAAAAAAAAAGACAATTAAAAAAGGGGGGGGCTTGGAGACCCTCACAATGGAGTTTATCTCCCGCGGTATGATTGTAATAAAAAAATTAATTATTTTAAACTGTAATGTTATATTATTTATTACTATTTTTTTTTAAATTAATATTTTGAGATTATAAAAAAAAAAAAACAAATGCAAAAAAATTTCGGACTTCCAGGCGTAAAAGGTTAAGACCTTCCGCATTGGACCGGCCGTCAGGGGAACCATGCCATTAGAGCGAGCCGGGAGCCTATCGGCTTTAACTGTGCATATATGTACAGCTAAGGCTTGCGGTGCGCCAATACCTCGGACACCCAGTCATCCGAAATGAAACCCTGGAGACTCTCACTATGGAGCTTATCTCCCGCGTAATCCATGATCGAATCGAATAGAATACACAGCCTAATAAAACTCTGCAGCTCCAAGAGAGGGGCTGACTCCTAACTTAACGTTTCGGGGGAACTTAACACTAAACACTTAAAACTAATACCACAAGGCCAGTCGCTGGGTCGATACCTAGGCCTTCTACGATGGGAGACTAACCTCCAGGTTTATCTCCAAGCCGGGCCGAAAATAATTATTTAAAAAAAAATAAAATAAAGCCCGCACTAAAAATATTTATAATAAAAAAAAAATAAAAAAATTACGATGCGACTCCTCCGAGAGTCAAAACCCGAATGACTCTAGGAACCTGAATCAAGATGGCGCTTGGATACGCCATGCGCAGACAGGCACGCCCTCTGTAATCCAATATGGCGCCTCAACATTTTAACTGTAAATATCTGTGAATCCAAAACTTTTATTTATTTATTTATTTATTATTATTTATTTACATATTTATTTAGTTCGAAAGGCCCTTCTGTCGTTAAGTACAAATCTTGTTTTTTAAAAAAAAGTTGTAATAACTTTCTTGAATACTTCTGCGATTCGCCGCTAGAGTGCTCTTTTGTTAAGTCTTCGGCTAAACGCACACTTAATTTATTTTGATATTTTCGTGTTTATGCATTATTCGGCTGTTTAAATTCAATAAACGTCGATTTTACGTATTTTATTACAAAAAACGCGTCATTTTTAAAAAATGGTTTTTCTAAAGGAAAATGTGGTTTGAAAAAAAAAAGTTATAATTTCAGGTTTTTCAACTTTTTTTTTAAAAAACAAGATTTGTACTTAACGACAGAAGGGCCTTTCGAACTAAATAAATATGTAATAAATAATAAAAATAATAAATAAATAAATAAATAAATAAATAAATAAATAAGTTTTGGATTCACAGATATTTACAGTTAAAATGTTTGAGGCGCCATATTGGATTACAGAGGGCGTGCCTGTCTGCGCATGACGTATCCAAGCGCCATCTTGATTCAGGTTCCTAGCGTCATTCGGGTTTTGACTCTCGGAGGAGTCGCATCGTAATTTTTTTATTTTTTTTTTTATTATAAATATTTTTAGTGCGGGCTTTATTTTTTTTTTTTTAAATAATTATTTTCGGCCCGCTTGGATAAACCTGGAGGTTTAGTCCCCATCGTAGAAGGCCTAGGTATCGACCCAGCGACTGGCCTTGTGGTATTAGTTTTAAGTGTTCAGTGTTAAGTTCCCCCGAAACGTTAAGTTAGGAGTCAGCCCCTCTCTTGGAGCTGCAGAGTTTTATTAGGCTGTGTATTCTATTCGATTCGATCATGGATTACGCGGGAGATAAGCTCCATAGTGAGAGTCTCCAGGGTTTCATTTGGGATGACTGGGTGTCCGAGGTTATTGGCGCACCGCAAGCCTTAGCTGTACATATATGCACAGTTAAAGCCGATAGGCTCCCGGCTCGCTCTAATGGCATGGTTCCCCTGACGGCCGGTCCAATGCGGAAGGTCTTAACCTTTTACGCCTGGAAGTCCGAAATTTTTTTGCATTTGTTTTTTTTTTTTTTTATAATCTCAAAATATTAATTTAAAAAAAAATAGTAATAATAATAATAACATTACAGTTTAAAATAATTAATTTTTTTATTACAATCATACCGCGGGAGATAAACTCCATTGTGAGGGTCTCCAAGCCCCCCCCTTTTTTAATTGTCTTTTTTTTTTGTTGTTGTTTTTACAGGAGCAGCCAAGGAATCGTCGCAGCCAGAGGAGTCGTCGCAGCCGCCAACGCAGTCCAAAAGCTTCATCAAGGAGGTTTAAGTTTGGTACAGGCATGGTATGGTAATGGATATGGTCATGGGCATGGGCATGGGCATAGGTGTTTTATACTCGGTATTGGGTTATGGAGTTTTTACCTTTTCATCTTTTTCTTATTTCTATTTCTCCCTCACATCTTTTTATTAATAAAAAAAAAAAAAAAAAATAATAATAAAATAAAACGGGATTTTAAAAGACAGCCTGTAATTTTTAAAAGCTGTCGATTAGCACATTTTTTTAAAGCGGTTAAACGACATAAAAAAAAAAAACAGAATCGAGTTCATTTTTCGCGCAAAAGATTGTCGAAAAGTACAGACAATCTTGTCTCTAATATCTAATATTGTAAATTATATGAATGTCCAATGCCGTACATTGTACATTTGTATAACCTTAATTTAAGTTTAAGCTAAGCTTAGTAACTAGTATAAATAAGTTAAGTATTTTAAGTAGTTTTAAGTCTAGATTTAAGTTAAGTTAGTTTTTAGGGTAGTTTTAAATTAGTTTTAAGTCAGCCATCTAGAGGGATAAAATCCTCCTTACGTCATACGGCACCCATCTTGTGCGGATCGATATGAAAAGGACGTCATTTTTATGTCGACCCGTACGAGGTGGGTGACTTTGTGCCGTTGGGAGGATGGCATCTTTTTCGGTGGCTGGGGACAGGGTTGTCCCACCAACCCGTGTGGGGTTTTTGGCTAGTCCCCCATCGGGCGCCTCCCCAGGTGGCGGATAGGGGAACGCTCTCGAAAATCAGAGAGTATGAGGATTAATTCCTCAGGCGGACCAAAACTAGCCACATCAGAACAGCATGTAAATCTGGAAGAGCTTTCAGTTTTCTTAATTTTTCAGAGAAAAGCATGGGTTAGGGGCCCTAACCAAGGCTGTTAATCATATCATAATCATAATCATAAATAGCGATTAATCGAATATTTCTGACTCCAAAAAAACAAAAACTGAAACCAATCAAAAAAGAAGAGAAATCATTGAATATCCGTAACTGAAATTAGAGGTTAAGAAACGGAATTGAAATCAAAATCATAACCGAAATTGAATTCGAAATAAAAAAATCGAAAATCGAAATTGAAATAAGAATTTGCTAAAAACCGTAATTAAAAATAATTTTTTTAAATACTTTTAATAAAAATCATAATCAAAAACAACTGTAAAAAAAATAATAGACCGAAAATAATTTAAAAATTCTAGGAGTGCGAGGTCTCAAATTTGATCTCAAGTAAAATTGATCTTTGTACTGGGCTTTTAGTTCAGTCAAGTTTTATTTCATTGGCAATTTCTATTTTCATATATTTTTACGCCTTTTTTTGAAGTTTTATTTCGGGCCGACAAATCATTTACTGCCAGTTGTGAATTTTTTATTTTCCTAAATTTTGTATTCTGAATTAAAAAGAATTAAACAATTTGAATTTATTTCCCATTTTTTCCCTATGGTGTGCTTCTTCTGGTACTGGCTGTAAACAAGGGATAATTTTCTCATAATTTAGAACAAAGAATGGAAAAGAAAACAAAAAATTATAACTAAAAATCGTAATCATAATCGTAATTGAAATTAACAAAAGAGTCAGTGGAAATGGTAACTGAAACTAAAATTAAATTTTTAATGCAACCGAAAAACTGAAATCAAGATCGAAAATTTACAAACTGAAAAGCCAATAAATTTTCAAGAAACTTAACTTTTGCAAGAAACTTGAAGATGCTAAAGCAAGGACTTAAAAACTTATTTAAATTTTATTCAACTTTTTTTTTTTAATTTTCGCCGTTTTATTAAATACCTTTTTTTTAAAAAAATCTTGACTAATTTGTTTCAACTTTTGACCTTTTTTTATCAAAAATTTTAAGTTTTTTTCGTGCCAGGAAAAAAAATTATATTTTAATCAAAAAATTCGAATTTTTTGACCAAAACTAAGCAAAAAAAAAGCTATAAAATTTTTAAATCGTTTCATTTAGTAATATTAGGACAGTACCCCAAAGACGTAGTCCTACGTAGGGATGTGCTCTCATATCCCAGTATGATTTTTTAATATTAAATACAGAAAATGCTAAATTTTTCCCGTTTTACATCCCATCATTTTTCTTCAGGTTAAACCGGAAAAAGGTAAAAAAAAAAAAAAAAAAACTCCTCAACAATTTCGATTCCGCAGACAATAAAAAAATTTTCATCGTTATCCCCTCATTAAAAAACACAATTTCCCGAAACTTTTAACAAAAGTTTGACAGACATGCGGCTGAAATAAAAAAAAAAATGTTTACAAATGTCGCAAGGGAAAATAAAATTTCCCCAATTATAATTTCAATCGATGGAAAAAATAAAAGGTAAATTCCCATCGTCAGGTATACGTTACCGGGTAAAATTTATTTTCGTACAAATAAGTACCGAAAGCTATATAAGTGAATTATTTTTCATTTTATAAAAAGGATGGAATTTTATTATTACGAATTTATTCCGCGGGAGGATTCAAATGAAGAAATTCCAAGGGAAAGATGCGTAACTGAATATAAATGAACGTAAAAAAAAAAAAATAAAAAATAACGCCGTTTCAACTTGACCCAGGAAGCATTTCTTTTACAAAAAAAAAGACGAAAATCGCGACGATTTTTCCTCTTTGTAAATTTCTGTCACGACAGAAAAAAAAAAATCTTTTTCTATTCCGAACGCAGTTACTGCATAAATAAAAAATGTTATCCGCATTCGATATTACGTTTTGTCGTCAACTCCGCCCGAAAATCTCGAGGACTAAAAAAACAGGGGGGGAGTGGAAAATCAATTCCTTGTTTTTCGGCCGTTCCTGTTGTTAACGGTGATGATTTAAGGAAACAGCAAAACTTTGTTTAAAAAAAAAAAAAAAAAAAAAGTGGAAAATGACGGATGGTAATACAATCCCTGAGTTTTTTTCGATATTCATCCGATACGCGTCCAGGTGCTTTATTCTCAGGAGAAAAAGACAGATTTGGAATAAAAAAAAAAAAAAAAAAAAAAAGCAATCCAAACAACGTTTCAAGGGAAATGCGAAAAGGGAGCACAAAAAAAAAAAACTTTTTATATCAGAGAGAGAGAAAGGGGGTAAAAAAAAAAAGGCGTTATCAACAGCGGTGAAATTCTAAAATAAAGAGGCTTTAATTGATTTCGAAGCGTTAAAATTTTTAACTTTAACTACTTTTCGATTTATCGTATAATTAGCATGAGAATAAAACGAATGAAAAGTTTCTTTCTAGCTAATTTCCATATTAAGAGAAAATCTGGATCGGATTTATATTTGAAATTTATATCTTATGGATTTTAATGAAATAATCCGGGGGTGATTATAATTTTTCTATTTTCTCCCCCCCCCCCCCCCCTCCTCCCCAAGAAGTTTAAGAGTTCGAAAAAAAAAATGTCGGATGGGGTTGGATTTGAAAGCGCTCCTATCGGCGAAGTACCACAACTCTTAAATCTCATCGAAAAATATGACGCACTGCAGCGTATATGTGAAAACTATTTTCAAAGTATGCCTACGGCCCTGCATGTTAGCATTAAAATACGTCAGCCACGGATGATAAAGTTTACACATTAAAAAAAAGTGTGTTTTCTCACCTAAGGGAAAATGGGAATTCGCGGATATTAATTTTACTGATCAATGATAAACAGAACTTGAGCCTTATCTCCTCTAATTATAATTTATCGTGATGTCCGGGCTCAAAGCAGGGAATGATTTACGCATTTTGAGCTTCAGAATTGAAATATCGATATATGTCAGAAGTTGTGACAGACAGGCCCGTAGCCGACCCGAGATGAAAGGCCATTTTCAAGTAAGAAATAAGAATCATTTAAGCAATTTTTGACCACCTCCCCTCTCAAAAGTATTTTTGATTACATGAAAAAATCTCATGTTTTAAAATATTTTTTAAAATATTTTTTAATGTTTTAAAAATATTTCTATAGTAGGCAGGTCAACTGAGCTATGTCCATCCCAATCGTGCATGGACATATACTCTTTTGAACCGCTGCATGAACCGGTTAAGAGCTGCAACGGTTCAAAAGAGTATATCTCCATGCACGATTGTGATGGACATAGCTTAGTTGACCTGCCTAGTACAGATTTTTTAAAATATTTTTCAATGCTTTAAAATAATATTTTAAAATATTTTTAATGTTTTAAAAATAATTTTTAAATATTTTTCAACGGTGCAAATTCACTATGGAATGTTGAACCAACATGTTGTATATACTTGTTGTACCAAATTGTTCGACCAACATTTTACACTAATTTTGGCGTAGGAGTAAATTCTGCAATAGTCTATTCCTTCGCTTGTCAAACATGTTGGTACAACAAGTTGGACAAACATGTTATACCAACTTGTTGGAATGTTGGACGTTTTTGACGATTGCAGAATATTGCAGAATTTACTCCTACGGCAAAATTTGTGTAAAATGTTGGTCCAATAAGTTGGTAAAACATGTTGGTCCAACATTTCAGAGTGAATTTTCACCCTTTACACCTAGGATAGAAATTCACTATGGACTGTTGGACCGACATGTTGGTACCACAAGTTGGACAAACATGTTGGACAAACATGTTATACTAACTTGTTGTTCCAACATGTTTGACAAACGAACAAATCGACTATTGCAGAATTTAATCCTAGGGTGCAAATTCACTATGGAATGTTGGACCAACATGTTGGAACAACAAGGGAATGTCAAAGGGAATGCTGTACTTGTTTACCAACATGTTGGTCCAATATTCCATAGTGAATTTGCACTTCAATGTTTCAAAAATATTTTTTTGAAATGTTTTTCAATGTTTTAAAAATATTTTTTAAATGTTTTTCAATGTTTTAATAATATTATGCAAATATTTTATGAAACAAGATAAAAATGTTTTAAAAATGTTGACAAAGATTTAAAAAATATTTCTATCTTTTTTTGTTGCAAAAAATATTTGCATAGTATTTATAAAATATTAAAAAATATTAATAGGATTTCATTGCTTACTGGGATCCTTGAGTTTTTTTTGTCTGGGTACTTATGTTAACATTTTAACATTTCCGTTTATTTTCCTTCATGATTTAATATACATCTGCGACACTGATTAGCTTGCTAAATACAATTATACCATTCCTGTTATTTCCTTCACTGCAAATTTTTATGACCAGATCTTTCCTTAATGATATAGGCTCCGAGCGACTTTTTTTTTATAAATATACCCTTAAATATACCTGTTTACCTTAGGGAACGTTCAAGTATTACGTAAGACTTTTTTCCGGGTTTTTGGACCCCCTCCCCCCCGGTTGTAAGACATTTCGCAATACTTAGCTTATGGCGAAGAAGGTAGATGCGGACCCCCCCCCCCCCCTCTAAAAATCTTACGTAATACTTGAACGTTCCCTTTAAGCGTATATATTTCCATCACGCAATTAGTTCGCGGAAAATATTGCTTTTTTATAAGCTAAACATGATTTTAATGGTGGCGCTGCAATCAAAGTCGCTCGGAGCCTATACAACGTAGGATTCCTGTACATCAGACCTAAGCAAAACTCAAAATCGTTTCATAATTTATTTATTTATTTATTTTTTTTTCAGGAAAATATTTAACTGCCGCTTCCGAGATTTCGTCAGCCAATACACAAATGCTTTCTATCCAACGGTGAACGGACAACTCAAATATTATGAGCAAAAACAAAAAGAAAAAACATGTTTAAAACGAGAATCGGTAACGGCTTGTTCCGAAAGCAGTTGGTCAAGTCCAGGCTCAACAAAGAAAGGGCGAACCTAAGCTTTTTCTTTGTGGTCATGTTCTTTGCCGTTTTTGGGATCATCGTTCTCACTGAAGTACTTTTAATCGACGAAAAAGGACGGGGGCAGGGAGTTCAAATTAGGAAAGGGTTCGGAAGCAATTTAAGATACGGCGAACGTTCGGATTATGAAGATCAGGTAAAATTCACTTTAATACAAGCAACGAGGGGGAAAAAAAGCTATTGGTTTCGTTTTTGCACTTTCCACCTACTCGAAAAATGTCATGCAGACTAAAGCTTACGTTTTTTTTTTTTTTTTCTGACTTTTAGCAAAGTGAAGATTATTTTATATATCACGACAGACATTTTGACGTAAATCTAGCTGCTTTCTTAAGAGGCGAAACACCAGCTCAAAGAAATAAAAAATTGATAAATGGAAAACCCGAAGAAGGTTTTGGAAATGTCGAAGCGAGACTGCCAACTTTAGGAGTTAATCAAACAGCAAAAGACGGGGAATGGCAAACCGTTCTGGGAACGAGGTAAGTTAAGAAAAGAAAATTTGGCCGAATTTGTTCCCTACGAAACAGGCATGATTTGAAATGAGGTGAATGCGATTGCCTCAAAATAATATCAAACTTCGATATTTCATTGAACGCGGGATCGTCCATAAATTATGTAAACATTATTTTTTGCTAATTGTTGACTCCCTCCCCCTATTGATAACCAAAAATAGGTTATATAGGTTATATTTTTTATATTTGCGCCCTTCAGTAATCAAATTTTTTTTAATTTCAGATCAAAATTTTATGTGTTTTCCGCTTTCTACGACAAGCGAAAAGGTCGAAGTATACGAATTATTGGTGCTACCAAAACAAGAGGGCCTGATCGAGTTTGGTGTAGATTTTGGTATCCTATTACGTCTGGGAACAAAACCACGCTCAATTCGTTTTCGGTCCCTGCGCAATTTAAAGTAAGGAACTCTCTTCATTTTATTTCATTTAAAACTTTCCTTATGCTCATCCGTACTTTATTTTTTTCAGATGATCCGTGAAAATTGGAACTTGCGGTACAGTGCATGTTTTGTCTTATGTCCCTTACGGCATAACTTGACTGTACCAAATTCTGTATCAATCGTATCTAGGCTCCGTAGCCCGCCGTCCAATCACCTTCTAGTCCGCAATCCTGATAAGGATCCGGAGCTCATTAATAGAACTGGTGTATTCGAAAGTATAGCAGTTTGTGTTAAGCCTCTTCATTATTACTATGATAAAGTAAATAGACTTTCAAATTTTACATAATTTGGCTTCCGTCAAAAAAAATTAAAATTCTTATAACAAATATTTTTTTAGGCCCTTCAAATGCTTGAATTCATAGAATTGTACAGAATTCTTGGTGTAGAACATATCACTTTATACAATCACACGATTGGGCCTAGCGTAGGTTGCATCTTGGAAGATTATAAGGTAAACTAATTTTTCTAAAGCACAAATTTAAGAAATAAATTTGTATTTGAAATATTATTTTTCTAATTTCCAGGAGAAAGGTATAGTTACAATCCTTCCATGGCAGTTAAACATGAAATCCCAAAAAGAAATAAGGACGGAAGGGCTTTTTGCAGCTTTGAATGACTGTCTATATCGTGATATGTATAAATACTCACATGTTGCCATGATTGATTTGGATGAATTTATTGTTCCTCGACACAACGACACTTTAATGGACCTCATAAGGTAAAAATAAAGTTCAAAATAACAAACTCCATACCTGAAAAAATGTTAATAAAATTTTAGTTTAAATTATAATCTTATCATATACGATTCCAAAAAAAAAAAATACAGACTTACAAATAAGACTTACCAATAATAAACAAAGAGGATTCAAATCTTGAAACTTCCTTGCCATCTTAGCAAAAAACTTCACTAATTCTAATCAAATTCTCATTTGCAGGTGGATGGGCACAAGAGTAAGAACAAAAAACACAGGCTCATATTCATTTCAAAACGCCTTTTTTTACCTCCAATGGGAAGATGACCCCATAACAGCAGTATCAGAAAACATAGACTCAAAATTAGTAACAATGAGGAAAACCAGGCGAAAAACAAAATTACACCCGCACAAACAACGGTCTAAATATATTTGCCGGCCGGAGTACGTCGTTGAAGCAGGGAATCATTTTGTTTGGGAATTCCTACCTGGTCACGGGACGGTTAATGTACCTGCAGACGCTGCCATTCTTCATCATTATCGAATATGTGAATTTGGTGGTAATGACTGTGTGAAAACTGCTAACGTTAGAGATCGAACTACATTTCGCTACCGCGATAGATTAGTGTTTAATGTGAAACAAAAATGGGATGAATTAAAAACGAAATGCCAATTAAAGGAACCGACTGAATGAAATATACTAAGCAAGTTGAATTCGGATCTTTCCAATTACGTTGCTTACGTTATTATTATCCTACTGATTTATTTCGTGTTTAAGGACCTATTCATTTGGAGAAAATCGAAACATACCGTTAGAAATATCTTAGATGATGAAGTATAAATGTCTATTGATGATAAAGTGCAACAGTATTAAAGGATGCCAATTACGATTACAGCAAACTTTTCACTAAATGATAACTTCGTTTTACAGTATTCACTTATAATACTTGATTAATCATTTTCGTAATTGTTTAATAAAAGACTGAACACGATTTTCTTACTCTGTCCGATTCCGATGCATAAAACTGCCATGGCGTCTGAACTGCAGAAGTTGGTAATTGGCATATATATATGCATATAATATCCGGCGTGAATAACAGAGAGCAGCACTATACACCATTTTGAGAAATCAAAATGGCGTCATTCAAAACTTTCATAACTGAAATAAAAAGTAACGGGTGTTTTTCTTTTCACCAAACTTCGCTATCGGTATAGAAACGTTTAGTTCCTTTTTTACAATTCGACTTGCGATATGGTCGGTAGGCTCACATTTCTTATTTTAAAGGTATTTTTCGAATCTTGCCGGTGAAAAAGATCTTGGCAGGGCAGGGGAAAAACCAAAATTATTGAAACTGTACCTTAGAGGTCGGCGTATGACTCATCGCTGTGTATTTCAGCATTTATAAAACGAAACAATATTTTACACTTAGCGAAAGCAAAACACTTTCCAAAAGAAGCAAAACATTTTGGAAAACAGTAACCTCGAAACATTTCATTTTAATATATATAGCCGTCAGAGTCGAAAAATACTAGTTCCATTAATATTTATTTTTTATTATTAAATTTTAAATTATTATTTTTAAAATTAAATTATAAATAAAATGTGATAATAAAATGGTTAGTGATCTAATATAAAAACTGTGATTGGTGCTGATAATTAGGATCACCTCAGTTTATACTTTAGAAAGAAAACAAAAAATGAGGTTCTTTTTGTATTATAAAAACCAAAAAAAAAAAAGGAGAATTGTCATTCAAATAAAATAATTAACCTCTTAGAGTTAAAGAAATGTTTAAATAAAAAAAAATACATAGAATTATTTAGGGGGGCGGGGGGGAACTATGATCTCTATTATTATTTTTAAATTTTTGTATACTGTTTTCACCCAAGTGAGGTTAATAAATCAGAGAGTAAAAATTTTTACTCTCTGATTTATTGATTTCAGTTGAAAACAATTTACAAAAATTTATAAACATAGAACTATCACAAAAAGGGTGCTAAGTGAAGCTTGAAACCTTTATAAAACGGAAAATACATCCAATATATAATTAAAAAATAAGAAAAAAATACAAACAGGCCTAAAAAAAAATTATTAAAAAAAATTTCACGTTTAACTTAGTGCTTTTTTATTGATATTAATTAATCCCAAGACAATTTATGGTAAAATGTAGCATTCTTAAATTTAAACGGAAATGAAAAAAAAAGCCTGACTGTAAAATGGCTCCTAATTAAACGAAATCCATTTTTATCGCATTTAAATTGAAAGAATCGAATCCATTTTCCTCTTGAATAAAACAAAAAGCTATAATTCGACTTTTCGAAGATATAAAATTAGTCGTTTTTAGAGCTGACTTAGGCCTTTATAATAGTGAACAAAGCAAATTATAGCTTTTCAATGAATTTTGATTCAATAAAATTATTTAAAAAAAAGATTATGTCTGTTTCTTAGTAAATCTAAAAAAAATTGGTCTTTCTTATTTTAATCCCGGATGAACAATTAAGTTCCACTTGTAAATTTCTTAAATTTTGTCTTCTCAGAAGAAAAAAAAAAATAAACGACAGAATATAGATCTGAATCCCGAGATTCTTTAAGAATACATTTTATTTTTTTCATTAAAAAAAAATTAATTAACCACTGATAAACTTAAAATGTTAATTCGGTAAATTAAATCGTAAAAAAATCTAATCACATCAGCATAGGTGGTTTATAAGTGGTTTTAACCTAGAACCAACAGATTTTTTAATTAAGAAAATTAAATAAAATAAAAATAGAATAGAATAGAATACTTATCATCTGTTGGTTGTAAAAATACTAATTTCAAAACAAAATTCCAAAAAAAAAGCGAAAAATGACTTAATAGGACAACATGATTGCATTTTTATATGTTCCAAAAAATATTAATTCGAATTTATTGCTCTGCGATTTAATATTATTATCTCTTTTTGTGGTCCAATTCACTCTACTTTCTCTCCGAAAAAAAAGGATTGCTATGCTACTTGTACTGTAAATAGGAAAATAAAAAAAAAACTTACTGCGACAAAAAACGATCCCGTACCTTTTCGTTTAGAAAAAAAATTTTATCCCCTAACGTTTTTTGTTTAAATTAGACACAAAGTTGGTCAAGTCGAATTCTTTTTCGTATTGTTGCTGTTCCCATAATTCTGGTAAATTTTCAAGAAGGCTTTTCACTGGAACTCCAGGCACTTTAACGCCTGAGTTGCTCGAGTTCTTGGATGGAGATGATTTGTTATCGGAATCTTTAAGAGTGAACAGATCGAAAAGCTAGAAAAAAAAAAATAATAATAATAAGTAAATAAAAATTTTTAAAAAAAATTTATGCATTTTCAAAACAAACTAGTAAGCGTACCTGATCAGTTCCCATGGTTTCCATTGCTGCGTTTTCGTCCGATATAACGGTGTTAGCAGTTAACAATTTAAATTTTTGAAGTCCCATTATTTTTTCTTCTAAAGTACCTCGAGTGATCAGTCGGTACACATTCACGACCTTCTTTTGTCCGATACGGTGAGCTCGATCCATAGCTTGAAGGTCTTTCATCGGATTCCAGTCGTGTTCCACAAAAATTACCTATAATTTAAAAAAAAAATGACAAAATTGTTTATATCGTAAATACGAATAAACCGAAAAAAGTTTTAGAAATTTCCGAAGTTGCAAAGCCGCTGGCATTTTCATTGGATTCATCAGTATTCGATTGGATTTGGGCAGACTACAAAAAGCTCAAATTTTGAACACGGAGGAATTTGAGGTAGGTTTGAAATTCCTAAGTTGAAAAAAAATGGACGTGAATCTGGCAGTGCAGCATATATACGACATTTTAATATTTTTTCAAAATTCACAGGAAAAAGCTCACATTCTAAGAGTTGTGTTTTCTAAAAGCTGAAGTTTAGTAGAACATCATAAAATGCGTTCCGGTTAAAAGTTTGAAAAATATTAGGTGTGAACCTGGAAGTGATCAATTTTCGTATCGTATATAGAACTTTGAAATTATAACGTACAAATTTTTTTGTTTTGTAGCTACAAATTCGAAAGCTCAAATTTAGGGGCATACAACATCGTCTATTTTAAAGTTTCAGCTTTTCATTGTACTGCCCGGGAAGTTAGCAGTACAAATAAGATAATGCAATCAACTTTTTTGATTTAAAAGCTCAAATTCCAAAATTTGCTTTTCCTGAAAGCTCAAAAAAAGCCCAAAATCCTAGCATAGATTTTATAATTTGAGCTTTTAATTGTACTGCCGACTTCACGGATCACATTTTTTTTCTTATTTTTTGCAATTAAATGCATAATGTTAAAAAGAAATGATCAGCCCTGAGGATTTCTGAAAAATTGCTATCTCTGAATTCGAGTAAATTTGTTCAAAAAAAGTAGCGCAAGTGAACGAGGGTTAAGACTATCAGGTCCCGACTGTAAGATAAAGAGCTTATATAAGTCTTAATTAAGATCAATTCAGTATCAGCCTGTCATTTTGTATTTATTTACGTCAATCGCTTTCCTTCACACGGAACTTCCTGGTTGGGAATTCCTAGTGATTCCCAAGAATAATCCCAGAAACATGACGAAAGCATAAATTTTCCTGAATCGGTTATCTTTAATGTGTTTTATCGCTTTTTTTCAAAGGTTCACCATTGACCTTGAAAAATTTAAAAGTAGAGTAAGAAACTGAATAAGCACCATACTATACATAACAAAAACGACCAAATATACTTTTCAAAACCAAAATGATTTTGGGTATGACGACCGGGGGGAGTAATTGTAATAATCAAAAAAAAAAATTATTATTTTCGCCAACTCACGGTATCAGCTCCCGTTAAATTAAGTCCCAGTCCTCCAACTTGAGTCGTAAGCAATAGCACATCAATGCTCGGATCGTTGTTGAATTTGCTAACGACGCTGTGACGCTGAGAAGCAGGTACGCTTCCATCCAACCTTAAGTAAGACACGTTGGGAAGATGTTTTTCTAATAAGTCTTTCTCGATTATATCTAACATTGATTTTAATTGACAAAATATTAAAGCACGATGTTGATTTACGTAAACTACTTCGTTTGTCGGCGTAGTACCAATATCGCAGTCCAATAAAAGTTGCCTAAAAAAAAAAATTAAAATTAAAAAATTGATCTTTTCTTCTTCCAAGAAAAAAACAGGATTGTTTTTTTTTTTTTTTTTTTTTTTAAATTACTTTAAAGCTGGCAGTTTACAAGCGTGTTGTATATCATCCATTGAAGTCCCTTGCTGGCCTAACATAGCCATAACCCTTTCGTATTCGGGATGATGTTGAGTTAATACTAATTTCGGATGATTGCACACGTTTTGAAGGTATCTCAAAGCTTGGAATATGTGAGTATTATTATGCGATGGCATAGACAGCGAATCTTGTAACGACTGGTGAGCTTGAGAACGTGAGAAATCCTCGTATAATTGCTCTTGCAACGAAGAGAGCTCGCATATGTAATCTTGCGTGATTTTCGGCGGTAAATCCTTGAGAACGTCCTCTTTCATTCGGCGTAATAAGAACGGTAAGACTTGACGGTGCAAACTTTCCATCGCGATAACGCCTTCAAAAAAAAAAATATTGATTCGTAAAATAAAAAATTGTGGTTTATAATTTTCCCAAAACTTTTAGATAATCACCTGCTTCTTGTTCCTTCGGTGAGCTTTTTGGATCCCAGCTGGCTAAAATCGGCCGACTGTATTTCGCATTAAATTGTTTTTCCGTGCTCAGAAGCCCAGGCATTAAAAAGTCGAACAAGGACCATAATTCCAAAACGTTATTTTGGATTGGAGTCCCTGATAAAATTAATCTGTGATTCGCCACAAGGGTCTTAATCGCTTTTGAAGCCTGTAAATTCCAATGATTTTATAAAACTCTCGTTATATTTTTATCGCAAACTCAATCCGCTTGCGGGATGTTGGCTGCTAACTTAATAAAGCAGCCCCTGCTTCAAAATGGTTAATAAATGAGTTTAAGATGAAAAGGGGGAATATTTAAGAATTAATTCAAAGCCGACCACCACTTTTTCAGGTCAGCAGCAGACAGCCCCTAGCGAATTAGGTTAGCTGTAAAAATCCTTAATTAAAAAATCAAATACCTTGGTTTTTCCATTTTTAATGATATGGCCCTCGTCTAAAATGCAATAATTCCACCTGATGGTTTTGAAAAATTCTATATCTTTCCTAACGATGTCATAAGAGGCCACGATGAGGTTATATTCGCCGACTTTGGACCTCAATCTGGAAAAATTAATATATTAATATAAATATTAGCAACAAAGGTTTTCAAGTTTGAACAACAAAGAAATTATAAAAATTGAATTTAACATTTACTTTTCGCGCTCGGTAGGCGGACCGCAATATTGCAAAGGATTTAAATACTCCTTGGTTAAGAATTTTTCGACTTCGTATACCCAATGCCCTGTTAAAGTTGGAGGGCAAATAACAATCGAAGGTAAAGGCTTGCAATCCGGACTTTTGTTTTTCTAAAAAAAAAAAAAAAAAGGTGAGTGAAATTGATCTTAAAAAAGCAACAACAACAAAAAAATTAAAATTTACCAAATATTCCTGTTGCCTGTAATAATGATCGCCAGCAAGGATGCAAATCGACTGAAGAGTTTTCCCAAGACCCATGTCATCGCATAAAATTCCATGTAATTTGTACTTATTGAGAAACGATAGCCAATTAACACCAGCCTGAAAAAAAAATTGAAAAAATTATTTGTTGAATTAATTTCAAAACTAAATCACCAAAATGAATTTTAATCCAAAATCCTTAATTACCTGTTGATATGATCTTAATTCAGCTTTAATCGGCACTGGAACCTTGTAATCCGGAATAGTTTTAGGATCCAACAAATGACGCAAAAAGTTTCGTTCTTTCTCTCTTTCTTCGCTTAAATTTTGAGTATCGTTAACGGGACTATCCAAAGGCATCAGCTGAACTAAAGATGCGAAACTCTGAGTGCAAATGGCTCTCACGCTCTGATTTTGATCACTCATCCTCCCTTAATACAAAAATTATCATAAAAATCAAGTAATTTATTGTTCTTTTTTATTTTCGCATTTTAAAATTTACCTAACAAGGGAATTACCAACAAAACCACATATGGAACGATCCCTAGCTGAAGCTTCTCAACAACGCAAAAAATCGCTTCGGCAGCTCCTTCGCGTTTCGCATCGCATTCTGTCACAGCCAAAAGAGGCACTATGGTTTTAATGACTGTTTCCATAACGCGCTCCGTGTCTAAAACGGATAAAGCGGCTATACATCTAGCCGACATATGACGTACAGCGCTGTATTCGTGTGTTAAAAACTTACATAATTCGGGTAAGTTAGATAATACCTGGGAATTAAAGGGAAAAAAAAGTCAAAAATATTAATTTAAAAAAAAATCAAACAAATACGATTTAAATTTTCACCTGAGGAAGAAGGCTAGAATCTAAGGAAGAACATGTTATTTCCAACACCTGTAAACATGAAATCAGTTCGTCAGGTGTGGAAATTGCAGACGGATGACATTTGAGCATTGACCAAAGTTTTGGAAGTTTCGTGGGCAAATCTTTTTCGAACCGTTTAGCTATAGCATCAAAGGCTAACGTTGCTCCTCTTCTTTGTATTTTGTACGCCTTTTGATTCTGAAAATATTAAGAAAAAGAAATGAATTTTGTTGCTCTTTCGTTGCAGCCCAAATTTTTAAAAAAATTACTTCGTCATCTGAAAACGATTCAGGAACCAATCCATCAGCAGCTAGTAATGGTGGCCGTCCTGGTCCTCTACCACTTGTGGAACTTTGCCTTTTTAACAATGTTTTTTCTGCTTGTCTTTGCTGATTAACCAGTGTTAAAATTCCGCATCTATTCTCCTTGTCGTTATTACTGGTACTTTCGCTTCTACAAAACAAAAAAAAAAAAAAATTTATTAAAATCCAAAAGTAAAATACAACAACAATAATCATCACAGCAATAATTACCCCGAGTCAGTATAAATCTTTGGTGTAAACTCAGGATCTGAGCAAAGAAAAGTACAAAGATTCGAAATAACCTTGGGGTTCGGACATGGCGTTCTATTTACGCAAAGTTCAAGCATATGAGCTAATTGTTCGGAAGAGATTCTTTGTAACAGTTCGCTTTCTTCTTTCTTTATGGATTCCATAAGAGGCTTAATTACTGGATTTAATTTAGAAGGCAGCGATCTAAGCTCGGTCACAGCTCCACTAAGAGCAGCTTGGCAAGTTATACTTAAAGCAGTTTGATCAGTCAATAACTAAAAAAAAAATTTTAAAAAAAAATTAGGAAAATAAAATTTAAATCCTGAAAAAATTTCGTACTTGATTCGCCGAAGATAAAATATTTTTCCTTCTTTCTTCCAACGTTTCATTTATTTTCTTTGAAAGCTTAACATTTTGTTTGCTTGTTTTAGTGAGCTGTTGAATTTCGTTCAGAGACAATATATTTGCTTTGTACATCTCTTCCACTTCAACGTTGTAATGTCGTAAAGTAGCAACGTAGTCTTTCGTCTCTTGCAATAACCGCGTAAAAGCAACGCCGATTTCATCGAAATAAACGCTCTCGTTTAAGCATTGAATCAGTCTGAAATCGAATAAAACAAATATAAAATTTAATAAAATTAAAAAAAAAAAAAATTTTTTTTGTGCGCCGGAAACATTTATTTTACCTATCAACCAAATCCTTCGGAGCGATGGGTTCGGTTTGCAATTTCGCCCATTCGCAAACCACCAGTCCACAAACGATCCTTTGAAGAGCCGATTTTGTGTTTAAATGGGACAAAATAACTTTGACGTAGCAAGTTATCGGAGATTCCACTTCTTGATTATACTGAACGACATCGGGAGGTAGTTGTACAATATAAAGCGATAGCAGACCTAAAAACAAAATTATAAAATGTAGGAATTTTTTTTTTTTTTTTTATCGCTGCCTGAAGTTACCTAACATTTTTGAAGCAATGCACCTAGCCCGAATACTATTAACTTCACGGAGATCATGATTTGTGGTTTCATTACCACCTAAATACAATTTTTGTTCAGTAGGAATACTTCCTGAAGATTCGTACGCCCTACCATTTCTCCTCAAAGGCTAAAAAAAAAAAAAAAAAAAAAAAAAAAAAAAAAAAAAACATAAAAAAATTGAATGATTTTATTTCAAACAAAAGAATAGAATAATTATTCAATTTCGGCTTACCCTGGTAGAATCAACAGATATAAATAGATTAGAATCAAAAGACGATTTTGCATTTTGCATTGCAAGGCACAGCCATGTTCCGAAGAAAGGACAGGTAGCTAATAGAAGACGACTTAATTGACTGTTTTCCACTAAGTTTTTCCAAACCTAAAAAAATTAAATTTTACAAAAACATATATACACCGGAAATATTTAATCTTTTCACAACATGAACCATAAATTTTTTTTTTTTTTTTTTAATTTACCTGACTAGCTAATTTTTGAATCTCGTGATTAGGTTCGACCAGAACTCTTTGGAAAAGGTGACGCATCGCGGTTTGCAACAGTTCTGCGCTCCAGTCCAAACAATCTTCACTATTTTGAGTCAAAGTCTTCAATGTTTGTAAAGTTGACTTGCGAACGGAGGTTGCATTGTGACTTAGAAAAGGCCAAAGCCTCGGTAATAATTCAGGTAAAGGTTGAGGGCTGAAAAAAATAAAAACAAAATAGATTTAAAATTATTAGTCTTCATTTAGACAAAAAAAAAAATTTGCAGTTTACCTTAAATATTTTCTAGAGTTAGGAAGGCTTAACAAAGCAGCTAATAATCCCATAAAATTATTACAAGCTGCTGCGAGATCATCTTGGTCCACTAGTAAGTCCCATAATTTAGAAACTATTTTAGGCAATTCAGAAGGAGTTTCTGAAACGATTTCTTGAGCTACAGGAATCAATGCAGAAGCGGCTACTGCGCTTACATCATCCACGTCGTCAGAGAGTCGATCTATTACTAATGGTAAGGCAACCGGCAAAATATCTTGTACTAAATCCTATTTAAAATAAATTTTAAAATAGTTTAAGAAATTTTAAAAATGACTAAGTTCAAGTTTCCAACATTTTCAATACCTTTCGAATGGCTAAAATGTATTTTAACGCAAGCAGTCCCCCGTGCCGAGCTTCCCATTCATTCTGTGTCATCAACTGAGCAACAATTCGTAATACTCCTTGAACACTTGATTTACTCATTAACTTCAGTAAAGCTCCTAACGCTTGGGCGCATGTTTCACGAACGGGAGCAACGACTTGATCAGAAACAAAATCTCCAAACCGGTCTAACGATAAAACGCATAAAAGTCTTAACGACATATCTTGCAACCATAACTCATGATCTTCATCCATCTGAAAAGTTTAAAAGCAATAAATAAATAATAACTCATTCTGAAGTTGTTTCTCAACATTAAAAAAAAAAAATTACTTGTTGCTTTGTAGTATTGGCAGTTTTTCCGGCTCCAAATCCATGGCAAGTAATAATTTCTCTCAAGGCAGTTGCAGCTCCATGTCTGGATTCCCATCTAGGGCTAAATAAATCAGTCATTAACTGATCGCAAAATGATTCAAATGGCCATTCTTGAGCCTAAAAAAAACATTTTAAAAAAAACATTCAAAACAATATCAAGAAAATCTGCAAAAAACTTAAAATCTTATATATAATTACATTGCCCCACGATCCAGTTACATCAGGTGTGCTTTCAGAACTATCAAACGTAGGCCGAGATTCAATCCTACTTCTCTTTCTTTTGGGTTCATCACCTTCTTCATTATCAACAGATCTCTGTTTAGAGACTAGCTGCCTTGCTTTTCTTCTGGCTCTATTCCTTTCTCGAATGCTAAGACCTCCAACCTGACTAATTTCCATTTGTACCATTTCTTCAACTGATTTCTAATAATTTAAAAAAAAAAAAATTAATAAATAAAAATAAAAATAAAAAAAATTTAGAAACTTCAACTTACTCCAGAGGGATCATTTTTCTTAACCTCACTAGGCCCTGGGATAAAATCTTCAGCAGTAATCAAATCACCCACATCAATCCCTATTCTGTGAGTAACATCCAACCCGATTTTTGTATTGAGCAATTGCTTCTGTTTTGAAACATCACACATTCCTGCATCTTCTTGTAGGTCATACTCCAACCCTTCCGAACCAGTAAGATGGATGCCATTTTTTAAAACACTGTTAATATCAAATTTTTCAAAATTTAACTTCCTAGTACGACCAGCTCCCACTGTAGCAGTGTTTTCTAAAAAAAAAAAAAAAATATGTAAATTTAACATTAATTTCAATATTAAAAAAACATTTTTTTTACACTTAAATAATGAAGTAAGTATACCATTGTTTGAATGTAAAACAGGTTTTGGATCCCAGGCAGGAACATTTTCAATAACAGCTTGTATAGCCTGACCACCTGCAATTCTTGTATCCCAACTTCCAGAATGTAAATAGCCTTTTATTCTTGTCAGCAAATTGTGTAATTCATGTGGGTGCAATTTTTGGACTTCTCCTAATTGCTTAGCTGCAGCTTTCCGAGTTACACTAGATGAACCACTTTCAAGAAGGACAAACAATCTATCTAACCTTGATGTCATCATTCATACCTCATCTACAAAAAAAAAAAAAAAAAAAAAAAAAAAAAATTGTAATACCTTGCAGCAATAGTAAATTAACACATTCTTGCAGATGTGTAAAGTATTCAATGACCACAGTAAAATTTATCACTTTCAAACTTAATGCACATCACTGAACTAAAACTTCACCCCAATATAATTACATGTAATATATAAATTAACTTCAATTACAAACATTTGGTCATAAAGAAAGGAACAGCTGATCTAAATTAAACGAGATATAGGCTTATCGTGTCAAGCAAAATAAGGACACGTTTTATTTCACATATATCAATTAAAAAACTCCATTGCTATTTAACGACAGCACATAATACCTATTGATTATAAAATGTCGTATAACTGTACTGAACATGATCTGATAACGACAATATTTTTTTTCCTGGTGAGTGCTTATGGCTTGCGATTACGATTTAAAAAAAAGATAGAAATTACCTTCGAATTTATTTACCAAAATCATGGTAACTAGTCTAAAATTTCGATAAATTTTACTGTATTATGATCAAAATACCTTTCAGGTGATGTCAAAAGCGATATCCCACGGAACAAGCAATTTAAAATTGAAAATAACATCGACTTCATTGACACAACTTTTTTTCAATAAATTGTGCAGAGAGAAACGCATCGTAGCTCAGTCATTTTTATACTGACGATGATTCCGCACCTGCTTCAGACTTTAATGAATATTCCGGCTTCTGATTGGCTTAAATTACTGACATTTGCCTTGTTTCCACGAATGAATCGCTCATGGTTAACTTACGAACTTCTTTTGAGCTAATCCACTTTAAGTGGATTGAAATGCTAAAAACGAACATTACCAACTTTAAATCAGTTAGGAACCCTGCACAAACCAAAATGACAACACCTGTTTTTTCAACATTTGTTCCGTATATATTTCGCAAATTTGTCGCATTGATGGTTATAAAAGACCCCCAAACAAAACATGGCGAAATCGTCGAATTTCAAAATGGGTGATAACAGATCAAAACAAAGGTTTAACAGTAAAAAAAAGAAGAAGCCAACCGTTCTAGTTTTCGACGAAAGCGCTAGAAAGTAAGCTCTATTGGAATTGTTGTTAACTGGCGTTTAAGTATTTAATTTAAGTTGATAAACCACTTACACCTAATACTAGTTCACCTTAACCTAAACCGGTTAAAAACATATGTCAACAACGGTTTTGATCTTTGTTTTCCAGGGAATATCTCACAGGATTTCGAAAAAGGAATCAAGAAAAGAGGGAAAAGAAAAAAGAAGAATTTGAGAAAAAACTGAAAGAGGAAAAAAAAAGAATTAAAACAGAAGCAAAAGAAGCATTTAAATCATTGCTTCCCAAACGGAAAATTTTGCCTGATCTAGATGATTTAAAAAATGAAGAAATTGATTATGGAACACATACAGTAAAAATTGCTGAATTTACACCAAATAAATTAGCTGAAGAAAATAATTTTATTGGAGAAAACACAGTAAGTTCAATGTATAGTTGTATAACAGACATGAAATTTAATAAAAAAAATTATTTCAGGTTCAATATGAGTCAGATGAAAGTGATGATAATGAAAGCTTGAAATCTGATGGAAGTTTTGTTGATGGAATGCAATTAAAAGGTAGAAGGAAAAAACAAAGTTCTAAAGGAGAGAATGCACCTGATTTTAGGACTGGAAGAGATGTGAAAAGAGCTATTATGCATAAGATGAGTCAACGAATTCAAAACAGTAAAATTTTTAAGAGAAAAAATCAAATTGATAGGATAAAAGCTAAAATTCGCAATAAAAGAGAACAGAGAAGAAGAGAGAAAAAGGACAAGCAGCAAAATAAGGGTAAAAAAAGGGGGAAAAGCAAAAAATAAATTTAAGAATGTTTATTATAAAGAATTAATATACAGACCAATATTTTTAATGAAATATAATTTTTTTTTAATTTAAATTTTTAAAAAAATCTTTTTTACTATTTCTTTTTGGGCTTTTTAACATTTTTCACTTCCTTTTTTCCAAAAGGACATAAAGATAAATTAGAGCATGTTGAACATTGTGGGTTAACTGGTTTGCATATCGTTTGACCAAATCCAACTAATAAATGATTTACCTCTTCCCATAATTCCTTAGGCAACCAAGCTTCTAATTCTTTTCTAGTTCCTTCAGGATTTTTTGTAGTTTTTTTAACCCAGCCTAGCCTATTTGAGATTCTATGAACATGAGTATCAACACCTGTAATCAAGTAGTTTTAAAGTAAAATATTTTTCATATTACAACTGAACAAATGTAAAAATTTCACAACTTACCAATCCCTGAAACAATTCCCCAAGCAGTTTTCATACAAAGATGAGCCATTTTAGGTCCTACACCAGGTAAAGAGCATAATAATTCCACGGTATTAGGTATATCCCCGTGATAATTTTCTTTCAATATGCTGGACGTTGCTTTAATGTGCTTCACCTTTGTTTTCCAAAAACCAACAGGATAAATCAGTTCCCCTAGCTTTTCATCCGACATTTCCAATACACTATCAATTGATAATCCCTTTTCATATTTACGTAAGCGCTCCATGGCTGCAAAAGTTACCTCATCTTTTGTTTGACTAGACAACATTAATGATATCAATGACTGAAACCTTCTAACCTCGGGTGGAGCAGAATCGTCCATGCACTTGTCACAACCCATGCTGTCAACAGGTGCATCATAATTTTTTCGCATGTCTCTTATATGATTTAATGTTTCTTCCCAATTAGAAGGCATCCACAGTTTTTCAGTTTGCGTTAAATCTTCTATATCAGCAATATCAGTGGCATTTTTAGATTTCTTAAAATAAGGAGATGAAGTTTCATCTGATTCAGAAATCTGAGTTGAAGACTCTTTTTCTGCCTCTGGCTTTGGTTTTTTTGGCCCTGACTTATTACCAGCATTTCTACCTTTTCTTTTACCAGCTGCTGCAGACATTTTACTAAACTGATAAATATTATTGACAATGGGCTTTATCATAAAAGTACTGGAGATTTCGCCAATTTTTCTTTCTTTTTCTTTACAATTCGTTTATTGTAAAAAAACTATTAGATACGAAATACAAAATATTTTTAATACTGACGTTTGTTATGAACAAAATAAATATTAAATATACATTAACCGAATTGAATTTTGGATTCAATCAAAGGTAAATACTTGCACAAATTAATAAAAAAATAAGTTTACTATACCGGTTATTTTCATAGCTTTGTTTACATACCATTATGCCAAAATCAGAACGATAGCAAGGTCATCTGTCGGCCATCTTTAAAACTACATGTTTCCACAAGATCTCGTTAGATCTTGCTTTTTGTAGAAAAACCGTTTCGTCTAACAATTTTTGAAGTTTTATGAATTAAAGTATTTTTCTAAATTCAATATGAAAAGGGAACGATTTCATAAAAGACTATATTTATTTAGTATGTTGATCGTGAAAATATCGGGACTTTAACGGACGAGTTGCAGTTGGGTAAAAAGAAATGTATTGGCGGTCAGTTTGTTTTTATTGTCGAAATGGGGAAAAACTAATCACGCCTTCGGTTAGGGTTCCTTTATCGAAGGATCCTACCGCTGCCACCATTTATTATGGTAATTTTTGAAATGGGCTATGGTTGAAACGACCATTCGTGGCGTGGCAATCATTGCCTGAATAATGTCATGATATGAAACAAAATGAAGTACGAGGTATGCTTTGCCATTACGTTTTTTGTTCTTGTGCTTGATTCAGCAAAACTGAAGCGTGTTAAACTGACGTCAGGCTGGAAAAAGGACCAGTCAGAACCTGCACTCCCTGAAGACTGGAGAACATAGTTGCGTGGAACCGGGCCCGTAGCCAGAACGAAGAGCCAGGGGGGGCACCGAGTCTGCTCCAACTGGCCCCCCCTTGGCTAAGGGCCCGCGTGGAACACAATTTTAAGTTTTGGGTCGGTGGTGCATGCCATGGGTTTTCTTTTTAATCAAAGCGCACCAAAAAGGGCTAGACCACCGAAACTTTAAAAAATTGCTTTACGAAAGGATATGAAAGAGCTCGTGTATAGATCTCATAATTTTGAAGAACTATGTTTTTCAGACATGGTTACCGGTAAAAAAAAAGTAAGGAAAAAACTTTTTATCAAAACATGTGTATAATTATTCGTTAAATATAATTCTCGGAATACTAAAAATTAATCAAACCTTTCTTTTCTGCAACTCTTATTATCTCTATAAATTAATAAAACCAACCCAAATTACAATCAACAAACGGCAAAAAAAATAAAAAAATAATTCTTTTAAAGAATATGATTAAGTTTTTCTTTTTCCCCCCCATAAATTTCAGTTACCTTATCTCATAAAACAAAGTTTTTTTCTTAACCTTCTTAAAACCTATTTTATTTCCGCAAAAAAAAAAAAAAAAAAAAAAAATGTTAAAATGATACCTCTTGTCATCATTTAACAATCATACCCCGCCTTTAAAAATCATACCCCCCACCCCCAACGTGTCAAGATAAATCTAAGTAACGCTTTTGCTTCCAATCTCAAAAATTATGTAACAGCTCAAACCCCTTCAAAATCTATCATTCGAATAGAATATTCAGAAAACTGAACCTCTTTTCGTAACCTACCGGCACGAGACATGCCATTTTTGTTTAATTCTCGCAAAATACAATTTTTTATCTTAAATTTCTGCCAGCCTATTCAACGATTTTTCTTTCCCTACATCATTAATAAGTCTTGTGAGCAAAAGACAAAACTCAGCGATAAATCAATAAGAAGAATAAAAAGGTAAGGAAATCTTGAGTAATGGAAAACGCCTTGCAATTGATGTTTATACGAACGTGCTCTACGCTCGAAATAAGATAGTAATGAAAGAAGTAAAGTAAAACCTCATTTTCCGGATATACAATGCATAATTTTTTCGAAACAATAAATTTTAAATAAACAGAAATCTTAATCGGCATGAAATCGTCCGCCATGTTATTTAATACGCAATTAATTGAAATCATAAATCGTTTGCTTTTTATTTTCACAACTCCCCTATCCTTACTTACACAAATATCACAAATAAATAAAACAAATGGAAACGACGCATTCTAGTGACACAATTCCACACTAATTTACTACTCTAGTCAAGATATAAACATAACCATAATGGGTGAACTTGAAAAAAAAAAAATTTAAAAAATAACAAATTATTCTGTCTTGGAAGTTACTTTTTTTAACGGATTAAAGTGATTTTTAACATTTTTACAATTAAACCGTCGAAAAACATTAGGGAACGAAATATATTTAATTAGAATAAATGAATTAAAGAAACGAAAATAAATAATACAATTGAATCCTTTTTTTTTTTCTTTTGTCAATCAAACAAAGATATTCAAGATGTCAAATAAACGAAAGAGATATGTTCCCAGGAGAAGTGAAAACGAAAATGAATCGTGTGATAAGGAGGAATCCGAGTATTCTTTACCGAAAACAACTTACAAAATTCAAAGGGAAATAGTTAATACGGAAATAATGGTAGATACCGGTGTTAAATTAACAGAAACGTTTTATAATACGACTTGTGAAGATCTCGCGAAAGGATTATTGGGGAAGATATTAGTTCGCCAGTTGGATGATGGAGCTATTTTAAAAGGTAGTTTAAATATTTCATTTTAAAAGTTTTTGACTTTAAAAAAAGTTTTAAAAACTTTTTTTTTTCCCCCTCAGGTCGTATCGTTGAAACTGAATGCTATTTAGGGGGTGAAGACAAAGCTTCACATTCATATCAAGGAAAAGTCACAGAAAGAAATAAACCAATGTTCATGAAACCAGGAACAATTTATATTTACTTAACTTACGGAATGTATGCTTTATTTAATATATCAAGTCAAGGTACGTCCAAATTAAAGTTTCTGAAAAGTTAAAACTTTTGACTTATATTTCTTTTTTTTTTTTTTTTTTTTTTAAATAGGAGAAGGAGCTGCTGTGTTATTAAGAGCTATAGAACCACTACAAGGGCAAGATGAAATGCAAAAATTCAGGAACAATCCCAATCCCAACAGACCAGAAAAGCAAACTACAAAAATATTTAAATCACACGAGCTGTGCAATGGCCCTGCCAAGTTATGCATCAGTTTTCAAATAGATAAAACACTCAACAAAAAGGATTTGTCGAAATGTGACGAATTATGGATTGAAGATGGAATGACCATACCAGAACATAAAATAGTAACATCTCATAGGATTGGAGTCGAATCAGCAGGAATGGAATGGTCTTCGAAACTTCTTCGCTATTACATTCTTGACAATAAATCAGTAAGCAAGAGAGATAAACGACAGGAAGTGAAAGTTAAAGAGATTGCTGATTATTTGCAAGTTTACAATTAATTTTTTTTTTTAATTTGTGATTTCCAAATTATGTTATTTTTTGTTTTAAAGTCCAAATAAAAAAAAATTCACAGGGTAGTTAAATAAAATTAAAAATACTCTCGTTATGCTAATTACAATTATTCTAATAAATATTTTTTTAAACTTATTATTAAATTCAAATGGAAATCAAGTTACTGCTTTTTAAAAGGGCATTTTTTTTAAATGAATATCAAAGAAATACTCAGGGATTTTGAGAAATTAACTGAGATTTACTTGATCTTTATCATAAAAATTTTCTTTTAATTATTTTATGAGTTACAAAAATTAATTTGGAAATCATTTAAACTGTTTGAAACGAATTAGGTAACCTGAAAATTTAGTATTTTTAGGCAACTGTATATGCATAATGCAAGCAACTGTATACCTCTTGAAACTGGTGTTTTAAAAAAAAATATTTAAAAGTGTGTGTGCATATATATGAGTAATATATACAATTTATAGTATTATAAAATCACCATCTAAAATAATACGAAAGGCAAACTATACAATTTTATTTGTAATCATTTTTTTTATGTTCCTAGGAAAATACAAATTTTAAAGATACATTTGCTTCCTTCAAAGTATGGAATGCTTTTTTTGAAACTAGTCACTCTAAAGCCCTAAAAATGCTGGGGATAGATTACTATAATAGCCATTGTCAGCTTAACAAAAGCAATGCAAAAAATTTATTTTCTTTAATTGAAGTCTTCCTTGTAACTAATTTCTTTTTCCGAATCAGCTTTTTCTTTTTATGTTTATGATAAAACAAAATGTGCCTGTCAGATAATCATTGAGCTGAATTTTTTTTCCTTTAGTTTTAGTAGTATTTAGCGAAAACGAGTAGACTGATTTTTAATTATTTGTACTTTAATAAATTAATATTAATTTCGTGAGTGAATGAAATTTTTATATACTGATTGATTAATATGTTAAGCAATTAATTTATATGATACTTACCTCTATAAATGGCCAAATAGTATTGACGATACCAGTCTATAAATGAAGATTCCAAAGTGTCTCATCATAAAAACTAGTCGTAGTATTCGCCTGTCTTCAATGATTTAATTTTTTTTTCCCAATTATATTTCGTTGATTATGTTACCATAATAAAGTATTGTTTATAGTCAAACCTAATCGTTTTTTCACTGTTAAAATGCGTCCTTTTTCCTAATATTTTAATTAATAGGGGTTCTAAATATATTTACAAAGCACACTACAGCTTATTCACAATAAAATTTCACTTGCCGAATGATATTTTCGCAGAAAAGAACTTAAAAGTCGACTTAAACAAGCTAACAACAAACATGGCAGCTGTAATTTTTCGGTTAAGCCCTTAGTTCAATAATCTCTCCGAAGATGGCGGTAGTGTTTTCAGAGCCTGGAAGAAGAGAGGCTCTCTGATTGGTCGAGTCCTCACGTGGTACATGGTGTAGGTTTTATATGGAGTGAAATGCTAGAACGTTACAAATCTCAACAGGATTTTTAACGTTCTAGCATTTCACCCCATAAGAAAATCGACTTCCACGAGTGAGTGACACGACCAATCACGAACTAATTTCTTTTGTTGTTAGTGATGTCGCCTCTCTTTTCAGGCTCTCTAAACAATATTTTTAAAAAATCGCGAACGCCATCTTTCTCGGAATCACATTTATAATAGCAGTTTAGATCATTTGCAAAGAAACGTTTTTGTTATTCAAGAAAACCTCCAGCCAAAAAAAACACCAAAGCCTCGAAGTCACAAAAAAACTTGCACTGGAGGGTTGACTAAGTGAAAATGTTCGTGCCAACGGAATCGTCAGGTTGAAAAAAGGGTTAGGTTTAAAAGGTATAGGAAAGACATGTCCCCTTTTTCAAGTTAATGATTCGACTGTAATTTTCAGAAATTTTTCCCCAGGCAGAGAGGGTAAAAAAGCACTTAGATCTCTTTGTTACCTTCTGAAACTAAAAATGTTACCTTTGGTAGGTTCACCACTTCGGGTATGATATAAAATTGGTTGTCCTGACAAGGTTGTCAGGGTCCTGGTTAAAGTCACCTACTGATAATATTTCCTGCCATCTTACAAGTACGTTTTAAATTAATTTAAATTGAAAAGGAAAAAGTCCAATTTTGAAAATATTTTCAACATTACAGCTTTTAATCTTTATACAAAATTACATCTGGCTGTGCTCATTAATTGTAAACAAATTTTTGGATAAAAAGTTTTAGTAACATCTTAGTAATATTTTGGTAGAAATTTATTTAAAATATATCATATAAAGCATTTTAAATATAAAAAAAAAGAAAACTAAACAGCCTGCTTCTGTATTTAAAAAAAGGAAAAAAATAAAAAATAATAAAGAAAGTAAAATGAAATTTCTGCAACAAACAATATCTCAGCTTGTTCTTTCCTCGCATTAAAACGATTTTTGATAGTACTAATTCTTGGATTAAAAAACAGATTCTGTCGATATTGACAACGTTTTTCCGATTCACTCTTAAATGCAAGATCTTTCTGACCGGATATGTAACAATGCACGAGTCGTATAACTTCAAAAAACGAAAAATTTTGTATAAAGCTCCATTCTTTTATTAAAACTGTTCCCATAAATTATGTAAAATATTTAAAATATTACAAAGGGTAAAACCGTCTTTTCTGCCACTGAGAATTAAAATTCCACGAAAATAGTCATTCCGATAAAAGAAATTTATATGTAAAAAGATATTCCGAAGTAAATTCTGTCGGCGCAAGTTCGAATCCTCTAACAAACAAGCTGTGAATTTTAATTTTTTTTTTTGCTATTTTTTACACCATATTTTATTCACAGAATAATTATTTAAGTTTATTTTCTATTGCATAACAGAAAATATCGATTTACCCTTAGTAATTTAAAAGCAAGTATAAAATAATTCAAAAATAAAAATTTTTCAACGATCAAGAGAATACAAGGACGTCCACATGAAAACCTGCCTTCTGGGGAATGGTACTTAGATGGCTGTGGAAGCTTAACTTATAAATTTATAAGTTAAACTTCCACAACCTTCTAAGTACCATTCCCCAGAAGGCAGATTTTCATGTGGACGTCCACATATTTCAAAGAAAACATCATTTTTCGAAGACAAAACGAATCTTTCAACATATTTTTTTTTTTCAATTACTAGAAATAAATATATAAATAATTAGAATCATTTTTTTCGGCTGCTCGACCTGGTTTTGGATTTTGGAGTACTTTTTGTTTGCATAGAAGTGTTCGGGCTTTTATTATTTCTTTGACTTTTTTTAGGGCTGGATTTCTGATTAGATGAACTTGACGTTCCGGAAGTCGCAGAAGAAACAGAAGTTGTGGAGTTTGAATAAGTGCAATTCGTTATTTTCTCTTCCAATATTTCGATTTCCGGGGATTCGGGCCTCGGTACGATGACACTTTTTCTTCTGCTAGAACGTGTGGGTTTCTCCTGCGGAATTTTCGCAGGTGGAGTTTTCAGAGGCGGATTTTTCACAGGCGTAGGGGTCGACGGAATTTTGATGCACTCGATTGTTTTTACGGGTGATTCCTTGCTTGTTCCCGGAGTATCAGGCATTTTCTCCCTTCTAAATTTCATAACTAAGTTCTTGCTTTTACGTTTCGGTTTAGTTACAACTGAAAATGCGGTATCGTCGCATCCAGGGCTATCCGCAATGTCAATTTGCAATGGATCCAGTTCTGCAATTACAAAAAAAAGAAAGAATTCACATTAAGATTTTGTTCCAAATATGGCTCCGAATGATAAAAAAGAATTAGAACAAAGGATTGGCAAGTGTGAAGTTTAGAAAAAAAAATCAAAATAAAATAATTATCAAGCTTTTTTTTAAAATAAAAAAAAATTCAATTCCAAACTAGAAAAAGAGCCACATTATATAAAATCTAAAGAACAAAATCTTGAACATGAAAAACAAAACTACTAATTATTAAAATACCCTAATTTTTTTTAAAGTTTTTTTTTTTTTTTTTTTTTAAATTACAGTATTTTAATAATCAGTTTTTTATACTTGCAGATAATTCTGAATCCTTTGCAAGCCTTTAAAAAAAAATATTTGGAATTGAATTTAAAAAAAAGATAAACATTTTCAAAAAAATTTCTATAATTAATTTTTTTAAATTAAAATGTAAAATTAATACTTTCACGGTAAAAAAAAGAAGGAAAAAATAAAAAAAAATGTTACAACTGTACAACTTACATAAAAAAAATTATACATATTTAGTCGGAATATTGATTCATTAATTTGTTTATGTACACACAGTAAAAAATATTTCGTAAATATGTTAAAAACGGTCTACATCAAGTCTATGTTACGTTATTATGTTAAAAAATCAACAAAACTTGTTTGTAAACAGCAAAAAAATGACAATCGTTAATGGACGCAGAACATTCAACAAAACAAGTTTGTTATTTTTTTAACAAAATATTTATATAGACCGATTTTGACATATCATTTGTGTCACTTTTAACATAAAATTTTTTACTGTGCAGCTAAGATTATATTAAAATAAATTATTTCGTTTTAACCTCTATGACTAGTTTATTATCACAGCTTTAAATAAAAGTTAGCAATATTCAGTCATTACTACAGTACGTACAGTACGTATGGTACATTAGTATCAAATAAAAAAAATAGTGTAGCAGTCTAATTGTACTTGAAAATATTTTATTTTTTCGGTTAAATAAAAAGAAATATTTTGATCAGGAAAATGAAATGGTCGTATATTACGGAAGCACTAGAGGGTCATGCAACTTGCTTCCTGCTTTTTGCGACCTTCGATCATCGAATTGCGATGATGAAAGGTCTCACTGCGATGATCAAACGACGCAGAATTGCAATGCGACCTTTCATCATCGCGGTGAGACCTTCATCATCGCACTGAGACCTTTAATCGTCGCAAAAAATGCGACCTTTCATCGTCGCATTGCGACCATTGAGCGTCGCCATGTAACGTTTAGTGGTCGCAATGCGATGATTAATGGTCGCAACATTTTGCCTGAAAAGTCCAAAATTTACTTGGCAACGTTGCGACGATGAAAGGACACATTTTTATAACGATGAAAGGTCGCATTTTTGCGACGATCAAAGGTCTCAGTGCGACGATCTAAGATCTCAGGGCTAGGATGAAGGTCCCACTCCGATAATAAAAGGTCGCAATGCAATTCTGCGTCGTTTGATCATCGCAATGCGACCTTAACCATCGCAGTGAGACCTTTCATCATCGTAGTGGGACCTTCATCGTCCCACTGAGACATTCGATTGATGCACTGAGACCTTTGATCGTCGCGAAAATGCGGCCTTTCATCGTCGCGACCTCTGAACGTCGTCATGCAACGTTTAGTGGTCGCAATGCGATGATTAATGGTCGCAATTTTTTGCCTGAAAAGTCCAAAATTTACTTTGCAACGTTGCGACGATGAAGGTCCCACTGCGATGATGAAAGGTCTCACTGCGATGATGAAAGGTCGCAATGCAATTCTGCGTCGTTTAATAATCGCAATGCGACCTTGATTAAGGCAATGCGATTTTTCATCATCGCAGTGAGACCTTCATCGTCGCAATGAGACTTTCGATCGTCGCAAAAAATGCGACCTTTGATCGCCGCAAAAAATGCGACCTTTCATCGTTGTAACAATGCGAGCTTTCATCGTCGCATTGCGACCATTGAACATCGCCATGCAACGTTTAATGGTCGCAATGCGATGATTAATGGTCGCAACTTTTTGCCTGAAAAGTCCAAAATTTACTCGGCGACGTTGCGACGATGAAGGTCCCACTGCGACGATGAAAGCTCGCAATGCAATTCTGCGTCGTTTGATCATCACAATGCGACCTTGATCATCGCAGTGAGACCTTTCATCATCGCTACAAGCAGGAAGCAAGTGGCATGATCCTCCAGGGCTTCCTACAAACAATTTACGGACATTTCCAATAGAAACCGAATTCAGTTCATCATCGAATGATGATGAGGGCCATTCATCGGCTCCTGTTGGGAGGCGGCAATCACAAAATAATTTTCAATAGCTTGAGTATAACTGGTCAGGGGATGAGGGGCCTGAACGAGAACGGAATTCTGCTGGTTATGATGCATCAAATGATTGACGGTAAAAGGCTGAAGGGTCGAATATTGAGGTACCGCGACCCTTTCGCCCCCGTAGACCCCGTCAAACTGAGCATCGTTCACCACCAAATTTTTCGGCTCGTCCTCATGCCCTTCAGGATCGATTTCCTCCTCCTCCGAAAGTTGTTTTCCCCTTTGTTCCTTTCTCCCGGCCAAATATTTTTGCCTGCAAGCCTGAGTCACGACCTTGTTCGGTTCTACGTCCGACCAGTGATTCGCGCTTTTCCTATGCAATTTCAACGATTTCACATTGGAAAACTGCAACCCGCAAAACTCGCAGGCATACGGGTAAACCCCCGTGTGCTCGCACTCGTGAGCCCTTAAACTGTCCGGTTGCCTATACGTCTTATCGCAGTTCGGATATTTACACCGGTACGGCCTTACGTCGGGATTATGCCTGAGCTCGTGCCTGTGAAGCTGATGTTTCGTGAAAAAATCTTTGCTGCAATATTGGCACATAAAATTTTTCTCAGTGGAGTGTTGAGTGCGTTTGTGAGAAGCCAAAGAGCCCTGACTGAAATATTTTTTATCGCAATCCGGGCACTGGTACAAGGGCTCGGTTCCGCAACGGCTGTCCACGTGCCTTTTCAAAACGCTCAAATGCTTGAATTCCCTCCCGCATTGGTCGCAAAAATACGTGTTGGGCTGTTGCGGATCCGTCCCGTGCTTCTCGTCGGTTTTCATGTGCAAATCCAACCGCCATTTCGCGGTGAACACCCGTTTGCACAAGTTGCACTTGTATTCGTTCGATTTGAATTTGCAATCCCCTTGGTGGGAGTACAAATCGGACATCGCGCTAAAACTAAGGCTGCAATATTGGCAACTGACTTTCAACTTCCCTTCGTGCTCTAGCTCGTGCCTAATGAGATTATTTTCGCACCTAAAAGTTTTGTTGCATTTTTTGCAAATCAACGGCTCCTCAGGCTGGGAATTGTGAGTTTCTAAATGAGCGCCTAATTTGCAACGGAATTTCGTTTCCAAATCGCAAATCGGGCATTTATACGGATCGTTCAAATTCGATATTTTCGATATGAGACCGACATGGCGGTCGTAAACGGCTTTTATAGTGAAAACCCTACCGCATTCGTGACATTTATTCGGGGAAAAATCGATTTTCGGTAAAGGTCGAGTTTTGATCCTGTCTTCGTAGCTAAAATCCGAGAAATCGCAAGATAAATTACCGTCCGATTCCGAATCTTCGGAAGTTTCGACGCGACTTTCCACATTGATTTGCACGTTACTTATTTTACTCAAATTCGTGATCAAAATATCTTTTTCTTTTTCCGAGGGTAACGAGTGAAAAGTCATGTGCTCCACCAAATCCGAGCAAAGCTGAAAATTTTTATCGCATATGTCACACGTTAAATTCAACTTACCAGGTTTCTGAGGGGTCGATTTTGAACTCGCAGCCGCAGCCGCCGCCGCCGCCGCCGGTTTGTGAGTCTTCATATGGGATTTCAAACCGGTCGCCATTAAAAATTTCCTATTGCAAATTTTGCAAACGTGATTCGTGCTCGGAGATGCCCCCTCGTTTCTCTTCGCGTACGAAATGGTCACACTTTTATTTAAATTCGTTAAATCGATCCCCGGAATGTTATTTAGAAATTTTTTCGACGCCACCTCACTCTTACAAGTTTTCATATGTTCCAAGAGTCTGTTCAACGAATGAAACGGTCTCTTACAAAAACTACACGGCTTTACGTCGTCTGCATCCTTCCGGGTCAAGGTCACGTTCTCCGTGAAAGGGATCACCATCGTGTCCGAGGAATTCCTCAAATGCTCCGCTTTGATGTGATCTGCCAACGAACTTTTCGAAAGGAAAATCCTTTTCGGGTCGCATATTTCGCAAATGTTCGGCTCCAATTTTTCCGGTTCTTTTTTCGCGGGTAGCAACCTGTCGATTATAGGCATCCTTTCGATGACGACTTCGCACGGGCGTAATTTCTTCCTCGGAATCGCGGACTTAGATTTCGGATGATCGTAGCGTCCGGATTTCCGGTTCGACGTGGAAGGGTCGTGATAACCGATGGAATCCTCTTCTTCGTTCTCGTTGATGAACATGTCGATGTCCTGACTTCCGAAATTGGTGTCCACGAAAATCGGCTCCGGTTCCCTTTGTGCCCGCGGATACGGTTTCCCTCGTTTTACAGCCACGCTTCGAACTTTTTTACGTGAGTCGTGCTTTTTCGCGCCACCTGACTCGGTTTCGCTTTCGGGACTTTAGCGACGGTTCTGGTGTCCGGGAGTCGATCGTTCACGATATCCTGAATCTTATCCGTGATTTCGACGGCGGATCTTAACAACCTCTTCCCACTCGTTCTTCTTACGTTCATCCTAAGATTTGGAAGACTTAATCGAGGTTTTTTGGCACTTGAAGACGGATTCGAACTGACAGGAAAGGAATTTAACGACGATCGGCTACGCTTTGCGTTTTGGTTCAACAAAGCATTTTTATTAACAGATCCTAAGTTGATCACAGGGAAGACGGTTTTCTTAGGAGCCGATTGTTTCCCGGAAACGACTTTCTTTGCTTGGTTCACTTTTTTCGCGATCGCACTCGAATTTCCGGCCGGTTTCAGCGTCCCGGGCGCTCCTTGAGCTGCCAGTCTCTTAACTTTACTTTTTCTCCTCTGTTGCTTACTGTAGGCGAAAGGACACGACCCTTTTTTCTTCTTTTTCTTCTTATTTTCATTAATACCCGCTTCTGTCGATCCGCTAACGTTCCCTTTGATATCGAGGCTTTCTTGAAATGTGATTTGTTCGAACGGCACGTCCACGACCTCTTCCTTAATATTAAAATCTAATTTTTCTTGTTTGATTGTTTTCACACTTATTTTCTTTTGACGCGTTTGTCTTCTCTCCTCGTTCAAAACCTTTTCGGCCGATTCGGATAAATTCGGAACGGACGACTGTTCCTTCGGATTGGCTTCGGCATCGTTCACGGCTGTCGACTCCATGCTTTCGAACTCCGTGGGGGGTATCGAAGTCGCTTCCAGTATTCCAAAAGGCACTTCGGCTGGTTCTGCCACTTCGGCTGGTTCTGCCACTTCGGCTGCTTCTGCTACTTCGGCTGGTTCTGCCACTTCGGCTCGTTCTGGCCCATCGTCCTTTTGCAACTCTTCGTCCACGAGTGTCTCAGCTGAGGAATTGTGACGACTCGTCGGTGAATTGCTCTCGAACAGATCATCCAGTCCGGAAACCATTTCGGAAATATCCTCGGTTTCTACGTCTTTCTCGGTAGAACTCAGTTCTTCGGCCCCTTCTTCTGTTATTTCACTATTGGAAGCTACCGCACTTGCACGCGTGAGCACGACACTACATTTTGTTATTTCCGAATTGTTATTAGTCTTTGCTAAATTTTCACTTTGTTCGTTACCACTAGAAACGTTCTGCTTTGAATTATTTAAAGCGTCGTTCCTACTTAAATCATGCATTTCTACGTCGTTTTCGTCGTCGGCATCAACGTCCATTGATTCGGCAGGAGCGCCGTCCGTATCAACATCCATCGCTTCTGCTGGTTTCTCTGAGATTTTATCAGACTCTTTCAAGACCTCATCTTCGGCAATATTTTTCAATAATGAGAATTTATTTTTTTCAACTGACTCCTCCTCTTCAATACCACTTTCATCAGTAGATTTGTTGAAATCGGCTTCGTCTTCGGAATCAATTTTATTTTCAGGCTTTTCTTCTGAATCTCTTCTGGATGGTTCATCTGTTTCCTCACTTACATTTTCCGAAGCTTGAGATTCAGACTGTACATTTTCCGAGCTTTCTTTTGATGGCCCTTCTGCTTCATTCTCTAAATTTTCCAAGGATTCTGATTCTAAATTATCCTCCAATGGTTTTTCTTCTTCTCTGCTTAATTTTCTCATAATTTGGGATTTCAAGTTTGTAATTAATGGATTTTCTTTTGAAGATTCTTCTGCTTCACTAGCTACATTTTCCATATTGTGGCATTCTAAATTTGTAACATCTGAATTTTCCTCTGACGATTCTTCCATTCCTTTATTTTCATTTTCAAAAGCATGGGAGTCTGGATTTACAATTAACGAATTTTCTTTTGATGGTTCTCCTGCTTCATTTGCTACGATTTCCTTACTTTGGCATTCTGAATCTTTAATACTATCTAATAATAATTCATTATTACCTGATGAATGGTCAACTTCCTCAGGTTCATTCCCCTGAACTAGGCTATCATTAAAATTGATTAAATCGTCTATTAATTTTTCTCCATCAAAATCTTCAATTTCTTTGTTTCCGTTACCTGAAACTTCATCAGATCCCATTAATCTATCATCATTAACCCCCGATTCAGGTACGCTTTTCTCATTCATATCATTTCCCGCAATGACAAAATCCGTTCTTTCACTACAATCCGAATTTAAATTTAACTGTTCACTATCCAAACTGTTCAAATTCTCTGATAGTTTAATGAGTGATTCCGAAACATACATGCCTTGTGATGACGAGATATTTTTTTCTAAGTCCGATAATAATGAATCAATTTCAATCCTTGATTCCTGAGAGTTGGTGATGTTTTCATTTTCTGGAGAAATATTTTCACTTACTTTCACGGTTTCATTCCTATTTTCAAGTGACAGTTCTGGAATATCATTTTCCGATACATGAAGAGGATTTCTTAAATTCCCAGATTCGTTTCCAAGATCATGAAAAGAAACTTCCAGACTCCCTTCCACTAAATGATCAGATATCAAATCTATATTTTTAATGGCACTTTCATTATGTCCTATAGAATTTAAGGCATCCTCAATTTTTTCATTATCAGTCTTTTCTAAACTCTCAGCAATTTCATTTGTTTCAGAATTAGTTTCTTTTTCAGTTAATGTTTCACTATTTACCCTGTCATTAACATTTCTTTCACTTTCCAAGTTGTCCAATTTCATTTGATCATTTAATAAAAATAATTCATTTGATTTGTCCCTAATTGGCACAGAGTCATTTATTACTTGATTTAGATCACCATTGTTATCAACATTCATTTGGTCCTCAAGATCAACATCCATCCCATTATCTTTCATCAGGCTCTCCACATCCATTTCACCATCCTTGTTTGAATGAAGTTCCATTTCAGATTCTTGGGCTAGGTTTCCTTGAATTGCCTGAAGAATCTCATCACTTTCCAAATCTTTCCCATTTAAAATTGCAAGGTCAATTTTTTTGATATTTTTATCGTCTTCAATATTTTTCAACGGGGATGATTCCGATGATTCTGTGTGTTGGTGATTGAGTTCACTGCCATTTAAAGGAACTAAAACATCATTTATAAGAGAGTCTGCATTTATATCTGAAGAAACCAAACCAGTAGTTTGTAAGTCAGTCTTATGAATCGTTGAATGTGTTTCTATCATTGTTGTTGCGGTATTTAATTCTTCCATTTTACTGAAACAAAACAAAAATTTTTTTTATTCTGGAAAAAAGTAAACCAACAATTTCTATTTAAAAAGCAGTAGTTTTGAATTTTACAAAATGAAAGATAAATCTCAATATTGAAAAACAATATAATTTCAATCTTATGGTTAATAACCTTATAATAAAGGCTTTCTTCAAAAGTACATGTAATGATTTTGTTTACTATATGCTTGGAAATTATATGAGTGCAGCTTTTACTTTAATTAGAAATGCTTCTAGTTTTTGAAAAAAAACCACCTATTCATGCTAAAATCATGAACAACAAGAATAGGCAAACTACATTTCTCAAATTTATTTCCTGCATTAATTTCAAACAAATTCGGCAAAATGTTCTCGAGATTCGATTTAGGAAAAAAAAAAAAAAGGTTATACAAGATCAAAAAAGACACTCATAAATATAATGCTTATTATCATTTCGTTATACTTACATTGGTAGATATCTTAAATCTTAAATATTATTAAAATGCTGGACAAACAGTTTTGGTTAAATACTGTTTTAAGTAATAACAAAACGAAACCGAATCAATATCAATATACACAACTCCGATGTCGCCATTTTTATATAAATATGGAGCGTGTCGAGCAATTTTTTTGTTATGGTGACTACTCAACTCAAGTGGCTCTATTTAATTTGCACAAAAATGAATTTATCAGTTTTGGCCGATGCTTTAGTTTGCTATTTAATTATTAAAGCTGCAATATTTACATAAACTTTAAAATACCGTTTTATGAGGAACGTGGCAGTAAGTAGTTTTAAGTATTCAATTTGACTAATTCGTGTACTTCCGTTTCCTAATCCACTATTCGCTCATTCGTCTCTGTGCAAGGAAACGTGGCGGTCTGAAAATGGTGAGTTAAAATGTAGAAGTTTTTTAATCTGAAATAATCCTCTTGTATTTGATATTTTTTCACTCTTAAATCATATTAATTTGATTTTGTATGGTATTTATTTTAACGCGGATTATGATTTATGTGCTTTTGAGTTTAAATATCATATTTTAAGCCTTTTAAACTTGGATGAAATTTCACCGCATCGGCATGTTATATTCGGATTCAACAATTTTTTTTTTTTAATATCGTTTCAGTCCCACAGAAAGTTTAGCGCGCCACGTCATGGGTCTATGGGGTTCTACCCCAAAAAACGTGCTCAACGTCATCGTGGTAAAGTAAAGGCATTTCCCAATGACGATCCTACAAAGCCCGTTCATTTGACCGCTTTTATGGGTTACAAGGCTGGTATGACGCATATTTTAAGGGAGGCTGACAGACCTGGCTCAAGTAAGTACATAATGAACTTTTTGACCGTCTTGACCGTCTTTAAATTTTTAACTTCATACTTTTTTTGCACATGATGGATTCCATTAGAGCCAATCCCATGATGTTTCTATGATATAATTAAATGATAGGGCTGATGCAAAAAAAAAAAAAAAAAAAATCTATGCTCTTAAATCAATAGAAGTTGAGTGTTCGATATATAATTAGTTTTTTATTTTTCATTACAGAGGTCAATAAGAAAGAAATCGTGGAAGCTGTGACCATTTTAGAAACACCACCAATGTACATTGTTGGAGCTGTAGGATATGTTGATACAGCACATGGTATGACTTCTTATGTCTCAGTTTGGGCTGAGCATTTGTCTGAGGATTGCCGTCGTCGCTTCTATAAGAATTGGTAATTATTACAGAGATATTTTCTAAATCATGAAATTCAAAAAAATCTGATTTTATTTTTGATGATGAATTTTTCAAATTTTTTTTGAATTTTTGTCCTTATTTGGTTCACTTTCGATGATGATTACATACTCATTATGGTTAGACAATACTGAAAGAAATGAAAGAGATTTTCTAGGGCGGTCTGAGTTAGTGAATCAAATTCAAAAAAAAAATTTTTTTCACAATTGGTTTGCTGCTAGTTCATTAATGTTTTTAATAAACTCCAATGATCAGCATGATGCTGATTAAGAGTTTTTGCATAATCTGATTGATGATTGAAATCCGATCAGACTGCAAGGAATGATGCCTCCGCTCTGTTTTCATTGAAAACCAGATGAGGCTAACCTTGCTTGATATTTTGTTAACTACTCAACAGGTACAAGTCAAAGAAGAAGGCATTTACCAAATCTTCCAAGAAATGGCAGGATGATCTTGGCAAGAAGTCCATTGAAAAATCCTTTAGGAAGATGGCTAAATACTGCAAAGTCATCAGGGTTATCGCCCATACTCAGGTGAGAATTTTTAAAAAGTTTTTCAATTTTTTTTTTTTTTTTTTTTTTTGATGCTTGGCATGTGGTCGAGGGGCTACATTGCCCAACAGCACTGAGGCTGCCAAGTGCAGTATATCTTAAAGCTGTGGCATCATAGAGCAATGAGCTCTGTTAAACCTCGGTTTAATGTGGGCTCAGTCAGCATATTCCTGTACCTTCCTCGAGCCCATCGGGCGGTGATAAGGGAGGTAAACCATGCTGAATACAAACATGACAAATAGTTTTAGATCCTTTTTTTGAAGAAGCTAAGAAAGTCAATTTTGCTTCTTTTTTTAATTCTTTGTTTCATTTTGTCTGCAGATGAAGCTTTTGAAGTTACGACAGAAGAAGGCTCATATTATGGAAATTCAGTTGAATGGAGGAACCCCAGAACAAAAAGTTCAATGGATCAAGGAACATCTTGAAAAACCGATTCCAGTTTCTCAAGTTTTTGCCCAAGATGAGATGATTGATTGTATTGCTGTAACTAAGGGAAAGGGATACAAAGGTAATTTCATTAATATTTTTTGAAATGAAGATAATTGGATTGATGCTCGAGCAAGTGATCGAGGGGTTGCTTTGCTCCAACAGTACTAGGGGCTGCTCAAATGCAGTATATCTCGCAGCTGTGGCATCATAGAGCAATGAGTTCTGCTTTAATTAGATATGGATTCAGCAGGCATATTCCTGTATCGTCCTGTAGCCCGTCGGGTTATGACAGGGGGATTAACCATGCTTGAAACAGTCATACTTTTTTTTTCTCTTTCCAACCAATAACTAAGTCTTGAAATTATGGGTTCAATAATTTCATAATTTCTTTTCTATAGGTGTAACATCAAGGTGGCACACCAAGAAACTCCCTCGTAAGACGCATAAGGGTTTGAGAAAAGTCGCTTGTATCGGTGCTTGGCATCCTTCGCGCGTCCAGTTCACCGTAGCCCGTGCTGGTCAAAAGGGTTACCATCATAGAACTGAACTTAATAAGAAAATCTACAGGCTTGGCCAAGGAGTCCACACCAAGGATGGAAAGGTACAGAAGAAATTTCATTTTAATTTTTTTATCTTGTTAAAAATTTGATTTTGTCAGTAGTGATGACTATGTTTTGTATGCCTTATCCAACGTTTATATAACAATGCGGATAAAACGACTGTTGCCTTCCTTCTGAGATACTGACTATTATAACATGACCATTTTAAAAGTTATGTTTTTTTTTTTAAACTTTAAAAGCACTTGCTCTGTTTTTTAGCAGTAGAAGCATGATTTGAAATTTATTTTATTGCATTTTCCCCTTTAAATTGCATAGAATCTGTTTAAAGCTGATGGCGCTTGTACTAATTAACTTATTTGTTTGTGAAAGGTTATCAAAAACAACGCTTCCACCGACTACGATTTAACGGAGAAGACCATCACTCCAATGGGTGGTTTCCCTCATTATGGTGAAGTCAATCACGATTTCGTTATGATCAAGGGATGTTGCGCAGGTTCGAAGAAACGACCCATTACACTAAGAAAGGTAATGTGTTAAAAGATGCATTTTTTGTGGTTTTTTCGATCGAAATAGTAAGATGCTAATGATTTTTTATTTCTTGTTTTCAGTCGTTGTTGGTTCACACTAAACGAGCATCCCTCGAGAAGATCAATCTTAAATTTATTGATACTTCTTCGAAATACGGACACGGTCGCTTCCAGACCCCGCAAGACAAGTTCGCTTTTATGGGTCCGTTGAAAAAGGATCGTATCAGAGAAGAAGAAAAGGCTGCTGCCGCAGCTTCAAGTTAATTTTATATATTTTAAATAAAATATATACCGAATTATTAATTTTAATTTCATAAGTAATTTGTTAATTTATTTTTCCTTTCGACATTACTTTCAAGGATTATAGTTCATTAGCCCTTTGCCTAATTGAATCTTCAGTCAAATTTTTATAGGGGATACAAGGAATACTTAGAATTTTTCCCATTTTGTTTTAAGATACAGTCGACTCTCTATAGCGTAAACGCAGGGACCGAACAGATTTTTACGTACTACAGAGAGTTACGTAGAAACCGATGTTGACATAAAATGGAATTTTTTCTCGAAAAAAAAAATTTTCATATTACTAATAAGAAAAATGATTTTAATGGTTAATTTTAAGAAAGATTTTAATTTTGCCGTGTTGAAATGCCACCGATAAACTAACTAAAACGGAACAAAATAAAATTTTGATTCAAAGGTGTAATTTTTGATACAAGATACTACAGGTTTAAAAATCGCGCGTTAAAAATATTTTTGCGGTGTAATATTTATTAAAAAAATATGACGTCATTTTCGTTTCTATATAAATATTACATAATTTTGCCCTTTTTACATGTAAAAATGGTCTTTTCCCCTTTAAAAATGGCGAATTTCCCTTCAAAATCGAAAATTTCGTTACGTACTACAGGAGTAACGTTACGTATAAAGCGGAGTTGAAATACATGGTGTTATATGGGAATTCGGCCGGACCGTGCCAATTTTTACGTACTACAGGGGTTTTCGTTATAACCGATGACGTTATAGAGAGAGTCGACTGTATAACAATTTTTAGGCTTGCCTGGAACAATAGCGATTGGTCGTTATTAACAATGGTGCTATGAATCGTTCGCTTCCTTTCAATGCTTTCATATGTGGAAACTTCGTTTTTACTCCGCCTCTACGTTTTCGTGTATGGTCGTTAATGACCTTAGTCTCCTGGACCTCTAAAGTGGCTATTATGCTTTAAAGGTTTAGAGTAGCGCTCTGCTATTCCTACCATAAGCCCGATGATAACCATACCCCATACCCCATATATGATAACCCCGATTTTCCTTAACTTTCGTCCAGATGGATGTTTCCTGATTTTATAAGTTAAACACCAATCCAAGGGTTGGAGCAGAGATAAGATAAAAATATAAAGTTTGTATTTTTTCACAGAATTTCTGGCATCCGTAATCTTGATTTTAATTAACTATAAAGGCCTCTTGTCAACATATTTTTAAAAATAACAATTTCTCAGCAAATATGAAATTCCTGCTGTTCAATCTCAGAGATAAAAAATGTTTGATTATATTTAAAATTTTTGGAATTTTCGATAGTATTCCAGCAAAATGAAAAAGATTCATTTTTTTTCAGTTGTTCATTTTGAGTTCATGAATGGCCTCATCCATAAAAATTTTAAAATCGCGAAACAGTTAAATCTTTTTCGAAGTATCCCAAATGTCAAATATGCAGGGATATTGGGAACAACTGCGAAGTTCCAGTTCCTCTGGTTTTCAATGTGAAAAGGTTTTCAATCAGTTTCCGTTCCATTTTATTCATGGCGTTTTCTTCAGAATGTTTCTGATTCGTTCCAGTTCCGAAACTGATTTCCATTTTAATTCCTGTCTAGTTTAATTTTCTCCTAATCGCCGTTTTCTTCTTACTTCTTTCTAAAGAAAGAAGTTCCGTATTAACGGTTTTGGACCTCAGATATAGCGTTTAGTCCTTGGAAGGCGTTTACTTAACTTAATGGAACCGGTTTTCGGTGATTGTTGCTGCATCCATCGCTCACTAAAAACGGTTTTTATCCCTTCCCGTTTCTTTCTATTTTTTATTCCTGGAAAACGCTTCTTGTTCTTGTTTGTTTCTTTACCAGTTTCGGTTCCGTTCCAAATCACTGATTTTACTTGATTTCTTCCTGGCTCAAAGTAACCTTTTTCGGTTTTTGTTCATCAGATTCGCGTTAAAAAAAAAAAAAAAAAAATACTGCTTACCTATAAATCGTAAGCTGCGCTATAAACAAAGAGGCTTAAAACCCCAAATTATTTAAAAAGCATGAATAAACGCATTATTCATTAGTTTTATATGCCGTGCGTTAAGGAGGTACTTTAAGTTTAACTGACTATAGAAAAATTTTTCTGAAACTTCGTAAATGAGCTATTTTACCTAAAGCAGTCACCACTGAATCGCCTGAATCATTTTAGATTTTTTCGCTGTATAGTCTGCTGGTACAAAAATTTAAAAAGTTTCCAAATAACCTCTTCAGCATTAAATAGGTTTTTTTGGTACATACCTCAATTGTTTTTAGCAGTCTTTCGTTTTCACTAAAAATTATAGAAATTGTTTTAGTACAAAAAAAAGTATGAACTTCTATTGCTACTAAAAAAGAGTGTGTATCGGCCATATTAAAATATTTGTTTACAAATCGCAGTGACCAATCGAAACGTCCAGAATACAGCTAGCGCTTGAAGTGCCGAAATATTGAACTAAAATCCGAGTAGTTAAGCTGTAGTCCCCATTTTCTTACATTCATGGAAGCTAGCTTCCAAGCTTCCATGAATGTAAGAAAACAAGAAGCTTCCGGACCTGTCTACGGCCATGTGTTAAACATTTCTATTTTTCTTCATATACTTGTATCCTTTCATGCACGGAAAAAACCTTAAAGAACCCCCTTAACGTAATACCTTTTCAAAATCAAGAAAGTATAAGATGTAGAATTATTGAAGCACTTTTGCGCATCTGATTAAACCTACAAACCTAGGTGTTGGATTAATCTGCTACAATGTAGACCAATTCTTACAAGTTTTAGGTACCTTTAGTACCTAAAAAAAAATTATAATAAAGTAGTAAAAAGCCTTTTTTAAAGGTTTAAACAAATCGAGTTTTTAAAAAAATAATATTGGTATAGTTATACAAAAAACCGTTTCCGCCTTTATAAGTATTTTCCGGCATTCGTGAACTATCTTCTGCTTGTCCTAGATCATGCTCCTACCGTGCAAGCTTAAAAAACGAAAACAAAAATAAGAAAATAAAAAAATGATAAAAAAAAAACAAATTACAAAAAGAATCGCTTTATTTACTGCTCTTTGGAATAATAAAAGAAAAAAATTTTTAATCTATTTAATATATAAATTACTAAGATTAATGAGACGATACTTATGTACTACGTTACATGTAAAAGGCGCTTTACTACAATAATTACCTTAAAATGTTTTTTTTGAAATTAAAAAAAAAAACATGGATATACCTTGTCACGCCAACCATAAGAGTAACATACAGGTTGTAAAATTGAATGGATCTAAGAGATCATTTCATGACTTAAGAAAAAAAAAAACTCATGAAAATTATATTAAACGACTTAAAAAAAATTAATACATCTATAGAAACAAATCAAGATTGATCATTAAATCTAAAACGAGCCTATGCCACCGGAATAATTTTTTTTTACAATCGTTTGGGCGGCTAGGAAAAAGGTTAATTAGGAAAGTAAAAAAAAAAAAAAGGGGGGGTTGACAAAAAAAATATCAAATTCATTTTTAATCATAAATCGCCATAAATTTGACTTTTTTTTAATCGTAATGAAGCAAAGTTTCAAAATCATTCCCCAGTTACATGATTTACGTACACAAGTCTAAAAAAAAAAAAAAAAAAAAAAAAAAAAACCGCGAAACTTCTCGATTTAACTAAATTAAAAATAATTATTTCCACTCGTCCATTAGTAAATTACAACCTGTTAATGTACAATGGCCCCACATAAAAAAAAAAAATTCTTTCCTTGTTTTTAATTTCCACTAAAAACATACAATTTTTTTTTACGCAGTATATATTTACGCCGATCCACCGACTTTAAAGCGATTGCTGTGTTTTGTGCGGGGGGCAGACACCAAACTCATTTATCTGAGTAGCTTGTCAGCGTCGTCTGCTACAACGGCCATATTGTCATCATCCAATCAGCTTGAAAGAAAAAGAAAGCTCTTATTGGACGACAACAATGAGAGCCGATATTCACTAGCGACCCTGGCGTTTGCTTTTTGCATCTCCCCCCTCTCATTTCGATATTTTTAGTGAACAATTATTTTTCTTTTTTTTTTTTCGACTGAGCCGCTAAATTATAAAGAATTATTTTGTGATAGTTTTTCTAAAACACCTTTTTTTTAAATATATTTTTTTTTTCTTAGGGTTCTTTTTTCGATTTTTTTAAAAATATTTTCTTTTTTCTTTGCGGGCGTTTTTTCTTTTCGCCCCTGATAATTATTTACAAGTCTAAATAAAAAATATAGCATGAAAAGGATATACATTACAATAAATTATATAAAAAGAGGCTGTAATCGGACCTCTTTGACAATTTGATTTAATTTTTATCTTAAAACTTTAAATAAAAAGGGAGGCGCAATGATTTTTCAACAGATTTTCACGATTTGCTTTTCGGTAATAAAAACAATTGTTTTTTTTGAAAAAAAAATGCAAGCAACAAAATTTGAAAATAACAAATAAAATTGCGGTTGACAAGAAAACGAAAAAAAAAATGCAAAACTTAAAATATTTTACGCGGAAAATTAATTTTACAAAATATTTTTTTTTTTTGATTAAAGTGCAAAATCAAATTAAATTTTTTTTTTCTTTACTCATTTACTTTATTTTAGTCTCATCAAAATCACAGTGCATTAAAAAACATGTATAAAAAAAAAGCCTTAGGAAAATAAGACGTATTCAAGTCAGAAAAAAATGATTTAGTTTTAAACTAAGTAAAATTATTTGCAAAAAAAAAAAAATTCAATCAGCCCCGCACCTGGTACATTATACTTAAAAAGGAGATTTTGCATAATTAAAAAAAAGGACTGCTAACTTTTAAAAAATTGAAAAACGATCTAAATGCTTGAAAAAAAAATTTTAATTAAAAAAAAAAAAAATTCTAATATCCTTCGGCATTTTTAAGGCGTACCTTTATAAAAAAACTAAAAAATAACATTTGATATAAGTTAAAAATAAATATAGAAAAAAAAATTTGCATAAAAATAATTTAAGTGTTGCTTTTTGAAAGGGCTCTGCATATTTAAAAAAAAAAAAAAAAAAGAATTAAGAAACAATTTTTTTTACAAAAAATCATAAGTATTTGGTGGCTCTCAGGAGGGATAATACAAAATTCGATTTGCCTTTAATCATGATTGAAAAAAAATTTTTTCCCCGTTATCCAAGTTCACATTTTTGGGAAAGAGAAAAAAAAATTAAAAAAAATATTTTTAAAATCAAAATTAAATCACATAATTAAACTATTACACGAAAGTCCAACGATATGAACGATCCAGTCTTTTTTTCATTAAAAAATATCTACTTTTATAAAGAGCCCTAAGCGAGCAATAATTCTTTTTTTTTTTCCTTTTTTAACAAGTAAAAATTAAATTATCCAGGATAAATTAAAAATATTTATTCCGTTATAAATATACAAAGGGAGGGAAAAAAAAATCGAGTATGCCGGAGGTATATCCTACCTTAAATTTATATCATACACAATTCATTAATTTTTTTAAATTTTAAATGTTTTTTTTTTATTTTTATTTTTTTTTTTCATTTATAAGTTTATATCAATTTAAAACGAATAAATTACAGGTCTAAACTCTTGCGTTTTTTTTATCTTAAATTAATCGTTTAAAAAAAAAAAAAAATTAAAAAAAGATACCGATTTTTTTCCAAGTTTCAACATTTTTAAAACGTTGCGGGAGAAATTTTTTTAAAAAATTGGAATGTCGGGGAAAAAATTGTGGCGATGAGGGCAGGAGCTGTAAAAAGTTTTTCGGTAAGTTCACTGCATGCCCTCAACGTTAGATCGTCGAAACTAACGATTTTCCAAAATGGCGAGTTTTTAATTGTTAACGTTTAGGACATCCAGCGCCCCTGGCGGAAAAGTTTTTCGGCTGCGGGCCTCATTAACATATAAAACAGTGATAAGCATAGGATTGTTATAACTCTGGCTGCTTATAAGAGTGAAATTATAAGAATATGCTAACTTTCAATGAGGATTTTTACCGCAAACCAAATCCGCTAAGGGGGTGTCGGTTGCTATCCTGCTTAAATATTTCGTTCTCATTTAAAGTCATTAATTAACCAATGCAGCCGACAGAGATTTTACGAAGACAGTAGCCGACAGTCCCCTAGCGGATTTAAATGGCGTTAAAAATCCTCAATTTTGTTTAAAACAGAAATATCTGTAAACTGGTTAACCCAAATAAATAATTATGGCAGGAAAAAATTTACGGAGGAGAAGACAGCAGCCGCGGGGTATTTAGTTCAATCGGTGAATATTTTACGAGTTTTTTAAAATTTGAATAATTTTTAAAATTTGTCTAGTAGTCTAACACCGAACTTTCGCCATGACCAAATGTGCAATTTCCCGCGACTGCTGTCTTCTGCTGCGTTAAAAGTTTAAAAAAATGGTTTCGTTTTCCGATTTCAACGTTCAAAAACAAAAAATTAATAAAGAATTTTAACTGTAAATCAATGATTTTTTTCTTAAATTGTCAATCACGAGAACAAGGCTCGAAGCATTATTACAATTATACCGCTAATTTTTTTTCGAGATAAAAAAAAAAAAAATAATTAAAATCCGTTATTGACACCGAAGTTTCAATACTTGTTACCATTAAAAAAAAAAAAGTGCTGATTGGAAGTGGGGGAAGGAGCAATAAATTAATTTGGAACTAAAAAATGTTTTACGCCAGTAAAACTTAAAAAATTATGCTGCAGGAGCAACTCAAAGCATAGCATAGAAAAAAAAATTAACCGGAGTGTTTCGGAAGTGTGTAGTTACACTTAATTGTCATTTAAAAAGCATTCTTAAACACCAAAAAAAGTTAAATTAAATAAATAAATAAATAACTTTTCTGCTGCATCACCCGTTTTGTTCGGTAAATGTTGAAACCCTGCCCTCTTGTGCCAGTTTTAATGCCTTTAAAAAAACGGATTCGTTTCATGAGTTTCAAGGGGAAAACAAAAAACAAAAAACAAAGCAAAAAAAAATAAAAGTTTTGCTGTAAATTAATGATTTTTATATTAAAATTATATGCGCGCTTTTAAAAAAAATTTGATTTGTTACTGGCAAATTATACAAAGAAAAAAAAAAAAAAATTGTCGGAATGTGGGCAGAATGACTGACACAAACAGGCCCTCTTTTTAAAATTAATCACTCTAGATTCTTCACAAAAAAGAAGTAAAAATAAAAATTAAAAAGAAAAAAAGAACACATTTACAGTAAAAAGACATAAGTGTTTTTTCTTCCTTCTTTTTTTTCCTTCATTTCGCGAAAAGAAAAATCGTTTTACGATCATTTTTCATCCCCCTCGACTCGAGATTTTTTAGCGGGGGGTAGATCTTGGCTCTCTTCATCCGTTTGCCGTTGATCTGTGGCGTCGGCGTCGTTTGTTGTAGACTCGTTTGTTGCCGACGTCCCGCTTTGTAACGAATCGTTGGTTTCTTCTTCGTTCTGAAATTTTGAAAAAGGAAAAATTAGTAGAAGAAAAATTAAGATGAATTGGTAGGGGTAGGGGACCGGTTGGAGGTAAGAAATAATTATAAAAAATACTGGATGTCAAAGTCAGTCAGACTCTTTATGCGAGGCAAGTATCAACCAACAGTAAGGGGCCATGCACAAGAGTAGGAATAGAAGGGAAGGGCGAAAGGAGGGGAGGTTTCCAAAAATTTTAAATAAGAGCTTTTAGAGGAAATTAGCTTGGGATTTGAGACAAAAATAAAATAATGGAAACTATTTTCTGCTAAAATTTTACGTTGGAAGGAGAGGGAGAGTTCAAAAAATAGTTTACCCTCAACAAAGAAAAAGATGGTAAAAAAATTAAAAAAAAAAAAAAAAAAAAAAAAAAAAAAAAAAAAAAAGAAGTTAACATGACATTTGTATGAGCTACCCCTATGTAACTAATATTACAATTATATAAAGGTTATACATCAATAAATATAAAAAACGATTATTTACCTTACTTACCCTAGGTGCTGTTTCAGATTGTGGTAAAGGGGAATCATCTTCACCTCCGAATGAGGTTGCAGTGTCATCCAAAATATCAGCAGGGGGAGGTGCACCACTACTTACTTTCTCAGCTCCTATGGAACTTTCTGTGTCTGAATTCTCGTTTTCATTCTGAAACCAAAAAATATTATATGAATACTTTGTAACTTTTCTTTTTTTTCTCTTTCTTCTTTTCTTTGCTTTCAACTTACATTTGTTACATTCTTGACTTCTCCATTTTGATGTGTAGTACTAGACTTTCCATTTGCTTGAGGAATGGCATTAAGTAAATCAGGATCAAGTTCGCTTGCTACAAAATGTGTCCACAAAGCAAGTTCAACTTGATGTGCATTCCATGTTGCATGTCCGTTATTTGCTGAGAAAAAAAAAAAATTAAAAATTAATTAATTTGACCTGACTGAATGAAAAATCAATTTCGAGAAGAAAAAAAAAAAAAAACCTAGCGGAAAGAAAAAATGAATTAATAATAAAATATTTACCCTTACATTCTTTGTTGAGCCGCTCAACTGTTTGTTGTATATGTGTTACAAAATTCAAATACTCTTTAGTAGTGTAATCGATGCCTTCTATTTCTGGTATGGCCATTAAACACTCGTCGGCCATAAAAGCGGCTGTTTCCGGGGCAGCTGCAGCCAATAGTGCTGCAACAAAAAAATTTCAAACAAAAATTTTTTTTAAATTGCTAAAAAAATTAATCTTTCCAGAACAAACTTCAAAAAAAAAATTAAATGAAATTTAATACAGAGTGTCTAAAAGTATATTTTTCACTCTGAAAAAGGATCAAATTACAAATTAATTTGTTATTGAAATTAATACAAACCAGATGCCATTGTAGTGCCAACTCCCTTCAAATTGCTCAATGCTGTGATAGCTTGCTCCAAGTTTGGCAGTTTACGAAAAGCTTTCCTCGTCTCGGCCATTACTGCTCTTGGAGTGTTTACTTTAACTAAATAATTTAATTGTGGATAAGCCTTTCCTCTCTGTAATTAAAAGCAGAAAAAAAATTTTTAGGATTAATGACAACAACATATTCCAGGACAGTTGCTTAAAAATATCGAATACAGCAAAGCAAGAACTCTCATAAGGGGCAGGGTGGCTTTGCGGTTGTAAGCCGGGCAGGACAAGTGGGATCTAAAAAATTAATACGGACAAATACTACTATTTTGCCTGGACCTGGGCTAACTAAAAACAAAAAAATTGCTATTGCAGATCAAATCGAGCAGAGCTTGGCTTGGGACATGATTTCAATGCTCAGGCTGGCCACTAATAATGCTCTAAACAATTTTTTCAGATACAGTAAATCATATTGATGAAAAAGCTGGTTTGGTTTGGATTCCCATTCTCAAAAAAATTGAGTATTTTTATGGTGAAGCAGATTTTCCAGTTAAAAAATTTTTCCATTCTGAATTAGGCAATGTTCTTCCTCCCAACTTCTCTTTGAGATTTCGTTTGAACAAAATAAAAGGAAGAATGTCTGCTTTATTTTTAAAAACCGCAGAAATCAAATGATGATCTTGATGAAAATTGAGTTAACCTGTAAGCATAGGTCTCACATGTCTCTTTCGTAGCAGACCTTCATTTGCTTCATGCTAACAATAACTGGAAGAGGGCTTCCCAAGCAGCGTGCTTCTTAAAACTTCATTGTGCAACCAACAGTATTTTCATACATAAGCAACTGCAGTACCGTACTACGAAATACAAGGAGCATTAAGCAGTTGCTGAAAGACTCCCAAAAGTCAAAATACTCAAAACTACTCCAAAAGGGATTAAACTAACTTTCTTTATACCTAAATGTGTTATCGCAATTATTAAAACTTACACATTGTTTCCATTTCATTAGTTGCACTAATTCTTCATGATTTAAATGAGCATCTTTTCCTCGTGCTTTGATCTTCTTTGGTAGCTCATTTTGATACCTGGAAAAAGTAAGAGAAAAAAAAAAAGAAAATTAAGTGTTATTCAATTAAAACTGATTTTCTTATGTTTGAGGAATTTATTTTCTACCTTTCATGCTAATTTAAACACTAATCGACATTTTCCCTCTATCTCAAAAATAAATAGCCTAAATTAAAAAAATTGGCTTGAATTGTGTTTCATAAAAGTTATGACTTCAGAATATTTAATTGCATCTGGCATAGCCAGTGGTCACTTTAGAGGTACCATGATAAATTTACCTAGCCAAGGCAACATTAGCAGTTGGTTTTAAAATTTTCCCAGTTTCGATCAAGAAAAGCAAAAGCTGGTCATAAGTGCTTTAGACGTAAACTGCTAAAAATAGGATGACTAATTGCACACCTTCAATTATTGGAGGTTCAAAATTTATTTGGGGAGAAAAATTAAAAAAAAAATTTATTATTGGGGTTTAAAATAGAATATAGAAGTTTTTGTTCAAGATTAATACTGAATTAATTTTTCAGAATTTAAACAGAAAAGAAAACTATTTTTTATATGTTCAAAGTACCAACTCTCTGTTGCAACAAGCTTCTTACTTATTTTGATTCAAAGGAAACTGCTAAATAAAACCTTCATGACCAAAAAAGCTGTTAATACAAGACTATTTATTCCTGAGGTGGGCATAGTTATTTCCATGAAAAAGATCATAATTTCAACCACCAAGGTAATATTCGATTTGGTTTTCACTTAAAAATCATATCAGCATCTCTTAGTGTGACAGATTTTACAGAAAGGCTGCATTATACATTAAGACGCATGAGTAGTTCAAGCACAAATCTACCAAAAAACAAAATTAAATTGTTTGATTCACATCCTAGGTTTTTTTTTTTTTGTTGTATAGAAGATATTTCTCAGGGCTGGCAAGAATTTTTAAATGATTTTTTTGAAAGAAATGGAAAAAATTTAAGATACAGGTGGACAACAGCATAAATTATTAGGAGTTATTATTCAAGCTTTCAACAAGTCTCAAAAACTGATTATTACATTAAAAAAAAATTATGCATATATAAAGTAAATTTTAGAAAAATAAATGGGTTGTCTTCAGCAGACAACTTGTTCCATGATTTTGTAATTACCAAAGATAGTTATGACAGTTAAAGATAATTTTCACTTTTCTTAAAAATTATCAGGCAAATTTAACAAATATTTTCAAAGAAGCAATACATATCTTCAGTAACATTTTTGCCATTTCAAAAAGCTAAAAACATGAGGCTGATATAAATACAAAAAAAAAAAAAAAAAAAAAAAAAAAAAAATTATGACTTGTACCACAAAGCAAAGTGTCCAATAAATAATCATTCACTTTACTTTTCAGGAACCATTCAAATCTTTTCAATCTTTTAAAAAGACCTTTAAAATATTGTTTAAAACAACAAAACCTGCTGATCATAGCTTTTTTTTTTTCTTTATCATTTTCATAATAAGCTAGGTCAATAACTTTTTATATGTAGAGCAAAAATTTTAATTTTTTTTACCAAATCAAAATCAAAAAATTTTTCTTTTTTTGTAAGTCTCTTTTTCCAAATACATCATAATGAAAATTCAAATTTACACTTCATAGCACATGAAAGCATAAAAAAATTTTTTTAAAAAATATTACATCATCTCAATTTAATATCAAAAATATCACAATTGAAAATTAAGATTGAAAGTAAAAGAATCAAAACTGTCAATAGTTCAAAAAAAAAGGTAAACAAACAAACTTTTGATAGTACTAAAAAGGACAAAAGGTAATCCTATTTTCTCGGTTTAACTGATTGTACCTTGCATAAGTAAACTATATGTGCAACTAGTGGAGAAAATGACGCTTAAAATCCTCAAATTCGGAAAATAATTCCATTCGGAATATCGAAATCAGTGAAATTCGAAAGGATTCCAACGTTTTTTTTCGATGATAACACGATTTAAACAGGGATAAACGTTCAAAAAATTTCGATTTCAACAACAAAGGACGATGATTAATTCTTTCCGTACGGATGATTTTTAGCTTTTTTTTTCGTGTAATTTCGGTTAAAAAACGTAGAGGGCAACATTTTTCCATGTTTAAACGATAAATTTTTGATTTTTAAGTCTGAAAACGAGGTTTGATTCGATGTTTTTCTGCTAAACAATCACTTCCTTTTTAGTAAGCCACTTAAGGGCATTTGTATGAGTGACCGTAGTCCACCACATGTATTAATCGATCTCACATCGGATATCATGCTCAATTGGATCGGGATTATGTTAAAAACATTAATTTTAAATATTATTTCGAAAATTGCGACATTTAAAGGAGGAAAATTTTTACGTAATGGAAAGTCGATATGTTATTTGTAATTCACAGAATTCTAGCTTAATGACGCCATTTTCAACGAGGACGCGTACACGTACAATGCCATGTAAAAACGCTTAATTTTCTATAAAATTGTACATTTTAACAAATCAAACTATAACCACGTGAATCCTCTGTTCCCAGATCAACGTTTGATGCAATCAGGACCCATATTTTCGGCATAAATAAACAATAATCAGGTCGACAAAAGTTGATGTCAGTATTAACAAAAGCCAGGGTCAACGACATTCGAGACCCCTTTTTTTAATTGTATTTGAGAGGTTTCTACTCACCAGTTATCCAATTTTATAAGTTCCTCCGGTTTTTTTGTCTTTCTTTCAGCTTTTAGTTTCAATGCTTGAGGATATAAACTCAATACATACTGGAATTGAGACGCGGAACCTTCCGTAAAAAATGTAGCCGTGTCTCTCGCGGAAGCCATTTTTGATTACTGTATGTCACATGACCTCGTCGTTGCCGGATGTATTTCGAACACGGTTGCACGCAACCTCCGTTATGTGATTGGTCGACGGCAGATATACAGGCAACGCTGCGTGATCCGTTTTTGCTTGTGTCTGTGGGGGAAATTTTCGTGTTGTGGTTATAATCTGTCAAAAATGCCTCTTTCCTCCCTAAGTTAAGCGTACGATCCACCAAAACCCGGAGCACTAAGGGGAATTTCGTATTTAAATATTTGCACCTTGTCGTGCTCTTCAGCCATTTTGTCCAAGGATCCAATCAGAAGCCAAGATCTAGGAATTACAGTTATATTTTAAAATTTTAAATGCTATGGAAATACCAGATAAAACTTTAAAACTATTTTTAAATCCCATTATTGCTTTTTCCGATTACTAATTGACATCATTTCCATCTCTTTAAATATCTCCATTTCGTATTAATAATATTCATTACGTAAAAAAAAATTATCTATACGAAAAAAAAGTAAAAAAAAAAAAAAAAAAAAAAAAAAACTTGCGTCAAATGGACATGGCGAATGCAGCGCCGTAAAGAACCAATGAAATTTTATTTCAACTTTATTCGGCCTTGAAAAATCCCGATGTATCACAGATATTTTTACGTCATTTTATTTAAAGCTTTAGAATGCAGGAAAATAATGAATCTGGATGGTTTTAATTTTTTCTAAAAGAAATCATTCAAGTCAAGCGAAACTATGACTTTTAAAGGAAACAGTGCATGACGTCTAAGTTTTAAGGAAAGAGATAGTTCCTAAAAAAAAAGTCCAGATTTTTATTTTTTTTACAATTCAGAACTTAATGTAAAATGCAAAATTGCATAAAATATAACTTTTCAGAAAATAATTTTTGAGAAAGAATAAAAATGAAATGGTGGAAGGGATTTAACATACTATAATTGGGCAAAAAAATATTTTTTTTTTTCTTAAAAAAAATAAAAGCTTTTATTTCTTCAGTTTTTTGAGAAGAAGTGGGATACAAAATTTTTCTTTGTTTGCAAAATATGTTTCTTTGTTTTCAAAACCTTTTATATGTCCAAAAGGTCTATAATTGTCTTAACACTATATTACCAAGTGACAGGTTTCAAGATTAATAAAAAATCTTTTAAATTATTTTCCAAAAAATGTTTTAAAATTTTATCATTTTGGAAAAGGAAAAATTTTGGAAGAGTCAAATACAGAAGTTTGCTCTACTGCTCAGAGAAAAAAAAAAATTCATGATAAAGTTTTAATAACTATTTGGAGAAAAACAGTCAAATAAGTTTCTACAACTCCCTAGTGCTTTAGAGAACATTTTGAATGAAGCTCCTAGCTGAAGACACTTGAGAAATATTTCACAAATATTACCGGAAGTTATTAAACAGGATTTCAAATACAAATCAAAACCAAGAAAATTTTGAAAAAATAAAAATAACTTAACAACAGTAACAACAATCTTTTTCTATTAATCAGATATACTCGAGATCTTATGTCTTATCTTTACATTGACCAACTACAAAATAACTATTCACCATTTATTTTTTTAACATTTAATTTACATGCATTGGTAACTTCTACTACGATATTTATTCTCTTCTTTATTTTTTCGACTATAAAGTGCCCAAAATCATAGAAAAATAATATTTACATCATTTTGACAAACTCAATTTTAGTTTCTAAGGAAAATGTTTAAAAACTTAAATTAGAAATCTTTTTTTCAAAAGGGTTCACTCCGATTCTTTTTTTCTTTAACATTGTTTCGCAAAATGTTTTAAATAAATGGTTTTCATAAAAAAATATGTTATAAACGATGCATCATAAATGCTTTGCATAATGTGGACCACAGTCTTAAAAATTTTCCTTTAAGACAGGGCTAGGGGAGGGAAACTAAACTGGTCCATAAGCCAAACATTAAGCTCAATAAATTTTACTTAGTTAATTAATACTTAGTTTAACCCTCCAGGTTTGCTGAAATAGCACTGGATATCCCGAACGGCAATTTTAGCCTAAATTCGCTAAAATCTACTGACGAATAAATATCTGATTGGTAACCGTTAAGGACATGCAACGCCCCTGACGGAAAGCTTTTAAGATTGCTGAAGAAAAAAATTTTGGTATACTTTTAAAAATTAATCGTGACTGAAAGACGAAATAATTCGAAAAAAATTATTTCCAAACAGAAACTTATCAAATGACTAACTGAATCTTAATTCTAAGCTAGCGATAGGTTTAAAAATAAATCAAGAAAAATCAAGAGTAGCATTTCAGTCAGTTCGGATTCAAAAAACGCTTTTTGAATAAAATGCATGTTGATCGCTCTTAAGAGTAAAATGAAAAAAAAAACTTGTCGGTTCTTAATATTGAGCAACCGATTAGCTAAAGCAGGAACTATTCATTTTTAATCAGTTAAAAATTTTCACGTAACATAAAAAAAAATATGTTCATGAAATAATTAGGCTAGTAAAATGACTGTAAAAGATGTTATTTTGTCGTACATTTTTTTTCCTTTTTTTGGCACTATGATTTTATAGCGAAAATGAGGTGTGGAACACAATTGGGTATTTTGATATTCGTTTAAGTTGATTTTGGAACTAAAGGAAAAAAAGTTGGCAGATTTTTTTTTCTTTTTTTTTTCAAAATTTTGCCACATAATTACGTATACCATGATTTTTTTTTCTTGTGATAATACCGAAGACTTTTACATGATTTTATCTCAAATAAACATTTCGAACTATCTAACAAAACAAATACACAGATTTATTTTTAACAAGATTATAGCAAAAATAGAATAGTTCTCTAACAAATAAGTATATGCGTATTTTTTTTTTCAATTAGAATTTTATTTTCAAATATCGATTTTAGATTTTTTGGATCAGTCATTTTCATTTTGTTTGATTGGAGTTTCTATTTCAATAAAAAAATCTGCGATATGTTAGACGTACTGTAAAAAACCCATAAAAATTTCAATTTTCCACTGAAAAAAATAGATATTCGTAAACTTAAAAAAAAAAAAAAAAAAAACTAAAAATTAAAATTTAACGAGAAATTCGATAAAACAAAATGACTAAAACGATCAGAAATTATTGTTCCGATGCACTTTTTCTAATACGATTTTTTTTATCTTATACGACATTTCTAAGACTTTTTTTTTTTCGCTTTAGGTAACGCTAGGATTTGATCGGGAGATGATTTAAAAAGCAGTAACTCCCATTGTATGGCGAATCTGTTCGAAGGACAGCCAAAAAGTTAAAGACCATGGAGCCATCCTTATCCAGATAGGTAAGAAGCCTTTATAGAGAGCAAAGAAACCTTCACCTTGAACTGTTTTCTTTAGGCAGTCTATGGATGATTTGTAAATTAATCCCCTGGGGAAAAAAAATAAAAACGAAAATTAAAACTTGAAATTTATCAAGAAAAAATTATTTTTATACCTTCCGTGTTCATCGGTAGGTTGATTCATTATCCTAGTTTTTATTACGTCAGCTGGTGTCCCCATCGTAGCCGCGACTAGCCCAGCACAAGCACTGAAAAGAAAAAAAAAAGAGAGGAATAAGTGAAGTAATCCACTTATTATAGCCTTCCAAACTTTGGAAGGCTATAATCTGTGGCCTACAAATACAAAGGTCGATAAATCATGGATCAAAAAAAAATTTTTTTAAAAAAGGTCTATCCCTATTTTTTTAAAAGCATTCGAAAAGCAATTTACCTGGAAAGGACATGAGTTAGATAATTATCTGTCAGACTTGTATTTCTTAGGATTAGTCTTTTCGCAGTGTCATATGTTGTTAAATCTCCTAAATTTACTAAGGCAGCTCTCTGTACGTTTGGTATTGACCCTTTCCATAGCCCTCGAATGCCGCCCTCTTTCAAAATTTTGGTGAAAGCATGCCACGTCCCTTTCACTCTGAAATAGAAATAAAAAAATAATTAAAAAATGCATGTTAACTCAAATTGAAAAGACACCAGCTCCTTTGTTTAAAAATTTTTTTCATCATTGTCAATATTTTTGAAAGAACAAGGAATTTTTTAAAAAAAATTCTTAAGAGAAAAATTTACAAATTAAAATAAAGCTAATTACATTTGCAAATTAATGTCATATAGGAAAAGAAATAAATTGATGCAGTGCACAAGGGCGAAATTTTTCAAATTAAAAAAATTTTTTTAATGAATAATTATCTCCCTAAATATGCAGTTATGGAGGTTACAAACCTCGGCTCTAGTCCGAGAAGTCGTCGTTTGCCCTCCATTTGTATTTGGACTTTGACTAAATCCGCCGGACTAGCAAGAAATTGAGCGACTCCGCCTGAAGTGGCTCCGGTCAGGGCCGATTTCCATAATGGGAATTGCCTCTCTCTGTCCCCCTGCAGCAACTTGTCCCTGATGTTTTCGTAACTGACGATTCGTACCCCTGATAAACATTTTTACACACTCAAGCAAAAAAAAAAAAAAAAATTTTTTCTTTGGAAAAGTCAAAGCCCAATATTTGCAAAAGTGCAAAAGATTTTAAAAGAAAGCAAATATTTGCTAAAAAGAATTAAGAAATGAAAAACAAGATCTTTTGATTTTGATTGGGAAAAGGTAATAACACCTCAACCAAATTCAAATAAAAATTTATAATAAATACCTGAGTATATGACATGTCTATATAATGCAGGGGTTATTCCTCTCCATAATCTAAGTAAGCCTTCTTCACGAACTATACCAACGGCCGTATTCAGCATACCCCGGTACTGACCCTAAAAGTTAAAAAAAAAAAAAAAAAAAAAAAAGTAAAATAATACGGAAAAAAATTAAAAATAAATAATTAGACACTCACATTTTTGTTTTTATTTACACTACTTGCTGCTTTCTCACCCTGGATTTGAAGCCTAGTTTTTGTCAAATCCAAAGGGTAAGTAACTGTAACCAGAAAAATATAATAATAAAACAACCCATTTTTACGTTCTTCTACATCTAATCAACTTAATTTTGGAACAATTCATAAATATATGACAATCTTGTCTCTTCCATTATTGAATTTATTTACCTGTTTCTGCCAAAGATGCAGAAACCACAACACAAAAATATTTAATAGCTTCAATCTTCCAAAAATTGACACCATCAGCTCTGGAAACATTTGTTACAGATGACTGTTCAGACAACTGTTCATGTTCCCATTTTCGGAACAACATTTTTTCAACATCAAAAATCGTATCATACAATGAAATAACAAGCAACTAGTCGTGCATCTTAAAAGGAAAAAAAATAAATAAATAAAAATAAGAAAATAAATGATAGGTTAATTTATAGATAAAAAAGTGAAGAAAACATGCTTATAAAATTCAAAAAACTTTTTAAAATTTTTACCAATCAAGCTGATACATTTAAATAAAAGAAATAAATTCCTAATTTAAATAAAAGTAATTATTACATTTAAATAAAAGTATTTATTATAAAGGGGAGCATATCAACTTGATTATCTTCATTGTGCATTCGGAAAAAAATTTGCAAATAAAATCACTTATTCATTTTAATTGAATTGACCTTATTGTGGTTGACTAAAATAATCCTGTATAATTAAATAAGCAATCAGAGAAAGAAAAGAACAATAGGCAAGTATGTCAAGCAACACAAACTTTAATTATCTGAAATCAGCAGTTTTTAAAGTCCACTCACCTACTTCAGCTATACTAGCAGCAAGTACTGATATACCGTAAGTCGTCGCTACACTGGAGTAATTTAATTCTTTTTTGATTAGCACATGGGCATCCGGCAGAGGGCTGAGAACGGTCGGCGGCACAGTCGTAGGCATCGTTCAAATGAACAGCCAACCACTGACCTATGATTGATAAAAGTGAAAGTTCAAATTTATCGATGATTCTATTTTAACCTTTACACAACCAACTTATATTTGTTTTTCCTTTGAAACTAAAACAACCCTTAACAAAATATTCGAAAATTCCCTTTTCAAAAAGTCAATTTGCATAATACGCAATAAAAAAAGAGATCGTTAAAAATTAAAAATCATTTTAAATCTTACCTTAAAAGAATTAAGAAAAAAAATATACATAATTTTCGAATATACTTTTCAACATTATTAAAATAAGGATCTAAATAAACGCCATGATAATTTAAATTTCTCCAATGTGGAACGTTTTCTTAAATGGATTCGACATGCATTAGATTTTTTCCGCACAAAGCATAAGCTCATCATTGTCTGATAAAACATGGCGTCTTTATTTCCCATTTTTCATTAATTGAGGACTCCTTCGTCAGTGATGCCAACATAAATTAAACATTTAATATTTAAAATCTAAAGAACACTTGTCAGAAAATGGCTACTTTTTGGATGATGGGAGTGTTTGGAAATCTTTTTATATTATGGATCGATAAAAAGTGATTTTTACAGTTAAAAAATAAACGAAATTATAACGAGCTTATTCAAAGCTTTAAATTGAAATAGTGCATTTAAGGATCATTTCGGAATTTCAGCGAAAATTTTGCTTCTCACCGAAAGGTAAACATTGTCTTAGACGGTGTAAACGTTGCAAAAAAAATGTTGAATTTCCGAATTTGTCCTTCAAAATAATTCATAATAAACTATTTCAAAGTTATGAATTAAACTGTTATAGTTAATTTCATTTATTTTCGTTTTGTTTAGGGTTGACATGTGAAAAACGTTTTTTATAGAAGTGACTTTTGTTTGTGTTATTAATTTGTTGTTTGGAGACTTATTTCATAAAAGATAAATAAAATATATATTTCTCACGATGGAGGCCATAGCAAAACATGATTTTAATGCGACAGCTGAAGATGAGCTCAGCTTTCGGAAAACGCAAATATTAAAGGTAAAAGTTCATTACGGAAAAGTTCTGTGGTAAAGTATTAATGGTAGGTTAAAAATACAAATTACAGTGTGCGGTACAGGTTGTTTATACCGTACTTCGCCCCGGGGCATCTATGCATTCATATACATAAACTTGTAAAACAGCTTCAGTATTACTCCGTTTGATTAGAAAAAAAAAAGTTGGGAACAGGTATTACTGATAATTTATAAGGATGAAACTCTAAGTAATTATTCTTGTTTTTAATGACGTTAAATCTTGTGTTTCATTAACAATAAGTTGCAACTTTTTCTCACATGAATTATTAATGTTTTTTATGTTTTTCTATTTTGACTTTTTTTTTTCCCTTAGATATTAAATATGGAAGATGACATGAATTGGTACAGAGCTGAGCTGGATGGTAAAGAGGGACTTATACCAAGTAATTACATAGAAATGAAAAATCATGAGTAAGTACATGAAAGAAAATATGATGCATTTTTATTTTTCTCACAAGCTGTTTATTGACCTAGACCTTGAAAGGTTTTCACATTTTTGAGGTAATATTTATTGTTTTTTCCAGCTGGTATTATGGTCGAATAACTAGGGCTGATGCTGAGAAGCTTTTAATGAACAAACATGAGGGAGCATTTTTAATCAGGGTATCAGAAAGTTCGCCTGGAGACTTTTCATTATCAGTAAAATGCTCTGATGGTGTTCAGCACTTTAAAGTTCTTAGGGATGCTCAAGGAAAATTTTTCCTCTGGGTTGTTAAATTTAATTCATTAAATGAGCTTGTAGAATATCACCGAACTTCGTCGGTGTCACGATCACAACACGTTAAATTACGCGATATGGTCCCTGATGAGGTAAGGAAAAAAAAAATGTTAGGTATTCTTGCCAAAAAATACATTTTTTCCTCGTTTCTTTTCAGTGCCTAGTGCAAGCTGTTTATGACTTCACACCACAAGAACCTGGAGAACTTGAATTCAGGAGAGGGGACGTCATAACGGTTACTGACCGATCCGATCAACATTGGTGGACGGGCGAAATCGGATCTAGGAAAGGTTTATTTCCTGCTACTTATGTAACGCCATATCATTCTTAAAAGAAATTCTTTTTTTCCCTTTTGTTTAAGGAATTGAAAATAATATTCGTTAATACATCTTGCCTCTTTTTGATTTTGGCTTTGACTTCCCTATATTTGTGAATATTTTAATTTAAAGCTCAATCAAGGCATTTATGAAAAGAATTTAAAATCTTTTAGATCCGCTTAGATGACGAATCATTCAGAATTAGATTAAAATGAATCAGAGTAGTCTTTAATTTTAATTTTTTTAAAAAATCCTTAAAATGTTTTTTATTTCTCAGTCCGCTGTACCTGGTTTTTTTTTTTTTTTTTTTTTTTTTAAATAAAATATAAATGCTCATTTTAACTTTTAAGTTACCGAACACTTCGTTTCTTTTTATTATTTTGCGGTTTTGTGGTTCTCTGATTCTTTTTAATTTATTTAAAAGGATTATTCCACTACATAAGTGCTGTAATTGTCATTATATAATTAATCTGAATTTTATTTTATTGAGAAAAAAAATGTCTTAAAAAAATTAGATATTGGTATTATGTTATAAGTTATATTATCCTTTTTTTGTTTAGGAGAAAGTACTCTAAAATAATTTAAATATAGTTTAGAATAATTAAAATAAATAAATTAATAAATGAGTAAATAAATAAATAAAACGAAATTTACACTTAATGGAATAAGTCTTATATTTTGTGAAATATATTTCGAAATTAAGGTTTTAGTTTTCCGCGTCTATCTTGGTTTTTTTAAATTTCGGCTACACTTTTCGGAAAAAAAATTGTGTTTTAGCACAAAAACTTATTTTACTCACGCCGTTTTATCGGTAATATTAGAATATCATTATTCTTTTTAATTTGAACAAAATCTGACTGTGAAAAGAAATTAAATGCAATCACTTGTTATGTTTTAAAACGTCCATAATTACACCGAATGAACCCTAATGAATATAAATTTTAATGAACTTTTTATTTTTTTAATTCCTATTTTCTGTTATTTAGTATTTTTTTTCTTGTTTTCAGACGAATAAATATACATAAATTTTTATTTTACGAATTTATTGTGTATATAATTTTACTTCATGGTAAACAATTTGTTCAACTTACCCAAGTTGTATTGGCTCCCTGGGCATAAATGCATAGATTCTTCAAATTCCACAAGCCCTGGCTTAATTCTTCAAAAGAGGTGTAAAATGCAGTATATTTTGAATTATTTTGCTGAGAAAAATTAACGCTTTTGCCGGGAAAAAAAGCTTGCAAATTCTAGTGCATTTCATCGCCATCAGATAGCGTCGTGATAGCTGCGGAGCAACCGGAACCTTTTGCTGCCACGATAAAATAAAGTTCGCACGCAAACAATTATTTAAATGTAAGTTTTTTCGTCTAGTTACTTTTATTTGGAATTCTGATCTCAATTTTTGCTTTAGGAAAAAAAGAAATGAGGAACTGAAAAAAAAAATGTATGCCGTAGTAAACGTTTGATATTTGCTTTTGCGAAATGGAATCGGACATTGTTAACCTTATTTGGTTAAAAGCGTGCTTTTTTGTGTCTTGCGTCGTTACGGAAAAAATTCAAATTATTTAGGCGCTAAAATAATTAAAAATAAAACGCAAGAAAATTTTTATGAGAAAAATTTAAATATTCAGCTGAAGTATAACCTGTTTGCTTGAACCCATTTACAACAATTCATCTTTTTAGTACAAAAAATAAACTTGAAAAACAAAAAAAAGGGAAAAAAAATCTTTGTCAAGGACAAATTAATTTATCTAATAAAAACGTATGCAAATATATTTTAAAAAGCTTTTTCCCCCTGCGAAGGATGACATGAAAAAGCAATTTTTTTTCTTTATCTTTTAGATTGTTTGGTTATGTAATATATTTGATTTTCTTCAGTAATCAGTTTTCAAAGCAACAGAAAGCACATATTATCAAGTGTATTAAAAATAAATTTTAACTCTTTCAAAATGATGCCATCATACCATTCACCAGATATCAAAACTTTTAATAATGTCAAGGTAAAATTTAATAAATACAAATTATTTAAAATCAGAAAAGAGAAAAAAATTGAAAATAATTTTAAAAATTCTTAGTTTCCAGTTATTGACCTTCGAAGTGACACAGTTTCAAAGCCTACAGATTTGATGAGAAAAGCCATGTTTGAAGCTGAAGTTGGGGATGATGTTTATAATGAAGATCCAACTGTCAATGAACTTCAGATAAGAGTAGCTAAACTTTTTAATAAAGAAGCAGCTATATTTCTTACAACTGGAACTATGGGGAACATGATAGCAAGTAAGAAAATTAAAAAAAAAAAAAAAAAAAGTAAATAAATTAGAGCTGTATTGATTTTTTTAGTTATGGCTCATTGTGATAGACGAGGGTGTGAAATAATAATGGGTGATCAAGGTCATACTTTTCTATACGAACAAGGAGGTCCTGCCCAGGTGATAATGAAATAGCTGCTCAGCAATAAAAGTTCCTAATTTGTGATTAAATTTTTTTTTATATAGTTAGGAGGGGTTCATACAAGAGCACTTCCCAATCTCGAAGATGGTACATTTGATCTTAAACTCCTGGAAAAAAGTATACGACAGGAAGATGTCCATTCTCCTGTAACGAGTTTGATTATAGTCGAAAATACACAGAACATGTGCGGAGGTAAAGTTCTTCCTATGAAATGGATAGATGAAGTAAGTCCAATTTCCCATAAAAAATTTTCATAAATTTTAATAAATTTTTTTTTTTTTTTTTCAGTTAGCGGAAATCGCGAAAAAACACAAAATCCCCATGCATATGGACGGCGCAAGAATATTCAATGCCTCCGTCTATTTAAAAATGCCGGTAGCTAAAATAACCGAAAAATTCGATTCCGTACAATTCTGTTTCAGCAAAGGATTAGGAGCCCCAGTAGGGTCTATGCTGGTCGGAACTAAAGAATTGATTTACAAGTAAGCATTAAAAATTCAAAATTGTGCCATTGAAATTATTTTTAAATACCAACATTGTTTTACAGAGCTAGAAGGCTGAGGAAAGTCTTAGGAGCTGCAATGAGGCAAATCGGTGTCATCGCGGCCCCTTGCATAGTCGCATTGGACACGATGGTTGACAGATTGGCCGACGACCATAGAAGAACAAGGCAAATAGCTCAAGGTATCTAATACCGCTAATTTTTTTTAGTTCGATAAGTCACAGCCAAAAAATTTCTCAAAGTTGATCTTTTAATAACTTTAAAAAAAATTTTTATTTAATTGTTTTTTCTTTTTTTATAGGTATTCACGATTTGCAATGTGATTTCATAAAGGTCGATTTGGAAAATCTTCATACGAATATTTTAATGATATATTTTGATGCAACAAAATTAAATTCGGCGGAATTTTGCACGAGAATGGCAGAAGTGACACCTGAAGAAAGTAAAAAGTTGGAAGAGGACGCAGCTTTGATCAGACTTTCTCCTAGATCGCACAATATAGTTCGGTTGGTGGTCTACTGGGAAATAACTGACGATCACGTGAAAAAGGTGATTAAGAAAATTAAATACATTGTAGACGAAGTTAAAAGCAAAAAATCTTGAAGAAAAGTGCCATAAGTAAGACATAAAAAAAATAAATAAATAAATAAATAAATAAATAAAAAATTACTGACCTTTCGCTTTAAAGCAAATAAAAATATTCAAAATATACATATATCGTCGGATATAATTTAATATTACTTTGTGAGTACATCAAAGATTACAAACCCGTTGAGAAATTACTCCATGTAAGATTCCGGAATAGCACTTCCTGCAAAAAACCAAAAAAAAAAAAAAAATTAATAGTCCTATTTTTTTAATTCAATTTTAATTTAAAAAAAATCTTACTTGAATCTTCATCCTCTTCCTCATCCCCTTCGGAATCAAAAGTATTATCCGGTATATCATACAACCGTATCATCGGCTTATTTGGATCTTTCATAATTAAATATTTCCCCTCCTTCTGCTTCATTAAAATATCGATAATACAACGAAGAATACCCCAAGCGTTATCCATATTCAAATTAATTTGAGTTGCGAATTCGTTTGGTTTATACTGCTGAGTTCCTAAAATAACGTGCTTGGAAGAATCCCGGACGTGAGCTCGAGAAACATATCTGAAGAAAAAAAAATAAACAATTTTTAAGTCAATCGAAATTCACCCTCAATCGCAAAGGGTGCTATATCACATACCCAAATTTAATTTGATCCGAACCAGCCAAAAGGGCCTGAACCGTCCATTTGGCCAGTTTACATGCGTTATTCCGTAATTCGTTAGCTAAAACTGCACCCCGTTGAGTGTCCAACTTCTGTCTCCATTCGACGCCGCCGGATAATTTGGAATCCCATTCGTTCAGAGCTTTTATCGTTAAGAACTGAATGTCTCCATTTGGCATTTGCATAACTGCATCATGTTCGCAACGGGCGACGAGAACAATTCCGTTGTCCAAATCCCATTTTCTGTATCGGTAAGCGACTGAGGCTACTTCACCTTCTTCCTCTTCCGAAACGAACGGATTTTTTTCATCAAAGTTATAACGAGGCTCGCCCTGAAATTTGTACTATCACATTTAGACAAAGATTTCAGCAAAAAAAAAAACTTTTGATACTTACTGCTTTCAAAACTTGTTGAGAGAAATTATGATTAATAAAAGTAGCTTCCAGCGCTAAATTTCTGGGGGCATTGAAACTGTTTCCGTCATCTTGAGGCGGTTCGACACTGGTTTCATTTACAGTCAACAAATCAAACTCAGTGTTGTCTCTTTTATCAAAGAATAATTTATCGCCTATCTTCTCAATAACTATATCCCAAGAATAATTTGAGCGTGTGCAGCACATAATTGCAGCTAAGATAGCATCAGTAGCATAAACATTACCCTCAGTTTTTGAGAGTTTTCGAATGATTGGGTCATCTGTAGTTGTTACAGTGTGGAAAATCCTATCTATCCGTTGCAATGGTTTCTCATTTTTAACATTAACACGATCATAAGCTTTGTCGTAATATTCTACAGCACCACAACATGTTCTGCAATAAGAGAATTGTGATTAATTAATAATAGGATTCTGAGATTACTTTCAAAAGATAACAAAATTAATATTTAAAAAAAAAACACTTACATATCAACACCTTCCTTAACATTTGGTAAACTAAGCTTGGCTAAACGAGGGAAGTCCATCTCCTCAATTGTCGACCAATCAGCTCTTACAGTTACAGAAGCATCACGATTTTTGATTTGTGGCTGGTTTCTCTGATTCCTCATCCCTGGTTGACGGCTCCATTTTTTCTGTTGAGCTTTCCTATCCCTAAAAAAAAAAAAATTTAAAATGCTGTTTTTATTAAAACATGTTTTTAATACATACTTGTCCCTTTGCTTAGGACCTTTCCCAAGAAGCTGCAATTGAGAAGCCATACCCCTTTGGCCACCACAACCTCTAAGATTAGGTCGATTATGCCTAAATCTGCCTCTCTGGTAAGGCGGTTTTTGCACACGGGTAGTATCCACCAAATGGAAAGTGGATTCATCCTCTTCATGATAGTAAGCATATTGGCTTCCACTACCAAACTGAGACTGATATTTACTTGTATACTTCTTATCTTGGAATGCTGCTCCAGCCCAATCAGATATCTAAGAGAACAATAATACGTTGAATAACCTCAACACACTTTAAAATCACATTGCAACCCACGTTACCAATAAATGTATCGGTCATGTTTAGATTATAAGCAAAATAGTTTATATACTTTTCCTAATCGATCTCCCTTTGAAAAAGGTTGATACGGCATATCCCTAAATTGCTCGGGCATATCGCACGGCCCCCATCCATTTAAATTATCTTGAATAACTGGTGCCATAAATTTAAGAGGCGGCTTTTTTTGTTCGTCTCCCATTGTTTAAAAATATGTTACTTGAACTAAACATAAAATTAAAAACACCGACCGACACAGCACACGCAAGCTGGCCAACCGCACCGGGAAAGTTGTCGTAAGTTCGCAAGTCGACTGACGGTGCTGCCATCTGCAGTTGATTTTTGTCGCGTTGTTACGTACTGCATTTTCCTTCCTTATGATATTTTTTATTAAAAAGATATTTAAACGTTGTAAAATTCGTTGATTTTAAATTAATTCAGTATGGGTATTTTAGAAAAAATATCTGAGATTGAGAAAGAAATCGCTAGGACACAAAAAAATAAAGGTACATTCCGTAGATTTTTTATATCAGTCGTTTCAAATCATTTCTAACCTAACATTGTCCCGGGAAAAATATTACATCTGGCAATATTTATTTTTTTTGCAGCCACGGAATATCATTTAGGATTATTAAAAGCAAAACTAGCCAAATATCGGTCGCAATTGTTGGAACCTAGTAAAAAATCAGAGAAAGGGGATGGCTTTGATGTATTAAAATCTGGAGATGCTCGAGTAGCTTTAATAGGCTTTCCTTCAGTTGGGAAAAGTACACTTTTATCTATTCTTACATCAACGGAATCTGAAGCCGCTAGTTATGAATTTACAACTTTGACATGCATACCTGGTGTAATACAGTATAAAGGTGCTAATATTCAACTTTTGGATTTGCCAGGTATTATTGAAGGAGCTTCGCAGGTTTGTATTTTCGTTCATTCATTTATAATTTAGTGGAAAAATAATTTATTTTTGCACATATTTGTAGGGTAAAGGTCGTGGTAGGCAAGTTATAGCAGTAGCTAGAACAGCTGATTTAGTTTTAATGATGTTGGATGCAACCAAACAAGATGTTCAAAGACAACTTTTGGAAAAAGAATTGGAGTCTGTTGGAATTAGATTAAATAAGCAAAAACCGAATATTTATTTTAAAGTTAAAAAAGGAGGAGGATTATCCTTTAATGCCACTTGTCCCTTAACTAAGATAGATGAAAAATTAGTTCAAATGATACTCCATGAATATAAAATTTTTAATGCTGAAGTTCTGTTCAGAGAAGATTGCACTGCTGATGAATTGATTGACGTAATCTGTGCTAATAGAGTTTATATACCATGTGTGTATTGCTATAATAAAATTGATCAGGTTTCCATAGAAGAAGTTGACAGAATAGCTAGACAGCCGTATAGTGTTGTAGTGAGGTAAGAAAAATTTTCTTAGTTTTAAATTAGCTTAAAATTTAATAAAATTCTTTTTTTTAGTTGCAATATGAAATTGAATTTAGACTACCTTCTAGAGCAGATTTGGGAATATTTAGCACTGATAAGGGTGTATACAAAAAAACCTGGACAAGCTCCTGATTTTGATGATGGTTTAATTTTGAGAAAAGGAGTTACTGTTGAGCATGTTTGTCACGCCATCCATCGAACACTTGTCGGTGCCTTTAAATATGCTCTGGTTTGGGTAAGGGATACAAGTTTTGTTAATCCATGTAATTACGTGTAAGTCATTGGAATGTACTGAAAAAATATCTTTTTGCAGGGAACTAGTACTAAATATTCACCTCAGAGGGTAGGACTTCATCACGTCATGCACGACGAAGATGTGATCCAAGTAATCAAAAAATAAGTGGAAATTTTTTTTTTTTTTTTTTTTATATTTATTCTGAAGAGCTGGACTTAATCATGCCGTGCAAATCGAAAACAATATTAAAGTGATTAATTAACAAAAATAAATTTCAGTTTTATTTTTTCTCTTTTGTAGGCATGTAAATATCAGAATGTTAAAAATTCGGTTTTGGCTTGGTAAAAGGTTAATTAAACTGCCAAATGCTTTTTTTTTTTTTTTTTTTTTTTTTTTTTTAGTAAACGGTAACTGCGTTTTGAAACTACATTGCCTAGAAGTTTCAAAATTTCCATTTCAGTAAGTAAATTGATTCTACTTTAATTATTGCATTTAAATTTTCAGAAACATTGAATATTTGTAACAAAGATCATAGCATTTTAAAAATCAGAAATTCGGTTATAGCTCTAGTTTCCAAACAATGGCTTCCATTTCTGGATCATGACTGGTCCATATGTTTTTCCAGAGGAAGGATTGATTAAAAAAATTAAAGAAACCACCAATAAAATTGCAAACAATGCTTTATCGTATCAACTGAATTCAATTTTTATTTCATACAACTGAATTTCTCATTTCTGGTTGCTTCAATGGCTGACTAGAACGAAAGATTCGATAAAATCATGATTAGTTCTGTTACATGAAATAAATACAATTGGATCAAACATGTAAGAAAAATTAAAAAATAATTTAGATATGCCAGATATCAAAAATCGTTTTGAATAATAAATACTGTAAAATAATCATTGATCGTTTTTTTTATACTAAAATCTCTAAAATAAAAATTAAATTTAAAAACCTAACATAAACATTTTATTTTATTTCATTCAATCTAGTACTTTCGTAGTCACCGTGAGATCTAATTAGTTAATAAATGCAAACCTCATAAAATGCTCTCTTATTACGATTTTGAAGGTGGTAGCATGCAATTTCCATCAGGGTACGCTTTTTTAAATGCTTTTATCAATTCCGGATCAACTAGCCGAACGCCATCCACTTGATTCCCTAATGTTATCCAGTTAGGTTGAATATTATGAGGCCTACCGAATAATTCGATTTTCCTAGTACCAGGAGATAATCTCTCAATTATTCCGTAAATTTCATCTGGTTTGTGACTTGTGGCACGAACTTCGGCGACAATCACATCACAATCTAAACCTCGATTCAAATGTTCTGGGTTTCCTTTTAATCCAACCAAACAATGTTCTTTTCCGTGATTTAACCAATGACCAGTACGACCTGTCCTTATGATTCTTTGTAACTGATTCGTTTTAACCCAAATTAATTCATCCACTCTTTCATATCCCCAGAGCTGAAGGCATTCTCTACCTAATTCCATGGCACGTCCGGTGACCCAAAGGAAAATTAATCCATCATCTTGAAGTTGAGGAACTCCAAGCTGTCTCATTTCGTCATCAGATAAGGTTCCATACGGAAGTTCCATGTGAATGTCCCAAGGAGGATCTGCCATAATCACTGCAAATTTCCCCAAAACTCGCATGTCTAAATATCTTAAATCACACTGTATCCACTGAGGGGGGTATAAAATTGTTCCTGTTCTATTAGACACATTTATCATACCAGGTTTATCAAACACTTCTTTATTCTGAGGTTCTTTTGTGAGAGTTTTAGGGCCGTCCACTTCATAATGAACATATTTACAAGTATCCATATGAAAACAAGTATTCAAGAATGAACAATCACCTAATGCTTCATCTGTATGACTTTGAATAATTTTTTTAAAATGTAATTTTTTACAAGTTTCTTTAGAATATTTCTGACATTCCACTTTGGTTCCATGCGGGCAAAATTCCATGACTTGTGCACCTCCTTGTGATCGAAACCTTTCAGCCAAAGATCTTTCTTTGGCAGTTGGCTTACTGAGCAAATCCATTATTTCTTCACCTACTTTTTTTGTTTCCTTTTCTCTGATGGAAGGCATTGATAAGAGCATATTAATGTCAGTTTGATCAACATCTTTTCCATCCTTTGATTCATCTTTGTCATCATTTATTTTTTCTTCACTATTGTCAACATTGTTATCTAATTTCTCCTTCTTGCTATTAAATTCTTCAGCTGGTAATTTCCTTTTAGTTTTTTCATCTAATTCATTGACCATGGCAATTAGTTTTGTGTGATCTGTCATAATAATTTCTACAGTATTTCTACTATCCTTTGAGCATTCTTTAATAACAATCAGTTGCTGCGTTGCAAATTTTTGTAAAAAGTTAACAATCATTTGTTCCTGTACTTCCTTATTTAAACACTTAGCAATGCTTGATGACAAAACTTCGGATGTAGTCGGTAAAGTCAACGTAACCTCACACAAACATTTTAACAGCTTAAATTCTACCTCCGGATCTGGCTTGATGTCCACCAGTGATTTTTTTTCTTCCTTCTCAAAAACATCTTCCTTCAGCGACACGGGTGATGGCACTCCACTGTTACCGACATCTTTAAAGTTTTTAATTTTATTATGATTTGATCCATCTTGAAAGGGTGAGGTTAGACTTGAGTTTAATAAATCTTCCCTTTCTTTTTTCCGTTTTTGAAGCTTTTCGCGTAAGGTATTTCGTTTTGTCTTTAAAGCTTGTATTTCCTCCCATGCGTCCGACATTTTAATAATTTAAATTAACTACACAGATAATAATTTTAAAGGCTCACAATAATAGCCATACCCCAAACAAAATGTTTAGGGAGTCGGCATTATAAGACTAAAAAAGAGCCGGAGGGAGAGACAGGAGCTCTTTAATAATCCCCTTCATTTTGATTGGCTGCGACATTGCTTTTGGTTTTTCGTAAGTATATTTAGCTTATACGTTATTTTAACCAATCAGGAACAACTCCTGCTATGTCTCATTTTATTTACTCCGAGGAAGGGAAATTAAGAGATAAAATGTTGGTCACACTGATTTGGCCTTTTTTAAAGCTTTTTTTTTTAAAGGGGCCTTCTTGTTAGTGATGGCGATATTTCTGAAAAATATCGATATTCGATATATCGATATTTTAAAATAAGCGATATCGATATATCGATATATCGAGGTGAAAAATATCGATATTCGATATATCGGACCGAAAAGCGCTATACAACTTTATTTCATTCAAAAATCTTACTTATATCCCCCCAGGACTCCATATATGTAATGTTCAATGAAAAATTATAACAATTTATTCGTTTATAATTAATTAATATACTATGGATATTTTAGGAAGTTAAACAATAATAACGTAATACATTTTATAACGTTCTTAAGTCCTAAAATAAAAGAAAAATCAGTATCACAAATGAGAGATCATGTTTAGTGGTAACACTTGTCACATTTCGAAACTTAATTATATACAAAAAATTTTTTTTCTTTTCAATCTTACGAATTGAACGTACATCTTATAATTAAAATCATTTGCAACAGAGATCCTAAAAGAAATTAGCCATTCAGCCATTTCCGGTTTTTCGATAAATCCGAAATACAAATTCCCGTTTTAAATATTAAAATTTTTAAGTTTGCAAAATGGTTCCTGATTGTTTATATTTACGTTCTTAATTTTCCAAAAAAAATTTTGATGGACCAATAATTTTCAGGAGAAGAACATCGAAAAACATCGAAAAACATCGAAAAATATCGAACTTCGATATGGAAGAAAAAATATCGATATTCGATATTATCGAGGAGGCAAAAATATCGATAATTATCGATATTTTAGGGTCCGATATATCGATATATCGATATATCGATATTTTATCGCCATCACTACTTCTTGTTTTTATGAAACTTTGAAACAATATGGCGATAGTGAACGAGGAAGTGAAAATACTTAAATAAATGATCTTTTTCGTTGTACTGTTCCCTTTCACATCGTCTCATTGATGTACAAAGAGTTGTAAGTTAACCGAAGATTTCGATAATCGGATTTTAAGCGTGACTTCTCTTGGATGGACCAAGTTTTAAGAACTATTATGATAAAGGACAAAGAACATTGTTATGGCTAGTGAGCCAAGAACTCAGTCGAAGCAGTATGATTATTTATTGAAGTTTCTGTTAGTTGGGGATAGCGACGTAGGAAAACAAGAAATACTGGGTGGTCTAGAAAACGGGCCCTCGGAATTTTGCAGTGGTAGTGGTGAGTAATTTGGAAGTGTTTTAAAGCCCATGACCATTTGACATTTAAAAGAATAAGACTAATGTTATTTTCATTTTTTAGCATATAAAACAACCACCATACTTCTGGATGGTAAAAGAGTAAAACTTCAGTTATGGGACACATCAGGGCAAGGAAGGTTTTGCACAATTATTCGTTCTTACTCAAGAGGAGCACAAGGTATCCTTCTTGTTTACGATATTACAAACAAGTGGTCGTTCGATGGGATAGACAGATGGCTAAAAGAAGTAGAGGAGGTTAGTTTTCTTGGGAGTATTGTGTAAATGTTTCTGATTACTAACTTTTGTTTTGTTTTCAGCATGCACCTGGAGTTCCAAAAGTATTAGTAGGTAACAGATTGCATCTGGCATTCAAAAGGCAAGTGACTGCAAGGGAGGCAGAAGCATATGCCTTAAAAAATAGAATGGCTTTTTTTGAAGTTTCACCACTATGTGATTTTAATATAAGAGAGAGTTTCAGTGAGTTATCAAGAATGGCTTTGCAAAGAAATGGAATGGAAAGACTGCTAAGAAGCAATAAAGGTAAAAGAAGGGATGTTTAATATCCATGTCTATTTTAGTCCTCATTATTTAGCATTTCCTTTTTAATATTGAAGAAGAATTTTCTACCTACAGTCATTAAAGGCATCTGATTCTTCAGATTTAATTATTTTTTCAATTAAAAAAAAAAAATGAATTGTAATATTTATGTATTTATTGAATTTTAGAAATTTTGTTAATAATTAATTTTTTTTTCCAGTTCTCAGCCTGCAGGAACTTTGTTGTCGTACCATAGTAGCAAGAACGACCGTTTATAGTATAGAACAACTTCCACTGCCTTCCACAATTAAGTCTCATTTAAAGTCTTATGCCATGACTTCCTATTCAACGGCCTCCATGTTGCCAAGGTACCTTTTATCTCAGTCAAAAGGAGGTACTTCTAGGAAATTAAAATTTGTAGGCAACAATTCAAACAACGTTCTGACACCTCAAGTGGAACAGAGAAGCAGTTGTGTTGGAAGGAACAGTTGTGTAGTGTCATGAGCCAAAAATAAAGTCATTAGCTACTGTATTACAATTCCATCATTATCATCATCATTTTTTTTTAAGTTATAGCTTCATTAGAAATCAAAGGACTTTCATTTGTTGTGCTTTTTTATAACTTTTTAATCATAGTTTTCTATCAATTTTTTTTAAAAAGAATCTTGTTGTACTATCACTTTTTTATTAGGCTTTTTTAAGCATAGTCAAACTTGTTTTATTTTTTCTACTTTTATCGGTTTCAGTATCAAAAAAGAAATCTTTTTTTATAGTTGCACTTTTCACCATCAGGTGGCACGTGAATTTTTTTAATGCATGCAACCTGCGATCCAATGGTATAAAGGGGTAGCTATGAAAAAAGAATGTCTACATTTTTCCTTTTACTTCAGTAATTGATGTATTTTGTTTTTTGTTGTTTTTTTTTACTTATCTACAGGACATCTTATATTTTTTGGAACGATTTATTAAAAGAAATAAGAAGAAGAGACGATGAATCGATATTCTGAATTTTTCTTTTTCTATTCTATAAAAATTTATTTCGCCAATGTACTCGTAAGGAATTTTTTTTTCTTTCATACCTAGTCTGTTTTATTAAGTGGTTGTTATGTATGTAAGTTCATAATTCAGTCTCAGAAAAAAAGTTAAGTTTCTCGAGTCACGATAGGCCGCATGTTTGGAGGGAGAAGAGTCCTTTTTAACGAAATCACCTCAGTCGAGTTTAATAATACTATAAGTCTTGTTGTGGAGGAATCAATTTGATAATCTATAACGTGGTTACCACTCGCGTGATTACCCCCACCCCCATTATTTCCCCTCTGTGCATACGGTCTGTAAATATTTAAATTTTGCACATGTGTACACATAAAAAAGTTGTATTAAAATTTTACAAGTTATATTTTGCCGTCTTGTACACAGGTGCCTTAAATACTACCTCAAATTATAAATGATCGTTTTTTTACCCCACGATAGGTTTTATTTATTTTTGTTTTAAATCATTTGTGGTACTAAAAGTAAGAATAAATAGCTTAATCGCACATTAACATTTGTATGGAATTATGATCTTACTGTAAATATTTTTGTAAAAAATCATTTTCATGTTGTCGTACAAGAAAAAAAAAATTGTAAATAACGATATATGATTTATTATTTGTAATGACTAAAAATATCTTCACAGAATTTTTCTTGATTTACAAAAAAAAAAATCTGAAAATTTTTTTTAAAAAAAGAGAAGGAATAAATAAATAAATAAAAAGGATTTAGGATGAGAATAAAATTTAATTACTTAATTCGTTTTAACCTTCCATTGAAATGAATATCGCTAACTTAGAGGCAAAGCGTCGAATTTGAAAAATCCAAATGGCTGCTATACTTGGTTTAGTTTTCCCATGACGATAGACGGAGTTTATGAATTCGACGCTTTGGATCTGAGGTACAGGAGGTACAGATATCGTTTTAGGTCTAGGGTTAGAAAAAAAAAATACTCAACAACTTTTGATTTTTAAGATTGCAAATGCATATATTAATAGGCAAAGATGTTTTTTTCCTTTTAGGGCAGATTATTGGAGAACAGAACAGGTACAGGTAGTAAACTAATTATTTAATTAGTTTCGATTAAGTTAAAATTTTTAAAGGTTGAATTTATGGGCAAAACATTCTAGGCCAAGATCACAAGGTTTTTATGCTTTTTTTTTTTTTGCTTTTTTTTCTACTTAATAAAAAACATTAAAACATCTTTTCTTTTTTTGAAAATACCTTTTCAATATCTCGACACTGAGTTTTCTACTGAGTGATTTAAATTTTAATGCTTCAATCACCGTAGAATGGTATTACTGTATGATCCTAGAAATAATAAAAGTATTATTTTTCTTTTTTTACATAATGGCATCAGTCATCCATTCTATGGTAACTTTTATATTTTTCTAAAATAATAAACATTTCTTTAGTTCTTGGAAATTATGAAAAGGTAATTTTTTTTTTTTTTTTTTAACTGTCTTACATTATAAACTTAAAATTTATAATGAATTTCCGAACTAGGCTTATTCACAGCAACCGCCTTGTTACCCCCAGTGATCTGGAATTGTCCTCAATTCAAATCTTTTTAAAGCTCATTTTCAGCAAAATTAAATATAACAGCCTTTCGAAAATAAAACTAAATTTAGGGAACTATTTTAGTTGTTGAATAAGCCTACCTTAACTGCGAACTGTAAAACTGTTCCAGTTAATTTTTTATTTTTATTTTTATTTTTTTTCATTCATTATGTTCTGAACTTGTGACCATAAGCTAAGTATTATGACTCATAATCAAAATCAGAACAGCAAGATTTTGCAACCAACCTTAGCAACGTACTTAACAACTATTCGATAACTGTGTTTTAGGAACCATGATATAGTTTTTAAGGACGCACAAGGCTTATGAGCAATCTTCTGAAGCTAGAAACTGTAGCAGAAACACCCCGATTATATTACCTAAGCGTCGTTCTTTACAGTCATTTAAAGTGCTGATATGATCCAACGCAACTAGTCAGATATAAAAGATCAAAAGTCAAACGATAAATTTCAAAAAATGCTTTACTTTCGTACTTGTTAGTTAGGTATTTCCCACCAATGAAATCAAAAAAAGCAGACGACATTTTCTTCCGGAGGAAGATGTGAAATAATTACGTCATCATTTTATAAGCAATTTTGGACCTCCTTTTTCCGTTCAGTTAAGAATACTTTGAACGTCTTTTGCAATTTATATTACGGTTTCCTTGAGCATTTTTATAACGTATCCACATATGCCCTTTTAAGAGTACACTGTTAAAAATCAAAGAGTGTAATTTACTCGATACAGATATTATTTGGAACCGAGTTAAATCCTATGAGTTCGTGAACTCAATTGTAGAGTTCAACTATATTTTTTAAAACGGAAGTTGATAAACTCTTTAGATAGTTTAATTTTTTTCAATATCGAGCTCATGAACTCATCTTTGAAATTGAAGCTGCAATAACTCTGTTCCGAGTGGAGGAAAAAAGATTCTTTTAAAATTCTGAACTCTTAATACATCCTAGGAACTTTGATAGGAGTATCAATAAGGGTAAACTCTTTCACGAGTCCTGAAATTGAACTCTGTAACGGGTTGAACAACGAGTTGTCCGAATTAAAGATGATCAAATTTTAAAAAATCTAAAAGGAACATTTTGAACTCGCAAATGAACAACATTTTCATCGCAGAGTGGAAAAATTATTATACTCTTTAAGGAGTACTTTTTAATTCAAACTGACTCTTGTGTGAATTCGAAACTCTTTTTAGATTAAAAATGATGTTGAACTCCGTCATTAAGAGTATGCTGCAGTCGTGGCAGCAGACAAAACGTAATTTTCGATTTGAGGGAAAACGAAGACGAATATCGAGCCCATTCAAAATTGCCCATATTCAAAATTTAATTCTAAATATGGGAAATTCTTTCGATTCTCGATACTTGTCTTCGTTTTCTCTCAAATCGAAAAATACGATTTGTCTGCTGCCACCCTGCAGCATACTCTTAACTCCCAAGTAGCACAAGAGGGATTCGGGTCTTTTAGACATCTAGAAATGTTCTGTAGACACGCTAATGTCCCTCTAGGCACCATCTTCAAGACAAAGACTTCTTTTAGAGTTCTGAAAGATATCTTTGTCTTGAAGATCGTGCCAAGAGGGACATTAGCGTGTCTACAGAACATTTCTAGATGTCTAAAAGATCTGAATCCCTCTTGTGCTACTTGGGACTCTTTTCTTTTTAACAGTGTACGCATCAGTCACCTGTCTACTGCCACGATTCAATATTTCCGCTTATGCTTAACTTATGAATCGATGATCGCTTAAATTTCACTGATGCGTACTCTTAATTCTCCAAACTGGAACAGTATGGCGGACACGTACGACTTGGGTTTTGTTTTAAAATAGACAACAAATTTGGGAATTTTAAGGTTTGACTTTAACGACCCCGCATCAGAGTATCAAGTATGTTTACAATACTGCAAATTTAAAAAATTCTGACGCCTACAATCCAATATTCCTCAAAGAAAATAGATTTAAGCCTTTTTAAACCTGGCTTATTCGTCATTTTAGCACTTGCTTGTTGGCCTTCGTTTAGCAAAAAGGAATCACCTACAGAAACTTGATCATGGTACTAACACTCTTTTTAAAATAATAAATCTTAAGTTCGTTCGTATAACAGCAGACTGTTAAACAATATCCTTTCGCTACAATCTAAAATTAAAACAAATTCCGAACCACGGATTTCTTGGTATCAGTTCAGCGAGAATCACGAGATACCGAAGATGCATTGCGGAGAGGACTTTTTTAAAAAAAAAAACCTATAAAGCCTGCAACTGAATATTACATGACTGGTAACCCCCTCCCCCCATTTTCCCTAAATAAAACTACATACGATCACAGCTGCAAATTTGCATTCAATGTCAATTTGGGCTATCGGCGGTTTAACTAACAAAGTTAATAAGTTCAAAAAAATAAAGATATGAATGACTCATAATCCTTACAGTTACAAGCCAAGAACATGATTTTACATTTTTTTTATTTTTCATATAATCTTTTTTTAAAAAAAAAACTTTGCCGATTCTGATCAGTCTTACAGTTTTTTTATACTATTATAAAAACATTTTTCTTTTCTTATTTTTTTTTTTTTTACACATTTTATCATTTTTTTAAAATCTTTAATTCATTTAATCATTTAGTGGGTCATTGTTTCACAGAACATTCCAAAAAATTGTCATTCCCGTTAAAATTATATTTAAGTTCTTTTCCGGACTTCAAAGTCATGAATATTAAAAACAAAATCAGAATGCTCTATGAAGATCCTTAATTTAAAACTATCAGTATTAATTTTCGGTATTTCTCATTTAAATTAATTTTTGATTATATCGGATGTGAGAAAGGCAATCATGTCAAAAATAAAAAAATAAAATCCGTTATTGCTTTAAACTTTTGCTCAACTTAATTTTTCAAAAATAAAAAAATGTATACGCTAAACTTACTATTAATTTTAAAAATGAAGAAAAAATATACCGAAATGGCACCTAAAGATTTAAAAAAAATTAGCATTTTGCCTTTCTCAGCCAAAAAAATGAAATGAATTTTTTCAAGAAACACTGCATTCAATTTTTAGATCTTAACATCATTACAGTTTTAAAAATTTATTTTTGTTAAAAGAAACAAAAAAATATTTACATAAGTACAATCGAAATAATTACAAAATTTAACATAAGAGAGCCATTTTTTTTTCTTTAAATGTATACATTGACCGGCGTAAAAAATAAATTACTAAATGCTGCAATTTCCTTCTTTTTTCAAGTTTTTAGGCTTTTTCAGAGCGAAAAATCTAATTAAAACAAAATAAAAAAGTTAAACAAAGCATTTTTAATGAAGAAGATTTTTCCGCCAGGGGCGTTGCCTGTCCCTAAAACATTTCTCAATTTATATTGCACGAGTTTTAATCTTTAATTTTTATGTTAAAATATCAATACAATTAAGGACGTGCAGCGCCTCTGGCGGGATAATTTTGAATCGGGAATTCTCATTCAAAATTTTGCATGTTTTTAAAACAAGATTTTCAAATTTTCCCTTTATTTGCTACGAATTTTCTTTTTCGTAAAATCAGACTGCTTTGTTAGTTAATAAAATCAAATAGTTCGCTAATTAAAAAAAGTCAAAGACACCTGACAATAATACTAAATTTTCCAAACCGTAGTTGGATACGTCTTAAAGCTGCGAAAAGCCTATAGTTTGAAAAAATTCCGATGAAAACTCCGATCTTGCGTAAACCAGTTTCTAAGGAAAAGCTCGGAGCATGTGACCAGCCACTGTCGCGAGTTTCTCAAATTTTCCTCGAAATTTTTTCGAAAACATTAAATATTTCCTATTTTGCAATTTTTAAAATCCACAATTTCTGATAATTACTGCAACTGTGTTTTCGTTCCTTATGTAAAATACCATAAAAAGCCACTTTAAAACATTTTTCAAACTCTAAAACAACTGTGCAAAAATTTCAATCCACATGTTTGAAAAATGTTAATGAAGCATTTTAAGGCCAGTGAGTAATGATCTACTCTAATAAAAGCTGATTAAAAAAATAAGTGGAGTAAAAAGAAAAAAAAATTCAAAATGATTATAGGTTAAAAGCCAGCTTGCTATCAAAACAAAACCATAAAAGAGGTTGACTACAAAAAAGAAAAAAAAAAGAAGATCGAAGATTAAAAAAAAAAAAAAAAAAAAAAAAAAAAAAAAAAAAAAAAAAATAGAAAAATAAATAAAAATAAATTTTTAAACTTAACGATATCACGAGAAGTTCAGACGCAAAAGATATTTTTTTTTCCTTTTTTTAAATTTTTTTTTTTCATTTATTTTTCCTTCGTTCATTTTATCTGAACTCATAGATTTGGATGCTATGTTCAGGTACATGTGTCAGCACTAGAGACTGATACCTAAAAAGAAAAAAAAAAAAAATAAGAAATTACTGTTTAACACTGGGATAGCTCTTAAGGTTAAGAATTAACAGAAAAAAATGAGACATCTGCATCTGTTTTTTTTGGCGGGAAAAAAAACCAGAGTAGGGTAGAAAGCACGGGCCAAACAAGAAGACTGGGGTTTGAGTCCTCCAGGGGTAAAAGTTGTTAACTTTTCTTGAAAACTTCTTTTCATTTTTCGGCCCTGCTCCAGTTTCTTTCCCGCCAAAAAACTAGCATTCCCCTGCTGGGCATAAAATGCAGTTACCGTATGAAGAATTTGAAATCGTACAAATAAAAATTCCAAAAAAATAAAAATTTCATCTGCATCTGTGTTAAAATTTTCCTTCACTTTTACATTTAAGACTCAAAAAATTAAAAAATCATTCTGCTAACTTACCATTCGGAGCTTCTGTGGTAATAATAACCCTCAATTGTTGCCGCAGATTTTTGAAAACATATATAATAAAAGCCAGCAAAGCTGGCTCCATTTATATCTTTGATTGTGTGATCAGGAACTAGAAAATGTTCTTTCCACCTCATAAACACAAAATCTGTTGATTCCAGACTGTCATAGTCAAAAGTGTCTGAATTAAAAGTCTTAGCATATTGGTAAAATGATCCAAACTTACTCTAAAAAAAGAAAAAAAAAAAAAAAACATTCAATATAAATCTGCAAAGTTTCCATTATACACTTCAATTTCCGACAATGATTATCAATTTTTTCTTACCCAATGTTTCTTATCTACATCCTCATCTGCGTCCCATTTTCTAGTTAAAAAAGGATATTTCCTGCTAATAATTTCTCCATCAAAGAAAGTTGTCAGCGTTGGAAATTCCTCTGTAAGGCCTTTAATTTTTAAATATCCACATAAATATGAATTTTCCTCATCCACATGCTGAAAATGAAAAAAAAAGGTTAATATTTATCATTTTAAATGATATTTTGAAACCTTTCCCAATTAAATCGAGAACCAAAGACAATAAAAAAAATGGTTTGCATCACAAATGCTAGACAATCAGCACTATGATAAATGTTACTTCATAGATTTATATGAGGAAAAACGTGGAGCATTACAATATTAAAAGTTGTAAAGATCAGTGAATAATTTCATTTTTGACGAGAGTTACCAAGTTTTTCTAAAATTTCTATGGCACAATCTGAAAATGATGGTCATATTCCAGCATGGTCAAGCATTTTGCAAGCAACTAATTTACATCATGAAAATTTTAACCAAGAAATCTTTCATTTATCATGAAAATTAAATTCATATTAATAAATTGGCCTACTTATACGCAATAAATTCAAAGCTATCTGCGGCGCAATATCGGCGTTATTGAAACTTTTCCAAAAATATTTCAAATGACATATGAACATGATATCCAGACAACGTGAAAAAAATTGTTATTGTCTTAAAGGAGCGAAATAACAGAGCACATATGGAGGTCAACTCCAAGGTCGATAATTGCGTTTTCCCTTGGAATTACGTAAAATATAAAACTTGTAATGTCAGGGGGGTGAAATGAAACAACTAATGATGTAAGTTACAGAGGAAATAAATTTGGAAAAATTCCACATGATCTCACCTGAAGAACAACTTCCACTTCGTAGCTGTTTCCTTTTGATTTTTGGTGTCCCTGAAATTTGGAGCCGTTATACAGCAGGGACCTTGTAACCCCTGGTTGCTTTGAATTTGCAGGAGGTGGTGGAACTACATCAACTTTCACAGGCATTTTGACATACAATAATTTCTAAAAAAAAAAAAAATAAAAAAAAAATCTAGTACAAATTTACAAATAACCAAAATGGCTGTCAAATGTTTTGTAACAGATACCAACTTATGAAAACAGAAATTCCCTGAGCTTTTTGTCCTGCCATCTATCGGCAACTAGAGGGAGCATGATCGTTTTGGAGCGAAGTGGCCGGCCATTTTTCTTAAAAAATCGGTTTGGTTTGGGAGACATGAGCAATTTTATCGGAAAACTCCATTTCGGATTGTGTGTTTCTAGTGTTGAACCAATGTGTGAAAAAGGGAATGTTAGTGGTTCGGTTTTATTCGGTGGCTTTTAGAAGGATCATTTGATAAATACGATATTTTTATGGTTCACGATGTTGCTGTTTACACAAACAACCATTCAAACCGGAAAAGGTTGATTCATATACAATCCGGCATCTATTAGAATGGATTTTGACGAAAAATAAGGTATGCAAATGCTATAATTTCATTAGTAATTAATAGATGCAGAAATAAGTTTCTGAATTATGTACAATGGAATCTCAAAACACTTCATATCTGTTTGCATTGTCAAGCAGTAGATTCATTACAGGGATGCTTAAGTTAATTCCAGGATTACTGTTGCTAATTCTTTTTGTGCTGATTAGGAACAGGGTTAGACTTTTAAGAAGTTTGGTAGTATTAATGATAATTTTTAATTGTTGAGTTGTGGGGAAATGACTAGAACTAAACCTATCCCTGAATTCTGCTTTGGAAAGCAAAATTCAATGAAATTAGAATGACACCTTGGGGTTCAATTGATGAGTTCATGTTCAATCAAATCTTTTAAACTTAAAGTTTAGTTTTTGATAAAATGGATAAGGAAGTCTGCACTTATTGAATGAAAATAATGTAATGTAAATATTTTAATGACTAAAGTTTACATAAGATGAAGGAATCGCAAGTCATCAGATCTTTGCTCCTTCAGAAACAGTTTAGATTACGAAAAGGGCTTTGGATAGGTCTTTGATCTGAAGTGTTGCCCTCTATTGTTTTTGAAAAAAGTATTTTGGGTGAAATAGCTTTGCTGAGGAAATGTGTTAGCAAAAAGAATGTAGGACATGAGTCTGAAATTGATTTTATTGTATTATGACGATGATTTGCTGTAAAACAAAAGAAGAAAAAACTGCTTGTTGTTTTATTGATGGAAACTTGTAATCAAGAATTGAATTAAATTCAATTTCAATTATCAAATAGAAACAAAATTATAGTTGTAAAAGTTTTTAAGCCGCTCTATTTTTTGGTATGATAGGACCTAACATCAGTGTGAATTTTTGAGGAAGGCTTAACTTTATTTAAGCTTAGTTATTATTAATATATGTATAATTTGGTTTGGAAGAAAAAAAAGGAGCTTGAGAGTGACTAGACAAAAAGAATAATTAATTCATTTAAATTAAGTTTAATTTATATTTTATCTACAGTTATTCCACTCTGATTTTTTAAATAACATTACTGTCTCACCAAACTCGTAAACCAGAATCACAAGAAAACTTTGGTTTTAGCTATAAATAATATTTTTGTACACTATGACAACAGTTCATGCACAGTTCAGAAAGAAAATGATGCTGTCATTTTAATTAATTCGATGATGATATTTATCGTTTTGTGTTTTTTGAAAAAATCATTACCAAATAAATTTACATAATTTTCTTTTAAATTAATAACAACATCCATTGGTAACATTGAAAAATAAAACTATGCTTGAAAAAAAAAAAAATTACAATTGACTGTCTTGAACCTGACCGGGTTCTTTTAAGGCCTTTTTACGACTATCAATCGCTGTCAGTAGTTTTCTCCTAGGACCCAATGGCAATCCTAATTCTTTTAAATCTTCGTCGGTCAATAATAAAAGAGACTCCAAGTCAATTTTTTCCGCTACGAAACGTCCAAAATATTCCCCTATTCCATTAGCTTGTAGGAAAAGTTGTAATGGAGACCACTCGTCGTCTGCTAAACTGTCGTCATCATCATCCTCCTCTTCGTCTAGAACAAATTTAAAATCGTTTTTAAAAAAAACTGAAAATCTTTAATCTAAACTAAGAAATGCTTACCACTAAGAGCATCCACATTCCAGGGAGAACTTGACTTATTATTCCTGGATTGTCTTTTGGCTAAACTTCCGGCGCTTCCTATACTGCTTTCGTCTCCTTTCGATTCTTTCATTTCTTCGTTTTCGTCGTTTGACACGGTAAGGGCGCTTAAAGTGGCCGTGATCGATTTTCTAAAAGCGAAACTTCCAAAACCGGGCCTGTCGAAGATACTTGCAGGTTCTTGAAGTAACACGTCGTCCCCGAAACCGTCGTCTTCGTTATTAATTACGTCCGATTCTAAGGATTCTAAAATCCCTTCGTTCTTTTCGAAAACGTCGGCCAGTTTTCCACGTTTCCCTGCTATTTGCTTGTCTTTGTCGTATTTTTGAACGTAAAGGATTTCGTTATCCCTTCGAAGACCTTGCAAATTTTTCACGCTTTTTTTCCCGTCTTCGATTTCTACGACTTTAAAATCTCCGGCCCCGGCGTTTTCTCCTCTTTGAGTTCCGAATTTCTTTTGTTGGATTTTTCTTTGTACACTGCCTATGTTGAATTTTTTGGCGTTCCCCGCGGTTACGGTTCCGACGATTTCGGAAAATCTTGGACTCTGCGAGCTGACCCCTCGAACCGTGCCGGAACCCACCCCTGTTTTAGTTTTTAATGCCATAAGGACCATCGAAGACCGATGAGGCATGATCCCTTGGGTGTTGTTGTAATCCTCTCCCATTTTCTCTCTTTCTTTTTCTAATCGCTTTTGTTCCTTTTCGGCGTATTTTTCGGCTTTTTTCTGGACTTTTTCGTATTCTTTAGCTTTTTTCTCCGCTTCTTTTTGAGCTTTTTCCTTTTTGATTTTGACTTCTTTCCTGAAATCAAAGGAGGGTTTTAAATAAGAGAAGTAAATTGCCCGGCATATATATCTCGAGTGAACTAATTGACTCCAAAAATCACTTTTAATGGAACTGGCTAAATTCTCAAAATATGGCGGATAATAATGTCACGGAGGATTAGAGAACATAAATATACAGTACACGAAACCTTCGTATATATACAGTATATAAATACGTATATAAATACGGATATAAATACCAGGTCGTATTTTTTTGTATTTTATTAAGTTTTTATAACTTTGCACTCTTTATGTTATCCAAGGGTATGAAATTCTAAAAAATAAGACCAAGCGGGATTTTTTCTTCCATGTGGATTGGGATTTACCGTAAATAATTTACAAAAATTGTAAAATAAAACAATGCAAGAATGACGATTAGCTGTATGGCGCTTTCTGCAAATGCCGGCCATATTTGTTAATAATGGTTTCTGAAAATGGCGCAAAAAATGGACGCTCGATTGGTTTTATTAAATCAATTTTATCCTTTTAATTAATCATTTTCATTGATATTTTACATTCCTATGTCATTCACAATTAATTAATCTACCATTATGAGTGCAAAACATTATTCCGGAGCTTTATTTAATAGAGAAAATAGGGTTTTTAAAAAATATACTAGGGTATAGAAAATATACATGGTATATTTTTTCCAGTATATTTTTGTATATAAATACTATTTATATACAGTATTTATATACGTATATTTATACATGACATTCTCTACGGAGGATGTGAGCGTCCTTAGGGATTTTAGAGGGGGACAGGGAGACGACAGTTTGTTACTAAAAGAATTGCAAATTATCATTATTTGGAAGACAGCTCAGTTCATGAAGTTGGAGAATCGTAGTTCGATTTTTGTTTTTCGTCGATGAGTCGGTCAACAAAATGTCGTTGACTTAATTCTGTTTCGTTGATCTGATACTGTCGTCTCTTTATAATATTTCTAGGCTATATTATCTCTCTAGTTTATTCTCGCTGCACCTCATTCGAATTTATAAAAGTGATTCTGTATAAAATGCAGTTTCGAGATGGAGGAAGTCACGTGATCTCGGAATCCAAAATGGCGTAATCTCACCATTCTTTAGTAGCCAACTACTCGGAGTAGAGAATGTCATGTATAAATATACGTATATAAATACTGTATATAAATAGTATTTATATACAAAAATATACTGGAAAAAATATACCATGTATATTTTCTATACCCTAGTATATTTTTTAAAAACCCTATTTTCTCTATTAAATAAAGCTCCGGAATAATGTTTTGCACTCATAATGGTAGATTAATTAATTGTGAATGACATAGGAATGTAAAATATCAATGAAAATGATTAATTAAAAGGATAAAATTGATTTAATAAAACCAATCGAGCGTCCATTTTTTGCGCCATTTTCAGAAACCATTATTAACAAATATGGCGGCATTTGCAGAAAGCGCCATACAGCTAATCGTCATTCTTGCATTGTTTTATTTTACAATTTTTGTAAAATTATTACGGTAAATCCCAATCCACATGGAAGAAAAAATCCCGCTTGGTCTTATTTTTTAGAATTCATACCCTTGGATAACATAAAGAGTGCAAAGTTATAAAAACTTAATAAAATACAAAAAAATACGACCTGGTATTTATATCCGTATTTATATACGTATTTATATACTGTATATATACGAAGGTTTCGTGTACTGTATATTTATGTTCTCTAACTACTCGTTGTCGTTAACATAGGCTCCGAGCGACTTTGACTGCAGCGCCACCGTTAAAATTATGTTTAGCTTATATAAGAGCAATATTCTCCAGAACTAATTGCGTGATGGAAATATATACGCTTCTATAAGGTAAACAGGTATATTTAAGTGTATATTTATACAAAAATAAGTCGCTCGGAGCCTTTATCTCAATATTTTTATCTTTATATTTTTTCAGATTCCCTACCAATTTTCCTAATCCATTTTTCCTAAAAGAAAAATCCTAATCTATTTTTCCTAAAAAAAATATTCCTAATCCATTTTTCCTAAAAAAAAAAATTTTTCATGAAAAAACAGTATAAGTTTCTAATCTAGTTTTCCTAAAAAAGTCCTAATCCATTTTTCCTAAAAAAAAAAAAAAAAAAAAAAAAAAATCCTAATCCATTTTTCCTAAAAGAAAAATCCTAATCCATTTTTCCGAAAAGAAAAATCCTAATCCATTTTTCCTAAAAAAATAAATTCTAATCCATTTTTCCTAAAAAAATAAATACCTAATCCATTTTTCCTCAAAAAAATAACTTCTCCTTAAAAAAAAAAATAAATTCCTAATCCATTTTTCCTAAAAAAATAAACACCTAATCCATTTTTCCTAAAAAAAAATAATTTTTCCTGAAAAAACAATCATTTCCTAATCCATTTTTTCTAAAACAAAAATCCTAATCCATTTTTTCTAAAAAAACAAAAAAATTCCTAATTTATTTTTCCTAAAAAAATAATTTTTCCTGAAAAAACTATAAGTTTCTAATCTATTTTTCCTAAAAAAGTCCTAATCCACTTTTCCTAAAAAAAAATAGATTCCTAATCCATTTTTCCAAAAAAAAAAAAAAATCCTAATCCATTTTTCCTGAGAAAATAAATATCTAATCCATTTTTCCTAAAAAAATAAATTCCTAATCCATTTTTTCTGACAAAAAAATAAATTTCTAATCCAATTTTCCTAAAAAAAAAAAAAAAAAAATTCCTAATCCAGTTTTCCTGAAAAAAAATTTTTACTAAAAAAAAATTTTTACTAAAAAAAAGAAATTCTTAATCCATTTTTTCTAAAAATTTTGGTTGCCAAAATTGTTTCTTAACTGTTTTTTTTTTCTTTTTTTTTTCTAATTTTTAATTTTCCTAAATTTTTGGATTCGTAAAATAAAATTTCTTAAAATCCCTAAAAAGTCCTTTGGGAATTTAAAAAATTAAGGAAAACATTCATTTTAGGAAATTTAATTTTAGGAATCAAAAAATTTTAGAAAAATTGAAAATTAGAAAAAAAGAATGGTTAGGAAAAAAATTTTAGGAACCAAAATTTTTAGGAAAAAACGGATTAGGAAAAATAGTCGGGAACGCTTTTTCATTATTTTCTTACCTATTTGCAGTTTCCTGTTTTGCCATAGTTTCATCTAAAAACCTAAGAATCTCCTCCCTGTTATTCATTGCAGCTAATTCTTTAGGCGTGTGCATTTCAAAATTGAGCGACCAAAGATTAGCTCCGAAATTGGCTAAAAAAGTAACGCAAGACGTATGTCCTCTTTCCGCTGCATAATGCAAAGCCGTGTTTCCAAAATTGTCACTCTTATCAGGATCCCCTCTGGAAAAAAAGAGGAAACGAAATAATAAGTATTTAAATTACAAAAATGTCGATTTGACGCTATTTCATGCAGAGGGAGCAGCTGAACATACTGACAGTTTTCTCACGACTACATTCATAGAAAGCGGTTTTTTTTTAAATAACGCCCGAATGAATACCGACAAAAGCAAGACGCGTTTATGACTGGATATCGCGTATATGAAGATCCACATTTCATATGGCATGAAAAAATTTAATTGAAACAAAGTAATAAAAATTAAGCAAGCATGCGAGGAAGGGTTTATGATTTTAAGGCGTAGAGAGATTAGAGCAGAGCATATCATGGAAGATTTTACATGATATATTATTATTATATTTTATATATTTTCCAGAAAAGTAGATTGACATCACGCTTGGTTACGTCTTATATCACAGAAAAGTCGCGGGTTATGAAATTTCCTTTTTGATGTAAGAAACCGATAACCAAACTATTATTTATTTTTTGATGATAGTTGTCGAAGCGTTTAAATATTATAAGAAAGAAGAAAAAAAAAATTGATGGAATATTTTATAATGAATATACATTTGCAATTCTAAACAATAGTTGGAAATTAACGTATTGTTACGTAAGAAGTTTTTTTTTTTTATTGTTGTTTTTAAACTTGAACTAGAAAAATTTGCGTTTTTTTTCCAGTTTTTACGACTGGAGAAAATGGGGTATTCATTAAATTAAATTTACTTGGCCAAGCATTTAAATAAGTTTTTTTTTTTTTTTTTTTTTTTTTTTTAAAGTAAAATAATTGGAAAATTGATTTGCAATTTAGATTTGACAGCATGAGGGCTTATTCGATTTGTTTTCTACACTGTGGAATATTTTTTGTGGTAACGGTTGCCGTGATTATTCATTAGATAAACACATAAACGCGCCGATATGAATCTGTTACTGGAAGCAGTATCTTCGAAGTTCCATTTCTAGGAAATTTAAATCGAGTTTTTGAAATTTAATGTACAAAATTTTGGTGAAAATGTTGCAGATTAGATATATACTAGGGTGGCCCAAAAAAAAAAAAAAAAATCGGCAAACGAATCATGGAAAATAATGGTTTTATTCTAAATATGCAATATAATTAACGAAAAAAAAAGCAAGTTACAGTAAAGGTTAACACTGTTCGATACTTTTCAATCCCATGGCCTCCGCCATTACTTCATTTCAAAATGGCCGCCATATTAATAACATAAACGATGTTTTTAGTTTATTTTTAACATTTTTTTGTGAATTTGCATATTCGGAATGAAAAATATCTTACAGCACTGCGACAGACGAGACTCTTTTCACACCTCGACCTTTTTAACCGGTCTCGGCGTGAAATTCGTCTCTTTCTGTCGCAGTACCGTAATATACTATTTCCGGTAAAAAACGTTAAATGTTTATTACGGTGTCTCATTTTAAAAAATTTTTTGAAATGTTGGGGGGCGTGTTGAAAATCTGCTTCCTTCAGGTGTAAAACCACAAAAAAATTTTTTTTCAAATTTCTTTTCAACCGCTTAGTGGCCCCCCAAGTCCACTTTTGCTTTTTAAAAATTGGGCAATCGAGGTCTTTTAAACTCCAATTTTTTTTATCCATCTCTGATTTTCGTTCTCTATCAAAAAATAAGTTCTTTAGGGTCTTGAAACACGTGTGAATTTTTTCCGATTTTTAAAAACATTTTTAGAGGTGGCGCCCGAATTTTTTTTTTTTTTTTTTTACTTTTCGCACTTTTATTCGATCAAATTTCAAAAATCGGCAGGGTAAAAAATTTGATGACATAAAAAATTGAACTTTTTAGGGTATAATACTTATGTATGTATGTATCCAGAAAAAAATGGATTTGGCCGAAAAATGAGATCTTATGGAAGTTATATGGCTTATTTAGGCGAAAACAGGTTTTTTTATATCTGGCCAGCCCCAAAAGTTAAAAAAGTTTCAAGATAGCCAAAATGACCCAATATAATGTAGATTCATCGCCTTTGATCCAATTTTTGGAGAAAATTTATTTTGCGTGAGTAGGGAGGGTTTCAGGTTATAGAATAATATTTTTCAAAATTTAAAAAATTTATTCATTTTTTTATGGTGTCCCAATTTTGATTCTACACCTCAAAATCGATCCTACTACCTCCAGATACCTTCTCCAATTTTTTTTATATTTTTAAAAAATGTATAGGGGTCGCTACCAGCCTTTATAGGTTTTTCTCGAAAAGGGGATTATGCTAAAACCGTGATTTTTTTGACCGCAAAATAAAAGTCGGCTCTTTTCGAATCCTGAGAAACTACTTTGTTTTTTGACCCGTAGAATCCGAAAATGACCATAAACGAAAATGACCATAAAAGGATAAATCCTTTGCAGCCCATAAATCCGTATATGGACTCATGGATTTTAATGTCCAGATGCAACCACTTGCCCAGTTTTGCAACCCTCCAAAGCTTTAATTTTCTTAAAAACTTGTACAAACCTTGAAACTAGGGCTATTCTGAACGGATAAAACCGAATATGAAGTCAGAATTTTAAAAAAACCGAAATTCAAGATGGCGGATGGTACGGTAAAATCTTATTTAAAATATTACCGATTTTTTACATTCGAATTTTGTAAACGCTTTATTTATTGCTCTTTTTATTCTTATATGAGCTTTTAAATGCATGTAAATAACTGATGGACAGCCATTTGTGCCATATTCAACAAGATTTCTTCACCTATGTTTAGCTAATGGGCAAAACGGCTTTTTGAGTGTAGAGGCGTTTATAAGTTTAAAAATAATAAAAACTAAATATTTTGGGGGGGGTTTTTGAACTTCTAATTCTGAATCTGAAGTCTAAATTTTGAAAAAAAAAATCGAAATTAAAGATGGCGGACTATTTTAAAATTTTCAGTTTTCTTAATTATTATTATTATTACTCGAAAAATATTCGGTTTATGAAAAATTAAAACGAGCTAATTTTCCGGAAGGCAGTTAATTTAAGACAAGTTCATTTTCTGGGGGGGGGGGGGCATTTGTGCCCCCTACGTAAAATCCGATTTCAGATTTAAATTCAGGGTGCCGGAAAACATATAAATCGATATCCATATTTTTACGATAATTTAAAAAAAAGTTTGTTTTCTTGGGGGCCACCGGTGGCCCCCACGTAAAAACTAATTTCAAATTCAGGATTAGCGACCCCTGAAACCCCCTAATTCATTCAAATAATATTAAAAAATCTTCGGGATAAGGGTTAAAAAAATTTAAAATTTAGTTTGCATCACCGGTTGCATAACTTTGGCGGACCTTAAGAGGAGACTTTCGAATTCCGAATAAGTCACTCCCCAACTAAATTTCATTTAGTAAAAAACAGCTACGGAAATTTTTTGGATTTTACTTTCAAGGCGATGCATTTAGGTGTTTTCTACTTTCCTTTCGGTGTGTTGTTCAATAAAACCAAAAGCCTGCCCCCCCCCCGCTTCACAAATTTCCAGATCTCAAGAATTTAAGAATGACCGTATGTTACGACCCTTGAACTTCTTTATCCGAAATAACTTCCATGCCCATTGAAAATACCGGTAATTTAATTTATTGTTAAAACGAAATAATAACCCTTCCCATGACAAAATATTAAATGGCGAATTAATTAATTATAAAAATAAGTAAAGCAAGCCAACTTTCCCTTTATTTAGGATAAAGCGGCAAATTTTTTTTTAATGGAAAGAAGAAAAAAAAATTCTTGCGTACAGGTCCATGAACGTGAAACAAACGCTCTTAAAAAATTTTGTATTTAAAAGTAAATATTTTTTTTGAGTGTCCATATAGTTCAATGGCAGTATGAGGACACCTGCCTGCAATAATGGAGATGCACTCGACTGACCGTGACGTTTCCTATCAAAAGTATTGTCAGACGGTGGTTTTTTTTTATATGTATGGGGTTATCCCCGAGCCGTTGACTATATCGTCTACTTTTTCAAGGACCGATTATAAAAAAAAAATTTTTACGTCTAATAAAAGGATGGATCTTAACATTACTCAATAGTGCACACATGACTGACTTATTGCAAAATTTCCTTTCGATGATATCGTTAATCGCAATGGGAAAAAAAATTAATTTTTTTTTTTTTTTTGAGTTCTTACCCTCTAGCTACTAGCAAACGTAAAGCTTCTAAATTTCCTTCGAAAGCCGCCCACATGGTAGGGGTCATGCCATCTTCGTCTTTCGCATTGCAGTCTCTTTTGGTGGTTTCTTTCAGGACTTCAAGAATACCGTCTCGCGCAGCCCTGCGAAAAAAAAAAAAAATTAACAATAAATCATTAAAACAATGTTCAATAACAACCGTGAACTTTTGAACTCTTTGGTAATAATTAAGACCTCCAGGTATAATATTTTTAGGAAAAAAAAAAACGAGAATTTACAATAGTAGTACCAACAAAATTATGAATCTCGGTGTAAAAAAAAAAAAAAAAAAAAATACGAACAATTAACAGAATTAAAGGAAAGCGAGGTGGAACAATAGCAAAATTGTGAACTGTAGTACCATCATTGATGGGTTGCATTGTAGATTTTTTTTTTTCGTTGAATTTTAAGATCATGATGGCGCAATGTAGGCGACATATAAGGTGTGTTCCTCTTGACTGTATTTCCGCTTTTTTTTATATAAAAAGAAAATAATATAAGACGTTTGCGTGATTTCTGAGATTAGTATTTTGCCTGCCCAACGTTTGATAGAGCAGTAGAGAAAACAGTTTTTGTAATCGTTTTTTTCCATATTTTATTAATGGTTGACGAGAAAATTCTTTTACATGTCAACGAATGTCTCGTTGAAGCGATCGTCTCGTAAATTAGTTGACACGTGAGATTGATACAAATTGCGGAATATCAAGCATGCCAGAAATTAAAAAAAAAAAAAAAAAAAAAAAAAAAGACCGTTTTCTCTTTGAACATTTTTTGTCACATTAAAAAGAGCAATTATAGCCACATTTTCCAGTTGATCTAATTGAATTTTAATTCATGAATGTAAACCATATTCAGCCGCGATTTTTATTTAAAATTCAAAACCGTTGGCGAATTTATTAATGAATTAATTAATTCAGTAATTAAATAATTTTTTTAAGAGAAGGCTTCATGAATACCGGAAGGAATGACTGTTTTGTCTAATACTCTATTTAGGGGAGGAAAATTCAAATTTCAGGTGTCTGAAGAACTCCTATGTTAAGTATCCTAAAATGTTTAATGAAAGTTCCAACTTGTCTGAATTATGCATACCGTAGAACGGGGTGAAGTTGAAAGGTTTTAGAGTTTACTTGCTCATAAAATCTTTATTAATCATTTTTTTTTTCTTCAAATTTTTTTTAAAAATTTGGGTCTTTACAAGAAGTTTTAATCCCTAGAATTTCAATTTTTTTGACCTTTTTGAAAGCTTAAAAAAATTAAGAAGTCCCTCTTTTCAACTTCACCTCACGGTGGGGTGAAGTTGAAAGCTGTTTTATTTTTTTCCATTTGGGCCCTTCGAAACACCCTATTTTACGTAAAATAGTATTTAAAACAATTATAATGACGGATAGTAATATATTCCACGTGCAATTAATCCTTGTTGGTCCTTGAAAGACAAATAACGTCAGCTTTGAACTTCACCCCATGTTTGAAGTCAAATTGTACAGGAATTAATGTCAATTTTCTTTAAGCCTTTGGAAAGAATCGGAGTTTTCGGATTGTTCATTTGCTCTATTGTCTTAATTTTCAAAACAGCACCTGGGAAATATTTTCCAGAAGCAAAATTTGGCAAAAACTTCCAAGTCTGCGACCTTTCAACTTCACCCCATGTCTCTCTTAAAATTTCAAATAATTTATAAAAGCTCTAATTATCAAAGGCTGAAAGCAAATATACTGATTTTTTGTAACGGAATATAAAGATAAGAATATTCCTGGTTGGATAAAGAGGCTTTAACATTTCTGACAAAATTAAAAAGCACTAGCAGAAGTAAGTGAAACCTGCTTTTAATGGATTTTTTTTTTTAACCTCACATAAGAGGTTGAGATCGGATGAAATTTAGCACAATATCTGGTAATGTTTCAGTACAGTTTCATTGCATGGATTTAATAGTTAAATGATTTTTTTAAGAGTTTTAAAAGATCTGGTATGTCCTGGAATTTTTAGTGCAAGTTTCAACTTGTCTGAAATGTACCAGGGACGGGAATATATCATTTCAAAAAATAATTTCGGTCGAAGAACTTTGATTTTGTTTTACTATTTCGTATTTACTGGAACAAGTTGAAACTTGTACCAAAGGAGTTCGTTTACACTCTGATACCCCTTTACTTGATGGACTCATGCTGTTTAACCTCCTCAAGTTTGTAGCTGCAGAAGCAAAAAAAAAATTGCGTTATAATACCATGTATAATTATTTGTCGAAAATTAAGTATCTCAAAAAAAGGCTCGACAGTATTTGTTGCACCCTGTTTTGTCAGTCGAAACACCTTTTGACTTTCCAACCGAAATAAATTTTTTTGATTTTTTCATCTTTTTTATACTCCTCATAAATTAAGGCCCAAAACCTTTTACAAATAAGAAGAAATTTTGAACCATTTTACCACCTCCGGTGGGGCTGATAGGGTAATTCAAAATTCCAGACCAAAAAACTCAAACATTTACCAGAAATCCCAGGAATAAGTTTTATTCCTAACAGAGAGACATCCCATGTTTAATTTCGATTCATCGACCATTCAATCAAATTTGAAAACAATATTTATAAATTCATTAAAATAATATTATCGCCAAAAAGTAATTGCATGGTCAAGTACTCAATATTAGAAAATAATTTTTTAACCAAGAGAAAATGTCTTAATGAAAATTTGAGCACTTTCATCCGCCGTAATAACTAATTGGATTTTAATTATAATTCTTCCCACGCAAATGATATATGGTACCTCGTAAAAAAAATTTTTTTTTCTCGTTTTTTTTTACACGGTTTAAATCTTTTCCACAAAACAATTAGCATCAATTTATAAAATTACTTCGAAGCCGCAAAAAGTAGAAGCCTCAAAGATGTTGCATGATAATTTTGTAATAAAATTTCTCCTCCGACATGACTTCCAATTTTTTTTTTTTTTAAGTCTAAAAGGATAAACGCATATTCTGAAAATTCTTGACTTCGATATCCGTTTGCATGGAACAGCCCGTTAAAAAAAAATTCTTATCAATGAAGTCACATTTAATGTGGTCAATCTCCATAGGTCTCAATGGTCTGCTCTGGACACGGATCAATAATTCTGTGAAAGGAAATATCCAAACTGTCAATATATAGGGTATAACGAATCGAACCGATAAAAGAGAATTTTAAAGGATCGTTTAAAAGAGGGATAAAAAAAAATTATAATCTAAATCACTTGCAAAGCTATTAAAATTATTAATTTATCCCTGATTTTAATCAGTCCTACTCCTCCTCAGCCTATTACCCTGAAACAGGGTGTAGTGATTCCTCACAAGTGGCCGCACGCAAAATAGGCAGCTTCAGGGAGCGAAACTCTTCTTTAGTTCTTTAAAACCCTTAAGCTGCTCCACCCATCCATTGGTGACCGTTTTCTCGGGAGACACGGGCTTCCACTTTTTCTTCCCCCACCAAATTTTGCGTGGACCCATTAACCTATCCTCCTCTTCAGTTGATTACCCTGAAGCAGAGTGTAGGGATGTGTGGTTTGGCAGTACGGCTAAAGAAGTAAAGTAGGCTTCGCTAATCAATTGAATAAGAAGCTTTTACTTCGTCAGAAGCTCATTCAGTACAGATTAATTTGTGCGGTGTTCCGTTCATGGCACATGAAGTATCCTCCGGTTTCAAACCTACATAACCCATGATGCTTCACCTCCTCTTCTGGAAGCTCATGATTTTTTGAAAGCTCAAACTTAAGGTCAGAGAACTGCGTCTATTTTAAAATAATTAGAGCTTTTCATTGTATTGCACGGGGAAGAAAGTGCATACAAAGTTGATAATGCAAATAATTTTTTTGTTTTAAAAGTTCAAATCATGAAATTTGGTTTTCCTGAAAGCTCAAGAAAAGCTCGATATCCTGGTATAGTTTTTATGATTTGAGCTTTTTATTGTACTGCTGACTTCAGGGATCCATCTCTCATTTAAATAAGGAGTGGAGATCCGTCAGCTGTCTTCCCATGGCCAGAATTTTCATAAAATTCGTATCTCATCTTCGAAGCTCTTCTCTTAAAAGATCTATACATTTTAACGACTAGTCCTATCTCCTGTAACTATTCTTAATTTTGGACTTTTATGAGGGTCCATGCTTCTTCTTGAACGTTTTCAGTTGTATCCTCAGTTGAGTGGCCCAATAAAATCCATCCCTTTAGGCTTACAAGTTGAACCTCCATTACTTCCCAGTTTAAGCCTAAGTTTAACTTATGGGAGGTGCATGAAAAGTTATAAAGGTTTGACTGTTCTGGGAGCCTGTAAGGTAGCTTTCTTTGCTTTTCTATATTCTACACAAAATTTTTAACTGATCTTTTCGAAAAAGTAAACAAACTGGTCACAGATTTTAAGTAAATTCTTAAAAAGAAGTTTTTTCATGAGCTGTGCATTGCAAGGATGTTCACTCAACAATTATCATTTTTCGCCAGTTCAGATTGGAACGATCCATTGAATTTTATGACTTTTAACTCCGCAGGAGACCAATATGCAGTTATTGAATTTTAATGCCAAGCGGTTTATCAAGTCAACAGCCAAGTTTTCAATCCGGTTTAGTAGCAATATCTATTTACGAGGAGTATCCAGAAATCAATGTCCAATGTTGAATAACTCTTGCTGGCACGACAGTAAAAATTTTTCAATTATGCCATCTTAATCTACATTTAATCTAGTTTCAGAAAATATGTTTTTTCTTTGCGGCAAAATTTTACCTAAAAATAAGACTTGGTATCAGAGTTCCCAAATATGGCTGATCAAGCTCTGTGCAAAGTCACGTTTGTCAGGAAACTAGACAAAAGTTTTACTTTAAGGATCAGAACGTTAAAATTCAGTTGCCGCAAAATCAAAATGTAAATCATTTGGGAAATTTTCTTTGGTTTTCCCGGAAAATTTTCCAAAATTCGGCCGTTTAAGACTTAAGATGGTATAATTGAAAAAATTTTACACCCGTAAAAGTTATTCTCCTTTGGACATTACTTTCTGGATACCCCTCGTACAATAAACAAATTGAAAATTATTGGCCGTTGAAAGTTACTTTTTTTTTTTATTATTATTAAATCAGCTCACCCCATGCTGGTTAAAAGCGTTACTAATTGTCGTCTAGAGACACGTTTAACTGTTACGACAATGACAATTATGTACCGTTTCCCATATTTCCCGGCACTCATGCTTACACTATTTATCATACAACAATTTCACGCTTTCGAAGAAAAAAAAGTTTTCGTTTTTTCTACTTACTTATGAAATCTTTCTGGCGCCATTTTTGTTTTCGTCAGCTGGGAAACTCCAAATGTAACATTACGATTCTAATTTTTTCATGTTTTATTTTTCCCTTCTTCGAACCTCTATTCCGTCGCACCTGGAAAAAAAAGTAAACGATGTCAAATACTTTAAATACAATTTTTTTTTTTAAATTCGGTTACGGAAATCTAACAGTAAAAGGCCCACACTTAAAACCAACAAAAATGCTTCACCAGAAAAAAAAAAAACAATTGCGGATTCATTGTTTTAGATATCCTCTTTACGTAACCTCAAGTTGACGCGTTGTCAACGGATAAAAATTCATTTCTCAATATTTTCTCATTCACGGTTTTCATTCAATTTGAAATAGACGACGACACTTTACAAAGAAAAGAGATTTGACGCGACTTTCGCGTCTAATTGCTATGAAATAATTTTTTTTTTTAAACTCTCAAGTGGTAGCCAAAAAAGATCAATCAAAATGATAACCCGACGGCAATAATACGATCGAGCTGGATCGATTTACATTGTTCTCGTATACGCTATCCACCTTGACTAATCATTGAAATTAAGTTGAAGCTTGATCAGTCTCGATAAATCGAAAAGTGTTCAGATGATACATATAAAGGAAAAAAAAAGAAAAATAACAATGAAAATTAAAATTAGTTTCGGTACTTAATTGATTTTTAAGAATAATTAAGTTGGAAGAAAAAAAATTTTTTTTTTTTTGAGCAATTAAAAGATGAATTTTTCTCAGAAACTAAAAATTCGGAAATGATGGAATTTTTAATCATCACGGGATAAATTTGAAAGGGGATTTAAATTACTTAATTTTTCTCAAACTTGTCACGAGATATCGATTCGATTTTTCCGTTGAAAAAGAAGTCACGATAAATCAATGCATTGGTTTCTTTTCATTTTTTTTTTTTTTTTTTTTTTTTTTTTGCAGCAATTAAATATAATTTAATTGGTTTGAAAGAGAGTTGGAATGAAAAAGCGAAAATAAAATGATGGAATCGTTGTTTTACCGCAGACGGTTTTCAATATTTAACAGGAAAAATGATTTGCATTATGAACCTATAACGTAACATTTTTTTTGGTGTTTTTACAGCAATTAAAAAAAAAAGAGGAAGTTGCAATAATCACGGAGCAAATCCAGTCCCTGCTCATAAGGATGTCATTCTCGAATCAAAATTGGTTCTATTCCTTATACTGTATCTACCCAAGAAAAAGGGTGCTATAAATTTGAGTTATTAAAAACTTAAACTTCGTTACAAAATTTTATAACCCGCCAAAGAAGACATCTATTTATAATTCGTTATAAAATTTTATAACAAAATTATTTTCAGTTGTTTTCTAAGCTTTTTATTTTCTTCTAACGCTTCCCGAATTTTTCTATTTCTGTTTTTTTTTTTTTTTTCGAGCCTTTGCCAAATTAAAAATACAAGAAATAAGCCAAAAATTCGGAAAAATCTGGGAAATTTTAATTTTAAAAAATTTATAAATAGTTATAAAATTTTATAACACACTTTTTCTTGGGTTATCAGAAACACAATGTAACTTTAAATGATTTGAAGATGCATTTCTATAGAAGCTCCTTAAATACCGGCCTAGATGGAAACAGACCTTAAAGATCAGATTGAATTTTATCCCTCAGTTGTGAGGCTAGTTTTAATTAAATTAAATGTACTTATTTTAATTCAGTTCAGTGGAGCTGATAGCAGGCTAAGTGACTAACGAAGTTCGTAGCTTTAAAAAAGCAAAAAGATAAATAAATAAAAAAATCTGCCATCACATTTTGTTATTACACGCTTAAGTTAATTAAGATCTACCATCTATGACGCATGCCATAGAGCGCATGTGCAGTTTAAATAACTATATTTTTATTTTTTCAATTTTTGGGTTAAATTGCCATTTTATTTGATATCGAGGATGCTCTATAGCGTGACATATTTTCGTCAGGTGCAGATGCAACACCTTTTTATGGAAGCATATGCTTTTATAACGAAGCTATGTCGCCATATCTTCCGAAATACTGTCATAACTGTCATAAATAAAAATATTTTGCGCTTGTCAAACAAGCATCAAAACATTGCATTGTAGGAATTTTTTTTTTTTTTTTTTTTTTTTTATGAAAATGAAAAACGAAAAATATTTTCATGTTTTCAACGCTTTAAAAAAAGCATTATATTTTCGTGTTATTAAAAAGGAATTCATATTTTTCATGATGTCTTTGAATATGATTTAAAATAAGAAATTAAAATTCCTCCTTGTTTTTTATTTTTTTTTAGGAAGAAATTGAAATCTTGTGCGTGACTGTTACTAGCCTCCGATATCATTATTAATAAAATTATTTTAATTTACCCGATTAATCAATTTTATTTGACAAGTCTTGTTGAATTTATGCAATCATCGAATATTAAAAAAGTGATCACTGCTATTAACACTTTTTCCTCATAAAAAATGTGTAATTGAAAAAATTAAAATTAATAAGATTGAAGAAAGTGCCGCATTTTTTTTTTCTTAAAAAGGTTAAAAATGACGACATTTTTCCGTCTTCATTTTTTTTTTTTTTTTTTACAGTAACAAATTATCGAAGCGTTACGTTGCCTATTTGCAATATTTCATGCTTTTTAGGCATAGTAAAAATCTGTGACATCTAATGTATGTGAAATTGTTACGCATATACTGATGCCTGACACAATTTTTTGTTTTTACGAAAAAATGAAAAAAAACTTTTGCGTTTTAAATGCAAAAATATATAAAAAGTGAATTTCCGTTACCAACGTATTTCCATTTTGACCTTAACGTATACATATGTGCTATCCAACACAAATCGTTTTCACTTTTAAGAAAGAAAAGTATTTTAAATTAGTATACCCAGTTTTTTTTTTTTTTTTAATACCTTTGTCACGAAAATTCTTTATCCAAACGTGAGGAACATTTACACTAAGCCTTTATTAGATCACTAGAAAGAAAGAGAGCAAGAGAATTAGTGGGTTATCTTAGCATATGTCGGCGGGGCGATAATGCGAATTTTAATGATTACAATGAGCGATTTTAAGATAACGACTTTCGTTATCAGCGGAATTTGATACCGAAAAATAATGTAATAATAATAAATAAAAAAAAAAAAGAGCGACGGGTGTGAATTAAAAATTTCGTAGTAGAGGGATGCAATTAAGACGTGTTACAATAGGATTCATTATCATCTGTTCTTCCATTCTTAAATAACGTAATTTAATTTATGCTTGCCCTTTAGTGACGTAACTTTTAAATCGAAATAAATAAAAAAGAATGTTTTTTCGCGGATTAAAAAAAAATTTTTTTTATATTTTTCTTTTTAAGAGTTTTTTATTTAATTGCTAAGCTGCTTCGAGCTTTGCAAAATCGAAATTTTTTTTGTTGACAGAATAGATATTTTGGACATTAGGGATCACTATTCGACAGAAAAAATATTTAACATTTAGGGCTCATTGCCATTCGATTTTTTTTTTTTTTTTTCGGAAAAAAAATTTGCAGAGGAAAAAATTTTAGTGTAGAAGGAAAAAAAGGAAGTGAGGAAAAGAGGAAGTGTAGAGGAAAATATTTTTTCGTTCGGTTTTGACAAGTATTTTTTCACGGTAAAAAATTTTATGTTAAAAGTAACACATTTCGCTAGTAAAAAAAGAGGCTACACATTTTTTCCATGTCAATTTTACATAAAACGATTGTGTTGCATCGATTTGATTGTTGATCAACCAATAAACAATCGTCATTTGTCAACACAAAATATTTACATTCAACTTTTAACATAAAGAGTGTTACATATTGAATCTGTAGCCCTTTTTTAGGCTGTTAACATAAAATTTTTTACCGTGTTTCTGCCCGAATATACGATTGAAAATCGAGTCTTAAATGCCAGAAGTATTTTTTGTCGACAGAGAAAATATTTCGAACATTAGGACTCACTTTCCATTCGAAATTTTTTTTCTTCGTATGTTTCACTTTCAGAAAATTTTCTTTAAAAAATCATTTTCCACATCAGAAATAATTTTTCTGTAGAAAAAATATTCAAAATTTTTTTCTCTACAAATTTTTTTTTTCAGAAAACATTTTCTTAAAAAAATCCACATTTGTTACAAAAAAGAAAATGGAGCCTTTCAAATATTTTCTCGACCCACGTTGCTTACTGACAAACCCTATGCCTTTTCTTGAGTCTATATCCGAACCCCGAATTTTCCAAACCCCGAATCGGGTTTCGGGGTTTATAAAATGCGATATCGCGAAAAAACGATGTCGCGTTTTCCGAACCCCGAAATTAAGAATCACCGAATTGGTTTTCGGGTTTCATAAATGTCGGGGTTTGGGAATCCAGGGGTTATGACGCTTTTTGTATTTCTTTAAATTATTTTATAATTCGGAATAAAAAATTCGGCAATAATAAAATTCGGCGTTTTTAAATTCGGCGATAATAAAATTCGGCGTTTATAAATTCGGCGATTTTAAATTTCGGGGTTTGTTTAATTCGTGTTTTTTAATTCGGAGTTTTCAATAGGGTTGCCAACTCGTGAACAATAGAATCGTGTTTAACTTATGAGTGCGTCCTGCATTTTGAGAAGTAAATTTACGTAAGCTAAACACGATTTTATTGTTTACGAGTTGGCAACCCTATCGAAAACTCCGAATTGAAAAACACGAAATAAACAAACCCCGAAATTTAAAATCGCCGAATTTATAAACGCCGAATTTTATTATCGCCGAATTTAAAAACGCCGAATTTTATTATCGCCGAATTTTTTACTCCGAAATATAAAATAATTTAAAGAAATACAAAAAGCGTCATAACCCCTGGATTCCCAAACCCCGACATTTATGAAACCCGAAAACCAATTCGGTGATTTTTAATTTCGGGGTTCGGAAAACGCGACTTCGTTTTTTCGCGATATCGCATTTTATAAACCCCGAAACCCGATTCGGGGTTTGGAAAATTCGGGGTTCGATAAAGGACCCCTTTTCTTTATATCGAAGAATTTTTCGCGGATTCTTTTACATTTTTTACCTTATTTAAAAAGAAATATACAAATATTAGGATGATTCTAATTAAGAGTTTAACGACATATTAGAAGCTTGCGTTTAAGCAATGAAACCATGCATCCATGTACCGTGTCAACAAAAAGAATTAATGTATCAAAAAATTTGGAATGGAACCAAACAAGAAATATTATAATAGTTTCTTTTTTGTTTCAGGTATGAACCAGATTTTTTTGCTTTCGGAAAAATGGCAAAGATTTCTTGATAAGAAATTCACCACGTCTTTGGTGTAAATCGAGAAAAAAAAATTTGGTATGGTGGAATTGGTGGATGAAAAATGTAACTTCTTGCTAGAGGTTAGTGGATATTCCATTCATAAATAGACTTTGAAGGTTAAATTCACATTTTTTTTATATTCTTCGTCATTTACGATGTCGCGAATAATAATAACACGGGGAGGGTGCAATGGTATGAGTATCATAAGCTTATTAAGTCCCATAAGGCCAACAAGTTACATTAATCCAGAGCTAAGCTTATGGTTTGCCTCCCTTTTTTGGCCTAAATGGCGCCTGTTATAAATTTACAATTTGTGCGTAAAAAAACCCGATATAACGTCAGCAACAGCTAAAAAGTTTTTCGTGATATAAAAAGTGTATTTCTTTTTGTATCATTTATACAAAATTTGGATTTGCATAATTTCTATAAAGTTAATGGCTAAAGCTAATGGTTTTAAGCATAAAAATCCGGATATGCCTCGTTTTTTGCAAAATTTATTTATGTAATATTTTTAATTCATAAAGCAGGAAAATTTGCAAATGTTATGCTTATTAAAATTTTTTTTCCGTTTTATAGGACTTTTATTTATGAATAATTATATTGAAGGATGAAAAAGAATTTTTCCGGTAAAAAACATTGTGTTGATTTGGGTATCTCATTTTTAAAAAAGTTTTTGTAATGTTGGGGGGCGTGTTGAAAATCTGCTTCCTTTAGGTGTAAAACCACAAAAAAAATTTCTTTCAATTTTTTTTTAACCACTTAGTGGCCCCCCAAGTCCACTTTTGCTTTTTAAAAATTGAGCAATCGAGGTCTTTTAAACTCCCATTTTTTTATCCATTTTGAGGGCCTACAAAATATTTTGAAAAAATATTTTCTTGTGTTTTCGAGGTCGTAGAACACGAATTTCACCATCCCGATTTTTTCCTTTCAACTTCTGAGTAGGGGTATATGTGTAAATTCGGTTTTTGGTGGCAAAAATGAATTTTTTTTTTTTCGCCAAAAAGTGGCAACAACTCCTCACCTGTTCGATTTAGAGCTCATGTTCAATGACATTTTTTAGTCTGGACACTCTAATTAATAAGGATCTTTTCTGTTTCGAATCCAATTTCCAAAATATTTTTTGTGCCAGAAAAAATTTGGAACTTCAAAAAAATTACTCGTATAATTTTCCGACGGTAAAAAAATTTTGGAAATTGATTCGAAACACAAAAAAGTTCCTGACTATTAATTAGAGTTCCTGACTAAAAAATGTCATTGAGCATGAGCTTTAAATGGCGAGGAGTTGTTACCATTTTTTGGCAAAAAAATCCATTTTTGCCCTAAAAAAAACCGAATTTACTCTTAAACCCCTACTGGGGGGTTGATAGGAAAAAATGGGGATGGTGAAATTCGTGTTCTACGGGTATTTTTTTCATAAGTATGAGTGGTACCAATAAAATAAAAAAATTTTCAGGACTCCAAAATCGAGATTAAGCCGAATTTTAGACGGAAAAATCAGGTATAAGCTCGATAAAAACGCTAATTACGTCATAGGGGCTAATCGGAAAAACTCGGGAGAGTGAAATTCGTGTTGTACGACCTCGGAAACATAAGAAAATATCTTTTCAAAATATTTTGTAGGCCATTAAAGTGGATAAAAAAAATGGAGTTTAAAAGACTTTGCCCAATTTTTAAAGTGGCCTTGGGGGGCCACTTAGCGGATAAAAAAAAAAAAAATCAAAAAAAATTTTTTTACACCTGAGAGAAGCCGATTTTCAACACGCCCCCAACATTTCAAAATTTTTTTTGAAATGACCCACCCTAGTGTTTGTACATAATTTTCGCATTTTTTATGTATGTCCAATTTTTTGTATATTTTGTACATGATTATTTATGCATGTTTTTTCGTGTGGGATCCTATGGCTACTCAGCACAGACTTTCTGAAATTGAGTTTGCTTTGTAAGTAAGTAAGCATAATAGTTGTGGCGGTTCATGTTTGAAAAAAAAATTAAGCTGTCAAGAACTTTTTATAAATCCTGTAACAGCTGCACCTTTCAGATACATTGCCATCCTAAGCACAGTAAAAATTTTGATAACAAACATGAAAAATATTCTGCCTTAAACTTTATCCCCCTTCGATATTATGTAACGATTTTCACCTTGCACAAAGCTCCGCAAGCATGACTCATAATCGTAAAAACAATTACCAACCCCAAAATCCATTCACTTTAATTAGTCGAATTAATTTAATCCGTTATTTATTTATATAATCAGCCTAGTACTTTTTTTAAAAAATAATTTTTAATATTCCGAGTTGATGCTACTATTTAACAATTTACCGTGAAAATGAGACTTTTATTACAGATAAAAATTTAGAATAATATTTTAAAAGTGAAAAAAAAAAAAAAAAAAAAAAAAAAAAAAAAAACTAGGACTAGTTTTTCAAGTATTCGCTTTCGCTATGCAAGCATAATGTGCGCATTCTTTCATGTAAACTGTAACAACTTCTTTTTTTTCTTTTCAATTCAATGTCAAATTGATAAAAAAAATTTGTTTTGTTATCATCCGAAATTTTCGATTTACCTTTTTTCGAAATCATCTTCAAAATTGTGGATGCTACTACATTCTAAGTATGTATCCGTATTCTTTCTAATTTTATCCTTGGAAATACCGGTTTTTTATCGAAACTTTTTAAGAAAAAATTAAGATAACAGACACACCGGACACACTTTACAAAAAAAATTTTTTTTGATGATGCACACGCAACCGAAAGAAATAAAAAAATAAGGAGAAAGGAGAACTATACTGATTCATCTACGAACATAAAACACGAACTGAAGAGTTGGTAAATCAGTCACTGGAACCGACCTGACTTCATGTTAAACGGAAACTAAACTCTTTCACTTTGTTTACATCGCGTGGTTATTATTTTGATGCGGTGCCTCCTGGATTCACAAACGGGTCTTAAAAGAATAAAAATAACGACACCAAGAAAAATCCAGGGGGGCTTTTTACCCGGCAAAATTTATTGAAGTTCGGTTAAAAGTTGATGGGGGAACGAATGCGAAATAAAATTTAACGGAGTTTCTTTTTAAAGGGAGAAAGAATGCAAATCGTTTTTTAATTTCAATCGCTGAAATAACAAAATAATTATTTATATTAAAATGCTTAGAAATTTTGATTTAATAGTAATAATTATGATTATTATCCTTTCAGATTTAATATTTCTCTCTTTTTTTTGTTGGGAATTTGTAAAAGTAATGACCCGCAGTTCGTTTCATGATTCATTTGTTTTTACTTAAAAATGACCAAAAAAAAAAAAGTTGAACTAATTAAAGTGTAAGAAAAAGAAATTTGATACGCTTCCGTTTCATCAATTTTTGAACTTTTCGTGATTTCGTAATAAAATTATTAATTAGTAATTTAAATAAAGTTCCGAATTGGAAGAAGACTTCGGTTAGACTCCTGCGATCACGACAGTTTCAGGGGTCCCAAATTTTCATTACTTCAAATATAAAAATTCGGCATCCCATAGAGAGAGTGTTTTAGCTCCAAAATTTTGAAAAGTCATGCAAAATGTGATATTCAAATTTTATCTCCTGGATATTCTATAGATGCCATAGTAGACTTTCATTTTTGATAAAAACCCCAAAAAATCTAGAGTTTATCTTTGTATCCTGTATTTGGGCCCTTTTTCTAGAAAATTTAAAAGAAATTATTTCTGCTTGTATTAATCGCTTTTAAGGATCGAAATCGAGTTTCACAACCAGAGCCACATTTAGGTTGGCTCATTTTGAAGGTCAATTTTTTAATTTTCGCTCCCTGGGCAATAAATCATTCATTTGTATGTAAAAAGAAGCCTGAATTTTTTTTAGGTCGAAAAAAAATTTTTTGACCTAGGCACAGGGGTTTGAAGTTTTTAGGACCGAAATGGTACTTAATTTGGACGAATTTCAAAAATTCGCCCAATTATTATCTTTTGATATAAAAAATTGTCATTTATAGGGTATATTAGGTACGTATTGAGCTTCCTAAAAAAATATTCGGTTCGAAAATATTGACCCGTTGGCCGTCCAGGCAGGGTTATAGTAGAAAAACGGGGATGGCTGTAACAACAGGGTAAAGGCAGAAAATTTTGAAAATTCAAAAATAGCCAAAATGTGCCCAAAATATGTAGAAATGATGGACCAAATGTTATTTCGATGCCAAACATTTTTTACCCTATGTTAACCCCATTTTTCCTTATTTTTGACTTTTTTTTTACGCGTCTTAAAAAAAAAAAAAAAAAAAAAAAAAAAAAAAAAGCGTTATGCATTTGATGTGGATAGGCTTTTGAACCATAAATATATATTCTAAAAAATTGCATTTTTGAAGCCAAAAATTGAATTTCCAACGCATGTAAGTACCCAAATTAACAAAACTTGGTAAGTTCTCCAAAATAAAAAATTTTAAATTTCAAATTTTGGGGAATTTTCAATTTTTTTAAAAAGTGATTAAAAATAATATTAAAAACTGAGTCAAAATTTTTAAAAAAATTAAAAATGCCCAAAAATTAGAAATTTCAACTTTTTATTTTGGAACACTGGCACCAGCATCGGTACCGACCTAAGTTTTTAGTCACCAGCGGCTGGCATCGGCGCCGGCATCGGCTTCGGACCCCTGAATTTTTCATCTACATTAAAAGGGCAAAATAACTCATGAAAAGAACATATTTTTTAACATTATTTATTTATTTTATTTTTTTTTTAAATGACTGACATTTTTGTACTTTCAGGAAAAAAAATTAGGAACAAATCCTAAACATTATAAAATTAAAAAAGTTTAAAGTTCACATCGAAAAAAAAATGACTTAAAAATGACTCAAAACCATTATTCAGAAGGGAAAAAAAAGTAAAAAAAAATCGGAATAAAAAATGAACCTCCCACATTTTCTTAACACAATAAAAATATTAATTACGATGTCACCTATTTATTTAACCTGCACACGGGCTTATAGGATAGATTTTTTTTTTTTGAAATAAACTTAAGTCGTTTAACAATTTAAAAGTCTTAATTTAAAAAAAAGCAGATCAATTTACGTTTTAACTAAAAAAAAAAAAAAAAATCATGATCTATAAATTTTCAGTCCCACAGATCCCATTGCAGATGCAATTACCGTGACTTTCAAAGTTGTTAGTTTGTTTGATGGCATCAATCACAGATAACAATTTACATTTAAATGAGATTTCAATAACAAATTGCTACTCATTTCGCAATGCGAAAATTCGAAAGACAAAATTTTAAAAAAAAAGATTGACTTTAAATTTCTTGTTGCGAGAGGCAAAATTCGGTTTTTGAGGAAATTAAAAAAAAAAAATATGTTCCCTACGGAAAAACATACAGTTCGTTAAACTTTTTTCTCAGAAAATCATCAAAAAAATTTTCGATTTCGGAACATCACTCGTGCGTTTTATAAAAATCTTCTTCTTATTTTTTTTGTTCTTACAAAAGAATGGTCGAGTGAGCTAATGGGATCGGAGAGAAAATTTTTTCGATTTTGTCTTTCTCGTCCTTGGACAGGACGATCGTTCTGGTTCCTGGGAAGAGGTAGGTGCCGAGGGGGGTGCCGAGGGGGGATACGATTTCGTGGCTCTTCTCTTCGATTTCGGCTTTTTTCGTTGCTGCCGGGGTTTTGGCGTCTTCGATCGGTTTCAATTCGGCGGTTTTGACGACGGTTTTGGCCAACGGGAGAACTGGAGCGACCGGGGCGATTGGGATCGTTCCGACGTAGGGGTGGGCTCCCAAAACGGTTCTGTGAGTCCACAATGGGGCGGAGACGTATGGAGTTGACCAAAGGAGGTCACGTTTCTTTCTGGATTTTTCTTCTTCTTTTTTCTCTTCTGGTTTGACTTCTTCTTTAACTTCTTCTTTGATATCGAGGGCTCTTGCTTCGGCGAATTTCTTTTCGAAATCAGCTCGAGCAGCGATTACCTGGGGAAGAAAAAAATTTCGGGGTTATGTTTTGGTTGCACGATGAGTTGTGGCCCTAGGTCCCAGCCAGATTCGAAGTGTCCGCAGAAGGAAGACTGCGGGTTAGGGTGGTTCTTATCTTGCGAAGTTTGGATTTTCGGAGGTGCCACCCCTTAACTTTTTTTATTTGTATGAGATAAGTTTCCCTGAATTTTTTCAAATTTTTTACTCGATGGGAAAAGGTGCCTCATGGAGTTTTTAGTTGGAAAAAATCCCATGAGACCCAAAAAATGGATAACTTTTTTTTTGGGAAAGAAACCCTAATTTCCTATCGAAAGTTTTGTGTAGATTTCGAATCTGAAAAAAAATTTTTTTGTATCTGGTCCAGTTTTTAGCAAGAGGCCAAAATAAGATGAAAAAATGGGAAAAGTGACAAAACGCGCTAAGTCCACAGTTTCATTGATTTTTGGTTTTTTATCTTATAAACCGGACCTGACACAAAAAACTGTTTTCAGATTCGAAATCTGCGCAAATTTCCGATAGAAATGCTATGTCTCCACGGAAGTAATTAATTAGACTATAATTAATTATACTACAATTAATGATGGAATAATTATTGTTCGAATTCGAAGTACTGTACTTTTTTCGTGATTCAAACACGCGGGCTCAATCTTTTGTCTTCAGTTTGGTTACTTGAAAATTTTTTCGTAAGAGAAAATAAAAATAAATATTAATTTTCCAAAATGTGGGAAGAAATTTTTATTTTCTCTTACGAAAAAATTTTCGAATAACCAAATTGAAGACAAAAGACTGAGCCCGCGTGTTTGAATCACGAAAAAAGTACAGTACTTCGAATTCGAACAATAATTATTCCATCATTAATTGTAGTATAATTAATTATAGTCTAATTAATTACTTTCGTGGAGACATAGCAAAAGCAAGTTTAAAAAAAAAAAAAAAAAAAAAAAAAAAAAAAAACAGCGTTCGATATTTTTAAAATACCTTTTAACATTTTTAAAATACCTTTTGATATTTTGAAAATACCTTTCCATATTTTTAAAATACCTTTCAATATTTTTATGAAAAAATTTAAATAATATAAAATTTTAACTTTGAAAACTTCGGAAAACTTCACTTCATTACCCGGACCCGCTCCATAAGAAGTTTCACTTCAATAAATTTTTTCAATAATCAAAAATCACCGAAATGTTCGTTTCAAAAAATGTTAATGATCCCTCTAAATCCTCCAACCCCTAAAATTAGTCCACATGGCCCTCTTTTTCAATGTTCTAAAAATGTTCCCTTTTTTCTTAAAATTAGTCAAAAATTTACTCCATTTTGTAAAAAATTTTATTATAAATTTCATTGAAGATTTAAAAAAATTTTTAAGGATCATCAAGGACTTTTGATAAAATTTTATTGAAAAATTTATCTAAAATTTTTGAAATATTTTTTTTTTTTATGTTTGGTGTCCAAAACACCAAGACAACCGGACACGACTAAACCATCATGGTGCGCCGTAAGAAGTAATCGTACGTCAAAATGATTATGTTTTTGGTTCTTATGGAATTTTTCCAAACTAAAAGCTTGATGAGGCACTCTTTCCCGTTGAGTAAAAAATTTAAAAAAATTCAGGGAAACCTATCTCATACAATTAAAAAAATTAGGGGGTGGCACCTCCGAAAATCCAAATTTTTGCAAAATAAGAACCACCCTACTGCGGACTCACCAAACCTGACCAAAATAGAAGTATTTTTTTAAAATCATAATGCCCTTACCTCAGGAGTATCTTTGACTGGTTCGGGTCCTCTCAATTCAACTGGTGCGGGAAGAGCTGGTGCTACTGGGAGGTTGTTGGCGCCCAAAACACGGAATCCCTTGTCGTCGGCGAGGTATTGAACGTTCACAAGTTTTCCAGTTGGGTCGACGTAGCTGTAAGCTCCTCTTACGCTTCCGTCAAAGGATTTGACTTCATCTCTGGCCTTTGAATTTTAAGGAAAAAAATTAGGGATTTTTCGAAAAATAAATAAATAAATGATGGAAATATACCTGGTTGTCGCCTCTGTGTCCGAATGCGAATTGACCGAGTTCGTCTTGAGCGTGATATTGGCTGGAAGTTGGGACGCTAATCGGAGCAGGAATCACCGCAGGTGCGTGGGTGATTACTGGAGTGTGAAGGGAAAGGTCAGAATACACGGTTCTTGGGGCTACCCATGAGCTGTATATTCTGGGGTCCCATGATCTAACTACTGGAGCCGTCCATGGGTTGATGTAATATTGTCCGTAGACGTTAGCGAGAACGAGAGGAAGAACCTGCCAATTAAAAAAAATAAATAAACAAACGGTCACTGCATTATTTTAACTGTAGCATGAAGCCTAGGCAACTTCAACGATGAAGAGTGAAATAATTTGCCTAGTTCCGTATATTCTTTTTTTTTTTTGTCACAGCACTTTATTTTTAAGTAATTTTTTTTCACAATCACTTTCCACTTTTTAAAATTTGATCCGATTTTTTTTTTTTTTTTTTTTTTTTTTTTTTTTTTTTTTTTTTTTTTTTTGTAATCCGATTTTTGAGAAAAATCGTAGTAAGTAAATCGATACTTACCAAAAGTAACTTCATGTTTAGGGTCGCGTTTTAAGGTCTCTTGAGTCAAATCAAGCACCAAACTGTGCCCACCACTCGAGGTGTGGTATATATACATATCCGATACTTTAGCAAAAAAACAAAAAATAATTTGAACATGGCTCGATTTTCTTTAAAGGTGAACCATTAACAACGCGATAAGATTCCTCGACACGATACCGGTTTTTGCAGGTCTCAACTTGTAAGAAAACACTTTTAGAATTAATATTCGTTTTACATCCGAAGGTTTAAGGTATCATTTCCCCGAAAAACAGGAATTATTTTTTGAGATTGGGATCGCACTTGCAACAGGCTCTGCGAATTAAGTTATTATTTTGGTGAAAATTGAAATCGAGTTTATATTTCGGGTAAAGGTTTTCCTTTAAAACTGTTTTTGTCATTTAAAAAGATCTGATTCGATATTAATTGATCTATTATCGGTAGTTTGTCATCTGTTCTGGACGTGCTTTTTAAAGTCAGGTCTCCTCAAGACGTCCTTGGATGCCCTGGTGGAGTGCCATTGTTTTCGGCCCTTGTATGTATTGATCCACGAATTAATTTATAATTAAAACCGATTTGGGATCATCCTTATACATGAAAATGAAAAATCGATTTGAATTATTTGACGTTTAACGTTGCGGAAGTTCGATTTTTGGAACAGTTTCCTGTCGAAAATGAAAATCCCACGTTAGAGTGACTGAGTTTAATTAGAAAATTATTTAAAAAATTATCTTCAAAATTATGGGATGAACTTGATGATACCTTGCGGAGTGGCTCCAGTAATTTATTATAAAATTTTAATAAATCATCGGAAAAGAGAAGCTTAAAAAATTCTGGGAGAGAAGTTAAGCTTCTTTCACGACAGGGACGTTAGGGTGGTTCTTTGAAACCGACTTTTAAATTTTTGAGACGAATTCCCCTGACTTTGTTCCAATGCCAGTACCCCAGAAAAAATTTTTGGTCTACCGGTCACCAATAAGGGGGGCCCTAGGGCCCGACAATTTTCAGAGCCCATATAAGAGAAGAAAATGAAAATTTTTTTGACATAAAAGACCATCAATTACTATTGGAAATTTGATTTACAAATTTCCTCAAAATTATTTTCGGTGCATGGTTTTTGAGTCACAGTTGAAAAGCCATAACAAGGTTTGCAGAGCTTTTAAATCCGGCCTATAGGTAAAAAAACCATGCACCGAAACTAATTTTGGACTTCAAATTTTCATTTTGGACAAAATTTCCGATAGAAATCGATGATATTTTATGCCAAAAAATTTTTATTTTTGGCCCTTATATTGGCTTTTTGAACATTTTCGGGCCCCTGGGGTCCCTTAATGGTGGCCGATCGACCTAAAATTTTTTGTGGGGTAATCTTACATTAAATGTAAGATTACCCCACAAAAAATTTTAGGAAAATAAATTTTATGGAAGCAAAATGAGGCGGGTTCGTCACCAAAATTCAAAAATTTGTTTCTTTCTTTTTTTTTCGAAATATTATTAAAGTCATTTATTTTTATCGAAAAAAGTCGTTAAAAAATCATTTTCCTTAACTAAAACAATATTATGAACATTTTCCTCGTACGTTCATTTGTTTTCGTGGACGAAGGCCTACTTTCGCCGATGCTTATTTCTTTTTTCATCTTCGTTTATCGTTACAGACTAAAGCTCGCTCTCGGCATTTAATAAAAGATTCGTTAATTAATGGAGTGCTTTTTTACAAAGAGAGAGATGCTTTGCAATAACAGCAGCTTTAGACATGTTAAAAAAAAATGTCTACTAAGCTAGGGGAGGGAAAAGTATATATAACTAGGGGAAGAATATATATAACTAATTTTATAAAGAAAGCTTTTTGCTGGTTGAAGAGTTGGTTAGCCCTTATGTTACCAATTTTTGAATTTCGGCGAACGCACCCCCTAATTCTTTTATAGCAACCAAAAGAAGATTGCTGGAATTTTTTCAAATTTTTTGGACGTCGTTTAGCCATGTCCCCTGGGACATGAAAATTTCGAAATTCCCGTAAAGACCGAAAAATCAAAAATTTTATTTTTATGTAAAAATGGTCGTTTCCTATTTGGAATTTTATGCAGATTTCGAAAATAAAGTTAAAATATATTTATGTCAAACGAATACTGTGCTAGCTGACAAAAATAGGAAGAATTTTGCAAGACATTCTGGCTATAGCATATTTTGCTAATTTTTTTTTACTTGTTTTGGCCGCTATTATCAAAACCGTATGAGATATATAAGTTAAAATTCCTGCAATCTTCTTTCGGTGTCTTTTAAAGAATTAGGGGGTGCGTTCGCCGAAATTCAAAAATTCATAAAAATAAGGGTCACCTCATTTATGACAAATTAGACCTTAGAAATCACTGTAATTTAGGCTCTTCCTTCGCCAACTTTTTTAAAATTTTCCTTACTGGTGAATAAAAAATCTATCTTGGCCATCTGTCTTTTCGTTTCCTGTAAAATTTTTCCAAAGTCATTTTGGAAAAATCGACACTTTTACTTTTTAGAAAAATGTTAAAGTATTTTTTTTTTAAAGTAAATTTTTGCTGTTCGTTGTTCATCGTGAGACTACTGAGCGAAGTCGCTCTGGACCGTCAAAGCGGCTCAGTAGATATCTTCTTATTTTCTGGATCCCCAATGAATTGAAGTTAATTTTTGAAAAAAATTTTTGCATTTTCCAGAAAACCCGGCCCAAATTAATTAGAGTCCTGCTGTCGGATAAAGTTTACATTAAAAAAAAAAAAAAAAAAAAAAAACAATGGAATTTTATCCGATAGCAAATTCCTACTGATTTGTGCGGGGTTTTTCCAATACCTCCGAAATGACCTCAAAAAGATGTTGGAGGAAACGATATTTTTTTTACTTTCATCCGCATTACAATTCTCTCAATATTTTTTTGGATGAATCGAAAAAAGGGCTTATTTTGATTCCTCCAAATTTCAACTTTTCCAAAATCAAAATATATGGAGGAATCAGGCTAGGCCTGAATTTAGACAGGTCAGGGTGTCTACTGACCTAAAAAACCTTACACACACACACACACCTGGCTTTTACAGGACCTGGAGCCCTATCGCCGAGCTATAAACCTTCTTCCAATCGGGCCTCCTCTGGCAGGCAACTCGCCAGTCGGGCTCTCCCAACCTTCTCGCATCTGCCGCCACGTTATCTTCCCACCTGATCCGTGGTCTTCCTTGAGGTCTGGGACTCGTCGGTCTGCCCTCCAGGACCTGCCGGATATATCTTGACGGAGGTGCGCGAGCGACATGTCCCGCCCACTTGAGCCTTCGGGACTTAGTCACACTAGTGATTAAAGGTTGCCCAGTGAGCCTTCGGATCTCGTCATTTGAACGCCTGCGCACCCTGCCAGTAGTTGGATCCCTTCTAGGGCCTAGAATTCGGCGTAAGACCTTATTTTCGAATACCAGCAACCTCTCTTGAGCGCGGACGGTAAGACTAAAAAACCTTAAAAAACCTAAAAATGATCTTAATTTTGCAAAATTAAGGAATTGAATAAATAGAAATAAATTAATTAAATTTTCTAAAATAACTTAAATTTTCATATTCAATTGCATATTTTACAAAATTTCCCTCGCTCGGCCTTCTGCCTCGCTCGGAGTTAATTAAGGAGTATGACAGTTGGGTCTTTTGAAACCTGAAAAAACGAAAAAGAAATTAATTTTATCTCAAAAATTAAAGGAGTTTCATTATTAAATTTAGAAAAGTGACCTCCTTTGCTTCCTGGAACTTCTGAGTGATGAAAAGGCCAGGCGGAGTCAGTCTTTGCTCTGCTACAGTGCTTTTCTTGTCTAATTTCAAAGTTCTTTGGACCTGAATTTTCTAACAAATGGGATTTGAAAAACCGAAAAATGACCTTATTTTGGAATCTCATTTCCTAGTAGACACCCCGCAGGTGTCTACGTCATTCCAGTCAGTTTTCCCAATTTTTCAAAAAATCTGGGGTCCGAATCCGATGCCGATGCCGATTCGATATTATTTATTTAACTCCCTATTCCACTCCCGGCACCGACCACCGATGCCGATGCCGATGCCACCAAGCATCGGTTATATCCGATTCCGCCTCCGATTCCGATTTTAGTAAAAAAAAAAAAAAATCATTGAGCCACTCTAGACGTTTTTGAAAATATATTATTTATGAATCATGCATGTCTTGTTTCTTCCGTTTCCAGTATCGGTGCCACAGCCGGTGCCGGTGCCTGCACTGATGCCGATGCCAGCTCCAACGATTTCGCGATGCCGGTGCCGGTGCCGATGCCGATGCCGATTTTGAATTTCAAAAAAACATTCGATGCCGATGCTCGGCCAAGCCCCGGACTCCTGCAAAAAATACTTCCAAAATCAACCGTCATGAAAATCGCTTTTCACCAAAAGGCCTTTGTCGGGTTAAATAAAACTGAGCTTTTTTTTTTTTTCAAATTTTGAAATTTTCAATTTATTTTCATGGCATTCAGATATTATCAAGATGTTTCCCTTCTTATTCTTGCAATTGTTTTTTAAAAATTAATTTACTAAAAAACCTATCGAATATCCCAAGGACGTTTTCCAGATCGAATACATCCATTATTTCTCGTAGTATTCTTCATTTGTTCCACGTTTTTGTAATCTGATAAACCAATATTTGTTTTATTCTAAAGTCAAGGGCATGTAATGTGATCAAAATAAAAAAGCGGTGGAGTCTTCGTGAATTAATTCAACCCGAGATTCTTATAATAGGTGGGGTCCTTTCCTTCAGTTTTATTCCGGAGCTAAAACTTTTATGAATTAAAAAAAAAAAATAAATAAAGGAGTTACAAATGTGTAAGAATTGAAAACCTACAGGTACTCCCGTCTGGGTAGCATTCTAAATGACAATGCAACGCCTAACTTTAGGGCAACATGATGTGATAGCCCGAAGGACGTCCATCGACCTATACATGGTGTATTTCATTACAATAGATCGATAAGCAAACATCCTTGTGGTACTTTTTGGCGAAGTTGTCGAATTTTGAGATATAAATATCTTCCAATTCATGTGTCATAATTTTAATTTTAGCCTTATGCAGGTTTTGTCACGTTTTTATCAATTGCCGCATTCCTTTTGCAAAATTATCGTTACATCTCAATCAAAGGTGTGGGCTTTTAGGGAATCCGTTCGTGTAAAACAAGAAAATTTTGCGCATAATTTGGACCCCTCTAGCTGCGAATGACCTTATTTCCATCAAAAGAGAACAAAAATAATAACAAAAAAAAAAAAAAAGTAGCGATTTTAGAAAAGACAAAGTGCGTAAATACATTCATAATTATGATGAATTATGCCAAATTAGGATCGCCATAAAAATTTTGTTAATTTATTCCGTTAGAAATAAACCACGCCGTTGACAAAAATGCGATTTATTAAACTTGGCCCCTGCACAATTAACATATTTGATAAAAGGATTAACAGACATTGTAACACTGGAAGTGAGGATAAATTTAAGCCGGTGTTGCACGGAAGACGGAGAACAAACGACCTTTAAGGTCAGGGCGTGCCTGGTTGGACTTACGCACCAATATCAGATGTACATGTTTGTAGGAACCGGAGTTAAGTCCCCGTCCGTCTCATTTTTCGGGAGCTTGGGATGAAAACATTTAAGGGTGGAGATGCTGTGAAACAATATTTTGGTCTATGATAGGAACATAATGAGGCATACTGGAAAATAACCGAAATATACTAAACATCTATTTATTTACCTCAAGTACAATAAAAATAAGATGCCCATCACTAATATAAGAAAGAACGATCTTCACCCGACGACTGCTGGATCAAGAGAGAGCGATCGATGAAACTGGAAGTTTCTTCGACCGTAATCGCTTGATCAGCGATTTTGGGTTAAGATTCCTATTTCGCTTATTTTCCTATCTCATCTCTCTCTCTCTTTCTCTCTCTTCTTCTTCTTCTTTTTCGGCATAATCAGAACATGAAGCCCTATGACCCGGCGCCTATCTTTACCAAGTTCGGTTTCTGGTGTAAGGTTTAGGCGTTACTACGTCATACCGCTTAATGTATCGAGTGACGAGCTCGAAGACGGGGCACTCATGTCGCAAAGGTATTTTACGAATGAGCGGGACCTACTTTATTTAGACAGGGAATCCGAACCCTGTGACACATCGGACTTCTTCACATGATACACACATGAGTATCAGAGGTGAATGCTGGCGGAAAAAAATCCTGACTGAAATCAGGTTCGAACCAAGACTCCACACGATCATTCGTTTCGGAGTCGAGCACGCTCGCCACTAGGGAGCCCGTTAAATACCGTGTTGACGAATTTTTTTCGGCCTACCCCCCAAATCGGTTCCAAATAATTCAAAAAGTCTAAATCCAAAAATTTTTTTTTTTATCTCAACGGGAACCCGTGCCCCAAGGCACCTTTTTTTCCCCATATAAAAAGCACGGTAAAATGTCTTAATTTCGCATTCATTTTTTTCCGACGGTTATAATGACCCGAAAAATTTGATTTTTTGCATACGCGCTCCTTAGAAGTGTAGCTACCTCCAATTTGTTTCCCATCCCCCCAGAACAATATTTCTTCCCTCTAGGAGGGGGCAAAATTGTAGTCAAAATTTAAAAAATTACAAAATTATGACAATAGCAGAAATGTGACCTCTAACTGAGTAAGATTGATGTTTTTAGGCTATAGACGCTAAAGGAAGATGTTTTTTCACTGAAGGGGTCGGTCCCTGTCGGGTGAAAAAGGGGCCCAACGGAAAATTGGTGAAAATTATCGATATGTCACTCGAATTCGACATAATCTAGGTCACCCATTTTAAAAAATTTTAATTTTTGCTAATGTACGTAAAACCTGAAGGAAAATAAAACGGACATTTAAAATGGGTGACCTAGATTATGTCGAATTCGAGTGCCATATCGATAATTTTCACCAATTTTCCGTTGGGCCCCTTTTTCACCCGACAGGGACCGACCCCTTCAGTGAAAAAACATCTTCCTTTAGCGTCTATAGCCTAAAAACATCAATCTTACTCAGTTAGAGGTCACATTTCTGCTATTGTCATAATTTTGTAATTTTTTAAATTTTGACTACAATTTTGCCCCCTCCTAGAGGGAAGAAATATTGTTCTGGGGGGATGGGAAAAAAATTGGAGGTAGCTACACTTCTAAGGAGCGCGTATGCAAAAAATCAAATTTTTCGGGTCATTATAACCGTCGGAAAAAAATGAATGCGAAATTAAGACATTTTACCGTGCTTTTTATATGGGAAAAAAAAGGTGCCTTGGGGCACGGGTTCCCGTTGAGATAAAAAAAAAAATTTTTGGATTTAGACTTTTTGAATTATTTGGAACCGATTTGGGGGGTAGGCCGAAAAAAATTCGTCAACACGGTATTTAACGGGCACCCTACTCGCCACTCAGCCGACGTCGTGTCCTCAATCCAACATCGTGACCGATGTGTGGTGGTCGATTTCAAGCTATCTTATCTAAGTCGTCGGAAAATTTTTTGGGAGATCAAATACCTGGGAAATGGATGCTAAACTGCTTAGTAGGTTGGTCCTTATCTTGGACTTTTTTCTTGTATCTTTCTAAGCAATGGGAGTTTGGTACCACTACCAGAGATATTTAACTGTGCCAATATTCAGCTCTGTCGAACAACTCTAACTCGTGCCTCAAAGGGTCCTAAAATAAAAATGGATATAGCGGATATGGATATAAAACTTAACTTCTTCAAATTCCACGATAGGGCCCCAACTTTTTTAGTGTCTGAATATATTTTACTCTTTTCCCGCCATCGATTATTCAAAATTTAATTCGCTATCCTGTTTCCAACGGAAGAAAGACAAAAAATTAAGAATATTGACTTTTTTGCTTAAAAGATAAATCTTCACCGACTGGATGATGTAACTGAAACAAGAATGAAAATCAGGATACTACTATTGTATTCGTTTGTCTCATCCAGGTCCGGCTATAGATGATAATGCTCAGGGCCGTTGTCAGTTTGTGTCTTAATTTGACAGTTTATAGAACAAGAAAAAAAAAAAAAAGCGATTAATTTGGCCGATGGCGCCTCACTGTTTTAACGAATGAAAAAAAAAAAACCCAGCCTGTAAGGTATTTAAAAACCGTAATTGGGCGTAGTCTTTTTAAAAATACGATGATGATCATTTACATCGGATTTAGAAGGAAATCGAAACTGATTTCTTTTTGCAGGTAAAAGGGGGTTTTAATGTGAGTCATTCCCGTTAATGAAGATGGCCAGGTTTTATGATGATGTAACAGGCGTTGTATGTTCGTCGTTAGTGGCAGCCCTTAAGACGACGGATGTAATAGATTTACACGAGTGACATTCAAGAGGAGTCCCATTAATTATTACTTGAGGCATTGATTCTAAAAAAAATCAATTATTGAGAAACCCTAGGTGAGTTCGATTTCTATCTACAGTACGGCGTAATGACAGAAAAGAGGAATATCGAATTTGGTGTTTTGATGGTTATGCAATCAAATATCCTGAAAAAAAAATAAATAAAAAACTAAGTGGGGTGCGAGTTTGTAGAATTGTTTTGCTTTTGTGCGGAGGCATAGATTTTGAGGAATACAAACTGCCACGAACTACAGACCAAGATAATAGCTTCATTTTGTTTTTGAAAAACCTTATGTTGGCTTCCATATTTTACTGTTGTAATAAGTGTAACTTTGTTATGGGTTTCTGGCGCAGACCTTCTGGTCTAAAAATTGAAAGATTCGTAGGGAAGTCTGATGTCAATTTTTCACCATCCAAATTTAGCTTTTCAGAGGAAAGTCATTGCAAAACGTGGAAAGCTACCGCCATGGTACCAAATATACTGTATAATCATCTGCCGTACGAACTTAAGCAATTAACGTCTGCGAAACAATTTAAAACCAGTGTAAAAAAGCTACTTATATCGCATCCATTTTACGCTTTTCAAGAATATTTGGATTTTAAGTTTTAGATTTTAAATTTTTTATTTTGAATTTTGAACTTGAAATTTTTAATTTTATTGTGACTATTCTAAAATATTATATTAGAACTTCCATCTTTTACCTCCAATATTATTGACAACTCGGTTCTTACATAAGAATAAGTTCATTGGGAATTCTTTTTAAGCTTTATGTCTGGCACTCTTAATTTAGCATTGTAGTCAAGGGGGGGGGGGGGAATAAAGTTTTAAAAAACGTTGTTTTTAAAGGCAATATAATACATTCGGAAACGGAGCCCTTAAAATTGAAGTTTTTTTTTTTTTTTGAGAGAAGGTGGCAAATGGAGAGGTGTCCATTTTTTGTGTTAAATTTGAATTTTTTTAAACAATAAATAATAATAAAAATCCTCACCTAATATTTTCCGGACCCCCCCCCCCTTCCACGATGTAATAAATCGTTAGAATTTCTTGCACCCCCTCCGTCCCCCCCTTCTTGCCTTACGTAATACTTGTACTCTCCCTTTGCGTGTGTTCAAACTTAGGCTTTACTTAAACGTTATGTTAGTTTAATTATTTCTCCTGCATTTATTTTTTCGTTCTTTTTTTTATTTCATTGGAAAATTTTGCATTAATTATTAATATACACGAAGACTTCCCCCGCTGCGTTGACTCCAAATTCACCCCATCGGTGAAAACAAAAAGCCAATTAAAACACGATTTCCTGGATATTTTGGAAATAGGCAAAACATTTACATTCCCGTAACGTGTAGCGCATATATAGACATTTGCAAGGCGTTTAGATGAATTCACATATTTAAGTTCTCTATTTTTTTTTTTTATTGTTTCATAACTAATTTCAAACTAATAAGGATACAACAATTGATAATGTATATTTAATTATAAAACAAAAAATCATATCTTTTCGAAATTATGTACATAATATTTATTAACTTATTTATAAGAGAGGTCTGTTTCGATTACATACTTAAAATTCAGGTACTGAAATTTATCAAATCAAAAGCAAGCAAGCTGCTGACAAACCTCTTTAAGGTACTGGTGTGCGCTTTTTTAAAATTAATTTTGTGATAACGTAACCTAAAACAACGAGATACGCAAACTAGAAAAAATGAAAATGCATCTTTACTGCAGAGGTTAGAGGTTTGAAGTGATAATTCTTTTTTAGACAAAGTAGAATAAAGTTCTATTATCGGAAAGTGAGACCAAAAGAAATTCTAATACGAAATTTTTTTCCTTTTAAAAAATTACGTCAAAATTTAAACGTCGATCTTTGGATTTTTATAAGTTTCAATCGGATAAGAAACAACAATATTGTCAACTTCCCGGCAAACGTTGCCGCATGTCAGTTCTCTGTAAAAGCTGAAAACGACCAGCCAGGCGTATAGCTCCAACCCTATAAGAGTTGTACCAGCCGTGTATATACCGATTTTGCATTCGCGATAAGGTAAGAAGGCGAATATAAGAAGAGAAAACGCTCCTAAAATAAGACTGAGTAAGACGGTCGAGGTCCAAGGCAGAAGAAAATGAGAATTGTTTTTCACAGCTCCGTAAAGCAGTAACAAACAGGACAGGAAATGAATGCTGACTAAAACGACGCCCGTATACAGCAGAAACATCATAACTGAAAGAAAAGAAGATGGATTTAATTTGTGATGAAAAAAACAGGAAGTCGTAGGAACTTACCGGTCGCCAAATGCTGACCGCTGTGCATTCTCTTCTCGTTATTGGAGTAGTATAACGGCACTCCGAGAACCCCTGTATCACCTACAGGCCAGTACGGATTGTCCTCTATTTCTTGTAAGTCAGCAGAAGCTATGGTGGCGATTTCTTGTGCATGCGTTGCACCGAGGATGAGGAGAAATAATAGAAATGAAGTTAAGGACTGAAAATAAAAAGAAAAATCCAGTTTTAATTTCGAGAAAATTTTGGCCTATAAAAATTTTTTTTAATTTCCCTATAAACCTTATTTATAACTTTGTAAGGTAGGGGGTGTAATTCTCTCAGTCGGAGGAAAAAAATTGTTCACAACACATACCGGTACTGATAGTGTCTGATTGCATGCCTAAGTATTTGGGGTTCAGGACGATTAGCCGGAGATAACTACAGAAACGTTCGTTACCCATATAGACAAAAAAATATTTGGCCTGAAAATCGTATATCATCTTACGATTTGGTTATCATTGTAAAATAGGGGTATTTAATTGTCAGTTGGATTATAAAAAGAACGACGAAATTTTTAAAATTTTTTTAATAAAGCTATATTGAATATGCCAATTCTAGGATTAAAATTGAACATTGAGGATCGATACTCTGGCAAAAATAGCCTATTAAATTGGATAAAGTTTGGATCAATCTTGGGAAAACTAACTGAAATGTACACCGTAAAAAATTTTTTGTAAATAATAACAAATATGTCAGAAATGGTCCACATAACTTTTTTATGTTGTTTTTTTCCAAAAGGTAAACATAAACAAAACAACAAAAAAGATATGTGGACCGTTTCTGACATACGTTTATGTTACTTTTAACACAAAATTTTTTACGGTGTAAAGGCCGTCTTGATAGACGACTGTACTTATGACCGATTTGCTAGCCTTGCGTATTGAAATTTTATCAACATTGGTTCAACACTGGATCAGGGCAGACTTTCCCAATCCGGTTTTCTTAATTCCTAATCAAGTTTTCTGCTGTTAACGTCTGCCATTTGAGGAATTTTTGCAAGTCGTAAAACGACGAAAGTTTGAATACTTTGGTATAGGACCTAAATATGAACTTCTGAAGACAATCATTCAGAGACCTATCATACATATCAGGGGCAGGAGCTCGAGGATTCTTCTGACTTGCTCGCGATGGAGCTAGTTATAAGGTTCTCATTAATGGTCGCCTGCGCCTGGACAGTGGACACAGGTACGCACAATAAGAAGATTTGAGGAATTATTGTCTTCTTTAAAAACTATAATGGAGGGACAAAGAAGACAAAACAGAACAAAACGACCCAGATAGCATTTTCAATCCATTGGACACCCTCCGATTTTTCCATTAGATATCCAAAGGATATCCAAATCCATGGGGTATCCATACAACGTTGAAAGGGCGCTTTTTGGATCAGTGCGGATGTAGGTAAATCCAATCCAATGGACCTTCAATAGATACCCTCATGACGTCCTGAGGACGTCCTCGGGACTGGATAGACTTTGCTGTCTGGGGTGATGGGCAGCAAGACCAGATACAACGAGAACAAATCAAGTCCTCGTTTAAGTTCTCGTTCTTGTGGTCCACCACTTGCATGGCTTAACCTGATCATTTTCATTTACGCAGGCAGTTGCAAATCTTGGTTTAGATGTTTCTAGCATATATCAGGTTCAAATTTGTCCCTCCAATAAGTGACCAGGACCGTAATCAATTTTAAGAAGAAAGAACCGTCAAACTTTGTTTTCTACTGTAAAAAAAAGCTTTTATAGCTTACTTCTTCAGAGCTCGCATGATACATGTATGTCGAAAATGGAGTCTGCCAATTATAATAAGGTTTTTTTTTTGCTATTTTAAGCTCAAACAGTCATCGAACAAGTCACTTTTTTTGTGTAAGGTCACTAAAAGTCACTAAAAGGAAAGTCACTGAAAGTCACTCTTTTTGTTAAATTAATGGATTTTTTACTTTTTTTAAATTTAAAACTTAATTTTTTTTTTAATTTTTAAAATTCTTTAATTATTTTTATTTTGTTTCTGTTAGACGTCACTTATATGGTCTTAACGTGCGCGTTAGTGAATTTTGTTAGCTTTTTTTGATTCTTTAAAAATAATGTTATGTAAAGTTGTGAAACTTTTGATCTCAAATGTAGAATGATTAATAGTTAAATTTTTGCCTTCATGTAAAAAAATATGATGTTAGGTCTTTCTATTAATTAAACTACAAATAAAATGATTAAAAATGATAACGACTCTCATCATTCACGTGTAACACGTTAAAAATTTTTTGGGTATACGTATTTCAAGTCACTAAATTCCTTCCATCAGGTCACTAAAAGTCACCATTTTAGCCATTTTTGGTCTCTAAAGTCACTAATTTTGATGGGCTAAATGAGTTCGATGCCCGCAAAAGAGGCTCACCTAAGCTTTGTTAAGTCGCTTCTGATTTTGAAGACCGTAGAACTAACGATACGACCCTGTTTTTTGTTGATAAAAAAGCTTTCATAATTCACTTTTCAAGAGCACGGAGGATTTAATTAAGGTCGAAGATGGAGCTTACTGAATTAAATAACCCGACGTAGAGAATACAGTATCCTTTACGTCATATTTTTATATCTAATGATCCCAAAATTATTCTTACCAGTTCTATAACAGCAATGAGCAAAGTACCCTGTCGTAAAGTGAAGACAAAGCAACATCTCGATAATTGCAGGGAATGCATGACTTTGAATATCCTTCCGATCCACAAATCCCTTCTTGAAATATATCTTATTATTGCGAGACTCATTAGCACTTCTTCATTCCTGAAAGTAACGATAAAACACGAAATTTTGTTTTATTATGCAAATAAGTTCCGCCACTGACCTATACCAATTTTTTTCAACTTTTCACCTCGACCCTCAATTTTTTTTCCAAATTTAAAGAATTACAATCAGGATTTTCACTGTCGAAGAAAATATTGAAATCCAAAATTTTATTAACAAAAAACTTACCCGTTGACTGTGTTAAATGTTTGCTTAATAAAAAAAAAATGAAAATTATATAAATTTATTTTTTGGAATGTCCAGATACAAACGAAATGTTTATGCTGCCATAGCACCCATTGCGTCACTCTGCAGTTCTCAAATTCACGTCGATTGAGCTTTTAAAAATTTTGCGGGAGCTCCTTTCGACACCCGGACATGGACTTAACCCATTTTCTTCTCTTTTTTTAAAAAGATATTCAGTAGAAAATACCGCTACATTCGTTTTTTTTTCTTTCTAAAACAACGCGTTAATATTTATACTTTCATGACCCATTATTACACTGCTTACAGTTGTTTACATTTTTAATTCATGCTGAACTGATCTGCGTGTTTATTTACGTGACATGCGAAGAGATAATTGCTGAGTATCCTCTTAACGGAAACATGAATTTAATTTATTAAAATTTGAATGTTAATATAAAATAACATAACGAACGAACTTGAAATTATTAAAAATTCTTCAAAGGAATGGTGATTAATCGATGCAACTTTTGGGGAGGAAAAAAAAATTTGGGAGAAAAGGAATGTCGGTCGGGAACCATCGCTCAAATGTTATGAATATAAGGAAAGTTTGCTGGAATCAATAATGACTTATGCTTTTAAATTCTGATGTAAGGATAGCTTATTGTCAGCATAACAGATAAACGTTTATAAATTTAAGGGCCATTACAATATTAGAAATCAGGGACGGATTAGGTCGTTCAGGAAATATGTATATGTAAATTACGAAATAATGTTCCTTTTTCCTCTACCTCCGATTTCCTCTTAAATACCGGTAAATGTTTTTGGTTTTATTCATATTTAAAATAAAAGCTAAATTAAATACCTGAGTCGGTGAGAGGTTAAAAATGGCGGGAAATGAGGCTGTTGTATTTTTACGATGACTTTTTCTATTGTATGATTTTCCAAATGCGTAATCCTGAAAACGGTGTCGTCATGTACGTTTGGTTTAATTATTAGAAAATAAAAGATAAGGATTTGTTAAGGGGGTTTTAATAAAATTTCTGTAAAAGGGATTAGCGGAATTTCAGACAGAAACGTTTAAACTTATGACGGGAATCGTGAAGAAGATAGTTTTCTTCCGAATTTTCTTGTGCAAAAAATTAGGACCTTGGAAAGGATTTTAAAATATTCAGCAATTATTAGACCTTAAAATTTAAGGCAAGAAATTTTTTTCTCGTGCTGATTTGGAAGGAATATTGATGTCTTGATAGCAGGGTGCATATTCGTCCTATATTCCTATATTATCCTATATTTCAAGAATGTTCTACAGTTGTCCTAAATTGTCCTATTTTTAGAGGAAAATCGATTTTGTCCCGTCTTTTTGATACATTTTACAGTTATTTTAAAATTTTACTTTTCTCACAGTCGGTTTCACCTACAGTCTTTGTGTGCTGCAGTCAATGTCATTTTTTCTTATTTAAATTGTTCAGCTCTTGTCCTTAAAAGCCTAAAAACGTTTTCCGAAATCAGCTGCTCCGGTTCTGATCCGAAGTGAAACTGAAAAAAAAACATATTACTTCGAACCGCAGGTTTCGAATCTAAACTCAGAATTTTTTAAAGTAAAAATCCCAATTTAGCGGAGCCTTTTTAATGAAAACAATTCGATTTTCCACGCCATGTTGAATTTTCTGCCTGGAACTCACTCACGCCATTTTAAAATTTTTATCTTTTTTGAACTTTGAATATCCATTATCAATACGGTGGTTAATATTTTTCCGTTGAGAAAAAAAATGTTAAATATTTGTAAAATATTCATGAAATATTTTTCAATATTTTAAAAATATTATGCAAACATTTTTTGAAACAAAGAAACGATAAAAATATTTTAAAAATTTTGACAAAAATTTTAAAAATATTTTTATTGCTTTTGTTTCAAAATATTTTTAAAATATTGAAAAATATTTCAAAAATATTTTATAAATATTAAATATTTTTTTTCTCATTGGGTTGCGGAGTTTGGACTTTCGGAGGTGCCACCCTTAACTTTTTTTATTTGTATGAGACAAGTTTCCCTGAATTTTTCAAATTTTTTCACTTGACGGGAAAGCGTGCCTCATCGAGCTTTTAGTTCGGAAAAATTTCATAAGATAAAAAATTTCATAAGAACCAAAAAATTGATAATTCTTTTTTTTGTAAAAAAAAAAAACCCTCGTTTCCTATCGGAAAATAAGTAGATTTCGAATCTGAAAACAGTTTTTTTGTATCTGGTCCGGTTTCTGGATAGAAGCCAAAAATCAATGAAAACTGAGGACTTAATGCGTTTTGCAACTTTTCTCGATTTTTTAGACTTATTTTGGCCTCTTGCTCAAAAACCGGACCAGGTAAAAAAAAAAAAAATTTTAGATTCGAAATCTACGCATAATTTTCGATAAAAAACAAGAGTTTTTTTTTTCAAAAAAAAAAAAAAAAATTAATTCTTTTGGTTTTTATGGGGTTTTTCCGAACTAAAAGCTTGGTGAGGCACTCTTTCCCGTCGAGTAAAAAATTTGAAAAAATTCAGGGAAACTTATCTCATACAAATGAAAACGTTGTGGAGTGGCACCTGCGAAAACCCAAACGTTACAAAATAAAAAACACCCTAATCAGCTGTCACCATCACCTGCAGGTCCCAATCAAAAATAATTTTTCAGTTCGCTAATAAATTAAGAAAATACAAAAAATCGTATTGTCTTATTATAATTTGGCTAGCTACATTATTTGCAATTCCTGTTCATTTACTAAATAATGATTAGTTTAATCTTAAATTAAATAATATTAACTACTTCACTTTGCCCGCGAAAATTTAACCTTCTATCGTCTTCAAACGAAAAAAAGGATTTTGAAACATTCTGCTTGTCTCTGCTGTATTTTTTTTTAAAAATAATTTAGTTCCTCAGCATTCCCAGCCACTTTAAACTTAAGTGAAACTTTATTTATGCATCAAAGTATCTTAGCATGTCTCTCGCCAGCATGAGATCATATTCGTCGTCTATTTCCAAAGAATATTTTTTCGGCACTTCAACTACATCACATCTGAAAAAAAAAAAAAAAAAAAATTAAAAATCATTAGTCATCGCAATCAATTTAATTTCAAAAGCCAATTGATTCATCTTACTTATCGTTTTGTAAAACCCCTTTAGATAAAATCAGTTCCCTTTTCGCAAAATAAAACATTCCGTTTTCAACGAATTCGCCGTCCCAATCTTGACGCCGGGGCCTTTTTTCGGGGTCGAAGTTCAAAGGACTTGTCTTTCCTTGTTTATTTGCCCATCTTAACTGATGCGATCTCGAAACGGAAAAAACGCAGTCGACATCCTTTTTTGATATTTTCTCAAAGGCACTTAGCAAATATTCTTTTTTTATAAATGGAGAGGTACATTGAACGACCCCGATAATATCAGGATCTGACAGGGAAAAAAAAAATTGTTAGGTAAATTAAATAAAAACTGAATTCTCTAAACTTCGAAAAAATATTTACCTGAATTTCTTTTGACAAAATCGATCACGGCTGATATCGTCGTGGCGTTGTCGGTTGCTGTCTTTAAGTCACGCCAGAACACATTGACATTTTGATGAACAGCCTCCTCTGCTATCTTTTTCCCATCGGTGGAAACCCAAATGGAGTCAAATTCTAGAAATAAAAATAAAAAAAGATCAACGAGAAAGTAAATTTTTCTTTCCCCTTTCCCATGCGATTAATACTCACTATCGCAGTCTTTAAGAACTCGTATCGTCCTCCCGAGCAAAGTTTCATTTCCTATCCGGGATAAATTTTTATTTTTTATCCCTTTGCTTCCCGATCTAGCCGGGATAAGTGCAGATACGTGCAAACCGATACAGTCGTGAGTAGAATAACATTCCGTTAGGAAACACAGTGTCAATAAAACGTATCCAGACCCTTCCATGAAGTGAAAATGTAAACAAAAATAGGAAGGGTTTCCACTAACGGCGCCTGTCCGCATATGCGCGATGGACAATTTTCCAGCGTTTGTTCCGAAAATAAGTAATAAGGGGATGTCGAATTTGAATTTTTAGCGGGATTTTCCCTTATGCAATAAAAATTCAGGGCTGCAACTCCGATTCATTTTTTATTCGGAATCGGAAGCCATACTTTTTTTGAAGAAATCGGAATCGGAATTTTGTCTGAAAAAAGTTTGGAATCTTCGAAGTCGGAATCGGCACCCAAAAAAAATATTTTCGATTCAGATTGACTTAAAAGCACAAAAATGCCGTTATTACAGTTAATCAGTTTTGGTTTAAATCGGAATCAGAATTAGAATCGACATCGTTGAAATATTTGTTAGTTGGAATCGGAATCTTTCTCATAAATATTCAGGATTTTGCGGAATCGGAATCGAATTCAGAATTGCAGCCCTGATTAAAATTAGCTAAGTAAATAATGTTATCCTTCTTGTATCAGGTCAAAAATTGTAACTCACCTTCCTTATTTTTTTATTTATTTATTATTTTTTTTTAAACAAATTTTTCATTTATGGAATTTTTTATGTTGGAAAATTAAAGTCAAATTTTTTATGTACCACTTTCCTGCAGTTGGAAATCCCTATTTTAATATTTCCCGATGGAGGTAAAGTTTCATGACTGCTAATTTTGTAGGTATATTTTTAGAGCTCCTTCAAAATTAGTTATGCAATCAATTTTGTTTCTGTAATACAATAATTAATCGTTAAATAATTATAATTATAATTAATGCAGCAGCACCCCTCATCTCCATTTTACAAAAATCTAGGCACTGAAAATTGTGTTAAGTTGTTTTGGGCACGTAAGTCACTAAAATTTTTGATTGCCAAAGAACATAATTTTTCAAAAAACGTAAAGGAGCTTCCTATAAAATTTTACCTGTTAAAAACTTAGATGGCCCATTCCGAAACGAAATTTTTTTTTTTTTTTTTTTTCAATTTTGATGCCTTCGCCAAAAAAATAGAAGTTTTTTCCAGTTTTGGCGATGCTCTCATTACTCCTCATTTTTCTGGTAAAGGCATCAAAATTCATTTTTGTTTCTCAAAAACTAAGCTGGTACAAAATTTTTGTAAATGGTATAAAATTAGTACTAAATGACTACAATATTTTGAGGTATACCAGGAGTCTCGGGACAAATTTCGGGTTCTATCTTAATTGCGCCAAAAAGGGCCCTTGACAAAGTTTTTGATATATTATTTTTATAGCACCGAGCTAAGAGAACCTTTGATTTCCACATTATTTTTTATTCCATTCCCCACCAAGGGTCATATATTTACCATAAAAAGCTGCCCATGCTTATTAACCTGGCTCTATTGCTTCAGTCTAGTGCTCAATTACTAATGGCTCCGACATGCACCGTTTGAGGTTTCAGTTGCTAAATCATCAATTATGCAAATTTGAAGAGCCCAAATTCATGGCTTTCGTTTTAAAACTTCACCGAATAGTATAACTTCATTTTTGAAAAAGGCACTAATTTTTGAAATTAAAAAAAAAAAAAAAACTTCAAAACAAATTTTGGATTTTAGGCATATTTTTTTCAAAATATTTGGTAAATGAAGGGGTTTACGGGTTAATGATTTTTTAAAGCCATAACCACCCGCACCCACAACGCATGCAAAATAAATAAATACATAAAACTTTAATTAAATATTATAAACATCTTTTATTTTTTTTTTATACAATCGTAAAAAAATTTAATAATACTATACATTTCAATTTGTACAACAAAATAAACATAACTTTTCAATTTACAACAAGTGTTTATATATGCATTTCATAGGGTATACAATCCCAAGTACTTTTATGCTTTACCAGTAGTAGGCCAATTTTTCCATTTCTTACACATCTTTATAATTTTTTTTTCTCTTCAAATTAAATTCAACTCTAAAAATTTTGCAAAATATTTACTTTGCTTTCTTGTTGTTGCAATATCGTGCCTGTTATGAGGAAGTGTAAAAAATTTTTGTGCGGTCCCCCTTCTCCTAAAAATGAAAGTCTCAAAAAAAAAAAAAAAAAAAAAAAAAAAAAACCAAAAATATTGAGTGCAAAACCTGAGCTGAGAACGTGCCTATAAGCACTTCGATTTTCCCATTTAAAATACATGGTTTTTTTCCGATTTTTGCAGTATTTTTTTTTCTCTGAAAAATGGACAGACGAAAATTTGATCACTTGGCCCAGTTACTACTTACGTATGTAGTGATCGATAAAAATTTTAAAACTTTAATCTGACCATTTTCCAGTAGGGTGGTTCGAAAATCAACTTTTTTGGAATTTCAAAACTCCTATATCGGGAAAAGTTTCTTTATAGGTAGAGTATCAACCCTGAATTTTTTCAGATTTTTTGAACGGCATCCTGAGGTGTCAAATCGGCCTTGAAATTTTCAAAAAGTTCATAAAAGGGCCGAAAATGAACCTATTTTTTTTTGCATAAAAGACCATCGATTCCTATCGGAAATTTCGCGTAGATTACGAATTTGAAGCCGAAAATTAGTTTTGGTGTATAATTTTTGAGCTACAGGCCGGGTTTAAAAGCTCTAAAAACCTGGTTATGGTATTTTGTCAGTGGCTCGAAAACCGTGCACCAAAACTAATTTACGACTTCAAATTCGTAATCTACGCGAAATTTCCGATAGGAATCGATGGTCTTTTATGCAAAAAAAAAAGGTTCATTTTCGGCCCATTTAGGAGCTTTTTGAAAATTTCAAGACCGATTTGACACCTCAGGATGCCGTTCAAAAAATCTGAAAAAATTCAGGGTTGATACTCTACCTATAAAGAAACTTTTCCCGATATAGGAGTTTTGAAATTCCAAAAAAGTTGATTTTCGAACCACCCTATTTTCCAGTGTTCTGAGCCTAATTAAAAATGGTGTTTTTCCTAAAGTATATTTTTGAATTTTCAAGTCATCGGAAAATGGCCAAATTGAGATTCGATACCATTTTTCCTAATCAATTTTTCCTAAAAAGAAAACAAATAAACTCTTAATCCCTAATCCATCTTTCCTAAAAATAAACTCCTAATCCATTTTTCCTAAAAATTTTGGTTCCTAAAATTTTTTCCTTAACTATTTTTTTCCTAAATTTTAATTTTCCTAAAAATTGTTTGGTTCCTAAAATAAAATTTCCTAAAATCCCTTTAGGGATTGAAAAGATTAGGAGAAATATTCATTTTAGGAAATTTTATTTTAGGAATCAAAAAAGTTTAAAAAAAATTGAAAATTAGAAAAAAAATGGTTAGGAAAAAAATTTTAGGAACCTAAACTTTTAGGAAAAACGGATTAGGAAAAATGGTAGGGAAGCCAAATTGAAGTTTTTGAAATTTTTGTAGATAACTAAATATGTAAGTAGTAACTGGGCCCAATGATAGAATTTTCATTTGTCCATTTCGCAAAAAAAAAAAAAAAAAAAAAAAAACTGAAAAATTGAAAATAATAAAAATTAAAAATATGCTCGAAAAATTCTCGTGTGTTTTAAATGGGAAAATCAAAAGTGCTTACAGGCATGTGTTAGAGTAGAAATACAGCGCTCAGGTTTTGCACGCAATCTTTTCAATCTTTTTCTTTTTTTGAGACTTTTGAAAGGGGGGGGTCCCCTCAAAAATATTTTCCACCCCCTCATAACCGCACCTTATTGTTGCAACAAATAAAAAAATCTGTATCGTTAGTTATTTAAACTTTGAGTAACATATAGCCTACCATCCTGATATTTAAAATCTTAGATTTTAAATTCTTTATAATTCAAAAATATACATCCAAATAAATTAAAAAACATCAAATAAGGTCGTAGCATAAATTCGAAGTAATAATAAAATATTCAACATATACTTTTTTTACATTGTCACAGAAAATATTTACAGACACAAAAATAATTCTCGGGCAAGTTAAAACATGATTATTGGTAATATACCTATTATCCAATTCTTTAAAAAAAAAAAAAAATCTACGTCGATGATCCATATTCTCACAATACCTAAAATAACGGAAAGGACAATATGAGTGACATTTTGATGCGGTTTCTTACTCGAAATTTACCATAAAATTCAAGTTCTACGACCGCGGTTTTCCTTTTTAAGGGATTAACACTTCAATAATAGTTTTTGTCAAATTTTTACAAGATTTTACTTTTACTAGACTTGTGAGAACTTGTCAATTTTTTGTTTTCGTTCTGGAGGAGAATGTTTATAGTACGGTCTTCTGCTTCCATTTTTTTTTATAGTACGTATTTTTCGTTACGTTGGGGGGGCTGTGGGTTTTTAACTCCCAAAAAATCTACCCCTTCGATGACCGCTGTATGAAATCGGTGGGCGACTGTGGTAGCTTTCGTCTATCCTAGTCGAAGGCCTGAAGTAATCGTTATTAGACTGTGATGGTGCAAATGCTTTTCTGAATTCCGCGAAGTCGTCTTTCACGAAAGTCGGATCGTGAACCAACGGCAACCTCGACCAGAATTTGACAAGCGTCGGTTTGTGCTGCCTCTCGTCGATCTTCCAATTTTCCGGGAGCCACCAAAATTGTTCCCGAGGGATCGCGCTGTACGGATGTTGATAGCTTTGAGACGGCTGCTGTTGGTAGCTCTGAGACGGCTGCTGTTGATGATAAGTCTGCTGTTGATAATTTTGATGTGATTGATGCTGTTGATCCGGGAACCGGATATATTCTTGCGGAATCGATTCCTCCACACGTGTCCTTTCTATTTCACTGTTTTCACTTGGGAAACGGACCAAGTTCGATTTCGTTTCGTTTTTAACGGTTTCGTTTTCCGACTCATTGTTCTCGTCGGGGACACTGGTAACACTTTGGTAACTTTCGGTGGGGATTTCCGTGGTTGTCGTTTCCGTCGCGTCCGTGTAATCAAACTCGTCGGACATAAAGTTCATGATATGCGTGGTTTCTTCTAAAGGCGATTCTCCCGAACCGGAACCGGAACCCGCGAAAAGATCCGTGCTCCCAAACCCGGATCCTTCGATAACGTCCGTTTTGTTCGAATCCCCGAAACCGGACCCTTCCAATTCTTTCGTTTCGTTAGTTTCCGTTTCGTTTGAAGAAGAAACCATAGGCAACGGTACCGGAATTATTTCCGGCACGTCGTTGCTTTCCGAACTTTTTTCGATGCCTTCCCTGGACGTCGTGTCCGCGTCGGAAATCGGAAGGGAAAAGTGCAGGGGCTCGTTTGAAATTTCCGACAGCTGCTGCTCCTCTTCCTCTTCTTCCTCCAATTTCTTTTCCGCGTACATGGCGTTCAATTTGGCCAGCAAGGCTTGCAACTGAGCGTTCGGATCGATTTGAATAACTTTAACGCACTCCCCGAGGTGATTGTGCCTGTATCCTTCTTTACACTTCCCGGATCTGCTCTCCAACAGCGGAGCGATGAAAACCGACTTGGGTGTTATTTTACGGATCTGCTCTTCGTCGACCTTCCCGGATTCGACCATCAGCAGCCAAGATTTCGTTCGATCGTCGAGGTCGAGGTCTCCGTGTCCTAGCACCGTGTCCGACTGTCTGGTTCTTTGCTGCTGCTGTTGTTGCTCCGCGCTCTCGATCCCATTAATTAAAATCATTATCACGATCAATAAACATTTCATGGTTTTCAGTTGTATGATGAAGTAGAATCATCATTCAAAAGAAAACACGGAGTTTGTCGTGAAATGGGTCTCGAAATGTGGAATTTTCGAGATTGAAATCGTTTTTGCAAATTCTGAAACGAAAAATAAAAATTTTATTAATAAATTAGTAAAACATTTTCGCGGAAAATATTTTTATGGCTTGGTTTTAAAACGACACAAATGTTAGATTATTTTAGAACATTTTGTTAAAATAATTTAATTATTGGAATTATATTTTTGATCTTTTTTTTCTAGGTAAAATACGATTGCGTCGTCGTAGTCGAAAATGTTCGGAGTGGATAACTTGCTTATGGAAGTGGATGCCTGTGAGTCTCAATTTATTTTATTTTCTAATTTTGGTTTTGCAAAAAACAAGCTGACAATAGCAAAAAAATAAAGGTAGTGATTTGGCTGCAGGACGCAAAAATAGAGCTGGCCAGGAGGAAAATTGTTGCAAATTAGCCTTGCCTCAAAGTAAATATAGGCAGATATAAACTTTAATAAGCGCCTTCGAGTAAGAAATAATAAATTGCCAATTGAAGAAAGGAAAAAAAAATGAAACACAAATCAAACTAGTTTAAGCAATCGGTTTTTTTTTTTTTTTTTTTTTTTTTTTTTTTTTTTTTTTTTTTGATGCTTTAAGATCCAGAACCGAATAAAATCTGACTGGGATGAAAATTCGACTTTCGGAATTCGATTTCGACCGTTTCCTATCGGATTTTCAACGTAGATTTCGAAAATGGAATCTGTTTGCGTCTAGCTTTTTCTGTTCTTGAGATAGAGGCCAAGTTCGCTATAAAAATTTCAAAACTCTAAAATTTCAATATTTTTATCATATTTTTTACAATGACTCAGGAACAGAAATAGCTAGACGCAAACCTACATAATTTTCGAAATCTACGTTAAAAATCCGATAGGTGAAGGTACTTTTTTTCACAAAAATCTTAAAGTCGAATTTTCACCCCTTAGTTTTCCAAACTTTGACCTTCTTGAGCATCCTCAAGACGCCGTTTGAAAAAAAATTCGAAAAGGAAAAAAATCTTGCAATAGATAGACCACAGCGATTGCGCTATCAGGCATTTTGAAAATCCAAGATTTCGGATTTTCCACCCACCTTATCAACGCCTATGGATCTTGCCCTGGTTTCAGAAATGGCTTCAGTTAGAGCAATATTTTCTTCCCTTTTTCCCTTTTTGTTACTTATTTCCGAGGCATGTAGCCCAAAAATAATTTAAGGCAGTGGATATCACCGAGCTAAGAAAACTATTGATTTTTCCATTCTTTTTCCGTTCCCTACCAATGGACATATATTTACCATAAGAAACTGCCTATGCCCAGTCTGACACTAGGGCTTCGAAAATATATTGCGGAAAGATGCAAATCTACATAACCGTTCCCGACCATTTTTCCTAATCCGTTTTTCCTAAAAAAATAAATTCCTAATCCATTTTACCTCAAAATTTTGGTTCCTAAAAAAAAACATTTTTTCTTTAATTTTCAATTTTTCCAAAATTTTTTGATCCGTAAAATGAAATTTCCTTAAATGAATATTTTTTCTAATTTTTTAAATCCCTAAACGGATTTTAAGAAATTGCATTTTAGGGATCTTTAGAAAACTTTATTTTTGGGATTTTTAGAAAATTCTATTTTAGGGATCTTTAGAAAATTTTATTTTAGGGATCTTTAGAAAATTTTATTTTTGGGATTTTTAGAGAATTTATTTCAGGAATCAAAAAATTTTAGGAAAATTAAAAATAAGAAAAAATAATTGTTAAGAAAACAATTCTTGGAACCAAAATTGTTTAGAAAAATGAATTAGGAATTTATTTATTTATTTATTTATTTAGGAAAAATGAATTAGGAATTTATTTGTTTTTAGCAAAAATGGCAGGGTTGCTGTTTAAAACATTTTTTAATAAAAAATAGTTTAAAACGTTTTATATTATTTTCCCATGTTTTAAAACGTTTTAAAACGTCTTTTATTCGGCCTGGTTTTAAAACGTTTTAAAACATGTTTTAAAACACGTTCAAAATGTTTTAAATTCGTTTCTATTTTTATTCAAATTTTTAAAACGGTGGTTTTTATTCAAATGTTTTAAAACGTTTTAAAACACCGTGTTTTAAAACAATCATCCGTGCGATTAAGCAACCATTATGAATATGAGCGGCTCATACAATCTATGGTATGGTCCATACCATAGATTGTATAAAATGAGTCGTGCGCGACAAATTGCGGGCTCGGGCCTCTTAAAAATGCATTTGAAAACGTATTTTATTCACTTAATAAAATACGGTGTTTAAAACAGTGTTTTAAAAAGTTAGTTTTTTAAAACGGTGTTTTTTATTCAAATGTTTTAAAACGTTTTAAAACACCGTGTTTTAAACCAATTTGTTTTAAAACAATCATCCCTGAAAAATGGTAGTGAATTCTACATAAACATAACTGAAGCCAGGATCCATGGCTTTCATCTTAATACTTTACCGAATAGTATAACTTAATTTCTGAAGGAGTAGTCATTTTGGTAGAGGTAAAAATTAGTCGTTTTTATTAGAAAATTTCTTTCTGCATTTATGAGAGAATTAAAGATTATGTTATGGCAAAATTATATATATAATTTATATATAAAATATATACAAATTATATATATCAAAAATATATCATTTATATATAATTTATATATTTTTGATGTATTATTTATATATATTTTATATATAAATTATATATAATTTTGCCCCAACATCTGTACCTCTACCGTAATTTTTTGAAAAAAACTAACAAAATTAGGCACTGAGATTTTTTTTGGACATTTTTTCCAACATAACATTTGATACTGAACGAGTTAAATCTAAAAACACAAAACTATTTTTGGTCTTGATTGTCTGAAGGAGTCCTTGGATCTCTATCCCGACTGTTTGGCACCTCTTACCCAAGAGCAAGCTAAACATCCGATTTTTTTTTTCAGTCACATCCAATCTAATCCGAATATTCTTCAAATAATAGGAAAGAGAAACCGTTAAACCAACAAAAGATTCTAAATAGATAATTATTACCCTTAATATTAATTGGTTCAATTTCCTTCCAAGATTGCTGTTTGTATTAGACTCATAGACTATTTAATGCTTTTAAATTAGACACAACGTCTACTATATTCCTTTTTTTTTTTTTTTTTAAACATCTGTTCACTACAAACACTCTGCTGGCATTTCTAACACTGTTCACGGGTTTTCCCGAATAAACGTCAATTTCATTTCGAAATTTCGTTTTCGTTCTCTTTGACCGTGCCACCCTCGGATCGAATCTAAAAGCAGACTACTTAACTTGGGCTGTCAATTTTGCACAATCACAATGACCAAATAATCAGTCAGAGTGTCTTAAAAGAAGGTGTTTCTCGTAAAATGACAAGCATTAGAGGCGCTTATTATATCGATAATTATATTTTTCTTTGTTCTTTTATTTCTTTTTTGGTGAAATAAATAAACGAAAAATTTAACGTTTTTAGTATGCATACCCGATATAGTTTGCGATGACACTATCCACTACTGTTTTCTTCGTCATTGCAAAACCAGTTTTTTTTAAAACTTTTTTTTTTATACCAAAAACCGCATCTGAAGCGAAATAATAAAAAAAATACGAAATGCTGTTATTACGGTAATTTTCACCGACTTGAGTGCAGCAGGCTGAAACATGTAGCAATTTAAAATGAAAAAAAAAAAAAAATTAAATGCGATTTTTACGGTGAAAATGTTTTACGACGAAGAAAAAAAAAATTTTCTTTCCTTAAACTTTCAAAGCTCGACAGTGTATGAAAGAAGACTGTTCAAGACAAACGGTTGTATTCAAGTGTAAAAAATTTGCATTTTGCGTCATTGGCCTAAATAAAACTAAACTCCTTCTAAAAGCCCTGACGTAGATTTGATTAATGCATTTTTATATTGCAAATAGTTGGTACATACATTACGCTTACAACTATTTAAGAAAAAAAAAAGAAAGAAAAAATATGTGGAAAAAAAGTTATTAAAAAAAAAGTGTGTTTCATTTATTAATTTCTTGCAAAACGTTTCCGGTTCGCTTTTTGTTTGTACAGTTTTCAATAACGAAGGTATTAATTAAAACGCGTTAAAAATACCGAAACGGAAAATAATTTTTTTTTTTTTTCGAATACGTAAACAAAAACGTTTAGGGAAAAAAAAACGATCGGAGCGACATCAAACAGAAGGTTGAAGCTGAGACTGAATTGAATTAAAACAACCTTGTATAAAAAAAGTAAGTCTAAACTTTTTTTTTTTAAATGTTTGGTTATTGGTTCCGCCGATGAGGTACCAATTTATTAAAGGGCGAAGATTGAATTTAGGAGCAAAGTCAGGTCTGTGGCTTCTAGGCTCGGACTGCCCAATCTGGTTAGAGTGGGGTCGTTTAAGGATCTTCTTGGAGTTCTCTTACCCCCCTCAACGCTTCACTGCAGTGGCCAAAGTGCCCCTTACCTTTGATACTTTGTTTTCAAGGCTGCAATTCCAATTCCGATTCCGCAGAATCTGGACTATTTATTATTAAGATTCCGATTCCGATTACGATTCCACAAAATCTAGACTACTTATGAGTAAGATTCCGATCCCGAAAGGTGGAAAAAAAATTACAGATTCAGATGCCAATCCCTATTCCGATTCCGATTCCGATTCCGATTCCGATTCCGATTCCGCAAAATCTAGACTACTTATGAGTAAGATTCCGATTTTGAAAAATGGAAAAAAAAATTTCGATTAAAATTCCGATTCCGCAGAATCCAGACTATTTTTAAGTAAGATTCTAATTTCCATTGCGATTCCGATTCCGATTCCGATTCTGCAGAATCTAAACTACTTATGAGTAATATTCCTATTCCGATTCCGCACGATGGAAAAAAAATTGCAGATCCCGATTCCGATTCCGCACAATCTAGACTATTTTTGAGTAAAATTCCAATTCCAATTCCGATTCCGATTCCGCAGAATCTAGACTATTTTTGAGTTAGATTCCAATTCCGATTCCGATTCCGATCCCGATTCCGATTCTGCAGAAAATAAACTACTTATGAGTAAGATTCCAATTCCGATTCCGAATGGTGGAAAAAAATTGCAGATCCCAATTCCGACTCCGATTCCGCAGAATCTAGACTATTTTTGAGTAAAATTCCAATTCCAATTCCAATTCCAATTCCGATTCCGGTTCCGCAGAATCTAGACTATTTTAGTATTTTTGAGTAAGATTCCAATTCCGATTCCGATCCCGATTCCGATTCCGATTCCGATTCCGATTCCGATTCTGCAGAATCTACACTACTTATGAGTAATATTCCTATTCCGATTCCAAATGATGGAAAAAAAAATTGCAGATCCCAATTCCCATTTCGATTCCGCACAATCTAGACTATTTTAGGGAACGTTCAAGTATTACGTAAGACTTTTTTCCGAGTTTTTGGACCCCCTCCCCCCCGGTTGTAAGACATTTCGCAATACTTAGCTTATGGCGAAGATGGTGGATGCGGACCCCCCCCCCCCTAAAAATCTTATGTAATACTTGAACGTTCCCTTAGTATTTTTGAGTAAGATTCCAATTCCAATTCCGATTCCGATTCTGATTCCGAATGGTGGAAAAAAATTGTATATCCCAATTAGGATTCCGATTCCGCAGAATCAAGACTATTCTTGAGTAAAATTCCAATTCCAATTCCGATTCCGATTCCACACAATCTAGACTATTTTTAAGTAATATTCCAATTCCAATTCAAATTCCGATTCCGATTCCGCAGAATCTAGACCATTTTTGAGTAAGATTCCAATTCCGATTCGATCCCGATTCCGATTCCGATTCCGATTCTGCAGAATCTGGACTATTTTTGAGTAAGATTCTAATTCCGATTCCAATTTCAATTCCAATTCCGCAGAATCTAGACTACTTGTGAGTAAGATTCCGATTCCGGTTCCGAATGTGGAAAAAAATTGCAGATCCCAATGCCGATTCCGAATCCGCAGAATCTATGAGCAGACTATTTATGAGTACAGATTCCGATTCCGATTCAAACTAAGAAATATTTTAACGATGTCGATTCCGATTCTGATTCTGATTCCGATTTAAACCGAAATCGATTAACTCGAATAACGGCATTTTCTTGATTTTTAAGTCAATCTGAATCGAAAATTTTTTTTTTCGATGCCGATGCCATTCCGATTCCGAAGATTCCAAACTGTTTTCAGACGAGATTCCGATTCCGATTCAAATTACTTTTGAAATTGCAGATTCCGATTCCGATTCCGATTCCGATTCCGATTCCTAATAAAAGATTAATCGGTATTGCAGCCCTGTTTGTTTTATGGTAAAATGTTTATGAGTGAAAAATAAGGCGTCCTTTTCTATACTCCTTCATAATTAACCTGAGAAGTTGAGGGGATTCTAACATTACGAACAAGGGGGAGGCGGGGGGGGGGGGGGGGGGTGCTTCAAATTATGGAAAAACCGAAAAATCCCCATGTATTTCAAATAGGAAAATCTAAGTGCTTACAAGCACGTGTTAAAGTAGAGATACAGAGCTCAGGTTTTGCACACAATATTTTTGATTTTTTTTGAAGACTTTTGAAAAGGGAGCCCCCACAAAAATATTTTACACCCCCTGATAACGGGCACCTTACTCAATACCCTCATTTGCCAGTCCAAACTTGTACTGATGAATCCCAATCAATTACGGGAAGCATTGGTTTTAAAAAAAAAATGGCTATACAAAAACTCATTGTTTTAACCGACCAATAAGTGGCCTGTGTTCCGTCCTGCAAGCATGGACTTGTCGTAGACTGATACCATCTGAGATGCAGTATTTCACTTTAAGTCGCAATAAGGGTTGAAAATATAATTTATTTTGAAATAAATTTCAAATACAGTTAGGTAATTCCTTGTCGGTGGGCAAGGGTTCTTCGACCGCGCGGTTCCTTTCTTTTTTCTTTTTTGAAATCCATCCCTTTTATTTTATTTTATTTAAAATCGTCCCCTTTGTTACAAGGATGATTTCATACTTTTACTTACATTGTACATAAACCTGTCAATATTTCCAAAGCGCTAAACCAGTTATTACAAAATAAAAATTTTAGCACCCTTACAAAGGAGGCGTCTGCTATTATGAAACGGCGCTTTTTAAAGTAAAAAAAAAAATCACTCCAGACGGTTTTTAAAATTTCATTGAACTCGGGTCAAATAGGAGTAAATAAAACCTTGATTAAGTATCTTGATACTCATGTCTAGCTTATATATTAGTTTCGAAAAGAAAAAACATCTTGAATCACCTGCTTTTATAACACGGCCTTGATTGAAAAAAAAAATCAAAACAATTGCTGCCTGCGATTTGCCAAGCTTGAAAACAACAAATATAGAAAAAAAAATGATAAAACTAACCGAACGAGATGATCCGTTAATAAAAAGTGAAAATTATTACGAGAAAATGTCTTCTTAATTGGTATATATGTATTTTTTTTTAGGGCTGCAATGCCGATTCCGATTCCGCAAAATCTTGACTATTTATGAGTAAGATTCCGATTCCGATTCTGAAAGGTGGAAAAAATTTTAGATTCCGATTCCGATTCCAACTAACAAATATTTTAACCATCCCGCGATTCTGTTCTTATTTAAACCAAAATTAATTAACTGTAATAGCGGTATTTTCGTGCTTTTTAAGCAGGGATGGCATGCTGATTCCGATTCCGATTCCGGTTCTAAATAGTAAAAATATTTCCTATTCCGATTCCGATAAGATTTTCATCATAAGAGTCTGATTCCGATTCTGATTCCGATTCTAAATGGTAAAAATATTTAGCAATTCCGATAAGTTTCTTATCATTCAAATCTTATTCCGATTCCGATTCTAAAATTCGTAAAAAAAATTTCGCGATTCCGATTCCGATTCCGATGCCGAAAGGTGGAAAAGAATTTCAGATCCCGATCCCGATCCCGATTCCGATTCTGATTCCGCAAAATCTAGACTCCTTATGAGTAAGATTCCGATTTCGATTCCGATTCCGAATCCGATTCCGATTCCGATGCCGAAAGGTGGAAAAGAATTTCAAATCCCGATTCCGATTCTGATTCCGCAAAATCTAGACTACTTATGAGTAAGATTCGGATTCCGATTCTGAAAGGTGGAAAGAAATTTCCGATTCCGATTCTGATTCCGATTCCAACTAACAAATACAGTCAACCTCGGTTATAGTGGCCTCGGTTATAGTGGAATTTCGGTTATAGTGGACAAACTCGTCCGGTCCCAGTCCCATTTCCTATATTGCAATGTTAAATTACCTCGGTTATAGTGGACCGAGACCTCGGTTATAGTGGACAGGTTTTTAAAGATATTATTGATTTCAATGTGAATTTTTCGGCATAAACAACCGTTTTCAAAGATTTTTTTTCTTTTTTCACGAATGAACATGTTGCATTACAATCAAAAAATGTTTTCTTTTTGCTTTTATTTGTTAGTTGAGCTTAAAATGTCGAAAAGAAAAGCATTTTCGTTAGATGAAAAAATTAAAGTTTTAAACGAATTGAAAAATGGCGGTACTCAGGCGGAAATATCAAAAAAGTATGGTATTGCAACTTTGAAAACAGGCTCGAATTACAAATTTTTTCTTTAAAGTTGCAAGTGCTTAAATATACGATTGTAATTCACGCTTTTTTTCAATTACTTCATTTTACTTTTTTCATTTTTTTCTACCGAATTTTTTCGACCTCGGATATAGTGGACCTCGGTTATAGTGGACTACATTTGGCCGGTCCCTTCAAATCCACTATAGCCGAGGTTGACTGTATTTTAACTATCCCGATTCTGATTCTTATTTAAACCAAAATTAATTAACTGTAATAGCGGTATTTTCGTGCTTTTTAAGCAGGGATGGCATGCTGATTCCGATTTCGATTCCGATTCTAAATGGTAAAAATATTTAGCGATTCCGATTCCGATAAGTTTCTTATCATTTAAATCTTATTCCGATTCCGATTCTACATTTCGTTTAAAATTTTCGCGATTCCGATTCCGATTCTGATTCCGCAAAATCTAGACTACTTATAAGTAAGATTCTGATTCTGATTCCGATGCCGAAAGGTGGAAAAGAATTTCATATCCAGATTCCGATTCCGATTCCGATTCCAATTCCAATTCTGCAGAATCTAGAATATTTATCATTAAGATTCCGATTCCGATTTCGAAAGGTGAAAAAAAAAAAATTAAAATTTTCGCGATTCCGATTCCGATGCCGATTCCGATTGGTTCCCATCACGCCGATTCCGATTCCGATTCCGCAGAATCTGACTATTTATGAGTAAAATTCCGATTCCGATTCAGATTTCAACTAACACAACTGTAATAACGGTATTTTCGTGCTTTTTAAGTCAATCTGAATCGAAATTATTTTTTTGGATGCCGATGCCGATACCGATGCCGATGCCGATGCCGATTCCGAAAATTCCGAACTGTTTTCAGACGAGATTCCGATTCCGATTCCAATTACTTTTGAAATATCAGATTCCGATTTCAATTCCGATTCTCAATAAAAATTAATGGGAATTGCAGCCCTGGTTTCCATCGATCGAATCGGATTCCGCAAGATGTCTTGGTACGGACAGACATGCCCCAGCTTAGGGGCGGCAAAAGACAATGATTATTCCTAATATTTATCTTATGAAAGGAAAAAAAATCCTTAGGGGGGCAAACCCAAACCTAAAGGGTGGCTAGTGCCCTCCCAGAAGACCCCCAAACGACGCCTCTTCAACTTCTTTTTTTTTCTAATATCCGTATATTCGACAGTTTCAATGGTATTATTCTGACAAACATTTTGATAATTTCTACACAGCCCGTTTATAAATTAGGCTTGAAAAACAAGATTAAATAACAAGAATTAAAAGATTTCCGCTCGTGACAGGGCTTAAATTCGTAAAGCACAAGGCCACTGATTATTAATAAAAATTTATGAAGTCAGACCGTCGCTCTAATTTTTAAAATACGATTTAAATCGATCAATTTTTTTTTTTTACGGCTTGATACAGGGACAGGCAACACGTATATCTGTTTTGTTGATGTGTAGATACGATATCGTCCACAAAAAAAAAAAAAAGGACAAAAAAAGAAAACACGTCTAACTTCCTAAGGCACTTGATCCAACGTATATGAGTTTTGATAATTAAATTTTAATTATCGGCCGCCCTTGCTTTAGGATTACCTTATGCAAATAAATCGGTTAAAATTTAAGGGGGGAAAAAAAACAGGCTGCAATTCCGATTAATTTTTATTCGGAATCGGAATCGGAATCTCGTCTGAAAAAACAGTTTTTAATTTTCGGAATTGGAATCGGAATTGCTGGACCTCCCCAAGGAAAATGTAAAATGATGCTCCTGAGTATTTGGCATCTGTAGAAAAATTTAGTGATCTCGGTTAGAGTGGCCCAAAAAAAAAAAAAATCGATGTTTTTCTGATTTTGCGGCCTCTTGAAATTTGGAATGATTATATATACCATCTAAAATACATTCTGTTTTTTTTTTTTTTTTTTTTTTTTTTTTAATTGAAAAAAAAAAATTTTAATGTTGCGCAAATTGTTTTAAGGTTTTTGTCTGTAATTTTAATTGGGGGGCGGGGGGCGAGGGGGCATGAAACATTTTTTTCCTAGTCCTTTTAAAGATAAATTCGTGAAAATTTGGTGAGGCTTCATTCTATAATGGTCTTTACGGCATAGTCAGTGTTTCATCCCAAGAAAAAATGCGTTATAAAATTTTATAACTGTATAACGTTGTGGCGGAATATAAAGTTTTTTAACTATTTATAAATTTTAACAATTAAAATTTTTAACTGAGCAATATATTAATTTTTTGCTTGAATTGCACTATATTTAGCATATGGGGATCTTATAGGCTCTTTTTTAAAAATTTTTCAAGAGGAAAAAAAGGGGGAAAAAAAACTACAATTTCTTGGAATAGAACCCGAGCCTTGTGGTCGACTTACCAGCCGCCTTTATCCACTACACATTTTTTCAACTGATTTGTAAAAGCGGCAATATGGTTCTTAAGTTGCCAATTATTTTGACTTACAATATTTTCCAGATTTTTCCGAATTTTCGGTTTATTTCTTGTATTTTTAATTTGACAAAGGCTTAAAAATAAAGAAAAACAGAAATAGAAAAATTCGGGAAGCGTTAGAAGAAAATTAAAGAACTTAGAAAAAAAAAATGAAAATAATTTTTGTTATAAAATTTTATAACAAATTATAAATAGATGTCTTTTTTGGGGGGTTATAAAATTTTATATTGGAGTTCAAGTTTTTAATAACTAAATTTTATAACACACTTTTTCTTGTGGAAATATTATTTTAAAAAATTAAATAGCAATGCTGACCTATAACTTTATATGAAAAAAATGGGGTTTAGACTGGAAAGGGTTAAAGTTGCAGTTGACCTTTAAACCTGTATTTACTCTATCATACACTATGAGATAAGTCCAATATGGCAGTATGCATGCTTCGGATCTTCGAATGCAAAAAAAAAGTACACAGGATATAAAATCCGAGTTTTCAATCTTTTATACCTTTTGACTCAATTTTACTTAACGTGTTGAAAGTCCTAAACTGTCAGATTATTTATACAAAAAGATTTTAAAAAATAAAATCGGTCGTAAACAAGCATACTCGATTTTGCTTAAAATCCCCTTCGTTTGAATTTAAAATCAAAAACTCTTCCTTGTACCAATCAGAGTTTCATTCACTTTTCCTAATTTATTTAGGCGGAATAATTAAGAATCGGTTACGAGTTTATCGAACGGGATGTCTTGGCTAATTTAACTCGAAGCAAAAAATATTTATACCGACTGTGTTTATTTATTATCAGTACGACATTAGGAGGATTTGCTTTGACGCAAAGCCTAAAATCTTACAACTGTGTATATACACACGACGTATGAAAGCTGGAGGTTTTTTTTTCCTTTCCTGATTGCATCAAAAAAAAAAAAAAAAAAAAAAAAAATGAAACGAAACGAAAAAAAAAATGGAATCGAGGACAAAACCAGTAACAATCTTTAAATATAATTATGTACAGAAATATAAAAACTAGCCTCGATATGGGTATATATATAATAGAATCTCGATTCCAAAAAGGAAAATATATGTAATAATAACAACATAAGCCTACACATAAGAGAATTTCGTGTCAATTGTTAACAAGGATGTAACATTTGATTGTCACGCTTCCTTTCAAAACTGAAAGTGAGAGTGTCGTCGAGGTTAAAATTAAGATTCGTAATTATTGTAATTAATTAATCTGGCCAACTCCAAAAAAAACGAAACCCTCCTCCCCCGAAAAAAAAGATCGATTTCTCAATCGGTTATTATCTTTTTTAAATTTCCGCATTGTTTAAAAAAAAAATTCTGGCGGATTATTTTTTTTAGTCCTTCGAGCCGGATATCTTTATTTTTATTAGGACAATGAAAAAAAAAAAAAGTTATGTACGAAGCCGGTAGGACGTTTATGTGCTCTATCATTAAATATCGTGACATACTTTAACCTACCTTTCATTCGTGTTCACATTTTTGAGTAGCCCCACGATCCCCGTTTCCGAATTACGAGTCCCTCTTTTTTTGATTAATCACCATCTCCCCCTGAAAAGAAAAAAAAGAATTTTTTTTTTTTTTTGTTAATAAATCAGAAACCTTGAAAATGCGAACATAATAATAAGCGCACATTGACATTATTTTTATTATCAATATATTTTAACAATTAGTTTATAACAATGCGATAGGGGGGAAAATTAAACGCAAATTATGCATCCTAATTGTATATTTTTATCGGTTATTCAAGGATTTTTCTGCCCCGAAAGCATTACGAACCTAATACTATAATATATATCTTTTTATTAGATTAAGCGATACGACAAATTAAAGTCAATTATGATTTATAGCGGAATCCAGGGACTTGGCTAAATTTTATTTGTAATTTTTTTTTTTTTTTTTTTTTTTTTTTGTTAAAAAAAGGCGAATAAACGCATGATTCACCTCCTAATTCCATTTTAAAAAAAAAAGAAAAAAGTTTTAAGTAAAAGCGGAAAAAATCCGAGCTATTAGTCATATTTCCGCACGTCGCCAACCATTTATAAACCCCCTTACCATTTTATTTACATAAAAAAAAAAAGAAAGAAAGAAAAATCCATGAACATTAAAATTTTTTAAAACGGTAAGTCATCGGTCTAGATTTTCTCTTTCCGTAAGCGTGAAAATATTTTAAACTGCCGTGCTAAAATGAAAAAAAAAAAAAAAAATCAAATCAAATAAATCAACAAAGTATTTTTGCAAAAATTTTTGCACTTTTACCACAAAACGGTCATGTTGTTAAACAAAATCGTTAAGTTGTTAGAATTTTGATTTATTAAACCGTGACAATGGGTTGGAATTTATACGACTTCGGCTATTTACATGGCAAACCCCTTTTATAGAAAAATTCGGTATTTTTATTTTTAGGTTTTTGTTGTTACCGAAAAATTATATGTGGAATAACCAGTTCACTGGAGACAGACGCGTGGAACAAAAAAAAAAAAATAATAATAATAATATATGCGCGATTAAGTGCCCTTCAATTCGGACAAACTTTTTTTTTTTTTTTTTTTCCTTGGTGCAATAAATCGTAAAATGTAAATATCAAGTAAATAATGGACCGATTTATTAATTTATTATTTTTCGTTGTTGGAAAAACGTTTGATAGTATTTGCTTTAAGTTATATTTTAAAAAAAAATCTTTTATTATGTAAGTCATACATTAAACGTGTGGTAACGAGAAATAAAAAGAAAATGTTGTCATTTAATCATCTGCGATTGTAATATGACACAAGTTTTCGTTGATTGACAGACTGTCAGGCGAGGAACTGACTCATTTCACAAATTTTATAAAAACAATTATTTGCGTTTGTTGCATAGAAGAAACTTTGTAGGGCATTTTTTTTTAATGTCGGGTCTTAAGTACCCGAAGCCGAAGAAACCGATAAAGGTACTCATGAAAAGACGGTTTCGGTTGCCGGAAAATTTTTCAGAAATGAATAAATATTTTTTTCGTAGTTCCCGATTCTACAAAATTCAACATTCAGGTGAACTAATTTTTAAAATAATCTCTCTGACCCATGCCCATACGAAAAAGAGATGCGTAAATCATGTAAAAATCATTTCGTAAATTATACAAACAATTGAACATACGTAAAAAATACATAAATTATGCTCTGTCTCCATTGGACAATTAATTGGAGGGTAAAATTAATACCTGGGATCCTTATGGATTGTTTCTTCCCCATTCAATACTCCGTTTATTTGGCCAATGGAGACAGGACATTATGTACAAAGATATTTAAAAATTGGAGGGTACAATTAATTGTACCACCGGAAACGCTGCATATTTTTTTACCTTTTTCTTCTGCTACCGTTTTTTTTTTTTTTTTTTTTTTTTTTTTTTCGTTTTCGTTATTTTTAGTGTTAGAAAAAATAATCAAAACAATAAAAAAAGCAGAAGAAAAAAGTCCAAAAATATACAGCATTTCCGGTGGTAACAATTAATTGTACCCTTCGATTAAAATTGACCAATGGAGACAGGACATTATGCATAAAAATTTTTAATCAAAGAAATTAATCTCTTGAATTTTTTTTTCATTATGAAGAAAGGATTTTGATTAAAGAAATTTTTGTTTACTTGATCAATATTTGGCTAAAATCTACCAAGTATCAAACGATTTCGCTTCAAAAACTATCGATGTTATTCTTCAACTATATAAAGTAGGGGGTTAAAGGTTTTAATTTAAATGAACCTTGTTTGTTCAATGGCTTGTTCATTGAACTTATCTGTTATTCAGTTTAGGCTTTGAAATTGCACCAATGTTTGAATATTTAAAGCAATATTTTTAATTTAAATTTCCAGTATTTTTATATGTAGAAAGTCTGTTGTCCTGTCTCCATTGGCCAATTAATCGAAGGGTACAATTAATTGTACCACCGGAAATTATGTTATTTTTGGACTTTTTCCTTCTGCTATAGAGGTTAGTCTCGAGAATTCCCGTCTCGAGATTTCTCGAGATCTCGACCTAAATTTCCCGAAATTTTTTCTCGAGAATTTTTTTTCCCTAAATTCGGGAATTCCCGTATCTCGAGAAATATTATTTCATAATATTCCGGAATTCCCGATTCTCGAGAATTTGTCTTCGAGATCGAAATTCGAGAATTTTTACGTAAGGGGTAAAATTAGCAAAAATGACCGTTTCCGTTTCTAATGTTTAGCTTATGGGAGCAAAAAACCCGTTTCCGTTTCTGTTTCTGAGCTTGCATAAGCTAAACATAAAAGCTCCAAAAACGTTTCTACTTCCTCCGGCTTTGCTTAGAAACCGAATCAATTGAAAAGCAAACAAAGTCCGAGAAGCCAAAACGGAAAAAACCAATTCTCCCAGATTCTTTAGAGTATCAACTTGAACAGTCAATTAAAACGTTAACTACAGTTCATAATACCGATAATACAACGGTTGGTGATAACAATGTATGGAACAAAGAATTTAATTTGTATGAGATTTCTGGCCAAATGAGCTTAAAGTTTCAATTTTTAAAAAAAGCTCTGTTGACGATTAAACCTACATCAACAGAAAATGAAAGGAATTTTTCTGTAAGTGGCTATTTTGTCTCGAAAAGGCGATCGTCGTTGTCAGACAAGTCGGTAAATGCACTATCGTTTTTAAAAAGTTATTTTAAAAGAGAGTCAAATTCTTTCCCTGATATTAACGTCTGAATTTAAATTGTAAAATATATAATTTTTACCGTAAAATATAAATTTTACCGTGTATCGTAATTTTTATCTTAAAAAAAATTTATCTATTCTCGAGAATCTCGAGAATAGAATTTTTTTTTCCCGAATCTCGAGAAATTAAAAATTGGGTTAATTTCGAGATTCTCGATTCTCGAGAATCACTGTTTCCCTAAAAACGGGATTTCCTGATTCTCGAGATTCAAAAATGGTCGAGAAAATCTAACCTCTATTCTGCTACCACTTTTTTTAAATTGTTTTGATTATTTTTTCAAACACTAAAAATAATGTAAATGAAAAAAAAAAAAAAGTGGCAGCAGAAGAAAAAAGTCCAGAAAGATACAGCATTTCTAGTGGTACAATTAAATTCACCCTCCAATTAATTGTTCAATGGAGACAGAGCAAGTAATATCAAATCAATTAATTTAGGTTTTTTTTTTTTTTCTTTTTTTTTTTTCTTCAAGTATTTTAAAATTGTTTGGGCTCCGTTTTTATTTATAGGCCGTATTTATACGTTCAAGAGGGGGTAAAACCTGAAAAAACTGAAAAAAAATGGGATGCTGAAACATCTCAAAAAATCAATTTTGATTTAAAATAATGCGATCAGAAAATTTGGCTAGAAATTTAAAATTTTTTTCGTTTTGCATTAAAAGCAAGATTTTTTTTGGGTAAATGTTAGTATATTAATTAAAAATGATGTAAAAAATCTAAAAACATTTTTAGAAAAAATACTAAAAAGTTTTTAGAATTTTCTAAAAAGACCCGCACCAATTTTTATCGAATGATTTTGTCTTTTTGTCAGAAAATTTGGATTGTGTCTGAAAGATTTTTTTAAATAAATTAAAGCCTCAAGCATAAAAAAAGGCTCAGATTTTCTTATCAAAATTTTAAGTATTTTTTTTTCCAAAAAAGCTCATACTCTTATCAAAAATTTTTCGTAAGAGTACTTCCGTGAAATTTTTTTAAAAACAACTACACCATTTTTTTTCCTGCTAAAAATGTAGTATTTTCTTAATTTTTTATTTTTAATCTTTATTTACTGGAAAAAAGAATGCTGATTTTTCAATTTTTTTTTACTGTACTGTACATCTGATACTGACGATTTCAATTTTTTACTGGTATTTTATTTAAAAAAATACCGAAAACCGTAATAAAAAATTCTGATCCAAATATTTTGCACTGTCTCCATTGGCCAATTAATCGAAGGGTACAATTAATTGTACTGTACCACCAGAAATGCTGTATATTTTTAGACTTTTTTCATCTGCTAGGCCTACCACTTTTTTTATTGTTTTGATTATTTTTTCTAACGCAAAAAATTAAGAAAACGAAAAAAAAGTGGTAACAGAAGAAAAAAGTCCAAAAATATGCAGTATTTCCGGTGGTGCAATTAATTGTACCATCTAATTAATTCTTCGATGGAGACAGAGTATTAAAATACTGACCGAATAAATACAAACCTTCACTTAATTATTAATATGGAACTTTCGGGTGAATGTTCCTTCTTAATTTGCTAATTGGCATCTATTTTTCTCCTGATTAATTCAACATTAATTTGGCTAGAAGATAGGCGATATAGGTACGTGTTCTGCCCGTACGAAAAAGTGATGCAAAAAGTGTATCAAATTAAAAAATGTATTATTTTTGTAACATTCATACGTAAAAATTTAGACGAGCATAATTTTTGCAATGTTTGTACATATATTTTTAAGCACTTAAATACTATTTGTGTACTTATATATCAGGTACATAATTTATTATTTATTTATTTAAATTTTTTTTCTTCCATAGGCTCACACTTTGAAATTCTGGCTACGAGCTTCGACCGTTTTCGGGTGGAAACAACAGCATTTAACTCAAGTGCCCGCTTCAAGTTCAATGTAAGTAAAAAATATTATTTAATACACCCTCGATTGCATTAAAAAATTTTTTTAAAACAATACTTTAAAACGAAAAATGTTTTGGGTGCAAAAGCATGTTGCAAATATTCAGTTTCTACTGCACAGAATAGCGTTTGAAAATAGTTCCCGTTATTTAGTCGTTATTTCATTTTATTTTTACTAGGCAATATTTTTATAATGAAAGCTTGTTTGGCTAGTATGCTGATTACATAATGTATCAGAGGTAAATATTATAACCCTTATTGCTTTTGCGAGGTAAAGAGATTAAATTTTATAATACTAATAATTGCAAATGGCAATATAAAAGGAAACAGTCTGTTGACGAATTAATTAATTAATTAATATCGCTAAATAAATTAGTAATAAATCAACCGGTTCGCTTTGCCAGTTTATTATTAATCAGTGTGTCACTGGCCTCGAATCACGCCAACATATAATTCGGTTGATAATATTTAGCAGAAGAAATCGAAAGAGATTATCGTTATTTAGCAGATTAAAAAAATGTCAGGTGCGATCCGATTTCGAAGCCTTTTTTACAGAACTAATCGAATTGAGAACGTAAAAAAATTATAAATTACAGCCCCGTCATCAAATTGTTTCACGTAAATTTATACAGGAAGATTATTGACAAAATAAGAAGTTTTCAGATTAAACATAGGTGTTTGAATAATTTTAGTCTAGAAAAAAAAGTTGTTAAGTTTTTTTGAGTTTTGTAGGCGCTGACTGACTTCGAAAAAGACAGTGGGAAAAAATAAGCAAAAAAGGGCTCATTTCCGAGGGCGTATTTTTTTTTCTTTTAAGCAACGGTCCATTGAAATGATATGTTATCATTATAGGGGAAGGGGGTCCACTAATACCTTGTCTCCACCTGTCAATTAAATGGAGAATCTAATGGGAGATTTTCTACTACGGTGGAGGCTCTGGCGGATTTTGACGGTACCAACGAAATAATTGACCAACAATATGGGGTTGGGCAACTTTTTTTATTTTAATTAATTGACTTTCAATGCCCGGAAACATAATCAGGACCAAAAAGAAACGTAAATTATTCTTGCATATTTTGCTCTAATTTGGGTCCTTGTTTTAAAAAAAAATATATTTTACGGCCATAAGGCACCATAGTTGGTTCTTTACGGATGTGCTGCCATCTGGTGGATTTTGTATCGTCCGGTCAAACAAAATCTTTTATTAATTGGAGCACCGGAAGTACTGTCCGATTTTAAATTTTTTTGGTCTGCTACCACTTTTTTTTCCTTGTCTATCGCCAAAGATGACATGACTAAAAGCCAAATAAATTATTTTTTAAAAAATGTTTTCTTTTTCTCACTTATCAAAAATAATGAAAACAATTTTAAAAAAGTGTTAGCAGAAGAAAAAAACTTAAAATTAATTGCCAAATGGAGACACGATATTTATTATGATGATGATGGAGACACGAGATATATGATGATGATGGAGACACGGTATATATGATGATAATAGAGACACGATATATATGATGATGACGGAGACACTATATATATGATGATGGACACTAGGGTGTGTCATTTTAAAAAAAATTTTGAAATGTTGGGGGGCATGTTGAAAATCGGCTTCCTTCAGGTGTAAAACCACTAAAAAAATTTTTTTCAAATTTTTTCTTAACCCCTTAATGGCCCCCCAAAGCCACTTTAGCTTTTTACAAATTTTGCAATCAAGTTCTTTTTAACTCCATTTTTTTAATCCACTTTAAGGGTCTACAAAATATTTAAAAAAAATGTTGGTCGTAGAACACGAATTTCACTATCCCGAATTTTTCCGATTAACCCCTGTGACGTCATTAACGTTTTTATCAAGCTTGTACCTAATTTTTCCGTCTGAAATTCGGCTTAATCTCGATTTTGAAGGTCTGAAAATTTTTGTATTGATTGGTAACACTCATACTTATGCAAAAATACCGTAGAACACGAATTTCACCATCCTGATTTTTTTCGATCAACCCCTGAGTAGGGGTGTAAGTGTAATTTGGTTTTTTCGGGCAAAAATGAATTTTTTTGCCAAAAAATGGCAAGAACTCCTCACCAGCTCGATTTAGAGGTCATGCTCAATGACATTTTTTAGTCAGGATACTCTAATTAATAATTAATTAGAGTATCCTGACTAAAAAATGTCATTGAGCATGACCTCTAAATCGAGCTGGTGAGGAGTTCTTGCCATTTTTTGGCAAAAAAATTCATTTTTGCCCGAAAAAACCAAATTTACACTTACACCCCTACTCAGGGGTTGATCGGAAAAAATCAGGATGGTGAAATTCGTGTTCTACGGGTATTTTTGCATAAGTATGAGTGTTACCAACCAAATACAAAAATTTTCAGACCTTCAAAATCGAGATTAAGCCGAATTTCAGACGGAAAAATTAGGTACAAGCTTGATAAAAACGCTAATGACGTCACAGGGGTTAATCGGAAAAATTCGGGATAGTGAAATTCGTGTTCTACGACCAACATTTTTTTTAAATATTTTGTAGACCCTTAAAGTGGATTAAAAAAATGGAGTTAAAAAGAACTTGATTGCAAAATTTGTAAAAAGCTAAAGTGGCTTTGGGGGGCCATTAAGGGGTTAAGAAAAAATTTGAAAAAAATTTTTTTAGTGGTTTTACACCTGAAGGAAGCCGATTTTCAACATGCCCCCCAACATTTCAAAAATTTTTTTAAAATGACACACCCTAATGGACACACGATATATATGATGATAATGGAGACACGATATATATGAGGATGATGATGATGGAGACACGATGTATATGTTAATGTTAAGTGTTCATAAGAAAGGCTACTTTTTTTGACAAAAGGGAAAAGGGGACCAGAAATTTCAGAAAAAATAAAGTATTTGAAGGGCTTCTGCTCTTTTAAGCAATTTTCATGTCCTTTTAAGCAAGATTCATGTCCTTTTTTTTTTTTTTTTTTTTGTAATGGAGAATGGAGATCTTACGTTTTGTTTTTGCAAATTGTAGATTATTTATTCGGTGTCGAAACAAATCAAATTAACTCCATTTCGAAAAAAAATGAACGACGTACCATTTCGCTTAGGAGGGCAAGGCGGAGTACCGAACATTTGTCCAGTTGCCCGCCCCAACCTAGTTAACCCTTCCCGTGCCTTTTTAGGTTTATGAAGCATCAAACCCTGTAATACCTTGTTTCCATTAGGTAATTTATTAGAAGATGGTAATGAATCAGAGTAGGCTTATTTAATTTTTTTTTCTTTTTCTTTTTTTTTTTGCTACTTTTTTTTACTTTTTTATTATTTTTGAGCAGTAGCAGGAGAAAAATATAATAAGAACTTAAGGGGAAAAAAAGTGGCAGCAGATTAAAAAAATTAAAAATGACCCAGTAGGTACTTCCGGTCCTTCAATTAATTATTTTATGGAGGCAAGGTATATAAGTCAAAATTAAGTCAAAATAACACAGTACTTCCGGTACTTTAATTAATTACCTAATGGAGACAAAATATAAAAGTTGACTTCCAATTTTTCTTTTTCTTTTTCTTTTTCTTTTTTAAACGGCAAAAAATTTTACTGCCGGGGACTTTTTCTCAAGTTGGAGCTAAAAATACCAAATAATAGGCTTTTTTTTTTTTTTTTTTTTTTTTTTTTTTTGCTTGATCCATTCTCACAGAAGCTGTTTGCAATGAACCAACATAATTACATCGAGTGCCAGTACAAAAATAAAAAATAGCTATATCAATTCCATATCCATAACCATCAATTTTTATACTCATTCTTACGCTTTTAAAAACGAAACAAAACAAAAATAATCTTTTTTCCTTTGTATTGTTCTTATGTAACTTATAATTAAAAAAACCTGCGATTTCCCTGTAATGAAGCATAAGATCAATACTTACGATTATTATTTTCGTATCGAAGGGGGGAAATAAATAAATTTAACTCCACCTAATCATGACTTTTTTTCTTTTTTAGCCCTAGTAATTATGTTTTTAAGTGTGGTTATTATAGCTAGCATTAATTCCAATGTCACTCTTTGCACTTCATATTTTATGTTTATACAAAGACAAATCTAATTCATCAAAAAAAAAAAAAAAAAAAAAAAAAAAAAAAAAAAAAAAAAAATTAGAAAAAAAAACTGGAGTTACAAGTTTGCTTTATTAAGAAAGTAGTTAGCTACTGGTGTTGCATTTAATCTGAACAAAAATTTAAAAAAATTTTCCTTTATTTGGCTCGAAAAATTCATTTTTGATCAGTCATAAGTTGTTGAACTGCATTAATGAGATCGTTAGAGAATTTGTCATCCATATCTTATAGGAACCTAGAAAAAAAAATATAACTCATCCATCCCTACGGATGGCAACAATTATATTTATTTATTCGTAGCCGCATCTTTTTTTTCTAAAAATTCCTGTTGAATCATTCATTTCGTTACGAAAGTCGGGGAAATCTTTTTTCTAAATTTTGATGTTTTTTGTTTTGTTTATCTATCTTCTTCTCACCTTCAGTTGTCAAAAGTTGATTAAAATGAAGCTGGTAGTTAGTGGGTCATCGTGTGCTTCGTGTGCACAGTCACCTTGCAGATGCAATTCTTTGAATATCATTATAAAAGGTTTTTTTTTTTCTAAATCCCAAAAAATTATCAAAACTAAATAGATAATCGTGTGTTTCTCAATCCGTTTACTTTGGACAGCTTAAATGGCCAGCTAATGATGATGGTAATAAGAATATTAGTTAAAATATATTTTTATGCGTTGGTTTCCACATAAGAGAGCTTGTTTTTTTTTTTTTTTTTTCGTCTTTTCAATGATGTCAGACAGTCTCCAGTATAATTGGTTTTTAATAATATTAAAGCCGGATTTATAATTACATACAGCTGTATCATTTCAACACTCTACTGTTTATTATATACCATATTTTGACTCTTCACCACATAAAAGTGCAAACTGTTTCTTTAACCCGCTATCCTATGGTATTTAACCTTGTCACAATAACTGTCCTCGCGCGAGTTGAAAATGACGGTCTCCTGACATAACAAATACACATACAGGAACTTGAAAAGATCTCTCCGCTTTTTTTTTATTTTAAAAATATTTTTAGTCATATGCTAGGAATTTTATTTCAAGTTCGTTGGAAGTTTAAAGAAAACAAAGAATTGTTTCCTCTTTTACGACGAAACTGTAATTTCATACGGAGCCCGTTTTGCTTTCGCTGGAAAGATAATTTTTTTTTTTTGCTAACGTAGACTGATTTGTAGGATATGAGCCCCGTTGAATGGTGGCGGTTTGTAGATTTCAGTCGAATGTATTGGTGGTGACGTCATAACACTGGTGTTGACGGAATGAAATGCGGTGGAGGTGATTTTTTTTGTTTGGTGACAGGGCTCCCTGCAAGGACGGAAACGTGTCACTCTAACCGGAACTCTTTTTTAAGTGGAAATTATTTAGGTTAATCATATAAAGGGTCAAAAGAAAGTTTAAGGATGAGGATATTGGCTAACACTTGATAATTAGGGGGAAGCCTGTCTAGGGTTTCTAAGAATCCTGATTACAAATCCGACGCCTAGAGACTCTACTATAAAAATACTGACTGGCAAATTTAAATTGACGCCATATTATTCAACAAGCAACTGCTGCCAGGTCGGGCTTCGCCCGACCTGGCCTCAATTGCTCGTATCCATGATTCCTTTTTATACACGGTCCGGTTTAAGAGCAGCTGGCCGCAAGAAAAATTTCTATGAAAAAAAGAAATAGCTGACAGTTTGGCCAGATCGGTTGAATTTTGTTTAAGCGTTCCATAACTTTAAAGCAAGGTCCTTTTTGAAAGAGCAACACCAAAAACCTTATTTTGCTGCAGCATTGTTTCGGCTTTTCTGGTATATTAAACGGAGCATTAACATCATTATTATTAATCTTATCATACTTAATATAATCTGGTAAATTTCAGAGAAAGATTCTTACATTATGTTTTCCGAATGTCTGATTAAAAGATTTTTTTTTTTTTTTAATTACCAGTGCTGTTTAAATGCCTTCTAAATTTCTTTTTACCTTTCAAGACACCCAAAAAAAAGGAAATGAATATAAAAGAGCGGTAATAATAATAATAATAATTTATTCAAATTCCAATCACTGAAATCTTATTTATTCAAAAATCGAAATCACTGAAATCTTATATGCAATAGGCCATTCGCTGACAAACAAAGCTTTTTTCAAAAATTGCGCACAAAAACGTTTAGGGTCGGGTTGGGTAAATGTAAAACCTCCCAAAATGTCCACACCCGTTTATTTTTCCTAGGAATGATGTAGCATTCTAGGGAGATAAATTTTGAACTGATTTCTGTTCATGGAAAGATGCCTGGTGAGCTTTTACGTACAGGTTCATTTTCACGAAAAAAAAGATAAAAATCAAACCGAAATGACAACACTATTACATCCGTCCTCTATGCAAAATTTCAAAGTCGTACCTGTATTTACTTCATATCTTTTAAAGAACAATTGCGATGTTCATCACATTTTAAAACGTAATTTTTTGTAGGAAAAAATATATTTGAAATTCGGTTCCAAAATGAAGGAGAGCGTTTACATTTAGGCAATCCGACTATTTTTTAAAAAATAAATAAATAAAAAAAAGTCTCGTTTAGCCCTAAAACACTATAGGCTTCAACGTAAGAGTTTCTTCCAAAAACATCAAAACCTGTGTTTTCCACCTGCTTTATCAAATTTTATAATTTTTAGCCTTTTGTATACCTTGAAACTAAAAATCTGGCAGGAAAAAAAAAAAAAAAAAAAAAAAATCGGATTATTCCTATGTAAGACTACGTCTTTGGGGTACAGTCCTAATATCGTTAAATTTAAACAATGAAACGATTTAAAATTCTTAAGGCAATTTTTTTGCTCGTTAAAAATATAATTTTTTTCTTGGCACAAAAAAAACTTAAGTAAAATTTTTGCTAAAGGTTAAAAAAATTGTCAAAATATTATTTAAAATATTAAAATAATTAAATATTAATTTTTGTTGCGAACAGATTGTCACCCCACAGACAGACAGACATATTTCCCCAGGACTGAGCCCTATGACGTAGCCCTACGTAAAAAAAAAAAAAAAAAAAAAAAAAAAAGCTTCCCGTTGGTGATAAGAACTAATTTTCCCCGTTTGCATAAACTTGAAGCCTTTTTTTTATTTTCCGGGTTTCTGGGGAACAGTTTGGGATAAAGTTCTTTTTTTGTTCCATATTGGCATTACATTTTTGCTGATTCGGTGAATAAAAATCCCATGGGCCCTTGTTAGAAAAAGGGTCAAATAAAATTAAAAAAAAAAAAATCTCTAAGATTTTAAACCGCACCGGAGTCAGCAAACCAAACCAAACCAAACCAAATTAGTTTGATAGGTTAACAGCCCCCCCCCCCCCATCAGCTATTTAAAAAAAAAAAAGTTGACACCGAGATTTGAACAGACATAGCCTGCATGAAAAAACAAAAAACTCTTGCCCGAAACCGTTGCTCGTTTCAATTCATCGTTCATAAGTAACTCTACTTCCCGCTATATGAGCCCGACCGATGCTCCCAACTTTGAGCTCCCATTACTTCGTCATTTACAACCCGATTTTAATTTTAAAAACTCCGAAAATTTCTTTGAGATTTCCTCTGTCGAATAAGTCCAAAAAAAACATAGATCGTCACTGAAAAAAAAAAGTTATTCGCTAGTGAACGAACACCTTACGTTTCTTTTTTTTTCTGTATATTAATTATGTCTAACATCCACGGACTTTAAAAAAGGGAATTTTGAAAATCGGTTTCTCGGTTATTTTCCGGCCTATTTTAATTTTGAAAAAACCGAAAATTTCTTTGGATTTCTCTCTATCGAATGAGTGAAAAAAAAGCATGGGTCATCACTGAAAAAAAAAAGTTCCTCGCTTGTGAACGAAACCCTTACGTTTCTTTTTTTTTTTCTTCGGCCGTAAGTTAAAGCTAGGATTTTACCGGATTTGGTTTTCCGGGTTTCTCGGGAACGGTTCGGAATTCCGAAATGAAAGTCTTATTTATTAAATGATAAATCGAAACGAACCTTTTGCGAAAATTTCAGATTTTTCGGGCCGCGGGATATATGAGATCTCGTAATCTATTATTATGAGTCGCTAAGGACAGTCAGTCTTATATATATAGATATGGCAGCTTACAATGCAGTAGCTTAAGCAGAAGAAAAGTCTTCGTTTTCTAAGTAAACGGTATACGGCCGTCTGGAATTAGCACGGCCGTATAGACAGGTCCGGAAACTTCCCATGCCGTTCATGGCCCGCTTGAATACGCACATTTTAGTTCTAAAACGGGCCATGGATGTCGCTGCGATCTCGAGACACGCAACATGTCTAAACGTTTAAGTTGGGACCACGGCCGTATAGACCTCTATAGACAGGGATGATTGTTTTAAAACAAATTGGTTTAAAACACGGTGTTTTAAAACGTTTTAAAACATTTGAATAAAAAACACCCCTGTTTAAAACACTAACGTTTTAAAACACTGTTTTAAACACCGTATTTTATTAAGTGAATAAAATACGTTTTAAAATGCATTTTTAAGAGACCCGAGCTCGCAGTTTGACTGAAAATTTCCTGTCGCGCACGACTCATTTTATATCTATGGTATCCATATCTATGGTATGGTCCATACCATAGATTGTATGAGCCGCTCATATTCATAATGGTTGCTTAATCCATGACAGGGATGATTGTTTTAAAACAAGTTGGTTTAAAACACGGTGTTTTAAAACGTTTTAAAACATTTTAATAAAAATAGAAACGAATTTAAAACATTTTGAACATTTTGAACGTTTTAAAACATGGGAAAATAATATAAAACGTTTTAAACTGTTTCTTATTAAAAAATGTTTTAAACAGCAACCCTGTCTATAGAGGACATTACCTCTCGCGCTAAGAACTATGGGTAACCATTTTTTTCGTCTGGTAGCAAGAGACAAACAAAGAAAGTATCTCATAAGCTAAGCATAGCACAGTGGTTAAAAATCTAGTTTATTTCCGTTTTAGGAAAAAAAAAATTGTAAGTTGGCCTCCGTAATTATTTTTAGAGACGGAATAGGCATCAATTATAAGAATTTTGAAAATGCAATTCCTTTAAATAGCTTAAATCACTATTCAGCCTATTCTTAACTTATCAAATGCGTCGTTTGCTTGTTTGTCCCTTTTCAGTCCCAGAATGCTATTCGGTTTGTCTACAGAAAAGTCCTCTATATGGCCTTGACCGCTGTGCGCCGCCATCGTTGTTTACAAATCTCAACGACCAATCAAAAAGCGTCTCGCGTACAATAAGTAGCGCTTACGGTGGTAGAAAAGAAGAACTAATTTTTGCGTAGTTAAGCGGGACAAGATCTCCCATGTGTAAGGGATCGGAGTTTCCGACCTGTCTAGTGTCTACACGTTAGTGGGATTTAGTCATTCCCAGAAGGCTTTTCTCAAACAAAAGGAAATCAAACAATAAACTGAGTTCAAAGATTTAAATTTCATCTATCGGTAAAACCGAGAAATCTTCAAATTTTTATTCAATTTCCAATATGGCAATATTCAATTTCCATTACGCCTTTTAAAAGACGAACCAATCAGATTTATCGGTGAATTCGCCAGTCTCTTTTTGTATGGGGTCTCTACCGACCCTAATTCAAAATGGCGGCTAAAAAGAAGAAAAGTCTGCTTACGGGGCTCGAAATTGGCTTAGGTGGGTTATCGACATCGCTAATTTCGAATCTGATTCCCATTTTACGAAATTCAAGATGGCGGCTTAAAAAATATAAAATTTTTTGGCAAAACTCAAAAAGCTTTTTAAAATTTTTTAGCTGGCAACACAGCATTTTTTTTTTTTTTTTTTTTTTTCGGCATCTAAATCAAAGTGTCTTAAGGCCTCTATTAAACAACGGAGAGAGGTCTTTTGAACCGGATGCTGCTTTTCCGTTGTAGTCAAACATAAGATGAGGAATCCATGTCAGAGTTTCAAAATTTAATGTCAGAGATTTTTTCCGGAAGCTTTAAACACAGATAAGACGGAATGGCTAACTACTTTTAAGATACTAAGGGCGGGCGCTACCTAAAAAATCACTGAAATTTTCATAGAATGTGGAGTACAATTAAGGACTCCTAGACAAGCACTGAAATCGGAGAAACGTTTTTTAAATGTGGACCACCCTACTGTTTACGAACCTTTAGGGTGGTCCTTATTTTACGAAGTTTCAATTTTCAATGGGCTGACCCTACGATTTCTTTTCTTTGGATCGAAAAACATCGCTACAAGATTTTTTTGGGTGAGCGCCTTAAAATTAAATACAAATTGGAATCGGAATCGGAATCTCGTCTGAAAACAGTTCGGAATCTTCGGAATCGAAATCGGCATAGGCATCCAAAAAAATATATTCAATTCAGATTGACTTAAAAAGCACGAAAATTCCGTTATTACAGTTGACCAATTTTGGTTTAATTCGGAATCAGAATCGGAATCGGAATCACAGCTTTGCTAGAAATACCTGATTTTATTAAAAGAAACTGACGTTGACCGAAAGCAAAAGTTTTTTAAAAACATGAAATCTAAACTCTTCATTCGGAACTTAACATACAAGTTACAATACAAAGATATTTTGTTACACTAAAATTACGAAATGTCCCCCTACATGTCCTACCGTTCTCTTTCTAGGAGTGGTCTCCACCAAATCTTTTTATTTAACTTTCATATTTCATATTTAATATTTTTTCCATACCGCTCTCCGAGCTCTTCTTTTCCTTGAATCTCAAAAAAACGAAAAAAAACCAACGACATCGGTTAGAACTTGGCATGGGAAAAAAATTCCGTTTAATTGACCACTCTCGAAAATTACACGCCATAGAAGGGGGAAAAAGCCGCAAAATCGTTATTTCCATTTTTACTCATACTCTTAAAAAAAAAAAACGGCCAAAACCGCAAACTCTGGTTCATTGAGAATCTTTGCAATATCTGATTCATAAGGCAAAATAAAAAAATAAAAGATCCATTTCACCTGGTTGTCATTTTGCGTTTGGTTCGATATATTTTCCACGAATCCCACTGTAGTCAGTCACAATCCCTTAAGGTGTTTTTTATATGACTTGATCTGATCGTCCTTCAACTTTCAAATGTAACAGGTTCGCCGTGATGTCGAATGATACGCCCTGGCTACATAAAAAGGCAAGATAGAAATCTTGGCATCGCCGCGATTGCAACGTGATTATTTTATCACACTGTGAGGAAATGGCCATTTTTTTTTTCCCTCAATAAGTTGATGATCGAAAAAGATTAATGAGTTCGTAATTCGGGAGAGGTAAAAAAACTACCGCACCTGATTGGAAAAAAAAAATAGTAATCATAATAACAGGTGCCTTGCTTTCGCAGAAAACGTGAGATATGACCTTTTTAATTAACGGATTAATTTTTTTTTTTTCTTATTCCCTTCATAACCGGCTTTTAATTAATTACGTAAGAAAGGGACAGATTAAAAAAATAAGTTTTTAAAATCCGAAAAAAAAAAAAAAAAAAATGAATGATGAGTAAAAGAAGAGAAAAAAAAGGGAAGATCTCGTTCCCATGGCCATGAACTTTGTGTGCATCATTGATTCCGTCAATGAGTGGTGTTTATGGCATTTTGAAGGTTCAAAAACATTTGGAGATGTGCGAGGACAGGCAATTTATCGATGGATGCCAATTATGAGTCAGAAAACGTTCATATTACACTCAGGCGCCTCGGAGAGAAGTAAAAAAAGGAAATGGATTTTCTTGTCTCCTTTTTTTTAATTTTTTTCTCTTCTTTAAATTACCGTACCAGGGGGCTACTTTGTACACTCTTTGACGTTTTTTCCCGAAAACATGTAAAATGTAGCAGAAAATTCATATCTGTTTATACCAACATTAAGAGGCGTTCTTCAGCTCTAATTTGATACCCTGTTATGATATCTATACTTGTTCTAACACGAATAAGAACTCGATTTTCCAAAAGCTGTTGTTCTAACAAAAGTGGGGCTACTTTGTACAATCATGTTTATACCTGAATATCTTTAATAATTGAAAAGGATATGACAGATTGTAGGTTTCTGTAAAGGGAAATTCTCTTAATGAAACGATTGGTACCTTTTTAGATGTTCTATTAATGACTAACGTACCATGGGGCTACTTTTTACACTTTTCCACGGTTTTTTTTCAGAAACAGACGTAAAAAGTAGAAGAAAATTCTTATCTGTTTACACCAACATTAAGATACGTTCTTCGGCTTTCATTTGATACCCTGTTATGATATCTATACTTGTTCTGACAAACAAAAACTCGATTTTCCAAAAGCTGTCGTTCTAACAAAAGTGGAGCTATTTTGATCAGTCATGTTTATACCTGAAATATTTTTAATGATTGAAGAGGATATGACAGATTATTGGTTTCTGTAAACGGAAATTGTCTTAATAAAACTGATTGATACCTTTTTAGATGTTCTATTAATGACTATCGCCACACGGTAAAAAATTTTATGTTAACAACCTGAAAAAGGGCTACACATTCCGCATGTAACATTTTTTATGTTAAAATTTGAATGCAAACATTTTTATGTTGACAAATGTACGGTTATTGATTGATCAACAATCATATTGATGCAGTATAATCTTTTATGTAAAATTTACATAGAAAGTGAATGTAGCCCCTTTTTTTTACTAGTGAATTATGTTACTTTTTACATAAAAATTTTTACCGCGTATTTATTTAAAAAAAATTAGTGAATGTAGTAAAAACCTTGGAAAATTTGTCGATTCGTTAGAAATTTAGCACCCATACGACATCGCCATTGAAATATCTGTACAAAGTAGCCCCATTGATCGTAATTTTGTTTTCTTTTTAATATTTCATTTTTTGCTTGTAATAGTTTAATTTTGAGTGAAATTAGGATGATTGTTTAATGGATTAGGGTCAGGTCGCCTAAATGTAAACACTTTCCGCCATTTCGGACATGGCATTTTCAAATATTTTTTTCTTACAAAAAATTACGTTTTAAAAAGTGGTCCAACGGCCCAATGTGTTCTTCAAGACATGAAGTAAATATGTGATGCAGGTACTACTTTAAAATTTTGCTTAGAGGGTTGATATAATAGCGTTGACATTTCGGTTTGATTTTACCTTTTTTTCATAAAAATGAACCTCATGTAAACGCTCACCAGGCGGCTCTCCGTGAAGAGAAATCAGTTCAAAATTTATCTCTCCAGAATGCTACATCATCCCTCTAATAGTAATACATACCACTTTTAAAAATCAATGCCCACAGAAATAATTTTACATTTTTTTTTTAAATAACAAAAAATCCCGAAAAATTCTTTTATTTACATAACAATCAAATGGACAAAATGGCGTGTTGACATGTCGGACATCTTCTTGATTTTCGATCTTTTGCGGAAATTTAAGAAAAAAACATTAAAATCTTTAATATTACTTGAAATGTAAGTCGGTAACATAAACTTCATTAACATGTAAGTAAATGAGTGGAATTTCAAATTTTTTTAATGTGTCTTTCGTTCAAAATAAATATTCGAAAAAAATCCACAAGACGAGTTTTACCGAGAAAAAAATTCGTATTTTTTTAAATACGTTATAAGAAAAACAGTAAACATTTTTCGGGGGGAAATCAGGCTTTTGAAGGAAGATTATGAAACAAAGAACACATTTCATTACATTTTGGGCCGAAAACGCTTTTTACTTAGGAAAAAATAAGGGGTGTTGACATTTCGGGAGTGTTTACATTTAGGCGACCCGACCCTATATAGGCAAGTGCGAAGAGCAATTTAATTTCAATTTGACGCCGGTGGATGCAGCAGAATGCATCTAAGCATTTTCGATTGCGTGATTTCTTAATTTTTTTTTTCTCTTTAAAAACTTAATATTTTCATAACAAAACAATTTTAGGCAGCTACGCTTGAACATAACACTTGAAAATGATCAGTGATTTTGCATAAGTTTAATTTTTGAAACAATTCTTAGCCGTTTTCAAGTATTTTTAAAAAAATGAAAAGTAGTGTTCAAAGTAGTGTCCAAAGTAGCCCCCTGGAGTAAAAAGTAGCCATCTGTTACAATATTGCTATTTATTTAAAAAAATTAGTGAGCGTAGTAAAAACGTAATCAAAACCTTGGAAACTTTGCCGATTCGTAATGGATTTAGCACCCATGCCATGCGACATCGCCATTGAAGTATCTGTACAAAGTAGCCCCATTAATCTTAATTTTTTTTTTTCTGGCTTTTAATTGTTTAATTTTGAGTGAAATTAGGATGATTGTTTAAGGGACTGTATATACACGGTAAAAAAATTTATGTTAACTTGCTGAAAAAGGGGCTACACATTTTTTATGTTATAAAAAAATAGAATGTAATCGTCCATAAGACATTCTTTTGTTTTTAGTGTTTTGTTCGAGGCTACAGGCAAATTATATTACTTTTAACATAAAATTTTTTATTATACTAACAATAACCTGAAAGACCATTATGAAAGTTAATTTTTTGGAGGGAAAAAACTTGAGGAATAAAACCCGAAAAATCCCGAAAGAAAGTCAAATCGCGAACAAATCATGCATTACGCCATGATAATATTTGACAACGGTTATAAAATATCGAGAAAAAATCATACCTCGAGTGGGACTCGAACCCACGAAGGCCCTGGACACGCCTTGAAGTCCTATACGCGGACAGCGCTCTAACCAACTGAGCTATCGAGGCTTACACTCGAGCATATGAATTCTTCTCGATATGACTTATTAGAAGGGTGGAAGGTTAAGTCGAAGTATACTTTTTGCAGAGAAATTATTTACTCTGATTCCGATTACATTTGCTAAGACCACACCGTTAAATGACAAAGTATGCTAACCCAGGATTAAAAATCGCGGAGCATAAGTCAAAGCTTTTCATCTGGAAACCCCAGAATCACTATTTCGATCCAATTATTAAAGATAATTAAGAGGGGTCAATGGCCGTATTGTATATTATACTAACAATAACCTGAAAGACCATTATGAAAGTTAATTTTTTGGAGGGAAAAAACTTGAGGAATAAAACCCGAAAAATCCCGAAAGAAAGTCAAATCGCGAACAAATCATGCATTACGCCATGATAATATTTGACAACGGTTATAAAATATCGAGAAAAAATCATACCTCGAGTGGGACTCGAGTCCCAACGACAAAGTCAACAAGTCCCAACAACAAGTCGATATGACTTCTAATAAGTCATATCGAGAAGAATTCATATGCTCGAGTGTAAACCTCGATAGCTCAGTTGGTTAGAGCGCTGTCCGCGTATAGGACTTCAAGGCGTGTCCAGGGCCTTCGTGGGTTCGAGTCCCACTCGAGGTATGATTTTTTCTCGATATTTTATAACCGTTGTCAAATATTATCATGGCGTAATGCATGATTTGTTCGCGATTTGACTTTCTTTCGGGATTTTCGGTTTTATTCCTCAATTTTTTCCCTCCAAAAAATTAACTTTCATAATGGTCTTTCAGGTTATTGTTAGTATAATATACAATACGGCCATTGACCCCTCTTAATTATCTTTAATAAAATTTTTTACCGTGTAGGGCAAATGCGAAAAGCAATTTAATTTCAATTTGACCGATAGATGCGGCTGAATGAATCTTAGCATTTTAGGTAGCATGATTTCTTAATTTTTTTCTCAATAAAAACTTAATATTTTTATACTAGGCTTGAACATACCACTCGAAAATGATCAATGATTTAGCATAAATTTAATTTTTGAAACGATCCTTAGCCGTTTTCAAGTATTTTTAAAAATAAAAAGTGTCGAAAAGTAGCCCCCTGGAGTACAAAGTAGCCCCTTGGTACGGTATTCTTCTTTTTATTCCCGAGATCGGATTTCACGCTTGTTTACCGTTTCTTTTTTTTTGCCAAATGATAAAATCGCTTCATTAGGCGCGTGCGGATTTCAGTGCGATACAAAACAACAACAATTTAAAAAAAAAACACTTTCCCATGATATTTTAAAACTTCCTGACAGTGACCTTAACCGCCCATATCGTTCCTGATGATAAAAAGTACAAGATGATTCCATCCGTCCATCTACGTTCTCCCATTTTGCAGAACAGAAAGAGAAAAAAAAAGTCATTTTTTTTTATCGATCTGTTTCCGGTTTCGCCGGAAACGGTAAAGAAATCCATTTGACTCGATTAGACTTAATGTTCGAATGGAAAAAAAACATCCGATTTTTTCGTTCTAATGTTAATTCTGAACGACATCTGAGTAGGACACTTGGTCTTTGGACTCGTCGTACAAGAAACGGGCCCCCCTTTTAATTTCCCATTAAACATTTTGATATAACAACCTGTCGCACCTCCTATGAATCAATTGATGAAGAATTATTGAAGGTATAAAATTTATTCGCATTATGTCTCATCCGAAGTAAAGGAGGTTAGATCGTAGGATATTATAGGCCAATTATAAAACTACCGTTTTTTTTTTTTTTTTTTTTTAGAGAGAAATAATCGGACCTAATATGCAAACACTCGGGAAGAATTTTTTCCCACGATTAATAGCTATTGTCTAATCTGATCGAATGATTTAAAATTTTTGCTGACCATTGAAGGAGGAAAAGAAAAAAGAAAACCGGAAAAAATGCAAAAGTCGCAATCGTAGCAGAACGGATGTTGTCGAGAATTGTTCTTACTAGATTAAAAAAGAATGGGAAATCCTCAATTGAAAGCCTGTGATATTTGAGACGATCGGAAATACAATGAATAAGGATTTTCCAAATTAGTGGCGCCTCAATTAATTTTTTTTTTTTTTTTTTTTTTTTGCTAATTGTGCTGTGCTGCGATTTGACGGCATCATGTCTTCTGCACATGTTTTCTTTTTTTTTTTGTTCTTTGGTATCGCGGATGACACCTGTTCATGCTCACGCTATGGATAGTAGCCAAAGGAAACGAATTTCCATGTCAGATCAGGGTGCACACATGTGGTGCCGGCTTTTACTTTTTTTTTTTTTTTTTTTACATATTTGATGCATGCAAAAAGTTCATGGAAAATTGGATGAGGCCAAAAGTTTCGAGATTAATGGAGGATTTGGAGTAGGCTAAACACCAAAAAGCAATTAAGTAGCCAGCCCCTGTAGCCAGACTCAAATTTTAGGAGGGGCACTCGACCGTCAAGGGGGGAGCACAAGTTTTTTGTTGAAAATTTTTTTTTTTTTTTTTTTTTTTTTAAGATAAAAGTAAATATACCTGGATTTGGACTTTGTGACTAATATGATATTTACTTTTAATTAATTCGACAAAAGATAATCTTAAAATTTTTATATCCCTACTTTGCAATACTCAATTTTTTTTCTTTTTCTTGAAAAATGGTCGGGGGGGGGGGGCACTTTCGGATGCCCGGGGGGTCACTGCCCCTGTTTACCCCCCATTGGCTACAGGACTACTATGGGCTACAGGACTGAATTAAGAGTGCCAGACATAAAGTTTAAAAATAATTCCCAATGGCACTTATTCATATGAAAATACTGAGTTGTCAATCATTTTGGCGGTAAAAGATGGAATTTCGAATATGATTTTTCGGTCTATACGACAGCAAGATCTGAAGTTTTAGGAAAAATTTTTACTTTTGTTAAATTAAGTCATTTGCATTTAAGCTTAGTTACTGACCGACATGTAAAAAGTATATTTCAATTTGACCAAGATATTTACAAGGTGTTAAAAATTGAGCTTTTTAGTTGCCCGGGGGGAGAAACTCCCTCTACTTGCATAATTTTATCGATTTCCACTGTGTTTAGAAGCAAATTATTTTTAACGGTTTGGAATGCAGGAGCAGAGCTCTTGATCTATATCGAAAGGGGGTTTTTAAGGATAAACCCCATTCTTTTTTTTTTTTTTTGCGCAACACCCTGTAGTTTGGAAACAGTCCATCTTATATTTGGAGCAAATTATCAAAATTCTGCATGATGCAAAAAGTTTATATTTTTGCAAAAAAAAAAAAAAAAAAAAAAAAAAAAAAAATTCCGTTAAAAAAGTTTAAGATTTTTATGCCAGATCTATGCACTTTTTATGTATGATAAATTTTTTGTACAATTTATACAAAATTTTTATGTATGATTTATGCATCTTTTTTTCGTATGGGAAACCTCTTCGGTGAATATTGCAAATTTCTACATCAACTACTTTTTCTTACAAATTGGGTCTACTAAAAAACAAAAAAAAAAAAAAAAAAAAAAAAGGTTGGAGTCATTAGAATTGAAATTAGTTTTGATTTACACCTGGACTCCATAACGTAATTAATTACAGGACCGGATGTACCGATTCCCTACCATTTTTCCTTAAAAAAAAAAATAAATTCCTAATCCATTTTTTCTAAAAATTTTAATTTCTAAAATTTTTTTCCTAACCATTTTTTCCTAATTTTCCATTTTCCCAAAATTTTTTGATTCCTAAAATAAAACTTCCTAAAATCCCTTTAGAGATTTATAAAATGAAGAAAAATATTTATTTTAGAAAACTTTATTTTAGGAATTAAAAAAATTTGAAAATTAGGAAAAAATTTTAGGAACCAAAATTTTTAGGAAAAACGGATTAGGAATTTATTGTTTTAGGAAAAACGGTTTAGGAAAAATGGTCGGGAACGGATGTACTGTACCTGCTGTGTCATTTTTAATTTTCTTGGTCTGCTGCCAAATTTTCCCCCAAAGTTTTTATTATTTTTTTCTCCTGCTGCTGCTGGAAAATATTAAAACTAACAAAAAGAACTGGTAGCAGAAAAAAAAATTGGATTAATTCGGTTTTCCAAGTAATGTATTTTTCTAAATCCCCAGAAAAAAAAATGCGCAACTGAGACAAGGTATTAAATGAGCTGTAAAGTATTAATAAAGTTTTTCTGAGATTAGTCGATTACTATAGAAAATCGAAATCGGAACCGCAGCTCTCTCTGGCTTCCTGCATGGAGCATTGCAAAAAGTTCGATGACATTTGAATACAAACATATAAATGTAAATACTGTATGTAAGTAAATAAATAAACAAACGAAAAGTTATCTGTAAATGTTGATATCTGTATGACATTGTTGCTGCGGGTTGCAAACAAAAAAAAAAAAAAGTCACCCTTTTTTTTCCCTATAAAACCGGCTAAAGGACCAAAGTTTATATAAAACGAAACATTCCTGTAAATTTTTAAAAATAAATAAGAACAATTACGTAAATGCTTGCAGCCAGTCGTATCTAACTCTGAATTGGTCGAAATAAATTGTTTCACTTTTACCAATGATGATCGATGACCATTACTGAATAAATATATACCTCCTTTCATGGGGGAAAAAATCCTAGAAAACCATTTTCTGATAAAAATTTTGTCACTTGAAACTTTAAAAATGTCTTCTAGCCATCCCATGGCAACAAATAGCCTTTCGCCATTTAAACCTAAGTAAATTTTTTGCTCTGGCTGATGAGATAACGTGCTCTTGTCCACCCCCCACTTCTGACAAATAAACAGAAACACCCAAGGAAAGTTTTAACGTACTAAACCAAATTTCTCGGTTGTTCGTGCAAATAGTCAGATGTAAATGTTCTTTTCAAAAAGGAAAAGACAAAAAAAAATTTCTCTAAAATTCCATTTTTCATTATAACAACACAATCTGACTCACCTTACAGGATTTCCTAAAATCGGCTCATTTCTTATCCATTTATTATCTTCAAAATCCTAAAAATAAAAACAGAAGAGAATATTAGTCACTGGTAAATTTTGCACTTTAAAATATTAATTTCAACCTGAATTAATTCAATCTCAATAAGTCTATCAAACACACTAAAAAATTTTTGGCTTTTAAAAAAAAAAATTAACAACATCCTGAAAAAGTACGCAGTAGAACTTTATAATGTAAATTTTACTTTTTTTTTCAAAAAAAAAATTTATGTGTGAAAAGATGCCAAAATTTCGAAAAAAAAGAAAAATACACAAAAATCACGTGTAAATGCCCTTGACGTATAAACATCAACAATCACATTTTAGAGGAAAAAGAATTGCAGATCAACAAACATCGATTCGATTTTAATAAATAATATTTTTTTTCCTTTTTTTTTTTTTTTTTAAATAAGCTAGCCGGCTTTTTTTTTTTTTTTTAAATCTTACCTGTTATAAGTATATCGGGTTCGAAAAATAAAAAAACACGATTAATTTGATGCACACAGCACAACAATATATCGAAACACGTGCACAGGAAGACACTCAATAACTGAACTAAACACAGGGCTGTAGCCTACTGAAGTTTCAAACTGTTATGAACATTGTATATCGCACATCGCTCAAAGTAAAAACGTGATATTTCCATTTCTAATTTTTTTTTTAAAAAGGAACGTGGAACCTTGAATGAAAAAAAAAAAAAGATTTACTCTTCAGAAACATTCACTATCGTGATTTCCCTTAATATATCGTTTTTCGCTTCTGATTATTTATTTATATTTTTAAATTCGAAGGTTAGGTTTTTCATTGATGAGAAAGCAGAAAAAGTTTTTTTTTTTTTTTTCGGCGCCTATGCGGCGACTGTATGAATTTTATTTAGCCGAGATTGAAAATCCTAAAAAGGAAAGGTGATATTTAAAAATGGCTTTCATTGGTTCGCCATTTTCCGGTCAGATAGATTTTTTGAGGCTTTATCTTAGAATTGTTTTAGACTACTCAAAAGAAGATTTCCAACAAAAAATGTGTAATAAAATTGAGTTATTAAAAATTTAAACTTCGTTATAAAACGTTATAACAAAAACTATTTTTAGTTTTTTTCTTAGTTTTTTTATTTTCTTTTAACGCTTCCCGATTTTTTCTATTTCTGTTTTTCTTTATTTTTGAACCTTTGTCAAATTAAAAATCCTGCAAGAAATAAACTGAAAATTCGGAAAAATATGAATATGATAAGTCAAAATAATTGGCAACTTAAGAACCATTTTTCCGCTTTGTAAAATCAGTTGAAAAGTGGTTAGTGCACAGTAAAAAATTTTATGTTAACTTGCTAAAAAAGGGCTACACATTTTTTATGTTAAAAAAAATAGAATGTTATTGTCAATAAAACATTCTTTCGTTTTTAGTGTTTTGTTCGAGGCTACAGGCAAATTATGTTACTTTTTAAATAAAATTTTTTACCGTGTGGATAAAGGCGGTAGGCGGCTGGTAAGTCGACCGCAAGGCTCGGTTCTATTCCAAAAAATTGTAATTTTTTTCCCTTTTTTTTCTCATGAAAAATGTTTTAAAAAAAGCCTATAAAGTCCCCATATGCTAAATATAGTGCGATTCAAGCATAAAATCCATATATTGCTCAGTTAAAAATTTTAATTATAACAGTTTACAAATACACAGTAAAAAATATTATGTAGATATGTTCTAAGAGGTCCACATAATTTTTTATTTTGTTTCTCCCATAAGGCAAACATAGAACAAAAACAACATAAAAATTATGTGGACCTGCTTATGTTGATTTTGACATAAAATTTTTTACTGTGTAGTTGTAAAATTTTATAACGGCAACTTTTTTCTTGGGTTCCCTGATTTTTTTCAGATTTTTTGGACTTCTTTTACCCGTGTCGGACCTAAAAATTTCAAAACTCCCATAAAGACCGAAAAATCCAAAATTTTATTTTTATGTATAAATGATTGTTTTATATTCGCATTTTTATGCAGATCACAAAAACATATTATAAGTTATAAATCTCATACGGTTTTGGTGAAAGAGACCAAAATAAATAAAAAAAATTATCAAAATATGCTATGGCCACAATTTTTTGCGAAATCCTTCATATTTTTCTCCTCTAGCACAGTAATCGTTTATCATAAATAAATTCTAACTTCATTTTCGAAATATGCATAGACTAAGAAAAGGAAACAACCATTTTTACATAAAAGTAAAATTTTTGATTTTTCGGTCTTTACGGGGTTTTTCGAAATTTTTAGGTCCCCCGGGGGACATGGCTGAACGACTTCCAAAAAGTCTTAAAAAAATTTCGGCAATCTTCTTGCGGGTGCCATAAAAGAATTAGAAAGTGCTTTCACCGAAATTCAAAAATTCGTAACATAAGGGCCACTCCAATGTACCGGGGACTTGAATCTGGGAACTCTTATGTTTAACTTACAGAGAAGCGATGTACCATCGTGGGTTAACCGTCAATCCTAAACTTTTTTCAATATTTTTTCAGCAATGCTATGGAATGAACCATTAAACGTAATTGAAGAAAATTTTTTTTTTGTTTTTGTAAAAACGCTCGGGGGGTCGACCCAAGGGGCTAATCATTAAATATTTTCCACAGCGTTGCCACACACATTTATCCCCAGGTTTGAGAACTGAAGATGGATCACGGTAAAAAATTTTATGTTAACTTGCTAAAAAAGGGCTACAGATTGTTTATGTTAAAAAAATTGAATGTTAATGTCCATAAGACAATCTTTTGTTAAGACAAGTTAAAACAAGTCTAAACATGTTAAAACAATTTGATACGTGTTAAAACAAGTTTAAAGTATACACGGTAAAAAATTTTATGTTAACCTGCAATTAAAGGGCTACACATTTTTAATGAAAAAAAAAAATGCACTGTTATTGTCCGCAAGACATTCTTTTGCTTTTAGTGTTTTGTTCGAGACTATAGGCAAATTATGTTACTTTTAACATAAAATTTGATAAAGGATGGAATAGTGGTAAATAAAACACTATAAAAGTACTGATACTTCAAGGTGCTCTTATATTGATCGGTTAAGCGGATCGCGACTGAATGCCCCTGATCCTCGAGTCAACGACTCGCCTAAGACGAATATCGCTGACGCGAACATCAGGCTGGCGATTGAACCCGATCCTGATCGATTTTTATATACTGATATTTTCATACCATATCAAATCTCCCCCCCAAAAATCGATCAAGATCGGTTTTGCACTTCTTTTGGAATAATATAATCAGATAATAATCTTAACTACATTTTGAAACAGTAATACTAATGTCTTTGCGTTTCTTTATGATTCTGTATTTGCTGACGTCGACGAAATTTGATTAATGTTTTTTTTTTTTTTTTTTTTTTTTTTTTTTTTTTTTTTGGAGGATGAGCTGTACTTTTAGCATGTAGAAAATTTTGCCTCAGTTTTAGCTATAAAAGTCTCTGTTCGAGACATGCCCTCTGCATATTTATAACTATCACTTTGCAAAATTTTCAATATTAACATTACATTTTTTTTTTGAATACCTATGATTTATTGCGTGTACGGATTTTTTGCTTATTCGGCGATTATGAATAAATGCTATGCTTATTTTTGTCTTTTCCCGATGTCCATATTGACTCATTTCTAACCTACTTTTTTTTTTTTTTTTTTTTTTTTTTTTTTTTTTTTTTTTCGCACTAATCACTTATTTGTTGCATTTTCATTTTTCCCATTTATTAATACTTTTTCTTTTTGAATTTATTTCGAACTTATCACTGATTTTTTTTTTTTTTTTTTTTTTTTTTTTTTGCTTTTTCACTTTAAACTTATTTGAAACTTTTTCACTGGATTCACAAGGTTAACTTTTATACTGTGGTCAGTTGATGCATTTGCCGCTGCTTTTTTCTACCTACGATCTCTGTTTTGGGTGCCCATGCTGCAAGCTCGTTCTTTAAGTCTTCTTCGATGTCATCCTTTAATGCTTGAAGTTCGCTACCGACGTCCATACACCACAAGTCGATCTTTATTCCTTCCAGTGCGTCTAAACATCCCCTTTTCATTTTTTCTCCCATCGTGTTTCGTTCCCGTCGACAAGCTTTAAGTCCCTTCCTCATATCTTTAAATCTTGCAAGAATGAAAGCTCTGTCTCCATCATCGAGAGTGTCTTCTGCACTTTCGTCCGCCCTTTCGAATATATCATCATCCTCGATTTCTTCTGTACTTTCGTCGCAACTTTCCATGATAGTGTTGTCCTGATAGCTTAAAACCCGTGTTTTGTCCGGTATTTGCTTGCAGTTGATTTCCTTTTCCGTATTTTCCTTAGCTCCTGAGCTTTATGGTTTTCTTCTTTTATTTCCTGGCGTATGCATTCACCACGTCGAGTTTTTTGGAACCGTAATTGCTCAACTAAGTCGTCGTAGCTGACAACGTTGATGTAGTTTTTATTTCCCATCTCAGTAATATTTGCCGTTTTCATTTGAGTTTCGGAATTTTGGCTCGTAGTCTCAGATTTCGTTTCCGTAACGACCTCTTTACTCTGCTTTGTGGAATTTTTTCGGTCCTCGTTGACTTTTTTATTTTCAACTTGAACCTCCTTGGTTTGATCGGATCCTGACATTTGCTTCGGTAATTTGTTCTCTGTAGATTTTTTGATTTTGGTTGTATTCGTAGATACGTCCTTCGTTGATTTTTGCTTTGGCTGATTTGTGGATATCATTTCGCTCTGAGCAGAATGATGGCAATGAGTCATATTTGCGCTGTTTGGAGTTGGGGTTCTTGAAAAAAACTGTTGATTTTGTTGATTACGCCGAATCGTTTTATTGCTTTTGTGAACCATGTCCGTTACATATTGAAAACATTGAAAAACCTGATTCATTGTCATATCAATCATATATTTTAATTCGTTTAACTGATTTTCGGTATTTTTTTGCCATTTTTCCAAATTTAATTTATCTTGCCTGTAGTGTGTACTCCTTATTTGTTCCTCTTGTCTGAATGCTTCGATTTGGTTGACTATTGTCGCGAATGCCTGCGTGATTTCTGCCATGGTCGTCAACTTGTAGTCTGCCGAAAACTTTTTTTTTTTTGTATTTTAATTTTTAACTTGAAGTATCCTGTGATATCCGTGAGCCATATCGAGTATTCGTGCCGTTAAAATCCGTCGTTATTCTCGATTTTCCGACCGCTACATTTTTCGATAACTAATAACCGATTTTTTCGCGCGCGGGTTGGTTTCGCTTCGCTATCACCACTGATAAAGGATGGAATAGTGGTAAATAAAACACTATAAAAGTACTGATACTTCAAGGTGCTCTTATATTGATCGGTTAAGCGGATCGCGACTGAATGCCCCTGATCCTCGAGTCAACGACTCGCCTAAGACGAATATCGCTGACGCGAACATCAGGCTGGCGATTGAACCCGATCCTGATCGATTTTTATATACTGATATTTTCATACCATATCAAATTTTTTACCGTGTAAGAACTACAAAATATACTGGATTCCGGGGGTTTCTATCAATTTCGTATCACGGTGAAAACTTTTATGTTAAAAGTAACATAATTTGCCTGTAGCTTCGAACAAAACACTAAAAGCAAAAGAATGTCTTACGGACAATAACAGTGCATTTATTTTACATAAACAAAGTGTTGGCCTTTTTTTGCAGGTTAACATAAAATTTTTTACCGTGATACTTTAAAATTGTTTCAACATGTTTAGACCTTTTTTTAAAATGTTTAGACTTGTTTTAACTTGTCTTAACAAAAGAATATCTTATGGACATTAACATTCAATTTTTTTAACATAAACAATGTGTAGCCCTTTTTTAGAAAGTTAACATAAAATTTTTTGCCGTGCATAAAAAATTTTATGTAAAAGTAACATAAAAAATATGTGGCCCTTTTTATTTAACATAAGTTGTGTTAAATCTTCAATTTTTCCGAACGTTTCGAATTTCTGTTCCACGTTTTTATGTTAAATAAAAGGGGCTACATCTTTTTTATGTTACGTTTACATAAATTGTTTTACCTTGTAGTATAATTATGTATAGTTATACTGTAACTATTTTATAGTTATTACTGCGTTGCTGCAAAAATGCAGATTTTTGCAGGCGGGAGCTGTTGCATTTTAAAATCGAAACAATTTTTTTTTTAAATCTACATCTCATTGAATTTTAAATTATTTCCTAATGTCTGCCGAACATGGAGTTATCATTTTTCGGGATTAAACCGTAACGTCTAAACTATCATAAATCCATGATTTGTTGATGTTAAGGGTATGTCATCAGCAAAGCGGAGTAATACGGGTTTTGGGTTCAATCAATTTACAGTAGGTGAAAGTTACCGATCACAACACTTGGCACAGTCTCTCGTTTGTTATTCAATTGTTTTTGTATAACGGCTTTTATGTCATTTGCTCCGCGTTAAATCAGATATTGACAGCTTTTTAAAATTAAATCAATTATTCTATTCGCATATTTAGCATTAATACTTACAAAAAAAAAAAACCATAATTATTTACCACGAAAAAAAAATGTTTTAATTGATTGGCCCGAAATTATTTTTAAAAAATCCGTATAATTTTTTTTTTTCTCAGTTTATAACTATAATTTATAATTCCATCACTTTTCTTCAGAAGTATATTTAGCCCCCTTAAAAAAAAAAGACAATCGACTTATTATTAGGTATATTATTAGGATATGGTTATGTCAATGATAAAGTAAAAACCGAAGCTATTATGAAAGCGTTTAGTGGATTTCAAATATAGGTATGTATAGGATATGTATTAAGATGGCACGCGGGTTATTTTTCCCAGCAAAAGTAGCTTCAAGTGCCTTTTAAGACGGTAAACGGTAGCTAACTTATTTTTTCACCCTCTTGGGAAAAGGTTTTATTTATTTATTTACTTTTATTATTATTTTTTTATAAAGTCAGTCTATAGTCTATCAGAATGAGATGCACCTTTTTTTTTTTTTTTTTTTTTTTTTGATTCATTCTTATACGCATCCGCATTCTCATTCTGTTTATGAATGAGTTTATTGAGTAGGGTGGTCGATTTAAAGAAATATAAAAAATCGAATATTTAAAATAATCATTACCAGGCGAGTTTTTTTTTCTTTACTCGTTCAATCCATTTAGATAAAAAAAAATCGCGAATAAAAAACTCGGCGAATTCGTTTTCAATTTATAAAAAATATAAATAATAATTTCATTATAAATTAATATATATATATATTTTTTTTTTTTTTCATAAGTAGTTTTGCAAATCAGTCCATAATCCTCTCGCTTTCAGCATCCGAATTTTTTTTTTTTTTTTTTTTTTAATACCTTAAGTGGTTTAAGTTTCATAATATTTTTAAAAGTAGTTTTTATCGATTTTTTTTAATAGCTAAAGGCCATTAGAGTGTTCCCCTTTTGATTAGAAATATCGGCCAAAGGACTGAATTCACAAGGAAGTGTAAAAAGTTATTGTATCTTTTATTTTTGCAATAAACGGAAACGTCGTATTTTAAAAACTTTCCTTGAGTTCCATGATCACCAAATTGATTATTTGGCCTGATATGGACTGCAAATATGAATGATGATTCATAGGTAAAGTTCAAAATGTCGTGGGTTGGGGATTTGTTTTTTGACGGATTACATAAAATTCGGTTTCGGGTTCAGTCGACTTGAACTTGATTCTGTTGAGCGAAGGGAATGTTTCGGGAAAAATTGACAAATTATTTCCCACCATTTTTCCTAATCTATTTTTCCTAAAAAAAAAAAAAAAAAAAAAAAAAAAATAAAATAAAATAAAAAAAAATAAATTCCTATTCCATTTTTCCGAAAACTTTTGGTTCCTAAAATTATTTTCCTGACTAAGTTTATTTGTGTACCTCTACATGAAAAGGGCCCACTTGGCATTTGGTGCTTAGAAATTTTTATTTGTAAACAAAGGGTTTTCTTATAAGTTAAATTTCCACAGCCTTCCATGTTACCATCTCCCAGGTGGGCCCTTTTCATGTGGAGGTACACATTTTTTTTTTTTAAATTTTTAATTTTCCTAAAATTTTTTGATTCCTAAAATGAAATTTTTTAAAATCCCTAAAAGTAAATTTCCTAAAATCTCTTTAAGGATTTAAAAAATTAGCAAAAATATTCATTTTAGTAAATTTTATTTAGGAATCAAAAAATTTTAGGTTATGAAATATAGTTATGAAAAAAATTTTAGGATCCAAAATTTAAAAAAAATGGATTAGGAATTTATTTATTTATTTTTTTCTCGGAAAAACGGATTAGGAAAAATGGTAGGGAGCGTGAAAATACGTGAACTCATCTTGAATGCAGTAAGAGTTCTAAACATTCCGGTGGCTACAGACGTAGGGTGAGAGGGGTGTCTGCAACAGTCTCCTGAACTCTTTAAAAAAGAAAAGAAAATATGGTCTTTTGGCCCATAAAAAAATGGAAAAACTGCTACAGCTAAAATTGAAGTCAAATGTCGAGCTATATCGGGCTATGTTCTTTCAGTCAACAGTGCACTGATGCAGGTGTTACATCATGTTGGAAAAAAGATGCAAATTTTGAAACAAATAAAATTATTGATCCGAAGCTGGTGCCGGCTCAAGCACCAATTCCAGCCCTGGCCAGATAGAAATTCATGTCGACTCTGACGCTGATGAAGGCGCTGAATAATTTATTTTGTTTTTAAATTTGGCGCCATCGTCGGTGTCGGCGTCCGTTTTGAGACGACGGGCCGATGCCGATTCCAGTTATATTGGAAAAAAATAATAAATAAATAAATAAAAACCATCTTCATACTTCAAAATATTCAGGAAATTCAGAAAATTCTCACGATTCGGATTAAGATGCCCCTTGTCCTTATTTTCCGAACTTTTGAATTTGAAAACGCGTACCCTCCAGAGTCCAGATCGATGCTCTTTTATGCATATATAGCCCGTGAATTTTTAAAAAAAAATTTTACTCCCCGGGAAAGCATGCCCCATTGAGCTTAAAGTTCGGATAGTTCCCACAAGAACAAAAAAATCGATCATTTTTTTTCCCTGAAAAAAAACGGTAACTTCTTATCTGAAATTTTGAGTAAATCACGAATCTGAAGTCCTTCAAGGGTCATATATGAGTAAGAGAGCACCGATATTACAAATGATCCAAATTCCAAATGGTACAAAAATTTTGGAACATTTTGGACGATTAGCGAAGGTCCCGTGCAGGGTACGAATTTCCAATTTCGAAAGTTCGCCAAATAAGGGGTACCTTAATTTAGATACTATTCTTAACTTTTTTTTTTTGTCAGCACCTGTTTTTGGCTTTGTTTTCCTTTTAAGAACAAGTATTTTTGAAAGTGAAAAGAAAAAAAATGTAAATAAATTGGCAAGGCTGTTGCTAATACTGGTGCCGGCACTGACTCTGGTGTCTGCCCCGCGACCAGCGCCATCCATTTCCTTTTTTCGGCGTAGATGCCGGCATCAACTCCAAAGAATTTTTTACCGGCTTCGCGGAACCTTGGCGACATTCATGAAAAAGAGTTAAAAAGGTTCCGAATGCCATTTCCCAGGTTGGAAGTTCTCAGGTATAGGTGATGTATAGTACCTACATATGTACGTCCAGTCCATTAAAATATCTTTAAAATTCGCATTCCTTCAAAAAAAAAAACGTTTTTTTTTTCTTTTTTCCTCTTATTACAATTTACTGATCTCTCATCATTTTTTTTAATATCTGTGTCAGTTGATCACCTTTCGCAACAAAAAAGCAACTATCGTATTTATTATGTTTTTTTGCTGACTTTTGGTATTTTTTTTTGCTGAAGATCCTTTGATTCTGCATTTAATTTCGTTTTTTTATAAAAATTCTTTAGATTTTTTCTGAAATATTATCTTGGAAAAAAAAACTTGCTCTCAAAATGTTTTTAAAAGACTAAACATCCCTGGCCAAAGAGCAAAAAAATTGTTAAAAGAATAATACCTTGCTCTGGGGCTGTGTCCACATATTATGTAAGTATAACTTTGGCAATTTCAGAACCCCCCATATATAGTAATATTTTTGAAAACCCCATCCTCCCTTTATTACGTAAGATTTTAGTTCCAAACCCCCTCTCAAAATCGATTATTTTTCGTTTACGTAAGATTTAACCGGCCCCCTCCCTTTCCTTTGTAAGCAGTAGTACGATTTTCTCAGGCCCCCTCCCCAACCCTTCCTTCATTTGCTTACCTAATATATGGATGACCCCCCTCATTGGGAAACAATGCCGGTAACATATATGATGATGTGATGCAAAGTAATGCAAGTGTGGTAAACAATGCAAATGCAGTGGTAATGCAAAGTAATGCACTTAATGCAGTGGTAATGCAAATTAATGCACTTAATGCAGTGGTAATGCAAAGTTATGCACTTAATGCGGTGGTAATGCACTCAATGCAGTGGTAATTCAAAGTAATGCCGTGGTAATGCAAAGTAATGCACTTAATGCAGTGATAATGCAGTGGTAATGCAGTAGAGATGCAAAGTAATGCACTTAATGCAGTGGTAATGCAAGTGTGGCAAACAATGCAAATGCGATGGTAATGCAAAGTAATGCACTTAATGCTGTGACACTGCCTTTTATGAGGTGGTAATAAAAAGCAAGGCTATCTGTAATGCAGTGGCAATGCAACGTGCATTGGTAATGTAAAATGCATGTAATGCTAGGGTAATGTAATGTAATGCAAATATACACCACAATGCTCATTTTATTGAAGGGTTACTCAGGTGAACTATGCCTTAATTTTCACAAATAATAATTTCAGCCCTCCAGAAAGAAATCGATGTCGATCTGACAAAATTTTAGTAAAAGTTCTGGCATTAAAACTTTTATTGGCAAAAGTTGTGCTGATTTGTCAAAAATTTTGGCAAGCAAAACTTAAAGACGTCAAAGAACGTAAATTATGAAAAAAAAAAAAAAAAAAAAAAAAACAACAACATTGCAATGTTTATAACGATTTGCCAAAATTTTCATTCATGTCTTTATCGCTTTTATCTGCATCTCGGGATTTCCCTTCCCGCCTCAAAAAGATAGAAAATAAATATTTGTTGTTGTTTACTTACTCGATCAATTTATTAATCGTCCCTGTCTAGGATTTTCGTCCGAATTTCGACGCCCGGAGTCCTTCGTGTAAACAAAAAAAAAAAAAAAAAAATTCAACCTTTAAAAATTTTTAAATTTCTCTCCTTCCGCCTTGCGTGTTCGATTGTTCCTATGCGTAAAAATGACATCACAAGTACACTTTTTATCAGATCTAAATAATCGACCTAAAAAAATGCATTAACCGCCGACAATTGATTTAAAAGATTGTTAATACGAACCTGTTAATGCCAGAAAGGAAAAGCCATTAATAAAGCAGTTAAAAAAATGTCACTGCAATTTTTTTTTTTTTTCATTCAATAAATCGATCAATCAAAATTTTTCAAGAACGATTTTGCAATAAAGCTCGATTGCGCAATCAAACATTTTTCACAGCAGCAAAAAAAAGAAGGAAAGCATTGAGCATTTACAAATTAATTTTTTTTCAATGGTTTTTTTCCTATTTTAAATATTTCGAATTTAACGTTAAGCGATGACGTCAGCTTCAGTGGACAATGAAGCTCTCAAAAAATGTGTACGTCATAATGAAAAAATGTTAAGTGACGCAAGAAATGCCGTGGTAATGTTAGTGATGCAAAAAGAGCAAATGCAATTGTAAAAATCGAATAATGCATATAATGCAGCGAGATTGCAACTAATGTTGTGGTACCCTGAACGTAATGGAAAAGTAATGCAGTCTGTAATGTAGTGGCAATGGTAATGTAAAATGCATGTAATGCCGACTATAATGCAGGTAGATTGCTCCAAATGAAGTGAAACTAAGGAATGCAAGTGCATTAGTAATGCAAGTAATGCCAACCGTATGTTCGAAATTCTAGAAACTTTTGAAAACAAAACATAAAACAAAAGATTGTATGTAAAAAGTCGTCTTGTTGTAAAACCGAAAATAAACGACTACGTTCTTTAAGTTGATCCGCAAATAGTGACTTTTCTCTTTTTTAAGTCTTTAAGTATTCATTTAAGTCAAATAATACACCTTATTTTCAACAAATGGTCCTTCGAGTCATCAAGTAAGTCTTTAAGTCGTAAACGATAATTGGAAAATGCTGAGAAGAAGTGAGCGGACCACCAAGGGAGTTCCGCCCGCAAGATATGGATATGAGGACATTACCATTCCTCGCATAAGGGATATGGACAAAAGCAAACAAGACCCGCCGTTAATATCTGAGGGGACAAGTAAGCAAGATTTATTGGATTGGGATCCCTCCAATGAAAAGGACAATACGCCCGCCATGTTGTTAGCCCAACCGACCGCCATGTTGTTATCCGATCCGCCCGCCATGTTGTTTCAACAAGTAAACGCTGATACCACGACAAACGACTTTCCAAATGTAAACAATGGAATTAACTTTGAAATCAAAACAAACAAATTAATCAACACAAAACTGATTGATTTCAATGACGGATGCGATTATAATAGTAATGCCAGCAAGACTACGAGCAACAGATCTAGATTAAAAGAGTTACAGTTTGAAAAACTAAAAAACGAAAAAATGTTACGGGACAGAGAATTTCAAGTGAAACTAGAACAAATCCAATTTGAAAAGGAGATTTTACAGAAAAAGTTTGAATTAGAGTTGCAAAGTGAAAATGGTTATATAGAAGAAGAAGACGAATGGGTAAAGTCTTTTGATAAAACGAGCGAAGAGGATACAATTTATATAACACAAAAACCAAGTATGTTGAAGAAAGATGAGGTTAACCAATGGATGGAAGACGGCGCGAGAGCACTTCAGCAGCCGGAAGATAATTTTACAAAGTTGGCCGAGTTATTATGTAAAGGTTTCAAAGAATTAGCAAAGCCAACTATTAAATCGCCGTTGGGAAAGGAGTTGCCACAGTTCGACGGAAAATGTGATGAATGGCCGTTATTTTTTCTTGCCTATCAAAGGATGGTTAAAATCTACAAATACCAAGAAGAGGAAAAATTAATTTTGTTGCAAAAAAGTGTGAAAGGTGCCGCTTTAGAAACCATAAAGCCGCTGTTGCTTTCGGAAAAAAATGTGGACACAATTTTATCGACGTTAAGAGAAAGGTTCGGCAGACCGGAATTTATCATGGACAGTCTTTTAGAGAAATCAAAGAAATTGCCAGCAGTGAACGAGAACGATTTGAATGGTTTGCAAAAATTTTCAACAACCGTGCAAAATATGGCCGTAACCGCGGAAACTCTAAATATTGAAGTTTACAATGCTAATCCTTATTTAGTAAAAGAACTGGTATCCAAATTGTCATACCACCTACGCTATGAGTGGGCAAAATTTCTTAGAAATGCAGCAATAACGGTTCCAACAATTAAAAACTTAGCAAATTGGATAAAACAAGAAGCAGAAACGCTCAGCATTTTTTTTTCAAAGCGAAAATATGGGATCAGGAGCAGAAAAAGTAATTAAATGCGTGTATTGCAAAGGTGACCATAACATTTCGCAATGCAAACAATTTAAGGAGCTCGACGTCAATCGACGATGGTCATGGGTATCGGAGAAAAAGTTTTGCTTTGCGTGCCTTCGAGGAACACCGTAACCTAATGTAATGAAAAAATGTTAAGTAAGGCAAGAAATGCATTGGTAATGCTTGTGATGCAGTGCTAATGCTGGTGATGCAAACAAAGCAAATGCAATTGTAAAAATCAAATAATGAACATAATGCAGCGAGATTGCAACTAATGATGTGGTACACGGTGTGTAATGGAAAAGTAATGCAGTGGCAATGGTAATGCAAAATACATGTACTGCCAACCGTAATGTAATGAAATGTAATGCAATATAATAAAATGTAATGAAATGAAATGTAATGCCTTGTAATGTAATGCAATGTAATGAAATGAAATGTAATGCAATGCAATGAAATATAATATAATGCAATGAAATGAAATGCAATGTAATGTAATGAAACGAAATGAAATGAAGTGTAATGCATTGCAAAGTAATGCACATAATGTAGCTTGCGAGATTGCCCGCAATGAAGTGGTACTGTATCTCATGCCGAGATAATGCAGTCTTTAATGCAATATCAATAAATGTGCATTCTAATGCAAAATGCACACAGCGCCAACAGTGATTGATGTCAAAGTCAAGTTTACACCGAGGTAACCCCTTGAAATCCACGAAACGCCTAAACATTTACGATTATGCTACTTGTAAAACGCGAGCGCGATGCTTTAGCAAAACCGAAGGCGTAGAAATCGAAAAATTCTTCATTTTTTGTATTCGAATCACATATTATGATGCCATTTAATACCGGTGCAGTATGATAATCGCTTATACAGGATCGTCAATCTCTAAAATAACGTTATGCAAGGAAAAAAAAAAAAAAAAATTTTAGCATTTTTTTGCCGAGCCGTCCACACCTTTTCGAAGTTTAACGTTCGAGCATGACCTTTTTCTTTAGAAAAAAAAAATTAAAGTTAAATGTCGTGAATATGTTTTTCCTTAAAACAAACTGACCTTATAAAAATAATTGTTTGTATAATATTCTCGGGACTTTCATTCATTTTTGCTTTTTTTTAATATACTTAGGTCATGATCATCCCAAAAACCTTGAAAATCCAAAATAATATACATCACTATGACTCACGACTGGTTTAGCGTGGTATAAACATTTTTTTAAAAAAATAAAAAAAAAAACCTCCGGGACAGCAAGCAATTTATCTCCTGTGACGAAAACTTGAATAAAACAATGACGTCATTATTTTAAATTGAAGGTACGCCTTTTTAGTTATGAAAATAATCGTATGATTATGAGTTTGTATACTGTAATTAGGCAGTCTGAGCTTATAAAAAAAATATATGTGTTAGAAGCGATAAAATTAATTAAAACGGGAAGGAAAGTTTTGCTTTTTTTTAAGAGGAAAATATGAAGATGAATCTTCGGAGTGACTCAAAGAAAGACGGTAAAGATCACGTAATAAAACATTATCATACTGACATCATCGATATAAACAAGGCAAGAAAGCGATTATGGATTCCAATGTTAGATGGGTGTAGAGCTATGTCATGTGTGATTAAGTTTACACCATGCTTGTTTTAAGTTTGAAACGCCTGAATCGTAATTGGGGTGAAGAAGGGATGATCTTGAAGACGACAAGCTGAGAAACAAGAATTTTGTCTTTTCTCTACTTCGGGCCTATCGCAAGAAAATCTTATATAAGGATGCAGTTTTGCGACGAACATGTTAAAGAATATGATAGCTAACAACATGTCTGTTTAACATGTTAAAAGGAAATGTTATATCAATGTTTGGAAAAACTTATAAAACGAGGCAATAAAAAAGAACCAATTCTTTTCGAAATTTTTTTTTAACATGTTCTGAAAAAAATGTTAGAAAAACATGTTAAATGTTAAAAACATGTTGAAAACATATAAAAATATTTCATAGAGATAATGTCAACGAACATATGTTTTCAGTCATTTTTAACAAATGATATGGTGGATTTGCTCGAAGAACATGTTATACATCAAGTTATTTAACAGGTTCGTGATGTACGTATATCATGTTACGTAATAACCTTAAACATAATAACTAACTTGTGTAATTTTATATATGACAGTACGTTATATATTTGTGTAAATGATAAAAACATGTAGAGTCTCTTTCACAGAGATAATGCCAGAGAACATCTTTTCAGAAAAATTCAGCAAATGAAAAAAGGTGATATTTTACTGCGTACATGTTATATAACGCTAGCATGTTAACTGACATATCCGTGAAACATGATACATAAACATAGTAACATGTTAGATAATTCTCTAGGATATGAAATTTTGGCTAGCATGCTGCGAAATGCTGTAAAACATATTTAAGCATGATAACATCTTAAACATGTGATAAACATCTTGAACATCTTATAAACATCTTGAACATCTTGCAATCACCTTACAAATATCTTGAACATCTTACAAATATCTTTAACGTGTTACAAACATCTTGAACATGTTATAAACGTGTTAACATCTTGAACGTGTTAAAAACCTGTTAACATCTTAAACGTGTTACAAACGTTTTAACATCTTGAACGTGTTAGAAAACATTTTAACACCTTGAACGTGTTATAAAAATCTTGAACAGAACAGGTTAAAAACATGTTAACATCTTGAACATGTTATAAACGTGTCAACATCTTGAACATGTTATAAACATCTTAAACATCTTGAACATGTTATAAACATCTTAAACATCTTGAACGTGTTACAAACATCTCTTGAACATGTCAAAAACATCTTGAACATGCTATAAACATCTTTAACATGTCATGAACATGTTATAAGCGTGTTAACATCTTGAAATTGTTATGAATATGTTAATGTGTTAAACCTGTAATAAACATGTGTTATAACACGTTTTAAAATTTTAGTTGCCTGACATGTTACTAAACTTGTCTTAAAATTTAACGGATGGAAAAATTTTTCTGGCCATACTCCTTTAACATGTCAGCCAAACCTGTTGGCTAACATATTTTCATTAGAAATCGCAAAAATGATGCTGAATGGCCCAGCGGCTGTGTTAAAAACTCTTTGAATTAAAAAAAAATTGGAATTCATAATTCTCAGGAATTAAAACAAATTTTTAATTTAAGCAGAATTTTCCCCCCAATTTTTTTAACTTTTATTTTTTTAATTATATTAATTAATTTTACGATTTACGGGTAATTTCTAGTTAAACACTGCTAATGTCTATTTTTATATATTTTTTTAAAAGGATTTACCACTACTCATGTTGAACTTGAAATCCGTATTAGCTTCGGATGTAAACGTAATTAACGACCGCTCTTTCTCCTACTGGCTCAAATAACAAGCCGAGAAACGTGGTTTTGTTTATTGTGCGTTTTGTCTTCCAGACGCGAAGTTGTGGTTTTAATTCCTTTCTCTTAAAATTTTTTTAAAAAGTATTTCCTGTGTGAGTTTTTAAGGGATTTTGCCCGCATCAAGTAAGTTTTATGAGCTATCATTCTTTTGTTTTTCAAAAATTATTAACTTTTACTTGACTTAAATGTCTATTATTATTTTTATTTAACATTTTTTCTCTTCGATTTTGAAAAAAAAAAAAAAAAAAAAGAACCGAACCCAAGCCATTAACTTTGAGTTTATGGTCATTTTTCTGAAATGGCGTCGCTTGACTTCCTATTAGTTTCGCTATGATTTTTTTTAAAGTGGTTTTCTGTTTTTTAAGTTTATTCGTTTCTAAGTGTATTTTGTCGATTCAGCCAAAAAAATTTTTTATTTTTTTGTTCTTGGAAAATTGTAAACTCAGTTAAGGTGTCACTTTGACATAGTTTTTTATGGCGGTCCGAAACGTTTGTGACCATAAATCTTTTTTTGCTTCTTTTTTGGCTTGGAAAATAATGAAACGTATTGCAAGAAGTGTGATGTGAATTTAAAGTTTTGCAGAAAATTAATTATGGTTTTGGCCTTTTTATATATTCGTGCATCACAGCGGGTCGAATGCATTTTCAGAAAATGCTTATAGGTATTCCAAAAAAGAAAAAAAAAATGCATTTTTGATGTTTTAAGTCCAAATTGGAAACTTACGACTAATTATAACTTTAAATGGAAGACTGTGGAATGCTTTACTATGGGTCATTTGATATCCTGTGTTTTTTAATAAGTTACTGGGGCGTAATGTTTAGCTTATAAAGAGTTATCTTAAATTCTTTGGCATCCTTAAATAATTAAATGTTTGGATAACGCACAGTAGGGTGGATCGAAAAACACGAATTTTTGAATTTGACAATGCTACAGCGCGGAAAAGTTGCATTTTAACCTACATTTTTACCCTAAGTTTTTTAAGTTTTTTCGGAGGCCGATTTCTGCTGCCCTCATAGGCCTAAAGTTTTTCAATGTCTCTTAAAGGCCGAAAAAATTACAGCCGAATTTCGTAGTGAAAGAGTTCATTTTCTATTAGAAATTTTCCGGAAATTTCGTAACTGAAGACTGAAGATTTGAGCCGAAAAAGGTAGAGAGAGTTTAATAACACCCCTTTTTTGCTCATAAATAGGAAATGGCTCCAATTACTGTGAAACTGACTTTATTTTTGAAATTAACGGAATATATCCGGTAGAAAATGGACTCTTTCGCACCAAAATAGGACTCTAATTTTTTCGGCCCTTTATATGAGACTTTGAAAAACTTTTGGCGTCTGGGGGCAGCAGAAATCGACCTCCAAAAATCATAAAAAAATTAGGGCTAATATGGAGGCTAAAATGCAACTTTTCCGCGCTGTGGCATTTTCCCACATCAAATGTAAAAATTCGTGTTTTTCGATCCACCCTAACGCACAGCCCAAAAATCTTCCGGAAAATGCTCATAACTTTCTGGTTTTTTCTAATGGCAGATCCTGTGGCTTGCGTAATTATAAACTGTTGTCGTCATTTACTAGCTGTTATTGCGATCATTGGATCAATGAGGGAATTTTGCGAATTTGCGATTATTGCGATCAAAGAGGGAACCGGGGAACGATTAGTAAGCGAATACGCCAGAGGCACTCGAAAAGTGCACTTGAGTCCACGAACATTAGTATCGCTTGGTATTTGATCACGTGATATGGTATCATCGAAATTGCGTCACTCTTCCACATTCGAAACGTCATAGTTTGAGCAGACGACCAATATGGCGGTTGATAATCTTTAAAAAAGACCAATACACGATCCCTATAAAAAGGGGCTTCCTAGGTCTATAAGCTTATCACCGAAGTCGTTTTCTTACAGTGAGGTTTTTATGGACTTGGTCGAGTTAGTAATGATTAGTTAATCAGAGGTATGCCGGGTTCCTTTGTGTCATTGTGGACACCTCTCTAAATCATCCACTAAGTTGGAGGAACCTGTTCCGAGGCGAATAAACGATGAGAATGACTTCTGCATAGCAGACTTTCTGGTGTCTTTTCATGACTTCAGACTTGATCCATTGGATGCAGCTTCTTTTGCAATATTTACTACCGTGGTTGTACAACATGGAATTGGTGGATCCGAACGTTCCTCCTGCGAATCCTCTTTCCTATTTTCAGGTCATTTAAATTCATTATCTCTACGATGTTTATTTAAAGAACACTCGTATATAGAATTCGAAAATCTTAAGAAATATTTTTCTCCGAAATTTCCCCTTGGAGGAAACCCTAATTTACATCTTTTGATTATTCATTTATTTCCTATTTTGACATTCCTTATTTTCCTATTGCATTTTAATTGGATTTCTACGTCAAATGAAAAGCAATATTTTTGTGGAAATTTTGATTTGCTTTTTTTTTTTTTTTTTTTTTACAAAATCATATTTATTTGATTTTAGGGAAAAATAGATGTTAATATGTTCAATCTCTTTCAAACGTCGAATATATTTTCACAGCTTGCAGCAATGATTCTATATTTTGCTGCCTTCTTAAAGTTCCCTGAAAATGTTTCTTATTTCATGTTTCTTATTGTAAAATTTTAAAATCTTATCCCCGAATCCGGTGTTCGTGAAATAATGATAAATCGCTTCCATAGCGAACTACAGGCCAAAATATCAACAAAAAAAGTCGCAAAACAAAAACCCAAAGAGAAAAAAAGAATATTAATATTTATAAAATATTTTAAAAATATTTTGCAAAAATTTTTTTGAAAAAATAAAACAATAAAAATATTTTTAAAATCTTTGTCAAAACTTTAAAAATATTTTTATTGTTTCAAAAAAATTTTTGCCTAATATTTTTAAAAATATTGAAAAATATTTTAAAAATATTGAAAAATATTAAAAAATATTTTATAAATATTAATATTTTTTTCTCGTTAAATATCTCATTTTTCTACGATGCTGCTCATATTTTAGCCTCCCAACTCCACAACAAAAAATCGAATTTCATATTCCTGATTTAATAAAATTGTGGCGAGAAGCCTCTTTTTCCACAAAAATAAAATTTCAATCTTTTTTTTTTTTTTTTTTTTTTTTTTTTTTGCCTTTGGGAATTTTTTGAACTTTAGGGATCAAGCTACCACTCTGTTCCGGCCAAAAAAAAAGTCTGGAAAAAATTACGGTTTTTTAGTATCTTAAAGGGCATTAGTTCCGCGGCAGGTACCAAAATTCGGGGAAAACCACGGTGAAAAGGAACCTACCCAAATTCTTTTGAAACCGCTTAGGTCGGAACAAGATCAGCATAAAAATGCTGGAAATTTTTCTCAGGTCACAAAAAATTTTTCTTGTTACAGAATTTTAGCTTGCGATCCCACGATCACGTCTAAGACTGTCCTCTAAAAATTTAATAAATTAAAAACACGATTTCCAGGCAATGGATAAGTGTGCTGCCAAGCCTGTCAACGGGAATGGTTTTAAAATCGTAAAATATGTATGTCACGTTTTGTATGATAACGTATTGCTTTTTCCATGCAATTTACTACACATTCGGTTTTTTTTTTTTTTTTTTTTTTGTTTTTAATTGCCTCCGTAATAACAATTAGCAAAAGTTTCCTTTATTTTTTTTCCTTTAAAATACCGCAAAGGAGGAAAAAATTCACTCCATCGCTTCGGAGGCTTCCGTTTGAAAATTTTTTCCCGCCATATTTATTTTCGTTTTGGTTAAAAATTTTTAAACGATTCATTTTCACGCAATAAATCGCCTCGATGCTATTGCATTAATGACAATTTAAAGGCACTCCTGCATATGAAAAATACCGAAACCAAAGAAAGAATTTTGTATGGCTTTATGGATATAATTACAGAGCAGTGGCTGTTTTTTTTTTGAACGTGGACTACCTACTCACGGAATTCAAATTAAGACATGATGTAATAACTCTTTGTAAAATAAACGTCTGGTGTGCGTCGTTGAAAAAAAAATAATAAAAAGATTATCCTTCGATTTCTAATCGAGATTATTGATTTTTCCTTACGGAATGTGTTTGTTGACTTTATGACAAATCAGCCTAAACTACGGTACAATAACAATCTTTGAGATTTAATTTTTAAGAATTCCAGGGTCGAAGCCGATGGAGATGCCGATGGAGGCATCGACTAAATTTTTTTAAAACTGCAAAGGCTATCCCGATTTCAGTATGATTTTTGAAAATAAATTGACACCGATGTTGGTTATATGAAAATTAGATGCCGAGAAATGCCGAATGCCGTTTCGGGGTGCCGATGCCGATTCCTGTTCCGATTTCACAAGGCTTCTCAAAATAAATAGTTGCCGATGCCGATTAATGGAGACAAAAAAAAAAGATATTTCGATGTAGATGCAGATTTTAATGCTCTTGCGAAATTTCGTTCCTGGATGCCGAAGCCGAAACCGATGCCTATTGCAATTTCACATCCTTTTTAAAAATAGTTGGTGCCGATGTCGATTGATTTAAAAAATTGATGTTTCGGCATCGATGGCTGATTTTGATACCTTTGCCATATTCGGCTTCTGGATGCCGATCCGATTGATATAAAAAATTGATGTTCCGGCCTCGATGCCTGATTTGCCATATTCGGCTTCTGGATGCCGTTGCCGATTCCCTTTTCCATTTCGATTTCACGCGACTTTTCCAAATGAGTGGGTGAGATGCCGATTAATTTGAAAAAAAAAAGAAAAAGATATTCCAATGCGGATGCCGATTTAATGCTGTCACAAAATTCCGTTCCTGGATGCCGATGCAGAAGCCGAAGCCGAAGCCGATGCCAATTGCGATTTCACATCCTTTTTCAAAATAGTTGGTGCCGATGCCGATCGATATGAAAAAATGATGTTCCGGCATCGATGCCTAATTTTGATACCGTTCGGCATCTGGATGCCAATGTCGATGCCGATTCCCATTTGACTTCGCGTGATTTCTCAAATTGAGTTGGTAAAATGCCGATTAATTTGAAAAAAAAAAAAAAAGATAAGCCGATTCGGATACCGATTTTGATGAAGTTGCGAAATTCCACTACCGGATGCCGATGCCGATGCCGATTCCTTCCGATTTCACAAGATTTTTCGTAACAGGGTTGCACCAATGCCGATTATTACGAAAAAATGATATGCCGTTCCCAAATAGACATTTTGGGTCCCGATGCCGATTCTTTTTTTAACAAAAATTTTGGATCGATTTCGATGCCGATCCTGATCGAAATCGGCATCGGCATCGGCATCCAGAAGCCGAATATGGCAATGGTATCAAAATCAGGCATCGATGCCGGAATATCATTTTTTCGTATTATTTGGCATCGGCGCCAACTATTTTGAAAAATGATGTGAAACCCAAATTGGCATCGGCTTCGGTTTCGGCATCCAGGAGCGGAGTTTTGCAGCAGAATTAAACTCGAGAGAATCTGCCGATCTGCCCTTAAAACCGGCCGGTGCCGGTTCAAATAGTTTTTATCCCGATGCCGAGATGCCCAATCCGACAAATTTCCCGCCGGCTTTACAACCATGTAATTTTTTTTTTTTTTTTAATTTTGAGGCCGAACTCATAAAAAAAACTTTTTGTTTGTTTATTTTACACGAAGAAAGTTCCTTCCTGAATATATAAAAGCTCAAAGCTTTTTTTTCTAACGAAAATATAGAGACATCTGGTGTTAAATGAACGATTTTTTTTTTTTTTTTTTTTTTATTATACATTTCGACGTGTTGGAAGCTTCGGGTGGAAAGTAAATAAACGATTACCGATTTGTTATTTCAGGATCTGTCTCTTTTCGTGAAAGCACGTGGGTGGGCACCCAGAATTAATTTTATTACGTTTCGTGATCCCCCTTCAATTGCATAAGGCGCCTTGGCTTTGGCTCCTCTCTTCGCTAATCGAAGGGATTTCACTGAATTGCAACCGAGAATTTTAAAATAACTTTGCTTTTTTTTTTTTTAAAATAAATATTTTTTTTAAGGACGAATGTATAAAAGTCACGCTTTGTATTTTTTTTTACTTAAAAGGTAAAATTTTTTAAAAAATTCGCTCAAGGTAATAAATGATTATCTTTGATCGGTTCTCTTTAAAATAAATTTAGCACCGATTGGATTGACCTATTTTTTTTTCTATCCTATAATCGATAGCGTTTTTTAATTTGTCATAGTTAATGCAAACCATATGGCACATCAAATCGTGTTCGAAAAAGGGCGGTCATTAAAATTCTTTTGATGATTTTTTTTTGGGTAACTTTGGACGTGAAAATCCATGACATATTTTTTTTTTATTTCCGATTTTTAAAAGAATTTGTGTGTGCGTTGTTTGCTTTTTTTTTTTTTTTTCCTACGGAGATAATTTGTGATCGAGCAATTATTGTTTTTTTTTGTAATTATCGATAACGTAATTCAGTTAATGCCCCTGATATTTCCATAAATGAATTTTAATAGTAGGTATCGATCAAGGGCTGGTTTTTGTAGGTTATCGAGATGAGTTTAAAGTTCGATTGATATAAATTGCTGAATTGATTGATGGATTTTGAATTTATAATTTAATTTTAAAAGTGGGAGAAAATAAACGAAATAAAAGCTTTTTCTTGTCAGGATGAACGGGATCATTTGAACAGAAAAACGTTTTCTTCGGGATTTTTTTTTTTTTTTTTTTTTTTTTTTAGTTTTTTTCTATTTTTTACAATTCGAAAGTTCTAAGTCAGTATAGAACTCGACCCAGTCCATCCATAAGAATTTCACTGTAAAAAAATCTCTTTAGTGGTATGCTTAGTATGTTAAAAACCTTCTTCTTACAAAAAAAGAAAAAAAAAACTCGAATTTAATCTGATAAGGCAAATAAAACTGCATTTGTGTGTTGCTGGTTGCCTAGCAAAAATTTATTCAAATGGCTGCGAATTTCAAAATCTAGGGGTTTTGAGATGTTTGAATTCAAATGACAAAAATGATTGAGTTTCATCTTTTTAAAAGTACGAGGGTCTGAATTTTAAAAAAAACGAGAGTCTGAATTTTTAGTTTATCTTATTTGTGAAAAGCTCAAAAATAAAGAAAAGCAGATATAGAGGACTGAGGAAAGAGTTGGGGAAGAACATAAAAAACCTAAATTGATTTTGATTATAAAATTTTACAACGAATTATAAATGAATGTCTTTTTTGGCCGGTTATTAAATTTTATAACAAATAATAAGTTTTTATGACTGAATTTTATAACACATTTTTTCTTCGAGCTCCAGAATTAAGTAGAAGAACGGAAGAGTAGGATCTGCATTTACTCTTTATTAGCTTATAATGCTTTCTGATTCCACGACAATCGGTTCAAAACAGGCGGTGCAAGTTAAGAAGACTACGCGGTACCCGTGGCAGCAGATAATTTCATTCTACGGAAAAACAAAGATAAATCTTAAAAAAACAAAAACTAAGAAATTTTCAGAAAAAAACTTCCAAGATTTTTTAGTTTTTCTTTTCTCATGATTTTTCTTCGTTTTTCCGTAAAATGAAAAATACGATTTATCTGCTGCCACGGGTACTGCGTATTCGTAAATGGAGGGCTTCGTCGTGCGATGCTAGCGCCAAAGTGGTCGGATTACAGAACTAATAAAAAAAGTGTAAACTAGTACCCTTAAAATCTCCCAAAAAACCAAATCTTAAGGGTATTAAGGCATATTTCATTATTTAATTCATTTTCTGTGATAGGAAATTAGGGTCGGACTTATCTGTTAGAACTTAAGTAAAAACATCTGGAGAATACTCTTAAATTGGCCGTAGAACATCCAGTAGTTTCTTCAAAAGAGGTCTTGTACCGTAAACATGTGTATGGATAGAGAAAGTTCGAATTCTCATTGATTCTTTTTGATCCATTTATTGGAAGTCTGGAAAAATCCCTGGGTGGTCTTCCGTACACCAATTCTAAAAAAAAATAAAAAATAAAAATGGTTGATCCGTTTTCCAAACACCATAAAACTTAAAGCATAGGTAATCTCCAATCCATTTATAGATTTTTCCCTGAAAATCACTTTTTATTTCCAAAAACTTGTACCAGAAGAAGGCTGTTAAGTCCATAAATCGCAAAAATTTTAAAAACCCCGAAAAAATGAAATAAAATAACTTGTATTTTGCCCTCTGCCCTATGACACAATCAAGGCTGGGCAAGGTTACTATTTGATCATCCCACACAGACCGGTTTACGTGTATTTTTTTCATTTTATACATTTTGTTTTTATCCTCCGAAACCTTGAATTCCATTTTTAGAGGGTGCACGAGCATTTAAACACCAGTCTCATCGACCTACTCAACCCAAGCAACGATGCAAAGACTGCATTTTTAAAACGAATAATCGGAGAGTTTTTATCTCCCGGTTTCAATGTCAATGAAAACTCGATAATAATAAACACTTTTATATACTTAAGCGAATGTACGATTTCTATATGTCCGGCATAATAAAAGGAAAAAAAAAAAGATTATTTAAAATATCGATGATCGCAGAAGAAAAGAATGAATGATAAATAAAAAAAACTGGTTATGCTATATGCCAGTTTAATTTGTTTCTGACATAACTTTTTAACACATTCCATCGTGATTTAATTTTTTATTTTTAAATCACGTACGCGATATTTTTCAATCGCAGCGACACAATGGGTTTGCCTAACGCGGATTTTTCCGGGTAAAGGTCCATCGTCTGCTTGACTTTTTAAGGGCGGCATTCCGAAAAAATTTGGAGAAACTTTTCCGCAAAAATTTTATTTGCCATAAATTCAGCACATAAATTTAACCCACAAACCCTTATGGACTTGTGCTACCTGCAAGAAGCCCCTAGAGAATTTCAATATAGGCAAGCAGCATTATGAGTCGTATTTTAAAAGCAAGCAAACAAAACCAAAAGCTTTTGATTAGGTTTTTTAAATATCAAACAATAATAATAAACACGTTTATTTAAACTTAATTAAATACAAATAAACTTAAAAAACTTGACAAGCAAAAGCAAAAGCTCTTGCTTGTTTTTAAAATACGATTCATTACATGCATGCAAAGCAAAATATCGCCTAAAATTTTGTTTACCTCCGTAAAATAATCAGAAAAAAAAATTGTTTCATGAATTTTCACCCCGTCAATTTCAAATTTTATGTCAGACAGACGAAATCCCTGGCAGAAAATTCAATGTGGGCCCAAAAATAAAATTATTATCTAACATTAAAATGTGGCTCCGCCATGTTGGATTTTATATTTCGCGACCTTAGAACCAAAGAGTGCTATCACTTTTTGATTTTTCGTAGGTTAAACATGGAAAATATTTTTTAGATAGCACCCTTTGGTTCTAACGTCGCGATTTTTTAAATTACGACTTAAGATTCAAAACCGCAACCGCCAGTTCAAAATCCACATTCATACTCGTCCTTGATTAGTTACGGGTAAAGATTTTACTTGAAACATGTTTCAACGTGTATAAACTTGTTTTAAAATGTTTTGACTTGTTGCAAATTGTTTTTGACTTATTTTTTAACTTAAGACTGGTTTAAACATGCTTTAAACTTGTTTCAACCTGTATAAACTTGTTTTAACATGTTTTTTAACTTTAGACTTATTTTAACATACTTTAAACTTGTTTTAACGTGCATAAACCTGTTTTAACATGTTTTTTAACTTTAATCTGATTTTAACGTACTTTAAACTTGATTTAACGTGCATAAACTTGTTTCAACGTGTACAAACTTGTTTTAATTTGTTTTGGGCTTATTTTTTAACTTTAGACTGGTTTAAACGTGTATAGAGACCCTTAAAAGAGACTGGCCAGAAAAAATGGGCGAGAAAAAGCGGAGTCAACTGGACATGCAATTTGAGTTTAATTTCATAAAACAAATTGTCATCTGCACACCTGAGCAAATAAAAATGGCGATCGTTTATTTTTTTAAATCAAAGTGATCAATAAATAAACGAATTTTTAAATGTTTCAAATAAAAAGAGTGGAAATAATCAAAATTTGTGAAAATAAAACTTGAATAATGTTGACATTATTTTTTTTTTTTTACTTTGAGGGAAGGTGAGGAGAAAGGGAGAAGGAGGAGAGGTTAATTGGTCGGCTTGATGCCATAGACCATCTACTTGCTTTTTAGAATGAATTCGTTTTTTATGAGTGTCCAATGTCGTTATAAAGAGATCCAATTTTTATGTGTATATCCAATTTTATATATATCCAACTTAGCGTTTTGAGGGATCTACGTATTACAACGAGGTTAAGATGGCTGTAACTGTAGATCCTACAATGCCTGCTAGAGGGCAGGAGTGTCGGCGGTCACCCATCCAGTAGCTGGCCGTCATCAATGCTGCTTAACTTCACTGATCACGAGCCGCTATTCTGAATGAATCACCACTTCGACCCCTATGTTGACATTAAAAGACTTGGATTAAAGTTGATTTTTTTTTCAAAATAAACAATCGCCATTTTATTTTGCTCTGGTTTGCAAATGGTGCCTAGGGATGTAAAATATACGTATTTTTATCTTTGGTATATATACGGTATATATATACGTATATATATACGTATATATACCGTATATATACGTATTTGTTTACAAAAATATTCCGTAAGCTAAACATTGAATTTTTGTCATACTTATTGGGTGATTGTTATTTTTTAAAGAATGACTTATTTTTTAATTAATAGCATTAATTTAACACTATGAGATGATAATGCAATGATTCCTGTATGGATATGACATAGATAAAAGGGATTCATTAATAAAAAATAATTTTCTATTCGATAAGTCACAACAAAATGGCGGCGGATTTCGAACTTCGCGCCTTTCAGAAAGAAATGAAAAAAACACCGAAAAGCAGGATAAGAAAATTTTCCTTGCTTAAAAATTATGACAAGGACGCTTTAATACGCTATTTTAACCTTTTTTATCTCCTAAATTGCAATAAATTAGCTCTAAAATGCTTAAAATCCAATATACACAAAAATCGTAAAAATGGTATATATATGATGGTATATATTGATTGGTATAGATACGTATATATATACGTATATATATACGTATATATACTTGGTATATATCTACTTTGCATCCCTAAATGGTGCCTGCTTCAAAATAGTTTACTCAAAGCGCATGTCTAGTTGACTCCGCTTTTTCGCGCCAATTTTTTTCTGGCCAGTCTCTTTTAATTAAGGGTCTCTAAACGTATATAAAATTGTTTTAATATCTTTTTTTAACTTTAGATTTATTTCAACATACTTAAACCTGTTTTAACATGTTTAGACTTGTTTTAATTTTTTTGGGCTTATTTTTTAACTTAAGACTTGTTTAAATGTGCTTTAAACCTGTTTCAACGTGTTTAAACTTTACCCTTAGCCCTTAACACGTTCGGGTTTGATACTTTTGACAAATCAGAGCTTATAACATTGTTACTTTTAGGCAGACGACTCCCATCTGCCTTAAAAAATTTGCTGCGCTCAAAAAAAATATTTGTTTTGTTTCTTCTTTAATCGATTTTTTCTTGATGGCCGAAATCAGAGGTGAATCCATTCATCATCTGTATGTCGTTAAGAAAAAAAAAAATTAGAAAAAAAAGGGCCAAGGAAAAAAAATTAGCGAATACTCTAATTATTTTTAATTAAGTGATTTATAACAACAAGTATAACGATGAAAAACGTCCGAGTTAATTTCGATTTAATTAAAACAAAAATCAAAATCTCTTGCGAATTTAATAAATTGAGGAAAGACACACCCCTTCAAGGGAAATCCGTAAGGCGAAAAATGTGCAATGGGTTACGTAATATAAGTGGCATGATCGAGGTCAATCGAAATCAGTGTCATCTTGTTTTGTTTTTCGCGGATTGATATGTGTATGACTCAAAAGACCGCATGATGATAAATGCATGACGGCTAAATTCCAGTTGCGGAATATTTAATAAGGGATAAGTAGTTGAAAAGGAAAAAAACAATTAATTATTATTTTTTTTTTATTTTTTCAGAAATGGCAGTTTTCACGTCGTCGAGACTTTCTTTTATCAAGCTCCTTGAATTGGTAAGTGGTTAATGGGATGGGGGGAATTAAAGAAGGATCCTTTCTATTTATTAATTTTTTACAATTCGAATCCTGGAAAATTCGGAAAGTATTTTCCCAATATTTTATTTTAAAATAATCCCAGACAAAAATTTACGTGGGGTAAAGAGGGGTCCACGAGTTTGGTGGATATCTCGCGGAAAATTGGTGGACATCTCATGGAAAATTTTTTGGGATAAGTCTTACGACCCACCAGTATTCTACCAGTTTTCATCCACGAGTTTTTTTTGACTGGGATTTTGAGCAGAAAACTTTTCCCCGTCAAGCCAATATCTATTCAAATATCGATTTAGTTTAGTAGCTATGTAGAGCAATAGATCGGAAATTAAAAGGTCCTAGGTTCAAGTCGTCGACTCGACTTCGCTCGATTTAATTTTTCCTGAATTTTCTTCATCTGACAAGACCCAGTGATCGATCCGCACCGAAATCCGCAACAAATTTGGTGACGTTACCTTTTTTGTAAAAAAAAAATTTTACAAAAAATATTTTTCATAACTCATCGATAGGAAGAGCCACTTCCCATCGAAGTAAACCGGGAGGGAAGGCCTATTCCCTGTTATGGAACTGGCTATGTTCTTAGTGTTCTTTAACAAAGAAAAGAGTTTTTTTTTTTTTTTTTTTCGAGAAAAATCACTTAAAAAGTTATTTTTATTCGCTATGAAAAGTATCTTGCTAAAATGAAGTTAAATTCTTGAGGTTTTAACCTCAACAAGAAAAATCATTTCCCTCCCTAGTATAACAATATACTATTTATTTAAGAAAAAAAGCAAGTTTGTGCGAAACAGTTGGTTACCTAAATTGTATTTACAAAAATTCTTCAAGAACTTATTCCCGCCTTTAACCCCAGGAAATTTTTACTTTTTTTTTTTTTTGTTTCAATCTAAACTCTTTCAGCGGCCACTCAAACCCTGACAATTTTTTTTGAAAATTTGGCACACCGTAATTGTTTCTGGACTTATGAAGCAACGTTTTTGCAATAATCATAAGTAATCAATTGGCAATATGACATCATTTTTTTCCCCCAATCCAAACGCCTAAAGTAAACCAAATTTACTTATTTTTTTTTTTTTTTACCATACCAACCCGTGGCTGCTAATACCGTATACCATGCCACATATCGAACCAGAATGCTAACATCGATATTTTTAACCTGAAATACTATTTTTCCCGCCTTCTGAATCCTAAAAAAAAAAAAAAATCGTTAAAATAAAGCCATCGACAAGTATTACGTAATAAATCATCGGTAAAAAAAATGGTAACATCATGACCATTAAATATCGATCCCCGGCCTACGTCTAGGAATTCTATACGGTATACACATTATTATCTTTTTAACCCATGCCCATCCCTAATTTAACCCGGAGTGAAAAAAAAAAACGTCCGAAAAAACTAACTTCAGGTAGTAATCGATGACTATAATCATAGTTCGTGAGTGAGATTCTAAAAAGAAAATTTTCTTTTTTTCACAATTTTTTTTTATGATTTTTTTTTTTCAAGGTAGATCGATTTAATGATTACAGGAACCAAAATAAAAAAATCAAACGGATGGAAGCAGTTAAGAAGAAAAAAAAAACAATTAAATTACTGATACCTGTTTGGTGTCAGGGTCAGCTACTAAAAAGTCCCGACCGATTTAAAAACTAGACATCGATATGGAAAGCATGAAAAGGTCCGTTCTTTTTCCCGGTCCTCTGGTTCCACCGTCAACTTCATAAAAATCATCCACAATGACCTAGTTCGAATACATATTAATATGGGATCTTTTTAACCTTTGGCTATGACCTTTCGCATCTATTGTTTATTTCGAGAAGTTGAAATAAAAACCGGTAGATAAGTTTTTTTTTTTTTTGAAAAAAACGAGCAATTTTTTTAAAATTTTCCGACGCTTGCCCTTCAGAAAATTGTTATTAACAAGAAATAATTAAATTATTCCTTTTGTGTGCGTATGAAAAAAGGGAAAAAAATAAATTTTAATTTGATAAATTAGTTTCTTGAAAAATTATATTTTTTTCTTATGATTTTGTAAAATGTCATGGGGAGTCACGCCAATGTCTGAGGAGTCATGCGATTCGGATGACTTCCCAGCATCGCAAGTTGCATACCTAGATTTTTTTCAGAAATAGAAAAAAATGAGATAAAATCAAAACCTCATTGAGCTATTTATTTTACAGTTTAAAGGTTTCGTTGTTTAAAATGATTCCCTATCATTTTTTCTAATCCATTTTTCCTAAAAAAAATAAATAAATAAATAAATAAATAAATTCCTAATGCATTTTTTCTAAAAATTTTGGCTCCTAAAATTGTTTTCCTAACTATTTTTCTTTTCTAATTTTTGATTTTCCTACAATTTTTTGATTCCTAAAATTAAATTTTCTAAAATCCCTAAAGGGATTCCTAATCCATTTTTTCTACAAATTTTAACTCCTAAAATTGCTTTCCTAACTATTTCTTTTTTTTCTAATTTCATTTCTTTATCAAGTAAGAATCATAACAATTTTAAGGATTTTAGGAAATTTTAAAATCCCTTTAAGGATTTAAAAAATTAGGAAAAATATTCATTTTAGGAAATATTTTTTATGGATTAAAAAATTTTAGAAAAATTGGAAATGAAGAAAAAAAAATGGTTAGAAAAAACTTTTATTTATTTGTTTAGAAAAAACGGATTAGGAAAAATGGTCGGGTACATATCCCATATTCCCATAGATACTTGCCATATGCGTTAAAACCCTTATTGAGCGCCTACATATTTCGAGTATAGGCAACCCCCATCACATGCATGTCATACAAAATATCGCATAATTTTTGTTTTCTTTGTAACACAGTCGGGAAAAAGAAGTTTCCGTGTGTTTTCCATGTCGCAGATTTCAGAATGATGCAATTCCAAACAGAAAAAGCAATATGGCGCCGAAAGTAATATTTAAAAAAATATAAATTCTCCGCCATTTTGAATTTTAATTTTTTTTAAACTTCTGGCTTTGAATTAGGAATCATAGGTGCAAAATGCATAACTAGGTCAAGTTTAAGCTTATTGCAGTCAATAAGATCATATTATGATTTTTTTTTTGTTGATGCTTCACATGGTTCATGATGTAATGGTCCTTAAAGGGTTAATAGTGCCTGCCCATCTGAAAAAAAAAAAAAAAAAAAGGAACCTGAAGTTAGAAAAATTCCTTTTGTTTGTTTACTCGTAAATGTTATTTTAAAAAAATGATAAAAAATAAAAAAAAAAAAATAATAATAATACCTATCCTCTTTGAAAATCTCAGCTTACGGTCTTCTTTACGTTGCATGTCGCCATTAATGTCAAATCATTTCTGCGAGACTATAAAATAGCCCTTTTTAAAAACGAGCAAGTTGTAACGTGTATATAAATTTTTCTCGGGCTCGGGTGTTGCAAATATCCTTGGAGAAGATCGAAACAAGTTTAAAAGAAAAACTTCCCATTTTGATCTTATGCTGAGAAAATATTCCCGGATTTCCGGAGATCCTATTGTCGTTTTATTAACGAATTTATTTTTAACCACACTGGAATGCAAGAGGCCGAAACAACTTGTTTCTTCATTAAGCATGCAAAAACGATAAACTTCATGCTTTGAAAATTACGTAATTCTTTCAACAAAAATAAACACGTAGAAAAGATTGCATATCCTCTTCATTAATCAAACATATTTGATTTTTTTTTTTCTTTCCAGTTACTCACGATAGCATGCGTGGGCCTTCATTACCACAGTTTCGAATCAGATCCTGCCCATTTGATGGTAATAACCGGGACATTTTGCGGTTATCTTGTCATCCTTGTCGGCGTCTATGCTGGGTACCTTTTCTCCATGCCTATTAGCAAGAGAATAGTAAGTGAATAAAGCCAAAACTTTTCCCTGGAAAAGCCATTAATTTTCTTTTATTTCTTTTCCCCTGCAGGACATTTTCTACAGCATCGCCGGCTGCGCTCTTTTCGTTGCATCAGGAGCACTCGCCATCCAAACTTGGCAACACACGAAATCCAGAACCGGAGACATCGGTCTGGCTAAAGGATCTCTCGCTGTAATTAACGGTTTATGTTTCATCATCGACGGCTTCGTCAGTTTCAGAACCGAATAAAAATCCGGATAAAAACGATTTTCATTCCATGTACCTCAGTTAATTTTTTTTTTTTTTTTAAAACTTCATCACAAAAATTTTTTCGACGCAGTTCATCAGTTCCTAAATACTCAAATTTTATTTTTCTTTTAAATATACCAAAGCACAGAAAAAATATGACAATAATTTTTTTATCACTGTATCAGTGATCACCGCCAAATTAATTTTTTTTATTTTTATGTTTCATGTACTCTTTTTTCGCTTAAAAAAATTAGGAGCTTTAGTTATGTTTAAGGAGTAGCTTTAGCATTCCAAACTCTTTTTTCTCATTTTCTTTTTTCCTTAATATGAGGAATTTTACAAATTACATATATCAAACGATAAATATTTTGTAATCGATATTTTTGAATCTCTTTTTAGTATTGTACGTAATTGATAATGTGCCTTAAAAAGCATTTATTTGAAATATTTTTGCTGATCAGAAGATAATTATTTCAGCCCACCATTTTTTTTAAAACTTTATTATTATACAATTTTTTTTCATGATATTTATTTTGTTCATCATTTTCACTAAAAAATTAAAATAATTAAAAGAACTGGTGTTATTAGATTATTTAGCCAATCCCAATAATCCTTCGAACCGAATGAGCCCGTAACAGGATAACGAGGCTTTTTTTATTAAAAAATATTTTAAAACGTTTAAGTTGAACATCTCCGAAAAGGTTGGCTTCCCGAAGTTGTGCTTATTGTAAAAGTTTTTCATTTCAGCGAAGAAATCCTTATAAAACAGATAAAAAAAACTCCTGTTTTTGGCAAAGTAGTTACGGTAGTTACACGTCTGGCGTGGAGCTAGAATAACTAAAGAAAAAATTAGGTTGGCAACAATGAAAATTAAAATGGCTTATATTTCTCGAAATTTCTACATTCTGTGCTGGGTAGCAGCGGATTGAATTTCACTACATTTCATGCTTTTAGGCCGGTTAAAAATGTGTTATGATTTATTGAATTCACTAATTATTGATTATATAAGGCATGTGTACATTTGGGACGGAGGGGAGTGTCATACCTGAAGAAATATGAAAGAGGCTTCAGTACCATCCACGAGGGAAACTAGGTTAGTTTTTTTATGCTCGATTTTATTGCTTTTCTTGATAACCAGCGGAATCTCTGTATAATCTTACCGCGTTTTCGAGTAAAATCAGACTTTTGTTTCTTTAAAACTGATTGTAAGAAAATTCTTGATGGAAATGACTCGAACTTGTTTCATCTTGTTTCGAACCATTGTTCATGCATTAATTAGTATCGTTTTAGTGCTGTCATTTTTTCAGTTGAAAATAAATCAGTCTCAAAAATCTACAGATATTTTATTAATATTAAGGATGGATTTCAATTGTTAAAGAGATTACATTGATGTGTAATGCTTTTAGTCATGAGTAAACTGAAATCGTATTTTCATTTTTTCACTGAGATATTATAGATATTACAATTAGCGTAAATCCTGCTTACACTCAATAATTCAAATTAGATCTTTCTACTAATGTTGACTTTGTCATAAATTCAATATTGTTATTGTTACATGGCTCAATGATGCTTTGACTTACAAAACCTAATGTGTTGAAAATTGCATGCATATTGTATACTAATGTGTAAATTGTATTTTGTTGCAGGTGTTAATGCCCATCACTAAGTGGATTGAATGACTTGGAACATTGGAAAAGAAATTTTAAAATCCTTCCGGATGAGAAAACGGAATCATTCTACTGCTTGTTTCAGATGGTAAATTATGGAATGCTTGTTTCTGTGGAATGGATGGATGTTCAAAACAGGTTTGTTACTTCGTTATTTTTGGTAACAACTGAAGCAACCACAGACTGAGAAAGTAAAATTGAGGACAAAAAATTGATTGAAAATTAATGGTCTGATCAAGTCATGCTGCCTGTTAGCATTTACTTTTAATCAATTAAATAATTTAATTGGAAAGCAACAGTTCAATAAAAACAAAACTAGGTAAAAGAAATTACAACATTACTATAAAACTGTTTATTCCGATTTAATCGTACTTTCCTTCCACCGCAAAAAAATATATTGTAAGCAGACTAAAATGTTTCTATTGTACAGTACATCTACATGTAAAGTCAATTTGGGAGGTGCTTTCTCTTTGACAAGAATTGCAATAGGATGATTGGCCGAAATTTGAGATGCTGTGAAGAAATTTATTAAAGGTAATTTACCAATTAAGTTAAAATCAGGCTTGCCCTTTGAGGAGGAGGCTACTATTTTAGAACCCATACAATTTCGGTTATATGGTTTGAAGGTAGGGTTAGTAAGGGCTTTGATGAATGGACTTGGCGTTTGGCAAGTCAAAGTAACACTTCACATTGAGTGTCTTGTTCACTGGAATTCTTTTCAAAGCAACAAAAATTAAAAAGGTATTAATTACAATTATTTTATTTTGTTTGTTATTAACATTTTTTTATGTCATAAATTTCCAACAAACATAAATCAGTTTTTTGAGGTAAGGGGTAGAAAGGGAATTTTACACATTGTCTTATGTGTTTGCATTTTTCCCGATTTTTGATAGATAAAAAAAATCTATTAATATAATTTCTAAACAATTCCACTTTATCTGAACAAGAGCTTAAGTGACAGCCTTCCAACAACTGATTATAGTAAAAGGCATTTTCCGGATTACTCTCCAGTAATTCTTCGCACGTTTCGCTTATTTACTTCTTTTCAACTGAAGATGTAATTTTCATAAATAACTAATTAAGCAGAAGTTGGTGAATTCAAAATAAGAGGAAAAAAAGTAAAATCCCTCACTTAAACTCTCCTGAATCGAATGTTTTTCACATTTTTGAGAACCATATATTTGTCTAAATGTTCCAGTGAAAAAGCGTATAAGTGAAAATTCGAGTTGCTCGAATGTTAAGAGCAATGCTCAATAGCAGCGATCAGTAGTTTGGTTGATCGAATGTTAGGAGGAAGTGGAGTAGTTTGCTTTGGTCGATGGAATGTTATTAGAATATGGAATGGACGAACATTAAAAAAAGGTATGCTACTTGATTAGCTTTAATATTGACTGAGCAATCTGTTGACCAAGAATGTTCTGATGAAGCTGTATTCTCCATGTATGAACCAAATTAAAGAAAACAAATTGCATACAAGCAAAAGAAAATTATTTATTTAAATACTTTGTGATATTTTCTGTTTTTCTTGAATAGATATTGTGATTATACAAAAATTTTTTCTGACTGTAATTTTATGTAGTTAATTGTTGACTTATATACTTGGTGGAAGCGTTCAGTTTTTCTATTGCATTGCCACTTATTGACTTTATAAAATTGTTTCAGCGAATTCACAGATGGTCCCGTCTGGAGAAGTCCTTGGAGATTTGGCTGTTTTGACTTGATTCTTTAGTTTTGGAGCTGCTATCCTTTGGACGAGACTAACAGTAGGATGATTCAAATGGCAAGTTCAATATGCCATGGAGAATGCATTTGTGTAAGTGTAATTTGTAGTATCATTTGGAGAGGAAGTCACTTTCTTGGAGTCCCAAAAGATTTTATTGAAGTTTAGCGATAGTTAAATTTTTTAAATATTTTGGCTTGCTATGATTTCCAATTAATTTTTACATCTTTATTATGTTGTCATTAGAACTTGCTTTTAAATTTTCAGGCATAAGCATTTGAGTTGCGAGGCAGGAAATTATACTTTGTAGCTTGGTTTGTCCATTCTTCCTGTGTCTGATGACGGCTACATATGTTTTTCAAAAGAAATCGCTGGAGTTCTAACATGTAAGTATGTCTTAAATTTTACGTGCCTATTTTTTCGGCTGTTGATGAGTTTTCGAATTCCCTGAATTGAAATATGAGGTCAGTTTTTGCATCCGAGCATTTTCCGAGCCGTGGGAGCGATTTTCTGATTTCCCCAAAAGCGGGTTTTCTCGATTTCCCGCTCCGCAACTCATCCGATCGAAAAACTGACTTCACCACTGGATTCAGGAGGGTCGAAAACCCCCGGAACCACTGAGAAACCCTTGAAAAGTCAAAATTTTTTTTTTCGTCGAAAAAAAAGGAGACTATAGTCTTTGCATTTTTGTCGATTTCGGCGAAAATTTTAGGTGTCGATTTTTTTGGCTTTTAATGGGTTTTCGAGGTTGCTGAATCCGAATATGACGTCAGTTTTTTAATCCGATCATTTTCCGAGCCGTGGGAGCCATTTTTCGATTTTCTCAAATTTTATTTTTTATTCTTTTTTTAGCCTGCAGTTTTGCTTCAAGGAGTTGGAACAGCTGAGGAAGAAAAGGATCCTGGACAGGAGCAGCAAAACGATGCCGGACTTGAAAGAACGTCGTCAACATGCTTACCACCCTATCTAGGCTTGGAGAAAAACAACTGGACCATCGAACTGTGATCAAAAAATTTATTATTTTTTGGAAACGTTTTCGTTCAAATTTTTCCAACTTTGCTAGCTTTTTTTGTTTTCCTGTTGCACAGGAAAATTTTTCATATCAGGATTTTGTTAGGAGACTTCATTTAATTAGGGGACAGAATCTATAAAGCTTATACTAGCTCGAACAAAAAAAAAAAATGAATAAAAATATAATTTATTTTAATTAATGTAAAGCCTTCTGATATGACCACCCACAATTATCGCTTATTTTATTTTAAATTAAAAAAAAAAAAAACTTTTAATCTGGGTCGGGCGCAGGAAATCGAGGAGGGTGGGCGATTTCCTGCCTCAAGTCGTAAATGTTCATACTTATGGACGTTTTCACTTGGGAGGGGACGTTTCAGAACTTAAAATGATGAAATGTCCCCATCGAGGGGTGCTGTTGCGTTAACATTTTTTTTTTTTTTTTTTTTCAATTTTCCAAGAAAATTGAATTACTTTTTTTTAATAAATGTTAACGTAAAAGCTCCTCTCACAGGTGGTCGAAGCGGGCTACTCTCCGAAATGAGTCAGGCGATCTGTATCGTGATGGGTAAGTAACCACATGAGGTAGTACTATCTGAGCTTTTTTTGGTTTTGAGCCAAGTCACAGTGTTAGCGTTTTTTTTTTTTTTCGTTCATGTCAAGTGGCGAGGGAGAAGTTACCGATTTTATATTTTAATATCGGTAGTTTCTTTTTGCAAGTTAGGAAGAGTTTAAAGCCTCTAATATTTTGGGAAAAATATTTTTTCCCCTTCCTAGGGCATCGCGGTTAGGGACTTCTTACAATTTGAGAACCTGTGTCTAGCTTAAAACCCCCAGGTTCGTGGCCAATAGGCACTACTCATTGGATGTCAACTGTTAGGTTTTATGTCTGACGACTTTCTTTTTTTTTTTACTGCTATGGAAAAGCAAACCGAAAAGTTCAACAGTGCATTTTATGCAAAATGCACTGACTCATTTTTTCTTGTTTGACTTTTCCAGCACCCTGCGATCAAACTTCTTTTTTCGCTGATCTTTTGCTTTCCTATCTCGAATGTTAGGGAAATGTTAGGAAACTTTTACCTAATTACTTTTTCTATATGCTTTTACCGTACTTTATCTCTATTATTATTATTATTTTTTTTTTTTCTTTTCTCCCTTTTACGGGATATTTATTATTATTATTATCACCTTAGTTTTTTCGTTTTTTTTTTTTTTTTATATTTATTTATTTTTTTATTATCTTCTTATTTTTCTTTTTTTTTTTAAATTTATTTTATTTTATTTTCTATTCTTTTTTATTATTATCTTGATTATTATTTTTAGTTGCACGGCTCTCTTATTCCAAATTCATACCAAGTGTTAGAGTAATTTTGAATAATTACCTTGGCATTTTGGTTATTTCCACTTAAATTTTCCAACCAATGTGTAGGTAATTTTTAGGAATTATCTTAGCATTAGGTTATTCGTTATTCGAGAGATAGTTTTCAATAGAGCTTGCGGGTGGGTCAAATTTCTCGTCCAGTGCTGCCATCTCCCCCCCTTACTCACCCTAGGGCTCTATTTTTCCCCGTTTGGCAGAGTAACTCTTAGTAGTTATTTTGTCAAGTCGGTCTTATAAAATACTTTTACACTCTCTGATCGCAGGTAGCTTTTTGCGCTCTTCGCATTTTGATTACACATCCTAGAGTTCTGTCTGGAGCGAACCGGTCCACTGTCCCAGTAGGGTAGTATGAGGTAATGTGGCGAACACGTCCTGACCTTTCATTTCTCACCTGACGAGTTGGAGTAGCACATGTGCGCTGACAACCACCTTTGGGTATGCTATAACATAAGGCATTAAACAAGCTATGCTGGTTTAATGCCTTATAAGGCATACTAACATCTCCCCTTCCTACTTCGCAGGACTTGAGCTAAGAGTTTCAGTCGGAGTGACCCTTTACATTTAAACTTGGTTGCCTTTTCAAGAAGTTAATAGAACATGGTAACGTTTACGACTTGCATTGGTGGCCGAGTAGTAATGGGTTATCTCGATTGGAGCGCTTAGCAACGGTCCTGCGGGGTAGGAAGGGGAGATGGCAGCACTGGACCCCCGTTAAAAAAAATTTAGAATTCTAAGAAGACCCTCTAAACTGAACCGCACGCTCTTTTTTTCATCATTTTGGTCACGTGACCTGTGACGTCATGTATAGGTTTAAATAAATATACTGTATATTTCGTTTTATGTATTTTTATTTCTAATATATTTTATTATACAATTACAAGTTTTTTTTTTTTTTTTTTTTTTTTTTTTTGGAAGTAAATGATTTGGAATTTTTTACGACTTTTTAATGGTTTTCATTAGCAATTCAAAAATGCTGTTAATTCGATGCGTATGTTAGTTGCAAATCTTTCTTTGCAAAAGTCTTTATTTTTAACAGTAAACTATCGAGCCATTTTTATGATGGTGTTACCCGCTCGTTCGTATTATTCAAACTCCACGAAACGTAGAGTTAAAATAATTCGAACGGACAGAAGCACTCTTCGGAAAATTTTCCTGTTAAAAATACGATTTTAGCAATACAAGATTTTGCAGTCTTTTTACGCATCGAATTAACCTTAATTTTGAATGGCCTTTGAAAACCATTAAAAAATCGTAAAAAATTGCTATCACTCCATTTTTTCCAGTATTTAAATATACCATAACACTGAACTCAAAATCAAATTACCGAAATGCTAGTAACAATACAGTTATTTAAAAAAATTATGGCATTAGACATCAGCAACATCTGGCAATTTTTAAACGTTTTTGATAATAACAATGTAAAAGAATAAATATATAAGCTGCCCTTATTAAATTATGATCGATACTAGTAAAATATCAGAGAAAATTAGATTAAGTACAATTAAATATTTGGATGTTTTGATCTCTTCAAAAAAAAAATGCTAAACGCGACAGTCAAATCGCCGAATTTATTCGAATTAACCCTGACTCTATAGACCAGCCAAAAAAAAAATTTGAAAATTTCCCGAATGGATGCATCTACTGGGACATGCAAATAATTAAAATTAAATTAAAAAGGCAGCCAAAATGACTTAACAATTTTTTCGGGAAAAATTTCGATCGAATTTCGAGATCAAAAACTTTAAAAAATAAATCAGTTTCAAATTAATTAGTAAACGTTGCTGACGACAGTATCAATTTCACAAGATTATGAAAACATCAGTATTTACAGCGTCATAATAAAAATTTAAAAATACCGTAACTTTAAGAGTGACTTTTGGATACTCCTAACATTTTTTCTAAATTCACTTATTGCAAGTGCTCTAATCAACCCTAATAAGGCAATTGATGTTACTAGCATTTCTTTAAAAGAGCCACCTTAAATCTTCCGAGTAACTTTCCGCCAAATTCTAAAAGGATTTTACTTCATGATTAAAAAAACAAAATACTAAATTAAGACACGTGTCAAAACCTTGACGCCTCTGACGGGAACTGGAAAAGTTTGCCCTTGACTCGATTTATTTTAACATTTAATTTGCTTAAAAGATGGACAATGTCAAAGAAATTTTGCACGATTTCCAAAAATAATTAAAATATTACATAGAAGATAATAGCTATATACCCTGACATCTCAAATTATGGATTTGATAGCATGTAAAATTTTCAAATTTAAAAACTCAAGACAACCCACCTCGGAAATTTCAATTTAGATTTACATTTTCAAACTTAAAAATGGTTAAAAATAAATAAATAAATAAATAAATACTTCCTAATAATGACTTTTGCTCGGCGATTTAAAGTGGCAGTGTTCAGAAGCAGATAAAAACCTTTACATGTTACATTTTATTCGACACATGTTAATTCATATAATCTTTTAAAGTTAAACTTTTGGAAGGGCCAGACTATTTGTAAAGTAAATAATTTCAGAGTAAGAAAATTTTGAAAAATCTTACGAAAGATAAGAAAGTTTGCCCTAAATCAAAATCTGTAAACGGATTTTTCTTATTTGCCGTTGGAAAAAAAAGTGCTAAGACATTTTTTTCCAATTTTTACAAAGGAAAAAACAAAATTCTCTAACTAAATAATATCGTAAAAAGCTGAGTTAGCGAAGCCAGCTTCCTCCTTTTCCAAATATGATTCATCGACTCATTGACAAAGTAATGAGATTAATAATAATACTAAAGATTACTTTTTTATCTGCTTCTTAAAAGATTCTGGAGTTCAGCATTATAGTTAATCTAGGGAAAGCAGCCGCAAAAGATTCCGCTGGAAGTCTTAACCCTAACACTATCAGAAATTTCTAGCAGGGGAAATTCTATTTTCGGGCGTCTGGTACTGAATTCTCAGTACACTATTTTGTCCACCCGGAATATTTTGCGACAGTCATCCCGTTAATTTTCTAAATTACATAACTTTCTTTTTTTTTTTTTGAACGAGCAGGAATGTTACTGAAATCAGACCCGTTTACTAATTCCTTAAACAATTGGAATTTTTTTTTTCCTTCAAAATCCAAATAAAAGACAAGTAATTTTAGTTAAATAAAAGACAATGAATGGAAAAGTCGAGGAAAAAACTACGCAGTTGAACCCAGGGTATGAATAGAGAAAGTCACCAATTTCATCTCGGCCAGTCTCTACCCAAGCCACTGGGCTCAACGTGCAATCTTTCCTCGGCTTTACTTTAGCTGCATACAAAATCGGATTCATGGGATTCATACCAAAAATTCTGAGTGCATTACAAGTCCTAGAGCCACAGTTAACAGTTTTTAAAATGCAGCAAAGTTCTTAAAGCAAAATTTAAAAAGAAAGTCTTTAGACGGCCCATAACTAATAATCTAACTATTTCATGCTCGTTCGTTACAGAGTGCTATTTTTTATAAAAACAAAAAATTTTTTTTTCCTGCACGTGATGATGACGTCGGCTGAGTCAACTTCTATGCCATTAAAACGACGAAAAGTCCTGCTGGATGCGAGCTCCTAATGATGAATGGCCTAAAGACTTAGAGAGCATACCGAAAGAAAAAACAAGTAATTTTATTTATATAAAGGAGAAAGAAAGGAAAAGTCGAGAAAAACTACACAGTTGAACCCAGGGTATGAATAGAGAAAGTCACCAATTTCATCTCGGCCAGTCTCTACCCAAGCCACTGGGCTCAACGTGCAATCTTCCCTAGGTAAGGAGTTTTTAGTTTTGTGGCAACAAAATTTTTTTTTTGTGTCACAAAACTAATAAATTACTTTTAATTTTTTCGGCATGCCCTCTCGGTCAAGAGTCACATACAACAGAGCGTTCTTTTACCCCTTCGGCCCTTTTCGCCTAACATTTAAAACGACCTCAAAAGTCCCTATCGCTAGGTCGTCCCCACGGTGGTGGTCATCATGTGCGGGAGTCGTTCCACGGGATCGGTTCTCAGCATTATAGCTCCCCAATCCCACTTGCGGATCAACAAGTCCCCGTCCGGACCTCATACAGCGCCGGTAATTAGAAAACCTAACAGGATATAGGAAGCCCTAGTTACGCCTACCCGGCCACATGTCTGTATGAGTGCGTGAAGCACGTCTCAACCGCGTCATTAGACAAAGGCCCCATGACACGAATCGGTTCGCTACATTCCGGTTAAGGATGTTCCCCTCTCCTACGGTCAGCAGCACATTCACGCCCCGCACGACTGACCACCACATCGAGTCTCCATACCAGAGGTCACCTGTACGTGGGCTAGGAGCTCTGTAAAAGCTGCTCTAAAGCTCCATCCCTCCCCTCGCGTCAGGGATGATATTGGCCGCCCCGACGGCTTAACCACGACGTCGAACGCGAGACGCTCGGGTCCCCTCACCAGCGACAAGCAGACCCTCGCTCCCTACCCCCTCCCATCTCGACCTCACTAACCCCAATAAAAAAAAAGAAAAAAAAAACCTAAAATGACAGCCTCACCAGCGACGATAGGCCGTCATACGCAAAAAATGGTCTAAAACGACCAAAAAAAGCAACCGCCGCGGAACGCCTGTCGTTGTATGTGACCCATCCCTAAAATATCCCTCGAAGATCTGTTGAAGCGCCGAATCTCGAACTCTTGAAGCTTTGAAAAAGAAAAAAGAAAGAAATTAACATTACTTAAAATTTAAAGAACTTAAATCAAAAGCAAATAAGAATTAATCATTAAAAGTTTTAATTGCATCACTTCTAAGACTCCAGCACCGGTACCACCAATGGTCTCTTCGTGCAGTACAATCGAAGAGCTATTTTTAACTACAGAATTTACCATTTACAGCATTTAATTTAACATCATTAAGCATTTTTTAGCTCCATTTAATCCCTCACTTTCCCTGCCCTTAGCACAAAAAAGCTTTCCCTTATAAGAATTTAGACTTCTCCTTTAAACGTAATTTACCATCAATCCCGTAGGGCCCCATTCAATATTACACTTCATCAACGATTTTCAGTCAAAAATCTTAACTATCCTTTCACATTTTAAGAGAACCCCCATCTTGTAACTCCCATTTTTTTTTTTTTTTTTTCCTTACATCTATCCTGGAACATTCCCAGTCGTTTCCAATTTGAACTCCCCCATTTGAAACGGTGAAAATCGGTCAATAAATACCGATATTTAAAGTCTATCTGTCGACAGAAACTTTATTCTTAGTTCTGAGTGTAGCTGAAGATTTCCTCCGAAGGATTATTATTCCCCAACGCCTTTCGATGCGCAAGAACCGATCACCTTCCTAACAAATCCCTGAATTCCCCAAATTGACTCAGTTGACGCTCAAAAACAGTTATTCAGCTTGAGCCTGTAAAAAAAAGAAAAAAAAATTAAAATTAACATTGTACCTTAAAAAAAAATTTCCTTCTTGAACTACAGTGGAGCCAATCACTTAAGTGGGGGCAGCCACTTTTTTTGCTTACAAACGCTGACATAAAGAAAGAACATTTATAATCGCACAAAATACCAGTAAAAATTAAGTAATTTTTTTTTTTTTACTGCCTCATTTAACTAAGAAAAATAATAACTCCGATTCCGATTTTGATAAAGCTTAAAAAATTTAAGATTCCTATTTTTTAAATTAAAAAATTTAAGATTCCTATTTTTTAAATTAAAAAATTTAAGATTCCTATTCCGATTCCGATTACATTTTATAGATTCGAATCAGCTGATTCGAACTAACAGTATTTATCGCTTAATAGCCGAAAAAAAAAAAAAAAATTGCATTCATCGGAATATCGCAATAAAGCTAGAAATCTATTACGTACTTACATTGAAATAAAAAGAATCCACTTTAACTATGAATTTCAATGTTGGAGGTGGATATCTGAAGTTTGGAGTGGATATCTGACAGCTGAATTATCCTGATTCTTGGAAGCTAGGATATCTTCCATTTCCTGTCAGATAGAAAGTGTTACGAGTTCATCCAGATTTTATTGTTGCTCAAATTTTTATCTTCCTGAAAGGACAATATTTCAAAATATTAGTTGGAGGAAATTAGTTTTCATGATACGACGTTGCAGTAGGGGTAAAGATAATTTACCGTGAAAACAAACACCCATTAATTCAAAAATAATCAATTAAACCTTTTCTTTAACATGAAACTTTTTCAAATATGTTGGTCATTTATTTTTGATATTTTTTCCTCAAAACGAAATACAAACAGTTTTTATATTATTGTTCAAATAAGCAAATAAGCAAATAAGATTCCAGGCATCTAGTACCGGTTCTTACCTGATCGCCCTAACAATTTCATCAAGCTTATCGTCGGAAAAATGGTTGGCGACACAATCGAAAAGCTACTTTTTTTTTTAAAGGGGAGACTCTTATTTTTTCTTCCTCTGTAATAGTAAGCAAGAAAGGCTCTCTGTAATAGGAATTTAAGACCATTTCCCTTCCCCACCCCCCAACGTGACAAATGACAAAGCCTATTTGCTTGCTACCGAATATAGGAATACCATCGTCAAGATTAAAATTATAATTTACTTACATCGATCATAGAAGAAAACAAATGGCATCTCTATGCTCAATTCAGTTAAAACTCGTCCGTTTGAAACGTCCAAATTCGGCAAAGAAACAGTCAGTGTAACTACTTTTTAAAAGTCTTCCATTCGACAAGAACTTCATTCTTGCCCACTCTACAAAATGCCCAATCCCTTAGGCATGAACACGTTTTCCTCCGAAAAAGATCATTATTCCCTTATATCTCCGAGTGCACATTCAAAATTAAGTCCTTAGCCCTTAGTCGGTAGTTTCACATAAGCCACACTTAATCCAAATTTTTCTCATTTCGTTCTTTCCTTCAGATTCTCCAGGTGTTCCTGATGTTTTCATTTTGGTCGCTCTACCAATGAATGTTCAGTATTGACAGATAAAAGCAACTTATCCTCCTAGAAATCTTTCACTTTGGCAGCTGGAAAAAAAAAAAAAAAATATCAAAATAGAAACAAAAGTATAAAGCCATTGCATTTTCCTTGACTTGGGCTAAACTGAATAGAAACAAATCAAAAACAACATAAACATTTTATCATTATGACAATAAAAACAACTTTCTGACTGGGGATTCAATTTTAACAAAAGTGGCAGCAAAAATTCATTCGTACATACATAAACATAAAACGGTCAGCAAATTTTTTTGAAAAAAAAAAAAAAAAAAAAAAAAAATTTCTACTGTTTTAAGGTCACAGTATCACTTGTAAAAATGAGGTAACAACTATGAAATAAATAAATATCCCACATTTAAAATTTCATGTAGCCCAATCGTAATTATGAAATACCTTATTATTCAATGTTCATTCCGTTCCCAAATCAAAATTTTATGCTATTATGAAACTTCATTAATTTATGTCACCACCAACAACACTATATTTTTTCTATAATTTACATACCTCAAAGTGAATAGAAGTATCCAGCTTCTGGACTTCTAACCAACAACAAAGCACTACGCTTCACAGCAACTGGACTCAGCTTTCATTCCAACCCATATTAGATAATCTTGGTGACGTCCATTCACAAAGGGGGCTACTGGAAATCTTTCACTTGGCATCTGAAAAAAATAAAAAGCATCATGTGTAGAAACTAAACATAAGAAAAAGAAGGAAAATATTTAACTTTCTATGGGAGTTATTCAGGACCAAAATATGTGGCTAGAATTTGTGCTCAGCATTAGCCAAATGTGAACCAAAATATTTTTGTCAAAAAGAAATTAAATTGAAATATTAAGATTATTGATATTCATTACAACTTTGCATTCTAGAACAGTTTGAATTCATCGGAACACCGTAATCAACATCAAAATAATTTATACTTACATTGAATTATGAATAATAAAAAGCATTTGTCAGGCTCAATACACAAAAGTTCTAAAGCCCAGATGCTCCCACTGAATATCTAAAGTCAAAAGGTACTCCAATGCAAAATTAAGTAATTCGTCAGATAAATGTGACCACATCTTTGATATTCCTCGTAACACTCCAGTCCGGTGGCTTTGAAGAACGCCAGGATTTAAGAGTAAGGAAGGCTTTCATCAGCTGAGTGTCTTCTTGATCTTGGAGCCTGTCAAATAGAAAAAAAATACACTTAATATTTTAATTTGAAAATTTTTCAAAAATATTTTTTTTACTGCCAAATTATTTTTATTGCGATTAAGACTGCTAAGACTTGATGCTAACAACTGATCTGAGAAATTAAACATTTTTTTAAATTCTCATTGGATTTTAATAAACTACTTCATTTCTTTCAAAGAAAAAAAATCTTAAGACTTAACTTGGTACAACTAAATTATTTCAGAACAAAGAAAATGATACGAAGGTAAGATTTTAAAAAATTTGCAAAATTTAACAAGTTATCATGAACAAAAACGGAGCTCAGATTTGACAAAAGCATGTTTTCGTATTTACTCAAGCACTGGAGATATCACTTTCATGCAAAAAAATATATAAGATTTCAAACAGCTAAACAAGTGTTATGAAATCTATACTAAAATCCTAGCAACTGTATTTTTAGCTTTAAATTTGGTACATTAAATTCTTTAAAAAATTCCTGACGTTTAAATAAAACTAATCATTTATAAAAGAAAGCAACTTACAATAATGCAGTCATTCTGATGATCTTGGCTGTAGTAGCTTTGACGATTAATTCTGCAACTATGGCTCTTCCATCAAGCTGTAGTTACATCTCCTCTTGTCAATTCCCATGTACATTTTAAATTGAATCTTCAAATCCTTAACAAAAGCAAAGAAAAATTTATTACGTAAAATTATGGAACATAATCAGTTATCCTAATGTTTCCTTTTTAGTAAATCACAATTTCAATTAAATTTTTCATTTAAGAACATGAAAATATGAAATCCAATCAAAAAATTAAAGCGATTTCTTTATCTTGCTTTCATAAATGTTTCTCCCTGGATGGAAGACTATTTCGTGTGGTCTAAAAATGGCTAGAATCAAAATAAATTTATGGTGCCCAATAGTGGCCAGCTCCAAAACTTCTCATTCATTTATTATTGAGAAAAAAAAAAAAAAAAAAAAAAACTATAAAATAGTAGGATTTACCTTCTTGGCTCCACAGGTCAGCCCTTTGGACGAGAAGACTGATGATCATAATATCAGTAGAATTTTATCAACAGCCATTTCCAAACGATGTCATTGAACACACAAACGAGCTCAATCATACCTGTGGAGAGAAAAAAATAATATTAAAATCTTAGAATTTATTAAAGCATTTTACACTTTTAATACATAAGAAATTTTCTCAGTTAGTATTTTCAAGGTTCTTGTTCAACCATTCACCCAAATTTGAAAACGGCTAAAAGCTTTCTCAAACAATAATATATCAGTCAACAAAGGGACTTCTGCAGCTTCCCCTTCAATTTTCAATGGCATCTGCTTTCTTTTTTCTTTTCTTTAAATATTGAACTGTTAAAAAACTCCCAGAGACCCCCTCAGTAGTAAATACGAGTCAAAATTTTTTAGATATTGTACACAATAAACTATCAATCTTCTTGACCCAACAAATTTATTTTGCATTAGGTTTGTACATATTGATCCCTAATCCCGTTCATTTCTAAATTCCGAAACTGGAAATGCAAAATAATATTTCCGAACAACCAAAAACATTCTTCAACAAAAAGCACCCATATGTATCCTTCAATATCAATTTCTAGGCCCCCATGCATGACTGGTTCCACTCAAAAATTTCCCAAACCAAAAACATAAGACGTCATCATAACTTTACTCTTTAACTGTTTTAAAATGATTAAATTCACTCCAGCAATTATTTTTATATGCTATTACATTTATCAAAGCAAAAATTGAAGTACGTACTTTATTTTAAAAAAAAGATGGCGGCCATTTCTTTTTCTCACATTGTGATATATTATAATGAAATTAAAATGCTGGGAAATACGTATAATTATTTTCTTCTTTCTCGTGAAAAATTTACTAACCTGATCTACATAACGATTAATAATAGTTCTTTTATTATTTGATATTAATCAATTTAATTCATAAGTAATAAACCACGAACCATGCCTTTCGACTTTGACCTTCATTACTAAATGTTTCTAAACACTGACCCTAGCAGGACGGCGATCGTTCAACTGCAAGTATTATCTTGTAGCGCCTATGTATAACTTATTCATGGTCGGTGATAAAATCTATTCTTTTATAAGTTAAACATACCAGAATTTTGCATTGTATTTTTTTTTAACCATTTCAATAACAAGTTTATTTATAGCTTTATTTTTAAAAAAAATTGGGGCCATTTTATTTTGTAACAAATTCTAAACAACCTATTTTGCCATATAAATGCTTAAGAAAAAATTATGTTTCTTTTCCATGTAAAATTAATCTGCTAAACCTTTTTACGTATAATTGATAAATAAGGCTGCAAATTTTATTTAAAGGTTTAGGAAACATTTTGTAATGCGGAACTATAGGCACTCATTTTCCAAATCATTTTCAGCTTTAAAATTCTTTTCCAAAATAAGGAAAGAATGTCAAAAAAAATTCACACTGTGCATGCATCCAATAGGATTGCCTAATCAAATGCAGCCCAAACTTACTTTTTCATCAAAAATAGTTGACATGGGCTTTCAAGCACATGTACCAACTATGTACTTATATATGAACAGCACCGTGGTTCGGAACTAAATCAATTTTCTTATACATCAAATTTGACATCAAAATACTACTTACTCTGAGTACAAAAATTAAAACCATTCGTCAAGCTCAGAGGAATTTTAGTTTAAGTCCAAGTGTTGTTAGCTGCAAGCATCGAATATTCTTATCATACGCTTGAAGACCATACTGCAGATTGTTGTGAAGGCCAGGATTATGACAGATGGCGCAGTGATTGACATTATTAAGCCAGGACCCTGTCAAATATAGGAAAAAATAATAAATTACATGGTTTAAAATTTACTTTTTGGTATTTTTTTTTTTTTTATTGCAGTCATGCTAACGACTAATCTGAAAATTTTTTAATTTTTTAAATACTATACTACCATATACTGAACGTTACTGAACATTACGTTTAAAAAATTTTAATACACAACTAGAACAGCTATAGTCGAAATACCGGCAAGTGATATGGTAGTATAGTATGTAAATAATTTAAATAAATTTAAATTTATTTAAATTTTTAAAACAAAGATGGACGCTTTTTTTTCTCTCACGGACATTACGATTTATTACATCTAGATCAAAATGCTGGGGAAATATATATTTTTTAAACATTCGAATGAAATAATCGACTAATTTTACTTACATTGATCGCAATCATTTCTTTCTCTTTACATTAACGAACTTATTTAATAATCAGCACATGCCATAGTCTTCGACTCACTATTTCTAAAACACCGACTAAATCAGGGTGAATAAACTGATTAGCAAAGCAAATAACAATTGTTTAGGCGAAAGTGACGCAGTTAACAGTATTAAATCATGTGCCGCCTATGCATAACTTATCCTTGATCGATGATAAGATTTATTTTCTTATAAGTTAAGCATATAATAGGCTTTTGTATATTTTTTAAAAAAAATTGAAGCACCTGCATCTTTCATTTTTAAAAACATGGCGTCCATTTTGGGCAAATCTTATAACCTAATAAATAATACTGAAGGAAATTTTTTTTTTTTTCATGTAAAATAAATATTTTAATTTGCTTTAAGTTAATTGTTAATTATTGATTATCTACTATCGTTCAATTTTCATTAGATTAAAATTTAATAATAATATCATCACCAGCAAAATCGGACTTCTGGTTTGATAAAAGCTTTTTCTGCATGCCTTTACAGGGTTCCGAACCCACGCAAAATTCATTACGTTTAAAAAATTTTAATACACAACTAGAACAGCTATAGTCGAAATACCGGCAAGTGATATGGTACATTCATTATGCACTACTACGAAATAAAATTGCGAACTTCCCTTTTTCAAAGAAAAATTTACAATTGGCGAGCACGAAAAATCACACGTTCCGCAATACTTACCTCCTTAAATTTACTTTAAATAAAATCTTGAAGCCTCCTGACTTGACAGTTGGCGTTTTCCATTATTTCAATGTAGCACTGAACACGATGTTCCTTGATTAGAAAATACAACACGAATTCCATTCGCCTTTACCGACCCCATTTTGAGAAATGCCACATCCACCGCCGACGATAATAATTTCCATTCCCACCGCCATGTTGATTCCGCTGTCTGCTATCTGATTCGCTGATTTAAATTGCCGGCGTCCTTTGAAATAAGAACCTGCAAAAAAATACATTTGTGTCGTTAATTATCTTGACTTTCCCAAAAAAAAAAAGAAGGAAAATATGTAACTTTCAGCGCACGTTACTCAGAACCAAATTACATGGCTAGAATTGTGCTCAACAAATTAGTCAAATGTGAACAAAAATATTTTTTAGAAAGAATTAAATGAAATATGGATTATTAAAAATAAAGTTTCCTAAGAAAATTTTCAGTGCGACAGCCAAGCGAAAATTAAGAAGATTATTTGTGGATTAAAACTTTCAGGGGGCTAAGTTAACCTCACCTAACCTAACCTAACCTAACAAACCCTAACCTAACCTAACCTAATTGTGTATAACAAAAGTGGGGTCAGCCCAAGAGAGGTTTGAGCCCCCTCAGAGATTTTTTTTTTTATTCTAAATGAAAAATTCACTAATGCATTTTTCATATTTTTGAAAAAATCATTTGCAGCTTCCGTTTAAAACTTTGCACCCTCTGCACTTTGGTTCACTGCAGAAATCAGGTCACCATATTCCTGCATCATTAAAAAAAAGAAATAAATAATAGCCCATGGAAAACCGAATAATATAAAGTATTAAAATACAACAAATGGGCACCAAAATTGCATTCAGTTGCTACAAGAACCTTTTTAAGTTTTAAAAATTTCATAAAGTACATTCACAACTGCTCCAGAAATTCTCTCTAGCCTTAGTATCTTCTAAGAAGATTTCGCTGGAGCAATCTAAAACCAAGTACAATAGTTTTAACAATAATTTTTTAAAAACGATACACATAATTTTTTTCCTTGTCTAAATAAATCACTGAAGCCATTTTTCATCATCTCCTTCGAGTACCAAAAATCCTCTTATTCTGTTAAATATTTAACACCCATGTCAAATTTATAAAAGGATATCGACAAGGCACAATAACTTTTACATTTTAACTGAAATCCCTGAAATGATTAACTTGATCATTAAAAAATTCACAACAGTTAACAACTAAAAACTGCAGAATAATGTGAATGAAACATTATTATGATATGTTGCAGTATAATATATAAAATTTCATATTTAAAACTAGATTATAGTTAAGTGAACTATAATACAGCAAATATTTATAAAAACTGACTTAAGTAGCTCAGATGCCAATAAAGAAGATAAACAAAATGTTATCACTCTCTCCATTACAAGGAATACAGGTTCAACCAGCTGCTCCTTGAGCTGGAGGTACTTGAAAACAATCAGCAGCAGCTTTGAGTAATACAGTTATTGTTCCCATTATGAATTGCTGTCGGGTTTATATGATTATCAATTTTGATAGTTTGATGAGTTTTTAATTACCTGAATTTGTGCCAAAGAATCATCTTTAACGATTACACAGAGTCAACAATCACTTAAGCCATAAGTTTTCAGAACCGATAAAGATATATCCATGGTTCATAAGGTATAGAACACAATCCATCAGCATTATTTCTTCATACACATTTACAAATTGTTTATTAACCAAAAACTTTAACGGTAATTTAATTTGAGAATTTTGACTTTGGTATGAAACATGTTACACAAAAGCTTACTGCTCCACCATACAACCGAAAGAAAACCAGAAAAAATTACTAAGTTTAGGAATTCACCAACAATGTTTCGTTCAATTTCGATTAAATGAACGTTTTGATATTTTCAAACAGGATGGTGTACTTAAAATATCGAATTAAAAGAAATAAGACGAAAAACATCGATTCACTGATTCAAAACAACCTAACGGCCGACATATTGAATGACTGTTTTAGAGAACGTTCAAGAAACAATGCCGCCAATATGGCGGTTTGTTTTCAAAATTCAAAATAGCATTTCCGCTCAATTTTTTTTTTTTTTTGTCAATTAAGTTCTTTAGAGGTCTAGATTTTATAAATAAAAAAATTTTTTTTTCACATATTCAACTTAAAATATTTAATTCTAAACCCAAAAAGTTTTTACTTAAATATGTGAATGGAATAAAAAAATTCACATTCATAGAACTTGATTTGCTGCAAATCAACTGCCTTGAACAAGTCTAAAACAGTCCACTATAGCTTATAGAGAAAAACACCTCTCATACTCATGCATCCTCTGTCCATGTGGGCCTAAGATTTTTTAGGTAAATTAATAAAATTAGAATCTCTAATTTTTAAAAAAAAAGTCGATTTTGCAAAACTTTAACCGTGAATATCTCTGGAACGGTTGGCGCTACGGGGCCGCGCGAAACGGAATTTTGACCCCCTCGACTAGGCGCGTCGAACGACGCTATGGGCGTTCCGATTGGACGATGTGAAAAAACGTGATGACGTCACCACATTTTTTTTTGAAAAAATCTATGGAGACGCTGTCTCCACATTTTCATATCCTCCGATCGCGACGCCCATAGCGCCGTTCGACGCGTCTAGTTAATAGTCTTAGTAATAAGTTCAGAACGATAATCAAAAACTAAGTCAGGAAAATAGTTTGTATCAATTCAATTTTTCAATACCAATTCAATTTTAATATTAATTAAAAAATGCTTATTAATTTAAAACTTAATGCTTATTTTTGTTTAATATTAAGAAAAACTTGACATTTTAGGTTACCCATGCCCAAGTTAAAAATTGTTAAATTATTATTTACTCAGAAATGGACCAATCACAAACCAGAATTACGTTATGATGGCTCTCTCCTTGTAGGCTCATTATCTAGTTCTTACAATTTTATTTTTCAAGAAATCTCAAAATTTGACATGTTCCATTTTAATCAAAACATATCTCAAATGCAGCAACTGAGAACCATAAATCAAATCGTTAGGCTATAGTCTGTCTAAGAATAGTTAACCCATCCCTGTTTTTAGTTTTACAAGTTGCTAATTTTTAAAGATGATATTCGTCATAGCTTTGCATTTCAAAACAGTTTTGAATTCATTGGAAAACTCTAGTCAACATCAAAATAATTTCTACTTACGTTGAACTATGAATAATAAAAAGCATTTTTCAGGCTCAATACACTACAGTTCTGAAGCCCAGATGTTCCTAATGAATATTTTAAAGTCGAAAAGTACTTTCATGCAAAACTGAAGCTGGTTAAGGAATCTTTCAGATAAAAGTGACCACATATCTTGGATATTCCTCCAAACATGTTTCATGACAATACTCCACGTGGATTTGAAGCATTTAAGTGTAAGGAAGGATTTCATCAGCTGAGTGTCTTCTTGAGCTTGGAGCCTATCAAATATAGAAAAAAATACATTTTAAATAATTTCACTTGAAATTTTTTTCGAAAATCATTTTATTACTATCAAATTATTTTCATTGTGATCAGGACTGCTAAGACTTGATGCTAACAACTGACCAAAGAAATTGAAAAACTTTATAAAATTCTCATTAGAATTTCATTTCTTTCGAAGAAAAAAATCTTAAGAACAACTTAAGTTAATGCAACTAAATTATTTCGGAAACAAGCATTAGCTCCTAAAATGATATGAAGGGTAAGACGTTACTTTTTTAAAAATTATTTGCAAAAATTGAACAAGTTTATCATGAACAAAAACTGAGCTCAGATTTGACGAAACCATGTTTTTGTGTTTTATTCAAGCACTGGAGATATCACTTTCCTTTCACCAAAAAAATACATTAAGATTTTAAACAGCTAAACAAATCTTAAAAAATCTATAGTAAAATCCTAGCAACAGAATTTTTTACCTTTATAAATTGTTACATTAAAATATTTTAAAAAATTTCTGAGGTTTAATTAACACTAATAATTTATAAAACATAGCAATGACTTACAATAACCCAGTCATTCTGATGATCTTGGCTGTGCTAGCTGGACTAGCATCTGTACTAACGACATGTAGTAGCACTTTGACGATTAAGTTTGTAACTGCGGCTCTTGCATAAAGTTGTAGTCATATCTCCAGTTGAATTCCCTCGTACATTTTAAATTGTATTTTCAAATGATGTCATTCATCGCACAGTGGGCTTAATCATACCTGTGGGGAAGAAAAAATATTATTAAAATCTTCATTTATTAAAGCAGTTTACATCTTAAGAAATTCTCTCAGTATATTCCGGGTTCTTTTTCGACCACTCATTCAATCTGAAAATAACTAACAGCTTTCTCAAACAATGTATCCATCAATAAAGCCAACTTCTATAGCTTTCCCTTCAAATTTTCAATGGCATCTGTCTTCTTTTTCCTTTTCTTAAAATATTGAACTGTTGAGAATTCTTAGAAATGGCTTTTAAGTAGTAAATATAAGTAAAAAATTTTTAGACATTATACAATGAACCTATCTTTTCGATCCAACAAATTTTATTTTGGCATTAGGTTTACATACTGATTCCAAATTCCCTTCATTTTTAATTTCCAAAACTTAAAAAGCAAAATAATATTTCTAAACAATCGCAAAAACATTCCTCAAAACTTACACATGCATCCTTCAATATCAATTTCTAGGCCCCCAACCGATTTCACTCAAAAATTTTTCAACCAAAAACATAAAACATTAAAACTTTATTACTCCTTAGCTCTTTTAAAATCATTAAATTCACTCTAGTATTTATATTTATCAAAACAAAAATTGATGTACCTCCTACTACGTTTTAAAATAATAAGTCGCCATTTTTTTTTTTTATAACGTAGTGATTTATTGTAGGCCTACTGAAATTAAAATGCTGGGAAATATAATTATTTTCCTCTTTCTCGTGAAAAATTTACTAACCTTATCTATAACGATTAATCAATTTAATTCATAAATAATAAACCGCGAACCACCTTTTTGACTTTGACCTTCATTACTAAATGTTTTAAACTAAACACCGACCAGAACGGCCGAAGGCGATCGTTCAACTGTAAGTATTGGAGTTGACAATACTCTATCTGTAGCGCCTATGTATAGCTTAGCCATGGTCGGTGATGAAATCTATTCTCTTATAAGTTAAGCATACCAGTACTTTTTTGAATTTTATTTTTTCAAAAACCATTTCGATAAAACTTTAAATTTCAAAAAATAGTTGCTGTCATTTTATCTTGTCACATAAACACCTAAAATAAAAGGTTCATAGATTCGATCATGAAGCTGTTCTTGCGTTCCTTTTTTCTGCAAAACCAATAAAATATTTTGTTGTATTTTTTAATTACTTTTACGATCACTGCTAAACTTAAAATTCGAACTATAAGTACTTATCGCTTTACAACCGAAATCGATTAGATTTCATCGGAATATCGCAATAGAGGTAGAAACCAGTTTCCTACTTACTTTGAAATTGAAAGAATCCTCTTCAGTTATGAATTTCAATGTTCTTGGTGGTTACTTATTGAAATGAAAGAATTGGAAATTCAAAATTTGGTTAGGTTAAACTCTAGGAGATGGTCATTATTAAAAAAATGAGGATGGTATTGTTTTCCATCTAACAGGCGCAGTGAGTCCACGTTGTGGAGGATCAGTCTGTAAAGTAAAAGAAAAACAATAACGTATTAGGTTTATGATTATTAATATTTTACAAGAATTTGTTTTGTTTTGTTTAGAGGAACTTAATGAAACAAAGTATAATTCCTTTTTTTTTTTTTTCTGTTGATCCAAGCTATTATATGGGTCATTTAAGGGCTTTGCCCCTGGATCCCGGTTTGGGACATTTAAAGACTGTGACTGTAACTGTTTTAGCTTAGATTTTATATCCAAACCAATGTATTTCCGAGCCTTTAAACTGCTATTAAATTATGAGTAATAATTTCATGTCTTACCTATGATGACCTTGATCCATGAATCGTTTTTAAAAACAGCTGACAGTTCGCCTACAGATGACAGTCTGTTCAACCCATCACATAATATTATAATTTAGAAATTGAACCATCCGTCACTTGTTGGTGGCAAAGTTCATTTTTACTGAAAACAAAAATAAACAATTTCATAAACGAATTTTTTTTGCAGAATACTTTAGGTAAAAAAAAAAATTTGATTCGAAGTTTAGCTTCTGCTTGGTAAGCAAATTTTAAAGAGTAAATTGCAGTCACTACAACTGTCCAAAGCGTGACACTCAAATATTTTTTTCTAAAATTTATTATCATCAAAAAAATGGACATCATGCTTGACAAAAGGCTTGCTTTAGTGATTACTGAAACACTGAATTATCACTTGCTGCAAAATATGTATAAACGACAGCTAAAATCTGATTATAGGCTTTTTAAACTTGGGCATGGTTGAACTTAAATTTTAAAGTCCTTCAGACCAAGGTCTTGATTCTGCCACAACGGAACACACTTTCAGGGCATATTTTGAGAAAAGAATCAAAAACAATAAAAGATTCAATCTTTTAGATCGTGAACTTTGAATTTAGCCTGACATTTTCACATAAAATACAGCATAAGTACATCAATCGTAGAAAGCAATAAAGGGTATAATATATGCAATATCACTAAAATTCCAACAACATATCTGCAATTTATTTCTCTCCCTTTCCCATTGTTAATAATATCAAGGATGCAGATACCAACTCGCTCATTAACTTAAATCTTAATTAGCTCCTTGTAAACATTAAAAAAAAACAGATTTAAATATCATTATTTGTAAGCAGTATTGGAACAAAATTAGGGTGAAAAATGTTAGTCACACAAAATACCAGTAAAAATTTAATGGCTTCCAATTTTTTAAAAAAAAAATCTCATTTAATTACCTGACAATCTTGATTCCTCTCCACAACAGCAAAAATCAGCAACTGATGATTAAAGTAATACAGCATTCAGCCATAACAAAAAACCAACAACAAGCAAGTTAAAATAGTTCGGTTAAATCCACAGTGAATTTAAAGTCTGAATCAGACAACAGTCCAAACAAAGTCCACAGAAACAAGTCGGTTGTAAATTCCATCCATACAACAGTAGTCCAGGCATGATTAGCATCATAAGCAAGTCTGTCATTCCATCTGAAACAGAAAAGAAAGAACATTATATACCACACTCTTAAATAACATTTTTCAGATTTTGAATAAAAAAATCTCATCAGTTTTCAATTTAAATTCTCGCTCCTGTTCAATTGTTCATCCATTTAAAATGATTATGTAAATCTTTTTTTGAAAATGGTCTTAGGCCTATTAAAGTCATGCAAACAGCTGACCAGAAAAATTAAAAATTTTTCAAAATTCTTATTAAATGTTATTGAATTGTTGGAAAAATTAAAAAATTTAATGACATAATTAGGTTCAACTAAATTAATTCAGAACACTTCATTAGCCACTACAACTTTCCAAGGATGAGACGTTATTTCCTTAAAAAATTATTCGCTACAATTTAGTAAATTTATCATCAACAAAATGCACCACTGCACAGGTTTGGGCAAAAGGATGTTTTTTTGATTATTTACTCAAGCATCTAATAATCACTCTCCACAAAAGATTATGTAAGTTTATAGAAAAAGCTAAGCCAAAATGGCTACTAATTTTTTGAACTTCACTGTGATTCTTATTAAACCAAATATTCTCGAGACTTAAAGAGCTCATAATTTTGAAATAAGTATATGTCTTACCTATGATTTTGACTAAATCCAAAAAGATTTGAACAAACGCTGACAGTCTGCTCTGCTCACCCCATCACATCCAGTTTTGATTTAGGAATGGAACCATTCCTTGTTCAGTGGCAAAGTTCATTTTTACTGAAAACAATAAAACAGATTTTTCATAAACATAATATTCAATTTGCTTAAAAGTCAATTCCATGAAGGAAAAACAAAACCATTTTCGGATTCAATTAGAACTTCAGCTGCTGTTTGGAAAGAAAATTTTTAAATGACCTTAATCGTCCTACGAGTCATTTCAAACAATAGCTTCAAAGTGAATTCTTGCTTCAATCAGTAAAATATTTTCTAAAAATTAATGATTTTACTTTTTTTTCAGAGAATTCAAATTACAAGAGTTTCACTTTTTATACTATTATATTTACACATTTTTTAAAACAGTTATTGCTTACAATTTTTTAATTTTTAAAAAATTGCAGAAACATATGCAACATCCTTGACCCCAAACATTTGTATTTGAATACATTTTTATTTTTTACAGTTTTACAGCAAAAAACCTTTGAACCAAATTAAAGAATAAAATTGTATGACATGAAGAAACATCATCAGTTGTAGTCACATTTGCTTGCAGTAATTAAGACCTATTATTTTCTTCATGATGTTTCCTACGAAGTTCTAGGTCTGATCGGATAGAAATAATAATCTTATCAAAAGTATTTAATTAAAAAAAAAAGGCAGACTGTTAGACTGTTGGATCCTACCTAAATTAATCAACACTGAAAAGTTAACGTAATTAAATTGGTTAAATTGGGCACTTTTGATGTTTCAGTTTAGAAGGTAATTTGCAATTCATAATAATTATATTTCTAAAGTATAAATCAAACAGCATTATTTAGCTTTGGATTGGACTATTTGTACAAGTCCATCGAAAAATAACTGAGGTTTTATTAAAACACCTAGTTAATAAAATATGGTCGCTTACCACACTATTGTTCTGCATGCATCTTGACTGCCCTAACAAGTATCAGCATTTAAACGATAATGTGATTTATTGATGCAGGTTTTTCAGAAAGCTTGAGGTTGTATCTCTGCTTGTAATTTCCTCATGTCTGTGCATCTTGTATCTTCAAATATCCATCCTCATTATGTTCCTTAAAAAAGGAAAGAAAAAGCCATTTAACATTTTCAAGAGCATTCCTTCTTTCAGAATAGTTACTATTTGCACAATAATTAATATACTCCCTATTAAGAAGGTCATTAAAGATCAAGAAAATTTTCCATCCAGATGCGGATCAAAAATTCGTGGGTTTATTTATCAACTTAATACAACTTCATCAAGGATTTGGGAAAAAATTTCCCAAGGTTCAGACCCAATGAATTTAAAAAAATCTTAGTATACAACCCAATTTGACCTGTAGTCGGGGATCCATTCCATTATGGACAAGCATGAAATTAAGTAGTTAAAAAAAAAAAAAAACATAGAATGGTCTGATCACTTATTTCTACATAGCCATGAACTTGTCAATTTAAGATATACGATGAAAAATACAACTCAGAACACCCAAGCCCCTTAGAGGAAAAATGCAGACCAGACCAACATATTGTTTATATAAATTCACACTTATAATTTACTCACCTTTTCAAATGTACATTCAATGAAATCTTCAACGGCTTTGGAATTGACTGTTGGTGCTTTTAATTATGTCTATTCAGCACTGTACTCAATGTTCTTCGCTTAAAATCCGCACATAAATCCATTATTTTTCTACCGACGCCATTTTTCTTTATTCCACCGCCACTGTTGACAACTTGACGCTATGTATTATTTTCGTTTCGTTGCTTTCGTCATGTGTCCTCTTATTTCCTCTGTCTGCTAGCAAAATTTAAAATTGGCGTGCAGTTTTGAGTCCTCCAAAAATAAGGACCTGCAAAACGAAAAAAAAAGATAAAATAAAAACGGCAGCTTTTATCGGACTATTAGCAACTTAATATACTCATACTCATAAAAAAAAAAAAAAAAATTAAGCTGAACAAATAAAAACATTTTCACGCGGTTAATAGAATACTTATTTATTTATTTATTTATTTTTACACGGTGTTTGACTTTGTTGACCATAGCATAAGATCATAACTTTTAATAAGTTAATTGTTGACAATGATTAGTGGGCAAAACAAAAATTTAAAGGAACAAGGACGTTGTTGATGTTATTACGGGGAAATTACAAATTTTTTTTACTTATAAAATAACATTTCCTTAATATGAATGAAAATTAATATATTAATTTATATTGAAATCATGTACAAAATTTCCATAGCCAAGATTATTTCCGTCCGCAGAATGATTTTTTTAGCATTTTCCTTTTCGAATTATTCTAAAATCTTTAAAGAAAAAAAAAAAAATTATAAATATGATTTTTTTTTTTTTTTTTGCTTTGTCCAACTTACTCGTTCTATGTTCGCAATTGTAACTATCCATACTGCAAGAATTTGGAAAGGTTTTACGAGCTCCTGATATCTTATCTTGCCCACAAACTGGAGTATAGTCAGCCGAACAGAAATTGTTGCACTGCGAACGGACGAACGCCGTACCGATTAACACTTTAACGAATAAAATCAAAAATTAAAACACATAAAGGAAAAAAAAATATTTTTACTTACGGAGAGACAAAATTATAAAAAACTTCATCTTGATCTTTTCAATAATGAGAATTTAATAATAGCGCCTTCAGTGACTTTGAGACGACATTTATTTTAAAATATATTCTCTCCTCTTAATTGATCCAAACTGTTCACACAAGTTTATTGTAAACGTTACTTTTAGAAACATAAAAGGGGAAAAAAAATCGCAAACAAAATGAGGAAAATGAAATTAAAGTACAACGTCATATTACTGTTTTCAGTTGAAAAATAATTCCCGATATTGCATGTAACATACTTGAAAGTTCATCAGACTGTCACAGCTTTTAATGGTTTTATGACGCAGACGAAATTTTTATGTGGAATGATTTTTTGAGATTAATTAATTTATTTTGAGTACGGGAAAAAATAAATTCAGCGGTAGAGATTTTAAAAATAAAATGGTCAGTGTGATGTACGCTCGGACAAAAAAAAAATGGCTAATGCGAAAGTGACAAAACATTTTATTAAAAATCATGCGAAAGAAATAAAAATATCTTGTCAAGAAAGAACTTTTCCGACGTCGCAAAGAATTATTGCTTTGCTACGAAACATTCCGGTTTTGTCGCAAGACAGAACTTGTTCAAAACATTTCCATTTACTGAGTGTACAGAATTTGACAATTCTTCTGTGTTTTTGAATTTAAAAAAAAGTACAAAATTTTATTGTAACAGTAACATTTTAATGAAAAGAAAAAAAATGTACAGTACAGAACTTAAAGTTCATTTTTCCAGTGATTGGGAACACCCATAAGCTAAACATAGGCCCTCTTATAAGTGTTCTCAATCCCTGATTTTTACAATTTTTTTAGCATACATGAAGTTACCACTAACATTTAAAAAATTAGAGTAAGATAATTACATTATCTTACATGATTGTCAAGTACATAAATGCACATAAATTTTACATAAATATTCAAGTACATAAATCATAGCCGATCTTGATTCCGCATATTTTTATTTAATAACGGTTTTCGTTATCACATGATCCGTCCTTGATTTTCACAAAATCTGTTGAAAAAGAAAAAAAAAGAAATTAATGGGATGATTATAATTTTTTTTATGTTGAATTCGAATCCACTTACTTGATCTGTTTCTGCAGTTAAATTCCCTCATTCCACATTCATTTGAAAATTCGCGCGTTTTGACTCGATCATCCCAAAATTTGTCAAAACCACAAATTGGTGCATATTTATATGGACAACCGAATTGACACTCCGGGGGAGGAGTAGGTGAACGAGCAAATGCCATGCTGATACAAGCTAGAATTAAAAATTTTAAAAATTTGAATTTTTTAAATTAAAATCAACCGGAAATCGAGAGATTGAAGGTTCGATTCCTCCACGAAATTCACAGTAAATTATAATTTTTTTTTCTTACTTACCGACACCCAGAGCGAAAATTATGAATAACTTCATTTTGGCGATTCTTACCGGCAAAAGTTAAAGACTAACGTCTTTGGTGTAATTACGGTGACATTTATTTTAAAAAATTCACTCTTAATTAATACAATCATGTAGTTAAGTTAATTATAAACGAAACATTCAAGGAAAATCAAGGTAGAAGAAAAAAATCTCAAGCAAAACGAGGGAAATACAATTTAAGATATTGCGTCATGTCATACTGCATGCATTTAAAAAAAAAGTCTTCTCAAAAGCAAACGTACTTCGAAATTCATCAGACCATCTCGTCTTTAATGGTTTTATAGCTCAGAAAAAGTTTGATAATTTACAATATACAATTTCTAAGATCTTATTCAAAAACTTCAGGAATTTCGATCCCGATTCCAATTATTTTTGAAGTCGACGATTTCGATTCCTGCTCATATTCCAAAAACTTTGTGTTATTTTTAAAGGGGCCCGTACATAAGTATTAAGTCGGCATATAATGAAGAGAGGGAGTTCAGAATCTCGCGCCAATGATTTTTTTTGCAGGGAAAAATTGTTTCATTTTTACGAGGAAAGGGAAGACTATATATGTAAAATCTCAGTAGCACTTCTTTTTCAATTGAATATGCTTTCTCAAAATGGAGAGGGAAAATAATTAATACTGAAAAGAAATTTGTTCGATTCAGAAACAACTTTTCTTTATTTTTTTCGATTCCTAAGATGAGAAAACTACAGATTATCTAAAATTTACTTCAGACTACATTTTTCACAGTTTCCTCCGTCTGGGTAATCGTCAGGCAAGTTGATCGTGAAAATTAATGTGCTATGATCAGATATAAAGCCCATATTTGTTAAACCAGAGATCATTCCTGGAGGATCGGCAAGCACCTGAAAAAAAAATGTTATTATATTTTTAACTTTATTGTATCTCACTTCACGTGAATTCGAAAAAAAATAAAATTTTTTTAAGAGCAAGGAATATTACAAAAATTTCTTAAAGGTCAGAAGCTCATTTTTTTGGTAAGAATATATTTTGAGATAAAATCAGAATAATGATCGGTTTGTTTCTATACCTCGTCCGGATTAAATCTCCGTAATATTACTTTTCTTAAAAACATGGCTTTCGCTATTTTTTTTTTTTTTTTTTTTTTTTTCAAACAGCCGTAGGAGAAAATGAAAACGGCTAGAGAATATTTACGTGGTCAAGAGTTCTGCCACCCCGATGTGTTCCACCAAGATCGAATGACAAACATTGGAACGGGTCTTGAAGGTATTCAGAAATGTCATCACCATCTCGAAAATCTCTGTTTAAATCACCGACAAGGCAAAATCCATCGTGCCATAAGAGTTCATCTGGGTATCCAATATTTGCAAGGTGGTATATTCGATCGATGAAGGCTTTATTTATTCTTTCAAAATGCTCATTATCTATGTAAAAGTAAAACATGTATTATTAATACGTAAATAGGCAATCAATACTCTTAGGATCCTAGCTCACCACTCGAGAAGAAGAGGGAATCTCGTTTTTTTTTGAAAAAGATAACTGACAAATGGTAGGCATCAACTGCACCCATGGTAAGTTTTAAAAACAGCTGAGGTGCATCTTAGATTAAATACTCTCTTGCTATCGTGGTGTTTCGAATATGCAGTACACTAGGGTGTTTCTTATTTTGCGAATTTTAAATCTTATACCCTCTAAATCAGAGCTCTATAGTTCACTGATAAGCCCTATTTTAATGTAATTTTTTTTTTTCTTTTCTCAATTTTGTTTAACTAATTACTTGAATTTGTACGACACAGGCAATGCCAGAAATGGTTTTCACTGCCAGTGATTAATAAATAAATAAATAAATAAATAAATAAATTTTCAGATTTTTTTGGGCACCGGAAATCGTGCCGACTTGAGCTTTAAGTTCCGAAAATTCCCGCAAGAGAAAAAAAATCGATTTTTTTTTTTTTTTTTTTGCGGAAAGACGTCGTTTCCTATCTGGAATTTTGCGTAGATCACGAATCTGAACTCGAAGTCCGTTTTCTAAAATCTGGTACGGCTTTTGAGCTAGAAGCCAAAATATGCGCAAAACTTAAGACTTAGTGCGTTTTGTCACTTAACCATGTTTTCTTGCCACATTTTCTCTTCTAGCTCAAAAGCCGGACCAGATATAAAAAAAAACGCACTTCAGATTCGTGATCTACGCAAAATTCCCGATAGGAAACGACGTCTTTCGGCGAAAAAAAAAAAATTGTCGACTTTTCTTCTCTTATGGGAATTTTCGGCATTTAAGCTTAAGTCGACTAGCTTTTCGGTGCCCAAAAAAATCTTGAAAAAAATAGGGTTTATCAGTGCACCATAGAGACCCGATTTAGAGGGCATAAGATTTAAAATTCGAGAATTCGCAAAATAAGGGACACCTTACAGTTCACAGTAAAAAATTATCTGCCAAAATGTTAAAAACGGTCTACATAATTTTGACGTAAACGATACTCTGGTGAATTTTTAACATATTCATATGTCAATTTAACAGATTTAAAATATGTCATTTAGTTTTTTATACCATTGAATTTTTCGGCGTATTTTAGAATATTAATTTTTGAAGAAGATTTTTACAGAATTACATTACGTTAAATTGACATAAAAATTGGTGGACCGTTTTAAACAGACAAAATATGTTGATTTTACAGATCATTTTTTGCCGTATATTATCCATTATCAAGTAAAATTAAAATATAAAAATATTTTTACTACCTCATCGTTCATCAGCTTGCTTTGTGCTTGCCCCAACTGATGAATAACTTGATTTACAAAAGAAAAGCCAGGAAATCGAATAACAAAAACTTGACTTGGGTGCAATTGATATCCATCCCCAAATTGGATCAGTCAAAATGGGCCAATTTTTGTTTTATTTTAAAACATCGATTCCCTCAGTGCCTTCCTATGCATTTACCTTCGTCGACAAATTTTTTGGGTCTACGATACACCGCAGTGAAATTCATTCGAATTTGTTGGTTATGGGCTCCAAATCTATTTTTAGTAAAGCATTGACGACAGTTGTTCTTCCGACTCAAGTTAAACGTCATTACATTGTCCCCGTAATCTTCATTTTTGTCTGGGCTGAACTTAGTTTTAAAATACTGCGAAGGAGGTCTGTATGCTACCATGATGCCTCCTCCTCTTCTCTCTCGATACGGGTTGGGGATGGCATCGTCTGTCGTGTAGGCGTTGTTCAAGTTATCCATCCCTCTGTCCTGCCTGTAGATTTTATAATTGGAAAGGCCAAGTAGTGCTTTTATTTTGTGATTGGCATGTACTAGTACGCCCCTAAGCCAAGTTTCGACGATTACAACTATGTTCGGTTTATGATTTTCAATCAAAAGCTTTATTTCCCTCAGTTTCTTCTTGAACTTAACTGTTTCATTAAGGGGATTCACACTGCGAGCGTTCAAATAAAGAACCTTCAGCTGGACCGGACGACAACTACATTCCTTTTTTTTTTCTTTTTTTTTTTTCTTTTCCTGAAACAATAATTTTGAGTGTTAAAAAAAAAGGCATATTGAGGAAGTGTTAAAGAGTTCCGGGTACCTCTTGCTGCATTTCCGTTTTCATTTCCTCCAGGAATAGTGCAAGTACTTGGCATTCCTCCTTTAATTGTGGGATGACCTTATCGATTACCTCAACTGTGGGGTGACATGTAGTCCAATCTTGGACCAAAAAGACTATGTCAAAGGCAGTCAAAACAACAGATAATCCAACTGCAGTTTTCCCCATCAGTTTCGTAAATTTAGCAAATTTAGCAGCATTTTTGCTGGCTATTTTACCACCCTTCACCACAGCGTTGAATGTTTTTGATGCAGCATCAACGGCTACTTTGTTGCCCACCGCCACAAAGTAGGGCGTTTTTGTTGTAGTTTGGCCAATTACTTTCCCACTTATTGCGATTGGTCCGAGTGTTTTTGTTGCAACTTGGCCGATTCCTATACCACTCGTCGCGATGGTGGTGAGTGTTATTGGCATTGCAAGGAGCAATCTGTCAGCAGTCATGAAAAGTGTTAGTCCGAAAGCCTTTGATATAACTGAAAAAAATATATAAAGTATATAAGCACTGTATGCTTTCTTTTTCTTAACTTTTTTAAATTATCAGAAATCAGAACACAGGCCTCGAACCGGTTTCTGGTCTGAAATTTAGGGACTTCAGGGACCGAAAGCATGAAAATTAAGACCCTTTTTAAGAACCAAAAAGTAGCCTAAAACCAGTCAGTTTTTTTTATTTTAGGCATTTTCCTCTGGTAGATTGATTTTAAAAGTTTGTGACATGACTTAAAAACTTTTAGAAACTAGCGCAAAAAAAAAAAAAAAAAAAAAAAAAACATTTAAATGGTTTTTTTCTCTTTTCCTATTAAAATTTTTTAAATCTTCAATATATTATTTCCCTCAGTTTCTTCTTGAACTTATCAATTTTAAATATTTTTTAAATATTTGCTTCGTAATAATATCATGTTCTTTACTATAAAAGATAAGAAATTTTTCGTAAGCAAGCTCCAAATTAAAAAATTATGGACTTTTAGGGACCATTTTTCGAATTCAAGGACTTTTAAGGACTTCTTTTATAAATAAGGACTTTAGGGACTTTCAGGAACCAAGTTCGAGGCCTGATTACGAAAGGTTACTCACTCACTCATTCATAATGATTTTGGATTACATTGCATCTCGTTTGCATTACCGTAGTTTGGGGTTATCTCGGACGATAATTTACATTTTTTATACCGGTACATTTAAACTGAAAAATTTTAAATTCGTGTTTAAATTATTGAACAGCTTACTTACCGAATTATCCATTTTGCTGTAAGAAGAAAGAAAAGGCTAGCTTGCGTACCTGATTCTGCCTTGCTTTTATCGTCCGATATAACGCGACATTTAGAAACAGTATTAAAGTTTTTGCATCCATTTTTCACATTTTAATGCCAGAACTCTTTTTTTTTCTTTTTTTTTGCTTTTTAGGCTTACTTTGTCTAAGTAATGCATTGGTAGTGTGTCACTCATGAATTTCATTATAAATCACTTTTAGGACTGCCTTAAAATTAATCAAAAGGTATAATTGAAACAACAAAAATGGACTTTATTTAGCTTTATTAGAGTTAGGAGTCGTTTCAAGCACAAATTTTACTACCGGTCGGTAGCTTTGGAACGATTTTATTACTCTTACAATGATTTTTCTCTATAATTTTTCTCACAAGGAGTCCCAGGAATTTTTTCTTAATTACTCAGCATACTAATATCTCGTCCAAAGTTACCCTGAAAGAACCTAATTTTTTATTTTAAAAGATCCTTGGTAGCACAGACATATCCCATGGGTACCCATAGGATATATATTTTTCAGAGATATCCGTACACAGTAAAAAATTTTATGTCAAAATCAACATAAGTCAACATAAGTAGGTCCACATAATTCTTATGTTAGTTGTTTTTGTTTTATGTTTACCTTATGGGAGAAACAACATAAAAAATTTATATGAAAATTGATTTCGGGAATATTGGAACCTTTAATAAAAACTACAGCTTCTTCCGCCAACGTTTCGATTTATTAAATAGAAATCTTCATCAGGGCTAAAAATAATAAAGTACGAATATAGTCACAGGTCAACATACTAAAAAATTAACCAACAAAACTATTAAATCATTTTTTACCTTCGAAACTAAACAACGTAAACAATTATTCATTTAATAAATTATTAATAAAATCCATCTCAACCACCTGACTCGATAATTAATTAAAATTATAAATTAAAATAAATAAATCGACTAACTCCATAATTATCTCCATCTTTAATTCAGTCACGAGGTATGATACGAGTTTAAAATTAATACGTATAGATGTCGTTAGCAGTCGGACATGATGAAAAATGCGGCAAAGATATTATTTAAATGTTTTTATCAGGTTTTTGTACATATTTGAGAAATTTTTTTTTTTTGTAATCGTTTTGTATGTTCATCGATCGATCATCTGAAACTACATGGCACATTTCATAAAATTTATGTGGACCACTTAGAACATATTTACATAATATTTTTTACTGTGTATCAGATATCCTCAAGATGTCCTACGGATATCTCACGGGCCATAAGTATCCTACGGGTGTCCTGAGGATGCAACAGGGTATGGAGTGCTACTGGGAGATATTCTGAAGCCTCGAAGGAATTTGGGCGGTGGAAACATCACCTTTCGATTAAGGAAGGTTATGTAAAAAATCCCATTGAGGTGGGTCACACAATCTTACCCGTAAAAAGATGCACATAAGTTTTTTTTCGTAATAATTCAAAATTTCGAAAAATTGCCTCAAGTGTTATGAAATTAAAATATTAACGGTTACTAGATAAACGAAATTTTTAAATTTTTTTTTTGTAAATAAACATCCGTCACAATGTCTAAAGCCACTGTAACGGCGTTGCCGTAATAAAACCATAGACACCAAGGGGGGGGGGGGGGGGGAGGCAAGGGAAACGAGAAATAAGAAAAATATGCCGTTCCGTCCGATATTACCCGTATCGTCCGGTATACGGTAATACCAAACTACGATACAGAGAGCGTTTAATAATTCGTAAGACTTTTTTTGGCCTTTCCGACCCTCTCCTCCTGTCACAATTAGTAGGATTTCTTTGGCCCCCCTTTAATTCCGTCGATAGGGGGGTAAAGGCCCCCCTTTAACTTACTTAAGACTTTCGCTGCCCCACCCCGGTTTTTTCCCCCTCCAATTACTTTGTGTACTACTAAAAGTTTTACAAAATTAAATTTTTTTTAGAAGGTGGCCAAAGGAAGGATTTTTATTTTTAATATATTAAATTTGAATTTGAATTTTTTTGAATGATAATAAAAAATAAAAAAATTTTTACGTAGGATTTTCCGGACCTCCACCAGTAAGAAATCGTAAGAATTTCTTGCACCCTCTACCCTGCTTCCGTTCTTACGTAATACCTGAACGCTACTACATGCATTTTGAATTATTACTGCGCGTGCCTTGCAATGGCAAATTAAAGATTGTATTGCCTTTGCATTAAATATAGTACCGTTTCATTAGGTTCGGTCTCACTGCATTACGTGCCATTAAAATTGCATTTCCATTGTTTCCGGTAAGGTGTACCTTTTTTTTTGGGGGGGGGGGAGGGGAGTGTGAGTAGTGAGTAACCTCTCGAAACATTACAATATTCACCTTTAGCCGCTAAGTTTGTCCAAGCGGAATTAATGTCATCAGAAAGATCGTAGCGTTCCAACAGTTCTTCCTGTTTTTCCATAATCCTCTGGACCAGTTTATTAAGCTTTTCATTTAAACTTTCTTTGCTGAGTACCAGGGACTTTATTTCTGAGATTATATCGGACGTCTTCTGAGAATCAACCACATCAATAACCACATTTATAACGGCACCGTAAACGGAAGCTCCAACGCCAGCACCAGATACTACTAAGGACAGTCCTCCAGTGAAAGGCCCGGCCAAAAACGATGCCACCATGACTCCGGTTCCGAAAGCACTTGCTGTCGTTCCGACTGCCTTCACTGCGTTGCACTTCTCTCGATGGTCCTCCATCTCTTTCTTCAGCCGGTTTAATTCGGATATAATGCTTTCGTTTTTTTCCAGGCATTTTTTAAGGCAAGTTATGAATTCTTGGTCGGACATGTTCAGTGCAGCTTGACCCTAATGGAAAAAAGGTATAAATATGAATAGACTGTGATAATTATTTTTTGAAAATTATGTAAAGTGAACGGACTAAAATGATTCCCTGAATTGGTGGTGTTGTTACGATTTCGAAAATCTTTCCGGTTTTTAAATTTTAGCAATTGTGAAAATACTCGGGGAGGGGGGGGGGGGGGTACGAGCGTCAACACTTTGTTTGATCTTCTATATTAACGGCAAAGAAAATAAATCGAATTAGTAGACAAACAATTTATTAACGGCTTGTATTTTTCTGGTCAGTATTTTTATATGATTTTGGCCAGTATTTTTATTGGAACGGGCAGTATTTTTATTCTATGGTCAGTAAAAAAATTAAACGGTCAGTATACACGTGGGTGGTAAAAAAACGGTCAGTAAAATAAATTATTTGTCAGTATTTAATTGAAAATGTAAGTAAAAATATTTTATTGTCGGTATTTTAAACGATATTCCAGTATTTTTTAAAAATTTGGTCAGTACTTTTTTGAAAATGGCCAGTATGGTCAAAGAAGGAGAAAAGTATTCGCAGCAGGTTGGTGACGACCTAATCCGACCCTGATAAAACAAATGAGAGCATGTGTTAAGATTATGAGTTAAGCTTGTTTCTGCAGGAATAATGCAATAATAATCCGAATTACTTTAAGAAGCAAAATAATAGATTTTAGTAAGAAAATGAGATCGGTGAACCGATCAAAGTGCTTTATCGACTATTTAAATGATTCTCAAAAATATGGTTAGTTTTTCGATTACAGGTCTATCAAAGCCGAGTATGGGCCTAAAGAATTCGAATTTCGGAAAAATAATTTGAAATTCGGAATCCTTTGCCCCGATAATATTTTCAAAAATCCGGTTAGATTTTTGATCAGAGGTACACCAAAGCCGCAGTACGGGCATAAGGAAATCGAAGTTTATGAAAATTTTTTCAGATTCGGAACCCTCTACCCCGAAAATATTTTCAAAAATACGGTTAGTTTTTCGTTAGCTCCCAAGAGCAACCCGCCAATCAGCATGACCAAATCGATATGACGTAATCGATTACGTCATATCGTGACGATTCAAAAGTTGGAGATATCGCTTTTTAGGCCTATACCCATACTTTTAGCCCCGCTCCTAGTTTCTGAATCACTCAAGAGAATTTAACCAAATTTCAATGATAGCGTATCTGGATGAATATCTATTGCAGTACAAAAATCTGACTCAATCGGTAGCTCCGTTCGCGATTTATAGTCAAAAAAGGTCTTCAAGTTTTTGAAAATTGGCCTCCAGCGGCCAAACAAGTACCGATCGGACAAACACGTAGACGTGGACGACCGAAACAGGTTACGAGGGCTTTGATCGTCGATTAGATAATGGTAAGGCTTTCATTTTCATTTTCATTTCCTTTTATTTTTTTTTAAAATCGGTATATACTGACCATTTAAATTGTTATACTGACCAAAATGGAAATTTTTACTGACAATTTACGAATTTTTTACTGACCAAAATGTAATAAAATACTTGCCATTTAATATATTTACTGACCAAAAATGGTATAAAATACTTGCCGTTTTATTAATAAAATACTGACCAAAAAGTAATAAAATACTGCCCAGAAAAAATTAAGCCTTTATTAACGCAAATGATTAAAGCTAAGTAAACAAGATTTCAAAATCGAAATGCCTACATAAAAGCAACTTTCAAAAGAAAAGTCAGAATTAAAAAATAATCGATTTAAATCCACGGCCTCTAAAATAAAATTTTCTAAAAATTGTCTACATTTTAATGCCAAAAATCTATTCTAAATTTATTGCTGTATATTTGAAGACATCAGTGGAAAAAGGAGACCGTTCAGGTTCCAACGAAAAACTGTAGTCAATAAATGAAAATCGAAAGAGGATCTAACATTTTCCTACTGCTTGTTTACAAATAGTACATACAAAATTCTATCGGAATCAAAATGGCTTCCAAAAAAAAACAATAGAAAATAGCCTGCTGTCTGAATTTTTTTTCGAGAGGTCCAACGGTTTCCTTTTTCCACTGATGTCTTCATTTACTAAAAGACTAGAATTAAAAATTCATCAAGGCTAGAATCAAAATCATTTTGATGTAAAACTACTCAATATTCTACTGAAATCGGACAATTAAATAACGATTTTTGCGAGACAAAGAGTATAAGAAAGCTAGCCTAAATGTCAATTCATTTAGTACTTCCTAATTTAAAACCGTCGTTGAAAATTTACTTAAAAAGATTTACTGCTAAATAATTTAATGAAATGAAGACTAAGACTATGACTACTGATTATCTTTCAGTTTCTGATTCTAACCAAATCTCCTATTGTAGAATCATCTTCCCATCAGATTAAAGCTGCTCTTCAAAACGACCATCTACTCGTTCTACAGATTGGGAGCGTTCAAGTATTACGTACTTGAACGCGTAATACTGAACTTTAGAAATTTTTTTAACGTTTTTTTAAAACGTATTTTAAATTTTTTAAATTTAATTTTAAACTTTAAATTTTTAAAGTTTTCCGACCCCCCCTTTTTTTTCTTTACCTCCAATTTCAAAAATGCCTTTGTAGAACTTTAAAAAAAAAAACGGTACGGTACGGTAAGGTGAACGTTAATGTAGAATGTGCTGAATATAGAAAGGATTAGGGGGCGGAAGATGAACTGATACAAACCTTTTAGAGGGTACTACATAGGCGAACATTTAAAACACATTACGATCTGCATGGACGGATCCAAAACGGAGTCGGAAGTAAGTAGTATGTGCTGCAGTAGCCTCCGAAGGAACACTGTCCTGGACACTTCAGCCATACACATCTAGCATCTACATATACTGCCGAAATGTTTGCAATATGGAAATCCCTTTTTTATACATATGTATATCGAGAAACCCAGGAAAACTTTATTATTTGTTCATACTCCAAAAGTTCGCCAGAGGAAGTTAAGAACGTTTTCTCAAGGGAAGCCTTCGTGCAAAAATTTCTACCTCTTCATCACCACTTGAGAGAAACAGGGAAGGAGATTCTGTTCGCGTGGTGCCCTGCTCACCTTGGAATTCCAGGAAACGAGGAAGCAGACGAAGCATTAAAACTGAGGAGGATCTGAACTACGGAGGTACTTTTGATGATAAGAGGCATATTAAGCATAACACAGGCATAACACAGTTTTCGAAAACTGGCTTTAAACTTGGAGCGAGGTTAAATTGTATGAAACCAAGGTCAATGTTAATCCTTGGCTGACTGAAAATTCAACGAGAAAAGATCAAGTGGAAATAACACGCCTTCGGATTGGACATAAACAACTGACGAATGCTGATTTCCTATTAGGAATTGAAGGACCCAGCTGTAACTGCGGAGAACTCCTTACTGTAGAACACATACTGCTGGAGTATTAGGATTCCTACCGAAGAATGACAAACCAATAGTTAAGCCTACGAGAAATCCTAGGGAAGGACACCCAGGTAAGGCAGAAAAGTTGAGAGTTCTTAAAACTGTCTCATAATACGGTAATGCACCACCTTGAAGACGTCTTTAAGACGTTTTATCTTCAAGACATCTCTAAGACATCTTTAAATGGATGACGTCTTTAAAACGTCTTCAAGGTGGGATATTAGAGTATGCTAAGACATCTTCAAGAGCTCTAACTCTTTAAGATGCCATAAGACGTCTTGAAGAGAATTGTCTTGCTTGGGCAGCGATCGTTTGGAGGCGGTTCTTCAATTCTTAAAGAACCGAAATTATTTTTACATGCTGTAATTTTCGAGAATGAGTCAAGTAATTTAAGAAGTAAAATAACATAACAAATAAGAAAGGCTAAATGGCCTAGATGTCGAAGAGCCATTTTGAAAAAGCTTGCAATATTATTTCGTCCCCAATGAGCGATATCTCTGCATCTCAAACAAATTACCGTAGAAGGGGGCTACTTTTTACAACGGTGGGTAACTTTTTACACTTTTATTTTTTAAAAAGTACTTGAAAACTGCTAAGAATTTTTACAAAAATTAAACTTATTGTAAATCATTGATCATTTTCGAATGTTATGTTTAAGCCTAGTTGCCTAAACTTGTTTTATAATGAAAATATTAAGTTTTTAATACGAAAAAAAAAAGGCTTGCATTTAACTGGTCAGTATTTTTTTCAATTTTTGATCAGTATTTGATCTAATTTTTAACCAGTATTTTTTTCAATTATTGGTCAGTATTTAAAATGATTGAGCAGTAAATCAATACTTTTCGGACAGTAAATTAACAATATTCGGGCAGTACCCGTACGAAAAAGGGATGCATAAAACTTGTATTATTTATACAAAAATTATACATAAAATATACAAAAAATTGGACATGCATAAAAAATGCATAAATTATGTATAAGAAACTAAGAAACATAAACTTTTTCAACGAAAAATTATACATATAATTATATATAAATTATACATAAATTATACATAAATTATATATATGATTATACATAAATTATACATAAATTATATATAAATTATGTAGGTCCAAATTTTTGTATAAATTATACAAAATTAATATATATTTTTTGTATTTATTTTGCAAAAAATTTACATATTTTATGCATCTCTTTTTTGTACGGGTAAATAAATATTTTCCGGGCAGTAAATTAATATTATTTGGCCAGTAAAAACATAAATTTATGGAATGTACTCCCTCTGACCCGAAATAATGTGTGTGTTTCTAACTTTTAATTCCCATTTCGTGGGCGATTGATTTTTGCCGGAAGGAATGGTACCACATAACTCACCCACCAGAACACTTTTTCATACCACCTCCCATTCCCCCGGAATTCCCTGTTTTGAAAAAAAAAATTAATGAAAAAAATTGACAATTTGAATTAATTTTGCTCTTCTTCTGAAGCGAAGGCAAAAAATTTTAATGATACCGGGAACGAGAGAGTACATGACCATAAACAAGAATCCCCCATGAGAAAATTTTTTGCAGTCGTCGCAACCCCCCAAAAAATTTGGGTGTCTCAACTACTAGCCAAGGGGGTAAATTTTTTAAACTCTATTAAAGGGCCACAAAAATTTTACCATGGGCGTTTTTGGGGTCGCTGATTTCAAATCTGCGATCGGTTTTCAAACATTCAGGATGGCGGACTTTTGTTAAAAACCTTGAGTTTTTCCCACTAAAATTCGTGTTCGGGGAGATATCGGGGTCGCTAATTTCAAGCCTGGGGTCTGATGATCTAAACGTAAAATCACATTTTACTCATACTTTTAACAGAAAGGTTTTCCTGTCGAAACAAGAAATTTTGATCCTACATTACATTGTTTTCATGATAAATTTCGTGCAGGGCTAGCCAAAATTTTTTTAGAAGTTGATTTTTTTTTTAATTTTGCTACTGACCAAAATATTAATTTTAGGTAATATTTGGAATAAAGTACCTACCATTTAACTTTTTTACTGTTTAATTAATTTTTTTACTGACCTAGTTGTTACTGGCCACCAAAATACTGACCATTTATTTTTTCTACCGACCAATTAGTTTAAATACTGGCCATTTAATTATAATACTGACCAAAAATCGTATTTAAATACTGACCAAATAATTTGTAGCGAAAAAAAAAAAAAAAAAAAAAAAAATCAAGAAATCACGCAACCTAAAATACTACGATGCATTCTGCTGCATCCACCGGTCAAATTAAAATTAAATTGCTTTTCGCACTTGTCCTCGTAGTCCCTTAAACAATCATCCTAATTTCACTCAAACTATTAGGAGCCTAAAAAAAAAAAAATGGAAAAGAAAAAAAAAAAAATTACGATCAACGGGGTAACTTTTTACATATATTTCAATGGCGATGTCATATGTTGTGCTAAATTCACAACAAATTAACAACGTTTTCAAGGTTTTGATTACACTTTTACTACGTTCACTAATTTTTTTAAATAAACACAGCGATAGTCATTAATAGAACATCTAAAAAGCTACAAATCTTTTTATTAAGACATTTTCCATTTACAAAAGTCAATACTTTGTCTTATCTTCTTCAATTATTAAAGATATTCAGGTATAAACGTATAAATATATAATCGAATAAAGGTATAAATATATAGTTATAATTTGGTTGTAAATTTTATATCTGTTTCGTGGAAAAACCATGAAAAAGTGTAAAAAGTAGCCCCCTGCTACGGTAATGAATCTGAGTGGGTAGATCAGAACTCAGCTTAACAGAATGAAAAAAAAAAAAAAAAAAGACAAAACAACCAAATCGGATCTTCAATTGTGATTTACAAGTAACTTATATGACAAATAGCAACTGTAAATTTTCTTAACTCTTTTCATTCACAGTTTCCAAAAAAAAAAAAAAAAAAAAAAAAAAAATGAAACAACTGTGCAAAAAAATTATTATTAAATCAAAATCACTAAATGAATTTACTTACAAACTGCCAGGAGGCGAAGAGATCAGAACAATGTAGAACGTGTGTTGTTTTCCACTTTTATTTTACAAAATTCGAATTCTGATTTCATTTACTTACAATCATTAAGAATGATTGGACAATTTAAATACAACTGAAAATAATCTAATAAAAATAACTAGAAATAATTTTTAAGCATCACAAAAAAAAAAAAAAAAAAAAAAAAAAAAAAAATTAATTAAATTTTTTAAAATTGCGTAAGAAAAACAATTTTTACACCTTAATCAGTATGTAGAAAAATGACTAATGAAACGAGTTAGTTTCCGGTCAAAATCTTAAATTAAGAAAAATTATTCATCCGCGTCGACAATTCCTACGTAATGAAAATTAGTCCCGATTTGCATTCATAAAATAAGTTATAAAATAGCTAAAAATACAATATAATAGCTTTTCCTTGTCTGAGAACAAATTAATTAATTGATTCGTTGGTCAATCAATTGAACGGCCCAAACCACAAGGAAAGAAAATTTTGAAAACAGGAAGCCGTCGTAATTTAGTGAGCAAGGAAGTTCTAGAACCTTCCAGATGCTTCCTTCTAGAGATCTTAAGATATTAGCCATACTTGTAATTCCGGTTCTTCGATATTTTTCTCCTGAAAATTATTGGTCCATTACAAATTTTTTTGGTAAATTAAGAACGTAAATATAAACAGTCAGGAACCATTTTGTAAAGTTTAAAAAAATTAATATTTCAGACGGGAATTTATTTTTCGGATTTATCGAAAAAACGGAAATGGTTGAATGGCTAATCTCTTTTAGGATCTCTACTTGCTCCAATTATGACAGCTTACTTATTATGATTAGCTTATGAGAAAAAAAGAATTTTCATTTCGCAGAAAAATCCATAAATTAAATTTGTATTTCAAAATAAATATATAAATAAATAAAAAAAATAAAGGAAAAGAAAAAGAAATAATCTTCCCTCCGTTTCAGTGAGTTCATAATCTATCGTTTTTATTGTTTATTTATTAATTTCCCGCGTGAGTTTTTATCGTGGCTTCAGCCCAATCATGGCCGTTTCCTGTTAATTAATGTAGCACTTTTTATTTTCAATTTTAAATTTCGTTGCTTCATAAAGTTTTTAACTGATTTATCGAATAATTTTATTAATTTGAATATCACCAATACTACGTTTACGCCTTAAATGTACTACTAAGGATGATCCTGATCCAAACCTGATCTAAAGGACGCAGAGCAATGCTAGAAAAAATTTCAAAAATAATCACCACGGCGCCAAATTCATTCACGAACATCTTACGCAGTACCAACATAGCGTCATACAAAGAACTATTTTCATTTTTAAAAGCTAATATCTTAACATTTTGATGAAATAAACTAACAGTGCCATGTGAAAAAAAAGAGGTTTCTCAACTGGAGATAAGGCCACGTTGACAAATCCAAAAAAAAAAAAAAAAAATGTTTAATTTTTTATAGCCTTGATAATGGTTTCGTAAATAAAACCGAAACGTCGGAATTAATTTGTACCGGACCACGTCCTTATTCTTCGCGTATAAGGAAACTAAACACGATTAAATATTCGCAAATCAACTAGATTCTGTTTTTGCCATTGATTTAATTGGTTTATCAAACGATAAAGGGATATTTAAAAAAAAAAAAAATTGAAAATTTCTTATGGAGGAAAATAGACAATGGTTACACCTATTAGGGATTACCTCACCCAGGCTTAACTGACATGACACTTTTCAATATTTGATGAGTATCCGCGAACTACGTAAAAACAATTAATCCGAAAAAAAATTCACGTTTTGAAACTATTAAATGTACGAACGAAAACCGTATAAGATTACTGGAATTTTTCGAACTATCCTTTTCTCACAAAATGCACAAAAATCACCAAATCCATCGAGCCCGGGAAAAATTATAATTTTAAAAAAATTTGAACAAGCAAGAAATAAAAAATAACGCAAATCACATTTCCTACACTCAAGAGAAGACTAAAAGTTAAAAAAGCACGTACACATTTTTTGACCTTCAGAAATCACATAAATATACCACCATTTGGCACATTACCGCCAAATGGTGGGTATAAAACTTTAATGAAGTGGCTGAATTTAAATAAGCAGTACACTGGCGAGAAAATTATTAACCGTCAGAATCCAACATAATACCGTTGAAATTTACTTTAAATAAAATAATATGTAGATAATAAAATAAAAAAAACGCTGACCTTGAAGATCTTTGCTGAGGCATATATATCAGGCAATTCTAGTAAGTAATAATGAAAATATTTTTAAAGACATACCTAGAAAAATTGAATTCGATGGGCATTAAAAAACGGATCGCCAAATCTAGAAAACAAGAAAAAAGAAAGGAGAAAAGAGAAAAAAAACAAATGTGTTTTGAAAAGGCCAAAGAATAAAACCCCTAGGCTCTTTGGCCTCCGAAATGACGCCACTGTTTGAAATTTTAAATAAGGGAAATCAACTTTTTTCTGTTGCCAGTTTTAAACAAAAATGTTTCCTTATGTCTTAAGAAAATCACAAAAAATTTCCTATTTGATTCGATATCTGTCTTAGAAAGTAGGTACGTCTAACATTTAAATGCATCAATTTTGTTCAACGTTTATTTAATGTTGTACGGTTTTTTTTTTTTTTTTTTTTTTTTTTTAAGCTGGGAAAGATCCTTTGAATGATACCAAGAAATCAAGTACTATCATTTGGTATAACATTTTTTAATTATTTAGGTACTCTACATCCAAGTCTTTGATAAAATAATACTAATGCGAAGATTTGCAATACACTTAAAAAGTCACTGGGAAGAAGGAAAAACTGTTTTGACTGTAAGTTTACATACAGCTAATTCCTGTCTGATTAATTTTTCTTAACAGGCCTACATTTGCATTCTTGGTAGCCTCATTGCATATCTTATCTAAATGATACATAAAAACCATTTCTCAAAAATAAAAGGCTAAGTTCAAAAGTGAATCTCAGAAGCAAAGATAATTCAGTTATTAAAACGCGAGCCATTCATGAACAGGCTTTTTAAAAAAAAGGGGCGAGAAACGAATCGTACAACAGGTTGTGACGTCTTATTTTCTAACCGGAAAAAAAATTTTTCATCGTTACGATACGATGAAAATGTTATATTGGTTCAAGTTTGAGCCTGCCCTTGAGATAACCGACTGGCTTAGCTCAAGGGATGACACCGGGTTGGCTCTTTAGGAATGTAACACCTGAAATGATAGGACTTATGGCCTTATTTCAATGGCCTCCAATATACTTTTCAGGCGTCGATATTTAAGTTCTTTACCGGCATTGAAACAAAAATGTAAGGTATTACCAGTAACGACAAAATCCTTACTCAATCGTGCTTATGGCTAGTAATGCGTATCAGGGATTACGCCAGTTTTTCCGGGATTATCGCCTGCTATATAAACTTAATTATCGAAAAACTGATTGGAAAGAAAAAACAATTTCTAAAATTCGAGAAATGGCAAATAGTAAGAACAAAAGGCGCAAAAGTAAAAAGTTCATAAGAAAATGCAGCTTACACTCTCTATCGTCCTTTTGATGTACTAAAAACTCTGTTCTAGTTCAATGCAATCTCGTTCTGATTTAGCGCAGTCTTGTGCTGCCTCACATCCGAATTATTCATAATTATATTTGTAATAAAGCTTTTTTTTTTTTTTTTTTTTTTTTTTTTTTTTTTTAATAAACGAGTTGATTATTTAATTAAACCGATAATTACAAAGTATTTAAAAAGTGCATTTTATGTTGCAAGACTCACTATCAACTTAAAATTTTTTTTTTCCCCTTCTTCTTCCCAATTATTTTATTCAATATTTAATTTATTTTTAATCAAACGGAATATATGCTAGGGATAATCAGACCAACCCCTAAATCGGCATGAAACCCATTTTACTTTATATTTTAAAAAAAATGATAAATATAGTAATAAACAAAAAATTAATATTAGTTCGGAAGCAGAAATCAGTAATTAAAAATTGATAGCTCTTTTCCATAAACGAAAATCAACCCGTAAAATTTATGTTTATTTAAAAAAGGAAAATAAAAAACGCAGCTGCTTCGGATATTGGGAGTCAAATTAAGAAATGGATGGGTTGATTAGGATTTTTCTTTCAGTGGATCTTTGACCTATTTCTTTTTTTCTTTTTAATAATTTTTCAATTTTTTAGGTTAAACTTTTTAGCGACTGTTTTGATAATTCCAAAAGTGGTTGCTTGTAATTACTTTTCAAAAATTTATAACTCTTACATTTATGATACCTGAATTTATAGTCATTATTTTTGTACGGAATTCCCCAATATAATTTTTAAAGTTATGATTCCTGAATTAGATTTCTGGACTTTAAAGGTTTAAATTTTCAATCCTTTTCCAATAAACTCAGAAAAAAAAATGACTAGTGCGAAAGCAAAAATTCCTTGTGACAAAAACATTTTAAAGACGATTTCGACAGTGACGTTTCATCCCATAATGCATTGCAAATCGAGTCGTACATTCTAATAATGCTTCCCATAAGCTAAGTATAAACATGGAAGTTAAAAATTCATTTTGCTCGGTCCCAGGAAAAAATTATGTAGCTTTGACTTCAGAATGATTTTTATAGAAACAGCTGGCATCAATTATAAGAATTTTCCAAATTAAATGCTTTGAAATCGCTGAAATTACTGTACCGCCTATTCTTAACTTACGAATCACACAGACGCGTCATCGGTTTGTCCCATTTAGTCCCACAATCCTTTGCGAAAATGGATCGTCGAAATCGTTTATTAAGAATGATGCGAAAACAATAAAAAAAATCTAGTCAAGAAACAACATGTCCGTTTTCGAGAAGAATTTTTGCAACGAAACATTCTAATTTTGATGCAAGGCAGGACTTGTTCAAAACATATTTATTTTCTGAGTGTACAATTTCTAAAATTTTGCTTTTTATAATTCCTAAATGCAGTCATTTAATTTTTTGTAGTAATCTTACCTAAGTTTATCATGGCGATTCCCAAATTTGAAATTTCAGTGACAGCAAAATCTGGTTTTCTCATGCGGAACATTTTTCTTCAAGCATTGAGCTTTAGCGGTGGATGGTTCCTCTGGTTGATCGCAATGTTCGGACCTTCCTGAAAATAAAGAGAATCTAAAAATACATGTCCAAAGCATTAAACGATTGGATTCTAATAACGTTTCTTTAAAAAAAAAAAAAAAAGAGGTTCCTTTCAGGGTGCAAATTCACGATGGAATGTTAGTACAACATTGTTGGTACAACATGTTAGTACAACATGTTGGTACAACCAGTTGGACAAATATGTTGTGCCAACTTGTTGTACCAACATGTTTGACAAACGACCACTGCAGAATTTATTCCTTCTTCAAAATAAGTGTGGAATGTTGGTCCAACATTCTATAGTGAATTTGCACCCTCAGCCGCAAGTTGAAACATGTTGCATTACGCTGCAACATGTTAATGAATAATGAATATGTTTTATCGTGAAATTGCGGCCTTCGATTACTGTCTTTAATTTTTAGTTTAGAAAATTATATTTTTTGGAGTCCTTTTGTTAAAAATTTTCAAGTTTTTTAAAGTTCAATTTCACGATGAGCATTTCGATAGCATATTAAAAAATTAAAAGCTTTTCCCCGACATATTTGCAATGGGGATTTCCGACGCAAAATTATTCCGCTAGAGGCTCTGGATGTCTTTAACGGTTCGTAGATTGATTGGATAACTTTCTTTTGTTTTAATTGTTGACATCCAATAAAATTAAAAACCGTTAAAGACATCCAGCGCTTCTAGCGGAATAATTTTGCGTCGGAAATCCCCATGTAATTCATAATATTTTCTATTACATCTTTTCCCTTAAACTGTCAGAAAAAGATGTCAACTTCTTTAATACATTTTGCGCGAAAATGTTACGAAAAATTTGGAATAAAATTTTTAAAAAAACTTAGAAAATTAGTTTCATTCAGAAAAAAAGAAATCCGAGTTTTACCAACGATTTTTAGTAGTGCTGGACGAATAAACATTTTAAAGAGAAAATATTAGCGAGCACATAAGCTCAACATATTAACTTATACCATATTTAAGACCGTCGCGACGGCAAAAAAAATTCAGCAGCTCAATGTTCAACAGCAGCTAACATATTCAATTTGTCCGCCCAACATGTTTCCGTAACAAATGGCAAATGTTACACAGTAAAAAATATTATGTAAATATGTTCTAAGAGGTCCACATAAATTTTTTATGTTGTTTCTCCCGTAAGGCAAACATAAAACAAAAACAACATAAAAATTATGTGGACCTGCTTATGTTGATTTATGTTGATTTTGACATAAAATTTTTTACTGTGTACGAAATAAACTTAAGTGGAAAACAATTTATAAGTTACCCTTTAATATATTCGTTGATATTTTTCCTTAACATTTTTCTTAGGGCGCAAATTTACGCCGAACATGTTGGAACATGTAAATAACGATATCATTGACAAAAAATTTCGTCGAGTACAGTACATGAGTCGAGTGAGAATCGAACCCACGTCTTCCGCTTACCGGGCGGGTGCTCTAGGGGTTGGTCTAGTGATGCGCACAAGATATTGTACAAGACTCGACTGAAATTTCGTTTCTGGATGTGTATTACCTTGAATATTGCAAAACCGAGCGAGTCTTGTTTCGAGTCTTGTACAATATTTCTTGTTTTAAAACAATATTTCTTGGACAATACAAGACTTACTTATTTTGAGATGCTTAATGTCATATGCCCAGAAACAAAATTTGAGCCTAAGTCTTGTTTAAAAGTCTTGTCGAAACAGTCTTGGTCTTGTGCGAATCACTAGGTTGGTCGGTAAACCAACCTTAGTTAGTAAGTGGTAGAGCACCCGACCGGCAAGCGGCAGACGTGGGTTCGATTCCCACTCAGCTCATGTACCCGACGAAATTTTTTCTCAACGATATCGTTATTTAGATAAAATTAAAAAATAGAAAATCGAGATTTCTGCTCTTGTAATATTATAAAAGGCGATATAAATTTAAACCAGAAAAAAAAAAAAAATGAGAAATTTTCCTAACATGTGTGTCGTGATATTCCATACTTGGGAATTCATTTTTTACCGATAATTATTTCAATGATCGATTCTTCGGGGATGTGTTTTTCTGTAAGAGTCGAATGTCTTCCGCACGACAGTAAAACAACAAAATAAAAAAAGATTAAAAAAAGAAAATAAAAAATAAAAAAAAAATGTCAAGTTGAAGAAAGGTATATAATTTCGGATCCGTATACATTTTCAGAATGTATAATTTTGAAAATATAGTTGTAAGAAGAAAAGTGTAATTTGAAATTGTTCCGGTCTCAGTTCTGAATCAATCTAAATCAAATAAAAGTGACAGCTAGGAATATAACAAATAATTTATACCGACGATGTCTTAATGAAACAATGGCATAACTTTTTTTTTTCCCCCAAACGGAAAACTTTTTTTCCAACTTTATAAAGAAATAATATGTCACCAAACTTTTTTTTTTTCTCCGGGATACTTTTCCAAGAGGATTCTACTTATTTTCGTAACGCATGTCACTCTTTAAAAAAAAAAAGGAAAAGGGAAGGGGACAGGGGAAGAGATTAAGAAGTTTAGGATGGAAGGCTTATAAAAAAACCTAAAAAAAAAGTTTTTAAGAAAAAAAAAAAAAAAAAAAATATCCGGCCTAAAGTAAAAGCTGGCATAACGTTAAGGGTAATTTTTCCTTTACGTATTGAAAACTTTTCCGACATGCATGAATAAACACCTAAAAAAAAGTTAATGGAAGAAAACTCAAAGGAAAAGAAAAAAGTCAGTTATGCCATTTTGAAAATACAATACGTAACCACATTTCCTTTTTTATCAAAAAACCGAAATAGAAAACTTTTCCAATTTTTTTTTCTTTAACATGACTCAAAAAAAAAAAAAAAAAAAAAAAAGTAAAATAAAATAAAATACGACGAAATCAAATCAAATCAAAAAGAAAATGTATAAACTTCAAGTGTAATATTAATATTAACGTTGGGTAGATTCAAGAGTTCGTTTTTAAAACACCAAAATTTTTTTTTTCTTCGCTTTTTCTTTGCGATTTTTCCCACCTCTTCTTAAAAATAATTTTATTTTTCCCGAAGATAAGTTTTTTACAAAAATGGAGCCAGGTTATTAATTAAAACCTTTTTTTTTTTTTTTTTTTTTTTCAAAAATTCTGACAAGTTTTAAAAAAAATATTTTAGGGAAATCTCTTAAAGACCGTAATTTGAAAAATGAACTCTCACAAAATAATCCTTTCTCACATCAATTTCGACCTCATTTTTCAAGCTACCGTGTTTAAAATGCCGTAAGGAAAGTAGAAATACTTTTGTATCATTATAACCATACTTTGATTTTTTTTTTTTTTTTTATAATATAATTTTCAGAAGAATAAAAAAATTCTTTGAATTCGAAGTTAAAAAAAAACTATAAAGGTTTTAATTCGTTTACATCACCGGCCGGTTAGCCGGACGGTGGAAAATTATATCGATAAAAAAAAAATAATTTTGTTTTCGAAAATTCGGTTTTTTACAAATGAAAATGAGATCGGATCGTACCAAAGCCGTCCCAAAAAGTTTTGCTATGTTTCAGAGGCAACGATTCAATATTTAAAATGTATGAAAAAGGCTTTATAGCTCCTGATAATTTTTTTAAATGTTTTCGCAATAAAAAAATTAAACGCCATTGTTTATTTTTTGTTGTTGAAATAGTTCCCGATTTCACGCTAGAGCGCTAAAATGAGTCTCCAAGCAGGGATGATCGTTTTAAAACACGGTGTTTTAAAACGTTTTAAAACATTTGAATAAAAAACATCGTTTTAAAAATTTGAATAAAAATAGAAACGAGTTTAAAACATTTTGAACGTGTTTTAAAACATGTTTTAAAACGTTTTAAAACCAGGCCGAATAGAAGACGTTTTAAAACGTTTCAAACTGTTTCTTATTAAAAAATGTTTTAAACAGCAACCCTGGGAATGTTAGTAAAACATGTAGGTCCAATTTGTTGTACCAACATGTTGGTCCAACATTCCGTAGTGAATTTGCACCCTTATTGAGAATTTTTTAAAAAACCATTTTTTTAAAAACATTTTTTGAAACGAACATTTGATAAAATTTTAGATAAATTTTTTCAAACATGTAGGTATAATGTTTCGAAAGATTTCAAAAAGATGTCAGTTTTTGTGTGGGAGCAATACGGGTGCAAACTCACCATGGAATGTTGGATCAACATCATCAAACATGTTGGATCAACATGTTTTGACAAACGAGAAATTTAATTTAGTTTTAGGGTAAAATTCACTATGTAATGTTGGACCAACATATTGGTACAACAAGTTAGAGCAACATGTTGTACTAACTTGTTGGACCAACATTCCACACTAATTTCAACGTAGGAGTAAATTCTGAAATAGTCGATTCGTTCGTTTGTCCAACAAGTTGGTACAACAAGTTGGTACTACATGTTGGTCCAACATTGAATAGTGAATTTGCACCCTACCGAAAGGGTGCAAATTTACTACATAATGTTGAACCAACATGTTGGTACAACATTCAATAGTGACTATGGATGTTGCACCAACATGTTGGTCCAGCATTTCATAGTAAATGTTTTTTTTTTCTTTTTTTTTACAAACCTTTTTATTGTTAAATGTCTTCACCACTCGCCTAACCAGTCATTGATGTAATCGAACTAATACCTTAAGGGATTGCATTTTTTTTTTATATGATCAAATATTTGCTAAACCTAATCGACATCTGCAAAATGGGAGATTTAGAAACATGTCTTCGATTTAGCCATCCAACCTTTACATGCATGTGATGTGATGTGACGTCGTGTATTCTAGGAAATGCAATTCTCATTTTCGCAATACGGTTCAAAATGAATCTAGACCACAATTTTATTCCCCGTTTGTTACATTTTACGCATGAAAAGGCTTCATGTTTAACCCCTAGTTTTATTGGGAAATAACTATGTAATACAGCAGTGAAATTTTGGATGCTTTGTTCGGGGCAACATCTGGTCTTTTTTTTTGATACTCCAGGAATTTTCACTCAAGACAATTGGTTTTCATTTCTCAATTTTTCAAGCTCAAATTTTGAATGTTGTATCTTCAAATTTCGGGGAAGAATTTAAGGTAGGTTTTAAATTCATAGTTGAAAAAAAAACGACCGCGAATCCGGCAGTGCTGCATATTTACGATATTTTAATATTTTTTCAAATTTCCCAGGAGAAAAGCTCAAATTCTCAGATTCGTTTTTTGAAAGCTCAAATTTAGGGGCATATAACAGCGTCTATTTTAAAATTTGAGCTTTTCATTGTACTGCCCTAGATGTTAGCAGTACGAAGTTGATAATGCATAAAACTTTTTGGTTTTAAAACCTCAAATTCTAAGATTTGCTTTTCCGAAAAGCAAAAAAAAAAAAAAAAAAAAAAAAAATTGAAAATTCTGGTATAGGTTTTAAAATTTTAGATTTTTATTGTACTGCTGACGTCACTGACCTCAAACAGTGAGATTTAGTTTTTCCGGAATTTATTTGAACTTGCATGTGTTGCAACATGTCGATGGGATTTTCGTCGGAATCGGCATCTCGGCATCGGAACCGAAAATATTTTGAACCGGCATCGGAATCCCAAATTTTTCAACCGAATAGTCTAGTATCAGAATCGAAATCGCAATCGATCGAAAAATCGGCATTGACACCGGCATTTTGAAATTGCATTGGCATCGGAATCGTAAGATACTTTACGACTTTTTTTTCCATTTTTTTTGCTTAGAATCAATCAATATCAAAATAAGTGAATGTACAGAGGAAGGAACGGTATATTTTGAACGAAGGTAATGGTATCTTTTGTAGTTGCAAAGGAACGTTGCCAAAGTATAAATGTAAAAAATGTAAGAAAAAAAAAAAAAAAGAAAAAAAAAAGCAAAAAAAAAGCAAAAAAAAAAGCGAAAAAAAAAGCAGCCAAACCTTTGAAACCTTAGGTTAAGAATTTCTGTTCCAAAATAAAAATTATTTTGGGACAGAGGGAGTACAATATTTATACAAAATGTTTTTAAGCATAAAAATGCATATAAACATAATTTTTGCATAATTTATGCATTTATAATTTTTAAATCGGTTTCCGGGAAAAAGGTCGACAAGGAAAAAGGTCGAATGAAAAATCGACCTTTTTCTTTCGACCTTTTTCCTTGTCGACCTTTTTCCGAAAAATCCAAGTTTAACCGGGAATAAGATCGAATTTTCCTGAACTACATTACAAATGGCATTATCAATATGGTAAAGTAAAACATAAAGCTTTATTAAATTGCGGGTCTGCTGATGGTATGAGGTGAAAATGATGAAAACTTTAAATTGTAGTAAAAATAAAGTTCCTATGTTTAGCTTATGGGAATACTATTACTTAATTTGAATGTTAATTAATGGCAAAATTAAAAATTGTGAGCTGACATGTTTAACATATGATACATGAGATTCGATCACATGCGAGCGGTAACGATTTATGACATATTATTAACGTTCAGTTATCAACGTGCTTCTTCTGTATTAGGCTGACTAGTGCATTGCTTGGCTTCATATTGGTATTTAATATATTAACATCAACATGGTTGTCATAGTTGAAGGTCAGAAACCAGACTCTAAAATTTATATGGACGATAAAACGGAAAATGGTCATTGTTATGTACTAAGTAAAGTAGTAATTAGCAAAAAAAATGGTAAATTATATTATTTGAAATGTGTCAATTGGAAAAATAAGTTAAAGTGCCCTGGACGTGGAAATATTATAATTAATAGTGAAAATGAAAGTGATTGGGTTATAGAAAATACTGCAGTTCACAACCATGAGCCTGAGAATCAATTTGTAGAAACCAAAGAACTGATTAAAAAAATTAAGAATAGGATTACGACGGAATCGACGAGTGCTAAAGTCATTTTTGATGAAGAATGTTCAAGGTAAGCTTGTCTTGTAATTTATTTTCCATTTGTTTTGTTTTAAATAAATTGATATTGTTAATTTATACATATTGGGTTATTTAGGGTTCCGGCAGAAACGGCAGGAAAAATAAACTTCGCTTCAATGGCTAGTGGGCTTCGGAAAACCAGGATGAAGGTTTTACCACCAATTCCAGAGACTTTAGATGATTATGAGGAAGCTGTGAAAGCCACAAGATTTTTTAACTTAAAAGATAAACCATTTTATGACGCTACGCTAGTGCAAGGGAAAGACAGAGCTGTTATATTCGTTGTAAAAGAGTTGCTCGATAAGCTTAAAACTGGTGAAAATGTGCATATGGATGCAACATTTAAAATAATACCGAAAAAGCCGGTTTCACGCCAACTTTTTATTGTGATGGCAGTGTATAAAAATAAGGCATTTCCTCTCGCATTTTGTGTTATGACGTCTAAAAAATTCCAATTGTATAAACTTCTTCTGATTTATTTGAAGAAAAAACATGGCTTTTACCCTAACACAGTTATGTCTGATTATGAAAAGGGCATCAGAAACGCCGTGCGTAAGGTTTTTCCTAAAGCTGTAGTCAAAGGATGTCATTTTCATTTTGCGCAGGTTCGTTAATTCTTACCTAATGACTTAGTTTTACACTTGTATTCTATTACCAAATTCTATTGTTTACCATTTCTATTGTTTCCATTTCAGGCAATCGTACGAAATGTTCAGAAGTTAGGTTATAGGAAATTGCACAGGAAGAATCACATTTTCAAGAAAGGAGTGAGAATGTTGATAGCTACAGCTCACGCTCCACCCGGGGATGTACCGGAGGCAATTCGTATCACTAAAAGATTTTTTATTGGCAACGGCTTTAAAAATGAAGGAACTGCTATTTTAAAGTAAAGTCAAAAGATTATTTTTAGTCAGAATAAAAGTATTGTTTAATTCAAATGTTAATTCCTACAGGTATTTCGACAAGCAGTGGATGAAAAAAGAAGGTGTTAGCAATTTCTCCGTTCATGAAGAAGATGACCGCACCAATAATCATGAAGAAAGGTTTAACTGGACTCTTACTACCCTATGTGGTAACCCGCACCCCAATATCTGGAAATTTACAGGTAAAATGGAAAGAAAAAAGAAAAAAAAATTAATTTTTTTCATTAATTGTTAATTTTCTTTTCAGAGGCATTGCAAAAGGCAGCATTGACTTCCCTTCTCGATTTTAAACGACTAGAGGATGGTTTGCCAATCCTAGAACCGAAGAGAAAAGTTTGGATTGAAAATGATTTGAATTTGGAAGAAAATCTACACAATTATAAAATGGGAAAAATAACACTGTTTGATTTTTTGTCAAACATAGCAAACCGCTTTAAAATCACAGATGAGGAAATCTCAGATGACGAAAACGCAGATGTCGAAAATTCAGACGAAGAAAAGGAAAACAACATAAGCGGGCATGAACCGTATTACCAAGTTACCTCTAGTGAGGGTCTTAAATTAAACTTAAAAAGAAAAAGCAATTCAATTAAGCAAGGAAAAAGCAAGAAGCAAAAGAGAAGTTAAATAAGTATAAAAACGACACATTAAATTACAAAATTGTTATTTTATAAACAAGTGCAATAATTGCCCGCAATAAAGCTTTATGTTTGACTTTAGCATATTGATAATTTCATTTTTAAGGTACTACAAAATCGATCTTATTCCCGCTTTAACTTGGATTTTTCGGAAAAAGGTCGACAAGGAAAAAGGTCGAAAGAAAAAGGTCGATTTTTCATTCGACCTTTTTCCTTGTCGACCTTTTTCCCTGTAACCTTTAAATCATGAAGAGGAAAATTTTCAAATAATGCGCTTATTCAGCTTTCTTTTTTCATTTTGCGCATACTTATTTATGCTTAATTTATGCATAATTATATTTCAGCATAAAAAAAAATTTCCAGCAAAGAAAGCCAAGCTCTTTCAACATAACTTATGCATTTTTTATGTACATATAATTTATTCTATAGTTTATACATTGATTTTTATATTATTCATGCATCTTTTTTTCGTACGGGCTGTTTTTTGAAGTTGAGTCTATTCTTCCCATAACAAATAATTTAATTTAATTATTGAATCTTCTTTAGCGATGGGCTTGGACCAGCTATTTGCCCGTTATTCCGACCATAATCTCATTCCCTCATTTCTTTCCTGGGTAACACTGCCGCCGCCAATTAATTTATTCCTAAAAAATTCGATTGCTTCCGAATTAAGAATTACGAAAAATTCATTGGATCTTACGAACATTAACATTTCCTCTCCAGTAAGTAGTTTCGTCATCCGATCAATAAAAAAAACACCAGATATCGTAATCGATATAAGTTAGCGTTTTAGATTGACACTCCATGTAATTTTATAAATCCACGATCAACATGATCGATCAAACTTTAAAAAAAAAAAAAAAAAAAACTGCAACTTTCCATGACCTGAGGCGATCTTTAACACCTTTCAAATCATTAGGTTTTTTTTTTTTTAAACAACAGATAAAAAACAGAACATTGCTATTGCTTCACTTGATTCAGTTAAAGATACGTACCGACTTTTATCTTATTTTACGGTCTTTTTATAAAATTACCGTCCAATTCGGGATCTTTTCATCTTGGTCTTCAACCATAATACGTCCGCCTTATAAAGCATCCAGTTTCTCTGCGGAACCCGGTTATCGCTTCAATTTACAATTCACATTTTTTGATACGTCTCTAATTTTCGTATCAAGAGAAAAATTTAAAGAAAAAAAAAAAAAAAATTGTCTTCCTTTCTCCTTGATGATTTAACGTGATTAAGAGAGAATTTTTTGGTGAAGGAACAACAAGAGGAGAATGACCGTGAATGTGTTTAATATAAATTTTATGACGGAGAAAATTCATATAGTTCAGAGAGGTAATCAATGCAAAACGAGACGAGGCATTGTAATGGTGCTGAAAACGTGAAGTCTTGAGATGCCTGTGGCACAAGCGATTATCACTTGGATGTGCCTCATGTAACCCGTACCCGGTACCTCAGCATATTGTGTTGTTGTTATTGTTGGTTGTTGTTCTAACATCTTTATACCATGCCCTAGTACAACATCGGATTAACCGACCAGAAAATTAAGCGTTTCCCAGCTCGCCGATTTTTCGTACCAGAAGCATGATATATTACCGGAATATTAAAATTTTTTTTCTTTTTTTTTTTAAATCATTGATTTATGATGGCTCGAACCAAGGCTTTCATACCGAAATTCATCATTGGCGGGAAAAACGAGCTCGATAATTATATAGAAATGAAAATATTAAAAATTTTTTTAAAAGTCGTGAGAGCAAAAACGTATCAAGTCTGAACAGCTTTAGCCACCTGTTAATGCAAATAATATTCAGATTCCTAGCATTACGGTCTCGTAAAAAGCTCTCGAGCCAATTTTTAAAATTTTTCACGGAAAATCGAATCCCCCTCCCCGCCGAGGTTATTGAGGATTTTTTTCCTGCGGAAGATTAATAATCCCGTTTGGTGTTTGTTGTTCCGGTTTTCCGCTGAGGGGTTATATTTAACTTTACCACGCTTCAGTTTATCGTCTGCTTTAATCTTTATCATGTTCACTTATCGCCTGGGCATTAATTTCCACATTCTCGGAATTTCATATGGATCACTTTAATTATACAGAGTTTAACTATTTCGTTAACAGTTTCGACTGTGTTTTATGCCATAAATCACTCCTTTAACAACACGATCGTTTCCCAACACCCGGGCCGATGCGGTGAAAGTACGCTTTTCGGACATGTGACTACTGGAAAAATCTGCTCTTGACCACGGTCTTCGTAAGGTTTATTACATCATTTTTCTTTTATTTTCTTTTAAAGTCAATCCGAATCAAGCGTTTTAAAATAGTGATGGCGATAATTTTGAAAATATCGCTATTCCGATTATCGATATTTTAAAAATTATTATTATTATTTTTCGCTTTTTGACTCCCTTCTTAGGGGGACACCTTTCCGATGGTGGAGGTCGTAAAACCATTACGACAATTCCAGACATCGTCGACCTGTCGGAACTCGAAAGATTTTATCTCTGAAATAGACCTGAAATATTCTCATTTATTTTTAAAGAGATTTTTATTAAGCCTACTTCCGATAGAGGGGGAAGACGGTTGCATTTAAGCGTTTGTCCTGACCACACCGTTATCGTGAGATTTTTGGAGTTCTTTTTGGTTTTTGCTTTTGTGCAAGACAAGGTCGCGGTGGTTTTTTTTTTGGCGTTATTACACCAGACTGAAAAGGGAAGAAGAAGATGACTACGATAATCATAGCATCTCTCCCTAAATAATTTTTTATTCTTGCATAGGTTAAACACCATAAATCCAATTATTAGAAAATATGGTTTCACTCCTATGTCATAAGCGAGCACCGGATCAAGCACGAGCACAGGTCTCGAGTGTGAATGTCGAGCGTGCTACGTACTAGCCTACGATGCCCGCTTTTTATTATTATTATTATTATTATTATTTCACAACAAGGTTTACTAGTTGATTACAGTTCGCAAGAAACACGAGTTTTTGGAGATTTAGCGGGTTTGTGGACCGTAAATCTAGTCAGTGTCATTGTACTTTGACGAAACTTACAGACCGAAGATAAAAAGGGATGAAGACAGGATTCAAACAAGAAACAAAAACTATATAAAGCCACCCCTAATAACAAACAAATATGGCCCAAAAACGCTAAAATGTGAAATTCCCAAGCTGTTCAATGAGCTTAAAAACAACCCAGAATTATTAAACATAGAAAAAATTAAAGAAGTAAAAACAGAAATTAAAAAATTCTATTTGCTCTATTAAACCCAGCATGTTTCCGTACAAAAATTAAAAATTAAATAAAATTTTCGTTTCGATTTAGTTTTAGTTTATCATGATATAGTCGGTTTTTATGAATAAAAATCGCCTAAGAGTTTGACCCAGTTAGGTAGCTGATTCAGTATATAGGCAAATGGCATGAAAGCCTGAATCAGGTAGCTAGTGGGTCACAAATCGGATTGTTGTAAAAAATATTTGAAATATACAGAGCAGTGAGTGAACTGAACTTGAGTGGAAAAGATCGATCCCTTTTTCCTACCTGGACGGCCGCGCTTATCAGTGGTGATAGCGGGAAACGAGCTCTCGCGATCAAAAAGGTGTTTTTGGAGAAGACTAGTATTTTGTTGCTTAGAAATTTCAAAAAAAAAAAAAAGTCGGTCAGTTTTTGAAAAATGTAAAGAAAAATAAAAAACTTTTCGGCGGAATACAAGTTGACGACCATGGCAGAAATCACGCAGGCATTCGCGACAATAGTCAACCAAATCGAAGCATTCAGACAAGAGGAACAAATAAGGAGTACACACTACAGGCAAGATAAATTACATTTGGAAAAATGGCAAAAAAATACCGAAAATCAGTTTAACGAATTAAAATATATGATCGATATGACAATGAATCAGGTTTTTCAATGTTTTCAATATGTATCGGACATGGTTCACAAAAGCAATAAAACGATTCGGCGTAATCAACAAAATCAACCGTTTTTTTCAAGAACCCCAACTCCGAACAGCGCAAATATGACTCATTGCCATCATTCTGCTCAGAGCGAAATGATATCCACAAATCAGCCAAAGCAAAAATCACGAAGGACGTATCTACGAATACGACAACCAAAATCAAAAAGTCTACAGAGAATAATTACCGAAGCAAATGTCAGGATCCGATCAAACAAGGAGGTTCAAGTTGAAAATAAAAAAGTCAACGAGGACCGAAAAAATTCCACAAAGCAGAGTAAAGAGGTCGTTACGGAAACGAAATCTGAGACTACGAGCCAAAATTCCGAAACTCAAATGAAAACGGCAAATATTACTGAAATGGGAAATAAAAACTACATCAACGTTGTCAGCTACGACGACTTAGTTGAGCAATTACGGTTCCAAAAAACTCGACGTGGTGAATGCATACGCCAGGAAATAAAAGAAGAAAACCATAAAGCTCAGGAGCTAAGGAAAAATACGGAAAAGGAAATCAACTGCAAGCAAATACCGGACAAAACACGGTTTTAAGCTATCAGGACAAGACTATCATCGAAAGTAGCGAAGAAAGTGCAGAAGAAATCGAAGATGATGGTACATTCGAAAGGACGGACGAAAGTGCAGAATACACTCTCGATGATGGAGACAGAGCTTTCATTCTTGCAAGATTTAAAGATATGAAGAAGGGACTTAAAGCTTGTCGACGGGAACGAAACACGATGGGAGAAAAATGAAAAGGGGATGTTTAGACGCACTGGAAGGAATAAAGATCGACTTGTGGACTATGGACGTCGGTAGCGAACTTCAAGCATTAAAGAATACTATTGAAGAAGAATTAAGAACGAGCTTGCAGCATGGGCACCCAAAACAGAGATCATTGGCAGACAAAAACAACGGCAAATGTGTCAAAGAAAAATTCAGTGATAACAGTGACAAGTTCAAAATAGTTTCGAAAAAAAAAAAAAAGAAGAAGAAGTAGAATATGCAAGTAAGGAGTAAACAAACAAAAAAAAAAAAGTAGGTTAGAAAAATCAGGGAAATTGAAAAATCAGCAAATAATCATAACATTTTGTCAATTGTGGTCAAATCAGCAAAAAAAAAAAAAAAAAAAAAAATACGTAAACGTGATTAATAGTAGCAAACTCAAAACAATAAGCATAATAGGCATTCAAAAAAAAAAATTTTTATGGTAAGATCGAAATTCTCGTAAGGGGATAGCTATAAATGCAAAGGGCAAGTCTCGAAAGAAAAAAAAAAAAATGAACCGAGGCTCTTATAGCTAAACCCGAAAAGAAACAAAATATGAAAGGTTTCAGAAAGAAAAACATTTAAGGCCTTTCGAGCACCTGGATGTTTTTCTGTTGGAACCGCTAATTTTGGCAAATTAGTTCAAGAAATTCCGGATTATACATTTCAGACAAAAAAAAAAAAAAAAAAAAAAACTTTAGAACGTTGGAAGAACTTTATGGACCGAGACAAATCATAGAAAAAAAAAAATTTTTTAGATTTAAGAAAACTCTTAGTCGATTTTTAGGGGGGGATTTCTGATATAGTCGGTTTTTATGAATAAAAATCGCCTAAGAGTTTGACCCAGTTAGGTAGCTGATTCAGTATATAGGCAAATGGCATGAAAGCCTGAATCAGGTAGCTAGTGGGTCACAAATCGGATTGTTGTAAAAAATATTTGAAATATACAGAGCAGTGAGTGAACTGAACTTGAGTGGAAAAGATCGATCCCTTTTTCCTACCTGGACGGCCGCGCTTATCAATCATTGATCATTTATTTTCGAATTTAAAAATTTTTTAATGTTGAAGCTTTTAATGACACAAAAAATTGTAATAATAATAATCCTATCCTATGGATAAATAGTGTAAAAACTGTTTTTGTACATAGGCCATTGTATTTTGTTAATTTTTTTAAATATAGTATAAACATTAAACATTAAACATTATTTTATTACTTTTATTACTCAGATTTTTTTATCACTCCTATAGGAGTATATATCAAAGCATTATTTAAATATCGAATTTTTTTTTTTTTTTTTTTTTTTAGGGATGCAAAACCGATGCCGATGCTGGTCGCGACCGGATCAATTTTTTTAAAATTACGAAGCCGATTCCTAATTTTATTCCTATTTTTGAAAATTCGATTGTGCCTAGGGTGACCCTTATTTTACAAATTTTTTAATTTCGGCGAACGCACCCGCTAATTATTTTATAATACACAAAGAAGATTGGCGGAATTTTTTTCAGATTTTTTGGACGCCGTTTAGCCATGTCCCCCGGGACCTGAAAATTTCGAAATCCTTGTAAAGACCGAAAAATCAAAATTTTTATATTTATGTAAAAATGGTTGTTTCCTACTCGGAATTTTATGCAGATTACGAAAATGAAGTTAGAATTGATTTATAACAAACGATTACTGTGCTACGCTACAGGACAAAAACATGAAGGATTTCGCAAAACATTGTGGCCATAGAAAATTTGGCTAATTTTTTTATTTGTTTTGGTTTCTATCACCAAAACTGTATGAGATATATAACTTATAATATATTGTCGTGATTTGCATAAAAACGAAAATAGGAAACAACCATTTTTACATAAAAATAAAATCGATTTTTTGGTCCTTATAACAATTTTGAAATTTTTTGGTCTAAGGGGACACGGCTAAACGACGTTCAAAAAATCTGAAAAAATTCAGGGGATCTTCTTTTGGGTACTCCAAAAGAATTAAGGGGCGCGTTCACCGAAATTAAAAAATTCGTAGAATAAAGGTCACCCTTACGGCGCCAATGCCGAAGACGATGCAGAATGTTTCAAAAAAAAAAAAAGATTAAAAATTTTTGTGGCGCGTTTAAGAAAGCAAGCTAAAATATAATTTATCTGGTAAAAATTATCGGATTCAGTTGGTTTTTCAAACTTCTTTCTTTCTTTTAAATTAACTGTCTCCTGGAAAATTAACTTGTCTTAATTTTTCAAAAACCGATTATTTTTCATGTAATAAAATTAAGAAAACTGAAAATTTGAAAACTTAATAGTCCTCCAGCTTTAATTTTAATTTTTTCAAAATTTATACTTCAGATTCAGAATTAGCAGTTCAAAAAACCCCCCAGAACATTTCGTTTTTATTATTTTTAAACTTATAAACGCCTCTACACAGAAACAAAACAGCTGTTTTGCCCATAAGCTAAACATAGGTGAAGCCGTCTTTTTGAATATTGCACAATTGACTGTCCATGCGTCATTTACTTACATTTTTAAGTTCATAGGAATAAAAACGCAATAAATAAAGCGTTTACAGAATTCGAATACAGAAAGAATCTGTAATATTTTGAATAAGATTTTACCAACCATCCGCCATCTTGAATTTTGTTTTTTTTTAAACTTTGACTTCATATTCGATTTCAGCAGTTCAAAATACCCCTAACTACAGGGTTTTTACAGTTTTTCATGAAAATTAAAGCTCTGGAGGGTTGCAAAACTGATGGGTCCTTATACGGATCCATGGGCAGCAAAGGGTTAAGGTTTTTGGAGGGAATCCCGATTGTTTTTTTTTTTTTACTTTCTTCACTCTTTTTAAGATCTCTGATTTAGCCATTAAAATTCAGCGAACGAACATTCCAAATTGCTTATTTGTTCAATTTTTTTATGAAACCAAAACAAACTGGCCGTATTCAAAGTTTTGGTTTTCCTCCATAACTTCGACAGAAAATATAAAAGATAAAAAAAAGGCTTAACCTCAAGACTTTTTATAAACCCTCTAAACATGAATGAAAAGAAGCGAAACTGCCGCCTATTACCAACTGAAAACCGGGCCATCTGGCTCTCGATACTCAACTCGGTAATTGATATATTTTATCAACATCAGCAATTAATTTACTATTCATGTATTATTTTCGAACGTCAAAAGATCCCGCCATATACACAATCTTATCAGACTATTAACTAATATTTAGCTACAATATTGACTTATAATTTCTTTTTTTTTTTCTTTTTAATTCATCCTTAAATCACATCCCAATTAAAAAAAAAAAAAAAAAAAAAATAGGTCATACGATTAATTCGAAATATTAAATCAATGTAGGCTGGGTCGGGAAAAGGTAGGCGTTAGGGATGGACAATGTCATACCTCTCAACCCCCCCGCCTATCGAATTTTTCAATGGATGATGACTTCATTGTTTTTTAACCATTATAATTACAAAACATGGCGTCAGGAAAAATAAAAAGGAAAAAAAATGTCGCTAATACACGCGTTTGAAAAAAACAAAAGGGAGTAAGGGAAACTTTGCTATCATCGATTAATAATTGGTGCAACGAGCTATGATCGACAGTTGTCAGATGGGATACGACCAATTATCCGAAGGAAATTAAAAACTTCGTAGTAAAGTACGAATATTGGAAATAATTACTGATTATATTAGATATTAACTGGCATGGGTAATAACGATGGATTTTTTTATTCCATAGGCGCGTTAAAAAATAAATTAATGAAATGCTCCCTTGGGTTTTTGGCTACAAGCTTATTGGGGATACCAGTACGAAAAAAAAGATGCAAAAATTTAATAAAATCCCGTATAAATTAATTATACGAACGAAAAATTGGACGTCCAAAAAAATGCATAAATTACGTACATAAGGAATTGACTTATTTTTACCAGAAAATTTTTTTTTATCCTTCCAATATAATTATTCGAAAATTCTGCATCTCCAGATTTTCATACCTAAAAAAATTATGCACATCCTGATTTCAATGTTTAAAAAATTAAGCATATCCAGATTTTGTAGCTCAAAAAACATTATGCATATCCAGATTCTCATGTTTAAAAAAATTATGCAAAAAATTTTGTAAAAATTAAGCATATTCAGATTTTGACGCTTAAGAAAAATATGCACATCCAGATTTCCATGCACCAAAAATTATGCATATCCAGATTTTGAAGCTTAAAAAATTATGCATATCCAGATTCTCATGTTTAAAAAAATTATGCGCAAATTTTTTTTAAAAATTAAGCATAAGCTTATTCAGATTTTGATGCTTAAAAAAATTACGCATATCCAGATTTTCATGCGTAAAAAAATTATGCATATCAAGATTTCGATGCTTAAAAAAACTATGCATATCCAGATTCTCGTGCTTAAAAAAATTATGCATATCCAGACTTTCATGCTTAAACAAATTATGCACATCCAGATTTTGATGCTTAAAAAAATTATGCGCTAATTTTCTAAAAATTAAACATATTCAGATTTTGATGCTCAAAAAATTATGCACATCCAGATTTTGATGCTTAAAAAAATTATTCATATCCAGATTCTCATGCTTAAAAAAATTATGCACATCCAGATTCTCGTGCTTAAAAAAATTATGCCCATTCAGATTTTGATGCTTAAAAAAATTATGCATATCAAGATTTCCATGCTTAAAAAAATTATGCATATCCATCCAGATTCTCGTGCTTCAAAAAAATTATCCATGTCCAGATTTTTATGCTTAAAAAAATTATGCACATCCAGATTTTGATGCTTAAAAAAATTATGCACATCCAGATTTTGATGCTTAAAAAAATTATGCACATCCAGATTTTGATGCTTAAAAAAATTATGCACATCCAGATTTTGATGCTTAAAAAAATTATTCATATCCAGATTCTCCTGATTAAAAAAATCATGTATATCCAGATTTTTATGCTTCAAAAAATTATGCATATCCAGATTCCCGTGCTTAAAAAAATTATGCGCTAATTTTCTAAAAATGAAGCATGTTCCGATTTTGACGCTTAAAAAAATTTTGCATATCCAGATTTTCATGCATAAAAAAATTATGCATGCTTAGATTTTTATGCTTAAAAAAATTATGTATATCCAAGTTCTCATTCATTAAAAAATTCTGCATATTCAAATTTTTATGCTTAAAAATATTATGCACAAATTTTGTAAAAATTATGTTCCCGCAGATTTTTATGTTTAAAAAAATTATGTATATCCAGATTTTCATACTTAAAAATATTATGCACAAATTTTGTAAAAATTATGCTCATCCAGATTTTTATGTTTAAAAAAATTATGCATTTCCAGATTTTCATGCTTAAAAAAATTATTCTATTAAATAATAAATAAATAGTACATTTTTATTATAAATTTTTCGCATTTATTGTGGAATAATTTTACACAATTTTTTGCATCACCTTTTCGTAGGGGGAGTGGGTCGGGATTTGCGATTTTCCCTATCAACTGGGTATTTCGGAAAACTTAAGAGGGGGTCAAAAATTAACAAAATTTTGCGAACGCAATAACTGACGTGTTATGTGAGAGCTTAACGCTTCCGAAAAATCCTAACTGCATTGCCATAATTACAAAACCGATGCCAGTGCTGGTGCCGGCAACAAATTATCTATCACTGGCACCAGCCTCGGCACCGATTCAAGTTTTTTAGCCTGCCGCGGCTGGCACCGGCACCGGCTTCGAACCCCTGCCTGATTTTCGTTTTACCGAAAAAGCAGCCGATAATCCCGTGGAGGATTTAATTTGCGGTAAAAATCCTCTTTTATTCAACAGAAAGGAAATTAAGAGCGAAAAATTAAAAGCCCGATTACTATAAAGACTTCCGGGATTTAAACTTTTAATTATGGACATTGAATAAGGCCGCTTTATTCTTTTTCTTTTGAGCTTTTTGGTACCGCTTCAAAAACCCCCGTACATTTTTTTTCTAAATTAAAAGCGGAAGAACAAAAAAAAAAAAAAAAAAAAAAAAATTATAATCATAATGATGATAATAAATAAAAAAAAACGGGGAAAAAATCAGGACCGCGCGTGATGTCTATTGAACTTCTCACATATCTCGGTCTGAAAATTAATAATAAACAAGTATGGAAAATGTGTTGAACCCTGTCAAGACTCATTAAATTCCTTATGACCTTTTACGTATTAATAATAACATATAATGTCTTAATTTTATCATGTTTTGTAATGGTTTTACGTACGTTAACTTCAAACTCAAAACGATTCAAAAGCCTTTTTTTCATCATCATCACCACACCATCGAGAAAACGTTTTTAAAATGACAACCCAGTTTATTTTTAATTAGTCGGATTAATTAGTTTGATGTACTCTTCAATTACGTGCTAATAACTTTTTTTTTTTCTCTTTTTTTGCTGCCTTTCAAGGTGATCGTATATTAATTTCTTATTAATGAGATATAAATTAGTCGGAAAACGAAATATAATTGAGTATATGATTTCTGACTGGATTCAAAATCCGTCGCTACCATGAAATTAGAAAAATACATATAATTAAAGACACGTAAAAACGTTTACGCATGCAGATAACTAAAATTATCACTTCGTTTTATTGCGAACGAATAAAAAAAAATTCCAAAAGAAATTGATAAAAAATGACGATAATTTTTTTTTTTTTAAACCTAATTTTCATCTCTTCCTTCTGACAAAAAAATTAGTACTTAACGGGTTGTGGAAAGGAACCGGAATTATATATTTTATACCTGAATTATTATGTTTATTATTAGAGGCAAACCTCTTTCTCCATATTGGATTATAATAAAAACAATAGTCAGCCATAACATTTAGACAAAAGACTTAAAAAAAATATTTTAACAAAAGACTATCAAATCAGGGCTGACATTTAAATTTATAATTTTATTGTTATATAATTTAATTTTTATGACTTTAACAAAAGACTAACCGATTATTATTATTTTTTTCCTCCAGATTTTTTTTTTCCTTTTATCTTTCATTCTTTTTTCGATTCGCCATCGGGGAGTGAAATTAATCGGGTTTATTATTATATTGTTTAGCTTACGAAAGAAAAATCGTACAGAAGTTGATTGAGCTGTAAATTTTTTTTTTTCCTTTTCATTTCAATTCTTCAATTTTGTATCATCGATTAAAAGCGTTTAATTAAAATTTTTAACAATAATTAATTTTCAGTCTGGAAATTGATTTGTCATAGGAGATAATTAAGATATAAATGAATCTCTGGCGTTTTATGCGTTAAGTGAGTCCGGTAGCAGGCGTGAAAAATTTTTTTCCCTTTGTAATGGGTTAAATGCCATTTTTTTTTTTTTTTTTTTTTTTTTTTTGTGAAGTATGGGAAAGCCCTGCGGCACGAAATTATTAGTGAGCTACTCATTTAATAAACATCTTCATTACGCTCACACGAAATAGAAATTAAAATTTTATAACGATTGGAGTTTTTTTTTTCTTTCTTTTTTCTTTTTACTTTTTACTGAAACATTGTACGTACCGATTAGCTTTTTAGAAGTCCAAGATGCAGCAATACAATAAAAAGCTCAAATTATAAGAACTATTCCTGGATTTTGAGCTTTCGGGAAAACCAGATTTCAGAATTTGCTTTTGAAACAAAAAAGTTATTTTCATTATCAACTTTGTACTGCTACAACGAAAATCCGGGCAGTACAATGAAAATCTCAAATTTTGAACTAAATTTTTGTTATATCTTCAGAAAGCTCAAATTTAAGGGAAGAATTTAAGGTGGGTTTTAAATTCCTAAGCTGAAAAATCATATTGGAATATGGGGGCATACCCCTACGTAGGACTTAGTCTTTGGGGTACTGTCCTAATATTGCTAAATTTAAACAATGAAAATTATAACGCTATAACAATATAAAATTATAACGCTAAAGAACTCAGAATTAAAAAATTTTAACGATGAAACCATTTAAAATTTTCGAATTCGAATTTTTTGACAAAAATATAAATTTTTTTCCTGGCGCGAAAAAAACTTAAAATATCCACGTCCGTGAAGTTGGCCCCGTCGGATTTACAGTGTTCTTTTTTTTCTTGTCCATTATTGATCAGACATCGTTTGTTCTCGATTGTTCTCGTTTGTTCTCGTCAGGAAAACGTTTAAGTTTATTTGTGGCTGAAAGTTCTGATCAAAAGTCGTTTGTTCTTGATTGTTCTGGTATTAACAAGATAATTTGGAATACCTGGCATTATTGTAGTGATGAAACATCGTTTGTTCTCGTTTGTTCTCGTTTGTTCTAGATTGTTCTCAATTGTTCTCGTTTGTTCTCGTTTGTTCTCTTTTGTTCTCGTCAGGAAAACGTTTAAGTTCATTTGTGGCTGGAAGTTCTGATCAAAAGTCGTTTGTTCTTGATTGTCCTGGTATTAACAAGATAATTTGGAATACTTTGCATTATTGTATTGATCAGAAATCGTTTGTTCTCGATTGTTCTTCCCTGACAAACGACTGAACGAACGACTGTTGATCAGAACTTTCAGCCACAAATGAACTAAAACGTTTTTCTGACGAGAACAAACGAGAACAATCGAGAACAAACGCGAACAAACGATGTTTCATCACTACAATAATGCCAGGTATTCCAAATTATCTTGTTAATACCAGAACAATCAAGAACAAACGACTTTTGATCAGAACTTCAGCCACAAATAAACTTAAACGTTTTCCTGACGAGAACAAACGAGAACAATCGAGAACAAACGATGTCTAATCAATAATGGACAAAAAAAAAGAACACTGTAAACCCGACGTGGCAGCAGATTGAATAACAAACCCGAAAGATGGCGCGCTCTATTGGGGGGAAAAAATGGGTCCTGCTGCATGCAGACCTCAAAAGTCTGTATTTCCACGATTTGAGAAGATTGAGTACCGAAATATTTGTAGAACATTTCAGAACAATCAAAAAGACATTGATAGACAAGTCCTAAATATTACAAATAGGCCATGATTTTTTCATATCCAGAATGTCTTTCCAAAAATGAAAAATTCAACCTGATAATATTTTTCGTACAAGAACAAACCTTTTTCTCGGAAAACAAACAAAATGAAATCGATTCAAGCTATTTAAACGTCTGAATTTGACTTTATTTTATTTCCGTGAAGTTGGCAGTGCCCTTACTCCTCCTAATACTGTCATACCTGTTGCAGAACAAACGTTGAATTGGGCGGAATAATGAAGAACAAATCAAAAGCAACCGACAAAGGCAAAAATTTTTGATAAATTCAAATCGGGTCCTGTTCGCGTGAAGTTAGCAGGACCCACCTACTTTTGGCTCCAGTTTTTTTCAGGTTAGAGAACAAATTGGGACAATCACGGAACTATTAAAGAACAATGAAAAGCTACTATATAAGACTATTTTCGATCAAATCCGTTGACTGGGTCCTGCCAACTTCACGGACGTCTATGTTCGCAATCTTTTTTAATCGATTAAATTTTTCGAGCTGTAATATTTTGTGTTCACGCAGATCGATCCTAATGAAGTTTTACTTCAAAAATAGTTCAAAATTTTAATTAAAGTCTTCAAAGTTAAAATTTTAATATTAAAATATTGCTGTATATCTCATATTCTTGGCACATTTTATTTAAAATTTCTAAGTTCTTGTAGTCATTTTATTTAAAAAAAAAAAAAAAAAAACGGCAAAAATTAAAACAAAAAAGCTAAATAAAATATTGAGAAATTTTCAAGTCCTTGCTTTAGCAACTTTAAGTTTCTTGAAAATTTACAACAGACAACGGATCTAAGTCCTTGCTTTCGTTCATGTCGTCTAATTTTAAAATAAAATTTTAACTATAAATTGCTTGTAAATGTAGAAAAGTTACTTTAAAAAAGCAGAGAAGGTTTATGAAAAGTTAAATAACATTTCTGGTGCGAACAGATCGACACCGGGACAGACAGATTTCCCCAGGACCGAGCCCCGAGACGTAGTCCTACGTCAAAAATGGGACGTGCAGCTTTACAGCACTTGATATTTTAATATTTTTTGAAATTTTACAGGAGAAAGCTCAAATTCTCAGACTTGTGTTTTCGGAAAGCTCAAATTGAGTAGAATAACATAACATCCCTTTCCAGTTACAAGTTTAAAAATATTAAGGGGGGTCGGAGTGGATATATTCATTCAGAAGAGCGACTCTTGATCGCAGCATTGATGGCGGCCAGCTATTGAATGGGTAACCGCCAACACTCCCTCCCTCTAGCAGGGATTGTAGGATCTACGATTACAGCCATCTTAACCTCGTTGTAATATGTAGTTTCCCCATCAAACTTGTTAGTTGGATATATATACACATAAATTGGATTTCATTTATAACGACATTGGATGCTCATAAAACGGAATATACAATTAAGGATTAAAAACACAGAGTCTATGGCCAAGGGTTACCCGACCAAGCCAAATAAAGCAATAAAAAAAAAAAAATTAGGTGTGACCTTGGCAGTGCTCAATTTTAGTGTCGTATATAAAACTATGGTATTTATATAACACACACAACGTTGCGTTTTTTGTTTTGTAGCTAAAAATTTGGGAATAACTCACCTTTAGTCAAAATCACCAAGCACGTTATCTATATTTAGCTTTCGCTTACGAACGGGTCAGCAGAAATGTAGGACTGGCCAACTGGCTAATTTGCAGGCCTTCGAAGAAGATAAGTCTGCCGCTCGCGACATCGTTTCTGTGATTGCAGCTTCGCCGCCCGATCCTGTAACAAAAATAATCATTTACTCAATTTTTCGGTGATTTGTAAATTCTCAGAATGTATAGAACATCGTATTCAGCTCATAAGGCCTAAGTAATTTTAATGCGGGGAGTATCCTCTCCGCAGAAAATTTCACACAATCTAAATCTTCTGAAGAGATAAATGATATTCGTTTACTTTGTCAAAGAGGTTAAAAAATGGCCAAATTGTCCTTATGTGGCAACTTAAATAGGTACCAGATAGAGATTCCTCCCCCCCCAGGATCCTCGATAGTTAAAAGAAATTTTTCTTTTAACTATCGAGGATCCTGCTTTCCGGGAATGGAATTTTTCTCATTTTCAAGAATTCCCGATTCACCGGAATCGACAAGTTTTTTCCCCGAACGGAAATAATTTCAATTTTTCGAGAATTTAAAATCTCTAGCACCAGAAGAAAATTGACCACTATTTCGCAATCAAAAACTACGTCAAAGCACTACCCTCATACAAAAAAAAAGTTTTTGTAAATTTTCCGCTTTTCAAAATCCTCACAAAACAAACCGTCTATACTTTCAATCCATCGATCAATATATTTTCCGGGAGGAAGAGAACCCGAAGGGGAGCGGAGGGAGGCAGACATAAATATCCTTAAAATTAGTTCAAATGACAGTCTTTCCCTCGGCAACGAAAACTTTTACTAGTTTTTAACGAAACGGAGTAGAATCAATCTGAATATAAAAAGTTTAGGTGTTTTCACTTTGTTCGCCATTACGGTGGAAAGTCATTTATTTTCCCTCGATCCTTTTCTCGCCCATTTCACCCATGACGCCTCCAGCCAGAAAACGGAATTGTCTTTTATCCAACCTTTTAACAATTTGGCTTCGTTTCTTTCATAAATTTTCATTAGCTTCTCTTTTTTTTTTTTTCTTCCCTTCTTCTTTGTTACGAGCTCCAAATCAAAAAAACATAAGAGCCTTTAAAGACCCCTTTTTTTCGAAAAATAAAAATCTCGACTTTTTTCATTCCAGCCTGTACGAAAAAGTGATGCAAAAAGTGTGCAAAATTTTTGCAAAAAAATTTATTAAAAAACGTATAATTTTTTTTTGGACTTGCATCATTTTTGCAGAATTTCCGCATATATTTTTAAGCATAACAATTTGAACATGCATAATCTTTGCAAAATTTATGCATAATTTTTTTAAGCACAGAATCTCGATATGCATAATTTTTGCATAACTTATGCATATCATTTTGTTTAAGGTAAAGGGCTTGGGGTTTTTTGATGGCAATTTTATGTATAATGTATGTATAATTTATATATAATTTATGTATAACTTATGTATAATTTATACATAATTTATATATGATTTATGTATTATGTATAGAGTTTCTGTTTTCCCGGGAATTTTAAAATTTCGGGAATCGGGAATCCCGTTTTTTTTGGAAAAAGCATTTCCCGGGATTCGGGAAATAAAGATATGGCGGGAACCCGGGAAATTCCCGGGATTAACCGGGAAAACCCGGGAATTTTCCCGTTAATTTCTGAAAAACGGGAAAAATCCCGAAAAATTTCAATCCCGGGAATCGGGATTAAAATTTTTGTCCGGGATCCCGGGAATTCCCGGGACGGGAAATCCCGGGCAGAAACTCTAATTATGTATAATTTATATATAATTTATGTAATAAAATAAAATTGCTATAAAAACAATCTAAGTCCTTTACCTTAAACCAATATATTTATGCATAATTGTATTGGAACATGAAAAAAATTTTCCTGGTAAAAAAAGTCAAGTTCTTTATGCATAATTTATGCTTTTTTTTTATGTAGGTTCAATTTTTTGTATAATTTGATACATGATTTTTATGTAATTTATGCATCTTTTTTTCGTACAAAAATATTTTTTCAGATAAAATTTTCTGAATCAAATTTTCTACAAATCGCTCCATCGAAATTTTTTCTAACTTACAATTATATGACGACAGTCGTAATTTAAAAAAATAAATAAATAAATAAATAAATAAATACATAAATAAATAAAAACAAAAATTAAAAAAAGAAAAGAAAAGGGAGATAACCGTCATAAAAGTTAAACCGAGTTTTACCGGAAGCGGAAAACATCCCTTCTGGCGGGCAACGATCGAACCAATGGGATGCGTTCTTGGGCGTCACGTGGCTTTTTATTGGAGGTTTCATAGCAACGATTGACCTTTGACCCCTCGTCTCATAACTAGGCCGCTCTTCATATTGTCAACTTTTCATTTGCTGAAGCAATTTTCTTTTCTCCCTTCCTTTTTCTTTTTTTATTTTCTTTTCCCTTAAATGAATCCCGTGCTTGATAGTTCCTCATTATGACAGCAGTCTTGGAAATTCATCATGGGATATATTTGACGCTTTCGGGGAGGAAAAAAAAAAAAAAAAAAAAAAAAAAAAAACTAAAGGAAAAAAAAAATCATCTTTTGAATCATTTTCATTCAAGCATATCACATTGAACCCATAATAAAATAAAAGACGAGCTCGGATTTTTTTCTTTTCTCCTCTTTAACCGACAAAAAAAAAACTTCATGATAAACGATGCAATTAAAAGACGAATTAACGGAACGTTCAAATGAAGCCTCCGAGCGTCTGATTCATGTTTATATGCCTCCTTGTGAAAAAAAAAAAAAAGTTTTCATACCGATATTACACGCGTTGGAAACATCAATTTACTTCACCTTGTTGGCAATTGATAAAACGGTTAAACTTATACTTAAATGCCAAGTGAAAAATAAAAATAAAAAATGAAATTTTTGATTTTTAAACGAAAATTAAGTGACTATGATTTTTAGCTCCGAGGCGGATATATATTTTTTATTTTCGCCCTATCACGAAAAAATTTATTGCTAAAAGTTAATGATCTTGTGTGGAGCTTATTGATTGTTAGGAAGTAACCGGGCGTTATTGCGATGTGAAAAAGCCATAAAAATCCTTTCGAATGATTCATGATTAAAGGAGTAACTGCCAACTAGGATGGTACGTAATCTGCTTCCAATTTCAGTATAATTGAGTGCTACAGTGAGACCAAATACTAGGAGCTGATAGGAAAATGGTTCAGCAATCCAGCGCCAGAGAAATTAGAGACCCAATATAAAAATATACCGGCCAATTTAAATTGACGCCATATTATTAAAAATGGCAGCTTACAATGCTTGAGCAGAAGAAAAATCTCTTATTTTTCAAGTAGAGGAATTAACAGAAAGCTTTTCCCAAAAAAAAAACAAAATCGAATAAAAATCTGAGTTGAAAGATTTAAATTTCATATTAATCGGTAAAACTGGAAAATCTTTTAATTTTTTCATTCAATTTCCAATAGGGCTATCCATTATGCCTTCTAAAAAGCGAACCAATCAGATTTATCGTTAAATTGGCCAGTCTCTTTTATATAGGGTCTCTAAGAGAAATAGGTATAGAGCTCAATGAGCAAAGGCAATGATAAAAGGCACAGCAATTGATCAATTATGCATTGCCCAAAAACGGGACACCAATAAGGTCCTGTTTTAACTGAGCCTCTTGCATTTTCACCGATTTTCCAATAAGATTCATATAAAGAACACCCAGACATCAGATTTTCTACCAGATCCCAGTACAAAAAAGTGATGCAAGTGAGAAAAAATTTTTGAAAATAAATGCAGAAAATTTATAGAAAAAATGTATTATTTTTTTACCATATATCCCGGGAAAACCCAATCTACATATTTTTTATAAAAAAAATATAGATTTTGAATTTATAGAATTTCTATACACATTATGGTTGTATAGAAAATCTATAGATTTCAAAATTCTATACTTTTTTTATAGAAATAGTATATTTTTGCAATATTTTCAGGTCCCCCCAAAAAATTGAATTCCATCCCCCCAACGGGGGCTGCACCCGATTTTTCGAAAAAAAATAATAAATTTCTTTTTTTTTATGTTCCCGAGCCCATAACAGTTTTTTTTACTTTAGAAAAATTCCATGCCCTGAATGAAGTTCGATCCCAGACCTCTTGCGTGTTAATCCGATTCTCTACCTATAGGCTACAAGTCATTGTTAAAAAGCAAGAGAAAAAACTTGAATTTAAGGCAAGAACTGCTATTTTGTAGAAAATCTACAAAATATTTATAGAAATATGCAGATTTTATAATTTATTTTATACAAATTCTATAGTCTAACCATTGAAAATACATTAAAATTAGAAAAAGTATAGAAATTCTATAAATTTTTTATAATTTTTTTATTTCCTCGAAATCAGAAAGTGGAAAATATGTAGAAAAATTATAAAAATAATGTAGAATTCAACTTTTTATAGAAATTTTATAATTTCTTTTATAATTGATTTTATAGTAATTCTATAGTCAAACTAATGAAAAGATTTTTAAATTAGTAAAACTATAGAAATTGTATAAATTTTTTATAATTTTTCTATTTCCTCGAAATCAGAAAGTAGAAAGTATATAGAAAAATATAAATAAAGTGTAGAATTCGACTTTTATAGAAATTTTATAATTTCTTTTATAATTTTTTTTATATAATTTCTATAGTCAAGCTATTGACAAGATTTTTAAAATTAGAAAAACTATAGAAATTCTATAAAATTTTTTATAATTTTTATATTTTCTCGAAATCAAGAAGTAGAAATATACAGAAAAAATATAAAAATAGTGTAGAATTCGACTTTTATAGAAATTTTATAATTTTTTTTATAATTTCTTTTATATAATTTCTATAGTCAAGCTATTGAAAAGATTTTAAAATTAGAAAAGCTATAGAAATTCTATAAAATTTTTATAATTTTTCTATTTCCTCGAAATTAAGAGGTAGAAAATATACAGAAAAAATATAAAAATAGTATAGAATTTTGTACTAATTATGAAAATTTTTTTTTTTCTATAAAAAAATTTATAGAAAACTACAGAAAATTTATAAAAAACTGTAGAATTCTATACTTTTTTTATAAAAAATATGTAGATTGGGTTTTCCCGGGATCCCGGGAAAACCCAATCTACATATTTTTTACATTTTTTTTATAGAAAAGTATAAAATTCTACAGTTTTCTATAAATTTTCTGCAGTTTTCTATACATTTTTTTATAGAAAAAAAAATATTTTCATAATTAGTACAAAATTCTATACTATTTTTTATATTTTTTCTGTACATTTTCTACCTCTTAATTTCGAGGAAATAGAAAAATTATAAAAATTTTATAGAACTTCTATAAGGGCAGTCTCCACTTGATGACGTTCACGGCATTCGCGTTGTCCGTCATCGCGGTTAACGTAATCGCACCGGAAGTACTTTGCAGGTTTTGCTCCCGTAAACGTATGTGGCATAAAAAGAGTACCGTATATTTCATTAAGTATACAAAATTGGCTTACCCAGAATTTGTTTTGGAACAGATTTATTGTCTTCCCCATGCCCGAATTAAAATTTTTCTTTTTAAATCCGTAAAAACGTCTTTCAAAACCGCCATTTTTGATGTTTGTAAATAGAAAAAAGCAGAAGATGATCAAAAAAATCGTGGTAAAAGATCCACAAAACTTCCGGTGCGATTACGTTCATCGAGAAGGCGGATAACGCGAATGCGGTGAACGTTATCAAGTGGAGACTGCCCTATAGTTTTTCTAATTTTAAAATCTTTTCAGTAGTTTGACTATAGAAATTACATAAAAGAAATTATAAAAAAATTATAAAATTTCTATAAAAGTCGAATTCTACACTTTTTTTTATATTTTTTCTATAGACTTTCTACTTTCTGATTTCGAGAAAATATAAAAATTATAAAAAATTATAAAATTTCTATAGTTTTTCTAATTTTAAAAATCTTTTCAGTAGTTTGACTATAGAAATTACATAAAAGAATTATAAAAAAATTATAAAATTTCTATAAAAGTCGAATTCTACACTTTTTTTTATATTTTTTCTATAGACTTTCTACTTTCTGATTTCGAGAAAATATAAAAATTATAAAAAATTTATAAAATTTCTATAGTTTTTCTAATTTAAAAATCTTTCCAATAGTTTGACTATAGAATTACAATAAAATAATTGTAAAAGAAATTATAAAATTTCTATAAAAAGTTGAATTCTACATTATTTTTATAATTTTTCTACATATTTTCCACTTTCTGATTTCAAGGAAATAAAAAAATTATAAAAAATTTATAGAATTTCTATACTTTTTCTAATTTTAATGTATTTTCAATAGTTAGACTACAGAATTTGTATGAAATAAATTATAAAATCTGCATATTTGTATAAATATTTTGTAGATTTTCTACAAAATAGCACTTCTTGCCTTAAATTCAAGTTTTTTCTCTTGCTTTTTAACAATGACTTGTAGCCTATAGGTAGAGAATCGGTTTAACACGCAAGAGGTCTGGGATCGAACTTCATTCAGCACATGGAATTTTTCTAAAGTAAAAAAAACTGATATGGGCTGGGGTTTATAAAATAAAAAAAAATCTATTTTTTTTTCGAAAAATCCGGGGCAGCCCCCGTCTGACGGGGTGGAATTCAATTTTTTGGGGGGACCTGAAAATATTGCAAAAATATACTATTTCTATACAAAAAGTATAGAATTTTGAAATCTGTAGATTTTCTATACAACCATAATGCGTATAGAAATTCTATAAATTCAAAATCTATATTTTTTTTATAAAAAATATGTAGATTGGGTTTTCCCGGGATCCCGGGAAAACCCAATCTACATATTAGAAATATCTAGAAATTTTATAAATTTTTTATAATTTTTATATTTTCTCGAAATCAGAAAGTAGAAAGTCTATAGAAAAAATATAAAAAAAAGTGTAGAATTCGACTTTTATAGAAATTTTATAATTTTTTTATAATTTCTTTTATGTAATTTCTATAGTCAAACTACTGAAAAGATTTTAAAATTAGAAAAACTACATCAATTCTATAAAATTTTTATAATTTTTCTATTTCCTCGAAATTAAGAGGTAGAAAATATACAGAAAAAATATAAAACATAGTATAGAATTTTGTACTAATTATGAAAATATTTTTTTTTCTATAAAAAAATGTATAGAAAACTGCAGAAAATTTATAGAAAACTGTAGAATTTTATACTTTTCTATAAAAAAAATGTAAAAAATATGTAGATTGGGTTTTCCCGGGATATGCAAAAAAAATTTGTACATGCATAATTTTTACAAAATCTGCATAATATTTTTAAGCATGAAAGTCTGGATATCCATGATTTATGCAGATCTTATGCATAATTTTTTTATGCATAAAAATCTGGATATCCATAATTTTTACAAAATTTATGCAAAATTTTTTTAAGCCTGAAAATCTGGATATCCATGATTTTTACATTTTGCATAAATTCTTTAAACATGAAAATCTGGATATTCATGATTTCTACAAAATTTACGCATAATTGTTTTGAGCATGAAAATCTGCACATCAATAATTTTTACAAAATTTATGCATAAATTTTGTAGACATAAAAATCTGGATATCCATGATTTTTGCATAACTCATGCATAATATTTTTTAGCATGAAAATCTGGATATTCATAATTTTTACAAAATTTATGCATACTTTTTTTTAAGCATGAAAATCTGGATATCCATAATTTCTAGAAAATTTATACATAATTTTTTTGAGCATGAAAATCTGCTCATCAATAATTTTCACAAAATTTATGCATCATTTTTTTAGACATAAAAATCTGGATATCCATGATTTTTGCATAAAAATCTGCACATCAATAATTTTCACAAAATTTATGCATAATTTTTTTAGACATAAAAATCAATCTGGATATTAGGGTGGCCGTTAAGTATAGGGCTAAAACTTTTTTAAATATTTTTTACCATGCCACCCCCCCATTTTGTTCGAATTTGTAATAGGTTTTTCCTGCAAAAATTTCAGGTCCATCGGTCAACGTTTAGGGGTCGCTCAAGAGCCCCAAAGTTTTCGAATTTTCCAAAATTTGCCAATAAACGCACCTTTTCAGCCAAACTATTTATGATACGGAAATTTCGTAATAACCTTTTTTGTTCCTTATTAAATTCTCTAAAAATTTGTAATTTGAAGCTTTTTGATATTATCAACCGTTAAAAAGTTATAATGAAAAAATGATAATTTTTAAGTATGCAACCTGCAGTACATCGCAACTTAAACTCTCCAGCAAGAGCTGCTTATAATGCACATAAGTTATTCTAATGATACACGAGGTTTAAAATTACATATTATTTTGGAAATATTGACAGCCAAATTTGAAACGTGGCCAAATTTTGCCATAATTTGGCCAAGTTATTGTCAATATTTCCCACTAAAAGTGCGTGAACTAAGATTTTTCTAGATGCCATTCAGCTTACAAGGGGAGTTCTGCTCTTGTTTGCTCCAGTTTAAGCTTGTAGGTATCATGTTTACGAATGAGTTTTGAAGGTTATATTTGAAAAGTTGTTGGGGGGCCAACATCAGGACCAGATACTCCTATATTTAAAAGTTTCAAAGAAGCATGGGATAAAATTAAGTAAAAAAAACATTAAAACTGGGATTTGCGATGCAGAAGTAGGAAAGGCAATTGTAAACTCTAAGGACGATTTAGTGATATTTTTGAAAAGAAGCCCTTAAAAACAAATTTTGCCAGGGATGATTACAAAGAGTTCTTACAATTGTCTTTAATTTTTCGGGTAAGGAGTAGGATGGAGCTTAGAAAATTAGCTTTGGATTTCTGGTCGTGCCACCCTCTAATTTTGTTCCAGTATATGACAGATTTAATGAATTAAAATTTCAGCTCGATCGGTTATGTTTAAGAGCACCCCATATTTTCGCCATATAATTTACATTGGGCCAAGCACCACTAAACATGTTCATGCTCTTCCCGTTCTAAAAAAAAACCAGAACATTGTGTTTTACGCATTTTGACCTTCTGAATTCAAATCTGCAACCGAAAGGTTTCTAGCTTTTGCCGTTTTCGACCTATTCAATGGTCAATTTGGGCTAAAAGTGCGGTTTAGCTACATATTAGGCACTAAATAAGTCGAAAACAGTACAGGCTATAAAAATTTTGATTGCAGATCTGAATTCAGTGGGTCAAAATATTTAAAATATAATGTGCTGGTTTATTTTGGAAAACGGGAAAAGCGTGATCTTGTTTAAAGGAGCTTGACCCAATGTAAATTATATGGCGAAAATGGGGGGCTAGTTGAGCGACCCCGTAAACATGACCGATGGAGCTGAAATTTTAGTTCGTTCAATCTGTTAAATATTGGAACAAATTAGAGGATGGCACGACCGAAAATCAAAAGTTAACCTTTTAAGCGCCAACCTAATAAGGAGTTAGATGATTTTGTTTTTCCGGAGTCTTTAAATCTTTTAAAAAGAATTAATTTAAAACTTGCATTTTTAAATCAGAATTCCTAAATTTGGGAAAATGATCCAAATTCTTTAGCCGCAAAAAGGTTTTTTGAAATTTAAGTGCAGTGAACGATTGGGCCGAGCGAGGAGTCAAACTCATTTCCCAGTACAACACAATATTGACAAAAAATGAGGATCAAAAATAAATTAATTTTAAAAATAGTGAAAGATTATCGCGAACAATTCCCGAAGTTATCGAAATATATTTTAGAAAAAAGCTTTCTTTAAAAATCTTCTTTTTTCCCTTGTGACTTCAGCTGAATTACAATTTAAAATATTCAGATTATAATGTATAGCGCGGGCTGGTCCAAATCGAAAAAATTAATAATGTCAAAAAAGTGTCGTATTTATTATAACTTGGCCAAATTATGGCAAAATTTGGCCACGTTTCAAATTTGGCTGTCAATATTTCCAAAATAATATGTAATTTTAAACCTCGTGAATCATTAGAATAACTTATGTGCATTATAAGCAGCTCTTGCTGGAGAGTTTAAGTTGCGATGTACTGCAGGTTGCATACTTAAAAATTATCATTTTTTCATTATAACTTTTTAACGGTTGATAATATCAAAAAGCTTCAAATTACAAATTTTTAGAGAATTTAATAAGGAACAAAAAAGGTTATTACGAAATTTCCGTATCATAAATAGTTTGGCTGAAAAGGTGCGTTTATTGGCAAATTTTGGAAAATTCGAAAACTTTGGGGCTCTTGAGCGACCCCTAAACGTTGACCGATGGACCTGAAATTTTTGCAGGAAAAACCTATTACATATTCGAACAAAATGGGGGGGTGGCACGATCAAAAATATAAAGTTCAAAATTAACGGCCACCCTACTGGATATGCATAACCTTTGCATAATTTATGCATCATTTTTTTAAAATCATAAAGCAGGAATATTTGCCAATATTATGCTTATTCAACTTTTTTCCATTTTATGCACACTTATTTATGCATAAATATATTACAGAAGAAAAAAATCCTGGGAAATGGTGGAGTGATAGATTAAGCGTAACGTAAGACTTTTGCGGAAAAATTTTTTGTAAAATTTAAAAGCAAAATATAACTTATTATATATATTGCAGGAAGAAAATATCGCATAGAATTTGCAATTTTACCTGCTTTGTGATTTAATAAATGATATGCAAAAATTATGAAAAAATTATGATTGTGTATCTAGATTTTTAGGCTTAAAAAAATTATGCATGTCCAAATTTTTGTATAAATGACACAAAAAAAAAAATACATTTTTTTAAGTATATTATTTTGAAAAAATTCTATACATTTTCTGCATCACTTTTTCGTATGGGATAAAAATAAAACTTCCAGTATTTTTTCTTCCTTTATTTATAACGTCTCCAAATTTAATCCAGAAAATGATGAATAAATCATAAGCGAATAAAAGCGAAAAAAAAAAGAAAAGGAAACAATAAATTTCTATTTAGTGGTAATCTTTTACAAGCGTAGAAACTTATATCGAGTTTCCCTACCCCCAAACAGCAATCACTTTTTATAGGGCTACGTACAGCTCAGCGATAAGGTAAACATGAGAGGAACCCGAAGGAGGACAGGACAATATTCTTTTACAGTTTATTTTGACGGATGTTCAATTTAAGGGTAATCTTTATTTAAGGCGATTTCCAGCCCTTCCGTTCACAAGACTTTCCCCATTTTTTATTTCTTAAAAAAAAAAAAAAAAAAAAAAATCGACTTCATATTTTTTAATATGATATGATCGAATTCATTTACTCCGTAAACTTGTACTGCATAAAAAAAAAAATGAAACGGGAGAATCACATTAACGATTTTATTGAAGCGTTATTTTTGTTTTGAAAAAAAAAAATTGGAAGAGAATTTTTTTTTTTTTTTTTTTTTTTTTTTTTTTTTGTGGAAACCACAAACATGTAAATGTAATTTGAGTCAATGTCAATCGTTTCAAAAACGGAAGAAAAACCCTCAAAAACATTTCCCGTTTTTTTTTCCTATTTTTTTATTCCTCGTATATAAGAAGAATGGGGATCGCCCCTTCGGACAGATAAACTCCCACCTTCATTTTGTAATAAAATATAAGCCAATTTTCCGCCTTGAAGCTACTCGATTGTCGTTCAATTTAACACAGTATGTGGCTCATTTATGTTTTCCGTTTTGGGGGTTGTTGTATTATACCTCTCTCTTCCCATCACCCTAATGTCCCGTTTATTTCCTTTATTTTTCGACTCCTCTCTCCCGAATCGTCTTTCTTCGTTTTCCTTCAACGCGACTTTTTTTTTCCTTTCGCAAAAAAAAAAAAAAAGTTAATTTTTTTTTTTGAAGTGATTGTCTTTTTAGCTCAAAGCGAGGTTTCTATAGATTAACGAGATTTCCCCCCCAACCCATTTCTCATATTAAGGGTGGGTTTATCGCGTCTATCTAAGCAGTAGTGAAACGCTAGGTTATTAATAATATTTAGATACGCTCCGCCAATTTGTATTGATATTCGATTCAATTCCAGTCTGGTTGTTTCATTTCTTATTCTGCCATCTCCCACTTAAAATTTTCAGAGAAAATAAATAATAAATAGGTTCTTCTGCTTCACAAGCCGCCTCTAGACTTTCGAACGAGATGTAAAAGTGTTCACTCGACACTTCAAGTTCTTCCGCTTCCGCAAGTTGACAGCGTTTTCTTTCCCAGATAGCAAAGTCTATCTAGCCGCCGCACGTCTCCAGGACGCCATGAGGATATTTATTGGACGTCCATTGGATTTACCTATATCCGCAATGATCCAAAAAGAGCCCTTTACACAAACCTGGCTTTTACAGGACCCGGAGCCCTATCGCCGAGCTATAAACCTTCTTCCATTCGGGCCTCTCCTGGCAGGCATCTCGCCAGTCGGGCACTCCCAACATTCTCGCATCAGCCGCAACGTTATCTTCCCATCTGATCCGTGGTCTTCCTTGAGGTCTGGGACTCGTCGGTCTGCCCTCCAGAACCTGCCGGATATATCTTGACGGAGGTGCGCGAGCGACATGTCCCGCCCTTTTGAGCCTTCGGAACTTAATCAAACTAGTGATTAATGGTTGCCCAGTGAGCCTACGGATCTCGTCATTTGAACGCATGCGCAACGCAAGAGCCCTTTACCCTGTGGAAATCTAATGGACAATCCACAGGATGTCCAATGGATTGAAAACGCTAACTGGGTTCCGTAGAAGTCGTTTGAATGTAAACAATGATTTTTCGACAGGGAAATTTCCTTTAGAATTCATCCAAAACTGCCTTTTAGGTAATGAGAGTAATAATTGGTGGGCAAAGTCCAGAAAGCAGAAGACGAGCTAAACTGTAATGCCAAAAGTTACAGATCAGAGACTGGACTCTATGAATTTCAGGTCAGTCCGAAAGCAAAAACTTGCTACAGGTAAGCTGAAGGGTAGGGCTATTCGAGACCAGCCCTTTTCGAGACGATACCGCGCTCAAAACTATACTTAGTGCACCGAGAATCGAGATGAGACTTCGAGACTAAGACTCTTTCTTTTCCGACATGAGAAACGAGACCGAGACGAGACCGTCTCGTATCGTATCGGCATCGAAAGCCGATCTCAATATCGGAATGGTTTCCTGTCTTCCTGTCTCGAACTCGGTTCTCGGAGTGTTTTATGAAAGTAAATGATGAGGAGTTCAAGATTATGAGATCAGAAAATGATTCCGATACCGAGACCATTCCGATAAGAGACGGTCGGAAAGAAAGGGTCTCAGTCTCGGAAGGCTCATTTCGATTCTCGGTATCATTAAGTATTGTTTTGAGCGCAGTATCGTCTCGGAAATGGCTTGTCTCGAATAGCCCTACTGAAGAGTGTAGATAGAGATGATGGTCACCAAGTTCTTTAAGAAGGATCAAAGAAGGACTAAAATGAAAAAGTTTCATCTTCTTTAGGTAAGGCAAAAAAGTTAAGAGTTCTTAAAGATGTCTTACAATACGCTAATGCTCCACCTGGAAGACGTCTTTAAGACGTTTTACCTTTAAGACATCTCTAAGACATCTTTAAGAGGATGACGTCTTTAAAACGTCTTCAAGGTGGGGCATTATCATATTAGAAGACATCTTTAAGAGCTCTCAAATCTGAAATTCTCTTCAAGACGTCTTAAGACGTCTTGAAGAGAATTGTCTTACTTGGGAGATCAAAAAGTTTCTTGGCAGATTTAGATTTAGATAAATGCTGATTCACGTGCAGTCGACTACTCATTTTTTATCAATCTTTCCATACAGCTCCAAACAACAATATTAATAAGAATAGTAGCAGCAGCACCAGGAGTAACGGACAACAAGACAAGACGCAACAAGGCCTCGTTCGAGTCCTCGTCTTGTTTACTGATAAACGCCGGCTCTTGTTCCTGGTGGTACATCACTAAGCAACAGCAGTAAGATTGGCTGGGTTGGCTAAGAACTGACTGGATGCATCAGTTTCTCTTCAAAACACAAGGTGACGTCTCAGTGACACTTTTAAACTCTGCCGCCAGATGACATACTTTTTAAGATGATTTGAGGCTTACTTGCGATCATCTGACGTCACATAGACCTTATATTATTGCAGTTTCATTCGTTCAGTTCCAATCCCGGAAAAATGTCCTTAAATTAGAAAAAGACCTTGACGCCATAAAGGGAATCTCATTAAAGGATTATTGGAGGATTTAAACTGGATCCAAATCAACGTCAATGGGTCCCACTGGGTTTTTAAGAAACACACACTAATCACTTCCATTAACAAAACAGCGAAACACTTGACATCCATATGATGAAAGCAGTCTTGAAACAAATACGTATGTCGAGAAGCAGATTTTCGGAACTCTTTAATGATATGATTTTGCGCAGGGATTCTGCCCCTGTAAGCGACTTCAGCGTAACTCCATTTTGAAAACAACTCGAATAGAATTGTTGCTGACAAAAGCTAAACATTAGAGAATGAAAACAACGATTCTATTCGAGTTGTTTACAAAATGGAGATACGTTGAAATCGCTTACAGGGGCAGGACTGTGCTGAAAGAAAGGACGAGCAAGTTTCAATGATGATTAATCATGAAGTTTCAATCATGAGATCCAAAGTTAAAATTAATTACCAAAAATTTTAATCAGGATCGAGATATCTTTCACCTTATAATTTTCTTTTTGCTCCTGAATGGAACGATAGCTGTCTACAAATTTAAATTATCCTAGAAGTGGATTTAAAAGGAATGTATCTGACCACGTCTTAAGAGTAGAGTATACGTGGGCGTTCCTGGATATCCCAACAGGAAACTTCAAGACATCCCGGAAAATGCAGCTTTTTGCTGACGGGGAAAGTGCAGCCTTGACCAAATGCCTCTGATGAAATGGCTGTTGCTGCCTATGTTTAGCTTATTTGATGTGAGCTTCTTTACTGACAGTGAACGTGCTGTTGAGAACTTAACCTAACCTAAACGCTGAATTGTGCTTCTGCAGGTTTGGCCGAATTGTGCTAACCTAACTTAACTTAAGTGTTACTGTCTATGTTTAACTTATGTGACGTGACGTAACCTAACTCAATTTAAGTCCTTTGGCCGAAGCTGAACTTTCACCTTCAGCAAAAAGCTGCATCTTCCTGGAAGAATTTTCCGGGATGTCCTTGAAGTTTCCTGTCGGGATGTCCAGGAACGCCCACGTATACTCTACTCTTAAGGATAGGCCTTAAACACGTCGATTTGTTTTCTGAGTTTGATGACGTGGGTTCGAGTTCCACGAATTTATTTCCAGTGATATCAGCCGTTTTGTCCACACCAACGCAATGTGCTCCCGTCGATTAACAAAAAAACAGATTTAACAACGAACATTTTATTTCCGGGGTTGCTTTCCAATATTTTAGTGTTTAAAAATAAACAGAAAAATCTGGTATGCTATTTAAGCAAGGCCCCCTCCCCTTTCAATTCTTGATATCCCTTGTTTTTCACAATAACGATGCAGATAAACTTTGTATTAAAAAGTTTCCAGAAGGAGAAAAAAAAAAAAAAAGAAGCAGCAGAAGTTTTGTAAAATTCTTGCCGAGGGAGATGTGATGTAATCCAAATGATGCAGTATGAAAAGAGGTGAGAAGTGGGAAGGGAATAGTGCATTCAAGTCACGTACTCTCAGCCAATAGCAGTAACGATCCTTAAACAAACTAGCTACAAATCTGGCAATTCCCCCTTGTGTTTTCTCCTGGTTATTTTTTTTTTTCTTCTTTTGAGGGATTTATGCGAAATCGCATCAAAAAGTCAGCAATTTACGCTTTTAGTGTTTTTCAAGTCTCTCGCGGTCGTCAAAAAAAAAAAGTTATTTTGAAGCAAACGTTGGTTTTGTTTTATTTTGGTTTCGTATTATGAAGATTCGCATTTGTCAAAGAGGATGCCATCTCTTTTTTCTGGTTGTTACATTTTTATAAATCCTGAGGATATAAAAACGATTAGAGCCGATAAAAAAAAAAAAAGGTTGTGTGTAAATGTGTCACGTGTCGGAGCGTCGTCTGCTAGCGTTAATACCATTGGACATGGTGTTTGCCACGTGGCCAAACACGCCCTTCTCAGCCTTTATTTTGTAATGGAAGAACTAGTTTATTTAATGTTTATCGATATAGTTTTCATCTGTCATCTCTAAATCGTGTAATCGTCAATCTTCCTCCTCGATTCTCTTTTTTGTTTGCGGCTAATTTATTCGTTAAAAAAACAGGAAAAAAAGATCTCTTTTTCGGGAGCAAATTATCTCGATGACAACCGCGATAATAAATGAAAATGTTTAAGTGCTTTACCTTTTCAAGAGAGTGTAAAAGAGGAAAAACATTTGACTGACCGCGTAAAGAGACAACAAGAGAGTGGGGTAATGCATTAACAGGAGGAAGTGACACTAGACATCCGAGATAACTCAGGAAGTACTTGAGAAGGACCGGAAATTCTACTTAATTGACTTTCTTTGTTGCCCTTTTACGCATCCATATTCTTTTTCAGTTTTTTTTTTCCTCTTTCCTTTCTTTTTTTTCCACCTGATGACGTGGAAATGTATGATCCTTATTTTCTTCCGAGTTCCGGACTTTTTTTTGTGACTGGTTGTGTCCAAGTTACTTAATAAAGAGGATCTCTGGTTGATATCAGCAGTTTTCAAATAGGAAAATTAACTTCTCAGTTCTATAGAACGCTCCGAAGATTCGGTCCATAGTAAGAAACGAAGTTGCGTTAATAATAATAACGTTCAATTAGATGGTCCTGGAGAAAGTTCTAAGAATTGCGATGAAAATTTGATTTTGCCGGAAGACGAATCAGAAGATGAGGGTGATCATGATGATGGCACCGATGATGATGACAACGATGAAATTGATAAAAATCATGAAGATGTTTCTAGTTGCCTTTTAGAACAGCCAGTTGATGCAAAAACTGTCACAGAAAAGGATATAAAAGTAGGTCGTAGTAATTTTTGAAACGTCCAAAGCTTCATGGGTTAGAAATATGTCACCCACCCCTTGATGGCCATGATGGACACCTAATCTTCTGGTCGTGTTTCTGGATGAAAGAGAAAATCCATCAGCCTAACTTCTTTCCATTGCTTCAAAAAAAAAGCAAATCTGAAGTTAATTTTAAATGGGCTTCCACTTCGAAATAAAATTATGATGTTAAAATGTTTGAGGAAATTTCTGAAGGCTCATCGCCCGAATCGAATATGCCTTTAGTAAACTCCAACGCTATAGCTCCAAACGGTATTTGAGCCGGCAAATATTTAGCCGTAATATTAGAAATGGCTCAAAAATAGCATTAGCTATTTGCCGCAGTTCCGTCGAAGACGACGACTTTTAGTAGAAATCTTTTAAAAAATTCGGCTAGGGAAATAAAAATTACATCGTCGAAGCAAAGAATTTGAAATATATAAATTTTCATGATATTTTCAAAATTTTGCCGGAGTCTACAGTTAAGATGAATAGAAATAAAGAAGTGTTAAGATTTAGTGATGTAAAGGGTGTCCTTTAAGTTTCTAATTCAGAGTATTATTCGTCTTGCCTACAACTCATTTCTTCATAGCTATGAATCACAGTATCCTACTGAATTCGTTAGAAGTAACGTCCGTCATCATTCATGTATCACATTTCAAAATTTTGGATTGAATTGAAACTTTCGGTTTCACCACACGATTAAACCTTTTTGGATTCCATTTGAAGATGAAAAGCCATAAAAAAGTTTGAATTAGAAACCTTTAATATTTAAATGAAGTCATTTTGATTTCAAGTCAAAACATTTTTGAAACTTTTCATCTTCAAAAGAATCCGAAAAGGTTAAATCGTGAAAAGGTGAAACCGAAAGTTTCAATTCAATCCAAAATTTTGAACACTGTAACGTCCGTCAGCAGAATCCGATTTTTTAATTCCTGAAAAAATTAAAACAAATTAGTTTTTGATTGCGTAAATAAGTTAAACTAAACAGTAACGAATGTAAAAAAAATTTAGGTGCAAATTCACTTAGAATGTTCGACCAACATGTTGGTCCAACGTTTCGCAGTAAATCTGCACCCTTAGGCTTTTTTTTCTTCTGCTAGATTCGCAGAATTTTGAAAATAAAAAAGTCAAACCGGAAAATCGTTTTTGTACGAGTAACGTCCTAAAAACTGAAATATCTTTTCAAAATATAATATTTTATTTCGCAAACATTTCAGTTGTCGTAAGAGCATGGTAAAAGATGCATTTCTCTATAATTCTTGTTATTTTACAACGATCCGTATGTCCGTAAACTTTAAACAAATATCATACTAGTGTAACGTCCGTCACAATGGAATTGCCCTTGAAAAAGGAGATAATCGAAGTAAACACCGAGGTTGACTAAGGAAATTATACATATGGCCATAGTTCCTTTACTTGAAGCATGTGAAGATGGAAATCCTTCCACGGATGAAGCGGAAGATATTCCGAAAAACCATCATAACAGCTTACTACAGTAATATTTCTGACAGAGATACGCCAGTTGATTTCCGGTGCACGGAACATACAGGCATCGAACTAGTCCACTTTCCCCCTAAAAGTCACTTTTTTTTCATAAATTGGTAGACTTAAAAGAAGAAGGGTTAGAATTTAAGAAAGCCTCCCGTTTATTAAAAAAAGCCAAGTTGTCAAAGGCTGAAGTCATTAAAAAAAATTTTGATAAAATGTAGGCTGAAAAGTATCTTCTGCAAGGCGCTGAAGAAGAGAAGTTTATTTAAAAAAGAAAGAGTCTCATTTTTCTGTGCAAATTCACCATGGAATGTTGGACCAACATGTTGGTACAACATTCCATAGGGAATCTGCATCCTTTGAATTTTTAAAATTCTTTAATTTTTTTGTGTGATTTACGGGATGTGGAACTATTTTTTAAAAAATTGAGCGAATACTATGCTGACATGTTTAGGTTATGTACCGAAACATGTCAGCATAGTATTCGTCTAATTTTTTTAAAAATAGTTCCACATCCAGTATATCACACAAAATATTACGTATTAAGGAACGAAAATATTTAAAAATTCAGTAATTATTTTCAATGTCCTTTAGGAAACGAATTTATCGGTTTATGTTAGGTTTTTTTTTGTTTTGTTAATTCTTTACAAATAATTTTATGTAAAGTTGCGAAAATTTTGATCACAAATATAGAACAACGAAACATGCAGCTTTAAATGTTGCAGCATAGAAACTCATTGCCAACAATTTTATTTTTTTATTTTTCAATGCTGTACAACATGTTGCCAACTTGTTGTTCAACATGTGACAGCTTTGAAACATGTTTTTAACTCTGCAGCATGTTGAACTATAAGTTGGCAACATGTTCCTAACGCTTCGACATGTTTCATCATGAAATTATGCGGCCTTTGATGCAGGAAAAAATTATTCAAGACTTTTCCCCAAAAACACAGAATCTAATTCTTGATCGGATTAAAGGACGATTTCAACGTCACGTCCTTTGACTCCTACCAACAAAAAATTGTGAAAACTTTTCCGAGTGAAAATGAAAACTCTCACGCTATTTCATAATTCATAAAACAGCCATTTTCATTTTTCGTCGACTAATTGCTGAATCGTTTTCCTCCCACCGCTTTCGCAATTTTTTCTCTCTCCTTCTGCTGTGCGACCAATGTTTTTTTTTTTCCGGGATTTACAGAACCCCTTTTCCAAATCAAACATGCCATCAGTACTAATCTTAAATGAGCATGATTAGAAAAGCCAGATACGGCAGAAAAAGGGAAAACCTAGAGCTTCTGGTGAGCGAAAATCCCCGGAGAAAAGGGAAGGGGAAGAGGAAAGCACTGATGATCCGTAGCAGCAGAACGTCGATCACGTGACACTATTAATAACGTATTCTTCACGGCCCAGCGACTTTTGATTATTTACGAGATAAACACTTAGCTCTCGGATAACCTTTTTATTTTTTCTTCGAGGAAAAGAAAATTCGGAAAAAAAAAATTGATAGGAAAAATCACAGAACGAGAAAAGCTAAAATAATTAACGTAAAAAAAACATGAAGTTCTAAAATAAAAAAGTAATGAAGTGGCCTATTAAAAAAAAAAAAGAAAAAAAAAAAAAAAGAGAATAAATTTGAAAAAGTAGGGGATGGAATGAAAGGGTTGAACAACTCCCTTGCGAGGAATGCTTTATCTGTTACAATGAAAAGTTAGTTCATTTAGTACCTTTGAGCACCACCGGATGACTCTCAAGAGCATCTTACCCAAACAACTGACAATCTGTGTTAATAGAAAATAATAGAATTAGTTTTCCGCCGTGCCTTTTCATTTCCCATGGAAAATTTCCATTTTCAAGAATAATAAAGTCTATCGTTCGGCGAAAGTGATTCTTTATTCATAGATGCTTCCATACATTATATTCCCGAGATTTATTCCTTTACTTTATTTTTTTTTTCGAAGAGAGAAAAAAAAAAAACGAAGAAAATTTTTTTTCCAGGTTTTGCGCGGGCGGCATCCACACAAGAGATGGGACCGTTTGTAATAAACATAAGGATCCGAATGAAAAAGATGATTTCCGAGATGATAACTGGAAGAATGAAGCTGGATGGAACACACGTCATAAGACCTCAAGGGATTACTATCTGTGTGAGCATAGGGACTGGACAGGGGTTGTGAGGAATGGCTCCCTGGGGACCAAGTCACCCCCCCACTCGACCCCTCGGATTATCACATAACCGCGACATCAAAAACAAACAAGGGTTATATTTTACAACAGCTTTTGGCGACAACGGCAATTTTTATTTTAATATTCGGGGTTTTCATAAAGTTCCATTTCGAATTTGCGCTCAGCAACCTTCAAGATAATTTCCTTTTGAAAAAATTTGCATCCCGTACTAGAGCAAACATATTTTCCTTAAAAAAAAAAAAAAAAAAAAAAAAAAAAAACGATTTCCTCTTAAAAAGAAAATTCTTGAAGCAAGTTTCTTAATTAACACGACCAAATTAATACAAGTTATTTTACCGAATTAGCTCAGTTAGCTCGAGCAGTCGACCGGAAATTGAATGGTCTCTGGTTCAAGTCCTCGATTCCGCTTCGCACTATACAAATTTTTCTCAAAGTTTTCTCTATTTCTCCACTCAGTCCCAATCATAAACCCATATTTTGATGTCATTACGCCCCGTTTAAAGCCACTCAGCCCAACTTGCATCACACAGCTTCGAAAAAAAAAGGAAAAGAAAGGGTAACTTTTTGAAAGAGCTTCAATATTTTCTAATCATTGAAAGACACGAAAAGAGATCGCCCTGCGAATAAGCTAAACCCGCCCATCTCCGAGCAAACTAAAATAAAATATATTTATAAATCAAATTTGAAAAGCTCACGGGCAAAGTTCATTTTATTTCATTTCCACCACTACGGGGGGATGGTGTGGGATTCAGGGAAAACCTCTGATTTTTTTTAATTGAGTTTTTACAATTTTTATTACTTTTTTTTATTTGTAAGTGCGAGAACAGATTCCTTTTTTCTCATTTTGTTTTCTCCCTTTTTATCGAACAAATTTTTATTTTTACTCTCTATGTGGGTTCTTTTTTTTTTTTTTTTTTTTAACTTTTTTTTTCCTTTTTTTTGTGAAAAAAAAGTAAATTAATCTATCAAATAATATTCTGTTTGGGGATTTGCTTTGCTGGTTTTTCCCTTTTTTTTTATCGGCGTTTTCATTTTTTCTTCCTCAATAACGAAATGAAAAATCGGTTTTGTTGAAGGGTCCAAATTAACCACTAAGATTTTTAGACCCTGAATTATTGGGAGACAGCGAATTACTGCAAACCACAGAGTAAAGAAGGCTACTTAGAGAAGTAACTTCCATGGTAAAGTTGATTCCGCTTGCGCGTTAGCATCCGAAAGAAAACGAGGTGAAATTTGGTATCAGGGATGCAAATAAATACGTGAAAAGGTTTTCTGAAGGTACTGCATTCGGCCAATCTGCCACCATCGTCCAGTTTGCAACAGGGAAGTAATACTCTAATGAACGACTTGGTTTGGTATCACACCATGTTTAGCTTATGAAGAAATAACGTTATTCGTAATGTTTAGCTTACGGATAACGTCATTTCTCATAAGAGCCGTATTTCGGAGTAGTGGCTAAAATCATCTAAAAAAGAAATAAAATATGCATAGCCATCCCAAGTTTTCGGTGAGTAAGGTCCACATAAGTCGGTATGGATTAACTGCAATATTCTTGTTGCCCTATGACGTTCAGTTTTAAAGGGCAATCTACCTTGTTTCGCCTCATAACAGATAGTGCAACAGATGCGGATATTATTACAGTCAAATCCGATGCTGAAGCAGAAATTCAACATTTTGTTAAACGCGTAGAAGCTTACCATAATCTACCGGTATCCACGCTTCGCTGCGATAATGGCGGCAAATATTTATCTAATTCAACTGCACAATGGTGTAGAGATAATGGCAAAATTTTAGATCCTACACCCCCTTATACTCCTCAACTTAACGGTAAAGCTGAGCGATTAAACCGTACCGTAGGGGAAAAAACAAGAGCTTTACTGTTTGATTCAGAATTTAGGAAATGAATTTTGGGGGGAAGCTGCTCGAACGGCGGTTTATCTACTTAATCGTATTCCGTCAAAAACGGTAAATTCAACACCTTATGAAATTTGGACAGCCAAACAGCTGAAACATATAGATATAAAGTTTCATTCTATCAAGGAGCAAATAGAAAGCAATGCTATTCAGATTAAATATCTTTCAACAGACGTTCAATTAGCTGACATCTTCACCAAGCCAGTACCAAAAGCTAAGTTGTCGAAAATGTTACGTGAAATCATAATAAACATAAAGGGATCCCAAACCAAACTTTACCATAAGAGTTACTTCTCTAAGTAAAGTAGCCTGCAGTAATTCGCTGTCTCCAATAATTCAGAGTCTAAAAATCTTAGCGTAGTTAATTTGGACCCTTCAACAAAACCGATTTTTCATTTCGTTATTGAGGAAGAAAAAATGAAAACGCAGATAAAAAAAAGGGAAAAACCAGCAAAGCAAATCCCCAAAAACAATTCAACACATTGCGCACTCTAGTTGTTAAAGAAGGAAACTACTTATTTCTTTTCAAAAAGTATGAAATCTTAAGAGATGGAGAAAGTATGTTTAGCTTATAAAAATCACTTTTTTTTAATTCTGAAGAAGTATCTTAAATCTGTGTCGTAGCTTAGGGTCTGTGTTTACATCTTGAATGACATAGTAGATTACCGCCCTACAATGGATGAGACTTTTTTCACGTCGAAGCACGAGCACCTCGGCTTGCTTCAGTGTTCAACGTGCTAAGACATGAAAAGTTTCTTCCATTCTGGTGCAGTAAGTTACTTTACATACCTCGGAAAGAAGTCGCCTATTTTTCTCCCGCTCGAGAAGTACACGTTTCGCTTTCCTCGGCATGTAAAGTAACTTATACAGCACTAGAATGGAAGAGACTTTTCACGTCTTAGCAGGTTGAGACACGAGATATGGCTCGTGCTGCCTCGGTGTCTCTAACTCGTGCTACGACGTGAAACAAGTCTCTTCCGTTCTAGGGCAGTAATGTACTATTTCATATCGAGGAAAGCGAAATGTTTATTTCTCCAGCAGGAAAAAACAGGCGATTTCTTCCCGATGTATGAGAAACAAATTTGATTTTGGACGATGGAAAATATAAAAGGTTCAGGTATGTACCTACTTTATATAATTTCATGTGTCAACAAAAACATGAATGTAACAAGTGCTTGATAGAGTTTATAAGTGTCAGACACGGCCGTACTGACAGATCCAGCTACTTGTACGCGAGACGCTTCTTGATTCGTCATTGAGATTTGTAAACAACGATGGCGGCGCACAGCCATATAACGGTCTATATGACCATGGTCCCAAACGATTAGACAAGTTGCAGCTCTCAAGATCGCAACGCCATCAATGGCCCGTTTTAGACTAAAATATGCATAATTAAGCCATGAACGTCATGGGAAGATTCCAGAACTTGTCTATACAGCCGTATATAACGGAATGGGTCGGTAGGCCATTGTCGCCATGTTTCGTTAAAGGAAAAGTGAAAATGGAGAAAAAGCAGACGAAACCATTGTTGATAAGTCAGTCTAATACACGACCGTATAGACAGGTCCAGAAACTTCTCATGCCGTTCATGTCCCGCTTAACTATGCACACTTTAGTTATAAAACGGGTCACTGATGGCGCTGCGATCTTGAGAGACGCAACATGTCTAATCATTAAAATTGGGCCTCCCACACAAATTACAACAAGAGAAAGTCACCGCCATCTTTGTTTGCAAATCTCAACGACCAATCAAAAAGCGTCTCGCGTTCAAATAGCGCTTACGGTGGCATCTTATAATGCTTTCTTATAATACTGTACTAAACAGTTCAACTGAGTTATGTCCATCTCAATCGTGCATGGAGATATACTCCTTATAACAGCTGCCTGAACCGGTTTTGAGCTGCAACGGTTCAAAACAGTGTATCTCCATGCAAGATCGTGATTTACATAGCTCAGTTGACCTGCCTAGTACAGAATAGTGTTTTAATAGTGTTTTCTCTAACGTAAGTATAAAATGATCTTTCCAACAATCGCAAAAAATATCAAGAAAGGAGATACAACTACTGAAATCAATATTTCGATTTGCTGCAAAATCCGTAGGAAAAAGAAATGCATAAATAATACAAAAATCATGTATAAATTGCACAAAAAATTGGACAAACTTAAAAAAATGCATAATTTTTTGTGTAAAACAATTAACTTCTTTTTTTTAGCGGGAGTAGTACTTTTCTTCGCAGGTGTCGAAGGTAAATATTTCAAGTATGAGACCAAGTTTTAACCAACAAGAGATGGAAAAAAATAAAAAAGCCTTAAGATATATCGAAGGGAGAAGAAGCATTTTTCATTGCAGGGGACAAAGGTAAATCTCGAGACTCGACCAATCACAGCCTTGTATCGTAAATTTGGTTCCATACTTAAAATATTTACTTTCGACACCTGGAATGAAATATACTATCAGTGATATATAAATAACTTTTTTTACCTAATGCAATTATTTCTGTATTTCAGTGCAGACCTAGACCGAGTCTTTTCGCGACCTGATATTCTGCACTGAAATACAGATTAAAAAAAAAAAAAAACAACCTTCGGGATTAAGGTAAGTCATACAGACAGATTAAAAGAGTTCAAACATTTAAGAAAAAAATCTGTATAACTTACAAGGGAAAAAAAAATCTCGTCTCCATTTGCGGATTAATAGTAGGATTAATCTGAGGATTAATCTGAGGATAGGATAAGGCAACCCTTTGATCGTTCCTTTAGTTTAATCACAAGTGGAGACACGACTACAAAAAACCCTTAAAAGAAAACGAAATATTTTTGTATGAAAGAGGGAAAAGAAAGCCGATTTTCTAAAAATTAATGCAGTGTTACATTTTTTTTTATTATTAATTTTGAATGCAATTGCCTTCATAACAATAAACATCAATTCTAAAGCACTTAACAAAGAAAATCGTTTCATTAATTTCAACGCGAAGCATCAACATTTATTTCATCTAAAAATATTTGCATATCCCGACAACTTAAAAAAAAAAGAACAGGGAACAGAACTCTTTAAGCTTCGTCACCCCTCCTATTTAAAATGCATGACTCCACCGTGTCTCAAAAGATAATGGGATAAATAAAAGGAATATTGCCAAATTACACAGTGGATTATTATTAATACTAACACGGCCATTAAAAATCGAGTCGGGAAAAAATGACAAGAAAAAAAAAAAAAAATACATATAAGAGGAAGTTGAAGGGGTGGAGGTGGAAACCCCCGACGTTATCAATATTTAAATCGGTTGAAAGATGATTCAACCGCAAATCCAAAAGAGACACTAAGCCCCGAACAGATGCTGAGAATAAAAAGTTTTTATAAGATAACATCGGGATGTGGGAAAGTGTCAGGGTAAAAATGTTGATTTAAATCTGTGAAAATCAAAACATGCGGTTTACTATTTCCACTTTTTTTCCTCCCGAAAAGCTTTTTTTTTTTTTTTTTGATGAAGCACAAAAAATCGACGAGCATATAACACGCAATCATCCTGTATACATGTGCTTCCCGACGTCAAAAATTGGAATAAAAATAACAAATCGACAGAACCAGATGTATTCAAGATGACAGGTTAAAAGAAACAAAGTATTAAATCGAAACAAGAAAGGAAATAAAAAAGAAAGAAAAGAGAGAAGATATGAAATGTGAGGAGAAAAAAAAAAAAAAGAAAAAAAACTGATATGAATAAAATAGCATTAGCAGGATCAAGAAAGAAGATTCGGCTGGTCCATGACAAGTTGAGCGTGTGCTGAATGAGCAAACAAAAGACGCACGCAATGCGGACCACGTGATTAGCATCAAAATGGCTCCCGAGGGTCCATAATACATCAATAAATGAATACCTTCAACTTTTTACATTTTCAAACCCTTCCCCGGGAATCTTTTATGATTCGAAATAGTTTTCATTAAAAAAAATAAAAAAAAAAAGTTGAAATCTGGGATTTTTGCTTTCCTTGTTCAATTGTTAGCGATATGAATACCTTTACATGAAAAAAAAAAAGAAAAAAAAAAGATTACATCGTTGGTTTTTTTTTTTCTTTGTAAAGGATTGATGTTGAAATGAGGAATAAAAAAAATGTTAGCTTTTATGATTCGTAAATAAAAATGGTAAAACATTTAGGTAAACTGTTCCTGGATACAAGATAACACACTTTGATTCTACTAATGTTTATGTAAAAAAAAAAAAAAAAAATTGCCAAAGAGAGCGGACGAATAAACTCATTATTTAGCTTCTTAGGACGCAATTTCACGCCAAACATGTTCGGCAAGTATGTTGGACAAAACATTTTCACCGACATGTTGGGGAAGCCCTACATAAGCAGTGACGATTTTTTAACCATGTTAGATGTAAATGTTTGTCCAAAATGTTCCCCACTTTTATCAAACACCAAAATTTTCACTCAACATGATTAAAAAGGCGTCCCTGCTTATGTGGAGCTTCCCCTATGTATTAGGAAAGAAGTTCAGTGAAAATGTTTGTCCGACATGTTTGCCGAACATATATGGCGTGAAATTGCGCATTACCTTTGTTTGTGCTTCATCCTGTGCATCGATTTGTACAGAGGGGGATTGAGCCATGATTTCTGGCGAACTTTTCACGTCTATGGAATACAAAGACATCCTGACTAACAGTTACACCGTAAAAATCCAATTAAGAGGCATTCGTACCTGCCCAGAAAGCAAAATCGACTTTTTAAACCAGTTTTCTGGTTTAAGACAAACGTAAATACTTCCTTTCTGTTTTTGGTCCTTTTTGCACTTCAAAAAAAATCCTTATTCGTAAGAAAGAGGCCGACTTGGCATGGCTGGTCTCGTAACGTGTGGCGAACAACGAAGTTAAGCTTCTGAGTTCGTGGCGCAAAACACGGATTGGTGTGACCATCGAAACTTCGCTCTATCTAGCGGAGTAAGTTGGAACTTACTAGTATACTCGCATGCAGGCGCTGGGTAAATTTCGATGCGGGTATGACGGTAGTTTCACATAAGCTAAACATTGAAGTGCTTAAGCAAGCAAAATTTTATCAGTTGACAAATCTAAGTGTAGTATATGTGTGTATATAAAGTCAATGTTGTAATGTAGTAATGTTTGGTGTAACACCCCCTGCTTATTATGCTTAATGGCGAAAAAGCAGGGTTATGAATGTTATTATTATTAAGGAAAATTTTTTCTCGGAATTTTTTCTCTATGAATGTTATTATTATTATTACTATTATTATTATTCGTGAGAAAAATGCGGATGTTCAAAAAAATTAGGCTAAAAGCATTTTTCGCCCCTTGTTATGTAATCTACTATTTTTTTAAATACAAATGAGATCAGACAAGATCTTGCAAAGTCATGAAATTTCTTGAACGATCATGATTTAGATCATCACTACTCACTTCATTTTTTGTTTTGGAAAAAAAAAAAAATTTTGGCTGAATCTGATTCAAGCTTTAAATTAACAAACCGTAGCTTCAGATTGTAACAAAACATAAAATCAAATGCGTAATAAATTGTAAAATCGGTACAATAATTAATAAGCATGCTAATGAACGATTTCGCATCCCAGAGAATCTTCGCTGTCGGAATAAATCTCGGATCTAATTAAAATTCGATTTAATTTAACCGATTAAATTATTCCATCACGCGAACCGTATCAAAAAGAGAAAAAAAAAGGAGCACTGGGGGGGAAAGGGGGGCAAGTACCTATATCAAGTTTTATTTTTCATTTGCTCGAGATAAAATTCTCTTTTTAAGTTAATTTTTCAATGGATTTGGTACAATAAAAAGAAAAGTTTTCCCTTTCTTCTTCTTTTAACTTACTAACTTTCAGCGGAAAAGATTCCCGAAAACCTCATTTTTGTATTCCCAACATGAGGAAAAAAAAAAACCTCCGTTGGAAAATTTCAATTCCTTTCGTGCTCAGTCTTAAAAATCCCCCACCTCCGCTTCCGATGCCGAATTCAACAGCATCATCTTACAAAGTACCGGAGAGCAAGGGGGTTCGCCCTTAGATGAGTTCCCTCGCCCGTAAGCGATGCATTCCCAACGATTTTTTCTTCCGTCGACCCCGGGAAAATTAACAGGGGAACGCTTAGAAGAGAGAAGACCGAATAAAAAGTCATTCGAAAAGGATCCACGTTTTATACTGATTATTGGAATACCAAAATGATTTTCCAGCTCACAAATTACAAATCCCGCTTCATTCTTTTAGTTGGCCATAAACCAGAAGACGAGGAGGCTTTTAAAAGGCCTTTTATAATGGTACGTAATGAGTTGAAATGATTATTTTATCAGCATCTCCTTTAAGAAAAATTTTGAAGATTTTTCTTTTTTTTTTTTTTTTTTTTTTTTTTCGAAATCAGACCGCGGGGCGGCAATGACATTTTACAAAAATTTGACGGGAGCAAAAAGCGAGGATTCCCATTTTTCAATTTCTCAACAAATGAAATCGATAAAAATAAAAATTTATCCGTTTCTCCGGAAAAAAGGGCGACAAAAAAAAAATTCATTAATAACTTCATAAACAAATGCAATTTAAAAAAGCTGCAAAAAAAAAAAAAAAAGCGATATGAAAGGCAGAGTGTATATACGGTATAATCAAAAGTGGAAAATTTTTTACATTAGAAAAGGCCCTAAGCTCATCAAATTTGAAATAAGCCCCGGAAAACCAACTTGAAAAGCAGTATAGTTGAATCCCATGGTGTCGTGAAAACCGGAAACGCAAAACATTATAACTCCCTTTGGCAATTTCAGTTATTTTTATATAATCAATTCCTCTTTTCTGAGTTTTTTGCGCTCTTGGAATTTTAATGAATTTTTTTGCTTTTTTTTTTAAATTCTCATTTTAATTTAAGAGCTGCAGGTCTCATAATATTTCGCAAATTATCCATAAAATAGATTTTGTTGCAGCTTCGAATTATTTGGAGCTTCAGGACCACACTTGTTACTCTACGTAGGCTAAACATAATAATTTATGCAGGTGATTTTTTGTGGTTTTGGAAGCGGTACCGTATTACGTTTGAAAAAATTGTGATCATATAGGCCAGACAGAAACAGGATATGACATGCCCTTGGCAGACCGTTTGAAAAAGAATGATGTTAGTAGAAGAGATAATCAAATACTAACATCGGTGTCCATTTCTAAAACAAATTTTACATTTAAATTATAACTAACAACGTATTTACTTCCAGACGATAATTAGGCGAGAAAAGCCAAACAAGGAACAACAAATAAAAATAACCAATCGAGTAGAAAACACAATAAACTCAGATTCAGAAGATACTGTCAAGAATACTTTTTCGAATGGTCTGCCAAGGGCATGTTGTATCCTGTTTCTGTCTGGCCTATATGATCACAATTTTTTAAATGCATCTATATTTTAATCGTTAATTAGAAAAAGGGGACATGTCTCATAAGGTAAACAAAAGACATGTCATCTTTTTTAAATTAACGATTCATTTTTAATAGCAAAATACAGTATGTGGTAGAATAATCATCATAAAAACTTAGTGAAGAAATACTTAGAATGAATTTTATCATTCGTTCCAATCCCGCCTATAACCTACAATTACTCAAAGAAACGCCATCCAATTATCAACTGTATGTTATATTGGGGAAAAAAGAATTCCTAGCTCGCAAAAGTAAAGAGTGATGGAAAAAGAGGCTTTAAAGTAAAATAAAAAAGTTAAACAAACTTTTGGAAATTACATTAATGATAGGCCTATTATTTAAAAAATCGAAGAATAGATAATGGTTAAATTATAAATAAAAAATAAATTGTTGAGAAGACATTTTTCGATCCTGATTAATATTCTCTTATTATTTTTACCGGGATATGGATCTCAAAATCACGATTATATGATCGTAAACTATATAAGATAAACATAAGAAATCAGTTGAAAAGTTAAATCGAAGTGGCGAAAGATGGAATCGAACCATCAACCTCTCGTTTTCATGACGATTGTTCTACCACTAAGCTGCTTCGATTTAGAAGCGAGCTACCTCGTCGAAGTTCACGATCATATAATAGTAATTTTGAGATCCATATCCCGGTAAAAATAAAAAAGAAAATAAAAAATAAAGTAAAATAAATTGTAAGACTTGAAATTTCTTTGAATAAAAATGTACTCCCTCTGTCCCAAAATACTTTGTGTGTTTCTCATTTTTATTTCCCATTTCGCAAGCTTTTAATTTTTGCCGGAACTGTTTGCACCACTTTACCCACCCACCCAAGCACTATTTCACACCACCCCCCCATCCCCCCCAGGGGTCCCCCCCTTTGGGAAATAAATTACCGAAAAAATGGAAAAAATTAAAAATTTCTATTATTTTCGCCCCGTTTCAGAAACGAAAGCGAAAAATTTGAAAGTGGTCGGAAATGAGAGAGTACATTACCCTAAACAAGATTCCCCCATGAGAAAATTTTTTTAATTTGTCGCAACCCCCAAAAAAATTTAAATATGTTTAGGGTCCGACCAAGGGGGCGAATTTTTAAATCTCGATTAGATGGTCGCGAAACGTTTGTTACGGGGGTTTTTTAGGTCGCTGATTTCGATTCTGAGGTCCGTTTTTAAAAATTCAAGATGGCGGAACCAATATGGCGGACCTTTTTTCAAGAATTCGACTTTCTTTCACATAAGCACGTAATCGGGGGGTTATTGAGGACGCTGATTTTGATTTTGAGGTCGGTTTTTTAAAATGCAAGATGGCGAATCCAATATGGCTGACCTTTTTTCAAAAATTCGATTTTTTTCCCACATAAATACTTGTCCGGGGGGTTATTAGGGACGCTGATTCCGAATCTGAGGTTAGTTTTTACAATAATTCAAGATGGCGGATCCAATATGGCGGACGATTCCAAAAAAATTTTTTTTAATTCAGTCAAATTCATGATTGGGGGTTATCGGTGAACGTCCGCCATATTGCATCCGTCATCTTAAATTTTTAAAAACGGACCTTAGAATCGAAATCAGCGTCCCTAATAACCCCCCGGACAAGTATTTATGTGGGAAAAAAATCGAATTTTTGAAAAAAGGTCAGCCATATTGGATTCGCCATCTTGAATTTTAAAAAACCGACCTCAAAATCAAAATCAGCGTCCTCAATAACCCCCCGATTACGTGCCTATGTGAAAGAAAGTCGAATTCTTGAAAAAAGGTCGGCCATATTGGTTCCGCCATCTTGAATTTTCAAAAACCGATTTCAGAATTGAAATCAGCGGCCTCAATAACCCCCCGATTACGTGTTTTAGTGAAAAACAATCGATTTATTAAGAAAAGGTCCGCCATATTGGATCCGCCATCTTGAATTTTTAAAAACGGACCTCAGAATCGAAATCAGCGACCTAAAAAACCCCCGTAACAAACGTTTCGCGACCATCTAATCGAGATTTAAAAATTCGCCCCCTTGGTCGGACCCTAAACATATTTAAATTTTTTTGGGGGTTGCGACAAATTAAAAAAATTTTCTCATGGGGGAATCTTGTTTAGGGTAATGTACTCTCTCATTTCCGACCACTTTCAAATTTTTCGCTTTCGTTTCTGAAACGGGGCGAAAATAATAGAAATTTTTAATTTTTTCCATTTTTTCGGTAATTTATTTCCCAAAGGGGGGGACCCCTGGGGGGGATGGGGGGGTGGTGTGAAATAGTGCTTGGGTGGGTGGGTAAAGTGGTGCAAACAGTTCCGGCAAAAATCAAAAGCTTGCGAAATGGGAAATAAAAATGAGAAACACACAAAGTATTTTGGGACAGAGGGAGTAAGATTTATTTGTCAAAATAAGAAAAATAGCTAGAAGACTAGGTTAGAATTGAAGACATCAGTGGAAGAAGAGAGCCGTTCCGGTTCCGACGAAAAACTGTAGTCAATAAATGAAAATCGGAAGAGGATCTCACATTTTCTACTGCTTGTTTACAAATAGTGAATGAATAAAATTGACTTCAGTGATTAAAAATTCTGTCGGAATCAAAATGGCGTCCGAAATAAGCAATATAAAATAGCCAGTTGTCTGACTTTTATTTCGAGAGGTCCAACGGCCTACTTCTTCCACTGACGTCTTCAATTATATTTATTTATTGTGTTTTGTGGAATATAAGATTTTAAATTAAAAAAAAAAAGTAGCTTATGTTAAATTGCGGTTAGCTTTTGTATGACGAACAAATATAATTTTCATATAGAGATAAAAAAAAAAAAAAAATGAATATGCATCAGTCGTAGCAGCAGATAAATCATATTTTTCATTTTACAGAAAAATCAAGACAAATCTTTAAAAAAGAAAAATTAACAAATCTTCAGAAAAAAAGTTCAAAGATTTTTCAATTTTTTATTTTTCTAGATTTTGACTTCGTGTTTTCATAAAATGAAAAATACGATTTAACTGCTGCCACGACTGATGCTTACTCTCAACTGTAGTGGTTTTTTTACAGGCATAAACCATATGGGAAATTCTCCAATGCTTTTCCTGCATTTTCTGAAGTACCGCAAGGATCTGAACTTGGTCCCCTTCTTTTCTTGCTAGCCATGAACGATATTACCCCTGTTCCTATTCATTCTCGCCTCTTGCTCTTTGCCAACGATCCTAAGCTTTTCTTCCGCATTTCGACTTTTGCGGACTGTCAATTACTCCAAGCCGATCTTAGCGCCCTGTCTCTTGGGCATCTATCAACCCGGTTACGTATTAATACTTCCAAGACACTTTTCAAGAGAAGATGATTCTCCTCTCTCTCAAGTCTTCTAGAAAGAAGATATAAATGTTCTTTTCGATGCTAAATTACACTTCTCCTTTCAAGTCGATTCAATTATTAAGAAAGTCAACCAATCCGTTGACTTCCTTTTACGGAATACAACTCGGCTTTACGGACATAAATACCTTCAAATCGTTATACTGCGCCTTTGTTAGATCCCATTTAGAATATTCTGTACTAGGCAGGCCAACTGAGAAATGTCCGTCACAATCGTCCATGGAGATATACTCATTTGAACCGTTGCAACCCAAAACCGGTTCAAAGAGTATATCTCCATGCACGATTGTGATGGACATAACTCAGTTGGCCTGTCTAGTACAGAATTACGGAACAGATATACGCCCATTTACCTTAGAACGGTAGCGCTAGAAGCCCCATCTGCATTGACGGTAACACCCAAACGCGACAGCCTATCGCAAAAATAAGAAGTTCAGAAGTTTTCTGCAAGCAAAAATAGGTGTAAAGACCTTTTTAAGGACATTTTTAATCAAAACCTATTTTGAAACTCAAATATATAAGTTTTTCCTCTTTCGCTTCTTCTCCTTGAACTAGATCCGACTTAAACACTACGGGAGAGTTTGAACAGCCCCCGCTCTCACGATCCAGCAGAACTTAAGCCCTAGTGCGGCTTTACAGCCAGCTGGCTCTATCTTGCACCGCCAATTGCTAACACGGTGGTCAACTAGGCATTTATTAATCCACAAAAATGTGGTAAAAATCTGACTTCACAGCTTCATTAGGAATCAATTAAATATCGAAAATCCGTTAGCCAAAATCCTGTCTGCTCGTCCCAACGAGATAAGGCGTTGCGTCTATGTTTAACTTATAAACAGAGTGGTAGTAAGTGCAGCCTGTATCACCACTCTGACCATAAGTTAAGCATAAGCTCAATCCCTTATCCAGCACATTTTCATGTTAATTTAACATAAAAATTAACATAAAGTCTAAGTAGCCATTTGCTTTTACTAATGAATTATGTTACTTTTTACATAAATTTTTTATCGCGTAGCTATCATCTTCATCATCATCCTCACCGTCATTCTCCTCTTCGGTCAAATATTCGAAAAAGTCATACGAAATTTTCGTGCCTTCACTTCTTCCAGCGTTTTCATTTTTTTAAAAAAATTTCATTTCAAAAAAAAGAAAAAAAAAAAAGATTTTTTTTAAAGAAAAAAGAAAAAAAAAACCAAAAACGGAGATAATAGATTTTCAGTGGAAACCGTCACGGAAAACTCCCTCCGGTAAAGCGATAATGGTTGGGGAATAAAATTAAGAGTCGTAAGCATTAATTACAAGGCTCGCGGAGGCTGCGGGGGAGGAGAAACAGGGGAGGAAGGGGGAGGTTTGGAGGTGTTCGAAAGAAAAGAGATTTTGGAATTATCAAGTTAGTTTCTGTGTTTGGAATGTGTGTTTGGGTGTTATCGTTAATGCCGACTGACAGATGGACGGGATAAATAGCTTTGCCCGTTACATTTTCTCATTATCATTATTTAGGGATGATTTTCTTTACGGGTTGATATCCTAACCTTCCCCTTAATAAATAATGTCACCGGAACGTGTTAACAAGATCTTTTTTTTTTAATTCGCAATTTCGAGTGGTCCCATTACGTAAATTACGGAGTCCTCAATTTAACAAAAAAAAAAAAAAACGAAATTGTTCATCATGGGATCAAATGCATAAAAATGTTTTTTTTTTTTTTTTTTTTTTTTCGTCTTTTCGGACGGGTTGGTTATTATTTTGCCATTAAAATCGTTATTTCCGTTACATGACTTATTACAGTAATGGATTGTGATATTGAGGACATTACTTGTTAAAAAAGATTTATTTCCTTTCTAGTATTTTTCCATCATAATTTTTTTTTTTTAACGATAATAAGGCGATAAGTAAAAGTACGAAAAATTTAATATTCACTCGATAACGTTAAAAAAATAAAAGTTAGACCGCGGGGGCGGTTGGAAGGGGCTAAAGGGGACTGTTTAAAAAAAACGGATCCCATATCAGTTTGAAAATGAATCATATCTTGTTAAAAGATCAACCAATAAAATCAAGAGGAGCGAACCTGGATTTGAATAATATTGACCAATGAAAAAAGCTGATTGACTAGTTGATTTTACGGAATAGATAACGGGCTAATATATATATTTTTTTAAATGCAGTGGCGTAGAAAGTAACATCGCAGTCAGGAATGCGGGGGTGGCAGCTTTCATTTCGTATAGGTAAAGTAACGTAAAAAAAATTACAAAGTTTTCAATATTTTTTGGAGGTGCAAAATAAGAATTCTTTATTTTATTTTTAACGGGATATGGATCATTTTATTAAGAAAGTCACGCTTATATGATCGTGAACTATACATGCTAAACATAGGAAATCAGTTGAAAAGTTAACGAAAGATGAAAAGTTTTCGATGTGAGTTGCGATTTCCGAATTCGGATGAGGATAATTAAAAAAAAAAGAACAAAATGTTGTTTTTTTTTTAGGAAAAATGCATAATAATTATAAAGTAGCAACTTAACAATGACATAATGAACTTTTCCAGCCTTAATGACGCCGTAAATTATTTTCTCAGCAGTTAAATTTTTTTTTGTAAAAAGGAGAAATAAGTCGTTTAACAAATTGACATCGTTTTAAGTAAATAAAGTACTAAGTCGAAAAATGTTTAGTGTGGCTTCTTTTGAAAGAGAAAAGTCTTTTGTTAAAGAAAATAATTCCCATGCAACTTTTTAACAGTGGCGGAGTAACAAGTCGCTGCAGGCGGTGTGATCGCACGCGGTTTCATCGTCATCCGATTGCATGCAGGGCTGCTATTCCGATTCCGATTTCGATTCCGCAGAATCTTGACTATTTATATGAGCAGGGTCGGCATACTGATTCCGATTCCGATTCCGACTTCAGTTAAGAGTTGCTGCCATTTTTCGGCAAAAAAATCGTTTTTTTGGCCCAAAAAACCAGATTTACACTTACAACCCTACTCAGGCGTTGGTCGGAGAAAATCGGGATGATGAAATTCGTGTTCTACGGGTATTTTAGCATAAGTGTGAGCGACTCTGATAAAATAAAAAAATTTTCAGGGCTTTAAATTCGAGATTAAACCGAATTTTAGTCGGAAAAAATCAGATATAAACTCGATAAAAACGTTAATGACGTCACAGGGGTTAATCGGAAAAATTTGGGATAGTGAAATTTGTGCTCTACGACCTTCAAAACATAAGGAAATATTTTTTCAAAAAACTTTGAAAGCCTTTAAAATCGGGTAAAAACATCGAGATTAAAATGCCGTGATTTCTAGACTCCAAAAAAACTAAAGTGGCCTTGAAACGCTTTTAAGAGATGAAAAAAAAGAAATTGAAAAACCTTTTTTGAGTAATTTTACATTTCAAGGAACCCGATTTGCAACATGCACCCAAACATTTCAAAATTTTTTTAAAAATAATTCACCCTAATGTTCTTGCTCTTCCCGTTCTTGAAAATAAACCAGCACATTGTATTTTACGCATTTTGACCCGCTGAATTCAAATCTGGAACCGAAAAGTTTCTGGCTTTTACCGTTTTCGACCTATTCAATAGCCAATGTGGGCTAAAATTTTTAGCCTGAAAGTGCGGTCTAGCGAAAGTTAGTTTTGTGAAAAAAAATTAAAGTTGTTCAATTTTTATGAAAATTTGTACTAAGGGGTTTTCTAGGTCGCTGATCTCGAATCCGCTAATAGTTTTCTAAAATGTTTTAAAGGGACTTAATAAATCGAAAAAAAATTCATTTACTCGTTGTATGTTCGAAATTCAGAAGAACAGTTTACGGATTCGAGATCAGCGACCCGGAAAACCCCTTAGTACAAATTTTCATGAAAATTTAACAACTTTAACATTTTTTACACTTGTCGCCATACTAAGTCCGCCATCTTGAATTTCAAAATAATTATTCCAGATATGAAATCAGAAGCAACAAAAATACGTAAAAATAAATGTTCATGAAATTTTATTCATAATTAAAAATTTTGGCTTCCATACTATGCCCGCCATTTTGAATTTTGAGGCACGGGCAGGAGGTTTTCAATTGCACAAAATATTGAAGCTTTTGACACCTTCATCATCTTTCTAAGTTTCACACAGATTTGGGAATGAGTTTTGGCCATGTATTTTTTTTTTTTTTTTTTTTTCCGGACCACTGTGTAGTGGCACGAACGAAAATCAAAAGTTGACTTTTTAAGCGCCACCACATTGATGTCAACCGGAGTTCACTGTACTCATCTCAGGATTAAACTGACTCATTGCCCTTTAAGAATTCAGTAAGGATTTTTAATGCTGAGGATTATTGGCTGCTACCCTGGTAAAAATAGCGACTGGCTTCGGAATGGTTGTTTCAAGACGTTTATTAAGCAATAGAAAGTGGACGGCCATTTTACTAAGATGGCAGCCGAGAGCTCTCCAACGGACATAGTTTGCCGTAAAAATTCTTATTTTATTAAGATATTTTTATTTTCGATCCTAATTGATAATCTTTATTTTATTTTTAACGGGATATGGATCATTTTATTAAGAAAGTCACGCTTATATGATCGTGAACTATATATGCTAAACATAGGAAATCAGTTGAAAAGTTAAATCGAAGTGGCGAAAGATGGAATCGAACCATCGACCTCTCGTTTTCATGACGATTGCTCTACCACTAAGCTACTTCGACAATCGATTCAACCTTCAACTGATATGGTTGAATCGATTGTCAGAAGTTGAAGGTTGAATCGATTGTCGAAGTAGCTTAGTGGTAGAGCAATCGTCATGAAAACGAGAGGTCGATGGTTCGATTCCATCTTTCGCCACTTCGATTTAACTTTTCAACTGATTTCCTATGTTTAGCATATATAGTTCACGTCATATAAGCGTGACTTTCTTAATAAAATGATCCATATCCCGTTAAAAAAAAATAAAGATTATCAATTAGGATCGAAATAAAATATCTTAATAAAATAAGAATTTTTACGGCAAACTATGTCCGTTGGAGAGCTCTCGGCTGCCATCTTAGTAAAATGCCGTCCACTTTCTATTGCTTAATAAACGTCTTGAAACAACCATTCCGAAGCCAGTCGCTATTTTTACCAGGGTAGCAGCCAATATCCTCAGCATTAAAAATCCTTACTGAATTCTTAAAGGGCAATGAGTCAGTTAATCCTGAGATGAGTACAGTGAACTCCGGTTGACATCAATGTGGTGGCGCTTAAAAAGTCAACTTTTGATTTTCGTTCGTGCCTGACACAGTGGTCCGGAAAAAAAAAAAAAAAAAAAATACACATGGCCAAACTCATTCCCAAATCTGTGTGAAACTTAGAAAGATGATGAAGGTGTCAAAAGCTTCAATATTTTGTGCAATTGAAAACCTCCTGCCCGTGCCTCAAAATTCAAAATGGCGGGCATAGTATGGAAGCCAAATTTTTAATTATGAATAAAATTTCATGAACATTTATTTTTACGTATTTTTGTTGCTTCTGATTTCATATCTGGAATAATTATTTTGAAATTCAAGATGGCGGACTTAGTATGGCGACAAGTGTAAAAAATGTTAAAGTTGTTAAATTTTCATGAAAATTTGTACTAAGGGTTTTCCGGGTCGCTGATCTCGAATCCGTAAACTGTTCTTCTGAATTTCGAACATACAACGAGTAAATGAATTTTTTTTCGATTTATTAAGTCCCTTTAAAACATTTTAGAAAACTATTAGCGGATTCGAGATCAGCGACCTAGAAAACCCCTTAGTACAAATTTTCATAAAAATTGAACAACTTTAATTTTTTTTCACAAAACTTAACTTCGCTAGAATCACTTTCATTGAATAGTCCAGAAAATTTATTCCCACATTGGCTATTGAATAGGTCGAAAACGGTAAAGCCAAAACTTTTCGGTTCCAGATTTGAATTCAGGGGTCAAAATGCGTAAAATACAATGTGTGCTGGTTTATTTTCAAGAACGGGAAGAGCAAGACATTAGGGTGAATTATTTTTAAAAAATTTTGAAATGTTTGGGTGCATGTTGCAAATCGGGTTCCTTGAAATGTAAAATTACTCAAAAAAGGTTTTTCAATTTCTTTTTTTTCATCTCTTAAAAGCGTTTCAAGGCCACTTTAGTTTTTTTGGAGTCTAGAAATCACGGCATTTTAATCTCGATGTTTTTACCCGATTTTAAAGGCTTTCAAAGTTTTTTGAAAAAATATTTCCTTATGTTTTGAAGGTCGTAGAGCACAAATTTCACTATCCCAAATTTTTCCGATTAACCCCTGTGACGTCATTAACGTTTTTATCGAGTTTATATCTGATTTTTTCCGACTAAAATTCGGTTTAATCTCGAATTTAAAGCCCTGAAAATTTTTTTATTTTATCAGAGTCGCTCACACTTATGCTAAAATACCCGTAGAACACGAATTTCATCATCCCGATTTTCTCCGACCAACGCCTGAGTAGGGTTGTAAGTGTAAATCTGGTTTTTTGGGCCAAAAAAACGATTTTTTTGCCGAAAAATGGCAGCAACTCTTAACTGAAGTCGGAATCGGAATCGGAATCAGTATGCCGACCCTGCTCATATAAATAGTCAAGATTCTGCGGAATCGAAATCGGAATCGGAATAGCAGCCCTGCATGCAAATCGGATGACGATGAAACCTCGTGCGATCACACCGCCTGCAGCGACTTGTTACTCCGCCACTGTTTAAAAGTTGCATGGGAATTATTTTCTTTAACAAAAGACTTTTCTCTTTCAAAAGAAGCCACACTAAACATTTTTCGACTTAGTACTTTATTTACTTAAAACGATGTCAATTTGTTAAACGACTTATTTCTCCTTTTTACAAAAAAAAATTTAACTGCTGAGAAAATAATTTACGGCGTCATTAAGGCTGGAAAAGTTCATTATGTCATTGTTAAGTTGCTACTTTATAATTATTATGCATTTTTCCTAAAAAAAAAACAACATTTTGTTCTTTTTTCTTTTTTTTTTTTAATTATCCTCATCCGAATTCGGAAATCGCAACTCACATCGAAAACTTTTCCGTCCGATTCTCACAAAAAAAAACCCTAATGAAAAACATGATAATACTTTTTTTTTCTATTTATTATTAATATTTTTATTATTACACTTAAGCAGATCCAAGGTCACGATTTTTGTTTCAACTTATGGCAATGTTTATATGTTTTGATGTATCAGTTTTGAAGTCTTAACACATCAGAACGGTAATAATAACACATTAGAAAATATGATTAAAATAATACTAATTCAAAACAAGGGCACGGAGCCTTAATTCCAATTTTAAAAACGTTAAACGTGCCGGGGTTTTTATCAGGTTGGTCTGCCGTGCTAATTGAGTTGGATTCGTTTTTTTTTTTTTTTTTTTTTTTTTCTTTTTTTTTTCCTGTCTTGTCCCCGGGGGCAATTTTACTAACAAAATAACAAATGAACAGCGACAGAGAATTATTCCTTTGTTTAATGTTACCTTTGAGGTTTATTTTCACTTGATAAAATTAAATATTTATTTATTTATTTTTTTTTTTTTTGTCGTTAGTCATTTTTACAAAGGAAAAAAAGAAGTTAATTCGATTTTCATATAGATCGATTTCCACGGTTTAACGTTAATATTATTATTATTATTATTTTCCTTCCATTTTTTTTTCTTTCTTTTTTCTGTATCTTTTACGGCTTAAACCAGACTTGAGAATATTTTCGCATCTTGATAGAGACGGCAAATGTCTCATTAAAGGCAGTCCAGTCACAGGTCGTTAACTGTGCGATATTGTCCGAGATAAAGCCTAAGCAAGTTTCACATAGAACTATAGGGGAGGTTCCACTCCATGTACATCATCATAATGTTAAATTAACTTGTATTATCTCCACTATAATCTTTAAATTAAAAAAAAATTTGATTGTTCCATCTGCCGAAAGGCGTTGGTTAATTAAATCGAGTTATCAGGTACGGATTGGATTCATCGAATGAAATGAATATTCATTAACATGTTTTTTTTTTTTCTCCAGCTATGATTTTCGGATCGTGCCAGAGCGTTTTTCTTCTTCCAAGATTAATTTCGGAAAAATGCAAATCAAATTATTTTTCCTCATAATGAAGTGTTACACCGCCGGTGTAAAGTTAATTAAGACAATTAATTTTATTCTGTTCAAATTATACGTAAGCCCCGTAACAATGCCGATGAATATTGGCTTGAATCTAATTTTTGGAAGTGCGAGAGGATGGTTTGTGGTTCGATTAAATGCCAGCAGCGCAGGCCCGTAGCCAGCCAGAGGCAATGGGGGACTCATTGCTCCCCGTAAATTAATTTTGACAAATGTAGCTTCTCTATCCAAAACGTTAAAATGGGCCATTTGAAATGTTTTTTTTTCATCCTCCAATATAATTATGCATAAATAAGTATGCATAAAATAAGCATGATATATGCATAAAATGAGCCTAATATATGCATAACATGAGTATAATGTATGCATAAAATAAGCATAATATATGCATAAAATAAGCATAATATATGCATAAAATAAGCATAATATATGCATAAAATAAGCAAATTAAGCATAACATTTGCAAATTTTTCTGCTTCATGATTTAAAAAATATTTTTTGCATAAATTATGCAATTAAATACCAATCCCCTGTCTGCAGGGGAGAGGAGTGATGTTTTAAAGATCAATTATAAAACCATTCAACTGGTCATTCTGTTGAAGACGTACAGGTCTAGGTAAGTTTTTTTTTTTTTTATAATATGTGGTAAATATATATGTGGTAATATGTGGTTTTTTGCATTTATTTTGCAAAACATTTTTCATTTTTCGCATCACTTTTTCGTAGCCGAAAAATTGTTGCAAATTGGCGCCGATTACCGTTGTGAAATAGAGGTGCAAAAGGTGTTTAAAATTTTTGTAAAAATAAATGCAAAAATTGATATAAAAAAATCTATTTTTTTCGTATTGTTTATACAAAAATTTGGACTTGCATAATTTTTGCAGCTTTTAAGTATTTTTTTGACCACCAAAATTTGAATATGCATAATTATTACGAAATTTATGCATAAGTTATTTAAACATATAAATTTGCACATGCATAAATTATTTGAACATAAAAATTTGCATATGCATAATTTATTTAAACATAAAGATTTGCATATGCATAAATCATTTAAACATAAAAATTTGCATATGCATTATTGCATAATATGCAAAATAAATGAAAAAATAATCATTATTATGTGCATAATTATGTATATAATTTATGCATAATTATGTATATAATTGATGCATATAATTATGCTTACAATTTCAATTCTTCAATTATTAAGCAGAACAATTTCAAATATTATGCTTATTTAACTTCTTTTCCTTATTTTATGCATATTTATTTATGCATAATTTATGCATAATTATATTGAAGGACGATAAAAAAATTTTTCGTTAAAAAAAAGCAAAATTGTTTATACATAATTTATTTGTTTTTTACGTATGTTCAATTTTTGGCATAATTTATGCATGATTTTTACATAATTTAAGCATCTCTTTTTCATACGGGAACGAACTGAACTACCTAAATAAGAGGGGAGAAAGGGGACATCCATGACATCGGTGGAAGCTTCAAATTTAGCCACATTTTATTCTGAGCACCAGCTTCAGAAATAACCAAGCCGCTTAAATCTTTCCAGCCTTGCACACCTCAAACAACCAAATCGGACTAATTTGCATTCCTCAGCATACTGCACAAAGATTTATGTTATCAATTTAAATTGATTGTTCATCATAATCTTTTCCGAAACGGCTTTTTATCCGTAGCGCGGATACCCAACATCCGCAACATTTTCATATTTATAAATCATTAAAATTATTAGCAATTCCCCCCCAACAATTTCGTACAGGTAAGTAGTTTGCTTTCCGCGTCGATTTTCGCACTTAAAAAAAAATGATTACATTAATAGTTAAGAAAACACTTTTCAAATGAAACCTGCACGATCCTAATTACATGAAATTTTTACAAGGAATCACGTGCACCAGTTCGACACTGGTGTTGAATGGTGTGGTTAAAAGTGATGTCTTCATCTATAACAAAGCTACAACACAATTACCTGATCTTAACTGAGATAACCGAGCATTGTTTCTATTTTATCAAAATACCTTTAATAGTTAATAAAGTTGTTAACATCATCATCATCATCATCATCATCATCATCAGGATTGGATTTACTTGTACATTATGGTTGCACGATTACTATAATTTTTTTTCTCTCTTTTATGTATATTTAAATATTCCATCTCTCTCTCGTCGTTGGACAAAAATGACTTCATTTTTATACGATTTTTTTAAATTTTCTCCAAGCCCACGTTTAATAAGATACGAAATCGGCTAAAATTCAGGGCTGGAATTCCGATTCTGATTCCGACTCCGCAGAATCTTGACTATTAATGAGTAAGATTCCGATTCCGCTTCTGATTTCGCAAAATCTGGACAATTTATGAGTTAGATTCCAATTCCGATTCCGCAGAATCTGGACTATTTATGAGTAAGATTCCGATTCTGATTCCGATTTCAACCAAAATTTATAACTGTAAAATAACGGCAACAAAAACGGCAATGTCAGATTTGGGATTGGTATTTTTTTCCAATAACGGGAATTACCTATTTCGGGATTGATATTTTTCCCAAAAACGGAAATTCCCGATCCCCGAAAATGGGAAAATGTCGGGACTTTGCATCCCTATCTATTATGCGTGAAACTAGACAAGTTCCTCCAGAGGAGATTCCAGGGGTTCGATTCAGGTCGGAATCGGAATCGGAATCGAGTGATTAAAACTAAATGAAAAAGCGGAAACAGAATCATTTTTTTAATTTTTTTAAAATTTAATTAACTGAAATTTTAATCGGAATCAGCCCCTTTATATCGATATCAATAAGAATCGGAATCGGAATCGGCACTCTTGTTTAAATTAAATTGGAATCGGAATCAGCATTCTTTATATCGAATTAAATATAAAGCGGAATCGAAATCAAAATCAGTATTCGTTCGGAAGGAAAAAAAGAAAAAAAAAAACTGAATAGGAATTCAGATTAAAGAGTTTCTGAAGAAAATCTGCACACATTCTAAAATTTAAATTTCCGATAGAAAGCACAATCCTTACGAAATTGCAAATTTAAATAATTCTGGAAGTGGAATAGTCTAATAACATTGTGAAATTGAAGTTAATAATTGCATTTTCAATTTTTTTGTGCTACTCTTAATTTTTTACTAAAGTTTCTAATAAAATATTAAATGGAAATGACATGAAATATAAAATAAATTAAAACAAAATAAAAATAAAGTGAAATAAAAATAGGAAGATTCAATAAATGCGCCTACAAGCACATCATTATTTTTATTATTATTTTTTTTTTAGTAATCTTCAATTGTTAGCCGAATCGGAATCGAAATCGGCATCCCGCATAAAAATCTTTCAGGAATTGACTTTTAAATCCCTTAAGTCTTCATTAATTTTTCGGAATCGGAATCGGAATCGCCATCAGGGTTTTAAAAAGACCGGAATCGTGTGGAATCGGAATCGAACCCCTGAGATTTACAATATTCTTCTCTTCTTTCAAGTGCCGTCTCCGCGACGAAGATTGGCTATCATCTGGCATATTTACAATATTGATCAATGCAAAATCAGTATATTTTTATAGAAAATAAACGGAATTTAACTTTCCTCGTGTTATCAGAATTGGGGGGAAAATTAAACTATTGTAATTTTAATAAAAATCCGGAATAAACCGAAAACTTTTTTTTATCGAATAAAACCATCTCATGTCGACGGAAAAGCCGATAACATAAAAAAAAGCAAAAAGGCGTAAAAATTTTCCGTTATCCCTTAAATCCTTTTCACCAATAACCGTTTGTTTCTTGAAAATCGCTCCGAACCGTTATTAAAAAAAAAAAAAATCTTTGGAAAAAGAAAACTTTTCTTCTCCTTTTTTCTTTTTTTTTAAAAATTATCTTTCTTCTTTTTTTTTGTCAAAGAACCAATTAATCGCATTAATCCGTTTTCCGTTATAATTGGATGATATTGATAATGAAAATCACTCGAATTTAATATCGGGAGAGAGAGAAGGCAAAATAAAATTTAAAATCAATTCATGAAACAAGGAGAAAGATAAGAAAATGAAAGTTTGTCTCCAACAGCTAATCTGAATGTGATGCTGGGGTTTGAGTTTAATGAGTGTTTATGCCACTCCCACGGGGCTCGTACAATTTATTTAGTAATTATGAGGATGACTCCCGGAAGTCCCATTCCTGAAAATAACGACATTGTCCCGGCCCGAAAGTTTCCCCTTTCTCTCCGATTCATTCTCATCGTTTCCGCACGTAAAACTCCTGCCCCGTATGCGTTCGTTATTCTATTCCCGAGCCCGGGGTTCCCCTCTTCATATGTGAAACATAAGGGCCCGCTTCATATTTAATATCATTTTCCTACATGTATAATGGAAAGTAATAGAATTAGCAACTAGCTTGGTTTCTATGATCCGGCGCTAGGTGCGCTGAGTGTGCGCCATCTGGAAAATTGAATCAGCAAACTTGAGTTTTGCCGGTAATACAGATTGAAATTTTGATGAGGTTTATTAACTTTATATTGATTCCTTTTTGGTTCACGTTCGCATATGCGGATCGATGCCTTTTTTTCGGGGGTGCGGGGAGGGGGTGGAAGGATGCGCCGCCAGAGATTAAAAATTTTAGCAGGGCTGCAATTCCGATTAATTTTTATTCGGAATTGAAATTGGAATCTGCTATTTCAAAAGTAATTGGAATCGGAATCGAAATCGAAATCGAAATCCTTTTTTTAGAAGAAATAGGAATCGGAATCTCGTCTAAAAACCAGTTCGGAATCTTCGGAATCGGATTCGGCATCGGCATTCAAAAAAAATATTTTCTATTCAGATATTAAAAATTGACTTAAAAGCCCGAAAATACCGTTATTTTACAGTAATAAATTTTGGTTGAAATCGGAATCAGCATCGTTAAAATATTTGTTAGTTGGAATCGGAATCGGAATCGGAATCTTACTCATAAATAGTTACTCATTAATAATCAAGATTCAGCGGAATCGGAATCAGAATCGAAATTAGTGTTCGGAATTTTAATCGAAAAAAGTTATCGATATAGAATATCAATATTTGTTTTAAAAAAAATATCGACCTACCGATATATCGATTGAAAAGCTATCGATAAGTGAATTATCGATAAATTGAACCAACTTTTTCAGAAAAGCAAAAAAAAAAGTTGTTGGTCAAAAAAGTTAAAAAGTTTGTCAATAATACACTTTTTCTTCTTTTGGGCTTTTTCTTCGTCCGTGGATACTCCATGAAGGACTTATTGTCGGCAGACTTTATTACAGACTTTATACAGACTTATTACAGGCAGACTTCTTTTCCTATGTTCTAAAAATTTTGTGTTGCAAAATCTCCGAAAAAATACAGTTTTTTCCCCGAAAATATCGTTTAAATTATCGATCAAAAATTTATCGATATAGTGTATCGATAAAATTGTAAATATCGAAAAAATATCGATAATTTTTGCGTCGATTTATCGATATATCGAATAGGGTGGATCGAAAAAAGCGAATTTTTGAATTTGAAAACGCCTGATATGGCAATTGATGCCTTATTGTAATACTATTAACCCTAATTTTTTTCAGATTTTTTGAAGGTCATCTTGAGGTCGCGCAATGACCTTGAATTTTTTGAAAAGCCCATATAAGGGCAAAAAATAAGGATTTTTTTTTTGCTGAAAAAAGTATCGTTTCCTATCGGAAATTCTGCGTAGATTACGAATATAAAGTCCAAAATCATTTTAAGTGCGCGGTTTTTGAGCTTTACGCCTATTTTCTAAACGCTGGAATACTTTCGGCTGGTTTTTCTTTCAGCTTAAAAACTGTACACAAAAATGAATTTTGGACTTCATATTCGTAATCTACGCAAAATTTCCGATAGGAAACGATACTTTTTTCAGCAAAAAAAAAAATCCTTATTTTTTGCCCTTATATGGGCTTTTCAAAAAATTCAAGGTCATTGCGCGACCTCAAGATGACCTTCAAAAAATCTGAAAAAAATTAGGGTTAATAGTATTACAATAAGGCATCGATTGCCATATCAAGCGTTTTCAAATTCAAAAATTCGCTTTTTTCGATCCACCCTAATATCGAAGTTCTCGATAAAATATCGGCAACACTAATCGAAATCGGAATCGGAATCTTACTCATAAATAGTCAAGATTCTGCGGAATCGGATTCGGAATCAGAATCGGAATCTGAATCATACTCATAAATAGTCCAGGTTCTGTGGAATCGGAATCGGCAAAAATTGTCATAAGAGGTTTTGTCATTTGTATTTTTTGTCAAGAGACAAAATCAGGAGGAATCTATATACCGTGAATATAAAAGAGAAATAAAATAATATTGCATCAAAAAATAAAAAAATAATAGAAAAGTAAAAAAAACTTCTAAAATGTCCCCGTAATTCATTTTTTATCCCCCCGAGTCCCGCGATGTCGCAATTACTATCGGCGGCATTTCACTTAAAATTTTAACTTAAAAACAGAAAAAATAATCCAAAAGATGCACAAAAAAAAAAAATTTAATATAAACATCTGGAAGAAAAACAAAACAAACAGCAGAAAGCGACTTTCTATTTCTTTATAACATTTAGAACGTTTAAGTTGTAGCGGGTTCTTAAAAAATGGCAACTTGTCGAAATGACAAACTGAAATATGACGCATGGCGCAATGACATTTTGTATAAATGACACAGAGGCCAATGACGAAAAGTGATAAATGACAAAAGGTCGCAATGACAAAAAATCCATGACAAAAAGTCCGGACACCCTTTTGGAATAGCAGATTCCGATTGCGATTCCGATTCCGAATAAAAATTAATCGGAATTGCAGCGCTGCGGGAAAAATGGATCAGATTCTACTTTTATTTACACTCTTCCTTGCTTCTTTCTTCAAAGGATGTAAACCAAAAATTGGAATCTGATCCTTACTTCCGTGCACTCTTCAATTTGAATCAAAGACAAAAACATTTAGAAATTTTTTGAACAAGTTTTGTCTTGCAACAAAATCAGAATGTTTCATACCAAAACAAAAATGCTTCATGACAACGGACAGGTTGTCCCTCGACCAAGATATTTTTATTGTTTCCGCATGATATTTAAAAAACGTCTTGTAACAAGGCATTTTTGCTTTCGCATTCGCCATTTATTTTTTCTGAGCGAAAATAAAGAAAAAAAAAAAAAAATTTCCCGCGCTACTTAAAAATCTCGATTTCAAAAACATAATAAATTAAGATAATTAAAAACCAATCGGGAAAATGTCTTGTTAATAATAGCGGGCTTATCATATCGCTGAAACAAAATATCCCCTTGTCATAATACAAATAAAAAAACAGGGGGGGTTTAAATAAGAAAACGATTGTAGCTCGCCACGTGGCAACTCCATTAACCAACTTGATAAGCCACTTTGCGTTTTGTTTATCGTCTCAAGTATTATACAACTATTTATTGTTTACTGAGATTCCCCCCTCTTTTGATTATTGCCACCCTTCGGATTTTATTCACATTTTCCCTTTACAGCGAACGACCGTATCAAAATTCGAAAAAAAAAAAAAAAATAAAAAGATTTTGGTGCATGACTAGGCGTGACAGCATCCACACATTTGAATAATCTACGCATCCCACGGATAAAACAATTAAATTTGTTTATGTAAACTATACGGTTTATAAAATAAAAAGAAAATCGTTTTAAAAGAATTATGGGCAGTTTGGCAGAGTATTGTTTTTTTTTTCTAATCTTGTAACGCATAATAACAGTCATTATTTATGTGTTCTCATGCAATTCCGGGCCGCAATTCACAATGACATTTGATTATGAAAATGACTAGATGAGATCGAAAAAAGCAAATAATATTTGATTACTTCCAGGCGCTATCATCGCGGTTTATGATATACCCAACCACCCTGTATATATAACAATATTGGAAGATGGTTGCATAACAAATCATTAACAGGTGTTGTATTTAATACTTTTGGAATACTGACTTACTGGCCGCTCTATCTAATTGACTCATTATTACCGTTCGGTACTGAAGACGGAACAGTCATCCATAAAAATCCTTGGATCGAAAAAATACAAATTTTTGCATTTGATGATGCCACAGCGCCGAAAAGTTGCATTTTAGCCCCCATATTAATTCTAATTATTTTTTCAGATTTTTTGAAGGTCGATTTCTGCTGCCCCAAGAGGCCGAAAGTTTTTTTCAAAGTCTTATAAGGGCCGAAGAAATTAGAGCCTTATTTCGGTGCGAAAGAGGTAATTTCCTATCGGAAATTTTCCGGATATTTCAAAAACAATGTCAGTTTTACAGTAATTGGAGGAATTTTTTGTATATGAGCCGAAAGAGGTATAGGGAGTTTATTAACAGCCGTTTTTTGTTCATAAATAAAAAAAATGGCTTCAAATTCTGTAAAACCATCTTCATTTTTGAAATTTCCGGAAAATTTCCACTACGAAATGAATTCTTTCGCACCAAAATACGGCTCTGAAATTGCCTACCATTTTTCCTAAAAAACTGAATAAATTCCTAATCCGTTTCTCCTAAAAAAAAAAAAAAACATTTCTAATCCATTTTTCCTAAAAAAATGAATTCCTAATCCATTTTTCTTAAAAAAAAAACATTCCTCATCCATTTTTCCTTAAAGAAATAAAGTCCTGATCCATTTTTCCTAAAAAAAACATTCCTAATCCATTTTTCCTAAAAAAATAAATTCCTAATCTATATTTACTTAAAAAAGTTAATTCCTAATACATTTTTCCTAAAAAAATAAATTCTTAATCTGTTTTTTCCTCAAAAATAAATTCCTAATCCATTTTTCTTAGAAAAACATTCCTCATCCATTTTTCACTAAAGAAATAAAGTCCTGATCCATTTTTCCTAAAAAAAACATTCCTAATCATTTTTCCTAAAAAAATAAATTCCTAATCCGTTTTTCCTAAAAAAATAAATTCTTAATCCGTTTTTTCCTCAAGAAATAAATTCCTAATCCATTTTTTCTAAAACAAAATGAATCCCTAATCCATTTTTCCTAAAAAAATCCCTAATCCATTTTTCCTAAAAAAAATCCCTAATCCATTTTTCCTTAAAAAAAAAAAAAAAAAAAAAAAAAATTCCTAATCCGTTTTTCCTAAAAAAATAAATTCTTAATCCGTTTTTTCCTCAAGAAATAAATTCCTAATCCATTTTCCAGAAAAAAAAACATTCCTAATCCATTTTTCTTAAGAAAAAAGAATAAATTACTCACACATTTTTCGAAAAAAAAAATAAGTTTCTAATCCTTTTTTCCTAAAAAAATAAATTACTAATCATTTTTCCTAAAACGAAGAAAAATAAATTTCTAACACATTTTTCCTTAAAATTTTGGTTTCTGAAATTTTTTCTTAACATTTTTTTTTTCTAATTCTTAACTTTCCTAAAATTTTTTGATTCCTAGGCCGACAATAAAATTTACCAAAATCCCTTTAAGGATTTAAAAAATTAGGAAAAATATTCATTTTAGGAAATTTTGTTTTAGGAATCAAAAAATTTTGGGAAAATTGAAAATTAGTAAAAAAATTTTAGCAACCAAAATTTTTAGGAAAAATGGTCAGGGAACGGGCTCTAATTTTTTCGGCCTTTACGAGACTTTAAAAAACTTTAGGCTTCTGGGGGCAGTAGAAATCGGACTTCAGAAAATGAAAAAATATTATGGTTAAAAAATATGGAGGCCAAAATGCAACTTTTCCGCCCTGTTGCATTTTCAAATTTAAAAATTCGTGTTTTTCGATCGACCCTATAACGTTTTAACATAAAACCGGGGAAACTCGGGGAAAAAATTGAAAAAAATCTCTCAGAATCGTGAATTTATTAAGAAAATCATGGGAAATTAACTTTTGAAATAAAGTAATTAAGTCCGGAATTTCGAACACGGGCTTCATATTTCACGGGTGTTCTGGTTCGAACAACTCAGCAAGCAAACTATTAAATAGACAAGGTTTCAGATTGGACATGACTTAAATTAACTGGTTATTAATTTAAAAAAATAATTGCGTTTTTTTTTATCCTTTACAAAACGTTTTTTTCTTTTTTTTTTTTTTTTTTTTCAGTATTTTTCTCACACAATTCTTTAAATAGGAATATGGCATCTTTAGAGGTTAATCGACTGCTTCTTTTGATCTTTACAAAGGTTTTTTTTTTTAGCAAAATTATCGGCACATCTGCGAGAGAAGAAAGTGTTTTTCTTTTTTTTATAATTCCTTCCGTTCCGGTTAATCGTTTTTTATTGACCGATTTTGCTGCTGCGTTTAGGAAATAAAAATAAAAAATCGTTTTCATTTTTTAAAAAAATTATCTCATTTGAGGAAAAATGAGATTGACAGTTAAAGCGTTTCTTCAAATCAAAGGAAATTTTCTGCCGTAAGCGAAATCGACGTAACTCCTATTCGCAATTAGTCATGTTTACTAGGATGGGTCAAAAAAAAAAAAAAAAAAAAAAAAAAAAAAAAAAAACGAATATTTGAATTTTGACGAACGCACCCCTAATTCTTTTGTAGTGATAGAAAGGAGATTGCCAGAATTTTTTGAGATTTTTCGGGCGCCGATTAGCCGCGTCCCAGGGGACCTAAAAATTTCGAATTTCCCGTAAAGACCGAAAAATCCAAAATTTTATTTTGATGCCAAAATGGTTGTTTCCTAGTCTATGTAGACTACAAAAATAAAGTTAGAATTTATTCATGACTGTGCTAGAGAACAAAAACATGGAGAATTTCGCAAAAAATGGTGGCTATAGCAATTTTTGCTAATTTTTTAAAAATTTATTTTGGCCTCTATCGCCAAAAACCGTATGAGATTTAAAAATTTTTAGCTATATTTCCGTGGTCTGCATAAAAATCCGAATAAAAAACAACCATTTTTACATAAAAATAAAATTTTTAACTTTTTGGTCTTTACGGGAATTTTGAAGTTTTTAGGTCTCCGGGGGACACGGCAAACCGATTTCCAAAAAATCTAAAAAAAATTTAGGCAATATTTTTTTGTGTTACTGTAAAAGAATTAGGGGGTGGGTTTACCGAAATTCAAAGATTCGTAAAATAAGGGCCGGGCACAGTAAGAAGAATATTATCCCCAATTTTTTTCAGATTTTTAAATTAACGTCTTGAGGCAGAGAGACCTTTAATATTTTCAAAAGCTCATTTGTTGATCAAAATTGTATTTTTTTTATATTATAAAAAAAAATTTCTTGCGTATTTTATCGGAAATTCGGCGTAAATTACAAATATAAAGTCAAAAATTTTCGCTACGCCTACGATTAGTGCGCAAATTTCAAATTTTCAAAAAATCGTATTTTCAGTTTAGCCGCCTCGGATTTTTCTTGGGAAAACCGAACAAGAAAAAATGGATTAAGGACTAAATTAAAAATTCAGGAGCGTTACTATCCTATAGTTTGAGAGCTATAGGATAACCTGAAAATTTAATATCAGACAAAATGTGTTGGTGCCAGAAGCGTTTAAATCTGATGGAGCGTCATCATTAATTATCTACTTCGACCATGAAATTTTTAAAACGATCATCCGAGATAGAATTTCTCGAGAAGAAAATGTACCAATTAAGCTTATTCAATACTTTTTTTTTTTTTTTTTTTTTTCCTTCTTTTTTTTCCTACGAGTCCAAAAAGCTGTATACACCCTCACGCCGATTATACCGAAAATAGGGATAAGAGGTAAGATCGTAAATCAATAAGTAATCGCCGTCGATGGGAGGAAATTTGAATTGGAAAAACAAAATCGGAACAAGTCTCTCTCGACCCAAAATTGATCCATCTTTCCAAAATTCCCGACTCTATCCAATACACTCAGAAAAAAAAAATGGCAAACGGCAAAAGCAGAAATACCTGGTGGCAAAACATTTTCTGAAAAAATCGTGCGGGAGCAATAAAAATATCTGGTCAACAAACAAAAAATGTTGGTTGTCGCGAAAAATTTTTGCTTTCCAACGAAACATTCAGGTTTTGTGCAAGACAGAACTCGTCAGGGGTCCAAAGCTTGAAAATTTTGGCCGATGGATTTTTAGAAATGGCCGATCGATTTTTTGATGGATTTTTTGGCCGATGGACTTTTTGATGGATTTTTTGGCCGATGGAATTTTGAAAATTTTGTGGAATATTTTGGAAATTTTGGCACCGGATTTTTTCTAATATCCGAAATCGGCATCGGCATCGGCATCGGCATCGGCATCGGCATCATCACCGGCACTGCGAAATTGTTGGTGCTGGCATCGGCATCGACCCGAGATATTTAATCGGAAGTGACTGGCATCGGCATCGGCACCAGTATCGGAATCGGACCCCTGATTTTAAAAATCGTCTAGAATGGCTCTAAGTTTTTCTTTTTTTTTTTACTAAAATCGGAATCAGAGGCGGCATCGGATATGATCGATGCTTGGTGCCGTCGCCATCGGCATCGGGTGTCGGTGCCGGAATTGGAATCGGGAGTTAAATAAATAATATGGAATCGGCACCAGCACCAGCACCGGCATCGGATTTGGACCCCTGAAACTTGCTCAAAATATTTCTTTTTTCTGAGTGTAAGGACGCCAGCTAATCGGCCGAAACATTGCCAAGAGAAGCCCAAACTCGTATTTCGCTGAAGATGTCAATTTGCTCTTACCTTTTGTCGCACGACCAGCTCTGCCAAAATCTGAAAAATATTAAAAATAAATTCCTTTAAAGACCTTTTCATCGACATCAAACACCGAAGATATTCATTCATTCCTCAATAAATTGTAAAAAAGTGGAGCTATTCAAAAAAAAAAAAAAAAAAAAAACGAACCAAAAAACTATAATTCGGTCATTTCAACTTCCCGAAAAAAAAAAAAAAGAAAAAAAAGTTACAAAACAATTTTTAATCCCAGATGTTATATGTTATACCCCGGGTAAAACTCATTTAAAAATTCATTATAGATGGAGATACCAGTTTTTTCGGCGAAGGGCAAAGCTCTTACAAAAAAACAGTTAACTACCCTTAACTAGCCTCCCAATTATTATCGAATCACAACAGTCGTTTAGTTTAAAACGGATACAGGTGCATTTTTTTCTTCTTCTTCACCCGACTTTTGCGGTTTTCTACGTAAAAATATGAGCCGCTTTGACACTTTGTTTAATTATTCCTTTAAATAATAAAAGGGGAGGCGGGGAAAAAAAAACACACGTCAGTTCCAAAATGAAAATCAGGTGAAAACTTGAAAAACGTCTTTTGCAGCTTTCAGCTGCATATAAACGTGAGCAGAACTAATTCTCAATTAGCATTTTCCTTAAACGTGTAAAAAAAAAAAAAGTAAAATAAAATTGACCGATATCAAGGCGTGGTAATAACAATTTTTTTTTCTTTTTCCTCTCAAGTTGATTCTAATATAATAATCAAAATTGTAACTGTTGCCGTCATTAACAGAATTTAGAATTCTAATGAGCCTTTTCAAAGGGTGGAGACCAGTCAAGAATATGATTCCCTCAAGAAATTTCATTTCATTTTTTTTTTCTCTCCCTGATATTCCCTTTTTCCATTGATCCGAACCTGAACGAGATACCAAAAGAAATTAGGGTAAATTTCAGTTAAAAAGAACACCTATTATTATTTATCTATTTCAACGAACCTGGGCCTGTAATTTGGTACATCACATTGTAGATGTCTCAATTTTTAAGGTATTTTATTTTTTTTCGATTCTTTTTTTAACCCTCCCCCGTAGGAGAACTCCGAAATTTCTGTCACATGGTGTGTGAAAATTGACTTCAAAGCAAAAAAAAAGGGGGATACGTTATCCGATAAAAACTCGAAGCGTTCAATAAAATTTTTTTTATTTATTGTTTCAAAGAATGACGACTACACACTCTTGTATAGTGGGTGTATCGGTTGGACACGTTAACACAAAAAACAAACAACCAACATTGTGATAGGTATAATTTCGATAACCATCTTCAGTGTTCAATAACATAATGTTACCAAATCATATACATTACTACATTAAATCATTACGTGAGGGTTCATCACTTTATCACAGCATGATTGTTATGATTGACCATTCATCGTAATGGAATTACCCTGGCGGGCAATAAAAAAAAAGGCGACATTATAAAGCCTCTTATTTTTTCTTATCATGCTTTTACTTCAGTTGAAAATCTTTTTTTTTTTTTTCGAATTCCCCCCGATTATCCTAATTTTTTCTCCCACGCGAAACAGATAAAATAAACAGATATCGGGGTTCCCGCCCGTTAATCATAATCCATTTTTCCAAAAAAATATCCTAATCAATTTTTCCTAATCCATTTTCTCAAACAAATTTCATAATTAATTTTTCTTAATCCATTTTTCCGAAAAATATATATCCTAATCTATTTTCCCTAATCCATTTTCTCCAAAAAATTCCCTAATTAATTTTTCCTAATAATCCATTTTTCCAAAAAAAAAAAAAAAAATGTCCTCATCTATTTTTTCTAATCCATTTTTCCAAAAACATTTCCTAACCCTTTTCTTTAAAAAATCTTTCCTAATTAATTTTTTTAAATCCATTCTTCCAAAATAAAGATTTCCTTATCTATTTTTCCCAATCCATTTTTCAAATTCTAAAATCTATTTTTCAAAAGAAATCTCCTAATCTATTTTTCCTTAAAAAATTTCCTAATTAATTTTTCCTAACCCATTTTCTAAAAAGAATTTCCTAATCCATTTTTTCCAAAAAAATATTTCTTGGGGTGCAAATTCACTATGGAATGTTGGACCAACATACTGGTTCAACAAGTTCGACCAACATGTTGTACCAACTTTTTGGATTAACATTCCACACTAATTTCGGCGTAGCAGTAAATTCTGCAATAGTCGATTCGTTCGTTTCTCAAACATGTCGGTACAAAATGTTGGTCCAACATTCCCACGGTGCTGTTTAAGGACGAACGGGTTCGACAAACGTGGCTAGATCTAAATCGAGTGGATTCGTGTTCTAAAACATCCCCAGAAGTAAAAAAGCTTGACCCCAAAATCGTACCAGATTCTATACTCAATTGGCGTACCAAAACCTGTAGCACTGGAAAGTAGGTGGTTCAAAAAAAACTTTTTGTTGAAAAGCTTGGGAGCTGAGGCAAAATTGTGTTCTTTACAATGTAAAAAAGCTTAAAAAATTTTTTAAAATTTTTTTGTCTACGATTAGGGGTGCCTGTAAGAGTAAAAAGGGTCTAAATCGACGAAAAAGTGAGCTGATCGTAAACTTATTTTTTCTCTTATTTAAGAGGCCAATAATTTTGCTTAAATATTTTTTTCCCATGTTTTCGAACCTGTAGAATCCAAAAATGACAACCGTTTCTTCCACAAAAAATTCTGGGGCCCGTAAATGGAACATCTTTAGGCATTTTTTAATTTTTTTCGGCTTAATTTTTCGCATTTCACTCTGCCCGATCCTTTAACGTGCACCGATTAGGTCGAAAACATGGCAGCTTATGTTTTCGAACCTGTAGGATTCGAAAATCACAACGGCGATTATGGAAAAAATACCTCGGACCTATAAATGGACCTTTTTCATGCGTTTTTTCGATTTTTTGGCCAGATTTCTTCAATTATAGTTACCAGCATCTTCATTGGAGCTACTAATTTCTGATTTTCAGATTCTACGGCTTCAGAATCATACGTTAGGATGTCTTTGAACAAAATACTAGCTGCTCTGTAGATGCTGGTAGCTATAATTGAAGAAATCTGGCCAAAAAAATCGAAAAAATGCTTGAAATTGGTCCATTTATAGGTCAGAGGTATTTTTTCCATTATCGCCGTTGTAATTTTCGAATCCTACAGGTTCGAAAACATAAGCTGCCATGTTTTCGACCTAATCGGTGCACGTTAAAGGATCGGGCAGAGTGAAATGCGAAAAATTAAGCCGAAAAAAATTAAAAAATGCCTAAAGATGTTCCATTTACGGGCCCCAGAATTTTTTGTGGAAGAAACGGTTGTCATTTTTGGATTCTACAGGTTCGAAAACATGGGAAAAAAATATTTAAGCAAAATTATTGGCCTCTTAAATAAGAGAAAAAATAAGTTTACGATCAGCTCACTTTTTCGTCGATTTAGACCCTTTTTACTCTTACAGGCACCCCTAATCGTAGACAAAAAATTTTAAAAAATTTTTTAAACCTTTTTACATTGTAAAGAACACAATTTTGCCTCAGCTCCCAAGCTTTTCAACAAAAAGTTTTTTTTGAACCACCTACTTTCCAGTGCTACAGGTTTTGGTACGCCAATTGAGTATAGAATCTGGTACGATTTTGGGGTCAAGCTTTTTTACTTCTGGGGTTGTTTTAGAACACGAATCCACTCGATTTAGATCTAGCCACGTTTGTCGAACCCGTTCGTCCTTAAACAGCACCGTGTTCCATAGTAAATTTGCACCCTTAAACCTATTTTTCCAAAAAAGATTTGCTAATTAATTTTTCCTAATCCATTTTTCGAAAAAAAAATTTCCTAATCTATTTTTCCTAATCCATTTTTACAAAAAAAAATGTCCTCGTCTATTTTTTCTAATTCATTTTTCCAAAAACATTTCATAACCCTTTTCTTTAAAAACTTTTTCCTAATTATTTTCTTTTTAATCCATTCTTCCAAAATAAAAGTTTCCTTATCTATTTTTCCCAATCCATTTTCCTTAAAAAATTTCCTAATTAATTTTTCCTAACCCATTTTCCAAAAAGAATTTTCTAATCCATTTTTCCAAAAAAATATGTCTTAAGGTGCAAATTCACTATGGAATGTTGGACCAACATACTGGTTCAACAAATTCGACCAACATGTTGTACCAACTTGTTGGATTAACATTCCACACTAATTTCGGCGTAGCAGTAAATTCTGCAACAGTAAATTCTGCAACAGTCGATTCGTTCGTTTCTCAAACATGTCGGTACAACATGTTGGTCCAACATTCCGTAATAAATTTGCACCCTTAAATCTATTTTTCCAAAAAAAAATGTGCTAATTTATTTTTCCTAATCCATTTTTCCAAAAAAGATTTGCTAATTAATTTTTCCTGATCCATTTTTCAAAAAAAAATTCATAATTAATTTTTCCTAATCCATTTTTTCAAAAAAAATATTTCTTAAATCTATTTTTCCAAAAAAATTTCCTAATCCATTTTTCCCAAAAAAATATTTCTTAAATCCATTTTTCAAAAAAAATGTCCTAACTTATTTTTCCTAAGGGTGCAACTTCACTATGGAATGTTGGGCCAACAAGTTGGTCAAACATGTTATACCAACTTGTTGGGCTGTTGACGAACTTGTTCTACCTACATGTTTGACAAGCGAACGAATCGACTATTGCAGAATTTACTCCAAGTGTGCAAATTCACTACGGAATTTTGGACCAACATTCTACACTAATTTCGGCGTAGGAGTAAATTCTGCAATAGTCTATTCGTTCATTTGTCAAACATGTTGGTACAACAAGTTGGTACAACTACAACATGTTTGTCTAACTTGTCGTACCAACATGTTGGTCCAACATTCCATAGTGAATTTGCACCCTAATCCATTTTTCCAAAAAACATTTCCTAATCTATTTTTCCTAATCCATTTTTCCAAAAAAAAATTTCCTAATCAATTTTTCCGAAAAAAAATTCCTAATCTACATTTCCTTAAAAAAATTTCCTAATTAATTCCTAATTATTAGTTCTTAATTATTAATTCTTAATTCCTAATTATTAGTTATTAATTCCTAATTAATTCCTAATTATTAATTCCTAATTTCCTAATCCATTTTTCAAAAAAAATTTCATAATTAATTTTTCCTAACACGTTTTTCCAAAAAAAAAAATTCCAAATCCCTTTTCTCAAAAAATAATTTCCTAATTCATTGTTCCTACCCCATTTTTCCAAAAAGAATTTTCTAATCTATTTTTCCTAAAAAAAAGTTTCTAATATGTTTTTCCTAAATATATTTTTAAAAACAATAGATTAGGGAATTTTTTTAGCAAAATGGTAGGGAATCGACATCGGCCTCCTTCGCCCCCCCCCCTCCCCCCACGGACTCCCCGACTTTTAATTTAACGAAATTTTAGTAAAATATAAAATAAAAATAAACAGATTCCCTTCGTGATTGATAAAAAAAAAAAAAGAAAAACGGATGATTCTAGGAACATGATTTCACACTTGAAAGTATATTCCTGAATCAAGCCTCGAAAATTTGTTCGCAAATATAAAACGAAATCTCTCTTATCTTCGGGAAAAGCAAAAGTTATAAGGAGAATTGAAAATAAATAACCTTTCAAAAGCTAAACATAGGCAGGGAATTAAATTCAAATAGAATTTAAAATTTAAACTCCCTTCCCTAAGTTAAACACGGGGAGGGGAAGAGCATCGGACGCATAAAATGTAATTTCTATTCCGGGAATCAAATTCCAATTATGTCGCCCCAACAGCCATTTTTCAATCCCCCATATATTCATTTTCCGGCTCCCTCTCGCACTTTACATACAGCTCTCTGATACTTTTCCACAGTTAGCGGGAGTTTTTTTTTTTTTTTTTTTTTTTTTTTCCTTTTCCGTTCGCTTCCCCGCACGTCTCTCAAAGTTTTACTTTCAGCCATTTTACACTATTTTGGAAGTAATGGAATCTCTTTTTTTTTTTCTTCCCCTTCTTTTTTTTTTTTTTTTACTTTTAGGCCGACCGATCCAAATTAAATTCGTGTATTTGCCTCCGATGACAAGATCCAACTTTGTCCCTGGAATCAGCTTTCAAGGTCTGATCCGAATTTCAAAAAAAAAAAAAAAAATTCACTTTTGCGCAAGACCGAACTCCACCAAGATTTCGGGGCCAATTTTTCCGTCGGGTCTCTCCTAATTAAGGGTCTGAGCCGTAAAACTGCATTTTCAATTCGAAATCCTAATCACGTAAAAACCGAAAGGAACTCGATTTCCTCACCAAAGCCCCTGGAGACATTATCAACTTCACAACAAAAGAAACAAATTCGTATTATACACACAAAATAGAGAAAACGTTTTCGTTTCCAGTGACAAATGGCATCATTAAGGTTTGATTTGAAATCATCATCATGAAAACAAAAAATTAACAGCTCAAGGCTAAAATTAAATTTTAATCGATCCCCGACATCGTATAATAATTAAATCACTTTCGGTGTGACAGACAGGGAAAAAAGTCAACGGCAATAAGGCCAAAGAATGATTTTTTTTCGATTAACTAAGGCCGCCGTGTTAGGCTAAATCGTTTTTATTTTTTCGGGATAAATTATCGTTATGTTTTTTGAGCGGTTTGTTAAGTAATGATTCCACGGTCGTATAGACAGGTCCGGAAACTCCTATCCCTTATACATGGGAGACAGGGTTGCTGTTTAAAACATTTTTTAATAAAAAACAGTTTAAAACGTTTTATATTATTTTCCCATGTTTTAAAACGTTTTAAAACGTCTTTTATTCGGGCTGGTTTTAAAACGTTTTAAAACATGTTTTAAAACACGTTCAAAATGTTTTAAATTCGTTTCTATTTTTATTCAAATTTTTAAAACGGTGTTTTTTATTCAAATGTTTTAAAACGTTTTAAAACACCGTGTTTTAAACCAATTTGTTTTAAAACAATCATCCCTGCGATTAAGCAACCATTATGAATATGAGCGGTTCATACAATCTATGGTATGATCCATACCATAGATTGTATAAAATGAGTCGTGCGCGACAAATTGCGGGCCCGGGCCTCTTAAAAGTGCATTTTAAAACGTATTTTATTCATTTAATAAAATACGGTGCTTAAAACAGTGTTTTAAAACGTTAGTGTTTTAAAACGGTGTTTTTTATTCAAATGTTTTAAAACGTTTTAAAACACCGTGTTTTAAACCAATTTGTTTTAAAACAATCATCCCTAAAACACTGTTTTAAACAACGTATTTTATTAAGGGAATAAAATACGTTTTAAAATGCATTTTTAAGAGGCCCGAGCCCGCAATTTGACTGAAAATTTCCTGTCGCGCACGACTCAGTTTATACAACCTATGGTATGGACCATACCATAGATTGTATGAGCCGCTCATATTCATAATGGTTGCTTAATCGATGGCGTAACGACCGATGGTTGGTAACATTTGCTCTGTGCTTTGCTTCTGTATAAATACTTAATTCGAAAATTAAAACGGTGAAGTTAAAGAAAACATTAAAATATAAGTCCACATTGAACCTGGCTTTAATTGGTCGCTTATTAAAAATTTGGTTTATTTCGAAAGAAATTTTCAAACAAAACAAGAGTTTTCACCATGCTTTTCTTGTAGATAAAATTCCATTTTGGATATGTCCCAAACTGTGTAAAGGCCCTCCTTGAAGCCATTCGAGGAAAAACTATTTTTTTGGTTCTAAAATTTGCAATATTTTTTACACATATTGTAGTTGTATTAAAATGTGAGAACTTTCATCAATGAAAGCATATTTGAAAGTGTTTAACCTAATTTTGGTTACTGTTTTTGCTTTAACTTTGATCTATATATGTCATGGTTTTTGAATTTTCTATAACTTTTGTTTTTATACAATTAGGGAAAATATATCTTTTACACTAAGTATTAATAATTATAATTTTTTGTTTCATTGAAGCCTTTTATTTCAATTAATTTGTATTTTTTTTTTTTTTTTTTTTTTTTTTTTTATAAATTAAACCGGCCAAATCACTATTTTACACTTCTTTTTCAATTTCAAGAAGTTAGACCTTTCGGAGAAAAACATTTAAAAGGTAGGCAGAGTTTTAAAAATTTGAATAAAAATAGAAACGAATTTAAAACATTTTGAACGTGTTTTAAAACATGTTTTAAAACCAGGCCGAATGAAAGACGTTTTAAAACGTTTTAAAACATGGGAAAATAATATAAAACGTTTTAAACTGTTTTTTATTAAAAAATGTTTTAAACAGCAACCCTGAGTTGTTACTCTTACTTTCATCGTGAAATTTCTGCCCAACATTTCAGTATATTACACGAGCAGACGACAACAGTCAAATCTCGTAAAATATTTTTAAAAAACCCCGCCACGATTTTTGGCGAGGTTTTGCTCTTCGTGCTTCTTCTACGCCTCCTATTTTTCGTCCAAACATTTACCGAATTTCATCGGATTATTTCGCAATCACTTTTTTTTAGTAAATCGGGGAGAAAAAAGAGAAAGGGAAAAAAAACCAAACCAAATGATATCGGTCAGAAAAAGAGAAAACGAGTGCAGAGGAACGACAATGATTTTTTAATCGTATTGTCTGAGTAGCGGTTAAATTACGAGTCCCCAGAGATTAAGGAGGGTTTTTGAAAATGCTGGGGAGAAAGAGGGGGGGGGGGGGGTCCATGTTAGCCTCCTCATTTGCTGTATAACATTTTATTGCGTTATTTTCGCTCTTTCATTACAATCGAGCAACGTATTCCAACTGCATTTTGTAATAAAAAGTTGAATTCATAATGTCTTTTTTTTCCCCTGCTTAATTTTTAGGCGGCTGCGGTTTTTTTTTTTTTTTCATGCAGTGTTTTTCATGCATCCTTTTTTTTCCCTTCGGGGTTAATAGTTCATGTTGCAAACTGTAATTATTTCACATTGATGTATGGTACATACTCTCGGACGTGATTTATGATATAAAAGAAATTAACGCGTGATAAAAGCGAGAGAAGCTTGATGATTGTTAATTTTTTTTTTTTTTAAGAAGGCCGATCCTTGTAAGTTAGGACGACGCCATGTAAAATATTATGAATGCGGAAAAGGAAAAAGAGGGAAAGAGGGCTTGCACGACAACAGCAGGGAATGTAAACAGCAAAATCTTCATTAAAAAGAACCATAAATCCGCCGCGTTTATTGTAATTTACGGTCCCCGGTGTTCCCAACTTGTGCTCATTTAAAAATTGTCAAATTTTAAAATGCCATCTCAATAAATCTCACTTAACCATTCTTCCTTCATTTTCTTTTTCTCTTTCGCCCCGAAAAAAAAAATTAGTTTGGGAAAAAAAATCTTTTTTTTTTTCCGCCCTGGAAATAAAACGAAAAAAAAAAAAAAAGTTTTCTTTGTTTTATGAAGTTATAAGGAAATGATGTATTGCGTTTGCTTGGTTTTTGACTGATCACGCGTTTTACTTATATTACTTTTCCTTTTTTTCTTTTTTTTTTGGAAAGCGATGTGTATGCTGAATCGTGAAAAGAACAAGATTTAGAATTTTAGATATATTTTTTTTGAAATTTCGCTTCCCCTTTTATGTATTTCCTTTATATGCTAGGCATCAACCGTAAAAAAATGAGATGTAAATTTCCGAAAACTAAACTGCATTTGTATTTATGGATGTTCGTATTTTGCACAAATATTTATGGACGGGGTTTTGCTATCCTCCGTCACTTTCTTCCTTTTAATTACACCCCGACCAGCTCGCGCTGGTCCATTCCGAAGAGCAGGTTGAAGCGTAACATCCGAATGTAACGTTAGACGCAAGCACCCGTAATAATTTTTGAAAAATTTGAAATACATAGTGAAACCTCTCCAAATGGACTTTTCCTCATAAGGGATCCCACCCCGTATGGACGATTTGCCAACATGTTGCAACATAGAATCCTGTTGACAACATTTTTATTTTTCATTTCCAATGTTGTGCAGCATGTTGGCAACATGTTTCTAACGCTGCAACATGTCGAGCAACATGTTACCGCAACACGATTCATCGTAAAATCACGCCTTGGGTGTTAATCGTGTCGTGCGACAGAGAAGTCATTTTCAGAGTTGCATTCAACATTTTTCCGATTCAAAAATGTTCAACAGACGGGTTGGCTTCTGAAGTTTTTGGACACTGAAAAGTGGAAATGAGTCAAATTTGAAGACGTAAGAAGAATATTTAGACTATACCTTGACGTATCTACGAAAAGAGCAGTTATTGGTGTGATTCTAAAATTGTGACTGAATAAACAGAAGCTTTTAAATTTCCGGGTGTTTTATACTGCATTCGGAAGCTTTCTATAGGAAAGGAACTAAAAATCGAAAGTTTGATATAATTTGAGTTTACAGATTTTCAAAAACTGCAGCAATGAATCAAACCTCTAAGGTAAAGTACCCGAATCCTGACCAGGCACCTAAACCTGACCAGGTCATAAGCTAAACATGTTTTCTTTTTACGGTATTACGTGTTTAGCTTATAAGCCGGTCAGGTTTAGGTGTCTGGTCAGGATTCGGGTACTTTGCCTACTGGAACCAATTCCGATTCCGGCACCGACCAGCTATGCCGACTCCGGCGCCACCAAGCATCAATCATAATCTGATGCCGCCTCCGATTCCGATTTTAGTAGAAAAAAGATTACAGAGCCATTCTAGACAATTTTGAAAATATCATTTTATGAATAATGCAGGCACCATTCTACCTAGCAGCCTTGTTTCTTGTGAAATCACTTAAATCTCGAATCTTCAATTACGATGCCAGTACCGGTGCCAGCGCCGATGCCGACTTCGGATTTAAAAAAAAAAAATCGATCGGCATCGGCCAAGATGTCCAAGCTTCGGACTCCTGCAAATCAGGCAAGAAAAAAAAATTTTTTTTCTCTCTCGTTAAAAAAAAGAACGAACGAACAACAGAGCATTAAAATTAGGAGATATCTTTAACGCGCTCTAAACCCTCTATCAAAACAAAAAATAAACTTTTTTTTTTATACATAATTACGTAGAAGAGCAGCAGAGTAACTTGTAAAAAATAAACTGACATAATTACAGAGTCAAGTTCCGGCTCCAGCCATGTTGAGATTTGTGTCTTCTGCTTTATTAAATTAAATCGCTATCTTCAATCGGGATACGAAAATCACGCACGAACGGGTCCGTTTTACGTTTATAATTTTTTATTATTTTTTTTATTTAAAATTTTTTTTTTTTTTAGTTATATGTGGGGCAATTATCCTTCAAACCATTTTTATGCTTCCCATATTGCGTATCGATATATCAAGGACGATCCCATCCAATTTTTTTTTTACGGATAACACGACAAAATATCTATCTATAAACTCATTACATAATATTAAATTGCGTTTCAGGGAGAGGGATCCTAAAAACAGGGACCTGCAAATCCACTCAGAAAAAAAAATGGCTGATGGGAAATCAAAAGCGTTTTGCCTTGAGACAAAACATAAAAAAAAGGCAAAAAGAATCAAAAGTTCTTGTCGAGAAACAACATGTCCGTTGTCACGAAGAATTTTTGCTTTGCTACGAAACATTCTGGTTGTTTTGTGGCAAGACACAACATGCTCAAAACATTTCCTTTTTGTGAGAGATGAGGAAATGGCAACAAAATGGCAGCAATCGCCAACTCGATGTTGACGTCGAGTTTTTCGTTTTTTATCTACGATTTTCGCAATTATCGACCTTGAATCTCAATCTTGAATGTTTGCTCTTCGATCATTGATCTGTTGATCTATTTTGATCTACTTCAACAACTTACTTTTACTTCTTTTTTGTCCCCCAAGAAAAAGTGAGTTATAAGTTCGGCCAATACGTTATGAAAACTTATAACAACATTATAAGTTTTATTATCTTGTTATAAGTTTTTATAACATATTGGCCGTACTTATAACTCAATTTTTCTAGGTCAGCTTTTCCCAGTGATCTTCCATTCCTGATGTGGATGGAAATCAGTCTTGCCCAAACCAAACACTCTTTTCGGGTTACGAAAATATTTTGAGCAAGTTATGCCTTGCTCAAAATATTTTCACAAAGCGGCAATGTTATGCAGCGAAACAAAAATGACATACGGCAAAGCATTTTCTCAAAAATCACGCGAAAACAATAAAAATATCTTGTCAAGAAACAACCTGTCCGCTATCGCAAAGAATTTTTGCTTTGCATTCCGGTTTTGTTGCAAGATAAAACTTGTTCAAAACATTTCCTTTTTCTGCCAGCGCAAGTTGTTTCTTGACAAGATATTTCAATTGTTTTTGCATGATTTGTGAGAAAACGTCGTCGGAAACGTGTCGCAACACGTTTTCGCTATCTCGATAGTCGTTTCTCCTTCAGCGCAGATGGCAGCACCAGTACATTTTTGTACATTTTTGTCAGAAATGGTTTCAATGCCAATGATTGATAAATAAATAAATAAATAAATAAAGACGTATCAACTGTAGGTGGCGTCTTTTTCGGTCAATTTGGGGGCTACACCTTCTAACGGAGCGAATGTACTGAGGGTAATCAGCGCTCTACGGTGATGTTTGCCCCTAATCTTTTCATTGAAATCGCGTATTACGCACCAATTTTCAGTACGAAAAAAGACCACCAGGACTTACGCGCTGCGTAAATTTTCGTTTTAAACCATTAAAACAAATAGGATCAGTAACTTTTGACCACTCGACCGTGAATCGTAATTTTTTTTTTTCCTTTCAAAAAAAAAAAAAAAAAAAAAAAAAAAAAGGCGAGATAATGCACTTGTTTTGGTTTTTTTCTATCATTCAGACGGAGGAAAAAAAAATGCGCAAAAATAATGACATAAGTGAATGAATTAATTTAACAGAATCAATCACGAGACATCTGTTAATATATATCTACGTAATTAGGTGACCTTTTGATAACATTTCTTCAAAGTTTTCGTCGTTTCAAATAACTTTCAATGAATCAAGACCTAATATTGGATTACGATGATTGATTTTTTCATTTTTTTTTTTTTTTTTTTTGTATCTTTTTGTTTTCCCGAACATTAATTATTACTTGTTTACATTTTAATCAGACCGATTCCGCGAAAAATAAAAAAGAAGATCGCAGAAGAATCAAAGTCGAGCCTACATTATTTTATTAGGCTGAACCAAAAAAAAAAAAAAAGATTTTATTTTCGTTTAGTTTGACATACATGACATTCAAGACAAATATATATTATTTTTAATTCATTAACGAATAGCCTCTAATATCAGCAGAGACTTGACCTGACTTCCGGCGAGGTCTGGGTCATCCGTTTCTAATTACTATAAGAGCCGACAAACATCTGATTCAGCGATTACAAATTAATAAAGGAGGATTTTTCAATATTGCACAATTTTTTTTTTTTTTGACTTGATGACGATGAAAAGGAACAAAGGCGTCCAAAAAAGCCATTCCCCCCCTCAATCGTGGTACTAATTTCTTTTAAAATTGTCGTTGCATGTTCACTCAGGAAAACGTATAACGAGACGAATCAAAGAATGTCATATCAAAACGCATAATTTTTTTTTAATCAAAGAAAACTCATAAAAATTACCTTCGTTCCCGAAAAAAAAAAAAAAAAAAAAAAATCTTTTAATAGATTCTCCTTTACTGCGAAAAGGACAAGGAACAACAAGAGGAGGATTATATAAAAAGCTAGAAAATATTCATGGAAGGGAACGTTAATTTCCGGCTTGAATTGAATGTCTTTCAATGAAACATAAACACGGAGCTTGTCAAGTTGGCACTTCTGTCTGATAGCCATGATGGATGACGCTAGCACGCCTACCAACACACTCGGCTTCGTTTAAAACTCCTTCCCTTCCCAGTCAAGTTCTCACAGTTCGGACCCGGAGTTCAAAACAACACGCAGGCCCTTTATTTTTTTTTTTTTTTGCCTACGAAATCCCAAGACCGTTTATTAAACCAGTTTTTCGATAATACATTTTTTTTTTTTCATAAACTTATTCCAATTGAAAATGACATGTTTCTTTATAATTTAATTGCACGTTTGCAGGAAGGAGAAAAAAAATAAAAAATAAAATCCGCATGGTTACGTGAAAGGAAGGAAAATAAAGTTGTCACGAAGAAAAAAATGAACACGAAAGGGAGGAGAAAAAGGAGAAAAAAAAAATAAAGTGAAGAAAATGTTAAGGGTGCAAAAAAAAAAAAAAGAAGATGAGATGGGAGAAGAAAAAGATCGGTGATGATCCGTTTTACGATGTTGTTATTCTGTGAAAAACTCCCAGAATTACATCATTGCTCGCCGATTTGTCATGCTTAACTCAGAAGGGTCCAGCCGAGTCAGAGGGTGATCCCAAACGTGTTTACTTGACCCTATCCAAACCCATGTCTCGGCTACTTGCCTTTCCTTTTCAAGTCGAGCTTAACACATCCCCTAAACATTTTCTCCTCTTTTTTTCCGCCTCTCTTTTATTCATTTCGTCTTTCTCTTATTGAAGTCAATTTTCTACCGCACAAATTATTGTAATCCTCGGTTTATTATCATTTAGGTTCGGATTCAAAAATTTTCCAATGTTTTATGAATTGAGAGCAAAAGGACAACCTCCGAAGGGTGTGGTGGATTTTTTTTTTTTTTTTTGGGACAAGACCTGCTTTGCCTTATCTTTCCAGGCCTCCCTGTCCTCCATGTCCTCCGCCATGTGGACTGTCTGTCGGAGTTCTCACTCCTACAGGCAGTGAGGACAGTACTCCCAGCAGTGTTTTAAATTGGTCTGGACCAATCTGCTTGGCCACCTCTCGCGAGAATGCTCACCTTCCTACTACTTTTCCCTCGATTACCAAATGAAAATTTTTACGGCAAAACTTTTCAGCCTTGGAGCGCTGTATGTAATTCGACTGCTATCATGGTAAAATGGCGACGGGACAGTTTTGTTCCTTCTCCTTGCTATGATGTAGCTCTCCGAATTTTTTCACAATTATGTTTACTTAATCAGTTGCTTGTTGATAACTGAAACGATAATGCTTTTAAATAAAATGATACCCCGCTTTGGATTGATGTTATTTTTACGGAAAAATTTCTGCAATTCTGCAAAAAAAATAAATATTACGGTAAACAAAGGAACAAACCCAAGAAAACGAAACCGCTATTTGAAATATGAAAATAACCGAAAATAACCAAAACAAAGTTTGTTTTGAAAAGTTGCCGAGGGTACAAATTCACTATGGAATGTTGGATCAACATGTTGGTACAACAAGGAAATGTCAAAGCTCTTTTTTTTGGGGAGGAGGGGGGGGGATTTGCAAATTTACTATGGATGTGAGGATTTTGCTGCCACGTCTAATGGCCGACATAACAAAAACTCACAGTTAAGGGTTTTTTTCTGATTACGTATCAATTCTTGGGAAAAAAGGGCAAAACAAAGTCAAGATTAAAAGAATAGATTGAAGTTAAAACATCAAAAGATAAACTGCGAGCAAAGTGATTATTGTAGCGATACATCAAAGCATGTGTAACCAGTTAGGTTATGACAGCTATCATGCTCTCCACGGAAGGAGAAAATCGGTGCAATATTCAATAAATTGGGCCTACTTGGCGATATACCGACTATCAGCAAAAATGTTACAAATGTACAGAGTGAGCTAAATAAAATACAGTTATAACTTTGGTCTTTGCCCTATTAATCTTAATTCCCCATTTGCAACAGCCCTGCAGCCAGCCTAAAAAACTTAGGCGACTGAATGTTTTTTGAGGAAGACTCAACCTCTTAAATCTCTACAGAGGGGGCTGAGTCTCCTTGGTCTCTCCGGCTACCAACCTGATCTTCAAAATATTCCATCCCAATGGTCAAAGTCAACCATAAACCAAAGCAAAAAGTCTGTAGTCGAACATTCAATTTTTGGCAAAAAACTTTGCCGCCAAACGATCAATGTCCAGATAAATAAAAAATAAAAAATATCCTTACGGCCAAATGGAAAAAGCCAAAACAAAATTTCAGGACTGAAAGGGCAGAAAAAAAACCCTTAGAGAATATAGTTTTACAATCAGATATTCGAAATTCAAGCAGAGGAACGCGGTATTTTATTGAATTGCTTTCAATCATCATTCGAGCTCAATATTTACAACAAACCGTGAATATATCTCAGATTTTATAACCGGTTCAGCGGATATATGAGGATTCATCACATTGAACCTCAATACATGTCTCTCTTTTCAAAACGACACATTTATCTGGAATATTTATACTTCATACATTTTTTTTGTCGATGTTCGTTATTCTCAAAAATACTTGAGCGGCTTTTTGATCCTCATAAAACCAAAAAAACAACCTTTGGTAATGGTAACAGTCGAAATTCTGTATTACATAAAACCGAAAGCAACGAAAAACGTTGTCACAAGACTGAATTTGTGAAACATTACGCAAGAAAATATAGGCCCATGTCAGCTATACTGTACATCGGGGTAGAATTTGATAAGGTCCACGTCCGTATAGACAGGTCCGGAAACTCCTATCCCTTATACGTGGTAGATCTTGTCCCGCTTAACTACGCAAAAATTAGCACTTCCTTTCTACCACCGTAAGCGCTACTTGTACGAGAAAGGCTTTTCGGTTGGTCGTTGAGATTTGTAAACAGCAATGGCGGCGCAAGACCATATAGCCGTGCTCCCAACTTAAACTATTAGACATGTTGCTTCTTTCAAATTTCACCCAAATTTTTTGTATCATTTTCACTCCGCCAATAAAGGTACTTAGAAGAAAATATTGGAGATGTGAGAAGAGGAACGAATGTACTGGCGATGTACAACGAATTACGATGTCGAGGAAAGCATTGTCATCCAATACCCATTGCCGTGTCTACACCTAGTGGTTCCTACCGTCGATAGTAACTATTTTGCCATAAGCTAAACACGGAACGACTGTAATAGCTATCATATTTACCACTAGGTGTAGACACAGCTCATGTGGTGGCAAACTGGGTTTCGCAAGTACGGGAGGTCATGAATCGGGTAAAGAGGAGAGCGAAAGATCATCCAAACAAACCCCCAGCAACAATTGTTGCTGCCTAGGTCGGATCATTAAATGATGAAGAGGTAACTAAGTCAAATAAAAGTTTAGTTTTAATAAACCTAATGCTCGGAAAAGATTTCGTTCTTAACAGGCTTAAAAAATTGATTGATAAGTAAAGAACATATCTTTACTTATCAATCAATTTTTTAAGGTTATAAGGAATCTTCCGAAAAGGATAGCTTTGCTTAGACAAGTTGATCGGTATCAAAACCGGGAAAGACCGGGGCATCCTCGAAAGTTAGCTGACATTGACATAACTGATCCATAAGACAAAATTCTGCAGGGAGAACAGTTCCGGGCAGATGATGAAGACCGAATCCTTGAATCCCGGAATCCTTGAAAAGAATTTAAAGCGGTTAAGGCGCTTCAATCTTCATCCAAAGTTTCGAAGAAGAAAACTACTGCTCCAAAAAACTCGATGAACCCGCCTGCTCGAAGAACCAACATCAAGTGGGGAAAAACAGCGGGTGGGAATTTACTGTCTAACAAAGCCGGCCGCTACAAGAGAGGTTACCAATCGAGGAACCGGAAGTCATCCGACAAGAAACGGAAGTCACACGAAGTTCTCGCATGGACAAAAGCGCAACGAAATACGGATTGCTTAACGCGGATAGATCAGCAATATTTCTCATTTCTCAGAAAAAGATAGGCGAGAACGACGCTATCTGCCGCCCAATGTAAGCGCGTATTTTGTAGCGGGTTCTGCAGCCGATTTTCATGCGGAATCCGACTTGTCCATTTCGAAGGCATGGACAAAAAGCGGATTTCGCATGAAAATACGCACAAAAATCCGCTACAAAATACGCGCGTATTTTCGTAGCAGTTTAAAGCAATTTTCGGACGGAAATTTTACCCTTTAAATGTTAGATAGAAAACTGCGCTGAACTCGATTCTCCGTATCTAACTGCCCCTTCGATTGCGTATTTTCACGATCTCTGTCTTTGAAGACATGGGAAAATGAGGAGATTCTAAAGATCCATGAAGCGGGGTAAGCGAGGTCAGGGACGTAGGAAAACCTCGTGGCTCAAAAATCTCAGGGACTGGTTTGGTGTCGATCCCTTGGGTCTTTTTCAAGCAGCGGTCGATAAAGTAAAAATAGTCCAGACGATAGCCAATCTCCGTCCCGGAGAGGGCACTTAAAAGAAAAAGAATAGAAATTCCAAATTCCCGACGTTTTTTCATTCCCAGGAATCGGGAATTCTAATTTTTGAAAAAAATATCAATCCCGGAAACGAGAATTCCCGTTTTGGTTAGCTTTTCATTTCTCGGGAATCGAGAAACGGACACACTTAAATTCCCGGGAATCCCGGAAAAGCCGAGAATTTATTTAGAAGGCGAAAAGAAAAGAAAATAACCCTGATTTCCGTATTTTGGGAAGTAAGTCCGGAACTAAGCGGAGCCATGTCGAAAAAATTTTTTAAAGTGTTCTTTATGTAAAATGTTTTTCGTTTAAAGGGGCCACTTTAGGCAAATTATGAAAAAAATTTCGGACTTTTATAACTTTTTCCTAAAATATTGAAAGTTTTATGTGAAAATGGTCAAAAAGTTGATAAAATTAATCCCGGAAATTCCCAAAATGAGAAAAATTTCATTCCTGGGAAGTAGGATTCCCGACTAGTTAAGAAAAAATGTTCCCGGGAAATTTTTCGGGGACAAAAAAACTCGGGATTCCGGGAATTCTTGGTACGAGAATTCCTAATTTAGGAATATTCCTCTAATTAGGGGAATCTCTAATTCCGCATGAAAATACGCTGCGGAATCCGCTGCAAAATACGCGAGTATTTTTGCAGCGAAATAAACACACACGGTGATCAACTAGACAATTATTAATCGACAAAAATGTGGTAAAAATCCGACTTCACAGCTTCATTAGGGATCAATTGAATATCCAAAAACCGTTGAGACCAAAATCCTATCTGCTCGTCCTGGCGAGATATCGCGAAATGTAGTTGGCGTAGTGCTGATTCGGACTGCGCTGCTTCTAAATATTAATTGTCTTACCATAAGTTTAGCATAGGCAAGCGGGACTTTTTTAGAAATAAACTTAATAATTTTATTATTAATTTTAAGTTTATATGACAAAAAAATCAATTTTATGCACGATTTATGAATTAAAACTAGGGTGATCAAAAAAAAAATTAAGTGTTTCCGATTTTGTTCTCACAAAAAAATGGTTCACTATAGGGTAAAAACGCAAGAAAATTTTGAAACATTTTTTTCCCAACGATTTAGGGGTGGCGCAGAGCAGAAAACAGGGCCTAAGCCACAATTTTTTTCTTAGCATTTATTAAAACGAAAATTTGGTGCATTTTTCCGTGATTGGATTTTACAAAAGTGGACTTTATAGGTACTTTTGACGATGTAGAAGACGAATTTCACAATCCCGATTTTCTCCGACCAACGCCTGAGTCTCTGTTAGCGCTTTTTAGCGCTTAAACCCGATTTTTTGGATTTAATTTTATTTACGTCCAAAATCGGAGCCCCAAAAATTTTTTTTTTCCTTTTAAGTTACTTGTACTTATGGGAAAAAGCCTGAGGAACACGAATTTCACTATCCCGATTTTCCCGACCAACGCCTGAGTAGGCGTATAAGTAAAAATTGATTTTTTTAACCGAAGACTGATTTTTTTGCCAAAAAATGACGACAACTGCTCAGCAGTTCGATGTAGAGTCATGTTCAAAGATATTATAATATTAATTAGAGTATCCTGAGTAAAAAATGTCATTGAACATGACCTTTACATCGAACTGCTGAGCAGTTGTCGCCATTTTTTGGCAAAAAAAAAATCAGTCTTCGGTTAAAAAAATCAAATTTTTACTTATACGCCTACTCAGGCGTTGGTCGGGGAAATCGGGATAGTGAAATTCGTGTTCCTCAGGCTTTTTCCATAGTACAAGTAACTTAAAAGGGGAAAAAAAAAATTTTTGGGGCTCCGATTTTGGACGTAAATAAAAATTAAATCCAAAAAATCGGATTTAAGCGCTAAAAAAGCGCTAACAGAGACTCAGGCTTTGGTCGGAGAAAATCGGGATTGTGAAATCGTTTTCTACATCGTCAAAGTACCTATAAAGTCCACTTTTGTAAAATCCAATCACGGAAAAATGCACCAAATTTTCGTTTTAATAAATGCTAAGAAAAAATTGTGGCTTAGGCCCTGTTTCTGCTCTGCGCCACCCCTAAATCGTTGGAAAAAAAATGTTTCAAAATTTTTCTTGCGTTTTTACCCTATAGTGAACCCATTTTTTTGGTGAAGAACAAAATCGGAAACACTTAATTTTTTTTTTGATCACCCTAGTTTTAATTCATAAATCGTGCATAAAAATTGATTTTTTTGTCATATTAAACTTAAAATTAATAATAAAATTATTAAGTTTATTTCTAAAAAAGTCCCGCTTGCCTATGCTAAACTTATGGTAAGACAATTAATATTTAGAAGCAGCGCAGTCCGAATCAGCACTACGCCAACTACATTTCGCGATATCTCGCCAGGACGAGCAGATAGGATTTTGGTCTCAACGGTTTTTGGATATTCAATTGATCCCTAATGAAGCTGTGAAGTCGGATTTTTACCACATTTTTGTCGATTAATAATTGTCTACCCGAGTGAAAACAGATCATATATGGATAACATATGTTCAAATATTGGGATTGTTAAATTTCATATGTTCATATAAGAAAATATAAAAAAATGGAGAAAAATCTGTATTTAGCTATATATGGCAATGTATGGCAATATTAATTCATATTATATAATACTTGCCCAAATGCTCAAACTCATAGCTCATTGCTTGTAGCCATATGTGGACATATGTGAGCATATGATTTCATATCAAGTCATGTATAACCACATTGTTAGACTTATATCCAATTGTTTATGCCAATATATGGACATGTAATTTCATGTTATGGCATACATTGGCACATAATCAAACACATGCACATTGCTCTGGCCATATGTGGACATATGTGAAAATATGATTTCATATCAATCATGTATAACCACATTGTCAGACTTATATCCGATTGTTTATGACAATATATGGACATGTAATTTCATGTAATTGCATACATGGCACGTACTCCAACACATGCACATTGCTTCTGGCCATATGTGGACATATGTGAAAACATGATTTCATATCAAGTCATGTATAACCACATTGTCAGACTTATATCCGATTGTTTATGTCAATATATGGACATGTGATTTCATGTAATGGCATACAGTGGCACCTACTCAACAAATGCACATTGCTTCGGCCATATGTGGACATATGTGAAAACATGATTTCATATCCAGTCATGTATAACCACATTGTCAGACTTATATCCGATTGTTTATGCCAATATATGGACATGTAATTTCATGTTATGGCATACATTGGCACCTACTCAAACACATGCACATTGCTTCTGGCCATATGTGTTCATATGTGAAAATATGATTCATATCAAGTCATGTATAACCACTTTGTCAGACTCATATCCAGAAGGAAATTTTTCGTAATTTTTCTATATATTCAATTACCTAAATAGTTTTCAATGGCCACATGTGACAGAACATGTGATGACCTGTGAATCGTTTTCTTTTGGGTGGGGAATGTTATTTCATATGATCAAACATGTTATTATATATAAACATATGTGGACCATACGTTATTTTGACATGTTACACTTTGTTATACTGAAAATCTCGTCCTAAAAATCAGTATTCACCCCGAAAATTCTGATTTTGTATTTTTACATAGTATTTACCTATATAGGATCATCAAGTTAAGACATTTCGGAATTTTGATTTCAAAAGGAAGATATTGGCAGGACGTGGTGTATTTTTTGTTATTGGCGTTCAGAATGTTTTTTGATTTGAATGACATCCAAACTCGGAAATTGTTATAATCGTATTTTTTTATAAGTCTTTCCTCGACTTAATACTTGAGATTTGTCAAGAATCTATTGGGATACTTGAGTTCTCATTACAGTATTCAAAATCTTGGATAATTTAAAAAAAAAAAAAAAAAAAAAATCATTTTATAATTATGTATGACCATATATATGATCATACATGGCGGATTTCATATGTACATATTGATCATGTTTATATATGTTTACATATGTTCATATGTTTATATAAATGTCAAATGTTCTGCGCGCAGAACATTTGGCAATATATAAACATATATCACAATATGTTTCAATATATTTTTAAATTTTTCAAATTTCACATATGAACATACATGGGTGATTCGCATATGGAAATATATGATTTTATATAATAATATATGGTCTATTTTCACTCGGGTAGTTGATCACCGTGCACAGCGGGTATTCAACTGCGTAAATTTTACACCGAATTTAGCGCAGTTTTCTATGCGCGTAAAAAAGCACCTATTGTCAACGAACGGGAACCTTAAACATCTTAAGCTCCTAATTTCGCATGTGCAGCAATAGTAACGTCCTTCTTTCATAACGGAATCTAGCCATTTTGAAAAACACCTATCAGTGCATACGAAAACAAGCCTATTTCAAAACAAAAAGAAAAAAAAATTTCCTAGCTCATTTCAATATTCCCGAAAAAAAAAAATCCTTTCGAATTCTATAAAAGAAAACTTCCAATTTCCCTTAAACCAAAAACTTTCCGAACCTTCGAAAAAAACCGAACGCTCATATCAAGATTTCCGCTGGCAATAAAAGAAAATCAAAAATCATTCTATATTGCTTGACAATTTCTTTTTCCGATGATTCGGTTAGTTTTCTAATAACTCATCCCCAACCCATGTTTAACATATATCCATTTCCTTCAGTTATGGATTTAATGCTTTTTCCCTCTTGATCCTTGGTCAGCTTTTTTGTGTTTCGAATTTTAAGTAATGCAACTTTCTACGAGATTTGTTTTATTTTATTTTATTTATTTTTATATACACATTTCTTTCCCCCCCCCCTCCCTCTTCTCTCTCGCTCCTTTCTTTTCCGCCGGACGATGACCGTTAATTCAAAACAAGAAAAAGGGAAAAAATCGATTTAGAAGCATGAAAGGAAAAAAAAAAAACTCACGAAAAAAAAAAACGTACAAATAAATAAAGAAACAAACCTGAAACGACCCGTATAGTTAAATAAAAAGAAGAAAGAAAGAAACACACACAAAAAAAAAAGGAGAGGAGGCTAAATTAAAACTAGATATGCTGAAGTGTGGAATGTAACAAATCTATTAGGTGAGCTAATGATAAATAAATTAATGATACAACTCGAATCTTAGTTTTTTTTTCTGCTTAGTATGTCAAAAAGAGCCATTATTAACCTCCCTGCACTCCCCCCCTGGTGCGCGCGCGCCACCGTTTCCAGGCGGCGCTTCTCGTTCCGAGGCGGGGATACGCTTTTCAACCAATCTATTACATCTTTTGAGCGTTTCATTGTTTTGAGACACGGTTAAAACCCGATATGTACGTAGTAAAAAAAATAAAAATACATACGGCGATGATGATATTGATAGATTACATGATTTTTATTATTTTAAAAAACTTCGTGAAGCGAATTTTTTTTTTTTCTGAGGTATCATAGTGTTTTGATTAATTTTTTGTGAGATTTTTATAATGAATAAACAAAATCGTTAACAATGAAAAAAAAAAAAAAAAATTTTCAAAAGAAAAATGAATTTTTTATTTAAATAACGTCTTGATGGTTAAGTTTTATTATTAAGACGTAATGTTTCGAAACGATTTTCGCTTGGATTATTTCAAGAAAATGACAGTGACTTTTTCATTAATCATAGCATACTTAATTACTGTTTTTTCTTCTTTTTTTATGAAATTAAATAAAAGAGCAAAAATTTGCTAATTTAGTTAATTTATAGTTACAAGCCGATAAGAGAGCCTAGCTTAGGCCGCAATTTCACGATGAAGCATGTTGTCAATATGTTTCAGCATAGAAACCTGTTGGCGAAATTTTTATTTTTGATTTTCCACTGTTGCGCACAAGTTGGCAACATGTTTCGAAGCTGTAACATGTTTCTACGCTGCAAAATGTTGAGCCAAATGCTACAGCAGCATGTCTTATCGTGAAACTGGCGGCCTTAGCTTCCTTGACCGAATAATTTCTGAGAAAATCAGTGTTGGACAAGTCAAGACATGTACAGGAGGCTAGAAAAGGTTCACTCAGGAAAAATTTTCGAAATCCCAAATCCCGGGATTAAAAAAATGATTGCAATCTCTATTTTTTTGAATACCCAAATTTTAAAGCAAATATTAATGTAATATAAATGTAATGTAATATAATGTAATATTGATGTAATGTAATATCATGTAATATTAATGTAATGTCATGTAATATTAATGTAATGTCATGTAATATTAATGTAATGTCATGTAATATTAATGTAATGTCATGTAATATTAATGTAATGTAATATCATGTGTCGTGGTGACCCGTAGCCTAGTTCATAGCGCGCTCGACTCTCAGTCATGAGATGAGACTACGCGTTCACAGCTAGGAATTTTTCTCAGGTCAAAACTAGTGCGCTAGTCAGAAAATCAATGGTCACCACCTCTCGGTAGGCAATGGTAGACAAACCACCGAGTGGTAATTGCCCCGTAAAATCTCTCAAATGTAACCGTTCGGAACCGGCGTTAAACTGTAGGTCCCATATCCATATGCCTGTGAGCGCACGCACGCAGGTCCCATATGTATGTGAGAGATCACCACGTTCGAAATCGAGTAAAGGACTAAGAAGAATATTATGTAATATTAATGTAATTAAAGTAATATTCATATTACATTAATATTATATCAATATTAAGATAATAATATATACTTACAGTAAAATTGTATGTTTTCCAATATACCGATCTTTTGAAACAAAAAATATTACATTAATATTATATTAATGTTAAGATAATATTACATTAATATTATCTTAATTTTTTTAAAGAGAATCTCAAGCCCCACTAAAGGCAAAGATTCATGATAATGAGGGGGCACTTAAATCCGTTTGTACCGTTTATTCTAAGAAATCGGCTGGTGAAATAGTATCACATGGGGCAGCTCAAGGCGGCCAAGAAAATGGTGAAATTAAACAACATAAGATGGAGGTATCAACGGCATGGAATCGATTCGGTAAAAAGGAAGTCATTCAATTAAAAAGCGGATTTTATTTTTACACAGATTGCGTTTTAGGATTCGATCCTGTGGCTAGGATCATCATTTTAGGTGGGGAGGAGGTCATCAAATGATGAAGCTAATGATGAACCTGATGAGCCCTTAATATTTTCAATTACTGTATCACCCAAAATGTAATGCAGAATGATGCAAATATGAACTTTTGTTGTTATAACCAAAACCCGTTTCCTTGATTTTCATTTTAAAAGTTTTCCGGTTGGCACAACTTCATTTTTGAAGGGAGATTTTTCAAAAAGAAAACTGTTTAAAAAAAAGGTATTTCGGGTGCGATTTTGAAGATGGAGTTTTGGTGATGCATGGGTAAACGTCCATAAGAAGAAGAGTTGGTTTTTTGAGCGAGGGGAAGGAGTCAAAATTGAAAAAAAAAATAGTAATAGAGTATATAATGAAAATCAGGGGTCCGAAGCCGATGCCGATGTCAGTCCTAAAAACTTAGGTCGGTGCTGATGCTGGTGCCAGCTCCAGATCTGCCACCGGTTTTGTAATTATGACCCGATGGCAATGCTAAATATGATTTTTTGTTTATCTATGATAAAATTTTTTAAAGAGGAGTTCAAGGGATGTTTTTCAGAATGACTTTTATATTGAAACGTTTATTAATTATTTTATGAAGTGAGTTTGCTTTGAATAAAAAAAGTTTAACACAATCGAAGTGAATTTAATTAGTTCATAAAGAATGATTTGCAATGAAATTGAAATGAAGGTTTTTTTGCAACTTTTTAATATGTATATTATGAAGGGGCAACCGGAGGAAAAATAAAATATCATAATGGTGGAAGAAATTTCCACCTTTATTATTCGTTGTTACTCGATGGCGATGCTAAATATAATTGAGAAAGGCCACGAGTTTTCACTATACTAAGCGGTCGATTGTATTAACCAGCCGGCACCGATGCTGGTTTCGGCACGGTTTCGGACCCGGATAAAAATTTAGTTGACAAAAAAAAGACCATAATTTTTCTTTAGCGTCGCTAGACTTTTAAGGGGAGAGGGCCCTCTAATTATGGATTTTGCCCCCCCCCCTCCAATTGTTTCTCATGACGCTTCATATTCAACGCAAAAAGTCACCAAAAAATAATCGTTTTAGGCATTTTTCTCGAAATTTTTCCCTCTCATCTAAATAAATGGAAGGTAACGGAACATGACGTCATCTGACGAAAAACGGTTGTGTTAATTTCTGAACGAATGGACTCGATGGACTCAACTAAAGACAAATGAGCTTGTCTAATGTCTAGCTTTGAGCTTGCCAAGGATGAAAAATATACGCATATTTTGGTCTGTTGTAAATAAATACCCATAAGCTAAGCATAGGCGATAGTACATATACATACAAGTCGTCTGCTAATTGCAAATCATAAGTTCGACCTCTCTCTTCGATACAGGCAGATGACGTCACACCACGTTTATGGATAGAATCACGTGACAAAACGTTTTCGGGACTTAATTAATTTTGTTTTTTATTAATTAATTAATTTTTTTTTTAAATTTTTTTTTTTACAATTTAATGAAACATTTTTCCATTTTAATTCCAAGGTATTGTTTTCGGTTTATTATTTTCAGAAATCTAGGAATAAAAAAAATAAAATAAAATAAAATAAAATAAAATAAAATAAAATAAATAAAAAATAAAAAAAACGACAACAGGAGGATATTTGTTTTTTTTTTGTTTTTTTTTTTTAAAGGGCATAATTTAAGGTTTTGTGGTCGTTAACGTAATTAACCATTAAATGCTTTGCTAAAATCCACTAAAAAATTCCTTTAAAAAATCATCTGCAAGGCAATGTCGCATTAAAAATATTTTTCGCAAACGTTTTTTTTCTACAACAAAGATAAACACCAAAACCCCCCCCCCAAAAAAACTATAAAAATCACAATACTGTAACTTTACCATATTAAATCCTTCCATTTAATTATATTACGTAGACATATAATCAAACCGTTTTTCCCATTTAATTAAAATAATGATGACGTTTTACATTCGTATATTTAATCAAAAGGTCAATGATCAGTCATAATCATATGATTTGCTTAAAAGATAACTTTATTTCCATCAAAGCGAAAAGAAAATAATATCCTCTCTTCTTTTTTTTTTATTCCACTGCGCATTCTGGAAATAGATGGTTATGAGCTTGAGCCCAAGTGAATACCTCGAGGGTGATTACACCAAGAAGGAGGAGTTACATAGTGATTTGGTTCGGAACATAACAGATACGGATGGTCAATGCACGAAGCATGTCGGCTCGAACCTCGTAAACCGAGTGATGTGTGTAAAAGATAAATAAACACAATTTAATTGATTTCAAATAAAAATAAAATAGTTCGTTCGCGATTTACATCCTCCCCAAACAAAACAAAAAAAAAAATCTCAAATGAAATTGCCCATCGGGATCATGATAAAAAATTTCGGTTGGAAAAGAAAAAAATGTTCCCGTTAAAAATGAAAAACAGTGATTTATAGTGAGTGAAGTTCAAAATAAAATAATTTTTTTTTTTTTTTGGTTTTTTGGTTTTTTTTTTTATGGTTCAAATGTAGAAATCATTAGAAAAAATTAATTAATAAAAAAAAATCATGGTTCTTGAAAATGGTGGATTGCCGCCCCCTTTACAATTATACGCGGCCGCTGCGGCTGCCGGCGGGTGTTTCGGACCCGCTGCTAGACCTGTGATACCTCATTTCTTTCATACTGCCGTCGCTAATTTTTCAGCGGCTGCTAGGAGCGGATTTCCCGTTGGATTAGCCGGTTTCGGAGTTCCTCCAGGTAATTTCAACAACGAAAAAAAAAAATGAATAAATAAATAAATAAATAAATAAAAAATAAAAATAAACTTCCGAAATAAAAAGAGGCAAGAATCTAGTTAAAGGATTAAGATGAAAATTTATAATGAAATAATGGTGATAAAAGAACCCCAACAAACGTCTAAAATAATTATCTTAAAAAAAAAACGAATGCATGGTACCTGTATGAATAATTAATGCGTAGGAAACATTGAATTCTTTTCTTTTTTTTTTTTCATCCGTTTGTACATTTAGGAATAATGGATTAAGGCAATTTGTTCAATCGGATTAATTTTTTTTTTTCTTCTCCATCCTGTTTTAAGTGATATTAGTACTTTTACACCGAAAGTGGTAAAAAAAAAAAAAAAAAAATGGAGAAACATTTGTAAGCTTAAGTGCCTGCACGTGCCGTCGGCCGGCTTTCATGCATCCTTCATGCAAGCAAAAAAGAGAATTGAAATGTTAAAAAAAAAAAAAAAACACATGTTTAGAAGGCTCGTTAAATAAAATTCGACTTAACTGCTACATCACCGGGGAAAAATTTTTAAAAATAGCCATTCTTTAAAAAAAAAATTTTGAGAAATAATACAATGTTATTAGTGAACCAAATAACTTGAAAATATTTTTGTTTTTAATTTTTTTGCTAGAACCAAAATTACCAAAATTTTTATTTTCATTATATATATTATAATAATTTATTATGTCATAGGGTCGGGTCGCCTAAATGTAAACACTCCCGAAATGTCAACACCCCTTATTTTTTCCTAAGTAAAAAGCGTTTTCGGCCCAAAATGTAATGAAATGTGTTCTTTGTTTCATAATCTTCCTTCAAAAGCCTGATTTCCCCCCGAAAAATGTTCACTGTTTTTCTTATAACGTATTTAAAAAAATACGAATTTTTTTCTCGGTAAAACTCGTCTTGTGGATTTTTTCGAATATTTATTTTGAACGAAAGACATATTAAAAAAATTTGAAATTCCACTCATTTACTTACATGTTAATAAAGTTTATGTTACCGACTTACATTTCAAGTAATATTAAAGATTTTAATGTTTTTTTCTTAAATTTCCGCAAAAGATCGAAAATCAAGAAGATGTCCGAAATGTCAACACGCCATTTTGTCCATTTGATTGTTATGTAAATAAAAGAATTTTTCGGGATTTTTTGTTATTTAAAAAACAAAAATGTAAAATTATTTCTGTGAGCATTGATTTGTAAAAGTGGTATGTATTACTATTAGAGGGATGATGTAGCATTCTGGAGAGATAAATTTTGAACTGATTTCTCTTCAAGGAGAGCCGTCTGGTGAGCGTTTACATATAGGTTCATTTTTATGAAAAACAGGTAAAATCAAACCGAAATGTCAACGCTATTATATCAACCCTCTAAGCAAAATTTTAAAGTAGTACCTGCATCACATATTCACTTCATGTCTTGAAGAACACATTGGGCTGTTGGATCACTTTTTAAAACGTAATTTTTTGAAAGAAAAAAATATTTGAAAATGCCATGTCCGAAATGGCGGAAATGTTTACATTTAGGCGACCTGACCCTATTATTTATACATTTTAATATATAAATAATATGATATGATTAAATATAATAGTATAATATATATTTCATTTATTATATTATTTATTATAATAATTTATTACATATATATTATTTATATATATTGCTCTGTCTCCATTGAACAATTAATTGGAGGGTAAAATTAATTTTACCACCGGAAATGCTGTATATTTTCGGACTTTTTTTTTTCTGCTACCACTTTTCTTTTCGTTTTCATTATTTTTAAAGTTCGAAAAAATTTATCAAAACAATTTTTTAAAAAAAGTGGTAGCAGAAGGAAAAAGTCCAAAATATACATCATTTCCGGTGGTACAATTAATTGTACATTCGATTAATTAACCAATGGAGACAGGAAATATTATATATATATTAATTATATTATATATATTTAGGCTAAAATTTTTCCGGCCAGTATTTTATTCACCTTTTGGTCAGTATTTAATTAATCAAATGTTCAGTATTTTTTTCGCCTTTGGTCAGTATAAAAATTAAATGAGCAGTATTTTATTATGGTTTGGCCAGTATTTAATTTGGAAATGAGCAGTGAAAAAAATGTACTCAAGCCTAGCCGACCACTACCATCTTCAGCCCTGAGCCAGTACTAGTAGCACTGCTGCCCACCACTAGTTCGCAGAACAAGAGTCATACCTTTGACTCTTGATATCTGTACTCAAGCCTAGGGAGGCTTTTGAGATGTGGGTATACCGTCGAATGCTTAAAATTTCGTGGACTGACAGGGTGAGAAATACTGACGTCTTGGCTCGTATGAAGAAGGAAGTAGAAGTTCTGTACGAGATCAAGCGTCGGAAGCTCGATTATTTCGGCCACGTAATGCGAAATGAAAAATATCGCCTCCTTCAGCTTGTGATGGAGGGTAAGATCGAGGGTAAGCGCGGTCAGGGTCGTAGGAAAACCTCATGGCTCAAAAATCTAAGAGACTGGTTTGGTGTCGATTCCTTGGGTCTTTTTCGAGCAGCGGTCGACAAAGTAAAAATAGTCCAGATGATAGCCAATCTTCGTCGCGGAGCTGGCACTTAAAAGAAGAAGAAGAAGTGAAAAAAATAAAATTCGGTCAGTATAATTAATATTCCCGGCCAGTATATCCTGTTAAAATTTCAAAAATTGGTTAGTAAATAAAACTTACCAACAACTTTAACATTCTTATATTTCAAACGGATGGCAATCCCAATCATATGTTTGCAGATAAATGATTTAAAAAATTGGGGACAATACCTTGTGGGAAAATACACTTGGGGAAAAATATTATATAATAAAAAAAAATCGCCTTTTATAATATTATAAAAGCCGAAATCTTTATTGTTTTTAACTTTTATGGACAAACCAACATCATTGAGAGAAAAAATATTCGTCGGGCACATAGGCCTATGAGCCGAATGGAAATATATCTTTCTTTTTTTTTTTTCTTTTTTTTTTACTTTATACTGACCATTGTAACCGTACATTTTTAATTACAGCTTTCATTCAAATACTGCCAAATAATTTTTTTTATTGGTCAACTGTTTACCACCCGCCAAAATACTGACCAATTAATTTTTTAACTGACAACGAAATAAATATCCTTGCAGTTTAATTAAAATACTGACCAAAAACTGAATGAAATATCGACCAGAAAAAATTCCAGCCTTATTTTTATAGCAAGCTAAACAATACTTTTGTTAACTGAAATTAAAACAAAATTTTTCGTTGTGACGACATAACCTCCCAAGTTAATTACCGAGGAGGAAGCTCTTTTCTCTCAAAACTAAAATGACAACAGAGCTGAAGCAAAAACTGTTTCCTTGGGGTGGAAAGGCAAAATAATCCAAATCAAATTTATATAGTTAGTTACTTTTTAATTTTTCTGTATCAAAATCAGAACTTATAGCCTCATCAAATCAAACCGAGCCTGGTCACATATAAGACCAAATTATCTGCCCCAAAATGAATAAAATTTTTGACACTCAAAATCCAAACGATACATTAACCCAAACCTAGAACAAAACCAGTTCCTCTTGGAGAATCTGTGTGCAAAAAACCAAAATTATAAAGCCCATGGCTTCTAATGAAAACCAGAACCGAACCAAATTATAACCATTCCTGCACAAATGTGGTTTTGCATTGCTTCCGCTTGTTCCAGCGAAAAAAAAAAATGTTGTTTCAAAAATTTCAAAAACTCGGGAAATTTTATTAATTAAATTCGAATTGATTTTCGAATTATTTGACTGCACTTATGACAGTTAGGGACTCCAACCAGCTTGTGAGTTCAAGGCTGCATATGCCAAAAAGCTTTAAGATAAAAGACTAATTACAATACGAAGGTTAAGAAAAATAACTGGTCCAAAAACCGTCTTGAGAAAATTGGCGGCTTGGGGGGGGGTTACGTCCATTTTTCCAAACACGACTCAAGTTAGAGTTGCTGCTCGGGAATTCCCGAGTTTAAAATTCCCGAGAAATCTGGAGATTTTTTTCCGAAAAAAATCTCAAACATTTTTTAAGAAAGTTTTTCAAGACTCCCGAATCTTGAGAAACAAACTTTTAGAATTTCCGAAAATCCCGATTCTAGTAAAATATCAGGAAAAAGTAATTTCTTCGTTTTTTTTTTTTTTTTTTTTTTTCACTTTAGTTTTTAATTTTCCGCCAAAAAAACAAAAATGTAATGACTTATCATTATTTTGTAAGTATTAAAATCCTATTTTAATCAGTTTTATTTGCTGATAGGTCAGTAAAAATACCGGACGGCCAGTATTAATACTAAATGGGCAGTTTTTAAGAAGGCAGCAAAATATTGTTAGCATAAAAATGCCAGTTGGCCATCAAAAAATCTATTTTGCCAGAATAATATATTATTAGGGCAGTATTTTAATGGAAAGTGCAAGTAAAAAAAAACTAGCGGCGACTTTTTTTCGGGGGGAAAAAATTAAGAGCAGTTAAACCAGGCAAAAATTATCATTTAGACTTTTTTTTTTTGTTGTTGTTGTTGTTGTTGATAATTGAAATTTCCCAAAGGGCAATACATTGACTTCGATTATAACTGAACATGTTTCTTAAAAACTATTTTCTTATGGGAATTTCCCAACCTTTAAGCTCACATCGGCACGCTTTCCCGTCACTTTAAAAATTTGAAAAAATTCAGGGTGCTTAAGTGCACCCCGATTTGGTCCGGCAATGACCAATTCGAAAATTCACTTTTTTGGGAACAGCCTAGTGTCTAAATCGGATGAAAAAAAATGCATTTTAATCAAATTTTTATGTGAAACTTTTTCATTTACTTTAAATGTTTTAACACTGTGTTAGCGAGGGTTTATTTATCATTTTTTTTGGCTGTTATTGCCGCAGTAACTAATTTTTTTTTAAAAATTAAATTAATCCATGAAAAGTGCAAGTAAAAAAAAATTACTTTTTGGGGAAAAAAAATTGCAATGAATTATTTAACAAATATGTAATTTATTAAATAATAAATATAAAATTAATTAAAAATTTATCATTTTTGTTTGGTTTAGCTGCTCTTAACGTTTTTCCCCCCGAGAAATAAATAAAACCAATCCTTTCAGCTTTATCAGAAGGGCAAAAAATATTTTTCCTTTTATTTTCCAACTCTAAACTTCTTGAGAATTCTTGGAGCTTTCCCGAAACATTTTGAGAAAATCCCGACCCTTGAGATTTAAAAATTTTCAAAAAATCAGACTTCCCGATTATTCAAATAATAATAATAAAATTACTTTTGCCCTTCCCTCTCTTTGTAAAGTCTATCAGGATTACTTTGACTGGAACAATGCTAACAAATAAACACGTAACATAAGTATGACATACGATTCATTAAAATTTAACTTTCTGAGACCTTCGTCAAACACCCCCCTCCCCCCTCAAAAAATGTTGCAAATGATATCGAAAAAACCTCCATGCTTTTAATCGATTCTTCGATTCACAAATAATCAGCTTTAAAAATCAAAACGTCATAATAGAAAATTTCCCAGTCGAAACTGTCACAAAAGTTTAATAAATTAATAAGAGATAAAATCTAAAAAAAAAAAAAAAAAAAAAAAAAAAAAAAAAAAAAAAAAAAAAAAAAAAAACTTCCGAATCCTAAATTTATTTATCGTTTTAATTAGAAAGCAATAAAACACAACAAAATTCAAGATTATATCCTCAAATTTAAAAAAAAAAACATTTCATAACATTGTTTATTAATTATTAAATTAAGCAAAACATTGCTCAATATGATTCTGTCAGAAGACAACACTTGCCACCGGACCTTGAGGGTGGGCTCCTTGAATTACACCTGTGTGTGCTTGGGGAAGAAAATTTCCATAATAAGGTACTTTTCCAAAGTGTTTCAACTATAAATCAATAATAAAATTCGTTCTACAAAATTGTCAAAAAAAAAAAAAAAAAAGATACTGCGTTTTACATCCATTTAATTAATATGAAAACGGGATATAATAAAAATTATTAACTATACCACCTCGATTGTTCTGGTTCATTTCCAAAGAGCATTTTTGTCGGCGAAATAAAAAAAAATCCATTCATATACAAACTACTCCTATTATGCTAAATCATTGATAGTTGAATTTGATACGCAAGTGTTGATATTTTGACAAGCATTTGAAAGGAGCTTAAAAAAAATATTTTAAAAAAATCCGGCTCTTATAAAAAAAATGGGAAGAAGCGTGTTCTTAATAATTCTTGATTAAGGCTTTGATCAGCTTCCTTTTCAGAAAAAAAAATAAAAAATAAATAAATGAAATAAAAAATTAATTAATTAACTAATTAATTAATTAGGGCTTGTATTTCCATGGCGAGTATTTTTAATTTATTTGGACGTAGTATTATTTTTAATAATTTTTGTCCAGTATTTATTTTGGCTCAGTGAAACCGTTTTTTGGGGAGTAAAATATTAGTCATTTTTGGTAAGAATATAATGCATTTTCGGGCAGTATTTTAATTAATTTCAAGCATTTAAAATTTTTTTAGGCAATAAACAAGCTTAAAAACTCGATTTTTAAAAACAAGTTTTGGAGAATGACTATTCTGAAAGACAAAAGTAGCAAGAATTTTGCCAAAAATTGTGGCTGTATCATATTTTGTTAAAATTTTTTAAAATTATTTTGGCCTCTTAGGGTGCAAATTCACTATGAAATGGTGGATCAACATGTTGGTACAACAAGTTGGACAAACATGTTATACCAACTTGATGGAATGTTGGACGAACTTGTTGTATCGACATGTTTGACAAGCGAACGAATCGACTGTTGCAGAATTTACTGCTACGCTAAAATTAGTGTGGAATGTTGGTCCAACAAGTTGGTACAACATATTGGTCCAACATTCCATAGTGAATTTGCACCCATGTGCAAATTCACTTTGGAATGTTGGACTCACATGTTGGTACAACAAGTTGGACCAACACGTTGTATCAACTTGTTGGACCACCATTCCACACTAATTTCGGCGTAGGAGTAAATTTTGCAATAGTCGATTCGTTCGCTTGTTAAGCAAGTTGGTACAACAAGTTCGCCCAACATTCCAACAAGTTGGTACAACATGTTTGTCCAACTTGTGATACCAATATGTTGGTCTAACATTCCATAGTGAATTTGCACCCCTAGGAGTAAATTAGTGTGGAATGTTGGTCCAACATGTTGGTCCAACTTGTTGTACCAACTTATTGTACCAACATGTTAGTTCGCAGTGAATTTGCACCCTTAATTTTTTTTTTTTTTTTAATCTTCGGAGTGCAAATTCAATATGGAATGTTGGAACAACTTGTTGTACTAACTTGTTGGACCAACATTCCACACTAATTTTGGCGTAGGAGTAAATTCTGCAATAGTCGATTCGTTCGCCTGTCAAACATGTTGGTACAACAAGTTCGTCCAACATTCCAACAAGTTGGTATAACATGTTTGGCCAACTTGTTGTACCAACATGTTAGTTGGTCTATCCCTTGACAACGCTTATACGACAAAAACAAAACTAAAGTAGAAATGAACGTTAAATAATAGAAAAATATATAAAAAATAGCGACATAAAATTAAGTGAAGTTAAAGCAAGTGCTGTAGACATTAAATATAGACATAAAAGAAAGTAAAAAATGGCGGCAAAGTGTAATTCGTGTAAAGAAGAAATCCAACATGAGGAAGTTAAATGTAAAGGATGTGCACAGCATTATCACTTCCACTGTTCAATAAGCGAAAAGATTTACCGACTTAAAAAACCAGAGGAAAAAGACGCATACCGGTGCAGAGAGTGTATTGAAAAAGACTTGCAAAACGATAAACAAAAAGGATCGCCACATAGATACTGCAAGAAATGTAATCAGCCAGTAGGTTAGGGTGTAAATTCACTATGGACAGAGGCGGACTGGCCATAAGGGCGGAAGGGGGAACGCCCGATGGGCCGGTTTCAAATGGGGCCGGTTTAAAAGCTCTTAATTTTTTTTTTTTTTTGAAACGAAAAAAAATTAAATGGATACATGCAGTGTTGATTCCCTAGTTAAGAAAATCAAGCATACAGAAAATAAAAATCAGCTCTAAAAAATAAAACTATAAATCTTTAATTCAATCAAAACTAAAAGGCCGGCAGAAGTAAAAAAAGTTCTGCACTCTTGTGAAAGGCTGCGGCCTTTCTATCCCTTGCTCTCCAAAAGCTTAACATTAAAAGTAAGGGATAAATATAGAGGCAAGTCATGTAGTTAAATTAAATAACATTCCTTCTAAAATTTTTGGAACATTTTTTTAAACTTCTTCAAGCAATAAATTGTCCAAATTGCTTATGTTTTACTAAAAAATGTAAGTAATATTTGCGTAATTAATTTGTTAAATTATTTTCGGGAAAATAATATTAAAAACCTCCAACTTCAAAAAAAAAAAAAAAAAATTGGTTAAAAACTTTTTGATGAGGGGAAGGGGGGGGCGGGGGTGTGCGAGGAGCATTATTAAGGCCGAGATTTCTTAAATGCCCGGGCCGATTTCTAGGGCCAGTCCGCCCCTGACTATGGAATCATAGTGAATTTACACCCTAAAATTATTTAAAAAAATCTTTAGTTTTTTTTTTTTTTTTTTTTAATTATTGAAAATACCCGCAAACCAAATACAACCAAACCGATTCTAAAACCAATTTGGTTTTTATATCCCCGGTTCCAAGAGGAAAAAAACCATATACCCCCATGATTGTGGTAATTTTGGTAATGGAAAAAAAAAAAACTCGTAATAAAACGTGAGTTTACTTCACCGGAACTTTTTTCATTTCCCCAAATGCAATTTGACCCTGCCGGCCGAGATCTCTTTTGTTTACATTTAAATATCGTTGACATACTATGTCAATAGATTTGTCGTAACACTCATTTGTTTCGGCCGAGTGAGCTTAGATAAAAAAGCTTTTAAATAAATAAAAATAAAAAAAATAAAAAACGGTGAAATGAAATAGTTAAAAATCAATTCCAAGTAGTTTTTTCCTTTCTTTCTTTGCTGGTTTCCATTTCGATTTATTTTTTCAGTTAAGTAAAAAGAAAAGAATTTACCCAGTGGTCATTTTTGATTATAAATAAAATAGTCGAGTGATTATTAAGCCGTAACGGATTAATGATTAGAACTTTTATTCGTGTTATCGGTTTTTTTTTTTTTTTTTTTGTCTTCTTTTTTATAAATGAGTAGTCATCGTTAAATATATTCGGTTTTATATTTTCTTTAACTACCAGCTATAAACGATTTTCAGTTTTCAATTTATGTCTAGGAGAGAGGAGGAGAAGGAGATTTTTTTTTTCGGTAATATAACATCGATTAATTCATAGTTAATCGTGAAGTATTAATAAAAAAAAAATATTAAATTAACTTCTTGACAAGGCATTATGATTGTTCCGAGCTAAGTGTTATTTGCTTCAAGGGAATTTATCATTCGCATTTAGGCGTTCGTAGAAAAAAAAAAATCTGCATCTCGGTATTCTTATTTTGTGCACGTTGAAAATATTATTAAAAAGTAACAATTATAAGATCGTAAATTGGAATGTTAATTTTTTTTTTTTCAAACCTACTTCATTTTACTGAAACGACCGCGGTTTTACTTTTCAATTTTTTTTTAGTTTGGAAATTTTTCTTGGCTTGTAGACTCGAAAAGCTAGAGGGGACATCCAATCATTTAAGGAAAAGACCGAATCACAATTACACAAAAAAAAAGAAAACTTTACTGTGGGGGGGGATTCGCAGAAGGGATTACGGGATTTTAATGAGCCATTTGCTTGCTCCACATTTCCAAAAAAAATTTGGAGGAATCGAAATGTGGATGAAGTAAAACCAAGTAAATTTTCGTTTCCTCCAAAAAATTTTCCAACGTCATTTTGGAGGAACTAACGTTTTGCCTTTTCAGGAAAACGTTAAGGAAATTTTTTTAAAAGTCTATTTTTATTACCGTAAACTGGGGCTGTGGTGGCCCGTAGCCTAGTTCATAGCCCGCTCGACTCTCAATCATGAGATGCGACGCGTCGTGCTTCTATCCTAGTTCACAGCTAGGAATTTTTCTAAGGTCAAAACTAGTGCGCTAGTCAGAAAATCAACGGTCACCACCCCTCGGAAGGCAATGGCAAACCACCGAGCGGTAATTGCCTCGTAAATCTCTCAGAAATAGCCGTTCGGAACCGGCGTTAAACTGTAGGTCCCGTATGCCTGTGAGCGCACGCACAGGTGTATGTGAGAGATCACCACGCTCGTAATCGAGTAAAGGACTAAGAAGAAACTGGGGCAAGACTAACCTGCCTAGAAAAATACTACTTCTGGCTGAATTTTTAATTTTTTAAAATTTGATTGAAGGAAGGGAAAGCCTCCAACGATTTTATTAAGATAAAAACATAAATCAACTGTGGTTACTAACTTTTTTAGGCCGGTCAATCTCACTCCAGTTTACAGTACCCAATATTACAAATCCTTTAAACTGAGAATTTTTTTTTAAAATTATAAAATTGAATACAAAAAAAAAATTGTCAACGAATATTCCTTCTTTAAAACACTTGTCACAAAATTACTTGTCTTAATTATTTATCTTCAGCTCATTAGATATTACTCTAATCTGTATTCTTATTTATTCTAAAAAGTAAATTGAATTTATATAACTTAAGTTTAAGCACAAGGCTGAAATGCTGGTGAAGAGACAAAACATGTTCTTTGGGCCTTCTCTAAATCTTATGTTGCTATCTCAGATCCATCAGTAAGTCTTATAAGTTATCCATAAATTCAAAAAAAAAAAATGGGAGCAAAGGCACAATTCTAAAACGGGAGTGGGGGGGGGGGCGGAGGTTTCTTTTTTTTTAAATCCCTCCAAATCAAAGGAGAATTTTTAAATCATAAAAGTGCTAAACAAATATCCATTTTTGCTTTTACATTTTGAATTAACTTACCTCCCGGAATCTTCCCAAGTAGTACACAGTCCCTTAATAACATCTAAAGATCTGAGCCGTCATTTCGTTTTCCAATACCATTTGCTGATTACTGTCATGCTCGAAATCGCTTACAAACAAGAGCCATCAGCAGAGCCGTAGAATGTTTTAGTAGGCGGAATTTTTCCTTTCATCGATTACACTACCTGCAATAAATAATTATAAAGTACATTAGGGTGGTTTTTATTTTGCGGAATTCGGATTTTCGGAGGTGTCACCCCCTAACTTTTTTTTTTTTAAATTTGTATGAGAAAAGTTTCCCTGAATTTTTTCAAATTTTTTAATCGACGGGAAAGTGTGCCTCATCGAGGTTTTAGTTCGGAAAAAACCCATAAGAACCAAAAAATTGATAAAGGCGACATTCAAATGAGAGCTCTTTGATTGGTCAAGCTCTCACGTGGTACATGATGTTGGTTTTATATGGGGTGAAGTGCTAGAACGTCACAAGTCTTAACAGGATATTAACGTTCTAGCATCTGAGTGCTGCTGCCACCTGAGGATTTGTAACGTTCTGGTCCCTGGAGGTCGGTTTCCTTGTGGGGTGAAATGCTAGAACGTTACAAATCCTGCTGAGACTCGTAACGTTCTAACATTCACCCCAAAAGGAAACCGACCTCCAGGTATCACGTGAGGGACACCACCAATCACGAGCTAGGTTTTTTTTGTTAAAGATGTCGCCTCCATAGAGAAATATAAGACTACGTAGAGAGGTAACTCCAATGCTAAAGTTTGGTTGGGATGACATCATGCTTAGCTTATGATGAAATGACGTCACCCGTAAGCTAAACATGATGTCATCCCAAACGAAATCGTTCATAAGAGTTGCACCCCCCTGGTCGCCTCTCTCCTTGCAGTTTCTCGAGAACGAACTTTAGAATTTGACGCAGGGATGATTGTTTTAAAACAAATTGGTTTAAAACACGGTGTTTTAAAACGTTTTAAAACATTTGAATAAAAAACACCGTTTTAAAACACTGTTTTAAACAACGTATTTTATTAAGTGAATAAAATACGTTTTAAAACGTATTTTATTCTTTCGTTTTAAAACGTTTTATTACGTTTTAAAACTTTTTATACGTTATAAACGTATTTTATTAAGTGAATAAAATACGTTTTAAAATGCATTTTTAAGAGGCCCGAGCCCGCAATTTGTCGCGCACGACTCATTTTATACAATCTATGGTATTGACCATACCATAGATTGTATGATCCGCTCATATTCATAATGGTTGCTTAATCGCATGGGATGATTGTTTTAAAACAAATTGGTTTAAAACACGGTGTTTTAAAACGTTTTAAAACATTTGAATAAAAAACACCGTTTTAAAAATTTGAATAAAAATAGAAACGAATTTAAAACATTTTGAACGTGTTTTAAAACATGTTTTAAAACGTTTTAAAACCAGGCCGAATAAAAGACGTTTTAAAACGTTTTAAAACATGGGAAAATAATATAGAACGTTTTAACCTGTTTTTTATTAAAAAATGTTTTAAACAGCAACCCTGATTCAACGCCACATCTCGTTTTAGCAAATCTTAGCAAATGGGAAGACTTTTAATTTCGTTTCACTCGGGCTTTGAGCATGACATAATAAAATTTCAATCACTCGTTTTTAATTAGTTAATAGAACCTAAAAAAAAACCACAAATGCGCAAATTGTCGATTGCTTTAAGTGCAGAAGCTTTCTTTCATAAAAGGAAAAAAAAAAAGATTCTTTTTCCAAAAAAAATTAAAGCAGTTAAGGTGTCGGTTCGCTTGGCAAAAGACGCGCGTCGGGACAGGCGCTTCAAATGTTTTTTTTGGGAGGGCTTTAGTTAACTAATTAAGGGTTAATAAAGTTAAAAACAACTAAAATCATTTTTAAAAAAGTCAAAAAAGCGTGCCCTAACGCACGTCTTTTGGGAAGCGAACCGAGACCTTAGTATCACTTATCAAAAAAAAAAATAATAATAAGAGGGGGGAAAATGGCGAATTCTTACATCATCCTCCTTGAGTTTTATTTTATTTGAAAAATGTATTATTGTTTTAAGATTCTGTGTTGGTGGCATTAAAAGGGCGATATCATTACTGATGAAACTTTTCAAGGATTGAAGCAAGTTGTTACCATGGCAACTTCAGACCGAACTTCTCCAAATTATTTTAGATATTATCAAAGCTGTTACTGCGTGCTTGGCGACTTTTCTTCTGCATCATTTCAGTTATTGACTACTTCATAGCTTCTTTTGTTTCTTCTGTAAAATGGTGGCTAGTAATAGGATGCTTAGGATGTTTAGACTTTAAACATCTCTTTTTTCAAACAGATTCAAACTGTCCCGGTAAAATGGATTGTAGATGAGGATCATATTTAGGCGAAAAAAAACTGTAATGTACTTAATAACCAAATATTGGGTCAGTGAAGTTAGGGGGACAAATCAAAGCTCAAATTTGGAAAGGTGGTGCTTCCAAAAGCTTAAATTCAGGAAAAAACAATGGTGTAACTTTTATCAATTTGAGCGCTCGTGTTTGTACCGCCCGTGAATTCAGCGGGACAATATTGATTATGCTTTTAATTTCCCGTGTTTTTAAACTCAAATTTTAGTCTTTGGCTCAAATTCTAATGCACCGAATATGTGCTTCCTAATCGAATATAAAGAATTAAAGGGTGAAAACCTGGCAGTGCATGACTCTTTAGCTGAATATTTTTAAAACGATGCTAAATTCAAGTTCGAAAAAATTTCTTTCGCCAAATAATCCAAGCGAATAATTTTTACACAAAACGAAGCAATTTTGAGACACGAGGTCGTGACGTCGAGGTGTGACGTCAAAGTTCTGAAGTTCGTTCTGAAGGGCTTGCAATGTCTCTTAACAAAAAAAAACCTAGCTCGTGATTGGTCGTGTCCCTCACGTGGTACCTGGAGGTCGGCTTTCTTATGGGGTGAAATTCTACAACGTTACAAGTCTCAACAAGATTTGTAACGTTCTAGCATTTCACCCCTTTAAAGGGAACCGACCTCCAGGTACCAGAACGTTACAAATCCTAAGGTGGCAGTGGCACTCAAGTGCTAGAACGTTACAAATCCTGTTGAGACTTGTAACGTTCTAGCATTTCACTCCAAATAAAACCAGCACCATGTACCACGTGAGGACTCGACCAATCAGACAGCTCCCATTTGAATATCGCCTCTTTCTTCTCAGGCTCTTTAGTTCTTTCGTATTCGTATTTTGCAAGCTCTTGCCTTCTCTGCGTGATCGGTTTAAATGTGAAGCAGATGTTAGCTACAGTTTGGCAACATAAGAACTTTGACGTCACATCCGTTTTCGGAAGTTTGAGCGCGCATTCAAAATTTTGTACTTTTATTTGAGTTACATTTTGTTTCTAGGCACGGTAAAAGTTTAAAACCTTTACCCGTTCGCTTTTAAGCACTTCATGAAACCTAAAAAAAAATTAAAATCCAAAATGCGCAAGTTGTCAATTACCTGAAAAAATTCTAAAATTAATTTCTTTGGCAAATCAATACCCACAGATTCGTCCATTAAAAAAAAAAAAAAAAAAAAATGCTGGCGCCAAAGAAAATCCCCAAACTTAATTTATTCCGCAAGATTTTGAAAAATTCTCAATCGCAAAACGAACTTAATAAACTATCCTATGAATATGTATATAAACATATATCCTTGTCGAAATTTTTTTTTCTTTTCATATTTCATTTACGCTGCCCACATATTTGTAAAAATAAATTTAAATATTTAATTTAAATCATTTTTCAGTAAAAAAAAAAAAAAACGCAAAAATTTTTACTTCAAGCTGCGTTTTTTTGATCGGGGACGCGAAAAAATCGTCGTCGTGCCTCCTATATTACCATTATTAATTCATGCATTTCATGTCGGTTCCTTCAGCTTTGATGTCAGCCATTTTTACTCCGTTCCAAAAAAGAAAAAAAAAAAGGAAAGGAAATTAATATTTATATTTATAGCTTGAGGGGACATTAATCGAAAAATATACTTCTAAAAGAAAATTTTTTTTTTTTTTGTTGATAATCCGATAAAAACGACCGTGTATAAATTCAAGCTTTATGGGCTGGTAGGTAACCCGCAGCAACGAGAGATAAAATAAAAAAAAATAAAATTCTTTTTCGTTTTTTAATTAAATAAAATTAATATAGTTATAAAAATTCTGGCATAAAATTAAAATGTAAAAAGATCGTTAAACAAATTGAAGGGAAGTGCTTAATGTGTCAGCTTTCGATATATTAATTATAGTCTTCGACACGTTGAGCAGTCAATGGACATAAATTTTTATATTAATCTAATAATATTTTTTTTTTTTTTTTTTTTTTTTTTTTTTTTTTTTTTTTTTTTGCAATTTATTTGTGGCAGGTTTGCGTGATGAACCTGAAAAATTAATTTCGAAATCAAGAATGATTTTTATTTCCTTTTTTTTATAATTTCAAAATGAGAATATAAATATAAATCATAGATAAAAACTTTTTTTTTTTATTTTCGATTGTCAATGGATTAGTGATTCGTATCAAAAGTAGGGAAAAATCGACGAATTAAATATTCATTGCTGGGCGATAATAAAACGATATTCTATTATGCTAATACAATAATATTTTTTTTTCTAGTGGGAAAAAAATTTCCGGCAAAATGTAGCTTCAATTTAGATTTCAATATAAAAATGGGCACTTCTGAACGGTAACACCGTGATTAGTTTTGATATCAAAAGGCAGTGCTGGCAGTCCCATCTCAAAAAAATACGGTTCGGTTCGGTTCCGATTTTGTATTTGACCTATAAACTTCGGTTCGGTTCGGTTTTCCCAGAAAAGTCGTGTAGAAACCGGTATTGGGTTTTTTTTTTTATCTCCTCCTTATAGAACCGGTTTCAGGTTCAGTCCGGCTTCTATAGTAAACTGGGTTCGAATTACAGTTCGGGTTCGGTCGGTTTCGGTTTCGGTTCTTTTTTATTTATTTTTTTATTTATTTATTTCGTAAAAAAAAGGTTTAAAGGTTCGGTTCGGTTTTTCGAAAAAAAAAGTTCTTTTTCCGTTTTTTTAATAAATCGGATTCCTATTGGTTCGGTTTCTTGGGAAAACCCGGTGAGGGTTCTGGGTCCAGTTTGGTTTTACTTAAGGTTCGATCCTGTTCGCTTCCTATGACATTTGAAGTTCGGCGTTTGGTTTTCGGTTCCCAGGTCGGGTTCGGTTCGGATTTGAGTTTATAGCGGCTTGGAACCGGGTTTGGGTTTGAGTTCTGGTCCAGTGTCACTTAAGGTTCGGGTTCGGTTCGGTCCAAGTTTATTAGGGCCTGGAACCGGGTTTGGGTTCTGGATTCAGTCCGGTCTCACTTAAGGTTCGGGTTTCGTCCGGCTTTGTTTCTGTAATATTTCAGGTTCGGTTTTTGGCTCGCAGTTCGGGTTCGGTTCGGGTTTATTACGGCATGGAACCAAGTTTGGGTTCTGGGTCCAGTCCAGTTATATTTAATGTTCGGACCGATTCGGTTCCCATAATATTTGAGGTTCGGTTTTCGGTTTGCAGTTCAGACGGATTCTGGTTTGGGTTCATTGCGGCTTGGAAACGGGTTTGGGTATGGGTTCTGGTCCAGTCCAGTCTCACTTAAGACTCGGGTTCGCTTCGGGTCCAAGTTTATTATGACTTGGAACCGGGTTTAGGTTCTGAGTTCAATCCGGCCTCACTTAAAGTTCGGGTTCGGTTCGGTTCGGTCCAAGTTTATTAGGGTCTGGAACCGGGTTTGGGTTCTGGGTCCAGTCCGGTCTCATTTAAGGTTCGGATTCCGTCTGGCTTTGTTTCTGTAATCTTTCAGGTTCGGTTTTCGGTTTGCAGTTCGGGTTCGGTCCGAGTTCATTAAGGTATCGAACCAGGTTTGGGTTCTGGGTCCAGTCCAGTCTCACATTAGGTTCGGTCCGGTTCGGTTCCTATAATATTTGAGGTTCGGTTTTCGGTTCGCGGTTCAGAAGTCGGATCGGGTTCTGGATCGGGTTCATTGCGGCTTGGAACCGGGTTCGATCTTTTCGTTGTTAATTTGTCTGTGCGGTTCGGTCCATATCCTTGAAAAACCCGGGTTCGGTCCTGTTGCGTTCGGTTCGGGTACATTCGGTATGCCAGCACTGATCAAAACTCTCGAAAAAGTGAATCACCATGTAGTGATAAAATATTGATGATTTTTTTTTCTTAAAAAAAAAAAAAATTAATTGATCTGCCTCAATCATCATTCTTCCTGCGTGTCTATCCGTTCGAAACTGTGATTATGCGCAAAAGGGCGAACCCATTTTTTTTCTAATCTATAAAGATCCAAAGTGATGTAAATTAATTAAAAGAAAAAGAAAAAGAAAAAAAAGATGGTTGCCCTTAATCCTTTTAACCAATCAGGTAAAGAATAACCAAATGAACATCAAGAGGCAGTAAAAATCAAACCGCCACTTCGGTTTTTGTTACCGCAATAAAATCCCCCTTTTTTTTTCCTTCGTAATGTGTTCCACACGACATCGCTTAACAAAGAAAACGAGCCTCTAAACTTTTAACCAAACTTTTTTCCCAAAAAAAAAAAAAAAAAAAAAAAGTTTTTAGGAAATTCTCTCTTATTATTTTTTTTATGGCACAAAAAAAAAAGGAAAACTCATCCGAATCAAAAGCCAAAAAAGTATCATTCGGATTTCCAGAAAATTTTTTAAACGCATATAAAAAAGGGAAGAGAAGGGAAGGGGGGGGGGGGAGAAAAAGGGATGGATGTAAGAAATTGTAATCGACAAAATGACAATACACTCGAGGATTTCTAGATTTATGGAATGTAGACGCCATGATGGATGTTTCCAGTGAAATGGATTTTTGACTCGGGCCCATTCATCATCCCGTATTGACAATCTTATTAAATGTTGAACCTTTTTCGAAGAATTTTCCCGGCGTATTTCTAGGAAAATAGAGAACAGGATATTTTACTGTGAAATCAGGCTTTTGTTCCTCCTCCTGTCTGGGAGATTTGGGATTAAGTTGCACTAATTGTTTTTTAATTAATTGATTACGAGGCAAATTCCGGAATAATAACAATAAAAAAAAAAAAATATCGTTTAATTCGAATTTAATGAAATTGAGCTTCACCCAGCAAAAAAAAAAAAAAAATAGGGGAAAGGAACGAAATTAAGTTATCAACATTAAACCAACTTGAAAACAATTCCCGTCTAAAAGATAGCCATCTATATAATACAAAAAAAAAAAAAAAAAAGGAACAATAATGATGATACTATGCATCAAAAGAAAAAAAAAAAAAAAACAGGAAAACAAAAGAAATACCGATGGCAGGTGCCAAATTATATCAACGGACATCCAAACACGCTTTTGGGTATGTTCCTTCTCACTTAATCATATTTTTCTACCGATCCGTTGGTAGTTTTTTTTTTTTTCTTCAAAAAAAATCTCTTACCTTCTGCGAAAAAATATAAATTAAATTTTTGGACTACAAAGGGGCTTATGCAAAAAAAATTTATGCCTCTGAGAGGTGACCTTTTCCAAAATTGAGCAGGACCTGTCTGTATGTAATTGAACCCGTGGAGTTCGAAAATGACCATTAAAATATTGTATGAATGCGGGCAACTATCGAAAAAACAGAAAAATAATTCATTTTTAAAGTAAATGAAAAAATGAAGAACTTCAAAGTCTAAAGTTTTTACTGCCCTTGTAGTAATCAATATTGGTTAGATTTTGAAAATCCCTACTGACAGTAAGCTTTAATGTAAAAAATTAATTTTTATGCCAGATATTAAAAATTATATAGTGGACTTTACACACAAAAAATGTTTGCCTAAAAATATTCAACTTTTTTGTCTAAAAATGGCGCTACATGAAAATTTGTAAAATAATTGATCAGGGTTAGCACTAGGGTGTTTTATTTTAAAAATTTTTTGAAGTGGTGGGGAGCATGTTGAAAACCTGCTTCCTTCAGGTATAAAACCACAAAAAAAAAGTTTTCAAATTTTTTTAACGGCTTAGTGGCCCCCCAAAGCCACTTTAGCTTTTTAAAAATTGGGCAATCAAGTTCTTTCAAACCCCCACTTTTTTTTATCCTCTTCAAGGGCCTACAAAATATTTTGAAAAAATGTTTCCTTCTCTTTTCAAGGTCGTAGACCACGAATTTCACATGAATTGATCGGGAAATTCTACCAGTAATTTTTTTAATTTCCAAATTTTTTCCGACCGTAAATAAACTTTGGAAATTGATTCGAAACACAAAAAATCCTTATTAATTGAATCAGGAAATGCAGAAACCCCAGAAGTCACAAGGTGAATAGTTTGTTTTGCTTTCGGAACGCCATTTATTTTTCATTATTTTTAAAAACAAAACCAACTGTTTACCTTGTGACTTACGGGGTTTCTGCATTTCCTGATTCAATTAGAGTGCTATGACTAAAAAATGTCATTGGACATAAAGCCAGCCAGGAAGGCAGGCATCATAGTTGTCCTACATGTCCTATATTTTGACAAAACGTCCTATATGTCCTATAAAAGTCCTGCTTTTTGAGTTTGTCCTATATTTTTTAAGTTGTAATTAAAAAATGCCTAAAAAATCAATTTTTTCTTAGCTAAAATTAATATTTTATTTATTTATTTATTTATTATTACTGTTCCTTTTTTACAACAGCTACAAAAATTACAAAAACAGCTTAAGAAGAAGAAGAAAAAAAAAGAAAAAGGTATAATAGTAATGATATAATAATATACAGATAACAATAGCAGTAAATCTAATTCAAAAAAAAAAAATTGCTCTCAAATAGCAATAGCAGTATGATAAATTTGTTACTTTCTGTTCGGCTGCAACATTTTATTTTCTTTGATAATTTTTCTGTACTTGACAAACTTATTTTTTTGAAATAAAAGAAAAATTATTTTTCAAATTTCTTTATTAAAAAAAAAAAAGGAAATTAAGTTTTTGATCTGAATATTTGTCCTATTTTTGTTTTAAAAACGGCTCCTGCATTTTTTCAAAAATGTCCAATTTTTTGTTAGGGAGGGACTGCCTGCAGGAAGATCCAGGGGGGAAAGGTTCTTTTAAGGAGGACTCCAAATGTGTCCTTTTAAAATGTAATATAGGGAAATTACATTAGTCAAAAAAAGTTATAAGGGGGGTTCAAATTGCCTCACAGGGTGATTGAGCCCCCCTTTTGCCCCCCCCAAAGGGAGGGGGTCTGGCTACCATCCGGGGCAGGAGCAGACCCGCAGTAAAATGTAACTTATATGCAATGCATGATCCCCGTTTTTTTTTTCCAAGAAAAAAAAAAAAAAAAAACAATGGAATTCCAGGCATTACATTTTCGCCCATAATCATTATCTGATTTCGCCTAAGAAAAAAAAATTCTCAAATATTTCAACTTAAAAGTTACTTATTACCTGCAGGTCAAGCTGTTAACCGTACTTAATTAAAATCGGTGTTAGACCATAAACTTTTTATGTAAATTAAATTCTGTCATTATTCCAATTGTTTCCCTCCGAGTCGGAAAAATCAGCATCAATTTAAAAAAAAAAAAAAATTAGTGCGATGTGCATACACGTATCTCTATTTAATGACTGTTATGTAAATTAGAATATCAATTATATATTTATCTATTTAATAACTAAAATAAACGAGGTTTCTTCATGATATTCTCGTTTCAGGATTCTTATTTTTTTTTTTTTTTCGTAAAATTTCTTTCGTAGAATTATATTTAATTAACAAGACCAATTTAAACTCCAGAAAAAAAAAATACTATTACCGCTTGTTATTTTTTCATTTCCACGCCTTTTTTTCCCACTTCTGAAAAAACGAAAAATATTTATATCTTTTATTTTTTATTTTTTTTGCGTTAGGAGGAAAATTAATCGATGTGAACCAAAACAACCTTTTATTGTTTCGCGATATACATTTTATTTATTTATTTATTTATTTATTTATTTATTTTTTTAAATACGTATGGTGAATGAACGAAAGCAGGAAACGAAACGTTATTTTTATAAATAGGATTGAAATTAGAATCATATACAATAAGGCATTAAAATTAAACGTTGGATTAAATGGACAGGATGTCAATGATTTGAACTGAGGGAATAATTAAAAAAAAAAAGTTGATGTAAGGTAACAAATGGATTTAAATCACTCTTCGAAACATAATTGATGACTTTTTTTTCCTATGTTATTAATTGATTTAGAGTACCGTGGTGAATTTTTTTTTTTCTATTTTTTGGGAGGTCACAGCATTTTCGATCTGAATTAGTTCGGAAGAATAACAACACCGAGGTTTATATAATTATCGGAGTAGTTAAAGTTGAGGTAATGGATTATTGCTATTTACATTACGGCGAAAAACTATTTTTATATGTAATAAAAATTCTTGGAGTTTTTCGTTGCTTGATTTTCAGGTTTTTCTGGGAAAATGATTTCGGTTGTTTTAAAAACGTGTTAATGTTTTTTTTTTTTTTCTCTTTTCGTTTTTCACTTTTGTTATTGACCATCATTTTTATAAGTCATAAAGGATGTTATAAATATCAGAAAAGGGGGGAATTTTCTTGTTTAAAAAAGTGTGAAATTGGTCTATTTCCCGTTACTTGAGAAATAAAATTTTATCTTCGTTTTTTAGCGTATTGCACTATTTATAGTGAGTGTTATTGTTACAGTATAGAAATCCAACTACCCGTCACCCTTCATTGAAGGAAAGAAAAAAAATATATATATAGAAAGAAAAGTTTTGAGTAGAGATTACAATGCCGAAGATTTTTTCAATCCCGGGATTTCGGGATTAGTCGCGAAAATTGTTTTCTTGCAAAACCATTCGCTAACAAGACAACTATTTTATTTTTATTTTCTATACTCACTTATTTTTAATCTTAGCATTTTTACAAAGCCGGTACGATACGTTCAACCTGCATAAGAAAATTAAAGAATTTACAGGGGAACGGCCTAGACAGCATTTCGGGGTACTACTGAATGAAAATGGGGAAATAGCCACCAGTACCTCTGAAAAACTTAAAGTTTGGGAGAGATACGTGTCCAGCTCTTCGACGATGATAGGCCCGAAGATCATGGGGTAGGGAAGGGGACACCGGTCCGGATATTCTTAGAGGGGAGGTGATTAAAGTTATAAAGAGCTGAAACCGGGCAGGGCTGTAGGACCCGACGGAGTTCGGGCCGAATTGCTTAAGGTAATGAGTGACGATGAAGATCTAGATGTCCTCACATCCCTCTTCAATAAAATATATCGGAGCGGAAGATTCCCTGATGATTGGCTAAAATCCACATTCCTTCCTCTCCCAAAGAAAACGAACGCCAGGCGTTGTGAAGAATACCGAACCATCAGTCTCATGAGCCACCTGCTAAGCTCTTTCTGAAGATAGTCCATGGAAGGGTCTTTCGAAAGTGCGAGGCACTTATGTCGGATACTCAGTTCGGTTTCGTGGAGGTTTCGGCACACGTGACGCTTTGTTTACCTTACAAGTACTTGTGCAGCGATGCCGGGATGTAAACAAAGATGTCTTTTTGTGCTTCATCGACTATGAGAAGGCGTTTGACAGGGTTCAACATCAAAAATGTTAGAAATCCTTCAGCGCATAGGGCTCGACAGTCGAGATGTGAGGCTTATTGCGAACCTATACTGGAACCAAAGCGCAAGCGTGCGGGTCGAAAATGAGTTATCGGATGAAGTCCAAATACAGCGGGGTGTTCGGCAAGGCTGTGTATTGTCTCCGTTACTTTTTAATTTATATTCGGAGATGATTCTTTCGGAAGCTTTAGATGGCCTTAATCTAGGGATCGTGATCAACGGCGAGGACATTAACAATTTACGTTATGCAGACGATACAGTCTTACCTACAGGTAGTGCAGAAGATCAGCAAACCTTGCTCGATCATGTAAATGCAGTGAGTAATAGGTACGGCTTAACCATAAATACACGGAAAACAAAGTTTATGGTTGTCAGCAGGAGAAATGTTGATGCTAGACTTTTTATCGCCGGAGAGGAAGTTGAACGGGTGCACTCGTATAAATATCTCGGAACCCTCTTGAATGATTCGTGGGATTGTAGCCAGGACGTCCGAGCTCGTATAGAGCAAGCCAGGGGACTTTCTTCAAAATGAGAGACCTGTTGTGCAATCGCAACTTGAGCCTCCAAACGAGGATCCGTATCGTCCGATGTTACGTATTTCCCGTGCTTTTATATAGACACGAGGGATGGACGTTAACTAGGACGTTGGAAAAGAAGTTGGAGGCTTTTGAGATGTGGGTATACCGTCGAATGCTTAAAATTTCGTGGACTGACAGGGTGAGAAATACTGACGTCTTGGCTCGTATGAAGAAGGAAGTAGAAGTTCTGTACGAGATCAAGCGTCGGAAGCTCGATTATTTCGGCCACGTAATGCGAAATGAAAAATATCGCCTCCTTCAGCTTGTGATGGAGGGTAAGATCGAGGGTAAGCGCGGTCAGGGTCGTAGGAAAACCTCATGGCTCAAAAATCTAAGAGACTGGTTTGGTGTCGATTCCTTGGGTCTTTTTCGAGCAGCGGTCGACAAAGTAAAAATAGTCCAGATGATAGCCAATCTTCGTCGCGGAGCTGGCACTTAAAAGAAGAAGAAGCATTTTTGTATGGTACATTTTGTTCTAACCCTTAGGGTGCAAATTCACTATAAAGTGTTGGAACAACAAGTTTGACCAACATGTTGTACCAACTTGTTGTACTAACTTGTTGGACGAACCTTCCACACTAATTTTGGCGTAGGAGTAAATTCTGCAATAGTCTATTCGTTCGCTTGTCAAACATGTTGGTACAACAAGCAGGTCCAACAAGTTGGTACAACATGTTTGTACAGCTTGTTGTACCAACATGTTGGTCCAACATTCCATAGTGAATTTACACCCTTACCTTTAAGAAATCATAGTTCATTTTTTAATTCAAAAACAATTTTTTTGGGCCAAAATGATATTTTAATAATAATTAACAAAGGAAAGGACGTAGGACAAATATTCTTATAAAAAATGCTTCCTTCACGAGATCTGACTAACGGCATGCCTTTCCATTTAATTGCGAATTTTTTCGATTTATTTCTATTTTTATTTATTTATTTTTTTGATTTGTATAAGATTATATGAGGAAAATCCGAAATAATGATTGCAATTAAAATTTGAATCCAGGGGTTTATTTCTACTTGTTAAAATTAAATTTTGGCTATTTTCAAATTTTTAAAATTTTCGGGTGCTTAGGGTGTTTCATTTTAAAAAAAAATTTTCAAATGTTAGTGGGGCATTTTGAAAATCTGCTCCTTTCAGATGTAAACCCACTAAAAAAAATTTTTTCAATTTTTTTTATACCGCCTACTGGCCCTTCAAGACCACTTTAGATTTTTAAAAATTGGGCAATCAAGGTCTTTTAAACTCCATTTTTTTATCCAGTTTAAGGGCCTACAAAATATTTTGAAAAAACATTTTCTTATGTTTTTGAGGTCGTAGAACTCGAATTTCACTATTCCGAATTTTCCTGATGAAACCCCTGTGACGTCATTAGAGTTTTTATCAAGCTTTTAACTGATTTTTCCGACTGAAATTCTACTTAATCTCGATTTTGGAGCCCTGAAAATTTTTTATTTTATTGGTGTCACTCATACTTATGCAAAAATACCCGTAGAACCCGAATTTCACCATCCCAATTTTTTCCGATCAATTCTTGAGTAGGGGTGTAAGTGTAAATTGGGTTTGTTGGAGCAAAATTGGATTTTTTTGCCAAAAAATGACAAGAACTCCTCAACAGTTCGATTTAGAAAAAGCTTTCAAATGAAAAAAAAAAATCTTTCTTTTCAAGCTCAGAAACGAAATGGATTCTTACAAAATTTCCCAACATATCTTTTGCTTACAGAGAAGGAGTGGTGCTCCGAGCTACCGAAATTATCCCGGTGCGCTTTTTCGGAAAGCAAAAAAGGCGCCTTCACCGTTACAAAATAAAAAAAAAATTTTTAAATTAGCAAAAAGTAAAAATATTTTCATAAATCGGCTTTTTTCTTAATTCAAAAATTTTTGTCATTTGAACCTCTGGTAACGAATGGAAAAAGAAAAAATCCGTTTTTTTACTATTAAAATAGCTTAAATGTTAACATTAACGTTGAATTTTTCACAAATTTTTCCTCGCTCGTAGTTAGTTGATTAAAAAACTTCATTCTTAGAAAACCCCCAAAACATATAAAAAAATTAATTTCAGCTCAAAACTCCATAAGTTTTTAGAAAAATAAGATGCCCCCTTTCGCTTTCTAGATTTTCAAGATGGTAAGAAAACCAAGTGAGTTCAATCAAAATAATTTTTTATCCTTCTAAATGCCTCTTTTTATTTTGCCTAAATCGAATGATTTTCAGACCTAAATTTCCTAACAAATGGAACCTAAAAAACCTAAAAATTACCTAAATTTCAAATTAATTTTTTGGTGGACATCCTAAACAAAATTAAAATGAAGGAAAGAGGGGGGGGGGGCTGCAAGGCAGGAAAAGCCCTCTAAAAATGTTTTAGTTCAAGTTCCCAGTCCGTGCCTGTTTGCTTACCCCAGATTTTCCGAGACCTGGATTTTTTCGAACCTTTTAACCTCGCAAACCTATCATTCGCTAACCTATCAACCCGCTAACACGTTTGGATTTCACCGCAAGGGGATATAAAAAAAAATAAGAACGAGAAGGGGAAAAACAAAAAAAAAATAAAATCAGGGAAAAATCGGTTTTTCGTTCCAAATAAAAAGGAGATAAAATACCGAAAACCCCAAATGGAATATTATCTTGTAAAGGGACGGAACCGAATGATGTATAACACTCTATCAATACCCCATTCTGTCGGCAATCGTCTCAGGGGATAATTTTCGATACCGAAACGTTTTTGTGTACGACCAAAACAGTAATCTGCGAAAAGGAACCAATGTCTGGAGTCAAAACCGATAAATTTTATAAAAAGTCACGATTTTTTTCCTCCTCCCCCTTTTTTTCTTCTCTTCTTTTTCCCATTGATTGGATTTGTTTTTATTCTTCGGGCTTTTTTTTTTTTATCTAATAAATCCTTTTCATCCCCACGCGGAAAATCCGACATCAATTTTCATGCCATTATTATTGCTCGGATTTTTTTTTTTTTTTTTTTTTTTTTATCTTTAAAGCAATAAATAAGTAATTGATTTTATTTTATTTGATTTTTTTAGGATTTCTTCATCCCCACGGGCTTAGTTCGAGTACGTCATCCCCTCCTTCCCAGCAACCGACTAACGGTGCCATAAACGGGCAACAGCAGCAGTTAATGCGTAGGAGAGTTCTTCAAGTCAACGATGATAGCGCATCTGAGGGTACGTCTCCAAAGAAAGGTAATCGCCAGCATTTCTCTTCATTTGCTGGTCGAGAAAAAAAAAAAAAAAAATCTGTCCTTTCCACTAAAACCGCATGCTTCGGGTTATATGGGTTCATCGCATTATTAAAAACATAACTGAAAAATAATTTATGGAAATAACGACAATATTGAGAAAAAATTTGGTCGGTGAATGAGTCGAGTGGGAATTGAACCCGAGTCTTCCGCTTGCCGGGCGGGTGCTCTACCACTAAGCTACCGACCGACCTCCACTCGGTGAATCTTCTCTCAATGAAGGACTTAATAATGTTTAGCCCAGTTTTGTAAAATGGCATCATGTAGGAAAAATATGGCCAAAGTTTACCAGGATTTTCCCGACTTTTTTAAAATTCCAGCGAGAAACCAAAAAATGTAAATGCTTAAAAACTAAATCATTTTAAATGTAAACATTATTATAATACTGGATCCAGAACATTTTTAAAGCAACATTATTAAAAGAGTGCGTTAGGTTTGTTGGGAATTATTAAAAGATTGTGGCAATGATTCAAAAAAGTATGAACCGGAAATATTTTAAGCAAAATATTTGATAATTTTTCAAGAAAAATCAATATTACATTTGCATAGGCATTTGGGATTTGTCCGTGAGTGGAGAAAATTTTTAAAAGGCTCCATTTTCTTGTTAAAATTTTTCGCGCGAAGAAAATGAGTAGGTTTGTCAGAAAAAAAACATTTTGTGGATCGTTTTCGATTTTAGCTCATTATTTTTATTGGTTTTAGCTCAAGCTTAAAAGTTTTCGATAAAAAATTGGCTAGATTTAAATGGAAGCTTCCTTTGAAAAATTCAAAGGGCAGAAAATTTTCTTTACCAAATTTCTCGGAGTCAAATATTTCATTTAAAGGAAATTTTCTTAAAAAAATCCGAATTTTCCACGTCCAAAATATTTTTTCTACACAAAAAATATCTCGGATGCGGAAAATGGGGATTTTTTAAAGAAAAAAAAATTGTAAAGGAAAACATTTTTGGAAGAAAAAACAAAAATTTTCCAATGGGAAGTGAGCCCTAAAGCCCTGACAGAAAAAATATTAAAATTTTTATTTTCTGACACAAAAAAATTTTTGAATTGGAAGTGAGTCTTAATGTCCAAAATGTCAAAAATATTTTTTCTGCCAAAAAACATTTTTTTTTTCGACAAAAGACAGACATTTGCAAAAGGGCGAGAAGCTGATTTAAAATATAGCGTCAGAAATAAAATATTTTACGTACCTCGGGTAGTAATAGCCTGTTTTTCTCCCGCTCGAGAAGTGAACAATTCGTTTTTCTCGGTACGTAAAGCACCTTACTGCACTAGAATAAATAGTATTTTTCAATACAAGGACTGCAAACGACAAATTTGCCCATCGAGACCGAGTTTTAAGCCCGAGCCGAAGGCGAGGGCCTTAAATAGGTCGAGACGGGCAAGTCGTTTGCATTTCTTGCATTGAAAGATATTTTTTATCACAAGGTACGGCGTAAAATAGTCTGTAAAGAAACTGCCCAGTACTGAAAAGTGGCAAGTCCACTTTTCAGTATCTTGTGATGAAAAGAGACTTTTCACGTCTCAGCACGTTGAACCACCTCGGCTTCGCCTCGGTGTCTCAAACTCGTGCTTCGACGTGAAACAAGTCTCTTACATCCTAGGGCAGTAATGTACTATTAAAATCCTGTAATAATCTTCGGTAAAATCATTATCAGGGAAAATAGAGGACAAAACATTTTAAAAAACATAATAGGGGAATGTTGGAAAATAAATATACATCGAGATATTGTAATGAAGTTCGGAAATAGTATATTGTTATACAAGGGAGGGAATAGTTTATTACTATTCTAGGGCGGAAAGTGACGTTTTTGCCAAACGAGTCCGAAACATTGCTCCGCGAGCCGCAGGCGAGCGGAGCAATCGGACGAGTTTGGCAGAAAAAGTCACGCTTCCGCCCTAGTATTGTAAGAAATTTTTCATTATATACGACGAAACGTACACATACATTCCTAAAAAAAAGTGTGGGTCATTTTTATGTTGGTATTTGGTAGCATTGATTTCATACACACTGGCAGTTGTCATGTCGTCTGTTCTATCTAATGTTTTGTTTTGTTGGTTTTATATTTATTTATTTATTTATTTATTATAAATACTGTTTCTTTATAAAACGGTTAAAACGGTTGAAAACGGTTAAAATAAAATGGTCTTTAATTCAGAAATTGAAGAATCCGTTCAGAAATCTTTCGAAATCGACCGACCGGAAACCGGAAGGAGGAGGTAAAAGCGGAAGAAGTAAGTAAAAGTACAGGAAATAGTTGGTAAAAAACTCATGATTTTTTATTTTAATATTGAGATGAAAAATGAAACTTTCTCGTTGCTAAACTAGTGGGGTAAGTTGTACTTTCGTCGTATGTATAATGAAAAAGAATTTTCACGTTGAGGTTTTTAATTAAACCTAATAGTCGCTCGAGTTTAATTTAAAACCCTACAAGAAAATTCATTTGCCTTCCTAGTATTGCAAGGTACTTTTCATAACGAATAAATATAACTTTTTAAGTGATTTTTCTCGAAAAAAAAAACCTCATTTCTTTGTTTACGAACAATAAGAACATGGCGAGTTCCATAACAGGGAATAGGCCTTCCCTCCCGGTTTACTTCGGTAAAAAGTGGCTTTTCCTATCGATGAGTTACGAAAAAAACATTATTATATTTAAACTCTTAAATTGCGGCAATTTATTTTAAAATATTTACCCAAACATATTTGGAAAAAATTAAATTTTCGCATTTTAAAATATTTAACGGCAACGGGAATTTTTCTTTTATTATTCCATTTTCCAAAATTTTCCGGGGTTACATCAATAAGGAAAATCCCTCAGGGCTTTTCAATGATTCCCCCAAAACGGTCAGTCTCGAAATTTGCAACACTGAACCCATTCCCCCGTCAAACCATTTATTTTTAAACAAAAACATAAAAATTCTATTCACCTGGCCTTGACAAAACCTGAAACTTTTATACAGATTCGAATCTGTCCTTCAAATTAGAAGCGTGACTGAAGGGGAGGGGAAAAAAAAGTGCCGATAATCTTGCCGTAAGACGTGTAACAACGATCCGGATGAAACAGAAAGAGAAATTGGTTTAAATTAGTTTTTTTTTTTTTTTTTTAAAGAACTCCGACATGGCAGACAAAAGTCTCAATTACTGTCAAATATATTAGGTAAACAATACCGTGACCTAATAATACTTGATTTCTTACTTGCACTGTCGGGTACTCGATTTCATAACTTCATTTGCGAGTAATTTACAAATTACAATGGTCAAAAACCTTGCGTATAAAAAATTGTATGATCAATCAAATAGCGAGGAAAAAAAAAATCGTCATCACGAAATCGGCAGGATATGTTTGATTATTTATCTTAAAAAAAAAAAATAAAAAAAAAAGAACCGGAGCGAATAAAAAAAAACGAATGGTTTGCGGTTATTTTTCTTTCACTCGCGCGCTTTGTATAAAAACGAAAACTAATATTGGGTATCAGATTGAAAGAAGGAAGTCGCAAATCCCACTAAATCTTGTTAACATGTGCGAAGACCTTTGATTAACCTGCCAAACTAACACTTGCACCAATTGATATCCTGCAATTTTCAATTTTGTTTCCGTTCTTATTTAACGCCTCCCTTTTTCGCCTAATTGCACGTAACTTTTTTTTTTCCTTTTTACATAATAATAAGTGCATAGCACTCCTATTGCAGCAACCTTCTCACTTTAGATGCCGTTGCGCATTTTTTTTATTTTCCCAATCGCAAAAAAAAAAAAAAAAAAAAAAAAAAATGCAAAGATACAGAAAAAAAAAAAAAATAACAAGTTTAAAGAACTTTCTTTTGTTCGAACAAGTTGTATCTATATATAGTAGGGCGGGGCAAAAATCGAAAATTTTGGATTTTGAAAACTCCTGGTGAAACTGAAAAAATTTGAAACTTTAAAAAAATTATGGGAAGAATTTTCTGATCGTAAAAAAAATTTCGGAAATTGGTTCCAAGCACAAAAGATTAGGGTGGTTTAAATTTACCTTACTTTTCCCGATTTTGTTCTTCATGCGATTTTCACATTTCTTATGGTCTAAAAACAAAAGGTAATGTTTTTTAGTTTGATCCCAAAGAATTGGTTTTACAGTTTTTAACGCTGAGCTTGTTTAAAAAACTGCCCAAAAAATTTTTAAGCACAAAATGGCGGTGAGCCACCCCTAAACGTGATCGAAAAAAATCTAAAAAATATTGCCTTTTGTTTTTAGACCATAAAAAAAGTAAAAATCGCATAAAGAATTTTTCTACGAAAATACGAAAAAAATGGATATGGTATTCGTTTTCGCCATTTACAACGTCGTACAACTCAAATTTCATGTCCAAAACACTCCTGGTATCGTCAGCTTCATGTTTTGGAAAACACCGGATAACCCCACCACTGTTGCATATTCCATACCTACTACCTAACATTATGGCTAGCAAGCCGACTGGTCGTTTTCATAAAAAGACCTGCAAAGAGTGGAAGGATCATAGGAATTTTAACAATTTAGTGTTTAGCAATTTCGGCCAAATAACGCGGTTTTCCCGGAAAATCTCAAAAACGGTAGACACTATCGTAAAATCGTAAAAGGCAACCAGTTGCAATAAAAAAAAATATAGCGTTTTGATATTTTAAATAATTAAAAAGATACTACAACTTTTCAGAATTTTTGAATAAAAAACTGGAGTTTGGCCAAACTTTAAGGCAAAAGTTAAGGCTGAGGATGTCGAGTGAAAAATCTGAGAAAAAAAAAAAAAAAAAAAAAAAAAAAATCAGGGTTAATATTAATGACAAAAGGGAGCGATTGCTCCACCAGGAGCTTTTACAATCCAAAATTTTTTATTTTTGCTCTGCCCTAATATGTATAGATGTCTCCGGTTTTAATGTCTTTTTTGCTGATTATATCGCTTTCGAGCGCTCTTTTAAAGCTGGGAATTAGGGTGGTTCGAAAATCAACTTTTTTGGAATTTCAAAACTCCTATATCGGGAAAAGTTTCTTTATAGGTAGAGTATCAACCCTGAATTTTTTCAGATTTTTTGAACGGCATCCTGAGGTGTCAAACCGGCCTTGAAATTTTCAAAAAGCTCATAAAAGGGCCGAAAATGAACTTTTTTTTTTTGCATAAAAGACCATCGATTCCTATCGGAAATTTCGCGTAGATTACGAATTTGAAGTCGTAAATTAGTTTTGGTGCACGGTTTTCGAGCCACAGACAAAATACCATAACCAGGTTTTTAGAGCTTTTAAACCCGGCCTGTAGCTAAAAAAATTATACACCAAAACTAATTTTCGGCTTCAAATTCGTAATCTACGCGAAATTTCCGATAGGAATCGATGGTCTTTTATGCAAAAAAAAAAGGTTCATTTTCGGCCCTTTTATGAGCTTTTTGAAAATTTCAAGGCCGATTTGACACCTCAGGATGCCGTTCAAAAAATCTGAAAAAATTCAGGGTTGATACTCTACCTATAAAGAAACTTTTCCCGATATAGGAGTTTTGAAATTCCAAAAAAGTTGATTTTCGAACCACCCTACTGGGAATTAAGGAAAATTACTTCTTAGAAAAACCGCAATATACAATTTTTTTTGTTCCTTTATATATTAAAAAAAAAAAAAAAAAAAAAAATTAAATATTACCTAGGAATGGCAAAAGAGATTAAACCACATTTTTTCAATCCCATAAATCAGTGTACTTTTTGCTGAGAAATTAATTAAGTCGTAACCACTAACCAAGCCAGTCCGAAAGGCGAAGGACAGAAAAATTTTTAAGGGAGAGGGGGTCAGAATAATTCATTTATAAAATGAGATTAAATAAATAGCGCCCATTTTGATTTTTTGAAAACGAAGACTAGGCTCTGATTGGAGACTGCATTTCCCTACCAATTTTGTCAATCCCGGATTTTGGAGATTACAAAATCCCTGGATCTCGGGATTTGATTAAAACATTCAATTTTAATAAAAACAATTTTCCTGAAAAAGAAAGAAAGAAAAAAAAATTCACTGATAAGCTTTTTAAATTCAATTTAATTAATCCCAAATATCCATTTTCAACGGGGAAAAAGACGGAAAAAACAACATCCAAGCTTCTGAAAAAGGAAAAAAAAAAAACCATCTGCCATTCAAAATCTAAAAGAAAACCACCTGTTAGTAAATATTGCTCGAATCAAGTCAATCGTTCAAATCTCCTATACTCCAAGGAAAACTCTCCATTTTGGAGTGAAAAAAAAAAAGAAAAAAAAATCCTCCCCCATGCATATCCCTTATACGGATCATTTGAAACACATCCATAAGTTATTTACTAAGCTAATTTCATTTTTAAAAAAAAATCAATCTTTTTAGAATAAAAAAAAAATTCAATTAAATTTTTAAAAAAAGTAATTGATTTCTTTGAATTTGAATGCAAAATGCATAAGAGCATTATCAAGCCACTTTATTACCAGGAATACTTAATTAAGAGCTGGAAAAAAAAGACACCAAACGTGTAAAACGTTGTTCACGCCATGTTTAACCTTTGTATAGTTTTATGAAATTAAATCCACATTACGCGTATACAACTCAAGGGAATCGGAAAAAAAAATAAATAAATTACTTCAGCAAGCAACCGAAAATGTGTAAACGGCGGTGAAAAAACCATCAAAAAAAAAAAAAAAAAAAAAAAAAATGAAAAAAAGATGATGCATTATCTAGTTTATACCAAAGCTAATATTCCATCATTTGAAAGACATTAAAGAACAAACAAACAAACTAACAAACAACTCAAGAAGAATAATCTGTATCATAATGTTATGATTATCGTATTCACAACGACTTCATACCGGTGAATTACACAGATGAAGGTGTCTTCAAAAAATTTATTTTATAGAAACGTGACGGTGAATTTTTATAGCTCCCGGATAGGCGAATCATCTTCAATTTAGAGAAGTAGCGAGTTTGCTTTGAATAACTGGTAACATTGTTCCGGAAGTTTTGCATCGAAAGGCAAAATTCAGTCGCTGATGATGTCATCAATGATTTCATCATTTTGATATGTCCATCGAATGTCCAATTCTAAAGTAAGAGATCCACAGGATACATTTCAGTAAAAGGAAGATATGAAGACAGAGAGGATATCCATAAAATACACAGATGATGCCAGAATATGAAAAAGGCTCAATAAATATAATTAAAAGGGATCAGGATCAGGTCATCCTATTGCGTTGGAAGTTAAAAGGCTCAAAGTGTGTTTACATGCTGTACGCATGTTGCAACATAATTAAGTTTGAAACTGTCATTGTCCTGAAAAGGCAGGAATCGGGGATCTTTGTGTTCCCCTACGAAAAAGTGATGCAAAAAGTGTATAAAAATTTTGCAAAATAAATGCAAAAAATTTATGTGAAAAATTAAATATTTTTGTATCAATTGTACAAAAATTTGAACATGCATAATTTTTGCAAATTTTATGCATTTATTTACATAATATTTTTTTTATCCCTAATGCATAATTCTATTAATTATAAAAATCTGGATATGCATAATTTTTGCATAATTTACTCGTAAAATTAATGTAAAAAATTTATTATTTCTGTATCATCATTTATGCAAAAATTTGGACATGCATAATCATTGCGAATTTTATACATATTTTTTGAAGCACCAATTTGAATATGCATAATTTTTGCAAAACTTAAAAATGCACCATTTCTTAATGCAAACGTTTTATGCATTAATTGCACATTTTTTATCCCTAATGCATAATTTTTTTAAACATAAAAATTTGGATATGCATAATTTTTGCATAAAATTTTTTTAAATCATAAAGTAGTCATTTAACTTTTTCCCATTTTATGCATGCTTATTTATGCATACTTATATATATATGCATAATTATTTATGCATACTTATATATATGCATAATTATTTATGCATACTTATATATATGCATAATTATATTGTAGGGTAAAAAATATTTTCCGGTGTAAAAAAGTTGAGTTCTTTATATATAATTTATGCATTTTTTAATACATGTTCAATATTTCGTGTAATTTACACATAATTTTTACATAATTTATGAATCTTTTTTCATAAGGGTTCATAACTCAGTTTTTAAAAACAAATGTTGAAGTCAAAGGCAATAAGAAAATGCAATAAGCCCGATAAGTTACTCATTCCCGAAAAAGTGTACACCGTAATGCAAACAATGCTAATGCAATGCTAATGCGCACGAAATTTAGAGAGATCGCACCTAATGAAATGGTGCTACATCTAATGCAAAAGTAACGCAATCTAAAATTCATTAAATGCAGTCACACTGAAGGCGCATCGATAATAAAAACTGCATTTAATGCATTGTAATGCAATGCTTATGCGCAAGCAATTCTGAGAGATCGCACCTAATAAAGTGGTGCTACTATATCTAATGCAAAAGTAATGCAATCTATAATGCAGTCACACTGTAAGCGCGTCGATAATGCAAACTGCATGTAATGCAATGCTAATGCGCACGCAATTCAGAGAAATCGCACCTAATGAAATGATGATACATCTAATGCAAAAGTAATGCAAAAGTACTGCAAACTAAAATGCAGTCGCATTTGGGGCATCGATGCAAATTGCATGTAATGTAATGCAATGTAATGCAAAGTCAAATGTACACCCCTCGAATAAACCGAAGTACTGAATTATTGTCTGCACCGAGGAGTGGGACAACAAAAATGTGGCTTCCCATTGTAAGCTGCCGCCGAAGCAGTTCATATCTCATAACATTGAAAAGGAGTTCAAATCCTGGATGCACTCTTTCAGTGTTTTAAAGTCAGCCAGCGCTAAGTCATCTGATCAGTTTTTATTTCCAAGTTGGCCTTCTCACTAAAAAAAAGAAAAAAAAAAATTTAGCATTTAAATTCCAATTTTTCAAAAATTTCAACACACAACTGAATGCATGTCCTTTAAACGGATAACTGTGGACAAATTCATGGATTCTAACGAAATTACGAAAGTACTTTCAATTAATTCAATCATCATGATCACATTTTTACTCATAGCTCTCATGCTCTCACGACAAACGAGAAAGGAAACCCAAAAGCGTTTCGTGTCTTCCGAAATCGTCCCATAAGAAAAAAAAAAAAAAAAAAAAAAGAGCGCCAAGGAATCATTTTGATTTTCGTCCACTTCTCAGAATTTTGACGGTTGGCGAGACAAATTATTACCGTTCAAACCGAATGCCTACGCTTATTATTTTTTAATTTGTCCCATTCCCCCCTATAATTAAGTTGTTAAAAAAAAAAAAAAAAAAAAAGTTAACTTCAGGGTAAAAATATCATGCTTCGCTTATGATCTTCCCCAAGTTTTAATTTTCAAACATGGCGCCGTTTCGCATGTTTTCGTTACATATTGATTTCATTTGATAAGACAAGAAAAAAAAACCAAAGACAAATTAGACACACTTTAATAATTACGAAATAAAAAAAAAAGCGGCGTTTGTTTCTGTTTTAAATAAGAACAAAAAGAGCGTTCCGTGCATACTTTTTGCATGACCCTTAGCACCGTCGTGATCTCTGAAAGAACGAAACATCATTACCAATTTGCAACGGTGATTATTTATTTTATTTAATTTATCCCAGACTAACTCGGTGGACTATGTAAATATACAACTTTGTTCTACGGCGTCTAATTCATCTTTAATATCACACCAAACAAATCCTTTCTAATGGTTATCATCTCATTCGGCAAATCGAATTTCAAAAGAATTTTCTAATTTTTTTTTTTTTTCGACTCTTTTTTTTTTAGATAACGACTTGGACGACGGTCCTGGGAGTTCCAAACGAAGAAGATCTCGAACTAATTTCAACAGTTGGCAACTTGAAGAATTAGAAAGAGCTTTCCTAGCAAGTCATTATCCTGATGTCTTCATGAGGGAGGCTTTAGCAATGAGACTGGACTTAAAAGAATCTAGGGTTGCTGTAAGTACTTTCCTTTTTCTTAATTCCAAAAAAAAAAAAAAAAAAAAAAAAAGAATGAGCCCGTACGAATTATACATTTCGTGCGTCAGAGGTAAACTAACGTATCTCCATCGTAAATATGATTGGAGTTAGTCTGTTTCGTCGTATCACGTGACCTCAAGTTTATGGAAACATGACTGAGTAAACGTGCAGCCGCATGATCACGTGATTTTCATAAACACTAGAAACATACTATCTCCAATCATAATTACGATGGAGATACGTTAGCTCACCTCCGACGCACGGAATTATAAAAATCATGTGTAAAATGTACATGCATAAAAAATGCATAAATTATGTATGAAGAACTTAAATTTTTTGACTGGAAAATTATTTTTTTATCCTGCAGTATAATTATGCATAAACGGGAAAAAGTTGAATAAAAATAATATTTGCAAATTTTCCTCTTTATGACTTAAAAAAATCATATGCAGAAATTAGGCGAAAAATGATGCATGTCCAAAGTATAAAGGATACAAAAATAATACATTTTTTTAAAATATAAAGGTTTCCACCTTATAACCATATGGTATCTGCCCAAATCACCGATTTTGACGAAATTTTAGGGGTATGTTGGGGCACCCTTAAGAAAACTCATGGACCATCAACCGAATTTTTTTCCAAGCCCCTTACAAGGGTTTTTAATGAAATTTGAAATTGATTTTTCACTTTTTACTATTTTCTACCGACCGGAGCGACCTCAGGAAGGCACAAAGCAGGCCCGTTCCTAATCTATTTTTCCTAAAAATATTGATTCGTAAATTTTTTTCCTAACCATTCTTTTTCTAATTTTCAATTTTCCTAACATTTTTGATTCATAAAATAAAATTTCCTATATATAAAATGAATATATTTCCTAATTTTTTAAATCCTTTGAGGGATTTTAGCAAATTTTATTTTAGGAAAATTGAAAATAAAATAAAAATAAAAAATAGTTAGGAAAATAATTTTAGGAACCAAAATTTTTAGAAAAAATGGATTAGGAAAGAATTCCGCATAGAATAATAGAAATTTGCGAACCGGATCATAGACATATATACTAGACCGGGCATCCTGTACAAAAGAGCTTCCCTAACATGTCTTTTGTTTCTTTTAAATCTAGGGGAAAACAGAACGGTAAAATGGCGTACAGTAGGTAAACAATAGGAAAATTGATTTGCAAATTAATTTCACATTTTAAATTCTTTTATATATAAAACGTTGTCTTTTACTATTTTTAAGGTAAAAGAAGTAATTGTTTGCAATTTTTTACACATTACGGTATATCAATAAATTTTTTATTTACCACTGTAGCCATATTGTCGTTCTGTTTTCCCCCAGATTTAAAAAAAAAACAAATGACATCCTAGGGAGACTGCTCCCATTAGGATGCCTGGTCTAGTATATATGTCTATGAACCGGATAAAAATCCATTTGTTTTTGTTTTTCTTTTGTTTATTTTTAAATTTAAACTTCATCCGGTACCAAAATTCCTATCATTCTGAACGGGGTTCTTTTTCTTTTTCTTCTTTTTAAAGGAAAAATGGATTAGGAACTTATTTTTCTAGGAAAAATGGATTAGGAAAAATGGTATAGAGAATCAACAGAGCAATCTAGGGACATGGGTGCTGTTTTTCGAAAGTGATTTGCCGAGTTACGGGAGAACCGTTAAACAAAAGAAAAAAAAATTTCTTCGTAATGCGATTGCCGGATCTAAATTTGGACAGCACAGGAAGAACGTACATAAAAAAATTCGCCTTATACGTATTAAAATTTTTTTTTTTTTTTCAAAGGGAAAAATTGGGCTAAAATGGGGCCAAAATCTTAAAATCGATTTTTGGCTGTCATTTATTGCCCGGATCAAAATTTCGCCTTTATAAGCTATAAGTACCCCCAAAATTATCCCAGATACGATTTTTGCCGCCTTTTGTTTCTTCCCCAAGAAAAAGTTGAGTTATAAGTCCGGCCAATACGTTATAAAAACTTATAACAACATTATAAGTTTTGTTATCTTGTTATAAGTTTTTATAACGTATTGGCCGTTAGGGTGGTTCGAAAATCAACTTTTTTGGAATTTCAAAACTCCTATATCGGGAAAAGTTTTTTTATAGGTAGAGTATCAACCCTGAATTTTTTCAGATTTTTTGAACGGCATCCTGAGGTGTCAAATCGGCCTTGAAATTTTCAAAAAGCTCATAAAAGGGCCGAAAATGAACTTTTTTTTTTTGCATAAAAGACCATCGATTCCTATCGGAAATTTCGCGTAGATTACGAATTTGAAGCCGAAAATTAGTTTTGGTGTATAATTTTTTAGCTACAGGCCGGGTTTAAAAGCTCTAAAAACCTGGTTATGGTATTTTGTCTGTGGCTCGAAAACCGTGCACCAAAACTAATTTACGACTTCAAATTCGTAATCTACGCGAAATTTCCGATAGGAATCGATGGTCTTTTATGCAAAAAAAAAAAGTTCATTTTCGGCCCTTTTATGAGCTTTTTGAAAATTTCAAGGCCGATTTGACACCTCAGGATGCCGTTCAAAAAATCTGAAAAAATTCAGGGTTGATACTCTACCTATAAAGAAACTTTTCCCGATATAGGAGTTTTGAAATTCCAAAAAAGTTGATTTTCGAACCACCCTATTGGCCGTACGTATAACTCACTTTTTATAGTGTTGGCTGAGAAAACTGCCATAACATGGTCCGAAATCTTTAAATTAGACCATAGCCTTTATATCATAGTACGTTTAATTAACAATAATAACCTAACTTCGATTTAGCTTTTCAACTGACTTTCTTTGTTAATTTTTCCTAGCACACGATAAACATCGTGGCTTTTTCGAAATATATACATCCAATCCCGCCAATAATCTTAAAATAATAACAACTATCAATAAAAATACTTACACCAATAGGTTTTGGTAAAAATTTAAACGGGGGCGCCTCCAAAAAATTGCATACCACAAGCTCCTTTGTTGCAGACCTGAAGTTACTCTTAGCTGCATATTTCAGGTTCACATTTCCATCGTGATATTGCCTCTGAAACAAAAAATAAAACAAAAATTAAAAGAATTCCTTGAAACCTCCGCAAAATTTCCTTACAGAGTTTTACGAATAAGAAAAAGGAAAAATCTCCATGGTTTAAGGGCAAGGCATTATTTCGTTTACATCACTGGCCGGTTAGCCGGGCGATGGAGACATTTTAACAATAAAAATATGATGTAAAAAAAAATTTGTTTTAATTCTGTATTTTATGCCAATACCTTTTGTTATCTTCAGAGATACAGATTCATGATTTTAAATGCAAGAACAAGACTTAATTGTTCTTATATTTCATATTTTTCAACCGTTTTCGCAATAAAAACAATGTTTCTTTTCGAGAGACTAGTCCAGCGCTCTAGCGGTGAAATCGGAAACTATTTCAACAACAAAAAATAAACAATGACGTTTGATTTTTTTATTGCGAAAACATTTAAAAAAATTATCGAATTTAGGAACCATAAAGCCTTTTTCATAAATTTTAAATATTGAATCTTTGCCTCTGAAACATAACAAAATTTTTTGGCATCGTTTCGGTGCGATCTGATATCATTTTCATTCGTAAAAAAACCGAATTTCCTAAACAAAATAATTTTTTTTTAAATCGATATAATTTTCCACCGCCAGGTGGTGTAAACGAACTAATACCTTTAAACTAACCAAAACAGCAGAAAAACTTTTTCATTCAATTTTTTTTTATTACGGCGTAGGTGTATCACGGAAATATTTTTCCTCGAAAGAAAAACCTTTTCTTCCCACTCGCATTTCAGCTTAAAGGAATTTTCCTGTAAAATTTCCCTTCAGGATTTTTATTTAAAAAAAAATAAAAAATCGGTGTCAGATCCCCCCAAAAAAAACTCTTTGAACCGCTGCAGCTTACACTAAGTTTTATTACGACCAAGAAAAGTAGACGTTAAAATAAAGAAAAGTATATTCGTGTACGTTAAGATAAAGACGTTATAGAAAATTAAAAAGAAAAACTGAAAGGGAAGAGGGTTCCGGGGGGACGAGGGGGGGGGGGCATAAGACCCGAAATCACGGAAGTAAGCGTGTTCGAAAACAAGGAGAACTGATTATTTCAAATTTAATTATCTTTCTGGTTTCGTGTTGACTTGAATTAGGTGGGCCGATTTGACTTTAGGCCATTTAGAAACACTCGCCTCGTTAGGATCATCACAAAAGAGTCCACTTTGGGCTACGTTGATAATAACGAGATCATTTTCAAAGCATTCTTCATTCTTTTTTTTTCTTCGAGATTAATTTCCATCAAGTGGGATTATTTTCACTGCGATAATGCCCCCGTAAAATTGTAAAAGAATTAACTAAAAAAAAAAAAAAAAAAATCCGGCGAGTAAATGGTCGAGGAGAAGGGGAAGAAGAAGAAGGTGGGGGATACGTCAAAAAAATTGTATTAAAACCAATGTTGTTTTGATTTACTAACTCAGGGGTTGTTTTTCCTCGTATCTTCAAGGGGTTTATTTTTCTTTTTCCCTTCCGAAAAAAAGTGTGAGGGGAAGTCAAGTTAGCCGATTCCCAATTGCCTCATTACTAGGTTGCGGTTTGTGTTATGCCATCTGTCGCAGTTTATTTTTCCCTCGTTTAATAACCTTTTGAGACTTGATCTTACGGTATGATGTCCCTCGTATCAAAAAAGGCGGAAAATGAATTTATAGTGAAAAATTACATTTTTTTTTTTGTTCTCCTCACTTTCCTGAGTTCTTAATGATCTTTTTAATTTGGTATTAAGTTGTGAAAAAAAAATTAAACGGTAAAATTAGGCATACTTGACAGGTCATTCGTGATTCCAGCATCTTTACCAGTGCCTAAAAAATCAAAATGAAAAAAAATAATAATAACAATTTCTTTTCTTTTTTTTTTTTTTTTTTTTCCAAGGCTATAACAATTTAATAGAAAACACGAAAGGTACATGGAAGTCAGGGGGTTTGATGGTTCTTTTCCAGTTTAACACTCAAATTAACTGAAAAAGGGATGAATTTTCGTGTTGTTCTGCCATGTTTTATGACTCAATCAAAACCACCCTTTCTTCCCTTCCCCCTTTTTTTTACCCCTCCCCTCAGGTTGAAATTTAATCACGGTTTATAAATTGAAACTGAACCTTACAATTATTTTCTACTTTAAAAACTTTCTTCCTCCGTCGTTTTTTTTTTTTTTCTTTTTCCTTTCCTTCATGAAGTACGATTTTAATTGCATTTTTAGTGAAGAAATGGCTATGACTGATTAAATTATCACGTGCCGATCAAAAAGCATTAGATACTAAACGCGGAATTAAATCGTTTTATGAATTTTTTTTTTTTTTTACTAATGTTTCGAATAATGAGCTCGAAAAGAGCTTTCAAACTTTTCGCATGAAAAAAAAGATCGATATTTAATTAGACTGGGTTGTTCCATGCACGGATTTTTAATGTTTGATCGGGGTCCGGAGGGAGAAGAGGTGGTGGTCTTTTTTTTTTTTTTTATTCACCCCTTTCACACCCTCAAGTGGAATAAATTATCATTAAATTACAGCAGTTTAACTTTCACATATTCATGGTGTTTATGCCATGCCATCGTAGAATAACATTTATTACTGAAAATTTTTATTGCTATAAATAAACTCCTCCCCCCTCCTGTTCACTTTTTATTTTCGGAACATTTTTTCTAGTTTTTTTTTTTCGGTTATTTAGATTTTTAAAAAAAAGTTTTGAAAATCATTTTAGGGTACTTCTCGATATCTTCAAGCTAACATTTTCAAGCGAAAAATATTTCGATTTATTTAAAAAAACAATAAAACCGGTTTTCGGGTGTTTTTAAAGACACATCCGATCATTATGATGGGCCGGTATAAGATTTTAAAAATGCCTGGAGTGCCAAAAGTTGATTTTTGTCTTCAGAATTGAAAAGCGTCTGCAGTAAAATTTTTTTCTTTTCGTTTTTTTTTGTCTAAATGGCCGGGTCAGGGGTCCGAAGCCGGTGCCAGCCGAGGCCGGCCAAAAATTCAGGTCGGTACCGAAGCTGGTACCAGTGCTAGATAACTTATTTTAAACTTGGGGCCAGAACCGGGTACTTCGGGTATTACGGCGCCAATGCCGATGCTGGCGTCGGCTCCAGCCAATTTTTACCGGTTTCGGACCGCTGGGTCGAGCCTCAAAGTTTTTTGAAAAGTCTGTAAAAAGGCCAAAAAATTACAATTTTTTTTTTTTTTTTTTTTGTTAAAAAAATGATCATTTTCTATCGGAAATTTTGCGTAGATCACAAATCTGAAGTCAGTTTTTAAATATCTAGTCCGGTTCTCGAGTCAGAGACTTAAATAAATAAAAAAAATTTAAAAATTTAATACGTTCTATGATACTAAATGAATCTAAATATATAGATATAGAACAGATATAATCTATATCTGATACTATCTAATACGTCTAATACGCATTAGGACTGAAGTAAAACTTCACTTTGGGTCAATTATTTAAATTAAAATAAAGTTTTTTAATAAGATTTTCATGAAAAAACTATAAACTCTAAAATTATACACTAATTTTTACATGAGTTTTTTTATCAAATGACGAGATCCGAAGGCTCACTGGGCAACCTTTAATCACTAGTGTGATTAAGTCCCGAAAGCTCAAGTGGGCGGGACATGTCGCTCGCGCACCTCCGTCAAGATATATCCGGCAGGTCCTGGAGGGCAGACCGACGAGTCCCAGACCTCAAGGAAGACCACGGATCAGGTGGGAAGATAACGTGGCGGCAGATGCGAGAAGGTTGGGAGCGCCCGACTGGCGAGTTGCCTGCCAAAGGAGGCCCGATTGGAAGAAGGTTTATAGCGCGGCGATAGGGCTCCAGGTCCTGTAAAAGCCAGATGTGTGCGCGTACATTTTCGTCACTTTGGCGACCGATTGTGCAAATTCCCTTATCACTTTCGCGACCTATGCACTCTGGCGACCAATACCCTGGTCGCCAGAGTGATCACGCGCTGATCACGACCCGAGCACGTGCAAAGGGCGTGACCTTGGCCGGGTAAAATTTTGGACTTATACGGTTCTGGAACTCCGGTCGCCACAGCGTATGGCAATGTGCGTATTCATGTGTGTGTGTGTTTTTTATCAAATTTTCTTTAAATGAAATTTAAATTTTGTAGACTGAAATTTTTAACTTTTTCCTTTACACTAGTTTCGATTAATTTTATACTCAATGAAAGTATTACAAATATTGTCAACTTTATTTTCGAATATTTTTCTACTAATCTTAAAAAAAGACGAAATATGAGTTTTAGCAAGACATTTTAATGTAAATTTTAGTATCAAAATTCCATTTTGATTTTAAAATTTTTGAAAGATGAATTCCATTTACCTTTGAAATTGAAATGAAATCTTCATGCTTTTTATTAAATTTAAAAATTTATTTAAATTAACGTTAAAATGCTTTTAATTTTATCGCTCTTCTTTAAATGAAATCGAAATTTTCATGAAATTTCCTTTTGAAAACTAATTTTTATGTGAGTTTTTTTATGAAATTTTCTTCAAATAAAATTTAAATTTTCTAAATTTTTTATTTAAACTGATATTAAATTGTCTTTCATCATTTTATTGTTTTTTAAATTTTTCATAAGACTTACCATGTTTTGTACTTTACCGTTTGGTTTAGCTAAGCTTATATTTAGGCTTCCAGCTGAAAAACTAGAGCAGATTTTAGAAAACTGACTGCATATTTGTGATCTACGCAAAATTTTCGATAGAAAGCGAAAATTTTTTAAAGAAAAAAAAAATTACCAGTTCTTGGCTTTTTATGGGATTTTCAAAAATTTCGAAGCCATCAAGACGGCAAAAGACGTGTAAAAAAAAAAAAAAACTTTTTTTGCTTTAGAACAATTTTAATTTAAAAGAAAAATCCGAACCTGTAACATCCCAGGTATTTTGAAATTCCAAAATTTTCAAATTTTCCGCCCACCATAATGACCATTGCCATTAATAAAGTGGCCCTTATTTTACGAACTTTGGATTTTTGCAGAGCTCACCCCCTAATTTTTACAAAATCTTTTTCGAAATTAATTTTTTTCAAATTTAAACAAAATTTTGTAAATCAGCAAAAGGAGGGGATTGCTCCTTTAAGGTCATGTGTATTACAAAAGTCGGAAACTTAGACTTATTGTGCTTTAATTTAAATATAAGCTTAACCGAATCAAAATTTAAAAAAAAATACTTTTTTAGGAATAAAATTTTACACTTTTTCTTGCAAGAATTTTCTTAAAAAAACCTTTCCTAGGCTATTCTCAATTTTTTTAAAAATAATTTTTCCCACAGTTTTTTTTCCTAAAATTAGAAATTAAAATTTTAGAAAAAAAAAAAAAAAAAAATTATAGAAGAATCAAGAGTAGAAAAAGTCTTTTTTAAGAAAATTCCTTTTAAAAAAATGGTCCGGAAACGGGGGGACTGCACAGTAAAAAATATTATGTAAATATGTTCTAAGAGGTCCACATAAATTTTTTATGTTGTTTCTCCCATAAGGCAAACATAAAACATAAAACAAAAACAACATAAAAATTATGTGGACCTGCTTATGTCGATTTATGTTGATTTTGACATAAAATTTTTTACTGCGTGGGTCTGAGGAAACTCTTACTATTGCTTTAAAGGGGGAGGAAAGGTGGTTGAAAAATTCTTACGTAATCGCAAAATAATCGATTCTGAAAGAGAGTTTGGCACTGAAATCTTAATCATAAAAGGAGGAGGGGGTATGTAATACCTGAACGGTCCCCTTACCTCAAACAATTTTATCATCTTCCATTATTTATTTTTTAAAAAAAAGAGTGACTTCAACAATTTTATAACGACGTTTTCGTCAAGTACCATAAATTTTAAGGGCAAAACCTAAAGTTTGATTTACTAATAAACGTTATTTAACAGGAAGAAATAATTCTCCGAGAAAATAAATGACTAATCATGACGAACTCTCATTTGGAAAAATAAAAAAAAAAACTTTCTCTTATTAGTCAAACCGAGCGATTTATGACAATCGAAAAATTTTATGTCATTACAAACCGCCGACACGGTTGATTTTTCGAGAGAAAAAAAAAAAAAATCATATTATCTCATTAACATATAAATAAGCGGGAATGGAGTCGAGTGCATTAACGGTTATTGTAACAAGTGGAAATCGGAAATCGTTTTTCGATATCAAATGACACGGCTGTAAAAATCTCGTCAAACCATTTGTCCCCGCATTGAATTGTAAACGGCCGGAGAGAGATCAAAATCGAACCCCTAAAATAATTAAAATTTCACGTTAGGAAATTAAATGCGGTGGAAATAATAACAATTTCAACACTATCAGACTCGTATCTGGTTAAGATGGATGACTGGAGCTCCGGAGCGAAGGGTGGAAGCGGAACAAAAGGACCGCTACAAAATAAATGTTGAAGCAGATTCCTCTGGAGATTAAGCCATCTGTCCACGGCATCGTATCACACTTTCCCTTTTATATTTAATAGGTGTCCTTATAGACGTTGGCGCTTTGCATTTGATCCGAGTTGAATTTCCTCGAAACGGTAACTCGCTTGTGGGAGACGTCTCTATTTTTTTTAAAAAATGGAATTAACTGTAAATTGGGTTGGGGTTGGGTTGTCAGTGCTCTATGTCAAGAAGTTAACATTACCAAGATATCAAGGCAATAAAGCGAAAAAAAGGACCAGTTTACTCCATTTATTCTTGGTAATCTTACTAGAAGGATAAACATGGAGCCCAATAGCTCCTGGATAATCAAATACGTAAAGAAAACCAGAAGGGTCACATTTTCGGGTTTTCTCTCACTGCCAACTGCCAAGACTGCGTTGGTCCTCCTAGCTGTCCAGGGTATTCGGAGCAGCCTTCTCCAAACCCACATTTTAAAAGCATCTATTCGTTTCCTATCACTGGCGCGAATCACCCAGGTCTCAGACCCGAAAGCACTTCATTACTTTTCAAAAGCTACAATTATTCTTTCCATTCTTTTCAGGTATGGTTCCAAAACCGCCGAGCGAAATGGAGGAAAAAGGAACATACGAAAAAAGGCCCTGGTCGACCCGCGCATAACGCTCATCCTCAAACCTGCAGCGGAGAGCCCATACCCCTGGAAGAACTTAAAAGAAAAGAAAGGGAAAGGAGAGAAAAGAAACTGTTAAGATCGTTAGAAAGGCAGCAAAGGAAATTAGCGGCCAAAGGGATCGTCGTGGACGTGCAAACGCTTCGACAAGAATGGGAGCAACAGCAATTGAATAAGAAAAACAATACCAGGGGGAACGCGTCGTCCGAAGACAACACCAACCTATTGCTCCAACATAGCACCGAGTCCAATTCGAGTATCTGCAGCATATCAAGCGTAGGGAACACGTCCACTCGGGACGTGGAAATCGACGTCGTCGGGGACGAGGACGACGACGAAAATTCATCTCATAAATCCGATTACTTAAACGTGGACAACGAAAGCGAATCGGAGCCCATATCCTTCGTGACGGGGGACGTGGACGACAAAGGAAACGAACACCGAAGACTCACCGAGGAGGAAAGGATCAAACTCGGATTTAATTTAAGACTTAGCGAGGACAGCTCGAAAACCGACGAGGAATTCGACGAGGACATCCAAAATAATATTAAAAAAGAGGGAGATAGACTGAAAAATTCGGACGGTAAAAGGAGTCCGGACGATAGTTCGAGTGATAAAAAATTATTAAAATTAAACAAAAACGATATAAGGATCGGTGATTATAGGCAACCCTGTGCAAATTCTATGAATCTGACTTTTTCCTTTTTTAATAATAGATCGATCCTTACGAGCAAACCGAGGAGGTTAAATCCGTTTAGTATAGAGTCACTATTGAGTCGGGCGGAAACGATGAGCGCGGAAAACAAGGACGTTTCCAAGAAAGGGGACATGACACCGACGAGCAACGCATCGACGTGACAAATTGCCATAACGAATAAAACTTTGTAAAATTGTTAATAGTCCGCCTAGGTAGCCGAGATCAAATAAAATATATATATTTGGGTGAAGTGCAAAAATTCGTGTGTTTGCCGAAATTGAGTTGTTCGTTAAAATCATCAAATTGGCCGAAGAAACTCCCAAACTCCCGATAGCGATGCCCGAAAATGTAAAGGTAAATAATAAATATTAGTCCGGGGAATTGAGTTCCAACGAAATGCGTTTTACATAAGAATCCTTACAGAAAGACCCTTTAGGAACCAGTTATCTGTCAGACTTCTGCAATAAAATCAACAACAAAACTAACACAATAAACACAATAATCTCTTAATTATATTTGCATTGTATATTAATTTTTCGCTTAATGAACTCTCTGGACAGCCTAGATCCGCTTCTCTTTCCTAGCCTTTTCATGCTCTTTTGAGGGAAATGAGTAAAAAATTAATCCAGGGGAATTACCATACGTTTTGTGGCGCCCCACGATTCACGGAAAAAAAAGTACTGTAATTTTTACATTTTTATATGTAACTATGGAACTACTAATAACTATGTGTAATTTTTACATTTATTATATGTAAAAATTACACTTATTATATGTAAAAATTACACATAGTTATATGTAGTTCCATAGTTACATATAAAAATGTAAAAATTACAGTACTTTTTTTTCCGTGTTGAGCGAATTGTTTCCTTTCTTATTTTTACATCCATACCGTCTATTTATTCGTTTACTTTAAAAAAATCACCAAAAATTACATAAACCTCATTGAATATTATGGAAACAAACAAAGATTAATAACGCGTAAACTTTTAAAAATCACCGCTAGAGGCGCTAGAGGCGCTAGTAGCGACACTTGCACATAGCCTTAAAAGTTTCTAGGTACTTTTAAATTTAATTTTTCAATTATTTTATTGCAGAGTTTTCTAAAAAAAATCCTCTCAAGAAGTTGCCTGCCATCACATCGTTCCAAAAACTTTGATCTATGATCTCATGGCCGAACCATACGTTGCAAATGAAGCAGACTTTAGGACAAACATACAATTTTGATACTGGATTCCACGGGATAAGGAACATGAAAAAATTGTATGCTGTCTTCACCTGACTAGTTTCGAATTTAATAGAAAATGAAAATGTATTTTAGTCAGTTTTTTCTAATATTCAATTCGTTTTTTCTGTTAGTTGTATTCAGCTTCTGATGAAGAATTTGTATTAAATTCGAAACTAGTCAGGTGAAGACAGCATACAATTTTTTCATGTTCCTTATCCCGTGGAATCCAGTATCAAAATTGGTTTTTGGAACAAGAAGCTCTTCTAAACATACAATTGTTCTTAAATCAAGAACCATATGCCGAAATTATGAAGAGAATCGGCCTTGGAAACATACTAGTGTTGGTTAAAACACTGATATGTATGAAAATTGAAAATTTAGAGTATGGGCCTAAACCAAATCAGAGGACATATGATCCTCACAGGAAATTTTTCAGGAAATTTTTAAGATACAAACCTAAAAACATGAGCTTTAGAAAATTTAAAGATCTAAGTACCCGTAAAACACATGATGTTTCAGAGACGTTTCATAAGGGTTTCAAAGGTTCCAAGGTTTCCAGTTTCGGTGAAACGTTTCTGGTATGTTTCAGAATAGTTTAATTCAACATAAGATTAATACGGTTTATACGTTTCTAAAACATGTTTTTGAAACGTTTCAGAGAGGTTCCAAAGATTTGAGGTTCAGTGAAACTATTCTGAAACATACCAGAAACGTTTCACCGAAACTGGAAACCTTGGAACGTTTGAAACCCTTATGAAACGTCTCTGAAACATCATGTGTTTTACGGGTAAGAGCTTGCATTTATATCAAATAATCAATATTACTTTAATGAAAATACCAAATCGAAGAAGATACTGGAAAATGCAAAGCTCAGAAAAAGGAAATGTTTTGAACGAGTTCTGTCTTGCAATAAAGTCGAAATGTTTCGTAGCAAAGCAAAAATTCTTCGCGACAACGGACATCATTTGTTTCTTGGCAAGATATTTTTAATTGTTTCTGCATGATTTTTAAGAAAATGTTTTGTCACAAGGCATCTCTGCTTTTGCATTAACCTTTTTTTTATGAGTGAACATCAGATAAGCCGAATTCAATTATCCATACGAGAGACTGCACCTCTCCCCGACATTGGAAGTCAACGTCTTCCACGGTCGGGAGTAAAACTTCACTCAGAAAATACTGTTTTAGGGCCATAAAAAAAAAAAAAAAATATTGCGACCAAGCATTTTTTTTTTTTTTTTTTTTTTTTTTTTTTTAACTGGGCCTATACAGTGGAAATGTTTTGTGACAAGACTCGCGAGTGTTTGTGGCCAACCTGTAATTATGCTTTGCGACAACGGCACATCGCTTGTTTTGCGATCAAGACGAATGCATTTTACTGTTTCTTTTTTTTTTTTCTTTTTCTCAGCTTATTTTCTCCACGGTGGTCAATTAGACATTTATTAATCCACAAAAATGTGGTAAAAATGAGACTTCACAGCTTCAATAGAAATCAATTAAATATCGAAAATCCGTTAAAAACCGAAATCCTATCTGCTTGTCCTACCAAGATAAGGGGTTGCGCCTATGCTTAACTTGTGGTTAGAGCGGTGATACGCATAGGCTGCACTTACCGGCAATCTATCCATAAGTTAAGCATAGACGCAATCCTTTATCTCGCTAGGACGAACAGATAGCATTTCGGTTTTACCGAAAAATTTATAAAGGAAATAATAAAATTTATAAATTTTTAAAGAAAAAATATATAAAAATATACTGTAACTGGGGGTTACTTTACACACTTTTTCACGTTTTTTTCCAAAAAAAAGTGTAAAATGTAGAACAAAATTCATATCTGTTTATACCAACATTAAGAGGCGTCCCTCAGCTTTAATTTGGTACCGTTATAATATCTATACTTGTTTTAGCACGAATCAAAACTCGATTTTACAAAAGGTGTCGTTCTAACAAAAACGGGGTCACTTTTTACAATCATGTTTATAACTCAATATCTTTAACAATTGAAGAAGATGTGACAATTTATTAACTTAATATTATAAATATTTATATAAAAATATTGCAACATTCCGGAAGCTCTGAGGATAGAGATCTCTTTGAGACAGTTATGCAAACATGCGAAGAAGAAAAAAGGGTTTCGTGTGAATTAGCAGAGTGGAAATTAACGTAACCGGGCATACTCTCAGTAAGCCGACAACGAGCTTCGTCAACTTGCGGAAATTTTCCGAGGGTCGCAAGCTTTAAACTTTTGTTCAATTAATGAAATTGAATGGCATTTTAATCCCGCCGCCGCACCACACATGCGTGGAGCCTGGGAAAGGCTGATAAGGACAGTAAAAACCGCTCTAAACGCTACGTTGAAAAGTAGATATCCGAAAGAGGAAGTATTGGAGACAATATTAGTTGAGATTGAAAATCTGGTAAACAGGCGACCGTTAACCCACATATCACTGGATTCTGCGGATGAAAATCCTTTTACTCCAAACGATCTACTATGTCCAGGAATGAAGAAGGTTTACGCTCCAGGAGAATTTACTGATCGAGATTTAATCGGTCCAGAAAATAATTGGCATAATTATGAAAACCAAAATCCAAAATCCTCGTCCTAACGAGATATAGGATTGCGCCTATGCATAACTTATGGATAGAGTGGTAGTAAGTGAAGCTTAGGCGTATCACCACTTTAATCATAACTTAAGCATAAGCTTAACCCTTTATCTCGTCAGGACGATTTTGGTTTTAACGGATTTTCGATATTTAATTGATTCCTAATGAAGCTACAGCTTCATGAAGTCGACTTCATATGAAGTCGGATTTTTACCCCATTTTTGTGGATAAATAATTGTCTAGTTGACCACCGTGTCTCAGAATTTAAAAGTTCATTTATTTTATTAGTTTTGTGTTCATGTAACTCTGTGCCTGAACGGTAATTTATACCACGCTTGACCAGAATTTTTTATAATTAAGAACACACTAAAGTATCGGATGAAAATACCGAATGATAATCAGCATACTAAAAGTCAAGCAATGGATGAGGTCCGAATAACCAAGCCACAATACAGTCGTTACAATAACGGGCGATATAATGCCAGATTAATTTCAATCCCAGCTAACAAAAAAAGAAACAAGGTAAACGCACCAGTGATTGACCAACCCATAAGCTAAACATGTATACGTATACGGGCACGGACGATATGTTTAGCTTATGAATTGGCCAATTACTGGTGCGCTTAACTTATTTCTTGCATCCGACACAACAGCGTGACGCTACTCTGATCGGTTACCAATAAGGAACATTATTCACTACGCGAAGCTGTATGTGCTAAAGAATTATTGGTTAAAATCGGCACATCTGATTGGTTCAAATCCAATCATCCAATCAAAACACTCGATTTGGACCAATAGCACTTAAGGACATACAGCGCCGCATAGTGAGTAATTTTTATAGACAGAGTCAAAATGTCATGACGTTGAGGGGTCACGTGAACCAATCAAGACTCACCGAGTGAGGTTCCGATTAGCCTGTTTCGCCTATCTTTAACTTATGGATCTTTTTTTTCTGGAAATTTTTGCGCTCTCAATATTCGAAAAATCTCGTTTTTTGATTCAAATTCGATGAGATATCTCCTCCTAGGTAGTCCATACGTTAGATCAACAGGAACCATTAAAATAAAAATGCTAGAGCGATTTTTCCTCACTGAGAAAAAAAATTTTTTCGTTTGCGTCTCACACGTCCCTAAAGCCCCAACGGCATGATGATCCTAATTTGCAGTGGTAGACCTAAAAATTTTTAAGTCTTAGACGTCAGATTTAAAATCAAAACTCAAAATTTTTACGCTTATTACTGCAAATTAACATTATCATGTCATTGGGGTTATGGGGACGTAAAAATAAGGTTTTCTCTGAAGTTTTTTTTCTCAATCTTGTTTCATCGTAAGAGGATAAACAAAGCTCGCAAGTTAACAATGGGAGAAAAATTCTAGGGTAAAGGTGTGACATAATTATTATTCTTTGAATAAAAAATTTTTTATGACCAGACAAAGGAAGTCTCTTCATTGGTTTCAACCTAAAGGTGTGACGTCAAGCTTTTTCGGCCAATCCCAAAAAAGACGTATCCACGTCAAAAACATATTCACAACTCAAAGTTCAGCAAACACACAATCGTAAAATTATAAAAAATTGTATACAATTTAGGTAAAATAAAAAAAAAAAACCAATTAGCGTTCCGTTATCATCTCGATTCTTTAAAAAAAAATACTATTTGTTTTTATCTTTAAAAAAAATTAATTTTGTTTTCTCGAAAAATTTTCTTTATTTATATAGTAAAATTCGTGTCCTATAATTAAAAAAAAAATTTCAAAATAGCTGAAAAATAAATTTCAATTTAAAAATTTTATAATTTAAAATATTTACGAAATCGTTTTTACCAGTTCCTGCCTCTGTATAATTTTTTTTTTGTTTGTTTTGTTTAAAGTAAGACGTGCCAAGTGTGACTGCTATCAATTTTCGGGGCAAGAACAGTGGTATGGAAAAAAAATAAATGGCCAAAACTCATTCCCAAGTCTGTGTGAAACTTAAAAAGAAGGTGAAGGTGTTAAAAGCTTCGATATTTGGGCAATTAAAAACATGCTGCCCGTGCCCCAAAATTCAAAATGGCGGGTATAATATGGAGGCCAAAATTTTTAATTATAAATGAAATTTCATGAATATTTATTTTTAGGTATTTTTGTGGCTGCTGATTTCATATTTGGAATAATGATTTTACAATTCAAGATGGCGGACTTAGCATGGCGACAAATGTAAAAAAAAATTAAAGTTGTTAACTTTTCATACTAAGGGGTTTTCGAGGTCGCTGATCTCGAATCCACTAATAGCTTCGTAAAATGTTTTTAAGGGACTCAATAAATCGAAAAAAAAAATTAATTTACTCGTTGTATGTTCGAAATTCCGAATTCAGAAAAACCGTTTATGGATTCAAGATCAGCGAGTTTGAAAACCCCTCAGTCTGAATTTTCATAAAAATTATACAACTGTAAATTTTTTTACATTTGTCGCCATACTAAGTCCGCCATCTTGAATTTTAAAGTAATTATTCCAGACATGAAATCGGCAGCCAGAAAAGTAACTAAAAATAAATATTCATGAAATTTCATTTATAATTAAAAATTTTGGCTTCCATATTATGCCCGCCTTTCTGAATTTTGGGGCACGGGCAGCAGGTTTTTAATTGCACAAAATATTGAAGCTTTTGACACCTTCATCTTCTTTCTAACTTTCACACAGACTTCGCCATTTATCTTTTTTTCTAAAGCTTGAAAATTAAAAGACATGTTCGCGCTTGCATCAAAAGTCACACTCGCTCCAGTCTACCTTAATTCAAAAATGTTTTTTTTTTTTTTCCTTCTGTTTAGAAATTGAATAGCCAAGAAAAGAGGAATTAACCGTTGATTGATTTCATATGAAAAAAATTAATAAAAATTATAAAAATTAAAAAGTTGATAGATATAATAAATAAATCGAAATCTTTATTAGAAATGTAAATTTTTCTTTCTAAATTGTTTTATCACCTTTTTCCTAATGAAAAAAAAATGAAAGGTAAGTCTATTAATTTAATAAAAAAATATTAAAGACATCTCATTAAAAATAATAACTGACATAATAACGTCAAATCAAATAACAAAAAAAAAAAAAAAAAAAATTACCAGGATTGTCCTGAAAAAAAGTCTCATCCCAAACATTATTTTCCGCCATTTTCTTTTTATTTCTCTTTAATGCTAATATAAATATTTTTTCAAGCTTGTAATAGGAATATGATTGCTGTTATTTATAATTTCCACGGAAGCCATAAGTAAACTTTGCGTACAAACATAAAAAAAAATTGTAAGTAAGTAAGTAATAATAATAATATTATTATTGTTATTAATAATGTAATAATCAACTTGCACATCGTGCATTCGTGTAATGATAGGGTCAAATTTTTAATTAGTCGTTTAAAATTATTACATACCAGTTCCTCAGCTCATAAACTCCGAGTTGAACTTGATTATAACAATCTCCCTTTTTTTTTTATGACAAAAGAATCGTCTCTCAATTTTATTTTTATATCAACATTTTAAGAACAAGGTATTTAACATTTAATGAAAATAACACGTCACAGGTGTTATTGGCCATGTGGGAATAACAAAAGAAACCGATATATATGACAAAAGGAGACCGCTTATCTATAGGTAGCTAAGTCGACCCATAGGATTTAAAAATTACCTCCTGCAGGGCCGTACGGGGAAGAAAAAAAAAGTCAAGTCAGTCAAATATTTCTTACAAGTTTATTAGGTTTCTTTTTTTTTTTTTTTTTTTTTTTAATTTTTCGTCTTGACGAAAAAAAAGGTTTGTCATAAAAAAAAAAATTTTTTTAAAAAAGATGGAGAAGCAGATACGGTACTTTATGTTATTTATGGGATCCAATTACTAAAATGTAATGATTTTAATTCGACTGTAATTAAGTTATTATATCAAAACTGGTATACCAATTTATCGATTAGGGTCTTCAATAAATAATCTGAATTCATCTGGTAAAAAGCGAGATGAAAAGAGCATCTGGGCATATGGATGGGAATTCATGATATTTAAGCGTAAAATGGCTCGAGATTTCACCCAATTAAACTTTTCGAAAGGGAATTTTAAATATTTTCACTGAGGGTCAGCGAAGTTAGCGGCGCAATTAAAAGCTCAAATTCAACGACTGTCACCGATATTTTAAACTTTTTTCGAGCTTTCGAAAAAACAGGAACCCGCGGAAATGGAGCTCATTATTCAAAATAAATACAACCATAATCAATATTGTACGGCTGTATTCACTTGCGGTACAACACAACTCTCAAATTAAGAAATATATACTAGGGTGTTCCTTATTTTGGCAATTTTCGAATTTTAAATCGCTTACCAAAAATGGTTCTTCTTGGTGTACTGAAAAATCCGATTTTTTTTTTTTTTGACATTTTTTACTAGACGGGAAAGCGCGGCGACTTGAGTTTAAGATTTCAGAAATTGCCATAAGAGAACAAAAATCGACAGCTTTTTTTTTTGCGAAAAAAATGTGGCTTCTTATGCCGGGCATCGGCATCAGAATTTTTTAAATATCCGAAATCGGCATAGGATTTTTTTAAATATCCGAAATCGGCATAGGATTTTTTTAAATATCCGAAATCGGCATAGGACTTTTTTAAATGTCTGAAATCGGCATAGGGCTTTTCTAAATATCCGAAATCGGCATAGGAATTTTTTAAATATTCGAAATCGGCATAGGACTTTTTTAAATGTCCGAAATCGGCATAGGATTTTTTTAAATATCCGAAATCGGCATGGGATTTTTTTAAATATACGAAATCGGCATCGGCATCGGCGACGGCATTGGCATCGGAACCGGATTCCTGATTATTTTAAAAATCGTCTAGAATGGCTCTATAATTTTTTTTTCCACTAAAATCGGAATCAGAGGGCGGCATCGGATATGACTGATGCTTGGTGGCGTCGGCATCGGCATCGGCATTGGGTCTCGGTGTCGGTGCCGGAATCGGAATCGGAATCGGGAGTTTAATAAATGATATGGAATCGGCATCGGCATCGCCATCGGCATCGGCATCCGCGTCGACCAGAGATTTCAGCACCGGCATCGGATTTGGACCCCTGGTTTTTTATAATAATTAATTATATTTATTTTAGAGCTAGGGACCAAAATAAGAGTTAAACTGAGGACTTGCTGTGTTTTGTCACTTTACCCCTTTTTTGCCATATTTTGCTTTTAGCTCAATCTAAAAAAGGACCAGATATAAAAAAACGGACTTCAGATTCACGATCTACGGAAAATTTACTTTCATAAGTACAAACAAAGCGGTTTTAAACGACAGGATTCGATTTTGCATTTAAATGATTTTTTTTCCTTAAATATCAGTAAAAATAATAAAACTTAGGAAATCCAGCAATCCCGCAAAAAATTTAGCGGGATTGCAAAACCAAAGCCTCTACCTGATGCAAAAATTGCGAAGTCATAAAGAGCCTCTTGGCATCAGATTTAATCCAATTTCAGCTTCATTAGAATCAAAATAATTTTCAAATTCCTGTCAAAAACGAAAAAAAAAAAAAAAATCAAATTTACAAGTCGGTCAAAAAGTCAAGTCAAAAAGTCGGTCAAAAGTCAAAAATCAAGATTTAAGAGGTTAAATCTATTGAAGAGAAGAAAAAAAAACCTGAATAAATAAATTTCCCGGTGCTTGATTTGAATTTACATAGTTTATGGCATAAAACTATCGCGCAACGTAATTAAAATAATTTTGAAACTGAAAAATGCGTTATTAATACCGGTCGGTAATTGAATACAGGAGAGTGTATATTTATGGAAGATGTATCGTATAAGGTTAAATTGAGACATTCTCAAATCAATTCGCTTGAATATAATGATAGTTATTACAACGGGCGAAGATTAATTTTTTTCTCTTGTTCCTTAAAAAAAAAAAAAAAAAAAAAAAAAAAACAGGTCGTGAACTAATATTGATTTCGAAAAAAAAAACGGAGTTTTCTAAAATCCCTTGTAGCCTTCCATTAATTTTCTCTTTTAAATTCATATGAGAAAAAAATAAAGACAACAGGCGACAAAGTTGAGTGAATTATTGAAAGATTAGCGGCGGTTAGTCATAAACACGAAATACACGGTACTAACACACTGTTTATAAACATGTCAAACACGACTGACTTCAACCATATTACTGTTACAGTCACAGGTTAATAATTATTGTCGTCATCGCCGTTTGTTATAAAAATTTATAATGAGTATGACTTTTTTTTTTTTTTTAAATACTGGCGCAAAAACGAATGCATTTTTAAAATTATTGCACAGGATGCTGTGGTTTTCCTTTTGAAAAATATTTTAAGTAAAAAATTCTGACGTTTCCACTTATGCTTACTTTATTTAATTTTTATTTTATTAAGTAATTTTTTTTTTTTTTTTTTTTTTTTCGAAAACAATATTTATGGCAAAAATAATCGGAAAATATAATTTAAATGCAAATTATAATCTAAAGTGATTTAAAACGGATTAACATACGGATACTTCTTCATTTTGGCTTCCAGTGCTATAATTCTGGGCTTGTTCAGACGGTGTCAGGATTTTAATTTTTTTTTTTTTTTTTAAATACTTTTACCACTAAGAGGGACACACCAGGCAGGTTCTTTCATTAAATAAGATGATCTATCTCTCAAACCAGATTAAAATTTTAATTTTAATAAATGAGAACGATCAAATGCAGTCTTTTCTACATTTGTTCATAAACTCGATAATGCTGAGGTTTCCCGACTTAGAGGACGATTTCTTGCTCCTACACTCAGAAAAAAAAAATGGCTAATGCGAAAGCAAAAATGTCTTGTGACAAAAAATTTTCTTAAAAATTCAAACGAAAACAATAAAAAATATCTTGTCAAGAAACAACCTGTCCGTTGTCTCGAAGCATTTTTGCTTTGCCGCAAAACACTTCGGTTTTGTTGCAAGACAGAACATGCTCAAAAAATTTTCTTTTTTTCAGTGTAAGGCAAGAGAGCAATGCTCTTGACAAATTAAGGAGATAGCTTATCCAGTAGGGTGTCTCTTATTTTGCGAATTTTCGATTTGATGTCAGGTCGGGTTGAATCTCGTTCTATATGGGCCCTAATAAACCCTGAATTTTTTCAGATTTTTTACTGAACGGGAAGTCGTGCCGACTTGAACTTTAAGTTCCGAAAATTCCCATAAGAGAGAAAAAAAGTCGACAATTTTTTTTTTTTCTCAGAAAGACGTCGTTTCCTATCGGGAATTTTGCGTAGATCAAGAATCAGAAGTCCGTTATTTTATACCTGATTTGGCTTTTGAGTTAGAGGTCAAAATATGAGCAAAACTTAGGACTTAGTGCGTTATGTCACTTAACTAGGTTTTTTTTGCCACATTTTCTCCTTTAACTCAAAGTCGACTTTATAGACTTTGGGAACTTTTTTTCTCTTATGGCAACGTTCGGAATTTAAAGCTCAAGTCGTGCCGACTTGCCTTCCCGTTCAGTAAAAAATCAGAAAAAATTCAGGGTTTATTAGGGCCCCAAAGAGAACGAGATTCCTCCCGGCCCGACATCAAATTCGAAAATTCGCAAAACAAGGGACTTTCTTCGTCAAGCTCTAATTGTTCCCTTGAAGCTCAAATTTGGGGACATGGTGTTTCTGAAAGCTCACAATAATGGATTTTGTTTCAAAATTTGAACTCGAAAATGTACCGCCGTGAAGCTGGCGGTACTCCGATTTTTCCTAGTGACTTTCTTCGTCATAATCTAATTGTTGCCTTGAAGCTCAAATTTGGAGGCATGGTTTTTCTAAAAGCTCAAAAAAAGCTCAAAATAATGGACTTTGTCCCAAAATTTGAGCTCGAAAATGTACAGCCGTGAAGATGGCTGTACTCTGATTTTTCATAGGGACACCCTATTATCCAGGCTTAAATTCAATCGGAGAAGCATCCATCAGAGGAAGAAACAGAAAACGCTAATAGGTAGAAGGACTTGTGGGATATGAGTTTCACTCATTTCCCACTTTTACCTTTCAAAACACAACCGACCTTGTAGACCTGCAAACTAGTATCAAATATGCCCTCGATTCGGATCGGCATAGGATGTTTTGATATTTTATCAAAACATCCTATTTCGATCTCCTATATAATAGCGAGGACATATTCGAGTCTTTGCCAGTATTTTCGGTCATGCTGGTCCGGTAGGGTCGAAGCCTTTTCCGATTGTTTTCAAAACCCCCGACTTTTCTTTATTCCCGCTCGGCTATCCTACAGACTTTTGAAAAGGTCACTTGTCCATCTGTTTTGAAAACGGAAGTATTTCGTTTTGTTTTATAACAACACTTCTGTTTTCATTTTTTTGAAACAAAACAAAATGCCTCCATTTTGAAAAGAGATGGACAAGTGACCTTTTCAAAATTGCTGATTTATGTGGAGTAACCTTATAATTGATAAATTTCTAGCTTCCGCATGTTATATTCTAACAGAAGAAACTGAAATCGATCGCAACTGGCATAGGAATCGCGTAAGGAAAGCCAGTACTTTTTACAGATACACCCAGAAAAAGGAATATGCCTCGTTCGCAATACAAGCGATGTTGCTTAGCGACAAAACAAGTATGCTTTGCCGCAAAGCAACATGGCTCGACTTGTCGACATTATGCATTGCGGCAAAGCAATTACGAGTTTTTGCACAAAACATTTATTCTGCTTAGACCTAAGTTATGCAAAAATGCTTTGTAGCAAAGCATTTTTGCTTAGACCCAAAGCAGCATTTTTCTGGGTGTAGTGAAATGCGAAAATAGCGATTGCTGCAGTCCAAACAGAAGTAGTTCAAAAAAAGCTTAAAAGACGGGTTTTTGCCACCGCCAATAAGAATCTATCAAAGCGAAGCTGGCTTTGTAAGAGTTGCCTCTTCAGAAATTTCTAACATTAAATTTTTGGACCTTCTGGAACGTCTTACTACCTAGAACCAGAACATTCTAGAACTACTAGAACCAGAACAATTCGATTTTTCATTGCTTCCATATGATTATTACTGCCTCTCGGTTAAAAATTGCCTTGCAGATCAAGTATGCAAAAAATACGTATGTAATGGGGACTGCAGCAAGCGGTAGTTCCAAACTCGGCCGCTCTCAGATTCCATAAGCACGAGGAGGGAGCCACCTGTCATTAAAATATCTTTGTCCCGTAAACCCAATGTATTATTATTAAATAATAATAAACTCATATTTTTGTGATTTCGATATTTTTTTTTAAATTTATCCGAAAGCAAATTTAAAAAAAACATTCCTGCTAAAAGCTGAAACGAGGAAGCTGTTGTCGCATTAGCGATATTCTCCCATAAGCACCAATGGATTATGGATACTTCTTCGAGCGCTGGTGTCGTGCGGCAGAGTTAGTCCCTTACAGTCCTCATTTATGAACGGCCCCTATAAGGGGGGAGTATATAGATTAGGAAGCAGTTGAGTACAAATAAATAAACAAACAGACTTTAAATCGAAAGAAAGCAAACTTTCATTTTAAATAGTTACTTGTATTTCGTTAGCGTAGTTATATTTCTCGGTATATAAAATCTGTAGAGTTGGTTAATCGAATTTTTTTATCGGACCTGACCCCTTACCCAACATAATCCATTTAGACAAAGCAAACTTACTGAAAAACCTTCATCACCAACTGATGTCTTCAGTAACATATTCCGAAAATACATTTTTGTGCTAAATCAAGGGACCCTGAAGCAGACGATTTCAGTGCAGCCCTCCCCGACTCACGAGTTCCCAAGTTGCTGAAATAACGTTTTCTCAGAAGTGTCCATCAAAGAAAAACAAAAGCTCAATTATTATTACATCCGAAATCCTTCAATCTTTTTTTAAATAACATATTTCAAATTTTATCACGTTTAAGGTTTTAGGATAATTAATTTTTTATAATAACGATAATAATAAAAAAAGAAAAAAAAATTAGTCTAAACGAACTGTCATCGCCCTTTTAATAACCAATATAAATACTTCATTTAAAAAAAAGATTCCTCCTAACAATTATCTTATACAACTGAATAACAAGGAGGTTAAGTGACTCAGCAAAATGTCATACCCTGTACCAGTTTAATAGATTTTGTGAGGGTTTCTTTCAAAAATAAAGTTAATAATCCGATTTTCCGCGATTAAAAAAAAAAAAACAAGTTACAACACGATCTCATTTGAAATGGAAATCGATTGCCGCGGTAGCTGCGAACCGGCGCAAGATCAACTTCACAAGATCGGGGAAAACACCGTAAAAAAGAGCAAAAAAAAAGCTACCCTTCTTCATCATTTTTCAGAAAGAAATGGAAAAAGAAAAAAAAGTCGACAACATAAAACTAAACTATCGGTCAACAGTGTAGTTAACGAGGGTTTAACGTTCGTTTGGGCGTGAATTGAACAGTTAATTCAAATTGGATTTTCATTACCATGCAACACGCTAACTTTTCAATAACTTCATTTTCTTCTTACATACTAATTGCTGTTGCGTTATGTAATTGCTTTCGAGTCCAAATAATCCGGAGGACTTTTTTTTGTTCAAAGCAAGTGCTGCAAAAGTTTGAAAGCAATTATACCTGCGTCATTTTGATAAGGAGAAACCGATAAGGCTCTTAAAATGATCAATAATTGTTTTTATATACCCTATAATTAAAATATACTTTATTAACTACAAAAAAAATGAAGGGGGAAAAGTAGATGCAGGTTTTGCGTGAGATTACAAGAGGAAAAAAAAAATGAATTTATTTCTCAAAACCGAAACCGATAAAGATGAGTTTTTTTATTTCTTTCGCACCCGAAATATTTTTCGATTAATTACTCCACAAACAGATTTAAAAAAAAAAAAAAAAAGTCCCTCGTATCCTAATATTTTTTTTTATTCCCTGTTTCAAGACTACAAGTTAACTGGTCAACAGTTAATTGTTCCTTGATTACGTTATTTAACTGACAACCAACACGGTTTTTATAAAAACTGAGAATTAAAATATATTACACGCCCATGGAGATTTAAAGAACGAAGCGTAATAAGTATAATTAAAAGCTATGCACAGTCGGCCGTCGTCGTTTTAAAAAACCGACATAAAACCGCACTCTTTTACACTTTATCCAAACCAACTTTTAAAAAAAAATCATTTTCATTTCAAGATTTTTTTTCCTTTATCTTCATCCGCGTTAAATTTTCCCTCGGAGCCAAATAAAATCATTGGAATTTTTAAAAAAATTTTCATAACAAAAAAAAAAATCCCGCAACATGTAAAAACAAGAAAAACGGTTTCCTTTCGGTTTTTCAAACCCAAACTACCTTGGAAATAATATTTAACAGCTTGCATGGCATAAAGACATCAAGCGGCATAATTGACAGCCCCAAGTTGCGCCTATATTTAAATTAAAATACAAAGGAAGTTACCGTCAGCGATTATTCGGAAAACAGAGGTGTCGGAACTTTTTAAACTTCCCTCCTGTTCGTATGCTAAACATTGTATTTACAAAGTCAAATTTAATCCTCCCCTTTTCAAACAACTAGCCCTTAATTTACATGCTTTCTCTGACTCATACGGGCGTTATAAGACTTCTTGATTATTTTTTAATTTATCTTTTGTTCCGGAGTTCCTTTTTTTTCGAAAAAATAAGTTAACATCGTGTAAAGCAATCTCAGGGAAAAAAAAGGATTTACGATTCGAATATGTTTCCGAAGGGAATTTTCCGCAGACGAAGGGGTTACGGTTAAAACAAGTTTAAAAAAAAAAAAGATTATTAATTTATGGATTATGTTGAGTGAAAACATAATAATACCCACATGTTGAAAAATGTCATATTTTTTTTTCCTTCGTCGGGGTTGTTTCAGTTACTGCGGAGGGAGTAATAAAAGGGCAGTTCATATCAAGTTTCCCAAAATAATATGTCGGCAAAAAGCTGGTCAATAAAGAGAGCCCCGTGGCACCTTGCACGCAGGATGGAAAGATATGAATTGGAAGATTGTAAGAGTCTCAAGAACAAAATAAAGGGGCTGGAGTTTTTGAGTTCCCCTAGCTATGCACCCGAACCAGACCAGTTCAAAACATTCCAGCAGTCAGGCCAAGAGTTCGGGGAAAGTAATCAATTTCTATATTCGAATTCTTTCGTAAGATCAAAAAAATATATGTAGTATAAGAAAACATTTTTAAACAAGAAGCTAAGCCATTTGTCACCAGCGACAATGACACTGATTTTGAGGTCGCATCGAGGATTCAGAGTGGCTTTTTGCGCTAGGCCATCTCGTTCTTAGTAGAGTTCTATCTAAACGAGCAAAAATCCTCATTTATAATGCCATAACCCCTCCTGTGCGGTGACCCGTAGTCTAGTTCAACGACTACCAATCTACTATCAATCTTCTACTCTCAATCATGAGATGCGACGCGTCGTGCTTCCATCCTAGTTCACAGCTAGAAATTTTTCTCAGGTCATAACTAGTGTGCTAGTCAGAAAATTAACGGTCACCACCCCTCAGAAGGCAATGGCAAACCACCGAGCGGTAATTGTCTCGTAAATCTCCCCAAAATAGCCGTTCGGAACCGCCATTAAACTGTAGGTCCCATATGCCTGTGAGCGCACGCACAGGTGTATGTGAAAGATCATTAGGCTCGTAATTGAGTAAAGAATTAAGAAGAAGAAGAATCAGTCCTGTAGTCAGTAGTCACGTACGGCTGTTCCACTTGGAACATGACCATTTGTGCTCAAGATAGGTTGTTGGTGTTCGAAAATAAGGTCTTATGTCGAATCCCTAGAAGGGATCCAATTACTGGCAGGGTGCGCATGCGCTTAAATGACGAGATCCATATGCTCACTGGGCAACCATCACTAGTGTGATTAAGTCCCGAAGACTCAAGTGGGTGGGATATGTCGCTTGCTCACCTCCGTCAAGATATATCCGGTAGGTCCTGAAGGGCAGACCGACGAGTCCCAGACCTCAGGGAAGACCTCTGATCAGATGGGAAGATAACGTCGCGGCTGATGCGAGTAGGTTGGGAGTGCCTCACTGGCGGGATGTTTGTCAAGAGAGGCCCGAATGGAAAAAAGTTTATAATGCGGCGAAAGGACTCCAGGTCCTTTAAATCTGTCTGTGTGTGTGCTAAGCCTTTTCGGTCATCAGTTTCGGCCAATTTCTACCATTTTTCACGAAGAAATAAGGTCCTAGACTATTTTTCTGCGCACTTTCACGTGGTGATAGAAAAATTTTGGTCCAATCTGGTCTTATCAACCTGGATTTAAGAGCCTTAATAGACTATTTTAAAGTGAACTATAAGTCCGGTTTTCTAGTAAACCTTAAGTCCTACCGTCTATAGTTCCCTTTACGGCTGGTACAGAAGTTAACTTTAAGAAGCATGCGGTATGATACCAACTGATTTATTTATGATGGATTTATGGTCTAAATCATAGAGATGATCAAAACATTTAAGTTTACATCTCCACCAACTAACCCATAACTGCAGATTTCCCATAACTGTAAGAAAAAGAATTAAAAATTAAAATAATAACATTCTTCAGAGACTAAGTTTAAAGCTCAAGGAAGAACTCGAAATCAAAGCTAACACACACAAAGTAAATAATTTAGTGCAGGACTTTGGTCATGCCAGAGTCAGCGTCATGAACTAACCGATTTGTTTGATTCGCATAATTGAGGAGCTTGAGCATTACAGAAAAAATTAAAAAATAATTCGGAAAATCCAGAAGCTACGTGGCTATTTGCAGGCGAACACGTTGCTAGTTTACGGAAAGCAAAAACCTGGTGTATGGAAAACGCTTACACGATCAGGAACGAGGTAAAATCATAAACAAAAATTTTCAAGAAAAAAACTTTCATTTCATTAAAAAAATGGGAGATTTTTTAAACAGGGGATGCTCCAACACAATATGCAAAAAAAAGAACTCCATACGCCACTGCAAAAATTATCCAAACGACCCTGGAACCTCTGCTCGAAAATTAAGAGAGAAAAAAAAAACCAAAGAGTTAGACAACAATAACAGTGAAAAATCAATTATCTCGAAACGAAATTAAATTAAAAAAAATATTTAAAGAAAAAAAAAGGAAAGAAAAAAAAAGGAAAAAAAAGAAGATAACTAATTTTGAAAACAAATTTGTTGAGAAACACCATTTGGCATGTCAGAACATTAATAATATAGCGATATAAAATAAGATGTCAGAAGAAGTGTTATGAACAACTGAGCATAGGTAGTAGTTTCATGTTACAAGGTAAGCATGGACGAGATACAGGTATAAACAAGTGAAAACCTTTTGAAGTGAAGCCGCTAACTAAGATAGTCGACTCAGTGGTAAGAATCTCGTGAGGGAACATGATTAATTTCGAAAAATATGAACCCATGGAATTGATTTCTTGAGATCCAACTCAGCATGTGTTCAACACCTCTTATATGAAGTCTATGCCCAACGGGCGGTCACTTATACACAGGTTGCACGATTTCAACTATTTTAAACTGGTTATTTAATAGATTTTTAGTTTCATGACAATGGCAATAAGTTTTTATTAACAATACCCCGGTATCAGGAAAACCGGTGGAAAAAGAAACATTTAAAAAAAAAAATTGTATTTGAAATAATTGATTCCGTCACAGTTTTACGTATAAAATATGGAAAATCGATTTCTTAATTCTAAATTATAATTATGAGGCTTCTTCGTTTATGATTTAATAAAAAAAATATGACAAAAAAAACTTGAATAACATTATCGTATTTTATAAAAATGAGCTTAAATTATAAGGTTTTGATCGTTTTTCGATGGGAGATAACAGAAAGGAGGATTATTTGGCGAAAGAGAAAAAATTTTTGATGGTGGTGGACGGGGATTCAAAACCCATTTCTCTGAAAATCCGTCAAGTCTTGCCTTCGATTTTAATTCTGACTTTTGGGCTCCATAGCACTTCTGGCTTGGATAGATCTAGGACACGTCTACAGGCCAATAGAACCAAGAAAGCCTCATGTCTTGGTCAAGTGAATCACCCCGTTCAGAGGCCAGCAAAGTCTGTCAATTTGCGGAAGGACTTACAAGCTCAGAAATAATTGAGATGATGGGCGGGAAAAGAAAAATCCACCCTACAAATTCATATACCAAAAACGATCCACGCTGTTTTTGATCGTTTTTGATTTAGAGTGATCCCTTTCGACCAAAGAAATAAAAAATGATCAATTACGATCAAAAGCTATCACGCAGAAAACGAACTTTTTCTGCTCGACCAAAAGCGATCAAGGCATTGATCGATTCTGGTCGAGCCAGGAATTTGGATTGGATTGGATTTACCTATGTCCGCACTGATCCAAAAAACGTCCCTTGGACATCCTATGGATATCCCATAAATTTGGATATCTTGTGGATACCTAATGGACAATCCACAGGATGTCTAATATTGAAAATGTCATCAGGGCTCATTCCTCTGCTTGGTGACCATCCTCTCGAGCGAAGGCATTCAACATCTTTGTGTCCTCTATACAGCGACATTCATTCCCTAGGAGAGGGGTGGTAAGTTCTAGGAGTTTCCAAAAATCCTAGAATAAGGGACATACACTCCCGAATGTCCCCAAGTCAGGGATATTCAGTTCCGAATGTGTCCAATAAGGGACATTCAGTTCCGAATGTCTCCAATAAGGGACATTCAGTTCCGAATGTCACCAGCAAGGGACATTCAATTCCGAATGGTTTCAATAAGGGACATTCAGCTCCGAATGTCTCCAGTAAGAGACATTCACTCATGAAGTTCCTATTTAGGGACTACCACTCCCAAATGTCCTTAAGCCAGAGACATTCACTTCTCAATGCGTCGAGTCCTTCCATAGACGATCTTCCACAGAAAGAGCCGTAATAGGTCCCTCATAAGGCTGGTGGTTCGGTATTCTTCACAACGCCTTGCTTTCTTTTTTCTCAGTACAGAGGAAGCGAGCCTGAGTTAACCTGTCGTCAAACTGGCCATCTGACACATTCACAGGTTTGAGGCCTAGGAAATGCCCTCACATTGTACACCCTCACTTTTACACCGTCGATAGTAAGGAAATCGAGTGTGGGACTCGAATCCGCCCCAAATTTCGGCCCAGCAGGACATTAAGAAAAAAATCCAGTTAATAAAATTTAAAAAAATAAAAGGGCTTTGACAAATTAACCGAAGGATCCATTTCCTCGCTTAATAACATTATTAAAAACGCATTTCCAAACAAAAATAAAGGTCCGAGTCACGAGAAATGAAGTTACAACCATAAAACAGGATTTTATACAAGTCGCGTCCATTCTATATGCGTGTGTTTACTGCTTCGGCCTGGGGAGTCCTAACTTTTCAATTCTTCATTACCGTATAACTTTTTTTTTTCGGTCCCTTATTGAATCTTATAAAAATCCCGTCACGGTAAATTTTTTTTATTTTATTTTGTTACCACTCAAAAATTAAAATTCTTCGAAATCGTACAAGAAAATGAGTAATGATAGGAACCAGAAAAAAAAAGATACGTTGAAATCGTACAAGAAAAGTTGAAATCCCACCCTGGAAAAAAGAAAAAAAAAATATAGAGCACGATTTGTTCGGTAAATGTATTTGTGCATGACACTCCGCATTTTAGATTAATCTACATTAAATTAAATTGAAACGGGTCATACGTGTCAAATGTTAATGTTTTAATCGCAATTTTCGGGTTACAACACATACAATTCCCAACGTGAAATAATAAAAAAATATTATATACAATGTTAAAGCGGGAGGGAGGACGTTAATTTTAAATAATACGGCCATGATTTTCTAGGAAAATTATGATATTAAAAGACCGAGAAAGGTAATGCTAAACACCGATTTGTCAACCATTTTCATTCCCATTTCGACATGCAAAGTACTCTTTCTCATGAAGGTTAATGATTTCGCATGGTCGAAACACCCACGAAGACGTTCCATGTTTGGAGATTCATTACATTGGGGGGGTCCTCCAATCAAACTGAACTAAATCAGTCAATCAATTAGTCTTAGATTCCTTCAGGTTTTATATATTCGTTATACGTATTAATTTTTTTTTTATTCTTTTAAATTAGCGGTTTTGAATGGTTTATTAGGCCTATATATGCAGTCTAAGCGAATTGTTATCACAAAGAAATAGTATATTGCATATTAGGGTGGACCGAAAAACGGATTCCAAAATTCTGAAAATCTTGTTATGGCTTTCTGTCTGTGGCTCAAAAAACGTGCCCCAAAACTAATTTTTGACTTCAAATTCGTAATCTCGCAAAATTTCCGATAGGAATCGATGGTCTTTTACGCGAAAAAAAAATTTTCGTTTTTGGTCCTCAAATGGACTTTTTGGATATTTCAAGCTCATTGCGGCACCTCAAGATGTCCTTTAAAAAATCTAAAAAAAAATAGGGTTAATAGTATTATAAAAAGGCATCGATTCCCATATCAGGCGTTTTCAAATTCAAAAATTCGCGTTTTTCGGCCCACTCTATTACATATCAGGTATGGAGGTGGCTTATTGCAGTCGAGGCCTGCAAGCCATTTTCGTGTCTGATTTGTAAGATATTTATCATCACAACGACGGCGGAAAATGAATTTTTTCGTTTTTCCAAGCGAGAGAAAAGTTCATTTCCCGCCCGGAGTGATGAAAAAAAAAAATTTATTCCGGAACATAAATTCTTTTGGTTAGAAGATTAATTCGTTCCTTTAAGATTATATTTTGTTTGCAAGATTAAAATCTTGTCATTACTAGTTCCTAATTTCCGAATAAATTGAAGACAGAATTAATTGTTTTGTGCTGCAAGAGGCCGAATGTTCAAAATATCAGGCCGCCATTTCATGATGAAACATGTTGCAAAGTTAAGAACATGCCGCCAACATGTTGCAGCATGGAAACGTTTTGGCAACAATTTCATTTTTCATTTTCCAATGTTGCGCGACATGTTGGAAACATATTTCTAGGCATATTTTTAAGTCTGCAACACGTAACTGCAACAAATTTCACCGTGAAATGTTGGCCTTGTGGCCAAATAACGAATACTGTACTAGACAAATCAACTGAGCTATATCTATCACATATCGTGCATGGAGATATACTCTTTTGAACCACTGCCTACACCGGTTTTGAGCTGCAACGGTTTAAAAGAGCATATCTCCATGCACGATTGTGATAGACATAGCTCAGTTGACATGGCTAGTACAGAATAGGGAATGTTTCATAAACAATATGAAGCTGAGGAATGCTTCATAAAAAAAATATGAAAAAGAAGCTGAGTGTACCGGCGGTATTTAGTTTGCAATCGGAATTGAAGTATGATCAGCGTTAATGTTATCATCATGAGCAAAATGTAAAAATGGTCGTTTCCTATAGGGAGATCGCACGGAAAATCCAAAAACCCGGGTTATCGACCCACCCTACTTTCCACTAGGGTGATCAAAAAAATAAAAAGTGTTTCCAATTTTGCAGATCACCAAAAAAATTGGTTCATTTTAGGGTAAAAACGCAAGAAAAATTTTGAAACAATTTTTTTTCGACGATTTAGGGGTGACGCAGAGCAGAAAAAGGGCCTAAACCACAATTTTTTTCTTAGCATTTAATTTGGCGCATTTTTCCGTAATTGAATTTTACAAAAGTGGACTTTATAGGTATTTTTGACGACGTAGAAGACGAATTTCACCATCCCGATTTTCTCCGACCAATGCCTGAGTCGCTATTAGCGCTTTTTTAGCGCTTAAACCCGATTTTTTGGGCTTAACTTTAATTTATGTACAAATTTGGAGCCCCCGAAAATTTTTTTTCTTCCTTCTAAAAGTTGCTTGTACTTATGAAAAAAAGCCTGAGGAACACGAATTTCACTATCCCGATTTTCCCCGATCAACGCCTGAGTAGGGTAGAACAAAAACTTTGGGTCTTTGGGCTAAAAATTTATTTTTTTACCAAAAAATGGCGATAGCTCCTCACCTGTTAATTTAGAAATCCTGTTCAATGACAATTTTTTACTCAGGGCACTCTAATTAATAAGGATCTTTTGTATTTCGAATCAATTTCCAAAATTTTTGTTGGAATTGAAAAAATTTGGAACTTCAAAAAAATTATGAGTAAAATTTTGTTATTTTTTAACAAACTGCCAAGGCAAATAAAAGATTTAAGGGGAAATAAAGAATTTGGTGCTAGGGTGAAGAAATGGTTGGTAAATGAGGTGATATACTCGGTGGCAAAATATTTACAGAAACCATCAGAGGCGTGTTAATGTCTTCTATCAATAGTTCCTTAAAATTACTGCTCATCATTCATTGTATTTCACTATTATTGTAATTTTTTTTTTCTTCCTTCCTTTCTCAGTTTATAATTAAGGACGAAGCCGATAACTATTATTGTTTTTGTGGTTTAATATACATTACATCTGGTTTAATTTACATTACATTACATGGTTTCTAAATCCAACAGGTGAGGAGCTATCGCCATTTTTTGGTAAAAAAAATCAATTTTTAGCCCAAAAAACCAAATTTTTTGTTCTACCCTACTCAGGCGTTGATCGGGGAAAATCGGGATAGTGAAATTCGTGTTCCTCAGGCTTTTTTTCATAAGTACAAGCAACTTTTAGAAGAAAAAAAAAATTTTGGGGGCTCCAAATATTAGAATTGGATTAGAATTTTGTATTAGAATTTTTTTTTTTTTTAGGAAATTTGAGTCAATTTTTCTTTCGAAATTGGTTAAATTTTAGTCGCGGCTCGTCAGGAAGCTGTACGAATAACCCGGACTGGTAGATGTTGACCTACCAGGCTGTAAAAGGCAGCAAAACGGTCAACGATTGATGACAACTCTGCTCTGGATTAGGCTTTCGATTGTTTGGAAAGTATGATTGGTTAAATAGTGTGGAATTGGTACATAAATTAAAATTAAGCCGGAAAAATCGGGTTTAAGCGCTAAAAAAGCGCTAATAGCGACTCAGGCATTGGTCGGAGAAAATCGGGATGGTGAAATTCGTCTTCTACGTCGTCAAAAATACCTATAAAGTCCACTTTTTTAAAATTCAATTACAAGAAAATGCGTCAAATTTTCGTTTCATTAAATGCTAAGAAAAAAATTGTGGTTTGGCCCTTTTTCTGCTCTGCGCCACCCTAAATCGTTGAAAAAACATTATTTCAAAATTTTTCTTGCGTTTTTACCCTAAAATGAACCAATTTTTTGGGTGAAGAACAAAATCGGAAACACTTTTTATTTTTTTGATCACCCTACTTTCCACTCTCCATAATATGGCGATCGTTCAAATTGCTTATTTACCGGACAACCCACCGACAGAATTAGTTGTGAAATTGCCTGAGTTGACCGAGTCCCCACCCCATACGGCAACTATTTCGCTTGGTGTAGTGGATAAAGGCGATTGGTAAATTGACTACAAGGCTTGGGTTCTATTCCAAAAAATAGCCATTTTCCCATATGCACTTAGTGGAATTCAAGCATAAAATTAATATACGTAGTACCCAATAGTGCTCAAGAAAAAGCGTGTTATAAAATTTGATAACTGTATAAAGCTTTGGCCGTTTGTAAAATTTCGTAACTTTATAAACTTTTACAATTGGCCAAAACGTTATACAGTTATAAAATTTTATAACACGCTTTTTCTTGAGGTTCTTTTGCTTCCAAAATTTCAGCTCGCTTTTCATATTTGACGATTTTCCGTTCGATGATAAGGAAACTGAACCGAATCTATCCGATGATGATTCATGTGTGATAAAACCGTCTTGCATCTTTTTTTTAAGATTAACGATCTTCCCTCATCTTTCTTTTTTCTTGTAACAAGTTGCTTTGCATATGGATCGATCCTTGCATGTTTAATATTACCAGATTCATAGTAAGAATGTTGAAATTGACACAATTTATTAAGATAGATCATAAATTTTGTATTCATGCAATGGATTTATTAAATTTAAAAACTATAAAAATGTCTTTGACCGATTTAAGTTAATTCGGTCCGGGCAACCTATATCTAACTTTTAAGAAGGCTCAAACATTTTTCGATCGAGATTAAACTTTTATTCATAAACAGGCATGGAACCGAGGCATTCTTCATAATGAAATTTTATAAACTGATAACGATATATTCACCTTTTTTTAAAGATTTAGGCGCGGCTTATGTATGAGGGCATCATCATCATACGCATCCTTATTTCCAGACAATAGAGATATGTTAAAGAGAATATTATTATTTTTTTTTTTCGTTTTTTATATTCAAATTATCCGTGAAATTCGATCGCATGTTTAACATAACCAATCGACCTTCGCCATTAATTGCCGGTACCGAGATGGAATGACATGCAAAATTTAATTAGATATGGAATGTCCATTTATCCAGATATAGAGACGTTAAGATTATAGCATCGCCGGGGCATTTGTGTTTCTTTCCATTTTATTTGATATTTTTTCGATCAGCTGAAACTTTTAAAAAACATAAATATGGACGACCCTCCGCATACAAACTTAATAAATGAGATTGAAGAAAAAATGATATCTTGTTTAACTGAGAATATTTCCAAGAAGGCCTTATTATTTTTTGATTTATGGAGTATTAGCCTTTATAGATTCCTCGTCTCCATGTTCTTTTATTAAATTTTTAAATCAGTTATCCAACCACCTGGAGATCTTTCGCGTTTCGGATTTTAAAGAAGGAAAAAAAAATTTATATGGAGGGAAAAAAACTGACGACTTTTTAATCGTACAAGATGCAAAACAAGAAGTTTAATGTGGAAAACGAGCAATTTTTATAAAATTTTATTAAAAAGGTTTAAAAACGAACAAGTTTATTAGTATTATGTTTTCACTTTACATGCCAACTTAGTAAATATTAAAACACTTTATTGTTGAAATTTCTTTTCAAGCTGTTTTAACATTTAAAAAAAGTGTCTTTCGGTTAATTGAGGTTGAAGGGGGGGGGGAAGTCGTAATTTTAATTGGATATCGCGATTTTATACAAATTGCTACTGTAAAATTTTGTTTCATTCATCAGCGCAGGCGTATCGCCCTATTTTTTTTCTCTCCAATATTTTGTTATTTATTTTTGACGGTGCACAGTAAAAGGCAGCTTTGGGTGAAATAAGTTCGACATAATTTTAAATGACTGATTACGATTTTGGTTCTACAACACTGGATCAATTAAATTTTTTGCTTTTTTGACTTAAAAAAAAGCAATATCCTACCGAATTTTGTTTTTGAGATTTATACGTACCAATATGCTTAATATAATGTTTAATATTAAATGTTCTCTTAGAATCCTTATACTTTTGCTAATCATCTTTTACTTAGTAGCTTTCACTTAACACCTTTTACTTAGCAGCTTTTGCTTCTCACCTTTTACTTATGCCCATTTACTAAACACCTTTTACTTAGGACCTTTTACTTATGCACTTTTGTTTAGGACGTTTTACTAAGTACCTTTTACTTAGGACTTTTTACTAAGTACCCTTTACCTAGGACCTTTTACTAAGCACTTTTTGCTTAGGAGCTTTTACTTAGGACCTTTATCTCAGCACCTTTTACTTAGGACCTGTTCCGTTCCGGAACGCAGACGAAAGAAAACAAAAACAAAACAAAAAGACTGATTAGTGATTTTCGTCTGATTTGACAAGAAATGTAAACGATTGAAAAGTAATAAAAAGTTATATTTTTTAGAAAAGGATTTTGAATTTAAGAGTACGCATCATCGTGGCAGCAGACAAATCCTATTTTTCGATTTGAGGGAAAACGAAGACGAATCTTGAGAATCAAAAAGCTAGCGCATATTCGGAATTTTAATCTAAATATGCGCTAGCTTTATGATTCTCAAGATTCGTCTTCGTTTTCCTTCAAATCGAAAAATACGATTTATCTGCTGCCACGATGATGCGTACTCTTAATGCAAAACGTCATTGAAACAACAAACTAGTTGAGGTTAAGTGTAGTTTTACTAGTGACACGTTAAATCTTTTACCAATCAGTTGCCGACTCTTTCACCAATTTAGTTGCCGACTCTCTCCTTTTAGGCTCTCTACGTGCAGCGCCAAAGACACTAGCTGCCAACTACCAGAAATAAAAAATACTACATGATATTTTTATTTTATGTCTGGCTGGATGATTTTAATTTGAAGCTTTCAGTTATTTTTTTTAAAAATATCAAAACTTTCGGTGGAAGAAGCCGAGGCATTGAAAAATATTTTTATCGAATTAGGGGAAAGCCTTGGAGAGGCTGTAATGAAAGCTGTTAATACTGCAATCGCCAATAAGGTAAAAGCACCAATTATTGACCAATGACCAGGCACCAATTACTGACCAGTCCATAAGCTAAACACGTATACCATAAAAGGAAATCGTGTTTAGCTTATGGGCTGGTCAGTAATTGGTGCCTGGTCAATAATTGGTGCTTTTACCTTACTACGTCTCAATTTGTGGAAAAAATAGAAAACCTTTTCCACAAAGGGAACGTTCAAGTATTACGTAAGACTTTTTTTCGGGTTTTTGGACCCCCTCCCCCCCCCCCCCTTCGTAAGAATTAGTAAGATTTCTTTGAACCCCCCCTATTACATTACGTAAGATTTTCGCGGACCCCCCCCCCTTTTTTTTTTAACGCCAATTTTAAATTGAAGTAATATTTTTCTTAAATCTAGATTTTATAGTTCATACTCATATCTCTGAAGATGGCTACAATTGGCACAAAATCTCATCAAAAAATTAAATTTTTATTTCTTAAAATTTTTTGAAAAAAAGTTTCAATTTTTCTACTTTAGACATTCGAAAAAAAAATAAAACAACATAATTTTTGAAATGAAAAAAAAAATCTGAACAATAAGTCATATGGAAATTCTTACGTAAGATTTGCCAAACTCCCCCCCTCCCCCTAGTAAGAAATCGTAAGATTTTCTAGTACCCCCTCCCACCCCTTTCGGTCTTACGTAATACTTGAACGCTCCCTAAGATGAAGCGGTAAGATACTCATTTTTTTTTTTATGTAATAAAAGAAAGCGTGAATAATTTTTTGTCATCACCCGGGCGGGAAATGAACTTTACCGCCCGCTTTAAAAACGAAAAAATTCGTTGCCGGCGTCGTAATAATGACTCTTCGGCATACTAAATCAAAGACTGATTAGTGATTTTCGTCTGATTTGACAAGAAATGTAAACGATTGAAAATAAATGAAAAGTTTTTTTAGAACAGGATTTTGAATTTAATGGAAAACGTCATTGAAACAACAGGACCTTTTGCTTAGGAGCTTTCACTTAGGACCTCTTTCTAAGCACCTTTAACTTTTGCTTAGAACCTTTTCTTTGGTAACTTTTCCTTTGGGCCTTTTGCTTGGTAGCTTTTGCTTAGGATTTTTACTTGGTAACTCTTATTTAACAGCTTCTACTAAGCACTTTTTACTCAGAAACTTCTACTTAGTAGCTTTTACTAACCACGAGTTACTTAGTTGCTTCTTCTTAGTAGCTTTCACTTAGGACTCATGAAGTACTAAATCCCCGTCCCGATTTTCAGGAAAAACCTCGAAAGGTCCCGAAAATGGGAACCATTTTTTATCAGCAACTACTGCCAATTTCGGTTTCTGCGAAACTTTGCTTCGAGCTCAAACCTCTCCGGCTCTCCAGACCTTTCAAGTTTGAAACTTTAAAAAATCCGCCTATGAGAGAATAAAAAAAAAAAAATCAGGTGCCACAAACATATTAACTGCAGGATCCTTCATTAAAAAGAAATAAATATCCAAACCCCACGAAATGCAATAGATTCACGCCTAAAGGTACCATTCGTATTTCCCGGAAAGTTTTTGAATGAAATATGAAGAGGAAGACAAAGATATCGTTTTGAATCAAAAATTTTCGCTAATAAATATATACATAATTACTTAAATAGCGCAAACAGATGCCCCCTTTTTTAAATCCTGGAATAATAATCTCGGTTAACAGCACGGCAGGTGGTTCGATTTGAATGCAAATGGTGGAGAACAACATTTCGTACGATATTTTTTTTTTCTTCCTTTTCCTCTCTCGTGTGTACATTTCGAAAAAAAAATCGTCCAACCCTAGGGCGCTGACGCTAATATAGAAAATAATAAAGGATAGGGAAGGAACAGAAGCGACGGATTTAACACAAAAATTAATAACCCATCGCTCCCAGCCAGGACACAACATGTAAATACCTGAGTATATTTAATTAAAGCGTGCATAGGTATATTTTCAATTAAAGCAATCCCAGATCATTTTTTATAATAATTAATTCAGTGGTTGGCTATAAGAAAAAGTAATTAATAATCCCTTGATTATAATTATGCATGGGAGTGAAAGAGGATAAGAGCAAAAACGGATTATGGCTCAGCTTCTAGGCGATCAATTAAAGACCCCTCTTTACACGTTTTATAACGGTCTTAAATTTTCTTCTTCTTTTTTTTTTAAACTGGCAGAAAAATACCACAAAGTGTTGACGTCTCGGACAGCATAAAATGCAAAAAAAAAAAAAAAAAGTTAACGGCACTCGCGGTAATGATTAATTAGATTAGTTAAATATACGAGACGTTCGCAAAACGGACCAATTATTCTTACTCTTTTTGAAAAGTTAATAAAACATCTCCCTTTTATCTAAAAAATGACAGAATTCAAGGAATAAAAACACTTGTGTAAAGTTAAACATTCCTGGTACTACATAAATAATAAAAAAAAAGGAGAAGAAAAGAAGAAAGGAAGAAATAATAACTGTCTTAAAGAATTAAGATGTTATTTTCTGCAATCTGTCAGCATCGGGAAAACGTGAAACAACAAATCTTTGTCGTAGTTATCCATTTAAAAGAGGATGAAGGATGCAAAACGACATGATTAAGTTGTAGCCAGGATCAACAATAGAACTCGATTGGTCTGCTCGTAGTACCCAAGTGATTATATTATACTCGTTTTTCAATAACATCATTTTTTTGTGAAGTTAATTAACTTTCTGGACCTATGAATAACTGTGACGTGATAATTACAAACTCAGTCGATTTGCCTCCAGGCCGATTCCTTCGGTCCTCGATTCCAGCTCGTACAGTTTCTCATTACCTGGGACGTCCGTTCCATATGCAGAGGGGGATATGCGGAGCCATATTACCTTTCGAATTTAAAACTAATCAAATTATCCATTTAGAACGTGACTAACGCACGCGAACTATTTTTAACGATGTCCGTGTATCGACACTTTTTCGGCCATTAGTTAAATTAGGATTCTTTTTTTTTTTCTTCTTCCCCCGACAGAGTTCTCACACGTTTTGAAACTTTCAATAAATTTTGATTCGATTTATTTTATTACTTCAGAGTTTGATTAATGGTTTCTTTTTTTTTTTTTTTAAGGTGGGCAGCGAGTTCTTCGTTTTGCGAACCGTTCGAAAAAAATAAAAACTGAGATGTAAACTACTTGTGAACAGGCGACAATAATGTAGGAACTGGATTGATACTAGGAAACGTTTTGAGTCATCGTCCATTTGTACCGTCCGTAAAGAATGTTTATTTGTTGAACTTGAGTCTTTGGAATCTAAATAGAATGACAGTTTTAAATTAACTATCATTCCAATTTTAATAATTTGTATTGTGAACCATTTCCACCATCATTATATACCTATTTACTGACGTCATATTTTTGGTTTCCTCGATTAAATTTTGGGTTGCTTTTTTTTCTCTCTCTTTATGCATCGGGCAAGGGATTCTGTTAAAAAAGGAAGAAGACATGAAATATGATCAAAATGGCTGAAATGAGAAGAGATAACTATTCTAACCCACCGCCTGTAACTAAAAAATAGCGCCACAGTGGGACCAATCAGTCGATAATTTAACTCCGAAAATTTTTATTCCGAATTCCGAATATTTTAATTCTGAACGCCGAATTCCGAATAGAAAAAAATTTTTTTTTCCTCCCGAATAAATTGTTTACTTGCATTAATTGGACACACAATCTTACATACAGGTCAGGCAACTCGGCTATCCCTCATATGGACAAAAGTGTCCCCCGAATTTGAAGCAGAAGAATAGTTCCAAATTTGCTCGATAGATGGCTGGAGCTGTAGTTAGGGAATCACAGCCATCATAAAAAAAAGTGTTTTGAAAGTGTTGATTGGATGGAGGGCATATCACGTGATTCCCTGACTACAGCTCCAGCCATCTATCGAGCAGATTTGGAATTATTCTTCTGCTTCAAACTCGGGGGACACTTTTTAAGATAGCATTTGCCTGACCTGTATGCAAGATCGTGATTGGACATCAAGCGTCAACAAAAAGCATGATAGAAAATTCTACTGGTATTTGTCTGCCAGATCCAATTGAACTCCGCCATCAACAGGCGGAGGGCAAGGCCAGGCAGGGCCAAGAGGATTTTTAGAAGATTCAATCCCTAGTTACTTGCAAGATCCGGCCGAACCTCTGTCGTTAACAGAAGATTCTCTCAGTTCCCTCCGGAGTTATCCTCGATTTACTACGTCAACCGTTCAAAAAATCTCTTCCTAATTTTCAAAATCTGATTAGGAATGATCATCATCTAAAAATTGGAAGTCAGGCTGAGTCTGTACCTAAGGCTAAGGAACAGATAAAGAGACAAAGAGGGCGGCCTCGAAAAAATCCGCCGAAAGAGTGAAACCTTTTTTTTTTTATATTTGACAAGAATATACGTCAACATATCTGTGATTACTTAATTAACTGTTACTCAGCAATCTAAGCGATATGGAAATATGTCGATTTCTGATTGCTTGCATTAGCTAAAAATAGAAGCCAAGTGCCAAAATCCGAAAAATCATACACCTTTTCCGGTAAAAAAATTGTATCTGCTTCAATAAATAACTAATGATTATAAAATATAGATATATAAATTATAAGGGTGCACATGGAATGTTGGACCAACATGTTGTACCACAATTTGGACAAACATGTACCAACTTGTTTGACAAACGAACGAATCGACTATATCAGAATTTACTTCTACTCCGAAATTAGTGCGGAATGTTGGTCCAACAAGTTGGCACAACATGTTGGTCCAACATTCCGTAGTGAATTTGCACCCTAAGATATAGAATAAATAAGTAAATTAATAAATTTAAAAGTAACACTATAGGCGAAACTTTATTTTTACCCTTTTCGGCATTAATCGGAATTGTATCGGAATTCAGCGTTCAGAATAAAAATTATCGAAATTCGGAATAAAACAATTCGAAGTTAACGTGAGTCTCTATAATACCGACAAAAATAAATCCGAATTCCGAAATCGGATAATTATTATTTCCGAATTCCGTATATAATTCGCCCGTTTCTAATTCGTCTAATTCTGGACCAGTCGTCCATCAAGATTTTCGATCAAACCAGAATAGTAATTCGTCCGTTTCTAATTCGTCTAATTCTGGATCTGGCGACCAACATTGGAGAGAGACCCATGTCCATGAACTGGAATTCCCATCAGTTTCCAAAATGTCCTGTTTCCAGAAGATTTTTCTGAAAATGCTTCGTCTACTTCTGGACCAGGCGACCAACATTGGAGAGAAACCTATGTCCATGAACTGGAATTCCCATCAGTTTCCAATGGTGCCTATTTTGGTCTCCATTAAAACGTAAGTGATGCCTTCACTGTGAACACCGGACTTAGGCAAGGGGATGGATTGTCGCCTGTCCTCTTTAACCTGGTTCTTGAGAAGGTCGTACGCTCCCTTGAGAATGTCCCTGGTGGCGTGAATCTGGGAGGACAGATAAAGACTTTGGGTTATGCCGACGATCTTGACCTGCTAGGGGAAACTCGAGAGGAAGTTCGAAGGCTATGCGGAGAGTTGTTGGCGACAGCGCGCAGGGTTGGACTCGAGGTAAACGAAAGGAAAACTGATTATATGGTTATGACGAGGAATGTACGGGATGAGGCGCCTTTGGATGTGGGTGATCTGAGATTTAAGAATGTCACCGAGTTTCGGTATCTCGGATCGTTCGTCACGAGCGACAATGACATCGATTATGAAGTCGCAGCGAGGATCCAGAGCGGTAGCCGCTGTCTTCATTCGTTACACCATGTTTTCCAAAGTAGAGTTCTGTCTATGCATGCCAAGCTCCGCATCTATAATGCCGTTATACGTCCTATTGTCACTTACGGCTGCGACACATGGAACCTCACCGTCCGTTCCCAAAAGCGGCTGTTGGTTTTTGAGAATAAGGTCTTGCGTCGAATTCTCGGACCGAAAAGGGATCCGCTTACGGGGCGCTTGAGAATGAGATCGAACGATGAAGTCCGGAGGCTAACTAGGCAGCCATTGATCACGGGAGTGATCAAATCGCGCAGGCTTCAGTGGGCGGGACACGTCGCTCGAGCGCCACCGACGCGGTATATTAGGCAGGTCCTTGACGGCAGACCGACAAGCCCTAGGCCCCAGGGGAGGCCGCGGCTTCGCTGGGAGGATAACGTCTCGATGGATGCGGGTCGGCTGGGTGTCCCCGATTGGCGGGCATCATGCCAAGATAGAACCGCCTGGCGGAATATTTGTGATGCGGCAGTAGGGCTGCAAGCCCTGTAACGCCATATCTATCTATCTATCTATCTATTAAAACGTATCCATGAGAGCGAGGTTTTAGAGGATGATGATAAATTGCATTATTTGTATCAGTTCACCAGCGACAAAGCCAGGAAAGTAGTAGAAATATATATTCTCAAACGGGGGCTATCACAGTGGTCCGGAAAAAAAAAATAAGGGGCCAAAACTCATTCCCAAGTCTGTGTGAACCTTAGAAAGAAGATAAAGGTGTCAAAAGCTTCGATATTTTGTGCAATTAAAAACCTGCTGCCTGTGCCACTAAATTCAAAATGGCGGACATAATATGGAAGTCAAAATTTTTAATTATGAAGGAAATTTCATGAATATTTATTTTTAGGTATTTTTGTGGCTGCTGATTTCATATCTGGAACAATTATTTTGAAATTCAAGATGGCGGACTTAGCATGGCGACAAGTGTAAAAAAATTAAAGTTGTTAAATTTTCATGAAAATTTGTACTAAAGAAGTTTTCAAGGTAGCTGATCTCGAATTCATAACCCGTTTTTCTGTATTTCGAACATACAACGAGTAAATTAATATTTTTCGATTTATTGAGTCCCTTAAAAAATTTTAGAAAACTATTAGCGGATTCGAGATCAGCGACCTCGAAAACCCCTTAGTACAAAGGATGAGGGTCAATAAGGCCGTTTTTTGGGCTAAATTTTTTTTTTTCGTGAAATTTGATCCTTTAGTCCTGGTAAATGATTCCCCAAAAGAATTTTCGATTTCGGTCGTCGGAACCCTTAATATTCGCCTAAAACCATGATATTTTATTAAAGCAAATTTTAAGGATCAGCATAGGAATTAAAAAATTTTATTGCGGCAGGGAAATACTCCTACCTAAGATCTTTTAAGGGTATTTTTTCACGTTCCGAAAAATGTGTAGAACCCCCTTAAAAGCGGCAATTTTAGGTGTTTTTTTTTTTAAACACCGTTCTTCCAAGGATTTCTGAAAACTGCATACAATATATTATAGCTTGCCCTAAGATAAACCTCACGTAATTTTTCCCGTTTGCGAATCCAATGGAATCCATTTAAAAAATACATAAGACGCGGTTTTTACGGCCTATTTGAGCTCCCTGGTAGTTAGATCTGAATTTTTTTTTTAAAACATCATTTAGGAGTGACAATTAATCGATTCCAGCCATTATCCCGTTCCATCCATGATCAAGTTATCTTAAAAAAAACTTCAAAAAATTATTAACATTTAAAAAAAAATCACTTTGCATTTGATGTGTTCCATAACAAGTTTTCGAAAATGGAATATTAAAATTATAAATAATCTGTATATTTCCTTCTTTTTTCGTATTAAGTTAGTTGGTATTATTAATTTACCCTTCAGAAATAATGTCTTGCATCTAAAATAACAATTTAATACAAAAAATAGAAGAAAATACATATATTGTTTATATTTTTCACATTTCATTTTCAAAACTTGTTATGGAACACATCAAATGCAAAGTGATTTTTTTTAAAATGTTAATAATTTTTTAAAGTTTTTTTTAAGATAACTTGATCATGGATGGAACGGGATAATGGCTGGAATCGATTAATTGTCACTCCTAAATGATGTTTTAAAAAAAAAATTCAGATCTAACTACCAGGGAGCTCAAATAGGCCGTAAAAACCGCGTCTTATGTATTTTTTAAATGGATTCCATTGGATTCGCAAACGGGAAAAATTACGTGAGGTTTATCTTAGGGCAAGCTATAATATATTGTATGCAGTTTTCAGAAATCCTTGGAAGAACGGTGTTTAAAAAAATAAAAACACCTAAAATTGCCGCTTTTAAGGGGGTTCTACACATTTTTCGGAACGTGAAAAAATACCCTTAAAAGATCTTAGGTAGGAGTATTTCCCTGCCGCAATAAAATTTTTTAATTCCTATGCTGATCCTTAAAATTTGCTTTAATAAAATATCATGGTTTTAGGCGAATATTAAGGGTTCCGACGACCGAAATCGAAAATTCTTTTGGGGAATCATTTACCAGGACTAAAGGATCAAATTTCACGAAAAAAAAAATTTAGCCCAAAAAACGGCCTTATTGACCCTCATCCTTTTCATGAAAATTTAACAACTTTAACTTTTTATTACATTTGTCGCCATACTAAGTCCGCCACCTTGAATTTCAAAATAATTGTTCCAGATATGAAATCAGCAGCCAAAAAAATACCTAAAAATAAATATTCATGAAATTTCCTTCACAATTAAAAATTTTGGCTCCCATATTTTGCCCGCATTTTGAATTTTGGAACACGGGCAGCAGGTTTTTAACTGCACAAAATATCGAAGCTTTTGACACCTTCATCTTCTTTCTAAGTTGCACACAGACTTGGGAATAAGTTTTGGCCATTTTTTTTTTTTTCGGACCACTGTGGCTAGCTATCAACAAACCTTAAGTAATGTTAAGGATAGGTTCGCTCAGTGTTAGAATTTTGGTTAGAGGTTATGATAGGAAAGTTTATGACAGAGTATTCAAAACCCAAACAAGAGTGTATAAATTTAATATATTTTAGCATGAACTGGAAAGTATTGTGCAGGAAGACGTAGTTTAAACGTCAAAAAAGACGTCACCCACGTCATTTTGACGTTGAGAATCTCGTAAAAAAAGACCATCTCTGAAGACCAAAGTGGTACGCGTCACCATGACGTCAACTTTTTCATTGAGTTGTTTACGGTCTAATGCATTTGCAAACCAAAGTTTCACGTAAAAATAAAGGCTGCTTTTGGATTTGACCCTGAATGGGGGTAATTTTAGCGTATACAAGTTTTATAGAAAAATTAGTGCAGCGATCAAAACTCTCCTTAAGAGTAAGCATCAGTCGTGGCAGCAGATAATTCGAATTTCTCTTTTTACGGGAAAACGAAGACAGATCCGCAAAAAAAAAAATACGATTTACCTGCTGCCACGACTGATGCATACTCTTAAAACCATTTTATTCCTTTAAAAATAGCAATTTCAGGCACGGACTGGGGCGCCGAGCTACCGGGAGATTCCCGGTGCGCCTTCACAAAATGCAAAAAAGGCGCCTATACTTCAAAAAGTTAAAAAATGTCCAACATATTACTTTTACAAAAAAAAAGAAAAAAAAAAAAAAGGACCAGAAAAGTAAACTGTTTTCTACCCGACTTCAAAATATTTTCAAGAATTTCATATTTGTTCGATTGCCATTAACCCCTGGTACTGAGAAGCAGAAGAAAGCAGGTAATAGTTCCCCGAATTCAAGGCTTGCTCTTTTTTTTTTTTTTCTTTATTGTCAAGAAGGAGAATTACTTTATAGCCTTTCGGTCTTCTCTGCCTTTACATTCATTTGATTGATTTTGAATCTCCGGATTTTGTCCTTTTCTTGGAATATTAGACCTATGGCAATTTTAATGAGGTCAGTACTCTCTCTAGGGTTTTGGGTTTTTCCCAATCATTCATTCCATGAAAGTACCTGCGACTTTTTCCGAAAAATACCCGAAAAAGAAAAAAAAATCAGTTTTTAAACAAACGGGATTTTTTATGTCGCCATTTTTCCATTTTAAAAATTTTGGTTACATCTCCTCCGAACAAGTTATTTGCCAGAATATACGCTAAATATAAATTCGATATTGAATACGGTTTTGTAAACGGGCACATCTGAAGTTGAAGGAACTACATCATATGTGCTGATTTTGGTATAAAATATCACTAATACGGGAAAGAATAGTGTTTTAATTCGTTCGGAGGAGAGGCGAGCTTGCAACACATGCAAAATGTAAGCAGTTTTAAACTCCGAAACAACTGACACCAAAATGTTATTATTTCCCTTATTTAGCGATGTAACGAAAATCAGCACAATTCGTTCAACTTCCAGGTGTGCCCGTTTACAAAACCATAATCAATATTCTTAAAAATAACATGTTCGGAGGATACCTACAACAAAAATGGTGACATAAAAATCACATTTTGGTGTCAGTTGTTTCCGAGTTTAAAACTGTTTGCTTACATTTTGCATGTGTTGCAAACTCGCCTCTCCTCCGAACGAATTAAAACGTCACTATTCTTTCCCGTATTAGTGATATTTTATACCGAAATCAGCACATATGATGTAGTTCCCTCAACTTCAGATGTCTACGATTAAGTCGAAAAATTAATGGGGGGGGGGGGTGCCACAAGACAATAGGCGCCCTCTAAAAAATTTTCAGCTCGCGCCCTCAAAATTTCCCAGTCCGTGCCTGAGCAATTTTATTCCGTTTTTATTGAATTTTGTTATTATATTCATTAGTAGCAATATATGACTAATTCCATTCATAACTTCTTGAATTTCAAACACCAAATAATCCTACCCTACAAAATGCAGCCATATTCCTGATCTCAAACACTGTATACTATATTGGAAAAAAAGAATTCTTAGGACACAAAAATAAAGAACGATGGAAACTTTTCCTAAGATATGAACGTTTTAAAATAAAAAAACTAAAAAGTATTTTTGGCACTTATATCAATGCAATCATTAAAAAAAAAAAAAAAGCATTTCGCAGATAGTAGTACTTGTCATTCTTCAAATCATTCATAACTATAATCTCCATGTAAATAATTGTAAAGTTTTAATTATAAGATAAGTGTTACATATCATAAAAAATTTATTATTGTAATTGTTATGTTTTGAATAAATGATTTAAATTGGCTTGTATTTTTTTGGTAAGTATTTAATTCACTTTTTTGGTCAGTATTTATACTACATGGTCAGTAAAAATTCTAAATGGTCAGTATCCATAGGTCAGAAAAAAAATCGGCCAGTAAAAATACTATTTGGTCAGTATTAAAACTGAATGACAAGTAAAAAAAATCACTTGTTCAGTATTTTAATCCTAACGGTCAGTTTTTTAAAAATCTTGGTAAGATAAATTAATTAAATTAAGAAAATTTTTTTTAAAAATTTGAGATGACGAGCAAAGTCATTGGTTTGAAGGTGCAGCTTCTAAGGTACCCTCCACTAATAACGGTTTGGAATCCTTCAACCTTGTTGTTCAAAAAGAGGAAACGTTTAGGGAAAGACTGCCTCTAGCTAGGTTTCTCGTTGTAGCTAAAACTTCGGTCGAAAAATGGTCCAGGGAAATTATAAATGGAACCCGGCCTTTCAGCTTTTCGACGACAATCCAACTATCAGACTGGACTAAGGCATACCAATGGGCCAAATTGAACGTGGAAGTTTCGTCAGTCAGCACCGCAAATAACATCCGCTACTTTTGTCCAGCTGGTTGTAACAAGTCCGTTTCTGATGAAGACATAAAAAATGTCGTAGGGATGAGATACAATACCTTTGATCAGTTCAAGCGACGAGCATTTAAGGTTTGGCTAGTAGACTTCCCGATTGAAAAAGAAACTGGGATAAAGCTACCTGCACATGTCCTAGATTTTTGAAGGTTTACACCTGCAAGCACATCTTGGGTTTAGCGATTCGCCAAAAGTGTGTGCGGCCCCCTCCTGCTGCTAAACAAATCCCAATCGGAGAAAAACGGAAAAGAGGTCGTCCCAAGCTAGCTACCAGGGCACTCTTGGTTGATTAATTTTCGGGGTAAGTCTTGTTTTAATAATTCCAAACTTCTTTTCCTTAAAAATCTAAATTAAATTATTTTAAATTATTGAAAACTAAGTAGAGAAAAAATTGATTAGCAAAAATCGATTTTATACTGATTAAAGGTAATTTTATACTGACCGAAAAGCAATTTTATACTGACCAAAAAGCAATTTTATACTGACCAACTTATAAATTTTTACTGACTATATAGTATATTTACTTCCCAAAAACTTAATTTTATACTGACCAAAAAGTAATTAAAATACTGACCAAAAAGTGAATTAAATACTTACCAAAAAAATACAAGCCATTTAAATTAAAAAAAATAAAAAATAAAAAAAAAAAAATAATAAAAAAAAAAAAAAAAAAAAAATGACGATTGTGGCAGAAACGGCAGAAAAAAAATTATACGGTACTCGATTTTTGTTTGATTCGGATAAATTTTTTCGGGTTTCGAATAGATTTTTGTTTGTATTAATTTAAAAAAAAAAAAAAAAAATGACTTCTCATTTTATTCCTCTTAAAATTCTGCGTCTAATGCTTTTATAAGGGATTTTTTCGGATTAGACAGCACCCGAGTTACGGATTTTTCGAAATCATAAGAAACCGTGAAAAATGGCAATCGTATAAATTTATACGGTACTCGATTTTTCGATGCTCCAAAATGAGCATCATCCAAGACATGCAGTAGCTGATCTGCCCCTGTAAGCGAAATGACCGTAAACTGCATTTTTGAAAGCAAAGGATGTTTCGTATATTCAACTTCCGTCAACCACTTCACTAACGTCTGTCTGTTCCGTTGTTTTGAAAAATGCAGTTACGATCATTTCGCTTCCAGGGTCAGTGAAGCATCCTCAAAATCGATCCATTTTTTCAAATTTCATTGGTAGCTGACATGAAGGCTACCACGTGATATCCGTGTGATATCGATGCCGTTTCTATTCTCCAATAAACATGATACGCCTTCCGAAAAATCAGAAATTTTCGGTTTTCCGATCAAAGCCCGTGAAACAACATAAAAGGAACTAAAGATTTATTTAAAAATCGGAACATCGCGAGCGAACCTCGCACATCTGCATTTTCATACAAGATAGAGATAAAAACAAAGGGGGAATTCGATAAGGAAAGTAGTAGGGATATAATAAATTCAATGCATGCGTCTCTGTATCTAAAATAAATTAATTCTCATAATTATTTAAATTAAATCCCAGACACCTTTATTTAATAAAGAAACAACTTCTCAGTATGCGGCTTAATTAAAACCTAGCACTTTACAAAAAGGTAACCAGTGTTTTCGATAAGTTACCTTCGTTTTTTTTTCCTTATCTCTTTCCGACCATTCTTCCCCGTTTCCTTTCTTTCTCATTTGAAATTTCATTGGAAAAACCCCTTTCGGCTTTTTCACAAAAGCTATACAAAAAAAATTATAAAGAAAAGCAAATAAAAAAAATACGATAGAGCGAATACAGTGACCTAATGAAGCACCTCGGTGCAGATAATAATGATACTGGCCAGCCAGAGAGATAACCACAGTAATGATAATAACAAAGCTACAATTTGCTGTATGATTTACAAGTTGTACCACGCCTACCTATTTATACGTCCATTATTACCTTTTCTTTTTCTTAAATTTAAAATTATTCTTTTTTTATTAAACGCCTTTTAATTTTCTTTTTAACCTTCTCTTTTTTTCTTCGCCTTTCCAAACAGACGGTTGGTGTCGGTTTCGGAACAAAAAGCGTGTTAACCATTTTAATCGGGAGGACCCGTCCCATGTAACGCGAGGGACGGACGGACGGACGGACGGACGCAAGCCGAGGAAATTTCCTTTTCTTTTTCAAATTATTGGTTATTAATTCAGAATTTTACGTTATGGCTAGGAATTGATTTTGTGTGCGTGTGCCGCGTGCGTGGCTATAAAGGGTGAAAAGAAAGGGATTTAACCTTTCGCGAAAAGAATTTATGATATTTTGATGGTAAAATTTTAATGCAAGTATTAATTTTAAAATTTTCTTTTATTTTCAGTTTTGGGCTAAGGGGTTGGAAGAGCAGCTTTAGACGAATGCCAACTACAAAAAACATTTTGCCATCAAAATTTTACGCTGTGATAACTGCTAAATTTATTCAATTGTTTTATTCTCTCTGTGATATTTAATTTATTTAACTTTGTTTTGTGGTTTAATTTTTTTTTTCTTTCTGTGATAATTAAATATTTGTAGGAACTGTAATTGAGTCTGTAATGGGCCGCTCAGGCTGTTGATATCAATCAATATAAATAAATAATAATAATTAAAAAAAGGAGAAATTTTAAAAAGGTTAGAAGAAAGCTCTAGCAAAAGTGAAAGTGAAGGTTCTGGCCAGAGTTAAAATTGATATTTCTCAGATTTCTTTCTTTCTTTCTTTTTTTTTTTCCTTCATTTTATTGATTTAAAAAAATGTTATAGTAATATTCTTTTAGTTGAACTCCCTTTTACGGAATTCAATTATCATAACATTCCCAGGGAAAAATTTGACGTAATTTAAATGTCATAAAGAGAAGGTACGGTCACACTCCGGGACGATATTACGAGATTTTAGACGTCTAAATGACGCCTTTAAGAATGACCCATAATAAATTCGCCATGGATGACGTCAAGAAGACGTTTAAAAGAAATGATAACCTGTCTTATTGACGACTAAAAGAGATGACGTTAGCATTTCGAAATCGAGATGACGTCTTACCAGGGGTAGAAACGTTTTTAGAGCGCCTATGTTTAGCTTATGTAAGCTTAGAAACAAAAACGTTTCTTTTGCTCCCTTAAGCTAAACATTAGAAGCGGAAAGTTATTTTTTTTTCTAATTTCACCCCCTGCGTCTTACTGACGTCTAAAAGAAATTGCGCTTGCATTCCGAAATCGAGATGACGTGTTATTGAAGTCTAAAAGAAATGGCGATTGGGTTTTGAAAACGAGATGACGGCAAGAAGACGTCTTATCGGCGTCTAAAGAAAATGGCGTTAGTGTTTCCAAATGGACGTATAAGAAAAACCGTCTGCTTTTCGAAAACGAGATGACGTCAAGAAGACGTCTTACACCCAAAAAAGTGAGTATGCCTCGTTCGCAAAACAAGCGATGTCGCTTAGCTACAAAGCAAATATTCTTTGCCGCAAAGCAACATTGTTCGACTCGTCGACATTATGCATTGGGGCAAAGCATTCACGAGTCTTGACACAAAACATTTTTACTGCTTAGACCTAAGTTATGCAAAAATGCTTTGTCGCAAAGAATTTTTGCTTAGACCCAAAGCAGCATTTTTTTGAGTGTATTGGCTTCTAAAAGTAACGGCGTTTGCATTCCAAAATCGAGATGACGTGTTATTGACGTCTAAAATGTTTAGGAATACACCAGCTGCTGCAGCTAATTCTGGATCTGGAATAGAAGAAGAGTTAAGTACGTTTTTGTCCGATATGTCTATGCTTTCGAGAAGATACCACATAAAAGAGAAAAGTTGTTCTGCAATACCTAATTTAAAAAGTGCCTTAAATTTCACCATTTATGTCCTTGATTGTTATAAGAGTTCAAAGAGCTCCCTCTTTGAACTCTTATAACTATCAAGGACATCACGAGCCGAAAGAAAACGATTAAAAGTTTACAGGGAAGCATGTTAAACTCTAAGAAGCATGTTAAACTAATTTAAAGGGACTCTGATTAGTTACTCCATCTTGTTTCTTGCAGATGTATATCACGTCTTTTTTAGTTCAATTAGTTGCTGGTTTGTGACTTTGAAGTATTGTTTCGATAGTTTAGTGTGTTTCGGGTCAGCGGTGGCATAAATTAATGAAATAAAAATGATTAATTTTTTAATTTTTTATTTTCAATCCTCATTGATAATCTTTATTTTTATTTTTTAACGGGATATGGATCTTTTTTTTTATTACGAAAATCACGATTATAAGTTCGTGAACTATATAAGTTAAACATAGGAAATCAGTTGAAAAGTCGATGGTTCAATTCCATCTTTCGCCACTTCGATTTAACTTTTCAACTGATTTCCTATGTTTAACTTATATAGTTCACGAACTTATAATCGTGATCTTCTTAATAAAAAAAAAGATCCATATCCCGTTAAAAAAAAAAATGATTGAGCAAGTGTAAAAAGAAAAAAAAAAAAAAAAAAAATTTAAAGGGACTCTGATTAGTTACTCCATCTTGTTTTTTGCAGATGTATATAACGTCTTTTTTAGTTCAATTAGTTGCTGGTTTGTGACTTTGAAGTATTGTTTCGATAGTTTAGTGTGTTTCGGGTCAGCGGTGGCATAAATCTGGTCCAATAACTCTAACTTGACTCTGAGCTTTGTTAACAAAAAAAATCGTTTAACCTAACCTGATCCCGGTCAACTTCATAATTTAGGACTCTCTTAACATGTTAATTACGCCAAGAACACAACTAATTTTTGGTGCTTAGTGTCGCCAGGCTGTCAATTGAACGTATTCTAACTGTCGAGCTAACGCTTCATACGGTGCTACCATCTAACTGAATAAAATACTTTAGCTAATAATTCCTCAATGACTTTTCTAATATCTTTTCATAAGCTAAACATAAGAATTCCGTTATCGTTCACATTCCACGTAGCCTGTACTCCATAAGGTACCACCATCTATTGGAATAAAATACTTCAGCTAGAACTTTCTTAAGATCAGGATTATTCCCGCATAAGCTAAACATAATGAATCCACATGTCACATTCCACAGTATTATTCCGCTGAATCAGCGGAAGAGGATTTGGCGCAAGTGTCTCATCGCAACAAATTACTTCTGGATAAAATTAGTTTCCTTGAGTCGGAAGTTCGCAATTCCGAAGAAGAAATCGTCGCTTTAATGAACTCTATTGCATCGATGAAAGTTAGTGAAACTCGACTAATCAAAAAAATTAATGATTTAGAATTAAGAGTCCGCCATTTGGATTTGGAAAATGAGTTGAATCATGAGCTTCACACTAAATATATGGAGGCAGAAACCAAATGTGTAAATTTGGAAAATCAGCTTCGATCCAATGCTGCTGATATGGATCGTCTGAAGAAATCATTTGAGGATAAAACGATTCTCCTGCAGGAAGCGGAAAATAACCTACTAAAAGTCCAGAGCAAATTATCCTCATCTATATATAATTATATTATATACTCCCTCTGTCCCAAAATACTTTGTGTGTTTCTCATTTTTATTTCCCATTTCGCAAGCTTTTGATTTTTGCCGGAACTGTTTGCACCACTTTACCCACCCACCCAAGCACTATTTCACACCACCACCCCATCCCCCCCAGGGGTCCCCCCCTTTGGGAAATAAATTACCGAAAAAATGGAAAAAATTAAAAATTTCTATTATTTTCGCCCCGTTTCAGAAACGAAAGCGAAAAATTTGAAAGTGGTCGGAAATGAGAGAGTACATTACCCTAAACAAGATTCCCCCATGAGAAAATTTTTTTCATTTGTCGCAACCCCCCAAAAAAATTAAATATGTCGAGGGTCCGACCAAGGGGGCGAATTTTTAAATCTCGATTAGATGGTCGCGAAACGCTTGTTACGGGGGTTTTTTAGGTCGCTGATTTCGATTCTGAGGTCCATTTTTAAAAATTCAAGATGGCGGATCCAATATGGCGGACCTTTTCTTAATAAATCGATTGTTTTTCACTAAAACACATAATCGGGGGGTTATTGAGGCCGCTGATTTCAATTCTGAAATCGGTTTTTGAAAATTCAAGATGGCGGAACCAATATGGCCGACCTTTTTTCAAAAATTCGAATTTCTTTCACATAAGCACGTAATCGGGGGGTTATTGAGGACGCTGATTTTGATTTTGAGGTCGGTTTTTTAAAATTCAAGATGGCGAATCCAATATGGCTGACCGTTTTTCAAAAATTCGATTTTTTTCCCACATAAACACTTTCCGGGGCGTTATTAGGGACGCTGATTCCGAATCTGAGGTTAGTTTTTACAATAGTTCAAGATGGCGGATCCAATATGGCGGACGATACAAAAAAAATTTTTTTAAATTCAGTCAAATTCATGATTGGGGGTTATCGGCGAACGTCCGCCATATTGCATCCGTCATCTTAAATTTTTAAAAACGGACCTTAGAATCGAAATCAGCGTCCTTAATAACCCCCCGGACAAGTGTTTATGTGGGAAAAAAATCGAATTTTTGAAAAAAGGTCAGCCATATTGGATTCGCCATCTTGAATTTTAAAAAACCGACCTCAAAATCAAAATCAGCGTCCTCAATAACCCCCCGATTACGTGCTTATGTGAAAGAAATTCGAATTTTTGAAAAAAGGTCGGCCATATTGGTTCCGCCATCTTGAATTTTCAAAAACCGATTTCAGAATTGAAATCAGCGGCCTCAATAACCCCCCGATTATGTGTTTTAGTGAAAAACAATCGATTTATTAAGAAAAGGTCCGCCATATTGGATCCGCCATCTTGAATTTTTAAAAATGGACCTCAGAATCGAAATCAGCGACCTAAAAAACCCCCGTAACAAGCGTTTCGCGACCATCTAATCGAGATTTAAAAATTCGCCCCCTTGGTCGGACCCTCGACATATTTAATTTTTTTGGGGGGTTGCGACAAATGAAAAAAATTTTCTCATGGGGGAATCTTGTTTAGGGTAATGTACTCTCTCATTTCCGACCACTTTCAAATTTTTCGCTTTCGTTTCTGAAACGGGGCGAAAATAATAGAAATTTTTAATTTTTTCCATTTTTTCGGTAATTTATTTCCCAAAGGGGGGGACCCCTGGGGGGGATGGGGGGGTGGTGTGAAATAGTGCTTGGGTGGGTGGGTAAAGTGGTGCAAACAGTTCCGGCAAAAATCAAAAGCTTGCGAAATGGGAAATAAAAATGAGAAACACACAAAGTATTTTGGGACAGAGGGAGTATCTATATATATTATATTATCTCATCTATAACCATAAGATGTTGACTTATGGTTGCAGTATCTTATGGAACATGGATATTTCAATTTGAACGGAGATATATCGAATAGGTTCTCTAATTGAATATGAAATGAATGATATTTTGAGTCTTAAAAACTCTGTTGCGAAAGGTGAAGCTAAAGAAGAAGATATATATTATCCTCAATTATATGTAATTGAGGAAAATTAAAATTTCTTTTTCAAAAATCAATCATTCGTTTTCCGGTCAAATCGCATCCGGTTTTATTCGGACGAAAAAGTTTTCGATGTCGGAAACTAAATTCCTCATGTCAAAAATATTTCAAATTTTTAAAAGAAACAGATCTACAATTCATGTCTCGCCAGAAATCACTACCGATAATAACATTACAAAAATTAATTGAAAAAGAAATACGAGTTTACCCCCCTCACGCCCTCTTTTTCAGGTACGCTAATTAAATTTTCGGGGTGATAAAGGGGAGATACAAAAAAGGTAAAAAAAAAAATCGTGAGATAAGAGTTAGCGCGGGAGATACAAAAGGAATTACGAAAAACAATAACAAAATTAATAGCTATCGACCAAATCTCTCCATCATTTATCATTTGTTTTTTTTTTTTTTTTCTGTGTGGGAATTTTATTAAATTCGAATTCAATAAATCGATATTGAATGCATGTATCATTTTTATAAATGCTTTAAGGTATTTAATAAATCCAACTTTCAAGAGAGGCGTTGAGGACGGGCTATAACGTCTTGCATGCAAAAGGTACCGTTTCATTATACGTGTTTACGATTTTTTTTCCCTCGTTTTGTATTTTTTTTTTTTTTTTTTTTTTTTTGGCATAATGAAAAATAGGAGAAATGATTGAAAATTAATTTTTAATAGCCACCGCGAAGAAGGGACCATTATTAAAGCCATTAACGAGGTATCAATTTTGTAAAACCAGAGGTTAGCTCAAAAACTCGTTTTTTTTCTTTTTTTTTATTCTTCCTAAATAGCCGATTTGTGGATAATATGTAAATTTATGTCTTTATATTTCGTAAAAAAAAAGAGAATCTTATCTCTATTTTTCTATTAAACATGTACAAAAGTCGGTTTTTCTTTATTATAAAAAAAAAAAAAAAAAATTCATCCAGCCTTTTTTTTCCCCTTCTAAATAATACGATTAACTAGTTAAGACAGTAATTATATCCTTATGCTTTATTTTTATATAATTAATAATTATAACCTATATTCTTCCATTTTTTTAATAAGAAAAAAAAAAAAAAAAGATATGGGAAAGTTAAAAAGATGAGCTTATCATAATGTGTTAACAATAAAAAATAAAAATTAAGTCCTACGTAAGCTAAAAAATCAAATAACTTAAATGTTTGGTTTTTGGTTGAATCATGGGGTTTCATTACCCAAAACTTTCAAATTCGGTTTATATTAACCCTTTGCGGGGGGAGCTTATTTTTAAAACCAATACCTCAAAACCAATTTTTTTTTTTTTTTTTTTGCTAAAAAAACGAATGTGTTTTTGTAATGTTCTCTCTTAACTCCGCCATATCATTATAAACGCCTTAAAATTTGAGGTTAGGCAGTTTTACCGAAACAAAATTCCTGAATTTTTAGGCATTAAAATGAATTTTTGTTTTTGGGATCGCTGATTCCGAATCTGAAATCCTCTTTTTTTTTATAGCGAAAAGCCCTTTCTTCCCCTCCACAAAATAAATAGTATATTGTTAACCTAGGGAGGAAAATGAAGTTTTTCGTTTTGTACGAGGGTTTAAAAAAAACCGAAACGGAAAATTATTTTCATTAACGATTCAAGGTAAATAAGATAATATTGAAACTGTCATAAGCTAAACATAGGAAATCAGTTTCCAGCGAAGGAAAATTCTTGGAATAAATCTCGATGTAAAATAGTACCAGGGTCATTTAGATATAAGATAATATCCAATTTTAACCGAAATTTTTATAGGGAGTTTGAAACTCCCGTAAGAATTATCGGACATTGAAATTCCCATAAGCTAAACATGGAATTTTAATTTTGAGAGAAAAATAATTACTCGGCTTTTTCTCGATATAAAATAGTCAGGAGTCCGAAAGTTGAAAATTTTTGGCCGAAGGATTTTTTTTTTAATATCCGAAATCGGCATCGGCACCGACCGACCCGAGATATTTAGTCGGCCGCGGCTGGCATCGGCATCGGAATCGGACCCCTGATTTTAAAAATCGTCTAGAAAGGCTGTGATTTTTTTTTTTTTTTTTTTTTTTCAGAAAAATTGGAATTAGAGGCAGCATCAATATAATCGATGCTTGGTGGCGTCGGCATCGGCATCGGGTGTCGGAATCAGGAGTTAAATAAATAATATGGAATCGGCATCGGTATGAGAATTTCCGACGCAAAACTTTTCCGCTAGAGGCGCTGGATGTCTTTAACGGTTTATCGGCTTTGTTCGTTATCCATAAAACAAACTGCTCTTTGGGCCTTGTTTTTTCTGCTAGTAGTATTTTGAGTTTGATAAATAAACAAACCTCTCCTGCACTGCTGTTTACAAACAAATGTTGATATTACTCGATATTTTTGAATATAAGTTTATTTATAAGTTAAGAAAAAAAACTTCCGAAACCGATGACAACAAATAATATATTTTTAAACAGAAATTATTTAATAAATTACCGAAACAATTTTTTGAAATTAGCTTAAAATCCTTCAAAACTAAAATTAAAGTTGCCCTTATTAAAGCCGCTCCCTATAGCAACGAGGAAGCTGTGAAATGCCTAAACAATCTAAATAATCTGAGTGAAACTGCTGCTTAAAATTATTAATTTTTTTTTTCTTTTTTTTTGTGAATTTTGATCTTATGTAATTGATTATGTAAGTGATTGTGATATTGTACAGTAATATTTTAATGTAATTTTTTTTTTTTTTTTTTCTTTTTTTTGGAATTTTGTTAAGCTTTGTTTAGTTAATTACTTGAATTTGTACGACACAGGCAATGCCAGAATTGGTTTTACTGCTAATGATGAATAAATAAATAAATAAATAAATGGCGGACAGGTTTGTTTATTTACCAAACTCAAAATACGCCTAGCAGAAAAAACAAGGCCCAAAGAGCAGTTTGTTTTAAGTAAAACGAACAAAGCCGAAAAACCGAAAAACCGTTAAAGACATTCAGCGCCTCTAGCGGAAAAGTTTTGCGTCGGCCGGAAATTCTCATTGGTATCGACCCGAGATTTCAGCCGGACGCGGCCGGCACCGGCACCGGCACCGGATTCGGACTCCTGAAAATAGTACTTTAACCATCGAAAGGGCCGGCTTAAGCTAATAGCTGGCCTTAGCAAACATTGGAAGCTAAAATAAACGGTAAAGCGACAAAACATAATGATAAGTCCTTAGTTTTATACCTATATGAGCTTCTGGCTCGAAAATCACACCAAATATTTGAAATCTGACTTCAGATTTTTAATCCGCGCAAAATTTCCAATAAAAAACGTTAATTTTTAAACGGGAAAAAAATCGATATTTTTTGGCCTTTTTGTGGGTCGTTCAAAAACTTCCAAGACCATTAAGACGGCCAAAAAAATTTTTGCTAGAGATTTTTTTAAATTCCAAAGGCAAAAGGCCCTTTTAGCACTCAAGGTACTCTAAAATTCCAAATCTCTCCCCCCCCCCCCCCCCCCCCCCCCCCGTCTGCCATATCCAAGCAATTTTTATATTCAGTGAATGAGCCATTCCTAGATTTCCTGATATTCGAAAGAATCATAGGAACATCCTCGAAATATTTCCGAACCGTTTATTTTGCTGCAATGTTCAGAAAATTTTACCTACGCCAATTATAGTTACACCAGCTTAGCCCAGCTCTCACTGTCATTTGAAAGTTATTTCAGCACATGTCCAAACAGATAAAAGCAACACACGATTCACATTTTCTTTCTTTGTATTTTTTTGTTTTAAAGTATGAAAATAACGAGAGCCCATTTAAAACCATTTCAAAATGTGTAATAAATATATCACAATGAAGGCGTCAGCCGAAAAAACAAAACGGCGCCTTCACGTCAAACCCCATTCAAGTGCCGCAATGTTAAAACAGTTAGTTATATTCAAATTTGATTTAATAAATTGAGATTTATATTTTTAAAAGGCGGCAATTTAAAAAGAATGACAGACAAATGATCGAAACAGAGGTGTCGGTCGAATACGGTTCTCTTCAAACGATTCGGCTGGCTCCACCTTTTTTACACGTACTCTCTTTAAGAACAATGGTAGATTCTTAGTCAGAGAGAGACAGAGGCGGTGTTCCTCACTCCCTCTATCTTTCCTTGTATATTTCGTTTTTTTTTTTATCTTTATAAAAATTTCTGTGCTCGTTTTAATATGTTTTTTTTTTTTCAACTGGTTTAAAGTATCGAAAAAATTTACTTGATTTTTATCTTAGACATACAAAACACTAGGGGAATTTCAAGAATTTTTGCATGAGACTCGGAGGAACGCTTTTATTAATATTTTTTTTTTCACCTATTCGTGAAGGCGGGTTTGCTTGTTTGTCAGGTTCATGTGAATAGTACGGAAGCCCTGAAGGGTGAAGTATCTATTTTCTTTTTTATTGTTTGTTTCAGAACAAGCAATGTCTGCATCGGAACAATCAACTTTTACTAAGTAAATTGCCTGTTCCGGAACAGACATTTTCTTATTGATCGCCGTTCCGGAACTGACAATTTTAAATTCATTGTTTGTTTCGGAACAAGTAGTTTTGTTCTGGAACTGACAGCGTTTAATAATTAAATTGTTTGTTCCTGAACAGACAATTTTTTATTGATCATCTGTTTCAGAACAGGCAATTTACTTATTAAGCGTTGTTTGTTTTGAAACAGACATTGCTTTCTCCGAAACAAGAAATAAACCGAAACGTAACAGTTCCGGAACAAACGTTGTCTGCTTTAGAACAAACAACTTTTAATAAGTAAATGGCCTGTTCCGGAATACACATTTTTTTTTATTGTTTGTCTGTTCCGGACAATTTTAGTTAATTGTTTGTTTGTTTGTTTGTTTGTTTCGGAACAAGCAGTGTTTGTTCAGGAACTGACAGAGTTTAATGAATAAATTGCCTGTTCCGGAACAAACAATGTATGTTCTGGAACTAACAGCGTTTAATAATGAAATTGTTTGTTCCGGAACAGACAATTTTTTATTGACTATCTGTTCCAGAACAGGCAATTCACTTATTAAACGCTGTTTGTTCCGAAACAGACATTGCATTTTCCGGAACAAGAAATGAACCGTAACGTAACAGTTCCGGAACAAACATTGTTTGCTCCGGAACAAACAACTTTTTAGCAAGTAAAGTGCCTGTTCCGGAACAGACATTTTCTTATTGATTGTCTGTTCCGGAACTGACAATTTTAATTAATTGTCTGTTTCGGAAGCAGTGTTTGTTCAGAAACTGACAGAGTTTAATGAATAAATTGCCTGTTCCGGAACAAACAATGTATGTTCTGGAACTAACAGTGTTTAAAGAAGGATACGAAAGTCTATAAAACATACCAACCTTATTCAACTTTTTTGAATCTCTTTAAAAACGTTTACAACCTCCAATACCCGAGAAATATTGTATTCCAACCACTTTTTTTTCCCTTTGAAAACAAAAAAAAATTAAGACGTCCCCAAAAACAAAAATCTGGAATGACTCCCATCGAAATTAATTAACGGTCCATAAAGGATGCAGCAAATAATAGTTTAAATCACAAAATTAGGATGTTAAGGCTTCAGTAAATTGAAAACTTAATTATACGAGTTGTTTTGAAATAATACGTTTCGGTCCGGTTCAGCTTACCCTCGGGACAAACTACCCTGGTTATTAGCTAACTTAATTTTATGAAAATAGCAGCCGTCGTTTTCTTTTCCTTCCTTTTTTTTTTATATTACCCAACCTAAAAAAAATAAGTAACCCATCTCAATTTGACGTTTTTCCACACTTCAACTTACGTTGGAAGGGGCCGCTTTGATTTAGTGCTTCCGCAGCATCGCCAAAAAAAAAAAGAAACGTATCAGAATAAATATTTAAGTTTTAAAACCTAACATTATCCAACCTTCGTAACAAACCAAAAACAACAAAATTATTTTGAAATGAAAGAAAAAGCCTCAAGTGGGCGAATGAATGACGATTAAATTATCTTCTTTTTTTTTTCTAATGTGCATCAAAAAAAATTTTTTTTACCCTGGATACATTAAAAGCCGCCTAAAACAAAACTAAAAATTTTTCTAAGAAAAAAAAAAAAATCCTATATTAATTAGTCTTAAAAACTTATAAGTTACAAACTACTTATTTTCGTTTTGATGTATGAATGCAACTCTCAAAAGAACATAATTACATGGAAAAACATTTCATTAGCTATCTCATTTTTCAAAACTTGCGACAAAACCCACCGTAAGTTAAACGTACGATTCGAGGAGGAATCTGTGGCTTTTATACTTATTGTTATTATAACGCCTTCGCACTTATTTTTTAAAAAAGAAAATTCTCATTTACTAAACCGACTAACCCATTGTTATTTTTCATGAAGCAATAAATAACAGACCCGAGGTAGCAGCATCCAACAAAACGCCGAAGAATTTAATTCCACATATTTGCGGTTATAACTGTACCCCCGCGTCAGCAACAGTCTGTTAAAAAAAGAAGCCAAACGGGCAGCAAAAAAAAAAAAAAATGTTCCAAGGCAATTTCCTAACCGGTTGATTCGTAAATTAATAAATTAATATCGTAGGATTGGGATATAATTATTGAGGTCCTGACTCGTTCATTTTACAACAGACAATTTGGCTAATTAAGTTATTATGGAAAACACTTATATTTGTTCCAAACTTGTATCTTTAACGAAGCGAACCGGAGTTACTTATAGTCTCGGGCAGAGTATGCGGTCTTGGAATAAAATCTTTTGATTTACGACCGCCTCATCTATCAATTTATTTTATATTTATTTTTTAATTGTTTTGGCCATTTTTTTAATATTGTAAATACGGATAAGGAATGTACGAATGAAATACGAGTTCGTTAAGAAAAAAACGAAGATACAAATAAAAGGCAGAGCAAATCGGAAATGGTACCTTTAATAGCGTATCGAAAACATGATGTCAACATTCGACTATATCTTGAAATGGGGTTAACATGACCGGTGGGGGTTGACATGCCCGGTCTAACGAAAGGAACTTAGCATCGTCTGGCGATTCTTTTTAATCAGTAATATTAATTCTGTACTTAAGTCTAGAACTTGGCCAAGTCCATTCAAGGATTGCAACTTCTTATTCCAAATCCGACTTTACAAAAGATATACAGGCTCAACGGTTGGCAGTGCTGATTTTATGCCTTTTGCCAGCAAGTTTATTTTGTTCACGGTAGTACTGACAGGTCCGGAAACTTCCCATGCCGTTCATGTCCCGCTTAACTAGTTCTAAAACGGGCCATTGATGGCACTGCGATCTTTAGAGCCGCAACATTTGCCCAATGGACCTTTTTCAACTTGCCCGATGGATCTTTTGCATCTTGCCCAATCTTTTGCACCTTGCCCAATGGATCTTTTGCATATTATCCAATCTTTTGCATCTTGCCCAATGGATCTTTTGCATCTAACCCAATCTTTTGCATCTTGCCCAACGGACATTTTGTATCTTACCCAATCTTTTGCATCTTGCCCAATGCATATTTTGCATCTTACCTAATCTTTTGCATCTTGCCCAATGGATCTTTTGCATATTATCCAATCTTTTGCATCTTGCCCAACGGACATTTTGTATCTTACCCAATCTTTTGCATCTTGCCCAATGCATCTTTTGCATCTTACCCAATCTTTTGCATCTTGCCCAACGGACATTTTGCATCTTGCCCAATGGACCTTTTGCATCGTGTCCAATCTTTTGCATCTTACCCAATCTTTTGCACCTTGCCCAATGGATCTTTTGCATCTTGCCCAATGGACCTTTTGCATCTTGCCCAATGGATCTTTTGCATCTTGCCCAATCTTTTGCATCTTGCCCAATGGACATTTTGCATCTTGTCCAATAGACCTTTTGCATCTTGCCCAATGCATCTTTTGGAAAACTAATGCGCATGATTATTGTCACCCCCCCACAAACAATAGGAATTTGGCTATCGGAGAAAATTCCATTTGTTATTGTTCTTCTTTAGTTTTTTTTAAATGTAAACTTTATCCGACAGCCAAATTCCTATTATTTTGCTGGTTCTTTTTAAAAATTTCTCTTCCTACTTCCATTTGTTCATCCGAAAATTCTTCGTCCCTATATATTTCAAGCTCTCAAATTCTTTCGCTCTACAATTCGACAAGACCGGCATTGAAAGAAAAAAAAAAAAACCAAAAAAATTCTAATCTCAACGAAATCTTCCCAACGGATCCAGCTTCTTATTTACGCAAAAAAACAAATTTTCATACTTTAAAATCGCTTTAATAATGATAAATGACAGAAAACCGAACTGGTTTTTTATTTTTTTAAAACCCTGTAATGAAGAACAGGATCTTAATTAATCTAACATACACTTGATCGATTAATCGGTCGTTTAACGGATTAATCGACCCGGCCCTTTTGTTTAATATCGATTTATACTTATTAATTTTTATTTTTATATATATTAAATGTTAAGGCACCAGCATAGCATAGCATACCAGCATCGAACCTTATTTTTAAAACCTAGCGGGTCGGAGAGATGAATTATGTAGCAAGTACTCTAATTAATAAAAACGCCTTAATAGTGTTAAGATGTCGTAGTGATGTATCGGATTCAAACTCTCTTTATCTCTTCGTTTTTTTTTTTAGAAGAAAGCCCCGAAGGTCCTCTCCTCTCCTTTCAAAAGCGACTCGGGAATAGTTTACAGACGTTCGGCACCTCGCCCGAAGAGAGAGAGAAGAAAAAAAAAAAAAAAAACATTTAAATATCTTTTGCTATTACTACACCGTGTTAAAAATTTAATATCTTCATTTTGTACATATATCGTACAGAATTATATTTATGGTATATAGAAACCGTATCTATTTAGCCAGGTGTTGTTCTACATGCTTCATTATAATAATGTTTAGCTTACAATAATAATTCATCTATTTAAATTTGAAACATAAATCTTATTATTCTCTCAGACTATTTTAATGTTCTTTTTTATTTCCTTTTTGTTTGATGTCTTCAAACTAGAAATCGCAGATTAAATATTATTATCTTTTTTCTAGATCGTTTCGGTGAATTTGGTCCAAAGTAGGATTAATAAGGTACAGGTGTTTGGAGAATCCTTTGTTTTTTTTTTTTTTTTTTTTTTTTTTTTTGTTTTTTTAGCATGATTAAGAAACCATGGGTCGAGATTGAATCCTTGAAGGGCTAAGCGATATTGTCGTAGGTCCATTCTGGAACTGACATTTGTCTTTCAAGAGTATGCATCAGTCGTGGCAGAAGATAAATCGTATTTTTTTACGGGAAAACGACGACAAATATATAAAAATAAAAAAGTTAAGAAATCTTCGATATTTTTTTTTGAAAATTTCTTAATTTTATTTTTTTTATAATTTGTCTTCGTTTATCCGTAAAAAGAAAAATTCGATTTATCTGCTCGATTAATGAGTACTCTTTAAACTTATATAAACAAGCTGACAATAGGGAAATATCATATGGTGGAATTCCCCTACCAGTTCATCTACTAATGCTAGTATTATTGAAGAAAAGGATGGATACAGTGGCAGTTTGTATACTCCGACTCAAAAAGGTAATTCAAAACAGGGAAAGTTCTACAGGCTTCCGCGTTAGACAAACCAAAACGGTGCCCTAAAACAAAGAATGACTCATATAAACCTATCTTACATAGCGTCAGAAGTACATTTTTTTTAAACTACAGAACATATACTTTAGAATGTTTCAGAAATTAACTGTGGGCTCAATTTCACGCCAAACATGTTCGGCGAACATTTTGGGCAAAAGGGTGGCTAATTTTGAAAGTCAATTTTTTAAATTTCGCTCCCTGGGCAAAAAACCATTCATTTATATGTAAAAAGAAACCTGAATTTTTATTTAGGTAGAAAAAAAATTTTTTGGCCCAGGCCCAGGAGTTTAAAGTTTTTAAGGCCGACTTAATTTGGACGAATATCGAAAATTCGTCCAATTAACATCTTTTAATATAAAAAATTGTCCTTTACAGGGTATATATATATATATATATATTTTTTTTTTTTTTTTTTTTTTTTTTTGTAGAAAAGAAAATCATGGCTTCAACGCTACAAAGTGACTTTCAAAGTATTTTCAATGAATCAAAGGTTATTTTATTCCGGTTAGACATACTATCACCTTTTTTTTTTTTTTATTAATTTGTTTGCTTTTTAGGACAAATTATTTAGGCTGCGATAAAGAGAGAATTGGAATTTTTTTTTTTTTTTTTTTTTGTTCCATTACTGCTTTTGCAGGTCTATTTTATTCCATATCTGCTTTCGCAGGTCTATATATTCTATTTCTAAACTAAACTTGCTTTACAGAATCTACTCTTTCAATGAGGTTAAGATGATTGAATTTGTAGTTCCTGCAATCCCCGCCAGAGGGAAGGAGCTTCGGCGGTCACCCATCCAGAAGCTGGCCGCCATCAATGCTGTTTAACTTCATTGATTACGAATGCCGCTATTCTGGATTGGTCCCCACTCCGACCCCCTACAGGGTATATTAGGTACGTATTGAGCTTCCTAAAAAAAAATATTCGGTTCAAAAATATTGACCTGCTGGCCGCCCAGGCAGGGTTATAGTAGAAAAACGGGGATGGCCGTAACAGGGTAATTGCAGAAAATTTTGAATATTTGAAAATAGCCCAAATGTGCCCAAAATGTGTAGAAATAATGCCCCGAAAAATAATTTCGATGCCAAACATTTTTTACCCTATGTTAACCCCATTTTTCCTTATTTTTTTCTAAAAAATTGCCTTTTTAAAGCCAAAAAGTGAATTTCCAACGCATGTAAGTACCCAATTTAACAAAACTTGATAAGTTCTCCAAAATAAACAATTTTAATTCCATATTTTTGGGCATTTTCAATTTCTTTAAAAATTGATTAAAAATCAATTTATTGATATAAAAAATGAATCGTTAATTTGAAAAAGGGGACATGTCTCAAGTCTCATAAGGTAAACAAAAGACATGTCCCCTTTTTTAAATTAACGATTCAAATTAAATAAAAATATTTTAAAAAATTAAAAATGCCCAAAAATTTAAAAAATTTAAACACAGACTGCTTTAGAACATAGACTTTAGAACATAGACTGCTTCGAAATAGAAATTGAAAAGCCGAGTGATGCTCTGCTAATACAAATTGTGTTGAAAATACACAAAATTTTGTACTGTGAATATGGATGATATTCTCATAACAGATTACTGGTGTCCCTTTAGCAAATGTTGAAAAAAAAAATTCAAAGATTTTTATGTATGTATGCGCTGTAGATCTTTCCACAATAATAAAAAAAAAAAAAAAAAAAAAAAAAAAAAAAAAAAAAAAAAAACCACTCTGCTACATTTTTAAGAATATTTAAAATTTTCGAAAATATGGAAGATGAGGAACTAGAAAAGAACCCTGAAAATGGAGCGTTCAAGTATTACGTAAGACCGAAAGGGGGGGGGAGTTTGGCAAACCTCACGTAAGAATTTCCATTACGACTTATTGTTCAGAATTTTTTGTCAATTTCAAAAAATTAAGTTGTTTTAATTTTTTTTTCGAATGTCTAAAGCAGAAAATCTAAAAATCTTTTTCAAAAGATTTTAAGAAATAAAAAAATTATTTTTCGATGAGATTTTGTGCCAATCGTAGCGATCTTCAGGGATATGAGTATGAACTATAAACCTAGATTAAAGAAAAATATTACTCCAATTTAAAATTGACGTTAAAAAAAAGGGGGGGGGGTTGCGAAAATCTTATGTAATATAATAAGGGGGGTCAAAGAAATCTTACTAATTCTTACGAAGAGGGGGAGGGAGTCCAAAAACCCGAAAAAAAGTCTTTCGTAATACTTGAACGTTCCCAAAGAACTCTGATAGCATTTATTTGCCAGATAGATTTGGGCTACGGTTAATGTGCTTTTCTTTTTTCTATGCTCAGCAGAACTGAGCTCTACAGTAAAATAAGAATGCCCCTGTCATGAGCCCCATCTTCCATCCGACTGTTCAATTATTTCCATAGTGAAATGATGGAAGATAATTTAAATTTAAGAGTCTGAAACTCAGGCTCAAAAGAAAGGGAGGAAAAAAGAGACAGGAAATTTTATTCACAGCAGAAAAGAAAGCATCTAAAATTTCCTTCAAACATGAACATTTTTTTTTTTTTAAGATTGAATCTACGACCGGAACCGGAATCCCGAAATGGGTCGAATTTAGAATTCCTGTAATTTCCCTTGGAAATAATAAAATCATTATAAAGGCTGAATATCCGTAATCATAGAAGCCCAGAGTTGATTTTTACGTGCTAAAAAGCTAATTTTACACAGCAAATGAGTAATCGACTCTGAAAACGTACTTGCTATTTATTGCGGCGTTGATTAATTCTTTGAAGCACGCCAACGAAGCGCGGCTTCTTGGCTTTTACAAAATTCATAACGACGTTATGATGCTTTTATAAACCTGAACCAAAGGTTAAAGAATTTCTTAATTCATTTTACACTGCCTCTCCCTTCTCTAAGAAAAAAAAAGGAAAGACATTAAGTCTTTTGCTTTTTTTTTTTATTACTGTTTCCGTTTTCGTCTCAAAAGGATTTCCACTTAAATGAGAATGCTAATTGAAGCAATAATCGACATATCTGTAATAATCTATTGTTTTACCTATAAGATTATTAATTGGATAAAAATTATCCAAGGAAAAGAGATCACTATTTCGTCTTTTTTTTTTTAAGTGGACTTTCACACACGTATGTATACGTCCCCTATTCGTGAAACATTGATGACACACCTTTGTTCCAGTCATGCAACTCCCTTTCATATGTATGTTTCACAACGATGAACACAAAGTCTTGTAGTACAAAACCATATTATTGGGGATTGACATGTAGGAAAAAAAAAAAGAGAGAGAGAATGTAGAAATACCTACGAGAGGAATAGAAAAAAAAATTCGAAGTGTTGGAAGGCTCAAGGTATTTAAAAAAAATCTTACAATTTGAATTTTTAATGGAAGTCGCGCGGGTCTGGATTCAAATATGACGTTTACGAGCTTTTAAATCTTTTTTAGACGAATGTCACGGACGTAAAAATCAACTGATTCAACTATAATAATGATATCTTGAATAATGACAAGAAAGGTTGAGGTCATAATATATGACTGTTTTTTTTTTTTGTTGTTGTTGCTATCACGGCTTATAAACATATTTGTAGTTGGTTGGGGGGGTGGGGGAGGGTAGAGGGCAGAGAGTAGGGGGAGACATAATAAGGTCCGAAAGAGGAATCTCTAGCTGACAACATACGTCATGTCCCCATTGATTTCTTTTCCCTTTCTCCGCAATGGCTTTCGGATCAGCCGAGAAAATTCGAAGCATCCCTTCACAGTTTTAAAAATCAAAACGGTTCGGTTATTCGCTTTTTTTTAAAGTTGAAAAGTAGAATTAGGTTTGGTTTCGGTTTTTTTTTTTAAATCGGTTCGGATTCGACTTCGGTTTGGGTTTTTTCCTTTTTCTAATTTGGGTTCGGTTTCTGTTCGGTTCTAAACTCTTTTTCAATTTTAAATTGATTCGGGTTTGGATTCGATTTTTTAATTTAAATTTTCAAAAATGTGTACGTGCGTATGAAATAGGGTGGCTCATTTTGAAGGTCAATTTTTTAATTTTCGTTCCCTGGGCAAAAAATCGTTTATTTATATGTAAAAAGAAACCTGAATTTTTTTTAGGTAGAAAAAAAATTTTTTGGCCCAGGCTTAGGAGTTTGAAGTTTTTAGGGCCGAAATGGTGCTTGATTTGGTCGAATTTCAAAAATTCGCCCAATTAACATCTTTTAATATAAAAAATTGTCCTTTGCAGGGTATATTAGGTACGTATTGAGCATCCTAAAAAAAAATATTCGGTTCGAAAATATTGACCCGTTGGCAGCACAGGCAGAGTTATAGTAGAAAAACGGGGATGGCTGTAACAGGGTAAGGGCAGAAAATTTTGAAAATTCGAAAATAGCCAAAATGTGTCCAAAATATGTAGAAATAATGCCCCAAATGTAATTTCGATGCCAAACATTTTTTACCCTATGGTAACCCCATTTTTTCCTTATTTTTGGCTCTTTTTTCTAAAAAAATTGCATTTCTAAAGCCAAAAAGTGAATTTCCAATGCATGTAAGTTAAAGTACCCAAATTAACAAAACTTGATAAGTTCTCCAAAATAAAAAATTTAAGAGAAGGCTTCAGATATTTATTTAAATATACCAAAATAAATTTCCCTGGCCTAAAACGTTTTTTTGGAGATACAAATTAAAAATCTGGCTTCGTAGCGAACTTTATATTCATACTGGCATCTTTCTTTCAAAATTTCAGATTCTCAGGTTGTAAAGAAACTCCGGAAAACGTTTTCAAAAATAAATGTCGGGAATATATTTTCCAAAGCGTTTTCCGGAGTTTCTTTACAACCTGAGAATCTGAGAATCTGAAATTTTGAAGGAAAGATGCCAGTATCACTATGAAGTTCGCTACGAAGCCAGATTTCTAATTTGTATCTCCAAAAAAAAGTTCTAAGCCATGGAAATTTTTTTTGGTATATTTAAATAAATATCTGAAGCCTCCTCTTAAATTCCAAATTTTTGGGCATTTTCAATTTTTTAAAAAATTGATTAAAAATCCATTTATTAATATTAAAAATTGAGTGAAAATTTTTTTAAAAATTAAAAATGCCCAAAAATTAAGTACCATTTTGGCCCTAAAAACTTCAAACCCCTGGGGCTGGGTCAAAAAAATTTTTTTCGCCCTAAAAAAAATTCAGGCTTCTTTTTAGGGCAGTCTCCACTTGATAACGTTCACGGCATTCGCGATGTCCGTCATCGCGATTAACGTGATCGCACCGGAAGTACTCTGCAGGTTTTGCTCCCGTAAACGTTTGTGGCATAAAAAGAGTACCGTATATTTCATTAAGTATGCTAAATTGACTTACCCAGAATTTGTTTTGGAACAGATTTATTGTCTTCCCCACGTCCGAATTAAAATTTTTCTTTTTAAATCCGTAAAAATATCTTTCAAAACCGCCACTTTTAATGTTTGTAAATAAAAAAAAGCAGAAGATGATCAAAAAAATCGTGGTAAAAGATCCACAAAACTTCCGGTGCGAATACGTTCATCGAGAAGGCGGATAACGCGAATGCGGTGAACGTTATCAAGTGGAGACTGACCTTTTACATATAAATGAATGATTTTTTGCCCAGGGACAGAAAATTAAAAAATTGACCTTCATAATGAGTCATCCTACCGCGCATGTGTAATAGATAAAAATTGTCTGTCCTGCGCATGCTCAATACAGACCAGAGCCAGTTCAACTTTCAGCTGGAGCTAACCGAAAATAAATTGCATTTGGATGCCAACACGAAAATTCCTAATACGAATTTTTCGAATCACTCGCCATCGTACCGCCAAAAGCTCTTCACTTTACACGCCGCAAAATTCCACTATTGCATTAAACTATTGCCTCCCGAATCAACAAAGTCGCCATCTATTGCGTGGGAAAAGGAACTAGGTTTTTTGTCAACTCAAAAGACACAATAACGCGCAAGACGCGTTAGCAACTCGGAACAACCCCAAAATTTGTAAAAAAAATACTAAAACTGCCGCTGTTAGCGACATCACCGTAACTCCATTTTGTAAATAGTCGAAACAGAACCGACGTCAACATAAAAGCCAAAATCAAGAAAATACCTTCCGCTTACAAAATAAAGAGTTACGATGAAGTCGCCAACAGCGACAAAAAACCATTCCATTAAATTGTTTTCGGGCATCGGAATATTTTCCATATCAATAGCAATCAGTTACGGATTAATTTATGGATACATACATTTTTTTTTTTTTGGAGCTTTTAATATTCTCTAAGGTTAAGGGTTGCTCAGCATGATCACTTTCCGAGATGAAGCCAGATGTTAACTCGCTTGAGATGGTACAGATACAGCAAACCAGGTAAGTTGAGGTAGGACAACCTGGATACCGTACAAAATGAGTGTGTACCTGAACTTCCCTCGAGCAACAATTAATAAATAATAGAAGAGTCCTTCTATAAATATCTCTTTTTCCTTTCGGATATCTCCAAATCGGGACGAAGGAGTCATTCGGTAGAAACGACTCGGGAAAAGATGGAAACGAAAAGGAAGAGATCGCAACAGGCGATGATGCGGAAAAATCGCACGGCGGGGTTCGAAACTCCGAACGGAATTTAAAAAAGGATGAATGGATAAGTGTGATACTTATCGACAAACCCTACATCAAAATGTCTTAATACAAAAATGGAGACTCTGGCTTGATGATAATGACAGGGTATCGTTACGGAACAGGTCATGCGCCTTGAATATTTTTCATAATACCAGATCTTTCAAATTTGATAACTTTATTATTCAATTTTACGTTGAGGGGGTTTTATTACGAATATTACCTATATTATTACATTAAATATCTCCTTTTCATGTTAATTTGTTTGGACTTTTATGACTTTTTAAGTCTTTTCACTCATTGATGCTATTTCTGTCCTGTGGTCAAAATGGATTTACTCACCCTTTTTCTTTTTCCTTTGTGGAATCACGGCATCGATTTTTTTTTTTTTTTTTTTTTTTTTTTGAGGTAGGACAACTTGGCCGAATGGATTGGGTCATTTAGGAGCTGGGCCAAGGTTCACGCAGGGCTGCAATTCGGATTCCGATTCCGAAAGGTCGAAAAAAATTTCAGATTCCGATTCCGATTCCGATTCTGATTCTGATTCCGATTTCAGCCAAAGTTTATAACTGTAATAACGGTATCTTCGTGCTTTTTAAGTCAATCTGAATCAAAAATATTTTTATGGATGCCAATTCCGATTCCGAAGATTTTAAACTGTTTAGAGACGACATTCCGATTTCGATTCCTATTTCTTCCAAGAAAGCACGAATTCCGATTCCGATTCCGCATAAAAATTGATCGGAATTGCACCCATGGGTCCAGGGTAGGTAAACAAAGTAATTACTTCCTTTCAACAACGAAACTCACAGCCCGGAATTCGACGAAAAGAAAATAATTCGGGTGAAAGGCCAGTTTACGGTTTCAATCCCACCATCCTGGAACCCAAATATCTACCAACAAAGCTCCTGAGGGTTTCGTTATAAAAAGTTAAACTGAACAGTCAAGGTAAATACACTTTGCTTTCCCCGATTTATCAATTAAGACCTAATTCCAGGGGTGTGGTTCCGATTCCGATGCCGATTCCAAAGATTCTTCAATATTTTTCGAGCCGATTCTGATTTCGATTTCGATTCTGACTCAAGAACAAAACTTTTAATTTTTTAATTTTCCAACAAACCTAAAACTACTTTAAGGCAGGACGGGAAATTAAATTAAAAATTAAAAATTTAATTTTCTGATTCTGATACCAATTTGAAAATATTTTAGTGGTGCCGATTCCGATTCTGATTCCGATATTTCCAGAAATGTACTGATCGTAAAAAGCTTTTTTTAATATTTTGATTGGCTCAATTTGAATCAAAGCTATTTTTTGATGCCGATTAAGATTCCGATTCCGACCAATTTTTGAGCCAGATTCGGATTCCGATTCTGATTCTGATTCCGACTCTTTGAAAAAAATTCATGGTTCCGATTCTGATTCCATTTAACTTTCAAACCGATCGATTCCGATAGCGATTCCGTTTTAAATCTAAACGGCACCGCACCCCAGCCTAATTCTTGGAAAAAGATAAAAAATTTTCAAGCTTCACCCGTACGGAAAAGAGATGCATAAATTACATTAAAATCATGTATAAATTGCATAAAACATTAGACATACATAAAAAATGCATAAATTATGTATAAAGGACTTAACGTTTTTTGCAGGAAATTTTTTTTCTCTTCCAATATAATTGAACATAAAATGGAAAAAAAAGTTAAATAGGCTTGATATTTGCAAATTTTCCTGCTTTGTAAATTAAAACCTGGCCCGAAAAAAACCTAAATTTTTGATTAAAAAAAAGGTCAAAAGTTGAAAAAAAAAAAAAAGAATAGTTAAAATTTAAAAAAAAAAAAAAAAAAAAAAAAAAAAAAAAAAGGTATTTTAAAAAACGTCGAAAATTAAAAAAAAAAAAGTTAAATAAAATTTCACGAAATTTTTAAGTCCTCGCTTTAGAAACTTTAAGTTTCTTGAAAATTTACAAGAATTTTCTAAGTCCATGCTTTCGGTCATGTCGTCTAATTTTAATATAAAATTCTAACTTTAAATTTCTCGAGGTTATAAAAACAAATTTTTATGCAATTTTTTTCTTCATTTGGAAGTTTTTTCGGATAAAATTTTAATTAAAAAAAAAAAAAATGGCCATAACCTGCGGTAGCCCCCGCCAACGATATATCAGTAGCCGCCTCCACCAAACTTAAGTACGAAAGTGAGATGCATAAATTATATTAAAATCATGTATAAATTATACTAAGTTGGACGTACATAAAAAATGCATAAATTATGTATAAAGGACTTAACGTTTTTTGCAGGAAATTTTTTTCTCTTCCAATATAATTGAACATAAAATGGAAAAAAAAGTTAATAGGCTTGATATTTGCAAATTTTCCTGCTTTGTAAATTAAAACCTGCCCGAAAAAAACCTAAATTTTTGATTAAAAAAAAGGTCAAAAGTTGAAAAAAAAAAAAAAGAATAGTTAAAATTAAAAAAAAAAAAAAAAAAAAAAAAAAAAAAAAAAAAAAAGGTATTTTAAAAAACGTCGAAAATTAAAAAAAAAAAAGTTAAATAAAATTTCACGAAATTTTTAAGTCCTCGCTTTAGAAACTTTAAGTTTCTTGAAAATTTACAAGAAATTTTCTAAGTCCATGCTTTCGGTCATGTCGTCTAATTTTAATATAAAATTCTAACTTTAAATTTCTCGAGGTTATAAAAACAAATTTTTATGCAATTTTTTTCTTCATTTGGAAGTTTTTTCGGATAAAATTTTAATTAAAAAAAAAAAAAATGGCCATAACCTGCGGTAGCCCCCGCCAACGATATATCAGTAGCCGCCTCCACCAAACCTTAAGTACGAAAGTGAGATGCATAAATTATATTAAAATCATGTATAAATTATACTAAGTTGGACGTACATAAAAATTGCATAAATTAAGTATAAAGAACCTAACCTTTTTTTACCGGAAAAAAAATTCTTCACCCTCCAATACTGCCGAGAAAAGGGGAATCAACCTAACGCAGATCTCCGGGATGGACATGTTTGTATATGGTTAGCTTATAAACAAACATGGCCAACCCAGACATGAGCGATAGGTCTATTCTCCTTTTCACGGCAGAATACTTATATGCAAAACTCTGCCCCTTTACGCGATTTCAATGTAAGTCCATTTTTAAAAACAATGGAATAGAACCACTGTTTACATAAGTTAAAAATAAACGACACCCATTGTTTACAAAAATGGACTTACGTTAAAATCGCGTACAGGGGCAGAACTTATGCAAAAATTATGCACATCCAGATTTTTTCCGTTGTTTTTTTGAGTGTCTACGCCTTCAAAATATTCACTCCTTTGTATTTTACTCTCATTTTTTCAACGTCTCAAAATTTTCTCCCAACGTGACTAAAGATGTTTCACTTCAAAAATCGTATGAAAATATGAAAAATTAACCCTTCGACTTCTTGGAGTAAAAATATAGAAGGGTTATAGGATTTTATAGGAATAATAAGACAGTAAAACCTAACCTGCAATTTTCCAATAAAATTCATATCCTGGACCTACTAGATGGAATTAAAACGAGCGCGGATATACCTCACATACAGAGGACATAAAGAGACATAAATCTCACAATAGATATAAACCCAACAGACGCTGAATGAGCGCACAGGATAAAAAAAAAAAAAAAAAAAAAAAAATTAAACCTATGATAATTAGGTTTATGTTATGTACTCAGCCTGAAACACGAGGCCCAATTTAAATGAAGCGCTGGGCATAATCGTGCTTTTTGATATCAATTCTTTACTTACATATATGACGTGTTATCTCGGCAGGAAAATTGATAGTAAAAAATCTTACCTGAAAAATGAAAAATAAAAAACATTAAAATAATAATGCGACAAAAAAACCTGCAAATACATTTTTAACAATTTTTTCCTTGAGAATATTTTCGAAATCATTCGGAATTTTCCGGGGTACTCAAAATCGCTGAAGAACAAACTCGCTCTTTTCAGAAGCCAGTCCGAGCCTGTCTATGCAGGGTGTCTGCTGATTAGTGAAAACGAAAATATAGGACTTTTATAGAACTTTACAAGTCCATTTTCTTAAAAATATAGGACCCAAAACAAGCAGCTTTTTTCAAGACTTCGTTTTGAATTTTTACTGATCAAGTAATAACTTTTTATCCCTAAAAATAATTAATTAACTGAAAAACATTTTTTTTTACTGATCAATTTTCATATTTTCTGCTGGTCAAAAGTAAAGAAAAAAACTGATCAAATAATATTCACCCAACTTTTTCAACCTCCGAATTTTTTTTTTCTTTTTTCATCATCCGATATGATCATGCATATGCGTAAAAATTATGCATATCCAAATTTTGGTGCTTAAAGAAATACATGAACTTTGCAAAAATTATGTATGTCCAAATTTTTGTATAAGTAAATGATACAAAAATTAGAAATTTCTTGCATTTACTTTGCAAAACTTTACGCACTTTTTGCATCACTTTCTCGTATGGGAGGGAAGGAATTTGTTAAAACAAAAATTCAAAAGATGCAAATTTGAATAAAAGATGTAAAAACATAAATAAAAGATGTTGGAAAAATTAAAAAAAGATGTAAGGACCCTAGTAAATGTCGATTTAAAATATCTTATTAAGATTAAAAGATATACAAAATATTTTTGCCGAAAGTTAATTGTATTACATGTAATTTGTTCCCAATTATTTAGATCTGAAATAATTATACTCATAGATTTTTTTGTTGTTTTTATGAAAAGTTAGGTGGTTTGGCATTGTGTATGCTAATGGATGACAATCACTTGATTTTATGACTGGCACACTAGCCTCACCAGAGAAAAAATCCTAGCTGTGAACTAGGATGGAACCACGGTATGCCGCATCTCGGGATTGAGAGTAGAGAACGCTATGAACTAGGCTACCGGTCCTCGTATCTAAATCAATAAAGTGCGTCCAAATTAAACGTGTTTGCAACGATGTTCGCACCTAAAACTAATGTTTATATTTAAATTTTAACTTCAAAAATTTTAAATAGTATTTTGACTATTTGAAATTTTAACTTTGAAGACTTTAATTAATGACTAATTTCTTTCAACTTCTGATCTTTTTTTATCAAAAATTTTAAGTTTAGTCGTGTCAGGAAAAAAAATACATTTATCAAAAAATTCGAATTTTTCGACCAAAAAACAAGCAAAAAAATTCCATAAAATTTTTATTCGTAAATTTTATATTGTTGGCTCGACAAATGTTTTCAACATTTGTCAAGCTAACAATATGGGGTAAAGGCAGGGTTGCGATTCCGATGCCAATGCCGACGCCGACGCTGAATAGTTATTTAAAAATCGTCGACGCTGACGCCAACGCCAAATCCGGTTTGTCGAAAAATTTCGGACGCCGACGTCGATGCCGATTCCATTCAAATATTTGCGATTCCTCCATATAAAAAATAAAAAATGACTTTCTAGGTTTATTTTTAAAATACAGTCGACTCTCTCTATAACGTCATCGGTTATAACGAAAACCCCTGTAGTACGTAAAAATTGGCACGGTCCGGCCGAATTCCCATATAACACCATGTATTTGAACTCCGCTTTATACGTAACGCCACTCCCTGTAGTACGTAACGAAATTTTCAATTTTGAAGGGAAATTTGCCATTTTGAAAGAGAAAATTACCATTTTTACATGTAAAAAGGGCAAAATTATTATTAAATTTTTATAAAAAAACGAAAATGACGTCATATTTTTTTAATAAATGTTCAACCGCAAAAATATTTTTAACGCGCGATTTTTAAACCTGTAGTATCTTGCATCGAAAATGACACCTTTGAATCAAAATTTTATTTTGTTCCGTTTTAGTTAGTTTATCGGTAGCATTTCAACTCAGCTAAATTAAATCTTCATTAAAATTAACCATTAAAATCATTTTTCTTATTAGTAATGAAGTTTTTTTCTTTCGAGAAAAAAATTCTATTTTATGTCAACATCGGTTTTTACGTAACTCTCTGTAGTACGTAAATATCTGTTCGGCCCCTGCGTTTACGCTATAGAGAGAGTCGACTGTATTAATTTTTGTCATAAATTTAAATTGAGTTGTTGTGAATCGCTCAAAAAAATCAAAATATCACTCAAAAAAACCGATCAATTTAGATTTCTCCACTCATTTTTTTCCTATATAGTCAAATCAGTTATTAAATTTAATTGCAGTTGTAAAGAAGTTAAGAGAAAAATATTTTTTAAATTGAAAATTTTTCGCGACTCTGGCGTCGACGCCGACGCCGGCATTGAATCAGATTCCGACGCTGATGTTGACTCTGACGCCGGCTTCAACTTCTGTTCCGACGCTGATGCCGACGCCGATTCCGATTCCGATTCCGATTCCGATTATTTTTCTCATCGATTCCGATGCCGATGCCAGTGAAAATTCCATCGGCATCGCAACCCTGGGTAAAGGATTAAAATTTAAACTTCGAAAATTTAATATTAAAATTCTAACTTAGAAAATTTTAATCAAAAAATTATCGCACTGTTCCCATTAAAAATTAATGTTTTGTTTTCATTGCGTCTTTAGCCAACAATATAGGGCAGTCTCCACTTGATAACGTTCACCGCATTCGCGTTATCCGCCTTCTCGATGAACGCATTCGCACCGGAAGTTTTGTGGATCTTTTACCACGATTTTTTTGATCATCTTCTGCTTTTTTTTGTTTACAAACATTAAAAATGGCGGTTTTGAAAGATATTTTTACGGATTTAAAAAGAAAAATTTTTATTCGGGCATGGGGAAGACAATAAATATGTTCCAAAACAAATTCTGGGTAAGCCAATTTTGTATACTTAATGAAATATACGGTCCTCTTTTTATGCCACAAACGTTTACGAGAGCAAAACCTGCAAAGTACTTCCGGTGCGATTACGTTATTCGCGATGACGGACAACGCAAATGCCGTGAACGCTATTAAGTGGAGACTGCCCTTATGGGCTAAAGCATTAAAATTTAAACTTCGAAAATCTTAAAAAATGAATATTAAAATTAATATTTTAAAATTAAAATTTGAACTTCGAGAACATCAGCCAAAGCAATCTTCTAATATTAAAATTTTTACTGTGAAGTTAAACGCGTTAGTGAAGTTAAAGGGCTACCTAGGTAGGAAACACTCTTAGAATGTGCGATACCTAGGTAAGAGGCACTCGTAGAGTGTGCGCTACCTAGATAGGAAGTACTCCTAGAGTGTGCGATACCTAGGTAGGAAGTACTCCTACAGTGTGCGCTACCTAGGTAGGAAGTACTTAAAAAACGTTTGTGTCTAAATCACATCAGGCCAACATGTTCTATAAGCTAAACATAAGCCGAATAAGCTTTAACTACATTATTACAAAGACAGAGTATGTCATGATTAAAGCCTTATATGCCATATATATATGTATGATTATAAGCCATATATACTGTATATATGAATTACCTCCTGATTAAATCGTCTTACTGTTGATTAAGCGAAAGACCTAAAATTGCAACTAAGTATCCATAAGAAAAAATACGCAGCCTCCTCTTCTTTAAAAGACTTAAATCTGCACAATGACTTATTACAATTCAACCACTATAAATAAAATATTACAAGAAACCGGAAACCTTTATGTACATCTTAAATCACAATGGCCAAAAAAAAAAGGAGAATGTACACCACGACTCACCTTTGTCGCTGGAAATGCGATGCCTCAACTGTATACTACTTCGGAACTTCGGCTTCCGCGCTGACTGAAATGGAGGTGGCTAGAGCTAATTGGTCGTTAATCGGGGGTTGCATTACTTTCGAAACACTCCCGTGAGTCATTTAGACTACTAATTTTAAAAAAAAGAAGTTATACTTTAAATCCCTAACCTACCAAACCGACCGAACAAAGGTCAACCCTGTGCGAAAGTGACCTACGGAACTCTGTACGGAAAAACGAAAAAAAAATTAAACGCGCGAAGCAACCCCCCCGAAGAAAAAACCAAACATCAGCATCTGAAAAAAAGAAAAAATATATATAAATTAAGAATACTCATAACTTAAGTCAGGATCGATTTTTGGAGGTCCTAAGCTCGCAAGAGATCGAGTTAAAATTTAAACGATTGCATTTGAAGGGAGGCACCTGTATTTCTATTTGCAGACTTCAACTATTAAAAAAGTGATCGATTTATTATATATAATTTTTAAAAATAATAGAGCACTTAGTAACGGATTTCCAGTGTCTAGCAAACTCAAACAAGTCAAAGGAGAAATTTGTTTCTATGAGAGCATAGCGTGGGGGCTTAGATGCCACGCTTCTAAGGCTTTTTACAATAAGTTTAATGTTAATTCATACATACCAAAAGCTGAATAAATGTCCCGAATGATTATTAGAAAACTCCGATTTTGAAAACAACAGTAGATAAGTGGCACAAAGCGATGGAGGGGCCATGCAGGACAGTGTTATTGTCGTTGGTGTTGCCGTATACCGGAGTAATCCGACGTAGGCCGGCGCCGACGAGTTTTAATTTGGGCAACTGAAGAATATTCACTAGGTCCGGCATTTTTCGTAGCTTGAACACAGAATGAGTATCCAGTGTTCGGACTGAGCCCTTTCACTTTGCAACATGTACTAAAACCATAATAGACCTGGGCAAAATCGTCGTTTTCGGAATTACACATTTAAACTTAGTCATCAGTTGCCCCATTGGATCTCGCCTCGGACCAAGTTACTATAGCGAGATACGGCGTTCTTTAACATATTTGTGGTAGGCCAGGGGGATCCGCTGCCGCTGCTCCGCTCAGTACTTCTACTCTTTCCGACCACGGCACGATCTGGAAAAGAATCGAGAAAAAATTTTTAGTTAAGATTTGAAATAAAAAAAAAGAAGAGAAATCGTTAAAAAACGAGAACAAATTGAAAAAGAAAAATTTTTCGAGTTTGAGGATAAGGTTAAAAAAATTTTGAGATAATTTTTTAAAAAATTTCCGTACCCTTGCTCCATTAACAGCTCTAACATGGAAAAGATAAGGCTGTCCAGGTGAGAGATCATTCACGACACACTCTGTTTCTGGACAATGGTGAAATTTGGGACGCTTTCACGTATCTGGTGCTGTCATCTCAGCTTCTAAATCGGAAACCGGTGCTCTTTCGTCATATTCAGGATAATCTTTAAAAAAAATAAAAATAAAACCAATTAACACTAATGAATTAAATTACAAAAAGAAGGATAAAACTATATTTATAGATAAAACTATATTTAAAGAAAAAATATAAAAAAAACTAAATTACATCAGTTTTCTTAAAAAAATTAAAATCCGCCAATTTACTGACACTCTTTCAATTTTACTGGCCTTGCTGAATTATTTTAAAAGCTTTTCCACTAATATACGAAAGTAATTAGCTCAAAATCAAAAAAAAAATTAAAAAGCTTTTCGTTATATTAGCACAACGTTTCAATAAAATCGTATGTTGTCGAAGTGCTCCATAAATTTTAAATTAAAACGAAACCCAGCAGGGCCTATAAAATTGAAAAATACATTTTTCTTTTAATAGAAACAGAAATACTGTTTTTCAATTAAGAAAAAAAAACTAAAATAAAATTAATAATACTCACTGAATATTAAGGGGAGACTATATGGGGCCTTGGTTTCCCATGCAATCTGGACGGCCCGCTAGGCTGAATACAAACTGGCTTTCTGGCCACAGCACAAGGTTCAGAAGGGTCGCTTTTACCACAGGGTTCGGTGCTTATAACCCTCAGCTGGTAGGTCGTATGGGCATTTAAGTGCCCCGATAGGCATTCCGTGTCGAGATCTTCGTAAACCGTTTCGTATCCGCTCCCAGAGTTTATATCTAATTAGTAATTTGATAATTTGGTACTCCCCCGATCGTTGGGAGGATCCCATTTTACTTTGAAGGAGTGAGCGTGTATCCTGCCTTCAAATTAGGGCATTAAGAGGGCCTTGGACGGGATGGCAGAGTTCTCTAAGTCACTTCTTTTGACCATCGTGATGAGCCCTCTTTGTTTTGTGTTCTTAACTGAAAAAAAAAATAATAAAAAGATAAATAATTATTTCATAAAAAAATTTTTTTAAAGAAAATTGAGAGTAAGGTACTGGTACCGGTATTTGAATTTTCTGAACTGAATTCTCAGGCAATATTTCAAAAAATATCATTTATTTTCTCCTGTAGTAGGCTTAATATATCTTAAGATGAAGCATTAGAATCGTATAAACAATATAAGATAAAAAAATTTTATTTAGTTCCTGACCCCTTCACATAATTTTGAATTCTTTCGAAACCGATTGGAGGTTCGTTAAACAATTAACTTATCCATAGATGATCAGCTACGATTCTTTTGAATTTGCCACCGCAGTGGTATCATATTTATTTTTAATTAAAGAATCAAATCATTATTATTAAGGAAATAAAAGATTTTACGATTACTATATAAAGCAAGTAGTATTCAAGTTTTTTAATTGACATCGATTAATTTTTTTTGTTAATTATGAATCAAGAGCTAAATTTTCTATACCGGAATTTTTCTTTTTTTTATTCTCAAACATCATTATGCATAAATTATGCATGAATAAGGAAGCATAAAATGGAATAAAAAGTTAAGTAAGCATAATATTTGCTAATTTTCCTGCTTAATGATTTAAAAAAATCATATGCATAAATTATGCATGTCCAAATTTTCAAATTTCCAGATATCCAGATTAGAAAACATAAAGAAAAATAGGGAAGTTAAGCATTTTTTTTTTATTTTATATTTTGATCCCTAAGTATGAGTTAATAACCGAGGTATATGTAAAACTTTAAAAAAATACCTAAAATAATAGTAAAAAATTGTTAAATTTTGATGTAAAAAAAAGTCGTTTGAAACGCGGGGAAAAAAATTGTGACGTAATTGTACTATAAAAAAAAAATGAAGTTTGGTAACACTGATCATGAATGGGCCCATTTTTGAATATTTTTTTTGTTTATGTTTTGATTTGTAATTTTTCCAACAAAAAAAGAAAGACTCGCGAGCAGGAATACCAACTTTTAAAATTCAAAATATAGTACAATGACGTCACAATTTTATTTGCCGCTTTTTTAATTTTTTCAAAATGTCAGATTTTTTTCGGAATTTTTGGAATTTTTTTCTCCGACTTTGTTTCATTGACCCTTCTTGATTATCGTTAAAATAATATTTTTATGAAGTAAAGAACTCATTTTAACCAGAATATGTCTCACTTGCTATAACACTTAACTTCCCTATTAAAAATATGAAAAAATTAAAAATAAAGAAAAATTAAAAATAAAAGAAAAAAAAAAATGTTAAATCAAGAGGAAGAAAGAAAATTTAGATCGTTAAAATACGAACCATGTGTGAGCACTAGGAAGCCTACCGGTAGATCGATCGATCATCACGGTGAATCTAGAATTTTTAGATTCCGTTCATCCCTTCCAGCGCTTCGAAGCCTTGCAATGGGAATTTCGAAGTTTCGGTTACAAACTAAAAATTTGGCCTGATCTTGACTGTCCATTTCTCGCAACTCTCTCCAGAACCAAACGATCTGTAACAAATAAAATAAAAAAATTAAAGTCATAAAATTTTTTTTTGATTTGCATCGATTCAAAATTAAAGTTTTCGTCTAGAGGTTAAAAATAAACTGAATCATATGCCGCTTCTCCATTATGGCTCAAAATTAATTTTCTAGAATTAATTTTCAAAATTTCCGGAAGTACTGTGCTTTTGTTATTCTATGGATTTCTAACCCAAGATTTAAAAATGGAGTCGGCCATTTTTACCAGGCCCTACCAATACCATATAAAATTTTTCCGAAAACATCCGACAATTAGAACGTTCCGAAACGTCCGCCATATTGTTGGAGACCGTATATTTTTAGGTTTGTTTTGCGCAAAGTCCCTAAAACTATCAATCTAAGAAACAAAAAGTCCGTAAAATTATGAATTTTTAATTGCTTAAGTTGGCATTTTTTAGGGACTTTGCGAGAATCCAACCTAAAAAATACATGTTCTCCAACAATATGGCGGACGTTCTAATAGTCGGACATTCCCGTATATAGGATTGGTAGGGCTTGATTTTTACTACATTGCATTCTTTGTATTCTTAATCCATGGTCGAAAATTCATAGAATAACTAAAGTACAGTACTTCCGGAAATTTTGAAAATTAATTCTAGAAAATTAATTTTGAGCCATAATGGAGAAGCAGCAATAGGATTCACCTGTAGGGAATTCCTAGAGTACTTATTGTATTCTGTATTATACATGTGATCATCGACATCGATATTTGGTAACAATTCTAATTTTTGCTCATTAAAAATTGATATACGTTGCTTAGGAATAATATCGAAAAAACCTTCCAAAAATGCATCCAATCTAAAAAAAAAAGAAAAAAATAAATAAATAAATAGTGTCGAGAAAAATTTTAGAATCATCTGAAGCAGTTTTTATTTACCGTTTACGTATAGCTCCCGTCATTTTTATGTGACAAATTAAATAAATATAATCCAATTTATTCTCATCGGTAACTGGTACATTAGCTTCGCGTTCGACTTCAGTTCCATCAGGTCGAATTCTTGAATGTCCGTTGTAAACGTCAAATCATTCCCCAATTCGGAGACCTTATGCTTTTTCAAATAGACCAGACCTTCGTAAAACTCCGAGTCTCCGTTTTCCATATCTTGATATTTAACGGAGACTCCCAGGATGTGCTTGTAAAATGACCTTGTAAAATAGCATTCCAGGTATTTCGAATCGTAAATGGCTTGGGCTAAAAAATAGAAAGGAATAAATTAGCAATAAAATTTCATCTTTTTACTACCTAATAAGGTCTTCTGCAGCAGGCATCTGCTGAGTCCCCAATTTCGCATTCAGGATTTTTGTGGACAAAAATTTTCCGGGACCTGCTAAAAACCATATTTTAAAGGAAAACCTACCGATCAATCTCTTAACAAATTTGAATTGCAACAAATGATTTGGATTACAATGTGACGACGGATTAACCGTGTATGTCACTCTATCTCCTGGCGAAAAGTTGAACAAAGCGTAATCAGGGTTGAATATTTCCCGAGTTTTAATCATCTACCACTCTCTCAGATTGCCCGCTGCGTCTTGCCTTTCGTCACCTAAACAAAACAAGAAAAAATTAATTTTCCAAAACATTCTCCCCTACCTTCTTAATTTATTCTACAATACACTTACTCTCAAACAAAACATAAAATTTATTTTTCCATTCTTCAGGTGATTTCCTATGAAATTCCCAAAACGACTCCTCGAACACTTGGCTCCTATTTACATTGACTAAGGTTTCATCTCCTCTTCTGGATCCGTCGTCCATCTTTCCAAGTTCCTGCCTGAAATACTTTCGTTAAACGTCGAAATCCAACACCCGAGTGAAATTAACGAAGATCGCGAACAATCCGTCCGCCAAGTGGGTCGTGTACTGCCGCAAAATTTGATTCAGCACCGCTCGGTGAAGCTCCGCGAATCTAAGGAATTTGAAAGAATCCGCGAGGGGAGCTTTCCGTTTGTCTGAAGAAGGCGGCTAACGAGCTCACTGCGTCGAGATCCACAGCTGGTTGATGGGATTGACTCGTGCTTGGATTGGCTTCCCCGTCTTTTTCGGCGTCTACGTCTACGGATAACGGTCCATTGTTGCCTACTCCCGAAGACTAAAATAAACGTTAAAAAAAATTAATTTCTCCAATTTGATTAAAAATGTCTTAAGTATTTCTTGATAACAAATATAACGCTGAATATACAGTATATGCTCATAAGCTAACATTAGAAAACTGGTATAAATATACATATGATATACAAATTTTTCACAATTATTATCCTGCCTCTCTTAAAAATTTTAAAACATTTTAATAAAAAAAATGCTGACATTTGGAAAAATTTAATAATGAGGAATTTCCAAGCAAAAATACTCCAGTTGCCCTCCTGGCCGAATAAAAATGCATCAAGAATGTTCAATAATTAATTCCTAATAAGCCTACCTGTGCAAATCTCCAATATTCAACTGCAATATGACTGAATGATTCTTGCTGACCGGTGCGAGAATTTTGTTGCGACCTTCCTTGCATGGTCGCTTGGTTACTACTTGAAGGAGCATTTGCACCGCTTCCACCGGCGATTAGAACATTCGAAGAAGATGCAGTCCTATCTAAAATTTCGTTCATCCCGAAATCAACTGCCCGGAATAGAGGCATGACAGCGGAAGGGCCTTCGTTTTTGTCGCGCCTGTGAAGGTTAGGCACCATACTCGAGACTTGATTTGAAAGCTCCCGGCAATCTTTGATCGCAGTCGAATGAACTAAGAAAAAAGCTTCGACAGCACGCTAAAAAAAAACAAAAGAAAGAAAGAAAAATTAAGTACTCTATCATGAACTTCCAAAAAAAAAAAAAAAAAAAAAAAAAAAATTTGGGCAAATAAAACAAAAAAAAACTTCAAAGTTATGGACTATATGGGATATGACTTACGGATTGCATTAAAGAAGACGGGATGCTTTGGAAAAAAGCAGCATCGAACGGATCGTTCGGATTAGCAGCGGCGGCAGCTTGACGTTGTCGTTCCTCCCGCTGCTGGGCCAAAACCTCCTCTTAAATATTCAAAGGCAGAGCCGCTAAAAATCGGGTTTACTTGGGGGTAAGTGATTTGAAATTCAAAAATAGCCGAAAATGGGACACCCTATCCTACATTTACAAAGCCAAAAAATTTCTTGGTAGCCTTTTTGATCAAAAGTATTAAATAAATAATACATTTACATTTTGGAGGTCTAACCATACAGAAAAAAAATTAAATAAAACGGACTCACCGAATTTTCCAGCGTTATAAATTTCACCATAATTGTGTATGTGATTATTACCAAAACCGTCCCTTCTTTTTCGTAGATGCAATAACCTCACATCCTCCATCATTTGGACAGCCTTAAAAAATTGCAAATTTTTAAGTTTAAAAACGTACATCTAAATGTAATTAACATTTTACTTACATCCTTTTAATTACGGTGTATGTTCGCTGTGCCCACAAAATTTCTTTCTTTGATACTTCAATTATATTTTTTTTCAAGTCAAAAAATACTCGATTCTCTTACATTTTAAGAAACAACAAGTTTAGATAGCTAATCCATTGTTACCTGAAAGAAAAAGCGGCGTTAGATTAAATGGCACAACATACACATCACAATACACAAGCCGTACCTTTGCCAATCCTCCTAGTGCTGCTTTCATCTTGCTGCAGGTCCTAATCATGTCATTATGTGAAAGCACTAATGCCTTCAGATAACACAGTATAACTCCTGACCCACGAGTTCAAAAATCAGAAACACAAACGAAAGACGTTGTGCTGAAGGAAATACTTCTACAGTCCCTTACATAAAGACACTAATGCCATTACATAAGGCAACTGATGTTAAAATAATCACACAAAAAAAATTAAAATCCGGAGAAAAAAAAAAAAAAAAAAAAAAAAAACGATTCTAACTTCTTTTTACTCGTGTTGCTAAAGTTCAAAATCAAGGAGATGGAATAGCTTTCAAATTTCGGCAGTTGTTTACCCGAATATATACTTAATAAGGTGTCCCTTATTTTGGTAATTTTCGAATCTCAAAGCCCTTACCCCAAAAAATGGTTCTCCTTGGTGTACCAATAACCCGAATTTTTTAAAATTTTTTATTTAATGCGAAAACGTGGCGACTGGAGCTAAAAAAATGAAACCAAAATGCAAGTGAAACTGCAGACTTGGTATGTTTTGTTACTTCACCACGTTTTTTTGCCATATTTGGCTTTTAGCTCAAAACCGGATCAGATATAAAAAAAAAGGACTCCAGGTTCGTGATTTCCGGAAAATTTCCTATAAGAAACCTAATCTTTTCGAAAAAAAAGAAAAGAAAAAGAAAAACTTGTCGAAACTTTAAGCTCATAAGCTCAAGTCGCTACGCTTTCCCATCGTGTAAAAAATTTTAAATAAAATTCTGGTTTATCAGTACATGAAGGAGAAACATTTTTGGGAGTAAGCGATTTTAAATTAATAAATTGCCAAAATATAAGAGACACCCTACTATACATATACAAAGCCATAAAAATTTCATGACAGATTTTTTGGTCAAAGTACAGTATAAAATAAATAATATTTACTTTCTGGAGGTCTGCTTCACAAATTAAAAAAGCACTATGATTCTCAGACCGTTAAAATACCTCTTTAAGATGGAGTAACCATACAAAAAAAAAAAAAAATTAAATGTAACGGACTCACCAAATTTCTTAGCGCTATTAATCTTACCGTAATTTTGTATGTGATTATTATCTAACTCGTCCCTTCCTATTAAGAAATGCAAGAACCTCAAAACCTCGATCATTTGGACAACCTTAAAAAATTCCAAAAATTTGAAGTCTAAAAACTTGCATTTCCAAATAAAAATAACATTTTACCTATATCTTTTCAATTATGGCATATATTCATTGTGCCCAGAAAATTCCTATTTCCAGGCGCTTTAATCATCTTTTTTTCTGGGGGAAATCAAAAAACATTCGATTCTCTTATATTTTAAAAAACAGTGGCTCAAGTTTAAAAAGCATAATTCTTTGTTATCTGAAAAATAAAACGGTGTTACATTCAATGGCACCACATATATAACACAATAGACAAACCGTAACTTTGCCAATCCTTCTAGTGCTGCTTTCATCTTGCTGCAGGTCCTTATGATGCCATTATATGAAAGCACTAATGCCCTCAGATAACAGAGTAAAACTCCCCAACCACGAGTTCAAAAATTAGACACACAAACCAAAGATGTTGTGCTGAAGGAAATACTTCAAGAGTCCCTTACATAAAGGCACTAATGCCATTAAATAAGGCAACTGATTTTAAAATGATCACACAAAAACAAATTAAAATCCGAAAAAAAAAAACGATTATAACTTCTTTTATTCTGGTTGCTTTAGTTCAAAATCAAGAATTAGCCGGGATAACTTTCTAATGTTGGTGGCTGTTTACCCGAAGATACACTTAAGACTATGAAAGCTGAACACCAAAATGATTTTTACTCAAGGAAAATAAAACTAAAAATGGTCTCCTTTTTAGTAATAAAATAAATTGCAGAATTTTATGAATTAGGAATAGTATCAGCCACTTGCAATCTTCAGCCTGAGCCTTGACAATTTAACTCAATGATAAGTTCCAACGATAACTCTATAAGTTTAATCAGACAGTACTTAATGCTGTTTCCCTAAGGGCCTTTACTAAAAACTTTGTAAATTAAATGAGAATTTTCAAATTCAAAATAAAATAAATGCAAATTAGACGTTTCCTAGTTAATTACACTCAAATTCATTTTACTTCAAGACAACAATTAACCATCTTATACGATCACCTGTTTTGGAACCATAAGCTTAAATTTTTTGTTTCTTTTCTTCTCCATCGGATAATAAATAAATTAGAATAAACTCACCAACTCTGCAATCATTAGTACCGCATACAAACTTCTGAATCCAAACACCAAGCTGAGTCTTCAGTTTATGTTACTCCATGTGTATCCATAATCTGTTCCTCATGTTTTCTGCAACTACAAAAGAGAGGCTTATATTATCACTAGCTCTTTTTCCATAAAAACTTGAAAGTTTCCTTCTCCTTAGTCATTAAAACAGAAAGAAGCTATTCGAATAATGTTTTTATCTCATATTTTCTAATTTGGTTCATATCCATTCAATGAACACAAAATTTCTAAGTATTAAACAAAATCATAAAATGATGAAAATTCCTAACCAATACAGATGACTGAAAATTCCCCTTCAGTATTTAACTATAAGCTTCCCTGATGCAGCCAAGAATAATAAAAAAGTCAATAATTAAAACAATAATAATAACTGGATATCCGTTTATCTGACCAATACACAAAAGCTGCCTAGAGCATTTCTCTTATCCGTTTAAACTTGTGAAAAAACAAAATATTTCGAATGAATCAAAACTAATTAATTAATCAGTTGATAAAGGATGTTCAACTAAGGAATTTTTAAGGGTATATGCAAACTTACTTAAAATCTGGAAGAACTCGCCTTCATCATCATCTAGAATAACCAACAGTCAGGGTGTACAGTAGACCACCTAATGATGAGCAGTGGTAACAGTAGAACTACATTCCTAACTTGAAATCTGAAAAAAAAAAAAGAAAGAAAAATTAGCTAAAATTAAGCCAACTTATTAATTAACAAGCTGAACTAGGCATTTAAAAAAATTATTTTAAAATCAAATCATTTTTGGTTCCTAGATTTTTAATAAAGGAAAAAGCTCACTTCGAAACCAAAATCGTAATGGCTGTTGACTGACCCAACTCCTCGAATTTCGAATTTCAAATATTTTTTAAAAAAATGAAGAAAAACTTTATAATAATGATAAACAGATTATAAAATTATTTTAATTTCCAACTGAGACGAAAGAACGATTTCGGTGCCGGAGCGCAACGCCATCTTTCGAGCGCTTGGGTAAACTACTTTGCATTAACTGATTTTATGCAAAAGCGAACAATTTGAAAGGTATTTAGAAAAAAACCACAATATTACCTTAACAAAGCGATTACGAAATGGTGCGATTTTAGCCTTATTTAAAAACCAATGTGATCTAGTGTGAATTCCCTAATTAAAAGAAGAGAAAAAAAAAAAAAAAAAGCAACTCGCCTACTGGTCTCAAGGCTGGAATCCCTCTTACAAAAAGCGAGCACATTTAAAGGAAAATATTAAACGAAATAAAATTTTAAAACAATTGCAATAAACTATTAAAGCAGCAACCACGCAGCTACTGCAGACATGTCCCTGCCGCCATTTTCTGTAGTATGGAATGCTGAAGCTGGTTTCAGATTCCATGGCAAGCAGGTGACAGTATAACTCTAACAATTATGACTTACTTCGAATTCCTATAAAGCAGCATGTAAAAATCAATACTTGCATCCTGAAAATAACACTTGCAAGATATACAAGAGACAAAATTAACAGTCGGATATTTTCAAAATCACACACGGCATCAACTTAATCCCCCCCCCAAAAAAAAAAAAAGAAAAAAAACCAAACTTTTTCTAATGCGTACGCCATTACTGTCTTCCCTAAACTGAAGCGAGCCGAAGGTCACCGAGTCAAGGGCAAAAGAAGACGCGCTCCGATTAATCGGAAACCTTCGGCCCAGTGGCGAAGGTTTCCGAATTACAATATTCGCTAGGCAGGTGACACGATCGGAGAAAATTCCAAGAATTTCGTCGGAGTACAATGTGGTAAAAAAATCTGAAGTACATCGTAATTTTTTAAAACATTTGTAAATCTCTATGCTTGGCTTATGACGGAATATTCACGAAATTGTGAATTTTTTTTTTTCGAATATTCAGAAATGTTTTACCCAAAATCCTTGGCATTTTCTTACGAAATTAAATAAAAGAATAAAACAAAACTGTATTTGGCGTTAGCATCAATGGCATCAAGTTATTGGAGATTTTTTTGTTCATGTTTAGCTTATGAACAGAAGTATTTTTTAGATATATTTCAAAATGAAGATTAAACAATCAAATCGTTACTATTGAAGAAATAAAAAAAAAAAAAATTACAATTTTGTTCGAAAATGAAACTACTTTTCCTGCCTTCGAATCAATCCGTAAAATAGAGGGAAAATATCGTTTATCTAGTCATTTTTTCACTTTTTTTTTAAAAGTTTTATTTCCCATTTATTGCAATTAAGTTACTTCCTTTTCATCCGGCTAACGGATTTGAAAATTATCGTGAATATTCTCATTTGAAAATTGTATTGCAACTAACAAAAATATTTATCAACCAGCCTATTAAAAAAAAAAAAAAAGTTTACTGCCTAACGCAAAAGTTTTTGCCAATCAAACCGGAAATGACAAAATGGAAAATATTTTTTTAAAAATAATTTCGTTGGAATCGCGAATGATTGCCATTATCATGATGGCTACTTTCAGCGCTGTTATCGCATCGTTTTTAACATATTAGAAATCCCAGAAATACCTTTTCACAATTTCGAGCAATTCGTTCGGAATGGGAAGTTTAAATTGATTTTAAGCAAACTTTCCCCATTTTTTTTGTATTTTATAGCGGTAAGAAAAAAGAAGATGAACTGTACTACGTCAAAAACAAAATACTGAGATCTTATATTTTTTAGGCACTCGATAATCCCCATATGAACGATATTTTTCAGAATTATATTCAAGTTTACGACCCGGACTACATTGAAAAAAAAACGTTAGAAAAATGTTATTCCAAGAGAAAATCGCTGTACCTTTCATTGGTGATCTACAAACTCTCGTGTCGGAATGTCAAATTTACAGAGTCTCAGAGCCCCTAACATCTACATGGAAAACTCTACCGCTTTTAAATGTTAGCCCTTTCACGGATGTTTTCCGTTATTGTAATTTCCGATTGTTTTAGTACTTTCTATCCCATTTTCTGGAGCTCTTTCATCTACACTAATCCTCGCTGGGGAAATTATAAGTCGTAAAAAAAAGAAAAGATGAATCTGTATTTACCAAAACTTGGGAGTTCATACTTCAGAATTAAGGTGAAGATTACCTGCCTTTGGAACTGGATTTTCAACAGCAACGATGGAACACAAACTGTACGACAGTAACAGTTGAATGAATCGATTCAATGGATTGAGATGCCTCGAAAGGGCCTCATCCTGAGCACCTTCACGAAAAACGCGAATTTTTGAATTTGAAAATGTCACAGCGCGGAAAAGTTGCATTTTAGCCTTTATATTAAATTTAATTTTTATCAGATTTTTTGGAGGCCGATTCCTGCTGCCCTCAGAGGCCTAAAGTTTTTCAAAGTCTCATAATGACCGAAAAAAATTAGAGCCGTATTTCGGTGCCAAAGAATTTATTTTCTATCAAAAAATTTTTGGAAATTTCAAAGATTAAAACGGTTTTATAGTAATTGAAGCTATTTTTTATATAATCCTGGTTGAAGGAAGAAGTATATCAAATGTCCCTCTGGACATGGTATATCATGAAAATCGCTTCATCACACTAATTAATGGATTCGAAAAACCGTAGACTAAACCGCATAACTGAATTATACATACCAAATCTTGAGCTAGCTGTCTTCAATTATTTTCATGAAAACTGTGAAACACCCCCATTGTAGGAAACCAAACGCCATTTTCTTCAAGTATGCTCCAAATGATTGTTTATTTTCCATTCCTGTTTCCGTTTGGAGAGGAATAGAGCATTTTCTCCAACGAAAAATCAACCAATTCCTGCAAAAAAAAATAAATAAAATAAAATAAAATAAATAAATTATTTTAATTAAATAAAAATAATAAAAAAGTATTGTAACTTTTGTATTTTGTTATACGTATTTATAAGAGAAAACTAATTAATCGGAAGGGATTTTTAGAAAACTAATTAATAAATTTATTTTTAAATTTTAAGAAAAGATTTTATTTCAAAATATGTAAATAAGTAAAATATGACCGCTTCTTTCTGATTTACTTTTTCAATGGCAGGTACAGAAGTTAGCCTGGGTAATAAGGTTAATGCCACCACATCATAACAGCCTTTTTTTTATTCATAATTGTTAGAATATTGAATATTGAAATTGGCGGTTTCAGCGCCATCTTGTTGAACGTGTAACTAGAAAGTGTAAATATAAATGTGCGACACACGTAAAAGGAAAAATGGACGTCTAAATTATTTTATCATATCGTTAAAGATTATTCCGTCTATTTAACAAATTAATAGGTTATGGACCAGCATTGTTAATCGCAATAAACACAGCAAGTATGGCGTTGTCTTCGATGCTAACCAACATCGACAAATTGCACGAAAATAATTACGAGAGTTGGAAATTGCAAATGCGTGGCATCCTCAGGATAAACGGCCTTTGGGAATATGTCAACGGAGACAAACCAAAACCGGATGTCGACCCCGAAGAATGGATTCAGAAAGATGGGATGGCTCTGTCGTTGATTCAATTATGCGTGAATAAATCCCAGTTGCATCACATTCGCGACGCCGAAACTTCCAAGCCAGCGTGGGACGACCTTCAAAAAATCCACGAGAAAACGGGTCCAATGCAAATCTATCAGCTCTATAAGAAACTGTCTCATACAAAGTTGGGCAACCAGTCATTACAGCAGCATTTCAAGACATTTGAGGAAACTTTAGATAGGCTTAAAGAAGCCAAAGTTGTTATTCCGGCTGAGCTTAGTGTGGTAATGTTAATGGATTCCTTGCCACCTGAATACGAGCAGCTTTGTTTTGCCTTGGGGGCAAGGGACACAATGCCTGACATAAAGGTTATTAAGGTTAAACTTCTTGAGTTGGAAGCTAAGTTAAAACAGGATAAGGAAATTCCTGAGGCGTTATATGTTAGTAAACATAAGGGGACAAGGGCACAAGGCAATAAGGGACCTGGCTCACAACCTTCAGCGAAACAGCCTCCACCTGCTCCAACTGGATCACATTCTAGTAATGCACCTGGTGCAACAGGCACTCGGTTTAAAGGCAAATGCAATTATTGTCACAAGTTTGGGCATAAGATAAGTGAATGTCGGAATAAGCCTGGAGACGTTTTAGTGATAGAAGAAGAACATGCTTTGGCGTCCAATACACCGGATAATACTGACGATGGCTGGTGGTTGGACTCGGCCGCTTCGGGTAACATGACTTATAATGGAGAAAAATTGTCTAATACGGTAAAGGATTCATATGCTGTAAAAACAGCAACTCAAGAGAGAGTGGAATCTCAAGGTAAAGGGCAAATTATGATTCAAGCTCAGGTAAATGGTAACATAAATCCTGTTATGTTTCAAACGGTTCACCATTTTCCACAATTTGGTAAAAATTTATTATCAGTGGGCTCAATTACTGATCATGATTACGTTGTAACTTTCAGAAAGAAAACAGCAGAGGTTTTGCGACCCGACGGCACGACGGCAATGACGGCTACCCGGTATCAAAATTTATACCGAATCGACGAAGCGTCCACGGGGGAAGCGAATTTGGTCCAATCCGAACAAGGTCGACTATGGCATTCTCGTTACGGCCATTTAAATATCCCTGATTTAAATAAACTTCGAACCAAGGAAATGGTTACAGGTCTCGACTTGAATCACGTTCAAATTTTTGACTGCGAAACCTGTTTAAAAGCAAAAATTACCAAGCTACCTTTTGGCGTATCTCAATCCAGAGCAACCGGAAAATTGGAACTCGTTCATTCCGATGTTTGGGGGCCTGCCAGAGTACAAAGCTTGGGCGGTAATAGATACTTCATTTCCTTTATGGATGATTATTCAAGGTATATAGAAGTATCTCTCCTCAAGAGGAAGAGTGATGCATTTCAAGCGTTTCGAGTTTGGAAAGCCAAGGCGGAACGGGAAACTGGATGCGTCATTAAAAGGATCCGAACCGATAACGGCACCGAATACACTTGCAACGAATTTGAAAAATACTTGCAAACTGAGGGCATTTCACATCAGACTTCGATTCCTTACACCCCGCAGCAAAATGGGAGAGCGGAGAGAATCAATCGCACGATTGTTGAAATGCTTCGATGTTTGCTGGTAGAGGGGAACCTCCCTAAATCGCTATGGGGAGAATTACTTTCGACTTCCGTGTATATTAGAAACCGGTGCCCATCACGGCCAGTGGGCGATCAGACACCGTTTCAACTGTATCATGATCGCAAGCCTGGTGTCGGACACCTTAGGCGGATTGGATGCAAGGCTGTTTCCCTCATTCAAAACCCGAAAACTGGAAAATTGGATGCCAAAGGGGAAACAATGATCCTCGTGGGATATTGTACTCTCTCAAAGGGATATCGATTATGGCGACCTGGGACCAAGTCCGTTGAACCTGTGAGACATGTTAGATTTTTGGAAAATGACATTTATAAGGAAGTGTCACATCCTGTTAAAGCAGAAAAAGAAACTGCTACAGTGCCGTTAACTCTCTTTGATGATACAAAGTTAGAAATTTTTGAGCCTGAGCAAAAACCGGAAAATGAGCCTGAGCAAAAACCGGAAAATGAGCCTGAGCAAACACCGGAAAATGATCCTGAGCATCAAGAACCGGAAAATGACCCTGACCAAGAGAAATTGGAAACAAATCCGGCCAGTGATGAGCACATAAGCTCCGAAAATCCTGCGGAAAACATCGGAGAACCATCTTTACCGATTCCAGTGGAAACTAAGGACCAGTCTTTGAGACGTTCGACTCGAATTATACAGAGGCAACAGAACATCGTAGAAACCGATGAAGAAGTACCAAAGACTGCTCGTCAAGCTTTAAGTGGACGAAGAGCCGAATACTGGCAAGCCGCCATGGATGAAGAATTGCTTAACCTTCGAAGGCATGACGCCTGGGATCTGGTTGAACGACCGGCAAACAAGAAAATCATTGGATCAAGATGGGTTTTCGCGCTAAAAACAAATGAACATGGATTCCCCAAATATAAAGCTCGCCTCGTGGCCCAAGGCTTCAAACAACGCCCTGGTGTGGATTATGGCGACACATACGCGCCAGTAATACGTAAGGAAACGACACGTGTCCTCGTTGCTTTAGCGGTGGAATTGGACTTAGAAATTCATCATTTGGACGTGAAATCCGCGTATTTGCATAGTGAACTGAAAGAAGAGACGTTTATGGAACAGCCTCCTTTCGCACATGAAAAAGATAGACAATTATTCGTTTGCAAATTAAAAAAGAGTATTTATGGGTTGGCTCAATCCGGTAGAGCCTGGAATGAACACGCTAGCAAAGTTTTAATAGAAAATGGTTTTAATCGGTCAGCCTATGACCCATGTGTTTATTTTAATGATAAAATTATACTCGGTTTATATGTCGACGATAAATTACTTTTGGGAAAAGCCCCTGACATTGCAGATGTTAAAAGACTTTTAAACGATTATCTTGATATACGGGACCTGGGACCGGTACAAAAATTTTTAGAAATTGAAGTTGAACATTCGGGTGATTCCGCGAAATTATCACAAAAAGCATATATCGAAAAATTGTTAGACGAATTTCATTTAACCAACGCTCATGGTTATAAAACGCCTATCGCTTTGGGACATCAGCCAAATTTGTCTCTTCCGGACATCCCTTTCACTCCGGAAACCTATCGTCGTATTGTAGGAAGCCTACAATACCTAGCAAGCGGAACGCGGCCTGATATCGCTTTTGTGACGAATCATCTAAGCCGTTTCAATCACAAATCTACGGTCGAACATTGGCAGCAATTAATTCATGTGTTGTGCTACTTAAAAGCTACAAAAGAACTTCAACTAGTTTATCAGAAGTCTGGGAGACCAATCGAAGTGTTTTCTGACTCAGACTGGGCCTCCGATTCTGTGGATCGCCGAAGCTGGAGTGGCATGGTCGTTAAACTCGCAGGAGGGGCGATTGCTTGGCATGCCAGAAAGCAACGGACTCCGGCTAAGTCAACGCAAGAAGCCGAGTACATGGCGGTATCCGAGGTCACATGTGAGGTGCTATGGTTGCAAGGACTGATGCAGGAATTAAATTTATCATCCGTCATACAAAAACCAACGATCGTTCACGTGGACAACACTGGTGCTTTAAATCTTGCGACCAACAATATGACGACTGAAAGGTCCAAACACATTGATATCAAATATCACTTCATCAGGCATCATATTGAGGAGGGGAGGTTCAGATTGCAAGATATAGACACCCATGACAATGTAGCAGACGTGATGACGAAAGGATTACCAGGACCCGACACTATTAAGTTTAGGGGAAGCCTAGGACTGCAGTAGCCATTATTTATGTAAAATTGTAAATAATTTTTTTAAATAACTTGACAAATGTAAAAGATTCGCTGAAACCGCCCCTTTAGGGGAAGTGTTAGAATATTGAATATTGAAATTGGCGGTTTCAGCGCCATCTTGTTGAACGTGTAACTAGAAAGTGTAAATATAAATGTGCGACACACGTAAAAGGAAAAATGGACGTCTAAATTATTTTATCATATCGTTAAAGATTATTCCGTCTATTTAACAAATTAATAATAATTTTGACGAAGGGGAAAAGGGATAGAATTTGTTAGTGTTTTTTTGACCGGCACGTCTACGTAGTCCTAAATAACAATGCAGGCGATTTAGAATTACAGCAGGTACAGTCTTTGTATGAAAAAAAAAAAAAAAATCATTTATGCAACAAAGTTTTTAGAAACTGTTGTTAAGAAATGAAAAAACAGCCTTGCCATCCCATATCCGCGGCTCCTCAAGGACATGCGGCCCACTAAAAACTCAAGTCTGTTGCATATTTTGCCTACTGAAAAGTTCGGCCCTGGCGCCGTTTGATTCGACAGTGACTATCGGATCGAAAGAACTTTCTCACGATTTAAATGAAGAATAATTCCATTATTCTTTGCAGCAAATGACAACAAAACTCTACTTAACTCCACAGCTCTCCAAACCTCATCTGTCCTGTATTAAGCTTATATTGTACAAAAATTCTATACAATTTTCGAAATTAGAGTCAATTTTCCACCTAAAATTAAATTTACATTTTTTTCACTTGAAAATATTCAAAAAAGAAAAGGAAAAATGCGGTTAAATGTTAAATTCACACAAAAATACACTAAAAATGCTTTCATCGCCATTTTGGAAACCTGTTCACGTCATCATGACGCATGCGCAGACCAGTCGGCGCCAAGTGTTTTTCGGGATCAGCGCAGTACGGTCATTCCGACTTCATCTTCCGAAGGGGTCGGATCGGTCTTTTTCGCCGGTATCCGTGAGTGCATTTTTATTATTTTTTTTATTTGAATAAATTATTTTTTTAGCTCGGGCTTTATTTAATTTAAATAAAATAGCGTTCGGTTTTTATTTTATTTTTTTAAAAATAATTTAGTTATTAAATTTTAAATACGGTATATAATTTTTTTTTTTAATTTACTACTATCGGTCCGGCATGGAGGCAAACCAGGAGGTTTGGTCTCCCATCGTAGAAGGCCTAGGTATCGACCCAGCGACTGGCCTTGTGGTATTAGTGTTAAGGGTTTAGTGTTAAGTTCTCCCGCAAATCGTTACGTTAGGAGTCAGCTCCTCTCTTGGAGCTGCAGAGTTTTTTAGGCTGTATATTCTATTCGATTCGAACATGCATGGCGCGGGAGATAAGCTCCATAGTGAGAGTCTCCAGGGTTTTCTTTCGGATGACTGGGTGTCCGAGGTTATTGGCGCACCGCAAGCCTTAACTGTGCATATATGTGCAGTTAAAGCCGATAGGTCTCCGGCTAGCTCTGATGGCATAGTTCCCCTAGACGGCCGGTCCAATGCGGAAGGTCTTAAGCTTTTACGCCTAGAAATCCGAAATTTTTTTGCAATTTTGCATTTTTTTTTATAATTTCAAAGTATTAATTTAAAAACAAAAATGGTAATAATAATAATAACATTACAATTAAAATAATAATTTTTTTTTTATTTCAATCATACCGCGGGAGATAAACTCCATTGTGAGGGTCTCCACCCCCCCCCTTTTTTAATCGTCTTTTTTTTGGGGGTTTTTTTTGTTTCAGTTTTCACAGTAGCAGCTACAGAATCATCGCAGCCGGAGGAATCGTCGCAGCCGCAACGCAGTCCAGAAGCTTCATCAACGAGGTTTGAGACTTCACATCACAGAGCAGTACCTTCATTCCGACTTCATCTTCCGAAGGGGTCGGATCGGTCTTTTTCGCTGGTGTCCATGAGTGCATTTTTTTTTTTTTTTTTTTTAATTTTAATAAATTATTTTTTTAGCTCGGGCTTTATTTAATTTAAATAAAATAAAATAGTGTTCGGTTTTTATTTTATTTTTTTAAAAATAATTTAGTTATTAAATTTTAAATACGGTATATAATTTTTATTTTTTTTTTAATTTACTACTATCGGTCCGGCTTGGAGGCAAACCAGGAGGTTTGGTCTCCCATCGTAGAAGGCCTAGGTATCGACCCAGCGAATGGCCTTGTGGTATTAGTGTTAAGGGTTTAGTGTTAAGTTCCCCCGCAAATCGTTACGTTAGGAGTCAGCTCCTCTCTTGGAGCTGCATAGTTTTTTAGGCTGTATATTCTATTCGATTCGAACATGCATGGCGCGGGAGATAAGCTCCATAGTGAGACTCTCCAGGGTTTTCTTTCGGATGACTGGTGTCCGAGGTTATTGGCGCACCGCAAGCCTTAACTGTGCATATATGTGCAGTTAAAGCCGATAGGTCTCCGGCTAGCTCTGATGGCATAGTTCCCCTAGACGGCCGGTCCAATGCGGAAGGTCTTAAGCTTTTACGCCTGAAAATCCGAAATTTTTTGCATTTTTGCATTTTTTTTCTTTATAATCTCAAACTATTAATTTAAAAACAAAAATAGTAATAATAATAATGATAACATTACAATTTAAAATAATTAATTTTTTTATTTCAATCATACCGCGGGAGATAAACCCCATTGTGAGGGTCTCCAACCCCCCCTTTTTTTAATCGTCTTTTTTTTTTTTTTTGTTTTTTTTTGTTTCAGTTTTCACAGTAGCAGCCACAGGAATCATCGCAGCCAGGGGAATCGTCGCAGCCGCAACGCACTCCAAAAGCTTCATCAACGAGGTTTGAGAGTTCACATCACAGAGCAGTACCTTCATTCCGACTTCATCTTCCGAAGGGGTCGGATCGGTCTTTTTCGCCGGTATCCGTGAGTGCATTTTTATTATTTTTTTTATTTGAATAAATTATTTTTTTAGCTCGGGCTTTATTTAATTTAAATAAAATAGCGTTCGGTTTTTATTTTATTTTTTTTAAAAATGATTTAGTTATTAAATTTTAAATACGGTATATAATTTTTTTTTTAATTTACTACTATCGGTCCGGCTTGGAGGCAAACCAGGAGGTTTGGTCTCCCATCCTAGAAGGCCTAGGTATCGACCCAGCGACTGGCCTTGTAGTATTAGTGTTAAGGTTTAGTGTTAAGTTCCCCCGCAAATCGTTACGTTAGGAGTCAGCTCCTCTCTTGGAGCTGCAGAGTTTTTTAGGCTGTATATTCTATTCGATTCGAACATGCATGGCGCGGGAGATAAGCTCCATAGTGAGAGTCTCCAGGGTTTTCTTTCGGATGACTGGGTGTCCGAGGTTATTGGCGCACCGCAAGCCTTAACTGTGCATATATGTGCAGTTAAAGCCGATAGGTCTCCGGCTAGCTCTGATGGCATAGTTCCCCTAGACGGCCGGTCCAATGCGGAAGGTCTTAAGCTTTTACGCCTAGAAATCCGAAATTTTTTTGCAATTTTGCATTTTTTTTTATAATTTCAAAGTATTAATTTAAAAACAAAAATGGTAATAATAATAATAACATTACAATTTAAAATAATTAATTTTTTTATTTCAATCATACCGCGGGAGATAAACTCCATTGTGAGGGTCTCCAACCCCCCCCTTTTTTTAATCGTCTTTTTTTTTGGGGGTTTTTTTTGTTTCAGTTTTCACAGTAGCAGCTACAGAATCATCGCAGCCGGAGGAATCGTCGCAGCCGCAACGCAGTCCAGAAGCTTCATCAACGAGTTTGAGAGTTCACATCACAGAGCAGTACCTTCATTCCGACTTCATCTTCCGAAGGGGTCGGATCGGTCTTTTTCGCCGGTATCCGTGAGTGCATTTTTATTATTTTTTTTATTTGAATAAATTATTTTTTTAGCTCGGGCTTTATTTAATTTAAATAAAATAGCGTTCGGTTTTTATTTTATTTTTTTAAAAATGATTTAGTTATTAAATTTTAAATACGGTATATAATTTTTTTTTTTAATTTACTACTATCGGTCCGGCTTGGAGGCAAACCAGGAGGTTTGGTCTCCCATCCTAGAAGGCCTAGGTATCGACCCAGCGACTGGCCTTGTAGTATTAGTGTTAAGGGTTTAGTGTTAAGTTCCCCCGCAAATCGTTACGTTAGGAGTCAGCTCCTCTCTTGGAGCTGCAGAGTTTTTTAGGCTGTATATTCTATTCGATTCGAACATGCATGGCGCGGGAGATAAGCTCCATAGTGAGAGTCTCCAGGGTTTTCTTTCGGATGACTGGGTGTCCGAGGTTATTGGCGCACCGCAAGCCTTAACTGTGCATATATGTGCAGTTAAAGCCGATAGGTCTCCGGCTAGCTCTGATGGCATAGTTCCCCTAGACGGCCGGTCCAATGCGGAAGGTCTTAAGCTTTTACGCCTAGAAATCCGAAATTTTTTTGCAATTTTGCATTTTTTTTTATAATTTCAAAGTATTAATTTAAAAACAAAAATGGTAATAATAATAATAACATTACAATTTAAAATAATTAATTTTTTTATTTCAATCATACCGCGGGAGATAAACTCCATTGTGAGGGTCTCCAACCCCCCCCCTTTTTTTAATCGTCTTTTTTTTTGGGGGTTTTTTTTGTTTCAGTTTTCACAGTAGCAGCTACAGAATCATCGCAGCCGGAGGAATCGTCGCAGCCGCAACGCAGTCCAGAAGCTTCATCAACGAGGTTTGAGACTTCACATCACAGAGCAGTACCTTCATTCCGACTTCATCTTCCGAAGGGGTCGGATCGGTCTTTTTCGCTGGTGTCCATGAGTGCATTTTTTTTTTTTTTTTTTTAATTTTAATAAATTATTTTTTTAGCTCGGGCTTTATTTAATTTAAATAAAATAAAATAGTGTTCGGTTTTTATTTTATTTTTTTAAAAATAATTTAGTTATTAAAGGATGAGGGTCAATAAGGCCGTTTTTTGGGCTAAATTTTTTTTTTCGTGAATTTTGATACTTGAGTCCTAATAAATGATTCCCCAAAAGGATTTTCGATTTCGGTCGTCGGAACCCTTAATATTCGCCTAAAACCATGATATTTTATTAAAACAAATTTTAAGGATCAGCATAGGAATTAAAAAATTTTATTGCGGCAGGGAAGTACTCCTACCTAAGACCTTTTAAGGGTATTTTTTGATGTTCCGAAAAATGTGTAGAACCCCCTTAAAAGCGGCAATTTTAGGTGTTTTTATTTTTTTAAACACCGTTCTTCCAAGGATTTCTCAAAACTGCATACAATATATTATAGCTTGCCCTAAGATGAACCTCACTTAATTTTTCCCGTTTGCGAATCCAATGGAATCCATTTGAAAAATGCATAAGACGCGGTTTTTACGGCCTATTTGAGCTCCCTGGTAGTCAGATCTGAATTTTTTTTTAAAAACATCATTTAGGAGTGACAATTAATCGATTCCAGCCATTATCCCGTTCCATCCATGACCAAGTTATCTTAAAAAAAACTTTAAAAAATTATTAACATTTTAAAAAAATCACTTTGCATTTGATGTGTTCCATAACAAGTTTTTGAAAATGAAATGTGAAAAATATAAACATATATGTATTTTCTTCTATTTTTGGTATTAAATTGTTATTTTAGATGCAAGACATCATTTCTGAAGGGTAAATTAAAAATACCAACTAACTTAATACGAAAAAAGAAGGAAATATACAGATTATTTATAATTTTAATATTCCATTTTCGAAAACTTGTTATGGAACACATCAAATGCAAAGTGATTTTTTAATAATTTTTTAATTTTTTTTTAAGATAACTTGATCATGGATGAACGGGATAATGGCTGGAATTGATTAATTGTCACTCCTAATTGATGTTTTTAAAAAAAATTCAGATCTGACTACCAGGGAGCTCAAATAGGCCGTAAAAACCGCGTCTTATGCATTTTTCAAATGGATTCCATTGGATTCGCAAACGGGAAAAATTACGTGAGGTTCATCTTAGGGCAAGCTATAATATATTGTATGCAGTTTTGAGAAATCCTTGGAAGAACGGTGTTTAAAAAAATAAAAACACCTAAAATTGCCGCTTTTAAGGGGGTTCTACACATTTTTCGGAACATCAAAAAATACCCTTAAAAGGTCTTAGGTAGGAGTACTTCCCTGCCGCAATAAAATTTTTTAATTCCTATGCTGATCCTTAAAATTTGTTTTAATAAAATATCATGGTTTTAGGCGAATATTAAGGGTTCCGACGACCGAAATCGAAAATCCTTTTGGGGAATCATTTATTAGGACTCAAGGATCAAAATTCACGAAAAAAAAAAATTAGCCCAAAAAACGGCCTTATTGACCCTCATCCTTTTAAATACGGTATATAATTTTTATTTTTTTTTTAATTTACTACTATCGGTCCGGCTTGGAGGCAAACCAGGAGGTTTGGTCTCCCATCGTAGAAGGCCTAGGTATCGACCCAGCGAATGGCCTTGTGGTATTAGTGTTAAGGGTTTAGTGTTAAGTTCCCCCGCAAATCGTTACGTTAGGAGTCAGCTCCTCTCTTGGAGCTGCATAGTTTTTTAGGCTGTATATTCTATTCGATTCGAACATGCATGGCGCGGGAGATAAGCTCCATAGTGAGACTCTCCAGGGTTTTCTTTCGGATGACTGGGTGTCCGAGGTTATTGGCGCACCGCAAGCCTTAACTGTGCATATATGTGCAGTTAAAGCCGATAGGTCTCCGGCTAGCTCTGATGGCATAGTTCCCTAGACGGCCGGTCCAATGCGGAAGGTCTTAAGCTTTTACGCCTGAAAATCCGAAATTTTTTGCATTTTTGCATTTTTTTTCTTTATAATCTCAAACTATTAATTTAAAAACAAAAATAGTAATAATAATAATGATAACATTACAATTTAAAATAATTAATTTTTTTATTTCAATCATACCGCGGGAGATAAACTCCATTGTGAGGGTCTCCAACCCCCCCTTTTTTTAATCGTCTTTTTTTTTTTTTTGTTTTTTTTTGTTTCAGTTTTCACAGTAGCAGCCAGAGGAATCATCGCAGCCAGGGGAATCGTCGCAGCCGCAACGCACTCCAAAAGCTTCATCAACGAGGTTTGAGAGTTCACATCACAGAGCAGTACCTTCATTCCGACTTCATCTTCCGAAGGGGTCGGATCGGTCTTTTTCGCCGGTATCCGTGAGTGCATTTTTTATTTTTTTTTATTTGAATAAATTATTTTTTTAGCTCGGGCTTTATTTAATTTAAATAAAATAGCGTTCGGTTTTTATTTTATTTTTTTAAAAATGATTTAGTTATTAAATTTTAAATACGGTATATAATTTTTTTTTTTAATTTACTACTATCGGTCCGGCTTGGAGGCAAACCAGGAGGTTTGGTCTCCCATCCTAGAAGGCCTAGGTATCGACCCAGCGAATGGCCTTGTGGTATTAGTGTTAAGGGTTAGTGTTAAGTTCCCCCGCAAATCGTTACGTTAGGAGTCAGCTCCTCTCTTGGAGCTGCATAGTTTTTTAGGCTGTATATTCTATTCGATTCGAACATGCATGGCGCGGGAGATAAGCTCCATAGTGAGACTCTCCAGGGTTTTCTTTCGGATGACTGGGTGTCCGAGGTTATTGGCGCACCGCAAGCCTTAACTGTGCATATATGTGCAGTTAAAGCCGATAGGTCTCCGGCTAGCTCTGATGGCATAGTTCCCTAGACGGCCGGTCCAATGCGGAAGGTCTTAAGCTTTTACGCCTGAAAATCCGAAATTTTTTGCATTTTTGCATTTTTTTTCTTTATAATCTCAAACTATTAATTTAAAAACAAAAATAGTAATAATAATAATGATAACATTACAATTTAAAATAATTAATTTTTTTATTTCAATCATACCGCGGGAGATAAACTCCATTGTGAGGGTCTCCAACCCCCCCTTTTTTTAATCGTCTTTTTTTTTTTTTTGTTTTTTTTGTTTCAGTTTTCACAGTAGCAGCCAGAGGAATCATCGCAGCCAGGGGAATCGTCGCAGCCGCAACGCACTCCAAAAGCTTCATCAACGAGGTTTGAGAGTTCACATCACAGAGCAGTACCTTCATTCCGACTTCATCTTCCGAAGGGGTCGGATCGGTCTTTTTCGCCGGTATCCGTGAGTGCATTTTTATTATTTTTTTTATTTGAATAAATTATTTTTTTAGCTCGGGCTTTATTTAATTTAAATAAAATAGCGTTCGGTTTTTATTTTATTTTTTTAAAAATGATTTAGTTATTAAATTTTAAATACGGTATATAATTTTTTTTTTTAATTTACTACTATCGGTCCGGCTTGGAGGCAAACCAGGAGGTTTGGTCTCCCATCCTAGAAGGCCTAGGTATCGACCCAGCGAATGGCCTTGTGGTATTAGTGTTAAGGGTTTAGTGTTAAGTTCCCCCGCAAATCGTTACGTTAGGAGTCAGCTCCTCTCTTGGAGCTGCAGAGTTTTTTAGGCTGTATATTCTATTCGATTCGAACATGCATGGCGCGGGAGATAAGCTCCATAGTGAGAGTCTCCAGGGTTTTCTTTCGGATGACTGGGTGTCCGAGGTTATTGGCGCACCGCAAGCCTTAACTGTGCATATATGTGCAGTTAAAGCCGATAGGTCTCCGGCTAGCTCTGATGGCATAGTTCCCTAGACGGCCGGTCCAATGCGGAAGGTCTTAAGCTTTTACGCCTGGAAATCCGAAATTTTTTTGGAATTTTGCATTTTTTTTTTATAATCTCAAACTATTAATTTAAAAACAAAAATAGTAATAATAATAATGATAACATTACAATTTAAAATAATTAATTTTTTTATTTCAATCATACCGCGGGAGATAAACTCCATTGTGAGGGTCTCCAACCCCCCCTTTTTTTAAACGTCTTTTTTTTTTTGGTTTTTTTTGTTTCAGTTTTCACAGTAGCAGCCAGAGGAATCATCGCAGCCACGGGAATCGTCGCAGCCGCAACGCAGTCCAAAAGCTTAAACAACGAGGTTTGAGTTTGGGCAATGGGTTTGGGCATGGCTATGGTATAGGTATGTATGGATGTGGTATGGTATGGTATGGGTATGGTTTGGCATGGATTTGGGTTATGAGGTTTTTACCTTTTCTTCTTTTTCTTATTTCTAATTTTTTCTATTACTTTTTTATTACTATTTTTCTTTATATTTCTATTCCTCTCCTACATTTTTTTAATTTAAAAAAAAAATAAAATAAAATAAAATTAAAATTAAATAAAACAAAACGGGACTTTAAAAGGCAGCCTATTATAGTTTGAAAAAGCTGTCGATTACCATTTTTTTAAAAAAGCGGTTAAACGACATTAAAAAAAAAAAAAAAAATAAAAAAAAAAGAAAAGATTTGAATTCATTTTTCGCGTAAAGGTTGTCGAATAGTATCTCGACAATCTTGTCTCTAATGTTTGGTATTGTAAATTGTATGAACGTCCAATGCCGTACGTTGTACATTCGTACAATCTTAAATCATATTTAGTTAAGCTTAGTTGTATTAATTTTATTAGCTTTAGTTACTGTATTAGTTTTAGTTACTGTATTAGTTTTAGTTATTGTATTAGTTATAGGTATTGTATTAGTTTTAAGTTGTCAGCTAGAGGAGTAAAGTCCTCCTTATGTCATGCGGATCCAATGTCGTGCAGGTCGATGTGAAAAGGACGTCATTTTTATGTCGATCCGTACGGGGTTGGTGACTCGTGCCGTTAGGAGGATGTGATCCTTGGAAGCTGGCTTGGGGCGACAACTCGGTCGGGCGCGGTCTCCGAGTTTTCCCCCCAACCCGTGTGGGGTTTTCGGCTAGTCCCCCATCGGGCGCCTCCCCAGGTGGCGGATAGGGGAACGCTCTCCGAAATCGGAGAGTATGAGGATTTATTCCTCAGGCGGACCAAAACTAGCCACAACAGAACAGAATATGAATCTGGAACATCTAGCAGTTTTCTTAATTTTGCGGGGAAAAGGCTAAAAAAAGACGGTTTGGGGTTTGTGGACATTACAGCATGATGAAAAGTTTGATTTGGTGGAATGAGTTTGAATAAAATTTTGCATGAATTCTTAATTCAGGTTTGGTCTAGCACGAATCTTTCAGCCTTTATATCTTTGCAATGATTTATTTATGTATTTCTATTTAACAAAAATTTAAACCCGGTACGGTCTTTTACAACTTAAAGAAAAAAAAATTAAAAAAGAAAACGCGTGATTTTAAATAACAGAGGAGTATGGAGAGCTATCTGCTAGGGTTTTTAGAAACGGTTAAGCGATTTGTAAAAAAGATCCGAGGTCATCTTCCGTTAATTTCAAAATAAAGTCAGTTTTACAGTGATTGGAGCCATTTTTATATATTAGGCGAAAGAGGTATAAAGAGTTTATAACAGGGGTTTTTGCTCATAAATAAAAAATGGCATAAATTTCTGTAGAATCGTCTTCATTTTTAATATTTCCGGACAAGTTCCGATAGGAAATGAACTCTTTCGCACCAAAATAAGGCTATAATTTTTTCTGCCCTTATGAGACTTTGAAAATCTCTAGGCTACTGCGGGCAAGAGAAATCTGCCTCTGAAGAATCTTTAAAAGATTAGCGTTAATTTGGAGGCTAAAATGCAACTTTTGCGCCCTGTGGCATTTTCAAATTTAAAAATTCCTGTTTTCCGATCCACCCTACTTTACATATACAGTTCGAAAGGGAAAAAAATAGTAAAAATTAAAAAAGGCAAGTGACTTGCATTTACGCCTCAATTGATAAACTTAATGGAGCATATAACAATCATTTTAGCTATAGTGTTTCATTTCAAATGAATGTTTAAAAATTAATAATTAAATTAATAATTAAATTTGATTATTTCTGGTAGGAACTTGGCTGCCCTTTTTGATATCAGAACTTTTAAGGGCAGAAGCATTTCGGTTTTTTGCAAGATTAACTTGGCTGAACCTTTTTACAAGGAATTGTTTTTTTGGAGATTACTTTTACCGTGTTTAACTTAAAAGACATAATAATACGAAAGTTCTTAAACCGCTTTATTAGTTCTCGCTTTCGGTTTTTTTTCCGAAGTAAGGGAAAAAATGAAATGTAGGCTTGGTTATGAACTAACTGATTAAACGCTTTGCCGGCCATATTTCGAAATACTTCATTCCTCCCAAAACAGCTGTTTTTCCTATAATCTTAAAGAAGCGATTCTGAGAATCGTATGAAGCCAAAGTTATCAAAAATCAAACTTTAAGTTACTCAAGTTACTTCAACTTAAATAAAATAAAATAAGCTTCAAATAGTTTCAAATTTTCAAGGAATATCTCCAAACTCAAAAAGCTGCAACTCAACTCAAGAGTACTTAAATCTGTTTTGTAATGTTGGAAATTAAATCGAAGAAAATTTCTCTCCCCTCTTCCATAAAATTTATATTAAAAAGAAGAAATAGATGCTACTGGTCCGATGTAAATGATCCTTGATATGAATAGGATAAATTTAATTGTAACACAAACTTGTTAAATGACCCTTGATGACATGCTGCTCTGCATTGAGGGTCACGGAATAAAGTAAAAGGGTAGTCCTTATTTTATTGGAGCGGGATCATGCTACAATTTTTTTTTTTTTTTTTTAAATTTATTTGATTTTATTTGGTTAGCACAGTTGCTAGACGTTAACTGCAATTTAACGATTATGCAACTTGTTAAGCTTATGACAACTCAAAGAATCTTGAACCCATTTTACAAGGGCTATGAGTGTTTTATACATAAATATTTTTTTTTTTTCTTTCTTTGAGGAATTGATCGAATAAGTACGGTTCATTCAAATGCATTAAAATGAAATTAGTAACTTCTTTACGACAAAAACTTTCGGGAATGTTTAATATTTAATCAAAAGTGGTCAACTTAAGTTCAACTTTTCTTTTAATTCAATCATCGTTACGCCTACTTTGGAAAAGAAAAAGAAAAAGAAAATTATAGCATAATCCAGCTGCAATAAAATAAGGGTTACTCTTTGCTCCTAACAGACACCCAAAAATATGGAAAATATAAATTAAACAGAATCATAGGAAGTCATGTTTAATTCTCCTTTTACAATTTGTCGGAAGCAGAGAAGAAACACCAGAAGCCTTAAAAAAGTCAAAAAGCCAGAGTTAAAGAAAATAAAACTGGAATCTTCAAAAAAGGGAGACAAACAAGAGGAAGCAATCACATGAACACCAAGCTTCTCATCACAGAAGCCGAAAAGAACAAGGAGTTTAAAAAGCCCAAATTTTTAAAACCACAAAACAATTTGTATAAGTGTAACATGTGTGACATAAGAGACAAAATCGGTACTGTCTTGTTGTGTTCAATTATAAAGGATAATAAGCAATATGTCCTGGCATATGCAGGATCAGGAATCGTTAGGATTGAATAACAATAACTGCTGCATTTTGAAAGCACATTCAGGTATTTGCTTTCAAAATGCAGCAGTTATTATCATTCAACCATAATGATTCCTGACCTTAAAAAGAGATAATAAGAAATATTATATTTTCATAAAATTGTTAATTTTTTGAATTTAATTTTAAATTTTTTTCAGGCTAAATTCATCACAAAATAAAATGGTCTGAAAATCAGTCCTTTACTATGTGAGCAGAGGTTTTGCGGTGAGAATTTTTAAACAACATACTTTGTTATTTGTAAGTTACATTCATATATAGCATCTCTGGTTCATAGAATTTGAAACCAATGTAATTGAAGAAATTACTGATGGGTATGGATTATGGAATCGAACAAATGTAATTGTCTAATAACTGGCACTAGTCAACTTTTGTACAATTCTATATCCATCAGCAATTTCTTCAATTACATTGGTTTCAAATTCTATGAGACAGAGATGCTATACAAATATAGGTATTATAAACAGATTTAGGCCTGTAGCTATGGGCATATTCAACGGTTTTGACAGTTTGAGAAAAATATTTTTTTTAAATAATTTTGAAAAAAATATTTTTTTTAAATGATTTTGAGAAGAATAATTTTTAAAATGTATGGAATCATACAAATGTTGATATGTACTAGCACCAGTCAGCATTTGTATGATTCCATATCAATCAGCAATTTCTTCAATCACATTGGTTTCAAATTCCATGAAACAGAGATGCTATATGCACGTAGGTATTGTAAACAGATTCAGGCCTGTAAAAAATTTTTCTATTTTCAACTTGACACCTTCTGATTGGAAAATATGCTTCAGAAGAAGGCATTTGAAGAATTTGATTTATGACCTTTTTGAACCAATTACAAAGAAAAATTTTGCAATTAACTGCAAAACAAAATTCTTCTTAATATTTCAATTAAGTTTCAGGTTGTCTCCTGAAAACCAGTTTCAAAACTCAAGGTTTTCAAGGCTCATTTTTGGAGAAAAGCAATGTTTTTTTAAAGGGATTGGGATATTCCCTACCTAAAAAAGGCGGCTGGGTAAGAATAAAGACTTTTGCATTTAAAAATAAATTCCAGGGTGGAGTCCTGCCTTAATAAGAAGAAATTAACCAAGGTAACAAAGAGTCATGAGAACGTTCATCTTCAGAAAAAGTAAAAGTTCTAAATAAAATCTGTTTATAGGGTCTCAAGTCTTCAAAACTCAAGGCTTTTCAAGGAAAGGCTTTCAAGGTCGGTAAACACCATGAGACCCTCAATTTTTTTCTCATTTTGAACAACAAATGACTAATCGGCCTAGTTTCTTGCTCCCTGAACCTTTGCAGCTTCAATCTAGTTCAACTCATTTTTTGTAGTCACATTTAAAAAAATTATTCTGGTTAACACTGGTGTCAAAATAAATAACGCCATATAACCTAACTTGCTTAAACTCACCGTTCATGCTGCTTTTGATTTCGATCCCGGCCATATCTTCCCAGCAATCTTGATTAATCCGTCCATCAGTACTTAAAATCATTACACGGATCGGATTGGATTTACTCCATTCATACACATTTCACGTCAGTAGATCCTATACGCCCGGCAAAATGAAATGACGCCGCACACGAATTTCCCGGTTTCAGCAGTTTCGATTGCTTTGCCTTTCATACGATTAAATCTTAAATTTTAACTCCCTCTGCAACTTCCCGTAACCGTTCACATGCGAGATTCACTTCGACAAAACGAATTAACCGGATTAAAAACTAAAAATTTTCTTCTTAAAACCATCAAAAACCCGAAAGCCGACAGAACCGAAAAACATGGCGGACATAGTTCGACACAGTTCCTTTGTTTCCGACCGTTATTGCCCACGTCGTGTCGTCACGTGTACACCTGAATGTAAATTACCGTTTACACCGAAATGATCATTAACTTATTTTACCATTTTTTTTTTCTAAGTTTTTATTGTATTATTGGTGTTGCAGCTATTAGGTGAAAAAATGGTGTTATAGACTAGTTTTAGATATTGTTTTCGGTTTCAAAATTAGCTTCAGATGTGCCCGACGGTTGCAAACATGGTTTCACTATGTTTGCGTACTGGTGTAAACTTAGTCACATGCAATTGTATACTGGCGCCAATTTGATTAATAAAACAATTTGTACTCTTTATGTTGTATTTTAAAGTGAACGGATTTTCGAATAAATGAGTTTCATTTGATATGTTTCATTTCATATCAGTTTCAATTCCCATAATTTTAAAAAAGTTATTCCATTCCAATTAAATTATTGTAGGCGGAAAAATCTTTCTTCAAAAAGTAAACAAAGTTTCGCCTATGTTTAAGTTGCAGAAGAACAATCAACTAAGAATCTCAGATTCATCGGTAGAACATACTTTACCGGAAAGAAATTAGTTTATTTTTTTAAAAATAATGAATGAAAACGAAGTCAGAGCGATTTGTTAAATTTCATTCAAAATACCGCGGTAAATCCAATTTACAGTCATATTGAAATAATTTCTTCAACTTACCAAGAGTCAAGGATATTTAACGGAGGGATCTCAACGAATTTTGACCGAGTAACCAAAATTTACGTGTCATATTTGAAAAACTTAGGGGTGAAACCACATGCCTCCTTTGTTCCACCAGGTTCTCTGAACTTTCAAGGTATTAAGTCCAAAAAGCGTTGATATAGTTTCATAAATTCCCATGCATTGAATTCACCAGCAGAAGAATGGAATAAAAAATCTCCAGGCTACTGAATAAACCTTTGGAAATTCTTAGTTGATATCAACTAAGAATTAAGAACTAAGAACTAAGGATCTCAACGTTGAGTGGGAAAACTTGCTCCCCGGAAATTTTTAAATTAGTGGCTTTAATTCTCTATTTTCTAAAACTTCTGACGTGCCTTTACAAATGAAGGAATCAAGTTTTTGAAATACAAATTAAAAATAATTGTGCCCGATCTCACATACTGTGGATATATCAAAAATAGTTAAAATTGAAGAGATTTCCAAATGTTTTTCGCTTTTTCTTTTTTTGAGATATTTGCATTAGAGTGACATAAATGGAATGAACGAAAATAAGTATAAGCTTAATATTACATTAGTATTTTTTCTTTATAAAATCGATAAAAAAGAAATTCGATTACGTTTTTTCATACATCACATAATTTACAAACAAAAGGATTGAACATATTAATTAAAATCCTCCATATTTTCCATCACTTTCAACCGTTGTTTCCCTTTGAATAACTCTTCCAAAACTTTTTGACTTCATCGTGTCCAGAACGAGTAACGACAATAGTCCTCTTTTTCTCATTTTCCCACACTAAAACCCCCAAATCATTTGCATGATCTCTTAGTACTTCAAAATCGGCTTGAGATAAGAACTGCGAGTACAAAACGCCTTCCGAAAAGACAAACCGATTCCTTTCATTCTCCCACAATTTAATCTGATCAACTACCGTAGGAGGTAACGTAGGAGGCCCCACTGCGATCATCCTCGGATGAGCATGAAGCCTTAAAAAGCCAACTATTTGTTCGGCGGTAATACCACTTTTCAAAGCTTGACGAACCGATTCCCTCGTCAAATTACCGATTGTTAAATTCGGAACTCTATACAATACTTCACAAAAAAGTCCAAGAAGTGCTTCTTGTAATTTTGAGTCTGTATAAGCATAAACTCTATAATTTGTTTCTACTATAATATAACCCTCCGTATCTATTTGCTGAGATGCTTTACTTTGTCCGCAAGCTATGTTTAACGCTAATCTCGTAGGGTAAAATCTTCCTGCTCTTCTTTTTCGTTGATAAACCAAACCTAATTCTCTTAGATGCTGTAGAAAATTTAACAAAGCTTCACTCATCCCTGCAGTGCTGTAATCTTTTCCTAATGTACTAAAACTCAATTGGAACAAGAATGTTAAACATTCCACGAGATCCATTTTTCTAGAATTGACAGTATCTAGGTACTGTAACATGAAGTACCAAACTTGAGAAGCTGTATCCAACAGTAAAAATTGAAAGCCTTCTCGAGTGATAACACATGCCCCATCTTCTTCATCCCTAAAATCATAGAGAAAAAAAATTTTGGAATTAATTGTAATACTATACCTTAACATTTTTTTTAAAAATAAATAACAAAAAAAAATAAGTCGTAAGAATCAGACAAGAAAGTTAATTATAAAAACTTTTTTTTTTTGTTTTAATAACCTTTGTAATTGTAATACCTTTTCATGAGATTAGCATGAAGTAAAACCCTAACTGTATCTGCAGTAATACCCTCTTGATGCTGGGAACCAACCATATAATGCAGGACACACTCCCATCGTTCCATTGCATAGTTGTCAAGATATGCAATATCTCGGGGTTTGTTATCTGGTTCTAACTGAGCTGACATTGTCCAAGGATTTCCCCTATGAGTAAAAAATTTTTACCATTTTAATATCATTTTTTTTTCTTTTTCATAATTAAAATTTTTTCCTACCCTCCTAAAAGAGCTATTTTCATATTTTTCTTAAATGTTGAATTTAAAATCCATCCAGGTAAGCCTCCAGGTATTGCTGCTTCTTGCCAGACTCGTAATTCGTTTAAAACTTTGGTAACCATTAGATGCTCTCTGGAAAAAAGAGAATTTAATGGTTAGTTATGAATTATAATCAATTATTTCGTCTTTAACTTACTTTGAGTATTGTTGTGAAATCCAAGAGGCTATCACAGCTTGAGGCACAGGCTGCTCCACAAATAATAATCTACTAACATAATGCCTTGCTATTTCTGGGAGCTCTCTGCGATATAAAAATTAAAAAATCATCTTTATAATATTTAACAAAAATTCCAAATGAAGAAAGAAAATACATATCTATAACCTAACCTGAACACAGCTAAACAAGTGGTTGGATGACTATAAAGCTGATCCAAAACAACCAGCGGTAAAGTCTTCAAATACTCGTGTAAATTTTTACAATGCAGATTTTTTATTTCGATTTGTACACGGCTTCCTCTACTACTTTCGCCCATTTTCTAAATTGTCGTAAGTAACTTTACACAACAAAGTGATGAATGCCGGGAATTGGAGATCCCACATAACAAGTATTGGACAGGATGCCTGAAATGCAAAACAACAAAACTTACTCCATGTTTAGTACTACGGTGGTACCATCTATCGGTAAAGTCGGTAACCAAAACTCCTGCCACGTTAAAATTAAATCGTATCGTTGCCTTGTTTATTTATTTTGATCTGATTTAATATAACGGTCGCTTTAAATTTTTTCTTTATGATAAAAATATAAGACAAAACTTGTCCGAGGAACCACAGAACAGCGAAAAAAATTACAGAATCCTTTGTTCAACCTTATGTCTGCCGTCACTGGTCAAATCAATGTTGCTTTGAAATATTGTGTTGAAAGGTAACCTACAATCTTACATTCTAATCCACATATTTTCTAACATGACATTAGAGTGTTTTAGGTTCTGGATCATCCTATGGTTTTGTTCTTTATTATGAAGCGACAGCTAATGAAGCTAGAAGTTATTGGGATGGTAACGGTAAAGAGCTGAAAACTGGATAGTTGATTTAATGTTTTAGATGTAAATGTAAGAGATAAGGTTTTGCTGAATTTCTCCCTTTGTAAATTCCTGTAAGAAGTTTCCTATAATCTTAGATTAGCGGTGTGGTCAAACCTGGATGGTTAAAGTCTGCTAAATTGGAATGATCTCTGCTAATATTAATTTTGGTAGACATAGGGCCAGAAAATTTTTGAATTGTAATAAATGTAATAAATGTGCAAGGGTAAACTCTTTGTTTTTGAACAATTGACACAGTTGTTAATCTCTACTGAATCTTTTATGCCGAAATAAACCATATGGAAAAAAGTATTTAAAAATTATCAACAATCAAGTAATATCATTATGCTGCACTTTTATTTTTATGTGCATTTAACAATCTAAGTCTTAAAGATAGAAAAATTATCCCAAAGAATAATATTGTATAGCCAACCCTGCTGATTACCAATCACTTCCCAGTAAAAAATTGTTAACTCTTTCAGGATAATTAATTATTTTAAAAAATTAATTAATTCTAAAGATGAAAGATTTATTTCTTATTGCAATTTTTCTCACTTGCTATCAGTGACAAAAATCCAAAAATCTTTTTAACACTTTAATCATGTGTAATTTATGTTTACCTTTTTTTTTTTTTTTTTTCTTTACCTTAAACTTATTTCCATTTTAAAGGGCGGAGCCCCTTTTTGTTTCTCTTTGAATCCACCCCGACATTAAAAGAATAACCACGAAAAAAAAGGGCGAGTGTGAGTATTTTTTTATTTTAAGCAAAAAAAAAAATAAATATCAGCCTACTTTTTTAAGACTGGGAATAAAATTATTCATCAGGTTAATTATTTATATTATTTACCTAGGTGTAGGTTTTAAATTAAATCAGATTTAATTTTTGAAACAAAAGATTTGAAAGGGGAATCGACGAACTTTTTCTATATCGTAACATAGCTTTGCTTTGTGTAAGAATTTTTTAGGATTTCAGACAAATTTACAACAATATTAGGGAATTTAGAATAATGACAATCGATATTCGTGAAGACTTGAAGTGAACCCATCTGTATCAATTCTTTTTTTGGTTAGCCTATTGTTAAGTGATTTGCATTTGCCGCATTAGAGGAGTCTAACACTTCCGGGAAGGAAAATAGAAGGACGAAGTTCCTAAATAAAAATGAAATCATATTTTAGGTATCGCGAATCTAAAGATTTTGTATTATGTTTATGAATTATATGTACTGCATATACGTTTTCTTTTTTTTCCTTTTGATTTCATAAATTGTTGTCATGCCTACAAGTATGCACGCACTTTTTTGAAATTGTTTTTGAAAATTTTAATATAATAAAAAAATATAAATATTTCATTCAATATAATAACTCCCGGCATTCCTCCAGCTTTCATTCCAAGAATGACCAAAAAATAAAAATCCTTTTCTATTTCGAACGATATTTCAATCTTAAAACGATTAATTAATCGTTTCTAGATTGAAATATCTTTGTTAAAAACTTTAAATTAGAACCGTGAAAAACCAGTAATAAAAGCCTATAATTCAAATTTTTCACCTTGACACGGTGCTGATAATTGGTAAACGGACATGCATTTTATAAACTCTTTCTGACGTCACAAATCCTTCATTCAAGCCGTAAAACCCGGTTCATCTTTAGGAAAAAAATCAAAAGGATCGCTATTTGCATTCGGAATCTCTTATAATTCCAAGATTAAGCTGAAAAAAAAAGGGAAAAATTAAAAATTATAATTAGAAATTGAATTTTGATTGTGCTGACCTCTTTCGGTTTTATTTCCTTATTACGAAAAATGGCGGCGGGAAAAATTCACAACGATCGAGCACGAACCGTTAAAAAAATATTAATCGAATATTTGTCTGTTATTACTCATTCCTGAACAAATCAAACAGTCGATTCTTACTCACTAAATAAATTTTTATTTTTTATCGATAATTTTAACGATTGTTAAGTAAGTACCCGGAAAAACGAAAAGTAAATACCTCGTGTTCAATCGGCGTGCTTTTCACACGTTGAAATTCTCCTTCGTCAACACAGACGCCATTATGTAAATTTGTTATTACAGTCGTTGGAAAAAGAGAATCTTGTTTATGAAATATTTCATTTATATGATATATCTGACAGTTTTTACCGGTGTAACAGTGTTGTAAATTTATTTAATTGACTTTTAATGATGTGTGTTTAATTGTATTGACGATGAGTTTTAAGAAAAAGTAAGTAGAAATCTAGAATTCTTTGTTTGTCGGGTAATACTGTGATGCGTTTGCGTAGGTGCTTAAGCCGGATATGTACATCACCGACAGTAACTGCACGTTATTTTTTTTTTCCCCCAAATTCGATACATATGACATGATTTTCGAAAATTCGGCGTAATGCATCATTCTGAATGAAAAAACTGATTGCATCTATTTCGTATATGACATTCAAGGGTTCTGGGACGTTTTCGGTTGGGTTTAGCAAGTAATTCGATGTCAAAGTACTTGCAACGGTAGAATTAACGTTAAGCAGACATGATCAGTTGCTGAAAATATGTTTATCTCAGCTGGCAAAAATAGATGGGCACATGATTGTTGGATGTGATATAAGCCAAAATTCATTATAAAGGATTAGGGAATCATTGTATTTGTCATGATATTTTATGTTTTGCTTGATTCTCACATAAAAGCTGTGTTTGAGGTTAAAGATTGGGTGTATATGAACATGAAATTTAATATATGTGTGGGATTAACAGTCCTAAATGCAAAATTATTTTAATGTTTTTTTTTTTTCTTTTTTTTTTAAAATCAACATCGTAATGAAGGAACTTAAGATTTTTAATCGTAATGTTTTACTTAAATATGGAAATTATGATATTGTGTTTGGAATTGGCTCACTGAAAAAAAAAAGATTGAAAATTGCCATTGATTGAGTTTTTCACAAAATCATATTTCCTGTTGTAATACTAATGAATATTGTGCCTTTGTAATGTTCATATGGGGTAATATAAATACTAAATAGCCCCAAAAAAATTCAGTTTATGGATAAAAGAAGGCATCATGGTTAAGATTGTTGCTAAGAGGGTCGTTTTGTATTTTAGCTTCATGATTTGTTTCTGCTACTTGTAACTTATTGAGTACTCTATCCTTGCCACAAGTTGGGCTTCTGGGCTCTTTGTTTTTTTTTAATATTATTGATGTTACCTTTACAACATTATGAAATCTGTAAAATGATTTCCAGATTTCAGATCTTTAATGATGTTTCATCATGAAAGGTTTCGCATTATTTCTTAAAAGAAATTCATTTAATTTGATTTGATTTGATTCTTATTGCTTGCTTGCAATATAGCTTTGTGTACGAATGCAGCCCATTAAAACGTTTATCCATTTTTTTTTTTTCTTGTTGATAAAAAACTAAATTTCATGTTTTGTTATAAAAGTAATTAATGGAAGCAAGAAAACGTCCCATTTTATTTGCTATTAGCAATGACTGAATGATTGAATTGAGAATTGTCTTTTTTTTTTTTTTCGTATTCAAGGAAATTTCAAATTTTCTTCTGGCTGGATGTATATACATATAATAATTGCCAATGTTTGCATGGCTTCCTCTTTATTTAGTTTTAATTAACACTTTATTTTTCTTCCTTTTTCTCTAAGGGTTGTTCTTTTCATCTCCACAACCAATGTATAAGTTCTTTCAACAAAATATTGTTGAGGTTTTCATAATTTTTGATAACAAATTATTTAAGCTAAGTTTTAGTTTGAGTATATTATTGAAATTATAAGAAATCAGTTATTTTCTAATTTTTTTTTTTTTTTTAATGGACGAAAAAAAACTTTAGAGTGGACGGAAAAAAAATTAGCTAAGGATTAGAAAAAGGAAAAAATGGTTTCAAAAATTACAAAAAAAAAAAAAAAGAATTGTAAACGAAACAAGGATTTATTAAGCCGAAATTAATTCTCTTTAGATATGTTTTTTTTTATGCTTCATTTTGAAGGAGAGAGTTAAATAATTCTTTGGAAGAATGGGTGTTTTGCCAAAATCCTAAAAAAGTACAAAAATCGAAATTTTTAATTCCAGTTGCACTCCCTCATTTTACCCTTGATTATTTTGTACAAGTTTCAACTTGTTTAAGAAAAAAAGGGTGGAATAATATAGAAAGGGTAAATCAAATTTTTTTTTTTTTTTTTTTTTGGCAAAAGGTTAAAAGTTTCTGTAAAGTAGAAATCAATAAATATTTTATTCTGAAAATTAAAGACCCTCATATGGAGTGGCCATGTTGGAGTAGCATTTTCCCCAACATACACGAAAAATTTCATTCTGGTTTTTTTTGTCCATGCTTGGGGGAAAATTTACATCTGACATAATCAAAAGATAAGATATGCTTAAGCTGTAAATTCTCACTTTACATTTTTTTTTTTTTTTTCTTTTCAAAAAAAATTTTTTTTTTTTTAAATTTTAAAAATTTTAAAAATCTGATCGAGTACTATGGTGGTTGTGTGTTCATTAGGTAGCTAATCTTTAATCGGTCTGCTGTGGTTATTTGCCTGCCTAATCAAAATTGTTAAAATTCATTTTTTTAAATTTCCAAATAAACTAGAAGAACCATTTTGGAACAGAAAAATTTTATTTGATGAATTGGCAAATAATTTTTTTTTTTTTTCAAAACTCACAATCCGGGATCCAGGATATCTTTTCAGTCAGAATAGGCAAAAGCTTTTAATTTTTTATAAAATTGGCATTCTATTTACTGCCAGTAAAATTTTTTCATTGGGAAGGGGAGAAGAGAGGGAGTGAGGGCTGAAATACTTTAGCCTCGCACCTTGCACCAGCCGATTTTAATAAAATTTTTAGGGGACAAAGTAACTTAGAAGGATTACCTATGTTTGCATATACCAAGTTAGCTGAGTAGCTTAGTTTAGGAGGGTAATACTGCCCATTTGAATTTCGGCGAACGCATCCTCTAATTTTTTTATAGTAACCGGAAGAAGATTCTCTGAATTTTTTCAGATTTTTCGGATCTTGTTTAGCCGTGTCCCCAGCGACTTAAAATTTTTAAAATTCCCGTAAAGACCAAAAAACCAAGAATTTTATTTTTATGTAAAACCAGTTACTTTCTGTTCGAGTTTTTATGCAGATTATGCAGATTACGAAAATGAAGTTAAAATTTATTTATGACAAAAGATTATTGTGCTAGAGGACTAAAATATGAAGAAATTTTGCAAAAACTTGTGGCTATAGCATATTTTGCTAATTTTTTTTTTTTTAACCTATTTTGGCCTCTTATCATCAAGACCGGAGATATATAACTTTAAACTGTTTTTTCGAGATCTAAAAATTCGAAATAGGAGAAAGCATTTTTTGCTTAAAAATAAAAATTTTGATTTTTCGGCCTTTATATTTAGGATTCAGGATTTAGGAATATTTAGGATTCCTTACCATTTTTCCTAATCCATTCTTCCAAAAAAAATAATTTCCTAATCCATTCTTCCTAAAAAAGTAAATTCCTAATCCATTTTTCCAAAAAATTTTGGCTCCTAAAATTATTTTCCTAACTATTTTTTTTTCCTAATTTTTTATTTTTCTAAAATTTTTTGATTACTAAAATAAATTTCTTAAAATTCCTTTAGGGGTGTAAAAAATGAGGAAAAATATTAATTTTAGATATCAAAAAATTTTAGAAAAAAAATAATTAGGAAAAAAAAATTTAGGAACCAAAATTTTTAGAAAAAATAAAGTAGGATTTTCTTTTTTTTTTTTTTTTTTTTTTTAGGAAAAATGGCTGGGAACGATATTTAGGTCCCCCGCCAAACGATGCCCAGAATTCTGAAAAATTTCAAGGAAACTTCTTTTGGTTACTACGAAATAATTAAGGGGTGCGTTCACCAAAATTCAAAAATTCATAAAATAATGGCCACCCTACTGCCCATACGCAGAAAAAATTTATGGGATGCACACTTGTTCACGTGTTACTTTGTTACTTGATAAATTTTGGTACTTTAACTCTTACATTTTCTAAAATTCATGCACTCATCCCATAATTTTTCTTTGGAAATTTTTAATAAGCACTTTATTTGCTTCTGGGATTATCCGAAAAAAAAGCAAAGCAGGTCTATTAATTTTTTTTTTTTTTTTTTTTTTTTTTTTGTAACGTCTTAACACAACCCTTGAGCCAATCTACAGATATAAACGGATCACCAGAATTTTTTCTCATCAAACAGGGTGATTCCAATTTCTTCTTCAGGGAGGAAGAAGAAGAAAAGAAAGAAAAAAAATCCCGATTCTGTTAATATTTTGAATAGAGTTTCATTAGTGTACCATTTACCTGTCAGATTGTGACATTTCGTCAAAAAGTCAAGTTTCTGGTTACGGAATATTTTGCTCCCGTAATAAGTTACGCATTATGTATTTATTCAGTGGCTTTATATAGGGTCTAATATATAGGGAATGGAACATCGAAAACGAGAACAATTGAGACGTCGATTTCCCTTCTTATTGTCTCCGTGGTTGCGAGGTCATAAAAAGAAAAAAAAAAACAGGGAATCTTATATTTCCACTTTTTCTCCCACTGACGCCTTTTTTTTCCCTCTTTTAAGATCATTGTTCATCCCGAGTGAGCATTCTAACTTGATCTGCTTGGGAAATGGACTGTTCCCTTATTTTAATAACAAAATTAACATGTTGTCCATTGTTACGTCGTATTTGTTATTGCTCTTTGATTATTATTATTTTCTGGACGTGAGTTTGAAAACTGACGGGAGGAACCATGGAGATTAAAATCTCGAAATGTTAAAAATCCGGATGGACGACTTTTTTAATGAATTCGTTCTGAGTTTATGTTATTTTATTTTTGTTTTTTTAGAAATACCTGGGATCGAAAAATTTTTAATTGAAGAAAAAAAGGAGTAGGCTTTGGCCATATTTTGGCTAGAAAGTGCAAAAAAAAGCGCATTTTTCCTACAGTTTTTTTTTATTTTTTTTTTAGAGAAGAAGTATTAAAAGTGACCTCCCGTAAGATTCCCTACCATTTTTCTGAAAAAAAAAAAATTCTAATCAAGTTTTTCTAAAAATTTTGATTCCTAAAATTGTTTTTCTAACTATTTTTTTTTCTAATTTTTAATTTTCCTAAAATATATTTTGATTCCTAAAATAAAATTTCGTAAAATCCCTAAAATTAAATTTCCTAAGATCCCTTTAGCGATTTAAAAAATTAGGAAAAATATTCATATTGGGAAATTTTATTTTAGGAATCAAAAAATTTTAGAAAAATTAAAAATTAGGAAAAAAAAAATGGTTATGAAAAAGATTTTAGGAACCAATATTTTTAGGAAAAATGGATTAGGAATTTATTTTTAGGAAAAATGGATTCGATTTATTTTCAGGAAAAATGGATTCGGAATTTATTTTTAGTAAAAATGGGTTAGGAATTTATTTTTTAGAAAAATGGATTAGGAATTTATTTTTAGGAAAAATGGATTAGGAATTTATTTTTAGGAAAAATGGATTAGGAATTTATTTTTAGGAGAAATGGATTCGGAATTTATTTTCAGGAAAAATGGATTCGGAATTTATTTTTAGGAAAAATGGATTAGGAATTTATTTTTAGGAAAAATGGATTAGGAATTTATTTTTGGTAAAAATGAACTAGGAATTTATTTTTAAGAAAAATGGATTAGGAATTTATTTTTTAAGGAAAAATGGATTAGGAATTTATTTTTTTAGGAAAAATGGTCGGGAACGCCACGAGTGATTTTTCAAAATAGACTTCCGTCGTTAAAAGTTTAAATTCAACGTTTTGGCTCTGAGTAACAGAATTAATTTTTGACCATCGAAAGAAAATTATGAAAAATGTGTATTGCAACTCAAGTTATAGCTGAACCTCAAACTGTTTCTAAATCTAAACACCTGAGAAGGAGGAAGAGCCTTATCCAACTCCACGTATAATTTGTAAAAAAAAAAATCCTTTTTTATATAAGGAAGCAATTTTTTATAAATTAATATTCAAGCATTCCCTGCATTTTATTTAAATGTATAATAAGGTTGGCTATGAATCCTTTAACATAGCTCTTAATTTTTTCAAGGCATGAAGACTGGCTTTCCCCAAAAAAGTGACCTTCACAGTTTTAAAAAGTGGTATTTCGCTCAACTTGTTTATATAGAATGCTCCGATTTTGAAAATTAAAAGAAAAAAAAATCTCAACAGGGTAATAATAATGAATAGAAAGAATGAAAGGTAAATATCCTAAAGACCTGTTCTACCCCTGGTGTGTAAGTCTCGTCTTGGGAGTGGTTTCTAAAGGGGTGCCTTGTCCTGTTTCCTTGAGAAGATTTATTCTGTTTGGGTTTCTTCCTGCTTTAATTTTTCTCACAATTTCAAGCTTGATTATCGTCTTAATTGACGATTTTTTTTTTCGGGCGTTATTTAAGTCTCATTTGGAAGCTCTTCAATTTCAGCAAATGTATGATAATTTTATTAGATTTATATTTGAGTTTTCGAAGCCTCGAAAACGGTCATGGCGCTTTGTAAAGAATTGATGCCGATGTCATTTGCAGGGTAACATGTATCAACCTGATGTTGATTGTTTTATTCGTTTTCCCCGTTTGGATGAATTTTAGTGTATTTCATAATAAAATTCTGCAACATTTCATTTGATTTGATGGGAGCAGTAATTCACGGCTTGTGTTTTATATCTTTATTTTGTCTAAAAAGTCATTAATTTTAGCGCAGGTCATGAAAAGTACGATCCAAATTTTGCCCCTCCAGGAGGGGGCAAAATTTTTGTTGAGACCCGAAAATCGGCGTTAGGGACTCTGGTCTTTTAAAAAATTACAAAACGATGATAATAGCAGAAATTAGACCTCTAAATCAGTACGTTTGTTGTTTTTAAGCCATCGACGGCAAAGGAAGATGTTTTTTTACTGAAGGGGTCTGCCCCCTGTCGGGCCAAAATGGGGTCCAACTGAAAATTGATTGAAATTATCGATATGGCACTCGAATTCGACATAATCGTGGTCGCCCATTTTGAATATACGTTTTATTTCGGTTCAGGTTTTACGTATATTTAGGAATTGCAAAGTATAGTAAAATCTCGGAACTGTTACCGGTATCGGGAAAAATTTTTTTAAATATTTATTTTAAATTTTTCTTCTATTATTCACTTTGGCAGTTTCTTAAATTAAATTTTAATGTGAAAATGTTTCTTATGTTAAAAAAAATATTTTTAAGAAATCAAGAATTAAAATCCAAATTTCCGAGAATGAGTTAGATCGGCATTGTACAAAAAGAAGTCAAGCGATAGCGCACTGGCGGCATCACTTATTATTCACCGAGAGGAAACTATGCAATCAAAAACTTGCCTTTTTCTTTCTGCTTGTATTTTTAGCTTTTGATTTATCTTTTTTTTGTTTTTCTGTACGATAATGAAAAATATTAAAATTACCGGAACCGGTTCTGAGATTTTCCGAATTTCGGCTCGTTACCGGTTCTTCCGGCTCCGGTACTCCCGGTACTGCAGTCTCTTCGTATATTACACAAAAATGAGAATTTTTCTTTAAAAAGGAAAAAAAAAATTAGTTTCTAAAAAATGGAAGAAGAATTTAGTTTTCAGTTTTTTAATGAATCATCCTTATTAAGTATTTTAACTATTGAAGACATCAGTGGAAAAAGGGGACCGTTCAGAAAGAACGAAATTTGTTATGTTTTTAGCTATTTACGTGGCGTTTTTCTTTTGTTTCTTGAACGGCCCCCTTCTTCCACTGATGTCTTCATTTATTAAGGCTTCCTAACTACATTTTACATACTTTTTTCTATATCTGAAAACATTTTGGTAAATGTACTGCTGTCTTTGGGTTTCATTTGTTGTAATAACGGAAGTGAATTTTTCAGCTAGCTAACAGTGGCAGCCCGATCTGCGGCATCATTTACTACTTTAAATCCGTGCGTCGGAGGTGAACTAACGTATCTCCTTCGTAAATATAATTGGAGACAGTTTGTTTCGACTGTGAAAATGATGTGACTACAAGTTTTCACGCTCATGTTGGAAGTAAACTTGTGCTCACGTGACACTTTCACGAAATTTCAAAACGAGCTATCTCCAATTATATTTACGATGGAGATACTTCAGTTCACCTCCGACGGATGGAAATAAGAAACAATTTTAAAAGCTTCCTGATAGTCAAAATTTTCCTGCCAGGGACTTGGATCTATTTTTAAAAAGGAATCATTTACATTTATTTTCAATCTACTTTCATATTTATAAGGCCTTTTTTCATACACATTGAGAAACCGAAAGTTTTGCCACAAGATCAAAAATAAGTTTCGGTGAAAATGATGTTTAAACGAAAACTCGAAAGTTTATTCGAAAAACATTTGAAGATTTATGTTTTGATTTTCAGTATTTGCGAAATACTTTCGGTTTTCACCAAAACTTATTTTTGATTTTGTGACAAAACTTTCGGTTTGGTGCAGGACCACATCCAATGTGGTATCGTTACAATTAAATTTTGAGATGCAAAGCTATCATTGAATTTATAATTTTACTACATCAGTTTTTTTTTTTTTTTTTATTATTTTCATTTTTTTTCCCTTAAGGCATTTGGAAAGAAAGTAAAAACAAAAGGAAGTTTGCCGTATTCACACGTCAGCTGTTCGTGTTCTTAGAGATTCCATTGTCCCCCATTTTTTTAACTGGAGGGTCGTACACCTTTTACACCTGGCTGCTCATTTTATTTTCATTTTCGTAAGTTAACAATAGAATCAGGTTTTTTCGGGTTCATCGCGGTGTCGGGCTTTTCGTAGACGATTTTAATTTTCGTCGCGAAAATCCGCTCCGAAATGATCGAATCGAACCGAACCGGAATGTCCTTTTCGGAATTTTACGATTCCCAGTCCGAAATGTGTAGAAATTTCAAATCCGCCAGCCGAAAACGATTATAAATTCAATAAAAACTATTTGGAGTTAAATCCGCATTGAATCGTCGCCCCTCCAATAAGGGTAATTCTTCCTTTACAAAAGTTCTGGATTGTCACCTGGCGCAAGTTAAACATGGGCTTGTTTTTTTTTTTTTTTTCATGTACGGTGAGCGTATTGTTATTATTAATCTTATGTATTTTTTTTTTTTTTAGAATATATCGTAGGTGCAAAAAGTGAAGACAGAAATTTTAAGTACGTGAATATTCTCAGTTGGTTGGGTGTCGTTGAGATGAAAATGTCGTTTGAGGAGTAAACACGTGATAAGCATCCCTTCCAAGATGCTTGTGCAGTTTTTTAAAGTTCAGAGTTGTACGGGATGAAAAAGTTTATCGGTTTTCGTGTGTGATTTTTTTTCCCTTCCTCTTTTCTTTTCTTCGTTCTACTTTTATTCAAAACAAAAAAAAAGAAAATGGAAAATTTTATGAGATTTCAAAATTCCGGGAAAGATTTGGCGAATACCTCGGTTTCGAATGGTGGACACAAATTTGGATATAATTTCGAATCATGTTCTGGACAAGGAACCACCGGTCAAAGGCTCCCTGTTTATTGCCCTCCTCCTCCCCAAGCGTATCAGGATTACGACCCTTTAGGTGATCAGTAAGTAAATTTAATACGTTTTTGAAAAAAAAAATTTTTTTTTCCATATTAAAAATTCAATTTTTTGATGGTTTCGCACGAGGGGGTTGGATTTTGTGAAAGGGAATTCAGCGGTGTATTGTGTCTGAAACCAATAATTTTTTTTTTTTTTTTTTTTTTTTTTTCAATGCACCCTTAAGGATGAAATTAATTGGGGTATATCTAACAGGAGTGAAGTGCAACTCCGCGGGATTTGAGACGGAAGGATAAATAATTTTTTTCTTGTTAATAATCGCATTCGTATAATTCGCTAGCTTTTCAGCATGTGGCTGGCGTTATTAGTGAGTCGAATGAAAGAGGTCGTTTCTCTGAAAATTCGGGGAAAAAATTGTTGATCTTGGAAAGAGTGCTCGAGAATCGAACGTGGGGTAGACTCGGCTTAAAAAAAAAAAAAAAAATACTTCTTGGGCAATTGGCATAATAATTCCAGTTGGAGGATCATAGTGCATATCGACTGCTCCGAAGAACAAATCCCTATCTTTTTTTGTGACGACCTATAAACGATCTATTTAGATCGTAATTGCTATATACGATAGATCGTTTTTGCACTGACAAAAAGAAAAAGGGAGTTTTTGTACTGTTCAAAAAAAATAGGGACTTGTTCTTCGAAGCAGTCGATATTAATTACGTGCCAGACTATTGCTGGTCATAAGTCAGTTATGAAAAAAAAAAAAAAAAACGATGCTTACATGTTTTCTTTTTGCTTATAACCAAGAAGACACAGATTTTCAAGTTTTCCCTGTTATGATCGCTGGTTTCCGGGAATAATTGTTAACTCCTGGGGGAAGTCATCCGAAGCAGTAGAAGTCATTTTGAATTTTGGTGGTCATATGATGTCTGTATGTCCCTACCTCCAAACAGACGACGGCTTTACCTTAGGTATCTTTTCCTTAACTTGAAAGCCATAATTTGCTTTTCTGGTTTGTTCTTGATTCTTTAAGTGTTGAGATTTCGGTGGCGAAAGTTACTTCGAAAGTTTAGGAATTGAAGTTATTAAAGCTACTTACCCATGGCGAGAAATGAGCTGCAAAGGCGTTTTGTACGCTTTAAAGCTTGTACCCGATTCGGAGCTTGCATTGGTACTAGCTCCGAATCGGGTACAAGCTAGATCGGCATCTAGATGCCGCGTCATCGCTTCTACATTGAGAAAAAAGTTCGGTTCCTGCTACACAATGTTGAGTTGGATCCTGTGACGTCTAAACATTTGAGTTGATAATCCCAAAAATTTAGTAGTTATTACTAAGCGTTCGTAATGATTAATAACGCTTAGTTATAATTACCTAAGTTTTAGTATTATCAACTCAAATGTTTAGACGTCACAAGACCCAACTAAACATTCAGTAGCAGGAACCGAACTTTTTTTCCCGTGTAATCGAATACATTATGTGGCATATCTACTGGGGGATTCAGAAAAATAAATCAATTATACGAAATTATCCGATTAAGTCAATAAACCAATTATCGCAGATAATTTCAGGCATGCAAAAAATGCAATTCTTGCATCACCCATTGTGCTAAAATTGTGAAGTACAAAGATTGACCAAAAAAGCAGAGTTCATTTTAGAATATATCGGGACTAACCCAGTAATTTCTAAATTGTACTCTTCAAACTGTCCTTCGAGCCTGTTCTTTTCGAGCTCTTCTTGTGCTTCCGAATAATAAAACTTATTATTTGGAAGCTTAAGAAGAGCTCGAAAAGGACAGAAGCTCAAGAAGAGTTCGAAAATGTTGTTCGGAGTTCATGTTTATCATTTTCGTCGTAGAGGAACAGAAGCGGATCTTTCTTTTGTTTTTTAGTCATAGGCTGCTCGCATGTGTTGCAACTGTATGATCCCGTTGGATGTTGCATATTTTTAAGAGAAGCCCTGGCCTGCCCATCCGCCACGGTCAAGGGCAGTACTACCCTCGACGTCTAGGTCTTTTTCGTTGTTCTATCCGTCCAAGTTACACCTGCATATCCTTTTATATAATCTGATATCCTTTTTGTATTTGTTTTTGTATTGCTTCAGAACCAATAAATTTCTTTAGGAGTAGCTTTAATAAATACAGAAAGGAATGGCTGTTCTGTTTACTCGATTTACGGAGAAAAAATAGGTTTTAGGTATCTGACGAACTCCTTTGGTGTATCCTAGGATTTTTAATACAAGTTTCAACTGGTTTCAAGTAAATACGAAATACGAACTTGAAAAACAAAATCTAAGCTTTTCTACTACAAATTTTTTTGAAATTATTTTCCGGTTGCATTTACAATTCAGACAAATTGAAACTTGCCCTGAAAACTCTAGAGTACGCCAAAGGAGTTCATCGGATACCTTAAATTTCGATTTTTTCCTCGTAAATCGAGTATTACACAAAACAGTCATTCCTTCCTGTATTCATTGAAACTTTCTTCCACAGTACTTTTTCTATTTTATGTATATGTTCTTGTAAGGTGAGCCTATTAAGAGGAGGCTTCACGGATACCGGAAGGAATGACTGTTTTTTCTAGTACTCGATTTACGATGAAAAAATCCAAATTTTAGGTATTTAACAAACTCCTCTGGTGCATCCTGAAATTTTTAGTGCAAGTTTCAACTTGTCTAAAATATATGGGTGGCGGCAAAATTATTTAAAATAATTTTAATTGCGGTCAAAAAACTTTGATTTTGTTTTCCTGGTTTTTGTTTGCTTAGAACAAGTTGAAACTTGTATCAAAAATACAAGAAAAAGTAAGAGGAGTTCGTTAGATACCTAAAATTTGATTTTTTTCCCCCGTAAATCGAGTGTTAAACAAAACAGTCATTCCCTTTCGGTATTCCGTGAAGCCTCCTCTTAATCGGACCGCTAGTGCCCCTTTGATGAAAAATCATACCTGCATGAACATGTCTTATTTTAGCGATCCGTTTTGGTTCGCAATAAAAATAATCTCGTAACATTTCGCCAGGTGGTGGGGATTAAATCAATTCCTGGAATTTCTTGCGATAACGTTCAAACACCGCTTGACGAAAGCTAAACATCGGAACGTACCCTTTCTTCACAAAATGAAGTTATGATGAAATCGCTTACAGCAAAACAGGGAGTTTGAAACAACCGTATTTGGGTAATAAACGAAAATTGCCTACGTTAATTTATTTCAAATATAACAAATCACAATTTAACGTTGATCAAAATCTAAAGCCGTTGTTTTGTCCCTTTTATTTGCGTGGGCTTGCTTTCCCGGTAAATCTCATTCTCTTACTTACGATTATATTTTAAGCGGGGATTTTGCTTTCCCAGGGTTAGAGCCCCAAGTTTAAGGCCGCGATGGCGGCCCACCTAGGGATAACCCTGGTACTTGCGTTGACCAGAATTAAAGCTGACATCATTTTTCAGTTTGACTTACTTTTTATTGAATAATTTAATTACATATTCAAGTTTATTTTTAAACTTTTTCTATCGGAGGTTGAGTAAGAACTCTCTGCCGAGCTCGCACCGAGTTTCCATGTCGGCTCTGAAGCTCAGCTTCGGGTATCATCGTACGCGCTTGCGCACGATGATTACCGAAGCTGAACCCTGGCCAACACCATCTCTCGGTGCGGCCCGGTATTAGGTTTCTTATTAAAACTTTAGTGTTTATTGCTACCGCTACAAGTTCTTGCCATAACATTCACATAACTGAATACTTAACCTCTATATTTGAAAATGTTGATGATAATATTGTAGCACTTCGAAGAATTTTAAACCATTGATGGAGTTCTCGAAATATTTTATCTGATCGAAAATTTTGTGACTGATTCGATTTCGGTTGATTTTAGAGTCTCTCAATTCTCGTTGCGCCAATGTTGGAAAATTGTTCCGGAAAAACCGAATACGGTTCATGTTCTTATTTTACATGACTGGTTGTGTTTTTCGCATTTTACATAAAGTCAGCAGTAGCTTTTGCCACACTCTAAAAGTCCCAACTGGTTGCCGGCCTAAACCTGATAGATTTTCGCACTAGTAAAAAGTTTATTATCGCTGTCAAAGTACGTGTCATAAAGAACCGGGTTATTAAGAACCAGATGGTTCCTCATACAAATATTTTGGATGTAATTATCCGATCCGGGTTTTCGGTTCATCAGTTTCCTCCTCGCCTGGAATTAAGACAGTTTTGAAGAAGTTCCTATACACTTCACTCCAAATGTTACGGTTTCTTTTGCAAGGAAAATGATGCGTGCGATGCGTCTCCACCTACCCCCTTTGAATGAATTAGCAGTTTAGCAGCTGGCAAACGCAAAGGAGACACGAGCCCAGAAACCGCTATCAAAGAAAAGAAATCAAAAAGCATCGGCGCGTGCACAATTAATAACATATTACAAAAGGCAGGAAATCCTTAAAACAGAGAGAAATAAGAAAAAGGGAGAGGAGAAAAGTATATAAGAAGGAGCTATTCTTCGGTAAGCAAGCAGAGAAATCATTGGAGTGAAGGTTTTAATTTCTTTTTATTATACGTAGGTTTTAGGAGAATCCGAAAATGTGTGGAGCCACTCGAGTGCATCCAAAAAACTGACGGACGGAAAATTAACATGTATTTTGACATACCACTTATTTAGCTCAAGAACACCAACCCTTTGATCAGAAAGGAAGTTCGAATTAATTTAATTTTTTTTTTACGACCCTTTCCGATTTCCGGGCAATAACTCAAAGAAAATTAATTCGATTTGAAAGGAATTTATTGTAAATCGAAGAAATGAACCCTAAAAAAAATGAATTTATTTGTTTTTTTATGTTTTTTCCCAGAGGAAATAAAATGTTTTACACTTAAATAAAAAAATCGTGTCCACCATATCCTTTAAAAAAAAGAAAAAAAGAAACTTGAAAAAAGGAACGGAATAAAAAAGGCCGGTGTTTTTCAGGGGAAAATTTGTCCAACAAAGATATCGTTTATGTTGCATATGACGTGATACGGGACAGCTGCTCCTTTTTTTTTATACTTCCTATCTGATTGTACGATTTCAGTCCTGAATTACTTCATACCACTCTATCGCTCCTCTCTTTCTCTCTCTCTTGAAATTTATGTTTGTGCGATCGATAAAAATTATTTCATTTGTATGCATAAAGGATGAATCATCCATCACGCTGCTGGTTGATGAAATAGTTGCAGTTGTTTAGAAATCGATTTAATTGAATATCATAAAATGTTACGGGGGGAAAGTTTGTGGTGCAAACCAAAAAAAAAGTCTCCTCCGAGGGTGTGACCATCAAAATCATCTTTCCCTGACATCCATGGAAATGTGAGCAGTCAACCATTTTCTATCGAAGAGCTACAGCATTTGGTCACGCAGGAACATCTGTTATTTTATCTCCCTTGGTTAATGAGCGGAACAGACAAGCTGAAAATTTTCAAGCACGAAGGTTTAAAATGGAGGTAGCAACTGGCCTTGATTAGCTTTTCATCCACTCTCATTTTGGGCTGCTAAAAATTTTTTTTGGCCACAATCAGTTATATCGAACTGTTGTAAATAGGATCTTCGGTAAAATGGTTTGTACTATTCCAAGTTGAAATAGCACATAGGTCTGTTCGTAGAGTTTAAGTTTGAGGCATGATGAACGTATCTAAAATCTCCGGATTATCAGTTGACATGGAATACCTTGCACTGGATGTTCCAGTACCCCAGATAGCAAAGTTTATCCAAACCGAGGAGGGCTTCAGTAGGGCATACTGAAATTTGAAAATTTTCGAATTCGAACATGACACTTTGCGGAAAAGTTGTAACTTAGGGTCAATAGTAGTCTAGAATTTTTTCAAATTTTTAGGTCAGCACTTTCGGCCGTCTCAATTGTTTTTTAGTTGTACATGATAAAGGGTAGATAAATTTGCCAATTTTTAAAAATCTTATTAAAAAATAAGACCGAGATTTGGGGGCATATCCGTAAATAGGACTACGTCTTTGGGGTACTGTCCTAATATTGCTAAATTTAAACGACGATTTAAAAATTTTTAAGCATTTTTTTTGCTTGTTTTTGGTCAAAAAATTCGAATTTTTTGATAAAAACATAATTATTTTTCCTGGCACGAAAAAAACTTAAATTTCTGATAAAAAAAATCAAAAGTTAAAAAAATTAGTCAAACTTTTAATTAAAGTCTTGAAAGCTAAAATTTTAATATTAAAACATTGCTTTAGCTCATATTCTTGGCTAAAGGAAAAAGGACAAAATTAAGAATTGTAGTGAACATTTTATTTAAAATTTCTAACTTATTTGTTTTGGTTCATAGGTATAGTCTAATTTTAATATTTAAAAAAAATTTCAAAAAAACGGCGAAAATTTAAAAAAAAATGTTAAATAAAATTTTATGAAATTTTTAAGTCCTTACTTTAGCAACTTTAAGTTTCTTGTCAAAGTTAAGTTTCTTCAAAATTTACAAGAAATTTTCTAAGTCCTTGCTAACGTTCATGTCGTCTAACTTTACTAATAAAAAAGGCCAATAGTGAAAATAAAATTAGTTAAAATATTATTTAAAATTTTCCAAGTTAAATTTTAATATTAAAATGATTAAATATTAATTTCTGGGCCGAACAGTGCGACACCCGGGCAGACAGATTTCCCCAGGATCGAGCCCCAAGACGTAGTCCTACGTCAAAAAATTCGGCCATATTTTTTTTTATTATTCATTATTCTTTTATTCATATATATTTAGTAGAGGCTAACAGCGAAAAAATACCCGATTTATCAACCTCAAAAACGCCAGACTGATATATTTTTACAGTAATTGAGGTTTCTACACATTTTTTTAACAAGATTTTTAAAAATGGCCAAAATCTCCTATCCTTTAACATGTAAAACTTCAAGCCAATTGAGACAGCCGAAAGTGCTGACCTAAAAATTTGAAAAAATTCTAGGTTACCATTGACCCTAAGACACAATTTTTCCGCATAGTGCTATGTTCGAATTCGAAAATTCCAAATTTCGATACACCCTAGTCTTCTGGACGTCATGAGGATATTCATTGGACGTCCATTGGATTTACCTATGTCCGCACTGATCTAAAAAGCATCCTTTGGACGTCCAACGGATATCCAGTGGATTGAAAATACTATCTGGGACATTATAAATAGGTTTCGTTGTATGAAAAAAAAAAAAAAATCACCAACATATTTATACTTTTGAAACTCAATGGTCAAGTTTAATTTCAAAACGCTCGATCGATTCACAGACTTTGAATCGGTGTAAGGTAAAATCGATTTTTTTCAATGAAAAGAGTGCAACAAAAAAAAAAACGCAGGTAACAATGGGATTCATACTGAGTTACAAGAAATTTTTTTGAATGGCTGGACACTTACCATTTACTGGAATGAGACTAATGGTAATATTTTTAGTTTTCTTTTGGATTTGAAAATATGTAATACGCTCTCATAAAAGCGGAAAAAATAAAACGATTGAAAAAATAAATGAAAAAAATATTTGGTGAGCTATATTTCGATTACTACAATTAGCAGAAGAGCAATAAAGTTGTTACAAAATATTTGCCTTGAAGTAGCCTGCAAAGCCAATCTTCTAATTTTTTTTTTTTTTTACTTTTGTAAATGTTGGGCCAAGATTTCCTGTTCCTAATTTTTGACAATACCGTGCGTCGGAGGTCAACTATCGTATCTCCCATTTAGAAGTTAAGAATGTACGTTAGTTGACCTCCGACTCACGGACTTGCCCAAAAATGTTTTCGGAGTATTCGATTGGCTCTCAATTGCTGTGCTTATTTAGCTCCAAAAATAAATAAATTTAAAAGAAATCCATGAAAAAAATTATTAGGATAATTTATAGCATCTTACCCATCCGGTAGGCAATAAAAAAGAAGGATAAACCGTACATAAAAAAAAATGAAATAATTCAAGCCAGATTATAAAATATCGATAAAGGAATTTATGAGAAATGCGTGAGTCGGCCATTCATTACGTTCGCTTTTTCATAAGAAAAAAAATTTTTTTTTTTTTTTCGTCCCCATACTGTCACTATTACAAGAAATAAATTTGATCACAAATTGGAGGGTTCTCTCTATGCGTAAAAGAGTTACCTATTGAAATGGATGAAATAAAAAAAAAAAATGAATTCACCATGCGTTTTTGAATAATAATGGAATGGGAAGGAGAGGAACAGGAAGGAACATAAGGGATAATTACTGAATATTCATAGTATAAAAAAAAAATGTAAGTGAAATATGACAAAAGTGAATTAACGCAATGGGGAATTGCGAAGGCGTATCTTCTCACAGGAAGGTAACTTACATGACAGACAATATTCCAGACCGAGGATGATGGTGCGTTTTTTTGATGAGCAATTCGAGTACTCACACGTTCATTTTTAATTTCAGCTTTCTTGATGAAGGGTTTAAGAATAAATTGGAACTATTGAAAGTGAAAATGGTCGTAGTCTAATTTATTCGATTAAGTTCCCATGTAATCTGGATATAATTTGAGTAGTTGTTTCATTACTCTGGAGTATTGATTAAATCGAAATCTATAAAATCGAACACAAAATTATATTTCTGTGCAAAAGGGTGAAGCTGGGACTGTGGTTCCGATTAGATTTTGAATGGACCCAGAAGTAGGTGGGAATCATCAAAATCGAAATCGGCAGAGAAAGTAATAATTGATTAAAATGAGTGGAAAAGTATATTGATGAAGATTTTTCACGTGTGGTATAGAAAATTGAAATGGACCCATCTCAAATACGATTGTAGGCCGAATTGGGAATTGGGAAAAGCAAAATTGGGATTAGAATCTCCAGAAAAATAGCGAAGTATCGGTATCTTCAGAATCAGAATCTGAAGTCTAGAGAAAGGTTCCTCAAGATTTCACGTCAAAAAAAAATTTTTTTTTATAGCAGATTTCTGGTATAGGAAGCTTATAGTTAGGACATTCTTCTTACGATAAAATTTTTATGCAAAATCCGGCTTTTTTACTCCTAATACTGTTGTCTTGTCTCCATTGGACATTGTCTCCAATGGTCTCCATTGGTATTTTACATAATTGCTCTATAAAATCAATTATGTAGGCATCCATGTAAGACGTCATTTTTGGAACATATTGGATCTATTTCCGGTAGTATAATTAATCGCTTTAGGGGAGATAAAAATCGTATAATTGGCAACTGTAAAGACAACACTTGTCAGTTGTCATTAGCATGATCTAACCTTAGTAAAGACAGCAAAACCTTTGTCCAGAAGTCAAAAATTTTAAATATTTAAAACTGTCTGACTATTTTTTTTCTTTGAATAAGTCGCATAGATCTTGCTAAGCATCAAAAAAAAATTTTTGCACGTGCATTGTGCAAATTACTACTATCCTAAAGTTCAATATAAACATAAGGAATCGATCCAAAAGACTAAAAATAAGAAGGTCAATAAAACTTCAAGAGCTTTATTTTTGTTCCGACAAAAAAAAAGAGGAAAAAAAATCGAAATCGATTACAAGATCGAATTTAGAAAGGCAAAATCAAAACACTTATCGAATTACGTATAAAAATCGTCTTCCATCCCCTCGTTGTAGTAGTTTTTTTTTTTTTTTTTTTTTTACCTTCTTCTCTTCTCCAAAACAAAAATACAAGTTTGATTTCGTAAGATTCGAGTTCACAGCGGTGAGATGGCCACCCCATTTCCCAGGAGGTCGGTAGTTGGGGTTGATCTGGATATATAGGGATTCAAAAACAGTGACCTTGGTTCCTGAATACAAAAAAAAAAGGGGGAAGGGTGCTTGTTTCGTCATCTCTCCTGCTTTCGAAGGATCAATGATAAAGGTAAATTAAAAGTTACTCATTATAAAACATCATTTCACAACAGGACGACAGGGTTTCATGACCCGTTTCTTAATTTTTTTTTTTTTTTTGTAAGTCTGTATTTTGTAATACGTGAAGATAAAAAAAGAGAGCGGCTTCTTTTTATTTATGCTCCTTTTTTTCCCTTTTTTTAAATCGCCTAGGTTGTTTTTTGAATGCTTTTTAAGGATCCTTTTGATGGAAATTAAGACAGGCAACCTTTTTTTTTTCTTATGTTTTTGGTCTTTTGTTTTAATGACAGCTAATTTTGAAGTAATTAAGTTGTGAATTTGGATTCAATAGTGAGGTAAAGTGTTCGGAAATTTATTTGGAATGAGGAGTTTTTGACCGGATTTTGTTCCAGGGAAGTGTATAAATACCGATTAATTTACAGACATGTGTCTGCTGTAGTTATTGAATTATTAAAGATCTTGCTTCGCTGATGATGATGATGAAGTTGCGGGCAACAAGCAATCCTGTTGGTGCCTGAGCAGCATAAAGTTGAGCCCCTTATGCACTCAATCCTTGCACTACGTGTGTAGACATGTAGTACAACGATTGAATTTGAATTGTCGGACCGTCATAATCCTGTTCGGCAACCATGGGGATGTTGCTATGAGGGGAATGTAGGTGTCCGAACCCCTAGTCGCTTGGATAACAATATCGTCTTATTCTACTTCCTCGATATACTGTATAATCGTCTATTCTACTTGCTCTACAGAATCTGCAGAAGTGGTTTGCCGAGAAACTCCCAGAAAAACCAAGAATAGTGTTCATGCCCAAATTGTCATTTTTAGTACGATGCAGTTGCCGGAAAAAAGTTTTTTAGAGAAGTCAGATGGTAAAGAAAAATTGATCACAAAAGTACGGTGAAATCTGTCTAAAATGGTACTGGCCAAATTTCCCATTATGAACAAGTTTTCCTTAATAGCCTTCTACCTTACTTTCTGCTGTTTAAGTTGTCTGACGTGGAATTTTCCACTACTTACGGATAATTGATTTTAAAAGTAGTACAAAGGGTTTTCTACTACTTTCGAAATCAGTGAAATCAATTACCTGTAAATAGCGGAAAATTACACGTTCGACAGGTTTCCACTCGGTTTTTTTTTTTTACACGAAATGGGTAGACGCAAACGTTATTTAGTCCTGGCAATCCAACTTCAGAAAAGCGTGATGTCCCAGTAAGGACGCATTTCTCCACATACTCATTTTCTTTTAAAACTGAACCATACAGTCTGTAAAGAACTCTATTCACTTTATTACACAGTAAAAAATATTATGTAAATATGTTCTAAGAGGTCCACATAAATTTTTTATGTTGTTTCTCCCATAAGGCAAACATAAAACAAAAACAACATAAAAATTATGTGGACCTGCTTATGTTGATTTATGTTGATTTTGACATAAAATATTTTACTGTGTAAATGAACATGCAGCATTAGCACCATCATTTCGAGCTCCCCCTCCGCATTGAAATTGTGATGTAATATTTTCACAACAACATAGTCTTAAAGAGTACGCACCAGTCGTGGAAGGAGACAAATACTGTTTTTTTTTCTTTTTTTTTTAGGATAAACTTCGAAGATTTTAATTTTTCTTTTTTTAAGGTTGTCTTCGTTTTTCCGTAAAAAGAAAAACACGATTTATCTGCTGCCACGACTGATGCGTACTCTTTTTTTTTTATTTCTCTTAAATGTTTCATGTTCGTTCTCATATTCAACTTTTTCCTCACTTTCTTCTTTCATACTTTCTTCCTTTTTCGAGACTTTACTCCTTTCACCTCTTTTTCGTTTATTTCTCTTCTCTGGGGTTTTTACTGATCCCTGGGGTTTGTTCCCTGGCTTGGCTTTATCCGTCATGATTAATCCTGGATGGGGTTTTGTCCCTGGCTCTGTCTTATTTCTCTTTATCTGGTTACATTTTTTTGTTACACTTGACGAGAAGTCTGACTGGGATATATCAAACACTGCTGAAACAGTTTCTTTGATATCCATCAGCATTTCTGCATTTAGTGTAGAAAAATTGCCTTTCATCAAATCCGCTTTGGGGAAAAGTTTCCCCACAAGGAATTTTGTCATTGATCGACCATTTCCTTTAGCCTCAGCCAATTTCAGGTCGCCTTTTGAAAGACAGTACTTTTCAGTTAAAATCTTTGGAACTTTTTTCTTTCTAGCCTTATTTGATTGATTTTTCCCCTTCCTGAGTTCGTGCAAAATCTCAATCAACAGCTCTTTTTCTGTCATATTTTCAAAACCATGGAAAGATGAAGATAAACCTGATTCGCTCTCGGTGTCCGACATTTTTACTAAAAATTAATTTCGTTTGTAATAATATAATTCGGCTTATGTTCTGATTTGCAGTGTTGTTAATCACTCTTAAAGCTTGATAGATAGCTTGATAGATTCTCTCGTCTTCTATACTTACCTTATAAATTAGCAACTCGCCTGTAGCTTATGAAGAATTTCGTAAAGTTATTTCCGTCCATTTCGGAGATCGTCTGACGTATATCCTTAGTCTTTTAAATGGAAGATACGCCAGTTGACCCCCGACGCACGGATTTAACGAAAGTAAAAGAGAACCAATCTCAAAGTAACATTTGTGAAGAATTCTTATGAGATAATCAGCTTCGTATGGTGAAGAATTTAATTTTTTTTGTTTGAAAAAGAATACATACGGGGAAGTCTGTTAAACTCAACTTCTTTAAGCATATCTTTGAGATACTGCAGTTTTTCTCTCAGTATTGATACTTGTAAATCTAAGCACCTCAGTTTATCCATCTGCTTCATTAAATATATTGTTGAGTTATTTTCATCAGTGTCAGATATGATCTTGCCTAATAGGTCAATATTTTCTAATATGAAGAATATGTATATATAAGGGTGAAAAAGTCGTTCTGTAGCACCTACTGATTGATTACCTTTCCGACCTTTTAATCGGAATCTTAAAAGATGTTCAATAAGTATTATTACGGTGCTTAATTCCATGCGTCGGAGGTCAACTGACGTATCTCCATCCTAAACATAAACATGATTGTAAAGTCTGCTTTGATCGTTTTCAAATATCATGTGCATCGCATGTTTATCCGCTAAGCTTGTCGCCACTTGACTGAAAAACAGTCAAAACAGAGTAGTTCCAATCATATTTATGATAGAGATACGTCAGTTGACATCCGTCGCACGGAATCAAATTATCAATATAGCTGTCAATTAATAAATAAAATTTCGGATTGTTTAACTTACAATCTTGTGGTAAGAAAAAATCTTCTTCGCAAGAATCAAATTCGCACTTAGCTTATTTATCCCAAGGTCTAAACTTATTTGAAAATCCTTCATCTAGGGAGGTGTAAAGGCCGGATTACACTCGGCTAGTGTACTAGTTCGTCTCCTATATTTAACTTAAGTACAAACTACTCGCTCCTACGAGCTAGCGATGTAGTTTGTACATAAGTTAAATATAGGAGGCGAGCTAGTACACTAACTGCGACGACGAATATTTAACATGGGAGTTCCGCCTCCACGTGGTTTTATATGCTCTATGTACATTTACAATTTTGTATTTTATTACAGACAAAATAGTTACCACTTTTATTACATTGTTTATGTTTAGGAACTCGCGATTCTCGAGGCTCGTTTCTGCACGTAAGCTTAACATGTCGTAACAAGAGTGATCGAGATATGTAGACTTATAAAAATCAACTACTCAGTGCACATCCCGCCTTTTTATTATTTTTGACTTCCTGTCTCTGATTCATCGCAGTTTTCTGCTTGAAGTATTCTATAGTATTTGTAAAACTAGCGTTTTCAGCTAATTAAATTATAATACAAAAATAATTAATCAAGTTGTAAATTGGACAGATGTTGTTTTTCATGATGTTGTATTTTCGTGATACCTGAAAATATGTCAGGTCGCATGTAAACCGTGGAAAAAGAAATTTAACTCGTATTATGAGCTGGGCGGCTGATTATTGATTTTTTTTTTTTTAATCCTTAGCGAAAATAATTTTTGACAATAAACTTCGAATTAGGCCAGGGGTGAAGCGGTCGACCGGAAATCGAAAAGTCTGTGGTTCGGTTCCCACCACCCAATTGTTTATTCAACTTTGTCATCTCCCTCCCTTAATATTTTACTTAAAGGTGAAATTTTTTTTTTTCCTGGAAATTTATGGAGATATTCCTGAAATTTTTGCAGGAATTTGCGACCAAAAGTAAAAATTGGTCTTGGCTTTGAACCAACCGTAAGCTAAACATGTATAGGAGAACGTGTTTATCTTACAGGTAGGTCAACCCTGCTTTGAGTGTACCTTCCGTCCCAAAATAATTTTTAATTTGATTGAGTGCGTTCAATAATTTTATTTTTTTTTATTTTTTTAAGACCGCAATCCGGATATGATTCAGATACAGACGAGGATGTATCGGTTGTATCCGAAGACGAATCCAATCAAGGCATGGTCGACGAGGTGCAACAAGGACAGGGATTACAGAGAAGTAAAAAACCGTTGAATAAAGGCAGATGGAGCAAAGAAGAGGTAATTATTTTAATATCCCTTTTGGCTAATCGAATCGGAAACCTTTCATGCCTCAAATTTTCCTTTAGATCAAAAAAAGCTTTTATCGAAGATATTAATCGCTAAAATCCGTTTGATGGGCCCTTCCTTTTTATTATTCACGAGGAACGATTTCGAGGAACATCGTGAGCATAAATAAACAGGTCGAGATTTGATTTTGATTTTGTCCGTCCGATGCGTATAAATATACGATATAAATAAGACCCGAGAAAGCTAAATATGTCAAAAATCTGCCGGAAGTGAATCGGATCGCTGCAGGTGTCAGAAGCACCTGGACTTTTTTTTTTTTCTTCTTTATTTTCTTAAGTCAAGAAACTAGTTTTCTTCTTAAAGATGACCAGTAAGCAGGTGTACGAAAAAATAAGCGAAAAATAAAAATGTCCTAACGGATATTTTTGATGGATAACCTTGACTAGGAAATGTTGAAATGGCACTCCGGATCGTACTATATATATTTTTTTTTCTTTTTAATGTCCTTGTATTTTTTGAAAGAAGATTGAATTGCTTGTGAATTACTTTTTTTTTTCTCCCCTTCGTATATACGATTTTACGTCATTTACAAACCTACGGAAAAGAGATATCCGGTTTTTGTACCCTTTGTTAATTTGCTCCGGAAACGTGCAAGTATATGTATAAAATATTGCTTTTTTTTTTTTTAACCATCATACTTATATTATCGAAATGAAAAGGTTTCTTTCGTTTTCTTTAAAGTACCTTCCTACCCCCTTTTTTTTCTCGTTTCAGGATTTGAAATTAAAGCAATTGGTGGACGAATACAGCGAAAGATGGGATTTGATATCGCAACATTTCGCGGACAGATCAGATATGCAGTGTCAACAAAGATGGCAAAAAGTTGTTAATCCTGAGCTAGTCAAAGGGCCTTGGACCAAAGAGGTACGGATTCGTTTACATACGAGAGAAAAAAAAATGTTGGGAGATTAATAAAATATTTCTACATTGTAAATAAAAAAAAGAAAATGAATAGTTGTTTCGGGTTGCGTGATGACGTAATGTAAAAACGACCGTTAAAAAAAAAAGATAGTTAAGATACCAATGAGTCATATATCGTGTGAGCGTCCGTTTTATTTCGCGGTTATTTTTTGGAAGTCACCTTGAAATCTGGAGTCATGTTCTTCTTTGGGCGTTATTATGATCGTTTTGTTTTTGTATGTGATTAGATTTTTTTCCCCCGTTTTGAGTAGAGTTTAGCCTTGTCTAGGTAGTAGATTAATCACAAACATAAAAATTTTCAATGATTTACTAATCGATTTATTATAAGATTAATTCATTAATTTTAATTAATTGATTTTAATCAATCCGATTTATTTATTTACTTAATTAATTGATTGATTGATCGATGGTAATTAATCCGACTTATTGAATTAATTGATTTTAATCAATCCGATTTATTTCATTGATTGATCGTAATTAATCCGATTTATTTATTTAATTAATTGATTTATTAATCTGATTTATTGAATTAATTGATTTTAATCAATCCGATTTATTTATTTAATTAATCGATTGAGACTGTGTCAAATCCCAGACGCCGAGTCTCGCAGACCCTACTCCCGGGAGATCAAATCCTAGAATATATTATTTATTTATTTGGTCTATAATTTGGGAACCCAGAGTCCTAAAACCCAGACCAAAAAAATAAAATAATATAATCCCGATTTTGCTCTCCCAAGAGTAGAGTCTCCCAGACTCTACTTCCGGGAGAGCAAAAATCAGAAATATATTATTTAAATTTCGAAATAAATGATAAAGATTTGTCTAAAATTCTAAGCCTAAGCCCTAAATTCTTTAAAGAGTTGTCTAAAATTCTAAGTTTTTCAAAGAAACACCGGGTAGCTCAAAACGTAGGCCAATTAATTAATTATTTATTATTATTTTCTAAATATTTATTCATTTCTTTGGTCTGGGTTTTAGGATTTGCTCTCCCGGGAGTAGAGTCTGGGAGACTAGGCGTCTGGGATTTGGTGCGGCCTCTAATCGATTGATTGTAATTAATCCGATTTAATGAATTACTTGATTTTAATCTATCGGATTTATTTAATTACTTAATTGATTGTAATTAATCCAGTTTATTTGATCAGTTGATTTTAATCAATCCGATTTATTTAATTAATCGATTGATTGCAATTAATCCCATTGATTGAATCAATTGATTTTAATCAATCTGATTTATTTAATTAATCTATTGATTGTAATTAATTCGATTTATTTAATCGATTGATTGATTGATTGATTGATTGATTGATTGATTGATTGATTGATTGAAATTAATACGATTTATTTAATTATTCGATTTATTTAATCCGATTTATTTGATAAATTGATTTTAATCAATCCAAATTATTTAATTAATCGATTGATTGTAAATCTGATTAATTTATCCGATTTATTGAATTACTTGATTTTAATTTATCGGATTTATTTAATTACTTAATTGATTGTAATTATAATCCAGTTTATTTTATTAATTGATTTTAATCAATCGGATTTGTTTAATTGATTGATTGATTGATTGATTGATTGATTGATTGATTGATTGTAATTAGTGATTAACATTAATGATCACATTTAATAGATAAAGAAAATTTTTCGCTATACTTTAGGGTTAGAGGGGATCTAGAGATTCTGCCCGGGAAATCCCAGAATCCCGAAAAAAATTAATTCTGACTTCCCGTTTTTCTTGAATTCTCGGGAATTGATGAAAATTTGGGAAAAAGGATTTCCGACCTCTGGTTGGCATTTCCTCAAAAAATATTTATTTTGTAAAAAATCGGTTAATTCCCCAGCCGACGAAATTAATTAATTAATTTATTTTTTTTTATTTTTTTTAGGAGGATGAAAAAGTTGTTGAATTAGTACGAAAATACGGACCTAAAAAATGGACTTTAATCGCGAGGCAATTGAAAGGGAGGATAGGGAAACAATGTCGGGAGCGATGGCACAATCACCTAAATCCGAAGATAAAGAAAACCGCTTGGACGGAAGAGGAGGATAGACTTATATATGAAGCCCATCAGTCTTGGGGTAATCAATGGGCGAAAATAGCGAAACTACTACCAGGCCGGACGGACAATGCAATAAAAAACCACTGGAATTCAACGATGAGAAGGAAATATGAGGACGCGGGGGAAAGGTCAGGGGACGGAAGGCGTAACAGGAAGATGAAAGTATTCAGGAATGAAATGAAAAGCAAAGAGAGGAATCGAAATGAGAGTCACGGAAGGAAAATCATCGAATATACTCCTCATATATCTGTACTGAAAGTAAGTCTTTTTCCGGTTGTTAATTTTTTTATTTAGTGATTGAAAATAATTAATTTTTGGTTTGTCTTTTTTTTTTTAGAGCAATTGGCCTTCTGCTGGTAATAGCCAAGCAGTTCAGTTGGTTCCTCAGACGCCTCCTCTAAACGGCCAAAACTACGAGTACAGGTTAGCAACAATCACCAAGTCTGGTCCCGCAAATTGCTTTACCTTAAAAAAAAAATAATAATAATAATGTCATGTAACTTAACGGGATGTTTAAAAAATTTTTCTTTTACTCATGTTATAAAAAGGCCCTTTTTAGCTGTTATTTAGAGGTCTGCAAATGAAACTTTTTAGAAGACCGGAAATGCGTTTATTTTTTAATACTGAGTCTTAAATAGTGGCCTTTTTCCGACTCTTGCTATGGTAAAGCGGAAATTTTTTATCTGTTTTGTAGCAAAATTTGAAAAGTTGTTTGCTCTGTAATAAGGGCCCAGATAAAAACGATCCGACACTCCGAATTTTTAAGTCCACTCTTCGAGTGCCTCTGGTGTATTCTCTTACTGAACATCTTCCCGGTTCCCTCTTTTTGATCCACATACCGATAACCCCAACTGAGAGAATTACACCCCCCTGCTTTAAAAAAAGCAGTTTTATAGGTTCGTTGGAAAAATTAAAAATTAATTATCTGTTTTATTTTTTTACAGTTACCTCGACCTGGAACTTCTATCGAATCAATCTACCCCCGTGAAAATGATGCCAGGATCGGAAGAAGGCTTCCAAGATCTAGATAACATGGGCGGAGGTTCATCCAATAACAGTTCGACCCCGATGAAGAAAATCTGGCATGTCCCCGTCATGACCCCGGAAAAGAAAATAGTTCACGTACCATTAATGACTCCGGATCGCCGGCCGGTCGAACTCAGCGAATTGCCTTTCAGTATGAAAGGGGATCATATTTTGGGGGCTAGGATCAAAAGAGACGTGGACGGTGAGCCGGAATATATTACGCCGGATTTGGCTACGACCCCGGTTAAAGGAACTCCCATCAAGCAATTACCGTTTAGTCCATCACAGGTAAAAATTTTGAAAATTTTGTTTATCATTGCTCTGTCTCCATTGGACAATTAAACGGAGGGTACAATTAATTGTGCCACCGGAAATGCTCTATATTTTTGGACTTTTTTCTTCTGCTACCACTTTTTTTCGTTTTCATTATTTTTTGTGTTCGAAAAAATACTCAAAAGAATTTTAAAAAAAAAAAAAAAAAAGTGGTAGCAGAAGACAAAAGTCCGAAAACGCACATCATTTCCGGTGGTACAATTAATAATACCTTCGATCAATTGGACAATGGAGGCAGGTCACATGGCTGATTTCACTTTTGAATGGTGACGTATATCTATTTTTATTATTATTATTTTTTTTTTTTTTACAGTTTTTAAATAGTCCATCCCTTACGTTCGACGCGACCCCCGTACGTCGTACCGCTTTGAATCTTCAATCTACCCCGGTGCACGACGATGACAGAAGCAGCAGCCCGTTGACCACTCCTAACCCTCTACCAATGCATAGGGATAACGATCATACGACTCCAACGAAAGCCAGAAGATCCCTTACACCGAAAACCCCTACACCATTTAAAAAGGCCTTGGCTGAATTTGAAAAGCAAAGCGGCGTATTGAAATATACTGTAAGTATTTTTTCATGTTACGACTCGATATCGGTATCTTATTTGTTGAAAAAAATATACTAATAACATTAATAAAAAAAGAACAAGTGTAGATAGTGATAGAGGGAAAAGGGGCGATAAAAAAGGAAATGTTATAATTTTTCATGCCCTGATTAACTTTTTTTTAAAAGATGTTGGCGGTGGGAATTTTTTTTTTTTTTTTTTTTTTTTAATGCAGACATCCGCTAGCAGCTTTTATAAGCTTACATGTTTTTAGACTAACCCAAAACGTAGATGTACAGGAAGGGGAAAAGAGGGCAGTACAACCTTGTATTTCTAACTTCTTTTTTTTTTCTCTCAAACAAGGGAATTCTTTTTAAAAAGAAATTATAATCGGGTTTTCCTGCTTAATCGTTTCCTTCCGTAATGTAATGGAAAAAAAATAAAAATAAATGCATGTGAGGTTCTCAGCCGCTATAGTTCCTGATTCCACCACGCCTAAGCCTCCTCCTAGGGATTTAAAAGTCGAATATTTAAAATTACATGAAAGGACCCAAATCGAAAAAAAATTTTTGTAAGTATAAAAATGGAATAATCCTTCATTTTACAGCCTCAGACTCCTACCCGACTCGTTGAAGACATTACCGAAATAATTAAAAAGGAGCAAGATCCATCGGATTCCCAGTACGAGACTGATACTTCTTACATCACTCACTCAAGCAGCCAGGTAAATGTTTTTTTTTTTTTTTTTTTTTTGTTCTGAAATTTTGTTAAGCAGTCCGTATCAACGATGACGTCACTCATAAGCTAAACGATAAATGTTAGGTTAGGGATAATTTAGCAAATTTTTGTGCATTTTTGTAAACAGTGCTGCAGAAGCTCTGTAGAGTTCTAGTCCAGTAGAAGGGCTTACAGTTTTTTTTTTCTTTTTTTTTTTGACATGTAACTTCTGCAGAAATATTTCCCTGAACCATTAATACATTTTCCGTGATGAGAATTCATTTAAATTTGCCTTTACTGGCTTAGAAAGCATCTGATATTTAAATATTAGACAGTTAAATAATTTTTTTTTAATTTTTTTTTCAAAATTTAAGAAAATTTTGAATTAAACATTTCTTTAAGAAAAAATAATTTCTAAGAGTTTTATGAAAAATAAAGCAGACGATGGTACCCGTAAGCTTTACTAATTTAAGCAGATGAAGCCAGGTAGCAATACGGTGACGTCACGTCGAGCCATACCAAATGCAAAAATCCTATTTAAAATTTTAGCAAAACAGGAATAATCCTTCCCTTGTTAATTCTCTTATTGTTTCAGCAGTCCCCCATTTTCTCATTTTAAAAAAATTGATATTAATTTTTTCTCTTCTTTTTTCAGAGCACCGTATCCGACAGCGGATATTCTTCAAAACGTAAAATCGGTATTGCAATCGGGAAGGAAAACGCTCTACCTCATAAAAAAGCAAGGAAATCACTTGTGGCCGCTTGGAATACTGTTTCCGTTCCAGGAGTGACCGACGAACCATTTTTCGCTGAAACACCTGTAAGTGTTTTGAACGACATTTCGAACATCCGGAGAAATATTTTTTGAATTTTTTTTTTTTTTATCCTTGAGGAAATCTTTCTCCTTTTTTTTCTTTCCTTTTTTGTTATTTTTTTTATAGCTAGTTTCCCCGTGCTCGACCCTTGTTTGTTAGCTGTTTTACCAGTTCCTACGCACATGAAAATCAAAAAAATTCATAGCCGCTCCAGTTTTTAATTTGGTAAATCTTTTTGATAATTACAAAGAAAAAAAAAAGAAAATACTGGTTGGAGCAGCTAAGTTGAGCACTGTTTAGGCACTTTAGTGTTTGTAAAATGCAGAATTATTTTTCTGCAGTTGATGTTTTCGTCCCCTGATACCGAAAAGAGAGGTTTTTTTTTTTTCTGAGTTCTAGCGGCGGGTTTTAATGGTGCGATTTGCGGATTTTCAATATTTTGATACTGGATTTCGTTTAGAGAGTAAAAAAAAAAATCTTCGTAAGGTTGATTGAGACTAAATTAATGGAAAAAGAGTTGTACAGATCTAATGGGATAATAGGATGCCTTTAATTAGTCCCGAAGTCTTTTCCTGTAAGTGTGGTATCGCTCTAAAAAAATATGGCCAGTGTTGCCAGTTTTTTTAAAATTTTTATTTTATTTGATTGCCGTTTCCTGACATCTAAAGCATCGAAAATTTGGGCTTCCTTTTCCTTTTTTTACTCTTCAATTTTTTTTTTTTTTTTTTTTTTTATACTCAAATTTTCCTATGGCATTTTCTGCATTTTTTGCAGCAATTCTGTTTCCTGCAAAGGATTTTTTTTTTTGCCTCGAATGGCACTGATTGGCATTGAAAACACTACCGCCATCACGGTGATAAAAACAGGTCTGAACGCTCTTATCTCTAATACCAACCAAGGTTGGTTGGTAATAATCAATTTTAGTTCATTGATTTCACCACCGGCGGCGCTGGCTTCCTTCGCGACGTTCCCTGATTGGTTGTTGACATAGTCATATAAACAGGTCTAGCAACTCCTTGTTGATTACCATGGAGACGATGTTCGCAACTTTGAATCCATTTTTAGTTCTTGAAATAACCACTTCGGCGCTAAGATGCAAGTGTCATCAACCAATAAAAATGAAGAATCAAAATCCGCCAAATGTTTTAAATTTCATAAGGGCGGTTTTCTTATATTTTTGTTTTGTTTTCACCGAAAAAAAAGTTAGGAATATGATGTTTTAAATATATATTACAAAAATATATATTATAAAATAAAAAACCAACAAAAATATGAAAATATGTATGACTTCCAAATTTACAGACAGTTAAATGCATACCCGTTCGCTCTTCAGTATATAAAATTCAATTGAAAAACGTTTCATTTGCTCTCTGTATTCTGTAGTATTACCTTATACTATAAAACCAATGTTGTAAATACACCATAATTTTTATTAGCATCCCTTTTTTCATATTAATAAACTCTTTTACTTTAACAAAACATTTTTAAAACATGTAAACAAACTCAGAATTTTATTCAATTACGTGATTGGTTGATGACATCTTACACCTAGCGAAACAAGCGGCGAAAAAATGAACTATTTTATGCTTCATTTTCGAGGACAGTTCTTCACCCCTGAGTTGCTAGACCTGTTTATATGACTATGACTTTGGTTGTTGATATCATTTGATTGATTTGATTTCAATACAGACTTTGTGCATTGTCTCCTAGGAAGATCGCTGCACCATCTGTCGTTTTGGTTTTAGAGCTAAACCGAAGCAGTTTTAGTGGCAGTAGCTTCTGGACCTGTTTTTATGACCAATTTTTATGGAAATTACACGCATGGAGCTCCTCCACCGGAATAAAATATCGCTATATTTCTAGTTGTGCTGAGCTTCTTTTTGATTTTACTTTTGTACGGAGATTTTTGTATTCAAATCATAAAAATTCAACTTAGCTGCTCACCTCTCAATCCTTTTTTCCATTCACAAACGAAATCCACTACATTTACGAATTACGTTATTTTTCGGGAAGGAAAATTTAAATCAAAACTGTGCCCTTTTCTTATCCTTTTTTCCTTTCATTTTTTTTTTTTTTAATTTTTGGCGTGACCGAGAAAATAAAAATTGAAGTGACTTGCTTCATAAGTAAATTAAATTTTCAGAGCAAGTCACTCATTGGAAGTGAGACGTCAGTGCTTTTCTCGCCTCCTTCTCTGGTCAGAGACACACTACACGATGAATTAGAAACAAATTTCATATCTGATGACAATCCGCATCTCCATTCTACTAAGGTATGGTTTAATGTACCAAAAATGTAATTTTTTTTTTTCTCACTCTTTCTAACCATTTGTTAACCGCTTATAAATTCTTTACTTTTGTTTTATTTTATTCAATTTTGTAAATATTTTTTTAACTGGGTAATTTTTTTAAAGCTGTACATAGAAAGTTAATTTGTAACGGTTTCGGGCAGAATCTTTTTTTTTTTTTTTTTTTTTTTTTTTTTTTAATTTTATATAATTTTTTTTTTTTTAATCGTTACAAATAAAAACTTAAAGTAAAGATTTTATAAACTAAAAAGCCATACTAACCTCTTAATCTATTATCTTTTTTTTAATTTTTTAAAAAAATGAATAATAGGGTAAACCTCTTACGAATTATAAATAATAATTATGCCGGTATATAAAACGGATGCTTATCCGGTGTCAGGGGAAACAATGTCAGCTGTGTTGTGTATATATTTTCAGTTAATTTTTTTTTTCTTTTTTTTTAAATTTGGAAACGACCAGTCCTTTTCAAGCTGTGTTGGTTTTTAGATGGATTTTGTAATTAAAAATTGATTAATTAAGAAAAAACTTAATGATTAAGAATACAATTAATTCTTCGGTTTGAGATTTAATAAAAAAAATTGAAATGCAGTAGCTTAATATTTGAAAGGATAATGTATCTTTGTTTTTGTAATTTTTTAATAATTATGAAGCAAGATTTAAAATGGCAAAAAAATATTGATTGGTTATTATTGGGAAATTTAAATCTCTCGCCAAATACATTGAAATCCAACATGGCTACTTCCGACGTAACTGTTCCTGGGGACTTAAATAAGACGCCAATGTTTTTGCACGTATGTTTAGTTTTTTTTGCATCCACTGCGAATAAATCGACTCTGTCTTAGTTTAAAAAGTTATATTACCCGCCATTTTGAAAGCATATTAAGGCAGTCATGTTTTTTAGGCACAATTTTGTACCTCAAGTGAAAATTTTGTAAGTAGACGGCTTTTGTTATATGGTTACCGTGCTTAGAACATTCTTCTTATAATAAAGTTCGTTACAAGCATTGGCCGAGTTATTTTTTTGAAATACAGATTAAAATTCTTAGTGGCAACACATTGACCTTGAAAATGTTCACGTGACCGTTTGTAATGGAAAAATAATGTTTAGCGGCCATGTTCGATTTTTGAAGTTTGACGTTTTGGTTCTGAGGTACAGATTTGTAGCCGCTCCTATAATTTTTTTTTTTTTGCAGATTTTGCTGCTTTAATTATAAATTTCCCTTTCGCACTTGAGTCACTTTTTTCTTTTTAATTTGATAGTGGAGTCGATTTATATTAAAATTTTCAGATGTAATTGCACTTGATATCAAAATTGGATCAGGTCAAAAATACGTTTTCCTTTCATTTTCCCAGAAGCAACCGGCTTGTTCTCATGCTCTCTCTTCTTTTTCTTATCTTTTTAAAATATTGCGTCATGATTCTATGTTGAAATTTTCTGAGGCAGACGCGAAACATTCATCAAGGTCCCTTGTGAATATCGTCTGCTATAGTTGACATCCTGATAGACGATTTCGACAGTGACGTTTCATCCCATAATGCATTGCAAATCGTGTCGTCTGACCGAGTACATTCTAATAATGCTTCCCATAAGCTAAATATAGACATGGAAGTTAAAAATTCATTTTGCTCTCTTCCAGGAAAAAATTATGTAGATTTGACTTCGGGATTATTTTTATAGAAATGGCATCAATTATAAGAATTTTCAAAATTAAATGCCTTGAAATAGCTAATATCACTGTACCACCTGTTCTTAACTTACGAATCACACAGACGCGTCATCTGTTCATCTTATTTAGTCCCACAATCCTTTGCAAAACTTGATCGTCGAAATCGTCTATTGTCTAGTTGCATGTCACGTCTATATAAGGTTAATATATAGAGCGTATGAGTTGGTCACGTGACGGAATCAGCCAATCGAATCACAACCGTAAAACCTTTACAGTAGACGATAACTACCAGCGACCCTGGCGGATAAGTTAAGCGTCTGCCTTTTCCATTGACTTATGATTTAAATTACTGACGCATTAAAAAAACAAAATAGAAACACAGCTTGAATCAGCACCTTTGAAATGCGAGTGAAGGGGTATTTTTTTTGTTTCCCGGGTGAAGGACTTGTTTCTTTTTTTTAATTTTTTTATTTTTTTTTTATCTATTCAAAAAATGGTTTGGGAAATAAGCTTTTGTGTTTAGCCTATTTTATTTCAGTGATGAAATTTTTTTTTGGAAATGGTTTCTGTAGTTAATTGTGTGTTCTCAGAGCGGCGTGCGGAAGAGAATACTCTTTACGGGGGATGGTTCAGGGAGCGAAGATGAAGAAGAGTATCCAAAGGTAAGCAATCGTGTTTGCTTTTTTCCATTTTTTTTTTATTTTGATTTGAACTAAAGCTTCGAAATAATTTTAAAAAATGGGTAAGAGCGTCCGAAAAAATTGAAATTGTAACTTGAGAAAAAAAATTGGACTGCTCGGTAAAGAAGGCGTAGCTCTCTCTTTGGTGGTGTAAAAACGAGTAGTAATCAACCTGAAGATACCATTACACCAACCTGAAGATAAGCCTTGTTTTTGGGGACATCTAAAATTTAGTCTCCGCATAAAAATTTTGTTTCAGTTACAAATTTACTAAATTTCAAAGTACTCTCTAAAATGTTTTTGTTTCCATCTTACTTAAAATTGAAAGAGGCATAAAGTTTGGATTTTTTAAAAAAAATCTAAGTTATGCTGCTTCTCCATTATGGCTCAAAATTAATTTTCTAGAATTAATTTTCAAAATTTCCGGAATTACTGTGCTTTAGTTATTCTATGAATTTTCGACCATGGATTAAGAATACAAAAAATGAAATGTAGTAAAAATGGCCGACTCCATTTTTAAATCTTGGGTTAGAAATCCATAGAATAACAAAAGCACAGTACTTCCGGAAATTTTGAAAATTAATTCTAGAAAATTAATTTTGAGCCATAATGGAGAAGCGACATTAGCCTGCCATCTGACTTTTTTTTTATTTTTTTTTTTATACCTATAAAAGTTTCTGTAAAAATTTCGTACTGTAATCTGGCGCAAAATTTGTCCTTACTAAAGAGAAAATATTATAAATAATACGAAATTTTTCGTTGAGTTTTATCCAATTTTTAAACTAGAATTCAAAATTCCATACATTTTTCATTAAATTTAACATAACTCTGTGGTTTTTAACATTAACTTTCTGTCAAATTAACAGATCAATATATCAAATTTAACAGAAAATCGTTCACACAAAATTGGTGGACCGTTTTTAACATATTAACAGATAATTTTTTACCGTGTATATATTATTTCTGAATATTAAAATTTATACTGTTTCTTAATATTCGAATGTTTTGCAAAAAAATTTCAGATGAGCTGGATTTTCCAAATTTTTGGAAACAAGCTTAACTCAATCCAGGCTAATGACGGCACCGTTTTATGTTTCTTGGAAGTGTACAAAGCCCAAATATATACTTCTAATATTTTCAAAGGAAAAAACATATCTACACTAATTTTGCTGTTTACAATTTTCTGTGACAAAATTATTGAGGATTTTTCACATTTTCGGAGAAAAAAAAAATTGTGGAAACCCAGAGTGAACTTTAAAAATTTCATATTTTTTTAATTTTTTGGCCTCAATTGTCAGTTGCAATACTTTTTGTCGAATTCCTAAATAGTTTTTTAATTTAAGTACCTAATTTTTTATAGAGTGGATACTGGATAGTTTCAGTATTTTAGTAGGTTTTACTTGACAGTCAGTTTTTTTCGGTGAATGAACAACGAACCATCTTCAATAAGCAGTACTGCCATTAACTTTAATTGGCTTATGATACTCTGTTTAATACCGTATTATTTCCTTCTTTATCGAGCATACCATGTTCTTATAGGCGTCTACAAAATCTGTAAATTGCAGGAAAACCCTAGTATTTCATCAGAAATGACTCGACTCGAAAGTTGTCAAATATGGCCGACCACTTCCTGATTATAAACAATTTTTAGACAAAAAATATTAACTATAAATTTTTAGCTGATTAAAAATGGTCAAAACAATGGTCAAAACTCTGGTTATATTCGGTCATTTTTGTCATATTATCTCAGGGTGAAACCTTAAAATGACCTTAATTTTAAAAGTTGACCTTAAAACCCCAACCTTAATTTCAATGACCGATGACGTTCTGTTTGTAAAAGGTAGCAATTAAGGAAGCTTAAATTTTTACTCCGTTGCAAAATTGCAAAATTTCCGAAGATAATTAAAACACTCGGGTCTTTTAGGACCTGAAAAATAGAAAAAGAAATTAATTTCAGCTCAAAAATACAAAGAGTTTCATAATTAAAATTAGAAAGTGACCTTTTTTGTTCCTAGATCTTCTGATTGATAAAAAGACCAGTCGGAGTCAGTTTTTGCCTGTTACACTTGTCTGCTTTAAAGGTTTTTTGGGCCTAAATTTTCTATAAAAAAAAATTGGACCTAAAAAACCTAAAAATGACCTTATTTTCGAATCTTATTTCCTAGTAGACACTCTGACCATATTCGAAAATTAAATTTAGACATCTCATGTAAAAATAGGAAAAATACAATTCCGTGCGTCGGAGGTGATATTAACGTATCTCCATCGTACGGGAGATAGCCTGTTTCGAGCGTATATTGAAAATCACGTGATCATGCGACTGCAAGTTTACACGCTCATGTTGTTGTAAACTTGTGGTCACGTGACACTTCCACGAAACGTCGAAACAGACTAACTCCAATCATGTTTACGATGGAGATACGTTAGTTCACCTCCGACGCACGGAACTAGGAAAAAATTAATTAGGAAACAAGGTTTTTTTTAAAACAAATTTTTAGAAAAAATAATTAGGAAAAATGGTTGGGAACCAACAAACTTAAAATGCCAATAATTAAGTTCGATATTTTAATTTTTTTGGACTGTTCTAACATTGGTTTTGATATCTGTGTGAAGTTTAAAAAAATTAATTCGAGGCGCTTTTGGTGAAAACTTGTAAGGCGCTCGCTTTAGCTTGGGCGTGCAAGTGGGAACAAGTTCTGCCGCTGATAGCGTGTTGTCTTACAAGTGCTCGTTGCTTTAGTTCGTCATTTGTTCCTTGTACAATATTTTGCCGTCGTTTTTGGGCGGATGGTTTCGTTTTTTTAAACTTATTTTTTTTCCAGGAATCGGTAAGCCAATTTTTTTTTTAATGCCTGGAGTGTTTTCTATTTTTTTCTTTCATGGTTTGGAAATTTTATCTTGTTCATTTTTCTTAAAAATTTGACGGGAGTTTTTATTATAAACTTTCGATTTTTTTTTTTTTTTTTTTTAAGAGAATAAATAAGCTTTACAGTGTGTTATTTTTTTTTAGTAGTTAAAATTTGTGCCGTATTCTTTGCAGTTGGATGTAAGATGGGGAATGGTGGCTTGTGGGAAAACGGATGATCAACTTGAACTTACAGAACAGGCACATTTATTATTGAATCTTAGTGCACTCAAATCCCGCTCCTACCATTTGTAGTCGTCGCTCTCGCAGTGGAATAATCCGATGGTTTAAAAAAGACAATGCATACGTTTTAATTGACTCGTAAACAAACCAAAATGAAATTAAATGATTAAATTTAATTAGTGACAAAAAAGAGAAAATTAACGGTAAAAACAAGAGTTTTGTCCCATCGTCCCCGGGTCAAACGGAAAGAAATTGGTTTTTTATAAAGATTTAAATTATTATCAAATTAATTATTTTTAAAAAGAGATTTTTTTTTTTCTTGATCTACATGTATTTTATTTATCTAACTATCTATCTGCTCTTCTTTCCTTTTCTTTTTCTTTTTCAATGTGAACTTAAACAATTTTCTCAGTGTATTTTTTTTAAACAAATTTTTGTATAATATTTTTTTTAAAGTCTGGATTTTTTTTTTTTTTTTGTTGCATCACCACCTATATAAAGTAGTTCTTATGTTATATAGTGACTTAATGAAATCTCGTGACCATATGGAATTTTTTTTTTTGTAAGAAAAAGCTTCCTGGCATCGTAAGCTTACCATTAAGACTTCTTTTACTTATTCTTGAATTTTTAGTTCAAGTTTCAACTTGTTTTAAGTAAATACGAACCTGGAAAACAAAGTTTTAGCTTTTCGACCGCAGATTTCTTTTTGAAATTACTTTCCGGCTCCATGTACAATTTGTGGCAAGTTGAAACTTGCCACTAAAATTACAGGGTACACGAAAGGAGTTTGTCAGATCTTTAAAAAGCCTTTATTTTCAGCTTATCAAATATCAAAACCTCCAAAATCAGTTAAATTCAGTTTTTTTTTTTCTTTAAAAATTTATGAAATAGTTCATTATAATTTACCGGTAAATTCATTTTGCTACCGACGAACAAAAATTTTGTTACAAAATCTTATTTTTGAGCTAAAATTCTGCCGTGCTAAGCGACTTGGGCGTAAGTGTACTTTTTGTAAACATTGAGAAAACGGCGTTTTAAAAAAAATCAATACATAAACAAACATATGTAATGTAATATTTTTTTTGAAATTTTCAAAGCTTTTTCTTTTTCAAAGCTTTGAAAGGAATGTACCGACGGATAGATAATTTTACGACGAATCCATAGGTACCAGTAACTCAATTCAAAACAAAAATACACTTACGCCCAAATCGCTAAGCACGGCAGTAATTTTATATTAAATTACCGAAATACCCTATTATGTGAAAGTAGTTTTTTTAGAGCCTGTATTTTCGTTGAAAATTGACTTTTAAAGTCTCTAAAAAGCTGACAAATAATTTTCAGTACACACCTTATTAAAGTCTTATAAAGTTAACTCATTGATGCAATTTCACTACGATTGAAAAAAAATTTTTTAAAACCCTAAAAAGGACCGATGTATCAGTTATACCGTATCTTTGTTTTGTGGGTTCAGCGAAACCCCTAAAAGTTTGAATGTAGGCCATTAGTAGTGATGCCTATAAATCGAAAAAAAATTGTCGATATTAGTATAAAAAGATATCAACCTATCGATATATCTATTGAAAAGCTATCGATAAGTGAATTATCGACAAATCAAACGAAATATTTCAGAAAAGTCAAAAAAAAAAAGAGGTCCTTGAGCCTAAAAGACTTTGAAAAAATTGTTAGTACTACATTTTTGCTACATATTTTGAAAATTTAGTCTCCGAAATTCTCGAAAAAAGAAATTTTTTTCCCCGAAAATATCGTTCATATTATCGACCCAAAATTTATCGATAAAATTTTAAATATCGATAATTTTTGTGTCTATTTATCGATATATCGAAGTTATCGATATTGGCAACACTACCCAGTACCCACTAGTTGTCCTGAACTATTCAAGTTGTTAAGAATTAGCTGAAAAATAAGCATTTTGACTTAATTTAATAGAAAAAAAAGACTTAAAAAATGATTTAAAAATAATCGATTTAAATGAACTTTGAAAAAAATATGTTACACTTACAGAAGTTTTGCAATTTTTTTTGTAATTGCACCTTTTAAACATTTAGTCACTGGTCTAATGGAATTTCTAAAGTTTCCATAATATTTTGATATAATGATTTTGATCGTTTTGAACGTTTTGATCTTTAAAAATCAATGATTATCGTAATCCTTTCGTAACAGTAAAAATTATATTTTCGATTTTTATCATAACTTTTTCAGTAAATCAGCTTTCAGTGCATGCTTACATATAGCACCGACAATAATGTTCTAGTTCTTTGAAATGACAACTAAAATTGTTATAGATTTAGCGGCCAAATGCTGCTGAAATACAAAAACTGCTTATATTATTAATTCCATAAAATTATTGGACTTCAAGATTTCATTATTATAACATTAAAAAAATTCTTTATCACCTTATTTTTGGTACGGAGAAGATACTGTTTTGTAGGCAATTATTGACGGAAAACATACCTCGTGCTAGACTCGAACCCAGTCCTTCTGCGTTTCCGAGATCTCGCACGGAAGGATGCACTTTTCGTCGCCCTGAAATGTGATTCCGTTCGTGAAAATGGCCCTTATGTTAGGGAGAGATTTTTTCCAAATCTTCAAGTTCTGCTTATAACACTGCTGAAACATCCGATACAGCTGAAACCGGTACCCTTCAAAAAATTAAGTTTGGTACGGAAATTTAAAAGTATTTGGTACAGTCCCTTGTTACCATTTTTTTGAGTGCTGGGGTCATTTTCATTTAAAAAAAAAATCGCAAACATGTACAGTACATAATGGGAATAAGATGATAAAAAGTAAAAAAAAAAATAGAAGCACTACCAAAATTATTAGTATAAGCTTTTAAAAAAAAAAATTTAGAATGAAAAAGCGAAAAAGCTTTAAAAAAAATTAAAATTAAAAATTGTTAAATTTAATTTTTGTAAAAAAAAAAAAAAATTCAACCTCAGTCGACAATAACCGGCCTAATATAAATAATAGAATCGAATAAATTTTGTTGAATAAACCAAAAATTTTTCAAACATGTGACTCTCAAACACAGGGTAAATAACGAAAACTTGGTACCTCCCGTTCAGATTTAACGAAAAAAAGAACAAAAAAAAAACCTTATACAAAATTTCGAAAAAAAAAAAATCGATATGTACAAAAAAAATTCGTCGATTGTTTTTTTAAGTATTAATTTTTTTTAAAAATATTTTTAGATTTATTAAAAATAGCTGGATGTGTGTAAAAAAAAAACGTGTTTCTAATGCAAATTGTGTCTTTTTAACGATCGCCAAACAATTTTTTACATTTTTTTTTTCCCTCAGAAGTTAGGGGTTGAAAAAAGGATGCGTTTGCATTTAATTTTTTTTTCCTCAGTTTCTGTACTATGTGATATCAAATATTTTTTTTGTAATGTGGTTTAATTATGTAGAGATTTTTTTTCTAAGTTATATAATTTTTACCTTAATTCTTTAAAGTATTTTATTCTAATGAAATTTCATACTTACTCGTCAGGTTTTTTTTTTTTTTTATTTTAAATGTAAATATGACGTAACTTACGTAATTATTATTTTCGAATTCCAACAGCTGACAATTATATGGAAAAATATTTAAACAAAAAAAAATTTTTTTTATAGTGTGAAAAAATAATTTATTAACGCCTGTGTACATACAGTAAATTAATCATTTTTTATGCTTTTTTTTTAGGCTAAGGGAATTTTTAATTTGTATTGTCACCCAAGATGATGATTGTATTAATGTACCGGGGGCCATGAAATCGTATTTAGAAAAGAAAAAAAAATAAATAAAAATAAAAATTTCTTTGTCCTGAATTTATTTTATTTCTTCATATTCTTCTCCTTCTCCTTCATATTCTTCGAATTCCTTAATGAGATGTCCGCAAAACCATTGCACACGGGGGCAGTGATCGGGGGCTGTAATGATTTTTTTAACAACCATATCGTCGGCTAAGAGAACGTAACGTCGTGATCGAACAGTGCTGTCCAGCCATGGGATGACGATGCCCATCCCTATTAAATTCGTAAATTTGCTCGTTGAGTCTGACCACATTAAAACACTTTTGGGGCATCCTATGTAACGTCCCCAAGCCGAATGGGTGTATGGATCGTTTGTGGATACGCAGCATATATGATCAACATTCCTTTCTTCGTAGTATTTTAATTTCTGAAGAACTTGATATAAATGACGATTCCAGCAATCAGGGGTAAACGATCCTAAGACGCCGATTAATAATAAACGTTTGTTCTGACCGATATCCTTCATCCTAACGACATGATCAGGATTGCCTTGGAATAATCTTGTGCCGTAAGGTAAAGTATCGTTGATTTTAATTTCCCGTTTTTGGGTTTTAAATGATAAAGATTTGATTGATTGTAAAGGTTCTTGGATAGTTTCGGATGGTTTTGTTTCATATTTTTCGTATATTGATAATCCTTTCGAAATTGTTACGATTGAATCTTTGTACATGACAATTCAAACTCGAATATTTCTTTTGGAATTAATAATGATCGTTTGTAAACATGGTCATACTTTACACTGAGGGCTGTTGTCAGCAGAGAACATGTAAACGTGTCTTCTGCTCTGGAAACTCTCTAAACAAAATAAATAAAAAATAAATCATAAATCTACTACATTATATTGTTCTATAGTTACACTTCCCATGTTGACACGCGTTAGACCGGGCATCCTAATGGGAGCAGTCTCCCTAGGATGTCATTTGTTTTTTTTTTTAATCTGGGGGAAAACAGAACGACAATATGGCTACAGTGGTAAACAAAAAATTTATTGATATACCGTAATGTGTAAAAAATTGCAAACAATTACTTCTTTTACCTCAAAAATAATAAAAGACCACGTTTTATTGTATATAAAAGAATTTAAAATGTGAAATTAATTTACAAATCAATTTTCTATTGTTTACCTACTGTACGCCATTTTACCGTTCTGTTTTCCCCTAGATTTAAAAAAAACAAGACATGTTAGGGAAGCTCTTTTGTACAGGATGCCCGGTCTGCGTTTTTCATAAGCTAAGTACAAAGGAATAGTGTCAATTTGCCGCTGCCGTACAATAGAGCATTTCCATTATACGTCATAACATGGCGCCGCATGGCGCGAATCCTTTAAATATGGCGTCTGGGGGACAAGCAAATAATATAATGCAAGTAATACAATATGTTAGAATGCAATTTTTTTTTTCTTTATTAACATGATAAGTTGATTATGAATCTGAATACGGGTTAAAATCGAAATTAATAGAATTAGGATTATATTTTAATTATAGAACTGTATTATATTTCCCGAATATTTTGTGGAAATTAATATAGAATAGAAGTAAAAAAAATGCCTTCTGTTTGCGCTGTATTTGGATGTGCAAATAGAAGAGGAAGAGATTAAAAAGATTTTTCCGAATACCATTTGACCATCGGGAAGGGACCAGGAAAATAGCTCATATGTCAGGATTCATGTGGAGCGGGTAATTGGGGCTTTGAACCAGGGGGGCCTATTGCCCCCCATGGCTCTTCGTTCTGGCTACGGGCCCGTAATTTGACGATATTTATCACGACTGTCAGAACCAAAAAATCGTAATAATTACTTCGAAAAGCATAAAATATAAACAATAAATTTGCTAAAAAAAATTTGAGAAATTATTCTTAATACTGAAAGGAACATTAAGTATTAAAAAAAAAAAAAAAAAAAAAAGAATATAAAAGATAAGTAACAGTAACACAATATAACAGCGGGCCCGTAGTCAGAACGAAGACCCGGGGGGACAATTGGGCTTGTTAAGAGGGCAATAGACCTTCATTCCCTATACCTGTCATGTTTAGCCAGTTCACTCCAGGGGGAGGCACCGAGTCAGCGCAGGGGGGGGGGGCTGTCCCCCCCCCTTGGCTACGGGCCCCTTTAAAAAAGGCATAAAAAATTTTATTACTAATTTGCTTCCAATATATAGCATTACATTACATTACATTAGGCCTACATTACATTTTTTTTTTTTCTTTTTTTGTTTGTTTTTGGGCTTGTCAACATCCTAGGTCATTTAGCCGTATCAATGTAATTAAATACATAAAACCTAAAGAAAATTAAATCTTTCTGAATTTTTTTTAAAATTACCAATAAATAACGTTTTGAAGTTAAAGAGAGTAATAAGCGAATAAATCTTAATTCCCAGTTATTTAATTGTATCTCTTCTGTACATCATCCACTTCCTCCATTTCCTAATTTCCCATTCCTAAAATACACCATTTTGATTTAACTTTTACATATATATCAAATTTAATAATAAAAATCAGTATAAAACCTAAAAATAATTCATTTATCTTGTTATTCGTATACTGTTTATACTTTGGTTATCCCCCAGCAAATCTGGCGCGTAAAAAAAACTATATCCGGTCACGTGATTGGAAATGCTCTATTTGCTTAGTGCAACTAGAAATATGTACTTATTTCCTCTTCTTTGTGGAGCCTCCGCTTTGGAAGAAAGGCAAGACATTGGTCTTTACCAACTTCTAGCTGGAGGATCGAATCCAGCTGAGGCTGCATAGGAATTAGAGAACCATTGAATCTTTCTCTACGGTCTCTTATTATTTTTTTACTTCTTTACTTCTTTATTGTTGTTCTTCTTTTCTTAATTTTACAACTTGCACCCTAGGGTGAAACTATAATTTGCTTAATAAGATAGTTAAAACCTTCAATACTCGAGCAATAGTTTTGCTCAAAACATTTTTACGGATTGACATTAACTTTAAAAAAGGTCTTTACATGTTCAATTTATTTAACGATACTTCTGATTCCATATAAATTTTTTATTTTCCAAAAACCATACAAAAGCGCCATCTAGCGATGTTATACGAAAATACAATAAACGGAACAAAAAAACAGAAATAATCAAATCGGAGGGAGTTTAATTAATTTCGTTAAAAAAATAGTTCTTTTTTCGTTTTTTTAAGTCTCAGTTAATACATTTTTAATAATAGCTTTATTTAGCATTACTTTTTTCAGTTGCTTTTTATTATTGTTTTCATTTTTTCAAATTTTTGGCATTTCTTTATAAAGTGGTGCTGCCATGTAGCGGCGAAATCGTAAACTAAAGACTCCTGCGACGTTGAAATTGCCCGCACAGCACAGGATCTTGCCGGCAAGGTCGGCATTGTGGTAATGTTGCAGCAATGCCGAAATGTAACGGCCTGGCACTTGCGGAAATGTTGAGGCAAGAAACACATTGCATCCATGTGGGTGCAATATGAACCTTGCCTCCATATTGAGGCAGGGCCCAGGCCGTTACATTTCGGCATTGCTGCAATATTGCTACAATGCCGACATGGCGGAAATGTTGCGGCAAGTTCTGGTGCTGTGCGGGTGAAATCGTATCGTTGCCTTGGCCTTGTTTACATTCTATTTTCCTTTTATTTGAAGGATCTGCCGTTTTCAATTCTACATAGTTTTCTAATAAAAATGGATGACCAAGCTTGTCCAAGATGCAAAACGACAAAATATCGCAACCCTTCGTTAAAGCTTATGGTAAACGTCTGCGGTCATGCTTTATGTGAAAGTTGCGTTGACTTATTGTTTTTAAAAGGTAATGTACCATCTCATCCCATTTCCAAAAATTTTCTGTAGGACATATGTTTAACCCATACATTGTTTTTAGGTTCTGGGTCATGTCCCGACTGCGGAGTTCCATTAAGAAGAAGTAATTTTAGAATTCAATTATTTGAAGATCCAAAAGTAGAAAAAGAAGTTGATATTCGTAAAAGAGTCCTTCGAGAATACAACAAGAAAGAAGAAGATTTTGCAACATTATCCGAGTATAATGACTATTTAGAAGAAGTAGAATCAATTATTTTTAATTTAACAAATGATATAGATGTACAAGCTACAAATAAAAAAATCGAGCAATATAAAAAAGAAAACAAAGAGATCATATTAAAAAATAAAGCAAAAGTAGGCAAAGAAGAATATGAACTTGAGGGAATTTTAGAAGAGGAGAAAATACAAGATGAAGTTAGAAAAAAAATGATTGCGGAAGAGGAAAAGGAGGAAAAAGTGAAAAAGTTACGAGCAAAAGAAGCTTTAATAGATGAGTTAATGTTCTCTAACTCAGATGCCAAACATATAGTGAAATCATTTACAGAGACAATTCAGGCAGTTAAAGAAGAACAAGAAAAAGGAAAACCTAAAGCAACAACATTTTCTACCGGTATTAGATTTGGTAGACAAGGCCAACAAAATTTCATGCCCATAAATCCAGTCGACGAGGGTAAACCATTTATTTATGAACCAATAACTATGATTATTGATGGTCCTCAACCTCCAAGTTGGAAGGAAGTAGAGACTGATGGTTATTTAGCAAATGTAAGAGCTGAAACTAATCAGGAAAGAGCTGGCGGTTATCAAAGTAATATTGCTTGCATGAGAGCGTTACAAGAAGCATTCGTTGGACTTTATAGTAGTTAGGTATGATTTTCTTAAATCAAGTTGGTGTTTTTTATTTTTTATTTTAATTAATAATTTTGTTTTTTGTAGGGTGTAAATAATTAATTGTTGAAGAGGTACTATTGAATATATTAATTAAGGTATGTATTTTTTTTTTTTTTTAATTAATTTTGTAAAATAAAAAAGAGTTTTGGATTATGGTTGTGCAGTTTTTAGATGAGATTTTTTTTGCCAGTGAAAATCGTTTGGTTTGTTTGACTTTTTTTTTTCTTGATTCGATCTTTGGGGGTTATAGTTTTCTCTGATTGTTATTTAAGGCTTGACACAAATTTTTTGAAATGATTTGTTTGCAAAAAAAGGAAAAATTTAGGATCAGATTTTATTGCTAAATTGAATAATAAATCAAATGGCAAGTTGATAAATAAACTAGAATGAATGGAAAAAATTAAAAACTCATGTGACAACTTACAATTTTATTGATATAGAGACTTATTCGGAATAGCAATAGACAAATGAGATAAAACTTATACAAGTAGACTTGCTAAAGGACACAAAATCCTATCCGTTGAAGGGTAGTCCAAGTTTCTTGGAGACAAATGCAGCGACCTTTGCCAAAAATTTTTTCACAAAGCTGCTAATTCATTTAATTTTTTGGAGGTCGATAAGAGAATAAAAAAATATAATCATTAGTTGCCAACTGTTGTGGCTTATGTGGCTCAAGCATTTTTAGAACCTGGGCATTAATTTTAATGAAGTCACCTTTGTTTTTTTAATCTTCTTGATTGTCTTACAAAAAATTTAAGCTTTATTTGATTTTTTTAAATCGAAATCTTGAATTTGGGGGAGGGAAAAGCAAGAAAGTAATAATTTCCGAAAAACCTGAGACAAAAAGGAGTCTTTAAATCTTTTTTTCTTGTAAGCCATTTATTTGATTTAGAAAAAAGCGAGAAATTTGTAATTTTAAATCAAATACTTTAAATATTAAGTCATTAAGGCGTAAAAGCCGAAAATCAGAAGCAAAAATATTTTGAAAAAAATAGTGGTAAATAAAAATTGTTTTATGACTTCCAGAAGGGCACATATAACAGTCACTGTGACTCGAAAAGAAAATATCACTGAAGGACAGTTACTTAAAGCTAATTAAGGAGCAAAAAGAGGCAGAGAAGATCTAAAAATATTTTTCCGAATCACAGGGGGGGATATCGAAAACCTAATAGACCTAAAACTGAAATTGTAGATTTTCCAAAAACAGAAAAAAAAAAAAAATCTCATGAAATTCTATATTGTGTAAATTTTTCAGGCGGATCTGTAGAGGCGATGCAATGTCCCTCCTTCTAAACCCGCCACTGAAAGGAAGTTAATAAATGACCAAAAAAACTCGCTGAAGAACGATTAACGTCAGTTAGACTAATTTCTCAGGGATAAAAAGCCAAAGAAAGCAAACTGGATTTACAATCTGGATTTTGCTTTTTTTTTGGGTGGAGGGGATTTAAAAACAAGAGCCAAACCTAATTTCAAATTTTTCCGACGTAGGACTACGACTTGGGACTCGGTCCTGGGGAAATCTGTCTGCCCGGGTGTCGGTCTGTTCGCACCAAAAATTAACATTTAATTATTTTAATATTAAAATTTTAACTTTGAAAATTTTAAATAATATTTTGACAATTTTTTTTTTTTTAACTTTTGGCCTTTTTTAATAGTAAAGTTAAACGACATGAACGAAAGCAAGGACTTTAAAAATTTCTTGTAAATTTCATTTAACTTTTTTTTTTTTTTAAGTAAAATTTAAAAGAAATCTACAAGAAATTTTCTAAAAATTTACAAGAAATTTAAAGTTAAAAAATTTTTTTTAAAAATTAGACGACATGAACGAAAGCATGGACTTGAAAAATTTCTTGTAAATTTTCAAGAAACTTAACTTTTACAAGAAACTTAAAGTTGCTGAGGCAAGAACTTACAAATTTCTTGAAATTTTTATTTAATTTTTTTTAAATTTTCACGGTTTATTTTAAAATATTAAAATTAAGCTTAGACTACATGAATTAAAATAAGAACTTAGACATTTTAAATAAAATATTCACTACATTTTTTAATTTTGTCCTTTTTCCTTTAGCCAAGAATATGAGCTATAGAAATGTTTTAATATTAAAATTTTAACTTTGAAGACTTTAATTAAAATTTTCATTAATTTCTTTTCAACTTTTGATTTTTTTTAATCGAAAATTTCAAGTTTTTTTCGTGCCTGGAAAAAAAATGATATTTTTATCAAAAAATTCGGATTTTTTGACCAAAAACAAGCAAAAAAAATGCCTTAAAATTTTTAAATCGTTTCATCGTTTAAATTTGACAATATTAGGACATTACCCCAAAGACGTAATCTTGCGTAGGGATATACCCCCATATCCCAGTCTAATTTTTACTACTGTTTTGAATGAAAACCGTAAAAGCACCAGTAGACTGTTTGGACGTTTTTGAAGCGTTTTGAAAAGTTCTGGAAACGGATTGTGCCAAAAGGGCATAATATTCAAACTAGACCGTAATTTCCTAACCCATGAACTTCGGATAATTCTTGAATTATCATTTTATAATTTTAACCCAATGTATAATAGTTATCCTGTTAGCCAAAATTTTAAAAATTTGGGATTCTAAGTTGAAAATGCAATAATAACTCCTTAGCCCTTATATATTTCATTTACGGGAAGTTCACAAACGTTTTATGCTGATACACAGTAAAAAATTTTGTGTACTTTTAACTCACTTTCTGTGTAGAATATGGTCCACATACTTTTATAAATAACAAATTACAAATTTGTAATTCTGACAAAATGAAAATGTGTTAAAAAGTTACTAAAATTTATGTGTTATTATTTGCATACTATCGTATTTATCTATTCATAAATTTTTAATCTAGGCGTTTTCTTAAGAAAATTTTTCCCGTATTTGTGAACTGTTTTTTTCAGGCTTATACATCAAGCATTTCAAAACCAAACCAAACCAAACAAGAACAAGAACCCAGCAATTTATTGTATAATTTTTTAAAGAAGCGAATTCCGATCCTGAATCCAATCCTGAATCCGGAATCCTTGCACAACAAAACAGAAGGATGCTAATCTGTTCGAAAAATTAATCCTTTCAATGACTTAAATCACGATTTATTTAAATTTGCCACTACTATTTTTTTTATTTGTTTTCTTTTTTTTCCGCAAAATCCTTTTATTTTTTTTTTTTATCGTGGAACTAGAAATAGCCCTAACACCGGCAATGTGTCAAATTAACATATTATATTTGTTATTTTTTTGACACATTGATACTTATTAACATTGACAAAACAATGTGTAAAATAATTACATAAAATGGGATAACATACAGAGTATGTAGACCGAGTATGTTAAAAGTACACAAAATTTTTTACTGTGTAGTTCAAGGTTGGTATTTACTGTACTTTTATTTAAAATCAAAATCTTTGATAATGAATGACGAAAAAAAAAAAAAAAAGTTGGACAAACCATAAAAACGATTTTTAAAACGTATAATACCCTTTAGGCTCTCTTTATTTTTTTCTCAACTTAAAAAAAATCTGCAGTAACTTTTTTTATTTTACAAAATTAAATTCCTTCTTTAAAAAAGAAAAAAAAAACTTTTTCCATTCATCGTTCAAAAAGAAAAGTTCAAATCCAAAAAGAATTTATCCTAACGATTGTCGGAAACCGGCGAATCAAAGCAATGTGTAAACTACGCACGTATCGGTTCAATCTACACTCAGCAGCATCCACGGATCAAGTTCAGACTCCGCGTTATAAAAAGGAAATAAAGAAGGCAAAAGGGAAAGAGAAAAAAGAAAAAAAAAAGGGGGGGACTTGATATTCAGTATGAAGTTAAAGAACCCCTACCCAAAGTGGCAACTTACGAGTATACGACAGATGTTGTGATCAACTTTTCTTTTTTTTCGGAAAAGCAGAAACCCATTTTTCCCGAATACCAATTTGCCGGGGTAACAGGTGAACTCTATCTCATTTATGAAATCGACTTTCATTGACTTCACCTTTCGGATTCTATTCCTTAAATATAAGTTTGATTTTTTTTTTCTTTTTTTTTTTTTTAAACGAGGGGTCCCGTCTCAAAGTATGAAAAACAAACATAACGACATCGGCAATCTTTTGAAATGCTTCCCATCTATTTGATCTTTTAACAATTTATCTTTCGGAAACCTAAATCTCTTTCCCTTGTTACGTGGAATTTTCGTTTTGTTTGTTCTCATCCGATCCGTCGTCGTGTAGTTTTTTTTTTTTTTTTTTTTTTTTTTAAATTGGTAAACGTTTCATTTAGATTAAGCGTTTTAGGACAATATGAGCAGGTGCGGGCATGTAAATTCATAAGCGGGCGCCATTTATACGTATTTCACGTCCGTGAAGTTGGCTGGACCCAGTCAACGGATTTGATCGAAAATAGTCTTACATAGTAGCTTTTCATTGTTCTTTAATAGTTCCGTGATTGTTCCAATTTGTTTTCTAACCTGAAAAAAACTGGAGCCAAAAGTAGGTGGGTCCTGCTAACTTCACGGAACAGGACCCAATTTGAATTTATCAAAAATTTTTGCCTTTGTCGGTTGCTTTGGATTTGTTCATTATTCCGGCCAATTCAACGTTTGTTCTGCAACAGGTATGACAGTATTAGGAGGAGTAAGGGCACTGCCAACTTCACGGAAATAAAATAAAGTCAAATTCAGACGTTTAAATAGCTTGAATCGATTTCATTTTGTTTGTTTTCCGAGAAAAAGGTTTGTTCTTGTACGAAAAATACTATCAGGTTGAATTTTTCATTTTTGGAAAGACATTCTGGGTATGAAAAAATCATGGCCTATTTGTAATATTTAGGACTTGTCTATCAATGTCTTTTTGATTGTTCTGAAATGTTCTACAAATATTTCGGTACTCCATCTTCTCAAATCCTGGAAATACAGACTTTTGAGGTCTGCATGCAGCAGGACCCATTTTTTCCCCCCAATAGAGCGCGCCATCTTTCCGGTTTATTATTCAATCTGCTGCCACGTCGGGTTTACAGTGTTCTTTTTTTTTGTCCATTATTGATCAGACATCGTTTGTTCTCGATTGTTCTCGTTTTTTCTCGTCAGGAAAACGTTTAAGTTTATTTGTGGCTGAAAGTTCTGATCAAAAGTCGTTTGTTCTTGATTGTTCTGGTATTAACAAGATAATTTGGAATACCTGGCATTATTGTAGTGATGAAACATCGTTTGTTCGCGTTTGTTCTCGATTGTACTCGTTTGTTCTCGTCAGAAAAACGTTTTAGTTCATTTGTGGCTGAAAGTTCTGATCAAAAGTCGTTCGTTCAGTCGTTTGTCAGGGAAGAACAATCGAGAACAAACGATGTCTGATCAATAATGGACAAAAAAAAAATCAACCTTTAGTTACCTTTAGTTATGCAAAAAAAATCAAGTTTGTTAGCACTGAAATTGATTTATGCCGTTTTCCCGTTCGTTGAAAAAAATCGGCGATGGTTTTATTCGATTCTATAGGTTTTTTCACATCGGTGTAGTATTTTTTCCCACAAATATAAACAGTCTAAAAATCAAAAATGAATATATAATTCATGATTTTGTGCCAAAAATTCAACTTTTAAGAGTTCTAAAATGAAACTCACACGATTTTCTATTGATCCGAAAAAATCGGCGATGGTTTCATTGGATTTTCCGGGATTTTTAACGCAGGTAAAGACCGTTTCCGCCCGAAAATAAAATTTTTTTGAGACAGGGCTTCGTTAAATTTAAAATTTAGGAAAAAAAAAAAACTCGAATTTTTAGCACCAAAATGGCGTTTAATTATTTTCTTTTACTTCAGACATAAACAAGGATGGTTTTTTCGGTTTCTACAACCCAAAAAACCCCGGAGAAAGTCTCTTTGGGAACCAAAAATAATTCCTGGATGAGGGTGTCAGAGAATAAATGCCTCGCCTACTACTGGCCTATTTCCCTGCCTCTTCAAACGCGTTGAGCGACCTTTAAACGTTGAGAAATAAAATCGGAAAATCTTTTTTTACTGATTCTTAAACATAAATAAAGGTCATACCGGTACTTCATGAAGAGAAAAATCGGAGACGATTTTTCTTTTTTTTTTTTTTTTTTTTTCGGGGACACCCTAATGGCCAGGGAAGGTTTTCAGAGCTTTTATATCCGTCCTGTAGCTTAAATACCATTAACCAAAACTAATTTTGCACTTCAAATTCGCAATCTAAGCCAAATTTCTGGATAGGAGTCGATGATATTTTATGCCAAAAAAAAATGTTTATTTTTGACCCTTAGGCTTTTTGGAAATTTCAAGACCAATTTGACACGTCAAGATGCCATTCAAATAATCTGAAAAAAATTCAGGGTTGATACTCTGCCTATAAAGAAGCTTTTCCCGATACGGAAGTTTTGAAATTCCAAAAAAGTTGATTTTCGAACCACCCTAAGGTAAAGTACCCGAATCCTGACAGGGCACCTAAACCTGACAGGGTCATAAGCTAAACACGTAATACCGTAAAAGGAAAACATGTTTAGCTTATGACCCTGTCAGGTTTAGGTGCCCTGTCAGGATTCGGGTACTTTACCTTAGTATACGTTACCACTGAGCTACCAGACTGGCTCAAAAACTGCTTACTCGTAAACTCTACTCACACGTTTTACTGACCTGTTTAATTTCTTTGAAAGAAGAAAAAACAAAGAAAAAATCTACACAGCTGTACTCTGGGTAAGAATCGAATCCCCCCGACTGATACCGATTTGATCTCCCCCTCTCTCTTACCAACTCAACTACTCTCGCCCTTATGCCAATTTTCCACGGCCGTATAGACAGGTTCGGAAACTTCCCATGCCGTTCATGTCCTGCTTAACTTCACGCATTTTAGTTCTAAAACGAGTCATTAATGGCTCTGTGATCTTGAGAGACGCACCATTAAATCCCTTAACTTGGGACTAAGACGGTTGTTTACAAATCTCAACGACCAATCAAAAAGTGTCTCGCGTACAAGCAGCGCTTACGGTGGTAGAAAGGAAGAACTAATTTTTGCGTAGTTATAAGCGGGACAAGATCTCCCATGTGTAAGAAATAAGAGTTTGCAGTTTGCAGACCTATCTGCATGGCCGTGCAATTTTCTTGTTTCAGTACCCGTGGCAGCAGATAAATTGTATTTTTCATTTCACGGAAAAACAAAGACAAATCTTGAAAAAAGAAAAACTAAGAAATCTTAGAAATTTTTTTCTAAAAATTTCTTAGTTTTTGTTTTTTTAAGATTTGTCTTTAGTTTTTCCGTGAAATGAAAAATACGATTTGTCTGCTGCCACGGGTACTGAGTACTCATCAGTCACCTTGTCTACTTCTACTCTACAATATTTTCGCTTTTGCTTAACTTATGAATCGTCAATCCCTTAAATTTCACTGATGCGTACTCTTAATATTCCAATTACTAAACGGACTGTCATAAATCAAACTCGTCAAAAAAAATTGTAGGAGTAAGTCGAAACCAGTTTTCATTCATGAAAACGTTCAGTCGATTTTTATGGTTTTCATCAAACATATCTTACAAAAGAGATTTTGAAAAAAAAAAAATCTTTTTAAGTGCAGACCTTTTTTTTTTTTTTTTTTTTTTTTTTTTTTTTTATCTCGAAATTTTCCCCCTTCTTTTCGATCCTGATTCTTAAGTAAAATACAATGAATTTGGAATTCAAGTCAAAAAAGAAGAAAAAAAAATGATCTTACCTGTTAAAGATTCGTCGATATCTTTTTCAAAAAAACTGTAGTTTAATTTCACGCATGACTAAGAAATCAGGTTTCGAAAATATGGTTCATTAGGTTTACACAAGTTAACAAGAGATTATATACCTTTTTTTATTTAATGTCGTAAACATTATAACACAAGGCGAGGTGGCCCACCGAAATTAAAATATTCCGACGAAAATTAAGATAAAACATTGATGCGAGAAAAAGAAAAGAGTTAAAAAAGAAGTAGTAGTATACAGATTCTCGATAATTACCAGGCCTCACCCTTTCATTATTTTCTCCCTTAATGTTTCTCCTTCATTATCGTTTTTTATTCTTCTCTTTTTGATGTAAAAATCGGAACATCAACTGTCTGCCTTTATTTGATACCGGTTCACAGTATGATGTATTTCTAAACATGTTTTAAAAGAATTTATGCAATGATGGCCTAAATCACTGGGTAACCGTTGCCTTTTTGCAGTAGGCCATCTTCTTCATAGTAGAGTTCAATCTAAACGAGCGAAACCGGGCCCGTAGCCAAAGTGGTCTGACTTTGTCCCCCCCCCCCCCGGCTCTGCGTTCTGGCTACTGGCCCGAGCGAAACTCCGCATTTATAATGCCACAATCCGCCCTGTAGTCAAGTACGGCTGTGACACTTAGAATCTGACCATCCTTAATCAAGAGAGATTGTTGGTGTTCGAAAATGAGGTCTTACGCCGAATCCTAGACCCTAGAAGGGATTTAATTACTGGCAGGGTGCTCATACGCTCAAATAGCGTGATCGGTAGGCTCACTGGGCAACCATTAATCACTAGTGTGATTAAGTCCCGAAGGCTCAAGTGGACGGTACATGTCGTATATCCGGCAAGTCCTGGATGGCAGACCGACGAGTCCCAGACCTCAGAGAAGACCTCGGATCAGATGGGAAGGTAACGTCGCGCCGCTGATGCGAGTAGATTGGGAGTGCCTGACTGGCGGGATGCCTGCCAAGAGAGGCCCGAATGGAAAAAAAATTATAATGCGGCGATAGGGCTTCAGGTCCTGTAAAAGCCTGCAGTGTGTGTGTGTGTGGCGTAAATCCCTTCATTGTGATCCGATGGCCTGCTCGCTTCCAAAAGCTATGGAAATGCTAAGCAATGCGCCAAGGAACGGCATTTGCAAAAGGTAATAGGATAAAAATATTACCTGCAAAGGGAATACAATCTGCAGTGCAGTGGCAAAGTTAGGGGGGCTCATTTCGAAGGTCTGTTTTTTTATTTTCGCTCCCTGGGCAAAAAATCATTCATTTATATGTAAAAAGAAGCCTGAATTTTTTTTTGGTCGAAAAAAAATTTTTTGGCCCAGGCCCATGGGTTTGAAGTTTTTAGGGCCGAAATATTACTTATATATATTATTATACTTATACATATATTACTTATATATATATATTATTATATTACTTATATAATAAATACTTATTTCGGACGAATTTCAAAAATTCGCCCAATCAACATTTTTTAATATAAAAAATTGCCCTTTATAGGGTATATTAGGTATGTATTGAGCTTCCTAAAAAAATATTTTGTTCGAAAATATTGACCCGTTGGCCGCCCAGGCAGGGTTATAGTCGAAAAACGGGGATGGCTGTAACAGGGTAAGAGCAGATAATTTTTAAAATTCGAAAATATCCAAAAAGGGCCCAAAATATGTAGATATTGTAGATATTGGCCCAAAATATGTAGATATTGGGGCAGATCAGAAATTACATTTGACGCCGAGGCTATCAGATGATTTATTTTCCGTTACTTCAGCTGCTTTATTATCCTCTGGTTTAACCATTTTCCTATTTTCCAAAGGGCTGCTCCCACAACTCTTGCTGCTCCCAGAACTCTTTGACCAAAAGTCTGGACGTACATTCGGAGCAATCGAAGGAGGAGAGCTTGAACTCTTAGGCAATAACGGTAATGGAGATGGCCTACTTCCGGGACCCTCCGATGAAGCACTCTTTTTTTTTTTTCAAAAGATCTAAAGGAGGGGATAGATAAACTACTTTCTATGACTATGGATTAAATCTGATAGCCCCAAATGTAATTTCGACGCCAAACATTTTTTACCCTATGTTAACCCCATTTTTCCTTAATTTCGGCTCTTTTTTCTTTAAAAAATTGCATTTTTAAAGCCAAAAAGTGATTTTCCAACGCATGTAAGTACCCAAATTACAAAAACTTGATAAGTTCTCCAATATAAAAAATTTAGATTTCCAATTTTGGGCATTTTTAACTTTTTTAAAAAGTTTACTCAATTTTTAATATTAATAAATTGATTTTTAATCAATTTTTAAAAAAATTTAAAATGCCCAAAAATTTGAAATTTAAATTTTTTATATTGGAGAACTTATCAAGTTTTTGTAATTTGGGTACTTACATGCGTTGGTTTTGAACTTTTGGTTTTTTTGACTTTAAAAATGCAATTTTTTAAAGAAAAAAGAGCCGAAGTTAAGGGAAAATGGGGTTAACATAGGGTAAAAAATGTTTGGCGTCGAAATTACATTTGGGGCATTATTTCTACATATTTTGGACACTTTTTGGCTATTTTCGTATTTTCAAAATGATCTGCCCTTACCCTGTCACAGCCATCCCCGTTTTTCTACTATAACCCTGCCTGGGCGGCCAACGGGTCAGTTTTTTCGAACAAAATATTTTTTCGAATAAAACCATCTTCCTGGTTCCCTCTTTGATCCCTATACCGATAACCCCAACTGAGAGAATTACACCCCCCCTGCCTTAAAGCAGTTTTATAGGTTTGTTGGAAAATAAAAAATATTTTTTTTGACCTAAAAAAAATTCAAACTTCTTTTTACATATAAATAAACGATTTTTTGCCCAGGGAGCGAAAATTAAAAAATAGACCTTCAAAATGAGGCACCGTAGGCAAAGTAAGTGCATTGGTAATGCAAAATGCATTTTTATTCCGTGTGATGCTGAAGTTGTACTTTTAACGTCCGTTTTCTGACGCAAAAGTAGTACTTTTAAGGTCAATAAAAAGAGACCGCTAAGAGTAAAAATTTATAGTCTAACCTCGCTTGGCTCAGCGCGGCAAAATCGGTCTCTGACTCAAAAATTCTCGCTTTAGATTCTAGCAGTGAAAAATACTATTAATACAAAGGTAGCGCAATGTAACCCAGTGTTAAAACGACAGTGGGCCAACGCGTCGACTTGGTCACGTGACATTAAGTAACTGTGACATAATTTAAGTCATCATGTGGACGTAATCCTACGTTATTACGTCAAATTACGTCATCATGTGCATGTTTCTTTTCTTTTTTTTTTTTTTAGGGAAGAGGAAAGGGGTGGGGGGTCGGCGTCATTATATATTTAAACTCTACATCACTGGAAAAGTGGAATATGAGAATACCAAGAGAGCAAACCCAAGATAAAGTGAGTTATAAGTCCGGCCAATACCTTATAAAAACTTATAACAAGATTATAAGTTTTATCCTCTTGTTGTAAGTTTCTATAACCTATTGGCCGGAATTATTACTCACTTTTTCTGGGGACGTCATAAGGATATTTCTTGGACGTCCATTGACCATTGGATTTACCCATGTCCGCACTGATTCGAAGAGCTTCCTTTGAAAGCCCTATGGATATCCCATGGATTTGGATATCCTGTGGATATTTGATGGACAATCCACAGGATGTTCAATGGATTGAAAATGCTATCTGGGTATTTACAGAGACTGTCTCATTACTTACGTCGGAGTTTTTTTAAATAAACTTTTACTTCTTTCACCTCTTCCCTCTACCCACCGGAAATTGTTATCAGTACCCTCTGTATGTACACCCTAAGGCTAAGGGAAAGTACTTCCTTCTACATGTATATTTTTTTTATTTTTTGGGCATACAAATTTATAGCTATTCGAATTTTTTTTTAATTTTTAGATATTCTTTGAAAAGTATTAAGACAGCTTCAGAAGAAGTGTTGAAAGATTATTCCCTTGAAATCGATAGCCCGATATTCAAACTACCGTAGATCGGAGGACCCCAGATCACCAAATCACGTAAGATTTTTAATTATTTATGTTTAACGTAACAATTTCAAATTGTTTCTTTGGCAACTATCTCCTGCAGTATTTTTTAAGTACCGTTTTTACTGTACTGATCTACTACCAAAAGTGCTGGGTTCACCCGATCGAGGCTGGAACAATATTCATGTGTCCTCTTGACTGAAAGTTGCTTGTTTAGTTTACTAAACAAGCCAATTTTTTTTCTGATTTTTGAGACAATAAATTAAGGGTGATTCGGGACATAACTATCGGAACCACGACCCAGAAAAATAAGCTATATGACAACCTACGGAGTAGGTTATGTGAATGGATTCCACCCTCAAGGGAAATGTTGTTGGCCAAATATTTGGCCACCAAATGAAGCTTTGGCCAAATTCGGTTGGTGAAAGTGTAGATTTGACCGAAGGCTAACGGTAAAAGTGCTGATTTTGCTGTAGCGTGCTGCTGTTTGTTTGGCCGAATCGTGCTCTAAACTAACCTAACCTAATGAGAAGGCGATTGATGGATTAATGAACAATTCAGCCAGTTCCTGTCCTTTTGCAGGACATCATCTTGTCCCAAATGGGAGTGAGAGATTTGAGATACACTTGAATTGAGCTTTTTTTTTTTTTTTTTTTTTTTTTTTTTTTACTCATGAGTGTGTTTTGTTGGATCATTAGAGGCAGCAGATGAAACCGCTTTTGGGATTAGTGGTGCAGGCAGCCCACTAATATAGATGACCATGTAGCATCGGAATATGAGACGACTAACCGGACATTCTGAAGTACCACTAAACTTTTTTTCATGTTAAAGGATGATATCTAACCAGGAATCCGAAGCCGATGCCGGTGCTGACGCGGATGCCAGCCGCGGCCGACTAAAAACTTAGGTCGTTGCAGAAATTAGTGCAGGTGCTAGATAATTTATTTTAAACTTTGTGCCAGCGCTGGTCCTGGCACCGGGCTTTTAATTATGACCCGATGGCAATGCTGAATATAATTGAGGAAGGCCACGAGTTTTGATCGTATTAAGCGGCCGATGGTATTAACCGGGACTACGATAAGCGGCGGTTACTGTAGCAATTTTTTTTTTGTTCAAGTAAAGAAAAAGAAATTGACAAAATCGATGATGGTGCGGGCACCGATGCTGGAATCGGCTCCGGCACGAGCACCTGCTGCAAAAATTTTGCTATTTCGGTGCCGGTGCCGGCACTTTGGATATTTGGCTCCAACCAATTTTTACCGGCTTCGGACCCCTGCTTTTTGCAAATTTCAAAGCCGAATGGACATCTCTAGATGACGTTCGAAAAATTTTAAAAAATTCAAGGCTGATACTCTACCTTTAAAGAAACTTTAATCGTTGCAGGAGTTTAGAAATTTCAAAAAAGTGGATTTTCGAACCACCCCAGTCATTGCCAGATGGTGAACAAATATTTAATCGAAAAATCTTCCTCACAAGATTTTCGACTTCGTATTTCAGTCGTTAGGAAAGTTGCTCGGTAAACTGATATTCCAAGTTCTTCTTACATGGATAAATTTCTTAATTAATAACTTAACGTTAATGCTCTCTTCTGTAATTTAAAAAGGAAAACAATCGTTATTAAGATCTTGTCTTACATGGAAAAATAATATCCGGTTGAAAAAAAAGGGTTATATTTCTTTCTTTAAAAAAAAAAAAAAAAATAATAATTGAACTTTTTCCTTCTCCAAGACGTATATACATCATCGCTTACACTTATTTATTTGAAAAAATCCTTTTTTTTTGTGTTTAAAAACCTTAAAATCCCGGCTTTTCCATCTCACCTGACAGACAAAGGAACATCGCAAAAAAAAAGGTAATTTAAAAACGTGTCACCGGCCTGAGGCCTTGCTGAGGTAATAAATTCGTTTCGGAAAACCTTTCGTATATGAATTCATAATTAGGGGAACGGGAAAAGTTTCATGATTAACTCCTTCGAAAAAGAGCAAACAAAAACCCGTAGATATCAATTAATCAGCGCGGAATCATTAATTAATAATGATGATTTCTAATGACGGCCCTGCTTCGGATATCTCCGGCGGCGATTTTTTTTACCTGGCCTAAAAAAAAAAAAAAAAAAGTGTACGCGTATATTATACGCGTATATATTTTTCACCAACCCTACCTCTTAGGCTGATTTCCAGTCTTTCGGTGGCATCCCATGTGTTGTTTAAACCATTTTATAGGAGGGTTTGTCTCTCACCGGTTTTCATTTGATCGTGCGCTGCTGCGTCGTGCGGTTCGTGACCCTCTCGTGTATTAAAAACGTTGACGTCTTACGGTGTAGACGCACCGATAAATCCGCGCATAAAAACTTTTGTTTTTTTTTCGGAGAAAAATCTCGAAAAATTTTTTTGAATTTGATTTTTTTTTTTTTTTAAAACTTGTTTGGAGTTTGAAAATTTTTCGAAACTAAAATGGGTGTCAAAAAATTCCGATTTCAAATGAATTGTGGAGGTTAAAAGTGACGAATTTGTTTTTTTTTTTGGGGTACACCACGAAAGAGATGAGTGGAAAAAGAGGATATTTCGTACTCTGCCCGGAAGAATTGGAATCGCGATTGAAAAGTTGAGAAAAAGTTTCGTCTTTTTTTTTTTTTTTTTTTTTTTTTCTTTCGAAACTTTTTTTTTTTTTTTTTTCTTTTTTTGTCGCTTTTTTTTCAACATGATTCCAGCTTCCCACATCCTAGTCTTCGTGTGGTCCTTTGCTCTTCTAATTGATCAAACTTTTGCTAACTGGTGGTAAGTAATTAAAAAAATAAAAAAAATAAAAAAAATTGACCTCCACCTGAAATAAAAATAAAATTATACATCATTCATTAACGAATAAATAAATACAAAAAAAAATTATTTATCTCAATGTAGCAGATCATACTGTCATAGTTTACAATTGTCTGTCAGTGATTTTGATTGATTTTTTTTAGAATCTGTATTTACGTAAGAAGGAAAAGCGGTATTTTAAGGCCGGTTCTTCTTCTTCTTCTTCTTTTTTTTTTTTTTTTTTTTTTTTTTTTTTAAATGCAATAAACAAAATGCAGTTGTAAGTGATGATTTACACGAAATAACTTTTTTTTCTTTTTCGTTTTGTTTTTCTTTTTTAAGGAGGAAACCTCCGGTTTGTTGAGATTTTTGTATGGGATTTTTAAAGCCTTGGGAGTGATTTGTAATAGATTTTTGTTAACTTTTAACATTTCAAAATGATGGATTTCATCCGGCCTTTCATTGGAATTTTTTTCTTCTTAGAAAATACGGGTGTTTCGAAAAAAATAATCAGACATAAATAAACATGAGATCCGTCTCGAACGAAAAACCGCCAGTTTTTTTTTTTTTTTTATTCTTTTTTTGCCCGATGGCCTGTTACGTGGGTGTACACTTCTTTTTTATGTTGCTTTTTTTTTCCGGGAGAAATTAGTTACAGGTGATTTCCCTTTAGAAGCTGCAAGAAATGATGAAAATTTAAATATTTTGAACGGCCTCTTGGAGATTTTTGTCGAAAAGTCTGAAAATCTCCGATTGGAGATGAAATTTTCTCTGAAGAAAATTTAATTGCTGAAATGGCCGAAATCGGTTTGAGGTTTTACAGAGCGACAGCCTTTAAACTCTTGTCGTTAGTTTAACGCCCAGTTTTTCTTGTGGAATTGTCTTGCGGTAAATTTTGGCCATTTTTTTTCAAGTTTTCATTCAATCAATGGAGACTTTTGAACAGGGGCCCAAAGCCGGTAAAAATTGGTTGGAGCCGAAGTCGGCACCGGCGCCGAAATATCCAAAGGGATGGAGCTGGCTCCAGCGCCGGCACCGGAATAGCAAAATTTTGCTGCCGGAGCTGGCACCAAGTTTGAAATAAATTTTTTAGCACTGACACCAGCTTCGGCACCGACCGGAGTTTTTAGCCGGCCGCGGCTGGCATCGGCGCCGGAACCGGCATCGGCTTCGGACCCCTGTCTGAGATGTTTGATTTGTTAAAAAAATTCTTTAACCCTTTAAGGACCGAAATTCAAACTTGATATTTATATTTTTTTTTCTGCTCATTTTGTAGCCCTGAGTAATAGTAACAGAAATTTTCCCCCATCACTTTCATTTAACTTGGGGGGGCCATAAGGTACCCACCTTATAAATACGGTGTCCGGTTCTTGAAGAGTTAATTAGGGCAACTTTCGCAGACTAGGGACATCTTTCGCAACTTTCATATCGGTAGCAGTTTTGTAATTACAAATCGCATTAGATCGAATTAAGATTGTTCTTATCTTTACTTTTGCATATTTTTTTTTTTTTTAAATCTGACTTTTTAAAAATGCCATGTTAAATTATGATTTGCATAATGTCTGGCTATTATGCAGGCTAATATTTCTTAATCAAGAAATCTCTTTTATTATATTTCCTTGGTAGATGATACATCATGAAATGAAATGACTTCGCCACGGAACGAATGTTCTACGGTATCTCGAAACTAATAAAAATATACAGAACGTTTCATAATAATTCCTGATAATATTTTATCATAAAGCCTTATTTCAGAAACAAAAAAATAAATAAATAAATAAATAAATAACTTAATTGCAGACTTTAGGCCTACATAAGAAAAAATAATACATATTTTCAATATCTCGCAAATGAATTAATAAATAAACCTCCTTGTATCTACAGTTTTGTTTGTTTCTCAGCGTAGGGGTGTGAGGTAGGGTGGGTCGAAAATCAAAAATTTTGAAATTTCAAAATGCCTGATAGCGCAATCGGTGCGGCTTATCATTTGTAAACATTTTTTCCTTTTCGAATTTTTTTTTTTAAACGGCGTCTTGGTGGGGCGCAAGAGACAAGAGAGCCGAAGTTCGGAAAATCCCATAAGGGATGAAAATTCGAATTTTAATTTTGGGAAAAAAGTACCGTTTCCTATCGGATTTTTAACGTAGATTTCCCAAAATGAAATTTGTTTGCGTCTAGCTTTTTTTGTTCTTGAGATACAGGCCAAGTTCGCCTAAAAATGTCAAAACTCTAAAATTTCTCAGAAATAGCTAGACGCAAACCTACTTAATTTCGAAGTCTAAAATTCGATATGAAACGGTATTTTTTCCCACAAAAATCTAAAAGTCGAATTTTTATCCCTTATGAAGATTAATTACCCTCAACGATTGCGCTATCAGGCATTTTGAAAATCCAAAATTTTTGATTTTCAGCCCACCCTACCATATTGTGAGGTCCATATCTGTTATTAGCACGCCAGTGTTATGGCCTTTTGCCTGTAACTTGAAAACCTGTAAAATTAAACTAATTTTCGACTTTTCGCCATATTCCTTATCTACGCAAAATTTCCGATAGAAATCGATGGTCTTTTATGCCAAAAAACAATTTTCATTGTTGGCCCTTTATGGGCTTTTTGGAAAAAGGCCAACTAGACACCTCAAGATGCCGTTCGAAAAATCTGAAAAAAATTAAAGTTGATTCTAATTCAAAAAAATTTTGAAAGCGTCCACTTAATTTCGCCTCCCATTTGATCGTTAAAAGGTGGAATGACACTTGAAAAAGAAAAAAAAAAAACACTTCCTTCCTTCCACATAAAATTTTTGTTAAAATGTTTCATTTTCTTTAGGAATGAGCCATCTGTAGGAAAACTGTTTAAAAGCGAGATCCGATCATTATTATACATAATTACAAGTTTGTTTATTAACCCATTAAAAAAGAAATAAAAAAAAACTCTATACTACTAATCTAAAATAATTTGCATAAGATCTTTGATCTTGATTAGGAATTGATTTGTGCGAATATTCATTCACTGCAAGAAAAAAAAAAAAAAAACCGCTTAAGGTACGGAACGGAAACGTGGTGTGGAAGTGGAAGATGGCGGGGATGCAAAAAAAATGGATTTCTTTCTAAACCATAATGAAATAGACTTGCATACTATGAAACTAAATTGTACACAGTCGAACAACACAAAAGGAAAAAGAAATATATATGTAGAGAGAGAGAAAAGAAAACAGTAAACAGACCTCACCTTAAAAACCTATTCAGAGATCAGTTTAAAGGTCATTCTTTTAAAACAAGTACTCGAGGTACATAAAAGGATTTGACTTTAAAATTTTTTCAAGCGCCGCACTGAAAATCGATTTTTTTTTGTGGTATGCAGTCTGCAAATGTTTTTTTTTTTTTTTTTGCCACACACATAATCAAGCCATTTACATGCTTTGATGAGGCAGAAAAGTAAGATAATAAAATGAGAGAAAAAAAAATCGTATTTTAAAATCTTTTAACCATTTTTAGAAGTTTTAACCCTTTTCCGCCGGCATTTATAATTTTGAAAATGAGTACCTGTTGAGGAGGTCTATTTCTTTTACGAAAGCTTTCGGTGGAAGTGGAGCTTTGCAAATACTTAAATCTTGGATTTTGGAGTGAGTTAAACTTCGATTTTTTTTTTCTCCGAGTATCTCCATCCTAAGTCTCTCGTGGTGAGGTAAGGTGGGCTAAAAAGTATCCCTATTCTTTCCCAAACATTAAAAATTGACGTTGGATAAAATTCGATTTTGTAATATTCAGAAATGTCTACTGACCTAAAAAATTTAAAAAACCTAAAAATGAGCTTAAGTTCGATGATTGGTGAAAAATTTTTTTGTTCTGTTTGGAAAAGGTAATGATTAAAGAGGCTTAAATTTTCACTCCATTACATATATTACAAAATTTTCCTCGCTTCGCCTTCGGCCTCGCTTGGAGTTAAGGCATTTAAAGCTCTTGGGTCTTTTTAAGACCTGAAAAAAGAAAAAAAAATAATTTCAGTCCAAAAATTTAAGGAGTTTCATAATTAAATTTATATAAATGACTTCCTTTTTGCTTTTTAGACCTTCTGAGAGATCTGGCGGTTCTAAAAATACCAGGCAGATTTAGTTACTCACACATAGTTAACCAGAACTCGTGGACAATTTCGTGCCCCTGTAGTACAAAAGTTGTTTGATAGTGAAAACAGGCAATAATCGATAGGCGATTGCCACCGCATGTAAAAGGAAGCAAGAAGTGGGAATAAGAAGTGGGAATAAGTGTAGCAGACGATATTATCATTCTAAATAAAAGATATGTACGATTAACAAATGTATCATTTTTCATCCACGAAATCCTCGGTGATAACAGGTTATGGGCCCAGGGGAGGCATGGATGCCTTTCAGTTCGTCCCAAGCCTCCTTCGCCGTTTTGGACTCCATGACCGTGGCAAGTTTGGGCGCTGAGACCGACAAGATGATTAATGAGAGGGCCTTCTCGTCCTTCGTATCCCAGTCGTTTGGTTGACGGCAGTTTTGACGATAAAACCATCTACGTATCCATAAATTTCATGCCATAGTTAAAATACTTCGCATGCGCAGTTCCCAACTCTCGTAATTCGTCTCATTCAGAAGTTCTATGATGTATCCAAGGCTATTAGATGCCATTTTAATACAATATAATGATTGAACTAACTTAATGCGGGCTGGGCCCATAACCTGTTATCACCGAGGATTTCATGGATGAAAAATTACACACTTGTTAATCGTACATATCTTTTATGTAGAATAATAATACATTGTGCTACATTTTCTTATTCCATTTCTCGATTCCTTTTACATGCGGGGTCAATCGCCTATCGGTTATTGGCTATTTTCATTATCCAACAAAAGTGTCTTCCATCAGTCATTCCTGGCGAGCCTTATTTGGTCGAATAGTTGCCAGAAAAAGCAGCCATTAGCTCAGAGGAGCCAGACCTTTGATAAAATACAAAATAATTATTGTCTCGACTTCCAAGCTACCTGACATGCAAGGCAATCCTTGAGTAGCATCCCGTCCCTTTTTGCTGAAGCTCGAACAAACATGTAAGAAGGAAGGACTCACTATAGGCTACCCGTGCATTGTTGAATTTGAATACTCCAAGTATAGACTTTAGTTTAGGCTCTGTAGTACCAATTTCATACTTCTGAACATATTCAAACCCTCCGATCACCTGCTTCTTTATTTCCTACTCTGTTACCATCACAAAAACTTTCCAAAAATTCGGGGTGTGATTTTAAAGTCACAATAACATCATGAGCTGGGAAACTGTTTGTCCATCAAATTGATTATCTGCTGGCAACCCACTACATTCTGTCCGATAGATTCTTATCTTCGTTGTAATTATACAGTGATTAATGATGACCTGTCAAGTGATTATGGGTCCAAAATGGTAAGACGGTTATCGCGTTTAAAGGATCGATGCTTGTTTTTTTTTTTTCTCTTAGCGCGCGGTTAAACACAAGAAATTGGTTTTTATTTTTTTTATTTTTTTACATAACCCGCTACTCGTTTATACGATTCCCACCTGAATACTTAATGAATGACCATCGAGTTTTTTCTTCATTAATCAATTAAGGCGTTGGAGTTGATCTGAATGGGATTGTGTTTAGTTTTTGATGCAGAGACAACTTTTTTTTTTCTTTTTAGAAATCTCAAACATGTAAGGAATCTAAAGTAGACTGAAAATCTGCCGATTTTGAGGTTTTGGGTTTTGCTAGCCGTAGAGCTGGGTTAAAAAAAGATCGAAAAGGTAGATGAGTAGATGGTTGGGCTAGGATGGGGATGGGGATGAGTATGAATATGGTATAGACTGGTTCAACTAGGAGTTAATATTTTCCGGAGTTGATTTACTTGGAAGGTTTTGGACTTATTCCGGGAGGTTTCATGTCTGCGGTGGCTTGGAACTAGGAATCTCAATTCTGTACTAGGCAGGTCAGCTGAGCTATGTCCATCATAATCGTGCATGGAGATATACTCTTTTGAACCGTTGCAGCTCAAAACCGGTCAGGGCAGTGGTCCAAAGAAGTATATCTCCATGCACGATTGTGATGGACATAGCTCAGTTGGTCTGCCTAGTACAGAATTGTTCACTCCCATTCCCCCATAGCAGCCACCGAGCTTTGCACTAAATGGGACGACTGGAAAACTAAGCATGAGTTTACCAGAAGAAGCAGTGCCTTTTTTCATAGTTTTGAGGCAACTAGAACATCATTGTCCTGGTTGCCCGCCTCTTGGCTCAATGAAGATCATGCCCGACTCACAGTCTGGAGTTTAGCGGCCGAATATCTCTTTAATGGATCTAATTGTTTTGACTCTGAATAGGTGATCTGCTTCATGGGATTATAGTTCCGGGTTCAGAAAAGAGATCTGCGCGTTACAGTTTGTACTATACCCTCGCAAGGTTTTGACAAGGCAGCCGCAGCAAGCAATAAGTTGGATCTGGGAAAGTCTTCATTTAGCCTAATTTGAACATTCGGAACCGGCATTAAACCCCCATTAGGTCCTATGCCCCCATTAAACCCCCATTTATGCCTTGCAATAACGCATCCTACAGATATGCCGTGACGTTTCCCCGAAAACTTGAACGGTTTAAGGCGAAAAATTCGGCTCCGGTACCCAAATAGCTGAATACGAGAGATGTTGTGGGCCCCTTACCGGTTAGTTCTAGATGCAATCGTTTGATTATAAATACTCGGTATGCTAAGTCTACACCTAGTGGTTCTTATCGTCGATGACTATGATAGTCGGTGACAGCCACAGTTTGTAAAATGGCTGTGCGTCTAAATATGAAACCGAAAGTTTTAAGACGAATTCGGCGTTGAATTCCGCTTTTTCAAGTTCTTCGTGGCAGCAGATTGTCACCTGCCATAAATCGTATGAAAACCGGAAATCAAAAATCGGCTCCTGACCTTTGATTTCCGTTACCATCGGTTACCACAGTCAGTGATAGATACAGTCAACAGCCCGTCTAAATATAAGGCTTATTATCGACTATAACAGCCATTGCCAATAGGTGTAGACCTAGCAGTACTTGTCAGTGGCATCCAAAAGAAGGACATCATTTTTAAAGCCGATGGTGAGAATCTATTTCATGAAAACCATTAAAAACGTTACTGACTTTTTTTAAATTTCTGTTTTAGGATCTCTATACGCTGTATATACATTATACACGCACATGTTTTTTTCTTTTTTAAAAAAAGAGTCCATTTTCGATTACATTGATACATCGCCGATAGAGCAGAATTTCTATTAAACGTTCCATTTAACGCAAACTTACAAGAACATTAATCAGAGAGGGCAATTCCGCAGTAAAATCGTGGATTTAAAAAAAAAATTTAAGCAAAATTGTTTTTCCAATGAATTTTTTTTTTTTTTTTTTCGTGAATGCAGACGCTGAAAGTTTTTTTTTTCATCATTTCACCCGTTTACAACAGCAGCTAATATAATAAAAAAGTTTCAAGCACCAAATTCTTTTTTTTTTTTTTTTTTTAAATCAAGCCGTTTTGAGTTTAAGCTCTTGATTTTTACTTTATTTCCGGTTCGTATGGTAATTTTAAGCAAAACATTGATAACTTTTTCTTTTTTTCTTTTTTTTTTCAATCTCGGTTCGCCTCTTTAACAACAAGAAAAAGAAAAAAAAATATATAAAGACCCGGGTATATACCCTCTGTTCGTTAAGCTATAACTCAGAACTCCCCCAATATCGAATAAACTTTATTAAAGTCAATTTTATTTTTACGGTATCAATATCAGTCAGTAGGGGTGACTGGAAAATAGCCTCATAAAACTATCATTTGGTTGATTTCGTCTCCCTTTTTCGACCCTTTTTGTTCAGTCTGAAGGACTCGAGTTCTTTTTATTTTTCCATTCAAATCCCGATTATCTTGACTTGTGTATCTCATCAAAAAAAAAAAAAAAAAAAAAAAGGAAAAGTTGTGTACGTATAAAGAAGCTTTTGAATTCGAGTAGCGATTCGAAGAAAAGGGTGGGAGGGTTTCTTTTTTTTTAGTAAAATTAACATTTATTGGACCGTTTTTAGTTATACCAGGAATTCTTTGCAAAAGGCTTTTTTTTTTAATGAATGAGAAAGCTTGTTTTACTTTTTGTAGCCACGTGCTGTTTTCGTGACATTTTCGTGGACGTAATGTTTTAACGCCACATCCATCTGCTTGACTAAAAGTGGCGGATTTGCTTTTCTGAATTTAAAAAACGCTTGGTCATCAGTAGTGTTTAGCCAGCTGAATTCCTAGTTTTTTAATTCTCCGCAGTATTACTTCCTCAGCTTTGGAAGTCCAGGGCGAACGAGTAGTCTGTGATTTGAGTCCTATAAGTGCCACCTGTAAATTTTTTTCACATAATTTTCATTTTACTTGATGTACTTCTTTTTCCTAGTGTTCGTTACTCTATGTTAGATCTGAGAATAACTCTCGAAAATCATAAGATCTCTCAACATACCGTCATCATTGTGTGTAGGCGCAGGATTCTCAAAGTACCAATGTAATTTTTACACTTCATTTTAGTCACAGATTCCTATTTAATGCAACTAGTGGCTTTGGGAGGTGTTTAAACTGTTACCTTTAATTTTTTTTTTTTTTTTAAATTCGTGTTGTTTTCCTTTCCCGGTTTAAATAATTAATGGATACATTGCCCAGTGGTCAGGGATGACGTAATCAAATTAACTAAGGGATATTTCCCGTATCTCACACGCTACATCGAAACGGAATTACAAAAAAAACTAGCTACAGCAATTCCAAAAAAAAAACTTCCGTTCTTAGTAACGAAGATTTTTTTTTTTTAAGTTACGAAAAATGATACGTGCCAATCAGATATTAAAAACCTCCACGTGACAAATATATGTATCTACGTATGTTTATACTTTTCCTAAATGGTCAATTTAGAAAATTGATTCGACGCCAATGAATCACGAACGATGACGCACCGGAGCAAGATCTAAATCGTTGCACGCGATACAATCGCTTTCACCCCAATTTCTTAATTATTTAATTTTTATTTTCGACCGCATTCCATCCAGCGATGGTGTTTATCCCCATTGAAATTACCTTAGGGAAAGATTCAGCTTTGATTGGTTGTTTTATCTTATTCGGTATCTCTGGGATCACCTGGTGGCAGCGGATGATGATCTTGGTGGATTTGGCTTATTAGGGTTGAGGTAAGGAGGGAGTTAGTAAACTTTCAGAAATTTGAATTCAGACTAGTGTCTTTATCACCCGCAGGTATTTTAAAGTTATGAGGACCATATCGACCTCTCTCTGAATTCGCATAAGATGACTGCTTCTCCCTTCTTCTTAGTCGTTTGCTAGCGTACGAACGAGGTGTGGTGGTGGTGATCTCTCACCTGTGCATGCACTCACAGGCATATAATATTCACAGTTAAGTGGCACATATCCCAGATAGCATTTTCAATCCATTGGACATCCTGTAGATTGTCCATCAGATATTCACAGGATATCCAAATCCATGGAATATCCATAGGACGTCCAAAGGACGCTTTTTGGATCAGTGCGGACATAGGTAAGTCCGATGGGCGCCCAATTAGTATCCTCATGACGCCCTGAAGACATATACTCGAGACTGGATAGACTTTGCTATCTGGAATTACTACACAGTTGTGTAACTGGTACCATGGTACCATGTGTATATGTGTACATGTGGGCCTACATTTTCGCCACTTTGACGACGGATAGTGCGAATTTCCTTATCACTTTCGCGACCTCTGCACTCTGGCGACCAATGAGTGAACACGCGCTGATCGCGACCGGAGCAAGTGATAATGGCGTGACCTTGGCCGGGTAAAATTTCAGAGTTATACTGTTCTGGAACTCCGGTTGCCACAGTGTATGGTCGCGTGCTTATGTATGTTGGTACGGTTCCGAATGACTGTTCGAGAGATCTGCAAAGCAATTATTGCCCGCAGAGAGATAATAACCGTTTATTTTCTGACTAGCGTACTAGTCTCACCTAAGAAAATCCTTAGCTGTGAACTAAGATAGAAGCAGGACGCATCGCATCTCATTGGTGAGAGTCGAGCACAACATGAACTAGGCTTCGGGTCACCCCAAGCTAACTACAGGTTGTGTGTCTTACCCACAAATTTGTGCCAGTTGCACGGACGCTACCGTCCGTGTTGTCATCATCGCTTACCGGCAGCCAGGCGTTGCCACTCACTATTCCCAATTAATCAGTAACATTCCAGATAGCATTTTCAATGCATTGGAGGACCTGTGGATTGTCCATCAGGTATCCACAGTATATCCAAATCCATGTGATATCCGTAGGAAGTCCAAAGGAGGTTTATTGGATCAGTGCGAACATAGGTAAATCCAATGGACGTCCAATAAATATCCTCATGACGTCCTGAGGACGTCCTCGGGACTGGATAGGTTTTGCTATCTGGGTGCTTAGCGGGCATTGGGCAATAACCTATCCCTTTTATTCATTTGGTAGCCTCCTGAAGCTGAGCCTGAACAGAGGTAAAAACAGGATGGTAATAATAACGCAATTACAAATCCCTACACAAATCCCCGTATCTTCACTCCCTCCGACCAATCCAATAAATTTAACGATAAATCCAACGACCAATCTCAATTTTCCACAATACGCACGAACCATCATTTCCGTTTCCTATTGCATAAGTCTTTTTTTTATATTTATATATATGGATAGACCCCCTGATGTTACCAAAAAACCCGCCCTTTCGTTCGATGCAATAGAATAAAAAATAAAAAAAAATGATATCACAAAAAAGAAAACCATCTTCAATTACCCGATCGATTCCCATTGATACAAGAGCAAAATAATGAAGAATGCAGACATAATTATTCAAATAGAATTGTACGCAAAACAGATGTCATTATATTTCAAAGACCGCGATTGTTAAAGGTAATTTCAATGTCATTTTTTATAATGCAAGTCATAAAGACATCAATTAATCGAGCCACGAGGGGTCGCATTTTACTGTTTCGAAAATAAGGGGTCATAACCTCGTATCAAAAAGAAAAAAAAAACAGTTTAATGAAACTTACGGATGAAGAAAGAAAATGGCGCCTCCTTTTTCTTCGGTTAATATGCGGTATCATTTCTTTTATGGTCCTTAATTTTCGAAAAAAACAAAAGGGTCGAGATATATTTTATTCCTTTTTTTTTTTCGTGCGATAAAAATTATGGCCCATCAAATTGACGAAATCGTATAAGGAGAAAAAAAAAAAAAAAGAAAAGGAATAAAAATTATCTCGGCGGGTGAAGACAGCGGAAGAAGAAGGAAGAAAAAGTAAACAGCGTATGATGGGAATCAGAGTTTGATGGAAATCCATCATTAAGAAAGTTAAATGGCGGAGGGATTATGGAATTTGGATTCCAGCCTAATTGCCTTTCTTAAGTTAGATTTTTGTGTCACGAGGTGAAAACTGATTTTTTTTAATAGTTTGGTTTATGGTTTTTATATTTAGTGTTTGAAGAGGAGACTTTTTACGATGAAATTGGATGTATAAATCAAAAGGGATTGATTGATTGGCGGTCGTTGGGTTTTAAGTGGAAAAAGAGTAAGAGAATGTTGCGCGGAGTATCTGCTGAAAAAATTCGTGGCGTAGGGGACTGTAAGGGTGAAAAATTATTTTTTTTTGCTTTTGTTAGGGGGCGTGAGCAAAGAAAAAATGCTTACTGCATCGGTTACAGTCCATTGTTCATTTTAGAGGTCAGAGGTGTGTGGTATTGTTTTTAAGAATTTTGACTTCTGGTTTTTAGATTTTGGATCTCAGCTTTAAAAATTACGTCCTTATTTCCCTGATTAATTAAAATGTGCTTTAAATCTAGCTTTTAAATTTAAAAAAATATTCGCAGGCAAGTGCCTAATGATAAATTAATCAGACACTGCCTGCGAATAACAGAACGATAAAAACAAATCGACGCCATTTTGGCCGTCCCGCTTTTTGAAATCGTTTCAGATGCATCAATTTTTTACCAAAATTTTTTGAACTGTCAATGAGCTAATGACACGTTGAAGCAAAGAAATTCCGACGCAAAATGCGTTCTTATTTTTTTCTCAAATTTTCTATATGGTTCCAAAAATTTAATTTAGCTACGTGAAACAACCCTATTCCCAGATAGCATTTTCAAACCATTAGACATCCTGTAAATTGTCCATTAGATATCAAGAAAATATCCAAGCCCATAAGATATCTATAAGACGTCCGAAGGAAGCTTTTTGGATCAGTGCGGACATCGGTAGATTCAATGGACGTCCCATAAATATATCCTCATGACGTCCTATAAATATCCTCATGACGTCCTGAGGATGTCCTCGGGACTAAATAGACTTTGCTATCTGGGTTAGATTTAAATTTGTACTTTACATTATGTACCGTTTTTTGATTGTTCTTGTTTTAGGATCACGGCCGTATAAACAGGTCCGGAAACTTCCTATGCCGATCATGTCCCGCTTAACTACGCCAAAATTAGTTCTAAAATTGGCCACTGGCGGCGCTGCGATCTAGAGAGCAGCAACATGTCTAATGTTTACGTTGGGACTCCCACTGGGACTCTCGTTTCGAACAACAAGAGAAAGTAGCCGCCATCATTGTTTACATTACCAACGACCAATCAAAAAGCGTCTCTCTAACAAGTAGCGCTCACGGTGGTAGAAAGGAGGAACTAATTTTGGCGTAGTTAAGCGGGACATGGTCTCCAATGTATAAGGGATAGGAGTTTCCGAACCTGTTTATACGGCCGTGTTTAGGATTGAACATAAGACAGAACTGCACTTGGTGCTGGCAAGTTTGAACCTGACAGTATTATGTTGCGTCATGTTTGAACTTTTAGACTTCCAGCATAAAATGTTTGATTTGTAACTTAACACTTACGTACCGTGCTAAAAGTTAACATGGCTGATGTGTTATAGTCTAGTTCAAACCTGACAGTCGACAATAAAACACGTAGAACGTACAAAAAATGTTCCTCCTTTTTCCGCGTTGTTGTAAGTTTAACTATAAAGCTTCGCGATAATCAAACTTAATCAGGATCATCTTTTGCTCGAAATGATTTGATATATGTAATCCTGATTCGTGTTTAACTACCGAACTAAAAACTTTTCGCTGTTAAAAACATTTCACAAACCACAACCATTTTTTGTTTTTTTTGAACACTCAACTAGTTTCTCGCAAAAGCGATTTTTTTGATTTTGCCGTAAAAATTTACGGCCTCGTTTCATCGATATCGTTTCACTCTGTTGCATAAAAATTTTTATACTTTTTTATCCTTCCGCCAAAGTAGCGTAAAATGACTTTTTAACATCTCGGAGAGAGAGAGAAAAAAAAAAAAGAATTGATGGCCAATGAATCTTGAAGTGACAGTTCATTCCAACACATTTTTGAGTATACAATCCTTAGGAGTCGTAAATCTGACTGGTCCAGAAGATAATAACATCGAATATATTATCACGATGTAAAAGGGTTACACGATTTAGCTATTAACATAATATACGAAAACCGCGGAAAAAAGGGAGTGATTTAGAAATTTTAGGGAGCTTTTCTTTAGAGGTGGAGAGGAGGGGCTGGCGGGTGGTGGGAGGGGAATAAGAAAATATCTGGAAAATTTTTCGGAATGAAGCAAATTGACTCGTGCAGTCAATGAAACGGTTGACTTCCGCTGCAGGGGAGGAGTTGAATTTAGCTTGGGCTGCACGTACGAAAAAGAGATGCAAAAAAAATTTAGGGGATATGGCATCATTATTTTTAGTGTTCGAAAAAATAATCAAAACAATTAAAAAAAGTGGTAGCAGAAGAAAAAAGTCCGAAAATATACAGCATTTCCGGTGTTACAATTAATTGCACCTTTCGATTAATTGGCCAATGGAGACAAGACAACAATTTCGGATTATCACTGCATAGTAAATCCAAAATATTGAACCATCGTCTAAATGAGTTTTTTCATTCTCAAATGAATATGTTAAGACGTCAAAAAAAAGATTGCTAAAATTTTTCATGTATTTTGGTGCGTACACATCGACGAACAGACAGATTTCCCCAGCGTCGCGCCCTAAGGCGCATCCTACGTCAAAATTTATTTAAAAAATGTATTACTTTTGTAAAATTTATACAAAAAATTGGACAAGCATATTTTTTGAAATCATAAACCACCACCATAAATGTTTCAAGGGGAAGGAATGAATGCACTACATATTTTTGATTCTAAAAAATGTCTTTCGGTATAAACAGCTTCTATACAGCATGTTCTGGCTTGTCGGTAACAAGTCTTAACTTGAGATTTTGCAAATCAAAATTCTAACCGATCTTTCTGTACAAAATAAATAAATTTCCAAGTTTGAAAAAAATATCTTCGTAAATAAAAATGTGTTATATTTTCTTTTGCTCAAAAGTACAGAAAACCCCACCGTTTTTTTTCGGTGAAAAATGATTTTAAAAAAAAATCTTGAAAACGAAATTAAAAGGATTTTATAAAATTCAACCGAACAGCCTGGACCGCGCGAGTTTAGCGGGATAGGAAAGCAATAAATTTACGCTCACATGGCACGCTTACAAAAAAACAATTACAAACACGTCTTCCCATGTTTATCATACAGGGGAGCTCTGCATATGCATGAAACACGGCTTAAGTCACATTGGACAATGGACTTAACTGTAATGTCCAGCATGCACATGTGTCCCGACGATCGACTGTGGGTTCTTGTGTTTATTTTCTAATATTATATATTTAAAGCACCCATATACGCAAATCAATATTCCTTTTGATACCAAGGAAAGAAAAAAAAAAAAAAAAAAGAATCATTGTTCTCCCGTTTAAAATAAGCGAATTTATTAAAAATATTTGATGGGTCGTTTGCGGGTCATGAGAAGCAATCAGTGAAAGGAAGAGAATTAAAAACTGGGAAAACGATGAAAAAGATAAAAATTAATGAGAAAATTATTTTTTTTTTCTTTTCTTGTTCTTTCAAAGAATTGATAAATTGAAAATTAGCACGATGTTATGAAAAAGATGTTATCCGAAAAAAAATCCGACATCTCTTCTATTTCGGAAATATATATTTTTTTCTTCTTCTTCCTTTCCCTTCCTTTCTCTTTCGGTTTTTATTTTAAATAAACTTGATCAAAGGAAGCCATAAAAAGATGTAAACATTTGTCAAATTCGATTTGATAAAGGAGGGGTCATTGAGAATAAACAATCTTTTTTTTCGGCTTTTCCCCTTTTTAGCATGCGACGGAAAGTTTTGATTCGGTATCACCCTTCAGCACTCGATATATGAGGATTTTAAAAACAAAAAACGACAAAGGACTTAATGGTCCATCCCGAAGTGCCAGAAACCATTTTGCTCAGGCGTTGGTTACATTCATAGCCTTTTAAACAGGTCAGGAAACTTACCCCCCCTAAAGTGTCCGGCTTAAGTACACGAATTTTAGTTCGGTGAAGCAGGCAACAGATGGCGCAGCGATCTTTCGGACGTACATTCAAACCGATTATAGTTGCCCTCTATTATTCTTTTCAAATGACGCGTATTATTTTTTGATGTATTACACCTTTAATTACTTTTAAATATACTTCAAATAGCTTTTTACGCGTTTTGCTATGCGTATGCACTATATTTACATTAATACTGAAAAAAAAAATCACCTCAGAGATTACAAACACAATAATCTCAATCCTCCATATTTGTTTTGAAATGGCAACGACCAATGAAAAGCGTCCTGAATGCAACTAGCGCTACGGGTGGTATTTGGGTGGAACTAAAATCTGTGCAGTTAAGCCGGACACCATCTCCCATACATTTAAGATAGGAGTTTCCTGACCTGTTTAAAAGGCTATGGTTACATTACTCGAACATTTTTGTTCGAAGAGTTTCAAAAATTTTTTCTCGATGAAAGTGTTTACACTTTTCAAACAAAGTTTCGATGATGTTTGATGATGTTCGATGATGTTTGATGATGTTTGATGATGTTTGACGTTATTTTTGGGGTTGTATTATATTTTTTACGTAATGGGAGGGTACATATATATATAATAACTTTCGAAATACAGCAGATTCCGATTTCGATTCCGATTCTGAATAAAAATTAATCGGGATTTTTTTTTCCCTCCCCCAACTTTTTTTCAGTCTTTTTTTCCTACCGCGTGTAGGAAAAAAATGACTTAAATTAATATGGGTACTCGGTCGATGATATATGTACCCTCCCATTACGTAAAAAATATAATACAACCCCAAAAATAACGTCAAACATCATCAAACATCATCGAACATCATCAAACATCATCGAAACTTTGTTTGAAAAGTGTAAACACTTTCATCGAGAAAAAATTTTTGAAACTCTTCGAACAAAAATGTTCGAGTAATGTAACCAACGCCTCAGGCTTCCAAATCGGGGCTGATTGGATCAGGTCATGACCTGAGTATGTCAGTTTTAGATATGTACCTTACACTATGTACCGTTTTTTGTTTATTCTTGTTTTAGGTTCGAACATATGACAGAACTGCACTTGGTGCTGGCAAGTTCGATCCTGACAGTATTATGTTATGTCATGTTTGAACTTTAGACTTCGAGCATAAAATGTTTGATTTGTAACTTAACACTAATGTACCGTGTTCAAAGTTAATGTGGCTGATTTTTAACTTGCGTAAAATAATCAAGTTCAAACCTGACAGGGGACAATAAGCGCACTCAGTGTACAAAAAAAGGTTGGAATTGAGTGGAATGTACAAAAAATGGTTTGTTTTTACCCCATTTTTTGTCTTTTCGCCCAAATTCAACACAAGTTCGCAATAACCAGATTTATTATGTGTATGATTTTCGGTACACGTTGGGTAGGAAAAAAGACCTGTCGTCTTTTTTGCGACAGGTTTTGACAGGCTTCGGCAGGAGGAAGAGCTCACAATCTGCCGCCAGGCAGCTCTATCCTGATTGGTTGTTCATTAGTTTTGAAACCAAACCATGCCGCATTGATTTTACTCAAAAGACACTTTTCGGCACCTTTCGAAAAAAAAATTATAAAATAACCCACAAAAATGCCCTAATGGCAGCTGGTAACTGCCTTGGCACAAAGCTTAAGAACGATTTCCTTGTAAGGTGAAAAAACCAGCATATAGATTGTTTTTGTGACATTGTGTGCAAATTTTACACCCCATCCATCCGTCTCCCCGGTTTCATATTCTGTCACGTTTCGTCTTCACCAAATTCGATCCCCTTTTTCGCACATTTCCGTACGAATTCATTAATTAACGACATACGACGGATTACATTGAAGCGATGTTTGCCTAAGTTCCTCTCTCGCGAGTACCGTTCTAATTAGCAATCGTTATTCACGGTTGACTTCGAATGATTCATATTTATTTCAAATCCCAAACCAAAACCTACTCCCCCTGTCAAACAAAATTCAACAAAATATATGGGGTGCTAGCAGGTAAATAAAAGCGATTGTTATATACGTTAAAAGCTCTGGGGTTTCCCCGCGATTTCATTTCTTCCGATTATTTAATTAATATACATATACGTATGCTGCAAAAATTTCAAGCAAAAAAAAAAAAAAAAAAAAAAAAAAAGGTGAAGATTTTTTTTTTATTTGACGGGAAAGCCGCGACTTGAGCAATAAGTTCCGAAAATTGTCATAAGAAAAAATATTGGCAATTTATTTTTCGCAAAAAAATGTGGTTTTTTATCGGAAATTTCCAACGAATCTGAAGTCCGTTTTTTTATATCTGGTTCGGTTTTTCAGCTAGATACCAAAATACGACTGAAACTCAGGGCTTGCCTTCTGTTGTCACTTGACCAGGTTTTTTTTGCCATATTTCGGCCTTTAGCTTAAAATCCGGATTACGGACCGGACTGCGAACTTCAGTTGAACTTGTACGAATAGACAGAAAATGAGGTAAAAAAAAAAACATTTTTCATGCAGAACGATCCCGCTGAGTGCACTGAGTGCGCTTATTGCCGTTTGTCAGGTTTGAACTTGACTATACAGTATTACACAAGTTAAAAATCAGCCATATTAACATTGAAAACGGTACGTAGTGTTAGGTACAAATCTTACACTGTTATGATCGAAGTCTAAGGTTCAAACATGTTACAACATGACGCTGTCAAGTCGCTTTTATTTAACTTTTAAGATAAGGGTAGGAAAGTGTGACCGGGTTCTAGAAAAAATTGATTTTAACCTTTATTAGTTCTTAATAATTCACCCCATTTTACGGTATTTAAAAAAAAAAAAAAAAAAAAAGGATAATCCGCCATTTTGTTTCCCGGTTTATTTCATTCATAAGAGCTTGATTATGTTAAAAAATTTCAAGCATACCCACTTCATAACAACTTGTCTCGCCCAATGAGGAAATTCTTTGTTTTTTTTTTCGATGGGGTTGTTGTAAAACTTCTCAAATGCTAAAACCGTATTTACCCCTATTTTTATTTTTTTTTGTAAGGCTTCGTTCCACGAACGCAAGATTTTTTTTTTTTTCCTTTCTTTTTTAAACATGGCCGATTTTTTTTTTTTTTAAAGTTCGTCGACCGTAAATCACGTTTAACCCTTTATAAAAAGTTTTCTTTCCCAGCGAAGTAATGAAAGCTTGGGAGGATTTTGAAAAAGGCAACCCATTCGCCTCGAGGTTAGTTATCGGTTCATGTTCAATAATTATGAATAAAATATCGGATTTCCTACCTCTCAGGTGTAATTATCTTATGATGTATATTGAATATAATAGGAAAATTGCAAACATTGGATAATTAAAGTAAATTTTCTTGATGAAAGAAAAATTACTTTCTTGGTTTAAACTTTTCCCATCGTAGAAATTATTCCTCTTCTTGGAAAATCCGGGTTTACAATGTTCCTCAAACTTATTTTTAGTGTTTAAACAGCGGTAGCGATGCGTTTAGCAAAGCGAATTCATTGCCCCCGATTCCTTGTGGCTGCGGCATAGAAAAATTATCAATAGTGCATTGTTGTACCCAGGGAGGAAAATTCATTTGACGTTTTAGGTTGAAAAAGTTACTTTTCATTAAGAATCAATGCTTAATTATTCAGAAAAACTAGAGAAAATGATTTGAAAGAAGGAAAAAGAAATGCATGAATTATATAAAAACTATGCATAAATTATGCAAAAAATGCATAAATTATGTATAAAGAACACAACATTTTTTACCGGAAAATTTTTTTCATAATTATTCATAAAATGGGAAAGCATATATTTTTTTAAGCAACAGAATGTGCATCATTTTTCTAAAATTTTTTCTTAAGCATCAAAAACTGGAAATGCATATATTTTGCAAAGTTTTATGCTTGTTCGACTCTGTTTTCCATTTTATGCATATAGTTGTGCATTGTCATTTATGCAAAATTTATGCATTATTATTTCCGAGGATGAAAAATAAAAAATTTCCGTTAAAAAAAGAGTAGTTCTTGCATTTTTTATGTATGTCCAATTTTTTACATAATTTATACATGATTTTTATATAATTTATGCATTTTATAATATTATATTTCGTTCGGGGGAGACGCATTGCTAACTTTTTAAAAATTCTAATTGAAACCTAACGCTACTTAAAGGTTCAAACTTGTCACTAATGCACTTGGCACTTGGCGCTGTCAAGTTGGAACCTGTCAGTGTCTTGTTGTGTCTTGTTTCAAGCGTAAGCTTCGAGCACGACAGTCTTGGATTGCAGTGTTGGAGTGCAAAATATCAGGCTTATTCAAATTTTTTCTCATTTCATACATATGCTGGAGTTGCCCGTACGAAAAACTGATGTAAAAAGTGCAAAACATTTTTGCAAAAAAATTAATGCAAAAAATTTATTTAAAAATCTTTTTTTTTGTTTGTATTATTTACACAAAAGTTTAGACATGCGTAATTTTTACAAGATTGATGCATAATTTTTTGAAGCATGAAAATCTGGTTTTTACCTGATTTCTGCATCATTTATACATATTTTTTTTAATATTACAAAGCAGAAAAATTTGCAAATTATTAAGCTTAATTATTCATTCAATTTTATGCATACTTATTTATGCATAATTCTATTGGAGGATGAAAAAATAAATTTCCGGTAGAAAAAAAGTTATACATTTTATACATAATTTATGCATTTTTTATGTACGTCCAATTTTTTTGTATAATTTGAACATAATCTTTATACAATTTATGCGTCTCTTTTTCGCACGGGTATTTATGCACAGCTTATACATAATTATTTCGGAGGGGAGGATGAAGAGAAATTTTCAATCCAAAAAATTCAGAGTTCGTGGCTGGTTTTTGAGGGAGGACAGTCTTGAAACAGAATGTAACCAATCTCTAACTGGCCAAAGCCATTTTCTTTGTCCTTTAGGTGAGAGCACACCCACGAAGTGGCAGAAATTACTTACCAACGATTGACGTCATCAGGCTAGTGATGGCAATGAATTATTGATGTTTTTTCGATATTGAGGAATTCGATATATCGAAAAATGAGTCAATTCGATACCTAACTTTTCAAATCATTAATTTTCGATTTTCTTCTGGGTTATGGCGTTGCCAGTTTGGCCAGTCACCCTGTAATTAGCAATTTTATAACTCTACCAATTTTTCACCGTTTTTATTGACTTAGGACTTAAGATATAAGTATTTGAGAATTACACGTCCTCCATCTTGAATTTTGACTTGAAGGAAATTTTGACCCCTTTTTATTTTTAATTTCAGTTATTAATTGCTATCGGAGTGTTATTTTCTTAAATTGCCTTCCCTTTTTCCGTGATGGAATTTTTAAACTAAAAATGAAGTATTACATATTTATTGATAAAAATATCGATATATCGATCATTTTTGGCGATATATATCGACATATCGACTTATAGATATATTTCAAACTTATCGCCATCATTTACCCAGGCGATAGAGGTAAACATGTTGAGGCAAAATAATATATAATTGATATATAAAATATATATAAATTATATATATTTTATACATAATTTATATATTTTTGATATATAATTGATATATGTTTTATATATAAATAGGGTTGCGCCTGGCAAATCGGGTCACGTTCTGAAACTGCATTTTTTGTAACACCCCAAAACACCCCCTGTCGACGGTACAAAAGAGTGAGGAAAAGTCAGAGGAGGATATGGTTTTTAGTCAACTAGTTTTTAGTTAACGTTCGAATACTGTCATTTTGATAGTAGAAGGAAAACTCTGGGACAAAAATCACCCCATTTTACGGTACTTAAAAAAAAAAAATCAAGGTAGTAAACTTCTAATTGTTTAACTAATTTTTTCCTATTAAAGTTCATATTTCGCGGTTTGTTGAACCTCTTGAATCTGTCAAAAACGATTGTACCCTACAAATCATATTTTTTTATATGGCAAGTTTTTTTTTCTCTTTATATATATGGTCTTTTCTTTTCTTTTTCGCAGATGCGGAATCAGGACCGCCGAAAAGCAAAGCATAAGAGATAATCAGAAAAATTTGAAACTTTTTTTTTTTTTGCTTTTTTACGACTCGGACGTTTAATCTTTATTTCGTGACCCATATATCTACTATATATTTTTTTTTTTATCTTTTCGTTTTATGATTGCGGTGAAAAGATTTTTTTTTTTTTCGAAGAAAAAAGAAGAGTGTACGGAAAAAGTCGAGAGTTACCGTAATTATTATTTTCTTCATTTTTTTTTTTTTTTTGGCTGCTGCTTTTTCCGTCACTGATACCGATACGCGTTAAACACAGTAAATTACAACCAAGATGTTTTTGATTTCCCAGGATTTCAAAGAGGTGAGGGGACTTCATAATTGTTGGAAGGGTCGCCTGCCCGCCCGCCCTCCCGCCTCTTTTGTTGTAAACCATCTGTCGATAAAATAGCACATGACCTGAAACTGGAAAATTATATCTTTCGATTTTCATCATTAACCGATTTTTTTTCTTTCTTCAATCGGAGGCAAATCGATTGAAAATTTTCCCATTTCGGTTAATTAAAGTGATCGAACATATGGGGGAGAAAAGCTTAAAAAAAAAGAAAAACTTGTGCAAGATGAGAAGTAATAATTTCTCATTTTAAAGAAAAGAAAAATAAACTGAGAAGAAAATATTGCTGACTGGAAAATTATACGTTCGTTTCTAATTAAAGTCTTTTGTTCCTTCAATTGAAATGAAAAGAAGTGTCTTCCGCTTGTGCTACGTAAAGTAGAGAGCCTAGAAGGAGAGAGTCGCATTTTATATCAGATCGCTCTGATTGGTAGTTTTCCTTCGTGGTTCTAGATTTCGTTCTAGCCTAAATTGGCTGCTTCTTATATTCAGAGTATCCGCGGGATTCCAATAAAATTTCCATAAAGCTTTTTTTTTTTTTTTTTTTAAAGATTGTATTTAATTTTTAAAAATTAAAATAGACATAGCATCAAATACTCAGTGTCTAAGGGAAAAAAAAAAAGACCAAATTCATATGCCCCTACATTTATGGGATAGGCAACTTGGAATGCATTTAATAAAAATAATTATAAACTAAATGCTAGCTCTTCTATTACAAAACGTTAGAGATTAAAAATTTGATTGCATAATTTTTTGAGGTATCTGAAAGTAAATTTACCAATATAAAACTAATATAAAACCGAAAACATTAACCAGTTTAGGTTAGCTCAAAAAATCTAGAACCACGGAGGAAAACTACCAATCAAAAAGCAGCATGGTTATGTATGGGAATCGCGACTCTCTCCTTCTAGGCTCTCTAACGTAAAGGTACCATAAAGCGGGGTGAAATTAACCGCTTGGAGTGACTGAGAGATTTTTTAAAGAAAAGGGGGGAGGGGTGGGATAGAAGAGTTTAACCGAAAACTGAACCAACTTCTTACGATCGGAATCGGATTTGGGTGTTAAATAGATAATATGGAATCGGCATTGGATTCGGATTCGGACCCCTGTATTTTTTCGAAATGGGTTTGCCAGCACTGTTTTCAAATTCAGTGGTTTTTTTCCTGTAGTGCACAGTAAAAAATTTAATGTCAAAATCAGGGTTGCTGTTTAAAACATTTTTTAATAAAAAACAGTTTAAAACGTTTTATATTATTTTCCCATGTTTTAAAACGTCTTTTATTCGGCCTGGTTTTAAAACATTTTAAAACATTTTAAAACATGTTTTAAAACACGTTCAAAATGTTTTAAATTCGTTTCTATTTTTATTCAAATTTTTAAAACGGTGTTTTTTATTCAAATGTTTTAAAACGTTTTAAAACACCGTGTCTTAAACCAATTTGTTTTAAAACAATCATCCCTGCGATTAAGGAACCATTATGAATATGAGCAGCTCATATAATCTATGGTATGGTCCATACCATAGATTGTATAAAATGAGTCGTGCGCGACAAATTGCGGGCTCGGGCCTCTTAAAAATGCATTTTAAAACGTATTTTATTCACTTAATAAAATACGGTGTTTAAAACAGTGTTTTAAAACGTTAGTGTTTTAAAGCGGTGTTTTTTATTCAAATGTTTTAAAACGTTTTAAAACAATCATCCCTGGTCAAAATCAACATAAGCAGGTCCACATAATTTTTATGTTGTTTTTGTTTTATGCCTTATGGAAGAAACAACATAAAAAATTTATGTGGACCTCTTAGAACATATTTACATAATATTTTTTACTGTGTGGATTTTAAGAAACCAATTCCTCCAGTTCACCCTATCCTATAGCACCAACACCCCCGGTTTATCCTAGCAAATAATTTCTTAACTCTCGATTTCCCTTCGATGAAGCTCATAAAACTCAAATTCTAAATCCCCGCAACCTAACACCAAACAGTTAAATTTGAAATGGATCGTTTCACGGGTAGGGGTGGAGCTTTTTAAACGCCTATCAAAATTTTCACCGCCGTTATATTCATTTATAAGCTTACATCAGTTATTTCATTTTCCTTTCGAAAAGTTTTACAGCGCGCGGGGACACGCAAAAAGTCATTAAATTCCGCGCGCGGTAATCAATTCATTTATTATAAGGGCAGAAGAAATCCCTGAATCGGGATTAAAGTTTTTTATATTGGTACGGAGGGGAAAAAAAAAAAAAAGAAAAAAACTCCACCAGCACCAGGGATAATAAAATATCCGAATGCAATTTGAAACACTTTATTCAGAAGCAGTGGAATGAATTTAATTTCAAAATTATGTATCATGCGAGTTTACGATCAGAGTCAGTAAATGCATTTTTATTATCATTCTTTGTTATTTATGACTTCGGAGAAGAAAGGAAAAGGAGAAAAAAAAAAAGTCTTTCAAAAGCCCCTCTTGCGCTGTTAACTAATAATAATAGTTTTCGGGTGGTAAAACCGTATTAACATTGAAATAGAGCTGTCACTTAGAAAAATATACGATAAAAAAGAGTTTATTCTCATAAAAGGCAAGAATTGGAGTGTCTCCTTAAAATATCTCCCGAGTAAAAAAAAAAAAAAAAAAATTCAGGTATGACTTTGAGTTGAGAGAAAAATACCGACGACAACGACGAAATAAGAAACGATCCCCGATCACTAGAACAAGAGGAGTGAAAAAAAAAATGTTAAAAGGTAACGGCACATAAAGCACATAATCAATTCTTTTAGCTTTATTAATGTATTGCTTTTCCTTTTTTTCTTTTTTAAACATGTAATTCATTCTCCAGGTTTTTATTGCATTTAAAAAAAATTTTGAATGGAGATTTGTTTCAGGTGGAAACTTGTTTATTAGCTTTTCAAAAAGGCGAGACAAAAAAAAGAAAAAAAAAATAAGCTAGAGAAACATTAAGTTAAAATTATTTTTTTAATGGTCATTTTCAGTGCTGGCAAACCGAACTGGACCGAACCGAAAAAATCGGTTCGGCCAAATTGTCAAAACTTTGGTTTTGACAATTTTGAGCCGAACCGGAGCGAAGCGTAGAAACAAGCAAACCAAAAAGACGAAACTGAAAGACAAGTTAACGAAAAAACGAAGCGAGAACCCGAACAGGAACCGAATCCTGGAACTGTAGTGGAACCGAACCTTAAATGAGACCGGACCGGATTCTGAACCCGAACCGTTTTTCCAAGAAACCGAACCAAAAGGAACTCCCGTTTTTGTAAAAAAAAAACTAAAAAGACCGGGATTTTTGCAAAAAAAAACCTAACAGCCAGGGCTTTTGGGAAAAACAAAAAATAATAATAATTCTTTTCATCACAGCGGGAGGGAAATGAGTTTCCCTCCCGCTTCAACAAACGAAAAAATTCGTTTCCCGCCCTCGTAATGAAAAGTGGATTACATATCAGGCATGCAGGTGGCTTGCAGGCCTCGACTGGGTTACGGCCTGCAGTACGCCACCTGCACACTTGATATGTAATCTACTATTTTTGTTTTAATAATACAGCTAATTATTATTTTTTGTTTTTCCCAAAACCCTGGTTTTTTGGTTTTTTTGTAAAACACCAAAGAGACCGGGATTTTTGCAAAAAGACCAAACAACCGAGGGTTTTTGGGAAAAACAAAAAAACCGAGCAAAATCAAAGGTTTTTTTTTTTTTTCAAATAAAAAAATCCCGGTTTTATTTACGGAATATTTGGTTGAATATTCCGTACACAGTAAAAAATTTTATGTCAAAATCAACATAAATCAACATAAGCAGGTCCACATAATTTTTATGTTGTTTTTGTTTTATGTTTGCCTTATGGGAGAAACAACATAAAAAATTTATGTGGACCTCTTAGAACATATTTACATAATATTTTTTACTGTGTAAAAATAAAACCGGGATTTTTTTGTAAATAAAACCTAAACCGGTTTTCGTTGTAAATAAAACCAATTAACGAACCGAAATCGAATCCGGCCAACCAAAAAACTGAACCAAACCGAGAACCCGAATCGAACCCGATCCTCGAATTTGTAGTGGAACCGAACTTTAAATGAAACCGGAACAGATTCTGAACCCGAATGGGGTTTTTCCAAGAAACCGAATGAAAAGGAACCCTGGTTTTTGCAAAAAAAACAAAAAGACGGGAGTTTTTGCAAGTTGTCATACTTACAGGGGCTGCAGTCAGCCAGGGGGGGTTCAACTTTATTCCCACTTTGCATTCCTATATCAGAATGTGTCAACAATTTTCGGAAAGAAAAATACAAAAATTTTGTGGCTTTAGATCAGGGGTCGTGCATAAATTACGTAAGCATGAATTAGGCCCTTTTTGCACGGCCCATCCCATTTCGCCTATGCTTAGCTTATGAGTAAGATGTCAAATTTGGACCCCCTCCCCCCCTAAATGTGCTTACGTAATTTATGTACTTACGACCCCTTTCGCCAGAACCGGCTTTATATTATTAACTACGTTCAGCTCACTCACAAACGCTCCTTGACAAAGGCTTTAAATTGCTAACGCAGTAGCGTCAAAAAATAAATAAATTGACATTTGAGCTTTCAGACAAATTTCTTCACTGACAATAGTGTTCGTCCATAAATAAACAAGCAGATTCCATACCATTTTTCCTAATCCATTTTTCCTAAAAATTTTGGTTCCTAAAATTATGTTCTTAGCTATTTTTTTTTTCCTAAGTTTTAATTTTTCTAAAATGTTTTGATTCCTAAAATAAAAAAAATCCCTAAAATAAAATTTCCTAAAATCCCTTCAAGAATTTAAAAAATTAGGAGAAATATTCATTTTAGGAAATTTTATTTTAGGAATCAAAAAATTTTGGAAAAGTTGAAAATTGGGGAAAAAATTTTAGGAACCTAAAATTTTAAGGAAAAATGGATTAGAAAAAATGGTCGGGAACGGCTAAGCATAATTTTGATAGATTTTGACCCCTCCCCCGGGTAATAAACAAACATAAGCTGAGGAACTCAAACATGGAACAAACATGGACTGAGCTCTTAATACCAGTAAACCAGGTACCCGATTTTAGTTTTATGACATTAAGAGGAGCTGAATAAAAAAAAAAAAAAAAAAAAAAAAAAAAAAACCCAATCAATTTTGTTAAAAAGTTAAAAAACTCCCAAAACTTGTCGCGATTAAAAGAACATACACTTTGTGATACTTCCGATAAAATGGGACATACGTCGTCGTTTATTTGCGTTTTTTTTTTCAAATATTGTGACAGATTTATGTCCCCTTTACAAAAATATTTATCAAATCTCGATATTTTATCTAATTGGCTTGTTTCTCCGTCGAAAATCCAACTAAAATAATTTAGAATCAACCGTCGATTAAATTATTCCATTCATTTATATTTTTTTTTTTCACTTAATATCTCGTTTTTTTATTTTCAGGATTCTGGGTATGCCTAATGCTTTGCCACGGTCAAACGAGTTAAATCCTGTAAATTACCAAGAAAACTGCCACAAACTTCATTATCTCGTTTCGAGGCAAAGAGAGCTTTGCGGCTTGAGCGAAAATATTTTAACGGTACGGGGAAATAAGGATAAGTGAGATTTTTATTTCCTGAAATTGATTTTATTTTCATTTTGTTTTATTTTTTTTTTTTCTAGACCGTGTCAGCCGGAGCTCGAATGGGTATAGATGAATGTCAATATCAATTTAAAAACAGTAGATGGAACTGTTCGACGTTTAGTAACACAACTTCCGTTTTCGGGGGAGTCCTATCCGTCAGTAAGTATTCAAAGAAGGGAGGGGGGGCGGGGGGGAAGCATCAAGTAGGCATTTTTACATCATTTTTAATCATTTTGGTTACTTTAGGCGATTAAATTGGGCCAATTTCTAGCTTTTTTCTCCAACGGAAAAATATATTTCTGGACTATTTTTTTGCGTACTTTCGAAAGGCTACAAGGGGTCGTACATAAATTACGTAAGCACATTTAGGGGGGGGAGGGGGTCCAAATTTGACATCTTACTCATAAGCTAAGCATAGGCGAAATGGGATAAAGCGTGCAAAAAGGGCCTAACCCATGCTTACGTAATTTATGCACGACCCCCAACTGGTTACCATAAGGGTGGTGCTCCAAATTTAAATTTTTTTTGGACTTTCACCCATCGATAAGACCCTAGTGAGGGGTAAATTAGGTAAAATATTAGGGTCGAAATAAAAGCCGTTTCTGAGGCGGGGATGGTAGTATTAATTCAGTTTTTATTTTTTTGGCAATTGAAGAATCCAATTCTTCAATGGGTTGTCCGATTGAAGAATCCAGAAAACGAAAAAAAGCTCTTTTAAAGGGCTATCTTAGGGCATAATTTTTAATTTTTTAAAAAATGGCCAATCAAAGGAAAAAAAATTATTTTCTTCGTGTTAGCTTCGCCGGACCAGAATTTCGCTATGGCAGCCAAAAAGTACGCCAAAAATTGGCCTAAGTACATGCGCTTCTAAATGTTTATTTCAACAAGAAAGTGGCCAAAAAAATGGCCAAAAGTTAAAAAAATTTGTTTCGACACGAAGACCACGCTGGACCAAAATTTCGCGTTCACCATGTGAAAGTACGCAAAAAATTGGCCCGAAATCATGTATTTCGCCTTGGGACCCTAAGGGCGAAAGTGGCCAAATTTAAAGGCCAAAATCATAAAAATCGCAAAACAATTTTTTCACTAATAAGACCCGGCTGGACCGAAATTTCGCTATCACCACGTTAAAGTACACAAAAAAATAGCCTAGGAACATATTTTTCCGTTGCAGAAAAGAAGGTAGAAATCGGCCCAAACTAATGGCTTAAAATAACCAAATAGCATAAATTTGAGCCAATTTCAATCTCTTTTTTTCTCCAACGGAAAAATATGTTTCTAAGCTATTTTTTTTTGCGTACTTTCACGTGATGATAGCGAAATTTTGGTCCAGCCAGGTCTTATGAGTGAAAAAAGTTTTTGCGATTTTTATGATTTTGGCCATTTTCTTGGCCACTTTCTTGTTGAAAGAAAAATTTAGAAGCACATGTACTTAGGCCAATTTTTGACGTCCTTTTTGTATGTCATAGCGAAATTTTGGTCCGGCGATGCTAATATAAAGAAAATAATTTTTTTTCTCTTGAAATGGCCATTTTTATAAAAAATAACAATTATGCCCTTAGATAGACCTTTAAAAGAGTTTTTTTTCGTTTTTTGTATTCTTCAATCGGATGATCCATTCTCTGCCAAAAAAATAAAAACTGAATTAGCACTTTCAATCCCCGCCTGAGAAACGGCTTTCATTTCGACCCTAATATTTGGCCTAATTTACCGAACCCTCTCACTAGACCCTATCAATGGGTGAAAGTTCAAAAAAAATTTAATTTTGGGGCACAAACCTTATGGTCACGCGGTGACAGCCTTTTTTTAGTTTGCTCTTTTATGCCAAAAAAAATTTTTATTTTTGGCCGTTATATCGGCTTTTTGAAAATTTTTGGGCCCCTGGGGCAACCTTTAAATGTGACCGATCTACCTAAAATTTTTTTAGGGTAATCTTGCAGGCATTGGAACAAAATCAAGGGGGCTCTGGGTCACCAAAATTCAAAAAAAGATTTTTTCCCCTCTGCCAAAAAACTACCCTAATGTTCAGCAACATGTTTTAGCTTGAAATTTTGGCCCAACGTAATACAGTGAAACCTCTCTATAACGACCCCCCAAGGGACCAGAAAAAAAAGTCGTTATATCGGAAAATCGCTATATCCGATAAATTATGGCCTTATTTTCGGTCAAGGGACCAAAAAAAGAATCGTATTACCGAGAAAATCGTAATATCCGGGGTCGTTATAAAGAGGTTTCACTGTACTTAAATATTCCCTAATAAAGGGGGAGAGATGGTGATAGCTTTAAAAGCATTATTTTTAAAAAAAATTAGAGGAGATCATTTAAATTCATTTTTTTTTTTCATTTTTAGAAAGCAGAGAAACTGCATACGTATACGCGATATCTTCTGCTGGCGTAGCTTATGCAATTACCCGATCCTGCTCCAGAGGAGAACTAAACGAATGCAGTTGCGATAATCGAGTTCGGCTGAGGAAACCCAGAAAAAATTGGCAATGGGGAGGTTGCTCAGAAGTAAGTAAAAAAAAAATGGTGTAAAACTAAATTTTTTTAATTAACCCTTTAACGGCCAAATTATGGAAAATATCTCCGAAAAATCGAAGAAAATTTCCCAGTTTATTTATTCATTTATTTTTCATGATTTCACACTTAAAGTTAACCTACAACACATAAGGGACCCGCACTGTGCATTAAAACCCTTATTTGACGCCTACCAATTTTGAGTATATGCAACCCGCAACACATACATGCAATACAAAATTTCGCACAAAATTCGTTTCCTTCCGTAGAATGATCGGGAAAACGACTTTCTATACGTTTTCGACGGCGCTGATTTCAAATCTGACGTCAGAATGATCTAATTCCACTCAGAAAATCCAATATGGCAAAAAAAAAAAAAAAATTATTATTGTTAAAATAAAACAGTTCCACCACATAGGATTTTAGTTTTTCAGAATTTTGACTTAAGAATCGGAATCAGTGCTTCAGATTACCCATAAAAACATGTCTTTCATCATTTTTTACTGAAAAGGAAGTTTATCCGTCGGGAAAGATGAATGAACATTTTCAAAAAAATCATGTTATTTTCCAGGACATTCACTTCGGTGAAAATTTCAGCAAAGATTTTGTTGATGCCAAAGAAAATGAAGATACCGATGAGGGCTTGATGAATCTTCATAATAATGAAGCCGGTAGAAGGGTAAGTAAAAAACCAATTTTTTTTTATCTTTGATAACATTGGTGATTAATATTTTTTTTCTCTTATTTTTTCAGTCCATTCGCTCCAGAATGCAAAGGGTCTGCAAATGTCACGGCATGTCAGGCTCTTGCAGCGTCCGGGTGTGCTGGAGAAAACTTCCGACCTTCAGAGTTATCGGGGATGCCCTTCTAGCACGATTCGAAGGTGCTTCCCACGTTAAACTCGTCGAGAAGAAAAGGAAAAAAATTAAAAAATTAAGGGCCGTCAGTAAAGATTTAAAACCTCCCAATAAAACTGATTTGGTGTATTTACATGAGTCACCTGATTACTGCGAACGTAACGAAACGTAAGAAAAAAAATATATTTTGCACAAATTCGGGATTTTCGGTAAAACATACTAAAGTCTCTTTACCTCTTTTTTTTTCAGACTTGGAGTGTTAGGAACAAGAGGTCGAATTTGCAATAGGACAAGTTTAGGATTAGATGGTTGTCGTCTTCTTTGTTGTGGTAGAGGATATCAAACTCGTATGAGGGATGTCGAAGAAAAATGTCAATGCCGATTTATATGGTGTTGCAATGTTGTGTGTCAAATGTGTCAATATAAAAAAGAAGAACATATTTGCAATTAATAAAAAAAAATTTAAAAAAATGTTTGAACGTTAAATGTTTTTTATGTGTAGTGTCTTGTCATAGTGTATAGATATCAACTAGATTTCTTCGATTATTAATAGAAAAAAAAATTTTTTTTCTGTCCTTTGATGTGAAAATCTCATTGACATTTTTAAAGAGCAATCAGTATTTATTAAATTGTATTTAATTTACGTGTATCATTAAAAAATTTTTCTAAAGCATATGCATTTTGATTCTCTTTGTTTCAATCTCTATTTCACTATTCCAATGATATCTCCCATAACTTAACCTGTTTTTAATTGGGAAATATTCATGCTGGTTAAATGAAGAATTTGAAGAGATATTCAGTTTTATTGTTTTTAAAAATTTTTCAACTAAAAAAAAATTTTGTGAAGTCATCAATTTTCTCACTTTATCCTAGAGACTTACGAGTAAGCTCTTTCAAGTCTTCTCCTCGAGACGAACTACTTTCCTAATGGTCAAAACCTTGAGGAACCAACAACCCTTTAACAGATATTAAGCTTTAAATGTTTAAAAAATTTTTTAACAGAAAAAGTTTTGTGACGTCATCAATTTTCTCACATCATCGTGGAGACAGTAGGTTCTTTCTGTTACGGAAGTCTTGTGGCTTCAAATACTCCAAAATACGATAATTCAACTCAATAACATTTTCAAAACAAATATTTCAAAACTTTTGTTATGTTGTAAGTGCAACACGCACTGCCATCTGTTAAACGTTATTGTAACTAAAAAAAAAGGTTGCGACATGTCGCCATTTTAAATCCATTTAAATTTTAAAATCCAATATGGCGTTGGTCAGATTCACGTCGATTTACAGCTCAGGCATCATTAAGTGCTTTTAATCGGTTGTTCATTTTTATAAGCTAATTATTACTTCTAGTAGCATTTGTGCAATTATGTGAAAATTAAATTTTCTTCATGCAGCCGACTGAACGATCAAAGCTGTGGTAGTTTTATAATGTTTTGTTTAAACTTGAATGTGTTGGTGATTAAGATTGGGTTAATTGGAAACCTAAAATCAATTTCTTGCAAATTGAAATAAATAAATAAATCACGTAATATTATTAATTATTAATAGAGGATCGCGTCAATTGAATATATGATTGTGTTGTTCATCATAAAACGATCGGTTATGATTCATATTGGAGCCTGGCTTGTAGCAATTCAAAATGAAACTGCTGATTGATTGTTGTGCTCACTGTAATTCTTTTCACAGCAGCAAGAATGAGACAGGTATTGTAATTTTCATTACTTCTTACTTATGAGGATAGCAATAGAAATATAGGATGGAACGCAATGAAATATTTTTGTCTCATCTTTAGCTTTGTACTTGAAAGTGTTTTAAAAAAGAGCCGAGATTCCTAAAATTACAAATTCATGTTGAATTTACATGTAGTTTACTTACTTTACTGTGCTAATAATCTGATATTTTTAAATTATATCATTTTACTTGGCCTATTTGATGGATGTGATCATCTTTCCGTCAATTCATGTTTATATGAAATGTGTTTGTTATTTTTGCAGGTTTGTTGATTAGTTGAAGACCTGTTATATATGCATGGATAATGAGGTCAAGAAAATTAGATTTAGCAATAAGGAAGTTAAAAGCAAGCTACTGATGGAGAGAAAAGAAGAGTCAAACCTGAGGCCTACCTGGCTTGATGAAAGTTGTTCGACTTTGAAGAAAAATGATGAAATTCTCATTCATAAGGTAAATTTCTTTAACCTTTGAAATGTAAGAATCAATTTTTTTTTTTTTTTTTTTTCATTAAAAGACAAATTCTGTGGCGTTTATCAGTAATCCATATACAAAAAACTGTGATGCTTGATTGACAAGCTTTAAAAATAAGATACTGAAAAATTTTTATTAAATGCAGAAAGGAATGTTGCACTTTAATGAACAGTCCGATTCCAGTTCATTTAACAGTCAGGAGCTTTTAAATTGGATTCACAAACCTTTTTTTACTTTTTAGGTGCATTTTGCTTTCACTTCATTCAGCTTTTTTTAAAGTTTTAATAGAAATTTTAATTTTTTTTCTTTTTATTTGTTCCAGTACGTTAACATATGTAAACCTTTTACATATGATGGAAACTTCAAAGCCTACATCCTTTTCAATTGTTTTTGGGGTTCCTTGCAGTCATCATAATGGATCTTGGCCTTGCATTGTTGAATGATGAGCAAAGGAACTTGATGATGCATTATGAGTGGACAAACACTGGGTGTCTTAAGAGTTTTTTGTCCCTCTGTTTTATGGTAAGTAAAAATTTACAAGTTTTTCAGCATTTGCTTTGCTTTTGTTCATCGTTTAATAAATGCAAAACTCATTTGGGGATGGGCATTTTTTCAACTCAAATGCAAAACAAGAATTTGGGGATTCCGACCTTAAAGATTCTGAGATTTTTGAAATAGCTCCAAAATATTTTTCTAGAGACAATGTATTGTTGCGTTTGTGAGTGAAATTTAAATGAACTTGTTGAGCTTTTAAGCGGTTCTATAATGGAGTGACTTTAACTTGCATTATTGAATAACTGCTTACACTTGGTGAAGTGTCCTTTAGTAGTTGAAAATAAATCAGGCTTTTTGATTCACCCACAAATGAGTTTTTTTTTTAGAAGGGTCCATAACCCCTAGAAACACCAAGAAACCCTGGAAAAGTCCAAATTTTTTTTTCGGTCGAAAAAAAAGCAAGGACTATAGTCTTTGAATTTTTATCGATTTTGGCGAAAATTTTAGGTGTCGATTTTCTGGACTCCTGAGGGGTTTTGGAGGTCGCTGAATTCGACTATGAAGTCAATTTTTCGATCCGAGCAGTTTCCGAGCCGTGAGAGCCATTTTCTTTATCGATTTTGGCGAAAATTTTAGGTGTCGATTTTATTGGCTCTTAAGGGGTTTTGGAGGTCGCTGAATTCGAATATGAAGTCCGTTTTACGATCCGAGAATTTTCCGAGCCAGGGGAGCCCTTTTTGATTTTCTTAAAAATCGATTTTTTTCGAATTGCCGCTCGGGAACTCGACGGATCAAAAAACGGACTTCACCATTCGATTCAGAAGGGTCGATAACCCCCAGAAACCCCAAGAAACCCTTGAAAAGTCCAAATTTTTTTTTCGGTCGAAAAAAAGCAAGGACTATAGTCATTGAATTTTTGTCGATTTTGGCGAAAATTTTAGGTGTCGATTTTCTTAACTCATAAGGGGTTTTCGAGGTCGCTGAATCCGAATATGAGGTCAGTTTTACGATCCGAGCATTTTCCGAGCCAGGGGAGCCATTTTTCAATTCCCTCAAAATTGATTTTTTTTTTTTTTTTTTTTTTTTTTTCCCCTCTCCTTTGTCTCGTAATCGATAGTTGATCATAGTCGATCCTCGTCGATATTATGATACTAATTTTTTTTTTTAATTTTTTTAGGAGCCAAAGCGAAAGCATTCTTCGATGAACATGAACGGCTTGCAGCAACGCTTCAACTACTTGGAACAGCTGACTAAGAAAAGGATCCTGGACAGGAACAACATTACGATACTGGACATGAAGAACGTCGTTTACATTTTTACCATCCCATCTTGACTTAAAAACTACCGGGCCATCAAACTTTGATAAAAGAATTTATAATTTTTTTTTTTTTTTTTTTTTTGAAATTTTTTCCGTTAAAATTTTTCGGACTTTATAGTTTTTTTTGTTTTCCTATTGTGTAAGAAAATTTTTTAATATTAGCATTTAGTTAGGATACTTCATTTCATAAGAGGACAGGATCTATAAAGTTTATACTTAGCTCGAGCAGGAAAAAAAAAACAAATAAAAATATAATTTATTGTAATTAATGTCTAGCCCCCATATTTTTAAGAGCAAACTTTCCGAGGAGTTTCTGTCCGGTTCGAATTATTCTAGTTCTGCGCATCGTAGACTTTGAATAACACGAAGAAGCGAGTAACATCATGTTAGAAATGACACGGAAAGTTTCGTGTTAAAAATAAGACTTTTTCAAACAAAAGATTTGTAAGACACAATACGCATCGAATTAACAGCATTTTTGAATTCCCATTTAAAACCATTAAGAAGTCGAAAATAATCCGAAGTCGTTCGACTTTCACAAGCAAAAAATACTATTGTAATTGTAATTGTAATGGTAATTGTAATTGTAATTGTAATTGTAATTGTAATTGTAATTGTAATTGTAATTGTAATTGTAATTGTAATTGTAATTGTAATTGTTAGTGTAATTGTTATTGTAATTGTAATTGTAATTGTAATAATAAAATATATATTTCAAGTAAAATACTTCAAACTATATGCAGTCTATTTATTTTAACCTTTACGTCACATGTCACACGTCACGTGACCAAAATGATTAAAAGATGTTGGGCTCGCGACGTCGAGCACCAACCGATAAAAGAAAAAAAAATGCGGTGACGTCATCACTTTTTTTACTTCATCGTAGAGAGTTGCGGTTAGGCTCATTCGATTCGTCTCGTCAAGGCGAAAAATTTTTCCAATGGGAACAACAGTTCGACGCGCCTAGTCGAGAGGGTCAAAATTCCGTTTCGCTCGGCCCCTTAGCCCCAACCGTTCCGGAGATATTCACGTTTAAAGTTTTTTTTTTGACAAAATCTATGGAGACACTGTCTCCACATTTTCATATGCTCCGATCGCGACGCCCATAGCGCCGTTCGACGCGCCTAGTCGAGGGGGTCAAAGTTCCGTTTCGCGCGGCCCCCTACCCCCCACCGTTACGGAGATATTCACGGTTAAAGTTTTAAAAAAAATCGATTTTGCAAAACTTTAGCCGTGAATATCTCCGGAGCGGTTGGGGCTACGGGGTCGCGCGAAACGGAATTTTGACCTACTCGACGAGACGCGTCGACCGCCAAAAGGGCGACCGAATTTGAAGACATGAAAAAACGTGACATGTCAAAAAAAAAAAATTTCATGTCACGTTTTTTCATGTCTTCAAATTCGGTCGCCCTTTTGGCGGTCGACGCGTCTCGTTGAGTAGGTCAAAATTCCGTTTCGCGCGACCCCCTAGCCCAAACCGTTTCCGAGATATTCACGGTTAAAGTTTAAAAAAAAATCAATTTTGGAAAACTTAACCGTAAATATCTCCGGAACGGTTGGGGCTAGGGGGTCGCGCGAAACGGATTATGACCTACTCGACGAGACGCGTCGACTGCCAAAAGGGCGACCGAATTTGCAGACATGAAAAAACGTGACATGAATTTTTTTTTTTGACATGTCACGTTTTTTATGTCTTCAAATTCGGTCGCCCTTTTGGCGGTCGACGCGTCTCGTCGAGTAGGTCAAAATTCCGTTTCGCGCGACCCCGTAGCCCCAACCGTTCCGGAGATATTCACGGCTAAAGTTTTGCAAAATCGATTTTTTTAAAACTTTAACCGTGAATATCTCCGTAACGGTGGGGGGTAGGGCCGCGCGAAACGGAACTTTGACCCCCTCGACTAGGCGCGTCGAACGGCGCTATGGGCGTCGCGATCGGAGCATATGAAAATGTGGAGACAGTGTCTCCATAGATTTTGTCAAAAAAAAAAACTTTAAACGTGAATATCTCCGGAACGGTTGGGCTAAGGGGCCGAGCGAAACGGAATTTTGACCCTCTCGACTAGGCGCGTCGAACTGTTGTTCCCATTGGAAAAATTTTTTCGCCTTGACGAGACGAATCGAATGAGCCTAACCGCAACTCTCTACGATGAAGTAAAAAAAGTGATGACGTCACCGCATTTTTTTTTCTTTATCGGTTGGTGCTCGACGTCGCGAGCCCAACATCTTTTAATCATTTTGGTCACGTGACGTGTGACATGTGACGTAAAGGTTAAATAAATAGACTGCATATAGTTTGAAGTATTTTACTTGAATATATTTTTATTATTACAATTACAATTACAATTACAATAACAATTACACTAACAATTACAATTACAATTACAATTACAATTACAATTACAATTACAATTACAATTACAATTACTACATAACAATACAAATTACAATTACAATACATTACAATTACCATTACAATAGTATTTTTGCTTGTGAAAGTCGAACGACTTCGGATTATTTTCGACTTCTTAATGGTTTTAAAGGGAATTCAAAATGCTGTTAATTCGATGCGTATGTGTCTTACAAATCTTTTGTTTGAAAAAGTCTTATTTTTAACACGAAACTTTCCGTGTCATTTCTAACATGATGTTACTCGCTTCTTCGTGTTATTCAAAGTCTACGATACGCAGAACTAGAATAATTCGAACCGGACAGAAACTCCTCGGAAAGTTTGCTCTTAAAAATATGATTTCAGCATTAAATTTTTGGAAACTTAATACGAATTGAATTATATTTGTGTTGAATAGACTTTTAAAGCCATCAAAAAATCGTAAAAAATCCGTATCACTCGATTTTTACCAGTGATACACATTTACATTACATTACAACTACATATATTGTAACATTGAACTCAACATGAACTGTCGAAATACCAGTAAACGAATCTTGCAATAAAAATTAATCAGTAATAAATATTTTATATCAGCACAATTGTAATTTTAAAATTCTTTTAGAGAATCCCAATAAAGAACATATAGAAAGGCTCATCAAAGTAAAAACGGTGAAAAAAATAACAATTTCCAAACATAGCCTGAAATATTTGCGCATGTCCTTCCTTAAAAATTACACTATTAATCGAAGTAGATGGAATGTAAACATAAGAATATTTGACTCCGACCGGAATATCTGGACTAATTTTAAATTCTAAATTTTTTTTAATTAAAAATTGCTGGTCGGAAGTACTTGAGAAGGAAAATTTTTAAAAAAGCTTACAAAATTTTACTAGAGCTTAGAAAGCTTATCAACACCTCTCGAAAAAGCTAAGAAATTTAAAAATTTTTTTTTTTTTTTTTTTTTTTTTTTAATTTCCGCATAAAGATTGTTTCCACAAAAGAAAAAAAAAAGAGAAGAAAAAAATAAAATAAAAACTTTATCTTAGTATTATTATTTAAAGCTGAGTTTAAGGCAGAAACATCTTAGTATTATTATTTAAAGCTGAGTTTAAGGCAGAAACATTCCGACTCACGGCAAAAAATCTCCTAATCACGAGATCAAAAATTATAAGTTCAGTGTCAAGTTCATCAAAGGGAGGAGAAGTTTACCTGCTTATCGGAGAGCCAGGGAACTGATTTTGTTTTTAATTAGTGAATCGATTACATAATTAAATATTGTACAAAGGATATTAGTTTTTTTTTGGAACATAGCTCGTTATCAATGAAAATCGTTAGTTAACGAATAAAATAAACTTTTTTTAAAAGTTCATAAATTACAATGCCACGCTGGCAGATGAAAGGCAAAAATAATTTTTTTCCTCTCAACAAAATCAGACTTTAGTTAACCTCGCACAAGTAATTAAAAAACGAATAAACTTTTGTTCCCCAAAGCGATTCTTTAAAACAGGGAAATGAAAGCTCTCTGGCTCGTCCGATATAATAGGTGCCCCTACCCTATTTACATATTACAATAATCTTTTAGAGAAAAAAAAAATTGTCGTGAACGTCGTTGATAGGTGAACTATCCTTGTGTTGGAATTTGGAATGTCTTCGGTGTCATGGCAGCAGAAGCGTTGAAATGAAACCGCCGCGGAACGCCTGGTATTGTATGTAACTATTCCCTAAAAAATCTAGATCTCTTGAAGCGCAGAATCTCGAACTCTTGAAGCTCTGAAAAAAGAAAAAAAGAAAGAAATTAACAATAGTTTTTAAATTAAAAGCAAATAAAGAATTAATTAATTTTTAAGTAATTTTTAAAATTAATAAAGAATGATAACTTGCGCCTATTTTAAGCATAGTTATTCACCTGAACGATTTTAACAACTTAGTGTAAGTTCAAATAAAACCCTTGAACTAACAGAAGTCTAAGGCAAATCAGGTTTTTTTTACCATCAAATTTTACCCGTTCAAAAATTATTATTTGCAATAATCCAGTATTTTACAAACACAGTAAGCAACAGCAAAGAGGGTAAATAAATCTGGTGATAATGAAATACTGTTTTTTGCAAAACTATTTATGAAGAAAACATGTCCAGTTCATTTTTTAATTAGTTTTTACCATTACAGCAAAAATTAGAATTCGATCTATAAGCATTTATCGCTTTACAGCCGAAAACAATTTGCATTCATCGGAATACGCCGCAATAGAGGTAGAAATCCATTTCCTACTTACATTGAAACAGAAAGAATCCACTTTAGCTACGAATTTCAATCTTCGCGGTAGACATCTGAAGTTAAAGAATTGGAAATACAAAATTTGGTCAATCTAAACCCTAGGAGATGTGCAGGATTAAGAAAGCTTTTGTTTTTCATCCAACAGTCGCATGAATCGACGTTCTGGATCATGAGTCTGTAAAATAAAAAATAAAAATTACGAATTAGGTTTATGATTATTAATTTTTATTAAAGATTTTTTTTTTTAAAGGAACTTAATAAAATAAATGATATATTCTCATTGATCCATTATTTTACAGTACAGCAAACTAATGTGGGTCATTTAGGGGCTTTGCTTCTAACTTTCCACCAGGGGCTTCGCCCATGGGCCCCTGCTTTGAATGTTTGAAGACCTTTCATATTTGAAATAAATACCAAATAATACCGAACAACATGAAGGGGTCGAGGAGCCAAAGTCCTTAAATGACCCACAGATGTCTAATAACATAATCCTTCCTTGCAATTCATAAATTCACTTTTCTCTAGTTAAATTTTTAGTGGGGGTTAAACTACAATTTTACCAAATTTTTCTGTTATCACGAAATAAATTGAAAAAAGATGCATGAAATACTTTTTAGCGTAAAAATTAATTAAAATCTGGTGGTCATTAATTTTGTTTATTTTTCCCTAAAACAAAAACAAGATCTTTAAATAACGTTTCAAAAAATAATTCAGCTCCACACCAGTGCTAGTTGTTAACTGATGGCACCATTAATCTCCTCATCAGCATTTCGGCAAAAAAATGTCTGGCGATAAAATTTAAGGGCTACTTTCATTTTGAGAATATTTAATAAATTACTTAAGACATTTTCGGAATTTCTTGACCTTCCCTCCCCACCTCTCCGAGCTAAGCGCAACATATAAAATGAAATAGAATATCAGAAGTCTCTTATAATTGGTAACCCCATATTTTAAATTTGGATTTTTCATCCTCAGCAAATACACCAGTTTTATCATAATTTACATCCAATGTTAATCTTTCGACATTATTTGGCAAATTAAAATTTATCAGAATTCTTCACAACTGAGTAAGCTTCATCATCAGTTTTTCTTTAAAAAGAATGGATTTCAGGTTTTTTTAACATCTGTTTTCATAATTAATGAAATACAAAGTACTCGGTCCCTATGAAGTTTCCCACTCGAAACTGATTATTAACTACTAAGGTAACAGTGAAATCCAGTCAGGTGTCAACCGATTTGCTAAATATTCCATGTCATATACAAATGTCTTCCGATATTGCTGAACAAAACTGATTGCTAAATTATCTGAAACTTTACAGCGACTATTTCAGCTTTCAAATTGAATGACCTCTGTTCTTACCCTTCACAACTGACCATATGTTTTCTTCAAATAATTAATCCGAATTAATAGGAACAAAAACCTTAATTTTAGTTAATTAACTAAAAATGATCTTGACTAAATCCATACCTGATGGTTTGGCTGTGGACGACAGTCTGTTCATACCATTACATCTAACTCCAACATGCAAATGAAACCATTACTTGATCGGTGGCAACTCAAGCTTATCTTTACTAAACCTAAAAAAAGAAAAAAAAATTAAACAAAATTTAAAATTTGCATTAAAATTAATTCTAGGAAAAAAAAAACAAAATAGTTTTCTGTTTCATTTTTTTATTCAAAGACAAACATGTTTCGATTAATCAAAAATTTTAAATTATATGTTGAAAAGCAGTTTTACTACATGCTCGCTCAGAGAATCTACTGTAAAACATATTATCCTTTTATCTAACAAGAAATACACAGATCAAAATCTTCTCCAAAGTGCTGCATAATGAGGATGTAGCATAAACAAAATAAATTATACAAATTAACAATCAAAGCTAAAGTTTGCCTTTTAAAATACAAGTAGATTAATTGTCATTTCTAAAATTTAACTCATAGCAATTGCTTTTTTGGATCATGTTTTTATCTTTTACTTGGAACACTAGATATTCATTTTGAAACAACTTTAAGATTTAATTAAAACAGGTTATTTATTTAAAAAAAGCAATAACTTACCACACAATCATTCTGATGATCTTGGCTGATCTAGTATTTCATCGATAATTCAACTGTGTGCTTAGTTGCTATGATTCATTAAATAAGTTCCCAGCTTGTATCCATTCATGTAAACTGCATGCTCTTTATCAATTGTTTCTTCGAAAACTCCATCTTTATGAAGATCCTTAAAGAAAGAACAAAAAAACATCTGCTTAGCATTGTAGAGATAAAAATTATTTCCCAAACGAATAATAACATTTGGGCAAAAAATTATACATGTTGAATTTGCCATTTGAGTATAATTAAATATTCAACGTGAAAGCCATAATCAATCATTCTGACAATTACTAATTATGTTTCAATTGATTTCATATGATCCAATGAAAAACATTCTCGTCATTTGAAAGCATAGTGACTTTAGCATATAACACCAACAGCAGCAGCCTAAATACCAGTGTCACATTAAATTATGCATGACAATCATAAAATAAATATTAATAAAAAAAGTCTTTTGAGCTGATAATTAATGCAAAATATTACTCAAATGCTAAACGATATTTGCTTTTCAAAAAGAATTAAACAACAAATAATAAAACTTGTAAGACCTAGGCTTTTGGTATACCTTGTTAAGACTTTCTTAAACAATAGTTCAGCCAACAAAGCTAATTAAACAATAGTTCAGCCAACAAATCTAATTTCACCTTTAAATTTTCAACGAAAATAATCTTTTGATTTTTCTGAAATATTCAAACATAGCTATAACCTAATTCCGGCAAGTGGTATGGTATATTCATTATGCACAACTACAAAATTACATAGTTCACTTTTTCAAAAAAAAACTTGCAAATGATGAAAAAAATTCACACATCTGACGTACTTACCTCTTTAAAATTACTCTAAATAAAATCCTGAAGCCTCCTGAATTGACGGTTGGTGTTTTCGATTATTTCTAATGAGCGAATAACACGAATGTTCCTTGATACAACACGAATTCCACCGATTCCATTCATCTTTACCGACGCCATGTTGAGAAATGGCACCGCCACCGCCGACGATAATAAATTTCATTCCCATCGCCATTTTGATTCCGCTGTCTGCTGCTAGTTGATTCGCTTATTTAAAATTGGCGCCGTCTTGAGTCTTTTGAAATAAGAACCTGCAGGAAAAAAAAGTATATACAGTATATTATACATATTACTTTGTCGGTATTTAGCTTTTAGGTTTTCAAATATTTTTCAACGAAAAACAACATAGGATGTGACACCAAGAGGTTATGGAGTTGTATTATAAACCTATTAAACAATATTTACAATATATTAAATACAATTTCATTATAATTATTTTTACAAATTTTGAAGAACAGAATTGATATCAGACTATGATGAAAAAATGCCACCCTTAGCAATTTAAATGGCTTAGCAATTTACTTCGGATAATTCCTTTTAGTATAAATGCGAAATTTTTGTCAACTGTCACTTGGGGGCTATGCCAGAATTTCTAAAATGTCATCGTATCGTATGTTCTACAACCAAATTCATAAAGTTTGAGCGGATAGTGGGGAAAAACCATACGCGGTGTGGTGATCAAGAACATTCAACTGGAGAAAAACCAGACCTTAATTCTCGCCGGAATCACCGAAAAGCTAACAGGAATATAATGTTAAGAGATGTCATTTACAAGTCCATTTAGTTAAAAAAAAAATAATTTCTTAGAAGCGTTCTAAAGACGCTTGTGCAACACTTCTCAAAGACGTCTAAGAGTATTTCAGTATTCGAAGACGTCATTTTCTAACGTCCCAAAGTCATTAAGACGCCATTATTACTTAAGGGACATTAAATGACATCTTAAAATTGAAGGTCTAATAGACGCAATGTCCAGTACGATTTTAGGACATGTTTAAAAGAGGTCACCCTGTTTACTGGGTAGCTTTACCTTCAGTAAGTGCATCCTATAATTTTGTCTAATTTTAATTATTCGCCCTTAAACGATTTCTTCCTTCGAACTTCCTTTTTTATTGATTCCATGAAAAACGTTGATGATGACAAATATTAAGAACAACTCCAGTGCTGAAAGTACATAATTAATATTTAACGGACTTTAATAATTCATAAGTTTCATTGAAATACTAACCAAACCAAACCGATGCTACTAAAATATGGCCTACAGGCGGTGCAGTTAATAAATAACAGGTGAAGAATAGAATAGGGCCTAATGAAAACTGAATCACCCACGACAAAATTAAAAATCTGCGTTCCTGAAAAAAAAAAAAAAAAAAAAAAAAAAATTAATTAATTCTGCTTTTAGATTTATGGTGAAATATGTTTACAAAATATTTATAAAATAAAATTTTAAATTATTTTTTGTGGGAAAAAACCGAACATTTTACCACATTTACTGTGCGAAGTTATTTCGCCAGGAGCGCTGCATGTCTATAACGGTTTTTCAATTGATTGGAAGGCTTTATTTTGTTTTTATTGCCAAATTAAAACCGTTAAGGACATGCAGTGCCAATTTAAAGTAAAAAAAAATTACCTTAGTTGTACCGAGAAGGGGAAATATGGACGAGAGAAGGAATATCACGCTCCAAATAAAATAGAAGAATAATTCTGCAAATAAAAATTAATTCATTAGATTCACAAAAATTACAACTTTTTTTAAGTACTCCAACAAAAATTTTTCTTACCTTTCCTGAAAACGTTTTCCTCGGATGGAGTAAACGAACGGTCGTGGAAGTTTTCCAAATAATTTTTATATATTTCGGGCGAGGACAATATCACGCTAAATACCAATAGCCCAATTATGCCAATTATGAAAGTCAACCATCCGATAATTATTGTTCCTTTCCTTAAGCTGCAAATTTTTGAACATTTCATTCTTGCCTAAAAATAATTTAAATTAAAAAAAAAAAAAATGCACATTAAGAGTTTGATTGAGCTTTTAAAAAAAAAATGAAGGTTGGAAAAAAAAATTACCGATCTCCTGATAAAGTTTTGCAAATTGAAGAGCTGTCAACATGAATCGACCGTCAAGGCGAAAAAAACAGCGCAGAATGTGTTTCCCTGATGGACTGGGAGAAAAGTTTTAATATAAAGTCACATGGCTTTTGCCCTTGGAGCGATTTTTTCCTTATTATAAGGTGATTGTAATTAACTTAATGGTCCATCAGAGGTATATTCCACAGCAAACAAGACCACCTTTTCTTTTCGGGCAAAATCAGAAAATGACCCTTCGAATGACATCCTGTTTAGCAACTTTTCTTTCAGATTTGTTATTAATTTTTTAACTTGGTATATCTAAAAAAAAAAAAAAAAAAAAAAAAAAGGAAAGAAAGACAATTACATAACATTTAAATTAGTTTATTTTTATGAAAGGACAAATGATTTTTCATTATCATGACCTTTTGCCCCTAAATGATAGAAAAACCACTATTTAATCGAGGGCCGAAAAACAAGGATTTTAAATTTAATTTTTAAATAAATAATATTTCGTAATGAGAAGGACGTAATAAGATATCATGACGTCCCTGCGAAGAATGTGACATTCTTTATACATTCAAAAAGACGTCCCGAAACTTTTAAGGAAGAATTTTTAATTTTACAAGACCGGAAAGATCATACTTTAGAGTTTCTACTTTAATACCAATGCTCCGCAGATGGTTCTCGATAAAAAATAAATATGTATGAAATTAGAGGTTCTGTAATTCTGAGAAGTAAACCACACAAAATATTGTAACCATTAATAACTGAGTAAAAGACTCAAAATAGACTTATAAATCATGTACTGTGTATTTTCTCAAAAATTTCAGCACAAAACATTTAGTAGATACTTTAGGGCCCCCAAGGAAAAAATTTATTTTCTATTTCAAAGAAAGTGACAATAAAAGTTTCGAAAATAAGTCGCATTTACCGTAAAGTTTGCATAATTAAGCAGCGAAGAATTTTGTGGAGTAATTTGGGGACTAACCATGTAAAAAATGATTTCGATTTCGTAATCAGCGACCTTAAAAACTCCGACGATGAGTCGTATGTCATGACTTTTGAATAATTTATGCTCAAAGTATTCTGCGGGGAGACAGGGGGCCCCTCACGTTAAAAATCATGTACATTCCCAAGTCCTTGGACCTGGTCTAAAAGGAAGCTCTAACTGTCAATACTGTAAGAAAAATAAAATCTAAACCGTATCCCCCAGGAACTCAAGCAGGAAGGACTTGGTCTCAAAAGTAAGCACTATTAGTTACTAGTACAGGCGAAGTATACAAAGCGAAATTCTACCAAACGAAAATCGTTCCTACTAGAACTTTGAACTGGTATGACTAAATGTACAACATTTTTTTTTTGTAAATAATACGCCACAGATTATCCCTCTGACTATGATTGACCATGATGGTAACCGCTCCAATATTTCGTCAGAAAAATGAATGCCGAAGAAGTTCCCAGGGTCCGAAGCCTTATTTTTGAAAATAGGGGGCATGCACTCCCCCCTCGGAATTTCCGAGGTCCAATGCAACAAAAAAAAAAAAAAAAATTAATAGAGAAGTCTTAAATGTTTCAATCTACTACACTAAGTAAATATTTACACTATTTTTTACTGTGGAATGAAAAAGAAGGAAAACCATAATCCCCGGCAACTCAATCCAAATGGACATAGCCTAAAAGGAAGACCTAACTGACACAACTGTAAGAAAAATAAAACCTAAACCGCATCCCCCGGCAGCTCCAGCCGGAAGGACTTGGCCTAAATGGAAGACCTAACTGACACTACTGTAAGAAAAATAAAACCTAAACCGCATCCCCCGGCAGCTCAAGCCGGAAGGACTTGGCCTAAAAGGAAGACCTAACTGACACTACTGTAAGAGAAATAAAACCTAACCGCATCCCCCGGCAGCTCAAGCCGGAAGGACTTGGCAAAAAGGGGACCCTAACAGAAACTACTGTAAGAAAAAAAAAACCTAAACCGCATCCCCCGGCAGCTCAAGCCGGATGGACTTGGCAAAAAGGGGACCCTAACAGAAACTACTGTAAGAAAAAAAAAACCTAAACCGCATCCCCCGGCAGCTCAAGCCGGATGGACTTGGCAAAAAGGGGACCCTAACAGAAACTACTGTAAGAAAAATAAAACATAAACCGCATCCCCCGGCAGCTCAAGCCGGAAGGACTTGGCCTAAAAGGAAGACCTAACTGACACTACTGTAAGAAAAATAAAACCTAAACCGCATCCCCCGGCAGCTCAAGCCGGAAGGACTTGCCTAAAAGGAAGACCTAACTGACACTACTGTAAAAAAATAAAACATAAACCGCATCCCCCGGCAGCTCAAGCCGGAAGGACTTGGCCTAAAAGGAAGACCTAACTGACACTACTGTAAGAAAAATAAAACCTAAACCGCATCCCCCGGCAGCTCAAGCCGGAAGGACTTGGCCTAAAAGGAAGACCTAACTGACACTACTGTAAGAAAAATAAAACCTAACCGCATCCCCCGGCAGCTCAAGCCGGAAGGACTTGGCAAAAAGGGGACCCTAACAGAAACTACTGTAAGAAAAAAAAAACATAAACCGCATCCCCCGGCAGCTCAAGCCGGAAGGACTTGGCCTAAAAGGAAGACCTAACTGACACTACTGTAAGAAAAATAAAACCTAAACCGCATCCCCCGGCAGCTCAAGCCGGAAGGACTTGGTCTCAAAACAAAGCACTAAGATACACTACGAAGGGAAGTATACAATACGGAATTCTTTATCGAAAATCCTTCCTACTTGTACTACGAACATCCCGTAGAATTGGTAATTTGAATAGAAATATGACAGAAAATAAAACTTACGAGGCCCCAGAGCTAATTTTCGATGAAAATTATGGACCAATATGTGGAGTACTAAAAAACAGCAAATTAATTTCCAAACCTCTTGAAATTTCCTTTAAGTGTATTCTTGAAGACCATTTTAGTTGATGTTGCATATTTTAACGAAACACAGAAATACCGTAACCAAACTAAACACCAGTCTTGTGTCGCAATAGGAAACTGCTCTTGAGCGTAAGCTTGTAAAAAAATTAAATTAATTAAAATTAAACATATATTACACTATTACAGGGGGGAGGGGGGGCGGGAAGGAATTCTTTGGCATGAAGCCGAAGCCAAACTGGGCATTTAAAGGGACGGAGATGGCCAACTTGCTCACAAATTCTAACAGGAAACAAAAGGGCTTTTCCACTACCTTTGCACGGTGTATTCAGCACAAAAGTTGTGCTAAGTATTTTGATATGCTGCTGTATTGTTGGTACACACTTAACTGCAGAGTATGATGTCATTTTATCAAAATACATATTTTGAATGAAATGAAAGTATGACGAAATAGTATATCCACCTAGGGTGGAAAATGAATTTTCCCGTCGAGGTTTCCGTTTCAGCCCGAGCGAAGCGAGGGCTGAATGGAAACCGAGCGAGGAAAATTCATTTGACACCCTAGAATAACAAGATACTTTTTATAACGAATAAAAATAACTTTTTAAGTGATTTAAAAAAAAAAAAAAACCTCATTTGTTTGTTTACAAGCACTAAGAACATGGCTAAACATGGCGAGTTCCTATAAGGGAAAAAGGCCTTTCCGCCCGCTAAACATCGATGGGAAAGGGCTATTCCCATCGATGAGTTATGAAAAAATAGTTCAATTTCTTACCTGTGGTTTCAATTAAATCCTTAAATGTTTTAAACAAAATAGATTGGATCGCCTATGCAGGAATAGCCTGCTCATCTCATCACATCCAATTGCAACTTCTTTCACCTTTTCGATAGGTAGGAAGTTTATTTTTACTGAAAATAAGAAAAAATAGACTTAAGATATACAAAATTCAAAATGTGCATATAAATTAAATCTCTTAGGAAATTTACTTTTGGTTTAATTATGAGTAATTATAAAAAGTCTCAAAGAAATTGTACTGCATCCCTGTTCAGAATTGTAATGCCTATTGTTTTCCTTCCATACTTTCCAACAAAGAGTAGGCCTCTATGATTTTTTTAAACTATAGAGATTACGATTTGTCAAAAAAAGTTCAATTTTAATGATAACAAACAAGAAGACAAATTATTTAACTGTTTGACTACACCCAATTTACAAACAACAAAAGCTAAATAATAAAATTTACCATCTGAATTTTGATGATAAAAATCCTATGACCTATAATTATGATTGTAAATAATAAAATCCCAATAGCATCATATAAAACAGTTATATCAATGGTTCTTATAAATTTCTTATGACCATTTTTCATGTGATTACTTTTTAGTTTTCAGAATCAATCCAGGGTTTATCCTTCATTTCGACGATTAACCTTCTTCATTTAAAAGTGTAAATTGCCAAACCTGCAGCCCTCATCACCTTAGAAGAACTTGTGTTGTTTGAATGCTCTGAATTCAAGCCTTCTAATATTGCCAATATTATAATTGATTTCAGCTTTTAAAATGCAGGAATGTATCATGCACAGTCTGACTCAATTTTTTTTTTCAAAACTTAACTTTCTAAAATAATTTTCTACGATACCACCAAAAACACTATTTTTTATATAATTAGACAATAATAATGATTATAGTCTCAAAATGAATAAGAGTATCCTATGCTTTCACCTATGCTATTCATGTGTACAGTATCCTATGCTATCCAGCTCCTATCCTTTCTTTTTCTTCTAAAGAACAAGAAAGCATTACTCTTCACAAGTAAACTCCAGCTTTCATTCCAACCCCTCGAATTGGTTAATCTTTGTGATATCTATTCGGAGAAGGAGCTGTAATGGGTGACTAAATAAACTATTTAAGCTAAAGGTCATTGCAACATACAATTAAAAAAAAATTGAGTGTATAAAAAATCAATTCTGACAAACTTAAATGATGAAACTCCAAAAAAGTATCAAAGGAAGTAACTAATAATCGAGAATAAAATTGCAAATTTTTCAGTCTCATCTTTTTTAAAAGATTAAAATGCCTAGAAAGTAAAACACAAGATAAGCCCACCACTATAATTTAATCCTTATCTTCCTGGGAAAAAAGTAGAGAAAATTGAGACTTGTATCAATTTTGCTGCTTTAAAAAGCTTTGAAGAATTCTCATTATAATGCATGTATCTGTGTTCTGAATGAATATTAATGAATCTGATGCTTTGTTTACAAGATCATTCACATTTCTGTTGGAATAAATCATGAATCTAAAAGTCGCCCTCTACTGCTTCAATGGATGATACGCAATTCGCAAATACAATTATGGAAGTTCAATGAAACAATATATCTTATTGATCTAACTAACAACGATTAAAAGGTGTAATCACAGAGCATATAAAACTGCGTAGAGTTTGAAAAGTAGCACCCGTGAATGAACGAAAGTCACTTACAACCAACTTTTATTTAGCCTTTCCGTAATATTTCCCTGAAAGCAGCAAAAACTGAATAGATCTGAAGCCTCAACGAGAAAATCATGTACAAGTTAATGTTATGTATATGTACAGTTAAAGACAACCCTAGAAAGTTCTACCTTTCAGCTTATGCCACTAGGCCCATGTTTCCCTTTTAACATACAAATCTTTCGTTAAATCATGAAGAAATTGCGGTTTAAAAAATAACTTACCGTTGCGAAGCGAAGCTCCGATGAAATCAAGTAAAATGGCCGTTGGCCGGTTGATGGCGTTACCAACTTAACTTCTCGTCGACACAAACATGGATTCGACTTGTTGCTCTCGCGCTGTTTTCTGAAAAAATTATTTCATATTCGTAATTATTTATTATAATTATTTCATTTTCGTAAAAAATTATTTCATATTCGTAATCATCGACCCTAAAAACTCCGATGATGAGTCGTATGTCATGATTTTTGAATACTTTATGCTCGAAGTATTCTGAGGGGGGACTGGGAGACCACTCACGTAAAAAATAATTTCATATTCGTAATCAGTGATCCCAAAAACCCCCTGATACAAAATTTGAAGCCAAAATTCCAAAAACTAGAATTTTTTCCGGCTAGAATCGGTATGCGCCATTGTTGAGTCCGCCAGCAAATATAAAAATTTGTTTTGAGTAGGTGAAATAGGTAGTTGTTAAAGTGAAGACGAAGTAATGAATTAGTTATAATGAGATTTGAAGATGTCATTTCCACATTTGAAAATTTCTTCTTTTGTGATCGAGGTGAAGGCTTTGTTTAAAACATTTTCGTTACATAATAATAATCGAAATAATAATATAAAATCTTAATATAGGAATATACTTCCCTCTGAAACAGTTTGTAAGGAAATCCATTTTTACAGTAGGTAAAAAGAAATAAAAAAAATTAAAACGTTACAGCTGCTGCATATTTTGAATTCCTTTATAATTTACAGTCAATTATTTTTCCCTTTTTTTATTACCGATTTTTATTGCCTATTTTATTTGACAGGGCAGTTGTTAGGAACATCGTTCAGTAATAAGTTATTGATAATTGGATTTGATACATCAGCTGAAAGAAGGATGAATACAATGGAAAAAGCAATTTCGAAAACTCCATTAACTATGACATCCTTCCAAATCTTCCATCGGAAGTGGATCTATGTGGTACAATAAACCAAATCATCAATGTGTCTTTTTGGTAAATTTTACAAGCCTCCCAATCAATGAGTAGTTTTTTTGTGATCCTGAAATTTAAAAAATGATAGTTTCAGGAAATAACATTAAAAAATGTAAAGAACATGTATTACCAGTTCTGTTATGAAATGGCTGAAATTTTTCCGAACCTCCTCAATTTTTCTTCGGCACTCCTCAATTTCCTCTCTACGCTCACGTGCTTGTTGAAATATAACATTCAAACAACTCTCAATCGGCTTCTCGGACCTACATGAGTCACAAAGCAGGCAAAGTATGGCCTCCTTCATTTGTCTATCCTGTATAGAAAAAAAGGAGAAAAAGAATTAGAATGCCTGCCTTCCCTCCCAAATTATATGCTATATGTACTTACTGCGTAATCTTCCATATCCCCTTCTATATATCCACATCAAGGATAGAAACTGGTCCGGGTAATCCAATACTGGCCTGGGAGCATAAGATATGCAAAACTACCTTGCTTCAAGCGATGTGCAGAATGCCAACTTAAATGGTGGTTTGGGAAAAAGTCCGCTAGGTCGCGTTCAAACTCCTAAATAAAACCGCCAAATGTTGTTATTGTTTATTTACGTGTTTTAATGTGAATCAAAATGTCTTACAAAATACTTGATCTTTCTGACGAGGGAATTACATTTTTAGTGCCTTCTAATGATATTTTAAAAGGATCTGACGCAGATTTAAGTTGGAGAAAAACGCTGGATCTCATAAAAGATTCAATAGAAACGAAGTTGGACATATTTAAACAAAGAAAAGGTAAGGTTAGGTTAAGTTGAAAAATATTTTTTTTTTTTTATATTAAATGTTTGACTATTTCTTTTTCTTATAGACAAGAATCAGCAATACGTTCAAGATCAAATAGCAAAATTAGAGGGCAAGGAAAATGAGTATGTAAAGAAATATCAAGAAATAGAGAAAAATGTAGCTGAATCAAAGATAGAATTAAAACACATTGAATACTCATTTTTTGACGTTCAGAAGAAATTATCTGCTGAAAAAGAAACTAACCAACAACTCCAAAACAGAGTTGCAGCTCTACGTCTGGAAAAAGATAATGTAAATGAGCAAGTTAAAAGGACATGGAAGGTTTTTTTAACAGTCATTAATTGGTATAAGGAATACCTTCATATCCACATTCAGTTGGACAAAGAGAACCCAAAAATATGCTTATTTTCATTTGGACCAAATCAGAAGTCTCTTGAAAATCAACCCTTTGTGAAATTTGAAATTTTGGATGAAAATAAATTTAAACGTAAGTAAACGGAAAGCCAAAAATAATTTTAACAAAAAATATTAATTTCTTTGATTTTTTTAGTCCTTGACGTTCATCCACTGATTCAGTACGAACAAGAAAATATTGGGAAAACACATACTGAATATCAGATTACATCTTTTCTCTACAGCATACGAAAAGCATTTTCAACCACGAACGTTTTAATGATTAAGGAATGATTCAAAAAATTAAATTAATGTAATTTTTGCCATTTAGGTATATTCAATCATTATTGCTGAGACAAAAGCACTCACCATGGATTTTTTTTAAAATATTATCTCTAGTTTTTAAAGAAAAAAAATTCTATATTCAGTTTTGAAATTTTTTTTAACTACGCTACAAGACAAGTAAATAACAATACATTATCTCCTATTTAATAACTAAATAGATCATAAGAAAAGATTTTTTTTTATTGCAAAATTGAAAAAAAGGGGGCTAATAAAGCCTACTTTTTTTTTCTCTTTTTAATCAAAAGTTTTACTCAGAGCGAACAAATTTGTAAATAGGCAAGCAGGGGAAGGGAAAATAATTTAAATAAAAAAGCCTCTCTGAGTGCGACTCTTTTTAAAAAAATATTTCTGTAAATTTAGCTTTGGAAAGTATTCTGAAAAGAAAATTTTTGTATACCAGGCAAGACCAGATTAAGTTTAAAGAATCATTTCCAAAGCTATTTTATTAAAAATGTGATGTAAAATATTTTTGTACAGTCTTTTACTTTTTAATTTTTTTTTTAATTTTTTCTTCCTTTTTTTAAATTTTTTTTTTCTTTAATATTTTTTTTTACTTTTTTTTTAAAAAGTACAAACAATGATTTGTATAATTGCATACTTTACAACTAATTTGACGTATTTTAAGTACCTTGAGTTTTTTTTTTTTTTTAATCGGGCTTAAAGGATTTTGATGGCGTTTATTTTCTCTAAAAAAAAAAAAAAAAATTGTTAAGGATTTTTTTTAAGATGAAGTCAACGCTATTCGATAGTAATAACGAGATCAATTTCTTTTAACAATCAAGGAATGGTAACAAGACAATTCTAATCGTTTGTCCAGCAAACTTGATTCGTTGGAAGAAAAAAAAAAAATGCGAGTTCGCTTTAAGGTCATTGACGTTTTTGCACGGAATATATGGCGCTCCTTTTTTGCTAAAGGGCCATTCTTTTTTATATGATCAAGAATAATTATATTGCATAGCTTTAAAGTACGAGAATATTTAGAAATAAAAAATGACATATTGAGCTTTAAAGCTCAAGCGTTTTTTTTTTTCTTTTTTTTTTTACAATTTTAAAAATATATTTTATATGTTGGAAAAAATTTTTAATTTATTTTTGAAACCCTGAAATTAATTCTTCGCTATTCAATGATTTTTTTTTTGGCAAAAATCCCGTACCTAAGATTTTTTTTTCAGATTTTCCCGGCGAGATTGATTTAATTGAAAATAAATATTCCAATTTTACCCGCTGGGGGTACTTTGTCGAAAAAATAAACCTGAATTAGTGATTTAAGAATGATAAAAAAGTTAGAAAATCAATGTTTTAGAAGCTTAAGTAAAAAAGGGGGGAGGGTTCAGCTGAACCGCAGCAAGGTTAAAGGTCTTCCGCACCTTCCTCAAACAAAAAAATAAAAATAAAAATAAAACCCAAAATTTAATTTTTTTCAGTTTTATTTAATCCTTAGTCAAATACCATTACTAATTTTCGATTAATTAATTTAATCGTTTTATCATTACAATGAGCTACCAATTTTTATAAATTATCAGAAAAAAACAAATTAAATCATAAAATAAAAATAAACTCATCAAAATCCTAAAATCAAACCCCGGTGAGTTTTTTTTTTTCTTTTTTTCTCTAAATCGATTTGTACAAAAAATTTCTATATTACTCAACAAAACGGCGAAGTTCAAAATCTCTGAATGAAAAAAAAAAAAAAAAATTAGGCCATTATCCTATTTTAGAGAAATTTATCAGAGAAAAATAAATACTTCACCCGTTCATTTAACTTTTTTTTTTTTTTTCCAAATCTAAAAAATAGATTCCAAAACGACGAAAGAGCATCTCCTGCGCTATGATCAGCCTGGACAATACAAAAAAGGCTGTGAAAAACTGATAGGAGTTTAGCTAGCACGAGATCTGCCCTTTCACGCTCCAATATTTTTTTACCTTTCGTTATTTATACAAATTTTTATAATAAATATTGATGATAATAAAAAAAAAAAGAAGAATCTATTTAAATTGGTGTCTATACATACGTCGTTCTTTTTTTTTGTTATTTTTACTTTGCATTTTATTGCAACAACCGAAAATTTTTAAATTAAATCCGATAAAACTTAGTTCAACTAAAATTTTTTTTTCCCTTTTTTTTTCTTTCTATTTTTTTAAAAATTATTTACACATCACTAATATAAATGTACATGTATACACAGATGCTAAAAGTGAACATATAAAAAACAGCGAAAAAACACCCATCTCACAAAAATTTTACGAAAGTGTTTTTTTTTTTTATATTTATATATAGATTATTAATAATTAATTAATAATAAAAAGCCGACGAGCTGGACGTTATTTTTATAATTTTTTATGGAATCTGTAAATGTTCCCTTTTTGTACTCAGCTGCTAAAAAGAGTTTTTTTTTCTTCATAAAAAAAAGCTCCTTGTTTTGCGAAAGGGGGGGAAAATACTGACAGAACACGCACTATAATTAATACTGCATCCATAATGAATTGGAAATGAAAAAAAAAAAAGCAAAATCAGCCCTGAAAAGATTTTGGGCTTTCGAATTTTCCTTTTTATCCACTAAAAAAAACTTTCACATCCCACATCACAAAATTTAAATTATTTGTTTATTCTTTTTTTAAATGCGGTCATTCTTTTAAAAATGTAAATTAATTTAACACCAGATAATTTAATTAATTTTTTTTTTTGATAGTCACTTTTTTTGTTATTTTTAAAAAAAAAAGACTAGAAAGTTTGTGATTTTTTTCTAACACTAAAAAAAAAAAAAATTTTTTTTCAAAAACAGTTAAATTTTTTTTTTATTAGTTCGATCTTTTCGGATCACAGTAAATCTTCACTTAAAGGATTAAATATTTAAAATGAAAAAAAAAAAAAAAAAATCTAATTTGAGCATCGAGAGATCCGTGCTTCATTTTTTTTTTTTGTCGGTTAGTTCGTTTTAATTTTTAAATAATATCACAAAAAGAAAAACAACTCTTAGGAAAGGAGGGTGCCTCCGGTTAAAAAAAAAGTACGAAAAATGGCCGTTAGAGGCGCTGAATGTCTTTCGTAGTTCTCGCAGATGGCGCTGCAGTCGATACTTAAAAAAAACGACACCAGACGGCGCTGGGCAAGACACCCGGTAAACACAAGATGAAAAAGAAAAAACTGCTCAAATTATTTCTTCCCGTCTTTATTGGACATGTCCATGGTTTCCCAATCGCCGCTTTTACTTTGGAGATCCTTTTGACTTTGAGATAACTGCAGAGACTCATAATTAGGAATGCCTGTTAAATTTTTCAAACTATCCTTGGAATTTTGACCGAGTTGAAATTTAGCCAAAGCCTCGAAATTCGGGATCCCGGCAAAAGCGTTTTTGTCCTTCCCTTGGCTCATCTGCAACTGAGCGAGGGCGAGAGCTTCGAAATTCGGAAAAGGCGGCATCCCCCCCGCTCCCTTATCTTTAGAATTTTGAGCCATTTGCAGTTGGGCCAAGCTTTCGAAATTAAAATTCGACAGCAGGTTTTTACTCCCTCCGTCCTTTTGAGCGAGGTGAGCGAACGCGTCGAACGACGGCATCATGTTTTTACTCGAGCCCTCCTTGCTCATGGAATCGAAATTTTGTTTCTCCTGTAATTTGGCCAAAGCTTCGAAATTCGCCATTTTGTTGTCCTTGCTGTTTTTCCCTCCCATGTGGAGCTGAGCCAAGGATTCGAAGTTCCCCAACCCTAAATTTTTAGAATAGGAATCCTTTAAATTCTGACCTAACTGAGACTCGAAATTGGACAACCCCGACATCCCCTTGCTTTGGGAATCCTTCACGCTTTGCGCGAGTTGAAGCTGCGCCAACGCGAGCGCTTCGAAATTAGGTAAACCGTGCGGCATTTTCTTATTATCCTTAAAAGATTGTAATTGAGCTAAAACGTCGAAATTCGGCATGGACCCGCCCTGCTGATGCTTGGACCCTTGACTCTCCTTCCCCATCTGACCCTGGGCCAGCTGCATTTGAGCGAGGGCCAAAGCGTCCCAATTCGGTATCCCCTTCGAATTGTTGTCCTTCGACAGCTGGAGCTGCAGAAGCAAATCCAAATTCGGCATGCCGGGGGGTAAATTTTTCAAAGCCTCCTTCGAATTCGCGTTAGGCAACCCGAGCTGCGCCAGGGCCTCCCAGTTCGGGATCCCCGATTTGCTCCCCTCCTTCGAATTCTGAGACAATTGCTGCTGCAACAACAAATCGAAATTCGGGAGTAGACCCGATTTGTTGTCTTTGGAATTTTGCATTTGGGACAAAGTTTCCCAACTAGGAAGTCCGGAGTTGTCTTTAGATTTTTCTAACTGCGCAAGCGCCGCCTCGAAATTGGGCATTGGAGGACCAGAAGCATCCTTGGATGATTGAGCTAATGCCTCCCAGCTTGGCGGAGCAGACTTCTCCGACTTCCTCTCGGGCAGTCATGTTTTCCAATTGTTCACAGAGTTGTGGTGCGAGCGGCTTGAGGAGGAGGACGCCTGCGGGATCATGTCCAAAAGATACTGCCGCTGAAGGTCCGCGGCCTGACGTTGGAATTCCGCTAAATTCGCCGCCGCCGCGGCCACCGAACTTTTCCCCCCCGCCATTTGAGCCATGAGCTGGTACGGATACAAAAGCGGCGAAAACGGAAGCATGTGCGCGGGCAAGGGTTGATGCGGAGGCAAACCGCGGAACAATTGCTGCTGAATCGCGGCGGCGGCCGCGTGATGTTGGTTGAACTTGCTCGTTTCCGCCGCCAGTTTGGCAAGAGGGTGATCCCGATGCGAAAGAGGAGGCGTCGGCGGCGGCTGAGAGGTCGTCGTAGGAGTGTTCGAACCGTGCCTCGAACTGCTGCTCTCTCTCGATTGTTGCGTCGGCGTGCTAGGCTTGGGGGTGGGCACAGCGAGCGGTGTGACGCTTGGAGCGGGCTTTGGCGACGGGGCAGGAGGTGTGCGATTCGTTTCCGGTTGCGGGGAAGCACAAACTTGTGCGAGTCTTTGCTCGATTTCCTGCTCCTGTTGAAGAGCTTTGACGAATGCGGTTTTGAGGCGGTTCGTGTGTTCGGCTTTTAATGCCTTTTTCACGTTTGTGGTCACGCACTGTTCGCATATCACTCTTGGTTCTTTTGGTTCTTTTCCTGAAAACAAACAATGAAAATATTAATATAATTTAAATGAATATAAATCCGTGCCTCAGAGCCAAAAGGTCTAATTTGAAAAATCCAAAATGGCCGTTATGCTGGTTTTCTATTACGAACGGCTGGCATTCTGCTTCCAAATTCCACGTTTTGGCTTTGAGGCACATGAAAAATGAAAAATAATATCTGAAGAAAAAAAGTTAATTAATTTCCTGGTGCGGTATGCATAGGTGCTCTCAGGTTTTTTTCGGACAATAAGGAGAAAATTAGTTTTTCCGACGCCACATCGGCGCCTAAATATCTCGTAAAATTCAGTAAGCGGCGGTTACTGTAACAATTTTTTTTTCAAGTAAAAAAAATAAAAGTAAAAGAAGCTGGTGCCGGTGTCGATTTCCACATCGGTGCCAGCATGACCATCAATTTTGTCAAATTTTTTTTTTTTTTAATTGAAAAAAAATTTTTACAATGACCGCCGCTTACTGTAGTGCCAGCGCCTACTGTAAGCGGCACTGGCGCTAGCACCAAGTTTAAAATAAATTATCTACAACTGGCACCAGCTTCGGCACCGACCTGAGTTTTGAGCCGGGCGCGGCTGACATCGGCACCGGCTTCGGACCCCTGGTTTTTGATAAGGATTTTATAAGAAAATATAAAATAATAAAATGATGAAAAAGACTTAAAGGAAAAAATCCGGCCAATATTTTTGATTTCAACCGAATTCAATCCGATTCCATCCTCAGAACATAGCCCATTAAAATCTACGCATACCAAAATTTTTTTCATAAAAAAAAAAAAAAAAAATAGGAAAAAAATTCTTGGAGAAGAAATTTTCGTAAAACTTTTAATCCACATGTCTATTGTCAGTATGTAAGAACTAAATAGAAAAAGCTGGGCTCTGGAAGCTAATGGCCATACCATACCACTTTCAAAGTTTACCGTTCAAAAAATGCCGACTGAAAAATGCAGAATTAAATTCATGAAAAATGGATATTGCGAAATTTTCGAACTATTTCGGATGATCATTTCGATTTAAGCAATATTCGTACTGGGTCAGAGTTCCGAAACATTTTATCGTTTTGCCGTCAATTTTTAATTGGCAAAAACGTAGTTTCCGGAATACTATTTCAGTTTTTATAAAAATCTGAGACTATCCTGCTTTGGTCTAAATCACTGCCTCATAATGGGCTAAGTTTTACCAAGAAAATAAAATGATTTTGTTAGTAATTTGAACAGTAGGGTGGCCCTCATGTCACGAATGTTTAAATTTCGGTAAACGCACCCTTTAATTTTTTTACAGTAACCGGAAGAGGATCGCTTAAATTTTTTCAGATTTTTTGGATGTCGTTTAGCTACGTCCACGGTCACGGGGACCTAAAAATTCAAAATTTCCGTAAAGACCAAAAAAATCAAAAATTTTTCTTGACTTAAAAAACGGTCTTTTACTATTCGGATTTTTATGCAGATCACGAAAATATAGTTAAGAGTTATATATCTCATTTTTGATGACAGAGGCCAAAATAAGTGAAAAAATTAGCAAAATATGGTATGGCCACAATTTTTTGCGAAATTCTTCATATTTTCATCCTCTAGAACAGTAATCGTTTGTCATAAAAAAAATTCTAACTTTAGTTTCGTGGTTTGCATAAAAATCAGAATAAGAAACAATCTTTTTACATTAAAAAAAAAAAATTTTTGATTCCTCGGTGTTTACGAGAATTACAAAATTTTTAGGTCCTAAGAACACAGCTAAACGACGTTCAAAAAATCTGAAAAAATTCAGAGAATCTCCTTTCGATAGCTATAAAAGAATTACGAAGTGCGCTAGCAGAAATTCAAAAATACGTAAAATATTGGTTACTCTAAGGACCATTAAAACTATGTAATTTACTAAGTTCATGGAATCATGAAAATGGCTTCATAATCTGTCAGAAATTCTACATTCTTTTCAACTTGCCGAGCTCTCCCTTTCCCTGCTTCCAACAACTTTATTGAACTTCCTATGGCTATATGAGATAAATGGACGAATTACGGTAAGCTTACAACGCAAAACCGAGTCCGAACAAATTGGTTACCATTTTAAATTGTACAAATTTACTGCAGTCGTTTTAAAGCATGTACGAAGAGTTTTAAAACGTCACTCAACTTGTTTTAAAACTTTCAAAACATTAAAAACATTTTTTAAAAGCACTACGATTTAAAATGATAAACTTGGCATTGCGATTTGCCGTAATCCGTCTGCTACCCTTCCATCACAGAAAGATTTTAACAGAGATCATCGGCCTTAAAATAACATGAACACCGTCAACAAACACTAAGCTTTTTTTAAAGAGTCCTCGAACTCTCCAATGTCTCTCTCCCCCCTCCCCAAATAACTTCTGAAGGCACTTCTTTTTCAACTCAAAAAGCCACTACAGGCATCAGACATTAGGCGTTTAGGTTTTCTCCAAGTATTTCCCTCGCGTGCCCGTAATATTCCAAGGCCAGCGACGCAAAATTACTATTTTTAAAAATAAAATCTTTTATCGATTTTAGCTACCTTTGGTAGGCTTATGCTCCCATTTCCACGTCGGAGTGTAATCAGTACCACACTGGGAGCATCTAAAAGGCTCCGGAGGAGGAAGCGTTTTGTTTTCTTTCGTTATAAAATCAACGATATACTCCAATCCGAGGAGGTATACAAATTCGGTGTTTGAAGGATTTGGTATGAAGTGCATCTCTGGTGGAGGCGGCTTGGGTGGCGGTATTTGAAGAAGCGTTTTCTCAAGCTGCTTCCGTAGGGCTAATTTAGCAGCTGCCTGTCTTTGGGCCGGCGTTTGATGATCATCTTTGCTTCGGTCCTTCAAAAATTAAAAAGAAAATTAAAAAATTATTTTTATAAAAGCAAAAACATTGCCCGAAAAAAAAAAAACTTACAGATGAAGGAGTCGTCGGAGTACTCGATTTATGCGAATCGACCGATCGATCCAAACGATCCCTATCACGATCGGACGAACCGGACGAAAAACTCAATCCCGTGCTGGATTGGTTTGTGCTAGAAGGCCGGCTACTTCCGATTCCAAGTGTGGTACCTCTAGGAAGTGATTGCTGTGCAAGCAAAATGTTTGGAGGTAAATTTGAACTCGAATTTCGACTACTCTGAGGTGCCATCATAAGCGGTGGCGGTGCGTGTAAGTTCTGTCGAGATGGAGGAGGTTGCTTTAAAAAATAAAAAATAAAAATTAACATTAAAAAATCAACGGTGATTTGTAATGATAAATTTCGAGCAAGTGTTTTCCATCCGACGCCAGCGCTGCAAAGCGGGAAACATTTTAAGCTCTAAAAGACCTTTTTTTTTCAAACAAGGTCCCAAAATTTCGTGAAAGTTTTCCGCAAAAAATCCGCAACAGCGGCGCTGGGGTCGCACTTGCTATAGGTCGATAATAAATTATAAAAATAAAATTCCTTACTTTTTTGTTCGGACTTACCCCTCTAAGAAGAGGAGGAACACTTGAAGAGGATTTATGACCGCTGTTACCCCTTACAAGCGGAGGTGGGATTTGTTGAGGAGGAGGTAACTTCCCTGTAGAAGAACCTTTTGTAGGAGTTTGCTGATGAGATGTCGGGAGAACTGCAATGTTTTCCTTCATCTGCTGGGATTGCCTAAGCTTCTTTAATAAAACTAACTTCATTTCTTCATTCCTTAAATCTTCTCTTAATTTTCGTAGCACCTTTTCTTTTTCGTTTAATTCAGCCTCGTTAAGTTCCTGAAGAATCAAAAGAAAAATATAAATATTTATCATTCAAAAATTTTTCCGCCAGGAGCATATCAATTAGCAGTTCCTAGCATTTTTTCAACAAAAAAAAAGGGAATCTTTACCTTAATAGGAGGCGACGGAATTGGAGGCAATTCTGCTCCGTCGTCTGAATCATCCCCGTCGAAACCGTTAGCAAAACCATTAATTCTCGGCTCTTCGTCGGATAACATAACCACGTCCGGGCTTTCGGCGTAACTCCTTTCCTGTCGAGGACGAAGACTCCTTCTCGGATACCTCCCTCCGTCTATATCGGCGTGGGGAGGCCTGGGAGCTGCCATCATCACGTCGTTACTCCTTGAATTTTGTTGCCTTTCGCGTTCTCTCTCGCGTTCCCTCTCTCTTTCCCGTTCCCTTTCACGTTCTTTTTCACGTTCGCGCTCTCTTCGGCGCTCCCGCTCTCTTTCTAACTCCCTTTCGTGGTCTCGGTCCAATTCACGGTTTCGATCGCGATCGCGATCGCGATCACGATCACGATCACGGTCCCGATCCCGGTCCCGATCTCTGTCTCGGTCTCGATCTCTTGTGTGATCTGAAATATAAAAGAAAAAGGTAATTTATAAACTTAAAAAAAAATTCATTTTAGCAGGCTGCACGCAGGAAAAAAATTATTTGCACGGAGGACATTCCCCTTTGATACAATTCCCCACTTCCCTGAGCTCAACGAAGCAAGACAGTAAAATTAGATAAAATCAACCGAAATGGATTGATTATTTCAGGAAATGTGGATGACTCAAGTTTTAGACAATTTATTAGCCTTCATTCCCCTTAAAAAAATAAATCCCAGATCCAACCATAAGGGCTAAGTTTTGTTACGAATTTAATAGGAAAGAAGCAATAATTATAATATTAATTTAAAAAAAATACAAGAAATACTTAAATAAAACCATTTATGCAAATTTAGCTTTGTGGGTGTGGCAAAAGAGTTTCTACCTTTAATTTGAATCAAAACATTGCAACTAAAGAGAATTCTTTGCTTCTCTCTTAAACTGCAATTATCCTTATTTTTAAAATACAATTTTTTAAAATTATTTTTATTATAAGAACTTGAAAGACATGCTTTCAAAATACTCAACACTAACTGAGTCATAGATTGATTTGATAAGATAAAATTTTAGACATTTTATTATAAAAAATCAATCAGCAGAACCATACAAAAATAGATCACAAGCATTTTCATCTTTTTTAGTTAATACGCTCATTTTAGAAGACAGAAAGAAAACGACACTTAACCCTACTTTGCATGTGAAAATACTACGTTTATTAATGAAAGCAAAAACACAGACTAAAAACATTAGAATTTAAATATTTGAAATTTTTGTTTGACACAACTGTCACATGTTGCTTTCTTCTTCTTTCTTCCCTTAACAAACTAATTTTCCTAACACATTTAATGTTTGAAACCAAAAAAAGGCGTCCCCTATAACAAGTAACTCAAGTACAATAAATTAAAAGTTTCAAATTAGTCCCCCTAAGTATACCAACCTGAATAATGGCTTCTGGATCTGTCAAAACCTCTATCCTGCACTCTAGTAACATCAATGTGAGCCCTTGTGCTTTCCCTTGTGATATCAACATGACGTCTTTCTCTTAAAACATCGAGTTGATTCCTTGGCAAACTATGCCTTTGGCTTCTCAACAAATTCTCTTGTAATCCTCTAGTCAAATCCTGCGCGTGAGCTTGTGCTCTATTTGCATCCAAAGGTACTGGCCTTATTTCTAAAGTGGAAGGTAATCCAACTGGCATTATCGTTACTTGTGGCACCGGTTCTCTATCCCTCCTGCTACTACTAAACAAAAATACAAAAACAAAGCTGTAGTTTTATTCAAAAGCAAAAAGCGTAATCAAATATATTAATGCTTACCTAATACTAAGATCAACAACATCATCATCAACTTCCATTTTTTCCATATTTCAATTAACAACAATGAAATTGAAATTCAATGATAAGAACCTTAAAGTAAAAAAAAAAAGAATAAAAATAATTATAAAAAACAACATTAATTTTTTTTTTTTTTTTTTTTTCATAAAGACAATGGAATAATATCAGTTCAGGAATACCGTATAGGTTTATCAGTACTTAACCTTTTCCAATAGAATAATCATGATAAATCAATGAGCGAGTTTAATGCCAACAAAAAAAAAAAAAATGATAAGTAAATTGTCTATACCTCACATTTGCATATGAAACGAAAGCCTATGAGAAAATAAAAACAAGATTACTTGCACCATTCGTTTATGTGAATATTCATTACTTTGCTTAATTCGCAGACATAATTAACGTCCCATAATTAAATTTAATCAAATAATCATTTTTTTATATGTACATTTGTTAGATTAAAGTTTAATATGTAAATTTTACAGGTGCACATGATCGCAATATCGTATATCGCTTATTATTTTTTTTCTTTCTTTTTTTATATTTTTTGAGGTTAGGTAATAATAACGATATGAAACGAGTCAAAGTTGAACCCATCTAAACGGGCCATTAATCGAAAGTGAATGCCCTCAAGCGAGCAAAGTGGCCTATGTTACATGTAATTATGACTACACCAAGCGTATGTGTAGAGATGAATAGGCTCAATTTTAATTATCTTTTTTTTAAATCTCTTTCCAGTTAACTTAATCATTTAACGATATCGAGCCTTTTGGATTTGGCATTAAAAAAGGGTTGCTACGATACCCCACACATGATATTTTATAAGATAAAGTGGACATTTGCGACCTACCTGGGGGGGGTCAATCAAGGACGACGTTCCAAAATGTGTAAACTGCTTGACAAATCGATTTCAAAAGTGCCGACCGTAGGCGTCATTTTTTTTTATCACTCATTTACCACCGTACACGGTTATTTATTTTTCCGTCCGGCTCCGACTAACGTAACCGCATCTGATTTACTTTTAACCGAAACCGAATTGGCATTTCTATAAATGAACTATTCATTTAATTATTAAATTAATTCATGTACGCAAAAATTAACAACAGATTCAATTCAACATGGCGTGGCCTTCTTGTCTTTGCTCTCTTATTAAAAATTAGTATTATAAGAAGATTATTACATGTATCTGTTTGTTACGAGAAGAATAATCTTTACGATGTTTATTAATTCCGATTCCGATGGTCTTCCTTTTGTAGAGTAGGGATGGCAGGGATTCTGTAAACACTGTGGTTGGTATTACTCATTACGGAGGGAAATTTTTGAATATTGTTTTTTTTTTTTTTTTTTTCTTTTTTTTAATTTTTTTTTCTTCGATCGGAAGGTAATAAACTGTACTTACAAGTTGTAGATCATAAAAGGAAATTTTAAAACTGTTATCAATTTGTTTATTTATCATTGTTTTGTCTTTTTATTGTTAATATGTTTTTCACGTACAATAAATATATAAAGGTGGGATGGATATCGAGTTTAATGCGGCACTTACATGTATATAATACACCAATTACAGGAGTTAATTTTTTTATTTTTTATTAATTTTCTTTTTATTTATATTTTTTTTTCTTTTAAATTTTTTATCTCGATTTCTAATTAAAAAGCTCTTTTTATATTTATTTTTGTAAGGTATTCTCCGCCTTATTTATCTTCTTTTTTTTAAAGGAAAATTTTGCCAAACGTTTTCCAGTTCTGTAAAAAAAAAAAAAAAAAAAAAAATATTTTAGACTTTAACTTCTTAATCAATTAAAAAGCCGTAATTAGCTCTAAAGCTAATTACGGCTTTTTAATCGATGTGAGGCAAAATTTAAATGCTGGCAAATGACCTGTAGTGTTTACAATTCTATACCTCAGAGCCAGAAACTTAAATAAGGAAATTAAAGATGGCCGCTAAACATTGTTCACCAAAACAAACGGCCATCTTTAATTTTTCAAATTAAAATTTCTACGTCTAAAGTACAGATTTCTTCAAATAAACGATAGGAAAAGAACCCGCACAAAATAATAGGAATTTCGCTATCGGATATAAAATTCGATTTCTTTTTCTTTTGTTTGTTTTTAAACGAGAAATTCATCGGACAGTCAAGCTCTTACTGTTCTGCGCGGGGATCTTTCGGGGCTCCATTTCAGTGAAATCTTCGGAGGGAAAACATGTACGATTAGCTCCGATTACTACTTCAAACTCAGAAGATTTATGTTTGGCTTCCAAAACAACTTATTAGCGTGGGTGGGGGCAATGGAGCAACTTAGTTCCGGGTTCAGTTGAGTGCTAATTGATAGCCCCTAAAAATAGCTAGCTAATTGAATCGAAGGGTTGAAATGTAAAAGTCCCCACAGTTGTCCTCCGAGAAATTTTGTGAAGCATCCCAATCTTATTTTTCAAAATGAAAAAAAAAAAAAAAAATCTGGATTATTTATGAGACGTATTGGACTTTAACTAAAATAAATAGGTACCTCTTTTCTACCCCTCCTTCGGATGCTAAAAATACACGGCATGAATCATACTGACCAGGGCTTCCTTCATTTCATAACAGAAAAATACATGTGTACGCTATCAATTAGCTTCAGTTTTACATGTAAATCATTCAAGTCAACAACTAAAAGATTTTGTTAACAACATTTCGCCTAGGTCTAATTTTAACAAATACTTTATACCGTTGCGATTTTTATTCAAAGATTTGGCGGGAAATTCAAACGATATTCACAACAATGGGTGGGTTTATTATAAAACCATTAGGAAAATACTCAAAATTTTTTGTTAATTTCAAAAGTTTTTTTTTTTATTTTTCGAAAAAATTAAAATATTCATAACAAATAATTAAAATTAAGCAGATAACCGCAAGTCAACATATGTACGGATAATTTAACTAAAAAAAAAAAATTTAAATGGTACTTAATTTAAACGGGAAAAAAGATGAAGAAAAACGAAGTCCGGACAATACCACACGTTTTTGGCATTTAGAAAGTACAACAGACATAAAGTAGACCTATTTTACACTCTCAAAAAATTTTTGTCAAGATAAAGGTTCGAAAAATAAGTTCTTAGCCAAAGTGGGACTAAGGAGGCCATCCCAAAAATATTTCGATTTTTTCAATAAACGACGTTCCGCGGTCCTTTTACGTGCTTTCGAGCTTGCTAAAAAATCAGAATTTCAAAAATTTATGATAATAGGATCTCGCAAGGGGGCTAAGTCCCCCATTTGACGCTTGTCCACATCCCACATGATATTGTCCGGATTTTTTTTATCAAGCTTAAATTGGAATTAAAATAAAATTCTTTAAAAAAATTATACAATCAAAAACATTTTTTAAAAATAGGTACTTTAAATAATTTTTTTCGAAAAATATTGAAGTGTTTTAAAATGATGTGCAAAATAACTTTTCAACGATTGCTGAATAAAATTTAAAAGTTTTTAAATAGAATGGAAAACAAAAATCATGATCAATATATATCTTAAGACTTAAATTTCGTCTAAAATTAAAAAAAAAAAAAACACAAATTTTGGTTTAAAAAATTACTATCGAAAAAAAAAATTTAATTTTATTTCATTTTTTTTAAAGAAATGAACATGCATATGGCGTTTCTTCAAAAGTTCACCATTGTCGCATAGTTTGTACTGGTAACAATAAACATCGCAATTAACGTGTCCTTTGATTTCCTATGCAGCAATGGGTCTTAAGATCAAATGCCATGTCCACTCTCAAAATCAAAATAAAACTTTTAGTTAACATCAAATTTTAATTAAATCTTTAAATCTTGTTAATTTGACTAAAGTAAAAGTCAAATTAAAATAACATTTTTTTTTTGTACCATAAAACCTTGTAACTTTGCCGCTTTGTGCTTACATTTTGGCCAACTGAAAAATTTTATTTTCACAGTAACTGTTATTTATTTGGTTTAATTTTGGACTTCTAGAAATGTTTATAAAATTCTAGAATTTTCCAAGGAACTCTTTAGGAAATAAGAAAATTTTTTTTTTCAATACTTTCTGCAATTGTTAAATATTTTGTTTAGGAACAAAGCATTTTATACGTTACTTCTCCCAGTTGGTAAGCTCTTTTTAAAAACAATTTACATTTTTACGAATACTTTTTATCATACCAATTACCATTTCTTTTTTTTTTAGAAATAAAAAACACTAATTTAAGATTTTATTTTCAGCTGGCCAAATTCAACTTGTTTTACGGCGCATTTTCAAAATATTATAACTTCCAATCATTTCAAAATTTTCGTTATTTCAAGACCATATTGTTATCACCCCTTCTCCTACTAATTTTTTCTATTATAAAAATATCGTCGTTCATTCGCATTCAATTTTTTTGTTTTGTTTGTTCAGAACAGTTCAGAGTTCTCAAACACATATTATTATTTTATGCCTCTACTAAGACAAGTCAAAATAAAACTATATAGGATCTTTTTCCTTTTTCATAATTTTTTTTTATATTATCGCGCATTTAAAAATTCTTATACGCATATTTTAAACACAAAATTAAAAAATATAAAATAAAAAAAGATATTTTTAAAAAAATAAAACGAGATACAAGCCGTTTTCTACATCTTTCATTAGTTTTATTTTTATTATTTTTTAACTGCAGTTAACATATCACAGACGTTAGATATTCGAATCACATTCTTATTGGTGACTCAGTCAGAGTAAGAATCTTGAGATCTTTTATAATTTTTTTTTCTTTAAATTAATCAACGAAATGGATCTACTTATAAAAATTATTTAACAATTACATTTTTTTTTCTCTTATATATCTGCAGCATTAAGATTCTTTACTGGTCCTTATTAAATCTAGAGATGGTTGAGCGTGTTTAGATTAAAAAATAATTTGATTTATAATACTGTCCTGTTCACCGCTTATTTTTATGGAGGAATGAGATTATTTCTTACATTTTGGTTTTTGGTTTTTTTTTTTTTAAACGACCTCTTAAAATAGGCTATTGTCAATTACTGTGTCTGGTTATTTTGTTGTCGTTTAAAGTTGTTTTTTTTTTTTTTTCATCACAGTAAAGTTTTGATTTTAAATATAATTTGACTAGCGTTCAAAATCCTGAGACAATATTTCTACCAGATTTGAGACTTGATTATCATACGATGGTAAGTTGGATTTTTTAAAAGTAGATGGATCCATCGGAGACCAAGGTCTGCCTAAATCTTTGGACATGATCTGCAAGTAAAAATAAAAACATTAAAAAATATTAAAATTATGCTAATACTTTAAAAAAAAAAAAAAAAAAAAATTACCTTTTTAAATTTGTTCATTTCGGTCTTTCCCAAACTTTTAAATTTCAAATCGTTGTTTTCGATATTCACTTCGACAATGTCAGTTTCGTCAACATCTAATCTTTTCAATTTTTTATCTCTTAGGCGAGCTACTCCAATCCAATCGACGTAATCGAATTGTATACCTGTAAAAATAAAAAAGTTGCTTTAAAAAAAAAAAAAAATCTCTTCCTTTCCAAAAACGTCACTGCCTCAGCCAAAATTAACTGTCGCAAAAACTTCTCAGGAAACAATTACTCTAATAAGTATCAAATGCACAACTTCGCCAAAAATTATCCAACAATCCCTAAATATACTGAAATTAATTAAAAATGTTTTCCACACTTTAACGTAAACAAAAATTTGCAATTTTAAGATCTAGAGAATCTCTTTTGCTCATTATTCAACTAACCGCTTACAACCAGTTCTTCCAAATTCCGACATGTCCAAGCGCACATAACAAACGGATTCTCAGCTGATGAATTTTCACACATTTTCTTATCTGCTAAATACCAAATCGACTTCAAATCCTTAAATGCAGAAAATATGGACATTGATGCAAGGTCAAGCTGAAAAAAAAAAAAAAAAAAAATGGTTTTAAAATTCAATTTCTCAACAATCAAATCAAGATATGAATAAAACAATACCTTATCACAGTATAAAACTTTAATATGAGTTACAGGCATCACATCTGTAAATACTTGAAGTACATCTTTGTTAACTCCTAATATTACATTAACTTTTAATTCACAGTTTGGTCTGAAAATGAAAAAAATGAAAATTGAGTCAAATGCAATTTACAATGTGCCATGCTAAATTTAAACTTACAAAGACTGATGAAACTGATCCCAAGTTTCATTTCTCACTTCATGTCCATTATACTTTTCGTTAAGTTGTATTATTAAAGTTGTAAGCGTTTTCTGATCACATATTTGGTTTAAAACATCATCCGTAATCCATGAATGATCTAAACTGAGTACTGATAACTGATGATACACTGCTATATTGATAGGAAGATGAGTTGTTGTCAAATCTTTTAAATCATCACAAACTACTGCTCCGATCCCCAGACATACCAACGATTCCTTCTGTTTTTCAAGCAACAATTTCAACTCATCATTTTTTAACAAAGCTGACCAACAATGACTGATGTAAAACGTATTTAAATTTCTAACATTTTCAACAAGTGCTTTAAGATTTTTTACACAGGAACTGAAAAAAAAAAAAGGAATAAAAAAAAAAATCTTATCAACACACCCCGGTAGAATGAAATTATTATGGGCCTAAAATGACGGTGAAAACTGACATAGGGGTTTTGATTGGGACCCTTTAAAGGTAAGAAAAAAGCTCGGACGAAAATCCTAGCTGCTTGTCTAAACCAGATATCTCCATATTTCGGCATAAATTTTGTATATGACCAAAAACGACGGAAAACGGGTTTAAAAAGTTACTTATTGGGTACATTAGAGCTACTAGAGTGAAAAGATCAATAAGCATACCCTCTAAACCTAACTGTCGGGAAGGTATTGAAGCTTTTAAGAAAAAATCGAAAAAATCGCGATTTTTTAGCCTACCCTCTTTCGCGATCCCGAGAAAAAATTTTTTCATTCTGTACTTACTGTGATACGTTCTAGGAGTAAATACCAACCCTTTGCCGAACAATTCCAACGGTCTCAGTTGCGGGAATCCCCATAATATCAAATTTTTGAAAAAAAATCGGCATTTAAGGTTAAAAAAATGGCGCCCTACCCCCTAGAAATGTCGGGAAAAATTTTTTTCTTCATACTTACTGTAGCACATCCTAGGAGCAAATGCCAACCCGTTTCGAACCATTTTACCGGTCACAGATGCGGGATTCCACATAATGTCAAAATTTTCGAAAAAAATCGGCACTTAAGGCCATAAATTTGCATTTTCTTGACCCTGGGTTGCTCGTACACAATTCTCGCCGTCATATTCTTGTTCTACGACCTCGAAAACCATACTGTACAGTATTTTTGTTGATACAAATACTTTCACTAACGGGGTGGTATCGATTTCAAACCCTGCATTTTTCGAAAATTTGACTTTATGTGGAATCCCGCATCTGTGACCGGTAAAATGGTTCGAAAACGGGTTGGCATTTGCTCCTAGGATGTGCTACAGTAAGTATAGAATGAAAAAAAAATTTTTCCCGACATTTCTAGGGGGTAGGGCGCCATTTTTTTAACCTTAAATGCCGATTTTTTTTCAAAAATTTGATATTATGGGATTCCCGCAACTGAGACCGTTGGAATTGTTCGGCAAAGGGTTGGTATTTACTCCTAGAACGTATCACAGTAAGTACAGAATGAAAAAATTTTTTCTCGGGATCGCGAAAGAGGGTAGGCTAAAAAATCGCGATTTTTTCGATTTTTTCTTAAAAGCTTCAATACCTTCCCGACAGTTAGGTTAGGGGTATGCTTATTGGATCTTTTTCACTCTAGTAGCTCTAATGTACCCAATAAGTAACTTTTTAAACCCGTTTTCCGTCGTTTTTGGTCATATACAAAATTTATGCCGAAATATGGAGATATCTGGTTTAGACAAGCAGCTAGGATTTTCGTCCGAGCTTTTTTCTTACCTTTAAAGGGTCCCAATCAAAACCCCTATGTCAGTTTTCACCGTCATTTTAGGCCCATAATAATTTCATTCTACCGGGGTGTGTCAAAACCCATTCAAATACATGAAAAAAAAAAAAAATGATGTAATAATTATTTTTAAAAGGAAATTGTTTTTTATTTTTTCCTTGTGAATAATGACTGAGTTAGCAAAAAAAATAGATTGATATACTAACCTTAAATTTTGATTCCATATAGGCTCTCCAAGGCTAAATAGGTAAAATTTTTGTAACTGACGGTTCCCCGCTAATTTTGACACGATATTAACAACTTGTGACATATAAACATTCTTGTAACTGAAAACAATCTTAACGTTTCTTAGTGATGACATAAAAGACCTTGTATAAAACTGGCACCTTTCTACGGCATATTTATTGTTCTTCGAAAAAATATTTATATTTAATTCACGCCAAAAATTTGGAAAAAACAAAGCCTTCCTCCATTCCTTGCACGTAGATGAGGCGTTTATCCGTTCTTCGTGTGATATCCTCTTGAAAATTTCCAACAAAACTACACTAGGTAAATTATTCCAACATACATCTGATGCCATTGTATTTTTCTGAATGGTTGTGTACAACAGCTGTTCTCTTTGACGTTTTCAAACAACCTTTTGACATTCACTTTGAAAGCGATGACGTCATACGTGTTTCGAAACATTTTGCGATAAAAGTAACTTGGGTAACTTCGATTGAATATAACGGCATAACGGGACGGTATGTAATTGAATGCGACGGAATGGTAAATTATCAGGGCTTTACAATGTCTGATTTTATTCTCCAAAATCTCGTGAAACAAAAAAAATCCCTATGCAGCTCCTTCCAAAAAAGTGGCCATGATTGAATGTTAAATAACAAAATGGCGGGAAGCACTGCGAATAATTTAAAATTAAAATTTTTTTTTTTATTTTTTTTTTTAATCCTTTATTTTCAGATTTACATATAGATATATTTTTTTTTATTTAATAGATAATATGGGATAAGATACTATTTAAATTGATTTTATTGGATCAAAATGGAGGAAAGAACTGCCGTTTTTTTTTTCTTTTTTTGGGGGGGACACTCTACTCTTCTCTCTCAATCCAACATCGTGACCGATATGTGGTGGTCGACTTCAAGTGTCTCGGATATTTCTTACTGCCCGCTTAACAATATCCCTTTATTTGTCCCGGTCATTGGCCTGTCTGCACGCCTTCTCTAGGGTGGACTCTGTCAATTTAGAGATAAGTTCTGTCCACATAGTTGGCGAACGTCCCCTTCCTCTTTTGCCTTCCGGTTTACCTTGTACCACAAGTCTCTCCATCGTGTCATGACGAGAGATGTGGCCGAATAATTTGAGGATCCGACTATACGCTTATATTACATTACTCTACTCTTATATTACATTATTTACATTTTTCCATAGTATACATAAACTCTACTTTGAAACATTATATAAAATGCTGCCAAAATATTGCCGAAAATTTTTAATTTTAAATCGGTTTATTCTCAAAAAATCCCTCCAGTTGTCCGTATTCTTTACTCCGTTATCTATACAAGTTAACGGCACTGCAAAAAGATTTGAAATTTTTTTTTCTTATTTTTTTAAACCTTTATTTTCAGATTTATACTGTATATACAGTATATATAAGAATTTTTTTTATGCTTTTAGACAATCAGCTTGACGAACTGAGCAGTTTTTTAAGTAAGAACACATTATACATGTATAATGTGTTCTTACTTAAAAAACAGCTTTACTTAAAACTTACCTCACTTACCTCACAAGTGAGGTAAGTTTTTGACGTAATTTTCCGCCATTTGTTTTCTGCCCGTTGTATAAGCAAGAAAAAGCAAATTAAGAGTGTATTCGGGGAGCTCGGCAAAACCGGCTCCAGCCGTCTTGAACCGTCCATGACCGGTTTTTGCCACGGCGAAAAATGTACAACAACTTTTTGCCGTGGCAATACCGGTCATGGACGGTTCAGGACGGCTGAAGCCGGTTTTGCCGAGCTCCCCGAACACACCCTAAAGGTACACTAGTCCAATAAAAAATTAAAACCCCCCTTCGTCGTACCTTATCAATTTTTAAGAATGCTACTTGGAAATAATTTCCAATTTTTTCTTTCTTCTTTCTTAATTACCATGGACAGAAGAAAAGTAATGGCGGAAAATGACGTCAAAAACTTCCCCCACCTTCTATTCGAACGAAACCGTTAACTGTATCAATTATACAGTTTAAATTGTATAAATGTACTGTATATTTACACACCCAATCAAAAAAACTCGTGGATGAAAACTGGTGGAATTCACGTGGATTTTAAGACTTTTTCCACCAACTTTCCACCAGTTATCCACGATCCACCAATTGTCCACCAGATTTCCACCAGCTCGTGGATATTTTGGTGGAAAACTGGTGGAAATCTCGTGGAAAATTGGTGGAAATAGTCTTAAAATCCACGTGTATTCCACTAGTGGAATCCACGTGAATTCCACGTGAATTTTTTGTCTGGGCAGTTAACGCCGAAATTACATAGCCCGTATGCATGTGACGTCATTTTAAGGGGAAGTGGTTGGCCCAATTCCATAACGGACTATTTAGCGCGTCGTCACTGGAGGACCAACTTACATTGAGTCTTAGCCGGGGAAAAACTTTTGAAGCAGATGCTTAAATGAGAAAATTATAATTGCTCGCACTTAAACTGGTAATTTTTTTATTTATACCATGCCGTATTAAATAATTTTTCGAGTTTAGTTTATTTAATAAACTGAAATTTACTTGAATTGCCTATAAGAGCTCATGTAATCTAGGACGCATCATGTTATTAGGTTGCGGAATTAAACCTACCCCCACTACTCCCAGACTTCGACTCCATTTTACTTCCCCCCCCTACAGCTGGTGGCCGGTCACGGCATGCTCTAAAGTATGGCAACAACGCGGGTCGTGAAGTTTGGCAACCTTTTTTCCCATGACGTGGACGAATTAATCTTGCGTACTATAGGAATTGTGGACAACATTTTTTCCCTCTGCTTTTCGAACACTCATTTGCTTTATGCGCCATCTATTTCCTACTTTTAACAGGCGCAATTACATTTGGCTTATAAATCCTTGTTGCATGGTATTTGCTTATTATTATTTATTTTTGTTTATTTTGGGAATATTATAAACGTAAGATGAGGACAGGAATTCACCTTTCAAAAGAATGTTTTTAGTAGGATTCTTATCAGAAAATCGGTAAAAAATAAATAAATAAATAAAAAGATAAAACTTGTATTTGCAACGTGTATGTACTTGCAAAATAATTTTTTGTTTTATGTTCGTAATGAGTCTCTTTTTTTTTTGGCAAAAATTAGACCATAATGTCTGAATCAAACATAAGAAATACTTCTGCAAGGGTTATTGCTACGGAAATTCATTAATTTAGCCTATAAAATAAAAATAATCCATATTCAAAGAATCGGTTTTTAAAAAAAAGTTAGTAGAATAATTGGTGAAACATTCTTTTGAAAGGTGAATTCCTGTCCTCATCTTACGTTTATAATATTCCCAAAATAAACAAAAATAAATAATAATAAGCAAATACCATGCAACAAGGATTTATAAGCCAAATGTAATTGCGCCTGTTAAAAGTAGGAAATAGATGGCGCATAAAGCAAATGAGTGTTCGAAAAGCAGAGGGAAAAAATGTTGTCCACAATTCCTATAGTACGCAAGATTAGGTGTAGCCTGGGTGTAGCGTAGCTTACGTTGTGTATATGGGAGAAGATACTATTTAAATTGATTTTATTAAATCTGTTCAAAGCCTCATAACAACTGCTACATTCATGTCGAGGAACATAAGAGTAAGAATCAATAAAACTATTTTATTTTAATTCTAATAATGATTGTTTTGTAACGTTTAGCATTACGAAATTATATTTCCTTATAAATGTGGAATTCCATTCAACTGGAAAAAAAAATGGCGTGGTTTATAGTCCAATGGCCTTTATATTCGTTTTATCGGCTCCATGAATTTTTTTTTTATGGTAATTTTGGGACATTTTTCAAATATTAAAATGAGAAAAAAATATCGGATTTAAGCTAGTTTTTTTTGGCGCGAACAAATATAGTTTGACTTACTGCTCTTTTAAATATAATGCAGCAGACCTTTATTATTTCCATCAGTTGAATTGAAGGAGTCTGTCCGTGCAGCATTTGCAAAATGAGATATGCATTTTTTGATGGGAGGACCATTTTATGGCTAGTGTATGGAAATAAATAAAGTTTTTCAATGTTTTAACTTTGGATAATCCATAAAAATATATATAGTTCATTAAAAGTAAGCCTCAGAAAATCAAATAGGAGGAAAACTATTTTAGAAAAAAATATTTAAATTTGCTAAGTATTTTTTTTACAGTCTGTACTTCAGAAATTGTTTCAATACAGGACATCAAAATTTTGCTTCTAAAGATCAGTCAAACTGATGTCAGACATTTACTGAATATATTGTATCTCAGGCTTGCTTGATATACTCTTTTTAAGAGTATTTACTCTCTTTTTGTCTAAAAAAAGTACTCTCTTTTTTTACAATTTACGGGAATATACTCTTTTTTTCGAATTGCAAAAAAAGAGTACTCTTTTTTTCCCCAAATCTATCAATCTATCATATTGATTAGAATTTTTAGCTGAAAACCTTCAGCCTGAACTCATCTTTATCGTTTGAAATTTTATTTTCAAAAAGTCGTATTATACTGCACTCTTTTCATACTTTTAAATCTTCCGGTTGCATATTTTTTTTATACTCTATTTTTTTTAAAAAATTTTATACTCTTTTTCCTATTTCAAAAAATGGCAAGCCAAAATCAAATACAGTTTCTAGGAAGTTGATCGAGTATAAATTCCTGGACCTGTTTAAACGAACTACTCAATTTTCACGTACAAAATTTTTTTGAAAAAATGTTTGATATTTATAGACAGCGTTCTTAGAATAAGCAGAATTTTAATGTCAAGCGACTAAGACAATGAAAATAATTATTCTTAAAGTACAGGCTATTCAAAAACAATGAACCATTTTTTTCTTGTTACCTTGAATGGCAGCGATGTAACGGGAATGACAAATATGTTTCGATAATTTCAGAAAAGCAAGGTTTTTTTAAAAATTTTAATAAACCACTTTGTTGACTCAAAAGACTCCAGACGGATAACTTAACTTTAATATTTTTTTGCAGGAAATGCCGCTTAAGGAAGAGAATTTTTCAAAGCGTTATATTGACGATGATATACAAGAACAACCATTGATGCCAATATATAAAGAATACAGTGATAGATTAAAAACGTTCCAAAAATGGAAGCATTTTGAAGAACACAAAGAAACAGCTGAATTGCTGTCCAATGCAGGATATTATTTTATCACTGGAGAACAGGTCAACGATTTGAATGGAATAGTTTATAATGATGTAGTTTGCTTTTCTTGCGGAAGTGCCCTATTTGTTTCTAAGGATCCTGTTCTGCCTTACCCGCATTTTCCTTTTCATCATTTGGATTGCCAATTTGTGAAATGTCCACCGGACTTAATGGAATCTCTTACATTTCCACCATTAAAAACGTACTCCAAAGATGTAAAGTTAGTCAAACTTACGTTAATCAAAACTATTCATTCAAAATTCAAACAAGAATAATTATTTTTTTTTAATTTCAGGTGCACTGAATGTGGCATTAAATATAGTAATGTACTATACTTTCCATGCGAGCACCGAGAGAAATGTATTGGTTGTGCAAAAAAATCTACTTACTGCCCAAAGGGCCATGAATACCAAGGCTTGGTTCGTATTTTTTAATTTGTCAGGACTAAGAAACTTAGATATTTTTCAAATAAAACGTTTTCCGCCGAGCAAACGAAACTTTGTCATTACCTAGTTCAAAAATTGTTTGAGAATTCTTTTGAGGAAAATTTCCACCAATTTATCAAAAATTTATTAAAAAAATTTTAAATTAAATTTATTAAAAATCCAATTTATCAAAAAAAGTGACTTTTAGTGACTTTTCTTTAAAAAAGTGACTTTTAGGGGGAAAAATGACTAGTTCGATGCCTGTTTTCCGGCCTGTGATTTTATTTTTAAGGTGAAGAGATGGATGTTGCAAAACATTATTGAATTTCTTATTCATTTTTTTAAAAAAATGTTATAATGTAAGATAAAGACTCAAAAATTGTACAAATAATATACAGACCATTTTTTTTAAATTCATGCTTTTACTTATCTGTGAAAAGTATTCAATTTGATTTAATTTCTTTTAAAAAATTAAGACGAAAAAAAAAAAAACATTCTCAAAAGGAGGAAAAAAAAAACCTTGTTACCTTCCTTTTTATTACAATTTTTTTAAATTTGCTCACCTTGACATGCAATTTAAGTTGGAAAACTCTTCGAACTAAGAGTCAATTCAAATCATTTTAATTTTTCAACAGTTTGAAATAAACCAAAAAAAAAAAACCCTGCAAGAATTAACAAATTTTAACATTTTTTTTTGTACGTTTTTCTTACCGCATGTATTTATTAAAATTGGGATTTTTTTTGTCCCTGTATATCAATTAACATTTACGTCAGGCACGAGAAAATGCCAAATTATCCAGTGACGATTTAAATTTTTTTTTTTTTTTTTTTTTTTTTTGGAGTGAGCACGACTGGAAGTGAAAGATTCCATTCGTACAGAAGACAAATTCAGTTCTCTTAACGTCGAGAGTTCGAATTCCAGTGTGAACGCTTAAAAAAAACTTGGGACGATTTTTTACCGTTCTTCTAAAATCACAGTTTCTTGAGGATATAATTTAAGTTCTTTGAAGGACTGAGTAGGATCGACAGACGTAAGCTGAAAAAAAAGAGAAAAATTATGCAAACATTTTTTTTTTTTTTTTTTTTACTGTTATTAAATGAATTATGCAAGGTTTGTTTTGGTGTTATGCATAATATACTTACGTCTCGCCTAGGCCAACTCGATATAACCTTGTAATCGGAGTAAGGATATCCCTCGACGATTAAAAAATCGAGTAAATTTTGAAGAGGCTCAGAGGAGTTAAATCTCCGCTCGATGACGTCCCCTTTCGGTACTCTAACTTTAATTTTCGTGATGTCCCCGCAGCCATCATCGGGTTCTTGTGGGAGTCTAGATTTTACTTCTAATCTGATAGCCTGAAAATGAAAAAGAATATTCCGATAAATTCCCTGCTCAAAGCGACTAATTTACTAAAAAACTACAGGAAATTCTTAAGAAAAAAAAAAAATTTAACCAGTAAAACTACCTCTTTTTTGGCTTCCTCTTGCTGCTTTTCCATTTCAACCTGTTCCTTTTTCTGAGTTTCGATCAGCTCTTGCTGTTTCCTAGCTTCCTCTTTAGCTCTATCGATTTCTAACGATTCCCTATACGCAGCGTCCTGTTCAAACATAATCATTTCCCTTGCCGTCCTTTCGTCTTCTTCCCTGATTTCGATTTTCTGTTGCATCATAAAGACGTCGACGGCTTCCGTTAAACTCCCCATCAATTCGCTCACTCCGACGTTCCCGTGGATGACGGCGGTGATCTCCGTTAACGACCTCACTCGGTTGATTATGATGATCGACGGCAATCGCTCTTGTGGTATGTTTCTAAGTTGATGTTCGGCTATTTGACCTAAAGTACGCTTAACTGAAGCTAAAAACCTGGAAAAAACATTAAATAAATGATTATTACATTTTCGTAGTAGCATTAAAGGCAAAAAATAAGTAGCAGAAGGAGTGGAAGAGTAAAGGGAGTTGCATGATACGAGCAGGTGTTTCCGCAGAAGACAATGCACCCGACATATGGGACTGGTTCTACGAGTTTCTTTCTTTCGCATTATTCTTTAAGGATCGTCAAACCATGATCGCAATTCTAAATCGCTTCATTAAAAATGAGAGATTGAATCTTCACTAGAATACTCACTTTAAATTATTATATTCAAACGTAAGGTCCCATCCCCAAACGACAAAGTTCGCATTCAAACATTGAATGACGGATTCACAGCATAAAAGTTGAGTGCAAAATACGTTGGATAACACGCTACCATCGTGATGCAGATACACAGCCAATAAACGTCGCTGTTAAAAATTAAAAAAAAATATATATATTAAAATACATCAAATGATTTTTCAAAAAAATTTTTTTAAAAATAAAAGCGCCGTTTACCTCTCTAGCAGGTTTCATACAGGCTTCCTTAATCGCATCTTCTAAAGTTCCTGGGAAAAAATCAGGATGTAGGGCTCCATACCGGTTTGCAAATTCCTCGGAGAAATGAAGGCATCCAGCTGTCTCATCTTCGCACATATCTGGAACTAATAAAAAAAAGAAAATTTAGATTTTTTTTCCTAATAAAGCTGATAAGTCAAATTTGTAAAAAAAAAAAATTACTTAATGGCTGAAGCCTTGCCCTAGGTCTAGTTTCTGAGACAAAAATATCTTCATCACCGGTGAAAGATTCCGTTGCATCTTCAAATTCTTCAGGGGAACTATCCTCAGAATCATCTAAATTTATAACCTAAAATTGAAGAACAAAAAATTAACATATGAATCTCAAATTTGCAGTGATCAGCAAAATTATTCATTACGACAATTGTTTGATAGTTTATTTATCTTAAAAAGAATAAAAACAAAAAAAAAAGATAAGACAAAATTGCTTTTCTCAGCACAAACTCTCCACATTTTAAAATATTTCATCAAAAACTTACTCCCTTGTATTTTTTCTTATCCTCATTAGTATCAGATGATTTTAAAGTAAGTGAGTGCACAGGATGATTCACCCCTGAGCAACCCAACATAGTTGAATCATCCTTTAACGACTCTGGCCAACCGCTCCAAACTTGATGTCTTACAGGTATGTTGGTAATTGTATAAACATCAGTCTTAATCTCCGAAATAGCTTTTGTACCTGGATATGGTAAACTATGTTCCTTATTTTGAGTTTCGTTTTTAATGTTCAAAGTATATTTTAAAGTTAATTTATCAATAACATCACTGAAAAAAGAAAAAAAAAAAATTAGTATTTAAAAAAATTTCCAAAAACTTTACATAAAAAGTGAAAACATACTCATTCATAAATCCATCTCGACTATCTATGCTACTTAATCTTAATCTGGTTTCTGAAGCTAGATTTAAAGTAGATAAACTAAAAGTGTCAGATCTTGGGTTTGTTTTCCAGCCTGACAATTGCTGTTTGCATAAAGGAATACTTGTTATACTTTGAAGTCGTCTTTTTAAATCTGCTACAGTATCTCTTTCTGTTAGTTCTATAAGAATGTCTTGACCTTTAAATTCCACAATAATTTTCAAAATTCTACTTTTTTCTTTAGCATTTGAAGTGGAGGGACCAGTCATCATATCATTAATATTACGCTTGAACTAAAAAGAAAAAAAAATTAATTGTTTTTTAAAATATTTTACCTTTTTCTTCCATAATTAATAATGACTTACCGAATAAGGGTATGTTTCAGGGGAATCATTGCAAATCATAATATCATCATCCTCATCCTCAGCAGTGGGTCTGTGAGAATTCATAAGTGATCTCATAATTGGTCTGCTGCCTTTGACTTCTTCAATCATTTCTACGTCAGGGCTTGATTCTGTTGTTACATTTGACATATCTTGAGGGATCGCTCTATTAATTGCTTTCTGTAATAAAACCAAGATTTTAAAAATTATAACATTATTTAATTAAAAACTTCTTGATCAGAACAGAAAAAATTTTTTCAATCCTTATTGCAGCTGAACTCAATGACCTTACCAATAAATCCCAATTTGTTTCTTCTAAATGAACAATGGATTCTGCAACATCATCAATCCCAGTGCAAGCCTGCAGATAAAAAAATAGTTAGCATGTACATGGAAAAACAAAAAAAAAAAAAAAAAAAATGAAATAAAATAATTTTTTTATTTATATAATCACGAAGTAGGAAAAGGACAATCATACAAAAAAAAAAAACTCGTGGGAAATATTCAATACCTGAAAATTTGCCAATATCTCGTCCCTGTTCTCCGCCATTGTCAGCTAAAGTTTCCCAATTCGTTATTCTATGCAATGCAATAATGTAAAGCGCACAATGTTACGAAATTATCAAAAAAAAGAACTCAATAGCTGAACGACCGAAATGATTCTCCACAATTCAAAGCCATTTTGAAAAATCATGAAACTAGCCGTATATATATACAGGTCGTTAATTATAAATATACTGTTCTGTCATATAAATATACGCGTAAATATACTTGTTTTCCTTATGGCATTGTATATATTTCTACCTCGCAATTATATTGCCGGGAAGTACTATGCTTTTTCATCTACTTGAAATAGTCTTACGAGACAATTCGAATGCCGATGGAACTTTTTTATTTTCCGCTCAACGATTCTTCACAGAAGATGAAGCCAAATTTGTAAAGATTTGCTAAAATTTCGACTCTGCCTTGTAAAAAGCGAAATCGAAGTCATTTGAGTGACTTTATTATTGAAGATTTGCTTTTCAGAATTTTTAATTAACCCATTTATGGAAACTGTTCTGGACTTAAAAAATTAGAATTATTCATTCGTCAGAACGTTGTGGAAATAATTTTTCCCAACAATAAAGCCGATTTTCTCTTCATTTTTTTGCCCCATCTTTGGGAAAAAAAAAATTTCAGTTGGTGTAGCGTGTAGTTTTTTAGCGCGTCTGCAACGTCACGTGATAGGCTGTACAAAAAAATCAAAATGGTTGATCAACGTTATTTTCGTCTGCTTTTTTAATTATTTTCTTGTTTATTTCATCAATTAAAACAAAAAAGTCAATTTTATTTCAATTTTATGAATTATATCAATAATAAAAGAAATCTGGACTTGAAGGACAAGGCTTCCGAATGAGTAATGGGGTAGGGCTTTTTTTGTTAGGAGCGCATGCGGGCTAGCTAGTATCGTGGCATCAATTTTAAAAATATTTTTGTTTTGCTTGGATTGTTTACATTTTGAATGAATGTTATGTTCTCTTAATTTCATGAAGAAACTTAACAGAAAAATCAATCATTTCATCTGCAATATTGTAAGGGCAACTCAAGTTTATTCTGTAAAGGTAAACGTACTGAAAGTTTTTTTTTAAATTCTTTTTCAGGCTCTCAGCATAATTGTAATTTTATCCTGGGGATACGTTATTTCTGCTGGACGATATTTAGCGGAGAAGAATAACTGCCATAGGAGATTTTAAGAGTAAGAACTTATAACGTTATTAATGTTCTTGATAATCTGAAATTGTGATCTATGGAATCTGACAAAGCCCTACCCCATTAGTCATTGGAAGCATTCTAACATTAAGTCCAGGAATTTTAATTTTTAGAAAAATGGCGTTTTCTGCAGAAGCTGCAGCTTACCAAGTTCAAGAGAGACTCAAAGCTTTATATACTCTGGTTCATGAAATTGAAGCAGAGCGTCAAAAAAATGAGAGGAATTTAGCAAACATGACAAAACTTCAAGAGCGATATAATGTTGAAGATAAGAATGCTTCACAGCAGCAAAAATTAAAAGGATTATACACAGCAGTTTCAGATGCCGAACATGAAGAAGAATTATTGAGGAAAGCTCTGACCAAAGTAAATGAGATCCGATCCATAAGAAACGAACGTAGAATTCAAGCAAGAAATGCAGGGAATAAAGAGACAATTAGAAGAGGGACATTAATGAAAATGCTTCAGGGTTCTGCGCAAACCTTACCTCTCTGGGTTGGGAAACCTGATGAAAAACCCCCTGCATTATGTGGAGCAGTGCCTGCTGATGCTTCTTACATTGCAAAAGTAAGAAATTTGGAAAATAATTTTAAAAAAAATTTTTTTAATTTTAGATCTATATCTTAATTTGTTTTTTTAGCCGGGTGATATGGTTGCAGCTCTGGTGAAAGGAGCAGACGAGGAGGAAAATTGGATTCTTGCAGAAGTGGTTCAGTTTAACACTCTGTCAAATAAGTATGAAGTTGATGATATTGACGAAGAGCAAAAAGACAGACATATTTTAAGTAAAAGAAGAGTTGTTCCTTTGCCTTTGATGAGAGCAAATCCAGAAACAGATCCTCATGCTCTCTTCCCTAAGGGTTCAATCGGTAAGGAGTGGATATCGTTTTACTCTTGATGAATATTAAGTTTTTTTTTTTTTTTTTTTTTGTAGTTATGGCTTTATATCCGCAAACAACTTGTTTTTATAAAGCAGTCGTAAATCAGTTACCAACATCAAGCACCGAAGAATATGAAGTACTGTTTGAAGATGCATCATATGCGGATGGTTTCTCACCTCCTTTAACAGTAGCTCAAAGATACGTCATCGCGATTAAAGATAAAAAAATGAAAAACAGCCAGCAGTGACATTTGTTGGAAACAGCTGTCACCATTAATCCAATTCCAGGTTTTGGTTTCACTGATTTCAACTATCCGGAAAATTTACCAGAGCTTAACGTAAATAAATAAAAGCAGTACAAAATTCATGATCTCAATATTTTGTATGGAAAAAACATACGAAGTTAAAAAAATTGACTATGATTATTGAAAATTAAAAATGAAAACGAACTATGTGTGAGTCATGGACAAAGTTATAGTCAATTTATTTAAATGTAAATAATGTTTGCTACTATGAGTTTTTTTTTAAAAATTTTTCAGTGGAATTTTACCGTTCGAAAAACGAAGTTTTAATTTTTTTATAAAATTAGGCAAGTATTGTAATGCCTATTTGCAAGTACCGGTATTTTTAATTTTAACGGTTTGGAAGGATGCAATTTGTAAATTTGTCGGGAGGTGTAAAAAATTTATTTTTGCGTAAATACGAATTAAAGAGAAAAAAATGATTTAGAACAGATTTTTGCATCTCGCGATAAAAGTTTCCTTTTAAACAGGATCATGTTCTTGATGATTTGAAATGAATCTCTGTCCTTAACTTAAGAAAAAGGAAAAATTCATTAATTTTTTTTTTTTTTTCGATAAAATTATTATGGTTAAAATATATCATTTTAAAGAATTCTTACAAGACTTTTAATTGCTTTACTGACAAATGTTAAATAGGACGGCCGAGTTTTTAGGCAAAAATAAGATGAGGGCCTCGGCCCCTAAAAAAATTTCGACTTCATGTATTTTACTGATCGTATATGTTGTAGCTGGTTATTTCGAAACCCTTGGATCCTTTCATTCTGGATGCTAATTCTAGCCTTGAGCTCCGTAAATTCAGCCGTTTGTAATCCAATTTCCGCTAATCAGGTATAACAATTTTTCATATTAGGCTCTGTTTCGAACTAAACCACTTTAGCAAAATGTAAAACTTGTTTTTTGGCTCTTCGATTTTGCCACTGAAATAAAAATGCCAAGGGAAACTTTTTTTTTTTTTTTTTTTTTACACAAGAGCAAAAACTGGGGTAATCATCCTTCCCAGAAATTTTTTTCCCCATACCTTAATAACACAAGTACAAGGGAGTTTTAAATCTCCTAGGGGTTGACCGGTTTAATTTTCAAAACGATCAGCATTCTGAGTGACCAAAAATCAAAAATTAGTACAGCAAACAGACATAATTCCCAGATCTAATATTTTTCCAGGAATAAATTACAAGGTACAATCTTGTATTAAAACCTGAAAAGGAGAAGACGCAGTTTGTAAAAAAAAAACGGATGGTAAGGAAAATTGCAAGCTATTTTAAAACAAAAAAATTTCTGGCAAGATTTTGGGTCCTAAAAATTAAAAGTTTTAAAATTCGTTTTCCACATAAAATTTTCTCACTTTATAAGCTGATTATTAATAAATTACTTTTTGAACTGACGAAGCCAAATATTTTGAAAACTTAAGAACCTCCCTTCTCCCTTTTTTTTAAAGCAAGTATGAGCAAGTGGCTACAGCAAGAAAAATTTTTTTTTACAAATACTCAGTTTTAGTATAATATGATTGCATGATCATTCTTACACATTACATACTGCTAACTGACAGTGGTGTGCAATTCTCAATGAGTTAAGTTATTCTTTTCTCTTTACCGTTTCATTGATTCTTGTTTCTCAAACTTCCTTAATGATTCCCTACCATTTTTCCTAAAAAAATAAATTCCTAATCCATTTTTTCTTAACAATTTTTTCAGTTTTCTGATTCCTAAAATAAAATTTTCTAAAATTTTTTTAAGGATTTAAAAAGTTATAAAAAAAAATTCATTTTAGGAAATATTATTTTAGGAATCAAAAAATTTTAGGAAAAAGGATTAGGAATTTATATTTTTAGGAAAAACGGATTAGGAAAAATGGTCTTGAACGTCTCCTAATAATTAACTTAAGGGCCTAATAAATCAACACTTTCATAGGAGTCGATTCAAATTTTTAACAATCGCACACCCCTCCAAACCAAAAAAAATCCTCAAGCTCTACAACCTAATTAATATTTCAACCGATAACCAGGAAAGGATCATGAAAAAAATTAATAATTAAATAAATAAAAACAATGAAATAGCAAAAACAATTATTTTTTCTTGTTCTTATTTTCTTTACACATTTTATTTTATTAACTTACTGAATCTTTTCTTTTTATTAAATTTTATTATTTCTTTTTTTTAAATATTTTCTTTGATTGTTTTTTCTTTTTTCTTTTTTTACCCTTTGTTTTTTTTTTTGTTTTCTCTCCCTTTTTCAAAAATTTATTTTTTTCTTTCTTTTTCTTTTTCATTTTCACTTCTTTTTTTCTTTTCTTTTCTTTTTTTTTTTTTTTTTACTTTTTTTTAAAATAAAAATATCTTTTAGAAATTTTACTTTTTCCGGAAAAATCCATTCCCTACACTACCTTTAACGCCAGTTGCGAAATTTGAAAATTAAATTAAATTCAGGTATAAGAAAGAAAAAAATTCCCAGTCTGAACCAGTGTAGCCGCGAGGAATCGAACCCCGATCTCTCCGTTTGCCGGACGGTAGCTCTAACCTTTTAAGCTACGTATGAGTCTTTGGTATAAGAGAACAAATGTTCAATCTGTCTTTGACCAGGAGCCGTAGCTTAAAAGGTTAGAGCTTCCGTCCGGCAAACGGAGAGAACGGGGTTCGATTCCTCGTGGCTACACTGGCTCAGACTGGGAATTTTTTTCTTTCTTATACCTGAATTTAATTTAATTTTCATCTTTTAGAAAGTAAAAAAAAAAAAAAACTAAAATCAAATTCTCAATACCTATTATCTGAAGAGGAGATTCTCCGCTCGCTCCCGTGAGGAATTGCTGACGCAAAGCCTCCTGAAAAAACATCAAGAAAAAAAAACAAAGGGAGGGAACGAAAAAAGAGAGACGATTAAAAATCGGATGCCGTTTAAAAAAAAAAAAAAAAAAAAAAAAAAGTCCCTGTCAAAAGACACCCAATCAAAGACAATTGAAAACAAAAAAAAAAAAAGCACTAGGAAACCAGAAAGCAAAAACTAAAAATGATTTTTTTTTTTTTTTTTTTTTTAATCAAACTTTCCTTCATCTTAACTAAATGAACATGCAAATGAATTGGGTAGAAAGAAAAAAAAAAAAAAAAAAAAAAAAAAAAGCTTGCGTCAAATTTACTAAATCATGGAGACGCTGGACCATAAAAAAATTAATCCGTTCTCCAATCAGAGATCATAGCTTTCTTCCCACAAAATTATTAGAGATAACATATGAAATAGATGAAGGAAATGACAAAGTAAAATACTTCCATAAGATTCGTTACAAAAAGGAAAATCTAACGAACCCTAAACATTAAAGAAAAAAAAAAAAAAAAAAAAACAAATAATAATAATTATGAAATGAAATAAAATAAACCAAGAAATTCCGGTTATGACAAAATTAAATGAATATTTTTTGACTTAATAGTAAACCTTTAAATATTTAAGCTTTTGTGCCTAAACTAACTTGTTTTGACTTGTAAAAAAAAGTTTTTTTTTTTTTTTCTAAGTGTTCTTATAAGCTTATATAAAAACTTTAGGAAATAAGTTTATTATAAAAGAAGATAATTATTTATTATATTATAAAAAAGAACTTTTTGGTTTTTTTTTTTTCTTCTAATATTAACTTTTGCTACCGACAAACAAATACTTTGAAATGTACACATGGTTTGATTATGTGCATTTTTTTCCACACAATTTCACATTTAAATTTTTTTTTTCTCTTTCCAATAGTTTTTTTTTTTACATAACCTAGGAATAATTAACACTTGAATTTGTCTTTTTTACATTAAAAAAAAAAAAAAAATTAAAAAAAAATTATATATGTTTCAAGCATTGAGTCCTTAGATGTTCACTCTTTTTTTTTTATTATTATTTTGAATAAAAATCTTATGATTTATTTTAGAAAAATTTTTACCTGATTCCGAACAAAACCCAAAATGGCACTGTTCATCGCAAGTGAGTAAGTGTCAATCAGTAAGGCATGTAAAATGCTGCTCGTCGATAACTCCTTTAATTAGAAAAGAAATTTTTTTTTTTTATTATCCTGAAATTTTTAAATACTAATCACAATTTTCGGTTTGTACCTAGGTCGCCTTGTTGGTCTGTAGCCATAATAAGGAGACCCTCTTGTAACTCTGCCACGATATCTTGCACCCCTAGGTGGTCGATGAGAAGTGCTAATCCCTGGTCTATTTGTACGTTTAGGATTTACCTTAATTTGCCTTCCTCTAAATAAAGATTCATCCATTGCCATCGCAGTTTGGACTGAATCCTTATCAGCAAATTCAATATATGCAAACCCCTTGGGATGTCCATCAAATTTATTACACAAGATAGTAACTCTATTAATAGATCCACAGCCATGGAAATGAGCTTCAAGTTCTTCTGCCGTCGCTCCATAGTCGACATTCCCAACATATATAGATCTATTGTCAACTTCCATCTTTTCTTCTAAGGACAACGTACTCGCTGAAAATAAAATGATTATTGTTAATCACAGTTAAGTGATAAAGCATCAACGAAGACTCATACCTAAACCAGTTGGACTTCCCAAATTCATTTGTTTGTCAACTTCGGTTTGAAGCTGTTTCAGTTTTTCCGCTTCTTCTTCCATTTCCTTAACCCTAGCTTTGATTGCTTCCAATTCCTACATGAATGCAAACATAAATCGTAAAAAGTTTCATACGAGCAAATCCCATACAACGAAAAAAAAGCATACCGGATCATCATAATTTCCAGATCGGTCTACCTCGACATCTCCGTCACCCGCTTCATCGCCGTCTGCTCCATTTTCGATATCCTCCAATTCGTTTTTCGATCCCATACCAAGACCCGCCATGCTTTGATTAGTACGGACTTATTACACTTAAACAATCCCTAAAACTCCGCGAATGCAACCAGGCACACAAAACTATCTTCTTAGTCAATCAAACGACGTTGAAAACGACAACTTATTTAAGACATGTGGCAAAAGCATAAATAAAACCGGCAATATCACAAACGCGGCTCTTCGACGCGTTTCTTAAAAAGTTTTCCTTTTACAACAGTAGTCATACCAACATTACTCGTTCCGAATTTCTTTTATAAATTAAATTTTATAATTAAGTTACCTCATAATATTGCATAAAAGCATAATAAATTAAAATATTAGCTCTATTAATAAAATCAGTATAAATTTGTTAACAAATAATATTTTATTTCGTTTTAAATTAGAATTAAAATCGAGTAAATCTCCACAAAAAATTGGCTATTGCATAAGCTAAACATCATTTTTGAGATGGAGTTTGTATGGTTGGTATTATTCCTTTGGCGTCCATTTTTTTGTTGGAGTATTTCATAAAAAATCCGCTAGGATCACCATTGGCCGTGACGTCACAGTGAATTTAGAATGGAAGGAACTGGCGGTTAACAATGTTTATTGACTTAACACAAATATTGTGATTTCCAAAATTATTGAAGACCCTCCTGCCAGTATAATTAATAGTGGAAATTGTGAAGATGTCACATTCACCAACGTTATTTTCTTCCGACGATGAAACTTCATGTAAGTTCGATTCAATATTTTCAGTTAATCTTAACCAAACCTGGTCGTTGCTGTCCATATTTTATGCATTATTATGTAAATTTAAATTAGAGATTTATTTATTTTCCAATACAATAATAATTATTAATTCTCTTTTTACCAGTATTTTAAATAATGTGAGGAAATTTATCATTTGGATATTCAGCAAGTAATCCGTTTATTATTGAAGATTTAAAAAAAAAAATATAGCGGATGAATCATTTTTCTAATGGTTCAATTTTAAAATAAAATTGACACTTGAAATATTTTTTTCAATCAAGTACCCAGAAATTAAATGGTTGATTTTTAATTGATGTATTTGATATTTTAAAAGGATGCTTTTACTGAAAAAAAGAAAAAAAAATGAGAAAAAGTTTTCTTGCCTTATTTAAATAAATTTCTTTTCCCAAAAATTCAAATAAGATATTGGGCTAAATAAAATGTTCTTTGAGCGAATCCCACCGACAATTTTGAAGGTTTTAAGGGTTTTAAAGAGATATAGTCTTTCAAACTGGGTCAGTTAATTCATAGACAGAGAAGAAATTGATTGGTTGCCTTTTTTAGTCATCTCAGTACTCTTCGTTGGTAGAATCAGAACTCAATTTTTAAAACTGTTTGATGAAAACAGCAAGAGTTTCAGATCAAGGATTTTATGACATAAAATAGGAAAATAAAGGGTTTGATTAATAAATGTTTTCACTCATTGAAATTTTTTTTTAAATTGACCGAATGGAAATGGAATACTTATTGAGATTAGAAATAATTAAATGAAATAAATTCAACTTCTTAAATTAATTGTTTTCTTCTTTCTTTGGATTTAGTGCCATCATGCAGAGAAAAAAACCTACAGAAGAAATTACAAACATTGCTTCAGGGAGTACCGCCACCATCAGCCATAACAGTTTCAAAATTCACAGCAGAAGAGATACTACTTAAATATAAGGAAAATGAAATCAATTTTAATTGCTGCAATATCAATGCTGATCATAGTCCTTCTTCACAACGTAAAGTTGCTTTGATTATACCTTCGTTGTAAGTTATTTTGATGGTTATTTGTTATATCTTTAATTTTGTCATTTAGTAATTTTTTGTGTTTCACTTTTAGAAATAGGTCAGATGTTTCTGAGGATATTGCTTCGCTTTCGCAAAGAGTTCAGGAGCGATATGTACAATTGGAGACAATGTCATCCTGTAACATTTGGTTTCAATCGTCTGTGCCTTTATCAGGCAGTGCGAAAAAGAGATCTCGTGCCAAACAGAGAATAGGTTTTTCCCCAGGGCGTCGTCTCAGTCATTTAGCAAGGAGGAAACAAATATTTTCTTGCGCTAATTTACGACAAATGGCAGAGGGTGATAAGAAAAGACATATAGAAATAAAGTAAGCGAAATTACATTGAAATAAAAATCTTTTTAGGAAAAATTAATGATTTGCTTTTTTTTTTCCAGGAAAAACGGTATTTATCAAGACAAAGGAACCGACAAGTCAGTTTATTACGAAAAATTAAACATGTCGAAGCGAGCTCTGTTTTTAAGTCCGGAAGATGAATCTAACCGTTCGAAGCACGTAAAACAATTCCCTAAAAGAAAATTATTTGGAAGTTCGGAAAAGAAAAAGAAAATACCGTTAAAGGAAAATAGTAAAAGAAGTGAAGTGAAACGATGGTTATTCGAACAAGGTTTTAATAATACTCAAGTTTCAAAAAAAAGATTAAGGGACGAAAATTTCGATCAGGCACCGGAAAGGAAGTCGAAGTGTCCTAGGAGGAGCTTGACTTTTCAGGACGAAGACGAGTCATCTAGATCTCCTGGAACGAGTTCTACTCATTCCTCTCTTTCGTTACCTCCTCTTAGTCAGAATCATAAAAATGTAAGTTTTTGGATTGTATTGTGGCAGGTTTCGTCAAAACCCAAAAAGAGGATTATGGAGCTTAGGAATAAAAAAAATTAGAGTTCAAGTCGAAAATGTTATTTTTAAGCATTATTTAAGTTTACTGCAAAAAAAAAAAAAAAAAAAAAAAAACCAGACAAATATTGGCCTGAACTAAAAAATATTTGTCGAAGGGGCTTCAAGACCGTGAAGAATTTTTTAATTTAAAAATTGCACATTTTTGTAAAAAAAAATTTATGCTTTTTGCTGCAAATTCTGCCACAATTTTTTTTTCTGTTTGAGTTTTTCCTTCTGCTTTTTATATGCTTCTAATTTATTTATTTATTTATTTTTATTTTTCAGAAATTACTATGGGCCGTGTCGGTAGCGCTAAAAGAAGCCAACATAACCCGGAAAAACTCGGATTTCAAAAAATGCGCTTCGTCTTTATTCATGACCTGCAGGAAAAATTTAAATAAGATACTCAGCTCGCAAATGGAAAGCACAAGCGAAAAAATGCTTCACTTCGCTCGGCAAAGCATCCCCAGTCTGTTAGATAAATTAGGAATGAAACCCAATAGAAATGCTTTAACGCCCGTCAAGCAAAATCACGAAGAAAACATCAGCGAAAATTGTAATAAAATCGCCGAAGGAGGGAAAGAAAATTTGGACGAGTCGTCTCAAAGCGATTCGAACGTCGTATTTAAAACTCCGATTAAATTTATAAGGGTCAAGAAAAAATCGAAAACGTGCGACAATAAAATCCGTCTGAAAGGCGTGTTAATACGATGTAGAAGTTTAGAATCTTTAGATAATGTAGGTAAAAAAACCCCGGACAAAAAAATTGTAAAAAAATTATTTGGTTGTGATATGAACAATTCGTCTTTCGCTCACGACGAGTCTATTTCGAATTTCGATGTGACTTTATTAAACGATTCCGATGTTAATTTGGCTAGTCAAACTTTGGCTCCGAGTTCCGTGACCGAGGAGCCCGAAGGATTTTCTCTGTTGGATGCGTTGAAAAAGCCCGAGGGAAAAACGGGAGGGGAAGTGATCGCGGATTCCGACGACGCTGACAGCGTAGTGGACAGCGATGGTAGTCAGGAAATCGGCGACCAGGAGTTCAAAGCGAACAGTGATAAGTTCGAAGGACCGACGAGGATCGAGGAAAGCGAAGAGGAGGAAGATTTGTTTGAGGAAGATGAAAAGATTAGGGATGAAGCGATGCAAAAAGAGGTTACATTTTCTTTGGTTTACGACGAGGCGGAAGGGAAAGAGGAAAATGAAAGCGAGTTGGGGAAAACTGATAAAGAACATTTGGGAAGAAAAGAGGATGGAGAAAAAGTCAGTGTGAACTTGTACGAATTGCGACAGGAAAAAATTTTAAGCCAAGAAAATGGGAATTCGGAAGGTGATGAAGTAATAACGTCGGACGACGAGGAAGTGCCTGACAAGATGAAGAGTTTGGACGCAGGGGAAGAAGCAGACATTGTAGAAGGTGAAGTAGTAGCTCAGTCAGATGAAGATGTAGAGTCTGTATCTTGTGATGTGCAAGAAGAACCTGACAAGATGATTAGTTTGAACGCAGCGAAAGAAGCAGACGTCGTTGAAAATGAAATAGTAGTTGAATCAGATGAAAATGTAGAGCCGGAACCTGAAATAAGTTTGAAGGAAGCCGAGGCTGAAACACACGAAGATTGCGACAAATCAGCCGAACATGATGAAGAAGTAAAATCTCTATTCAGTTCTAACGAAGGGAAAGAAGGATCAACCGGAGATATCGCAGATCAGGAGCTTGTGACGGAAAGAGAAGGAGCCGAACTAAATGTCGTCGAGTCAGAAGTCCAAGAAAGCGAGGAAAATTGGAAAATGGACGGAGAAGAATCCGAAGACGACATCCCCCTAGTAAATTTCAAAAATAAACACGTAATGCGCATCGATGAAGAAGATTCTGATGACGACATCGCTCTCATTAATTTCAAAAATAAACCCGTCATGAGCTTCAACGCAACGAGAGAAGAAGTGACAGAAAGTTTCGCTACCGAAAACACTGCGGAACTTGTTTCTGAAGAGACAGGACCCCTGATGAATCTGGGTGAAGTCCATGAGAGATCGGCACAAATAAATGAACAGGATGCGAAACCTGAAGAAAATGAAACAAATAACAAAGCAGCCGAACCTGAAGAATGTCAGAACTTAAGCTTTGAAGCAGAAGTCGTTGAAAACAATGAAGCCGAAGTGAAAGCAGCCGAACATGATGACGACGAAAAACATGAAAACGCGATAGAAGTAGTCATTGAAGCGGACGAACAAACTAACGACAGAGAAACTTCTGTTCAAAATTCAAAACCAGAAGATGCATTGTTTGCCGTACCAGAACCCTACGTCTCATCTGAAGATGATGTCGCGGAACCGGACGAATCCGTTACCTGCGACGATTCGATGTTACCTTCCCAAACGTCTACACCGATTCTGCCTTCGGGTGTGAAAACAAAAGGACGGAAACTAAGAGTCAAAAAAAGCAAAAAGAATTGGAAAATAGTGGAAGAAGAATCCGACGACGATGTCCCCCTCTCAAATTTGAAAAATTTAAAATTAAAAGTCCGTTTGTCTCACGAATGGGAAGTCGTCTCGAAAAACTACTCCAATTCCGATTTGGAAAACAGCACGAACTGCAGCGCTCGGCGGACACAGGATAACACCGAAGATCCGCCCACTCAAAACACCGTGGAAGAAAGCGAAAATTCCGCCGATTACTCCGACATAAAGCTGAAACAGTTTTTAGAGGAAAAAAATTTTGTGGAGATAGAACCTGGCCATACCACCGAAGAAAAATCTGCTCTGATTTTTTCTGATGACTGTGTGGAGGTTGAAAATGTGTCAGAGCCTGAAGTGGCGGCAGAGGAAAATTTGCCTGTCGAAGATGACGTTGCTGACGATCCATTGCAGGAAAAATTAACAGAGCTTTTTGAAGAGAAACATTTTATAGAAATCCAACCCGAGCCGTTCATCGATGAACATAAAATCGCAGAAGACGAACAACTCGAAGAAATTAAATCACCGCTGATGATGAAGGAAGTTGAAAGACCTCCGGAAGAAGTTCAAAATTTTGAGGAAGTAGAACTTAAACCGTTGATTAAAGTCGAGGAAAACATCCCGGAAGGTAATGAAAATTTTACAGAAATAGAATCCGAACCATCGGTGAAAGAAGAAGAAAAAACTCCGGAAAAACTAGGGGAGAAAATTGAATTGAAACTTGAAAGAGGGGAGAAAATTGAAACTTCCGAGAACGAAACTCCTTTTTCGGATATCGAATCGGAAAAAGAAAGTGATCAGCAAAAAGGAAACGTTTTTCAGGCTTGTGGTTCCGGATTTACGGATAGCTGCTCAACTGTGGATCACTCTGCTTTGAAGGAAATGATAAGATTCCATGAACCGATACGAGAAGAGGGAAGGGAAGAAAGCATCTACGTAACGCCAGGGAAGCGACCAGCCTCTCCTATACTCTATTCAAGTCAAAAACGAAGGGTTTTATCATTAGAAAATTACAAAGCTAGAAAGCAATTAGAAAAACACTCGATTCCTGACGATTTAGACGGGATATCACCGTTGAAATCAGACGAATCCGGAGAATCGCCAGAGAAAAAAATATGGAACATACGATTAAAACATCCTCATGATCACCACAAGAGGGTTCATAAGCGGAGAAGGGAGAAAAATTCGCATAATCGTCATCCGCCTAAATCCGATATAGCGGAGGTTCGGGAAGACGATACCACCGAGAATAATGTGGCAGTTACTGAAGAAGAATCCACCGCGAATAATGTGGCAGTTGTCGAAGAAAAACCCACCGAGAATAATGTGGCAATTGTCGAAGAAGAAACTCCGAGAATTCAGATAATGTACGACGCTCTGGTTGCGGTTACGATCATACTCGAACAACAAGTAAAGTGCGCTGCTGAAAATCCTACTCCGGCGATAAAGGAAGATATAAGGAAAAATTTAAAACACATTGAGGTCATTAACCAAGCAATCAGTCACGAATTAGAAGAATGGGCGAAGAAGCCGGAAAATGCGGAACGTGCGAAAAAGTGGTGCGAAGTCATTTCGACCTTTTATGTGAATAATCCGATTTTGAAACCAGAGAGCGAACAAAAGGAGGTGAGTGAGATGTGTCCCGAAAGAGCGAATCTTGGAAAATGTGAAAAGCAGTCACCTCCGAAACCTGTACAAAAAGAGAACGTAGGGAAGCATAAAGACGTAGAAAGCGTAATGAATGGACGTAGCGTAGACCAAAGGATCCTTCAAACACAGGCTAGTAGGGCGAACGAAATTGCGAGGGAGCAAACTTCTAAACCAGTCCAAAGTGAAGTAATGAAACCGAGAGAAGTTCAAGTCATGACATCAACGCATGAACTAGTCAGAGGACATGCGGGACTTCAAGCTCAGCAACCAGAAACATCTAGATGTGTTCAAACTGTAACTCGTGAACCGGTAATGGAGCAGACACCTCCTAAAATTGCTCGAGTTCAGCCACAAAATATGGTGTACCAACCAAGTACAGATCAGTCATATCATAAACCAGTCTTTCAAACCCAAGTCCAAAAGCCGGTCGAAAATATGCCGGTAGTGGAACAAGTGCCGACCATAGAAATCCCCCATGTTTATCAGTCGTATGTCCGAAGATCGATGACGGAACAAGATCAACCATCTAAAGCGAGACATGTACAAAGAGTAGCTCCAATGATGGAACAAACACCCCCTCGAAAAGCTCCCCAAGTTCAGCCTCCTCAAGTCTCAAAATATGCGGAGAGATCTTTTATGGAGGAAACGCCGCCTAAGGACGTTCTTCGAGTTCAACCGGCCAATGTCGTGCACCAACCAATCATTGATCAGACACCGCCTAGACAAATCCTTCAAATTCACCAACCCCAAATTCTTTCTTCTAATTCCTTGTATCGCCCTTACGCATCCGTTACTTATGAATCGCCACCACCGAAACCGCAAATCCTCGTAGCTCCAGTTCCTCAAGCGCCTGTGATAGTCCATCAACTCCAGTACGCACATAACGTTTCGTATCAGAACGAACAGACACCACCTAAGCAAATGCTTCACGTACCTCAACCTCCTCCTCTTATGAGTCAGCCGTTAAAATCTCCTTATTCCTATAACAGCAGCAGTCTGCACAAGCAAGCCGTCGAACGTTGGCACGAACAGAACGCTTTGTCGCATCAGCCTCCTTCAAGACGTCCTTTGCTACAAGGGAATCCAGGTTTCGCGAATTACAATTACCCGCAGAAATCCTTGCAGAACGTGAGTCCGAGTTACGCCAATAGTCCTCCCGCTTCAAGCTACATCAACAGTCCTCCACTTCATAGTTATACCAACAGTTCTCCACTTCACAGTTACACCCACACTCCTCCAGCTCCGAATTACGCCAGCACTCCTCCCCCCCTTCCCAGTTACGCCAGCAGTCCTCCCGTTCATCCTCCTCAAAAAATTTTATCGGGCTCTCCGGGGTTTTCCAATTTCAATCATCCTCAAAGATATAACGGCCAGGAAAGCTCGAGAGAAATCCACGGAAGTGCTCATTATACCGAATATCTCTCTCCGGATAGAAGCCATTTTAACAACTATCACAATCAACCTACTTATCATTCTCCTGACAACTATGCATATGGAAGGGAGGCTACCCCGTCGTCGTCATCCTCATCTGCGTTTCATTCCATTAGTTCAAATGGACATTACAATTCTTATTCCCCTTGGAATTCTCCGACTGTTGTGAATAACTCCAGCTATCATCAGCAAAGTCCTGTCGTTAAACCGTTAAGAAGGTCGCTAGTCCCTCAAATACACGATGCTCCTTATTATGGAAATTGTTAATTTATTTATGAATAATTTCGTTTTAAGTAATTTAACATTAGTTTTTTTTTTTTAGAATTGTTAACGTAAAAAAAGAAGAGAGAATTATTAAATTATTTTACATTGTGCCTTTCAGGGAAAGTAATTTGAAGACTGAAATCTAATAATTTTTAACATCAAATGTTGGGGCAGTGTTGGAATTTTCGTCTCAAAAGACTGCTTATTGTTAATAACTTTTTTTTTTTTCTGAAAAAAAAATTAACTCTTTAAAAAAAATCGTTTTACGACTTTTTAAATTTAATTTTAAGTACAAATATTTTAAAACGTCAGTTTTAGAATTTTCCAAGTTTGTGATTTGTAAATTAAATTTTTTAAAAAAATAAAACGTTCATAATTTTCTAGATCTAGATCTAATTCATTGCTACAGAACCATCTAACAAACTCCTTTGACTTATTCTTATATTTTTGGTACAGGTTTTAACTTGCTCCAAGTAAACATGAACCCGTAAACACAATCTAAGTTTTTCGATGGCAAATTTTGAAATTATTAACCGGCGTTATATACACTTTAGGCAAGTTGAAACTTGCACTTAAAATTCTAGGATTTACCCAAAAAGTTCGTAAAATAGCTAAAATTTGGATTTTTTTAAATCCAAAAATCGAGTATTAAGTGTATGCCTCAGTCGTGGAGGCAGATAAATCGTATTTTTCTTTTTACGGAAAAAAGAAATATTAAGAAATCTTCGAAATTTTATCATGAAGATTCCTTAATAATTCTTTTTGCAAGATTTTTCTTCGTTTTTCCTTAAAAAGAAAAATATTATTTATCTGCTGCCACGACTGATGTCTGCTTGTAAACAGAAGAGCAATGAGGGAGGACTGCAGCAAGCGGTAGTTCCGAACTCAGCCGCTTTCAGATTCCATAAACACGAGGAGGGCGCCACCTGTCATTAAAATATCTTTGTTCCATAAACTCAATGTATTATTATTAATAAACTCATATTTTTGTGATTTCGATACTATTTTTTTCAATTTATCTGAAAGAAATTTTTCTAAAAAACATTTCAGTTAAGTTAAAACCTGAACGAGAAAGTTATTGTCAAATTAGTACAATATTCTCCCATAAGCGCCAATGGATTGTGGACATTTCTTTGGTGTCGTGGAGCAGAGTTTGTCCCTAACAGTCCTCTTTAATTAAATTGGTTCAAAATTGTTAAAGGCATATCAAATTTTGCTACTATGTAAATCAATATAAAAATGAATGGTTCTAATCTGAATCATAATTATATGACGCAGGATTAAAAAAGAAATACTGTACAAATCTTTCTTTATTATTATTCCGTGATAATATTTCTATTATCGCGACAATGCAATGATTAGCATCTGATAAAACCGTTATCGACGATTTAGTAAAAACATTTTTTTTTTCACTGCCTGGATATATTTTACTAAATATTATTTTCTATTTTATGTGTAACAGAAGTTTTGTGCGTGTATGAAAATGGGCGGATCATGCAGCAGCACGATTTTGACGGAGGACGAATTAAACGATTACACACAACTGACTTACTTAACAAAAAGTGAAATTATACAGTGAGTGTGGTATTTTTTTTTTTTTTTTTTTTTTGTTCTCCTACAAATAAAATTCTGACTTATCAACAAAATGGGAAAAAACATCCCTTTGCAAATTTTCTTGCTTGTCTAGAGTCCATTTCTAAAAAATATGTATGCTAAAGGGGGAGGGGGCCAAAAAATTGGTAATTATACTTGAATGACTCCTAGGGCTAAAATTCTACTCAATTAAGAGTAGAGACCCTACATAAAAAGAGACTGGCAAATTCACCAATAAATCTGATTGGTTCGCTTTTTAGAAGCCTTAGTGGATGGCCATAAATTGAATGAAAATGCTTAGATAATAGAATCCATAGATCGGACATTTCTATTCTTATTACATTGTTTGTTTTGGTCCGAAAAAATTCAGCCTACCTCGTGTTTAGCTTATGGATGCCCATATGAATATTTTCGGACGCTAATTGTCCTATCTATGGATTCTATTATCTAAGTGAAAATGTGAAGATTTTTCAGTTTTACCAACATATAAAATTTAAATCTTTTAACTCAGTTTTTTCCAGGGTTGCCAGGTCTAAAATTACAAGAGTGGTATATCTAAGCTTTCGATAGTGGTACGCCCATAAGCTAAACATTGGGGAAAAATTTTTTTTTTTAGGTGGTACAGCATACCACCAACACGGATTCAATTAGTGGTACCCCATAAGCTAAACATAGCGGCCTTTTCTTCAATGGTGGTATATGTACCACCATGGTGGTGTATCTGACAACCCTGGACTTTTTTCTTCGACTTTCTTTTGTTTGGGTGAAGCCCTCCTAAATCCAGACGGCTTTACTTGAAAAATGGCGATTTTTCTTCTGCTTAAGCTACTGCACTGTAAGCTGCCATATTGAATAATATAGCGTCAATTTCAATTTGCCAGTCTCTATTTATATAGATCTAATTAAGATCTTAATTAAATCCAGGACCGTATAGACAGGTCCGGAAACTTCCTGTGCCGTTCATGTCCCGCTTAACTACACAAAAATAAGTTCCAGTGCCCCATTTGAACAAGCGCCTTTCACACAAGTAGCGCTCACGGTGGTAAAAAGGAAGAACTAATTTTTGCGTAGTTGAGCGGGACATGGTCTCCAATGTATAAGGGATACGAGTTTCCGGGCCTGTCTATACGGCCGTGATTAGATCTTAATGCTTACTAGAGTAAGCATCAGGCGTGGTAGTAGACCAATCTACTGCCACGATCGGTTTTTTCCGCTTATGTTTAGCTTATGAATAGATTAAATTCCGGAATGGCGTTTTTAATATTTTAAAAAGCTTAAGTTCAGCCTGAAAGTTGGGGGTATAAATATATATCAAAATAAAGTCATATGTTAACGGTTGCTATAGTCTAAAACTCGAACGAAAAACATATTGTGTGTATCCAAGCTTAAAAAAGACTTCGAAACCGAATATCAAAGAGTAACAATGTCAAACTACTGAATCATCGCCCTGTAGGATCTCTATTGTCCTGTACTTTTAAGTTGTCTATATGTGACCTTTGTGTTCGGAGTGGCTAAATCCTTTTTCAAAACAACTTATTTCTGCTTTTTTTATACACAACTGTCTCCCTTTTAAAACCCCAAACTAGACTTTAAAAGCTTATTTGTTCTCATACGCATTTAACGAACTTTTTTTTTTTTTTTTTTTTTTTTTTTCATTTCAATAAACATTTTTTTTTCTCTTTTCAGCATTTTCGACAGGTTTCGACAACTCGGACATGAAACTGACACGAACCGTCGTCACCGATACCCAACATTTAAAGTGATGGAAATTTTTACGGAGTTAAAATACAATCCATTCAAAGATAGGATCAGTTACGTGTTTTCCTCCGAGAAAGACGACAGTTTTTCGTTTGAAGATATCCTGGATTTGGCTAATGCATTTTCGGAGAATTGCCCGGTCGAGGTCAGAGCTAAATGGGCGTTTCTAATTTTCGGTAAGAGAAAATATATACAAGACAAGTACAAAAACGCTTTTTATATATTTTGTACACAATGCAACGGTAAATTTTACGATAAGTCTGCCCGAGCTCTTTTACACGAGTAAAATGATAATGCCCATATAAAAGTTTCCTCAATATAAAGGGTTGACGAAGAAATATCTCGACAAATTGTTCATTCAGTGATTGTCTTCACATAAAAGAGAACATCCCGCTGCTTTATTTGCAGCGTAATAAATGATTCCTTCCCTTTCCTTACGCTTCCTTTGCTTTTATATGTTTTCCACGGTCTTTAAAAGACCTTAATAAATTTTTAATCATAGTCAACAATATCTTTTACATTTTACCGGACGTGTTCTGATTTCATTTTTCATGACCTCTTTTATGGTTGATAACGAGAATTGATAACCGTGCAAGTCAGAGCATGTTCTCGCATCTTGATTGATCGATGATGCTCAATAAAAAGTATATCTAAGACGTCGTACATTTATTACAAAATTCACAAATTTTTGACTCTTGTAACCAAGTCTTAGCTTGATGTCGATGTAAGATTTTCGTTGATCTTTCATTTCCCCAAAAAAGCTTGTAGAATGACTTAGGCGTCATTCAGCTCATCTCTTTCAATTTTTTACTAAGCTTATTTTCCAAACTCTGTTTTTAATTTTTTTCAGATTTCGACAACGACCAACAAATAAGTAAAGATGATATTATGGAACTTCTAACAAGATTAACCGAAACAACCAAGCCAATAAGGCACAGCATAAGCAGCGGAGAAACCCTGAATGAATTTGAAAAAGAAAAAATAACTGATTTGGTACTACTTCAAAAAAAATTAATAAAAAAAAAAAACCAGAATAAGTTTTCTAATTTCACTACATTTCCAATTTCAGATGCTTCAAACAATGGATCTAGACGGAACTGGGGGAATATCTAATATCGAATTTATTCATGCACTAAGTAAAATGCCAGAATTTGCACATACATTTCGAATTAAACTTTGAAGCTAAATTATCTAGGAAATTTCAAATCTGGATAAGGATCATACTTTCCGGCCAATCTCCTACTAGGTTCCAACGGATCAAGCCATGTTCTTTTCGTTGTCAAAGGCAGACATGCAGGTTGTTTATATTTAACATACATTTCAGGGAACTGAATATAGGTGGTGTTCAAATCAGGTGCACATTTCCATTTGTATTCATCTCTTTGGAAGAAATCCAATGGATGTGTATGCCCAGTGTAATCGTTATAATATTGTCTTTGAAACTGGCACAGCAAATAAAAATCATCCAACTCCTTAATTTTTTTTTGATCAACTAAAGTTAATCGAACTGTCGGTTTACAAAAACTTTCTTCCCATCTTTGTTTTCTGTTTGATAATACCAATTTGGGACGACACGAATATTGGCAGTAATCTGATCCCCATTTGTATATTGGTGGCTATAATAAAAGTATAAAAAAAAAAGAAAAAGGGAAAAACAATAAGTTTAAGTGACGGCGACGTTATGACTGAAAAGAACGAAGACAATACGTGTGGGAACTAAAGAACGTTGTAAAAAACAATAAACAGATGTTATAAAAAATATTTATGTTTTTAATCGTTAAAATAAAAAAAAGATTGATGATCTTGTGTACGTATATTTTACGATATACTTACCATGTATCTAGATATTACGTTATTGCGATAATCCTGGAAAAATTTTCGTGTTCCTTTATCCCAGGCCGGTCCGTAACCTTGTTTCATCGGAGGGTAAATTGAAGTAAATGAAGGCTGGAATTCAGGCACCTGGTAAACGATCCTTCCTCCTTTTTCACGAGGTTGAACGACTGTTACCATTTTGAAAACTTTAATTCAAAATTTCAAATTAATTAATTTTTACTGCGAATTTTATTTAAGTCATGAAAAGGTGAATAAACAAAAAAACTGCATCAAATACGCAACAGACATGCCCTCTGGTGAGGTAAAAACAAACTATTATTACCATTGTTAACATACTTTGTACAGAATTTTACCTCGTTTTGAAACTACTGAGGAAATAGTTTCAATGAAATATCCTCGTAGGCCCTTTTTTTCACATTTATAGATTTTTCGACTAATTTACAACACAAAAAGCTCCTTAAAACAAGATTCCCTCTAAAAGCAGGAATATACCGGGAAAACCTTCTAAAATCAAAATGGCAGATTGATGCTTCTTATCTTTTTTTTTTTTTTTTTTTTTTTTATAGTTTTTATTGGCATCAATTCGATGAATTTTTTACCATAGACTAAAGTACATTTGAATAGCTATCAAAGTTTCCTTTGATAGCGAGAAAACGTGTTCGAACACATTTCCTTTACAAAGGAGTATGTTACAGTAGCATTTGTAGTATTCATAAGGTTGAGATTAAATCATTTTAAAAGGAGTTATCTCTAATGTCGTAAAACACTTTTTTTTTTTTTTTTATAGTGGGATCCCAGCTTGTATTAGGTAATTCACCAATTTTGTATAATTTTCAGGCTGATGATTGGATAGGATGTCAATTAGAGAGTTGGGAGAGCTTCTTAATCTTAGCCGTTGGACAATGGTTGATATCATGGTTCGTTTATTATAAACAATGCTTTATAAAAAAACAAACATGGCGGAACGTTACGAATTTGAAGATTATAGGATTCATTTTTTCCAAAGGAAGTCTTCTTCCTTTGTAAGTGAGTAATTAGAAACGAAGATTTCGGTAGCGTCTAAAAATTATTTCATTTTCATTGTTTTTATTTTTTAAAAGCGTTATAGTAGTATTTATTTTGCGTTGTATTTATTTTGGAGGGGTCCGTAAGTTGGAGTCAGTAGTGGGATCGTCAGTTGGTATGGAAAGTTGATTGAATCGTCAGTTAAAGGTAAGCATCTCAGTTCATTTTATGAACCTTCAGTAAAGTTAATTTCCTCATTCCCGTTTCTTGTACAAAAGCGGACGAATTCCAAATGTAAAAATTGTAATGGTCTTGAAGTATATTAGTGAAAATAATTGTTTAGGTCCAATTTGGCAATTAAATAATTGGATGTCTTTCTGCCATCATCGTATCAGTAAGAATATGAAATGTAAGCTGCCATTGTGTAACAAGAGTATCATTTTAAGATGCTGGGCAATCCCTGTAATGGTATGATATGTTTATCAACAAAATCTTGCTCACACTTTAACCGATAAGAAAACTAAATTTTCACCTGGCTAAATGTAATCAGCGTATTCACTGGATTAGAGTTCAAAAATCCTTAAAGCAAATTGTTCCTGAAATGATTCATAACATTAAGGGAATTTGCAGATAGAGTCAAAAATGTTTAACACATTTCAGGAAGGAGTGTGCTGTGCAGGGAATTAATGAAAAGCTTTTAATTTCTTCTTATTAAAAAGTTAATTAGACTCGATCATTTCAACTTTATGCTGACAGTGATATATAACAAAAAATTAAGCTGAGCTTGGACCATTTTTATAAAAAGCAATAAAGAAAAGTACAATTATTAATTCTTGCTTTTCAAGAAGAAAAAAAGGAGGCAATATTTACATCTGTTATTTAATTTAATAAATGGATGGATACCAACATCAAAGGCTGGAATACATTTGAAAATTAAGAAACTTCTATCAAATTATACTTTTATTTTTAATCCTCTTTATTACAATTTATTTTAAATACGAAATATTACAAAGCTTCCTCTTAAAAGTTTTATTTACAATATATATAAAAAAATGAACAATCATTTAAATTTACAAATATTTTTAACGAATATAAAGTCATAGTGGGCTCAAATTAATGAATTTATATTCCATTTAAATAATTATCTATTTTAATACATATAAGACAAATTCCAAAATTGTACTTATTTTTTTTAAAATTTGAAATTCATGCTCGATTCAGTTTCGAAATTGAGCAAGAAGATCAAGCTACAACAATAAAAAAAAAATATATGTACAATATATAGATGCTAATCTCAATAAACATTTCAACATTTAAATAAATTTTACAACTGTATGAATTTTGTTTGTTTCAATATTACATGAATTAAAATTTAACAATATTACAAAAATAATAAAAACATTTTTATTGTTTAATTGTGATATAAACAGTGTTTTAATTGTTTATTTAATTAATTTCAAAGTTGAATTAATCTAATCGAATTTTTTTTTTACCCTGTGTTGTGCATTGTTCAGCAAACTAGTCAAGCTTTTTTTTTTTTTTTTTTTTTTATGAATTTAGAATTCAAAAGCTTTTTTTTTTTTGGTTTGTGTTTCTTTAATGGAGGTATTGTCGGAACTTGTTCCAGCCTGCTTTGCAGTCCTGACTGAGGGAGAATCCATATAATCGACTATTCATTGATTTCCAAGAAATCTGAGTGATTTTACGATTCATAAATGGTTGAATGAATGAATATTAAGATATTTTGTTAGGAAATATGTTGCCAATAAAAAAATTTCTGATTCGTTTTCACAATCGATTCTCGTTTCTTTTTGCATATTTATTAGTTGGATAGTAGGACAAGGTGAATGATGTGAATTCAGCCGCGTCGGATAAAGACCACATGAAGCACTGAAAAGGGTAACTAAAAAATAGTCCCGGTTCAGACGAAGCGTGTGACACGCGCGTTTTTATTGCTCTACACGCTGAGGGCCATTGGGGTATATGGGACTGTTCAGACGACACGCCGGCGTGTCGCGTTTGCTCGACACGCCGAGAGTCACACGCCGAGCCCTGCGTTTCGCGTGTGCGTGTGGCCATTGAGTCTTATGGAGCTGTTCAGACGACACGCGCGTTTCATCTTTACCTGCTCATTTTAATTGCTTTTTAATCGATTACAAAATGACTTTTTTTTTTTAAATTGAGTTTTTCAATATGAATTACTCGGCATTGTAATCTTCACTTTGTGCTGATAAAAACCATATAAAAATTTCCCTAAATAACCCAAATTATTATTATTATTATATTCATTTTTTCATCTCCCTTTTACGGGGTATTTTTAAATTGGAATTAATGTGGGCCCAGTACCTCTGGGCAATCACATAACCCCAGAGCCAGGTGTCATGGCTCGAGCTTATTTCTGGACTGGGGAATCGACACTTGATTGTGGATATCCTTTCATCCCGTCTCTTCCCCAACCACCGAGGAGAGGGGACGTTTGCATTTAAGCGGTCGCCCAATCCCTCCTCTGGTCTTGTCCTATAGCTCTACCGAGGTAATTAAAAAAAAAAAAAAAAAAAAAAAAAAAAAAAAAAAAAAAAAATAAAATAAATGGGAAAAAGGGGCCCCAGGGTAGGGGCCTCAGGAAAAAGGGGCCCCAGGGTAGGGGCCTTATTATTATTATTATTATTATATTGGACTCAAAATTTACAGGCTTATAAAAAAGCCCTATTATAAATTTTGGTTAAAAAAAAGAATTTTTAAAACAATATAAAAATAAACAAAAATAAAAAATTAATAAGTTAAAAATAAAAATTGAAGATATTTACAATAAGAACTAAATATGATCAGAAAGAAGATACTCCGTGACTCTTTTTTTGAAATCATTGAGCGACATATTGAAAAAATCCAATTCCTGATTAGCACATAAGTTGTTAAGAAGGTTCATGCACCTTGAAAGAGGAGAGTTTAAACGGGATGTTAATACAGGAAAGGTGAAGATTTTGTGCGTTTGCCTTGTTCTACGGCTCGGGACATGCAGATTGAATCGGGAAAGTAAATCCGGGCAGTCGATTAAGTAGTTCAAAATCCTGTAAGTAAAGACTGCATCATTTAAATGCCTTCTGTTCTGAAGGGATAAGATATTGAAATCAAGCTGCATGTCTCTCGTACGAACTGGGTGTTTTTCATAGTGAGGATAAAGCTGTTATCTATTAAATTAAAGCTGTTTTCCAGTAAATAAAAATTTCCCTAAATAACCCAAATTAAAGCTGTTTTCCAGTAATTAAAAAATGTTTTTATTTTTGCCAATTAAAGATGAATTTTTCGTTCGCTGATAGAGATGAAAAATGTTAAGGCTAATCCTAAAACCCTTTTCACCCCGTTCTCACAAAATATATGGAATTACATAATGTCTTCATCTCGATTCAAAAAATTTGTATATGATTTTAAATCAGCAAAAAGTAAGAATTGCCTGAGGATTTGCATTAAACCTTAATAAAAAAAGTCATGGCTTAATGGCATATAAAATGCATTTAAAGGGATGACGAGAAAGAATTCAGGTACAGCGTTTTCCCGCCGAATATTAATAAGTTCGGTCGACATTTCGTCAGATTTATTGCCATCTATATTGTGTTGCTTCCTGTACCGATAATAGATATTTGGTTCATTTCTCGCCTTTTTTAGCTTCGCACGTTTAAAAAATAAATAAATAAATAAATAAATAAATAGAATAAAATTTTTATATTTCTTCAAAATTAATCGAAAAAAGGAAAATTTTATATCAATTTGTTCAGAATTAATCAGCGGTTCTGATTATCGCAGTTACAATTTATTAAATCGATCAGGAAAAAAAAAAGTCATTTCATAAATGAATAAAAAACAATTAAAATGGTAAATTTCTGCGTTCTTTTGTTATTGTACAAGCAATAAAAACGCGTCCAAAACGCTGTGTGTGAACACCACACGCACACGCTAAAGCAATAAAAACGCGCGTGTCACACGCTTCGTCTGAACCAGGCCTTAAAAAAAGAAAATCTGTGGTAGCTTTTGGAATTTTTGAATATTTTTAAAGAATGAGTCACGAAATGAAAAATTTCTTGATGTCATCCTTATTAGGGTGAATCGGTACAAATCATTTCATGTTGAATTTTCTTTGTTCACTGGCTGGTTCAGAACTAGAGTTTGTGTAAATAATGGAGGAAACTGGAAAAAAAACCCTCAGGTTTTCTCATATTTTTATTTTCTATTCTCCGTTTCTGCTTTTCCGAGTTAAAAAAAAAAAAGGAAAAACAAGTAGGAGCAATGATACAATTTAATATTATGAAATTGCCATTCGCTAGATAGTTGCAATATTCAGCGTTATTAAAAAAAAACAAATTTTCCACTATTATTTTTTCCTGGAGGGCCTCGAATGAAAATGCTTTAAGGCAAATTTATACATTGATACAAGAATCATTTTTGAAATGAGATTCATTTCACGCATTTGTACGCGAAAAAAAGTAATAAAATAAAAATAATAGAAAAAAACGAAGCAAAACAAAGAAAATTCAAATAAAATGGCCCAATGGAGGTAGCGTTGAAAAAGCGTAAAAAAAAAAAAAAAGCCTTTGAATTTTTTTTTCTAAAAAAGCTTGTGTAGTCGATCGGGTAATTTCTTTACACTAGGTATTTTTTTTTTCTCAAATAAAACCCGCGATGAAAATTTTTAAAAAAAATCGTCCATTAGTTTAAAAAAAAAAGACAAATCACAAAAATGTCACTTCATTATTTTTATCATCACAGAATTTTTTACCGTCTCTTTTTGTCACAGCCTTTTCTCTTTTACTATTAAAATCATTATCGAGTGATTGCGTATCCCTGTGGACGCTTTTTTCCAAATGCGTTATACATCAGACGTATGTGCTCTGTATATCGGTTTGGGAAGCTTTCGGCACCCATTTGCTAAGCACTTTAGGCTTGAACAATTGCTCAAACGTTAATCGGAATTGTCGGCTCATAAAGCAGTAAAGTATGAAATTAATGGCTCCGTTAATTAACGCCAGGATGTCCATTAATTCCCCGAATATGTGGTAGCAGTGTCGAAAAAAACAAGTACCTAAAATCCCGCTTAATAGGCCGAGAATACCTAAAAAAAGAAGAGAGAAATAAACATGCAATTTATGATTTTTTTTTTGGGGGGGGGGGGGGAGGAGGAGGCATTGCAATGCGTAAAGAGAGGGCGGTCGAATTTATTACTGGGGAAGAGATATCGTCACCACTTTGGTATTGTAAATAGCAACTTTTCGAAAACCGACGATACCATAAAGTTTAATTTATCATTTTGCTCGTGACATTTGTGGCAGTCGCATTTTAATGGAAGTTTTGCCTTTTCCGGTGTATGCCTTGTTTTTTGTTTTTTTCTTCTTCTTTATTACTGTAGATTTGGTAAATTAAGAAGTGTGAATTAAAAAAGTGTATTTCGTCGTTTTCAGCTTTTTGCATTAAATATTTTGTAAAACTGATGCATAAGAAGACGAGAAATACAAAAAGACTCTGATTTATAAGCCAAAATAGAAAACTAAGACCAAGACAAACGAAGCTCTACCAACTGAAACTAGGGTTTTAGTTAAATTAAGCTAAGCTTATTTTAAAAATGGAGTTAGAAGCGTTGGTATCTACACCCCCACGCTATGCCCTCATGGAAACATATTTCTCCTTTGTCTTGTTTCAGTTTGCTGGACGCTGGAAATCCATTACTAAGTCAGTTACCATTTTTAAAAATGGTTTATAATGAATCGATCACAGTTTTTATGGTTTTTAATTCTGGAAATAGAGATAGAGATAGAGATAGAGATAGAGATAGAGATAGAGATAGAGATAGAGATAGAGGTTTCCTCCCTTGAAATGCATAATCGTTTGCATTTTAACTCGATCTTTTGCGAGCTTAGGACCTCAAAAATCAATCTACACGTAAAAGTTATGAGTATTTTAAATTTATATATATTTTTTCTTTTTTTCAGATGCTGACGTTTGGTCTTTTTTTCAGGGGGTTGCTTCGCGCGTTTAAATTTTTTTCGTTGTACCGTATAGAGTTCCGTGGTTCACTTTCGCACAGGGTTGACCTTTGTTCGGTCGGTTTGATAGGTTAGGGATTTAAAGTAACTTCTGTTTTTTAAAGTAGTAGTCTAAAAGACTACTAACGGGAGTGTTTCGAAAGTAATGCAACCCCCAATTAACGACAAAGGAGCTGGAGCCACCTTCAGTCAGCGCCAGTATGATGGGAAACCAAACATCCCCGTAATCAGTTGACGCAGTTGACGCATTTCCAGAAAAAATCGCGAAGATGGTGAGTCCTGCTATACATTCTTCTTTTTTTTTGGCCATTGTGGTTAAGATGTTCGTAAGGGTTTATTAGGAATGGGTCACAAGACAAGAATTTCAAAAGGAGACAAGACAAGACATTTTTCAAGAAATCGTTCAAATCTTGTTTTCCGACGTTTCCACAGTAGTCCGGAAAAAAAAATAATAATTATTGGCCAAAACTCATTCCCAAGTCTGTGTGAAACTTAGAAGATGAAGGTGTCAAAAGCTTCGATATTTTGGGCAATTAAAAACCTGCTGCTCGTGCCCCAAAATTCAAAACGGCGGGCATAATATGGAAGCCAAAATTTGTAGTTATAAATGAAATTTCGTGAATATTTATTTTTAGGTACTTTTGTTGCTGCTGATTTCATATCTGGAATAATTGTTTTGAAATTCAAGATGGCGGACTTAGTATGGCGACAAATGTAAAAAAAATTGAAGGTTGTTAAATTTTCACGAAAATTTGTATTAAGGAGTTTTCGAGGTCGCTGATCTCGAATCCATGAACCGTTTTTCTGAACTTTGAACATACAACGAGTAAATGAATTTTTTTCGATTTATGGAGTCCCTTAAAAACATCTTAGAAAACGATTAGCGGATTCGAGATCAGAGACCTCGAAAACCCCTTAGTACAAATTTTCATGAAAATTTTAACAACTTTAAATTTTTTTAAAAATTTGTCGCCAAACTAAGTCCGCCATCTTGAATTTCAAAACAATTATTCCAGATATAAAATCAGCAGCCACAAAAATACCTAAAAATAAATATTCACGAAATATCACGAATTCATTTCTGTGTGGAATATTTTCCGTCGTTTTATGCATGATGTTAGTTCATACATAAAAGAAAATAAAAATTCGGCTGCGTGGGAACATTTTCCGGCTGCTAGATTCGGTTTTTAATGGGTTTAACAACTGGTTATCGTTCGAATGGATGGATCAAACTTTGATGAGACTGCTTGAGGCGAAAATTTGTTCAAAAATCTTGCATGCGATTGGCAACAGTTTCCGTTGATTTATGTGTTAATTGATCGCGTATCAAGGATAGCGAAAATTGAAAATATCTGAACTTTTAAAAGGCATTACGAGAGGTTAAAAATGAGAAATTCTCTATCTTTTGGGTATCGAAGTTACCCGCACCTATACCTTATTAACCTTTATTTTAAACACTCGAGCGAAAATAAATGAAAACATTATTCTTTTTTTTTTTTTTTTTTTTTTAACGAGCAAATTAGAAGAGGAAAAGGGGGGAGAAAAGGAGCCTGCAACTCAATGAAAATAAAACAGGGAAAAAAAAAAGTATTTAAATAGTTGGTCTTTGTGAATCAGTCGTTCAGAAATATTTAAAAGCCGTTGAAACTTTTGCTTTCTGCTTTCTTCCACTAGGAAAAACAAAAACAACAACAAAAAAACAAAAAAAAAAAAAAAAGCTGTTTCTCAATTTTATTTGTTTTATTGCTTGACCTACATTTCCTTTTACAAGGTCATAAATGAGGGGGAGGGTACCGAAGGAGAAAGGGAAGGGAAAGAGCCCGCGGGCTAGGGGATTTCAAGCAAGGGACCGAATTTATAATTAAATATTAAATTCCAGTCAGCTCAAAATTATTTCCGAATTCGGTAATAGTTCTAAGTTGTTCGTTTCGTGACATTCCAAATAGAAAACAAGGAGAATGGTAATGGGGGTGCATACGCACCCCATTAAACTTTCTCGTGGCTTTATTGGTGGAAAAAGAAGTTGAAATGAAGAAAAAATGTAAAAAATCATGTTTAGGTTTTCAAAGGGTGTTAATTAAACTGAATTTTAAAAAACTGATTTTGGATTCGTAACCCTCGACCTCAAGAATATTTTTTTTATGTCTATTATTTGTTCCCTATTAAAACAAATAATAGACAGAAAAATATATTGATTGGTATAGGATTTCAAAAGAAATAAACTGAATCAGAATGACCCAAGTTTGGTTGAAAAGTACTGGGATGTCTTGATTTACAAGAAAATATTTGACAATTTGGAAGAGTTTTTAAGATTTTGTTGTCTTTTGTGCCAGGTACTGGCTGTTTTAGACTGCCAGATTTAGACTTATTAACGAATAAATCAGATCACAGAATAAAAAACTGTTGTGACATGGGTCGAGACTCATGAATTTGGATTTTTCCCTCCATTAGAAGTTGAAGCAGTCGATACTTTTCATTTGGAATTACGAGTCAGAAATAATCGAGCTTACGATGCTTAATCTCGTAAAGCACTGTCAATTCCTTTCCGATAGTTCTGTATGCATGTCCGTATTTTGGGATTCTGCATGTTTAAGATAATAATTAATTGATATCTTAAATACTGCGAATCTGAAAATACGGACGTGCAAATAAAAGCGGACACGCAAATACAATCAATTATGTGGTAAAACTCCGGAAATTGTTATGTTCATAGTTCCAGAGTACTGCTGCACGTCCGTATTTTTGGATTATCCACACGAGGAATTCGAGAATGCGGACGTGGAGACAGATAACGAATACATGAGACCAGATTAGAGCCAACAGACAATAGACCACGGACAACGAAATAAAATTATATTTTGGGTTAATTTGCATTTTGTATACTATGTGTTTATTTATCGGTGTTTTTTTTTTTTTTTTTTTTTTGATTTATTTACTTGTTGCGTTGACGAATATTTTCAAAACCAAAAAATATTTATAAGTAGAAAAATTAAATTAATGATTAGAAAAGTTAAAGCTTAAAGTAAATGTTTGAATCATATTTTTGAGAATTATTTAAAATGGTCGATAAAGCACTTTGATCGATTCACCGATCGTATTTTTTAATTTGTTTTTCGAAATTTTGACCCTTTTATCCTCAAAATTCCTTGATTTAAAATCCATTTTCGTATTTTTCATTTTCTAAGCCTTGGCTGTTTTATTTTTTTTTTTTTGAAAATTCAACTCCTTCACGTCCAAACTCTTTAAGAAAAAATCCCACATAAAGATTGCGTATTTCCGAAAAAATATTCCATATTCGAATTCCTCTACCCCGAAAATATTTTCAAAAATCCGGTTAGTTTTTTGATCCGAGGTACACGAATCCCGCTGTATCCACATAAAGAATCCCAATTTTGGAAAAATAATTCCATATTCGCATTCCTCCACCCCGAAAATATTTTCAAAAATCCGGTTAGTTTTTGGATCCGAGGTACACGAATCCCGCTGTACCCACATAAACAATCCTAATTTTGCAAAAATAATTCCATAATCGGATTCCTCTACCCCGAAAATATTTTCAAAAATCCGGTTAGTTTTTGGATCCGAGGTACACGAATCCCGCTGTACCCACATAAACAATCCTAATTTTGCAAAAATAATTCCATATTCGGATTCCTCTACCCCGAAAATATTTTCAAAAATCCGGTTAGTTTTTGGATCCGAGGTACACGAATCCCGCTGTACCCACATAATGAATCCCAATTTTGCAAAAATAATTCCATATTCGGATTCCTCTACCCCGAAAATATTTTCAAAAATCCGGTTATTTTTTTGATCCGAGGTACACGATGCCCGCTGTACCCACATAAAGAATCCCAATTTTGAAAAAATAATTCCATATTCGGATTCCTCTACCCCGAAAATATTTTCAAAAATCCGGTTAGTTTTTGGATCCGAGGTACACGAATCCCGCTGTACCCACATAAACAATCCTAATTTTGCAAAAATAATTCCATATTCGGATTCCTCTACCCCGAAAATATTTTCAAAAATCCGGTTAGTTTTTGGATCCGAGGTACACGAATCCCGCTGTACCCACATAATGAATCCCAATTTTGCAAAAATAATTCCATATTCGGATTCCTCTACCCCGAAAATATTTTAAAAAATCCGGTTATTTTTATGATCCGAGGTACACGATGCCCGCTGTACCCACATAAAGAATCCCAATTTTGAAAAAATAATTCCATATTCGGATTCCTCTACCCCGAAAATATTTTCAAAAATCCGGTTAGTTTTTTGATCCGAGGTCCGTGAAATCCTCTGTACCCACAAAAAAAATCCGAATTATGGATTGTTCCTGTAACTCGAGATATCGATATGACTTAATCGATATATCGATATATCGAAATGACTTAATCGATATATCGATATGACTTATTACGTCATTCGAGATATCGATTTTTAGGCCTAATTTACACGTAGCCTAATCCTCATAATTTCTAAACCAATCATCCGAATTCAACCAAATTTTGATGGTATGATACTTTGATGAATATCTACTACAGTACGAAAATTGATGATGATTTGTAGCCGGGTTCGAGATTTATCGTCGCAAGAAGAAAACCAAATTTAAAAGTTCAAATATTTGCCGTTTACGTAATTTTTGAAATTTTTAAAAAATAAGAAAAGACCCCCTCTTATTTTTCGACGAAAAATACGTGTGCAAAATTTCCTTTTGATCCGATGCGTAATAGCGGAGAAAAAGCTCCGGGCGTACGCGGCGTACGCGGCGTACGTGACGTACGAGGCGTACGAGGCGTACGAGGCGGACAACCGGGAACTCAGAATTTTATTCTAAGTATAACTATATAAGTTTCATGTAGAAACTCGCAGGATTAACGATTTTCCCTTTTCCGACCACGGCAATACTTTCTTCGCGCCCGCTTCGCGGCCACTCGAAAGTAAAAAAAAGAATTTGCTAACTAATCTTGGTTTTCGAAAAGTCGCATTAAAAGATATTCGTCCGGACCTAGTTGGGCCGTTGCCGGACGTAGCGGGTGATGCATATATCAGGTTTTGGTATTAAAAAAAAAAATAAATAAATAATTTCAACGATTGCGCTCATTTAATGAACTTAAAATTTTCATTCTTTACTTTCGTTATTTTATTATTATTTTTTATTTCGAAAAATTGGCTACCTTTCCGCGGAGTAATGGACTCGGTCCAAACCGCCCGTCGTATAAAATTTTATTGCTTCGGATGTCGAGGGCGGGAGAGAGAGAGAGAGATAGAAAAAAGAAAAGCCGCGATAATTTAAATTTATCGTTTGTTTTTATAATATTAGCTTACCTTGAGGAAATTCTGTTATTAGGAAGAGCAAAAGTATTGCAACTAACATTTTGGTTGTTCTGTCAGCTTTCTTTTCCGCTTTGCTGACTCGTCTTTCGGCACCGGCCGGCTCTGTGCTGTTGCAGGAATTGTATCCCTTGAGCGCTTGCTTCCTTTTGTTTACCTTGTAAAGAGCTTGGATTAAGCAGCAGCTAATTGCAGTCAGGATAGCACACGGTAAAAGTTTAATTACTACACCTGAAACAAGAGAGAGGAAAAGAAAATAATTAAAATTTTTTTGTCAGTGTAACGCTAATTAGTCTTTTGTGTGAATATCATCGGGTTGTATCACCGAATGCTTATCATTTATGTTACTTAGTTTTTTTTTCTGTGAGTGTGTAATAATTAGTTAAACAATCGAATATCGGGCATATTGATCCAGGAATGAACCTGATTAAATATCAAGGATAAGAGATTTAAATTTTCGGATCGCATTATTTAATTAAATAATGCGATCCGAAAATTTTCCTTCTAAATATAATAATTAGGTTAGGTTAGGGCTAATCTTTTTTTTTTGATGAATTATAATTTGATTAACGAGAAAATACGTTTTTGCCCTTTGAGCCCACTGCGTATTATCTTGGACTTTAATTTTGTAATTATAATTAAATTTGAAATTAAAGTTAGATAAATTGGATTCCATGGAAGAAGTACTAGTGAGTACTCCGAATTATTAATTAAATTCGAATCCGCCCCATTTTTTAGAAATTAATTATTTTTTTTTTTTTGGAACAAAAAACTTTGTTTATCGAGGGGGATTGGGCGAGTAACTTAACGCAGGAAAAATTTTCTGGAAAGTATGAAATTTTTTTATGATTTTTGGTGGCTTTTATGACTTTTGTCGTAAAAATTTGGCTTGTATTTATTTGGCCTGTTTTTTTATTCTTTTTTGTCTGTTTTTTTTTTTTTTTTGACTTTTTCGTCAGTATTTTTACTAAATCGTCAGATTTAAATCTACAAGGTCTGTAAAAGCATGGTCACTAAAATTATGGTTTATATAAAAACTTTTTGGTCTGTAAAAAAACTGTTTTGCCTGTAAAATAATTTTTTCGTCTGTAGAAAAACTTTTGTCAGTATTTAATTTTAAATAAAATCAAGAAAAAAACTTTTTCGTCAGTAAAAAAAAAAAAAAAAAATAGTAATTGAACAATTACGAAATTTAAAATTTTTTTTGGGTCAGTGAAGTTGGCGGGACAATTTTAAGCTCAAATTTTCGGACTATAATTATGATTTAGAGTTTTTTTTTTGAGCTTTCCGAAAAACCAAGACTCCAGATTTCAGCTTCAAAATTAAAAAATGTATGGACATAATCAATAATGTACCGCTAAATTCACGGGCGGTAAAAGTCGCTCAAATTGTGGATTATTTTGTCTGTGAATAGATAATCATGAAAATTGGTTTGAAGGCGTTGCTCACAGGTTATAAGATATTTCATATCTCCCATAAAAATTAAAGTTACCGACCAAAAAATTAATACTGCCAAAAATTAATATTTTTACTGCCCAAATCCAATTTAATTGCTGACAAAAAAGTATTATTACAGATCAAAAGAGAATTAAATACTGCCAGAAATGAATTTTTTTACTGCCCAAATTCAATTTAATTGCAGGTCAAAAAGTATTTTTACAGACCAAAAGAGAATTAAATACTCACTAAAAAATTACAGACCAAATCAGAAAAAAAAAAAAAACCAAATTAAGTTAAAGCCTAAAAATTTTTGTCATTTTTTTTTAGTTTTATACTCACCATACATCCAAAAATTAATATTGTACAAAAATCTATCATTTTCTTTGGCTAAATCGCTCACGTCCAAATGATACAAAACCACGTCGGTTGCATTTTCTTGAATCGTTGTGGCTCTAATGTGAAATACAAGGTAGGAAGGTATGCAAAGGAAAAGCGGCAGAATGTAACTTGTCGTGATTGCTAAATTACACCTTGGTTCCGTGCACCATAGCAAACTCTGCTGGGGATGCCTGGAAAACACAACCGTACTTTTTATCAGTTTAATAGTGATCGGTTAATGTGCGGATGATACATCAAAAACTTTGACCACATTTCACTGCCCGCCCATGAAAAGTCATGTATAAATTAGTCCCATAACTTCTTTATTATTTCCTTTTTTTTTTTTTTTTTATTGTCTCCCGTCGAAATGGGAAAACATCGCTTTCATAAAACGTTTTCCGTTTTCGAATCATTAAACCGGAGCGGCCATTTTATCCTTGGTTATGACAGTTACAAATGTTAGAGTAATGTCATCAGAAAGCAACTAGGATGAAATTCGGTCGACTTGGTATTATGGTTTTGAATTACTCGATAATTAAGGGGATCAGGATTTGGGTTTGGAAAAGCTTTAGGAGAATGTGATTTGAGCCGGTTCAATGCGCTTTAGATGTATTGCTTTGAAAGTTTTATGTGTTGGAATTGTAACAAAGAGAGGGGATTAAGTAAATGCAGACTGTGGGTGATTCGTTTTTGTGTTTAAAAGACTTTTTAACCCTGCAGAGTAATGATTGTAATTAAATACAGAGTAATAAACCAGTGCTGGCAAATAGACAGAAAAAACCGGTGAAGTGAACCACGAAAAACTGAACCCAGAGCTCGAACCCTGTTCCAAGCCGCAACTCAAAACCAACCCATTCTGAACCTTGAAGTCCAGTGAGACCGAACCGAAACAGAACCTCAAATATTACCGGAACCGAACCGAACCGAACCGAACCTAAAATGAGACCGGATCAGACCCAAAACCCAAACCTGGGATTTACAAGAAATTGAAACGATAGGGATCCGGTTTTTTACAAACAAAAAAAACCTTCTTTTTTCTCTCAAAAACCGGGCAAAACTTGTAAATAAAAAATAAATAAGTAAATAAATAAAAAAAACCAATGCCGAAACCGAATTTGAACTCGAATTTGAACTCAGTTAACTAGAGAAACCCAACCGTACCTGAACCCGGATCCGAATTGGAGCCGAACTGAACCGGAGTTTTTAGGTCGAACCCGAAATCAGAAACGAACCGTATTTTTTTGTACGGAAGCCCTGAAAGGTCACGTATCTATGTTTTTTTAATTGTTTGTTCCGAAACAAGCAATGTTTGTTCCGGAAGAGGCAACTTACTTATTAAACGCTGCGCTGTCGGTTCCAGAACAAACACTGCTTGCTCCGGAACAAACAGTGAAATAAAAATTGTCTGTTCCGGAACAATGTTTAATAAATAAATTGCCTGTTCCGGAACAGACAATTTTTTTATTGATTGTCTATTCCGGAACTGACAATTTTTATTTCACTGTTTGTTCCGGAGCAAGCAGTGCTTGTTCTGGAACCGACAGCGTTTAATAAGAACGTTGCCTGTTCCAGAACAGACAATTTTTTATTTATTGTTTGTCCCGGAACAGACAATTTTAATTTCACTGTCTGTTCCGGAGCATGCTGTGTTTGTTCTGGAACCGACAGCGTATAATAAGTTCATTGCCTGTTCCGAACAAACATTGCCTGTTTCGGAGCAGACAATTTTTTTATTGGTTGTCTGTTCCGGAACTGACAATTTTTACTTCACTGTCAGTTCCGGAGCATGCAGTGTTTGTTCTGGAACCGACAGCGTTGAATAAGTAAGTTGCCTGTTCCGGAACTGACAATTTTTTATTGATGGTCTGTTCTGAAACTGACAATTTTTTTTCAATGTCTGTTCCTGGGCAAGCTGTGTTTGTTCTCAAACCGACAGCGTTTAATAAGTAAGTTGCCTGTTCAGGAGCAAACATTGTTTTTTTCGGAACAGACAATTTTTTATTAATTGTCTGTTCCGGAATTGACAATTTTTATTTCACTCTCTGTTCCGGAGCAAGCAGTGTTTGTTCTGGAACCGACAGCGTTTAATAAAGTAAACTGCCTGTTCCGGAATAAACATTGCCTGTTTCGGAACAGACAATTTTTTACTAATTGTCTGTTCCAGAACTGACAGTTTTTATTTCACAGTTTGTTCCGGAGCAAGCAGTGTTTGTTCTGGAACCGACAGCATATAATAAGTTCATTGCCTTTTTCGGAACAGACAATTTTTTATTGATTGTCTGTTCTGAAACTGACAATTTTTATTTCACTGTCTGTTCCTGGGCTAGCTGTGTTTGTTCTGGAACCGACAGCGTTTAATAAGTAAGTTGCCTGTTCAGGAACAAACATTGCCTTTTTCGGAACAGACAATTTTTTATTGATTGTCTGTTCCGAAACTGACAATTTTAATTTCACTCTCTGTTCCAGAACAAGCAATTTACTTATTAATCGTCGTCTATTTCGGAACGGACATTGTTTCTTCAATGAACGAAAACGTGTCAGTTCCGGAACAGACAATGCTTGTTCCGGAGCAAACAATAAAAAAAAACATAGATACTTGACCCTTTAGGGCTTTCGTATTTTTGAAACGGGTTTTCCAGCACAAACAATAACAATCAATGAAATAAATCCCAAAAGAACCAAAATAAATCAAACCTTTTTGAGACGGTGAGACCTGAAATTTATCGGAAGTAAAACCAAATAACGGAGCTCTTCCATCAGTAGCAGTCACAGGTGTTCCACTTTTGAGACTAATTTTATATTAACACTGGGACCTTTGCATCTGATCCAACGAGCAGATGCTCCAAAAAGGTTTTGGATCATATGCAAAGGTATGAAATTGCACTTGCTCCAAATTGCATGTGCTCCAAAAAGTTTTGGAGCATATGCAAGAACTATGTGTTTTTTATATTGCATTTGCTCCAAAAGTTTTGGAACAAGTGCTAAGGTTAAAAAGGTTGACTTGCATTTGCTCCAAAAAAACAAAAAAAAAAATTGCTTCTACCCGTTGTTTTCAATAGACTTATTCAGTTATTTGTTGGAGAAAGAAATATTTTCTAAATAAAATCAGTAATATCATCTAATTTAAAATCAGTAATATTCAGTTTCGAAATTATTCGAAGTATTCAAGTTCGAAATTATTCTGGGTGTCTACTGAATACTGGGTCTCTACATTTTTGAAATTCAAGGTTTTTTTTAAGGCTTTCAAGACTCATTTTTAGAAAAAAAAAAAAGGTTTCTTTTATTTTTTAAGGACACGCTCTACTTTAGAAAAGTAGGACTAAGGTAAAATAAAAACTAACGTTTTTTTTAGATAAGGCAAAATAGAACGTTTTTTAAATTAAAAAAAATTCCAAAATAAGTCTAATAAAAAAAGGCGAAAAAAAAAAAAAACATTAATAGTGAGAAAATTGGCTTCCAGAAGAACTGTATAAGTTCTAAATAAGGATGTTTACCAAAGATTATGATTGAAATTCAAGATTTTTCAAGGTTTTCGAGGTTTTTAAGGTTCAGTTTCAAATTCAAGGCTAATTCAAGGTTTTAAAGGTTTCAAGGTCGGTAGACAACTGTTATTAAAATTTGAACTGGTTTTCAGTTTTAAAATAACCTAAGTGGAAATTGCGTGGAAACAATTGGTTTTTTTTCTTTGGAGCACATGCAAATCAACCTTTTTAACCTTAGCACTTGCTCCAAAACTTTTGGAGCAAATGCAATATAAAAAACACATAGTTCTTGCATATGCTCCAAAAATTTTTGGAGCATATGCAATTTGGAGGAAGTGCAATTTCATACCCTTGCATATGATCCAAAATTTTTTTGGAGCATCTGCTCGTTGGAGCAAATGCCATAGACCCTTAACACTCCATGATATAAGATCACAACTGTCGTCTCTTTGGGTTATTTATTTGACTCATTTCCTTTAAAACACTCGAAGAGCACGAAAAGCTCATGCCACTTTAATCCTGTGGAAAACGATTTCGCATTTTTTTTTCTCTCTCTTGTGGGATATGAGTTTCGCTCATTTCCCACTTTTACCTTTCAAAACACAACCGACCTTGTAGGCCTGCAAACTAGTATCAAATATGCCCTCGATTCGGATCGGCATAGGATGTTTTGATATTTTATCAAAACATCCTATTTCGATCTCCTATATAATACCGAGGACATATTCGAGTCTTTGCCAGTATTTTCGGTCATGCTGGTCCGGTAGGGTCGAAGCCTTTTCCGATCGTTTTCAAAACCCCCGACTTTTCTTTATTCCGCTCGGCTATCCTACATTTTGGTGATTGGCGGTGGGCCCCCAAATTATTTTTAATTTTTGGGGAAAACGGTCCCTACATTTTTGGTAACAGCGCTAAAACTTTCGGTCGTTCCCCGAAGAGCCGAAAGACTAAAATTTTCAATTTTTATTTCCCTTTTTTTTTTCTCGCGTCGCGGTAAACGGTCATATGCATAATAAGACGGTTTGCTGAATAAGCAAATCATTTTATTATATGTTAACGACCTTGATTTTTTTTATTCATTATTCGATCCTGCCGACTTTAATTTTTTTTTTTTTATTTATTTTTTGACCGACATCACATTTTTTTTATAATTTTTTTTTTTTTTAATGTTCTTTTTTTTTAAGGAAACTCAATTGTAAAAATTTTTTTTATGATGTCAACGCATTTAGGATTTTTGGATGTATATTTTTATTTCTTGGATGCTGGTTTGCACTATCATAATGCTACAAAGGAAAAAAGAAATTGGTTTTAAATAATGGGTCTACGATATCGGATCGGAAATCTGCAATGTTAAGTTAGAAGGTATGTTAAACTATTTATTCCTTTTGGTCGGGAAAGAGATGTGTGTGTATGGTTTATTGGTGCTCTAAGGATTCTTGCTGGCTGTCAGTTGTTGATATTGTGATTAAGAGATAAATGTATTTAGTGCTGCAGCAGTACAGAAAGACGAGCCGCCTTTTTTCCGACTAAAACAGAATAAAATAAGGGAATCTTAGCATTGGCAGATTTCTGCAGAACCAGCAGAGTAATCTGCAGGGATCGAGCATCGCGTAAAATATGTCAGCAGAGGATTGGGACTCTAGCCTCTGTTCGATCTCAGCCCGTTGTACGTGGTGAAGAACCACACCCGGCTTATTTAAGCCAAATACAACGGAGCTAGACCAGAAAAGGTCGATAAAAAATCCGGGCAGGCAGCCATACTGCACCGAATAATAAGAAAACAGGCTGCGGTGTTAGGGCAAAATACCCGCGGATAGGCCCTTAGGCTTATCAAGACTGTTGTGTCCTGGAAGTTTAAAGTCTTTTAACTTTCTTTCGTCCAGGTTGCCGAAAATTAAAACACAGCAGATCTAGACCAGTAAAGGTCGAAAAACAATCCCTCAGGAAGTTTAGCAACTTCTGAGCGTAAAATCGGCTTGAGTAGCATTATGATGGTCCATGCCATCTTTTTAATTTTTTTTTTTTTTTTTTTTTTTTTTTTTTTTTTGGTATTGTTCCTAAATGCATTGTCAGCGAAATTTTTGTTTTCACTATTATTATTTTATTTTTTTTTTTTTTTTTCTTGTACTTCCTGGTTTACGATTTTTTCTGTTATTGTTATTGTTGTTGTTTTCATTTTTTATTCAATATACGTTATTTGTTTGCTTCGATTTTATCTGACCACCATCTGAGTTTGCACAACGCCAAGGCTGGTTGTGTTTTTGCCCCCTGGAATTGTGGGATATGAGTTTCGCTCATTTCCCACTTTTACCTTTCAAAACACAACCGACCTTGTAGGCCTGCAAACTAGTATCAAATATGCCCTCGATTCGGATCGGCATAGGATGTTTTGATATTTTATCAAAACATCCTATTTCGATCTCCTATATAATACCGAGGACATATTCGAGTCTTTGCCAGTATTTTCGGTCATGCTGGTCCGGTAGGGTCGAAGCCTTTTCCGATCGTTTTCAAAACCCCCGACTTTTCTTTATTCCCGCTCGGCTATCCTACACTCTTTCGCGTCTCGTTTCGAACAATCCAAAGGTTTGCAATTTTGTAATAAACCTGCGGTTCTAATGAACTAAAGAGAGAAAAAATAATTTCCCTTATTTACAGCTGGCAAAGGAATACACACGTATTAACGCCTTGTAAGGGAATGGTTTTTGAGGCGTAAAAATGTTAAAAAGGAAACATGAGTGAGTTCAAAGGCTTTTTATTTCGTCGTGAAAGTAATAATTTCCGAGGCGAGGGGGGAAAAAAAAGTAAAAACACCTTTCTTTCCTCCTTTTTCTTTTTTTTTCTTTTTTTTTTTAAACTTTCTCTTAAAAATATGGGATATCAAATACCTTTTAGTGTACTAAAAGGCTCTTCCTGGGGCTGAGTTTAATTTTTTCCCCTTAAAAATATAAACTTCTCGTCGTTTTAAAAAAAAAAAAGTTTAAATTTCCTAGTTTTATCGGTTTTCCGGCTTTCTCCCTGTTGCATGGGACTCTGCATATCGGAAAAATTTCAGCTTTCAAAAATCACAATGCAATTTTTTTTTTTTTTTTTTTTTTTTTGCTTTTATTGAGAGACTCCATGGAGACGCCTCCGAATTTAGTCATCAGATGCGGTTGCTCTCCGAGACGATTCTACGAGATTTTCGACTTTTTCTGCTAAACGTGAATAACTATACCATATAGACCCCTCAATGCGTTAGTTGTTGACAAGTTGGTCGCTCGTCGTAAAGCATGTAGTAACATGTTGCTCAACCTGTTGCAGCGTTAGAAACATATTGTCATAATGTTACTCAACATGTTGAAGCTTAAAAACATTTTGCTCAAAAATGAAAAATTTGTGTATGTTGCGAAGCATGTCGCGGACATGTGCTGGAACATGTTCAGCTACGTGTTGGCGACATGTGACCTTAAGGCCGCTATTTCACGATGAAACATGTCGCAGCATAGAAACATGTTGGTAATATTTTTCATTTTCCAATGTTGTACAATATCTAGGCAACATGTTTCTAACAATGCAGCATGTTGAGCAACATGTCTTAAAGAATGCAGCATGTTGAACAACATGTTTCTAACAACGGAACATGTTTGGCAGCATGTTTTGAAAACAGTGCAGCATGTATCATGCATCATGTCGAAAAATGTGTTTCTAACAACGCAGCATGTTGAGCAACATGCTGCATTGTTAAAAACCTGTTGCTCAACTTGCTGCATTGTTAAAAATTGTGCATTGTTTCTAACAATGCAGCATGTTGAGCAACATGTTTCTAACGATGCTACATGTTGAGCAACATGTTTCTAAGAACGCAGCATGTTGGACAACATGTTTTTAACAATGCAGCATGTTGAGCAACAGGTTTTTAACAATGCAGCATGTTGAACAACATTTTTCTAACGATGCAACATGTTGAGAAATGCGTTTCTAGCAATGCAACATGTTGAACGACATGTTTCTAACAACGCAGCATGCTGGGCAACATGTTTTCAACAATGCAGCATGTTGAGCAACATTTTTCTAACAATGCAACATGTTGAGAAATGCGTTTCTAGCAATGCAACATGCTGAGCAACATGTTTCTAACAACGCAGCATGTTGGGCAACATTATCGCAACATGTTACTGAAACATCGAAATTGCGAAATCTTTCTGTTACCTCACATCAACATCTACTATGACGTTCGTATAGCTTTAACGACATTCTTCTTTCTTCTTCATGTGCATTTAATGCAAAAAAAATTTTTTTTTTTCTAAACTCAATGAAAACTGTTACTCCTTTCCAACTTTTCTATTTTCATTAAAATCACTGTACCCCATTCAAATTAAGGCAAAGCGTGAAAAAAACGATCAGGAAAAAAAAATACCAGATTTCCCCGTAACGCACGACAGATTTTCGAAAGGAAGTTTGTAGTTTCGATTATCGGAATAGACCTACTATATGATAATCAAATCCTCTCTTGACAGAAATTTATTTCGCTTTCCAAACTGAAAAAGGATTAACTTGGAAAATGTTAAAAAGTTTTATGCTCACCTATATAATAAGGTTAGAAAATTTAGTAGTGGAAAGCATTTTGGATGCCGTATAAAAGTTAATGAGCAGATTATTTGACTTGAGTGTTCAATATCCGAATATGTTGGCCGGTTTTAATCCGTGGAAAATATTTTAATCCTATTTTGTTTCACGTTTTAAAATAATCCCCCCCCCCCCCCCCGCTTTTTTTCGGAGACGGAAGGACCCTTCATTATCTGTAAAAAAATGTTTAAGAGGTTTTTCACCGAAACACTCCCGGGGAAATTCGACGAATAAAATTTAATTTAATTAGACGTATGGGGCTGAAAAAAAAAGCATTAAAATTTTACACAATATTTTTTCTTGGAACTCTCAGTGAAACGTGGTCAACCGTTTATAATCCTCTTTTTTTTTCGGGGTTGGAACTTACCGGATCGCGATGTACCTCCACACCGCTAACGTCAGTGTCAGGCATATCGAGATCGTGTGAAGGATTTGAGAGAAATGAACGTGGAACAAAATGAACACGGCCCACGAATACGGGAAATTTCTCGTATCCGGAAAAACTAAGTACATGTAACAGGAAAACGGGACGTATTCCAGCATGACCAACATATCGGCCACCGCCAATCCCGTTAATATTCTATTAATTGGAGCCGTTGCCATTTCCTTCCGGGTTAATACAGCTGCGTTGAGGAGATTGGCTATCGTACCGAAGAGGCACACTGCTAAACTCACGTATCTGAAAAAAAAAAAAAAAAAAAAAAATTAACACGCTCCTGTGAGTACGTAAATTGAGATTATTTCCACACTCAGAGAGTGTTAGAGTCTTTTTTAAAAGGCTTTTTCCATTTTTCCTTTCGGTACAGTAAATACGTTCGAAAGATGTCTCTCCCTGTGACGTGGGTATTTTACATCGAAATGGGATATTACAAATTTTGACAAGTCTGACATGTAAAATGTATATTCTCGGTTTTTTTTTTTTTTTTTGGTTAAGTATAAGCAATCACGTTTGAGTAGAGTTAAGATAATTTAATTTTTCTTTATTTTTATCCCTAAAATCTTTTTTTTTTTTTTTTTTTTTTTGTTGATGTTGTTGTTGTGATTTTGATCTCATTTATTATTCCTCGTTTCTTTTACATCTGCGCTGCGGAAAATTAAATTTTCCCCCCATGCAGTCGCTTTTACTTCTCTCCGGAAAAAGAGTACCTTCATTTTTTTTTTAGGCCTATCATGAAATATTTTGTAATCTGGATTTAAGGTTCTTACTCGAAATGTAAAATGAACTGTGCCCTAATTTTTTTTTTATCCTTGTTTCTGAAAAATGAGATATTCCGTTTCACGAAATAGATATCACTTTCAAGCTTAAAAAAAAAAAAAAAAAAAAAAAAAAAAAAAGAAAAAGTTTTTTCACCAACTTTTTATTCGCCTAGCAACAAAGTTCGTTTTAAGAATATCCAAGAAAAAAAAATCCTCTAGGGCTTTTTTAAAATTAAATCCCCGGAAAAAAGCACCGCCGACGTTTTCAGTACCCGAGATTTTCCGAAACAAAAACCCGTTTATCATTTTCTTTATTTATAATTGACAAAGGACATGGACAAAGAAAATACCTACTAAGTATTGAATCTGTACAAAGTATAGGTAACCCGCCGAAAAAGACATCTATTTATAATTTGTTATAAAATTTTATTACAAAAATTATTTTCAGTTTTTTTTAAAGCTTTTTTATTTAAGGCTCTGGTTCTATCCCAAAAAATTGTAATTTTTTTCCCCTTTTTTTTCCTTATGAAAAATATTTAAAATAGAGCCTATGAAGTCCCCATATGCTAAATACAGTGCAATTGAAGCATAAAATTAATATATTGCTCAGTTAAAAATTTTAATTATAAAAATTATAGGTAATTATAAAATTTTATAATCGGCCAAAACGTTATAGAGTTATAAAATTTTATAACACACTTTTTCTAGTCCATGTATGGACTAGAATTTTTATTAAACTGGGGTTGTGTAAGTCTGTGCAAGTTCGAACAAGTTTGAACTTGTCTTGCGCTAGTTTGTAGTGGGCATTTAAATATTTTTTATTCAACTTGAATCGAGAATTTATGTGTAAATCTGGGCAAGTTTGAACAAGTTTCAACTTGTTTTGGGTAAGCATCAAACGGAATTTTCCATAATCTGATGTCAGGTTTGTGCAAAACCCCCTCCCCAGCTTGTGAGCTAAAGTCGGCATTTCCAGTTTCCCGTCCCCCTCTAATGTGCTGACATAATATTTGAATAGCCCCAAAGCTCAGTAATTGATTTAAAAAAAATCAGAATTTATTTAAGTTGATAATGGTGTTACGTGTATCGCCCCCCCCCCCCCCCCATTACGTAAAAATTAATATAGACCCCCAAAAATAACGTCAAACATCTTCAAAAATTTCGAACATCATCGAAGATTTTCGAACGTGTTCGAAAACAAAAGTAAACCACTTTCGTAGCGAAAAAATTTTCGAAACGTTTCAAACAAAAATTTTCGTGCAATTTAACCAACGCCTAACAGATTACTCTACCTCCCCGCCCCCATAATCATAAATATCTTTGAAAGTAGGAACTTCTTCTTGGAAAAAGCCTTTCTGTTTAATTTCCAGTCATAAAAGGATTACGCATACGCAAGGATGTAGCACCTCGGCAAATAAGCTCTTATTTATAAAATCTGTGTGGCAAATAAGCTCTTTGATTATGAAACGGGGAGAATAGCATTGGTTTAAATTGGAATTGCTCTTGATTACAGTCAGCAATTAGAGATGACGAATAATAAAATATGGAATCCGTATTGTCAAAAGAGCAATTTGAAGATTTGCGCTATCCTTTGATGTATATTGTACTAAATATCGGGAATAACCGCGAATTCTTGTGATTGCGAGGAAATTAGGGATTTCAGTATCGGGAGAACCAATACCGAGCCAAAATTTGTTAGACCTCGTCAATATTAGTAACTTACCCGTGAATACTTTTATAAGATGTTGCAATATTTTTCATAATTCCGTCGCAATATTTCTCCACGTCATCGTCGCAACTCCTTCCGTTCCTATCCGGCATCGAGTAAATCGTGTAATTCGGCCAGTTTTTGAGAAAATGTTGGAATTCTTCGTCGGTCCAGTTGACCATCCTCCTAAACTCTTCATCGTTAATCCCCGTCATGTTAATCATGCTTTCGATCTCTATCATATTACAACGTGATTATAGTCATATTGTTCTGGGAGAACAAATAATTTCCCGGAACAATCGGCGACACAATATGTGTTTGTAGTATACTTCGTAACATTCCAACACGAAAATTTACATTAATAAACAAGTATTCGGTTCAATGACATTTGTTTTCCCTTATTCGTTTATTAGAATTCCGTACATGCTTTACGTTCCTCCTCTCTTTAAAGTCTTAATCAGTTGCTGGAATTGCCCGGTCAAATGTTTTTCAAGCATCCTTGGAAACTTGGAGGAAATCGTTTGATGAATCTTGCTCCCATCCTTCTGAATTCGATTCGGATTCGCATTTGGAATTCATTTTCTTTGGAAGTTGTTTAATCGTTTTCTATTTTATCTGGAAAAGAGAGAAAACAAAAGTCTAAATGTTATGGAATTAATTCTGGTAGAGAATTGTAAGACAAAAAAAAAAAGATCTGATGTTTTCGTTTAAAAATTGGATGGAGTGGACAACCATGGGTTACTATGTCATTGATATCAGCCATTTTGTTTTTTATGGATTATTGCTTTGTTATCGTTATCGTTGTGGTTCATATGTTAACTTAATCTACTTATTCTTGTTAGGTAATGTTACAGCTAAAATAATTGATCTTCCTTTCATGCATTTTTCGGTATTAATTTTTATGTTTTCGTTAATTTGTAGCCTCGAAAAAGGTTGATTATAAAATCACCGAAACGTCGGCGTAATTCAAGAAGTATGTTTAATTTCCTGTTCCTCTTCCCACGAAATAAATACATGAATAAAAAAAAAAAAGATTTGCGGTCTTTTTTTTTTTTTTTTTTTCGCGGCGACCTTAATTTTGGTAGTTTTTAGTTAGGAGACGTGAATCTAGTCCCTGTAAGTGTATCTGTTTTTTTTTTTTTTTTTTTTTTTTTTTTTTTACGCTGCACTTTTTAATTAGAATTGATTCCTGTTTATAGAATGAAGTTTTGTAATATAGTCATTGTCCAATCGTAATAATAACATGGACTGGTGTACAGAATTATCCCAAATAGCAAAGTCTATCCAATCCCGAGGACGTCTTCAGGGCGTCGGGGATATTTATTGGACGTCCATTGGATTTAATTATTTCCGCACTGATCCAAAAAGCGTCCTTTGGACGTCCTATGGATATCCCATGGATTTGGATATCCTATGGATATACCATGGATTTAGATATCCTATGGATATCTGGTGGACAATCCACAGGATGTCCAATGGATTGAAAATGCTATCTGAACATCCTGGGCCAAAAGAGAAGATCCTTAAAACGTCGCGAAAATGTTTCAAGTCTTCCATGAGGAGCACTCAGAAAAACAAGGAGAATGGTAATGGGGGTGCATACGCACCCCATTAAACTTTCTCGCGGCTTTATTGGTGGAAAAAAGAAGTTGAAATAAAGAAAAAATGTAAAAAATCAAGTTTAGGTTTTCAAAGGGTATTAATTAAACCCGAGGTACACGATTCCCGCTGTACCCACATAAAGAATCCCAATTTCTGAAAAATAATCCATATTCGGATTCCTCTACCCCGAAAATATTTTCAAAAATCCGGTTAGTTTTTTGATCCGAGGTACACGAATCCCGCTGTATCCACATAAAGAATCCAATTTTGGAAAAATAATTTCATATTCGGATTCCTCTACCCCGAAAATATTTTCAAAAATCCGGTTAGTTTTTTGATCCGAGGTACGCGAATCCCGCTGTACCCACATAAAGAATCCCAATTTTGAAAAAATAATTCCATATTCGGATTCCTCTACCCCGAAAATATTTTCAAAAATCCGGTTAGTTTTTTCATCCGAGGTACGCGAATCCCGCTGTACCCACATAAAGAATCCCAATTTTGAAAAAATAATTCCATATTCGGGTTCCTCTACCCCGAAAATATTTTCAAAAATCCGGTTAGTTTTTTCATCCGAGGTACGCGAATCCCGCTGTACCCACATAAAGAATCCCAATTTTGAAAAAATAATTCCATATTCGGGTTCCTCTACCCCGAAAATTTTTCAAAAATCCGGTTAGTTTTTTCATCCGAGGTACACGAATCCCGCTGTACCCACATAAAGAATCCCAATTTTGGAAAAATAATTCCATATTCGGATTCCTCTACCCCGAAAATATTTTCAAAAATCCGGTTAGTTTTTTGATCCGAGGTACACGATTCCCGCTGTATCCACATAAAGAATCCCAATTTTGGAAAAATAATTCCATATTCGGATTCCTCTACCCCGAAAATATTTTCAAAAATCCGGTTAGTTTTTTGATCCAAGGTCCGCGAAATCCGCTGTACCCACAAAAAAAATCCGAATTATCGATTGTTCCTGTAACTCGAGATATCGATATGACTTAATCGATATATCGATATATCGATATGACTTATTACGTCATTCGAGATATCGATTTTTAGGCCTAGTTTACACGTAGCCTAATCCTCATAATTTGTGAACTAATCATCCGAATTCAACCAAATTTTGATGGTATGATACTTTGACCAATATCTACTACAGTACGAAAATTGGTGATGATTTGTAGCCGGGTTCGAGATTTATCGTCACAAGAAGAAAACCAAATTTAAAAGTTCAAATATTTGCCGTTTACGTAATTTTTTAAATTTTTAAAAAATAAGAAAAGACCCCCTCTTATTTTTCGACGAAAAATACGTGTGCAAAATTTCCTTTTGATCCGATGCGTAATAGCGGAGAAAAAGCTCCGGGCGTACGCGGCGTACGAGGCGTACGCGGCGTACGCGGCGTACGAGGCGTACGAGGCGGACAACCGGGAACTCAGAATTTTATTCTAAGTATAACTATATAAGTTTCATGTAGAAACTCGCAGGATTAACGATTTTCCCTTTTTCGACCACGGCAATACTTTCTTCGCGCCCGCTTCGCGGCCACTCGAAAGTAAAAAATGACTAATGCGAACGCAAAAGTGCATTGAGACAAGACATTTTTCGTAAAAACTGTGCGAAAACAAGAAAATGTCTTGTGATAAGTCATTTCGGTTCGCCTTGAGATAAAATGTCTTGCCACAAAACAATAGGCGACACTAGCGGACATTTCTTATACTATGCTATTAGAATCAAAATGGCGGCTCGCGAAAACAATGATTATTATTTAATGAAATAAAAACTTAATGTCAGTTTAATTTTTATTTTAAAAACGTGTAAGTGGACATCGGGATTAACTAAGATGGATATTCAGGATTATTTTTATATTCGCGTAACTTAAATTAAATATTTTCTTTAAAAAAATTGAATTGAAATCTAACATTGTCCATTGCAGACGATACGTGTGATGTTTAGGTTATGTTATTACTATTCATATAAAATTATGAAAAGAAGATTTAAAAATCAAATGAAAATCTTAAAAGTTATATCACATAGATTATGATGGTTTCGCATGCATATTTATTAACACGAGCATGAGCAGTATTATCATAACATATTATGTATAAATTCTACGTAAGCCGCCATTTTGTTTATTTACAATATAAGACTTGCCGACAGCCGACTGAATGACTTGCGACAAGTCAGAAAATGTCTTCCCACAAAACAAAATCGTTTAAAGCATAATAACAGCTTATGCTAAGTTATTTTGTTTTCTGAGTGAGGGTAAAAAATTATGTAGCTTTAGCTCCTCCGAGTGCAGCTTCTTGGAGCTTGCGTTTCTCGTCAGAAGTCTCGTACCTGCACGAGCTGAAAACTGAGACTGGGACTGAGACTAGTGTTATTGGAGACTAGTTCTTTTTGAGACGAGGCCGCATTGAAAACTAGATTTTACTAGACCGAAAATATAGACGAGACTACGAGATTGAGACTGAAAACGAGACCGACCCAACGACATAGATGACGTCATGGAGACACGTCACATTTTGGGTCATCAGACATGGTAGTTTTCCGAGATTGAGACTAGAAACGAGACTGACCCAACAAAAAGACTGAGAGTAAGACTGAGACTAGGGCTATTCGAGACCGGTTCTCTTCGAGACGAGGGCGCATTGAAAACGACGTTCCACTAGGCCGAAAATCTAGACGAGACCTCGAGATCGAGATTAGAAACGAGACCAACACAACGAAAAAGTTGACGTCATGACGACACGTCACATTTTGGTCCTCAGACATGGTAATTTTCCGGGACTTTTTTTTTACGACATTTTCGATGACAAAATGACGAGGGTGACGTCTTATTGTCGTCCTATTAATACACTCATCTCTGTTAGACGTCAATAAGTCTTCTTGACGTCATCCACTGACAAACTGTACTATCGTTAATTTTGACACTTGAAATTGTCCCAGAATGTAACCGTGCCTAATGACGTCTTTTTGACGTTTTAAAGCACGTCACATTTTTCGCTGGGTTCCAATAAATAGTCTCAATCTCAAAAATGTTTCCTGTCTCATAATTCTGAGCATTTTCTTGAGACGATATTTCTCGGTCTCGTCGTCTCAAAAACAGCTGGTCTCGAATATCCCGAACAAAACTTGCAAAATTCGCTGACTTCAAAACTGTTCCCCAGATTTTAAAGCATTATGCACTTTGCACAAGCTTTCCTCCCCCCTTCAAAAATTTCTATTTTTATCGATCGCCTTTCCTTCAACCGAACTGATAAGTACAAGACAGCTGTCATAAGATCAGCATTTCACCGCACCCACAATCCCTTTCGCTCCCGTGAAAAGATCCCTTTTTCCTTCCTGTTCAGGGTTTACCGATATTCAAACAAAAACGGAATCGATGAGAACGACAAAGAGATCCGGAGAAACAAGAACAACTTTATTCCTATATGAATGTTTTGTTCTTCGGGAGGAAGTTTTCTCTTTGCCGAAATCGAAACCTAATGTAACGTGAATCATCTTTACAGCCAGAAATGATCAAGCAAGAAAGATATTTGAATACCTTGAGCTCCGCGGTTTGAAGGTTTCAACCTTATTGTCGAATGATCTATTCATTTTAAATGAAATTCCTGGAACCGTCTAACGCCTTAGAAATGATGATTAGACTTCTATATGAATGAAACCAAGATTTTTGCAATTTTCTTAACTTGTTACTTTTCCGATTCAAATTAATAATTTGATTTCGGTTTGGTTCGATTTTTTTTTTTTTTTACAACAGCTGCCTTAAGAAGATACAGTAGTATAATATAACAAAGTTTTATTGGATGTTCGACCAACCAGAAATTCCCAAGCGGCAGACTCCCATCGAGAGTTTGTTCAGTTGATTGTTTTGGTTTTCTCGTACCGGAATAAAATTGCTCTGCTTGACTCCCATCTCCATAGACGAATTCTAAATTTTCACCTTGTGTCATATTCCATTGAAATATTTTTTTTCCCTCTTTTCTCTTATTTTTTTTTTCTTTTTTTCCGAAATAACAAAAAAAAAAAAAAATAATAATTTTCCCCTTCTCTATCAATTTTCGGGAGAAAATAAAAAAATGTGATAAATAAAATAGTTACATCTCAAAAAATTGTGAAAGAGAAGAGACAAACTTAGAGGAGAGGACCACGGGGGTAGGAGAAGGGGATCCCGTTGTTGAAGTTAACGAAAAGTTAGCAAACAATTTAATAGAAAGGGTTTCCTTTTTATCACGAGAAAAAAAAAAATTTAAGATGTCGGCTCGAATTTAAAGATTATTTTTTTTCTTTTTTTCCGAAATAACAAAAAAAAAAAAAAAAAAAAAAAAAAAAAAATAAATAAATAATTTTCCCCTTCTCTATCAATTTTCGGGAGAAAATAAAAAAATGGGATTAATAAAATAGTTACATCTCAAAAAATCGTGAAAGAGAAGAGACAAACTTAGAGGAGAGGACCACGGGGGTAGGAGAAGGGGATCCCGTTGTTGAAGTTAACGAAAAGTTAGCAAACAATTTAATAGAAAGGGTTTCCTTTTTATCACGAGAAAAAAAAAAATTTAAGATGTCGGCTCGAATTTAAAGATTATTTTTTTTCTTTCTTCGTCCTTGGGAGTGTCGTTCTCGTTTAATCTAAATTTCCACCAAAATTCCGTGACAGACAAGACGAATTACATACAACTTTCAGGTAGGAAGACTATCTCTGCCTCAAAATTCTGTTAAAAATGAAAAGAAAAAAAAAGAGCTTTCTTTATGGAAAGATTCGACTGAATGATCTCATTGGAAACAGTTTGCAAGGTGAAAAGGACATGAGAGGGTTTAAATCGAATGCCTTTCACTCGCGTTTTGTTGATATTTTCGGAAATCGTCTTAAATAAAACGACGCCGAGAATAATGCTGATTCCATGTTTACTTTATAAGTTTGGTTCCTCCTCGGATCAAAAGCAGGGAAGCCTTGAATTTAAATAAGCTCGTTAGGACTTGCAAAGGTAAATGCCTAGGGAAAGGATGTAGGTAATATTTTTCTCGGAAAGGAATTGAGACGAAACCTGTCTCAGACGATCACAAGGAAGGGTGCATGGAGACATTCAAAATAAATATGAACGTTCCTCCCATTAATCACTTACTTGTTGATATATCTTCTCCGGAGAAGGAAAATAAAGAAAAATAACATCCGAATAGTTTTGGTGCACATATCAGCAGGGGAAAGTGTAATTTAAAATGAAACACATCGTTTCTTTTGGAAAGTCAAAACGATCCGGCTTATTCATTGCATTGCACATCAATTCATCAAAACAATTCCTCTGCTGCCACATTTTAATATTTATGGAGGGGTTAATAAATAATAAAAAATATACATATGTAGCGATGAAATTTTTAGGGCATATTTCATCCCCCCAGCCCTATCAAAATGCACCCTAACCGTTTTCGTTGGTGCCTCTGCATAGAGACCCTTAATTAGGAGAGACCCGACAGAAAAAATGAGCGCGAAATTTTGATTCCGTGAACAATTAAAAATTTAAATAATTACTTTGTCAAACGTCAACGTTCTTCCCGAAAAGACCTTCTGTGGATATTTTATATAAATAAATTTATCGCGGCCTAGTTTGGGAACTTTTATTATAGAATGCTTCGCATCATATCGCTTACGCCAGCTTAAATTTACGGAGGTGTTGAAAATTTAGAGGGATCGTACGGATCGGAAAGTTTGGACAAGAGAAAATTTTAATGAACTTCGAAGGAATGTGACTTGATTTGTCAATCCCGAGATCCCGGCTCAATCTGAATTGTCTCGCCATCTGAAAATATAATCCCGGATTAGACGGAGACGTTTGCCTTCGTTTTCAAGGTACGAACTGACTTCCAACGATAAACAAGAGAAATCTATTATTTGTACTAGTATTAAAGAATTTTTCTCGTGGGAAAATAATTATGGCTAAATTATTGAAAGTGTCACGTGACCACAAGTTTACCCCAATATGAGCGTGTAAGCTTGTAGTCAAATGATTTTCACAAATAGTAGAAACACAACATCTCCAATTATATTTACGATGGAGATACGTTAGTTCACCTCCGACGCACGGAATTAAGATCACGGGGTTAACGTATAGTACAGTACATCCCTGTGTACACCTTGTGTGCTTTCACCAGCACTTTTCAATGTTTATTCAGAAGTGGTTTTTCTTGAGGCTCTTGAGAATTGCAAAGGAGTCCGTATCGGAGGCGAAACGATCAGCGATGTTCGTTATGCTGACGATTCGGATCTTCTAGCGGAAACTATCGAAGATCTACAGGTGTTGGTTAATTCTGTTGATGAGGCGTGTGCCAGGTATGAGTTAACCATAAACATCGAGAAAACGAAGTTTATGGTCGTTAGCAAAAATGATGTAGGTGCGGTGAATTTGGGAAAGGACATAGACCGCGTAACCTATCACAAGTATTTAGGCTCTTGGCTGAATGAAACAGCGGACCCCGACGAGGAAATCCGAACTCGAATTGAAATTGCCAGATCGGCATTTATGCGTATGAGGAATGTGTTATGTTGTCGGTCTTTAAAACTATCCGTACGCCTTAAGGTTCTCCGGTGCTACGTTTGGTCAACTCTTTTTTATGGATGCGAAACCTGGACTTTTAAAGTTTCCATGATGAATCGACTTGAAGCTTTTGAGATGTGGTGCTACCGTAGAATCCTTCGAATTTCATGGGTCGATCGGGTAACCAAAGACGAGGTTTTGCGAAGATTGCATATGAGAGAGAAATTTTGCAAATCCTAAAACGACGGAAGTTGAAATACTTCGGTCATTTTCTTAGAGGACCTAAATATGAGCTTCTGAAGACGATCATTCAGGGACGTATCGAAGGAAAAAGGAGAATAGGCCGGAAAAACCTATCGTGGCTGCGTAATTTAAGAGCTTGGACCGGTCTAAGTGTCGAGGAGCTCTTCAGGATTGCCCCCGATAGAGACGAATATAAAAGTTTTATTGATGGTCGCCTACATCTGGACACAGGTACGGCACTGTAAGAAGAAGACAGTACATCAATTTTTGACACTTCATTTTTTCAATAAATAAAAGGAAACAAAATAAGAAATGGTGAACCACGTTATTTATTTATTCTATTGTTGTCTGTAGCAATCAAACTTTAACTGCCGGACACCAGGGCTTAGGATGCCGAAGATCGCCACGTTTATCTCAGTATACAAATGTAAATATTTTTTAAAAAATTGACAAATTCAATAATCTTCTATTTTCCCTAATACGTTTTTGAGAGAACAAAGTTAATATTTAACGAAGAAGTCTACTTCTTAACTGCCAAAATGTTGCAAGTAGTGACAATGATCCACTGATAACCTAAAAATTAAATTTTCATCAATTTGTAACGGAAAATGAAAAAAAAAAACAAGGAATGAGGAATGTTTTTTTTTTCCTTAGTTTATGCGTAGATGCCGTATGAGTGCAAGTCGGTGGTCTGACCTGCAGAAATTTGAGAAAATGTCATCGGTCGAACCGACTTGCACTAACGCGCCATCTACGCCTGAAGCCAGGAAAAAAAATTTCCGACCATACCCCTCCGAAATTTTTAGACGATAGATTAAATATCCCCATTGCGGTTATTTTTTCCCTGTGATTAAAACGAGGAGAGAGAATCATGTGAAACTCCTTTAAAATCTTTTCGTAACTAACTTGATCATGAAACAATAATCGATTCATGTGTTGCATCTGAAAGACAAACAAAGGCTCTTTAAAAATCCTCCGGTGAAATGGAGAAATTCGAGTTTGTCAGTAAATGGGATCCAGTAATCATGATTACTGTCATCTCGCAATAATGCATCATTGTGAATAAGAGATACGATGACAACACGAAAGGAGTACGACGCGGTTTTCCCACTCCGGTTATCTGTCTGATATTTCAGATGTAACGTAAGGTTGGTTAAAATAGTACATTTCACTGCATCCATACATTCGCAACCCGGGTGATGTCACCTTTCTGACAACTAAAACTCTTCCTGATTGGTGTTTTCTGAGCTCCGCCGACTTTGACACACTATGGCTTTTTCATTCTTAGAATTTAGCAATCATGAAATTACCTCTTCGTTAAGATTATCTGCACAAAGGCAATTCCATCCTAAGTATAAAAATTCCAAAGGTAGGACACTCGATGCAAGAGCTTTTTGAGTCCAATCCCAATCACCTTCCTTTAAAAATTAAAATATAGCAAAGAAATAAATATGATCAGGGTACAGAAAAGTCATACGGATGATCGTGAAAAAAGTTCGGTTGAAATGAGTTTCCAAGAATTGAAGAAATGGTCAATTAAAGGAACGTTTTTGGCAATTATTCGTAAATCAAAAAGAACAGCCTTAGGGCGCAATTTCACGCCAAACATGTTCGGCAAACATGTTGGACAAACAGTTTCATCGAACATTTTCCCCGACATATTGGGGAAGCTCCACGTAAGCAGTGAAGCTTTTTTAAGCATGTTGAGTGGAAATGTTTGTTTTTTGATAAAAGTGGTGAGCATCTTCGGCGAACATTTTGGACAAAAAACATTTTCACATAAAATTCTTAACCGTCACTGTTTATGTAGAGCTTCCCCAATATGTCGGGGAAAATGTTAGATGAAAATGTTTGTCCAACATGTTCGCCAAACATGCTCACCACTTTTTATCAAAGGGTGCAAATTCACTATGGAATGTTGGACCAACATGTTGGTACAACAAGCTGGACCAACATGTTGTACCAACATTTCACACTAATTTTGGCGTAGGAGTAAATTCTGGAATAGTCGATAGTCAAACATGTTGGTACAAGTCCGTCCAACATTCCAACAAGATGGTGTAACACGTTTGTCCACCTTGTTGTACCAACATTTGGTTCGACATTCCATAATGAATTTTCACTTATTGCAAAATTTACTCCTAGGCCAAAATTACTGTGGAATGTTGGTCCAACAAGTTAGTACAACAAGTTGGTTCAACATGTTGGCCCAACATTCCATAGTGAATTTACACCCAATCACAAACATGTTCGCCGGACATGTTTGGTGTGAAATAGCGCCCTTACTCCTAATATAAATAGTAACACGGTTACGACGTTAACAAATGCATATACGTAGGTTATCAGAAAAATCGGTCCGAAACACTCTTTGAAAATTTTTAAATGCCTACAAGAAAAATGAAAGAATTAATAAAAATTCCATGGGTGCCAATTCACTCTGGAACGTTGGACCAGCATGTTAGAGACCCTTAATTAGAAGAGACCCGACAGAAAAAATGGGCGCGAAATTTTGGAGGCATATGATCATGCGCATTAGTTTTGCAAAAGACAGTTGAATAAAAGGTGCTTTCAGAAAACAATCAAAAAACGTAAACAAACAGAAGAAAAAATTAATGCGCACGGTCATATGCCTCCAAAATTTCGCGCTCATTTTTTCTGTCGGGTCTCTTCTAATTAAGGGTCTCTACAGCATGTTAGTACGACATCCCTTTGGGTGCAAATTCACTATGGAATGTTGGACCAACATGTTAGTACCAAAAGTTGGACAAACATTTGAAATACCTACCTACGTCGACATTAGTGTGCAATGTTGGTCCAAAATGTTGGTCCAATATTCCGTAGTGAATTTGCACCCCATCTGATATATATATTTTTTTACCTTAATGACTCTTCATGCTTTCGAACCCAGTGTATCAATCTGTCAACGTCACCTCTATCTTCCTCTTCGTACTTTTCAAACACATCATCCATTACAAAACGCAAATCATTTTTCAAATATTCTTGTTGAGTCACATGGAAAATCATCAAAATAATACCAAGTACACTCATCGCAGTGGACCTTGTGGTGACTATACTGACAGAAATGGCATCAAGCACCTGATAGACGTCAGCCATTGCCGGATGGTAATCAACGAAGGGATAAATCATGGGATTATTAAGTTTTTTCAGCCCAAATACATACGGCCCAACTGTGAAAGTAATTATACTAAATATGAAATCCGAAAGTAACATTCTGCTTCCGAACAGATATATATTGGTTTGGTTTTTTTTAAACAATTTCAGAAAGATATTATCTTCGCCCTCTTTCGGGACGTATTCCAGTTTTTCCATAGTGATTATGTAATTTTCGATTGATTTCCTTTTCAAAAAGAACACTAGGAACCGGCATTGAAGATGTGAGAGAATGTTACAGCAGTCACAATTTCCTGAATATTGTGATCCTGGTTTGGCTCAAAAAGTGCTGCATAGGCCCTTGCTAAGTAAACCCAGGCTGTTACATCGACGACCAAAACATAAAACTTGTATAAAAATTTAATTCCGGGATTTCTCTTCATAAGGAAAATTTTTGAAAAAGGCGAAAGTCCCAAAACGATGAAAACGGTGGAAATAAATTTAAATATGAATAAGAATTTTTTAGGTTTTTTCTTTAACATTTTCGTCGGAATTCACGACAACACATAGGTTACAAAGTACACAAGATCTGTAATTAGAAAGAAAAAATAATCTTTGTAAATCTTTTCTCGTTTTAGAGCGCAATTTCACGCAAACATGTTGGTTTTGGATAAAAGTGGCGAACATGAACCGTCACTGCTTATGTAAAGTTTCCCCAAGGGCGCAATTTCACGCCAAACATGTTCGACAAACCTGTAGGACAAACATTTTCACCAAACATTTTCCCCGATTGGTTTGGGAAGCTCCACATAAGCAGCGACGCTTTTTCAAGCGTGTTATGTGAAAATGTTTGTGTAAAATTTTCGCCGAACATGTTCGCCACTTTTATCAAACACAAACATTTTCACCCAACATGTATAAAAAAGAGTCACTGCATAAGTGGAGCTTCCCCTACATGTTCGGGAAAATGTTCGATGAAGATGTTTGTCCAACATGTTTGCCCACATGTTCGCCGAACATGTTTGCCGTGAAGTTCCACCCCAACGTGTTCCAACGTTTCCAACGGGAAAAATGGTCCATGAAAATGTTTTATCCAACATGTTCAACGAGCATGTTTGGCGTGAAATTGCGCCCCTAGATTTGCGCGCAAAAAAAAAAGTTTTGTTCCTGTTACTGAATGTTAAGGTTGGGTCTTTTGGCTTCTAAACATTTGAGTTGATAATACTAAAAATTAGGTAATTATTACTAAGTATTATTAATCGTTACGAACGCGTAGTAATAATTACCAATTTTCGGTGTTATCAACTCAACATTGAGCTGCAGGAACCGAACTTTTTTCTCCGTGTATTATGATCGTCATATGCCACTTGCCAATTTCGCCACTTTAAGCAACAAAGAACTGCTTTGAGTTTTTTAAAACCCAATACCAAAAATGGAAAGCATGCCTGCTAGTATAAGCAAAAAACTCCCAGAGGATAAAAACTGTACTCTTTTGCTCGAAAATAAAAGACAACTGCCGCTGAAAAGGAAAAAAAAACCTTTATCAAAGATATTTTTCCCCTGCATTTAATGCAACAAAGCAAATAAAAAAATTGAAAAATACGGTAATAATTTACTAGATTTTTCCAAAGTAAAAAGTATTTTTCGACAAAGACATGGCTAATACAAATACAATAAATTGTCTCAAAAAGCAAAAGATAAAAAATGTTCTTTAAAGTCTCTTATGAATAGCATTCATTATTAATTATTTATTCGGTTTACTCAAGGCAAATAAACTCCAGGCCTACAGCAATGTCCGATTGATTACCTTTAGGGTTTTACTTCATGAGGAAAGGCGATGTGTCCTTAAAAAACTTCACCCAAAATGCTTAAAAAGCGTCGCGCCACTGCTTATGTGGAGCTTCCCCTGCATGTTGGGGAAACGTTTTGGTGAAAATGTTTGTCCAACACGTTTGCCGAAAATTTTCGCCACTTTTATCCAATACCAACATGTTTGCCCAACATGCTCGTCTAACATGTTTGGCGAACATTTTGGTTTTAAATAAAATTAACGAACAAACGTGTTAGACAAACAACTTCCCCAATATGTCGGGGAAAACGATAAAGTTGTCAAAATGTTCGCCGAACATGTTTCCACATGTTGCCACTTCTGTTGGCTCCCCTCTACGCCCATGAATATGTAACTGATATTACCAGAATGTTATTGCAATTGATGGATGAGCAAACAGAAAAGAAATAAAAAAATAAACTCCGCTTGTGTGCATCCCCATTTATTGATTTCATATTGGTTACGTGTATTAGCTTAATGCAACTTCATTTATCCATGAACCCTCGGGACAATTGTAAATCCGAAACCTGATTTTATATATAAATTAATAAGTCACGGATCAGAAGTTGAGCCTTGAATGGATGGTTCCTTTTTCCTTTCCTCTCCTCTAACATCAAAGGATTTGGAGTTTTCCTAGTCAGGGATGATAGTTGCTTTTTCTTATTATGATGCGGAACGTGTGGGCCCGACTACCATTTCAGGAATTACAGTACTGCTATATCGGAATTTTACGAACGAAACAGTTGCTAACTTTGAATGCAGACAGCGTGTTTTTATTTTATTTTATTTCATATCAGTCCATTATGAAAACCTTTTGTGTTGTAACAAGGATTTAAAAGCAGCAGACATGAATAGATAGATGGTTATGGATATGTAGGAGTTACGTATGATCGGTGCTAATGATAACGAAGAGTTTGGAGATGATTTTGTCTTACAAGCAATTCATCTCCCGCTAAAAGTTAATCAAAGCTCGAGTGAAATCACTTTATATGGTTCTTCATGGGCGCAATTTCACGCAATTTCATGTTCGGTGAACATGTATATGTTTGATAAAAAGTGGCGAACATGTTGGGCAAACATGTTATTCTGGATAAAAGTGGCGAACATGTTCTGGAAACATGTTGGACAAGCATTTTTATCGAACATTTTCCAGAACAGCTGACAGCTCTAAGCAGCTGTCTGTCGGTTTTTTAAACATGTTATGTGGATATGTTTGTCCATAATGTTCGCCGAACATGTTCGCTTTTTTTATCAAATACAAACATTTTTACCCAACATGCTTAAAGAAGCGTCACTGCTTATGTGGAGCTTCCCCTGCATGTTGGGGGAAATGTTTGGTGAAAATTTTGTTCAACATGTTCGCCACTTTTATCCAAAACCAACATGTTTGCCCAACTTGTTCGCCGTGCAGGTTTGGCGTGAAATTGCGCCCTAAGGCTGTTCTTTTTGATATACGAATGATTGTCAAAAAAGTTTCTTTAATGACCATTTCTTCAATTCTTGGAAACTCATTTCAACCAAACTTTTTTATATACTCTAAATAAAATTGCGAGAAAAATTCGAATGCAATTGAGATAAAAAATATTTCTAATGAAAAATAAAACCATTTAACTGAATTTCAACGGCTGTTGCCTAACATCTTTTTTTTAAATGAATAATTCCATCCTTACACTCAGAGGAGACGGTAAATATAAGATTAAGTCACGCAAAAGTTAAAAGCAGAAAATCCCAAGCACCTAAAAGGTTTCCCAGGTGTTCCTTTCAAATTGAATATCAATCTAAGATTTAAGTGTTATCATGACAATATTAATATGATATAAATCGTATAATACAATGTTATTGATCAGACATCGCAATGATTTAAACAAAGAATTGGAACTGTAAAAAGGTTTATATCATAATGATATTAGAGTAACACTAGTTTTTTGAAAATTTAAAAAAAAAAAGTCGCCACTGAGACTAGAACCCATTTCGTTTAGATTCCTATCGTCACAACTCCTTCACCTTACCATCTTCACCACTCCTTAAGTTACAAAAACGGTTGATAATTTGATTATTTAAGTTAACAAACGACGGATTTAGAATTTTTTTGACTGTTTTATTCTTATCACTTTTTCAAGTGGAAGAACAAAAAATTTCAAAAAACGAAGGGCAGAACAGCCAAAGCTCTTGAATTGTAGATTACGATTTTGCCTACATTCTTGTCCCTATTTCAGGTATAAGGTACGAAAATTCCAAAAAACGTAAAGTATAACTTCTAAAAAGTTTTTAGGAAACTTCACAAAACTTAGTGATGCTGCTGTAACATCAGGCTCACTTCAGACCGTTAATATTCTGTTATGTGAAGTCTAAATTTTTTTTTGCAAATTAAAACATCCATTACAGTCATTATTATATTAAGTGAATATTTGACCGATATTTGTTTAATATAAGTCAACGATCTGACATTGGTTTGATGTTAGTTCTACATAAAGTTAATATCAGACTGATCACATTTTTTTTGAACACCTGGGTTTGAACTTTCCGCGTTAGTATCCCCGTTCAAGTTTGATTTTCCTTTTGTAAATAATTTATTTTTAATAAATTATTTACAAAAGTTTTTGTTTACATGACCTGCACTTTGAGTTAGGATTCGGTTGGGACACCAGCGTAACTCATCTATTTTATTGTTATTATAACAATATTAATATTTATTTTTATTTTAACAATATTAATATTTATTTTACAATATTATAACAATTATTTACCGCTTTCTACAGCAGTACAAGCAAATCGGCTGAGGTCGTTTGCACTAAAGTTATTAGTCAAATTCTTGCGGGTCTTTGGCAGCTTGTTAAAAACCGCTTGGGCAAGATTTTCCCAAAAAATAAATTTCCTGTGAAGTGTATTTTCTGTAAAGAGCAAAAACATTTTAGGAAAAAAAAATGTGTTTTTCATTACAATGAATTTTTTAACGATGACATTAAAATAATATTTTACAACTGGAAAAAAAAGATTTCCTCAAAAAAAAAAACATGGCTTTTGTTTATAAAAGCAGATGAAAAAACTTTCGATTTCCGAAAATTTTGAAGAAAAACCAATAACCGCTACCGACTTAACTCGATTTTTAAAAAAATTATTTATTTTTGCGTGAATATTTTTTTGAAATGTTCAAAGCTTTTTCTTTTTCAAAGCTTAAAAATGAATGTACCGACGGATAGATAATTTTACGACCAATCCATCGGTACCAATAACTCAATTCAAAACAAAAATGCTTTTTCGTCCAAATCGATTATCACGACAGCCTGATTGGGCCCTAATAATTGAGGCGAAACATCCCAGGACCTCTTAAACGGCGAATCTAGTTAAAGACTTGCGCCAAAGTGTGAAGAAAAAAAGAAGAAAGCTTTTAAAATCGGAAAGTTTAACGGTCACCGTTAAACTGATAGAAATTATGAGGTTTTGAACCCTCCTCCTTCGTCTCTTCTCGAAATTCTTAAATCTTTCAGCTAATGTTTTGAGTACCATTAAAATTCGAAACCTTGTATAAACGTAGAGAAAGTAGAGATTCTTAGAAATTTCAATACCCGAAATTAAACAATTCCGTTAAATTTCCAAGAATCTTTACTTTCAGCGACACTTTCATTTTAAAACACGAAAACCCAAGATGGCTCGGATTTTTTTTTTTTTTTTTTTTTCTCATCCTCCAAGAAATAAACAACTTGGTGCGTCATCGGTAAAACCGTAAGAGCTTTTTCAAAGAAACTCGATTTATAAAATTGTGGAGGAAAGAAAAGAATATAAGCTTAAGAAAAACGTGAAAAAATAACAAAGCAAATGCATTACCTGACTTGAAATTACTTTGAGTGATGAAGATTTGTCAAGGGGAAGGAGATTAATGTTGAAATAAAAATTAGTAAAATTAGGGTCACATTTTTTCTCCCCCCATGTTGAATTATAAAATAATTTTTAAAAAATATATTATTTTTTCTGTTTTTAATCATGCAGTAAGGAGGATAAAACCTTATATTTCCAGAAGTAGCGAAAGCTTTCGGACATCTTGACTTGGTTTTTTTTTTTTTTTTTTTTTCACTTTTCCAATAAAAAAAATTCTTTTTCAAGGGAGACTTTTTTTTTTTCTTAAATTAAATTCCAGTCGTAGGTTATATCATTCTTACTCCAAGTTCTTTCAGGAAAAGAATACCTAAAGCAAAAAGGAGAATATCTGGGAGGCATCTTTTTACATATTTTTTTTATTTTTTTATGATATGATTGATCTTTTGGAAATATTTTCAAAACGGACTTTCGTGCGCTTTTATTATTTGCTGCAAATGTGAATATACAATCAATGAATCATAATTTCAAATCTAAATTCGATGTTTACTAAAATCTCATGATTTATAGATTAAATTTTATCGGGTTAATGTCTTTGATACTGGAGCATAATCCTATCCGATTTTGAATTGGTCTAATTACCTTTAATTGAAGTTTCAGTAGTCTCAAAAGCGTAATCGGAATATAAATTGTAAGGCTTCTTTCTCGAAAATTCTTTTTTTCTTTAATCAATGGGAAAAAGCTCTCGAACGTTATGTCTTCAAGAAGCTCAAATTTCGGGAAAGAATTCGAAGTAGCTTTTTCAATTCTTAAGTCGAAAGAAACGGACATGAATCTGGCAGTGCTGCCTATTTACTAGTGTCCCTTATTTTGGCAATTTTCGAATTTCAAATCACTTCCCCCAAAAATGGTTCTCTTTGGTGTACTGATAAACCTGAATTTTTTTTTGAATTTTTTACTCAACGGGAAAGCGTGGCGACTTGAGCTTAAAGTCCCAAAAATTGCCATAAGAGAAAAAAATCGAAATTTTAGGTATCTGACGAACTCTTTTGGTGTACCCTACAATAAAATGAAAATAATTTCAAAAAAAGTTGTAGTCAAAAGCTTAGATATGATTAAGTATCAATTTGTGCAATGTGTTATTATTGTTAATTTAATTTTGGAAAAATAGTTTCTGCTGTAGCCTTGAAAATGGTTTGTATACAATAAACCGAAACGTCGGCGATTGACTTTTAATTAAGTTCGAGTTCCATTGGACCCAAGAAATCCTATATTTAACCAAAAGCTTAGATTTCGTTTTCCAAGTTCGTATGTCGTGGGCTCAGTATTATATTGTTCTTGATACGCTTTCCAGCTTGACACTAGTCCCCTGTACTTAGCTTATGAAAAATGCGTGTCAACCTGGGAAGTGCATCTAGAACAATATAATACTGAGCCCACGATGTACTTCAAAGCAGTTGAAACTTGTATTAGGAATTCCAGGACACACCAAAGGAGTCCGTCCGATACCTAAAATTTCGAACTTTTCCCCGTAAATAGAGTGCATGGCACAGAACAGCCATTTTTTCCTCCGAAGCCTACTTAACTCTTAATGGTGAGAAACAGTCGAAACACGTTTTTGCATGTCTTGTTTTGTCGTAATGCATGATTTTCGACCCCTCAAACGCCTTGAATGCATGTCTCTCGGTTACATGACTAATATGACCAACTCACGAGAATAATTAATAGGAGTCGGGGGAAATAAAATACATGAAAATTTACAAAAACCAATGCTTTTCATTAACCTTAAAGGAATAATCGTATCGAGAACTGAAGTAAAGTACGAAAGATTGCGTTTTTGCTAATAGGTCAGCTTAAATATCACTGATCTTATGTCATCCTGTCATTTAAGTTAAATGGAGGTTGAAGTAAAAAGGGAAACGGGGGGAGGTTCGCTTGGTGAATATGAGCTTGGGTCATGAATAAACGAATTTTTTTTTTTCCTCTTAGTGTTTTTCCGCTACATTAATTTTAAGAAGTTGAAAAGTGTTCAAAGTAGCAGTAACATACTTCGTATGCTAATAAGGCAAACAGGAAAAAATGGAGTTTTTCTCTTGTGAAAATAGAAAAACATGACTTCGGACAGGAAAATCCATTATTAAAACGACTGGATTCCATTCATTTTTTCTTGGAAATTGATTCGTTTTTCAAAGGGAAGCAGTACAGTGTGAATGCTACACCTTTCTTTTGACGGAGACCTTATTTATCATTTAAACTTTAATTTACAATTGTTGATGCAAGACAAAACTTATTAAATAATGTTTCTTTGTGCGTGCTTTTTGATGTATATTAAAAATTTGATAAATAATCTTTTGGAGAACTCATTATTTATGACTTTCGGCCTTTGTTCCTCCGCCTTTAAGTTCGTTTTCCTTAAGTTTTATTAAAATTTCTTTTGATCAGGTTTCGAAATTCGCAGAAATTAGGGCCATTCAAGACCAGCTTTTTTTCGAGACGACACCGCTCTCAAAATAATGCACTGATAAAACGCTTTTAGTAATTATTACTAATAGTAATTATCTTATTAGTAATTATATATCTACCTATAAGTTAATAATTTTTTTATAAGTATGGTAAAAATGACCTTAAGTATGGTAAACATTACTAATAATATATATAAAATTTACCCTTAGCTTATAGGTAGATGTATAATTACTAATAAGATAATTACTATTAGGGGTCGTACATAAATTACGTAAGCATGGGTTAGGCCCTTTTTGCACGCTTTATCCCATCCCTTCGCCTATGCTTAGCTTATGGGTAAGATGTTAAATTTGGACCCCCTCCCCCTTCTATATGTGCTTACGTAATTTATGTACGACCCCTTAGTAATAATTACTAAGAGCGTTTTATCCGTGTGCTTAGTGATATCGGGACGAGATACCGAGACTGAGACTATTTCCGTTATGAGAAACGAGACCGAGGTGAGACAGTATCATATCGAATCGGTCTCGGTATCGGAATCAGAATCTTTTTCGCGTTTCAGTATTCATCATTCATTATCATATTATCTCGAACTCCTCATCATCATTTATGGAAGTAAATGTATAATGCCGAACCAAACTCGGTTTTTTTGTCTCAGAAAAACCGAGTGGAACCGAACCTGTCAAAAAAATTAATTACCTAATAAACTAAATTCAGACCCAACTTATATAAAATTTAAAAAGAGTTTTAAAAACCGAACCAACCGAAACCGAAGCCAAATCAGGGGAAGAAAAAACCCAAACCGAAATCGAATCCGAACCGTTTGAAGACATGAGTGGAAGAAGGAGGCCGTTCAGGTTCCATCGAAAAACTGTAGCCAATAAATAGACGATTTCGACGATCCAGTTTCGCAGAGCATTCTGGGACTAATAGGGGACAAACAGACAGACGACGCGTCTGTGTGATTCGTAGGTTTAGAACAGGCGATACAGTGATTCTAGCTATTTCAAGGCATTTAATTAAGGAAATTCTTATAATTGATGCCAGTTATTTTTATAAAAATAATCCCAAAGTCAAACCTACATAATTTTGTCCTGGAACCGAGCAAAATAAATTTTAAACTTCCATGTCTATACTTAGCTTATGGGAAGCATTATTAGAATGTACCCGGTCAGACGACGCGATTTGCATTGCATTATGGGATGAAACGTCATTACCGAAATCGTCTATAAATGAAAATCGAAAGAGGATCTAACATTTTCCTACTGCTTGTTTACAAACAGTACATACAAAATTCTATCGGAATCAAAATGGCTTCGAAAAAAAAACAATAGAAAATAGCCTGTTGTCTGACTTTTTTTTCGAGAGTTCTAACGGTCTCCTTCTTCCACTGATGTCTTCGTTTACTTAAAAAAAAAAAAAAAAAAAAGTCGGACCGAAACCGAATCCAAATCGTTTAGAAGAAAAATCGAACCGAACTGAAACCGGGTTATTTTTACAAATAAAACCGAATCGAACTAAACCAAAGAACCGAATCGAACCAAACCAAAGAGCCGAATCGAACCAAAACCCGTTATTCTTTTTTGTTAAAAAAAAAAAAAAAAATCCGGTTTTCTAATAAACACCAGAACTTTTATTTTATTTTATTTTATTTTATTTTTTTAATTTCTTTTTAAGGAACGCCTCAAAGATCCCTTCGCCTTCGAGTTTTGTAAATCTTTAAAGGCATTCTTTAAAAGGAAATAAAAATAAATAAATAAATAAAAAAAATAAAATTAGGTCACAAGTCCGCCTCCTACCAGAACCATTATTTACTAAAAACCGACCCAAGAAGAATTTTTTTATTAAAAACCGAACCGAAACCAACCGGTTACGGCATTTAAAAAAAAAAAAAAAAAAAAAAAAAACGGAAAGCAACCGAAACCAGGGTGGATTTAAGAAAAAAACCGAACCGAAAACGATATCGAACCGGATTTATCAAAAAACCAAAGTGAAACCAAACCCGAACTTAGTTGGGTGAAGTTCGGTTTTTTAAAACGAACTGAACCTAAAGCCGTTTTGTGGTAAAAAGAAATAGAAAACGTAACCGAACCGTATTCAAAAAATTTGGATCGGTATCAAAACCAAACCGATCCGTATTCAAAAACTTTTGGATCGGTATCCAAACCGAACCGAACCTTTCCTGGTGGACAGAATCCAAACCGAATTCAACTTTTCAACTTAAAAAGAAAACGAAAACCGAACCGTTTTGAGTTTTGGAGCGGTTTGCCATCCCTGCTCGAATAGAGCTGGTCTCGAATATCCCTGGCAGAAATTTTAAGTTCCTTACTACGTGGGTGGAGTATGAATTTTTTCCACATGGTATGCTACGTAGTACATAGTATCGCCATATAGTGAGAGGGTTAAAAGCGGTTTTCTCTGGAACGTCAATCATTCAAACTTCCCGATAGAAAGGAACAATTTCCAATTTCCAATATTGTGACTTAATAACAGTTGACCGACGGTTATTACGATTTTCAATATAAAACATTATATCCTACAACATTCTGAAAAAAAAGTGGAAAAATTCTTTATAGTACTTTTTCCTTTTTTTTTATTCGGAAAAAAAGAAGAAAAAAAAAAAAAAAAAAAAAAAAAAAAAGGTCGGTGGTTGTTCGTTGAACGAATTAGGAAGTGAATACGGCTGGTAAACCTTTAATCCGGACTCAGTGAAATAAAAATGGAATCGAAGTAATTATTTTCCACGTTTTGGTGACTAGGAATGAATCGGGATATTTTTTTTAAACAACGCCACGATGAATTTTTCGAACGTACTTATGCAGTTACTTCAACAGGAAAAAAAAAGTTTTGGTTGAGGAAAAAAAAAAAAAAAAAAAAGAAATTCCGGGAATTTTTTTATTATTTTTCTCGGGTATATGCATCATATACATATATTTATTATCAAAGTTTTTTTATCCTGTAAATTATTCTCGGAATTTTTTAATAGGAACCGGTATATTGTTTATTTAAAGTTTTTCGATTCATAAACACGAATGAGAAAAGTAAAGGAAACATGAGATGAGGTTCGATTGCCCCACTCACTGTGACGAGTCAAATGGGAGATTCAACAAATAGAGTCGAAGCAATCTTCGAAGAAAATCTGGGTCATAGAAAAGAGATAAAAATTCTCGGAAAAACGATCGGAATTCTACCGCAATCTTTGATTTAACCGAACAGACTGAATTTCGACATTAAAACCGGTTTTGATTATGCCAATGAGGGAGAAGTTGCTGCTACGGTTCTATGGAAAGATGCTGTGGCGCTCTAAGTTTTGCTAAGAATTTTTTTTTTTTTTTGTGAGGAACGGTTTATTTAAAAATAATCCTACGTCATTAGTCAAAAGGATGAAAGCCAAGTGATGCAGACTGAACCCTTCAAGAAGTTTCCTAAAGTGTGTTTAAAAGTTTAGAAATAGTGATGATGAATGAGTCTCTTGGAAGTCCAGATGATGATTATCTGACTTCCATGTTTTTAGAGGAAGCACGAGAGAAATAGGACGAAAAAAAAAGGAAATTACAATGCCGTTATGTTTTGAAGCAGTTAATTAGAATTTTCGGAAGAAAATGAGAGAGTGTTAAATGGATCAAAGTAGCTTTATTGACCGTCAGGTCGCTCCTAATTTTGATTAAAAAGCTTTCGTTTTGTAAACAACGATGATTTTCGTGTCAGGCGACTTTACCGCTTATTTTGTGCTTTTCGAGGTTTTATATTTTATTTACGTTCACCGCAGTGTGTATGATTAATTTTATTTAGGGTTTTTTATTTTTTAGTTCGAAACGGGATTAGTTAATGGATAAAAAAATAGGCCAGACATGAACGAATTTAAACAATCTTAGGTAAATTTGGGGTTTGCCACTTTAAACTTCGTTTTGTCCCCATCAGAAACTCGAAATTTTAATCGAAAAATACTAAAATAAACTCTTTAAAAGGTCATCGAGGCATTATTTACCTAACTATCTATTTGGAGGGAATGTGGGGGGGGAAGCGGTTTTGCGGATGTAGGGGGTGTAGTGAGTGCTTTGCGGGTATATTGGTTTGAAAGCACAGGGAGTATAGCGGGGGTTGGGGATACCCTTTATTGTAGGTATAGGGGATATAATGGGTGTAGGGGTATAGTGGGTGTAGGGGCCCAGATATAATTTTCAATCCATTGGACATCCTGTGGGTTGTTCATTAGATATCCACAGGATATCCACAGGATTAGATATCCACAGGATATAGCGGGGGTTGGGGATACCCTTTATTGTAGGTATAGGGGATAGGGGTATAGGGATAGGGGTGTAGGGGTATAGTGGGTGTAGGGGCCCAGATATAATTTTCAATCCATTGGACATCCTGTGGGTTGTTCATTAGATATCCACAGGATATCCAAATCCATGGGATATCCATAGAACGTCAAAAGGACGCTTTTTAGATCAGCGCGGACATGGTAAATCCAACGGACGTCCAATAAATATCCTCATGACGCCCTGAAGAAGTCCTAGTGTCCCACTATACTGGGACACTATAGGAAGTGTAGTGGTATACGGGATTTAGTGGATATGGGGAGTGTAATGGTATAACGGGTAGTTGATGGTCTAATGGTATAGGGGATATAGTTGATATATGGGGTATAGTGGGCGTTGGGTGATATAGGAGGGTGCATAGGAAGTGTAGTGGTATAAGGGGTATAGTGGATACAACGGTTATATTGGGTACAGGTGGTGTAGTGGTATATGGGGTATAGTGGGGATAGGGGTATAGGGGATACAGTGACTAAGGTGTAAGGTGTAAGGGGTTAGATGATGTAGGGGGGTATAAGAATCTTTTTAGAGCGGCGGTTCCCAAAGTCACAATCGCCCTGGTGATGTAGCCAATCTCTGTCGCGGAGCTGGCACTTAAAGGAAGAAGTGGGTGTAATGAGTACAAGCGTGTATTTGGTGTATCTGTATAATCCGCTTTTGTTGATCGATGTCAAAAGCGTCCCTTTGACCTCTCCTCTTACCTTTGACAGAAGCCCTACCTTCTCTTATAAGATTTTAACATTATTTCAGCATTTTCTTGATTCCTTTTCCCTTGTTCATTCCCCCATATCACGCTTACGTTAATGCAAAATTTCAATTATTCCCTCCTTAACAAAACTTTCAAAACTGATATCCATTTTCCCTCCAGACCTTAATTGAATTTTAATTTTCCCAATCAAAAATCTTGCAGTTTCCTGTTCATTCCAATTCCGAAGAAGTTGTACGTACCTTCGGAACATTTCAAATCTCTAAATAGAACAATCCTTCCGCTAGAATAACAAAACAGAAATAACCCTCAACTTTGGCGGATTACTTAGTATAAGATGGCATGGGAACGCCGGGGGCATTGTAATAATTTTCTTCTCGAAATTAATTCCAGGAAGGATTCCTTCATACCGTCAATGCAACGCAAATTTTAAACGCTTTTCGACCGAACTCTGAATCGAAAATAACTTCCATCTTCCCGTGACTTTCAGTCATTGCCACGGGGACGTGTTAAGCGATTGTTGCCATTATTATTCTGATCCGGTTTACATGATTCGTGTTTTCAGTCGGCAGTTGTCCGCTATTCTTTGAAATACGACTTTGTTTCCGTTAATAATCACCGGGAAAACTCTTGTCTAACAAAATTTTCGAGGGAGAAACAAGGTCAACAAGGTAGTGAGGAAAATATAATTAGTAAATTTAAGGGGGAGGGGGGGGGGGGCGGAGAGTGAAAAGCTTTGCGGTTAGTGCCAGATTTGTTTTATATTGAATGGGACATAATATTTTACTCGGATTCGATTTTCGAAAAGTTTTCGAAAATTCATATTCACGAAAGTTCGAATGCGAGCACGAAAAGGAGGGAATGTCCGAAAGCGGGAAAATGAAGTTAAAGAGATCAGAAATTTTGTAATTTATATTCCGTGCCATGATTCCTGTTGAAAACCTTTAGAATGAATTATTAAAAAGGTATTCATGATTTTTCCGATCGATTCCTTTGACGATAGACGGTCGGTGAAAAAAAAAGTATACTAATATGATTTTTTTTTCCAACTCTCGAAATTTTGTTTGTCGGCTTTGATTATTTTTCAAGGTTTTTAATCTGAGTCTCCCAGTTTTGAAATTTTTGGACCCCAGAGGCTGTAATTTTTGAGTTTCTCGCATTCATTTGTATTCACGGATAAAACGGTTTCATAAAAAGTACGCATACTTCATGTAAATAATACTCATTGCTTACTGTGACTATACAACCACTTAGACTATGAGTAACGTTTACTAATTACTATTAGTATAAAAAACAGTAAGTTTATCGTCAATAATACATTAGTTAAATTGCAGTTTCTTCGGTCATTTTATTGTACATTATACTTTAACTGCTGTTAAAATGACAGTAATCTCGGATTACTGCTGTTTTTTTTACAGTAAGGTTATTTGTAAGTAATGTGAAAACGATATTCAATGCTACTTGTATATTTATTTTTTCAACGAAATTGTCTTTGGTTTGTCAATTGGTTTACTAAATTGTCTTTACTAAAATAATTTTTTCTTTCTTTTTCAGGTAAGTTAAATACCGGCCGGTACCCACTTTAAAGCTACAAAAATATTATCATCGAAGCAAAGTATTTAAAAGAATAATCGGATTAACACCTATGAACAAATTCCTTATACCTTATACGAAAATTGAGGGAAAAGGCAGCCCAGTGACCCAACTGATTAGAATGAAAAAATGGAACTCCTTCAAGTCACTACTAATAATATAACAATACCAAAAAGTCAGATATACATTTCGGGCGTCTAATATACATCCATCCTCAGCGACATCGACAAAAAAATAACATGTCAAAAAATATAACAAAGATGAAAAATACTGATAACGATGATAAGTGGAAATAGTCACTTACTGTTACTAGAAATAGTAACTTACTCTTACCTTATCAGTATTTTTCATCGTTTTTACATTTTTTGACATGGTATTTATTCATCTGAATCAAGGTAATAATTTTAATTAAACCAATATCTAGCGTAATTTAACCTCTAGTCGATGTCACTGAGGATGGGTGTATATTAGACGCCCGAAATGTACAACTGACTTTTTGGTATTATTATATTATTGGTAGTGACTTGAAGGAGTCCCTTTTTTCATTCTTATGCGGAAAAGTTATTTATTATGTTGCCCTTGCATGGGCTTTTGAAAAACTTCAAAATCATTGCGCGACCTCAACATGATTTTCCAAAAATCTGAAAAAAATTAGAGTTAACAGTATTGCCAAAAGGTTCCCATTAGGGTGTCTCTTAAAAATGCAAATATGGAATTTAAGGGCGTTCGCCTCTTAAAAAATTTTTAAATAAATAAATAAAAACACGTCCCGAAGCCGGGCTTCGTAACTTGTTTCTAACCCGTGCCTGTGAGGCCTTGCTTTTTCCCATATAAAATGCATGGGGATTTTCACGATTATCCGACGTTATTTTTGAAGTGAAGAAAAAATGAAGGGAAAATTCTGCCGGTATGGTGGAGTAATGTATATGAGTAGGGCTTTCTATAGGACCTATCCCGGACTTCCTCCTCTGACTAATAAGGGAGTTCAAAGTTCAATTTTTCTTATTTTTAGCCAACTTTTAGCCCCCATTACCTCCGTTATTAGTCAGAGGAGGAAGTCCGGGAGAGGTCCTATGGAAAGCCCTACTCCATATACATTGTTCCATCATACCGGCAGAATTTTCCCATCATTTTTTCTTTACTTCAAAAATAACATCGGATAATCGTGAAAATCCCCATGCATTTTATATGGGAAAAAGCAAGGCCTCACAGGCACGGGTTAGAAACAATAAGTTACGAAGCCCGGCTTATGGACATGTTTTTATTTATTTATTTAGAAATTTTTTAGGGGGCGAACGCCCTTAAATTCTCGATTTGCATTTTTAAGAGACACTCTAGTACCCATTCCTCTGTCAGGAGTTTTCAAATTCCAAAATTCGTCAGTTTCGACCCATCCTAATAGTCAATACTCTCTTCTTTTGAAACAATCCTCTACCTAAAGGCCATGTCTGATTAGTTTTAAAAGCGTTTTTCAAAAGCATCCCTTAAACCATTTAAATTTAATTTCCGGAAAAACAATTGAAAAATAAATAAGAGAAAATTATTTTCAGCACACGTAAAATGTTGTCACTTGCTCCTTTCACTCTTGAAAAGTTCGCATTTAAAGTCTGCATTGTTTACTTTCTTTAATATGCAACGCTGGTGAATAATTGAATGAAAACAAGAAAATAAAAGGAAAAAGGCTAAAACAACGCGTTGTGTAACAACGAAATAATGCAATTTTAAATAATTTTCTTAACAATATTTTTTTTTTCCTCTCGTATTAATATAATAAATTGTCGGTATTATAGGTTAAGAGGTTTCGTCTTCCCTTTCCGACCTTTTCGCGTTAAAAGACCTGTAAGACATGATTCTCTAAAAGCAAATGCATTAGCTTGGCAACCATAAAACATCTTCTCTTAATAAATTCTAAATCGATAATTAAAACAAATTGTACTGCATGGGAACCGGATTCGAGTATTTCCTTACTCTCCGTTTCCAAAGCAATAATTCTCGATCATTTTCGATTAATTAATTTTATTTGTTTGTTTTCCTTATTTTCAAATGACCGGACGTTTCGTCACAGAAAAAATATTTATTATATTATTATATTTTTAAAATATTATTTAAAATATTATTATATTTTTTCTGTGGTTTCGTCATGACAATTAAAGAAATAATTTGTCAGTTCAGGGCTTGCCGAGGTAGTTACAAAACTAAGTCGTCCGTAAATGGAGGTAGGAAGTAGAGTCTATTGGTGAGAGTGAAGATGGTCCGCGATAGAGCCAAGGTCACGCTTTTGAGCTTTTTGTGAAGCATAAGATCATGTACAATCATGTCGTGGAAACCATCGGCTTTTTGTATTGCGTCTCGAAAGATTATTGCGCCATCATAGTTTGTTCTTTGAAATAAAATCCGCGGGACAGTTTTGAGGGGGTTAGCTTTTTTTTTTCTTTTTTTGTCGTGTGTGTTTCTAATTTTTTCTTATTATTCCTCTATTTATTCCTTATTATATCCTAATGTTTTTTTAATCAGGCCATGCAGATACAGTTGACACAATGAGGTTAAAATGATTGTATCTGTAGTTCCTGGTACGCCGGAGACCGAAAAGGAGGTTCGATCCAACGAACCTAGTTACGGTCCTAAAGCTACCAGTCGCTCGATGGACGGATTCAGATATCGCTTATTCAGCGATTCCCACAAATTCCCTCTATCGAGCATGGGAACCGCTGACTAAGCACCCGAGCTGATATACACTCAGCACGGGCAGGCTTCAGCGTCATTCCTGTTTTGTCATTCATAGTTTGTCATTCGTTCGGTTAGGTTAGTCTGTTTTATATCTGTCATGTGAGGGAGAGACTTTATAATATATTTGGGGTTCGATCCGTATTCAACGTATTATTTTATTCCGCTCAGGCACCTATACCATTCCTATGATTCCCGCCTGAGGGGAGGGGTGTCGGTGGTCACCCATCCATAAGCTGTCCGCTCTCAATGCTGCTTAACTTCTTTGATCACGAGTCGCTTAGACTATACGAGTCACCACTCCGAACCCAATGTGATATCGAAAGATCGTTATTCAATCTCATGAGTTAAGTACAGTAATTACCAACCAAAGAGTATATTTACGACCTTTCTTGACAATGTTACAGACCTTCCAATTTGAGCCATTTACTACATTCAATAAGCCTTGATCATAATGTCTATTTGATACTTCCATAGCGGATAATTTTCTTTGTGGATTAACTTTGGAATTAGTGACAATTCCACATTATCCTTCTTGGAAATGGTTTTATTTTAGTGACTGTTTTACAAATGGCGAAACAAAATTGGGATTCACTCTGCTTTTGCGAGAGCTTTTTTTTTTATTTTGGCTTTATTTTATTATAGTGGTTAAAGCCGCAGCCCTGGGCCCATAACCACTAAAATAAAATTTTAGCTCGGAAGCAGTGTATGAAATGCAGTGTTGCCAAATACAAATTTTGTTGCCAAATTGGGGAAATTTGAACCTTCCAAGGAATTGAGATATCTGCTGGTTTTTTTTAAGAGAATTATTTTTCGAGTGCATTTTTTTAGGTAATTTTTCAACAAAACCCAGCTTAGGAATAAAGTGCCTACGAAATTTCATTTAAATCGGACATGACGTGCAGAAGAAGAAAAGGGATAATGGAAAAAAGGGAGGATTAGACCTTGTGCTAATGTGTTTATTCAGGAGAATACTGATTTCGAAGACTGATTTGAAAACCGAAAAAGAAGCTTTGACTTTTTTTTTTACGTCTTACACTGTTCTTTGAACGTATTTTTTAAGAAAGAAGACTTAACCGACTTAATGAAGTGAAGCAGACTTTTAAATATTATACTTTTTCATATTTATTTTTATTTCCATTTCTTTTGTCTTTTGTGAAATCGTAATGAATTAATTTAGAGTGTTTTGAATTTTTTTTTTTTTTTAAATTAACATTTAGTATTTTTTTTTTATCCCTTTGTAAGATTAATTGTCTGCAGAATAATTTTTTGGTATTTACAAGAAAAAAGTTTTGAAAAAACTCTTTAGCCTTTTCTCGGACGTCAACGCTGTAATTTAAAAGATCATCAACCTCATAAAAAATTATGTTCCTTTTCTTATTTTTTATCATGCACTGTGGAATTGTGATCCATGATTTTAAATGCATGAACGAGACTTAATTGTTCTTACATTTCATAATTTTTTAAAATTGTTTTCGCAATTTAAAAAAAAAAAAAATGTTTCTTTCCGAGGGACTAGCACAGCGCTCTAGCGGTTAAATTGGGAACTATTTCAACAACAAGAAATAAACAAGGGAGTTTTACTTTTTTATTGCGAAAACGTTTTAAAAAATTATCAGGAACCATAAAAGCCTTTTTTCTACGTTTGAAAACGTTGAATCATATACAAAACTTGACTCTGAAACATAAAAAAATTGTCACGGTTTTCATTTGCAAAAAACCGACTTTTTGGAAACAAAATTAATTTTTTTTATCGATATAATTTTCCATCGCCCAGTTAACCGGCCTGTGGTATAAACGAACTAATACCTTTAGGCTACACGTAAAAAATATAGCGAAAGTTCTATTTTCCGCAACTTTAAAAAAAAAACGTACGTGCTCTTTTTCATTGCTTTCACTCTCGAAATATAAATTATAGTTTTTGATGGATTAGAAATGGAAACAGGTAACTTTATTTACCTTTCACTTCCATCTGTAATTAAGACTGATTGCCCTATTTTTCCTCTTACCTCCATCACCCTCCTCCTCCTCCCCCCCGAGAAAAAAACATGGAAGTTTTTAGCTTGGAAAAATACATAGAAGATTATCAGTTCATCCCTACATTGTGTGCAGACTGTTTGATATGTAATCTGATATTCAAAGCGATTTTCCACGATGAGATTTTAATTTAGTGTAAATGATTTTAATGTTTTTTTTTCTGAAATTGATAATGGCATTTTCCATCGTAAATCAAAACCATGTTTCTGTATTGAAACGGGATGATTAATCCCACAAAATGGCATATGATAATGATTCATCAGCTCTTTATTTGTACTGAATTTTTCATTCTGTGAGTGTCAAAGGAAGTTTATTAGCAATTCCTCTACATATTTTTTTGAGCTTTTTCTTTTGTTTATGAAAAGGGGGAAAAATGCGTAATGAATGAATCTGAGGAAGGAACAGAGGGAAACAATTTTTTTTTTTTTTGTGAAACTGTAAACAGTGAACGCAATGAGGCAAATAAGTACCGTACTCATTATCAGATTTTCAAAATATCGCCAGGAAAAAAAGATCGTTTAGTTCGGATGAGCTTTGGGATTCCATTTCGTTTTTTCTAAAAGGAGACGGTTTTAATTTGATTTTTTTGAATTTTTTTTCCTTTTCAAATAAACGACGTACGTCAGTAAAGCAAAGACTTCTCCTCAAGGGAACCGTTTTTTTTTTTTGGGGGTGTAAAATTGCCGTTATTTTTATTAAGGCCTTTTATTTTCAGCTTAGGATAAATATTCTAGCTTCTGTTGTGCAGTAACTGATATTTTAAGTTGAGAATGGTTTTAGCTATTTTGGCGTGTACTAAATCCTGAAATTTTTTCTTACCGTGAATAGATATCGGCCATCAGTAATCCGAAAAATGCAAGTTTGGTTTCTCTTCAAAATTTTTTTGTGTGTATCTGAAAAAAGGAAAAAGAAATTAATTTTTAATCAATAAGATTTATTAGTCCACTTTTACAGATAAACACAGTCGATCATTTTTAGGGCGACAGAGCACCCCCTGTCGGGAGTGGGGGGGCCTATGATTGAAAGGAACTCGACCTCCCCAACGAAAAAAGTGAAGTCTTGGTGACGCGTCAAATTTTGGTCATCAGACATGGTGGTCATTTTCCGGGACTTTTTTTATTATTATTTATTTATTTATTACTTTTTTTTTATAATTTTTTTATTATAATTTTTGATCGAAATTATTAATTATTCTAAATTTTTCTTGGCAAATGGATCAGTATTAGATGGCCTTAATTTTTTTTTTTTTTTTTTTTTTTTTTACGAATAATAAATGACATGGGTGACCGTCAAAATGACCTGATTTCACTTTGAATTCGAAATGCGAATGCCATCTCATTTAGGCGTGAGTAAAGATCTTCTTGGCGTCATCCACTGGCTATTATCTGTCGTTCTTGAAGACGTCACTTTGACGTCTTTTCAATTCGTAAAATCGTCTCAGAATGTGACCATGTCTGATGACGTATTTTTGACGTTTAAATTAAGTCACTGAGACCCCTATAACATCTCATTCATATTATAACCAAACCTTTAGCGTACTATTGATATTTTTTATTCCGTTCCATATACCTGAAATAAAAAAGCTTTATAATTTCTTGAAACTTTATTTAACTTTTTTTTTTTTTATTTTCGCCGTTTTTTTAAAATATCTTTTTTGAAGTGAAACTTCTTTAGGATCGACGCAGAGTAAAATTGAATGAATGATGAAACAGGCGGGGTGTAAACATGGGATTTTAATATATTAAAGAAAGAAAAAGCAAAAAAAGCAAAAGAAAAAGCAAAACAAAGAAAAAGCAGGTAAAGTAAAAGAAAGCAAAAGCAGAAAAAGCAAAAAAAAAGAAAAAGCAGAAGCCAAAAGCAAAAAAGCAAAAGCAGAAAAAGGAAAAAAAAGAAAAAGCAGAAGAAGCAAAAAGCAAAAAGCAAAAAAGCAGAAAATTTTAAGTTTTTTCCGTGCTAGAAAAAAAAATGACATTTTTACCGAAATTTTTTAGTTTTTTGTGTCAAAAAATTCAATTTTTTGGAGCAAAAACGCGCAAAAATTAATATTACTTAAATTAATAACACTTAATTAATAATAATTTTTGATTAACACCTCGATGATTTTGTCTCAGTGTTGTTTCGCCAATGTTATACACGGTGGAACAGTTTTTGATGTGTTATTTTATTTAGGGATCTCTAATTCCCGGTTTCGGTGAACCGACCGGTATCCCGGTTTTTCGAAAACCCGGTTCTAGCACCGGTTTTATCAAATAACCGGTTTCATAAAGCCGGTTTTTACGTTTTGAAGCTAAAACAAAGCAAATCGGGGTAAAATGACACTCAAAATATTCGTAAGTAGATGGAGAACAAGATTCTTTATGTTAAATACATTATAAAGCTTGAATTTCCTTAATATTTGCGAAATTCGTTTGCTTACTTAACTTAATTTTTCAAAGTAAAACAAAATGGCGATGTAAACAAACAAAAATAAACAATAATCCGATTTTCGCAAATATCAAGAAATTCAAGCGTATTGATCTATCTAAACTATTACAAAATCTTGTTCTCCATCAAAATACGACCATTTTGAGTGTAATTAGACCCTAATTTGTTAGTTTTTGCTTCAAACTTAAAAAAAAAAAAAAAAAAAAATTATAGTATTAAAAAAAACACTTTGGAAAACGATTCGAAAAACGACGGTTCTAAGAACCGGGCCGATTAAAAAACCGGGCTAAGAACCGGTTTCAAAGAAAAATCCGAAACCGGGAAACCGGTTTTTCATTTTCACCGGTCCATTGCTTGGATCCCTAATTTTATTAAGGTAAACATAGGAAACACCGCCATAAAAATTGTTCCGCCGTGTATTTTGACCAAAAAAATTAGTCAAAAATCGAAATTTTTCGAAAATTTTGACTACATTTTGACCATAAATTTTTTAAAATTCTCGCAGTTAAAATTTTAATATTAAAATATTAATTATTTAATATTAAATAATTTTTTTAATTTTTTAGTTGCGAACAAACGAATATCTATGTATAATAAATCTATAAATAATAAATCTTGGGCTCTTGCAGGTCCCTTTGTTTTGCGGGCAAGGGAGTTCCTTTATCCGTATGGCATTTGACGTTCAAGAAGTTTCACTTCACTCCTCAAGCAGCTTTAGTAGAGAGGCTGCTTTTGCACATTTTTTTTAAATAATAAAACTAGACTACATAAACAAAATACGAACTTAGAAATTTTAAATAAAATTTTTTAATTTTCCAAATTATTTTGAACCAATTGTTCGCTACATTTTTTAATTTTGTCCTTTAGCCTAACTTTAAAGACTTCATTTAAAATTTTGACTAATTTTTTTTAACTTTTGACTTTTTTTAATCAAAAATTTTAGGTAAGTTTCTTTCGTGCCAGGAAAAAAAAATTATATTTTTATCAAAAAATTCGAAGTTTTTGACTCAAAACAAGGAAAAAAACTGCCTTAAAATTTTTAAATAGTTTCATTGTTTAAATTTAGCAATATTAGGACAATACCCCAAAGACGTAGTCCTACATAGAAATTTGCCCCCATATCCCAGTATGATTTTTTTTACTAAGGGGTCATCAAATATTACTCAGCAGGGAGAGGGAGCCCGAATCATCGATTTTTTTCATAAGTTGAGTATTGCAAAAGGGGAAAGGGCTTCAAAAATAATCAAAATTCTCCAGATTTAATATCTGAATAAACTCCAAGTAGCCGAAAAATTCCTAACTCGAGCATGGCTTCTAAGACCATCCTAGTATTATCTCAGTATTTTAGTAATTTTTGACCTTCTCTCCCCAGGCCAAAAATAAATTAAAAATCAAATTTTTTTTCTTTCCGGCACACCCTTAATGGTTTTCATCCTGCAGGAAAAATGAGATACTGGAGCAGAGAACGAAAAACTAATTATTGTTCCTGATTAGCGGCAAGTTCGATTAATATCGAACATATCCCTTTTGGTAATTAAGTACAATCTTTTTTCCCTGAATTCATCATCCGGCTTAACGTATCCCGGGAATTGAAAAAAAAATAATAATAATAATTACAACGATATATCCGTGATCCTTTCCGGTTATAATTCCCCTTCAGGGGAGAACAATTTGCAACAATCTCCGCGTTTATTTGGAATTGTTTTTCCGAATAAACATTTAAACTAAATTAAAGGACTCTCGCTTTCAATAAAATTAATAGGAAACAAAATAATAGGAAATTAAAAGGGATATATCACTAATATGCCCTGCTACCGTTTTAAATTTCGCTATATGGAGCCCGACTGCTTAGCCCGGCAACCAGAAAAGCCGGAGCCCTGATTACCTGCTGACCCGACTTGTTATTTTTAAGTTAATTTTCTTCGTATACATTTAAAATTCAAGTTTCCTTTTCTCTTCCAAAAACAAAAGCATTACATCGACACATTGAAGGCCTTACCCGCGGTAGCCTTTCATCTCCCTCAAGTTATTCTGACTGAACGTTTAATCCGCATGGGGGAATCCCGTAAAAAATTAAAAAATTTAAAAGAACAAATAATACATGAAAATTTAAAATCCGGACGAAGGGCGCACCCATCGGGCCACTGGGAAATAATCTGGGATTTTTTTTTTTTTTTTTTTTTTTCCCCATTTTACTTTTAGCAACGAAATGTTTGTCTTACACTGAATTTTTCTTCATTTTCTAGGAAAAAAAAAAAGAAAACGTCATTCGGGGAAATGGAAAAGCTCCCAAAGCGATGAAAATGAAAACGTTCTAACGATTCCCTCATTTAAAATGGAAGTTAAAGAGAGACTTTAATATGTGAAGACAGATAACATACATTCCGCCAACTCATCTGTCTCAAGCGAAACGTTACGCTCCCATCCCAAATATTGTTTTTATTGATCTGGTTTATTTTCGATTTTCGTAACTTTCATTAAAATATTTTGACTGAGAAGAAAATAAATAAACACAAGTGAAGAGGGGGAGGGGGGCGCGGTTTTCATTTCTTTTTTTTTTCCGGAGAAATATAGGAGGCCCTGAAGAGTCAAATATATTGTTTTATTTCTGGTTGTTGCGAAGTTGCAAGCACTGCCATGTTGTATACTGTAAAAAATGTTATTGAATTTAATTACAACAGTATTGTAATGAAAATTCTTAAATGGTAATGAAACTGCCACTTTGTTTGCGCCCGATTCTAAAACATATGTTATTGCAACACGTTGCTGAACATGTCGCAGCATGGAAACATGTTGAGCAACATTTACGAATTTTTATTTTTCAGTGTTGCGCAAAATATATTTACGCCAGGGATGATTGTTTTAAAACAAATTGGTTTAAAACACGGTGTTTAAAACGTTTTAAAACATTTGAATAAAAATAGAAACGAATTTAAAACATTTTGAACGTGTTTTAAAACATGTTTTAAAACGTTTTAAAACCAGGCCGAATAAAAGACGTTTTAAAACGTTTTAAAACATGGGAAAATAATATAAAACGTTTTAAACTGTTTTTTATTAAAAAATGTTTTAAACAGCAACCCTGATTTACGCGTCAAGATATTGAATAACATGTTGGCAACATGTTTTTAAAAACTGTAATAAGTTCATCCACCTATTGTCTCAATATGTTACTGCAACATGTTTTAGCTTGAAATTTCGGCCTTAGAGTCAAACTCACGTTTTCTATGGCTTTGAGTTCGCATTGTTTTGTTTGATGCCTGGCAAAGAGTTTTTTTATACATTTTTCTTTCTTCCTTTTTGCTTTTATATAAACTGGTTAAATGCATCGCATGTACGTATGCAAATAAAACGAGAAAAAAATTTATGAAAAACTCTTTGTATGGCAAAATTCTTTATTGTAAAAACTTGAGAGTGATTTGAATCTAAATGGAAGTTGTGAAAAGCAGTGGGCGGGGGCAGAGAAGTTTAAGTTATTTTAATTTTATTTTGAATTCTTCGCACTATTCGAGATGTTTTCTCTTGAATAACGCAAGGAATGTATTTTGCGAGAAATTTTTTTTTTTTTAAAGTTGATGGAACAGAATAAAAATAAATAAATAAATAAATAAATGAAAAGCAGATGCATTTGAAAGAAACTTACAATTTTTTTTTTTCTTGTTGGAAATTTCGTAAAATTTGACCTGAATATTTATTTTCTTCAATGCTTATGAAAAATAAAAAAATATCTTTCAAAAATAAGTCACGTAGTACTTTATAACGCGGAAATTTTTTTTTATTTCGAAAATTATATAACGAGGGCACGATATTGAGTAGAAAAAAAAGGGACAACATTACGGATCATAAAACAAAAATACCTTTTAAATTCGATTTATTGAATTCTTTGAAAAAATCAAAACTATCAATGACAATATTGATACTACAAATCTATCCGGCATGATTTATTATTTTATTTTCTAAGGTCTAACGATTCAAAAAAATAAAAAAAATAAAGAAATATTTACCGAAATCGAAACTTTCGATAATGATTATATATCATCGAGTTTTATTGCTCTCGTCCGAAAGGTCTCCCCTCCCTTTTTCATCTTTAATAAATTTATCAGAATTTCTCAGGAAAATCATTTTCGAAAACTTTACCCATTCGTAAAATGTTTAGGCGTTTCCAGTGTTTGGTTTACATTCAATTGTAAGCGGAAATTATTTATTCTTCTTATTTTTACTGAAGGATAATCGGGGAGGAGCTTTGTTGGGGCAACTACAGCCTCCAAGAAATTAAGAAAAAATAAATAATTTTTAAAATCTAAATTTCGGTTGGGTGAAGAATCTGGTGTTTTTTTTTAAATAAAATTTTCATAAAAGTGTTATAAAAGTTTTATGGAATTTTTGTAGGAGTTTTGTAAAAGTTTTATAAACACTTTATAATTTTTTTTTAAATTAGCTTAAAAAAAAAAGAAAAAAAAGAAAAAAAAATCTTTATAAAACTTTTAGGGTACAAATTCACTACGGAATGTTGAACCAACATGTTAATCCGACTTGTTGTACCGACTTTGTTGTACCAACTTGTTGGACCAACATTCCATACTAATTTCGGCGTAGCACATAGTTGCACCCTAGGGGTGCAAATTCACTATAGAATGTTGGACCAACAACAAATTATACCAACTTGTTGGAATGTTGGACGAACTTGTTGTACCAACATGTTTGACAAGCGAATGAATCAACTATGGGTGAAAATTCACTATTGAATGTTGGACCACCATGTTAATGCAACGAGTTGCACCAAGATTTTAGTGCAACAAGTTGGACCAACATGTTGGTCCAACATTCCATAGTGAATTTGCACCCTATTGCAGAATTTACTCCTACGCCAAAATTAGTGTGGAATGGTGGTCCAATAAGTTGGTACAAGTTGGTCCAGCTTGTTCTACCAACATGTTGATCCAACGTTCCATCGTGAATTTGCACCCTAAATTCTGCAATAGTCGATTCTTTCGTTTGTGAAACGTGTTGGTACAACAAGTTGAACCCAACAAGTTGAACCCAACGTGTTGGTACAAGTTGGTATAGCATGTTGGTCCAACTTGTTGTACCAAAATGTTGGTTTAACATTCCGTTGTGAATTTGCACCCTTTTGCAAATATAAAACATTTCCTGTAAATTTTTTAAAAATTTTATACAAGTTTTATAAAACGTTCATTAAAATTTTATAAAAAAAAAGTACACCAGATTCTTTACCCTAACCAATATTTCTCTTCTTCTGTCTCTTAATCCTAATTTCTTTGCCGAGAAAAAGCGACGAATATTATTTTATAACGTCTCAAAAAATTTAAAACAAATATTTTACTAAAAATATTTGAACCTTCTAAAAATATTTTAAGACCTTCAAAAGGAGCTGTTACCGATTTAACCAAAGGACACAGCCTCCGACTTTGAAAGATTGTATTTCAATAGTTGCGATCGGACAGTCAGTTTTCAGTGAACCGAAAACGTATCAATCATCTTTTCAATTAACTTTCATCCTTTCGTTTGAATTTCTTTCTTTCAGAAAAAAAAAAAATTTTTTTTTTTTCCTTCCCTCTTTTTTTCCGAAAAGGTCGGAAATATTCCGAAATGGTTTATATCCATCCAAGTTTCTGGTACCCGATCAAATTGAATCATATTCAATCAATACATAATCAGTTTTGCATCCGCTTGTCTTTTACTCAGAATTTCCTGCAGTATTTTTCGTTCCCTTGACGGATGATTCACAGGAAAATTCCCTCGGATTTTAGATTCAGCTTTGAAACTTTATCATTTCGGCTGCAGTCGAATCGTAAAGGATTTAAACGTCCGACCGGATTTCAAGATAGAAGTTACTAGGTCACGATTATAGAGGTCTTAATGTGCTTGCTTCCTGGCCTCATTTAAAAATATAAATCAACCAGGTGGAAGAAATCAAAGCATCTGAATTGAATAAATAGAGTGTCATGTTATTTTTTTTATTATAATTTGTTCACCTGGTGCGATCAGCGGAATAACTTTTAAGAAACTAAATTTTCGAAAGCTTATTTCAACAAGGCTATCAACATAATTGCTTATAGGGCTTCGGCCGTGTTTACATACAGACTAAAATTTAATTTTGAAAACAAACATACGACTTTACCCCAAAGAGGGGGATGCATTTGTTTTTGAAGGTTTCAGAAACTTTCTTAATGTTTCCGAAGATACTCAAAGCTTTTTTTTTTTTCCAAGAGGTTTTCGGCCAGCAATACCTAATGAGATTTACTATACCGGATAATTTTTAGTATTCCAAGAAGAAAAATAGCAAGGGAAAAAATAGTTTATAAAAATTTTATAAAACGTTTTTTGAAAAATTAAAAAAAAAAAAAAATCAGATCGGTGAACCGATCAAAGTGCTTTATCGACTATTTAAATAATTCTCAAAAATATGGTTAGTTTTTCGATCAGAGGTCTATCAAAGCCGAGTACGGGCACGTTCGATGAAAATGTTCGCCCAATATGTTCGCCGAACATGTTTAACTTAAAATTGCGCCCTAGAATTTGATACCAAAAGGCAAGATGGTCATGTTCAGCGTTACACTTTTTTTCTTCTAAAATTATAATTTTGTTTCACCATCTGGAATTAAACGCAATGGGAGGCAAAAAAAAAAAAAAACAATAGGAAGGGGGGAAAAAACTGAATACCTTTAGTTGAACGATGCGAAAAAAATTTTTATTCATGAACTTTTCCAGTAGAGTGAGGATGCTCCGGCTTTTACCCTTGACAACAGATTAACACTTTTTTTTTTTTTTTTTTTTTTTTTTTTTCAAAAATTGGATGAGGTTTTGACATTTCAATTAACTTCTTCAGAGCTTCAGCACTGGAGAGAAAAATAACAGGAGAGAGTAATTTCTTTTTTACCTGGAATAAGGAGTAATTTGACGGTAAATGTCAAGTGAAAAGAAAAGCTCGAAACAAAAATGTAAAAAGACAAATTAAAAACAAATTAAAATTTTGTAAAGACTAAATTTTTAGAAATTTCAAAAAAATTTACATCGAAAGTAAGCATTTCAACTTGTATAATGTACTCCACATTACCGCATTTTATTTTATTTTATTTTATTTTATTTTATTTACTGTTTACACCTCGCATTTTCAACGAATTTTTTTTTTTACCCTCTCGAGAATTTTCCGAACCTTAATAATTTTCTTGGATTTCGATTTCCTTGAAAATGTTTCTTTCATTCAAAACCAAATAATTCCGATAGTTCCTGTGGGAAAACAACACGAGCGTAAATTCTGATGTGTCTCAAAAGCAAATGCAAGACTACCAAGACTTAAAATCGTAATTGTTCCATATGCGAATTCATTGAATGAAATCTTGAAAAGATACGAATTGAATGGGAACGATTTCGATCGGGAATATGGGAAAGGTTTCGATCTTATTTAAGGAAAAACTAGCGCTTTTCAATCGGCTCCCTTTTTGTTGCTTATTGCTTAAAACTAATCATATTTCTTTAAACAATATACAGGCGCTTTGTATACGGCGGAGCTTTGGTCGGAATGATCTTGAGGCAAAAAAAAAAAAAAAAAAAAAACTCCGTTACGACCAAAAATTAAAATTTATTTTTTTTTACGACCAAAAATTAAAATTTAATTTTTTTTACGACCAAAAATTAAAATTTAATTTTTTTTACGACCAAAAATTAAAATTTAATTTTTTTTACGATTAAAAATTAAAATTTAATTTTTTTTACGACCAAAAATTAAAATTTAATTTTTTTTACGACCAAAAATTAAAATTTAATTTTTTTTACGATTAAAAATTAAAATTTAATTTTTTTTACGACCAAAAATTAAAATTTAATTTTTTTTACGACCAAAAATTAAAATTTAATTTTTTTTACGATTAAAAATTAAAATTTAATTTTTTTTACGACCAAAAATTAAAATTTAATTTTTTTTACGACCAAAAATTAAAATTTAATATTTTGGTCGTAAACGGAGTTTTTTTTCCCCAAGATATTTGCTTAAATTCAAAAACGTAAAATCATCTTTTATGCATTCAATTCGAACGGATATGTAAATTGCAAGCCTTAACTCGTAGCATTTTGGAAATTTCATTTCTTTACAGAATTTATTATTGAATAAATTAAAAGGAAGTTTGAAAGTGCAATATTATGTAAGTCGAAGATAAGAACCGCTAGCAAGTTCGGAAAAAAAAAAAAGATTGAAAACTGCGACTTGAAAAATTACTTCGAAGAAAAATTTATGCATTTAATTTAAAAATAAACGTCTACGTGTTGGATCAACATTTTTTTTTTTTAAATTCAATTAACATTGTTATATATTGACTCAAGGGAAAAACACTTACGATGAAGAGCTTCACTCTTCAAACACTTATATCTTCCTGAATCAATCTCTAGATTATTTCAAGGAATCATTAACACACGCCGAATCTCGTATTACTTGAGATATCTTGAAAGTGATTGGGAAATACTCGAGACTCAAATTAGAAGATGCTTCCAGAAAATTATCAAAAGTGTCTTTTCATCTTTTCTTTTATCCAATAACTTTTATTATTATATTCCGTGCTTCATTAAGTATAAAAAAAATAATACTCGGAGACAGGAATTCATTCAATGTTGTTCAATGAAATATCCCGTACGAAAAAGGGATGCATAAAACTTATATTATTTATACAAAAATTATACATAAAATATACAAAAAATTGGACATACATAAAAAATGCATAAATTATGTATAAAGAACTTATATTTTTTTATCCTACAATATGATTATACATAAATTATGTATAAAAAACTTTAACTTTTTTAACGAATTTTTTTTTTCATCCTCGGGGATGAGTATGCATAAATTATGTATAAGAAACATAAACTTTTTCAACGAAAAATTATATATATAATTATATATAATTATACAAAAATTATACATAAATTATATACAAAAATTATATATAAATTATGCATAAATTATACATAATTATATATAAATTATGTATGTCCAAATTTTTGTATAAATTATACAAAATTAATATATATTTTATGTATTTATTTTGCAAAAAATTTACATATTTTATGCATCGCTTTTTTGTACGGGATCTTCGAAAAAAAAAAAAAAAAAAAAACTTAAAAAACTGCTTGGTTCAATAACTTCAAACACGAAAAGGAAATCGTTTTTCCGAGAAATAAATAAACTGAATGAAGACTTAAGTTCAAAAAGTCAGGGAAAAAATTCATATGCTGCCTACAAGTCACAACTTGAACTCAACTGAGGAACATCAATAGCCAGATGACGGCAGGTCCGACTTGGTTCAACGGTTCCCGGCCATTTTTCCTAAAAAATTGTTTTTTCCTCATATATTTTTCCTAAAATTGAAAAAAAAAAAAAATTTTCCTGATCAATTTGTTTCTAATAATTGTATTTTTCCTATTTTTATATGGGGCGTTTAAATTTAATTTTTTTTAAAATATAAATTGCCCATTTAAAAAAATCATTAGGCCTACTTCCTTTTTCTTTATTTGTGTTTTATTTCTGAATGGTACGCCGGAGACTGAAAAGTGGGTTCGATCCAACAAACCTCGTCTTACGGTCCCTAAGCTACCCGTGGTTACGGTAGACGGATTCGTATTTCGTATATCGCATATTCAGCGACTCCCACGAATCCCTCTACCGAACCTGGGAACCGCTGACCAAGCAGTCAGGCTTTCAGTGTCATTCGTTTTGTCATTCTTAGGTATTAGAGAATATAAGAGCTTGGTCGCAGCTTAAGGTGTTTTTATTCATTATTCCCTCGCCATGATACCACGAAGATTAAACTTCCGGCCTACTTTTTCAGACGGTCACACTTTCCTACCTTTACCTGAAAACTAGTTTTTAGGAATTTTTTTCATTTAAAAAATTTTGTAATAAATGTAAGTCACACTTTTCAGACGGTCACACTTCCTACATTCACCTGAAAAATAGTTTTTAGGAATTTTTTTCATTTGGGAAACTACTGCTAGGAAATTTTGTAATAAATATAAAGTCACACTTTTCAGACGGTCACACTTTCCTACCTTAACCTGAAAAATAGTTTTAAGGGATTATTTTTATTTGAGAACTGTTGTTAGTAAATTTTGTAATAAATGTAAAGTCACACTTTTCAGACAGTCACACTTCCCTACCTTTACCTGAAAAATAGTTTAGGAATTTTTTTCATTTGACAAATAACTGTTAGGAAATTTTTTTTTTTTTTTTTTTTTAGGAAAAATAAATTAGGAAAACGTATTTCTCGGAAACATAAATTAGGTAAAGTAAATTAAATTAAAGAAAAATTTTTTTTAGAAATTGAAAAATAAATAAGGAAAAAACATTTTTTTGGAAAAATGGCAGAAAATCTTGTTTAATACATCTTTTTATGTGATACTTTTCTGTACTCTGGACTGTTTATTGATTACGTATCATTTTGGAATGGAAGGGAAGGTTCTGAACGGCTTGGCTCTACATTTTGAGAAAAAGAGGAGTTAAGTTTTTCGTCTACTAGAAAACACCGAATTTTAGGTTATGATGTAATTAAATTTATTTTAAAAACGGAAAAAAAAAATTACATAATGCCGTATTTCGGAGGTCAATTTACGTATCTCCATCGTAAATATGATTGGAGATAGTCTGTTTCGAGTGTTTATGAAAATCACGTGATCATGCGACTACAAGTTTGCATGATACTTCCACGAAGCGCCGAAACAAACCATCTCCAATCATATTTACAACGGAGATATGTTAGTTGACCTCCGACGCACGGAATTGTGCATTCGGAAAACCGTTCGGATCACTCAAGAGCAGGGGAATAAAGATTAAAAACAACAAAAATGACCTTCAATTTTCAGCATTCACCAATTTCATTTTAATTTATTTCAATCTAATTTTAAAACTTCCGCGTCTCTTTTTTCCCTTCGAGAAAAAGAAAACGGGGAGAAGAAAAAAAAAGCAAACAAAAGTTAGACTTTTTAAGAATAACCTTAGACGCGATTCAATTATGGAAATGCAAGAAATGTAAGAATTATGCTTAAAACGAAGAAAGGGTCGTCAACTTGATGGCGTTAAATCTCATTTGACGCGAAATAAGTCCTCACGGGGAAACCTTTAAACGTTTCTCATCTTTTGTGGTCGTGACATTTCTGTACCTCTTGTTGATACGCAAAAATTACAAAATCTTCAAAGATTTATGCTAAATTACAATAACGGCGAATCGTATTTTTTTCCGAGAAGAACGACAAAAAAGGTTGTTCTTGCTATCTTTTTAAGAAAGTTAAAAACGAATTTATTCTGACCTTAGAAAGAATGAAAAAGGGAATTCTTGACAACTTTTTTTTTTTTTTTTTTCTTTTTTGATTGAATAAGACACTTTGAATTTTCTTCGATTTTAAACTTCGAAATCGTCACCGGAGATGTTCGTGTTATTGCATAAATTATCTCTTCCATACATAATGGAAGTAAAATTTTCTTAAAATAGACCGATGTTTACCGGAGTTTGCGTTTTCTCTTTGTTTAAACAATAATTAATCTGGGAATGACGTTGAAAAAAGTTTTTCTTTCTTCAAGACTAAAAAACAATACATCGTGAAAACCTATAGCGAGATAATAGACAAGTCACATGTTTTGAGATTTTCGCTGGAAACTAATGTATAGCATGCTCTTAATTAAAAACTAATATTTAAACGTGAAAATTTTTCATCAAATTAAAAAGAAAAGAAAAACAAAGTCAGAAAAAGATTTTGTCACGTGATCACTCCTTAAACGATATTTTTATTGGTGTGACGTCATCTGCCTGTATCGAAGCGAGATATCGAACTCGAAGCGAGATATCGAATTTGAAGCGGAACACATCTTGTTTGTAAACATGCTTGTAAACATTACGCATCGATGCCGTTCAGAGTTTCAGAAACGAACACAACCACTTTTAGGCAGATGACGTCACGTTCCTTCACGTTCCGTTTTGGCGGGCATTCAAATTCAAATTTTTGTTTTTTCTCATTTCGGGGGTTAACCGTTTTCTTTTACTGAGTCAAAATTACGATTTTGTCCCATCTCCCGTAGCACAATTAAATGATGGAGTCATCTCAAAACATGTGACTTCTCTATCGTAAGGCGTTGCACGAAAATTTTTGTTCGAAACTTTTCGAAATTTTTTTCGAGAGGAAAGTGGTTACATTTGTTTTCTTACATGTTCGAACATTTTCTTATTTCTCTCTAAAATTGACATCTGACAGAATTTTATGCATAAATAAAAAATACACGCTCGTTTCATTTATATTACATTTTCAATAATTTTCGAACATGTTCGAAAACAAATTCCTTCACTTCCCTGCCGAAAATATTTTCAAAAACGTTTCCAACAAAAATTTTAGTGCAATATGTAACCAACGCCTTTAAGGTAACGACAAACTACGACAATACACGAGGCCACCCTGCCCCCTTTTCCTTTTTAATGGGACGGGAAGCCACTTTGCCATGTAAAATAAGAAAGCCGAATTCCCCCCTCCCCCTCCCCCCGTGCACATAAAATGTTAACATTTTCGAATTTCTTATTTGCTCGCACATGAATTACGTTTTCAAAGGTCTCCCCGAAGAGCAATTCAAATAAATTTTTTGGCGACGAATTTTTCCCCCCCTCGAGGACTATTACCATGACAATGTTTAATTTCGACTGAGTTTCTTTTTTTTTTTCCTCCTGACATACTATATTTTTTTTTATTTACTTTATCGAACGGGCGCAAACGGATCGTTTCGATTATGAAATCAGAATTTTAATAACAGACCGGATTAGTGCAGTAATACGTTGTAATGAAAAATTTATTCTGAGTTTTTTTTTTTTTTTTCCTTTCAACCTTGATATTTTTTATTATGCATGGAATCACAAATGAGAGGAGATTTATTTACAGCTTTAATATTGAGATTCAAATAAAGCCCGCTCCGATAAATGGGTTTTCGATTTTGAATAACTGAAACTAAAAAGCATTAAAACCAAACATAAAAGTCACATGACATGTGACGTTTTCAGCTCTTCTATTTTCCGTTAAAAACTTCAGGAAGGAGGCCAACAGCAACAACAACAACAACAAAAAATTTGTTTTTCTTGTAAAATGGCAACAATGCAAAACTTATTAAACTTTTTGGGGGTGAAAATAAACCCCGAAAGTGTCTCATTTCACTTTGTAATTTTTTCCGACATTCAATCTCTAACTTTTCTCGATAAAGGAAAAAAAATGAGTTTTTTTTTCTATAAATAAAATGAGGTTTTTTTTTTTTAAAAAATATTCTTGTCAACAAATCGAAAAGGAAATTATAATTACTCGGAAAAACAAGTTGGAAATTCATCAGATTTTCTTTTTCGCTAAACTCAGCTCACGGCCACAAAAATAAATTTTTAACAACCTTCGGGCTTTTGTTTCTTTTTCATTTAATACTTGATTAAAAGTTTTCGATATTTTTGTTTCGGACAAAATGTTTGTTTAATTCAGTAAATACTTTTTGAATGAGAAAAAATCTCGCCATGAACTGAATTATTTTAACTTCCTAATTTTTCTAAATTGGCGTTTTTATTATTTCTGGCACTTAAGCACCCTTTCAAGGGTTGCGTTTTTTTTGCGTTACGCGAAAACAGACGATTTTATTCCGAAAACCCGGTTACATTGTTCGGAAGGTTTCCGAAGATATTCCAAACTTTATTTTTATTTTTAAAGGATTTTCGGGCAGCATTATTGAGTCGGACCTTTTTTGATATTCCGTATAACGTTTTTTGTATATACAAACATTTTATTTGATTCCATTTTATTTTCCGTATAGCTTTTCCCGTTTAATTCAGTTATTTAAGCCCACAAATGAGGGACTTAGAATTTTTTCGACTGTTTTATTCTTATCATTTTTTCATGTGGAAGAAGAAAAAATTTCAAAAAACGAAGGGCAGAACAGCCAAAGCTATTGAATCGTAGATTACGATTTTGCCAATATTCTTGTCCCCATTTCAGGTACAAGGTGCGAAAATTTCAAAAAACGTAAAGTATAACTTATAAAAAAAAATTATACTAAAAATGACTAAATAACTTCTGGAATAACTTCTAAAAATTTAGATTCACACAATATTATTTTTTTTAGAAATTATACTTTACGTTTTTTGAAATTTTCGCACCTTGTACCTGAAATGGGGACAAGAATATTGGCCAAATCGTAATCTACGATTCAATAGCTTTGGCTGTTCTGCCCTTCGTTTTTTGAAATTTTTTCTTCTTCCACATGAAAAAGTGATAAGAATAAAACAGTCGAAAAAATTCCAAGTCCCTCATTTGTGGGCTTGAATGATCGAATTAAACGGTGTGCTCTTTAATCGGCGAAACACATATACAAAACAAAAATCAGTATTCGTTGTTCCTAATAGTCGGGAAAACCTATAGGGAACGTTCAAGTATTACGTAAGACTTTTTTTCGGGTTTTTGGACCCCCTCCCCCCCTTCGTAAGAATTAGTAAGATTTCTTTGAACTTCCCCTATTATATTACGTAAGATTTTCGCGGACCCCCCCCCCTTTTTTTTAACGCCAATTTTAAATTGAAGTAATATTTTTCTTAAATCTAGATTTATAGTTCATACTCATATCCCTGAAGATGGCTACAATTGGCACAAAATCTCATCAAAAAAGTAAATTTTTATTTCTTAAAATTTTTTGAAAAAAAGTTTCAATTTTTCTACTTTAGACATTCGAAAAAAAATTAAAACAACATCATTTTTGAAATGAAAAAAAAAAAAAAAAAAAAAAATTCTGAACAATAAGTCATAATGGAAATTCTTACGTAAGATTTGCCAAACTCCCCGCCCCTCCCCCTAGTAAGAAATCGTAAGATTTTCTAGTACCCCCTCCCCCCCTTTCGGTCTTACGTAATACTTGAACTCTCCCATATAGAAAATACAATGGAATCAAATAAAATGTTCATATATACGAAAAAAGTTATAAGGGATATTAAAAATTGTCCAACTCAACAATGCTGGCCGAAAACCCTTTAAAAATGCAAAAAAAAAAAGTTTGGAATATCTTCGGAAACCTTCCGAACAATGTAACCGGGTTTTCGAAGTAAAATCGTCTGTTTGTTTGCGAACTTAAATTTTCGCGTGTATGTAAACACGGCCTTACATTTACTTACAAGTTACTTACATGAAGAGAACGGGATTTACTTGTTGGTAAAAGCTTAAGGTAAAGGTAGGGAAGTGTGACCGTCTGAAAAGTGTGGCTTTGCCGAGATAGCCCTTGAAAGAGATATTTTTTTTTTTTTCGTTTTTTGGTATTTTCAATCGGACAATCCGTTTTCTGCAAAAAAAAAAAAAAAAAAAAAAAAAAAAAAAATAATAATAATAATAATAATAATAAGAGATATCCGTAATCAAGAGTCGGTTCCTCAGTCCCACAGGCTCCAGCCATAACACCTGGCTATGGGATCATGTGATTGCCCAGTGGTACTGAGCCCACATGACTCTCATCTTCAAATACCCCGTAAAAGGGAGAAAAAATAAATAATAATAATAAAAAAATAAAAAAATAAATAAATAAACGAATAAGTAAATAAATAAATAAAAACTGAATTAGCATCAATCGCCTCAAAAAGGCTTTTATTTTGACCCCAATATTTGGTCTAATTTACCCTATCACTAGGTCCGATCGATGGGTGAAAGTTCAAAAAAAAATTTAAATTTTGAGCGCGGACCTTAGGGTAACCCGGTGGCAGCGTTTCGAAAAGAAAATTCTATATCTCAGCAAGTTTATACAAATCGTTTACTTTATATTTCCATAAAACATAGAATTTTAATTATCGCCGTCGAATTCCCTCGCCCTTCACTCTTTTTTTTTTTTTTTTTTTCGTTCTTATTTTTAAGAGAAGGAAATCGTGAGTTTTATTGGCAAATCGAGTGGCAGCATCTGCTTTTTATTACTTCGATAAGATGTTAATATTTGCTGAGGCTCTCAGACTTATCGATTCGGGAAAGGGAAAGCAAAAGCAATGGTTTTTCTTTTTCATTTTTCCGGTCTGAGAAAAAAAAAATAGAATCGTTTTTTTATGATGTCGGGTCATTTATTTTTCCCTCTTTGCTTTTAGTTTTTCAGATGAAAGTGATTTTCGCAAAAAGAAAAAGAAAATTCGCGATTAAAAAATATTAATCAAGCTGTTTCACCCTTTACGTCTTTCGATTAATTTCAAAATCTGTTCAAAAATTAATTCCAGTTCATTATTTAAAGGGAAAAAGGAAAGAAAATAAAATGCTTTCTCATTCAAAAGGGAACGAATTATTACAATTACTCAGTTTTTTCGCCACACCGATAAATTCATTAATCAAGATTTGGTGTATAGTAACCGACAATTTTCCAAAAAAGCAATTAAAGCATTACAATACTGAATTCATTACTTTTTTATGATTTCTGTAAGCTAAACATGAGTTTTAGCTGGAAAGCTGTAGAGTGTAGAGATAGGGCGTGCGGGAATTGCCCGGGAATTTCTGGGACAAGAATATCTTTTAAGGCATAAGGTTTTCCGAAGTACTCAGCCGAAAAAAAATAAATTGCGCGTCACAAGACGTAATGAGCAGTCAGTACGCAGAAATGGTAAGGCCAAAGGTCAGCAATGTCAATGTAAAGGTCACCTCCGACTAATTATTTTTGATATTTATATTTAGAATACAATCTCAGTTTTACAATCTTCGTTAATCGTTTTTCTGAGCACCAAGGTAATAAAGTATGAATAAAAAGGATAATGGAACAAAAGCATTAAGCATCCCAAAGGATTTTTATTTTCTTTTTTCATGAATACAAACGGTTTTTTTTTTTTCTGAAAAGAAAAAAAGAATTAATTCGAATTTTAAAGAGGAAGATCCAGCCATTGAACCGTTTTCACTTTAAATATACTTCACGTGAAAAGGGTGTTTACTACTGCAGATTTTGCAATAGTACGCCAAATCAGCTTCCTAGATTAATGAGCAAAGAGGCTTACCTAGAGACCTAGCCTAGTGCAGGACCTAACAATAAAGTTCCACTCTAGATGAATTATGACGTAAAATCAACTAAATGAATAAGACTGGTTTATTCGATGTCTCCCATTTGTTTCGGATTTTAATCGCGGGGTGCAGCTCCTAAAAATGATGGGGCGTGAAAACTTAAAAATCCAATGATCGTATAATGAAAACAAAAAATTGATTATAAATTTCCGATATTATTATTAATATCGGATCAATTTATATATTTGTATTAAATGTATTTTACTTTATTTATTTAACTTTAATGCATTTCGCTATCGAATATAAACGCCTTTCATGAAAATAGTTTCCGAGGTAGGTCACAACGTAAATTTAATCGATGGTCCATTAGCTAAGTATAAACTGTTTCTATCCTTTAATTGGAGCTTCAACGTGAATATTTCAAAAGGAAAAAGAATATCCCCAAACGTTGAAAGATACGTTAAAATTATATTAAAATATTTTCTTCATCCACCTGACAGCTGTTTCGACATTTTCCGTCATTTTCAAAGGCTAAAACAACGACAAATTTAAATTAAAATTAAATACGAAGCGGCAATGACCTAATAATAACATAAACATGTGCTCTCACTTAATATATAATTCGGTGAAATCTCTTCTAGGGACAGCTACGAAACGAACATAATGGAAAAAGCTCATAATACATATCTAGATTCGTTAATAAATTAAATCATTGCGTTTAAAACATGTATAAAACGATAAAAATCCCAGCGAGAAATTAACCTGAAAATAAATAACAACAACGATAACGTGGCAACAGAAACGTGTTCGAAAATTTAAGTTAGGTTAATATGCCATAATGAACAAGTGATCGAGAAATCATTTGATGAGTTTAAATAATTCCGATATAGGGATGAGCCCGTCATCTTTGTTTAATAAATTAATCTTCCTCTTTTTGTACTTGTGAATGAATAAACTTTCCCAAATTTTGATCATATAATGATCGTTAACTTCTTTCACGAGTTTTAAGTTATTTAACGGAAAATCATGATTCTCAAATTCAAATTCGAATTTATGTTCGGCTATTGGAGATTTATCAAAATTACATAGAACATAATCCTTTAAATGTTCATTGGCTCTCTTTTGTAAAGATCTTTTTGTTTGGCCTATGTAAGTAAAATCACACATATTGCACTGAAAACTATAAACACCTGACTTCGATAAATAGTCAACTATGTCCTTAGGACTTCCTAACATTTTCCTTAATGAATTGTTAGTTTTGTAGACTACTTCTAGATTCACTTTTTTAAAAATGTTTTTTAGGCCTTTACATAAATCAAATTATAAGGTAGAATTATCCTTTTTATGGAGTCATTAGGTTTTTCAAGGGTAGTAAGCTCTTCTATTTTAATTTATGTTGACGTTTTTTCTTAAAAATCATGGAGTCAATTATTCCGGGGTCGTAACCATGGCTGTAAGCTATTGATTTTAATAATTGTTTTTCTTATTAAACGCGCTTTATTTAACGAACGGAGGTAAGGCGATGCACTGCACTGGGGAAAGCTGCCATTTTATGCGAATACGGTGATTTGAAGACGCTGGGATGACTTGGTGGGTTTAGTTTCCTTTCTGTAGATGTCAAATTCTAACTTGTCCCCATTTCTGATAATTAAGAGATCCAAAAAAGGAAGTGAGTTGTTTTGTTCCTCTTCATATGTAACTTAATGGTGGGGAAGATGTTATTGATGATGTTGACAAATCCATTGATGTCAATTTAGTGCAGTCGTAAATAGCAAGTATGTCATCCATGTATCTTCTCCAAAACTCTAAGAAATTGTCAATGTTTTGGGATAATCCCGTCTCAAATTTCCCCATGAAAATATTAGCTACAAAAGGACTTAAAGAGTTACCCATTGATGTTCCCTCCGTCTGAGAGTAAAATTTGTTGTTAAATTTAAAATTCGCTTCACACATGCATAATTTTGTGAGTTTGATGTATTCGTTCCTAGCTTCTAAGTCTATGTTATTACTAATCAGAATTTCCTCCAGAAGTTCTATAGTGTCATCCAGCGGTATTGATGGAAATAAAGATTCTACGTCAAAAGAAACGAGGCGATGGTTCGGAGTTAGTTTAACGTGTTTTAGCTCTTCTATAAGTTCCAAAGAATTTTTGATACTAAACGAATCATATTTAAGTTTCTTGAAGTCATTATTTAACCATTTAGACAAACTATCCACTGGTGAATTGATTCCTGATACTATAGGACGGTATTTATCTCCTACTTTATGGATTTTTGGAAGGGCATACATTCTCGGAACTTGTGGGTTAGACGGTATAATTTTCTTTTTGGTGTCCTCATCTAAGACTCTATTGCAGCTTTTTATGATCTTCTTAGTCTTGTCTACCATGACATTAAGAGGATTAAAGCCTAACGGTTCATATGGGCCTTCAGTGAGTAAAGTTTCTACTTTGTTAATGTATTCAGTTTTGCGACTATGACGATTGCGTTGCCTTTGTCGGCTTTGAGATATATACAATCCTTATCTTTAAGTTTTTTAAGAATTTCAGTTTCGTTTCTGTTAAAATCTTTCTTGCTTTTTGAGAGATTTTCTTCTATAGCGAAGGCGCACGCTTTCCTAACATATTTCTTATTCTCAGCGGTGAGGTTCACAATTCCATTTTCAATATGTGTGACTATATCTTCTAAATCGGTTGTCTTATTTTTAAAATTAAATTTCAAGCCTTTTTCCAGTAAAGAAGTCTCCTCTTCTGTAAAATTTTTGTTGGTTTTATTTATAACTAAATTCCTTTTAGGTAACGGATCTACATTATGGAAAAGCTTTTGTTGCATTTTCAAACGATGAAACTTATCATTGAGAATTCTGGTTTTTTCCTGTAGGAAGATTAAGCTTTCTTGGAAAATCTTCTGGAACGTGTATTCCCATTGAGGATTTCTTTTACTTAATTTCAGATGTAAATCGTAGGTAAGGGCTTCTATCCTGTTCAATTTGGAGTATTTTGCTGAAATTTCTGCTTTGATCCATGCAATTTGACCTGCTTTTAAACCACATGAGCTGCTCTGAGAGGTTGAATTGGTTTTTAAGTTTATGAAGGCCGGTGTGATTCCCTTTTTCAGACATTTTTTCAGAAACCTGATGTCCGCGAGGGTGCACATGCGAGTGAGAGCACATGTTTATGTTATTATTAGGTCATTGCCGCTTCGTATTTAATTTTAATTTAAATTTGTCGTTGTTTTAGCCTTTGAAAATGACGGAAAATGTCGGGTCGGTATATTTTGCAGACCCACCCAGGAATTTGCATGCCACCCTTTTCCCGATGGAAAAGCTTGCAGGCCAACACGGAATATGATCCCGCCAGAGAAGAACGTTATTCCCAAATATTGCGCCTCCGGAAAAAAGCTTTCGAAGTCGAGCTTTTCGGAAAAACCCCTTTTTTCGGGGTATATTTTGCAGACCCACCCAGGAATTTGCATGCCACCCCTATCCTGTTCGAAAAGCTTGCATGCCACCACGGACTATGATCCCGCCAAAGAAGAACGTTATTCCCAGATATTGCGCCTTCGAAAAAAGCTTTCGAAGTCGAGCTTAACCCAAAAAACAAAAAATGAATTTTTTTTTTCCTGATTTTTTTTGGCGCGCGTAGGAAAAAAATAAATATTACTTAACCCCAGAAACACCCCACAATGTGGACACAGTTCCCAGCTTTCACCTCAAAAGCTGGAAACACCCTCAGAATGGGACACAGTTCCCAGCTTTCACCTCCGAAGCTCGAGCTTTCGGGATTTGAAACTTTCGAGTGAGCATGCCACCCGGATGGAGTGCAAATTCGGTTCATGCCAAGCTACTGCTGGATTCCTAAAAGCTTTTTACACACCTTGCAGTATCAGACGAATTTGAGCTTTGACTCAAAGCTCGAGCTTTCGAGACTTGAAATTTCAGGCTGCATGCCAGCCGGATGGAGTGCGATTCGGTGCATGCCAAGCTACTGCTGGATTCCTAACGGCTTTTTACACCTTCCAGTATCAGACGAATTTGAGCTTTGACTTCAAAGCTCGAGCTTTCGGGACTTGGAAATTTCCAGGCTGCATGCCAGCCGGAAGGAGTGCGAATTCGGTGCATGCCAAACTACTGCTGGGCTTCCTAACGGCTTTTTACACCGTCCAGTATCACGAATTTGAGCTTTGACTTCAAAGCTCGATCTTCGGGACTTGGAAATTTCGAGGCTGCATGCCAGCCGGATGGAGTGCGAATTCGGTGCATGCCAAGCTACTGCTGTATTCCTGACGGCTTCTTACACCGTCCAGTATCAGACGAATTTGAGCTTTGGCTTCAAAGCTCGAGCTTTCAGGACTTGGTATATTCCGAGACTGCATGCCAGCCAGATGGAGTGCGTATTCGGTGCATGCCAAGCTACTGCTGGATTCCTGACGCCTTTTTACACCTTGTAGTATCAGACGAATTTCAGCTTTGGTTTCAAAGCTCGAGCTTTCGGGACTTGGAAATTTCCAGGCTGCATGCCAGCCGGAAGGAGTGCGAATTCGGTGCATGCCAAGCTACTGCTGGATTCCTAACGGCTTTTTACACCGTCCAGTATCAGACGAATCTGAGCTTCGACATCAAAGCTCGAGCTTTTTGGACTTAAATATTTCGAGGCTGCATGCCAGCCGGACGGAATGCAAATTCGGTGCATGCCAAGCTACTGCTGGATTCCTAACGGCTTTTTTAACCTTCCAGTATCAGACGAATCTGAGCTTTGACTTCAAAGCTCGAGCTTTCGGGACTTGGTAATTTCGAGGCTACATGCCAGCCGGATGGAGCGCGAATTCAGTGCATGCCAAGCTACTGCTGAATTCCTGACGGCTTTTTACACCGTCCAGTATCAGACGAATTTGAGCTTTGACTTCAAAGCTCGAGCTTTCGGGACTTGGAAATTTCGAGGCTGCATGCAAGCCGGAAGGAGAGCGAATTCGGTGCATGCCAAACTACTGCTGGATTCCTAACGGCTTTTTACACCGTCTAGTATCAGACGAATTTGAGCTTTGACTTCAAAGCTCGAGCTTTCGGGACTTGGAAATTTCGAGGCGGCATGCCAGCCGGATGGAGTGCGAATTCGGTGCATGCCAAGATACTGCTGTATTCCTTACGGCTTTTTACACCGTCCAGTATCAGACGAATTTGAGCTTTGGCTTCAAAGCTCGAGCTTTCAGGACTTGGAATATTTCGATGCTGCATGCCAGCCAGATGGAGTGCGAATTCGTTGCATGCCAAGCTACTGCTGAATACCAGAGGCCTTTTTACATCCTCCAGTATAAGACGAATTTGAGCTTTGGCTTCAAAGCTCGAGCTTTCGGGACTTGGTATATTCCGAGGCTGCATGCCAGCCGGATGGAGTGCGAATTCGGTGCATGCCAAGCTACTGCTGGATTCCTAACGGCTTTTTACACCTTCCAGTATCAGACGAATCTGAGCTTTGACTTCAAAGCTGGAGCTTTTGGGACTTGGAAATTTCCAGGCTGCATGGCAGCCGGAAGGAGTGCGAATTCGGTGCATGCCAAGCTACTGCTGGATTCCTAACGGCTTTTTACACCGTCTAGTATCAGACGAATTTGAGCTTTGACTTCAAGGCTCGAGCTTTCGGGACTTGCACATTTCGAGGCTGCATGCCAGCCGGACGGAATGCAAATTCGGTGCATGCCAAGCTACTGCTGGATTCCTAACGGCTTTTTACACCGTCCAGTATCAGACGAATTTGAGCTTTGGCTTCAAAGCTCCAGCTTTCGGGACTTGGTATATTCCGAGGCTGCATGCCAGCCAGATGGATTGCGAATTCGGTGCATGCCAAGCTACTGCTGGAGTCCCGACGGCTTTTTACACCATACAGTATAAGACAAAATCGAACTTTGGCTTCAAAGCTCGAGCTTTCGGGACTTGGAAATTTGGAGGCTGCATGCCAGCCGGATGGAGTGCGAATTCGGTGCATGCCAAGCTACTGCTGTATTCCTGACGGCTTTTTACACCGTCCAGTATCAGACGAATTTGAGTTTTGGCTTCAAAGCTCGAGCTTTCGGGACTTGGAAATTTCAAAGCTGCATGCCAGCCGGACGGAATGCAAATTCGGTGCATGCCAAGCTACTGCTGGATTCCTAACGGCTTTTTACACCGTCCAGTATCAGACGAATCTGAGCTTCGACATCAAAGCTCGAGCTTTTTGGACTTAAATATTTCCAGGCTGCATGCCAGCCGGAAGGAGTGCGAATTTGGTGCATGCCAAGCTACTGCTGGATTCCTAACGGCTTTTTACACCTTCCAGTATCAGACGAATCTGAGCTTTGACTTCAAAGCTCGAGCTTTCGGGACTTGGAAATTTCCAGGCTGCAAGCCAGCCGGAAGGAGTGCGAATTCGGTGCATGCCAAGCTACTGCTGGATTCCTAACGGCTTTTTACACCGTCCAGTATCAGAAGAATTTGAGCTTTGCCTTCAAAGCTCGAGCTTTCGGGACTTGAAAATTTCGATGCTGCATGCCAGCCAGATGGAGTGCGAATTCGTTGCATGCCAAGCTACTGCTGAATTCCAGAGGCCTTTTTACATCATCCAGTATAAGACAAAATCGAACTTTGGCTTCAAAGCTCGAGCTTTCGGGACTTGGTATATTCCGAGACTGCATGCCAGCCAGATGGAGTGCGTATTCGATGCATGCCAAGCTACTGCTGGATTCCTGACGCCTTTTTACACCTTGTAGTATCTGACGAATTTCAGCTTTGGTTTCAAAGCTCCAGCTTTCGGGACTTGGTAATTTCGAGGCTACATGCCAGCCGGATGGAGCGCGAATTCAGTGCATGCCAAGCTACTGCTGAATTCCTAACGGCTTTTTACACCGTCCGGTATCAGACGAATTTGAGCTTTGACTTCAAAGCTCGAGCTTTCGGGACTTGGAAATTTCGAGGCTGCATGCCAGCCGGAAGGAGAGCGAATTCGGTGCATGCCAAACTACTGCTGGATTCCTAACGGCTTTTTACACCGTCTAGTATCAGACGAATTTGAGCTTTGACTTCAAAGCTCGAGCTTTCGGGACTTGGAAATTTCGAGGCTGCATGCCAGCCGGATGGAGTGCGAATTCGGTGCATGCCAAGATACTGCTGTATTCCTGACGGCTTTTTACACCGTCCAGTATCAGACGAATTTGAGCTTTGGCTTCAAAGCTCGAGCTTTCAGGACTTGGAATATTTCGATGCTGCATGCCAGCCAGATGGAGTGCGAATTCGTTGCATGCCAAGCTACTGCTGAATTCCAGAGGCCTTTTTACATCCTCCAGTATAAGACAAAATCGAACTTTGGCTTCAAAGCTCGAGCTTTCGGGACTTGGTATATTCCGAGACTGCATGCCAGCCAGATGGAGTGCGTATTCGGTGCATGCCAAGCTACTGCTGGATTCCTAACGGCTTTTTACACCTTCCAGTATCAGACGAATCTGAGCTTTGACTTCAAAGCTCGAGCTTTCGGGACTTGGAAATTTCCAGGCTGCATGGCAGCTGGAAGGAGTGCGAATTCGGTGCATGCCAAGCTACTGCTGGATTCCTAACGGCTTTTTACACCGTCTAGTATCAGACAAATTTGAGCTTTGACTTCAAGGCTCGAGCTTTCGGGACTTGCACATTTCGAGGCTGCATTCCAGCCGGACGAAATGCAAATTCGGTGCATGCCAAGCTACTGCTGGATTCCTAACGGCTTTTTACACCGTCCAGTATCAGACGAATTTGAGCTTTGGCTTCAAAGCTCCAGCTTTCGGGACTTGGTATATTCCGAGGCTGCATGCCAGCCAGATGGAGTGCGTGCCAAGCTTGTGCATGCCAAGCTACTGCTGGAGTCCCGACGGCTTTTTACACCATACAGTATAAGACAAAATCGAACTTTGGCTTCAAAGCTCGAGCTTTCGGGACTTGGAAATTTGGAGGCTGCATGCCAGCCGGATGGAGTGCGAATTCGGTGCATGCCAAGCTACTGCTGTATTCCTGACGGCTTTTTACACCGTCCAGTATCAGACGAATTTGAGTTTTGGCTTCAAAGCTCGAGCTTTCGGGACTTGGACATTTCAAAGCTGCATGCCAGCCGGACGGAATGCAAATTCGGTGCATGCCAAGCTACTGCTGGATTTCTGACGGCTTTTTACACCGTCCAGTATCAGACGAATTTGAGCTTTGGCTTCAAAGCTCGAGCTTTCGGGACTTGGACATTCCGAGGCTGCATGCCAGCCAGATGGAGTGCGAATTCGGTGCATGCCAAGCTACTGCTGGAGTCCCGACGGCTTTTTACACCATACAGTATAAGACAAAATCGAACTTTGGCTTCAAAGCTCGAGCTTTCGGGACTTGGTATATTCCGAGACTGCATGCCAGCCAGATGGAGTGCGAATTCGGTGCACGCCAAGCTACTGCTGGATTCCTGACGCCTTTTTACACCTTCCAGTATCAGACGAATTTGAGCTTTGACTTCAAAGCTCGAGCTTTCGGGACTTGGAAATTTCGAGGCTGCATGCCAGCCGGATGGAGTGCGAATTCGGTGCATGCCAAGCTACTGCTGAATTCCTGACGGGTTTTTACACCGTCCAGTATCAGACGAATTTGAGCTTTGGCTTCAAAGCTCGAGCTTTCGGGACCTGGTATATTCCGAGGCTGCATGCCAGCCAGATGGAGTGCGAATTCAGTGCATGCCAAGCTACTGCTGGAGTCCCGACGGCTTTTTACACCATACAGTATAGGACAAAATCGAACTTTGGCTTCAAAGCTGGAGCTTTCGGGACTTGGTGTATTCCGAGACTGCATGCCAGCCAGATGGAGTGCGAATTCGGTGCATGCCAAGCTACTGCTGGATTCCTGACGCCTTTTTACACCTTCCAGTATCAGACGAATTTGAGCTTTGACTTCAAAGCTCGAGCTTTTTGGACTTGGAAATTTCGAGGCTGCATGCCAGCCGGACGGAATGCAAATTCGGTGCATGCCAAGCTACTGCTGGATTCCTAACTGCTTTTTACACCGTCCAGTATCAGACGAATTTGAGCTTTGCCTTCAAAGCTCGAGCTTTCGGGACTTGGTATATTCCGAGACTGCATGCCAGCCAGATGGAGTGCGTATTCGGTGCATGCTAAGCTACTGCTGGATTCCTGACGCCTTTTTACACCTTGTAGTATCAGACGAATTTCAGCTTCAGTTTCAAAGCTCGAGCTTTCGGGACTTGGTAATTTCGAGGCTGCATGCTAGCCAGATGGAGTGCGTATTCGGTGCATGCTAAGCTACTGCTGGATTCCTGACGCCTTTTTACACCTTGTAGTATTAGACGAATTTCAGCTTATGTTTCAAAGCTCGAGCTTTCGGGACTATGTGATTTCGAGGCTGCATGCCAGCCGGATGGAGCGCGAATTCGGTGCATGCCAAGCTACTGCTGAATTCCTGGCGGCTTTTTACACCGTCCAGTATCAGACGAATTTGAGCTTTGGCTTCAAAGCTCGAGCTTTCGGGACTTGGAAATTTCGGGGCTGCATGCCAGCCGGATGGAGTGCGAATTCGATGCATGCCAAGCTACTGCTGGATTTCTGACGTCTTTTTACACCATCCAGTATCAGACGAATTTGAGCTTTGGCTTCCAAGCTCGAGCTTTCGGGACTTGGAAATTTCGAGTCTGCATGCCAGCCCGATGGATTGTAAATTCGGTGCAGGCCAAGCTACTGCTGGATTCCCGAATGGTTTTTACCCCTTTTATCGTAAGACAAAACCGAGGTTTGACAGCGGAAGCTCGAGCTTTTGGGATATGCAAATTTTGTGTCTGCATGCCATCCAGAAGGAATGAAAATTCGATGCGAGTCAAGCTACTGCCGGATTCTTGACAGTGTCTTACACCATCCAGTGTGAGATGAATTTGAGCTTTGCCTACAAAGCTCGAGCTTTCGGGATTTTTAAATTTCGAGTCTCCATGCCAGCCGGATGGAATGCTAATTTGATGCAGGCAAAGCTACAGCTGGATTCCTGTCGTTTTTTTACACCATGTAGTGTATGACAAAATGCAGCTTTGTCTTGAAAGCGTCAGCTTTTCGGGGCTAAAAAATAATTTAGAGTCTGCATGCCTGCATGAATTGGAGTGCAAATTTGACGCTGGCTTAGCTACTGCTGGGCTCCTGAATGTTTTTTACTCGTTGCAGTGTAAGAGAAAATCCGGCTTTCAACTGCGAAGCTGTAGCTCTCGGGACTTGGATCTTTTTAATCTGCATGCCACCCGGGTGGAGTAGAAGTTCGAAGCAGGCTAAGCTACTTTTGAATTTCCGACCTCTTTCGTTCTCTTTTAGTGTGAAAAATAAAACCGTCTTCCCCTAGGAAGCTGAAGGTTTCAACGTTTAAAGTTTTGTGTTTGCTGACCATCTTTTGGAGTGGTTTTTTGAAATAGACCAACACACTGCTGGAATTTTGACTAGTTGTGACCCTTTTTTTTCCTCTCTAACTTTCATTTTGTTCTGTAGGTGGATTTTTTTGGCAAATGTTATTTTGGGGGCGAAATTATCGTTTGAAAATATTATCGTTAACGTGCTTGAGCATCCTTACGAGCATTTTCACGAGTAAACTCGAGCAGTCTCGCGAGTATGCCCGAGCATCCTCGAGCAGTCTCCCGAGTATGCTTGAGGATCCTCACGAGTATCCTCGAGCACCCTCGCGAGTATCCTCGATCACCCTCGCAAGTATCCCCGAGCAGTCTCACGAGTATGCTTGAGCATGCTTACGAGCATCCTCACGAGTAATCTCGAACAGTCTCACGAGTATGCCCGAGCACCCTCGCGAGTATCCTCGACCACCCTCCCAAGTATCCTCGAGCAGTCTCACGAGTATGCTTTAGCATCCTTATGAGTAAACTGGAGCAGTCTCGCGAGTATGCTTGAGCATCCTCACGAGTATCCTAGAGCACCCTCACGAGTATGCCCGAGCACCCTTGCGAGTATCCTCGAGCACCCTCGCAAGTATCCTCAAGCAGTCTCATTAGTATGCTCGTAGTCTCGAGTGGATTCACGAGTAATTTCGTGGGTATGCATGAGAGGTTATTCCATATTTCTTGTAGAATTACATGAAATCAGAAAAAATGGTTTATTTTTCTTATTATAAGAGCCGTCGACTGGATACCACACCAGTACTTCTTAAGTTTAAAATGGCTTGTTTAAATGCTTTTTTATTCTTTTTTGTCTGTATTTTTTACGTTTTTGTCAGTATTTTTACTAAATTGTCAGATTTAAATCTAAATGGTCTGTAAAAGCATGGTCAGTATAAAAACTTTTTGGTCTGTAGAAGAACTGTTTTGTCTGTAAAATAACTTTTTCGTCTGTAGAAAAACTTTTTTGTCAGTATTTAATTTTAAAAAAAGCAAGAAAGAAACATTTTCGTCAGTAAAAAAAATAAATAAAAGTAATTAAACAATTACGAAATTTTGAAATTTTTTGGGTCAGTGAAGTTTGCGGTACAATTTTAAGCTCAAATTTTTGGACTATAACCAAGATTTAGAGCTTTTTTTGAGCTTTCTGAAAAACCAAGTCTCCAAATTTGAACAAGCATAATCAATAATGTACCGCTAAATTCGCGGGTGGTGGAATATGTCGCTCAAATTGGAAGACATACGCCAATGTATTGCTCAAAATTTGAGCTTTCAGTAACCAACATACCAAATTTTTGGCTTTCAAATTAAGGCTTTCACAAAATTGTTTTTAACATTCAAACATTGAAATGTTTGTATAAGACGGAAAAAAAAATTTTTTATACACTTTTCTTCCTTTGACTATGAATTGTTGTAAATTTTGGAAAAATTTGCATGTCAATTCGATTGTCGTAAAAACCGACAAAGGTTCGAACCAAAGTTCGACTGTCAGGTTAATTTAATTTACTTTTTATTTAATGAAATTAGAAAAATTTAATGAAAATGAAATTAGAAAAAAAAAATTATCGCGGAAAAAATGAAAAAAGCCAGACAAACATTTTTGCTTCAATATTTCGAAAAAAAAAAAAATTAAAATTTAGTAAACTGTGCAATTTTAATGGAAAAAAATTTTTTTTACGTCACCTCTATTATCTGGAATACTGTCTATGACGGAAAATTTCCGCGGTCCCAAGCGATTCCGTCTTACAGAGGTTTAACTGTACTGCCAAAAATAAATATTTTTACGGCCCAAATCCAATTTAATTGCAGGCAAAAAAGTTTTTTTACAGAACAAAAGAGAATTAAATACTGACTAAAAAATTACAGATGAAATTAGAAAAAAAACAGGCCAAATAAGTTAAAGCCGTTTAAAATTTGATTTTTTAAAAATATATTTCATCTTTTTCCACATACGCAATGGAAAAATAATAATTTTTTTTTTAAATTTAGAATTGTTTTATATGATTAACAGGTAGTTAAAAGAAGGGGCAACAACCTTTTTCATGTTTTCAAATAAAACAATTATTTTTAAAGTTAAAAAAAAAAGTATTCTTTTTCCACTGCGAAAAAATATTATTCGGTTTATTTGGACTGCTCCCAAGAACAAGTACCTATTTTTTTTTAGCAGTACAAAAAGTACCTATCATTTTTTGGACAATTGAAAAACTACCTATCTTTTTTTTGACGGCTTATAAAAGATCTATTTAAATGGTCATTACTATTCTGTACGTCAGAGCCAAAAGGTTCAATATGCAAATTAAAGATGTCCGCTAAACGTTGTTTACCCATAACAAACGGCCATCTTTAATTTGCATATTGAACCTTTTGGCTCTGACGTACAGATATAGGATAGATCATTTTTCCAGTAACACAAAAAAGATGGGTAGTTTTTCAACTGTCCAAAAAAAAAATAGGTACTTTTTGTACAGCTGAAAAAAAAAATAGGTACTTGTTCTTCGGAGCAGTCGATTTGAAAAAATAATATCTCAAAAAATATTATTTTTTCAAACATTATTTTGAATTATTAAATATTATTTTTTCAAATAATTGAAAATTCTTCCAGAATACGGCTTGGGCAGCTGGGGCAGCGCTAGGTTGGGTCAGGACAGCGGCGGTTATTTTTATTTTTTATACCCCGGTCATCTGAAAAAAATATAGGACACAAAGGAAAATAAAAATTTGTATCAAGGATTAGCTAAAGCTTTCGCCCGTGATTTTCTTAAAATTTTTATTTGGGTGAACAAAAAAAAAAAGTTTCCAATTTTGTTCCTTACAAAAAAATGTTTTTAATTTAGGGTTAAAACGCAAGAAAAATTGTACTATCTTTTTTTCATTTTTATTTTCTGAACCATCTAGGAATGGCGCATAGCAGAAAAAGGGCCTAAGCCATAATTTTTTTTCTGAGCATTCGAAACGAAATTGAATTTTACAAAAGTAAACTTAATCGGCGCTTTTCACCTTGTAGAAGACGAATTTCAACATCAAATTAGCATTCCATCCGGCTGGCATGCAGACTCGAAATTTCAAAATCCCGAAAGCTCGAGCTTTAAAGGCAAAGCTCAATTTCGTCTAACGTCAAAAATGCTTAAAAATACGTCAGAAATCCAGCAGTAGCTTGGCCTGCACCGAATTTGCATTCCTTCCCGGTGGCATGCAGCCTCGGAAATTCCAAGTACCGAAAGAGCTCGAGCTTTGAAGCCAAATCTCAAATTCGTCTGATACTAGATGATGCAAAACGCCGTCAGGAATCCAGCAGTAGCTTAGCATGCACCGAATTCGCGCTCCATCCGGCTGGCATGCAGCCTCGAAAATTCCAAGTCCCGAAAGCTCGAGCTTTCAAGCCAAAGCTCAAATTGGTCTGATACTGGATGGTGTAAAAAGCCATTAGGAATTCAGCAGTAGCTTGGCATGCACCGAATTCGCACTCCATCCGGCTGGCATGCAGCTCCGAAATTTCCAAGTCCCGAAAGCTCGAGCTTGGAAGCCAAAGCTCAAATTCGTCTGATACTGGATGTTGTAAGAAGCCGTCAGGAATCCAGCAGTAGCTTGGCATGCACCGAATTCGCATTCCTTCCCGGTGGCATGCAGCCTCGGAATATACCAAGTCCGGAAAGCTCGAGCTTTGAAGCCAAAGTTCGATTTTGTCTTATACTGTATGGTGTAAAAAGCCGTCGGGACTCCAGCAGTAGCTTGGCATGCACGGAATTCGCATTCCTTCCGGGTGGCATGCAGCCTCGGAATTTCCAAGTCTCGAAAGCTCGAGCTTTGAAGCCAAAGCTCAAATTCGTCTGATACTAGATGATGCAAAAAGCCGTCAGAAATCCAGCAGTAGCTTAGCATGCACCGAATTCGCACTCCATCCGGCTGGCATGCAGCCTCGGAATTTCCAAGTCCCGAAAGCTCGAGCTTGGAAGCCAAAGCTCAAATTCGTCTGATACTGGATGTTGTAAGAAGCCGTCAGGAATCCAGCAGTAGGTTGGCATGCACCGAATTCGCATTCCTTCCGGGTGGCATGCAGCCTCGGAATTTCAAAGTCCCGAAAGCTCGAGTTTTGAAGCCAAAGCTCAAATTCGTCTGATACTGGATGATGTAAATAGGCATCTGGAATTCAGCAGTAGCTTGGCATGCACCGAATTCGCACTCCATCTGGCTGGCATGCAGCCTCGAAATATTCCAAGTCCTAAAAGCTCGAGCTTTGAAACCAAAGCTGACATTCGTCTGATACTACGAGGTGTAAAAAGGCGTCAGGAATCCAGCAGTAGCTTGGCATGCACCGAATTCGCACTTCTTCCAGCTGGCATGCAGCCTGGAAATTTCCAAGTCCCGAAAGCTCGAGCTTTGAAGTCAAAGCCCCAATTCGTCTGATACTGCATGGTGTAAAAAGCCTTTAGGAATCCAGCAGTAGCTTGGCATGCACCGAATTTGCACTCCATCCGGCTGGCATGCAGCCTGCAAATTTCCAAGTCCCGAAAGCTCGAGCTTTGAAGTCAAATCTCAAATTCGTCTGATACTGGACGGTGTAAAAAGCCTTTAGGAATCCAGCAGTAGCTTGGCATGCACCGAATTCGCACTCCTTCCGGCTGGCATGCAGCCTGCAAATTTCCAAGTCCCGAAAGCTCGAGCTTTGAAGTCAAAGCTCAAATTCGTCTGATACTGGATGTTGTAACAAGCCGTTAGGAATCGAGCAGTAGCTTGGCATGCACCGAATTCGCACTCCTTCCGGCTGGCATGCAGCCTGGAAATTTCCAAGTCCCGAAAGCTCGAGCTTTGAAGTCAAAGCTCAAATTCGTCTGATACTGGACGGTGTAAAAAGCCGTTAGGAATCCAGCAGTTGCTTGGCATGCACTGAATTCGCACTCCTACTGGCTGGCATACAGCCTGGAAATTTCCAAGTCCCGAAAGCTCGAGCTTTGAAGTCAAAGCTCAAATTCGTCTGATACTGGACGGTGTAAAAAGCCGTTAGGAATCCAGCAGTAGCTTGGCATGCACCGAATTCGCACTCCATTCGGCTGGCATGCAGCCTCGAAATTTACAAGTCCCGAAAGCTCGAGCTTCCGAGGTCAAAGCTCGTTTCTGCCATACGTGGAAAGAGGTAAAAAGATATCGGGAATCTAGCAGTAGCTTGGCCTGCACCGAATTTGCATTCCGTCCGGCTGGCATGCAGCCTCGAACTTTCCAAGTCCCCAAAGCTCGAGCTTTGGATCCAAAGCTCAAATTCGTCTGATACTGGATGATGTAAATAGGCATCTGGAATTCAGCAGTAGCTTGGCATGCACCGAATTCGCACTCCATCTGGCTGGCATGCAGCCTCGAAATATTCCAAGTCCTAAAAGCTCGAGCTTTGAAACCAAAGCTGACATTCGTCTGATACTACAAGGTGTAAAAAGGCGTCAGGAATCCAGCAGTAGCTTGGCATGCACCGAATTCGCACTCCATCCGGCTGGCATGCAGCCTCGAAATTTCCAAGTCCCGAAAGCTCGAGCTTTGAAGTCAAAGCTCCAATTCGTCTGATACTGCATGGTGTAAAAAGCCTTTAGGAATCCAGCAGTAGCTTGGCATGCACCGAATTTGCACTCCATCCGGCTGGCATGCAGCCTGCAAATTTCCAAGTCCCGAAAGCTCGAGCTTTGAAGTCAAATCTCAAATTCGTCTGATACTGGACGGTGTAAAAAGCCGTTAGGAATCCAGCAGTTGCTTGGCCTGCACCGAATTCGCACTCCTTCCGGGTGGCATGCAGCCTCGAACTTTCCAAGTCCCCAAAGCTCGAGCTTTGGATCCAAAGCTCAAATTCGTTTGATACTGAAAGGTGTAAAAAGCCGTTAGGAATCCAGCATTAGCTCAGCATGCACCGAATTCGCTCTCCATCCGGCTGGCATGCAGCCTCGAAATTTCCAAGTCCCGAAAGCTCGAGCTTTGAATCCAAAGCTCAAATTTGTCTGATACTGGACGGTGTAAAAAGCCGTTAGGAATCCAGCAGTAGCTTGGCATGCACCGAATTCGCACTCCATCCGGCTGGCATGCAGACTCGAAATTTCCAAGTCCCGAAAGCTCGAGCTTTGAAGTCAAAGCTCAAATTCGTTTGATACTGGATGGTGTAAAAAGCCGTTAGGAATCCAGCAGTAGCTTGGCATGCACCGAATTCGCACTCCTTCCCGCTGGCATGCTCACTCGACATTTCCAAGTCCCGAAAGCTCGAGCTTTCGAGGTGAAAGCTGGGAACTGTGTCCACATTCTGAGGGTTGTTTTGGGGGAGTAATATTTTTTTTTTCCTACGCGCGCCAAAAAAATTCGGAAAAATTCATTTTTTGGGTAAAGCTCGACTTTGAAAGCTTTTTTTCGAAAGCGCAATATCTGGGAATATCGTTCTTCTCTGGCGGGATCATATTCCGTGGTGGCATGCAAGCTTTTTGAACGGGAAAGGGGTGGCATGCAAAGTCCTGGGTGGGTCTGCAAAATATACCCCGAAAAGGGGGGTTTTCCCGAAAAGCTCGACTTCGAAAGCTTTTTTTCGAAAGCGCAATATCTGGGAATAACGTTCTTCTCTGGCGGGATCATATTCCGTGTTGGCCTGCAAGCTTTTCCAACGGGAAAAGGGTGGCATGCAAATTCCTGGGTGGGTCTGCAAAATATACCGACCCGAAAATGTCGAAACAGCTGTCAGGTGGAGGAAGAAAATATTTTAATATAATTTTAACGTATCTTTCAACGTTTGGGGATATTCTTTTTCCTTTTGAAATATTCACGTTGAAGCTCCAATTAAAGGATAGAAATATTGCATACCGAAGCATGGAGAAATTTAAACGTCTACATCGACAGATACGCGGCACCCTCGCGGACATCAGGTTTCTGAAAAAATGTCTGAAAAAGGGAATCACACCGGCCTTCATAAACTTAAAAACCAATTCAACCTCTCAGAGCAGCTCATGTGGTTTAAAAGCAGGTCAAATTGCATGGATCAAAGCAGAAATTTCAGCAAAATACTCCAAATTGAACAGGATAGAAGCCCTTACCTACGATTTACATCTGAAATTAAGTAAAAGAAATCCTCAATGGGAATACACGTTCCAGAAGATTTTCCAAGAAAGCTTAATCTTCCTACAGGAAAAAACCAGAATTCTCAATGATAAGTTTCATCGTTTGAAAATGCAACAAAAGCTTTTCCATAATGTAGATCCGTTACCTAAAAGGATTTAGTTATAAATAAAACCAACAAAAATTTTACAGAAGAGGAGACTTCTTTACTGGAAAAAGGCTTGAAATTTAATTTTAAAAATAAGACAACCGATTTAGAAGATATAGTCACACATATTGAAAATGGAATTGTGAACCTCACCGCTGAGAATAAGAAATATGTTAGGAAAGCGTGCGCCTTCGCTATAGAAGAAAATCTCTCAAAAAGCAAGAAAGATTTTAACAGAAACGAAACTGAAATTCTTAAAAAACTTAAAGATAAGGATTGTATATATCTCAAAGCCGACAAAGGCAACGCAATCGTCATAGTCGACAAAACTGAATACATTAACAAAGTAGAAACTTTACTCACTGAAGGCCCATATGAACCGTTAGGCTTTAATCCTCTTAATGTCATGGTAGACAAGACTAAGAAGATCATAAAAAGCTGCAATAGAGTCTTAGATGAGGACACCAAAAAGAAAATTATACCGTCTAACCCACAAGTTCCGAGAATGTATGCCCTTCCAAAAATCCATAAAGTAGGAGATAAATACCGTCCTATAGTATCAGGAATCAATTCACCAGTGGATAGTTTGTCTAAATGGTTAAATAATGACTTCAAGAAACTTAAATATGATTCGTTTAGTATCAAAAATTCTTTGGAACTTATAGAAGAGCTAAAACACGTTAAACTAACTCCGAACCATCGCCTCGTTTCTTTTGACGTAGAATCTTTATTTCCATCAATACCGCTGGATGACACTATAGAACTTCTGGAGGAAATTCTGATTAGTAATAACATAGACTTAGAAGCTAGGAACGAATACATCAAACTCACAAAATTATGCATGTGTGAAGCGAATTTTAAATTTAACAACAAATTTTACTCTCAGACGGAGGGAACATCAATGGGTAACTCTTTAAGTCCTTTTGTAGCTAATATTTTCATGGGGAAATTTGAGACGGGATTATCCCAAAACATTGACAATTTCTTAGAGTTTTGGAGAAGATACATGGATGACATACTTGCTATTTACGACTGCACTAAATTTGACATCAATGGATTTGTCAACATCATCAATAACATCTTCCCCACCATTAAGTTTACATATGAAGAGGAACAAAACAACTCACTTCCTTTTTTGGATCTCTTAATTATCAGAAATGGGGACAAGTTAGAATTTGACATCTACAGAAAGGAAACTAACACCCACCAAGTCATCCCAGCGTCTTCAAATCACCCGTATTCGCATAAAATGGCAGCTTTCCACAGTGCAGTGCATCGCCTTACCTCCGTTCCGTTAAATAAAGCGCGTTTTAATAAAGAAAAACAATTATTAAAATCAATAGCTTACAGCCATGGTTACGACCCCGGAATAATTGACTCCATGATTTTTAAGAAAAAACGTCAACATAAATTTAAAATAGAAGAGCTTACTACCCTTGAAAAACCTAATGACTCCATAAAAAGGATAATTCTACCTTATAATTTTGATTTATGTAAAGGCCTAAAAAACATTTTTAAAAAAGTGAATCTAGAAGTAGTCTACAAAACTAACAATTCATTAAGGAAAATGTTAGGAAGTCCTAAGGACATAGTTGACTATTTATCGAAGTCAGGTGTTTATAGTTTTCAGTGCAATATGTGTGATTTTACTTACATAGGCCAAACAAAAAGATCTTTACAAAAGAGAGCCAATGAACATTTAAAGGATTATGTTCTATGTAATTTTGATAAATCTCCAATAGCCGAACATAAATTCGAATTTGAATTTGAGAATCATGATTTTCCGTTAAATAACTTAAAACTCGTGAAAGAAGTTAACGATCATTATATGATCAAAATTTGGGAAAGTTTATTCATTCACAAGTACAAAAAGAGGAAGATTAATTTATTAAACAAAGATGACGGGCTCATCCCTATATCGGAATTATTTAAACTCATCAAATGATTTCTCGATCACTTGTTCATTATGGCATATTAACCTAACTTAAATTTTCGAACACGTTTCTGTTGCCACGTTATCGTTGTTGTTTATTTATTTTCAGGTTAATTTCTCGCTGGGATTTTTTATCGTTTTATACATGTTTTTAAACGCAATGATTTAATTTATTAACGAATCTAGATATGTAATTATGAGCTTTTTCCATTATGTTCGTTTTCGTAGCTGTCCCTAGAAGAGATTTCACCGAATTATATATTAAGTGAGAGCACATGTTTATGTTATTATTAGGTCATTGCCGCTTCGTATTTAATTTTAATTTAAATTTGTCGTTGTTTTAGCCTTTGAAAATGACGGAAAATGTCGAAACAGCTGTCAGGTGGATGAAGAAAATATTTTAATATAATTTTAACGTATCTTTCAACGTTTGGGGATATTCTTTTTCCTTTTGAAGTATAAACTGTTTGTTATAGCCCTGATGAAGTGTATTTATACCAATATACAAAACGTTGGCGAAGGAAACATTGTTTCTACAATTTTTTTAACCACGTTCCACCTATCCCGAGAATCAATAAAACAAAAAATTGTGGTTCATTTGGTCTAGCCGAGTTTTCCGTTTAGAATTCCCCAGCTTTTCAAGAAAACTGTATGGAAATCGACTTTTCTGCCCGTTTGATAAGTTCTGGATCCTCCTACTGTGATTTTTATCTCCGGTCATTGTTATTTCGAAGCCAATTTTTTCATTTTTATTGCCTTCTGTTTCTTTGTTACAGTGGTTCGTTTGCTTCGGAACGCTTCAGGCAACATGCTTTCATGGGCCAAAATCATAAAATGACTGAAAATGATTTTAAAATAGCATGTAAAGGCATACAAATACCTTCGAAGACCTTCAAAAAATTTCGAAGCAATGTGACTGGGTTTTTCATTCGAAACCATCTGTTTGTTTTTACTTTGTTTTCGATCAAAAAAATGGCGTAATGTAACCAATTGTAATGTAACGTAATGTAACCAAATGGCGTAATGTCACCAACGCCTAATACTTTATTTACGATGAAAAAATCCACATTTTAGGTATCCAACGAACTCCTCTGGTATACCCTGGAATATTTAGTACAAGTTCCAACTTGTCTGAAATGAACGGCCCAAGAAAAAGTGTGTTATAAGATTGAGTCATTAAAAACTTAAACTTCGTTATAAAATTTAATAACCGCCCAAAAAAAGGCATCTGTTTTTAACTCGTTATAAAATTTTATAACAAAAATCATTTTCAGTTTTTTTTTCAAGTTTTTTTTATTTTCTTCTAACGCTTCCCAAATTTTTCTATTTCTGTTATTCTTTATTTTTGAGCCTTTCTCAAATTAAAAATACAAGAAATGAACTGAAAATTCGGAAAAATCTGGAAAATATTAGTTGAAAAGAGGTGTAGGGGATTAAGGCGGCTGGTAAGTCGGCCATAATAAGGCTTGGTTTTATTTCAAAAATTTGCAATTTTTTTCCCTTTTTTTTCTGAAGAAAAATTTTCAAAAAATGAGCCTATAAAGTCTCCATATGCTAAATATAGTGCAATTCAAGCATAAATTAATATATTGCTTAGTTAAAAATTTTCGTTATTTTATAGTTATAAAATTTTATAACGCACTTTTTCTCGGGGTGGCGGGAAAATAATTTCAAAAAAAAAATTGCGGTCGAAAAACTGATTTTGTTTTCCTGGTTTATGTTTGCTTGGAACAAGTTGAAACTTGTACCGAAAATTCAAGGAAAAAGTCAAAGAAGTTTGTTAGATGCCTAAAATTTGATCCCCCCCCCCCTCCCGTAAATAGAGTGTTAACAGCCATTCCTTCCAGCATTCCGTGAAGCCTCCTCTTAATGTTAATTTATTTTGAATCAAAAATTCCAATCTCCAATATTTTCACCTCTTCCAAATCTGCTAATTTTTCCTCACGCATCCTTAATCTTTCAATGACTTTTATCATGGTTTGGTCGTCATTAGCTGTTACCCCCTAAGCTTTCTTAAATTCCAAATACTCGGATGGTAGTCGTGGGAACCATCGAAAATACTTCAACGTACTTCCTCTTTCCTAAATTTCAAAACGTAGCGCTGGAATGCATAATTGTGCCGTTTATAGGAAGGAAACCTTTCCAAATGCCGTTTAACAGCGTACATTTTAACTTATTATACATGATGTTATTTCTCGCCATTATTTTGACTAATAAGATTACCAAGCCATAATCTGCAGCAATGACAGCACAGGAGTATTGCTACTGTAAACAGTCGAACTTTTTTCGAAAACATCTTAACACCCTTACAATAATAATAAAAATCCAAGCAATTTATTTCCGACTGGGATGACGATGAAAAGTAAAATTCGATACTGTTTCCTCGAGTTTTCTTCAATTATTTCGGTCTTTGAAAAATCAACTTTTATTTGCGACAAATTGTCGAATCCCAGCACAAATACAAGTCAATTTTAGTTGACATTGCCTGACACGCTCTCTTGTAGTTGATTTCTTTCCTTCTTCCTTTTTTTTTCCTTAAAGAAAAAAATCAGGCGGTGAATAAAGCAAAATAAAGGAAAAGCCTTTTTCCAATTCCCAACGCCTATTTATTCGAAACCTTTTTTATGGGGGGGTATGTCTCGTCGTAAAAAATTTAGACCGGTATTGACGACTTCGGACTTGATTTCCGTTTTGAAAGGAAAGAAAATCACCCGACATGTTTTTCCGCAGTTTTTCCCTCGAGGTGGTTTTGAAACATGGTTCTCTTACAATTATAATCCCAATCCCCTCAACGAATTTTGTAATCGAATTGATCAAGGACTTCTTTGGTCGCGTCCCTTTGAGAATCTATTCATCATCGTCATCATCCTTCTTAAACCGAAAACCATAATTGCCTTTGAGAGCAGTTTTAAATTTAATTTTGGTTTTAAAGCAAAACTTTCATCCTGTTAATTAATTTTGTACGTTTAGGTTGGTGGGATAAAATTCAAGTTTTTATGAAATAAAAAAAGTTTTCAAAACCGATTCCCTTTTCTGGATTGGTAAAGGACAAAGATCAGCTGAGTATAATTTTTCAAATCAACGAAGCTAGCTTGGATAATGTCGTCTTTTAAATCGGATTCTACCAACCGCATGTCCATGATCATCGTCAGGGATTTTCACTTACCGCTGACATATTTACAAATTACGAATGTCATAAGATCTGTGGTAGTTTGTAACTCACAAGTTGGAAAATGAAAAATGGAACAATAAAATACGAATAATGCCTCTGTTTCTTTTTTCCATCCTTTTATAAAAATATAGTTTTTTTGCTGAAAAAGAAAGAGACAAATTCTTAAATTTTTCATGAGGAATGTGATCAAAGAATTCTGACTTTTTTTTTTATCGATATCGATATCGCTTTCAGTTTAGCACCCCATATGAATAAAAACGTGAAGTGAAAATATATCGCGTATCAATCATTTGTTTAAAAAAAAAGCCTCTTTATTTCTAAACAAAGTATTTGAAAATCGTCATTAAAATTTCGATTTATGGATTTTCCTCGATATTTCGATGCACGTCTCAAAGTTAATGCAATTAGAATGTTCTGATTTTTTTTCCCCCCTCAAATACGTTTTATAAAACATGATTTTTTATTATTTCAATATCGAATGCCACAGTTTTGCGGCAATTTCGTTTTGAAATATGGTTTCTTCGTTTCGTTCGGTGCTGATATTTGTTTATGATAAAACTAATAGGCCCTTACACAGATAAAATGGTTTCGTAAAAAGTAACAGATATGTAAACTATATAAATATTACTTTATATTCGTATATTATTTAATATTCATTGCTTACTGTGACTATACGACCTCTTAGACTATTCGACTATACGACCTCTTAAGACGTTTCGTGGAAGTGTCACGTGACCGCATGCTTACGCAAAGAAGAGTGTGTAAACTTGCAGTGTGATTTCCATAAACACTCGAAAAGGAATATCTCCACAATCATATACGTTGGTTCGATTCAAACACTCGGATTTATTTTTTCAACAAAATTGTCTTTGACTTGTCATTTGGTTTACAACTTTTCAATTGTCATTACTAAAATAATTTTTTTTCTTTTTCAGGTAAGCTAATACCGGCCGGTACCCAGTTTAAAGCTACAAAAATATTATCATCGAAGCTAAGTATTTAAATGAATAATCGTAAGAACACCAATGAGTAAATCCATTATACGGAAATATTATTTAAAGGAATTTTTCAATTCCTTTTCAAATTTTCAAAAAAAAAAAAAAAAAAAAAAAGTTTTTTAAACTCTAAAAATGCGTATAATATAAGTACATGCCTTTTTTTTTGAAAAATGTATAGGCTTGTCTCCACTTGTGATTTAAATAGAGGATCGAATTAAAGAATCGTCCATTTAAATGAAGCACCGGAAGTACTGTACCTTTCCAAATTCAAAAATTAATTCAAAATGGAGAACTCCGGGATTTTGTTTATGATTTTGTAAATTAATTTTAGTAAATTAAAACGACCCAGTGGAAAAAGAGCTAAGTAGGTACTTAATTACCGAGAAACTATTTTAAGAAGAGATTATGGCTCATGCAGAAAATTTTAAATTTGTCGAAAGAAAAGAAAACATACAGTACTTCCGGTGCTTGATTTAAATCGACGATTGCTTTAATTCGATCATCCATTTAAGCAACTAATGGAGACAAGACTTATCTTTTTGTGGTAATTTAATTTTGAATTAATTTTACTTAATTTAATTTTTAATTTTATATGATTTCAACTGCCACCTTGCCAATGGTATAGGCTTATTGGCAGATTACTAAAGGAGTTTAAAATGCTGGTCTCTACCTGCACTCTAATACTTCCAGTGATGCTATTGTTTCGTCAAAATAACATTAATAACACAAAAGACCTCCTCTACCTATGAGAAAAATCATTTCCCAAAACCCAAACGCCTATAAATAATGCCAATAAACCCAAATTCCTATGCATATGAAAGGCATTTTGGGTTTCTCCCTACGCAACATGCGTGGAGAAAATTTTTAAAAGGCTCCATTTTCTTCTTCCAAAATTTTTCGCGCGAAGAAAATGAGTCGCTACGTCCGAAAAAAAATATTTTCTCGATTGTTTTTTTTTTTTTTAATCTTAGCTCAATATTTTTATTGAGAGGTTTCAGCTCAAGCCTAAAAAGTTTTCCGACAAAAAAAAAAATTTTTCAATTTTTTTAAAAAAATTTTCAAATGGAAAGCGAGTCCTAAATACCAGAAATATTTTTTTTGTCGTAAAGAAAAATTTTCGAAAGTGATCCCTCATGTCCGAAATATTTTTTCCGTCGATGAAAAAAAAAAATTCAAATGGGAAGTGGGTCTTAATGTCCATAACTTGATATTTCTGAAATTTTCAGGGCAGAAAATTTTCTGTACCAAGTTCCTCGGGCTAAATCTCAGAGAAAATGGGTCGAGCTAAAGATCCGATAAAAAAAGTATTTCGGATGTGGAAAATGTTGATTTTTTTCAAGAACATTTTCTATAAGCGAAACATTAGAAGAAAAAAAAAATTCGAATGGAAAGTGAGCCCTGCCTAAATGTCAGAAGTATTTTTTGTTGACAGAAAAAAATATTTCGGATATTAGCTGCAAAGCGCGAAGCAAAGCGAGCACTGACAGCTAGTCGCAATATAAATCTTTCGACGAAGTCCATCTTTAAAAAAAAAAAAAATAATAATAATAGTTCTCGTCAAGTGTGGATTTAGATTGACTTTTTTCTTAATTGAATTTTTTGGATCGGAGTTAAAAACTACAAGGTAAAGTTGAGTTTTTTAGAAAGATCTCAGCTATCAGAAAAAAAAAATTGGTTGCGAACTATTTACTTTTTCTTCCCTTCAAGTACGTGATGTTTTGGTGGTTGCTTTTAAGTTTTTCTTTTCTCACATATGCATTTTCTGAGAAAGGGACCAAAAAAATTCATTCATATAAAATAAACTAGATCGAAAAAGGGAGCACTATTGTGTTTCTTCAATTGTCCACAACGGAATACCCGCAACAGGAATGAAGAAAGATTTCTCGTTTGATTTATTGCTGACGTATCCGACCTCATTGATAAAAGAAAAGAGTTTTCGTGGAAAATTCAGAGGAAAAACACTATAAAAAAAAAGGGAGTGGAAAAAAAAATTGCTCATGATTTACCATGATCGTAAGAAAAAGTCGTAAAGGACGCCTTAGCATGATAAGATTCGATCGGACAAAAGGGGGTGAAAAAAGGAAAACAAACAAGTTAGATTATAAAATGAAAGGAATTACGATCGGCCGTGACCCCCTTATCCTTATTTTAATATTCTGGTAAAATCCGTTTCATACTCAGCATAAATATTTAAAACTTGCTTCAAAAGTGCAAAAATCTGACGTTTATCACTTTATTTGTAGAGGGTTTATCCTGCTAAAATTTTAGAGATGAATTTTTAAAGGATTTTTAAGTGGGGAACCCCATTTTTCGAGTAATGTCTCTAAGTTATTCATGCGGTTTTTTTTTTTTTTTTTTTTTCGGAAATGAAAAGGTTGAAAATATGCACTTGGTCAAAGGATAACGGGTTAAGTAGGATTTAGTGAATTAATAAAAACTCGTGTAAGAAACATTTTTTTTTTCCAAAATGTATAATTCGCGTGTTTTCCAATTTGTCTTTGGAATTATCAAAAACCCGGGGATGTCATGGCATGTTTATAAATCCTCCTTTCTCGAAAAATATATAAACCAGAGATTAATGTAAATAACATATATTTATCTACGTCAGTCTCCGGAAAATTAATAATGTTTGAGGATGTGCTCTCTTTGCAGAGAGATTTCCGTTGCTTTTATGTCCGTCAGCTTAAATTCCCGAGAATAGGAGAAACTAAGAGGAAATCGAATTATAGGTATTATTTCCGACGGTCAGAAGCCTTCGCATTTAATTGAGATACAGTTTTCGGTTTAAATGTAATATGAAAGTTGAAAGTGGAAAGTGTTCTCTGTTACTGATATGATTTGATATACTATCATCAAGAGATCCTCTGGTAAATTATGTAAAGATGATTGTTCAAAGACATAGATTGCGTTTGATGGAACGAATCGGAATTTCGGACTCGTTTTTTTAAAATTATTTTATTAATGGAAGGATTTAAACAAAGGAAAATAATATGCAACCAGACATGGGTACGATCCTCGAGGTCAATCTTTCGTGGGTCAGAGTCTACCTACTAAACTACTTTAATGCAATTTAAAAAAAAAAAATTATTTTTGATTTTTTGACTGAAAGGCCTTTCAGTCTTTATCGGTTCACACCACTACACCTTAAAATGCTTTCCCGTTTATCAACCTTTTATTGCCAAAAATATTCAAAAACATAATCTTTTAAGCTTTTTCCGGTCGAAGACCCGGTAACTTTTTAGGGTCTAAATTCTGGAAAATTCAAAAAATATTTTTTCATGTTTTTATCTTGGAATAATTTCGAACAAAATATTATCCCTCTTTCCCGTAAATACTCTCCCTGTATCTACGCCCTATATACTTTCCTAACCTACTACCCTACTATACTAATGCTCTCCTGCTATACTACTGCTCTATACACCCTACTACTGTACGCCACTACACCCTATACGCCATACTATCCTACTGTCCTACTATACTAATGCCCTACTATACTATTCTGCTATACTACTGCCCTACACTCTACTACTGTACGCTACTACGCCCTATACGACATGCACCCTACTACACTACAAAGCCACTATACTGCCCTACACACCCTACTACTATACGCCGTTACACCCTATACGCCTGCGTAAGTACTAGCAAGGTGCGCATGCGTTCAAATGACGTGATCCGCAAGCTCAATGGGTCACTAATCACTACTGTGACTAAGTCCCAATAAAGGCTCTAGTGATCGGTAGTGGTCGCTAGCGTGGCACCATCAAATATATCCGGCAATTCCTGAAGGGCAGACTGACGAGTGCCAGACACTTAAGGGAAGACCTCGGATCAGATGGGAAGATAATGTCGCGAGAAGGTTGAGAGTGCCTGAATGTGCCAAGAGAGGTCCGCCTGGGAAACATTTTGTTATGTATAGGCGATAGGGGTCTAGGATCTGTAAAAACCTGCTGTGTGTGTCATATGAGGCTACGCTCCTTAGAGGGATGACTTTCCCCCAAAATTTTATTTCCTATTATTTCGGCCGAACAGTTAACCCACAACCCACCATTTGAACCCTTGCTACGCGTCGTATGTTGAGGTTTCAACTTTTGTGGAATCGAAAATAACCTAACTCTAAATTTTTTACCCGATATCGCTTACGTGCGGTTCTCTCCCGAAAGCTCACAAAAAAAGAGTCTCAAGAGCATAATGCCCTTAACCCCCCTGAACATTGAACTTTCTCCTTTAGCAAATAACACCCCGTTGAAGGTTCACCCCAAGCCTACAATTTGATATTTAATAACTAACCGATGAAACAATATCCTCAAAATCAGATAAGGATAGAAAGATATTTTAATTAACAAGTATCGATCACGACAGCAGGGAGCTAACTAAGACTTATTGGCTCGTTTTCACAAGTTTTGCGGAAAGTGAAAATGGCATTTCGCTCTCCGGGGTTTACGGGAATCGGGTCACCCCGTCGTGGAACTCTCCGCCGCTCTACATAATTCAAAGAATATAAATTACTTCCTGACCTTGAGTTTATTAAACCGGGAGGAAAATAAGTCACGTGTTTTCGTCAAGAGCTATTCCCCGGTGTCTAGGTAACTTAATTACCTTGTTTAGCTTATGAGCGTAAAGAACCCTACACCTTTTTGATATCCGTTTTTAACTTCTTTCTTCTGTTTTCGTTGACACTTTAAAAAAAAAAAAAAAAAGGAAAAATTAAGTGATGGATCGCTGTTTTACATTTTGCTCAGTGAACCAATTCTTTTTCGAAAAGAATATTTTTCCTCCTCGTTATCTGCTGTCATTTGCTAATAAAAATAAAATATACAGTAATAACTAGACTTTTATTTTTTATTTGCTGCTTTATTATTTTTTCGTGATGAACGGCAATGAGAAGTAAAATCAACTTGACGCCTTTAAATAATAGCGTTTTTTTGCTGAGGGGTGAAGAGGGGGAAAAGAGGGACCTCGATTTTATATACATTTGTTCGAATTAATCCGATATGGATCTCTTTTGAACATGAAACTGCGTGTTTCGTTCTTAAAGAACTTTCTCAAAGATCGTATAACTTCTCCGGATTGTCGGGATAAGCTTTGCGGGGTAGGGGTTTCCTTTAACTTATGCAAAATGGCATTGGGAAATTTAATCATGTAATCTGCTATGGAAATGCAATTAAAGTGTTTCTTGTCTGTCGGGAAAACTGGTAAAAGGTATATTTCCTCGATCGAAACGGATCGAGGATCGAAGGCGATTATGGGGAAAAAGGAGTGAGATCTAACTTCGAAAACTCTTTGCAAGTCTACTGGTGGTTCCATCCGCCAAAAAAGGACCACTCAGGGCGATGTGATATACTTTTGCCACTTAAGATCATGAAGTGAGGGGGGGTGGGGGGCAGCGGCTCTGTCAGGCTCAGACATGATATACTATAGCGACGGCCTCCGAAGGTTTGAATCCCAGTGATGATATCCAAGAGGAAGAAGATTGGTTCCAGCTTCTAATCTACATCTTATTGTCTTTTGGAAAATATTGTTACACACACGGGCTTTTACACGTCCTGGAGCTCTATTGCTGCATTATGAGCTTTTTTCCATTCTGACCTCTCTTGGCAGGCATCCAACCAGTCAGGCACTCCGAACCTACTCGCATCAGCCTCGATGTTATCTTCCCATCCGATTCGAGGTCTTCCCTGAGGTCTGGCACTCTCCAGGACCTGCCGGGTATATCTTGACGGTGGCGCGCGAGCGACATGTCTCAAACTTAATCCTTCGGAACTTAATCACACTAGTAATCAATGGTTGCCCAGGGGGCCTACGGACCTCGTCATTTGAACGCATGCTCACCCTGCCAGTAATTGGATCCTTTCTAGGACCTACGATTCGGCGTAAGACCTTACTTTCGAATACCAACAACCTCTCTTGAGCACGGATGGCTAGATTTCAAGAGTCAATATTGTTGGGCACAGTTAAAATCAGTTGTTTCTTCTATTACGTAGTGAACAATTGTAATCTCTTATCTCAGGTCTCTTGATGATTGGACGGGTTTCCACTCTTTACAATCCACAGCCAAGTGGATAGCAAACAGGAAAGCCGGTTAAAAAAATTTTATAAATATTGTCAATGAGTCCAGCAGTGTATTCCCACTTTTTTTTTACAGATCGATTCGGGAAAATTGCTTTATTACATGGAGCTTACAGCAATAAAAGCACATAGAAAAATTATTAAATATTATTATCCAATAATAATGATCGGAATGATCGAAAACGCTATTTTTTTTAACGATAAAAAATCAATAGAATAAATGTTATAAAACTATATATATTTTTACAATCTATTAAGATTGTTAACTTAATTTAAAAACAATTATTGAAGCTTTTTTTTATATTTTTAGATCTGACCATACTTTTTTTTCTTTAAATTAAATTCAAAAACTTCCTCAGGTGAGGAAAGTTCTTTTAAAATAATTAGGGTGATGAATTTATTTTTCCTTTAGGATTCCAACCCAAAGGAGGAAAAAACGTTTTTAAGTCGGATATAAGAAAACTCAAAACTTTAACTTTTTCCTCTTCTTATTTAATAATAAATGAAGCCGACAGGAAATATTTTAACATAACACGTTGCGTTTCACACAGACGCGCATGCATTTTCATCGTCATATTTTAATCAGTTTACATTTTTTTTTTCTTTTTTTATCGCTGACTTAAATCAAAACTACCTTCGAATGCGGCTTTATATGTTTGTTTCATACGCAATTAAGTGATTTTTTTTCTTCTTTCCCCGCATTCATTTTTCCTTATTTACGCTTGACTGGAAAATCTCGGTGTTCGCATCAGAAAAACGGAAAAATTTGTTTTTGAATTCTGTTCGCATGAAAAAGATCGCAACAATCTTTTCCAGTCGAAGAGATTTTTCCATTTTAAAAGAAATGCAACGCTTCAGGAATTTACTCTGTTTGTACGTGAATTTAATAACATTGAAAGACTACTGATTGTGTTGTTTCTGATTCGCTAATTTTGCCAAAACGATTTTGTTTTTCTATCTAATTCCAAAAGTTGGAAAATAAGGGATACTTTATTGGATAGTTTTGCACGGCAAGAATATTTTTGCAGTATAGATAATTACTTTTAGGTTATAAGCTTTTTAAAAGAAAGACTTTGGATTTTGCAGGTCCATTACTGCTTTCCGAAAACCGTAACAGTTTTATTTTCACCGCTGTCGATTAGACTAGTCAAAAATGCTATGAGCCGAAAACTTCCAAAAAAAAGGGACAAACTCGTTTCTTAAAAAAACAGCTTAACTTCATATGTATACGTTTTCTAAATCACGGGCTCTTCCACCCTCTCCTTTTCCTTCTTCGGTTTATCGGTTTTTGCAGCATTTGATTTATGAATTTTACGATCGTCGAAAATGGAACAGCGATATAGATTTTCAAGCTGTTACTTGTTTTCGCTATATTAAAAAGAATCCTTTAATGTAGAAATTCCCAAATTTGCTCTACTTTTTCGTTTGGACGATGTGATCACGTGGTATCGGACCTTATAGCAAAGTCTACCCAGTCCGGAGGACTTCATCAGGACGTCATGAGGGTATTTATTGGACTAACCTATGTCCGCGCACACACACACACACATAAGGCTTTTACAGGGCCTGGAGCCCTATCGCCGCGCTATAAACTTTCTTCCAATCAGGCCTCTCCTGGCAGGCATCTCGCCAGTCGGGCACTCCCAACCTTCTCGCATCTGCCGCCACGTTATCCTCCCACCTGATCCGTGGTCTACCTTGAGGTCTGGGACTCGTTGGTCTGCCCTCCAGGACCTGCCGGATATATCTTGACGGAGGTGCGCGAGCGACATGTCCCGCCCACTTGAGCCTTCGGGACTTAATCACACTAGTGATTAATGGTTGTCCAGTGAGCCTTCGGATCTCGTCATTTGAACGCATGCGCACCCTGCCGGTAGTTGGATCCCTTCTAGGGCCCAGAATTCGGCGTAAGACCTTATTTTCGAATACCAGCAACCTCTCTTGAGCGCGGACGGTAAGGCTCCAAGTGTCACAGCCGTACGTGACTACAGGGCGGATTATGGCATTATAAATGCGGAGTTTCGCTCGTCTAGATAAAACTCTACTACGAAGGAGATGGCCTAGCGCGAAAAGACAACGATTGCCACTCTGAATCCTCGCCGCGACCTCAAAATTGATGTCATTGTCGCTGGTGACATAGGACCCTAGATACCGAAATTCGGTAACGTTCTTAAATCTAAGGTTTCCTACCTCCAGAGGTTCATCGTGCCGTCTCTGCCTATCTTTCTCATTGACCATAACAAGGTACTCAGTTTTCTCCTCACTCGCTTCGAGCCCAACCCTACGAGCAGTAAGTAGCAACTCTCCACATAACCTTCGAACATCGTCACGGGTTTCCCCTAATAAATCGATGTCGTCGGCATAATCCAGGTCTTTAATGAGTCCGCCTACGTTTACTCCCCCAGGAACGTTCTCCAGGCACCGTACGACTTTCTCTAGGACTAGGTTAAATAGGACGGGTGCGGACCTATGTCCGCACTGATCCAAAAAGCGTCCTTTGGCCATCTTATGGATTTGGATATCCTGTGGAATGAACTGAAATGGCTATCTGGGGGATGAGCAGAAAACGTACACTTTGAGAAATGTTTGGTATGCCGAAAAGTGAAAGAGGTTTCCATCCCCCAAAGGTATCCGTGCCTCGATCTTCGATCCTTTCTAGTGAACCTGGAAAATGTCTAGCCAATCATCAATGTGACCTGTTAGAGTATAATGCATTTGCTTTGCACATGCGTCCACTTGATTGATATCTGAAGTGTAGTTAATGATGGATGTCTATGATAGTCTGTGATAGATGTCTGAATTGTAGTTAAGTCACTTATAAAATCAGTCTGAATATTTGGTGATTGACTTTTAAGTTTAAGGGCGCTCGTAGTGCACTGGTAGTCTCCGACTTCGAACTGGATGATCTAGGAGTCGGTCTGGTTCAAGTCTATGCTATGGCTCGGATTTTTCACTGACGTTTACTACTGTATATGACAAGTACGCACGTGAATAATAGACGTAAGTCCCCGCACGGTTCGAATTCTGCGTCTAAATAAAGGAGGTCTCGCTCAGTGCAAGCAGATGCCATCAAGAGTGAACCTGTCATTAACCTGGCTATTTGACACGATGACACATTTATAGTCTTAAGGCCTAGGAAATATCCTCACATTGTACATCCTCACTTCTATACCGTACACTGTAAGGAAATCGAGCATATGGCTTTATCTGTAATAATCACGTTCTACGCCCCCATGATGATGGTGATGACTCTTAAGTTTGGTAACATAAAGCTTATGTTTCTTATTGTTTATTATTCCGCCTTCACATACCAGATTGAAGCTAAAAGCTGACAAAGTGAAGTAACCTTAAGGGATGCTCCTTTACAGAGAAAACCATCGAAGAGTTATTTGCAACAAAGGCTATTTTTTCATAAGCTAACCATTACAAAAATTTACCTCCTCGGACATAACCCCTCGATTAGCCTTGGGCCGAAATATTTGCACTTTAGGAAATATCGCACAGGGCCCCTTTGATATGGACTTTGAGAAGAGAAAAAAAGTTTTCTTTGCCTAATCATCGATTTTTGCCATTGGAAAAAATAAATATAAAAAATGACCTTACATTCATATCTTTTCTTAGTGAAAGAAAATGAAGCGAAAAAGAATTTCCTTTTACCCTTTCGACTCATTAATCTACGTTCTACCTCCAAGGTCGAGAGGAAGGAGTTTTCCTTGTGTAGAAATTTCACGAATTTCTTCCCCAACTAATTCAAAGTATTTTCTTTAGCATGCTTAACCGAGCATTTAATTGGTCTAGGTAGGCGAAACGAAATTCCCTCCCCGGGGAACTTGTCAGAAAAGAAATCATCGAAATGCATTTATAAAGGAAATTTCCGGGAGCTATATTTCCCCTTTAAAAGCGTCCCATCTCAAAATGTGATGTTCCTCTAATAACGCCGACCAAAACATCGGAAACAATGCAATTCCGTGACCAGGAGTAAAAACCTCAACATTAAGCAGCTTATCGAGGAGTGCTCTACGCTTTCCTTTTCTGTATTATTTTAAAATTTTAGCGTAAACATCATAAAATCGGTATTAATTTTCCAGTTTTCCAGGGAAAGGTTTTGTTTTAAACGGTCACTTTTCTTGGAAACTAATCGTCCAAAAGCCGAAGCTTGCGAAAAGTGTTCGAAAATGAACGGTCGCAGCTGCCTAACAGCTTAGAGAGGTCGATCTGGGGGTTTGATTGTTTCCGCTTTTTCCATTTTCACGAGAGTCGTACAAAAATTTTGTTGTTTTTAGTGAAACCGAAGTGGAAATGTTTTTTTCTTTTATGAGCACAGGACTTACGGCATCATTAAAATTAAAGTGCCGTCGTCTTCTGAGTTTGGGTAAAGTCTTGCCTCTAACTCCAGTGTACACCTTCGGCCTTGAATTCCTCGTGTTCCTCAATCAAAGTCTTCGAGCCATTTGACCTGTAGGTAGATCCACTTTTTATCATTTGAATAAAATATATCGAACACCCCTTGAGCTTTGAGTGGACTTTTCTGCGTCACTTGACTCGCCCACTCCACTGCAACCTTTACAACTTAATCGCATCCGTGACAAAACCGAATTTGGGAATCTTAGAACTCCTTGTTTGTTCTGATGCTATCTCGGCCGGGTCGTTCGTCCGATATTACGTCCTTCACAGCTTCTTTTTTCCTGGAATCCCTTTTTTTGTATTTAAATTTTTAAAAAGTTTTGACTCTTCCAATCTTCGGAATTCCAAACAGAGGAAATCTGAATGGGTTTTCCAGGAAAAGAAAAATAAGAATAAAAAATCAAGGAAGATTTTAAATCAAAGGGAATTCTTGAATGTTCCGTTTTGTTGATAATGTAAATATGCCAAAGGGTATACTTTTACCAAGGCTGACTAAGGGATCGTGTAAAGCTTTTATATTCACTTAAAACTTTCACTTTCAGAAAAGAATTTTTCGAAAGTAATTTTTTTTTCCCTCCCTCGGACAGGTTTTTCCTGGTAGGCCTAATCAGGTTTTGTTTTAATTAATTTAATGAGTCACGCATTTTGTTTTTGAACTTTTTTTTTTTTTAATACGAAAACAAACATGAGCTTAAGTCTCTAATAAAAAAAATTATGAAAAACAATTGGGTGATTTTTTACCCTCCCCACGCTTTTAAATCCCAAAGCGATATCAAAAAATGAGTTTTTTTTTTTTTATCTCTTTGTATGTAGGAAGTTTGTCCCTGTGTTCATTGTCATTCTGGATTGTCGCTAAAAAGTAGATGATGCAATTTATTCGCTTCACATGGGCCTTCTCCAGGAAAATCGGGTTAAAAGGGGGAAAAGATAAAATTTTACTCGAGGGCGAAAAAACGATGATCGTGTAAAAAATATCGGTTTTCGATTTTTTTTTTTTTCTTTTTCGAAAAATTTATTCGTCGGGAACTTAAGAAGCTGTGAGAAAATTTTCAGATGCCAGTTTGGTCCATTAAAAGGCCTGAAATGGGGGAAGGGATTAAGGCATTTGTTGCAGTTAAAATTTATTTTGTTAAAATTTTATTTCGGATCCTTTTACACTTCGTATAAAATTGAAATGACAAACTTTTAATGAAAGTGAAAACAGCCTTTTATTCTTCTTTTTTTTTAGCCTCCCTTGGTTTTCCTTTTTTTAATTTATGAAGGAAATAGCACTTTGCGGCTCGCGAGGTTTTTCCAAGATGTAACAAAATTAAAAGGAAGTCAAATTCGGGGAACTTGAATCCATTCGTAAATGGTCATGAATGAAATTAAATTGAAGAGGTCAGTGCGCTTTAATCAAATTTGTGGACCGAGTTTTTCCTGGAAGCGTTAGGAATTTTTTTTTTTTTTTTTTATCATTTTCGTATATTTAAGTCAAAAATTTGTAAAAGAATTTCTACTAAAAATTTAATAACTTATTACATTTTTCTCCTTTTTTCCGGGAGAAAAAAAAAATGCCATGGAAATTTATTTTGTGAAGCAGAGAAATTATTGTATACAATTTATTAAGATTTAGTTTTTTTTTCATTGAAGTTTTTGATGTTTGATTAATTCACGTCCGTGAAGTTAGCAGGACCCAGTCAACGGATTTGATCGAAAATAGTTTTATATAGTAGCTTTTCATTGTTCTTTAATAGTTCCGTGATTGTTCCAATTTGTTCTCTAACCTGAAAAAAAACTGGAGCCAAAAGTTGGTGGGTCCTGCTAACTTCACGCGAACAGGACCCAATTTGAATTTATCAGAAATTTTTGCCTTTGTCGGTTGCTTTTGATTTGTTCTTCATTGTTCCGGCCAATTCAACGTTTGTTCTGCAACAGGTATGACAGTATTAGGAGGAGTAAGGGCACTGCCAACTTCACGGAAATAAAATAAAGTCAAATTCAGACGTTAAATAGCTTGAATCGATTTCATTTTGTTTGTTTTCCGAGAAAAAGGTTTGTTCTTGTACGAAAAATACTATCAGGTTGAATTTTTAATTTTTGGAAAGACATTCTGGGTATGAAAAAATCATGGCCTATTTGTAATATTTAGGACTTGTCTATCAATGTCTTTTTGATTGTTCTGAAATGTTCTACAAATATTTCGGTACTCCATCTTCTCAAATCCTGGAATACAGACTTTTGAGGTCTGCATGCAGCAGGACCCATTTTTTCCCCCCAAAAGAGCGCGCCATCTTTCCGGTTTGTTATTCAATCGGGTTATAGGATTATCGGGGTTATAGGGTTATAGGGTTTATCGGGTTATCGGGTTATCGGATTTGTTATATTCTGGTTTACAGTGTTCTTTTTTTTTGTCCATTATTGATCAGACATCGTTTGTTCTCGATTGTTCTTCCCTGACAAACGACTGAACGAACGACTTTCGATCAGAACTTTCAGCCACAAATGAACTAAAACGTTTTTCTGACGAGAACAAACGAGAACAATCGAGAACAAACGAGAACAAACAAGAACAATCGAGAACAAACGATGTCTGATCAATTATGGACAAAAAAAAGAACACTGTAAACCAGAATATAACAAATCCGATAACCCGATAAACCCTATAACCCTATAACCCCGATAACCCTATAACCCGATTGAATAACAAACCGGACAGATGGCGCGCTCTATTGGGGGGAAAAAATGGGTCCTGCTGCATGCAGACCTCAAAAGTCTGTATTTCCAGGATTTGAGAAGATGGAGTACCGAAATATTTGTAGAACATTTCAGAACAATCAAAAAGACATTGATAGACAAGTCCTAAATATTACAAATAGGCCATGATTTTTTCATACCCAGAATGTCTTTCCAAAAATTAAAAATTCAACCTGATAGTATTTTTCGTACAAGAACAAACCTTTTTCTCGGAAAACAAACAAAATGAAATCGATTCAAGCTATTTAAACGTCTGAATTTGACTTTATTTTATTTACGTGAAGTTGGCAGTGCCCTTACTCCTCCTAATACTGTCATACCTGTTGCAGAACAAACGTTGAATTGGCCGGAACAATGAAGAACAAATCAAAAGCAACCGACAAAGGCAAAAATTTCTGATAAATTCAAATTGGGTCCTGTTCGCGTGAAGTTAGCAGGACCCACCAACTTTTGGCTCCAGTTTTTTTTCAGGTTAGAGAACAAATTGGAACAATCACGGAACTATTAAAGAACAATGAAAAGCTACTATATAAAACTATTTTCGATCAAATCCGTTGACTGGGTCCTGCCAACTTCACGGACGTGATTAATTCCCCTTTCATTCTTTTTTTTAGACAGAAATGTATAAAAAATAAAAGTCTTATACTAACCATAAAAGATTAATGAACGACCACTCACTTTTTTTTTATAGTTTTTGAATTAAAATACTAATTAGAGCTCTTATGCATCAAACGAAGGGCTGCATGGGTTCAATTTTCGCTTTTGTTTCAGTTTATTGTTTGTTGTTTTTTTCCTTCGTTGTTTTTACGGGAGAGAAAAGGACGCTTTTAGTCACGCAATAAAAACGGCGTATAAGACTTAATTTCAGTCATTGTGAAATAATTTTTTTTTTTTTCATTCCTTGGACTAAAAAGTAGATCGTTAAATGTGACATCTCTGCCACATGTACGGAGTGTCCGTTTTTACAATGTCGAAAAAGTAAACGAACCACAATGTTAAGCTTGTCAAAACAAGTGAAGGTTTGTTTACTTTTTCCACATCCTAAAAACGGGCACCGGATACAGGATCTCTAAATGGAGCCACTTTGATAAAATCCGGATTAAAGCATTCAGTTCCTGTCTTGAATTATTGAGATGCCACTCCCCCCCTAAGATACTTATGTAATTATTGAACGGTCGTTAATAAAAATAATACGATGAAATAAATAAAAATTAAAAGATAAATCGACATTTTCAGTGGGTTTTTCTTTTCGCATTATTGGCTTAGAAAAAAAAAAAAAGGTCGTATAATAATCCCCGGAGCATTTAAACTCATTTATCAACGTACATTCTCTGCTAAAACAAATGAAACATAATTATCCTCATTTTTTTTTTTTTCAAAATTCGTTAAATTTTGCAGACGATCGGAAAACATTAGCGCGAAGAAAAATTGAGCATTGGTGGATCGGAGTTTCGGAGAGATAACTTATCGGTTTTTTTTTCTTTTTTACCTTTTCACATTTTGTTCGACAAGCCCTCTATCAAAAAAAGAAAAATTGTTACCCTCATTATTTTACATTAAAAAGTACATGAAGTCGATTGGTCGTATCAACTTTCAAAATGTTGGGTAACGGGTTTTCTTTCTCCTTTATGTTAATTTGCATTTATCCTTGATTTTTTTCCTTTCTTTTCCGTTTTTTTTTTTATACAAAGGAAGGGAATTTTAAATGAAAAAAATGAAAATACCAGGGATAAATATTTCCTTTTTATGGGTTTTGTCGCGGGTATACAAAAATCCTTTTTTATTTCTTTCTTTTTTTCTTTTTTTTTTTTTTTTTCTCTCTGCATCTCAAGGAAAAACCTTATTACATATTTTTTCCCTCCTTATCTTTATACTGAATTTACTTCCTCTCTTCCCTCTCTACTTGCTGTCAAGAATCAAGCTTCATTATTATCCGTAGTCACCTCATATTCCTTCCGGCGTGTTACTAATGAGACGTATAAGGATTTGAAAATGCGCTCACCCGGATGGATTAAGTCATAAATAACTATCACAAGGAGGAAAAAATAACTGGGTTAAAAAATATCTAAGTTACGCTCCGATCGATAAATTAAATATAATTTAAAAAAAGTAAAAAGAAAGAAAAAAAAAAAAAAAAAAAAAAAAAATGCGTATTGCACAGCATGTTAAAGATACCGCTGGAAAAGAGCTGCAGTTTTGTTCCGGAAGAAATTGAAAATGATGATTTTCCTTTCATCGAAAATGGAAAGTGAGGTTCTATCTCTGGAACTGCAATTGCGTATTTTACGATTTGAAATGCTTTTTGCAAGTTCATCACGAAGATATGGATTTAGTGGGTTGGATATAATGAGATGCAACCGGGGAAATGTTATACAGAAGTTCCCTATTTATTATGTAGGAGGCAGCATTTTAGGTCGCGTACGGTGTATGATCTTAAAGTTATTCAAAGATAATTCAATTTAAAAAGTGTGAGTTTTTGCTGTAATGAATCTCTGAAACATAAAGGGGGAATGTAATCGTAATGCGGATAAAACAGAAAGTGGGGGAGCCACAATGGGAGCAAGGGAGCGAGAGGGAAAAAGCAGAAAAAGGTGGAGGATGAAGGGAAAGGAGAAAGAAGAAAGATGGAGTGGAAGATTGATAAAAGCAACCTTATCAAATTCATTTTTTTTTCTAGAAAAAAAAAAAATAGACAAATGGTCACTACTAGGGTGGCCCAAAAAAAATCGGCCATCTCTGATTTTCGTTCCCTAGCGAAAAATGGGTTCTTTAGGGTCTTGCAACACTTGTGATTTTTTTTCAGATTTTTAAAAAAATTTTTAGAGTTGGCGCCCGAATTTTTTATGTTTTTTTTTACTTTTCGCACTTTTATTTGATCAAATTTCAAAAATTCGCAGGAAAAAAATTTGATGAAATAAAAAATTGATCTTTTTAGGGTATAATACTTATGTATGTATGTATCCAGAAAAAATTTGATTTTGCCGAAAAATGAGACCTTATGGGTGTTATGTGACTTATTTCGGCGAAAACGGTTTTTTTTTATATCTGGGTAGCCCCAAAAGTTAAAAAAATTTCAAGATAGCCAAAATGACCCAAAATAATGTAGATTCATCGCCTTTAACCCCATTTTTGGAGAAAATTTATTTTGCGTGGATATGGACGGTTTTAGGTTAAAAAAATAATATTTTTCAAAATTTAAAAAATTTGTTTATTATTTTATGGTGTCCCAATTTTGATTCTACACCTCAAAATCGATTCTACTAGCTCCAGATACCTTCTCCAATTTTTTTCAGATTTTTAAAAAATGTATAGGGGTCGCTACCAGCCTTTATAGGTTTTTCTCGAAAAATGGCTTATGCTAAAAGTGTGATTTTTTTGACCGCAAAATAAAAGTCGGTCTTTTTCAAATCTGAGAAACTACTTTATGTTTTTTGACCCGTAGAATTCAAAAATGACCATATAAATTACGTACGGTTGCGGGAAAAACCCGATATCTCCACACCAATTGATAAGTAATGATAATTGTTAAAATTGGTAATTTTCGAGATTGGAGCTAGTAGAATCGATTTTGAGGTGTAGAATCAAAATTGGGACACCATAAAATAATAAACAAATTTTTTAAATTTTGAAAAATATTATTTTTTAACCTAAAACCGTCCATATCCACGCAAAATAAATTTTCTCCAAAAATGGGATTAAAGGCGATGAATCTACATTATTTTGGGTCATTTTGGCTATCTTGAAATTTTTTTAACTTTTGGGGCTACCCAGATATAAAAAACCCGTTTTCGCCGAAATAAGTCACATAACACCCATAAGGTCTCATTTTTCGGCAAAATCAAATTCTTTCTGGATACATACATTCATAAGTATTATACCCTAAAAAGATCAATTTTTTATTTCATCAAATTTTTTTCCTGCGAATTTTTGAAATTTGATCAAATAAAAGTACGAAAAGTAAAAAAAACATAAAAAATTCGGGCACCACCTCTAAAAATTTTTTTAAAAATCTGAAAAAAAATCACAAGTGTTCCAAGACCCTAAAGAACCCATTTTTCGCTAGGGAACGAAAATCAGAGATGGCCGATTTTTTTTGGGCCACCCTAGTCACTACGTAAACAGTAGTAAACATTGGTACAGTCGGGCCTTTATTACGGTCCATGGTTTGGGGAAATGTTTTTGGTGAAAGTGCTGTTGCTGAAATAGTTTTGTAATTCTCGTCCATTACTTACAGCCAGATCCTCACGTTTTTCCGTCACATCTCTCGGGATAATACAATGAGAAGGCTTATCATCAGAGTAGTGTATAGGGAGGGATTCCTGCCCAAAAGGAATGCTGTTATTGGCCAAACATTTGGCCGCCAAATGAAACTTTGCACAAATTCTGTTGGTGAAAGCCAAGCTTTGGGGTCTCTGGTAAAAATGCTGTTGCTGACGAGTGCAACCTAAGTGTTTATGTCTATGTTTAGCTTACGTGATGTGAGATTTTTGCTGATAGGTCAAAGGGAGGCGGTGAATAAAATAAATAAACGGCACTTAAACCTACCGAATATATAATATATAATATATAATATATGAACTCAAAAATGTACATGATTGCAACGAAGTATCAACCGAGACTCCGCACGAGTCGATCGCAAATCGACTCGTCTTGAGTTCTGCTTATTTTGCAGTTTCGGCTAAGATTCGATTCATTCATCTTTTTTGTCATATCAAATTCTTCCCCTGCAGAATCTTCTAAAATTTTTGTAGTTTTCGTTTAATTTTATCTGGTTTAATTTTATCAAAAAAGATTTACCTTGCAAATATTGTATTTTTCAACTTTGATCTAATTTTTAATCGATTTTCACTCTATAGTAAAACTTTAAAATTCGGTATATACATAATTTTATTTTCATTAAATTTTTTTTCGGTTTTGTAAGAGTTTTTAATTTTTTCAAAATTGGGTTAAGATTCCTAGCAGGGGAGGAGTTGAGATAGCTAATATATAGAAAAAATAGGAATCTTAACCAAAATCGCTGATCAGGCGATTACGGTCGATGAGACTTCCCGTCTCATCGATCGCTCTCTCTTGATCGAGCCACGACAGAGTGAAGACCGAATTTGTTTTACTTTTCGTGATGTGTTGTGTTATTATCTTGAGGTAAAATATAGTTGTTTTCCGGAAATTCTGGTTTATTCCTTTAGCCCCATTTTTAGACTTATCATTGCTGACGGTGAAAGTGCTGTTACGAATCTAACCTAACTGCTGAATCATGCTTCTGTTGGTTTGGCCAAAGCTGCACTTTCACCAACAGCGTAATCACATAAGCTAAGCATTGACAGCAACATTTAGGTTAGCTTAGGTTACACTCGTCAGCAACAGCACTTTCACCAGCAGCATTAGGCCAAAGCTGCGCTTTCACCAACAGCATTTGGCCAAAGCTGCTTTTTCACCAACAGCATTTGGCCAAAGCTGCTTTTTCACCAACAGAATTTGGCCAAAGCTGCTTTTTCACCAACAGCATTTGGCCAAAGCTGCTTTTTCACCAACAGCATTTGGCCAAAGCTACTTTTTACCAACAGCATTTGGCCAAAGCTGCGTTATTACCAACAGCATTTGGCCAAATTTTTATTTTGCGACCAAATATTTTTCCAACATCAGCGTTCCTGTTGAGCAGGAATCCCTTCCCATACACTACTAGTCAGAACTAAAAGCCGCTAACCGCGAAAATTTTTGGAGTTTGGCCCGGGTTCGGTTTCAAAATTAATACAAAATGCGGTTGAAGTTCCAGTTCAGGTTTCAGTAGGTTAAAATTCCATTTCGGATTTCTGTAGCAACCTTATGATTTTCGGTTCCAATCATACTGAAAAGTACGGTGCAAGGTCCGGTTCAGGTTCGGTAAAAAAAGTCCGAAAAACCTAAACTTTAGTTCAAAGTTTGGTTCGGTTTTTTTTTTTTTCGGTTCATTGTTCAAGGTTATTCAAGTTCATTATTCAGACCAAACCGGAAGGTTTGGTTGAAAATTTTTACGGTTCAAATCTTTTACGCTTACGGTTCAAAGCTCGGATTCGGTTAAAATTTTATTCCGGTTCAGGTTTGAGGAAATGGTTCGAAAACCCTGGATTTCGGTTCAAGGATAGGGTTTTTTCAGCCCTGCTTTTGGTATCATAATAAACATAATAATAAAATTATACTGTTTAAACTAAACTTTTGAAAATAAGTTGATGCACGTGCCATTAGGTTATTTCAAGTATACTTTTCCACGCAGCCTTTTGACGTATCACTTTACAAAGCTTCATCCTGTTTTTTATGAGGACTCGTTACATGTTGCTTATTTTCCTGACGGTTTTGTTCCGAAACAATAAAAAGCACAGCTCTTAAAATTAAAATTAAAATAATGGTTAGAGTTTACTACTATAACAAGCACGGGATCCAAAAGAGGGTTACCAAAAATCAGTTTCTCCGTTTCTCAAAAATCTTAATTTTTACGGGTTCTTTCCTTTGAATCAAGACACTACACTTATGTTCTACACTTGAAATCAAGAATCTTTTCCCGGAATTAATTTATAATGATGTTTCGAATTGAAAACTTCTTAAAATTGTTTAACCAAGGTTTCAAAAGGATTTCAGAGGAAAATTTCTTTTAAAAAAATCTCAACCCCAGAGAGAAGAAAAAAAAAAAAAAATTATTAGGCATCGTTGGTAACTTTCGGGAAAGTTTTCTTCTTGCGGTTAAAAAAAAAGAAGTGAAAAGACACGATTTATTGAAGTGTTTCTCCGAAGCGAAGAATAAATAAGCCAAATAAGGTATTAGAAACAATAAAGATTTCGCGATGATTTATTAACAGTTATTTCACCGAAGCAAAATATTCGTTAATTAGACTTGAAACAAGGGAAGGAGGGATGTTCGCTGATTTCATTTTAACATCAAACGCCACCAGCTAAATTGAAAGAATGGGGGGGGGGGACTACTTTGCACATTGAAAAAACTTTTCTGTAAAATAAATGGAAACTTCATCAACTGCGTATTCTCTTTTTCAAATCGAGCATCAAAATCAATATTTACTGTGTTTCGAAAGGCGTTAAATCATTTTCTTGAAAAGCTATTACGTTATTAGTTTGGCCTGATAAAATGTCATTTTTTTTGTTTTTTGCCAATTTTTTTTAATCTCTTGTTCGTGCCAGAACGGTTACATTAAAATCTCTTCCGGGATGTAGAATATCGTATTTTTTTTTTAATTGCAAGAGCTGAAATGATTTGTAAATTAATATCGATTTTTGATTGATGAATATTTTTGTTTTCTTTTTTTACAGGTAAGTTCTTAGTAAGGAGTGACGACCGACTTTGGGGTATGTAACTACAACGTTAGCTTATGGAGCTTTTGGAACCTACGGAAGCCCTGAAGGGTCATAGCTATTTGCCGGTTTTGTCGTTTCTTGCGGAATTGACATTTGATTGTTCCGGAACTACAATTTTAACGCTGTCTATTCCGGAACTGGCAACGCTGATTTAAAAAACTGTTACTTCTGGAACTGGCAATAGGGTTGTTTCACTTTATTTTTAAATTTTTTTTTTTTTAATAGTTCAGAAATGTGAGAAAAATATCAGAAAGCGAGTCTCATTTGTTTTTGTCTCATTGGGAATGTTTTTAATTTTTAAAGTTCATTTAAAAATCAACGAAAATTCTCACAGTGGCCCGGAAAAAAAAAATAAATGGCCAAAACTCATTCGCGAGTCTGTTTGAAACTTAGAAAGAAGATGAAGGTGTCAAAAGCTTCGATATTTTGGGCAGTTAAGAGCCTGCTGCCCTTGCCCCAAAGTTCAAAATGGCGGGAAAAATATGGAAGCCAAAATTTTTAATTATGAATGAAAGAACACCGCACACCGGAATAGGGAAATAGGTTTCGGTTAAGTATTGTTTTTATATACGTTGTTTATGTTAGTAAACAAACTTCTAAACAACATATTTCACCGAAACCAATTTCCCTATTCTGGTGTGCGGTGTTCTTTCGTGAATATTTATTTTTAGGTGTTTTCGTTGCTGCTGATTATTAATCTGAATTTTTAAATTCAAGATGGCGGACTTAGTATGGCGACAACTGTAAAAAAAAGTTAAAGTTGTTAAATTTTCCTGAAAATTATTACCAAGGGGTTTTCGAGGTCGCTGATCTCGAATCCGCTAACAGTTTTATAAAAATGTTTTTGAGAGATTTAATAAATCGAAAAAAATTAATTTACTCGTTGTATGTTCGAAATTCAGAAAAACGGTTTACGGATTCGAGATCAGCGACCTCGAAAACCCCTTGGTACAAATTTTTATGAAAATTTAACAACTTTAACTTTTTACTACAGTTGTGGCCATACTAAGTCCGCCATCTTGAATTTCAAAATAATTATTCCAGATATGAAATCAGCAGCCACAAAAACACCTAAAAATAAATATTCATGAAATTTCATTCATAATTAAAAATTTCGGCTTCCATATTATGCCCGCCATTTTGAATTTTGGGGCACGGGCAGCAGGTTTTTAATTGCACAAAATATCGAAGCTTTTGACACCTTTATTTTCTTTCTAAGTTTCACACAGACTTGGGAATGAGTTTTGGCCATTTTTTTTCCGGACCACTGTGCGACGCCATTTCATTTTGCACTTTTTGAAAACTTTCAAATCGTACTGAATTTTTATTTATTTTTAATTGAAGTTTAAAAATTAAAAACATTCCCAATGAAGCAAAAACAAATGAGATTGGTTATGTGATGTTTTTTCCTCGATTTCTGGACCATTAAAAAAGTTTTTGAAAATATAGTGAAGCAACCCTATTGGTTTCTTGCTCCAGTTCCAGAACTAGCAATTTTTCCAAAAGAATAGATAGCTAAAACACATAATTACATTGAATGGAATGTAATTGCCAATCAAAAAATCATTACCTTGGAATGAGTATCCCCAAATTTACTGGACCAAATGTAAAACTCACATTGATGTTCCAACAATTTAAATTTCTCGCTTCATATCTGAAACAATAAAATAAATAGAAGAGATTAGATTAACTATTCACTACTAAAAACAAAAAATATGTCAAAAACACGAAATTTTTTACTCTGTAAACTCTCGAAAACCTCCAATCAAAACTTATATTTTTTTTAAAAATTAAAATCCCTTCTTGTAATTTTCTTAATTTCTAATCAAATTAATCTTTGAAAAATCCAATTCCCGATTGCTTTTATTTACTCGAAACTTTCTCGCAACGACTCTTTTAACCTTACGTACAAAAAAAATTTTTTTTTTCCCTTTATTAAAATTGTATACTTTCAACTGATTTAATTTATTTCGTTTCATTTCATTTTACCTTTTATTTCTTTACCTTGCGATTTAAACCCTCTCAGAACCTGTCGTTTATTTCTTTTTCTAAATCAAGAAGCCTTTTGTCAGAAGACAATCATTTCCCAGACAACCGCTTTTTCCCCCGCTTTTTTTTTTTTTTTTTTTTTTTTTTTTTTTGTATTTCCCACGAGTTCAACGATAATTGAATATAGAAACAAACAAAAAAAAAACAGCTTTATACCAATTTTTTTTTGCTATACTTTCGCCGAAAGGATTCCGTCGCGGAGGTTTCAATTTCCCTTTTTATTACAGCGGGAAAGTAAGAAGGATGGGAAAAATCAAAACACGATATTTTTATATACGTCGGGGGCGGCAAACGAGGCGCTTTTAGAGAAGCATTTTACTCGAAACAATACAAATTTAAGATATGGCTCTTTGTTTTGCTTCGACAAATAGGAATAAAGGACGAGAGAAAAAACCTTGAGATATGGGAAGAAGGGAAAACCGAACATTTTCCGGCGATAAATCGGATGCCAATGTTTCGTCCTTGGACAATTCCAGATTGAATCCGTTTCTTTCAAAGAAAGGAAAGGAAACAAAAAAGGATTATCCGAGTGAGTTGTTTCGCTACGGTAAAGCGGTAACTTTTAGACGACATACCATATAATCAGTCAAAGGTACTCACCTTTGACTGATTATATGGTATGACGTCATCTCAATTTGTGGCCATTTAAGTATTACGTAAGCACGATTTTGGTCATTTTCAACCCCCTCCCCCCGGCATCAAGTAAAAATAGGCTTCCTTTTATGGAGATTCAACATTAGCGTAAGAATTTCATAAACTCCCTCTCCCCCAAGAAAAAGTGGCTTATAAGTCGATCAATAAGTTATAAGAATTTATGACAAGATTATAAAACTCATAATCTTGTTATAAGCTTTTATATCGTATTGGCAGAACTTATAACTCACTTTTTCAAGGGCGCCCTAACCTGCTTGCGTAATACTTAAATGGTTCCTTTCGGATTGCGGGCGTCATGACCTTTATGACGTCAATAAGACGGATTGACCTTTATGACGTCAACAAGACGTTTTGACCTTTATGGTGTCAATAAGACTTATTCACCTTTATGACGTCAATAAGACGTATTTACCTTTTTGACGTCAATAAGACGTATTTACCTTTTTGACGTCAATAAGACGTATTTACCTTTTTGACGTCAATAAGACGTATTTACCTTTTTGACGTCAATATGACGTATTTACCTTTATGACGTCAATATGACGTATTTACCTTTATGACGTCATAAGACCTATTTACCTTTATGACGTCATAAGACCTATTTACCTTTATGACGTCAATAAGACGTATTTACCTTTTTGACGTCAATAAGACGTATTGACCTTTATGACGTCAATAAGACGACTCATTGACGTTACAGCTGCAAATATTGTCGGTCATACTTGGGTGTCATTTTGACGTCAAAAGTCTCGTAAAATAGTTCCTGAGAACTCTGGTACTTTTATGATTGACGTCTTCATGGCGTATAGGGCCGCCTTTTCCGCTAAGTAATTTCGAGATTTTTAATCCTGATTTTTTTGATTCAGTTATTGAGTTTCGGGGCTATTGAAATATTACGGCAGCACATTAGAGGGGGACGGAGTACTGGAAATGCTGACTTTTGGTGACAAGCAGGGGAGGGATTTTGCACAGGTCTGACATCAGAATTTTATGGAAAATCCCGTTTGATGCTTACCCAAGACAAGTTCAAACTTGTTCAAACTTGCACAGACTTACAAAACATTAATTAAATAAAAATTCTCATATCAAGTTAAATAAAGAATTGTCAGTTCAATATTTGAATGCTTGCTTCAAACTAGCGGAAGACAAGCTTAAGCTTGTTCAAACTTGCACAGACTTACACAACACAAGTTGAATAAATATTCACAATTCAAGTTGAATAAAAAATTCTCAATTCAATATTTGAATGGCTGCTTCAAACTAGCGCAAGACAAGTTCAAACTTGTTTAAGCTTGCACAGACTTGCGCAGAGTAGAGTTGCAAAACACCTGTTAAAGAAATATTTTAGTCCGTTTTAGACTTTTCCAGCCACGAAAATATAAGTTCTGTTTTAGAAGGAGGGCTTATTGGATTTCCGGTACTGATACCGCGTTACCGAGTATTTGAATCTTCATAAATCCAGGTTCGATTCTTGATTTTTAGAATCAAAAACTTAAAAGGAATGTTGTTGGCTACATTGCACGAAAATTTTTGTTCGAAACCTTTCGAAAATTTTTTCGCAGAAAAAGTAGTTACATTTGTTTTCAAACATGTTCGAAAATTTTCAACGGAAAAAGTAAATTTCAGTACACAAAAAGAATGAACGTTTTGTCAATGGCTCTTCCCTTGAATTAAAAGTTAACACTAAAAATAAACGCGAGATTAAGCAGAGGCGGGATTGATCGTTCGGTGGAAAAAGCATCTTTAAAAAGAAAAAAAAAAATTAGCTTTGGATATTTTAATAATAAACCTATTATTTATTTTCGCGTATCCGCACTCCTCCCTTATTTTTGAAGCTGGACAGCATTTAAATTATTTGATAAACCCTCGTATAAATCTCTTGGGTGTCACGTCCATTCCGGACCGTTATCAAACACGTATATCCGGTTGAGAATTTTTTTTTTTTTTTAAGAAAAGGAGACTTTTTGAACTTGGAACTGAACTTTTTTTTCCTATTACCATAATTTGGGTAGAGCCGGTGCTAAAGTGAATTCAAATAGCATTACCATTTGTTTAGTTATTTATTTAATTAATTTATTAATTTATTTATTTTTTCAAAAAATGTGATGTTGTGGATATGAGACTGACGTCGAGCTTCAGCCTAATTTCAGAATTTTACTCCATAAACCAACGGCGTAAGAGCAAATCCGCGCTTTCGAGGAATCGTAAAAAAAAAAAAAATTTTCTTTCGGATTTTCTTGTGCAAATGTGGGTTCAAAGAAAATGCATTTGACTGCATCTGTGCAGAAAATAAGACTACACAGATTGTATTTATCTGGAAAATGATCTAGGGGTTTCTCCAAGATGGATTCGTAGGACAAAAAAAGCGTAGAAAATTTTTTTTTTTTTTGAAATGGGAAGCTTTAATTTATTCATGCGTTTCGAAAATCACACTTGCATATTTGGATGAATTATTTACGTGACCAAAATTGAAACTTCCGCGTAAAAAAAAAAAAAAAAATGAAAAGGGAAAAGGAAACAGATCGTAAAAGAAAGCTCGAACAATAAAAATAGAAGATGATTTGAGGCATCATCCACTGAAACTATCAATATAAATATCTCGTAAAAACCACCGATATTAGAAGACATTTTACTTGCGATATTATCGTAAAATATCAAAGCTGTGTTGGTTGGGCTTGTGTGCCCAAAGGGAAGGAGCATCACCCTGGGGGAATCTGTAATGGCGGTGCTGCGAGCGCGTTCATCTCAATTCCAACTCTTTTTTTTTTTTTTTTTTTTTTCTCTTCTATTTTTTTTTTTATTTCAAAATGATTTTTATTTTAGGTCAAGGGTAAATGTTTAGCTTAGTACATGATAAAACATTTTTTTTTTCTTTTTTTTCCGGGGCTGATTTTGATTGCGTACAGTACAGCACTGATCCTGCTGGAGGAGGTATTGCGATTCGTGGGGAAAAAAAAAAGTTTGACCTCCCCTCGGGATAAACATCATTGCAATTTTCTTTATATAATTTTTTTTTTTTTTTTTTATTCGACCTATATTTGAGTTTGTGTGAAAGAGACAACAAGGTCAATGTAAAAAAAAGTTTACGCCCACGCATTTAGTTTGAAACGAAAATTAATGTTTTTAAATCCGTTAATTTAAAAAAAAAAAAAAAATAGAAAGAAAAATAGTATTTATTTTACTTTGGTGCGTTTTATTTGCAAGGCGTAGCCCTTGGATTAGTGTCATTCACAAATTGAATGAAAAAAACTTTTTTTTTTGCTTTATCGACCGCAGGGAGAATAAAGCATTGTTTTTAGCACAAATTTCAGATTTTCAGTTTTCGATATTTTTACACGTTTTGAAGTCCCCTGATGCCGAAAAAAGCAAAATTTGGATGGTGGCCGTGTGTGTGTATGAATGTATGAATGTATGAATGTATGAATGTATGAATATATGTGCAAAAAAATTTGTCCGTCGAAAAGCAGAAAAACGGAAGAACGGATGTCGATGATTTTTGGTGGGTAGGAACTTCTAATGAAATGTAGGTGCTGATTAGTTTTTGAGCCAAATCGGTTCAGCGATTCGGAAGCAGTGAGTAAAAATGTTGAATTTTCAACTATTTCAAGATATTTTTTGACTATAAATCGTGAACGCAGATACCGATTGAGTCCGATTTTCGTACTGCAGTAGATATTCATCAAGATACGCTACCATTGAAATTTGATTAAATTCTGTTGAGTGGTTCAGAAACGGTGAGCAGGGCTAAAAGTATGGGTATAGGCCTAAAAACCGATATCTCCAACTTTTGAAACGTCACGACATGACGTCATCGATTACGTCAACAAAGCGATTTGGATGCTGATTGGCGGGTTCCTCGTGGGAGCTAACGAAAAACTAACCGTATTTTTGAGAATATTTTCGAGGTAGAGGATTCCGAATCTGAAATAATTTTTCCAAAATTCGAATTCCTTATGCCCGTACTGCGGTTTTGGTGGACCTCTGATCAAAAATCTAACCATATTTTTGAGAATATTTTCGGGGTTGAGGATTCTGAATCTGAAATAATTTTTCCAAAATTCGAATTCCTTATGCCCGTATTGCGGCTTTAGTGGACCTCTGATCAAAAATCTAACCGTATTTTTGAGAATATTTTCGGGGTAGAGGATTACGAATCTGAAATAATTTTTCCAAAATTCGAATTCCTTATGCCCGTATTGCGGCTTTGGTGGATTTCTGATCAAAAATCTAATCGGATTTTTGAGAATATTTTCGGGGTTGAGGATTCAAAATCCGAAATAATTTTTCAGAAATTCGCATTCCTTGTGCCCGTACTGCGGCTTTGGTGGAACTCTGATCGAAAAACTAACTATATTTTGAGAATTATTTAAATAGTCGATAAAGCACTTTGATCGGTTCACCGATCTCATTTTTTTTTTTTCTTTTTCTCTGAATTTTATTTTAAGAACGGAACTCCTTCAAAGAAGGTACCGGATATGGCTATTCAAATAGCAAGCGTTCGAATTGGTTCATGTATTACGAATCATAATTTTTATTTTCACCTGTGGATAAAGTTGGACTTTTCACGTCTGTTTTCTCCTCTTAAAGTTGAACTTTTAGGGTCAGTAAAAAATGACTCCTAAACGTTAACATTTATGGACTAGGACTCAAAAAGTGACATCAACGCTGTCAAATCATAAAATGACCGTGGCCTCGCTTGGCTCGGCGCGCGGCAAAATCGGCCTCGGTCTTAAAGAGTCTCGCTTTAGATTTTAGCAGTGAAATGTACTATTGAGAGAGTGTAAATCTCGATTCGTCGAAAAATGGACGTCTCGTCGCTTAAAATGGGATTGAGAGAGACATTGGGTGTTGTGTTTGGAACGCCGTGACTGCTGTCTTAAAATAATCAATTTTTTCTCTCTTGATTTTCCAGTACAAACTTGATTAATTCGAATCGTCGTGTGTGCTTGACCATAAGTTGCACATATTGAAAAATTCCAAATGGCGGGTCCAATATGGCGGATGAAATTTCGAATTTAATGTTTATTTAAATACCTATTTCTCGCCAATTTAATTTTCAGTTTATTTATTTTTTTTTTTTTAAAGAAAGATAGTCAAAACTACTAGTCAAATTTTCAATTTTTATTTTATTTTATTTTATTTTTAATTTCAAATGTTAATTTTCCATAAGTTGTTTGCACCATAAATTACAAATGTAAGGGTTTGTAACTTGCCAAGTGTACTTGTTCAATATATAGTATTGTCTCTCTTGCGTTGGTTTTCATAAAACTGTGTATCTAGGGGTTTTCGGGGTAGCTGAAGACAAATCTGATTTAAGTTTCTTCAATTCAAAATGGCGAAGTTAACATGGCGACTTTTATCCGCCCTTGCTGAAGTTTACCGATGTACCTAAAAATTAGTATGTAGGGGTTTTCGAGGTCGCGGATTTTGAATCCGTCAGCGTTTTTTTTTTTTTTTTTTCAAATTTATATATTTTAAGCCATTATGAGTGGTGTTTTGCCCTACTAGATCTAGCGTGTGGAATTCGAAAAAAACGCAGACGGATTCGAAATCAGCGACCTCGAAAACCCCTACATACTAATTTTTAGGTTCATCGGTAAACTTCAGCAAGTGCGGATAAAAGTCGATTTTTTGAACGACATTTTGAGGTGCCGCAATTGAATTATTAAATTTCCAAAAAGCTCATTTGAGAACCAACCAGAAATAAAAAAATTTTTTTTGCGTAAAAGACCGCCGTTTGCTATCGGAAATTTTGCTTAGATTACGAGTTTGAAGTCAAAAATTATTTTTGGCTCACAGTTTTTGAGCCACATGCCGGATTCCAAATTCTGAAAATCTTGTTATGACTTTCTGTCTGTGGCTCAAAAACCATGCACCAAAAATAATTTTTGACTTCACATTCGTAATCGACGTAAAATTTCCAATAGAAATCGACGGTCTTTTACGCAAAAAAAAAAAAAAAAAAATACATTTTTGGTTCTCAAATAGTCTTTTTGGAAATTTCAAGATCATTGCGGCACCTCAAAATGTCGTTTAAAAAATCTGAAAAAAACTAGGGTTCATAGTACCGTAAACTGGGGTGAGATTGACCGGCGGGGCGAGATTGACCGGCTAAAAAAAGTAGTTCTGACTGAATTTTTTAAAATCTGATTGTTAGAGGGGAAAGAAAGGGAAGTCCTCTAGTAATTTTATTTAAAGAAAACATAATTTAACCGTGGTTACTAACTTTTTTTAGGCCGGTCAATCTCGCCCCGGCGGTCAATCTCACCCCAGTTTACGGTATTATTAAAAGGCATCGATTCCCATATCAGGCGTTTTCATATTCGAAAATTCGCGTTTTTTGACCCACCCTAGTATTCAGCTATCCCGAAAACCCCTAGATATACAGTTTTATGAAAATCAGCGCAAAAATATGGAATTTCATCCGCCATTTTGAATTTCTGAATATTGGCAACGGGTTTTAAACTACATAGAAAACCAAACCTTTTGACGTCCAGATCCTTTATATCCGCTTTTCTCTTGACCAACGACCACTTTTCACTAAAACGTAATTCCTTCAAATTTGCACCTCCGAGCCAGACAGTTAAATATTCAAATTAAAGATGGCAGCACAAGATGACAGATTTTTTGTCCGACCTTCTTTAATTTGCATATTTAATTTTCTGGCTCTGAGGTACAGAAATGGAAAATGATTGCTTCTTCTCAGATGTTTATTTGTTCATCCAGCTTATAATTGGGACGAATATTTACCAATCGCTGGACTAATTATTGATGCCCCCGGGGCAACGCCCCCCCCTTGCCTACGGGCTCGGATGCCACACAAGACCATTTCCGTTCACAGTTTTATTTCAATTGGATTTTTATTTCGCAATGCCTCTAGCAGTGACCCTACGAGAAAAATTCTTCAGTCGTAAATCCAAAATTCCTGAAATCGTTTCCCCCAGGTCAAGCCTGTTATCGTTCGATTGAGAAATTTGGAAAATACGAGGGAGAAAAAAATATATTCCAAAAAGTTAATTTCTTTTTTTTTTTTATTTCAAAGGGAGAAATGACCCAAAAAGCTTATGGTCAAAATCTTTTTCAGTCTTTTTGGTTCTTAAATCCGGTTGTAGTTTAAACGAAAGCCTTCATCTAATTCCTAATCATTCGGTTGAGAAATTTTTTTTTTTTTTCCTTTACTTTTTCTTCCTTTTTTCGAAAAAATCGTGAGGGAAAACAGAAAAGTAATTTTCGTTTTCGGGAGAGAAAAAATTCTCTCTCTCTCCTTCTCAAGAATTTTCATCTCAGACATTCTTAAACGATTTAAAACTCTTCGATGTAGTGGTGAATAACACGGGGCCGGTTAATCAAGATTCGCTGACTATAGAAGGAAAAACTCTCAAACGTTGTAGGGTTTTTTTCCTTTTTCTTCATAAAAGAATATTATACTGAAAATAAAAGAGGTGACCGAAAATGGAGGAAATTGATCAAAGTGAAATATTTAATCAATTCAAGACGGCGTCCGTTTCACTCTCATGTAAAAAAAAGTTAATTGAAAGGAAGTTGATGGTAATTAGTAAACAGTCTTTTTCAGATTTTTTCTTTTTTTATCAAAGGCAAAGTAATATTAGAATTTAATTAACGTTTTCATATTTTTTAGTTTTTCCTTTTGAATAATTAATTGAGGATGTGTTTTTGTGTGACTTTAAATATCTTTCCCTTTGGAAGGTCTATTTGGATTGGAGAAACTAATGTAGTCTTTTTTTCGAAAAAAAAGGAAGTGGCTAGAAAGTAGCCGGGATGATGAAAAAGGTTGATGCTATTTTCTATGGCCTTTTAATATAATTGAATCTGAGCACTTACAGTTTTCCCTTATAATTCTCGGACTTTGCTTTTAAATTCCTGGAATTAAATTGTACTCTGAAGTTTTTGAATCGGAAACCGAATTCGTGGATTTTCGACTGCAACTTGGATTTCGTCGAATTCACTGATAAAAGGTTCGAATTACTTGAAATGGGCTGGTATTACGTGTCCATCAGCTTATAATTATGTGATTAGGACGCTTTAACCGAGAGATTTCTGTCAACACAGAGGTACTGTTCTCTTTAATGTCCAAATTAGCTGCAGGGCTTTGAGCTTCGAAAGAGGTTTAGTGATTTTGACGGTGCCGCCACCGTCATATTACATATTATTACATAAGTAATAATTTTGCTGACTACTTTCTTAAAATGCACCCCATTCTAAGGTATCCGCTATAATGGCAAAATTTTAATTGCATTTTCGAAATGGGTTAGTCGCTCACATAAAGATTTGACTTTGCATTGTTTCCCACCATCTACGTAGTTGCATTACTTTGCATACCCATGATGCAATGCAGCTGCATTGCTTTACATCATCCATGCAGTCGAATTGCTCTGCATCATCATGCAGTTGCATTGTTTTGCATCACCCATGATGCAATGCAGTTGCATTCCTTTGCATCACCCATGATGCAATGCAGTTGCATTGCTTTGCATCACCCATTATGCAATGCAGTTGCTTTGCATCACCCATTATGCAATGCAGTTGCTTTGCATCACCCATTATGCAATGCAGTTGCGTTGCATCACCCATTATGCAATGCAGTTGCTTTGCATCACCCATTATGCAATGCAGTTGCTTTGCATCACCCATTATGCAATGCAGTTGCTTTGCATCACCCATTATGCAATGCAGTTGCTTTGCATCAGCCATTATGCAATGCAGTTGCTTTGCATCAGCCATTATGCAATGCAGTTGCGTTGCATCACCCATTATGCAATGCAGTTGCTTTGCATCACCCATTATGCAATGCAGTGGCGTTTCTTTGCATCACCCATTATTCAATGCAGTCGCATTGCTTTGCATCACCCATTTTGCAATGCAGTTGCTTTGCATCACTTATTATGCAATGCAGTGCCGTTTATTTCCATACCCATTATTCAATACAGTTGCATTGCTTTGCATTTGCAGTTGCTTTGCATCACCCATTACGCGACGCAGTTATGTTGCTCTGCATCACTCACTACGCGATGCAGTTGCATTGCTTTGCTTTACATCACCCACTACGCGATGCTGTTGCATTGCTTTGCTTTGCATCACCCATTATTCAATGCAGTTGCATTGCTTTGTTTTACGTCACCCACTACGCGATGCTGTTGCATTGCTTTGCTTTGCATCACCCATTATTCAATGCAGTTGCATTGCTTTGTTTTACGTCACCCACTACGCGATGCTGTTGCATTGCTTTGCTTTGCATCACCCATTATTCAATGCAGTTGCATTGCTTTGCATCACCCATTATTCAATGCAGTTGCATTGCTTTGCATCACCCATTATTCAATGCAGTTGCATTGCTTTGCATCACCCATTATTCAATTCAGTTTCATTGCTTTGCATTATTCATTATTCAATGCAGTTGCATTGCTTTGCATCACCCAGAATGCAATGCAGTTGCATTTCTTTGCATCATCGACGTAGCTCCATTGCTCTGCATCACTGCATCTCCTTTGCATTTGTATTGCTTTGCCAATGAATTAGTACTAATGGATATGGCTCCTTGGCCTTAAATACAATATCCTTTTTTTGAATGCAGTACCTCTGCATTATTAACATTATTATTTTACATTCCTGCAATGCATATTTCATTGGCATTTTTTTGCACCATCACTGAATGTTTTGTGCAATACTTTTGCATCATTTGCATACTTCCGATCAGGTGTTCAATCTTTCTGAAGTGAGTAATTCCTCGTATTTTTGACGTAAGTGGGCTATCTATCTCATGTCCCCTTTTCATAAAATTCACTCTGTAGCCCACTCTGTATGTACATATTGATATTATCCGTCAGCTTGCCCAATTCCCCGAACATCTCAAAATAACTTGTCAAAACGCGGGAATATTCGAACCTACAAGATGTTTAATTTTCTCTCGAAAATATATTTCTCCCACATGAAAACCCAACTCGGCGATTAAATGAAAAAAAAAAAGGAAGTGTTTACACTTACGAAACATATCGCATTTAAAAAAAAAACGATGAGCTCACGTTATTTGCCAAGTGCTCTTATCTCCTAGCATCCGTGCCAAAGCCGCTTTTATAACACATATCTACCGATCATATCGTAAGGGTTTTTTCCTGTCCGTTGGATTTTCTTCCCCCTTATTTATTTATTTTTTTTTTTAAAAAGAGGACACCGACGAAACTCTTAAGCTGTAAGGGCACAAGTGACCAAATTCTGCTTTGGAAGCTTATTCATGAAAATGAGTGAAAATTAATGATGAAAATAAATTGTGGACCCAAGGCCATTAAGGGGCCGCGACCCCGCTCAAGTATTACGTAAGCATTCTTTGATCGTTTTGGCCTTTTTCCCCCTTTGTTCAATATTTAGCTTTACCCCACCCCCTCCCCCAAGATGCTTACTTAATACTTGATATTAATCTGAGGTTAGGATTAATCCAAAAGTGGGATAAATCAGAAGTTAAGATTAATTCGAAAGGGGTATTAATCTGAGGCTAGCATTAATCCAAAAATGTTATTAATTTAAGGTTAGGATTAATCCGAAAGGGGAATTAATCTGAGGTTATGATTAATCCAAAAGTGGAATTAATCTAAGGCTAGGGTTTATCCGAAAATGTTATTAATTCGAGGTTAGGATTAATCCGAAAGTGGTGATAATCTGAGGTTAGGATTAATCCAAAAGTGGAATTAACCTTAGGTTAGCATTAATCCGAAAGTGGTATTAATCGGAAGTTATGATTAATCCAAATGTGGCATTAATTTGAGGCCAGGATTAATCCAAAAATGTTATTAATTTAAGGTTAGGATTAATCCGAAAGGGGAATTAATCTGAGGTTATGATTAATCCAAAAGTGGAATTAATCTAAGGCTAGGGTTTATCCGAAAATGTTATTAATTCGAGGTTAGGATTAATCCGAAAGTGGTGATAATCTGAGGTTAGGATTAATCCAAAAGTGGAATTAACCTTAGGTTAGCATTAATCCGAAAGTGGTATTAATCGGAAGTTATGATTAATCCAAATGTGGCATTAATTTGAGGCCAGGATTAATCCAAAAATGTTATTGATTTAAGGTTAGGATTAATCCGAAAGTGGAATTAAACTAAGGCTACGATTAATAAAAAATTGAAATTAACCCTAAGGTTAGGATTAATCCGAATGTGGTATTAATCTGAGGCTAGGATTAATCCGAAAATGTTATGAATTTGAGGCTAGGATTAATCCCAAAATGTTATTAATTTGAGGTTAGGATTAATCCCAAAGTGGAATTGACCTTAGGTTAGGATTAATCCGAAAGTGAAATTAATCTTAGGTTAGGATTAATCCGAAAGTGAAATCAATCTTAGGTTAGGATTAATCCGAAAGTGGAATTAACCTTAGGTTAGGATTAATCCGAAAGTGGAATTAATCCGAAAGTGGAATTAATCCGAAAGTGGAATTAATCTGTGATTATGATTAATCCGAATTGGAATTCATCATTAATTTCCCAAAAAGTTTTATGCAATAAGGAACTTTCTAGCACTACTGTAATCCAGTAGGGCTCCGAATCCAATGCCGTTGCCGATGCTGATGCTGATGCTGATGCTGATGCCGGTGCCGATTCCATATTATTTATTTAACTCCCGATTACGACTCTCATACCGGCCAGCCGAAGTCGAAGCCAAAAAGCGTTGATTACGTCCGATGCAGGCATTTGCTCCGATTTTCGTAAAAAATAATTCACGGGTGATAATCTGATGCCTGCCGCGGCAGGTTTAAATCTCTGATCGATGCTGATGCAAATGCCGGTGCATGTATTAACTATTTTGCGATTCCGATGCCGATTTTCACTTTAAAAATGAAGTTTGACCATTTCCAATCTTGGGACCCATGACAATAAGCGTACCGTTGAAGGGGTTTTCTTGCATAGAAATTTTTACTTTGTTTACCGGATCGTCTTCGTCAAGTTCTATCCTGATGATGCACGGAATTTCAGGTTTAATTTTATGTCAGTTGTTACCTTATTACATTCAGATAAAGCTGAGCGTCCTTTCAAGTAAAAAGTAAATCATAGGTCCTTGAGGATTCTTTTAATTAAAAAAAGGGAAAAAGCCTAGGTAACTTTAAGTGGATTGGTTGAATATCTTTCGGACTAACTCCGACATAAAAAGTCTAGAGGAAGAAAAAAAAGAAAAAATGCAACCATAGTAACCGTTAAATTATAGACACCTCCTTTTCCCTACTACTGATGAAGGCATGAAAAGGATCGTAAACCTTTAAATAAATTGATGCTTGAAAAATTAGAAAAAGCTTGATTTTAAGCGTTCTTCGTTTTTATCCCGTTCCTGTTAACGCTCGTAAAACTTGTTATTGGTCACTTACAGTGAAGTGTTAACGTTCCAGTAAACTTTACAATAACCATATAATTTAATTGCTTCATAAGTCACATCCATTTTGAAATGTTTGCTTCTTTACGTAGAGCATCGTTCATAAACTTTAATCATTATAACTAAAGCCAAATACTCTGAGATTTACTCTTTTTATCATGCGACTTTTTATTTTAACCGCTTTTCGAATAATAAACTTTATCAAGAGCGAAGGCAGATATTATCCCCCCCCCGCTCTTTCATTCAATGAGGGATTAATAGCAAATTCTTTGAAAAACAAAAAGGAAAAAAGGAAAACGCAATAACAGGAAAAAATAAAACCGAAAACAAAGTAAACAACTCATTCCTTGACCTAATTAATTTCAGCGAGTCTCCTTAAGTAAAAAAGAAAAGAAAAAAAATTACGGGCGTCATTCTTCGCAATTAAAAAATCGTTAATCAGCGTTTGATTCATGCTTCTCCGTTTAATTTTTATTGATTGAATGTTGTGATTTTCATTGTGATTCATTTAGAAAAAGTGAAGCGTATAAGGTACAACTTTTTGTGTATTGTGGGTCCGTCACTCTGAGGTTAGAGGTTGGGGCATGTGAGGTGAGGATTAATCCAAAAGTGGTATTAATTTGAGGGTAGGACTAATCCGAAAGTGGAATTAATGGAGTTAATCTGAGCGTAGGATTAATCGTGGAAAGTGTAATTAATCTGAGGTTACGATTAATCCGAAAGTGGAATTAACCTTAGGTTAGGATTAATCCGAAAGTGGAATTAACCTTAGGTTAGGATTAATCCGAAAGTGGAATTAATCTGTGATTATGATTAATCCGAATTGGAATTCATCATTAATTTTCCAAAAAGTTTTATGCAAGAAGGAACTTTCTAGCACTACTGTAATCCAGTAGGGCTCCGAATCCAATGCCGTTGCCGATGCTGATGCTGATGCTGATGCTGATGCCGGTGCCGATTCCATATTATTTATTTAACTCCCGATTACGACTCTCATACCGGCCAGCCGAAGTCGAAGCCAAAAAGCGTTGATTACGTCCGATGCAGGCATTTGCTCCGATTTTCGTAAAAAATAATTCACGGGTGATAATCTGATGCCTGCCGCGGCAGGTTTAAATCTCTGATCGATGCTGATGCAAATGCCGGTGCATGTATTAACTATTTTGCGATTCCGATGCCGATTTTCACTTTAAAAATGAAGTTCGACCATTTCCAATCTTGGGACCCATGACAATAAGCGTACCGTTGAAGGGGTTTTCTTGCATAGAAATTTTTACTTTGTTTACCGGATCGTCTTCGTCAAGTTCTATCCTGATGATGCACGGAATTTCAGGTTTAATTTTATGTCAGTTGTTGCCTTATTACATTCAAATAAAGCTGAGCGTCCTTTCAAGTAAAAAGTAAATCATAGGTCCTTGAGGATTCTTTTAATTAAAAAAAGGGAAAAAGCCTAGGTAACTTTAAGTGGATTGGTTGAATATCTTTCGGATTAACTCCGACATAAAAAGTCTAGAGGAAGAAAAAAAAGAAAAAAATGCAACCATAGTAACCGTTAAATTTATAGACACCTCCTTTTCCCTACTACTGATGGAGGCATGAAAAGGATCGTAAACCTTTAAATAAATTGATGCTTGAAAAATTAGAAAAAGCTTGATTTTAAGCGTTCTTCGTTTTTATCCCGTTCCTGTTAACGCTCGTAAAACTTGTTATTGGTCACTTACAGTGAAGTGTTAACGTTCCAGTAAACTTTACAATAACCATATAATTTAATTGCTTCATAAGTCACATCCATTTTGAAATGTTTGCTTCTTTACGTAGAGCATCGTTCATAAACTTTAATCATTATAACTAAAGCCAAATACTCTGAGATTTACTCTTTTTATTATGCGACTTTTTATTTTAACCCTTTTCGAATAATAAACTTTATCAAGAGCGAAGGCAGATATTTTTCCCCCCCTCCCCCGCTCTTTCATTCAATGAGGGATTAATAGCAAATTCTCTGAAAAACAAAAAGAAAAAAAGGAAAACGCAATAACAGGAAAAAATAAAACCGAAAACAAAGTAAACAACTCATTCCTTGACCTAATTAATTTCCGCGAGTCTCCTTAAGTAAAAAAAAAGAAAAAATGCAACCATAGTAACCGTTAAATTTATAGACACCTCCTTTTCCCTACTACTGATGGAGGCATGAAAAGGATCGTAAACCTTTAAATAAATTGATGCTTGAAAAATTAGAAAAAGCTTGATTTTAAGCGTTCTTCGTTTTTATCCCGTTCCTGTTAACGCTCGTAAAACTTGTTATTGGTCACTTACAGTGAAGTGTTAACGTTCCAGTAAACTTTACAATAACCATATAATTTAATTGCTTCATAAGTCACATCCATTTTGAAATGTTTGCTTCTTTACGTAGAGCATCGTTCATAAACTTTAATCATTATAACTAAAGCCAAATACTCTGAGATTTACTCTTTTTATTATGCGACTTTTTATTTTAACCCCTTTTCGAATAATAAACTTTATCAAGAGCGAAGGCAGATATTTTTCCCCCCCTCCCCCGCTCTTTCATTCAATGAGGGATTAATAGCAAATTCTCTGAAAAACAAAAAGAAAAAAAGGAAAACGCAATAACAGGAAAAAATAAAACCGAAAACAAAGTAAACAACTCATTCCTTGACCTAATTAATTTCCGCGAGTCTCCTTAAGTAAAAAAAGAAAAGAAAAAAAATTACGGGCGTCATTCTTCGCAATTAAAAAATCGTTAATCAGCGTTTGATTCATGCTTCTCCGTTTAATTTTTATTGATTGAATGTTGTGATTTTCACTGTGATTCATTTAGAAAAAGTGAAGCGTATAAGGTACAACTTTTTGTGTATTGTGGGTCAGTCACTCTGAGGTTAAAGGTTGGGGCATGTGAGGTGAGGATTAATCCAAAAGTTGTATTAATTTGAGGGTAGGACTAATCCGAAAGTGGAATTAATGTAGTTAATCTGAGCGTAGGATTAATCGTGGAAAGTGTAATTAATCTGAGGTTACGATTAATCCCAAAGTGGAATTAATCTGAGTCAGGATTAATTCGAAAAGTATGTTAATTTGAGGGTAAATTTTATTCGAATGTGAAATGATCTCAGGCAAGCATTAATCCTAAAGTGGAATTACTCTTAGGTTAGGAATGATTTGAAATTAGGATTAATCCTAAAATGGTAATAATTTGAGGGTAGGATCTATCTGAAAGTGGAATAAATCTCAGGCTATGATTAATCGTGGAAAGAGTGATAATATTAGGTTCGGATTAATTTAAAATTGGGGTTAATCTCATGCTAGGATTAATCCGAAAGAGGAATTAATCTCAGGTTAGATTAGTCGTAGAAAGGGGTATTAATCCGTAGGTTAGGGTTAATCCGAAAGTGGTATTAATCTCAGGTTATGATTAATCGTGGAAAGGGGTATTAACCCTTAGGTTAGGATTAATCCGAAAGGGGTATTAATCTCAGGCTAAGATTAATTCAAAAGTGGGATTAATCTCAGGCTAGGATTAATTTAAAAGAGGAATTAATCTCAGGTTATCATTAATAGTAGAAAATGTAATAATATTGGGTTAGGATTAATCCGAAAGTGGAATTAGTCTCAGGTTAAAATTAATTAAAAAGTTTAATTAATCTCAAATTAAGATTAATCCGAAAGGATATTAATTTGAAGGTGAATTAATTCAAAAGTGATATTAAGGTAGAATTAATTTAAAAGTGGGATTAATCTCAGATTATGATTAATCGTACAAAGTGTAAGAATCTCAGGTTAGGATAAATCCGAAAGTGGAATTAGTCTCGTGTTAAGATTAATCCGAAAGTTGAATTAATCTGAGTTTAGGATTAGTCTTAAAGTGGTATTATTTTGAGGGTAGAATTAATCGGAAAGTGGTATCAATTTGAGGGTAGAATTAATCCAAAAGTGACATTAATTTGTAGGATTAATCCAAAAGTGGGATTAATCTCAGGTTAGGATAAATCCTAAAGCGAAACTTATCTCATGTTAAGATTAATGCAAAAGCATAATTGATCTCAGTGTAGAATTAATCCTAAGGTATGATTGAACGATTTAAAGGTATGCATATGTGTTGGCTAACCTTATCGTCTGGGATCTGAAAAAGCTTCCCAAATGAGCGAAAAAAATTCCGCAGCATTGTTATAACATCTTTAATTCTGATCTCGAATTATTTTTACTATCGAATTAATCCACAATGGAAGACATGACTTGAGCTTCGTTTATCGCAATGTATGAAAAAGTCGTTTTCAAAATGTATTTAACTTTCCTAGTATTCTGCCTTTAAATTGAAACTTAATTAATTTTGATGGAGTTAAATTGCTAAAATAATTAAGGGAAACGGGGAAAAAAAAGAAAAGGAAAAGAATTTTCACTGTATTTACAACTTGCGTCGAATGTACGACAAATGTAATAATGAAATCGTAACTAAGACTTTTCCTCACAAAAGTAAATTAAATTAAGTGCAGGAGCTTTTTACGCGTAACAGTTAACCGAAGCGAAGAAAACCCCGGTGACGGCTTCAATTTCCAGTTACATTATTAAAATGCAGGGCTTTTCGATCAGAATATAAAGAGCGTTTAATTTTAAACAACAAAATTAGTAAAAAAAAAAAAAATCAAAAGAAGGAGGGTCAGCGAAATTACGAAAACTTGGATTGCCAATCGAGTTTGAAATTTAATCCGAACCTTTTCAAGTTTCTCCAATTTCTCCCATGCTAATTGTTTTTCAACTTTACCCAAGTTTCTGACCGACGTAAAGAATTTAATTATTTTATCGGTTAACGAGGGAAATCGATAGCAATCACAGGGTGAACGAAAAAAAATAAATAAAAATTCATCACTCACCAGTTAAATAAGTTAAACCAGACGTTTCTCATTAGATTATTATTATCCGCAGAAAGATGAGCGATTAAAATTCTTTTGCGGGCCGATCTTTTTTTTTTTGTTTATTTTGGCAGATGTCGAGATTAGAATGTTAAACACGTGAATTTATAAATTTTTACTTATAAAATGTAAATTTTTTTATTTTTCAAAATGAGATTTTCTTTAAAAACGTTAACTCTACACCTCATAACTCCGTAATATTTAAAAAGGTGGGAAAATCTTTTTTTTTTTTTTTTTCCTAAAGGATGAAACTCAGTAAAGGTCGCTCCCATGAGAAAGTTTTTAAAAATTAACATCATCCGGGAATGATATTAGGCAATTCCGACAGTTCCCAACTTTTTCTTTTAATGTAGGAGAAAAAAAAATTATATTTTTCCTTCCTTTTTTTTCTATACTTTTCTGTATTTTTCCGAAAATAAACGTGAAGACTTGTATGGTCGGTTTACGTAATTCATTTCTTGTTTTTATCAATATTCGAAGTATTATGTAACCGATTTTTTTTTCTTCGGCGGAAAAAAAAAGAAAAAGTGAAATAAAGAAATGAAACTTAAAAAGAATATTCTAATCTTTCCTTTGAAAAGTTATGAAAAGAAAATTCATTCATTTTTTTTCTCTTATTTTTTATGTATATTATACAGTTTTAATACCTTTATTAAGCTTCAAAAACGATTTTTTTTCCTAAAAAAAAATTGCATCATTTTTTTAATGTCTTTATTTTTTGAAAGCGAAATTTAAAATTACAAAAAATAACCCGGATAGAAATAGCCTCAGCATCAAGTTTTCCGCTTTTAAAAATAAAAATAAAAAGGCTTATCATGTAATCTTCGTTCAATTATTTTTTTTTTTTTTTTAAGAGGAAAATTTTTATTGTTTTATAAGATTAAGCCTCGTAATCGCTTTTTTATTTTAATGATTGAGATATCTTTTTTCCTTTTTCTCTTCGATTTTCGGATGCTTTTTATTTGAATCAATTAATTTTTCGTTTGCTGAAAATATATCAAGGAGTTTCAACGAAGGAACCGGCAATGGCTTTTTCCTGCAACGTGATTTCTTGCTGAGTAAGCTAATTGTCACTTCGTAACTTTAACTAAGAAAGTACTGACCTTTATAATGAAGATAAAAGCAGGTCATATCATTTGAAAGGATTTCAAAAAAAAAAAATTTTTTTTTATTGCGAAAACAATCAAAAATTATGAAATATAAGAACAATTAAGCCTTCTTCATGCGTTTAAAATTATGGATCTGTATCTCTGAGCATATGGTACAGGAAACGAGAAAAACATGAATCCTACATGCCACTGGGGAAATTGGCTACTATCTTTCAAGCAGAGCTACAGGCAATTAACTTGTGCGTCGGTGAGAATGTAAGGAGAGCCTACAAAAACCATATCCTCATCCTCTCTGACACATTAGCTGCCCTAAAAGCTCTATCTGCCGATCGGATCACATCCAAAAACATCCAGGAGTGCTTATGAAACCTTAATGACTTGGCCGAGATGTAAACAAGTACTCGTGCAGCGATGCCGAGATGTAAACAAAGATGTCTTTTTGTGTTTCATCGACTATGAGAAGGCGTTTGACAGGGTTCAACACCAGAAAATGTTAGAAATCCTTCAGCGCATAGGACTCGACAGTCGGGATGTGAGACTTATTGCCAACCTCTACTGGAACCAGGGCGCAAGCGTGCGGATCGAAAATGAGTTATCGGAGGAAGTCCAAATACAGCGTGGCGTTCGGCAGGGCTGTGTATTGTCTCCGTTATTATTTAATTTGTATTCGGAGATGATCCTCTCGGAAGCTTTAGACGGCCTAATCTAGGAATCGTGATCAACGGCGAAGAAATCAACAATTTGCGTTATGCAGACGACACGGTCTTACCGACAGGCAGTGCAGAAGATCTGCAAACTTTGCTCGATCATGTTAACGAAATGAGCAATCGGTACGGCTTAACCATAAATTCGCGAAAAACAAAGTTTATGGTTGTCAGCACGGAAAATGTTGACGTGAGAATCTTTATCGCCGGAAAGGAAATTGAACGGGTCCACTCGTATAAATATCTTGGGTGCTGCGTAAATGATTCTTGGGATTGTAACCAGGAAGTCCGAGCACGTATTGAGCAAGCCAGAGGAACTTTCTTCAAAATGAGGAACCTGTTGTGCAATCGCAACTTGAGTCTCCAAACAAGGGTCCGTATCGTCCGATGTTACGTTTTTCCCGTGCTCTTATATGGACACGAGGGATGGACTTTAACTAGGGCGTTGGAAAAGAAGTTGGAGGCTTTTGAGATGTGGGTATACCGTCGAATGCTTAAAATTTCGTGGACTGACAGGGTGAGAAATACGGACGTCTTGGCTCGTATGGGAAAGGAGTTGGAAGTGCTGTACGAGATCAAGCGTCGGAAGCTCGATTATTTCGGCCACGTGATTCGAAATGAAAAGTACCGCCTCCTTCAGCTTGTGATGGAGGGAAAAATCGAGGGTAAGCGCAAGCAAGGCCGTAGGAAAACCTCATGGCTTAAGAATCTCAGAGACTGGTTTGGTGTTGATTCCTTGAGTCTTTTTAGAGCGGCGGTCTCAAAAGTAAAAATATGCCAGATGATAGCCAATCTTCGTCGCGGAGACGGCACTTGAAAGAAGAAGAAGAATGACTTGGCAAGACGTAACAAGGTAAACTTAGAATGGATCCGCGGTCATAAGGGAGTTCCTGGAAAGAGAAAGCTGATGAACTGGCAAAAAAGGGCGCAGAAACCCCCTTCTATTGCCCAGAACCAGCTGGTCCTGGGCAATAGAAGGGGGTTTCTGCCCGGACATTTCTGCCCGGGTTAATTTGGCCGGACATTCGCACCAACAAACGTTTTTTCAAAGCCACCGAAACGTTTTTTTGACGTTTATTTGACCAAATGGTGTTATCGGGGAGCTTTCGGAATAACTAAGGCCATGGCTCGTACCAGCGTGGATCAAAGAGGAACACCTTAAGCGCTGGAACGATACGAATTGTCTAAAACATAGCAAATTAATGCTGCAAAACTTCTCTGTGAAATCAGCTGAGCACATAATCAAACTCAGCAGATTGCAGATAAGGCAGCTGACGGGGCTCCTAACCGGTCACTGCAGTCTTCGAAAACACCTTCACATGATAGGCATCTATAAAGAAGAACCTGGTTGGTAGGGTGTCCCTTATTTTGCGAATTTTCGAATTTGATGTCGGGCCGGGTGGAATCTCGTTCTCTATGGGGCCCTAATGAACCCTGAATTTTTTCAGATTTTTTACTGAACCGGAAAGCTTTGTCGTTCAGTAAAAGTCGACAATTTTTTTTTTCGAGGAAAGACGTCGTCTTCTATCGGGAATTTTGCGTAGATCACGAATCTGAAGTCCGTTTTTTAATATCTGGTTTGGCTTTTGAGTTAGAGGCTAAAATATGAGCCAAAACGTAGGACTTAGTGCGTTTTGTCACTTAACCAGGTTTTCTTGCCACATTTTCTCCGTTAACTGAAAGGCCAAACCAGATATTAAAAAACGGACTTCATTCGTGATCTACGCAAAATTCCCGATAGGAAACGACGTTTTTCCGCGAAAAAAAAAATCGTCGACTTTTTTTCTCTTATGGGAATTTTGGAACTTAAAGCTCAAGTCGGCACGCTTTCCCGTTCAGTAAAAATGCTGAAAAAATTCAGGGTTTATTAGGACCCCATAGAGAACGAGATTTCTCCCGGCCCGACATCAAATTCGAAAATTCCCAAAATAAGGGACACCCTACTGGTTAGGATATGTCTTGAGAAGGAATTGTCTACTGCATGACGTGATAGAGGTTAGGCTGGAGACAGACGACACTCGTAGGGCTGGCAGAAGAAAAATACAAATATTAGACGACCTTAGGGAAAAAAGGAAGTATTGGGAATTAAAAGAGGAGGCAGAGGATAGAAATAGGTGGAGAAAACACTTCTCGATCTGTGCAAAAGCCTAAACCCTGCCTTCGGGCAGAATACTAATTATTATAAAGAAGAACCTATTTGTCGACTCTGTTTAGAAGATGAATAAACCTTCTCGCATTTTCTTTTTGAATGTGATGCACTAACCGGGTGGCGGGTTAAACACTCTAATCTAATCACAACGGATCGAAAGATAACCGGAGAAAACATGGTGAATGGACTCGGACCCTTAACGGAAAGGAGCGGCCCTTTAACCATGTAACAAGGAAGATACAATAGGTCCTTTGGACTTCCGTATCGGGCACACTCTAACCCACTCCTTGTTTCAAAAAAAAAAAAAAAAAAATCTCTGAGCATAACAAAATGTTTTGGCACGGTTTCGGTGCGGTACCCCGTTTTCATGTAGGTTATAAAATACCGGATTAAAAAAAAAAAAATTCTACATATTTTTTTATCGTTAAAATGTCTCCACCGCCCGACTAAACCGCCCGGTTATGTAAACGATCTTAATAATACCTTTATGGTAACGAGATCCGAGAATAATGAAAAGCTGCGGCGCGAAATATAAACAATGTTAATTGAAATAAATCTTCTTTGATTCTTGACCAAACTTCTTAAGACAGTGAAAGGTTTCTGACAATAAGGGAAAATGTGTGCGGTGACACGGCTCTCATTAACCGGTTTTGGTTTGCCTTTGATGTTGCTGAAAGACTTTGATGTTTTGCACGTTAATTAAATTAACGGCTTGGCGTTTCAAGTTTGGCATTAAGGGTTCTTCCCCATTTTTTTTTCCTCTCTTTTCTTAGAACCTGACTCTTCTCTTCACCTTCCGAGAACCTGGGCTTGAAATTGCTTAAATATTAATTCCCGCGAAGATCAGATCAACTGTAAAGTGAGCCAAAGAGAATCGAGAATATGGAAAGTAATTCTCGGATGCTTATGATGTTTGTTTTCTGGAGCCCCGGTTTTAAATATTTGAAATCGTGTAGCATGAGCCCCGGGGGTGTAGAGGAAAAAGGAACGAACAGACGAAATGTGCAAATGAGTTTCGAAGCTGCGAGTGAAGCGGAGTAAATAAGGAAATAAAACTGATGGGGGTGCGGAGGGGCTACTCACTTCAAAAAAAAAAAAAATGTGCTCCTTAATGTAAAAAAGCAAAGTAATGGGAGCAGTACGGAGCTAATGCAAACGATGCAAACAATGCAAATGCAGTGGTAGTGCAACGAGGTTGCACCTAATGAAGTAGTACTACATCCAATGCATAAGGTGGTGCAATCCGTAATGCATTTGGTACGAGTTCACCGAAAGACATGTGGTCAGTGGGCACCGCTTTTTCGAGCCAAATTTTTTTGCCAGTCTCTTTTGATTTAGGGTCTCTAAGTCTTTTATCCTCATACATATGGCCATAAGGCCATATTTGGGATAGGTGGTTCACGAGTAGGTGCGTTGGCGAGTGCTGCCAACTTCAAACATAACAATTGCTTCATGTTTAGCCTATTCCATGGACGTATAGTCAGGTCCGGAAACTTCCCACGCCGTTCATGTCCCGCTTAGCTACGCACATTTTAGTTCTAAAGCGGGCCATTGATGCCGCTGCGATCTTCAGAGGCGCAACATGCCTAATTGTTTAAGTTGGAACCACGGCCATATAGACGTCTATACAGCCGTGTGCCGCCATTGTTGTTTATATATCTCAATGACCAATCAAAAAGCGTATCGCGTACTAGTGGTAGAAAAGGAAGACGGTGGTAGAAAGGAAGAACTAATTTTCGCGTAGTTAAGCGGGACAATATCTCTTATGTATAAGGGATAGGAGTTTCCGGACCTGTCTATACGGCCCTGGCCTATGAGCAGGATTAAGACAATAAAGACTTACCAAACTTACGACTATCCAAACTGTTTGACTATACAAACTCATGTGGGAGTGATTTTTAAAGATCCAAATTTATGGCTCTACTACTGTAGCACTGGCTCTTAACTGATATCTATAACAATTAATACCGAGATGAAATAAGATCCGGCGCTACGTTAGCTTCGCGGAAAAGACCTTAGCATTGGATATCCCATACGGTAATGGAGTTAACCTATTCAAAGAGATAGGGCCTTTGAACTAGAACGGAATAAAAGAAGAAAAAGGATAAAAATTTCCAGGAAGAAGGATTTTAAAGGAATAAAAGTAAAAGGACTTCAATTTGTTAAAATCTTATTCCAATTCAATATATAGTATTTGGTCTTATTCTCTCACTCCTATTCATTGATGGTGATAAAGAACATCCTTTTGACATAAATAAATCATCCCTTTCCCGAGAAACACGTTTTGTTAACCATTTTTATCGACACACTGGAACCTTGTCTTTTTTTTTTTTATAGGCTCCGAACGACTTCGACTGCAGCGCTGCCGTCTTTAGCGAAACTGGCGTAACTGACATTTTGTAAACAATGCTCTTTTCCTATTTTTAGCTTATGTAAACAAAGGTTCTATTCCGCTTGTTTACAAAAAGCAGATACGCCAGTTTCGCTAAAGACGGCAGAGCGCCACCATTAAAATTATGTTTAGCTTATAAAAAAGCAATATTTTCCGCGAACTAATTGCGTGATGGAAATATATACGCTTCTATAAGGTTAACAGGTATATTTAAGTGTATATTTATTTTAAAAAAAGTCGCTCGGAGCCTATATGTTAGGAGCGGCACGGAATGAGGATGAGGATTATATATCAACTTTGATTGAACATAAAAGTAAACCTTTGGATTAAATGTACGAGATTAGTTTGAATCAAGTCCACTCTTCGAGTGCCTTTGGTGTATTCTTTTACTGAACATCTTCCTGGTTCCCTCTTTGATCCCTATACCGATAACCCCAACTGAGAGAATTACACCCCCCCTGCCTTAAAGCAGTTTTAGGTTTGTTGGAAAAATAAAAAAATTAGTTTGAATTATGCATACGCACATTTTTTTTTTAAAATTAATAAAGAAACTGAAACCTCATACACACACACACACCAGGCTTTTACAGGACCTGGAGCCCTATCCCAAGAAAAGTGAGTTTTTTGTCTTGTTTTTGGCCAGCGAAGCGACACCTTTAAACCATTTTGTAATAAAAAAAGAAAAAGATAACCTCATTATCAGTTTGCGTATTTAAATTTTTTTTGTCATTGCTGCAAAGGAATAATAAAAAGGGAGATCTTTTTTCGAAACCTAAAACCACCATTTTTCGCATCAGTTCTTTGGAAAAGGATTTCGTGCGCTGGAACCCGCTTCTGCTTGGTGAAATCAAGATTTGATTACAGCTGGATTTCAAAGTTAAAATCTCTTTTTTCTTATGTTATTACCAACGAAATCATTTTACCAGCTGATGAAGGACAATAAATATAAACATTTCGCTTGGGAGAATGAAATTTTCTGGAAAAACAATTTTTGATAAAAACTTTAATCATTAGAAATCTTTTCATAATTTTCACGGAATAAATCCCTCAATACGGAGGAGTTGAAATCGACATAATTAATATTCTCGGTAATGACGAATACTGTCACAAACATTTTCCTTTTCATCTTTTATTTTTCGATGTAATAAAAAACAAAAGTTCAAATAACTTTTTTTTTTTTTGCCCTTTTTTAATTTTGCGGAAAGTCGAGCCAAATCAAGTGTTAATTTAGGTCGCGTTCTCAGAAGAATTTTTATTCGTCACCTTTTTGTATATGTCACCGGCAGTGCCCGAAGTGAGGCGATACCAAAAATAATCCAAAAGTGACCATTTTTGTCTTGCTATGAAACATTCCAATTTCGTTGCAAGTCAAAACTTGTTCAAGACATTTTGTTTTTCTGAGTGCGCCTGCAAATGTCAATGATATGACGCCTTTAGCCTCGATTTTTTACTGTTGCTCGATTTCGGGCTTTGCCTGTAACATGCAGATATTATATATATATATTTTTAATTATCGTTTAGGATCAACGATTAAACTATCGTTGTTGACATTTCCCCTCCGAGTTAATTAAGGAAATTTCGTGGAGCGTGGACTGCTGATATGACGCAACCAAAAGGGAAGGACGCAATTTAGCAGACGAATTATTTTTTAAAGAGTTTTTAATTGAAGAGGGATGAATGCGTCATTTCTTTCTTTTTTTTTTTCAAAATTAATCCACGGTTAAATTATGAGATCTTTTTTTTAAAAAAACCTGCAATAAAAATGCCATACGGAAATTTCCCGAGCAAAAAAAAGTGAAGTGGTGCAGGAAACGTAATAAGCAAAAAAAAAAAAAAAAAAAAAAAAAAAAAATTTAAAATTGCTTGTATTTCACAATGATCAGTTTTTTACATCCTTTACAAACTCGAAAATCGAAAATGTTACCCACTTACTTAGGATGTAATATTTTAATACGGGGGCACGCATGGTTGGGATAAATGATCATTTTGAAAAGCTTAAAATTTTTTGTAGGACCAGAAAAACATGATGCCTCCCATAACAACCGGGATAAAGATGCGAAGGGGGAAAAAAAGCCGATTTCCTCCTTGTTTGTGAAATGCTTATGCGTAAATAGTTTTCAAGCCTACTCGTGAGTCTAGTTTATTTTTTTTTTTTTTTCTTACATACTTATGAAATTTTACGCCAAAAACGGAGAATGAAAAGGCGCCCACGTTGCTATTCCAACGGAAAATGAAAAATTCTTTAATCTTGAAAAACAAGAGAATTGGAGAAATTTTTTTTGATAAATAATGCGTTAAGGAGATTCGTTTTTCTTTTCCTTTTTGAAAAGACTAACTCGAGAAGAAAAAGTGGTATAAAGTTCTTAAGGTGCAATTTAAAATTTTTTTAAGAAAAAAAAATTAACGTGTGAAAAGGAAATAAGAAAAAAAATATAGCGAAGAAAGAAAAGATCATTAAGAAATGAAAAGTTGGAAATTTTTGAGAGCATTGTTGAAATTAAGAATGTACGGTTCTTTGCTTCTTTATCAGCTAAAAATTCTAATTTTTTTTAAAGGATATGAAACTAGAATAAATCGCGGGTAAAATGAAGGTGATTCGAACGAAAAAAAAGATTTGACGAAAGGCGGGCAACGATTTAAACTTTCAAAACGGTTCTCCTAAAAAACTTCAAAGTTGCCTATTTGCGACCTTTGAATTCTGAGGTCGCGACTTTCTAAATGAAAAGGACGGTTCAAAGTTTAAGGGTTGTAAATAACACGGTGGCAAGAAGCTTAAAAGTTAATGGTGGCGGAGTATAATCTTTGCATTAACAAGAAACGAGAACCAATTTCTGTCGGTGTTAATAAGCATAAAACATTCAGTCATTGCGTAAGCTGAATTTTGCGTCAATGTCAGATCACCTCCTTCGCTCGAAAGGAGTCGTAAGCATTTAAGGATGACTCATTAATATAATTACGTTGAAGATTTTTTTTTTTTTTTTAAATTAAAATTGATAAAAAATAAGGAAATATGAATTGACCAAGGATACATGTTGACGCTTGTATTTTTAAGGATCTTGGAAATAAAATTTACGCGAAAATGGCGCATTGGAATTTTTCGTAAAATTTTCGCTAGCTCCTTTCGGTTATTGTCAGCTACTGTAAGTGAAAGACACGTTTTTTCCTGTCGCGGTAATTTAAATAATTAAAGATCTTACGTTCGCTTTATTTAAATTTTTATTGAAACCAGTCTCGACTTGCGCACTTGACAAAGTATTACAGGAAATAACAATTTAAGGCCGAAATCACGCTAAAACAGGTTCGCAGTAACATGTTGAGACAACATGTACTTTATTTATTTCTTTACTTAAAAATTTCAAAATTAATTTCATTTAAGAAAAATGATTTTATTTTTTCAAATTTTATTTTATTAAAAATTTGAAATTTTTTTCAAACTCCTATATTTAGAAAATTTTTTTCGAATTATTTCATTTTTAGAAATTTTTTATTTTATTTTTTGAAAATTTTTTTCAAATTTCATTTTTTGAATTTGAATTTTTTTTTAAGTTTTTATTTTTTGAAAAATTAGAAATTTTTTTAAAATTTCATTTTTTTTAAATATAATTAGTTTCGGAATTTTTTAAATCATTTACGCTTGGCGGGACCAATTGATTATATCATTCAAAGTTTCACGAAAGGAGAAAGGTGTCACTTTCGCAAATATAAATTCTCATTGTTGGTGTCAGTGCGTAAAATAAGAAAATAGTGGCATTTTCGGTTCGACAATTAATTATATTGCATGTAATTAATTATTCAATTGGAAAGTAGCGTCAAGTCTTCAAAAGAAAATGGCTGTTAGTAATTTGGTTGGAAAATCTTAATGCGAGAATGACACTGAAGCACGGTTCACCGGTCCCTACTTATTTTTTTTGTAAATGGCCCGTGACGTGTAAAGCTTTTAGTTACTCGGATTGTACAACAAAAACGTCAACGATGATGAGATTGGAGACAATGAAAAGTGAACCTCACCGTTCGACTTTTTTTGATGAGCTTTTTAAAAAGAAAAACATTGACAGCTGTTATGTGGAGTATACAACTTGTAAAAAAAAAAATGGACGGATGGGTTAAATAAATGTCGTTCTAGGGCAGGTGTTTTGGAAAAGGGAGAGATCCAACTTAAAAAAAATAGTAATAAAAATAATATAAAGTTTTGACGTTGTTAAACTTTTCAAAAATTAATTCCAGAAAATTTCATTTGACGAGCGTTTCGAATTTACGGGGAATTTGTCAGTAGGAAAAAAATTGATGCCTGATGTCAAAAAAACAAAAAAATTAGACCTGATTCTTAGAATTTTTCGCCGATGAAAAATTTAAAAATGACGTTTTCCCAGGAGCCAGCAAAGGAAAAAAAAACAGGATCCATCCAAATGATTCTTTTTTTTTTTTTAATCCAAATATAATGTTGACAGTGACATGAATTTAATTACTGTCGCTTCTTTCCAAAATAATGTAAAACTGAAAGAACATCAAAAGCGACGTTTCTCTGCCTAAAAAGACCGATATAACATTCAACGTTTTAATTTATGGATCGGTTCGGATTTTGGGGAAAACGTCGCAACACCACAAGGAAAGGTTTGGGGAAAGAGGGAAACATGATTTTCCTTTAGATGCATAATGAAATTTATTCGTGGTACTCTTAAACTATTATTAAATTCGTGGTTTTTCCGGAAAAGAAAGATTTTCCCCTGATAAATCCCGCCCCGGTATTAATCTGCCTCGACAGCAATTAGTTACACAAACCAAATTTCAAAATATCGAAATCCCGTGGATTTTGACGAAAATGGAAGTTGAAACTTTTTACCGGGGACTTTATCCGTATTTTATTTCGCTGCGGATTATTATCGCTTTTTGCGGCCATGACTTTTAAATTCGGAATGGGGAAAGTCAAACCGGACGGAAAACGATATCATGCAAATGGATGAAAATGCGGAAGACTTTCAATATTAATAAACCGTTTAACGCGTATATTTCTAACGTGATTATGTTTTTCATTAAAAGCGACGTAGCTCTCCTCTTCTCGCAGTTCAGCTTTTTTCCTCATAGAGGAAAAAGCTCCGCGTATGCCGTTTGCAGTATTATAATTTTTTTTTTAATGTTTCCGCTTTTCTATGAAAGAGGGGAATGTAGGCTTCAGCCGGAGATATCCTTAGAGAAGGATGTATTTTACGTAAAGCATATGATTTGAGACCCACAAAGGGATTTTTTATTACTCGCTTGATTTCGTCGATTTCCTTCATTCATCGTTGGGAAAAGGTTAGATTTTTGTTCCTCCCCCCCGAAAAGGGGAGAAAAAAAGGAATCATATCATTTATTTTCTTTAATCCCTGAATATTCATGTTATTTCTGTCAGGAGTTACATCTGGAACGTTCTTCTTTTGAAGAATTGGGGCCGTCTGGGTTAATGTCAGGTAATTTACCAAACCATTTGGAACGGTAAATACCTCTTTTACTTTCGGCTTGTGTCCCGAGAAATTAATTTTTCTTTTGAGAGCTTTTTGCAAAACTGGAAAGGTTGGGAAATATCGCTCCTTTAGGAGTCGTAACACGCTTTGGACGACTCGCATATTCTTACGGTCTTACGTGACGTAATAGTCTTAATCTCTGATTAACTGTAAAGGGCATTTAAACTCTCTCTCTCTTTAGGCACATTCCACTCGGAGAGAATGTGGAGGGTTGAAAGATACAATGAGGAAAATGAATGATATGCAGGAAATCATCTTCATCATCATCATCTTCATCATCTTCATCATCATCATCATCAAAATCAACATCATGGGGCTCAGTACGTGACCACCACAGCTGAAGCCGTATATCCGATTTCCTTACAATATACGGTATAGAAGTGAAGATGTACAGGCAATGTGAAAATATTTATAAACCTATAATGTGTCAAATGGTCAGTCTGAAGTCAGGTTCACTCATGCTGGCTTTTTGCTTGCACTGAGCGGGACCTCCTTTATTTAGACACAGTTTTGGGGACTTTCGGCTATTATTCACTTATATACTTTTTGTTTTCGACTCCTGGGTCGAAGTCGATCATTCGGTTCGAAGTCGAAGACCCTACCACTTCGCTACTTGCCCCCCTAATGCAGGAAGCACACCAATTTTTATAGCACTTAGGGGTAAATGCTAAGACGGCCAAAAGTTTCTTTTTCAGGATAGTACCTTTTCGTACAGACTTACCCATACACAAAGACTGAATGTGTTGGCATAGACATACCTCAGAATAATGAAAATTAATTATCCAGTAGATTTTCAGCTTGTGATGGAGGGAAAGATCGAGGGTAAGCGCGGTCAGGGTCGTAGGAAAACGTCGTGGCTCAAAAGTCTCAGGGACTGGTTTGGCATCGATTACTTGGGTCTTTTTCGAGCAGCGGTCAAAAAAGAAAAAATCATCCAGATGATAGCCAATAGAGCTCTTCGAGACCAGACCTTTTCGAGACGAGACCGTCTCGAAACCAAAACAAGGAGAATGGTAATGGGGGTGCATACGCACCCCATTAAACTTTCTCGCGGCTTTATTGGTGGGAAAAAGAAGTGGAAATAAAGTGAAAATTGGTGATGATTTGTAGCCGGGTTCGAGATTTATCGTCGCAAGAAGAAAACCAAATTTAAAAGTTCAAATATTTGCCGTTTACGTAATTTTTGAAATTTTTAAAAAATAAGAAAAGACCCCCTCTTATTTTTCGACGAAAAATACGTGTGCAAAATTTCCTTTTGATCCGATGCGTAATAGCGGAGAAAAAGCTCCGGGCGTACGCGGCGTACGAGGCGTACGAGGCGTACGAGGCGTACGAGGCGGACAACCGGGAACTCAGAATTTTATTCTAAGTATAACTATATAAGTTTCATGTAGAAACTCACAGGATTAACGATTTTCCCTTTTCCGACCACGGCAATACTTTCTTCGCGCCCGCTTCGCGGCCACTCGAAAGTAAAAAGGTCTCGATTTCGTAATCGAGACCAATCTCACTAGTAGAGTCTCGTAACGAGGCTGAGACTCTTTTCCGATACGAGACGGTCTCGTCTCGGAAAGGTCTGGTCTAATAGCCAATCTTCGTCGCAAAGCCGGTACTTAAAACAAGACGAAGCAGAATTTTCCTGTACTGAGATTCTAATTGTTTTGGGGTCTCTTCACGTCTAATCACGCACCTCGACGTAGCTCGACGACTCCTTGGATCGCATATTCCATATCAAAAACTTCCATTTCTTCTTAAAAACTTTCAACAGTTTCTTCAGCATCTGTAATTTATCTCCATTCCTTCTTGAGGACTTGGAACGCAGTCACTACGTTCTTCAGCAACTGAAATGATTCTTAGCCCTGATAGCATTTTCAATCCATTTGACATCATGTGGATTGTCTATTAGATATCCACAGGATATCCAAATCAATGGGATCTCCATAGGACGTCCAAAGGACGTTTTTTGGATCAGTGCGAACATGGGTAAATCTGATGGACGTCCAAAAAAACATCCTCATGACATCCTGATGGTGTCCTCGGGACTGGATAGACTTCGCTATCTGGGTTAGTGTTTAATCTTCAATCTGACAGAAAACAACTTTTCGGGCTATTTACTTTTTATCTGATATATTCGTGAAAACCGTAAAAACGTGCCACGGAGCGGACAGGTAAATAAGGGAACGAATGATTAAATAAACGGAACAGTTATGGAAGTAATAAAACAAACACAAAAAACAGTGGAAAAACATGTATTAGATTTTATATACGTATATATTTCGGAGGTTTTGTCGGGGGAAATTGTAACGGGGATCAGTTTTATTCCGTTGTTGATGTAAATTTCACAATTTAGATTTTGATCTTCCTTCGAGCTTCTAAATTAAATTTTCGAAAAATGTGATATAGGTAGGATAAAATCTCCCGTGAAAAGAAAACAATTTGCAGCTCCCAGACATCAAATGCGAAATTAAATCCTTTTCATTCATGAGGAAAGTGTATAGTCGAATGAAAATCCATCCGCGAACTTGAGGTCTCCTCCCTTCTTTCGGTATAAAAGAGCAGTCACGACGGATTGATTCATATATTTTGACATTGAATTAACTTTGACAAGTTTACCTTTAAACGGGAGAAAGGAAACACTCCCCGACTTTACGGTTTTCCCTATTCGCCGAAAAGTTGCGGAAATATTTTAATTATAAAGTATAATTCGTTTTTCTTTCTTTTTTTAGTTCTTCTTTCATTTTCTTCCATTTTTTTTTATGAGATTGATTATCATCGTTTCCCCACCGGAAAAGGAAAATGGGACCTTGATTAACAAAACTAAAAATTATTTAATTAAAGGTTGTAAAAAATGATTGAAAAGTTTTTCCTCAAAAGAAGTTTAATTAAGTAATTTAGGTTAACAAATGATAAGGAAAAAAAAGCTCGGGGATGGATGGATGTAATGAATAACAATTTTTCAAAAAAAAAAAAAAATGTAACAAACACCGAAATAACGTCCATTTAATATGTCTTTTATCTTCGGGACTTTATCAGTCTGATATTACCTGTAAGCGCTCAAGTAAGATTTATTATCATGTCCTCATCTTGTTTATCGAAGCTTCGTTATTTTATCTTTATTTTTCTCGCTTAGAGGATCTGATTTAGTTCCCATGATGACGACACGAAACACCTTTTCCTTTCTTTTTTCTATTTGTCGACTATAAAAAAAGAAAAGAATTTTGTTATGTATGTTCGTGAAAGCTCCTTTCTCGCTCTCATTCTATGTATGGGAGAAAAAGGGAAAATATACACGGCGAATTTCAATTGATACCCTCCCCCTCCCCCTCCCCCTCCTTCTTCCCCTTCCCCTCCTCCTTCCAATGGAATGTCGTATAGAACGCTAATGGGAATTTATTGTTGATCGACGATTGACTTAGGTATCTACTTTCAACGGGGGAACGATCGTGTCAATTACACGCGCAATTCTTGGTTCATTCTGTTTAAAAAGAGAGGGAAAGAGCTAGAGAAATCAAGAAGAGAAGTAAAGTAAAGAATCGTATTGAAGATTTTCGATGGATTTCTCGAGTTTTTTTTTTTTTTTTTTTCAATTTCTTTCCTTTTTTTTTCGTCTTGCTTTTTGCGGGGATTATTTTCTTAAAGGGGATAAATTTCTTTAATAAGATAATATCGAAAATCGAGGTCGGAATACTAATGTTCGCGAGATTAATGGATTATTTACAGTATTTTACTCGGAGGTTTTTTTTAAAATGAGAATCATTTTATCAGTTGGATCTCAATTTGATTAGAGCGAATTAAAATGATCCGGGATGTAAAGAGAATGAAAAGGGCAAAAGGCAAAAAGGAAACGGGAGGGAAGGTGGAAGGAGGAAGTGTTCGGGAGAGAGGGGAATGTTCGTGAAACATTTTCTTTTCTTCAACTATTTTTTTTTTTAAATATCGTAAGATTTATTTTTGCTGGGAGCAGCGGTAGAGTCTCCGATTTCGAACCGAATGATGGAGGAGTAGGTCTGGGTTCAAGTCTAGGATATGGCTCGGATTTTTTTCACTGCCTTTCACCATTGTATATATGACAAATATACATGTGAGTAATAGACGAAAGTCCCCACACGGTTCGGATTCTGAGTCTACCCAGATAGCAAAGTCTATCCGGTCCAGAGGACGTCTTAAGGATGCAATGAGGATATTTATTGGACTCCATCGGATTTACCTATGTCCTCACTGATCCAAAAAACGTCCTATGGATATCCAATGGATTTGGATGTCCAGTGGATACCTGTTGGACAATCCGCAGGATGTCCAATGGATTGAAAATGCTATCCGGGTAAATTAAGAAGGTCCCGCTATCTGCGAGCAAGAGAAAAAAAGGAGCCTGAGTGAACCTGTCGTCAAACTGGCCATTTGACACATTTATAGTTTTTAAAGCCTAGGAAATATCTTTACATTGTACACCCTCATTTCTATTCTTCCTTACTGTAAGGAAATCTTGTATACCCCTTAAACTGTGGTAGTCACGGACTACGCCACATGATGATGATGATGTTGTTGATGAATGATGATGATGAAGATGATTTTAGTGATTTTTTTATAATCTTTAACGGAATTCTATAATTGGTCCTACACATATAATCAAACTTGACGATAATGTAATCCGATATCCCGAACCAAAGGGTTACTTTCATCCATTTAGGTGTACACTTGACTTTGCATTGAATTGTCAGATATTATGGGCAGTCTTCTTGCGACAAAACCGCCCAGAGAGCAGAGTCTATTCAGTCCGGAGGACGTCCTCAGGGTGTCATACTGTCATAGAGATATTTATTGGACGTCTATTGGATTTACCTGTGTCCGTACTAATCCAAAAAGCGTCCTTTGAACATCCTATGGATATCCCATGGAATTGGATATTTTGTGGATATCTAATGGACAATCCACAGGATGTCGAATGGATTCAAAATGTTTTGGGCGTGTTGAAATTTTACAGGATGTTTCGAAAATTCGTGCAGAATTGTTACACTCTCCACAAAATGTGTGCTTTCGACATTAACATTCTTAAAGATAATTAAGAGGGGACAATGGCCGTATTGTATATTAAACTAACAATAACAATTGAAAGACCATTAAGAAAGTTAATTTTTTGGAGGGAAAAAACTTGAGAAATAAAACCCGAAAAATCCCGAAGAAAGTCAAATCGCGAACAAATCATGCATTACGCCATGACAATTATTTGACAACGGTTATAAAATATCTAGAAAAAATCATACCTCGAGTGGGACTCGAACCCACGAAGCGACTTGACTTTCTTCGGGATTTTTCTGGTTTTATTTCTCAAGTTTTTTCCCTCCAAAAAATTAACTTTCTTAATGGTCTTTCAATTGTTATTGTTAGTTTAATTAACATTCTTATTTGCTTTCTTGTTAATTAGCATGACTAATTATTTCTTTCTTACCCGAAAGCCTGTAGTCACGGACATTTATTCCTGTAACCGTAAACTCCACGCATTTAACCTTGAATATTTTCCATATTTTTACATCTAAATCTTGTAAAAGGATTAAGCCATCAATCGAAAAAATAGCTAAAAAAAAATCTTATATTAAAAGATCTAGTTCGGTTAATGTGGAATATCAGCCACTTGTGAGTCAAATCAGGTCCTTGGAAAATAATAATTAAATTCACCCGTTATGTAAATTTATCTTAGTTAAAAATTAATTTAAGACTTTTCCTTTTTTTTTAATAACTAGTATAATTTTTTTATTTATATGTACGTATACAATTTTTCGACATAAGATGCTCAACTGAGCATCCTTTTAAAAACAGTTTTTAGGTTGGTAACAAAACGGAAAATAAGAAAATGGCAAAAAGTTTACAAACAAAGCATCTTATATCGAAAAATTGTAAACGTATATATAAATAAATAAATAAATAAATAAAACTAGTTATTAAAAAAAGGAAAAGTCTTAAATTAATTTTTAACTAAGATAAATTTACTTAACGGGTGAATTTAATTTTTATTTTCCAAGGACCTGATTTGACTCACAAGTGGCTGATATTCCACCTTAATTTGTTTGAAAATTTAAATCATACCTCTTCCCTGGGTGGTTGCAACTCAAATTTTTTTAATGAAACATACATAAATCCTTGAGTTAAAACGGATAAGACAAGTGTAGAAATGATCATGATTTTTTGCCATAACGTTAAGCTATTGAGAGCTATTTATGAGAGTGACTAGTGTAAACCGCCGTTTATTAGTCTAAAAATGAAAGGCAGAGCTCAGTGGAATCGAAGCACCATTTGCAAATTACCTACAATCTAACAAAAATTTCTTTTGCTTTAAATATAGTACCAGTTCATTTGTTGCATTCTGGACGTAATCAGGGCATACGTCCGGCATTACGTGCATCAATTGCTTTATCGCTGCATTAGTACATTGTAATACTTTGAAAATTTGCATTACGATAGAATATGGAAAAATTAATCACTAGACCATTAGAAAACTACAGTATATTTAAAGTCAAAATAAAGTTGACTTTAAATATACTGTAGTTTTCCAAGTTGTAGTACTGTAATTTTTCCATATTCTATTAAGAATAAGACCATTGACCCCTATCGACGGAATTGCATTACGATGTACATTTTTTTTTGGGAGTCGGCAACACCTCGAACACAAATACAAGTACGACTCTGGAGGAATAAAAAAAAAATTACTTTTCACTATACACCCTCAGTTGTGGGAAACTCAGAATAAACGATGAACCGAGGTTGTTCGGACCAAAAGCAATTATACACCGTAATGTAAAATTGTTAAGTAAATACAAAAATTAAATTAGTAAAAACGATTTAATTTTTGAAATCTACGGAAAATTTCCGATAGGAAAATTATTGCAACAAAATATGAATACTTTTTTCGGTCCTTTCATACAACTTTGACAAACTTTTGGGCCTCTTGAGGCGGCAGAAGATATCAATTTAAAAATTGGGAAAAAATTAGGGTTAATGTCGACTTTAGGGCACAACTTTTCCGCACTTCACCTATTTCAAAATCCAAAACTTCTTTTTTTCAAACCACCCTGCTGCACTTGCTTACGTACCTAATTTACGGATGTCCCGTCTTGTTTTTTAAAAAAAAAGATTACCCAGAGCATTGGGAATAACTATAAAGATCACACTTGAGAAAAATTTATTTGATCCAAATATCTAGCTTAACTTGTAATATTTTCTTCCAATCTTTTTTTCCAGTAACATTTTCAATTCGAATAAAAAAGTTTTTTTCTAACTTAGAAACTTTTTTTTTTTTTTTTTTTTTTTTTTTTTTGCAAACTACCAGACCGTATGAACGAATTGCAACAACAAAACTTGATAACATGGGTTCATGACATATAATATGTGGTGAAGCTTAAAACATCGCCGATGTCCTCTATTCAAGTCCGAAAAATCGCAGGCACAATTTTTACAAAAAAAAAAAAAAAAATATCGCAAGCCTTGCATACGTAAGTCTAAAGCTTTATTTTAGGTAGGTGACCTCTTACCGGTTCTCAGAATTTTAAAATCCGATGAGTAGGTATATACAGTTTTTGCCTTGTTGCGTAATTCTTTTTCCTGGAAGTTCAGGTCGATTTCTCGAAAATTTAACCCCCACCCCCTTCTTTTTTTTGGAATAAAGCCATTTCGAATTAAAAAAAGCTCCGTACATTTTTCAAATCCAGCTTAAATGAGCTTCAGTACTGAGAGACTTTTTCCTCGTCTTTTTTTTTTTAACGATGAAAAAGGGATAAATAATCCGTCTCGCTGGATTAACCGAAAAAAAATGGCTAATAATTTTCTGCGTTGGTAATTTTTATGATTATTATATTAACCACCTTTTATTTTATTTTATTTTTCGTGTAAATGTATGAAGGGATAGCGAAAGGGAACAGAAAAAAAACAGACCTCACATTTTAATGGGTTAAACTTGAAAAACACACTGATGGCGTTCAATTGTATATGAGGATAATTATATTTGTTTACCAACGTTTAAATGTCTCACGGAATTAATTTTAGTGCTTTTTTGCGACCCGCCGTTATTATTTCGTTTTTTTTTTTTTAAATCTCTATTGTTTTCTTTTAATTAATAAATAGGTTGGGAAAAAAAAGTAATTACATCGCAATTACACGGTGTCTGTCCCTTCTCTTTTTCCCCCGCGGCCTCCGATCCTCCTAATGAAAGTAACAACAACAAAAAAATCAATTATCAGACTCAAATTAAAATTGGATTATTCACCTAATGAAAACGACGATAACAGGGAGTTCAGTATATTGACAACTTTTACACTAATCCACTTAAAGCATTGCAGTTTTGATTACATGGAGTGTAAACTCTTGCGGCTTTTCATTTAAATTAGTAATTTCCCCACTATACCAACTTTATAAATCATTTAATCGGAAAAGTTGAATGAATTATAAGAGATGTGGGAGAAGAGGGGGAAACAATAGAAACATCACAAGGCATACGAAAATCAACCTTGTTAACGCGCTTGTTTTTCCTGGATTTCTTTTACAACTCTGAGATTTGGGTCATCCGTTCCAGCGCCCGAAAACGGTTTGATGCCTTTCCCAGATAGCAAAGTCTATCCAGTCCCGAGGTTGTCTTCACGAGGATATTTATTGGGCATCCATGGGATTTACCTATGTCCGCACTGATCCAAAAAGCGCCCTTTGAACGTCCTATGGACATCCCACAGGATATCCACGATATGACGACATTACCTTATGACGTCAATAACACGTCTTATTGACGTCATACAGTGAAAAACATTGCCGGTCATCCTTTCGCTTCGTTTTGACGTCGAAAATCTCGTAAAACAATCCGGTACTTACATGGTTGACGTCTGTATGACGTTCAAAGTGCGTCACCTTTTTCCCTGGGATTTAACCGGGTTTCGAAAAGTCAGAAAAATAATCCTTTTCTCTAGACTTGATGAAAAATTTTGTAACAATTTTCTCTAAGTCAAATTCGAGTAGAACGCAAAAAATTACATTTCTTTTTCCTTTCTCTTTACTCCTTCTGATCCTCTTGGTCCGATTTTATCATGTTTAATTTGCGGAGAGTCGTTTGAGGGAGGTTCTGGATTCCATTCCTTTTTATGTTTCCCTCGATTCCCTGAATATCAGCTTTGCTTGGAATATTTCGTCGAATTCTGGAGTTTAGGAGTAGTTTTCCTGTCCACAAGGAAAAAGTCACCCTGAAGGGAAAAATCTAAAACGATCTAAACAGCTACTTCTTTTTTTTTTTTTTTTTAAGAGTCGACCTTTTCGCATTTTCGGTCAAAACGAATAATCCTTCTCTCCGTTCAAATTAAAACGATTTCCCGGAAAACGCGACATGACTTTTTTTTCCTGGAAGCAGTTGAAACACTGTATATTTTAGCCATGAGAAGGTCGAAGAATATTTTTGATTTGAATGTTTGTCAAAGAATTTGTTTTAAAAAAAGCATGATGATCCCTTTTCATGTTGAAAAAAAAAACTTGGTAAAATGAACTGGCCCACATATTTTGTACTTTTTTTAAGAATGCAAGAAAAAAAAAAGATCGTTTTGACTGAAGAAATATTTTACGGCTGTGTAAAAAATTTTATGTGAAAGTGTTGAAAACAGTCCACATATTGTTGGATCTTTTTTTTTTTTTTTTTTTTTTTTTTTTTTTTTTTTTTATACATTAAAAATTTAAAGAGAAATATGCGGTTCTCGTAGGAAACAGGTCATGTTGCATTTGTATGAATTCTAACCGAGATATATCTTTTGCGCTTTAGTGGTCGTTAAATTTTATTTATAATGCGGGAGGTGAATTCAGGAGGGAAAATTCATCCGTCAGGGTCGCTAGTAAATCAGCTATAGGAGTCTCGTTGTTTTGATTTGATTAATCATAATTCGGACCTGTGGTCCGAAGTCGATGCCAGCCGCGGCGGGCTAAAAACTCAGGTCGGTGCCGAAGCTGGTGCCAGTGCAATTTATTTTAAACTTAGTGCAAGTGAGAAAGGCCACGATTTTGGATCAAATTAAGCTGCCGATTGTGTTAACCAGCAGTACAATAAGCGGCGGGTACTGTAACAATTTTTTTTTTTTTTTCAAGAAAAAAAAAAAAATTGGCAAAATTGATGGTGGTGCTGGCACCGATGCTGGGATCGGCTTCGGCACCAGCACCAGTGGCAAAAAATTGGCGCTGGCACCAGCTCCAGCACTTTGGATATTTCGGCGCTGATGCTGGCGTCGGCTCCAACCATTTTTTACTAGCTTCCGACTTCTGTCAAACACAGCTCCCATTGGACAAAAATGCGGCTTAAAGTCATTTAAAAGATTTTTGCAGATCTTAATTTTTTTTTTCATTGTTTTCGTGGATGGGGGAGATTGAGGGAAGCAAATAAATAGTTTTACATTTATGATTGGATTTGTTTGAGTTTTCTTCATCCTTTTTGCCGTAGAATATTTAAGCTCAGGCACCCAGTGATTTTAGGGATCCAAATTCTCAAACCTCTTCTTCATATCCTACTCCTCCGTACCGATCAAAATACGATTGAAATCTGTTGATACCAGCTCAAAAGCTGCCCCCGCTAATTTTTCCTGATTATCTGGTGTAAATATTTGCTTACCTGTTTTGGGGACCGTTTCCGGTCGATCAGGCGAAAAAAGGAAAAAAAAATGATGCCCCTTTTCTCGGGGTTCAAATTTGGTCAGCGGACGGTTCTGACGAACGAATTACGTAACGCGGACGTCCGTGAAGTTCGTTCTCTCTCGGTTTTGATTCTTATTTTTCCTAGAAAATGGAAAAAAAATGGTTGAATAAACATAATATTTGCAAAATTTCCTGTTTTATGATTTAAAAAAATCATATGCATAAATTATGCAAAAATTAAGAATAACCAGATTTTCAAGCTTAAAAAAATATGCATGTCCAAATTTTTGTATAAATGATACAAAAATATTACATTTTTTGTATAATTTTTTTGCATTTATTTTGCAAAAACTTTATACATTTTTTGCATCACTTTTTCGTACGGGAAATAAATGAATAAATAAATATTAAACTTTAGGGGCGAAAATTCACGACGAAACTTGGATGATTTTCTTCACCAAGGCGGCTCGGAGAAACTCTAGACAAGTACTTCAGGGGCGGACTGGCCATAAGGGCCATTCGGGCGATTACCCGAAGGGCCGCTCAATAATGAGACCAAGAGGCCGCCTGATTTTCGGCCGGCCGCAAGAGAAAAATAAAGTTATTCATCTACATCTTTCACTTGTTTTTTTTTAAAGGAAAAACCACCCCCGGGGGGGCGAAATAACTTGTATGGGCCGGTTAAAAGTTTTGCCCTGGCCGGGAAAATTTCCCAGTCCGCCCCTGAAGTACTTTGGCCGTTTCGTTGGCTGAAGAGCTTTACCATGCGTGTTAGGGTGGTTCGAAAATCAACTTTTTTGGAATTTCAAAACTCCTATATCGGGAAAAGTTTCTTTATAGGTAGAGTATCAACCCTGAATTTTTTCAGATTTTTTGAACGGCATCCTGAGGTGTCAAATCGGCCTTGAAATTTTCAAAAAGCTCATAAAAGGGCCGAAAATGAACTTTTTTTTTTTTTGCATAAAAGACCATCGATTCCTATCGGAAATTTCGCGTAGATTACGAATTTGAAGCCGAAAATTAGTTTTGGTGTATAATTTTTGAGCTACAGGCCGGGTTTAAAAGCTCTAAAAACCTGGTTATGGTATTTTGTCTGTGGCTCGAAAACCGTGCACCAAAACTAATTTACGACTTCAAATTCGTTAGGGTTCGTAGCCGTCCTATATTCCTATATTGTACTATATTTTAAGAATGTCCTATAAGTGTCCTATATTGTCCTATTTTTTGGAGGAAAATCGACTATGTCCTATATTTTTGATACATTTTACAGTTATTTTAAAATTTTATTTTTTTTTCTGTTTTGTTAAAATATTGTTACAAAAAAACCGGTTAGATCGTTTTTTATTTGCTTTAAACTTCTCAAAATTTGTAAAATTTTTCGCTCGGCCTTCGGCCTCGCTTAGTTTGATTTAAAAACCATTTCAATGTAATTAGGAAAGAATGTAGCTCGAAATGAAAATGAACCCGAAAATCTAAGATGAATAACATTTGAGAACATTTTCTCAAATTCTTCAGAAACTTTAAATGAGAAATTTGAACCAAACATAGCTTAAATTTTTTTGTTCCTTATTGTGTTTGGGCTTATTTTATTTTGAAAAATGTTACATACGTTTTTAAGTTAGCGCTATGCAGCTTGCGTTAAGTGCTCTCTCCGAGCTTAAAAATGGGAAAACATTTTTGAGCTGTGATACCGTTGTTAGATCAAAATTTTGTTGCGGGTATATCAAAAAGCTCGTCGTAATTTGACTGAAGAAATGCATATGGTTGCAAATTTTTGATCTTAAGCAAGATGAAAGTTGTTGCTAAAAAATGGCTAAAGATAAATGAAAATTTTTTGAGCCGCCTCAGCCACTTTGAAGCGATATTAATAACATAATTCCTAAAGTCCTATAGAGTCTTAAAGTCAAAGGCTCCCATGAAATTTCTGCCTTTTCCGTGAGAGGGTCAAAGTAAATCAAAAACAGTCTTAAAGAGGTCAAATTAAGCCTGGACCTAAATAAAATTATAAGTTCGAAAATTAAGTATTTAGTCCCTTAGAAGGTCCCTAATTTTCCCGATTTTGGTCTCTAAAGTCCCTAATTTTTTTTAGGGCTAGTACGGTTCGATGCCTGGAATTTTTTTTCTACTTGAGAAAAAAAAAAAAAAAAAAATTCTAAATAAGAAATTTGTGCAATATGTAAAACATGTGAATATTTCAATTTTTGATTTTTGTCCTATATTGTCCTATTTTTCGGATAAATTTTGTCCTATATTTTTTCGCGGAAAGTCCTATATTTTTTTTAGGACACGCTACGCACCCTGCGTCGTAATCTACGCGAAATTTCCGATAGGAATCGATGGTCTTTTATGCAAAAAAAAAAGCTCATTTTCGGCCCTTTTATGAGCTTTTTGAAAATTTCAAGGCCGATTTGACACCTCAGGATGCCGTTCAAAAAATCTGAAAAAATTCAGGGTTGATACTCTACCTATAAAGAAACTTTTCTCGATATAGGAGTTTTGAAATTCCAAAAAAGTTGATTTTCGAACCACCCTAAGGGGCTGTACAAGTATTACGTAAGCATGATTTTGGGGATTTTTGACCCCCTCCCCCCCTAATAAGCAAAAATAGGCTTCCTCTTATGGAGGTTTAACATTGGCGTAAGCATCTGAAGTACCCCTCCCCCCCCCCCAAGGTGCTTACGTAATACTTGTACAGCCCCTAATGCGTGTTCGACCCTACATATTCCCAGTAAATTTTTAAAATGGAAAAGTTCGATCAAAAGGGTCTTGGCAAATAAGAGGCTTTTTTCTTTCCTTGGATTTCGATATCCACGTTTGAACACTCGAACGGGATTGAAGCTGTGATGGTGTCTTTGTGTACCAAATTAACTTGCCAATAATTTTGTTGCTGAAGCAAGCTAGAAAATCTTTTAAATTTGGTAAATTTTGTTTTTGTTTCTGATTTTATTTCAAGATTCATGTAATAAAATCATTGTGTGATAAAATCACATCAATTCTGTAATTCTATCACACAGACAAAAAAATTAGCAAATGATTTCTCTAAATTTTGTGATTTTCTCTCAAAATTCAATCAGAAAATGTAAAACTCGGGCAGGCTGGTTGTAACTCGAAGTTCAATGCAGTTCGCGTGCCAAAACATGAATATGGGGGAGAAAAAAGTCTTTTTTTTGCCAAGGTCAGAAAAATTATTTTTATGTTAAGAATATCATAAGGAAAAAATTTATTAGATTTTCCGTTCCAATAAAATGATTTAATTTTAAAAAATGAAATACCTTTACGTTTTAAACTGAAAAGTGATATTTATGAACTTTTTTCCTCGAACATTAAAAAACTCAAATAGTAATTATTTTCTCTTTTTTCAAAAAAAAAAAAAAAAAAAAAAAAATTTTAGTCTGGACTTTTGAAATGTTTCATATTACCACGAGAATTTTAATTTTTCCATTTGCATTCGTAGAAAGCATTAATAATTGACTTTCATTCCCACCTCCCTACAGGGCGTATCCATTCTTCTTTCTGGTAAAAAAAAAAAATAATACACCGAAAATTAAGCTTGGGGACGATTATATGAAAGGATAATTGGTAGGATTAAGTTTATGGAACTTCAAAGATCTTTACGAGATATCCTAAGCATCCCGCCCTTTCATAAACTGCCTTTTTTTTTTTTAAATAATAAAGAGGACATACAATCCAGTTAATCGGTCTTCCGTAATCAATTTAAAAAGACATTAAAAATTAGTTAGCCAAACTTACCCACATCGTTAAATTAAACCGAAATCCGTTTAATAAATCATCGGGAAAATATCCCTTCACACACGAACACGAAAAGCAACAGGTTACCGTTAACCGGGGGAACGCACGCGTCCGAGGATGTCGAAAGCAGAGCGTTTACTAAAAGCTGTACACGAAGGTGCTTAAAAGAGCCGGAGCTTCCTAGGCAACGCCGTAATACGTCTGCTTGGTATGTGCCCATTGCGATTGCTCCTAGAGAAAAATAAAATTATTAATAATAATAACAACCATAATAAAGAAAATAGATACTCATTATCGCCGCTCCCCCCCTTCGACTACTTTAAGCTGTGCTTTCGCCTTTGCGGATTTTAAAACACGCGAAGGCGAAAGCGCAGCTTTAAAATTTCGGCACGAAAGTGAAATTTCTTTTTTTTTTTCCTTTTAAGTATTCAAACAAATTGTTTTCCTTTCAAAGGAAAAACTCCTGTTTCTAAAGAAAAACAAAAAAGAAAAAGGGGGCGGAAGGATTTCGCTCTTTCTTTTCTCCCCTCGGGATCTTTGGGGATCAAAGAATAAAGATTGAAACCTGTTCAATGAATGGTTTATCTCAAGACGAAAGTAGAATTTTCGATTTTCACGTGCAAGTGAATGTTACCGTGAAAGCCTTCGCAGAGTCTTTATAACGTCTTTTTGATGTGATTTTGAGAAAACCATTAATTTTTAGTCTAAAGATTCTTTGATTACATCCCTCCTTCCTTCGACAAAAAGAGACAAAATTAACCATCCAGTTGCTCTTTGACGGGGAGAAAATTTTCATCTTAATTAGGAACTTCCAATCCTCAGGCTTCTTTCGAGATTGAGTGTTCCTTTTGGAATTGCGGACGTCTTCATTATTCCCCCGCCCTCCCTCCTTTTTTTTTTTTTTTAGTGGGTGAGAAGTCGTGAAATCTCTAAAATTTAGACAGATAAATTTCATTATTTAGTGCATGAATATTTCATGAGAACGTCATTTGTTGTGTCAATTAAGGAAGGTGTTTTTTTTCTTATATAATTTTGTTTTTGCGTTCGTCCAGATTATTTTGAGTGGGGTAAGATGTTTATTTTTTTAAAGATTGGAACCGAACGATTGCATTGAGTCACTTGAAGAGGGGGCGTGGATACATTTTTTGGCTTTGGTCTGCGTGGACTGAGGAGTAGGGTGGTTCGAAAATCAACTTTTTTGGAATTTCAAAACTCCTATATCGGGAAAAGTTTCTTTATAGGTAGAGTATCAACCCTGAATTTTTTCAGATTTTTTGAACGGCATCCTGAGGTGTCAAATCGGCCTTGAAATTTTCAAAAAGCTCATAAAAGGGCCGAAAATGAACTTTTTTTTTTGCATAAAAGACCATCGATTCCTATCGGAAATTTCGCGTAGATTACGAATTTGAAGCCGAAAATTAGTTTTGGTTTATAATTTTTGAGCTACAGGCCGGGTTTAAAAGCTCTAAAAACCTGGTTATGGTATTTTGTCTGTGGCTCGAAAACCGTGCACCAAAACTATTTACGACTTTAAATTCGTAATCTACGCGAAAGGATGAGGGTCAATAAGGCCGTTTTTTGGGCTAATTTTTTTTTTCGTGAAATTTGATCCTTGAGTCCTAATAAATGATTCCCCAAAAGGATTTTCGATTTCGGTCGTCGGAACCCTTAATATTCGCCTAAAACCATGATATTTTATTAAAGCAAATTTTAAGGATCAGCATAGGAATTAAAAAATTTTATTGCGGCAGGGAAGTACTCCTACCTAAGACCTTTTAAGGGTATTTTTTCATGTTCCGAAAAATGTGTAGAACCCCCTTAAAAGCGGCAATTTTAGGTGTTTTTATTTTTTTAAACACCGTTCTTCCAAGGATTTCTGAAAACTGCATACAATATATCATAGCTTGCCCTAAGATGAACCTCACGTAATTTTTCCCGTTTGCGAATCCAATGGAATCCATTTGAAAAATGCATAAGACGCTGTTTTTACGGCCTATTTGAACTCCCTGGTAGTTAGATCTGAATTTTTTTTTAAAAACATCATTTATGAGTGACAATTAATCGATTCCAGCCATTATCCCGTTCCATCCATGATCAAGTTATCTTAAAAAAAACTTTAAAAAATTATTAACTTTTTAAAAAAAATCACTTTGCATTTGATGTGTTCCATAACAAGTTTTTGAAAATGAAATGTGAAAAATATAAACAATATATGCATTTTCTTCTATTTTTTGTATTAAATTGTTATTTTAGATGCAAGACATCATTTCTGAAGGGTAAATTAAAAATACCAACTAACTTAACACGAAAAAAGAAGGAAATATACAGATTATTTATAATTTTAATATTCCATTTTCGAAAACTTGTTATGGAACACATCAAATGCAAAGTGATTTTTTTTAAAATGTTAATAATTTTTTAAAGTTTTTTTTAAGATAACTTGATCATGGATGGAACGGGATAATGGCTGGAATCGATTAATTGTCACTCATAAATGATGTTTTTAAAAAAAATTCAGATCTAACTACCAGGGAGCTCAAATAGGCCGTAAAAACCGCGTCTTATGCATTTTTCAAATGGATTCCATTGGATTCGCAAACGGGAAAAATTACGTGAGGTTCATCTTAGGGCAAGCTATGATATATTGTATGCAGTTTTCAGAAATCCTTGGAAGAACGGTGTTTAAAAAAATAAAAACACCTAAAATTGCCGCTTTTAAGGGGGTTCTACACATTTTTCGGAACATCAAAAAATACCCTTAAAAGGTCTTAGGTAGGAGTACTTCCCTGCCGCAATAAAATTTTTTAATTCTTATGCTGATCCTTAAAATTTGCTTTAATAAAATATCATGGTTTTAGGCGAATATTAAGGGTTCCGACGACCGAAATCGAAAATTCTTTTGGGGAATCATTTACCAGGACTCAAGGATCAAATTTCACGAAAAAAAAAATTTAGCCCAAAAAACGGCCTTATTGACCCTCATCCTTTCCGATAGGAATCGATGGACTTTTATGCAAAAAAAAAAAGTTCATTTTCGGCCCTTTTATGAGCTTTTTGAAAATTTCAAGGCCGATTTGACACCTCAGGATGCCGTTCAAAAAATCTGAAAAAATTCAGGGTTGATACTCTACCTATAAAGAAACTTTTCCCGATATAGGAGTTTTGAAATTCCAAAAAAGTTGATTTTCGAACCACCCTACTGAGGAGAACTGTTTAAATTTTTTGGACTTTCCGAAGGATAAGATCATAGCTTGTGCTTGATCTGCTCCGAATACCCTGGACAGCTAGGAGGACGCGTCTGTCTTAAATGAGATCAAACCGACTCAGCGACTCTCGTCCATGACGTATAGCCGGATCCTTAAGTTATTCGGCCACATCTCTCGTCATAATGCCATGGAGAGACTTGTGGTGCAAGGTAAACCGGAAGGCAAAAGAGAAAGGGGACGTTGGTCAACTAGGTGGACAGAACTAATCTCTAAATTGACAGAGTCAACCCTACAGGAGGCGTGCAGACAGGCCAGTGACCTGGACAAATGGAGGGATATTGTGAAGCGAGTGATTCGAAATATCCCAGACACTTGAAATCGACCACCACACATCGGTCACGATGTTGGATTGAGAGAGAGAGTGCTTGATCTAAAAAAGACGAAAAGGAAAATTCGTGATGACAACGTTTCTCAGACCGAAGCTGGTCCGACATTTCTCAGTCCTAAATGATAGTATATAAATAAACAAAAACAATGCGCTATGGGAACCCACTCTCCGTGGGTATATTTCCCGGCCTTACCCTAATCTTTAATTACACATTCATCATGAGATCAACATATGGTCCTCTTTTTGAGTCCATAAGATAAAAAGAGACCTAACTTCCTCAAAATTCCCAAATCTTTCATTCGAAAAGTTAAACTTTGCGGTGTTTAAATCTTTCAGACATCGTACTCGCCCTTCCCTCAATTCCTGACTCAATTCGGTTCCGGTTGCTGGTATTATAGAATTGTCAATAGGCGGTTCACCTGATAACCTAAGGTGGTTTTCATTTGAATTTTTACATTGGGAGTCCGAATTGAGATAAAACGTATTCATTCAAATAGATTGAAGAAGAAAACATTCATCGTACGGGACCGAATTTTTTTCTGAGTAACGATCAATCCGAGGGAGACCCTAGTTTTGGTCTGGGAGATGGTTTCATGACGGACTTGCCTTTGCGGATATTTTCTTATATATTTTTAGTTGTGTTTATTAAAATGACTTTATCTGTAAAAGAAGATGAACTTTTTTTTTAAGGACACGAAATGGAATTTAGGAAAATCCCCAACCTCCATTCAATTTTCTCTTAACAAGGCACCTCGTTATTTTTATTTTAATGGCCTTTTTCCCTTAAGCATAGTGCAAGAATAAGATTATGGATGTGAATCTTGTTCATGAATGAAGGGGATATTTATGTTAGTGAATTCTAGGAAATCCTTCATTTGAAACTTTTAATGCTGCAGTTCCTTCCGGGTGTTTGCATAACGGAAAAGTTATCTCGAATTTAAAAACGACTCACTGTATTTGCTTAGGGGTAGTCAGTCACCCTTAGCTCAAGATTCGTGTGCACTCACCTTTCGTAAACAAAGTGATGACGTCCTTTTTAGATCCATTTTTAAGATGATTTGAGATTTATTTGACGTCTTTTTTGGGAAAAGACGTCGTCTGACGCGTGCTAGGTTTGTACTTGTCAAGTTTAAACTTGATAATGTTCAGTTACGACCACCCAACATTTCTGTGCTAAGCAGATCAACTGAGCTACGTCCATCCCAATCGTGCAAGAAGATATACTCTTTCGAACCGCTGCCTGAACTGGTTTTGAGCTGCAACGGTTCAAACAAGTATATCTCCATGCACGACTGTGATGGGCATAGTCCAGTTGATCTGCCTAGTACAGATTTATTGATACGTTTAAACCTGACAGTGCCAGGTTGAAACTTGTCCGTTAGATATCCACAGGATGATCCGAAGGGGATCATGGGATGTTCAAAGGACGCTTTTTGGATCAGGAGGGGGGCATAGGTAAATCTAATGGACGCCCAATAAATATCCTCATGACGTCCTGAAGACGTCCTCGGGACTAAATAAACTTTGTTCTCTGGTAGTATTTCTTGGAAGTTGTAGCCCTTGCCCAATTCATATCAAAAGAAAGTAGTGTCATAAAATAAAGTGAAGCTGGAGACTTCAAAAGCTTGTGACACATCTGGAAACGCCAGAGCTACACATACAGCTGTAGCAGCATGAGTTTCTGATTTTTTCCCCCTCCTCGAATTTAACCGCCTTTTACAAAGACCCAACTTTCGGTAAATTTATCTTTAAACCACGTTATCGCGATTCCGACCTTTCTCCATAAAACTCTCATCTATTTAAGAGCAGAACAACAGGCGAAATAATCTCCCTTGTGCGAGATAAGACATAATCGAAAATCCTTCACGAATCAAATTTCCCTTTTCAACCAAGAGAAACGTCTTTTCCCAGAGTTAACCTTAAAACCAGATTTGCGCTTTTGATAACCTCCCTTGCCGAATCGGACGTCCGAAATGGCGGACTGGGACTTGAGGGCTTTACTCGTGCGGAAATTTCCTTCGCTCCTTACATGGGGAATCAATATCGGATTAATTTCCCATTTTCGCATTAAGCTTTGTTTTAATCGATTAATTTATTCCGAAGGGTGCCATGGGCGTTTCCATATAAAGAGGATTTTATTAAAATATTCTGGTGTGGGAAGTTATCAAAAATCTTATCCAAGAAAAAAAAAAAGAAAAAAAAGCTGTCGATAATTAGCAAAATAAACGGGGGGAAGGGAAGCCTCCTACCCAAATCCCGAATTCTTCCAGGAATATAAACTTCCATACTCAGCGTAACAAGTGTTTTTTTTTTTTTTTTTTTTTTTTGAAGTACCATATTTTTCGATCGGAAAGTTCAAGTGGAAATCCAGCTTTCAAAGCGGATCGTCATAGGATTTTGAATGATTACGACGATGTTTTCTTCGATAATACAGAAAAAAGCCTTTACGAGGAAAAGACAAAAAAAAAAAAAAAAAAATTGTCTTGATATTTTATGCAAAAGATGCGAAAAAAAAAAATAAAGATCGAGCCTTTCTGCTTTGAGAGAAAAATTCTTCTGTTTTGTGTTTTGCGTTCGATTCCTTGGCAACCGAGATATTTAAGCTTTTGCGGAGAAGTTTTTGATATATGCACGACGTGTGCCAGGTGAGGATTGAACTAAAATTCAAATATCGAAGAATTAATTTGATGATGATTTGACAAGAATATGTATAGAGAATTTCACTTCCGTATATAACTAAACTTCAAGAATTGATTAACTAGACTGGGAAAACCTCAGAATGTTCCTTAGCAAGATTTTGCCTTCTAAGAATTATGTTGAATTGGGGCGGTTTTTGGGGTTCATTTAATACCGTTCTTTTGCAAAATAATGAATGCCAGTGCAATAAATTTTCCTTCTCGGTATATATGCTATGGTCCTGATTCTCCGAAGTAATTTCGTTGAAAAGTGTGTAAAAATAGGTTTTGCTATTACGGAAGAATGAATGGGGTAACATCGGGTTTCAAGTTCCGCTCTTTTTAATTTTTTTTGATTTATCTTCTCCTGTTCGATTCAAGGAACTCGATTTATAGGAGGTATTACCTAACCTTAGTATTGAAGGAATGTAACCCAATAGTTAAATTGGTTACGTCTTAATTATATTACCTACAATATTGTACAATATTTTATTTATTATTTTATCAGCAGATCGTTTTAATCTCAAGAGCTGAATACAGTGAGCACCAACCAAAGAGTATATAAACGACCTTTGTTTTGTTTAATGTTTCCATTGACAACGTTGCCAACCTTTGATAAAAAATGCAGATAGGACTCTTTAGCTAAGGACGGCAGAATTGTATATAGTCATTCCTAAAGACGTCATTTTGACCCGTAAAATCAATCGGAATCATCAGAATGTGACCATGCCTGATGACGTCTTTTTGACATAGAAAGTACGTCACAATATCCGCTGGTCTTGCTTTAGCGACTTTACCTGCTTTTCATTTTAGATCCTTTATCTTTTTTTTTTTTTTTTTTTTTTTTTTTTTTTGGAAACCTTGGTTTCTTTAAACTTTAAAACCTGTTTCGACTCCCGTTAGAGAGACCTCTAGAGTGTTTTACCAACCATTTTTACACGTTTTCACTGCTTCTTTAGGTAATCATTCCTCGGCTTTTATCAAGAACCATAACTTAGGCCCAATTTTAAAAAAATCATTCATTTTGAACATTGTTTCTCTTAAAATGGCGAACCTATAGGAAACGTTCAAGGAAAAAACAAAATTTTAAAAGAAGACATATCCATCATCTTTTGTGTCACTTTGAGGCGTATTCCTCTTGAGCACTTAAACTTTGGAAAACTTTTCCGTAAATCGAAGCCTTCTTAATCTTTTAAGCCGCAGAAAAGAAAGGAATAAATTATTCGGCATTTTCCTTTTTTTGTAATTTTTTTTTTAAATTGAGGCGCTGAAAAATAAACCTCATGGCCGGAACAAGGAAAAAGTAAACAAAAAAAAACTAAGAGATGAAACGAAATGTTAATAATTTGATTAGGTGTAGGGGAAAAAAGGTAATGGATACGGAAACATTTCAGAAAAGAAATGTCGAAAAACTTGCAAAAGAAAACAAAATATAAAGTCCAACTGAGAGAATTACACCCCCCCCCCCCCGTGCCTTAAAGCAGTTTGTAGGTTTGTTGGAAATTCATAAAAACAAAATATGATAGACTAAACTTAAGATTTTATTTCTACGAATGTTTAATAACAACTTGTTGAGCGAACCATGTGAAATACATTTTCTTAGAATTCGGGAAATCGGGAAATTCAGATAAGAAGTTTTCAAAAGCAGTTGGCTGTCAAAATCTCATAGGGTCCAATTTCTTTATCAGACTCCAAAAATTATTCCATGCTCTTATGAGTATTTCCAGGAATGTTTCTTGATTCGACTTAGAGCAGTTTCTGAAATATGTGAACTTACTAAAGGTCGTGAGAGCGGGTTTTGGTGAATGCTTATGTAAAACCTCCCAGTCCCATTCATTTGTATTTATTAATTTCTCATGGGAGCTGTGCAATTGAAAATACCCCATGAAAAGGTGAAGTACTTTAAGCTTAAACGTCGTAAAAGACGTCAACCGTACACGTACAGGGGACGTCATCAGGCAGAGTCACTTTTCGAGACTAATTCAAGAGATTTTCAGCGTCAAAATGGCGTCTTTAAGAATGACCGAAATGCGTTTGTCAATGACGTCAAGAAAACGTCATGAAGACGAATGACGTCAAGACGTCACCCACGTCATTTGACTTCGGAAATTTCTTAAAAATGTCCTGGAAAAGGCCTGATGACTAAAATGTGACGCGTCACCATGACGTCACTTTTTTTTCTCTGGATAGTTACTGCAACATGTTTCTTCCTGAAATGCTGCCCAAAACTGTATTACATTCTAATTTTTGCATATATCTGTGACTCAGTTTGATATGATAAAAAAAATTAATGAATCGAATCTTAGCCGAAACTGCAAAATAAGCAGAACTCAAGACGGGTCGATTTGCGATCGACTCGTGCTGAGTCTCGGGTAATACTTCGTCCCGTTACAATGTACATTTTTGAGTATCTTTATTATATTTTCGGTAGGCTTAAGATACCGCCTCCTTTTTACTTGTCAAGAACCAAACCCAGTCAAGTTCAAAATCATACCCCTGTAAAAGGAACATTCTCTGAGAGAGCTCACCAGGTCATGAAAGCTGTCTTTTTAGAAAATTTTTCCCGGACTTCGTCGAGGTCTTTCCTGAAGGGAGAATATATTCTTAATTGCGGTTGTTTAATATATCCGGCTAGGAACTGAATCAAAATATTTAAACAACGAAAGGAAATTCCACTCGAAAATCTTGTGACCGGAAAGTTGACTTTATGCCATTATACACGGTATATCGACTTAAAAGCGTTTTAAAATCAACGTAAAAACCATTTCCAACCGTTGTAAATTCTCATTTCCATTGTTTATTTTTCCTCCATCCCAAGTTCATTTCACCTTCAGGAATATCAACCGACTGAAATTTAAATTGTTTGATTTCCGTCGTCGTCTCCACGCTTTTCTTTGGAAAAATTCGAAAATTGCTTAAAGCGCAGGGGTATCCGGTCTGACTCTTCCCTGTTTGATGGAGAGCTATTCGCGGAACTTGCCCTTTAAAGTTAAGCGGTCGAACGGTCGTCGGTATAAGGGACCAAACCATCTAAGAATTGCTGGTCTGGGGCACTCTCTTGCCCTGGGGACATGAAATGGTCCCCAAAGACGAATGAACCACTTAGGGTAGCCAACGGTATAGGATCAGGTAGGCAAAGGGAACCACTTGCATTAAAGGGACTCCGTCCGTTCCCATGTGTGTATACCTCGGGATGAGTAATACAAACATTTTGAGTATATACCTGCCAGGCAATCCGGCAATTCGTAATCCGAAGAGTCATCTTCGTCGTCGCTGGGAGGTTTCTTGCATTTTTTCTTATTTTTAGAATTTTTCTGCTTCTCTTCATCTGAAGAATCGTCCACCTTCCTTTTTATATTCTGAGTATATACCTGCCAGGCAATCCGGCTAGCAACCGGTGCTGTGTTGATTCCGGATCAGACAGTGTTAAATGTGCGACGGGGCATGTGGAGGTGAACGGATATGCCCCTCATGAGTTTGGAAGGACCGCTCCATTAGCAATCCTACAAAATTTTGATTGGGAAAAGCCCTCATTTTCTCTATTGCCACATACGCCACAAAAACCTGGGCGATGAAAATGGTAGACAAGAAGAAAATCGAAAACTTAGAGATGTGGCTGTGCCGAAGGATACTTCCGTGTTTCATGGACGGAGCATCGCACAGACCAGTCTTTACTAAATGAGCTTTGGGTGAAGGAAAGGCTTCTTCGATTGATTAATAAAGCCTACTTAACATTCTTCGACCATATTGCCAGGAGAAACGGATCCTTAGAAAAATTGATGATGGAAAGAAAAGTGGAAGGCAGTCGCTTGAAAGGACTTTCACCAAGCTGATGAATGGACTAGCGTCTTCTTCTCAGTGCAACATCGTGACCGATGTGTGGTGGTCGATTTCCCAGATAGCATTTAATATTCCGTTGAATATTCCAAATAATTCCCAAATTAGTTCTTATGTCCTTCCATAAAAGTTCTTAGAATATAGTAATATTCTGTGACATTCTTGGGCTATTCCTTTAATATTCCAGTGGAGTTTTAAATCTAGGAAACATTCTTAAAAACCCTTGAATGTTGGAATATGCAATGAATGTTCTAAGAATATCAAAAATGTCGGAAGATTTCCATAATATTCTGAGGGCTTTTATGGGCGGACATAAGGAATAAGGGTGGACATATGAGGAATAATGGGCGGACATAAGATTCCTGGAACATTCCATGGAACATTAGGAACATTTAAAGAATGTACTATGAATATAAAATGCTATCTTGGCAAGTGTCTGGGATATTGCGAATCACACGCTTAACAATATCCCTTCATTTTTCCCGGTCACTGGCCTGTTGTACGTTTTCTCTAGGGTTGACGCCGCCAATTTAGAAATTAGTTCTGTCCACCTAGTTGGCGAGCGCCCCCTATCTCTTTTGCTTTTTGGTTTACCTTGTACCACAAGTCTCTCCATTGCATCATGTGGCCAAATAACTTGAGGATCCAGCTATACGTCAGGGACGAGAGTAGCTGAGTCGACTTGATCTCATAAATCCGTTTGTACCTTTTTCTCGTTTCTTCACCATTTGCATAACCGGCATCGCAGAACGCTGCAATTTTCTTGAAATTCGCACTTCCATTACATTGAATTCCTTTTTGCGTCGTCTGGCAGGCCATTTCCTGAGGTGCCACTGCGCCCTGTTTCAGGGTAATAGACTGACGAGGAAGCGTTTTTAAAATGCAGAAAAAAAAATCAAATACGAGGTGGAGAAAAAAGAAAAACTAGAACTAAAACTTATTTTCGATTGTGGTACAGTTGCGGAACTAATTAATGATCTCGAGATGTGTCAACATTAGGTTGTCAGACAATCGATCACCGAGATTCCACCACGGATCAATTGAAAAGTGAATGAATCTTGAATAAACACAAGCTTTTTTTTTTTTTTTTTTTACTATTTCTTGGAAAATTTCTCAGGTTCAGATTGGAGATGAAAAAAAAGAAAGACAAATTCATTTAAAAATATACACAGTTTCTTTTTTTTTTTTTTGAATGAAAAGAGATCACAAAACGTCAAGTTTTTCACACTTCGTCAGAAGCCATTTTATATTCAGCTCCATCAGTTTGTTTTTTATTCACGGGAGATAATCTGTTGATTTCTTTTTTCACCGCGATCGCTGCTAATTTTCCTCCGACACTCGCAATACCGTAATCCAAGCTTTTTTCTTTATTTCCCTCCTTGTTTTTTTCTAATTGATTTTCCGGGTTTTTCGAAAAGTTTTCGTTTCCGTTTACTTTAACCTCCGTCGTTCTCGATGTGGACGGTTTGCTCTCGTCGTTTGAAACCGTATTTGATCCTTTTTTTATTGCTGTTTTTCCTTGTGGAGGTGACGGAGTTTTCCCCGGCGGGTCTTTTGGATCTTCTTCCGATCGGCTGGGATTGATGTTGAGGATTTTTCTCAAATTCGAAGCTATTTCCAACGTCTACGAAAAAAAAAAAAGAACGAAATAAATGAAAAAAAAAATGTATACAAAGGAAAATGGAATTTACAGAAAAATAAAATTCCTACCGCGTAAAGGAATCGGTATATATAAGAAACCTACGACAAAGGTAAACTATTTCCACGGAGGAAATTTCATTTTTGAAAAATGGGCCGAGGAGTCAAACAAGAAAACCCGAAATAAAGAGGAGGGGAAGACGAAAATAGATATATGTTTTTTTTCCCGTGTTGTATTTCTCTGTTTCTCGAATTTGTGCACGAGAAGGAAATCTTTTGGGGATCTAGGAGTGTCGTAACATGTTTTTACCATTATAAAGCTTTATAATGGAATAAAACTAACGGCGGAAGTTACTAAGAGTTTTCCAAGTTTTTTTTTTCTTTTATCGATTACATTTGACAAGAGAGTCACTTTCTAACTTTAATAATTGCTTTAATAATTGCTTTATTTTATGTTCTTTACTTGATAATTCGAAGAGATAATGCAGTAGACTCTGATTTTTCTCCTGCACCTGGTTAGACGCAAAATTTAATGAAAGTTAGTGGCATCTTACTGCGCAAGGGATGGGACGTACTCGGGTGGTTCTTATTTTGCGAAATTTGTATTTTCGGAGGTGCCACCCCCTAACGTTTTTTGTTTGTATGAGATAAGTTTCCCAGAATTATTTCAAATTTTTTACTCGACGGGAAAGCTTGCCTCATCTAGCTTTTATATTAGTTCGGAAAAATCGCATAAGAAGCAAAACATTGATAATTTTTTTTTTTTTTTTTTTTTTTTTTTGTAAAGAAAAAAAAAACCTTGTTTCTTATCGGAAATTTCGCGTACCCAGGGAAAAAGGGGACGTACTTTAAACGTCATGAAGACGTCAACCATATACGTACCGGGGACGTCATCGGGGATGGTCACTTTCCGGCACTATTTTACGAGATTTTCGACGTCAAAATGACGTCATTAAGTATGACCGGTAACGTATCTAGTTAAATGACGTCAATATGACGTCTTATTGACGTCATGACGTTTGTATTTCGAAATTGAGTTGGCGTCCGTACGACGAAACTTAGACGTCAAACAGTCACAAATATTACCGGTTGTACTGTCTTGACGTCATTATGACGTCGAAAATCTTGTAAAATTGTCCCGGAAAATGACCATACTTGGTGACGAAAATCGGACTCATCACCATGACGTCACCTTTTTCGCTGGGTAGATTTCAAATCTAAATTTTTTTTTTTTTTTTTTTGTATCTGGTCCGGTTTATGAGATAGAAGCCAAAAAGTAATGAAAATTGTGGATTTAGTGCGTTTTGTCACTTTTGGGAGAGTTCAAGTATTACGTAAGACCGAAAGGGGGGGAGGGGGTACTAGAAAATCTTACGATTTCTTACTAGGGGGAGGGGGGGGAGTTTGGCAAATCTTACGTAAGAATTTCCATTATGACTTATTGTGCAGAATTTTTTTTTTTTTTTTTTTTTTTTTTTTTTTTTTTTTTTCATTTCAAAAATTATGTTGTTTTAATTTTTTTTCGAATGTCTAAAGTAGAAAAATTGAAACTTTTTTTCAAAAAATTTTAAGAAATAAAAATTTACTTTTTTGATGAGATTTTGTGCCATTGTAGCCATCTTCAGGGATATGAGTATGAACTATAAATCTAGATTTAAGAAAAATATTACTTCAATTTAAAATTGGTGTTAAAAAAAAGGGGGGGGGGGGTCCGCGAAAATCTTACGTAATATAATAGGGGAAGTTCAAAGAAATCTTACTAATTCTTACGAAGGGGGGGGAGGGGGTCCAAAAACCCGAAAAAAAGTCTTACGTAATACCTGAACGTTCCCTTTCTCGATTCTTATTTTGCGCCTTTTGCTCAAAAACCGGATCAGATACAAAACAATTTTATTATCATTTAAAATAATTACAGCTTCTTTTCAGATTCGAAATCTAGGAGATTTTTTTTGCTTACAAAAAAAAAAAAAAAAAAAAAAAATTATCAAATTTTTTGAATTTTTATGGGATTTTTCCGAACTAGAAGCTCGATTAAGCACGCGGGTAAAAAATTAAAAAGTTTAGGGAAACTTTTCTCATACAAATAAAAAAAGTTGGGAGGTGGCACCTGCGAAAATCCAAACTTCTCAAAATAAGAACCCCGTACTGTTTTTGAGTTTTTTCGGTTACCGGATGATTCGTCACGGGAAAATTCGTCCCCGGAATATTTGTCAAAGTTTTGACTTTTACAGTTACAGATTGGTCACATTTTTAAAATTTGTCACTTTTTTGGTCAATTAGTTACTTTGTCAACATTTCTTACTGTATATATGAAATTAAGGTGGTTGAAAAAAACCTTAAATAATCTTAATGAAGACTTTTAATTCATTTGATATAATAAATCAGTCCAAAATAAGATATAAAAAAATTGTACATGTCCAGATTATAAAAAAAAAAATTTAAGTCGACCGTTTTTAAACTGCTCACCGTAAATTGTAACTCCCCTTTAACCATTATTTAAAATTTTTAGGAAAATAAATAAATAAATAAATAAATAAATAAATAAGTAGCCTAAATAAATAAATATTTAGAAAAATGAATGTTGTGTAAACAGTGGAAAGCTAGTAGCCGACTTAAGTTTTGAATTTTTTCCGGAACAAGTAAATGCGGTGACAAATTTGTTGTAATGGCAAATTTGTTATAGTGACAAAGTATAGTAATATGTGACAAATTTGTTGTAGTGACAAAGTAGTAATATGTGACAAATTTTAATTTGTGACAAGTTAATGTTGTGTCAAATTAGTAATATGTGGCAAATAGTACTTGTGGCAAATGTGTAATGTGTGACAAAAAATGCCCGTGACGAATAAACTGTGACGAATCATCAGGATACCGTTTTTTCTGGGGTCATTTTGTTCCCTTCATTTTTAATCATTTATTCAGGGAAAAATGTGATCTGAAAAATGTGACCTGCTTTAAACGTCAAAAAGACGTCAACAGGCACGGTCACATTCTGGGACGATTTTACGAGTCAAAATGACGTCTAAAAGAGATGACATTAGCATACCAAAATCGAGATGACGTCAATAGGATGACAATAAGACGTATATTTTAAGTTATTACCGCTATACAAAAAAAAGAAATAGTTCTTAAAATATCTGTCGGAAAAAACTTCCTTTCCGAGCGAAAAATGTGACCTACTTTAAACGTCAAAAAGACGTCATCAGGTATGGTCACAATCTGGGGCGATTTTACCAGTCGAAACGACGTCTTTAAAAATGACCGATAATAAAATTTGTCAGCGGATGACGTCAAGAAGACGTCTTATTGACATCTGAAAGCGATGACATTAGCATTTTGAAATCTAGGTGGCGACAATAAGACGTCCCCTACGAGCATAAGGCGTCATTTTGACGTCGAAAATCTCATAAAAAAAGTCCCGAAAAATGACTGTCTGATGACCATAATGTGACGCGTCACCATGACGTCACCTTTTTTTTTTTTTTTTTTTTTTTCTTTTTTTTTTTTTAAAAGAACGCATTGCTTTTGCAAGACATGGACATAGTCATTTATCCTCTTATTTTAATAAATAAATATTCACAAAATCCTATTTTCAGTTTTTACTGTCAACAACCTCGGCGCCACTGTCGCGAAATTCCGAATTTTTAAATTTTTATATTTATTCTGCCGTCATCATTCTTTTTCTCAGACGAGAGAAACAAAAAATCAGACGACAGTGGTCGGTTTTGTTTACATTGTTTTTTCTTTTTATTAGCATTTTTTAAAATTAATGATTTTAATGAAATCTTTCGGAAGCCGAGAGAGAAAGCAAGCGTTCTGTTTCCGTTTTTTATTATTCATTTATAACCCTTGGAATAAAACCATCTTCGGTCGGGGATTAATAAACTGGGGTTCGTAATTTTTTTATTCGTCTTTTATTATAAATTTTCCCAAAGTAAAGATGCCTCTTCGGAAAAATAAAAATAAACATTGCTCCTTTTCCCCGTTTTATTTATGAAAATTTAAAAAAAGAAAAATCTCGAGATTTGAATAAGGTATAGTGATTCGATTTTTTTTTTTAATCATTTCGTTCCTTGCATGAACCTAAGCGTTGAAAAGGCGACAGGAAATTTTATTTTAAGGGAAAAAATAGTTTTTTTTTCGCATTAGATTTTGAAACGTTATTCCGAAGGTAAAATATTTTTTTATATTAAAAACGAACTATTCACTGAAAATATTTTTTTACGTACTAAAGCATTGTTTTAGGACTTTCCTTTTCTTATTTTTTTATTTTTTATTTTTATTTTTGTTTGTTTATTTATTTATTTATTTTTCTTTGAATTAATCCGATTTTTTGAGCGGGAGATTAACTGACTTATCTCCATCGTACTAATGATAGGAGATAGACAATTTTGACTGTTTTTTAATGCATTTTTTAATTTATTGAACGAAACCGAAACCCTTTAAAATTTTGATTTTACGTAGAAATAAAAAGAGAAAAAAAAGTTTTTTATTTACTTAAAGCCACACCGTAGGAGGCTTTTCTGAAAAAAGAAACAAAAAATGTTGAAACATTTAGTTTAACATAAAATTATGTTTTCAATAAATCATTTTTCATACAAGTTTTTATCCTTTTCTTTTTTCATTTTTCTTCTTTTCCAGCCGGGATATGTGCTTTTTACTTATCGTTTTTCCTCTTTTTCTTCGGATTGTTTGTTCTTTCCCTGTACCTTCTCGTCGAGTTGATCGATATGCAAACCCACTCTAAAAGGTTTGATCCGGGAATCATAGGTCCTCCAGGTATTTGTAATTCAATTTTGTTGGTTCATCCGCAAGTTTTAATTAATTTTCAAAATAATATCATTTTTTTTTATTATTTTTTTTTATTTTCGAAAGGGTTGGCGTTCCAGCCGAGAATGTCGAAAAGTTCTCCGATTATTTGGATTAGTTCCGAGAAAAGCTGTTTCGAGGATTATGCTCATAAAATTAATTTGCTTTTGAGGCGTAAAAATTAATTTTTAAAAATTATTAACACGTGGAGTTTAATTGAGGCGGTCTTTAAAAAAAAAGTATCAGCCGGGTTTGGAAATCTTTTTAGAGAAAAAGAAATTTTCTGAAATTTTGAAAGTAAAAATCCGCCGAGATCCCGGGAAAATCCCTGGATTTCGGTAAAATTCTCGGGGGTTTTCCCGGGAATGCTTAAAAAAAGTAGGGAAAATCCCGGCAAAATTTGAATCTCGGGATTCGGGAATGTAAATTTTTTTTTTTGACGTAGGACTACGTCTTAGGGATCGGTCCTGAAAAAATCTGTCTGTCCGGGTGCCGGTCTGTTTGCACCAAAAACTTTATTTAACTCTTTTTTTTTATTTTCTCTGTTTTTTTAATGAAAAATTTACGAGAAATTTTCTAAAAAAATTTACCAGACGATTTCAAAAAAAATTTACCAGAAGTTTTCTAAAAACATTTACCAGAAATTTTCTTAAAAAAATTTTTTTGACGTAGGACTACGTCTTGGAAGTCGGTCCTAAATAATCTGTCTGTCCGGGTGTCGGTCTGTTCGCACCAAAAATTTTATTTAACTTTTTTTAAATTTTCTTTGTTTTTTTTAAAGAAAAATTTAAAACAATTTTTCTAAAAAAAATTTACCAGAAATGTTCTAAAAAAAATTTACCGGAAAATTTTCTAAAAAAATTTACCAGAAAATTTCTGAAGTTGTGTCTCCATTCGTGATTTATCCGAAGTACTAAATCTCTGAGTAGACATTTCCGCGGCATAATTAATGAAAACCACTTTTTTTTAAAATTGTTCGTAGAATCTTTGGAATTAGAACAATAAATCACTTTTTTTAATATCCCGCACGCAAAAAACAAAAACAAAATATCATAATCTTCTCCATACAGGCTGAAATTTGGCAACACAGCACCGACGTCCTAAAACTGGTAGCGCCTATATATAACTTATGTAAGAGACATCGTAATTCCCGGCTTATGAGAGGTCCTAAATTTTTGAAGTGAAACTTCTTATGGCACGGTACAGGGAAAAAATCGAAAAAATGTTGCAACATGAAACACTTTTTATAAGGGCAGAAAGTAAGGCTTTAGGTTAGAAAGTGATAAAGTCCCGATTTAGGGGGGGTGAAAACCGAGGTGTTGCGGTGTTTCACTTTAAGACTAAAATGTGTCAGGAGCTTGGGGGGCAAAACCCGAGGTGTTGCGGTGTTTCATTCTAAGACTAAAAGATGTCACGGTCATGGGGGCGAAACCGAGGTGTTGCGGTGTTTCACTCTAAGACTAAAAGATGTCACGGTCATGGGGGCGAAACTCGAGGTGTTGCGGTGTTTCACTTTAAGACTAAAAGGTGTCAAGGTTTCGGGGAGTAAAATCCGAGGTGTTGCGGTGTTTCATTTTAAGACCAAATAGTGTCACGAGCTTGGGGGGGCGAAACCCGAGGTGTTGCGGTGTTTCACTTTAAGACTAAAAGGTGTCAAGGTTTCGGGGAGTGAAATCCGAGGTGTTGCGGTGTTTCATTTTAAGACCAAATAGTGTCACGAGCTTGGGGGGGCGAAACCCGAGGTGTTGCGGTGTTTCGCCCTAAGACTAAAAGATGTCACGGTGATGGGGGCGAAACCGAGGTGTTGCGGTGTTTCACTCTAAGACTAAAAGATGTCACGGTCATGGGGGCGAAACCCGAGGTGTTGCGGTGTTTCATTCTAAGACTAAAAAGTGTTGCGAGCTTGGGGGGCGAAACTGGCAGAAACCCTCCACAATTAGTCATTTTTTTTAAAATTTTATTTGTAAAATAAATTTTTAGAAACTACTTTAATAGATGCCATAAGAAGTTTCACTTCCCTTCTACAGCGAGCTTTCGTAGAGAGGCTCGCTCAATTTTTTGTTTTTTTTTTTTTGATTTTTCCCGTTATCCTTGCTGTTAGACAAACCAAATAATACAAACTAAAATGTTCTGGGAAATATCAAAAATTGCAGTGATTTTGCTCCATAAGCTAAACCCAGACGTATCCCTGTGTTGCCAAACTTAACATTCCGGCCTGTATGAAGAAGGCTATGAAAATATCGAATACGCCATTGTTATTTTCAAATTCGAGTTTTTTCCTAGTGTTCGAAAGTACAGTACTTCCGGTGGTCGGATAATCCGATCATCGGATAAATCGCAAATGGAGACACGACTTAAAAAAATTTACCAGAAATTTAGAGTTTAAATTTTATTTTAAAATTAGACTACGTGAACAAAAACAAGAACTTAAAAAATCCTCACTGCAATTTTTAACTTTGTCCTTTTTCCTTTAGCCGAAAATAAGAGCTAAAGCAACGTTTTAATATTTAAAATTTTAACTTTGAAGACTTTAATTAAAATTTCGACTAATTTTTTTTTCAAATTTTGACCTTATTTATCAAAAATTTTAAGTTTAATTCGTGCCAGTTTAATTCGTGCTCGTTTTTGGACCGAAAACGAGCAAAAAAAAAAATGCCTAAAAATTTTGAAATCGTTTAAATTTAGCAATGTTAGGACAGTACCCCAAAGACGTAGTCCTATGTAGAGATATGCCCCCATATCCCAGTCTGATTTTTTAATTTCTGAAATTCCGGAAGTAAAAATTCGCCGAGATCTCAGAAAAGTCTTTGGATTTCGCTTCCGGGGATTTTCCCAGGAATGCTTAAAAACAGTTAAAATTTCGAAAAAAATTGAACTTCGGGATTCAAGATCGCAATTTTTTTTTTTTTTTTTTCGGAATCAAAAAAATTTTTGGGAAAATAATCGAATCAAATGTTAATTTGTATTGTATTGTCCGTCATTTTGTCCGATTCCGCTGCCTGTGGTGGCCCAAAAAAACCCTTAATACCAAATTTTAGCCGATATCCTCCCGCTGATATTTTTTCCGAGAATTTATATTGCGGCTGCCACTGCCGCCTTCTCTACAAAATTTTTTTTTCCTTCGACCAACAGCTTATAGGAATCTTAAAAATTGTAAAGCAGGAAAGATTTGCGACATTAATGTCATTAAAGACTTAGGCCCTTGTGCCGTAAATCCTTACGGCTACGACTCAGTCAACATTACCCCTTGCATTTATTTAAAAATGAACAAGGTATAAAATTTAACAAAATCCGATTTACGTATTTCAGAAAATTTTTTTTTAAATCGGTTGCTTTTTTTTTCTTTTTGCAGGTATATAGATGGCGTCCTGATTGCTACAACAACAGTCTAGAACTGCCCTACGATATGCCCGAAAAACTGAAACGTTATATCAGAACATGGGCTAAAAAAGATGTAAGTTACTTTTTTTTTCTTTCCTTTTTTTTTTTTTTAAAACTTTATTCGAAACTTAATTTCCTGAAATTTTGCAAAAAAAATTTATTTCAAAATATCCGATTTCAAGTTCAATTATGTTTGGGTAATTTGCCAAGGTGATCATCCGGTCGACCGCGAAAAAATCGAACACGTGGAATATTACCCCCTTGGAGGTTTCGATGCGGATTTTTTCCCAGCGACCCCTGAGAAGGCAAACCAGTTAGTTGCCGTTCGTTTTTTAGGGATTTCCAGTACGTTTTCTCTTTGGGGAAAAAAATTCCCCCTTCCTTTTTTAATTAAAAATCTTTCATCACTTTTTTTTTTTTTTTTATTCTGCTTCCCTTTCAGAAGAAATATTAATCACGATCCGGTGTAAAACATACGCGAAAAATATTCCGAGAAATAATCAACCGTTAATTTTTCAGTTTTACTTAGTGTCGAATGAAAAGCGTTTAAACATAAAAAATCCGTAATGGAAATCGATCGATTCCAATATCAATAAAAAGTAATATAAAGCTTTTAATACACTTTTCTTTTCTTTTTTTTTTTTTTTTTCTCTTGGGATGAATGGTTATACTTACGTCATACTCAAGACCTCCAACACGTTGAGCCAGTAATTGAAATTTTTTATACTCTTCCACAGCTCGAGAAATTTCCCCTTGCTTGTATAAAAATAAGGAATAGTTTAAAAGTACGATTGGATCGTTCGGTGAGAAAACGATAGCTTGTTCGAAGGCATGCCGGGCGTTGTTGAAATCCCGAAGATGAGCTAAAGTAACTAAAACGAAAAACAAGTCATTAAAAAAAAATTCCGATTGGAGAATGATGAAAATTGCTCACTAAGCTGTTTATTTCCTCTGCACTCTGCATTAACCAACCCCCTTTTCATCTCGTTACAAAAAATGAGTGTTCCCCGGACCCCCTGCCCTTCTAACTAACCCCCAATTGGTGACCAAAAAACACTCCCAAGGGTCGTACATAAATTACGTAAGCATATTTAGGGGGGGAGGGGGTCCAAAGTTAACATCTTACCCATAAGCTAAGCATAGGTGAAATGGGATAAAGCGTGCAAAAAGGGCCTAACCCATGCTTACGTAATTTATGTACGACCCCCAAAGTGGTACGGTGCTAAACTAGCGAGCAAAATGTTCCCCGTTGAAAAAGAGAAAACCAAAAAAAATTTGCTTACTTGCAAAAGGTAAAAATATGCAGCCGATTTTCGATTGCAAATTAACGGCTGAACTTAAGAAATGAAAAGCAGAGGCGTATTGTTGAGTTGCCAAGTGAACGAGTCCTAAATTGTATAATATTTTCCAGTCGAAAGGTGCTAAGTAATTAGCTCTTTTCAAGCAGCTTATTGCGGCCACGAATTTTTTTTTCCCGTAAAAGCACATGCCTATGTTGTTCCACAGGGCGGGAGATTCCGGTATTTGAACGGTTGCGGTTTTGTATTTTGAGAGCGCGACGTCGTGGTCCTTATGATTCTGAAAGAAATAATTAAATAATAAACGGATGATAAAATAAGGAAGAGAACGAATATTTAAGTTTAATTGCGGTAAATGATGTATAAACGAATGAAAGAAAAAATAAATAATTGATTGATTGATTGATTGATTGATTGAGCTAAAAAACGCGAGTCTGAATAGCATACAATATAGCAATAGGCTAATGAAGAGATAAGTGAAGTTAGAGGATTTATTCATTAAATGCTTAACTGATTAATTCATTAATTTATTCATTCACTCATTCATCAATGATGATCAACGGATTGGTTAATCAGTTCGTTAGTTCATTCTCCCATTAATTTTTTGATCGTTCTATTAGTCCATTCGTTCATTCATCATTTTTTCATTTGTCGATTAATCGATTTGAGATTTCGCTCATTGACTGATTCATTCATCCATCTAATCAGTCATTTATTTATTTATTTAGAAATTGATTAATTTATTTATTCATTCAATCCTTCACAATCGATTGAATTATTGAAATATGGATTAATTGATTCACCCATTCATTGATTCATCAATTTATCATTAATTCATTTAATGCATTTAATTCACCCATTGATTGAATGGTTGACTGATTGTTATCAATGGGTCGATCATGTACTCATACCATCAATCGATCGATCGATTCATTCGTCCATTCATATCTTTGGTTATTCATTCACTGATTGATAGACTGATTCATTCATCAATAATCCATTGACTTACAGATCGATTTAATTAATTGATCGATTGATTGATTCATTCATTCATTCATTCATTCATTATGCTTTCTTTCGCCCATTTAGTGATTAATTGATTGATTGATTGATTGATTGATTGATCGATGGAATGATTGATCGTTTAATCGACTGATTAATTGATTAGTAATTAATCAATTTATTCACTTCTTTCATTGATCGGAATCGATCGATTGATTGATTGATTGATTAATTCTTTCACTCATTCGTTTATGTTTTTTATTTACTCGTCGATGGATTGATTGCTTAATCGACTCCGTATTATAATTCATTGACCCATAAATGCATTTATTTATTCTTTCACCCATTTACTGATTGATCGATTAAATGGTTGATTGTTTAATCGATCGATAGATTAATAATTAATCAAATAATTGATTAGTAATTAATAAATTCATTCATTTGTTTGACCGGAAATCGATCGATTCGATTGATTAATTGATTGATCGATTCATTCATTCATTTTTTCAGTCATTCGTGTCGTTTTTTATTTACACATCGATGGATTGATTGGTTAATCGATTTATTATTAATTCATTGATCCATTTCATTTATTTATTCATTTATTCTTCATTCAATTTTTCATCTATTCAGTTATTGATTGATCATTTTGATCGATAAATTAATTAATTCATTAAACAATTCATAGTTGAACGAGATTAATGGAAGTTTATTAACTCATTCATTCATTCATCATTTGATTAGTTAATTAATTCATTAATTGATTAATTTATTCATTCATTATTTGAATTGATGAATGAATGAATTCATTGATGAATTTATTTATGAACGAATTAATCAATTAGTTAATTAATTCATTCATTCTTTAATCGATTATTTCATTCATTAATTGATTCATCCTTTTACTAATTGATTGATTGATTGATTCATTTATTTATTCATTTATTCATTCGCTCGTTTCTTTATTCATTGATCGAGATTGATCGATTAATTAATTATTTCGTTCACTCGTTAATCGGGATAGATCGATCGATTAATCATATATTCATGGCATTAATCAATCCATTGACTGATTCATTTTCTTGCTTTCGTCAATAAACGTCTGTAGAACAGACAGTTGTTAGTTAAAATCTAGTAACAAATGAAAAAGAAAATATCAAGATTAATATTGCCCCATGGATTAATTAATTTGTCATTTCATTTAAAATCAATCAAACATTTTGTTCGATTTTTTTTTTTTTTTTCATTGCCGGCTTAAATGAAAAACAATGAAATAATGAGTCGATACATTTTTGATCACCTGCATCATTGCTCCGGCAGCTAACAAGGCTTTGGCACAATTAGGATCGTGAGCCAAGGCGGTTCCCAATCTTTCAAAAGCTTTTTGATGTTCCCCTATTCTCATGTAAAGCAACCCCAAGGAAGTTGACAATTCCACGCTATCCGGAGACAACTCCAACGCGGCATTGTAAATTTCGGCAGCTCCGTTAAAATCCTCTTCGAGGATGTGTATTTTAGCCAAAGCTATAAAGGAGCATTCTTGCCGATTTAATTGAACCGCCTGTCAGAGGAATTCTTTCGCTTTGACCATATCGCCGACGCCGAGAAGACACAAACCTTTAAAAAATAAAAAATAAAATTGTTATTGATTTTAGGAAATAAAAAAAATGGTAGCCGCTAATTACCTAAATTATGATACACATCCCATTCGGGTTTTTGCGAAACATTTTTAGCTTCGCTGAAAACTTCAATTGATAACCGCTGGCGTCCGAGCAAAGATCTAAAAAAAAAAAAAAAAATCAATTTTTTTGTTGAAAATTAAAAAAAAAAAATTCATGTAAAAATGGCAGAGCCAATGATTTTCTTACAATGATCGAGCTACTTGTTTAATGTTATCGATATTTTTCGGATTTAACAGGAGACATTTTTGAAAATATTCTAACGATTCTTGAATTTTTCCTTCGTGTCTCAAAATTATGCCCTAAAAAAAAAAAAATTAGTTTAATTATGAAATATTAATTAAATTCCTATCTTACAAATAAGCCAACCTGAACGTAATTCGCGTACTCATTCATCCCTTTGCTCTTCGTCAGCTCATCCTTAATCAAGATATTGCAAATCCCGAATTCACGCCTGCTGTAATGAAAATGGATCAACCAGTTTCTGTTTTCCAAAGCTATTATTTCTGAAACTTAACGCGTAAGAAACAAGGAATTTTAGAGTTAAGAGTAAAGTCAAGAAAATTTTCACAATTTAAGCCTTTTAATAAGTTTAGTTAAATACCTTTTTTCCCGGAATTATCCATTATTTTTACGGGAACGGAAACGGCTCTAGGAGTAGCTGAAGGTAAATTCCCGTTCGGTATCATATTCCGAATTAGAAATAATCAAACTAAATTAATATATTCCCTTTGAGAAGATTATAGAATTATAACGGTGAAGCATAACATATAGGTTTCCATGGTAACCAAGTCAAACGCTTATTACATTGTTTTGCCTGTAGGTTTTTCGATAAGGTATTAACAAGAAGGGTTCCATTTAGACTGAATCTAATCCTGCTTTCATTTTAATGCAAAACATATGGGTGGGGGAATAATCCATTTCCACACTCGGAAACTTGGAAAAGAAAAGTTTGAAATGCATGAAAGGAGAAAATTGACGCCAGCTTGTCAGAACTTGCTTTTGCGGTGCTACGACGTTTCAGAATCAATGCTATTTTGATAGCTCTGGTCAACCCTCCTTCGGGTGGTTCATATTTATTTGCAAGTTAGGCGTACCGTATTGAGGCATTATTCCTTTTTTCGGCCCTTTAATTAGCCCATTTAGGCCTCCGGTAAAAAAGGTCCGAAAAACATGTTTCTATGCCAGCTTTCTGAGTACTTTCAGAATTTGAAGTCTTAACTGTAGTTTGGGCTTAGGGAAATTTTGTTTGGGTTGTTTTCATGTTTTGGCCCATTACTAAGCCCATTTAGGCCACTGGTAAAAAAGGTCAGAAAAACATGTTTCCAGGTCAGTTTTTGCGTACTTTCCGAATATGAAATCAGAATGTTAGTTTAAGCTAAGCAAATTTTAGTTTGGGTCGTCTTCATTAGGGTGGTTCGAAAATCAACTTTTTTGGAATTTCAAAACTCCTATATCGGGAAAAGTTTCTTTATAGGTAGAGTATCAACCCTGAATTTTTTCAGATTTTTTGAACGGCATCCTGAGGTGTCAAATCGGCCTTGAAATTTTCAAAAAGCTCATAAAAGGGCCGAAAATGAACTCTTTTTTTGCATAAAAGACCATCCATTCCTATCGGAAATTTCGCGTAGATTACGAATTTGAAGTCGTAAATTAGTTTTGGTGCACGGTTTTCGAGCCACAGACAAAATACCATAACCAGGTTTTTAGAGCTTTTAAACCCGGCCTGTAGCTCAAAAATTATATACCAAAACTAATTTTCGGTTTCAAATTCGTAATCTACGCGAAATTTCCGATAGGAATCGATGGTCTTTTATGTAAAAAAAAAAGGTTCACTTTCGGCCCTTTTATGAGCTTTTTGAAAATTTCAAGGCCGATTTGACACCTCAGGATGCCGTTCAAAAAATCTGAAAAAATTCAGGGTTGATACTCTACCTATAAAGAAACTTTTCCCGATATAGGAGTTTTGAAATTCCAAAAAAGTTGATTTTCGAACCATCCTAGTCTTCATGTTTTGGCTCATTACCAGCCCATTTAGGCCGCATGTAAAAAATTTGAAAATGTGCGGTTTTAAGTTAGTTTTTTGCGTACTTTAAACCTGTGACACCCAAATTTTAGTGCGAATTTTAGGAGTTTGCTAAAATTGAAAAAGTCCTTTTTGACCCCAAAAATTTTAGGCTTTTGAAACCCGTTTTTAGGCCATTTTTTTAAGTCCTTTTCAAAAATGAAGCCGAAGTTTGGGCTACGGACCTCCTTCATGGAAAAAAAATTTTTTTTAGCTTAAAATTGAATTTTCAGGCTTTTCAGCTTTAGCTTAAAATTGAATTCACCATAAAATAGGCCATAAAAAGACCTGTTTTTCTGCGTTTAGTTTTTTAAAATCGGACACTCCGTTCTCCGGCAAAAAAATAAAAACCAAATTTTTACTACCCCTTGGAACCGAAAACGGGTACGACCCTGATATTTTGGCTCAAGCACCCTCTAATATGGTCCTATTTGTAGGCCAAGTTTGAAAAAAATTTCTTTCGGGGACAGAAGTCATATGGTAACCCGGTAGTAGCCTTTGAAAGCAGAATACCAACCTTTGTTACGGGAAAACAATGGATAGCGGCCATTTTGGATTTTTCAAATTCGACTTTTCTGTCTTATAAGATATTAAAATAAAGTATTACAATAATAAATGTAATATAGTATGGAAATGTATGGAGTATAATAATAATAATATGGAATATATAAATAGAGTAATAGTAAATGCGCATAAAAGCAAAACAAAAAGAAAAAAATTATTTTTCAATCTTTTTTGCTCTTTTCTTAACCTTTCAAATGAAAAATTGAGGAAAGTAGAGCCGAATTTACACAAACACCAATGCACCGAAATTAAATTGTCAAAATCACTTTCGCTAATGAAACTACAAAAAATTAACCGAGGATGATTTTCTCGCCGGTAAATCATTTTTTCCTAAATTCGAATAATGGCGCGGAGCGAAACGCAAGCAGAAGACTCCTAGATTACGAAAAGTTTTAAAACTAGAGAATGTCATGTATAAATATACGTATATAAATACTGTATATAAATAGTATTTATATACAAAAATATACTGGAAAAAATATACCATGTATATTTTCTATACCCTAGTATAATTTTTAAAAACCCTATTTTCTCTTTTAAATAAAGCTCCGGAATAATTTTTTGCACTCATAATGGTAAATTAATTAATTGTGAATGACATAGGAATGTAAAATATCAATGAAAATGATTAATTAAAAGGATAAAATTGATTTAATAAAACCAATCGAGCGTCCATTTTTTGCGCCATTTTCAAAAACCATTATTAACAAATATGGCCGGCATTTGCAGAAAGCGCCATACAGCTACTCGTCATTCTTGCATTGTTTTATTTTACAATTTTTGTAAATTATTTACGGTAAATCCCAATCCACATGGAAGAAAAAATCCCGCTTGGTCTTATTTTTTAGAATTTCATACCCTTGGATAACATAAAGAGTGCATAGTTATAAAAACTTAATAAAATACAAAAAAATACGACCTGGTATTTATATCCGTATTTATATACGTATTTATATACTGTATATATACGAAGGTTTCGTATACTGTATATTTATGTTCTCTATTTAAAACTGCGACATTTTTTTCAAACCAACATGGCTATGAGTGGGGTGTGAGGTAAACAAATAATACTTATCAGAAATGAATCGTTAATACGCGATGTAAGTAACCAAATCCATCGAACCAAATGTTTTTCAAAAGACTTAAATCCGTCAATCAGTCTTTTTATGGGATTTAATCGAGTCGGAAAGCAGAACGATTAATTTCTTTTTATAATGACAACGTAATATTAAAAGAAAAAAAAAAAAACTGCAAACCAGATTAGCTATCAGTAACATATTTCGATTAAAACGTATACTCACATCGTTTCTATGTACTCAGACTCATATAATGCCAGTAGATCAAGAAGTTAGAATCGAAACTCATCTTGAAGGAATGCTAACAAAGTCCCAAAGGTTATTTTTGGGCCTAATAGTACTGTTATTAGTCGATATCATATGGGTTTCATCATCTGAGATAACCCAGTATATTTACAACAATGAAAAATTCAACAAACCATTTTTTACCACTTATTTCAAAACCTCAATGTTTACAATATATTTACTCGGATTGTGCTTTTGGCCTCCTTGGAGAGATCAATGCAGCAGGCAGCCGACTTACATGTATTTAGATCCAAACTCGGAAGATGATAATTTTTACACACAACATAATACAAGTTTAAGTGATCCTCAATTTGTTCCAATTAAAAAGAGTGACAGGAGTTCGGGTACTGAAAGTGATGATTCCTCGATACATTCTGTGAGATTTAGCAAAATGGCAGAGGTTCGACATATGTCTGATGCAGATGCAACAGAAGCATTATTGGCAAGGCTGTCATATCAAGCTAGCGTCAGAGCCGGAGAAGTTGCTAGAAAAACAGCAAATAAGTTCCCAATTCCTGCTGTAGCTAAAATAGCTGTTATGTTTTGTTTTTTGGTAGGTATCAAAGAGAAATGATACGATGTGTCAATTGGATACTAATTTCTTAAGGTTTTTTTTTTTTCCAGTGGTTTATCGCTAATTATACATACCAAGTAGCATTAGATGAAACAGAAACTGGAGTCGTTACAGTTCTTTCATCGTCCTCTAGTCTATTTACACTGTTACTTACAGCCGTTTTTCCTTCAAATGCGGGAGACCGATTTACATTATCTAAATTGGTGGCTGTTTGCATTAGCATTTGTGGCCTTGTGAGTTTAATAAAAAATTATAGTTACTTAACAGTTGAAGGTATTTTTGGTACTAATTTTTTTTTTCTTTGTTTTTCAGGTTCTTGTTAGCTTTTCAGACTTTTCTATAGAAAGGAAAATACCAGCTGGAGCATTTCTCGCGCTTGTTAGTGCATTGTTTTATGCTTTATATCTAGTCTTCCTCCGTAGAAAAGTTGAAAATGAAGATAAGATTGACATTCCAATGTTTTTCGGTATCTGCAATTTTTTTTTTTTTTTTGGCAAAGTGAATTTGTTATTTATTGATTTCATTTTATTTACTTTTTATTTTCTTTTCTTAGGGTTTGTCGGATTGTTCAACATGATCCTCCTTTGGCCATTTTTCTTCTTCCTTCATTATAATAAATTAGAATTATTCGAATGGCCAACCAAACATCAATGGATATTTTTACTTCTGAATGGTATAATTGGAACTGTTTTATCTGAAGTTTTATGGCTTTGGTATGTTGGATATAAAATATTTTTTCAAGATCATAGTAAAAGATTAATCGATTTTATTTTATTTTTTTTTTTTTTACTTTTTTCAGGGGCTGCTTTTTAACTTCATCCTTAATCGCAACAGTTGCAATCAGTTTAACAATACCAATGGCAATGTTCGCCGATATAGTCTTTAAACAAGTTAATTATCCTTACATGTTTTATTTCGGAACCATACCAATGTTCTTCGCATTTTTCGCTGTGACATTGCTTGCGCATTTGGAAAATTGGGATCCAGTTATGGACGGTTTTCGTAAATTATATCATTCCTTGTGCCGTCGCTTTAAACCGGCAAGGTAAAAAATCGATATTTCCGTTTGTTTTTCGTTGGAAAGGGTCTTTAGCGCCAGATGCAAAGATTTCAAACAAGCCTCTTGTTGTTTAACTCAAAACGCATCAAATGTGCTTCTTGGGAAATATTGTAAAAATATTAAAAGTAGCCAGGGGTGGGCGATTCTCGGAACAAGAATCGATTCCCAGAGTGTCGATAGCGTCATTTATTATTTCGCAATTTTAAGATTAAAATTTTACGTCGAAGTTTTTTTATATTTGAGACTAGAAAAGATTTCTAAAGGATATTGGCTATGAAAATGTTGCGGACGATTTCTTCTTAAAGAGCAAAAAATTAAACTGTTCTCGATTGTAACAAATTTTGAATCGACTCTAAAAAGAAAGGATTAAAAAAAAGTACTTTAGTTTTTAGTTCGAAAGAAATCGATTCGGAATCGCCCGTCCCTGAAACAAGACGTCCTGGCGAACTGAGTGCGTCAAAAAAAATCAACCACTCAAGATTTTTACTCCACGAGTAAATTTTGGTTCTTGTCATACCCAGTTTGTTTCTAGAATTAAAAAAAAAAAAAATTTAAGAGGCGCTAGTGGTAACTGCTAAGTGCGTTTTTTAAGCCAAAGAACTTTAACTCATTTAAAGTGAGGCAGAAAAAATTGGGCTTCCGGGGTGAATAATTAGCGGGGAATTGGAAAAAATAGTATAACCACATTGATGTGTTCCATGTGTTTAACGGGGAGTATTTATGTAAAAAAAAAAAAAAAACTCATGCAATTTCGGACCGACAGTTTAGAAATTGATGTGATGGTTAAAACGTTTGTAAAACATGTTGAACTAAGGCCCCTTTTCACAATTTTTTCGCAACTTGCATATTGTGATTTTGTCCTGTAAGCGACTTATGTAAAAAAATTAAACACATTGTAAGAAAAAATCGGAAGCGATTTTGGTGCTTAGAAGTCATCAAATCAATCATCTCGTTTTTGAATGAAAATCAATATTTCATTTCGGTTTAAATTTTTTGCACCAGTATTTTAATGTTAAAAGCAGTATTTTTTATTTAAATTTCCAGTATTTTTGTGTGTAGAGAGTCAGTAATATCAATTAATTCAGGCAGTATTTTTTATTTTATTTTATTTTTTTTTGCCAGTATTTTATTTATAAAATTAGTATTTTAAATTCATTTGGGCAATATTTTCATTTTATTTGCTAGTATTTTATTTATAAAATCAGTATTCAAAATTCGTTTATGCAGTAATTTTTTGACAAACCAAATATTATTATGAGGATGAAAAAATGCGATTTATCAAAAAAGAAACCGGGTCTGATTAAGTTAGGGGTGGCTTTAATCGAATCGGGGTGGTCAAATTCGAACTCTGCGTTGTCGGAAACATACTTTGGCACTGTTTTACGGTGACAGTAGGTGACTAGTGACAATGGTTGACTCGAAATTTTTTACAAAAAATTGCTATTTTCGGCAAAAAAAAGAGTGTTTGGCCAGTTAGGGGTGATTCCGATTGACACGGGATGGTCATTTTCGGATTCTACGACGTCGAAAACATATAAACAACTTGGTTTGGTTTCAAAAAATTACTCATAAACTTTCGGAAAAATTTGTTTAAAAAAATGCCAAATAAAATTTTTTTTTCGTGTACAAAATGGCCGTGAGCCGCCTCTAAACGTGATCGAAAAAATCTGAATAAAATTACCTTTTGTTTTTAGGCTCTAAGAAAAGTGAAAATCGCATGAAGAACAAAATCGCGAAAAGTGAGGTAAAATTTTTGAACCACCCTAATATTCCTGCCGCGACAAGTTTTCGGTATTTAAATGTGGAGGTAAACTTCTCGCAAATGCTTCATTCGCATTTTTTTTTCTCTGGCAAAAATATAATATTTTACTGATTTTTTATTTTTATTTACTGGCGAATTAAAATTAAAAATACCGGTACCGATTTTTTAATATTTTTTTTACTGACCATCCAATACTGACCATTTAAATTTTTTACTGATATTCTATTAATAAATACCGAAAAAATAATCAAAAATACTGGTCAAAATATTAAAATGCTGACCGGATAAATAGGAAAGCCTTTCTTTTCTGCTACTTTATGAGCGGAATAAAAATTTCTCAGCAAGCAAAAGTCTGGAGAAATTGATTTTTTTGGCGCACTTTAGCTGAATAAGAACACTGAAGAACGAAAGTAAGCAAAACCTCACCGGGCGTAGGGGGTGGGGGAGGGGGAGGGAGGCCGAAGGGTGTCTATTGTCCTATAATCCCTATAATCCTCCTGCATTTTAATATTTAATCCCATGATTTTCCTGTAATACAAGATGCTGAAAAGGTATTAATGTTTCATATTTTCATCCTATTTTTACAAAATTTTCCTCTCGCTCTTCGGTCTCGCTCGATTTGTGCGAATTAAAATTATCTAGGCCTTAAATATCCCGAAAAAAAACGAGGATTATAACTAATTTTGGACTCCGAATAACAAAATGACATTAGAGTTGGTATAGCCACCGGGAAATCTTGTTGCTTTGAAAGAAATTTCAAATGAAAATTTATTATTTTTGTGAAAAACATTGTTTACTTCTTTTTAATATTTTCAGATCTGACGACGACAACGAGCAAACGGAGGCTTTGATTGGTATCAACAGTGACGATCGTGATGTTTAAAAAGAAAAATTCCACAGTTACCAATTCACTTCAGGTTTTCAGGTTCACCTCAATTTTTTTTTTTTTTTTTTTTTTTTGACCAAAAAAAAGTATGTTCAACGAATTAGAAGTTTTCTTCTAATTAATTGACATTCAAATTGAGACGTTATTACCAGATTTTTTGTTTTTAGTATTTTTATCGTTATTAATATTTTTTAATTCAAGGGCAATTCATACTTTTTTTAAGTATTTTTTTTTTAACTTCAGTATTTTTTAAAAAAAACGAGATGCACAGATTTGTAATAAGAAAACAAAGGACTGGTTGTTTTGAAATTCCGTCTAATTTAGTAGTATTTTTTTTTTTTAAGAAAATAGTCAGCGATAGAGCGATTATTTAGAAGTACAAAGATCTCATATTTTAGAATAATTAGACGGCCAAAAATACTTCTTTTATATTCATTTTAATTATTTATTTAATTTTTAATCGTTGCCCTCTTGTTTTTTTTTTTTTTTAGAATTGACTTTATGATCTGCTTTAACGATTTAAATGTTGATTCAAAATTCACCTTAGGTGATTTTGATTAAGGAATTAATTTCGTCTGAAAGAGATAGAAATATTATCTACCAGGAAAATAAAAATACCCCCAAGGCCAAAGTCAACATTTTCGTCGGGAAAAAAAAGAAAAATTAAAGGGGTTGACGATTTCAGTTTTAATTTGCTTTTTCTCCTAATTTTATCATGTATTACTGTTACATTCTATCAGTTTTATTTTTTTTTCTTTCTTCATTTAAATTATTGCTGTGATTAGTGTTATAGAAAAAAGTAATATCTAGTCAAAACAAATTAGTATCGCCATTTCAATAATCTTTTTGGTAATAATTTCTCCCGTTTGATGTGCTGTACTTACGCAACATCTTGAATAATATCCTGTCGTTGACAATATCTAGTTTAACACGCTGTGATATGATATAATCATAAATAACATAATTTCACTTTTGTTTTTCTTCTCCCGATTTAAAAAAAAAAAAAAAAATTTAAGGTGTCTTTGCTTTGCGTAGAGGCGCACGTCGGGTTGAGTGTTTTTTTTTTTTTTTTTCGGAAAAACGTCTTTAGGCGTTAATTAGTCGTTATGGGTTAATGACGTTCAAACGAACTGAATTTGTAAAAAATTAAATATTGAAAATCGAGCGTCTTTTGGAAAGTGAAACAATACCTTTGAGTCGTCGGTTCGGTTGCCAAAAAAAAAACGCTCTTCAAATTTTTTTTTTTTTTTTTCAAAAAATATTTTTTAGCTTTTAATTAGCGGATATGGGTTAATGAAGTTAAAATCAACTAAAATTGTAACCCCATGAGAAAAAAAAATTAATATTTTTATAAAACATTTTTGAAATATTTATAAAATATTTTTTGAAACATAAAACAATAAAAACTATTTTGAAAAGTTTGACAAAGATTTTAAAAATATTTTTATTGATTTTTGTTTAGGGCAGTCTCCACTTGATAACGTTCACCGCATTCGCGTTATCCGCCTTCTCGATGAACGTAATCGCACCGGAAGTTTTGTGGATCTTTTACCACGATTTTTTTGATCATCTTCTGCTTTTTTCTATTTACAAACATTAAAAATGGCGGTTTTGAAAGATGTTTTTACGGATTTAAAAAGAAAAATTTTAATTCGGGCATGGGAAAGACAATAAATCTGTTCCAAAACAAATTCTGGGTAAGCCAATTTTGTATACTTCATGAAATATACGGTACTCTTTTTATGCCACAAACGTTTACGGGAGCAAAACCTGCAAAGTACTTCCGGTGCGATTACGTTAACCGTGATGACGGACAACGCGAATGCCGTGAACGTCATCAAGTGGAGACTGCCCTTTTCAAAAGATATTTGCAAAATATTTTTTAAATATTAAAAAATATTTCAAAAATATTTTATAAATATTAACATTTTTTTTCTCATTGGGAAGAAAATAATTTTTTGAAAAAAAAAATTCTCGGCACGAGTTTTTGAAATATTTATAAAGTATTTTACATAAAACAATAAAAAATATTTTGAAAAGTTTGACAAAGATTTTAAAAATATTTTTATTGATTTTTGCTTCAAAAAATATTTGCAAAATATTTTTAAAATATTTTTAAAATAATAAAAAATATTTCAAAAATATTTTATAAATACCGGTATCAACATTTTTTTTTCTCATTAGGAAGAAAATAATTTTTTGAAAAAAAAAAAATTGTCGGCACGAGTTTTTGGCCAAGTGAACCGAAATCTTTAGGTTATTTTATTTAGGCGTAAAAAATTAAATATTTTTTGTTTTTGTTTCGGTATAAATAATTTTTTTCCGTTGAATTTTATTTTGAAAATTTTTTTTTTTCTAATTTGTGTTTCCAGAAAGATAATGATCTTTTTTTTTCTCTTTTTAGTAAAAATGTACATAAGCTTATTTAAAAAAAATTCTTTTACGCTTCGTGCAAAATCAAAAAAAAAAAAAGATTACATTTTTTTTTCCTGACCAATCGAAGATTTTTATCCTAGGTACCCGCGTATAAATGATACTATTTCCGGCAAAAATGCACTTACCAAAATGTTATGAAAAAAAATATATATAAATATATATTTTCATGTATAGTTGTCACATTATAAAAAAAAAAATTAATAAATTAAAAAATCAAGATGATTCCAGTTTTGCTTAGTCTGAGGTTCGAAATCCAAAAAAAAAAAAACTTGAATCATTAAAGATTAAGAATTTTTGGTAAAAATGTCTGTATTTTCAACCCCAGTGACCGTGACCGTGACCGTATCCGTGCCCGTGTCCCCAGTGCCCGTGATGATGGTGGTGATGATGGCCTCCCCAACCTCCGCCCCATCCGCCTCCATAATACGGCCGCCTGTAGTATCCTCCGCCGTATCCCCATCCTCCGTACACGGGGATCCCGATCCCGATAAATCCCAAAGCTGTTTCCGCATTGCTTAAATCGTCGCTCTCCGAAGAAGGAGATGCCGGTGGTTGATCAATTTCATCTGCGACAACAACCGTCGTGCTCTCGGGTACTTCATCAAGCGATAAGTCTTGTTGAGTTTGGTCAACCTCGACCGGTAACGAGGAAACGAATCCAAAAACGAAAAAAATCGGAACCTAAAATTTTAATTTTTTCTTCGTTACTATTTTTCCTTTTTTTTTTAAATTTACCGACCACTTTTTCAAGTAAAAACTCACCAAAAACGATAATCGCGCCATGTTTTTTTTTAAAAACCAAAACGAAATTTTTTTTAAATCAAACGTTCACGGGCCCAAACTGCAATGCAGTCTTACTTCTTTGACAGTCACAATAAATATCAAGTCTACCGTAAATTGTGCTAATTAATTAACCATGTTTTGAGAAAATCTGGGGAGTAGCCTAAAGACATATAGAGGGATTCCTCGTTTTTGTTATTGGCTTTGTGCTCCACGTCATATTTTAGCATAAAATAAAAACGCTATTTTTTTTTTCAGGTTCAAGGTGAACATCCCATTGACCAAACATGTAATTTTTTTTTTCCTTAAATGCTTGGAGAAATTTTCTATCCGTTTTAAAACGTTTAACGTTTTTTTTTTTTCCTTAATCCTAAAAATAATTCATTGATTTAAGGAAAATTAAAACAATGAAATCATCGCAAGGAAAATGCGTCAGCAGAGATTCATCCGAACCGAAAGTTATTTTTCCGACAAAACTCTTTAACTTTTTTTTTTTTTTTTTTTTTTTTTTTTTTTTTTTTTGAGAATGGAATGGGTTGTAGGACTGTCAAAGGGGTTGTTAATTTAAAATTTCGTCATACTGTGATACTGCTGATTAAGGATGAGATCTCGTATAATTGACACAAGACAACTGCTTCCCTTCTAAGTAGAGGGTATCTACTACGGTATCCCTTATTTTGGAAATTTTCGAATTTCAAATCGCTTACCCCTAAAAATGGTTTTCCTTGGTGTACTGATAAACCCGAACTTTTTTTTAAATTTTTTACTCAACGGGAAAGCGTGGCGACTTGAGCTTAAAAGTTCCGAAAATTGCCATAAGAAAAAAAAAAAAAAATCGACAAAAATGTGGTTTCTTATCGGAAATTTTCCGTAGATGACGAATCTGAAGTCCGTTTTTTATTATCAAGTCCCGTTTTTGAGCTAAAAGCCAAAATATGGCAAAAAAAAACGTGGTAAAGTAACAAAACATACCTAGTCCTCAGTTTCATTTCAGTCGTATTTTGGTCTCTAACTGAAAAATTGGACCAAGCGGACTTCAGATTCGTGATCTACGGAAAATTTCCGATAAGAAAACACATTTTTTCGCAAAAAAAAAAAAAAAAAAATGGTCGATTTTCTTTAATTTTGAAACTTTAAGCTCAAGTCGCCACGCTTTCCCGCCGAGTAAAAAAATTAAAAAAAATTCGGGTTCATCAGTACACCAAGGAGAACCATTTTTCGGGGTAAGCGATTTGAAATTCGAAAATTGTCAAAATAAGGGACACCCTAGTGTCTATCGTCCTATAATTCCTCTATAATCCTGTCAAGTTGTTCATAGCAGTCAATTCAAAAATCGCTTTAGATGTTCAGGAAAAAATTGTCCCAAGGAACGAATAATTTACAACCAAGAATTTTCCCAGGGAAAAAAAATTTTTTACAAATAGAAAAATTTCATGAGGAAAAATTCTTAAGAAATTACGTTCTCTCATCGCTTGTTTTTTTTAATTTCCTTATTTTGTGTAGTTTTCATAGGCTTAGTTGAGATTTTTCTTCCTGAAGGTTCAACTTTTGTTGGACAAGATCATCCCGGATTTCGGTACTAATTTCAGATTATTAATGTTAACCAACCGAGGGGTTACTCACTCTCCAAAAAGTTGTACAGTACTGGGTGATTAAAGAGTGAGCAATTGGCGTCCTTTATTTTTCGAGCTTGGATGAATGCACTCCCAGAATCGGTTGTATACGGACCCTAATTTTTTTTCAGATTTTTTTTACTCGACGGGAAACCGCCCCGACTTGCGCTTCAAGATCGAAAAATTCCCATAAGAAAGAAAAAATCAAAGTTTTTTTTTTTTTTTTTTAAACAGTCATTTCCTATCAGAAATTTTGTGAAGATCACGAATCTGAACCCCATTTTATTTTATCTGGTCCGGTTTTCAAGCAAGAGCCAAATAAGAAGCAAAAAATCAAAGTACAAAACATGACAAGTCCTGATTTATTTTCTCATTTTTTGGCTCTAGCCTGAAAACCGTCCCAGATAAAATAAAATGGAGTTCAGATTCGTGATCTACCCAAAATTTCTGATCTGAATTGACTGTTTACATCATTCAGATTCCCTACCATTTTTCCTAAACCATTTTTTCCTAAAAGAAAAAATAAATTCCTAATCCATTTTTTCTAAAAATTTTGGCTCCTGAAATTGTTTTCCTAACTATTTTTTTTTTTTCTAATTTTTAATTTTCCTAAAATGTTTTGGTTCCTAAAATAAATTTCTTATTCAAATCCCTAAAATTAAATTTCCTAATATCCCTAAAATCAAATATCCTAAAATCCCTTTAGGGACTAAAAAAATAAAAAAAAAAAATATTCATTTTAGGAAATTTTATTTTATGAATCAAAAAATTTTAGAAAAATTGAAAATTAGAAAAAAAAAATGTTGGAAAAAAAATTTTAGGAACTTAAAATAAAAAAAAAAATGGATTAATGGATTAGGAATTTATTTTTTTTCGAAAAAACGGATTAGAAAAAATAGTCGGGAACGCATCATCCATAGTCCGAAAATGAAATTTCCCTGATTCTTGTCGAGTAAAAACTCTGAAGAAAATTAGGGTTCATATGTGCCATAAAGAGAACCGATTCCGGGGGTGCACTCACTCAACTTCGAAAAATCAAACAATAAGTGACACTCTATTGAGCAATTCTAGCTTATTGTTCAGGTTTTGCTAAGGTCCTATCCTCTATCAGGATTTCGTCTAAAAAGTGGTATTTTGAGTATTTTCAAATTTTTTTCCCCAGCATCTTTAAAAAAAAGACCGAATTGATTTTTCCCCAATAAACTTTCTTAATTTTTATTTATGATTTTGTTTCTTAATTAAATTAATAGCCACCAACGTAAAAAATTTAGTCTGAAAATTAATAAACTCGATAATTCTCTCCTTTCAATCGACTTTTTTACTTGAAAATTTTTATATTCTAACCTTAATACTTTCGACCCGAAAATCTAATAAAAATCTGAAAAAAATTTTTTAAAATCTGGATTTTTTTTTTTTTTTTAAATTTTTAATTTTATCTTTTTCGTTAAGCTTTTCCTGACGAAAACAAATATTTCGGATTTTGCCACCGCCCAAACAAGTGGCACCCTCCCAACAACTGTACCTGGGGCTTTCCGCCCCCTGCGCCCCACCCTTTGCACGCCTCTGACTCGACCGTATCTTGTTAATTTATTTATCTGCAAATATTTATTAAATTTTATTACCTCATTAAAAAATAAGAACAACAGATTTTTAATTTGAAAAATTGAGGTTCTATTGAAAACTTTTCACAAAAAACCAGACAAAAAAAAAAAAAAAAAAAAAAAAAAAAACAATTTATCACGCATTCAAATAGGAATCCAGTAAAAATTCACTCAAAAACTCGCGTCATCCAATTTTCCTCGGCTGATTTTCAGTTACCCATAAACCACGTAGGCTGGATACGTGTAATAATAGTAATAGGGTAATCCGACATAAACGGATTCCGATCCTTCCAGTGTTTCTTTTTGCATCGGTCGGCCTATTGGACCAGACCTTCCTTGGCTTGGAGCCCCAGGATGCTGATGCGGATATGGTCCCGGCATTGGGAAGGCGGTAATCGCCGTCAGTGCAATAAGCGCGATAAAAATAAAAGTCAGCTAAAAAGAAAAATTACAGAAACTTACCGTTAAATACTGTAATAATCTTTTGAAAAAATAACGAAAAAAAAAAATTATACCGGGATATGGCAGCATATCCCTACGTAGGACTACGTCTATGGGGTACTGTTTTAATATAATGGTAAATGGTAAACAAAACAAACGGACATTAATAAAATCCATGGCAACCGTTTTCGGGAAAATCGAATTTTTTGATAAAAATATAATTTTTTTTCCTGGCACGAAAAAAACTTTAAATGTTTGATAAAAAAGGTCAAATGTTGAAAAAAATTAGTCAAAGTTTTAATTAAAGTCTTCAAAGTTAAAATTTAAACATTAAAATAATTGATATGTTAATTTTTTTCGAATTTATAATTAAAAAACAAATTTAAAAATTTAAAAAAAATTTAAGAATTTTCGTGAAGTTTTCTTTAATTCATCATTAATTTTCAAAATTTTCGTACATTTTTAATAGTACGTTTTTAGTCGTAGTTTTTGTTAATTTTCGTGAATTTTTCTTTAATTCATCATTAATTTTTCTAAATTATCCGTTAATTTTTTTAATTAAAGGAAATTATGGATTTATCTTTCTGATATAAAAAAAAATTCAATTTAATCTTTTAAATTTTTCGTTATTTTTCGTTAGTTAAAAAAATTAACGGAAAATTGACGGATGATTTAAAATTTTTCATTATTTTGACGTGAAGTTTTTGTTAATTTTCGTGAATTTTTTTTATATCAAAAAGATAATAAGGAAATTATATCCATAATTTTTTAATTAGAAAAGTTAACGGATAATTTAAAAAAATTAATGATGAATTAAAGAAAAATTCACGAAAATTAACAAAAACTACGATTAAAAACGTACTATTAAAAATGTACGAAAATTTAAAAAAATTAATGATGAATTAAAGAAAACTTCACGAAAATTTTTAAATTTTTCTTAAATTTTTAAATATTTTAAATTTTTCATTATTAACTAACGAAAAAATAATGAAAAATTTAAAAGATTAAATTGAATTTTTTTATATCAAAAAGATAAAAGATAATCGATTGAATTTTTTTATATCTAAAAGATAGAATTTTCTAAATTGTCCGTTAATTTTTCTAATTAAAGGAAATTATATCCATAATTTCCTTATTATCTTTTTGATATAAAAAAAATTCACGAAAATTAACAAAAACTTCACGTCAAAATAATGAAAAATTTTAAATGATCCGTTAATTTTCCGTCAATTTTTTTACTCCTAAAAAAAATTTACGAAAATTAACAAAAACTTTCTAAAAATAAACGAAAAATTAACGAAAAATAATGAAAAATTTTAAATGATCCGTTAATTTTCCGTCAATTTTTTTAACTAACAAAAATTTGAAATATTAACGAAATAAAAGTGCTCTTTTAGGTGCGAACCAACAAACGAACAGAAATCTCCAGGTTACGGGGTATGACGTAGTCCTACGTCAAAAAAAAAAAAAAAAACACTTACAGCGAATTTCATTTCGGTCGAAGTTTTAATCCAGAATTCCAGGAATTAAATATTGATTTTTCGCTTGGATTTCCTTTTTATATTCGTCCAGATCGGATGCATTTTGCTTTGTAATGAACGGGTATAATTAGATAAGTACGAGCGAAATAATTACGGTTTGAACCTTTGTTTTCTTTTTTTTTTTTTTTTTTTTTTCCTTCGCGGTTTTTATCTTACGCGTCCATCTCTGATTTCCGAGTCTTTAATGGATGATTATGTTGAAGATACAGGGTGTGACTTTTTCTTTTCTTTTTTTTTGGACATAAATGAGAATTTTGTTTTTGTAGCAGGTGTTAAACCTGACATTCACAAAAGAATCAAAAAGCTGATGACTTGGCAGAGTCGTGTTCAGAGTTTTAAGCTTAACAAAAGGGTTACAACGTCATTTTTGGTAACGAGTTACATGGAAATGGTATGTGAAAATCTCCGCTTTTGCGAGGAAAAACCCGTAAACCCGGAAAAACGAATGCAAACCGTGTTTTCTGCTCTTGAGTTTCTTGAACCTAATACTGGAAGCCTAAAAAAAAAAGGAGAAATAAAAATCGTAAGAACCAGTTTGGATCTTCAATGTTTTTTTTTTTTAAGTATTGAGGCAGCATCATTTATTTAGTACAGGCAGGAGAAATTGCTTCCCCGCCTTGCCCCCACTGAATCAGATTTGGTCCATAAGGAAATATTTGTAGTCGATTCTTAAGCTATGGGTCTTGTCCTGCCTTATTACCGCAAAAATTACCTCCTGTATAATTTTTTTTTTTTTTTTTTGAAAAAAATTTAACAGTCAAAACGCAAATTTTCTAATGAATTATGTTGGACGAATATTTTTCCAACCAGACATGCTCGAACATGCATTAGACATGTGCGGGCATGCATTGCGCTTCTTTGTATCAACGAGTAAAAATAACTAGCTCAGTATGCTTTTATAACATATTCATGTTATTCAACATGTTTTTATGTTTATTATCGATTTTCATGTTTTCATGTTTGCAACATGTCCTTCATGCCCATCAAAGACTTCATTTGGGGGTCTTATTGGGGAAGGCACTTGTTCTCCTTAAGATTCTTTTGCCCTCCTAAGTATTTTTTGGTTTCATAAGCTAAGTATAGGAACTCTATCTTTTAGCCTCCCTAAGATGGGGCATACCTGTCCGTATCAAGACACTTTTGCCCTCCCCGAGAAAAATCTGAAACGACGCCCGTGATGCTTATTCAACATGTTCATGTTTCAATATTCATTATTTTCTATATGTTTTGCGAAATTTCGATTTTCGAGCCGGGCACCCCTTAATTTCTTTTCTAACTAATTTTTCTAATTTTTTCAGATGTTATGGGTCACGTGGAAGCTTGCAGCAGGCGCCCCGTTAATTTTCATTCATTTATATTGCCGTACATATTTTTGAAGGTAACCGTAGCCGATAGGAAAAAATGGCTTCTCCAGTGTCTTATCCCGATTTAAAAAAAAAAAAAATAAAAATAAAAACCCATCAATTTTTTATTTAAAAAAGAAAAAAAAATCCGTATTTTACCGCTCAAAAACTTTTAAGGCTCTTTGGGGCACTATTTCTCATCGACCAAAAAGTCTGAAAAAAGTCTTAAGTTTTTTTTTTTTTTTTTTTTCTCATAAAGGAAAAAAAAACATAAGCGGTCTCCGTCTTTTAAAATATCGCCAAATAAGGGACACCCTGTTTCTTATGATCATCCAATAAGTACTTTCCTCATGTTTATTCACAACATGCTCGACATGAGTACTCAAAAACATATTCCCCAGAAGTCAGGCCACTAATCATCATCATGGCTGCAATATTCCGTCGTTCGAAAACGATTGAACAGAAGATCTACTACAGAAATGATCCTGTGTAATTTTTTAATCATCAACATCAAAAAACGTCGTCTAAAAAGACGCCAACGGTCACGTCATTTTAATCCGAGCACTTAAGCCGTGCACGTAGTTCGTCGTAATGCCGTTAGATGTCACTTTTTATGAAAACCAATCTTACGCGTAAGTTAAACATTGATTTACTGGCGTATGGTTTGGTTTGCGTTTTCGATGGGGTCGTTGATTTCGGACCATTTAATCAAGATCATACTCCACAGGATCATTTCTGTAGTAGATCTTCTGTTCAATCGTTTTCGAACGACGGAACATTGCAGCCATGATGACGAGTCATGGCTTCTTCTCCTGAGCGTGAGGCAGTCTCACGTTGCCTACTAGTTTAGGCGACGTGTGACATCGATGACCGTTCACTGACCATTTTCGGATGGTTGGGAGGGAGGGGAAGCGATCTGAGTGGTTCCCTTGTAATCTTAAAATAAATATTTCTCTATTCTTCTTAAGAGTCTCTCTCATTGTCTTACAATAAAATAAGTCTTTTTTTTTTTTTTTTTTTTCTCTTATAATAAAATAAGCCTTTTTTTCCCCTTATAATAAGCGCTGGAAACGTCCCAGTCTGCGCTCAGCATGAGCCGTAAGTTTGTTTAACATGTTCCCCGGGCTCAGTGACTATGTTCCCTCATATTGTTCCGCATCGGGGAACAAAAATCTTCCTTGCGCCACACTATAAAGCTTCACATAACTTTTAATTAGAAATAACAATGGTAATTAATGTTCTACGCGTACCCCAGCCATTCAAATGGACCGTTTAGGTATCTCTGAGTTAGGTTTTCAAGGTTTCTCTCTTGCCGTGACTGATTTCGCCGTAATTAGAATGATTCAACGCGGGCACCTGGATTAGTGACATCTTCCAACAAGATTTTTCTACTTTTTTTTTTTTTTCTCAGGGCTCCGTTTCACAACAAGCCGCAAACCGCAGCTTTTTTTTTATTTTTTTAAATTTTTTTCCGAACCTTAATTTTTATACCAAAGACTTGGCAAAGGGGTAAAGTGATATAAAATAATAGTTTTTTCGTTCATGTAGGCATGATTCGGCATGTAAATAACATTATTTAATGATATATTTTAAAAAAATATCGAATGTTATTTTTGTTTTTGTTTACGGAGCCATTTTAAGATCTCTAATGACACGCCATTTTTTTCCCCCGTAAACAAAAATAAAATTCGATATTTTTTAAAAAAATGTATCATTAAATAATGTCATTTGCAAGCCGAATCATGTCTATATGAACGAAAAAACTATTGTTTTTACTTCATTTTTATATCACTTTACCCCGTTACCAAGTTTTTAATATAAAAATTAAGGTTCGGAAAAAAATTTTAAAAAAGCTGCGGTCTGCGGCTTGCTGTGAAACGGAGCCCTCAAGGTGAACAAAAAAAAAAAATTAATACAATTTTTAAAAAATTAATTACATTGTATGGTAAAGATCCTGATTTGAGTCAAGATCATAAATTTTTTTTCATAACTCATCGATGGGAAGAGCCCTTTCCCATCGATGTTTAGCGGGCGGAAAGGCCTTTTTCCCTTATAGGAACTCGCCATGTTTAGCCATGTTCTTAGCGCTTGTAAACAAACAAATGAGGTTTTTTTTTTTTTTTAAATCACTTAAAAAGTTATTTTTATTCGTTATAAAAAGTATCTTGTTATTCTAGGGTGTCAAATGAATTTTCCTCGCTCGGTTTCCATTCAGCCCTCGCTTCGCTCGGGCTGAAACGGAAACCTCGACGGGAAAATTCATTTTCCACCCTAGGTTAACAATATACTATTTCCTCATCTTTTTGGATCCTTTTGAATTATCACAAGATTGACGGTTTATAATTATCGCGTAATTAGGCAGCAAATTCACCCGAAGGAACGAGCTAGATTGCATTTCCTGTTTTGTTGATAGGACGGACGTGGATTGCATATCCCATTATATTAGAGCATCATTAAGTGTGCCATAAGCACGTATCATTCGTATCATTTGCATGATATACATAATTTTATTCTCGTTCTTCTCATATTCTCGTTTTTTTATGTCATAATAATCATTTAAAGATGAATCTTCTGCTTGGGAAATCTCCGGTCGGGTTTGTTCGAGGAAATCGTTTCGTAATGATTTTTTAAAATTTTCAGGGATTTTTTCAATCTTTTTTTTTTTTTTTGGTAAGTCATTGAACTTTTTAAATCTATTTTTAATGTTGATGAAAGAATTGGACATTCATATACTAGTATCTTCCTTTTTTATAAAATTATTTTCTTTTATGGTTTATCTTTAAAACGCGTATCGGTCGTGAATAACATAAAAATGTGCAATAACTTCAGCCTTGGTAGGATTCAAGATCAAGGACGTTCGATAAATAAAAATGTTGATTGAAAAAGGAAAAAAAAAAAATGAAATCATCTTAAGCTTTTTTTTTCTTTTTAATAATTTTTTTATGCTAGGTAACCGACCAAAATATGCACTGACTGAAATTGAGAAAACAAAATATCTCATGAAAAAATTAGTTAATGGTTCATTATTAGATAATTAATTGAGCAAACAAAATTTTAGCGCGTGTGGGATATAAAAAAGAATAATATCTTTGTTTTATTTATTTTTTCCCCTTTGGACCGAGACTGCTCTTTTAATATTGGCATGAAAGGATGTAACAATTAATCTGTATTGGAATTTCTCAAAAATCCGGTTAGGGGGGAGGGTGCAGTTATGGAAAACGTTTTAACTTTTCTAATCATCTGAGGGGCATTTAGGAACTTAATTATTTGCAAAATCATCCGTCGTTCGGAAACGATTGAACATAGGAGATCTACTACAGAAATCCAGACAGAGAAGAAAAATACAAAGTTTAATCCTCTCCTACCCAAGGGTTAAAATCCTCTCCCATGCTTTACAGGATTCATTGGCTGAATCAGCCAAATTGTAATAAGAACAATACAAATCTAAATGATTGCGTTAAAATAATTAAAGACCGGTCTCAAAAAAAAAAAAAAAAAAAAAAAAAAAAAACTTTATTTTTTGACGTGTTTACTCTGTGGAACAACATTATGAAATAATGTACATGGACGAAGAAATGTAGTATCAAGTACAATTTTTTTCCCCTTTTCGATCATTGAAAGTAAAAAGTACGATATTTTTTACTACTCAGTTTGGTTATCATTAAGACAAAGTTAACACACAGGTTGTCACAAGCTGTTTGCACATTCCTCACTCACTCTGGCATACCTTTACGACTTTACGTTTATGACTGCGTTTTGCTACATTTTAATCTACTAAGAAAAAGGATCAATTGTACATATTACTAATTATATTCTTTTTTTTTTACAGTTAAGATGTAATGCCATCCAAATATTGTGAGAATGGGAAATACCTGTGAAGAGTAATAAATGGAGCCTGACGTCGAAAATCCTTCAGATTGAGGAAAAAATAACTTAATCGTTTTTACACGGGTCAATAGTTTGCACGGGGAAGCTATAAGTAATTACGTGGTTGATAACCTGTCTGTGGATGACCTAATCTAGCAGAGCATCCAATAAAGGTATGTTTTCCAGTATCTTAGATATTTCCGACGTCGAATTTATGACAATTACCATTCGTCATATTCAAGGCTTAAGTCGGTACTCTGAAGTCGAAACGACGTCGGTAAGACGTCACGTCTGATTCGTTATTATGACGTAATCTTTTAAAAAATCAAGTCGATTAGGTACTTAAAATTTTCACTTTAAAACTACAATTTAGTACGTCTGACACTTTTACCTTTACATCTTAAATAGGTGTTAGTAAGATTTCGTTTTCACGTACTTTCCTCTTGGGCAGATATTTTCGAACAACAGGTGAAAAGAACGATGGATCCACATCTGATGAATCATTTAATCCCGTGAAATAGCTTATTACCATGGCTAAAATAAGTGTTATGGTGCCACCGAATGCCGTGTACCAAAGATAACTCATTTTAAAGAGCGGAAATACGTCACTAGGAAAATGTTCGAAATATTTAATATCAAAAACACTTTCAGAATTCTATGTAAATTCTTACCTTTCTATCAACGATGAATTTGTGGAGACGATGGAAGTGACGTTATAAACGTAATCGCAACCGTCCACTGAAAGAGGCTTTGTGGGAAATTTTATTCGACCTGTACCAATTTCTTTCTGAGCCGTTATCACAATGAACCCATTTATACAAAGTCCTATTAAACCACCATAAAAAGCGCCCTTACTATTCATCCACGGTATTAACATTCCCCCGCAAAAAATTATAAGAGAGGAGCCATTGTTTATTGATGCAAAGCTGTAAGCTAACTGAAGTATTCCACCTAATTTTTCTATTACGAAAACTAACGCTACTGAGATGGCTCCAAGAACAACTACGACGCTTTTCATGATTATTATACTGGTTCGAGGAGTGAACGTTTTTCTCGGAAATGAAAGTTTAACGAAATCTTCTAAAACGACTGCAGACATCGAGTTTAAAATGGTGGAAATAGAACTGAAAAGAATTGTTGCAAGCTTTATAAGATGAAAATACATCCATATAGAACTAATATTACCTTAAAGAGGCACTAAATACTCCTGCAACAAAAAAACCCGGCAGCCCAGGATATTCTCCTAAGACTTGCATTATTAATAATGATAAAAGCTGATCTTTAGCCTTTGTCAAATTGGTGGTGAATGGATCGCAGTCGTAGTATTTTGCGTACAACAGTAGACCGCATGCAGAAGAAAGTACCGTTAAAAATATAGTTCCAGATATAAAAATCCAAAGTGCTCTGAAAAATATGAATGATCTTTGGTGTATTAAATATGATTCAGGAGTTACTTATAGTTCAAAGTGAAATTTTTGCTTCAAAAAGGAAACTGTAGGACCTTGTACAGTATTTACACGATATACTTTCATTATGAACTGTACAGTGTACTTAGAGTATGTTTTGTCTGGCAAAAGAAGACGTCATTCAAAAATATAAAAAAAAATAAACGAAACAAGTTGTTTTTGGCATTTTGGCAACTTAGCCATCGGCGCACGTCCCCATAGAGCTCGACATTGTACTGTACATGAATTGTTTTTTTGAAAAGTGGAAGCATTTCTACACATTAAAGGGGCTTTCTGGCGATGAAATTCGGTCAATTGAGTCCTATGCTGATTTACAGAATTTGAATACCGTTCAAAATTACCTGTTCACTTGTTGCAAAGTCGGTAAGGCCATGTAACGTTGAACCATGTTTTGATTCAATACTCCGAATGGTATACAGTATATTGCAAAACCTATAATAACACTCCAAATTGAATGTCTCTCCGTGAAATCTAAATTAAAACTAAGCGAAATTGAAAATTGAAATAATCTCAGAGAAAAATGTAAAAGAAACAAAACAGAAAGTTAGATTACCTAGGATAATCGATCCTTTGGCCATTCATGTTTCTTTGCCACAGAAGATCAAATCCGCCAATATCCATTGTTCCTTTTACGAATGTTAATATAATGGCCCCTGTCATGACGAAAGTTTGAACTACGTCGGTCCAAACGACGCCTTTGAGCCCCCCCTGAAGTAATAATGCATATTGAAGTTCATGGCAACTCGTCATATTTTGGTCCTCAGATGTGGTCGTTTTCCGGGACGTTTTTAACGAGATTTTTGACGTCAAAATGATATCTAATGCTCGTGGGTGTCGTCTTATTGCTTCCTATTTACGTCACCTCGATTTAGAAATGCAAGTGTCATGTCTTTTAGACGTCAAGAAGGTGTGCTACTGACGTTTAAATCTAGTGAAAAAAATTTTTTCACTAGATTAAAAAAGTCCCGGAAAATGACTAAGAGTCATGACCAATCTTTGATGCGCCACCATGACTTCACCTTTATTGTTTGGAACATTTTTCACTTCATTATCTACGGTAATAAATTTAAATATGTTACTCCGTTTCGTTGTTTTCGGAGTCGAATATTTCAAACATACGATCATTTTTAGAATTGAAATCTGCTTGATTCAAATAGGCTGATATTTAGAGTGATAAGCAACTACGAAAATTTAAACCGTTGAATCCGTTTTTAATAAAAACTATTAATTTTTCTATCTAATACTGTACTTAAATTTTACTTACAGTAATAATGGCCAAAGAGGACCATTACAAATCTTCAAGTTTGTAGGAAACAAATCTGCGACAAACCTGCTACTACTTACCACAGTAGTGTAAAAAATGCAGAGGATAGATAAACATATCGTTGTAACGTGAATGTTGACTCCGGTAACTGAAAATTAGGTATTAATTTTTTTGTCACGCAATTTGTAAAGTTTTTCCATCTGTAGATGTAGGCACCAAAATATTTGGTTAGGAGAAATCAAAAATGTTTTAAATTTTTTTTTTGTGTAGTTACAAGGGAGGGGTGGGGTGCAGGGATGGGTTTCGCTTTGCCGTTGCCATTACCTTGATTGAATGCAAGAGCTGGTGCGTAAATCATTATTGGCAACCAAAGCACCTAAAATTAAAAATTTCCGAGTGAGTAAAAAACCTTGAGATAGCAGTTCTAAATAGTAGCATAGAAACTTTGTGCATGTACCCACCATTACAATTGAAAACCCAACTGCAGCCAAGAGTCTCACTTTTTTATCAAATCGCCTCTCTAGATACTGAAATGAATTAATCGACTTTGAAGCACCACGCCTTTAATGTTAAATTATACCTAACTGCCCCTTTGGTTCGGGAAGAAAGGCTTTTTCGATAAAAATCAGGGATCTAATGCCATTATTGTTAAGCTTTTCAGAACGGCTTTCGAATTTTTAAATTACCCGTTCAGTACGGCTAATTTTTTTTTTATAAATTTTTAGTAAAAGCTTCATAAATAAGTCATATTAGGAGTAGCGAACAAGGCCATATAGATGGAAAACAAAATCGCCCACCCATAAGCTAAGTATGGGAAAAATATGAAAACCATTTTTCATGGATTTTTATTAGTTTCAACTCAGATTTGGACCTTTAGATGCTTTAAGTTCTTTTATTCTCAATCCCAACTTTAAATTTTTTTCAAATATTCCTGCTCATATTAGTTTTCTCGAGCGAGGCAAGGGCAGAGATTCCAAATTTTTTTAAAAAAACAATTTAATTCATTTTTTTATGAGCCGAATCATTTTAAATAAATTTCGACCATTCCTATTATGGGCTTAGCATGTTTTTCCCTGAACCAGTGTAATTTTTAACAAGCAATAATTTTTTTTTTAGAAAAAAGTAATCTATTTCGAATTTAAAGCACAACAAGTACGCTCATCCATAAAGTAATTTATATTATCGTATTTAAGAGCTCAAACAGCGTGAATATGAATGCCGCTCAAAACGTAAGGCGAGTCGCAAACCGTTTTTTTCAAACAGCATTGAGTCATCATGAAAAGACGCTTAAGGTGACGCCGGAGTGATTCATTTTTTTGAACACCCTATACTTCGAAAAACGCTAATATTATTTTTTTGGAGCCAGATATCAAAATTCCGTTTCCGAGCAACAATTTTTATCAATCTTATGCACCTTCAGGAAAAATTCTATACCTGACCATTCAGTACTTTTTCGGGAAACTTTGATTTAGGATAAATTCCCGGGAATTTATAGTAGATTAAGGTTTCCCAAAAAAATACTGTATTGCACAGTTAAAAAAAATATGTATTTATGTAAAAAATGGTCGTAAAAAATGGTCTACATACTGAGCATGTTACGTTTTCTATGTTAAAGTAGTTTACGAGTCCCCGTGCGTAGTAATTTAAATACTTTTTTTATCAAAAAATTGAGCCAAATTGTTCGGCCGAATAAATAGATTCTTATTTATCATGTCCAGAACAGTTCTCATAGATGATTTAGGGAATTAATTAAAAATTCTGAAAATAAAATTTTTAATAATAAAGACACTCAAATGACTTCGATTTCGCTTTACAAGGCGGTGAAAAGTCGAAATTTTAGTAAATGTTTACAAACATGACTCCATCTTCGCCAAAAAAATGTTTCAATTTCCAAATATAAATCGAAATATTTAACAATCCTTTAAAGGCGAGGTCGTTTTTTTTAAATAGAATCGTTGTAAGTACGAAGATCAATTCATTTCTAGTTTTTTTCGCAAATCGATCGAGTAGATTTTTTAAAATTTGTGAAAATATCCCACTTCCGGTGCCTGATTCCCATAAGAGCAATGCTTTAATCGGACTTTGAGAGGTAACTTTGACATTTAATTACATTAAAACTACATAAGCAAAAAATCTGAAAAAATTCCAGTTGATAGATTATGTCCTGAAGAATCAATAAGCGGAAAATAAAAAAAATTTATCGATATTCGATTGACTCGTAAACTACTTTAAAAAAGAACAAATTTGCTGTGTTGACTAAAACAAATGACGAAAAATAAAAGACGATCTTATGGCCGCTCAATGTTTTTTATTTTTAACACAGTCGAGTTTGTTTAAGTTTTTATGTGGACCGATATTAACAAGTGATTTTGTTAAATTTTTACATATTTTTTTTAACTGTGTGGTCAGGTATGGAATTTTTCCTGAAGGTGCCTAATATTGATATATATTGTTGCTCGGAAGTGGAATTTTGATATCTAGCACCAAAAGGATAATATTTGCATATTTCGAAGTATAGGATGTTCAAAAAAATGAATCACTCCTGCGTCGCCTTAAGTACATATATTCTCTCCACTTTGCATCCGTCTTCCTATTGTAAAACCTTTGCTTTAAGATTTTAGGATTTTTAAGTTTATTTTAAAGGCTAACATGGTCATATAGTCAATGTTAATGGACATAGTTGGTTTCGGAATGAAGCTTGTAAGAAAGAGAAAGGGCCCCTATATAAAACACACGGGGATGTATTGATTTAAAATAATTTAAAAATTAAAAACATTCAAAACTCGTATTTGAGCGCGCCGTACGGAACGGAAAATTTTTTTGCGCTCATATTTGAGCGCGCCGTATTGTAAGGGTTAATACAAAACTTCGCAATACCTCGTAAGTCGATGAAAGCTCCATTTCATATAATACCGGCAAAAATAGGTATTTACAGACTACACCAACCAGTATTATCCCTAGAGCTACATATGCATAGTTTGTGCCGTAAAAATACACCTCTGTTGGGATACCTAAGTACGAGATACCTGAAAAAAGGCTAAAAAAAAAAATTATTTCATTTTCTTTTTCTTTTTTCGTAAGTTTTAATTGCTTACCCAAGTAACATTGGTTGGTTGAATAACGGTTGTGACAACGTCGTTTGGTAACGACCGACGTCGCCAACCAAAAATTAACTAGTTTGAACCGATAACGTCTTTTCGACTATGTGAATAAAACAGGAAAAAACATCCGTAACAGGCCCGAAAGCAACCTGGTCATTTCAAAACACTAATTCACCGTTGTGGCTACGTCTTGTGACAACGGGTAATATCGGTTGCCAAAAAGTAGCCAATGATAGAAGTAAAACCACAGAAGAAAATGTTATTTCGCCCCACCCTACCGGACATTTCAACGTAAAAATATCCGTAAACGCCGAACGTTTTCTGACGTTGGGGAACAACGTTACTGTAATGGTTATTCAACCAACCAATGTTCCTTGGGTACTTCCCTGCTCTTACCTAGCTGTAAGCGAAGTCGCTATTGGAAATACGGACATACTTCTTCCTCCTAATATGTAGTCCACTGCCACATCACCCGTCGTGGATCTCTTGATTGAAAAATATATTCCGATGATCGCACATACCACTAACACGAGGGTAAAAACTACATAATCATAAATATTAAAATGCAAATGCAATTTTTCTTGAATGTTTTGCACGTCCAATAATTTTGTCTCCATTTTTTTTTGTAGACTATATCGAATGAACTTTTATCGACTTATGAAGTCCGTTCTCATTCGTAAGTTCCGTAATTGAAACAAGGTAGCGATTGATAGGAAAATACCATTCTTCTTTATCTTTCTATTGCCTTTTCTATAAATATTTGTAAGGTGTGACGTTTTCCTATATAAAAACGTTTAGAGGTCGCGCAAATTTTCTCTCATTTTTTATAGACTATATTCGAGGGCGTTCAGAAAAAACCAAAGCGCCGTCGGATTTTGTTGCTCTAAAGTGAGTTATTTTAGGTGTAAAAACACTTAAAAAAATTTGTTGATCATTTTTTTTCTTTTTTTTTCAAAAATTCGTATTGTTCATTAGGTAGATCGAAAAACACAAATTTTTAAATGATTGCCACAGCGCGGAAGAGTTGCTTTCAGCCTCCATATGGACCCTAATTTTTTTTCGATTTTTTGAGGCCGATTTCTGCTGTTCTCCAGAGACCTACAGTTTTTCAAAGTCTCATAAGGCCGAAAAAATTAGAGCTATATTTTAAAATATATGCGATAATAATTATTAAAGAGCGGGTCCTTCGCTTTTATTTTAAAAAGTTTACCGAATTGGATTTGCTCATTTGTAAAGGTGCAGTAATTTTTGAAAAAACGATGGAACACTAATTTCAGAAATGAAGTTAGAATTTGAATCCTTATTAATCCTGCCTCAAATTTTGTTATTCTTTACATCACATTTGATTTCTGTGGTGTCAAAAACCTTTCAAACCATTTTTTTCGCCGATTATTTTATGCGGAAAAGGATAAATCATACAGTATTATTGATTATAATCTTGTTGTTTTTTTTTTGTTACAGTTAAGATGTAATGCCATCCAAATATTGTGCGGATGGGAATAACTTTAAAGAGTAATAAATGCAACCTGACGTCGAAAATCCTTCCAATCGAGGAAAAAATTTGCTGAATCGCGTTCTTGCGGGTCAATAGTTTGCAGAAGGGAAGTTTTAAGTAATTACGTGGTTGATATCCTGCGTGTAAATGGCCTAGCAGAGCAGCAAATAAGGGTAAGTTTTACTTTTATTTCATATATTTTTATTTTTATTTTTATTTTTCTTCTGCTTTCATGAAAGTTTTAAAAGGATTATGACGTGACCAATATTATGATATCATGTTTTCCGCTAGCAGTATAGTTCCTCTAATTTATTTTAAAAAATCAAGTCGATTAGATACTTAAAATTTTCACAAATTTTTGTACAATTTAGTATGCGTCTCACACTTTTACCTTTAAATATTAAATAGGTGTTAACAATATTTCGTTTTCACGTACTTTCCTCTTGGGCAGATATTTTCGAACAACAGGCGAAAAGCACGTTGGATCCACATCTGATGGATCATTTAATCCCTCGAAGTAGCTGATTAACATGGCTAAAATTAGCGTTACGGTGCCACCAAATGCCGTGTACCAAAGATAACTCATTTTAAAGAGCGGAAACACGTCACTGGGAAAATGTTCCAAAAATTTAATATCCAAAAAAATTTCCAGAATTCTTATGTAAATTCTTACCTTTCCATCGATGTTGAATTTGTTAAGGCGATGGAAGTTACGTTAAAAACGTAACCGCAACCTTGCACTGACAGAGGTTTTGTGGGAAACTTAATTCGACCCGTACCAATTTCTTTCTGAGCTGTTATCACAATGAATCCATTTATACAAAGTCCAATTAAACCGCCATAAAAAGCGCCGTTAGCGTTCATCCACGGTATTAACATTCCACCGCAGAAAAGTATAACGGAAGTGCCACTGTTTATTGCTGCAAAGCTAATGGACAACTGAAGTATTCCACCTAATTTTTCTATTACGAAAACTAACGCTACTGAGATGGCTCCAAGAACAACCACGACGCTTTTCATGATTATTATACTGGTTCGAGGAGTGAATGTTTTGGTCGGAAATGAAAGTTTAACGAAATCTTCTAAAACGACTGCAGACATCGAGTTTAAAATGGTGGAAATAGAACTGAAAAGAATTGATGTAAGCTGATAAGATGGAACTAAATCCATATCGAAGTAATCTTACCTTAAAGAGGCACTAAACACTCCTGCAATGAAAAAACCAGGCAATCCCGGATATTCTCCAAGGGTTTGCATTATTAATAACGGTAATAGCTGATCTTTCGCCTTTATCAAATTGGTGGTTAATGGATCGCAGTCGTAGTATTTTGCGTACACCAGTAGTCCGCATGCAGAAGAAAGTATCGTTAAAAATACCAATCCAAATACGAAAATCCAAAGTGCTCTGAAAAATATGAATGATCTTTGCTGTATTAATTATGCTTCTGGAGTTTTTTAGTTTATGTGGAGATTTTTGCTTCAAAAACGGAACTGCACGACCTCCCGAGACCAAAAAATTAGTCTGAATTTTGCCAGAGTATCCTCTGAATGTATCTGAATTTTCGAAAATAAATTTTAAACGTTAGTCAGAATCCGGTCTGAATAATCAGAGTTTTGTCAGAGGCATGGCTGAAAAATATCGGCTATGATAGTATTCTAACTATTCAAACCAGACTCTGACAAGACTCCGACAAAACTCTGACTGGAATTTTTAAATATTTTTAGACGAATGCGTAATATTCAGACTAAAATTCAGAAGAAATCCGGGTGCGATAGTTGATGCGCTTTAGGTGTAGACGGATCTGCATTGCAATGCAATGCAATAACGTGAATAAATAATTAGGGTATAATATATTTCGCGACCTTAAAACCATAAGGTTCTTAATCGATCGACTGACAGCCCAACTGAGTTGAGCCCATATACTCCCTAAAAACCCCCTCCGAATAGGGGAGATAAAAAGCATAATAATAATAATAATAATAAATGAATAAATAAATAAGTAAGCTTAAGCTGCCTTCGGCACTTCGGCAAATTAGCCTGCGGCACACTTGTCAAGGACTCAATACAGTATATGAGAAGGGTTTTTGAAAAGTAGAAACTTCCTTGACATTAACAGGGATTTCTGGCGACGAAATTTCTATATTCGTGCTTCGCCCAATTGAGTCCTACGCAGGTTTAAAGAATTTGAATATCCTTCAAAATTACCTGTTCACTTGTTGCATAGTCGGTAAGGCCATGTATCGTTGAACCATGTTTTGATTCAATACTCCGGTTGGTATATAGTATATTGAATAAGCTATAATCACACTCCAAACTGAATGTCGATCCGTGAAATCTAATTTAAAACTAAGCGGAATTGAAAATTAAAATAATCTCTGAAAATAGTGTAACATTAACAAAACAAATTGTTAGTCATGTGCATTACCTAGGAAAATCGATCCTTTGGCCATGAATGTTTCTTTGCCACAGAACGTCAAATCCACCAATATCCATGGTTCCTTTAATGAATGTTAAAATAATGGCCCCTGCCATGACGAAAGTTTGAACTACGTCGGTCCAAACGACGCCTTTCAGCCCCCCCTGAAGGGAAAATGCATATTGAAGTTCATATGCCGGGTGCCCGCATTAAATTGGAACCCGGAGTGATTGTCCATTTTCCAGGAAACGGGTGAGAGTATAATTTTTGAATGTGATACAAAATTAGTACTAAATGAGTCAAAAATTTTGAGGTATAACAGGAGTCTCGTGACAAACTTCTGGCTCCATCTTAATTGGGCCGTGCAGTATTATGGTCTTATGCAATAGGAGATGTCCGTTTCGATTTTTTCAATTTCGATTCGACTTTATATTGATTCTTAAGACTCAAAAAAAAAAAAAAAAAAAAAAAAAAAAAAAAAAAAATTATATTACTGATCATTTTAAAAGACGTCATTTTGACTTCCAAAGATAATCGGTCTTAAATATTTTCTAATCTGCTGCCACTATCGTATAATATCGAAGGCAGCGCATCTTTTGCAAGAAAATTTATTTTAGAAACAATAAATTATTGAACGACTGATGAGTGTCGTGGCGTTTTTTTTTTTACACGTCTGTTTTTTTTGGGGGGGATTTTACTTACAGTAATAATAGCGAAAGAGAACCATTACTAATCTGCAAATTTGTCGCAGACAGATATGCGACAAATTTGCTACTACTTACCGCAGTAGTGTAAAAATGCAGAGGACAGATATGCATATCGTTGTAACGTGGATGTTGACTCCGGTAACTGAAAATTAGGAATTAATTTTCTTATCATTGTGTTTTTCCATTCAGGGATGTAGGCAGCAAAATATCTGGTTTAGGAGGAAGCAAAAAGGTTTCTAAATTTTTTTTTTTTTTTTTTTTTGTGTAGCCACAAGGAAGTTTGGTAACAGGGGAAAATATAGCTTTGTGGTTACATTACGTTGCCATTACCTTGATTGAATGCAAGAGCTGGTGCGTAAATCATCAACGGCAACCAAAGCACCTAAAATTAGAAATTCCCGAGTGAATAAAAAGCCTTGAGATAGCAGTTCTTAATGGTCGCAAAGAAACTCTGTATGTGTACCCACCATTAAAATTGAAAACCCAGTTGCAGCCAACAGTCTCACTTTTTTTTCAAATCGTCTCTCTAGATACTGAAATAAATAAATCGATTTTGAAGCCCTACGTCTTTAATGTTAAATTATACGTAACTGTCCCGTGGTTTGAAAAGAAAGGCTTTTTCGAGGGTTCCAATCTCATTAATCGCATTACCAGCGTTTTTAAACATAAACTGCAATCACTTCCGTTTTCAATTATTACTCCTAAACTTTACAATACCTCGTAAGTTGATGAAAGTTCCATTTCGTAGAGCACCGGCAAAAATAGATTTTTGCACGCTACACCTGCCAGTATTAACCCTAGAACTATATATATATAGTTGGTGCCGTAAAAATACACCTCTGTTGGCATACCTAGGTACGAGATACCTGAAAAGAAGCTAAAAGAGTTTTTGCTTCATTTTTTTTTTCTTTTTTGCTAAGTTTTAATTGCTTACTTCCTTGCTCTTACCTAGCCATAAGCGAAATCGATATGGGAAATACAGACATACTTCTTCCTCCTAATATGTAGTCCATTGCTACATCACCCGTCGTAGATTTCTTCATGAAAAAATATATTCCGATGGTCGCACATACCACTAACATGAGAGCAAAAACCACATAATCATAAATACCAAAATGCAAATGCAATTTTTCTTGAATGTTTTGCACGTCCAATAATTTTGACTCCATTTTTTTTTTTTTTTTTTTATGGGCAATATCGAGTGAATTTCTATCGACTTATGAAGTCAAGTCAGTTCAGTAATTGAAACAAGGTAGGAATCGATATCAAAATGTCATTCTACTTTAATCTTTTTATTGTCTTTTTGTATAAATATTTTTAAGGTCTCAAGTTTTCTTGTAAAAAACATTTAGAGGTCGCGAAAATTTTGTGAAATTTTCCTCGGAATATACACGGTGGAGCAATTTTTATGTCGGTGTTTCCTATGTTTACCTTAATAAAATCACACAAAAAAAATATTTCCACCGTGTATATGGTGGATTTAAGAAAAATCTGAAGTGTCTTCGGATTTTGTTGCTCAGCATAAAAACAAGTTCTTTTTGGTGTAAAAGCACGAAAAAAAAAAAAGAAAAAAAAATTGCTGACTCTCAATCATGGCCGTTGTCTATTTTCATTATTGTTAATCAATTCCTTTAATTTCAACTAGTTTGATGTTTTTATCTACTTAATCGAAAGATTTTTTTTCACTTTCACAGTAAAAAATTTTATGTCAAAATCAACATAAATCCACATAAGCAGGTCCACATAATTTTTATGTTGTTTTTGTTTTATGTTTGCCTTATGGGAGAAACAACATAAAAAATTTATGTGAACCTCTTAGAACATATTTACATAATATTTTTTACTGTGTACATTATCTGTAATAGTAATAAATTAACTGTGATGAATTTTAATTTCAAATTTTAATTTTAAGCTAGCTCCGTTGATGGGTGCAATTTAAACCCGAAACATGTCAGCTTAATAAATCGTTTCATCGAGAAAAGGTTTTTCATTGTTCCGATTCCCACAAACCTAAAATCAAAAAATTTGTAATTTTTTTCCGCCACTTTGAGTGCCTATAAGCGACTTTGGGTCTAAACCGAAACATTTTCATTAGCAGAAATTTTTTCACAATTTCAAACATTTTCATGTTTTCAGAAATTTTTTCACAATTAAAATTTACAAAGGAAGTCGAAATATGTTTTTAAAATCGTACAACATAAATTTTAATATTTGGAATTTTACCCGAGGTACCGATGGCACTGACTTAAAATATCGAAATTAAGTCATTTTTCGGAAGAATTATCTGAAATTTTGAAATTATAATCATAATTTCAAAATTTCAGAAACGAAGTTTGAATTTTGATTTGACTAAAATCCAACATTTGCGGAGCCATTTTAAATATGAGTTATTTGATTTTCGTCGCTTAATTGGATCCTTATTAATCCTGCCTCAAATTTTGCTATTCTTTACATCACATTTGAATTCTGTGGGGTCAAAAACCTTTCAAACCATTTTTTTCGCCGATTATTTTATAAAGGATAAATCATACAGTATTACTAATTATATTCTTATTTTTTTTTTGTTACAGTTGAGATGTAATGCCATCCAAATAGTGTACGAATGGGAAATACCTTCAAAGAGTAATAAATGCAACTTGACGTCGAAAATCGTTCAAATTGAGAAAAAAATAGCTGAATCGCTTTCTCACTGGTCAATAGTTTGCACGGGGACGTTTTAGGTAATTACGTGGTTGATAACCTGTGTGTGGATCGCCTAATCTAGCAGAGCAGCAAATGAAGGTAAGTTTTATTTTATATATTTTTCTTTTTAGTTTTATTTTTCTTCTGCTTCCATTAAAGTTTTAGAAGTATTATGACGTGAACGTTTTTATGACATCATGTTTTTCGCTAGCAGTACAGTTCCTCTAATTTATTAAAAAAAAATCAAGACGATTAGATACTTAAAATTTTCACAAACTTTTGTACAATTTAGTATACGTCTCACACTTTTACCTTTAAATATTAAATAGGTGTTAGCAATATTTCGTTTTCACGCACTTTATTTCTCTTGGGCAGATATTTTCGAACAACAGGCGAAAAGCACAATGGATCCACATCTGATGGATCATTTAATCCCGCGAAGTAGCTGATTAACATGGCTAAAATTAGTGTCACGGTGCCACCAAATGCCGTGTACCAAAGGTAACTCATTTTAAAGAGCGGAAACACGTCACTGGGAAAATGTTCCAAAAATTTAATATCCAAAAAATTTCCAGAATTCTTATGTAAATTCTTACCTTTCCATCGATGTTGAATTTGTTAAGGCGATGGAAGTTACGTTAAAAACGTAACCGCAACCTTGCACTGACAGAGGTTTTGTGGGAAATTTAATTCGACCCGTACCAATTTCTTTCTGAGCCGTTATCACAATGAATCCATTTATACAAAGTCCAATTAAACCGCCATAAAAAGCGCCGTTAGCGTTCATCCACGGTATTAACATTCCACCGCAAAAAAGTATAACGGAAGTGCCACTGTTTATTGCTGCAAAGCTAATGGACAACTGAAGTATTCCACCTAATTTTTCTATTACGAAAACTAACGCTACTGAGATGGCTCCAAGAACAACCACGACGCTTTTCATGATTATTATACTGGTTCGAGGAGTGAATGTTTTGGTCGGAAATGAAAGTTTAACGAAATCTTCTAAAACGACTGCAGACATCGAGTTTAAAACGGTGGAAATAGAACTAAAAAGAATTGATGTAAGCAGATAAGATGGAAATAAATCCATATGGAAGTAATCTTACCTTAAAGAGGCACTAAACACTCCTGCAATGAAAAAACCAGGCAATCCCGGATATTCTCCTAGGGTTTGCATTATTAATAACGGTAATAGCTGATCTTTCGCCTTTATCAGATTGGTGGTCAATGGATCGCAGTCGTAGTATTTTGCGTACACCAGTAGTCCACATGCAGAGGAAAGTACCGTTAAAAATATCGATCCAAATATGAAAATCCAAAGTCCTCTGAAAATTGGAATACTCTTTAGTGTATTAATTATGCTTCTGGAGTTATTTAGTTGAAGGGGAAATTTTTGCTTCAAAAAGGACCTTGTACAATATTTACACCATATACTTTCATTATGAACAGTATGTACAGTATATACCGTGTATATTGCCTGGCAGAAGATGTCAATCAAAAATATTCAAGGAAATAAATAAATAAAATAAGTTGCCTTTGCCAGTTTGGCAACTTATCCTGCGGCACACGTTACAAGGGCTCACCGCTGTACATGTAAATGTTTTTTGAAAAGCAGAAGCATCTTTGACATTAACAAGGCGTTGTGGCGAAAAATTTTTTATACGGGCTTCGCTCATTTGAGTCCTAGGTTGATTTACATAATTCGAAAATCCTTCAAAATTACCTGTTGACTTGTTGTATAGTCGGTAAGGCCATGTAACGTTGAACCATGTTTTGATTCAATACTCCGGCTGGTATACAATGTATTGAAAAACCTATAAGCACACTCCAAACGGAATGTCGATCCGTGAAATCTAATTTAAAACTAAGCAGAATTGAAAATTTAAATATTATCTGAGAATATTGTAACATCAACAGAACAGAAAGTTATTTAGGTATGTGTATTACCTAGGATAATCTATCCTTTGGCCATTCATGTTTCTCTGCCACAGAAGATCATATCCGCCGATATCCATGGTTCCTTTTATGAATGTTACGATAATGGCCCCTGTCATGACGAACGTTTGAACTACATCGGTCCAAACGACGCCTTTGAGCCCCCCCTTAAAAGAAAATGCATGTTAAGTTCATATAGTCAAGTTACAACGTAGTCTTCGGGACAGGATGAAAGATGAGTTAATAATTGGTGCGTCCCAACATAACATGCCCCACATCACAAGGTGTCGTCTTATTGACGTCACCTTGATCTCAAAATGCTAAAGTCATATCTTTTAGGAGATAATAAGACGTCTTCTTGACGTCATTTACTGACAAATTTTATTATCGCCCATTTATAAAGACGTCAGTTTTGTTTCTTTATTGTTTCACCTTCCATCACAAGACCTCCGCCAATGTATGTATGTATGTGTATAAAGACGTCATTTCGCCTTAATAATAATAATAATAATAATTATTATTATTTAATATATTGAATTGAATTAAATTAAATTGAATTGAATAGAATGGTAAAATCGTCCCAGGAGGTGGCCATGCCTGATGACGTCTCTTTGACGTGTAAAGTACGTCACATATTCCGCTGGGGAAGCATATTTCCATAGTGAATTTGCACCCTAATACTATATTTCGATTTTGTTACAGTAAAATAATGGCCAAAGAGTACCATTACAAATCCACAAATCTGCTACTACTTACCAAAGTAGTGTAAAAAATGCAGAGGATGGATATGCATATCGTTGTAACGTGAATGTTGACTCCGGTAACTGAAAATTAGGTATTAATTTTCTTGTCATGCAATTAATAATGCTTTTCCATCTAGTGATGTAGACACCAAAATATCTGGTGTAGGAGGGAGCAAAAGAGTTCTAATTTTTTTTTTGTGTTGCCACAATGGAGGGTGTGGGAAGAGAAGCATTTCGCTCTGTCTTTGCCATTACCTTGATTAAATGCAAGTGCTGGTGCGTAAATCATCACTGGCAACCAAAGCACCTGAAATTAGAATTTCCGAGTGAGTAAAAGCATTATGAGATGGCAGTTATTCTTAATGGTCTCATAGAAACTCTGTGTATGTACCCACCATTATAATTGTAAACCCAATTGCAGCCAACAGTCTCACCTTTTTATCAAATCGCCTCGCTAAATACTGAAATAAATAAATAAATCGATTTTGAAGCCGTACCTCTTTAATGTTAATTTATATCTAACTGTCCCGTTTTTCGAAAAGAAAAGCTTTTTCAATAAATTCGAGGGATCCAGTCCAATTAATCGCATTTCCAGTGATTTTAAACTCGCACTGCAATTACTTACGTTTTCAATTTTTGTTATAAAACTATACAATACCTCGTAAGTCGATGATAGCTCCATTTCATATAGTACCGGCAAAAATAGATATTTACACGCTGCACCTGCCAGTATAAACCCTAGAAATATAAATATAAAGTTTGTGCCGTAAAAATACGCCTCTGTTGGTCCTCCTAGGTACGAGATACCTGAAAAAAAGCTAAAAGAGTTTCTATTTCTTTTTTTTCCCATTTTAATTGTTTACCTCCTTGCTCTTACCTAGCTGTAAGGGAAATCGATATGGGAATAAAGACATAGATCTTCTCCTATATGTAGTCCAGTGCCACATTACCGTCGTGGATCTCTTTATTGAAAAATATATTCCGATGATCGCACATACTACTAGCATGAGGGCGAAGACCACATAATCATAGATACCAAAATACAAAAGCAGTTTTTCTTGAATGTTTTCCACGTCCAATAATTTTGACTCCATATTATTTTATGGACGATATCGAGTGAACGTTTATCGACTTATGAAGTCATTCTCATTTGTAAGTTCAGTAATTGAAACAAGATCGGAATTGATATGAAAGTGTCATTTTACTTTAATCTTTCTATTGTTTTTTATAAATTGATGTCTGATGTTTTCTTGTGAAAAACAATTAGAGGTCGCCCAAATTTTCTGTAATAGTTCATGCACTAAACATGAGGGCGTTCTTAAAAGCCTAAGTGTATTCGGCTTTTGTTGCTCGGCATAAAAATGGGTTCTATTGTATGTAAAGACAGTAAGCACTAGAAAAAATTTGTAACTTTTTTTCGCCACGAGTTAAAGTGTCTATAAGCGCCCTATTTAGTCAAGCGACTTTGGAATCAAAACCGAATCTTTTTATAATCATACAAACTATGAGACATGTTTTTACAATTAAATGAAAGAACCCCGCAAAAAATAATAGGAATTAAATATCGGATAAAATTCCATTTGTTTTTGGTCCGGTAGCAAAACTCATACTATTTTGTGCCGTGCTCTTTACAAAGGAAGTCAGAATGTGATTTTAGAATCTGCTAATTAGCCCCTGTGACCCTCCAAACGTTTCCGACCAAAATTCGTGTAATCTCGAATTTGAAGCCCTGAAAAAATTTTACATTTTTAGTAATTATATTCTTTTTTTATTCTTTTTTTATTTTTTCAGTTAAGATGTAATGCCATCCAAGTATTGTGCAGTTGGGAAATGCCTGTGAAGAGTAATAAATGGAGTCTGACGACGTCGAAAGTTCAGATTGAGGGAAAAATAGCTAAATCGTTTTCTGACGCGTCAATAGTTTGGACGGGAAAGACTTAAGATTAAGTATATACGTGGTTGATAACCTGTCTGTGGATGACCTAATCTAGAAGGGCAGCAAATAAAGGTAAGTTGTACTTTTATTCATATATTTTTATTTTTATTTTTCTTCTGCTTTTTTCATGAAAGTTTTGAAATTGTAACTTATATGAACGAAGTGTCATACTGCAAACGTTGCAAAAATTAACCGTATCAGTACCGAAGGCCAGGCATGGTCGTCTTACGATATTTTTGACGTCGGATTTACGACTATTACCAATAGTCATTTTTAAACGTCTTATTCAAGGCTTAAGTTGGTACTCTGAAGTCGAAACGACGTCGGTAAGAAGACGTCACGTCTGATGCGTTGTTATGACGTCATCTTTTAAAAAATCAAGTCGATTAGGTACTTAAAATTTTCACTTTAAAACTACAATTTAGTACGTCTGACACTTTTACCTTTACATCTTAAATAGGTGTAAGTAATATTTCGTTTTCACGTAGTTTCCTCTTGGGCAGATATTTTCGAACAACAGGCGAAAAGCACGATGGATCCACATCTGATGGATCATTTAATCCCGTGAAGTAGCTGATTAACATGGCTAAAATTAGTGTCACGGTGCCACCAAATGCCGTGTACCAAAGGTAACTCATTTTAAAGAGCGGAAACACGTCACTAGGAAAATGTTCGAAATATTTAATATCAAAAAATTTCCAGAATTCTTCCTAAATTCTTACCTTTCCATCGATGTTGGAATTTGTTAAGACGATGGAAGTGACGTATAAACGTAATCGCAACCGTCCACTGAAAGAGGCTTTGTGGGAAATTTGATTCGACCTGTACCAATTTCTTTCTGAGCCGTTATCACAATGAACCCATTTATACAAAGTCCTATTAAACCACCATAAAAAGCGCCCTTACTATTCATCCACGGTATTAAACATTCCCCCGCAAAAAATTATAAGAGAGAGCCATTGTTTATTGCTGCAAAGCTATAAGTTAACTGAAGTATTCCACCTAATTTTTCTATTACGAAAACTAACGCTACTGAGATGGCACCAAGAACAACTACGACGCTTTTCATTATTATTATACTGGTTCGAGGAGTGAATGTTTTCTCGGAAACGAAAGTTTAACGAAATCTTCTAAAACGACTACAGACATCGAGTTAAAATGGTGGAAATAGAACTGAAAAGAATTGATGTAAGCTGATAAGATGAAACAAAATTCATATCGCAGTAATCTTACCTTAAGGAGGCACTAACACTCCTGCAACGAAAAAACCAGGCAACCCCTGATATTCCTAGGGTTGCATATTAATAACGGTAAAAGTTGATCTCTTGCCTTTATCAAATTGGTGGTCAATGGATCGCAATCGTAGTATATTGCGTACACCAGTAGACCGCATGCAGAAGAAAGTAACGTTAAAAATATCGATCCACATATGTAAATCCAAAGTCCTCTGAAAATTGGAATGCTCTTCGGTGTATTAATTATGCTTCAGGAGTTATTTGTGTGCTTTCATAATTGAAACTGTCGTGTATAAAAATTACACGATACTTTCAGTATGGATAGTATGCACGGTATATATTCTCTGGCAGAAGAAGACATCAAACAGAAATATTAAAAAAATTAAGTAAATAAACAAATAAATAAATAAATTTGAAAAAAAAATTCGTTTCCTTTCATTTTGGCCAAGGAAAGAAATGAGTCTAGTCTGGTTCACTGAATTGGGATATCCACCAGAATTACCTGTTGACTTGTTGTATAGTCGGTAACGCCATGTAACGTTGAACCATGTTTTGATTCAATATTCCGATTGGTATATAGTGTATTGAAAGACCTATAATCACACTCCATACTGAATGCCTATCCGTGAAATCTAATTTAAAACTAAGCAGAATTGAATATTGAAATAATATCTGAGAACAATATACATTAATAAAAGCGAAAGTTAGGTACCGGTATGTGTATTACCTAGAAAATTGATCCTTTGGCCATTAATGTTTCTTTGCCACAGAAGATCAAATCCGCCAATATCCATGGCTCCTTTTATGAATGTTAAAATAATGGCCCCTGTCATGACGAAGGTTTGAACTACGTCTGTCCAAACGACGCCTTTCAGCCCCCCCTGCAGGGAAAATTTTATTGAGATTCATATGTCATTCGACTAATGTTTTAACGTAGTCGTCGGGACCGTGAAAAAAATTACTTCAATCTTTTGAACTGTCCCCGAACCGATTCTGAATCGGTTGGAATTAATTGAATACGCATTCGCAAATAAGAACCGTTTCAGAACGGTTCTAATCCAAAAATAGTTAAAGCGTTCTCGGGAGAAAATTGAACTTCAAGCATGCGGAGTATATTATCGTTTTATGCAATAGGAGTATTACCACTACTAATATTACTACTATTATACTATAACCACTACTAATCTAGAAATCTGCTAGTACTTACCACAGTAGTGTAGAAATGCAGAGGATAGATAGCATAGCGCTGTAACGTGAATGTTGACTCCGGTAACTGAAAAGTAAATATTAATTTTTCTTGTCATGCGGTTAATAATGTTTTTCCATCCAGTGATGTATAAACACCAAAATATCTGGTTTAGGAGGGAGCAAAAATGTTTCTAATTTTTTTTTTTTTTGGTTTTGTCACGGGGTAGGGTGGGGGACCTAGTATTGGCTTTGTAGTTACACCCCTTTCATATTACCTTGATTGAATGCAAGAGTGGTACGTAAATCATCGCTGGCAACCAAAGCACCTGCAGTTATAGAATTTCCGAGTGAATAAAAAGCCTTGAGATATAGATGGTAGTTCTTAGAAACTTGATATATGTAACCACCATTACAATTAAAAATCCATTGCAGCCAACAGTCTCACTTTTTTATCAATCGCCTCTCTAGATACTGAAATAATAAATCGATTTTCATGATTTGCGTCTTTAATGTTAAATTACCTAGTACCAGTTATTTATAAACTTAATGTTAAATTACCTTACTAGTTATTACCTAACTGTCTCGTGGTTCAAAAAAAAAAAGGCTTTTTCGATAAGTATGGGACGTCCGATCTCATTAATTTTATTACAATCGATTTTAAACTTAAACTGGGATCACTTCCGTTTTCAATTATTACTACAAAACTTCACATACCTCGTAAGTCGATGAAATCTCCATTTCATATAATACCGGCAAAAATAGATATTTACACGCTACACCTGCCAGTATTATCCTAGAACTACATATGTATAGTTTGTGCCGTAAAAATACACCTCTGTTGGCATACCTAGGTACGAGATACTGAAAAAAGCTAAAAGTTTTATTTCATTTTTTTCCCCCGTAGTTTTAACTGTTTACTTCCTTGCTCGTACCTAGCTATAAGCGAAATCGATATGGGAAATACAGACATACTTCTTCTCCTAATGTAGTCCACTGCCACATCCCCCGTCGTGGATCTCTTGATTGAAAATATATTCGATGATTGCACATACCACTAACATGAGGGCAAAAACCACATAATCATAAATACCAAAATACAGATGCAGTTTTCTTGAATGTTTTGCACATCCAATAATTTTGACTCCATATTCTTTTATTGACTATATCGAGGGAATTTTTATCGACTATGAAGTCCGTTCTCATTCGTTAAGTTCCGTAATTGAAACAAGGTAGCAATTGATATGAAAATACCCTTCTATCTTAATCTTCCTGTTATCTTTTATAAATATTTTTAAGGTCTGAAGTTTTCTTGTAAGAAACGTTTAGAGGTCGCTCAAATTTTCTTTCATTTTCCATTGATTAAATATGAGGACGTACAGAAAAAACCAAAGTATTATCTGATTTTGTTGCTCAGCATATAAATGGGTTCTTTTGAGCGTAAAACCAAAAAAAAAAAATGTAACATTTTTACGCCCGACTTGAGTGCTTTGGGATCATTCAAAGTATTACCTACACTGTAAAAGTTTGTGTATTTTTTAACAAACTCGGTCCACACACTGTACAGTATTACTAATTAAATCCTATTTTTTTTACAGTTAAGACGTATTCTATCCAAATATTGTGCGGATGGGAAATACCTTTGAAGAGTAGTAGGGACCCTTAATTAAGGTCTCTAAGGAGTAGGAATGGAGCCTGACGTCGATAATCCTTTAGATTGAGGAAAAAATAGCTAAGTCTTTTCTCACGGGTCACTAGTTTGCACGGGGAAGTTTTAAGTAATTACGTGGTTGATAATCTGTCTTTGAATGGCCTAATCTAGCAGAGCAGCAAATAAAGGTAAGTTGTACTTTTATTTCATTTATATATTTTTATTTTTATTTTTCTTCTGTTTTCATGAAAGTTTTGATTAAGTTGTACTATTTTTGAACGAAAAAAGTTTCATATTGTAAATATCGTAAAGACTTGAACCTATCAGTACCTGCGACCAGGCATGGTCATATCTTATGACATTTTCGATGACGGATTTGTGGCTATTACCACTGCTCATTTATTAATGTCATATTCAAGGTTTTAAGTTGGTATTCTGATGTCAAAACGGCATTAGTAAGACGTCACGTCTGACGCGTTATTATGACGTCATCTTTTCCGCTGGTAGTATAGTTCTTCCAATTTTTTTTTTCAAAAATCAAATCGATTAGATGCTTTAAATTTTCACTATAAAACTACACTTAAAACACACTTGTACCTTTAAATGTTAATTAGGTGTAGTAATATTTCGTTTTCACGTACTTCCTCTTGGGCAGGTATTTTCGAACAACAGGCGAAATGCACGATGGATCCACATCTGATGGATCATTTAATCCCGTGAAGTAGCTGATTAACATGGCTAAAATAAGTGTTACCCGCTGACCGAATGCCGTGTACCAAAGATAACTCATTTTAAAGAGCGGAAACACGTCACTAGGAAAATGTTCCAAAAATTTAATATCAAAAATATTCCTGAATTCTTATGTAAATACTTACCTTTCTGTCGCCGTTGAATTTGTGAAGACGATGGAAGTGACGTTATAAACGTAATCGCAACCTTCTACTGACAGAGGTTTGTGGGAAATTTAATTCGACCCATACCAATTTCTTTCTGAGCTGTTATCACAATGAATCCATTTATACAAAGCCCTATCAAACCGCCATAAAAAGCGCCGTTAGCGTTCATCCATGGTATTAACATTCCTCCGCAAAAAGTATAATGGAAGTGCCACTGTTTATTGCTGCAAAGCTAATGGACAACTGAAGTATTCCACCTAATTTTTCTATTACGAAAACTAACGCCACTGAGATGGCACCAAGAACAACTACGACGCTTTTCATTATTATTATACTGGTTCGAGGAGTGAATGTTTTTCTCGGAAATGAAAGTTTAACAAAATCTTCTAAAACGACTGCAGACATCGAGTTTAAAACGGTGGAAATAGAACTAGAAAGAATTGATGTAAGCTGATAATATGAAACAAAATTCATATCGCAGTAATCTTACCTTAAAGAGGCACTAAACACTCCTGCAACGAAAAAACCAGGCAATCCCGGATATTCCCCTAGGGTTTGCATTATTAATAACGGTAATAGCTGATCTTTTGCCTTTATCAAATTGGTGGTTAATGGATCGCAGTCGTAGTATTTTGCGTACAACAGTAGTCCACATGCAGAGGAGAGTACCGTTAAAAATATCGATCCAAATATGAAAATCCAAAGTCCTCTGAAAATTGGAATGCTGTTCGGTGTATTAATTATGCTTCTGGAGTTATTTAGTTGAAGGGGAAATTTTTGCTTCAAAAAGGACCTTGTACAATATTTACACCATGTACTTTCATTATGAACAGTATGTACAGTATGTACCGTGTATATTGCCTGGCAGAAGACGTCAATCCAAAATATTCAAGGAAATAAATAAATAAAATAAGTTGCCTTTGCCAGTTTGGCAACTTATCTTGCGGCGCACGTTACAAGTAGAGACCCTAAATTAAAAGAGACTGGCAAAAAAATTTGGCGCGAAAAAGCGGTGCCCACGGAACATGCGCACTGATTTTTGAAAGATTTTGGCTACATTGCCGGTGTAAACTGCAGCAAAAGTCAAAAATGGCGATTGTTTTTGTTTATTCAATGTGTATCTGTTTACCGGCTCCTTAAAAAAGAGTCAGATTTTGAACGCAAACATTGAAAGTGCTTACCAAGACAACAAAACACTTAATGCTATTCAGCTATTCCTGAAAGCCACCAATTAAGTCGGATTTATTAAATTTCTAATGGAAAGCAAAACAAAAACGTTCGCCATTTTTTACTGTGCTGCATTTTGCAGCGATAGTTTTGCCGAAATTCCGAAAATTCCAACATATCAGTGCGCATGATCCGTGGGCACCGATTTTTCGCGCCAATTTTTTTTGCCAGTCTCTTTTAATTTAGGGTCTCTAGTTACAAGGACTCGCCGCAGTACATGTAAAGTTTTTTTAAAAAGTACAAGCATCTTTGACATTAACGGGGCGGTGTGGCGAAAAATGTTTTATACGGGCTTCGCTCATTTGAGTCCTACGTTGATTTACATAATTCGAATATCCTTCAAAATTACCTGTTGACTTGTTGTATAGTCGGTAAGGCCATGTAACGTTGAACCATGTTTTGATTCAATACTCCGGCTGGTATACAATGTATTGAAAAACCTATAAGCACACTCCAAACTGAATGTCGATCCGTGAAATCTAATTTAAAACTAAGCAGAATTGAAAATTGAAATATTATCTGAGAATATTGTAACAGAACAGAAAGTTAGGTAGGTGTATGTGTATTACCTAGGATAATCTATCCTTTGGCCATTCATGTTTCTCTGCCATAGAAGATCATATCCGCCTATATCCATGGTTCCTTTTATGAATGTTACAATAATGGCCCCTGTCATGACGAACGTTTGAACTACATCGGTCCAAACGACGCCTTTGAGCCCCCCCTTAAAAGAAAATGCATATGAAGTTCATATAGTCAAGTTACAACGTAGTCTTCGGGACAGGATGAAAGATGAGTTAATAATTGGTGCGTCCCAACATAACATGCCCCACATCACAAGGTGACGTCTTATTGACGTCACCTTGATCTCAAAATGCTAAAGTCATATCTTTTAAAAGATAATAAGACGTCTTCTTGACGTCATCCACTGACAAATTTTATTATCGTCCATTTATAAAGTCGTCTGTCTTCTTTCTCTATTGTTTCACCTTCCATCACAAGACCTCCGCCAATGTATGTATGTATGTGTATAAAGACGTCATTTCGCCTTAATAATAATAATTATTATTATTTAATATATTGAATTGAATTAAATTGAATTGAATAGAATGGTAAAATCGTCCCAGGAGGTGGCCATGCCTGATGACGTCTCTTTGACGTGTAAAGTACGTCACATATTCCGCTGGGGAAGCATATTTCCATAGTGAATTTGCACCCTAATACTATATTTCGATTTTGTTACAGTAAAATAATGGCCAAAGAGTACCATTACAAATCCACAAATCTGCTACTACTTACCAAAGTAGTGTAAAAAATGCAGAGGATGGATATGCATATCGTTGTAACGTGAATGTTGACTCCGGTAACTGAAAATTAGGTATTAATTTTCTTGTCATGCAATTAATAATGCTTTTCCATCTAGTGATGTAGACACCAAAATATCTGGTGTAGGAGGGAGCAAAAGAGTTTCTAATTTTTTTTTTTGTGTTGCCACAATGGAGGGTGTGGGAAGAGAAGCATTTCGCTCTGTCTTTGCCATTACCTTGATTAAATGCAAGTGCTGGTGCGTAAATCATCACTGGCAACCAAAGCACCTGAAATTAGAAATTTCCGAGTGAGTAAAAGCATTATGAGATGGCAGTTATTCTTAATGGTCTCATAGAAACTCTGTGTATGTACCCACCATTATAATTGTAAACCCAATTGCAGCCAACAGTCTCACCTTTTTATCAAATCGCCTCGCTAAATACTGAAATAAATAAATAAATCGATTTTGAAGCCGTACCTCTTTAATGTTAATTTATATCTAACTGTCCCGTTTTTCGAAAAGAAAAGCTTTTTCAATAAATTCGAGGGATCCAGTCCAATTAATCGCATTTCCAGTGATTTTAAACTCGCACTGCAATTACTTACGTTTTCAATTTTTGTTATAAAACTATACAATACCTCGTAAGTCGATGATAGCTCCATTTCATATAGTACCGGCAAAAATAGATATTTACACGCTGCACCTGCCAGTATAAACCCTAGAAATATAAATATAAAGTTTGTGCCGTAAAAATACGCCTCTGTTGGTCCTCCTAGGTACGAGATACCTGAAAAAAAGCTAAAAGAGTTTCTATTTCTTTTTTTTTCCCATATTTTAATTGTTTACCTCCTTGCTCTTACCTAGCTGTAAGGGAAATCGATATGGGAAATAAAGACATAGATCTTCCTCCTAATATGTAGTCCAGTGCCACATTACCCGTCGTGGATCTCTTTATTGAAAAATATATTCCGATGATCGCACATACTACTAGCATGAGGGCGAAGACCACATAATCATAGATACCAAAATACAAAAGCAGTTTTTCTTGAATGTTTTCCACGTCCAATAATTTTGACTCCATATTATTTTATGGACGATATCGAGTGAACGTTTATCGACTTATGAAGTCAATTCTCATTTGTAAGTTCAGTAATTGAAACAAGATCGGAATTGATATGAAAGTGTCATTTTACTTTAATCTTTCTATTGTCTTTTTTATAAATTGATGTCTGATGTTTTCTTGTGAAAAACAATTAGAGGTCGCCCAAATTTTCTGTAATAGTTCATGCACTAAACATGAGGGCGTTCTTAAAAGCCTAAGTGTATTCGGCTTTTGTTGCTCGGCATAAAAATGGGTTCTATTGTATGTAAAGACAGTAAGACACTAGAAAAAAATTTGTAACTTTTTTTTCGCCACGAGTTAAAGTGTCTATAAGCGCCCTATTTTAGTCAAGCGACTTTGGAATCAAAACCGAATCTTTTTCATAATCATACAAAACTATGAGACATGTTTTTACAATTAAATGAAAGAACCCCGCAAAAAATAATAGGAATTTAAATATCGGATAAAATTCCATTTGTTTTTGGTCCGGTAGCAAAACTCATACTATTTTGTGCCGTGCTCTTTACAAAGGAAGTCAGAATGTGATTTTAGAATCTGCTAATTAGCCCCTGTGACCCTCCAAACGTTTCCGACCAAAATTCGTGTAATCTCGAATTTGAAGCCCTGAAAAAATTTTACATTTTTAGTAATTATATTCTTTTTTTATTCTTTTTTTATTTTTTCAGTTAAGATGTAATGCCATCCAAGTATTGTGCAGTTGGGAAATGCCTGTGAAGAGTAATAAATGGAGTCTGACGACGTCGAAAGTTCAGATTGAGGGAAAAATAGCTAAATCGTTTTCTGACGCGTCAATAGTTTGGACGGGAAAGACTTAAGATTTAAGTATATACGTGGTTGATAACCTGTCTGTGGATGACCTAATCTAGAAGGGCAGCAAATAAAGGTAAGTTGTACTTTTATTTCATATATTTTTATTTTTATTTTTCTTCTGCTTTTATTTCATGAAAGTTTTGAAAATTGTAACTTATATTGAACGAAGTGTCATACTGCAAACGTTGCAAAAACTTTAACCGTATCAGTACCGAAGGCCAGGCATGGTCGTCTTACGATATTTTTGACGTCGGATTTACGACTATTACCAATAGTCATTTTTAAACGTCTTATTCAAGGCTTAAGTTGGTACTCTGAAGTCGAAACGACGTCGGTAAGACGTCACGCCTGATGCGTTGTTATGACGTCATCTTTTAAAAAATCAAGTCGATTAGGTACTTAAAATTTTCACTTTAAAACTACAATTTAGTACGTCTGACACTTTTACCTTTACATCTTAAATAGGTGTAAGTAATATTTCGTTTTCACGTAGTTTCCTCTTGGGCAGATATTTTCGAACAACAGGCGAAAAGCACGATGGATCCACATCTGATGGATCATTTAATCCCGTGAAGTAGCTGATTAACATGGCTAAAATTAGTGTCACGGTGCCACCAAATGCCGTGTACCAAAGATAACTCATTTTAAAGAGCGGAAACACGTCACTAGGAAAATGTTCGAAATATTTAATATCAAAAAAATTTCCAGAATTCTTCCTAAATTCTTACCTTTCCATCGATGTTGAATTTGTTAAGACGATGGAAGTGACGTTATAAACGTAATCGCAACCGTCCACTGAAAGAGGCTTTGTGGGAAATTTGATTCGACCTGTACCAATTTCTTTCTGAGCCGTTATCACAATGAACCCATTTATACAAAGTCCTATTAAACCACCATAAAAAGCGCCCTTACTATTCATCCACGGTATTAACATTCCCCCGCAAAAAATTATAAGAGAAGAGCCATTGTTTATTGCTGCAAAGCTATAAGTTAACTGAAGTATTCCACCTAATTTTTCTATTACGAAAACTAACGCTACTGAGATGGCACCAAGAACAACTACGACGCTTTTCATTATTATTATACTGGTTCGAGGAGTGAATGTTTTTCTCGGAAACGAAAGTTTAACGAAATCTTCTAAAACGACTACAGACATCGAGTTTAAAATGGTGGAAATAGAACTGAAAAGAATTGATGTAAGCTGATAAGATGAAACAAAATTCATATCGCAGTAATCTTACCTTAAGGAGGCACTAAACACTCCTGCAACGAAAAAACCAGGCAACCCCTGATATTCTCCTAGGGTTTGCATTATTAATAACGGTAAAAGTTGATCTCTTGCCTTTATCAAATTGGTGGTCAATGGATCGCAATCGTAGTATATTGCGTACACCAGTAGACCGCATGCAGAAGAAAGTAACGTTAAAAATATCGATCCACATATGTAAATCCAAAGTCCTCTGAAAATTGGAATGCTCTTCGGTGTATTAATTATGCTTCAGGAGTTATTTGTGTGCTTTCATAATTGAAACTGTCGTGTATAAAAATTACACGATACTTTCAGTATGGATAGTATGCACGGTATATATTCTCTGGCAGAAGAAGACATCAAACAGAAATATTAAAAAAATTAAGTAAATAAACAAATAAATAAATAAATTTGAAAAAAAAATTCGTTTCCTTTGCCATTTTGGCCAAGGAAAGAAATGAGTCCTAGTCTGGTTCACTGAATTGGGATATCCACCAGAATTACCTGTTGACTTGTTGTATAGTCGGTAACGCCATGTAACGTTGAACCATGTTTTGATTCAATATTCCGATTGGTATATAGTGTATTGAAAGACCTATAATCACACTCCATACTGAATGCCTATCCGTGAAATCTAATTTAAAACTAAGCAGAATTGAATATTGAAATAATATCTGAGAACAATATAACATTAATAAAAGCGAAAGTTAGGTACCGGTATGTGTATTACCTAGGAAAATTGATCCTTTGGCCATTAATGTTTCTTTGCCACAGAAGATCAAATCCGCCAATATCCATGGCTCCTTTTATGAATGTTAAAATAATGGCCCCTGTCATGACGAAGGTTTGAACTACGTCTGTCCAAACGACGCCTTTCAGCCCCCCCTGCAGGGAAAATTTTTATTGAGATTCATATGTCATTCGACTAATGTTTTAACGTAGTCGTCGGGACCGTGAAAAAAATTACTTCAATCTTTTGAACTGTCCCCGAACCGATTCTGAATCGGTTTGGAATTAATTGAATACGCATTCGCAAATAAGAACCGTTTCAGAACGGTTCTAATCCAAAAATAGTTAAAGCGTTCTCGGGAGAAAATTGAACTTCAAGCATGCGGAGTATATTATCGTTTTATGCAATAGGAGTATTACCACTACTAGTATTACTACTATTATACTATAACCACTACTAATCTAGAAATCTGCTAGTACTTACCACAGTAGTGTAGAAAATGCAGAGGATAGATAAGCATAGCGCTGTAACGTGAATGTTGACTCCGGTAACTGAAAAGTAAATATTAATTTTTCTTGTCATGCGGTTAATAATGTTTTTCCATCCAGTGATGTATAAACACCAAAATATCTGGTTTAGGAGGGAGCAAAAATGTTTCTTAATTTTTTTTTTTTTGGTTTTGTCACGGGGTAGGGTGGGGGACCTAGTATTTGGCTTTGTAGTTACACCCCTTTGTCATATTACCTTGATTGAATGCAAGAGCTGGTACGTAAATCATCGCTGGCAACCAAAGCACCTGCAGTTATAGAAATTTCCGAGTGAATAAAAAGCCTTGAGATATAGATGGTAGTTCTTAGAAACTTGATATATGTACCCACCATTACAATTAAAAATCCAATTGCAGCCAACAGTCTCACTTTTTTATCAAATCGCCTCTCTAGATACTGAAATTAATAAATCGATTTTCATGATTTGCGTCTTTAATGTTAAATTACCTAGTACCAGTTATTTATAAACTTTAATGTTAAATTACCTTACTAGTTATTACCTAACTGTCTCGTGGTTCAAAAAAAAAAAAGGCTTTTTCGATAAGTATGGGACGTCCGATCTCATTAATTTTATTACAATCGATTTTAAACTTAAACTGGGATCACTTCCGTTTTCAATTATTACTACAAAACTTCACAATACCTCGTAAGTCGATGAAATCTCCATTTCATATAATACCGGCAAAAATAGATATTTACACGCTACACCTGCCAGTATTATCCCTAGAACTACATATGTATAGTTTGTGCCGTAAAAATACACCTCTGTTGGCATACCTAGGTACGAGATACCTGAAAAAAAGCTAAAAGAGTTTTTATTTCATTTTTTTCCCCCCGTAAGTTTTAACTGTTTACTTCCTTGCTCGTACCTAGCTATAAGCGAAATCGATATGGGAAATACAGACATACTTCTTCCTCCTAATATGTAGTCCACTGCCACATCCCCCGTCGTGGATCTCTTGATTGAAAAATATATTCCGATGATTGCACATACCACTAACATGAGGGCAAAAACCACATAATCATAAATACCAAAATACAGATGCAGTTTTTCTTGAATGTTTTGCACATCCAATAATTTTGACTCCATATTCTTTTATTGACTATATCGAGGGAATTTTTATCGACTTATGAAGTCCGTTCTCATTCGTTAAGTTCCGTAATTGAAACAAGGTAGCAATTGATATGAAAATACCCTTCTATCTTAATCTTCCTGTTATCTTTTCTATAAATATTTTTAAGGTCTGAAGTTTTCTTGTAAGAAACGTTTAGAGGTCGCACAAATTTTCTTTTATTTTCCATTGATTGAGGGCGTACAGAAAAAACCAAAGTATTATCGGATTTTGTTGCTCAGCATATAAATGGGTTCTTTTGAGCGTAAAACCACGAAAAAAAAAAATTGTAACATTTTTACGCCACGACTTTGAGTGCTTTGGATCATTCAAAGTATTACCTACACTGTAAAAGTTTGTGTATTTTTAACAAACTCGGTCCACACACTGTACAGTATTACTAATTAAATCCTATTTTTTTTACAGTTAAGACGTAATTCTATCCAAATATTGTGCGGATGGGAAATACCTTTGAAGAGTAGTAGGGACCCTTAATTAAGGGTCTCTAAGGAGTAGTAAATGGAGCCTGACGTCGATAATCCTTTAGATTGAGGAAAAAATAGCTAAGTCGTTTTCTCACGGGTCACTAGTTTGCACGGGGAAGTTTTAAGTAATTACGTGGTTGATAATCTGTCTTTGAATGGCCTAATCTAGCAGAGCAGCAAATAAAGGTAAGTTGTACTTTTATTTCATTTATATATTTTTATTTTTATTTTTCTTCTGTTTTCATGAAAGTTTTGATTAAGTTGTACCTTATTTTGAACGAAAAAAGTTTCATATTGTAAATATCGTAAAGACTTGAACCCTATCAGTACCTGCGACCAGGCATGGTCATATCTTATGACATTTTCGATGACGGATTTGTGGCTATTACCACTGCTCATTTATTAATGTCATATTCAAGGTTTTAAGTTGGTATTCTGATGTCAAAACGGCATTAGTAAGACGTCACGTCTGACGCGTTATTATGACGTCATCTTTTCCGCTGGTAGTATAGTTCTTCCAATTTTTTTTTTCAAAAATCAAATCGATTAGATGCTTTAAATTTTCACTATAAAACTACACTTAAAACACACTTGTACCTTTAAATGTTAATTAGGTGTTAGTAATATTTCGTTTTCACGTACTTTCCTCTTGGGCAGGTATTTTCGAACAACAGGCGAAATGCACGATGGATCCACATCTGATGGATCATTTAATCCCGTGAAGTAGCTGATTAACATGGCTAAAATAAGTGTTACGCTGCCACCGAATGCCGTGTACCAAAGATAACTCATTTTAAAGAGCGGAAACACGTCACTAGGAAAATGTTCCAAAAATTTAATATCAAAAATATTTCCTGAATTCTTATGTAAATACTTACCTTTCTGTCGCCGTTGAATTTGTGAAGACGATGGAAGTGACGTTATAAACGTAATCGCAACCTTCTACTGACAGAGGTTTTGTGGGAAATTTAATTCGACCCATACCAATTTCTTTCTGAGCTGTTATCACAATGAATCCATTTATACAAAGCCCTATCAAACCGCCATAAAAAGCGCCGTTAGCGTTCATCCATGGTATTAACATTCCTCCGCAAAAGATTGCAACAGAAGAGCCACTGTATATTGCTGAAAAGCTAATCGTTAACTGAAGTATTCCACCTAATTTTTCTATTACGAAAACTAACGCTACTGAGACGGCTCCAAGAACAACTACGACGCTTTTCATGATTATTATACTGGTTCGAGGACTGAATGTTTTGGTCGGAAACGAAAGTTTAACGAAATCTTCTAAAACGACTGCGGACATCGAGTTTAAACCGGTGGAAATAGAACTGAAATGAATTGATGTAAGCTTTTAAAATGAAACTAAATCCATATATAGAAGTAATGTTACCTTAAAGAGGCGCTAACCACTCCTGCAACGAAAAAACCCGGCAGCCCCAGATATTCTCCTAGGGTTTGCATTATTAATAATGGTAAAAGTTGATCTCTTCTATTTATCATATTGGTGGTTAATGGATCGCAGTCGTAGAATTTTGCGTACAACAGTAGACCGCATGCAGAAGAGAGTACCTTTAAAAATATCATTCCAAATACGAAAATCCAAAGTCCTCTGAAAATTGGAATACTCGTTGGTGTGTGAATAATGCTTTAGGAGTCATTTAGTTTAAAGTAAAACTTTTGCTTGAAAAACGAAACTGCCCGACCTTGTACAATTTTTACACTTTATACTTTCAGCATGAAGAGCATGTACAGTATGTACATTATGTACGGTATATACTGTCTTGCAGAAGGAGACGTCAATCAAAAATATTAAAAAAGCAATAAATAAATAAGTAAATGCATAAAGAAAAAAATCATTTGCCGTTGACACTTTTGCAACTTAGCCTGCGGCAAATGTGCCAAGGGCTCGAGACAGTACATGAAGCGTTTTTTGAAAAGTAGAAGCTTCGTTGAAACTAACTGGGATTTCTGGCGACGAAATTTTATATGGGCTTCGCCTAATTGAGTCCTAAGATAATTATTACAGAATTTAAATGTCCTTCAAAATTACCTGTTCACTTGTTGCATAGTCGGTAATGCCATGTAACGTTGAATCATGTTTTGATTTAACACCCCAATTGGTGTAAATTGTATTGATTGACCTATAATTACACTCCAAATTGAATGTCGATCCGTGAAATCTAATTTAAAACTAAATAGAATTGAAAATTGAAATAATCTCCTAGAATATTGTAATATGAGCAGAACAGAAAGTTAGTTAATTACGTGTATTACCTAGGAAAATCGATCCTTTGCCCATTAATGTTTCTTTGCCACAAAAGATCAAATCCGCCAATATCCATCGTTCCTTTTATGAATGTTAAAATGATGGCCCCTGTCATGACAAAAGTTTGAACTACGTCGGTCCAAACGACTCCTTTGAGCCCTCCCTGTATGTAAAATGAATATTGAAGTTTATATATAGTCTACTCATTTTATAACTTAGTTAAATTCGAAGAAATGCAACATCCTTCCCTTACTCCCCTCCCAATTGTTCTTGGGTCTCTCCGTTATTTAAACGCACTTTGACACTCTGTCTATCTACTACTTTATTTAAATTTTACTTACAGTAATAATAGCCAAAGAGAACCATTAATAATCTGCACATTTGTCGCAGACAAATCTGCGACATAACTGCGACAAATCTGCTTCTACTTACCACTGTAGTGTAAAAGATGCAGAGGATAGATAAACATATCGTTGTAACGTGAATGTCGACTCCGGTAACTGAAAATTAGTATTAATTTTTTTTGTAAAGCAATTAATAATATTTTACCATCCGAGGATTTAGGCACCGAAATATCTGGTTTAGGAGGGAGCAAAAATGTTTCTAATTTTTTTTTTTTTTGGTGTTTCCACATAGGAGAGGGTTGGGGCAGGGAAAGCTTTCGCTTTGTCGTTGCCATTACCTTGATTGAATGCAAGAGCTGGTGCGTAAATCATCACTGGCATCCAAAGCACCTGAAATGAGAAAGTTCCTAGTAAGTGAAAAGCTGTGAGATAGCAATGGTCGCATAAAAACTCTGTATGTGTACCCACCATTAAAATTGTAAACCCAACTGCAGCCAACAGTCTCACTTTTTTATCAAATCGCCTCTCTAGATACTGAAAGAGGTAAATTGATTTTGAAGCACTACGTCTTTAATGTTAAATTATACATGACTGTCCCGTGGTACGAAAAGAAAGGGTTTTTCGATAAATATGAGGGATCCAGTCTCATTAATCGGACGACCAGTGATTTTACACTTGAACTTCAGTCACTGCCGTTTTCAGTTATGATTACAAAACTCTACAATACCTTGTAAGTCGATGAAAGCTCCATTTCATATAGCACCGGCAAAAATAGATATTTACACGCCACAGCCATCGGTATTATCCCTAGAGCTGTATATGTAAAGTTTGTGCCGTAAAAATACACCTCTGTTGGCATCCCTAGGTACGAGATACCTGAAAAAGCACTAAAAGAGTTTCGGTTTTATTTTTTTTCCTAAGTTTCAATTGTTTACATCCTTGCTCTTACCTGGCTATAAGCGAAATCGATATGGGAAATACAGACATACTTCTTCCTCCTAATATGTAGTCCACTGCCACATCCCCCGTCGTGGATCTCTTGATTGAAAAATATATTCCGATGATCGCACATACCACTAACATGAGGGCAAAAACGACATAATCATAAACACCAAAATACAGATGCAATTTTTCTTGAAGGTTTTGCATGTCCAATAATTTTGACTCCATTTTTTTTCTTGGACGATATCGAATGAATGTTTGTTGACTTATAATGGCAATTCTTATTTTTAAGTTTAGTATTTGAAACAAGGTAATAATAGATATTGAATGAAAAATGATATTTTCGTATCATTTTCCTTTAATCTTTCTATTGTCTTTTCAATAAATATTTTTAAGGTCTGTAATTTTCCATATTCTAAATATGAGGGCGCTCAGAAGAATTAATTAGCCTAAATTATAAATTTTTTCTGTTTTAATTGGAGTTAATTGTTTTTTCAGCAATACTTAAAACAAAAGTAATTACTTATATAAGATTAGTAAGGATTCCCCTCTTCTCCCCCAAGAAACAATCGTAAGCATTTTGTCCCATCCCTCCTCTCCCCCTTCGGTTCTTACCTAATACATGAATGGCCCCTTTAGCATGTTTTTTATAATAACCGATATTTCCCTTTCTGCTCTTCCTTAATTTTTCTCTGTCACATTTCAAATACTCGGAACAAAAAAAAAAAAAAAAAATTGACAATGAAATAATTTTGGGGGTCATCAAACAAAAAGAATTGACAAAGAAGCGATGAAGCAACAATAAAAAATGTTCAAAAGAGATAAAAAGCTTGATAGACGTGTGAAGGTAAATTCATTTAACCAAACCAAACTTCCCGATTAAAAATAATTAGTTTATTCTTTTAACTCGCATGTAATTCCGTTTGCATAATCCTAATTAAACAGGATGATATCTCAGAGATCTTTTTTTAAAAATCCTAAAATTCAATTTTTTTTTTTTTTTTTTTTTTTTCGGTTATGAAAAATGGGATATTACAAAATTTTCCCCAATCCCGGAATGTTCCGTCACATATCGAAGGACTTTTGTGTCATGACCTTTAAAGCTTGAACGATTTTTTTTTAAAGAAAAAATATTTTTTTTTTTTTGAATGCGCCACCTTTGCACGACGGTTATAAAATCCATATGGCACGAGTGTTCCAAGGATAATGACGGCCATTTGATTCGGTCAAAGGATCGAAAATTCGTAATAAAAAAAACCGATTTTTTTTTCATATCCAATTACTATTGCGTTTTTTTTTGTGTGATGCAATTCATCTGTCAAGTATATGTCACTTAAAGAAGAAGAGATATGGTAGAGTGGCCAAGCTTTAACTGAGGACATACGCACATACGGAGAAATTATAACACAAATTTTTTTTCTGATTTTTTTCTAAGAAGTGTAAGTTTTACAAAATAAATCCGGCTATGACCTAACGGTAGGAAATTTTGGAAAAAAAAAAAATCACTGGAGCATTTTTTTTTAAAAGTTTCCGAGAATTCTGAGAAAGTATCGGTTTTTAAATGCAAACAGGACCGAACTGTTAAGAGGAATCATCAGTCGTGGCAGCAGACTAATTGTACTTTACGATTTACGGAAAAATTAAGACGAATTTCGAAACGAAAGAGTCTTCAGAAAAAAATTTCGAAGATTCCTTAAAATTCTTTTCTTCGAGATTAGTCTCCTTTTTTTTTGTAAGAAGTAAAACACTATTAGTCTGCTGCCACGACTAATGGTTACTGTTAAGAGTACTCATCAATCATTTGTCTGCTGCCACGATTTAATTTTTTTTGCTTATGTTTAATTTATGAATCGATGATCGCTTAAATTTCAATGGTGCGTACTCTTAAATCGCTTTTCGTGGCGTAGCAGTCGTGGCAGTAGATAAACCGTATTTACTTTTTTACGGAAAAACGATATCTTAAGAAAAAAAAACCGAGAAATCTCCAGAAAATTTTTTAAAGATTTCTTAGTTTTTCTTTTTCCAAGATTTGTTTTCTTTTTCCCGTAAAAAGTAAAATACTATTAGTCTGCTGCCACGACTGATGATAACTCTTAAGAATACGTATCAGTCTCTTGTACGCTGCCACGATTTAATATTTCCGCTCATGTTTAACTTATGAAATGATTATCGCTCAAATTTCAATGTCAAATTTCAGTAGTCGTGGCAGTAGATAAATCTTATTTTTGTTTTACGGTTTTACGTTCCTGGCGAATTTTTCAGGAAAATATTTAACGGGAATAGGAACCAATTAATCCATTAAAAAATGCATGAATGGTTTTAAATAATGGATTAATTGGTTCCTACCTCCGTTAAAATATTTTTCTCTTTAAGAGAAGATATAGTCACTTGTTACATAAATGAAAAATATTTAATGGAAGCCATCTGCGATTTTACGAAAAATTTGACATCAGAATCGACTTCGTAATTTAAAGAAGAAAAAAAATTACCCAACTGCTGTCGGCATCAGCCTTGTTATCATCAAGCATTGGCATCGGCACAGCAATCTCACCACAAAGCGCAATTAATTAAGCGTTTTTTTTAATATATTTATTTTGGGAAAATGTAAAATCTGGAAAAGCATCAAAACCATGAAAATGCAAAAAACCCCCGAAAAATTATGAAGAGGGTTTTAAAAAAAATAAAGAATTGATGCTCGTGTGATAAATCAATTAAGGCATATACTCATTGAATAGGAAACATCGAAAAGGCGTACCTCAAGAGAAGGTGGTTGCCACGATTCGGGGTTGAGAAAGTACTAATTGTTTGAAATTTCATTATCGTTTTCCGAGAGACAGAGACAGAGAGACAACGTCGGAAAGGGGTAATTATCAAAATACAAATGGGTCCCGTTTGAAACTTACTGCCGGAATTAATTTCGGGAATTAAAACGTTTATTAAGACGATTTGCAGTAGCCGTTGTTTTAAGAGATTGAACGCCCGAACAAGGGAATGGCGCCCGAACAGGGACAAACGAACACAACATACAAATTATCTTAAGAATACGCAGTACTCGTGGCAGTAGATAAATCGTATTATGCTTTTTACGGAAAAACGAGGACAGATCTTCAAAAAAGGAAAACTAAGAAATCTTTGAAATTTTTTTCTGAAAATGTCTTCGTTTTTCCGTAAAAAAAAAAAAAAAAAAAAAAAAATTGATTTATCTACTGCCACGACTACATTTTCTACGCCACATTGAAATTTAAGCGATCATGGATTTTTTTTTTTTTTTTTTTTTTTTTTTTTTTTTTTTTTTTGACTTTATTTGGACGGGCTAGATTGCCATGTCCATGCACTAATGGTAGTTTAATTGACTTTTCGGTCAGTCTTATTTCTTTCGTAGTTTATTTGCCGTTGCGGTCTGAAACTCGGTTTTTGTTTTTTGTTTAGGAACTTACTTGTACAATGAGGTTAAGATGACTGTATTAGTAATTCCTACAATCCCTGCTAGAGGGAGGGAGTGTCGGTGGTCACCCATCCACTAACTGGCCGTTCACAATGCTGCTTAACTTCATTGATCACGATGCCGCTAGATGAATCGAGTCACCACTCCGACCCCCGATCATGGATTTAAAAGTTAAACATAAGCGGAAAAATTAAATCGTGGCAGCAGACAAGTGACTAATACGTACTTTTAAGAGTAATCATCAGTCGTGGCAGCAGATTATATTTTTACGGGGAAACTAAGACAAATCTTGAAACAAAAAATATTAAGGAATTTTCGGGATTTTTTCCGGAAAGTCCTTAATATTTTTTGTTTGGGAATTTGTTAACTAATTAACCCTAATTTTTTTTCAGATTTTTTGGAGGCCGGTTTTTGCTGCGCCCAGAGGCCTGAAGTTTTTCGGAGTCTCATAAGGGCCGATAAAATTAGAGCCGTATTTTGGTGCAAAAGGGTTCATTTTCTATCGGAAAATTTCCGGAAATTTAAAAAATGGAAACGGTTTTACAGAAATTGAAACCGTTTATTATTTATGAGGAAAAAACGGCTGTTATTTAACTCCCTATACCTCTTTCGGCTTATATATAAAATATGGCTCCAGTTACTGTAAAACTTGACTTTATTTTTGAAATTTCCGGATGCTTTCCGATAGAAAATGAACTCTTTCGTTCCAAAATACGGCTTTAATTTTTTCGGCCCTGATAAGACTTTTAAAAAAATCTTTAGACCTCTGGGGGCAGCAGAAACCAGCCTTTAAAAACTCGGAAAAAAAATTAGGGTTAATATGGAGGCTAAAATGCAACTTTTCCGGGCTGTGGCATTTTCAAATTCGAAAATTCGTGTTTTTCACAGGGATGCGATGCCGATGCCGAAGCCGAAGCCGATGCCGGCATCGGCCGCCAAGGGTCGCAAATAATTTCGATGCCGATGCCGATTCCGATTCCTTTTTTAAAAAAATAACCGATGTCGATGCCGATGTCGATCCTTTTTTTTAAAAAAATAACCGATGTCGATGCCGATGCCGAAGCCGATTAGTGAAAAAAAAATTTTTCGACGATGACGCTGATGCTTTCAAAAATGAGTCAAAAATTCCGCCGATTCCGACTCCACGAAAAAAAAAAAGACTAAAATTTAAGTTCCAAAGAATTTCATATTTTTTAAAATGTTTAGTATTAATTTTTTTTTTAAATTTTTAAGGGTGGGGGTAACCGAAATCTAATGTAATTTTAGGGGGGGGGGTCTCGAAATTCTAACCTATGCTAACAAGGGGTAGGAGGGGGTAAAAAATGGCCACAATAATGATCACTTGTTTTATGGACGACCGGATCTAAATTTCATTTTCAATAACAATATCTGAGCAAACGAAAAATTTTTTTGCATTACTTTTTTTTTTTTTTTTTTGCTTCCAACTCGATGAAGTACGAAAGCAAAGGATCTGTTCCTTAATTTTAAATTTTTAAATTTTTCAAATTTTTTATGTTTTATTTTAAATATAAAATTCTTTATTGCTGTCAACCATTTCTTTTTTCTTTGGTGAAATACTTGATGCCGATGCCGATGCCGATGCCGATTCCGGCAAATAATTTCCCGCCGATTCCGATGCCGATGTCGATTCCGGAATTTTTTTTTTAACCGATTCCGATGCCGATGCTGATTCCGAATTTTTTTTTTTTTACCGATTCCGATTCCGGCAGCGATGCCGATGGCGATAAAATGCCACCGGCATCGCATCCCTGAGTTTTTCAATCCATCCCAGTTTTTATGGTATCAACGCAATATTTCACCTTTCAAAAGGAATTGTTGGGCATTAAGGTGGCCTTTATTTTACAAATTTTTGAATTTCGGCGAAAGCACTCCGTAATAATTCTGAAGATTCCCTGAATTTTTTTCAGAATTTTTGAACGTCGTTTGGCTGTGTCCCCGGGGGCTTAAAAATTTCGAAATTCCCGTAAAGAAAGCTTTCAAGTATTACGTAAGACTTTTTTTTCGAGTTTTCCGACCTCCCCTGTCGTAAGATTTAGTATTTCTTTGACCCCCCTTTTAACTTCCGTAAGATTTTCGCTTACCCCCCCCCCCCCCCCATTTTTTTCTTTACCACCAATTTTAAAAATGTCAAAATTTAAAAGAAAATTAAAATTCGTTTTTTTTTTTTTTTTTTTCTCTGCTTAATTTAATGGAACTACAAAAACGACGCCACTGATAAAATGCATACCGGCCCTCACAATCTCACATGTTTTATTATGCAACACGGGAACATTCGGGCACGTACGAAATTTACTTTGTCATCCTATTTAAAACCTTATTTTCTTTTTAAGTACTATTTGGTGTTATTTTTTTTTCTCTTTCCTTCGCCGAATGAAAATCGTAAAAGAATATGCACGTGGTAATAGCTGACACGCGACTTGATTAAGGGAATCCCCAAGAACATTGCAATGGAAATAACACCGAACTGTAAATTGACTTATCATTTACCCGGCGGGTAACTCGAAGGTGAATATTCTTCCGAAGCTAAACACCTTGGTATTGATATACTTACAAAAAAAAAAAAAAAAAAAACAGGTTCATTTTGTTTGCTCGATTGTTTTTTCAAAGTCGAAGGACACATTTCATTCTCGCTGGAATCTTCACGCGTTCCTCGTCTCCCTAGCGCCAAAAATCAAAACTATTTTCTGTAAATATTGATGAAAGCCGAATGGAAACGGATGTTAACATGGGCTATCATACCAGGGACATTTTTTTTTTATAGACTTGATTTTTTTTTGTTTACGTTAAGAGACCAAAACCCAATAATCAAACATCTTCATTTCGAAATAAAAAATTGTTAATTACGAAAAAAAAAAGATTAATAACGAAATAACCTGCGGAAACTCCTTATCGTTACACTAAGACAACGGGAAGTGCATGTACACGTTGTCGTGTGGGCTGGACCAATCATTTTTAAGAAAAAAATGTAACAAGGCTTAAAATTAAAATTTCCGAATTAAAAACGATTACGCGAAACTCCTATTTTATGTTATTTTTGTGTCCTGGATTTGGGGTGTGTTTAATAAAGACGAATTTAAATTATTCGCCAGACGTTACAACGCCGATTTTGCGTCATTTTTTTTGTAAACTTTCGATTACAGAAAAATGACGAAATATATTAAATAATATTTTGATCAGATTTTTTTTTTTTTTTTGGTAATTAACAAGTAAAAAAAAAAACACGTGTAGTAATGCAAAAGGTTAATTATTTGGACCGATTTTATGGTTTTCAAGGGTAAATGTTTTTGAGGTTCATTGCGTATGAGAGAGTGAACTTTCCCAAAGTTGCTGATATTTTTATGTGAAGGCCTTGTAAAAAAATCCTTTAATACGTTTTAATAAATCTTTTTATTGTTTTGCTTTTGGAAGAGAAAAAAAATTCCACCGAATTTACGTGACAACACATAAGGCACTCCTCCTGGTTATTTATAAGTTTGTTTGCAATTTTTTTTTGTTTTTCTGGAATGGCTGTATGTCAAAGATTATAAATTTTTTAAAATTTATATGGAAAATAAGTGACCGGTCGAATAAAACCGGATGTGGAAGAAAACTAATATGAATTTAACCTTTGGCCTAGTGATATAATACTTTATAAAATATAAAATATAAAACGCGAAACATAAAATATAAAATATAAAACACGAAACATAAAATATAAAAATATAAAACACGAAACATAAAATATAAAATATAAAAAACAAAACATAAAATATAAAATATAAAACATAAAACATAAAATATAAAATATAAAATATAAAACACAAAACATAAAATATAAAATATAAAATAATCATATTTAGTCAAGCATAATTTTCGTTAGAATCGACATTGACGGATCCGGGGGGGGGGGGGGGGAGAGGCTAAATTCGGGGGTTGCCACCCCCGAACTAAACAATTTTATATTAGATAAAATTCGAATTTTTCGGTACATTTTAGGCTTTTTCCTTTCTGCTCCCGTTCCCACCTCTCATGTTCTGTTCCGCCCCCAAAGTGAAAAATTCCTGGATCTCCCCCTGCAGAATTGTCAGATTAAAATCAAACATGGGGAAAATTAAAATCAAATTATTAACATTTAAAATAACCATTTTAAATGTTAATCATTTGATTTTCGGCGCCATATTGAATTTCCTGCTTGAAATTTTGTCGTTCTGACATCGTGTTTCAAATCTACGGCTTCGAAAATCCATAAAACGCTTTTTCCCTGAAAATTTTACGGAAGAAAAATTGTCCGATATTTTGCTTTACATTTTCACTTTGTAAAATGTGCCCATAGCAGGGGGTTACTTTTTACATTTTTTGATAGTTTCGCCACGAAATGGATATAAAATTTAAAACCAAATTAAAATCTGTTTATACTAATATCAAGAGTGGTCTTTAGCTTTCATAAAATACCCTGTTATAATTTCTATACTTGTTCTAACACGAATGAAAACTCGATTATCCAAAAGGTGTCGTTCTAACAAAAATGGGGTTACTTTTTACAATCATGTTTATACCTGAATATCTTTAATAACTGAAGAAGGTATGACAAATTATTGGCTTCTGTAAATGGAAAATGTCTTAATAAAACGATTTGTACCTTTTTTAGATGTACTGTTATTGATCATCGCTGTTTATTTAAGAAAATTAGTGAACGTAATAAAATCGTAATAAAGGATCTGTAAAAAGTAACCCCATTGATCGTAATTTGTTTTTCTTTTCAATTTTTTTTGGCTTTTTTTTTTTTTTTTTTTTTTTTTTTTTTTTGGCTTTTTGGAGTGAAATTAAGATGATTGCTTAAGGGACTATATAGGGCAAACGCGAAAAGCAATTTAATTTCAATTTGACCGGTGGATGCAGCAGAACGCATCTTAGTATTTTAGGTTGCGTGATTTTTTAATTTTTTTTTTTTTCGTATTATATACTTAATATTTTTATTATAAAACAAGTGTAGGCCACTAGGCTTGAACATAACACTCAAAAATAATCAATAATTAAGAATATAGTTTAATTTTTGAAAAAATTCTTCGCCGTTTTCAAGTATTTTTAAAAATAAAAGTGTCAAAAGTAACCCCCTGGAGTAAAAAGTAGCCCCCTGTTACGGTACTAATTTCTACTCTGTCACTTTGCTTCAGCTTTTGACGCCTCAATTTTTTTTTCCCAGTGCAACCGACTTTACTAGAAAATTTAATAATTTTTTTTTCTTTTGCTCGCAAATTCAGTTTTTTTTTTTTTTTTTTTTGAAGGAGCAAAATCCAATTTTTTAATGTGTACGAAATTAGGCAATTAATTATATAGATGGTATCGCTAGTGTTTGTTCGATGACTTTGGCGGAATTTTAAAACCTGATGTAAATATAATTCATTTTCCCACAAAATTTAAATTTCGTGTGTGAAAAAGAAAAAAAAATAATCATGCACATGCATGAAGGTAAACAGCTGTCTTGTTTAAAATACAATAAAGATGTGAGTAATATGTTCATTTGAGCATATCGAAAAGCCCTCTTGCCTCTTCAGAGCAGATGAGTAATGTAATTTATGACATTGAATCCATTTAGCTGAGATTTTAGCCTGACATTTTCAGCTTTCAATTCATTCAGCTTTCAGCTCTCAACTCGTTTAGCCTTTCAACTTTCACCTCAAATTTGAGTATTGGGATGAAAACTTTTTCTAAAAACACCTTAAAGTCTCCTGCGTTCCGTCATTAAACCCTTTGCCGACCAAATTTTGAAATTTGGAAGTACTCCATTCCTCCCAAATATTATTTTTCTGAATTAATGATAAGATTAACAGATAAGAAAAGAAACTTTTTTTTAATTATCGGGAAATAACATATGGATATCAATTTATGTTTTCCGGCACCCTATGTAACATCGGATTTCACGTAGGGGGCCCGTGCAGCCCCACAGAAAATCAACTTTAACGTTTTAAATTAACTGCCTCCTGGAATTCCTCCCTTGTCTTAATTTCTCAAAAACCAATTATTTGGAATAATAATAATTAAGAAAACTGAAAATTTTAAAAGTTAATAGTCCGCCATCTTTAATTTTAATTTTTCAAAAATTTGACTTCATATTCTGAATTAGCAGTTGAAAAAACCTCAAAAATATGTGGTTTTATTATTTTTAAGCTTATAAACGCCTCTAACCAGAAAAAGCAGTTTTTTTTCCATAAGCTAAACATAGGTGAAACATTCTTGTTAAATATTCCATAAACGAATGTCCATCCGTTATTTACTTGCATTTTTAAGTTCCTAAGAATAAAAAGAGCAATAAATAAAGCGTTTACAAAATTCGAGTATAAAAAATTTGTAATATTTTTAAATAAAATTTTGCCAACCATCCGCCATCTTGAATTTTTTTTTTTTTTAATTCTGATCTTCATATTCAAATTTTGCTTTTTTTGGTATCAGGTGACCTCAAAACGTGTAAATATATCGAAAACTGAAAATCTGAAATTTGTGCTAAAAACAATGCTTTATTCTCCCTGCGGTCGATAAAGCAAAAAGAAAAAAAAATCGTACTTTTAGAGTTTTTTACAGGATTTTACCTAGTGCAAATAATGACATCAGCATTACACCAATACCCCCCGCCCCCTCGTCGTCATTCGTCATCAGTCGATCGACCCCCTCCGACCCCCTCCCCCCTTAAAATGGTGACGTAATATTTGAATGGCCCCTTTGATGTATGATTTTCCAAGCACCTTCCCACCACCATTCGGCTGAAATTACATGCACTACTACCGAATTTTTGACATGAAGCTCAAAATTGATACCGTTTTAGTCCGAGGAATTTGAGTCCTCAAGCCGAAAGCTGAAAGTGAGATTAAAAAAAAAATAAATAAGGAACGGGAACTGAGCTTTCAATTAATTTCCCAACAAACCATTTTTTTTTTTTTTGAAAAAGGAAAGCGGGAATGGGAACAGCATCCTTTTATCCTAAAAGCGAATCTCTGACGTACGTTTGTAAAATGATCCCCATTAAAAAGCTCCCATTGTCGAACTGAATGAAAATGTGCCGACCAACACAGCGGACATTTGACAATTTGATTTGTTTTTAGAACGGGAGGGGGGGGGGGGGGCTTTCGAAAGCTACAATACTACTACCAAGACTTGAATTGTAAAAACCCTCATCACCCACGTGGAGGGATGATATCCAGGTCAAACTGCCAATGTTACATCGCAAAAAAAAAAAAAAAGTTTCGACATTTAAACCAAACATGATGCAATCTTTTTATTTGGCAGGAAATGAGTCAAAATCAAAAAAAAAAGTCGAAAACCAAAAAAATTCGACATTGAAAAATTCCGTCGATTGTTTCTTCCATTTTTTTTTTTTAAAGAAAAGAGGATGTCGAACTAATTTAACAAGCAAACACACTTAAAGTCATGTTAATTGTCAATAAAGCTTCTCCATTTTGAAAAAAAAAAAAAAAAAAATTGTTACTCATTTGAAATTTACTTGACATGTTCACTGGCGATATTTTTTTTATTTTTATTCATATAAGGGAATCCCGCGGTAAAAAAAGCATTGTTTAAACGAAAAATTAACATTTTTAAATGAGAAAAGAAGAAAAAAAAAACCCTGAAACATGCTAAATGATTCCATTCCTGAATAAGTAATTTATAACCTGAGTCAGATTTATTTCTTATTTTTTCATTTTTTTTTTTTTTTTTTTTTTTTTTCGGAAATATGATTTTTCGCGACAGTAAATATTTTTCCATTTCCGAAGGTGTCAAAAAATTCCCTCCACTTTATTTTCGACAGTTTTTTTTTGCTAAGTTACATAAAAAAATGTTCAAGATTACCACCGAGCAAACGATACGAAGAATCGAAAAAAAAAAAAAAAAATCGAATATAGGCGGTCGTAAGCTAAGCACACAAGGCGCAACCCTTTAATCACTTTTGTTGTGATATGACGTAACATGCACCGACCTCTGCGATTGGACGTCCGTTGCCATAAACTAAAGACCGCGCAGACGGCGTTTCTTACAATTTTTTTTTTCTTTAATATTATTTATTCTTCGGAAGGGCAATGCCTGGACCTGAAGGTCTTAAAGAATAGTAAAATATAATGTGTATCATCAGGTATTTAAACTGGACCTCGTTAACGTTACTCCAGAACGCAATTGGACTTTGTATCTAGTGGTTCGCGTTTCAAAAAAAAAAAAAAAAGAAAATTGTGTGTGTGTGTGATTTATTAATTTTTTTTTGCCGGATTATCGAAAGTGCAATGGCGTCTTTAAAAGTAAGTGTTTCGAGTGACTCCGGAATTTTTTTTTTTTTTTTTTTCAAAAATTTTTGGGCTTATGTTTCTTTTAACGAAATTTTTTTAAGGTTCTTGTCGCATTCGTTTCTCTTGCCGCGATGTGCTACGCCTCGCCTTCTCGGCCGGCGGAACATAGCGAAACCAAACTTCTGGATCATAAAGAAACGTTAGGCACCGCTGAGTCAGCATGGTTCGGTAGCGGACTCGGATACGGAGGAGGCTATCCGAGCTACGGCAGCAGCTATCCAGGGTACGGAGGAGGATACGGAGGCGGATACGGAGGCTTAGGGGGAGGCTACGGGGGTTACGGAGGTTACGGTGGATACGGAGGATACGGCGGATACGGGGGTGGATATGGAGGTTATCCTGGCTATTACGGAAGAGGGTACGTAAGAAAATTTAAAAAAAAAAAAAAATCTGACAAAAATTTCGTGGTATTCACCAGAGAAAAAAAATATTAATATTTATAACATATTTTTTAAATATTTTTCACTATTTTAAAAGTATCATGCAAATATTTTTTGAAATAAGGAACAATAAAAATATTAATATAAAAAAAACCCATCGCCGAAAAAAAAAACTTTTTCCCATCCCACAATTTATAAGAAACGAGAGGAAATTAAATAAATAAAAATATTTTAGAAATTTTGACAAAGATTTTAAAAATATTTTTATTGCTTTTTGTTTCAAAGCTAATTGCAAAATATTTTTAAAAAATATTAAAAAATGTTTCAGAAATATTTTATAAATAGGCCTATTAATATTTTTTTTCTCATTGGGTATATTTTTCGAACTAAATTTATCAAAAATTTGTGAAATTTCTCAAATCAAAAACTTACCCAAGAAAAAGTGAGTTATAAAATTTTATAACTCTATAACGTTTTGACCGATTATAAAATTTTATAACTATTTATAAATTTTTATAATTAAAATTTTTAACTGAGCAATATATAAATTTTATGCTTGAATTGCACTATATTTAGCATATGGGGACTTTATAGGCTCTTTTTTAAACATTTTTCATGAGAAAAAAAAAGAAAAAAAATTACAATTTTTCAGAATAGAACCAGAGCTTTGTGGTCGACTTACCAACCTCCTTTATCCACTACACCTCTTTTCAACTGATTTTCTAAAGCGGCAATGTGGTTCTTAAGTGGCCAATTATTTTGAATAATATTTTCCAGATTTTTCCAAATTTTCCGTTCATTTCTTGTATTTTTAATTTGACAAAGGCTCAAAAATAAAGAATAACAGAAATAGAAAAATTCGGGAAGCGTTAGAAGAAAATAAAAAAAACTTAGAAAAAAACTGAAAATAATTTTTGTTATAAAATTGTATAACAAAGTTTAAGTTTTTAATAACTCAATTTTGTAACACAGGTTTTCTTGGTTAAGTTCCAAAAATTTTTCCTAAAAAAATTAATTTTACTTTTTCGTTTTTAGTTACGGTGGATACAATAGAGGCTACGGTGGTGGTGGCTACGGAGGCTACGGAGGTTACGGAGGCTACGGTGGATACGGCAGAGGCTACGGGGGTTACAACAGAGGCTACGGTGTAAGCGGATACTGGCGTTAAATCCTCCATCGCTGACCTATGAAAAAAAAATCTTTTTACAAAAGATTCGTGCCGTAATTACTGCCAGTGTAATTTTTTTTTTTTTTTTTTTTTCGAAAATTGTACATATTACATAGGATTTTTAATTTAAGACTGTGAACATCTCGTTTGTTTTTTTTATCATTTTTTTTTCCTGCAACAGAGATACCTGATTTTTTTTCTTTCTGTTACTATTATTTTTTTTCTAAAATAAAACAATTTCTAATTGGATATTTCTATTTTTTAAATCACTGACCGAGTTGTGATTCGATTTCGAAAAATAGTCTTTTGTCTTAGGTCGAAGGTCATTCGAACAAACGTATAGCTTTATGACATCTTGTCAAAAAAAAAAAAAAAAATTCTTTTTTTGTTTTTCTTCCTACGTAGATTTTGAATACTAATTCATTCATGTAAAACCGTTTCGTTTTTGTGGCTAGTTCAATGTCGAATATTATTGTATTCACGGCGGTGATTTCCCTATTATGTTTTATTTTTTCGAATGCATTTCTTTTTCTGAAAAATAAAAGAATGGCGCAAGACGGGTGCGGTTTTTTAAATTTTTAACGAAGCTTAGGCCTTATTCTGATTTGAATACTTACAATTTTAATGAACGTACTTGATGTATTTATAAGTCTAACAAGTGGTGTTTCTTTTCTAAAAGAAATATTTTCATAAAGAAAAATATTTTTTTAGTCTGGGAAATTTTGTTTTTCAACGTCGACTTTATAGATTATCGATTCAACATTTATGATTCTTAAATCGAGGAAGTCCCAAAAACGTCCTAGCACCGATCGACCATACTTTTTATAGGTAAAAAAATTCTTTTTTCTGTAAAAGGCATGGAAAATCGATTGCTAATGAGAGTTTCGTACTAAGGGAGTTTGATGAAATATCAAATTTTTTTTGTTAAAAAAACGGAAAAAACAATTATAATAATTTTTTTTTTTTTTTGCATGCAACCTAGGTCTTTATAATTACTTTAGACCCCCATTTAGGGTCGTCATAATTTGCAGGCCCGCGCGAGTGATTATAGGCTACCGATTTCCGATCGGAAATCGGCAGGTTCCGAATCCGGTTTAACCTGTATTGACAGGTTAAACCGGATTCGGAACCTGCCAACCTTCCTGACTAATCCTTGCGCATGAGCTTTCGCATATGAGCTTTCATTGATGAGCTTTTCACAGACACCCTTCAAGAACCGAAGAGAAGAGAGCGAATTTTCGCACGAGTGACGACGGAATTAGATTCCTCATAAAAACAAATAGTCCAAATGAATAATTTTACACTGAGCTTTTACACCGGAAAGCTCGAGCTTTTGGGAAAATATATTTCAAGCATCCAGGCCGAGTGTTCCGCATATTTTTGTACAGGCCAGACCGGATTCGGATTCCCAGACAGCAAAACACGTGTATACACGTGTATGCCTTATATTCAAAAAAATTTACACCATTTTTACACCTTCAATTTCTGAATATTTAGCACAAGATAAGTCTTTCTATACTAGGTGTCTTAAAAATTGGTGTATAATTGGTGTAAATTATCTTAAAATACCAGTGTAATACACGTGTCTTTGCTGTCTGGGTCCTTGTAAAAAACTGAGCCTAAAAAATATTTTTTACCCCAAGCTTGATACCGGAAAGCTACAGCTTTTGCAAAAACAAATATATGCCTTCCTGCCAAATATTACCCTCGGTTTTTTTCTCCGGTCTGACCTGTAGGGAAAAACCGAGAGTAATACCCGGTCTGGGCTGTAGAGAAAAACCGTGTGTAATACTCGGCCTGTGCGCATGACATTTTTTTTTGCAAAAGCTTTAGCTGACAGGTGTGAAAACTTGAGGCAAATGAAATTTTTTTGGCTTAGTTTTTAACGAAGAATTCGAAGCCGATCTGGCCTGTAGAGAAAAGCCGAGTGTCATACTCGGCCTGCGCACGTGAATTTTTTTTTTTTTTTGCAAAAGCTCTAGATTTCCGGTGTGATTGCTTCGGGTAAAAACTACTTTTTTAGGCTCAGTTTTTTACAAGGAATCCGAATCCGGTCTGGCCTGTAGTGAAAAACCGAGTGTAATACTCGGCCTGTGCACATGAAATTTTTTTTTCAAAAGCTCTAGCTTTACAATGAATGCTTGGGGTAAAGAATACTTTTTTAGGGTCAGTTTTTTACAAGGAATCCAAATCCGGTCTGGCCTGTAGAGAAAAACCGAGTGTAATACTCGGTCTGTGCACATGAAAATTTTTTTTGCAAAAGCTTTAGCTGTCCGGTATGAAGCTTGAGGTAAATAAAATTTTTTTAGGATCGGTTTTTTACGAGGAATTCGAAGCCGGTCTGGCCTGTAGAGAAAAACCGAGTGTAATACTCGGCCTGTATTGATGCAAATTTTTTTTTTTTTTTTTTTTTTTTTGCCAAAGCTCTTGCTTTCCGGTGTGAAAGCTTGAAATAAATAATGTTTTTTTTAGACTCAGTTTTTTACAAGGAATCCGAATCCGGTCTGGCCTGTAGTGAAAAACTGAGTGTAATACTCGGCCTGTGCACATGAAATTTATTTTTGCAAAAGCTTTATCTGACCGGTGTGAAAGCTCTGTTGAAAGTAATTTTTTTAGGCTCTTTTTTTTTACGAGGAATCCGAATCCGGGTTGGCCTGTACAGAAAACGCAAGTGGAATACTCGGCCTGGGTGGTTAAAATAATTTTTTCCCAAAAGCTCTAGCTTTCTGGTGGGAAAGCTCGGTTTAAACTTAGTTTTTTTAGGCTCTTTTTTTACGAGGAATCCGAATCCAAGTTGGCCTGCACAAAAAAATCATGCGAAACATTCGGCCTGGGTGCTTGAAATATATTTTCCAAAAGGAAGGTTCGAGAGTTGATCAGTTCACGAACCTGTCAGAAAGAGTGACCAGTTCACGATCTGGTCAGAAAGAGCGACCAGTTGGTGAACTGGTCAGCAAAGGCTCAGAACTAGGGTGGTTCGAAAATCAACTTTTTTGGAATTTCAAAACTCCTATATCGGGAAAAGTTTCTTTATAGGTAGAGTATCAACCCTGAATTTTTTCAGATTTTTTGAACGGCATCCTGAGGTGTCAAATCGGCCTTGAAATTTTCAAAAAGCTCATAAAAGGGCCGAAAATGAACTTTTTTTTTTTTTGCATAAAAGACCATCGATTCCTATCGGAAATTTCGCGTAGATTACGAATTTGAAGCCGAAAATTAGTTTTGGTGTATAATTTTTGAGCTACAGGCCGGGTTTAAAAGCTCTAAAAACCTGGTTATGGTATTTTGTCTGTGGCTCGAAAACCATGCACCAAAACTAATTTACGACTTCAAATTCGTAATCTACGCGAAATTTCCGATAGGAATCGATGGTCTTTTATGCAAAAAAAAAGTTAATTTTCGACCCTTTTATGAGCTTTTTGAAAATTTCAAGGCCGATTTGACACCTCAGGATGCCGTTCAAAAAATCTGAAAAAATTCAGGGTTGATACTCTACCTATAAAGAAACTTTTCCCGATATAGGAGTTTTGAAATTCCAAAAAAGTTGATTTTCGAACCACCCTACTCAGAACACTGGAAAATGGCCAGATTAAAGCTTTTGAAATTTTTATCCATTACCACATAATGTAAGCAGTAACCGGGCAAAGTGATGAAATTTTTATCTGTTTATTTCGCAGAAAAAGAAAATATGCTGTAAAAATCCAAAAATCCCCATGGATTTAAATGGGAAAATCAAAGTGCTTATAGGCACGTGCTCAGCTCAGGTTTTTTGCACACAATATTTTTTATTTTTTTTTGGAGACTTTTGAATGGATACTCCACAAAAACATATTACACCCCTTCATAACGGGCACCCTAGTGCAGAGTATAAAGTATGCTTTCGGTTTTGCAAGGCAAGGAATATTATGCATCTCTCCTTCTTTCTGCAATTTTCTTTGCAATTTAATCAGATAAAGCATCACCTTCTTTTTAACATTAAGAATCTTCTAAATCCTTTTGCAGACGAAAATAAAGGTAAATAAACTGAAAACGGAACCCAGATCATCAGTTCGGAATAAAATCAGATGCTTTTGATCAAGGATGTATCTTAACTCCCTGAAGCTTCTTTTTTTTTTTTTTTTTTTTTTTTTTTTTTCATTAAATTAAATTTAAAAACGTGAAAACTGTTACGAATTGCTTATTTACCTCCACCCACTACTCCCACATCAAAAAAGGTAACCGACATGAGGTATTACGTAAAAAAGTGATAGCCGGTTTAAAAGTTAAAAAAAAAAAAAATCATATGGTTGTTATTGCACCTTAAGTTGAATTTCAAGTTCAAGGTGATCTTGATTATATTGACCGAGGTGGAATGAATATGCCTAATTGTCTTTCGACGCATGCCTCGTCTGCTTCTGGTTTTCTCACTTCTACCATGGACTAGGTATGATACATTCGCGTTTGTGTGAATGAATAAACAAATTTCCATTTTTTTTAAAAATAATTTTGAGACTTATATTTTTAATCTAAAATTTTATACAATGTAAAAAAAAAAAAAAAAAAAAAATTGAACACTCGCGGGTATAGTTTATATGAAATCACTTTTAGATCTGTAATCATTTATTTTTCATATCACATCCTTTATTATTCTTTTCTTTTGATCGGAAGTAGACGTTCTTTTCGGGTAGGTTCTTAGCCTCTCCATCCATATCCACCACCTCCATAACCTCCTCTGTATCCACCTCCCCATCCTCCTCTGTATCCACCTCCCCATCCGCCTCTGTATCCGCCACCACCCCATCCTCCTCTGTATCCGCCACCACCCCATCGTTGTGGGTCGGGATCTGCCAACGGATCAGGTTCGGGGAATGCGATGGCCAAAGCAGCCAGGCAAAGCACGAAAAGTGCCATCTGGAAAAATAAAGAAAACGAAAAGTATTAAAAATTTGAAAATCCAAACGAGTGTGGCGCTTGTTTGTCCATAAAACTAAAATGGGGCGCAATCCGAATGGTTACTGATTGAACAAGATTTTTAGGAAATTCAACAAAAAATTTCAAAATTAAAATAAGTTGCTTGTTAAAAGGGAAATTCGGGAATTTCCGAAAAAAGTAGCTGATATTTTGCCTTAGCAACTGAAAATCAAAAAATTAGATTCCTAAGTTTTTTTAATACATGCAGCTTGTTTTTTTTTTTTTTTTAATGCAAGTTTTGATTGGTATCAGAACAAGTTTCAACGTCAACGGATATTTGTTTCTTTGGAATGAAAACGAATAATCAAGTTTCAACTTGTTTTGAAAAAATACAAGCAGCCAGAATATGCGAAATAAAAAAAAAAGTATCTGATGGGAATTCTCATTCGATTCTGATCATTTATTTGTTTAAGCCGTACGAAAAAAAGATGCATAAATTATATAAAAATTATTTATAAATTATGCAAAAAAAGTTGGACGTGCATAAAAATTGCAAAAATTATGTATAAACTGCTTGACTTTTTTATCGTAAAAATTTTTTTCGGTAAAAATTACGTAAACCTATAAACTGCTAGGCTTTTTTTTTTAAATTTTGTAAAAATAATAATAATAATAATAATAATAATAATGCGTATTCGAATTTTGACGCTTAAAAAATATATGCATAAATTTTGCATAAATTATGCATGTCCAAAATTTTTCTATAAATAACACGAGAATAGTACATTTTTTTGTATAAATGTTTTGCACATATTTTGAAAAGATTTTATACACTTTTTGCATCAATTTCTCGTACTGGAAGCAAGTTGAAACTTGCATTAGGAAATTTCAAAAAATAAATAAATAAATAAATAAAAATAAAGGAGTGCGCGCTCGAGAAGTTAAAATTTCAATTTTTAGCCTATTATTAATTATGTCCTGTCTCCATTGGCCAATTGATCGAAGGGTACAATTAATTGTACAGCATTGTACGGTGGTACAATTAATTGTACCACCGGAAATGCTGTATATTTTTTTGGACTTTTTTTTTCTTCTGCTACCGCTTTTTTTTATTGTTTTGATTATTTTTTCGAACACTAAAAATAATGAATGAAAAAAAAAAAGTGATAGCAGAAGAAAAAAGTCAAACAATATACAGCATTTCCGGTGGTACAATTAATTGTACCCTCCATTTAATTGTCCAATGGAGACAGAGCATTAATTAAATTATTAATTAATTAATTAATTAATTTTTTTTTAATTTTTTGCAGACATTTTTTTAGCCCCCCCCCCCTCTTAATTTTGCTTTTTCGCTTTTCCTGTAGATTAGTCAGGATTTTCGATGCAAAATTATAATGGCACTGCATTTATGTCTTCAGTTGCTTTTACTTTGATTGACAATTTTTTTTTTTAAATTATTATTGCTGACAAATTTCTGAACACATGCAGCACTCCTGTTGGAATAATTTATTTGCACTCCCAAATCCCAACTGCACTTATCCAAATTTAAAATTTTCTTGTTGAAATTCCACACTTGCAAGCCCTCACTTTTAACACTAATTTTCAAAAACTTACCAAAGTTTTAGCCCACATGATTATTTTTATTATTTTTTTTCAAAATCCGAAATGTTTCAGACTCAAACTCAAAATGTGTAATAATTTCGAATGCGAATCATTTTATTATTTATACCAAGCTTTCAGTAAGTCCTTTTTGCTCTTCCATGTCCTCCTTATGACGTAGTTTATTTACATTTTTTTTTTCCAGGCTGAGATTCCATGTTAACTGGACACGAGATTATAATTATTTTGAACTATAAAAAAACCCGACCGGTCTAACCGTTTTCTGTTTCCTTTTGCTTTTTTTTCGCAATCAAATCACAACAAGGAAAGTCATTTCCATAAAGCATATACATAAGATGACTCAAGATTTTAATTAATTTTTTCCCAGATTTGTTTCTTTTTTTCCGGTCTACACTCACCTTATTTACGTTTATTCGAGGAAAAAAAATAGTTTAGATGAACCGTTTTGTATTTTTAATTTTTCCATGATAGAAGAAGATGAAAATCTGTATTTAAAATTCTTTTCCTTATGACGTTGATGATTTACTTTTGAGGTGAGGTAATAAAGAGTTTAATAAATGGCGTGGGAAATTCTTTTTTTTTTTTTTTTTTTGGCTTGCGGGATTCAATGTTGCACTTTTCCATTTTTTTTCTGCTTTTCAAAAAATTTTGAAAATAATAATAGTCAGATCGAAATAATTATAGATCTGATTATGAGCCGTCAAAATAGGATTACGTTAATTTGGGCTTCTCTCTTCAGTGATGTAAACTTGAACTCACGACGTACCTCATATCTATGCGTCATTGTAAATTGTAATGTATGATTGCGATTTAATGTCTTCAGGTTAAGATCGTAGATATGAAGATTAAAGCGGGTGGGGTTCATTTTTTTTTTTTTTTTTTTTTTAATTTGAGGAATTTTTCCTTGTATCGGGAATTTATTATGCATGAAAATTAATCATTGGAGCACCAGGATAAAATTTTTATCGGCAATTAAAGACGTTTTCCTTATTCTTTTTGTGATTCGTGCAATAACCTTTGTTTTATTTTAAAACCTGCCACAGTAGGCGAGAAGAACGTTTTTTATGCGATAAAAGTTAGGCGCAAAAAGTGTAAGCAGGGTTTTTTTGATTTAGGACCTCTTGGCTTCATAACCATTCATAGGATTCTTGGCACCATGGGCATTTTTTTTGGAGACTTTCAAATAAACCAACTAACAGCTTAGTTGAAAAATAATTTTTATAGAATTTTTCACTTCATTAACTTTAAAATCGAATTACGTCCAGAAAAAATTTTTTGGAGCGGAATAGTATATTACAACACAAGAGCTGCAAAAGAAAAAATTGTCCGTCGAGGCCGATTTTGAGGCCCGAGCCGAAGGCGAGGGCTTTAAAAAGGTCTCGACGGGTAATTCTTTTGCAGTTCTTGTGTTGTAAGCTACTTTTCATCACAAAGCACAGCGCAATAAAGGTTTTTCTAAAACGCACTAGTGCGGAAAAATAAGTTTTCTGCACTGAGTGATGAAAATATTTTTCCAGTCCGCAAAGAAATATTAATATTTTATAAAATGTTTTTCAATATTTTTTAAAAATTTTTTTAAATATTTTTCAATATTTTAAAAATATTTTTCAATATTTTTTTTTTTTTTTTTTTTTATTTATTTATTATTATTACATAAAATTAATAACAATCAGGCCCCCCATGACAAACTGTGTGGAGGGGTAGCCTTACAGAACAAAATAATAATAATAATAACAACAACAAGAATAACTATAAATATAAATTAATTTAATAAATATAAATATAAAATAATTTGCTCTAAGTGAATTAATGATTATATAAAAAAAAAAAAAAAAATTTTTTTTTGCCCTTATTAATTTATTAATTTATTTTTAACTATAAATATAATGTCTTGTCTCCATTAGTTACTTAAATGGATGATCGAATTAAAGCAATCGTCTATTTAAATCAAGCACCGGAAGTACTGTATGTTCCCTTTTCTTTCGAAAGATCTAAAACTTTTTGCATGAGCCATAATCTCTTCTTCAAATAGTTTCTCAGTTATTAAGTACTTACATACTTAGCTCTTTTTCCACTGGGTCGTTATAATTTACTAAAATTAATTTACAAAAACATAAACAAAACCCCAGAGTTCTCCATTTTGAACTAATTTTTGAATTTGGAACGGTACAGTACTTCCGGTGCTTCATTTAAATGAACGATTCTTTAATTCGATCCTCTATTTAAATCACAAGTGGAGACAAGCTATAAATAAAAATAAATTAATAAATTAATAAGGGCAAAAAAAATTTTTTTTTTTTTTTTTTATATAATCATTAATTCACTTAGAGCAAATTATAATTTAATTAAATTAATTTTTTCATTTTTATTAAAAAATTTTGTTTTATGATTTTCTTTAATGTGCAAATACTTCTTTCTTCACAAATAGCATCTTTAAATCTATCATCTGTTTTGAGCATATTATTATAAATATTTTAAAAATATTTTTCAATATTTTAAAAATATTTTTCAATATTTTAAAAATATTTTTCAATATTGTTTTTTAAATATTTTTCAATATTTTTTAATATTTTTTAGATCTTTTTCAATATTTTTCAAATATTTTTTAATATTTTTTAGGGTGCAAATTCACTATGGAATGTTGGACCAACATGTTGGTACAACAGAATGAACCAACATGTTGTACCAACTTGTTGGACCAACATTCCACACTAATTTTGGCGTTGGAGTAAATTCTGCAATAGTCGATTCTTTATCGCTTGTCAAAAATGTAGGTACAACAAGTTTGTCCAACATTCCATAGTGAATTTGCACCCTTAAATATTTTTAATATTTTAAAAATATTATGTAAATATTTATTGAAAGAAGAAACGAGAAAAATATTTTTAAAATATTTGTCAGCATTTTCAAAATATTCTTAGGGTGCAGATTTACTACGAAATGTTGGACCAATATGTTGGTACAACAAGTTGGACAAACATGTTATACCAACTTGTTGAAATGTTGGACAAACTTGTTGTACCTACATGTTTGACAAGCGAAGGAATTGACTATTGCAGAATTTATTCCTACGCCAAAATTAGTGTAAAATGTTGGTCCAACAAGTTGGTACAACATATTGGTCCAACTTGTACCAATATGTTGGTCCAACATTCCATAGTGAATTTGCACTCTTACTCCTACGCCGAAATTAGTGTAGAATGTTGGTCCAACTTGTTCTACCAACATGTTGGACTAACATGTTGGTACCACAAGTTGGACAAACATGTTTTACCAACTTGTTTTACCAACATGTTTGACCAACTTGTTTTACCAACATGTTTGACAATCGAACGAATCGACTATTGCAACAACTATTGTTGAATTTACTCCTATGCCGAAATTAGTTTTGAATGTTGGTTCAAGTTGGTACAACAAGCTGGTACAACATGTCGGTCCAACATATTTAATTTAATTTAATTTTATTTCTATTCCATAGAAGATAATTAATAATCTTATCAGAAGCGTCATAATAATATAAAAAAAAACAAAACAAAAACAAGATATAAGTACGCAAAAACAAGAGAGTTAGCTTTATCTTTATCTTATATCACAGATCGAGCCTCCACGTGCCAATCACCCCCGACAGAGTAGATAACTTTCTGGGTCAGCCACCTCTGTAGCTCCCTATAGAAGTTTTTCGTGCCCTTTAAATTTTTAATTTCAGCTGGCAATTTGTTATAAAACCCCGCGCCTGCATACATGACTTCTTGCTTGGACTTTTCCAGGCGAATCTTAGGTAATCTGTAATTGTTCGCATTTCTTGTCATGTATGCAGACGCTTCCCCAACTAAAGTCCCCCCCCCCTTGATTTAAGAAAAATTTAATAGATTCAAGTATATATAGAGAGGGTGCCGTTAGCAGCTCAAGGTCTTTAAACAGTGGTCTGCAAGAGGGGGGTTGATAGTGATCTCCAACCCTCTCCCACCTTGTTTTCCCTGCTACGCATCTCACCGCGTTTTTCTGTACTTGGAGCACCCTCTCCATATTCCTTGCAGAAGACCCCCCCCAAAAGATGACTCCGTACCTCATTGAGGATTCGAACAGACTATGATATGTCATTTTCACCGTGCCCCTGTCACACACACATATCATCGTGAATTTGCACCCTAAAAAAGAAAACAAAATTTTTTAATGATTTTTTTGTCTATACAATATAAGGACCAGAGACAACCTAAAAATTGGGTTGTCCGATCAATTATGTAAAATTTAAAAAATTATTAATCGAGTTTTGGCCAAAAGTAAATTTTTCTGCCACACTGTGGCTGCTTATAACGGTGGCCCTTATTTTACGAACTTGAAATTCTTTGTAAGTTCACCCCCTAATTTTTTTCCGTTTTAATAAAAAAGATCGCCTATTTTTTTTTTTTTTTTTTGAGTGCAGCGGTTTTTAAAGGGAACCGTCTCAGAAGTTAATAATCCAAGTAAGCAAAGCCTGCAGCTTTTTAATTTTTCAAGCTAAAATTCGAAGGTTTGATTTCCCTGAAAGCTCAAATAAAGGACAAAATCCTAGTATAGATTTCCAAATTTGAGCTTTTCAAGGCACTGCTAACCTCACTGACCCACAGCTTCTTGTTTTTTTTATTTTTCTATATTTCTACATCAAAAACGCGGAATAATACGGAATTTTTTTTTACTAAAAATTAAATATGTTAATCAATGTACATAGATATCATTTACGCAAGTTTTCCATTCGAAAACAAGAAAAAGAGCTTTTTATCTGTTTTTCCATTATTCTCGTTTTTTGCCAAGACAACTCGAAGAAAACCTTGAGCAGCAAAAGGAATATACGTTCTTATCTTAATTGCCTTTTCGAGGTTTTCCCTTCCCTCCTTAAAAAGAAAAAAAAAAATGTATTACTTGTTTCTGTTGGCTTATGGCTTATTTTCTTCATTTATCATCATTATCATTGTTATTAGAATCAATGATGGGAATCCATCGTTTATCATTTTTTTTGAAGTTGCATCTGTCATCAACGTCATTCAACATGTAACATCTTTTTACGATTTATTTTCCTTAAAATGAAGTAAATAACAAAAAAAAGAGGGAGCTTTACTTTTTTTTTTTTTTTTTTTGTAGTTTGTGAAGTACTGGGAAAGGAAAACGGTTGCAGATGAATAATCCAAAAGAGTCGGAAATTCAGAGACGTGATTTATTTGTATTTTATTAAAAGAGAAATGAAATTTTTTATACGGCTTTGTTGGAAAATAATTAAGGATTTATCATTGGTTACTTGTTTGATTACAGAAAAAAAAATTTTCGTGATTCAAATACAAAATAATTTATAAAATATGGTAATGAATAAAAAATACTACAGATAATTAAAATTATGAGCAAGAGAACAATTTATTACAAAAATATAAATAAAATTAAAGGACTCTAATTTTGCGAAGATTGAATTTTCGCAGGTGCCACCCCCCTATTTTTTTTTTATTTGTATGAGATAAGTTTCCCTGAATTTTTTCAAATTTTTTACTCGCGAGTAAAAAACGGCGGGAAAGCGTGCTTCATCGAGCTTTTAGTTCGAAAAAATCCCATAAGAACTAAAAAATTGATAATTTTTTGTTGTAAAACGAAACAAATCTCGTTTCCTTTCGAAAATTTGGCATAGATTTTGAATCTGAAAATAGTTTTTTTGTATCTGGTTCGGTTTTTGAGCAAGAGGCCAAAATAAGGCGAAAAAATGGAGGAAGGTGACAAAACGCACAAGTCCACAATTTTCATTGCTTTTCGGCTTCTATCTCATAAACCGGCCCAGATACAAAAAAAATATTTTCAGATTCGAGATCTATGCCAAATTTCCGATAGGAAGCGAGGGTTTTATTTTTTTTTACCAAAGAAAAAAGAAAAAGTTATTAATTGCTGCTTCTCCATTATGGTCCTAAATTAATTTTACAAAATTAATTTTATAAAATTACCGGAAATTATGCGCTTTTTCTTTCTTTTTTCATAACATATTTATTTTTTACAGATTTCTTATTCTTTTTTAAGTCATCCTCATGTTCGATTAGTAAAATAAAAGCATTATTCCCAATAATTTTATAAAATTAATTTTGTAAAATTAATTTTGAGCCATAATGGAGAAGCAGCAAATTTTATGGTTTTTATGGGATTTTTCCGAACTAAATGCTTGATGAGGCACACTTTCCTGTCGAGTAAAAAAATTTGAAAAAATTCAGGGAAACTTATCTCATACAATTAAAAAAAGTTGAAGGGCAGCACCTCCGAAAATTCCAACTTTGCAAAATAGAACCACCCTAATGAATAAAGGTTATTTTTTTAGTGCAAGGCGTTGGTTACATTACTCGAACATTTTGTTCGAAGAGTTTCAAAAATTTTTTCTCGATGAAAGTGTTTACACTTTTCAAACAAAGTTTCCATGATGTTTGATGATGTTCGATGATGTTTGATGATGTTTGACGTTATTTTTGGGGTTGTATTATATTTTTTACGTAATGGGAGGGTACATATATCATCGACCGAGTACCCATATTAATTTAAGTCATTTTTTTCCTACACGCGGTAGGAAAAAAAGACTGAAAAAACGTTGGGGGGGGGGGGAAATCCCGATTAATTTTTATTCAGAATCGGAATCGAAATCGGAATCTGCTGTATTTCGAAAGTTATTATGTATATGTACCCTCCCATTACGTAAAAAATATAATACAACCCCAAAAATAACGTCAAACATCATCAAACATCATCGAACATCATCAAACATCATCGAAACTTTGTTTGAAAAGTGTAAACACTTTCATCGAGAAAAAATTTTTGAAACTCTTCGAACAAAAATGTTCGAGTAATGTAACCAACGCCCAAGTTTCAACTTGTCTAAAATGTATGTGTGACCGGAAAATCATTTCAAAAATGTTTGTGGTCAAAAATCCTCGGTCTATTTTTCCAGGTACTCATTTGCTTGGAACAAATTTAAACTAAATTTTGAGTTTTTTTCCTTCTGAATAGAATATTATACCAAAAGGCCCTTCTTCCAGTATTCATTAAAGCTTCTTCTTCACCTTTTCAAGGACTAGTCTAGTTGTCAAAAAGTGACCCCATACCGCCGGATTTTAATTTTATTCTGTTACAAATAAAAAAATTAAAAAAAATTCTACGCTTATAATGAAGATGATAGTTTTCTTTCGAATTTTCTTGTGCAAAAAAAACCTATTTTTAAAATTACGACGTTGGAAAGGTTTTTAAAGGATTCAGTAACAATTAGACCTTCATATTTAAGGCTAGAAATATTTTTCTGGCACTGATTCGGAATGAATTTTGAAGGTTTTTTTGATATTTTGGTAGCAAATGAGTGTTATGAGTGATGTAATTTTGGTACAGACCATTTTTCCGACCTCTCCAACAAATGAAATTTAAAATAGAAAAATAATATCAAACCTCAATGATATGTTTGTATTCCCTATTTTTTCACAGTAGGATCCTATTAATATTTTTCATCTATCAGAAAGTAACACTTTTTAAAGAGCTTTTGACTTAACTCGTCCGTTACATTTTTCAAAAAATTGTGGAAGCCATGGAACGAATTTTTTAGAAATGATTAAATTACAAACTTATTAGTCTTTTAAATCTTTTGAAAAAAAAATGTTTGCATATAACGCCAGAAAAGAAAATATTGTAATCCAAGTTGAAAATCTAAATTTAAGGACCCAACTAGGCAACCGACATTACATATCTACATCACAAGTTGCAGCATTTTTTTTTTCCTTATAAGCTCAGAATCAAAACGAAACATGTTTTCCATCGGAATGAATGGAAAATAAGCCGTTCATTTGTATCTTGAGAAATCTATGTGAAAAAATAACCCAAAACTCCAACTTGCCATTTCACACGGGGGAACTGATTTAAGAGATTGATGTTTTCATCTGAAAGTTGCTAAAAAATACAGAGACCCCTTCATTTAATGCCAATTTTTCCTACTTTTTTAATTTTTTATTTCCAAGCAAAAATCATGTCACTTTGCAGGTCGAAAATTCGATTATTTTAATGAATAGAAATCAATGCTGACTTTAATTTTTCCGCTTTTGATTTTGCAGAAAAAAATAAAGTCCATGCCCAGCGGATTCCTGTTACCCCCCAAAAAGACCTGTCAGGTTTTCTAACGTAAACCGTCTCTATTAAATAAGGTGAAAGAGGTTTCAAAAACAATTACAAAAATTAAAAAATAAACATAAATTATATTTACAAAAAAAATTTTTTTTTAAAAATATTATAATGACAGTCGATGGCACGGCAGACAAGCTTTTTTTGGTATTCGTAAAAAAAATAAAAAAAAGAAAATAATAATAATTACAATTTGATGTTTTAGATGAAAAATGTCATAACTTATAAAAATGTTTATGATGATGTGAAAACACTGTTTTTCACTTTTTTTTAAAAATGGTAATCGAATTTGATGTTCTGACGGATGACTTCGTTGTGGAATTTTTACTGTTTTAACTTTGGTTTAACCGTGGTGTCCACCATAATGTCCGCCACCGTGGTGTCCACCTCCTCCGTGATGTCCTCCACCGTAGTGTCCACCACCACCATGGTGTCCTCCACCATAGTGTCCACCACCGTAGTGTCCTCCGCCATGTCCACCGTGATGACCGCCTCCTCCGTAGTGACCACCTCCTCTTTGAGGATCTGGATTAGCGGCGGGGTTTGCTGAGGTGAAGGCGATAAGACCCATAAGGGCGATGAAAAAAGAAATCTGGAAGAAAAGAAATAAATAAATTAAAAATTGAGAATGGTCATTCGAAAAGCAAAAGTTTAAAATCATATGGAACTCCTTCGGTTTATTCTTGTATTTTAAATACAAGTTTCAGCTTGTTCCAAATAAATATGAATCCGTAAAATGATTTCTAAAGTTTTGAGTTTTTTGGTCACAAATTGAGACCAAAAATTTTTTTTATATTTTTCGACAAGCTTTGACAAGTCTGTTTGTGACAAGTTTAGACAAGTTGAAACTTGAATTTGCGGGTAATTCAAAAACAGTTTCATAGACATTTGAAATTTGAAACTAAAACAAAATTTCTGCATTTGAAATTTTATGTTCTTCCTATGCTGAGTTTTTATGGAACTCTTGGTTTATTCTTTTATTTAAATACAAGTTTCAACTTGTCCAATGTAAATATAAGCCCGGAAAATAATCAAAATTTTTCGAGTAAAAGTTTGAATTTTTTTGCTTTATCGACCGCAGGGAGAATAAAGCATTGTTTTTAGCACAAATTTCAGATTTTCAGTTTTTGATATTTTTACACGTTTTGAAGTCCCCTGATGCCGAAAAAAGCAAAATTTGGATGGTGGCCGTGTGTGTGTATGTGTGTATGTGTGTATGTGTGTATGTGTGGATGTGCTGACATGGTCGGCCTTATCGCGACTTCATACCCGATTTTTCATAACACTATCGCGACAGTATGACACTATGGCGACACCTCAAGTGTCGCCATAACGTTTCTTACGGGATCGCAATGTTAAATAAATTTTTGAAGTGTCGCCACAAAGACAAGAAAAAAATTTCTCAAGGTCATCGGCCATAAGAAAAATTCAAAAAAAAAATGTCGCGACAAGGTATTGGCATGTACGTATATGTGTGTGTATGTGCGTATGTGTGTATGAATATATGAATATATGTGGAAAAAAAAGTGTCTGTCGGAGGAAAAGCAGAAAAACGAAAGAACGGATTTCGATGATTTTTGGTGGGTAGCAACTTCTAATGAAATGTAGGTGCTGATTAGTTTTTGAGCCAAATCGGTCCAGCGATTCGGAAGCAGTGAGTGAAAATGTTAAATTTTCAACAATTTCAAGATCTTTTTTAACTATAAATCGCGAACGCAGCTACCGATTGAGTCCTATTTTCGTAGTGCAGTAGAAATTCATCTAGATACGCTACCATTGAAATTTGGTTAAATTCTGTTGAGTGGTTCAGAAACGGTGAGCAGGGCTAAAAGTATGGGTATAGGCCTAAAAACCGATATCTCGACTTTTGAAACGTCACGATATGACGTCATCGATTACGTCAACAAAGCGATTTGGATGCTGATTGGCGGGTTCCTCGTGGGAGCTAACGAAAAAATAACCGTATTTTTGAAAATATTTTCGGGGTAGAGGATTCCGAATCTGAAATAATTTTTCCTAAATTCGAATCCCTTATGCCAGTATTGCGGCTTTGGTGGACCTCTGATCAAAAATCTAACCGAATTTTTGAGAATATTTTCGGGGTAGAGGATTCCGAATCAGAAATAATTTTTCCTAAATTCGAATCCCTTATGCCAGTATTGCGGCTTTGGTGGACCTCTGATCAAAAATCTAACCGAATTTTTGAGAATATTTTCGGGGTAGAGGATTCCGAATCAGAAATAATTTTTCCTAAATTCGAATCCCTTATGCCCGTACTGCGGCTTTCGTGGACCTCTGATCAAAAATTTAACCGTATTTTTGAGAATATTTTTGGAGTAGAGGATTCCGAATCTGAAATAATATTTCCAAAATTCGAATTCCTTACGCCTATACAGCGACTCTGGTGTCTCTGATCAAAAATCTAACCGTATTTTTGAGAATATTTTCGGGGTTGAGGATTCAAAATCTGAAATAATTTTTCAGAAATTCGCATTCCTTGTACCCGTACTACGGCTTTGGTGGAACTCTGATCGAAAATCTAACCATATTTTTGAGAATTATTTAAATAGTCGATAAAGCACTTTGATCGGTTCACCGATCTCATTTTTTTTTTTTTTTTTTTTTTTTTTTTTTGCCGAGACAAGTTAGGAACTCATTTCGTTTACTTTTTTATTTAAATACAAGTTTCAACTTGTCCAAAACAAATATGAAGCCAGAAAATATTCAAAATTTTTCGAGGAAAAGTACAATTCGTTTTCTAGCCGAGACAAGTTGAAACTTGAATTTACTGTTGATGCGGAGTTCCTATGAAACTCAGTTTGTTTACTTTTTTATTTTAATGCAAGTTTCAACTTGTCCGAAATAATCGGAAAATAATCAAAAAATAATCAAAATTCTAACAAAGCTTTTCTGACCGTGACAAGTTGAAACTTGAATTTATGTTGATGCGGAGTTCCTATGAAACTCATTTTGTTTTCTCTTTTATTTAAATTCAAGTTTCAACTTGTCCAAAATAAATATGAAGCCAGAAAATAATCAGATTTTTTTGACCAAAGTTTGTGCAGTTTGTTTTCTGGCCGAGACAAGTTGAAACGTGAATTTACCGTTGCTGCGGAGTTACCAACTCATTTTGTTTACTTCTTTTTATTTAAAATCAAGTTTCAACTTGTCCGAAATAAATACGAAGCCAGAAAATAATCAAAATTTTTCGAGCAAAAGTTTGTGTACAATTTGTTTTCCATCCGAGACAAGTTGAAACTTGAATGTACTGTTGTTGTGATGTGAATTTTTATCATAAGCTAGTAATGGTTTGTTTACTTTTGCAATTCTATGCTCATCAAATAAAATTATGTTGAAAATTAAATATATTTTGTTGAAATGATTCTCCAACATGTAAAAACGTTTGATTTTAGTAAAATTAATTTTTTTTTTTTTTTCAGGCAAAACTAATTTATTAAAAAAATATCGCGTTCAAATCAAAAATTTTTGAACAAGGTCATAAACAGAGCGAATAATAATATCCAAAATGCCCCAAATCACAATTTTGTGAAAAGATTAAACTGATCATATGCTCATTGAAATTTAAATCCATAACGATTTTTAAGATGCAAAAAACAATCACGAAATAAAATTTTCACGGTTTCCGCTTACTTATTAATTTAATCGGTTTACGGATATTACGAAAAAAAAATCGAAGATTTTATGACATAAATATCCGCATCAAAGTTTCACACACTGTATACAAAACAAAAAAAAATCAAAACAATTTTTTTTTTTTTTCAACTCACCAAAATTCTACTGAACATGTTGACTGTTGAAAGAATTAGATTGATCTATAATAAATCGATATTTGAGCTTCTGTATTTATACAGAAGTTTTAGCAATTAAAGATAATAACCTATTCCCTCTCTTTTGCAGCAACCCCCGTTCCAAAGTCTATGGCGTCAGTGACATTTCGAGAATTTTTTTTTTTTTTTTTTGTGACGTATTTTGCGATATAATTTTGAAGAACTCGCACTTCAGGTTTCCTAATAGATTATAAACGCATCAGAAAATCAGGTATCGATCAGTTTCAAAACATGTTAAGATTTCGGTTGTTTACATTTTTTTTTTATATGAGGAAAAATGCGTTATGTTCCATTCGCTCGTATATCTGGTCATGGCCGAATTATTATTATTATTTTACGGACGAATACATTAATTTTAAATCTATTTAAAAAAAAGTTTGTGCGTTTCCGATTTATTCGGGAAAAAATTAGGACAACAACCTTGCAAAATAGGAATAAAAAAAATTTTTTTCGATCCTCGCTTTATCCTATTTTCAGGAAAACTATGAGGAAAATTTCGCTTTTAAATATATTTCGACGCCTGTAAATACTTGTTTTTTATTTCTGAGAATAAAATATGTTAATTTTTTTCAAAGGTTTTATCCGCACGAGGAAAAAATGATATTGTTCCAATTTTTATTATTTTTGCAACTTTTTTTTTTTTCGTCCTCTCTCTTTTACTTTTTTTTTTTTTTTTTTTTATAAAATGCGTCATTTGGTACTGTCAGGGGAACACCCGCCAATAGTCGTTTTTAGTTTTATATAACTTCCGATGGGAATATTGCACATTGGCAAAATCTCAACTTTATTCGGGTTTGTGATATATGACTTGGAGAGGAGTTAGAACATTTTAGCTTTCGAACCTTTTTTTTTTTTTTGTCAAAGTCTTCTGCTAATAATCGATAATTGACCATTAAACCTTCAACAAATCTAAGTTGATCGCATCTCTTCAAGTTAATGGATGAATAATGCGAGTCTTTATTATTCGGAAACAAAGAAATATTTAAATTTTTTTTTTTTTTCTACAAATATAAACTCAGGTTGTGACGCGTTTTATTTTTAATATTTTCGAAGATAACGACTCGTCTGTTTTCGTTTTTAGGGGATTACCAGTTGGTTTTTGTTTATAGGGCATTCCCCTTTATATCATCTTATATTTACCTTTTACCATGGAAGAGGTTCCCCGTAAACCGTTGGGGGAGGTCCGTAAACGGCCGGTAATGGAGGCAATGGGGGTAAAGGGGCTGCTGGTGGTATCGGAGCTACCGGTGGAGGGAAAATGAAGGGTGCTTGGATGATCGGGGGAGGGAGGAATGCGGGTGGTGGAGGAACTTCTAAAAATGTAGGTGGCGGAAGGACGGGGGGTAAGGGATGGACGAAAGCTGTCGGGGCTACGTTAATTGAGTGGTACTGGGCGATCGGAATCGGTGGTGTTAAAAAGGCGTTCACCCGGAATCTTTGAGGCAAGAGCAATTTTTTGAGCAGTTTGGCGTCGGTCGTTTGAGAGATGAGCATCAAAGCCTAGAAAGAAAGAAGAAAAGAAATATTAGTTGATGAAAACTAAACCCAATGAGAAAAAAATATATTAGTATTTATAAAATATTTTTTAAATATTTTTCAATGTTTTTAAATTATTATGCAAACATATTTTTTAAAACAAGGAACAATAAAAATATTTTAAAAATTTTGACAAAGATTTTAAATATAAAGTTCAGTCCGGTTATAACGAAATCCAAGGGACTGGCACTTTTTTAAGGAACGTTATAATAGGATTTGGTCATTTTCAAGTAAAAACACAAGTTTAGCCGCAAAAATTTGTTTTTTTATTACTATCTAAGTTACAGCAGCCTGCTGGTACAGCAGAAACTTTAAATATTCCGATTAAACCATGTATACCTTATGAAAAGTTAGATAATTTTTGCCGATTTGAAAATAATATTCTTCCTAAACTTTCCTTTTTTTTTTTTTTTAACTGGCGTATCTTCAAAAATTTTTTAAAAGTGACCTCAAAATGCATTTTTTTTTTAAATTGTGCTAAAATATATACGTTATAACCGGAATTTTGCTACGTTATAACCGAACTTAAATAACATGGTTTTATATGGGATTTTGGCGGGAGCGGCCTAATTTGTACGTTATAACCGGAATTACGTTATTACCGGATCCGTTATAACCGGACTCGACTGTATTTTTAAATGTTTAATTTGAAACAAAAAGTTTCAAAAAATATTTTTAAAATATTTTAAAAATATTTGGGAACCCCGATCGGAGTTTTGAAACGTCAAGGTTATGATTTCAGTTTTTTTAATTTTTAAATTAGATAATTTTAAATTAATTTAAACTTTGTGGTTTCGAAAATGAAGCGAAATTATGAAAACCTCGAAGAAATCGGGGATTTGCAATTTTGATTTTTTTTTAATGCTTTAAAAAATAACTTACTTAACTTTTAAACTTAAAATAACTTACTAACTTTTTTTTAGTAATTTTGAAAAAATTAAAATTAAAATTTGCAAATTCCCGATTTTTTCGAGTTTTGGAAAATTGCAATAATTCATAATTTCGCTTCATTTTCAAAACCACAAAATTTAAATTAATTTAAAATTATTGAATTTAAAAATTAAAACAACCAAAATCATAACCCTGACGTTTCAAAACCCCCATCGGGGTTTTTAAATAGAGCCAAATATTTCAGAAATATTTTATAAATATCGATTTTTTTTCATTGGGAATTATTTAGTGTTAGCAGTAAAGATTCTGATTTCCGGGGAATTTGTGAACCCGGAATAAGGGATTTTCCGTTTTAAAGAAAAAATAGTTTTTCGGTATTCGGGAAAATCAAAATTCGCCGGGCCTCGGGTAATTCCTGGGAACAAAAAAACGACGGAAAAAATCCCGAAAAATTTGAATCCCTGGAATCGGGATGGAAAATTTTTTCGGGATCCCGGGAATCCCCGGGACTGAACTGGGAAGTCCCGGGCAGAATCTCTAGTTAGCGGAAAAGATTCCCGTTTTTATTTATTTATTTTTTAGCCAATAATACGTTGTTAATTTTTTTTTCTTTTTAAATTTCAGGTAAGTTTTCATCAGTTTCACGTCCAACTTAAGCGCCTAATTTTTTCAAGTCTGGTAAAATTTTCTGTGTGAAGTCTAGGGTCAAAGATTTCATTAAAATCAAATTTTTTTTTTTTTAAATTTTTTTTTTTAATGAGAAAAATTCAGATTTTGGGGTGTAAACTCTTGATCTTTTCGGGGAAGAAAAAATTAGGATTTCATTTCAAAAAGAATAATTGACGAAATGACTAATAGGAATGTGCGATAAATCACTGCAAAAATTGGTATCTATTTTTATTCTGCTTGTTCGTGTCCAGTCGTGCGTGACGTCATATTTGAGAATCTGCGTATGAGTAATTAAGAAATTATAAACGTCACATTTGAATACCAAAGAGGAAAAAAAAATAGACCGACTTTCATGTAATGTGATGAATTATTATACCGTACGATTAATAATGCAGCCTTGAGGGCGAAACATAAGGATAAAAAGTTATTTTTCTCGCAGCAGAAATATTATAGCCGTGTGCATGCCAAAACGTAGAAAATTTGACGGTAAATTTAGGAATAAAAAAATATTAGAATTAAACTCAAAAATTCGGCGAGCCCAGCAAGCTTGGCTTCTTTTGCGCATTAATTCAGTATTTATATTAATTTACAGAATGGATTGTAAAGTAGTGAAAATAGGCTAGAATTGTTTTTCAATTTATTTTTGGTTTTTAAAGACAAATCGTGTTGATTAAAGTGGCCCTTAGTTATCGAATTTTTGAATTTCTGTGAACGTACCCCCTAATTCTTTTATTATAATCGAAAAAAGATTCCCTGAATTTTTTCAGATTCAGCAACGTACCCGGAAACCGAAAACTCTCAAAATTCCCGCAAAGACCAAAAAATGAAAATTTTTTTTTGTATGTAAAAATTTTTGTTTCCTATTCGAATTTTTTTTCTGATTACAAAAATAAAGTTAGAATTTATTTATGGCAAACGATTACTGTGCCAGGGGACAAAAATATGAAGAATTTCGCAAAAAATTGTGGCTATAGCATATTTTCCTCATTTTTTTTTACTTGTTTTGGCCTCTATCATCAAAACCGTACGAGATAAGTAACTTTTAACTATATTTTCGTGATCGGCGTAAAAATCCGAATATGAAAGTGCTATTTTCATGTGAAAATTAAATTTTTGATTTTTCGGTGTTTGCGGGAATTTTAAAATTTTTAGGTACCCGGAAACAAGGCTTAACGACGTCCAAAAAATCTGAAAAAATTCAAGGGATCTTCTTTCGGTTACTTTAAAATAATTAGGGAGTGCGTTCACCGAAATTCAAAAATTCATAAAATAAGGACCACCCTAACTGATAGACATATAAAGAAGAAAAATCCAATTGCACCGCTAAAACGTTTTGTTTTAGCCTCGGACCAGATTTACTTCCGGATCAATCCGGAAATGGAGACAAACCTAAGGAAGGGTTATGTCTATTTGCCTCAGATCAGCAATCCTGGGTTGGCCCCTTATATCGGCGACCGTTCGGCAGCTCATTTTAAGCGGCAAGGTCGCCAATCCTTGAGTAAAAACCTCCCCCAAGCTGGGGAGAGTTCACCGGCTACCCCCTCCCTCCCCCCTTCCGGTTGTAGGATTGTATAAGTAGTCTTTATGAATAAATGAGCCTATTAATAACATTAAGGGCGAGTGTCCCAAATGTAAGATTTATATTTTGGTTCACTCACCCCAATGTTATTCATTAATAATTCATCTGGAAAATTAAGGTTTGTATACCATTATTTTCTCTCATTTCTGATGTTAAATGATCCCCTTTTAGCAAACAATCATAACATACAATCTTCGCATCAAACGATAAAATCATATTTTTATTTTAGTGCATAAATGGTGACATGAAGGTCGAAGAAGCAAGAAAAAAAAATAAATAAGAATGTATTAACGGACGGTAATATTTATTTCACGTTCCGTCTTAAATTAGCTACAATTTATCGTTTTGCATCAAAATGAAGGAAATCTAGCCGCAATGTTAAGTACGATTTTCCATTTTCAATAAAATCAAAATGGATAATTCCCCGCGATGCCTTTTATTTTCGGCATTTTAAAAATTCGTTGGGGTATAAAATATTATCTGGGATAAATTTAGGATGTTATTTATTTAAGCTGGACTAATTTAGATATTTATGCTGTTAAGAGAAAGCTTCAACAAATGTCAGGAAAAAATGGCTGTTTTATGTCTAATACTCCAAGTCCGGGAGGTAAATCCAAATTTTTCATTATCTGTGAAACTTCTTTAGTTAATCTAACAAGTTTCAACTTGTTTTTCATCATCTGTGAAACTTCGTCGGTTTATTGTGACAAGTTTCAACTTGTTTCGAATAATGTTTTGGGCCCGAAAATAAATAAATAAATAAATAACAGTTTCTTTTTTTAAGATTTTTATTTTCGATCCTCATTGATAATCTTTATTTTTATTTTTTAACGGGATATGGATCTTTTTATTAAGAAATCACGATTATAAGTTCGAGAACTATATAAGTTAAACATAGGAAATCAGTTGAAAAGTTAAATCGAAGTGGCGAAAGATGGAATTGAACCATCGTTTCTTTTGTTTTCCGCGAATTTCAATTTTTTTCGAACAGGTTGAAACTTGTAATAAAAATGCAAGAATAAACCAAAGTAGTTCTATTTTGATTTTTAGCCCGTAGCTCGAGTATTAGATTAAACGGTTTCCTATCATTTTTCCTAAAACACTTTTCCTAAAAAAATATTTCCTAAAAACGTTTTTCCTGAAAAAATATTTCCTAAAAACGTTTTTCCTGAAAAGATATTTCCTAAAAACATTTTTCCTAAAATTTTTTTCTTAACATTATTTTCCTAAAATAAAAATGAAAAAACCTTTTTTCCTAAATTAATTTTTTCCGAAATGCAATAAAAATGATTATTGGCAAGCTCTTGCTTTTTAGGCTAGTTGTTTATTTTTTTAGGGCAGTCTCCACTTGATGACGTTCACGGCATTCGCGTTGTCCGTCATCGCGGTTAACGTAATCGCACCGGAAGTACTTTGCAGGTTTTGCTCCCGTAAACGTTTGTGGCATAAAAAGAGTACCGTATATTTCATTAAGTATACAAAATTGGCTTACCCAGAATTTGTTTTGGAACAGATTTATTGTCTTCCCCATGCCCGAATGAAAATTTTTGTTTTTAAATCCGTAAAAACATCTTTCAAAACCGCCATTTTTAATGTTTGTAAATAGAAAAAAGCAGAAGATGATCAAAAAAATCGTGGTAAAAGATCCACAAAACTTCCGGTGCGATTACGTTCATCGAGAAGGCGGATAACGCGAATGCGGTGAACGTTATCAAGTGGAGACTGCCCTTTTATAATTCTTTTATTTTTAAATTTTTTTTTATAAGTTAGGTATAAAAATGAATAAATTTTCGTTTTTTTCCATTAAAGGACAAACTTTTTTTTAAAAGCCCGGGGGGGGGGAATTAGAAAAGAATGTACTTTTCGGAAAAAAATTTTAGGAAAAATGTTTTTAGCAAAACTTTTTTTTAGGAGATTTTTTTTTTTAGAAAAAATGATCAGGAACGAAAACAGCCCTTTTTTCCAGTTCCTTCTTCTGGCCGGGCTTCAGTCTATTTTTTTTTTTTTTTTTTTGTGTACACCCTATACTTTGAAAATATTTTTGGAAAAAATTATCAAAATTCCGTTTATGAAGTGCCTTTCTACTATCAAATAAGCACCTTCGGTGAAAGTTTCGGATTTCTGCATCAATTACATTCAATTAAAAATGAGGTGTACGATAAATTTCCAAAATTCCCGGGAATATATCGTAGACGTAATTTTTAAGAAATAGTAGCTAATCAAATCTGCAATTTTCGCTGAAGATGGACTTTCAGATTAAAGAATGGCGCTTCTTAAGTATCTAAAATTTTGATGTTTTGCTCCTGGAAGAAGTTGTAAAACAGTTTCTGAAGGATAGGATGTTGGGGAAAAAAATACTGGAACCCAGATTTACCATGAAGATTCCATAAAATATCGAAAGGAATGTTTCTTTCTGCCTAATTTTTGATTTATAAATAAAAAAAAATCGAAACTTTAAATATCTACGGAACTCCTTTGATTAATTCTTTTATTATTTTTAAAACAAGTTTCAACTTGTTTTAAGTGGAAACTGGAAAACATTAATAGGTTGTCGGTCAAACATTTTGCTAAAATAAAAATATGTTTTGCGTATTTTTTTTCATTTTGCTCCATAAATTTATTTTGCACTAATTTTTGTTTGAGGCAAGTTGTAACCTGCATTAAAAACTCCGGGATGTACAAACGGAGTTTTATCGGTACCAAATTTGGATTTTTTGCCGATAGTTGGAATATTAAAGACAGCCATTCCTTCTTGTATTCACTGAAGCCTATTTTTTTAAGACGCTACTATTAAAATCGTGGTATATCCTGGAATTTTTAGTGCAAGTTTCAACTTGTCTGAAATGCATGGAAATAGTATATATCGTTACTAGAGAGTTATGGGTAAAATAACACCGAGACGAATTTGCCGCTCGAGCGAAGCGAGAGCGGCAATCGTCGAGGTGTTTTTTTACCCATAATTCTATATTGACGATAGATACTTTTCTTTATAAGTGGTACACCTGCAGAGGAATTTTTCGTAAACAAAAACAAATAAAATGAGAATTTAATGCAAAGTGTACCAACATTAATTCTTAGGTTGGCATACTTGCTTTGCATCAAAAACAGTTGATAGTGACGTCAGAGGCATGTTATTTGTGAAATAACTCCCTAGGGCAGGATATTTTGGTGTTATTTAGGTCTGTTATAAACGAAATATCCCCGAGACAGACGACACTGTTACAACAAGACTAACATTCACGTATAAAGAAAATAATTTCAAAAAAAAATTGGGATCGAAAAACTTTAATTTTGTTTTCCTGGTTTTTGTTTGTTTCAAACAAGTTGAAACTTGTACAAAAAATACAAGAAAAAGTCAAAGGAGTTCGTTAGATACCTAAAATTTGATTCCCCCCCGAAAATCAAGTGTTGGACAAAACAGCCATTCCTTCCGGTATTTTGTGAAGCCTCCTCTTAAGTGGGACGATACTTTCCGTGTCCCAAAAAAAAGTGATGTCACCGATTTGTCAACAGAAATGAAAAACAAAACGCAATGACAACTTTGATAGGACACCTTGAAATTTCCCCAAAGATAATTCTCGGTTTTTTTTTTTTTTTTTACTTACCAGTAACGAAACACAAATTTTAACCTTCATCTTCGTTTGATAAAAGTAAATATTCACACACACACGCGAAATGAGTTAATCTATCAGAATCCGATCAACGAAGACAAATCCACTTATTATAAAGACAAATTAATTGGCATTGGGGTGGTGAAAGTGAAAATTGACATTGATTCAAAAGGAAGGGTGGTTTAACGGGCTTTCAATAAGTCTCGCCTTTTGTATTCGGATTAAAATTATGAAATCGGTTAATTAGCTCAATTTACTTGGAAATAGGATCATTCAAATTCGAGTATTTACGTAACAAAGATGGAGACGGAGGGGTTGAGGTTAACGGAAAATCTTAAGCCTAACGTATTAGGTTCCGTAAGAGAGGAAATCTGGTTTTCCTTATTCTAGGGGGGGGGGGGAGTGATAGGGAAGCTAGGAATCCGATATTGCTTATACTTTTACCTTCGTGCTCTGATGCCGAATTTTGCAATGCATTTTCCATTGCTGATTTTTTAAATTACAAAGGATTTGAGGCAAGTTGAGTTTGTTTATTTAATTTTTGATCATCCCTTTGTCTAACCGAAAATAATTATGTTACAATGTTAGTGATTGGTTATGTAATAAGGCGGTGTCAAAACTTTCCTTTTTACTTAAAATTTTTATAACTAGCCTACAGGTGCAGGATACGATTAAAAATACAGCAGGTGATATATGACTAAAAAAAAAAATTTTGACAGTTTCAAATTCTAAGAAAAATCATCTTGTGAATGTCGAAATTCGACAGTAATTATGGACTCTGGGCGTGTTTTATGGGATTCCCCTAAAACCGGAGGGAAAGAAGACGGTACCCCCTAAAGTCCCAAATTCTTCGAAATCCAATTTATTTTTAAGACTAGAAGCGCGTTACCGGTCATTTTTCCTAAAAAAATAAATTCCTTTTTAATGATTATTCGTAATCCATAAATAAATAAATTCCGAATCCATTTTTTCTGAAAATATTGGTTGCTAAAATCTTTTTTCCAACCAATTTTTTCCTCATTTTTAATTTTCCTAAAATTTAAATCCTAAAATGAATATTTTTACTAATTTTTTAAATCCCTAAAGGTTCTAGTTCGTTTACATAACCGGCCGGTTAGCCGGGCGGTGTATACATTTTAACGATAAAAAAATATTAAAAAAATTTTTTTTTTTTAATCCAATATTTTATACATGAAAACGGGGTCTAACTTCACCGAAACCGTACCAAAACGTTTAGTTATCTTCAGAGATGAAGATCCACGATATTAAATGCATGAACAAGAGTTAATTGTTCTTATATTTCATAATTTTTAAATGTTTTCACAGCAAAAAAAAATGTTTGTTTCCGAGAGACTAGTGCAGCGCTCTAGCGGTGAATCCGCGAACTGTTTCAACAACAAAAAGAAAAATGGCGGTCTTATTTTTTTTTCGAAAACATTTAAAAAAATTATCAAATTTAGGAACCATAAAGCCTTTTTCATGCAATTTCAATAGCGAATCTTTACCTTTTAAGCATAACAAAACGTTTTGCCACGGTTTCAGTGCGATCCGATGTCATTTTCATGTGTGAAAAACCGAATTAAAAAAAAAAAAAATTAAACTTTTTTTATTGTTAAAAAATTTTCACCGCCCGGCTGACCGGCCGGTTATGTAAAGGAACTAGAACCTTAAAGGGATTTTAGGAAATTTTCTATTAGCGATTTTAAGAAATTTTATTTTATAAATGAAAATATTTTAGGAAAATAAAAAATTATTAAAAAAAATAGTTAGGAAAACAATTTTAGGAACCAAAATTTTTAGAAAAAGTGGATTAAGAATTTTTTTTTTGTTTTTTCTTTTTTAGGAAAAATGGATTAGGAATTTATTTATTTTTTTTTTGTTTTAGGAAAAATGGGAAAAATGGATTAGGAATTTATTATTTTTTTTAAATGGGAGAAATGGATTAGGAATTTTTTTTTTTTTTTTTTTTTTTTGTAGGAAAAATGGGAAAAACGTATTAGGAATTTTTTTTTAGGAAAAATGGATTAGAAAAAATGGTAGGGAATCCTAAGAAAGGTCGAAAATAAAATTCGGCTCAAAATCGTTTTTTTACATCATTATATTTTTCGGAAAATAATCAAAAATTGCGGAACAAGAAAATCGGGTTCGGATTTTAATGTTGTTGATGAGCGGCATGTTTCTTCGGAACGAAGCACTTATGGAAATTCCAGGCTTTATCGCAATCATTTTCACCGGTCACCGTTCTGCATTCATTAAAAGCTTGAGTCATTCCTTGAGGAGCATTTTCGTGATTAGGAGGATCGACGATATTTCCATTGGCATCCATCTACAAGAAAAAAATTAAGGGCGAGATGATATGCCGCTTCTCCATTATGGCTCAAAATTAATTTTCTAGAATTAATTTTCAAAATTTCCGGAAGTACTGTGCTTTAGTTATTTTATGAATTTTCGACCATGGATTAAGAATAAAAAAAAGGCATTGTATTAAAAATGGCCGACTCTATTTTTAAATCTTGGGTTAGAAATCCATAGAATAACTGAAGCACAGTACTTACGGAAATTTTGAAAATTAATTCTACAAAATTAATTTTGAGCCATAATGGAGAAGCGGCAAAAAAGCCGTATATTGATCCTTAATTTTTTTTTTTTTTTAATTCTACTCACGCTTCCCATTTGCTGCATAAAACATCTGAAAAAGCATTTAACGTTTTCGTCGGATGTGTCTTGTTCGGGATTCTTGAAAAATGGTTTTATTGTATCTAAAAAATGAAAATGAAAAGATGTTAATGAAAAAAGAGCAATAAATTAGATTTGGCGGGGACAGCTTTATAAAAAAAAAAAATTAAAAAATACGATTTTTAAAAAATTTGGGAATTAAATAAGAAAAAAAAATTCAGTAAACAAAATAGAAGAATTGATTTGTTTCCAAAAAAACGGGGGGTGTAAATGGTACTTTATAATATTTTAGGTGAAAAAAAATTGATATGGCTCAAATAAAAATGCAAAGGGCGGCTTAATTTTGTTTTTGGCTGTCCATGGCTACCGCCGTAAGATGTGGCGCAGTGTTCGAATTAATAAAACAATAATTAAAATCTTACTTATATCCAAGCCCATATCCCCGGCACATTTTTCCTTCGCCTCCCTAAACTTTTCATGCCCTTCGTGATTTCCTCTCCCTGCTTCCGAATACAAAACGACACAAAACAATAAAATTGCACACGTCAATTTCATCTTGACAAACTGAATAAAGAAATTTTTTTTAGACAAAAACGTCTGTAAAACAAACTACTGATTATTATTTCATTTTTCCCTTTCAGAACTTTATATACAAATTTAAAATTAATATAATTTTAATTCAATTATGACTAGTGCACAAATTTTTCGTATACAGGATGAATCGGTGCAAGTCAAGACTCGCGCTTTAATCGCGTTCAACGATCGGCCGGAGATTTTTTCCTCGACCATCCCGTACATGAAAAAAGTCCTTGCAAATCATTTAATAATCGGGATTTAACAACAAAATAATTTTTCACGGATGCAGTCCGGAAAGAAAGAAAAAAGAAAAAAAAAATAAATAATGAGTCACTTATTTTTTTTGCTTTTATAAAAGTACAATATGCGGCTTTGGTTCAGATTTTTTTTTATTTCCAATTCCCAATCAGACATCGATAGTAAAAAAAATAAAAAATAAAAAAAATGAAAGTATTTTGCTCGGTTTTCTTTTTTGGTGTTATATTTTCTTCTGCTTTCGCAGTTCGCCATCATCATGAAATTTTTGCAAGATTCGAAAATATTTCTAAAAATTGTCTTGAGGACTTAAAACTGGAGCAAGGTAATTTTTTTTTTTTTTTTCGTTTTGGGCGAATTTTTTGGGAACTTATCGAATTTTTTTTACTGTTACCTATTTTTTTTTTTTTTAGGGGACATAGTTCAATTTTACGATGGATACAAGCAACATCAGGACAAACCCAAGGATGAGAATGTTTTATGTTATTTTAAATGCGTCGTGCAAGGGTTTAATTTCGTAATTATTATTTTTTTTTTTTTCCTTTCGAAGAATGCATAGCGAAATAGAAAGTATTCTAAAGGTGCAGTTTTTTTTTTTTATTTCAGATGAACGAAAATGGAGATTACATTGAAAATACCGAAGACTACCCAGAGGACATTCTTAAATCCGTGGATAAATGTAAAGGAGTCACCGGGACAAATCCCTGCGATAAAGGTTTTAAAGCTGCAAAGTGTTTTATGGACGCCATGGAGGAGTTGCACAGGCCTAGTCATTAATTTTTTTTTCCGGGTTAATTCCCTCAATTTTCAGGGAAATCTTCTGAAATTAGTTGATTTTTCAAGGAAATTAAAATTTAAAAAAAATTAAAAATATCGTAATTGTTTTTATTACATTTTATTTTTCTATTTATTTTTTTTTAAATTCCTGTTTTTGGTTTTTGCTTTTGGCTCAACAATAAGGATGCTTTTCCTAGCTCTTCGTTCTTTTAGAAAGTCCGTAGCCTGAAGAATGAAACCTTTTTGGCCGGAATTTAACGGTCCCTGGTGGGGATTTTTTTTTTTTTTTTTTTTTTGGTCCAAATGTTCTTTTCAGCTTTTCTCAAACCTTAAGTGAATATTTTGAACCTCTTCCAATAACGTTGTTCCTTTTGTCCCAACGTTTTGTTTTGGGCTTAATCTTTAGCAACACCTGCAGCATCGATGGGCAGCGATCGGGGTTTTGAAACGTCAGGGTTTTGAAATAGAGCCTAATTATAAACTTAAAATGCCAAAAAAATAAAAAAACAAATAAAAATAAATAAATAAATAAATAAAAAATAAAAAAATTGAGTGTAATTTGGGGTTAGTGAAGTTAGCGGTGCAATTCAAAGCAATGACTGTTATGAAGATTTTGGGCTTCTTTTGAGCCTTCGGGAAAACAGGAGCTCTTTTGAGTTTATAATAAAAATAAAAAAAAAACACCATAAGCATCAAATCAGGGCTTCATCAGATCAGGGCCTTTAGCAACAAATGCATAGAAATTTTTTTCTGAGGTTGAAAATAAGATTTTAGGGAAGAACAATCGAGAACAAACGATTTTCGATGAATACAATAATGCGAGGTGTTCCAAATTATTGTATAAATCCTAGAACAACCAAGAACAAACGACTTCTGATCAGAGCTTTTAGCAACAAACGCATTGAAATTTTTTTCTAAAGTTCGAAATAAGCCCAAAAAAAAAAGCGTGTTATAAAATTCAGTTATTAGAAACTTAAACTTTGCCATAAAATTTTATAACCCGCCAAAAAGGAAATCTATTTATAATTTGGTATAAAATTTTATAACAAAAACTATTTTTAGTTTTTTTCTGTTTTTTTATTTTCTTCTAAGGCTTCCCGAATTTTTTTATTTCTGTTTTTCTTTATTTTTGAGCCTTTGTCAAATTAAAAATACAAGAAATAATCCGAAAAAATCCGGAAAATATAAGTCAAAATAATCGGCAAGTTTAGAACCATATTGCCGCCTGTAAAAATCAATTCAAAAGTGATGGATAAAGGCGACTGGTAAGTCGACCACAAGGCTCGGGTTCTATTCCAAAAAATCGTAATTTTGTTTTTCCTTTTTTTTCTCATGAAAAATGTTTAAAAAAGAGCCTAAAGTCCCCATACGCTAAATATAGTGCAATTAGCATAAAATTAATATATTGCTCAGTTAAAAATTTTAATTATAAAAATTTATAAACATTTATAAAATTTTATAATCGGCCAAAACATTGCGGAGTTATAAAATTTTATAACGCACTTTTTCTTGGGTTCCCTTCCAGAAATTCTTTTTTTTTTTCAGTTAGCTTTCCCTGTCCTTTCATGTTATATGCGGCCATTAAGAGCCATTTCCAGTTTTTTTTTTTCGTCTCTATTCTTTCTATTTATGCCTTTGCTGAGGTCTTCCCCTCGGATTGAGTAGATTTTTTTCATCTTCAAATTTGGGGATAATATTCCGGGAAATTCAAGATTCTTCCTTTTTCATTCATTCTCCCACCTGTGTGCGGATATCACCACAAATTATATAATTATTTTAACAACAGAAGGACGTTACGTTTCACTTTTTTTTTTTTTTTTTAAATTTAAAATTAAATATCCTTTTGATCAAGGAAAACATATCAGAATATCGTTTGCATTTGCTCCATCAGCATTGGTTTCAAGAGGGAAAAATGCATGTCGTTTACTCGATTTTCTTTATCGGCGCTGGGTTATTTCCTTCCGTTTTCGGAGCTCTCACCCGTCGAGAGATCGCTGATGCTATGAAAAGATACAACGATGCTGAGCATAGATGCATCAAAGAGATGCATTTTGGAGAAAGTAAATATATATTTTCTATTCTATTTTTTTTTTTTTTTTTAATTTATTTTTTCTTTAAATTTCTAAATCCATCTTTTCAGTTATGATAGAGGAATTTTACAATCATCCGAATGAGCCCGAAAGAATGCAGCAAACCGCTAAATGTTATTTTAAATGTGTCATGGAGACATTCAAATGGGTATTTCATTTAGCTGTTTTTATTTTTTTATTTAGAGAAAAAACTTTTATTTTTCTTAACGTTTTTTTTTTTTTTTTTTTTTTTTTAGATGAATAGAAACGGAGACATAACTCCTAACTCTGAAAACATTTACCCGGATTTGATTGGATTTGGTAATATGTGTAAAGATGCTACTGGAAAAGATGCCTGCGATAAAGCTTACAATTTTTCGAGGTGTTTCATGGAGACAATGACTAAAAACCTGAAAATAGAATAGTTCATTTTTTCAAGAATTAATTTTAAATAAAAAAAAATACGATAAAAATGTTAAGGTATCAGTTCGTTTACACCACCGGCCGGATAGCCGGGCGATGGGAAATTATATCGATAAAAATAAAATAATTTTTGTTTTCGAAAATTCGATTTTTAGCAAACGAAACTGAGATCGGATCGCACCGAAACAGTGCCAAAAAGTTTTTTTATGTATCAGGAACAAAGATTCAATATTTAAAATGTATGAAAAAGGCTTTACGGTTCTTAAATTTGATAATTTTAAAAAAAATGTTTTTCCAATAAAAAAATAAAACGTTATTGTTGATTTTTTGCTGTTAAAATAGTTCCCAATTTCATCGCTAGAGCTCTGCACTAGTCTCTCGGAAGGAAATATTTTTTTATGTCGAAAAAAATTAAAAATTATTAAAAATAAGAACAATGAAGTCTTGTTCATGCATGTAAAATCATGGATCTGTATCTCTGAACACAACAAAACGTTTCGGCACGATTTCGGTGCCCGTTTTCATGTATAAAATACCAAATTAAATTTTTATTTTATTTATTTTTTTTTTTAACATTTTTTTTACCGTTAAAATGTCTCCACATCCCGGCTAACCGGCCGGTAATGTTACCTTAATATTTTTGGCGCTTTCCAATAATTTTTTTTTTTTACTGATTTTAAAATGTCTCCATCCAGTTCGGATCGTTTCAAATCACCTAGATTTCGAAATTGTAATGCGTGCGGGAATGCCTTTTTCATATGTAATTAATAGCATGACTTAAAAGGCATACCTTTTAAAAAAATAAATTCTTTTTAAGAATGACTCGTTATTTTTTAACTTTATCCTACATTTCAAAGTATAGGCATCCTGAAAGCACTATCCTGATCCTATAGACAGTGGCTATTAAAACCAAAACGAAAGAGGTACACTACTATGGTAGTATCGCGTGCACATGCACATGCCTGTATGCGCAAGCAAGTACACGCTGAAAATTGTCAGGGGGAGCGGATGATTTTATAGGGGTTAGGCTCCAAAAAAGCTTTCAAAATATCGGAGAGGAAAAAGAAAAAAAAATGAACCAAATGAAAATTTATGAACTTATGCTTTGATTTTTCGCTTTTTTTTTTTTTTTTTTTTTTAGGAAAACTCAGGTTTTGAAGAATATTTATTTTAAATCTTAAGATTAAAATAAAAATATTTTAATTTTCCAACAAACCTAAAAACTACTTTTGAGGCAGGGGGGGTGGAATTCTCTCGGTTGGGGTTATCGGTATATGGATCACAAAGAGGGAACCGGGAAGATGTTCAGTAAAAGAATACACCAGAGGCACTCGAAGAGTGGACTTGAACCACCGACCTTCCGTTTTCATGACGGCTCCTCTACCACTGAGCTACCTCGGGCTCTGATGCATCTCCTACTGAACTGGGTTACATAAGGTGTTAGGTGAATAAATTTATGCGAAACCTTTCACATAAAGTAAAAATAATTCGGCAGAAAATTAATATTTAACACTCACTGGTCTAAATTTTAATAAATTGGGAAAAGTAAAAAAATTCAAGGATGCGTCATTAACATGATTCAAGGGCTACAGGAAACGCTTTACACGAGTCATTCAACTTCAAAACGTGTTGACTGTTAATTATGATTTTTAAGGATAATTAAATAAATATAAAGTAAGCTTTAATAGTTTGATCTATGCCAATATAAAACAACAAAAGTCGTATGTTTTGTTAAATTATCGTTACAAATTATGTTTTTGTCATGAAAAATTTTCCAAAAGCCCGTAGTTTATCGATTGGGGACCATTTTCGAGGCCATTCAAATTAGGCCTCGAGTCAGGGAGATAGCAAAGGGGGTTCGCTATGCCTCGGACTTTGGGCTGATAACAGGTAATGGAACGCAGTTTTATCCAGATTGTACCATCTACTGGGAACCAATCCAATGCGTGATAGTTAGGGGGCTTGAAAACGGAAAAAACCCCTCTATAATTATAGAAATCACTTCCCGTTCTACCAAAAAGGCGGATGATGTAATTAAGCGGGATAATTTTTTTAATATTCCTTCATTGAAGGAATACATTCAGATTTCATCAACAAAAATTTTAGTTACAAAATTTGAAAGAACAGAACAAGGTTTCCTTTGTACTTCATGCCGAGGCTTGAATGAAAAATTGATCATAAAGTCTATAAATTTTTCTATAACTGTGAAAAAAATATATGAAGAGGCCGTATTTCCCCGTATAATTAAGTGAATTCACTGAATTATACTCATCTTGGTTTATATTTCCGCTCGGTTCTTTCCTAAATATTTGCTCAATTAATGTTTTAATAGCTGGCATTCTCGAAGATCCTCCGACTATTTCAGTTTCGTAGATGTCATCACACGCCAATTCTAAAAAGAAAAAAAAACTAATTAATAACATTCCTTTTGTCGATCAAGAAAAAAAAATTAAAACCTTACTTGAATCTTTTAAGCATTGAGTAAAAGTCCTTTCGATCCTGGCAAACAAATCAATACAAAGATTTTCTATCTCTAATCGTTGTGGTGGCCCGTAGCTTAGTTCATAGCGCGCTCGACTCTCAATCATGAGATGCGACGCGTCGTGCTTCTACCCTAGTTCACAGCTAGGAATTTTTCTCAGGTCAAAACTAGTGCGCTAGTCAGAAAATCAACGGTCACCACCCCTCGGAAGGCAATGGCAAACCACCGAGCGGTAACTGCCTAGTAAAATCTCTCAAAAATAGCCGTTCGGAACCGGCGTTAAACTGTAGGTCCCATATGCCTGTGAGCGCACGCACAGGTGTATGTGAGAGATCACCACGCTCGTAATCGAGTAAAGGACTAAGAAGAAGAAGAATACTTGAACGCTCCTCAAATAATACCTTTCTCCTTTTCATTATCTACCTCTTCTCCTCTTCTTCATCTCCTCCTCCTCCATCTGACGAACTTCTAAACATGTTCGGCGTTAGTTAATTTATTCCAAATTCGAGTCTAGGTCTTTATTTCCCATGAAACATTGTAAATTTAACGGCAAATTCGTCGATTCAGCGCTCAATTGTTCCTTTAACTTTTGCACTTCCTTTGTTAATCTTAAATAAGCTATCGGATCGTCTCTAGGATTCATTTGAAATTCTTCAAAATTTTTGGAGAAATGATCTACTAAAATTCGATCGAAATCTCTTCCACCTAAGTTTGGGTCCGAGGCACTAGCTAAGATCTGCAATATTAAAAAAAAAAAAAAAAAAAAATTAGTAGCTAAAATGTAAGCGACCGCAGCGACATCTAGCTTAATTTCCAATGCCTCCGCTATTTGAAAGTTATGAAAGGGAACCAGGGGCGTAACAACCGGGTCCGCGACGCATATCTTGCGTACGGGCCCCGGGGTGCCAAGGGCCCCCAAGGTCATTACAGGTCATTACAGAAAAAATAGTTTTATTTCTCCATGGTTAAAAAAAAAAAAAAATTATAAATAGGTAAGATTTGATTAGCGTTAGTTTCATTTACAAAAATACGTAATTAGGCCTTTAGAATTGTTCCATTTTCAATAAAACATCACAACGGTGAAGTAATAATTTTTTTAAACGACTTAAAAAAATCAAAATGTTTTTAAAACATCCATGCCGCTAAAAAAAAAAAAATTTGAGGAGGGGAGGGGGGCCCAACTGAAAACTCGCATCCGGGCCCCCAAAAAGTTGTTACGCCCCTGAAGGGAACCGAAGGGAAATTTTAGCGCTACTAGGTTCATATTTAAAAATGGATAGTGTAAATACAAGAATAAGTAACAAAATTGCTTTTTCCTAATTATTTATAATTAATTATACTTAAATTCGCAATTTAAATTTCAGGATCGGTTTTTTCTCCTATGTTGTATCTACATGTAGTATTTATGGTCAACGGTTACAATAGTCGATGACAGTGACAGTTCAACTCTACGCTGTTAAAAAAAAAGGAGTAAAATCTACTCTTAAAGAACACATATCGGACCCGCTACTTTTTTAGAGTAAAAAAGCCTTTTTTCATTGATACACTACTCTTTTTCAGGAGTAAAATTTATTTCGGAAAAAGTAATGCTTGTATTACTTTCTCCGAAATAAATTTTACAAAATGTGCCCAAAACATGTAAAAACAATGCCCCAAATGTAATTTCGATGCCAAACATTTTTTACCGTATGTTAATCCCAATTTTTCCTTATTTTTGGCTCTTTTTTTCCTAAAAAACTGCATTTTTAAAGCCAAAAAGTGGATTTTTAACGCTTGTAATTACCCAAATAACAAAACTGGATAAGTTCCAAAATAAAAAATTGTAATTTCAAATTTTTTGAGCATTTTTAATTTTTTTAAAAAACTGATTAAAAATCAATTTTACTAATATTAAAAATTGAGCGAAAATTTTTTAAAAAATTCGATAAAAAAAATCGATAACTTTTTCGTCGATAAATCGATAGATATCGATATTTTTTTTCTAGATTTTTATCGCTGCTACTACTACTACTATCGACAACTTATTCTGACTTATCGGCTTTACTATTCAGGGTTCCGGTTTTTTTTTTTTTTTTTGAAGATTTCATATTGGCAATGACCAAATTAATGCGCAGCTGTGTTGGGTCAACCAAGAAAAAATTAAACCATCAACATTCAATTTTTCCCCTAATTACTCAATTGTTTTCCGGTTATTCCGTTCGAAAATGCTTGCAAATCATTTTATATTAAAATTAGCTTCAGTTTAATTTTTTTATTGTTACGGACGTAATTTATGTATTATTACTATGATTCATCGTTTTTTTCGGTTTAAATAAATATACAATTCCATTTTTTTTAAATAAAAAACAGATCATTCTTTACTGTTGATCGTGGTGCATCTGTAAGAAAAATAACCGGCACTATTACATGAAAAATGAAGTATATTTACTCTGTATTCGTGTTCTGTTCTGTTGTGTATACGGCTGTTGCGGGTCATCATGAGATGCCTGAGGTGTTTAAAGCTGCTTCGGACAAATGCATCAAGGACATGAATTTGGACGGAGGTAAGTAGTAGAAAGGATCGAAATACACGAATTTTTAAATTGGAAAATGTCACAAAGTGGAAAAGTTTCATTTTAGCCTCCATATTAACCCTAATTTTTTTTAAATTTTTTGGAGGCCGAAAAATTTCTGCTGCCCCAAAGGCCTAAAGTTTTTTAAAGGCTCATATGGCCGAAAAAAATTAAGAGCCGTAATTTGGTGAGAAAGAGTTCATTTTCTATCGGAAATTTTCCGGAAATTTCAAAAATAAAGTCAGTTTTACAGTAATTGAAACCATTTTTTATATATGAGCCGAAAGAGGTATAGGGAGTTTAATAACAGCCGTTTTTTGCTCTTAAATAAAAAATGGCTTAAACTTCTGTAAGACCGTCTTCATTTTTGGAATTTCCGGAAAATTTCCGATAGGAAATGAACTCTTTTGCACCAAAATACGGCTCTAATTTTTTCGGCCCTTATGAGACTTTGAAAAACTTTAGGCCTCTGGGGGCAGCAGAAATCGGCCTCCAAAAAATCTGAAAAAAATTAAAGGTAATATGGAGGCTAAAATGCAACTTTTTCGCTTCCTAAAATGCAAATTTAAAAAATTTGTGTTTTTCTACACCCCCCTACCCCTCCCCCAGAAAAAAAATTCTGAATCCGCCAGTGCTCTCATAATGCCATTTTTTTTTACATTTTTTTTTTAGATGCTTTGAAGGAGTATTTCCACAGCAAACCTAAAGCCAATCCCGATGAGAACGTCAAGTGCTACTTTAAATGCATCATGGAAGGATTAAAATGGGTACGTAATTTTTGAAGAAAAAAAATTGTATCGAAATTTAATCCTCCTAATCTCTGATTTTTTATTTTTATTTTTAGATGAACGCAAATGGAGACATCGTGCCAAATAACGAAGTGGGGCTGCCCGAAGATTTCGTTAAATTTGGAACCGAATGTAAGGATACCACAGGAACAAACGCTTGCGACAAAGCTTATAATTTCCATATTTGTTTTACGGAAAAGAAACATGCGGCACATTCCGCTCAATAATTTTTTTCTTTTTGAATTAGTTTTTTTTTTTTCTTTCAAACTTTTCGTTAATAAAATTTTTAAAAATATTTTTTGTTTATATTTTCTTCCTATGCGTTTTGCATGCAACTTGATGTTGATTTTAAAATGCGTCATCATAGATGTAACACGATCATAGAAAAATTATGCTGGGTAATCCAGGAAAAAAATGCAAGCATGAAATAAATGGGGATTTTTTTATGATTGGGAATACCCCGAATTTTCATTCATGAAAATTTTCATTCACGGGCATTGCTGGCCCGTTCCATATTTGTTATTAATCCTCTAAAATTTCTTACTCCCAAATAATGTACAAAAATTAAAAATAAATAAAAATTACAATACAACATGATTGAGTTCTTGTAATGTGAATAATTGTATTTTCCCCACATTTAATTTGCTGCCTGCAAACCCGTCGTTTTGAAATCTGCAAGGTCGAAAGCTGATAAAACACTTTTTCTCCGACTATTTTGCGAAAGAAAACAATTGTTGAACTATATTTTGGAATACGTGCATGTGATGCGGGTTGCATATACTGAAAAATCGATAGAAGCTTGTCCGCCGTTTTTTTTTTTTTTTCAACCAAATGTTTTGTTTGAGAGTGTGTGGTGTGTGGTGCCTAGGTAGGAAGCACTCTAGAGTGTGTGGTGCCTAGGTACGACGCACTCTAGAGTGTGTGGTGCCTAGGTACGACGCACTCTAGAGTGTGCCGTGCCTAGGTAGGAATAACTCTATAGTTTGTGGTGCCTAGGTACGACGCACTCTAGAGTGTGTGGTGCCTAGGTACGACGCACTCTAGAGTGTGCCGTGCCTAGGTAGGAATAACTCTATAGTTTGTGGTGCCTAGGTACGACGCACTCTAGAGTGTGTGGTGCCTAGGTAGGAATAACTCTAGAGTGTGCGGTGCCTAGGTAGGAAGCACTCTAGAGTGTATGGTGCCTAGGTACGACGCACTCTAGAGTGTGTGGTGCCTAGGTAGGAATAACTCTAGAGTGTGTGGTGCCTAGGTACGACGCACTCTAGAGTGTGTGTTGCTTAGGTAGGAATAACTCTAGAGTTTGTGGTGCGTAGGTATGACGCACTCTAGAGTGTATGGTGCCTAGGTAGGAAGCACTCTAAAGTGAGTGTGTGGTGCCTAGCTAGGAATATTTCTAGGGGAGCGTTGTAGTATTACGTAAGATCGAAAGGGGGTGTACTCGAAATTCTTACGATTTCTTACTTGGGGGGGGAGTTTGGCACATCTTACGTAAGAATTTCCATTATAACTTATTGTTCAGAATTTTTTTTAAATTACAAAAAAATAAGTTTTTTTTTTTTTTTTATCTTATCGAATGTCTAACGTAGAAAAATTTTAAAAAAATTTTAAAAAATGTTAAGATATATATATTAATTTTTTGATGAGATTTTGTCCGTGTTGCTCATATCTTCAGCGATTTGGGTATGAACTATAAATCTAGATTTTATAAAAAAATATTACTCCAATTTAAAATTGGCGTTACGAAAAGGGGGGAGGGTCTGTGAAAATCTTACGAAATATAATAGGAGGGTTCAAAGAAATCTAACTAATTCCTACTAAGGGGGAGGAGGGGGTCTAAAAAGCCGAAAAAAAAGTCTTACGCAATACTTGAACGTTCCCTGCAGTATCTCGTGACATGACGTGAGAACCACAACCGTTCAGCGATTTGGTCGGTCACATAAGTTGACAATAGGAAATACCAAAACAGTTGAACGCTTATGGTTCTCAGGTCTCGATCTGCAGTGTGGCCAATTTTTTTCCCCTTAGTCTCTTAGACGTACTTTTAATTTAGCGAAATAAGGAAATAATTTTGAAATTATATTCAGTATTTTTATAACGACCCAAAGTTAACCAAAGTTACTGTAAGTTAACTTTACAGAAAGAATAAGATGTTTTTTAAACTCATAATATCAGCTGAATTTCTCTAAAATAAATAGCTCGATTGAGGAAAAAAAATCTGAAAATAAATTGGAACTATTGTTGAGTTCATTAGGAACTTTTCAGTTTTGTTTTTAAAAAATGTTAAACATACCCTTGCAAAAAATTCTATCATTCACAAGAATAACTTCAATGTTCGCAAGAGTAACGCAAACCTGTCGAAGCCTGACCTGCCCTCGGTAATGGTTCATAAAGAAATAGGGAATTCTTTACGTTGATTGACTGTATAGTATGTGCTACAAAATTACACAAAAAGACTACAGAAAATGTACAGAATGTTTACATAAGTTAAATATATTTAAACACGACTCATTTTGAAAATGGAGTTACGGGGATTTCGATTACAGCGGCAGAGAAGCCTATATAGGTTCCGAGATACATTTTTTGCATAAATATGCATTTAAATATCCTGTTTACTTTATAGAAGCGTATATATTTCCATCGCGCAATTAATTCGGGGGATTATTGCTTTTTCATAAGCTAAACATAATTGTAATGGTTGGCGCTGCAATCAAAGTCGCTCGGAGCCTAAGGACTTTTGAACACTAAAAAACATGAATCTTTCAAAACTGTTAAGTCATTGATTTCAAAATACTTCATTATAAAATTACCGGTATAATCATTGGAAAACGAAGATCACTTGTTTTTTAAATTAAAGTAAATACATATTGAAGTATATCACTTAAAACTCTTTCCCTTTTTCTTTAAAAATTTTTCCCATGATCCTCCAGTCCATTAAAAGTTAAAATGTTTCGACCTGCCATCTGCAGTTCATCTCTAAAACGAAATTTAACCTTATTAAATTATTTTAATTTACCTGATTTAACAAAATGTAAGTGTTTTGCTCGAATTTTTTGGTTTTTAGGTTAATTCTGGGTATTAAGACCTTTACATACCCAATTTAAGGGTAGATTACATTTTAGAGGCAGGCGGCCAAATTATTGTATAAGAGTATATAATGATAAGACATAACATAAATGTACTTGTATAATAATAATAAATGATAATATAAATGTATTTTAAAAAAGCTACAAGTATTTTGGTGGCTGCAACAGCGCTTTAAGCCCCTCTTTGCCTTTTGCATACCTTTCAAAATGAATTGTTCACGATAACAGAATTGATGTTCACTTTCACTTTAAACACTTTGATCTGACTTCTGCAATCGTAGTACCTATCCTTTCATCCATGTCAAGCATTGTTGTCAGGTTTGATGGGTTAACTTCCAACGACTTATCAAAGACAGACTTCTCATTCTTCCCACTGTGCTGACTATCATGATTTTAAAATCTTTTTTGGAACATTTTGTCTCCATCTCAAGCGATGACCACAGAATCGATATTAGAGGTGCTGCCATAAAAAAATATGCCAACTTCTTTTAGCTGATTGTGACAATGTTCCAAACAATAGAAGTACTTACACAAACCAACCTAACCTAACCAAGCAGGTTTTCAGATATTTGTCAAAATAATTTACTAACTTGATGAATGCATAGCTGTTTTCCTTAAATAATGGAATCCAAGCGTTAAAAAAAAATTATATCAGACTGGAATTGTCCCAATTGTCAGGTCTAGATCAGCAACTCCTTTGAGCCATCCGAATTAGACCTAATGCTTGGGACGATATCAATCTGGTATCACTTTTTTCAACTTAACGGAATTCAACAACCATTATCACATTTGCTTTTCCTTTGACAAGCTGATGGGCTGATGGGCTGATGGGCCACTCCTGGATCCATTAATTTCATAAATTCCTTGACTTCAGCCTTTTAATTGTCGTCATCCTTTTGGTAGGCCCATTTGCAGCTTCATAAAAATGCAGCATATTTCTTACATTTTACATAGAATTTTCGATGAAAAGAATATTTACATCTGCCTCAAACATCAATGTAGTGGTCACGTATTCTAACATGAAATTTCATATATCTGAAAGAAATTTTTTTTCATTTAGTTTAATGATTGCATAAAATTGTGAACATGAATTTTTGGCTGTGGTTCAAATCCTAACAGTTCTTTCTGACTGTATCAAATGCTATTGTATCCTTTTTGTTTTTTTGATAAGTAATTTGAGTACCGGACTACCGGTACATTGATATTTTTTGCAACACCATATAAAAAAAATTTGAAATAAAATTATTTATTATCAAAGGTTAAAAAATGGAAACCAGATATGATTAAGAAATAATTACTACATTGTTGATGATTGAAACATTTCTTAAAGAACTCAAAGCAGCAGACACAACTTGTGTGACATGTGTACCAACTGTGGAGGGAGATGCTGCATTGTAAATAAAAATGTAACATTAGAAAACGTGACTCTGTATAAGATTATTATAGGATACTAGTTCAATTTATAATTCATAACTTTTAATCAAAAATTTAGTTCGTAATTTTTCCGTATAGATGACTCTGCTTTTAATAATCAATAGTATTTTATTTTAATATCAATAAAATAAATAAAAATTCTAAAATTTCACAGGAAAAAAGGTTTCATAATAAACAGATTTTTATAAGGAAATTTTTAAAAAAAAGCATTATCAAAAAAAACCATTATTTTGTCTCTCTACAAAGAAAAATGTAAAGGGTAGTTGGCGTCAACATTGTTTTTCAAATTGAATAGGGTGACAATGCAGACGCTCTGCGAAGTGTTCTTCTTATGAAGTGCATTACGTATAACAATATTGTTATTTTCGTGCACTTCGGGAATAAATTTTGGTGTTCGAAATGAGAGTTTCGAATGATACTGATTATCCGGGAGGATGTGCGCCCAATAAGTGGGAGGTAATTACGCAGATCTCTCATTCAATAGAGAGAACTGTTTATTTTTTAAACATTGCTGTAATGGTTTGGTTACTTTACCGGACTGTAACAGAATGTGTTTCTTAAATTCCCCACGTGAAACTCAATTTCAGGTGGTTCAGCCAGCATTACAGGAGGAAGGAATTGATCCGGAGTTATTGGCCGAAATGATCGTAGAAGGAGGGGAGCTGATAGAGTGGGCCAAGCTTATTTGGAGCAGGACACAGATGCGGAAGACAGTGAAACGGACAGCGGTGAGGATAGTGAAAAGAACGGAGATGATGAGGAGGATACCGGTAATGAAGAAGATCAAAATGAAAACGACGCAGGAGAGGATGAACACATCGATTTGGGTTTTTAAAAGGTACTTTTTAAATTTCAACAATTTATTTAAGTTTGTAATATGTCTATCTACTGTTTAAAATTAAAATTTTTTTACTAAATTTGAATAAAATTCTATCATATGTAAATAATTTTTTTTGTAACAATAATTTCTTGTAAATAAATCAATAACAATAATAACTTTTTGCCCCAAATTTTATCGCTGCCTCTCACCACTCTTCAATATGTATATTTTTTTTTATAACTTAAAAGAATCGAATAAAAAATACAACGTTGTAAAAAATTTAATTTCATAAAAAACAAAAATAATAATTGTTTAAGAGGACTTTTATTTCTTTAAAACATTTTTATGAAAAGCGATTTCGCTTAGAGCGACAGAGAGAACCTATGAACTTTTAAACTCTAAAAAACATAAATCTTTCAAAACCGTTAAATCACTGATTTCAAGAAAGGATCGACATCCTGATGATCGATTCTGTGATAATAAGATAATAATAATTGGAAAACAAAGGTTTTTTTTTTTTTAATTACGATTAATACATATCAAAATCTATCTCTTAAAATTCTTTTCCTTTTTTTTTTTTTTCTTACAAAATATTTTTTATGCTTCTTAAATCCATTAAAGTTAAAAGGCCTCGCACTGCCATCTGCAGTTCATCTCTGAAACGAACAAAGTCGAGTCGGCAGCCATTTTGATTTTTAATTCGTGTGGCGAAATCGGTCAAGAATTTTTGAATTCGGTCGGTTTGGGATGAAATTATAATGGAAAAATCAGTAAAATATTCTATGAATCAACAGTTTATTCGAAATATTTCGTGCAGTGCAAGTGAACTTGCGAGCGAGTTTCCCAGGTAAAGTTTTCAAGTCAAATTTGAGAGGTTAGGTTGATTTGTTCCTGCCGAAAAAATGTCACCGTAGATGTTGATGCTTCTTACAGTTAATCTGCTTGCCTCCGCTTCAAATGTGAATCTCATTTTATTTGATTTTATGAAGAGGTAAGCTGAATTATTTTTCAGGTTCTTCACCCTAAATTATGTTTTGGTTGAGATATGTGTATGAGAGTGGAAAATCTCATCTGTGCCATAGGGCTATTCCTTGAGCAGGACACTTGAAGTCATGTGTCTTAATTTCTTTGAGCTTTGTTGTTATGAGTCATCTGGAACCCTCTAAACCTTCCCTCCGTCACGTGGCTTAGGCTGGTTGAAGGGCTTGTGGTATGTGAATGTCAAACTTACCCATATGACACTGATGCTTTGCCGAATATTCATTGTGGTGAATCACTATTTAATTTAATAATTGATTTCCCTGACCTGTCAACATCAAAATAAAAAAATCATAATAATTAAATAATAGGTGGAAAAACATATCAATTTTCTTCCGGATATTAAAAAAAAATATTCAAATGAATCAGTTTTTCTTTTTATAAATAACAAAATTTGTTTCAATAATTTTAGTCATATTGTTTTCTTTCCATAAAGACAATCATTTTTTTTTAAATTTTATTAAAATGAAAATTTTGAGTGTTTCTATCATTTTCTGTGTTTTAATATGCTTTGCTTTGGCAAGCTATAAAAACTTTGAGAGGTTTAAAGAAGCCTCCAAAAAATGTATTCAGGATTTGAAGTTGGACGAAAGTAAGTAAATTCACTTTTTTGTAAAGTTCGAAAAATGAAAAAATTAATGGAGTCAAAATTTTGACTGTAACTAGATTATTATTATTAAAATAATAATTTTTTATTTTCGATTATAGAGACTATGGGTGAATACTTGAACAGCACTAATCATGCAACAGATGATGAGACCAAAAAGTGTTATTTCAAATGTGTCTTAGAAAAAACTGACTGGGTATGATTTTTTATTTTCAATTGATCTTACTACTAGGCAATAAAATATTCTTTTATTTGTTTTCAGATGGATAAAGATGGTAAAATCGTCGAACCCAAAGAAGATATTAAAGATATCCCTGAAGATTATTTGAAACTGCTCAGAGAATGTGAAGGAGAAACCGGAAAGGATAACTGTGACAAAGCCTATAATTTTCACATATGTTCTTTCAACAAGACAATGGCCTTACATGATAAGAATAAGCATCATTAAGCTGATTTTTATAAAAATGGCTAATTGGTAGAATAATTTTGACAATTAAAAAAAATTAAAATCTTTTGAATCAATGCAACTAATTGGCCGAATGTGTGATAAATTTTGAATAAATTGATTTATAAAAAAATGATTAGTTTTTTTTTTTTAATGCTCAGCGAAATTAAAGCTTGGTGAAGTAATAAAGCAGCTCAAAAAAATTTTCTTGGCAGTTTTCGTTAATTTTATGTGTTATTTTGAAAATTAAAGTCTAATGAAAACAAAAAGCTGAAGTTTTCCTGTAGTGTACAGTACCCGATTAATATCAGGTACTATCAGTCTGAGACTCAAGGATCTGTAGTTTATTTTAGAAAAAGGCTTTGGAAAAAAATTTTGGGTATTTGAGGAAACAAAATTTGGAAATAGAAATTGTAACTTAAAATCTTAGGAATAATTTTTATGTAAAACGGTGAAAGGAATAAAAATTCAAAGTAACTGATATATTTTGGAAATTTTTGGGAAAAAATCTTGGGGGGCGGGGGGAAATCAAAGAATAAATTTTTTGGACAAATGTGTATGGAAGTCTTATATGAAATTTTCTTCAGAGATTTTTTCTGCAAAATTTTTGAAAATGTAAAATTTTTTTAAAACAAAGAAAATATTGTGCTAGTAATTTTGTGGAAAAAATTCCGGAAAACAGTTTTGGGAAAAAAAATTTTTGAAATTAATTTTTGAGAGATTTTTTTAGGAAAATTTTTTTGAAACTTTTGAAAAGAAAAAAAAAATTGGAAGAAAAAGGATTTTAAAAAAAATTTAAAAAATTGGGGGACAAATCTGCGGTGAAATGACCTGTAGCTAGGCTAGGCTAAAATGTTGCTCAACATGTTGCAGCGTTTGAAACATGTTGGCAAAATGTTGCCTAACATTTACGAATTTTTATTTTTCATTTTTCAGTGTTGCGCAACATGTTTTTACGCTTCAAAATGTTGAGTTACATGTTGGCAACACGATTTTAACGGTTCAACAAGTTGAGCAACATGTTGTTCATTTTTTATAAAAAAATTTTCACATGTTACTGCAACTTGTTTTATCGTGAAATTTCGGCTTAAGATCACACGCTGCAAAGGATGAAGAAAGATTATTAACTTATTGTCCTTTCATTTTTCACTTACGGAAAAATTTTATAAAATGGACAATTTTGATAATGAACTTACTGTACTTTTTTTTTTTTTCTCTCTCTCTGTCTCATCTGATTCATTCTGTGTGCGAGAGATAGGCCTGATTTTATTTTAATTATTTGAAATAAAACGGATACGATCATAATGTCATAATATATCCTGTTTAGATCGGTCGCTTTTGCTTTAACATCATTAGGATTTTTAAAAAAAATTGTTTGAAATGATATAATTATTGTTACTTTGCGAAATGAAGTCGACGTGTGCGATTTTAATTTTTTGTGCAACCGTATATTTTGCGGCGTCGGATTTTGGACACGGCCGCGGCCATGGTCATGACAACCAGCATCGTGTAATATTTATGGGTGCAAAAACGAAATGCCTCAAAGAATATCCCGCATTAAATGGAAGTAAGGATAAGAATTAATATTTAAAAAAAAAAAAAAAAATTGATTTTTTCAATTGTGGCTAATACTAAAATTAATAACGATAGCTGACATGAGGAAAGTGCTTCATGATCAAAAGTATCCCGAGGGAATCCCCAAAAACGACGTAGACTGCTTTTTTAAATGCTTTATGGTAGAAGTGGGATCGGTGAGTTAATCTCTTCATAATTAAATTATAGTGTTTTATTATATTTTTTTTTTCTTATTTTAGATGGACGAAGAAACAGGAGAAATTAGGGTTCCTGATGATCTAAAAGACAAACCAAAGATGGTAGAAATTTTCACTAAAACATGTGCAAATCCTGAGGGTGAAAACGATTGCGAAAGGGCTTACACTTTTCAAAAATGCTGGGTTAAAAATAGACCCCCTAAAGGTTTCCATCCTCCTCCGCGTCACCATAATCATCCGAATGAACATTAAATTTCCTCGGAAAAATTTCGTTTTTCTATTTTTTAAAAAATAATTATAAAATTCCGAGATGTTGTTTTGATGATTTTATTTTTTAAACAAAACAACTATACCTATCATCAAACAACTTAATAAAAATCCGGAAGCGCCACTTTTTTTTTTAGGCCATGGTATGGAGCAAGGATGACAACCCGATTTCCCTAGCTAAAAGATGAAATGACAAGGAAAAAAGCGTTCCTGTGCACGAGAGAAAAATTTTGATGGACGAATATGTTCGAAGTTTCATACATGTCTTATCTTTTTTAAGTGAATCCCGCTTTCTGTTTATCAAACCAGACGCGTTCACTTTTCATTATCATTAAATGTTGTTCTTTATGGGTTTTATCCGTTATTAGTTTTTTTTTTTTTTTTGTTTTTAAAAATATTTTTAAGGCCTAATTTTTTAAATTTTTAAGGCCTAAGGCCTGTTTTTGCTTCCTAAGTTGTTCCTATTAATTTTTAATTACGAAAATAATATTTGTGTGACTATAATTTATTCGATAAAAAAAAAGTAGAGGAAACCATGTGAATGTAATACGAATGTCTGGGTCGAAGGAGGAAAAAAAAAATTGTTTATTCGCGAAAAGAGAAAGTTGTCACTGTAAAAAATTTACGAACGAGGATAATATTCAAATTTTTGCAAAATTTAACACGAGGATTCCTCCTTAACGGCATGGGTCCAAAGGGCGTAGTGGATAGTATTGTAAATGACCTGATTAGTTTCTCGTTGTCGCCGTTAGCTAGCAGCCAGAAGATATTTAAAGAATTTTTCCGTATTAAAAAATTATCATAATGACAGTTTTTTTTTTCCTTTAAACAAAAAATGATACCGCCCACATGGAAAAAAAAATTCAATAAGCAGACACACTAAATGAGCCTTGGTAGTCTGCATGGAATTGGTTTTTATTATTTGACGGCAATTTTTTGAGGGCAGCGTCGTCAAAACTAATAAATTTTACCCCAAAGACAAATTAGTGTCGTCACAGTATCTCTGCATTTGTCAAGCTAATTGCCCTAAGGCCGAAATTTCCCGCTGAAACATGTTACAGTAACACGTTGCTCAACATGCTGCAGCATAGAAACATGTTGCAGAACTTGTTGCAGCGTAGAAACATGTTGCACAACATTTACAAATTTTTAATTTTCATTTTTCAGTGTTGTGCAACATGTTTTTACGCTTCAGCCTGTTGTGTAACATGTTGGCAACATGTTGCAACAGGCTGCAACATATTGTCTTAACATGTTACTGCTGCATGTTATAACTTGAAATTTCGGCCTAAAAATGGCCTCCTATACGCATCTTTCCTTTTATTGTCCGTAAGGGACATTCCAATATTGCATCATCATTTAGGCCGGAATTTAGGCAGGGGTTTGATGAGGAGCTTGAGGCGTTTTTGGCTTAAGGGGTTTGGGGTCGTACATAAATTACGTAAGCACATTTAGGGGGGGGAGGGGGTTCAAATTTGACATCTTACCCATAAGCTAAGCATAGGCGAAATGGGATAAAGCGTGCAAAAAGGGCCTAACCCATGCTTACGTAATTTATGTATGACCCCTTTGTGGAGTTTTGGCATAAGTGCCTGATTGTCATGTCAGAGATTTCCCACATTTCTGTCCTAAATGGTTAAAAATACCATGGGCTTACAATGGGCCTTTGGCCCTTGATAAAAGGTTAACCCTTTGCTGACGTCATAATGACCTTGGAAAAAGCCGTTTTCGGACGGCGCTTACATTTTTAAGTTTCATCAACCAACCTGAGGTACAAAACGCATTCATTAAGCAAGTTTCATGCAAATTTTTCATTCCTATGTTTAGCTTATGAGACTATGAGAGATTAAAGCATTTTCCTTAATGTATGTAAGACTTATTTTAAACAGCTTTTTAGGATGATTAGTGTGACTGGATTCGTTAAAAAAGAAAATTGTACAAATATTGTTATTCGATAAGCCTATGTTTAGCTTATGGGAGTGGTTCTTTTTTATATTTACCTTATCACACATCATCAAACGGTGGCTATTCGTTAAAAACCGGAATGCAACAGCAAAAGTCATAGCTGTAATTTATTTTATAGTCGTTCAGGTACAGCTATATGTTCATCTGATAGTGTAGTGAGTCCAGTGTTTGTAATTTCTTAATAAATTAGTTAATACGTTAAACATAAAAAAATTTTACCTCCGTAAGCTAAACATGGGCGTCAATTTTTTTATAAATTGCTCTGCAAATGATAATAAAATGAAAATATGTGCCCTCATCTATAAAATTTGACAGTATATTGCACATAATCAACAATGTAGTTAAATTGTTGTTCAAAAACTTTTTTTTTTTTTTTTATTTTCCCCAAATATCGTTTCTTTCTTCGATGGTGCATTTCATTAAATTAAAGGCTTTGTCGCAGGTATTAGTCCCGTTAACGCTTAAGCAATGGTATATATCGTTCATGTCTTCCTCTGTTATACCAAACCTTGGATCCGTTGGTTTTTCCAGTATGTTGCCGTCGTCATCCATCTGAAAATTTTAAAATAAACTGATTCATACACGGTAAAAATTTTTATGTTAACAGTAACATAAATCGTGTGTGGACTTTTTTTTTATGTTAAAAATTAACATATTTATGTTAAAATAATAACATAATTATGTTAATTTTAACATAAACTGTGTGTGGACTTTTCTTTTTAACATAAAATTTTTTACCGTGTAATTTTAAAATAATTTCAATTTAAAAATAATTTTCAAGGGCTAATTTTGCCTTAAGCGTTTTTGCACATAAAGTCTTTATTCTCAGAATGCCAAAAAAAAAAAAAAAAAAAAAAAAAAAAACCCTTAAGGGAATACTTTTTGCGTACACGTCTTAAGTTCCTTGTCAACAACCCACCACTTACCAGTGTAATCCCTTGCAAAAAGCACTTAAACCAGCATTTCACATTTTCTTTATCTGTTGAAACCGGCCTTCTCATTTCTGCCTCGAAAATGTCATCTGAAAAATAAAATTAAGCCCGAAAGTTGTGGAAAAGCAAATTGCAAGATTGATTTACAATTAGCATGACATTGGAAATTATTCAGCAGTAGGATAAGAATGCCTCTGAACAAATCTGAGAAGGTGCTAAATTCATTTACAACACAACAGTAACATTTGGATATCTACTGCACTACATCTTCTGAGAAAAATAGCAGGACGTACGAATTTTGCAGCTTTAAAATTGTGGTTGCTTGGTTAAATTGAGCTCCGATAAATTTGCGAATTCATTAAGCTTTCTTTCTGCCTATAACGTCCAAGAAACTTTTTATGATTAAAATCAAAATTACCCAATGTAGCTCCGGTTAATTTACTACATCTCCGTGCCACCTCTTCCGTATTCTTTTTAGGTCTACCCGAAACCAAAGTCACAAAACTGAATATTAAAATGACGAATTTAAAATTCATTTTTTCTTTTTGGTAATGATTTAAAAAAAACGAATGGTACGAGTTTTATTAAAAATGACACTATGGCCATTCGTTAATATTTCAAGGTGTTTATTTTTTTGTTACGTAAACATGATTAATGTGTCACAGCATTTTTTTTTGATACAGACGTCGCAGGAAGTTCCAATTATTATCAATCTAAATCGGTTTGCATGAACTTGACCGTATAATGAAATAAATTACCGACAAAATGATGTAAAAACATTACACTAAAAAAAATGAAATGTCTTGAACAAGTTTTGTCTTGCAACAAAACCGAAATGTTTCATAGCAAAACAAATATGTTCATGATATTGATAATGGACAGTTTGCTTCTTCTCAAGAAAAAGTGCGCTATAAAATTTTATAACTCTATAACGTTTTATAACTATTTATAAATTTTTAACTGAGCAATATATTAATTTTATGCTTGAGTTGCACTATATTTAGCATATAGGGACTTTGAAGACTTTTTTAAACATTTTTCATGAGAAAAAAAAGGAAAAAAAATTGTTTAATGTTTTTTAGAAGAATATTTATAGGTTTTTTTATTGATTCAAAATTATATTTTATTATATTTTCTGTATTATATTCTGATTTGTAATAATTTTCGCCAAACAGTCATTTTTGTATTTCTCTAAATTTACTACCGGAAAAAATAGCTGTTTTGTCTAATACTGTTCTTTGGCGGGGGAAAAATTTTTATTTCTGGTATCTGACCAGGACCTTTAGTGTGTCCTGGAATATTTGGTGCAAGTTTTGCAAATCGAGCATTAGACATAACAGTCATTCCCTCCTGGATCCCATACAGCCTGCTCTTAAGGGATAAAAAAGTCGTGCCGAAAGTTTAAAAAAAAATCCGATATTGGATTTCTTAATTTTTGTTTTCTTCAAAATCTATAAAAAGTTAGCTTATTTATAGAGCTTGCGACGGATCACACATTGAAGTTCCAAAACTTTTAACAGACTTTTTTTTTTTTTCCATTCTATTTTTATTTTTTATTTATTTATTTCTTTGTTTTTCTTCCAGCTTTCATCTGAGCAATCTTCCATTAGTGAAATTCCAATGACCAAGGAGCAGTTTTCGGAAAAGAAGAATTACGTTTGCAAGAAGAAAAGGTGAAAGTTCGACTAAGGGAGGCCGAGAATAACAACTCAATAAGAGAGTTTTAGTCCAGAATCCAAGAGCTGGGGCAGGAAAAGAAAACGCTTCGCAAATCCACCGCTAATCCACCCATAATTCTGTCGCTCACTTGCAAGAGGAATTGATCGCCGTTAGAGGAGCCGGAACCAATTTATCGCTCAAAGATCTGAGGTATCGTGTTAGCGAAATAAATTCTCAGTGGCGGTGTCATTTAACTGTACTATTTTTTTTCTTTTTTATTAAGGAGTAAAGTCAGTTGAAAAAAAATTCTATGTTTAGATTATAAGTAGTGAAAAGTAGTACTTAAAATTACAAGACATTGTTTTAAAATTTTTCTGCCAGTGAGGGTTCATTTTTTCATTCAAGGCAGCCATATAGCCATTCCATAAGGACTAGAAGCCCTTTCCGATCTTAGAAAGTCGCCCTCCTTTGTTCCGAATTTTAATATTTTTTTTACTATTTTTCCTTTAGGAACATTGAATGGAAGCGACTCCAGCTGCCGATTCGACTCCAAAAAAAAATTCTCTTTTGGAAGAATCGCAGAAACGAGACTCAACGAGTAGAAAGAGGAACTCATGACGTCTAGGATAAGGGAAATGGAGGCCCTGACGGAAGCTCAGGGAACTACGGCTCAAGGTCATGGAACTTGAAACTGTAGTTCAAGTCAGTCGCGAGTGAATTATGAGTCAGTGATTCGTGCGGAATTGACTCTTGCCTTCTGAGCTGATTCGTCGAATCAGCAAGACGAGGAAAGCAAATTCCTGAGGGAAAACTGGAAACTGCAATGACACGAGAAGGAAACTAGAAGCAAGTTAAAAGAGCAACAGAATAAATATATCGGTTTGGAAGAATGGTTTTAGTAAAAAAAAGGAAGTATTTTGGCTTGAAACATTAATTAAAATGCGATTTTTTGACCTTAATCAAAAATTTTATTCCTTAGGCTTTCCACATGATTTGGTTGCTTGGCTCCATATCGGCGTTGACGGCCATGACTTCATGTCCAGTTTTTTCAGCTTCCGCGATGGCTTCATTCAAAATATCCTTCAACACTGCTCCATCCATCTCGGCCTTCATAAAATGGTATCCAATGTTCTGTTTCCAGCGGGTTCCAAGGCCACCCAACATGAAAATCAGAGCTTTACAAGCAATCCCAGTATTTGTGGAGTGGTGACTTCGCCAATGTGTTTACCTGTCGAAGGACCTCTTTTTATTCCATGGATAATCGACATCTCATCTAAAAAGGAGACGGAGTACTTCTCTTTCTCATGTGTAAAAGATTTCACCTTAAGGTCTAACATTTCAAAAATTTGTATATCAATATCTGGTTTAAATTCAAACCTTCCAATCTTTCCCTTAAAGTTCTGAGAGATGGCGGAGAATAATTCAATTTTCGTTAGTTATCGTGTCGTGTGACCAAAGGTTTACACGCTCATGTTATTGGTGTAAACTTCCAATTATATTTACGATGGAGACACCTCCGTCGCACGGAAATATGAGTTTGTTAATGCTTTACTGAATGGATTTATGAAGATAGAAAAATAAAAAAAATCAGGCTAAACATAGCGTAAATGGTTGGGATGAAGATGGCTAAGGAGGGAAATGTAACAGCCCACCAGTGTAATATTACTAAATCACGGCTGGTTTTGGCGTTAAATTAAAGCGGTTAAGAATTTTGTAAATGCACAACTTTAAAACCATTTTAGCTGTTTTTGTACTTTTGTAAAAATATTCTTGTATTTGAGTATCAATCCGTTTTTTTTAAATTTAAAAACAGGGAGGAAGGTAAAAATTACGTGGCTTTTTCTTAATTAGGTTATGTTGTCTTACATTTTTTTAAATTTTTTTTATTTTGTCTACTTCATTAATTTACTGATTTCATAGTTTGTACATTGTCATTTTTGCTATTATTTTTCCATGCTTCATGTTTATTGTGCATAACGTCAGATTCTTAAGCTTATCCTTTAGATTCCATAATTTTTTCCATCATTTTTTCATTGACTTTTGTTTAAATATCCCACAATTGTCAATTTTTCAAGTCAGAAAAACTAAAGACTGACCATTTAAGCTATAAATTTTTCAACGGACTCTAACGAATAAAGAAGTCACGTGTTAAAAATGCAAAAAACTTTCCCGTGTTGGAACTTGAGTTAAATATCAGACGTGGACGGTGCGAATCAAAATGAGAGATCTGGTAGGTTGGGGTACGATCACTTCGACTTCCATCAGCTGTTCGTCAGTTATTGATATGTTATAGACTAAAAAAGGAAAGATTAAACTAAATAGACCTAAATAAATAAAAACTTTTTTTTTCAACAATAATTTATTCCTATAATTCATAATCACTCATTCTTATCGTTATAATTTTTTAATTTTTATTGCTATTTTCAATTTAATCCAAAATATTTTGGTACACTGTTTGCCCCCGCGCACAGTATTTGCGTAGGCGGGACAATTTTTTGTCTTTATTATAAAATTTTTTTTTTAACAAGATAATAAATAAATAAAATTCTATGCATTCGTTTTGTGACAGTGCAATGCGTTTTTAACAATCAAAGATTTCTTACTGGTTGGTCAACAATCAGTTTGATGTAATACAATCGTTTTATGTAGAATTTACATACAAAAATTTAATTTTTTCAAATTTAATTTTTCATTCATTTACATTCAAAAATAGACTTTTTTTAATCAATGGATTATGTTACTTTTTACAAAACAGTATATTGTTAGCCTAGGGAGGAAAATGATTTTTCCTGTATAGGGCAAAACAATGTTTAACCTGTTTACAGAAAACTTTGTTTACAATTTATCAAATCATTTTTTCTCATTTTTCTGAATAATTAATCATTGATTCGTAATGAAAAGTACCTTGTTTAACCTAGGAAGGAAAATAAATATCCCCGTTAAGGTTTTCTTCAATCATCGCGCTTCGCGCTCGGGTTTAAATAAACTTCAACGGGAAAATTCATTTTCTGCTCTGATCGCATGCGTGGAAATTAACTCTTTCTATTTATGAGTGATAAAGATTTTACCGTGTTTCATAGTTTTTAAGAAACAAATAGAGATCAAAAAAATAAAAATTAGAATTTTTTCTATTTACAGTGGCAACGTTCAAGTATTACGTAAGACTTTTTTCGGGTTTTGGAGCCCCCCCCCTTCGTAAATCTAGTAAGACTTCGACCCTCAGTTTTTTTTAAACGGCAATTTTAAATTGGAGTAATATTTTTTTAAATCTAGATTTATAATTCATATTCAATTCCTGAAGATGGCTACAACTGACACAAAATCTCATGAAAAAATAAATTATTATTTCCTAAATTTTTTTCAAAAAATATTTTCAATTTTTCTACTTAAGACATTCGAAAAAAATTAAAACAACTTGATTTTTTGAAATTTAAAAAAAAAAAAAAAAAAAAAAAAATCAGAACAATAAGTATATAATGGGAATTCTTAAGCAAGATTTGCCAAACTCCCCGCCCCCACTCAAGTAAGAAATAAAAAAAAAAAAAAATTTTGAGTACCCCCTTTCGGTCTTACGTAATACTTGAACGCTCCCCAAATAATACCTTTTCCCTTCATCATCTATCTCTTCTCCTCTTCAGCTTCTTCGTCCTCATCTTCCTCGTCTTCATCTTCCTCGTCCTCATCTTCCTCGTCTTCATCTTCCTCCTCATCATCATCATCATCATCTTCTTCATCTTTTTTTTTATTTTCTTCCGGCTCTTCATCTCCTCCTCCTCCTCCTCCTCCTCCTCCATTCTGAAACATACTCGGCGTTAGCCCGAACGTCAAAACCAGTAACCTGTAAAAAGTAAAATATCTAGGAAATAAATAAATATAAAAAGAAAAATATTTTAGTTCTTCATACAAAAATTTTAAAAAATGAAGTATAAAGTTTAAGATGACTAGATTACTATAGAGGGAAAGCAGAGACAATTTTGTAAATAGAAAAACCTGAAAGGAAAATTTTAGGCCTTTGTTACTCTTAATTAATACTTATATAAGCAAAACCTGAAAAATGACGAAAAAAAAAAAAAAAAAAAAAAAAACGAAATATATAGCATATGAAGATGTTCTTAGAATAAGTGCCAAATTCTTCCGCGTACAGTTTGTTGTTTTAAGTTGGTAAAACTCAAGTAGTCACAAAAGTCCAGACGATTTTGTGCTGGTTGAACTGAATTCGAGACCGTTAATTAGATTTATTAGATTAAGGGTCTCTAAACTGTGTCGGGTGATTGTAATTTTATATTTCTTAAAAAATATCATTATTTCTTATTTTGAGAAGAGAACAAGGCCAACAAGCAAGAGAAATCGAATCTTTCATATGCATCTTAAAATTAAATTTGAAAAAGTTGGAAAAATTTTTTGCAGCACGAGTGTAAATGAGTGACTACATGGTTCCCCATTAATACAAATTTGGATAATCAAAAATCGAAAAAAAAAAAGATTGCGGATTGGTATGTATCGATTACGTAAGCTAAAAGGGGTGAAGGGCAGTATTTAACTCTTGTTTCTGAGACGGAGGGCCGCTAACAGTAATGTTGATGTGAGACAATGTTTCGTATGCTCTTTGGTTAGATCTTCTTTTTTTTCATACGTTTTACGGTTCCTCTCCTCTTTAAGTTTTATCTCAGCAAAGTTTCATTATATCAGAAGTTTTTTCTCAGCAGAATTTTGAAAAAAAATGTTTTATCTGCTCTAAAAGCTGTGAAGGGGGAGGAGAAAGGGTCGATCGATTTCTGCTTACGCAATGAAAAAAATGAAGGATGAGAATAGGTCGATGCTTTTTCTTTTTTACAACGTTACAAAACGGCTAAAAAAAAAAAAGTCAAACTATTTCTTACACCGTAACCAAAGTACTTAGTGGTGACCCGTAGCCTAGTTCATAGCGCTCTCGACTCTCAGTCATGAGATGAGATGCGTCGTGGTTCTAGCCTAGTTCACCTAGGAATTTTTCTCGGGTTAAAACTAGTGCTCTATTTAGAAAATCAGTGGTCACCACCGCTCGGTAAGCAATGGCAAACCACGAGTGGTAATTCCCGTAAACCTCTCAAATATAGCCGTTCGGAACCGGCGTTAAACTGTAGGTCCAATACGCCTGTAAGCACAAGCACCGGCGTATGTGAGAGATCGCCACACTAGTAATCGAGTAAAGGTACAAGTACTTACGTTCTTATTAATTGAATTTCTGGCGGAACATTTGTACTGCCTTCTGGAGCATTTGTACTGCCGTCTTTTTTTTTGTTTCCGCTGGTTGCCTAAAAAAAATAAAAACCTTTATTTTTTTAAATCAAACTTTTCTGCAATATTTTTTTTTTTTTTAACATATTCATATTTTGATTCTTTTGGCTGAATTTTGATTTCTAAATAATATAGGACTCTGCTTCATTAAACACATTATATTTGAACCAAAATCATAAATCTCTAAAGCAGAAAATGGTGATCCTGATTCTACACAATTAAGTGACAGTTTGCTTAAAATCTTGTTCCTTTTGAAAAAGGAAGCGCATGACAATCTATTTTATTTTTTTCATAGCTATTTCTCCCCATTTAAACGAAATCTATCAAATATAAAGAATTCCTGGAACAATTTTGAACAAAGTAAGAAGAACAATGTTAGTAGGACATAATAAGAAATCAAGTCAGTGATTATCAACTTAATTTTCGCAATTAATATCAATAGCTATTTGAAAAATTTCAAAAATTCATTTCAAATTCATTTCAAATTTCAAAAAATTTATTTCAAAAATTCCTTTGCTCATTTTTCGCTAAACGCGAAAATCTCGAAAATTAATTCAGATGTAAAAGAGAAAAAAACGCCCAGTCTGAGCGTGAGGAATCGAACCTGGAAGTTCCACTGGCCGGAAGGATGTGGAAATGGCCCCACAATGAGCCCATTTTTTAAAAAAATCATATTTCCGATAAGTGCAAGCGCAAAGGGCTAAAAATTTATGTTTGAACTTATGTAATTTGAGTGGAGCATTTAGAATATGAACCGAGAATTTTGCTAAAACTGAAATTCAAAGAAATAGATATCCATGTTATTTTCCCCACAATTTAAAAAGCTTTTTTTTCTGGTGTAACACCAGTGCACCCTACGTCAAAACTAATTTCAGATTCGGAATCAGAAATTCCGATAATAAATCAGGATCATAAATTCAGATTCGAAATTTTGGACTTTGGCAGGTAAAGGGTTTAACATTTAAGAGTTCAAAGTTGCAAATATTTCATAGGGAGACCATTAGCTCAGGCGAATCGCATTCTGTGCTACGGCATAAAGATCAGTGATTCGATTCCTCGGATAGTAACGGTTTGCGAAATTTTATTTCTAATTGCTTAAATATAATGAAAAACTCCGCAAAAAAATACCCATGTTAACATTTAAAATTTACAAAAAAAAAAAAAAAAAATGCAAATGACTTACCATTAAAATAGCAACACACAATACAGCATAATTTAATAATTCTGAAACAAAAAAGAAATATGAATAAATAAAAAATTATTTATGTCTAAAAATAATAATAATAATAATAATAATAAATAAAATATATATATAGTACTGCCACCAACAGATAAAATTTTGAACGCAGAACATATTTGGCCATATAACAGAATCAAGGAGTACAGGGATCGAAATTCTGTTTGGGAATCAGGGACAATATTCCTTCTTCTAAATGCTCAGTTAAGCTTCATGCTTAATATTGTAGTACCTGAGCAAAACTTCAGATTATACATTAACAAGCATAAACAGGCTTATACAGTTCTCAGTTTAACGAAGGTGAAATATTTTTACAAGGTCTTAAATATAACTTATGACATTAGTATTTTTTATCCTGCAACGAAATGGAAAAGATTCTACCTTATAACATTAAGATCTTAGACTTATTACACAGAAAGCGATTAACTAAACTGAACTTAAAATGTTTAATTAACAGATCACATTCTTTGGTGCAAAAGTTCAATTATCATAAAGACGATTGTCAAAATTTTACTGAAGTAATATTTAATGACATTCCTTGTATTAAAAGCAAGACAAATATATTTGCTTATTTGCATGTATGGCAGCAAAATATTGCATAATACTTTTATTTTAAAAAAACAAAAAAAAAAAAAAAATGTAATAATCTTTTTTAAAAATTGGTTGGTTAGGTAGTCCATCACCAGCAAGTTCTCACAAGGTTCTGCTGATGTTAATTTTATTATCATTAATTTATGCATTAAATATTTAAGTTCATGCAAGTCATTCAATTTCTCAAAGTGAAATACATTTTTGTTTCCTTACTTACTATTTTGCATGGCTAATAACAATTTTTACAATTTAACAATGTTATAATTACAAGTCTATCTAGGCTCTCTACTTAAATGAAATCCATTAAAAGTTAAAAGGCCTCGCACTGCCATCTGCAGTTCATCTCTGAAAAGAACAAAGTCGAACAATGTCGAGTCGGCAGCCATTTTGATTTTTAATTCGTGTGACGAAAATCGGTCAAGAATTTTCGAATTCGGTCGGTTTGGGATGAAATTATAATGGAAAAATCAGTAAGATATTCTATGATGAATTAACAGTTTATTCGAAATATTTCGTGCAGTGCAATAATTTACGAGTGAGTTTCATAGGTGAAGTTTTCAAGTCAAGTTTGAGAGGTTAGGTTGATTTGTTCCTGTCGAAAAAATGTGACTGTAAATGTTGATGCTTCTCACCGTTAATCTGCTCGCCTCTTCAAATGTGAATCGAATTTTACTTAATTATTAGGTAAGCTGAATTATTTTTCAGGTTCTTCATCCTAAATTATGTTTCTGTTGAGATATGTGTATGAGAGTGAAATATCGGTGCCTTAGGACTATTCCTTGAGCAAGGGCACTTCAAGTCATGTGTCTTAATTTCTTTTGACTTGTACTGCCGTCCTTGTTGTAAGGAGTCGTCTGGAAAACCTCTAAATTGTTGGTTCCATCTGTTTCCTGGGAGTGGTGAATGGGATGGTATGTGAGTGTTGAACTTACCCATATGGCATTGATGCTTTGCTTAATATTCATTGTGGTGAATCGTTATTTAATTTAATAATTATTGCTTTCCCTGACCTGTCTAAATGAAAGTGAAAAAAAATCATATTAATTAAATCGAACCCAAGAGGATATTAAAGATGTGCCTGTAGAGTATCTGAAAACTACTCGGAGAATGTGAAGTAGCAACCGGAAAGGGTATCTGTGACAAAGCCTATAATTTTTTTCACCCTTATGTGATAAGAATAAGCCTCATTAATTTCATTTTTATTAGAATGGTTAATTGGTGAGAATAATTTTGATGATTTAAAAAAAATAAAATCTTTTGAATCAATGGTACTAACTGGCCGAATGTATGATTTGAATGAAATTGATTTATAAAAAAATGTTCAATTTTTTTAAATGCTCAGCAAATTAAAGCTTAGTGAAACAATAAAGCAACCCAAAATAATTTTCCTGATAGTTTTCATTAATTTTATGAATTATTTAGAAAATAATATTCCAATGAAAGCGAAAACCTGGAATTCTCCTGTAGTGTACAGACCCCAATTAATATCAGCTACTGCGTACCAATCTGAGACTCAGGGATTTGTAGTTTATTTTCGAAGAAAGTTTTAATAAAAACTTTGAGTAAAATTTGTGGAAACAGAAAGTAGAAATTTTGGAACTTAAAATCTTAAGAAAATTATTTTTTTAAAACAGTGAAAGGAATAAAAATTGAAAGCAACTGATATATTTTGGAAACTTTTGGAAAAAAATCTTGGGGGGACAAAATCAAAGAATAAATCTATGGGAGAAATGTGTACAAAAGTCTTTTAGAGATTTTTTCTACAAAATTTCTGGAAATTTAAGGTTTTCTTTAGTAAAAGTAAATGTTCAGCTAGTAATTTTGTGGAAAAAATTCTGAAAAACAGTTCTGGAGAGAAAATTTTTTCAAATTAATTTTTGATAGATTTTTAGGAAACCTTTCTGGAGCTTTTGAGAAGAAAAAAAAAATTTTTAAGAAATAGATTTAAAAATGGAAATAATCGGGAGACAAATTTGTGGTGAAATGACTGCTCTGCTTGCTAGGCTGAGTGGCCAAAGGAGCCAGGGGCTTTTCACTCAGCAAGGGGACAGAGTGGAGGTCAACCCCCCGTGAGGATGTTTGAGTTCCTGCTTATTTTTTTATTAATTTTTTTTTTTTTTATTAATGCAATTTGGCTATCTGCCTTGTTAAAAGGGGACGTTTAAAGTCCCTTTTAGACTTTGTGGCTGGTTAAGAGCGTGAGACCATGCAACACATTCATGTTGATAAATGACGATTTGCTATTGGTTGGGCAACAATCAGTTTAAAGCAGTATATGTATATAGCAGTTTCATGTAACATACAAAATAAGTTATTTTTTACATAAAAGTTTTTTACCATATTTTATAATTTTCAATTAACAAAAAGAGACATTAAAATAAAAGAAACAAAAATTTAAAATTTTGCTATTTACAGTATTTATCATCATACATCAATGTGAGGGTATTTCCTCACTTTGTACACCGGGGCGCCCATAGCGTTGTGGTAGAGTCGAACCGAATGATTGAGGAGTCGGTCTAGGTTCAAGTCTAGGAAATGGCTCCGATTTTTTTCACTTACTAGTAAAACTAATACTTAATTTTATTGATTGACATCAATTTAACAATTATTTACCAAAACGATTAAAATAAAATAATAGTATTTTTCTTTACAGGTGTCGAAGGTAAATATTTCAAGTACGAGACCGACTTTACGGCTCGAGGCGAAGCCGAGGGCCGTAATTGGTCGAGTCTTGAAATTTACCTTCGATACCTGCAAAGAAAAATATTTTTTATTCCGAGGAAAACAATTTTTATGTTCTACTTTTTAGTCCAAGGAATGAAAAATAAAATAAAAAACAAAATGAAAAAGTTCATCACTCGGAACAGCCGTAATTGCAAAAGTTAAAACTAGTAATGTTCTTAAAAAGTAGAATAAATAGGAAATAAATAAGTATTATAAGAAAAATATTTTAGATTAGATTTTCGTTCCTACATAAAGGACTTTTTCGGTATTTGGAACAATTATTTGTTGCTTTATTTAATCGCTCTATTAGCGATTAAAAAAAGTAACGAATAATTGTTCCAAATACCGAAAAAATCCTTTATCATATTTTATTTAGGAAGAATTTTTATTTTATTTTATTTTTATGAAGAACTAAAATATTTTTTGATAAAGGATTTTCAAAATTTTTAAGAGCGATTTTTTTTTTTTTTATAAAGGATTTCTTAAGAGCGGTTAAATAAAGTTACGAGTAATCGTTTCAAATTCGTGCTGCAAAAAAAATTTTTTGCAGCACAAGTGTAAATGAGTGACTACATGGTTCCCCATTGATACAAATTTGGATAATCAAAAATCGAAAAAAAAGATTCCGGACTGTTAGGGGTATATATCGATTACGTAAGCTAAAAGGGGTGAAGGGCAGTATTCAACTCTTGTTTCTGACACGGAGGGCCGCTAACAGTAATGTTGATATGAGACAATGTTTCGTACGCTCTTTGTTTAGATCTTCTGTTTTTTCATACGTTTTATGGTTCCTCTCCTCATTAAGTTTTATCTCAGCAAAGTTTCATTATCAGAAGTTTTTTCTCAGTAGAATTTTGAAAAAAAAAAAAAAAAAAAAAATATTTTATCTGCTCGAAAAGCTGTGAAGGAGGAGGAGAAACGGTCGATCGATTTTTGCTTACGTAATGAAAAGGATGAAGGATGAGGATAGGTCGATGCTTTTTCTTTTTTACAACGTTAGAAAAAGGCTATAAAAAAAAGTCTAACTATTTCTTACACCGTAAGCAAAGTACTTAGTGGTGACCCGTAGCCTAGTTCATAGCGCTCTCGACTCTCAGTCATGAGATGAGATGTGTCGTGGTTCTACCCTAGTTCACAGCTAGGAATTTTTTTCAGGTTAAAACTAGTGCTCTAGTCAGAAAATCAGTGGTCACCACCGCTCGGTAGGCAATGGCAAACCACGAGTGGTAATTCCCGTAAACCTCTCAAATATAGCCGTTCGGAACCGGCGTTAAACTGTACGTCCCATACGCCTGTGAGCACAAGCACCGGTGTATGTGAGAGATCACCACGCTCGTAATACTTACGTTCTTATAAGTTGTACTTCAGGCGGAACGTTTTTTTCCCTGCATCCTGTTTCTTGCTTTTGTATTCCGCTGGATGCCTAAAATAAAAAAAAAATAAAAATAAAAAAACCTTTATTTTTTAATTAAAACTTTACTGCAATTATTTTGACCTTTTTGAACATATTCATATTTTGATTCTTTTGGCTGAATTTTAATTTCTACATACCGGTAATTCAGGACTCTGCTTCATTAAACACATTATATTTTTGAACCAAAATCATAAATCTCTAAAGCAGAAAATGGTGACCCTGATTCTACACAATTAAGTGACAGTTTGCTTAAAATCTTGTTCCTTTCGAAAACGTAAGCGCATGACAATCTATTTTATTTTTTTCATATAGCAATTTCTCACTATTTAACGAAATCATTCAAATATAAAGAATTCCTGGAACAATTTTGAACAAAGCAAGAACAATGTTAGTAGGACATAATAAGAAATCAAGTCAGTGATTATCAACTTAATTTTCACAATTATATCAATAGCTATTTGAATTCGAAAATTCCTTTGCTCATTTTTCGCTAAACGGGAAATTAATTCAGATGTAAAAGAGAAAAAAACGCCCAGTCTGAGCGTGAGGAATCGAACCTGGAACTTCCACTTGCCGGAAGGATGTGGAAATGGCCCCACAATGGCCCATTTTTAAAAAAAAAAATCATATTTCCGATAAGTGCAAGCGCAAAGGGCTAAAAATTTATTTTTGCACTTATGTAATTTGAGTGGAGGATTTATGTAAGTGAAAAATTGATTAGTTTTTTAAATACATGGATTGGGAAAAGTTGGACATAAATTTAAGCATAAGGAAACCAAGGGGCTAAAATGAATTTATTTAAGAAAAAAATGGAGTTACTAGGAACTACGGGTGATAAAGTAAGAGAAAATTATTTATTGGACTTGAACTGAAGTGCAGTCACTTGTAAATGTCTTTCTTAAATGACGGTACTTCAGAAAATAAAAATAATGCCAACTTTAAATTAATATTAAGCAAGCATGTTTTGTTCCATTTGAAAATGAGCGGACTGCTATAAGTCACTGGCCTCTTGCACAGTACTTCTGAATTTTAAGATAAGCATAGTAATTCGGGGCTGTAATTATTTGGCTTATGGCCTTTCAGTTGTTTTATTAAAATGTGAAATGCACACTTTTGCTAATAAGGGAAAGGAGTAATGAATATTTGCCGGGTTCAATTAAATTTATTATACAAAAAACGTTCATTTTGTTTGGCAATAACGATTAAAATAGCAATTGTAACACATAAAAAGTTCTCCTAAGCTTCCGATGAAATTTTTTTTTTTTCAGAAACAGATTATCATTTGTGTAACTCTTTTGATCTTTGCCTCCAAATTTAAGTTCCGTTTTCGTTAACTTGTTTATCTCCTATATTTTGCTTCACTCCTTCATCCATTTTAAAATCTTTCCGTATTCTAAAATTCAATTTTAGTTGCCGGAATCGTTATTTTTCGGTTAAGCAGCCAATTAATCACCAGTTAATTCTTCCTACAATAATGGGCCTGTGAAGTTAGGAGTGAAATGAAAATCTCATATTTTGAAAACGTATGATTTCGAGCTTTTTTGAACTTTCAGGAAAACCGAACGTCCGAATTTGAGTTTCAAAGACAGATAAAGCGCAAAGCATTACCAACGTCCCAGATAAAAAATTCCAAAAGCTTCGAAAACTTGGCTCTAATTTAATGAATTACCGTAAGGAATACATAAGCGTTTGAATGTTTTCCATGCATCATATCGAAAACCAGAAATGGTTTTCAGCTGGGATAACGAAAAGCTCAAACTTTGCAGTTGAAGTTATTAAGATCAGCCAGAGTTTTGAAAAATCCTTGTTTCCCTACCACATAAAAGTTTGATCATGCTCAAGAATTCAAAAGCCCCAAATTCCGTCTTCTAGCACTTTCTTCCCCATGCAAAATCAGGAAAACTGCGAGCTCTTCTAGCAGATTGACATGCTGTTCTGTTGTGACTAGTTTTGGTCCGCCTGAGTAATAAATCCTCATACTCTCCGATTTCGGAGAGCGTTCCCCTATCCGCCACCTGGGGAGGCGCCCGATGGGGGACTAGCCAAAAACCCCACACGGGTTGGGGGGAAAACTCGGAGACCGCGCCCAACCGAGTTGTCCCCCCAAGCCAGCGTCAAAGGATCACATCCTCCAAACGGCACAAGTCACCAACCCCGTACGGATCGACGTAAAAATGACGTCCTTTTCACATCGATCTGTACGACATTGGATCCGCATGACGTAAGGAGGACTTTACTCCTCTAGCTGACAACTTAAAACTAGTACAACATTACATACAATTTACAAAACAGTTTACAATACTATCCTAATTTACAATACTATTTACTAAACTTAACCTAAACTTAAGTTATGATTGTACAAACGTACAATGTACGGCATTGGACGTTCGTACAATTTACAATACCAGACATTAGAAACAAGATTGTCATCTATACTTTTCGACAATCTTTGCGCGAAAAATGACCTCGATTCTTTTTTTTTTTTTTTTTGTATCTCGTTTAACCGCTTTAAAAAAAATAGTAATCGACAGCTTTTTGAATCTATATTAGACTGCCTTTTAAAATCCCGTTTTGTTTTATTTTATTTATTTTTATTTTTTTTAATAAAAAAATTTAAGAGAGAAATAGAACTAAAAAAGGAAGTAACATAGACTAAATAGAAGTAAAACAAGATGAAAAGGTAAAAGCCCCATAACCCAATACCTAGTAAAAAAACACCCGTGCCCATTGTCCATTGCCCATTGCCCATTGCCCATTGCCCATTGCCCATTGCCCATTGCCAGTGCGCATGCCCATGCCCATACCAAACTCAAACTCAAACCTCGTAGATGAAGCTTTTGGACTGCGTTGAGGCTGCGACGATTCCTTTGGCTGCGATGATTCCTCTGACTGCTCCTGAAATCAGAGAAAGAAAAAAAAAACAATTAAAAAAAGGGGGGCTTGGAGACCCTCACAATGGAGTTTATCTCCCGCGGTATGATTGAAATAAAAAAATTAATTATTTTAAACTGTAATGTTATTGACTATTTTATGTTATATTATTAACTATTTTTGTTTTTAAATTAATACTTTGAGATTATAAAAAAAAGCAAAAAAATTTCGGATTTCCAGGCGTAAAAGCTTAAGACCTTCCGCATTGGACCGGCCGTCTAGGGAACCATGCTATCAGAGCTAGCCGGAGACCTATCGGCTTTAACTGTACATATATGCACAGCTAAGGCTTGCGGTGCGCCAATAACCTCGGACACCCAGTCATCCGAAATGAAACCCTGGAGACTCTCACTATGGAGCTTATCTCCCGCGTAATCCATGATCGAATCGAATAGAATACACAGCCTAATAAACTCTGCAGCCCCAAGAGAGGAGCTGACTCCTAACGTAACGATTCGGGGGGAACTTAACACTAAACCCTTGACACTAATACCACAAGGCCAGTCGCTGGGTCGATACCTAGGCCTTCTGCGATGGGAGGCTAAACCTCCTGGTTTACCTCCAAGCCGGACCGATAATAGTTAATTTAAAAAAAAAAATTAAATAAAAACCGAATATTATTTTATTTAAATTAAATATAGCCCGAGCTAAAAAAAATTATTTATTTAAAAAAAAAAAAAAATATACACTCCCGGACACGGACGAAAAAATCGATCCGACTCCGTCGGAGGCTAGAGTCGGAATGCCCATGCTGCGCTGAACTCGGAAAACACTTGGAAAACTGACTGGTCTGCGCATGCGTCATTATGACGTTAGCGCGTTTCCAAAATGGCGACTAAAACATTTTAAGTGTATTTTTGTGTGAATTTAACATTTAATTCTATTTTTTCTGTTCTTTTTTGAAATTTTTGAAGTGAAATTTTTGTTGAAAAATTGACTATTAAATTTCGAAAATCGTAAAGCTTTTTTCTGCAGCATCAGCTTAATATAGAAGAGACGAGTTTTGAAGAGTTATGGAGTTATGTGGATAGTTTCCAGGTTTTGTTGTCATTGTCTGTAAAAAAATAATGGAATCATTTTTTATTTAAAGTGTGAGAAAGTTTTTTCGATCCGATAGTCACTGTATCGAACATTCGATGCAGAAGTGAAAATGGAAAACTTTATTCATTTCTCTTTTTATTAATTAAGAGATTCGGACCAGGAAAAGAGAAATCTTATAGAAAAGGGGTTTAGTAAACTGTGTTTCTAATCTCCGAATATCTTCGATGGTTGGTGTTTTTAATTTGAAAAAAATAAATAAATAAATAAATAAATAAATCTTGGGCGATTGAACACTACTTGCAAAACTTTTGCGAAGTAGAATCTGATTTCTCACAAAGTTCTTGAATTCTGATTCATGTCGTGATTGTGATTCATTTAATAATTGAATATTTACAAACAAAATAAATAGGGTCAGGTCGCCTAAATGTAAACACTTTCCGCCATTTCCGACATGGCATTTTCAAATATTTTTTTCTTACAAAAAATTACGTTTTAAAAAGTGATCCAACAGCCCAATGTGTTCTTCAAGATATGAAGTAAATATGTGATGCAGGTACTACTTTAAAATTTTGCTTAGAGGGTTGATATAATAGCGTTGACATTTCGGTTTGATTTCACCTGTTTTTCATAAAAATGAACCAATATGTAAACGCTCACCAGACGGCTCTCCGTGAAGAGAAATCAGTTCAAAATTTATCTCTCCAGAATGCTACATCATCCCTCTAATAGTAATACATACCACTTTTACAAATCAATGCTCACAGAAATAATTTTACATTTTTTTTTTAAATAACAAAAAATCCCGAAAAATTCTTTTATTTACATAACAATCAAATGGACAAAATGGCGTGTTGACATTTCGGACATCTTCTTGATTTTCGATCTTTTGCGGAAATTTAAGAAAAAAAACATTAAAATCTTTAATATTACTTGAAATGTAAGTCGGTAACATAAACTTCATTAACATGTAAGTAAATGAGTGGAATTTCAAATTTTTTATAATGTGTCTTTCGTTCAAAATAAATATTCGAAAAAAATCCACAAGACGAGTTTTACCGAGAAAAAAATTCGCATTTTTTTAAATACGTTATAAGAAAAACAGTAAACATTTTTCGGGGGGAAATCAGGCTTTTGAAGGAAGATTATGAAACAAAGAACACATTTCATTACATTTGGGGCCGAAAACGCTTTTTACTTAGGAAAAAATAAGGGGTGTTGGCATTTCGGTAGTGTTTACATTTAGGCGACCCGACCCTAAGTTCAGAACCCCCTATTAACATGCATGACATGTATACCAACTGTGGAAGGAGATGCTGCATTTTAAAGCCATTAAATACGCAGACATTAGAAAGCGTGACTCTGTATAAGATTATTAAAAAATACTAGTTCAATTTATAATTCATAACTTTTAATAGTTCGTAATTTTTAATTTTTCCGTATAGATGACTCTGTTTTTTAATAAATCAATATTTTATTTAAATATAATAAAATAAATAAAAAAATAAATATTAATAAAATAAATAAAAATTCTAAAACTTTACAGAAAAAAGGTTTCATAATGAACAGATTTTTATAAGGAAATTAAAAAAAAAAATGCATTATCAAAAAAAAACCATTATTTTGATCTCTTTACAAAGAAAAATGTAAAGAGTAGTTGGCGTCAACATTGTTTTTCAAATTGAATAGGGTGACAATGCAGACACAGCGGGAATTGATCATATGGAGAAGTGTACCACTTAGTAAATTAATTTACTTTTAGTATACTTCGGGAGTAAGTTATTCCATCAGAAATGAGGATTTCGACAGTAACTGATTCCCCGAGGGAAAGTAAGCACAATAAGTGCAGGGTGAATATGCAGATCTCTCATGCAATAGAGAGAGAGAGACCTGTTTGCTTTTTGAGCATTGCTGAAACGGTTTCGGTTACTTAACCAGACTGTGTCAGGAATGTGTTTCTTAATCCCCCCACGTGAAACCTAATTTGAGGTGGTTTAGCCAGCATTACCGGAGGAAGGAATAAAGGAATAGAACCGGGATTATTAGACGGAATGGTCATAGAGGAGGAGAACTCATCCAATGGGCGCATGCTTATTTGTGGCAGAGGAAATTGACGACACAGATGCAGAAGACTTGGTCTTACGGCCTATCACACTACGATTCATTTTTTTTTAATTTTTTAATTTCTTAAGCCGCAAGAACTACCGCTCTCATAATGGGTGATTACTACATTTATACACGGATTCCGAACCGTGTTGGGCATCACAGTATGATTTCACTTTGATCTTATAACAAGAATCAAGAGGTGAATGCATGGTATAAACTTGATTCGAACGCGGACCTACCGCATGCGAATCGAGAGTCTTACCAATGGACTATCGCTCGCCCGTTGATGAGGAGGATAATAAAGTAGGTGAAAATGAAAACGACGCAGGAAGTGATGAACACATTGATGACATCGATTTGGATTTTTTAAATTTCAAAATTCATCAATTTATTTAAATTTGTTAGATTTCTATGTACTGTTTAAAATTTTAAAAATATTTTACTAAGTTTTAATAAAATTCTATCATGTAAATAATTTTTTTTTGTAACAATAATTTCTTGTAAATAAATAAATAATAATAATAGCTTTTTCCTCGAAATTATTTATTTTTTTTTTTTAAGTTAAAAGAATCGAATAATACAATGTTATAAAAAAATTAATTTCCATCTTTCGCCACTTCGATTTAACTTTTCAACTGATTTCCTATGTTTAACTTATATAGTTCACGAACTTATAATCGTGATTTTCTTAAAATAAAAAAATAAAAAAAAAAAAGATCCATATCCCGTTAAAAAATAAAAATAAAAAAATTAATTTCATAAAAAAAAAAAATTATATATATATATAATAATTGTTTAAGAGGACTTTTATATCTTTAAAACTTTTTTATGAAAAACGACTTCGCTTAGACCGACAGAGAGAAGCTATGAACTTTTAAACTCAAAAAAACATAAATCTTTCAAAACCGTTAAGTCACTGATTTCAAGAAAGGATCGACATCCTGTGTTAATCGATGATCGATTCTGTGGTATAAAGTAATAATTATTGGATTAACGAAGTTTAAAAAAAAAAAAAAAAAAACGATTAATACATATTAAAGTCTATCATTTAAAATTCTTCCCCCCCTTTTTTTTTTTTTTTTTTTTTTTTTTCAAATTTTTTTTTTATGCTTCTTAAATACATTAAAGATGCGAGGCGCACTGCCATCTGCAGTTCATCTCTGAAACGAACAAAGTCGAACAATGTCGAGTCGGCCATTTTGATTTTTAATTCGTGCGACGAAAATCGGTCAAGAATTTTCGAATTCAGTCGGTTTGGGATGAAATTGTTATGGAAAAATCAATAAAATATTCTGTGAATTAACAGTTTATTCGAAATATTTTGTGCAGTGCAATAATCTACGAGTGAGTTTCACTGGTTAAGTTTTTAAGTCAAGTTTGAGAGGTTAGGTTGATTCATTCCTGTCAAAAAAATGTCACCATGAATGTGTTGATACTTCTCACCGTTAATCTGCTTGCTTCTTCAAATGTGAATCGAATTTTACTTAATTATTAGGTAAGCTGAATTATTTTTCAGGTTCTTCATCCTGAATTATGTTTCTGTTGAGATATGTGTATGAGAGTGGAATCGGTGCCATAGGACTATTTCTTGAGCAGGGCACTTCAAGTCATGTCTCTTAATTTCTTTTGACTTGTACTGCCTTCCTTGTTGTAAGGAGTCGTTTGGAAAATCTCTAAATTGATGGCTCCATCTGTTGCCTGGGACTGGTTAATGGAATTATGGTGTGTGAGTGTCGAACTTACCCATATGGCATTGATGCTTTGCTTAATATTCATTGTGGCGAATCGTTATTTAATTTAATGATTGTTTTCCCTGACCTGTCAAAATGAAAATAGAAAAAATCATATTAATTAAATCGAACCCAAAGAGGATATTAAAGATGTGCCTGTAGAGGGATAACTGAAAACTACTCGGAGAATGTGAAGGAGCTACTGGAAAGGGTATCTGTGACAAAGCCTATAATTTTTTTCACATATGTTCTCTCAACAAGACAATGACCTTATGTGATAAGAATAAGCCTCATTAATTTGATTTTTATTAGAATGGTTAATTGGTGAGAATAATTTTGATGATTAAAAAAAATTAAAATCTTTTGAATCAATGCTGCTAATTGGCCGAGTGTATGATGAGTTTTCAATAAAATTGATTTATAAAAAAATGATCAGTTTTTTTAATTGCTCAGCAAAATTAAAGCTTAGTGAAACAATAAAGCAACCCAAAATAATTTTCCTGATAGTTTTCATTAATTTTATGAATTATTTGGAAAATAATATTCCAATGAAAGCAAAAACCTGAAATTTTCTTGTAATGTACAGACCCCAATTAATATCAGCTACTGCGTACCAATCTGAGACTCAGGGATTTGTAGTTTATTTTCAAAGAAAGTTTTAATAAAAACTTTGAGTAAAATTTGTGGAAACAAAATTTGAAAGTAGAAATTTTGGAACTTAAAATCTTAGGAAAATTATTTTTTTAAAACAGTGAAAGGAATAAAAATTGGAAGCAACTGATATATTTTGGAAACTTTTGGAAAAAAATCTTGGGGGGACAAAATCAAAGAATAAATCTATGGGAGAAATGTGTACAAAAGTCTTTTAGAGATTTTTTCTGCAAAATTTCTGGAAATTTAAGGTTTCTTTAGTAAAAGTAAATATTCAGCTAGTAATTTTGTGGAAAAAATTCTGAAAAACAGTAGTTCTGGAGAGAAAATTTTTTCAAATTAATTTTTGATAGATTTTTAGGAAACTTTTTTGGAGCTTTTGAGAATAAAAAAAAATGGAAATAATCAGGAGACAAATTTGTGGTGAAATGACTGCCCTGCTTGCTAGGCTGAGTGGCCAAAGGAGCCAGGGGCTTTTCACTCAGCAAGGGGACAGAGGGGAGGTCAACCCCCCCTGAGGATGTTTGAGCTCCTCCTTATTTTTTTATTAATTTTTTTTTTTTTTTTATTAATGCAATTTGCCTATCTGCCTTGTTAAAAGGGGACATTTAAAGTCCCTTTTAGACTTTGTGGCTGGTTAAGAGCGTGAGACCATGCAACACATTCATGTTGATAAATGACGATTTGCTATTGGTTGGGCAACAATCAGTTTAAAGCAATATAATGGTTTTATGTAACATACAAAATTTTTATCCGTGGATTAAGTTATTTTTTACATAAAAGTTTTTTACCATGTTTTATAATTTTCAATAAACAAAAAGAGGCATTAAAATAAAAGAAACAAAAATTTAAAATTTTGCTATTTACAGTATTTATCATCATACATCAATGTGAGGGTATTTCTTCACCCGGCCCCGTAGCGTTGTGGTAGAGTCTCCGACTTCGAACCGAATGATTGAGGAGTCGGTCTAGATTCAAGTCTAGGAAATGGCTCCGATTTTTTTCACTTACTAGTAAAACTAATACTTAATTTTATTGATTGACATCAATTTAACAATTATTTACCAAAACGATTAAAATAAAATAAAATAAAACAAAGAACAAAATGAAAAAGTTCATCACTCGGAACAGCCGTAATACCAAAAGTTAAAACTAGTAATGTTCTTAAAAAGTAGAATAAATAGGATATAAATAAGTATTATAAGAAAAATGTTTTCGATTAGATTTTTGTTCCTGCATAAAGGATTTTTTCGGTATTTGGAACAATTATTCGTTACTTTATTTAATCGCTCTATTAGCGATTAAAAAAAGTCACGAAAAATTGTTCCAAATACCGAAAAAATCCTTTATCGTATTTTATTTAGGAAGAATTTTTATTTTATTTTATTTTATTTTTATGAAGATCTAAAATATTTTTTGATGAAGGATTTTCAAAATTTTTAAGAGCGATTTTTTTTTTTTTTTGATAAAGGATTTCTTAAGAGCGGTTAAATAAAGTTACGAGTAATTGTTCCAAATCCCGAAAAAATCCTTTAAATCAAAAAATATTTTCGTTCTTCACAAAAATTTTTGGGAAAATAAAATATAAACTGAAAGATGACTACAGAGGCAAAGCAGGGGCAATTTTGAAACTAGAAAAACGAGGATGAAAAATTTTTAGACCTGTCGTGTTGCTCTGAATGAATACTTATAATAAGCAAAACCTGGAAAATGACAAAAAAGCTGAAAATAAATTTCAAAATATACAGAATTTGAAGATGTTCCAAAGTGAGTAATGGTGAAGATATGAAGTAAATAGATGAAGGAGCAGCAGATTGAGTTAACGATATAGATGCAGAAACTGTCAGCAAAATTCTATTTTAGCATAAATTTATTATTAACATCTAATTTTTAGTTATTATGAGGATGTAAACGTGATTCTTCAGCCTTTTTTTCTTCCCTTTCCCTTTCTACTGTGCATTTGAAAAAATTAAAGCCTTTATCGCAGGGATTAGTTCCGGTCACGTTTACGCAGTGAGCTGAATTTTGTATTTCGACTTCGTCTATTCCGAAGCTGGAATCCTTAGGTTTATCAAATATCTCACCATCTTCGCCCATCTGAAAGTTTATTATTATTCTTATTATTTTAACTAACGCTCTTCAAAAAAAAAAAAAAAAAAAAAAAAAAAAAAAAAAAAAAAAAAAAAAGTTGAATTTTTAACGTACCCATGTAATCGCCTGCAATAAGCACTTAAAATAGCATTTCAGATTTTCATTATCCGTTGTAATCGGCCTCTTTCTTATGACTTCGTCCATATCCTCTGAAACATACAGCGTTAAAAAATTTTCTTAGGCGTACGTATTTTCGAGAAGGTACCAAATCGGCAATTAATTTGGTATAAAATACCAAATTATTATTATTTTTTTTTATTGTTAAAATGTCTCCACCGGCAGGCTAACCGGCCGGTGATGTAAACGAACTTGAATACCTTTACTCACTTTGAGAAGATCCAGTTTCCGAAAAGCATGCCTCTGACGCTTCGTCAATTTTCTTCCTGGCCGATACGAAAATAATCGAAGCGAAAAATAAAATTAGGATGGACTCGAAATTCATTTTTTTAAAAAAAAATTAAGAACTGTATTATTAACCATCGAAAAATAGAGCGGATTTATTAAAAGCAATGACGTTAGTCATTCGTTTATGCAGTACCGGTACGATCATAATTTATATTGTTGTTTACTTTTCCCGCAAGTTATTTTAATTAAAAGAGGATATAACGACGTAATTTTTGAATTGTCGCAGTATCCTGCTGTAGTCATCAGGAAATAGGAAATTATAAACTGACGGCCGAAAAATTAATATATGAACTTGACGTTATTTGCTGCGATTTTTCTGAATTAGAAGAGAATTAAGGCTGAAAATAGATGATTTTTTATTGATTTATTTTCAGTTTTTAAAAACAAAAGAAATAATTGGAGTCGCAGACTCGTAGCCTGACGGTGCTGCAGTATTTTTGAAGAAAGTTTAGCTACCCTGGATTAAGCTTTTTATTTATTGAAAATACTCGGAAATCCTGTTGAAAAATTTGTCGATAATTAATTATTGAAATTTTTTGTAAGACCTTTAGGTCCCCTTATTCTGGATGAAGTTGTCAACGTATTGACGACATTTGTAATTTGATTTGCCAAATATGGAGATATTATTATTATGTTTTTAATAGTGTTTACCTCCTTTGAGATAACACTTATTAAAATTAAAAGCTTTGTCGCAAATGTCGGTTCCGGTAACATTAAAACAGTGAGCTATTTCATTTTTTCGGTCCTCTGCCACTTCTTTGTTTTCGGACATTTTTGAAAAGTCACCATTTTCATCCATCTGAAAATAATTCAGAAAAGTTGTTTTTATAATGCCGTAATTTTCTTTTTAAAAATCACAGGAGCTATTTACCCATCCCCAGTCTTGAAAAACGCATCTAAAATAGCATTTAAATTTTGGGTTATCCGTTTCTGCTTCTTCCCATTTCAAGATTACGGTGTTATGAAATTCCTCTAAAATCAGAAAAGTATTAAGGTAATTTACTTTAAAGTGCGAACAGTAATCGGTACCTCAGAGTCACCTGGAATGCTTTTCCTCCAATTGGAAAATAAGGCGAAAAAATCGAGAAAAGTGACAAAACACAGTTCACAGTTTTCGTTGCTTTCTGGCATCTATCTCATAAACCGGTCCAGATACAAAAAAATGTTTTCAGATTCGAAATCTACACAAAATTTCCAATAGGAAACTGTTATTTTTTTTTTTTTTTTTTTACAAAAAAATTATCAATTTTTTGGTTCTTATGGGATTTTTCTAAACTAAAAGCTCGATGAGGCACTCTCTCCCGTCGAGTAAAAAATTTGGAAAAATTAAGGGAAACTTAACTCGTACAAATAAAAAGAGTTTAGGGGGTGGCATTTCCGAAAATCCAAACTTCGCAAAATAAGAACCACCCTCATGGGTAGCGTTCTCTGAGATACCGAAATGATTCAATATGGACTTTACCTTTTTCCTCGTCAGATCCTATTTCGTCAAAACAATTGGAAGAGACATTATGATAAATACGATGAGAGGGTTGGGCGTCCTGCTCCCTAAAGCAATAAAAACGACAACATTAAAATATTATTGAAGAGTCTATTTAATTAAAATCGGTCTTATACCTGGCACAATCGAAAATTGCCGCTGCTCGAGCACACGGGTCAGTCCAATTGGAATAAGAGCAGGGGAAATCGGATATTTGCTCTTGTAATTTCTTGTCATTTACAGTTCCATCAGGGTTCATCTTTCAAAAAAATAACGAAAAGGCATAAGTCTTCTGTTATGTAAGAAAAAGGAGGATGACTTACCACTTCTACTTCTTCCAGCACGCATTTGAAAAAACATGTATAATTTTTGAAAAAGTCTTCCGTGAAACCTTCAGAGAAAAGTTTCTTTTTTTCATCTGAAAATATTTCAAATATCTATTATTTTTGGTGCACTTTCGCCAAATTAAAAAATAAGCAAGCACCTTCACTCATGCCCATTTTTGTAGCGCATTTTTCAAACACTTCATCTTTGGATTTTTCACTGATTACTGCAGCGGGAAAAAACGCAAAAAACAACAAAAGCTTGAGAAACATTTTTTTTTTTTTTTTTTGAAAATAATCAATGAATAATAAAAACCGCTAGATAAAAAAAGTTACTCGGCCTATATCTTGGCCTGTATTTGATAGTTTAGACGTGTTGTGCTCCACATTTATGAAGCTATGGAAATGTAGAACGAACTAAACTAGCATCCGCTTTATAGAGTTTTTAGGTACGGAGTAGGTAATTATTCAAGTCCTGTTATGCATTGAAATTTGCCAAAAAAAAAAAAAAAAAAAAAAACGATTGGCTGCCCTGTTTTCAGCCCTGTTGACCATTGATCTCTATTATATACGCTAGATTCCCAACTGACGGGAAAAATGGCGAACCAAAATTTGACTCCAATGCACTACCTTCTTTATCATTTTTTGTAAACAATCGAATAACGATAATATTTGCTTTCCGTATTTTTGAGGAAAGATTGCAATTGCAATTTTTTGCGATGTCGTGATATCTAGTTGCAAATTTCTGATCATTTATTTTTTCATCTTGTACATAAAAATGTTTAAAATCATTTTGCTAATTAATGAAAACTGGATCTCGGAGGTAGTGCACTGGAGTCAAACTGGGTTCGCGATAGCTTTTTTTTATTTCATAAGTTAAATATAGGTGAAGAAAATCAGTTGTAAATCTAGCGTATATAATAGAGATCAATGCTGTTGACAGCATAATGTTCTGAGTTCTCTTTAATCAAGGTACACGGAGTGCACCCAGCCAAGTTTGATTTGATATCAGCCAAGTTTGATTACAAGCAGACTTGATGTTTTATTTGATATTTTTTTGGAAAATGTAATAGGTGGAGCATCCGAAACACTCTTCTTCCACAAGAAAGAGAATTTCGTTGCCTAAAATCTCAAAAATTTTTTGCCTAAATTTCGTTGCCTAAATTTCGTGTAGAGCACCGTATAATTGAGAACAGGTTGATTTGAAACCTTTTGGCTCTATGGTATTGATTTTTTAAAAGTTGATCGATGTTTTGAAATTCCCAAAGTTATTGTTGAATGTGATGGACTGCACACAGTTTTTTTTAAATAAAATTATCTTGAACCGGACTTTTGATTTTATTTTTTGCAGTGAATTTCATGCACTATTATGCTGGACATTTTAAAGTGTTTTATTTTTTTTATTTTATTTTCAGGCAAGTTCTCATTGATTCAGCATTTGAAGGCCAATATGCCGTGCAAGCTACCATTTGGTATGATTTGTCCAGTAGCAGGAAAATTGAGGTAATTAAGATAAAGTTTTACAGTCTTAAAATTTCCTATGAAAATAAAAGGATTAAGAGATTGTGACTTATACAGTCAAACCTCCATAAGTTTCCCCTCTATAAATTTCCACGGGCGACTAGGTAGTAATCGAACGTACCCCCACCCCTTTTCTAAAAAATTTAAAGTGGCAGACGAAAAAATTTTTTCTGTTTGTTTATCAACTAAAAAATAAAGAAAAAGTAAAAAAAGTCAGTTTTTTTAAACAGAAAAAGTTAATAATGATCCAGGGTAATTAATTATTTTTTTTTTCGCTACCTCAAAGTTACGAATAGCAGAAATGTTCTCCGGTGAAAATGCTTTCAATAACAAGGTAAATGACCCCCTAAAATTGCAACTCTCGGCAATTCCCGGAATTCGAGTTATGCCGGAAAAACTGTAAAAAATAGCTCCCGAAACTTTTTTTTTTTTTTAATCCTCGAAATGAATGAATTTTTGGCAATGCCCGGTTCTCCCTAGTTCACAGGTCTCTAATGTTCGAAAAAATTACCTGACCGAATAGAAAAAGTCACTCGGTCACCATGTGCGCACCTAAGTTGGCTTGAAACCTAAAATATTTTTTTCCTCAAAAAATACATGCAAATTAAAAAAGAACAAAACGGCCTTCGAAAGGTCTCTGTTAAGCCTCCCTAACCTATGAATTGCAACTTTCCACCATCAGTAAAAAAAAAAACGGTGACTAAAAATTCGTGTTCGACTTGGCCTAAAATTGGAAAAAAATTTAATATCAACGAAAAAGGATTAAATCAATGACTTTTTCGAACATGCAGTCGTTCATTGATGTTTTTTGATGCCTTCGATGAAGGATTTGTTCGGTTGCCCCTTTCTGACAAAAAATCATAAGCGGTTTAATCAGAAATTCGGGATGAAAAAAAAGTTGGCAACATCGGGAAAGAAAACAGGTAGATTTTTTGGCGGGCGTTCCAATTTTTTTTTAAATTCGGACATAATATTTGAACTATTAGATGGTAAAATTTTAGATTGTTGATTTACTTATATTTGATTTTTTCAAAACATTCAATGTTTATAAACAAATCTTTTGTTTGGAGGGGAAATCGCCATTTTTCTGGCAGTAGTGGAGGCACTCCATAAATTTCCAACCTCTTCCCCTACAGCCCCGAAGGCGGAAACTTATGGAGGTTTGACTGTAATCAAATTAAAAGGCCCAGGTTTATTTATTTATTTATTTATTTGTAACAATTTTAAAGGATAGCTTGTTTAAATTCCCGAGAATTCCTTTTAGTGGGGGGATGTTGTATTGCTCATTAATTTTGAACGAAAGATTTAAAAAAAAAATAAAATAAAAATACGAAGAAAAATTTAAATTTATTTTTCCATTATTTAAAAAATTAATTTGAGCAGCAATAGTGAGTCTATGGAAAATGTCCTAATGGCAATAGGTCATAATCCACAATTTAATACCACTAAAATAGGAAAATGACCTAATTTATTAATAGGTCGTATTCCGAATGTATTTATACAAAAATAAAATATTTATTCAGAATATGCCCTAATCATAATGTAGGGAGACACAATCCTGAATATGATCTAATCAAAAAAAAATCGAAATAAAAAAATGAAAATTCATTTGCGATTATGCAAAAGAAGATAAATAAAGGAATACATGCACTTTAAACGAAATCATCTTTTTCGATGAAGAGAACAATGGGGGAAACGAGTACAATGACGAATTAAGGCCCATCCAATGTCCTTTGTGTCGGGCACTTATTTTTTGTTTCGCGTTACAATAACACTGTGTCTACAAATTTTACCTTTTTTAATGTACCTGAATTAAAATTTGGTTTTTTATACGTATTTTGGGCCGCTGAAACCGAATTTAACCACCATTTTGCTCCATCACATCACATTTTTTTCTCTGAATAGGTATTAGTTTTACCTATTCAAAGGAAAAAAAAATATGCAAAATGGTGGTTAAATTCGGTTTTAGCAACTCAAAATACGTATAAAAAACCAAATTTTAATTCTGGTACAAAACCCTTGTAGACCAGTGTAAATTGAAAATGATTTAAAGATTGACTACCGGAAAACATTTCCAGCAATTGTTGTGATATTTGTAACACTTGTGATATTTTGCATAAAATTATAAAAAAAATTTTATTTTAATTTCGATTTTTTTTTGATTAGGTCATATTCAGGGTTGTGTCTCCCTATATTATGATTAGGGCATATTCAGAATAAATATTTTATTTTTGTATAAATACATTCGGAATACGACCTATAAATAAATTAGGTCATTTTCCTATTTTAGTGGTATTAAACTGTGGATTATGACCTATTGCCATTAGGACATTTTCCATAGACCCAGCAATAGTTACAAAAATCAGTGACCGCAATGAGCAAGATCAACATAATGACTCAACTGTAAAATTACAGTATCATACTTTTTTTTTCCAAAGCAAAAAAATCATCCTCGAAGACTCCCAAGAGTTTTTGTCCCACACATGTGGAAATTGAAAGCTTTGTCGCAAGCATCTTTCCCGGTAACATCGAAACAGGGAGCCAATTTTTCGATTTCCTCTTTCGTCAATGATGAGTAGTCGGCCTCTCTTCCTTTATCTAAATTGCCCTCTTCGTCCATCTGACAATAAAAAAAATTAAATGTTTACCGGATTTATTTTGCGGATTAATCAGGTAGGATGAATCCGAGGATAGGATAAAACATGTTAGAGCTCCAATTAAAATTTTTTGAAAAAGATTTTTCGGCTTGTGTTGCCGCTGGGAGCTTCCAGTGCTGGCAAATGGAACCGAACCGAACCGGACATCACGGACAAGTTAACAACGAAAAACCGAATCCAGAACCGATACTATCGGATTAATGACAAGTCACCACATGCACGTTTATTATAACTTACCCATTTATAACCTTGATAAATGCATTTAAAATAACATTTAACTTTTTGGTTATCAGTTTCCGTCCTATTATTTTTCAACATGTCGTGTAATTCTCCTAAAATGTAATAATTTACAGGATTTTTAAAACGAAAACTTAAAAATAAAAGTGAATGAGCTTACTATCGCCCGATCCTAATTCAAGGTAACACTTGGATGAAACGTCTAGGCTGTCACCATGATCTTTTAATCTGTACGGGAAAAAAATCGGTAATAAAATATGGGCTAATTTATGAATTGATCCAAGTAATTTTGTTTACTTTGTGATTACGCATTTAAAAACATTATGGGCTTTGTCGCACATATCAGTTCCTTCGAGGGAAGCACAGGAACGAACAATGGTAGGTTCACGTTGTGCAAATTTCAATTCGTCCACAACTCCATTAGCATCCATCTTTAAAAAAATAGAAAATTTTGAAAAAATAAAATTGAAAATGTGTATTTTAGAGCCAAAAGACGACGAATTTGAAATTCAAAATGGCTGATATACTTCGTTAGTCTTCTGCTTTCAAATTCGAAATTTTGACTCTCAATTACAAAAATTCAGTTGAAAAAAAAAAAAAAAAATTATTTATTACCAAATCCAAAGATTGTAGCACGCATTTGTAAAAACATTTGTATTTGCTGCTCTCTGCCTCCGGCATGTTGTCAGCCACATATTTTTTTACGTCGGCTGGGAACATAAAATTAGGATTTTTTCCCTAAATTTTTCCTTTTCTTTGAAACTTTTAATGCACTTTCGCTTACCAACTGCTAAATTATTCTCCTTCGCACATTTTTCAAATATTTCATCCATAAGAGAGCCTTCTTCAGCCCTTACGACGGCACAAATCAGACCAAAAGTTAGAAATTTGTACAACATTTTTTTTGTTAGGATTCAGAGTTTGACAGAAAAATATATGAAGGTTAATGCCAAGTCGTGTATTTATTCAAAACCAGAAAATAAATAAAAAGCAACATCCGCTCTTTAAAATTTAAAAAATAATCATTTAATGTGCCTTTCAAATGTCAAAATCATAAAAGAACGAAATAATATCACCCAGACTTTTCGAAACAAGCTTTAATTTAAAATAAACAAATTTTTTTTAAAAAAAATGAATAAAACAACAAATGAAAAAAAATAAAAGATTTTAAATCAATGACCGTGTTTCATTCGCTCGTCGATATCACATTTGTAGAAATTGTAACCTTTTTCGCATTTATCGGTTCCGTTAACTTTGAGGCAAGGGAGTGCTTCTTCAATTTCGTCTTCTGGTATTTTGTGCCCCGGTCTTGGTCTGATGTTGCCGTCTTTGTCCATCTGAAATTAAAGGAAAGTTAATCGTTTGCTTTATATCGACTGAGGCAAGAAACTGTGCAGGTTTTTACAAGTTTAACATGAGCTGATAAGTTTCTGTCGGGAAATTGTAAGAATTAGAGGCTGCGATCCCGAACCACTTTTTCCATCCCGAAGGAATTCTGAATTAAAAACTTGTTCAATTTTAGGATTCCGGGAATAACGTAAACATCCTATTTGGGTAGTTCTTGAAAAAACGTACATTTTTATTTTTAGGCAATATTGCTTAATATCTTGTCAAACACTCACTGAAAAAAAATTTTTTTACAGTGGATTTGCGTTTCAGAAGGTAAAGAATGATATCCATTTTTAAAAGCAAATAAAAATTATTTTTAAACCTTTTTAATCGGCTAAAATGTGAATTATTGGTCCTCCCGTCACGTTTTGTTTTGTTAGCAGCTTCTCATTAAGGATGCAGCAAAAGAAAAAACATTTTTGCTGTTAATTTGAGTTTTGGAAGGTAAAGAACGATATCCCTTTTTTTGAAAGAGAAAATTAATTACTTTTTAACCTTTTTTTATTACCAAAAAGAGCAATATTTGTCCTTTCCCGTCACGGTACGAAAATAAAAAATTCAAATTTAGAGCGAAAAATGGCCACTTTCATATTGGAAAATCTTTTGACTTTTCTCGTCCGAAAATCTCCCTGGATTCCGGGATTGCAGTATCTAAGGACTCTTTCTTGTCTTAGCATGTTTTAGGCTAAAAAGTAGGTGTCCCCCTGAAAAAATTAATTGCACTTACCCAATCAAGACTTTCTAACAGACATCCGAAGTAACATTTAATTTTTCTGTTCTCAGTTTTTAATGGACGAGTTCTCATAGCCTCATTATATTCCGCTAAAAGTTAAAATGAAATAAAATTATTAGCTTACACTTTTATTTATTTATTTATTTATTTTTTTTAAATTAAGAAAACAGTTGTTAAAATTATCTTCTACATCGCGCTTTGTTTCAAAAACTAGTAACTCCGTTTTATACTCATGTTTAATTTCTGTCTTTTAAGTTATGCAATCGCAGAAATCCACACCTAAAAAATTATGGAAATAGTGTATTACAATACGAGGTCTGTAAAAGAAAAATTTTGTCCTTCGAGGCTGATTTTGAAAGTTCTCGGCGGGCAATTATTTTGCATTTCTTGTGTTGTAAGATACTTTTCATCGCAAAGCACAGTAGTGTGACCTTTATTTTACGATTTTTTGAGTTTCGGTGAACTCACCCCCCTAATTCATTTAGAGTACCGAAAGAAGATTCCCTGAATTTTTTCGGATTTTTTGGACGTCGTTTTAGCCATGTCCTCTGGGACCTAAAAATTTCGAAATTCCCGTAAAGACCGAAAAATCAAAAAGATTTTTATGTAAAAATTGTTGTTTCCTATTCGGAATTTAATGCAGATCACGAAAATGAAGTTATAATTTATTTATGACAGTAACAGTGCCAGAGGACAAAAATATGAAGAATTTCGCCAAAAATTGTGGCTATAGTATACAGTATTTTGCTAATTTTTTTCACTTATTTGGGCCTCTATCATCAAAACCGTATGCGATATACAAACTTTAAATTATATTTTCGTGATCTACATAAATAGGTATGCGAATATAAAAGAACCATTTTTACATAATAATAAAATTTTTGAAAACCCAAAAATTAAATTTTTCGGTCTTTACAGGAATTTAGAAATTTTTAGGTCCCACGGGACATGGCTAAACGACGTCCGAAAAATCTGAAAAAATTTCAGGGAATATATCCTTTGGTTGCGATTTTAACACAAAGCTCAAAGATATAGATATAGATATCTTCGTCCTCAGTCTCAATACATTTAAAAAAGCTGTATTAAATCTACTAGTCGAGGGTCAGTTGCTCTTTTTTTATTTATTAGCTTATTTTTTTTTTTTTTTAAACTTTAAACTGTTGTTTCACTTTACTTTACTTTGTTATTTTACTTTTAATTTAACTTTTTCTTCATTTGATCTCTCTGGAACCAAATTCTATTGATCAATATAATTACTTAAATAAATAAATAAAACTATTAGAGGGTGCGTTGACCGAAATTCAAAAATTTTTAAAATAAGGGCCACCCTGAAGCACAGCGTGAAAAAGTTATTTTTAAAACGGGAACTCACTGCGTGATGAAAAGAGTTTTCTTTAGAATTTTCTTGCGGAAAAACCCTATTTTTAAAATGTACACCTTGAAAAGGTTTTTAAAACATTCAGTAATTTCTAGACCTTGATATTTAATGCGAGAAATGTTTTTGTAATTCTGATTTGGAATGAATTGTGAAGCTTTTTCGATATTTTGGTAGCAAGTGATTATGAATGATGTAATTTACAGATCTTTTTTCCGGCCTCTCATACAATAAAAATACTAATGGAGAAATAATACATCAAACCTTAATGATATTAATCAAATCCTTAATGATATGTTTACATTCTCTATTTTCACAGTAGGATGCTACTATTAATATTTTGCATCGATTAGAAAGTAAGAAATTTTAATGACTATGTCCCTTCCGCCACAATTTTTAAAAAAGGCATAGAACGAGAATTTTCGGAAATGATGAAACTACGAACGTAAACACATCTTTACGAAAAAGAAAAATATATATATATACTGTATATTGTCCTGCTGGCTTGAATTTCGCAACAGAAGTTTTCATAAACGATAAAGAATCTCTGAGTTCTTTTTGAATGTCCGTCCGTTACGCGCGGATAGGAAATCTATTCAAATTTTATTTAACTTTAAATTTAAATTTTTGCCTTTTTTAAATATTTTTTTTAAATATTAAAATTAGACTACGTGAAAAAAAACAAGAACTTCGAAATTTTAAATAAAATGTTCACTACAATTTTTAATTTTGCCCTTTTCCCTTTTGCCAAGAATATGAGCTAAAGCAATGTTTTAATATTAAAATTTTAACTTTGAACACTCTAATTAAAATGTTGACTAGTTTCTTTCAAATTTTGACCTTTTTTTACCAAAAATTTTAAGTTTTTTCGTGCCAGAAAAACGAATTATATTTTTATCAAGAAGTTCGATTTTTTGGCCGAAAACGACCAAAAAAAAAATGCCTTAAAATTTTTTAAATCATTTCATTGCTTAAATTTAGCAATATTAGGACAGCATTCAATGGGGGCATATCTCAGTCTGATTTTTCCATCAAAAATAACAAAATAGGTGATTTTGTTTGTTGCAAGGCTCAATATTATTTCTATCCAAAATTTTGCTTCGCTGAAATCTAAAGTACACAAGATTTTGACGAAAATGGATTAGATGCTACATTTTAAATTTTTTCAAAAATTTTCCGACTACCCTTTTCTTTCTTTGCGTTCTTGGTTTCCCAGAACTTAACTTTCTTAGCTATTGCAACAAACTCCTGATCCTGTGAAAAGTAACAAAAAAAAAAAAAAAAAAAAAGGAAACTTACCACCAGTGAGCTTAGCTTCTTGGATGCATTTCGCTTGAGCTTGGAACATCTCGTCAGATCCCAGCGCGGTGCCAACGATAAAGCACAAAGTAATCAAAATATAACTTACTTCCATTGTTTTTTCCTTTTTTCACTATGAAACAATAGGCTTTAATCCCTTTGTTTTTATATATATAGAATTAGAATATATTTTGCTCGATCATCATTGTTTCATTCGAGCATCCGCTTTACAAAAAAAAAAAAAATTAATTCTATAATTAATTAATTTTTCCAGTCATTAAATCTTTTTTTTTTATTATTTTAAAAGCGAAATAATCGCTGCTTAGAGATGGAAAATTTTTAAAAATAAATGAAATCCAACAATAGTCGATTTCCTGTTGTGTAAAAAAAAAAAAAAATGGAAGGGAAAAAGGCCGATGGCAACTCCCGGGATTATTGCCAAATAAGGAAAGTGGGTCGAGTCGAGTCGTGAAGTTGTAAAGTGATATAAATAGGATAAACGGTGGATTTTGGACGGGATTCTTTTTGTAGTTTGTAACGCTTGACAAAAAAGGAAAAAAAAAAATTTGAGTGTATTTTTTCTTTTTATTGTTCGTTTTAGGAGAGCCAAAGACCGACCATGAAATGGCTGATCTGGTTTCGACTTTGGATGATTAAGTATTGAGCAAATTCCTTGAAGATGACGAAGTTCAAAATTTGCAGTCAAAAAGCAAAAAATTCAAAGGTGCAGATCTTTTTGGAAAAGAAAATTTTGAGCTTCATTAGGAAACTTAACGGGTAAGTAGCATAGTTTTAGCATTTTTAAATCAGACTGGTTTTAATTGATTTGGGGTGATGTTCCGGTGGTCCGGTGAGGCAAAAGCATAAGGGTAGTTCTTGAAAAAACGTACATATTTATGAAGTATGATGGAGCCTGGGTCATGAAGTTTATTAATTAATTCCATTAAAAAACGTACATTTTTATTTGTAGGTAATATTGCTTAACATCTTATCGAAGACGCGCTAAAAAAATTTTTTTTACAGTCGATTTGCTTTTTAGGAGGTAAAGAATGGTATCCCTTTTTAAAAGAAAATGGAATTATTTTTAAAACTTTTTAATTAGCTAAAGAGTGTATTATTTGTCCTCCCGTCACGTTTTGTTTTATTGGCAGCTTCTCATTAAGGATGCAGCGAAAAAAAAACCTTTTTGTTGTGAATTCGAGTTTCGGAAGGTAAAGGACAATATCCCTTTTTTTAAAGTAAAATTAATTACTTTTTAACCTTTTTTATTACCGAAAAGTGCAGTATTCGTCCTTTCCCGTCACGGTACGTTTTTTTAAAATTACCTATATTCTGTAGATGGTTTAAACGAATTGTTGTCCCGTACGAAAAAGAGATGCATAAATTATTAAAAAAGACCATGTATAAATTGTGCGTCCAAGAACTCAGTAGTACTGTACAATTAAAATTTCAAATTATAAAAACTGTACTAGGATTTTGAGCTTTTAGGGAAACCAAATTTCAGAATTTGAGCTTTTAAAACAAAAACTGTATTTGCATTATCGACTTCGTACTTTTAACTTCCCGGGCAGTACAGCTAAAAGCTCGAATTTTAAAATAGACGCCGTTGTATGCCCCTAAATTTGAGCTTTCAAAATATTATGTTCCCGGATTCGTAGCTACAAATCGAAAAAAGTTGTGCGTTGCGTTTAAATAATACTCAAAGTTATATAATACGACACGAAAATTGAGCATTGGAAGTTCACTCCTAATATTTTCAAAACTTGTAACTGGAAACGGATTTTATGTTATATTCTACTGAATTTGAGCTTTCAGAAAACACAACGCTGAGAATTTAAGTTTTCGCCTGTAAAATTTGAAAAAAAAATTTAAAATGTCTTAGCTAGGCAGCAATGCCTGATTCACGTCCTTTTTTTTTTCAACTTAGGAATTTAAAATATCCCAAATTCTTTCCCGAGCTTTCTAAATATATAATGTTCATTTGAGCTTTTACCGTTTGATTGACCCTTTCCCGAACGGAGCATTTCTCGCTGGATAAAGTTCCTTTTCCAGCGTAAAAAATGATGAAAGACATGTTTCTACGGGTAATCTGAAGTCGAAATTCTGAAAAAACTAAAATCCAATATGGTAGCGCCATTTTATTTTTAATCGTTTTAATATTTTTTTCCCCGCCATATTAGATTTTCCGAGCGGAATGAGATCATTCTGACGTCAGATTTGAAATCAGCGACGCCCAAAACGTGTAGAAAGTCTTTTTTCCAATAATTTTACGGAAGGAAACAAATGTGCGACATTTTGTATTGCTTGTATGTGCTGCGGGTTGCATGTACTGAAAATTGGTAGGCGTCTAATACGGGTTTTAGGGTTTTAACGGACATTGCGGCTCCCTGATGTATTGTATGTTAACTTTATGTTCGAAATAATGAAAAAAAAAAAAAAAAAAAGGAAGAAAAAAAAAAAAACATTTGAGAATTTTATTCGGTTTTCCGAAAAAATTTTCCAAAATTAATAGTTGAATTACCCTTTCACTGAGTACTGCCAAATTCACTTACGATTCTTTTGATGCTCGAAATATAAAATTGATCCTACACTATCTTATTCTCACAAAGTTTAAGCTTTCTCAAGATATAACTTCCTGTTTTCCTGGGAGCTCAGATTTGGAAGAATAAAATACGATCGAAAGAATTGCATGTGAATCTGGAAGTAATTCAGGCCGTTAATAACTTAGTTTTCAAAGCGGCATCAATTAAAAAATAAAAAATAAAATAAAATTGGCATTTCGAGTGCTTTTTGTAGGTGGCATTTCGGTAATTCGAACAGGTTATTAAGCTGGAAAATTCTGATTTTTTGGAATTAATAAATCCAAAAAAATTTAAAAAATCCGTAAGTAAAAAAAGAAAAAGTCTATAAGCCCCCGTTGCCTTGGAAGTTAATTGACATCAATGAACCATGAAAATTATGATGAGGAAAATAGTAAAACGAGAAATTTCTTTTTAGTTACAGGGTGTATATATAGCATGCAGTATTGTATATTAGGGTGGGCCGAAAAAAGCGAATTTTTGAATTTGAAAACGCCTGATAAGGGAATCAATGCCTTTTTATAATACGATTAGCCCTAATTTTTTCAGATTTTTTTAAGGTCATCTTAACCTTTTCCCATCTTGACCTTGAAGTTTTTGAAAACCCATATAAGGGCAAAAATAAGAATTTTTTTCGCTGAAAAAAGTATTGCTTCCTATCGAAAATTTTGCGTAGATTACGAATATGAAGTCCAAAGTAGGTTAGTTATAGAATCTCAGACCAATGACTCACCGGGGGCTCAGACCAATGGTCATCAAATCTGAGTCATCCGATGCTCACCCGGCTCAGATCAATGAGTCATCAAATCTGAGTCATCCGATGACTCATTGGGGGGCTCAGATCAATGAGTCACCGAAATCTGAGTCATCCGATGACTCACCCAGGCCTCAGCCCAATGAGTCATCAAATCTGAGTCATCCGATGACTCATTGGGGGGCTCAGATCAATGAGTTGATAAAGTAAAATCCGTTTTATAAAATAAAACTAAGATCTAATATGAAAAAATAGCAGAACAATAATAAAAAAATACATCGTCAACAAAACAAAGTTCGGAACGTTTTTGTTTTCATTCAAACTCTTTCTAGAATGCGCGGGTTCCACAAGGTACTATCATAACATAACCTCCTTTTTTTTTTTTTTTTTTTTTTTTTTTTTTTTTTTTTTTTGATAAAGTAAAATCCGTTTTATAAAATAAAACGGATTTTACTTTATCAGGTTATGTTGTAGAAACCTGTTTGTGTTCTGTTCTAAGAACGGGGAATTCGGGAAGAAACAAAAACGTTCCGAAACTTTATTGATTTTGTTTGTTTATATTTTTCGGTCTGCTATTCTTTTTCCATTTTTCAAATAGATCGAATCGTTTTATTATTTTATAAAAACGGATATATTTATTCTTATCAGGTTATGGGCCCTGATAAGAATAAATATATCCGTTATATATCCACCACTGGTGCTTTTTCTTGTTTCCTCGTCATTCGCATAGTCCGCATCACAAAATGCTGTAATTTTCTTAAAATCCGCATTTCCATCATACTGAATTTCTTTGTCCATCGTTCCGTTTAAATACTTCAGTAATCTGTTTACAGTATCGATATCGTGCTTCGTTGGGTTTTCTAAGTGACGACTTAGAAATGATACGGCATACATGATGTCAGGTCTCGATCTGTTTGCTAAATACAACAATTTTCCAACTAGCGTTCGATAGTTGAATTTATATTCCACTACTTGATTATCCTTATTATTATTATTCTTTATCATCGGAGTAGGCTGAAATTTTCCATTTTCTATTTTGCATTCTTCCAGAAGAGCTTTAATATAATCTCGTTGATGAAGAATGACTTTTCCATTTTTCTTCTCAAATGACATTCCCAAATAACTGTCCGGATTATGGTTTACTGTTATTTCAAATTCATCTTGCAGCATCCGTAATAAAGAATTCATTTCATCTTCATTTAATCCAATTAAAAAACCATCATCTACATAAATTGCTAAAATCATCGTTAGATCCTTATTTACAAAAATGCATTGATCAGTATTCAACTGTATTAGTCCTCTTCTTTTTAATGCATTTGTGAACCTCTTGTTCCATTGAAGCGGAGCTTGCTTCAATCCATACAGTGCTTTTTCTAGTCGTAAAACTTTGTCCTTGGCTTCATAACCATTTGGTACCTTCATATACACTTCTTCTTCGAGTTTTCCATATAGAAAAGCTGTCTTCACATCGAAAGTTTTTATTTTCATTTGCGGTTTTGCCGCTAAAGAAAACAACGCACGAAGAGAGGGCATATTTACAACTGGGCTGTAGGTTTCCTCATAATCTATTCCTTCCTCTTGCTCGAAACCTCTGGCAACCAATCTAGCTTTATAACGACCATCGTCCTTTACGCGAAAAATCCACTTGCTTGTGAGAATTTTCTTGCCCTTTGCCTCTTCTTTGTCTACCAATTTCCAGACTCCATTTTTCTCCAGTGAATCCATTTCGTCTTTAATTGCAGCTTGCCACTTTTCTTTCTCAGGTCCACTGATGGCTTGTTTATACGTCAACATCGCAAAATCTTGAAATTTCTGAGGTAATTTTATTTCTCTCTTAGGTCTGGATTCAGGAATTGGTGCTGAACTCGTTGACGGTCGTGGTGATGTCTGAGGAGATGAACTAACATCTTCGAATACTTGCTCACTATCAGATGTCTGATCATCTGGATCATCTGAATCCTCTGAATTCTCTTCTTGACTTTCAACTTCGTTTCCATTGTTTCCGATTACGTTTGGTTTAAGAACTTCCTCTTCGTCGTCTTCAAATAAGGCTTCAAGGATATCGACCTCTTTTTCATCTTCAGCTTTTACTTCTCCGTTTTCCAAAAAATTTCCAAAAACGACATCTCGACTTCTAATAATTCGTCTTCTCTCCGGATCCCATAAACGATACCCATTTGTACCATATCCCACAAAATTAAATCTTTTACTTCTCACATCTAGTTTCTTCAAATATCCCAATACTTTCGCATAAGCATCGGTTCCAAAAATTTGTAATCTCGATAGATCAGGTTTTCTTCCTGTCCAGTTTTCGATTGGAGTTTTCCCTGGTAGCTTCAGTCGGACTTCGATTTAATAAATAAGCAGCGGTTTTGACTGCTTCACCCCACATTTCCTTCGGTAATTGCGCTTGAAACATCAGTGCTCTAGTCTTGTTTAAAACGCTTCGGTTTAATCTTTCCGATTTTCCATTCAGTTGAGGCGTATGAGGAATCGTATAATCAGTTTCAATTCCTTTACTCTGAAACCATTGTTGAAGAGACTTTCCAATGTATTCACCACCGTTGTCGCATCTGAATTTTAACACTTTCAATCCTTTTATATTTTTAACCCTAATTATATAGTTTTTAATAACATTTTCAACTTCACTCTTATGTTCAACCAAATAAACTTCGGTGTAGTGGGTGTAGTCATCCATAACCGTTACTATGAAACGCTTTCCATCCCAAGTCGGTGGGCTGATCGGTCCTTCCACATCGCTGTGAATAATCTCCAGTGGTCTGGTAGCTCTCTTCCTTTCCTTGTTAAATGGAAATCTTGTCTGCTTGGCTTTTAGACAAATATCGCATTTGAAGTCCACTTCTCCAAATTTTAGATTCATCCCATCACTCATGTCGCACAGCTTTTTCAAATTCGTTAATCCAATGTGCCCGAGTTTCTTGTGCCAATCTAATACCGTTCTTACTTCGTTTTTCGTTAACAGTGCGCTTTCCGTAGTACATTCCGCTCCTTTGATTTTTACAGCATATAACCCATTTTCACACTTTTTTCCTCTCAAAACTTCTTTTCCATACTGCGAAATAACAACTTCACGTTTGGTGAATGTGACTTCCCCATCCTCTTCCGTAATTTTATTCACGGAAAGTAAATTGCTGGACAATTCTGGGACGAAACGCACATTTTTCAAATTGCATTCGACGCCCATTAAGTTTCCAGATCCAACAGCCTTCATGGATTGCTCCTTTTTCGCAACAGCAATATTCGACGTCCATGGAACGAAATCTATTAACTGCGACTTATCATTCGTCATATGCGACGTTGTTCCCGAATCAACATAAAAATCAGTTTCAGTTTTACGATTGTTTGCTAAAAATGCCGTAGAATCTTCCGCTACACATGTCGATTCTTCCGTTTTACTTTTTAATTCCTCTTCTACTTCACATTCGGTCGCTAGAAAAGACGTTTGCGTTTCCTTTTTATCGAAGTTTTTATTTCCGTTACCGCCCGAATTTTTATTCCTATATCCGCTGTATCCGCCATTTCGGTTGTTTTTACTTTTTCGGAAAAAACAATCTTCCTCGCCGTGATTATTTTTACCACAAATTCCACATGCTTTCGTAACATTTTTATTTTCTTTATCTTGATTTTTATTCCACCAATTCTTCTTTTTCTTGCAAAATTTTGCGATATGCCCAGGGCGTTGACATTCAAAACATAATTTTTCCGTTGTTTTAAACGCTACTGCTTCGTCGATTTTATCCACAAATTTTAGACGATTTTCCTCAGCATACAGCCGTGAGGTCAAATTTGACAAAGTTCTATCTGCTTTGGCCGTCGACTCCCATGCGCTGGTAAAGTGCTTAAACTTCTCTGGTAGAACCGCCAGGATTTTGGAAATTAACATGTCGTCATTGATGTCTTGATTTAATCCCTTTAATTTAAATTGAAGATTTTGAAGTGAGCTAACTAAATTTGCAATGTCCGTTTGAAATTTCGTATTAAAAAATTGTTCCATTAAATTACACTTTTGCTGTTCCTTGTCTTGCTCATAAACACTACACAGCTTGTCGAACATTTCTTTTGAGTTTCTAGGTTCAAGATGTGCATCATCGCGACTTTTCTTTGTAATTAAAATGATTTTCTGCGCCTTAGCATCCTTCTGGTTCCACTCCTTTTGCTTTTCAGCATCCGCCATATCCGCCAGCTTAGAATCACCTTTATGATGTCATATAATCCATTAGATTTAAAAAGACTATAACTTGAAATTTCCATAGTGGGAACGACTCTTTATCCATTAATTTCTCCACGGTCCCGAATTCCGATAGCTTAACTTTTTCCGCCGACATTTTTAATTACCCGTTTTACTTATCTACCCGTTTTACTTTTACGTTTTTACTAGCGTTTTTACTTTTACTATTCCGTTTTATTTAGCGAGGGTCCATAACCTGATAAAGTAAAATCCGTTTTATAAAATAAAACTAAGATCTAATATGAAAAAATAGCAGAACAATAATAAAAAAATACATCGTCAACAAAACAAAGTTCGGAACGTTTTTGTTTTCATTCAAACTCTTTCTAGAATGCGCGGGTTCCACAAGGTACTATCATAACATGAGTCACCGAAATCTGATTCATCCGATGACTCACCGGAGGGATCAGATCATGAGTCACCCAAATCTGAGTCATCCGGGGTTTCAGATCAATGAGTCATCCAAATTTGAGTAATCCGATGACTCACCGGATCAATGAGTCACCCAAATCTGAGTCACCCGATGAATCACCCAGACCAATGAGTCACCCGAGTCACCCTCAGACCAATGTCTCACCCAGAGTCACGTGATCTGAACGCCATTACGGTCCGGGCTTATCGATCGGGGGGTTAACCTAACCTAACCTAAGTTTTCCAATGGATACATTAGTTCCCCCGCTAGATGACGTTAGTGTCGCATCCTCACGGCCGCTAGATGACGTTAGCGTCGCAACCTGGTTTTCGACTCGAACCAAGGACCTCGGTTTCGTCGTCGGATGACGATGTCGCCACTCTACCGATTCGAATGACGTCATATCGATAAAATCGCGTTATTTGACTTTGTGACGGAATTTTTTTTATAGTGATTTGAAACGAAATATATTTTTTAAAAATTTATTTGATCGAGAACGGTTACAATATTGTCGAGTTGATGAAAAAAATTTATTTTACGTGATCGAGAACGGTTACAGTGTTGTCGAGCACGTTATATTCTACGACTCGGTCGTGAATTATCAGCGCGAAAGCTCGGGTGTTTGCCGGCACGTTTTGTCCCGTTTTGAACTCGATGCGAATGTTGACGGATCCTTGCTTGACGGCGTCGTTTTGTCTGGAGCAATCGATGACGGCGAGCGGAGCGACGGATTTGAATTTTTCCGGAGTCAACACGGCCTTTGCGGATTTTCGCCGTTGCCGAGGAATTTGATGGATTAGTCACGTGATGGACAAGTCACGTGGTGAGCGTTTGGCCTCTTTGTAATCAGGGAACGTTCAAGTATTACGTAAGATTTTTAGGGGGGGGGGGGGGTCCGCATCCACCATCTTCGCCATAAGCTAAGTATTGCGAAATGCCTTACAACCGGGTGGAGGGGTCCAAAAACCCGGAAAAAAGTCTTACGTAATACTTGAACGTTCCCTCACCTTTTAAAATACTTTTATATCCGATTCGCAGTCATTCGATCGAAAGACTTTGTTCGAATACGACGGCAAAATGACGTTGAAAATTCTTGACGGAGAATTTTTCGAAGTGAAAGAACCAAGGCGATCACGTTTTAGCGGAATGCGTGATGTGTAAAAAATTGGTGAGAGGGAACAAATCCAGCAGCAGTAATTTCGGACTCATCTGAAAAGGCATCACGGAGATTCGATGTTGACGGCATACGAAAATCGCGTAAAAGACCGTTCCGATGATAGCGATAGCAGTTCAAACGAAATAAGCGAATCCGAAGAGAAAAATCGGGGCACCGATGAAGAAGACCTCCAACCGATTCCGAGGACAGCGATTCCGAAATGAAAACAGACGATAGCGATCGTAGCAGCGAAGGACCGAGTTCCGAGACTTCTGCAAAGAGAGATGGTGATCTCTCCAAATTCGGGAATGGAGCCGCTGCACTGGAAGTCGAGGATCAGGTCGTTTTCGACGAAAGCATCGTAAAGTACCAGGAACACGTCATATTCCCGCAGACGGGAACGAATTCGGAAACCTGGCGGAAATCAGCATGGAAATGGGAAATATGGACGTTTACACGCTCCCCTGGAAAAGTTACGTTTACCTCGAGGGGGTTTTTCAAACGGTGGTGGCAAACGCTCGCACCGCTCCCACCCACTCGAAAATCAGCAACAACGGATTTTTGCACCTGTTCGATTCGGCGTCTTTCCATCTGAACAACGTGCTGATCGATCAGACTCGCCAGCTGGGAATAGTCTCGACGATGAAAAATTTCGTGTCGCAGAGTCCTTCGGAATCGGAAACCGCGGTCTCGGCCGGTTGGGACCCGTTGGGAAAGCACGACAGCGTCGTCGACGCGGACGGACGGTTCGGAGTTTGCATACCGCTCTCGATGATGCTCGGATTCGCCGAGGACAACAAAAAAGTGCTGGTTCACGCTCGTCAAAGACTGACGCTTCGTCGATCCATCACCGACGCCAATTGCAACGAGACGAACGCCGGGGCGACGGAAAATTGTTTCGTGATTTTGACTCACGTCAGCTGGAGGTTGCCGTTCGTCACTCCGACCGACAAACTGCGTCTCGATCTCCTGCGAATGGTGGAACAAAATCGCCGGCTGAGATTGCCTTTCCGCTCGTGGGACGTCGTCGAATATCCCCTGGTCCCTCAGACCACCAATCACGTTTGGACCGTAATGGCAAAGACGCAGCTGGAAAAACCGCGATACGTCGTGGTCGGATTTCAAACCGGAAGGAGGGACACGGCCTGCAAAAGCGCGTCGGTATTCGATCACTGCACCCTCCAGGACATCAAGGTTTTCGTCGAAAACGAATGCTATCCCGCGGAAAACCTCAACGTCGATTTCACCAGACAGCATTATTTTTTGCTGCACCGAATGTACTCCATGTTTCGCGAAAGCTACTACGGGAAATCCGCAAAGGCTATTTTGACTCCGGAAAAATTCAAGTCCGTCGCTCCTCTCGCCGTCATCGATTGCTCCAGACAAAACGACGCCGTCAAGCAAGGATCCGTCAACATTCGCATCGAGTTCAAAACGGGACAAAACGTGCCTGCAAATACGCGAGCTTTCGCGCTGATAATTCACGACCGAGTCGTGGAATATAACGTGCTCGACAACACTGTAACCGTTCTCGATCACGTAAAATAAATTTTTTCATCAATAGTGTAAATATAATGTGCTCATCGACAATACGTTCTCGAACAAATAAATTTTAAAAAAAAATATATTTCGTTTCAAATCACTATAAAAAAATTCCGTCACAAAGTCAAATAACGCGATTTTATCGATATGACGTCATTCGAATCGGTAGAGTGGCGACATCGTCATCCGACGACGAAACCAAAGGTCCTTGGTTCGAATCAAAAAACGAGGTTGCGACACCAACGTCATCTAGCGGTCGTGAGGATGCGACACTAACGTCATCTAGCGGGGGAACTAATGTATCCATTGGAAAACTTAGGTTAGGTTAGGTTAACCCCCCCGAAAAACCCCCGATTGGGTAACGGCGTTCAGATCACGTGACTCTGGGTGACTCGGATGACTCGAGCCCTGGGTGATTCACCGGATGACACAGATTTGGGTGACTCATTGATCCGGTGAGTCACCGGATGGATGACTCATTGATCTGAGGGTGAATCACCGGATGACTCAGACTTGGGTGACTCATTGGTCTGAGTCCTGGGTGATTCATCGGATGACTCAGATTTCGGTGACTCATTGATCTGATCCCCCCGGTGAGTCATCAGATGACTCAGATTTGATGACTCATTGGGTTGAGGCCTGGGTGAGTCATCGGATGACTCAGATTTCGGTGACTCATTGATCTGAGCCCCCGGTGAGTCATCAGATGACTCAGATTTGATGACTCATTGGGTTGAGGCCTGGGTGAGTCATCGGATGACTCAGATTTCGGTGACTCATTGATCTGAGCCCCCCGGTGAGTCATCAGATGACTCAGATTTGATGACTCATTGGTCTGAGCCCCGGGTGAGTCACTGGTCTGAGATTCCTATAACTAACCTACTTCCAAAATAATTTTTGTGTACAGTTTTAAGCTAAAAGAAGAAGCAGCCAAAGTATTTCCGTGTTTAGAAAATAGGCGTAAAGCTCAAAAACCGAACATTTAAAATTGCTAAACACCTAAAATGCTTACGGGCATTGATCCCATATCAGGCGTTTTCAAATTCAAAAATTCGCTTTTTTCGGCCCACCCTATTGTATATACCAAATAGTTTTTACACCATACACTTCATTGAATTAGTCGACATACAGGAATATTTTATATTTCTTTTATTGAAAATTGTGACATTAAATCATAATAAGATTTTACAAAATACAAATAGAAATAACTCTGCGTAAAGAACTTGACCCAGAAAAAAAACTTGAAAAAGTTTCACTCTCCACCTTTTTTCTCCATGATGCATTTGTGGAAATTGAAAGCTTTTTCACATACATCTGCCCCTTGGACTTCCGTTCTGCATTGTTTTCCGTAGGTTAAAAAGTCTTCTTCAACCTTGACGCCTGGTTCATCTGAAATGTTGCCGTTGTCGTCCATCTGCAAAATTAAACGGCAGAAAAAATGTTAAAAAAGAAAAAAAAAAATTTACAAATTGGGAGTATGAGTGTGCTATTATAGAGCATATACTATAATTTATGCTGTATAAAAACATCATGCCGGTTTTGAGCTAAAAGCCAAAGATGGCAAAAAAAAACGTGGTAAAGTGACAAAACATACTAAGTCCTCAGTTTCACTCGTATTTTGATCTCCAGCTCAAAACCTGAACCAGATATAAAAAAACAAACTTCAGATTCGTGATCTATGGAAAATTTCCGATAAGAAACCCTATTTTTTCGCGAAAAAAAAAATCGTCGATTTTTTTTCTCTTACGGCAATTTTCGGAACTTTAAGCTCAACTCGCCATGCTTTCCGGTCGAGTAAAAAATTTTAAGAAAATTCGGGTTTATTGGTACACCGAAGAGAACTATTTTGGGGGTTAGCTATTTGAAATTCGAAAATTGACAAAATAAGGTATGCCTAATCAGTATGCCAATGCCGACCAGTAATAAATATGTACGGCAGTAATTTGAGGTTAGTTCTTGAAAAAACGTACATTTTTATTTTTAAGCATATTGCTTAATATCTTATCAAACGCACACTGAAAAAAATTTTTTTACAGTTGATTTGCCCTTCAGAAGGTAAAGAATGATATCCCTTTTTGAAACAAAAAGAAAATTATTTTTAAAACTTTTTAATCGGCTAAAAAGTGAATTATTTGTCCTTCCGTCACGTTTTGTTTTTTTTAGCAGCTTCTCATTAAGGATGCAGCGGGAAAAAAAAAAATTGTTGTGAATTTGAGTTTTGGAAGGTAAAGAACGACATCCCTTTTCTCGAGAAAAAATTAATTACTTTTTAACCTTTTTGCTTTATCGACCGCAGGGAGAATAAAGCATTGCATTTAGCACAAATTTCAGATTTTCAGTTTTCGATATATTTACACGTTTTGAGGTCCCCTGATACCGAAAAAAGCAAAATTTGGATGGTGGATGGATGTGTGGATGTGTGTATGAATGTATGAATGTATGAATATATGTGTAAAGAAAAGTGTCTGTCCGTCGAAAAGCAGAAAAACGAAAGAACGGATGTCGATGATTTTTGGTGGGTAGCTACTCCTAATGAAATGTAGGTGCTGATTAGTTTTTGAGCCAAATCGGTTCAGCGATTCGGAAGCAGTGAGTGAAAATGTTAAAACAATTTCAAGATCTTTTTTGACTATAGATCGCGAACGCAGCCACCGATTGAGTCAGATTTTTGTACTGCAGTAGATATTCATCAAGATACGCTACCATTAAAATTTGGTTAAATTCAGTTGAGTGGTTCAGAAACGGTGAGCAGGGCTAAAAGTATGGGTATAGGCCTGAAAACTGATATCTCCAACTTTTGAAACGTCACAATATGATGTCATCGATTACGTCAACAAAGCGATTTGGATGCTGATTGGCTGGTTCCTCGTGGGAGCTAACGAAAAACTAACCGTATTTTTGAGAATATTTTCGGGGTAGAGGATTCCGAATCTGAAATAATTTTTCAGAAATTCGGATTTCTTGTGCTCGTACTGCGGCTTTGGTGGACCACCGATCAAAAATCTAAGCATATTTTTGAGAATATTATCGGGATAGAGGATTCCGAATTCCAAATTATTTTTCCGAAATTAGAATTCTTTATGCCCGTACTTGGCTTTGATAGACCTCCGATCGAAAAACTAACCATACTTTTGAGAATTATTTAAATAGTCGATAAAGCAATTTGATCGGTTCTCCGATCTCATTTTTTTATTAGCAAAAAGTGCAATATTTGTCCTTTCCCGTCACGGTACCTTTTTTAAAGAATTACCCTCAATCAGAATTTGAAGAAATATAAATTCAATGTTTAGCGCTTATGATAATTACTTAGTACTGGGTCATTATTCATTACTGGGCGCTTGTACCTTAATTTAAAAAAAAAAAAAGCTTACCCATTTGGTTTCCATAAATAAACACTTGAAGAAGCATTTGTATTTTGGGTCGTCAGTTTCCACTGGCCTTTTGGTTAACCATTCTTTAAAAGTAGCTGTATTTAAAAAAAAAAAAGTTATTATTCCCTAAAAATTGAATGTTTTTTTTTAAACTTGCCTTTGTCTAATTCGAGTTTTTCAATGCAATGATCCACTATCTCATGGTCCATACTCGCGAAGGCGATTCCAAATATTGCGCAAAACGCGACGAAAACTAACTTCGCGGACATTTCGAAAGGCGAAAAAAAAATAAAAGATTTCGTTTAATTTAATTTGAGGATAATGAAAAAAGTGTTTCGGTTTCTGATTAGGGGCTCATATTTATTTATACTTAATATTAAAATTGATGCATCATTGTGACTACGAGTGCGCATCCGCCCGTTGAGAAAAATTAAATTAGTTCAATTTGAGTGTTTTACTTTGGTAATAAGTGATGACCAAGGTTTTTGACAATTTTCCTTGTTAAAAAAAAAAAAAAAAAAAAAAATTGCTTCCTTGTTAGTTAAATGGGTGCAGTACAAAATTAAGAAGCTGTGCGAAGCTTCCGATGGATTTTGATACCAATTGCACTAATTTTGTGATCCCAATTGGCGATGTCGGTTCTTACTAGAGATGGGAGATTTTTTAAACAAAATCGATTTGCGCTGAATCGAGAATCGATTTAATTTTACGTCGTTTTTATCATCAAAAATTTTTAATTTATCGGCTGAAAATGGGCTCTTTGTGGGGTTTTTCGCAAAAAGATGAACTTTTAACTCACGATTTTTAAGGATTCAAAAGCAAAACGGCACAACTTGCAATTTTGCGAAAATTCAAAAAGGGAACAACGAACCAAATTTACTCGTAATTATTATTAATTGGAATTAACAAAAAAAAAAAAAAAAAAAAAAAAAAAAGCTAATATTTTCATTTTTTTTGCTTTAAAATGCCAAAAAGGTGTTACTTAGTCGAAAATTGTGGACTTTTTTTTTAAAGAATTATTGTTTAAAAAAATAGATTCACGATTGGACCTTGTTTGCTGCGATTTCCAAATCAAATCTGACAAATAGTTTACTTTTTACTTCTTGGGAAGCAATGTGTTGTCAGTGTGTCGTCAATGTGTCAAAACTACTTCACTTATCTGGTTACGAATGGCCACCCCTGTTAAAAAAAAAAAAAAAAAATTAAGTTTTTCCACACTGGGAAAAACACGGTTTTCATGAAAGTGAGGAAATCTATTTTTTTAAAAAAAACATTTCCCTGCATATGCGTAATTAATTCACACAAAAGAAAATAAAAGAATAAAATAAAAAACCTTGCTCTTTGTAGAAAGCATCCTCGGTTTTGACACGTTGCAATTATTTCATTTTTTCAGGTGTAGAAAGAAAAACATAATGCAACAAAACAAAAAAATGTCAGCCGAACTGTGCTCAAGGTCGCAGAAATAATTGAAGTCAATTTAATTTTTTTTTTTTTTTTTACCTATTTATTATTATTATTTGCTCGGGATGATTTCCCTGATTTTTTTTTTTTTTTTTTTCGGGTTCCTTTATTTAAATAAGAATCGAAAGACCGAAAAATTTCCAGTGAAATACTCGTCATCCGTGAAGGAACGTAACTTGAAAAATGCATTTAAAAGTTTTGACGGTTTTTTTAATCGCGATATCCGCTGCCGAATTAGTTTCGGCTGGGATGGACCTCGTAAGAGCTTTCCAGAAGTGTGGAGATGAAATTGGCATAGATTTAGGTAAGTAAATCACTGGGAATACTTTCAGGTATGAAGAGTTTTCTTGTTTTTTTTTGGTTGGAAAATGCCATTTAGGGGCTCTACGTCAGCACGTTACAGGGAGTGGGTGCTTACAGTGAGGACTTTTGCTGAAAAAGGGAAGGGAGAGGATTTGAGCAAATCCGAGTCAACCTTTTATAGTAAAATCCTTTCATTCAAAAAAAAAAAAAAAAAAAAAAAAATTATTTAGGATATTTATTTCTTTATTTATTTATTTTTTTGACTTCTGGGAGGTAGGTATGGTTGTTTTAACCAAGATCGGACTTAAGGGAAAAAATTTAAATTTTGGGTATCTAACGAACTCATCTGATTTATTCTTGTATTTTTGGTGCAAGTTTCAACTTGCAGTTTTCATCGTTTTATTAAAGTTCTGGTGTATTTTTTTTTTTTTTTTTAGACTTTTCCTGGACCAAACAATTCTGTGTTTCTCCGGTGTACCCGTACCGTTAGTTATTTTTAAGATGAGCCAATTTCAGCAGGAATGGAATTTATTAAAAAATTTGGGAGATTAAAGTGATCGATAAAGAAAAAATTTGTGTATTTTCTTTACTAAATTTTTTTAACGAACTTATTAATATTTAATTTGATACTCGAGGGGGGTGTCTTAAATCTTACATCATTTTTGAAGCAGGGTGGGGGGGGGGGGGTGCATGCTGTGCTGACATTTCTGACAAGCAGAGCGAAGTCAAAAATTGTCCTGCCGAAATTGAATTGTTCCTTCTATTCCTTATGAGGGCTTCTAACACAATAATTATAGCATGCTTATTAAGATATTTTACTTAGGGTCTATAATTAAGCTTAGTTCAAAAATTCTCATTTCAAATTTAAAAAAATGCTTGACTTTAGTGAAATCGATAGCCTCTTTCCTTCTTTTATTAAGCTATCGAATAACCTTTTTTTAAAAAATTCTGCTACGTCTCTGTCTTCAGAAAATTAAAAAAAAAATGAATGAATGGATCCCAAATTCGGTTTTATTTGCTCGGAAAATTAGCTCCCGGGTATTTGCGGGCAATAAATTTTCACGAAAACCTGATCCGTTAAAATTTTATTTGATTTTTTTCCTCGAAAAGACATCTTTTAATTTATCTCTAGTTAAGAGGAAGCTTCAGTGAATCCAGAACAAATGGCTGTTTTGTCGATTTACAGGGGGAAAAAAATCCAAACTTAGATATCTAACGAACTCCTTTGGTGTATCCTCGAATTTTTTTTTGTGCAAATTTCGACTTGTCTGAAAATTTTCCTCCATTCCTGCTGAAACTTGCTCACCTTAAAAGTGATTACCGGTACGGGTACACCGGAGAAACCCAGAATTGTTAAGTCCTGAGAAAGTCAAAAAAAAGAAAAGTACACTACAGTTTTAATAAAATGACAAAAACTGCAAGTTGTAACTTGCACTAAAAATACAAGAATAAACCAGATGAGTTCGTTAGATATCCAAAATTTAAATTTTTTTCCATAAGCCGGATTTCGGTTAAAACAGTCATACCTCCCAGAAGTTTCCTCTAAAAAAAAAACATGCAAAGTAAAAAAAAAAGGAGATAAATAAATTTGTGCGTCGGAGGTGAACTAACGTATCTCCATCGTAAATATGATTGGAGTTAGCCTGTTTCGACGTTTCGTGGAAGTGTCACGTGACCTCAAGTTTATGGCAACATGGGCATGTAAACTTGCAGTCGCATGAGATCACATGATTTTCATATACATTCGAAACAGACTATCTCCAATCATATTTACGACGGAGATACGTTAGTTCACCTCCGACGCACGGAAACATAAATAAAACTTTGGAATTTTAATTTTAATTTAGGAATTTTATTTTTATTTTAAAACTTTGGATATTTGGAATTTAAGTGAATGAAAGGATCTATCTCCCTAGAGCCTTGTCTTGGAGCGGGCGCCAATTTTCAAATTAAAATATGTTTTTTTTTTTTAAATTTTTATTTTTAATACTTTTAATGTAGCCACAACTACAACATTACTAAATTCAGTTTAATTTTTTTTCTGCTCAATAATTTAGAAACCGTCGAAAAATTCAATGCAACCAGACCAGTCCATACCGACGACACTAAAATCAAATGCTATTTGAAATGCTTGCTTCAGGAATATAAATGGGTGCGTTATAAATTCTGGAAACATCATTGCAGTATTTTTATGAATATTTTTCAGTTATTCCTTTTTTTAATTTTTTCATTTTTTTTTTCAGATTACTCCTGATGGTAAAATCCAGGAAGGAGATTATGAAGGTAACGAATTTAACGAATACAAGGAAGCAATTAATGCTTGTATGACAGTTATGGGAGCAGATCCCTGCGACACCGCATATCTCTTTCATAAATGCGTCGTGGAGAAAAAGGAAGGAAACTAAAATCAATCTTTTTTTTTACAATTTATTTTGAAATATAATTTAAATTTTCATTATTTTCTTACTTTTATTTAAATCGTTTGGATGGTTTTCAAGTTAAACCGGACTAAGGGCGATCAAGCCCTAGGTTGTTTATTCCAGACATGCCTGCTTATGCATGAAAATTTTCACATATCCGAACTAATTTTTTCCTCCCCGAATCTTAAAAAAATTTCAGTCAGAATTACTTTCCTTTTTTTCTTTTTAAATGATTTGTCTTAAGGAAAATCGCTTCTTAACACGAAAATCGTTGAAATACTTTCGCTTTTCTCCCTTTTTTTTTATACTCGATTGTTTCTACGTTTTAAAGAAAATTCCAATCGGTTAAGAAAAAAAAGCCGATAACTTTTTTAAAGGATTAAAAAAAAAAAGAATGAGAAAAAGAAGCTGAGATTCATCTCTCAAGGTTTTTTTTTTTTTTTTTTTTTTTTTTTTTAATATAATTTTTTTTTTTTTTTGTTCTTTATTCTGATTCAAAGTCAGTTGAACGATTTAATTCCTAACGCTTCTCTCGGTGCGTATCGAATTCTGGTCGTGCTGCATACAATTTTTGTTTCCTTTCTCGTGATTGTTCTTTGAGAGTGTGGACGGCTCTCTGTAATATCTTCTTTCGAGAAGTAAGAGTCCTTACCTTAAAAAAAAAAAAAAAAAAGAACCAAAGAAATTAAAAAGATGTTTTGGGAAAGAAAAAATGAAGCATTTTAGGCATGTAAAAAATTTGCTGAGAAATCGTGAAGTTTTAAACGAAAATCTGGTTCAAGAAGTTGAGAAAATCTCAAAATTTCACGGGAAATTTGTTATAAGCTTATAGCATAAGGCACGAGGAAGGAATGAGTGTAAAGACTGAGAAACGTAATAAGAGGGCTTGAATCTTACTTTAATCCCTTTTAGAGGTATTGCATAATCTCTGTTGCTTACTATGGAGAAATATAGTAAAGAAAAATATTTTCAGGATATAAAATAGTTCGTTTACACCACCGGGATGTGGAAAGTTAGGCTATATCGATAAAAAAAAATTAATTTTGTTCTTAAAAATTCGGGTTTTCACAAATGAAAATGAGATCGGATCGCACCGAAACCGTGCCGATAAGTTTTGTTATGTTTCAGAGGCAAGGATTCAATATTTAAAATGTATGAAAAAAGCTTTATGGGGTCGTCCATGTATTACGTAACGCAAAATAGGCCACTTTTTGACCCCCCCTCCCCCCCTTGTGACACATCCGTAACGCAACCTGTAACCCCCCCTTCCTTATTACGTAACTCGGGTTCCAACCCCCCCTCCTCTTTGAAAAATATTTAAATTTCGTTTTTGAAGTCAAAAAATATTTTCAGCTTCTTGATCAATTTTAATCAGATTTTACGAGCTAAAAAAATTCTTTATTTTTTTATTTTGAAGAATAACTGGGAAAAATTTTTTTTAAAAGAGTGAAATAAAATTGAAATAATTTTAATATTAAAATTACGTAACGCATGGCCCAGCTCCCCCCCACCCCCCCGTAACAACGCGTAACACCTCCTTCGACCCCCCCCCCCCTCCAGGCGTTACGTAATACATGGACGACCCCTATGGTTCCTATAATTTTATAAGATTTTTTTGCAATAAAAGAATAAATCGCCGTTGTTAATTTTTTATTGTTGAAATAGTTCCCAATTTCACCGCTAGAGCGCTATACTAGTCTCTCGGACAAAATTTTTTTTTATTGCGAAAACAATTGAAAATTATGAAATGTAAGAGCAATCAAGTCTTGTTCATGTATTTAAAATCATGGGTCAGTATCTCTGAACACAACAAAAACTTTTGGCACGGTTTCGGTGCGGTTAGACCCCGTTTTCATGTTTAAAATTACCGGATTAAATTTTTTTTTTTTTAACATATTTTTTTATCGTTAAAATGTTTCCACCAGCCGGTGATGTAAACGAACTAGAACCTTAAAATCTCAATTTTTTGAAACTTCTCTTTGATATCAAAGAAGGTTGATACAAATTTATTTTTTCCCTTCAGCCCTTTTTATCGCTTAGAATTGAGCATAGGCCTCTCATTTTTCTATATTGAGAATATTTTTACTCGTATTCTTTGATCAAATCAGTTTAATAATTACTTTTATTTCGTAATTGATAAATCCATCAATGGCTTTTTTTTAAAAATAAGCTACAACCAGTCAGACGGAATATGCTAACATGATTTTTATTACATGACGCGTGATACAGAATATTTTCTTCGATTTTTATTTCCAGCGTCTAATTCGTAGGTAAAAACATGCTAACGAAAATTGTACGTAGAAACTGCCAAAAAAATTTAATCGAGCTAAAGTACCAAATTTTTAAAAAGTAAAAATAAAAATAATAAAAAAATCATATTCTAACCTCTCAGGTCATTATCTCTTGATGATATGAAGACATTAGGGAAGAAGGAGGTCGTAAGATCTCTTGAAAAAAAATTCAGACAATAAGCTATAAGCTTATATAAAAGCTCATAGCATATTTCTCTATTTAGACTTTTAAGGCTATAGAGCAAAAAAGTCTAATTATGGAGATATCTTGTTTTGGGGATCAGCTAGGATTTTGGCTCCAACATTTTCAAACCTTTACACTATCCTTACTGATATTCTGATGATCGGTTTTTGTCACCATTTTTATCGAATAAAATAATAAAGACTTCGTTGAGTTTGCCTGTGTTTAGCTGTAAAACTGGAGCAGGTATAAAACACCGGACTTAGAGCCTCAATCTACGCAGAATTTCCGATGGAAAATGACTTTTCTTCCTACCAAAAAGAGGTGATCAATTTTCCCACCCTTTTAGGATTTTTGCGAGCTTTGAATTCAAGCGAGAAGGATTTTCGTGGCCCAAATTATCTTTTAAAAAAAATAACGAGTGATTACTGTCTCAAGCTGAACAGATCTGGATGTATGCATTTTCAAATCAAAAAATTGCACCCTCTTCTTTAGCAAAAATGAACGTTTTGAAAACCATTTCTTAAGCAATACTTGAACCACCTCAACACGAATAATAAAATTCATCTAACTTTTTAGAAATACCGTATTTTATTGACTAAAAAAACAATTTTTTTTTAAAATAACAAACTCTGCGAATAATCACCAAATACATTTACTTACAAACTTACTTATATTAACCTTAGGCCTTTGCTCCGGGGACTCTTCGAAAAGCATCCACGCCGTCAGAATGAGGCTAACCCCAGCCAAAATCAGGGTCATGAACAATTCCGCAGCGATTTCAATCAGGGAAAGATATATGGAAATCATGGTTTCGTTCGTCAAACCGTGAAGGATCTTGTCGTAGGGTATGGACAGGATCATGCCCTGAATTTTTTTATTGTAAATCGCGAGGCACATGAAGCAGATAAAAGCTGCGAAAATCGGCCTTGACGTTGACAGACAATAGATGGAATTAACCGTTTCGAAACAATATCGAAACGGAAAATAAATCACCTGAAAAAGAAAAAAAAATGTTTATAATTAGCGACGTTTCCTTTTCATCGTTAAAATCTTAAACATAGTCATTTTTTTTAGTTAAATTGTGGAAAAAAATAAATAAGCAATTTCGATGAATTAAAAAAAAAATGAAGATAATCGTTATTTTCCTCTCGTTATGTTTTTGAAATAAAAAGGGAGAAATTTTAAAAGTCGGGATCAGATTTTGACGGATTTTTCGTGATCGCGCTTTCGTTTGTAAACCAAGAGTTTTTTTGGACCGCGTTAAAAATGAATTCCAAGTCGGTGATATTTTTCTCTTTGTTAGTTTGTTTCTTGGGGAAGTGCCAGGGAAAAGGGAATTTAGCGGCTGTCGTGAAATGCATGAAGGAAATAGGAGTTCCTCAAAGTAAGGATTTTTTGATGATACAGTTTTTGTTTAAAAAATAGTTTAAGTTTTAAAATATTAATTCTTGTTAATATTTTCAGGTGTTGTTTTCTCATTGGAAAAAGCACTCGAAGATCGGAAAGTAATCGGACTGGACGATAAAGCCAAATGCTATTTGAAGTGCTACGTAACGGAAGATGGCTGGGTTTGTACCTGAAATAATTTTAGTATTTGGGAGCGTTCAAGCATTAAGTAAGACCGAAAGGGGGCAGGGGAGTATTCGAAATTCTTACGATTTCTTACTTGGGGGAGGGGGGAGTTTGGCAAATCTTACGTAAGAATTTCCATTATAACTTATTGTTCAGAATTTTTTTTTTAATTCAAAAAATGAAGTAGTTTTTATTTTTTTTCGAACGTCTGAAGTAAAAATATTAAAAATTTGTTTCAAAAAATTTTCAGAATTAAAAATTTATTTTTTGATGAGATTTTGTGCCATTTGTAGCCATCTTCAGGGATATGAGTATGAACCATAAATCTAGATTTAAGAAAAATATTACTCCAGTTTAAAACTGGCGTTAAAATAAAGGGGAAGGGGTCCGCGAAAACCTTAATTAATATATTTTGGGGGGGGGGGTCAAAAAAATCTTACTAATTCTTACGAAAGGGGTTGAGGGGTCCAAAAACTCGAAAAAAAGTATAATACTTTGTAATAAGTATACTCTATAATAAGTAAAATACTTGAACGTTCCCCTAGCGGATAAAATTCCATTAGTTCTTGTTTTTCTTTTGTTTGTTTTTAAATGTAAACTGGATCCGACAGCCAAATTCCTATTATTTTGTGCGGGGAGTTCTTTGATCGAATATTATATCAAATATTTCAACCAAATTTGATCAAATATTTCAACTAAATATTTAATCAAATGTTTAATTTAAATATTTTATTATATATTTTTTCCTGTGTAACAAAATCAAATATTTTATAATTCTCTTCCCCAATATTACATAATATTTTTCAGAATTTTTTCCCGTAAAAATTGTGTTTTTATGCTTATGTTTTATGTTTTTTTTTCCTGTTTCACGTTAATTGCTTTTGAAAGTGCGCACGTAAAATCATGGACCCCCCTTCCCCCCCCCCCCCCCCCGCTCGTTTGGCCCTTAAACATGCTTACGCAATATGTATACGACCCCTATAGTTATTGAATAATAAATAGATCTATCTCATGCTCCGAAGCACGTTTACGATCAACGCCTTAAAAATCACCACCCGGCAACTTGTCGTTCATTCACGCATTGCTTTTTGTATATTCGCAGATGACGAAAGAAGGTGTTATCACCGAGGAAGTCTTGAAACACATGCCATCGGATCTAGCACCGAAATACGACACTTGCAAGGACGTTCAGAACGATAATTTGTGCGAGAAAATTTATTTGTTCTTCGAGTGCGTCTTTCAAAAATGAAAATCGTCAACATTGAACGACTTACCGACATCACGTTTTGGCAGAAAGGCGTAGCTTCCATATTTTTTTTATGAAAGTTTTTTACTTTTTAATTTGTCTAAGATAAACCTCGTCAATTATTTGAATAAATCCATGTATCCGAAATTTTTTTTACCGAAAAAAGATAATAATTTTGAAAATTACATTTTTGTTTGTTTGTTTTCTTTTTTTAAACTCTATTGTTTTGATTTGGGTAACTAATATGGCGGCAACGATCTTTTTTTTAAAAATAAGAAAAAAAGAAAAAGTTTCTACCGCGCTGTTAAACAGTACTTTTTTTTTCTCGATCGATTTTTGGGAAAAAAAATCATGTTGATCCTTTTTCTCCTAAGCGCATAGAGAATTAAAGATACAACGTTTTGGAGTTTGTCCAAACTTCTTTCTACAGTAGTAAGAATTAATGTTTTTCTTTTGGTTTTTTATCAAAAAAGAAAAATTATGATTTTTTTTTTTCTTCTCGTTTCCAAATTATCATGGAATCATAATGACTTTTTAAAAGAATAAAATAAAATACTGTATTGCAATAAAAGTTTTTTTTTTTTTTTTTTTTTTTTTTTTTTTTTTTTTTGAATATTTAATTCTGTTTTAAAAGAACGGGACCTTTTTAATTTCGATTTTCTTTTTCTCTCTGAATCCAACATTGCGACCGATTTAAGTTGAACTGGTTGATGTTCATGGATTGGGATGTTTATGTTCATGGGCTACCCTTTTAATTTTTTTTAAATTATGAAAATCCAGAAGGAGTGTAAAAAAAAAAAAAAAATAGTTTGATCTTTATGTCGCTGTCGAATCAACCAGTTAAATTGGATAATTTGAAAAAAATTCCAGCGGAAAAGGTGACGGTCCAGAGGCATCGTTTTAGTTTTTTTTTGGGGAGGGCAAAGGTGTCTTAGATGACCCAGTTTGGCGTATGGGGCAAGAGATAGTTCCTGTATTTATCTTATGAAAGCAAGAAATCATTAAAGGGGCGAAAATGATTTTGTACGCTTGTTCAGTCGAACATTGTTGTTTATATTTTTGTTACAGGTTTTTACACATAAATCGATTTCATTTTTCGTTTTTAAGGAGGTTCTACCGGTGAATTTGAGATTCTTAGCTGATCTGATCGTTCTTCTGCAACTTAAACGTAGGAGGAACTTTGTTTATTTTTTGAAGAAAGGTTTTTCCGACTACAAAATTTTAATTGGGACCGAATAAATATTTAAAAAATATAGGAATATTCCTTTTCACATTCTCCACAACTTTTGTAACATGAAATTTTGACCCCTTTATCATTTGTGGTGTTTTTTGGAAGATTTTCTCAAAAAAAAAAAAAAAAAAAAAAAAAAAAAAAACCCCGATGTTTAAAAGGAAAACACCAGCATGTTTAAAATTTTTGCAAATTATTTTTGTGAAATGTTTTAACGTTTTAATAATAAAATCGATTTTTTATCCTAACAAAAGTTTTGGAGAATGTTAAGAGGAATATTCCCATACTTTTAAACAAATTATTCGGAATCAATTAAGTTTTTGGCGGAAAAACTTTTCTTTAAAAATAAACAATGTTGAGCTCATGTTTAAGGCGCAGGAGAACAATCAACTAAGAATCTAAAATTCATCGGTAGAACACCTTTAAGTATAATTTTTCGAGATATTTCGTCTATTTAATTATAAAATAAAGGCACTAATCCACAGTCTTCGCATGGAATGAATTTTTTTTACTAATTAAAATTAATTTAATTTTTTTTATAGGATTCAATGGTGGCCACGCATCTAAAGATGGGGGTTTCGATGTTATTCAGAGGTACCGAAAATGAAGGAAAATCTCCCAAATTCAAACTCACGTAATTGCTGCACTCCAGTTAGGTAAGTCCCATCCATTAATTTTTAGCTAACAAGTTGTGAAAAATTTTTAGCGGATAAATCATATTTTCCACCTTGATAAAAGTATCGTAAAACGCTATAGAGATCAAGACGTTTCTTCGGCAATTTGAAATAGCTTGAAGTTGAAGAGATTCCGTTTTATGGCTCAAATTGAAATCTTTGAACGAGTGGCCTTTTTGCGTCTGTAAGATGATTACTGCTTTTTGCTCCGAAGCTATGTCTTTATAAACGTTCCTATTATTCTGAACACTTGATCCATTTCTGAGCCTTGATAATTATCTTGAGGTTGACCTATTAAATAGGAAGCACCGACACCCGACAGTAGGGTGTCCCTTATTTTGGAAATTTTCGAATTTCAAATCGTTCACCCCCAAAAATGGTTCTCCTTGGTGTACTGATAACCCGAATTTTTTTTAAATTTTTTACTCTACAGGAAAACATTTTGATAAAATCGCTACTGAATCAAATTTGATACACCCGCCCGCAAGAGGTTAGAAGTATTATGCAAATATTTTTTGAAACAAGAAACAATAAAAATATTTTAAAAATTTTGACAAAGATTTAAAAAAAATATTTTGATTGTTTTTTGTTTCAAAAAATATTTCATAAATATTAATAATTTTTTCTCATTGGGAATTGGTATGTTTTGTCACTTTACCCCGTCTTTTTGCCATATTTTGCGTTTTAGCTCAAAAACCGGACCAAACATAAAAAAACGGACTTAGAATCCTCGATCTATGGAAAATTTCCGATAAGAAACCATATTTTTTGTGCAAAAAAAAAAAAAAAAAAAAAAAAAAAAAAAAAAAATTGTCGAGTTGTTTTTTCTTATGGCAATTTTCGGAACTTTAAGCTCAAGTCGCCACACTCTCCCGTCGAGTAAAATATTTTAAAAAAATTCGGGTTTATCGGTACACCAATAAAGAGAACCAATTTTTGGAAATAAGCGATTTGAAATCCGAAAATGGCCGAAATAAGGAATACCCTAATAAACATTAAAAAAAAAAAATTCGAAGGATTTATGCGGAATATTATCAGGATGTGTCATAATCGGAAAACGAAAGAATAAAATCTTCTTTTGAAACAGAAGATAAAACCGACATAATAAAACGCTTCGCTGCAGAAAAGGTCATTAGTTCATATTTATTAAGCCTAAAAAAAAAAAACGAAAACAATTAGGCTAAAGTTTTACAAATCCAAACAAAACATTCTCAACCATGAAAATTTATATTGAGGTCTAGAATCCCCCGGTTTATTTCGAAAACAAAAAAAGAAAAAGGATGGAAAAAAAAAAAAAATCTTATTTACTTTTTCTAAAAGGAATTCTCCAGCAGATTTATGTTGGAACCCGCCTTTCTTCAGTCTCCCAACATAAATTTCAGATGCATTTACTCGGGGAAAGTTTTTGAAGAAATATATCAAACCCATTTTATTTTTGAAGGTTATTCACTTTTTAAAATTAAAAAAAAAAATAAAATGGATTATCAGTAAAAGTGTCCGTCCATCACGTCGAATAAAATTTAACGATTGCAGCCTGCCATTAATGATTGATTTTAAAATAACAAAAAAAAAAAACATCGTAAACGCATGCAACTCGAGTTCAGCAATTGCTTACGCTTACGATTGTAATTCCACCGAATCAGTGCTTATCTCGCAAAATAATGACTCCGATGACAACGATCGCATATCAATTCCTAGTTACGTCACGAAGCTGAATTCTATACGGGATTCAGTTTTATCAGAAGCTTAGAAGCTTGCGCATTTCGTTTCTGTCGCGTTTTCGCTCCGGCATTCCGAGTTTTCGAGCTGAGGGGATGCACGTACGTTTCGGAAACATCACGATGCGGCGCCTCGAATTTTAACGATCATCATCCCGACACGATTTTCGAAAGTATACGAGAATAATAAATTTAAACCGGACGGCGGTTTTTTTTTAAATTTTCGAATTTAAAATCCGTGGAAAATGAGCGTTCAAGCTGCCGATTATCAAGGGGTACCAGTCCCCACTGCTGAATTCAGCGATGTTAAAGTCCCGGTGCAACAGGTCAGTGAATTTTTCATTCATGTTAAAAAAAAAAAAAAAAAAAAAAAAAAAAAATTTCACGTGGTGACAATCGCTGTTTAATTTCTTTTTGTTTTCGCAAGTGATGATTGTAATTAATTAACGGAGTTAAATGGATATTAATCGCTTATTAATTTCAATTTTTCGAACATGTGTCAAGCTTGTTTTTAATTTTTTGCGATGCCGCGAAAATTGTCATGATCGTTTTCTGACCTCGGTCAATTTATTATGATTTGACCTTGAAATTACCTCGGTTTTTGCGGAATTAGGGCGGTTTCCTGTGTTCGAAAAAACCTGACCAAATTTTTTTAATTTTCTACTTTACAAAGTTCACTCTCGACAAAATTTTCCCTCGGAAAGTTTTGAAAGTTTTAAGCCCCGTCGTCTTGAATACCTAATCATCGGTTAAATCCCTGCGTAATTTTATTTTTCGATGACCTTTTAGGTGAAAATTATTTCGCCGGTTTTAATTTTTTTTTTTTTTTTTTCTCCCACACATGACAGATGGATATATGGATTACGTGATAAATTTTGGCGCGTTGTCAGTAATTAACGTTTCAAAACAAATGGGGGGAAAGAAAAAAAAAATGTAAATCCATTACGTTTCGGTTTCAATTGCACTTTTCCGTCTTGGTCAATGACACTTTTGCAAGCTGCCGACGGCCGCGGTCAATTTTATGAGTGCTAATTAAATTATTAAAGGTTGAAGCGGTTGAATTTATAAGAGACGGATTTATATTTCTGCTTGGGTAAATTTATCCACGCAGAAGGGAAATTTTCGGAGAGCACCTGTTAAAATTTTGTTTTACACGGGACAATTATTGTCGGAATTTTTGATGTGAGGGAATAAAAATGTCAGTTGCAAATCTTCTTCGAAAAAGGTCTTAGTTTTGTGATTATTTAAGACGTGAATAGGATTCCATACCATTTTTCCTTGCCCCTTCCCAGTCCGGCTGTTAGACATACAAAACAGCATTGATGAGTTTTTACCCGCGTGCACTGAGAAACTTTTACTGGTATAAGCTACTAAACGATTTGGCAAGGTTGTTGTGGCACTCTGTCCCTAAATATTTGGTAAATACTGCCATTATGTGTCAATTTTTGCCAGAAAATTGGTAACGATTACTAAAAAACCCTGGTTGTCAGGCCCTCCCCAGAAAGTGTGGCAATGATTACCAGATTCAGGCATTGGCCACCAGAGTGGGTTTCTCCGTGTGACTCTTTCGTCTTAAGACATTTGGACTGCTTTCGGACAGTCTTGTCGACTATGATTTGGCTTGGGATGATCGCAAAAAATACATACCTGTTGTTCCTGACTCGGAACCGATGTTGTGGAAACCAAAGCATTAGCCGAGCAAGCTGGTGGTAAGCCGAGCCCAGTCTGTAACTTTTCGGTTGGAGTATGAAGATTAGGGTGGTTCGAAAATCAACTTTTTTGGAATTTCAAAACTCCTATATCGGGAAAAGTTCCTTTATAGGTAGAGTATCAACCCGGAATTTTTTCAGATTTTTTGAACGGCATCCTGAGGTGTCAAATCGGTCTTGAAATTTTCAAAAAGCTCATAAAAGGGCCGAAAATGAACCTTTTTTTTGCATAAAAGACCATCGATTCCTATCGGAAATTTCGCGTAGATTACGAATTTGAAGTCGTAAATTAGTTTTGGTGTATAATTTTTGAGCTACAGGCCGGGTTTAAAAGCTCTAAAAACCTGGTTATGATGGTATTTTGTCTGTGGATCAAAAACCGTGCACCAAAACTAATTTTCAGCTTCAAATTCGTAATCTACGCGAAATTTCCGATAGGAATCAATGGTCTTTTATGCAAAAAAAAGGTTCATTTTCGGCCCTTTTATGAGCTTTTTGAAAATTTCAAGGCCGATTTGACACCTCAAGATGCCGTTCAAAAAATCTGAAAAAATTCAGGGTTGATACTCTACCTATAAAGAAACTTTTCTTGATATAGGAGTTTTGAAATTCCAAAAATGTTAATTTTCGAACCACCCTAATGAAGATTCTCTCATGCTCCTGAGAATTTTTGACTCTTAATTGACCTTTGACCTGTAACTTAAGAAAAGTCATTGGAACGTCTTGGTTACGGTAACTGGGGTTTTTTCGTCCTTCATTGGGTCGTATTTTAAAAAGAAGCAAAAGCTAGGCTCTTTAAATAAACTTAAAACAAGTTTAAACTTAATTAAATTAAAACAAGGTAAATTAAGTTTTGCAAAACTCATTTAAGCTTATAAACTAGGGCCATTTTAACCAACCTCTGTTAAATCTCTGGTTAGCTAACACGAGTGTTAGCTCTAACATTTGTTAAAGGTTGTGTTAAGCGACTATGCGTTTAACCACTCATTTTTAGCCCTCTGTTAGTTAACTAATGTTAAACCCCAAAACACAATCCGGCAACACTGAGTTGACATCGGGACTAACATTTTATCGCCCCAGGCACGTAAAATAACAATAGGGGAACGTAATGGAAAAAAGGCTTTTTTAATAAAAAGTATAAAATATTCAAAGGACATTCAAAACACTTTAATTTTCAGCCAAATTTGGGCTTTTGAGGCCCTATTGAGGCCCTATTATGACTACATATAGTGAATCTAAGGGGGGCGATGCATGGCCCCCAGCTGGAAGAGGCTCGTAGCCAGGGGGGCAAAGGGGGCTGGGAAAAGCTTGAGCCCCCCTGTAATATTGACTTTTTCCGTGTATTTTCCCTATCTTGCATGTTATAAGAGCCATTTGGAGCCCCCCTTGAAATATCTTGTGCCCTCCTTTGCTTCTCAGGCTAGCTACGGGTCTAAGCTGAAGAAACATCGACAATACATATAGAACGCTTCTTTTTTGTAAAAATGATGTCCATGACCCAATATTAGATTCTAGGGAAATTTTAGTTTTGTTCCCATCCCTTCCCCTTTCAAAAAAAAAAAAAAAAAAAAAAAAATCTTGGGTTTGTCTTTGCTGAAACAAAGTAGGAGAAATATTTGCAGTAAATGTATTTTGTGCGAATTTGAAGTTTAAACTTGCGTAAGATTTTTAAGACCCCCTCCCCCCTTCGTAAGCATCCTTAAGCGCATCGGCCGGACCCCCTCCCTCCCCCCTAAACATGCTTACTTAATTTATGAACAAACCCTAAATTTTTCGTCATCATTAATAATTAAGTCCATTTTCGTAATTTAAAATCCACTATTTAAAATAAAAAAATAAAATTTTGACGATCAGAACAACCGAACACATGAAAGGACAGCACAAAATTGATTATTTTTTGCAAGATATGAAGAAAAATATGAAGTTAACATCGTGTTAAGTCGCAAACAGACCTTCTGAGGGTCTGTTAAGATTCACCCTCTGTTAGCGATTTTAACAGAGGTATTTGTCCTTAACTGAGGTTGGTTAAAATCAAAAATGACTTAACACCGGGTTAACTTATCAAATCTATAACCAGAGTTTTAACAGAGGTTGGTTAAAATGGCCCTTAATTTTTAATATCCGAGACCGCTTAAAATCATTTATTAAATAAATGATTTGAATACATTATGACTAGGGATGAATAACGTTTTTCCGAAGCACAGACGTTTTAGCACAGACTAAATTTACCTTAAGAATAATAAGAGAGAAATTTCTATTTGGAAAATATGAGAAATTACAAAAAATTTCACAGACCGCAACCCGTCGGAGTCGAACCCCGGGTCCTTTCGGTATAGCCCCGATTGCTCTTTCCACCTGAGCTAACGGATCTGCCTATGAAACTCCTTGTAATTTAAACTCTTAGGTGTAAGATGAGATTTTTTTTTTGAGAAATTCCTAGTACATAAAGTCCCGATAGATGTCAACAGATCATCAACACGGAAGTACAAAAACCAACGAAGGGTAGGGTTAATTTTTAGTTATAATTAGTTTATAATAAAACTGCCGCTTAGTTAAATTCGGTTCGAAAATTTTTCGGGGCGATAAAATTTCAAAAATCATTTAAGCTTAATTAAGTACAAATAAACTTAAATATTGTTGACAAGTAAAAGCAAAAGCTTTTGCTTCTTTTTAATATACGAGTCATTAGTGTCATTCCCTGAGGGATCCTCTTCATTAGGGTGGTTCGAAAATCAACTTTTTTGAAATTTCAAAACTCCTATATCGGAAAAGTTTCTTTATAGGTAGAGTATCAACCCTGAATTTTTTCAGATTTTTTGAACGGCATCCTGAGGTGTCAAATCGGCCTTGAAATTTTCAAAAAGCTCATAAAAGGGCCGAAAATGAATCTTTTTTTTTTGCATAAAAGACGATCGATTCCTATCGGAAATTTCGCGTAAATTACGAATTTGAAGCCGAAAATTAGTTTTGGTGTATAATTTTTGAGCTACAGGCCGGGTTTAAAAGCTCTAAAAACCTGGTTATGGTATTTTGTCTGTGGCTCAAAAACCGTGCACCAAAACTAATTTACGACTTCAAATTCGTAATCTACGCGAAATTTCCGATAGGAATCGATCGTCTTTTATGCAAAAAAAAAGATTCATTTTCGGCCTTTTATGAGCTTTTTGAAAATTTCAAGCCCGATTTGACACCTCAGGATGCCGTTCAAAAAATCTGAAAAAATTCAGGGTTGATACTCTACCTATAAGAAACTTTTCTTGATATAGGAGTTTTGAAATTCCAAAAATGTTAATTTTCGAACCACCCTAATGAAGATTCTCTCATGCTCCTGAGAATTTTTGACTCTTAATTGACCTTTGACCTGTAACTTAAGAAAAGTCATTGGAACGTCTTGGTTACGGTAACTGGGGTTTTTTCGTCCTTCATTGGGTCGTATTTTAAAAAGAAGCAAAAGCTAGGCTCTTTAAATAAACTTAAAACAAGTTTAAACTTAATTAAATTAAAACAAGGTAAATTAAGTTTTGCAAAACTCATTTAAGCTTATAAACTAGGGCCATTTTAACCAACCTCTGTTAAATCTCTGGTTAGCTAACACGAGTGTTAGCTCTAACATTGTTAAAGGTTGTGTAAGCGACTATGCGTTTAACCACTCATTTTTAGCCCTCTGTTAGTTAACTAATGTTAAACCCCAAAACACAATCCGGCAACACTGAGTTGACATCGGGACTAACATTTTATCGCCCCAGGCACGTAAAATAACAATAGGGGAACGTAATGGAAAAAAGGCTTTTTTAATAAAAAGTATAAAATATTCAAAGGACATTCAAAACACTTAATTTTCAGCCAAATTTGGGCTTTTGAGGCCCTATTGAGGCCCTATTATGACTACATATAGTGAATCTAAGGGGGGCGATGCATGGCCCCCAGCTGGAAGAGGCTCGTAGCCAGGGGGGCAAAGGGGGCTGGGAAAAGCTTGAGCCCCCCTGTAATATTGACTTTTTCCGTGTATTTTCCCTATCTTGCATGTTATAAGAGCCATTTGGAGCCCCCCTTGAAATATCTTGTGCCTCCTTTGCTTCTCAGGCTAGCTAGGGTCTAAGCTGAAGAAACATCGACAATACATATAGAACGCTTCTTTTTGTAAAAATGATGTCCATGACCCAATATTAGATTCTAGGGAAATTTTAGTTTTGTTCCCATCCCTTCCCCTTTCAAAAAAAAAAAAAAAAAAAAAAAAAAATCTTGGGTTTGTCTTTGCTGAAACAAAGTAGGAGAAATATTTGCAGTAAATGTATTTTGTGCGAATTTGAAGTTTAAACTTGCGTAAGATTTTTAAGACCCCCTCCCCCCTTCGTAAGCATCCTTAAGCGCATCGGCCGGACCCCCTCCCTCCCCCCTAAACATGCTTACTTAATTTATGAACAAACCCTAAATTTTTCGTCATCATTAATAATTAAGTCCATTTTCGTAATTTAAAATCCACTATTTAAAATAAAAAAATAAAATTTTGACGATCAGAACAACCGAACACATGAAAGGACAGCACAAAATTGATTATTTTTTGCAAGATATGAAGAAAAATATGAAGTTAACATCGTGTTAAGTCGCAAACAGACCTTCTGAGGGTCTGTTAAGATTCCCCTCTGTTAGCGATTTTAACAGAGGTATTTGTCCTTAACTGAGGTTGGTTAAAATCAAAAATGACTTAACACCGGGTTAACTTATCAAATCTATAACCAGAGTTTTAACAGAGGTTGGTTAAAATGGCCCTTAATTTTTAATATCCGAGACCGCTTAAAATCATTTATTAAATAAATGATTTGAATACATTATGACTAGGGATGAATAACGTTTTTCCGAAGCACAGACGTTTTAGCACAGACTAAATTTACCTTAAGAATAATAAGAGAGAAATTTCTATTTGGAAAATATGAGAAATTACAAAAAATTTCACAGACCGCAACCCGTCGGAGGAGTCGAACCTTCGGTCCTTTCGGTATAGCCCCGATTGCTCTTTCCACCTGAGCTAACGGATCTGCCTATGAAACTCCTTGTAATTTATACTACTTAGGTGTAAGACGAGTTTTTTTTTTGAGAAATTCCTAGTTCATAAAGCTTCCGATAGATGTCAACAGATCATCAACACGGAAGTACAAAAACCAACGAAGGGTAGGGTTAATTTTTAGTTATAATTAGTTTATAATAAAACTGCCGCTTAGTTAAATTCGGTTCGAAAATTTTTCGGGGCGATAAAATTTCAAAAATCATTTAAGCTTAATTAAGTACAAATAAACTTAAATATTGTTGACAAGTAAAAGCAAAAGCTTTTGCTTCTTTTTAATATACGAGTCATTAGTGTCATTCCTGAGGGATCCTCTTCATTAGGGTGGTTCGAAAATCAACTTTTTTGAAATTTTCAAAACTCCTATATCGGAAAAGTTTCTTTATAGTAGAGTATCAACCCTGAATTTTTTCAGATTTTTTGAACGGCATCCTGAGGTGTCAAATCGGCCTTGAAATTTTCAAAAAGCTCATAAAAGGGCCGAAAATGAATCTTTTTTTTTTGCATAAAAGACGATCGATTCCTATCGGAAATTTCGCGTAAATTACGAATTTGAAGCCGAAAATTAGTTTTGGTGTATAATTTTTGAGCTACAGGCCGGGTTTAAAAGCTCTAAAAACCTGGTTATGGTATTTTGTCTGTGGCTCAAAAACCGTGCACCAAAACTAATTTACGACTTCAAATTCGTAATCTACGCGAAATTTCCGATAGGAATCGATCGTCTTTTATGCAAAAAAAAAGATTCATTTTCGGCCCTTTTATGAGCTTTTTGAAAATTTCAAGCCCGATTTGACACCTCAGGATGCCGTTCAAAAAATCTGAAAAAATTCAGGGTTGATACTCTACCTATAAAGAAACTTTTCCCGATATAGGAGTTTTGAAATTCCAAAAAAGTTGATTTTCGAACCACCCTAACTCCGACCCCCTAAAAGGATATTTTAATTAATATCTTAATCACAAAAAAACATCCTCCATATTTCAATACTGTATAAACGTGGTACAAAAGTTACAAAGTAAAAAATAAACCTGTCACTAACCATTTCCTACAGCGAGTTCGAATTAACTTTACGTAAGAATTTGTTTTTATTTTTCACTTAAAAACCAGCTTACTGAATTTTTTTATTTATAAAATTTTTTATTAAGGGTCTACGAAATTATTACTAAATCTTACAAGAGGAGGGAGGGGGTCTAAAAACATCATTTTTGTGTCCCACTGCGAAACGATGCAAGATTACTGCTCCACGTGATAATTTGCAGATCTTCCGCATACCCTAAAAGCAGAACTGGCCACCACAACGGAACGAGAGCCAGTGGGGTGGGTTCCAGCAATTTTCCTTTTTGATTTATTATAAATTTTAAATCTTTTACTTCCTGTTTAATCCACTTCGTTAAGTTTCGTAACTAGCAAATCATCTCATCGAAGTTTGGTACAGGAGTTTAAAGTGTATTTTATTGAACGCAAAGTGTTACGGTGCTACAACCAGGGATTGATTATTCTTCTAGTCATGATCAGTAAGGCATGATTCGTTAATTAAAATTGTTTTAAGTAGTCTTCAATTTTCATTGGTCCAAAATTTATGGGTTTGCGAATTTCCCAGTTTTCGACGAATAAAATTGTCGAAAATTTTGAAGTTCGGAAACCCAAAGAATAAAAAAATCATGGGTCATTGTATTTTTTTTTTTTTTTTTTTTTTTTTTTTTAATAAAAAGGGACAAAGTAACTTCACAAAACACGATGGCACAAGGACAAAAATTTTACTTGAACCACGAACGTGCTCTTTGACATCTCGAAAAATTTGATTTATAAATGGGCGACGCTCATTTAATTTTAAGTTACGGACTTTTTTAAAACCCCTGTTTTTTTTTTATTCTTGGCAATCAACATGAGAAAAAAAAAGAAGGCATTTCAATGAATAACTCGTGAACGGAGCCGTATTTACACGATTGATTTCATTTTACAACAGAAAATACGAGTAAATTTTACTTTTTTTTCTTCCGAATCCGAGTGCAGTGTTTTACTGCATGAACGATGAAAAAAAAAAAAAAAAAAAAAAAAAAAATCCTTGAACTTGAAATCTGAAACGTTTCATTATTTCATATCCCCTGCCAAGAAAACCATTTTCTTTGGATTAGGTTTATCCGCTGAAACTCCTCTTATGAGAACGCCAAACTCCAGAAACAGATTAACACAAATGAAGCAGAAGAAATTTTTCCTGCTTTATAATAATGGAGATAAGGGATAATCTCACGTTTTATAAACTACAATCCCAAATCGACCGAGCCTTTTTACTTAATAAGCAAACATAAGGAGAGCAAAAATATTTACATTGCATGAGAAGCGGGACAAACTTCGAAAAAAAAAAATTGGTCTCTTATCTTCATTCTTTTATAAAAAAAAAAAACTTTTCCTTTGCCGATTTCCTCCCTTCTCCCTTATTCGCAGTTTCTTCTTTCACCGAATTCCCAAAACTAACGACATCGAAAACGAATTCATATATGAAAAGCCAATCCAGTTGGCTGATCTTGAATCGTTTTTAATCCTCGTTTCCAAAAGCGGTTTTGTTTAATGAACCCTAATGAACGAAAAAACATCATTTTCCAATGGCATTCACAATCGCGTGAACCTTTTATATTATATACTGTATTATATGAATATAAGGGAAGTCAGGAAACAGTTGAAATTACGTTAACGTTATCCCACCCGGTGCGAGAAACAATTAATTAAACTTTGCCTTGGCAAAAGACATTTTGCGATACTAAAAGGCTTTGCTCTTGACGCATGCTGTTCAATAGCTACGGCAGCACGAAATTGGTCTTTTTTTTTTTTTTTTTTTTTTTCTTACTTTTTTTTTTTGAAATTCTTCTGCTGTATCGAATCGCTAATGAATCTTTTTCAAAATCATCAATAACCGAATTTTCCAGATAAAAAGTTTTTCAGGTCGAGTCCGAAGGCTAAAGGGTGTACGGAGGAAGAATCGGATAGGCATTAGTGAATTGAACTCGAATGGGTTTCACTTTTTAAGATAATTTTTATTTTTTATTTTTATTTATTTATTTTTTTCATTGAGCTGATGACTTTTGTAGTAGTTCGAGCAATACGTAGCAATGCTAGATTTTTTTTTTTTTTTTTTTTTTTTTGGAAATTTTTGAAAATATAAGAATTCAGTGCATATCCATCCGATTTACGTGCCTTTTAAGGAAGCAGAGATATCAAAACGTTTTCTCAATTCCGGGCATTTTTTTTTCGTCTTTCGGAGGAATTTCGTGAATACATGTCAGCCAACCAGGATGACGAAATGAAGAATTTTAAATTCTCTTTCTTTCTTTCTTTCTTTCTTTCTTTTTCATTGAATATATGTTTGCATTCCGAATAAAGTTGTTGTTGCAACGTTGAAGGCATTTTAAATTGATCCATACCTATTTCGTACTTTAAATCTATTTGAATGGGCTGTTCTACCCCTCATTTTCTTTCGATTCCCTACCATTTTTCCTAATCAATTTTTTTCTAAAAAAAAAAAAAAAAAAAAATTCCTTATCCACTTTTCTTATAAAAAAATAAATGCCTAATCCAAATGACGATCGACTGTTTTGGAGGAATTTAACTTGCAAATGGTGCCTTCAGTATACAGTGTTGTTCATACGCTATTATGACATATCATTGTTTGAATCCTTAGAGACATTAAAGGATGTTGAATCGTACATGGATGCTGTGTACCAGTTTTTTTTTTTTTTTTTTTTTTTTTTAAATGATTGATAACCCTGCTTTTTCGCAATTAAGCATAAGCAGGGGGTGTTACACCACACATTACTACATTATTACCACATTGACTTTATATACACACATATACTACACTTACATTTGTCAACTGATAAAATTTCGCTTGCTTAAGCACGTCAATGTCTAGCTTATGTGAAACTACCCTTATACCCGCATCGAAATTTACCCAGCGCCTGCATGCGAGTATACTTGTAAGTTCCAACTTACTCCGCTAGATAGAGCGAGGTTTCGATGGTCACACCAATCCGTGTTTTGCGCCGCGAACTCAGAAGCTTAACTTCGTTGTTCGCCACACGTTACGAGACCAGCCGTGCCAAGTCGACCAAATGCCTAATCGTTTTTCCTAAAATATTAAATTCCTAATCCATTTTTCCTAAAAAAAAATCCTACTATTTTTCCTGAAAAAATAAATTCCTAATCCATTTTTCCTAACAAATAAATTCCTAATCCATTTGTCCTAAAAAAATTCCTAATTCACTTTTTCTAAAAATAAAAAATTACTAATACATTTTTTCTAAACCCCGTCATTTTAAAAATTTTAAAAAATAATACCGGTAAATAAATTAAAAATAAAATATATAATGAAAGGCAAAAAGAAAAACCCCGACGTTAGAAATTGGTGTTTTGAATGTCGGGGTTTTTCTATGGTCCAAAAAAAAAAAAAATAAATAAAAAAAAAGTAATAATAATAAAAAAAAAAAAAATGGAAAACAGCACCTGTACCAAAAAGATAAATAAATTACCGGTATATAAAAATCATGTATAAATTATACAAAATATTTTTCTACTAGATTTTATTTGTCTACAAAATTTCAGATTCCGATTCCGATTCCAGTTAATAAATATTTTAACGATGCCGATTCCGATTCTAATTCCGATTTGAACCCAAATTAATTAACTATGTGATAACGGTATTTTCGTGCTTTTGAAGTCAATCTGACGCGAAAATATTTTTTTACGATGCCGATTCCGATTCCAAATATCCAGAACCGTTTTCAGACGAAATTCCAACTCCAATTCCGATTCCGATTTCGATCCCGATCCCTATTTCTTCAAAAAAAGCACGCATCCCGATTCCGAATAAAAATTTATCGGAATTGCACCCCTGTACAAAAACTTAACTTTTATTACCGGAATTTTTTTTTTCTTCCTCCAATATGCTTAGGCATAAGTAATGCATAAATAAGTATGCATAAAATACAAGAAAAAGTTGAATAAGCATAATATTTGTATTTTCCTGCTTTATGATTTGAAAAAATCATATGTGTCAATAATGCAAAAATCATGCTTACAAAAATGCTTACAAAAGTTATTCTTATTCCAATTTTTGTATAATTGATACAAAAATAATACGTAAATTTTTTTGCTTTTATTTTCCAAAAATTTTATATACTTTTTTTTGTACGGTCATGTATGAAACTCGTTCATTTTACGTCGAATTTCGTGTAATCATTCTTAAATTTCATATGAGATGTTTACAGACGGTTTACCACTGTTCCAACTATTTTTTCATCATCTTCTTCTTCTTCTTCTACGTTCTTGTTTCTCCAACAACTGAAACTTCCCATCAAGCTTTCAACTTTTTATCTGCATATCTTTTTTTTTTTTTTTCTTTATCTTTTTTTCCCGTTTTCTTTTTTCCTCAGCATATGTGCCTTATTGGATGGTTTAACGTCGTGAGTAATAACGCTCTCATTTTTTTTTCCAACTCCTCTTCCCTGAAATGCGATACCATTCAAAAAAGTTGTGTTTCTCAACGGTAATTGGACTAAGGATTTATTATTCTCAAGTTCTTCTTTTTCTTCCTCCCCTCCCACGTTCTATTTCGGGGAGCTGCAGAAACGGTTTCGGAGGAAGAAAAAAAAAACGATTTAAAAAGGAAAAGGGTTTCGGAAAATTAAATGTTTGTATCACGTAGTGCAATAAGAGCAAGGCGTGGGTATCCAGAAATCGAATCGATGGATTTGGAACAGTGAGATTTCGTCCTTTTGAAAATAGGAGGTGCGAGGCTCCGATAAAACAACATGTTTAATAACCATCCCTTTTTATTCTTACTTTCTTTCCTTCTCTTTTAAACTTTCCGGCAAGATTTTCCCTCCAAAGTGCTCTAACTTTCCGGAGTTCCCTTACTTCCAATATCTGCTCCATCCAGGCCTTCTTTCCCGACTTTCTACAGTATCAAAACCCACACAGGGTGAGGAGGTTGTTCCGGGCCTTGAAAAGATTCGCCCGGACGTTCCTATTCCAGGCATCTTAATCAGATTCCGGAAACAGTAAATAAAAATAAATTCAATAACAGTATCAAAAAATTTTTTTTCAAAGGATGAGGGTCGATAAGGTCGTTTTTTGGGTTAACTTTTTTTTCGTGAAATTTGATCCTTGAGTCCTGGTAAATGATTTCCCAAAAGGATTTTCGATTTCGGTCATAGCTTTAATATTCGCCTAAAACCATGATATTTTATTGAAGCAAATTAAGGATCGAAATTAATAGGCATTAAAAAATTTTAATGCGGCAGGGAAGTACCCCTACCTAAGACCTTTTAAGGGCATTTTTTCATGTTCCGAAAAATGTGTGGAACACCCTTAAAAGTGGCCATTTTTAGGTGTTTTAATTTTTTTCAACACCTTGTTACTTGGAGTTACACAAATCCACGGTAATATATTATAATATAGAAGGCGACCTAAGATCGACCACATATCATTTTCCCGGTATATGCGGCCCTATGTTAAAAATGCATAAGACGCGGTTTTAACGGTCTATTTGAGCTCCCCGGTTGCCAGATCTGTATTTTTTTTTTTTTTTTTAAAACATCATTTAGAAGTGACAATTGATCGATTCCAGTCATTATCCCGTTCCATCCATGATCAAGTTATCTTAAAAAAATTACAAAAATTATTAACATTTAAATGGAAAAGCACTTCGCATTTGATGTGTGCCATAACAACTTTTTGAATAACACTTAAAATCAAAGAATATTTTTATATTTATGATTTAATATTTTAATTTATCTTGGGCAAAATGAATAAATATGAAGCACAGTTTTTTTCATGAAGAACGTTTTCGGCGATGACTACATAAATTTTTTCTTAGCTTACTAATGTTTACACATTAATAAACAATTAAGGACTAGATGATTATTTCTTTTTAAAAATAAAATCGCTGGAGACCCGCTACTAAAGCCCGAGACTGGCCAGAAAAACTTCTAAAATCTGGGTTTTCCTGCCGTGGTTTTGGTAGAGTATTTAATTAAAAAATGAAAATATAAATTAAACTTCTGATTTCAAAAACCCCGTCATTTGAGAATATTTTTGAAGTGAAATTTCTTATGGGGCTGGTCCGCGTAATAAATCAAAGTTCAAAAATAAATAGTCAAAATTCAAAAAGGGACTAAGAAAAGTAGCTTCCAGCTCTACCTCCATTGAAGAATTAATTGGAGGGTGCAATTAATTACACCACCGGAAATGCTGTATATTTTTGGACTTTTTTCTTCTGCTACCACTTTATTTTCGTTTTCATTATTTTTTGTGTTTGAAAAAATAATCAAAACAATAAAAAAAGTGGTAGCAGACGTAAAAAGTCTAACAGAATTTCCGGTGGTACAATTAATTGTACCCTTCCATTAATTGGCCAATGGAGGCAGAGCATGATTAATAGAAGTATAATTAATATTAATTACTTTAGTATTGAAGTTTAAACTTTGAAAATTTTAAATAATACATTTTGTTTTTTAACTTTTGGCCTTTTTTAATAGTAAAATTAGACGACATGAACGAAAGCAAAGTACTTAAAAAATTTCTTAGAAAAGTTTTTGTATTTTACTTTGAAAAAAGTTAAATTTTAAATGATACTTTAACTGTTTTTTTAGAAAGGCGTAATGATAAAATGCAAGATTTCATTTGTTTGACAGTAGGTAAAAATACCAGGGGTCCGAAGCCGGTGCCGGTGTCGATGCCGATGCCGGCCGCAGCCCGTTAAAACGTTAGGTCGATGCCGATGCCGATGCCGATGCTTTTCATTTATTTAATTCTCGATTCCGAGTCCGATTCCGGCACTCATTACTCGATGCCGATTCCGATTTCATAAAGCATCGACTATATCCGATGCCGAATCCGATTCAAATTTTAGTTGAAAAAAAATGCGATATTCCCAAAAAAATATCGGTATAATGTTATTGTTTTAAAAAAATGTTCATTCAAATTTATAATGCCATTGCTTGCAAAAGAGTTGTTTTTCCCGTCCACAGAAAGCAATAGAAAAACATTTTCATATTTAAAATTAAAGTGTCTCACAATTAAAAAAGTTTCTGGGTGTCTCATTTTTAGGCGGAATGACCTTAGTTAATTAATGTAATACTCGAATATTCGATAATTCGTTTTATGAATTCATTTTGTGATGTTTTTTTTTAATTTTTTGATTTTATTTTTAAATTTAAATTTTTCAAAAATATAATTAAATTGTTTTGTTAAAACTCGACTGTTCAATTCCGATGCCGGTGCCGGTGCCGATGCCAAAACCGGTGCCGATGCTGGCACCGACGCCAGAGCCGGTGCCGATGCCGATGCCAGCACCAGCAATTTTGCGATGCTGATTCCGATGCCGATTCCGATTTCAATTTTTAAAAAAAATTTGATAGCATCGGCATCGACCAACTTTCATGAGCTTCGGACCCCTGAAAAATACTTTTTAAAAAATTTTTCAGAAAACTATCACTTGAAAAGCACCATAAAATAACAACTATTTCACTTTTTGGTGAAATTGGTCTTGACGAGAAAATACAAAATTTTTTAATTTTCTCGGTTCCTAGAATTTTGTAAAAATTCAAAAAGGTGCCAATTTTTTAAAAAAATGCAAAAAAAAAAGTGAAATAGTTGTTATTTTGTGGTGCTTTTCAAGTGATAGTTTTCTTAATAATTTTTTAAAAAGTTTTTTACCTACTGGCTGGCTCATTCTGAGAAAAACGTACATGTCGGTAGGACAAATAATGTCACATAACGATCAAAATAAGAGCTTAAAAATAATTATTTCTATCCTGGAAGAAGAGTATATCTATTTTAACATATAATACAATATTCTACTGTAGAAAAAAATTTTTTTACTTGTTAGTTTTTAAAACGTAAGGCTAAGCTTAAATCATGTCGGTAGGAAAAATTAACAGGAATAATTTTGAAAAAAAAAATGACTTCATAATAATTATTTTTTGTTCGGAAGTAGAATTTATGTTTTTTACTGAACTTAAAATGAATATTTACCGAATTTGTTTTTCTGACTTTTTTGTTTGTGACATATACTGCAAATCATCTTAAAAACATGAAAGTACGTTTTTTTCAGAATGACCCATTAATAAAATTTTGTGAAAATTCAAATATTCGTATTTAACCCCGTAAGAAGTTTTACGTCTTCTTTACGCTAAATGTACAAAGAGCGAATTTTTTTGTCAAAAAATTTTTTGACCAAAAAGGAGCCAAAAAAATGCCTTACAATTTTTAAATCGTTTCATCGTTTAAATTCAGCAATATTAGGACATTACCCCAAAGGCTTAGTCCTATGTAGGGATATGCTCCATATTTTTAAAAAAATTAAAGAAAAAAAGAAATAATAAATTGAATTTTTACGTGCTGTCTCCACTGGACAATTAATCGGAGAGTACAATTAATTGTACCACCTCATTTTTTTTAGTGTACGAAAAAATAATCAGAACAATGAAAAAAGTGGTAGCAGAAGAAAAAGATCCAACAAAAAAGTGCAGCAAAAAGATCCAACAAAAATATGCAGCATTTCCGGTGGTACAATTAATTGTACCTTTCGATTAATTGGCCAATGGAGACAGAGACAAAACATTAAAAATAAAATATAATAAAAGGCAAAAAGCAAAACCCCGATTTCCAGTGTTGGGGTTTTGAGTTTGACTCGGTCTCCTTTTTTTAGGTCACCTGAAAAAAAAAATCGAGAAAAAAATATGAAACGATAAGAATATATTCCTCCGTTTTGCTTCCTTTGCCGCAGAAAGCGTAATATCGCCGCTTTTTCGGCAGAGAAACAACAGCAGGGAGACGGTTAAACAAAAACTTCATTTCCTCTCGATTGGTGCGGTTTTATCATTTTATGTCTTACGCGACTTTCGGGAGCTACGGAACGGAAAGCAAAGTCGTATTCCGTCGCATCTGCCGATTTTTTTTTTACCCCCCTTCCCCTCTTTTACCTTTAAGGAAAATTTATGCGTTTTGAACCTTAATTTTCTTCTCATATTTCATCTTATCTTTGTCACACAAGTTTTTTGGAATTCCATGACCTCGGGAATTTTGCGGAGATCGTGATTGAAAAATGGTCGGAATGTCATGTTCCCCCGGTTTTGGTCAGCGATGGAAACGGGTCAAGGGAAAACTTCCATTTTAATGATTGTCAGCTGCTTTTCCCTCGTTAAATAGGTTCCACTCTGAAAACCTTTTTCCTTGTTTTGACAAATGAAAGATTTGTTTCAAACGACCATAGATTTTTTTTTTTTTTTTTAATCTGCTTTATTTTTTTCCCCTTGGGGAAATATGACACAAGTCCCACACAATTTGCATCTTTCTTTTTTAATAACAAATCTGTGGGATCTTTTTTTTCGCCTCCTGTGAAAACCTTTTACCGATATAATTTTTTATCTTTTTTTTCCCCCGAAAAATCCCGAAATCAACGGTTTCGGTAACGAAAATGGAAAAGTTCTCTTTTTTCTCGTATATTTTTTTTTTTTTTTTTTTTTTTAGTCCCTTTGAAACTTTTCCTATAAAGACCCAGATTTTCAGAATTTATATATTTACGGTGCCTTTTTTATATTTCCTTATTTTGATTTCGCTTCGAAATAAACTTCTTAAAAAAGAGGGGTTTAGAGAAGGAAAATCGAAAAAGATAATTTATTTGGAGTTTATGTAATTACGAAAAAGTATTCGACGGTTTTAGTTTGATACCTTTGATGCTGTAAAAAAGGGGAAAAAAATCCCGGAGGAATGATTTAGTTCTTTGTCTAACGTGAAATGAAAAGTTTTAAGACGCCGATAAAAAGAAAAAATTAAAGGGTCAGATCGAGTTGTACGATTGTTCTTTTTTCTTTTTTCTATGAGATGGATTTATTAATAAATTGAAAGCAGAGAATAAAGAAGTCGACTATGCCTAAGGGAGCCCCTTAGGCCCAAGATAGCTCAGGGATATAGCCCAGGGAGTCCCTTTAAGGGACTCCCTGAGGCAAAGTAGGGATGCACGATGAGACTTTCGAGAAGTATTCGAGGCATTGGCTTAAATTTTGTTTGCCGACAAGTTTTGCACCAAGGAGTCCAAAATTCAAATTTCTCGTATTATTTCTCGTACGAGAAGTCACACGAGAAATCTCTGAGAAATCTTGTTCATTGGTTTAAAACCTTGCAGCTTGGCCAGTCAAAATCGAAGTTTTGCCATTTCTCGAAAAATGTCTTGTCTCATTCTCTCACGAAATTCTCGTCTCTTCGTGCATCCCTAAGGCAAAGGGGGTGTCCGGGGGATTCTTACTTTCCTGGAGGATTTTAGTATTGAATCCACTATTTGGTTCTGATGATTTAAAATTAATAATTTCTATCGTAATAATTCCAAGTATAAGAAACCGAACCGAACCCAGGTTTTTTTGTTTCGGGAAAACCGAAGCGAACCGAACCTTTTATAAAATTTTAATTAAAAAACCGAATATAGAACCGAACCCATTTAAAATTTAAAGAAAGGTTAAAAACTGAACCGAAATCGAACACAAATCAGGGAAAGAAAAAAAGCCGAACCGAAATTGAATTGGAATCGTTTGTATAAAAACATGAAAACAAAAAACAAATTCTGGACCGAAACCGAAACCGAAACCGAAACCGAATCCATTAGAAGAAAAACCTAACTGAACCGAACACATGGGATATTTTCCAAAAAAAAAAAAGATTTTTAGGCGAAAAACCGAACCAAAACACCTAACTGACCCAAAAACCGAAGAAACCGAACTGAACCAAAACCGGTTTTTTTCGTTTAAAAATCCGAACCGAAACTGAATGCGAACCGCATTTATCAGAAAAACGCTTTATTTATTGCTCTTTTTTTTTTCTTATGAACTTAAAAATGGAGGTAAATAACGGACGGACAGTCATTTATGCAAAATTCAACAAGAGCGCTTCACCCATGTTTAGCTTATGGGGAAACAGCTTTTTCTGTTTAGAGGCGTTTATAAATTTAAAAATAATAAAACTAAATATTTCAGGAGGGGGGGTTTGCACTGCTAATTCCGAATTTGAAGACCAAATTTTGAAAAAATTGAAATTAAAGGTGGCGGACTATTAACTTTAAAAATTTTCTGTTTTCTTACTTATTTAGTGTTGCCGACATTTTATCGATAACTTTGATATATCGACACAAAAATTATCGATATTTTTTCGATATTTACAATTTAATCGATGCTCCATATCGATAACATTTTGCTCGATAATTTGAACGATATTTTCGGGAAAAAGCTATATTTTTTCGGGAATTTTGCAGAACGAAATTTTTAGAATATGTCGGAAAAAAGTACAATTAACAAACTTTTAAATTTTTTTTTTTTTTTAACAAACAACCTGAATTTAATTTAATTTAATTTTTTTTATTATTTTTTTTATTTTTTATTTATTTATTTATTTATTTATTTTTTTTTTTTTTCTCTTCTGAAAAAAATTGGTTCAGTTTATCGATAATTCACTTATCGATAGCTTTTCAATCGATATATCGATAGGTCGATATTTTTTTAATACAAATATCGATAACTTTTTTCGACTTATCGGCAATACTATAATTATTATTACTTGAAAAATGATCAATTTTTGAAAAATTAGGACAAGTTAATTTTCCAGGAGGCAGTTAATGTAAGACAATGTGATATTCTGGGGGGCCGCCCGTGTCCCCTACTTATAGTCTTGTGTTAGATTTGAGATTAGGGTGCCGGAAAACATAGAAATATCCATATGTTAATTTTCCGCTAATTTAAAAAAATTTTGATTTCTAGGAATTACCAGGCCCCCCCCCACACGTAAAAGCTAATTTTAGATTCGGAATCAGCGACCCCTAAAACCCCCTAATTCATACAAATAAGATCAACAAATTTCGGAAAAAGGCTAAAAAAATTAAAAATTAAAATGCGTCACCGGTTACATAATTGACCGGTATCGGGCGCATCACTTTTTTTTTTTTTTTTTTTTAATGACTCTTTGGCCTAGTGCTTCACCATTATAGAAATGATTATGAATATGGGTATGGTATATCCCAAACAATATTTGGGAAGAATGGGGTATTTACAAATTTAGTTTGGCCATCACCCGGAAAAGGCTTCGAGTAAGTCGATACCTCCCGTTTATTCTAATTTCCACTACTTCTCATGTATTATTGACATAAAAACATTCCCTAAGTCTTTTTTTTTTCTCATCTTGTTAGCATCATTCCGCTTCCAAATCCATTAAGCAAATGAAAAAAAAAGTGGTTAAAATTCCGCGCGCAAAAAAAAAAAAAAAAAAAAAAAAAAAAAAAAAAAAAATTCTCTTAAAGGTAAAGCAAAAGCGTAAAAGTTACCGATAAAGAGGAAAGGGGGAAAGGCAATTACTCGTATCCCTTAAACTGAAAAGAGGATAATAACCACAAGGTATTCAAAACGATAAAATAAGCTTAAAGCGTTTAAGTGTTTTAGAAATGGTTCATTCTCCGGAGGTCGTTGAAAAAGGGAATCAACAACTTAGCATTTGGCTCAGTTTTCGGGAGGGGGAGGGGAGAGAGAGCTCCCGATTGCGGATGAGAATTCAGAAGCAAAGAGGTCGTCACGCGGGCGTCGGGACGTCGCCTTGATCATCCCGGGGATTTTCATCGCCTGTTATAAATTCTAAAATTTAATCAACCCTTACCGAAAGTGAAAAAAAAAAAACTGTGCCCCCCTCCCTTCCCCCTTCACTTTCAAACAATTGAAGAATAAAATGCGGTTTTTTTTTTTTTTTTTTTTTTGCAAACTGCAAAACCCGAAACTAAATTTTCCCTGATAACAGAAAAGTTTATTAATGTTTTTGAAGAGACTGAGAGGAGGGGAAACTGCTTTTTCGGGAAGGGAAAATATGTTATTTAAATCGATTTTTAGAAGACTACGTGCTTCGGCAATGTATTAAACTTTGAGAGAAGTGTTTGTTTTCAGATTTGAAACGATCCGTGAAAAAAATTTTAACTTTTGGAAAACCCGAAACCGTGACTTACCAGAAAAGCGAGGGGGAAATGTCGCAATTTTCTCCGGCTTTGACGTAAAGCCATTTACATGTTAAACTTGTTTTTTTTCTTTGTGCATTGTGTGTTTTTTTTTTTTTTTTTTTTTTTTTTTTTTCTTTTTCTTCTTCAGTTCCGGTATCCGATGATACGACGGATTTTCCAGCACGTATTTTCACCGGGAGCAAATGAGCTTTTTTGAGATCTTTGATTTTCGGGGAAGTGAGTTTTTCAAAGGGAACTTTGTGATCCCTTTTCCGGGATAAAAAAAAATTCTGTGCAATTGATCCCCTTCCTGATGATAACATCACTGTTTTTGGGGATGACATTAATTTATTCTGCATCCCTTTACCCGAAAATAATCTTTCTTGGAAGAGAAAGATTGATGACTCGGAATCCGTGGGCTTTCGTAACGAGCTATCTTGTTTTTCCGTTGCGTAATTACAAACGAGATAAATTACGCAAAACTGGCAAGGAAGGAAGGTGTTTCCTAGGAAGTCGGGACGGATTTACTCGAGTTTTGACTTTGGCCCGTTTTTGTCATTCGCTGTTATTATGTAAAAGAAAAAAAAATGCAGGGAAGATTTAGATGCTGGAGAAGCACACTCAAAAATATATTTATAATTTAAATTGAACCGCAGTACAGACTCAGCTTATGTATTATTCATTTTGAAGAATTCATGAGATTTTCGTTTTTTTTCAAGATAGAAACGGGACATGTGCTTTCTTTTTTATTTTATTTTTGTAAGTAATGAACTCATTAAAAAGCAATCAACGTACTCGTGTCGTACCCTCTCTGATGGTGGACAAAAAAAATAAAACAAAAAAAGAATTATTTTTTTGGGTCATTAAACCGTTAAAAACGGCATTTTTTTTAATTTCTCAAAAAAGCACATTTTAATTTTTTTTTTTGGCCTGCTGAGTGCTGATGTTGACGAAAAAAAATAGTGAGATTGTAAGTATAAATCCGGATTGAAAATGTAAAATGTAAAATCTCTGGAGAAGCTGAAAATCCCCGTTCAACGGACTATTTTGACGACTTTAAGTTAGTTAACGAAAGTTTTGGGGGAAATCGGAAAGGAGTTTATTTACTGCATATATTATCTGACAGAAATTAACCAGTCGAAACATTCTTTAAAACTGTCTCAGGGTAAGGATTAAATCTGGTGTATAAACATGTTGGAGATAAAATCTGTTTGTGGGAAACCTTTTTGAGTCGGAATGAGTAGAAAAAGCTTTTTTTAATTTACTATTACTGTGGCCTTAATAACCGCTCCGTGTTATTATCAGCTGATTTTGAACGGAAGGTGTAAGGACCTACTGATATTAGCCGATTATTTTTTATAGACCCGACTCAATCAAAACACTCGTGGGTGAAAACTGGTGGAATACACATGGATTTTAATCCATGTGTATTCCACCAGTTATCCACGGTCCACTAATTTTCCGCCAGATTTCCACCAGCTAGCTCGTGGATAATTGGTAAAAAACTGGTGGAAATCTCGTGGAAATCTCGTGGAAAGGCTGCAACCGGGTTACCATAAGTGCTGTGCCCCAAAATTAAATTTTTTAGACTTTAACCCTTCGATAGGACCTAGTGAGGGGGTAAATTAGGCCAAATATTAGGGTGGAATTGAAAGCCGTTTCTGAGTCGGGGATGGGAGTGCTAATTCAGTTTTTCTTTCTTTGGCAGAGAATGGGTTGTCCGATTGAAGCATCCAAAAACCGAAAAAAAAGCTCTTTCAAAGGGCTATCTAAGAACATAATTGTTAATTTTTTAAAAATGGCCAATTAAAGGGGGAAAAAATTATTTTCTTAATGTTAGCTTCGCCGGACCAAAATTTACGCCAAAAAGTACGTCAAAAATTGGCCTAAGTACATGCGTTTCTAAATTTTTCTTTCAACAAGAAAGTGACCAAAAAATTGACCAAAAGTTAAATACTTTTTTTTTTGGTGCGAAGATGACGCTGGACACAAATTTCTCTATCACCACGTGAGAGTACGCAAAAAACTGGTCTAGACACATGTTTTTGTGGGTTTTTTTTTCTTAACGGCAAAAGTGCCCATAAAATGGCCAAAATCTCAAAAAAATTTGTTTCGCCACGAAGACCACGCTGGACCAAAATTTTGCCTTTACCATGTGAAAGTACGCAAAAAAATTGGCCCAAATTCAAATATTTTGCCTTGGAACCCGAAGGGTAAAATTGACCAAAATCATAAAAATCGAAAAAAAATTTTTCACTAATAAGACCCGACTGGACCAAAAATTAGCTAGCACCACGTGAAAGTACACAAAAATAGCCGAGAAACATATTTTTCCGTTGGAGAAAGAAAATTAGAAATTGACCAAAATTTTAGCATTTTGGTTACTTTAGGCCATTAGTTTGGGCCTTGGATATACCTATATCCGCACTGATCCTAAAAGCGGCTTTTGGACGTCCTATGCATAACCCATGGATTTTGATATCCTGTGGGTATCTGATGGACAATCCGCAGGACGTCCAATGAATTAAAATTGCTATCTTGGTTCATTTCGATAGATCAAATAAAGGAATACTTAGAATCTATAAATTTTTATTATTGTTACGCAGTATTCTTTTCCGTGTAATGGAGCGTATTCAAAAACTTTTGAATGGAAAAAAAAGACGATAAAATAATACAATTTAAAACAATATCCGCTTCAAGGTTTTTATTTCTTTGCATGGTCATATATTTTATCTCAAGTCAATTTGATAATTGCACAAAGAGTTTATTTCAATGAAATTTTCCTAAAGCAGCCAATTTTTAAAAAGCTCTCGGTTTTTTTTTTTGCAACTTTTTTTTGCAAAACTAATGCGCATGATCGTATGCCTCCGAAATTTCGCGCCAATTTTTTCTGTCGGGTCTTTTCTAACTTTTCGTCTCTACTGTAAAATTGGCTTTATTTTTGAAATTAACGGAGAATTTCCGATAGAAAATGAACCCTTTTGCACCAAAATACGGCACTAATTTTTTCGGCCCTTACGAGACTTTGAAAAACTTTAGGCCTCTGCGGGCAGCAGAAATCGCCCCCCAAAAAATCTGAAAAAAAAAATTAGGGTTGATATGGAGGCTAAAGTGCAACTTTTCCGCGCTGTTGCATTTTCAAATTTTTTTTTCCGAGCTACCCTACTGTCTCCATATTCCTTTTCGGTTAAGCTTACATCTTATGGTATTTTATATATATAATTTATATATATATATCATTTATATTTAAGTTGTATATAAGTTATATATAATAACTTATATATAAATGATATATAAATGATATATAAATGATATATTAATGATATATAAATTATATATATGATTTATATATAAATTATACAGTATATCATTTATATATGACTTATATATAGCTTATACATAAATGATATATAAATAATAATATATAAGTTATATATAACTTATGTATAACTGATATATAGTTTATATATATAGTTTACATATAAATTATATATCATTTATATATATATTATATATTATATATTATATATACAGTCGAGTCCGGTTATAACGTAATCCAAGGGACTGGCACTTTTTCTACGTTATAACCGGATTTACGTTATAAAAGGATTTGGTCATTTTCATTTAAAAACGCAAGTTTAGCCGCAAAATTTTTTTTTTTTTCACTATCGAAGTTTAAACATAACTAAAAAATTACATACCCAACTAGATTCATCAAAACTGAAATATTAAAAAAAAATCTGTAATTTTTGATTGAATAATATTACTGTAAAATTTTTTTTCTAAATCATCTTCGATAGCATATAAATATCCTAGCATGGTCTCATTATCCTCTTTTTGTAAAAAAAAATTATTAAATTCCTAACTGAAAACAGTGCCATGAATACCTTACGAACCAGAACTAGAAACCATGTATACCTTACGAAAAGTTAAATCATTTTTGCCGTTTCGAAAATAATATTCCTTTACTAAACTTTTTTTTTTATTTTTCAGTAGCGTATCTTCAAAAATTTTTTTAAAAGTGACCTTAAAAGGCATTTTTTTTTTAAATTGTGCTAAAATATTTACGTTATAACCGGAATTTTGCTACGTTATAACCGAACTTTAATAACATGGTTTTATATGGGATTTTGGCGGGACCAGTCTAATTTGTACGTTATAACCGGAATTACGTTATAACCGGATCCGTTATAACCGGACTCGACTGTATATATATAAATATATATAAAGGGTGAGCTGAACAAAAATCCAGATTTCGGAAAATAAGAACCACCCGTTTTCGAGCCATATGCCCCCAGATGGACCTTTCCCATCTAAGAGATGTCTATATGATATCTAATTTTAACACTAGATATCTAATAGACTTCTGGGAGTTGCTCTTAGATGACTAGAAGAAATCTAAAAGACAGATAATCCGGAAAATGTCCGCGCTAATAGCGAACTACAATACGTTTAATTCATGGATATCTAAAATCTATCTTTTAGACTTCAAATTAGCCATTCTGTAACAGACTATTGCTACCAAAACCGGCTTTAGCCCGTCGGTTCGGGTTTTATGTAGTATGGTTAAAACAAATAAAAATCAGTTCCTTGTTTTTATGTTGCGATTTGCAGGTTTTTCGATATTACTATTAGTGTAAAAATATTTTTATGATATAAATTCTTCTGGTGTAAAATCTCCATTAAAACAATTTTTTTCTGCGTTTTTTTTTAAAATTCACTTTCAAAAAATTACGAAACATTTAATATTTATAATTAATATTTTTTATTTGTCTGTAACGTTCTTATATGTATTTTATATTTATCTGTAACATCTTATATTTTCAAGGCATTTGAACGCAAAACATTTGACTCAAAGTAAAATAGGGTTCGTAGTAACATGTCAACAATCAACTGGACAAAGTGCCGACAGTAGGATGTAAACGTAAAATGGATTTAAGGATAGTCAAACATAAAATATCTGCCTCACTTTTTTAAATTATATGAACTTTAAAAAAATTAAATTATTTAACTATTAGGTGTCTATAGTCTAGTTAATTGGTCGGTTTATTAGCCATCTATTAACCATGTGCTAGATATCTATTACTTCGCTAACTTTTTAGCCATGTTTAGATATCTACGAAATAAATAAGTAAACGTATAAAAATTTAAAATTTTTAAAATGGCTTTTATTTTACATACAGTAAAAAAAAATCCATCTAAAAAGTAAAAAAAACGTCAACGCTGATAACAATAAAAGAAATGACGAACATGTTGAAACTGCGCATGACTGCTTTTTCAACCGTTATTATCGTTAGTTGAACGCGGAAGTTACTATAATGGGATGGAGGTTGGATTCTTTTTAAATTTCTTTTTTTTTTTTTTATCGTTAGTTGAAAGGGGAAGTTAACGTAAAGGAATGGGTTTCAACGTTTTCTTATATTTCTGAATATTGTTGATATATATCTATATATCGCTGGTCAAGTTAAATAAAAGCCATTAATAATTAATAATAATAAAAAAGTAATTAATCTGTTTATTAGCCATCTATTAACCATTTGCTAGATATCGATTACTTCACTAATTTTTTAGTTATGTTTAGATATCTACGGGATAAAAAGGTCCATCTGGGCTGTCTCCACGAAAGTAATTAATTAGACTATAATTAATTATACTGGAATAATTATTGTTCGAATTTGAAGTACTGTACTTTTTTCGTGATTCAAACACGCGGGCTCAATCTTTTGTCTTCAATTTGGTTATTTGAAAATTTTTTCATAAGAGAAAATAAAAATAAATATTAATTTTCCAAAATGTGGGAAAAAATTTTTATCTTCTCTTATGAAAAAATTTTCAAATAACCAAATTGAAGACAAAAGATTGAGCCCTCGTGTTTGAATCGCGAAAAAAGTACAGTACTTCGAATTCGAACAATAATTATTCCATCATTAATTATAGTATAATTAATTATAGTCTAATTAATTACTTTCGTGGAGACATAGCACTATATATATTTTTTTTTCCAGCCAGTGCAAAAGCAATGCATCTGAATACTTTGATGATTTGCAACTTTGAAGTCTAACAAATAAATTCCTCCGTGTTTTCATACGGATTCGCGCTTATCTCCTTTGGCAAAGATACCGATTACCAAACAAGGAAATCGCAACGTTATTTTTAATTTTTTTTTTCCTTCATTCATTAACCGATTTGACCCTTAAGGGCATAAAATTTTTACAACTCTCCAGACAACATTTGAATTCTTAGAAACTCCATTCTCCTCGTGTCTCTTTAATTATACGAACCCAGGCTGGGGATTCCCCCCTTTCACAGCATAACGCTCTATACAAACGCATTATGGCATTATCGCAACCTTGACTGTGCAAGTTAAAATTGTGAGATTAGTAGGACAATAATTTATACCGTATTCCCATGTGCTGCTCTTTTATACGTCACCTATGGGCTATAATGAACTTATTGCACCTCGCCTCTTAATCGTCACGTGCCATTCTTTTATGTAGTACATTTTGAACTGATCCGTTGACGTGACGACATGCAATCATGTTAGTTTAATTTTTTTTTTTTTTTCCTATTATTTGATTGATAACAACTGATAAAAGGTGGGATTAATGTGCGGTCATTTTTAACCGGTAGTTCATCAGTTTCGGAGTAAAACTTATTCGTTTGGGAAGTGGCTTTCGGATTTTTTATAATTTTTTTTTATATTTATTATGTGCAAAAAATTAGTTGAAAATGAAATTGTGGAATCCTTTAGATTATATGGGTCGTTGGTTGGTGGTTGGTTCGTTTTGGCGTGACGTTGAAGCAGGACAGGTGAATATTTTTTTTTCTAAAAAAAAATGCTTTGTATTTGTAAAAATTTCAACGTCCGGCTAATATGCCCACTTTATCTTTCCACTCGTAAAAAAATATTGCCGTTATTAATCAAAAAAAATAAATTTTATCCGGGGCCTAAAAAAAAAAAAAAAAAAAGAATAACGTTTCGGAGGGAAAGAAAAAAGAATGCCGTGAATGGAACTTCCTCGTTTTGTCTAGTTTTCTATTTACGGAGGAGAAAAAAATATAAGAATAACAATTCTTCTTTTTTTTTTTTTTTCTTTTCTTTTCTTCCTTCGGGAAAAAAATAATTTGTTAATTTTGAAAACAGGAAATCGTTACATGGGACGGCGTTTTAGAGGACGTTTTTTTTTTTTTCGAAACGGCGTCAAATCTTAAATTAAGTTTCACCTTTCCTATTTATTTTTCTCGCCTTAAAGGAGTAGTTAGTTTGTGATGCAAAACTCAACACTGGGAAAGTGAATATCATGTATGTAAACTTACGGTATAAAGCAAACATTTGTAAGAGCTTACAATCCCGAAACCCCTTAAGGAAACTAAAACGTATTTCTGTATAAACTTCAAGGGGAAACTTAAATCCGTTCAACTGAAATCGGATCAGATATACTTCTTTTCGTATTTTTTTTTTTTTTCTTTACCCTTTATAACTCATTTCAAGAGATTTGATCCGTTTGGTTATTTGTTATAATATCAATCTCGATTTTTTTCCTTCTTAAGGAAATTTTGTGCTGAGTAGTGAGTTGTTGTAATTTTAGGTGATTTTAGTTGACTTCTCTGTTAAGGTATTAGTTCGTTTACACCGCCGGTCGATTAGCCGAGCGGTGGCAAATTATATTGATAAAAAATAGTCGAATATAGAATGGTGTTGTAATTTTTATCACCGGTTAAAATAATAAAAATAAACATAATCGTTTTCGGTTTATAAACGTGTATTTTCTTAGTTACTACAATTACCACGTCGCCTTACATCTTGCCTTATAGCAGGGGGGATTACTTTTTACACATTTTCAAGTTTTCTTCCAAAAACAGATGTAAAATGTGAAACAAAATTCATACCTGTTTATACCAACATTAAGAGGCGTTCTTCAGCTTTAATATGATACCCTGTTATAACATCTGTACTTGTTCTGACACGAATAAAAACTTGATTTTACATAAGGTGCCGTTCTATTAAAAACGGGGTTGCTTTTTACAATCATGTTTATACCTGATTAACGTTAATAATTGAAGAAGGCATGGCAAATTATTGGCTTCTGTAAATGGAAAATGTTTTAATAAAACGATTTGTACCTTTTTAGACGTTCTATTAATGACTATCGCTATTTATTTAAAAAAAATTAGTGAACTTAGTAAAAACGTAATCAAAGCCTTGGAAACGTTGTCGATTCGTTGTGGATTTAGCACCCATGGGACATCACCATTGAAATATCTGTACAAAGTAATCCCGTTGATTCTAATTTTTTTGGGCTTCTAATAGTTTAGTTTTGAGTGAAATGAGGATGATTGTTTAAGGGACTATACAGGGCAAGTGCGAAAAGCAATTTAATTTCAATTAGACGGGTGGATGCAGCAGAATGCATTTTGGGCTGCGCAATTTGTTAGTTTTTTTTTTTTTTTTTTGTATTAAAAAATTAATATTTTGATTATAAAACAAGTTTAGGCAACTAGGTTTTTTTTTTTTTTTATAGTTCAAAATTCTGCATTGTCTATTTTTACAAAATATAAATCTAGATAATCATTTTTTAATTCACTATTATTATTATAACGTGTATTCAGTTTTAACTTAAAATTAACTTTCTGAACTCTCATTTTATATTGTTGGTGTGGTTTTAAATCCAGTTACTTTGATTTACAAAACAATTACTAGTTCTTTTCAACCAGACTCATCTATGGTTAATCTGATTCATGATTAATGATGAGACAGTAAATTAATCTCTAGGTAATGTGGTAAATGAAACTTTAAAATAAATTTGTGCTTCAAAGGTGGAGGATCTAGCTTCAGACCTAGATAACCCTAGATAAGCCTGTAGACAAGGCAGATAAACCTTACAGGAATAAACGCTATCTAAACAATTCAGGTGAAATTAGCAGTTAAAGAATGATTCACCTAGAATGAATCATCAATTACCATTGATAATTAAATAAAAAAAAAGTAAAATAAAAAAAGAATGTTTTACAAACAAATTGGGTTTTAATAATAGACCTGCAAATTCACAGAATCCCAAACAGCAATTCGGATCTACGGCAATTCCAATTGGTGCCGGGCTATCCTGAAACAAATTGACGGAGCATAGTAACTGTAATGTAATCTTCCTCAGTGCAATAAGAGCTCTTTGCGGAAATACTCCTGATTGGTTTCTTATTAAGGATATAAGTCGAAATACAGACCGAGCTAAAGCCATTCCGCAGTTGGGAGTTTTTCTGAAGAACCTTCTTGAATCAAAGTAAAAGGTGCCAGTAAATGAGAGATTGTTCCGGGCCCGTAGCCAAGGGGGGGCCAGAGGGGGCGTTGCCCCCCCTGAGCTGACTCGGTGCCCCCCCTGGAGTAAATTGGTTAAACATGACAGGTATAGAGAAAGAAGGCCTATTGCCCCCCTTAACAAGCCCAACTGCCCCCCCTGGCTCTTCGTTCTGGCTACGGGCCCGGATTGTTCCTCTTTAAATCCATAATCAGGTTTTCAATATTGGCATTCCTATTAGTAGTTTTCCCACCCACATCCAAAATCTGATTAACGAAAACCTTTTCATCTGAATACTTTCGATCATCCATTGTGTAATTTTATTTCAAGCTTCGGAGTATACGAAAACCACGAAAACAAACTCAGGTTTGAACATAACACTCGAAAATAATCAATAATTTAGAATAAGTTTAAGTTTTGAAAAAATTCTTAGCCGTTTTCAAGTATTTTTTAAGAAATAAAAGTGTCAAAAGTAACCCCCGGAGTAAAAAGTAGCCCCCTGCTACGGGACCAGCTGACGTGGTACTAACATCCCTATTTTAAATTTCTAACATAATCGAATAAAATCGAATATAGAATATACTTCCTTTAAAAACACAGAAAATGAGGACTTGAGAGAAAGGATGGGTTGCCGGGTGGATGGCATCGAGAAGAGGCAGTTAACCTGGTACGGTCATGCTCGTAGGATGCCAGATGAACGACTTCCCAAACAGGTCTGGGATTGGGTGCCCAACACCCAAAAAAATGCTGCTTTGGGTCTAAGCAAAAATGCTTTGCTACAAAGCATTTTTGCATAACTTAGGTCTAAGCAGAATAAATGTTTTGTGTCAAAACTCGTGAGTGCTTTGTCGCAATGCGTAATGTCGACAAGTCGAGCCATGTTGCTTTGCGGCAAAGCATATTTGTTTTGTCGCTAAGCAATATCGCTTGTATTGCGAACGAGGTATATTCCTTTTTCTGGGTGAAGGAAAGGAGAAAGAAGGGGAGACCGAGGAAATCCTGGATGGAAGGAGTTCGGAAGGCGATGAGCGCTCGAAAGCTCACAGACCAACCCTGGGGAAATAGAGATGAGTGGAAATTAGGCACTGGACAACGTCGGAGTACGTTTCGAGACCGGTTTTATGTATATATAACACAGATTTTTTTTGATTAGTCACATTCAGATAAAATAAAATTAAAACTTCAAAGAATTTTTGTTATGTTTCAGAGGCAAAGATTCAACATTTAAAATTTATGAAAAATGCTGTATGGTTCCTGAATTTGATAATTTTTTAAAATGTTAAAAAAAAAAAACACGGTCATATAGGTCCGGAAACTCCTAACTCTTATACAAGGAAGCTGTTGTCCCTCTTTAACTACGCGGATTTTAGTTCAACTATTTCGACGCTTAAAGCGCTAGTTGTATTCGGGACGTTTCTGATTGGTCGCTGCGATTTGTAAACAAACATTTTAATATGGCTGATACGCATTTGTTTTGAATTTTATTTTTTTTATATTTTTTTATTTTATTTTATTAAAAGAATGTCCATTATTATAAGCGAAAACGAAGGCCTGCTGAAAAAAACAGAGGTATGTTTTAAAAAAAAGGTATTTCATGCTGAACATAAGTTATTTTTGAAAGCATCGACAAAAGAAAGCCGTAGCGACTTTTTGTGTTGCGTCTTGGAAGATCGCTGCGCCATCATCGTCTGTTCTTGGAACTAAAATCCGCCTACTTAAACCGGAAAGTTTTGAGTGGGGATAGCTTCCAGACTTGTCTATAGAGCATTTCCAATCACGTGACCGAATATAGTTTTTTTTACGCGCCAGATTTGCTGGGGGACAACCAAAGTATAAACAGTATACCAATAACAAGATAAATGAATTATTTTTACGTTTTATACTAATTTTTATTATTAAATTTGATATATATGTAAAAGTTAAATCAAAATGGTGTATTTAGGAATGGGAAATTAGGAAATGGATGATGTACAGAAGAGATACAATGAAAAAGCTGGGAATTAAAATTAGTTCGCTTATTACTCTCTTTAACTTCAAAACGTTATTTATTGGTCATTTTAAAAAAGATTCAGAAAGATTTAATTTTCTTCAGGTTTTATGTATTTAATTACATTGATACGGCTAAATGACCTATAATGTTGACAAGCAAAACAAAAAAAAAAAAAATGTAATGTAATGTAATGCAGTATATTGGAAGCAAATTAGTAATAAAATTTTTTATGCCTAGCTTTAAAGGGCCTAGCTTTAAAGGGTAGCCAAGGGGGGGAACGCCCCCCCCCCCCCTGGACTGACTCGGTGTCTCTCCCCTGGAGTGAACTGGCTAAACATGACAGGTATAGGGAATGAAGGCCTATTGCCCTCTTAACAAGCCCAATTGTCCCCCCTGGCTCTTCGTTCTGACTACGGGCCCGCTGCTCAGACAAAGTGGATCCTGGAATCCAGGTGGATTCTACCGTGGAAAAATTGTGGATGTTCCACCAGTATTCTACCTGGATTTTAAGACTTTTTCCACCACATTTTCACTACTTTTTGTGAAAAATGGTGGAAAAGTGGTAAAAAAGTGGTGGAAAAATGGTGGAAAAAGTCTTAAATAATCCTGGTGGAATACTGTTGGATCCATCATGGATCCACCGTGGATCCACCAAAAAATTCCACGTGGAATCCACCATTAATCCACAGAATTTTTTTGTCTGGGTGTTATATTGTGTTACTGTTGCTTATCTTTTACATTCTTTTTTTTTTTTTTTTTTTAATACTTAATATGTTCCTTTCAGTATTAAGAATAATTTCTCAAATTTTTTTTAGCAAATTTATTGTTTATATTTTATGCTTTTCGAACTAATTATTACGATTTCTTGGTACTGACAGTCGCGATAAAAATCTTCAAATTACGGGCCCGTTGCCAGAACGTAATTGGGGTAATTGGGGCTTTGAGCCCCAATTACCCGCTCCACATGAATCCTGACATATGAGCTATTTTCCTGGTCCCTTCCCGATGGTCAAATGGTATTCGGAAAAATCTTTTCCTCTTCTATTTGCACATCTAAATACAGCGCAAATAGAAGGCATTTTTTTTACTTCTATTCTATATTAATTTCCACAAAATATTCGGGAAATATAATACAGTTCTATAATGAAAATATAATCCTAATTCTATTAATTTCGATTTTAACCCGTATTCAGGTTCATAATCAACTTATCATGTTAATAAAAAAAAAAAAAAATTGCATTCTGACATATTGTATTACGTGCATTATATTATTTGCTTGTCCCCCAGACGCCATATTTAAAGGATTCGCGCCATGCGGCGCCATGTTATGACGTATAATGGAAATGCTCTATACGGCCGTGTAAAAAATTAAACGCCATTGTTTAGTTTTTGTTGTTGAATAGTTCCCAATTTCACCGCTAGAGCGCTGTAGTAGTCTCTCGGAAAGAAACATTTTTTTAAATTGCGAAAATAGGCCTAATTCATGAAATTATTATGAAATATAAGAACAGTTAAGTCTTGCTCATGCATTTAAAATCATGAATCTGAACTTCTGTACATAAATGGCAAAACGTTTTGGCACGGTTTCGGTGCCAATTTTTCATGTATAAAATACCGAATTAAAAAAAAAAAAAATTACAAATTTTTTACCGTTAAAACGCCTCCATCGCCCGGCTAACCGACCGGTGATGTAAACGAACTAATACCTTTATGTTTATCTTAATTTTATGATGGGTGGAATGCTTTTTTTATTTTTCGGAGGAAAGAAGGAATGAAGGAAATCGTTTTGTGTATTAATTAAGGATAATGACGAACGACTTAGTTTGGTGACGATTGTTCTCTTGATTGGTCTCTTGATTGTTTCCACTTACATGCTATTACGAATTTCTTACTTACTTAATTACTTACTTACTCACTTACTTACCAATCAATTTTTCCACTCAGATTGGCCAACATGTTGCAATATAGAAACACGTTGGCAACATGTAGAGCAATTTTAGAAATTCTTATTTTTCATTTTTCAGTGTTGCGGAACATCTTTTTACGCCTCAACATGTTTCTAAAGCTGCAACAAGTTGAGCAACATGTTGTTCAACATGTTACTGCAACATGTTTTATCTTGAAATTTCGGGCTTATGTCCCAGTCTATTTTGTCACAAGGAATTTTGCGTTACATTGCATGTTTTCTTTAAAGAGACTTTATGTCACAAATATTTCGTCACATTTTTTTTATTTAAAACATTGTTACGCCGTAAATTTTCCACCTTAGTGCAAAGTGACTCTCAAAAATGTTCCTTTTGAGAGACGATGAAACTAATTTTAGCGACACGGAAAATTTTCGCTCTTGTTCTAATTACCTTACCAACCGTTGGAAGGTTCAACCTTCCCAATTTTCTAAACGTCTCGAAATCCATGAATTTCTAAAGCACAACTTTCTCCGAAATTGATTGCTTTAAATCGGACAGCTCAATGGAAATGTTGCCCTTGTCATGTAATCAGCGGCCTGATGCGGAATGGGTTTAACTCATTCGGTCCGATTGCTATTGATTTAAATTCGCAAAATGGGACGTCATCAATCCTCCAGGAACTGATTAAGAAACGTCAAATGTGCGATTAGATTTCTCCTTGACATCCCGAATCTTCCCCCCCCGTCCACTCTCCCTTTTCGCTGCTTTCACGGAATTGATACCGGAAAAAAATAAAAAATTATGCTTCGGGAAATTATATTCCCTTCCGGAACGGGGGTAAAAAAAAAGAAGGCTCATCGTCGAAAATATAGTTAATTTAAAATTCATTAGAGCAAACTCTTTACGAAGTCATTAACACAAAAGAGCGCCTTTATAATTTATCTTTGAGATGTCTTCGTTTTTATTGCAAAGCAAGTCTGCTTAATCAATTTTAATACCTGCGAATTCGTCAGGAGGGAAAAAAAACACGGAAAAGAAAAATCGACATTTTGCTAGGAAAAAAAAATTCGAGAGGAAAAAATAAATAAAACAACCGAAAAAAAGTTCCATCGGAATTGAAATCCCGTAGGCTTTAAATTGCAATTCGATACTTTTGAAAACAAGCCCCATTGTATTTTTTACCCCCCCCCCTTTTTTTCGATTTTGGCAAAGAGCCATATTCAGCGGTGTTGCTCAAGTGTTCAAACAACCTTTACCTCCAGATATACAATATTATCTAGGTCGAACTCTTTAAAGAGGTGGGAGGTATAAAGTTGTTACCATTATCGATTGCCCTTTTTTCAAAAAAATCTGATTTTTATTCGGGATTTTTTTATTTTTTATCGTATGATCCGGACCGTGAAATCTAAAAATGAAACATGTTATAACTAGTATATATATATATAAATGGTTGGAAAAATCAATGAAAATAAATGAAACGTACGATACTAACAGAGCGAGGCTATTACTCAAAAACGTTTATGATTTATGTTGCTCCTTGTTCTTCTTTAATATTGCGGAGGTTATCTAGGAAAGCATTCCTCAAAGTTTCTTTTACTGAGGATGCGACCTTTTAGCATTTTAGTTATCTTTTTTTTTTTTGATTTTTTTAACCCCTTTTTCTTCGATAAGTTGCTGCTTTTGAAATTTTCATAGGGATGGATATTCGCGGTTTTGTTCTTAGTCTTTGAGAAGAAAGGGCTTTTAAGGGAAAATTTTCTCATCCCATGAGTTTACTTTCAACTTTTGACGTAATTAAAATCATGGAGCGAAATCATTTTCGCACAAATTTTAAGGGAGTTTAAACCGGTATGAGAATTTTACTTTATAAAGGTTAAAGTTAATTCTGTAGCACAGAGCCGAAACGTCGAATTTTAAAGAATCGAATTGGGCGGTATTGTTTTTCTGTGACGGTTACGCTAAAGCAGATGACTTTTTTTATTTATAAAATATATATAAAACATATTTAAAACATACATAAATTATAAATATATAAAAATTTATAAAACATATATACTGTATAAATTATAACATATAAAAATATATAAAACATACATAAATTATAAACATATATGTTACGCCCCGTTTGTGAAATTGCCCAGTTCATGAACTGGGTAGACTTATTTTTGCCCATTTCATGAACGGGGCAGGCATAAAATACTAAATTACACGATCGGGGCAAGGGGTTTGCCCCGGTTTAAAATCATTTCTTTGAATGAAACTAAAATAATATTTTGACCTAAATATGAGACATAATGGAATGAGTTAATGAACAAATGCAAGATTACAGAAGGAAATGAAATATACTGAAACTTGAAATATATGAAAAATAATTTCATTTTTTAAAGTTCCTTGCACGGTTTCTTAATGAAACTTTAAGAATATACGTAGACTTATTACAAATTGTAAATTAAATGGGGAAAGGGGTTGTCCATGTATTACGTAACGGCTGAACGGGGGGGGGGGTCATGTTTGAAGGAGCCGTTACGCATTGTTAGGGGGGGTGGGGGGGAGTTGGGCTATGTGTTACGTAATTTTAATATTAAAATTATTGCAATTTTATTTCACTTTAAAAAAAAAAAAAAATTTTCTCAATTATGCCTCAAAATAAAAAATAAAAAATTTTTCCAACTCATAAAACTGATTAAAATTTACTATAAAACTGAAAATTTTTTTGACTTCTAAAAACGAAATTTAAATATTTTTCAGAGGGGGGTTAGAACCAGTGTTACGTTATAAAAGCATCTGAATGACCAGGTAGTACTTAAATGCCTGAAAAATATCAAAGGTGCAACTGGCAAAAAGGGTGTCACACCGAATGTTGCAAATGCAACAAAATCGGCCAGCCCTGTCACTCAACATGCCATCCGGGGTTTTCATGCGGGGGAAAAAAATAACTTGAAAGGAAACTTGAAAAAATAAAATTATTTTTCATATATTTCAAGTTTCAGTATATTTCATTATGTAATCTTGCATTTGTTCATTAACTCATTCCATTATGTCTCATATTTAGGTCAAAATATTATTTTAGTTTCATTCAAAGAAATGATTTTAAACCGGGGCAAACCCCTTGCCCCGATCGTGTAATTTAGTATTTTATGCCTGCCCCGTTCATGAAATGGGCAAAAATAAGTCTGCCCAGTTCATGAACTGAGCAATTTAGCTGCCCGATTCATGAACGGAGCAAGCAGCCTACCCAGTTCATGAACGGGGCAATTTTTTTGCCCAGTTCATGAATTGGGCAATTTCACAAACGGGGCGTAACATATATAAATGATATTCTCTCTGTTCTGAAATAATGTGTGTGTGTGTTTCTTTCTTACTTTTAATTCCCATTTCGTAGGCCTTTGATTATTGCTGGAACTGATAATACCACTTAACCCCCCCCACACGAACACTTTTTTTAACACCACCCCGTCCCCCTCCAGGGTCTCCCCCTTCACAGAAAAATTTTGGGAAAAATTTAAAAAATCAACCATTTGAATTAAGTTTGATCCGCTTCTGAAGCAAAGGCAAAAATGTTGACTGTGGCCGAAATGAGAGTACATGACCTAAACAAGAGTACATGACCTTGACCTAAACAAGAATCCCTAATAAGAAACTTTTTCGCAATTGTCACAACCCCCCCCCCCCCGCACATCCCGCCCCCAAAAAAATGAGACATGTTGAGTGTTGAGTGGCCGACCAAGGAAGTGAATTTTTAAAATTCCATTATATGGTCTGGAAACGTTTGCTACATGAGTTTTTTAGGTCGCTTCTTTCGATTTTAAGGTCGGTTTTTAAAAGTTCAATATGGCGGATCCAAAATGGCGGACCTTTTTCCAGAGAATAATTTTTTTTTTCACTTAAACATTTGTTTGAGGGGGTTGTTGAGGCCGCTGATTTCGATTCTGAACTCATTCTTAACTTCCGCTATTTTAAATGCAAGATGGCGGATCCAAGATGGCGGACGTTTCTCTACAAAATAATTTTTTTTTCTCAAACTCGTGTCTAGGGGGTTATTGAGGTCGCTGATTCCGAGTCTGAGGTTAGTTTTTACAAAACTTCAAAATGTTGGGTCTTTTTAAAAAAAAAATTATTGTTTTGACTGAAGTTACCAAGATTTTTTGAAGTGAAATTTTGTATCGTGGAGGGGGGTGAATTGGCCGCGTAACACGTTAAGCGGCTAAAAAATTTTTAAAGGTTTAAATTTTTTAAAATTTGTTACGCAAATAGTTTTTAAACATTGTTTGGCCGCGTAACGCGGCGGTTTAAATTATTTTTTAAAACTTAAAAAATTTTGAAGGCTTACATTTTTTAAATTTATTTGTTACGGAGATAATTTTCAAACAAGGTTTGGCCGCTTAGCCGCGTTACCTATACACAAAGATACCCCAGTCCAATTTCTTTTAACATTATTCAAGAAGTTTCACTTCATCACGATGCAAGTCTCACATGCACATTTTTCTTTTTTTTTTTTTAATATAAAAATCACTACCTTGTCTAGAACGAGAAGGAAGAGGAGCTCCGAGTTTTTTAGGAAACAATATTCGAAAGGACCATATTAACTGCAAGCCCGAATCGGTTTCATTAGGTACTTAATATACTCATTCGCTGTTCATTTTTCCTTACAAGTGTACCAAAGTCAATCTTGCGTAATACTTGAATGGCGCCTAATGCTTGATACATATACTTCCTGATATATAAAATCCAATATACAAAGTTGATAAAAAAAAAAATTGTATAAAAAATTGCATTTTCCCTTTCAAATAAAATATCTGAATATTTTTCATTCGATCGTGTGTATTATATGAAAGGCTTTATTCCACTTTCTTATTTCACACTTGGTCGGTCTTAGTGATTCGCAGCCGTAGTATGATAAAGTGCAAAACCTTTCCTTTCTCTCTCTCTCACTTTTCTTTTTTTTAAACAGTATATAACGAAAATAAAAAACGGCACAAAAAAGCCCTTTCGAAAGGGCCGTAAGTAATTTCAGTCACGCTTCTCTTGTAAGCTCCGCATCTGGCTATTTATTTTCTGATTCTAAGATTTAATTAAAAGCATGTTTTTAATGTTCTTATGCTTTCGGAGCAGCGGGGAGCATCTCTCCGAACCCAATTAAAAAAAGTTAAAAAAAAAAAAAAAAAATTATATGAATGTTTTTTTTTTCTTTGTCGTCGCAATCGAAATCCTGGATTACCGCCAATCTTTTCCTTTTGGTAGCGAAATAAATTCACCGTTTTGAAAATTATTCAAAATTACGGTAAATATATATTTTATTTTTAATCTCCTACACCCCCCCCTCCACCCACCCAAAAAAAAAAAAAAAAAAAAAAAATCATTTATCAACCGAAACTGGGAAACGCAATCTGATTTGCGACATGAAGCTTAAAATAGGAGAAACGAAAGTTTCAACAGGAAGATAAAACTTAAGAGCGTAGAGCAATTTTGCTGAAATGTAAAATAATTACGCCATAATGCCTTCCATTTCTCTTAGTTTAACTAATAATGTCTGAGACAAGAAGAGAGCCCTGATTGAAGTTGCGGTTTTGTTTTCGCGATCTTGTTTCCTTTTAAATAAGCTTATATACGATTTACGCAAAAAGGGGGGAGGGGAATGATTTTCGCGCGCTTCGGCTAAGACCGAATGAAGAAGAAAGAAAAATAAATTCAAAAAATGTTTTGAGAGGAAACCCCGTCCGCTACGTCAAAACTGACTTGACAAAGTTTCATCCATCTCCTCATTCATTAAAATAATATGACAAAGGGAGCTTTCCACTAAGTTTCAGACGTTTAAACTTGACGAAATAGGAGGAATTCTGTCTAATGACGAGGGTGAAGTTCGTTTTGAAGTCCCGTGAAATGGAAGTCCATAACGTTCCAGCGTTCAATTTAACATTTTTTTTCTGTTGAGAAAAAAAAAAAAAAAATCGCTGCACACGTGAAATAAAATTGCTTTTTCGTTAAAGGGCAAAACTTGTCACATTTTAGAAAGTAAAGTTTACTTTAAAAGGCTCTAGAGCGCCACCTGGTTTTCATTTTGTATTTTGTTTTGACTCGTTAAAACGGTTTCTATACGTGTTGTACACCCCCACACCCATTTTTTTTTCCTTTTTTTTTTTTTTTTTTTTGATCCGCTTTTGTTCCTCGATAATATTTTTTTTTTTTTTTTTTTTTTTTTCGCTCCGAAAACACTTGGTTTTTATAATGATGAATATTCTTGGAAAAGTCGTTTGCTGTTTCTGGTTTTTTGAGAATTTTCTTTCTCCCCCCATTGTTTTACTCGTTGTAATTTTAACGAAATGAAATCTCGTTTTCTCGAAGAAGAAGAAGTAAACGAAAATGTAGCGAACGATATTTGTCTTTGCCACAATTAAAGAACGTTTCCATCGTTTATATTCAAATAAGTCGCGAGGCTGTGAAACGTTTTAAATTCAGTCAATTATCTCTCTCGAAAAGCTTAAGTTCCGTCAGTATCGATTTCACACTCGAGTATTTCTGTATAATTTTAAAACGGTCGGTATGCAGTGGGGAACTCGAAATAATTTACTTGAAGAAATGCGAAGCTTGCAGGTTGGAGCAGGATACACCGCCGTGCTGAATTTCAAGGTGAAACGAGACTGACGTGCAGTCATCGGTATCTTTGGTGAAACTCCTTCCAAAGATTTTGGGAATAATTAATCGCTTTCTAACGATTGCCGATTATCGTGAGTCTCTGACGTTTTCCTATAATTGATTGGAGCGTACTCTCAGTAACGTTTCCAGAAATCATTGTCCCTGAGTGCCCACTACCTTGCTCGTGTGATGTTACTGTATCCTTATACCGCGGAAGAGATGCTGCCTCGGATGCTGCGGAACAGGGGTGCCAGTTGCTTTGACTAAATATGGATTGAGATGGGATTAAAGATCGAGTTGGATACTAAGGGTAGAGAATTCATTACCGAGACCATCATCAACATCATCACCATTACCATTACCATTATTACCATCATCGCAGTCACAGTCATCACCATAACCACCATCACTACCATTACAATTACCATTACCATCATCACCGTCATTATCATTATCATCATCACCATCATCAGCATCACCATCAGCATGCCATTAGATTGATCCCACCATTTCCCCCATTCCATTATTCCCCCATGTTCTGCAAAAGAGCATTCTGATGCTAATTAGTAGGATACAGATGTGGCTTACAGATTCATAAACGTCACAACCTGCTCTACTTTTACGAAAGTGATCAGGTGATCACGTTTGGACAGGCTATTAGGTTAGGTGAAACATAACACTCGAAAATAATCAATAATTTAGAATAAGTTTAAATTTTGAAAAAATTCTTAGCCGTTTTTAAGTATTTAAAAAAAAACCAAAGTGTCAAAAGTAACCCCCTGGAGTATAAAGTAACCCCCTGTTACGGTAATGCGTTTTCCCGTTCTTCTAGCCCGCCCCAAACGAAGCATTTCAGAGGCATCCATTTGGTTGCATTTGGTCGAAAGGGGTAAAAGAAAAAAAAACAAGACCGCTCTTTAATGAGAGTCGTTGGTATGCCGGATGGGTATGAAATCATCCATTTGCATTAAAATCGGGCTATTAAATTGTATAGGCCTAACTGGCATTTGTAATTGTCGTTTTTTTCGTCGTTGTTACAAATACGTATTTCAAGAAGTTAGAAACAATGTTCATGTATCTAAAAATAAAAATAAAATACATTTTATGTCGGCATTTTTTTTTATATCCTCGTGTTTGATAATAAAGCACTTGTAGTGAATTAAGCACATCATAATATACTTTTTTTTTCATATATATTGCCTGTTTGCTGTTGAACATGATATGACAAGTATCGTTTTATTTTAATTTTTTTTTCCTTTTTTTGTTCCAGGAAGCAGAATGCAAAGTATACAAAAGACGATGGCTCATGCTCGCAATATTCGTTATTTATTCGACATCAAACGCCATGCAGTGGATACAATATTCGATCATAACTAATGTAGTCATGGAATATTATGGAGTTGCAAGCACATGGGTAGACTGGACCTCAATGATTTATATGATAACATACATTCCGCTCATTTTCCCAGGCTCCTGGATTTTAGACAAATGGGTAAGCTATTGGAAAACGTCTCCGGTTCGGTTAAATCTGGCCCTGGCTGATCCTACTTTGCCTCGCATCGTTCATTTTAAATATTGTTTGTTTGATTTCGTTTTCGATTTTAATCCCACTTGAAAAACTCTCCCGATGGGAATTTCAAATCCAGTGCTAATCGATATTTCAAAAATCCGCTGATCAAGAGGAAAAAAAAAATGATGGCCCATTTTTTTTTAAACATGGAAAATTTACATGGGAAATGATTAATGAATGAGAAAGTCTCAAATCTGGAGAATTTGACCCCCTTTTTCCTTATAAATCTTAGCGATTCATCAGGTTGACGGGTCGTTATCTCCCCCGACTTGTCAGCCACATTTCACGAAAATCCGAACGATTGTTTCAAAATTGATAACTACACAATATCTAAAAATTATTTTCGGGGGGGAAAAAAATTGCCTTATGTTAGCCAGAAAAAAAAAAGGAAAAGCTTGTTAGACGGAAAAAAACCTAAAGAGGATTAGGGATTTGAGATAAAAGACCAATTACGAAGACGCTAATGGCGGAATGTTCTTTTCGATGACAGAGACTCCGGGATTTTTTAAGGGTTCCCAGAAAATAAATAAATAAATAAAAAAAAAAAAAAAAAAAAAAAAAAAAAAGATGAAATAATTTATCACAATCGTACTACTAAAAACTCATTTTCTGTTTTAAACTTCTTGACTAAATCCCCTCTCGTTTCTTCTCAATTTTCGTTATATAATATTCGGTAAATAAGGAAATTTATTTCCCTCCGTTATCATCCGAAAAGGAAACGATATTAGCTGATGCGGTTGAAGGGATGGGGGAAAAAAATTTCTCTTCTCTCTATTTTAGAATATCGTCATTATTTTGTATTATTTACTGCTGAGTAATGATTATTGTTAGACTGAGAAGGTGTGGAAAACGTGATGAGAAAATTTAATTTAATTTAAAAAGAAAAAAAAACGGACGGATAATACTTCGAACACATCGGTGGAAGAATAAGGTTGTTTAGGTTCCAACTAGGTTCCAACGAGGATCCGTATCGTCGATGTTACGTATTTCCCGTGCTTTTATATGGACACGAGGGATGGGAGAGTTAACGTCTATACGTTAACTTGGACGTTGGAAAAGAAGTTGGAGGCTTTTGAGATGTGGGTATACCGTCGAATGCTTAAAATTTCGTGGACTGACAGGGTGAGAAATACTGACGTCTTGGCTCGTATGAATAAGGAAGTAGAAGTTCTGTACGAGATCAAGCGTCGGAAGCTCGATTATTTCGGCCACGTAATGCGAAATGAAAAATATCGCCTCCTTCAGCTTGTGATGGAGGGTAAGATCGAGGGTAAGCGCGGTCAGGGTCGTAGGAAAACCTCATGGCTCAAAAATCTAAGAGACTGGTTTCGTGTCGATTCCTTGGGTCTTTTTCGAGCAGCGGTCGATAAGGTAAAAATAGTCCAGATGATAGCCAATCTTCGTCGCGGAGCTGGCACTTAAAAGAAGAAAAAGGTTCCAACAAAAAACTTCAGTGAACAAATCAAATTGGGAAAAATAATTCCGTCGGAAGCTCTAAAGGGTCAAAACTGTTCACCAGTCGTGCCGTTGTTTGTTCCGGAATGGATTTGCATTTATTTGTTCGGGAACTTACAATTTTAACGCTGTTAGTTCCTGAACTGGCAGCGCTTGCTCTGGAACTAACAATGTCTGTTCCGGAACTAACAATTTTAACGCTGTTAGTTCCGGAACTGACAGTGCGTGTTCTGGAACTAACAATGTCTGTTCCGGAACTAACGATTTTAACGCTCTTTGTTCCGGAACTGACAGTACGTGTTCTGGAACTAACAATGGCTGTTCTAACAATTTTATTCCTGTTAATTCCGGAATAGGCGGTGCTTGTTCTGGAACTAACAATGTCTGTTTTGGGACTGACAATTTTATTCCTGTTAATTCCGGAACTGACGTTGCTTGTTGCGGAACTGGCAGCGCTGAATAAAAAATTTCTAGTTCTTCTAGCTTGTTTTCGGAACTGGCAAGAAACCAATAGTCAGTTCCGGAACTAGCAGTTTTTTTCTGCCAGTTCCGGAACTGTTAAGTTTGTTTTTAAAAAATGCTAGTTCTGGAACTGGCGGCGCTGAATTAAAAATTTCTAGTTCCGAAACTGGGAAGAAACCAATTGCCAGCTCCAGAACTAGAAATTTTTAATTCAGAGCTGCCAGTTCCGGAACAAGCACCGCCTGTTCCGGAATTAACAGGGATTAAATTGTCAGTTCCGGAACAGAAATTGTTAGTTCCAGAACAAGCACTGTCAGTTCCGGAATTACCAATTTTAACGCTGTTAGTTCCGGAACTGCAGCGCTGAATTAAAATTTTCTAGTTCTGGTACTGGCAATTGGGCTCTTGCCGGAACTAGAAAATTTTAATTCAGCGTTGTTAGTTTCAGAACTAGCATTTTTTTAAACCAAACTTAACAGTTCCGGAACTGCAGAAAAAAATTGTTACTTCCGGAACTGGCAGGAAAAAATTGATAGTTTCGAAACAGGCAGGAAAAAATTGCTAGTTCTGGAACTAGAAGAAAAGAAAATGACTAGTTCCGGAACTGACTATTGGTTTCTTGCCAGTTCCGGTAACAAGCTAGAAAAACTAGAAATTTTTTATTCAGAGCTGCCAAAACAAGCACCGCACCGCCTGTTCCGGTATTAACAGGAATAAAATTGTCAGTTCCGGAACACCCATTGTTGGTTCCAGAGCACGCACTGTCAGTCCCAGAGCACGCACTGTCAGTTCTGGAACTATCAGCGTTAAAATTGTTAGTTCCGGAACAAACAACGACACAACTGGCAAATAGTTTGACTCTTCAGGGCCTCTGTAATTCCGCTTTTTTTTTAACTGAAAAATCAAAGTCTTTGTTGTTTCTCCGTTAGTTGGTTTCCCATTTTTAAATCTCAAAGTTTGAGCTAGGCTCCAGTCTATTTTTTCCCCGTCACCCCTTCAAATTAAGTCCAGGATATGTCTAGAATATGATCCTAGGTGCAGAATAGGTCTCTGATTCCCTTCATGAAAGCACAAGTAAGGCAACAAACCAATTACTCTAATTGTTTCCTAATGCGTTCATTAGAAAATTACCTTCCAGTGATATTTCAATAAACCGGAAACCGCATTCCCTGATCCCGAAAGCTAGCAGGTGCAAAAATACGAAACAATATGAAAATTTTAATCTAATAGGCTTTAATAATCTCAAGTAGGGAGAACACGTTGAGCTCCCAATTCAATTTTATCATGTGTTTGAAAAATAATCCACATTGGGATTATAACCGCGAAACACTGATTATATTCTGCAAAATTCAAATTCAATGATCCATGTGTACTAGATAAAAGGATTTCAGTTATCCAAACATTTGTTGCATCATCTACTTTTAACTTTTTTTTTTTTTTTTTTCAATCTCCTTAAAAAGCTTGAATTTTTCTCAGCTTTACCCCCGTGTCCGAGTTTCATTAATCACGTTCAAGGTCTACTGCAGCAAAATTTATTTCTTATATTTAAAAAAAAAAAAAACCGGATAAAAAATGTTACGACTGCTTTAATACAAGTAGCATCTTCCTCCATCCCCTTTTCTTTTGATAAATCGTTGCTGACTGTGTATCTTAATCATTTTTCAACATTTTTTTTTCTTTTATTTTTGAATTTTTAAAAAAATATGAAATCCGATTGTTTTTAAAATTCCGCTTTTCATTTACATTTGTAATGTTGAAGACGATTTGCAATCTCATGCTGTATTTGCAAAAGAGATGAAAAAATAATTTCCACTTATTAATTTTTTTTTTTTTTTTTTTTTTTTTTTCAAAGTGCATCATGAATGATTAGCATTTTAAACATTATAGGATTGATCGGTTAAATAAATCAACGTGATTTTTCGAGGCATAAAAGAGAGATCACGTTGATTCATTTAGTCGTTCAATTAAATCGTGTTCAACGTGCTTTTAATGTTACATTTGGTTGGCGTAAAAATTAAATGGTTTATTCTTTAATATTTAATTTACGCTTATAGTGGAATTTCACGACGAGCCAGTCTGATAATCATGTTAGCAAACATGTTTTGTTTGGATGTTTGTAAAAGAACAGGAAAGCTTTTCTGCTAAACTTTTCCTGGTGTTTTCCATTATACTTAAGGGCGAAAATTCACGCTAAAGATGTTGGACAGACATTTTCCCAAACATGCAGGGGAAGCTCGACATTAGCTGGGAAGCTTTTTTGAACATGTTGGGCGAAAATGTTTCTATCATGTTCTGATGTTCGTCACTTTCTTCCATTAACAACATGTTCACCGAAAATCTTGGTACGCAATTTCATGCAGAACATGTTCACCCAACATGTTCGGCGTGAAATTGCGCCCTTGGGTGAACATGATCGATGAAGATGTACACCAAATATGTTGGAAACATTTTTACTCAACATGCTTAAAAAAAAGCATCATTACTAAGTAAGACGGCACAGGTTTAGTTTCGGCTACATGTTGGGGAACATAATTGGTAAAAATGTTTGCCCAGTGTGTTCACCGAACATGTTAGGGCGCACACTCATGTTAGAACAACATGTTCGAGTTGGATGAAAGTGACGATTATGTTCGGTGTTCACCCAACATAGGCAACAACATATGAAACATGTTGTAGCATATAAACATGTTGGCAACAAGTTTAATTTCTAATTTTCTCAATGTTTCGCAATAAGTTGACAACATATTTTAAATTTGTAACATGTTGAACAAAAAGTTGGCAACATGTTTCTAAGCTGTAACATGTTGAACATGTTTCTAAGCTGCAACATGTTGAACAACATATTTTTAACCTGCAACATGTTTCAACGTGAAATTGCGACCATAAAAGAAAAGAACGTTAGGGCGCAATTTCACGCCGAATATGTTCACCCAACATGTTCGACGACTAAATTGGCGTTGGATAAAAATGGCGGACATGTTCGGTGACAAATATTTTCAATCAACATTTTTCTTAATATTTGGGAGACACTCTACACAAAGATTGAGGCTTTTTGAAACATGTTTGGTGAATATGTTTCAAACATTATGAAATGTTCACCATTGGGTGAAAGGGACGAACATTTTCGTAGTGAACATGTTCACCCAAAGGCGTTGGTTACATTACTCGAAAATTTTTGTTCGAAGAGTTTCAAAAATTTTTTCTCGATGAAAGTGTTTACTCTTTTCGAACATATGTTCGTCGAACATATGTTCGAAAAGTTTCGATGATGTTCGATATGTTTGATGATGTTTGATGATGTTTGACGTTATTTTTGGGGTTGTATTATATTTTTTAAATAATGGGAAAATACATATATCATCGGCCGAGTACCCATATTAATATAATACCACCCCAAAAATAACGTCAAACATCATCAAACATTTCGAACATCATCGAAACTTTTCGAACATGTTCGGAAAGTGTAAACACTTTCATCGAGAAAAAATTTTTGAAACTCTTCGAACAAAAATTTTCGAGTAATGTAACCAACGCCAAAATGCTGGAAAGACCAAAAAACCTTATCTTTTATGTTGAGCACCCCTACATTTTCATTTTATGGAAAATGTTGAGTGAAAATGTTTGTCCAAACATGTCGGGCGCACATGTCGACCCAACATGAATTTGCTCCCTAACATGTTCGGTGAACATTTTGGGCAAACATTTTCACCTGACATGTTTCCCCATATGCAATGGAAGCTAATCCTGTGTCGTCTCACTTAGCAGTGAAACTTTTTTCATCATGTTGGGTGAAAATGTTTCCAACATGCTCGGTATACATGTTTCGTCTTAAATTTACTCTGTAAAAAAGGAATATGATTAGCCTGCATTTAATCGTAATTCGCCAAACAGTACTTCGTTTTTTTTTTTTCTTAAATTAAATGGGGAAATAAACAAAATAATAAAACTAATAAGAAAAATATTTCTCTTTCTTTAGTCCCGTGCAATCCCAGAAAAAAAAGAATGTTTTAATCTTAAAATATACGAGCAGACTAATGGGAGAGGTTTAAAATTACCTAATAATAAATCAGATGTCACAAGATTTTATTTAATACTTTCGAATTCCTCAACGTTGATCCATTTTTCTCCTTTATTTTTCTCGATAAAAAAATCGTTTTAAAAAAAAGAAAAAAAAAGAATCGAAACGGGCAAAGGTATTAGTTCGTTCACATTACCGGCCGGTTAGCCGGGCATGCATTCCAGGTATAAAATACGGTATTTTGGGGTCTAACCGCACCGAAACCGTGCCGAAACGCTTTCTTATGTTCAGACGTACAGATCCATGATTTTAAATACATGAGCTAAACTTAATTGTTCTTTTATTTCATAGTTTTGAATTTTTTTCGCATTAAAAAAAAAATGTTTCTTTCCGAGAGACTAATTAATACAGCGCTCTAGCGGTGAAATTGGGAACTGTTTTAACAACAAGAAATTAACAATGGCGTTTTATTTTTTTTAATGCTAAAACATTTCAAAAAATTATCAAATTCAACTTTTTCATACATTTTAAATATTGAATATTTTCCTCTGAAACATTACAAAACTTTTTGGGACGGTTTCGGTGTGATCCGATGTCGTAAAAAACCGAATTTTCGAAAAATAAATTAATTTTTTTTAATCGATATAATTTTCCACCGGCCGGTGGTGTAAGCGAACTAATACCTTAAGGAATCAATATCAAAATTAAAATGAAATAAATTCTTTTTCCGAGAATAACAAAATAATTAACTGAATCATAACTCATCGATTTTATTAACCTTTAAACTTTCCCCCTCCCCCTCCGAACCAAAATCAAAATTTTCTTTTTTAAGAAAAAAAAAAAAAAAAAAAAAAACCGAAATCAAGATCATAAATTTTATCCCGGGTCAATTCATATCCCACAACTTTGAGAAAGTTTAATGACTCATTAAGCAATGAAAAACTTTTCACGGGAGCTTTAAAAGAAAATTCCTCCTTTTCTTTTCGTTTCGTTAAAGAAGACGGGGGACGGGGGGGTTCTTCCATAGGGAAAATAAGTCAGTCATCCTTAATGAAGGCTGGCCTTCCAGAACGACGGAATTCTTTCTTCGTACGAAGGAGAAAAATAAAAAAAGGAATTAAAAGTCAAAAAGAAGCAGACAGAAAGTCTTTCCGCTCCCGAAAGCTGAACAAAATTAAATTTCACTTATAAGATCGACTTTGAGGAAGATAATTCAGTATGGTGTCACATTTGTTTTCGAAACTTTTCCCGAAAAGTTCTTTACAGGAGGGGGGTTGTATCGCTTGTTCTTCTGTAAAAGCTTAACTAATTACAAAAGGAAAACGAGGTTATTATACTTTCACTCACTTTAAGGGATGATTTTATTAATGGCACCGTTCACTGGTGACGAAGTTATTTCCGACACAAGTTCTTTTTTTTTTTTTTTTTTTTTTTTTTTACTCAAACTTTTCAAAAAAAATGTAGAGGAAAAAATGTGTCATTTAAGTTTTCTAAATCTTTTCTTCCTTTTTTTTTGTGTGTAATATTAATTTTTCAAGATTGTTGTTATGCTTCTTTTGTCCTTCAAATAATTTTATTTCAAGTTTTTTAGAACTTGTTTCAAAAAGTCAACTCAATTTCCTAAAATAACAAACAAAAACATAAAGCGAGATAGGGAATGAATTTTTTTTTTCCTCCTCGAATTTCATCACATTCCTTCAGCGGGAAAATTCCCTTGTTTTAAAATGAAGGGCACGATTTTTTTAAAATTCGTTTTCACTTTCTTTCGTTCGGTTCATATGGTTTTCGTTCTGTTCTCTGGTCACGGTGCTCAACCAGCCTCCGATTAACGGGCGGAATGGACGAAAAAATCTGACTTCACAGCGGGTTTAGGGATCATGAATATTGAATATAGTCCGAAACAAGCAACTTCATCCTGGGCCCCCACTAGGGCCCCCCGGGAGCCCTAAACTTCTTCTTAGTCGTGTTGTATATCATATGAAAACCCGTTGCAAATGCTGTCGAATGAGACCTTACAGAGATTTCTATCTGTTATAGGCATGAAGATACTGTCATTTAAAAGAGTCTAAAATTGATCCTTCATTTTGAATGGTTTAAATGACGATATCTTCATGCCTATAACAGATAGAAATCTCTGTAAGGTCTCATTCGACAGCATTTGCAACGGGTTTTCATATGATATGCCACACGACCAAGGAGAAGTTTGGGGCTCCCGGGGCACCCTAGGGGGGGCCCAGGATGATCTGATGCGATTTGGCGGTTGCTTGTTTCGGACTATATTCATGATCCCTAAACCCGCTGTGAAGTCAGATTTTTTCGTCCATTCCGCCCGATAATCGGAGACTGGATGAGCACCGTGATGGTGTGAAAGGATTGATTACATACTTATCTAACTGCTTAAATTAGTTTCGAAAAAAATGTCTGTGGTTAAGAAGGAAAAAAAATCCGGAAAAGGTACAAAGGTAGTTTTGAGAAAAATTTAGTAATTTGTACCCATGGAGGACTGGAACCATCGTCTTTCCGTGAGCCCGAGCTGAGTTTTCAATCTCTCAAAATTAGGCCCTTCAAAGGGGTGAAACAAAAATTTCCGTCTAGTTTTTCTTAACATCGACGCTAATACCGAGACAATGTCTTACGACATATAGTGTCATCGGTGGGTGTTACTATTTCAAAGAAAAATTAATATTTCGGACCTCTATAGAGATCCTATAGTGACTCTGACTGGTGACTCTGACCAGCTTATTCAAAGTAATACATTTTTTCGAGGGGTTGTCCTCTTATGCATTTCGGTGTATATTTGACTTTGCATTAAGTTGCATTACTTTTGTATCACATATTTTGCATTACATGCCATTCGTATTACCGTCGCATTACATGCATTTTGCATTAACAATGCACTTGCATCACCACTGCATTGTAGTTTTTATTGCCATCGCATTATCATTACCTTTCCATCGCATTTCAATTGCATTGACACCACATTACCATTGTATTTCCATCGCATTATCATTGCGTTTTCATTGCATTTCCATTGCATTTACATCGCATTACCATCGCATTAACATCGCCTTTCCATTGCATCACCATTGCATTTACATCGCATTACCATTGCATTTTCATTGCATTTCCATCGCATTTCCATTACATCACCATTGCATTTACATTGCAATACCATTGCATTGACACCACGTCACAATTGCATTTCCATCGCATTACCCTTGCATTTTCATCGCATTTCCATTGCATCACCATTGCATTTCCATTCCATCGCATTACCATTTCATTACAATAGCATTACTATTGCATACGATCGTATTACCATTGCATTTCCATCGCATCACCATTGCACACAATCTTAGTACAATTCCATTACAAATGTATTAGATGTAGTATCCCTTCATTAGATGACATTTTTCTACTTTACGTATGCGCATTACTTTGCATTAGCACTGCATTGTTTGCATTTTTTTGCATTACGGTGTCACTTTTTTTGGGAGTGTATAACCGTAATCCCTCGCTAAATATTTATTTCTATTTTATTTTACAACAATTTTACATCATTTTTTTGCATTTCTTTTTCGAACGGGCGCATCTTGTGCTTCACCCCGCCAACATTTTCTTCGGTTCCTTTTTCCTCCAGCAATTTTAAAGCGAAATTATAAACCGCTCTCTTAGTGTAATATAAAGCAACCTAGTGTGAATTACAATTGCTCTCCGAAAGCAATGCAGGATTTTACTAAACCGTAAAACAAAACGTTTTTGGTACTTTAAAGACATAAAATCTCGATGTTAATGCATTTAACTCTCACATAACAACCATGAAAGTAAGAAAAGGGCTTCTCCCGAAATTCTCGGAAATTATTTACTTATTTCCCTTATTTGATATCGCCTTTCTTAACCTTGTTTGTGATTTTCAAAATCTTTCTCTCTCGGCATTTACGGAAAAACAAGAATACTTACGGCGTCAAACTGCGCTTTACCTTCGTTTAATTTTACAGGGAGGCCTTTTTTTTTTCCTTACGCTGAAAAGCATTTCCGCGCGAACTTCAAAGAGAGCACAAAGTTCTAAACAGCAACTCGAAACCTTTTTTTTTTTAATCTTAGGAAGGAGAAAAAGGAACCGGAAACCGGAATTCTAATGACGGCGTCAGATACGATTGAGAAAATCGGGAAATTCTTTTTTTTTTTTTTTTTTTTTTTTTTTTCAAAAAAAGGGGGTTTTTACATTGATCGAGTGGATTGTATAATTAACTTTTGCGGTCGACGGTTCTTCTTAGATTTTTTTTTTCTTTTTTCAATTTAAAGAGAAAAAAAAATTCCGCTCTTTTTTTGCCTCTGTCCTTTTATTGGATTTTTCGATTTATTTGAAGCTATCAAAATCTATGGGGACGGTCATTAAAATAATATAAAAGGTTAATAATTCCTCCAGAGATGACTTTTCACGGAAAAGTTGAAACGGATTTGTGAAAGTGGAAAAGTCAGTGGAAAAGTTTTGTAAAACTGCCGCGATTTTCCGTAAGATCAAATTCAAAAAAACGACTCATGCTTGTCAGCCGATTTTAAACTTTCGCCTTGTTTTATTTTCCGCGTGAAATGGATTTGATGTCCTACGGATTTTTTTTTTCCTTATTTCCTTTTTCTCCGATTTTTTTTTCTTCTCTTCAAACATGATTTAGAAGGATAAGGAAAAAAATATCGTATTTAATCGAGCGAAAAGAAAGGGAAAACCTAAAAAAAAAAAAAAAAATTTCGATAAAAGCCGTTAATCAAGTTATGTCCATTGTTTCTTGGATTAATTGCATTTTTACAGAATCGCGTATGTGTTGGAGTCATTCAGGCATTACGTCAGCACGATTTTAGATTTTTTACCACCCCTTCGCCCCCCTCCCCCACTTTCCTCTCCTTGGTAAAAAAAAAAAATCCTTTCTTTGTGGGGTTACTCACTCCTCTCAAAAAATAATGTACAACATAATCCAGGGGAACATACTCTTGCTTGTGATATACACTTGACTATGCATTACATTGCATTATCTTGCATCACCTTTGGATTGCAACCATTTTCCATTACCGCCGAATTACAAATTGTATTATTTTGGCATTCGGTGGAGTACCACTTTGTCAGGTGCGATTTCCTGCATTACTTTGCATTATCATTGCATTAGCATTGCACTGGCGTTGTTTGCAGTTTTTTATTGCACCTGATTGTATTACTTTGCATTTTTGAATTACGATGTACAGGTTTTTTGGGAGTGAGTAACACCCCTCGACCGTAAAATGCAAAGTAATGCAAGCAAAGCAGTGATAATGCAAGTGATGCATACAGTGCGAATGCAATGATATTGCAAAGTATTGCACGTAATGAATCAAGAAGGAGCCTAATGAATTGGTACTGTAATATATCTAATACAAATGTAGTGCAGTCTGTAATGCAGTGCAGTGCAGTGCAAGTGCATTGGCACTGCAGATTGCATTTAAAACAGTGATGATGCAAATTCCATTTAGTCCGATGGTGATGCAAATTGCATTTATTGCAGTGATGATGTAAATTGCATTTAATGCAATGACGATAAAAATTCCATTTAATACAGTGATGATGCGAATTCCATTTAATGCAGTGATGATGCAAATTTTATTTAATGCAGTGATGATGCAAGTTCCATTTAATGCAATGGTGATGCGAATTGCATTTAATGCAGTGATGATGCGAATCCCATTTAATGCAGTGATGATGCGAATTCCATTTAATGCAATGATGATGCAAATTCCATTTAATGCAATGGTGATGCAAATTTAATTTAATGCAGTGATGATGCAAATCCCATTTAATACGATGGTAATGCAATGTAATGCAAAGTCGAGTGTACACTAAATGCACAAGTGAGTCTTTCTTTTTTTTCTGAGAAATTCGTGAGCTGTCCAAGAGACTGCATCCATTGGTCACGTCCAGATCAATTGCCAGAGGATTAATCATGCATTAATTTTTGCTGCCTAATGCAATTTGAGAAAAGAAACTTCAATTTTAATTTTTCTTTTATTTGAATTTCATTCGACTGAATAATTTTCGAATTAACATCGCTTTTTCTGCGAGGATACATTAATTTCGTTTTTTTTTTTCGCTTCCAACATTAAAACAACTCATAAATTGTTTGAAAATGGGTTTTGCAGAAACACCCAGTCTATACATCTTCTTACCCTTTTTTTTTTAAACGAAAAATGATAATCTTAAAAAAAAAAGTTTGTTTTTATAATGAAACGGTAATACCATAGAAAATATATCTTAATGATAAGTAACGCCCCGACGGGAAACCTCTCCGCATCCGAATGCCCCGTAGATAAATTTTACAAAAAAAAATAACATTTCCAAAAATAAAATTTAAAAAAAAATCCTATTTCAGTAATGACTTTCCTTACTTCGAATCTAATTCGAGTTGATTCAGGAGCCAAATGACTTTCATTTTTGAATTTTCACTTCTTTTTTCTTTTTTTTTTTTATTATCCAAATGTAAATGACGTCAATCTGCCGCTCGTCTAGGATATATATTAACCTATTTTTCTTATGAAAATCAAAATATGTATTTTTAAAAAATAATTTTTATTTTTTTATTTTTCTGGAATTTATTATTAATTTTTCTTTTCCTCGGGGAAAAAATTTTGTCAGATCAACATAATTCGTAGTCCAACTGTTTTTCTTTCCCAGGGCCGCCAGGATAATCCTTTGCGATATATTCCAGAAAAGCTATATATCATGTCACTTTTGACATAAACGTGCTTCCCGTCCTTCCTAATTTCCTAACCTCTTTATATCATCCCGCGCTATTTATATTGAATGGCTTAATTATTTTTTTTTTTTTCCGTTTATAATCGCTATCGTTTCCTTTGTTCGGGATTCATGAAGGGTTATTGAAAATTTAATAAATGAGCATTTTTAGTGAATATTCAAAATATTTCATGGGGCGGTGGATGTGCTCTGCTCCAATTGTCTGATTTTATCTCCAAAAAGAAGAGGGAAAAAAATCGTCCCATTTTCGTCATTTTTCTCCCTTTCTTTATAATTTTCGCGCTTTTTATAATTTTTCAATTTTTCCGTATTTTTAGTTTTATTTTTTCCTTTTAAGTATTTTTCCATCTTATCGGAACTTGTCATCAGCATGTTTTAGATACATCTCGGCAACATGTTGCTCAATTTTTACAAATTTTTATTTTTCATTTTTCAGTGCCTTCTTTTTCATCTTTCAGTGCCTTCTTTCAACCTTTTTTTTTACGCTCCAACGTGTTAAGTAATTTGTTGGCAACATGTTTGTAAAATTGAACAAGTTGAGAAACATGCTGTCTCAACATGTTACCAGGGGTCCGAAGCCGATGCCGGTGCCGGCACCGATGCCAACCGCGGCCGGCTAAATATTCAGGTCGGTGCCGAGGCTGGTGCCAATGCTAGATAATTTATTTTAAACTTGGCGCCAGCGCCGTTGCTGGCACCGGTCTTGTAATTATGACCCGATGGCAATGCTGAATGTGAGAAACGCCATGAGTTTTGATCATATTAAGCGGCCGATTCTATTAGCCGGCACTACAATAAGCGACGGTTACTATAACCATTTTTTTTTTTTTTTTTTAATTGACAAAATTGATGGTGGTGCTGGCACCGATGCTAGAATCGGCTCCGGCACTAGCACCAGCGGCAATTCCGATGTTGGTAGGGATGCATACAACAAATTTTAACAAAATTTTGAGAAACTTGTTGAACAAGAAATTTTAGATTTTAATCCTTAGAGTCTTACAGGTTGTGTTTTGTTGGAATTTGTTGTGTGCATCCCTAGGTGACGGCGCTGGCGCCAGCTCCAGACCTTTGGATATTTCGGCGCCGATGCCGGCTTCGGCTCCAACCAATTTTTACCGGCTTCGGACCCCTCCATGTTACTGCAACATGTTTTTTTTTTTTTTTTGTGAAATTTCGGCACAATGTGTTGTAGCCAAACATTTCCGAAGATGTCCTGTAAATGTCCTGATTTTTAGTCATATCGGCAAGGAAACCCTGAACGGACACTTCTAGTTGTATGACCGACGGTACTCTACGTAGTTGTGCAACTATATCGGACGGTCAGTTGCACAAATAGTAGTTCCCGATTTTCATCAATGTCAAACGCTCAGTTAGCAGCATCAGAGTGTCTAGATGTTTTAGACATGGCCTACAGGTACTTGTTGTGCAGCAAACTGTACCAGTTGTGCAGCAAATGGTGCTAGTTGTGCAGCAAACGGCGCTAGTTGCGCAGCAAACGTTACTAGTTGCGAAGCAAACGGTACTAGCTGCTTCGCAAGCGGTACTAGTTGTGGAGCAGACGGTACTAGTTGTGCAAAAGACGGTACTAGTTGTGTAGCAGACGGTACTAGTTGCGCAGCAAACGGTACTAGTTGCGCAGCAAACGGTACTAGTTGTGCAGAAGACGGTACTAGTTGTGTAGCAGACGGTACTAGTTGTGTAGCAGCCGGTACTGGTTGTGTAGCAGCCGGTACTAGTTGTGCAGCAAACGGTACTAGTTGTTTAGCACACGGTACTAATTGCGCAGCAAACGGTACTTGCTGCTTCGCAAGCGGTACTAGTTGTGGAGCAGACGGTACTAGTTGTGCAAAAGACGGTACTAGTTGTGTAGCAGACGGTACTAGTTGCGCAGCAAACGGTACTAGTTGCGCAGCAAACGGTACTAGTTGCGCAGCAAACGGTACTAGTTGTGCAGAAGACGGTACTAGTTGTGTAGCAGACGGTACTAGTTGTGTAGCAGCCGGTACTGGTTGTGTAGCAGCCGGTACTAGTTGTGCAGCAAACGGTACTAGTTGTTTAGCACACGGTACTAGTTGTGCAGTAAACGGTGCTAGTTGTACAACAGATAATGCTACTTGGACAGCGGACGTTGGTTGCACATTGAGTAACCAGCGTCGTCCACAGCGAACCACTTCAACTTCCAGTGGTTCAATTGTCTGTAAGCATATCCACAAGTTACTTGCCCCTTGAAGGCTTCTGCAGATGAACCCTGTAAAAATGAACCGTTAAAAATTCCTTTAGTTTCCTGACACTTTTTTTTTATGCAAAAAAAAAAAAAAAAAAAAAAAAAACATTGCTCTTGAAACCGGATAAAAAAAATTCATAAACAAATAAAATTACTTTTATTTTATTTTGTTTTTTTAAAAGAAAAAAAAAAGCAATTAAAAATCTTCTACCGTTCACGGTCGGATGACTCGATTCATCTGAGCGGAAACGAACGGAAGCTCCACTGCCATTCCGAGAAAGCAGCAGCAGCAGCGGCAGTAACAACTACAGCAGTTTATAGAATGTACATGTACGAAAATACAAGGATAAAATATAACGGCAAAACTCTCCGGGTTTTCCCTTTTAAGCACATATTTCGACCCCTTTTTCTCTTTGAATTATCGCTAGCGAATATACTTGGCCCCATCGCCCCCTTGGAGCTTTTGCGAAAAAGTTTCCAGTTCACCTACTGTGAATAGCACTTAACGTAAGGAATAAGCGGTCGCCAAATCAGCGGTGGAAAAAAAGTAAGGAAGCTTCTTTCCATAGCTTTTTGAATCAGCTGAGATGGAAATAGTTTCTGAGGGGGAAAAAATTGCTTTTTTTTTTTTTTTGTATTTTCCAGGCGCTTTGGCGTTTTCCTTTGGTCCTCTGCCTAAATCTCGCAATAAAATAAATTTTTAACATGCTATTCCATTTTATCCCGGAGGTCATCAAAATCTTTTTTTTTTTTTTTCTGGCGGCGAGAAATTTTTTTTTTTTTTCCTCCGGTTCTTTTGTAACTGGAAAATGATATTCAATAGCCGTTTATCAAACGGAATTTATTATGATGAAGGTTCAAGATGGGAATCCCCTGTGTGAGCATAAGAGTCCCTTTTCAATTAAAATTGGATCTAGGGAGAGAAAAAAAAAATTGTAAACAAGAGCGGATAACCACATCGTATAAAATCGATTTGAAAAATAAGAAAAAAAAAAGGTTTTTTAAAAAAGCAGGACAGGGATCAAGACGTCATTGTCCGAGAATAAAAAAAAAAAAAAAAAAAAAAAAAGGATGAAAATGGAAAATGTTTTTAGTAGCGGACCTGTCTTTCAGTTTTTCAGTAAAATTACTTTTTTTCCCCCGATGGTTTATTGTTGTTGTATAATGATTGAAACTTTTATACATGCTGTCAGTCACTTTTCCTCTTTTTAATGAATTTTTTTTAAATTTCGGAAACGATTAAAGCTAAATTTGTTTTTTATTCGTTTTTTTTTTCAGGGATTAAGGGTAGCTTGCCTCATCGGAGCAACGGGAACATGCCTCGGTTCTTGGATCAAAGTAGCTTCTGTGAGCCCGGATAGGTTTTGGGTTGCTTTTACTGGCCAATCCGTCGTTGCATGTTCTCAGTGCTTCATATTGAGCGTACCAGCTCGCTTAGCCGCCGTCTGGTTTGGACCTGATCAAGTTTCGAGCGCCTGCTCGATTGGTGTTTTCGGAAACCAGGTGAGGATTTTTTTTTCTTTTTTGTAACGAATGAGAACATGGATACCAGTGCGCCATGGTGAAGCGTCACAATTTTGTCATCAGACACAGTCATTTTCTGGGAAATATTTACGAGTTTTTTGCCGTCAAAATGACGTGGGTGACGTCTTATTGTCTTCCTACTGACGTCACCTGGATCCCGGAATAATAATATCACATCTTCAAGACGTCGTTAAGACGTCTTCTTGACGTCATCCATTAACAAATTGTATTATTGTTTATTCTTAAAGACGTCATTTTGAAGTCACTTTGACCCGTAAAATCGTCCCAGAATGTGACCATGTCTAATGACGTATTTTTGACGTTTAAGGTACGTCGCATTTTTTTCCTGGGCCTTTGCTTAAAAAAACCGAATTGAACCGTATTTTTTTGAGATGCTATCTACGTATACGGGGGTCTTGAACCAAGTTATTTTGAACCTAAAACAAGGAGAAAAACGGATAATATGGCTTCATTACAACACTTTTCACCTTTCACCTTTCAGCTTCCAAAATTCAGCTAGACGTAAATCCTAGCTGATTCCTTTAGGGCACCATGGAGGTCCTAGCCGAGGGCTCCAATTTTTTTCGGGCCTTGATGCATGTTATACTTTCATATAATACATAGAAAATATAACTTACCCCGTTAGAAATTCCGTCGAATGAGACCTCATTAAGATCTCAAGCTTTCATAGATTTACAGATATTGGCAATGAAGAATTACACCCCCCAACTGAGAGAATTACACCCCCCTGCCTTAAATCAGTTTTTGGTTTGTTGGAAAAATTAAAAATTGGCAATGAAATGGTCCAAGTATGACCCTAAATTAGACCCTAATTTTAGACCTTTTAATTGCCAATCTATAAGAGCTAGATATCTATAAAAGCTAGAGACCTCGATGGGGTCTCATCGACAGCATTTCAAACGAACTTTTATATACACAGTGGAACAGTTTTTGATGTGTGCTTTGATTAAGGTAAACATAGGAAACACCGCCATAAAAATTGTTCCGCCGCGTATATCAAGACTCAAAATAAGGCAAGGGCTAGGTGGTTCTTATTTTGCGAAGTTTTGATTTTCGGAGGTGCCACCCCCTAACTTTTTTTATTTTTATGAGATAAGTTTCCCTGAATTTTTTCAAATTTTTTACTGGACTAGAAAGGGGGGCTAATCGAGCTTTTAGTTTGGGAAAATCCCATACGAACCAAAAAGTTGATAATTTTTTTTTTTAAACCCCTCTTTCCTATCGGAAATTTTGCGTAGATTTCGAATCTGAAGATAGTTTTTTTGTATCTGGTCCGGTTTTTGAGCAAGAGGCCAAAATAAGACGGAAAAATCAAGGAAAGTTACAAAACGCACTAAGTTAACAGTTATCATGGCTTTTTGGCTTCTATCTCATAAACCGGACTAGATAAAAAAAAAAACCGTTTTTAGATTCGAAATCTACTCAAAATGTCCGATAAGGGTTTTACAAAAAAAAAATTATCAATTTTTTGGTTCTTATGGGATTTTTCCGAACTAAAAGCTCGATGAAGCGCGCTTTCCCTTTCGAACAAAGAATTTGAAAAAATTCATGGAAACTTATCTCATACAAATAAAAAACGTTTAGGGGTGGCAGCTCCGAATATTCAAATTTCGAAAAATAAGAACCACTCTAAAGGTTCCCTTAGGACATCAGCTAAAATTTATGTCTTTGTGAATTTTGGAAGTTGAAATGTGTCCTAGCGATGCCGTATCATACGTTTTTCTCCTCCTTTTTAGGTCCTAAATTCAAGATTACCATTCGTATGATCCCTAGGACAATATTGGTGTAAAGATACTAGCTAAAAGGTATATCTCTCCGCAAAAATCTACACTTCCGGTATGCAAGTTCCTATTTTTATCAAAAATCCTCAAAACGTGACCCCGGCTATCCTATCAGGCCATTTCGGATCAGAATGGAAAGATTTGATGCTTATCAGATCATCTGCCCGGTGCGTACGCATTATCATTTTACGACGTAGACATCATTAAAAAAATATCTAGTATCTAATCGGGGCATTTGCCTTTTCATTGGCACTGTACACGACCACGCCCATTTTTGATTTCTTCATCAAAATCCCCTGCAGCTGATAAAAACTGTAAGCAGTTTACTGAATTTTGGAAAAATGTGGCCAAAAGCTAAATCCGAGTGTCCACTTATTTTTTTCCTTTTCACATGCAGAGCATGAATCGTGGCCGACGAATTAATGTCCGCAGTGACGACAGCGACAGACCTTTCTTATTTTATCTTTGAATCGTCTGGCGAAATGACATTAGATTTAAAAGCGAAAGGCTTATCAGCTGTGAATCTTAAAAAATTTTAAAAGAGAAACAAAAACATTTCGAAAACTTTGTACGCGATCATCCCACATCTTTCAACGGGATTGTTATCGTTGTTGTCAAGCATGCCTTTTCTGTTTTCATTTATTTTTCAATTTTTTTCTGTGTCAAGGTCTTTTCCTTCGGGATTAAATAATAATAAAAAACCTTCATTCAAAAAATGCTTTTTTTCTGAGGTGATCATTTTTTATTTAAATTATTTTCGTAGCCCCATTAGCAATTTTAATATAAAAACAATATGCATAATAAAATTTCACGGTTCGCGAAAAAAAAAAAAAAAAAAAAAAAAAAAAATCCTTTTATCTGGAATTTTTTCTACATTTTTTTTCCCGCGGAATCCGATTTAAATATGGAGATAATACAGTGAAAAAAAAAAGCCAAGCGAAAGAAAATCTTTAACGGAGAGGAAAAAAATATAACACGAACGGTAATGATTGGTTTTTGCGGATTTTTAAGCTTCTTTTATGTAAAAAAAAAAAAAAAAAAAAACTACGAAAAAAGTTTTGAAATTGAAGTGCGGGAGGGAAAAAAAAGGGAATCCAACGATTTTTAAAAGGAAAATTTTGCCATTTTTAGATTTTCGGTCGAGAAAAACCATAAATAATGTGATCTTGCTTTTGGCTCCCATTCATAGCATGGGTTTTGTCGGCCATGAATATGTCTTATTATTTTCTTTTTTTTTTTTTCGTTCCATTCTTTCGTTCTGGTGTAATGACGTAATCGTTTTCCGGAAATTTTATAGCTTATGTATCGGGTTTAAAAAATAAATAGAGATGCGGTCTTGCGGCTCTGCTCGACTATCTATTTTTTCGGGAGGAAAATATTTTTCTTTGCAGATAAATAATTTAATCAAGGCGAAAAATGATATGAAGGACGATAAGAATGCAAAAGCGTTTGTTGCGCTGAATGACAATTAAGGATCAATTTTTTTTTTTTTTTTAAATTTTATTTGGAAGAACGTAAGAATGGAATTAAACGGGCTTAGGATCTGGTTATTTACTTTGCTTACACGTTATGCTCGACAACAGTTCGAACAACGGTCAGTAGCTTATGTGGCTGATTAATCAAATAATATAATGTAATGAGTCAATGAAATAATCCTATCGTGATGAAGCAGTCAGTAGATGTATTAGCAACTTGATTTATCAGTAGTCAGATTAGTTTGGTGTTATACCGACCCTTAAACGCTATTAGATTTGTATTATTCCGCTTCACTAACTGACCCTAGCCTAACCTAACCTAACGTAACGTAACCTTTTTTTATTTTTTTCTATACCGAGGTGGAAAAATCCTGCATAGGACACCAGTTTTCGGAACCCTTCTCCTAGGGTAGTGCCAGACTCCTACTAACTAAAAAACCACTTCTGGCAAATGATTTGTCCCCGAAACAGCTTTTGGCATTACTTCAGTAACAGTTGCTCCTTTGCCTTCAGGATAGATATAGTGAAGTTAGCAACTGCCCCCCAATTTTCCTTTGATGCCAGCATCGTCGGACAGATGTTTTCCGGCGTCAGCTACGTCCCTAAGATGGCTTCGGCTTGAGACTTATACTCCTCCCATCTCGCACACTCGAGCACCATGTGGAGCTGGGAGTCTGGCTCACCACAGAACCAAGAAGCGATATCGTAGCCGGAGTTCGGTAGGGATAGGAAAAAAGATGAACTGAACAGATCGAATTACCGCGAATAACTCTATTCGTAAAACTCCTTGAGACCCACTAGCTACCTGATTCAGTTTTCAGGCCCTTCGCCTATGCCCTGAATCAGCTAACTGGGTCAAACTCTTAGGAGATTTTTATTCGAAAACCGACTATATCACAGGCATCGGTTTCTGATAATCGGAATCGAGACAGGTCCAAATACACCGTGGCCTGTGAAGAACTGGGTGAGATGGTATCCAATCTCGCCATGCTTCCTGTTGATCCAGTCTCGCAGGTCTGATATTATCCTCCTTATTGTCCACAGAGCAGTTGACGCCCTGGGATCCTCCCACTCCTCCTCTACCTGAGCTTTCGCCGTCGGTCTCTCCTCTAATTTGAGTGCCATGACGCGCCCTTCAACTTCTAGGTGAACCGGAGGTATCTATCCTCCGGCTGGTTCTAGCAGGTATAGATCCCTTCTAGAACCTGAATTGCTGCATTTGGTGCCGTCCTATAAGCACTACAGACTCGAAGAGTAGTCCTTCTCAGGCATTTGTCGAATGAGTTCTTATACTTGCAGTGCGCTATAGTTTCCGGCCCATGCCGGATCTGCGTGTAGCAAGATAGAAGCTACCACTTTGGCCATGGTTCTCTGAAACCAAACCTAACGTAACCAAACCAAACTTAACCTAACCTAACCTAACAACCAAACCCAACTTAACCTAACATTGACCATAAAAAACCGGTAAGTGACTCTCAAGACACCAAAGAAATGTCGAAGTATGGATCGGACTCTATACTGTATACCCTAGTCGGAGACCGATACCACATATTTACTAGCGCTCGATACTCTGTATCAACTGACCTAGTCCAATAGATCATCTTATTAGCTCAGTAGGTATTCAGTGTCGACCGATGACAATCGAAATATTTGGGGGCTCAAATCCCCTACACGACTTCGCTCGATAGAGTTTTTTCTGTATCTTCGCTTCCGTCTGATACGGAAGCCCTGTAGGTTCAATGTTTATTGCTAATTTGTCGATTGTCAAGTTTGAACTTGCCGTTGCCAGGTTCAAACTTAACATTGCCGACTTTAAACCTGACAATGTGAGGTTTAAACTTGACAATAAATGCTGACGGGTTGCAACTTGTCAATAGTTAAATTAATACCTTACATTGACAAGTTCAGACTCGACAGGTTCCAACTTAACATTGTCAAGTTTGAACTTGCGAATGTGAGGTTCAAACTTGATAGTTGACAAATTAGCAGCAAACAGCGGCCCTTCTGGCCTTTCGTACTGCGATGTTCCTTAAGATTAATTCTTCATCAAAATCAAACGGGTGATTAACGAAATCCTGATTCGATAAAATCGTTACCTGTCAATCAAATTTCCTTTTTTTTTTTCACCTCTTTCTGTTTTTCGAATTCGTTTCAAAATCCCTTCATCGCGAAACTATGAATATAACAATTGGCCTTCATCCCGTCGTCATGTTCCGGACGTAATCACGCCAGATTTATGACTAGTTTCTCCCTCACATGCTCAACGCGAAAGCCTAGGATCAGAACTACAGAGATTTATAGATTCACGCTGGAAGGAATGACATGTGCTCGTGATTAAATATAAAAAGAAAAAAATATATAATGCCTTTCTTGAAACTTTTTCCTTTTTTTAAGAATTTTCTTTTTCTTTTTTTTTTTTGACAATCTAATTTTCTGAAAAAGAAAATTATATTACATTATTACAAATGGCCATGTTTCTTACAAAATTTCGTTCCTTTTTTTTCTTTGCTTTCTTTGCTTTTAGCCCTTGTATTCATTCTAATTCAAAATGAAAGAACATTGATTAATGACTGCGACGGGAAAAAACGGAGAATTAGCATCATTTTCGAAAATCTCTCAAAATGAAGCAATGAGAAAGTTTGTTCCCGAGGACGGAGAGGGAAAATAAAGATAGGTGGAATCTAATGGGGTCATTCTCTGGATACAATGAAGTAAAAACTGCATTAAATCCTTTAAAAGAAAAGTAAACAAAAGAAGGGAATAGGTCGCTGGGAAAACGACTGGAAATGATTTTATCTTTTAAAAGTGAACTGACTCTAGTCATTTATCACTGGCGGAAAAGTAAACAGTAGCGTTAATTGCATTACAATCTTTTAACTGTCCCTTTATCTATTTTGCCCATCTTTTTTTACTCCGGTTTTTTTTTTCCTTTTTCGAAAGATTGATAAAACGGAGCGCGCGATTTTTTTTTCATCCCCGTTTCCGAGAGGGGAAAAAAAATCCTGGATACGGTCCGGAAATTTATTTCATTTTCAAAGAAAAGTTTAAATGACGTTTTTTAATTAAAAAATAAATTTGCAGACAGGACAGTTAAAACAGGGAGAAATTTTTGGAAAATAAAATGATTAGTAAAAACTGTCAACGAAATGGGCATAAAATACCGTTTTCCATTTAGGACTTGGGGGGGGGGGGGGGGAGTTGTTGCTTTAAAAAATTAATCCTTTAATTCAAACGGGGATGAAACGGCCATATGCGGAATGTAATCGGATTAATACTCAACAGATAATTTTTAATTATAATTAACAGGAAGGAAAAAAAGGAAGAAGATAAATAATTAAAAAAGACAGGGAGGAAAAATAAGAGATGCTGCATTAAAAGAAAATTTCATTTTAACACGATTTTTTTTTTTTTCCAAATGAAATTTTGGGAATCGTCCAGAGCTCTTTTCTCTCCTTTTCCCCGTCACCTTTTTTTGGCTTTTCCCGTTGTCACTTCCCGGTAAAAATTTTTAACAGTCGAGCTAATGCGGTTGTTTTTGCAGGTCTCCCCCGAGTTTAAAATGCGAAAATGAAAAATAAAAAAATTCTGATGACTCGCTTTCATTATTTTTATATTACACAAGGAAAATTTCCGGAACTTTTAAATTTTTCTCAAAATTTCCCTTTAAAAATAATATTAAATGAGCCGATTTTTTTTTCAAGGCGGTGGAAGATCTCCCGAGTTGTAATATTCGAAAGGATAAATTTTTGAAATGAGAATTTTTATCGCCGCAAAACTAAATCTGCTAGGGAACAATTCCTCTAGGGAAAAAGAGGGGGGAGGGGGTTGCTGCTGTGCAGTAAAATAGTTAAAAACCGGACAGGTTCGGACTGGTTGGTTTGCGTTTTTACAGTATGAGAATGGTCTAGGTGACCTTTGAACATTTTCGCCATTTCTTTTTTTTATATAGAGAGTAAATCGCTCATCGCGTACAAAAAAGTGTACAAAGTTTTTGCAAAATAAGTGCAAAAAATTTATATAAAATACGTATTATTTTTGTATCATTTATAAGAGTATTTTGGACATGCATAATTTTTGGAAAGTTTATGCATATTTTTTACAGCACCAAAATTTTAGTATGCAAAATTTTTTAAGCAATAAAATGTGGATTTGCATAATTTTTTCATTATTTATGCATACGGTTTTTGACTATTTTTTCATTTTATGCATATTAGTTTATGCACAATCATATTGGAGGATGAAAAAAAAAAAATTCGGTAAAAAAAGAACTAAATCCTTTATGCATAATTTATTCATTTTTTATGTCCAATTTTTTGTATAAGTAATACATGATTTTTTTATAATTTTATTTATTTTCTTTTCGCACGGGGAGTCAGGAGTTCCTTTTGATTCATGGAAAATTTCTGGCTGGTATAGCATCCCATACGGAAAAGAAATTCATAAATTATATAGAAATCATGCATAATGCTCTGTCTCCATTGGACAATCAATTGGAGGGTGCTATTAATTGTACCACCGGAAATGCTGTATATTTTTGGACTTTTTTTCTTCTGCTACCACTTTTTTTCATACATGATTTTTAGTGTTCGAAAAACTAATCAAAACAATAAAAAAAAGTGGTAGCAGAAGAAAAAAAATCCGAAAATATACAGCATTTCCGGTGGTACAATTAATTGAACCCTTCGACTAATTGACCAATGGAGACAGGACATTAATTATAAAAAAATTGGATTTTTTAAAAATGATTTTAAGAAATTATATTCATAAATGATGCAAAAATGATTCATATCCGGATTTTCATACTTAAAAAAATTATGCGTTAATATTGTAAAAATTAGGCATATTCAAATTTTGGTGCTAAAAAAATATGCATGTCGAAGTTATTGTGTAAATGATGCAAAAATAATACGTTTCCTACATTAATTTTGAGACTCAGGAAAAACCTGAGCGTTCTTTTTGAGAAGTTCCACACGTTTGGGTATGTATTGTGGAAAAATGTGAAATATTTTTTGGCCCTTCTTCTTATATTTCTTAGCATTATGTTAAATTTACTTAATTATTCCACATTTGTTGTAGAATTACATGAAATCGAAAAAAATTGTTTATTTTTTAATTATAAGAGCCGTCGACAGGAAACGACAGCGATTCTTCTTAATTTTCTGTACCAAAATTAAAATTTGGTTTATTTTTAAATTTTTTTTTCTAGGTATAAAATAGCAATTTTTACGTAAGATAATATCAAATTAAACAGAATTCGTACGGACATTAAAATTCCGATAACCTAAACAGGGGATGGATATTCATTTTTAGGTAAAACTAATTTCTGGCATCATTGTGGCTGAAAACAATATAAAAATAAAAAATTGTACAGTCCAAAGCCATTATTACCCTGTGAATCGTTCGCCTTTTCTTTTTTTTTTATTTTAAATTTTTTGGCCTGAAAAAAAAAAGAAACAACTAATCCATCTATGAAAGAATCGAAAAAGGTTATTTACCCCTTCTTTTAACTACCTGTTTATCAAATAAAACGATTCTAAAGTTTAAAAAAAAAATTCTTTTTTCTGTGGAAAAAAATGAAATATTTTTAAAATAAACCGAATTTTAATTCTGGTACAGAAACTTAAGAAGAAAGAGCTGTCGTTTCCTGTCGACGGCTCTTATAATTAAAAAATCAACAATTTTTTTTCGATTTCATGTAATTCTACAAGAAATATATAAGAAGGGTCAAAAAATATTTAAAAATCAATTTCAGGTTTTTCCACGCTACATACCCTTACGTGTGGAATTTCTCAAAAAGAACGCTCAGGTTTTTCCCTAGTGTCTAAATTTTTTGCATTTATTTTGCAAAAATTTTACAATTTTTTTGCAACACTTTTTCGCGGACCATTTCGCCATTTTTTTCTCCCCGAATAAATGATTTTTTCCTATATTTTTTTTTTTTTTTTTTTTTTTTTTTTAAATCGAAGGAAACGAAAATCTCGAAGTTTAACCAGATCTAGGGGGCCTTGAGGTTTTAATAAATTTCAAACTTGAAAACGCGAATTACGATTTCGGGATTTCGCGGTATTTAACGGGTTATATTCTATAATATGAGCCACCTATTAAAGCTCTTTCTGAAGATAGTCCATGGAAGGGTCTTTCGAAAGTGCGAGGCACTTATGTCTGATACTCAATTCGGGTTTCGTGGAGGTTTTGGCACGCGCGACGCTTTGTTTACCTTACAAGTACTCGTGCAGCGATGCCGAGATGTAAACAAAGATGTCTTTTTGTGTTTCATCGACTATGAGAAGGCGTTTGACAGGGTTCAACACCAGAAAATGTTAGAAATCCTTCAGCGCATAGGACTCGACAGTCGGGATGTGAGACTTATTGCCAACCTCTACTGGAACCAGAACGCAAGCGTGCGGATCGAAAATGAGTTATCGGAGGAAGTCCAAATACAGCGTGGCGTTCGGCAGGGCTGTGTATTGTCTCCGTTATTATTTAATTTGTATTCGGAGATGATCCTCTCGGAAGCTTTAGACGGCCTAAATCTAGGAATCGTGATCAACGGCGAAGAAATCAACAATTTGCGTTATGCAGACGACACGGTCTTACCGACAGGTAGTGCAGAAGATCTGCAAACTTTGCTCGATCATGTTAACGAAATGAGCAATCGGTACGGCTTAACCATAAATTCGCGAAAAACAAAGTTTATGGTTGTCAGCAGGGAAAATGTTGACGTGAGAATCTTTATCGCCGGAAAGGAAATTGAACGGGTCCACTCGTATAAATATCTTGGTGCTGCGTAAATGATTCTTGGGAGTGTAACCAGGAAGTCCGAGCACGTATTGAGCAAGCCAGAGGAACTTTCTTCAAAATGAGGAACCTGTTGTGCAATCGCAACTTGAGTCTCCAAACAAGGGTCCGTATCGTCCGATGTTACGTTTTTCCCGTGCTCTTATATGGACACGAGGGATGGACTTTAACTAGGGCGTTGGAAAAGAAGTTGGAGGCTTTTGAGATGTGGGTATACCGTCGAATGCTTAAAATCTCGTGGACTGACAGGGTGAGAAATACTGACGTCTTGGCTCGTATGGGAAAGGAGTTGGAAGTGCTGTACGAGATCAAGCGTCGGAAGCTCGATTATTTCGGCCACGTGATTCGAAATGAAAAGTACCGCCTCCTTCAGCTTGTGATGGAGGGAAAAATCGAGGGTAAGCGCAAGCAAGGCCGTAGGAAGACCTCATGGCTTAAGAATCTCAGAGACTGGTTTGGTGTTGATTCCTTGAGTCTTTTTAGAGCGGCGGTCTCAAAAGTAAAAATATGCCAGATGATAGCCAATCTTCGTCGCGGAGACGGCACTTGAAAGAAGAAGAATTCTTTAATTAATGACTGTTCCCCGCTGGAAAAAGTTTCTTCCTCCCGGGAGGGGCGGAGCGGATATCCTATACGTGTGGGAGTGTATATAAACTTTCTCCTGCTTCCACGGAGCGAAAGTTAATCAAAAACCAAGATATGCTTTCCTTCATCCTAATAATCATGCTCCAGGTGTTTCGGAAATCTTTCTTTCATAAATCCCGACTGCACCAAACGCGGAATTTTCCTCTACTTAAAAAAAAGAACAATAAAAAAGATTGAAGCGCGGATATTGGCGGTCGGTTTAAAACGAAAGTGAAAAATAGTTTTCGCAAGGAAAAAAAAAAAAAAAAAAAAAAAAAAAAAAAAATTATTTGGTTCGAAATTGGAAAAGTTTCAACCATTTTTTCCCCGTGTGAATTTGACAAATTGCATAAATGAGATTTTTGAGGTTTTGAAAAATCGTGGAATCAGAAAGTGTTTTTACTTTCCGAAAAACGGAAAATTCTCGAATTACGAAAACGGATTTTCCTTCGAAACCAGTGCCAGAAAGGTCGATATTTATATTCCAAATTTACATTCTTTTTTTTTAGGGGGAAAACGGGAGGTTTTACTATTTTCAAATTAATCTTTTAAAATTTTTACCGTCGGGGATCACTGGTAAGCCGCCGAATATGAAAACAACCGATATCGGTTATCGAATATCACTTTCGATGTTATACTTCTTGAGTTATTTTAGGATGACGGAGAGAAAAGTATTAAAAGACGAAAACAGGATGTCTAAAAAAAATTGAAATTTTGCTGAAGATTGACGTTTGGGCTTCTGTCTCACTTCTATGCGAATGCACGTACGAAAAAGTGATGCAAAAAGTGTGTAAAATTTTGTCTTATTTTTCGATAATTTAAATTCAAGAATTTGGACGTGCACAACTTTTTGCAAAGTTTATGCATACATTTTTAAGCATCAAAATTTGAATCTGCGTGGTTTTTCAAAATTCACGTATACTTTATTTTCAAAAGTTCAAATTTTGTAACTGACGCCATTTTGTCCTGTCAAATTTGAGATTTGAAAAAAATCCTTCCTCTACCACATAAAAAATTTGATCATGCTCCACAGTGGAAAAGGCCAAAAGTACCTCTTTTAACCCTTTTCCCTAAAAAATTAAGACAACAGATTTACATGCTGTTCTGTTGTTGTGAGGTTCCTCATTCCAGAACATAAAGAATAGTAGATTTTGTTTTAATATTTTCAACTCTCTTTTGTTATTTTAATTATTAAGAAAACTTTTTTATTATAAAGAGTTCAAATTCAAAATATCCCAATTTTTATTAAAAGAAGTGATATTAATCACTCAATTATTAGTTGTGGCTAGTTTTGGTCCGCCTGAGGAATAAATCCTCATACTCTCCGATTTTGGAGAGCGTTCCCCTATCCGCCACCTGGGGAGGCGCCCGATGGGGGACTAGCCAAAAACCCCACACGGGTTGGGGGGAAAACTCGGGTGCCGCGCCCGACCGAGTTGTCCCCCCAAGCCAGCGAAAAGGATCACATCTTCCGAACGCCACAAGTCCCCAACCCTCGTACGGATCGACATAAAAATGACGTCCTTTTCACATCGACCAGCACGAGCATTGGTTCCGCATGACGTAAGGAAGACTTTACTCCCATAGCTGACAACAATACAAAAAAAAAAAAAAAAAAATACAAAAATACAACAGTACAATAATACAAAAATACAACAGTACAATAATACAACAATACAACATTACAACATTATATACAATATACAATTTACAATGTTAACTACTAAACTAAACCTAAACTAAATATTGTACGAATGCACAATGTACGGCATTGGACATTCATACAATTTACAATATACTTAACACTAGTTACCTAAGCTAAATATTAATTAAGATTGTACAAATGTACAATGTACGGCATTGGACATTCATACAAGACAAGATTGTCATCTATATACTCTTCGACAATCTTTACCGGTAAAATGACCCCGATCTTTTTTGCTAATCGCTTAACCGCTTTAAAAAAATCTAGCCAACAGCTTTTCAAATTATGCTGTTGTTATTTAAAATCACGCTTTTTTTTTTATTTTTTAGTTGTAAAAGGCCATGCCGGGCCGTAAATTTTTTTTTTTAGATGGAAATAAAGAAATAAAAAATGAATGAAGGTGAAAAGATAGTGTGAAAGAAAACCAAACCTGAAAAATTCATCCAAACCTGAAAACTTCATGCCAAACCTGAAAAATTCATGCCAAGCCTTTCCCAAACTTCATACCCAACCTCAAACCAACCCTTATACCTTGCTGACTGCGTTGAACCTTGGCTGACCTGGAGTTGACTGACCTGGAGTTGGCTGACGTTGGACCTTGAAACTAGCTGACTTCGTTGTGGCTGCTCCTGAAATCAAAGAAAAAAAAAGGCAAATTATAAAGGGGGGGGGGCTTGGAGACCCTCACAATGGAGTTTATCTCCCGCGGTAAGATTGAAATAAAAAAATTAAATCATTTTAAACTTTAATGGAGACCCTCACAATGGAGTTTATCTCCCTCGGTATGATTAAATTAAAAAATTAAATTATTTAAAAAAAAAAAAAAAAAAAAGAATGAATACTCCGAGAGACTCCCCCAATATATATACACACACACACATAATGTATAATATATATATGTATCGAAGGATGACCTCGATGTATGTATGTTCAGATTTCCAGGCGTTTGAGGCCGTCAAGGCCTTCGCATAGGATCTCCCTCCGTAATGCCCGTCGCATCGGTACTATGCCATCAGAGCGAGCTGGAGAGAGCCTTTCGGTACTCCTTTAGACCTCGCACACAAAGTAATCCGAAAGAAAACCCTGGAGACTCTCACTATGGAGCTTATCTCCCGCGTAATCCATGATCGAATCGAATAGAATAGAATACACAGCCTAATAAACTCTGCAGCTCCAAGAGAGGGGCTGACTCCTAACGTAAACGATTTGAGGGGAACTTAACACTAAACACTTAAAACTAATACCACAAGGCCAGTCGCTGGGTCGATACCTAGGCCTTCTACGATGGGAGGCTAAACCTCCTGGTTTGCCTCCAAGCCGGACCGATAATAATTATTAAAAAAAAAAATAAAAAAAATTAAAATGTAATTGAAAAAAAAAAAAACCGTGATTTAAAATAAAATTATTAAAAAAAAAAACACTAATGTAAATTAAAATTAAAATAAAATAAAATAAAGGCCGCACTAAAAATAATATAAGTTTAAAATAAAAAAAAAATTTAATTAAATAAAAAATAAAAAACAAATACCGATGTGACTCTGGCGAAGATCAGAGCCACAATGACCGGAGGAACCTGAATCAAGAGAGCTCTTGGATACGTCATGCGCAGACATCATGCGCAGACAGCCCCGCTAAATCCAATATGGTAGTTTAAAACTTTTAGCTGTAAATTTTTTTGGATATAACATTTAATTTAAATAAATATTAGATTTAATTACATTGTAATTAAAATAAATTGATTGCAACAATTCGAAATCCTAATTTAAATCTATATTTCTAAAAAACTTAGTTGACAAAAAGAGAAAAAAAAAAAAAAGTCGGGCAGAAATGCTATTTTGAATTTTGTAAACAACCCGCCATGTTGGCGGCCTTGCTTCGTTTCGTGGACGTTCTCTTAGTCATTCAATATGGCAGCCGGTCTGTTTTGTTTTGTTTCCGTGAATCGATGTTTTTCGTCTTATTTATTTTAATTTCGTTATTTTAAGTATGCAATCGCGTTTAGAAATATAATATAACGTTCATTTAATCGAAATGTAATGAAACATTGTTTGGTGAATTCGTAAAGTTTGTATTTTTTTTTACTGGATTTTTTTTTTTCGGTTTTACGGTCGAGCAGTAAGCTTTGTGTAATCATGTTTTTCATACCGAAGTCAAAAGTCTGAAATGAAAATAGCAATAACCGTTAAAGTTTTTTGGTTAATTGTGGTTACTGTTAATGGAATTTTTAAATGTGTATGAAGAAATAAATGCTGATGGATTGTGTGCTCTGTGCCTTATGAACCATGGATGTATCTTTATTGGTTCTGAATACTTATGACATGGGTGCTTGTTGATTCTGTTTAATCGTTAAAGGTGATTCTTTTGCACAAATTCAGGTACTTAAAAACTCATCGAACTATCAAAATTGATAAAGTCATATTAACCTGATAGCAATTTATGATTGGCAACAATCGAACTATTCAAAGTTACTGCTGATTGTTTTCGAGTAATTGCAGCTCAGAGAGCAGCTGATTGAGTCTGTATTCCTTGTAATGGAGGGATTGATTACATTTTATTTGTCTTCATTTATTGGCATCTGAGATATGTAAGTCAGCTTTTATAAATACCTGCTGTATTATCGTTCACATTACTATAATCTAGTTTTCAATTTGAAATTTTATATTATTATTACAAGATATAGTAAATAATGTTTACACTCATTAATCTGCAGTTTTTAGTTGTGCACTGTTGTGAAGCAGTAAACGGTCAAACTAATCATTTCAACTCAGGGATTTCTGTTGAAATGTAAAAGTTGTTATTGTGCTTTGTCGGTATTTCTTTTTATAATCTTGACATGGGTGTTAAGTGTTAAGCCGAATAAGAGGATTTTTGGCACTTGAAGGAAATGAAGGAAAATTGCTTCAGTGGTATTATGTAGAAGAGGAAAAAAATTATGTGGACCGTTTTCAAGAAATTATTATTAAAACTCTAATTGTACCTGGTTCTGGATTGCTCCAGTGAAATCTTATTCGAAGATCCTAAAGCCTAGAGGAGATTTTCAGGATTTTGTGAATATATTTTTATTAAATTTTAAAACGAAAACTTGGATGGGTCCTTTTAACAACTGAATGCTAATAGTGTGCCCCATTTTTTGTATTGTAATATTTTTTATATTATTCTGGCCTTTTCCATGGGCTTTAATTTAATTTTTTTTTTTAAATTATCGGGGAATGTGGTTGACCTGAGTATATCTGACCTGTGCAGTGGTCTGATTTTTGGATTTTTCATTTTCAAACGAAAATTATTCGGGGTTTTTGAATTTTGATTTTTGACTTTCAAACAAAAATTGAGTTCGCCCGAATAATTTTCGTGATTTTTGGATTTTGGACTTTTGATTTTGAAACTAAAATCGATTATTTTTTCAAACGAAAATTATTCGTAATTTTTGGATTTTTGATTTTTGATTTTTGATTCTTAAAAGAAAATTCAGTTTGAGCCTTTTCTGAAATTTTGGTTTATTTGGGATTTTTGGAAAGTAAAATTTTAAAAAATTCCACGAAAAATTATTTTCAGCTTTTTTGAGCTTTTTTAAAGTTGAAAAATTTATTTTTAGCTTTTTAGAGTTTTTTAAAATCGAGTTTTAGGAAAAAAAATATATTATTTAAGTTTTAAGTGTCTACGCCTTCAAAATATTCGCTCCTGTGTATTTTAAGTTTTTGCAGACTGGCTGGCTAATTTAAATGATTTTTCCTGAAATAATTTTCCCCTTGACTTTTTGATTTATAATCTGACTTCAGCGAGATATCCTCTGTTTATTTAATGAAACCGATGATGATGATTATGACGATTTGAACGGATAACAGCTGACAGCTCACGTACAGCTTTATAATAGGATGTAGCACAGCCAAAGTGCGAAGGAGGGAGAGAATTAATTTAGGTCAGAGGCAACAGATGTATAATGAACTCTTTTAGTGTAGTGCATTTAGACCGAAAAAAGGTCGAAGGTGGAAAAAATTAGAATACAATTTCTTTTTTCACAAAAATGTCTGCATTGGTCCTCTAAACAACATACTAAAAGTCCTGACCGATCCGGGTTGTGCTAAGTCCGCCATCTTGGAAAAATGGCGTCGGCGTCGGCTCTTTTTTACTATTTTCGGTTATAACTCTTAAACGGTTAATGGTAGCTGAATGACCCAAATGTATTTTTTGTAGAGCATAAAATTCTCTACAAGATGGTGTCCTCGGATTTCCCGTACGCCGTACCGTTCCCGAAAAAATAATTTTTTTTGTACAAAGTAATGAATTTTTTTTCTAGAATGGCTCTCAAAAATGGTATTTGTACGCTTTATTGATGGTAATTGTCACTTATAATAATTTTTTAGATAGAAGGGCGGCTTTTAAAGTGGGTTGCTTCCCTTATACATTTTTGGAAATGGGAGCAGGGGGGGGGGGGGGGGGGGGGGGGGGGGGTTAAAATTTAAAAAAAAATTAAATAAGAGATTTTATTAAGAGTTTACTACGTATCCGAAGTTGGCGACACCATATCGGAGTGCCAGGTCGGGACCATATAAGGTCGTATGTGCGACGTTAGTGCTGAAATGTGCCGCAAAAAATTTTACTCTAGGACCCCCCGGATTTTTAGCTATTCCGGCTTTCCCGGAAAACCATATAGTCAAGTGAGGAAAAAGTCGCTAATTAACGCCGTTTCTTTGATCAGACTAGGGCTTGAAAAAGGAGTAATTCCTACTAATACCTGGCCGGATATAAAGAACAGACACCAAGCCCCCTCGTTTAAAGGGGGGGGGGGGGGGGGGAAACAAGTAATGTAGAAAGGTGTCGAGCGACGTCTCGTTGGATAGCACTTTTTGTTAGCAATCAAATCAATTCCATTTTAATATCATGTCAGTGACTACATTCTCATGGACTAAGGTCCAAGTTCAAGAACAAAATTATTTTAAGAATAAGTAATAAGTTTAAGTGACGCAGTGCAGGAAAGTAGTAGCTGGAATTGTTTCTACACAGTAAAAAATTTTATGTTAAAATTGACACAAATTGTATGTCAAAATCGGTCTACATAAATATTTTGTTAAGAAAAATAACACAATTGTTTTGTTTAATGTTCTGCGTCCATTAACGATTGTCATTTTTTTGCTGTTTACAAACAAGTTATGTTGATTTTTTAACATAATAACTTAACATAGACTTTATGTAGACCGTTTTTAACATATTTACATAATATTTTTTACTGTGTAACCTACGCTATCTGGAAGTTTTAAAAAACGTTTTTCAAGTTCGTGCTAGAAATTTGCCAGGCTGTAATCGTTTGTGCTGGCTTTCTAGTACCTAAAAAAAATATTCTGAAACTGTAGATGTTTGTGCCGGAGTTTTGCCAAGTACTTGGAACCCGCCACAAACGATTACAGCCTGGCAAACCTCTAGCACAGACTTGGAAAAAATTTTTCAAACTTTCTAATTAGCGTTGGTTAGAAACAATACAAGCTACTATTTTCCTATCACAAACGACTTAAAAAATTTTCTTGGTACATAGTATTAAAATCAAAGTATAATTTTTTTAAGAATAGGTCTTGGGCACCTCGGCTCCCCCGTTTGCCCCCTTCTCCCCCCAAAACTTTTTAAATATCCTCTTTTTTAATTTTATCTTGTTTACCAGCCACTGGCGTCTAAAGATTCAGAATTTTCTGTTTTTTTTTGTGTGAGCACGCCGTCACTCAAACTTATTACTCATTCTTAAAATAATTTTGCTCTGTGACCTCAGTCCATGAGAATATAGTCACTGACATGAAATTAAAATGGAATTGATTTGATTGCTAACAAAAAGTGCTATCCAATGAGACGTCGCTCGACACCTTTCTACATTACTTGTTTCCCCCCCCCCCCCCCCATTTAAACGAGGGGGCTTGGTGTCTGTTCTTTATATCCGGCCAGGTATTTAGTAGGAATTACTCCTTTTTCAAGCCCTAGTCTGATCAAAGAAACGGCGTTAAATTAGCGACTTTTTTCCTCACTTGACTATATGGTTTTCCGGGAAAGCCGGAATAACTAAAAATCCGGGGGGTCCTAGAGTAAAATTTTTTGCGGCACATTTCAGCACTAACGTCGCACATACGACCTTATATGGTCCCGACCTGGCACTCCGATATGGTGTCGCCAACTTCGGATACGTAGTAAACTCTTAATAAAATCTCTTATTTAATTTTTTTAAATATTAACCCCCCCAACCCCCCCCCCCCCCACCCCTGCTCCCATTTCCAAAAATGTATTAAGGGAAGCAACCCACTTTAAAAGCCGCCCTTCTATCTAAAAAATTATTATAAGTGACAATTACCATCAATAAAGCGTACAAATACCATTTTTGAGAGCCATTCTAGAAAAAAAATTCATTACTTTGTACAAAAAAAATTATTTTTTCGGGAACGGTACGGCGTACGGGAAATCCGAGGACACCATCTTGTAGAGAATTTTATGCTCTACAAAAAATACATTTGGGTCATTCAGCTACCATTAACCGTTTAAGAGTTATAACCGAAAATAGTAAAAAAGAGCCGACGCCGACGCCATTTTTCCAAGATGGCGGACTTAGCACAACCCGGATCGGTCAGGACTTTTAGTATGTTGTTTAGAGGACCAATGCAGACATTTTTGTGAAAAAAGAAATTGTATTCTAATTTTTTCCACCTTCAAGTTCTAAATGCACTAGACTATTTGGATTGTATGAAAATTGAAATCGAAACCCATAAGGAGAATCGGTGTGTCATTACCGAGTTTTTTTTTTTTTTTAATTCTTTTTTTCTTTTTTTGCCGTAATTTTCCAAATCAAGAAAATCCGGATTTTAGAATTACAAATTTGTTTTATTTTTTTTCCTCTAGTAAATTTTTCATGCGTGGCAGTTTTAATTATCTTTTAAATTAATTTCTTTTGTATAATTTAAAGAGATCCTTCAAGGGGAAAGAGTTTAATAAATTTCGGCATTTTATTCGAAACAGAAAACTCCCGTCTCCCAGGAAATTTTCTTTGTCACACCGTCTCTCTTTTATTATCGCGTCTTTATCAATTACTTGAAAAAGAAAAACTTGATCGATTTTTCATCATCGGGTTTCATGCTTTTTTCCTTTTTTTTTTATTGTAGTTTTTTAAGTGGGATGAGGGGGGGGGGGGGGGGCGGTGAATGTGTAAAATAAAAATAAATAACGGATTAAGGGTGATAATTTAACGGAGAAAATCGGATTTATTTTTGAAAAGCATCCCGCTGGAAAAAAAAGGAAAAATTTAATGCTCCATCAACCCATTTATCTCCTTACTTAAATGCCGAATTGAAAACTTTAAAAAAAAAAAACGAGTATTTTTTTTTTTCTTTATATATTTTAAACAAAACATAAAATACTGCTTGACATCCTCTCATTGTCCACCAGCAGCGTTCAAGTTCATTAAAAACGTCCTTTCTAACGAGCTGTGGAAGCGTTCTCTCTCTACCGAACTGGAAATCATTTTTATTTGGACCGGCTCCAAGAGAAATGGGTTTTGAAATAAATAATATCAGTGACAAATAAAAGGGTTGTGACGTGTGCAAATCTTTCCGAACTCGGGCTGTTTCATAAACGAAACAGCGCCCCGACATTCGATGCCAATATCCTGAAAAAAAAAAAAAAAAAAAAATCGTAAAATATTTACAGACGATTGCTTGTGAATCAGAAAGCTTTATTTAAGGTTGTTCCATGCATGAGCTTATATTTATTCACTTTTGCTTTTTTTTTTTTACTGGTATGCAGATGGTGCCTCATGAAATCTTTTCAATTTTTTATTTATTATTTTTTTTCCCCAAACGGATGAAAACCGTTATATTTCAATTTCCGGAGGTTGTCAACGTTTAATTATGAACTTTATATTAATGAATCCCTCATCCGCGAATTAATTTTTTTGCACCCCCCGTGGTGTCGGAATGTGACACCGCAGTAGGAATAACTGTTTTGCGGTTTGACGTGTGCTCGCCATGCTTCGTTACACATTTGTCCTTTTCATTTTTTTATTTTTTTATCTTATTTAATGTTTTTGTATTTTTTGTTTTTTTCAGCTGGGAGTCGCCATCGGATTTCTTTTCCCGCCCATGATGGTCAAAACTCATGAAGACATTCACGAAATCGGAGCCGACTTCCAGTTCATGTATTACACTGTTGCTGGAATTACCACATTCGTATTCGTAGCTATTGTAACAGGTAAGATTTTTTCGATTTTAAAAAAATTACAATTGCGATTTCGATTAATATTTTTTTTTATATTAGTTTTTTTTTAGGACTAAAAGGGATGTTCTGAAACTAAAATAAGAGTTTGAATGTTCTAAATTAAGAGTTGATTGCAGGGATGCGGTTCCGGTTTCGAAGGTTCTTCAATATTTTTCGAGGCGATTCTGGTTCCGATTCTGATTCCGATTCTGATTCCGACTCCGATTGGAGAAGAAAAACAGAAGGTTCCGATTCCAATTAGAAAATATCACATGGCCACATGGCGATATGGACAGGTCCGGAAGCTCCTATCTCTTATACAAGGGAGCCGTTGCCCCGCTTAACTACGCGGATTTTAGTTCAGTTATTTCGACACTTAAAGCGCTAGTTATTCGGGACGTTTCTGATTGGTCACTGCGATTTGTAAACAAACATTTCAATTTCCATGGCGGAAACACATTTTTTTAAAGAGGAATCATCAGTCGTGGCAGCAGACTAATCGTATTTTACTTCTTACGGAAAAGCAAAGACAAATCTCGAAACAAAAAATATTAAGGAATTTTCGGAAATTTTTCCTGAAAAGTTCTTTTATTTTTTGTTTTGAGATTTGTCTTTGCTTTTCCGTAAAAAGTAAAATACGATTAGTCTGCTGCCACGACTGATTATTCCTCTTAAGGTATTTGTTCGTTTACATCAGAGGCCCATTAGCCGGGCGGTGGAGACATTTTAACGATAAAAAAAAAATATGTAAAAAAAAAAAAAAACTTTTTTGTATCCGGTATTTTGTACATGAAAATTTGGCTCCGAATCAGTGCCGAAACATTTTGTTAAAGTTCAGAGATACAGATCCATGATTTTAAATGCATGAACAAGACTTAGTTGTGCTTATATTTCATCATTTTTAATTGTTTTCGCGATGAAAAAATGTTTTTTTTTTCCTTCTCAGAGACTAGTACAGCGCTCTAGCGGTGAAATCGGGAACTATTTCAACAACAAAAAAACAATGGCGTTTTATTTTTTTATTGCGAAAATACTTAAAAAATTATCAAATTTAGGAACGATGAAGTCTTTTTCATACATTTTAAATGTTGAGTCTTTGCCTCTGAAACATAAGCAACCTTTTGGGCACGGTTTCGGTGCGATCCGATCTCATTTTAATGTGTTAAAAACCGAATTTTCGAAAACAATAGTATATTGTTAACCTAGAGAGGAAGATTAATTTTCCCGTTGAGGTTTAATTTAAATCAATGCTTAATTATTCAGAAAAATCAGAGAAAATGATTTGATAAATTGTAAACAAAGTCTTCTGTAAGCAAATTTAACATTGTTTTGCCCTATGCGGGAAAAATTATTTTTTAAGCAAGTCATTAAAGTGGAAACCATAACGGCTTTTAGTGTTGCGTTCCGAAATATCGCTGCGCCATCATTGTCTGTTCTTAGAACTAAAATCCGCATGCGCATACTCAAGCAGGACAGTTTTGAAGGAGGGTAGCTTTTGGACCTGTCTATATGGCCGTGGAAAATATTTCAGTGGAGCTGATTCCGATTTTAAGTCCCTTATTTCCGGAAATTTACTAATCGTAAAAAATTTTATTAATACTTTACAACTTAATTTAAATCAAAATTATTTTTCGATGCCGATTAAGATTCCGATTCTGACCAATTTTTGAGCCAGATTCCGATTCCGACTGCTTGAAAAAAAATTTAGAATTCCTAGGAATTAGTGCCGCTTCTCCATTATGGCTTAAAATTAATTTTCGAAGTTTTCGGAAGTACTGTGCTTGATTCTATGGATTTCTGAACCAAATGAAGTTGGCCAGTTTTGCTACTTTGTGTTTTTTTATTCGTAATCCATCTTTGAATAATTAAAGCACGGTACTTTCGGAAATTTTTGAAAATTAATTTTAGAAAATTAATTTCGAGACATAGTGGAGAAACAGCATAGGAGTGAAATAAATTTCTAGCCGAAAAATGTGAATTTTTAAAAACAAAAAATTAAAAATATATTTCCTTGCAAAGAAACAAGGATGCAAAATAGGTGGCAATACAAAAGTAATTTCTTTTGATGAGTTCTAGGCAGAGAAACTCCTTTTGATTTTTTCCGCCGTTTTCAATGTTTTTTTACATAAGGGTCTTACGGGGAAAAATCGCCAAAAGCCCATTGCGAATAATTCTTGATAAGGAGCCTTAATTGTGCATATTCCTCATAAATTTTAATCACTTCACCGAAATTCAAATCTTCGGCGCCAAGGGTGGTTGAATTTTTTAATTTTTCCGTATTAATGCTCCCCCACATTACACATAGGCAACACTTTAGACCTGGCCTATTTTTTTTTTCGGTGCCCTTATATATAAGTAACTTCGAACCATAGTTTCAAATTTTTTCCGTAACTTACAAATTTTTAAATCTTTGGCATCAAAAAAACTCCTATTTGTTTTTTTTTTTTTTTTTTTTGCTTGAAAAATTTTTGATCGACACTTGCACCCCCAAAAAACGTTTCTAAAAATCAAAAAAATGTGGGGGAGCTATTTCAGATAGTAAGTAATTTGCCCAGGGAGCAAAAATCTGGAGAGAAAAAATTTTTTTTGACTCACCCTGTATCTCGTATCTCAAAAACCGAAGATGGGCAACGTTCCCTTTTCCGGTTTGAATCCGAAAATATCTCTCTCCATCTGCACAATACAAAAAACAATAGCCGTAAAATATTCCGTACACTAAATATCCCTTTGGGGCGAAATGGAAACCTATCAAACAACAAAAATCTCGTATTTTCCACTTGAAAAACAGAATAAACAATTGCCCGAAAAGCATACAATGGATTTGATTAAAATTCAACGGAATGCCTACACCAAGCGCAATTAACTTTGACAGTTTAGGATTGTACGATTTAGGTGTGCACAGCTCTTGATTTAAAAAAAAAAAAAAAAGGTTGCTGGCTTATATACTTTGGAAAAATAATAATTAAAATCCTCCAGAACGTAATTTCCGAGTCAAGTAAGGAACCAGGGAAGGTTTTTTTTTTTTATCTCTAGCGGAAAACCTATATCGTCAGCGGTATATTAAACACCTCGGCACAAAGAAATTAATTCTTCGGAAAATCGGATTTGGAATAAAGCGGCTTCAACTTCCTTAATTAAGTTTTTTACTCCGGCGGTTTAAGTCTCCTGGGCCTCGTATTTTTTTTTGCAACCTTAAACTCGTCATCAATTACGTTTTAGAAAAAAGAAAATAATAATTTTTTTTTTTTTCAGTATTTCAATCCGCCCCACCGCTGCCGCCAAGCAGTGCTCAAGCTGCACAAAGAGCTGCGGATCAGACCTCATTTTTCGGATCCGTCAAAAGGCTGGCTACAAATCCCGGTTACATCCTGCTACTCATTTCATACGGGATTAATGTTGGAGTGTTTTACGCAATCTCAACGCTGCTCAATCAAGTCGTCTTAGTCTATTTTCCGGTAAAATTTTTGGAATTCTTCGGTAGTTGGGAAATCTATCGAGAAAAAAAAAATTATTTTCTTGTTGTTAATGTTTTTGGATGCTCACTCCACTGATTAAATTCTGTGCACCGATTTTTTTTAAATGTTTAAATTAGCACTTTATGAAAAAATCACAATGGAAAAAATGAAAATATGCACAGATAATTTTATTCTATTCACTTAAAAGAGCACTTTAGGTTACCATTTTTTAAAACATGAAAATCACATACAACAAGCAATTAATGATTCCCTACCATTTTTCCTTAAAAAAAAAAAAAAAAGTTCCTAATTAATTTTTTCAAAAACTTTTTTTTTTTTTTTTTTTATTTTTTAATCTTTAATTTTCTAAAATTTTTGATGCCTAAAATAAAATTTCCTAAAATCCTTTTAGGAATTTAAAAAATTAGGCAAAATGTTCATTTTAGGAATCAAAAAATTTTAGAAAAATTTAAAATTAGGAAAAAAATGGTTAGGAAAAAAAATTTTAGGAACCAACAACCAACATTTTTAGGAAAAATGAATTAGGAATTTTTTTTTTTTCTAGGAAAAATGGATTAGGAAAAATGGTCGGGAACGAGTAATTAATGTTTTACAGGAAACAGGAAAAATTATTCGCTGAATTTTAAGATTCGGATGCAGCTCACTTGTCTAATTTTTTTTTACAAAAACTACTGATCTTCAAGAAAATTATTACTACAGTTTTTTGCGTCAAAGGGAGTCGAGAAAATTTAATTTTATTTTTTCCCCTAAAAAGGCCCATTCAAATGTTACATGTCAGCAAGTTAGGGGAGGAGGGTACTTGCAGTGTTGACAACTGAGGGGGAGGCCTGTATGAAAAAGTGATCAAAAAGTATAAAATTTTTGCAAAATAAATGAAAAAAATTGATATAAAAAATTTGTTACTTTCGTATATCATTTATACGAAAATTTGGACAGTTTGGAAAATTTTGCAAAGTTCATGCATAAAAATTATGCATAATATTTTTTTAGGCATAATATCTGATTATGCATAAGCATAATATCTGATTATGCATAAGCATAATATATGATAATGCATAATATCTGACTATGCATAATTTTTAAGCATAATATATAATTATGCATAATATTTTAAGCATAATATCTGATTATGCATAAGCATAATATATGATAATGCATAATATTTTAAGCATAATATCTGACTATGCATAACTTTTTTAAGCATAATATCTGATTATGAATAATTTTTTTAAGCATATTATCTGATCATGCATAATTTTTCTTACTTTATGCGCATGATTTTTATAAATCATAGCGCCGAAAAATTTGCAAATATTATGTTTATTCAACTTTTTCTCATTATATGCTTTCTTATTTATGCATAACTATTTATGCATAATTAATACATTAGTATTGAAGTGAAACTTCTTATGGTGGGCCTTGAGTGTGGGCTTAACGCCACAAAATTATGAAAAACATTTTAGTATTAATTTAAATAAAAAATTTAGAAAATTTAAATTTCATAAAAAGACTCATATAAAAATTAAGTTTTTAGCCTATAAGGAAATTTAAGGAAAATTTGGATTCATTTAGCCTAAATAGAGAAATATTCGAAAATAAAATGGGCAATATTTGTAATACTTTCATTGAGTTAAAAATTAATCGAAGCTAGTGTAAAAGAAATCGTTAAAAATTTCAGTTTACAAAATTTAAATTTCATTGAAAGAAAATTTGATAAAAAAACTCATATAAAAGCTAGTTTATAATTTTAGAGGCAAATTTTATAAAAAAACTTTATTTTAATTGAAATAATTGTTCCAAAGGGAAGTTTCACTTCAGCCCTAACGCTGTATATCATAGATCGTGTTAAATTTTTTTATGCATTTCAATCATAATTATTTTGAAGGATGCAAAAAAAAAAAATTCCTGGCACAAAAAAGTTAAGTCGTTTATACTTAGGTTAGGTTAGGTTAGGTTAGGTTAGGTTAGGTTAGGTTAGGTTAGGTTAGGTTAGGTTAGGTTAGGTTAGGTTAGGTTAGGTTAGGTTAGGTTAGGTTAGGTTAGGTTAGGTTTGGTTAGGTAGGGTTAGGTTCTTCTTCTTCTTTCAAGTGCCGTCTCTGCTACGAAGATTGGCTATCATATGGCAGATTTTTACTTTTGAGACCGCCGCTCTAAAAAGACTCAAGGTTAGGTTAATAATGCACAATTTATGCATTTTTTTTGTATGTCCAATTTTTTTTGTAATTTACACATGATTGGCACATAATTTATCAATCACTTTTTCGTACGGACGGTGTAGAGGAGGCGATTTTGCACATTTTACGGCAGCATTTTAGCATTAAATTCGCTAAAATTTTTCTAATTTTTAAATAAAAATTTGTTCTTTTTTTAGGCTTTTTCAGAGCAAAAAAATTTGGGGGTTTTTCATGTACTTGTAGCAATTATTATATTTAATGTCTCATATAAATCATAGTGAGTGCGCTCACAGGTGTATTAAGAGTAAGCATTAGACGTGGCGTGGCAGTAGACCATTCTACTGCCACGACCGGATTTTTTCCGCTAATGTTTAACTTACGGATCGATGAACGCCTAAATTTCACTCTTAATGCCGTTAAGATCCGAATCGTCCGAAAGGTCTATTATTAACCATTAAGTGATACTTTAAAATGCCGAGCATTGCATTGCATTATTGATTTTAATTTGTCGAAATCAAATGTCAAGGTTTTAAATTTTCGATATTGAACTTTGCGTATCGAATATCGGCAATATTCTAATTAGGTGCTTAAATCTGTCTGGAAATAAAATTCATTTTCACTTGGAACCATTTAATATTGAAAAAAATGTGTCCAGGCACTCAATTTTGAACGCTTGTTCACATTAATTTTAATATTAAACAGCATTAACCGACAAAATTATTTTTCATTCGTTTTAGTAAGTGCTGCCACCTGGGCCGCCATCTTTGAACATTCGACCCTTTAAAATCCGATAGATGGCGTTTTAAATTTTTTTTTTGCTTTTTATTAAAAAAAAAAAGAAAAAGAATGCGTATCCAGTATTAAATTCAGCGAATAAACTACAGCAAAACACCGTCACACTATCTACCGTCAAAACGACAAACTAAAACGATTTAATTTGAAATTCACTTACTTATTTACAGTTGTAACCACCAGATGGCTTCGTTTTGCACTTTTCGCACCTTTTTATTATTTTTAATTTTTTATTTTATTTATTTTTTTTTTTTTTCGTTTTATTTAATTGTTGTGGCACTGGATGGTAATTTTAGGGAGCAGAAGAAGACGCCGGACGAATCGGTCTCGCAATTGTCGTCGCCGGTATGGTCGGTTCAGTTATCTGTGGCATTGCTCTTGACAAAACCCATAAATTCAAGTGAGTACTCCCTCCCACTTTTTCCCCCAAAATAACACTTTCCTTTCCCATTACTTATTAATTTAAATTGGACCGGTTCCAACGCCATGAGCTTTTTTGGATTGTCCTGGGGATTGTTATTTATTATGACATTACCCTATATAGTGTAAGTAATTTCCTATAATGTAATGTTTCATATTCAATATATTTTTAATAGATGGCTTTTTCACGAATGGGTGATTTACCGATTTTTTTTTTTTTTTTTTTTTTTTTTTTGGAAGGATGAAAATTAAATTAAATTTGAATAGATTATATAAACCATTTATACTTTTTTTTTTTTTATTATTTTTCTTCTTATAATAATTACAGTGACTAGCGTTTCATTTAGAGTGACTTTTTTTAAATTTCGTGTTTAAACTATTTTTTTTTTTTTTTTAAACCATTTTTTTGTTAAAAAATGGAAGCACTTATTCTAACGTTTGTACGAGAGCCCTATAGGGTCGCTATTTATTGCTAATTTCTAGACTGTCAAGTTCAAACCTGACAATGCCAGGTTCTAACCCAACATATTAGAGTTTGACATTCGCAAGTTTTAACTTGCATTGTCAGGTTTAAACGTATCAGTAAATACTGACGGGTTTGCAACTTGAAAATGACAAGTTCAAACTTGACAGTAAATACCGGCGGGTTGTAACTTGATTATTTCAAGTTCAAACTTGGCAGTCAACAAATTAGCAGTAAACAACAACCCTTCAGGGCTTTCGTATGTTTGACCTTAATGGCTAATTTAAAAATAAATCGCGGTAATTTGAAGTATAATCGGCTTTTTTAAGGCGTTTCTTGGCCTTACTTTTAAAATTTAAAAAAAATTAAGAAAAATCATTTTCTGACGGTTGATTTTTTTTCAGTTTTCAGACTTGGAAAAAATATAGTATTTAAGTATTTACGAGGGGATGGAAATGCATGCAGTGGCGTCGCTAGGCCCTTTTGGGGGGGGGGCATTGCCCCTCCAATGTCGGTTTTGGCCCCCCCAATAATTTTGCATGACGCTTTATTTTCAATGCAAAAGGGCAGTAAAAATCAGTTTAGGCCACGTTTTAAAAATTTTTTTTTCTTTTGTCCCCCCCCCCAATATTTAATGCATGGCGACGCCACAGAATGCGTTTTAGGGTGAAGGACATTTAATTTTTTTTTTAGGAATTTTCAAACTTTATTGGCACCAGTAAGGGCTGTTTAAGTTACGTAAGCCCGTTAGGGGGAGAGGGGGGGGGTGTTTAATCTTCCTAAGAGAATGACAATATTTGCAGAATAAAGGGGGGAAGGAAAATGGGTCAAAAATTACCTTATTTTCCCATAAAAATTGTTGATATTTTTTGGCCATTCAAATATAAATATTTTAGAAGGATTTTTTTTTTTTTTTTTTTTTTTTTTTTTTTTTTTTTTTTGCATATAACAAAGCGCACGCAGATTTTAAACAGGGTACAACAGGCCTTGAAAACTGAAAAAAAAAATATTCTGAAACCTTTTTTATTCGTTCTGAAATTTTTGTACTGCTCGAAAGCACTGAAGTACGAAAGTGCGTTTTTTTTTTTATTTTATTTTTTTTTTTTCTTTCACATTTACTACGTCCGATTTTATCTATAATCACCTAATTACAATATTTTTTCCTTAAATATTATAAATCTAATCGATTTTAATAATCTCTATAAATGGCGTGATGTAGTTCGGTCTGCACCAATGGAATTTTGGTCACTGGTTGATACCTGAAAATAAAAATAAATAAATAAAAGAATTATTATCAGTAGAAGTTGTTAATTCCTATTTTTTTTTATTTTTAAAGGGAGGTGACGTTGGTGGTCTACGCATTCGCTCTTGTGGGGATGATAGTCTACACTTTCACACTTGGAACCGGCCATATAGCTGTCGTTTATTTCACAGCCGGTCTGCTAGGGTAAGAACATTTGAGGAAAGGGCTGGGATTTTTTAAAATGATTTTTCCTTAATCGTTTTTTCTTTTGTTTTCAGATTTTTCATGACCGGATATCTCCCGGTTGGGTTCGAATTTGCAGCAGAGCTTACATACCCGGAACCGGAAGGGACTTCAGCCGGTCTTCTCAATGCAGCTTCTCAAGTACATATTTTTTTTTAACATGATTTTAATGGGGAGCCAGCGCTCCCAAAAATACTTATTTGATGTCGAAAGACACGTTATTCATAAAAAATTTTTATTGACCGGGGAGGTCTTCAATGAGGAAAAAATATTTATATTTATTAAATATTTTTTGAACATTTTTCAATATTTTAAAAATATTATGCAAATATATTTTGAAACCAGAAACAATAAAAATATTTTAAAAATTTTGACAAAGATTTTAAAAATATTTTTATTGCTTTTTGTTTCAAAAAATTTTTGCAAAATATTTTTAAATGGCTTATTATTAGTTGGTCAGTATTTTTTTTGGTACCGATCAGTATTTTTTTCCCTGAAATGGTCAGTAGAGTATGGTCAGTAAAAATATGGTTTTTGGTCAGAATTTAATTAATTTTGGTCAGTTAATTAAACAATATTTGGGCATTATAATTATTCGTTTTTATCTGTAAAAATATAACAATGGTCAGTGTTTTTTGAATAAAAGATAATATTAAATTTTTTCAAGTGAATTCTAATAAAAAAAAATTTGAGGGCGCCGACTTTGAAGTTCAACGGTGGGTGCTTAAGAGCTCATCGAAATTTCGAAGGATTCTATTAAAATGTAACAGGGGCACAAGCGAAAAAAAATTATATCTTTTATTCGTATTAGAATCTTTTATTTTGGGCATATTTTGAAAAAGTCGGCGTCCCATGGAATTTTTAAAATTTTTAAATGTGCAAAAATGTTTTTTACCATTGACTGTTCATTACAGAGATGTTCAAACAGTTTAATTTTAAAATTTGTACTAAAACTTTGTAAATTTTTTCAGGTATTTGGAATACTCTTTACAATGTTCTACAGTTTTCTATTTACATCATACGGTGATCTGGTTGCGAACAGTTCATTAAGCGGAGCACTTCTACTCGGCGCCATTTTAACAGCGGTCATACCTTCAGACCTTCGCAGACAAAAAGCTCACGCCAAACCAGTATCTCCAGTGAAGGAAAAATTTTAAGAAGATCGAAAACATCCGAGGAAAGGGAAAAAAAATCTACCTTTTTTTTTCCTTAGGATTTTAAGAACTTTTTAAAACAGTATTTTTTTATATATAGTTGGTTCGAAAAAAAAAATATTTTGAACGTTTGTTCGTTGGATTTTATGAAGAGTTTAAAAAAGGATAGATAAAATTTATATATTGCATTGTTAAATAAGGGAAATCAAAACAAAGTGACATATTTTTATTTTTCATTTTTTTCTTTTGGGAGAAAAATACTAGACAATAATTTTTAATTTATTTTCAAAATAAACGAAATGTCGTGCCTTTTTTTTTTTGAAAATTGAGAAGAAAAATGATGAACAATAACGAAAAGGCCTAAATTATAAAAGGCGATACGCAGACAATATATTTATATCTTTATTGATTTTAATGCAAATAAGACAATAATTATTAGAATTTTTAAACGTCACTTTGTTTATTTTCCTTATTGCGTTCGTTGAAAAGTTTTAAAAAAATGTTTTGGAAAAGGTACCTGTTTTAATCGAAAAAAAAATAATAATAATGCTCTAAAAAAAATCTCTTTTTATAGAAAAAAGAAAGAAAACTAATGACGAAAACAAAAAATTAAAATGCTTTTTTAAAAAATTGTTACCGAAAAAAATTAGGGTTCTAAAACGCAGTTGAAAATATAAAATAAAACTTAACCCGATGACAATAGTATTTAATCTGCCATAAAAAAAATTCGATTTGACAATAAAACAAATTGTAGTACTAAGAAACTGTTTTATTTTCAATCTGTATGTATTTTTCTTCTGGAAAGAATTTTTGATATTAGAAAGAGAGGCGATCTTTTTGGGAGGTTTTTTCGAAGGATAAGAAAAGTGATTAGGATTGGAAAAAGTCATGATCTAGTCATATTTTCTTTAGTTTAAAAAAAAAAAAGTTTTCTTTAACTTTAACTTTAAAGCAAAAAAAAGATGAAAACTCGAAAATATAAAAAGAAAAGCACATTCACCTGGACTTTGCTCATTTGAAAAGAAGTAGAGATTTTTATTTTTAATTTTTTTAATTATATATTTATTATTGTTATAAAATGTTTTTTATTATTTGCATATGAAATTATGTAATGTTATATTATATTGAAAAGAAAAAACGCTGGACGTTATATCGAAGGTTGTAAAAGCGGGAAAAAGGTTTGGAAACGGTATGTGATAGAAATTTGTTGGTAAAAAAAATTTTAGATTTCTATAAAAAGTTTTTAGAATAAAATCAGTTTCTTCCATTTTAGGCGAGATAGGTAATTAAATACAGATTTTATTTATTAAAAGAAAAACCCGGCTTAATAATAAAATATAAAAAAAATCAAAGCCAAAAAACAAATCATTTAAAAATACTAAAGTAAGTCATGTAATTTTACGTTTTGTTTGTTTGGAAAAACGCATCAAAAAATTTATTAATACTTGTTGATGGTGATGATTTTTAATTTATTTAAGATTTTCAATCAAAGAGTTTTTTGAATGTAAATTATTTACTGAAAATATTTGTTAGATAAATTTAAGTAGGCCTAAATTTTTTTTCATTTGGGAGATTGCTGTTGAATGATTGATGTTCTGAAAAAACACATTCCACACTTTAAGAGAAAATATTTTATTTGATCTGCTTTTTTTTTGTTTTCGCGCTGTCTCCGCCCAATTAATCTTTAATTTTTCGATCAGTAAAACGTTACAAATGTAATTTTTATGTGATAGCTGTGATAAATTTAAAAAAAGAATTCCCCATGTTCAAGATATATTTAAACAAAGATTTTATAAAAATTGTTGTATCCTCTTGTTAGTTTAAAATAAATTTTGGAAAATAGATACACAGTTTTAATTATTTGTTCCTATTGTCAATCCTTCGTCCCGATGGCACAAATCGAATGAGCCTACACAGATGTCTCTCGGATAATGTAAAATAATAATTGATGATATAAAATTGTTGAATAAAAAAATTTTGGCTGAGTATCTACTACAATGATTCGTTTCTCAGGGTTGTGATTACTAGAAAAATTTTTCGTCTCCACGAGACGAACCGAATGACGAAATTCAACTTGCCCAATCTTTTGCAACTGTCCCAATGCAACTTTTGCAACTGTCCCAATGAATCTTTTGCAACTGTCCCAATGGATCTTTTGCAACTGTCCCAATCTTTTGCAACTGTCCCAATGGAATTTTTGCAACTGTCCCAATGGAATTTTTGCAACTGTCCCAATCTTTTGCAACTGTCCCAATGGAATTTTTGCAATTGTCCCAATGGAATTTTTGTGACTGTCCCAATCTTTTGCAACTGTCCCAATGGAATTTTTGCAACTGTCCCAATCTTTTGCAACTGTCCCAATGGAATTTTTGCAACTGTCCCAATCTTTTGCAACTGTCCCAATCTTTTGCAACTGTCCCAATGGATCTTTTGCAACTGTCCCAATGGAATTTTTGCAACTGTCCCAATCTTTTGCAACTGTCCCAATCCTTTGCAACTGTCCCAATGGAATTTTTGCGACTGTCCCAATCTTTTGCAACTGTCCCAATGAAATTTTTGCAACTGTTCCAATCTTTTGCAACTGTCCCAATCTTTTGCAACTGTCCCAATCTTTTGCAACTGTCCCAATGGAATTTTTGCAATTGTCCCAATGGAATTTTTGCAACTGTCCCAATCTTTTGCAACTGTCCCAATGAAATTTTTGCAACTGTCCCAATCTTTTGCAACTGTCCCAATGGAATTTTTGCAATTGTCCCAATGGAATTTTTGCAACTGTCCCAATCTTTTGCAACTGTCCCAATGAAATTTTTGCAACTGTCCCAATCTTTTGCAACTGTCCCAATGAAATTTTTGCAACTGTCCCAATCTTTTGCAACTGTCCCAATGAAATTTTTGCAACTGTTCCAATCTTTTGCAACTGTCCCAATCTTTTGCAACTGTCTCAATGAAATTTTTGCAACTGTCCCAATCTTTTGCAACTGTCCCAATGAAATTTTCGCAACTGTCCCAATCTTTTGCAACTGTCCCAATGGAATTTTTGCAACTGTCCCAATGAAATTTTTGCAACTGTCCCAATCTTTTGCAACTGTCCCAATGGAATTTTTGCAACTCCCAATCTTTTGCAACTGTCCCAATGGAATTTTTGCAACCTTGACAAAACGTTGGAAGTTCTGCCAAAACGTGAGCCATTGAGACAATGTTTCGTGTGAGTTTTTAAAATATTTGTTTTGGAAATGTTACCTGGTACTACGGTACCTGTTACTACGGCACTGCGTTGAATTATTGTATTTCGGGGGTATTTGAAGCCACTGGTCTTTTGTAGTTTTGTGTAGGTTGCAAACGTTTTAGCAGAAAAATATTACCTTTAAGTCTTTAACGAATTTATTGGTCTTTAAAGAAATGAAGGATATTCTGAAAAACGTTTGATAATTTTTTTGTATTTTTTCGAATATTGTTAAATTATCTTATTTTAGGGGAAGCCACAGGGCATTAGAGCGACAGGGCACTACAAACCACAGGTTTTCCGTACTCGAGGTCGCGGCCATTGGAAACGTGGTTCGTCTCTAAGAGACTATTTTAAGGGCGCAATCGGAAACGATTTTTGATGACGTGAAATAGTTAGTGTAGTGATGGACAACAAGCGAGAACAAGACAATCCAAGACCAGTCCTCGGTCAAGCTCTTGTCTTGTTTACATAATCGAACTATTATGTAAACAATACAAACAATTGAAAAACGCAAGAGTCTTGTCCAAGCTCTTGTCTTGTCGTCCATCACTAAGTTAGTGACATTATGAAATTTTTTGTCACCAGTTTAAATGGTTAAAGTGGCAGCTGAATATATTTGTTAAATGTCAATCGCATACTGGCACTACCTTTTTAATGTTGTATTCAATGGATGCAACTGCCTTTAGTAATTTAGATGCAGTTATGTGAACGGAAAAGGCAACGAAAAGTTTAGTTTTTTTAATGAATGAAAAAAAAAAACAAATTTCTTCGATATAATCAAAATTTATTATATAATGCCATGTCTCTAATGTTAACAAACACATTCACACCCGATTTTTTTTATACAATATCAACCTATTTACAAATACACTCTTTCAGTCTTATTCTTAAAAAAATAAAAAATAAAAAGAAATTACGTTTATCTAAAAATTTTTTGCTTCATTATAATAGTAAAAACTTATTAACTATGAAGGACCTATCCAAATCTCCGAGGCGCAAAAAACTTCAAATAGTCATCGAGGTCTGCCTCTCGAAGTTTTGAAAATCCCTTAATTCATTTCTTCAAAGGTTTTAAATTCCGTGCTTTTCAATGATTTTTTATAAAATTAATTTCATAAAATTTCTTTTAACATAAGATTGGTTTAGAGCAAAGGATCGGCTCACTCATTAATATATGAACCATCAAGCAATTGATCTATGGCCAAGTCCTTGGACCAGTTCAGATATTTAAAAACGAAATGATCGTGGATCTGTTAACCATCTCTTCGAAAATACTGGTACAGACCTAATACAAAAACAAAAAATAAAAGAGTTCCAGAAAAACAGCGATACTAAATGCAGTTTGAAAAATATTAAGACAGAAAACTAAAAAAATGAATGTAATGGCGTTACAACTTAAAAAAAATTTAAAAGTAAAGGAAATAAAAATTAAAAGAAAACAATATTTTTTGATAAAAAGACACAAAAAAGCATTTGGACTTTGGTGGAAAAAGTGCAAAAATTGCATAACCATACTTCCTGAGGCATTTCTTTCTTAAAATGGAAGTTTTTTTGCAGTAGAGTAAAATAAAGTAGCATAAAATCAATAAAATATATAAAATTCCCAATTTAAAAACGAACAAAGTTTAAAATAAAAGGATTTTAAAAAATCATTTAAAAATACGGAAGTAACTCCCAAATGTCAAAGCCTTTAAAAATCAGTTTCAAGGTTTTGACACAGACTCAATAATAAAACAAAATTCAACATTTTCGCCACATTTTCTCGAATTTAGTCATATGCTTTGAAAAATAAAATGTATAATAAAAAAAATAATCAGGTGGGAAATCAGAAACATATTTCATCAGAAAACTATTTTTATCAATAAAAGTTTTCAAAGCATATTTATAAAAATCTAAGAAAAAAAATTATATATAAAAAAAAAAAAAAAAACCATTCATCCCGATTTTTACATGGATTTTTTTTATATTCACACGTTTAATTACAATATATCTACTTAACCTACTTATTACACGGCTTTTTCCTTGTTTATCGAAGACTATTTCAATTCATTTTAAATAATTCTAAAAGAATTATTTTAAAATCATAAAAAAAATAATAATAATACCATACTAATTCTAGCCTCATTTTCCCAGCACATCGGTTGCCAGTTTTTTTTTAAATAATATTTTTTTTTAAAAAGACAAACAGTCCCACTAAACCACTAAAATGTTTGTTTTTATTATTTATTTATTTTATTTATTTTTTAAGGAATGTTGATCTATCGCTCCTACAAAATGCTTAATTTCTTTCAGACACGCGAATTTTTCCTCTTGATGGACAATTAGACACTTCGCAGGCGAAGAAAACAAAGAGAGAGAAAAAGAAAAAAAAAAGATACAATATAATATCAAAATTAAGTTTCTGTTAAGGGAAAATAATAATTCGTCTTGAGTATTTTTTTGTTCTCCCATCACGAGTTTTTTTATTTTATTTTATTTTTAAGAGAGCTTTCGAGATAGAAAATAATGCTCCGTTTGTAAAAAGGCACGATTTTCGAAAAATACACCGGAAATACTGTTTCTTTAATTTTTTTTTAACTTTTTTTTCGTAAGGTAATCACTGGGGAAAATAGTACGGGTTCCGTTTCGAAAAAAAAAAAAAATTCTCGTAAAAGCATTATTTTCGATTAAAAAAAAAATATTTCGCCAAATGAAAATTTTTGGTGTTTTCGGCAAAATATTTTTCTTTTCCTTTTCGATTTTAGTAAGAAAAAAAAACTAAAATTAAAATGATAATTTGTTTGCTAAAAACAAATGAAAAGTGTTTTTTTAAATTTTCGAAGAAAAAATTGCACGATTGCATAATCATCATTTCCAAGGCGTTTTTTTTTTTTACAAAAACTTCCGAAACGAAATCCTAAAAAGAATTGCTTTAAAAATAAATTTTCATTAAAATTATATTTGGTCGCCTTAAAAATGCATAACTACAATTAGACTAAAAGCAAAATTTTAAAGCAATTATAATTAGGATTTCGAAAAAACTTGAATCAGAGAAAGAGAAAAAAAAAACTGAACAACTGAGTCACAGCAACGTTTTTGAAAATTTTTCTTTGCAAGTTGGGAAATTCGCTTAATTTTTTCCGCTTTAACAAAAGCGTAACGCTTTGCGATTGCATAATCGTATATTTTAAGGCGTTTTTCAAAAACATTCCATTACACATTCTTTCTGATCGTTTGCATTTTGTACTTTTCGCGGAAGTAAAATCAATTTACAACATTTAAAAAAACACTTTTTTTGTAACAAAAAAAATTTTTTTATAATGTGCGAATGGATTCAACTAACCTTTTCCTCTTTTTTTTTTTTTTTTTTTTTTTTTTTAATTCCATATTTTTTTAAAAATTATTTACAAATACTTGAATTTGTAGGCATACACGAGGTATAAGTTTTAGTTTTTTTTTTTTTAATTCTTACTTAAAAACGGTATAATTCATAACCATCACAAATATTTTTAAAAAAAGATCATAACAAAACCTTTTCAATCTTAAAAAAAAAATTCTTTCTGAAACGATGGCTGAAAAATGTCTTTTTAGAATCAACATTTCGACGATTTCTTTTTCTATAAATTAAAAAAAAAAAGGAAACATGTTTTATTTTTCTCCGAAAAAAAATCATTCTCACGTAGTTTTTTTTTATACATTTCCTAATTTTTTTTTTTAAAAAACATTTGATAACAATTTTTATTTCTATTTTTTTCTTTCAAATTAAAATTCCAACAGAGTTCAACTGGCAAGACACTTGATTCTATTGAAAGAAAATAAACGTTTTACACTATTAACCTTTTTTTTTTAAAGCTAATAATAAATTTTTTTGTACGCGTTTTCTTTTCTATTAGACAAAAAAAAAAAAAAAATTTTTTTCGATTACTCAAAAAACTACTGGATCGATTACAATCAAAGCAGCACAGGACAATTCTTTTTTATTTTTAATAACTATACTATCATTATTTATTTTTTTTTTTTTAATTTTTTGAGATCTTACTCGCTTTATTAAAAAAAGAAAAAAGAAAAAAATTCACCTTCCGGCCTTTCTCAAAGGCAAAAAAAAAAAAATAATTTTTTTTTTGGTCGATTCATTCGAAATAACAAAAAAAAATCGGTATCTAACACCCCCCTGCTATTTTTTTAATTGGTTTTCGTTTTAGCTAAATTAGCGAGGGCTCCGTGAATAAGTGTGAGAGATGCGGCAAGAGGTGAATTCCTTTCCAGAGCTAATTCCAGGCTGTGCTAGATGTACGTCTTCTTGACTTTTTGAATCGGTTTATTCTCCGCTGATGAATTTGCGTTTTTTCCATTGGCATTCTTCGGTGGAACATTCAAAACCAAATTGATGGCCTTGTTGTTGATGTGCTGCGGCAAATCTGCATTCAAACCAGAATCCGTCAACCTGGAAAAAAAAACAATTTAAAACGGAAATTAATAAAAATAAAAAAAAATATATATCTATCGTACGAGCGCATTTAAGAATATAACTAGTGTAAATATAGATATATATATATAAAAACATCGAAGAAGAAAAATTTAACATTTAGAAAAAAATCTTCAATGTAAAAAAGGAAGAAAAAAAATGGAAAGAGGTGGAGAAAAAAAACTGTTTACACCTCGATAGGGTTTCCTATTATAAAAATTTGATACATGTTTGCGTAAAAAATTAGAATTCGACTACAGGTATACATAGAGGGGCAGAGTAAAAAATGAAAACGGAAAAAAAAAGCAGCGAGTAAGCTATTAAAAGCGTCAAAGTTGATAAGGATTTCTTTTTTTTTTTTTTTTAACTTCCGCATTTTTAATTTTTTTTTTTTTTAAATTTATGTGAAGTTTTTTCTTTGAATTTAATTTTCGTTTATGAAGCTTTCCTCCTCACGGAAGTTCCGCTCACAAGGCACACTCCGTTGCAGGAGCATCAAAATGCCGGTATTTTTGAAATATTGAAAAGTAGTTACTTTTTAGGGTAGATTAAAAGAAACTCTTTCGTACTTTGTTTTAAGAAACTCTTTCGTAATTTAAAAATCCGCGTAAATTTTACGATTTTTGAAAGGCTTCTGAGCAAGTTGAGTAATGTGTGGACTGTGGAGCAATCATTTATAAAATTGTGAATGAAAATGAATGAAAGTAAATACTGAAGGAAAATATTGTAAATGAGCGGAAATTATCATGAACGGTAAAAAACTAAAGGAAATCATGAACGGTAAAATTAACGGAAATCATGAACGGTACAAAATTAGCTGAAATCATGAACGGTAAAAATTAACGGAAATCGTGAACGGTAAAAAACGAAAAGACATTTTGAACGGTAAAAAATTAACGGAAATGATGAACGGTAAAAAATTATCGGAAATTATGAAAGGTAAAATTTAACGGAAATCATGAACGGTAAAAAGTTAACGGTTAATAATAAACGGGAATCATTAAACAACCATAAACGGTAAAAAAAGGCAGGAAATCATGAACGGTAAATAATGAACTGAAATTGGCGGATTTTTTCAGTGTATTTAAGTTTAAAGATTTCCGCTCATTAATATTTATTAATACTGCTTAATAAACGGAAATAAAAAAAACTGAATAACCTGAGCGAAAATCATGGATCATGGCAGAAAATTGTAAACGGTAAATTTTAGAACGGAAATCATAAATAAACTTAGACAGGGATATGGAGGGTATATCTGCGTACTTCTAACTATTACAAAAAATTTTTGCTTGAAAATTTTTTTTTAAGACAAACAGTGTGTAAAACACAAAAAAAAATCCTCTGTTTGCGCCCTAAGACATTTTCTTATGTACAAAAGACTGAAGGGTCATTGCTTATTGCTAATCAGGTTCGAACATGACACTGCCAGGTTCAAAAACTGTCATGGTCGGTAAATGTCATTTTGACATAATCAGGTTTAAACCTAACTATAAATAATGGCAGGTTGCAACTTGACAGTGCTAAGTTTGAACTTGTCTATGTCAGGTTCAAACTCGTCAACATCAGGTTCAAATTTGTCAATATCAGGTTCAAACTTTTCAAAATCCAATTCAAACTTGAAAGTCGACCAATTATTAAAAAACAATAGTAAAAAAAAAAAACATGACAGTTCTCTGTCAACCACTACCCCCCCAAAAAAAATGTCTCGCATTTTATCATATTTGCTGCTGCTCCTGCAATACCAGAATACCAAACTACAAATTGTAATGTACTCGTACAATGTTTTCTTCTATACGAATCAACCCGTCATGCAAATAAGACGTCTTCACAAGGTTTACTCAAAAAAATAGAAAAAAAAGGGATAACAAAAAGGGGGAATAACAAAGCGTAAATTTAAAAAAAAAAATAGACGAATACAAAACACGAAAAAGTACAAAGCAGGCAAAAAATATATAATATAAGAAAAAAAAATATATATATGCAGCAAAATGATAATGATATGGCATACCTGTGAAGAACTAGCATTCAACTGGCAGTTAACTCCAAACGATCCCGAAGCATTCAATTATAAAACAAGCACAAATTTTTTTACAGCATTGAAAAACTTCGTGTTTATTAAATTTTTTTTTTCTCTCCTTTTTTTTTTTTTTTTTTTTTTAATTTCTTAAATCGTAGGAAAAGCACAATAAAAAAAAGTGTTTTTTGCACATCCTGTGGTATTTCATAAAATGCAAAAAATCACTACTTCTTTAAATCAATTCCAAGCACAACTCAAGACGGATAAAAAAATATATATATATGCTAATGATTATGATAAAATGACTATAAAATATACGGGTTTCTCGTCTTCGTAATTTTTTTATTGTCTGCTTTTTACTCTTTCAAAAAAATAACCCGAAAGATTAAATCCGAATATTAAAAAAAAAAACCGCAAAATTAAAAAATGTTTCTTGTGGGGATGGAGCGGGTGACGGGACTTAAAAAATCCGGACGGGGGAAAAAAAAATTAATGCCCTTGTACCTACCGTCGAATTTTTTTTTAAATAAAAAAAATTGAAGAATAGTAAAAGCTTCGAAAAATATTATGGAGTTTTTTTTGTTGATTTCGGCTTTTACCATTTTTTACTTTTTTGCACCAAGTTGGTAATGACGTCGTTTTAGGTGCGAAAGGTTTTTGAATATGTCGCCCGTATTTAAATTGAGTTTTGATTTTTGAAAAATAGGTATTTGTCAAAAAAAAAAAAAAAAAAAATCCAAAGCGATTTTTTTATTAACTAAATTTGGTCATTGTCAATCGTGCTATAACAGTTGCCAATCTTGGTATTGGTCATTATTAATCGTGGTATTGGTAGTTGCCAATCGTGGTATTAGGTGGATTTATTTATTTATTTTTTTTTTTTTTTCTGAAAAGGGAAATTTTAATCTCGATTTCTCTTCCAAAAAAATTCGCACTGACTTCAATTGTTTTGAAAATTGGATTAGCCGATACCACTCCACAACTGGCTAGACCTGAGAATTGTGGAACAGACATTGCCATATGAAACCGACAGTGTCAGTGTCAGTGTCAGTTCTGTGATAGACGCTGTCTGTTACAGAACTGACAATGCTAGTTCCTTTGTTGGCAGCGTCAGTTTTACTGCTTTTATGGAATCGGGTAAAAGGCAGTTTAAATGCTCTTAAAACTGACATTGTCAGTTGTAAAAATTAGCAACGGTTGCTGTCTGACAAAGGAGAAATCACGCTGTCAGTTCCACTACCAAGAGGAGGTAGTTTCATTAGCAAGTGCTAATACCATCGCTGGTAACTACTAATACCGCGATTGGCAACTACCAATATCACGATTGGTAACTGCCAATACCACGATTGGCAACTACCAATATCCCGATTGACCATAACCAATACCACGATTGACAATGACCAATACCAAGACTGGCAACTGCCAATAACGGGACTGGCAACTGTCAGTACCATGATTGACAATGACCAATTCCGCGACTGAGAACTACCTATACCACGATTGGCAACTATCAATTCCACGACTGGCAGCTACCAATACCACGATTGATAATGACCAATACCAAAGATTGGCAACTGCCAACACCACGACTGACAATGACCAATACCACGATCGGCAACTGCCAATCGCTCATTTCATAATTTTAGAATTTTTTTTTTAAACAATTTTCCGCTTCACAACCTAAATACGGGCTTCAAATTGAAATGAATGACGTCACGCTAATACCTCTTCCCTTTCTTTTTTTCATCTATCCTAATTTTTACCTGTTCAACTGATGCCTCTGGTTATCTGGAAATCTGGGCATATCTGTGTAATCGTCGGGTCGACACCGCCGAGAAAAAAGGAAGCCACCAACAAAACCAACGACTAGAGCGGCCAGGACAGATGTCGCAACGGCGATACCAAGCGTTTCTGCTGTGTATATCACGATGTTATCTTGAGAAGACGGCAGTTTGGCACCTTCAAAAACAAAAGCAAAAAAAAATTACTTAAATAAAAAAAATTTGCTACCAATTAATTCCCGATACCACCCTCCCATTTCATTTAAACGTAAATCTCGTTTTCGATTTCCTCACAGCTCTGCAATCAAAATTTAACTATGTTAAAATAGTAACTTGATAAACCGCAGATTTGAAATTGATTGCATTTTCAAAAGGTTTCATCTGGACTCTTTGCAAAACCGCACGCTGGGAATTCACGAACAAGTGAGGGGACGGGGGGTAAAGCCTGGTGAAAATTATTAATCTTAAATGTGCAAAAAAAAAAAAAAGAGAGAATAAAAAAGCGCAAACGCATAATAAATAAATAAAAAGGTTTTTGTGAACAGAATGAACAGAAATACGAACGGGAAAAAAAATGTTAGTCACACAAATCACTGGGAAAAAAAATCCCGAAAAACGAATGAACCCAAAGCAAACAACAAAGCGAAATAAATAAAAACCGACCCTGATGATTTGCGCGGATTTTATTTTTTTTTTTTTTTGAAAATTTACGAAATTTTGTGCTATTGCTTTCATTGATTCTTCTTCTCGTTTTTTTGAAATTTTCAATTTATTATTTTTTATTTTATTTTTTTTATTTTTTATACCTGGATGGGAGAGTCCAGCCAGTGTGTCGGAGATGACGTTGCTCTCGTCGAGTTCTATGATAATCTCGTTGTCGAGTTCTGCGTCCATGAAATGGCCAGGCGTCCTGCCATGACCGTGGGGGGACCCTGCACAGCAAGCAAGCTCAAGAGTACATGACCACGAACCATAGAGCAAACAAACGACAAACGGGAGGGAAAAAAAATGTTTTAAGATTTTAAGAAAAATTTGAAATTTGAAATCCGTGCGCACGTATCTCCATCTAAATGTGATTGGAGATAGTCTGTTTTGACACGTTTTCGAAATCACGTGACCACAAGTGTAATCACATGATGTTTAAAACCAATCAAAACCGACTATCTCCACGGAGATAGTCTATGGAAATTGGTTATCTCCATGGTGATCGGGGATAGTCGGTTTTAGTCGGTCAAAACCGACTATCTCCATGGAGATAGTCTATGGAGATTGGGTATCTCCATGGAGATTGGGGATAGTCTGTTTTGACGTTTTTTCAGAATCACGTGACGTTTAAAACCAATCGAAACCGACTATCTCCAAACACATTTGTGCCGGAGATACAATAGTTGAATTGCAGCGCACGGATGAATAATAATAATAATAATAAATAAATAACTCTTAAAACATTTTTTTTCTTTTGTAATTTTGTAATCAGAACAAAATTATAACAAAATGGCGTCGACATGTTAACACACGACAATTTAACCCAGACGTATTACAGAACTTTAAACACATATCGTAGCACTAGCATTATTTTGCTCTGTCTGAACTTCCAAACGTGGCACTAATTTCCCATGAACACGAAAAATCCATGTCTACTACTGTATATTTTTACTCGCTTTTCAATTTTCATTGGTTTTCATTATTCCATTTTTCAGAATTTTTTTTTTCAGATTTTTTTTTTCAGATTTTTTTTTTTTCAGATTGACTCAAACAATTTGTAAGCATAACATGAAAAACTAGTGCCAACCGGACTGAACTACTTAACAGTGGCACCACGACAACTGCGCACGAATATTTTATATGTGAGACGAACTAATACGTTGGCATCCAAATACGATGCTCCTAGTAGGAAGTGCCACATCTGAATTTTCCTTCCTATTAAGTGACACCGGTGACACCCCATCAGAATTTTTCAGTCCGTGTTAAACTGTCGCACGTTAACGCATCGTAAAAAAAACCATGATAAAACCCAAAAAATTATTAAATTAGTTGAAAAAAAAACATCGAACCAACCAAAAATAAGTAAAGAGAACAATACAGAGTAAAAAAAAAATAAAGTAACTGAAGTTGACGGATTAAATATTTGAAATATTTTCCTGAGGAAACAATACATTTTATAAAAAAATTTTCCTTCACGTCAAGATAAATTTTTTACGTTTTGATGATTTTGAAAGATTTCGTATATATGTTATTGCAGTTTGTATATCCCAGAGATTAGAAAAAGATTTTGAAAGATTCCAGGAAAAAGCTTTTGTGAACTTTTTCCCTTTTTACTCTTTCATTACTCCTTCAGCTTTGATTCCTTTCATGTTTTTCATTCCTAGAATTCAACTTTTCCTATTAATGATTTTTGATAACGTTTCCCTCTTGTTTTCATTAATTGGCTTCTTTCGTTCTCTTCTCTCCGTCTTGGATTCATTTCCTTTAAGATGTCCTACCACAGACTCGTCTTGAAGTCTTCAATTTATTCTTTTTCCTTTGTTCTTATTTTTTTTGGATCGTCTTTGTAAAAAAAAAAATGTTTAAAGTTTACATTTATCGTTCTTTCATTTTAAAATTTTCATTCATTCATTCATTCATTCATTCATTCATTCTACAATTGTTTCACTTAATCCTGGATTTTTTTTTTTTTTTTTTTTTGTTTTATTTTTTTGCTTTCCTTCCTCGTTGCCTGACTTGTTTCCTTCAAATTTCTTCATTTTTTTAGATTTCAATTATCCCATTTTTTAGGATTTCATTGGTTTTCATTAATCCATTCTTCAGCTTTCCATTAGTTTTCATTTTCTTACTTTTCAGATTTTCACTGGTTTTCATTTTTTTTTTCAGATTTTCACAGGTTTTCATTTTTTTATTTTTCTACTTTTCAGATTTTCATTGGTTTCCATTTTTCTACTTTTCCGATTTTCACTGGTTTTCATTTTTTTACTTTTCAGGTTTTCACCGGTTTTCATTTTCTTACTTTTCAGATTTTCACTGGTTTTCATTTTTTTTTTTCAGATTTTCACTGGTTTTCATTTTTTTTTTTTTCAGATTTTCACTGGTTTTCATTTTTTTATTTTTTTATTCTTCAGATTTTCATTGGTTTCCATTTTTCTACTTTTCAGATTTTCACTGGTTTCCATTTTTCTACTTTTCCGATTTTCACTGGTTTTCATTTTTTTACTTTTCAGGTTTTCACCGGTTTTCATTTTCTTACTTTTCAGATTTTCACTGTTTTCATTTTTTTTTTCAGATTTTCACTGGTTTTCATTTTTTTTTTTCAGATTTTCACTGGTTTTGATTTTTTTATTTTTTTATTCTTCAGATTTTCATTGGTTTCCATTTTTCTACTTTTCAGATTTTCACTGGTTTTCATTTTTTACTTTTCAGATTTTCACTGGTTTTCACTTTTTTATTTTTCAGATTTTCATTGGTTTTCACTTTTTTATTTTTCAGATTTTCACTGGTTCCCATTTTTCTACTTTTCAGATTTTCACTGGTTTCCATTTTTCTACTTTTCCGATTTTCACTGGTTTTCATTTTTTTACTTTTCAGATTTTCACTGGTTTTCATTTTTTACTTTTCAGATTTTCACTGGTTTTCATTTTTTTTTCAGATTTTCACTGGTTTTCATTTTTTTTTTCAGATTTTCACTGGTTTTGATTTTTTTATTTTTTTATTCTTCAGATTTTCATTGGTTTCCATTTTTCTACTTTTCAGATTTTCACTGGTTTTCATTTTTTACTTTTCAGATTTTCACTGGTTTTCACTTTTTTATTTTTCAGATTTTCATTGGTTTTCACTTTTTTATTTTTCAGATTTTCACTGGTTCCCATTTTTCTACTTTTCAGATTTTCACTGGTTTTCATTTTTGTACTTTTCAGATTTTCACTGGTTTTCATTTTTCTACTGTGGGCGCAATGATCACACAGCCGATTAATAGATGCTCAGTAAGTAAATAAGTGGAATAATGAAAACCAAAAAAATAATGAAAACCAAAAAAAAAAAAAAAAAATTTCAGAGACAAAAATAACTTAATTTTTCCACCATTTTCGTTTCGGAGAAAAAAAAATATTTTTAATTTTATAAGCTTCACGACGCTCACATTTCCTCAACTTCCGAAACCGCAACTTCAATCACCTTTTAATTATTTTTGGTTCATTAATTCCTACAACGAAATTAATCAAATATAGGCCAACACCAGAATTTTGCAGAATAAATTTTTTTTAAACAAAATGTTCATAAGTAAGCGATAAGCGTTAGTACCAAGCTTTTAAATTAACGAATTTTAAAAATAAAAAACGGGACGGTTGTAAAAAGAAACGACAAATTCAGACCAGAAAAAAAAAATTATTAAAATTCCAAAAAAAAAAAAATAACGCAGTGTATTAGAAGATAATTAAGTATTATTGCGGTATTCATTTCTTTTTTCTTCGTTTCTTATTTCGGATCCGCGACGTTTTAATCGGTTATTGAGGCGGGCTGCCAATTTTCTCTACCTTTTTAAAATTAACTATTAAAGTAACAATAATAAACGTAATGTAACAATTACCAATTAGGGGAATGAGGAAAAAAAAAAAGTTATGAAACCGTAACCGCAAAGTTATAAGTAATTCAGGGAGTAAGACCAAAAAAAAAAAAAAAAAAAAAAAAAAAAAAATAACTATTAACGAATAGACATCGATTGCATCGTAAAATGCGTTACCGTAGAAGGGGGCAACTTTGACAGTTATGTGATTTGACATTAGGTATAGCGTTTCTGGCCGAAAATTTCAAGATGGAAGCTTTTTACGTTGAATTTGCTTCCAGGTACATTAATGAATAACGATTTAAATATTTCTTGTAAATTTTTTAAGGGCTAAAAATGTTAAAATCGCTTCTCGTCAAAGTCGCCTAATAAAGGGGCATTTTTCTAAGCAACTTGTTGTTAGATATCATACGGATTCAGCAATAACGTTATTTTTTCATTTTTTGGAAAAAAAAATTGAATTTTATTTACAGAACACATAAAAATTCCACAATTTACCAGTTAAAACCTATATTTAGCTTATGGAAAATGTATGGAACGTTCCCGACCATTTTTCCTAAAAAAAATAAATTCCTAATCTATTTTTCCTAAAAATTTTGTTCCTAAAATTTTTATCCTAACCGTTTTTTTTTTTTTCCTTATTTTCAATTTTCATTATAATTTTTTGATTCTTAAAATAAAATTTCCTAAAATCCCTTTAGGTTTTAGGGATTTTAGGAAATTCGTTTTAGGAATCAATGAATCAATTTTAGGAAAATTAAAAATTAGAAAAACAAATAGTTCGAAAAACAAGTTTAGGAACCAAAACTTTTAGAAAAAATGGATTAGGAATTTATTTATTTTTTAGGAAAAATGGATTAAGAATCTATTTTTATTTTTAGGAAAAATGGAGTAGAAATGTATTTTATTTTTTTTTTTAAGAAAAATGGATTAGGAATTAATTTTTTTTTTAGGAAAATGGATTAGGAATTTATTTAGGAAAAACGGATCAGAAATTTATTTTTTTAGGAAAAATGGATTAGGAATCTATTTTTTTTTTTTTTCAGGAAAAATGGATTAGGAATTTATTTTTTTTTTAGGAAAAATGGATTAGGAATTTATTTTTTTAGGAAAAATGGATTAGGAATTTATTTTTTTTTTTTCAGGAAAAATGGATTAGGAATTTATTTTTTTTTTTAGGAAAAATGGATTAGGAATTTATTTTTTTAGGAAAAATGGATTAGGAATTTATTTTTTTAGGAAAAATGGATTAGGAATCTATTTTTTTTTTTTCAGGAAAAATGGATTAGGAATTTATTTTTTTTAGGAAAAATGGATTAGGAATTTATTTTCTTTAGGAAAAGTGAATTAGGAATTTATTTTTTTAGGAAAAATGGATTAGGTAAAATGCTAGAGAATCGCATGGAAATTTGGGGAATCTGCTGTACTCATAGAAACGTAAAAGACTCTTCCAATGCACTGATTCTTTTCCCCCCGAAAAAAAACTTGAAGCAAAAAGGAAGTCCCCTAAATCCATGCGCCGGAGGTCAACAGACCTCCGTAATCTCCATCATAAATATGACTGTAGATAATCTGTTTTGATCGCTGTTAAAAGCCATGTGACCAAACGTTTCTCCACCACGTAAACTGTGGTCACATCACTTTTAAAAACGTTCAAAAGCCAACTACGCACGGTACCTACAAACATATTTACAATTGAGATACGTCAGTTGAACTCCGGCGCTCGGAAATGGATTTTAAAAAATTGTAATGAAAATGTGGAGTTTTCGGTCAAATTCTTCAGGTAAAAGTAAATAGTCACCCCGATCTACGGTATTTTCGGCCTCACTTTCATTAATTCTGTCAATTTTAAAAAAGAAACAATTTAATAAAAAATATTACAGCAGCCCTGAACCCGGCGCCTTTTTAATTTTTTATTTTTTATTAAAAGCAATATTTCCGCTTTTATTGAAAACTAACCATGCTGCGGTTCGACGCTGACTTCCGAAAGACTTGGAACCGTTGTTTTATCACTGTTGCAGACGGGACAAGGAGGACACGTACGATTTATCTCCTCATACACTTCGTTTTCACCTAAATTAAGCGTTGACTAAATTACAAATCTAATCTTGTTTTATTTATTTTTTTTGTTTTTTTCTTCTAAATTTTGGTGTCATTGGCTTCGCAACTCAACACACTCTCTTTTATTAATACTCGTAAATATAAAAAAAAATTATTTTCAAAAATAATTTTTAAAAAAAAGTTAAAAACTTACCCGTCGTTTTCGTCTGGCTCGCTGTCGGCACAGGCGGGACTTCTGCTGAAAAAGCCAAGCACAAATAAAGCAATCTGCCTACTATTTCTTTATAGCCATCCTTAATAAATAAAATTATATAAATAAATAAAATGAAAAAACGATCCAAGAATAATAAATAATTCAAATAAAAATAGAATCAAGCAAATAATTAAACTAATTTCAAATGTTCCGCACAGGAAGTAACTTCAAAAATTTATTTGCTCAGCTAAAAAAAAATTACGCCTAAAATCTACTTTAAAATAATCTAAATTGCATCTAATTCTTTATTTTAATTTTAAAAAAAAAAAATTCTAATTTTGATTCCCTACGAAAAGCAGCGGACTTCTATAAAAAAATTCTATTAATTCTAAAAAAAAAAATATATATATATGTCCGCCGTTACTTTTTTTTATCATTTGGAAAGCTTTCATAATCCATTTTAAACCATTCTCGTGGAGATGTTTTTATGATATATCGTATTTCGTTTTATTCATTCCAGCTTTAACGTTAATAACGAGGGTTAGTAAAGCCTTTTGGAAGTTAATAAATAGGTGCGTAATCGTTAATAAAACGGTTTTTATATCTTTCAATAAAACACATTGACTGCGAGGAAGTATTTTTTAGTACGTAAAATATTGCGGCCAAACGAACATCGAAACAGAGAAAAAAAAGAAAGAATTAAGCTTCTTTTGGAACGGAGCCCCTAGCTTTCGAAAATCCTAAATTTTGGTTTTTGAGAAGCTCGAAGCAGGCAAAAAATTTTGGAAAAATGATTTTAGCCACGACTGCTGCTTTTGAATCTCAAAATCCGATAGCAAACATTTCCAAAAAAAAAAAAAAAAATATTAAAAAAGAAAGAATGAAAAAATGCCAAATGGAGTTCTCATCAAATTATTCTTTTTTTTTTTTTTGCGGTAAGAAACAAACAACAAGAAAAAATATCACTTAAAGAAAATACAAACCCTTAATTACCCCAATTTATAACATTAATAGAAAAAAAAAAAAAAAAGAATCATTTTACCCGTCAGCTACACGTGGCTCATTTCTCTTCCGATTTTAAATTTAAAGAATATAAATTAGCCATCTTCCTCTACAAACTTATTCAAAAACGAATAAAAGTTCAAAACTTCTTCATTCATACTTATTATTCTATTACACACATAAATAATATAACAACCCTCCTCCGAGCCGAACTAACTCCAAGCAAATAACTCTTTTAAGACTTTTTCTGAATAAAACGAAAAAGAAAGAAAAAGAAAAAAAAAAAAAAAAAAAAGGAGGACATCCCACCGGATATAAAACATCGAAATTTTTCCAAGACTACTACGGAAGGTCATTTTCAACCTTTCATGTCTAAAAAATTCTTTTCTCTACTTTTTTTTTTTTTTTTTTTTTTTTTTGCTTTGTTTCATTTCCTTCTTCATGCATTTAAATGATTTTCTTTTCTGAAAAGCGTATTCGTTCAAATGAAAAAAAAAAAAAGCTAATTCAAAATCAAGACAAAAAAAAAAAAAAGTAAAATCTCAATGAACGCATATAAAACTAGTTTAGATAGGCGTACTTAAATTAATTTCGATTCTTTCGGTTTCTTTATTTTCTTTACGAGATAAAAAGGAGGTATAAATCCTTTTTGAATCCGTACCTGCATGAGGACAAGCTTTATGTGCTCCTTTTGTGATGCTTTGTAGGAACCTCCTTTTATCTGGATCCCATCCGTTTGGACCACTCGAAACACATCTTTTCTGTGTAGTATCCCAAGAGCAGTACGGGTCTTGGAGGGCTACACATTCGCTGCAAAAAGAATACAAAAAATGTTAGGCTTTTGAAAGAATTTCCAACTCAAATTCAAATTCCAATTGTAATTTTAAATTAAAAAATGTTGGTAATTCTGCACCTAAGATGCGAAACGCCAAATTGAAAGTTGTCACGTGACATTTTCATATGGAAACATAAAAACAAATGTCGGCCATTTTGATTTTTTCTAATTCAACATTTGAGGTGCAGAAGTACACGATCAAACAAATTCATAAATAATTAATTAAAGGCATGTTTCACCGAAAATGAAAACGTGAATGGAAGAAGGACGTTGTTCAGGACGCCGCTAAAGAAATTCGGACAACATCAAAAAAGGATCTCGTTTTGTTTGTATATTTTTCTCTTAAAACCAAAATGGCGTCCAAATATTCAAACGTTGATGTCGAATATTTTTTTTTTTGACGGGCTAAACAACTTCCTTCTTCCATTCACGTCTTCAAATGATGTTGAGTTCAATTCAATTTGAAGTTAATTGCAGCTTAATTCAGATGCAATCAACGTGTAATGCAACACAAATTGTAATGTTATACAACAAATTCATTTGAAATTTAGGTTTTAAATCCATCAAACGCAGCATTTAAATGGAAACTTCAAATCGATTTTAATGAAATTAAATATAAATTTAAATATCAAAAGCGATTGATAGATTGATCAATGAAGTAATCAATTGATTAGTTGGTTTAAATGTTAAACCTCAAAATCATTTAAATTTTATGGGGGGGGGGGGGGGGGGAATTTTGAAACTATTATGTAACATGTTTAATGATATTTTACATTATAAAAAACCCTTTAGGTTCAAAGCTACATGTAAAGGGTTTAGATTTCTTTTCCAACAATATTTTATTGATTTTAAAATCCGAAAAGATAGAATCAATAATATGTTGTGTTTAAAAATTTATCTAAACCCTTTGCGTCTGGCTTTGAACCTTGAAGATTTGTTATAATCGTTCCCAGTCATAAACTTCCCAATTTAAATTTAATTTAAGGACATTTTACATTCGAATTTCATATTTCAAATTAATACATAGCTTTTAAACTTCTTTATCAATTAATTTGAACTTGAATTTCAGTTTTAGTTCAAAATACCTTTCAACTGTCTTAAATTAAATGTAAATTTTTAAACTTCTGGCTTAGGCTAAATTTTTTAGCTTTAAATCCAAACGGACCAGGATTTAAAATTAAAACTTAAAATTTATTTAAGAGAATTAATTTTTACTTAAATGTTATATAAAATTCATTTCAATTTCAACTCAAGTAATTAAAAACTTCATAATGAAATTTAAATTTAAATTTATGGTCTGTCTCCATTGGCCAATTAATCGAAGGGTACAATTAATTGTACCACCGGAAATCCTGTATATTTTTGGACTTTTTTCTTCTGTTACCACTTTTTTTTATTGTTTTGATTATCTATTCAAACACTAAAAAGAATAAAATGAGCAGAAGAAAAAATTCCAAAAATATACAGCATTTTCAGTGGTAATTGTACCCTCCAATTAATTGTTCAATGGAGACAGAGCATTAATATTTAACTTACATAAACTTTATGTCAAAGTTTCATCCCAAAATTTATATGATATACACTCTTATTAGCCAAATTTAATTTACAAATTATTTCATTCAGATTAAATTATTAAATTTAAAAAGTGCGTCACGTACGGTTACTTATCATATTATTGAAATAAATTAATCCTAAAAATATGATAAGTAACGGTACGTGACGCCATTTGTCAAACGACTAGAACGTGAATGCTCAGAGTTTAGATACCGGATGCACTTCCGGTAATACAATTTAATTTATAGTACAATTAATTATTTAATAAGGACACAGCATTACATTTAATTTCCAACCAATTCATTTAAAATTTCCAATTAAGCTCATTACGTCCATTAAAATCGTTTAAAAATTTTACAATTCAAATTCAATTTAAAAGGGAATTATTTCCACCAATTAATTTCAGCGTAAGTTAATTAACATTGCTCTGTCTCCACTGGACAATTAATTGAAGGGTACAATTAATTACCACCGCAAATTCAGTATATTTTTATTTGATCCTTTTTCCTTCTGCTACCACGTTTTTTTCGTTTCCATTATTTTCAGTGTTGGAAAAACTGATCAAAACAATAAAAAAAGTGGCAGCAGAAGAAAAAAGTCTAAAAATGAACAGCATTTCCAGCGGTACAATTAATTTTACCCTTCGATTAATTGGACAGTGGAGACAGGACTACGGCAACCGTGAAGGTTCATTGTTTATTGCTAATTTGCCAACTGTCAAGTTGCAACCCGACAGTATTTATTGTCAAGTTTAAACTTGATATTTGTCAAGTTCCCACTCAAAACTGTCAAATATGAACCTGACAATGCTATGTTCAAGCTCTACAGTGTTACATTATCAGGTTCAAACTTGAACAGTCGACAATAAGCAATACACGATGAATCATCAGGAATTTCGTATAATCATTAGTCTTTAAACTTCAAATGAGTTCAATTTAAAGTTTCCAAATCGCTGAAAATAATTAATAATTCCCCATAAGCTAAACATATTAAAAAAGAGCATCTAACGAAGAATCTTCTCAGGGCTTTTTATAAACTGAAAATAGAAATTAAATTTTCAGAAAATACTTAAAAAAATTTGCTCACCTGCACCCGAATTTCTCCGTGTTACATCTATGCAACGAAATACTTTGTATTTCGTCGTCTGACAACACGATCAACTTCCCGTGGCTCACATACAAATTTTTAATTGGGACCCCAGGAGGCAGAACCTGAATCTCTTCGATGACGACGCTTTGGACTTTGTTATCCGCATCGAAGGAAGCAGCATTCACAGCCTTAACAACTTTACCGTCGTCGGTTCCGATGAAGAGGACGTCGTAGGCACGACCGTCGGGGGTTTGGACCTGGGGATCGACCGCAATCATTGTGAACCTATATTGCGAGCTGATTCGGATCAACACCGGCCTGGAGAAAAATGCAGGCACTGCATAGTCCATTAAGGTATGGGACTTAACGAAATTAACCGAAACATCGGGAAGTGTCCTCGAGTCGTTCACGCACTGACCCGGCCTCGGTTCGGGGACTTTGGGGATGGGCACTGGCAGCCAGTTTGAATTCATTGTTTCTTGTTCTTTAAATGGGCCTTCGAACGTGTCTAGAACCGACTGCATGCTGAAGGCACATACGGCAGATCCACCGATCGAATTTTGGGGAGTCGTGAAAACCCCATATAAAAGCTGAGCTGAGCCCTGTCCGTAGACTCCTTCGACAATCTCACTCATGGATTCTGCAAAAAAAGAAAAAAAAAGGGGGTTTTAGATTAGAAAAGCAAAAGCAAAAGAAAAAAAAATTATCAACTCGTTTTCGTTTAAATTTTCAGACATTAAGCCTCAAAGCTTGTCGTACCTTTTGTTGCCATTTCATTTGCATTCTGTTTATTCAGATTCTCCCGTTCATCAAAAGATACGAAAAACGCTTTTCTATTTCTTTAATTAATAGAACCGTTCTCATTCCTCGGTTAGAAATTTAATTAACCCTCGAAACATGTGAAGTAAAAAAAAAAAAAAATCTTTTCAAAGATCTTGGCGAAGGCGTAGGAGGTACTCAAAATGGTTACTTCTTCTTGAAAAATGAAGGAAAAAAGGAGAAAATTTTACTTAAAACATTTCTTTGAATTTTTAGATTGTTGAGCTCATTTCAAAACTTTTTTATGTTTAGCTTGGAGCATCCGCCATGAGTAGCTGAGTTTGTTATTTTTCCGCCTTTTTTTAAATTATGATGCTCTGTCTCCATTGGACAATTAATTGGAGGGTGTATAATTAATTGTACCACCGGAAATGCTGTATATTTTTGGACTTTCTTCTTCTGCTACCATTTTTTTTTTCGTTTTCATTATTTTTAGTGTTCGAAAAAATAATAAGGACAATAAAGAAAGTGGTAGCAGAAGAAAAAAGTTCAAAAATATACAGCACTAGCCGCTTCGAGGCCGCTTCGAGGCCCCTTCGCGTCTAGCCTAAAGTAATGTAGAAAACGCAAAAACGTTAAATACTTTATTCTTTTCCGCCCAAAAAAAAAAAAAAACTTTAATTTTTTTAAACTTTTACTGTCTGTTTTTTAGATTCTGTCTTTCTATTTCTTTTGCATTTTAAGAATGCATTCGCATTCTTTGTGACTGTGCACACATGAGTGTGTACACCATTAGGGTAGTTTATTTCGAAAAACGTTTTAAAAAGTTTAAAAATAATTTTTGAAAATTTACCACTTTTTTATGTAATTTTACATAAAACATGTTTTCCAGATTTTTAAGATTTTTAAAATCACTTTTTCCAGATTTTTTTCCCTTAATTTATTTTCCCATTATTATTATTATTATTACTTTTTTTCTTTAATTGTTTCCCCGAATTTGTTTCTTAAATCCATTCCCAAATATTTACGTCAATGTCCCGTAGGCCAAACGTACTGACCAAGCTTTTTTTTTTTTTTTTTTTTAATGGACGGAAACGATTTTTTTGTCGCTCATTTTTTAAATCCTATTGCTTAACGCAAAATAAAAAGTAAAATTAAATGGTCTCTAACGGGAAGCGTCCAGCTCCTTGCTGTTTAAAAAATAAGTTTTTTTTTCCCTGCTTCGTTCACGAAGTTCGTAATAAAGAATTTTTTTTAAACACAATTGCCATCGATTTAACTACGCAATTTGCCCATAATTAAATGTCAGATTTATAACATATGATATAAACTACGCTTTCGTGGTTTAACAATGAAGCTATAGTTCTTTATAATGGCCTTTGGGGGACGCTTAATAACGCTAAGAATGACTCTGAAGAAAGGTAATTGCATTTTAAGTCCAATTGGTTTATTTAGTACTAATAATTGACTTCATGAGAACGATCAAGAATCGACTTCGAAAAAAAAAAAAAAGGGAATAATAATAATAAAAAAAAAAAAAAAGAAAAATTAAATATTTAGATCGGTTTTTTTTTTCTTTTTTTGCTCGTTTCGAAAAAAAATTAGCGTTTCAATCATCGAAAACAATAATAAACTTATTATCTTCTAATTTAAGAAAAAAATATATTTAAAACAGCAAATTTTTTCATTTTTTTTTTTTTTTTTTTTATAAAGTTTTCTCGAGGAATCGAAAATTAAGAAACGTAATTAAAAATTGAAAATGAACCGGGATTGCGTCTTTTAAATTTTTTTTTTTTTTAAAGGAGGAAAAAAAAACACCCTTTTCTCCCTTTTTCTGTTACAAAATTAGTCAACTAATTGGATTATAATTCCATTCAAAAATAAATGATTATTCTTTCTTTCCAACTCGATAAATATTATATGGAAAAATGAAGAATAAGTTTAAGATTAAAATTTTCCAAAGCAACCGAGGAATCAGGGAAAAGCTGTTAAGCTTACTTTTTTTTTTTTTTTAAATAATGAAAAATTATGTAAGTGAAAGTATCGGGGGTCGAACAAATAATAAGTCAGCACAAAATCGGCACTTTTGGACCCTCCTTTATGAGTTACGGCGGTTTGAAAAAAAAATTGGATCTAAAAATTGGCGAAGCGTGCACTAAGGTAGACAAAAAAATGTCCGGTCAGTATGTTTGGCCTACGGGACATTGACGTAAATATTTGGGAATGAATTTAAGAAAAAAATTCGAGGAAACAATTAAAGAAAAAAAAATAATAGGAAAATAAATTAAAGGAAAACCTGGCCTGCAGCTAGAAAGGGGGAGGGGGGGAAAAAGGGGCTCAGCCCCTTGGAAGGAGCATGAAACTTCCTGTGAATTTTTTCGGCGTATAATTGAAGAAAATGCATCTTTGGCATTTTCCCATTTTTGCATCTTATAAAAAAAATCATTTGGAGTTTTTTTTTGAAAAACTTTAAGCCCCCTCCTTTCTTCTGGGCTGGATACAAAGCTAAAGAAAATAACTTTTAAGGCCCTACCGAGCTTAAATTTGTTTAAAAATAAGTTTTTTTTATTAACGTCTTCGCTCCTGCTCATTTCCTGAAGAATAATGAATGGGGGTCCAAAATTTTGAAGTAAAAAAAATCAATGATTTCTAAAAAATTTTAGAAATTTTTTTCTTATTATTTTTGCTAGTTTTTTTTTTTTTTATTAATTTGCTCGTTTTTATTTTTATTTTTTTTTTCTGGGCTGTATTTTTTATGTACTGGAAATAAATAAAACAAAATAAATAAAAACGAGTTTAAAGTTTCCGCATTTTTTTCTAAATTAAAATATTTTAAAACCCTTTGTTTTAAGCAACGACCAACGGTCATTGGTGGACCACTGGCCAACCGGATTACCGGATTTTTTTCCGGCGTGTTGGTAGGGTTAAACATAAAATGCGCCAGGTCAGAAAGCTCTGGGCAGCGGGATCCGATCAAAATCCCGAAGCTTAAAATTGAGGATCTTTTTGGTGGTGGATCATTGAGGATCTTTGAGGTGGTGTATTGCCACAACTTAAAGTAAGTACCAGCACTCTCATAGAGAGTACATATACTGCTTTCTTTCTGAGCATTTCCCTTAATTTTTGGTAAAACTCCTTTGTACCCTTCATTTTTTTAATGTCTGCCTGCAGCTGGTTGAAGAATGAGGCATCGGCATATAAAAAAACCTTGCTTCGATTTTTCCAATCAAACTTTGGGTTCTCGTTTTATGTGCAGAGTTGCAACATGTTACTCCAACATGTTTCATCGTGAAATTGCGGTCATAATCGTGTAGAGCCCCCAAATAAAAAAAAACCTCTTTTCAAAAAAAATCTGCGCTGGTTTTTCGAATAAATCCCCTTATTTTAAACATCCGTGCGCGTCAGTATATTTTTAAAATTTAAAAAACCTTAAAAACCCCAAAATTAATTCTTGCCCACGTCCACATAATATGAGAAATTCTTTCCCGCCATCTGAACGGTGTCCGGTAGAACCTACTTCACTACGAACACATGTCACAGATGGCTCTACCCTATTCAAAAAGAAATAAGAAAAAAAATTTTCTTTTTTCCGAATAATAATACGGCGCAAAATAAAGAAAAAGAAAATGAAAATAAAAGAATGTCAATGAACTTACGAATCTCGTCGAAATAAAATGGGTAATCTCCCGGGACGGAGCAATTCAATCTCGATTTCAAAAAGGACGTCCATCTATCTCCGAACTGATGTGGGCCTCCTTTATCGTGTTTGCACACCCTAGCCACTCTGGAGTAGACCTTTTTCCCGCAGTTCATATACTCCACAGCAGTCTCTCGAAAGAAGAAAAAGATATAATCGTCGTAGGCCATAGAGTTGACAAAACTTGGACCTTGAAAAAAAATTTAAAAAAAAAAAAAAAAAAAATTTTAGCGGTTAAAATAAAATTCTCTTAAAATGTAATTTTACGCTTTTCCTTTAAAAAAAAAAATGTCCAAACAAAAAAAAAAAAAAAACGAAAACGAGATAAAAAAAAATTAACACGAGAGGAAAAAAAAAAAAAAAAAAAAAAGCTTCACTCAAAAATCAAAGAGAATTATTTTAAAGAATTCGGTTTCCTCATGTAAAAAGATCGTATTTCTTTGTGCGTTCGGTTAGTCATGCGAGAGCCTTTTTTTTTTTTTGTTTTCTATTTCACCCCCCTCCCCCCCTTTTTTTTTTTTACTCACCGTTGAGCTGCTTTAAATCGGACCTTTCGGTCCGCAATGGTTCCCTATAAATTAAAGGATCTCCTCCTTGAAAATCAGCGACGGTGGCCGTGTAAAGCTGACCATCGCTGTAAACGGCAGTGCTGTTGTGGTCGGGGTCGTAAGGGCACAACCCCCGTCCTTCGAATTCCTTATCGACGGTATAATCGCCATCCTTAAATTTATAATGGCGGCAAAGTGGTTTGTAAGCGTTGCTCCCGCAAATCAGCAGTCTGTCAGGCGATATTTTAGCTAACACTCGTATGTAATTCTGGCAATCGTCCTGCAAAAAAAAAAAAAAAAAGAATTAAATTATGATATTAAACCGTGACGTTTCTGAGTTATTTCAATTGATACTCGATATTATCCACGTTTCGAATTTCAGTTAATTTTTCTTTTAAAGAAATAATTATTAACCATTTGAAAAATAACATGTAACTGATATTTTCATATTATTATTTTTTTTCCGTAGACGACAGGTTGATAAATCATTTAGGTTTTTTTCTACGTTTGTTATCTACGATCTAATATTTTTTTTTTTTTTTAAATATTCTTTCGGCTATAATATATTTAAATATTTACGATTCATTTTAGAGATGCTATTTTGTATGCTGAAAAGGTAGCGATCGAATTCATCTTCTTTTTCCCCTTTTCTCCCTAATACACAACACGGAGCGTAAAGAATTCATTAAAAGGATTCGGTCGTATGAAATACAGAAGTCGAGAGGAGCAATTGTCGATTCGATTTATTATTAATCTTCGATTTCGTCACACACAAGAAGTTGATTGTCAATATGTCATTAGTTTTAATTTAACCTAACCTTGACAATCATTTTTTACGTCCAAGTTACTTTGACGAATTTTTCACTCGAAATTAAGAAATGAATAAAAGTTACGTAATAAAATGTAATTGTAAATGTGATTGTAATATCACAGTGGACTGTAATACCACAAATGATGACAATACCATTGCAAGTGACGATATCAGCACAGGTGACCGAAGCAACTGAAGTTACGATAATACCGCAGATTATAATGATATCATTACAAGTGGTGATATCATGTCACCAGATAAGTGACGGTAATTATTAATACCACTAGTGCCGGTAATAGCAAACACGATCCAATTCTTTTCAGTGGAAAAGTTTTCATGGAAAAGTTATTGTGTCAAGAAAGTATTACGGTAATAAAGCCCTACCAATTCATATACCAAAAACGATCAACGCTGTTTTTGATCTAGCGTGACCCCTTTTAGATCAAAAACGACCAAAGAAATAAAAAATGATCAATTGAGATCCAAAGCGATCACGTGCAAAACAAAATTTTTCTGCCCAGGAAAAAAATTTTCGTATTTTTCTATATTCAATTATCCAAAATTGCCTGATAGAATTTCATATTTTTCTCTCATAAGTTAAACATGGGCGCGATTTTAGTTACTATGCTAATGACCAAAACGATCAAGCGCATTGATCGGTTCTGGTCGAGCCAGGAAATTTTGTTTTCCGCGTGACCGCTTTTGATCGTAGTTGATCATTTTTGATTTCTTTGGTCGTTTTTGATCTAAAAGGGGTCACGCTAGATCATCAAAAACGATCAAAAACAGCGTTGATCGTTTTTGGTATATGAATTGGTAGGGCACGGTAGCAAAGTAATGCCAATGAGGTACAGTGGGTATTTGTGGCGCTTTTAGTGGTATCGACGCCACATGCATCGGTGATATAATCATCTAGTGGATTCAAATTTCAGTGCAAAGAACATGTGCAGAATATAAATACAGTTTGTATAAATACATTGCATACAGTATTTAAATTATACACAACAACAGTTAAACAGTATAATTGTACTGGTTATGCTGTACATACAGATTTTGTCTTGTACAAGTTAGATCTTGTCTTATGCAAGTTTGAACAAGTTTGAGCTTGTCTCGTGCAAGTTTAAACAAGTTTGAGCTTGTCTCCTGCAAGTTTAAACAAGTTTGAACTTGTCTTGTGCAAGTTTTAACATATATTGCGGTAATGTCGTCCAAATTTTATCGTCCTGCTACATCGTAAAAATATTTTCTAAAAATAATTCCACATACCAATCCCTGTTCTTGCATCAATGAACTTTGTTTTTTAATCCCGAAAAGGAATAAACAATCTCAAGAAACGTCCCTGGTATGAAGCTATCAGACAAAAAGACAAGGTTAGGCCACGTATCGAGAGTGTTTTTTTTTTCTTTTACAACAATAACACTTCACAAAAGACGATTTTTTTTTGTGAAACACTTTCGTTAATTAAAAAGTATGATCATAATTCCAAACGTGCTGTTCAGATCTAATTTTTAATTCATTTATTTCGGTAACGACCTTTTTTACTTTAATGATTTGACCGTTTGTCTAATTCTTTAATCTTGATGGTACAGTTTTTTTTTTTTTTCACTTCTTTTCATCAATCTTGATGTCTTTTTACTCCTTCTGGAATCGTGACAGACGATATAATCAAGTATTATTTCATGTCGTACACGTTTTTTTTTTTTTTTTCAAAAATCGTAATCTAAATCTGTATCTATTTCCAGGTATTTTTTCTTCCCCATTTTAATTACGTAAGTGTCACCGGTACCCACAAGTAAATTTTCAGTTCGAAACGGAAACGGCTCAAAAAAATTTTCTTCCAACTTTTTTTTTTTTTTTTCACGAAGCGGAGTGCGGATCGTTTGTTGTATTAATTTCCCTTTTCTCTTTTGGGCTCATCTTTATTTACTTTTAGGTAGCGAAACTCTTCATTACTAGCATTAATTAAAATCTGTGTGAGAGTAAACTTTAATACGGGGGAAAATATTCGCTGTGCGAATAATTTGCTAATATTCAAAAGGCTGAAAAATTTTTACGTAGTAATAACCTATTTAATATTAAATTATTTTTTGCGAAAAGAGATTTTATCTCAAAATAACCGACCTTTTTAATTGCAATATACAGCGATGAGCGTGCTTAAATTTAATCTCACAAATAATAATAACACCAACAAAAAAAGGGCCCCGAAAATCCATTTTCGGTATTATCGACGTAAATATTAATGAAGGTTCGGGTAAATTTTGACCCAATATTAGTACCGGTAATGTTACGAAGCCAAACTGGATATTGTCTTAAAAAAAGAAAAAAAAAAAGATTTTGTCCAGGAATTGTTTTTGTAAGGAAATCGGAGTTACTGAATAACCTAATTTTAAAGTTTTACGATTTTTCAAACCTTGGATTTTAGAATTATTCCGCGCTTTAACTATTTTGCGCTTGATATGTAATAATGCCACAAGTGATATCATAATTTTTGGCAATATCGTCCTTCGTAGTTTTATTATCATCACTTATTATTAGATATTATCGTCACTTAAAAAAAAAAAAAAAAAATTTATCCACTAAACGTTTTTCTGTAGCTGGCGCTCTAAAATGTCTCTGGAATATTTTTTTGGTACCCTCTGCTCCGGAATTTCTCTGAACCGTATGAAAATTCGAAAAAAAAGCGGTGCAAATCAATCGAGTCAAAAGAGCCAAAGCATGACCAATTTTTTACTTTTTTTTTTATTTCGCCAACGGGAGGCATTGATTAATGTTACGAGTCCCTAAAGTGATCCCGAAAGGTCAGTCCTAAAAAATACTTCCATGCCATTCCAATTACACTCGAAAAATAAAAAAGAAGAAACTAATAATATTACAATTAAACGTAATATCCTCCCGTCATTATAATGGCGGGCGCAATATAACGATCGCTCTGTGTTGTGTTGTTGTTTCCCCGGTTCTAAATTGAGATTGAGTTTCAAAATTTGTTACACATATCGTCGAGATGACAGACGACCATAAACGGATATGCGTATACTAATTTTTTTTTCTTTTAGAAGTTCATTATTATTAAAAAAAAAAAAAAAGAGTAATATCGAGTCACGGTCGTAATTTTGGGGAATAGAGTTGTGAAAAGAAATTGGGAACACGAGGTGAATGATGCGAAATATCAAACCGGGTTCTGTTGTTCTTTCCAAATGCGGAAAGTTTTAGGAGGATGATAATGCGAATTGTGATGATAAGCATAATTTTACGGTGAGCTTTTACATTTTCCCGTTATTATGTAAAATGGAGAGAAATTCGAGTGACGATTGAGTTAGTGATTGGTAGGAGTGTTTTTTATTGCTATTTCTCAGGAGTCCGAAGCCGATGCCGATGCCAGCCGTGGGAGGATGAAAACTCAGGACAGTGCCGAAGCTGGTGCCAGTGCTAGATAATTTATTTTAAACTTGGTGCCAGCGCCAGTGCTGGCACCGGTTTTGTAATTATGACCCAATGACAATGCCGAATATAATTGAGAAAGGCCACGAGTTTGGATCATATTAAGCGGCTGATTGCATTAACCGGCACTGTAACAATTTTTTTTTTTTTTTTTCAAGTAAAAAAAAAAGTTGACGAAATCGATGGTGGCGCTAGCACCGATGCTGGAATCGGCTACGGCACCAGCACCAGCGGCAAAAAGTTTGATATTCCAAGGCCGGCGCTGGCGCAGCTCCAGCACTTTGGATATTTCGGAGCCAATGCAGGTCGGCTCCAAGCAACTTTTACCGGCATAACCCCATCTTCGGGGATTATGCAATTCGCTGGAATAGATTGCGACAGAGATGTTATCCTCTTAGAATCTTCTTCTGCAATCCTTAGGCGTTGGTTAAATTGCTCGAAAATTTTTGTTCGAAACAGTTCGAAAACTTTTTCGCGAGGAGAGTGGTTACATTTGTTTTCGAACATGTTCAATTTTCGATGATGTTCAAAATTGTCGAAAATGTTTGATATTATTTTCGAGGGTCTATAATAGTTTTACTGAATAAGGGGATACATATATCAGCGGCCGAGTACTCTTATCAATTTAAGTCAATTTTTTTATGCACACGGTAGAAAAGAGACTCTGAAAAAAGTTGAAAAAGAAATGTTAATAATACTGTATATTTCAGTCTCATCACATCTGAGCAGAGTAAATTAAGTAAGTATAAATGAATAAAATTCTTAAGCACTCTTTATTTTTTATTTTTGCATTTAAAATTTTTCTTCCAGGAATTTTTCTTCCAATTTTTGTCAATTTTAGAAAATAATAGTCCAAATTCGACTTAAATTTAATAAAGGTACTCAATCCCTGATATATGTATTCCCCAACTACGTAAAAAATATAACAGACTCACAAAAATAAAATCGAACATCTTCGAAAATTTTCGAACATGTTCGAAAACAAAAGTAGACCTAACCACTTTTCTCGCGAAAAAATTTTCGAAACGTTTCGAACAAAAATTTTCGTGCAACGTAACCAACGCCTTATAGAGTCTTCGGCAAGACATTTTTAAAAAAAAATGGCGTCAAGTTTCGCATTATTGGCAGTTTTTTTTGTTTTCAGCTTTAAAAGGACATTTTAAAAAATTACGGTGAACGTTTCCGATTCGACACAAGTCTAAAAAAAAATGGACGAGGTTCATTCCAATATAAATCGTTATCTAACCGTTTAAAATCATTCCAGACCAGTCTAGACTACCGATACGAATCGTAGGAATAACCGAAACCTGAATCACTGCCATTGTCTTTTTTTTTTCTTCTTCCTATAATAAGGCGAGCAAGACGATTCACGCATGGTCGTTGTAAGTCCAACGACAGAGATAAGTTAATTTACATGCTACATTAATTTAAATTGGCAGTGAATAATGCACCGCAATGAAGTTTCAACATAGGTCCCTCTCTCTCTCTCTGGCTCTCTATGATAAGCATGAGACGTTAATTTATACGTTAGATGGTATCAACCCGTAGTATATCCTCCGCTCCTTTTGGACATAAGAGGAAAGCACAAAACAAAAGAGACGAGAGAGAGAGAGGATAGCGTCACAGGGAGAAATTTCATCGTGATTCATTTATCAATAAATAATAAGTCGAGATGTAAAGTTCTAAGTAAAACAATGTCGGGAGCCCCGGAACAATCCAGGACAATCCGTCAAAACTTAACTTTACCTGGAAATTACATAAATAAATCCATTCCGATCCATTTCACTTTGAGGAGGTATGAGGGGGCGGTGGGTTGTGATTCGGATGAATTATGTTCCTGCACAACAGTATAGTCTGTTTCGGTCGTGAATTTTTAAAAATATTTCGATTCTGAGCCCTGTCATCCTAAAAGCGGAAATTTACGAAAGAGAGAAAAAGGAAAAAAAAAAAAAAAAAAAATCTGTTTCGCATATATAAAATGTGTCATGCAATGTCAGTTCGGATCAGATTGTTTTATGTAAGTAAAAATAAAATAAATTTTTTTAAAAATGGAAAAACTTACCTCCGATTTTCCTTTAAGGTAACATATTTCCCTGTGTGCTACGCTGGAATGCCATTCGATTCTCTGCAAATAGAAAAAAGAAGGAAAATAAATAATTACCCCTACTTCGTACGTACAAAGAAAAACAAAAGCAGGGATGGCAAACAGCTCCGTAAAAAAAAAAAAAAAAAGGTTTGGTTTGGTTTGGTTTGGTTTGGTTTAGTTCATTTTTTTCCCCTTAAAAATTGAAAAGTTGAATTCGGTTCGGTTTCGGTTAAAATGATACCCATCAGCTAATTTTCGGATCGGATACTCAAGTAGCATTTTTTGAATTAGGTTTGGTTCGGTTTTTGTAGTAAACTGGGTCCGGGATCGATTTCAGTTTCATTTTTTTTCTGAATTCGGTTAATTTTGGTTTAAATTTGGTTTATTTTATTTTTTTTTTTTTTTTTATTATTAAGCAAAAACTCAGTTTGGTACAATTTTTGGCTAAAAACCGGTTTTATCGTCAAAATTACCCAATTTTGGTTCCGCAATTGATTAATAAAAAAAAAAATACGGTTTAATTTGGTTTTGAGTTTAAAAAACCACGATTTTGGAGGCTCCGGCTCTGCAAGGGAAAACTTTTTGGTTTTGGTTTTTTTTTTTTTTTCCTTCTGGTATTAATCATGGTTTTTTTTGGCTAAAAAGCAGTATTTTTCGACCTCAAGAGTTAAAAAATCATGGTTTTGGCGACAAAACCCAGATTTTTTGAACTGACAGATGATGGTTTAGGTTTCATATTATGCTCTTTACTGATTACGGTTCTGGTTTTGGCATTTTCGCTGCAATTTTCCAGGAATTTGATTCGGTTTGGGTTAAATAATTTAAAGTTTGAGGGTTATACGGTATAATTTTGGTTTTTGAAACAAAAATACTGAAAAATCACCCGGCAAAATCATTTTGGTTCAATTTGGTTTCCCATCTCTGCTCGTGTTCAGTAAAAAATCGGTCTTTTTTTATTTTAATAAAAAAAAGGGTTGGTTCGGTTTCTTTGAAAAAGAATCCGGTTTTCATCCAAATCGGTTTTTTTTACTGAACGACTCTGTTTCGGTTCGGTTCGGTTTGGTTTGGTTTTTTTTTTTTTTTTTTGCTTAAACGGTTAGGTTTTGGCATCAAGTGGTGTTTTTTCTTTTTTTTCATTTCGGTTCGGGGTCAAACGCTTTTTAAATATTAAATGGCTCCAGGATTCGGTTTGGTTCGGTTTGACACCCCTGGTTTGGTGAGGTTTTTTCTTTTTAAATAAAAAACCGATTTTTTAAAAACTAAACTGTTCGGTTTTGGTATTGGTTCTGGTTTTTCCTTTAATTGACACTGATTCGGTTTTGATGCCATTTAAAACCGTTTTTAATTTTTTGATGGGTTCGAGTTGCGGTTCGGTTTTTAAATCAAAATTTTTTTTAAATGATTTGGTTTTTTTCTTCAGACCAAAAACAAAAACATGGCTGGATTTGGTTTGGTTTGGTTTGCCATCCCTGAACAAAAAAAAGCTATTAATAACAGAAATGGAGAATTAATAAAAAAAAAAAAAAAAAAAAAAAAAACATTTACGAAGAATATATAGGAGAAAAAACAACAAGAGCGGATTTCTTTTTCCGGGATTAATAAAGTTTTCGAAAAGGAGAAAAAAAAGTTCCGGTTTGCTGCAACTAAAACTTCTTCGATACTCATTTAGAATGGAGCCCTTGAAACTTCCAATATATCTTAAAAGTGGTTTTTAAAAATACAGATTTACTTTGAGTTTTTCCCCCGAAAAGAAAAAAAAAAAAAATTAGGAGGAAGAGAGGATAAAATAGGAACTGGAATAAGGAGAAAAAAACACGGGACAGAGGAGAGTCCATTAGCCGAGACAATATTGACAGAGCAATGTGACACCGAGTTGCTTTCTACTCGTGTCAGGAAAAACAACAGAGAAAAAGAAATGGTAATTTAAAACTTTTTTCCCCTCTTATCTTCCTTTTAAAAAAAAAATCCATTTCATACAATACCATTACTAATCTCGTTCCTTTTTTTTGCTAATGAGAATTTTTTTTTTTTTTTTTTTTTTTTTTTTTTTTTTTTTTTTTTTTTTGTCACGAGAAAGAGCTTCAACCGGCCGATTTTCCGACATCATACCGGGAGAGAAAGAACGGGAATTTCGCGCGTCGCTATTAGAGACAAAATAACATATAATTAAGAGGTGCAAAACGTATTACAAGCGATTACTACGTTATAACACACAAGAGACGTTTTGTTTCCAAGTGAAGTATAAACCATTCTCATGCGGCACCTTTTCTTACGATGTTCCCGTCGCCATTTAACTTTACATTATTAAGATGGGAAAGGGAAAAGCTCCGGAGTCAAAAATTTTCTTCAATGCAAATTTTCTTCCCTTTTCTGCCTTTAAAACCCCTTTCGCCGAAAATTTTCAGTCAACGTTATGTAAAACGTTTTCTTGTATTATTAGCTCAGTGTGTTCCTCCTCTGTGTGCCAATGGTTCCGGAATGTCTAAAGGGAATTCATTATATTATCTTTTAGAATCCGGTGATGTTTCCCTACAATTTTTTTTTTTTTTTTTTTTAAAGAAAGGATGGAAAAAAATATATAGAAAGAGGATTTTCGACTCGAAAATTTCACACGAGGTCGAATAGGGTATTTTTATTGTACTTTTATTTTTTTTAAATTTTGGTGTAAAAATAAATGACATGAATTTAAAGAATTATTTGTGTAATGAAAAGTATTTACAAAAAATTTTTTCTGTATCCAATAATTTCTTAATATTGGGGGTTAAAAAAACTGTAAATCAAAACGGTCGGAATAAGCGTGACGCCATAAGTTAATATCGTTTTGTCCGAAAAACGTTTCCGAGAATGCGAAAAAAAAAATTCCGAATAAAAATGTCTAAAAATTTTTTTAATGTCCGAAAATTTTAAAAAAAAATATTTTTTATGAAAGCGCTGAAGGGTCAAGTATCTATGTTTTTTTTTATTGTCTGTTCCGGAACTGACACGTTTTGGCTCATTGTTTGTTCCGGGACAAATAACGTTTTACAAGTTAATTGCCTATTCCAGAACAGACAGCTTCTTATTGATTGTCTTTTCCGGAACTGGTGACTTCAAATTCATTGCCTGTTCCAGAACAAACAATTTTTATTAAACGTTGTCAGTCCCGGAACAAACAACGAATTTAAAATTGTCTGTTCGAAAACAAACAACGAATTTAAAATTGCCTGTTCCAGAACAAACAATTAAATTTATTAAACGTTGTTAGTCCCAGAACAAACATTGCTTGTTCCAAAACAAACAACGAATTTAAAATTGTCTGTTCCAGAACAATGAATTTAAAATTGTCTGTTCCAGAACAATGAATTTAAAATTGTCTGTTCCAGAACAAATAATTTAATTACTAAAGGCTGTCAGTTCCGGAACAAACAATGAATTTAAAATTGTTTGTTACAGAACAAACGATTTAATTACTAAAGGCTGTCAGTTCCAGAACAAACTTTGCTTGTTCCGGACCAGACAATGGATTTAAAATTGTCTGTTCAAGAACAAACAATTTAATTATTAAAGGCTGTCAGAACAAACATTGCTTGTTCCGGAACAGACAACGAATTTAAATTGTTTGTTCCAGAAAAAGCGATTTAATTATTAAACGCTGTCAGTTCCAGAACACACTTTGCTTGTTCTCGAACAGACAATGGATTTAAAATTGTCAGTTCCGGAACAAACAATCAATAAGAAATTGTCTGTTCCTGAACAAACAATGAAAAAAACATAGATTCTTTATCCTTCAAGAATTTCGTAACTTTTTATTACACAAATATTTTTTTAAATTGATGTACTTCATTTTTGCAGCAAAACGTTTCAAAAATAAAAACGTCTCTAAATACCCTATTTAGAGACTTTGTCAGTAGAAATGTGATGGGACGGTTTGAACTGCAACAGAGTTCCATAAGGTGATGAAAATTTAGTTTCGATAAGTTAAACTTAAAACCCTGCTACTCTTACATCCGTGTTACGAATCCCAACTTTCAACAGGAAAATCGATACCATCGATTTTTTTTTCTTTTCCGAAGCAAATTTCTTTCAATCGCTCAATTTCACCCAAAATTAATTGCTACCTTTTCAACTCAGCCATTCATTATTTAAACAAGTCGACTAGTATTTACAGTGATTTACCAGAACAGTCACGCAAACATCAACCTCTCCTTTTTTTCTTTCTCTCTCGCTCACTCCCTGCCTTTCTTAAAAAGGGGAGAAAAACAAGGCAAAGGAGGAGCACCAAAAAAAAAAAAAAAGAACCCCGCGCGTTAGAGAGAGAAAGAACCTCGGCGGTATTTAATGAACATCCGTCGGGGGTTAGTTATAAATGGATTTATTACCTCCCTCACCCTCTTGTTACCGATACTGGAGATCTAGATTATAGAATATACATAACCCCCATCCCCCCTTAATACGTATAAGAAATATGAAAACGATCGCCTAAAATTGATAACGAAAACTAGTTTTAGGAATCTTACTCATTAACCGCAATGATTTACAACAAATAATTTCCCCTCCCTTTTTCAAAAAGTTGACTGGCAAAGTTTTAACCATGTTAGGTTATGTAGAGGACCTCATAACTAAGTATGGTGTGATTTACTGCTAAGCGAATTGATTAGATTTTTTTTTTTCCGAGCAAATAAGACTCCCACGGTGTCGCATTTACATTTAATTTTGGAAATAGACGGTTTTGGTTTAACAAGGCAGAGGGACCGGGAGGGGGTTAAAGTTATTACTTAATTTAAAAATATACATTTTTTTTTTTGATCGTAAAAATAAATGACCTTTTTATCTTGACTTAAAAATAAAAAGGTAATTTTTTTTCGGGGGAGTTTTTTTTTTTTTTCTTTTTAATATAAATTTTAAAAAAATAATTTGGGCGCGACGTTAATCATGTGCAAAACTGTCCGAAGCGAACCTAGAATCTTAAGTACACTCGAATTTAAATACTGTAATTATATAGGTCATGATAAGGGTGATTATATGTAAGGGGTAGTCACGTGATGGCGTGATATGACGCAAAAGTGACATGTAATTAGCATATCCTTTTGCGTTACGGGGACTTTAAAGTCGCGCGCTTCGCTCGATTTAATTGTCACAACTAGGGTCCTTTCACCCATTAAATAAATCATAAAAATTTTACTTTTTTTTTTCTTTTACTTTATTTTACTTTAAAAAAAACCAAAACTGAAGAACTGAAAAAGTGAATCTTTTTTTTAAAAAAAAGAGGGGGAGGGGGTAGATAGTGAAAGGGAGGAAAAAAAGTTGACGACATTTGGTCGTGACACGAACATGACGTCACTCACAAAAAAGAAATTTTTTTTTACAAAAACAAAAAAATCACAACGTTTTTTGTTAAAGCATGACACTTCGTTGACATTTTCTTGACATGTGCTGGACTTCCTTTTTCTTAACCATGATCCACAAAAAAAAAAAAAAAAAAAAAAAAAAAAAAAATTATTTAGTATGATTATTTTTTTTTTTCTCGATCAAAGGTTTAGGAGATTGAAAAGAATCATGTTCGATTTCACAGGGGGGAAGCGATCAGATTTTTTCATTTAAAAAGCCGAAAAGTTAAAGAGAGAGAAGGAAAAAAAAAAAGGTGGCGTGTTGGAATGCCATCCATCAAAGCGTTTCGCACACTAACCACCACGGCCTTTCTATGTACATTACCTTTTTCCGAGGCGTACCCACACGTTAGCCGTCACTTTTTTTTTTCAAGAATCATTAACATCGATCTCAGAAAATTTAAAAACTAAAAGTCTTGAAATTTTAAGTAAGCCTTTGCAAGGTGCAAAAATATTAAAAAAAAAAAAAAAAAAAAAAAAGCATCAGACACTTTCAAAAAAAAAAAAAAAATTCACGTAAAAAACCAAAACGAATCTGCTCGTAAAAAGAATCATCGTAATGAGTCGGATATTTCGTTTTAAGCCGTGAAGAAGAAAATTTTCGAATGCCTGAACCGTGATATATTTCCACACGTCTTAAGCTAAAGGTTAAGCGAGTAAAAACTTTTTAAGGCCAAAATCCTGAAATGAAGCACATCACACCACACATGCATGTTAACTATCACAATCAGTTCGCTTTTTTTTTTTTTAATTTCGTAATTTTTTTTTTTTTTTTTTTTTGGAACAGCCTCTGGTAAAAGGAAGTCCTTAAGCTTTTTTTTAAGAAGTTGTTATAACGTTTTTAATAAGTATAATAATTTTCCCCCCAAAAACGGTTTTTCTTCACTAAGAAAGCAACATTTTTTTTCCAAGTCGTATCACGAATAAGGTGTATTTTTTTTTTTTTTTTTAATACGACAAACCCGATCGTGACTGATTGTACACAAGTAAAGTTTGTTTTACAAGAAACACGAAAAAAAAAAAAATTAAGTTGATGCCTTACGTTGTTTTTTAACGCCTCGCCATTCGAGACAATAACAGGGACACGATCTAGTAGCGCCCATATGCCAAGCGAACAAGATTGAAAATGTGAATGGCCTGAGAATCATGAGTGACCGATGGAAATGCCTCGGGTTATGGAAAAAATATCCTCGAGAAATGCAGCACAAATATAGGGCTAGCGTGGCTGCAAAAGAAACCTCAAAAAGGGAATTTTTTTAATCATTCATTATTTTGTCAAAATCCTTTAATTTGGTCTCATTCGAGGGGTTACTCAATTCATGCATTTTGGAGTACACTTGACCTTGCATTACATTGCATTACAAATGCACTTGCACCGCCCTTGATAATGCATTACCTTTGCATTAGATGTAGTGCCCCTTCATTAGGTTCAATATATCTGCATTACTTTGCATTACCATTGCATCCGTATTGATGGCATTGTTTGCATTATTTTGCATTTATGGTATACACATTTTTTTGGGAGTGAATAACCGCTTGAGTCTTTTTGAATTGTAAAATTTGACAAAACAGGTGCGTTCATTTTTTTTCTTTAAATTAAAAAAAAAATGCAATTAGTTTTTAAGTTAAAGATTTACTTTTTTGATTTTTAAAGAAATACTGTGTATACTGCATCATAACTTGCACAAGACAAGTTCAAACTTATTCAAACTTGCACAAAACAAGCTCAAACTGGTTTAAACTTGCACAAGACAAGCTCAAATTCCTTTAAACTTGCAAAAGACAAGTTTCAACTTGTTCGAACTTGCACAAGACAATCTCAAACTTGTTTAAACTTGCACAAGGCAAGCTCAAATTTCTTTAAACTTGCAAAAGACAAGTTTAAACTTGTTCGAACTTGCACAAGACAAGCTCAAACGTGTTTAAACTTGCACAAGACAAGTTTAAACTTGTTCGAACTTGCACAAGACAAGCTCAAGCTTGTTCGAACTTGCACAAGACAAGATCTGTATGTACAGTATAACTAGTATAATATTACTGTTAAACTGTTATTGTGTATGATTTAAATACTGTATGCAATGTATTTATACAAACTGTATTTATATTCTGCACATGTTCTATGCACTGAATTTTTTAATCCACAACACTCAGAAAAAGGAAATGTCTTGAACAAGTCTTATGCTTCATAGCAAAACAAAAATTCTTCATGGCAACGGACAGGTTAATTCTTGACAAGATATTTTTATTGTTTTCGCATGATTTTTAACAAAATTTCTTGTCAGAAGGCACTTTTGTTTTCGAATTTAGCCATTTTCTTTTCTCAGTGATAGAAAAGAGGAATATGGCATAGAAAAACTAACTAGAAAGAAGACAAAGTATTTAAAAAAGTAACGATAAATATACCGAGAATAATACATTTTCCTACCCTAGGCTCCCTCAGTCCCTCATCTCTCCCCCCCCCCCTTCCTTTCCCTTCGATACTATAAAATACTTCCATCATTTTGCAAAGGTGGACATGATCGAACGCTTTTTTCATTACAATACGTCTTTGTCTGCGAATGGAAAATACGTGAAAGACTCGTTTTCGATTAACATTTTAAAAAAAAGACGAGGCGAACAAAAAAATTATACTTATTAGAAAAAAAAAAAAAAAAAAAAAGTAATCGAGATGAGCGGTAGTAGTAGTCTAACCTGCTGGTGGGTGGTCATACTCGCAAAAACCGAATCAGTTGGGAGTCCTAATTTTCACAATCAGAGATTCGTAGGGGATAAAAGCTCTCCGTGACTTTAACTTGTTACAGTTTACCAGGAGCAAATGCATTTCATTTGAAATAATTAACCGTGAGATTAGATTTCCCTCCTGGTTTCCTAGGTTATATTTCCGATTTATAAAGCGCCTTATACGTGTTCCGCATCATTTCTGTTTTAACTTTTTTTTTCTTTTCTTAATAGTTATTATTTTCTTCATCATCAATATTTTTTTTCTTTTGGGTAAAAATCGTCAGGTTTTTTTGAATCGCATTCCTGATGTATGTTTGTAAAGAAAAATTAAAAGCGTGAAGTTTTTCAGTTCTTTTGTAATTAAATAAAATAGTACAAGGTTGATTTTTATTTTTTTATTTTGTTCGGATGTTCTGTTTGAATGCGCTAATGCCTTTTTGGTTTCTATGGAAGCGATTTAATTAAATTGGTAGCATGCTGATTAAAGAGAAGATTCTTCCAAATTTTGGAAGAAAAAATAGTTAAAAAAAGCTTAAATTTTTTTTTTTTTTTTTCACTTCTACGAGCTACTGTAGGAGCGGTTACGTGATCCTTTAAAAAGAACATTATGACGTGATACCCGTCAAAAGGGCTATTTCGATTAACCAAACCACTGATCGATAAAAAAAAAGAACAAAAAAAAAAGTATTAAAACTGAAAAGTAAGAAATAAAAAAAAAATAAAGTAAGCGGTGAGTCTTCACTTTTTCTTCCTTTTTTTCTTTCCACAGCTATTTAAAAATTCTTTCGGTGATGCATCAAGTCGAATCGTCAGATGATTTTATTCCCATGAAAAATAAAACTTCTGAAATATCATCTTTCCCAGAGATAGGAATATGGAAAAACAGCAAAATTTTGAATACAGTATATTTCTTTTTACTTGTTGCCAAAAAAACTTTAAAAAGTGATAAATGCAGATAGGAAAAAGCTTTCAAAGAATAAGTTGCCTTGATTTTTTTTTTTTTTTTTTTTTTTTTTTTTTTTTTTTTTTTTTTTTTTTTTGCAAAAAACTGGCCGAAGAATAAAATATAAAAATTGCTATTTTCTGAGGGGAGGGGATATCATTTTGAATCTGCTACGTCGCAATTTTTAACTTATTCCATTCTTTGTCTTTCCGAGAAAAAAAAATAGGTTTCACCCCTCCTCCGCAGCGTTTGCCCCCCATATCTGTCAAAATCCCCCCTCCCCCCCCCCATTCCATGCGTCCGTACATCATTTTACACCTCTATTAAAATAAATTCGGGGAGGAATTTTGCAAAGTCATCCATCACATTCTTCCTTCCGCATCATCGACATAATTTTCGCTAACGAGACAACGACCATAACTTTCCCGTTTTAAGGGCACCAGTTCGACCGCGAAAAAAAAAACATGTTTTATTCTCTTCTATTATAAAAATGCCTCTTCCGCGACAGGGATTAGCGGTCGTCATGGAGGATGATAATCATTTTTGGTGAAGATCCAGTAGCCGATTGTTACGTGAGAGACAAAAGAATAACTCGAGGAAGTGAGAGAAAAAATGCAGGGAAATGACACTTTGAACCCAGCTTACCTGGTTTTTGAGCCAAAAATCCGTTATATGCAACTTTTTTTTTTTTTGGAAAAATATTTTGATTATTGTTCTGCAAATAAAAGGGCCCCCTTAATTGGGGCATCCGTCATTAAAAATCCTGAGGATAAACTGAATCGACATAACCCAAAAAAATTATCCAAAAAATTATCCAAAAAAACTTTCCCTCAAAAAAAAAAAAAAAAAAAAAATAGCGCATTTAGAATTGTCACATTTCAGAACTCAAAAAAAAAAAAAAAACTTCAATTTCTTTATTATTATAATAATTCTTTTTTTTCTTTTTTTCCTTATTTTTTTTTCTCCGAAAGTTCGTATAACTGAAGTAAATCACGCAAACCAAGTAAACTAATTAATTATAATTTTATTTCCTTTTCCGGAGTTTAAAACCAGTGGTGTATGAGAAAACGGACTGTAAAAGATAAGACTTACAGAAAAATAATAATAAAAGGGAAAAAAAATGACATTTTTTTTTTACAGCTGTAAATGTCATAATTAAAAAAATGTCGATATAAAAAGTTTTACACCTCCATAAAAAATTTATAATGGAGTATAAGAACCCCATTTTATTCAATCATTGAGCTTTTCGGTAGGACATAAATATCATAAGTTAAAAGGGTGGAAATTTCCATTTTTTTTTGAAATCTTAATAAAAACGACGATGAATAAGGGGGAGAAAAATATTTCCAATATTTAAAAAAAAAAAAAAAAGGTAACATCTTTTCTTCTTTTTTAATTTCAGATTTTTCAAAAAATAAAAAAAAAAATAAATAAATAAATAAAAAATTGAATGAATGGGTAAGAGTATTAAAAAGTAAAGCATTTTTTTTTTTTTTCGTTTTTAATTTTTCATTCCTTTTGGAAAATAAACAACTTCACACTGGGACACCTTTAGGGGAAAATATATGAATGAAAAGGCTACTACCGGGTTACCATATGATTTCTGCCCCCGAGGGGGATTTTTTTCAAACTTGGCCTATAAATAGGACCATATTAGAGGGCACTTGAGCCAAAATTTCAGGGTCGTACTATAACCCGTTTTAGGCTCCGGAGGGGGTCGAGAAAATTTCGTTTTTATTTTTTTGCCGGAGAACGGAGTGTCCGATTTTAAAAAACTAAACGCAGAAAAATAGGCCTTTTTATGGCCTATTTTATGGTGAATTCGGCCGATTTTAAAAACATTAGCCAAAGCCTAAAAATTCAATTTTAAGCCAAAAAAAAATTTTTTTTCAATGAAGGAGGTTCGTAGCACAAACTTTGGCTTCATTTCTGAAAAGAACTCAAAAAAATGGCCTAAAAACGTGTTTCAAAAGCCTAAAATTTTTGGGGTCAAAAACGACTTTTTCGATTTTAGCCAACTTCTTAAACTCGCACTAAAATTTGGATTTCACAGACTTAAAGTACGCAAAAAACATACCTAAAACCATATTTTCCAGGTTTTTTACATGTGGCCTAAATGGGCTGGCAAGGGGCCAAAATATGAAAAAAGCCTAAACTCGACCTCGCTTAGCTTAAACTAAAAATCTGACTTTATATTCTGAAAGTACGCAAAAAACTGGTCCAGAATCATATTTTTTTAGATTTTTTCCAGGAGGCCTAAATGGGCTTAGTAATGGGCCTAAACATGAAAACAACCAAAACTAAACCTAGCTTAATTTTAAACTAAAATTCTGATTTCATATTCTGAAAGTACGCAAAAAACTGGTCTAGAATCATATTTTTTTAGATTTGTTCCAGGAGGCCTAAATGGGCTTAGTAATGGGCCAAAACATGAAAACAACCCAAACTAAACCCAGCTTAATTTAAACTAATATTCTGATTTCATATTCTGAAAGTACGCGAAAAACGAGTCTAAAAATAGGTTTTTCGGACCTTTTTTACTATTGGCCTAAATGGGCTTATTGAAGGGCCGAAAAATGAAAAATGCCTCTAATTGAAGTTTCAGTCCACATTCTCAAGTGACGCGATAATCTGGCTCAGAAAGGTATTTTTCATATTTTATTTCCAATGGCCTAAATGGGCTTAATAGTGGGCTTTAAAGAAAGGCTGAAAGTAAAATATCGACTTTATACTTTATTTTCTGAAAGTATACACAACAAATAAGCGGCCAAAAAACGTATTTTTAATAATATTTTATTATAATTATGTATATTTTATAGTATTTTGTACAAGGTTTCGAATTATTTATCTTTCGAATGTGCACTGAAACTTCAATTAGAGGCATTTTTCATTTTTCGGCCCTTCAATAAGCCCATTTAGGCCAATAGTAAAAAAGGTCCGAAAAAACTATTTTTAGACTCGTTTTTCGCGTACTTTCAGAATATGAAATCAGAATATTAGTTTAAATTAAGCTGGGTTTAGTTGGGTTGTTTTCATGTTTTGGCCCATTACTAAGCCCATTTAGGCCTCCTGGAACAAATCTAAAAAAATATGATTCTAGACCAGTTTTTTGCGTACTTTCAGAATATGAAATCAGAATTTTAGTTTAAATTAAGCTAGGTTTAGTTTTGGTTGTTTTCATGTTTAGGCCCATTACTAAGCCCATTTAGGCCTCCTGGAAAAAATCTAAAAAAATATGATTGGACCAGTTTTTTGCGTACTTTCAGAATATAAAGTCAGATTTTTAGTTTAGCTAAGCGAGGTCGAGTTTAGGCTTTTTTCATATTTTGGCCCCTTGCCAGCCCATTTAGGCCACATGTAAAAAACCTGGAAAAATATGGTTTTAGGTATGTTTTTTGCGTACTTTAAGTCTGTGAAATCCAATTTTAGTGCGAGTTTAAGAAGTTGGCTAAAATCGAAAAAGTCGTTTTTGACCCCAAAAATTTTAGGCTTTTGAAAACGTTTTTAGGCCATTTTTTTGAGTTCTTTTCAGAAATGAAGCCAAAGTTTGTGCTACGAACCTCCTTCATTGAAAAAAAATTTTTTTTGGCTTAAAATTGAATTTTTAGGCTTTGGCTAATGTTTTTAAAATCGGCCGAATTCACCATAAAATAGGCCATAAAAAGGCCTATTTTTCTGCGTTTAGTTTTTTAAAATCGGACACTCCGTTCTCCGGCAAAAAAATAAAAACGAAATTTTCTCGACCCCCTCCGGAGCCTAAAACGGGTTATAGTACGACCCTGAAATTTTGGCTCAAGTGCCCTCTAATATGGTCCTATTTATAGGCCAAGTTTGAAAAAAATCCCCCTCGGGGGCAGAAATCATATGGTAACCCGGTAGTAGCCTTTCCTTTCTTTTTTACAGAAGTTGGAAACCGATAGGGTCCTTACCGAACGGCACCTTCTGACCAATCGCGAATTTGACACTTGTTACCTAATTCAGGCCGTGCCGATTGTCCCGATTTATTTAGTGGGCGACTTCAGGGTACGCCTCCGGGAGATTTTCTAACCAATCCACTACAACTTTTCCCAAGAGGAGATTGAAGAGAAGATGTGACAACTCGGCGAATTCTTTTTTAAGAGGGAAAAAAAAATACAAGAACAATTTTTTTTTTGTCCCGTGAAAAGTCAAGCAGGGTTGAAAGGGTGGGAAATGTTTAATACCGTCAGTTTGTTTTGAGTTTCGAGAAAAATTCATTACATTAAATTTTTTTTTTTTTTTAAGCCGTGGGTCAGAAAGTTTAGAAAACTTTAGAAATGAGAAATTAAATTACCGTGCCCCATGACATTCTACTTATTAAAAGAGGAAGGAAAAAAAAAATAACAAGTTCTCGGATGAGGTAAGATGTAGGCTTGTGAAATGTCGACGTAATTTTTTTTATATATGTTGAGGGTAGTTTGCAAAATTTGTTTACTTAAAAAAAATGAAAGCAAAAGAAATTTCCCAACGAAAATCTGAGAACTTAACTGAAAAGGGGAATCGTTAAGTAAGGACATAAAATAGTAGGAAGTTGTATAAGGCTAATAGGGGAAACCCCGAATTTTGTTGTCCGTCATTAACTGTAAGACGGCCATTGCGATTTGTATTGACGCAATGACCCATGATACCCATGGTACCCATGCTCTGGGTACTACCAAAGCTCACCCGTAAATGTCAACTTTGCAAGTGACTTGTTTGCCCCAAGGAGTCGTATCCCTATTACGTAAGTATGCTTGAGGGGTCCGACGTGGTTCATTGTTAAGCATCCATAAGTAAAAGACACGGAGTCAGAGAGATCGGGGACGAAGTTACGAAAATCGCGAAATTTTTCTTCCGTAATATTTGAGTTGCTCCAATCCAATTAATCACATCTGAGTCCTAACTATTTGAAGCTAGAGCTAACAGCATCGACAGAGTCAGCTGCGAAGTGTCTTTGCAAGCATAGATTATAAATATACAGTATATTTTAGTTTGGTATATGTATACCTCGTAAGCTAAACATTAAAAAAGGTGTATATATATATATATATATATACTTGTAGTCTGCTGGCGTGCAACTCTATTTGCAAGTGACTTGTTTGCCCCAAGAAGTCGTATCCCTATTACGTAAGTACGCTTGAGGTAGTGGTCCGATGTGGTCCGATGTGTGGAGTAAGAAAAAGATATCGAGACAGAGAGAAGAGGGAAGAAGCTACGAAAATTACTAAAACTATCCTTCCGTACTATGTAAGCAGCCCCAATCCTATTAGTCACATCTGGGACCTACCCATTTGAAGACAGAGCTAACAACATCGACAGAGTCAGCTGCGAAGTGGTGCCAGACGGTATTAACCCAAGACCTTTATGCATCAAGAGCGATGAATTCCCAAACAAGGAACTTACAGAGCTTCTGTAAGAGATAGTTTAACACTGATACCTGCCAATATTGATAACAAGGGCTGTTCGGAATATGCGATGTTACGCTCGAAGGCATCTGACACAGTCCAAAACCTTCAGCTGCAATTTGTCAGAAATGCATTTCTTTGCCTGCTCACTCCAGGTTCTAAAATCCCAAGAATTTTGACGCCATCCACGCGAGCTTCAAATTCTTCAACACGACATTCCAGTTTCGACCTCACCCCCGATGCTCAGCCGTCTCCGATTTCATACCCAAATACGAGATCGGTAGTCACGAAATTCGATTAACCCCATCCAAAGAAAACAGGTTCTAAAAATGAGCAGAACATACCGATGAACGTTTCAACATTTCTTCGCAATTGGTGGTCGGTATATTTCCCAAACAAAAAAAAATCTCGGCGGCTTCCGAAAGGGTCAAACACGCAAAAATCTTCTTCCACATCAAAAGACTTTAAAAGTTAACGATGACTTGTACAAATCCCTTGATTTATCAAACCTTCATATAAAACAGTTACCTTTAAGTAAAAAAAAAACCGCGTCTGCACGGTTTTTTTTTTCTTATTTAATTTATAAAAAAAAAAATTGCGCAAGGATGATTTCTTTTTATTGCTTTTCCCCGCGCAAAAGACCCAAGGTGGCGGCAGACTTCTACAAGCGTTTCGATCGGTTTACAATAAAATGAAATGGAGATAATGCTAATTACACTTCGTCCATATTAGGTTATTATTGATTTATATTTAAAACATGATCACGCACTAAACGATTGTATATTCTTCTTTTCAGAGACATGAGAATTAAAATGTCCATTCCGAATGGTTTAGTTTTAAAGTCACGTATTTCTCGTCTATTTTTTTCTATTTCTTTTTCTTTTTCCTCGTGGCAGGAGATAAAATGTCAAAGAGTTAAACCATCATGGGAGGACGAAGCAAAAATGAAAAACTCAAACCATCCAATAAGAAGTCACCCCCCGAGTTATCCGATATCGTTTTTTTTTTTTTTTTTTTTTTTTTGGTTTCGGTCGGTCAGTGGGATAGTATACACGTTACACGTCCACACCTGACTTGACTTGTGCGGTGACGTTTTATACTTTTTGATTCTAATGCTTACTGACGTATCATATCATGTTGCTCCTGCCCTTATCTAATTACACCTCTCTTCGATGATTAATGTATCAATCATTCCAGCATCACAAAGATCATGATAAATTAGTCTTCAAAATTATGGTATAGAATCCCGCGCGTCACATTCACTCCGCTCTCGGTTTTCAGTGTGTTATCTGTATTACCGCCCGATGATTAGGGAAGGGATCCCTGCCGAAAAAAAAAAGGTAAAATAATAATGCCGGAGCGCAATTATACCCGTACGCGGCGCATATTGTTAATAAAGAGTTTCCAACGTTATTTTGGGAAAATGAAAACAGGAGGTCGGTTTACTTTGATAACCGTGTTTTAATTCGCTTTAGCCCGTTTGATATATTCAGTTACATCTGTGTCTAATTGTTTGTATATTAATGACTGGCGTGTACATGTGAAAGATGAGACATGACGTGGAATGGCGGTTAAAAGCAACCACGTAATTACTTTTCAACGAGGTTGTTTCGGGCACACACACACACACACTTGCCGCAGTAATGAGGACTCCTCGGAATCGAGGTTCGCGGTAGGGGAAAATCTGCTAATTTTGTCCTTTTTTTTTTTTGCTTTTAGCACCGCTTCTTTGTTTTCGGGGGGGTGGGTTTTAAAGGCGAGGGATGCGATCTTTAGATAAGATGCCCTCTTTTGTTGTCGGCATTGCTGTATCCTCTGTTTCCCATATAACTTTTTGGAAAATTGTTTTGATTTTTTAAAGCAGAACATTCAGAAGAAAAAAAGGTACAAGATAAAGTAAAAAAATCGCGCAAAAAAAAGAAGGGGTCATAAACGTAAGAGGGGGGTAGGGTGTTGAAGTGCTTGTTTTTGCTGACAACAGGAGTTCTGTAAGGGAATCCACACAAATTACGCCAACATTTTAGTGGGGAAGGGTTGTGAAATGATGAATGAAATGTTTAATCTCCCAAAGAAAATCAGATTTTTGTTGAGAATTTTGATGTTTCGTGGGAAGATGTTTCAAAATGGGAAATCTCTCCCCGAAGCTAATTGCCACATATTTTATTACCTTTGGGAGATTAAAATCAATTAATTAATTTACAATACTTGGAACCTAGATTAATTATTTCCGTCACCGGTTTAGCAACCCCTAAAGGTTGGTATATAACATTCGTGAGCGAAACGAACCCTGCTCCTTTTCTGCCGAAATTAGATAGTTTTACTTAAGAAAAGTGCGACGTAAATTTTCCAAATACCAAACGATTTTCGTTGTTGATGGGGGTAGGGGGAAGGTGGTTGATAACCTTACTCTAATGTTAAATCTCCATAAGTGAAGTCCTATTTTGGCTTATCAAAGAGGGGGGAAGGATCGAAAATTTCGAAAATGGTGCTAATATGATAATCGAATAGCTGAAGGGCAAAAATTGATCAGTGCACAGTAAAAAATTTTGTGTACTTTTAACTCACTTTCTGTGTAGAATATGGTCCACATACTTTTATTTGTAATTCTGACAAAATGAAAATGTGTTAAAAAGTTACTAAAATTTATGTGTTATTATTTGCATACTATCGTATTTATCTATTCATAAATTTTTAATCTAGGCGTTTTCTTAAGAAAATTTTTCTCGTATTTGTGAACTGTTTTTTTCAGGCTTATACATCAAGCATTTCAAAACCAAACCAAACCAAACAAGAACAAGAACCCAGCAATTTATTGTATAATCTTTTAAAGAAGCGAATTCCGAGCCTGAATCCAATCCTGAATCCGGAATCCTTGCACAACAAAACAGAAGGATGCTAATCTGTTCGAAAAATTAATCCTTTCAATGACTTAAATCACGATTTATTTAAATTTGCCACTACTATTTTTTTTATTTGTTTTCTTTTTTTTCCGCAAAATCCTTTTATTTTTTTTTTATCGTGGAACTAGAAATAGCCCTAACACCGGCAATGTGTCAAATTAACATATTATATTTGTTATTTTTTTGACACATTGATACTTATTAACATTGACAAAACAATGTGTAAAATAATTACATAAAATGGGATAACATACAGAGTATGTAGACCGAGTATGTTAAAAGTACACAAAATTTTTTACTGTGTGTTTTTAACATGCTTATTTTTGCTGCAGGGGGGGGGATCAATATAACCAAAATCATGTTTATAGTGTATACAAATCATGATTGTTCCTTATCTGATAAAACAGAGGTGTGTGGTACATCTTCCATGTGAGAATCGTAGGGAAAGGTATTGTTGGGGATTGAGTGACGCCCAAGGGGTCGTCCATAAATTCCGTAAGTAATTGGAACCCCCAATTGGGGGTTCCGGACTGGCGTTTGGTGGCGCAAGATAGGCCCGAATGGCGGCGCACCTGGATTGCGGCAGTAGGGCTTAAGCCCTGTTGGGTCAAAGAGGCGCGTGTTGCTCCTCCCCCTCATTAAAAATTTACGACCCGGCCATCAAAGTCAAAGTCAATGTTCTTGGGGACGGGGGTCTCGAAAAGACCTTACAATAATGTTAAATATCCGAAACATAATTTACGCGCAGCCCCTAAACGATTCAAAAAGCAATAATGAGGCAGCGGAAAAATACACCGTGGCATTAATCACAGCCGAATTGTATTAAGCATACGAAATCTTCAACAATATTTTCTCAATGCATGATTTCCGAAGAACTCAACCTTGCAATACACAATGTCTGATCATCGAAAGGCACAACGTTTAAACAACACCGGTTTTTTTTTTTTATTTTTATTTTTTTTTTTTTTTTTTGCGCAATTTTTGCATTGATAAGCCTTAAAAAGGGATAATTGCAATATCTTTAGGTACATTTTAAAATGATTTTAAAAAATTCCCGAAAATAACAATATCGTACTTCCTCTCCCCCCCCCTTCCCCTCAAAAAAAAAAAAAAGAAAAAAGCTGATCCGTGGAAACCGAACCCCACGAAAACATTTGACAACGTAAGGCAACGACAGCACAGATAAAGTCAAGGATTTCACTATCGACATAAAAAAAAGTAAAATATATATCATGGAGATGCTCTCTTGCGGTTATTGTACATGAATTCGTTCCCACGGTATTCCATGTTATCGAATTCGGTTTGTATGCATCAATATCTCATTTCCTCCTTTTTTTTTTTTTTTTTTTTTGTTGTTGTGAACCCAAATTTTCATACGTTTTTGAAAGTATCATATATTGATTTAAATTTTAAAAAAATACTGGTCCAAAAACCACCCGAATTACGTCGAAAACCAAAATTTATTTCTAACGAAAAAAAAAAAAAAAAAAAACTGGAATAATTTCAGGCGTGAAAATATTTAATACTCTCGTGGACAAATGGGACATTTATACGTAATTTATGTCCGATTTTATCGATATATTTACCGTAGGAATCGAAGAATCGGTTCGTATTATTCCCCTATTAATAGGACAAGTAAATAAAAATTCAATAAATGTTTTTTTAATACGACATTTTAGAATATATTTAGCGGCGGGGAAAGAAATTGGATATGATCGTATCTTATTTTTTATGCAGAGGATTTATATGTATGTTTGTGTGCGAGTATATATATATATTTTTCGAGAATAGAAATAAAGCTTCCTTCGGCGAAAGCCTATTTGAATTTACTCCCGTGGTCACGTTCGAGTACATTATCGGAGGAAAAGAAAAAAAAAATGAATAAAAGCTCTTTTCTTAGTTGGATGGAACGAATTGCTTTATATGCTTATACTTCAAATTTTCTTTTTATTTTTTTTTATCGAACCAATAGAAACAGAAGGAAATGGAATTCTTGGATATTTCCCAAAATCGTATTTAGATCATTTTCGGTTTTAAGGGAGGGAAAAAAAAAATTGAATGGCTTGGAATGGTAATGGCGCGAAACAAGAGAGGAGGAAAAAAAATTCAATTTCAAAAACAGAGAGAAAAGAAAAGTTGGTTCGATGGCCGCGATCACTTTAGGGATCTATATACCAAAAAGGAATTGAAAAGAAGGGTGAAAAGTGAGCGATGAGGCCGCAACACGCCACCTGACGGCGGCTGTTTCCCTCCTGTCCTTTCACGTAGACTGGTAAATTTATTTGCTATATTTTATCGTAAAGTTTTAACAGATGACATCGCGACTTGTGTCATGCGGAGACGGCTCGGGGGATGAAAGACGTAAATCGTATGTAGACGGATGACAAAAAAAAATAAAAAAATAAATAAATAAATAAAAAAACAAGGGAAAAAACGGTCTTTCCATTAATTTTTTTTCTTTTCTTACATGTCATACATGGGCTTCAGGCAATATATGAAGTAAAACTTCAGTTATTTAATGAGTAACAAAGCATGAGATACAGAAGTAGAATGCACAGATCCAGCAGAACTAGTAGTACTAATGGAAGTAATGAGGAGAGCACACAGCAGTGATATTAGGAGCAAACGGGGCAGTAAAAGCAGAAGAAGCAGAAGCCCTACCGGACCGTAAAGAGATCAATGTTAATCTTTTAATTTAAAAATTTTTCCCTGTAAGAGGTGGCAATAAACAGAATTTTTGCCAGAAAAATTTTTAAAGAGGCTCTTGAGCGCACCCACTCACTCTCCCTTACCCGGCAGATCTTGAACTTGGTTCCGGAAAGTTCCTTAAGCCCATATTTTTGGAGAAAAATCCTTAACCTAAAAATATGGTTCTTAAAAATCCTAATTTTTGAAAGAAAAGTCACGTGTTTTTATATGACGTACAGGTCTAACCCTGATAAAAAATTGAAAAAAGCAAGAAAAAAAAAATTGTCAAAATTGTTAGTCAAACAAATTGTGGCAAATAAATTGTTAGTTAAACAAATTGTGGCATTAAATCATGGCAAATAAATTTTGGCAAATGAATTGTTAGTCAAACAAATTGTGGCAAATAAATGGTTAGTCAAACAAATTGTGGCATTAAATTGTGGCAAATAAATTGTTAGTCAAACAAATTGTGGAAAATAAATTGTGGCATTAAGACCAATTTTTACGATTTTAGGCTAATTTAAGAGCCCTGAAAATTCCCCTAATTTTCTCATCTTAGAACCTTAAAGTTTAGGAATTTAATATCCTATTCTGGTCTATTGGAACCAGCGGTAGGATTTTTAATACTCCGCTCTTGCCTCTCAGCTCGAACTCAGCGCTGGACACTAGCAGAACCTCACAAGAGGTTCAAAATACATGCACTCAAAAAATCAAGGAATCAAAATCGAAAAGATGACATCTAGGGCAAAGACGGTCCACCAAAATCGCATATTAGCCCTAATCGACAGTCAATGCATCTGTGCACGTGCTCCTTCCTTCCGTACAACTTTTACATTTACATATTCCAAGCATGCCTATCAAAATTTTAAAAATGCAGGCACATTTCCTATTGTTCCTACAAGACTCTCCCTTCTTCCCGAGTTCGCCAAACGAACTCTAAAAAAAAAAAATATTAAACGAGTCGGAGAAAAAAAAAATTCACCAAAAATAATTCCACCGAAAAATCAGATAAGATCAAACAAAGACTTTACAAACTCCCTTTATTATTTTCAGTATTAAGCAATTTATCAGCGTTTAATTTGCATGACGATTTCGTTCAGTCAACGTCATTCTTAAGAACTCGAAGATATATTCGTTTCTAACCTTCATTTTTTTTCTCTCTTCGTCTCTCTCTCCCATCTCTTTATTTTATCCCTCTACGAATTTTAATAAAAAGCTATTTCATCACCCAAGAAACTTAATACAGTAGATAATGACTTTGGAAAATTAATATGCATCAGTTCATGCTTCAGTGCTCGATTACAATTAGTGCATTCGTCCTGGGAGTATCAAAATATGATTATTATTATTTTTTTTGTTTTTTTCTTTTCTTTTCTTTTTTCGCTTCCTAAAGATTCATCTCCCTTTATTGATTTTTATTAAAATAAATTCTTTTCGTTTTGCCCTCTGATCTTTAACAATTATAAAAAATGATTTTGCATTCACGTCTTTAAATTCACACCTTTTATAAAATTTATTACTCCACACATTTTCTTGCCCCCTCCCCCTTCTGAAAAAAAAAAAAATTCTTTCGGAAAGCCGATGATCCTTTCTCTTCCATGATCCATATACTAAGATGTATTTATGAGTTCGCCACGCATTAAACAATCAATTTAACGTGAAAAAACGTGATATTATTCTCCTGAAAATGATTGCTGTTCATCTTCTTCGGTGGTACGTGCTCCATGTTTTCAATTCGTTTTAATACTCCTGTATTGCGTCTTTTATTATAGAAAGCGCATATAAGAACAATTACGGATTTCATAATCTTCTTTACTTCTTACCCCATCCCGAATATTAAAAAAAAAATTTTAAAAAAAATGGAGGGAAAATTGTTAACGTGATTACTGTAATTCCGTCCAACTTGTCTATTTTCTGTTAATGTGATGGGTTACTCACGTTGTTCCATTTATTTTCGGTGGTTGTCTGTGATGGTATTGCAGTTCTTTACATTCCAGCTTATAACTGCACGGGTGCATTTAATGTGGCTTGATTTGAATACAATACGCCCATCAGTCATAAGTTTTATTTTTGATTTATTTTTTAAAAAAAAGAGGGAAACTAATTTATGCTCATGAAAAATGGCTACTGCCAAGAGAAAAATGTACCATAAGAACGTGACACGATAAAGAGGCTACTACCGCTTCTACAACAGAGTATTGTCTACAAAATTGATGACTGCGTTTAAAATTGGTTATTGCCCTTAAAACTGACTACCGTCCTTAAAATGGGCAATGCCTGTAGTAGTCAGTTTTATAAGCCGTCACCCATTTTAAGGCAACAGCTCATTTTGAGGCAATAGTCCATTTTGAAGCAATAGTCCAATTTTAAGGCAAAAGTTCATTTTGAAGCAATAGTCCAATTTTAAGGCAACAGTCCACTTTGAGGCAATCGTCCATTTTTTAAGGCAACAGTCCATTTTGAAGCAATAGTCCATTTTAAGGCAACAGTCCATTTTGAAGCAATAGTCAATTTTGAAGCAATAGTCCACTTTAAGGCAACAGTCCACTTTGAGGCAACAGTCCACTTTGAGGCAATCGTCCAATTTTAAGGCAACAGTCCAATTTGAGGCAATAGCCCATTTTAAGGCAATGGTCCATTTTGAGGCAATAGTCTAGTTTGAGGCAATAGTCCAGTTTGAGGCAATAGTCCAGTTTGAGGCAATAGTCCAGTTTGAGGCAATCGTCCGTTTTAAGGCAACAGTCCAATTTGAGGTAATAGCCCATTTTGAGGCAATAGTCTAGTTTGAGGCAATAGTCCAGTTTGAGGCAATTGTCCGTTTTAAGGCAACAGTCTAATTTAATGCAACAATCCATTTGAAGGCAATAGTCCATGTAACAGTATCGTCAATTCCAGGCAATGCTATCACTCCTCTTTACCCTTTTTTATGCCTCTTTCGCACTCTCTTCCCTTTTGCATCTCTCCTTTTCTTCCCCCTTATCGTAATTTCCGTCTAATTCTCACTTCCGAAACCCTACTCCCACCCTCTCTCCCCTCTGTCGCAAATTCGCATTTTCCGCAAAACGGAAAAAGAGATGGGTGTTGTTAAATTTTACGCAAAGAATTTCATAATTTACCGTTATCCCAACCTGAGCGTTTTCCACGTCCCGCGATTAAAATTCGCTGACATCTATAATGCTCCCTGTAACGGTCCTCGAAGAGCGAAAATGAATGTGATTATGAGTTTCTTGGGAGCATTTAGAGAAATTAAGAAGAGACATAAAATGGGATTGAAATTATACACGTGGGGGAACATAAACCAACGATGACAATCAAATATAATATTACATCGATTTTATTATCCTTAACGGAAAGGAAAAAGAAAAAAAAAACTCTTCTTTTTTTTTTTAAATTAGAAAAAAAAATTGCCTCTTCCGTGTGACAACGGGCGAAAGAGGATAAATAAAATCTGGGAATAGATCGAATTTTTTTTTTTTTTTTTTTTTCACTTTGATCTCTTCGAAAGATAATAAGAGTACCAGCAGCTGGGCTTAATTTAAATATTATCAAACGACTGGCAACATATACATGAGAAAACCGAATGATTGACGTATGAAAGAGTTCCTAAATTAAACTTCAAAATTTCCTCGCACTAATTTCAAAAATCGAATCTGGAACGTAAATAGTTAACTAGTTTTTATTGTGTAAAAAAAAAAAAAAATTATTTATTTATTTAATTTTTTTCCTGATAAGTTTCTGATTTTGCCTGATAAGTGTTTGATTAAACAGACAACTTACGCATTCGTGGGCTCATATTTATTTAGGTTCTATTAAGTGATTAAAAAAAAGGAATGTTTAAGGATTTAAATTTTTGTCATGGCTAAAGCTTAAGAAAAACTAAATGAAAAGTCTACGATTTTAAATGCGTTGCCCCGGAAAAAGTAATTTTTTATGGTCATGTATGCTCATGTCGAAAATTCGAGTAAATATGATCGTTTAATATTGCGCCTATGTTTAGCTTATGGAAGCCTCACCATAAATGTTCATTCATGAGCGTTATTCATATATCAATCAACAATAACAAAATAAAATTGATATAAATAATTTATAAAAACAAAATGAATATACAAGAAAAATATACAAAACAAATTTATGGTGAGTCTTGCATAAGGTAAACATAAGCGCAATATTAAATGATCATATATTAAAATTTTCAATATGAGCATATACATGACCATAAAAAAATTAATTTTTCCTGGGTGGGTCTAAATCGAAACTCATGTTTATAAAATATTATAAATATAAATTTCTTGAAAAATTATTTCCCTCCTCATATTTTTTTTTCTTTTTTAAATCTGACGAGCGTTCGCGTAATTCCATGTCAGTTAACCGTAGTATTAATTGCGTTAATTAAATAATTACACGCTGAAACCATACATTCGAAATGAATGATTTTATTAAATCTTTCAGAGGAGGGGAAGTAAAAAAAAAAAAAATAAAATAAAATAAAATAAAATAAAGACATCCAACCGTTAATTTACCACAATTTTAATATAGTTCTTTTAAACGCTCGGTATTGTTCCCTTCCCCGTTTATATATTACTTAAGAAAAACATGTAATTTTATTCAATTGTTTCTTCTCATAAACGTACGTGAATATACTTATTTTATCTTTTAAAGTGCTCATTGTTTTCGTTTTTTTTTTTAATTGTTTAAAAAAAAATTTCGGCCAAAATAAAAAATTACGCAAGAACGATACGGATGAACAATGGATCCGAGCACGAAGAGTTGACATGGGAAATAAAACCAGTCTTATGTCAATCAGAAGATCAAGTTATGGTGAATAATTTTCATATGAGGCTTTCTCGACCTTTTACGTGACTTGTACGCTTTATCGCGGAATCATCTAATAAAGGAATAATCATTCCAAAAAAAAAAAGCTGGTAGAAGACGAAAAAAAAAAAAAAGCATTATTTTCCTGAAAACTCGATTTCGTTTCTCGAGAGATAAGAAAAAAGATTTTCGCTCTTTTCTTTTTTCGCGTTACGGTACCAAATTTTCCATTAAAACTTCCCGGTTTTTCTTTTTATTGAATTTACGCGACTTCCATGTTTACTTCATTTACGACTTTCGATGTTTCGTTAAAACCAAAAAAAAAAAAAAAAAAAAGGGATTTTTTTTTCTCTCCACTGGAAATTAGATCGGGGATAATGTATAGTAATTTTGCTAATTAAGAAAAAGAGAAAAAGAAAAGAAAAAAAAACCTTAGCAAAAAATAAATAAAAAGATCGAAAAGATTTAAAAGAAGCAGCAAAAAAAAAAGTCTTGGCGCGACCTCGGCTTAGGCAAATACCAAATGTTTATAAAATGAAGATAAATGAGCGCTAGTGCAAAATCAGTTGAACGACCTAATGAAGTATAATTTGAAAATCCGAACGTATCTGTCAACTAAATGAGAGCCAGTATGTGGAATCCCTGCCTTTAACAGTATATATATAACATATATATTGATTTACGTTGTTGTTGTTGTTTCTTTTTTCTTTTATAACACAAAAGCTTATCATTATTCATAATACGCTTCGTAAGATGATCGTTAGGACTGACATTCCGGTACACAGGATCTTCAAAGCATTATAATAATTACTCGTACATTATTTAAATAAACAAAAGTGTTTATAAAAAAACATGTAGGAAACCCATTTTGGAATTTGATTGTAAAAAAAAAAAAAAAAAAAAAAAAACGAAAAAAATAATGTTTGGATGAGTAACAACTTAATTTGTTTGTCCTTGTAGGAAAAAAAAAATGATTATGCATTTACGTCGGATATGTGTATAAAAATGATTTCCAATTTAAGTCTTTAATGCCGTATAGGAAGAGAGGTGGCTCATGAACGTTCAGGGTGGTTTTTTATGTTATGGCAAATATCAAACAAAAATATCGTTTTCCCCTCCAGGTGGGGTCAAGCCATTACGAGGACTATTTTTTTATTTGATATGCATAATCAACCGGATAGATAAACAAGTATTAAATGCAAATGGGCACGTGGATAAATAACCAACATTAAAAATAGCGATCTCAGGAGTTGCTGTAAGAATATTTTATGGAGTAAGAATAAACAAACAATCCGTGAGGGGGGGAGAGCATAAGCTGGAATGTTCACCGTGAAGTCATGTTCCAACTGATCGTACGAAGTAGCGCTCATTAGGACGTAAAAAAAATTAATATCCTAGAAAAAAAATTCTGTCTGATTATTACACGACGGTTCAACAGATCAACGAAATTCCGAAATGCCAAAATACCTACTGCTGACAAATTATCCACCGGGTGCAAAAATGAAAACACTAGAATATAGCGGTTGCGTTTCCGTGTCATAGGTAACGGACCCACAAAGTCCATTTACCAAACAGTGAATGGTTCCATAATCGCGGTAGTTGGATCTTGGGAACTAAATTTCCCGGCACCCGTGCTTCCTAACCACGCCATAACCTAATGGCAAAATAATTATCTAGTAGGTGCTACCTGAATATAGCGATTGCATTTTCGTGTCATAGGTAATGGACCAACTAAGTCGACTGTCCAAGGAGTCGATGGTTATTTACCCACATAGACCCTCTGAAATAATAGAAGGCTATAACAGTATGTAATAGACATCTATTTTAGTATCTCTTAGATATACTATAGACGTTGTAGAGATATCCATAGATATAGCGATTGCATTTTCGCACGAAATAGCGCTCATTAGGATGTAAAAAAACTTAAGATCCTAGAAAAAAAATTCTGCCTGTTCGATATACTGTATATGCAATATCGAATCCTACATAAAACAGTAAGATGAACTAGTCTACTCCCAAAAAAGTCACAAAGAAATTAAAAAAAATGTTTTATAAACAACATAGCTACAGCGGTGTAACAGAGCGAAGGTTCTGGTTACGGTACGATAGCCTTTTTATAGCCTTAAAAAAATAGCCCGCTATTAGCCGGCTAATAGCGAGGACATTTCAAAAAATAGCTAGCTAATAGATGGCTATTAGCTAGCTATTGCAAAATTTTAGATATCTATTAGATATCCATTCTCAAATGTAGGCATCTTATAGACATCCTACAGATGGAAAAGGTCTATGTGGGGGAACAGTTCACCTGGGAAGTAAATTTCCCGGTAGCCTATGAATATCCAGTTCTTCCTAACCACGCCATAACCTAACGGCGGGATAATCATCTAGTCCGTGCAAAAGATCTATTAACACCTAAATATAGCGATTGCGTTTCCGTGCTACAGGTAATGGACCTAAGCACATTGACCAATAAAGCAGTTCGATCTTGGGTTGGGAGCAAAATCCCACCGATACGCTACGAACATCCCGTGTTACCCTTGATACGGCATTTAGAGCTAAAACATAAAAATGACAAGAAAGGAATTCAGTGTCTTACCACCTCTCCATTTTCGCCTCAGCAATTTTTATGCAAAAAACAAAAAAAACAAAAAAGTTGAGAGGTGTAACACGCCTCATTGCCTTGATGTCATATTTATATTTTTCCTATCCGTACCAGCACGCATAAGCAAACTTCCTTTTAAGGCGCTCTACATACCCCTAGGGCACTAACTCAAAAAAGGACTTGCAAGATGAATGGGTCGGATAATCCTGGTTGGGTGCACCAATAATATCCCTAATCCTTAGCGACATCAATTGTCAAAAGCAAAGCAAACAATCAAGCCTTAATTTTTCGGACCACCGTGCGTAAATAAAAAAGGAAGACCAAAAAATATAAAAACCCGACGTGACTCGACATTGAAACTTACATATTTCGATCATGCGTGTTTATTTAATGTTCAGCAACCGTTAAGAATCTGCTCGAGGCCTAATTACATAGAGATCATGTCCGCGTTGCCCCATTTCTTTTCCTTTTGGACCACAATTACCAATAGATCACGTTAAGTTCCAGGAACCTTGAAATTCAAGACATGCATGATTTTTTTTGAGCCACAAAAAAAAAAAAAAAAAAAAAAAAAAAGATTCACGAATGTTTTTTTTTTCCGTTTTGTAAACCTGAAGGTAAAAGCCTTTCTTTAAATACATAGCGTATAATCATTAAAAACGACGTTTAAAAAGGAAAAAAAAAGAAATAAAAAAAAAAAAAAATAATACGACTTGTTTTGTAAATAGTAAATTATAGTAGTTAACAGAAACGATTCGTATGATTACTCTATATATTCCGTTTGTAAAAATAAAAATAATAAAAAGGCACGCAAACTTTATTCCAATAAATTGTTGTAAGAGATTTTAATGTTTAAATTAGATCTTGAAAGCCTGTTTCAAGATGAAAAAACAAAAAAAGAAAAAGAAAACCTTAGGTGCGCTCAAGTGAAATTATGAATTTTTATGAGGCATTGTGTCTCGGAAAAAAACAAGGCGATGTCAATTGTACAAACATCCTTTCACATTATGGACTTTGTTTAGATCTCGCAATTTGCCCCGGGGGTAAATTGCCTCGCTTCCGCGTACAACATTCCTGAAACGGGAAATCGAGAGAAAAACTGAACGCAGAAGAAAACATTAGCCATCTGAAGACGGAAGCCGCTGAATGGGTGAAATTGGGATTGGAAACGAGATTGGACGTCTCCAAAACTGGATGACCAATCAACGACACCCAGTACTGGACATCCATTTGGGATTAAATGGTCCGTCCAACGCCGGACATAGAATTGGGATTAAATGGTCCATCTAATCCTGACAGACATTACTTTCCAGCGAATTTTTTCAAGACTGATCCAAATTGGATCCAAAATTAGAGTCACCGCTCAGTTAAATACAAAAAAATTCCTATTCCCATGCTTCCATTTTCGGCCAAATCCTGACAAGTATTCAAGTATATAATTAGAATCTCAAAGCTCTTTTCCTAAAATCTTTGAATTTTCTTCAGATTTTCATTTCCAAATTAAAATCTTGATTCCTGAGAAAGGAAAAGAAATGATGCCGATAAACTAGATAATAAATCACCGACTAACTCACCCGGAGAATTCGCGGAAAGAAGAGGAAGAAAAAAAAAAAAAAAAAATTCGTCGGAAAAATGATATTATCAGACGACCCCCGACGTTTTAATTAGAATCATTCTACTTATCAAGAAATTGAACAGAATGAAAATTTTCAATTTTCCACTTGAATTCGCCCCTCGATTTTCATCTCGATTTTTTTTTCTATTTCTTCCGAAATCTTTAATTTTATCATCAGCTTTTTAAAAAAAATACTGCATTTAATAGGCCCGTTACCCATCATTATTAACCGTAATAAAATTGTCACTCGGACAGGAAAAATATATTTGAATAGACGCGAGAACGTCATCGTGTTTTTTTTATTATTTTTTATTATTATCTCTTTAAGTCGGCCAGATGTCATAACAATAATAATCATGATGACTGGGAATGAATCGTCAGGTGTAAACATTCACTTTCATCTTTAAAAAAAAAAAAAAAAAAAAAAATCTTTCTTTCTTATAAATGCATTTTTTTTTCCAACGTGCCACTTTCCAAATCGATCTATTCTGCATTCGTCGTGATTCGCCAATATTGCATCACAATTCATTGATACTCCCCTATAATGAGCAACACGTGAAAGCACGCCGAATGTCTATATTATACTCGTTTACGAAACATGGCGATTCAATGGCAAGAAAAAAAGGAAAAAAAAAACCGAATGGATCACGGTGATTCAATTATTATGTCTCTTTCAAACATTTAATTTCCGCGCGCGGTTATTGCATAACCGGTTCTTTTTTTTTTCTTCTTAAATTGGTTTCGATCAATATTTTTCGCCCTTTTTAAAATTGCAAATTTTGAAACGTAAATAATTATTGTTCAAGTTTGAATGGAAGAGCTAAAAGTGTTTATTCCATGCAGAGAGATACTTAATAATTATATTTCTCGAATGTTGACTTTATATCATTCATCCACTTAACATTGGCCTCAAGGAGATTTTTTTTTTTTTTTTTTCGTGCTGGTTTGTAAGTTATTTTAACACTCGAATCGACATTTTGTCTATTAAATTATGGAAAATCGATTGTAAAAGCAAATTTTTTTGCGAAAGAAGTTGAGTTGTTTCTCCAACCTGGTGGAAATGTTAAAAATTGGATCAAATTTGGATCAACCTTGGAAAAATTGGCAGGAATGTAACGTCAATCAAGATTTGGCATTCGGATTCGGACGGAACATCCAGTATTGGACAAGTTTCCAGACGGGACATCCAGTACTGGACGTCCAATTCAATTTACAATCCCAATCGAATGTCCAATTGGGGTCAGCGAATCGGCTGTAGACCCAATCCCGATTGCATGTCCAATACTGGAGGCCAGGAATTGGCCATAGCCAGAGAGCAAAGTTTATCCAGTCCCGAGGACGTATTCAGGACGTCATGAGGATATTTATTGGAAGTTGGATGGGTTTACCTATGTCCGCACTGATCCAAAAAGCGTCCTTTGAAGGTCCTATGGATATCCTACAGATTTAGATAGATATCCACAGGATATCCAATGGACAATCCAAAGGATATCCAATAGACAATCCACAGGATATCCAATGGGAAATCCAAACGATATCCAGTAGACAATCCAAAGGATATCCATTATCCAATGGACAATCCAAAGAATATCCAATGGGCAACCCAAACGATATCCAATAGACAATGCAAAGGATATCCATTATCCAATGGACAATCCAAAGGATATCCAATGGGCAATCCAAACGATATCCAATAGACAATCCAAAGGATATCCATTATCCAATGGACAATTCAAAGGATATCCAATGGGGAATCCAAAGGATATCCTTTATCCAATAAACAATCTAAAGGATATCCATTATCCAATGGACAATCCAAAAGGATATCCATTATCCAATGGACAATTCAAAGGATATTCATTATCCAGTGGACAATCCAAAGGATATCCATTATCCAATGGACAATCCAAAGGATATCCGTTATCCAATGGACAATTCAAAGGATATCCATTATCCAGTGGACAATCCAAAGGATATCCGTTATCCAGTGGACAATCCAAAGGATATCCATTATCCAATGGATAATCCAAAGGATATCCATTATCCAATGGACAATTTACAGGATGTCCAATGGTTTGGAAATGCTATCTAGGTAAGTCCGATCTCAATCGGATGTTGAATACTGGGGGGCCAGTAAATCGGCCATAAGACCAATCCCAATCCCAATCCCAATCCCAATCCCAATCCCAATGGCATGTCCAATACTGGATGCCAGCAAATCGGCTATAAGACCAATCCCAATCTCAACTGCGCGTTCTAAACTGGGGGCCAGCAAATCGGCCATAAACTCAATCGTCATATGTGCTACATTCCTAAAATCAATCCAAACTTGATTTTATTTAATATTTCCGGTCCATAAATTCTGCGGCGCTTGAATCACCAACAGCGATCCAAAACTCGACTGCCCCTGAAAATAAAAAATAAAAAAGTCCGATTTCGGGCAGTACTTCACCTACTCCAAACTTTAGCTGTAAATTTACAAGCCTTCGACCTTGTGTTACAAAATAAAACGTCCGTTCTCTTCCTATTCCTTCATAATTAAATACATCAAATTAAAACTTTTATAATTGTGGTACAGTTTTAAGGTCGAAAGAGCACATAGACATAATAATACGATACGGTTTCATTTGAAATTAAATGATTAAGAGGAGTAGAGAAATTTGATTGCGGAGAATATTAAACACGTGAATTGCTAATACAAACATATCAATACACCCTGCAATGTCCCACTTCAGACTGCTCAAGGCTATTGATATTTTATTCGCCACAAATCACTAAACACCTTTACAAAGAAAATCTAGTTAATTGAATGGCGAGCTCAAAAGGTTGCGTCATATTCCTCCGCCGATGATAATCGAGAAAAAATCATCCGTATGCCCCAGAACCGGGGGATAATGCGAAAATACCTTAAACGGAACCTCGTAAAATTAACCTATATCACTTATTTCCCAATCAATCAACCGAAATAATCTATTTTTTATTAATAGTTTTCAACCTACGAATGGAAATACGTAAAGTGGGTTTCGATTTTTATACTTTTCAAAGACCTATTCCGATAATTTTTTGGAGGCGTTTAAAAGTGGCAAAGCGCCACAAACGGTTGGGCAACTGCTGGTAAAAAAAAAAAAAAGAAAAAAGGTGCACGGCCATAAGGATTATTATCCCAAGTTAGGTAAGGAAATTCTCGTCATTTACATTCATTAAGACCTTAAGGTTTATGCCAATTACGAAAAGTAAATGTTCAAAGGGAGTTCCCGAAATTCAAGTCTTTCGTACATAATTCAAATCGAATTTACTGAGGGAAACAAGGGAGGGCGCGGCGCGTACTTGTATTAAACACTAACTTCTCCCGGGGTTTTCAGTCTCGAGTTTATCAGGAATAAACCTTTTCGAAAGAATTTTTCGAGGCGCACGTTTTCTCGTGAGCCCCCCACGCCCCCTACCACCCCTCTCCTGCCCCCTTCTCCCCCGCCTTACCAAAAGCCGCAGCAACATGGTTATACATGTATATTAATCCTTATTATACAAACGCATTTTCCGTTACATGCAAATTAATTAAAATGAAATTGCGGGTGTGTGTATAAGTTGTATGGGGGTTGACGTAAATGCAAAACCCGAGGTTCCTTCGTGGACTCCGTACATAAAATAATTAAGATCCTTTTTGACCTATATATTACACATGAAATCGTAAAAAAAAAAAAAAAAAAAAGAGTTTGACCCCGAAATGTTAATTTTAATCATTAGCATTAAAAGAAAGTAAGTGACAAATGTTCATTGAAGAAGAAGATCCCATAAAGTTCAATTCCGTGCTGATGTGTAGGTTGCAGTTTTGGATGAATTATATTAAAACTCCCCAGACATGAATGCCAACTCGTGAATGTGTAGGTTTTTTTTTCTTTAAAAAAAATCGATTATTAAAAAAAAATTAATCGCTATCGGAAATTCAAAAATTTATTTTGGGGAGACCGAGGGGTTATTCAGTCAAGCATTTCTTAACACTGCATTATATTGCATTGTTAACAATGCATATGCACTTGCATTACCTTTGCATTTTCGATGCAATTGCATTGCCACTGCATTACTTTGCATCACCATTGCATTTACATTGTTTGCATCGCTTGCATTGTTACTGCATTGCCAGCATTACTTTGAATTTGTGCATTACGGTGTAAACTTTTCTTCAGCCCTCAACTGCATTGCATGAACTTTGCATTACATGCATTTTGGCCTAACAATGCACTCGCACTGCATTACAGACGGCATTATATAAATATAATGCAGCATTACTTTGATATGCATTATTATTTATATATGCATGTATAAATATAATGCTTTCATTATTACTGCATTGCTTGCATTACTTCGAATTTTTGCACTACGGTGTAAGCTTTTCAGTCCTCAATTGCATTGCATGAACTATGCATTATATGCATTTTTCAGTAACAATGCACTTGCACTGCATTACAGACTGCATTATATAAATATTATGCACTATAAAAATACAATGCATTAAATAGATATTATGCATTATATAGATATTATGCATTATATAGATATTATGCATTATAGAAATACTATGCATTATATAAATACAATGCAGTCCGTATAAATATAATGCATTATATAAATACAGTGCAGTCCGTATAAATGTATCCATTATATAAATATTATGCATTATATAAATACAATGCAGTCCGTGTAAACGTAATCCATTATATATATATATTATGCATTATATAAATACAATGCAGTTCATATAAATATAATGCACTATATATAAATACAATGCAGTCCGTAAAAACATATAATGCCATTCATAAGATGCCATTTCTCTGCATTAAGTGAATCACTTTGCATTAACATTGCATTATCATCGCATTTACATCGAACTACTGCATTATTTGCATTACGGAGTCCCCTTTTTTTTTGGAGTGAGTAGCCTTTTGGGAAAAACGGAAAACTTGTAAATATTATACAAATGGAGGGCATAAAAAAAAAAAAAATTCAGAAGTTTTTTTTTTTTTTTTTTTCAAAAACAGCGTTTAGCTTTATGATTTATAGTTGTGGTGTTGATAAACTATAAATCAACCCGGTTGAAGTTTATATGAAATTTCCAGCACGTCTGGCAGTAACGGAGCAACAAGTCGACTCGTCTTTATTTTAGATTAACGAGTCAACGCGCAAATTGTCCCGGACACATTTTGACCGAAAATGCATTTTTTTTCCCTCCGCTGTTTTTTTTTTTCATATATTTTTCGAACGAATTAAAAAAAAACCAAAAATTAAAATGAACATCGAGCAAAAAAAGACTACTTGAAGTCGGTTCTTCTTAATTTTTTTTTTTTTTTTTTTTTTTTTTTTTTTACCATCGATAAAAGGTAAATTTCTTTTGGGAAAAGTATTAAAAAAAATTCTTTTATTACAGAAGGAAAAAAAAAGGTCGTAATCAGATGAAAGGAAGGGGGTTGGGTGAAAATTTAAAAGTTCTTTAAAAATCGTTTGCCCTTGATCTATAAATACTTTTTGGAATATTTCAAAGTTTTCGAAAAAAAAAAAAACCTTTTTTTTTTTTTTTCGTTTCTTCGGTATTCTAATATTTTGAGTTTTCTTTTTCATGCTTTAACAAGTTAAAATGGAAGCTTTCTAATAGATCGAATGAAAAAAAAAGTTTTCGGTTATTTTTTTTTCCGAATGCAGAAAAAGAAAAATTTTTGAGATTTCTAAAAAGGTTGGAATTTCTTTGCGAAAAGATTTTTTTTGCAAAAAAAAATTTACTTTTACTTTGTGTCGCGAATATACTTCTGAGGGACAATACGTTGAGGACAATTTTGGAAAACCAAAATTTATTAGTGGAAGAAAATTATGCATGACTATTTATACATAAATAACTATGCGTAAAATGGGAAAAAATGTCGATCAAGCCCAACATTTGAAAAATCCTCATGTCTTAAGATTAAAAAATATTATGCATAAATTTTGCAAAAATTTTTTACATATTTTATTACATTTTTTTGCCAAATTTTTACATATTTGGGCTCATTCTCTCCGATAACATATTTCTAATCAGCTCTAGTCTCAGCAATTTTTTTTATTTCCCAACAAAAAGGCAACCATTTCATTTTTTTCTTAAAAAAAAAAAAAAAAAAAAAAAAAAAAAAAAAAAAAAAAAAATTAAACGAGAAAAAAAATAGAGTTAAACTCTCGGTCATTCGAGCCCCATTTTTCGAAATCGAAGCAATATTTCAAGAAATAAAAAAGCAAAATAAATAAAAGAAGACGAGAAAGAAAATCTTACATATGGGATCAGTTAAAATCCCTTGGAAACAAAAGTGACACAATCAGACTCCATAAATTTAAAGGAGAAAAAAAAAAACCCCTTTAAGTTATACCAGAAAACGTTGACCGAAAATCAAAGACAATTTTAAAAGACAAATACGTTACTAGCCATCACTTCTAGATGACAGTCTCATCCACAAAAAAGTAAAAAAAAAATAAAATAAAATAAAGGAAGAAGAGAAAAAAAATAAAGAAACCAATTTCGTTTTTCTCGATCCTCTCTCAAGTCAGAAAAATGTAATTCAGTAGAAAAGCTCGGGCGAAATAGAACTCATCAATCACATCAATGAGGGAAAAAAATATTTGGTCAGAGCAGAGATAAATAAAAACCTTTAAAAACGAAGGGAGAAAAAAAAAAAAAAAAAAAAGAATCGAATTCTGTCTGTTTCGATTTGAAGATCGTTTTTACATGTTAAAAATGATCGATGGTCACAAGATGAAAACGTCGATACTCTTGTTTGAAAAATACAGTCATACGCCCATACACGAAGGGAAAAAAAAATAGTTACAAGAAAACTTTTTTGATTTATACATTCTTGGAAAAAAAAAAAATCTTCCCCCTCCCTCCCCTTTTTTTTCTAAGAAAGTAAAAACAACCTTTTCGTAATAGGATTACACAAAGCTTTTCCCCGATAATGAAAATTTCCTATAAACTAATTAAAATCCCAACAAATTTTAACCCAAAAGTTTCAAGGGAAATCTCGTAAAATCCTCGTTCTGATGCTTGATTCCTTTGACAATAAAATGCTTCTTTTTTTGCCGCCGCCGCCGATAACAACTTGAAAAAAAAAAAGGAATCACCGAAAACGTAATTGATCATCGTATCGTACGAGGCGTAAAAAATCGAAAAAAAAAATGAAATACGATCCGTACCCAGAATTAAAAAAAATCTTATCCGAAAGAAATTACGCATAAGAAATATAAAATAATCAATCATTTTCAGAACAATCTAATTATTTGTCTCTAAGCGATTTAAAAAAATCTAATCAGATGGGAAGGATCATATAATATAATGACAGTGGCTGCCATCATATGGGCAAAGACTGGGAGCAATTACGGAAGAATGTTCGTGTAATTGATTTAGAAAGACGACGTGCCAGTGCAATGCTACTAAATCGTGGCTATGCACCGACATCAGGTTCCCCCTCGCTCGTCCGACCACATCATCAATCTCGCAATTTTGTTTTATTGCGAGATGGGTCATATTCCTTTGTTCATATGGGACAGGAGTGCAATACCATTTTATCCGATGGTTTATGACGTGAAAAAATTTTTGCAGAAATTGTGCAAGTTTGTGCAAATCTCCCGATAGCTTTTTTCGGTTCGGTTCGGATCTTCGTATTTCCTGTTTTGAAAAGCTTGTGATAAGGATCCACTTTATTTGAAAGCAGATCACCTATCTTCTTCGGTTCCTGCTGTGGTTTCCAAAAATTGGGCTGTCAATTCCATTCCTGAGAGCACTGACACTCTCGGTTGCAAAGTTTACACATTTTCAATTGTTTTCAAACTTGTGCAAATTTGTTCTATCAAGTTCAGACTTTTTTAAACGTTTTCTAACAAGTTCAGATTTGTTCAGACATGTCCAAACAAATTCAGACTTGTTCAAACGTTCTCTAACAAGTTCAGACTTGTTAAGACATGTCTAAACAAATTCAGACTTGTTTAGATTTGTCCAAACAAGTTTAGACTTGTTCGGACTTGTCCAAACAAGTTTAGACTTGATCAGACTTGTCCAAACAGATTCAGACTTGTTCAAACGTTCTCTAACAAGTTCAGACTTGTTCAGACATGTCTAAACAAATTCAGACTTGTTTAGATGTGTCCAAACAAGTTTAGACTTGTTCGGACTTGTCCAAACAAGTTTAGACTTGTTCGGACTTGTCCAAACAAGTTTAGACTTGATCAGACTTGTTCAAACGTTCTCTAACAAGTTCAGACTTGTTCAGACATGTCCAAACAAGTTTAGACTTGATCAGACTTGTCCAAACAAGTTTAGACTTGATCAGACTTGTCCAAACAAGTTTAGATTTATTTTAGATTTATTTTATTTTTTATTTCCTTTTAAGGAACGCCTTAAAAATCCACAAAACTCGAAGTAAAAATTAAACTAGCCAAAGACGACAGCCGCGGGAATTCGAACACACGATCTCTCACTTACGCGGGGAGTGCTCTAACCATTAAGCTACGTCCGCCAGTCGATGACCGGTTCGATTTTTACTCTCTTAAATTAACATTGAAAACGTTGTATTAAAATAAAAATGAAATAAAATATAGGTCACAAGTCCCCCCCTCTTCCGATTAAGTTTAGACTTGTTCAAACTTGTCCACACAAGATTAGACTTGTTCACACTTGTCCAAACAAGTTTAGACTTGTTCAAACTTGTCCAAACAAGTTTAGACTTGTTCAGACTTGTCCAAACAAGTTTAGACTTGTTCAGACTTGTCGAAACAAGCTCAAACTTGTTCAACCGACAGTGTCAGTCGTGCAACAGAGTATCCGGCAGGATTACCTACCCTGCTAAGATATTCCTTTGATTTTTATTCAAAACCATCACCGTAGATCCCCCAAGCTGAAATCGGGGGGTAAAAGCCCAATTCTTTTTTTTTTTTTTTTTTTGCCAGGCAAAAAAGCCAAAAATAAAAAAAAGTCTCTTACCTGATCCGCGAACTCTGTCAAATCCTTAAGGCTAATGTTGTACACGATGTTCCTGCGAAAAAAACAAAGCGAAAAAGAAAAATTAAATTTGCTACTTGGAAACTTTCCAGGTTTTCTCCGAGTTTTATCTATTAAATTCATCAGCGAAAAAAAAAAAATAAGAGATACTTGAAAATAAAATATCGCATGATAAAACACTTTCAAAACGATTTGGATTATTTTCGCGGCACGAAAAGTTTTCAGCGGGGCGAAAAAAGAAAAAAAAATTCAAGAAAATGAAGAGGTGAAAGAAGGTGATTTTCTCGCGTTTTTTTTTTTTTTTTTTTTTTTTTTTTTTTAACACCGTTATTAGTGTAATAATAAAAGCGGGGCTAATGTTTGCTTAAGGTGCAGTGTCACAGTAAATGTTTTTATGTTTTTTTTTTTTTTTCGGGGAGAATATTGCCGTTTCTTATCACGGAAGAAAGATACGAGAGCATACAAGATTGAAGGTATTACTAACAATGTTGTTTGGATTTTAAGTTTAAAACGTTGTCAAATTTTTATATGGCTATTATACGGCTTTGTGTATAAAAAAAAGTCGTTTTCGTCGGTTTTTTTTTCATTCTCTTTTTAAGGTGCTTTTTGGCTTGCTAAAAATACGAGGATCGAAAAGCGCGCTTTTAGCATTTTTTTTCATAAAACATTTTTTAGTTTTAACGCTAAGCTCCAGCCTTTTTTTTTTTTTTTTTTTTGCGCAACACCCTATACTTTAAAAATTGTCTATTAGGGTGGTTCGAAAATCAACTTTTTTGGAATTTCAAAACTCCTATATCGGGAAAAGTTTCTTTATAGGTAGAGTATCAACCCTGAATTTTTTCAGATTTTTTGAACGGCATCCTGAGGTGTCAAATCGGCCTTGAAATTTTCAAAAAGCTCATAAAAGGGCCGAAAATGAACTTTTTTTTTTTGCATAAAAGACCATCGATTCCTATCGGAAATTTCGCGTAGATTACGAATTTGAAGCCGAAAATTAGTTTTGGTGTATAATTTTTGAGCTACAGGCCGGGTTTAAAAGCTCTAAAAACCTGGTTATGGTATTTTGTCTGTGGCTCGGAAACCGTGCACCAAAACTAATTTACGACTTCAAATTCGTAATCTACGCGAAATTTCCGATAGGAATCGATGGTCTTTTATGCAAAAAAAAAAGTTCATTTTCGGCCCTTTTATGAGTTTTTTGAAAATTTCAAGGCCAATTTGACACCTCAGGATGCCGTTCAAAAAATCTGAAAAAATTCAGGGTTGATACTCTACCTATAAAGAAACTTTTCACGATATAGGAGTTTTGAAATTCCAAAAAAGTTGATTTTCGAACCACCCTATTGTCTATATCTTATTTTTGGGGCATTATATCAAAATGCTACTTACTAAACGCTATTTTACTAGCAGATAAGGACCTTCAATGAAAATTTTATACTTCAGCATTAATCTTTTTTTTTTTTTAAAAATCGGGTCTACTAATTACCCAAAATTCCCAGGACTTTATCGTAAGCCTCACTTTTAAGGAAAAGTAGATGATGCAGAAATCTGAAATTTTCGCGTGGGCAACGTGAATAGATATTTTTTATGTTTTGCTCCAAGAAGAAAGGTGTAAAAAAAATGGATTGGAACCTGGTCTTAACCTTTTGAGAACCGGATGTCCTCTATAGGAGACCCCTGTGGCCCCCCCATAATTAATAGAAAGTAATGGGACAAAATTTTGGCAATTATTTATTAACTTAAGGCCTCAAGATGCACAGAGAAAAAGTAAATAAATAAATAAATAAATAGAATAAAAATTAAGTTTAAAATTCGCGTCTTTTTTTGACAAGGGAAATGCATCTTTAAAAATCCGTTATGTTTTCCCAGACCGAGTTTATTTTTTAACAAAAATAAATTTCATTCGTTATAAATCTTTGATTCATTTTGAAATTACTCGCTAATTAAGGCCGAAAAGCCAATAATTAAAGTTTAAGGTCAAATCAAATAACCTAGGGCAACAAAACAGACAAGAAAAACATTTAAAAAACTAAATAAAGCGATTAACCACAAAACAATTGTAAAAAAAAAAAACAATTATACACTTAAAATCTCCGTGTCTCCTAAACGTAATAGAGCGACAACTAAAAAAAAAAATTTACGACTCGATTAGATTAGAGAAATATCTCCGGTCTTCAAATTGAAAAACATTATGATTTTCTCATCCGTCTGGAGTTATAAAAAGGCGATTCCGCACTGGGTTAAAATCCAAATAGATCAAGTCATTTACTTTTTTTTTTTCCTTTTTTATTCTCGTCTCAAATCGAAGGTGAGAATGAGCCGTGGAACTGATTCATCGATCAACGCAAAAAAAAAAAAAAAAAAAAAAAAAAAAAAAAAAAATCTCAGAAGTCATTGTTGCCCACCTGGACAAGGTAGACATTTTTTTTTTTTTTTTTTTATACGAAAAAAAAACTGTCTGGTGGCCACTGCTTCGGTGTCGAGTGCGTAGGTGTTATTATAATAATCAACGCGGATTGATTATAATAAAAATTTTTAGCCGAAAAAAACTAGAAAGTTCGGTCTGGACGTAACGATCTGGATTTTTTTTTTTTTTAAATAAGGATATAATTTATTACGAATAGTTTAAGTACTTCAATCATTGTTAGTTGGTTCGTTCCGGATAGTTTTCTTGTTAACGATGGATTATGTATTTTTTTTTTTTTTTTTTTCAAAATTTTTTATAATAATAACAAGGAATTTAATCGAAGTCGTTTCGTCATCTAAATCTTTCTTATTTTTATACATAATTCGACTGTATAATTATGTCGTAAGCGATAATCGAAATTTGAACTAAATTTTATTATGAGTTTTGAGAATTAATTCTCGCAATTCTAAAACTGATGGCAAGCTTGAACATGAAATGACAAAATTTAAAATGGACTCATTTTAGGATTAACCGATTCAAGCCTATTATAAGGACCAGGTCTGCAAATCGGATTGGACTTCATTTCGATCAAAATCGGAATTTACTATTTTCAAAATAGAAGGGAATCTGGGGATCGAAATTGGGGACTTTAAAAGCACTGGGTATCCAAATCGAAATCTGAATCTCGTCTAAAGACAGTTGGGAATTCGGACCGCAAGTTCACGACGAAACATGTTACGGCAACATGAAATTCCAACATATTCGAAACGTATTTTAACGCATGTTGCAGCGTTAGATATAAGTTGCCAACATGTTACAGCTTCGAAACATATTGTTAAACATATTGCAGCGCTAGAAACATGTCGAAGCGTTAGAAATATGTTGCCAACATGTTCCGAACATGTTGAAGCGTTAGAAATATGTTGCCAACATGTTTCGAACATGTTGAAGCGTTAGAAATATGTTGCCAACATGTTACAGCTTCGAAACATGTTGCGTCAAAATGTTGCTTAACATATTGCGGGGTTAGAACTATGAAGCGTTAGTTATATGTTGCCAACATGTTGCAGCGTTAGAAATATGTTGTCAACATGTTACCACTTCGAAACATGTTGCTCAACATATTGCAGAGTCAGAAATATGTTCCCAACATGTTCCGAACATGTTAAAGCGAACATATTGCAGCGTTATTGATATGTTGTCAACATGTTACAGGTTCGAAGCATGTTGCTCAACATATGGCAGCGTTAGAAATACGTTGTAAACATGCTGCAGCGTTATTAATATGTTTCCAACATGTTGCGCAACATTGGAAAATGAAAAATAAAAATGTTGCAAACATGTTGAGCAACGTTTGGGATGCCATGATCTGCAATGTAATTTTCGTGTTGCGCAGTCAAAATGCCACGCTCCAAAATGACATACTATAAATTGATTGCCATGTTCCAAAGTTAACATGGCAATGCCCCTTTTCAACATCCTATATTCCCATTTTTAAAAAAAATGTCAATCCGGAACAAATAAAACTAACTGACCCTTCAGAGGCTCTGTCACTTCTTTTGCAATGAAATGGTAAACAAGCATGCTACTCTTATTTCTACTCAAATCGAAAAAGCTCTAATAATAAAGAAAAAAAAATTCAAAATCATCCATGTTCGTGCCTGCCTGCAAAATGTATAAAAAAATAAAATTTCGAAAAATCCCCCAAGTTATTAAATTCTTTTCGTTAAAAATTTATTATATTCAATAATTTTTTAATCAGTGCGAAATATCGCTTCAAAAAACAATTTCTGCGCCCACCCCGTAAAATTCCATCACGTTACACTTAAAAAATTAATTCATGATAGACAACTTTTTTTTTCTCATCTGAAAAGACCAATAAAAAAGTCCGAAAGTTTTGAAAAGAAAAAAAAAAGGAAGCGTGTGTGTTTTTCTTGATATAAAAGAAAGCTGAGAAGTTCACAAAAGCAATTGTTTTCCTCGATGTCTTCGTGACTAAAGCTCGTAAACTGAGGCCATTATGGCAGCGGAATGAATTCGATACGTATATGCAAGCTTTGTTAAGTAAAGTAGACAGTAAATCATCTTAAAGGTTTTTTTCTTCCTTCTTCCTTCTTTTTTTTTTCGGGTTGATGTCGGGTTCCCCCCAGTTTTCTTCCCTTAGGACTAAGGACAATGAATCAAAGGCCGTGTTTGTGTTTCTTAAGCTTTCTTCGCACGTGACTACGAATATCACAGTTAAAAAAGGTTACTTATAGCTTGTAATTTTTTGTCGTGACGTTATCCGGCTCTTCTTTATTTTTTTCCTTTTTTATTTCCCGCCCCTCGGAAAATAAAAATTGCAAAAGACTGTATATTCTTTCTTCCTTTTTTGACTTAACCCTTTTTCCGAAACGATCCGGCTTTTCTTGACATAGAAATATCAATTAGTCAGTTTTTTTTCCCCTCCCTATCTAAACGTAGTAGCTGGTGGTTAATTGCGATAGTTAATTTGTTAACCTTAATTTAGTCTGATGTATGAAAAGAGGAGTGGAGTTCAGAAAAAGCTAAAAAAAAAAAAATACAATTTTTGTTTCCGTTTTTCTTAAAATCCTTTTCGTGTAGGCGTGAGTAATTATCTTCATCTGATCAAAATTTACATTATAAAGCCGACGTGTTGGAGGATTTGTGTTAAAACGAGGGGATTCTCAATGTAAACGTACTTGAATTTTAAGACTGTAAATAATAAACCTTGTGTGTTTTTAGGATCATATTTTTTTTTTTATTAACTTTTACCCTTGCAGGTTAAAGGCAAGAAAAAGAAAGAAAAAAGATGCCTTAAAACTTCAGCTCAAACCCTTTTTTTTTTTTTTAGTTCCACGCGCCAAAGGTCAACTGAATCATCTCAGGCCGCAATTTCACGGTGAAACATGTTGCAGAAACATGTTGGCAACATTGTTATTTTTCATTTTCCTATGTTACGCAATATGTTGAACAACTGGTTTCGAAACTATAACATGTTGAACAACACGTTCGGAAACTGCAACATGTTGCACAACAGCTTTCGAAACTGTGACATGTCGAACAACAGGTTTCGAAACTGCGACACGTTGAACAAACGTTTCAAAACGGTAAAATGTTGCACAACACGTTTCCAAACTGTGACATGTTGAACAACACGTAACATGTTGCATAACAGGTTTCGAAACGGTAACATGTTGAAAAACACGTTTGGAAACTGCAACATGTTGCACAACACGTTTTGAAACTGTGACATGTTGAAAACACGTTTCAATACAGTAACATGTTGCACAACACGTTTCGAAACTGTGACATGTTGAACAACACGTAACATGTTGCATAACAGGTTTCGAAACGGTAACATGTTGAAAAACACGTTTCGAAACGGTGACATGTTGAACAACTCATTTCGAAACTGTGACATGTTGAAAACACGTCTCAATACAGTAACATGTTGCACAACAGCTTTCGAAATTGTGACATGTTGAACAACACGTTTCGAAACTGTGACATGCTGAACAACACGTTTCGAAACTGTGACATGTTGAACAGCACGTTTCGAAACTGTGACATGTTAAACAAGCTTTCTCGAAACTGTGACATGTTGAACAACACTTCTCGAAACTGTGACATGTTGAACAACACGTTTCGAAACTGTGACATGTTGAACAACACGTTTCGAAACTGTAACATGCTGTAACATTTTTCAAAGTGAAATTGCGGCCTCATATAAATATAACTGGAGATAGTCTGTTTTGACTGTTTCTTAAAATTCATATCACCACGAGTTTACATCAACAAGTTTACAACAAAAAAAGGATACACGTCACGTCACATGATTTCTGACAACAACCAAACCGATCATCTCCAATCATATTTATGACGGAGATAAGTCAGTTGACCTCCGACGCACGGAATTTATAGAAATTAACCAAGGAAATCTATTAAATTTTTTGAATATTGAATTTTTAAGTCAGGCACTCCCCTACGGTAATCAACCTTTTTGTGAAAAGACGAGTTAGAAAAAAAAAGTCGTATGTGTCACATTAGTTGTCATTCAAATGTTGCGAAGCGAAATGTTTATGAACATTGAGTTCAAAATATAAAAGTAATGTAAAAATGAGTTTCCCCAATTATGGGTTTGACATAAACGACTAAAGAAAATATATGCAAGTGCAAGAATTAAAGGACATTCGTTAAAAGACGGCTGACAAAATGGTTATTGGGGGTCAACCGTCGTTAAACTCAATTCTTAATCTCTAGTTTTAAGCCACTAAGTTTCAGTGTATTTTTTTTTTCTTGTGATAATTCGGATTCGAGGACTAAATGGTACGAAAATAAATTGAAAATTAAAGCCGTGCGTCGCAGGTCAATTGACGTATCTCCATCGCAAATATGATTGGAGATAGTCAGTTTCGACTGTTCGTGAAAGCGTCACGTGACCCCAAGTTTCCTGTTCGTGAAAGTCACGTGCCACAAGTTTCCACCTGTTTGCAAGCTCATGTCGGCGTAAACTTGTGGTCACGTGACTCTTTCATGAACAGTCGAAACGGACAATTTCCAATCATATTTACGATGGAGCGTACAGTGTACCTACGACGCACGATTTAACCCAAAATATTTCTGTCGCTTTTTCCGCGTTTTAGTTTTAGGCGTTGGTTACATTACTCCATTTTTTCGATCGAAATCAAAATAAAAACAAACAAATTGTTTCGAACGAAAAACTCGGTTGCAGCTGCTTCGGAACGTTTTCAAAGGTCTTCGAAGGTATTTTTATGCCCCAGCTTTTCGCTATTTTCATTTTATACTTTCTTTCTTTTTTGTGTAATTCTGCGCTTCGATCTCTACTTGTCGACTTTCCTTTTTATTGTTGCGTTTAAACGGCATTACAATTACATTCTTTATAAGTACAAAACCCTTTCCAATTAAAAATTTATTCTAAAAAACTCGCTGTTTTCCACAAAAGTGAAAAGTCTAATTTTCTAAAAAAAAAAAAAAAAATCTTACCTTGCCCCCACCAACAAAGAGTTTTGATCTTTCTCGAGCAGCTTGAAGTGATCCTTATGAGACTCGTTACCGAGGAACCTGTGCGTGGTCTCCAGCTCTCCTGAAAAAAGACAAAACAAAAATTTTTTTAAGGATTTTTTTTTTAATTAAGAAAAAAAAAACTTGTAAAAGCGAAAATTTCCCTTTCTGACATTTCAAAATTTTCTCCGAAAGGCTGACCGAAACTCTCTTTCAGAAAACCGGACTCAAGGAGCTGCTCCTTAATTAAGATCCCAAATTGAACCTTGCCAAAATTTTCCCGAGAAAACTTTCGGAAATTCATCATAATCCCCTTTCTTCTTCCATTAACACTTTACGTTTTCTTACCGCTAAATTAATGTAATAAAAAAAAAAAAACGGGAAGGAGGAAAAAGGGTGAGGGGGGAGGGGAAAAAAAGCCCGATGATGTTTATTAAAGCGAATATCTATTTACAAAGCTCCAAATGCGAAACTAATTTAGTGAGAGAAAAAGAGAGTACGAAAGAGGAAAAAAAGGGAGGAAAAAAATATGCAAAAGGGAAAAAAAGAGCAGAAAAAGCGGAGAAGGAGAGAAGAAAAAAAAAATGATTCCCAAGCCAAATAGTAGCATTAAAAAAAAAAAGCTGAGTTTGATTAATTTAACTAGCTTTCCATTCGTTTTACTCCCGGAAAACGGAAATTCCCATAAATTCCAGAATGTATTATAGCTTTCACATTTTTAGTTTATGATACTTTAATCGAGGATAAAAACCGTGAGAATATTTTTGCGTAAAAAAAAAAAAAAAAAAAAAAAAAAAAAACCGCGATTTTCCATTATTAGAAAAAAAAATTATTTTTTCTCTCCTTCTTCGCTGTTAGAATTTTCCCGCAAAACATTTCACGTGTTAAAAAAAAAAAATAAAAAAATTTCCTAGGAAAAACATGCGATGTGAAAAAAAAGGGAACTGAATTTGGCACGTAGGCGGAGAAGAAATAACACGTGTGGCTGGATATATTTTCTTTTTTTCGACAAAAAAGGGGGCCCGACGACGGCGAAGTAATTTGAGATATTGGATAACAATCGTCACTTGAAAAAAAAAAAAAAAAAGACACGTGCGGGCATAAGAGCGAGACCATTCATCAATACGTAAAAAAAAAAAAAAAAAAAGCGAACACCCTTAACCTTTCCAGATCCTTTTAACTTCAAAAACAAACGGCGGATGATAATAGAATCAAAAGGTGGGACATTGTTACGAGGATTAAAAAAAAAAAAAAAAAAGAAGGGGGAGAAAAAAAAAAGACTTCTTCCGCGTTGCGTTAAATATAGACTCTCGGAAGGAAAATTCTATTCGGGGAAGGTTATTGCTGATTGTGCAAGGCTTTGAAAGTAAAAGCATTAAAAGGACTGTAGGGAGGTCATTTAGTTAAGGGTTTTGATACACTTCAAGTAAACAGAAACTTGCGTTATCTTAAAAGCCATTGTTTAGACATGCTAGAGCCATCAAAATTTTCGGGAGGAGAGAGAAGGGGAGAAGGGAGGGAATCTGTGGAATGATTCTTGTAAATGCAAGTTTTACCCTTAATCTCGTTTTTCCCTCTTTCAGATCATTACTACTTTTACTAATCTTTATCAGTGTTTTTCTCTCTCTCCCCAACGTGAAAAAACATTTTCGGGCTTTTCTTAAAATGAGATTACATCCAATTTATAATCCTGATTAATAAATTTTTTTTTTTTTTTATTGTTTTGGGAAAGTTTTACGAAAAGGCTTAAACTCGAGAGAAAAGGGCATGGGTTTAGGGACCGAAATTCGAAGTGTTAAGCGAACATGTTGGAACATGAGTATGAGTGAATATGTTGGAAGAAAGATGGGACCTGCTTATCAGACAAAATATTATGTCCGGTTATTCTAAAGATACCGAAAAAATTGCTCAGGTCGAGGGGTTACTCACTTTAAAAAAAATTCAGTAATGCGGATTGAAAAATTTTGGGACTGATTTTGGACTTCAAATTCGTAATCTACGCAACGTTTCCTATAGGTCTTTTATGCCAAAAATAATTTTCAACTTTGGCCCTTATGTAGGCTCTTTGGGAGTTTTCCGGCCTCTGGCGCACCTCTTAATGTGACCGATCGACCCCAATTTTTTATGGAATAATCTTATAGGCATTGAAACAAAATCAGGGGGGTTCGTCAAAAAAAAAAAAAAAAAAAACCTTCGTAGAAATGTTCTATTGGATCAAATTAGATGATTCTTGGAATATCAAGATTTAGTCTTGGATCAGTACTGGATATCCAATTCATGTCCGAAACAGTTTGTATCGTTACTTACATCAATCTCTGGTCGACCAGACACCTTGATCGACCAGCATTGCTCCAGTCTTGATCGATTAATTTTGATCGAGTCTTGAGCGATCCGCATCGGATTTTTTTCTCTATAATTTTAACACTTTGAAAGAATTTTTGAATCTAAAACTATAACCAAACTTAGTGCGTCCAACTTTTTTTTTTAATGAAAAATATCTCGTCACAAGTGTTAAATCGCCTTGGATAAATGCAATGACATTTCGGATGATTTCTTTATATAAATGGAACAGAAAAACGGTCAACGAACTTTATTCGAAAAATTACCTGAAATGCACCCACGGTCGGGGGCAAGATCCGTTCGTTCACATGCAATAATTTTTTTTTTTCCTTCTTTTATAAACAAAAATATAATTTTTGACTCGTCAGCATTTTCTGATTATTCAAGCTTAGTTTAAAACTAAAAATGAAACTACAAGATTTTGAAAATACCGATTGGATTTTCGGAGTCACTCATTATTGACCCAAGATATGAAAATTTGTCAGAACTCAAACTTATCTCGAAAAAAAAAAAATTTCTTGGATTAAGAATTTGGATCGATCTTGATCCAATAGAGGAAAGCATACTTCAATACTTCAATACTTCAATATATTAAAAAATCCGTTGTTAACATAAAGAAAACATAAGATCTTGTCAAAGAACTAAAAAATTGGTTACCGGTATTCAAAAAAAAAAAAAAAAAATGTTAAATTAAAAAAGTTAAATTAAACAGTAAGGCCTTTGAACTCAAATATCAAATATTCTTGAAGGGTGTAAAATGGGTTTTCCAGAAATAAGATCTTAAGATGTTTGTTAAATTCTTTAAATGATTGTAAAAACTTGATATGGTTAAGTAAATGGTTAAATATAACCGTGTCGCGATACGTAATTTTACTAGTTTTCGCGAACAGATGAACATCTGATTTTTTTCTGGTGTTGTATTGATGAACCAGAGAGTTTCACCTTTTCCCATATGCTAAAATTGGAAATTAAACCTGAAGCAAGCAAGATCCAAGATTAATAATTCATTCTTGGTAAATTTATTTATTTACTTTTAATCCCTTGCCTCTTGTCAGGAGATATCGTTTCTTCCGAAATTTAAAAAGTACAATAAAAAATAGTTCAAAATAATACAAAATAAAATAGGTAGCAAAAATAAGGGTAACAGAGAAAGAAAAAAGAAATGATGATAATAATTATAATTACAATTAAAATTAAAACATAAATATAAATATAATTATAATTATAAAACAGTGGATGGATTTAGGAATCAATTTTGATCCAAAGCTGAACGTCTGATTCTCCGAGATTCACTTCTACCAGGGAATTTAAAAGTTGGTTTCAAAAAACCACCCTATAAACCACCCTACTTCACATAATTTTTTTTTTTTTTTTTTTTTTTTTTTTTTTTTTTTTTTTTTTTTGAAGAATCCGGTGTCTCCAGGAAAGAAAAATCGAACTCGGCAGCAATTATGACTGAAGAACCAAAGAAGCCAAAAAAAAAAACAAAAAAAAAAAAAATAAGAATAAAAAAAAAAAAAAAAAAAAAAAAAAGGGAATATACTTTCCTGAAAGATAAAAAGTGACGTGACTGCGTAAGTCTAGGTTAGAAATTTAATTCAGGAATAGTGTAGACACGGAGTAAATAATGAGCTCCGAACGCGACAGGCAGTGACAAATGTCGCTCCGAGACGACCACCGCTTCGTCTAATATATTAAAAGATTAGGAAACTCGTTCCTTTTCCAGAAATACAAATCGTCACGGGGTGAAAACAATCAATTCGTCCCGAGAGTCACCAAATTTGCAGCCATTTACACCTAATGAATTAATTTATATCGACAATTTCCCCTCTCCCCTCCGTTACCTCTTTTTTTTTTTTCAGTCTTCCTTCCCCATCCATCCACCTGTTTGAATTCAGGCGCTTCACGTTTTAAAATAACTAATGTCATTCCTTTAAATGAAATCAATTAAGGTAGAACATACGTAAAGTGGCATTTTCGGCGTTGAAGGAAGGGGGGGGGGTGAGGTTGAGGGGATTCGATGTAACTCGAGAACACACCCCTACCTTTTTCGTACTGACAACGCGCATTTAATTAATAAGTTTTGCCGCCCCGGGCTTTTCGTTTAATCAAATTCAAGTTGAAGTGACAGGGAAAGAGACCCTACCTATCTATACACAAAGGTCTTCGACTTTACCTCCTACGACATGTCCTTTGTCACTTCATCAGTTCAACAATTTTCTCCTTCGGGAGGTGCTTTTTTTCTACATCCTTTTTTCTTCGAATTTAAATTTTCATTTCTCATTCCGCTAAAAGCACCGGATCATAATCGATAATTCCCGGAAAAGAAAAAAAAAAAAACACTAAAAGAAATACATATAATTTCCATAAGAAAAATAAAAGTGGGATTTTATTATCATGTAAATTTTCTTACGTAGGTTTTACGTCTCGCCGCTTTTTACCCAGATTCCCCGTTTCTAGCACCTTCGGAAAATCGAAATCAGTTCGAATTTCTTTCTTCGAACCGAAAAAAAAAAAAAAATCGCGGTTTTCCTAAAATCTCATGGTGATTTTCCATCTCCCCTCCCTTCTTTTTTTTTTTTTTTTTTTTTTTTTTTAATCCGCATTCGAAATCCAAGAAATCGTTATTCCTTTCCATCACGCATCGAATTTTTTTCCCCTTCAAAGTTAAGCTAAATCGAAAATGCCCGTCAGGCCCGTAGCCAGCCCGGGAGCTCGAAGTTTAACCCGAAAAAAATTGCACATAATCACCATGGGGCTCAGGGACACATAAAAAAAAAAAAATAAAGGTCACAGAATTTTTCAAGGGGAGGGGGTCGATCTCACTACTACGGGTCTCATAATTCCCTTGCGTTTTTCCTCAGCTTTCAACAGTTTAATCGATTCCATTTTGATTAGCAATTTTTTTTATTAGCAAAAAAACAAAAAACAAAAAAAAGGCGACTTTTGGGACAGTTTTTTTCCCCACGCATCAACCTCCGCGTTTTCCTCACGGCTAAGTAAGCTTATAAAATATATTAAAACAAATCATTTTTTCCAGGAGGAAGAAGCAACAACAACAACAACAAGAAAAAAAAAAAAGGAGAAAAAGTTAAAGTATATATATGTTTTCTTTGAAATGTTTATTTTTGTTCGATGCCTCCAGCAGCGACTCGATACTACAAACCACTCAACTGCCATCAAGGGAAATCCATTTGGAAAATATCGTCGAATCGATTATTCTGATATCCTTTAGGTTTTCTTTCTTTTTTTTTTTCTTCCGAAAATATATTCCACGTTTTACGAATTCTCGCGTTTGCTTCTTCATTTTCCAAATGCTAATTTTATTGCACTTAAACAGGAGATTTTTTTAGCAAGGGGGGAGGAAAGAAAAAAGTGATGTCGCAGCTGGGAAAACCTTACGGGAAATAACCTTTCTTCAGCGCCGTGTTCATATTTTTCTTCTTGCTTTTGCGATACTTAATATTCTATTCTTTTTTTTTTTTTTTCGGTGCAGCTGCTCAGGAAAAATATTTATTCTATTGGAGATATAGTAGTTTATACTTATAAAAAAAATCGCAGCGAGACGACGTTTATTTACCCCCCCCCCCCCCCTCCCGCTCCGAAAATGAGAAAAATGTTAAGTTGGAACGATTTCGATATTTTTTTGTCGGGAGAAAGCGGCAAATTATTCATCCATTAGACGGTTTTGGAATAATCAGGCTTCATTTTTTTTTTTTTTCCGTTTTAAAAATCGAATTTTTTGTGCGATTTGATGAAACAAAATGTAAGAAAAAAAAAAGACGGTGCCAACTTTTTTTTTTCCGACTGAATTCGAGTTTCTCCTTTTCGATAATTTGAGTTGAAATTCGCATTTCATCTTAGGGGCTTTATGGAGAAACACGCCTCACTTTCATGGAGTCGAACAAGATTTTTTTTAAATTTACTATTGGGTTTGCATTTCAGTGTACATTTGAACTTTGTATTACATTCCATTACCTATGCACTTCCATTGTGACGGAATCACATTTAGCATTACCTTTGCATTATTTAATTGTGCACGTTTCATTAGGTATAATCTCGCTCCATTAAGTACATTACTTTGCATTACATTGCATTACTTTGGCATTACATTGCATTACTTTTGCATTACATTGCATAACATTTGAATTAAATTGCATTACCTTTGCATTAGTTTACATTTCCTTGATTCTACTTCGCATTCCATTGCATTACCTTCGCATTACCTTGCATTACCTTTGCATTACATCGCATTACCTTTGCATTACATCGCATTACCTTTGCATTACATCGCATTACCTTTGCATTACACCGCATTACCTTTGCATTACGTCACATTACATTTGCATTACATAGCATTACATTTGCATTACATCGCATTACATTTGCATTACATAGCATTACATTTGCATTACATCGCATTACATTTGCATTACATAGCATTACATTTGCATTACATCGCATTACATTTGCATTACATTACCTTTGCATTACCTTGCAATAGAATGCGCCACGATGCATTACATTGCATTACATCTGCATTACATCTGCATTACATTGCATTACATCTGCATTATATTGCATTACTTGTGTATTAGACAAATAGTATCACTAATCGACATAACTGTACTATTTCATTACATGTAATCTCGCTCCATTAAGTGCATTACTTTGCATTACATTTGCATTTGCATAGTTTTTATCATTTGCATTACCGCTGCAAGGTAATAAAAATATCAAAAAAAAAAAAATTCCATTTTTGGTCCTTATATGAGCTTTTTGAAAATATTTGGGCTCCGCTCGGGTTTAAAATAAACCTCAAAGGGAAAATTCCTTTTCCTCCCTAGGTTAACAATATACTATTTCCCTCTCTTCCAAAAACCCACCCTATGAAACATACTATTTAAAACATTTAATAAAGCGCGCCGAAAATCTCGAAAACATTTTTTAAAAAACAGTTAGCTCGTTCCTTTAAAAAGTTACATGAATAAAAGTTCTTGATATGAAACAAAAAGAAAAATTAATCCTGTGTTCGGAAAACAAATCAATTTTCATTATCAACCCATATTCAACCCTTTTTCTTGATTAAACTGTAATTACGTATGTAGACCAAAGAAAAAAAAAACCGATGCGATGTTATTAATGTAGGTTGGATGTATTTACTTTTCTAAATCGGTTCATTATTTATAATGAGAATCATTTTTTAAGACTTGAGAGCAGGTGCCGCTCGCTATAAAAATGATACCACTCGATGTTAGCAGTAATAATAATAATAAAAAAAAAAGAAGTTAACTCGGGGCCAAAAATGGCTACAACCTCATCAGGTAAATAATATATATATTTTTTTGTTAACGCCGATACCCGTATCAGCCTCCGTTCATTCATACGAATTTTTGGTATGTGAGATAACCTAATGAGAGAAAGAGAGGGAAAAAAATCGATTTCGGCTCTTGTAATTTTTTTTTATGGCCCGGGGACCACTTACTACGTTTTTTATATTTATGAAAAAAAAAAAAAATCTTGATTTTTACGATGTTAACGTGACGTCATCTAATGGCAATCGTATTTGTACAAAAAAAGTTTTTGTTATCGCATTAGAAAAACAAACATTCGTTTTTCTTTTTTTTAATAACAATAAAAAAAAAAAAAAAAAAAAAAAAAAAAAACAAAGCAGCTTGTTGTAAAATGTTTTTAGGTCAAGTGAGGCTGTTTCTTTACGAATCGCCGCAAACTACCAGTTTTTGTTTTTTTTTCCTCTCTTTTCTTTAAATTAGCAAGATTTATTAAGTAACATTATTTTACTTGTTGATTAATTAACACCTCTTTAGTCTTAAATGCTAAATGACCTATATACAGTTATGCAACAGACGATATCTTATTTCTTTTTTTTTTTTTTTTTTTTTATTTAAGGAAAAAAACAAAAATGGCGGACTTTCAGAAATGCAAACTTTTTATTCCCTTCGGGGGAAAACTATTTATAACGATTTTATTTATCTGTAGGAGAGAAAACATTATCAAGAAATACACAGACCTATCAATAGCAAGCAAGTTGTATTTTTTTTTTTTTTTTTTTTTTTTTTTTTTTTTTTCGTCGATTTTTTCCATAAAAATTATAAGTTTAATCCATTTAGTTATTGGAGTTTCTTTTTAACTACTTTGTAAATGGCAATCTCCAGGGATTTTATTCCTTCATTCGCAGTAATATTTTTTTTTCTTTTTTTCCTTTTAGTCTCTGAGACTTAATCAGGTGTGAAGATTTAAGCTCTATTTATGGTTCAGGGTCGTTCTGGATATATATCAAGCTGCATTAATCCAGACTGGAAAGTTTTGTCAGATGGAAATCTAATTTTCTTTTTCTATAAAATAATGCGCTCGGTTATAAATTTAGTATTTAATTTTTTTTTAGCTTTGCCGAGGAATTACTCATCCAGACATTTCGATGCATATTTGGCTTTGCATTATGTTGCATTACCTGCATTTCGTATTTTAATGCATTCGCAGTTGCTGATGCATTAAAGCTTGCATTAGATGCAACACTCCTGCATTAAGTGCATTATTTTGCATTATAACCCAATTTGAATTATTTGCATCTCTTGCATTACTCTTGCAATACTTTTACTTTGCATCTCTTGAATTACTTTTGCATTTTTTGCATTACGGTGCAGCACTATTTAAGTCTACCATGTGAGGTTAGTCACTTCCAAAAATGTGTAAATAGTAATGCAGAGTAATGAAAACAATGCAAAGGTAATACAAGTAATGTAAACAATGCAAATGCAATAATCATGTAAAGCGATGCACGTAATGCAGTGAGATTGTACCTAATGAAGTGGTACTACATCTGATGCTAAAATAATGCAACAAGTAATGCAGACGCAATACAAGTGCATTGTCAATGTATTGCAGTGTAATGCAGTGTAATGCAGTGTAATGCAAAGTTATGTACACCGAAATGCATGAGTAAGAAACTGCTTGGGGTTACTCACACCGAAAAAAAATGGTGCTCTATAATGCAAAGAATGCAGTGGTAATGCAAGTGGTGCACGCAATGCAAATGCATTGGTAACGGAAAATGCATGTAATGAATTTTACAATTTTACATTCAAAATGCATATAATGCCTTTCGCCGTTGCCAATGCACTCGCAAAATGCATGAAAAAAAAAGATTTTGCATTACATTTAAAGGCAAATGTAAGTGCACGTAAATGCATAAGTGAGTAACACCTCGAATCTTCCTTTCAAATAATAATGCAAAGTAATGTAAGCAATGCAAAGGTAATGCAAATGATGCAAATGATGCAAATGCAAAGCATTCAGTACGCAAATGCTTCTAGACTGCCCCTAATGAAGCAGATGCAAATATGAAAATGCAAATTAAGCAAATAAAAGTAATGCAATGGTAATGCAATTTATGCATTATTTGCAAGTTATGCAAATGATGCGCATGATGCAAATGCTTCTAGACTACCCCTAATGATGCGGCACTACATCTAATGCAAAGGTAATCCCTTCTGAAACGAAGTGGCAATGGAAATGCATTGATAATGGAAAATGCATATAATGCAAATGCAATGCAATGTGATGCAAAATCAAGTGCACACAGAAATGCATGAGCAAGCAACCCTTCGGTTTGCTCATAGCCTATTACTGAGTAACCCCGGCACATTTTGCATCATTTTTTAATGGCACACTGTATTTCGAATCTTTTTTGTCTAAAACAAGCGTATGCGACCACTCAAAAAAAAAGATCAAAGAAAAAAGAAAAAAAATAATAAAAACAGGTTTTAGGTATTAATTCGTACCTCATTTTTGTTATAATTTAATTTTATCTTTCCTTAGACCGCGCGGGAATAATTGCTTTAGTGTGGTAGGTTTATTTTATTATTTATGGAGCAAGTAGCAAGAATTTTCGAAAGTTTTTATGATTAACCTGTTAAAACTAATTGCGTTCAATCTACCTTCCTTCCCCCTCCTTCTAAAAAAAAAAAAAAAATCAAATAATCGGTATTTTCTTTTTTTTCTTTTCTATTTTTCCTTTAGTTACCTTGAACGAGGTTTAATCGGCAATCGTCTGATTAATGAGCCCCGAGAGAAGATTATCGTCATGATTTAGAATTAGCGAGGTGCCATAACGTGAACCTTGCCACGCTTTTAAGCTCGACCGGATAATAAATGGATGCGTTGATCGTTTTCAGTCCGTTGAAAATCAGACGTTTTACGATTTACTCGGGTTAAATCTTTTTTTACGAAAAAAAAAGATGAATAGGATATTTAAAAGTGCAGAGGAGGGAAGAAGAGGAGGAAGAAGAAAGAAGAAGAAGAAAAAAAAAAACGTTTTTTTTTTTTCTCTTAAAAGTTAAAGATGTCGTAAATTAGCTGGGGCTTTCGATAAAGTTGTAAACATTGAAATCGACGTCCGTTAAGGATTCTTTTTGTTCTTTTAAATCAACCCTCCCTTCCGCCCCCCCCCTTTCCCCATCCTAACGTTTCGAAAACTAAAGGTTGGGTGGGAAAATTCGTTCCATTTGAAAAGCTTTTCTGTTATACCTTTCCCTTCCGAATCTTTTAATTAATCCATTTCCCGATGTAAATAAAGCTTTTATGCTTACGCTTTGCTTTTCGCGCGCACGTTTCAGAAAACGTATGTTGCACAAAAATAATTTTATTTATAAATAAAAAAAGATAGGATTACACTAATGTGGAAATTCCTCTCGGAAGTTTTCTCCACGGATTTTCCAAAACCTTAACAAAACTTTTCCTTGCAGAAACTGAACTCGGATTTTCCATTGCGATGTTAAGTAATTATTCATTAGGAAAATGCTGTTAATGGAGTGCTTAAGTTTACTTTCTCCAGAAGCCGTATTTTATTTCAAATTATTCCAACTTGCGGCATTGGTAACCTTGAATTTAAAACGGGAAATTCCTTCGAGAGTTTCGCTACTGCCCTGAGACGGAATTTTCGAAAAGGAGAAAAAAGAAAAAAAAAAAAGTCGAAAATGAATGATGGACAGCTTACAAATCGCCCGACGCGGAAAACCCATTTCCTGATTACCTGGTCGAGGAGAAAAGGATCAACTTTCCAAGGACATAAAGACAGAGGGGATATATTTAAAAAAAAAAAAAAAAAAAGGGAAAAGATGTAACTGCCAATAAAACGTAAAAGGAATGTCTTCGATATACTTATTTTTTTTTTTATAAAAAAAAATTTAATACTATTTTTTAAAAGCCTTTTTATGATTTTCCATCAAAAAGCGATCGTATATATAAAACTGTGGAACTTTTTTTTTATATTTGCATTTTATTAAAATATATTTGAAACTATCTAAATGTTTGTCGTCTTTCGGGGGGTAAAAAAAAAAGGCAACGTAAATGGTAGAGTTATCATAGAACCAGAAGGAGCTCCTTTCTATCTCAAAGGAGAAGGGCCCATGACCCGGGCTTTTGGGCCGTCCCTGCAATCTCCGTTTGTACAGTATCCGTCGTTACCCTTTAACGACCGAATTTTGGAACTTTTCCCCGGAAAATCGAAAATGTTTTTTTGACGTAGGACTAGATCTTATGGCGCACCATGATGGTTTTGTCGTGTCCGGTTGTCCGGCTGTCCTGGTGTTTATTTTTGGACACCCAACATTAAAAAATAGGAATATTTCAAAAATTTTAGATAAATTTTAGATACGATTTCAGGTAAATTTTCCAATAGCATTTAAGAAAAAATTTTCCAATAAAAGTTTAGGTAAATTTTCCAATAAAATTTTAGGTAAATTTTCCAATAAAAGTTTAGATAAATTTTCCAATTGAACTTTAGGTAAATTTTCCAATAGGATTTAAGGGAAATTTTCCAATAAAAGTTTAGGTAAATTTTCCAATAAAATTTTAGGTAAATTTTCCAATAAAAGTTTAGATAAATTTTCCAATTGAACTTTAGGTAAATTTTCCAATAGCATTTAAGGGAAATTTTCCAATAAAAGTTTAGGTAAATTTTCCAATAAAATTTTAGGTAAATTTTCCAATAAAAGTTTAGATAAATTTTCCAATTGAACTTAGGTAAATTTTCCAATAGCATTTCAGGGAAATTTTCCAATAAAAGTTAGGTAAATTTTCCAATAAAAGTTTAGGTAAATTTTCCATTAAAAGTTTAGGTAAATTTTCCAATAAAATTTTAGGTAAATTTTCCAATAGAATTTTAGGTAAATTTTCCAACAGCATTTAAGGGAAATTTTTCAATAAAAGTTTGGGTAAATTTTCCAATAAAAGTTTGGGTAAATTTTCCATTAAAAGTTTAGATAAATTTTCAATAAAATTTTAGGTAAATTTTCCAATAAAATTTAAGGTAAATTTTCCAATAAAATTTAAGGTAAATTTTCCAATAAAATTTTAGGTCAATTTTCCAATAACATTTTACTTAAATTTTTCAATAAAAGCTTAGGTAAATTTTCTGTAAATTTTTAGTAAATTTTAGGTAAATTTTCCAACAGCATTTGAGGGAAATTTTCCAATAAAAGGTTAGGTAAATTTTCCATTAAAATTTTAGGTAAATTTTCCAATAGAACTTTAGGGAAATTTTCCAACAGCATTTAAGGGAAATTTTCCAATAAAAGGTTAGGTAAATTTTCCAATAGCATTTAAGGGAAATTTTTCAATGAAAGTTTAGGTAAATTTTCCATTAAAAGTTTAGATAAATTTTCCAATAAAAGTTTAGGCAAATTTTCCATTAAAAGTTAAGATAAATTTTCCAATAAAATTTTAGGTAAATTTTGCAATAAAAGTGTAGGCATAATTTTTTACTGAAAAGGATCTTTATCTGGCGAGAAATACCCAATGGGTCGGTCGGAAAAGCGTTAAATTGAATCGTTAGGACAAACGTTAAAAAATATGAATTGTTTCTCTGATTTTTTTTCTTTTTTTAATTGATTTTTTTTCGTTTGAAGATTAATTAATCCGTAATTCTATTCTAAGAATCAATTTTTTTCTGTTCAACACACGGTACGCCAAACAAAAAAAAAGTAAAAAAAATCACTCTGCCTTTATTAAAAAGGAATAATTTATATTAAATGAACTATCAGTTAATGTCATCTGGACCCATTGTTTTTTACCTTGCATTTTAATCGATACGATCTTTTTCTGTCTCTCTCCCTCTCTCTCTCAGAGGATTGATTAATGTTTGGTTAATATTTTGTTTTGAATGAAATAATTACATGCAAAGTTTCAGCTGGGAGTAATGAGATACTTATTAGCAATATGTCGACTCATGTTGTAATAGTTACACGATTCTGTCGTACGCTAAAGCTAATGGATGCCACTCAAAAACGATAAATTGATGTTGATATCTCGCCTGTGGTTAAATCTGCAGCCTTCGTTACTTTGACCAACTTGACTGTTATGAGAAGTGAAATTTATAGCTCCGGTATTATATATTTTTTTGTATGCAAATCTCTGACGCATTTGGATTTCGCACGAAACAAAACAAAAAAAAAAAAGAATAAAAAAAAGCCCATTCGGATCGTTTTTAACGAAACTTTAAAAAATTTTTTTTCAGCTCTTCCATTTGGAGCATATATTTTAAACTTTTTTTTTTTTTTTTTTTTTAGGAATGAGGTTAAGCCCCTGAGGTGTTACTCTTAATTAAGCTAGGTTAAAAAAAAGTCGCCGCGTTCAAGTTAGCTGAATCTAATAAAACGTATTCCTCGTCCTTAGGGTATAGTTGCCATGCTTTTTTTTTTTCCTTTTCCTTTCGTAATTACTTCCTTGTATACCTTTCCTGATATAAAGTTAGATTGAAAAAATTTACTGAGTTTCCCGAAAAAATTACGGGAGGCTGTTTGAAGTGGGGGAAACTTTTACTTAAGAGAGTATTAAAGCTACACTTGAAATAGAAGTGGGTTCTTTTCAGACGAAAAAGGAAAAAAAATTTTTTTTTTTTCTTGAAGTTGGGTAATTAGCGAAAATGAGTCGAGCTGAAAGGAGGAAAGTAATAATAATTATTCCCATAATTTGATGGAATAATCCTACTCAAACCTAGAAACGATCTTTGTTGAAATGGTTTGGAATGAGTAGGAAGCTGAGGTAGAGGCAGAGGTAAAGATTACGCCGGAGCTTCAGGAAATGTAAAAAGTTTTGTGAAATTTTTATTTACAAAGGCAATTGAAGGGATAATTTTTTGCATTTGTTTTGCAAAAATTTTACAGATTTTATGCATGTATTTTGCAAAATTTTACACAATTTATGCATTTATAAGGCAAAAATTTTACACAATTTATGCATTTATAAAGCAAAAATTTTACATAATTTATGCATTTATAAAGCAAAAATTTTGCACATTTTATGCATTTATTTGCCAAAAATTTTACACAATTTATAAGGCAAAATTTTTACACAATTCATGCATTTATAAAGCAAAACTTTTACACAATTTATGCATTTATAAAGCAAAAATTTTACACAATTTATGCATTTATAAAGCAAAAATTTTACACATTTTATGCATTTTTAAGGCAAAAAGTTTACACATTTTATGCATTTATTTGCCAAAAATTTTACACAATTTATAAGGCAAAATTTTTACACAATTCATGCATTTATAAAGCAAAACTTTTACACAATTTATGCATTTATAAAGCAAAAATTTTACACATTTTATGCATTTTTAAGGCAAAAAGTTTACACATTTTACGTTTTTTTTTTTTTTTTTTTTTTTTTTTTTTTTTTTTTTTTTTTTTTGTATTGGATAGCTCGGTTTGCAGTTATTGCGGAAACGGAAGGTCGGTGGTTCGAGCTTACTCTTCGAGTCCCTATGACGTAATTTTCTTTCTTTCTTTTTTTTTTTTTTTTTTTGATCTATCGCCACTTTTAGAAAAAAAGTCTTCGGAACAAAAGCAATTTTGGCTCTATTTTTATCCTCAAGCAGGATATAATGCCTCAGATTGTAAACAGCCTCGACTGCTTTTTCCAGGAAATTTTCATCCGGAATGAAAGAAGAGCCGGTTGCTAGCCGGATTGAATTGCCCTGAGAAAATATTTCAGTTTCCAAGGATGCAAATTGCAAATTTCTACAAATTTCACTGATCGCATAAATAAAACAAAAATTCGGTCACTGCGATAAATCACCTCCCTTCTCACACCCCCCCCCCTTTCTCTTCGCCCTTCGAAAAGTTGTTCGAATGCCAATGCATCACAAAGGAAAGATTAGCTGGTCTTAATCTATTTCCGAAAAGACGAGGGGGGAATATTATAATTGGGGAACAAACCGATAATGGTTGATTGATACGGTATTGATTGATTTCCTCTTTCCTTCTCCGTTTTAGTTCTTTTATACCCCCGCGCCTAAGGATATCACGTTTCGAATGTTACATCATTTCGGGGTCTTTTATTTTTTCGGATCAAGCACGTTTTTACCTCTGGAAAGAAAAACAGAACGGAAACCGCATCCATCATGTCACATCATTTTATTTTTTTCAATATTAAAATTAATTAATTGCATATACGCATGCAGGGGAGAAAATGATTGATGGGAGCTTGATTGGCAGACGGTTTGACATGAAAAGTGCAAAATTCTCCAGGTTTATTAAAAAAAAAAAAAAAAAAAAAAAATTAGTAACCCGGAGGGTTTTGATGGCAATGTGTGAAAAAACTTGACACTTGCAAGTTCGATCACGCATCGATTCCTCACGGTCGATTAAGAAAATTTTTGTATTTAAAAAAAAAATTGCGAAATGAGAGAACATGTGTGTTTTAGAGATTTATTTTCATTTGATCGTTTTTTTTCCCCCGGAGCGTGTTAACAAAGAGCCCGCGCGTTCATATGTATAGGCTTGGCGTATCGTCAACAGGTGGAAGATGTGGGCGCTACCAAACGGTTAGTATTACAATAAGAGACAATACATAACTTTGTGTCCTGCTCATTCAACATCTGTGCTACGTGATATCACTTATTATGCATCTAATGGCTGATTTTCTAAGCGAAATCGATTTAACGGATGTTAAAGAGGAGGAAGGGGGGATGTCATTTCAAAACCGTTTTGACGTGGACGGATGTTTTCACTTTCGTTGCAGTTTCGCTATCTCAAACGACGGATCTCCGTTAGGTTCGTCATTGTTTGGTGCTGCTGATAAAGGTCAAAGGTATTAAAGGCAAGCTTCAACTTTGCACTGGCAAGCTCATACGTGTCACTGCTAGGTTTGAGGATTTGTTTGCTAATTTCAGCTGCTGAGTTAAATAACTAGTTCTGCAGACTGGTCTTCCCGGTGGGTAATTGTGAACCCAACACGTTGTCCCAGTTACCGCATCTCCTCCTATTTTTCAGTAACAGGTTTAGTGATGTTTTTTAAGATGAACCTGCCGTGCCTGTTCCCTCTAGGCGTCTCTGTTCTCCGCCATGTGGGTTTAAGTTGGTTTCCCCAACTTCGGTTTAAGTTGGTTTATCCAAATACTTGGCAATGTCCAACGAGAAACTCGAATTACAAATACTTGCCCTCGAACATCGAATTCTCCAGACCCCATCTACTTATTGACTCTCTACTGCGTGGTTCCCCCAATAGTTGATTACCTAGGAACTCCACATCTGCTAGCTGGCTCTTCAACTAATATAGCTCTACATATGCCAGCTAGCTCACCAAGCTGGATATGTATGGGAGCTTTCCAGCAGGGGGTGTGTTTATAGTGTTTAGTGTTCTCTAATGTCACAATTTTCCATTTGATCGTGGCATTAGAATGTACTAGGCACTAAGCACACCACTTAATGGAGGTATATACAGGGTGTAAGGTGTATAAGTTATGGGGTATGGGGTGTGGAGGTATGGAGGTACATATAGAGTAGGATATGCAGGGTATGGCGCATAAGGCATGGGGTATATATACCCAGATAGCATCTTCAATCCATTGGACATCCTGTGGATTGTCCATTAGATATCCACAGAATATCCAAATCCACGGGTTATCCATAGGACATCCAAATGATGTTTTTTGAATTAGTGCGGTCATAGATAAATCCAATGGACGTCTAATAAATATCCTCATGTCGTCCTGAAGACGTCCTCGGGACTGGATAGACTTTGATATCTGGGTACGGTATAAGGGTATTAAGGTATGGGGGTATTTTGGGGGTATGAGGGAATATTGGGGTATGAAGGTATATTGGGCGTATGAGGGGATATTGGGGTATAAGGGTATATTGAGGTATGAGGGTATATAGGGTATTGAGGTATGAGATATATTGGAGTATTGAGGTATGAGATATATTGGGGTATAGGGGTATAAAGGTTTGAAGGTATAAAATGTAGTCCAAGGGGGATAATATTAGGTATGGTGGGTATATGGGATACGTCCCCAGTGGACGATTGTAAACGCCAATACCGTCTCCCAGTTCCCACATAGTTTCGGTCAATCCATTTCTTTCATTTTTTTCCTCTGTTTTCTTCCTTTTTAAAATACTTAACTTCCACCATTCTAAATCTCATGCAGCAGGATTTCCCTTCAAAAAGAACAAAAAGATTCCTTTAACGATTCTCTCAACGTATTTTGCTGGAAAACGGGGAAAGAGTAAAATCCTTTTGTCAAAACAAAACCGAATCCAAATATATTTAAAAACGAACCGCCTTAAGCTTAAAAAGGAACATTCGACAAAAAAAAAAAAAACCAAAGCAGAAGAAAACAAGGCTAATAACCACAAAGGAAAAAAAATATTCAGGACGAAAAAAAAAAAAAAAAAGCAGAGCACGACTTAAATCCTATCTTCCCGTATCATAGCACGCTTGGTCTTGGGGGGAAATAAAAACAAGGAAAAGGAACGAATCGTGATAAAATTTTTATGTATACGAGATCGAAAGGAACGAAAAAAAATATATATTAGGGTGGCAAAACTTGCACCGAACACTATTTTTAATAATAAAATTAAAATACAGTAGGATAATATATAAAACGGTTTTAAAGAATTTTATTAGGATAAGTTGAAAAGAGCCCAAGGGCCAGGTACCAGGCTGTCTAGCAAGCTTAAAACTACATGATAAATCGATCCAGTTTTTGTTGTTTTCTTTGAGAAAAAAAAATATAAATAAATATGTTTCCATCCAGTCTAAAAGAATCTTGGGGGATACGTCATATCATATAAATAAAAAAAAAAAAAAAGTGATTTTAGTAAATTAAATTAAAATGCGAAACCTATCAAGGTTCCTTATAAGATAAGGGCGAAGCTAAAGGTGTGGTTAAAAGACACACGTGTTAAAATCTCCGCACCTGTTATGGCGAATCAATGATAAGATTTTAATAAATACCGCATAATTGTTTTTAAATGCAAAAGGGTAGCTGAATGCAAAAATGCAAAAATGCTTAAAATAATTATTACGGCCTTGGAAAAATCATCTACGCTGTTTGTTATAACAATCAAGTTTTTTGGGTTCGGAGAAAAAAAAAAAATCTTGGAAGATGATTCGGTATGGCATTGCAAATAAAAAGGCTTGGCAGATGAGAGAGAGAGAGAGAGAGAGAGAGAGAGGAGAGAGAGAGAGAGAGAGAGGAATATAAATGAGTTAAAATTGAAAATGCATCTTTTAAATATGCGTTGTTATTGAGCAGTTTAAATCGACTAGACATAATTTAAAAGGAAAATTTATATCTAGGAAATCGTATACAAGTTGTATGAATTAGCGATTTTTTTTTTACATCATTAAGATCATCACGGCTGTGACATAAAGTTGTAAATTAATAATCAAAATGGTCACGTTATAAATGTGTATAATTTTTTTTTATAGGTAATAAAAAAAAGAACAAAATTTTTTTACGATCTTGCGTTGAGACGGCCAAAAATGACGAATTTTAAAGGAAGTGGACTTGATGTCCATATATTGAAAGGCGATGTTGTTTTATGGTTCGACGGTTTGGCCCTGGTCGAAGACGCGGAATATAAATTTGTTTAATTGCGATGCCTGTTCGGGGACCGTTGAATTTTTTAGTAGGATAAAATTTAAGCAAGTTTCGTGGATCAGGTGAACGTATATAATCCGAAGTAAAAGGTTCGGGTTATGAGTCTGCCACTTCATTAGTTCGGAATGTAGATGGTAAAGGTCGTTCCTGACTATAAAAAATTATTCCAAGAAAATTTCAGTTCACACTTTTAAATCCATAAATTGAATCTTACTCATCAACAAAAATTGTTGGAGCTTGACTGTATTATCCAGAAATAGCGCTTAGATCGACACACCGACAGGTAGTCAAAATTAACAGACAGACCGAAAGGCCAGAAACTCTTTTAACCACTATTGGATCACTATTAGATCCACTAATCCCCGGATTCGTCATACTGGAGGGAATAAGCAGCGACCCTTTTAATCGCTATTGGATCAAAAGGGTTCAATAAGGAACCAATAAGTGATCACTGCTGGGATCCGGTCAATAAGTGATTAATAAGTGATCGATTACTGTCATCCAGTCAATAAGCGATCAACAAGGAATCACTTCTGTCAGTTAGTCAATAAGTGATCACTACTGTGATCCAGTCAATAAATGAACAATAAGGGACCACCACTGTCATTCAGAAAGGCACAAAATTCACCAGGACCTTACAGAGAACGAGATTCCACCCGGCCCGATAAAATTCGCAAAATAAGGGACACCCTAGTACCTATAACCCCTATACCAATATAGCCCTCAGCCCACCCCCTTCCGCAGTACTTAGTTTATGTGGAATATGATGGGTCGTACCCCCTTCATCTCCTAACGTGCTGACGTGGGGCCGTCCATAAATTACGTTAGCATGATTTTGACCCCCATTTGACCCCTTGCCATTTTTGACCCCCTTTCCCCCCTTGTTAGCAAAGATTAGCATTTTGGGACCCCCCCCCCCTAAAATTACGGGACCCGCCTAAAACCCCTCACTAAAACCGGGACTTAAATTTTCGGAACTTAAATTTTGCAAAGAAAAGGCTTTTTATAACTCAGAGCAAATGCGCGGGTAAAATGACTGTTTTTTTTTTTTTTTTTTTTAAGTGAGTAATCTTCATTTTTGTACATTTATTACATGAGACGAATGCTTACGTTAGATATGTAAACCCCCCCTTGTTAGCAAAAGTTAGCATTTTGAATACCCCTAACGTGCTAACGTAATTTATGGACGGCCCCCTAATATTTGAATGGCCCCCAAAGCTTTGCATCAAAAACTTGGTTTAGAATAACGCAGATGGCTTTTTTTTATGTATAAAATAAATGTAATTTATATATATAAAACATATATAAATTATATATATTTTATATATAATTTATATATAAAAAAACCGACAAGTCTTTTTTATTTCAGCACTTAAGCTTCACCCTGTATATTTTAAATCTTAAATCCTGGATTTTTTTTTTTTTTTTTTTTAACTTCTCCCATTGCAAAGCATGCCGCGCATCAATTCAACCTGCTACATAAACGTTAAAATTATGCTAACTACATCCGCGTGAAGAAAATCCTAGTTTATTAATCCCTTTGACAAGGAATCGAATCAATAACGAGCAAAACTTAATTTTCAATTCTCAATCAGAAACCGCAGTACGGATCAATTAAACATACCCTTCATTTAATACCATTCTGATTGATTACCAGGTCGATATTTAACATGCAAATTAATTAAAAAACAAGAGGACCGCGCGGCAAGAGGAAACCTGTATACGTATATTAAAATGTCGGTTCTCTCTCTCTCTCTCTCTCTCTCTTTCAATCTGATGCAAGAAAAAATAATTTAAAGTCTAAATTAGCCCGTTGTAGGAATATTTAAAAACCAAAAAAAAAAAACCTAACGAAGCCTTAATGCGAAATACTCCAGTCAGTTTTGATTGCATTCCATTTTGAATTATTGATACAATAAACAGAGCTCCTAATCACAGCGAATGTTAATTCAAACGTTACACGACCTGACAGATGAGTCTCCATATATGAACATACGGAAACTACTAATAAGGGATCAAGCTTGTCTTGATTCAAGGCTTGTCACTTTGTTTTTTATTTTCTCGTATTGTTTATTCTTTTTAAGCATATAATCCGGTAGGAATAATTTTTTTTTTTTTTTTAGTTTTTTATTTCGGAAGTATTATAATAATTGTTATTATCGTTCGGCCTTTTGTATCGGCTCCACCTTTTTATTGGAAACCGGTTAGGTACTAGATCAAACAAAATGGCGGAAAAATTATTCGCCAAAAAAAAAAAAAAAAAAGAATACTAATTTTTTTTAAATCTTTGTCCGAAAATATACGAAATTCGTATCCGCATAGATAATTCTAAGCGATAAGCAAAGATCCTTTAATTTTTAAACAAAAAAATAAGAAATAATTCATGCTTTGGGATACGAATATCGGCACCTCATCGGCAAAAAGACATTGGTTTTACGAAAAAAGAAAAAAAAATCATTGAACTCAAGGTTGTTTGGATCCCTTCTCCAAAAACGATTAATTTCACGGTTATATCTTTTGTTTTTTGTTTAAAAAAAAAAAAAAAATCCGATTCCTTACATCTGCCCTACTTGGAAAATTTTTATCAGAAGATGCACTTGGGATCGGGTTTTGATTACGTCAAGATAAAAATATGCAAAAAAAAAAACCAGGTTGCATCTCGCCTATTAACGAGGATAGGAAAAAGCTCGCCATTCGTCATATTTCGAAGATGTCTACCTTGGGACGGAGGAAAATGAATGATACCGTTTTTGTGAATAATGCACGGTAATTAATTATTCCCCTTATTAATAAACAAATCTTTTCAACATGATCTTGTAATTACGAATGCAAATACACGATATCGATTATATATCTCACGGACTTCGTGTTAGTGCGAACAAGATAATGATTGTTAACGATCTTTTAACCAGAATTTTTACTTTTTTTTTTTGATGAAATAAAATATATAGGCCTAAATTAAAGGATGAAACACGGCTAATGTGTATGTTTAAAGATTTTTAAAAAGTCAGATAATAGATGATAAAGAGACTTGATAAATGCTTACTTTTTTTTTTTGGATCGAATAATCTTTTTTTTGTTTCGGCCTTTTTTTTTTACCGAAAGCCGATCGGTGTGAACACACTTTAGTTTTCCCGTTAAGGTAAAAATAAAGTGGCATCTGGCGTCTTATTTCTTACTCTAGTATAATTGTTTAATCATGTTTATACCTGGTTAAAAATTTTCGAACTTGTTTTTGGGGAATTCGAAAGACTATATTAGAGCCAGAAGATATGGAGTTAGGAAGTCACCTTGTTTAGTTTTTGGGCGGTGATGTCTACCTTTGATTTAAAAGATTCCTGCCGTCAAGTTTAGATTGGTTGATTTGTCTTCCAATGGCTTCAGGATCACGACTGGATCAGTAACTGATTAATAAGGGATCACTACTCGATGACAGTAGTGATCCCTTATTGATCATTTATTGACAGGATCACAGTAGTGATCACGTATTGACGGTGGTGATCCCTTATTGGCAGAAGTGATAACTTATTGATCACTCGTTGACTGGATCACAGTAGTGATCACTTATTGATCACTTATTGACTGGATGACATGAGCGATCCCTTTTTGATCACTTATTGATTGGACGACAGTAGCGATCACTTATTGATCACTTATTGACTGGATGACACGAGCGATCCCTTTTTGATCACTTATTGATTGGACGACAGTAGCGATCACTTATTGATCACTTATTGACTGGATGACACGAGCGATCCCTTTTTGATCACTTATTGATTGGACGACAGTAGCGATCCCTTATTGATTATTTATTGACAGGATCACAGTAGTCATCACTTATTGACGGTGGTGATCCCTTATTGACTGGATGGCAGAAGTGATAACTTATTGATCACTTATTGACTGGATGACATGAGCGATCCCTTTTTGATCACTTATTGATTGGACGACAGTAGCGATCCCTTTTCGATCATTTATTGATAGGATCACAGTAGTGATCACTTATTGACGGTGGTGATTTCTTATTGACTGGATGACAGTAGCGATCTCATATTGATCACTTATTGACTGGATCACAGTAGTGATCACTTATTGACTGAATGACAGTAGCGATCTCATATTGATCACTTATTGACTGGATGACGTGAGTGATCCCTTATTGACATAAATACGTTGAGAGAATTGTTAAAGGAATCTTTATGTTCTTTTTTTTGAAGGGAAATTCTGCCATTTCGCAAAATAAGGGACACCCTAATAGGTACAGACAATAAGCCATTTGGAAAATATGCAAACTCAGATTAAACGACGAAATTCCTGACAGGAAAATTCAATATTACGCCGAAAATTAAATTATTACCATCAAAATAGCTCCGCCATCTTAAATTTTAATTTTTTCACAAATTTTTAATGCCAGATTCCTAAAACCATGCTTTCAATTTTTTTTTTTTTATGAAAATGGAATTTTTTTCGGATAAAAAAAAACTGATAAGGTCCCATGAGCGGCAAAGAGCTTAGGAAGCTAACTTAAAAGCAATCTTAAATATCCCGGAAAAGTCCTTGAGATCTCCTCCACATCCTTAAATGTCCTACTCCCAAGCCTCTGCTTATCTCTAGATGTTAAGTCTGGCCTGACCATACATACAAACCAACTCCCGAATCCGAATTCTTCGCCTTCAGGTCAATATAAACATTCTCTTACCTGCAAAAAAAAGAGAAAAAAAATTAATTAATTAAGCGAAAAGCTAAAAAAGCAAAAAACAAACCTGGAAGGTAAATAAATAAAATATCTAAATTCCAAAGTCATCCTTTTTTTTCCAATTTCCACACCGCAAAAAAAAAAAAACAACCTCAACCCTACCATAAAAGTCTTGGCACAGCATTAAGTTGACCAAAGGTGGAAAAATCCTCTTTATCCAGCATTTTAATTTATTCAAGAAGGAAATCAATTTAAAAACTTATTTTAAGGAAACAGAATCGCCCAATCAAGAATTCATCCGAACGGAAAAAAAAAAAAAAAAAAGACTCCTCTTCCTCCGATATAGATCTTTTAAATACTTGATACTTCTACCTCCGTCAAGATAGTTTAACATCCATAAGTCACGAATTTTATCTTCCTCCGAAATCGATGTCCCAACTCTTTCTCTCGATCCATCGGTTACCAATTTATAACCCAGGCGTAGGGGAAAAAAGAAAAAAAAATAAGACAGACAACGCCTTACGGCTTGATACACACACACGGTGACATTTTAACGGGTTTTCCTTACCATTTGACAGGAAACATCAAACCTCGACGGGTATATATATGATGATGTCATCACCCGACCGAAGAGTGGATTTCGAAAAGCCAGGGTCATCGATTCCCACGCGAGTATTTCCAATTTTTTTTTTTTCCTCTGCTCCAGGTGTTTGATATATCAGCGTAGGCTTTATTATAAGAAAAATTATGAATTTGATTTAATATGGCGGTTGTTTGGCAAAAATGTGAAGTGGAAATTTATATCAAAAAAAAAAAAAAAAAAAACTGATTAAAACAGACAGTTGCAGGTATTTTTTTTTAATGTTACAGATAAAACGGTTTGACGATTACCTCATGATATTTTAATTTTACATGACATCATGTCTTTGTTAAAAAGTTCACGATCAATGATCTGAGAGGTATAAAGGATTGACATTGGGTGAACAGAGTTTTCAATGCCAAATAAACAATTATTGCGGTATTTGATATCGTTGTGCTTTTCGATATATCAACTGCCACAAAGAAAAAGTAACTATTTTTTTTATTTTGGTCATGTCAAAAAGTGCCTATTTTTTTTAGTCACCTTAGAAACTCCCTATCTGTAATGGGCACGGAAGAACTCCCTTTCTCAGAACTCCGAAAAAACGTTCCCGACCATTTTTTCTAAAAATTTTGGTTCCTAAAATTTTTTTCCTACCTATTTTTTTAATTATTTTCAATTTTCACAAAATTTTTTGATTTTTAAAATAAAATTTCCTAAAATGAATTTTTTTCTTAATTTTTTAAAATCCCTTTAAGGCTTTTAGGAACCAAAAACCAAAATCCCTTAGGGATTTTAGGAGATTTTATTTTATAAATCAAAATTTTAGAAAAATTGAAAATTAGAAAAAAAAATAGTTGGGAAAACAATTTTAGGAACCAAAATTTGTAGAAAAATGGATTAGGATTTCGTTTTTAAGAAAAAATAAGTCAGGAATTTTTTTTTTTGGGGGGGGGGATGGATTAATTTTTTTTTTAGGAAAAATGGATTAGGAATTTATTATTTTAGGAAAAATGTGTTAGGAATTTATTTTTTTAAGAAAAAATAAGTTAGGAATTTTTTTTTGGGAGGGGGGATGGATTAATTTTTTTTTTAGGAAAAATGAATTAGGAATTTATTATTTTAGGAAAAATGTGTTAGGAATTTATTTTTTAGGAAAAATGTAGGGATACATTCAAGACTTTTTTTAAGATTTCGCTCAAATTTTGGTTTTTATTTCTTTTACGTAAAGGATTCAGAATTTCAAAAAAAAATTTTTTTTCTTGTCTTGAGTCTTGATTGTCAAGACTTTCGAGATTCTCGTCTTGCAAGGAGTCTCAATTTGTAAATTCGAATAATGAGCTATTCTCGTAGACCACTTGCATGATTTAAACCCGATTTTAAAATAAAAAAGGCAACCAAATCTATACAGGAGAAGAAAAACAGAATCTTGAAGAAATCTTGAATGCATTACTAGAAAAATGGATTAGGAGTTTATTTTTTAGGAAAAATGGGTTAGGAATTTATTTTTTTAGCAAGAATGGATTAGGAAAAATAGTAGTGAATCTCGAAAAAAAGAATCGTTATCCTTTAAGAGCTCAGTTAAAAGATTGGTCTATTGCTATATCCAGTGCAGAGTTAAATTTTCCAGGCACTTCTTTTTTCATTTGAAAACAAAAACACTTCATAAAATATCGGGATTTTTTTTTTTCGGAGTTTCGAGAGAGGGAGTTCTTCCGTGGCCATTGCAAAATAGGGAGTTTTTTTTAGATGCAATTAGGGAGTTTTTTTAGACGCACTAAAAAAAAATAGAGAATTTTAAGGTGACTAACACAAACAGAGACTTTTTAAAGTGAAGAAAAAAAAATTCGAAATTTGTATAGAGAGTTTTTATACTGTTCAAAAAAACGGCATTTTCTTCGGGGCAGTCGATATCAAAGCAACCGGTGAAACGTGGAAAAAGAAAAAAAAATGGAAGCTACGCCTTAAAATTTTTTTAAAAATAAGCACATCAATCATAATTCTTTTTTACACGGGGCGAATATACGGTATTTAATTAATTACGCTCCAAGATTTGCATAATAAAATAATAAAAGTAAATAAATTGCATGAAATTTTGCAAAAAAGCAATCCCTCTTTCCTCTCCCTTTTTTTTTTCCTTCCTCTAATATCCTCGATTTTCATCATGAGCAGAGCCCATAACCGGGGATTTCAGCTCCCTCTACTTTTTTTTTATTATTAAAATTTTATACATTTTCGCTGCATTATTTATCTATGCTGTACTAATGTTCCGTGTAAAAAAAAAAAACAAAAATAATGTAAATGCAATTCGCTGATATTTTTTATTTGGGGAACCCCCCACCTATCCGGTGGGGGGAGGCAATAATTCATTTTTTAGCAGAGTTATTGAAAATTTTTCAAAATTTATCGCTTTCCTATAAACTTCCTATTCGAAAGCAATAATCCGCATATAAAAGATTAATTTGTCGAAACCCAAAAAATTTTTTAACGTTAATTTCTTAAAAAAAAAAAAAAAAAAAAAAAAAAAAAAGAGGTTACTTATACATTTTAAAGCCCCGAGGAAATGTTGGAAGCGGCTAACAAAAGCAGCACAAACGATCCCATTTTAAATTGAAATTACTTTTTAACGCTGCAAGTAGATATTTTATGATGCGAGTTAATTATTTTTCTTGGGTGGTTTTTTTTAACCGTCCGAACTTGTTGTGTCGCTACTTCTTCACTTGGTTTTTTTTTATTATTATTTTAATATGAAATAGGCCTTATTCCGTGGAAAAAAAAAAAAGTAATCGCGTGTTCTGGAAAAATCTATCCTTTCATTTTTCCAGAACATTAAAAAAAATAAAAAATAACTTCCATATAAAACTATAATCTGCACATCATTTACACAATAATAAATGCGTACTATGTAAATGCATGTCCTTCCCCGGTATAAAATTGTTATAGTGGTCATCATCAGGTTTTTGAAATCATTACGTATGAAATTGAAACTCGTGACTGACTCACCTGATAAAAAAACGCTTTAAGGGTACGACCTTAAGTAGAGAATTTTGATTACCCTAATTTGAGGTTAGTGTAACTTATTTTTCTACGTTCCATAAGTGCTGAAGGTTGAACTAACGGAAGATGAGCAAAAATGGGGGATTAAAAAAAAAAAAAATCGTCATCCTGAAATAATTTTATAAAAGAAAAAAAGAAATGAATAAAATAAACTGACATGTGCCTATATTGATTTTTCGAACCTGAATATTATAAGTCAGGATCACGATTTTAAGTCGTGACGGGAAAACGAAGTGGCCCGTTCAGGTGAATTAGTAAACAAATTCAAAATAGATGGAGCAATTTAATGTCAATATTTCGAACTTCCAGCCACCTACTATTCGACCTTGAGATTTATAATATGATTTTTTTTTTCTCTGTTTTAATTGCGGAGCGATCGTGATTAGGGACAGCACGGTTATGGACGAGAATTACAGGCTAAGGATTCTGGCATTGAATTGAGCCCTTGGCAGTGGATCTAGTGCTTTTATTAAAAAACTTCTTCTACTCGCACTTCCATTTCTGCTTGCTACTTGGCTGACATGTTAGCTTAACTCGTTCCCTAGGGAATAAGTCAAGCTAACCTACTGTATATTTAGTATATATATGTACAATGCATCTATACCCAAATAGCAAAGTCTATCTAGTCCAAAGGACGTCTTCAGGACGTCATGATGATATTTATTGGACGTCTATTGGATTTACTTATGTCCGCACTGATCCAAAAAGCGTCCTTTGGACGTCCTATTGACATCCCATGGACTTATGTATCCTGTGGATATCTAATGGACAATCCACGGGATGTCCGATGGATTGAAAATTCTCTCAGGGTGCACAAGGGAGTAATACGTCCTTTTGAAGGTATGTCAGCATAATATTGGCAGTTCTTCAGCATTTTTCTTCTTTTGTCAGGAAACATAAGCCTTCTCTCGTGAAGATTAGATTTGGCGGCAGCATTTGAGATAACCCCTGCCCTTTGAGTTCTGACGCAATATGTGTCGGACTACATACAGTATGGCTATAATACAAGTAAGTATACTAGACATACCTAGGAACCAACTTTGAAGAAGCTCATGTCAAATGAATCTAAAGAGTTTGTTCCAGGGACAGGTAAAGCTTGGATATTGTTGGTCCCCTGTGCAAAGTAGTAAAATAAATCGATTTCGACTCTTACTGAGTGGGAGCGGACCAACAACGTCCATCTGCACCCTATCTAGATCTATTTGATATGATTCCCGTTAGAGGTTTGTCTGGAAGACTCATGTCACTTCTCATGAGGTGACTCTAACGTCAAACGAACCTACAGATTTTAACCCCCAAGACAGGATACAGTTCGAACGTTGTTGGCCCCCTTCCCCCACAACAGTTTTCCTTCTACATCTATCGATTTCTCACGCACGTCCCCTTAACTCTAACCACTCCACTATCAAAACTTTCGACCAACCCGAACATTCAAAAAACGCGGACGCGATCCCATTAAAATACAATTAGTAATAACATTAAAACCGACACCCATAAATCATCTCCGCATCGCTCCGAAAAATTAAATCCTGGCATTGTTTATTTAATTTTAATGCAAATAAACAAATCCAAATCGAAATAATTAAAAAAAACAGAATTATGCTAAATGTCTCCTAAAAAAAACGTAATGATAAATTCGATTAGTCAATCACTAATTAAATAATAAAATTAATAATTTATTCATTCATTCACACGTCATTATTCATTAGAGGAAAAAAAAAAAACCGGTCACTTCCCTCGCTTTAGGTATTAATGGCACAGAACAATCAACCTATAAATAATGCAGAAATTACAGGCAAAGACATCGTAACACCGCCTTTTAGCCACTTTACGGAAAGTAATTAAAACGGTATTGAAGCATTAATAAGGTCAGACAAAAGGTGCGAAAAAAAAAAAACTCACAATCGGTAACAAATTGCAGGGGGGAAAAAATTCATCCTGATCGATAATTAATGTGTCTGTTTTATCATTGAAATCACCTTTGCATAAAACAATTATTTATTCGGGTAAATTATTAACTGTCCGTTTTAAATTTTCGTAGAAAAAAATTAGACCGGGTTATATCATCCTTGAATTTATTTTAATTCATTTTTTTTTCGCTCCCACAATCCTTTGAGAAATACGAAAATCCCGTCAAGGTGAATGAAGTGACAAAAAAAAAGCGGAGTTTTACGATTACGTGGGCAGGTAGAGGCGGGGAAGAGAAACGCGGCGAGACAACCTGGCCCCAAAATCCTAACTACCAGTACGAAAAGACGATTACGATGTAGTTACTTTTATAGCCCCGGTTTTACATATTTAACAAGTTGTAATTAACACCGAATCCAGCGGTGTGAAATACACATATAATATTACCGCGGATCAAAAACGGGTAAAATCGTCCATTTACCCCCGGTCGGATGGCATGATAGCCTTTTGCGGGGGGAATGTGAAAAGGGCCCGTAATTTCGATCGTAATAAGAGCGGAAATAGTGGTAGAAGCCGCACAAGTACGTGATTTCAAAAAGGTGATTACATAAAGGAAGAGTTACTGCCTCATTTGGATGGCCCCACGTTTTCATTTTAACTGTAAAACCGTGCCTCGGGATTATCTTTGATAATAATTTGAAATCTAGAAAAGGTCGTTATTTCTACTTCGTACTTCAATTTTCTTTATTTTTTTCCCCCCTCGGAGGAATGCTAATGATGCGGCTTTAAAGATTATAAAGGAGAAAAGAGCATTAGATTTTTTTTTAAAAAAAGTGACACTTCTTGGGAAATTTCTTCTGCAGAAATTCATTGTTATTTTTTGGAATTTTGAGAAACGACTACAATTTCAAGTCAAAGCATTTCCCAGAGAACAAAGTCTATACAGCCCCTAAGACGTCTTCAAGACGTCGTGAGTATATTTATAGCACGTTGTCGTTCAGCCTTTTGACATTCTTGAAAACTTTCAACGGAAATTATCTGGATCTTTGGCAAAAATGCATGTCCAAACATGTACGTGCCATACATGTCCAAACATGTAACCAGATTTACCTATGTCTACAATGACCCAAAAAGCGTCCTTTGGATATCCCATGGATTTGGATATCCTGTGGATAACTAATGGACAATCCACAGGATGTCCAATGGATTGAAAATGCTATCTGGCTTCTTTCAGTTAGCAAAATTCGTAGGACTTCGAGCAGGGCTGCGAATTATGACAAAGTTATAAAGGTGCCGTTTCATTGCATTACATACATTTTGCATTACCAATGCACTTGCATTGACACTGCAATAGGTGTAGTTCCAGATAGTAAAGCCTATCCAGTCCCGAGGACGTCTTCTGGACGTCATGAGGATATTTATTAGACGTCCATTGGATTTACTTATGTCCGCACTGATCCAAAAAGCGTCCTTTGGACGTCCTATGGACATCCCATCGATTTGGGTATCCTGTGGACATCTAATGGAAGATCCACAGGATGTCCAATAAATTGAAAATGCTATCTGGGGTACCCCTTCATTAGGTGCAATCCTGCTTCCCAGTCGTACTGCCGGCCTGCCCATGCCATCAGCTTAATTTCAAACGATCCCTTCCCAATGAAATTATTCTCCAAATAAAAAAATACCATTTTCGGTAAATTAAAAAAATACAAAAAAGGGACGATATTGGAAGGATCCTCCTTTTAAGTTCAAAAGAGCGTGGTATAAGACCGTAATCACGCTAAAATCGTGTCATTCCCTAAAAAAGAGAACAGATCAATTGCATAAGAATTTTCAGACGATTTATAAGAGTCTAATATGCATTTTAAAGGATTTTTAAAAAAAAGAAAAAAAAATCACAGCCGCCGATCGCACGATTTTCGATATTTTTTTTTTTTTTTTCAAATCAGCAACATTGTATTCCGAAAGGTCAAATACCGTAACACCTCCCTGCAGTTTCCAAGAAAAAATGGGCGTCATAGCCGATATACAATTCAAACGCATGCTACACCTAAGAAAAAATCCTGCGACTCATAAATGCCGGCATTTACCAGCTAAAGGTCACTCACGAGGATGCACTTCGGTTTTCATGCAACATTAAAAAAAAAAAAAAAAAAAAAAAAAACTGCATTGGTTACCGATAAAGGGACGGAATTGGAAATGACATCATTTTCAAGGTTAAAACACACGCGAAGAACATTTTAGAACGGGAATAAAAAAGGGCAAGATTTTTTTTTTTTTTACTCCTTGATTGGAGCATCTCCGGAATTTATGCGACAGAAAACAAGAAACCGTGTTTAACAATCAAAAAACCAAATGGATTCCGGGGCGAAAGATCGTGATCGAAAATCGTCCGAATACAAATTGCTGTTTATCTTGTGTTAAATCAAGTTGCTTTACTCGAAACAAAGGTTCGAGCTAATATATCATCATTTTTATGATCGATCGAAAAGCCGATTTTATCGAAAGAAGAGAAAAAAAAAGTCGCTATATAAAATAAAATTTTTTTTTTTTGGAACATCATCAAAAGGTTGTTAAAATCTAAACATAAAAACAAGAAAAATTTTTGATCATTTAGCATGATTTGTAGCTTGCAAAATTATTAAAATTTGGAGGAAAAAGGGCAAAAAAACATTTTTTTTTTCCAGTGAATATATTTTGGTTTGCGATGAATAATATTCCCAACTACGGAAGGTTTTCATTTTAGCAAAAGGAAAAATAAATCATTTTTGGGAAAAAGGGAAACTGATGTGAGGCAATTTTAATGGATGAAAGACATTTCAAGTATTTATTTTAGTTTTCAGGAATAGGAGAAATTTAATGCGTGGGATGGGTTGAGGCCAGGGATGGTTTTCGCTGAAAATTTTTGCGTGGGATTCGGTTGATGGATATCGAATGTCGGTAATGCGAGTTTTCCGAGAAGTAAAGCGGAATGGTGTGTGATCAAGGAATTGACGGGAAAACATCACTTGTCACGAGGACAAAAGTGAAAAAAGTCTTAATAAATCAGAGGTTTTTCCAATTTTAAAAAAATGGAAAGGATGAAAGTTACGAGAAACATGAACGACCACACAAACCATAAAACGGTTTTTCCTCAAAGTAAACGGCAAAGGGCGGATGAAGTCAACAAAGTATACTTTTCTTGGACAGAACCATTTTACCATTTGGCCAACTGCTGTTGTATTCGGATATTTGTACTGCTGACATACACGTATGGCTGTGCAATACATGTTTGGCCACGCATTTTTGCCAAAAATCCAGATAAGTATTCCAACCATCAAAAATTTTTAAACATTTCTTGTGCTGACTAGCTCCCAAAAGTTAATAAGCTTGCATTCTCTCGCATACCCCCCCCCCCCTCAAGAAAAAAAAATGGCTGAAGTGCTCGGTCAGACGGACTGCTTAAAGCAGCATTGAAATGAGGTTGCACTCTTTTTCATTTTAAAACTCTTTAAGGGAAATAAGACAGTTTTAAAACTAGAAATGTTTCGGCGTTTTTCTAGTGGAAAATTTTCCGCGACGGCTGACGTCGATTAATAACCCGAGCGTTAATTGATTTTCCCAATTTCCCCAAGACTTGTATAAAAACTTTTTAAGCTTAAAACCGCCGCGACAAAAACGTGCTATTTATCCCGTGCTGTATATTTAACGAAATTTCCCTCTTTCCTCTCGTTCCCTCCTCCTCCTCTTCCCTCTTTTCTTGTTATTCCAAAAAGGGAATAATAAGATCGAAATAAATAGACGTAATTAACTTAAAATTCACCCATTCATTTGAATTTGCAATAAAAATATTTTTTAACTCATCGGAATAATTTTGTTTCGAAGTCATTAGGAGCGAAGAGTTTTAGATTTCGAAATTGTAATATCCTAATCTGGAAAAAAAAAATTAATTACATTTATTTATTTATTTTTGCTTGGGAGTCGACGTGTATTTTTTTCCTTTTTTTTTCCTGCACAACGGTATACGCACGCATTTTATAACCTGCAGTGTTTTTTTTAAAGTGCTAAACTGCTGATTAAGCTTTCAAGTTTAATTTTTTTCCCCCTGCCCTCTCTTTTTTTTTTTATTATTTCTCTCTCTTTCTCTCTCCCACTGTTGATACAAATTAAAACGATATTGCAGTTAAACTCAATTATCATCGCTGAGAAAACATCATCATCGTTGCAAATTTAATTAGCAAGTCGTGTATATTTCGATAACCTTTTGATCCATTTTCATCCCTTTCCGATTCAATTAAGTGATATTTTTTTTTTTTTCAGAAGAAAAAAAAATACAGTGTATCGTTCGCATAAATGTTAAACCGATTAATTTTTTTAAAAAATTGTTTTTTTCCCAGGAACAAATGCTGAGATATTTTGAAATAAAATTCAAGATATGGTTAGTCAGGGTGGGAAATCGGATTAAAAAATTTTACACCAGTCAAGTAGCTGAGAGTGGAAATGAACCACAGACCCCCCCCGGTTGGTGCCCGATGGTAGATCGGAGTAAATAGGAAATAATTAAATATAATCTTTGAAATTGTAAACCACAAGGATTAGCAAATATTATGATGATTCAACTATTCCTCGATTTTATGCATTATTGTTTATGTGTAATTTATGCATAATCATTCATTTGTAATTTATGCATAATTATTCATTTGTAATTTATGCATGATCATTCATGTGTAATTTATGCCTAATCATTTAGTGTAATTTATGCCCAATCGTTTAGTGCAATTTATGCCTAATCGTTTAGTGTAATTTATGCCCAATCATTTAGTGTAATTAATGCCTAATTATTTAGTGTAATTTATGCATAATAATTTTTGTAATTATGCATAACCATTCATGTGTAATTTATGCATAATTATTATTGTGCCTAATTATTTAGTGTAATTTATGCCTAATCATTTAATGTAATTTATGCCTAATCGTTTAGTGTAGTTTATGCCTAATCGTTTAGTGTAATTTATGCCTAATCGTTTAGTGTAATTTATGTCTAATCGTTTAGTGTAATTTATGCCTAATCATTTAGTGTAATTAATGCCGAATTATTTAGTGTAATTTATGCATAATAATTTTTGTAATTAGGCATAACCATTCATGAGTAATTTATGCATAATTATTATTGTGTCTAATTATTTAGTGTAATTTATGCCTAATCATTTAGTGTAATTTATGCCTAATCGTTTAGTGCAATTTATGCCTAATCTTCTAGTGTAATTTATGCCTAATCACTTCGTGTAATTTATGCCTAATCATTTAGTGTAATATATGCCTAATTGTTTAGTGTAATCTATGCATAATAATTTTTGTAATTATGCATAACCATTCATGAGTAATTCATCCATAATTATTTATGTGTAATTTATGCATAATAATTTTTGTAATTATGCATAACCATTCATGTGTAATTTATGCATAATTATTATTGTGCCTAATTATTTAGTGTAATTTATGCCTAATCATTTAGTGTAATTTATGCATAATCCCTTCGTGTAATTTATGCCTAATCATTTAGTGTAATCTATGCATAATAATTTTTGTAATTATGCATAACCATCCATGAGTAATGCATGCATAATTATTTATGTGTAATTTATGCATCATTATTCATGTGTAAATTATGCATAATTATTACGTGTAATTATGCCTAATCATTTTGTGTAATTTTTGCCTAATCATTTAGTGTAATTTATGTCTAATTATTTAGTGTAATTTATGCGTAATCATTTTTGTAAATATGCATAACCATTCATGTGTAATTTATGCAAAATTATTCATGTGTAAATTATGCATAATTATAGTAAAAGATGGAAAAAAACTTTTACACGTAATTTATGTATTTTTTTAAACTAAATATGTCCAATTTTTTACTTAATTTACACGTGAATTTTATAAAATTCATGCATCTTTTTTCGCACAGGCTTGTATAATTAGGCACCCAAATAATTTTGTACACGACGATTAAGTACCCAAAAAATCCTGTAAAATATAAGAACAATCCGTAACGTCTTTTGTTGCTCAAACGAAGTGTTGAAATAAAATAATAACCGATGCAAGGATCCAAAATTTTCGAACAAACTTTTAATTTTTCTTCTTTCACTTTGAGAAGGAGCACGATAGCGGTTTCTTTTATTCCTTGCATGCTGTTGTCTCCATCAGTCATCTCTTAAAAGTCAGGTTATTAATTATTAATGACGTCTTTACTCTGTAGAGTCGATGATTAATGTCAAGCGAAGCGTCACGAAGAATGCAACGCGATAATTCACCCGCCTCTATTACATTTGAATGTTTATTAGTTTGTGGAGTGCATACTCGTACCGGGACGAGAGAGACGGAAAACGGGGGGGGGGGATGAGGGTGGGGGACTAAAGAAGAAAAAAGCGAGGGCGAAAAGTTTTAAAATTTCATCGCCACCACAGCCCAAAAGACGGAGCACACAAACCAAAAGACGGAGATAGGGGAGGGGAGGAAGAAGAAAGTATAATTGGATTAAGATCAAATTGGGAACGACTTGATTGTTAATCGTTTTCCATCGCGGAACTTGCAAACTTATCCAAGAAGTCTACTTCAGGAAATTTGATCCCGCCAAAGGAGGATAAGAGGTTTCTGTTGGGAAAGTTCTGGATGGGAAATCAAAAACTTTCGGCGAACTTCATGAAAAAAAAAATTTCTGACGGTTTGTTTGGATGCGGGGGGGAAACGACCAAATAAGTCAACCGTGTCATCTTCCATAATTGAGGTTGACATCATATTATTGTTTTTTTATTTGTTGTTCATTCCAAATGAGGAATTTTGTTTGAAGTACATCTTTAGCGTCCCACGAGACTTTTTTTAAAAAAAAAAAAAAAAAAAAAAAAAAAGCTTTGTATCGAAAATAAATAAAAGTATGAATGGCCATGATTAATATTGCGCAGATTTAATATTATTTATTTATTTTTCAAAAATCCTTTACGGGAGATACTTTAAATCCATTTTTAACTTTGATGTGTTTCACTGGCGCCCGAACAAGTATACGGCTCCAAAGGCATGTCCCTTTTGTTTGAGAGGCGAGAAAGCGTTTAAAACTTACACGGCTTCCTTAATCAGCTTGCATCAATACGTATACGTTCGTTGAAGATAAAGGAAAGCGTGAAAACGGAAGGTTTAAAATTCCGTTACGTAACTCCCGTTGGAAAATAGGTGGCAGAAGTCTATGCTAATTTTCATCTCTTAAAGGGCTTACGGTTAAAAATAACCAAATAAAAAAAAAAAAAAGTTGTGCTTCCTACGCATCTTCCGCACCAGACAGATTAGGTATAATGACACTAACGAAAACATAAACAACTGGTTTGTTTTGTACTAAATTAGGTCATCACGTCTGTTATGAGTTTATTAAAAACTTTTTTTTATAACTATCTTTTTTCTTACACTAATATTTAGGCATAGACGCGAACTTGACGTCGTAATCATTTCTATTTTAATTAGGTACCAAATCAGATGTTCTGTTGATATAAAGCCGCCAGAGGAACAGGTTTAAGTTTAGGACCGGGGGAAAAAACCGAACAATAACACTGACAAGTCTCCACACGTTAAATTAATGAATTGTTTGGACGGGCAAACATTTTTACCAAACTGCAATATGGACAAGGCCGGTCTGACCGGGCATATTTCACAGGAAATTCTGAGTATGGGTCCCTCTCTCGATGTGACCTGACCTGCCTTTATTGCTAAGAAAGCCCACCTGGAAATGACCCCCCGGGTCGGTAAATGGAAAATTTAAAAAATCAGAACATAAAAAGTGCCTGTCATAATTAAGTAGGAATAATCTCTCTTGCTATCTCAGCCATTCGTCTTATCTTCCAAGTTAAAAGACTCTGCCATTTTTTTTTTCGATCCTGTCACATTAAAAAGAATATCAAAGCATTATGAAATTTTACGACCGTAACCATCTCCTTTTAACTTATATCACAGGTCCCAACTTGCTAAAAGCCGATAGGGAATACACTTTAAAAAAAAAAAAAAAAAAACTTTTCAAATTATTTAATATTTTATTTCTCAATTAATACTCTATATGGTTATCTCATATTTTTTTATAAAAATACGATTTTCTTATCGAAACTAAAAAAAAAAAAGAACTTTTCATCAATTAACATAAATCCGTTAAGGATATGTTAATTACCTAACGTTTTTAGGCGATTTCATTATAGAACTTACTTAACTTTTTTTTTCTCTGTTTTAATTTTTTTTGGACATTTTTACGATTTTTTTTTAACGAACTCGTGTTATGAATGAAGACAATATATTCATGGCCAAACGACCTCATGCCGTTTTTATAATCCAAAAAATAAAATGATTTTTTTAAACGAATGCGAAAGAAGGAAAGGACATCAACTGAAAAAAGTACACCGGCCAAGTAGAATGGAAAAAATTACTCTACCTCTACCTCCGGAATGAGTGAATGAATTGATTAAAAATCATTCATTCATTCATTCATTTGTTTGTTTAGGCAGTCAGACATCACTCGTTCATCCATCCACCCACCAATTCATTCAGTAATTCCTTCAGTCATTCATTCATTCACTCATTCATTCCTTCATTTCATCAGTCATTAATTCATCCCTTTACTCATTCAGTCATTAATTCAGTCAGATACTCATAAAGACATTAACCCATCCATCCATCAATTCATTCATTCAACGATTAATTCGCCCATTCTCATTCATTCATTCATTCATTCATTCATTCAGTCAGTCAGTCATTAATTTATTAATTCGTCCATTTACTCATTTAATCATTCATCCATTTATTTATACATTTAACAATTCAGCCATGAATTCATTTATACATTCATACAGCCATTAATTCATCCATCCATGCATTTAATGACTAAGTCATCCATTTATTTATTCAATCATTCATTCATGCATTTATTCGTTCACTCATTAATTCCTCCGTTTATTCATTCAATTATTAATTCCTCCAATGATTAATTCAATCATTAATTCCTCCATTGATTCATTCAATCATTAATTCATCCGTTTATTCATTCAATCATTAATTCCTCCACTGATTCATTCAATCCTTAATTCATCCATTTATTCACTCAATCATTAATTCATCCTTGTCATTCAATCATTAATTCCTCCATTGATTTATTCAATCCTTAATTCATCCATTTATTTACTCAATAATTAATTTATCCTTGTCATTCAATCATTAATTCATCCTTGTCATTCGATCATTAATTCATCCATTCATTCTGTCTTTAATTCATGCATCCATTAATTTATTCACTCTTTCTTTTAATTGACCCATTCATTCAGTCAATTTGACACGAATTCATCTTTCATTCATTCATTTAATTAATCGTTCATTCGGTCATTAATTCACTCACCAATCAATTCATCTTAATTCATTACTCTATTCATTCATAAACGATATGTTCATTCATTCGTTCATTCATTCATTCATTAGTTCAGTCATCATCATATCTATTTATCTACCAATCCATCCATTCATCCAACAAACCATTCATTCATTCATTCATTCAATCAATCAATCATTCATTCATCCATGCATTCATTTATTCAATTATTCAAGCCTCAATTTGAACATTGAATTGTGACTTAAAATAAATTTGATTTATTTTAATTAAATTTATTGAATTTTATAAATTTTTTTCTTTTTTTTGTTTCAAAAAATATTTGCAAAATATTTTAGAAAAATTTGGAAATATTTAAAAAAATATTGCAAAATATTTTAAAAATATTTTACAAATATTAATATTTCTTTGCTAACTGGGGCGGGGGGGTCCGTTGCTCCAGTGCTTAAGCTCAGCCACCCCTACATTTTTGATCATTTAAAAAAAATTAACCATGTTCAATAAATCAATTTTTCGAAGAAATAATTAAGCCGTCCAACGCAGATGACACTTCTTAATGGACCGCAATTTTTTCTTACCCTTCATCCACAGGTATATCTCACTCGGAAATGTTTGCTACAACTAAATATAAGAAAAATTAATATTTAGAAAAAAAAAAAAATGAAGACAATAGACGCAGCAAGGGAAATGTAAAAACAAGTGTAACCGAAACTGGACCGAACAAAAGCTCAGCTGGAAGCTAAAAGCATTGATAAATCTGACACAAAAAGCATTTTCCTCAACTTGGGATTTGGGATGATGGAAAAGGACACTGTCAAACGGGTAGGCTAATTACCCCGGGATAAGTTCAGAACGGGGGGGAGGGATAGGAAAAAGGAGGTGAAGCGAAAAGCATAAGGGGGGGGGGGGTAACAATGGGGCACACTGCAAATTCGTTTGGAATTTCGCCAAAAATAGGAAAATAAAAGAAAAAGGAAAACCCGTTCGGCTACTGTTTTTTTATATCCACAGTTGCGCAAGAAATAAGATGAGAATGAAAAAGTCTGTGCTTTTGATTGGATCTCATTAGTAGTCCTTTGTTACAAAGCTTCCTCGGTAATGGATTTCGTCCGTTTCATCTCATTTTTCAATCTTTCTTTCTTTTTTTTATTTTTAAAGCGTCACTTTTTTTTTTTTTTTGAAGGAAATTCGCTTTGATTAAAATTTCTTAAGTGATGCATTTTCCCTTTTAAAAGATTTTCGAAATTGATGGAGCGGTCAAAATATATTCAACGAACCTTGGAAAACTGTTGTAATTGTAAATTACACGTCAGGAACAGGTTTTCTTTATATTTATTGATGAAAGGGTGAGTTTGGTATATTACAATATAAGCGAAAACGATATAAACGCGAAGCCCGTTTTTCGAATTTGACGTTCCTAATTAGTTTTTCTTTTCAGCCCATATATATGTAACAAGAGATCTTGACTGCGATCGCACGTTATTTTTAGAAAACAACCTTCAGATTTTTTTTGAAGTTCAACGGTAACTTTTTCGAATTTTTTTTTTTTTCGTCTTGAAAACACGCCTCGGTATCGGTATATAGAGCGGTTTTTCTTTTTTATTGGCGAAGGAAAGGACAAATCAGTGATAAGACACACCTTAACCTTGATAAGTTAAACACCTTTAGCTCGATATTAATAATAATTTTTTTTGTTTATTTCTTTTTTTTTATCCGAACTGAGATGCATGACATCATGCTTGAATTAATTAGAAAAATATGAAAATAAGTCTTAAAGGCAGGGCTGGATCAAGTTGAAAAATTAGACTGAAGTGGAAAAATGGTAGCTGAAATTGATTTTTATTTTTTCAGGCTTGACAAAGTGCTGACTCCGATGTTTAAGAGGAAGTTTTACAGTAGCGATGGGCGATTCGATTCGATTAATCGGAGGGTAAAAAATTGATTTTTTTCAATTTCTTATAAAAAATAAAAATCGATTAATCAAATCGAAATTTTTGAAAAAATTGAATATTTAAAAGGTGGGAATTTTATATGAATTTCTCCTCAACTGTTTAAAAATTTAATCGATTCTAATATCTATGGTCGATTCGAAGCCTCAAAAAAGTTAAACTTCTACTTTTATTTACAAATTTGATTGGTTAGGGCATCGATTAAACCGAAAAGACTTTTTTCTTAGGAATGTGTGTGTCTTGTTGATAATAAAAACCAATAGAAATCAAAAATCAAATTTCAGAAAAATCAGATTTAAAAAATTAATTAAAAATCGATTTTTTTAATCGATTAAAAATGGATTATTTTTATCGATTAAAAATCGGTTTTTTTTATGATTAAAAACCCATTTTTTTATCGATTAAAAATAGGTTTTTTTTATTGATTAAAAACCCATTTTTTTATCGATTAAAAATCCATTTTTTCACGGATTAAAAATTTATTTTTTTATCGATTAAAAATCCACTTTTTCATGGATTAAAAATCCATTTTTTTACCGATTAAAAATCCATATTTTTATCGATTAAAAATCCATTTTTTTATCGATTAAAAATCGATTTTTTTTACTGATCAAAAAATGATTTTTTTCGAATAAAAGTGATTTTTTAAATTTTTTGCGATTAATCGATTTTAAAAAAATCAACCAATAATAAAAATCGCTTCATCAATTTCTCGATTTTTTTTTTAAAAACCGTCCCTTTAAAGCAGAACTTACTTCCGTCTAATATTCAATTTTACGGGAAAAAATTCAAATTGTTGGTGCCTAACGAACTCCTTTGCTTTAATTTTGAATTTTTGATACAAGTTTTAACTTGTTCCAAGTAAATATGACCCCGGAAAACAAAATCAAAGTTTTCTACCGTTTTTTTTTTTTTTTTTTTTTTTTTTTTTTGGGGGGGAAATTATTTTTCGGTAGCACATACATTTCAGACAAGTTGAAACTTTCACTAAAAGCTATAGGATGCACCAAATGAGTCGGAGCAGGTGTTTTCATTTCGGAATAGGTCTTCCGATCCTAGCATTCCAAGACTGAGAGATACATGCGAAAAAAACGGACAAAAATTCTGAAAATCAAAATTTTGAATTTTTCGAGTCTCGACACTTTGGAAATTCGAGATTCTCGAATTCTCAAAAAGTCAAAATTTCCGAGAAAACAGAAACCCTAGTCGAGAATTAACAAAATAGTCCGAGGTTTGCAGTCCCTACTTCTCGGGACGAAATCGACATTTCAAGGGACGGGACGAAGATTTCGAGGAATTCCTTAAAATCCCGTTTATCACATCTCAAATCGGATAATCCTACACTGTCATTTCTTCCACCTTTTCAAACCTTTGAACCAATTTCTTTCTTTCACAACCTTCCTTCAGTCATTTCGACTTCCTGCCTCAATCTCTCTAACTTTAAAAATATTTTATCCCGTCAAACTGAAACGAAGAAGAGAAGAAAAAAAAAAAAAAAAAAAAATACGTTCCCGCTTCATGTAGCAGACGCACTTTTTTTTTCCCTTTCATAAAATCCTTGTCAAATTTACGATTTCAAGTATTAGCACACCAGCACATATTTCAGATATGAAAACTGACTGGGAAGAAACGAATAAACCTTAAGGAAAAAAAAAAACATATACTTACAAGGGATTACATTCTTTAAGGAATACAAAAAGGGTAGGAAACATAAAAACGTCAAGTCTGCGAAAATTTGTGTTACTAAAATCAAAGACTTCTGAGTTAACTTTTTTTCCTTTTCTTTTTTTTTTTTTTTTTTTCGTGAAAAAAAAGTCGCAAAGTTAAAATGTATGTGACTCAAAGATGAAATTTGACGTAGATTGAGCTTAAAGATACGTCCCCACAAGATTGATTAGGAAGGCCGCCTGTTTCATGTTTTTGTCATTTGGCTTCTCGTTTTTAATATGAACTTGCTAAATCACGGGTCCGACTCATTAAATTTTTAATTAGTCTCGTACTTTTTTTTTTTTTTTTTTTTTTTTTTTTTTTTTTGTCGTCGCGTAATTAATAGTCCAAACCGTCCGCGCATGTCACGGCGGTTCCAAAAGCGGCTTCATTTAGGCGATTTATATCTCGATATTTAACAAATCGGAATCGATAAATAAAACGATTTTTTTTCCTTTTCTTTTTTCGAAAAAAAAAAAAAAAAAAAAAAAAAAAAAAACGGATATAAAAGTTTGTTTACCCGTCAATTAAATTGCGCATATAAAAAGGAAAAAACAGGTGTAAAAATTTGTGGCTCGTAATCATTTTTCACGTTCTGTTATTTTTAAAATCCGAGACGTGAAAAAACCAAATCGTTTTTTTTTTTGAAGAATTTAACTGACGTCATTCGTGTTTATTTTCGGACGTCGTGTTTTCGTCTGGCGAACGCTTTTCGACGATCGCGATTTTTTTTTTTCTTTTTTTTCATTGCAGACGGATCGGAAGCCTGCCAGAGCGAGAAAGAGAGAAAAAATAAAAGAAAGCGAGAAAAAAAAAAGTTGATAACCGTGGACGGGAAACCTGACGACAATTCTAAAAACCAACCAATAGCCATTTAAATATTTATTTATATAAATCTATCGAAGGACGGACCACCTACCGATTAAAAATTAATGCTGCTAATTATAATGATTATGCATAATTAAATCGATGACAGAAGCAGGAAACCGAGTATCGTTTACTTTTTTTTCTTTTTTTTTTTTTTGATTCCGGAAAAAAAAAAGAAAACAAATAAAGCAAGTGACGATCCCTTCTTTTTGTGTTATGCACGACAGGGATTTAAAATGTTTTTAAAATGTTCCCTCTCCTTTTCCTTTCGATCAGGGAGGGGAGAATAAAAAAGAAAAAAGGAGAGGAAATTAATATGCCACCGAGAAAAGATAAATAGAAAACGAATTTGAAAACGGAATGCAAACAACGTGGTTTGTGTGAAAAAGCTTTAAGCTTTGAGCTGCTTACACTTTCATTAATAAAGCATTACTTCATTAACACGATAATTAGTCATTTTCTGTCAGCGTTAAGCAATATTTTCCCCCCTTTTAATTGAGTTAGCGAAATCCTGTCCTCCGCGTCCGAAATATATATACAGAAGAAAATATACCTGTCTCTCTTTTCTTATCTCCTTTTTTTTTTCGATATTATTTTTAGCCTAGGTCGCATCTCCCCACCGGTAATAAAAACCGGAAGGCAGTAAATACATTTTCGTACCTTCTGGTGACTTTTTAACTTTTATATGTTCCCCGTACAATATTGAACATAATGCAGTACGAGCGGTAAGGATCATAAATTTCCGTGTCACTCGTCCTTGGCAATACAAATTTGTTGCCATAAATTTTCAACCGCGATAATAAATTTTTTTCCGAAGAAAAAAAAAAATATAAAAAAAAAAAGAAGGCGTTATTAAAATCGACAAGTAAGTAAACTTAGTGACAGTATTACTGTAAAAGTATTTATTAATTGGACATGAGTAACTACCCGTGTAACAAGGTTACTGTTAAAAGATGGAGGAATGTTTTTTTTTAAATGTTAAATTATGGCTAAAAACGATAAAATGGAAAATAAAAAGAAACTTGAATAATTTTTCTAAATGAATTCGAGGCGGTTTTCGTTGAACGTGATCCTGGAGTTGGGAGATATGTATCTGGAAAAGGATTTTTATCCTGTACTAGTATGATGCTTAAGCAGTACTTTTAAGGTCAGTAAAGTAAAAATTTACGTTCTAGCGCTCGAAAAGTGACGTCAAAAATCAACACGGCCGCTGTCAAATCATAATGCGAATTGCACTTGAAATAAAAACTACGTCTGAAAGCTACGAATCTGATTCTCAGCGGCTTTCCGCACCTCGTTTCGCTCGGCGAAGCGAAAGCTATCCCGGACTCAAAAAGTCTTGCTTTCGATTCTTGCAGGGAAATATACTATTAAAGGATGGTGCACCTCTTTCTTCTACAGTAGCTTAATCCCGCTGATATCTGCTGAGTTGGAGCAAAAGGGTGCGCCAAAATAAAGTGCCCACTCCAGGTTTTCGCTCCCCGGCCAATTTTCTGTGCTTTACTTCCCGAAAGAGCCCTCAAATTTTTTTTCCAGATTTTTAAAAAATTTTTTGGGGGCGTAGTGACGCTCAAAGTTTTTTAATCGAAAATTCTGAAAAATTCGATCTGGAGCTAAAGATTTAAAAATTAGCAATTTAAGCTTTGAGAAAAAAAATCAAAAAATGGCGGGAAAAATTAAAAGCCTACCGCTGCTTGAAACTTATCAGAGGAACCCAATTTTGAATTGGAACCTAAGTTCCATCTCGGTTCCTACGAGGTAAAGCTACTAATTTTTCTTCCTCTTTTTTTTTCTTTTTCTTTTTCTTTTTTTTTTCTTTTCTTTTCTTTTTCTTTTTTTTTTTTTTTTTTTCTCTCTCTCTCTTTAAATTTTCTCATTTCAAGAAAGTGCTATCAATATTTAAAAAAAATTCTCCACTTTTAAAAAATAATTGATTTTTTAAAAAAGTTTGAATTTAAAAAAGCCATAGGCCTACTTTTTTTTTAAATAAATGATTTCTCGTTTTTTTTCAAAAAAAAGAAAAAAAAATTAAAAATTAGAGTACAATTTTTTTTTTTTTTTTTTTTTTTGGAAAATAAAAAAAGACATCCCTGGTGGAAAAAATAAAACGATCGATCTCGGATCGACACTGCCAAACCGATATTCATTCCCGGATCGATACCGAAGCCATGTTGAAATCGTTTAGAAAGTTAACGGTTTTTGATATCGATTCAATACCGATTCACGATATTGGACTTCAAATCGATTCGGTATAGAATCAACTTCACAGACAATGTTAAGGAATAGCGGTAATAAATTTTAGCATATTGGTTTTAAAAAAAACACGATATTGATCCGATGTTAGTAAATTGATAATAAAAAATTCAATTGATTTTTTTATTGATAGAAAACTACGTGGCAAAATAATTTTACCCCCGTCAAAAAGGACTATCTAGGAATGACATGTTTTTATTTTGATTCCGATTGCTAATAGGATTCTGTTAAAGCTCTTCCCGATACCGATTCCAAGACCTGAAAATAAAACTGGACCATCCTTAGTTTGAACCTAGTATTGACTGGTTCAAACTTGACAAAAATTAGCAATAAACAACGAACATACAGGGTCTCCATATTTACGAGTAAATCACCTATGTGACCTAAAATTAATTGACTTTTGTTGTCATTTGTTTATTTTACCCAAAAATTTTCTCATTCTTCCTCAAATAAGTTAAGATGTATTTCTTGAACTTTAGGATTCGGGTAAAATTCACTTCAATATAAATTTCTTCACTCAATAAAAATTAAATTTATTTACACGAACATTATTTTTTCCCGTTTTCACAAAACAATCAAAGCGGTTACTTAGCAACTGCAACGATATCGAACTATATCGTATTCCGTTATCGATCTATATCGGCATTTTCGACTTTAAAAAATTTTGATTACCGAATTTTTCTCGGAAAGTAACTCGATCCGATAACGACAACCGTTAACTTTCTAAATGATTTCAACATGTGCATCGAGCTCGAATCGGTATCGGACCTCGGAACACCGACAGAAATTTCCACCAGGGATGTAACATTTTCGCTGACCGAAGGGTGCAAATGCACTATTGAATGTTGGACCAACATTTTGGTACCACACGTTGGACCAACATGTTGTACCAACTTGTGTACCAACTTGTTGGACCAACATTCTACACTAATTTCGGCGTAGGAGTAAATTCTGCAATAGTCAAACTTCGTTCGTTTGTCAAACATGTTGGTACAACAAGTTCGTCCAACATTCCAACAAGTTGGTGTAACATGTTTGTCCAACTTGTTGGTCCAACATTCATAGTGAATTTGCACTCTAGGGGTGCAAATTCACTTTGGAATGTTGGACCAACATGTTGGTACGAAAAGTTGGACCAACATGTTGTACCAACATGTTTGATGATCGAACGAATCGATTATTGCGGAATTTGCTCCTACGCCAAATTAGTGTGGAATGTCGGTCCAACAAGTTGGTACAACATGTTGGTCCAACTTGTTTTACCAACATGTTGGTCCAACATGTACCAACTTGTTGTACTAACATGTTTGACAAACTAAAAATTTAATTTAGGAATAAATTCGATTCGTTCCTTTGTCCAACAAGTTGGTACAACATGTTTGTCCAACTTGTTGTACCAACATGTTGGCCCAACATTCCATAGTGAATTTTCACCCGAAGAAAGGGGGGCCCTCTTTTTTTCTTTACCGGCAATTTTAAAAATGTCTTACAAAATTTCAAAAAAAAAAAAAAAATTCTTAAAATTAGAGTACAATTTTTTTATTTTTATTTTTTATTTTTTTTTTTAGCAAAATAAAAAAAAAAAAAAATTGAGGGATGTCCATTTTTTATACTTCTATTAAATTTGATTTTTTTTTTAAAACAATAAATAGTAATAAAAATTCTTACGTTAAGATATTTTGGACCCCCCCCTCTCCCCCATGTAAGAAATCGTAAGAATTTCTTGCACCCCCTCCACCCCTTTTCGGTCTTACGTAATACTTGAACCCTCCCTGACTCCCAAATTATTGTTTGTTTCGGTTTAAACCATCGCGATACTGTTTGATTTGCAACGCTCCATTAATTATTCGGTGAAATGCAGTGGGAGGGTGGTGGATGGGCTGAAAACGTCCGATATCTTGGGAAAACCCCCGGGAATGAGTCATTTCCCTTCGAGGAAAATGGGATATGACTCAGGTATGTTTCTATGCGGGTTTGGGTTCCCTTTATAACCCGACATAATTATCATAAATAACCCCCGAGTCCGACGTCATTTGTATAAACTCCTACGTATGGAATTGCAGCGTGCCGTACTTAGCCTTTGACCTAAACGTTGCATTCGTGATCTAGAGCACGCAGTCGCAATTTATTACCTTCTGATCGGTGTCAGGTCGGTTAACTATTTTCAAATTAGCTTTGCCTTCAAAAACAAAAACAAAAAAAAAATTTCACTTTCGAAGGAGTCTATTACCTGTGTTTGTTTCTTTTTTTTTTGGCCCAGTACAGGGTGGTCGTTATACCGAGCGGTACTTGACCTTAGGGTATCAGAGTATGAAAAATATTTTTGACGGTCATAATTTTTTTTTTTTTTCTGGTAGGTCATTTGAAAGGAGTACTAATATTTTTTAACAAAATAAATGTTTGAGGTGACAGGAAAATTTTTTGCAGTTATTAATTATGCAATTTTTTTTTTCAATGGTTTCCCTAGGTGCTTTAAAAGTAAATGAGATAAGGTTAAAAGGGTCTGGGTTAGGGCCTTCTGTAGAGTTACAGTTAGGACCTTAATTTATGGGCAAGGATGTAAGACGAGTATACGCGAGAAAATTTGGCCTAGGAGATTATTATGTAAATCGCTGACCGAACTGAAGAATATTGCTGGCTATGCTGCCGGCCGGATTTTGAGAGCATTGATATCTACAGGACTACATCCAAGGCTCATCTTTGTTCCTTTTTGCAACTGAAAATTTTTGTAAAAAGGATGAGAATTTTTTGCTTTAAAAAGTATTTTTTTTTTTTTTAAATGGGAAAAATTTCTTTCAACAATGAGAATTTTTTTTTAAACGATAAGACAATTTATTTTAAAAAAGTATTCCTTTTTTATAACAATTTGTTTTAAAATTCGATTTCTTTTAAACAATGAGAATAGTTTATTTAAAAGATTGCAAATTTAAAAAAAATTAATAATTTTTTTATTTTTATTTTATTTTTTTTTTTTTAATGAGAAAATTTTTTTCTAACAACGAGAATTTTTTTTTAAACGAAAAGACAATTTATATTGCTTTTTGTAAAGCCGAATTACACGCGGCTAATGTATTACTCATCTCCTTATATTTAACTTATGTACAAACTACTCGCTAGCTAGTAGGAGCGAGTAGCTTGTACTTAAGTTAAATATAGGAGCCGAGCTAGTACACTACCCGCGTGTAATTCGGCCTTTATAACAATTTTTTTTTTTTAAATTCGATTTTTTTTTTTAAAATGAGAATACTTTTTTTTTTTTTTTTTTAAAGATTGCAAATTTAAAAAAAAAAATAAAATGTAGTGATTCGCACAAGACCAAGACTGTCTCGACAAGACTTTTAAACAAGACTTAGGCTCAAATTTTGTTTCTGGGCATATGACATTAAGCATCTCAAAATAAGTAAGTCTTGTATTGTCCAAGAAATATTGTTTTAAAACAAGAAATATTGTACAAGACTCAAAACAAGACTCGCTCGGTTTTGCAATATTCAAGGTAATACACATCCAGAAACGAAATTTCAGTCGAGTCTTGTACAATATCTTGTGCGCATCACTAATAAAATGATATAATTTTTTTGGGCGATAGTCGAATGCGCCAATCGGATTAAAATATGGCTTATCAAAAACGCCAAAATGTTATTGACAAAAAAATTATTGTTTGCGCCAGAGTTATGTTTCAACCGTATAAAATAGAGTAAAATCTAAGGAATTTTGACTTCACAAATATCTCGGTGATCGTGATTTTCGTTTTTTTTTCTAAAATCACTGTAGTATCCTTATGCGTTTTTAATATAGCTGGGCACGATTTTTTCGTGCATCTCCACCTAATTTTGTCTTAACCCGTATAAGCTTTTCTGCAAGTAAAATTATCACAAACTAGCAAACATTTATTTTTTTGACTTGAAATGATTTTAAAACTCATTTTGACGACTGCAGGAAAATATTACGAAATACGTATAAGAATATCGCTATAAAAGCGGACAAAATAAAACCTGCAAATTTTTTTATTCGATAACAATGCTGTCATAACCAACAGAGACGAAATAAGGTTAGGCTTTCTTAAGCGAATTTTTTTTAAAAAGTTATTTGGCGTATTTGATACAGAAATTCATTTGGCGGTTTTGATAACTTTTTCCAGCAAAAGATTGGCGCAAATGATAAGTTGGATTAAGGAAAAAAGGTCGGAAATTGGCGCAAATGATTTGCACCGATTTTTTTTCGTGTTTTTTATTTAATTATTTATTTATTTTTTTATTTTTTTATTTTTTTTTGGTCGGAAAACCCGAAAAAAGTCTTACGTAATAACTGAACGCTCCCTCATGACTCAAAGGGTTAAATCGACCCTGCTCAGAATCAACCCGCAATTTTTTTTTTTTTTTTTTTTTTTTTGGAAAAAAATTGGTATTAATGATACCGCACGACGAGCGTTTTCCTCACGAATCCGCCGTAAGTTATCTAGTTGTGAATTTGAAAGTATCAATTTTATGAAAGATGTGGTAATGAATGGGAGGGTCCCATACACAACAGGTACATGAGGTGATTTACGGCACCGGATCACCAACCGTATAAATCCCATGTTGCTACAAATTAACAAACTTGATCACTTTTTTTTCTGCTTTTAATTAAACGAATCTTTTTTTTTTTTTTTTTTTGGTGACCGAATCCAGTTCAACGGGGAGGTGGACTCCCTATCCTCCCTCGTCGAAATTTTTGACGTGATAATCAAAAAGTAGCCAAATTTTTTTTTATTTTTTATTTAACCTCAAGTCATAGTGATTGGATAAAGTCGTCGTTTTTCGTGACCGGATTAAAGGGAGTGGTCTCGCATATTTTTTTTTTTTTTTTCCTCTTGAACTTGTAGGACCATCGAATCTAAAACTACGATCAATTAATTTTGTTATTTATTCTCATTGTTTTCCATATGGCTCACGTTTTTTATTTCCTCAAATGTCACACAACTAAGAGAGAGAAAAAAAATTGTTATCGAATTCATTGATCGTAGGAATGCATTGTTTTCCTCCGCGCATGTTCTCTCCCCAAAATAATAACTCTAATATTTTTTTTTTTTAACCCAGCAGTTTTGGTCATATATCAAAAAATATAAAAGATGAAGGGTTTTAATTCTTTGGTTTTTTCGAACGCGAACAACATTTACTGCATGGCACACACATACACACAACGCACGCTTAATCGACTGTGAACTTAGCAGTTCACGATTTTTTTTTTTTTTTATAACTCCAGAAAAAAAGTAGTAAAAATATCATAAAACATTGCATTAAAATGAAGTGAATCAAGATTTTTATATTCCACGAAGGGTTTTAAATATTAAACCTGTCCGTCGAGAAGATTCTACCCCCGTCTTTTTTTTTTTTTTTTTTCTGTGTTTCAAAACGATTGACAAAACACCGCCGAAAAACGTAAAATGTTTTTTACGTACCTCGGGTAGTAATAGCCTGTTTTTCTCCCGCTCGAGAAGTGAACATTTCGTTTTTCTCGGTACGTAAAGCACCTTACTGCACTAGAATGTAAGAGACTTTTCACGTCTCAGCACGTTGAACCACCTCGGCTTCGCCTCGGTGTCTCAAACTCGTGCCTCGACGTGAAACAAGTCTCTTACATCCTAGGGCAGTAATGTACTATTTTTCCTCTGCTTTTATCGGACACATCACATGTATAAACATTTTTTTTTTCATTGTTTTCAACGTGTATTACAAAATGAGTTACACGAATGATGCATTAAAATGATATAAATATTATTAAATGTAATATAAACCGTTAAGTAACGATAACGGCGCAATTAATGCCTTATATGTCACAATTTTAAATATGTGATAACTTTTTTTTTTTTTTTTTTCAACTTAATATAAATTTTATTGTGTGAATAAATTTCATTTTTTTTTTAAAAGAAAAAAGTTGGCAGCTTTTATAGCACAATTTTTCTTTTTGAGGAGAAAAAAAGTCGATCTTAATGTGCAGGGAATCGATATTAAAGTGTTGCAAGTTCTGTATGCAAGTTTTGAAATGAAATATCAGCATCAAATCTGACAAATTGTACGAGTTTTTAAAAAAATTAATATACGAAAAATACGTAAATCTAAACGGCTATTTTTAATGTCCGGTGTGTTGCCTAAATTTTTATTTTCAATTTAAAATATTTCAATGTAAGATTTTTTAGATTTCTGAATTTTTAACTTCATAATTTGAAGGCAACGTGACAAATAGATGTAGAAGCCCTGACTAGGGTGACCTTGATTTCGCTAACTTTCAAAATGAATGTTGTTTGACTCCCCCTAATTATTGCTTTCCATGAAAAAAAAAAAGGAAAAAGGAAAAAGAGGCATAAAGAGTGGCAATGCATTTGCCACTGCATTTTGCATTAGTGATGCAAAATAACGCAAATTTTGTAAATCAATACTAAGTATGGAAATGTAAAGCAATGCAGTCGGTTATGCCTAATAATGAAGAGTAACAAAAAGTGATGCAATCGGAAATGCAAACTAACGAAGAGTATTGAAAGGTAATGCAAAAGTAACGAAAAATTATGAAAAGTAATGCAACGAGACGAAGAATAATGGAAGGTAACGCAAATTAATGAAGAATAATAAAAAGTAATGCAATCGGTAATGCCTAGTAATGAAGAGTAATAAAAAGTGATGCAATCGGTATGCAAAAGTAACGAAGAATCATGAAAAGTAATGCAAAGCGACGAAGAATAATGGAAGGTAATGCTAAGTAATGAAGAATAATAAAAAGTGATGCAATCGGTAATGCAAACTAACGAAGAATCATGAAACGTAATGCAAAGCAATGAAGAATAATGGAAGGTAATGCAAAGCAATGAAGAGTAATAAAAAATAATGCAATCGGTAATGCGAAGTGATGAAAAGTAATGCAGTCGGTTATGCCTAGTAATGAAGAGTAATAAAAAGTGATGCAATTGGTAACGCAGTGAAATGAAAAGTAATGCGATTGATGAAAATAACAAAGCGTAATGCAATCGGTAATGCAAAGTAAGGAGGAGTAATGCAATCGAGTGCAAAGTAAAGAAAGCAATGCAATTGGTAATATAAAGGAATGAAAAGTAAAGAAAAAAACATAACAATGAAAAGTAATGCAATAGGTAATTCAAAGTTACGAAAAATATTGAAAGGTAATGCAAAGTAACGAAGAATAATATAAAGTAATGCAAAGTGATGAAAGGAAATGCAGATGGTAATGCAAAACAGGGAAGAGTAATAAAAATTAATGCAATCGGTGATGTAGAGTATTGAAGAATAATGAAAAGTAATGCAATCGGTTATGCATGGTAATGAAATTAGGTAATGCAATCGGTAATGCAAAGTAAAGAAGAGTAGTGCAATCGAGTGCTAAGAAAAGTAAGCAATGCAATTGGTAATGTAAAGGAATGAAAAGTAAAGAAAAAAACATAACAATGAAAAGTAATGCAATAGGTAATGCAAAGTAACGAATAATACTGAAAGGTAATGCAAAATAACGAAGAATAATGAAAGGTAATGCAAAGTGATGAAAGGTAATGCAGATGGTAATGCAAAGCAGGGGAGAGTAGTAAAAATAATGCAATCGGTGGTGTAGAGTAATGAAGAGAAACGAAACCTAATGCAATCGGTTATACATGGTAATGAAATTAGGTAATGCAATTGGTAATGCAAAAATAACGAAAGTAATGCGATCGGTAAGCATATTACTGAGAAGTAATGCAATAGGTAATGCATACTAATGAAAAATACTGCATTCGGTGCAATCATTGTGCACATTAATGCAAAAAAAAAAAAAAAAAAAAAAATTATTTGGTCGTAAAAAGTAATGCAAAGTCAGGTGTCTAAGTTTCTTAATTACTCTACAGAATATTGCTTATAGAAAATTTTTGCATATGCTTCAAATCAAAAGACAGAGAGAATGCATATTTACTTTTTAAATTCTAACTAACGATAGCTGAATTGTAACAATAAACACGTTACTACACAACCATGCTGAACTCTCAGCGTGTTGCAACCGAACCAAATCAGACAAAATTTTTACATTAACAGACAACTAAATTCCCCCAATTCATTCGGGGCACAAGATTTTCGAGTTCATTTCGCACTGACCATTACTCTAAATATCAAATTTGATCCACTTTTTTTTTCAAGATACGAAAATCGTGATACGAACGATCTAATTTTTCTTAATTTGCCTTTTACATAACCCGCTTGAGACTTTTTCGTGTTCCAAGTCAAAAATAGTTGCACACACACTTGTCATCGTCAAAAATAAAAAAATAAAAACTGGAATTTTAATTCATACATTACGCACGACACCCACAGACACTTTCACACACCGTGTGTACAACTGTGACCTTTCAAATATAAACTTAATCAATTTATTAAGTCAATAATTTGTACTTCCTCTAATGTAATGTTAAGAATGCACACACGTAACATTTGACCATTCATCATTTCCCATGACATTTTAAGCACATGCATTGTTTTTTTTTCTTTTTCGTATATATATACACACGGCTTGCATTACTGTATATTTTACATTTCCAGGGCTCGGGTACAATTTTTTGTTTTCTTGAAGTGCGAGGTCGCTTGCTAATGCCCTGTCATCGTAAAATGTATTTTTAAGGACATTTTGCATGTTGCATAAGGTGAAGTGTGATAAAGCATGGAACATAAATCAAAAAAAAAAAAAAAGCGTGAGAATTTATTTTGTATTTGAAAACGGTTGCTGAGGAAAAGCGCACCGAGAAAAATATTGTTTTAAAAAGAACGAAAAAATACGGGGGGCGGGGGGGGGGGGGGGGTGTGCAGACGGGGCCTGGGGGGTGGGTCGGAAGCGAAAGTAAGAAAATGAATCACTTCCACTAATTGCAACATTGAACCTGGTTGATTCAATCCAAGTTTCCTTTCGAATTAAAGTCTAATCAATCACTTCCCGGAGCATAAGATTTTTAATTTCAATGCAGGAAAAAAAAAAGAGAGAAAGAGATCCTTCCAAAAAAAAAAAAAAAAAATTTGAGGAAATTTCATTTTTTTTTTTCTTCGCTCGAGTAAAAACTAAACAGGAAATTAATCAAGAGTTATCAGGAAATCGTTTTTATTTTATTTTTTTTTTGAAAAAGTGATTCAAGCCGACCTAATTTGTCAACGTCTTACGGTATCAGATTATCAAGAGAAACAATCAATTAACAAGAAAATTGTAATGTTTAACTTACTAGTGGAATCCTCCCGAAAATACAAAAAAACGGCGAAATTTCTCGCCGCCGCCGCCGCCTTCGCTTCTTATTCTTGTCTTTCATATATATACGAGTTTTATATTCACCCCATAGCTTTTTAAACTCCCAACGGAAAATGTCAATGTGCGACGTCATCTCTGGAAAATGTCAACTTACCTAGAAACAAAAAAAATAAAAATTGTTAGTTCTCTTTTTCTTACATCACGAGCTCTCGCTCAGTCGTGGATCAAGAAAAAAAAAAAAAAAAAAAAAAAAAAAAAAAACGGGAGACGGTCAACTGGACTGCAAGGCAAAATGTCGATCAATCAAAATCGCCTTGACAATTTTTATGCAAAAAATTCTTTCACGCTATAGTAAACACCCGTTAAAATCGATCTCCTGGAGGGTGGATTTGGAAACGGCATTAAAGATGGCGGGGGAAAAAAAGAGAGAAAGAGAAAGAGAGGGAAAAAAAAGTCAGATTCTATTTTTGATTTCTTTGGGAAAATTCCCTAGTTTCTTATCGAAAAATTTCGATCTCCGAAAAAGCGGACTTGGGAGAGAGTCTAATCATGAGGGGTCGGGGGGAATCGAATGAGGGAATCAAGAGGGTACGACTGAGACTAATTGGATTTAATAGCAATCTGTTGTAATCTACTTGAATATCAAATCAAACCAATCATGATCAATGGTGTATTGGCCTAGGCGACGCTAGGATGTGACTTAATTGTCGTACAAGTCCGATCGGTTTGGAATTGGAATCGGTCTGGGAAGTGAATGTCATTGACTTTGAAAAAGACTCCGTAGATAGCACGCTAAAAATTCTTAATATTTTCCGAAACATTTTTTTTAACATGTTCGACACATAAAATGTTAAAAAAAAGAGGTGACTAAGGACAAACTATTTCGCACAAGCGCTGCATAAGTCTCTATATATTCACTGCCTGTTACCTCTTACAAGGAAAATAAGTGATTTGACGATATTTAACATGTTCAACATGTTATAACATGTGTTAGAAATCGGCTTTTCGTCACATGTTTGCTTAACATTTTATAAGAATTTTAATATTTCCTCGATCTTAACGTAGTACCTCACATGTTAAAACCATCTAAAAATTGTAACTACCATCTTAACATGTTATGTTTGTACAACATGTTAAAAAATCATAATATGGCCCTAGTATTGTGTTAAACATGTTAAATCATCTAAGCATAGTTATCAACATGTTAACACACTTAGCAACAAGTTATAACATGTGTTAGAAATCGACTTTTCATGACACGTTTGCTCGACATTTCATAAGAATTCAAAAATTTTCTTGATCTTAACACGGCACTTTACATGTTTAAAACCATCTAAAAATGGTAACTACCATGTTAACAAGTTAAGTACAGTTTTTATATAATATTTGACCAACATGTTAAAAAAATCTTAGTATGACCCTAATATTGTGTCCAACATGTTAAACCATCTAAGCATAGTAATCAACATGTTAACACACTTCGCAACAAGCTATGACATGTACTAGAAATCGAATATTTGAGACATGTTAGCCTAGCATGTTTTAAAAATTTTGATCTTTCTTCTATCTTAATACAGTAGTCAACATGTTAAAACGATCTCGCAGTAGTAACTGATATGTTAATCCAAAAGTGATAAGTACCATTTTTACGGCATGTTTGTCTAACATGTTAAAAAAATCTTAATATGTCCCTAATACGATGTCCAACATATTAAACCATCTAAACATAGTTAAAAACATGTTAACACTTGGCAGCAAGTTATAACATGTATTAGAAATAGACTTTTCGTGACACGTTTGCTTAACATTTTATAAGAATCTTAATATTTCTTCGATCTTAACATAGTACCTTACATGTTAAAACCATCCAAAAATGGTAACTAACATATTAACTACCTTTTTCATAGCATGTTTGTCTAACATGTTAAAAAAAGTCTTAATATGGAGTCCAACATATTAAACATAGTTACGGACATGTTAAAACACTTCGCAACAAGTTATAACATGTACTAGAAATAGAATTTTTGAGACATGTTAGCCTAGCATGTTATAAAAATCGTAATATTTCCTTTATTGTAACATAGTATTCCACATGTTAAAACACTCTAACCATGTCAACTGACATGATAACTCAAACGTGTTAAATACTAAAAACATGTAAAAAAATTCTACTAAAACATGTTAAAAAAATTCGGATATGATCTCTACTCTAACAACTTGGCAAATTTTTCCTAACATAAGTCGGACCATCGTGTTTTCTGTCATCGTTTTTTATAACATAATTGTCTAACATGTTAGACAATCATGTTAGCCAATAGGCTCGCCGTCAATTTGCACTTTAACATCAGGTCCAACAAAATCGTTTTTTAACCACCCGTTTCCCACATTATTATAACCGGTGATTTTTTTTTTTTTTTTTTTTTTTTTTAAGCAGACGAGTATTCGACCAAATTAATTTCCAGCGGTCAAACGTTCAACATGTAATAAATTCAGAACGAAATTACACGCAAAATTGTTTTTTCCTTTCTTTCATTTTTTTAAAAATAAAAATCGAAAACAAATCGATTACACAATGTCCTTAAACTACTATGAATATGCATGAATTAGAAAGTTAAAAAATATTGCACGCGTAAAATCCTCCGAAAGACCTAATCGCATATAAAATAAATTACACTTAAAAATAAAGATTCATCCAAATGGGCGTACTTACAAAATAATCAAAACAAGTACGCCTATTTTTTTTTTACAAATATAATCAATTGAACCGAGGGTAATTCAGAAATAAGAAAAAAAAACTGGTTTCCATGTCAATTTTTACGTTAGTGATTTTTTTTAAAATGCTTTAAATATACTCTCTTGTTTGTAAATTCTCAAATATCAGCTGATGACTTTTAAATCCCCACCCCTACCCTACCCTTATATATTGTATACGCACATATACATTTTCCTCTCGGCTTGAAAAACGATGATGTTCATATAACATTAATTCGGGAAGTTTAATAATAAACAAAAGGGTTGAAATGTTAATATTGAGGCAGTGCCAATGAATTGTTTTTCGTTGTTTCGAAATCTCACATTACGTCACCATCCCACCACCGCCATCAGGAATTAATGGCGTTTTCAAAAGCTCAAGTGCAGCGAATAAAAATTAATGCTATTATTAATTGCAATCGCTGTTTTTTTTTTTTTTTTTTTTTTCGAAGGTCGATGTCGAGTTGATTTCCGTTTCCGCGCTTTTTTGTTTTTTGGTTTTTTTTTCCAAGAATGAATTTTTTTTCGCAACCTTTTAATAAAGGGAGGGAGGGAAAAAAATGCACGGCTGGAAAGCGTTAAAAGTACATTATGACACCGTAAATTTAATATGTGTATGACAGTTTTTCAGAATTTTTTTTTGTTTACTTCGAACCCTTGGAAAAAAAAAAAAAAAAAAAAGAGAAAAAGATGCTGTATCGGGGGGGTGCGACGTAAATGATGTCGGGTTTCTGGGAGTTTCTTCGCCTCTACTCGGGATAAATAATTTTCTTTTTTTTTCCGCGAGGAATATTTATTCCTTTTTATTTTTTTTTTTTTTAAGAGGAAATTTCACTTCGGCACGAGTGAAAATGGCATCGTAAAAAATAATAATACTTAGGCTAATTAACTATATCGTTTAGGGAAAAAACGCATTAGCCTGGCTTTTGTGTAGCCTGGGTTTTTATATTTTTTTTTTAAAGTTGAATATCGGAAAAAAGAAAGGAAATTTTATATGCAAAAATATTATTTATCGGATAAAGGAAAAAAAAAGGAACTTATATGCGTGTAAACAGCTTTAAGCCAAACTATTTACACATGGATTAAACCGACATGAGACGTGATTTATCACATTATTAAAATATCGTACCGAAAAGTCCTATTTTGAAAATTGAGGGTTTAGATATCTGGTGATTTATTGTCCTGAGTATGTTTTTATTATTTTAATGTCTTCATTTAATAGCAGAATCATGAGTTGGCAATGGTTTTTGTTTTATTCTGGAGAATGGAGTTTGTTTCGGGGAACTGAAAATGTCACATTTAGATAAACTCCACAATGCCGGGGAGTCGTTTTCATTTGGCGTTGGCTTTTATAACCGAATGAAATGAGGCTCAGTATGTATTTGAGTTAGATCGAGTTCCCAGAAAACGGAGGTTGCAAGATGGTTTTTGATCATTTTTTTGTTGCTTTTAATGTGCAACATGTGGAAGGTTGTAAGGAATGTCAGAGGAGGATGAAAATTGAGAAAAAATTGCAGCGAGCTAAGTCGAGTCGAGAGCTTGAATTTGCACTTTTCGATTATCGGTCGACTGCACTGCTTATGTACTGAATGTATAGTATATACTGTAATTACAGTATACGTATATAAATTACGTATAATAGGGATGTATTAAGATTTTCTAACAGGTTAGACAACCATGTTATTAAAAAAATAGGTTCCAACACGTTTTGTATTAACATGTCAGTAATCATGTTCAGATGGCTTTAACATGTCGGGCACTACATTAAAACCATCTAAACACGGATGATGGTTTTAACATGTCAGGCACTACATTAAAACCGTCTAAACATGGTTGATGGTTTTAACATGTTTAGATGGTTTTAACATGTCTGGCACTACATTAAAACCATCTAAACATGGTCGACGGTTTTAACATGTCGGGTACTATATTAAAACCATCTGAACATGGATGTTGGTTTTAACATGCTTAGATGGTTTTAACATGTTTAGATGGTTATAACATGTCAGGCACTACATTTAAACCATCTAAACATGGATGACGGTTTTAACAGGTCAGGCACTATATCAAAACCCTCTAACATGGTTAACTACAGTTTTAACATGTTAGACACTAAGTTAAGATCGAGGAATGTATTAAGGTTTGTTAAACATGTCAGGCAACTTGGATGTTGACATTTTAAATTCGATCATGTTTGGATCAGTGTTAAGAAAACTGACTGGAATGTAACGGCAATCAAGACTCATAATTGGACTTACAGCTGATTTGCTGCCGTCAATATTGGACAGTATCGAAAATTTTACCTAAACCAGATCAATTTTTGATGAAGACAGATTTTTCCAGATCTTGTCTTTTCAATTAAAATTTCCGCCAGGGAACATGCCATAAAAGTTTGGTTTCTAATGAATGTTATAACGTATGTTAAAACATGTTTTGGTATGTGTTAGCTGATTAACATGTTATATTTAGACTTTTTAGTGGATTAACATGTTATGTTTAGATTCGTTAGCTGATAAAAATGTTATGTTCAGATGCTTAACATGTTAGGCACCACGTGTTAACATGTTGGTAACCATGTTTAAATGGTCTAACAAGTTAATACTTTTCCAGACCTTGTTTTGCCAATCAAAATTTTTGCTATGGAATATGTCAAAAAAATTTGGTTTCCAGTACATGATATACCATTTGGCTAAACATGTTGTGACATGTGATAACATGTTGATAACCATGTTTAGATGGTTTAACATGCTTGGCATTATGTTCAGGCTAATGCCTGAGCACGATGTGTTTGATATGTTTCTGAACATGTTTAACATGTTAAGCACCATGTGTAAACATGTTTGAATAATTTAACATGATACGCACCATGTTCAAGGCACATTGCTTGTTAATACAAAAAAAAAAAAAAAAAAAAAAAAATTCACTTCATGTAATAAACTGTGAAAAACTTTTGTCCAGAAAGCAAAAGTACAGAGCAGATGTTTTTTTTTTTCGGAAGTCTAATCTATGTTCGTTATCAAAAAACACTTCCCTTTGTCTCTTGATTTCCGAACCAAAACAATTCAAATGTAATATTTTTCTCCAGATCGTTAAGATTTTTTTTTTTTTTTTTTTTTTTTTTGTCCTCTGTTCCCTGCGCAAGCAGTATTAAAGCGCAAAGCAAATATACCTACAAAAATTAAACGTATTAAGAGCATGGCTAATCAAACGCCAGTGGCTTATATTTCAAATAATCGAGCCAAATTTTAAATTAGTAGGAACCATTTTATTGGTTAAGTAGAACGATTCACGCATAAATTCGGTCACAGAAAACGAGACATCGTAAAAGAATAATCATTTTACCAATTTCTCGGCTCATTTAAACCCATGTGCGAATCATTTATAAATGCATGATTACATTTTACGAAAAGAGAATTTTTATCAATTACAGAAGAAACATAAGCCACACCAGTTTTCGTTCCTTGTACCCTTATTACATTCAATTTTTGCCAGCTCGTTCCTTTTTACGCAAAACAACAAAAACCCCTCGATCCGGAATGGCAACTTCAAAAAAAGGGCCGTCCCATTAGTCAATCCCTTACATGTGCCAGATAAACATCGTTTAATTTTGTATAAACACAGGGAAAAGTTCATCCCTGAACTCCTTAAGATTGCCGAAATTAGTTCGCGAAATTGCGGTAATCTCAGTAATTTAATAAAACAAGAAAAGAGAGGAAAAAAAGGACGAAAAGAGAATATCAAGGGGTTGAAAAAAAAATTGATTAATGAAAAAAAGTGGCAATTTGAATTTAATTAATCCTGCGAACGTGTTAGAGATGACGGCAGGAGATTTTCTGACATTCGTTGACAAATGTTACTGTTAATATGCGTCATTTAATTTTTTTTTTCAAATTTTTTTTTTTTTTTTTTTTTTTTTTTTTTTTTTTTTTTTTTTTTTTTTTTGCGAAAAACGAAAGTTTGAAGAAAAAGAAAATATCATAATAAAAAAAAAATATTTCTTTGACGTAGGTGACAAAGTTGATAAGGTAATACAAGGGAAAACACTTGAAAAGTTCATTTAATAGGAAACCTAGGAAACTTTTTAACAAGTTAGTCGTCAAGGGATTGTATCAAAGACAAAATATCAAATTACATTTAGTACTTAGCAAAGTTTTGATTTTGTTGCCTTGTTATTTATTAGATTTCATTTAAGGAATGAAAAATGGATTTCTGCTAAAAACAAAGAAATTAGAACAAAAAAAAAGAAAAAAAAATTGTGAAAATTGGCTTGGCGATCGCGTGGGATTTCTTTTCCCCCTTTTTTTAATTCATTTTTTTTTTTTCAACGAACGCGTTGGTCAGCTGTTTTAAATTGCCTCGATAATGACATAGAAGCGGTACTAAATGATCGACCTTGAGCGATGGAAGTTCAATAGGTTACCTAATGTCGACTTTCTTTTAAAGAACAGGCCCAGAAAAGAAATATGCCAAGACTTTTTTTTTTTCTCTTTTCCGCGCAAATTATAGCATTTTGGCAAAAGCAGTGATTATCGCCTCTTCTAATTTTCTTTTCATGAGTTTAAGGTTAATGCGTTTCGTGGTGTGATATCTGATTTTTTTTTTTCTTTTCTCTTTTCGCACCGTTTGAATGATATGTGTTAAAAGGTAACGAGGTGTTGATAGGTCTGACCTATCCACTAAATTGGATGATTTCAAACGTCTGGTTTATAGAAGGAAAAAAAAAAAAAACGAAGAAACACCGCAACTCGCATCGCTTTAACACAACAAACTTTTTATTTTCCACTTACAAAAAAAAAAAAAAAAAAAAAAACAACTCTATCCTTAACACTATCTGTTTTCGAATTGATGCAAGTTTAATGAAAGCTGTGCAAATTCAAGTCACGAGGGGTGATCCCTCCAATTACATCAAAACTTTGTAAATTAGGTTACTTGGTCTTTGTATGCCTTTTCATTTCCTCTCTCTCTTTCTTTCTCTTTAACCCCATCCGGATATTCCTTCCTCCGTCTCTTCCCTTTCATCAGCTAATAAATAAAATCGAGTTTACTTACCGGTTTTCGGTAGTTAAAGAGAAAAAAAAAAACTTTTTTTTTTTTTTAAGTATGATTAATGAAATGACGGGGAAAAGCAATTATCAGACGTAAAATGAAAATATCAAATTTACAAAACCCAAAATGGTGTCATAATTTCTAAATTAATTATTTTTGAATCCGATTAATTTATCATTTTTGAAAACGTGACATATTGACGGTTTTTATTAAAAGAGCACCGGGATAAATGAATTAAAAGGCTGAGGCATCCCGCGCGCTTTGATTTTCAATTCATGTTTTTAATACAACACATCACTATGCATCACTGCACTTTTCATTTTGGCGAATCACTTATCTCCTGAAGCCACGTTTGTCCTTTTTCCAGGATTCCTTTGTGAAAGGGATGAATTGATGCTTCGAAATTGAAAAAATTAATAAAAAAAAAAGTCGATTCTTGATATCAAATACGATTTGGTTCGTTAAAATCAAAAAAATTGGCAGGAAAAAATGTTTTTGAATTGCAAGAAAAGAAAAATACAGACAATACGCATTTATCATGATTTTGCAGGGCCAGCTTTTTTTTTTTAGTTAACAAAAATAATCAGTCGTGACAGCAGATAAATCGCATATTATATATAATTTATATAGAAATCATACATTATAATTATACTTACACATCATAATTATCATTATAATATAATTATAAATATAATTATAACATATTATAATAATAAATATGATTATAACATATTATGATTATAAATAAAATCGGTTATAACAAGTTATAACCATATATAAATTATAACATCATTTACTATTTATACATTTATGTACACCAAATATAATTATAACTATAGGGTCGGGTCGCCTAAATGTAAACACTCCCGAAATGTCAACACCCCTTATTTTTTCCTAAGTAAAAAGCGTTTTCGGCCCAAAATGTAATGAAATGTGTTCTTTGTTTCATAATCTTCCTTCAAAAGTCTGATTTCCCCCCGAAAAATATTTACTGTTTTTCTTACAACGTATTTAAAAAAATACGAATTTTTTTCTCGGTAAAACTCGTCTTGCGGATTTTTTTCGAATATTTATTTTGAACGAAAGACACATTAAAAAAATTTGAAATTCCACTCATTCACTTACATGTTAATGAAGTTTATGTTACCGACTTACATTTCAAGCAATAATAAAGATTTTAATGTTTTTTTCTTAAATTTCCGCAAAAGATCGAAAATCAAGAAGATGTCCGACATGTCAACACGCCATTTTGTTAATTTGATTGTTATGTAAATAAAAGAATTTTTCGGGATTTTTTGTTATTTTAAAAAAAAAATTAAAATTATTTCTGTAAACATTGATTTGTAAAAGTGGTATGTATTACTATTAGAGGGATGACAGTGGCGTAGCGGAGAATTCGGGGGCCCTGGTGCAAAAATTTCAAAAATAAAAATTTTTAATTTTTTTTTTTTTTTTTTTTTTTTTTTTTACTGGCAATAGTTAAAATTACAATAACAAATTATTACCTTACTGGGGCCCTGGTTTCTGAAACCTTAATGCTCTCCTGGCATTCTTCGCAGAAAATTCCTCGACTATTAGCTGAACATCCAAGTCTCGAGCAATTTCTTGCTCTATGCTTAGTACGGCTAACGATGACAATCTTTCCTCAGAGATTGAATTTCTTAGGTAGTTTTTGATTAATTTCAGCTTAGAAAATGACCTTTCTGCACTAGCTACCGTTACTGGCAAAGTAAGAAACAATCGAAACACGGTTAAAATTTCAGGAATGCTGGATAATATCGTTTGATGATCTTTTATTATCACATCACAAAATTTTTTAATGCTTAAATGTTCCATGGTGACTATTTTTGACCGAAGGAGATTTCGAAACGACATTAGTTGTTTCGGAAAATCAGCTAGCGAAAGATCCTCACTGTAAATTAAAGCCAAATTTTTGGCAGAAGTAAACAATTCCTGATCGTTTATTTTGATCATGTTCTTCGGAAGCAAAAACTCAAATCGTCGATAAATTTCTTGCGCTTAAGAAATCGTTCGCGTACTACTATTACCGGTACTCGACATAATCTGAAGAATACGGTATTTTTAAATTCAGTGACAAAAACGAAAAAAAATTATAATAATAACCGAATGCGCGACGTTATTCTCCATACTGCTTTTTAAAATGTCAGCTAAGTTCAACAGAATGTTGAAAGAGCGGAACTAGAAGATTTAAAAAAAATTCGTTTATAAACGTCCCTAGTTAAAAATGAAGGTTTCGTCGCTGCTTGCATTAGGCTTGATATCAGCTCATTCATTTGCCAAATTCCAAGAAAACATCCATGGCTAATATGTGGTGCCTTATGTTATGACTAAAACAAAAAACAGCTTCCAGAGCAGGATTCATTTTCAACAGTCAAAGAAACATAAAATTCACAACTAAATAATAAATCCTAATTTTTTTTTTTTTTTTTTTGAAAATTTTGAGTGCGAAGTTTTGACATTATTTACGATTTTTTTACAATTTCACGATAACTAAAACAAAATTTTGGGGCCCCTTTAGGTCGGGGGCCCCGGCGCATTGCACCCTCTGCGCCCCCCTCCGCTACGCCACTGAGGGATGATGTAGCATTCTGGAGAGATAAATTTTGAACTGATTTCTCTTCACGGAGAGCCGTCTGGTGAGCGTTTACATATAGGTTCATTTTTATGAAAAACAGGTAAAATCAAACCGAAATGTCAACGATATTATATCAACCCTCTAAGCAAAATTTTAAAGTAGTACCTGCATCACATATTTACTTCATGTCTTGAAGAACACATTGGGCCGTTGGATCACTTTTTAAAACGTAATTTTTTGTAAGAAAAAAATATTTGAAAATGCCATGTCCGAAATGGCGGAAAGTGTTTACATTTAGGCGACCTGACCCTAATTATAAATATAATTATAACATACCATAACTAAAAATATAATAATAACATACCATAATTAAAAATATAATTATAACATATCATAATCATTAATATAATTATAATGTTTCATATTTATTAATATAATTATACATTATAATTGAATTGTTCATTTGAAAAAGGGGACATGTCTCATAAGGTAAACAAAATGTCATGTCCCCCTTTTCAAATTAACGATTCAATTGTAATATATTATAATTATAATTATACGCAATAATATATAATTTACATATAAATTATATGTATATAATTATGTATAATTTATGTATAATTTATATATAACTATAAATAAAAGTTATATATAATCTGGACATCTGCGTCGCATTAACCATTTTTCTTTTTTCAAGATTTGTCTTCGTTTTTCCGTAAAAATAAAAATACTATTTATCTGCTGCCACGACTGATGCGTACGCTTAATTTGTTACAAGGTAACAACTTGTTGTTAATATGGGATAAAAGATATTAAGGTACCCCAGCGGAAGTGCAGATATTATGTGAATAGGACTTGTTTGGTTTTGTTTCCAATTCCATTGTTGCCAAAGGGGTTAAAAAATCAAAACAAACTAAGTTCAATTTGAAAAAAAAATCGTGGATGGTCTAACTTAACTTTTATGGGCCTTTTATTTATTTATTTATTTATTTATTTATTTTATTTATTTATTTATTTATTTATTTATTTATTTATTTATTTATTTTTTGAAACTTAAAGCTGCGAAGCAGAACGTTTTTCTTTTCGTAATTAAACGGTTAAACAAATGTCAGCAATACTGTTAAAAAGTTCGAAAGAAAGAAAAAAAGAACAAAAGGAACAAAAATTCCGAAAAAAGAATAAAAAATAAAAATAAAAGTCAGATGAAAATCCTTCTCAGGCCACAAAACCCGGATTCACAAATTCCCTCGTCGCATGAAAAAGCTGATTAAACCTAAAATTCCTGGACGGAACCGGAATAAGTAAAATCTCGGAGACTAGATATCTAGTGACACAAACCGCGAAAACCTCTTTTGAGTTTTTGCGGTTTGGCATTTAAAAAAAAAAAAAAAGATCCTTTTAAAAAAAGTTACAAAAAAAGAAGGGGGAAGGTCGAAAACAAAAATCCTATCAAAACTGACCCGCATCCTTTATAATTGCCGTTTTCCTTCCTTGGGAAAATCCCCGGGAAATCAGTGATTTATTCGTCACAAGTCCGTTTTGGAAAATCGACTGCCTGCATAATTAATTGTCCTTTATACATATACATCGCGTATATATTTATAATACGGGAGAGGGGTTGATAAGGGAAGGCCTCCCTTCGATTACCCTAAAGCGCAGAGGGCTTCGGGGGGAGTAGGGGAGGAAAGGGCTTCGACCTGGAAAATCGATCATATCGGATGATTGCCGTTTTAGTGTTTCAAACCCGATAATTCCGAAGGATAGGGAGAAGAATTTAAAGGCATATATGCTGGATCCTTGTGCGTAACAGGGGAAATATCGCAATTTTGTCTACCAGCTCAGAAAACCGGGAAGGAGCGAGTTTCCGATGGTATCCTACTCTAACAACCGGAGGCTGATAATTAATTAAAACCCGGGTTTATTATCAACTAGTGCGATCCGAAATCTTGTTATTTAATGAAACTGACATATTAAAAAAAAAAAAAAAAAAAATTAAAACACGCATGGGTTCCTATTAAAAAACTCGGATCTTCTTGGGAATGATCCTTCTCGGTAGTTACTTCATTTGATTCATATCAAATTGCCATAATCTCTGCAATTATACTTTCATTGAAAATATTATTTATCGAGCAAGTAAAGTATAATTAATACGAAAAAAAATTGTATATATTTTAATACTGTGAGAAACGCATCTGGCAAACGATTTGAAATGATATTTTTCTCGGGATTTAGTTTTAAATACGAGCCTAAGGGTCATTTTCACTCTGCTAAAAAAAAAAAAAAAAAAAAAACGAAAACACGTCCCGTCGACGGGAAAAAAAAAGATCACGTAATTATATCTAAAATCCTTTCATTTTCTTTATCCTCGTGAAATCGAATACACATATGCGGTAGGAAGAAAAACGCAGCGACGATTTAAAATTTATGGCGAAGGTAAAAAAAAATATAATGCGGTTCATGAGATAAACGGAGTTGAAAATGAATAATGGGATTAAAAAACAGCAATGACCAAAAACGTGGAAATTTGCTTTCCAACAGTTAAACGAGCTTAACAAAAAAAAAGTAAAAGGATTTTTTTTTTTTTTTTTTGTGAAGACTTTATTTTTCTGCCGAAAATACACCTCCACCGGCTTCGAGTAATAATCAACTACTTCAATGAATTCGGTTAAAATCGATTTCACGCTTCGAATTTCATTAACACGCTCACGAACCACAGTAATCGACTCTTGAAAATAGTCCTTCATGACGGTGCTAAACCTCGAGACTTTTGACAATATTTGTCGGTCGGGTTTCCCATTTCTTTTCATCCAGCGATTTGGAGCGAAGTTTACATCATATTGAGATATATTTACTGAAGTCATTAGGAGATCAGTAAGACATTAACCAATCAAGAAAACTATAAGTTGACTCATTAGCCAGCCGAAGTCAGTCATTAACCAAAACCTAATATTTGTTGTCTAATGTAACTTAATTTTTACAATTACTAAACAAAATGAAACATTAACCATACCATTAACCATATTATAATCATAGATATATAGATATATATATTTCTATATAGATATATAGATATATAACTAAAAATTTGTTTTGGTTAGCAACAGTGTTAGCAAATTGATTATCCATCACGTTAAGCACCATGTTAAACAGTGTTAAACACCAATTTAAGGAGCAATACTAAGCACGATGAACGGTAGAGGTCCCTATGTTGGTCATCAAATTGTATACAAAATGTATACAAAATGTATACAAAATGTATACAAATTGTATACAAAATGTATACCAATTGTATACATTTTGTATACAAATTGTATACAAAATGCATACAAAATGTATACAAAATGTATACAATTTGTATACAACTTTTATTTGTATATTTTTTGCATAAAATTGGTATACATTTTGTATACATTTTGTATGCATTTTGTATACATTTTGTATTCATTTTGTATACATTTTGTATACATTTTGTATACATCCGGATAGGGAAATTTCAGACCTCTGTTTGAGACCATAAAATTGTATACAATTTGTATACAAAATGCATACAATTTGTATACAAAATGTATACAATTTGTATACAAAATGTATACAACTTTTTCTGCATCACGCCCGTAGCCAAGGGGGGCCACTGGGTGGGCTGACTGGTTGCCCCCCCTGGAGTAAATTGGCTAAACATGACAGGTATAGGGAATGAAGACCTATTGCCCCCTTAACAAGCCCAGCTGCTCCCCCTGGCTCTTCTTTCTGGCTACGGGCCCGTTCTGGATCGGGAAACTTTAGACCTGTGTGTGTGTTTGAGAGCTGAAAATTGTACACAATTAGTGTCTAAAATGTATACAAAATGTACACATCTTATATTTGAAAATGGTGACCCGTAGCCGAATTCATAGCGCTCTCGACTCTCAATTATAGATGCGACACGTCGTGCTTCTATTCTAGTTCATAGCTAGAATTTTTTCTCAGGTCAAAACTAGTGCTCTGGTAAGAAAATCAACGGTCACCACCCCTCGGCAGGCAATGGCAAACCACCGAGGGGTAATTGCCTCCTAAATCTCTCAAAAACACCCGTCCGGAACCTTCGTTAAACTCTGGGTCCCGTTTGCATGTGAGCGCTTGCTCGTAATCGAGTACAAATGGAAAATATTATTACCTGAATTTACGGGCCAAACCACGCGGACTGTAACGTCCGCACTATACTTAGCTTATAGGCGTGGTGTGTAACGGAATTTACTTCATATGTATTCACTTTAATCGCTTCCGTACTACATTTATACAACATTTTGAATTGTGCTCAAGAAAACCGCGGGAATAGTTTGTAGTTTATAGGGAAAAAAGGCTACTATCATGGGAAGCTTCCGGATATCGGTTGTGTATGAGCTAAGTGAAAAATTAATGGAAAAATGCTTGAGGAATGACTTACGCAGTGATACTACATTAACTTTTTCTCTTTTTCTCGTTTCAGGAACCCCTGGGCAAAGAGAAGCGACGTAAGAGCCAAAATAGATTAATAAAGCCAGGAATTTAGGGGGAAAAAAATTAATAAAATCAAATTTCAAATGTAATAGTATATTGTTTTGTTAACGCAAAAATGTGGTTCCCTATCGATTTGTTTCTTTTTTGGGGGGCCAACAGTGCCCCCTATGCAAAAGCTAATTTCAGATTCGGAATCAGCGACCTCTCTGTTCATTAAAACTCGGATTCTCGTCACGAAATACGAAAGTTTAACAAAAATATGTGAAAAATAGAGATTTGAATATCTTTACTATTATTCGAATAAAATTCCTACTACAGTATATTGCTACTCTCATTTATCTCAAAAATTATAGCTTGAACGAATTTAAATTATATAAATAGAATATGAACATGAATAAAATAGGAAAAATGTAGCAAAATGATATGCGTATCTTAGATCCCTAATTCCCATATTTTTGATCTACGCCTAAGTTTGGTTTTTTTTATATGATAGGAGATGAATGTTATATGTATCGTAGATTTAAAATTTTGGTTTTTAGCAAGATTGTATCAGTTCCATATGAAGCTTGGGATGGGTCTTCTTAATTCCATTGCTATAACTTAAATTTCACTAAAAGACTCTGGTCAAGTTATTTCAATTTAAAATAATGAATGAATGAATGTTTTTTTGGGGGCACTGTTGGCCGCCCAAAAAAGAAACAAATCCAGAACCACATTTTTACGTTAACAAAACATATACTATTACATTTGAAATTTGATTTTATTAATTTTTTTCCCCCTAAATTCCTGGCTTTATTAATCTATTTTGGCTCTTACGTCGCTTCTCTTTGCATCAGGGGTTCCTGAAACGAGAAAAGAGAAAAAGTTAATGTAGTATCACTGCGTAAATCATTCCTCAAGCATTTTTCCATTAATTTTTCACTTAGCTCATACACAACCGATATCCGGAAGCTTCCCATGATAGTAGCCTTTTTTCCCTATAAACTACAAACTATTCCCGCGGTTTTCTTGAGCACAATTCAAAATGTTGTATAAATGTAGTACGGAAGCGATTAAAGTGAATACATATGAAGTAAATTCCGTTACACACCACGCCTATAAGCTAAGTATAGTGCGGACGTTACAGTCCGCGTGGTTTGGCCCGTAAATTCAGGTAATAATATTTTCCATTTGTACTCGATTACGAGCGTGCGCTCACATGCATACGGGATAGTTTAACGAAGGTTCCGGACGGGTGTTTTTGAGAGATTTAGGAGGCAATTACCCCTCGGTGGTTTGCCATTGCCTGCCGAGGGGTGGTGACCGTTGATTTTCTTACCAGCGCACTAGTTTTGACCTGAGAAAAAATTCTAGCTATGAACTAGAATAGAAGCACGATGGTCGCATCTATAACTGAGAGTCGAGAGCGCTATGAATTCGGCTACGGGTCACCATTTTCAAATATAAGATGTGTACATTTTGTATACATTTTAGACACTAATTGTGTACAATTTTCAGCTCTCAAACACACACACAGGTCTAAAGTTTCCCGATCCAGAACGGGCCCGTAGCCAGAACGAAGAGCCAGGGGGAGCAGTTGGGCTTGTTAAGGGGGCAATAGGTCTTCATTCCCTATACCTGTCATGTTTAGCCAATTTACTCCAGGGGGGGCAACCAGTCAGCCCACCCAGTGGCCCCCCTTGGCTACGGGCGTGATGCAGAAAAAGTTGTATACATTTTGTATACAAATTGTATACAATTTTATGGTCTCAAACAGAGGTCTGAAATTTCCCTATCCGGATGTATACAAAATGTATACAAAATGTATACAAAATGAATACAAAATGTATACAAAATGCATACAAAATGTATACAAAATGTATACCAATTTTATGCAAAAAATATACAAATAAAAGTTGTATACAAATTGTATACATTTTGTATACATTTTGTATGCATTTTGTATACAATTTGTATACAAAATGTATACAATTGGTATACATTTTGTATACAATTTGTATACATTTTGTATACATTTTGTATACAATTTGATGACCAACATAGGGACCTCTACCCGATGAACTAGTACAATCTGGTGATCATGATGGTTAGTATAACTAGTTAGTCAGTACGAATCACTATGTTAAGTAATAACCCTGGCCACCATGAATTGGCATGATGTGTTACTATCCAAGCTGGTTCTTATCCTTGTTACTAGTATGGTTAGTAATAACATTAAACATAATGATCAAATACGATCTGTTGCTATCTAACGATGTGATTAATACTGCTTTATTTGGTAACACTAACCACCATGAGCCAGCATGATATGATGAACTGTCATCATGTTAGTGGTAACCACCAAGCAGTATTGATTCTAACAATAGGTAGCAACAGTAACCACAATGAACTAGTATGCTCTATGGTGGTATGATGGTTAATGTTACTAATCAGTTATGGTTAATATTAATAATGTTACTAATCACTACGTTAAGCATTGTCAATACTTTGACATTAACCACCATTAATTATCACGATAAGTTACTAATCAAGGTGGTTTACAGTGTTTAGTGTAACTAATTAAGCAGTATTAACCACCGCGTTAAGTAGTAACTTTTTTCACAATGGTCAACACTGAACTGTTACTGCTAAAAGTGGTGGTTAATACTGCTTGATTCGTAACCCTAACCGCCATGAGCCAGCATGATCTGATGAACTGTCATCATGTTAGTGGTTAGTGGTAACCACTACATTAAGCAGTATTGCTCCTTACGCTAAGTAGAAACACTAACCACAAGGAATCGATATGCTTTAATGATAATTATGGTGGTTAATGTTACTAATTAGGAAGTAACAACCACTACGTTAAGTAGTGACAATAACCACCATTAATTAGCATGATCCATTAGCAATAAAAATGGTTCATAGCGTTTCGTGCTACTAACTCATCAGTATTAACCACCGGGTTAAGGGAGATCTCTAAAGTGAAAATCTGTCACATGATTGCCAATATTCGTCGCGGAGCCGGCACTTAAAAATAAGAAGAAGTAACCATTAACCACCATTAACCAGCATGCCCAAATGAACATGCCACCATGTTAAGCATGATATCCACCACTAACCATTACGCTAAGCAGTATGAAGACCACGATCAGTAGTAACAATAACCACCACCTGATCATCCGATGATGCTGGTTGTCGTAACCTATCAGCTACAGCACATCACCAACCCATATTTTGGGTAAAATTACAGCAGGATAGTCTGCCATGCATTATAACCAATATTTGTAGACCCATTAACCAAGTTCCTAACATGAGAATAGCTGACAAACATTTTGCGTCGATCAATCATATTTGCAACGTTCAATCTCATTTCTCACAAAAAAAAAAAAAAAAAAAAAAAAAAACTCTTTTCTGTTCTAAAAAAGAACGCATGAGAAAGAAGACTCGAGATTACGTAACTCTCTGTATATTTGACATTTAATGAGAGAAGAAGAAGAAGCAGTATAAGATAAAGAAGAAGAGACGATAAAAGAAAAGGAAACCTTGTCGATTCATCTCGGCTTGTAATTGATGCAAATTAGTTCTGCAATTTTTTTCTTGAACCTAAAAATTTAATTTTTTTTTTTTTTTTTTTTTTTTTTTTAGGACTTTAAAGGGCAAATTTAATTTTTAAATGTAGTCCAATCACTTTTGTAATTCAAAGACTTTTACATCATTTTCCTTGAAGGCTACGGTTTTTTTTATGATTTTTTAATCCGCCGAAAAAAAAAGAGCACACGGAGCATAAAGTAATTCGAGGGGATATATTTCAAAAGCACTCAAATCCTTTTCCTCTTGCGGTTTCCTTCTTTTTCGTGAAAAAAAAAAAGAAAAAGAAACGGAATACGCTTTACGTCGAAAACTATAAAAATATAAACAGAATCTCTTTTCCATTTTTTTCTTCCCTCCTCCTCTTGCATACTTCCGTTTTTATAGCACAGAGGAGGGAGAACTCCCGAAAAGAGATTTCGATTCTTTTTTAAAACTTTGTTTCATTCTCTTTTTTTTTTTTTTTTTTTTTTTTTTTTTATAACCTCGCTCCTTTTATGGAAGAAACTCTTCTTAATTTCACAAAGCCCTTTCTCAGAAGCAAAAATCTGATTTTTTTTTTAAATTTTACTTTCTTTTTGTAGCAACCCACATGTGCAACCGTGACCCCCTAACCTCTTTCGTATCCCCCGGTGAAGTTTTGCCGTTTTTTTTTTCGGCTTCCTCCCCTGGTCCAAACCCACGGATTAAAAAAAAAAAAAAATCGTGCGTCAACACCCAAGGAAATTTTTTTTTCGTTTTGATTTATTCGTAGGTTGATGTATAGGAAGAAGCCTCCACTCTCTATACGACATAACGTCCTCCTTCGTTTTGATAATGACCCGAGGAATTTGTTTCTAACATAAAAGAAGAATAAAAAAAGAAAAAAAAAAATTAATTATTTAATCAAGGACGTTAAGCTGAGAAATTAAATACGACTGCCGACGGCTACTTTAACCGAATCGTTTAGTGTTTATTTTATTTATCCGTGTATCTGTTAATGATATCTCGATTTTTTTTTTTTTTTTTTTTTTTTTTTACATTGTCAACCTATTGGTCATAGTGATTAGTGGACATGTGGTTCAAGGTTTTGATTATTTTTTTTATGGTAATGAGTTTTGTTCCAGGAAGGATGATTTCGCAGATTTTTCTATTTAGAAAAATATATCGAATCAAGGTTCTTCCAAAAAATATTCTTCCACATAAGCAAACGCGGAAAAAGGTTTTTTTTTTTTAATCGGTCAATAAACTATAATCGAAAAAATATTCACGGCTGAACCGAAATGAAATACGAACGCATCTCTGATTCGATTCGCCGAATGAAATTTGAATAGATACCCTCTTTATTATAAAAAAATTATCATATGTGATAAAAATTCGTCGGAACGTTGTGTTTCGTGTTAAATAAAGTTTTTGGTAAAACGCCGAAGAAAGTAATCCCCCGGGAGTTTTGAAAAGGTTTAATTCAAATTAAGGAGGCCTTCCCGATCGGAAATGGTAATTGGGGGTTTTTCATCTCGTAAAACACAAGCCCTATAAATATAAAATCTAAATCTATAACCGAGCATAAACCCATTTTTGCTTTTTACTCTCTTCATGTTGCTTTTCGGACCTCGATCGCTATGGTCACCAGATTACAACGGCTTTTCTCTCCTCCGTCTTCCGGACCCCGGGTTTTTCCCGTTTTGTGTCCCTTTTTTTTCTCCCACTGTGTTATTGTTCCCGGCGTGGTGGCGTACACACACAGAGCACACACATACATAAACCTTTTTAAATAATAATAATAATAATAATGTTTTCTCCCTTTTTTTCTCACCATTTTACATATTTGCTTCTTTTGTTTTAGTCCCGGAGTTTTTAATTTATGGGCGAATGAATCTTTACATCTTAATACTTCCGGAGTGGAAGGAGAGAGAAAAATGTGGAAGCCTGATGATTTTTTTTTTTTTTCATCTCCGCAACAAGAAAGAAGAAATAAATTTTTTAGTACTCAGCATTTTTTTTTTCTGGAAAAAAAAAAAAAAAAAAATATGGAAAGGAATTGTCGGAATTCATAAAACTCAGAATTCTTTTTTTTTTTTAAATTATTTGTGTTTCTACGTTTTTGTTTCTGTCTTTGTCTCTCTTTTATTAATCTTTATTTCGTTTGGTTTGGTTTCATTTAATGAAATTTGACCAATTTTTTTTAAAGAACGGAACGCAGTCAATGATTACAGTTAATTGTCATCGTTAATAGTCGGAGGTCATAGGCAAATAGCCGGCCATAGCAATTGCTATTGGCCATAATAGGTTATAAGCAATAGCTATTGGTCATAGGTCATAAGCCTATTGCTTACAGGTCATAAGTTTCTTGCTTATTGCTTACGACCTATGACCAATAGTCATAGTCATAATCAATAATATCCGTAATCGTCATCTACAATGTCCCAGTCAAGGGTCATCCTGGTAGCTTGAAATCGTAGATCATCGTCAATAGTCAACGGTCATCGGCATCGTCAATAATTGCAGTCAAGGGTCACTCGTCAAGGTCATAATCAACAGACGATTGTCAATAGTCATCGTAATCGTTATAGCCAACAAATATCATCGTGGTCACTAATTCATCGTAATGGGTCAATGGTCATAGTCATAATCAATAGCCAATGATCATTAGTCATCATAATCCTTATATCAAACAGTCAAAATCACGGTCTTTGTCGTAGTCAAAAATACACGGTCGTAGTCATCTAAGCCGACATAGTCAAAAGTCATCTTCGAGGTCACTAGTTGATGGTCGTAATCAATAGAAGATGGTCAAAAGCCTTATAACCAACAGTCACAGTCCCCAGTCATCGCAGTAGCCCATACTGTAATATCAATAGACAATGACCATAGTCAATGGTCATCGTAGTAGTCGTCGGAGTCATAGTCAATGGTCACAGTCAATTCTAATCCTTGTAGATAGTAGTGGATAGTCATAGTAAATAGTCATGGCTAGGAGCCATCCTCCTACTCCTAGTCACTGAACGAATTGAAGGTCATAGTCAATAGACGATATTAATAGTCAATAAAAATAATCAATAGTCATCATAATTGTCAGTCATAGTCAATGGTCACCGTCAATTTTAATCCTCGTAGATAGTCAATAGTCATAGTCATAGTAAATAGCCATGGTTAGGAGGCATCCTCCTACTCCTAATTACTGAACGATGCCATAATCAATGGGAGATGGCCATATCAATAGGCGATGGTCAATAGTCTTCGTCATCGTCATAGTCAATAGCCGTCGCCAAAGGCATTAAGTCAATAACCAAGACATAACTGAAATACATTCACAGGTGCGTTATCCAGTGCACTAACCAATCCAGCGACGATAAACAATAAAATAGATCCATTAACCAAACACCAATTTACTTTGCCATTAAGGCTAACCAAATAAGCGATGTTAATAAACAATTGGTAGCGATGAACCAAAGAACTAAGTATTTACCCATGTCTTTTTAAATAATCGCAGCCAACCAACAGAGGTCAACCGTCATCGATTTCGAATGAATAAAATCCATCCATATTTTTTAAACTTTTAAAAACCCACGTCGAAAATTTCTTTTATTTTTCCTCTCATCGAACCTTTTTTTTTTTTCCTCGTAAAGAAAAAAAAAAAAAAAAAAAAAAAAGGAAGAAAATGAGGGAGATGTTTTTGTGGTTGGTAAATGAAAAAGAAAAAACCATAGTTTTTTCATTTGGCACGGTCGATGCCTGACTGCTTCTCCGGATCTGGGTCATAATTAATCGTTCACTGAACCTTTCCCCTCCCCTTTCGCTCCCGTTACATCCCTTTCTAATTCCTTAAGGATTTTGAAAATTTAAAAAGGTAAAAAAGCTGATCACAATTACATTATAACATCGGGAGAGCCTCGGTTTTTTTTTTCCTCCGTGAAAGTGTAACCCGGAAGGGCTCTTGAGAATCTCGCCTCATCGCCGGAACGGGACACACATTCCCAAATGATGGCTAAAATGTCATAAAAACCGGAGCATTATACATATTTCGGATCGAGCGATTCATGTGGGAGATTACCGGCTGCGGGAGAGGTTTGGGGGGGGGGGGGGAAATGACAAAAAACATAACTTATGAATGTTAATTTGGAGATCAAAAACCGTTTTGTTTTGAATACCCAAAGCCTGGGAGAAACGTTAATTGTCATGAGATTTTCCGTGTAATTTTGCGGTATTATTTTACGTTTACTTTTGAATTTTTACATTTTTAATACTGCGAGGGTGTTTTATTCTTTAATTAAGACGGCGGGTTTTTGGGGACCCAGGTGAGAAATCTTGTAAACAACCGGGTTCGGTCAGACGTTTCGAAAAAAAAAAAGTTGGATTTAATCCAAAAGGTCATTCAAGCTGTTGCCGCGGCCGACATAATATGTTCCATTTTTTTTCTACCCGGCAAAATATTTTTGGCATCGAACTTATAAATGCATTTGAAAGGATAATTAACTTTATCGCAGTTTGAATGGCCATTGTTATGCAATCAAGAAAGAGAGAGAAAAAGGAAAGGATAAAAAAAGAAAAAAAAAAAAAAGCTTTCTTCCGAATGTAAATTGAATTAAAATTGATGACCATTTTTTTTTCTTCCTTTTTTTCGCATATATGTAGGAAAAAAAGAAGCAAAATGGGTTCGCACGCTTGACATTTTATGGTTTTGAACTTGTAAATAATTATTAGGTTTCATTTCCGTTAGAAAATCGATTACGATCTAAGGAAAGAGATTATAGTCATTTATCATTTACGGACGGGATTATTGGGACGGGGTTGATGGCATTTTGCTTTTTCGCTAGAAACTAATTAAACTGCTTACTTTTTGCTTCGGATAAACTCCAAAGATTGATTTTAAAGGTAAAAAGAAAAGCAGAAATTTTCTATCTTCGGAAATATAAGAATGGAAAATTACGGTACAGTGAAGCTGGTTAATGGCTTCAGAACATGGTTAATGTCTTGGTTTTTTTTAAAAGGATCGTTTTTTCAGTCGTTTTGAGAGTAATTAATCCCTGGTGGAAATGTTAAATTGGATCGAGTTGGATCGGTCTTCATAAAACTGACCGGAATATAACGCCTATCAAGATTGGACTTATGGTTGATTTGCTGCCGTCAATACCGGACAGGATTGGAAATTTAACCAAGACTAGATCAATGTTGGATCAAAAGTGATTTTTCTCCATCTTCTTTTTCAATTAAAATTTCCTCCAGGGAACATGCCACGAAAGTTTGGTTTCTAATGCATGTTATAACATACGTTTAAACATGTTGCGGCATGTGTTAACATGTTGGTAATTATTTTTAGATGCTTAACATGTTAGGCACCATGTGTTAAAAGGTTGATAACCGTGTGTTAACATTTTGGTAACCTGTGCTAACATATTGGTAACCATGTTAGATGGTTCAACATATTAAACATCATGTGTTAACAAGTTGGAAACCTTGCATTAACATGTTGGTAACCATGTTAGATGGTTCAGCATGTTAGATGGTTCAGGATGTTAAGCACCAAGTGCTGACAAGTTGGTAGCCGTGTGACAAAATGTTGGTAACGATGTTTAGACGGTTCAACATATTAAACACCATGTGTTAACAAGTTGGTAACCTTGCATTAACATGTTGGTAAACGTATGTTAACATGTTGGTGACCGTATGTAACATGTTGGTAACCATGTTAGATGGTTCAGCATGTTAAACACCCCGTGCTAACAAGTTGGTAACCGCGTGCTAACATATTGGTAATCATGTTTAAATGATTTAACATGTTTAATAATCTCGTTTTTCCAATTTAAATTTCCGTCAGGGACGATACGGCGATTAAGATGATGATCGGGTTAATGCTGGAAATGTGTATGATTAATAACTCGGTAACCGTAGCCAATAGCCCGATGCAAATATAGACAACGTTGAAGGCTGATTTTGGTTATTTTAGACTATGATCATCGACGAGTGGCTATGACGATTTTAACTAATGATTTGGCTAACACCTGGGACATGTAAAAACATGTCTTTATTTAACATATTTGATTAATGCTTTGGTTAATGCCATAACATATTAGCTAAATGCCTTAATGTCTTAGTTAATATGTTTGGTTAATAACCGTATTGTAAGGTTTTCTATTGCATTAACCTATCTTCTTATCCAAAAAAAAAAAAAAAATTGATAAGAAACTTAATTGCTAACGAATACTTTTAAATTCACACTAAATATGGTTATTGACGGTGACTGATCATTTCCAAAGTTGGCGCTAAATATTATAAAACCCCTCCAGGATTATACTTGAAAATAAGATAAGTAATTTAATCATCTATGGTTAAAAAAAGTTTATACTTGGAGAAGCATCTCACTGGTTACTCTCTCGTATCATTATCAACTCTTGTCTACTTCTCCTCAAATGAACCAAACCAAAAAGGACGGAACAGGGAGGCAGGAGATATTTGTGGATGCCCGCATAATGAAAGACAGGCCAGATCAAATTTTCTGTGCCTGAACATCGAAAACCCAGAGACAAGATAAACCGCAAGTGGATGTGGTTCCAATGGTTACGTTCAAGCCTCTATATTTCCAGGGGGTAACGAAGAAAAATAGGGAAAAGATGATGCGTCTGATATTCTTCAAATTAACTGGAATTTTTTTTTTTTTTTTTCGCAACGCTAAGGAATGAATTTTCATTTGACGGTGCTCGGTTTATTATTTTTTAATTGAAGCAGTAACGCGATATCGCATTTAGTAGTTGGTAGTACGTTGGCCTGAGTCCATGCAATCCAATTTGCATACGAAATGTCAACCTGCCAACCGTCCACCATTTTGGTTCTTTAATGCTGAAAACGGTCGGTTTGCTTTCAAGATATATATTTTTTTTTCCTCCTCAAGATTATTATTTTTTTCCCATATTGTAACAAACATCGTAATAACGGGTTACGTTTTCCCGATTTAATTCACGTTCCGATGAGAATTTTGTACTTGGGGGGGTTTTATATATCCCGGTTTTATCTTCCGTTTTCCTCGAAAAATACACTGTAAATATGTAAATGGACTAAAAATCTCGCATCTCTCCCTCGACCTTCTTTCTCTTTTGATCTCTTCTTATGGCCGAGAGTTTAGTACGTGACAATGATCCTTTTTTTTTCTTCCTCCGAGAAAATCACAAAGCAATTTCATGGCCTGAAAGTTTTTCTTACATAATATAAAATTTTTGGAGAGAAAGAGAGCGAAAAAAAATGCAACGAAAATAATCGGCAGTGGAACGGGCGAATGGCGGGGGATAAGGGTGGAGAGAGAAAGGATTTTTGTCTGCATTAACCTGAATCCGCATAGAAGTCATTTTGAATATCAGTTATAAATTTTCACAGGGAGAGAAAAAAAAATTGATGTTGGAAAAAAAAGGAATGCGAAAATTAAAGGTTTTTCGGTGTAAAACATTTTGAAATAACTGGTTTTTTTTTCCTGTATTTATAGTGACAGATGTAAGGACCGGGGGTGAAGAGGGTTGGATATATTGACGTAAATGAAAATTGGGTCCACACTAAATCCTCCATCAATCAGCTATCCAAGTGAAATAAAATACTCTTTAAACTAAATCGGTTTTTCGTGTTTCCTGAATCAGTAGCGGAAGAAACCTTTTTTCTTTTTTTAATTCTAACCCAACCATTTTTTTCTAAATTTTTTAAATTGAATTTTAATTTTGGCTTTTCCTCTTTGTAATAAAAAAAAAAAAAAAATATGCGGAAAAAGGTGCAGTATTTCGAAATATAATTTTTTCCGCTTATAACGGAAAGTAATGTTGCATAAAAAAACAAACGACTTCCACCCTTCGAAAATACATCCGCCAAGGACTCTTTTTTTTTCTCATTTGTCGATATAAACGTAATTTAAAGCCCGTGTTCGTTTCCTGTCAATTTTTCCCTTCCTTTTTTTCCTACCCCTTGTGACTTGTGTATCGATGAACATGAAGATATCGCGAAAGTGAAGTGGGATGGTTTGACATGTAATACAGTAAAAACAATGGAAGCGATTGGGATCTAAAAATGAGCCCTGCAGCCCCTCATCATATTTCTTAAATCGAAATTTAACTTTAATTCTTAAATGCACTTATCCTTCGCAATTACAAACTATAATTAAGAGACATTAACCATCGATAACCAATAATCGCGAACATTAACCATGACTAACCACTCTGAATTGCATATAAATAATTACTAAAACTGTTTTCCAGCAAATAGAAATGTTACTCACTCGTGATTTCCATTGGTTAATATATTAACCAACATATTAACCAACTCAGATCCGTAAATTAATATGCGGAACGATAGAAGACGGTCCTATGAATGCAAAAATTAGGCATACAAAGGTTGGTTAATATTATTAACCAAACCTATATATGTATTAACCAACAGCAAAAAATCTTGGCTAAACGTGCGATACTAATTCCGGGATTTTTTCCTATCTCTTTTACGTGTATCCGGAGAAAATGAGGTAAAATAATAAAAAGAAAGGAACAAAAGGGGACGAAGGAAATTCTTTTTCAGAAAGAATAAAATGTTATCGAAAGATGGCTTTTTTTTTACAAAAAGGATTTTTAAAAAACCATTTTTTTATGAAAAGAAGAAAATGATGATTAAGGAATATTCGAAGTAATCTTATGAATGAAGGGAGGTTGATCGGTATTTCCGACGGAGGCTTTGCCTCTGGTTTACTTTCATACGCTTTTTTTTCAGAAAGAATTACCTTGTTTTAAAACATGAAAAGCCGCTGGGGACGGATCAATGAGGTTAAAATGGCATATTATTTCATTTTCATTTTCATTTCGATCCGAATCTTTCTTTTTATAAAAAAGGGAAATTTTGTGTTTTTTTTTTTTTTTTTACAAGCTGAAATTTTGAACATAATCGCTTTTCCGGTTTCGGCGCCCGGGCTATTACGTAAAAAAAAAAAAAAAAAAAAAAAAAGGTTCTAATTTTGATTTCTTTTTTTCTAAAATAAAGTTTAATGATAATAATTACCGAGCGTGCCCGATAACGATTCAAACAAGAAGAGGTTCTTATACTTTTTTTCTTTATCCTTTAGGTCACGGAATATTTTTAAAGTCACGAAGTTTTTGCAAAAACTGACCACCCTGTACCTTTTTTTTCTTTCACTCTCGCATAATTAAAAGATATTTAATTAAGATCATCAGCAAAAGATTCCGTAATACTCTTAGATTAGATACTTTTTTTCCCTTTTATGTATAAAAAACTTTGAAGCATCTGTTTATTAAAAAGAAAAAGAAGAAGAAAAAAAAAATTAAATTTTATGCTTTTCATCTAAAAAACGTATATGTCCTATTTATATTTTTTCTTTTCCCTTTTTTGGAAGCTATAAAAACCACATCAGAAAAGAAAAATCCAGCGATGATAATGAATAATGTTAGAAGGGGGTTTAACATCCAACAGAAGGCCCTAGAAACAATAAACCCGGAGAGGGGGCAATAAAATTTTATCTTTAAGAAAAAAAAAAAAAAAAAAGACGAAGAGAGATAAAAATAAAAGAAAAACAGCAGCCAGCAACACAGCGGCAGCAACTCAAGACAATTGATATCTTTCCTCTTTTTTATTTGATTTTTTTTTTCCTTTCGCTTTTTTTTTCTTATATAAGCTATCGCCACCATTCTTTGATTCCACAAATTTTCCTATTTCTCAAATCATAAAAAAACTGAAAACATCTTATCGAATTTCCTGTCACGAGGAAATTGAAAAAAATAAAATTCAATCTCCATTTTATTTATTCAAACAATTTGACTGAATCAAATCATATAAAAATGTTTACTTTGCAAATAAAAAATTATCAAGAAGTTAAAAAAAAAAAAAAAAAGAGATTCATACTTGTCGGGAGGAAAAAAAAAGAAGAGAAAATCAAAAAAGCATACTTTTTCTAAAAATATCCCGGAGCGATTAGAGAGAACGAAAATGTATGGAAATGGAAAAAGAGCTTGAATATGTCATTTATGGTTAGAAAAAATATTGACCTACTTACTCTAAAACCAAAAAACGCTTGTCAGGAAAACAGAACATTACGTTTAAACAGAAATAAAGGGGATTAGAAAAAGTGTTAAGAAAAAATTAGGGTAAAAGAAAATTAGTCAAGAAAAAAGGAGGGCCAAGGAAAATAAGGTTAGAAAAAAATAGGATCAGAGAAAACAGTGATAGAAAAAAATAGGATCAGAAAAAATAAAAATAGAAAAAATAGGATCAGAGAAAATAAAAATAGAAAAAATAGGATCAGAGAAAATAAGGCTAGAAAAAAATAGGATCAAAGAAAATAAGCCTAGAAAAAAATTGGATCAGGAAAATAAGACCAGCAAAAAAAGGCAGAAAAAAAAAATAAAACCGAAGAAATTAATAAAACAAAAAACCGAAGAGAAAAAAAAATGAACAGAAGACTCGAAATTCTGATCCAAAACCTCTATTCCCTCCTCGCAAAAGGGACTAAACCGAAAAAAAAAGGCGAATTTCAGAGAAATCGCAAAATTTATCAAGTTCAAATTAAACCGTATAAACTTGACTGCATAACCCGTACCCTCAAACCATTTTGCAAATTTCCGATGAGGATACAAGAACTAAAAAGGCAAAAGGCCGCGTTGCCAAGATCAATTCGTCCGAGGAAATTGAATTCGACGTTAAGTGTCGAAATGGGTTTTAATTATTCATATCGGTAGAGTTCTGTAAAAAGGAGTGTGAGGGAGAAAGAGGGGGGAGGGGGTTAGGGGGCGCGGGTAGTGGGCCAGGAAATTGTAATTAAATTTGTGAATTCGATGTCCATCGTTTTGTCGAGAGATGGGCTTTAACTAATTTTCACAAATCGAAAATGACGTGCTACTTTTTTTTTATTTTTATATTGTAACTTTTTCCCTCATGCGTTGATTATGTCGTTCGTTTATTTTATAACATCTGTCAATAGCACTTTCGATTTCTTTTTTCACCCCCTTTCCACTATCGTGATTCCTATTTCCAGCAAATCACGTAAATCCCGAATAATTAAATATGCATAAATAATAACGGTATGTAAAAAAAAAGGGTTTTTCCAGGCAAAAAAAAAAAATCTCGACCCTCAAGCAGTATAAAACCTCTAAAAAAATCTGATGTCACTTTCCTCTACTTCGTTCCCTTTTTTTTTAAATGTTATACCGAGATTAGAAAAAGGGGTTAAAAAAAAAAAAAAAGGAGAGGAAAAACAGGGCAGGGTGTCGTTGAGGATAAATGTATCTGTATGAGTGGTGTGTCTGTGTTTGTATATATGCAAACTGTAATATCAGGTTACAGAACCCTTGTATGTAAACTACCCCATCGGACCTTTGTCGATATGGTGTTTTATTTACTTGTTTTTTAAAATTTAAATATGGTGACATTAAAATAATGACGCTTATGTTTACTCGATTATCTGGTAGGTCGCCCCTTTTTTTTTCTGAAACGAAGAGGCACCGTGTAAATGTAATCGTAACACGATATGCGTCAATTCTTGCGCCCCCTTTTTAAATAAAAAAAAAACATCTTCCCCTTGATTTCGTTTTAAAAACTAATAACTTTTAAGGATTAAAATTATTCTTTTTCTTTGCTAAAAAAAAAAAAAAAAAAAAATTGACTTACGTTATACCTTGAATTTATGGTTCAGACTTAACAAACGACTGACAAATGGGAAAACATAAAAACTCGGTCCAGACTGTCTTTTTTTATCGCCGCCTCATCATTATAAATGTCAACTAATTGACACGTCCCCACAAAATTATATTTCCATCCAGATTTTTTTCTTTTTTTAATTTATGTTCCGTCTTTACGACCGAGATTAACGTTGCCTTTACCTTCCAAGTCGCTCCAAAAAAAAATCAACTTACCTAGAAAGAAGAAAAAAAAATAGCGGTTAGTTTATTAATCACTATCAAAATATAAATTAGTACAAAAAAAAAGTTAAAAATTTTTAAGGCAAACTGGGCAATTATTAATATCGAACGAGGGCGTCAGAATCCCCACTGTTAAACGCTCGCCGATTTTTTGCCGCACTCAATTTTATTTTTTTGTATACATATTTTTTTTTAAATCAAAACTTTTTTGTGGTTACCAACATCGCTTTTTATCTCTTTTTTTTCAAAGATTCCCTCATTTTTCTTTTCAAATTTAATTAAAATTCGAATCAAGACTCTCGCATCCCTTGCATTAAAAACTTATTTTTAAGGATAACTTTTTTTCCCTCCCCCGCTATCTCCCCTCTATTCCCCCCCCCCCTTCAATTAAAATAAAAAGATGATAAAACATAAGGACAAAAGCAAAAATTATAAAAATAAACTGCCATTATAATTTTCATTATCTATAATTACAGAGAACTAAGGGCTTCACTCCGACCCCATTAAATTTGTGAAGACACCCATTGTACTCCAGGCAGGAGGTTGTATTTAAAAAAAAAAAAAAAAAAAAGGATTCTTTTATTTTCACCCCATGTGAGTCCCTGCTGAGCGTTGGTTTTGCAAAGCCAAAAGTAATCAGTTTCATTATCTGAAATGGCCATTAGCACGTGTTACAGGGTCGGAACGAAATGATTTATTTTATCAATTATAATTTAAAATTTTTTAATCGGGGTGTTCTCCAAGCGTTATAAATCATTAGAAAGAACGTTTATCAAATAGTTTGAATTAGTCCGACCGCATTAAAAATTTGTACGGCTCCGCACGAGCTTTGGGAAAATCAAAATAAATTTACACAATTTAACAAGTTGGAGCCGATTCCCTAACACTTTTCCTAATCCATTTTTCCTAAAAAAATAAAAGTCCTGATCCATTTTTTCTAAAAATTTTGGTTCCTAAAATTTTTTTTCACACTATTTTATTTTTTGATTTTTAATTTTCCTAGAATTGTTTGATTCCTAAAATATCATTTCCTAAAATCGCTTTAAGGATTTAAAAAATTAGGAAAAATATTCATTTTAGGAAATTTCATTTTAGCAATCAAAAAATTTTAGGAAAATGGGAAATTAGGAAAAAAATTTAGGAATCAAAATTTTTAGGAAAAGCGTCCAATTATTCTAAAAAATTTGGTTTCTGAAATTTTTTTCCAAACTATTTTTTCCAAATTTTAAATTTTTTGATTCCTAAAATAAAATTTCTTAAAATCCCTTTAGCAATTTAAAAAATTAGGAAAGAATATTCATTTTAGGAAATTTTAATTTAGGAATAAAAAAAATTTCAGGAAAATTAAAAATTAGGAAAAAAAATTTAGGAATCAAAATTTTTAGGAAAAACATCGAGTTTTCCAAACTATTTTTTTCTAATTTTTAATTTTCCTAAATTTTTTGATTCCTAAAATAAAAATTCCTAAAATTCCTAAAATATAATTTTCTAAAATCCCTTTAGGAATTTAAAAAATTAGGAAAAAATATTCATTTTAGGAATCAAAAAATTTAAGGAAAATGGAAAATTAGGAAAAAAAATTTTAGGAACCAAAATTTTAGAAAAAACAAGTTAGGAAAAATGGTCCGGAACGGTTGGAGTCAAAATTTCGACTTTGAAAAAATCCAAATGGGCGCAGAAAGTTAGCAAAACGCAAAAAAAAGTGTTTTAAATGTCTTCCTCCTCAATTTTGATGTTTTAAAACGCGGGCGTAGCGAATTCTTAAAACATCGACAGAAAATTCATTTTCGTCCCTAGTGTAGCAATATACTATTTCCGCGTACATTAAAAGGAAAAGTTTGAGGGGTATAATCCAGAAGGGTACCCAAATTTGAAAATGTATCCAGTATCCCGAAAAAAATTTAAATCCCAAAAAAAAAAGTGGTAGCAGGAGCACCGTATCCCCGCTACTGAAACACTTCACAATATTTCATTCTCCTGGAAAATAGCGGAGAAAAATCATAAGAATAATAATTCAACTTCAGCTGCTTATGTAACTATCGAATTACCCGTAACAAATTGACAATCAATCGATCAACTCATTTCCTTTCTCCCCCTCCAAAAAAAAAAAAAAAAAAAAAAACACAAACCCAAGAAAATCCTTCCAGCATTATTTTCCCTAAAAATGTTTTCTTTCTTAAGTAACTCGATCGCCCATAAAATTTTTTTAAAAAAATATTTCTCTCCCCCAAATCACCACGTTGCTGGTGATCTAACAACAATTATCCCCGCCTGTAATCGTCTCAAATTACCGCATTTTAATTCACCTGGCGTCAGTTTTCCTACGACACTGAGTTCAAACTTTTTTTCTTTTAAGGAAAAAAAAAAAAAGGGAAGAAGAGTAAACTTCACCGTTTAACCCTCCCAAAGGAAAAAAAAAAAAAAAAAATAACCTCCCAATCCTTGTTTAGCTTATACCTATATAATCCAATATATCGAATTTAAAGGATGGTGCAACAGACGGCGAACGGGGCGAAACGAATGAGAAAGTATAGGAGAGATACGAGAGTTCATATTATGAGCCGCATGATCCAGCGGCACGTGGCCACGTGTCTGAACACGTGCCTACCAACTGTTTTTCTCTTATAATATCGTTAGATACTCTCAACTCGTATTCATTTCAAATCTCGGAAAAAGGCTACGAGGAAAATTTCCTGTATTTCCTGAATTTTTTTTTTTTTTTTCTTTTCCTTTTTTTTATTTTATGAAATGCGTGTTGATTATCATTCGGCGTTCATAGGTGACTGACAAGTATACTAATTAAAATTTCTTTTAAAGATAAGGGGAACACGAAAACGTATGCTGATTTTCCTTTAAAAATAAAAATTTTTCCGCAAAAAATACGGTATCGTTTTTTTTTTTTCCTCCGCGCAATTTATCATGAAAATCCATTTGAATATATTCATATGCGAATCTGTCATACGAATCAGAATAAAAAGGACTTGAATTAACCATAAAACCGCGATACGGATCATATACATAACATTCAAACCACGGAAACCCGAATTCGAAAATGTGTACAGGAGATTTTGGGGTTTTACAACGAGGACTTTAGAATTTTTAAGTAAGTTAAATAATGCACGGGCAACCTGTGATTTTTTTTTGTTCTGCTTTCCTTTTTTGCGAATTTGGATGAAAAAAAAAATTGGATAAAAATCTGGTTTCATATCGAAGTTCAAAGTACTCAGAACAATGATTGACTATTGTTATGAATTTAATATGAATTAAGAAATTTTTCATGTTCAGACGAACATTTTTTTAACTTAGCGCGCGTTTGTGTAAATTTCATAAATATTTCTATGAATTTGAACCATTTTGCAAGTATTTGAGTGAATATGAAATTCGTATGATGTCACAGGACATTGTATGAATGTATGAATATTTTTCGTATGAATGTTTGTAAGAACCTCTTAAGACCAACCTTTCATCAGAATTCAGAAAAAATGTTTTACGATTTTGCAGTGCAGAGAATTCATATAAAATATGAGATATGAATTCATAGAAAGTAAAAATATGAATACATATAAAATAAAAATATGAATTCATATAAAATAAAAATATGAACTCATATAAAATGAAAATATGAATTCATATAAAATAAAAATATGAATTCATATAAAATAAGAATATCAATTCATTTAAAATATAAATATGATTTCATGTTCATATTGATATATGAGTTTATATTCATATCTTAAATTTAAGATATGAATATGAATTCATATCATATTCATTTCCCTGATATCATATTCATACTCATATCTTAAATTTAAGATTTGAATGTGAATTCATATAAAATAAGAATATCAATTCATATAAATTTCTTTCCAATGATTTTAATTCATACGATTTCATATAAATTTTAACTTTCATATGAATTAATATTTCGTGATCTCCAAAACAATTCTACATGAATTTCATATGAAATTGGAATGAAACCACGAATTTCATGAAAACTTCCTGACAATTTCATATGAATTTCTTATTATTCAACTCCTTGCTAATAAGTTAAAAAAGCCTGCGTCATATGAACTTTATAAGAATTTTTTCATAAAAATTATGAGCCCTGTACCGGTATACATTTCACAAGATTTTTCATTCAACTACAATTAAGTACAATTCTGCATCATTTTTGTGTCAATAAATCATATGAATCCGCAATTCATTTCATACACACGAATATTCCAAATATTCAAAATATTCATAAAATTTCACAAAAATTTTCATATGAATTTTTGGCGATTTCAAAAATAATTTCACATGAATTTTATATGAAACTCGAATGAAAGCCCCGAAATTCACAGAAATTTTTTAACAATTTCATACCAATACTTTATCATTATTTTCCAAATTTGATTTACGATAAATATGAATTTTATATGAATTGTGTGCGAATTTTGTATGTATTTTTTTCTGGATTCCTTATAATATTTGTTTTCCATTTAAAACTAATATGTTATTGACATTTTACTAAAAACCGTCCTGAGGTACTTTCTTCTTTTCATCAGAAAAAAAAAAAAAAAATTTAAATTATTGAAAATTATATCGAAAAAAATCGGTAAGTGAAAGAAAAAGGAAAAGAAAAAAAAAAAAAAAAAAAAGATTTAACATCTTTCAAAATTGATGATAACGACGACGGAGAAAAAAAAATTGAAAGCAAAAGCATTATCCTTACGGTAATATCATTTCGACTCGAAATTCATGGAGCAAGAGGGGTGAAACTTTTTTTTTTTTTTAGACTTTTAACATAAAAAGAACTTAGTTATGAATGCTTTTGTAGAAGTGGGTTTAAATCTCCTTTGAAATAAAAACCCGAATCCCGTACTATTTGTTCTGCTCCGATGAATTTGTAGGTTAACATTTTATTTTTTTAAATCCCCTACTTGTGAATAAGAAGGTGAGCTAATAGCTAATGTCAATGCCGGGTAATCGTATGTGTAAAATGCATTAAAAAAATGTTAACCCATCCCTTGAGGGGGATAAAGTTTCATTTAAAAAAAAAAAAAAAAAAAAAAAAAAATCTCGTCCCGAAAAAGAAAACTATCATTTCATATTTTTATGAAAAAAAAAAAAAAAACAGCAGCTGCGATATTTTCTTATTTGTAAGTTACACATCTGACCCATAACTATAAAAAAATATGTAACTTGACTTTTTCCTGTAAACTTTTGCGTGTTTTGTTTCTTATTTCTTTCCTTGTTCCGAGGGAGAAAAAAAACCGGGGATCAAATAAATAAAGGAATTGCCGTCATTTGGCAGAAATAACAAGACGAATTTAAGGAAGATACGAAAAATATGAAAATACATTACGCCGACTTAGGCGTATAAACTTTACATAAAACGCAAGGCTTATATTTTTGTCTTGGGGTTTCGAAAAGCCTGAAGGGATTTTGCTTTGCTCGGGTTTTATTTGGGTATTGTGGCGTTCACGTGCTTTTAATTAAAATCATTTTCGAGGTTTTAAGAGGAGCGATTTTATTTCGGCAGGGATGGATGAATATTAAAAAAAATTAGACCCGCGTGTTTGGCATAATCCTTAAAAATGAAGGCGTTTTTTGTAACGTCGTCGAGAGAACCATTTTTAAATTAATAGGAATGTAATGGTAATGAATGATGATGGATGCTGTAAGCATGATCTCGATATTTAAGGCGCTTGTTATTATTAAATCGACATTTAATTTTTTTTTTTTTGAATGAAAGGGAGAAGAAAGGGAAGCGATAAGCAGGGGAAAAGCCGATGCATTGGAAGCAAGAGGATTCAGACCAAGAAAGTCGAAGATCGAGATTAATGATTTCAACCTTCTTATTTAAATAAGAAAAACACTAAAATTTTTCGCAGTTAAGATTTTGTATCCAATGAAGTTGTACTGAGATGCGATTATTGCTAGTTGAAATAAGAAAATTTTTCCCGAATTTCAGGAAGACCGGCTGTTTTAAACTTGTCATTTGCAAGTTTGAACAAGTGTGAGCTTCGCTGGAGCAAGTTTGAAAATGTCCTGTGCAAGTTTGAACAAGTTTAAACTTGTCTTTTGCAAGTTTGACCAAGTTTGAATAAGTTTGAACTTGTCCTCTGCAAGATTGAACCAGTTTAAACTTGTCTTTTGCCAATCTTAAATGTCTTGTACAAGTTTCAACAGGTTTGAACAACAAGAGTGCTTATGCTTATTCTTATGCTTATGCTTATGATGAATGTAAATAACCAAAACTTTCTTATGCTTACTATTATGTTACGCATATGATAACTTCCACCTGGCACACGATTCTAGCGAAGCTTTTCTTCAATTTAAACGTTCCATTTTTCTCATTAGTTAAAAAAAATCGTTACGCTTAAAAACTATATATAATCCGCCTTAATCCGACCTTTCAAACCTCGTTAAACCTCCACATTTAATAATATAACTTAATAGGCCCCTTAAGATAGACGTTTGATATTTAAAAAGCATAACGTGGCACGACCACATAAATGAATAAACGAGAATTTTTATCGGTCACGTCCGTACGATTACGCGACAATTTTTTTTTATATTCTGTTATTATTATAACGGTTTTAACAGCGACATCTGCTCGAAGGGTTAAAAAAAAAAGAAAAGCTAGGTTAATTAATAACACCAAGATAACCATCATCTTGAAAAAAAAAAAAAAGAAAAAGGATCTCATCCATAAGAATCTTTTTATATGACAAAAGGATTTTCTACAGCACCCTACATTTTTTTTAACGAAATCAAGTATCAATTACAAGTTAAGAAAAATGGATATAAAATGCTTCCCAAACATAAAATGGGATTAGTTTTTTTTTTTTTTAGTATGACAAGGGGTTAATGTGTCGTCTTTGTACGTATAATAAATGCGTACATGCAAAATTGCGTGTCGCCTTTCAAGAATATGACTTTTCATCGTCAACTAATCCATTATTCTGTGTCACTAATGGAACATAACAGTTAATGGTTACACTCTTTTTTTTTCTGTTTCCGAAGACTTAAGCAAATTAAACGAAATTTTTTTTTGTTTCATGTTGCCGCGCTTTCGGATTTAAGAGAAAAAAATAATAGTATGAAACGAATTAATATAAAAATTTCAGGTTTTTTTTCTTTAAATTTATGAGGTGCTAATTGCTTATGAGAAAAAAAAAGGAAGAAGTTTAATACTAATTAAAAGGCGTTCCATTCGTTAATTAATTTAGAAAAAAAAAAAAAAAAAAGTTACTGTAGTAATATAATTTTATTTTTCAAAACGAAATATTTTTTTAATGAAGAAGATATCTCATTACGAAATATGCTTATGCCTTTAAGAAAAGCCTAAAGCTTAAATCTTCTGTCAAAATTTTTGTTAGCCCAATGCTGTATGTAGTATGTTTAAATCTGTTGTTCAGGTCTCCTTTAAAATTACTTAATGACTGAAAATCTTGATTGTTTTTATGTCTTACGGATAAGTTTTAGAGTTATGCTTATGATGTACAGCAGCTCTTATCGTTTTTACCATAAAAACGTTTCTTAGACTTTGGCTTCTGTTCACAACAAAAACCGCATAAAACTTGTATAATGGCTTAAGTGTTACGTCTTAAGTTTATGCTTAAGTTTCTGCTACATTTTTTTTGCTTGATCATGTATATGCCTATGGGCACTTTTCACTTGATCAAGCGAAAGATCATCGTGGTATTAGAAAACACAAAACCACTAACACACCCTCGTTAGACAATTCCTAACTTCTCTTTTGCAAGTTTGAACAAGTCTAAGCTTGGCTGGATCAAGTTTGAACAAGTTTAAAATTGTCCTTTGCAAGTTCGAACAAGTTTAAACTTGTCCTAACAAGTTCGAACAAGCTTAAACTTGTCTTTTGCAAGTTTCAGCAAGTCTAAGCTTGGCTGGAGCAAGTTTGAAAATGTCCTTCGCAAGTTCGAACAATTTTAAACTTGTCCTTACAAGATTGAACAAGTTTAAACTTGTCTTTTGCCAGTCAGAACAAGTCTAAGCTTGGCTAGAGCAAGTTTGAAAATGTCCTGAGCAAGTTTGAACCAGTTTAAACATATACTTTGCAAGACTGAACAAGTTGAAATTTGTCCTTTGCAAGTTCGAACAAGTTTAAACTTGTCCTTTGCAAGTTCGAACAAGTTTAAACTTGTCCTTACACGATGGAACAAGTTTAAACTTGTCTTTTGCAAGTTAGAACAAGTCTAAGCTTGGCTGGAGCAAGTTTGAACCAGTTTAAACATATACTTTGCAAGACTGAACAAGTTGAAATTTGTCCTTTGCAAGATCGAACAAGTTTGAACTTGTCTTTTGAAAGTGTGAAATGTCTTGTACAGGTTTAAACAAGTTTGAACCACAAGAGTGTTTATGCTTATGCTTATGCTTATGCTTCTGATCATCATCAATTTTAAATGATCAAAACTTTCTTATGCTTACGATTATGATTATTCTTAAGTATTAAAATAAATAGAAACTTTCACGTGAAATTTCATTTAAAAAGAGAAAACACGAAAGGTTCGATCCAAGTTCAAGTCCGAATGAGATTTTATTTTTTTGCCCCGGTGAAGTTTACGTATTTAACGCTTCAAATCCTTACTCCCTTTCGCCTCCTACATGAATAGAACCCATGGATTTACTTCCTTAAGCCCTCCTATTAAAATCATCATCTATGCCCATTTCAAAAACGAGAATAGATAATCGCTTAATATGGAAATGGATGGTAAAAGGGAGGAGTGAGAGAGGACGAGAGAAAGAGAAAGAGAGGGAGGGATCCGTATACGCTTAGAAATTTTCCTTCCGGTTCCTTTTCAAAGAATATTATTCAAATTCGGAATCATATTTTAAGGGGGTAAGTAATGATGCGTGGTAAGTAAAGAGAGGGCATTCAGTTGCTACTCACTCTTGTCACACGGGGTTTTACCCGAAACGAGTCGTGGAGCTTTTTAAAAAGGAAGGAATAGATGTGCCGGAACCATTCCTGCTTATCAACCATGACAACATAAATGTATCATTATTATGCTTAATATGGCGTTGAAGAGGGAGGAATATGATCCTTTTTTTTTGTACAAGCAAAAAAAAAAAAAAAAAAAAAAAAAAATCATTACTCTTAATTGCGAAGTTTCACACTGCATCGGTCAAGTCCTATTTAAGTTTTTCAAATCCCTTTTTACACCAAAAAAAAAAATCCCCCAACCCTTTAAATACAGTAAAATATAAACCGGTTTTCGCTGTCCAGGACAAAGAAAATGTTATCTGGGAATTATCTCCCGGATGGGGGTTGAAGCTACAATGGGGCGATTCATTTTCGAATGGCTTTAAAAACAGTTTTATCTGTTTTGTTCCATAACTTTCCGGGACGCTAAGGGACGGAGGGGAAGGGAGGGGAGTACGGGTGTTGTTTCGGGAAACCCAGTTTCCCATTGACTGATCGATGTGAAGTTTACGTGCCGCATAGTCCAAAACTTCACCAATCTCGAGAAGAAACCCCCTTACCCCCTCCCCTCCCCCCAAAATTCCCTCGACCCATTTCCCTTATCATTTTCGCAATTACTCAGGAATATTGTTTTAATTGGAGAGCTGGAAAACTATATGTAAATTTAACCGGCACGCGAAATTCTTTTAACGGTTTAAAATGTCCAGTCCATCCCACATTAAAAAGTTAAAAGCAATTTTTTTTTTAAAAGACTTTTCTTGCGAAAAAAAAACATCGTTACTCCAATTCCAGAACTTCTTGCACATAAAAAAAAAAAAACAGCGAGAAAACAGTATAATCCGTAAATTGCGGTAATAACTCCGATTTTACTGGTCTTTTTTATAAACGCCGCGCCTTTTTTTTAAATAAAAAGAAAAAAAAACTTGGAAATAAAATAATCTAACGAGTTACTTTGAGTAAACGTTTTCATCGCGTATAAATGCGAGCTTTTAAAAAAAAGATCAACAAAAGCAGCACTTTCCGCTTTTTTTTTTTTTTTTTTTTTTTTTGTAGTCTTTATGTGGTTTTGGTCGAGGCGGTGGTAGCGAAAACGGAGGCAGAGGCCTCCCGAGTTTGATACATTAAAAAAGTTTAGTTGTTGGGATAGGCAACTGTTTAGTTCCTAAGGAACTTTGATTTAATTTAATTAAAGAATAAATTAGAAACCTTTTCCCTCTTGAGAAATGATTAGGCCCCATAAGGATTAATCAGCTAAACTTTATGTTAGTTTTATTATGTTTTCGGCCTGTAATGGCCGGGATGTAGACTTAAGAACGTTCTCGAAACCCTTTGAAAGTCGAACCTAGTTTTCGGAAAATGATGGAATTTTTTTTTCTTTTTTTTTAAATAAAGAATGAAAACCTGCATCTTCTTCTTGATTTTACTTTTAGAGTGCGAAATATGAAAAAAATGCGGAAAATATTTTTTCAATCTTTAATTTCGAGCAAAAAACCATCTTCCGTCGCCATAGATACTCGCCTTATGCGTTAAAACCTATATTGGGCGCCTACCGATTTCGAGTAAACGCAACCCGCATCACACGCATGTAATACAAAATATCGTATTTTTTTCCCCAAGTAAAAGGATTGGGAAAAAGGATTTCTATGTGTTTTCGATGTCGCAGATTTTAAATTTGATGTCATAATAATGAAATTCCAATCAGAAAAACGAATATGGGAGGCATAGGGAGGCAAAGAAGGGGGGGCGGGTTCGAGTCTTTCAAGAGGAACAGTTGTTAGTTTTTCTCGAAACTTTGTTCCTTCTTTTGGAAATTTTCCTTCCATTGCTTTAAATATTCGTCGTAGAAAAATTCGTATTAAGGGAACGTTCAAGTATTACGTAAGATTTTTAGGGGGGGGGGTGTCCGCATCAACCATCTTCGCCATAAGCTAAGTATGGCGAAATGTCCTACAACCGGGGGAGAGGGGGTCCAAAAACCCGAAAAAAAGTCTTACGTAATACTTGAACGTTCCCTAAGGGGGAATTAGGAGGGGGGCTAAGAATAGGGAAAACATTTTCTGGGGGGTGCTGAACCTATTCAGCAACATAATTTTCAAAATTCTGAAGGGGGGGGGAGCTAATCTGCTTCCTGGGGGGGCTGAGCCCCCCTCCAGTTTGGTCAGGCCAAAATGGAAGACGGGGTTCGAATTCTCTATGGGTACAAGCTGTTAATATTTCTTGAAATTTGGAAAAAGTTATTACGTATTTGCCTTTGCAAGTAACAACATGCTTTTTTACGCCCAGGACGAGAAAGAGCTACTGTTTGCCCTGATAACTAAAACAGAAAATTGATATTCCCAAAAAAATTCTCACAGTAGCTAAGCAGATGAGACCATTCACGTCTTGACATGTTACAACTTGTCTTTTGCAAAATTCAACAAGTTTAAACTTGTCTTTTGCAAGTTGGAACAAGTCTAAGCTTGGCTGGAGCAAGTTTGAAAATGTCCTGGGCAAGTTTAAACTTGTCCTTTGCAAGATTTAACAAGTTTAAACTTGTCTTTTGCAAGTTTGAACAAGTCTAAGTTTCGCTGGAGCAAGTTTGAAAATGTCCTGGGCAATTTTAAAAAGTTTAAACTTGTCTTTTGCAGGATTTAACAAGTTTGAACTTGTCTCGTGTCTCGGCATCTTCCATTCTACACACACAGCAGGCTTTTACAGGACCTGGAGCTCTATCGCTGCATTATAAACATTTTTCCATTCGGGCATCTCTTGGCAGGCATCCCGCCAGTCAGGCACTCCAACCTTCTCGCATCAGCAGCAACGCTACCTTCCCATCTGATCCGAGGTCTTCCCTGATGTCTGGGACTCGTCTGTCTACCCTCCAGGACCTCCGGGATACATCTTGACGGTTGCGAGCGTGAGACATGTCCCGCCCACTTCAGCCATCAGGACTTAATCTTCCATTCTAGGGCAGTAATATATTAATCCCTGCCAAAGGAAAAAAGGACCTGAAACTTCAACCGTGCGGGAATACGAAGACATTCTTACACCGCATTTCGCTGCTGTAAAATCAAGAATAAACCGACCTTGGAGGGATGACTTGCGCTGTATCCAGATCAAAAAAAAAAAAAAAGAAAATTACCACACATCACATCAATCCTCAAAAATTGTAAATCATCTAATCTGCGAAATAGCATCATTTCAGTTTGAGGAAACTGTATATATATGCAACATCCAAACAAACTCCATATGTTGTTGATGCGCTCTCGGTTATTTGTCTTAATTTTCAAACATATTCGTAGACTAAATTGTTCCCAATCTCCTAAAATTGCTCCAATCTCCTTTTAACCGCAAACATGCACTCGTCTTTTATCGAGGCAGCATCCCATAAACCGAGTCAAACGGCCATTTGTTTTCTTACAAAATAAAGTTGTTTATAGCTCTTGTCGACGATTTGTCATTTACGTCACGCAGTCCAAAATGCTCATCTAAAATAACTGGTATTAATAATAAAAAAAATAAAAAAATAAAAAAAAATTATAATTAGGTCCGATCATTTTCCATGAGAAAAACGTTCCGAGTTCATAAATCCCATGTTTAAAAAATAAAATAGTTTTAGCGTTGGTTGTTTTTCGATTAAGATCATTCAGATAATCTTGTTTGTGTTCTTATTTTTTTTAACTATAAAACAAGGTTTTCGCGGACGGTAATTCGCTTGTTTTTTTTAAATTTTTCCCCCGATTTTTACATCGATTCCCCGCGATCCATGCGTACAATGCATCAGATAACGATTACTTGTAGTACATTATGTATTGCGAATAAATGCGCCATTTGGAACCGCTCCGTCAAGTTTTAACAATTCTTACACCGAACATAAAACGTTTTGCGTTAATTTACGACTCGTTTTTCAACGCTACATTTAATCGAGATCTTGCTTGAAGTGCTTAATTGAAAATAAATTATTAAAAAAAAATCTTATATTTTTTTTTTATTGAATGAATCTTTTTTTTAATATATTTTTTTGGATCTAACCCAAAAACATGCGCTTTCTGCAAAATAATAATTTCCGAGGGGACACGCTACATAAATCCTTTTTCGCACGTCCATTCCGCAAAAAAAAAAAAAAAAACTCCAGAGACAAGAGTCAACCCGGACTTAAGTATAAAAGGGACAAACACGTCATAAACAGTAAGTTGAGCATGTGAACAATGCAGAACGAACAGATTTTTCCCAGAGCCCGTGGAGTATAGGAGGAAATGTTAAAACAAGGGGGCTTCTTCTACAAGAAATTTAAAGTTTGCGGTCACGGTCAGTGCTCCCATTGTTTTCCCATCCTTTCCACGCTCGCATTCATTTACAGGATTCGTTATATTACCATATTAGAACCTTTTAATGATTTACTCCGAAAAAAAAAAAAAAAAAAAAAAAAAAAAAAATATGGTTTTTCCTCGGGAATTACAAGTTTCCGCTTTCGGTTAAAAAAAAAATGGGGGAGGGGGGAAAGAAATGAATCCGAACGATCGGATATAAAAAGAAAAGGAGAAATTTAGCGAATAAGCCCCCATAAAAGGAGGGAAAAAAATAATATCATAGCAAAAGGAAACAGCTGATAACACGGTAGAAAGATCAAGGAGTCCATCTAGCTGATGTCTGTCCAGAGGGTATAGAAGAGTAATAACCATTACTTCGGGTTTAACGATACTATACCAGAGTCACCCGTAGTCTACTCTTCAAAATGGGTCATTACTTCATTGCTTACTCTACCCTTTTTGGGCCTGGAGGCGATTTTTGCGAGCTCTTGATATAACGAGAAGGCTTTTTTTTTTTTTTTTTATAATTTCGTTTCGTTTAAAGGTAGTGGATTTCTGTATCGTATTTGTTCAATTTTTTTTATTTTATTTTTTTTTTTATCTTCTGGGAGTATAGTTTCTGAATTCGCGTTCTTTAGTGGAAAAAAAAAAAAAATATATATATATATAGCAGGATAGCAGCGCTGACTTTGTGTCCAAATCAAAGAAGAGATTCAAGATCAAAGATTCTGACATCAAAAAGACTTTTTTTATCATTCAAACCCTAGCCGAAAGTTGCAGTTGTGAAAAAAAAAAAAAAAATCAAGATATTAACAGACGTTTATTACAAACATTATCGCCGAACAATAGCGATCTTGAAAACGCCGCTTACTTAGTAGTACGCGTTTACATTTTAAAAGATTCTTCAACAAGGTGTTTCCGACCTACTGTTTATTTCTCCAATCACCGTACCAATTTGGGGTCAACGTCATCGATCCTCTTACAATAAACTATTTATATTTAAAAGTGTTGACTTTTAAATTAAACGGCTAACGGTATAGAATAAATTCAAGTGGCAAAAAAAAAAAAAAAAAAAAAAAAATTATTATTAAACCGTCCATCTTTCACCCGAAACCCACAATACTACTTGAACGGTACATATTAATGCAATCTAAGAATGACATGGATACTCTTTGCATTATCGCACCTCTTTGAATCCAAAATATGTGCACGTCTTTTAATAAAAGGGACCAAGTGGGAGTAGTTGGCGCTAGGAAGGCTGTGAAATTCGAATTCATAACAAAACATTTTTGTTTACAAACAAAACATTCTGAGTTACTTCTCCCAGTTGCTACTTTTTTTAAATACGCATAGTATCATACATTATATGCATATGCATATGCATAAGCATAGCATGGGCACAAGAGCAAACGCTCTTGCTGTTCAAACTTGTTGAAACTTGCACAGTAGGGTGGATCGAAAAAAGCGAATTTTTGAATTTGAAAACGCCTGATATGGGAATCAATGCCTTTTTATAGTACTATTAACCCTATTTTTTTCAGATTTTTGAAGGTCATCTTGAGGTCGCGCAATGACCTTGAAGTTTTCGAAAAGCCCATATAAGGGCAAAAAATAAGAATTTTTTTTCGCTGAAAAAAGTATCGCTTCCTATCGGAAATTTTGCGTAGATTACGAATATGAAGTCCAAATTCATTTTTGTGTACAGTTTTAAGCTAAAAGAAGAAGCTGCCTCAAGTATTTCAGTGTTTAGAAAATAGCTTAAAGCTCAAAAACCGAACACTTAAAACAATTTTGGACTTCATATTCGTAATCTACGCAAAATTTCCGATAGGAAGCGATACTTTTTTCAGCGAAAAAAATTCTTATTTTTTGCCCTTATATGGGGCTTTCGAAAACTTCAAGGTCATTGCGCGACCTCAAGATGACTTCAAAAAATCTGAAAAAATTAGGGTTAATAGTACTATAAAAAGGCATTGATTCCCATATCAGGCGTTTTCAAATTCAAAAATTCGCTTTTTTCGATCCACCCTATTGCACAGGACAAACTCAAACTTGTTGAAACTTGCACAGGAAAAACTGAAGCTTGTTGAATCTTGCACAGGATAAGTTCAATTAGTCGAAACTTGCATGTACAAGTTCAAATTTATTGAAAGTTGCACGGGACAAACTCAAACTCGTTGAAACTTGCACTAGACAAACTCAAACTCGTTGAAACTTGCGCAGGACAAACTCGAACTTGTCAAAGCTTGCACAGAAAAAACTGAAGCTTGTTGAATCTTGCACAGGACAAACTCAAACTTGTTTAAACTTGCCCAGGAAAAACTCAAGCTTGTTTAATCTTGCACAGGACAAGTTCAAGTCGTCGAAACTTGCACAGGACAAGTTCAACTTTGTTGAAACTTGCACAGGACAAACTCAAGCTTGTTGAAACTTGCACAAGACAAACTCAAGCTCGAAGAAACTTGCAAAAGTCAAGCTTAAACTTGTTCAAACATGCACAGGACATACTCAAACTCGTTGAAATTTGCACAGGGCAAGTTCAACTTTGTTAAAACTTGCACAGGACAAACTCAAACTTGTTGAATATTGCATAATCAAGCTATCAAAAAATTGCATCAAAAAACTTGCATGTCCTGAGTCTGCGCATTAAGAGGAGGCTTCAGATATTTATTTAAATATACCAAAATAAATTTCCATCGCTTAGAACTTTTTTTTGGAGATACAAACTAGAAATCTGGCTTCGTAGCGAACTTCATAGTGATACTGGCATCTTTCCTTCAAAATTTCAGATTCTCAGGTTGCAAAGAAACTCCGGAAAACGCTTTGGAAAATATATTCCCGACATTTATTTTTGAAAACGTTTTCCGGAGTTTCTTTACAACCTGAGAATCTGAAATTTTGAAAGAAAGATGCCAGTACGAATATAAAGTTCGCTACGAAGCCAGGTTTTTAATTTGTATCTCCAAAAAAAAGTTTTAGGCCAGGGAAATTTATTTTGGTATATTTAAATAAATATCTGAAGCCTTCTCTTAAGTATCTCATCAGCTGTTCGTAATGCTTAGCTTATGAGGAAATTTTTCTAGGCCTTAATAATTTTTCTTAAAAATTCCAAATAGAACTACATTTTTCCCCCAACATTGTCCCAAATTTTCGGCCGTCAAAACGTAAAAAGAAGGAAGTTATCGTCAAATTATTCATCCTCGCCATATATATGAGTCCTTAGTCAGTGGCAGTTCCTAACATTTTTTTCTCTTCATTCCTAACTTTTTTCTTTCATCCAGCATATGCTAATCAAATCGTTAATTTTTACTCCACCCGCTATTAGGGTTCAAAACTGTGAATTTTACCCGAAAAAAAAAATAAAAAATAAACAAGAATCTAACCACTTCTAAAAAATAATTGCCGGAAGCGCTTCCGCACTGTAAATAAAAGAAAAAAGTCAGGTGGGCGAGGTAAATAGAACAGACCTTTCCTAACCCATGGCACGCAGGTGCGTTCATCGCCTTTATGGTTAATAACCGTCGAATCAATCATGGCATTAAAAAAAAAAAAAACTTAAAAAAAAAAGGGAAGTGGATTCGTGCCGAAATACAAACGTGACCTTCTGAACGAAAAGCGAAACGAAAAGTTTTTCGGGGGAAAAGCTTTTAGAAAGCTTCCATGTGACGTTTCTTCTTCAGGTGTAATTTATCTCCAAATGGGAAAGTGAAGTTGGGACTTTAAGTTACACAATTTTGTTAACGAAATTAAGATTAATGATAGTAGATAATTCGTAGAGTTACTTATCTGTTATTACATTATACACCGGAACTGGATATATTTTATTATTTACTCAGCTGTAATATGATTATTATTATTATTATTATTATTATTATTACTGCTAACTGGGAGAGGATGATTTTCATCGTGCTAAATATAAGCTCATAGAGTTGAAAGTTTTTGACCCTTGTTTTTGCGGGGCTCTCCGTCGAATAAGTAATCATTTAAAACCCGGCAGCCAGAGAGAACTAGGGAAAATGTTTTTAATTTATTAAATTTTCCTAATCCTTTTATATGCGTCGACTATGAACTCTCTGATTTGATACTCCCGTCAAAAAAGGGAAAAGTGATGTTCCCCCGGGGTGGACAAGAATCAAAAAGTTTAATTTAAACCACGGGAAAAACACACACTGCGATTTGGAAAAAGTGAAGGCGGCTTGTCGACAGCTGTCCAAAAAGCAGGTGACCGGTGGTGCCGGAGTTGCAGTTTGAAAAAAAAAAAAAAAAATTAAAAAAAGGGGAGAGGTATCCACAAAACCCCGAAGAGCATGTAAATAGCATTTTCACCTCATGAATATTATGCGGTGCATTTGCCTGCCGCTTCGTTGCTTTTCTCCTCTTTTTTATAATTTTTTTTTTTTTAATAAAACATCTGGTCTCAGACTCTGCATGCACTATCACCTTTAAAACGGCGCCAGTGGTCGTAACTTACAGGATCGAAGAAAAAAATTTCTTCAGAAAAATATTTAAAAAAAAAAAAAAAAAAAAAAAAAAAAAAAAAAAACCGAACTTGATAATTTATTATGCGAGTCATTATACAAGTCCATTTTTTTTTTTAATTTTTCTTCTAAATTTCTGTAAGGGCGCTTTTCCAATAATAAAACTAAATGGAGAGTATATCATGACTGTTACAAGTCTTCAATTTATAACGTACGAAATAAAAAAAAATAGAAGCTAATAAAATTTCATTATTAGTTCGGTTTAACTTTTTTTGTCGAGCTCCGGAAAAAAAAGAAAAAAAAACTTTTTTATACCACCAAAAAGTTTTCTAATCAAAAAAGTTGATGGCAAGTTTTTGATCTCATTTTCATCTTTTTTTTTTTTTTCTTCCCCCCCCCCCCCCATACGTTGTTGTATTGTGAAATAAAATGCAATTTTTGGAGTGAAAATATTTTTCATTCTTTTTTTTTTTTTTTCCTCTAATCGACCTTTGTAACCCTTTAAACCCAGAAATCTGAAACATATCGAATCGGCTTCAATGTTTTCCTTTTAATATTTCACAGTAAATTTTTTTATAATAAGAAAAAAAGGAAAAGAAAATAAACACAATTTAATCGTGACCTGTGCGTCATTGCAAATGCTACTTTCGATTTTATCCGGTGGTTAAAAGTCTTCAATAAAAAAAATCCTTCGTTTTTTGTTGTTTAAGAAAGCAAATTCACTCGGAAAAAAATAAAAAAAAGGGGGTTGAGAAGAAAACGTGATTTGAACGAACTCCGAAATGCTGCGGTTGTATTCGAGCCCTGCGGACTGACATGAATTAATTCCTTTTATTATCCATCCCCGAACAAATAAAGTGGTTTAAAAGTGCTGGCATTCAGGTGAGGAAGCCTGTATTGTCCTGGAAACTTAATCTGCGAACCGATGAACACCTCACGTATACATTCAATTCCGGAATTTTGGAATTTCGATAATTCAATTTTTTTTTTTTTTTTCCCTTTCCGCGATGAATGGAACAAAACATTTGACAGACAATGCACCACTCACTTTTTTTTTTCTTTTTTCATGATTTTAAGATCTAATTCCAAGACGTATTAGCTTGCCCCTATAGTATTTATTTTGACATGGACATATGAAGCACGTACGGATCATTCCGTTTTCTCCTTCTCATGAAAATAAAGTTTTAAAAAAGAAGAAAAAAAAAAAAAAAAGGTCAGTGGCGGATTGGCTATTAAGCGCGCAATAAGCAGCTGCTTTAAAGCGCGAAAAACATGTTTTAACCCCTTTTAATCGGAAGTACCCTCCCGCCCTGGACAAGGGCGTGGTGATGTTTCAGGTCGTGTCGTGACCTGATTTGCCTGGTCCCTTACTTTAAGGCAGCATCACACGATTCCATCGATGGAATCAGTTAGGTAGCGCATGCTCTACCGCGTCGAGGATTTTAAGGGTTCTTAGTTTACACCACTTTATAGTTCTGTAACTAGGCCACTTTGGCGCCAGTATCGCACGACGAAACCGTCTATTTACCTTTCACCCCCCTGATTCGGAGTCTGTTCTGGGATGAATCAAAAAATCGTGTTGAAACAAACCTTGTGAATCTCTCTTATTGAGGAACATCACTCACTACGCGGCGCTGTTTGTACTATAGGGTCATTGGTAGAAATCGACCATTTTGATTGGTTGAAATATAGTCAGCCAATCAAAACCCTCGATCTGAACCAATAGCCTTTTAGTGAACACAGCGCCGCGTCGTAATTTAATGTTCCTAAGCAAACTACCCGTTTTAACTTGTTGAGACAGGTCCTCGAGTGTTACCAGGTTAAGAAAACCATTTAAGGAAAAGAAATTTCCAGGAAATATTATTTTATTTTTGTTTTCTTCGATCATTTAAAACTAAAATTATGAAAAATTAGAGAAAAAACTACAACCTCTTGAGGTACTGCACGTATATAGATTTACTATATATTTATCGTATATGAAAAAGATATATATACGAGTAGGAAAAATATACCATATATTAATGCATCAAGGTTTTTGTTAATTTGATTTTTTCTTCAAAAAATTTAGTAGACAGATATTTATTCTATGCTTTCCACGACTTTCTTTTATATTTTTCTCTTAATTTTTTTAGAGTGCAAATTTACTATGGAATGTTGAACCAACATGTTGTAGCAACATGTTGTACCAACTTGTTGGACCAACATCCCACACTAATTTCGGCGTAGGGGTGCAAGTTCACTGTGGAATGTTGGACCAACAAGTTGGCACAACAAGTTGGACAAAGGTGTTGTACCAACTTGTTGTACCAACATGATTGACAAATGAACGAATCAACTATTGCAGAATTTACTCCTAGGCCAAAATTAGGGTGGAATGATGGTCCAAAAGTTGGTACAACATGTTGGTACAACATTTCCTTTGACATTCCGTTTTTGTACCAATATGTTGGTACAACATTCCATAGTGAATTTGCACCCTAACAAGTTGGTACAAACATGTTGGTCCAACATTCCATAGTGAATTCGCACTTTTTGCAGAATTTACTTCTACTCCAAAATAAGTATAAAATGTTGGTCCAACAAGTTGGTACAACAAATTGGTACAACATGTTGGTCCAACTTGTTGTACCAACATGTTGGTCAAACATTCCATAGTGAATTTTCACCCCTACGCCGAAATTAGTGTGGAATGTTGATCCAACAAGTTGGTACACAACATGTTGATCCAACATCCCATAGTGAATTTGCACCCTTTGACCCACATGTTGGTACAACAAGTTGGACCAACTTGTTGGACCAACATTCCACACTAATTTTGGTGTAGGAGTAAATTCTGCAATAGTCGATTCCTTTGCTTGTCAAACATGTTGGTACAACAAGTTCATCCAACATTCCAACAAGTTGGTATAACATGTTTGTTCAACTTGTTGTACCAACATGTTAGTCAAACATTCCATAGTGAATTTGCACCCTAGGAGTCAATTCTGCAATAGTCAATTCGTTCGTTTGTCCAACATGTTGGTCCAACTTTTTGTATCAACATGTTGGTCATGTTTGTACATGTTTGTACCAACATTCCATAGTGAATTTGCACCCTTAGACTTTACTCGAAATTGAAACAAAAATTTTAATTTCAAAGTTAATATGTCGATTTTAATTATCAGGAAATTTGCGACATAAACAGAAAATTTTAGGAAATTCCAGAAAATTTGAAAAAAAAAAAAAAAAAAAAAGGAAAAATTAGATTTTTAACCTGGCAACACTGGGTCCTCCACAGTTTAAAAAAATTCCTATAAGTTAAACACCGTCAAAGCAAGCATAACCACATCAGCGAAGTACATTCAACATATTTTCTTTCCTTTATTTTTTACAATCAAGATCGGATATCGAAGGTAAAAAAAAAAAAAAAAATTTTCGTTCACGGTATCACGCAATCGTTTATCAACCTTTTTACTCCGGGACTTTTCCCTTCTTTTTTTATATTCCTGATGACTTTCTTTCATTAATGTTTATTGAAGCACAGCTTGATTTTATAATGATCTCCTCTTTTTTTTTTCCCCTTCGTCTTCCTTTTCTTCCCCCCTTTTATCCCGCATAGAGGTCATTCTTTTTTTTCACAGCATGAATGCCATATCGAAATGATTTAAAATGGGATATCAAGCCTTGCACGCATTTGCCAGAACGGAATCGATAGCTGATTCCGCGAAACGATAAACAACAAAAGTTGGTTTGAGCGATTAAAATGGATGATATTAAAACATCCGGAGGCAAAAATATTAATGCTATGCGTAGCTGGGAAATGTCGATAAGCTCTTGTTGTTTTTGTTACGTCCGAAGGTATACAACACACTAAAAGAGGATAAAAAAAAAAAAAAAATTCCCCCCTCATAATAATCTTTTTTCCTAAAATACGGTCCTGATTTTCCAGGAAAAAAAAATCGGGGGGAAAGAAATCCAATTTCGAAACAAGAGCAAGCGATTGTGTGACACGAATAAGAGGTTAAGTATCTGGGGCGGGAAATCCAGACTTTTTTTTTTTTCGTTTTCTTTTCAAATCTTCAAATCGTTTTTTGGGGTGGAGCTCATCGTCAAAAATTCATTAGTCTCGTTAAAATTTTAAGAGATTGAAAAGTTTTTTAATGAGTGGAAAAATAAACAAACGTGCTCTTTTGTGCTCGGAAAAAAAAGGGAGAAAACGGAGGGAAAAAAATATCGTTTTTTTATTTTCCTTGTTGGAAAACTATCGGTAAAAAAAATTTTAATCTGCCGTTCGGCACAAAATGGCTTATTTAAATAGGAAATTAGCAGAAAAATTAAAAAAAAAAATTGTTTGGGTAACTTCATGAAACATTTTATCGACTATGAATGTTTTCTCGGGTTTTTACAAGTATTGACTTGTACTGACTTGTAAAAAATGTATGCTGCGTTAGGAAGGTTGAGAAAAAATGTTTACTTTCATCTTTTTTATTAAAATTACAACTGGCAATGACGCCTGAAAGGCTTACCCAAGAAAAAGTGCGTTATGAAATTTTATAACTATTTATAAATTTTTATAATTAAAATTTTTACTCAGCAATATATTAATTTTATGCTTGAATTGCACAATATTTAGCATGTGGGGACTTTGTATACTCTATTTTAAACATTTTTCATGAGAAAAAAAAAGGAAAAAAAATTACAATTTTTCGGAATAGAAATCGAGCCTTGTGGTCGACTTACCAGTCGCCTTTATCCACTACACCACTTTTCAACTGATTTTTAAAAGTGGCAATATGGTTCTTAAGTTGCCAATTATTTTGACTTATAATATTTTCCAGTTTATTTCTTGTATTTTTAATTTGACAAAGGCTCAAAAATAAAGAAAAACAGAAATAGAAAAATTCGGGAAGCGTTAGAAGAAAATAAAAAAACTTAGAAAAAAAAAAAACTGAAAATAATTTTTGTTATAAAATTTTATAACGAATTATAAATAGATGTCTGTTTTGGCGGGTTATAAAAGTTTTTAATAACTCATTTTATAACACACTTTTTCTTGGGTAACTAAGCTAATAACTAATCTTAACTAATCTCCACGCAAACGGGAAGGCTAGGGTTCGAATCTTACATGAGGAACCAGGGCAATATTTTTTTTTTCAAGTTCCCCTACTTTTCCCTTGTCCTTCTCACACCCGGAATAAGAATCCCTAAAGCTCCGGTTTTAAAAAAAACATCTGAACCCATAAAAACAAACATCGAAGTTCAGAACATGTTCGAACACGGAAATGAAGCATAAACAACGTAAAAACAATGCTTTTTATCCTTATCGTCAGCAAAGCTAACATTAACTAATTAGTTGCATAATTAGAAATTCATTTGCATATATTTTTTTTTTTTTTGTTTTTTTTTTTTGAAAAAAAGTTTCTTTTTCTGGGAAAATTTTAGGCGAAGCGAAAAAAGTTAATACCCTGCTTTTGTACGAAAAAGTTTTTTTTTTTACAGTTATTGTGGGAGATTATCCCAAAAGAAAAAAAAAATTGAAAGACTTGCGCATTTCTCATAATCTCATTATTCCGTTTGCTTTTTCTTTTCCCCCTGCCGGACGGAACTTGGCAAGATTAAAAAAAAAAAAAAAAAAAAAAAAAAAAAAATGCTTTTTAAATTTTTTTCTGGCGCTTGACCGAAGAAATCCCCGATTTGAAATCGATACGTCAAGTTCCCGAAGATAAAAGATGAAGCGGTTGCCTCATTATACATTAAAACCATCATGCAAATTGTTATCTGAGAAACTGCACCTGTATTCTAATCTACCGACAAAATTTATATAAAACGTTGGCTGAAAAGCTTAAAAGATTATTCTAAAGTCGTATGACGGCCTGTGAAATCTTGAAAAATGATAATGTAGGGAATTTTTTTTTCTTTAAATGTTTGTTTATCTCTTTTTAATTAGAAAAATATCAAAGAAGAGAAATATTACAACTCGTATAATTTTTTTTTTTTTTCTATTTTTAAAGGCGCCAGAAAAAATTTAGAGTCCAAGAAATCGAATGTTAATTGCGATTTTTGCCAGGGAATTTAACTTTTTTTTTTTTTAAATAGAGGAAAACTGTCTGAAAAACTTTTAAGACTAAGAGAATCTTCCCCCGTTTTTTGTTAGTTAAGAATAAAATTTATAGATTGGGTCATTTTAAGAAGTAGAAAATAGTAATTATCCCTGATGAATTATTACTTCTTTTCCCGAAGAGTAAAGTTCCTTCTCCTCCACCTCCCCCCCCTCCTACCCCTCTCCCCCACCCTTGGAGCGGGGCGTAATGCAATCACTTATGTCTCCCCGAGTTTAGCCCGCCCATTTCCAGGCAATAAAAGCGCACAAAAAAATAAAATAAAAATAAAATAGGCAAACGCATTTCCAGGATTGACTTAATCTTCTCTTATATTTAGCTTGTAAGAATTCAATTAAATTTGAATGTTGTTCATACCGGACGTTCCTTTATGATATTCTCGTTTACGAGGAACCCCATCTTAGGGAGGGAAAATTAACCTTTTTTTTTTTTTGGATTTACCGGGAATGACTTCTTATTTGCGATAAACGCAGAAAGAAAATCTTAAATAACATCCTTTTAAAGATTTCAGAGAAACAGAAGAAAAAAAAAAAAAAAAAAAAAAAAACCCTTATCAAAATTTTTGGTGTCGTTAAGAGTGATATTGGTGACATTAACAGCTCTGATAAATCAATTTATCGATTTTCTTTTATAACCGAACTTGCTGTCGCTTTGGTTTTAACGATCAAGTCGATCTCTTGAAACGGGTTTAGTTTCTCGTTCATATCTTCATCATCGGATTCCGTTATGAAAGGAGAAAAGTCGACTTTTCTTTATTTTATTTTTCGTATTGGGGAAAAAGTTTAAACGCAAGTTGAAAAGAAGGTCAAAACAGGGGATGTTTGAACGTTTTTGTGAAATGTAATATGAGTGTTCTAATATTTCACTGAACTTTCGGTTGTAGTTATGAGAAAAATCTTGTCTTTATTTAAAAATCAGAAGCTATAAAGTGCAACCTTAAATCAAAAAATTTCGGTTACCCAAACTTGGCCAGAGCTTAAGATTCTATAAAATCAAAAAAACCCTAACCTAGGAGCGCTAAACAAAAGCACTATACAAAATCAAAATCTATTCTTGCAGAAAACATAGCTGTGTTTTAAAAATCAGGTTTCTTCAATTTTGATACTTAAAAAATTATGCAATGGTTAAGCAAGGTAGGAAAAATTAAAATGTTTTTCATTGATTTTAAAAATAAATTCTTAAACCTAAAACCGTTCTTCAAAAAAATCCTGTTCAAATTGACCCTAAAACCATCAACTTTAAAGTTTGTTACCTCAACTCAAAAAAAGACCAGAGCCACCATAAAAAGTAAACTCACATTCCGTTTTGGAATCAGACCTCGATTTATATTACTGTTATTTGCTTCCTTTCATAATAAAAATAATTTCCTTTTTCTTTGAGAGGATAATAATTATTGATATCTGATGGCAAAATGTAAAAACAATACATCCAGGATGAACTTTAGTAGCCAGAAGACTACCATTAAAATTGAAATGAAATTTTTCTCGATTGAGAGCTTCTCTACAACAATATCAAGGACATAACAATGGGTCTTATACGGAAATGGCAATTTATTCTGGGCAAAATGAAAAAAAATGGCAACATACAGACCTTAAACTGAAGCCAGAAAATCCACATCCATTAACTTTTGTTCCCTTTCATTCTGCACTACTATTTTTTTAGGATTTTATCACACAAAAGTCCGACTTTCATTTTGACTACCGAAATACACAGAGTACATAATCTATAAAATGCAGTTTTGTAGGTAACCGAGAATTTACAACGTTTACACCTTGTGTTTAACTAACGCATTGAAAAAATTCTTAGAAGTAATTGTTTCATAAGGAAATATTCCCGTTTGAATAAGCTAAGCATGTAAATTTAATGTGTATATTTATTCTAAAAAGATTCTTTCGAGGCCTATTTCAAGTGTAGACAAGATCAAATGATGCAACAATTGCCAGTTCGCGGGTTTCCAATGGCGGAGGTCTTCGTTTTCGTTTTTCGGTTCGTGAATTTAATGATCGTAATTCGGTTAATTGTTTGTTTCGGACTGAGAATAATCACTCTCCGGCTTCTTAAAATGAAAGCGGGTATATGTATTAGAACGAAAAGCACCTGGGTTGTAATGGAAGGAAGGAAATAAACGTCAAATCAATGCTGTCCGAGAAAGGCCAGATTCAAAATGGTGGAAAAGAAATACTCGGTGGACAAGTGTTTCGTATCAAACCAACCTGACATCACCCTTCAGTTTTTGGCTTATAAAGACAACTTGTAAAACGTTGGATGGATCATTACTTTGTGGTTATCAAATTACAACTCTGGTGCATAATTTGGAATTGGGAGTTGTTGCACAAGTAACATAGGCATTTAGCATGGGCATTGTCCACAAGTAACAGGCATGCTTGTCAACAAATCTCTCCTTCTTTAGGTAAGATTGCATAACTGACTGAATTTGTAGGATAGGTGCAATAATCTGATTGTTTTTAGTAATGGTCCTGTTTCAAAAACGATTTTAAACCATTATGGCTATTTGTAATTTTTCTTTTTAATTTTCAGGTGCAAATTCGTTTTGTATCTGACTCAAAACGTATGGAAGCAGACTTTTTACCTATGCAGTAGGTATTCGATATTGATAAGCTTTTGAAATAAGATGTTCAGGTTGAGGAATCATGCAGGATATTTTCAAGTCGGTTTTCGGGTTTTCCAATTCATGTTGGTCTGCTGTAAAGTTTTGAGAATGTCCTTGGAAGGAGGAGAAAGTAAAAATTAAGGTTTCTACGGAGAAACAACATGATCTTTGTTTGGGGCAATGTGTTCACACGAACTGGCTCACAATTTTGGTAAGCAAAGACAAATGCTGTCCAGATTTAAGAAAATGATTTTAAATGGACATTTTGTTTTTTAGGTTGAAGAAAGTGGAAATGGGAAAACATCTGCATTTCAAACCTATGTTCCTCAGGTGGAGTCTAATTTCAAATTTCTTTTTGAAAAGTTGTTGGTGTGCATGACTGAGAATTTACAAAGCTTAAAGAAGGTAAGATATTTTTTAAGTTCTCTTATGAATCTTCCAAAAACCGATTATGCTTAAATAATTTATTTGAATTGAAAGAAGTACTGAAAGACTAAATTTAAAGCTTCAGAAAAAACAAAATCATCAATTCGTATTATAATTTTTATCCTAAATGTAAATATGACAAACGCGCCAGTTCATGAAATGACTTTTTTTTGTATTAGCAAATAGACCATGCAGTTTTAATGAGAGAGGATGATGATGATAATAATAATAATACGAAACTTTCTACCTTTACAATTTCAAATGATTTATACAGGTTTTTAGTTCTACATGTTTGGTAAAAACCGTTACAAGGCTGAATATAAATCCTTTTAATGTAGAGCTTTATCATTAATCAAAAAGTTTATTTATATCGCGCGCGCCCGCTTGTATGATTGTAATAACGATATTAATATAGCAAATATAGATATACGTATCTGTATGAACGATTTTCCGCAAAGGGAAAATTCTCTCACGTTAGCTTTTTTTTCCCCCTTTGAGTGTATGATTTTAAACTCACCTGAAACAAAAAAAAAAAAAAAATTACTAAAATAAACATTTAGCTCATGCGTTGTTTTAAGGAAAAAAACAAAAAAATTTAATATTTAAGGAATTATGGCCGAAATCGATCGCTAAATAAGTGCCTTACTCGTACTGTGTATATCATTTACAGTTATGAAGTTTTAAAGAGAAAAGCACGGGTTGCTTTAAAATATATATAGCATCTTAAAATAGCGGTTATGATTTATTTGTTTCACGATACTTTTCGAAAAAAGGAAAAAAATGTGCTTGCAACTGACTGAGGATCCCGTAAGGAGTGATTTAGGTCTCTGGATCACTTAAAAAAAAAAAAGGATCTTTACTTTTTTTTTTTTAGACCGAAAGGAAAGAAGAAAAATACGGAGTGTTTAATATGAATTTAAAAAGCCATATTTTTCCTTAAACTGCGTTCGGTTTTTTCTTATGAATGGGGAAGGGTAAAAAAAAAAAAATGAATGCGAAGAAAAGAAAAATATTTCCTGTTTTCACTTTTCTAATCGTTTAACTTGTTTTCTACATCAAATATGAATCGAAAGGAAACAGAAGGAAAACTAGATATGAAACGTCTTTTTTTTTTTTTAAATTGAAGGTAGGCTCGGAAGGGGAAAAAAAGAAAAAAAATCGGAGAAAATGTTTTTTTTTTTTAACTTTTCTTGAAATATCTCGAAAATCGATTCCAAGTTTTAAATCTTTTTAAAAGAAACGATTTCTGAAATATCCTTTTGTTTGGTGGATTCTTAAAGTTTGAAAAAAGTTTTGCGAGTATTTTATTTGACTATTTTCCATTTCGGAAAAGGTTTTTTTTTTTTTTTTTTTTTTTTTTAACGGATTTTATAATTTTTTTAAAGTGCAGGACAGTGTTTGTAATTGCGAATTTTTTTTTTTTTTTCATCCTTCATTTTCTGGGCTAGGTAGGCTTCATTTTAATTAATTTCTTTCTAGTTCCTTGTAGGAGAGTGTATTCTTAAGGAGATAGTGCAATTTGTTCGAAAAATTGGTGATGCAATAGTGACGTATTTGGCGTAACTTTGAGCAAATTTGGCCAGAAAATTTAGGTTTTATTGAGACCAAAAATTTAAATTTTGTGTTTAGCTTATGGGAGCCTATTTTTCACTTAAAATAGCATCCATTGAGGAACCAATGAAATTAATGGATATGAGTTTACGTTTAGCTTATGGGGATTTTTTTTCTCCTATATTTAGCTTATGGAGACTAGGAATAAAATTTAAAGTCACTCAAATTTTCTAATTTTTTATTTTATTTTTTTTATTTTTTAGGTTCGAAAGATAAGCATAGGCGTCTTTTTGGACTTGTAAACTACCCTTAATGTCATTTGAAAAGTTAATGGGAGTAATTTAAGAGGAGGCTTCTCTGATGCAGGAAGAAATGGATGCTTTTTAAATATTTTTCTTTCTAGGTCAAAAATCAAAATTTTGTGCAGATAAAACCCTAGACAATGTTTTTCACTGTTTTTTGATATTAAGTTCACATTTTTCCAAAAGAAATTAAAGCCGGCTTTTGAGTTTGGAAAAAAAAAAATTATAAAAAAATTTTTGAAGCAAAAAAATGGCTTCAATTTCATTTGAAAAAATATGAATTTTATTTCAAAAGATAAGGAATATCATTACAGAATAGGGTTTTATGTGTACAGAATTTCAATATTTTGCTTAGAAAGCAAAACATTTACAAAAAAGCCATTCCTCGCCATACTCTAATGCAGAAAGGGTCTATGTACGTGAAACCTCCTCTTAACCAATTTTGACAGCATTTCCTGAAAATAATTTATTCGTTCAAAAACTTAAAATAGGAGACAGGACACGTCCTTTTTATAGTCTTTTTTTTAAAATCTTTTACAGAATCTGGAAACCAAATCCAACTTCGCTATGCAAATTTTATAAACACGAAAAATTTTTCCATTAATTCAAACCGATATCTGTAATAACGTACATTTTAAATAACTAAAAAAAAAAGTCGAAGAAATAAAAAAAAGAAGCAAGGAAAGTTAATTGTTATAATTTGCTCGAATGTAACTTTGATTTACTTCTCGTTTCTGGTGTAGAATCGAGAATTAACGCTCACTCAATTTCAAAAAATTAAGCTTCTAATTTAACTTAACCAATCTTAAGTATAAATTAACGAAAAACGCTTCATTTTTTTTTTCTTTTCGTTCTTTTAATAGCGAACGAATTTGTTGATCAGCGTTTTATTTCTTCGAAGAATATCAGAAAAAGAAAAAAAGATTTTTTCCTGAATCGGAAGTCATAGCGATATAAATATTTTACGTATACAGTATATTCGTATCTATTCCCCCCACCCCGACCCCTCCCCACCCTTCCCGCCTTTTTTCGAGCTTTCTAAGATCATTTGCATGTCTTTGTCCCCGGAATAAATTTTTTCTTTTTCTTCAGCTTTCGAATCATCCTGTAACGGATTGAGATGTAATTGGAAAAGGAATAATTTTTCCTTATGTATTTTGTTAGATTTTCTTTTTTCCTTTTTTTTTTTTTTTTTTTTTTTTTTTTCTTTTTTGTAGGAATCTATGATTGATGAACTAGATTTCTGAGGAGTGCATTTAGAAATTTACATTATTCTTCATTCGACAACTATTGAAAACATCATTTTTCACGCGCTTTTTCGCTCTTTCTTTCTTTCTCTCTCTTTCCCCCGCAAACGCACAGCTTTTATAATTCCCATGGGATTCCGGGGGGGAACGAGGGGGGGAAGGAACAAGAAAGAAAACCGTAGCCTTCGGGCGTATAGAGTTCTCTCAACTCAAAGAACACTGCACACTTTTTTTTTCGTCTTCTCGGGGTAAAAAAATTCGATTCGCTCTATGCTTTTTTCATTCCAATTCTTTTTTGTATTACATAAATCTTTTGATGTCCATTTTCTTGTCGGAATTAAAGTAACCCGGGGTTTTTTTCCTGCAAAAAAATATCTTTTTTTTTTTTAAAGTAAAAAATATCATTTTTTTTTTTGGAATGTGTGTCACTGAGAAAACTGTGTGATCGAGTGAGAAAACATTAAAAGTCGAACAAAACAAATGGGTTTAATCCGCGAAAGAGCTTATGAACAACAAAAGTGAAACGAGCTTAACTTGATGCTTGTTTAAATTTAGGTTAGTATAAATAAAAGTTTTCAAGATGTCTCTTAATCCCTTGAATTCATGCAAATCCCCTCTTTTGCCTCTCTCTTCACCTTCCCCCCCCCCCCCCAAAAAAAAAAGTTTTCCGCACTGTATAATAAATAATAAAGTGCGATAATTGAAGAGAGGATGAAAAGCAAAATTTTTTTTCTCCTTTTTTTTTTTTTCCAGCAGTAGCGTGACTTAATTCAGCAACAACGCTAAAACTTTTTTTTCCTAAAAAAAAAAAAAAAAAAAAAGAAGGGAAAAAGAGCAGCGGATATGTATAACGATTGCTCCATGTTTTAATTAGAAAACAAAAGGCAGACGTGAAACTGAGTTAAGAATGACTAATAACCTGCCTCGTCTTCCAATTTACCAGCAAATTGGATTTTTTTTTTTTTTAAGTTTTTCTGTACGAGTTTTTGGGTTTTTCTTCATCTTCCCTTGCGTTCTTTTTTTTTCCACTTCTTATTAATTTTCAGCGTTAACCATAAGCTAAATGCTTCAACCACTTTTGATTATCGTTTGGAAGTCAGTTACCGAGAAATTAATTTTAAAACTTATAGCTTACGTATAAGCCCCCCCCCCAAAAAAAAAAAACAAAAAAAAACAATCCTGTCGGGAATTTTTTTTTAGCATTGGCGAAGTGTCATTGCTGGGCTCGAACCCGAATCTATATTCAGGTAAAAATCGTTAATTTCCATTTTTTGCAATTCCGATTTCAGCATACAGTCGAAGAGTAGTCATAACCTGTTAAAGCTTGTTTAAATTTGTTATAACTTGTTATAACATTTTTTGCAATTCCGATTTCAGTATACATAGTCCAACAGTAGTAGAGAGCCTAAAAGGAGAGAGTCGGCAACTAATGTACAATCTCTGTAAGTCACGTGTCATCTTCCACCAATCACACAATCGAAAAAATCGAATCAACGAACGAAACTGAACAAAATCTATCTTCAGCCAATCACAACCCTCCAATTGAGTTGCCGACTCTCTCCTTCTAGGCTCTCTAAACAGTAGTGATAACTTGTTATAACTTGTTAAAACTTGTTATAATTTGTTAAAACTTGTTATAACTTATTAAAACTTTTTATAACTTGTAAAAACTTGTTATAATTTGTTTTTAAAATTTTTTGAAATGCCGATTTCAGTGTACTGTCGAACGGTAGTCATAACTTGTTAAAACTTTTTATAACTTGTAAAAACTTGTTATAATTTGTTTTTAAAATTTTTTGAAATGCCGATTTCAGTGTACTGTCGAACGGTAGTCATAACTTGTTTAAATTTGTTATAACTTGTTAAAACTCGTTATAACTTGTTATAACATTTTTTGCAATTCCGATTTATGTATACAGTCCAACACTCCAACAGTAGCCATAACTTCGTAAAACTTAAATTTCTCATAACTTGTCATAACTTGTTAAACACTGGTTATAACTTATCAGTTAAAAGTTGAATCCCTTCAAAGGAGCCACAATTAACATTTTGGAATGTCGTTTAAAACCTATATTTAACTTATGGAAAATGCTTGGAAAATCACAGACGTTCGAATATTCTGTTCATCAGAGGCAAAATGTCGAATTTAAAAGAAATTAAAATGCCGCTATTTATTTATTTTTCACAGGAAACCACTTTAAATTTTTTGAAATTCCACTTTTTGGCTCTCATGCAGATTTAAAATTACAATACCGGTATTTTGAATTTTTACTTGTAAAAACTACAATTTTTCTTTTTTTTAAATAAAAATGAAGAACGTTTTAAATCCAAGAAATACCGAAAGGGGCCTTTACCCCCTCTGCCTGTCCCCCATCCCTTTCTCCCCTCCACAATTTTTTTTCGCATTTCGGAGGATTACAATCCTCTTTTGTATTTCCACACATCCCGTAAAATGAAAAGACTTTGGTTGATCCCTTCACAGTGGTCTGAATAATGAAGTTACGGTCATTTAATCTCGTTTCTTGCATCCCTCTCTGGGCCCCCCTTCCTCCTCCTCCTCCTCCTCCTCCCACGAAGGGTATATAACGACGCACCAAGCCCATGTAGCTACAACGGGTCGAAAACGTGTTTATAAACGAAAAAGTATCGGATTACACGGCCGGACGAAAATAAAACTGACCAAATGTGTTTAAGTCGTATAAATTTTGTGCGAAAAAGGGAGGTTCCTAATTATTTTCCTGTCGCGTGTCTGCTCCGGTCGCATTTAGGGTAAAATTTAATGGTCTCCGCCGAGGAAGAAAGGAAAAAAAAAAAAGAAGGCATAAGGGTGTTAAATTAAATTTTCCAAAACTTTTTTTCTTTTTTTTGACAGTTCTCCGCCAATTTTTTAATTAAGCGTTAAAAATTTTAATCACGTGCATCATTCATTTTGCGTATGCTTATAATACTTTCTCCCCTTTTTCCTATAGTCATCTTGGAATGATCACGTGAAAAATGATCGGGAGAGACATTCCGGGGGTTTTTACCAAGTCACACACTCAAAGAGGCACACGTCATCGGCATGTGTTAAATTAAAACACAACGATTTACTGGTATATTCATAACCCTCTCCTCCGTATTACTCCTTTTCCTCTTCAGTTCCATACACATACACACACGCGGTACAATATACAGGTTAAAAAGGGCGGCATGATAATGTTCGCTATTGGGAGAGCACGGCAGCAGTCTTGTTTCCACATGAATTAAGTACATCAAGATTACCCCTCCGCGGCACTTAATTTGTTCTGATGCAATGTTAGCGTGTATTTCTTATTTACCACCGCTATAACAATTAAAAACATACGAGGGCAAGTTCTTAAATTTCACGGAGATTATGACTTAGACATATATGAAATGTAGCCTATAAATTTGTTTTTAAAGGTGAAAAGCTCCCGAGGAGGAAGTGTGACTGGGTTGTAAAACGCGAATGCCCTAAATTCACGTAAGTGCATGAGGATATTATTTTTAATTATTTCCGTAGCGAGAGCCCATCGAAAAATACGTTCTCCTTCTATAGGGGATCTGAATTTAAGTTCTCCTTCCTGTTTTATGCAAAGATTTTGCGACCTTGTCACCCTGGAAGGGTGTCTTATATCGAGTTGGTCAAAGCTGGAGTTGCCGGGAGGAGGCATAACTGGCACCCGAACAAAAATAATCTATTTTAAGGAAATCTAGAAGTTTTCCAGATAGCAAAGTCTATATTGTCCCGAGGATGTCATGAGGAAATTTATTAGACGTCCATTGGATTTACCTGTGTCCGCAGTGATCCAAAATCCGTCCTTTGGCCGTTCTATTGATATCTAAATCCATGGGATATCCAATGGATGTACAAATCCAATTTTATATCCAGTTAGATACCCAAATCCAATTAAATGTCCAATGGATATCCAAATCCAATTAGATATCCAATAGATATCCAAATTCAATTAGATATCCAATGGATGTGCAAATCCAATTAGATATCTAATAGATATCCAAATCCAATTATATATTCAATAGACATCCATATCCAATTAGATATCCAATTAGATATCCAATTAGATATCCATTGGATGTGCAAATCCAATTAGATATCCGATTAGATAACCAATTAGATATCCGACGGATGTGCAAATCCAATTAGATATCCAAATCAGTTTAGATATCCAATTTGATATCCAACGGATGTGCAAATCCAATTAGATATCTAATAGATATCCAATCCGATTAGATATCCAATAGATATCCAAATCCAATTAGATATTCAATAGATATCCATATCCAATTAGATATCCAATTAGATATCCATTGGATGTGCAGATCCAATTAGATATCCAATAGACATCCGATTAGATATCCTCAGGATATTCAAATCCATGGGATATCCATAGGACGCCCAAAGGACGCTTTTTGGATCAGTGCGGACATAGGTAAATCCAATGGACGTCCAATAAATATCCTAAAGACGTCATTAGGATAAGCCTTATATAATATAAATCATACATAAGTTTAATATTAGTTATATATAAATCATATACCCGTTTTTAGGATGTGGAAAAAGTCTGAGACTTTCATTTGTTTTGAAATTCTCAACATTACGGTTTGTTTACATTTTCTATGTCCTAAATACAAATAATTGATGCGTAATCTACATGTCTAAGATTCAGATGGTTTACCCCAACCAATTTTTTTTTTTTTATGTCTGACAGAGAGGAAATCCCCCAGCCCTCCTCCGCTTTCTTATTCCTGAATAAATTTTTATATCGAAATATTGAACAATAGAAGCTTGTGGTTTCCCTTTGCGACTGACGTTTAATAAGATATAAGGTATTGTGGTCCCGGAGCGTGCGTCACCCATCTTGACAGTCGGGCTGAGGTCAAATAGAAGCTAATTATCAAGTTTGAGTTAATGAGCTAAGTATCTGACCTTTTGAACTCGTGCTTGACAGAAGGGAATTGGGAGCCCTTTTTACGTGTTACAGAACAATTCTGCTATGCTAAAAAAAAAAAATAATAATATTTACCTTTGTCAATTTTTTTTTTCTTTTAAACATAAGTGTTGATGATAAAAAGCAAAGCTTCCGATTATCGGAAAAAAAAGGCGTCGATATCGGTGAAAATTCGATTTGGGATAAATTTAATGTTTTAACCGAGATTTATTTGATCGGGAGAGCAAACACAGTATTTTCATTAACGTTGAGGGAAAATTTTAATATTTTCCCTCTCCTCCTTCCCCCCCTCTTTCATTTTCATAAAGTCGAAATGTTTAGCACTTTGTCAGCGGGAATTACAATTAAATTAAAATTAAAAATTATGGTCGATGAAAAGCAGATGACGTTACGGGGTATGTAATACAGGCTGTTGGGTAACAAGCACTTAAAAATAGGACGAAATAGGAGGAGGGTTTTTTTTTTTTTTTTTACATTATTATTCGAAAAAGCTTTTTCTTGGCTGAGGGGATTTCTTCGGGTTGTTAAGTATATATGCGCGATGAGGTTAACGTTCCGTATCTAACTTCGTCGTGTGATAACGAACATTCTTCCGGCTTTCTATGCGCCCGAAGAGGGTTTGAAGAGACCGGTCGCCAAGTTTAAAAAAAAAAAAAAAAAAATACAGTGCGTTTGAAGTCAGAATCGGAGTTAAATGGATTTTTTTTAAAAGACGTAAACCTGTCAGGGATCACAAAATGAAACTTTAACAATCGATTACTTGGAGTGCTTTCAAGTAAATTTTTAAAATCGATTAAGTCGTTTCAATTTTTTTTTTTTTTGGAAACTTTCAGTCGGAAAAAAAAATGGGAGGAAAGGAAAAAAAAATTAACGACTATTGCTGCTACCATCATTCTTGTTATTTTTAAACTGGGATCATTTTCTACTTCACAAAATAAATGAAAATAAGTGGACCATAGAAAATATAAAAAGAAAAGCTTTTCGTTTTTTTGTTTCTTAACATGCAACTCCTTCCTCCGGAGATGCATTTCCCAGTAAAACGTTTTTACAATAAAAACTTGTTACGGAGAATCGAGACAAACACTCGACTTTTTTCTTCTTCTTCTTCCTTTTTCATCGGGAGACTCATTAAAATTTAAAAGCGACTTATCAAAAAAAAAAAGCCTACGATTAAGTTTCAACAATAACTAATACATTCCAGTGTACAACAATGGTTTTTACCTGTCTAAAATCAGTCAAAAAAGCAACGTTTCCTCTTCAAATTCATTAATTATATGTATATTATTATTATTATATATATTTTTTTTTTTTCATTCTCTCTATCTCTCTTCATCATTGATATATTTTCTAAGGATCATTAACGAAAATGAAGAGCTATAGCCCCTGACGAAACATGTACACTATCGAGTCTTATTAAACAATAGGATAGGTCCATCAATTTTCGATTTGACGATCATTGTGTCCAGACGCTCTTCATTTTCACCATTTCGGTAATACGATATAAGAATCATCATTAAACGTTATTATAATGCTTTTGATGAGTATTAAACAGCGAAAACTTCTCACGGTTTTTCTTTGATATGCGGAGAGGGGTCTAACTGTACATTGCTCCGAAAGTGGTGGTAATCACCATGGTTTTTTTGATTAAATAGGCCAATCGTATTTTTAAAAAAAAAAAAAATCTGGTAATAACCCAGATAGCAAAGTCTATCCAGTCCCGAGGACGTCTTCATGACGTCCTGAGGATATTTACTGGACGCCCATTGGATTTACCAATGTCCGCACTGATCCAAAAAGTGTTCTTTGAACGTCCTATGGATATCTCTTGGATTTGGATATTCTGTGGATATGTAATCGGGTTTGGATATCCTGTCGATATCAAATCGGATTTGGATGTCCTGTCCATATCTAATCGGGTTGGATGTCCTGTGGATATCTAATCGAGTTTGGATGTCCTCTGGATATCTAATCGCGTTTAGATGTCGTGTCGATATCTAATCGGGTTTGGATGTCTGGTCGATATCTAATCGGGTTTAGATGTCTGGTCGATATCTAATCGGATTTGGATGTCTGGTCGATATCTAATCGGGTTTAGATGTCTGGTCGATATCTAATCGGGTTTGGATGTCTGGTCGATATCTAATCGGGTTTGGATGGCCTGTCGATATCTAATTGGGTTTGGATACCCTGTCGATATCTAATCGGGTTTGGATGTCCGCCGATATCTAATCGGGTTTGGATATCCTGTGGATTTCTAATCGGGTTTGGATATTCTGTCGATATCTTATCGGGTTTGGATGGCCTGTGGATATCTAATCGGGTTTGGATGGCCTGTGGATATCTAATCGGGTTTGGATGGCCTGTCGATATCTAATTGGGTTTGGATATCCTGTGGATTTCTAATCGGGTTTGGATATTCTGTCGATATCTAATCGGGTTTGGATGGCCTGTGGATATCTAATCGGGTTTTGATGACCTGTGGATATCTAATCGGGTTTGGATGGCCTGTCGATATCAAATCGGGTTTGGATCTCCTGTCGATCTAATCGGGTTTGGATATCGTATATAGAAACAAATGCAAAATTCCGTTTATTTTGGAAAAAAAAGGCTTACTGCTTTTAGACGTCGTACAGAATTTTTTAACCAATCCTTTAGTTACGGGTTTTCCAGATTTTATCTTAAATTTCTTGCACCTTCAATGATTGAGTAAAATGAGGAAAAGGCTTCCAAACAATATTTCGCCATTAATATCAGACTTGAAAGGGTCACCAGTCAATATTTCCCTATATGATTTTCTCTTGAAATTTTACTACCCAGCCATCCTTTTGCTCATCCCCTATTTTTTTACGAAAATATTCCATCAGATATCAATTAATCGCTTGGGATATGTTTTATGTCCGGAACACTAAACGGGAATAATTCGAAAGTTCAGCGACAGCAGAATTCATTTAGAGAAAGGGGAAAAAAAGAAAAATGAAAATTTAAAATTTGTAGCTGGTCGTAAATTTTTTTTTTTTTCTTAAATAACCTTCTCCCTTTTTATAATTCTCATTCTGTTCAAAAAAAAGACATTATTCATACGCGATAACCGGGAAACTTACAGGGGTTTGTTACTAAACCATGTTGACTTTATTTTTTTCGGAATATTTAAATATTCATTTTCATTTAAAAATCTATATTGTAGTTAAACGTATAGAGGTTGACAACCGGCTACGAGCGACTTTAACTAATACAAAACAGGATACATGTTACATTTACATTTGTGGAAGGGGTCGCTCGGAGCCTACAGCAAAAATACAACTATGAGTTAGACAATCCGTTCAAAACAGTAACAAAGGTACTTAAGAGAAAAGAAAAATGTTCGTAGAGTTCTACAAAGGTAGGGTTCACAATCCGATTAAAATTTTCATCAGGGGAAACATAATTTACTATTCAAACAAAAAATAAAACTTTTCTTCTGAGATATTTGGTTCACTTTGCTAGCTTGTCGCCTGCCGTTGAAATCTGCTTAACCACTTGTTTAATCCTCCAATTTTTAACCTTACTGGCATATTTATTTTCTAATTAACCCTTAATCGTTTTTAACCCAACAATATACCAGTATTTATTATCAATTATTATCAGCATCAACTAGCTACCATGTTACCTTAATCAATTCTACAATTATTAATTTCCTCTTAAACTTTTACCATGATTTGCAACTCTAAAACTGAAACAAGGCGGCCCATTGAATTTCTTAAATTATTCTTTTACTTTCTGCAATCCTGATGATTTAAATAAACAGTTAAACTCCCTTACCCCTGCCAGTAGCTTTCCTTTACTAGCATATTGTAAATACATTCGCTCAGAATCAGGGTACAAAATTCTTTTTGTCATGTCTTTAAACATAATATTGCAAAGGATTGCACTTTTTTTTTTTTTTTTTTTTTTTTTGAGTCTAAACATTTAACATTGTTGTGCCCGTGGCATTATTTTGAACAATGCTAGATTGGTATCTAGTTTTTTGGGGATGCAGTGGAATCAAAACGCTTGGGCCCATGGCTGGGGTCCTCATCGCTGGAGAGTTGTCGCTTGTTTTTGTCTTTGTCTCTTTGGATTTCCAGCCACGCTGTTTGATAAGCTCCCTGGATTCCCTCGGTAGGTCGTCTTTTAGGAAAATTTTTGTGCCTTTGAGTAAGAAACGTTGCGACATGATTTTCTTTTTTACACGTAGATCCATTAAACATAATTTGAATGAGGGTGGTTTATTGTGATCACTAGGCTCGTCGCGATCAGGGTTCTTTTTCCTTAGAATGATTGTCTTGTAAATATCGTCTTTCGACAAGTCAATGTGAAGCAGATCGTTTAATTTTACAATTATTCCATCCTGAGCGGCTGACGTGTTACTCGTGTTTATACCGGTCAGGCCGTGAATTATAATGTTTTCTTTATTCGCATCTTTTTGAAGACGAACAATGTCGATCGAATGTTTTTCAACTGTTTGTTCCAACCTATTGAACGATTCTCCCCATTGCTTCGATCCACGTGCTCATTTTATTCAACATAGTTTTGTTGCCATCATCGATTTTTTCGCATAATAATTGATAAAGAGTACGATTTTGTTGTTCTAAGTCAGTCACATTGCCTGACCAGGTAGGGTTAGATCCACTGCGACCAGGAAACATCGTGAGATTCGATGAATCTACCATTTTTACTGCTTAAAATGAACCCGTCCGAACTATATTTATCTACCAAGGCTTAACAATGATAATTAATACGCTAGGTCTTATTAAACTTGATAAAAACCCAATAAATCCGACAGCTTAAAAAATTTACTTGCTAACGTACCCAGTGCAGGGTTGCCAACCGGAATATTTAAATATTTAATTCTTTTTTTTTTTTTTTTTTTTTTTTTTTTTTTAATTTGCATATGAATTGGGAGCCAACTACAATTGCGTGAGAATTGAAGCTGAACTTTTTTATTTTTTTTAATTCGCTCTCTACACGCAGTCGCCTTTGGAATCAGTTTCATTTCATACAAATTATCCCCATCCTTTTGCTATCGGCCAATTTCTATGCATTAATGCATTTTGTCAGGAGAGAAAAAGAGAAAGTCTTTCTCCTGCGTCACGTTTATCTCCAGTTTAAATACAGAAATATATTAAAAGCCTTTTTAAACGTATTCCGTGTGCGTATGTGAACGGAATCGGTAATGGCGGAATCGTTCGAAAAGAAAAAAAAACTTGAACGCTGAACTCAGGCCTCGAACTTGGGCCCTAAAAGTCCCTAAAGTCCATATTTTTAAAAGAAGTCCTTAAAAGTCCTTAAATTCGAAAAATGGTCCCTAAAAGTCCATAATTTTGTAATCTGCAGCGCGCTTACGAAAAATTTCATATTGTTTATAATAAAGAACATGATATTATTACGAAGCAAAAATTTAAAAAAAATTTTATGGAAGATTTTAAAAAATTTAATAGAAGAAAAGAAAAAAAAAGGTTATTTTTTTTTTTTTTTTTTTTTTTTTTTTTTTTTTTTTTTGCGCTAGAATTCAAAAGTTTTTAAGTCATGTCACAAATTATTTTTGAAATCAATCAACCAGAGGAATGTGCCTAAAATAAAGAAAACTGACAGTTTTAGGCTGCTTTTAGGTTCTTAAAAAGGTCCTTAATTTTCTTGTTTTCGGTCCCTAAAGTCCCTAAATTTCAGACTAGAAACCGGTTCGAGGCCTGTGAACTGTAAAATACAGTTTTCCCAAAGATTTAATTTAATTTTTTTTTTTTTTTTTACAATTTTGGCTAATTTTTATAATTACGGCTAAAGAAAAAAAAAGTTTTCAGTTTCATTACGGACGGAGTGGAAGCGGGAAAAAAGAAAGAAGCTTCACAAAAACTGGAGGTTTTAGAGCGTAAAACCAGTGAAGCAAAAATATTTTTCCGGATAAAATTTATGGTTTTCTTTCAAACTTTTTGGCTTTGTGGCTGAATTTTTTGAGATTGTGTGCATGAATATATATGAGTTTGTAAAAAAAAAAAAAAAAAAAAAAAAAAAAACGAAATCTATATATTCTATCTATCCACGATTTTCCCAAATATAATTTGAACAAACCCGATTTTCGTTCCCTTCCTCCCTTCGACATCAACGTCAATTTTGTTTTGCATGCCGGGAATGCGAGTGAATATAAAAATAAATAAAAATAATATGTCTTTTCTCCCCCTCCCAATCTTTCTTTTGACCAATTTTTTTTTTTTTTTCGATCGTAACTTCTAGTCATGTTGACTTTTACATAAATAAGCTAAGTAAATGAATGAATGCAAAAATATTTTTTCAAGCACAACAGGAAGGTTTAAATTTCGCAACATCTTCCTGGAAATGCCAAGATGTTAAAATAGGAAACATTATATTATAACGGATGGCTGTGGTGGCTGCCGTGCTTCCAACATCAAAATTTGAAAATGAGGATTATAAAATTTGTTTTGTTAACGTTGGGAAGTCCGAAAAAAATTTAGTCGTGTAAAATTAAAATTTGGATATGCGTATGTGTGCTATTTTTTAATATCGTAAGCCACGGGATGGATTTTGCAAATATCGTGCTTATTCGATATTTTTGTAACGGGGGTAAATTGATGCAAACTACCCTGGTGGAAATTTCGGAATGTCGTATCGATATTGAAAAGTAACGCTTGTCGACCTCGGATCGCCATCGGGCCAATCTTGGCCATGATCGATCCGATCTCCAATAACGGCCAATATTGAAAATATGTTAAATTCTCATTTGACCGATATTGAAAAGCGTTAACTTTCTGAATGGACGTCCGAGGTTGGATCGATGCTGCACCGACATTGATGATCTCAAAATTTCCACCAGGGTATTTAAAATTTTAAAAAATTATTTCCGAGTTGCTAATTTATGAAACCGTTTGTTATATCGAGATGATATTGGAGTTATATAAAAATATATCAAAATGATCCAAAATTATATCAAAATGGTCCAAATTGTATATAAAATGATATCAAAACGATAACGATAATTATAATTATAATGATATCAAAATAATTACATCAAAACCGCGTATCAAAGTCTCTTGACAAGGAAAAGGTTAACGTCCGAAAATTAAAAACGCTAACCTGGTCTCAAAAAAATAAAGGACTTTTGATAAAAATTGAACCCTGGAAATCAGAGGTTCGGGAGAGACAGAAAAAAAAATTTCAAAAAGGTTAAATTTTCACACCTTTTGTGGATATAGTCCAGATTGGAAGGGAACCCAAGGGGGTGAGGATTCGATTTCTTCTCTTGTTTTCCCCGATGACCTTACATTTTTCTTTTTGCATGTCACGATAAAAGCGAGAGCGAGAGAGAAAAAGGAAGGGAAAAAAAAGGAACGGAAATTGATTTTTCGATGCATGATATTTTCTTTTAAATATGCTTAGGAATGTTTTACTTTAAAAATTTAGTATGGAAAAAGAAAAATATTCTTTGAAAAAAAATAAAATAAATAAATAATAAATATGAAAGTGTAAAAAGGTCAACTAAGGAAATGTTTTTTTAATTTTTTTTTCTTTCTTCGGATTTTATGTTTTTTTTTCTTTTTAATAAATTTAATAAATTAATTTCTTCTTCCATCATCAGGGCTGTGAACAGGGAAGGACATACCGGAACGGTTCCTATGTTTAGCTTATGGAGAATTCTGTTATTTTGTTCAGTAAGGTTAAACATCGGCGCAACCTTTGAAAAAACCGATGAATTTGGCACTGCCGGAGATTTTCATGCTTAATTATCCATTTCATTGGAAAAGTCTCAAGACAAGTAACACCTAATCTTTACAAAAGCTTAACAGATTCATTCCCTTCGTATAGCATTTCCCTATTTCCCCACGCATCGTCTTATAAAATCTTTTCCCCGAATCGAAATTCAAAATTGAATATCGTTAAAATGACATTTTACTCCAGTTATAATTATCTAGCTTTGTCACTTCTTAATTTAACGCACATAAAATCCTCATTCTTCCCGTGAGGGGATGGATTCCAGTATGAAAATATTCATAAAACTGATTTATCGCGCCCTAACCCCCTTAGACGTCTATAACTGAGCAAAAGGGGACAGGACGGTTGTGAACTTTTCGGAACCCGGACGGAGTTTGTTTCCATGATAAATTTTAATGGGATAATTTTCAACTTTGTAGGGAACCGTAACTCCTATCGAGTGGTAATTGGTAATACAATACGTGAGTTTCCTATTTCAATTCCGGATATAGCCACTAATTATTTTCGTTTTTTTTTTTTTTTGTTTCAAAATAATTGACCAGGGCTTTTTTCCCTGATTAGGGAAAAAAAATAATGCAATAATGATAATTAGCAGTATGGAAATAACATATCCTTTACCGAGGAAGAGCTTTCCCAGAAATTTTTTTAATAGATATGATTTTATAAAATTTATAAATTTTTTAACTTTTGGTCCTCCAGGTACCCTTTATTTTTTTTAAAAATAAAATTACGCAATTTTTTTCTTGTTTCAAAATTTTCTCCTTTTTGATTTGAAAATATTTAATGCATGAATTATGCATATCCAGATTTTCATGCTTAAAGAAATTTCGGTTCTTAAAAAGATATGCACAAAATTTGCAAAAATTATTTATGTCCAAATTTTTGTATGAATCATAGAAAAATAATACATTTTTAATATAAATTATTTGCATTTTTTTTGCAAAAATTTTATACGCTTTTTGTATCACTGTTTCGTATGGGAAGGTCCTGTTGTTGTTTTCAACTGCTGAATCAGAAAAAACATTACGGCAATGCAATGCAAATTTCAACGGTCGTTATGAATCAAGGGCGTTTCCTTCGTTTTCGTTTTAAAAGTTTGTCTGTTGCATAATTTGATATTTGAAGGGACAGAAATTTTTTAATAAATTCGAGAAGAAAAAAAATGTATTGCCGGGTGCTTTTTTAAAGGTTGCATTTGGATCTATTTGTCTGTCGTAGAAATAGTATATTGCAAACCTAGGGAGGAAAATTCTTTTTGAGAAAAAGCTTACTTTCCGCAATTGTTTACGAAGCTAAAAGTGGTTCTTTCTTACTATAAGTAATAATTTTTTTTTTTTGTCGTCTATCGACTACCGTTTAAAAAACTATTTTGGTTAATTAATGGAGAAGGACGTTTATTATTAGACGAGAAATGATATATAAGAAGCATTCCATGACCTTGTTAACCTAATAAAAATATTATTGGTTTCTTAATCAAAAACCGATGACAGATGTTCAAGAGTGCTCGATAATAAAAAGGAATTGTACGGGAAAAAGAAAAAAAAATGTGGATTTTAATTCACTTACAAGGACGAAAAGCGATGCAATCCCAGTCGTTAAAATAAGCAGCAAAAATTCTTACCTGAAAAAATAAAAGAAAACGATAAGTTAATATTAGTTTCGATCTTAATAGTAAAAAAACATGGTGTGTGTTCGTTAAATTTTGTGTGTGTGTCTAAATTTTTAACCGGTTCCCAGCGGGACGGGGCTGTGCAAAAGATAAAAAAAAAAAAAAATTCAGAGCTCGTCAGCACTTCCAAATAAGCGTTCAGTCAGTTGAAGAATTCGTATCGTCTTAGAATACCCAATTCGCATTTTTATTATTATTTTTTTTTTCTCTTCCAAGAAAAATCGTTCTGTACTTTTTTTTTTTTTTCTTTAATCACGATACGAAATTTACCGCGATGAAAATAGTTTGAAGGTGGTCGGGATCATCATCTCTTAATTACCTTTCAAATTAATTAATCTTGATTGGCTGGGGAAAACGAAGTTTCTGAATGAAGTCTCATTTTAACCGTTCAGACAGAGACAGAAAGAGAGAGAGAGATGAAAAAAAAAAAGGAAAAGCTTTTTAGGTAATCGGTTCTTGATGACTTTTGCTTCCGCGCATTAGAAATCGATTGGGAAACATATTTACTCTTTTATCTGAATCGTTTAGATTCACCTTTTCTTTCTTTTCTTTTTTTTTTTTTTCGTATGGAAATAATTATTAAAATTTTAAGAGAGAAAATGGAAATCAATCCGGAGCTAATCTAGAGGAAAAGAGGAAATAGCAAGTCAACGCTTCCCTTCGTTTCCTGAGATGTTAATTACACGATAAAAACTTTTATGTTTTAAGGGGATGTGTTATGTATATGTTGTTTATTAATCGCTTCTATAATTTTAGGGATTAGGGGATATTATCAAAAGGATGTTAGATTTATGATCTGTGAATTTTTCTTTCTAAATTTTCGGAGCGAAACGAAAAAAAGAAAAAAAAATCATTTGAGGGTTTTCCAAAAAGCTATTTTCTCTTAAAATAGAAAAATCGTTAAATTAATTACTCGAAGAAAAAAAAAATGAGAAGCATTTGTGAAGTTCTTCTCTGAGGAAACTTTTAACGGGGAGACATAGGAAACCAATCAAGAGATACGAATCCATTTCCTGCTTCTAGGGCTCGGACTTGGGAATCGAAATTCGAAACCGCCTTTTTTTCGTTCTTTTAATTTTTTTTTTTTTTAACTTGGCTTTTTATTCACTTTAAACAGTGGGATTAGTTTTGGCAACTTGCAAAATTAAGATGATACCGTTTCGATTAATAAGAGAATTTCCTTTATTTTGGCAACTTCCGGACTCGAACTTAAACATCTTTTAAATGGTGTTTGTGTAATTGTTTAGGTCTCTGATGATGGGGAAACAGGAAATGATGATTAGGGTGCCCGTTATGAGGGGATGTGAAATATTTTTGTTGGGCCCCCCCTGCCAAAAATTTCCAAAAAAATTAAAAATATTGTGTGCAAAACCTGAGCGCTGTGTTTCTACTCTAACACGTGCCTGTAAGCACTTCGAATTTCCCATTTAAAATGCATGAGGGTTTTTCTATTTTTACAACATTTTTACGATGAAACATGTTACAGTAACATGATGCAACGTTAGAAACATGTTACCAACATGTTCCAGGATAGAAATTGTTGTTGGCAACATGTTTCTAACGCTACAACATTGTGAAAACATGTTTTACATATGTAGCAGCGTTAGAAACATGTTTCCACCGTGTTTGCGAACATGGTTCTAACGCTACAACATGTTCGAAACGTGTTTCTAATCATGCAAAATGGTGGCAACATGTTTTTAACGCTGCAACACGGTGGCAACATGTTTCTAATCCTGCAACATGGTGGCAACGTGTTTCTAACGCTTCAACATGTTAGAAAGATGTTTCTAACGATGCAACATGGTGGCAACATGTTTCTAACGCTGCAACATGTTTGAAAGATGTTTCTATCGCTGGAACATGGTGGCAACATGTTTCTAACGCTGCAACATGTTGACAACATGTTTACAACGCTGCAACATGGTGGCAACATGCTTCTAACGTTACAACATGGTGGCAACATGTTTCTAACGCTTCAACATGTTTGAAAGATGTTTCTAACGCGGGAACATGGTGGCAACATGTTTCTAACGCTGGAACATAGTGGCAACATATTTCTAACGCTGCAACATGTTAGAAATATGTTTTTAACGCTGGAACATGGTGGCAACATGTTTTTAACGCTGGAACATGGTGGCAACATGTTTTTAACGCTGGAACATGGTGGCAACATGTTTCTAACGCTGCAAAATGTTAGAAACACGATTCTAGTGCATCGACATATTGAGCAACATGTTACTGCAATTAGTTTTATCGTGAAATTGTGGTCCTCGATTTTTTTTAGACAACGGTAAACCGCGCCGACGTGAGTTTAAATTTTAGCAAGAATCCCGGAAAAGAGTTTAAAAAAATTCAAAAATTATAACGTTCAATCTACAATTTTCAAGTTTTCCCAAACATCTTTTAAAAAAAGTCCGAATTTCTTAAATTTCTGTCGTAAAACCCTCGTGGAAAATTCATGGCCTGCTCCTCCTTGAAAATGTTTTATTTTTTCATTTCATTTCATCTTATCTTAAATCGCAATCTCGTCATAATTCCTTCATCCGTCCTTCTCTCACTCCCTTTTGTCTCTCCTTTCGGAAAGTTATAAAATTAATTAGAAATCATGGGAAAAACAGAAAAGAAAAGCTGAAACACTAAACGCTTTAAAAAATTCAACGTTTTCCCGAGATCCCTTTGCTTTTTTCCCAGAATGAATTAAAAATTATTTTTTAAGCTGTACTAGTTTTTCTCGTTTGATATAAAAAAAAAATGGCGCGCGGCCCATTTAAATATTCAATCCAATTAAGAAATTCCCCGAGAAGTTTTTCCCGAAATTGGAAAGAAAAAGGGAGGCGGCAGGGCGGTTGGGGCGGGAGGGAGAAAAAAAGAAGCATTTCTCTTGAGGTCAATTTCTTCGAATAAAAAAAAAAAAAAAGGGGGGGAGGTTTACACTTATACTCCGGGTATATTGATAACATCTCTTGGCCTCGGAGAACAATCAAAGGTATATATTGTAACGGGGAACTCCCTCCTTCCCTCACTTCTAAGTTATCTAATTTAATCCAATCTCTGAAATGTTTCTTTAGCTTCATTCAATTTTCACTTCTTTTCTTACAAGGAAAAAAAAAATGAAAATAAAATAATGGAACTAATTGAATCTGGTAATAACAAAAAAGCAGTATTTGTAATTGTCGCGGCACTTAAGGTCAATATACTCGACCAGACGATCACGTTTTGCTACCGAAACCAAATTGGCTAATTGATAAATGTAAACTGTTACCGTGGAAATAAAAAAAAAAAAAAGGTAACGATATTCCGTTTTATTTATCAGGAAAAAAATAACAAACAGTAAATTACAATTTTTTTTTGTTTTACTTCGTTTTGCTCTCTTCGATTATTTTTTTGTTCTTTTTCTTTATTTTTATTATTAGTTACCCACTGATACGAAACCGTTAATTTCGGACGTAACAACAAAAAAAAAAAAAAAAAAAAAAAGAAGCAAAATGCAGTTATGCACAGTACATCCTTAGGTTTACAATCAAAATGGTTACGGTCCAATTCATTTAGCCTCATTAGTAATTAGGAATATACGACCTTTGGCTTTACTTGAACTTCGTACGTTTGAGGATTGTCTTTGTGGCCAAGAAGATTTTTTTTTTTTCCGTTTTATGCATTATTACAGTTATGAGAACGGAATGACTGCAGGGTCGCAGTAAGGATCTTTCTTTTTTTTTTTTTTTTTTTTTTGAATGAGTTTTGTGAAAAATGAATGAGTGCTATGGGCCTGGGGGAGGTTTTGGTCATCTTTAGGGCGAGTAGAGCAAAATATCGCATATTTGTTTTCTTTCGTAAAAATTCAAAAATGGGTTCGTTGGTTTCCGACCCCTCAGATTTCAAGTTGTATATTAAAAAGTAAAATGGTTACTTTTAGTGACCTGATGGAAGGAACTTAGTGACCTTAGGGACCGAAAATGGTTAAAATGGTTACTTTTAGTGACCTGATGGAAGGAACTTAATGACTTTAGGGACCGAAAATGGTTAAAATGGTTACTTTTAGTGACCTGGTGAAAGGAATTTAGTGACCTGGAATACGTATATCCAAAATTTTTTTAACGTATTGCACGTGCATGATTACAGTCGTTGTAATTTTTAATCACTTTATTTGTAATTTAATTATTAAAAAGACCTTACACCATATTTTTTTTATATGAAGTCAAAAATTTAATTATTAATCATTCTACATTTGAGATCAAAAGTTTCACAACTTTACATAAAATTATTCTTAAAGAATCAACCAAAGAAAGCCGACATAATTCACTAACTCGTTCGGTAAAGTATTAAAACCATATAGGTCACTAAATTAAACCTAAGAGGGGGGGTACAATGGACCAATTATTTTAATTTTTTAAAGGGGATCCATTACACAAGTTCAACCATGATTACATCATGGTGTAATGCATTAGTTTTGCGATTTGACTAATTTTTCGGGTTTTTCTTAAATCGGGTTCTTTTCCCTCCAAAAAATTGAACTTGTGTAATGGATTCTATATTCCCTTTAAAAAATTAACATATAGGTCACGTCTAGCAGAAACAAAAATTTAAAAATAATTAAAAAATAAAATAAAAATAAAAATAAAATAAAAAATAAGTTTTAATTTTAAAAAAATTGAAAATTCCATCAATTTATCAAAACAAGTGACTTTTAGTGACTTTCCTTTAAAAAAGTGACTTTTAGGGGGAAAAGTGACTAGTTGGATGCCTATAGTCGAATGAAGAAAAAATTTCAGGCAGGAAATCCAATATGACGCCGAAAATGAAATTATCACCATTTAAAAAGGCTACGCCACGTAGGGTTTTAATCTAATTATTGCTAAGTTCCGATTTCATATTGGAAATCTCACTCTTATGAAAAATTCCAGACACCAAGTCAGTGGCATCTCATAGGTACCGTCCAGAGGCTAATGGCACAAAATAAAGACATGCGAGGTTGTGAGGAAAAAGCCCGATCCCCAATCCCCTTTATTCCTTTTAGCGCCCTTCTTATAATATATAGCCGGAGCTTTGTAATTTTTTCTTTAAAAAGTCTCTTTCTTACAGTGTCCACGGTATTAGTTACTTATACATGAATAGGGGTTACTCGAAGGCTGTAACCTCGTAATTTAGAACCTTGTAAATTATAAATGAACAGCGGGAAAACAAAACAAAAAAAAAAATTTTTTTTTTTTTCCTCTTTCTTTGTTCCCCCTCTCTGTGTGCACTTTTGAATTTACTCTCTCGCCATTTGTGTGATTTCAGTGACCATTCTTCTTCATTTCTTTTTCAGAGACCGGCCGTCTCCCTCTTTTTTTTCCTCCTCCGTCGCGTAAATTTTTTTTTTATTTCACCTCCCCCCAGGAGTATACGAAACCGGTCTCGGAATCGTATATTTTTTTCCCCCATCAAAAACACAAAAACGAAAAGAGAAGAAAAAAAAAAAAAAAGATAAAGCCAAGGATCACAAACCACTGCTTATTATAATAATACCAAGAAAAAAGGATTGGTAACTTAGTTATCTTCGTTTTCTTTTTCCGACCGAATTTCCTTTTTGAAGAAGGAAAAAAAAAAAAAAACTCCGTTTCCTTGTAATTCCTAAGAAGACACAAAAGAAAGGAGAAGGGGGAGGGGAATCGGGAGGGGAGATAAAGATGTGAAAGGGAAAAAGCCAAAATCCCGTGGAATATAAACGTTGATTAAGTATCGTCAAGGCAAACGAACCAGAAATGAGTCAAACAAAAAAGAAGAGGGAAAACCTCGGGCCGATTTAAATGGGAAATCGCCCATTCAAATCTTTTCGGTTTATCAATAGGCAAGAAAGACGAAAATTTTATAACATCAGTCAAAACTCATCCCTCCCCCCTCCCTTCGGTCCAAGCAGACTTGTATAGACATCATCGGGAAAAGGGAAAAGTCAAAACAAGAAAGGCTTTCGTGGAGGAGAGAGAGCATAAAAGAGGAGAGAGAAATTAATTAGCCGAGTTTGTGTTCTTATCAAGAGTTTCCACGAAGAGAAATTAGTTGGAGAGTTCATATGGAACATAGGAAATATTATTGCTTTGGCAAGAGTTTCCCTCCCTTGTAACAACTTTCAATTCATCCCTTTTCAAAACGGCTATACGGATGTACTCTTTGCAAAAACAAGGCGGAGGGGGGGGATTCCGTCCTCACTCCCGTCCTCGATCTTCAATTAAATATTTTGTTTGTTTTAACTTCCGGTCAAATAGATAGCGTGCGAAAATAATAATTTGAGGCGCAAGCGTTTTGGATTTTAATTTAATATCGGTGAAGTTTGTAATATGCCTGACGTTAGGGATATCACGGGCTTACGTCCTGTTGGTTGACGGCTTTACAAAGTTTTAATAGAATAGGTAAAGGCTTTTAATATCCTCGATTTTCGGACAAGTGTAAAAGTTGCCGCCGCTTCTTCTGTTTTTTTTTTTTTTTTTTTTTTTTTACATGTTCTTTTTGATATAATTGGGTTGACACTTTTTTTTAATCGAAATCCCCCCCGTTTTCTCTTTGCAATTTACTCCAAGGGTAAAAAAAAGGAATAATTATTTTTTGTAAACGAGAAAAATATCCGTGACTGTTGAAATTAATCCACGGCAAAGATTAACTTTTTTTTTATTTTTTTGTAACAACGTGGTGCCCCGGAAGATTTAAGATTTTTTTTTTTTGAAAAAATTGCTCGCAATCCTCCTCTGAAAATGACGTTTCTCGCTTCCTCTTTTTTTTTCCTGCCCGCACGCGCAAAAAAAAAAAAAAAAAAAAAAAAAAAAAAAAAAAAAAAAAAAAAAAATGTCCAAATGAAATAAAATCACAGAACGAGGAAAACTCTTGATTAACAATAGGAGCACATGGCTCGACTGTCAATGAATGTTAAATTACAATGCCGATAGAATTAAAAAATTCAAGATACAAGGGGGAGAAAACGTTCGATGTCGACGTTCGAAAATAGGAAGTGGTGTTGGGTGGGAGGGAATGGGGAGCCCCGGGGGGAAGGGGGAAGAGAGCACGGACAACGTTATATCTCCATCCTCCAGTCATTGACGAACTGACGTTCACACGTCGATACGATTATTCAAAACAGACCGAACCTTCGGTTAGTTCCTCCGATATGTCCACCCTTTCCCTTGGTAAAATCATCTACCGCCGGTCGCCGCCGCCGCCACCTCCCAATTTCCATATTTCTCCCTCATTGTTGTAACAAACTACGATTCATTTGAAAAAAAAAAAAAAAAAATACATTTGCAAACCAAATTCTTTTCAAAATACAGACCGTTAAAAAAAATTCTTCACATGCAACTCACTAAATCCTCTGGAGGTTTTTTTTTTTTCCCAAGATAAAATAAAAAAATAATCAACCTCTTCAAATAATGTTTAAAGTAAGCAAACCCGTATAATTTACTGCTCGAAAAAGAAAAGATAACGGTGGAAAAAAAATAAGCGAAAGCGCCTTTTCGTCTTCCTAAAACTGCCAGAAGAGGAAAACTCTAAAACAGATTTACTATTATATTATTCATAATCAACCGTACAAAAGAAAATTGAAAAAAAAATCCTGGCTACGTTTCACTCCATACATTCGTACTATAAAAGTTTTTTTTTTTTCCCCCTCGCCTTTCCTTCTCTCATTCTCTCTATTTCTTTCTTTACTTGTTTAATAAATAACTGAAAACATCTTCCATTCACTGCTTACTTCTGTTACTTAATTTTTATTTTCCAACCGTTTTACGAATTAAAGATAAATTCAAAATGACGAGGGAGATGTATTGAGGAGATAAAAACAGGTTCGTGATTTCTTTTTCATTTCTGGGATTGGGGGATTCGAGTCTGGTTGGATAAGTGATTTCGTTTGTCTATGGAGAACATTTTGCGGGCATAAAAACAATTCGATTCGGTTTTTGCGTGAAGACGATCGCAAACGGTGTTGTAGAAAGAATTGAAGCATTTGTGAGCAGGGGGCCGTTTAAGGGGCCGAAGGGGTCTAAAATTGTACATTTTGTCAATTTTTGATACTCTCTTCTTTCCATCTTTTTTATCAAAAACAAAGTTTCTGGAAATCTTTTCCCGTTTTTGTGTAAAAGTTGAATTCTAACAACTCTACCCTTAAATCGTAAATTTTTTTCGGCCCCTCCCCCTCCCTTGTTGGGAAAAGTAAAAATTTCGGGGACCTCATCATCCCGTAACGTGCTAAAGTGATACTTGAATGCCTCAGGTGTGCAAACGATTGACTAGATAGGTAACAATGCAGTAGATTATTATACTGTGTAGGTATCACCCTATAATGCCATTGGTATTTAGTCCAAAATGCCAAAAAATGGCAGAAAAATTTCAATGAATGAAAAAAAAAATTAAAAGATGACAGAAAATGCCAAAAATGGGAAAAAAAAGTGCCAAAATGGCAAAAATAAATTACAAGAATGAAAAAAAAATTCCAAAAATATTCCAAGAATAAAAACAAAAATGCCAAAAAAATTCCAACAGTGAAAAAAATAAATGCCAAAAAAATTCCAACAAAGAAAAAATAAATGCCAAAAAAATTCCAAAAATGAAACAATAAATGCCAAAAAATTCCAAGAATAAAAAAAGAATTCCAAAATATTCCAAGAATGAAAAGAAAATGCCAAAAAATTCCAAGAATGAAAAAAAAATGCCAAAAAAATTCCAAGAATGAAAAAAGAATTCCAAAATATTCCAAGAATGAAAAAATAAATTCCAAAAACATTCCAAGAATGAAAAAAAAATGGCGAAAATGCCAAAAATAATTCCAAGAATAAAAAGTGGCAAAAAATAGGGGGAAAAAAAACCAAAAATGGTTAAAATGCCAAAAATGGCTCCTTTTTAATTTGCACTTTTCTTTACAGTTTTTAGTTCATCTCTTTCTATTAAAACCTAAAAAATCCCCATTTTAAACTCTTCCACACCTGAATCATTTAATTAACTGGAAAAACAGCAGATGCTAAACAATTTAAATCAAAATAAAAAGCCAACCAAACTTTTAATTATAAAACTTGATAAGTTTAAGAAAAAAAAAAAAAAAAAAAACTACTTATCTTTACAGGGGAAAAAAATGAATATTAATACTTTTTACATATGTTAACTAACCGTTAGGAAGATCCTTAATTTCTTTCTCACAATCATTTTTTTAATTTTTTTGACACGTACCAGGAGTCCCTAAAAAAAAACACGTTGAAAAAAAAAAAAGTCCAGAAAAAAAAATGCCGACATTAGGCTTTAATTAGTGTGGTCTGTCACTCACATTTTTTTTGACACGAATATACAAAAATTCACATTTTACATTTAATAAGAAAAAATCGTGTGTGTATGTAGTTGTTTCGGCTTGTTAGTTGGGCAATAAAAAAATAAAAAGAGTTACCAACCAACAAACAAAAAAATAAAAAGGATGGGATTAAAAGTTTTTGTGACATGTTGTTTGTACAAGTTACTTTACCAAAACCTGGTTTGGTGTGTGCTCTCCGTTGAGAAGCAACCGAAAAGAATTCGAAATAGGAAAAACTTGACACGTAATTTTCGAGAAAATGATGTAACTTTTTAAAAAAACCTCCTTTTTGACTCAGACAGTTTAAGTGAAATCTTTACCTTTTAACCGAATATGAATATAACCTGCACAGGTCCACATATATAAATACTGATGGTGTTTTAATGTATCAGGGTCATTAAATCCATTAACTCCTTTTTTTTCCCCTGCGTCATATCAAGTTCCCTTTTATTTGATAACTTTATATAATTATAAAATAAAAAAAAAAAAAGAGGTAAAAACCGTGGCAGTTTAAGACAGGCTGAATATATTTAATTGCATCAGGTTCATTTATGAATCTTTTAAAGTTTTTGCAGTTTCGCTTAGATGTTAACTTAAAAAGAGCCGAACTGAGATGGTCATTTGGCTATCTTGATCTGTTTAGTGGATTTCGTCAGGTAGCAGTGAAAGATTGGAGATCTTAAATAGGTAGAAAATTGCCATATGGGCTTTATTTTTCTTTTGAAAAAAAAAAGGCGTGAAGAGCCATTCAGATATACATCAAAAGTTGGGGGGAGAAGGTATTTGAATACCTTGGTATTGGGGTGTTGGGAGTACTGTAGTTTGCGCGTGTGGGAGGTACTGGAGAGGTACGTATGGGGGTTATTGCAAGGAAAGGGGTAGGGGCAGACCTGTAGTAAAATTCGTTCTAAGCTTTCATGATTTGAATAAAAATTGAAATTCGATATTAGTAGCTATTAAACATTATATCCCCTCCTCCAATACCATATACCCTCTACCCTCTACCCTATACCTTATACCCTATACCCTATACCCTTCTACGCCCTTCTACCCGTCTACGCTATACCCTTCTACCCTATATCCTCACTATGGAAGGGGATATGGGGTATTGGAAGAGGTTGGAGGCGTATTGTTAGGGAGTTGGCTGGAATCGGCTCCGGCACCATCACCAGTGGCTAAAATTTTGCTATTCCGGCGCCGGATCCGGATTTTGGTATCCTAAAGCCAGCTCCAGCTGCTATTTCGGCGCCGATGCCGTAGTCGGCTTGAGAAAAAGTGATGCAAAAAGTGTATTCTTGCAAAATAAATGCAAAAAATTTATATAAAAAATGTACTATTTTTGTATTGTTTTTTCAGAAAAATTTGGACATGCATAATTTTTGCACATTCCCTTCCATCTCTTTTTCACTGGCAATCGATAACAGTATTCCTTATTCAAAAAAGAAGAAAAAAAAATTAAACGACTTACAATGAATATGCAAAGCAAATACCCATAAAAAAAAAAGTTCTCATCTCTTCGCAAAAAATCTTGGGAAATCGCAGCCCTCAATCGCTGAATATTATCGTTTGTTATCGTTATTACCGGTCATCATTTCCTGTATAATTTTCCCTACGTCTACTATAAAGACACTATTTATTAGACGAAATCCGTTTGCGTATTTCGGTCCGGATATAGGTCCCGTATAAAAATTTAAACAATGTTTAGCTTATTGTTTGCATTAATACAACCGCTCCTCGTTGCATACTTTATTGCCCCAATTAAAATATGATGGGAAATCATGTTAAGTAGCAATACGAACCAGAATTCACATAAATTATTAAAACTTTAAAAATCCCCTTTTAACGCCGCAATAAAATGTAACAGCGAATTTTTTTTTTTTTTTTTTTTTCGTTTCTTTTGAATAAAAATCGGGAAGGAAAAGAAATTTCAATGACCTCCAAGGAAATAAATCATGTTTTTAAGAAGAAAAAAATTCTTTTTTTCCCAACGCCATCTTATTATCCATAATCGAAAATCTCATATAGAAGTGGATTCATTTCGGGGAAATATCCATTTCCCATAAGGATCTTGTTATGTCAAATATATGGTTATAACCGTTTCCCTAATAAAAATAAAAGAGGATATGACGGGTCTAAATGGCGGATATACGAAACCTATAAACGATACCAAATAAACTTTTTTTCTTTTTATAATACTTTGACAATCTTATTCGACCACAAAAAAAAAAATTTGAATAAAAAAAAATCGAGATTGGAGGATTTTACAAAAATGGAAAAGACATTTTCTTATTGCGAATAAGAAACCCGTAAAGAAGGTTTTAAAAAGTTATCACCTATACAGGGAATTTGGGGGAGGGAGGGAACACAGAAATTTTAAAAATTTCGAGATGTGAATCAGGGGCTTTGCTAGGACCATAGCGGGTAATCACAACTTGAAGTGTTTAACAGTCAGTGGTTAACATTGCAATCGAACTGATTAAAAAGCGTAAATATAGGTAGAGATAAGAACGGGAACCATATGTATATTTGAAGGGCGTCTGCTGCTATTGCTGCTGCTACTTTTAGATCATTAAGCTTAAGCAGATATACGAGTCTTAAGGAGAAGAAATGGGCGTCCAAGAGTCATTGAAATATTACGTCAGGGATGTTGCATTTCACCGATTTTGTTTAATCTCTACAGCGAAATGTTAATAGGGGAAGCTTTAGATGGTTTAGGTACTTTCAAAATAGGAGGAAGAGTGATTAAGAACGCAAAATTCGCGGATGATTTAGATTTAATTGCTCGTTCACAGGAAGAACTACAAGAAATGATGAATAGGTTGGTAGACACAGGGCGGAGGTATGGCATGGAGATTAACAGTGACAAATGCAAGGTCATGCTAATTTCTAGGGAAGAAGATAGAGTTAGGATTGTCGTAAATGGCCAGGAATTAGAACAAGTAGACTACTTTAAGTATTTAGGAAGCATACTGACAAGGGACGGAGAATGCACTAAGGAGATTAGGGCTAGAATTGCACAGGCCAAAGCAGCTTTCAATAGGAAAAGAACACTTATGACTGACAAGTTAGATCTCAAGCTGAGGAAAAAATTAGTGAAATGCTACGTTTGGAGTGTAGCATTGTACGGAGCTGAGACTTGGACACTTAGAAAGAAAGAGAGAAATTATTTAGAGGCTTTCGAAATGTGGTGCTGGCGTAAGATAGAAAAGATAGAATTGACAGATAGGGTGACAAACGAAGAAGTCTTGAGACGGGTGGGGGAGGAAAGGACTATCATAAAAACGATACGACAGAGGAAGGCAAACTGGTTAGGGCACGTCTTGAGGAGGAATTGTGTACTGCGACGAGAGAGGACACTCGTAGGGCTGGCAGAAGAAAAATACAAATCTTGGACGACCTTAGGGAAAAAAGGAAGTATTGGGAATTAAAAGAGGAAGCAGAGGATAGAAATAGGTGGAGAGAACACTTCTCGATCCGGACGAAAGCCTAAGACCTGCCTTCGGGCAGAATACTAATTATTATTATTACCTCTCCAATACCTCCCATGGTCCCCCTCCAATACCTTCCTAACCGTCCAATATATCTCTATAATACCTCTTAACACCCCTACATAACCCCCCAATACGCCTACAGTACCCCCAACACTCCCGCAATACCCCCAACACTCCTACAATACTTCGACACTTACATTACCCCCAACACTCTTACCATTCCCCCAACACTCCTACAATACCTCGACACTTTCAGTCCCCCAACACTCTTACAATTCCCCCAACACTCTTACAATTCCCCCAACACTCTTACAATTCCCCCAACACTCCTACATTACCCCCAACACCCCTACAGTGCCCCCAACACATTAACAATATCCCTTCAACCTGCTCCAATACCCCATATCCCCTTCCATAGAGAGGGTATAGGGTATTGGAGGAGGGGATATAAGGTTTAATAACAACTAATATCGAATTGCAATTTTTATTTAAATCGTGAATTCTTTGAACGGAATTTGCTACAAAATTCTAACGTCAGGTCTGCGCAAACCCCCATTTACTCCAATAACTTCTGATGAGTCAGTCTAATCTACTACTCTGATCCCTCAAAACCTAAGTCTCTCGATGACTCAAAGGTCCTATTTTTGCAATTGAATCATCTCAAAAAAAAAAATCATTTTCGTAAAAATTAAAAAAATGAGAGCCACGCGCAGTCAAGAGCACCATTCATTCACCGCATGAATCACTTCGTTTAAATCTAAATCTCCCAACAATATGGAACAAGACTTAACTCCATAAAGATGATTAAACTGGATGACACCTTTTAAAAGAGTTGACATTCAAACTTGAACTCCATCTTATACACCCCACCATACCCGCATTTCAAGGATATATATTATTATAAATACATGAAATATACGACGACGAGATTCGCTCCATTTCTCGGAAACCATTAAACGACTGTAATTTTCACATTGTAATGATTCATCCTTCTAGGTTTCACAACTTATTTTTCCCATGGGATCCCGCCCGGTATGCTCGTGGCATTTTCCGCAAAACTAATTAAAAATTCTTAAGAAAAAAAAAAAAAAGAAAAAAAAAAAAGATAATATCGAAAAAAATATTTGATTTGTCCAAAGTAAACTGCTCTATTTATAATCATAAAGGGGGGAAAAAAGGATTTTTTTTTCTTCTTCTTTTTCAAGTGCTCATTAAATATTCGAATCGTCGAAATGCCGGGCAATTAAACAAAAAAACGCCGAAAACAAAAGAAACGGAGAATTTAAAAAAAAAAAAAAAAGAAGGCGAATCCTTGAGATTAGAAAAGAAGACGAAAAAAAAAAAAGATCTAGATGATCATGATTTTTTTTCAGCTTCGTGATTGAAAAAAAACGAATGAATGACTCAAACTATTGAATCATTTTGAGAACTGGTACGGACCAGGTATGGTCTTGGCAAAACCATGATATTAATCAAAGAGGATTCAGCATTTCCTGGTAATGGACCCAATAACTTATGCATACGGGATGATTAACCGAATAAAAGAAAAATAAGAAACAAAAAAAAAAAAAAAAAAAAAAGACCCCCGCAAGCTTTCATCATCGTCCATTTTTTTTACCTTCATTCAAAAAATTAAACGGTCGTTATGATAATACCTTGTTTAAATGATGAACATTAAGGCTCTTTTTTTTTTTTCTAAGATACTTTGACATGGCAAATGATGAAAAAATGCCCTTGAGTATGTGGCTTTCCGGTTTTTCACTTGCCCCGGTGTATTATTTAAATCTTTGGAGTGCAATGAGTATTTATTTTAGTTATAAATTGTCAGATTTTAAGTATCCGGTTTTTTTTTAAAGCTCTTGGACGGGTAATATCCTTTTTTTTTTGTAATCCTCTATGATTTCTTTTCTTATCGCTCGCCATTTTTTTTTCTTGATGATCAATTAAGACGTTGAGTGTTAAGAAAAATTAAATTTACGAAATAATGGCCCATTGTGTCTTATGTAATGTGTAATGGCAAAGTGTTTGCAGGTCGTGAGACTTTTTTTTTTTTTTTTCTTAATGTCCGAAGGAAATAAATTTACGGGATTTTTTAAAATAGAAACAGGCACGGACTGGCCTAAATGGCAATGAGGCGAAATTCTGGTGCGGCCTGTTCAGCTGAAGCAGTCCGTGGCCTAGAACTGAGGAAACTTTTTTTTCCATGTTTTGCTATATAATTTCGTGGGAGTTTTCAGGCTGGAGATCAGCAATGGATAAATAGCACTGAGATACTGTTCCCAAAAAAAAAGGGGGCAGCCTTCGGAATATTTCTTCACTGAAGTTGATTAAAATATGCATATGAGTTTATCAGGAGGCGAAATAATGTGAATTTCCAATTTTTTTTTTCTTTTTCATTTAAAAAAAAATTATCAAAATGGAAATTCGTTAAAATAGTGGAAAAATGATAAAGATGAAAAATCATTAGAAGCGACAAAAACTTGAAAAATGAAAATAAAAAGATTTTAAAAATTAACGAAAAAAAAAGCGGCCATTTCCAACCATTTTTCCTAAGATAAATTCCTAATCCATTTTTTCTAAAAAATTTTGGTTCCTAACCTAAGCTATTTTTTTTCTTATTTGCAATTTTTCCAAAATTTTTCGATTCCTAAAATAAAATTTCCTAACATGAATATTTTTCCTAATTTTTTAAATCTCTAAAGGGATTTTAGGAATTCTAATTTTAGGGATTTTAAGAAATTCTGTTTTAGGAATGAAGAAATAGAAAATTAAAAATTAGAAAAAAAATAGTTAAGAAAACAATTTTAGAAACCAAAGTTTTTAGAAAAAATGGTTTAGGAATTTATTTTTTTAGGAAAAATAGTTTAGGATATTATTTTATTTTTTTCAGGAAAAATGGATTAGGATTTTTTTTTTTAGGAAAAATGGATTAGCCATTTTTTTTTTTTAGGAAAAATTCTTTAAGAATTTATTTTTTTTAGGAAAAATGCATGAGGAATTTTTTTTTCCCAGGAAAAATGGTTTAAGAATTTATTTTATTAGGAAAAATGTTTTAGGAATTCGTTTTTTTTTTTAGGAAAAATGGATTAGGAATTTTTTTTTTTAGGAAAAATGGTTTAGGAATTATTTTTTTAGGGAAAATGGTTTAGGAATTTATTTTTTTTAGGAAAAATGGTAGGGAATCAAAGCGGCGGTTATTGAAACAATTTTTTTTTCCAAGTAAAGAAAAAAAAATTGACAAAATTGATGGTCGTGGTGGGTGCCGATGCTGGAATCTGCTCTGACACCAGCACCAGCGGCAAAAATTTTGCTATTCCGTTGCCGGCGCTGGCGCCAGCTCCAACACTTTAGATATTTCGGAGCCGATACCGGCGTCGGCTCCAACCAATTTTTACCGGCTTCGGACCCCTAAAAATGGCTGACCTCGAATAGCTTTGCTTTTTTCTATCCCAGTCCGTGTCTGAGTAGAAAAAAAAAAAACTCCCGCACAACCTCATTTTTTTTTTTTTTTTTTTTTTTTTTTTTTTTTTGTTTTTTTTTTTTTTTTTTTTTTTTTTTTTTTTTTTTTTTTTTTTTTTTTTGTTTCTTGAAAAAAAATAAAAGAAAGAACCCTAATTTTAAAAAGGACTTACCCTTAAGTATATAGGGTTTCAATAAATCATAATTACACAATCACGATTTGATCATTTGTCCGCAGGTCCTATTTTTTTTTTTTTTTTTTTTTTTTTTTTTTCTTAACTAAAATTTTTTTGGGTCTCCTATTTTACGGATGAAATAAAATACATTAACAGCGTTTTATCTCTTCAACTACCGTTTATTACATTATTTACATTTATGAAGTTGATCGCGCTGGATTCCCTCTTGTATTTTTTTTATTTTTTTTTATCATTTATTCTTATCACATCATTTTTTTTCGTCTTCCAGAAAAATAAAAAAAAAACGCTTCGTTTCCCACCTTTTTTCGGGGAGTATAGATTTCATTTTATAAAGAAAAAAAGGTTTATTAAAAATTCAGAGCATGAAAGTTGGAGAGAAAAAAACGGTCACAAGAAAATAACACGGGATTATTGAACTGTTATTGAGGGAAAACCGGAAACCTAAAAAGCTCAATGGTATCGTGAAATAACAGCGAGAAATGGACAAGATTAACCAATCCGAATGCAGAGCTTTGACTCTAATGCTACTTCCTCCCTTTATTTTTTTGTTGTTTTATTGCTTCGATTTTTTTTAATGGTATAAGACAGTAAACTGCACGATGTCCGAGGAAATTTTTTTTTTTCTTCTAAATGACACCTCGTATCGATTCGAAATCCCTTTCACTCGGCTTGACATAATGACACTCCCCATCCGTAAGGTTAAAGGCAGCTTTTTTTTTTTTTTTTGTTTGATCGACGAAACCCAATCTCGTGACTTAAAAATCTGAGAAAAATCAAAAAAGCAGAATTGATTTTTTTTTTCTTTTTTCTCAAAAATAAAATAATAGATGAAGCCGATTTTTTTTTTTCGCCCTCCCGGCTAATCAAAATCGTGATCCATAACAAAAGTTCTTGTCTGGTACGTACCTTGTCCCAAGGGCAATTTTTTTTTTTTTTTTTGTACGTTCAATGAAAAAAATTTGAATTAATTCCCTAAAAAAAATGGTGCCTAACGAAAATCGTATTAACCGTGAAAAGCGTGACAGGGCCTAAAATATTCTAATAAGCGTACGGAGATTGAATCTTTCAAAATCTCGCTTAAAAAAAAAAAAAAAAAAAAAATTGTAAAAAATTTGAATGGGACTCTGATATTTTTTTTTTTTTTAAATCTGTGTAATTATTACTGATTTTATTTCGTGTTCCATTGTTACGAACGTTTCGAAAAAACAAAAAACACAATACACGAGTTTATTAATAAACAAAGCTAATCAATGGATATAAATAATAATGGAATGAAATGGCATGTATAAACAGGAAAAACTCACGGCGCGCCTAAAATAACATGGCCTCTCAACGTGGATCCCATTAAGAATTCAACACAATAAAACATCCCTACGGGTCCGAATCAACTTCGATTTAATTCTACATTTCTCACGATTTTTCGTGAACATTTAAAACATATATACAAAGTATATGTATAAGATGAAATGTGTAGTTTACTACTCAAGTTGCTAAAATGTCAAGATTTAATCTAACCCATTAACGTTTTATACGCCACACAATTCCTAAAGCTTATCTCTCCTCCCGATTCTGTTTTTTTTTTTTTATTCATCCTGTACCTTATTATTTTTTTTTCTTTCTTATTTAATTTAATTTACGTCGCTTATAACTCCTACAATGAAGCTGTAAGCATTTTGAGTTCTTTTTATTGCGCATTATTAACTTCTCAAAGTACTAAACACGGAGAGATTCGCTCGGGTTGATTAAAAAATAAAAAAATAAAAAGAGAAATATTTATGGACAAGTCTGGATTTCAATTTTGGAGGCATGATTCTCGTAATTATCGTTGTTGTTTGTTTGGCCTAATCGGAGTTACCGTATTTTGGTTTTGGTAGGTAATTTAGGTTAAAAACGGTTATTTTTGTATGTTTTAAAACATGTTTACTACCTTAAAATTGTACGGGGTAATTGTCGGGATGCTACTTGATCGCTTAACGGAAATTTAGGAGGAGGAAAAAGTTTAATTATAAGCACGTTTAGCTTTTCTAGTTTGGAAATCTACATTTCTTTAGGATATTATTCCGAAAGAAAATTGGCAGTCTCTAAATCACTTCTTCACTCAGTTTGTAAAGGAAATACTGACAAACCCATCTCAAAAAAATTTGGTTCTATTCGGTTCCGGCTCAGAATCAGGGGTCCGAATCCGATGCCGGTGCCGGCCGCGGCCGGATGAAATATCGGGTCGATGCCGATGCCGATGCCGATCCCTTTCCCGATTCCGGCACCCGATGCCGATGCCGGTGCCGGTGCCAGCGCTAACAATTTCGAGGCGCCTATGCCGATTTCAGATATTTAAAATAATTCGATGCCCATGCTATCATCGGCATCGATTTCCCAAATCGGAATCGAACCCAAGTTCGGCATCGAAACACAAGTTCGGCTTTGAAACCAGACTTTGGCATCGAAACTCAAGTTCGGCATCAAAACCCAAGTTCAATTTGAAACCCAAGTTCGGCATCGAAACCCAAGTTCGGCTTTGAAACCGGACTTTGGCATCGAAACCCAAGTTTGGCATCGAAACCCAAGTTCGGCTTTGAAACCAGACTTTGGCATCGAAACTCAAGTTCGGCATCAAAACCCAAGTTCAATTTGAAACCCGAGTTCGGCATCGAAACCCAAGTTCGGCTTCGAAACCCAAGTTCGGCTTCAAAACCAGAGTTTGGCATCGAAGCCCAAGTTCGGCATCGAAACCCAAGTTCGGCTTCGAAAGTCAAGTTCAGCTTTGAAACCCAAGTTCGGCACCGATGCTGATGATCGGCGAAACGCAAAACCCAAGTTCGACAAACCCATGCCGATCATCGGCATCGGTGTCGAACTTGGGTTTTTACAGTCTGAACCCGGGTTCTTTGGTCCGAAACTTAAGGTTTCCGGTTTGGCTTCTGGTTCTAAAAACTTAAAAAAAAAATTGGTTTCGGTTTCGGGTTCGGTTCTGTTAAAAATTTTTAGTAAAAACCCATCGGATTCTTGGGTTCGGTTTGGTTTTGTATATACCCCCTGCCTTTTGGTTCCGTTCGTTTTGGTTTGCCAATACTGGATAATGGTACACCCGGAGACTAGGCACTTTTCTCACCAAAAAAAACCTTTATCGATTTTTCCTCAATCTCCAGGTCTTTCTTTTGCTCGTATTTCATCAGCTCTATAGGGATCTAATTCAAAGAACCAACACGTAATCCGAATTTTTTTTTTTTTTCTTCAGAATTAACAAAATTCCATCGAACTAGTTTAATAATTCTTAAGACAAGGTTGTTATCATAATCACATGTTCACAGATTGGTATTTCATAAAACGACCTTGAAACAACCTTAAGGCTTTCGTGTTTTCTACTTTTTTTTTTTTTTTTTTTTTTTGTGGAAAAAAAAAATTGTACTGTACTTGGATGACCCTTGAAAATGCAATGATTGGGTATCATCTCGTTCACACAAATCTGAAAGTAATTAAATATTTCGGTTGGCATGCTGAGAATATCAAACCGGTACCTGTGGCGAGATGTAAACAATCCCGTATCTCACCATGATAATTGAGGCACCACGCAAACCCGGCAGAAAAAAAAAAAACCTTCAAGATCCCGACTTTTTTTTTGTTTTCTTGTTACATCCAACCCCTGCTTGGAAGATGTACGAGGGGTTACATAGGTATTTATGAGTTTTCTACTAATAAAACAACCGAAAATAAAAATTACATTTATGTTTTATCACGGTGTGTAGTCCCCGAAGATATTATCGAACAGGTATCAAGATAACGCAAGTTTAAATTATTGTTACTGCGCTCGGGTTACATTCGGTTGTACATCTTGTAACTTTTTTTTTTTTTTTTTTTAATCGTTTACAGGTTTCCTCCGGGGGTTGTTTATATAAAACTTTCTTCCTTTTCGGTCAGTTTATTCCTATTTACTGGTTCATCCATTGTCCGAAAGGATCCGATTTCCCATTTGTTTCCATCGATACGCGTCAACGGATGAATAATCATGTTTTCCTTTCGAAAAGGTTCTTTTTAAAAAAAAAAAAACTTTCTTTTTCTGAATCAGCAAATAAAACTTTTCTTTTTTCCCTTTAACGATAAAATATCATTATCTTCCGACTTTTAGACGTTTTCTATTTAGAATTAAGCGTTGATTAAAAATTCTGTAGTAAGGTCGAATTTTTCTTCTGCTTGACTATAAATAAATAAATGAGTAGCAGAAAGTTTTTTTACAATATTTGATTGTTTATATATGAATTTTGAAAGGCCTAAAACGCTGCTATAGCACAACAAACCTGACAGCAGGAGGCTGTATTTTGGAAGACTGCTCAGTGGGAAAACTTGAAGAGCAAGTACGAACACGTTCGACAGCCAACAAAATATCCTCACTCCTGCAAATGTAAGAGTACCTACGCAGTAGCCGTGGTAGATAAATCGTATTTTTTTTTTTTAATGGAAAAACCAAGAAAATTCTTGAAAAAAGAAAAACTAAGAAATCACTGAAATTTTTTTTCTGAAGATTTTTCTGAAAACAAAAAATACGATTTACCTACTCCAGGGTTGCTGTTTAAAACATTTTTTAATAAAAAACAGTTTAAAAAGTTTTATATTATTTTCCCATGTTCTAAAACGTTTTAAAACATGTTTTAAAACACGTTCAAAATGTTTTAAATTCGTTTCTATTTTTATTCAAATTTTTAAAACGGTGTTTTTTATTCAAATGTTTTAAAACGTTTTAAAACACCGTGTTTTAAACCAATTTGTTTTAAAACAATCATCCCTGCGATTAAGCGACCATTACGAATATGAGCGGCTCATACAATCTATGGTATGGTCCATACCATAGATTGTATAAAATGAGTCGTGCGCGACAAATTGCGGGCTCGGGCCTCTTAAAAATGCATTTTAAAACGTATTTTATTCCCTTAATAAAATACGGTGTTTAAAACAGTGTTTTAAAACAAAAAATACGTTTTGCAGTTTTTTATTCGCTGAGCAGTTTTTTATTCAAATGTTTTAAAACACCGTGTTTTAAACCATTGACATTTTGAACGTGTTTTAAAACATGTTTTAAAACGTTTTAAAACCGGACCGAATAAAAGGCGTTTTAAAACGTTTTAAAACATGGAAAAATCATATAAAACGTTTTAAACTGTTTTTTATTAAAAAATGTTTTAAACAGCAACCCTGACTCTTAATAAAAAGAAAAACCGAATTGGCGGGAGTTTAAAAATTCAAATGAACCCGCCAATAACAAGCTCCACTTTAAAAAAAATTTTAAAAAAAAATGGATATGTAAAGACAAAGAATCGTCTTGAGCTAACATGTTAATTGAGGAAAACGAAAATCATCAGACAGGAACAATAACAATCCAAGGTTCGTTTCTCTTCAAAACAAAAATTAAATCTTGGCCGAAAAACGTGGTAATAATTAAATATTGCACTATATACGAACCCAGTAATTATCCCGGCGTTGTTCATCCAAAGAGATTATTAAAACGACACCTCTTAACGTATTATTACTTAAATTTAAAGGGATAAAAATTACTTTATTCTTTCTTTTTAATAAGAGGCATTCATTAACAAAAGTTTTTTAAGTGTGGAAAGGGACATTTTTCTTATAAATCTTTTTTTTATTTTTTTCTAGTTTTTTTTTTTTTTTTTTTTATAAATCAAAAAGTGAAAATGGCATCGAATCGCTTCGGGCGATTATCAACGCTTCGAGCGATCAAACTGCGAGATTAAGAAGAAGACTAATTACCTGACTGGGATAGGAATTTTCATCGCCGAAAGCCAAATAATTTGAAGAAGAAACTCACGGCAAATCATTGACGATCACGCGTGAAAAAAAAAAAAAAAAAAAGTTTAAAATGTTAAACTTATTAGATTGGCTAAGTTCATTAAGGTCAATGATATGAAAGGGAACAATGGGAGCCGAGGGCCAAAAAATTTCAAATCTGAAAAATGATGCGGAGAGTGTGAGGATGTCATCTTATTACATTATATTTTATTATAAATATATTTTTTTTTTTTCGATTCTGAGTGATAATTAGGAAACCGATGAGTTTTTATTTTTTGTTATCAGCTTTTTTTTTTTCTCTCTCTAAAGTTCACATTATTTTACCGAGTTAATCGAAAAATAATAACCGCGAGCTCATCTCAAACTGTAACCGCGACCTTTTCTGTTACATTGTAATTGATTATCAAGCGTTCATTTTTTTTTTTTTAATTCGGTGGCCATGTTTAAAAAATAATCGGTCATGTTTGGAATTGAGTTTATTGGCCGGTAGCTTAATTTTCTTTAAAAGATGAGTTGGTTAGTCTTTTTTTTTTTTTTTTTACATAATAATAATAATAAAAATCTTCCAAGAATTATGGATAAATTATTAATATGCTGATTCACTCGGATAAAAACGTGATAGAAATGGCTCGGAGCTATTTTATTCGTCGGGTATCAGGAAAACTGTGATTCGGTTTATTGATCGTCGGTGGAATCGATTACAAGTCAATAGATCGCTTCAAGATATAACAGTACTGCGAGCCAAACAATCAGATGATAAAACAAACAGTAGTAGTCGCAGTAATACAGCCTCTTAGGCAGCTTTGACCGATTCTGATTTAATAGAGGTAGAGTCATGACGAAATATCGAATTCGTAAGGGCTATTTTTCGACAACCCCCTAGCGATTCCTTAGATTCCGTCTTTAGAACTGATATCGGATATCTGATGCTGACGTCAGTACAAACATGTATATGGGAACATTCGAAAAAAAAAATTGTAGGGACGGTTGGAAGGTCAATCCTGCAGTATGTCAAGTCGATTTTAACCCTTTTAATCCTGGGTGGACTTGTAGTGCAATCATTTGCAGAAAAATTTTGACATTCGTATATTTTGCATAAGTTTATGCATATTTTTTTAAGCACCAAAATTTGAATAAGCATAATTTTTACGAAATTCATGCATAATTTATTAAGAATCAAAATCTCGACGTGCATGATTTTTGCAAAATTTATGCATATAATTTTTTCTTTTTTTTTTTTTTTTTAAATCACAAATTTATGCTTCTCCAACATTTTTTTCATTTTATGCGTACCTTTTTATGCATAATTGATGCATAATCATATTGGAGGATGAAAAAAAAAAAAAAAAAAAAAAATTACCGGTTAAAAATATTAAGTTTTTTATGCATAATTTATGTATTGTTTATGTATGTCCAATTTTTTGTATAATTCTTGTTTTGTTTTTTTAATAATTAAAATCTCTTTTTTTTTATGTTGTAGGTCCGATATTTTCGACAGGACGCGTGCTTAAATTCAGCCATAGTACTTAGCCATAGCACAATGCACCGGGAATTGATCTTGGGTAAGTCAATATTATGCATTTTTTTTTTCATGTTCTCGTACTCTTGCTCTTACTCTTATGGAAGCTAGCCAGTTCGATTTCCTACTTTTCCCTTAAATTGAGAACAGTTTCGTTTTTTCCAATTTAGGCAGCTGATCGGCATATTGTCCTAGGTCACGTAATCCTCTTATCAGCCCCTACTCTGTAGTATCGGTAAATTTTTCCTGATGTTATTGGATCAAATATTGTCATTTATGCAACCGAATCAATATTTAACCCCCTAGTTAACTGATAACAAGATACCGTTTTTGATATGGAATTTTAAATTATCCCGATAAGCATCATCCGATATCACTGTATGTATATGTCATCATCATGAGGCGTAGTACGTGACTACCACAGCTGAAGCCGTTTACCCGATTTCTTTACAATGTACGGTATAAAAGTGCACGAAAGCTCTGACGGTGTTTGTTCCGGAACTGACAGTACTTGTTTCGGAACTAACATTGTCTCTTCCGGAACTGACTGCTTGTTTTGGAACTAACATTGTCTCTTCCGGAACTGGCAGTGCTTGTTTTGGAACTAACATTGTCTCTACGGAACTGACAGTGCTGGTTTTGGAACTAACATTGTCTCTTCCGGAACTGACAGTACTTGTTTGGAACTGACAGTGCTTGTTTTAGAACTAACATTGTCTGTTCCGGAAGTTTTAGTGCTTGTTTTGGAACTAACATTGTATGTCCCGGAACCGACAGTGCTTGTTTTGGAACTAACATTGTCTGTTCCGGAACTGACAATTTTATCCCTGTTCAGGCGGTGCTTGTTCCGGAACTGACAGTTTTGTATTCAGTGGTGAACGGCAGTGAAAAAATCTGAACCGTAACCTAGACTTGATCCCAGACCGACTCCTCCACCATCCGATTCGAAGTCGGAGACTCTACCACTGCGCTACGGGCGTCCCTGTGTGTATATATCATTTTGAATATATTTACAAAAAAAAATATCAACCGTCTTAAACCATTGAAAATATTTAAATCCCCGGTACCTGCAGCTGCTTTTTAAATCCATGCTTCGCTACCTTCTTAATCTCCTGTACCGCTTCATCAAATGAAAAGATTAAAGGCGAAAAAAAAAAAAAAAAATACCTTAACAGTAATTAGATAAACCCGCTTACATGTATTTATCGCCATTTTTTTCCGCCTAAACAGCATGGCGCAATGCCATCCGCTTTGATAATATTACTTAATAAAAAATCATTCACCTGTAACGCATCTTTTCTGCAGATTTTTTTTTTTTTTCTTGAATTGTCTCATTGTAATTTTACCGTTTTTTACGACTTCACAAGTCATTTAACAAGATAATAAAAAAATAGTGAGGGGAAGGAAGGGGGCAATAAGGGGGGTTTCGGGAGATCTGGTTTAAATAAAACGTGGAGGGTAAAGAAAATCCTTCCACCACCTCTTTTCGCCCTGCAACTAGATTTGACCTAATTTCTTTTTTCTCGGAAGATAGTTTTACTTTTTTTTTTTTACTCACGTCAGTTTACTTAAGGAAGAAGATAAAAATAAAAAAAAAGCGAAATGTCATTCTCCAGACTTGTTACAAACGGTTACGACATTGAGAGATATAATTCGATGTAATTGAAATGCTTTGTTGTCAATCTTTGTCAGAAGGAGCAGTAAGCCCAGGTGTGAAATTTTCATTGATTAAAATGCCATTAAAATTCATTCCTGTCAATTTTAAAGTTGAAATTATTTGTAAGTCTCATGTTTAAAAGGCGTTGAGAGGCACAGCTAATTAAAATGCATTAATCTCTTTTTTTTATCTTAAAAAGATGTTTAATTTAGTTTTTTTTTTCTTCCTCCCTGATTTTTTTTTTTTTTTTTTTTCGTTCTTTGAAATGAAATCTGTTTTTGTACCTTCAAATCCATTTTATTTCTTCATTCCTATTACGTAATTAATGGCGTTTTTATCTTTAGCTGAGTTAAAGTTTTCCTCTAAATTAAATCCGATTTAATAAAATAGCTCCGTCACATTCGATCAAGGGCTCTTTTTTTTTTTTTTTTTTTTTTGTTGAAGTAATTGCGCGGAGGTCCGAAAAATGTTCGTCCCCGCTGATTTATCGTTAAATGTATACTGCGAGGGATAGCGAAATGGACCGTTAACAAAAGTATTTTTTTTTTTTTTTTGTAACGCACGTGTGGGCTTTTAAGAATATTTTCATCCCGCTTCGAAGTTGACTGACTTGATATACTGCTGATATAATCTCCTTCGACACTTTCTATTTGTACAGCGAAGCCTTGTTCAAATAACGAACGGAAAAATCCCGTTCAGATTTAATATCTTTTTTTTTTTTCTCCATTTTTTTTTCTTCATTTTTTTCCGTGTAATCTTGGAAAAGCTGCACCCCGGATTTTTTTTTCCCCCACGTTAAATGTCATAAGATCTTGCTCACAGATGAAAGCGGCTAGATTAACAGTCTTGTATATAAATATTTTGATATTTTTTTGTTAAATGAATCATTCATAAAATGATGGACGGAATTAGGTCTTGCGTAGGATATCTCTCTCCGCGGCGGTTTTTTGAATTTTTTATTATTACTATTTAAAAATCAATTATGATTTTTCTTTTCCTAATCGATTGAAAGAAGAAGAAGAAGAAGAAAAAGAAAAACGAAAACGAATTTTTTTTTTTTTTTTTTTTTTAAAGGTGAGAAATAGACATTTTGTCACGCTTTCTTAAATTACGCCGTATTGTTTGCGAATTCATTTCGCAAAAGTATAAATGACAACAGAATAGTTTGTTAACGTGTTAAAAAGTAAAAGTTGGGATGACTGATCGTAGTTTTTAATTCCTTTACAAGACCAATTTTTTTTTTTTTTGTAAAGATGATAAAACAAAAATTTTAGACGAAAAGAAATTACTCAACCGTTTTTTTCAGGCCCGTTCTCAGTGGGATTCAAGTGGTTCCATAAAATTTTTTTAAAACCCAAACGGTTGACGAACAAGGCAGTCCCGATTGAAAAAGAGATGCAAAAAATGTATAAAATTTTTGCAAAATAAATGCAAAAAATTTATATGAAAAATGAATGATTTTTGCATCGTTTCAACAAATATTTGGACATGCATAATTTTTTCTAAGTTTGTGCATATTTTTTTTAAACTCCAAAATTTGAATATGCTTAATTTTTCCATTTATGCATAATTTTTTTAAGCATGAAAATCTGGATATGCATAATTGTTGCATAATTTATGCATATAATGTTTTTAATTTTTCGAAAATTTGCAAATGTTATGCTTTAACTTTTTTTTCGTTTTTATGCATAATTTATGCATAAAATGCAAATAATTTATGCATAATTTATGCATAATCATATTGGAGGATGAAAAAAAAAATTTTCGGTTAAAAATTTTAAATTATTTATACACAATTTATGCATAATTTTTTTAAGCATGAAAATGTGGTTATGCATAATTTCTGCAAAGTTTATGCATATTTTTTTAATCGCCAACAATGAATATGCATAATTTTTACATTTAAGCATAATTTTTTGAAGCATGAAAATCTGGATATGCTTCATTTTTACAAAATTCATGCATATTTTTTTTTAGCTTGAAAACTTGGATATGCATAATTTATACACAATTTATGCATAATTTTTTTAAGCATAAAGATCTGGATATGCATAATTTTTACAAAATTTATGCATAATTTTTTTTAGCTTGAAATTGGGGATATGCATAATTTTTCAAAGTCTATGCATATTTTTTTAATCGCCAACATTTGAATATGCATAATTTTTACATTTATGCATAATTTTTTTAAGCATCAAAATCTGGATATGCATAATTTTTACAAAACTTGTGTATAATTTCTTTAAGCTTAAAAATCTGGGTATGCATAATTTATACACAATTTATGCATATTTTTTCAGGCTTGGAAATCTGGATATGCATAATTTTTGCATAATTTATACGTATAATTTTTTTAAATCATAAAGAGGAAAATTTGCAAATGTTATGCTGCTTCAGCTTTTCTTTCCATTTTATGCATAATTTATGCATAATTATTTGAGCATGAAAATCTGAATATGCATAATTTTTGCATAATTTATACATTTAATATTTAAAATCATAAAGCAGAAAATCTTTCAAATATTTCGCTTACTCAACTTTTTTCCATTTATGCATAATTTATGCATGATTTAAATAGGAGGAAAAAAAATTTTTTCCGGTAAAAAAAGTAGTTTATACATAATTTATGCATTTTTTTTATATGTTCAATATTTCTGTATCATTTTACATGATTTTTATACAATTAAAGCATCATTTTTTCGAACGGGTAGGCATTTATAAAATTTCCTCGTTGGTCATTGGTACTGACGGCAGCAAGTATTTCGAAAAAAACTTGTTTTTATGTTAAGAAAAAGGACTTTGTACTCGAATAACCAACGGTACTGGTTACCGCTGTCTAACTGCAAGTCTCCTTGACTTCCAAACAAAAAAGGAAAAAAAAAAGAAAACTTACCATATTGAATATAGACGATGGGTTCGATGTTCTGTACCCAATTGGCAGCCTGGATCGCCACGAAGAAAACCGACACGAGGCCCAAAGTCGGACCGAGCGAGGCCGTCGGCAGAACCATGGTTCCCGGAGGAATTTGTAGGATCAAACCATCCTTACTTGTTTACTTCCTTCCTGAAAAGAAGAGAGGAAAAAAAATTTTAATTTCGAAATCTCCTTAACGGAATGCAACGCGCTTTTAAAAAAAAAACGAGGAACGCATATGCACCATCAATCAAAGTCTTTTATAAATAATGATAACAATAAAAATATGTAATTATTAAATCATAATATGAAAAACTCGTGTCATTCAGTATAATCAACTTTTTTTATTTTTATTTATATATATATATATTTTTTTTTTGCAGCAAAAATGCATGAGTTATATAAAACGATGATCGATTAATACGTCTCATCTAACAATGGGATCCCTTTTTCGTGGTTGTATATTCGCTTCGGGCAATATTTTGCAATAAATAGACTTTCACTGACGGAAGACGACGAGGACGAGGACGACAAACAATCGTTCATTATCGTTTTTTTTTTAGATTTAAATTTATTTATATTTACGAACTTTTTTTTTTTTCTGCACGAAATCGAAGAAAATAAAATTACACAGAAAAAACTAAAAATAGTTAAATTGCTCCGAACACGGTTTCAGGCAAATTGACGGTTATATGGGATGTGGCACCTGTCAGCTTCTCTTCGGGAGCAACGTTAAAAAAAAAAAAAAGAGCATAGAATTATTTGAATTTAAAAAAAAAAAAACTATCAGCCTACAACGAAATCCAACCGGCAATTTAAGTACCTGAAACCCTAAGGCTTACTCTTCGCTTTTTTCTAAATTAATTTTTATTTTTGTTTTTAATGCCCTTCATTTTATAAGAAAACGGACGTGGGTTCTAATTGACCGAAACAACAAACCACCACCCGATGTTTAAAACATCAAGATATCATAAATTACGAAAAAAAAACACAAGAAACGATATTATTTTAATTAATTAACTATTAATATTCACTTGGTTGACCTTTTGATCTCGGAATGACAAAACTATAAAGGCTTATGTCAGTTTTAGGGAGTCGGTTTATGTTATTACCATTTAACCGTGTAATTTTTTTTTTTTTTTTTTTTACTTCGAACTTTCGGGTCAATTTTATGAAACGTCTTTTTTCCGTTTTTTCTTAAGACCTTCGTTAGTATGAAAACAGCTCTCCGAGTTACAATGAATAATTAGCTATTAATGAGCCGTCAAGCCTTAAAAGATCCTTTCTCCGTAAAGCTCTTCTTTTTTAAAAACAAAGAAATACAAAAGGAATTGTCAGCAAAAAAGAGGGGGGGCGCATGGGGAGGTTGATTCTTAAAGCAAAAATCCCTACCCCCCCATTGTAAATCTTTAAAGTATAAAGGAGTGTATATACCGTCATCGAGAAGGAATATAACTTCTTTTCAAACTGTAAATGACTTTATTTTCCTTATTCTCATCCCAGTTTTTCTCAAGATAAAGTCTCACAGTTTTATTCCCTTTTTTTGAGACTACATTAATTTTTCGTGTTTCGGGGATCGTTAAAAACATGAAAGAAGATCGACTTCATTAAAAAAATTTTTTTTTCATTTTTTTTTTTTCTTTTCTCCCCTGATCATTATTACGATTTACGTAATTTTACAATATTTATGTTCCGAAAATCCTGAAAATTGAGATCGAGATTTTTTTTTTTAATAAAGTCGTGAAGCATTAAAACGTCATCGTAAGTTTTATTATGGGAAGTTCCTGTCGAAGAGTTAACGACATTCAAATTTAAGAACTATAATTAAATTATCGTTAAAGAGAAAGAAGAAAATTATTGAGTATTTTGTAAAAGAAAAAAGAAATGTCGTCTGTTTGCTTTGGTGTTTCTTTTTCTGCATCCGAAATGCGATCGAATGCTATCAGGGCCGTGGTCATGGTGGGGCTAGGGGGGCTCGTAGCACTCACTTGGCTATCGTTTTTGCACTTCTGGATGGTGTTGACATTCGACGTTTGACATCTTTACCATTTCTCTCAATTTCATTCTCATCTCCAGAACAATTTTATCGAATCTCTGACGTAAAACTAACGAAATTTTCAACTAAATCTAGAAAAAAAATTTATCGAAAAGAAACTTCTTCATGAAGATAAAAAAAGAAAAAAAAGGAAAGAAATCTCTGACGTAAAAGCGCGAGAAATCGAAACTTGCCAGGCAATATTATTGCCGCGTGTAAACAAAGAAGAAAACAGAAGGGAAATCAACAGCACGGGAAATTGATAGCATTCTTCAAGTAGCGAAAAAAATGTAGGGCACCATGAAAGAAAAGGAGAAAGCAAAAAAAAAAAAAAGAAAGAAATCACCCTAGAAAGAAAAGCAAATATTTACAAAAGCTTTCGAGAATCTGAAATAAATCAGACAAGAGCTTATTGGATCAAACGTTTGTATATATTTAAGGTCCTTTTAGGAAGTGGTTTAAAAAAAAAAAAAACTTTGCATGCACTCCAAAGAGGTTTCCAAAGCATTTACCGCGATAAAGAACGAAAAAAAAAAAAGTAAAATGTCATTTCCTGCGGAAGTTAAACGAAGGGTGAAAAAAAAAATGACGTTTGATTGGGCACTTAAGGGAAGTTTTTTGACTGTTTGTATGAAATTATACATAATCACGATTAGGAAATTTCCTTAAAAAAGGAGTTGTGTGTGGGTTCGTAATCCGAGGGAAAAAAAAAGAAATAAAGTGATGGCGAAGAAGTTAATCAGCCGGGTGACAAGGAAGTAAAAGAGTATGGAGAGACTTGGGAGTAAAGAGTGCGGAGGAGCAGCGAAGGATATAATTGTCGGGGGACGGATGTCGATATCGCCTGTCAACCAAGACTTGATGACATTTCCGATATTTCAACTTGCGAAGGTTTCTGCTGCCTGAAAGGGGAGTAAAAAGGGGTTGAGATATAAAAGGAAAAAATTAAAACAGTATTTCTGCATTAGTCTTTTTTTTTAAGGAGATTTTTACTCGGAGAAAAGTCGGTCACTGGTGTAAAAAGAGAAGCTAAGATGTTGAAGCGAAATAATTGGATTCCCCGAGATGGGAAGAATTATTTTCGAGGAAAAATACAAGACAGAAGCCGAATGGAAAATGTCTTTTTTTTTTTTTTTTTTTTTTTTTTTTTCCTCTTTTCCTTCCTTTTTTTTTTATCTCTCATTGCTGAGAATGAACTCGTATACATAAAAATTCGGGAAAATGAAAAGAATCATAAATAGGAACAGTAAAAATGAAATAGAAGCAAGAGTCCCTTTTTTTCCCTCCCCCCCTTTTCCTACTTGACTTTGGAACAATTCCAAAAAATATTATTGGGTCAACTTTAGGGAAAAGAGAAACCGGGAACCTCCCGGGGGGGTAGAGCGAGAGAGAAAGAGAGAAAAAAAATGGGTAATACTCTCGATATCAAACCAACAACAAACGTGTTTTTGTATGTATTGTTCTCATTGTTTTGGTGCATTCACCTCTTTGAGTTTAGTATTAATTGCGCTCCTAGTTCAACGTACATCCTGCCGCACATCTTTTGTTCCCCCGCCGATTTCCACAATCGGGTTGGCCGAAAAAAAAAAAAAAAATATGGGAATCGGCTCTTATGCAACGTGATGAATAATTGAGTTACTTTTAAACACAAAATGAAATTTGTTCGGGAAAAAAAAATAGAGCTGGGGGAGAGCAGAGCGTTTACAAAATCGTGATACACGCCAGCACGGATCCTTTACGGAATTATTTATGCTTTTGATGGGTTACCTTTTCAGGAATCAGTTGCGAATGCCTTTTTAATATTTTAAGCGGTATTGAAAGCAGTGCTGTCGCGTTATCTTGTTTTGCATTAGCGTAGCTATTTTATTATTAAATACGATCAATCGATTGGAACGTTATATTCTATATTTGGGATAAAATTTTCGAAAATCGGCCGCAATTTCCGGGAGTCGTGAGATTGAAAGCTCCACCTCCCCCATATCGTTTTCTGAGATATTTATAGCACTTCCATAGAATGAATCAATTTTAAAAATAGAACTCGGCCTTATCCGTGAGGTTTCTTCAGAGTAACCCCGATGAGAAAAAAAAATGTTAATATTTGTAAAATTATTTTTGAAATATTTTTCAATATTTAAAAAATATTTTACAAATGCTTTTCAATATTTTAAAAATGTTTTTCAATACTTTAAAAATATTTTTCAATGTTTTAAAAATATTTTTCAATGTTTTAAAAATATTTTTCAATGTTTTAAAATATTTTTCAATGTTTTAAAATATTTTTCAATGTTTTAAAATATTTTTCAATGTTTTAAAAATATTTTTCAATGTTTTAAAAATATTTTTCAATGTTTTAAAAATATTTTTCAATGTTTTAAAAATATTTTTCAATGTTTTAAAAATATTTTTCAATGTTTTAAAAATATTTTTCAATGTTTTAAAAATATTTTTCAATTGCTGCTTCTCCATTATGGTCCTAAATTAATTTTACAAAATTAATTTTATAAAATTACCGGAAATTATGCGCTTTTTCTTTCTTTTTTCATAACATATTTATTTTTTACAGATTTCTTATTCTTTTTTAAGTCATCCTCATGTTCAATTAGTAAAATAAAAGCATTATTCCCAATAATTAATTTTGTAAAATTAATTTGTAAAAACAAACAAAATTAATTTTGTAAAATTAATTTTGAGCCATAATGGAGAAGCAGCAAATGTTTTAGAAATATTTTTCAATATTTTAAGTTTTTCAATATTTTAAAAAGATTTTGCAAATGTTTTTCAATGTTTTAAAAATATTTTGCAATTGTTTTTCAATGTTTTAAAAATATTTTGCAAATGTTTTCAATGTTTTAAATATATTTTTCAACGTTTTAAAAAAATTTTTCAGTGTTTTAGAAATATTTTTCAATTGTTTTAAAAATATTTTGCAAATGTTTTAAAAATATTTTGCAAATGTTTTTCAATGTTTTAAATATATTTTTCAACGTTTTAAAAAATTTTTTCAGTGTTTTAGAAATATTTTTCAATTGTTTTAAAAATATTTTGCAAATGTTTTAAAAATATTTTGCAAATGTTTTAAAAATATTTTTCAATGTTTTAAAAATATTTTGCAAATGTTTTTCAATATTTTTATAATATTTTCGAATGTTTTAGAAATATTTTGAAATATTTGTCAAAATTTTTAAAATATTTTATAGTTTCTTGTTTCAAAAAATATTTGGTAAATATTAATATTTTTTCTCATTGAAACGGTTTGGGATATCCAAAAACTTTACATCTGCTGATCTTAAAAACTTTTTCATTTTCCCTCATCGTCATTGTCATCATCAAGCTAACATTATTATGCCATTTGAAAATTCCACAGGCGAAGGAGAAAAAACATTTTTCTTCGATTTTCCTGGAAAATGAATGAGAAACGTCATTTTTACATAAGGAAAAATATAAAGAAACCTTTGGTAGCAATAAAGTTGCATAACTGTTCTTTCAGAAAAGTCTTCTCTTTCCCTTTTATCTCCTCTCCCATACATCCCCCCTTGCCTTTTTTTCTTTTCTAAAAAGAAACTGAAGGACACTGATATGAAATTTTCTTCCATTTGCCTCCTCGTAACTTATCAATTTAGTACGTGCATTGTAAACAAAATAAAAAAAAAAAAAAAAAAAAAAGAAGAGAAAGACTTTCGGTTTCCCATGGTTGCGACTGAGGCTCCACCACAAAACAGCATCTCCCTCGCGTGTCTTACTTCTTTTTTTATTTTTTTGTTTACGTATAAATATATAAAATAAATTATTGTTTGTCTATCAAGCCTGTAGGTATTCACGTGTCTAATTTACTTAAAAGGTCAGTAAAAGTAAAACTCTTTTAGACCAGTCAAGCTGCGACCCTCTTGTTTCGAATATGTTGGTTCAAAAAAAAAAAAAAAAAATGTTATTAATAATCGCTCCCGAGCTAATATTAATCTTACGTTTTGCGACCAGACAACAATTTTTTATTTTTCAGTTTTTGCAAGACTGACAAAATAATTCAGGTCTGAGGTATTGTCGTAACGTCCCACGCATTTTAAACATGAAAAGTGGGTTTTCAGATTGTTCTAGGAAATGACGGGCCCGCGGTCAACCCGACAGCGGCGTGTATCAGTTATCGGTGACGTAGGGTGTGGTGAAATTGACTGCTTCGATCTATAATATCGTTGAGATTTTAATTTTTATATCCATCAATTAATGGTACAGTTATGTTAACGGTTAGGCGTTGGAAATCCCTGAGCGAGATTTTCATCGCAACTCTCAAAAAAGTTTTTTTTTCTAGGGTGTTTACGCAATGCGGATTTATTACACCGATTAATTTTTTGAAGCTCTTGGGGATTAAAAGGGATTAAAAGGGGCCATTCAAATATTACGTCAGAGTAATTTTGACGATTTTTAACCCCCCGCCCCACAAAAAACTTGGTGACATGAAAGGTCCCAAATTAAAACTAATCATCTTTCAATTTCCTCTCGAAATGGGACCTTGTTGGGATCGACTGGTGGTTCTTTTTTGTAACTGAATTGTGATCACTAATTAAACTGATCACTGAATGATCACTACTGAATGATCACTGAATGATCACTGAATGATCACTACTGAATAATGACTGAATGATCACTGAATGATCACTACTGAATGATCACTACTGAATAATGACTGAATGATCACTGAATGATCACTACTGAATGATCACTACTGAATGATGACTGAATGATCACTACTGAATGATCACTGAGTGATCACTACTGAATGATCACTAAATGATCACTACTGAGTGATCACTACTGAATGATCACAACTGAGTGATCACTACTGAATGATCACTAAATGATCACTACTGAGTGATCACGGAATTATCACTACTGAATGATCACTGAATGATCACTACTGAATGATCACTGAGTGATCACTACTGAATGATCACTGAAAGATCACTTTCACTGTTTTGGCGCAAAAAAAAAATGTTTTTTTTTACTATTATACAATTTAAAATCTCGTAACGAAACTCAAACCAGAGCTCCCTACATAATTAACCAGAGGCAATAAGATCATTTTCCAGGAATAAACGTCACATACGAGAAAAAGACATAAACAGCGGAAGAGAAGAGAGAAAGATTAACTTTTAACTTAAACAACTGGATCAAATGCTAACTTTTTACTTTGGAGGATTAAATTCGAGGTCACGGATTACCGTTAACTTAGTTTCTCAAGAAACTCCACCATAGTGTGGCTCCTAATCTCGGGGAGGCTTTTCCCTTAAACTGCGCGTAATGAAAATGTTTCGGGAGGGCTTTAATTTATAGCGGATTAAATTATTCTTTTTTTTCCCTCCTCCCCCTCCCCCCTTCCTCCACTCCGCGTTTTTATCCGTTTATGAATTTCAAATTTAAAACCGCGGAATTAATTGGTACCGTACCATAAAAAAAAAAAAAAAAAAACGATTCCGTATGAGGTGAAAAAAAATAATGACGATGCGCGAGTCCGGTCATTTCAACTTACCGTTGGTTTATTTTTTTTGCTCTGTTCATATCCTTTAATTACGCCATTTTGAAAATGGATTCGTGATATCTTTAAATTATAGCAAAGTGTATGTGTGTGTGGTTTTTTTTTTCTGGTTTTAGACCCATTAATGTCAATGCACGCAAGATTTTTTTTTTTTTTTTTTTGGAGTGTCCACGTTTGTCATTTGGGATTCTTCTCGTGCTTACGTTTTCTTTTTTCTTCTACTTTTTCCAAGGAAATTCGATGCGTACACGCTATTGTCGTCGTAATAAGAAAAAAAAAAAAAAAAAAAGAACTCCCTCTCTAAATATTATCAACCATCCTGTTCATTAATTATTTAAAAAATGGAATTATTAATTCATCCAGATCCTTTTCAATTTCCCCTGAAATTTTGTTTAAGGGCGAATTGATTTTAAGAACCTTTTTCTAAAAGCTCGACCGTTTAATGTTGTTATCCGTTAGGTTCCATAACCTTCTTACGCTTAACGGATATTATCCAATTAAATTACTTTTGAAGAAAAAATCTTTGTATATCACCCCTATCTTACGTCAATCATAATTTATGTATGACTGACTTTGTACGGGAGCGAAATAAAAAAAAAAAGAAGAAAGGAAAAGAAAATAAAGAAGAAAAAAAAAAGCTACGGGAGAAAGAAAAAAAAATGGTAGAAAAAGTGATTTTACATTTATCTCTTGTCTTCGAAGACTTGACAAACGAAAAGCCGGAGTGTCATTCTCACCCGTTGATACTTCCAGTTCGATAATTTCCAGAAAAGAAAAGAAAGAAGAGATTTGGGAATAACGTCACCGTGAAATATTATAATGCGAACTAAGAAGACAATGATCGTCATGTTTCGGGAGGAAAAAAAAAAGGCCGACGTTAATGATGACGCAAATCTCCCAAACGAGAAGGGACACGCAATAAGGACATCGGGAAATCGGTTGAAAGGATATTACGTATGCTATTCCTTAAAGTATGAAGAAGGTTATGAAGTTATTAAGGTTTGAATAATTGATGAGGTTCAAGCGGGGGAGTTTGTTATTTTTGTTTATTTCTTCCTTTGGAGGAAAAGAAAATGAGTTAGCTGGAAGCACTTATGTTTAAGTTTATCTTTTCGGCTTGTTACAAGCCTCTGCGGTGGAGTGGAGAGTGTACACCATTGGTTCAGGGATTGCGTGGCAGTGGAACACATGAAAATCGAGAGCAACCTTCAAGAAGACGATTTTGGAAGCGAAAACGCAGACAGAGTAGCTAAATTTCTACAGAAAGTGATCAAGATAAGAAAAGACAGTCTGTGATAATTTTGTACCTAGTAATATGTATATTGATTAATCGATGCATTGCAATATTTAGGGGGTTCAAGAAGCCCCTCCATTGCTTCGAGACTTCATCTGGCTTGGAAAGGGAATCGATTGGTATATAGGGTCGATGTTGTTGGTCCGTTGCCGCAGACTTCGAAAGGTAATCGGTTTATTATCACTGCCGTTGGATGGACTTCGAAAGGTAATCCGTTTATTATCACTGCCGTGGATGGTTTCTGGAAGGTTTTAGGGAGCAATCTTCAGGGAGTTAGGGGGCTTGAAAGCAAAAAAAACTGAATTATTTTATATCAATGACTTACGGAAGGGATTTGTAATATTTTTCCTTGTTTCGAGACTTCACCTGATGTTTGGATCTGTATGAAACACCCTGCAGCGGAAATCATTTATGCCAGAGAAGGCACATTTCAATAGTCATAGATTTCAATAAATTTCGTTGATTGCATCTTATTCAATGAAAGATATTTCAGAAACCCAGCAATTCAACGTCACCCCGGAACCAGAAGGGTTCAACTATTTTGTCTCACATAAGTTATAGATAGGAAATACCAAAACTGTTGAACCCTTCTGGTTCTGAGGTGACGTCAAATCAATGCAATATCAATTCAGCAATTTTTGTAAAAATTATAAAAAAGAAGAAAAAGCCTAAATGTAACCAGTCATTGTTTTTCCATTCAGAAAATCGGTCTAATTTTTAAAATTATTTTCCTATGCGGTATTTAAAGTTTTATCCCTACGATGGGGGTCATCAAACACTAAAGCCTCTTAAAACAACGGCGAGATCAACAGTGTAGTTAATGTAGAAAGTGCGGTAGAAATAGAAAATTTGGAAATTAGTACATTTTGGTATACGTTCGTATACATTTTGGTATTAAATTAGTGGAACTAGCTTATCTGTTGTATCGATCACACAGGCACAACCTGAAACGTAGATACCTAAGCGCCAATCCCTAATAATTTGGGATTTTCAAAAACCTTAAGCAATTCAATTCACCTGACTTGGAAAAGGAATAGATTGGTATACGGGGTCGATGGACTTCGAAAGGTAATCGGTTTATTATCACCGGCTTGGATCGTTTCTTGAAGGTTTTAGGGAGCAGCCTTCAGGGGACTTGAAAGCAGTGGAAAGCAAAAAGGACTGAATTATTTTAAACCAATGACTTACGGAAGCATTTTAAGTACAATTATTATCTAAATAATTCATATGAGAACAAGCATATTTAATATATAAAACTTCCACTTTTGGAATATCTTTTAAAATATAAATTAATAAGAGAGAAAAAAAATTCAGGAATATATAGTACAAACAACTGAGAAACAAAAGTTTATATTTCATTTTTATCTTTTCTCCCTTTTTTATACAAAAAAAAAAAATTAATAACATCCTCATATTTTTCACAACATATCAAAAATTTTCCGTGATATAAAAGAACTTTAAAAAAAATATATACGGCGGGAAAATTTTGATTTATTATCAACCAAAAAAAAAAACCGTCTAGAAAAGCAAGCCCCACATTAATCACGAAATATGCACCTTTTGCGAATGGGTGTCTAACACACACACGATGAGGAGTAGTTTATATGTATATGTATATGTATATGCATATGTATATGTATATGTATATGTATATTTATATAGCATCAGCGGGTATATAAAACGTTGAAAGACAATATCACCACGGAACAAAACCGGGTTCTCATGGCTTTTCCCCCCTTCTTTCTCTGCTGTCGGGTGTCAACAAATTTCTAGATTAACAATAAATAAATTACGACAAGTTTTTGTTTATTTATGTAAATTATATGGACTTATGCTGAATTACACTTTTGTGTGTGCACACGTATAAACTAGGGAAAACAAGTTTCCCGAGCGATATATTCAAGATATATGCGGAAACTTTGGCGGGGCACGAGTGAAAATTAGTGCAAGGGAAGACAAAGAAGAAGAAGAAAATTTTATAACAAACTCTAAAAGGCATTACCATAACGGGTAATTCCCAAGACTTAAAAAAGAACTTTCCGGAAACTCGGTACATATAAGATAACGGGGAAAACAAGGGAGGACTCCCCCCCGATTTTTTTTTTTTCTTGGCGAGGATTTCATTTATCATATTCAGTGCATTCTCCAAATGAAAGTTTTTTTGGACCATGAGAAATGGCAGAAAAGTGATCTTGGCCTGTCCTCGTGTTTTCCTTCAAACAATTAATCATAATGATAAAGCTAGTTCTTTCGAATGTGATGCGAACGCCCGTCTTTGGCAGATATAAATTAGTTTTTAAGTCTGTTAAACGGCGCTTTCAGTATTATCCTTTAGTTTTTTTATTTCTTCTTCCCTGTTCTTGAAAAAAAAAAAATTAGGCATGAGTGAGATATTTATATTATTTTAATTTTTTTTTTTTAACTACTACCGTGTGAGAAAAGAGATTACGTCATTACCTTAGCAGACATCCATTAGCGTAACGAGAATTTAATTAATCAATTTACATTTATGCTTTGATAACAACAAACAATGATATAAAGATATCAGTTTAACTTTTTGTTTTAAAATAATGGGATGATATAATTTTTGTTCCGAAACTTTTTGAGTATTAAAAAAAAATTAACGCACCATTTGACGCAAAAATAGACAGAAAAAAAAAACTTTTTTTTTCTCCCTTTGGCTGTTTAAAAAATGAGGGGGGGGCCGGGATATGAAACCATTCCGCTCAGCGATATCGGGATGAAAATTATCACGCCGCATTTCATTTGCCTAATCAGTAATTGATTTTATTGTTCATTTTTTCCGATATTGTAGATTACTCTTGGCAAATTATGAATATATTTTTTTTTTATTCCTGCAAAAGCTGCATGGACGATGATTTTTTTTTTTTTTTTTTCCATTCGCGAATCGAATTAGGAATTCAATAAAAAATCCTCGATATGATTAGAAGATTTTTATCGTGAAAATAACGCGCGGCAGGAATCGTTTATTAAAGACATGAATTTTTTTTAAAATTCTATGACACGGACCTTTTTTTATGAACTTGTAGCGTAAAAGATTTTCTTGGACATCGACTTTTAAGTTTTAATCGGAAAATAATTTTGCTAAATTTTGCTAAAAATATCACGAGTACAAGTTCGAACCTGTTTTTCAAGATTTGATTTTATATAATATATATAATATTGTACATAATATATAATAATATTAATATTATAATATAATATTATAATATAATATTATAATATATATAATATTGTACATAATATATAATAAAATATATATAAATTTATATATTATATATATAATTTGTATATATATAAATTAAACTATCTATCATTTATATATAAGTTATATATAAATTATATATAAATTATATATATATTATATATAAATTATATATAAATTATACACAAATTATATTAATTTATATACAAAAAATACCCCAAGATGTGTACAGCTTAACCCCTAACTCAATAAAAAAAGAAATAAAATAAAAAAAAGTTTGCAAAATTTAGTTCCGAAGAATTTCAATTTTTTTTTATGTTTGATATTAATTTTTAAAAAAAATTTTTGAGGTAGGGGTCCCGAAATGCTAACCTTTGCTAACAAGGGGGAAAGGGGTCAAAAATGGCCAAAATAATGCTAACCTAATTTATGGACGGCCCCTATGTTTAGTTTATGGTTGTACTATTTAATTAATATTTAAACTGGAAAAAAAAAACAAGAGCAGAGGGATTGTAGCAAAACTTTTTCATACGAACTTTGTGTGGGAAAAAGTTAAATTTTGACTTTACAACTGCTAGCATTTTGAAAGCAAACGATATATTCAATTTTTTTTTTTTTTTTTTTTTTTTAGCGCCGGCGTTTTTGATTGAACTAAACAAATAAAAGAAACCGTACCCCTTTTGTTCCAATAAAAATAGCAGTGGGAATATTGTGTGATTCTCGTTAGGGGTAATAGTTTTTAATGAAATAATTTTTTTTTCTCTCTCTCTCTCTGTCTCTCCTTCTCTTTTCTCTTTTTAGAATTACTCATTTCATTGTATCGCTTACAGCTTCCCTTTTCTCTCCCTTCTTCCTTGATAATAAGTTCCTGTTTTTGAAACAATGGCGGGTTCTCAACGTCACAAGGCAGCATACTTCTGCCATCGAAATTAATTGAATTTCTTTTTCCTCCCTTTTTTTGATTGCGGGCGGCTTTTCCTTGTACACTTTAGGTAATTATACCGTGTGTCTTGTTTTTCGCGGTGTAAATCCCGTTTCAACCCCTCCCCCAACTTCTTTTTTGACTTTTCTCCTTTAATTTTGCCTAACGGTTTTTGTTTGCCGCATAAATTGGAATTAAAAATAACGATGCCTTGAAGCCGGGATTTTAATGAGGATTCCTGGTAATTTTTTTCATTATAGAGGGTGCTCTGATGGTTTTTAAAAAAAATGAATTAATTTTTTCTGTTCCATTGTCCTTGAATTTTGTTTTTGGAAAAAAAAAAAAATAATAAAAAATTCGCTTCGGAATCAAAATTTAATGCCCCCGAGGGACAAAAAGGGTAATCGGTGGAAACACTCAAAATCATTCAAGATTGCGGTGTAAATTCCTCATTCCCGCCCTTTCACAATTTTCCATCCTCATCCGGGACCGGATAATCCTCACAAGCTCGTGTTACATTATTGTCACACGGTTAATTCATATTCGACCGATAATAAAATCGAAAATGAGTCATAAATTTCACCGGTGGCGACGAATCCTAATTCTCTCTCTCTCTTTTTTTTTTTTTTTTTTTAATTCGGAATTTCTCCCCTCTTCATTTTTTTTTAAAAAGTATAATTAAAATCTGCAGCTCGATTTAATTAGACTGAGTGTATATTCATTAATGAGCTCTGATGAGGATTTATTACCTTAAATATTAAAAACATTTTTTTCTTGTAAATCATTTTTTAAATAAAAATTCCTTTATGCGTAATGATTTAAAGGGTGTTTTAGAAATTTCCGATCGTTTGATCACCTGTAACTTTTTTTAATTTTTCTAATCCTTTTTTTTATTTTTTTATTTATTTTTTTTTTTTTTATTGACCGAAATTTTATTTTTTTCATTAACTAATGCTGAGGCTAAAGGAAACAAAAGTCCACGTTCGACGTCGTTTTTTTTTTTTTCGCGCTTTATGCTTTTCGTTTTGGATGCCCGCATGTGAGAAAAAAAAATTTAATATAATAAAGTGTCTTTGCTAATTCAAGTTACGTTTGAAATGAGACAGTTTCTAATTAAATGAAAACACACAGAAGAGCGGTCAACTACAGAAAACACATTCGTGAGACGAGGGTCGGACATTTCTAAGGGTTTTCAAGGGTTTTAAAAACATTTTTTTTCTCCCCCGAAAAAAATGGGGAGGGGGAGGGAATTATTTTTCCGAGAAAAATTTCATTTGCCTACAACGAGCATCTCAATTTCCATATTTTGGCGTTAATTACAGTTTTTTATGTGTCTTTTATATTCGGTTCCTCACGCTGTTTTTTTAATTCTGACTTTTGAATATGAAATGCGGAAAATATATTACGTAATAAAAAAAAAAATCATATTTTTTTTTCGGGACGAAGTGTCATCTTAGTAGCCGTAATGGGCCTAAACTGAGGCGCCTTGAGTTCAGCCTGAGAAAATCTGGATCGAAATCTGTTGGAACTCCTGGATACAAGGCACGGGGAGGGGTTGGGGGTAGAAATGTGGCCGCAATTTTTTTTTAAGGGATCAAAATTTTTTGATAAAGAAATTTGAAAAACAATTTTTTTTTTATTATAAAGAAAGAAGTTTGGCAAGTAAGGAAAAATTAAAATTATCAAAATAAAAAGTCAAATATTGCAGCAGAAATTTTTCATTGAAATTTTTATCAACAATTTTTCGTTGAAACTTTTATCAAACATTTTTCGCTGAAACTTTTATCAAAAATTTTTCATGGAAATTTTTATCAAAAATTTTTCATTGAAACTTTTATCAAAAATTTTTCATTGAAAGTTGTATCAAAAATTTTTCATTGAAACTTTTATCAAAAATTTTTCGCTGAAACTTTTATCAAAAATTTTTCATGGAAATTTTTATCAAAAAATTTTCATTGAAACTTTTATCAAAAATTTTTCATGGAAATTTTTATCAAAAATTTTTCATTGACGACACTTTAATCAAAATTTCTTCACTGAAACTTTTATCGAAAATTTTTCATTGAAAGTTGTATCAAAAATTTTTCATTGAAATTTTTATCAAAAATTTTTCGTTGAAACTTTTATCAAAAATTTTTCGCTGAAACTTTTATCAAAAATTTTTCGCTGAAACTTTTATCAAAAATTTTTCATGGAAATTTTTATCAAAAAATTTTCATTGAAACTTTTATCAAAAATTTTTCATGGAAATTTTTATCAAAAATTTTTCATTGAAACTTATCAAAAATTTTTCATTGACGACACTTTAATCAAAATTTCTTCACTGAAACTTTTATCGAAAATTTTTCATTGAAAGTTGTATCAAAAATTTTTCATTGAAATTTTTATCAAAAATTTTTCGTTGAAACTTTTATCAAAAATTTTTCGCTGAAACTTTTATCAAAAATTTTTCATGGAAATTTTTATCAAAAAATTTTCATTGAAACTTTTATCAAAATTTTTCATGGAAATTTTTATCAAAAATTTTTCATTGACGACACTTTAATCAAAATTTCTTCACTGAAACTTTTATCGAAAATTTTTCATTGAAAGTTGTATCAAAAATTTTTCATTGAAATTTTTATCAAAAATTTTTCGTTGAAACTTTTATCAAAAATTTTTCGCTGAAACTTTTATCAAAAATTTTTCATGGAAATTTTTATCAAAAAATTTTCATTGAAACTTTTATCAAAAATTTTTCATGGAAATTTTTATCAAAAATTTTTCATTGAAACTTATCAAAAATTTTTCATTGACGACACTTTAATCAAAATTTCTTCACTGAAACTTTTATCGAAAATTTTTCATTGAAAGTTGTATCAAAAATTTTTCATTGAAATTTTTATCAAAAATTTTTCGTTGAAACTTTTATCAAAAATTTTTCGCTGAAACTTTTATCAAAAATTTTTCATGGAAATTTTTATCAAAAAATTTTCATTGAAACTTTTATCGAAAATTTTTCATGGAAATTTTTATCAAAAATTTTTCATGGAAATTTTTATCAAAAATTTTTCATGGAAATTTTTATCAAAAATTTTTCATTGAAACTTATCAAAAATTTTTCATTGACGACACTTTAATCAAAATTTCTTCACTGAAACTTTTATCGAAAATTTTTCATTGAAAGTTGTATCGAAAATTTTTCATTGAAATTTTCATCAAAATTTTGATTTTTTCAAATTTTTTACTGTAAAAATATTTCAAAGTTTAAAATTTTAATTATCAAAAAATTGGAAAAGGTTGAATTTTTTTCAATTTTTCGTGTAAAACTTACAGTTTGACTAAATTGGAAAAATGTTTCAAAGACTGAAGTTTCATCATCAAAAGTTTGAAAAAGGTTGAACATTTTTCCTATTTAGTCAGAAAGTTTAAAATTCATCCTGGTTGGAGAGGCCAAGCAGATGAATGGATTAAGTCCAAATTCTTATTAAAGCTTCGCTTTCGTAGTCAGTTTCGACCCACCCCCACCGAACAAGAACGAAATTATTCGAACCAAGAGAAGTTATCCTCTCCTATCGCTTAAAAGAATCTCATCACTCTTAATCATATTCACAAAGAAGGGAACCCATTAGGAAGTCAATTATTGATGTAAATGATACCAAGATACTCCTCTCGATCGATTGATATCGATCTAAATAACAATTTTCGATAAGGTGGAGACCCTCAGAAAAGAAACAAAAAAAGGCGTGGTTGCTACAAAACAAAAAAAAACGAAATAGGTGCAAAGTTCACATCAATAACATCAATAACGGTCGATAATCTATATATTTCTCTTTTTCAAATGTCTCCATCTTTCATTGATTATTTCCAACTCAATAAAAAGCCGCTTTTTCTATTAGTGCGCTTTCATCCTTCCCATACGACATGGTAATGAATTATCTCGTTGCATGACTAATGCTTATCAGTGGCGGTTGATTATCAATATTCAAAAAAAAAAAAAAAAATGATACCTTGTTAAGGAATGTTTAGAGGGCAATTACTACGGAAAAAAAAATTTATATATATAAAACTGGCTTCAATGCGTGTTCGAAAAAATTTATTTTCGAAGAAGGAAAATGCTTTTAAAAAAAAATACGTTTTGATAATCTCCTTTTATAACCGGATCCGAGAAGCCTGAAAACGAAATCGAAAGTCATATTTCGTCATAAAAACGAGTTGGGTTTTATAAGAAAGGGACTCCGATTATAATAGACGCTTCTGATCACGTACAAAGACATGAAGAGTTGACCTAAAAGAATATCTAAATTTATAATCTTAATCGTTTGAAGCAGTTGATTGAGGATGAGACAGACAGACAGACAGACATTCTTTTGTGACTCCGGATTGAGGAATCAAAAAGCTAAAATGCTTTTATTTAAACGTGATATAACTTTTGCCAAATGAAACTTCTCCCCCCGTTTCGTTTTCTTTCTTATTAAAAAACAAATGGATTTCGTATTGGGGGGGCTTGAGGCCCCCATGGAGTTGTAGCATAAAAAAAAAAAAACTTTTTACGAAACGTATGTAAACAAATAAATAATAAAAGGGAAAAGAAAAAGAAAAAAATAAACGTTTTAAGTAATTTTTCACGCTTGTTTAAATTTCGTCATTCTGGACAATAGCGAAATTTCATCAACTGGACAATAAGTATCAAAGAGAGTAGGACAAGGTTGAAAAAAAAAAATTGAAATCAAATGCAACGACTTTTTTTTTTTTTTTTTTTTTTTGTGTCCCCCGAAAGCTAGGGCCGCATGGAAAGACAGTAAAACGCATAAAACTGATTTACGACCGTTTGATAGCGACATCGGGTTGTTATTTTTGGGGGAAAACATCAAATTACAAGTTTCCGGTTATCACACCACCAGGCTTGCTCTCTCTCTCTCTTTCTCTCTCCTCGTGTCCCCAACCCCCGTGGGATACGAACCCGGTTCGGGTCCGGCTCGTTCGGGTTACATCATTTCTAAAAGTATAAATTAATCAAGGGAGTGAGTTATAAAGGCCTAAAGCGGGGCGCGGGAAATTACAGCGATCATAAATTACCCGGGCATCGCTAAAATTTTATAAAATGACCTACGGGCTTTAGATACGCGGAGGAATTAGGACGGTTTTCGACTTTTTTTTTTCGCGGGCGCGAAAAGCAAAAAAAAAAAAAAAAAAGAGTCCCACAACTACGTGACTTTTTAAGATAAAAAAAAAATATTCAGAGTAAATATATTCTTCCTTTTTTTTAGCCCGAGATTTTTAAATCTTCCCGAAAAAAAAAAACGAATCTAAAATATTTACCAAGCGTGTTCGAGATAAAATATCATCCCTGATAAGATAAAGTGGAATCGTATGCTTTAGTAGTGTAATACGTGAATACATCTTTGATATAAGGTTTCATCGTTATCTTCCATCATCTTCCTCTTCTTCTTGTTTTTCTTCTCGTACCATGAACCAAATCATATGCGAAAGGGATTTCTTTTAATTCCGCGAAAATGTCTTTTCTTATTCCTCCTCCCTGGCATAAAAAGCAATGCATCAACATTTGAATTAATTTAAACGTGACAAGGAAGGTGAGTTTCGAAATTCTCTTTCCCCCCGAGTTTCGAAGATCTCCCACCCCCTCAGCCCCCCTTTCCGTTTTCTCAAAGAAACTGATGAAACCCCCCGGAATTGAAAATGCTCAAGGCTTTAGCCGAACAAAGGCACACGGAGATTTATTGAGCCTTTTCATTCTCTTCAGTCCTATTACGTTAAACGCTTACTTCCTCTTCAAGATTTCCATTCTTTTTTTTTATTTTTATGCCTTTTTATAAAATTAGAAGTTTCACTTGTAACCTTGTGAACCGTCACTTCTCTCTTTTTTTTTTTTTTTTTTTTTTTAAGTACGCGAGGTTTGATTATAATATAATAATAAAAATCCAAATGATTTACGCTCATTACACGTCGATGTGTCTATAGAAAAGATGTCCATTACGTCATGTAAAAAAATTTGTATTATAAATAATTTGAAAGTTGAAGAGTTTGATGGCTAAAAGTTATGGTTTTTTAGTGTCGAACTAATGCAGGAAGTTTAGATTTTTTTTTAAAATTTTTTTATCTGCATGAAAGTGAAGATATGCTTCGGGCGAGTGATAATAACAAATATGCGTAACTGGTGTATAGGCACACACAAGACATTGAGTGCAGAGTAAATAGTGCCCGCATTGTCAGGGCTGAAAGGTTAAGCGTAAATGACCCGTTTTTAACCCTTTAGTCTGGAAATCTATATTGGGTGCATGTGCCCCTGGGATTTTGTTTCGAAAAAAAAAAAAAGTGTAGCCTTTGGAATGTTTTTTCACTCGGTTGATAAATATCCAATGAGAAAAAAAATATTAATATTTTTAAAATATTTTTGAAATATTTTTTGAAATAAAAAAAAATAAAAATATTTTAAAAATTTTGACAAATATTTTAAAAATATAATTGATTGCTTTTGGGCGCAATTTCACGCCAAACATGTTCGGCGAACATGTTCGGCAAACATGTTGGACAAACATTTTCACCAAACATTTTCCCTAACATGCAGGGGGAGCTCCAAATAAGCAGTGACGCTTTTTTAAGCATGTTTGGTGAAAATGTTTGTGTTTGACAAAAGTGCCAAACATGTTCGTCAAACATTTCGGACAAACATTTTCACCGAACATGCTTAAAAAAGCGTCACTGCTTATGTAGAGCTTCCCCTGTATGTTGGGGAAAATGTTTGGTGAAAATGTTTGTCCAACATGTTTGCCGGACATGTTCGCCGAACATGCTTGGCGTGAAATTGCGCCCTTTTGTTTCAAAAAATATTGAAAAATATTTCAGAAAAATTTTATAAATATTAATGTTTTTTTTTTTTCATTGGGAACCATATGAGCGAAATCTAAAACTAGGCACTTTTTTTTATGTACCCATATGGGTCCACCCGGAGGCTAAGCACCTTTCTTCAATGTACCTATAGGTTCGCACCTACAGGTACATCCTATATGTACTAATCGGAATCGGAATCGTCTAAAAACAATTCAGAATCTTTGGAATAGGAATCGGCATCCAAAAAAATGTTTTCGATTGAGATCGACTTAAAAAGCACGGAAATACCGTTATTACAGTTAGTCAATTTTGCATTAAATCGGAGTCAGAATCGGAATCGGCATCTTTAAAATATTTGTTAGTTGGAATCAGGGCTGCGATTCCGTTTCCGATTCTGATACCGATTCTGATTCCGATTTCGTTACCGATACCGATACCGATTCCTAAGATTCTTCCATGTTTTTCGGGTTGATTCTGATTCCGATTCCTATTCCGAATCAAGAATAAAAATTTAAGATTCCGATTCCGATTCAGACTCAAGAACAAAAATTTAAGTTCTTGATTCCGATTCTGATTCCGGTACCAATACCGATACCGATTCCCAAGATTCTTCAATATTTTCCAGCCGATTCTGATTCCGATTCCGATTCCGATACCGATTCCCAAGATTCTTCAATGATTTTCCAGCAGATTCTGATTCCGATTCCGACTCAAGAACAAAAATTTAAGTTCTTGATTCCGATTCTGATTCCGGTACCGATACCGATACCGATACCGATTCCCAAGATTATTCAATGTTTTTCCGGCCGATTCTGATTTCGATCCCGACTCAAGAACAAAAATTTAAGGTCCCGATTCTGATTCCAATTTTAAAAAATTTCAGTGTTGCCTATTCCTATTCCGATTCTGATTCCGATATTTTTAGAAGTGTAATAATCGTAAAAAGCTTTTATTAGTACTTTTCAGCTCAGTTTGAATCAAAGTAATTTTTCGATTACGATTCCGATTCCGATTCCGTCCGACTGCTTGAAAAAAATTTAGGGTTCCGACTCCTATTCCGAAGCCATTTAACTTTTGATCCGATCGATTCCGATAGCGATTTAGATTCCGTTTAAAATCTAAAGGCACCGCAGCCCTCGTTGGAATCGGAATTGCAGCCCTGTGCGAATCCGGAAGCTAAACACTCTTTTTTTAAGGTATTCACTTGGGAACACTCAGAGGCAATGGGGTAAATTCCAAAAAATTTTCCTGTAAAAAGCGGTTCACTTTTTTTTTTTTTTTTTTTTTTTTTTTTTTTTTAATAATAATTTAAATTAATTAACTTTTTTCTGTGTGTTACAGGTCAATATATTCAGGGCTTTGAGTATTCTCCACACAACATAACAGGGTTTCATCGGCGGTAAGTCAATTTTTTAATTCCTTCTAATTTTTTCATCGTTCAAAAGTCTAAAAAAAAATTTAAAAAAAAAAAAAAACTTTTGTTGGTGTCTGACGTTGCAGTGTAACCTGTGCCAACGTGTTTTTTGTCTTATTTCTTAGCAACACAATTTTGTTGAATCCCAAAAGCTCATGTTCGTACGAAGATCTACCTTCCACAGATATGGTATTCGATCCTAGGACTTCGACTGTTGTTTGTTGCAGAATCGAAAGTTGAGGGGTTTGAGCTCGAATTTCGAACACCGTGAGAACACCCCAATCGATATTCCAAGACTTCGGATTGATTTTCCTCTTATCTTAGTAGGTGTTTGTTGCCAAACTAAAATAATTTCTAAGATTCCGAGAATTGAAACCTTGATACGAAAGACTTCGATATCGGAATTTCGGGATTGCCCAATTTTACCTCATTTAAAGCATCTCCTTTCTCCCTTACTTCTTTTTCTACACTAGCCAATCGATAATGGGAATTCAGTCAAATCGATGGGAGGTGCTTTCTTAAGTTTTCGCCGAAATAAAATCCTGGTTTTGCCGATTCGTACTTCTTCATGTTTTGCACTTGTACAGCTGCTGTACCTTTTCAAGTTCCGCACCCATTTCGTTGGTCTTCCCCACCTTTCCACAGCGTCACTCCCTTATTCTCCGCAGGATAAAGGTGCTAATACGGGATTAATTAATCCAGTAATCAATTACCGTTCGACGACATTTACATAAGTTCCGGGTCCCTGTCTCTTAACGTGTCTCTTACGGTCCGTTTCTGTTTCGAGCGCTAACTTGTCCCCCAACCCCTTCCTATAAATTAAATCCGTCAATTCTTAAACATACGACCAAGTTCTTTTTAAATCCAGAATAATGCTAACTCTGGTAAACCAAAAACAAAGTTTCACAAAAAAAAAAAAAAAAATTCTGATAACTTTTTCTTTTTTCCACGCACAAGACTGTTCTATCAAAACATTCGATTCTCGTATGTTCTTTTATCCTTTATATATATATATAGAAAAAAAAAGAAACCCTTTAATCTTGACTGAAACCCCGAAGCCATTTCACAGGATTAAAATCGATCAGTGTGTACTTTTTTCTCTCTCTTTTGCTAAAAAAAAAAAAAAAAAAAAAAAGGATACTCAAACCTTTCGTTCCGTTTTTTTTCCTTCCGATTTGCTAAAAGTTGCTTTTTTTTTAGATTAAAAATTTCCCAGACGAAATAATAAAAGAGACCGAAAATGAAACGGTTTTTACCGTTTGCACAGGAATTAATTATATAAGGGAAAAGACGTAATGATTTCCTTTAATGACCGACGTGGGTATGTGTGTTATGGCGTGTGTGTGTTTATATTATACGGCCGTTCAAACGAATCCCGAAAAGGCTATCATCTCTAAAGGGTCAGTTTTAACGACTCAGTTCCGTCTCTTTTCCCTCTCTCTCCGGATTTTAATTGACCTTCCGCTCCTTTTTTTTTTTTTTTTTTCTTTTCTTCTTTTTTTTTTTCCCAACCCTTCTTTTCTTCCTCTCTTTCTTATCACTTATCTCCTCGGGATCGCAACAAAAGAGGGAAAATCGATAACGAAATGGAAAGGATTAGTGGTTTTCCACTTTTAGGTTATAAGTATTTTTCGGGGGGAATGATATATATAATCGCGGGTTTGTTTATAAACTTTTGTTACGGGGACTTCAAAAAAAAAAAAAATAAACGTGATGGATTTTTTTTATCGTGCGCAGATCATTCTACCGTGATTTTTGTCCTTGACCTTGATTTCCCTTTTTTTTTATCTTTAAAAAGCACGTAATCGATCAAATAATTAACAATTATAAATGGTTTATGGTCACGCTCGCCTTTTGACCTGAAACCAAAATATAGTCATCTCATTTTGGGATATATATAAATTTTTTTTTTTTAAATAAAGAAGAGGTAAAAATTGACCTTGAGATCATAATTTAAAGGGTCAGTCACATTCGGAACGGTCCATTGCACAATCAGGTTCTGTGCCTCAAGGAATAAAATGCGTTCTTCGTAACGAGAAAGGACTGAAGGAATTAATCTCGGGTTATCTGTTTTGGTTGTCGTCACGGTGTTTTCCTATGGTAATACAATATAGCAATAGTATTTGCTGCAGACGAATATAACCATAGCAGTCGTTGCTGTGCGCAGGGATGATTGTTTTAGAACAAATTGGTTTAAATCACGGTGTTTTAAAACGTTTTAAAAATTTGAATAAAAATAGAAACGAATTTAAAACATTTTGAACGTGTTTTAAAACATGTTTTAAAACATTTTAAAACCAGACCGAATAAAAGACGTTTTAAAACGTTTTAAAACATGAGGAAATAATATAAAACGTTTTAAACTGTTTTTTATTAAAAAATGTTTTAAACAGCAACCCTGTTTAAAACACGGTGTTTTAAAACGTTTTAAAACATTTGAATAAAAAACACCGTTTTAAAACACTAACGTTTTAAAACACTGTTTTAAACACCGTATTTTATTAAGTGAATAAAATACGTTTTAAAATGCATTTTTAAGAGGCCCGAGCCCGCAATTTGTCGCGCACGACTCATTTTATACAATCTATGGTATGGACCATACCATAGATTGTATGAGCCGCTCATATTCATAATGGTTGCTTAATCGCAGGGATGATTGTTTTAAAACAAATCGGTTTAAAACACGGTGTTTTAAAACGTTTTAAAGCATTTGAATAAAAAACACCGTTTTAAAAATTTGAATAAAAATAGAGACGAATTTAAAACATTTTGAACGTGTTTTAAAACCAGGCCGAATAAAAGACGTTTTAAAACGTTTTAAAACATGGGAAAATAATATAAAACGTTTTAAACTGTCTTTTATTAAAAAAATGTTTTAAACAGCAACCCTGGCTGTGGCTCACTATAGCAGCAATTGCTAGGGATTTCAACGCCTGCACCAGTCAATAAAACCGAAGTGAAATCCTCAACTCGAAAATTTTAAAAAAAACTCCCTTTTGCTCTTATTTAATAGAAAATGACATTATAAACTCGTAGGGCAAGTCGACTTCGATTTTTATGATTCAACTTTTTTAAAAGCTAACGGAATTCATTTAAAACTAAACTCCGTTATACGTTTTTTTCCCCCTAAAAATAAGTAATTTTTGTCTGTCTGCAGGATTCGTTATAATTAACTCAATTTACCTGAACTTTTTTTTTTTCGTCATCGGAAAAAAGAAAAAAAAAAAATTATCACCTTCGGAATAATTTTTTAAAACAGTTTTAAGTATAAAATTATAGTTATGTTTTTTCTGATCACGTCTCGTTTTACTTCGGGATGACACGACAATGAAACCGATTAATTTATATAAATAATGGGAAAAAATAAGTAAATAAACAGAAAATCCGCTAGACCCAGTTAAATCAGTCTCCAATTTTTTTTTTTTTTCCTAGACTTCCAAAAGGGAAAATCATTCTCACTCGAATTATTCTTAAGGCAGTATTATTATTACAGATGATAAAAATCGCACGAAGTCATTGACTGGATACGCCCAAAAACCTATTAACAGAGTGGTAAATTTTTAAAAGTTTTAAAAAATAATTAAAAATGCTTTTTTTTTTTTTTTTTTTTTTTTTTCGTTTCTTCGCTGCAGCTAAAATGCCTTTTCTGCAAAACCGTATCAGAGACCCTGTAGGGATCAAACGCGCTACGGCGACACGATTTCTACATTAATATTAATTTAGATTCATATAAGGGGCAGAGAAGGAATTTTCTCGTATATTGCTCACTCGAATTGAATGAGATCACATAAAGCTGTAGCCCGTCGTAAACGGGAAAGGACAGTGAACTCTTTATATATTAGAAGTATAATGTGACTCACTCAACTCGCATACATATACACACACACTCACCACACAACTGGATTTTTTTTTTTTCTTCTTAATGTTATCGTTATATGTACAGTTAGATTAGAGAGACCATTCAAACCTGAAAATTCGGTCAGGATTGATTAATTATTCATTGTCTTTTACGTTAAGGCGACAGACCCCACCGCGTCTCTTATTCCTTTTTTTTTTTTTTTAAGACATTAATTTGACTACCAGCTTTCGTTTTATTATGGAAATAAGATAAGCTCGATTAAATTAAAACAATTTCTCATTGAATTCATTCGTGTAAAAAGAAAAGAGTCGAGAAAAACTTTAAAACTCCCCGAAGGATTTTTTTTTTCTCTTTTTTTTTGCTTCATTTTATTTATTTATATATTTTTTTAAATTTCCCCAACCTTGGGGAGAGATACGAAATAAAACAAAAAGGCGAAGCAAACGAATATGATTTGATTCTTTATACGAGATAACATTGTTGAAACGGGTACTAAAAGATAAAAAATGTAAAAAAAAAAAAAAATTGTAGATGCCGGGAGGTTATTGGGCTTCCCCTCGGCGTTATTTATTTTTTTTCTTTCTTTGTGATCGAAAGCAATTTGCAATTACAATGTCATTCTCATCTTCACACCCTTCAATTAAAGATAAGGAGAATAAAAAGAAAAAGACTTTCGATGCTGATTGCGGTTCTGTTGCAGCGTGCGTTCGATCCCCCCAAGGGGAGTTCGGATAAAATATTGACGTCAGTTTTTTGTATGTAAGATTATTATATGGCTTCTATTTCCCTTTCCTTTCATTTGAATCGGGCTGGGCAAGGAAAAATCTAATCCAGATGTATCCCGAAATGCAGGCTGAGAAAGTTGGGCGTTTTGTAAGTCCTTGGGTTCTGTGCATGGGTCTTCGGATTGAATCCGGAAGCTAGGGTGGCCCTTATTTTACGAATTTTCGAATTTCGGTGAACGCACCCCCTGATGCTTTTAGAGTAACCGAAGGAAGATTCTCTGATTTTTTTCAGATTTTTAGGACATCGTTTAGCTGTGTTCTCGGGGACCAAAAAATTTGAAAATTCCTGAAGTGACTAAAATGTCAAAAATTTTATTTTTATGTAGTAATGGCAGTTTCCTTATCAATACTATTAAAGGGCAGGCTATTTAAAGAGATTTTAAAGAAATTTAAAGGACAAAGACCACGTAAATTTCTAAAAATAAAAATTTGTATTTTTAAAATTTTTTTTATTAAAAAAAAAAATTTTTTTTTCATCGAAAATGTTACTAAAAAAAAAAAAAAATTTTTTTCTCTACCAAAAATTTTGCCATTAAAATTTTCGGTTTTTTTAAAATTTATTTTCGAAATTAAATTTAAACGACTTGTTGCAGGCAAAAAAAAAAAAAAGGAATGTGATTCAAAAAAATTACATAAACTCCAAATTATTTCGGTTTTTTGACGAGGAGTCCTTCGACTCTATTCATTTCCCGACATAACCCGTTTTTAGTTTCTAGAAGATTTTTTTTTTAGTTCTAAAAATTCCTTTTTTTTTTTTTTTTTTTTTTTTTTTTTTTTTCAGGGAGAAAAGCAAAATTTTTAATTTTTCGGTCTTCACGAAAATTTCAAAATTTTTAAATCCTCAAGAACACGGCTAAGCTACGTCAAAAAATCTTAAAAAATTCAGGAAATCTTCTTTTTGATACTTTAAAAAAAATTGAAGGGTGCGTTCACCGAAAAGTCAAAAATTCGTAAAATAAGAACCACTTTAATCGCCGTAGCAACCTATTTTTTAAGATATTTTTAGCAACAAACATTTCAAAGCTTCGGTATTTTTTTTTTCTAAATTAAAACATCTTCATCTGTCTTGCAAAACAATTATTAAAAGACTGTCCGCCCTTACATTTATTAAAAACCGTAATGAATATTTTTTTTAAATTTAATAAAAACTCAACAATACCCCCGCATGTATTATAATAATTTAAAAATATCATTACGTATACGGGCGACTTAAATTGGCAAGATGGAAATAAAGAAAAAACCAATTTATTATCGTCATACGATGACTATTTACAGCCATCATGTTTAAACCCTTTTTACGTGTAACACCGTTTACAATATAATAATGAACCTATGAATAATATACGTTACAATCTATCCCGTAAAAAAAAAAAAAGTCAATAAAAGGATGCTCGAAATTGACAAATTAAATTAAATCACGCGATTATTTAATAATTAAAGTCTGGCATGAGCGTTTGTTTTGGATTGCGTCACTCATCCTCAAAAGAGTTAAATAAAAAAAAAAATAAAAAAAACGCAAAGCTTGTTTATCGTTATACATATACCGTATTTATTTATAGAAAGAGAAAGAGAGAAAATCAGAAAAAAAAATCCACGGATCGATTAATTTGTTTTGCATAAGGTCAATTAGTTATTTTGTTAGGAATTAATCTGATGGCCGATGCGTATAATTTTTATTTTTATTCTTTTTCTTTCCCACCCATTTCTTTCCCCGAATGCGTGTGGGTTTTTTTTTTTCTAAACAATATTTTTCATATTTCCTATGATCGTGCGAAGCTTATTCGATTCAAAAAAAAAAAAAAAAACGAACCTTGAATTATTACAGTGGCTTAACTTTAAACTGGTTTCGACTCCCGAGATATTCGAAAAGAGAATTTCTTTTTAAAAGCAATTAAATCGAAATTAAAATATTGATAACCCGAAAGGGCCACGCCTCTAATATCGTTCTTGACCGACTGACAAAAATCGGATTTAAAAAAAAACGAAAAAAAAATTTAAATGCGCTTTTTGGGGAAGGCCAGAAAAAAAAACAGTTAAAAGGTCAATGAATTTGATTGCATTTCCGAAGACCTCCCCGGTTAACTGAAAACACTCCCATGATTGGCGCTGTTGTAGTAATAATGAGATTGCCCGATCCATATAATTTAAAGATCATTGATAATTTCCGCGGTGAAAACAGGCTTTGCATCTTTTTTTTTCCTTTTTTTTCCTTTTTTTTTTTTATTCTTGTTCCGTTACTTTTGTATATTATTTTTTTTTTAAAACGCGAATTCTACGGTTTTGGCCTTGTTGACCTTTCGGTTACACGCCCATGTAAAAAAAAAAAAAAAAAAAATGAAAAGGCTGCAGCGGTGGCTATGCACTAAAACGAAGCGATATCAAGTGCATCAAATTAATATTAATAATTTAAGAAATTAAAAAAAAAAAAAATGAGAAGTTGGAAATGTATTTTTTTTTCTTAATGTATTTATAGCTTAAACGGAAAGATGCAATTTCTTTCTCTTTTTTTTTTTTTTTCAAAATACGAGATGTGGGTGGAGTAACTGGAAATGGTTCTACAACGGTACTTAATCAACTTTTTTCCCGAATGTTTAGTTTCAAAAAAAAAAAAAAATTCCGTATTTAATCAATTACTATGCAGACGGACACGAACAGTCATTTAGTTTGTTGTTATGAATGATGCCCAATGTGTAAAAAATTAAAAAATAAAAATTCATTCTATTCCTTGCGTTGACCTCTGCGATTCATTAAAAGTGGCATCGCTGGGCATTTTTTCGTGCCGCTGCTGCCGCCCCAAGATTGGACCCCCCCTCCTAGTAATTCTCAAAAATGAATCATTTTCAACGGAAAAAACGACTAAACCTCTTATTTCGAATAAAGTTTTTTTTAGAAATTCTTCCTTCGGGGCCCCGATAGTTTTGTAGACGCCGGCGCCTTTTTAAGTTCGAAAAAAAAGTCCTGATGTAACTTACAGGAAACTAAAAAAATTAAAAATTAAAAGAAATTATTGGTTGGAACTATTGAATGACTGAGGAAATTTTCGGGATTTTGAACCATAAACATGGGAATCATCTACTCGAATAGATGATTCCTATACATTTCCTCAGTCAAAATTTAAAAAAGTTTTTTTTTCGCGAAAGTAGTATTTGCTATGAAACTATATATTTCCCATTGAGAAAAGAAAATCGTTGATTAACTTCAAAGCATCCCTGCTCCTGTAAAAAAAACGAATTTGACGTCCCTGAATCGCGAATTCGTTCCAGGAATTAAAGTCAGCCCCAAGCCCTTGACGTTATTAAATCCCCGTGTTCCAGGTATTCAAAGTCGAAATCTCTGCCTTCATTTCTAAGAACGGAAAATTCGCCAAAGGTCATAAGGTCAATCAGCTGCGCGAGCAGCCCCTTGAACCGTCCTTATATTCATTCCTTTTTTGCATTCGACTCCTTTTTATTTCTTTCATTAATCGATCACATTGTTTTTTGATCCAAAAGGAATAACCCTCCGAGTAAAAACGTAGCATACGATATTCCCCATAGGTGGACTGGAGGCCTCTCGGCCTGCATCTCTTGGGCCGTATTTTCAAATTTAAATCACACTCCAAAGACTTTCAGGAATCCTCCCGAATTTTCTGTGCGAAAACTTGATAAAAATTCAAAATCGGAAAAATTCCTTTCCATTCGCATCAAAATGCCGTATAAAGGTCAATATAAAAAGAATAAGAAAACGAAAAATAAAAAGAAGAAGAGAAAAAAAAGTATGGAATCAACAGTGAATTTTTCGAATAATGGATTCGGGACCGACTTCCTCCCCATCACCTTTTTTTTTTACACGAAAAGTCATAAGATACACATATAACACACGCAAACATCCAAACTTTTTTATTTATGAAAAATAAAAAAAAAAAAAAAAAATCCAATTTCTTTGTCTTTTTTAATCATAAAACGAAAATTCGCGCTTCGTTTTTTTTTTCAACTTCATTTCCTATTTTTTTTCCTTCTCTCTCTTTTTCTTTCCCCCCCTTCCTCCCACACACAACCTTAAAAAAATTGTTTATTTTAAATTGCTAAACGATTAAAACCCAAAAGATCAAAATCTAAATTGAAATTTCACGGAAAGGCATCCGCCCCCCCCTCCCCGATTTACCTCCTCCCTGCCCTCATCCTTCTTCGAAAACCTAACAAAATCGATATCGCACGAGCCGAAAACTTAATGAAGAAGAAAACTATTAAAGCTCGTACCCGCATATTATTTACTTCCGAATCAAATTAATAGCAACTGCGGCGGGGTAGAAGTTTGTTTAGTTTAATTAATATTTGTTTTGGCAACACATTAATTTGTCCAACCTAACCTCTCCTCTACACTTTTCCCTCCTCCCCCACTTTTCCCGAAACCCATCCCCGCCCTCCGCGATTTTCTTTTGCACACTCGAAACCTGTAACGGGCTAATTTATATACAAAAGCCCCCTTCACACTCTCCCCCAATGCAAATGCTTCATTTAAAATCGCGAATGTTTTATGTGTTAACATGGATTGCTGACACAAAAAGGGGGCGTCCCGAGGATTTTCGCTCGGGAAATTTCGGGGTAGCGACAAGTATGAAATTTCCATTAAAAAGCTATTTTCATCAAAAATTCTCATCCTCCTAATTTTTTTTTTTTTTAATAACTGACGCAGGAAAAAAAAATTACGGCATGGGAGAAAAATTAAGAAGGGTAAAGCCGCGCCTTAAGGTGGATTGAAAAGAAAAATTCACATGCATATTTTATTACAACTTGAAAAGGCAGCAGAAAATTACGTCCATTTTTCACATAACTCGGAATATGTTTCTTTTTGGTTTATTAAAACGAAAAAAGGTAAATTGCTACGTTTACTCCGTGTTATTTTTTTTTTATTATTATTTACTATTATTAAAAAGTCATTAAAATAATAATTTTTCTAAAATATTATCATAATAATAGCGTATTAAAAATAAATTTTCCCAAATGCAAACTTCCTTATTGAATTAAGAGGCTGGTTTTATTAATTTTTTTTTATTTTTTTCGTTTGCACAAATTTTCTTTTTGAAGAATTTTTGCGAAAATTGATTTGTAGTTTAATTCATTACTGTTAATTTTTTTTTCACTTACGGCTTCGAAAAGAAAAATTTGAGAGTTTTAGTTTGTTGTTGCCTTGTTTCTTTCCTCTTACCTGCAAGAAAAAAAATTTTTTTTTTTTAGCAAATCAATGATTAATCATTTAATTATAATTTAATACACGTATATTGCGCTTGATGGTTTATTATTAAACGCGGAGCCAGGAAAAGGAGCGCGCGCGACCTGTTTCAAGAGTTCAAGCGCATGAATCACATAACGGTCAGTCATAACATCTTCATTTTTTTTTTCCAGGCTTGTTTTTTTTCTGTTTAAAAATAATTGGGAGGATTTTTTTTTGCCCCTTGGTATCGTGAGTCTTAAGTTTTAATGGATTCGAATCGTAAAAAAATCATTTTGGAGCGTGTATGAATGTATTCGAATTGAGAAATTACTCATTTATGCATTTCGGTGTTTCGCATAACTTGGTGCAACACTGCATTACCTTGGCGTTACATTCATTTTCATTACCAATGCGCTTGCATCGCCACTGCATTACAAATTACATTAGTTAGATTTAGCACCAATTCATTGGAGGCAATTTCCCTGCATTTGCGTCTATTACTTTGCATTACCATAGCATCGATTGTATTTTTGCATTAGTTTCAACTCTTTTTTTTTGTTTTTGTTTGAATAACCCCTCGGTTCGAAATTTGTAAGATACGAGCAGACTTTTGGATGCAAACTTTAAAAAAATTTTCATACTCAAAAGTTTTGGGCCAGAATTCCTGCAGCAGAATTTATAAGAATTAATAAGTATTTTTGCATTACGGTAAACTCTTTTTTTTTTAACCCCTCGGTTCGAATTTTTGTAAGATACGAGCAAATTTTTACACGCAAATCGGTTCGAAGAAACTTTAAAAGAATTTTATACTCGAACATTTTGGCCCAAAATTCCTACAGAATTTATAAGTCCAAAGGTATGATAATCGGCTTCATATGTTCCGGCGAATAATTCATATTGGAATGTTGAAGTGGGAATATTCTGGTGTAAATTCGCATTCGAATGTTTGATCCAACAGATGTTATTCGAATATACGCATCAAAAATATATCAAATTCTTTGAAAATAACAGCATTGTCGAGAGAAAAAAATTTTCGTTGGATACCTGAGCCGAGTGGGAATCGAACCCACGTCTTCCGGGCGGGTGCTCTAACACTAAGCTACCGACCCGCACTCGACGAATTCTTGTTAGAATATCTAATTTTTGTGTAAATATCGAAAATATATACGAAGAGGCCGGATATACATTTAATATTAATATACATTATTTAATTTAATATTAATATAAATTTCAACAAAGACGCTAAATCTCTTATTTTTACGCAATTTCAACGAGTTTTTGCGATATACGTTTTCGAAATTTAATTATTATTTTTTATATACAATTCGAATTCGAATGTGTCTTCGACAATTCCTTTTGCCTTGTAAAAATTTGTACCATGAAAATATGATGCATCATTCATTTAAAACGATTTAAAGTCGAAAATCCGCATTCGAATATCGAGATAGGAATTTATATTCGAATTTTGATGTAGATATGGTTATCACTTTAATATTCGACTATTTTAAATCGAAATTCGCATTCGAATACTAAAAACTTAGGAATTCAATTCAAAAGTTCTATTATTATTATTGTCGGGGAGTAGTGCTCATACGAATATCATTCGAATTTAATAGTATTCTCTTATGCTCTTTTGAATATTAATTCGCATTCATACTTTATGTTCACATAGAATATTTTTATGAATATTCATATTCGAATATTTAACACCCGTGCGAAGGTTCGAAATTTATACATGTATTTGATCTTACACGCAGTGGTAGAATCAGTCCTATTACTATTCGAGCGCGCCATGAGCTTCCACATTGCGCGAAATTCATTCATATTGTTTAAAAATTGATATTCGAATCCAGAATTTTATTTCCAATCGAATACATATGTACATTCGTATTAAAGTTCTTATTCGATTATTCACTCTAAAGAGTTCCTGCGTATATATAAAATTCAATCATTCTCATTCGAATACTCGTCTAAATAATTCGAATTCGAATATTCGTATGAAAAACGATGAATTTATCTGAATTTAATTTCTGTTATCTGGAAAAATTACCTGTAGGAAACCTTTTGAAACGAACTCATTTAAACTTATTGTACCTTGTAGGAACGTTTTAAAATTCGAACGGATTCGAATTCGAATATTCGTATGAAAAACGACGAATTTATTTGAATTTAATTTTTCGATTAATTAAGACTGGCAAAATTATCTGTGGGAAACATTTTGAAACGAACTCATTTAAACTTATTGCACCTTGTAAGAACATTTGAAAATTCGAACGAATTTGAATTCGAAAATTCGTGCTGTTCGAAATGAGATTCAAACCAAAAATTAATATTCGAACGATTGTGTGTTAAGAGCGAAAACTTGGAACTCATAACTTCATATAAAATTGATCATTTCTTGAAATTCCCTACTGGCACCCATAAATTAATCATCATATGCAAGACTATAAAACAGCCAAAAATGTTTTTTTTTTTTTTTTTTTTTTTTTTACGTAACGAAAGGATTTAAATGTTTTAAATATTTTTAAAGAAAATTTTAATATCACTTGCATAGATCTGATATTTAAAGTTGTCAATCGTAAAACATCTTAAAAAAAAAAAAAAATTCTGGATTCGGTCGAGGACATCCGCTGAAATTCCAAGAATTTCAGATGAGGACATGTGAAAGATACGTTTGCGGTGACAGCCAACATCGAGTATCATGTTAAGATGTTGACCCTTGGGAAGAAAGGCCATTCGGTAATCTTTTAAAAAAAAAAAAAAAAAAAAAAAATTGTACTTCAACTTTTTTTGCATTACGCATGCGCCGTAAATCGAAAAACTGAAAACAGGATTATCGCGTGTTTGCATGCATAAACATTTTACAAGAAAAAAAAATATATGCGAACAACCGGAAACATGATACATTTAATTTTGTTATTAATCGATATATCCATTAATTTGAAACAAATAATTTGCGCCACACCCCACTCTTACAACGAAAAAAGGAAATTAATCATTTTGGGTGTTTTAATCATTCTTTTTTTTCGGAAACGAAGAAAGGAGAAAAAAATTACGCGAATTTCGGGATGCCACGTGCCCCTTAAATTTTTTTTTTTTTTGGAAAGGATGATTTATTGAAGTAATCGATTGAACGTTAAGCAACATATTTTTTTTTTTTTTTTTAAGAGTTGCCATAAACCTAAGTGCCAGAGAAACTAAGAAACAAGTTTAATTTTACGTGAAGAAGAAAAAAAAAAGGAGGAAATTTTTTTTCTTTGCGTTTATTTTATTTTTATTTTATTTTAGTTTTTTTTTTTTTCTTCCTCCGAGAAGTGGAAAAAGGAAAAGCATATACTTTTATGTACGGTGACACGATTCCAAGTTGAACAGCTTTGAAAAAGTTTGTTTATCCCATATCGGGATGCAGGGAAGAGGGTAAATGTTTTGAAAATGGAACCTCTAAGGATCCATTAGTAGCAACCGATGGCCAAGTGCCCTACTCTCGAGCTGGGGTTTTTGCGGGGGGGACGGGGACGGGGAGGAAGGGATCGGATGCCCGGGGAAGGGGGAGCTTCGAGAACTTTTGAGTTCGGAATTCGTCGTCCTTTTCCTCTCCGGAAAAGACGACGCATCTTGCGGTTTTAATCGTACGGCCAGTCTTGTTTTCGTTTTAATTTTATTCACGTCGAAGGGGAAAGGATGGGAAAGGAGCCCGGTGGAGATTTCGAAGTTTGTTTCGTGCTCTTTTCCGACATCTTGCATTCGCTTTTTTTTTAATAAAAATAATTTTCGAATTATTAAAATTATTTTTTATCGTTCAAGGGTGAACAATTAATATGAAAAGCCTGAAATGAAATTATGAAATTAAAAAAAAAAAAAAAAAAACAAGTTTAATATCCTCCATCAATTTAACCCAATAACCGATCATTTTAAAAAATCAAAACTAGTTCGAAATTTTTTATTAAGCGTTTCCTCGTTAATAAGAGAGAAAAAGCAATCAGCAAATCCAATGAATTTTTTTTTTTCTCTTTTCGAATAACGAAATCATTTTTTTTTCCTTAGTAAATAACAGTTCTTATGCAGGAACATACACGCTCGATCAAGAATGAAACAGGGAAGAGCGGTCAGTTTTCCTCAAAACAGTGATTAACGACTATGTTTTCTCCAAAAATGAATTATTCGAAAATATTTTCTTAGGGCAAAAAAATAATTTTTTTTTGTATTTTAAGACGTCATCTTGCGGCCTTCACAATTCGACAGATTTCGTAATTTGAACCTGATATTCGAATTCAGCGACCCTTTAAACCCCCTAGTGAGTGGTTTAATCAGGTGACGTGCAGCTTACGAAATTTAGTTATGCAAATTGTTACGGGGCCAAGTAATGCGGGATGCATAATCGGAGACTATTCCTTTACGTATATTGATCGAATATAATAGAGATAGAGCTCAGGCTGCTAATCGTTCAGCCTCACATTGTCTTTCTTCAGTCAGTTTTTGTCTCGCTAAATAATTCTTACATCGAGTGATTTTTGGGCCTGAATTTCTAAAAAATGAAACCGAAAACCTAAAAATCAAAAATCAATGAAAACTTAATAATGAACTTACTAATAAAATTTAACTTTAAAATTTAAATTTAAATTTAACCTTACTAAATAAATTAACTAATGAAAATTTAATTTTTTTGTGGGCACCTGGATAGAGATGGTCACGGTATATTGATACGTATATGGTGTAATGGCGTATATATATACCAATTTGGTATATTTTTAAATTTGGAATCGATTTCATTTGGCGGCCGAATCCGCCAATATTAGCGAAAAATGCCTTTTTGTATTATTTATATTAATTATAAATGATTGATTCATAATGGTATATATATACCATTTTCAAAAAATCGTGTGTATATTAATTTTGTTTTTCAATATAAAATTCATAAAAAATTTTCTATTTTTAGTTTTTCAAATTAAAAAAAGAATTTATTTCACTTCTGTGAGTTAAAACTTATAAATCAACAATTATAATTAATATAAATAATATAAAAAAACATTTTTCGCTAATTTTGGCCGATTTGGCCGCCATATGAAATAGATTCAAAATTTAAAAATATACCATATATTCAAATGGTGTAAATATAAGTAATGTTACAAAGAACGTTATAAATTACGTATAAACATATTTATAATATACTTATAAATATATTTTATTTTAAATATACAGTATATTTATTATATATACCCATCTCTAACTGGAGCATTTTTTAGTTTTTACAAGTATATTTGCCTGGAAAATATGTCGACGAAAATAATCTTTGCCTTTGACTCGAAAGTTCCGGAAAAACCTCAGACAAAATTTCCCATTTTTTTTTATCTTAAAAAAAAAAAAAAAAAAAAAAAAAAAAAACAATGAATTTTACAACACATGTCTTTCAAAACCTAATCAGGAAAACAATATAGGAAAAACATCTCCCCGACCGTCTTCCAAACCAACTCCAGTTTCATCTTAAAATGTATAAGCTGGAGATCCACGTGACTTGATTTCTAAAAAAAAAAAAAAAACGTAAAAGGCGGATTTCATAGTAGAGGCATGGAGCGAAATCTGTACAATCCGTTTTACTTTAGGAAAAAAAAGGCTGTTTAGTATGACGAGGATTCGGGAGGTTTCAAAATAAAGCGGTACGAATAAATTTTTTTATTTCTCTTTCCAAGTTGATAAAAGAAAAAAAAAAAGGGTCAAGAGGAAAACGATTTTTTTTTTTTGGGATCAAAAAAAAGTGCAATTGGTCAATAAATGGCGTCGTCTTAAGATAAAAGTCCATTTTCGGTAGAATTATTATTCTTTTGTCGTCTGACTTTCTTTTTTTTTTTTTTTTTTTTTAATAAAAAAAAGAGACGCAAGAGATGAATCTCACAGACGTTAAGTAAGATTTATATTACTTACTGTCCTCATTTCCTTTTTTTGGGAATATTTATATTAAGAGTTACGATCATACGGAAGGGAATCGAAAATTGCGGCTTTGATTTAAACAGAAGCATCCTGTAATCAACGCTCGAACTTATTAAATCATTTCCTATGGACCCCGGTCACAGTTATATTACTTTCACCTTCGAAAATTAAAATTAAAAAAAAAAAATTTAGGCCTGAATATAAACCGCACCTTATAGCTATAAGAAGACACCTCTTCAAGTTACTTAATCCCTTGCAAACAAAAACAAGAAGAAAAACACCGGAGGCGATTATTTCATCGTCGTATAAACACTTTCGATTTTTAAACACAATAAGTCGCGCTGAAAAATATTTACAATATTGACTCATGCCGCAAAATGATCATGACTTTTTAAGGTTCTAGTTCCTTTACATAACCGGCCGGTCAGCCGGGCGGTGAAAATTTTTTAACAATAAAAAAAGTTTAATATTTTTTTTTTTTAATTCGGTTTTTCACACATGAAAATGACATCGGATCGCACTGAAACCGTGGCAAAACGTTTTGTTATGCTTAAAAGGTAAAGATTCGCTATTGAAATTGCATGAAAAAGGCTTTATAGTTCCTAAATTTGATAATTTTTTTAAATGTTTTCGAAAAAAAAAATAAGACCGCCATTTGCTTTTTGTTGTTGAAACAGTTCGCGGATTCACCGCTAGAGCGCTGCACTAGTCTCTCGGAAACAAACATTTTTTTTTTTCTGCGAAAACATTTACAAATTATGAAATATAAGAATAATTAACTCTTGTTCATGCATTTAATATCGTGGATCTTCATCTCTGAAGATAACTAAACGTTTTGGTACGGTTTCGGTAAAGTTAGACCCCGTTTCCATGTATAAAATATTGGATTAAAAAAAAAAATTTTTTAATATTTTTTTATCGTTAAAATGTATACACCGCCCGGCTAACCGGCCGGTTAGGTAAACGAACTAGAACCTTTAATTAGCAACCTAAAAAAAAAAAAAAAAATTATTACAGTAATGATTGCTATTATCGGTTTCGGGTGACGTCATCCCCTTCCCCGTTATTATTTTGTTCCGGTTTATAAACTTTTGTAGGGATTTAATTTTCGGACACCATCGATCCTTTTGAAATATAACTTTTCCTAAGGACTTGGTATTAATGCTAATGTGGTTAGTTCTTCGGGAACTTTCTCTTTTCCCGATAGTTCACGGGAGGTGGGGACAGGGGGGGAGAAATCTTTTGTAATCGGGTTTTAAAACAAATATTTCCCCTGCAATGTTCATCGATTTTGCATGCGTTTTTTTTTGAAAATTTGAGAAAAAAAAAGAAAAGAAATCGACCTTGAAATAATGGTAGCTAGTATTATTATTATTATCATCAACGTCGTGATCACCGTTTTTATTTTAAAGGCAAGAAAAATATTATTTTTTTTTTTTTCTTCGTTGTGTAAATGCCGGGAGGAGAATGGAATATTCCCTCGATATATGTAAATCGTCTTCCATGTACAACGTGTTACCGATTTTAATGTATCGAAGTTGTTATTCTTGTTATAAGGCTTATTTTCATAAATAAAAAAATAGCGGTAATTACAGGGTAGAAAATTTCTTGGAGGCACGCTTATTCCCGATTTTTTTTTTTTTTTTTTTTTTTTTTTTTTTTTTTTTACATCCCTGTAAAGTAATCATAAAAAATAGATTAAAAATGAAATTACCTTTTTATCATTTTACGGTATATTGTTTCTCGGTTAAAATTTTTCTATATAAAAAAAAAAAAAATTATGAACATAAAAAATAATACTGTATGTCCGTTGGCTCATCGGGTCATCATTTAGCGTGTTTGGAGATCGATTTTTCATGGCAAACTTATCGACCAAGATGTTCCTTCAATATGCTGGCCGAATATGAGTAACATTTTGTATTGGCTTCTTAATGTAATAAGTAGGATTCCCTAATGCAATAATTAAAACTCCCTAATTTAACAATTAGAATCCCCTAATGTAATAAGTAACACTCTCTAATTTAATAAATAACACTGCCTGATGTAACGATTAAGATGTAATATGTAAAACGTCCTAATAAAATTATGACTCCTTAATGTAATAAATAGGACGGTATAAGTAATAATATTAATAATAATTGTATAATAATAATAATAGTACAATAATGAAATAAATAGGACGAGTAGTGTCCTGTCATCCAAATGTCCGATTTTCAGAAATTCAATTGCATTAGGGAGCCTTGCTTATTACATTAGAGAGTCTTCCTTATTACATTAGAGTCTTGCTTATTACATTAGAGTCTTGCTTATTACATTACGGAGTCTTCCTTATTGCATTAAGGAGTCTTCCCTATTAAGGGGCTTATTACATTACGGAGCCTTGCTTATTACATTACGGAGCCTTGCTTATTACATTAGTGAGTTTTAATTATTACATGAGGGAGTCTTACTTATTGCATTAGGAGTCTTCCTTATTACATTACAGTCTTTCTTATTACATTAGTGAGTTTTAATTATTTACTTATCGCATTAGGAGTCTTGCTTATTACATTACAGAGCCTTGCTTCTTACATTAGAGAGTCTTGCCTTTTACATTAGAAAGTCTTCCTTATTACATTAGGGAGTCTTCCTTATTGCATTAGGGAGTCTTTCCTATTATATTAGGGAGCCTTGCTTATTACATTACGGAGCCTTGCTTATTACATTAGTGAGTTTTAATTATTACATGAGGGAGTCTTACTTATTGCATTAAGAGTCTTCCTTATCACATTACGGAGCCTTGCATATTACATTAGAAAGTCTTTCTTATTACATTAGGGAGTCTTCTTTATTACATTACGGAGCCTTGCTTATTACATTAGAGAGTCTTGCTTATTACATTAGAGTCCTCCTTATTACATTACAGTCTTTCTTATTACATTAGAGAGTCTTCCTTATTGCATTAGAAAGCCTTCCTTATTACATTAGCGAGTCATAATTGTTTCAGTGATACTTATTACTCCAACAGGGATTATTAGATATATTCATTTTTGAAAATACACGCTTGAATATCTCATTATAAGTAATATTACCTCTCAAATCAAGTTATAGCTAATAGAAAAAACTCTTGAAAAAAATTATTAACCCAAAATTTTAACACTGTTAGGATGCTACAAAAGTAAACCCAGTCATGTACTTCTTTTCTCTTTTCTTTTTCCAACTAATTTCTCATCAAAATCAAGATTGATCTTCCAACGTTGGTAATGAGAAATGGAATACATTTAAAAAACCATAACGGCGAAAAAAAAAATAATAATGATAATAATAAAAATTACAAACCGGAAACATCGATCAAACAACATATACTTTTTAACGATCATATCAGCTGGGTGATTCGCCTCCGGTGTGTTATTTGCACTACTCGCAAATATTTCCTTAATCTACTGCAATCCAACCATTTAATAAAAAAAAAAAAATACGAGGAATATCCAGAAAGTAATGTCCAAGGGTGAATACTTTTTGCTGGCACGACATTAAAATTTTTTCAGTTATACCATCTTAATCTGTATTTAATCCAGTTTAAAAAAACGTTTAGTTTTTTTTCTTATTTATTATTTTTTTTTTTAAACATATTTTCTTAAATGCAGATTAAGATGGTGTAATCGAAAAAATTTTACTATCGTGCCAGCAAAAGTTTTTCACCTTTGGACATTAATTTCTGGATACCCCTCGTATATCTATCAGTTTTCCACGAATTTTGGAACAAGGAAAACAAATATAAAATTACTGCATTCCAGCTAAACGAATCAGCTTTTTTTTTTCTTTTTTTTAAATGTGCACAAAAAATGGCTGTAATAATATTAAAACATAACGAAATAAATCAGCGAAACCCGCTCATTACAACATCGTCACCATTTTTTTTTTCTCTCAAAAAAGAAAAAAAAAATACATACGCAAACACAGGAGTCAACACGCGAACACGCTAAACTAAAATTTTTTATCTCGGCATTCCGCAAATAATTGATAAATTTTCGATTTAATTCGTTTTAAAATTTGTTTTAATGCTCCTTACGTCACTGATTGGGTGTAGGTCAGAAAATAATTTTTTTTTTTTTTTTCAAATGATTTATGTCGATTTTGTTTACGTTGGTAAAAGAAATCCGAGATTAAATTTATTTCTGAAAGGGGGAGAAAAATATACCAGAAAAAAAAAGTTTTTGGAATTAAGGTAGTAAAAATAAGCTTTCGAAGAAAATAAAAAAAAAAGATTCCAGAAGATAATTTGTAATATTAATTTTCCTATTTTTTTTTTTTTTTTTTTTTTTTTTTTTTTTTTTTTTTTTTTTGTGAAAAAATAAAAAAAAATAAAATAAAGTTACAATCGTGAAAAATGGCGGACGTTTCGTCTTTCTTGTAAAATTCAAATTGCATACGAGTCGAAAATAAGAATGAATTTGCTTTATGAAAGCGATCGCTGAAGGAATAGTAAAGGGAAAAAAAGGGAAAACAACTTTCTTTTTTTTTTTTTTTTTTTCTCCCGAATTTTTTTTTTTTCTCTTATGTTTCATTATGACGAGTTCGAAAATAGAATAGGAAACTCTGAAATTCAATTCTCTTTTTCTAGACGTTTACAGAAATGAAGTTAGGCGCCCGATCGTCGCCTGGTTTTTTTTTTTTCTCCCTACAATTTTTTTTTTTTCCTCCCGTTCCTTCTTTGGCTACTAATAATCGAAAAACATTAACCGCTAAAACCGCTTTGTTCGGTGGGGGGGACTTTGTAACGCGGACGAATTATTATTTTCGAAGTCGATCCATAAAAATAAAAAAAAAGCAATATCCCAAAAATAATCCCTTAAACGAACCCCATTTTTTTTATTTTTAGACCGAAAATTTATTAATCAACCGAGATACAATTTTACAATGTATTAAATTATTTTTAAAAGTCGAATTTTGAATTCGAGCCAATAAATATACAAGAGAGGAAAAAAAAAAAAAAGAAAAAAAGAAAAAAATATATAATGCAACGACTCCGTTTTGTCTGATTCTGCCATTGATGTCTTTCGACTGCTTTTTGAATTAGAGCAAACTCAGTTTTTTTTTTTTCCCAGCGAAATATATTGCTTTTTTTTTTGGTCCGTGCATTGTTGCGGGGGATTTTCTTGTTTTATTTGTACCTTATGCTGTTGTTTGGATTGTGTTTGCTGTACGTGGCACTGCGAAATTGTGTTTAGTCGGAAAGTCGATTGTTTTAAATTTTCAAAATTAGAATCATGGGGTCACGGTTATTTTCCCCTGCAAAACGTTCGATATACTGGTACTTAGCGGTGTTATTACGGTTAAGCTGCTTTTAAAATCGCATTTTTCGAAGCGAACAAAACAAAAAAAAAAAAAAAAATATTAAAAAAAAAAAAAGTTTTTATGTTCGACGACCAGGAAATAAAAAGGTTGTGTAAATTACGTTAAGTGTACCTATAGTCTTTCGAATTCAATTTGCCGCTCAATTTCTTTTTTCCTCGATTTCGTGTTATGTTGCGTTGTGTTGCAGTCAGTTAATGTAGAAAATCTGGTCTTCCGATACTGTTGGATCGGGGATATTCAGGGGCGGTTTTTTTTTTTTTTTTTTTTTACTAAAAAAAATTTTTTTTCGTGTAGTTTTATTTTAATGTTTAAAAAAACGACAAAAATCAGAAAGAAGTTAAATAAAATTTTCAATAAATTTTTAAAGTCCAAGCTTTCGTTTATGTCGTCTAATTCTGAAATAAAATTTTAACTTTGTAATTCTTGTAATTTTTTCAGAAAATTTCTTGCAAATTTTTCAGAATTTATTTATTTATTTATTTTTTATTTCTTATTCATTTATATATTAATATTAAAATTTTTCCTCCTCCCTCTCGTCAGTTTTTTCCCTCAGCTTATCCTCTGAAACTTTCAACTTATATTCTCATTGTACCGGGAGAAAATTTTTCAGAAAATTTCTTGGAAATCTTTCAGAAAAGTTCTTGTAAATTTTTCTGAAGGTTTCTTGGAAATCTTTCAGAAAATTTCTTTCAAATTTTTCAGAAAATTTCTTTCAGATTTTTCACAAAATTTCTTGCAAATTTTTCCTCCTCCTCCCTCTCGTCAGTTTTTTCCCTCGGCTTTTCCTCGGAAACTTTCGACTTATATTCTCATTGTACCCGCAGAAAATTTTACCCTCCCCTTAATAAAACTTTACAGCCTGATTTCAAAGCAGAATTCCCTTTACGGTTTTCACTCCAAATCATTTTCCAAACACACAACACATCGTACACCCCAGGATTGGTCTCGTGGGCCTTAATCCTGACCGTTGCTCTTTTTTTTTCCCCACGTTTTTAATTAAAATTAAACGATGCTTCCCGATGTCCGATATAGCATTTTTTTTTCCTCCCAACATCGCCGCGCACACACAGCGAACAGGGAAAATAAAAGAAAACAAAAAAAGGGAAAAAAATTTAAACTTGCAAACGCAGATTTTTCCTACATCGTCCCGGAGCCCTTTAATGTACCCTGTATAAAAAAAAAAAAAAAAAAATGGAATGCATGACATTTAATACGGTGGAGAATTTCTGCGGGAGGAATGGAAGAAGAAAAGTGGGGTAAGCGGAATTTGACTCCTGACAACGAGAAACACGTTTTCATTACTCAGTTTGCTATGTCAGCTTGATGCACCTTTGTTTTGTTAGTCGTACGTTGAATGAGTACTAATCACTTTCTGTCAGATTAATTAGACAGGATGGAACGAGATACGAGTGCGTACAAAAAAAAAAAAAAAAAAAACGAATCTGGAACTTGTCCAACGTCACCTCATTGTCATGCTGTTATTTTGTTCCCCTTTGACTTTTTCGCTTTTTTTTCTTATTTGCACTCATCTTAAGCGGTCAAAACTTGCAGTCAATAGCCTACTTATTTTTTTTTTCAAGGGCCCCGAACCGCACTTAAAAAAAGTTTTTTAAAGAAATAAAAGTTGTTGTTTCATACAAAAATCAAACGTAGGACGAATCCATGTCCTCGGTCTTTTTGGGATGATTACGCAGCATAAAAAGAAAAAAAAATTAGGAAAAAAAAATCGAATATACAAAATGTAGGTCTTATTGTCTAAGGACCGTGATGAATTTTAACATGGCGCCCGTCACTACTTCAAAAAAGATAAATACAAGACATGAAATCCAACGTAATCGTTTACGATGCATTCGTTCCTTTTTTTTTAAAAAAAATCGTACTGGGATATAGGGGCATATCCCTACGAAGAACTACGTCTTGGAGTACTGTCCTAATATTGCTAAATTTAAACAATGAAGTTTTAAAATTTTAGGGAATTTTTTGTTTGCTCGTTTTTGGTGAAAAAATCCAAATTTTTCGATAAAAATGTAATTTTTTTTCCTGGCACGGAAAAAAGTTCAAAAGTTGAAAAAAATTAGTCAAAATTTTAATTAAAGTCTACAAAGTTAAAATTTTAATGTTAAAAGTTGCTTTAGCTCATGTTCTTAACTAAAGGAAAAAGAACAAAATTAAAAAATGTAGTGAAAATTTGATTTGAAATTTTTAAGTTCTTGTTTTCGTTCATTTCCTCTAATTTTAAAATAAAATAAAATGTCAACTTTAAATTTCTTGTAAATTTTTTAGAAAATTTCTTGTAATTTTTTCAGAAACTTTCTTGTAAATCTTTCAGAAAATTTTTTGTAAATTTTTCAGATTTCTTGAAAATTTTTCAGAAAAAAATTCTCCAGTATTTTCGTATTCCAGTATTCTCAAATTGTTCCAGTATTCCCGAAAAAATTCTCCAAAAAATTTAAGCTAGGAACGAAATCAATTTTTCAGAAAATTTCTTGTAAATTTTCAATAATTTATTAAAATGTAAATAAAAAATATAAATTAACATTTTATCAAAATTTACAAGAAATTTAAAGTTACAATTTTATTGTAAAATTAGACGACATGAGCGAAAGCCAGACTTATAATTTTTTAGAATATTTCTTGTAAATTTTACTTTAAAAAAAAACAGCGAAAATTTAAAAAAAAAAATTAAATTAAATTTACAAGAGATTTTCTAAGTCATTGCTTTCGTTCGTGTCGTCTAATTTTAAAATAAAATTTTAACTTTAAATTTCTTGCAAATCTTTCAGAAAATTTCTTGCAAATCTTTCAGAAAATTTCTTGTAAATTTTTCAGAAAGTTTCTTGTTTTTTCAGAAAATTTCTTGTAAATCTTTCAGAAAATTTCTTGTAGCCTAAATCTTTCAGAAAATTTCTTGTAAATTTATCAGAAAGTTTCTTGTTTTTTCAGAATTTCTTGTAAATCTTTCAGAAAATTTCTTGTAAATTTTTCAGAAAGTTTCTTGTAAATTTTTCAGAAAGTTTCTTGCTTTTTCAGAAAATTTCTTGTAGCCTAAATCTTTCAGAAAATTTCTTGTAAATTTTTCAGAAAGTTTCTTGTTTTTTCAGAAAATTTCTTGTAAATCTTTCAGAAAATTTCTTGGAAATCTTTCAGAAAATTTCTTGGAAATCTTTCAGAAAATTTCTTGGAAATCTTTCAGAAAATTTCTTGTAAATTTTTCTTTAAAAAAACCGCGAAAACTTAATAAAAAGTTAAATAAAATTTACAAGAAATTTTTCAAGTCCTTGCTTTCGTTCATGTCTAATTTTAATATTAAAAAAGGCCAGAAGTTCAAAAAAAGATAGTCAAAATATTCATTTTTGGTGCGAACAGACCGACACACCCACAGACAGACAGATTTCCCCAGGACCGATCCCTGAGACGCAGTCCTACGTCAAAAAAATTTAGCAAAGAGGAAAAAAAAGTTGAAAAAAAAAGCCCCCTTTCCCGCTCGAAAAGAAAAACCCTCGGAAGAAATACCTCCCTGAATTTTAAATTTTAAACGTGTAAGACGTTTGAAACATGTCATTTAGAAAAGTAAAAGGTGCCTTTTTACACAAAGAGATTCCCGTATGAAATATTCCACACCATAAAAATCTCGTATTCCTTTTTTTTTTTTTTTTTTTTTTTTTTTTTTTTTCCTCGACTTATAAATTTTCATTTTTTTAAAACTTTTTTTTTTTACTTTTATACATTTTCGGAGAAATAAAATAAAAAAAAATATGTCAAAACAGCTGTAAACACAGGTAATTTGAGCCATGGGAGGTTCCCTTCGCAAATGTCAAAACGTTAAAAATTTCATCCCCGAAAGTAAAGAATGAGCGAAAAGGGTCGATCCGAGGTGTTTTTTTTATTGTTTGTTTTGGGTGAAGAATTAGAACGTTGCGAAGGGAGATATTTTTAAGGACCTTTCCTCGGATTTTCAAGGCAAAAACATAAAAAAAAAAAAAAAAATTCTTGGAGGATTATTTTAAATTATTTGATTGTCGAAGAAATTTTTCTTAACTCTCAGCATCTTATTTTTTCCCCCTCCTGTATTTTTTTTGGAGTTTGTTTTTATTCCAGCTTGGTGAAAGTGATTAATCAAATCGTATCGGAGGGAGGTGTGGGGAAATTTGTTACGATTTCCAACAAACAAAAGTGATAAGAGATTTAATATCATATTCCCTAGGGGGATTAACTTCCTTTTTTTATATTAATACTTTTTTTTTTTTTTTTAGTATTTAATAATAGGGTTTGCCGAAAAAGTACCGGTGGGATTCATTGTTTTATCGCAAAATTATGAAAATTATTCCTTGTTCGGAATCCTGACGTGGTCGCTTTCGTTTCGTTTTAAGTGCCATTTTTATATCAACTTTCCGTTCTTTGAATTAATTGCTTCTAGGTAGTTATATTGCAGAACTAGTTTGCTAATCTTTTTTTTTTTTTTTTTTTTTCTCTCTTTAAATGTCGTTAGGTAAATTTGCATCTTCGGGTTTTGCAAAGATTTATCCTTTCACGGATTTCCTTGATTTATGGATCTTATTAGGGAACTTTGACATTCAATACTTTAAGCGGATAAATCTGATGAGGTACCGCATTATCAATTCTGTTGACTTCCCTATTTGCGAACAAAGAAAGGCTGGGTTGTCCAGCAAAATTACACCAATGCCGATTTTATTAGAATGCAATTTTCACGGGCTTGTATAAGCTCCAACAAAAGCTTTCTCCGAAAAATATTTTGAAGTATATGAGCCAATGGTGTGAAAAATGGTGTGAAATGGTGGCAAAATTATATATAATTTATGTATAAAATATATATCATTTATATATATTTTTGCTCGAACACGAACATCTTTACAAAACTCTACCAATATTTTTCAACTGATTTGATTGGGACATTTTAAACCCTTGAATTTACTCCAAATTCTTTGGAGCAAAAAATTTTGGAGCCTGTGTCCGATACTTTTGGAGCATGTATCCAATACTCTTGGAGCAATTATCCTATACTCTACGAGTTGTTATCCAATCCTCTTAAAACGTGCACCCGATACTCTTGGAGCTTGTATCAATACTTAGGAACATATATTTATTACTATTAAAACACGTAACCAATATTCTCGGAGCGTGTATCCAATACTTTTGGAACATGTATCCAATACTCTTGGAGCGATTATCCTATACTCCACGAGTTGTTATCCAATACTGTTAAAACGTGCATCTCTCTTAGTACTCTCTTAGTACTCTACTTAGTACTCTCTACTTAGTACTCTACCGAGTACTCTCTTAGTACTCTTGGGAGCTTGTATCCAATCTTTTGAAGCTTATATCCAATACTCTTCGAGCTTGTACTCGATACTCTTGGAGCTTATATCCAATACTTTTGAAGCTTATATCCAATACTCTTGGAGCTTATATCCAATACTCTTGGAGCTTATATCCAATACTCTTGGAGCTTGTATCCAATACTCTTGGAGCTTGTATCCAATACTTTTGAAGCTTATACCCAATACTCTTCGAGCTTGTATCCAATACTTTTGAAGCTTATACCCAATACTCTTCGAGCTTGTCTCCAATACTCTTGGAGCTTATATCCAATACTCTTGGAGCTTATATCCAATACTCTTGGAGCTTGTATCCAATACTTTTGAAGCTTATACCCAATACTCTTCGAGCTTGTATCCAATACTTTTGAAGCTTATATCCAATACTCTTCGAGCTTGTACTCGATACTCCTGAAGCTTATATCTAATACTCTTCGAGCTTGTACTCGATACTCCCGGAGCTTATATCCAATACTCTTGGAGCTTGTATCCAATACTTTGAAGCTTGTATCCAATACTCTTGGAGCTTATATTCGATACTCTTGGAGCTTATATCTAATACTCTTGGAGCTTGTATCCAATACTTTTGGAACTTATATACAATACTCTTGGAGCTTGTATCCAATACTTTTGGAACTTATATACAATACTCTTGGAGCTTGTATCAATACTTTGGGAGCATTTTGGATCACGTAGGTATCCAATATTCTCGGAGTGTGTATCCAATACTTTTGAAGCAAGTATCCTATACTCTACGAGTTGATATCCAGTACTGTTAAAACGAGCACCGAAAGAAGCAAACTTTTTTTTTTTTAATAAAATGTTAAACCAAACCAAACTCAAGCCGTTTTTTTCTAAAAAGAAAAAAAAAATTGAACTGAATTGAAACCGAACGGGGTTCAAGAAAATAACCCGAACCAGAATCTGGTCCTTTAAGAAAATTGTGAAAAAGAACCGAAACCGAAACCGGTTCCTATAAAACTATTCTGATAAAACCAAAACCCGACCGAACCTACCAGGGTTTATAGGCCGAATGCGAAACCGGAACCGAAACCGAACCGAATTTTTTTTCATAGGTTTTGCTAGCACTGGTTCCAGCTATCAAAAAAAATTTTTTTATTTTTTTTCCCCCCGAGTAACCAATTAATAGCAGTCGACCCGTTTTGTTATCAGATCCCAATGGGGAGGTGAGGGTTGGGTTCATATAACCAAAAGTTACATAACTCTTACGAAAAAAAAAAAAAAGATTTGAGACTTGCTATTATTCCTTATCTTCAGGATTCCTTTTAAAAAATATCAAAATTTTTAATCTGATTTCCATTGTTTTTAAACAACGAGAAGAAAAAAAAATTGATCGCTTCTTTATCTTTTCCTTTTGGATGTTTCATTAAATGGGCGGATAGGGAAAGATCTCGTCAACGGGGTGAAAAAAAAAAAAAAAAAGCTTCGAAAAAAATAAAAGTGTACGAGGGCGTATTATTACAGTTGTATCGCACCTTTGACCCCAACTACCTTTTAAAAAGGCCATTTATTCTGGGCCGATTAAAATTCAAAAACGGAAAAAAAAAACTTAACTGCGTGAAATTAGATCCTCCTCTTGAACCCACTCGAGATGAATTTTTTTTTTTTTCTAATAAGCAACAAACGAAATAATTACTCGTTTTGTTTACTCGAGATTAAGCATAATCATTTCGCCTCGTTTGCTGCGTAATCTTTAGTTTGCTTAATAAAAAAAAAAAGTGTTTTTTTAAATAGCAGGCCGTTTCTTTTTTTTTTTTTTTTTTTTATAAAAAGCTCGGAATGGCACAACTACGGGAGGGAGGAAAAAGAGCACTCAGCTGGAGAGAAGAGTAAATAATCATTTCTGCAAGAAATAACTTTGCAGTCTCTTTCAATTATACTTTCTCTTAAAGAGAAGGAAAGAATGAGGAGGAAAAAGAGAAACGAAGGAAAAAGGGAAGGGAAAAAAAAAATTCTTTTGTTTCTACTTTTCTTCACACGTGACGTTACTGAAAAGAACGGAAAATCACGTCTTCGGGTTATCTACTTTCGTACAGAGCTTCACTTCACGTCGTCGAATCATTTTCTTTTTTTTTTTCTTCTTCGTTTGTTTTTTTTTTTTTTTTTTCATAAACATCCTGTAACCTCATTAATGTCGTAAAAGAGAAAACTTTTTCAATCATACTTATCGTATATTTTTTTCGTGTCATCAATTTGACCTTTTTGGGATGGCGGAGAAAAAAAAAAAAAAGGTGCTGACAATGGGGTTGTGACCGATTGTGGGAGTTCCCGAAAAGCCCCTCCGAAAAATGAAAAGATTTTTTTTAGCCGACGCATGTTAATTTAATTGTTCGATTCGATGTGGCCTGTATATTTGAACCGTGACATTTTATTCGCTCACCTTTCGACCTTGTTTATTACTTACCCTAACTCTCTCTCTCTCTCGTAGTATCTAAAAAATAATATTTGGCTAATGTCGCTCATTATCGGTTTTACGTCATGTTTTTTTTTTTTTTCGAGAGGGGGAGGGAAAATTGTTAGAAAACCACTTGTAATTGTGTATTGATGTCTTAATTTGGTCAGTGATAGACAAGGGAAATGTTCTGCTGTATTGTTTTTAAAAATTTTGTTTAATTGGGCTCTTCTGTCTCGTGTTCAGACTGGTTATGCCTTGTTTTGCCACTTTCCAGTATTTAGAAGGCATATCAAGCACATCTTAAGTCACATGGCTTCATTTTTCCATGGCAGCGGGACGTCATTTTGACCTCAGAAAATTTAGCGAAAAAGCCAAAACTTTTTATTTAAATAAAAGACAAAAAGTCTCACGAAAAAGACAGTCTCGCGAAAAAATCGAGAAGTCTTGCGAAAAAGCCAAAAATTTTTATTTACAAAGATAAAAAAAGACAAAGTCTCACGAAGTCTTGTGAGAAAAAGTCCCACAAAAAAATTAAAGTGTTCGTGAAAAAGCCAAAATCTCGCAAAAAATTCAGGTCTCGTCGCAAAAGACGAATATTTTCCCAATAAAGACCCAAAGTCTCGCAAAAAAGTCTAAGTCTCGCGAAGAAATAAAAAGTCTCACGAAAAAAGCCAGAAACTCTTGCCTAAAAGTCAAAAAAATCTCGCGAATAAGCCAAAGTCTCGCGAAAAAATCAAAGAGTCTCGTCAAAAAGTCAAAAATTCTCGCAAAAGAACCAAAAGCTTGCAAATAAGTCAAAGTCTTGGGAAAAATTAAATAGTCGGACTTTGACCTCGAAGGTGTAGCAAAAAAAACAAAAAATCTGGCGAAAAAGCCGAAAATTCTCGCAAAACAGACAAAGTCTCGCAAAAAAACCCGCAAACTCTTGCCAAAAGGTCCAAAAAGTCAAAAATTCTCTCGAAACAGACAGTCATTCTAAGAAAACAAAAAGTCTCGAAAAACATACGAAGTCTCGCAAAAAAATAAAAAAGTCTCTCTCCAAAAAAGCCCAAAAGTGTCGCATAAAAGTCAAAGTCTCGCGAAAAAATAAAAAAGTCCCTCCAAAAAGTCCAAAAAATTTCGCAAAAAATCAAGTCTCGCAAAAAAATCAAAAATTCTCGCGAAGTAGACAGTCATTTTAAAAAATCAAAAAGGATCGAGAAACAGACCAAGTCTCGCGAAAAAAATCATCAAGTCTCGCCGAAAAAGCCAAAAATTATTGCAAAAAAGACCAAAAGCGTCGCATAAAAGTCAAAGTCTCGGGAAAAAATCAAAAATTCTCGCCAGAAAGTCCAAATGATTTCGCAAAAAAGTCAAAGTCTCGCGAAAAAATCGAAAATTCTCGCGAAAAAGGCATTCATTCTAAAAAATCAAAAAGTCTCGAAAAACAGACAAAGTCTCGCGAAATAGGCAGAAAGTCTTGCAAAAAAGTCTTTAAATACAAATCGACATGGACCTTAAAAAGGTCTTAATTTCGATGTTGAATCGACGTCGATCTTCGACCGTCAAAATTCGGTCTAATCGACGTCTCATTGTTTGGGATACAATTAACATTTAAAAAGTCAGAGAAAGAAAGTAACCATTTCTCCCCTCTTCTGCTAACTTTATCGGTTAAAAAAGAAGAACACAACACGGAATTAGCGATAATCAGCGCCGCGGATGTATATTTAAAAAAAAAAAAGCCAAACAACTTTATAATTTGCATCAATCTCCTGAAAAGGTCACATAAGACATATGACTATGGAAATAATGACTGGCATGTAACGCTGAAAGAAACGGATCATCATTAAGACAACAAAAAACCGCAGGCGGAACACCGTCAGAGCCTCGCAACACAACACAATACAATAGCTGGAGCAGCCTTCGAAATATTCCGAAAGAACAATATAATCCTCCGATCTGAATTTTAAACCCGAGAAAAAAAAATAAAGTAATATCGAAGACATTAAATTATTAAATCCGATCCCAATTACATATAACGAATCCATTTACATTGAGTATAGTATAACAAAATCGTGGAATATTTAAGTTGCACTCGAAACCCGGGGGAGGAAGAATTGAATAACGACTTCGGTTCTGTAATTTATTATTAAAGCATCATTAAAATAAACAGTAACCTGAATAACAACGACAATGACAAAAAAAAAAAAAAAACATAATAAAAGAAAAAAAAAAAGCTGAAGTTACATGTAAATTGATGAAGAGGAATCATTTTCTGATGGCTATACAAACTGGAATAAAACATTAATTAAATATAATTTATTCGATTTCATTTTACAATGGCTCATTTGACCAATAAAAAACTAAAGGGGGGAGCGGAGAGGAGATCATTAAATGCCTGCGCTTTCTTACGCAAGGTAATAAAAAAGGAAGAAAAAAAAAAAGAGGAGTTTGTTTTCGGATGATTTTTGCGCTGACAAGTAACATGGTGTAGGTGCCCCGGCTCTTACATTACGAAAGTTTAATAAATGTGGATCGTTTAACTATGAGGAAACGCGTCTCCCTAATGGGATAATTCGTTGGAAATTGAATAATTTGTGCTAAACCCGATCTTGTAGTCGCTCTGTTATCTTCATTCTCGACCTGATATTCATCTTTAATAACAAACAACGGGAGAGAGAAACGGAGAAAAGGATAATCGCCGTAATTGCCTTTTCGAAAATCGCACCTATTGAAAATTAAATAGAGCTTCCTTCCCCTTCCCCCCCCCCCGTCGCTTTTTTTTTTTCTTCTACTACAGAAGAAATTCTTATCACGTTACGCAACTAAAATTACCTTGAAAAGGCAGAAAAGGGAGCCCGGGAGAATATTTGTAATATCACCACTGGAGAACAAGTTCCTTTGGTGAATTATTAAGTGTCGCGAAAAACTTTTTTTTTTTTTTTTTTCACGTGTAATATACTAAATTACTGTTTTTTTTTTTTTTTTTTTTTTTTTTGAGCTGATATTGTTATGGTTCTGTGCTTTTAATTTTCATTCCATGAATATCAAATTTGAAAAAAAAAAAAGAATGAAATGTGATAAAGGAAAATTCGGATACGAAAATTTAAAGTGTTTTACTAATCGCGTTTAGGGACGGATTTTAGGTATGGAGTCGGCATAAGAGCAGAGCAGAGTCGAGTCGAACTCAGTGCTGGCCAAATTCGTCTAAAAAAAGATACGGTTCGGTTCGGTTCGGTTAGGTTAGGTTAGGTTAGGTTCCTGTCCCGGATTTAGCTTGTAAACTTTGGTTTGGATCCTGTTCCGGATTTAACTTGTAAACTTTGGTTTGGTTCCTGTTCCTGTTTCGGATTTATCTTGTAAACTTCGGTTCGGTTCCAGTTCCAGACTTTGGTTTGGTTCCTGTCCCGGATTTAACTTGTAAACTTTGGTTTGGTTCCTGTTCCGGATTTAACTTGTAAACTTTGGTTTGGTTCCTGTTTCGGAGTTAACTTGTAAACTACGGTTTGGTTCCCGATTTAACTTGTAAACTTCGGTTCGGTTCCAGTTCCAGACTTTGGTTTGATTCCTGTCCCCGATTTAACTTGTAAACTTTGGTTTGGTTCCTGTTCCGGATTTAACTTGTAAACTTCGATTAGGTTCCGGTTGCAGATTTAACTTGTAAATTTTGGTTCGGTTCCGATTCCGGATTTAACTTGTAAACTTCGGTTTGGTTCCTGTTCCGGATTTAACTTGTAAACTTTGGTTTGGTTCCTGTTCCGGATTTAACTTGTAAACTACGGTTCGGTTCCGGATTAAACTTGTATACTTCGGTTCGTCTCCAGTTCCAGACTTTGGTTTGGTTCCTGTCCCGGATTTAACTTGTAAACTTTGGTTTGGTTCCTGTTGCAGATTTAACTTGTAAACTTCGATTAGGTTCCGGTTGCAGATTTAACTTGTAAATTTTGGTTCGGTTCCGATTCCGGATTTAACTTGTAAACTTCAGTTTGGTTCGGTGTCGGTTTTTCCAGAATAGGATAATTAGTGACGATGGAATCGGTTTCGGGTTCGATTATTTAGCCGCCCTCCCAGAACCGGTTTCAAGTTCTATTCGGTTTTTTAGTAAACTGGGTTCGGGTTCTATGCTTTTGCTCAATGCACTCTTCCTCAATTCGGTTCGGTTTTGGTTGATTTTATTTTTATAGACAAAAGCCAGGTTTAGGTTTAGTTTGGTTCGGTTCAACATTTCGTAGAAAACAAAAACAAAACCTAATTTTTATTTTATTTTTAATTTTTTTTTTTAATTTTAAAAAATGTTTTTAAAAAAATTTTCAAAATTCTAAAAAAAATTTTAATTTTTTTTTTTTTTAAATTGAGTTCTTGGTTCGGTTTCTTGAAAAAAACCGGTTTGCGGTTTTTTTCATACGGTTTGGTTTCGGTATCGGTTTGTGCCTTTTTATACTCGGTTTTCCACTAAAAATTTCTGAACCGGTTCGGTTTGATTTGATCCGATTTTTCTTCGAATAAAAAACCGGGTTCCCTTTGAATTTTTTGGGTCCGGTTCGGATTGCCAGCTCTGCCAATGAGCCGCAATGTAAAATCCTCCAGCAACCACTTACTCATTTTCTACTTTTTCTCTTAAATCCTCTCTCCTATTCTCACCGGCTCACATTGTCACTTCTCTTTTAAATCTTTTTTCTTCTTTTTTCTTATTTTCTGCTTCGACAGCTATATTGATTTTGAAAAGGGACGAAATCCTGTACAAACAGCGGGAGGGCTTTTCACTGAATATTTGATGAGTTCAATGAATTTCGAGAAAAGACCCTCAGCAGGAGCCACTTAGGATTTATTTGCAAAATAATTCAACAAGTTAATAAATGCTCCCGTTTCTTCTTCCCTTATTCTCAAATCCGATACAAATACGATTACCTTCACTACTTAAAACAGCAGAACCAATCCTTCAAAGAGGGATGAAATCCCAATGCTTAAAGAGATTATTATGCTCCTAAGTGCCTATTTCCGCGCAGATGTTCGGCTTCATAATTCTTACCTGAAAAAAAAAAAAAAAAAATAAAAAATAAAAAAATTTATAAGAATTAATTTCTATATTTTACGGTGGAACGCATTCAATAATAAAAAATAAAAAAAAATTATCGGAGCGTTTATTTATTAACCGCCCATAAGTTAAGCACAAGTAGCAATTAGGAGCGCAGAACCCCTCGAGATTGTTTATTTCCATAAGTAGATCAATTCGCTATAGTTATTTTTTTTTTATTCTTTTTATTTAAAAAGATAAAAAATACGGTTAAGGACTTTGCGCAAAAAAGATACTAAATTGAATTAAATTAAAAATAAACTAAATAAAAGAAAAGCTGAAAATGTGGGCGTAGTCACGATTTGCATGTTACAACTTTTAAAAAACAAAAAAATATTACAATCCGTCAAAAAAAAAAAAAAAAGAGGGAGCATCCCCCCGTGACGTTCCAACTCTTTTTTTTTTTTTTTTTTTTTTTTTTTTTTGTTTAATGAAGATGTATGCACATTTTTAAGTAAATTGACAGGTACGCGGCTGCTCCGTCAAATGTTGGGCGGTTGATATGTGGGTGAAAAATTGAGGATTCAACCCACTTGCGCTCATCTAAAAACCTTTTTTTTTTTTTTTTTTTCTAAATAAAAATGAAATTTTTTTTATTGTTAAAGCCTACTCCATCAAAACGGTACAAGGAAATAATAACCTTTATAACATTTAACTATTATAACATAGAAGCGCGCGTATGTTAAACAACTTTAATATCACCAATTAATACCACGGACAAGAAATCAGGTCGTGTTTTTCATTTATTATATGACAGTTGACATTTTCTTTTTTAATTTATCCGTAAAACAGGAATTTTTAATAATAATAAAAAAGAAATTGATAGAGCGCGAAGGGCGCATGCGCAATCCATATTATTTAGAGCAGTCGCGCGGGGTTACAGACGTTAATGAACACAAAAAAGCGCGTATATATATAAAATATATACACCGACTTCCATTTATTTATTCGTTAAACCGTATCAGTCATAAAGTATTGCCCCCGGCAAAGTTGAACCAATCATTGAATAATAAAAATAAGAGCAGAGATCCCCTTGTGTACCTGAGTTTTGAAGGAGGAAAAAAAAAATTGATATGAAGTGCATGGACGCAGAATCCTAACGTCAAGGTGGTCTTGTCAGGGTTTAGAAGTGGGTGGCTTGAGTACTTACAAGACTTTGTTTTGACTTTGTTTTTGCCTAAACGACAGCAGGGGTTTTTTTTTGCAGGAAAAAGGTTCCGAAAATAACTTGTTTGCAAAGTCAAAGTCAAAGATACGAAAGCCCTGAAGAGTCAAACAAACCTATTTGCCAGTTGTTTCGGTGCTTGTTCCGGAACTGTCATGTTTTTCTGCTAGTTCCGGAATTGGCATTTTTTTTCTGTTAGTTCCGGAACAGAATTTTTTTCTGTTAGTTGTGGAACAGGAATTTTTTTTCTGCTAGTTCCGGAATTGGCATTTTTTTCTGCTAGTTCCGGAATTGGCATTTTTTTCTGTTAGTTCCGGAACAGGAATTTTTTTCTGTTAGTTCCGGAACAGGAATTTTTTTCGGTTAGTTCCGGAACAGGAATTTTTTTCTGTTAGTTCCGGAACAGGAATTTTTTTTCTGCTAGTTCCGGAATTGGCAGTTTTTTTCTGTTAGTTCCGGAACTGGAATTGTTTTCTGCTAGTTCCGGAAATGGCATTTTTTTTCTGCTAGTTCTGGAACTAGCATTTTTTTTCTGCCAGATCCGGAACTGGCAATTTATTTTTCTGCCAGTTAATGAACTGGAAGAACAAAAATGCCAGTTTCGGAACCAGCACCGAGATAACTGGCAAATAGCTTCGTACAAAGATGTTATTTTATTTATTATAAAACATTTTTTTAAATTTTTTTTAAAAAAATTTTTAAAATTAAAAAAAATTTTCTCCCATAAGCTAAACATTGGAATAAAAAATTTGCATGAAACTTACTGTCTTTTGTACTTCACGTTTGTTAATAAAACTTAAAGATAATTTTTTTTTTCAATTTTTGAAATTTTTTTTAAAATGTGTACGTGCATATGAAAACTTCCCACTTGTACAATCCGGATAGTTTGTTTTGATTCGAAAATGTATTTGTTTACAAAAGGTTAAAAAACAAAATAAACTATGCGGATTGTATAAGTGGGAGGTTTTCATACCCACGTACACAAATTTGTAACATTTTTTTTTTAATTTTCTCTCATAAGCTAAACATGGGAATAAAAAATTTCGATAAAATTTACTGTCTTTTTTACTTCACGTTTGTTAATAAAACTTAAAGATATCAATTTTTTTAATTTTTAAATTTTTTTAAAAATTAGTAACATTTTTTTTTTAATTTTCTCTCATAAGCTAAACATAGGAATAAAAAATTTGTATGAAATTCACTGACTTTTTTACTTCACGTTTGTTAATGAAACTTAAAGATATAAATTTTTTTAGCCTGCGTATAGTGGCAGCAGTACTGGTAATACTTTGCTGTGGTTCACTAGTGTGGCACTAGTTCCCCTTGTAGTGCGGCTTATACATTCCAAAGCAGAATACACCACATCAAAAAAAAAAAAATAATTTTCCTGTTCATTTTCAGAAAAAAAAAAAAATTACAAGAAAATTCAAAAACGATTACAGAAATTAAAGTGTTACTTAGCTGACGCTTAGTTTTTCGGTTCCCCCGAGATATAGACGGATCTACCACATAAATCCCCCAAAAAATACCCCAACTTTATAAAGAGTGGTTGAAAAGCCACCCCGAAAAGCTAGTCAAGATCATTCTGCACCTAACCCTAGAAACCTCGCTGGTTTCACTCTTCAGCCCCTCCACAAAACGCAAAACAGGAGCCAAGCCACTTTACAATAACTAACTTTAGCATATTTATAAAACTCACTCAAAAAAAAAAAAAAAAAAACGAGGCTCAACATAAACTGCATATTAACACCAAAGCGTGAAGAGATCCAGATGTTCTTTCATGTTGGCTATAAATAAATCTCGATGTCGGTCGCGTCAACGTAATTACCTTTTTTTGTTTTAAATCAAAAATTGCTTTTTTTTTTGAATAAAAAAAAAACATCAAACCATAAATCATAACTTTTTTTTTCATTTTTATCATCGTCCAATTTTATTTTTCCTTTCTAAGATAATGAAATTATGTTAATTTAATTGATAAGCAAAGAAAAAAAAAGCAAGATATAATTTACGATATCGTACTGGAAATATGCAAATTCCTCGTGTTTGATCATGTTGTATTGTGTCAACAATTGTTTGGTTAAGTTCCAAAAAAAAAAAAAATTTTTTTTTTTTTTCTTGAGCGTGACCAAATTGTAATTTATGTTTTCTCAATTATTTTCGTCTTTTCATTAACGCGTGTGCTTTAACGTAATAATTTAAACGTTGGCAAAGGTTTTATTGTGCCAGGACGTCTCTTACGAAATTTAAAAAAAAAAAAAAAGACTAGAATGAATTGTTCATCGTTTAGTCAAGTGTGAAGTGACTTTTGGTTAAACTCACCGTTATTAATTAAATGGAAATGCAATGGATTGTAAAAATAACTCACACGTATTTTCGGGGAATGCATTTTTCAATACAAATAAATTATCGTCCGGTTGCTTCGTCATTTTCTTCTTCGTCACAGCTTTTTAACGTTACCTTTTTTTTTTTTTTTTTTTTTCATTAAAAAATCGATTTTCTTAGAAATTATCGGATATCCGTCAGAAAATTATAACAATGGGTGTAGGCATCTATTGTCAATTTTAACCGTATGATTTTTGCTGTCGAAGGGTTTTAATAAGGTAAGCACAGGGGCGGATTTAACCCTTTGCACAAGGCGATAATAATTATCAGTTAATTTTAATTAATTTATGAGCACTTATCCATCAGATTGAGTTGAAACTTTGGAAATGAGTCATGTTTAATCCAAATTTTAAAAAATTATAAATATTTTTGACTCCCATGTTTAGCTTATGGAGGTTAAAAAAATGCATGTTTGTAGGCAAAAATAATTTATTTATAAGCACTTATCCGTAATATTAAGTTGAAATTTTGGAGTTAAGTCATGTTTAATCCAAATTTTAAAAAATTATAAATTATTTCGACTCCCATATTTAGCTTATGGAGGTAAAAAAATGCATGTTTACAGGCAAAATTAATTAATTTATAAGCACTTCTCCGTCGTGCTAAGTTGAAACTTTGGATATAAGTCATGTTTAATCCAAATTAAAAAATTATTTTTATAAAATTTCGACTCCCATGTTTAGCTTATGGAGGTTAAAAAAATGTATGTTTACGGGCAAAATTAATTCATTGATAAGCACCTATCCATCATATTAAGTTGAAATTTTGAATACAAGTCATGTTTAATCCAAATTTTAAAAAATTATAAATATTTTTGACTCCCATGTTTAGCTTATGGAGGTTAGAAACTTTTTTCCAGATAACTTTTTTTAAAATTGTAAACCACGCCGATCGGCTAATATTACGTTTATTTAACTTTTTTTTCATTTAGGCGTGCATATTTTATGAATTTTTTATACGCGACCATTTTTTCCTGTAATGCATATGTTATTTTTATAACCCTGCATCTTTTTTTCGTACGGGAGTATTTGTACATTTGACTTATAGTACCAACTATATGTTTAAATTAAATAATAACCTATACGTAGCTTCATTTTCGAGCATAAAAATATATTCCTACGCTGATAGCCACGCGTATAGCCCTCTAAAATCCCAGTAGCAATTTAATACCAGATATCTAATCTAATTCGACAAAAAAGATGAAAATCCTCGAGATTTATTTGTTGTTAAGAAGAGGAAAAAGAGAATCGAGGAGGTGAAAGTATGGGAGAAGAACCCTAAGGAAAGAGGAATAAGAGAATGAGAATGGCTTTTCCCGATTCGGCATTTATTTCCATCCATTAGGATTAAAGGATCGGTGGCGAGAGCGGAAATTACTCCCCTAATCGATTGAAATGTAGCTTGTCGAACTTAGTTTACTTAAACGTTACTTTACATGCCAGACTCATGGGGTTCTTTTTTTTTTTTTTTTTTTTTTTTACCTTCTCTTACATTTAAATCTCCTTATTTAAAAGAATGTACAGGATGTCCCAGCAATTAAATAAAAATAAATAAATAAACAACAAAAGAGGACCATCGTATCAATTTAGAAGTTAAAAGGTAGTGACGGGAAAATATACGGTATATTTATTTTTCTGTATATTTATTCGATGGATTCGGTATATATATATATAATATATATATATATATGCAGCTTATTTATAAGGTATATTTATACTCTCCCTTATAAAATTTAGGCGAATTGTATATTTATACAGTACTTGTATATATATACGAGGACCAATACTTTAAGCTGCGGAAAAAAATTTATCTAAAAAAAAAAAAAAGAAAGAAAAAAAGAAAGAAAAAAAGAAAAAAAAATGAATAAGCCAATTTAAACGAAACTTCCCACTCTGTAAATAAAAAACGATTTTGAAAAAAAAGGGAGGGAATAAAATCAATTATCTAGACTAAATGAGCCAGGGAACTAATTGTCACCTCGATTAGGAAATGATTCTGAAAAAGGAGAATCTTTCCTATAGGAAAGGAAAATAAAATAAAAAAAAGCTGGGAATTTTAAAACCCTTAATATATGGGTGGAAAGTGATTTTACTTTCTGTCGGTAATTATTCTTTTTTTTTTTTTTACTCAGACGTTTTCCTTTGAACTTTTTTAAATAAAGAAGAAGAAAAAGAAAAGTTAACAACGATCAAGTAACTTTATTTTGCATTACTTCAAAAAAAAAAAAAAAAGGTAACCTCTTTTTTTCACGTCTTTTTACGTCAAACGTTTTAATTTTTGAGAGAATATTAAAAGCGTGGGATCCGTGCAAATTACTGTACGCGACATAAGCCATTTCTCAACTTTTTTATTTTTTTATTTTCACATAAAAATGACATTGAGTGATAAGCCTATCATCAAAGATAATTACCCAAAGCGACGTGAAGAATGCCTAACGCTGAGTACACACATAATGTTCTTGGTCAATAACTCTAAATTGACTTCGATCACTTTCACTCATATTTTTTGACCCCTAGGAAATAAAAAGGTTTCACATGCCGATTCCAAATGGATTTTTTTTTCTCTCTCTCTCTCTCTCTCTCTCTTTTTCCCTAGTGTATAATACGGCAATCATAATTATCTTGATAAATGAGGCCTGACCGGCTTAAGAAGAGCTAAAAGGAATTGATCCGCGCGCGTTTATTACCAACCATCACAAGGAGCTGTTAAGTAATAATGCTAGTGTCACATTTCGCACAAAAATTACGTAACTCTTCAATTTTTTTTTTTTTTAAACTTTATTGAATCAATTAAAAGAGTTAGAGGACCCTAATTGATTCTTTTCACGATTCTTTAAGCCCTACCTTACCCATGACACACTTTGACCGTTTGAGTCGCGTTAGGCACAAGCAAATGAAAAATCAAGTTATCAACTATAAGTTCGCTCCACTTTTTTTTTTTTTTTTTTTCTGATATTTTTTTTTTCTTTATAAATCTCGATTGCATAGTTTGCATATTTTACATGGTCTGTTATGGAAATTAGACATGTTTTGTGTTAGTATCTGTTGACTAGATCGTCTAGCCCCGGCCGAGGATTGCGATTTTTTTTGTATAAAGGTTATATCGATAGGGGGTCTTCGGAAGTTTTCGATCGTATAAATTTTTTTTTGCCTGTTTTTTGTTTTTAGTCGGAGCGTGAAAAATTGACGTGAATGAATTAACGCCTTTAATGGTGTAATGTCTCAAGTTTTTTTTTTTGGTTGAGCAATAGGTCACGGAATTCCATGGTGACGGTAGGAGATTTATTAAAACGGTCCACTTTTCGAAAACTGCTGAGTAAAATAAACAGACGTCTGGGAAAAAAAATATGATTGAATTAGGAAATCTTTTTTTTTTTTTTTTTTTTTTTTTTTAATATAAATATCTCTCTTTAAGGTTGATAAACTTATAATGTCCTCATGATTCCGTATTTGGTCAAAATGATGGAAGTTGACTCGAGCCGGTTCAATGATACTCTATTTCAACTACTGTCATAGATAGTTGCGGTAAAAGACTGTCTCGACTTCCTTTTTCCCCGTTTCGTTTATTTGCATCCTGGCGTTTAGCCATTCTGATCTGGTATTTGTTTTTCTTGTGTTGCAGGTTACTTTCTTTATGGAATGTTGTCGAGCAGATTAGCAGGGACATGTGCAGAATCAGAGGTAAGTGAGAGTTTTTTTTTTTTATTATAAAAATTTCACGAGAAAGAGGAAAATTCAAAAAAAAATTTGTGTCCAGTGAAGTCTAGTCGAGGACTTAAATCCCGGACCTTCAGATTGCCCGTCGACTGCTCTTATCTACTGAACTGCCTACCAAATCACCCTGTGCAGGCCATTGAGGATTGGTTAGTGAATCTGACCGCAGATCATTTTGATCCACAATATTCATTATCATCCAATGGTCTAAATTCATGACCAAATTATCATCAAATTTTATGAGCAAGTTTTTTAACACTAAGTGTCACTGGATGATGACGATTGGATAGTGAATCTGACCGCAGGTAATTTCGATCCACAATTATTCACCTATTACCATAGAATGGTCTAAATTCATGACCAAATTATCATTGAATGATTTTGACAAAGTTATCATCAAATTTTATGAGGAAAATTTTTTAACACTTTATGTCACTGAATGATCACGATTGGATAGTGACGGCAAATGATTTCGATCGACAATATCCATTGATTATCATCCAAGATTTTGAGGAGTCATGACCGATTTATCATTGAATGCATCATCATAATTTATGACAACTGAATGATGGCAACTCGATAGTAAATTCCGTCAAAGAGAATTCCATCCATGAATATTCGATTATCATCAAATGCTCTTGATTTACGGCTAAATTATCATCGAATCATCTTTAAATGGGTACAATAAAATTTTTATCCCTGAATGTTCAGAATTGGAAATTGAATCTGACCGCAGATCATTTCGATCCACATTATACACTGATTATCACCGAATGGTGTAAATTCATGACGAACTTATCATCGAATGATTTAGACCAATTTATCATCACATTTTATGAGAAAAATTTTCTAACATTGAATGATAAGGATTGGATAGTAACCGCAGATCATTTCGATCGACAATGTTCATTGATTATCATCGAATAGTTTAAAGTCATGACCAATTTATCATGGAATGTATCGTCATAATTAATGACACAATCATCACTGAATAATGACAACTCGATAGTAAATACCGTCGAAGAGAATTCCGTCCACGAATATTCGATTATCATCAAATTCTCTTGATTTGAGGCTGAATTATCATCAAATTTATCATCGGAATTCGTGACCCAGTTATCGTTGAATCGATAGTAAATGCTGCCAAGGAAAATTTTTTTGATTATCGTCGATTGTATCATCAAAATTTACGACCCAATTATCACTAACTTTTGAAATTGGGGTAGTGAATCAGAAATATTCGATGATCATTCGTCATTACTCTCATTAGCTGCTAAAAAGTCAGTATTCAATGATATTTGAATTAATCAGTCCAACGAAATCTTCGTATTTGCTGCTACTTAAAATTAACGGAAAAGGATTAGCGAAACTGGATGTACAGCACAAAAAAAATCACATCTTCGATTATCATAAGTGCAACCGATATGCCCAAAAACCTCCTTTACATCGTTAAAATCACGAGTAATAAATATTTTTATTGCTTTTTCGCAACTTTTACATTATTGAAAAAATTTGATGTAGGCCTAATTTAGACAAAAGGTTTTTATAATGTCGTGTATCGAAAATTTCTATAAAATCTAAAAATAGCCCTTTAAACGAATTAAAAACCAAAACTGACCTTTTTTTCCCTCGGAATCAAAGGGTTTCATATTTCAAGAATTCCTTATACGAGTTTTCAAATCAACTGTAGATTAACCTTTCGTATGAGCTTATAAATAATTCAACGGATCCATTAATAAAAAGAATAGGTACAACAAAAAAAAAATTCTTTAAAAAATCAATAGAATTTTTTATTTTTTTTCACTCTCGCAATCTGAAAAGGACAATTTCCCCTATTCATGGGAAAAAAAAGAATCTTCTTTAATTGAGTATTCCCTGTATATTGATTTCAAAGCAAATATAAAAAAAAAAAGGGAAAAGCTCTTCTACCCAGAAAAAGAAAAAAAAAAGTTTTTTTTATGCAAAGTCACACACGATGGCCTCAAATGTTATACAATAGCAAATTACGTTTTATACAGAGATCGAATTTTCCAGGGGGAAAAAAAAGAACGGAAAATGTTTGATGAAGCGATTAATTGGATACGAGACACTCTGAACTGTTGATTAATCCCGTATGTTTTTTAAATCCAAAAAAGCACGGTTTTTTTTATTTCGAGAATTTATAATTTTCCGCGCGCGGGACAGGAAAAAAAAACGTGATCGGCATATTATTCGTTTTTAAAATACGAAAAAAAAAAAAAAAAAAAAAATTATGTAAGGTTTAATAAAATTCACGTTTAAGCAAAAACCTAAACAAGTGTCCCGAATCGGTCATATAAGATACATGATCATTACGATTTTCAGCGCCTACGCTTAAAAAGGAGAGAACGTTAGTTTTTTTCCCTAATAATCACCTGGAAATCCTACGCGAAAAAAATTATCAATCAGAAACGGGACCTTTTATTTTTTTTCGAAATACTAATCCGCAACATAAAAACTATGCCCTATAGTAAATGACCTATTTCCAGCTCTCTGAGAGCCTTTTTTTTTTTTTTTTTTTTAATGGATAAAAGGGAAACTCAATCAATTGATTAAATATATTGCGAAAGGACGGACCTTGTTTTTCTTGTATACTTTTTCCTCGTCATGTTATTTCCTTGATGACTTCAGGGCTGGTCAAAATTTGCAAAAAAAAAAAAAAAAAAAAAAAAAAAAAAAAAAATTGGCAAAATGAATTGCCACTGATGTTATGTATAACGTTCTTCTTTTTTCGTCTTTTACCCTTAGGGCCCAAAAAAAAACTTAATGATGTCATTTACCGTGTTTCAAGTTGTTTTCATTCATAATTCCACTCGAGTGTGTGTAACGCGTAGGAAGGATGCAAACAAGTCCGAATATGAGTGGGCCTTTTTTTTTTTTTTTTTTGTAGAATATTTGCCTACTCGGATTTTTGATCTTGTTTTTACAAAACTGTTGATATGTTGATCCTTATATTCGATGAATAATGCCCTTATAATCATCTTAAGACGCTAATTACCGTGATATTATTTCCGTTTGCTTTTCTTTCTTTTTATTTCCCCTTTTTGTATCCCCGCCCGATTTTTTTTTTTTTTTTTTTTTTTTTTTTTTTTTTTACTGCAAAGATAATTACTTTATGTTGTTAATTTTTAATTTATATTCCAATTTTTAATTGTTGTTATTACAACAATTTTGCTGTTTTTCTTTTTCCGATCTGATTTTTTTTTTCTTGAAAATTATTTTATTTTTCCATTCCCCTTTACCCGTTGGATTGAACAAAAAGCGGACGAAGAAAGAATTAAATGGACGTAGATATATGAGACCGGAGAAAAAAAAGGAACGTGGTGCGGTTTTTTTTTTGAAACTTTTTAAAAAACAAGAAATGCATTACAAAGGGTTAGCTGTTTTTTTTTTTTTTTTTTTTTTTTTTTTTTTTGCTGTAATCCTCTTTTTGAATTAGATATTCCATTCATGTAAATTCTTTCCCCCTTTTGCCCTAGCGTCTCGTAAAAAAAAAAAAAAAAAAATGTTCATTCATAAGAAATTAAAAATGTGCATAAAAAATCAAAAATTTATTATACAAGAAGATTAAAACGATTTTGGTGTTGTGGGCGGCTCAAATACGACGCCGGTGAAAGGGAATGGAAATCAATGCAAAAAAAAAAAATCAAGGGGAAATGTCGATGATGTTATAAATTGACAATCTGTTGAATTGAAGTCGAAAATTAAATTTTTACATCAGGATAGAACTCAACGAAGTACAGAAAAAGTTATTTGTAAGAAGAAACTTCTTAACGTATCAAGGTTATCAGTAAAGAGGTTTTCTTACAGTAACATTTTTATGGACCTGGTCGAGTTCTATTCTGTCGTACAGATGGTGGTGAAAAATCGCAAGTGATGATTTATCGAGTGATTAAAGTTTTACTACCAATTATCACTGAATTATGATCAACAAAGTTTCTTTTTTTGAATTATCATCGGATGGCCGAGTTCATCAAAATTAATTATATTATCACTGAATAATGACGCATATATTTTGTTCGTAAATTTACATCATTTGATGATAATCGGTGAATAGTGACGATCGAAATTTTCTGTGGTCAGATTCACTATCCAATCCTCATCATTTAGTGATAAACAGTGCCAAAATATTGCTCATAATTTTAATTCCGTATGAAAAGTGATGCAAAAAAGTATAAAATTTCTGCAAAATAATTGCAAAAAATTTATGTAAAATATGTATTTTTTTGTATCATTTATACAGAATTTTGGACTTGCATAATTTTTATAAAATTTATGCATAATTTATTTAAGCAAGAAAATCGGGATATGCATAATTTTTGAATGATGTATGTATATAATTTTTTTAAATCATAAAGCGGGAAAATTTCCAAATATATTTTCCAAATAAATTTCCAATTGCCCCTTTTTCCATTTTATGCCAAGGATGATTGTTTTAAAACAAATTGGTTTAAAACACGGTGTTTTAAAACGTTTTAAAACATTTGAATAAAAAACACCGTTTTAAAACACTAACGTTTTAAAACACTGTTTTAAACACCGTATTTTATTAAGTGAATAAAATACGTTTTAAAATGCATTTTTAAGAGGCCCGAGCCCGCAATTTGTCGCGCACGACTCATTTATGGTGTGGTATACAATCTATGGCATGGACCATACCATAGATTGTATGAGCCGCTCATATTCATAATGGTTGCTTAATCGCTGGGATGATTGTTTTAAAACAAATTGGTTTAAAACACGGTGTTTTAAAACGTTTTAAAACATTTGAATAAAAAACACCGTTTTAAAAATTTGAATAAAAATAGAAACGAATTTTAAACATTTTGAGCGTGTTTTAAAACATGTTTTAAAACGTTTTAAAATCAGGCCGAATAAAAGACGTTTTAAAACGTTTTAAAACATGGGAAATTAATATAAAACGTTTTAAACTGTTTTTTATTAAAAAATGTTTAAAACATGCATAAAATTTATGCATACATATTTATGCATCATTTATGCATAATTATATTGGAGGAAGAAGAAATAGTATTTTTCAATACAAGGACTGCAAACGACAAAATTGCCCGTCGAGACCGAGTTTTAAGCCCGAGCCGAAGGCGAGGGCCTTAAATAGGTCGAGACGGGCAAGTCGTTTGCATTTCTTGCATTGAAAGATATTTTTTATCACAAGGTACGGCGTAAAATAGTCTGTAAATAAACTGCCCAGTACTGAAAAGTCCACTTTTCAGTACCGTGTGATGAAAAATTTTTTTCTGTAAAAAATGGTAAGTTCTTTATACATGATTATGCATTTTTCGGATTTTTATGCATGATTCGTCAAACAGTAATGGTTACAGTGATAATTTTCTATTATAATCCGAAGAAAAGTTGAAATTAGGATCGAATGATAAAAAATTTATAGCAATAATACTGAAAAATGATCAGGGTTTCACTATTCGGTGATAATTTGTTTACTAAGAATCCCAATCGAGTGGTGGGCTTTTAAGCATTTTATAATAATTTAGTCAGATATCTAAATTATTCCAGGATGGTTGTTAATCGAAAATCATTTCATGATAATTTGCCTTGAGAAACTTTATCTTTGACCATTTCGTGATAGTTGGTAATAAATCAGGAATCAATTGATGACCGTCGAGAGCAAATCATTAACATTTTTTGATAATCTGACGGGCAATTTTTTACTCCAATGATTTGGTGATAATCGTTCGTAGTATTCATCAGTCATGAATCACCATTCGGTGATACTCCGCCATTATCCGGCATTGCCAAGTGAACCCGAAATCATTCAACAAGTAAAAATGAACCATTTATCATCGTGCATGATAATTCCTTTAAAATTCCCTCGAAAATTAATTATTGGTTAATTGTTCGAATAAGATACGTATATTTTAACGTGAAAATTCGAACGCTCGAATTATTAAACGTGAAATATCGTTCTTCTACGTTTTTTTTTTAAATTCCCTTTCATTACAACGAAGATTCCGTGTTAAAATATTTCCAAGTATTTAAGAACTCGAAGAAAGGAAATAATCTCAGGCATTTCAAAAATCCCTTCATTAAATAATTATTATTATTATTCTTACATAATTGTTCTGAGAAAAAGATAAAAACAATAACAACACACACACACGACCCTGCTTCGTCTGGCTCTCTTAAGCCTTTTGGCACTCGTAAATACAACGATTCAAATTAAATTAACCAATCTTTTATAATCTTGGCTAAATATAAATGGCAAACCAGTCACAAAAGAATTAATTAAAAAGAAGTTAGAATAAACAAAACATATAGGAACACCTGTGCAATTCAAAGATGTGGGGCCCTTGACCGGGTGAAGTCGAAAAAAAAAAATTCAAACTCTTGTTCTGTCAAGTGAAAAACATAAAATTCAAGGCGCGGCTTTTGATTTTTTTTTTTTCTTCTCTCTTTCATCCGTAGATTTTACTTCCCGGAAGTATATCAAGCTTATCGCTTATTAATAATTTTTTTAACAAATTTTTAGCACGAGGAGATTTTTGCCCTGCTTTTAAAAAAAAGGAGAAAAATTTCACATTATTTATTCAATTCCTTCAAGAGGAAGGGGGGCGGAAACTTGATTTTTTTAGATGAAAAGCGCGTGAAAGCGTGTATACACATCGTACGAAAGAATTTAATTAAAGAAAAGCTCTCACGCCATTATTAAAAAGCGGGAATAATGCCATTGAGAATTTCCGCTTTTTTCCTGTTGTTGTTTGGGCTGTGCAAGACTTCACGCCATAACATTTTTTTTCATAACGCTAATTTTTTTTTAAGTCTCTCTCTTCCCTTATTATACAAAACATGGTTGGTGCTCTCTTTCCCTTAAAAAAATAAAAAAGATCGTGCTTTTTTTTTTTTTTTTTTTTTTCGAAAAAAAAAAAAAAATGTAAGGACAAACAATAGAATCGCACAGATGATTCGAAGTAGATTAAAATTTATGTAAATTATAGATTTTTTTTTTTTTTTTAGGCCTACGCTAAAAAGTTTCATTCATTCTAATCAAGTTTCGAGCATGACTCTGCTCAGACATCTTGATGTTCTTCTGTATATAAACGAACCCAGCGTGATGTTCATAACAACGGTCCTGTATATGTCTGACCACGCTAACCTGCGTATCTCATTGTTTACTTTTTGTTTACGATCGAGTGTAAATATTAGTATTTCGTTTAGAATGCGAAACGGTTTTTGTCTCGGAGCTCCTGGAACATTCCTCACCTCATGTACGTTTTCCTGATAATTAATATCTTGTATGTGATTGCCTAAAGGGTGGTATATGCGTATAAGGTCATATTCTCTGATTCATCATCTCTGGCTTTATTGTTTTCCTGGGATTCGATTTCGATTGCGGCTACAGGGTCGGATTGGAGATGCGAATTGGCAGGGGATCACTTGCTCGTGAAAAGGTCAGTTTTTAGTGAAGTTTAGGCACGGACTAAACTGAGAAGCTGCTTTGAGATATTAAAAAATGGTTCGAATAAACCAGATGGTGTTTTTACATATAACATACATATAACATACATTATTTATATATAAAATACATAGAATACATAGGAAATGAGGAAAAATCTATCGCATTTTTTTATAATATTATAAAAGCCGAAATCTCAATTTTCTATTTTTTAATTTTATGGAAAATAACGACATCATTGAGAAAAAATTTCCTCTGGTACATGAGCGGAGTGGGAATCGAACCCACGTCATCTGCTTGCCGGGCGGGTGCTCTAGCACTAAGCTACCGACCCGCACTCGGTGAAGCGTTTCACAGTGAAGGACTTAAATTGCAACACGAATTACAAATCGCGGGAATTTCTGGTTACTCCCACTTTAATGTAGTTCGACTTACACCTTCCGTTTTCATTTCGCGCCAACATTTAGTGGCGTAATGTCTAGTTGGGATTCCTGCGTTTTGTGATTCTTGTTGACATTTAAGTCCTTCATTGAGAGAGGATTCGCCGAGTGCGGGTCGGCAGCTTAGTGGTAGAGCACCCGCCCGGCAAGCGGAAGGCGTGGGTTCGATTCTTACTTGGCTCATGTACCCGACGAAATTTTTTCTCAATGATGTCGTTATTTTTCATACGGGAAATACTTCGTTAACTTCATATATAAAATATACATATATTATTTTATTAAATTATGCATAAAAAAATCCATCTGCTCTACTCTAACCTAAAAAAGTCTTAAAATGGATTTCGAATCGACAGAATAATATCTGGGTTTTAGCAGCTCACCGGTAAATCGACGGTTGACCCAGTTCGCTCATATTCAAGCTCAATTATATCATTGTGCATGTATGTGAAAAAAAAAAAGCCGGGAGGAAATACTATGGCAAAATTCGTCACCTTGATTCCAAGCCGAAAACTTTTTTTTCTTTTAAAAATTATTTTATCTCTGTATTTTGAAATCTTTTTGTTCTCCTTGACTCCGTTCATTCCTTTTTTCCCGAAAGAAAAAATAAAAGAATTTTTTTTTTCTTTCCTTTTCAAAACAATATCACGATTTTATCTCCTCCTTATCTAGTTTAGTACCAATCAAGTAAATAACCAGAACTATTTCCTCAAGGTAATATTTGTCCGATCGACCTGTACACACACGTCACGTAACTCTGCGACATTATCGGCCTTTTCCCCCCCGGTTATTTGCACGTTAATAATTCGGTATCGGAGAATAATTAGAGTTAAAAATTATAATTAGCTTCGGAATTTTCGGAAAGGCAGGAGGCGCCTAAAAATCCCGTCCAAATGTTTTTATAATTATTATCATCGTTATCATCATCATTATTATTATTATTTGTGAAAACCTTTATCCGGAAGCTGGAACCGAAAATTTACTTTCCCTTAAGGGAAATGTTATTCTGGATTTAAAGGCAGATAAATTTTGGGTAACATTGCTCGCTCTGTGGAAATTCTTTGTTTATGCATGCTTCTCTCGTTTATGAAAGCTTTCGCTGGTTGCTCATATAATACATAGTCTGGGTATTAGTCTTAACAATATAATGTTGCCCTATCTTTTATCTCTTTGCTGCCGTGTGTGAGTGGTGTATGTGTGTGTGTGCGGCGCGGCGGAGGTTTTCTCTCCATTGTTTACTTTGTTACAAATACATTTCCTTTTCGCTTTTCATTTTGAAATTCGTGTCTTTTTTTTTTTTTTTTACTTTTGCGCAAGCGTCCATTAACACCGTTTGTCATCGAATGTACCATCAATCAAATCGGCAAAAACGAAAAAAAAAAACACTCAAAAAAAATAAAAAAAACCGCTTGGTAATACATAAATAATTACAATATACTAATTGCGTAACAAATAGGAAGGTGAGGAGGGGTACTTACTTACTTACGAGATGAGATTAAAAAGAAATGATAATAAAAGACTCTTATGCTTGTGAAATAATTCGCCATTTAAAAAACAATCATTTGCATAACTCCCCAGTGAATCGTTTATAAAAAATTGATCTCCAACGGTCGAAGGTGCAAATGTAAAAAAAAGAACGTGTTATTTAAAAAACCCGTCAAATATTTATCCTTTCGTTTTTTTTTTTAAATATTTTTTTATTGCCCGATTGCATAGGTACCGCAGAATTAAAGTCATTGAAATCGATACGTTTTCTTATGCAAATGTCGGGACTTGTTTTTTTTTTTTTTTTTAACAATAAATAAAAGGCCGAATTGAATAGATTTGAAGGAAAGTAAAAGTATGTGAGTGTGGCGTGGTCGGTGCTTCCGATTTTTTTTTAAATTTTTATTTTTAATCCTTTGTTTTTTTTTTTTTTTTTATTATCGCTTTAATTATTTAATTGCGGTGGGTGAGCGCTTTTAACCGTTTTATGTGTCCTTCGCTTAAGCGGTAAGGCGGTCATAGAAAGGACGAAACAAAAAAAAATATTTTTCTTTTGTCATTTTATTTGTCTTAAGCAGATTTCTGACTGTTAGCTTGAGTCATCTTCGTCTCCAACCCCCATGTGAAAAAGTACTAAGTAAATTATGCAAAAAAATTGGACTTGCATAAATTGTAAATGCGTAAATTGTGTAAGCGCTTAAGTTTTTTTAAGGAAGAAAATTATTATTATTATTTTTTTTTTTCATCCTCCAATATCGTTATATACACATGAATTATTATTTAATAATTGCAAATAAATAAATAGAAATAAATATATAGGAAATCGTTAATTAACGATTAGTTTATAAATTAATTAGTTAACTAATCGATTAGTTAATTAATCGTTAATTAACGAATTTGTTATAATATAACTATAAAATAACCATTACTGGGGTTATACAATAACCATCGTAGTAGTTAACCTTTTTGGTTATACAGTAACCATCGATGTGGTTATAATATAACCATCGTAAAATATAACCTTCGCTGTGGTTGTAATATGACCGTAGTTCTGGTTATATTTGAATCATCGTTCTGGTTATAGTGTAACTTGCGTTCAGATGGTTATATCCAATGATGGTGTAACCATCGTCACGATGGTTATACTACAACCATCTTTGTGGCTATAAAATGACCATTTTTCTGGTTATAGCATAACCACCGTCGTCGTTATACTACAAGCATAATTGTGATCATTATATAACCATTGTTGTGATTATAATATAACCATCGTTCTGATGGTTATAATATAACCCTAGTTTTGTTGGTTATAATGTAATCATCATTCTGGCTATACTATAACCATCGTTGTCGTTATACTATAAGCATCGTTGTGACCATAATATAACCATTGTTGTCGTTATACTATAAGCATCATTGTGACTATAATATAACCATTGTTGTGATTATAATATAACCATCGCTGTGATTATAATATAACCATTGCTGCGGTTTATAATATAACCATCGTTTTGGTTATACTACAAGCATCGTTGTGATTATAAAACAAACATCGCTGTGATTATAACACAACCATTAGGGTGGTCCAAAATAAATCGGCCATCTCTGATTTTCGTTCCCTAGCGAAAAATGGGTTCTTTAGGGTCTTGGAACACTTGTGATTTTTTTTTCAGATTTTTAAAAAAATTTTTAGAGGTGGCGCCCGAATTTTTTATGTTTTTTTTACTTTTCGCACTTTTATTTGATCAAATTTCAAAAATTCGCAGGAAAAAAATTTGATGAAATAAAAAATTGATCTTTTTAGGGTATAATACTTATGTATGTATGTATCCAGAAAAAATTTGATTTTGCCGAAAAATGAGACCTTATGGGTGTTATGTGACTTATTTCGGCGAAAACGGTTTTTTTTATATCTGGGTAGCCCCAAAAGTTAAAAAAATTTCAAGATAGCCAAAATGACCCAAAATAATATAGATTCATCGCCTTTAATCCAATTTTTGGAGAAAATTTATTTTGCGTGGATATGGACGGTTTTAGGTTAAAAAATAATATTTTTCAAAATTTAAAAAATTTGTTTATTATTTTATGGTGTCCCAATTTTGATTCTACACCTCAAAATCGATTCTACTAGCTCCAGATACCTTCTCCAATTTTTTTCAGATTTTTAAAAAATGTATAGGGGTCGCTACCAGCCTTTATAGGTTTTTCTCGAAAAATGGCTTATGCTAAAAGTGTGATTTTTTTGACCGCAAAATAAAAGTCGGTCTTTTTCAAATCTGAGAAACTACTTTATGTTTTTTGACCCGTAGAATTCAAAAATGACCATAAAAATTACGTACGGTTGCGGGAAAAACCCGATATCTCCACACCAATTGATAAGTAATGATAATTGTTGAAATTGGTAATTGGTGTGGAGATATCGGGTTTTTCCCGCAACCGTACGTAATTTTTATGGTCATTTTTGAATTCTACGGGTCAAAAAACATAAAGTAGTTTCTCAGATTTGAAAAAGACCGACTTTTATTTTGCGGTCAAAAAAATCACACTTTTAGCATAAGCCATTTTTCGAGAAAAACCTATAAAGGCTGGTAGCGACCCCTATGCATTTTTTAAAAATCTGAAAAAAATTGGAGAAGGTATCTGGAGCTAGTAGAATCGATTTGAGGTGTAGAATCAAAATTGGGACACCATAAAATAATAAACAAATTTTTTAAATTTTGAAAAATATTATTTTTTAACCTAAAACCGTCCATATCCACGCAAAATAAATTTTCTCCAAAAATTGGATTAAAGGCGATGAATCTATATTATTTTGGGTCATTTTGGCTATCTTGAAATTTTTTTAACTTTTGGGGCTACCCAGATATAAAAAAAACCGTTTTCGCCGAAATAAGTCACATAACACCCATAAGGTCTCATTTTTCGGCAAAATCAAATTTTTTCGGATACATACATACATAAGTATTATACCCTAAAAAGATCAATTTTTTATTTCATCAAATTTTTTTCCTGCGAATTTTTGAAATTTGATCAAATAAAAGTGCGAAAAGTAAAAAAAACATAAAAAATTCGGGCGCCACCTCTAAAAATTTTTTTAAAAATCTGAAAAAAAATCACAAGTGTTCCAAGACCCTAAAGAACCCATTTTTCGCTAGGGAACGAAAATCAGAGATGGCCGATTTATTTTGGACCACCCTAACAACCATCGCTGTGATTATAACATAACCATCGCTGTGATTATAATATAACCATTGCTGCGGTTTATAATATAACCATCGTTCTGGTTATACTACAAGCATCGTTTTGGTTATACTACAAGCATCGTTGTGATTATAACATAACCATCGCTGGGGTTATAATACAACCATCGCAGTGGTTATTATATAACCATCGTTCTAGTTATAGTATAACCAGTGTCCTGGCTATATTGTAACCATCGTTGTCGTTATACTATAAGTATCGCTGTGATTATAACACAACCATCGCTGTGATTATAACATAACCATCGCTGTGATTATAATATAACCATCATTCTGGTTATACTACAAACATCGTTGTGATTATTAAACAACCATCGCTGTGATTATAACATAACTATCGCTGTGATTATAATATAACCATTGCTGCAGTTGATAATATAACCGTCGTTCTGGTTATACAACAAGCATCGTTCTGGTTATACTACAAGCATGGTTGTGATTATCGCATAACCATCGCTGTGGTTATTATATAGCCATCGTTCTGGTTATAATATAACCATCGTCCTGGCTATACTGTAACCATCATTGTCGTTATATATAAGCATCGTTTTGATTATAATAAAACCGTCGTTGCGATTATAATATAACCATCGTTTTGGTTATAATATAACTGTCTTCGTGGTTATACTATAACTGACTTCGTGGTTATACTATAACCGTCGTTCTGGTTATACTATAACCATAGTTGGTTAATATTATCCACCATAGTTATCATGGAATCATAAAAAAATTATTCATTTTTCGTATAAATTTTTTGAATTAATTTTTCAAAAACGTTTACATGTTTTCTGCACCTCCTCCACAAAACAGCTAATTTCGACGGTAACTCTCAATTCCCGTTTTCTCCCCGTCTCGTGATGACGAATAAATGATTATCGTCGCACACGTCTTTTAAAAATCTGATTTTATCATTTAACTCGTGGCATTCGTTTCAAATCATTTTTTTCGATAGGAAATATCTTTTTCCTTCTCGTTCCCCGCTTTTAAAAAAATAAGCTTTATGTTAGATTGCTAAGCACGATGATGCCATTAACCGCTCGTTTAATTTCGTTTTAAAAATTATTTACGCTTTTTCGTGTTCAGTCAATGCTGTCGAAACCACACAAAGAATTATGAAAAAAAAAAGAAAGAAAATTCGTTTCTCCGGTTACAAAAGTTAAAAACAGATTAATTTTTTTCACTTAAGAGCGATAATGATATACGTTAGAGTAGGACTAAAAAAAAAAAAAAAAAAGAAAAGGTGCAGAAAATACTTACTGACACAATAAAAGATCGTGAATGCAAAATCAAGTAATCCGGGTCAGTTCCGAAAGAAAAATAGAAAAAAAAAAAGAAATAACAAGGAAATGATGCGTTCTGCATCATCTCAAATGTCAAAAGAAAAGAAAACCGCAACAAAATAAATTCTTTCTTTTTTTTTCAACGCCATTGTCGATGGTTTTTTTCGTATATATATAAATTTTTTTTCTGTCATGATGACCCGTTAGTTTATTGTTAAAATATCTAAAATATGATTCGTGTGACCGTTTAAATGTCAGGTTTTTTTTTTTTATTTTGTATTTTTTGCTTCTGCCTTTTGCGTTTTGAAAATCTTTCTTCTATTCCCCCCTTTCCGAGGAAACGTTATATAATAATATCCTTCTTTTCTTTTTGAGGAATATCATTATATTTATTTCTTTTTTTTTTTTGAAGAATCGTTTGTAATTATGTGAATGCATAAATAATGCATGAGCGAAATAAAACAAAAAAGAAGCTTTAAAAAAAAAAAAAAATGCATGCACGTACCTCGCCCAATGTTCAAAATCCAAGATTTTTTTTTTTTTGAAATGCCACTACAGCGGAAAATACCCTTACCTGGAAACAAAACAAAAGAGGATAAATTATTCGATTGTACAAACAAATCGTAATGAGGTTTGAAAAAAAATTACGTGACTTGTTCAGGCTCCATTGCTCCGAAAGACAGTAATTCTCTGAGTATGAAAATGCCCTACATTTTTGTTTGAAAAGCGAAATTTTCAAATCGAACGCAACGGATCGAAATCATTGGACCGGAATTTTTTTTTTTCTCTCCTTCTCTCTCTCTCTCTCTTTTTCCTTTTACGCTCTGCCAATTTAGACAATGTCCTCGACAGATGTATGAATGACGTTTTCGGGAAAAATGGCAAAAATGTGATTCGTGGTGGTTGGATTGAATTTTCACTTTTTATTTGTGATTTTTTGAAGACGGGAAAGTGAGTGTAGACGGTAATGAGTCTTATCTTTTTTTGGGGGAAATTTGTAGCTCTTTTTTCATACCAGCCCGTGCCTGCTCGGAACATGCGCGCGCTTGAGAATTTGTAACGGGGAATTTTTTAAATACTTAAAAAGACTAAATCCGGTCTTGAAAAGGCTTTAAAATTCTCGAAAACGCATGCCTTAAAAATTATGATCCAGTTCGCTCTTTATAAAACTTGATTCGATCTTTAACGCTTCTTAAATCCAGATCATCATTCGTTATCCCAAAGTCAAACTGTTAATGAATAAAGTTTTATTACCAAACTTTATACTAACGACGGTACTGTCACGCTGTTTAGATGTTACACTACTTCTGATTTTCAAGTGTCTCTTTTTCCCTTTCCCCTCGGCTCTCGCAAGTCTTTTTCCTTCTCCCCGAGTATATTTCCCCATTACCTTTAAATTCCCTTTTCGTCACATCCCGCCAGAGTATACTAAGAAAATAGAAACTTAAGTGCTTTTTTAAGCAAAAAAAAAAAAAAAAAAAAAAAAAAAAGGAGCGAACTTTTTTTTTTTTTTTTTTTTTTAAATTTCTCGGGAAATAAACGCGAATGAGAATGCCTCACATATTTCCGCCACAGAAACATCGTTGTACAATTTTTTAAATGATTGATTTTTTAGAATCGAAAACAATAAAAAAAATATTGAAAAAATAAAATGGCATATGAAATAACATCGTTTTAATTTACAATATAAAATCCCACGCTTGTTTTTTTTTTTTTTTTTTCCGCGTAATTGTTTGAGTTATGTACGTAAAAAAAAAACGAAATGTTAAAAAAAAAAAAAAGTGTTATATTCGGGTGCGATTTTACGATGAACATGTTAGCCAGCATCCCGGATAGATATGTCAAAGAATACATTTGATAACATATTTTACATGTTGGAAAAAATTATGAAGAAAATTCCAGAGGGGGAAAAAATCAGGCATAAGATTTCAAAAATATTCTCAAGAGAATAATCGTTGGAAATGTAATTGCAGATTTAATATCGTGGACTGTTGGGACAGGTCAGTAGCTGCAGGTGTCAGATGGCAAGGTACCGAGTTCGAAAGGTCCGGGGTTCGAGTCCTGGGCTTGACTCAGCTCGATACGATTTTTTTAATGGATTTTTTTCTCGCTCTGGCATTCCTTCCTAAAAAATTTATCTACAACAGTTTGCAGTGATACATTATTTTAATTTTTTTTCTCTTTTTTTATTTTCAGGTAAGATTTTTCTCATCGATTTTTCCGTCCGATTATCAGCCAATGCTTGTTAGTGGACTAAATAAAAACGGCTCCTACTGCGAGAAAAAAAAAAAAAAAAACATGGGAGAGAGGGCAGTACTTTCCGATTCTCTGACAAAAAATGTTCCAAATAGATTTAAAAAAAAAAAAAATGACGTCATAAACGTATCACAATTAAGAAAAGATTTTTTTTTTTTCATCATTATCAACGTCATCGGTTACGAAGGGTCGATTTTTGCTCTAATTATAAGATACTGAAACCATCAATTATCGCTTTTAGGAAAAAAAATTTTTTTTTTCCCCGAATCAATCTTTTTTTTTATTATCACCCCTGAACCTGAAAACGAGAAGCAGGTGAATTTTGTGAGTCAGTTCGTGAATATTTATAACATCCCTTAATAGAAATTCCTTCCCCCAGCGACGACTTTGACGTCGGGAATAAATAATAAGAAAAAGACAAAAAAAAAAAAAAAAAAAAAAAAAAGAGAAATATAAACAATGAGGCGAAGAGGAAAGATAATGACAACTTCGCCATATGTGTTACGTTTTCTCCGGGTGTCGGGCGGGGGGAGAGTTTTTCACTGAAACATCACATCTTTATTAATATAAGGATTTCGGGGATGAACATTTTCTTTCTGCTTCATTTTCGGGTAGAGAGATTTTGTCAGTTTGAAATATTTTCACGTTATTTTTCATTTTTCGGTTTTTACAGGAGAAAGTTTGAGAAAAAAAAAGGGGGGGATAGGGGTATCTTCCAGCGAAAAGTTCAAAAGCGAAGGTTCCAATCGTTGTTTGAAATTTTAGTACTTTTTTATTCACCATCGTGTCTTTTTGCTAAGTTTTAAGCGTAAACCGCATGGCAGCCGCAGGGGGAGGGGGGTGGGTGGGGTTGGGGCGGGGGCAAGTGCAAGTGCCAGGTGAAGGGAAAAGGGTAGAGTTAGCCGCCGTACGACTTACAGAAAATAGGCAAGTTTTAACGAACATTTATTATTTTGAAAACGAAAAAGAAGGGGGAGTCATGAATGTAATTTCGCTCCCCCCTCCCCGTCACATGATTTCGATTTTGTTTCTGCAGTTTGTGGCAAAGGAGAAGGCTTAAAGCTCCTAAGACCGAAATTTCACGCTAAAAGGTTATGTAGTAACATGTTGCGGTAACATGATGCTCAACATGTTGCAGCATTAGAAACATATTGCCAACATATTGTTCAACGTTTCGCAGCACAGAAACAGGTTGTTCAACGTCTTGCAACATAAAAACATGTTGTTCAACGTGTTGCAGCATAGAAATATGTTGCTCAACATGTTGCAGCATTAGAAACATATTTCCAACATGTTGTTCAACTTGTTGCAGCATAGAAACATTTTGTTCAACATGTTGCAGCATAGAAACATATTCGCAACATGTCCCGGGTCAATTACAATTTTTTATTTTTCGCTTTCCATTGTTGCGCAACATGTTTCTGCGCCCCAACGTGTTGTGTGACACGTTGGCAACATGTTTCTAACGGTGCAACAAGTTGAGCAACATGTTGTCTCGATGTTAGAGTTCTAGATGTTAAGTTTGAACCCAGGTTCAAATTAAGTATTTTTTTCCTGGAAGCTAGTCAACTTTTTCTGAAGATAAGCATTTTTTTTCCGGAGGCTAGGAGTTTTTTCCTGGAAGCTAGACGAGTTTTCCTGGTCTTAGGTATTTTGTCCTAAAAGCTAGTCAGTTTTTACGGATCTAGGCATTTCTTTTCCTGAGGCTAGGCACTTTTTTTTCGGAGGCCAGGAGTTTTTTCCCGAAACTGAGCATTTTTTCCTGGAGGCTAGATATTTTTTCTTGGAAGCTAGATAATTTTTTCCTGATCCTACGCATATTTTTCTGAGGTTAGGCATTTTTTCCTGGAGGTTAGATAACTTTTCCTGGAGGCTAGGCAATTTTTTCTAAAAGCTAGAGAATTTTCTTATAATCTTAAGCATTTTTTCCTGGAGACTAAACAATTTTCTTCTGGTTTTACGCATTTTTTTCCTGGAGGCTAAGCATTTCATCCAGATTCTAGGTTTTTTTCTAAAAACTGCCTGGCGACTAAAGATTTTTTCCAGGAGGATGGACATTTTTTCCTGAGCCTATAGTCATTGGTTTCTCGGGGCTAAACATTTTTCTCAACTGATCCATTCGGAGGAAAAGGTTTAATGACATTAAAATCAACTAAAATTGTAAAAAAAAAAAAAATTGAAGCTCGCGTCTTTTGGCAACCCAAAGCTACATCTTCGGAATGAAATACTTCGATTCCTTTTTTTTTTCTTTTTTTTTTTTCTTTTTTTTTTTTCTCCCCATAGCTCCCATCGAACTTAACAAGAGTCAATATATCTTTTAGCCGAAACACTTGACGCATTAAAATAATTCCTTTAACTAACCCCTCGAAAAATTAATTCTGATTTTTTTCAAAGAGTGCCTTATAATTTTCATTATTCATCCACTTAATCAATCAACGAAATGCCTGCATACATGATCTTTCCTTTTAAAATGATAATAACCGAAATTAATATCAAATCAGAATTTTAATCATCTTTATTTATTTATTTATTTATTTTTTCTTTAATATTTTTTTTTCTCTTCACTGTTTTGATTAATTTGTCAGCGGATTAAACTCATTAAATTTGATAAGGCGAAGGAGGGATGGGTTACGCCTCCTTTAAAAAAAATTCCACATTAAAAGGGTTAGTATAACATTTATCCTTTTGGGAAAAAAAAAATCGGTTAGCTATTCACTTTTTTGCCCTTCAGCATTTTTTTATTTTTCAAAACCGTTACAGTTTGATGTGACAAATCATGCGTAACGGGATTTTGCATATTATTCCGACTGCTTCCGATATCTCCACATCTCTTTCTCGCTCTATCGAAAAACTTTTTATTTTCGAAAAAAAAAAAAAAAAAAGTTTTGAACGTAATATATTATTGTGAGCAGACGACCCCCCGACTCCTAAACGGCCACGGGTCAAATATTGAATTTGTTGCACTGTTTGGATTCCCCTTCTGTCTTGGGACTCGACATTTTAACTTTTTAAAGAAATCTCTATCGGAAAAATATATTGTACAAGTCTTTATCTAGCTCCTCTTTTTTTTTTCTTTCCCCTTCACTCTACATTCTCGGAATACTTTTTTTTTTTTTTTTTTTTTCGTTCCTTCTTTTTTTTTTTCCTTCTTTCTCCTTCGACTTGTTTTCGAGAGTTCTGAGAACAAACTTTTTGAAAAAAAAAAAAAAAAAAAAAAAAAAAAAACTTCAGGAGAATATTCATTGGCATCGCCTTTTGTTTCTTTCTTTTTCCTAACTTTTGCGGACGGATCTTCCTTTTTTTTTTTTTTTTTTTTTTTTTTAAGGGAAAAAGTAACGAAATGAAGTGGAAAATTCACTTGGTATTTTTTTTTTTTTTTTTTTTTTTTTAAAGCTTTTTTTCGGGCGCTTTTTTTCTTTTCTAATCCGTCTGGTCTGTTTTTTTTCCACGTCGAAAACACAGGGAAAAGAGAAGGAAATTTTTTTTTTTTTTCTTTAAACGTTTCTAATACAGCCTTCTTGAGAATTTAGGTTCCGTTTATATCCCATAACCCGAGAAGTTGTGAATCGATTTGGGTTCCATGACGCTAAATCTCGAATGATGTATGGTTTGTACGTGCTTTTTTAAAAGACAAGCGCTCCCCAAACCGAAAACTCGTATTAAGACCCTTAGAGCATGTGCGGATGTGTGTCAGACTGCTGCAGTTAAAAAGGAGAGCTGATCCGGATCAAAAAATAGAAATTTCTTAATGTGGTTTTGTAATGTTTATAAATCCTTTTATGATGTTTGTTTATTTCTTTATTTATTTATTTTTTAATAAATTTATTTTTGAAGGCAAAATTATTAAATTTATGAACTATACGATGTCGTCTCGGGTTTCGGATGACGCCTGAAACCACCCAAGATAAAAACTTAAGCTCGAATGATTTTTTTAAAGGGTCCATAGGCCGAAATTTTACGCTTTTTTTTTTTTTGTGCGGAAACGAAGGATAGAAAAGAATGACCGGACAAACAAAAAAAAAAGTGAGAGCGAATCAAAATTGCGTGCAACAATTAATGACCAAATGCATCGTAATGACAAAGCAGGTACTAGACATCAAAAAGAAAAACCAAACAACCGTAAATATCTTACGAAATTCCTACAAATTAAATAATCGAGACTTTTATTTTTGAGAAAAAAAAAAGAATGAATGGAAAAAAAAAATCAAAAAATCTGATCGTAAACACCGCGATTATTGTGCAACACTTATTATACGATTAGATATGGATAATCACGTAGAAAAGACGCCGATGACCAATGACCATATAGTTTCTCTTAGGCGAAAGACGAAACGAATGTTTCGATCCTTCCGGGATATGAAATTCCACATGAGATATATATATTTTTCCAAAAGGTTAAAAAAAAGAAAAAAAAATGGGAAAAGATCGTTATGTTAAGTGATAAATCAGTTATTTTTTTTTACGAAAGTTTCCTTTTTATTTTTTATTTACGACGTTTTGACGAATCATTTTATAATCCTGCTGGAAAATATAAAATAGAGAAAAGGATAAAAATAAAAAAGGGATATCCCAGGTCCAGTCATCCGATCACAGATAACTTGATTTGGTCCGATTCGTCCTTGCCACGCTTCAGCTCATATAAAACCCTTTTTTTTTCCTTTACGATTTTCGAAACATTTGCCAGTTTCGCTTTCGATACGTGTGATTTTTTTTTTTTTTTTTTTTTTTTTTTTCTTACAAGAAAAAAAAAAGACGGAAGATTTACGGCCCTTTATAACAGATAATTTTGAAATAGGTATTTTTACAACCTGTAATTAAAGGTAGAGAATTAATGTAGATAAACCCGTACGACATTAAAATCGTTTATTAATCCTTAATTAATTAGTCTGATAGATAAATTTTGATTACGGCGTCGACTGCATCGCACAAGTCCAACAACAAGTCCAACAACATCAACAACAACACACGCTTCTCCATCTCGACCAGAATTAAAACCTGAATTTGAACATTTCGCAACAAGATGTTTCCTCGTTTTTCGCTTTAAACTTATTTAATTTAATTTACAAAATGGTCCTGAGAGTTGCCATGGTTTCTGTAACGGGATTCCGGAAGGAGATTTTAGCATTTTACCCATCATCACTTTTACAATGAATTTAATCGCTGACCCAGAAGAGAGAACAAAAAAAAAAAAAAAATAAAACAAGAAGGAAAAGGACGAAACGAGGCAAAACAAAGCAACAAAAAAAAGAAAGGAAAACTTGCAAAGTCCACCAGGAAAATGTCACCGACGTCCGATTGCATTTTCTTCCTTTTTGGAAAAAGCTGCATGAGACAGCGGTCGTATCTCTGAGTGACATCAATTTATTCTTGCGTGAAGTATAAAATTTTTTATTCCGAGGAAAAGGTTCTTTTTTTTTTTTTTTGCCTTCCGAAAATGATCCGGAGTTAAGATTCTTGGAATCGGAAAAGGAGAAGCCACGTCTTCAAAAAATTAAAAACGAAAGATTTTTTTTTTTTTTTTTTTTTTTTTTTCGTTAAAGAAAAAAATGAATTTTGGGCGCCCTAAGGTCGTGGTGAAAATCGGTAAGAAAATTGAAAGAGAATTCCTGGAATTTCCGTTTGTTTTTGGTTTGCCTCCCCAACTGGTTTTTATTTGTCACAGTTGTGTTTGTCCTCCGGTGATTTTTGTTTTCCTTGTAAGCCGAGTTTTATTTACCCTGGGTTTCTGTTCGGCTTACACTCGGTTCTGGATCCCTGCTCGGGCGCCAGATGTAGGAGGTACTTGTTCGGGCGCAAGATGGCAGTTTTTGAGGAGTTTTTCCCCGACTTTGTTTTCGCCGTTCTTATCTTGTTCAGGCGCCATATGTAGAAAATATTTGTTCGGGCGCAAGAAAAAAGCAGGTACTTGATCGGGCGCCAGAGGAGCCATATCTTTAAAAAAAAGTAGTCGATTCTTTGAAGAGTTTTTCCCTGACGTTGTTTTCTCCGTTCTTATATTGTTCGGGCGCCAGAGGAAGCAGGTACTTTTTCGGGCGCCAGAGGAGCCATATCTTTAAAAAAAGTAGTCGATTCTTCGAGAGTTTTTCCCCGACGTTGTTGTCACCGTTCTTATCTTAACGAAGAACGATTAAGTTCAATCTTAAAATGTTTTTTTCCCTCCCCCCTCGATCGACTCCCAATATTTTCTTAAAAGGGGGTGGAGAAGTTTGAGATTTTTTTTTTCGAAAAAACAAAAAGATGGGGAATAAAAACAATACTGTAACCGTACACACTGAGAAAAATAATAAAAATGACATCGAGGCTGATAAAGTCCTACCGCATAAACAAACAACGAAGGAGAAAAAAAAAAAGGGAAAAATAATAAAAGATCAGGAAAAAAAAAATCTAGGGAGAGTGAAAATATTGCAAAATAAAAACTAACAAAACTAAAAAAAAAAAAAGAAAAAATAATTTTTTTTCCGAGAAAAAATAAGAAATTTCACTGGCGTTATTGTTTTGTTTGTTCGCCGTGAAAAGGGAAAAATATTCATTAAGAAATAACAAAACAAAAAAAAGGGGGGGAAAAAAATTCCAGACTAAATCCCGAGAAATGCGAAACCTTGTCAATTACCAATTATTAATTAACGCGCATGCGTGATTGGCTTTATACGTTGTTTTTTCGCTGGAAACACTGCAAGGCAGGAGTTCGTAAAACAACGTAACAAAAAAAAATATGGGGAATTTAGAATGTAATTTTTCCGGGAAAAATAAAATAAAAAAAAAAAAAGGAAGAAAAAAAAATCTTACTTTTTTCTCTTTTCTAAGAAAATCGACATAAAGGGAAATCATTTCCCTTCCGGTTACTAAGTCCAAAAGAAGGAAAAAAAAAAGGAAACCGAAAGAAGAAAAAAAAAAGACGTCGGTCACGAAAATCCATTTGACAAAATAATAGAAAAATCAATTAATTCTTTTCAATGGCATGGGAAGGATTATTAAACTCTCATTGAAATATTCCATGTCTCATTTTAATGACATAAATGACGGTATTGAAAGTGAATTGATTTCACAAAAGCAAAGTTTCATAATTTTTTTTTGTCATTGTAATTATTTACGCTTTTTATTGTTGCTCCGATGAAACGAAAAGATATATCCCTACAAAACTCGAAATTATAATAATTACGAATGGAGTGGAGCGAAGTGGAGGGGGAAGGGGGAGGATTCGCCGGAAAAAAAAATTGGGCATGGAAAGACAATTTTTTTTTTTTTTTTATCGCTTTTGCCAAAGATTTAGCAAATGACCCAGAAAATTCTTAGGTCAACTGGAATTAATTCACTTTATTTAATAACCGAATACGTCAAAGAATTCTACGTTTGATTTCTTCCGAAAGGATGATTTTACTTTTTTTTTTCGGGAGGAAAATCAATACAAAAAAAATCGTCAAACGTCACTTTTTTTTTTTAAACCTTAAAAAACTCTCTCTGGCTTCCCCCTCCCTCCGGGGGGATTTCTACGATCCAAATTGAGTTAATCACGAGTCTGATAGAATTCAAGATGGCGGACTTTTGAATGGGTAAAAGAGAAGCCCGGGAGCACGTAAGCAACGATGTCCCCCAAATGAAATTAAGCAGTTAGTTAGCCTGATGATGAATTGTTAACTAATTCGAAAGCCCCGACGTCATTTTCCGAGAGCACGAGCCTTTCGTTGATGAACTACAACAAATTGTCAGCGATCGGAATAATCCGCACTCACTCTCTTTGTTCCCCTCCACCCCCGTCGATTTTGCAATTAAGAAGGTAATTGTCGAGGCGCGCTTTCATATAAAAATAGGGTAGCAAAAAAAAAATCGGGATGACGTCACGAACGCGGGTCGCAGCATGCGATTGAAGCTTGAAAAATCGTATGTCACTGCAAAATGGCCTACTTGAAATGCGAGCTCTAAAAATCCACTATGTGTAATGAGTGCTTAATTGGCGTTTTATATACTTGAAAAATGTCAATTGTCCGAAATTAATGCAATGATTTCTCTTCAAAATGATAATTTCTGAATCGTGATGGCTGCTCATTATTATTATTTTTTTTTTTTTTAAATTCAGGACGGAGATTTTTTTTAAGTACGATGTTCAATCTCTTAATCCCACTGTCCTTTTCGTTTTCTCTCTTCATAATTTTTTTAATGGAAAAAGCGTAGCCATATATTCCGCATACGCTAACATTTGTATTAATCCCTCGGTTCATATACCGCATTCATTTTAAAATGACCGATCAAAATTTAAAAAAAAAATTAAAGAAAAAAGTCGTTAGGAATCGGTGTGTTGTTGGGAAATATATTATTTTTGCCCTCGCCCCGTATCGGAGAACAAAAAAAAAAAGCCGTGAAAGCTACAATGTTAAGGTGTATTTAATAAAAGCTGTGATCCATGAATAACATTTTGATCCCACATGGGCGTTGCTCGCTTATAAATGGTCAAGGCTCCGTATAAAAGCGGCGCGATGATGATTCAAAATCATGAACCGGAAAAGTCTGTTAATACGGGGAAATGTACGTTGTGTTGATATGTGCACAGATTCGGTTGGATTTCGAGTCGTTGGGAATCCTATTCGTAGGGGGTATAGAAGTTGGGAATAAGTTTGATTTTATCTATGGTTGATCGGTTAGAGTAGGAAGGCTGCCACCGGGTTACCATAAGGTTTGTGCCCCAAAGTCAATATTTTTTTTGGACTTTCACCCATTGATAGGATCTGGTGAGAGGGAAAATTAGCCCAAATATTAGGGTCGAAATAAAAAGCAGTTTTTGATGGGGAGTGCTAATTCAGTTTTTATTTTTTTGGCAGTGAATGGGTTGTCCGATTGAAGAATCCAAAAAACGAAAAAAAAGCTCTTTCAAAGGGCTATCTAAGGACATAATTGTTATTTTTTTTAAAAATTGCCCAGTGGCCAAAAAGGCCGTTTAAAGATTTAAAAGAAAAAAGATACGCTCTATGTCTATACAGCGTAAAGAAAACGCGAAACTTCTTATGTTACCCATTTTTTTTTACCCATTTTTTAAAAAAATGAAACTTTTATTAGCCACTTTTTATTAAATTTTTACAAAATTTTAAATGACTAACAAAATTAAAAATTCTTGTATTTTCTCAAATTTTCTCAATGTCGATTTTTGGGTGATACTTATATTACCTACTTTTAAAAAAAAATTCTACTCTTTTTAGCCACTTTTTGAATTTTTATAATTTTTTAGGAATGAAAATAGTTTTCTTAGTCGCTTTTTGAATTTTAACTTAAATAATTAAAATATTCGTTTCATGACGTCACGAACTTCACTTCATTACGCGGACCCGTTCCATAAGAAGTTTCGTTTCAAAAAATTATTTTCTTCGTGTTAGCGTCGCCGCACCAAAATTTTTCTATGGCAGACAAAAAGTACGTCGAAAACTGGCCTAAGTACATGTGCTTCTAAATTTTTCTTTCAACAAAAAAATGGCCAAAAGTTTAAAAAAAAATTCTTCCCTGCGAAGATGACGCTGCTGCAAATTTCGGTATCACCACGTGAGAGTAAGCAAAAAACTGGTGTAGATACGTATTTTTTTTGGTTTTTTTTCCCCAAGGCCAAAGGGGTCATAAAATGGCCAAAATCTAAAAAAATTTGTTTCACCACGAAGACCCCGCTGGTCCCAAATTTGGCCTTCACCGTGTGAAAGTAGGCAAAAAATTGGCCCGAAATCATTTATTTCGCCTTGGGACCCGAAAGGCGAACGTGGCCAAATTTAATGGCCAAAATCATAAAAATCTCAAAACATTTTCTTTTCACTGATAAAACCCGGCTGGGCCAAAATTTCCCTATCACCACGGGGGTCGTACATATATTACTTAAGCATATTTAGGGGGGGAGGGGGTCCAGATTTGACATCTTACCCATAAGCTAAGCATAGGCGAAATGGAACAAAGCGTGCAAAAAGGGCCTAACCCATGCTGATGTAATTTATGTATGACCCCACGTGAAAATAAACAAAAAAAATGTCCTAGACACATATTTTTCCGTTGGAGAAAAAAAGGTAGAGATTGACCCAAATTTACGCATTTTGGCGTAATTTTGGCGCATTTTGGCTTTAGGCAATTTTTAAAATTTTTTTTATCCCTTCGTGAGCGCAAATTCACCACCGAACTCGTTGGACGAAGTTTGGAGTAATGAATTTTTCGACTGTAGAGGCCGGAGAAGAAAAAAAAAAAAAAAAAAAAAAAAAAAACACTTCCTCGTAAATTAAATTTTTGCAAACGGATTCGCTGATTGGGAATCCAAACAAACTTCATGGGAAGCAAAACAAAATTCATTGAAAGAGAAACAAAACTCCCTCCTCAACAGGAACGGTAAAGCTTGAAATTCCAAGAAAATGTCACTGGAAAAACTTTAAAGAATTCGTCAAAAAACTTTTAAATTTTAAAATGAAGAAACAGAACTTTCTCAAGCCAGTCGATATTCAACAAGAGCAAAAAAACCCTTCAGCTAAGACACGCTTAAATCTCTCCCGAGGGGGGAGAGGGAGGGATGGGAAAAACAGTCCGCCTTTTAATTTTTATCTTTTTTGTAAAATCGATTTGTTTATTCAAAGATTTAAATTCTTATTCTCGTGATTCCATAAAAAAAAGGGGTAAATAAAACGGAGCTTTTTTCCGACCCCGAATAATTACAAGTATCATATCCGTAAAATTGAAAATCTTGGAAAAGAAACTTAAGAAGCCTTGGAGAGAAACTAATAAAAAGTAAATGGGTGCTAAGAGGAAGGAAAAGGGGGGGAGGGAAAAGGGGATAGGAAGGGACAAAGAAGAAAAGCTCAAAAAGTTTTATATGAAATTCAACATTTTCAAGTATAAGATTTTCCGAAGGAAAAGCAGCAGCAAAAAGTGATTAATGATGGGTTTTTCATCAAATTTTGTGACCCCAAACAAGTTTTTACTGTTTTAATTTAACTCATGTTGACCGTTCAACTTTTCAAAACTTATGGCGGCATTGTTTTCCCCTTTCATCTTCCTTTTTTTTTTTTTTTTACCAAGAAAAAAAAAAAATTAATCTATTTTTTTTCTTTTTGCTCGACATGCGATTGGCCAGAAAATCGGGGAAAGGCGGGTCCATTTTTTTTCGATTAATCGCATACGATACCAATTACGCAAAGATGATAATTTCAAGATGGCGAAAAAAAAAAGACGAAAAAAAAAAAATGTTCGTAATTAATAAATGTCAACATTTATGGCGAAGTCCATCAAAGCATGTAATATACTACTTTCCGGTATGTAAAAATTATGGTCTTTGCTCAAGACTGGTTAGTTACTAGTATTACTGGCATTCGTGACGAAATGAATCATGTAACGAATAATAAATTGCTTAACCTTCATTTTTCACTTAAAATAATATTAATAAATGGGGGTCCCCTTTTCAATGCTGAATGAGCTTTTTTTTTTTTTTTTTTTTTTTTTTTTTTTTTTTTTTTTTTTTTTTTCGGGAGGAAAAAAATTAAATGGAAGTAAAAATTTTTGTTTCGAATTTTATTTTTCAAATCTTCTTTAATTAGCCGTGTTAACATCATTAAAGGGAAGACCTGAGGTTGTTGTTGTTGTTGTTGTTGTTGTTGTTTGTTATTTATTAAACTCAATTATCAGATTAAGACGTTGAAATTAACTTTTCCAAAACTTTTGCATCCTCTTTTTCCGAGGAGGAAGAAAATTCAAGTCGCAGTTGTCGTCATCGTCGTCTCTCCCCCCCGCCTTACGGTTTTATATTTTCGTGGAATTCCTCAGAGGAAAGTTAACATACACACACAATTGTTAGTGCTTTTAACAATGTGTTTTTCAGGAAGTTACAACCTAATTTAGAAAACATGTCATACAGCAGTTTAAATTATATATATTTTTTAAGGGGAAAGGGAGGGAGATTTATTTATGTTTTTGTTCATTTTTCGATGGTCCCGGATTAATCTTCTAAATAAATTAAAACGTTACGTAACTTTTTTTTTTTTTTTTTTTTGTTAATTTTAAAATTACGTGATTTTATGGCTTTTCATTAAAAAGGAAACTGACGATTAGTAACAACGAAAATAAAATAAAATAAAAATAAAAATAAAATTAAAACAAGTGTCAGAGTGATTAGATGATTGTTAGTTTGAAAGGATGAATGTGAGATAAAAGGGAGAGAAAAAAAAAAAAAAAAAAAAAAAAACTCAGGAAGTACGAACATATCTCGCTTTTCAACTTTTTAAAAATGTTGTCATGGATTTGATAAACGATTCCACTTCATAGGGTTTCTGAATTAAAGTTAAACCGAAAATCTTTTCTTCTTTTCTTTCTAATCTTTCCTCTTCGCTTTTTCTCTATTCTCCCCCTTCTCGGAAAGAATTTTTTTCCTTTCGTTTTCTGATTTATCATGTTGAAAAAAAAATAATCATAATAACACAACCCTTTGAAGGCCGGATGATTGTTACTGACGACAAGCTTTATTTTTTTTCAAGTATGGGCGAGTGGTGTATTTTATTCGAATAATTCTGTGCAAATCGCAAGGTCCGCAATGTAAGAAGACAGCTTTCACCTTACGGTTACTATGTTCAGAACGTTCTTCTTACAAAAAAAATTTTCAGTTTTGTTTTTAAGCAACAGAATCCAGTCTGGAAATGGATTTTTGACGTCTTTGGGCGCACCATGACGGTTTTGTTGTGCCCGGTTGTCGGGTTGTCTTGGTGTTTTGGACACCGAACATTTAAAAAAAAAAAAAAACGAATATTTCAAAAATTTTAGATAAATTTTTAAATAGTTAAATTTTTCAATAAGATTAGATAAATTTTTCAATAAGATCTTAGATAAATTTTTCAGTAAGATTTTAGATAAATATTTCGATAAATTTTTCAAGATCTTAGATAAATTTTTCAGTAATATTTTCGATAAATTTTTCAATAAGATCTTCGAGAAATTTTTCAGTAAGATTTTAGATAAATTTATTTCAATAAAATTTTACCAAAAATCCTTGATGATCCGTAAAAATTTTTCAAAATTTTCAATGAAATTTATAATAATTTCTACAAAATATTGTAAATTTTTGACTAATTTTAAGAAGAAAATTTTTAAAAAATTTTTTAGATTTTGATGATTTTTTAGAAAATTTTATTGAAAAAGGGGGCCACGTAGACTAATATCAGGGCTTGGAGAAACCAAAAATTCTTGACGTAGTCCTACGTAGGGATATATCTCATATCCCCTGACTGTTTTTTATACAAGGAAACGTCCATAAGCTAAACATAGAAACAATCTTTTTTTGTCTTATTCTTGGGAAGAAAATTCGTCTCAGTTCTCAAGCAACGGACTGGTAATTTTTTTCATGGCGGGAGTGGCAAGTGACTAAAAATGGCGCTAAACTTTTCAAAATAACGAATAATTTCCTGCCGAACAAGCTTATCGTACAGAATTAATAGTGATCCAGGAGGGCGCACCAGGATTTCCCAGACGGTTTGGAGGCCCAGTCCGCGCCTGACACCTCTGAAAAGGCTTTTTGCTTTTCCCGTTAATTTTTCTTCGGATTTATCACGTCGAAGAAGAAAAAAAACTACTATAAACAACGCTAATTTCAAAGGAATTTAACGTAAACGTAACACGACCGAGCGGAAGAAATTAACATGTTTTCTTAATTAAATAATCAAGGCCACCCAACTTTTACTAATTTTTTTTTTTTTTTTTTTTTTTTTTTAAATTTTCGATTCACCTGATTAAACGTTGAAAATTCACTCTCTTTTAATCGAATGGCTTTTGAACTGATAAGCCTCGCCACCTGTATTTTACACGAAATTAAATCAAATGTCATTGGATAATATATCTCCGGGTGGCTTTTCACCATAAATCGTCATCGTCTCGGCTTTAGCCCATTTATTTCGTTTTTTTTTCCATGAAATTTTAGGAGGCTCTTCTCTTCGTCGTACATTAAAAATAATAATAAAAAAAATGGAGGATGATAAATGGACTCGGTGGAAGTTTGATCATAAATAAAGGATCTATTACCGCGTCGAAAAACACTAAAAATAAAAAATGTATTATTTATGCTTCCAGAGACATTATTTTAACCGTATAATTAGGTTCGGATCCTTGTTCGGATCATATTTCCCGTCTACTGTTTTTTTTTTTTTTCTTTGAACAACGCCCAAATTGAAGAAGTGTTATTTCCGGACGATGTTTTCTTTATTGATATAAACACGAAGTGTTATCGGTTCATTCCAATTTTTTTTTTTTAAATAATCAAAACAAGTTCGATCGGACGATGACAAATGACAACTTCATATTCCAAACGACTCGAAATTACATTTTTTTTTTCTTCTTTTTTTTCGTTCTTCATTATGCCCCGCCACAAATCAGACTGTAAGACAACTGGACATTCATTTTTAAAAGATAATTAAATATTAAGTCTTGTTAGCCGTTTTTATAGTGGGTCACATCATGATTTTTAATCAGTTACTTTTCTTGGAAGTCATGTACACCCAGGTTAACATGAGTTGACAGCCCGGAATCGTTGTGCTACATGCCCTGGGGTTTATTGTTTTTCGTACATTGCTTTTTTTTTTTATCCCCGAGATTAAAAAAGCTTCTTGTTATTTTTTTTTTTTTTCTATTTACTTAAATACGCTTTTTTTTTCTTTTTCTATAAAACGACCTTTCTCTCCCTATCAGGAGGAGAAAAATAAAAAAAAAACGAAAATTCCACCCTTTTGTTCGGAATGAAAAGGTTTATCCAACGACGTAAAACAAAGTCACGCTTTATTGCTTATATCCGTATGGAGACGCCATAGTGGCATCAAAATCATCATCAGCAGGAGCTTTTTCCGCTTTTATGAATTGCTCGGAAAATGAAAATCTTGTTTTCCCTACTTTTGCTCTCTCTCTCTCTCTTTCTCTCCTCGCGCCGCCGAACCAGTCGATAGCATACTGAATTAATGGTTTTGAATGAAAACCATTGTCAGCTTTACCGTCTTAAGGAAAATTTGCAATGTAAAATACGTTTAAATTGTGTTTTCTCGAAATCGAACGTAAAACAAACAAAATGGATTGAATTTTGAATTTTTAATACTAACCCCCCGCGGTGGTTTTTCCTTTAAGAACTTCCTCCCGTTTTTGCACTCCGGGTATCTCCTCCGAAAACTTTTCTTTATAATAAATTTAAACAGATTCTTGTCTTTTCGGGCCATTGTAAAATGGATAAACGGGTTTTATACACGAATTTTTTTTTTCTTTCTCTTTTGATTTTTTTCTTTTTTAACCAACAGGAAGTTGTCAGTCTGTTTTAACTAGAATAGTGACGCTCTCATTAACATTGTAGTAGCTTTGTCACGAATTAGTTCGTAATTTTCATCACCAAGGCGTTTCGATTATTTTCTCGACATTTGATTCCTGTTGATGTGGCAAAAAGATGCTCGTCTCGTTTTTAGACAGTAACACGCGCTAATTTTCAGTTTCGCCACTAGGGCGTTATCGTTTCTCGAAATTCAGTTTTAATTATGATGCGACTTGCTTTCTCGCGTTCACACATTTTCCTATTTCGAGTGAAAGTGCGGTTTTCAAATAAGATGTCGCGAATTCCGAATTAAACTGGGTTGAAGGGGGGGGGGGGGCTGGAATTTTGCAGGTTAAGAGAACCGAGAACATAACGTGGAACAAATTCAAATTTTCCTTTTCGAAGTCGCAGAGAAACAGAATTTAATATCGGGTCTTAAGGGTGACCATGAAATGTTTGTGACCAAAGACCAATAAATGGACATGCAGGAGATTGAAGGTTGAATCAACGGTGGTGTTGAAATCTGATGATAGGTACGGGCGTTGATGATTCTGGAAAGTGATATCCACTTTCCAGTCACACGGTTTCCCTTCTTCTTGTAAGTGCCTGCTCCGCTCCACATGGAAATTTAACGGTTTGTCAAAAGTAAATTTTGGATATATTTTCGATGTGTCTGGGAAACATCAAATATATATCAAGTCCAAACTACTGATATAACTGTGGATATACCCAGTTTGGGACTAATACTAGCCCGTCCGTTGCGCAACGGACGCGATTTTCACTTTGGAAATCGCCGCTCCAAAAAGATCCAGTTCTTCGGACCAGAACCTGCCAAAGGAATCACTAAGGCCATGGCTCGCAGAAGCCTACGGGAATGGGTAAAGGAGGAACACCGCAAACGCTGGTAAGGGAGCAAAGGTCTTAAACATAGCAAAACTATGCTAAAAAACTACTCAGCCAAACTGAGTGTATCCTCCAACTAGGCAGAGCACAAGTAAGGCAAGTGACTGGGCTTATAACCGGATACTGTAACCTCAGGAAACATATGCATACGGTAGACGTCTATAAAGAGGAACCTGTCTGCAGACTCTGCCTAGAAGATGAAGAAACAGTCCCACAACTAATATTTGATTGTGAGGCACTTATCACGTGGTGATCCAACCAAGAGAACGTATCATCTCCCGGTAACTTTGCAACCGGCAAAGATATGGTGAAGGGACTATTTAACCTCATCGAAGAGGCAGACCTAGCCATCTAAACGATGAAATCGAGAGGACTACAATAGGTCACTAGACTTCCGTATTGGGATTATAAACCCGTCTCTGTTTCAGAAAAAAAAACCATTTTTGTACCAGAGGTTTAACAGGAAATGGAGCTGCCTGTGAACTCCCTCAATAAGCACAATTTTTATTTTATAAGCACTGCCACAGACATCAACCATTTTCTCACAGAAAGGTGTGTGAGGGACCTGCTATATTTAGACACGGGTTCCGGACCGTGTTGGGCATCACAATATAATTTCACTTTGATCTCATAACAAGAATCAAGCATGGTATTGATATGACGATATGTAGGAGGCGGTAAATAAAATAAATAGTAAACTAGGCTTACCGAAAATATAATAAATAAATGTAAAGAGGTACATAGTAACGCAACGAAGTACTACCCGAGACTGTAGAGCACGAGTCGGTTGTGAATGGACTCGTCTCTAGGTTTTGCTAAGTCAGTTATTTTGGATGAGATTCGATTCGATTCATTCATATCAGTATAAACGACCTGTTATATCAGTACAGTCGACTGCGGACCTTCCGCATGCGAATCGAGGATCTTACCAATGGACTACCGCTCGCCCCTAACTACCACTAATATCGACGGCCGTAAAAGTTTAAATCAAATAATCCCGCTGAACGTCAGCAATTTAATAACAATAAATCCATACGCGTCACGATTCCCGTTGCCAGCCCATCGGCAACGGCCCAATCAAATCCACAGACGGTTCGGTATTTGTCGTTTGATCTATTCTAACGACGAAGATTTCCAGTCGATAAGGGTTGTTAGCACCTCCAGTCAAGTTGAAGAACGCCTCCTCCAGGCCTCCAGGTTAATCTCACCGGGAGGCTTGACGAATCGTTAAATTTTCTCTTAATTAAATTTAACTAGTCTCATGTTCATGTTGTATAATGTCATCACACGGATTCACTACCGAAGTAATTAATAAATGAAACACTACGGCACATTTTCGCTTAATCTTAAAGGGCTTTCAATTTCCGTCCGTTTTACGTGGATTTTTCAAAATCCATTTACCAATACAAACAAAAACCCCGTTCCTTTAGTCCCCGAGATTTCCCTAATTGAGGAATCCCCTCAAACGGCACAGATCGTTAGGAAAGGATTAATAAACTCGAACCCTTTTTCGAAATGTGCTACGTATACATAAAATGTTATTAGGAAAAAAAAAATATTCAAAAACCAAGCAAGGCTGTGTATTTTACTTTTGTCGCCACCACAATGACGGTAAGAGGGGTTGATCAAACAATGGCAACCGGCTTGGGTTCTCTCGTTTCTTTCTTCAAAAGCATTCCTAATACGTCCATGTTTTTACACTATTATTATATGGAATCTCATTTTTATATTCGCCTCATGCACTCTCATATGGATTTCGTTTTTTTTTTAATTCAGGTATATCCGCGTCCCTCAAAATGCGCTCATTAGACGGCTTAATACCTTAATGCGGCAGGACCGTATCCCATTCGCTTTATATTCATACGAGAAAAACATCAAAAGAATTCATATTTTTCCATCTCAAAAAAAAAAAAAAAAAGGGAAATCCCTTCACATGAAATATCTGTCATATCAAATCATCCGAATAATACAAACTAAAAGGATGAAAGATAATTCGTATTACCTTTGAAGGGACGTCATCATCATTCGACGATCCTAAAATTCAACGTACTTTTCATATCTCCTACCTGTGTTCTTTTTTTTTTCGTCTGGAATTAACGAGGTTTATTATTTTTTGTCTTTTTTTGAAATCAAATTTTTTTTCTCCCTTTTCTTTTTATCTTGATTTTTGAGATTGATTATTTTGAATTATCATTTGGACGTTTCCTCTCCGACCTTTATTTTTTAAGGGGGGTGGAATTTAATAAATAACGAAGCAGGGTCATCTTTTTCCCTTTTTTTTTTTAAAGATGACAATCTGGGAAAAATATTTTACGTGACAAAACAAGCGGTTGGGTGCTTGAAAAAACAGTCAAGTTATGTCAGTTAATTATGTATATTTTCTTTTTTTTTTTTCGTCTCTTAAGAATTCTTTTTGTGATCGATAACAAAATAGCTTCCCACCAAACACGTTTTTTTTTTTTTCACGAAATAGCAAACCCAAGAATCTTTTCATCGAAGAAAAAGGAAAAAAAAAAAAGCTTTGATAAGTAGAACAAAAAGTGGAAGAGCCCCAAAGGGAAATATATCTCAGCAATCATGGTCCTCCCTATCTCATCACTGACTACATTTCTTCTTCGCGTCTGACTTGGGGCTATCACGCTCTAATAAAATGCACTTGCTCCTACAAAACTCCTCTTTCCTTCCTTCTTTTTTTTTTTTTTTTCCTTTTATTTTCATTTTACATAAATGTTGACTGGTGAGATCAATTTGATCTATCTCCCATATACAACGAAAGCAATCATCGTTTTTGCGGCTTTAGGTTTCGTGAAGGGAGAGAAGAAAATACGTGTAATAAGGGAAGGAGACGCGATGCTGGGTTAGATAATTGCAGGTTTAGGTTAAAAACCCTTCTGTTCGGTAGCAGCATATGATACTTTTTTTTTTTCTTTTTCTTGCGGTTCACGATTCTGTAATGATAGGTCCCTAATTTTTTTTTTTTTTGGTGGTGTGTGTGACTCGAAGACAAAGGATTTTAGGTGTTTATGAGGAAAGGTTAGTAACTTATTTCACGGATCGTGTTAGGGTAAGATACCTAACGGATTTCAATTTATTTCTAAAATATTTTGAACGCCATTAACTGAAATGTAAGTTTTACTCTAATGCTGGCCAATTATCGAAAACTTGTAATTCCTCGAATTAATCCTATGTAATTTTTTCCATGCACAAAATAAGAGAAATCATAGTCAATCACATCTGGATCAAAATTTTTCAATGTTTTTCAACTTTTCAAATTTTTTCAAAATTTTTAAAATTTTGAAAAACGTTTTAAATTAATTTTTGGCGATTTTTAATTTTTGATTAAAAAGGTAAAATCAATTAAATTTTGATTAAGGAATTTCTCTTCAGAGCTGGGAATAAGCTGAAAAAGTCGTCAAAAAGACACTTATCAAATCCCTGTTCGGGCGCAAAACCTATTTATGTCGGGTATGCCAACAGCATTAAATGACTTATAAACAATTCCTAGCTTTCAGACACCTGAAGAGGTTTTTTGGGAACGGCACTTTTCTAACGAAAACAAATCCCAGGGGATCCTCAACTCCAAAAATATAAACTGGAAGGTTTAATATCGTATCTATCAGAAGACAACTTGGCACCCATTTTAAAAAAATTTGCATTCAAATCTGATTACAATTTTGTGCCGTACTGCAAAGTATACATTTAATTATATAAATATAAATAAACTCATAAAACGAGTAACAAAATTAAACTCAAAAACAGTGAACAGCATACAAATTTAATTAAAAACGATTTTCAATCTAAATTACTAATATTTTTTTCCCTCCCCCCCCCCCCCCTCCCTTCCTTTCCGTACACTCTCAAAATTATTTAAACGCTTCCCACAATTTAAAATGATCGCTATCGGATTTACTTAAGGAAAATCAGGTCTAATATTCATTTCCCATGGATTTTCTCGAAAATTACCTTTCTTTTCCGGAAGTGTAAATTTGATTTTTTTTTTTTTTTTAATCAACCACCTTATCAAAATAAGATGTCAGATACAGTTGTAAAATCAAATTTGATGATCGGTTTTTATCCAAAATTAATCCACATTTTGCGATTAAAATTCCAAAATCGGTACTTTTTGTCACTTTTATTTTTTTTTTTTTCTTTCCTCACAGCACTTAAAAAACTATTTTCTTCCTTTTTTTTTTTTCGTCACAAAAAAACACTTCACTAATTTTTTTTATTGAATTTAACACCACTATCTTTCTTCCTAAATTTTGTTAATTTTTCACTGGGGGAAAACCAAATCCGAAAAAAACCGAAAACAATTTTTTTTTTCACTTTTTTCGTAATTTTAAATCACTTGTATTTTTTTTTTTTTTTTTTCACACTCCGCGAACTAAAACAAACGGAACCGAAATAAAACTGGAAGAAATTAATTATATCGAAAATTAAAAATTAAAAAAAAAACGAAAATCGCGAAAACTTTATTAAAAAAAATATTCGACTGTTTATTTTGTATCGGGATAACTATGACGTGAATACGGGTTTTTAACGAGACGTAAAATGCCTACCCCATTCTTCGAACCGTCAAAGCAGACTGAGTGTCAGCCGATTCGGCGACTCAGACGGCCACGATCTTGTCCGAAGTTAACTTCGTTATGTTTCGCGGCTCGTTCGGTTTACTATCTCCTTCTAACTTGTATCTTTTTCCTTTTCGTGCTCTTTTTTTTTTTGTACTTTTTTTTATCTATCAAGGTTTTTTGAAATTAGATGTCTCGTACGTACGTTAGTTATGAAATGTATCCAGTGCTTTTGAGATAATGATCTTTTACCTTAGTAATTCCAGCAGGCGGGTTGTTCTTTTTTTTTTTTTTTTTCGGGATGTTTTGTGTCCTCCGGTCCTATGAGTATTTCCGAGGTTGTTTTTGTTGCTGTTCGATTAATTGGGGAGAACGTATAAAGGTAGGAGGGCAGGGGCAGAGGCGGTAGAACAGAGACAGAGACAAGTATACTGAAAATCGATATGATTCGTAAGATGACGCTGGAAAGACAATTGCCAGAAAGATAGAAGTGACAAAAAGATGATCGAACAGACAGTAAAAGAACGAAAATAAGTTGGCTGACGCTCATGATTAGAGAGAACTCATGGTGACCTCTCACATGTACCTACGCTTGCGGTCACGGGGCTCTCCCGACCATTTATCCAAAAAAGAAAATAAATTCCTGATCCATTTTTCCTAAAAATGTTGGTTATTAAAATTTTTTTCCTCACCGTTCTTTCCTAATTTTTAATTTTCCTAAACTTTTTTGATTCCTAAAATGAATGTTTTTCCTAACTTTTTAAATCCCCATAGGGATTTTAGGAAATTTTATTGTAGAAATCAAAAAGTTTTAGGAAATTTAAAAATTAAAAAAAAGAAATAGTATAAAAACAATTTTAGGAACTAAAATTTTTAGAAAAAATTGATTATGAATTTATTTTTTTTGGAAATATGAATTAAGAATTTATTTTATTATATAGAAAATATGGATTAAGAATTTATTTTTTTAGGAAAAATGGATTAAGAATTTATTTTTTTAGGAAAAAATGAATTAATGCCGCTTCTCCATTATGACTCAAAATTAATTTTCTAGAATTTATTTTTAAAATTTCCGGAAATACTGTGCTTTAGTTATTCTATGGATTTCTAACCCAAGATTTAATAAAAATAGAGTCGGCCATTTCTGATACATTGCTTTTTTTTTATTTTTAATCCATGGTAAAAAATTCATAGAATAACTAAAGCACAGTAGGGTCGGGTCGCCTAAATGTAAACACTCCCGAAATGTCAACACCCCTTATTTTTTCCTAAGTAAAAAGCGTTTTCGGCCCAAAATGTAATGAAATGTGTTCTTTGTTTCATAATCTTCCATCAAAAGCCTGATTTCCCCCCGAAAAATGTTTACGGTTTTTCTTATAACGTATTTAAAAAAATACGAATTTTTTTCTCGGCAAAACTCGTCTTGTGGATTTTTTTCGAATATTATTTTGAACGAAAGACACATTAAAAAATTTGAAATTCCACTCATTTACTTACATGTTAATGAAGTTTATGTTACCGACTTACATTTCAAGTAATATTAAAGATTTTAATGTTTTTTTCTTAGATTTCCGCAAAAGATCGAAAATCAAGAAGATGTCCGACATGTCAACACGCCATTTTGTCCATTTGATTGTTATGTAAATAAAAGAATTTTTCGGGATTTTTTGTTATTTAAAAAAAAATGTAAAATTATTTCTGTGAGCATTGATTTGTAAAAGTGGTATATTACTATTAGAGGGATGATGTAGCATTCTGGAGAGATAAATTTTGAACTGATTTCTCTTCACGGAGAGCCGTCTGGTGAGCGTTTACATATAGGTTCATTTTTATGAAAAACAGGTAAAATCAAACCGAAATGTCAACGCTATTATATCAACCCTCTAAGCAAAATTTTAAAGTAGTACCTGCATCACATATTTACTTCATGTCTTGAAGAACACACTGGGCCGTTGGATCACTTTTTAAAACGTAATTTTTTGTAAGAAAAAAATATTTGAAAATGCGATGTCCGAAATGGCGGAAAGTGTTTACATTTAGGCGACCTGACCCTACTTCCGGAAATTTTTGAAAATTAGTTCTAGAAAATTAATTTTGAGCCATAATGGAGAAGCGGCATAAGAATTTATTTTTTTTTTTTTTGGAAAAATGGATTAAGCATTTATGTTTTTAGGAAAAAATGGATTAGGAATTTATTTTTTTTTTTTTGGAAATATGAATTAAGAATTTATTTTTTTACTAGCCGCTTTGGGGCCGCTTCGCAGAGTAACAGACAGACACACATGTCGAAAGTTGAAAAATATTTTAAAAAAAAAAAATCACTGCGTACGGACATCGCACATCGGACATCAGACATCAGTGAATGTGTTGGGTTTTTTAAACCCATAAGACAGACATACGGACAGACCCAACCACCAAAATTTAAATTTTGAGCAATTTTTTTTTAATTTCAATTAAAATAAAATAAAAAAAAATTAATTATTAAAAATTAAATATTAAAAATTTAATTATTAAAAAAACACCGCGTAAGACAGACAGACGGCCAAGACTTTTACTTTAGTTGATTTTAATTTTTATTTATATTTTTATTTATGAAAATAGTAAAGTATTTTTTTTTTTTTTTTCAAAAAAACTTTATCCCTTGCGTACAAACACCAGATAGACACACATCCCCCCCCCAAAAAAAAAAAACCACCGCCTACAGACAGACACACATGTCGAAAGTTGAAAAATTTTTTGCAAACGACAAAAAAAAAAAGAAATCCCTGCGTACAGACAGAAAAACTTTCCCTTTTATTCGTCAAAATACTTTTTGTCTGTGGACGAAAACTTTATGTATATAAAAATACGAAAACTTTATGTATTTTTTCGTCGAATTCGTTAAAATTAGCTTGTCTGCGGACAAACGCGGACAAACAGAGGGGTTTTATTATATAGGTAGATAGAAAATATGGATTAAGAATTTATTTTTTTAGGAAAAATGGATTAAGAATTTATTTTTTTAGGAAAAAATGAATTAAGAATTTATTTTTTTTTTTGGAAAAATGGATTAAGCATTTATGTTTTTAGGAAAAAATGGATTAGGAATTTAGTTTTTTAGGAAAAAATTAGAATTTATTCTTAATGGATTAAGAATTTATTTTATTTACGAAATATGGATTAAAAATTTATTTTTTTTAGGAAAAATGGATTCTTCTTCTTTTAAGTGCCAGCTCCGCGACGAAGATTGGCTATCATCTGAACTGTTTTTACTTTATCAACCGCTGCTCGAAAAAGACCCAAGAAATCGACATCAAACCAGTCCCTGAGATTTTTGAGCCACGAGGTTTTCCTACGACCCTGACCGCGCTTACCCTCGATCTTATCCTCCATCACAAGCTGAAGGAGGCGGTATTTTTAAATACCGCCGGTATTTTTTTAAAAAATGGATTAAGAATTTATTTTTTTACGAAAAATAGATTAAGAATTTTTTCTCAGGAAAAATGGATTAGGAATTTATTTTTTTAGGAAAAAATGGATTAAGAATTTATTTTTTTTAGGTAAAATGGATTAAGGTTCTAGTTCGTTTACATAACCGGCCGGTTAGCCGGGCGGTGTACACATTTTAACGATAAAAAAATACGTTAAAAATTTTTTTTTAAATCCAATATTTTATACATGAAAACGGGGTCTAACTGCACCGAAACCGTACCCGAAACGTTTCGTTATGTTCAGAGATAAATTTCCATAATATTAAATGCAAGAACAACAGTTAATAGTTCTTATATTTGATAATATTTAATTGTTTTCGCAGAAAAAAAAAATGTTTATTTCCGAGAGACTAGTGCAGCGCTCTAGCGGTGGAACCACGAACTATTTCAACAACAAAAAGCAAAATGGCGTTTTATTTTTTTTATTTCGAAAACATTAAAAAAAATTATCAAATTTAGGCAGAGTAAAGCCTTTTTCATACGTTTTCAATAACGAATCTTTACCTTTTAAACATAACAAAACGTTTTGGCGCGGTTTCGGTGCGATCCGATCTCATTTTCACGTGCAAAAACCGAATTTCAAAAAAAAAAAATTAAACTTTTTTTTTACCGTTAAAAAATTTTCACTGCCCGGCTGACCGGCCGGTTATGTAAACCAACTAGAACCTTTAAGCATTTATGTTTTTATGAAAAAATGGACTAGGAATTTATTTTTTTTAATGAAAAAATGGATTAGGAATTTATTTTTTTTTTTAGAAAAAATGGATTAAGAATTTATTTTGCTAGGAAAAAATGGATTAAGAATTTATTTTTTTAGGAAAAATAGGTTAGGGATTTATTTTTTTAGGAAAAAATTAGGAATTCATTTTTTACGTAATGGGGGGATACATATATCAGGGGTTGAGTGGCACCTTTATCAATTTAAGTCAATTTTGGATCGGGCTGACCTTCACCTTAGGAAAAATCTCGTAAAATTGTCCCGGAATGTGACCATGCCTGATGACGTCTTTATAAAGTTTAAAGTACGTCACGTTTTTCGCTGGGAACAAATCTAGTTTTTATAATAAAAATCGAAAAGGGGAGACATCAGAGCTAAATTTGCAGTACTAAATAATTTTTCCAAAAGCTTTTTGGTCTCAGTTACCACAAACTGCAAAGCTTATGTACTTAAATCATTTTTTTTATTTTCGGGCATCGCATCTCATCTTTTTTTCACGGAATTATTTTTTTCAAAATGTTTCGCCTGAATTTCGTTGATAAAAATTTCCAAATTCCCCCCTTAAAATAATTTTTTTTTTCCAAAATATTTTCCTGGTCTAAACTTAAGAAAAGGCAAAATACTGTATATAAATATATTGGACACTCCTTATAAACTTAACAAAACTTCCAAGGAAAAGAAAAGGAGGAAAGAAAAGCCGACGCACATTTCCTTCGACACAGATTCTGGTTTCCATTTTTTTTCTTTCTTTTTTTTCTGTTAATGCTGAGATTCCATCTACACCGTTTCTTTTGTTAATTTTTTTCCCTTTTTTTTTTTATACATACAACGGAATCCCTCCGGGAGTCGATTTCTTAATCATTCTCGGATGTTAGAAAAAATACTTTTTTTTATTAGAATAATTCGGACTTTTTTCCCTTCATTCCAGAAGAAAGAAAAAAAAAGAAGCAAGGCTTAGGGCTATTTTTTTTCGTACTTTTCTTTTTTTTTTTTTTTTTTTTTTTTTTTTTTTTTTTTTTTTTTTTTTTTTTTTTGATCAGCATTAATAAAAAGTATCCAGAACCGCTGTGTAATAGAAACAAATGCGACCATTTTAAAATTCCTTTCCTTTTTTTAAAGGGATGAATAATAAAAAAAAAAAAAAAAAAATTCTTGAAAAAGATGATTTTCAATTAACATCTCGCAAGGGTAAATGAAGTAGAAAATTTTTCCTTCTTTTTTTCCGTACCCCCTACCTCGATTGCTACCGAAATAGTGCTCCTATTTCCTTTTTTTTTTTTTTTTTTTTTCTTTTCGAAAACTCATTACTCACTAAGGGGCTATTAATTTAGGTTCGAGAGATAAATCCTTAAATTAAAGTCCTAATAAGCTTCGTTTTCCTCGTTTTTTAATATCCCCCCAAAAAGTTTTCGCCCTTTTATCTTTTTGATGTAAATTCAACGGCAGACGATTTATCGGATACTTTGATGAAAACTAAACTTTTTTTTTATTTTTCGAAAGGAGTTTCATTCATTAACAAGTATCCATCGATTAATCAACAAAAGCACCTGTCTCGCTTATGGGGGTCTCAAACCCTGCCACCTAATGATTTTTTTTTTTTGTATACCTTTGCATCTGAATACATAAATTTGAAAAGGAAAAGGGTTCTTTAAAAAAAAAAAATGTCAACCAGTGGCCTCTGGTGAGAAGGAGAAAAAAAAAACGAATTAACACGGCGATTATGTTTGATTCGAAAATACATTCCTATAACGACTTCTTCCTTCCTGTCAGCATATCAAGATTTATGTAAAAAACCCTTCAGGTGTATTTTTACAGAAATCCAGTTTTTTTTTTTCCTTCCCCCCGAATATCTTCATCTTGAAGATGAAGAACCAATTTCCGTAGTATTAAAAAAAAAAAAAAAAAAAAAGTACGAAAGTAAATTCAATATTTTTGCACTTATTAGATGAATGGGATGCCTGGTTTTGGATCGTTAACGAGTTATACCCATTCGGAATTGATAATGAACCCATATTGTGACTTTGTAGCTGATTTATTTCTATAAACAAAAAATTTATAGATTTCCTTTTTTTTTTTTTTTTTTTTTGCTTCGGGCGCAGCTAAGGTGAGCTCGTTACCGGCTAAATTATATATTTTCTCCCGAGAAGTTTATTTATTTAATTATTTTTTTGAGGCTATAGCGTGGTAAAAAAAAAACAAGAGAAGGGCGAAAGTGAGGCCTTATAGCCCGTCCGAAAAAGTGATGCAAAAATTGTATAAAATTTTTGCAAAAAATTTATGTGAAAAAATGTATTAATTTTGTATCAAAAATTTGGCCATGCGTAATTTTTGCAAAAGTTCGTTCATATTTGTTGAGCACCAAAATTTGAATATGCATAGTTTTTACAAAATTTATGCATAATTTTTTTAAACGTAAAAATTTGGATATGCATAAATTTTGCATAATTTATGCATACAATTTTTTGGAATCATAAGGCACGTGCAAATGTTATGCTTATTCGACTTTTTTTGCATTTTATGCATACTTACTTATGCATTTTATGCATACTTATTTATTTATGTATTTTATGCATAGTTTTTTATTGATGCATTTTATGCATACTGATTTATTTATGCGTTTTATGCATACTGATTTATTTATGCGTTTTATGCATACTGATTTATTAATGCTTTTTATGCATATTCATTCATGCATTCTATGCATACCTATTTATGTGCTTTATGCATACTTATTAATTTATTCATTTTATGCATACTTATTTATGCGTTTTATGCATACTTATTTATGCATAATCGTACTGGAGGAGGGAAAACATTTTTCCGGTAATAAAAGTTATGTCCTTTATGCAATATTTTTATGTATGTCCAGTATTTTCGTATAATTTATGCATCTCTTTTTCCTACGGATACTTAGTCGCATCACAGTAGCCAGACAGACTAAAATGAGAAATTGTAATGGTGGGGAGCAGCAGGTGTGTATGGACCAAAAAAAAAAAAATTCTGCCGTACGCGTACCCCAAACAATGTTTTTTTAATAAATCTAAGCTTTTAAAAAAAAAAAACGATTTCAAAATTTTGACCTAAAATATTTTTTGAAATAAAAAATTTCTGCCAAATTTTTCTTGAGAAAGTGAGACCTTCTCGTACGAAAAAGTGATGCAAAAATTGTAAAACTTTTGCAAAATAAATGCAAAGAGTTTATGTAAAAAATGTATTATGGTGTTGTTTGTACAAAAATTTGGACATACATAATTTTTGCAAAGTTTATGCATATTTGTTTAAGCATCAAAATTTAAATATGCATAATTTTTTAAAGCATGAATTCGTAAATAAATATTATGCTCATTCAACTTTTTTTTTCCTTTTTATGTATATTTATATTGGAGGATGAGAAACAAAAAAAACAAAAACGAATTTCAGATAAATAAGTTAAGCTTTTTATTCATAATTTATGCATTCATTTATGTATGTCCAATTTTTTGTATAATTTATACACGATCTTTATAAAATTTATGCATCTCTTTTTTGTATGGGAGTCTTTCTTCTTCCTATTGGCGAAAAATACCCCATATCATTTTTGCCCCCTTGTCTTGTTCTTACCCCGCTGCTCCCCAGGTTCCCTCCCTTACAAAATTTTATGACGCGCAAAAAAATCGAAACGTTTTAATTATTTTTACAGGGTAATCAAAAAACGGATTTCCCTTGAAGTTAAAAAACAAAAAAAAATTTCCGGGTATTATGACATCTTATCTGAACTGACATGGCAGAATAAGCAGCTGTCCGTTTGTTTTTTAATGAGTTATCAATTCACTTTTTTATAATTTATTTATCTACGGCTTTTGTTTCCAGATAAAATTTTGTCCTTGATGTATATTTTTGTGAATTTACCTATTTATTTATTTTTTTAAAAAAATGGTTTGTAGTTAGGTTGTTGTTAAAAGATCGGCAATTTGCTTTTTGCTGAGACTTTGGGAGGGTGGATTCCGAGAATAACAACAAACAAATTTCAGAATTATCACGTTTTCGAGTGCATGCAGTCCTGAGAATAATTTAATCTTATTTCATTCAGTTTGAGTTGTTTCAGAAATTTTTAAGCATTTTTAAATTGGAGATTTTTACTGGAGAAAATAAAAAAATCCTCAAGCCCTTTTTTTTTTTTCTTTTAAGAGTGCATTGCCGGAGTGCCAGATTCATGCCTCGATTTTCTAAGCTCAAAATTGAACTCGAGTACTACTTAATTGTTACTCTTTGGAGCTCATAGTCCGAAGCCAAATATGATTACAAGATTTTGCCAGAATTTGAGAAAAATGGACCTAGCACTATTTGGCCAAAATTGCATTATCTAGATTCAACACGCAAAAAAAAAAAAAAAAAAAAAAAGAAAAAAAAAACTAAAATAAAATAAAGAACTAAAATTTTTCAAAACTTTGGAATTTGAAAAGAAAAAATAAAGGAAGGGAAATAGGAAATAATTAAATATCCGGCATCTTTAATATTGAAAATATTTTCAAAAATACGGTTAGTTTTTCGATCATTTCCGAAAGAGCTTTCATAGTTCACTTTCCAATAACTCGCATGATTCATGTAGGCCGAACATGGAGCCTGCCAGAATTTTCAAACTTCTAACTAAGAAAAAAAAAAAAAAAAAAAAAAACACCAACAATTTTTTTTTTTCCTGGGGTTCTCGTATCATCGCTGTATTGACTGACGGCTAATATATTCATCCTCACAATAAATTTCCTTTTACCATTCGAAAAAGGGAAAGAAAAAAAAACTCCCTCTTTCAAAAAACAATTGTTACAAAATTCGTGACAGGAGTGGAGGGAAAAAAAAAAAAAAGAAAAAAAACCGAATAAATCAAAATACCTGGAGTAAAGGGAAAGTGGGTACTGTAGACAACGGGCGACCCATGCTGGAACCACCAAGAAATAAGACGTGACCGGTATGTTGATGCACCTCCATCTCGACACAGCCACTGAATGTTAAACATGGTCACATTCGATTGTGCTATGCAAATGAAACAGGGGAACGCTCCTGCTTACTTTTTTTTTTTTTTTTTGTTAAATCAATTATCCTACGAAGGTCAGTTTGTTTTTTATTTTTATTTTTATTTTTTTTTTTTAAAGTTTCTTTTATTTTATTTGATTAAACGAATGTGGGTGAATCCTGACAGAAGTGAAACTGAAAAAAAAAAAAAAAATCGAAAACCACGACTTTGATATCAAAAATTAATTTAAATTTTATTGACATTATCTTCATCTTTCTATTTTTTTTCTTCCCCCTTCTTGTTTCCGTGGTTTTTTTTTCGCATTTTAAAAACGAGATTTGAACAAAAAATACCGCCTTCGCGTTTTCGTTTAATAAGACAGATGTAATTTTTTTTTTTTTTTTTTTTTAACTTTTTAACAACCGCTACATAGATACGGCGATCGGCGAACGACAAATATTCGTATCTTTTTATTTTCTCGGCACTTATTTTAGATCGATTAAGAGTTTTTTTTGTTGTTGTGAAGTTATTTACTTATATTAGGCTTTATAAACAAGTTTTAGATAAAGACTAATAATTACAGGGTTTTGAGATAAAGAAAAAAATAAATAAAAAAAAAAAAAAAAAAAAATAGAAGAAAGAGAGAGAGAGAGAGAAATGAAACCCGAGCGAAAGAAAACACAAGTTAAAATAGTGTACTCGTAAACGTGTGAATAGATAATGATCATATTCTAAATAGTCATATACATTCCAGAGATGTTTTGTAATTTCACATCCTCGTTCATCTCTTCCGTTCTTCTCAGTTTGCTTTTAATGCCTCTGAATATTTATAAATACTTTTGCCCCCGCGCTTCTGGAAATATATATTTCTGGAAGGTGAGATTTGTTTTCGAGAGAATGAATAAGGGATGGATCACTAGTCGAGACCGGAGGAAAAGAAAAAAAATTTTAGAATTTTTGTATTTGAAGGAGAGAGAGAGAATGAAGGAAAAGGAGATGGGAGCGGGTTAACAAAAGGTTAGTAAGCTCCCGTTTTCTTTATGTAATTTGGGTCGTTGAGCGGATGTTCGGTAAGGAATTTTGAGAGCTAACCCGAAGGCGGAAAGATGTAGTGGAATCCATCCCCGAAAGTCAGGGTCGGTGTAGGATACGCGGTCTAAAAGGACGTCAGCTGTCAGCAGTGAGGAGTAATGAACTTTGTAGCTTAGTGCCGAAGTAAATAAATAAAATATGCTGTAGGCGAAATTTGGAGTGTTAGGACTATTGTGACAGCTGTCATCACTACTACTGTCGCTACTGCTATTAATTTTACTTTCCGTGCTGCTGCTGCTACCAATAGTTATAGCTACTGATACCAATAGCTATCCAATTTAGTGGAACTAAATTTTTGATTGGCTGCTACTAATAGTGGTACGGCCACTATTGATAGCAGCAACGAAAAACTGACTGTATTTTTGAGAATAATTTTGGGGTAGAGGATTCCAAATCTCAAAAAATTTTTCAAAAAAATTCCACAACAATGCGACATTCAACAAAAAAAAAAAATAGTATATTGTTAACCTAGGGTGGAAAATGAATTTTCCCGTCGAGGTTTCCGTTTCAGCCCGAGCGAAGCGAGGGCTGAATGGAAACCGAGCGAGGAAAATTCATTTGACACCCTAGAATAACAAGATACTTTTTATAACGAATAAAAATAACTTTTTTAGTGATTTAAAGAAAAAAAAAATACCTCATTTGTTTGTTTACAAGCACTAAGAACATGGCTAAACATGGCGAGTTCCTATAATGGAAAAAGGCCTTTCCGCCCGCTAAACATCGATGGGAAAGGGCTCTTCCCATCGATGAGTTATGAAAACATATTTTTGGCCTCTAAATGAGCAAAAAATTAAAGGTCATTGCGCAACCTCAAGATGACCTTCGAAAAAAGATTCGGGGGTGATAGTGATGCCAAAAGGCACCGATTCCACTATCAGGAGTTTTAAAATTCCAAAATTCGTGAGTTTCTACCCACCCTGACTACAATTTGGTTTATGACCCATGCGATTTGACTTGGAATGACCCGCCGTTTTTTTTTTTTTTTTTTTAAGGTCCGCACTTCATGCGGATTCAAATTACTTTTTTCTTTTTTTTATCCCCGGCCTGAGCAAGCGATTAAGAACATGCGCATAATAAAAAGCGTATTCGAAGCTTAAAACCTAACTTAACAGATTATCTTCCGGAGGAAAGCTATGACAAAATCGAATTTTAAAACGGAAAAGGAAATCAAGTAGGCTTTGCTGTATCAGACGGATTATATGAAATGATGAGTAAGCAAGAGTGTATTTCATTATTTGATTGCTTTCCGATCCTCTTTTCAGTTTTTTTTTTTCCCCATCGTTAATTTTTTTTTTTTTTCTTTCCCGGTATTTTGTCGACGTCGATTTTTTTTTTTTTTTTGCTCCCGCCGAAATGAAAGAAAAAAAAATCTGATAAAACGTTAAATAAGCTTTTGATTTCTTAGAAAAAAAAAAAAGTTGCGTCAAAGAATGTTACAAGTTTGTGCCAGTTTGAGGCATTAAGGAGAACTCCCCCGAGTTAAGTCTAACGATATATGACAGTTTCTCTCAAGTTAGTCAAAGAACGAAAACTGTTTAAGATTAGTTTTGACCTAACGAAAGATTGGTTTCTATGGTAACCACATTTTTAATTAAATATATGACACTAGACAATTTTCCCTCCCCTGGAAAAGGGAAGTCTAAACTTATTTCTTGCAATTTCGTGCGAAAGTTTCTGCAAGTTTCTCGTCGATTGTGTAACGTCGGATTCCGTCCATTAAAAAAAAAAAGAAGTTTTTAAAATGATTAAAAAACATAAAATTAAAATTTTTTTAAGTCCTGGGCAGTTTTTTTAACAAAGATTTCGTAACCAGGCCTGTAGGGGCGAAGTCGTAAAAACCAATTTAATATGACACGTATAAAAAAAAAATTCACGTTCACACTTGAAAATATTAATAATAAACGCCGTAGTCAATAATCAACCGCCATTTTAAAGATTTTAATCACCGTTTTTATTCGAAAAAAAAAAAAAAAATCTCGCGTATTTAATAAAGCAATAAAGAATCAAAAAAAGTTACATTGAAATTCCTACATATGACCTTAAGGGGATTTTATTTTAACATCCCATTACATCCAGCGAACACCAAGGAGGTTCTGTTTAGGACGGATTCGTTCTAAAACAAAGCTTTTGGATATACGCGGGGAAATAGCGGAACACACCAATTAAAACACAACAGTGAAAACTTAATATCCACGCATCACTTATCACGTGAACTTTCCCAACAAGGTTTCCGAAATAATTTTCCCTTTTGGAAACTGATCTCTCTCTCCCTTTACGTATGGATGCCCCCCCTACTGCCTCGCTCCTTCTTTTCTCCCTTCGCTGAATCATTTTCGAGTTTTCTTTCGATTTTCCTTTTCGCAAAGTAATAATTCTCTCTTCGTAATAAGAATCAGAATTCCGAGGAATGGTGTAACCCGAATATATCGTTGGGAACGTTACAATTACGTTATACGTGATGGGAATCATGACCCTGGAATTGCCCCGTTTGGTAAAAACATTATCCAAATCAAATAATACGGTATTATTATTTTCAAACTTTAATTATAACGGAGTTTGTGTCATTTGTATTCCTTGCGCAAGGCCGATAAAAACTTATCATTTTCTGACGAAAATGATAAAGGTGGTGAAAGGATTTTTTTTTTTTTTTTTTTTTTTTTTTTCCAAAAAAGGTAAAAAAAAAATCTGATGTAATCGGTGCTTTGATATTGAAGTAGTAACTGAATTTGGTATTGAAGCATTCATTTCCTATACCAAGGAGGTGGATTGCTTTTGTTGAATGAATAAATCAATGGAGCATACAAGTTTCGCCTTGGATTTGCGGTGTATGCAACTTGATACATAACGTGATGCGTATGAATTAGAAGTTGGAGTTTTTTGCAATTTTTTCGTTGTTTTTACTTCATTTTTAATTTTTTTTTTGACGTAGGACTACGTCCTGGGGCTCGGTCCTGGGGAAATCTGTGTGTCTGTGGGTGCGTCGGTCTGTTGCCACACTCAAAAGAATTATTACTAGTGGCTAGTAAAATTTTACTAGGCGCAAATTCCAGTTTAAATTTTACTGGTCATTAGTCAATTTTACTTACAGCCTGTAGATTTTTCTTGGCTATGAGTAAATTAGACTGCCGACAAGTAAAATTTTTCCTGCCTAGGGACCACACACTCTAGAGTGTATCCTGCCTAGGCACCACACACTCTACTAGAGTGTGCTAGACACCATACACTCTAGACACCATAGCCTCTACACCATACACCATCTGCCTAGACACCATACACTCTAGAGTGTGTGGTGCCTAGGCACCACACACTCTAGAGTGTATCCTGCCTAGGCACCACACACTCTACTAGAGTGTTTCCTGCCTAGGCACCACACACTCTACTAGAGTGTTTCCTGCCTAGGCACCACACACTCTAGAGTGTATCCTGCCTAGGCACCACACACTCTAGAGTGTTTCCTGCCTAGGCACCACACACTCTAGAGTGTATCCTGTCTAGGCACCACACACTCTACTAGAGTGTGCTAGACACCATACACTCTAGACACCATAGCCTCTACACCATACACCATCTGCCTAGACACCATACACTCTAGAGTGTGTGGTGCCTAGGCACCACAGTGCTAGACACCATACACTCTAGACACCATAGCCTCTACACCATACACCATCTGCCTAGACACCATACACTCTAGAGTGTGTGGTGCCTAGGCACCACACACTCTAGAGTGTATCCTGCCTAGGCACCACACACTCTACTAGAGTGTTTCCTGCCTAGGCACCACACACTCTAGAGTGTTTCCTGCCTAGGCACCACACACTCTAGAGTGTATCCTGCCTAGGCACCACACACTCTAGAGTGTTTCCTGCCTAGGCACCACACACTCTAGAGTGTATCCTGTCTAGGCACCACACACTCTACTAGAGTGTATCCCGCCTAGGCACCACACACTCTACTAGAGTGTATCCTGCCTAGGCACCACACACTCTACTAGAGTGTTTCCTGCCTAGGCACCACACACTCTAGAGTGTATCCTGCCTAGGCACCACACACTCTACTAGAGTGTTTCCTGCCTAGGCACCACACACTCTAGAGTGTATCCTGCCTAGGCACCACACACTCTAGAGTGTTTCCTGCCTAGGCACCACACACTCTAGAGTGTATCCTGCCTAGGCACCACTAACTCTAGAGTGTTTCCTGCCTAGGCACCACACACTCTAGAGTTTTTCCTGTCTAGGCACCACACACTCTACTAGAGTGTATCCTGCCTAGGCATCACACACTCTACTAGAGTGTATCCTGCCTAGGCACCACACACTCTAGAGTGTTTCCTGCCTAGGCACCACACACTCTATAGTTTATCCTGCCTAGGCACCACACACTCTAGAGTGTATCCCGCCTAGGCACCACACACTCTACTAGAGTGTAACCTGTCTAAGCACCACACACTCTACTAGAGTGTTTCCTGCCTAGGCACCACACACTCTAGAGTTTTCCTGCCTAGGCACACACACTCTATAGTTTATCCTGCCTAGGCACCACACACTCTACTAGAGTGTATCCTGCCTAGGCACCACACACTCTAGAGTGTTTCCTTCTTAGGCACCACACACTCTATAGTTTATCCTGCCTAGGCACCACACACTCTAGAGTGTTTCCTTCTTAGGCACCACACACTCTATAGTTTATCCTGCCTAGGCACCACACACTCTAGAGTGTATCCCGCCTAGGCACCACACACTCTACTAGAGTGTAACCTGTCTAAGCACCACACACTCTACTAGAGTGTTTCCTGCCTAGGCACCACACACTCTAGAGTGTTTCCTGCCAAGGCACCACACACTCTATAGTTTATCCTGCCTAGGCACCACACACTCTACTAGAGTGTATCCTGCCTAGGCACCACACACTCTAGAGTGTTTCCTTCTTAGGCACCACACACTCTATAGTTTATCCTGCCTAGGCACCACACACTCTAGAGTGTATCCCGCCTAGGCACCACACACTCTACTAGAGTGTATCCTGCCTAGGCACCACACACTCTACTAGAGTGTTTCCTGCCTAGGCACCACACACTCTAGAGTGTATCCTGCCTAGGCACCACACACTCTACTAGTGTTTCCTGCCTAGGCACCACACACTCTAGAGTGTTTCCTGCCTAGGCACCATACACTCTAGAGTGTTCACAGATTCGCATGTAGAAGTCAGTATCACTAAAGAGGACATCAAGGCATTTCGGGGATTTCTGCATTTCAAATATTAATTTAATTTTTAAATAATTAAAATAATTCTTTTTTGATTAATTATTATTTTTTATTCCTTGCTGTAAATTGTAAAAGTTTAACTATTTCAAATGTTCATGTTCATGTTTAACTATTTCAATTTTTCAATTTTTTAATGGCCATTTTTCTCGATGCCAATGTTTTTAATAGCAATTTTTAATGACGTATTCAAGAAAAATCTTCGGCCGTGTGGTGACACAGCCAACTCGGGGTTTTTAAAACGAATGTTGGTTTTATGTTGAAAATAAAATGGTTGAAAAAAGGGTGATTTTTTAAAAAAAAATTGAAAAAAGGCGATTGGGCGATTTTGGGCAATTTTAACTCTGGTGTGTTTTTTATTTAAATTTAAGTAAGCAAGAAACAATGAAAAAAAAAATGAAATTGATTATTTCAAGGTAAAATTGGTTGAAAAGATAGTAAAACGCAACCCCATAAGAAGTTTCACTTCAAGTTCTTTAGGCTTTACCGACGTAGAGCCTGTTTCATTTTTTTAAATTTTGACTTTAAATTTTGAATTTTTCATTATAAAAATTATGCATACACAATTTTTGGGGCTTAGAAAATTATGCATAAACTTTGCAAAAATTATGCATGACCAAATTTTTGTATGAATTATACAAAAACAATACATTTTTTATATTAATTTTTTGCAATTATTTAGCAAAAATTTTATACACTTTTTACATCATTTTTTCGTATGGGAACAATCGCCATCCAACATAAGGATGTTAGGCCGAACATTCTTACCCAGATTGGTCAGGATAGTCAACTGAATTTGCACCCTGAAAATTTGTTGATTCTTTAAGATTCTCGATAAGTTACCGGGAAAAATTCTCTAAATCATTTTTAAAGGCCCTCATTGAGAGAGAGTTCGTCGAGTGCGGGTCGGTAGCTTAATGGTAGAGCACCCGTCCGGCAAACGGTAGATGTGGGTTCGATTCCCATTCGGCTCAAGTACCCGACGAAATTTTTTCTCTCAATGTTGTTTGTGTGTCCATAAAAGTTAAGGACTTTAGAGATTTCGGCTTTTATAATATTATAAAAGGCGATAGTTTTTCCTCTTAAAATTTTTAAAGGCATTTCGTTTTATAATTTTATTATTTTTTTTATTTTCAGGTAAGTTTCCTTGGATTTGGCATGAGTAATCGAGTAGCCAATTGTTAATTTGAATCATGATCGGCTAAAACATTTTCAACTTTTTTCTGTAAGTATGGGAGTAAACCCCCCAAAAAAAAGAAAAAATTGAAAACGAAATTTTTTTGAATGTAAAGCAATTAGTTATAGTTTGAGATTATGTACTAAAAAATATTTTAAATTTAGACTGTAGACAGCACATGAATGTAAGTCGGTCTTACAAAATGGCATATTCAACTTTTTTTTTCCATGTTATGCATATACATTTGTACATACTTTATGCATAATTATATTGGAGGATGAAAAAAAAAGACATGATTTATGCTTTTTTCATGTACGTTCAATTTTTCCATGATTTATACATGATTTTTAATACAATTTATGCATTTCTTTTTAGTATGGGTAGATAGGATTCACTACCATTTTTCCAAAAAAAAAAAAAATTAATTCCTAATCCGTTTTTTCTAAAAATCTTGTTTCCTACAATTTTTTTCTTAACTATTTTTTCCCCCTAATTTTTTAATGGAAAATATTAGGGATTTAAAAATGAGGAAAAACATTCATTTTAGGAAATCTTATTTTAGGAATCAAAAAATTTTAATTCAAAAATTAAAAATTAGAAAAGAAAAAAAATAGTTAGGAAAAAAATTTCAGGAAACAAAACTTTTATGAAAAATGGACGGGAACGGGTGGATAGAATCTTATTGCTTTCATAGGTACCAGCACCAGTTTGGAAAAGCTTTCCCAGAATATTTTCGGAAGATTTCCAAAAATGCCTACTTTAGTATGTAAGAGTACTGATTTTCGGGGTCGGAAAATAAAAAAAAAAGAAAGAGAACCGTTGTGCGCCAATGTAAGAGCACGGCTTTTCAGGACAAAAATAAATAAAAATAAAATAAGAAAAAGGGGCGACAATGTAACGAACACAAAAAAAAAAAGACAGAACAGAACAAACCAAACCAAAAACAAAAAAAAAATAAAAATAACAATAAGAAGAGACCCGGGGGAAAACCAAGGGAAGGAAGGAATGCCAGGGACGGTAGCTCAGTTTCGGCAGAGGTAACTTGGTCATGGGTAAGGTCGGCTAAGAAAGGTAAAGCTCGAAGGAAAAATAAGGCTAGGGATGTCCGAGTAGAAAAATAACAATAAAATAAAATTTAAAAAAAAGATAAAGATTGACAATGCAAAGTGTGATTCTGGGAAGAAGGGCCTAAAATTTGAAAGAGAAAGGACAGTAAAAAAAAAATGAAGTATGAAAAAGACAATTATCAGGTAATCCTTGAGACTATCACAGAATTTTGAAGTCAGACTCCCGATAATCCTCTTGGAAGAATAGATAAAAAAAAATAAAGGGGCGCGCTAAGGTCCTAGAGTGCTCACAAAATCTTGACACTAGAGAGCCTAACACTAGAAGGGAAAGAACTAGGGCATCAGAGGGTCCTACCAGAACTTTTTCAGAAAATAAAAGTCAAGAGTTATCTCGTCATGCTAATTTTGAATAATAAAAAAAAATACAGACCTAAATATCAGAAGGGAAAGCTTTCAAATAAAAAAAAAATTAAAAGGGAAGGGAATCACAACTTGGCAGTATCATTCTTTTGTTTTAAGAAAGAAAAAAAAGTAATTTAAATTTTGATGGTGTGGTAGAAAGAAATTAGACGATGACGATGGCTCGATGATTTTGTTGCTCCATTTGTAGATTTATATCATAAAAAAAAAATTAATCTAGAAGTAAAGTTGTATCCGTTGAAGAGAACCTAAATAAAAAAAATAGGGAAAGAATAGAAAACAAAAAGGAAGTAGGAAATAGAAAATCACTGAGAAGTCTTTAAAGTATTTTCAAAATTTAAATACCAGACTCCCAATAATTTTCTGGAAAAATAGATAGGTAAAAAAAAAATAAAGCGGGTGTAAAGGGATCCTTAAGACTATCACAGAATTTTGAAGTCAGAATCTTTACGGGAAGAAAAAGGCCTAGATAAAATGATCAGGAATTCTTTTTACGTTTTTCAAAAGACAAAACAAGAAATATCTTGATACATTTAAATTTTTATTTAAAAAAAAAATAGATCCGAAAATTTTAAGAAAAGGAAAATTTAACGTTTTCAAAAAAAAAATTTTACAAGGGGATACACCATTTAAAAAAAAAATAAAAGGTTTCATACAGTTTTCATTCACACAAAAAACAATAATTACAAAGAGGCGAAGAAAACAATCTGAATCGAGTTTTAAAAAAAAAACAATAATAATTTTAAAGCCCAGGTCTTTTGCTAGGGAAACAAAAACAAAAAAAAATAAAAAAAAAATGAGACTCAATTCAGCAAGTTTTCCGGATAATAATAATAACGATAAAATAATAATAATTAAAAAAAAAAAAATTAGACTAACCTATTTTCGACTAAACAGCCTTTTACCATTATACATTTCTACATTTGTATTTAAAGACAAAAAAAAAAAATGTCTTTACCATATTAAAAAAAATTGCATTAAGCAAACCATCAAACACAAAACAAAAAAAAAATGAAAATCAGATATCGATTGAAATACTATACATTAAGGCTCAATAAAAAAAAAAATTAACTCAAACCTTTTATTATCTTAATACCTTAATACCTTTTATTACCTAAACCTAATTATTTTAAGAAACTCGACAAGACTTTAAAGAAAATAAAAAAAAAATAAACTCGACTAAGGATGTTTCGACTAGGAAACTCGACTAAAGTAACTCGACTAAAAATGGAAAATTTTAGGAAAATACAGAAACACGACAAAAAGGGAAATTTTGTGGCGATTTTGAGAATCACGACGGAATTTGGATTTTAGGGCAAATTTTGAGAATCACGACAGAATTTGTTTTCTGCGGGGTTCTACCGCTACCGTACAAATTTTAAAATTCAAAAACGGGTTGGCATATTCTTAGGCCTTGCCAACAGGCGGGTTGACCTAAAAATATTTATTTAAGGAGGATTTTGGGCATTGTAAAATATTAGACTCTCGACGGGAATTTCATTTTCAGAAATCACGACAGAAAAAAAAAATCAAGGGAAATTCATTTTAGGAAATCTCGACGGATTTTAACGGGAGGAACATGGGCAAATTTTTGAGAGAGGGGGGGGGTACTTTATTTATGAAAAATCATCATAGGGGGGGTCAATTGATTTTGGAAAATAACTCAAAAGGGGGGTCAACATGAAATGACAAAAAAAAAAAAAAAAAAAAAAAAAAAAAAAAATTAAACTCGACATATTTTAAATGGTTAAAAAAAAAATAAAAGGGTTTCGGATTTTAAAACTTTTGGACTTAAGCAAGAAAAAAAAATGATGGAGAATTTGACGGAATAAAAAAAAAAAATCGATGGGAAACCTAACGAATATTAAGCGATTTAGCATAACCGATGATTTAAAAAAAAAAATCTTTCAACTAAAAAAAAAAAAAATGAAAATGTGCCTTCACAACAGAATTCGAACAATCTGAATTTTAACATTTTCGGCCTAACAAAATTAAAAAAAAAAAAAATAAAAATACCTTACAATTTTGACAACAAAACAAAAAAAATCAGTTCATTTTGGTACCAAAAGAAAAATAAAAAGAAACTTATCGATTTCCAGCGGAGGACGAATTTTCTCACGACGGTCTGAGGTGCCTCAGTTGCCTGATAACTCAAGGCTTAATCCGGAGGGCATTTTCTGGGGTTTACTCCTTGAATTTTCGACGATTTTTCGCAAATTTTAAATTTAAAGATGATTCCTTTGAAACGTTGCATTTTAATCCAAATAATTTCACTTTGATTTCTTTTAATATTTCACAATAGGCCATATTTAATACATTTTTCTTTTCAATGACACATGTTTCACTTACGAGATTTTACTTTCATATATAAAAAAAATTCGATTAAAAAAAAAAATGTTTCCATAATTCAATCCGTTTAAGGGAATTTTGTCTTGGCTACGTTCAAAATATTTTATTGCACTTTTTAATTTTCTAATAAAGTTCCTTCATTTAAAAAAAAAGAAATCTCGTTTTTTTTTGTTTTAAAAAAAATTTAAGATTTTCGGCGATTTTTTTTCATTTAAAAAAAAAATAAATTCGCGACTTTGAATTTTCTCGACATAAAAAAAAATTAATCAGTTAAGCACACATTTCTTTTTTCATTTTCTTCCCGTTTTCTCTTTATAAAAAAAAAAAATTTAACAATAATATTACACCACATTTCGACTTTTAGCACGGGATTTTCTTTTAACGTTTATTTACTCCATTTTAATTATAGATACTTAAAACAAAAAAAAAAAAAATGAAGCACATTTTTATTTCAACGCGACTTTGATAATTTGCGAGATCCGGAAGCGACGAAAATTATTAAGAGTTTGAGGCGCAAACTCATCTTCACCGGTTATGCTAAACCAGCGAAGGGGTTGGACACGTGACTTTAGGGAGCCAATTAAAATTCACGACTTGCAAATTTTTAAGGGGCGGGAGGGGTATCGGAGGGCTTCGGGATACTCGACATATTACGCTTCTTTCCCATGGTTTTGATGCAGGTGGATTGGGGTTTCTCGGAATTTTCAAATTCGGACAAGTTTTGCAGATAAGAACTTGAAAAATAATAAAGACAAAGGGGCCGATTTGACATTCTCAGAAAATGAATTTTGAGACGCCATTTTGCAAGGGCTAACGTGGGAACGTTATGAAAAAGGGGTCTATCTGATTAAATAGTAAAAAAAAATAATTAAAAATTTTGGAAAAGAGAGAAAAGGAAAAAAAAAAAAATGGGCAAATTTCCGGGACTTAAAAAAAAAATTTTGGGCTCAAAAATTTGAATCGTTACAAGTAATAATCACTGGTTCAGAATTTTACTACAGCTTTTTGCGTCGAAGAAAAATGCTCTTTTCAGGCGGTCGTGCGCCCCCTTTAATATTCCTAGTCCGTGCCTGATCAGTAAGATTCGTCTTGCGTTCTCTTTCAATAAGAATAAAATTCAATCTGAAAGAAATCGATTAAAAATTATTTACTCATCTTCAAGAAGGAAAAAACTTTCAAAAACAAACTGCGCAGAAAAAAAAGGATAAAAAAAAATGATAAATCCGAAAACGAATAAAGTAAAGAATCTCTCCAAAAATATTATATAAGAAATGTTTTCCAGGGGAAACACATCACATCCGTCAGTTGTATCCTTCAATTCTAGGTCACTAATCAATCAACATTATGATGGATTGACACCACCGCCATCACTCATCATTACCTGGAAAACGTAACGTATACCAGACGGGGGTATGAGTCAATTTTATTTTTTTTTCGGGCATCCAAAATTCCCAGATGAGAAAGTTTCTTTTTTTAGATCAGAAAAAAAATATGTATATATATTTTTGTTCATTAATTCGGGCGAACTTATCTTTTTTTTTTTTCGGTTTTCAAAGTCTATGGAACATTCGAACGGAAAATGACAATTTCATGATTCGTGACCCGGAAAATTCCACCCCCTCAACTTAAATACTGCAAAGGGTAAAAACCGCAGACACAAGTTTTTAAAACGTTAAACGTGCGGGTTATCGTCGCCCCGACGTAATCGAAAATGTCTGGGAAATTTCTGGAAAGTTTACGAAATTAATAAAAACAGTTTTTTTTTTTTGGGAGGCGGGGGGGATTACATGCATATTTTCTATGTACATACATATACCCCAGTTTTCGAATTTTGATTTATATTCAGTGTATATTCCCACCTCGTTTGTCCGGGTTCGTATTTCATGTATTCCGTACCATCCGATAAAATACAGCATCAATCATAACACACGGGGTTAAAGGGGAAAAGGAAAAAAAAACCACGTGGAATTTTTGATAAAAAAGTTTGCGAATCATTTGATCTGTGGTTCGAAGCTTTTTTTTTTCCATTCACACCCTGTCACGTTCAGAAATAAAAAATATTGATTAATATGCATAACCGTTTTCGCTTTTTTTTTTTTTTTTTTCTTCGCGGACTCAATTTTACCTCGATCAGATTCAGTTGCCATACTTTTTTTTTTTTTCATTCCTCAATTTATCAAAAAATGAAATATTTGCTGCGGGATTTTTTTTTTCCGGGAAATATTGCATCCGCATTATTACAATTTTTACAGGGCTCTGATGTTGAACATTTTTATTTATTTATATTTTTATTTTTTTCAGTTTTCCGGAATAACATTTTAATAATTCAGGGGACGGTACAAAAGTCGAAATCAGTGCTTTTAGATGCGAGAAAACTTTTAGTCTTTCCAGGAAAAGAAATTCATTCTGGGAATCCATGAAATTCAAGGAAACTGAATTCTGCCAAAGATCTTAGGAAATTCAAGGAAATTTGAGCGAGAAAAAAGGAAATTTTTGCTGCTATTTCCTTCTAAACAAGGAAATTTGGGAAAAAATATCTGCCAACACTGGTCGAAATAAAATTGTAGAGAAAAGTAGGGGAATTTCTTTAAAAAATTTATTTTATACCGGAGGTATAGACTGGCGTTAAGTGCTATGCTGAAATCAGGAACTTCCAAAAACGAAATCCCAAACAAAAATATAAATGCTACATTTTATAACACGCCTATTTCACACTTAAGCAAGCAGAATACCACGTGATATGAAAAAGCAAAACTAAAAAGCTTTGTGCTTCAAATTTTGTCTTCTAAATTAACTCCCTTTTCATACGCCTTTAACAATCAATACAATTTTTGTAAAGTTCTGACTTGAAGATACAGAATCAAAGGTCCAAAAAAGAAATTCATAAGTAGCCTAGATCAAGTTTCACGTTATTGCAAGTTTGAAGACCATCATTTTGCTTCGTTGCTTTTCAAATTAAAATTCAGGTCGCAGAGAGCGCCCCTAACGGACACATCCCGCGTTAAAAATCCTCATTATCATTTATACTGCTACCGTTTTGGTTAATGGCCTCTTTTTTTTTTTTTTTTTGAATCAAACCTCCGAAAAAAAAAATAAAGAAAAGCGATTGAATGTATAACACCCGCAAGTTGATTTAGAACCTCAGTGGATGGTATCGAATTCCAGCACCCCGGGGAGAAAACCAATAGACGTGACCGATTCATTTTTTGATCACATTAAATATAACGAAATGAGATTTCCTTTTTTTTTTTTTTTTTTTTTTTCAATTTTTATTTATGTACCGTTTCGTATGTATCACAACAAAGAAATCCTTTTTCTTATTTCCTTTTTCTCCTTATATTAAATCGGTGTATCGATCTACGATCATCCGTTATCTAAAAAATAAAATCTTTCATATTTCTTTTTTTTTTTTTTCTCATCTTCGCAAATTAGATCCTCTCATAAACATAATTTTTCAGGTAGCGAAACCGAGCATAACCACTTAACTGTCATTCACAAGGATTTCTGCTTTGAAAAAAAAAAAAAAAAAAAAAAAAAAAAATCATTTTGTTGAGCAAGAAATGATGACAAAAACGGCCGTTGATATGTTGATGAGGATTAATTTGAAGACGCTTTTATTTTTTAAATCTTTATCAGGAGATCCCGACAACAACACAAATATATTATGATAATAAAACGTCTTCTCATCCACTCGACTGGACCTGGGAATCTGTGTGATAGCTTTCCTAATTAACATGAATTTGCTTGTCCGTTTATTTATAAAAGCGACCACTTGTTGCGGAGGCCATTTTTTTTTTTTTTTTTTTTTGCTACTTGAAAAAATAAGGCGGGACGGGATGGTTTACAATAATACTATGTTATTATTTTTTTTTTCTGTCCAGGATTTGAAAGCGTCATTACTCCATTAGAGAAGTCGCCGAAGTAGTCTCATTTGTCAGGGCGTCATCGTTGATGAATCTGATGATCAATCAATTCGATCAATAATTCGTAAATGCGGTTAATCAAATGACAACCGATAATGAATATTTGTTGTATGCACGTTTTTTCTCTTTTTTGTGTTTTCTCATTCTCCTATGTTTATTTTTTGTAATTAACGTTCGATTTTTTTTTTTTTTTTTTTTTTTTAAATCGATCGTTGCTTGTCCTTGTTGCTTGTCAGTGGGGATCGTGGAATGGAAAAAAGTTAAGGCCACTTCCCATTCGGTTTGTACAGTTTTCCAGAATGGGAATGATGATGAATATGAGAAAAAATCTTTCGGAAAAGAATAGCAGGAGCTCATCTCTTGACCTTGTTCCCACTTGTCCCAACTAAAACAATGGGAATTAAACTCAACCAAAATCGTGCTTAAATATAAAGAAAACGTTCAAAAAATAAGGACCAACTTGTTGTACCAACTTGTTGGACCAACATTCCACACTAATTTTAGCGTAGGAGTAAATTCTGCAATAGTTGATTCGTTCGCTTGTCAAACATGTTGGTGCAACAAGTTCGTCCAACATTCCAACAAGGTGGTACAACATGTTGGTCCGATTTGTTGTATTAGCATGTTGGTCCAACATATGATAGTGATTTTTGCACCCCATTATTATAACTTATTTTTTGAACGGAACGAAACATTAGGAAAGCAAAAGAAGCAAAGGAACAATTTTTCACATTTGTCGGAATCTGAGTCTGAAATTTTTTTTCGCCTTTCGGAATCGGAATCTTACTCATAAATAGTCAGGATTCTGCGGAATCGAAATTGGAATTGCAGCCCTGTTTGAAATTTATGTAAGCATTCGACTTTGGAACGGACATAAGAACAAAATAGCTTAGGACGACGGAGTTGTCAATTCTTTAAAAAAATCATAACCAATTAGAAGCGTAAGCCGTCATCATTTAGTTAAAACTAAAATTTTAATCGTGATGAAATACATTTTTTTTTTCAAGGCAGTTTTCAAGATCTTAAACACATGATAAACGCGATTTCACTACTTAAAACCCCAACATAGGTCCCCTTAAATAATTCCTAATCCGATAGTTACAGTTATACCGTTACGCAATAACATTCGAAAATATTATTATTTTTTTTGGATCAAACATCCGTAAATTAAATCAACCAAAGGGAATAAAAACTCGCCAGAGCCCCGACGGTAACGATTATAATCGAAATAATTATTATTAAATAAACTCGCTGGGACACTCGAAATAAAAACGACAAAACCACAAAAAAATAAAAAATTGACGCCTCGGATGTTTAACTTCACAAATGAATCGTATCTAAAAATGTTTAATCTTTCTTGACAAGTGCCACTTTAAACTATAATCATGATTATTATTGTGTTTTCCTAACTCGGCTCGGACCCTATTAACAAATGGTTTTCACTTTAAGGTAGACGGCATGAAACGCACTTATTTTTCCACTTTAATAATAATCATCGTGTTTATATTATAGATACCGATCTAAATGTGAGAAAAAAAAAAAAAAGATTTTTTTTTTCAATCTTTTTTAAAATCAGTGCTGATGCTACGGAAAATTATGCTGACGATTGAGGAAAAGCGATGTGATTCGCCTGTCAGTTTGGGTTAAAGTGTCTGCCCGTCAAGAAGGAACAAAAGACTGAAAGGGGGAAGAGAGGGGGCCCGATTCTCATCTTCCCTCTAATGGAAACAATCATACGTCCGGTTTAACTCCCTGTTTAATCTCTCCCAGTCAGAAATCAAGCAATAAATGTTGTTTAATTTATAATGAACCCCTTGCCGCTTTCGGTTCTGGATGGAACAACTCGCAGAAAATGATCTTTTTTTTTTCCTTAAAATAAAAAAGGCGAGATGAGAAAAATAAAAAAAGAAGCGGAAAAACTCTTTTTTTTTTTCATAAAATATGTGATTAGAATAGAAGCTTAGAGAGCGACAACCCCCAAGTGAACCATATCTCTTTCTGGTTCTCTTCATCGAAAATTCGACGCCTTCGAAAGAAAAAAAAATCGACCGATTTTGTATTTTTTTTTCCCCTAAAAATTCACTTTTCTTTCTATCGGCACTAGACGATTTTTAAAAAAAGTAAAAAGGAAAATAAGTAGGAGATTACCAAAATAAAAGTTTAAGCTACTGGGAAAATTAAACACCAGAATTTAAAAAAAAAAAGGCTGACGGTATCGTTGATTCTCAATTACGGTTGTAATCAATGCGATGAATATTCGATAACGGTTCGAATGTTGTAACCGCCCCTATTGATTCGAGGTTACTGTAAACATTTCATTCCTCGGTCGTCGTTATGGGGTGACCAAAGGTAATAAACAGTATTAAATTTTCTTTTTTTATGAAGGCTTTAAGCGGAATTTGAAACCAATCAAAACTTAAGGGTGGGCTATTGATATAGATAGGGGCGCCCTTGTTATTCAGATTGAGGCGCCCCTGTTTATATAGATTGGGGAGCCCCTATTAATACAGATTGGGACGCCCCTATTCTTCTTACTGTGCCGTACCTGTTTCCAGGCGTAGGCGACCATCAATGAGGAATCTGAATCTGAAACAAATATTTTAGCGATTCCGATTCCGATTCTGATTCCGATTTCAACCAAAATTGATAACTGTAATAACGGTATTTTCGTTTCCCGGTCGATTTTACAATCCCAAAATCCAGTTAATCTCGATGCTTAAATCCCGGAATTGAGGCATTTACTGGATTTTAAAATTAAATTACATTAAAAGAAAAAAGACTAAGAAACATCGTCTCAGTCTCAAAATGGTCTCGTTTCGTTTCTAGTCTCAGTCTCAAATTTAGTATCGTAAAGTATCCGAATAAAGTATGTTAATATTTTAAAAATATTTATGCAAATATTTTTTGAAACAAGAAACAATAAAAATATTTTAAAAATGTCGAAAAAGATTTTTTTTAAAATATTTCTATTGTTTTTTGTTTCAAAAAATATCTCCATCATATATTTAAAATATTGAAAAATATTTACAAAACATTTTTAAAATATTGGGGGTGCAAATTTACTATGGAATGCTGGACCAACATGTTACTACCACAAGTTGGACAAACATGTTGTACCAATTTGTTGTACCAATTTGTTGTACCGACATGCTTAGACATAGCCGAATCGACTATTGCAGAATTTACTCCTGGGGTGCAAATTCACTATGGAGTGTTGGACCACCGTGTTGGTACAACAAGTTGGACAAACATGTTGTACCAACTTGTTGGATCAGCCTGTTGTACCAACATGTTTGAAAAACGAACAAATCAACTATTGCGGAATTTACTCCTACGCCGAAATTAGTGAGGAATGTTGGTCGAACAAGCAGGTACAACTACTTGGTTCAATTTGCTGTACCAACATGTTGGTCCAACATTCTTTAGTAAATTTGCACCCTAACTTCTGCAATAGTCAATTCGTTCGTTTGTCAAACATGTAGGTGCAACAAGTTGGTACAACATGTTTGTTCTACATGTTGGTGCAACAAGTTGGTACAACATGTTTGTTCTACATGTTGGTCCAACAAGTTGGACAAACATGTAGTACCAACTTGTTGTACCAACTTGTTGTTCCAACTCGTTGGACAAACGAACGAATCGACTATTTCAGAATTTATTCCTACGCCGAAATTAATGTGGAATGTTGGTCCAACAAGCTGGTACAACAAGTTGGTACGACATGTTGGTCGAATATTCCAGTGATTTGCACCCTAAGAAACTAAATTAAATTTTTCTTTTGTCAAACATATTGGTACAACAAGTTCGTACAACATGTTGGTCCAACATTCCATAGTGATTTGCACCCTTAGGATTGTTTTAAGCTCAGTCTCGTCTTAAAAAGAGCTGATCTGGAATAGCCCTAGCGATTATGAATGTGCCTTCTATGATTTTATGACTTATTTAATTATGTTCTTTTTTAAATCAGTAACCCGGTTTTTACCCCCGCGTTCCGCTTACCAGGAATATTTCCAGGCAAATAAATTAGAGCAAATTTTACGATTCTGAGCACAAATAAACTTTCAATTTTTTGTGCATTTTCACTTACGAAATCCTTGATATTTTAAGTCTATTTATAAGCTATTTTGTTATGTATTTAATATTGCAAAACATAACGCAATATATTTAGCTCACAATCGATATTTTAAATATAAATCAGCTCTCCTAGCAGATTTTTTTGACTTCATCCCGCAAAAATTTCATGTTTGGTCATAATGATTAACGATTTTACTTATTCGTCATTCATTTTTTGCGCTTTGAATGCAACTTTATTTTTTTTTAGCCCAATTCCCCTGAGGGCATTTTGACTCATCCATTTTCAATTCCTCTTGCGAAATATGTATATCACGATCAATCGCCAATAACTCCACGCGGAACTTTCAAGTGTAACCTTTAAAACTCAAATGCATTTCATTCATTTCATTTCACTTTTTTTTTCCAAAACAAATATATAAATTATTTATCAATATCAATCTGGCATATGAATTAGAAAAAAAAAATGGCTTCTGTTCCGCGCGCGAAAAAAAAAATTACGTTTCCTTTTTAAGAAAGCAAGTACGACACCCATCGCTGTCAGTTCCCTATCCTACTCAACAATTTTGATTGACTGTAAATAGCCGAGAAAAATCAAACTGGATGACATCCATCAAAAAAAAAGAAGGGGGCAAAAAAGAATTTCGATTACTATCATTCGTTTCAGGTTTTTTTTTTTTTTTTTTTTTTCGAAACGCACTGTTACGCAACGGTCAAAATAATCCCGGTATACCCGGCAAATGGTAAACATTTACTTGTTCGCGATAACGAGGTGAGGTGTTACACCGGTGCTTAAGACATTTTCATTCATTTAAATCTCGAAAAAGAAAAAAAAATATATAATTTCAAAAAATAACAAGGTTTAGTTAGGTTATGTATGTAAGCATTATCTCTTTTAAGAATCGGTTGTCATTAATAAAGATTATCGGACACTTCATTAATATGCGACACGGTATTCCAAAAGAAAAAAAAAATAAGAAAATAAGAAAAGATGATCGTCTTATCATAAGATAATCATAATATATCGTGGAAAAACACCTTGAACTGATAACCTTAAAGAAAAAAAAAAGAATTTTTTTAACGTTTAGGTAAACTAATTATTTCAACAAAATAATCTTCGCCATCTTTATTTTTATTTAGGCACGTGATGAAATGTCCTTAAAAAAAAAAATTGACGTAATACAATCATGAATATTATTTGAAGAGTTAGAGTGAGGATAGAGGTTTTTGTTCTTTTGCCACCAGCCCTAAGGCGATGCACCTGCAAGACTGGCTGCTCTTGTACTAAACCTATGCTTCACCTTCTTGATGTGGGAAATAGATTACGCTTACTTTAATTCTTTCAATGTTAAGCCCCGTCCGTCGTCATTGATTAATTTTTCGCTATTATTTCAACGTAGGTTATGCACCCTCCACCCCCCTCAGGGTGACCCTTGTTTCACGAATTTTTGAATTTCGATGAACGCACCCCCTAAGTTTATTATAGTGACCGAAAAAAGATTCCCTGAATTTTTTCAGATTTTTTGGACATCGTTTAACTTGAGAAATATCGAAATTTCCGTAAAATTTTCGAGCCATATGAAACTGATGTAATTGGAAACTGATATACTCCGAAATTATATCAGTTTCCGGCATAGCAGTTTCCGAGGGAAAAAATTAAAAATAAAAAAATTCCGGAAAGTGACATAAATTTTGTATATCAGTTTCCCATTTTGAGAAAAATTATTAATATGAAAAAAATTAATACATGTTTCTGTAAATATTGTTTGAAATAAAAAATTATTGTTATTGTATATTTTAAAACTAAAAATGAATGAGTTAGCAAAAATCAATAAATAATACTAATATTAATATTGTGCATTAGCTAAACATAGAAGACTCGTTGAAAATAAATGTAAAAAGAATTTTAGTTTTTATGAAAACCGTGAATTTAAGGAAGTGTTAATGAACTTTATATGTTTAGCTAATGAAGAACGTAAGATGGACCATGCAAGCAAGATTTCATATGTATGAGAATTACTTTGAAACTATGATTTTATTTTCTGAATTATTGATTTTTGCCAACTCTTTCATTTTTAGTTTTAAAATATACAATAACAATAATTTTTATCTTGACACATTATTTACAAAAACATGTATTAATTTTTTTCATATTTATAATTTTTCCCAAATTGGGAAACTGATAAACAAAATTTATGTCACTTTCCGGATTTTTTTATTTTTAATTTTTTCCCTCGGAAACTGCTTTACCGGAAACTGATATAATTTCGGAGTATATCAGTTTCCGGGTATATCAGTTTTTGAGTCCCCAAAATTTCGCCTCAAAGTTTTTATATTCCCGTAAAAACCGAAATTAATGCAGATTTTGAAAATTAAGTTACAATTTATTTATGACAAACGATTATTGTTCTAGAGGATAAAAATGTGAAGAGTTTCGCAAAAAATTGTGACTGTAGCATAATTTCCTAACTTTTTTACTTATTTCGGCCTTTATTATCAAAACCGTATGACATCCCACACAACACAGGTTGGTTGAATAACGGTAGTGGCAACGTTTTACCGCAACGTAGAATAACCGTCATGAATGTTCGTTGTTTTTACGTATAAGATGTTCGCCCTAAATGACGGTCCCGCTGACGTTTAAAATGACGTTATTTCAACCATCGGAAAAACGTTTTGTCAACGATGGAAATAACTTTATTTATGCCCTAGTAGCACAGGGACGTCCATAGGATATTTTATTCGGATATATTGATATCCGGTAAATATCCATTCGGGCTCCGTTTTCCGGTTTCCATAATTTTCCATTTCCAGAATGTTTCGATATTTTCCAATACTCGAAGAACATTCTTGAGATATATTCAAAAATGCCCTTGTTAATAATAATAATAATAACAACCAAAAAAAAAAAAAAAAAAAAAAAAAAAATTAGGGATTTGTTTTTTATTATTTTCGAAGCTCATTATATTTGTAATTGTTGTTGAATAACGAAGCATGTCCATCTTGAACGAGAAATGACCCTGAAAAAATCCCTACACCTTGAAAAAATCATAACACCTAGCAAGATTCGAACCTAAGACCTCTCACACCTAAACCAATCAACCCTGCGACCTTACAAACTAAACCACACAAGACCTGGCAAACCAGGTAGAAACTAACCAATATTAAGTTTTATTGTATTGAAAAGCCTGAGGAAAAAAAAAAAGATCAAATCTGACACGTGACACCATTACTACCTGCTGCAAGATAATGGCGACTACCCTTTGTTAGAATACAAAAATAATGTTGCTATGTAATGTAAATGACCTCGGTCATTGGCCCTAGAGCTGCCGCCCTAAAAACCCATGCTAAAAAACTTTTTTTTTTTTGTTTTAATTTACAATGTTTGAAAAAGCAAAAACGGCAGAAGCAAAATGAAAAAGATTTAAACTTTTTCCCACCGTCAAGCGTATCTAAACTGTTATAGGTTCTACGACGGCGAAAATTTGCATGCATTCGTTATAAATATGCGTCCCCTGCAAAAACATAGGTATGCAATTATTTAACATCGTGAAATAAAATAGAGCTCCATATTTAGGCTTTAAATTTGTAAGATACTCGAAAGAAAATTACGTCTATTAGACGTGAATAACACGTCTGGTAGACGTCAATACCACGTCTGATTGACGTGAATACCACGTCTGTTTCATAGCTTTTGCCTCTATCCTACACTCCCTGAAACGATGTGGTGGTACCATCTTAGTCGCCGAGATTGAGAAATTCTGCTGAAATTCAGGCGGTTGCTTTTTGGTTAGCAACGAATGTTGTTTTCTATTGCATTAGAATACTAAAAAGAAAGACGTTTACTTCCGTCAAGGGCTACCTAGGGTTGCCCTATTTATATTGGCTTTTAACTTATATCACCCGTTGTCATATAACGTAGCCATAACGGTAAATTAACGTTTTGAAATGACCGGGTTGCTTTTGGGTCTGTTACCGACGTTGTTTTCTAGTATTATCCACATAGTTGAAAAAACGTTATCGATTCAACCTAGTTGATTTTTGGTTGGTAACGTCGGTCGTCACCAAACGACGTTGCCACAACCGTTATTCAACCAACCTGTGTTGTGTGGGATATAATAACTTTTAACTATATTTTCGTGATCTGAATATAAAACCGAATAGACAACAACCATTTTTACGTAAAAATCAGGGGTCCGAATCCGATGCCGATGCCGATGCGATTCCATATTATTTATTTAACTTCCGATTCCGATTCCGGCTCCAGCACCAACACCCGATGCCGATGCCGATGCCGATGCCGATGCCGATGCCGACGCCACCAAGCATCGATTATATCCGATACCACCTCTGATTCCGATTTTAGTGAAAAAAAAATCATAGAACCATCCTAGACGATTTTTAAAATCATTGCTCCGATTCCTATGCCGGTGCCGATGCCGATGCCGATGCCGATGCCGATGCCAGCACTAACGATTTCTCAGTGCCGATGGCGATGTCGATTTCGGATATTTAAAAAAATCCGATCATCTGCCAGCATGATCAGGGGGCCGAAGCCGATACTCATCGGCATCGGCAAAAATTCTCAAGCTTCGGCCCCTGGTAAAAATACAATTTTTGATTTTTCTCTTTAAACGGGAATTTCCAAAGTTTTTGTTGGCCGAGGAACACACGGCTAAACGACGTCGAAAAATCTGAAAAAATTCAAAAAATCTTCTTTCAGTTACTATAAAAAAATTAGGAGGTGCGTTCACCGAATTTCAAAAATTTGTAAACTAAAGGCCGCCCTTCCCTCTCCCCCCCCCCCCCCTCGTTGTTCCTGGAAAAAAAATCTTTTCCGAAAATTTTCGATGCTGGGAAAAAGCACTCAATTCCCCGAAAATCTCGATTTCTCTTAAAAAGTAAGTAAGAACGTTAAGAGAGAATTAAATATACTAAATGACACTTGGTAAATATTTAGCGACATTTCGAAGATTAAAGGAAGTCAAGCGTGGATTCATTATTTTCGTTATTTATTCGGGAAGCTTTTTCACGGAAAAGAAAATTTCTCAGATGCGTTTCGCTTTTTATTTACATTGCGTCATGTGAAATAAATGATTATTTTTTATCTTTTTTTTTTTTTTTTTTTGAAAGAGCAAATCAAACCGTTTTTATGTTCCAATAATAATAATAAAAAAAATGATAATTATTGCAAAATTTTTCGAAATAAAAATCGGCGTACCGGAGGGAAAAGGTCATTAGAGAAATGAGAATTTAATTTTCAGCGTTCCTTGAAAATTTTGCACGGGGCATTAAAATATTATTGAATTTTGATTTAAGCTATTTTTATAACATGATTAATAGGTCAGGTTAGGTAATTTCGAGGTTTAAATATAATCCAATGAGAAATCGGTTAAATAGTAGCACCGTTACCTTTAAATAAAATTTCTTTTTTAAGCCTGAAGTCGAATTCTTTGAGGTTGCCTTAGAGTAAAACGTGGAGAACGTGGAGACATCATAGTCATCAAAGCTGAATTGAGCACCGAAATTATCGCACCAAACATACTTCGCTGGTGACAAAAAAATGGCAATTATAGTTCGCGAAAGTTATTGGTTGAGTCTGAACCGAAAATGTCAGCTTTCATTTTGTTTAGGAACTAAACCCAAGAAAAAGTGTGTTATAATATAACACACTATATTATATATAATAATAACTTAATAGTTATTAAGAACTTAAGCTTCGTTATAAAGTTTTATAACAAAAATTATTTTCAAACTTTTTTCTGAGCTTTTTTATTTTTTCCTAACGCTTTCCGAATTTTTCTATTTCTGTTTTTCTTTCTTTATTTTTGAGTCTTTGTCAAATTAAAAATGCAAGAAATAAACCGAAAATTCGCAAAAGTCTGGAAAATATTATAAGTCAAAATAATTGGCAACAAGAACCGTTTTGCCGCTTTTATAAATCAGTTGAAAAGTGTTGTAGTGGTTAAAGGCGACTGGTAAGTAGGCCACAAGGCTCGGGTTCTATTCCAAAAAATTGTAATTTTTTTTTCCTTTTTTTCCTCATGAAAAATATTTAAAAAAGAGCCTATAAAGTGAGACCGAGTCAAAACCCCGACATTCAAAACCCCGACATTGGAAATCGGGGTTTTGAATGACGGGGTTTTGAATGACGGGGTTTTGATTTTTGACTTTTATTATATTTTATTTTTAGTTTAATTTAATTTATTTTTTTATTTTTAAAAATATTTTTAAATGACGGGGTTTTGAAATCAGCAGTTAAGTCCTATATACTAGTACATGGGCGGATCTAGGATTTTTTCCTAGAGGGGGCTCAGAATAGGGAAAAATATTTTCTGGGGGGGGGGGGGGCTGATACCATTCAGGCCATATAATTTTCAAAATTCTAGGCAAGGCTAGCACCCCCCAGCCCCCCGAGATCCGCACATGCCTATATATTAAAACGCTAACGAAAATAAGCGATGCCCGAAACGTACGGAGACCCTTCCCGACCGATTTTGATAAAATTTTCAGGGGACAATAGGACCTCCTGACTTCAGAGTCTATGAACTTTTATGAAATGAACATTTCCCTGAAAGCTTTAGAGAACTGAGAAGTTCTAGGGAGCTTTCAAGTCAAGATACCACACAGACCGGCAGAGACTGACGGAAATTCCACAAACCGAGTGCAGTATAGGACTAAGCTCCCCATAGGAGGTGTTTCAGTATTTCGTAAGACCGGATGGGGGAGGGGGTTCTCGAAATTCTTACGATTTTTTATACATGGGGGAGGAGTTTGGAAAATCTCTGTAAGAATTTCTATTGCAATTTGTTGCTCAGAAAATTTTCTATATTTTAATTCTTACTAGTTCTATTACCTTCTATATAAGTGCTATTAAAAACCCCGACATTTCAAAAATTTTAAAAAATTAAAAATAAATTAAAATAAATAAAAAATAAAAAATAATAAAAGGCGAAAAGCAAAACCCCGACATTCAAAACCCCGAAATCTAATGTCGGGGTTTTGAATGTCGGGGTTTTGCTAGGGTCCCTATAAAGTCCCCATATGCTAAATATAGTGCAACTCAAGCATATAATTAATATATTGCTCAGTTAAAAATTTTAATTATAAAAATTTGTAAATAGTTATAAAATTTTATAATCGGCCAAAACGTTATAGAGTTATAAAATATAACGCACTCTTTCTTGGGAATTCACATACGCTCAGAAAAGAAAATGGCTAATGCAAAAAAACGAAAATGTCTTGCTACAAGATTCTTAAAAATCACGAGAAACTCTGAGAAAACAATAAAAATATCTTGTCAAGAAACAACCTGTCCGTTGTCGCGAAGCATTTTTGTTTTGCTGTGAAACATTCCGGTTTTGTTGCAAGACAAAACTTGCTCAAGACCTTCTTCTGAATGTAGTTACAAATCGCAGGCTATGATTTGAATTTTCAAATCTGGGGTTATAAACGTCCAGAAATTTTCGTCTGAGTTTAAATATGTCCATGTCTTCGCCAAAAAGAACCGAAGAAGAAAAAAAAAAAAACCAGCATGAAGGCAGAATACCTAAAAAAAGACCAGAAAAATTACTGATAGCCACCAATTTCTCTAAAAAGTCACCTGAAGTCTCTATAAGACCCCAGAAAAATCACTAAAAGACTATCAAAATCTACTAAAAACGTTACCATATGATTCACGAAAGAATAAGTCATCAGAAGTCACGAAAATTCTTATAGCTACTCCAAATAACTGTTTTTTTTTTTTTTTTAACTTTAAAAAATTTTTTTCTTTGCCATCCATTTTATCCATTTTATCCATTTTATCCATTTTACCCATTTTACCCAATGAACTGCAATAAATTTAGAAAATTAACTCAGAAAGAGCATCCTATCCTTACTTTTATTAATGGATAAAAAATAAACAGTAAAAATAAACTCGAATCTACAGTCCATAATCGACCACATTGTACAGTACAACAATCTGAAAAAGAACAAAAATGGCTGACACCACTCTTTCTCTTTTTTTGTTGCAGGAAATCATGTTAGTAAACAACATGTACACGTCACTGCATTAAGCGACCATAAGGTAAGCATAAGCTTTTAGTGCTCGTGAAAAACACTTAGAAATCACTGATAATTCCTTTCCTAATCTTTTTCAAGTTTTAATGCCGCTTTTGTATTAAGTAGATCAAAAAAATGGACTCTCAATGTAACCCAAACAATCATTTTTTAAAAACAAGAACCTGCGATCAAGTTCCTGCTTCTCGGAACAATGAAGTTATAAAAAAATCGAATAGAGTGAGCTGCTGTAGCATCGAGATCATGCAAATTGTGGATAGGCGATGTTTAGTTCGCGCATGTGCTCTATTTGGTTTGGTTTGGTCTCCGCCATTTTGAATCTTGTCGTCGTGTGAAAGCAAACCGGTTTGTTTTCTTTCTCGGGGATGTTTTTAATTAATATAACGTTGTAAATACGTGTTTTCGGAGTTATTTATTCGTATGTGAAATATTTATTGTAGGATATTCGACCACATTTTAACGGATTATTAGATCATAAGGTACGTTGGGATGATTTTTTTCTTTCTGACCGAGCATGCATGATTCATATCGTAATAGTGTCAATGTCCGAGGCAGGTTGAGACACATCCTGAAATGTGTTTAGGGAATAATTATACATTTGTTGTTGCGACCTTAATGATATGGATAAGAATATTTGTTAAATTATAAGTAATAGCAATCCATTGATTCCTTATTATTAAAAATTTAAAAAAAATGGAAAATTGATTTGATTCTGTTTTGGTTGTAATAGGGATATTGATGCCAAGTCAAACAGGAATTTTTAAAATTATTTTTTTTAAATTTTCATGGATTTGTTGAACCGTTTGTTTTTAAATTTTGATGAAGGCTGTTGGTAATTTTTTGCTTTTACTGAAGTTTGAATGTGAATCGGAAATGGTTGTTTTAACTCTAAGGATGTTGGGGGTAATGAAGTTTATGAAATCGTTGAAGGGCTTTGAAAGAAAGGTTGCCATTTTAAGGTAAATAAGCATGATGGGGGTCATAAATCCAGTATGGCACTGGGATGCTTTTTTAACTACATATGATCAGCTTAATTGAAGGAAAAATTGGCTAGATTTTTGATCGTTTATAAATTAGCAGAATCGTTTTTACAGTAACAGTAAGGGCATTTGTTTTCCCTCTGAGTCTGTTGGTAGACTTTTAAGAAATGATTCACAGGGTGTCTATTGACCTTGAAAACCTTGAATTAGCCTTGAGTTTGAAATTGAACCTTGAAAACCTTCAAAAGCCTTGATTTTTGGAAACTTGAGACCTTAAAAACAGGCTTTTTTAAAACTTTTAGTTTTTCTGAAGACCAATGTTCTCAATTATTCATATCTTTTTTATTACTTCGATTAATTTCTACCTGGAATTTGTTTTTAAATTCAAAAGTCGTTACTCTTACCCAGCCACCTTTCCTTGGTAGGGGTTATACTTTTAAATAAACTCTGATTTTTCCTGATTAAAATAAGCCTCGAGAAACCTTAAAAAAAACCTTTATTTTTGAAACTGATTTTCAGTAGACACCCTGGATTGACCGCAATGAAATATGTTATATTGCATTGAATTTAAGCTTCGAATATAGCCCTTCACTTTAATAAATTTAATAATGATCAGAGAAAATGAATGTAGGTCTGTTTATATGGTATATTTCTTATTTTTGGGTACGTTTAATATTTAATACGTTTTAATCTTTGCAAAAATCGTTGAAATGACCTTGGAGAAGGTCGAACGAAATTTCATAGTCTGCAACTGATATTCCAGTTGAAATTAATACAAAAAATTTTTTTTTTTTTTTTTTTTTTTTTTTGGATGAGTAAATATTTGTAATAATTTTGTTGCATTAGTAAAATTTTTCAAATCAGGGATTTAAAGTGAGGCTTATGCATTTTGAAATTTTTTACATTTTTATTTTCCCTATACTCTCTCTCTCTCTCGTTTTGCGACCTCATTTAAAATTACTAATAACGGATTGTAGCATGTCTCAGAGTTCTTTTGGCTAAAACCAGTACGACCACGCATCAAACCTTATTAGAACGTCAATACATTTCAACAGATGGGTACGTGCCTGGAATAAATATATCTCATCACCAGACGTATGAAAATCAACTATTTGATTGATAGATTAATCAGAGGACTTGAATAAATATTAAAAGTCCCGTACTTTCACTTTTAAGAAAACCGTTTGATTGATCCATTTTAATTCCACGAATCAATAATAAAAAAAAAAAAAAAAAAAAAGTTTTTTTTTTCTCCTCGATTGGAAAAAAACCAATTGGGAAATCTTTGACATTAATGTCAATAATATGTTTTGCCGGACTTTTTCCTCCTTCGGGGAGTAAAAAAAAAAAAAACCGAGTCTAATTTTGTTCTTTTTCGAATGAAACAAAAAAAAAAAAAAAAAAAAAAAAAAAAAAGCTTCAGTCTTCCATTATCCCAGAAGACGATAACCAATAAAGGTTATTTACCATTCACGGCGAAAGAGGACAATTTCAATTATCCTCGTCATTGCCATCAAATATCCATTAAAGCGCACATTTCGTCGATATCACGTTAAACATGGATTCATTTGCATGATCAAACCGTTTTCTCCTTTTATTCGTATAAACCATCCATCCTCCCCCCTTATATGAATTTTACATAGTTTGAGCTTTGCTCCTTCTCGGGGAAAATCAGGAAAACCGCTTTAGCCGTGGAACGGACTTTGCTTAATTAGGGGTGAGCTATCCGAATGCGAAATTTTTAATTTTTTTTTTTTTTCTGGTTCTTCTCGGAGTCCGTCCAGATATACGATTCCAATTTATTTATTTATTTTATGTAAAGTGAGACTCTTAAAAAGCGGTCACCACACCTTTTGGTGTTCCTGACGATGATTTAGCATTTCGAAAACTTTTTCAGAATTTGGTACGAGTACCAGAGTCCGAATGAAAAAAAAAAGAAGGGGATCACTATTTTTTTTATTTTTTATTTTAAATAAAACGAAAAAAAAAAAAAAGAAAAAGAAGTGAAATATCATGAACTTTTGTCCGAGTGTCTGACTGTCTGTATGAAAATGTCAAAGTCATTCTCTTTCTTCTTTTTGGTATTTTCGAAAATAACATTTTTTTTTTCTTTTTTTTTCGGAAAGTTATTTTTTTTAACTTCTTTAGGAGTTTTTTCTTTCTTTCCGATAAAATTGCTATTTTTCATTGGTGTTACGTTTTGGGTTAAAGTTTCCTTGCTTCGGTTTCGGTTTTGTTTTTTTATTATTTTCTCATGGCTTTCCGTACTGTAAAGCTCACGGGTAAAATATTTACTGCTCTTTGTACAACATAACATGGCGGTTAATTTTTCTTCGCTTCCGTTAATGTTTTTTTTTTTTTTTACTGCTGGGAGGAAAAAATTTAATGGCTGGATTATTTCTGGGCTGTAATGGGTGATCTTGTTAGCTTCGTTTTATGATTGGTTTTTGAAGAAAAATCTTGTTTTTTTTTTTGAGCTTGGGAGGATAAAAATTTAGCGGTTCGAAATTATTTTCGAAAGAAGGAAATAATTTAAGACTCTGACTACTTCCTTGATTTTAATTTCATGCGCCGAAGTTCAACTAACGTATCTCAACCGTAAATAAGATTGGAGATAGTCTCTTTCGAGTATTCGGGAAAGCGTCATGCGACCACAAGCTTAAGCCATAATGAGGCGGTAAACGATTCGTCTCATGATTTTTAACAGCAATCGAAACATACTATCTTCAACAGGGATGACAAACCGAACCGAACCGAACCGAACCAACCCGAAGTTTCTAGGAAATTGTAATTAAAAAGCCGAACTCAAAACCGAATCTTGAAAAGAAAAAAACCCGAACCAAATCGAATCCGAATCGTTGATTTAAAATCGTTGGTTTGAATCGAAACCGAACCGAGGCTGAAATCAAGCCGAACACAATTCGGGTTATTTAATAAGAAAAAAAAAAAAAAAAAAAAAAAAAAAAAAAAAAAAAAAAAACCGAACCGAACCGAACCGAACCGAACCGAACCGAAGAACCTCATTGAACTAAAACAGTTTTCTTCTTTAATTTAAAAAATCCGGTTTTCTGCTAAACACCAGAACCGAAACCGAGTTTCTTTAATCGGAAAACTGAACCGAACCGAACCGAACCGAACCTAACCGAACCTAACCTGATTTAAAAAAAAAAAAGACAGAACCGGAACCGAGTTAATTTCAAAAACCTAACCGAGCTTTGAACTAAGACGGAAACCGAATCGAACCGAACCGGGTTAAAAAAGAGACAAAACCGGAACCGAGTTAATTTCGAAAACCTAACCGAGCCTGAAACTGGTTTTGTACTAAGGCGGAAACCGAACCGAACCGAACCGAACCGAGTTAAAAAAGAGACAGAACCGGAACCGAGTTAATTTCGAAAACCTAACCGAGCCTGAAACTGGCTTTGTACTAAGGCGGAAAAGAAAACTGAACCAAACCGAACCGAACCAGATTTAAAAAAAAGATAGAACCGGAACCGAGTTAATTTCTAAAACCTAACCAAGCCTGAAACAGGTTTTGTACTAAGGCGGAAAAGAAAATTGAACCGAACTGCACCGAACCGAATTGTATTCAAAAAATTTTGGATCGGTACCCAAAACGATCCGAACCCTTCCTGGTGATCAACATTTTAACCAATGGGTGATCAACTTGTCGTGGTTGTCTTCTGAAATGAAGTACGTGTCTATGTTCTTTCTAACTTTGGTGCCTTCCTCCAGGCATTTGAGGAGATACTGGAATTTGATTGTTTTCTTTAGATTGTTCGTTGGAATGTCATTCCAACGAACAATCTAAAGAAAACAATCAAATTCTAACATATAGTATATCAAATTCTAACAATCATATATCAATCAAATTCTAACAATCATATATCTAACATCGTAGTGAACTTTCCAAAGCATTGTGCCATTGTGCTCAGAAATATATCTTGTTTTTGCTTTATCGACCGCAGGGAGAATAAAGCATTGTTTTTAGCACAAATTTCAGATTTTCAGTTTTTGATATTTTTACACGTTTTGAAGTCCCCTGATGCCGAAAAAAGCAAAATTTGGATGGTGGCCGTGTGTGTGTATGTGTGGATGTGTGGATGTGTGTATGTATGTATGAATGTATGAATGTATGAATGTATGAATATATGTGCAAAAAAATCTGTCCGTCGAAAAGCAGAAAAACGGAAGAACGGATGTCGATGATTTTTGGTGGGTAGCAACTTCTAATGAAATATAGGTGCTGATTAGTTTTTGAGCCAAATCGGTTCAGCGATTCGGAAGCAGTGAGTAAAAATGTTGAATTTTCAACTATTTCAAGATATTTTTTGACTATAAATCGCGAACGCTGCCACCGATTGAGTCAGATTTTCGTACTGCAGTAGATATTCATCCAGATACGCTACCATTGAAATTTGGTTAAATTCTGTTGAGTGGTTCAGAAACGGTGAGCAGGGCTAAAAGTATGGGTATAGGCCTAAAAACCGATATCTCCAACTTTTGAAACGTCACGATATGACGTCATCGATTACGTCAACAAAGCGATTTGGATGCTGATTGGCGGGTTCCTCGTGGGAGTTAACGAAAAAATAACCGTATTTTTGAAAATATTTTCGGGGTAGAGGATTCCGAATCTGAAATAATTTTTCCGAAATTCGAATTCCTTATGCCCGTAGTGCGACTTTGGTGGACCTCTGATCAAAAATCTAACCAAATTTTTGAGAATATTTTCGGGGTAGAGGATTCCGAATCTGAAATAATTTTTCCTAAATTCGAATCCCTTATGCCAGTATTGCGGCTTTGGTGGACCTCTGATCAAAAATCTAACCGTATTTTTGAGAATATTTTCGGGGTTGAGGATTCCGAATCTGAAATAATTTTTCCTAAATTCGAATCCCTTAAGCCAGTATTGCGGCTTTGGTGGACCTTTGATCAAAAATCTAACCGAATTTTTGAGAATATTTTCGGGGTAGAGGATTCCGAATCTGAAATAATATTTCCAAAATTCGAATTCCTTACGCCTATACAGCGACTCTGGTCAAAAATCTAACCGAATTTTTGAGAATATTTTCGGGGTAGAGGATTCAAAATCTGAAATAATTTTTCAGAAATTCGCATTCCTTGTGCCCGTACTGCGGCTTTGGTGGAACTCTGATCGAAAAACTAACCATATTTTTGAGAATTACTTAAATAGTCGATAAAGCACTTTGATCGGTTCACCGATCTCATTTTTTTTCCATCTTTTGACAATGCTCCCGCTCTTCTTTTTGCATTTCGATCAAGATTTTTAAGTATTCTGCATCGTTGCTAATGTTATTTTTCTTCTTTGTGCTGTAAAATACATTGTATGGATGGCTTGGAAAGAGTTTGTAGCATGGGAAGTAACAGAATGCTTGTCTTGTTGAGATTCGTCAATTGCATTAATCTGTTGAAGAAATTTGTCATAGAGGAGGCACGCCTCTTGGTACGTGGTGTCGTACTCCTCCGCGGAGACTTCTTTATCGTACATACCTCTGTGATCCTCAGTGTACTCCTTGTCGGCTACAATTTCTTCATAAATTTCTTGGTTGATGGCCTGGAGGCGCAAAGTTTGAAGCTTCTAGTAATTAAAAGGCCACTTGGGCTTTGTCGATTTCTTTGTCATTGATAAACTGTTTAAACTCTTTGACTTTTCTAGTGAAGAGTCGGCGTGCTGGAGTCCGGTTTGAGATCCATTTTTGATTGGTTGGAGCTGGTCCAAATTATCTTTAATGTCGGAAGCTGGTCCGTATTAAAATATTGGAGCTAAAGATGCACAAATGAACGAGGTTGAAAACGCCACATTTGATGAGTTAACCTTAACTGGTTAAGCTTCTTAATATCGACTCAAAAGACGACACGAAATTATTATGTGCATTTTCCCAAGAAAAAGTGCGTTATAAAATTTTATAACTCTATAACGTTTCGGCCGATTATAAAATTTTATAACTATTTATGAATTTTTATAATTTAAATTTTTAACTGAGCAATATATTTATTTTATGCTTGAATGGCACTATATTTAGCATATGGGGACTTTATAGGCTCTTTTTTAAAACAGTTTTCATGAGAAGAAAAAGAAAAAAAAATTACAATTTTTTGGAATAGAACCCGAGTCTTGTGGTCGACTTACCAGCCGCTTTTAATTACTACACCACTTTTCAACTGATTTTTAAAAGCGGCAATATGGTTCTTAAGTTGCCAATTATTTTGACTTATAATATTTTCCAGATTTTTCCGAATTTTCGGTTTATTTCTTGTATTTTTAATTTGACAAGGCTCAAAAATAAAGAAAAACAGAAATAGAAAAATTCGGCAGGCGTTAGAAGAAAATAAAAAAACTTCAAAAAAATTTGAAAATGATTTTTGTATAAATTTAATAACGAATTATAAATAGATATGTTTTTTGGCGGGTTATAAAATTTTATAACGAAGTTTAAGTTTTTGATAACTCAGTTTTATAACGAACTTTTTCTTGGGAAAAGGAAAATAACCTGATTTTCATACTTTTTTATATTTAATTTTGGAAATAAGCAGAATCTTGTCAAAGAGATTTTTCTATTTTGTTCAAAGGGCACGCTTTAGACGAAAAAGGAAAAAAAAATAGGATTTTTATAACTTTTTCCTAAAATATTGAAAATTTTATATGGCAGGTAGATGGTCAAAAAGTTGATAAAATTTATATTATTCCTGTTTCCGGGAAAAAAATTGTCGATCTCGGGAATCGGGAATTCCCGAAGATGAAAAAAATTCCATTTCCGAGAAGCGGGATTCCTGAAAATTTAAAAAAAAGAAAGGAATCTCGGGAAAAAAATGTTTTTCGGGAAATTTTTTCCCGAAAAAATTTTCCGGGTGCAATCTGGAGACCGTCCACCGCCCGGCTAATCTGCCGGTGATGTAAACGAACTAATACCTTTACATCAACTCAATTTTTTCATTTTCCAAATGAAAAAAAAAAAAAAAAAAGTTTGTGAACATAAACATGCTATTGATGGGTTTTCAAATCAGGCTTATTCGATGAAGAGATGTTGTTCCGGAACACCGGAAAACGACGCACAGACGACAAAAGAGTGTTGTTTATTTTCGATTTGATAAGAAAAGATGTCTGTTTTGAGAAAGAAAGATTAAATATATTATATTTCATAGATTTGAGGTATAAATTGGTCCTTCGAGCCTATTTTTAAACGGACTATTGTCGGACGGGCGATAGGAAGAGAAGTTCAGTTTTTGAAATTTTATTTTTATGGAATTTATTTAAAAAGAAAAATGCTTCGAACCCCGGTACGTAAAAGTGCAAGAACGAATAAAGGGCGGCTGCCCGCGAGATATTTATCGGCGTTGGATATTACGCAAAGACAAAATGGATTGGAAAAAGGAAACGACGATGAAAATGTGGATGAAAATGTGGACGAAAACACGGAAAATGATGGGATGCAAAACGATCGACCAGAGGATTCGGATATTCGTTCATATCACACGGATCGACCATCCAACGTAGATAATGTATCGCATCATTCATTGTATCCGGATGTCCATATCCGTGATATTATTGAAAGGGACCCCGAACGGAATGTAGATGGCGGTGCTTCAAATTCGCAAGCTAAAGACACTAATCCGAAACCTAATGACACGTCGCATTTGTTGACAAATAATAGTAAACAAATGGAAAATAATATTAATTCTGTTAATTTTAGATTAAATCAACGGAATGGAATCGATTCGACTAGGGAGAATGATGACCGGGTTAGCAACGGAAGGATTTCGCACGCAACAAGGTCCAGCCGACATCGAGTGATCGAGCTTCAGATGCAAGCGTTGCAAGAGGAAAAAAGATTAATGGAGGAAGAGTTTCGATTAAGAGAAGAGAAGATAAGAATGGAAAAGGATATGGCGCGAAGATTGATGGAATTGGAGATAGAAAAATCCAATATGAGCGAAAACGACGAATTAGAATACAGATCGGTTGACAGTAATTACATGAGAAGTCAACGCACCAAAAATTGGGTAGAAAACATCGAGAAAGACAAATCACTTCAAGAAAACGGAGTCGACAATCCGAAACAGGTTAGAGAAGATGATAATGTATCGATTAATGACCCCGAAAAATTGTTCCAGGCAGTTTTATCAAAATTAGCAGATGCAACCACGATGTCAGCTGCGGCAATTCAAAAATTAACGAGGAAAGATGAAAAGGATAGCGGGACCATGAAAAAATTGTTAAATAAGCAATTTTTCGACAAAAATTTAACGAAATTCGATGGTAAACCGGAGGATTGGCCGTTATTTATCGAAGAATTTACAAATGCTTCGAAAAGCTGTAATTTATCGAACCCAGAGAAGCTAGTCAGACTACAGAAAACTGTTGTTGGCAAAGCCAAGGCCGCTGTTCAATCATTGCTGTTGCAGCCGGAAAATGTTGAAAAGATTCTTGAAACGTTGGAAAGAAGATTCGGGAGACCTGACTTAATAATTGAAGCGCTTATTAACAAAATCAGAAATCTTTTGCCGTTAAAGGAATATAAACAAGATGGAATAATAGAATTCGCCGACGAAGTTAGCATTTAGTGGCAGTCATTCAAACCTCCGGATGTACCGCGCATTTAAATAACCCTCAGTTATTAAAAGAACTAGTTTTAAAATTATCACCAAGTATGAAGTTGGCTTGGGGTATGGAAATTTCAAGTAGGACGGAAGTCGATTTGGGGGTGTTTTCGAAGTGGATATCGAATCTCGCCGACGCTGCGAGTAACGTCAGATTTTTTATTGGTAATGCGGAACAGTCGAGAAGAGAGCACGAGGGCTACAGGAAAGAAACAGCAAATGGAAGAAGTAATCAAGCTAGTCAGTCGTGTAAACGTAGTAATAATCCTGAGGAGAATTGTATGATTTGTCATAAAGGAAAACATTCAGTAGCAGATTGCTACGAGTTTAAGAGGAGTTCTTTGGATCAACGGTGGAATTCAATCTGTGAAAATAAATTATGCTTCTGTTGTTTAAAATCGAACCATCGCACCAATCAATGTCCAGAAAAGAAGGAATGCAACGTAGATGATTGTAGAAGAATCCATCACCATCTTTTACACGTAAAAAGAAATGAAGATTCAGAACAGAAAAGGAAACCGGACACAGGGAGCGATAGACCCATGATACCCAAGAAAGCAAAGGATGTCAATTGCCATGTAAAAGAAGATGTCGCAGTAGAGCAGAAAATACTTTTTCCCTTTACACCGGTCACAGTTGTCAATGCTGTTATTCCAACGGAAACCTTCACGCTTTCAGATGAAGCATCCTCGTTTACCATGATGGAAGATGATTATGCAAATGAGTTAGGATTAGATGGTCCTAAAATCCCGCTAGAAATGAAATGGACAAACGGAAGAAAATACGTGGATCCGGATTCAAGAACAATCACCGTGAAATTAAAGGGGTCAAGTAACGAAGTCTTTGATTTAACCGTAAGAACCGTTAAGCATCTGGAACTCCCAGTGCAATCCATGAAAAAGAGTAACTGGGATCATTTACGAAACATTCCAACGGTGGATTACAGAAACGTTAAGCCGAGAATTTTAATCGGACAAGATTATACTCACTTAATAATTGCCAGAGAAAATGTGGAGGGATCTCAAAATGCCCCAGTAGCTTCGCGAACCAAATTGGGCTGGGTAGTGCATGGACCTGCTCGAAGCCGAAGAGAAGATAACAAAGAAGAAAATTTTACTGCCGTTTCTTACCACGAATCGAAGACGCTAGATAATTTAGAAGTCTTATTTAGGAAGCAGATAGAAATGAATAATATTGGTGAGGGAAATTGCAAAATTTCAAAAGTGGAGGACACATTAGCAGTAAAAATTTTAGAAGAAACTTGTCGTCAAAGAGAAGATGGAAGTTGGGAAACTGGATTATTATGGAAGAATAATCAGCCTTTTCCCGAAAGCAGAAGTGCAGCCTTCAAGAGACTTTTATCTGTCGAGAAAAGAATGGACAAAGATGAGGACTTCAGTAACAAGTATTGCGAACAAATAAACGATTATGTTGCCAAAGGATATGCAAGAAAATTAACCAAGGAAGAAATTAAGAAAATGGATGACAGAACGTGGTATTTGCCGCACTTTGCAGTTTTCAACCCGAATAAACCCAACAAATTTCGATTTGTTTACGACGCTGCTGCCAAGTCGAGAGGAACGAGTTTAAACGATCAACTTTTAACTGGTCCTGATTTATTGAACCCTATTTTGCACATACTGTTCCAGTTTCGGCAGTACAAGGTCGCAGTAGCAGCTGATATTCAAGAAATGTTTTTAAGAATAAAAATTAGAAAAGAAGACGAAAATTCATTAAGATTCTTATGGAGAGGCAAGGATAGAGATCGATTACCAGATGAATATGTTATGCAATCATTGATATTTGGTGCAGCATGTTCTCCTTGCTGTGCGATGTACGTGATTCGGAAAAACGCGGAAAAGCACGAAAAAGAATTTCCGGAAGCGGCCTCCGCAGTTAAGGAAAGGACGTATATGGACGATTATTTGGACAGTTTACCGAACGCAGAGAAAGCAGTCAAACAAGCCAAAGAAGTAATCAAAATTCATGAAAATGGAAAATTCAACTTCAGAAATTGGATCAGCAACTCAAAGGAGTTCTTAAAAGAATTGCCAGAAGACAAAATTGCAGCGAGGAAAGAAACTGCAATTGAAAAAGTGCTTGGTCTACACTGGAATTATGAGGATGATAAAATTCAATTCCCAATCAAATTTGCAAAAGTGGATAAAGCTATCTTGAACGCCGAAGTCACACCAACAAAGCGTCAAGTTTTGCAAGTCGTTATGTCTATTTTTGATCCTTTAGGATTCTTGACGCCTTATACGATTAAAGGAAAACTTCTGGTACAAGAAATTTGGAAAGAGAAGATTAAATGGGACGAAAAAATCAGTGAGATGCTCCTGATTAAATGGAAAAAATTTTTAAATGCGATAACTGAATTCAATAGCATTAGTATTCCTAGATGCTACTCAAGAACAATCGGAAACCCCGTGCAAGTGCAATTGCACATCTTCTGCGATGCAAGTAATAAGGCTAGTACCGCGGTAGCTTATTTTCGACTTATGGACGAATTCCAACAGGTCGAAGTCAGTTTTGTAATGGCGAAAACAAAATTGGACTCGATAAAGAAACCTTCAACGATTCCTAGATTGGAATTGCAAGCTGCAGTTCTTGGAGCAAGACTGTCAGAAATTGTTATTAATGGACATAGCTTGAAGATTCAAAAAAGAAGATTTTGGATTGATTCCACGATCGTATATTATTGGATTCAAAATGAAGATGTCAGAAGTAAGAAAGACAAAATTTACGTTAGAAACAGAATAACCGAAATATTAACGCTAACCGCAAAAAAGGAATGGAATTGGATTCCGACGAATTTAAATGTCGCAGATGAAGGTACAAAAGACGATATTAAAGTAAAGTTAACTCAAGAGTGCCGATGGTGGAACGGAGAGAAATTTTTATTGAAAAATGAAGATCAATGGCCAGTCTTTGAACCTAATCTTGATCAACTACAAAGAAGAGAAGATCAACTCCATGAAAACAATGAAGTTGTTTTCGTTACTCAGGAACAGAAAGAAGAAAGAATATTTGATCCAAGTAAATTTTCATCATTCGAGAAGCTCATCAGAGTAACGGCTTGGTTCTTTCGACTAGCAGATAAAATTAAGAAAAAGGAAGTCAAAGCGTATTTGACTGTTGAAGAACTACTCAAGGCGGAAAAATATTGGCTGAGAGTAGCTCAGTCCGAGTCATTCTTCGAGGAAATGAATTTATTAAGTAAGAAAAAAGAATTCCAAAATCAAGCAAATTGTTTAAATTATTACCGATGCTGGATAAGGATAAATTAATAAGGTTAAATGGAAGGCTCGATAATGCGAAGATCAACGAATTTACGAAGCAACCATACATTTTAGATTCAAAACATGTCATTACAAAGCTCTTAATAAACGAGTATCACATCAAAATGAAACACCAAGGACAAGAAACAGTCGTCAATGAATTAAGACAGAAATACTGGATTTTAAATTTAAGAAATGCTGTTAAGAAATGTAGAAGAGAATGTTTGACGTGTAAAATAGGAAACGCTAAACCTGAAATACCTCGCATGAGTCCTTTGCCCAGCTGTAGAGTTTTGGAATGTGAAAGACCGTTTAAGAAAGTAGGAGTTGATTATTTTGGACCCATTGAAATTTTAGGAAAAAACGGAAAAGAGAAGATGTATGGCGCGATTTTTACTTGTCTAGCTGTTCGAGCAATTCATCTGGAACTTGCAAGCGACCTTACAGCAGATACAATGATCATGGCCCTTCGAAGATTTATTAGCAGACGAGGCCATCCAGAACAAGTTTTCTCTGATAATGGAACTAACTTTCACGGTGCAGACAACGAATTAGCGAAAAAGATTCGAGATTTGGACGAAGAAAAAATTGGAAACTTCTTAAGCACAAAACGGATCGAATGGAATTTTATTCCGCCAGCTGCACCCCACATGGGAGGAGCGTGGGAGCGCTTAATCAGAACTGTTAAAACTGCATTAAAAGCTACATTAAAAGGAAGAACCTTTAACAGCGAAATTCTTTACACTGCACTAGTTGAAATAGAAAACATCATAAATTCGAGACCTTTAACCCATGTGTCCTTGAATCATGAAGACGATGAAGTTTTAACCCCGAACCACTTTCTTATTGGATGTTCCAGCGCAGAAATCGTTCACTTGCCATTAATAGGAAAAGAAAGCAGAAAAATCGGATTGAGGAAACAGTGGGAACAGTCCCAAATCCTCGCTCAAACGTTTTGGAAGAAATGGTTGAAAGTCTACATTCCATCAATAATCGAACGGAAAAAATGGTTTAAGGAACAGGAAAACCTACAGGTTGGCGACGTGGTAATAGTAATGGATAAGAACAGCCCCAGGAACTACTGGCCAAAAGGAATGGTGGAGGAGATTTTTAGAAGTAAAGACGGAGCAGTTAGAGATGTCATCATAAGTACAGAAAACAACATCTTCAGAAGACCAGCTTCCCAGCTATGTAGGATATTTTCGGCGGGGGAATGTTCCGGAACACCGGAAAACGACGCACAGACGACAAAAGAGTGTTGTTTATTTTCGATTTGATAAGAAAAGATGTCTGTTTTGAGAAAGAAAGATTAAATATATTATATTTCATAGATTTGAGGTATAGATGTAAATTATAACAGCTTTTTACTCCCTAAGTTGCACTTTATTATGAAAAATAAATTGCACCCATACGAATGAAAATGAATTACTTCCTGTTGACATTTTGCATTCATAAATTTATTTAGCGGCTCTTGATGAAAATACGTAATTTTCACATACTGCTTTTAGTTCCTTCCTCGAACCTAATCAATCAGGTCTACTTTATTAATTTTTTTTTTTTTTTTTTTATTATTTCGAAGTTGCCTCGAGTCTTCTTCTTGATAGACCTGCTGCAACACATCCGATTCCAGACAAAACATAAAACTTTTTTTTTTTTTTTTTGCTCCAAGCGTTTCCATCTCTATTTTTTTTATTTTTTTTTTACGGTCAATTAAAAACGGACAAGATGCCTATTTTCCAGACTGATGAAAATGCAATAAATTGGCCAGACAGACGGTCAGGTTTCTAAATGCAACATTATAATCCAACAACAACACAATCGGTTTTAATGTTTGTTTTTCTGTAACAAGTTGTATACAAAGCGGCTAGGCTATTAAAAAAATATCTCTTTACAAGATTTTTCAAAGACTTTTTTTTTTTTTTTTTTTTTTTTTTAATAGGTACAGTACGATCCTCAACTTGTTGCATGCACACGGGGCAAAAATCCACGTGTGCAGTTAAATTTAAATTTATGTGGTATTATTCCCCTTTGACGCTTCATTACCGTGTAATATTTGTTAGGTGAAATTATAAAGCAGTCAAGCTGACGTTGCAAATGTCTGCGCCCAAAGGTGTTTGATTAATAGAAATCCATAGGGCTACACCTAAGTGACTTGATAATAAAGTAGGATTTACATTCGATTAGCTCCGCTCGGAAAAGTCCCAGTCCGCTCGTAACTTTAAAGCTCCGGTCTATTTATAATTATTAAACCAGTTTTCGAATTTAACCGAACACGTCTCTGAAAATGTCGCAAGAGGAACAGAAAAAAAAAAGGAAAAAGAAAAATCATTTTAAAACTCAAAACTTTCTAATCTCATCCAGTTAATTTCTTCCAACTTCATTTTGTAAATATGTGGAATGTAATAATCCATTAGCACAAGACAAAGGGGAGTCGGGAAAGAGAGAAATGATGAAAAGGGAAAGCTTAAAAGCTGAATTTTCGGTCGTCTTTCATTTGCTCATTTCCGCCGGTTCGAATGTGAGAAGACAGATCTCTCCCGAAAAGGTTTGTTTATTTTCAGTTTCGTTAGCGAGAACTACACCGCACCCCCGACTTAAGACCTGCAAATGAGCATCCTTGGGTTTTCCAGTTCCCTTTCCTAATACCATGGAAAATTTCCCGACTTTCTATGAATGACTTTTTTTTTTTTACCTTAATTAAAATTTAAAAAAAAGAAAAAAAAAAAAAAAAAAAATTCGTGAGGTTTTTATGGATTTCTAATCGTGGCATGGCAGACACAAAGTCGGAGGAAAAAAAAAATCACTGATTTGGAATTTTCTTTTTCAGTTGAACGGCACTACGGGTTCCGATTTCTTTTTCCGTTGTAGAAATGGCTTCGTTATTCCATCATTATATTCTTTTAGCTCTTGTTTTTTTTATTTTTATCTTTTATCTTCTTTCTTCTGAGATCCGCCCACGAAGAAAGAAATGAGAGCGGCTGCTGATGCGTCATTTCGTGAAAAATTAAAGGATAACCCTGGCAGACGTCGTACAGCTCGAAGAAAGAAGAAATTGAATTCGGATATCGAACGATCTATCATTCCTCAATACTACCCATCCTTCCCTCTTCCTTTGGAATATTTGACTATTCTGCATCGACTTATCCAAACGACTGCACCCCGAACCAGGTTGGTAATTGAATCTGTAACCGCTCAAGAGGATTTAATCGCGTCGTCCACGGACTGATGCATTTTGAATCTGATGCCTTGTTCACTCTCAAATTTTTTTTCTTTCCATCCTCTTTTTTTTTTCTTTCAGTGGCGTAGCAAAAGGTCCCCTCAGTTTTCTCACTCAGTCGGAGTCTGTAACCGTCTTCTGGCTCAGTCAGAAGATTGAGGGGACCTTTTGCTACGCCATTCAAGGCAAGATCAAACAATTAAGCATCCCTACGGCTTGGTTTTTTAAGGCTAAAAAAATCGTCCATTAAAGCTAAGACGTTAGCTATAGCTAAGTTAATGACGTTAAGATAAAGCTAAGCTAAAGACGTTTAGCTAAATCTAAGCTAAAGACGTCTAGCTGATTGTAAATTTTGTGTTGGTAATGTTACAAGTTTTACAATTTTACTATTCTGTATCTCAGAATAAAACTGAGGCAAGTCCATACAACCAACTTATCTTTTTATATGAAACCTGACTTCACCAAACGAAGTCGCATTTCGTAAATATTACATTGTTTCAAGGGTTAGCAACATTTACCTGCGTCTTCTGCTCGAATAATTTTTGAATGAAACCGGATGAAAAACAAACAGAAGACATAAGTTAATCAATGTACAACTCAATGAAATGCGATTCCATTTTGTAAAGTCGGGTTTTAAATAAGATGATTCGTTTCTTGGATGGATTTGGCTCAGTTCTATTCTGAGGGACTGAACTGAGCATTGATATTATTTGGATTGTTCGGCGGAACATTTGTCTCCAAAAGGGTCGGATCTTCTTGAACAATTAGCTCCCTTCCTTAAGTTTCCGCTTTAGTTGAGAGTGATGAGAAAAGTGTACTTCTCATCACTCTACATTTTTGTGTGTACTTCATCATTTTTTTAAGTGTTCTTCTCGTCTTCTAATCTTTTTCTAAACTTTGCAAAATGGAGTCTTAATATTTTCTACATTTTTCTTACATAGAATTTTGTCGCCACTTCGAAATTTCTAAAGTCGTGTTAGAAATCCAAGTGGTGAATTTTGGTCTATTCCCACGGCACAACGGTTTGAATAAATAATGGGGTCGAAAAATGTGTTATAGCAAAAACGTAGCACAAAATATAACACAAAATTATAGCACAAAATTATAGCAAAAACATAACACATATAGCAAAAAATTGTTTAGGTCCTGCACCTTCAAAATGAATTCTGTACTTCAGTGCAGAACTAGACCAAGTCCACTCAAGGATGTCAACTTCGTATTCAAGTTTGAAATAAGAAGTTGAAATTTGTGACTGGACTTGGTCTAGTTCTGCACAGAAATACAGAATTCAAGTTGGTCCTGCAGCTAGAAAAAAGTTGAGGCTAGGTTATCCACCTTCAAAAACATTTAGATTAGGTCTTGCACCTGCAAAAAGTATTCAGGTCTGGTCCTACAGTACATCTGGATTAAGAAATTCAGGTTTGGTCCTGCTTTTTAATAAAAATTCAGTTAAGGCCCTTTGTCTTCTCCAGAAAAAGTGTGTAAGCTAAACATTGAACTTCTTTATATTTCTCTCTTCCATTCCAGCTCGATTTTTTTTTTTTTTTTTTTGATGAGGACGGAAAATCCCTAAACTTGAAGGAAAATTAATCAATCATAAGCGTGGCAGAAGTTGGTCCTTTTCGTATCCGCTTAAAAGGTCACATTTCTATTCCGGGTTGTAGCAGTGTGGTCTCCATTTTGCTTACAGGAAGACATTCATATAATACAATATAAGGGAAACCAACGAAGTGTTATTCATGGGAGTTGTTATTTAATATAACAGCTCCCATTGTATAAACAGATATACGTATAATAATAATTTTAGCAAGAGAGAGAACAAAAGATTGTAAGTTAAGATTTTGGTCATTGTTATCTCGCTGACGTTTTCTTCCTATTTACGAGAAAATAATTAATTCGAGATTATTCAAAAAAACGGGTGGGATGGGGATAAAAAATTTAACATCGGAATTAAACTTGTCAGAAGAAAAAACAAAAAAAAAAAAGAAAATTTCGGAATCGTCTCAGTTTTTCTTTTGTTAGCAAAACACTCCCCAACAATGAAGTCGTTCAACCGGAGATAACGCCGTATAGCCTTAGCGATATATATATACCCCTTCTATTAAACTTTTGACCAGAAAACGTTGGAAGACATTTCGCTCGAGTATCTTCTTGAAACTTTGCCATTTCTGTAACTTCTCGGGGTCTAGTGTAATTACACATCGAACGCGGGATCTGGAGTCAAGCCAGAAATAACTCAAACTCACTTCATTTTTATGGTTTATATTGTCACGGGATCATGATTTGTGGGACTTTGAAATGCTGATCGATTTCGATTACAAACATTCGAGGAAAGAAGAAAAAAAAAAGTTTTTTTTTTTTTTTCTCAAGGTTTTCTTTTTGAATAGAAAAAGCAAAGAAGACTTCCTTTGTTTCTTATATTCATCGAAAACGTGGTGTTGATGGAATTAAACCATGATGAGCTCATATACTGTCTTTTGCTGCATTCTGTTCTAGCTGCACTGGGGAAGGTGATCTGTTTCAGATCTACGAATTGAGTTACGCTCTGGCATACAGTGTTGCAATCGTTTTTTTTTGCTTCACTGGTTCGTGATTTTGTTAGTAACCTGTGGCCCCTTGATTTTCTTACATCCCACGAATTTTGGCAATTTCGGTGACAGCGCCCTTAGTTAGCGCCCTTAGGACCTACGCTCGGGAAAAATTTAACACGCTCTATGATATATATATCGTTAGGACTGATGTGAAACTTCACTTTGGGTCAATTACTTGATTTAAATTAAAATAGAGTTTTTTATAAGATTTTTATAAATTTGCCTCTAAATTTATACACTAATGTTTATGAGTTTTTTTATGAAATTTTCTTTAAATTAAATTTCAATTTTGTGAACTGAAATTTTTAACTTTTCCTTTACACTAGCTCTCGTTAATTTTTAACTCCATGAAAATATTACAAATATTTTCAATTTTATTTTCGAATATTTCTCTATTATCTTAAAAAAGATGAAACATGAGTTTTAGCAAGACATTTTAAATGAAAATCCTATCGCCTTTTATAATATTATAAAAGCCGAATTTTCACGAGTCCTAAACTTTTGTGGACGAACAAACATCATTGAGAGAAAAAAACAAATTAATATAAAGACATTTTAATTAAAATATATGAAGATTACATAATATAAAAGATATGTACGTATTTTTTAAAATAAAAAAAAAAAAAATCTAAAACTCTGCTTTAGAGTTTCCATGGCTACCTGAAAAACTAGATGAAACGGTCGACGTCCTCGTTCCTAACTGAACAGCCAACGTCGTGGTGGCTGACGGAAAAGTTGATGTCCTTGTGGCCGATACAACTGTCGACCTCCTCGTTCCTGATTGACTAGTAGTCAACCTCTTCGTGGCTGATGAAAAAGTCATTTACTACATTTAGATATGTAGTGTATCCCTGCAAATCTATTTCATATATGACAACAATTCTGTAGAATTTTTATGACAGAAATTCTGTAGAATTTTTGTCACAAAAATATTCCCATAACCTAAACATAGAATTTTTGTCGTACATGAAATTGATTTGCAGGGATGTTTTTAGTATCAATTTTATTGGGATTTTAAAATTTTTTGAAAGGTGAATTCCATTTACATTTGAAATTGTAATTAAATTTTTCTGCTTTTTATTTAATGAAAAAGATGCTTTTATTTAAATTAACATTAAAATGTTTTTAATTTTATCGCATTTCTTTAAATCGGTTTATCAATGCTTTTCGAACATCTGAAAAGAAATCAAGGTGGTCCTGCTTAAGTATGCATCTCTCTGCTCTTTGTAACTCCTCAAACATTAACGGAGTGCGAATGATTGATAAATTGTCCTTTATGTCATCCTTACATAAATTCAATTGGGTTTTTATAATATTTTAATATATATAAAAGATATGTATATGTGAAATATCTCATGAAATTTCCTTTTAAAAACTAATTTTTTATGTGAGTTTTTTTATGAAATTTTCTTTAAATTAAATTTCAATTTTGTGAACTGAAATTTTTAACTTTTCCTTTACACTAGCTCTCGTTAATTTTTAACTCCATGAAAATATTACAAATATTTTCAATTTTATTTTCGAATATTTCTCTATTATCTTAAAAAAGATGAAACATGAGTTTTAGCAAGACATTTTAAATGAAAATCCTATCGCCTTTTATAATATTATAAAAGCCGAATTTTCACGAGTCCTAAACTTTTGTGGACGAACAAACATCATTGAGAGAAAAAAACAAATTAATATAAAGACATTTTAATTAAAATATATGAAGATTACATAATATAAAAGATATGTACGTATTTTTTAAAATAAAAAAAAAAAAAATCTAAAACTCTGCTTTAGAGTTTCCATGGCTACCTGAAAAACTAGATGAAACGGTCGACGTCCTCGTTCCTAACTGAACAGCCAACGTCGTGGTGGCTGACGGAAAAGTTGATGTCCTGTGGCCGATACAACTGTCGACCTCCTCGTTCCTGATTGACTAGTAGTCAACCTCTTCGTGGCTGATGAAAAAGTCATTTACTACATTTAGATATGTAGTGTATCCCTGCAAATCTATTTCATATATGACAACAATTCTGTAGAATTTTTATGACAGAAATTCTGTAGATTTTTGTCACAAAAATATTCCCATAACCTAAACATAGAATTTTTGTCGTACATGAAATTGATTTGCAGGGATGTTTTTAGTATCAATTTTATTGGGATTTTAAATTTTTTGAAAGGTGAATTCCATTTACATTTGAAATTGTAATTAAATTTTTCTGCTTTTTATTTAATGAAAAAGATGCTTTTATTTAAATTACATTAAAATGTTTTTAATTTTATCGCATTTCTTTAAATCGGTTTATCAATGCTTTTCGAACATCTGAAAAGAAATCAAGGTGGTCCTGCTTAAGTATGCATCTCTCTGCTCTTTGTAACTCCTCAAACATTAACGGAGTGCGAATGATTGATAAATTGTCCTTTATGTCATCCTTACATAAATTCAATTGGGTTTTTATAATATTTTAATATATATAAAAGATATGTATATGTGAAATATCTCATGAAATTTCCTTTTAAAAACTAATTTTTTATGTGAGTTTTTTTATGAAATTTTCTTCAAATAGAATTTAAATTTTTAAAATTTTTTATTTGAATTAATATTAAATTGCTTTTCTTAATTTTATCGCGGTACGCCCACATTTAAAGCCCACCATAAGAAGTTCACTTAAATAATTACAGCCATTAAATGCACAATTTCCCAAATACTTCCTCGCCTTACCTTCATTTTTAACCGTAATAATGTCCCCATTTCTCCTTATGGAGAGATGCGACAGTCGGCCATTTTTAGGTCGACAAGACATGACGTCCGTATGAAAAAGGGAAGCAGAAAGTGCATCTTATTGCAAAATAAATGCAAAAAAGAAAAAAAATAATTTTTTTAAAAATGTATTATTTTTGTATGATTTACACAAAAATTTGGACATGCATAATTTTTACAAAATGGGTTTATGCAAAGTGCCAGATTTTGTGACACAAAACAAAAAGTCGGCCCTTTTGCAATCTGAGTGGGTCCTATTCGTAACATAACCCGTAGAATCCGTTCGAAAATGTCCATAAAAATTACGTAAGATTGCGGGAAAAACCGGATATCTTCACTTATTCGGAGATACTTCCCAGGAAAAATCCCGTTTTTATCGAAATAGGTGGAGATATCTGGTTTTTCCCGCAGCCTTACGTAATTTTTATGGTCATTTTCGGATTCTACGGGCCGAATTAAACAACTTTTAAACAAAGATGTCCACGGCGCGGCGTTTGCGTTGGACATTTTTGTTTATTCCCGAAAAGTCTTCAATTTTTTTCCATTTTATGCATTTTTTATGCATGCCCAATTTTTTACATAGTTTTTACATAATTTATGCACCTTTTATTCGTACGGTCGTCTCCCAAAAGTGTGACCAGGGTAGAGATTAAATGCAACAAAGGCAAAGACAATGTGACGTTTTGTAATGTCACGATTTTGACTGCTAGGCGAAAAAAATATTGGCTTAATCGCTGTTGACAAAGAAGTGGCGGTCAACCAATCAAAGCGTACCTCGGGGCTGTCGCATCTCTATTTGTAGTGTCTCCACTACTGCTTGGCTACTATTTTATAAAATCGATTTCCACTACGTTAGATGCCACTCTGTTTCTGTGTTACGGCAAAGCTAAAAAAATAACAGAATAAAGATATTCATACATAATAAGCAAATAAACAGAAACCTATAAAATAATTTTTTTTACTGCGAATCGCCCTGAAGGATCTCGTTGAACAAATTAAAATACGATACCATTGAAAAAATAAAATGTACGAGAAATATTTGCACTTTATTTACTTTGGCGATGGGATAATTACGGATATAATTCAAAATTTAACTTATTCCTCGTTAATAAAACACTTAATGTTTATTATCCAGGATCGCACTGGCACCGTACACGTAAGAACAAAAAAAAAGAATTTTCAGGGTTGACAACATGTCGTTAATTACCCAAGGGGCAATATCCCTGACTCCACCCTGCTATTGTTTTCTCCTCTCATCGCTTCTCTTTTTTTAAAAAAAAAAAAAAAACTTCTCTTAAGGCGATGTTTTCGATTCAACCTCGAGTGCGGATTGAAAATAAATAAATCACGGATTGAAAATATTTCCGGTTGCTCGATTACGTTATCGTCAAAGAATACTCATCCCCCTCCACTTTTTAAACAGGCCTCATTTTTTTAACTGAATCATGCGTCAGCAACAATTTATCGAAATTAATTATATAAATCAAGTATACGAAAAAAATAGAAGAGGAAAAAAAAAAAAAAAAACCCTTGGTTTTCTATTAACGGCCTCCCCCTTATTCCATACTCCGGTTTTAGTTTCGCTAGACTAAATTCATTCATATCAAGTGGTCGAGATATATTAATCCATTCTTGCTTAAAAAATTAAGAATCTTTATCCTTTTTTTTTTCTTTCTAATCGAATTACGACCATAATGCGATTTTTTCCCCTTCGTCGAGAATTTTTTAGAATTTGCTTACTGATCGGAAAATTTGTGGCATAGACAAAAATTAATTTTTTTTTTTTTTTTTTTTTTTAATAATAATAATAATTTTTTTTCCCTTGTGATTTGAATGAAGAAAAAGTTATGAGGTGAGAAAGGATGTGGCGAGGAAAATAATTTTCAAGGCAGTATAGTTGATGAAAGACTTACTTCGAGCAAATTAAGAGATTATGAGTTTTGTTATTTTTTCGTGCAGCTTGACTTGGGTTCTTTTTTTGGTATGTCTTTCATTAATGAAACATTTTTCACTCGGTCGGTTTGGTTTAGTTTGGGTTATCTACGTTGGGCTCTGCTGGCAATTGTATTTTATTGATTTTCTTTTTGGGTCAAATTGACAAGTTTTTAAGAGGAAAGAGTGTCTTCCAGTCAGCATTTTATATTCGTGAAATGTCTCTGGAATGCTTCATATATTCTGTGGAATATTCGTGGAATGTACCTGAAATTTCGAATGTCCGCTTAGAATATATCATGTTGCCGTCATATGCATTCCAAATAAAATATTAATTTCAATAATGTTATAACATTACTCCTTCTGTCCCAAAATACTTTGTGTGTTTCTTATTTTTATTTCCCATTTCGTAAGCTTTTGATTTTTGCCGGAACTGTTTATACTACTTAACCCACCCCGCCAAGCACTATTTCATACCACCCCCCTATCCCCCCCCCCTTTGGGAAAAAAATGAGTGAAAAAATGGGAAAAATCAAAATTTTTATTATTTTTGCCCCGTTTCAGAAACGGAAGCGAAAAATTTGAAGGTGGTCGGAAATGAGAGAGTACATTACCTAAACAAGAATCCCCCATGAGAAAATATTTTGCAGTTGTCGCAAACCCACAAAAAAATTATTTATGTTGAGTGTCCGACCAAGGGGGTGAATTTTTAAAATTCCTGTAAATGGTCGCGAATTGTTTGTTACGGGAGTTTTTAGATCGAGACTATCTTGAGATAGCGTGTCAGCGATATACATCTCCTTTCCTGGCTTGTACTTTACTATGAGGTCATAGCCCTGTAATTTTAACCTCATGATCTGAAGAGCTGATATCGATTCTGATTCAGGTCGGTTTTTAAAAATTCAAGATGGCGATATGGTCGGACCATATGTCCGAATCTTTTTTCAAAAAATCGTTTATTTTTTTCACTTAAACACGTAATCGGGGGGTTATTGAGGACGCTGATTTCGATTCTGAGGTCGGTTTTAAAAATTCAAGACGGCGGATCCAATATGGCGGACGTTCACCGTTAACCCCCTATCATAAATTTGACTGAATAAAAAACATTTTTTTAGGAATCGTGCGCCATATTGACTCCGTCATCTTAAATTATTGTAAAAACTAACGTCAGATTCGAAATCAGCGACCGCGATAACCTCTTAGAAACGAATTTGAGAGAAAAAGCAACTACTTTCTTAGCCGAAGGTCCGCCATATTGGATTCGCCATCTTGAATTTTCAAAAACCGACCTCAGAATCGAAATCAGAGTCCTCAATAACCTCCCCCCCCCCCCTTGATTACGAGTTTAAGTGAAAAAAAAACGGAGTTTTTGAAAAAAGGTCCGCCATATTGGATCCGCCATCTTGAATCCGCCATCCTTTTATTTTTCCTGTTGTACTCGATATCACATTTTTTACTTTTAATTTTTTTTTTTTTTTAACTTTCTCAAAACCTTTTTTAACTTAACTGAAGACTTAACGGGAATAGTGGCCTAAGTCCATCTCGTCAAGTTGGCACTGATCTCTGATGTTTAGCTTTTATAAAAACAATGTAAACAAAAACAGTGGACTTAGGCCACTATTCCCGTTAAGTCTTCAACTTTTTTTAACCATAATTTTAAAAATATTCGTGTGTGACTGACCCTTAAATGAGATTATTTTGAACCCACTTGTTTTGGTCCTGGTTTTGAATTAGATTGTACCTGTGGTATTGGGGCGTCCCTTCGAAACAGCTCGTCTATATTATTACGGCCTGTTCTCAAAATCTTTTGTCCCAGCTGTCTTTTAGAGAATGTCATGTATAAATATACGTATATAAATACTGTATATAAATAGTATTTATATACAAAAATATACTGGAAAAAATATACCATGTATATTTTCTATACCCTAGTATATTTTTTAAAAACCCTATTTTCTCTTTTAAATAAAGCTCCGGAATAATTTTTTGCACTCATAATGGTAGATTAATTAATTGTGAATGATATAGGAATGTAAAATATCAATGAAAATGATTTATTAAAAGGATAAAATTGATTTAATAAAACCAATCGAGCGTCCATTTTTTGCGCCATTTTCAGAAACCATTATTAACAAATATGGCCGGCATTTGCAGAAAGCGCCATATAGCTAATCGTCATTCTTGCATTGTTTTATTTTACAATTTTTGTAAATTATTTACGGTAAATCCCAATCCACATGGAAGAAAAAATCCGGCTTGGTCTTATTTTTTAGAATTTCATACCCTTGGATAACATAAAGAGTGCAAAGTTATAAAAACTTAATAAAATACAGAAAAATACGACCTGGTATTTATATCCGTATTTATATACGTATTTATATACTGTATATATACGAAGGTTTCGTATACTGTATGTTTATGTTCTCTACTGTCTTTCGATGCCATTTTTTTAAAGTTAGGTTAGTTTTATTTACCGAAAGTAAACCAGATCTAGCTATTCAGAACCGAACTAGTTTCCATTAAAAAAGTGGTGGCTATGAATAACATCACACTGATAAAACGCTATTAGTAATTATTACCCATATTAAGGGTAGATGTATAATTACTAATAGGTTATTACTAATTTTTATACATATTATTAGTAATTTTTACCATAATAATATTGATTATGGTAAAAATTACTAATAATATGTATAAAAATGACTAATAACCTATTAGTAATTATACATCTACCCTTAATATGGGTAATAATTACTAATAGCGTTTTATCAGTGCAGAGCAGCAAATAAAATAAAAAAAAAAAAAAAAAAAAGGAACCCAAATTAATGGAAAATTAGGGCTTTCCGAAGTGTAGACTGAAAAACCGACTGCTGCTTATTCTTTGGCTGATTAGGGTCGCGAGAATATTCTTCTTTGGCCATCTCGTAGTTAAGTATGGTTAATGCCGTAGTAAAATCCTCCGTCTTGGCAAGAGTGAAGGCATCGCATACCTTTTTTATGAAGTGTGTTCCGTTCGCATCGTCTCGAGTTGACGTGTAACCTTGGTAGCACGAATAGACGGTAATAAAGTCGGAAAAATGCGGGAGGCGTGATGGCGAATCACTGTCTTCTGAATGAGACATCACGCCTCGATCAGTTTTTCCCCCGCGACAGGCCAACACTATTAAAATTTTCGGCTTCCCAACAAGAGAGCTGGACTCCGCCATAGATTTCTTTACACTACCCAAATCATATCTGCTCATGTCGTAGGACAGGATGAAATTTGAATGTCCATGAGACATTACGCAAACAACTAAAGCATCCCTTTGGCTGTGATCTTCTTTTGACACATTATTTAATAAATTCAACACTGAATGTGATGTTAAATCTTGATAAATTTTAGCTTTGAAATATAAGCTTTGTAATGTCTTCTGTAATAATGTTGCATCCAAGGCTGCTGCAGACCTGTTAAAGCTAGTGTCGCTAAATGCACTATGGGATATAATTATTCCTCTTCCTCTTTGTTTATGTTTCATATTGTATATCCTAAGGAATCCCTTGCTAACCAAAATATTATTTTGCTGCTCCAAGAAGCTGTTGAAAGTTGTACTTATTTCTTCCAAAGGATTTTTTGAACTTAATAAGCTTAATTTAGTGAAAACTGTTTCCGTCAGTCTTTCTTTCATCTATATTATGGCATCATAATCTGTTGGAGTTACGTATGCACCTTTTTTTTCTTTAATATTCACTGTGATGTTCCTCAGTAATCCCATTTTTTGCCTATAAAACTCTAAAAGCTCATCATGGCTATATTTCGCTACCTCGGGATAAAAGGCTTGTATCTCGTTTTTCGAATTGAATTCGTCTCGCTATTAGCTAAATATGCCTAAGAAGCATCAATTCGAAAAACGAGATACAAGCCTTTTATCCTGAGGTAGCGATTTGCTGTTGAGTTGAAAGTTACATTTATCTTCTTGATTGATCTAAAAACCTTCAAGGTTTTTTTCATCTTTAATTTGGACACTGATCCTATTACGATAATTTTAGCATTTTTTCCTATAAAATCTTTTATAATTTCCATGAATCTTGATGTCCCTTCAACTGCGGCTTGCCCTGAGCAAGCTTTTAACACTTTTAGAATATTATTTGCATGATAATCTTCAAGATATTCATATGCCTCTATTATTTTAAACTCAGTTTCACCAATCAAGGTACTGGAAAATAGTCTGTTCTGTTCTGTTTCCTGAAAAATTGACAACTTAAAATAATTGCACGGAAAAAAAAGTTCGGTTCCTGTTACTGAAAGTTGGTTCCTGTTACTGAAAGTTAAGTTGGGGCTTGTGACATCTAAACATTTGAGTTGACAATACTGAAAATTAGGTAATTATTACTAAACGTTATTAATCATTACGAACTCTTAGTAATAATTACTAAATTTTTTCGGTATTATCTACTCAAATGTTTAGATGTCACAGGTTCAGTAACAGGTACCGAACTTTTTTCTCCGTGTGCACTTAAATTGTCTTGCGTTGGTAACGGCAAACTAAATACATCCAGGGATGAGATACATTCTTTTTTAGAGAGATCTGTAACAATTGAAGAATTTTTTTCGAACGGATGAGGCAACACAGTGATTCTCTTTTGATTAACAGAATAAAAAATACATCATCTCTGGTTATCTCCATAATAGAAATATTCCCCCTGTTTTGTTTGTTCATATTTTGCAACCTAGTGCTAAAGTCTCTTAATGTGCTCTCTATTATTGAAGAATCCTTCCAAAATAAACAATCTCCATAGTTTTTCCCTCTATCTTCTTGAACGTAATTAATTATTGTGTATGAATTATTATTCTTTAAGAAGTCTTCAATAAATAAATAATGTTGATTATCAAACTCAAGCACATTAAAATCATCATCTAAACAAGCACCAGCCCTTAAATAAATTTGTATACTTTCATCATCTTTTTTTAATTCTTCGCTGGAGGTAATTAAATTTCCCATATTTAATAAAAAACTAATTGAGTTTTTCTCACATTATCAAATACTCTAATAACTTAACCTATATTTATCACTATTTTATTTTATTTTATTTTATTTTTTTTTACTTTATTTGGACAGGCTAGATTGCCATGTCCATGCACTAATGGTAGTTTAATTGACTTTTCGGTCAGTCTTATTTCTTTCGTAGTTTATTTTGGTTTATTTGACGTTGCGGTCTGAAACTCGGTTTTTGTTTTTGTTTAGGAACTACTTGTACAATGAGGTTAAGATGACTGTATAAGTAATTCCTACAATCCCTGCTAGAGGGAGGGAGTGTCGGTGGTCACCCATCCACTAACTGGCCGTTCACAATGCTGCTTAACTTCATTGATCACGATGCCGCTAGATGAATTGAGTCACCACTCCGACCCCTCACTATTTTATTGGCATCGTGACCTATAAGACATTTTTATCGTGTCATTAGAAAATGCAACTTTCCTTGAATGAAAATTGCATTCGCACGGTATTTTTTTTTTTTTTTTTTTTTTGTAACAACTATTTTTCTTTTGCAAGGACAGAAAAAAAAAGCATTTTTTTTAAAAGTCGAAAGTGTAATTCATTTACGTCAACATTTCAAGATTATTAACGATTTAACCCCTTGTTAAAATAACTTAAACTGTACAAGGCCCAAAGGTCGCATTAGACCTGTTTTCACCCAACACCTAGCCATCAAAAAAAAAAAAAAAAAAAAAAAAAAGAGTTAAGCGTTTAACACAAACAAGTAATTCAATTAAAATATCATAAAATTATTACCGCAATTATGTAATTGTTTTGTAACGCTGTCAGTCATACCGTTCATGACCCATTTCTTGTTGACAAAAACCCCAGAGTTGATTAAAAAGCGGAGAAACAATAGAAAAAAAAAAAAAAAAAGAAAAAAAAAAGAAAATATTGGATAAGTTTTACAATGGCTGAATACGCTCTGAAGACACGATCAAAGGATTACGGTGTCGGTAAAAATGATTTTCATTGATTAATCCGATGTTATCGGGAGACGGTTTAAAATCTTAAAACGGATTTATTTTTGAAGACTACTTTAGGTGAAAGGCACTTTGCTTTACTTTATAAAAATTTTTATTTTAAAATGTTAAAGGCTTATTAAGGACACATTAACGCTTAACACCGAACATGTTATGTGAATAAATCTGCTCTGGCATTTTTTTTTATTAGATCTTAATCATAAAAAAAAAAAAAAAAATAATATAACTTTTTTTTATTTTTTATTCTTTCACACGATGTGTGATGCCTAAGCTTTATATCTTTTAAAAGCAATTAGGGTTAGGGCGGTTAAGTTAGGGAGTTGTTGTCATTATTATTATTTAATTCTTTTTTTCTCTCCAGTATAAATAATTAAGATAAAGGCCGTCCGGTTGGAATCTATTTTATTAATTACATTTATATAAAAGAAGATGGCACTCGGCTGAAAGGAGAAAAAAAAATAAAAGTTTGAAATATCTCGAATTGACCTTCGGTTAATGACATAATGATGATGACTGTCATTGTTTTTTAATGTTATGATCGCTTGGATTCTTGATTAGCCAATTATACGCTATTTAGATCGCGTAAAAAAATAAAATAAAATAAAATAAAAAAAAATCTACTCGATTGATTAAACTATGATAATAAAAATTTACAGCTTGTTTGAATGCAATGATACCTAGATCCGTAAAAAGGGATTTCACAATTGGAAATGTTTCAATGGTTTTGAGTAGCATATCGAAATCGAAAATTTTATTGGGCGAAGTTAATTGGTTTTCATTTGCTTTTTAAAATCTAGGGTAACGTCAAAAATTTTTTTGATAATCTCAAGGAGTATTGGCTTCTTGAAATAGTTATTACAATGAGCAGTGGGGTGGTTCTTATTTGGCGAAGTTTGAATTTTTGCAGGTGCCACTCCGTAACTATTTTTTATTTGTGCACAGTACCGGTTAAAATGTTTGGTAAAAATTAACATAATTATGTTAAAATCGGTCTACATAATTTTTATTTTGTTTTTTGTTTATGTTTACCTTTTGGAAAAAACAACATAAAAAATTTGTGTAGACCGATTTTAACATAATTACATATATTATTTTTTACTGTGTAAGAGATAAGTTTCCCTGAATTTTTTTTAATTTTTTATTCGACGGGAAAGCGTGCCTCATCGAGCTTTTTGTTCGAAAAAATCCCAAAAGAACCAAAAAATTAATAATTTTTTTTGGGGGAAAAAAAAATAATAAAATTGAATTAATTTAAATTCAAAAACGAGATAACGCTTCAACTAGAAAAACGTTTGAAAGAAAAAAATTAAAAAGTAAAAAAAAATTTTTTTTTTAAATCATCATTATTTAAAATTTAATGTCATGTTACTTGTCGTAAAATAATTAATGGTGTGTGGGTGGGATTGGCCACCTGCTCCTCCACCTCTTGGTCCCCTTCCGCCTCTCCCTCCTCCTGATATATGTTTTGAAGCCCAACATGTTCAGCGAACTTGCCACTTTTCTCCATTTTTTCGTCTTATTTTTATTTGGCCTCTTGCTCAAAAACCGGACCAGATACAAAAAAACTACTTTTTTTTTTTTCAAAAAATACAAATTTGGCGCCTCGAACCAATTCGAACTATCAAGTTAGCTTTAATCAAGATGGAAATCTTCCATTGAAATGGGAAAAAGGAAGCTGCTTTGGATTGTTTTTGAGTACATGTGCTTGCTCTGTTTTCATAACTCAACTTGCGTCAACTTGTTCCTTGAGCTTGTTCCTGATGGTGTCACAGGAAACCGGAGATTTTTTTTTTTTTTGGTTCGAGGCGCCAAATTTGTATTTTTTGAAAAAAAAAAAAAAAAAAGTAGTTTTTTGTATCTGGTCCGGTTTTTGAGCAAGAGGCCAAAATAAGACGAAAAAATGGAGAAAAGTGGCAAGACGCACGAAGTCCAGTTTTTAATTGCCTTTTGACTTCTATCTCATAAACCGGACCAGATACGAAAAAACTCTTCAGATTCGAAATTTCCAATACAAAACGAGGTTTTTTTTTTTTTTTTTTTTTTTTTTTTTTTTTTTAAATTTTTTGGTTCTTGTGGGATTTTCTCGAACTAAAAGCTCGATGATGCAGACTTTCCCGTAGAGTAAAAAATTGGAAAAAAAAAATCAGGGAAGCGTGTCTTATACAAATAAAAAAAGTTAAGGGGTGGCACCTCCGAAAACCCAAACTTCGCAAAATAAGAACCTGTATCCTGTAGATCTTGTCATGTCTCAAGGTTTCCGGGGGTGGTTCGTACCTTTAGTTACTGATTCGGAGCTTTTCATACTTGCGACCTGCCGAAATCAGATCGTTCAAAGATTAAATTTCTTCATCCTTGAAGGATGAAGAAAGTAGAATGATCGTTTGCATTATAAACTTTGTACTGTTGACTTCCCGGCCCGTACAATGAAAAGCTCAAATTTCAAAATAAACGCTGTTCGATGCCCCTGAGCTTTAAAAAAAAATCATGTCTATAAATTTGTTGCTGCAAAACAAAAAAAATTGTACGTTGCAACATTAAAGTTATATATAAGAAACGAATATCGAGGAATGAGGACCAGGTTTACGCCTAATCTTTTTTTCAAACTTGTAACTGGAAAATGATTTTATATTATTCTACTGAAGTTGAGCTTTCAGAAAGCACAACTCTGAGAATTTTGGAAAAATATGCAGCACTACCAGATTTTTTTCAATTTAAGAATTTAAAACCTACCTATAATTCTTCCCCGAAATTTGAGTTTTGAAGGGCTTGAGAAATTTGAAGTTTTCTGATTGGTTGTTTTTGAAAATTTCTTAAAACACGAGGGGAAAACATGCTGCAGCAGGTTAACCAAAAAAAAAAGCAATAACGTAATTTTTTAAAATTGTTTTATTTTTTATTATTTTACTCATAATTTACTAACTATTTGTGTGAATGCGGGTAAGATTTGCATGGAAGTAAATTTGGTAAAGATGTGAGTTCGACCCAAGTTTCCAGTATCAAAACTTCCTTTTTTTTTATTCACATAAACGAATTCATCAATTCATCACCTATTTACTAACATAGATTAAGTTCTGTTAGAAGTTGTTTTACAAGGTTATCAATGTCTTGAAGTGTTATAGTTATTCCAAGTGGCTGTAGAAGAGAATTAAGGATATCGTCGGCTCCTGCAAGTTCCGTCAAATCTAAAAAGAATTTATGCCAATAATTAGTACGTTATAAATTATAAAATTTAAAACATTCAATGCTATATTTATGACTGACATGTTCGACCCCAAACAAAAGATTATTGGAAAAACATTTGCAAAAGGATATGAAACTTAGTCAGCAATGTTTTAAAAATAATACTTTCCCTACTAGCTAGAGCTAGCTAGAACAGAAAAATTCAGAAACGATAATAAATTTCAATATGAGTTCCTTTTGAATGTCCCGTCCGTCACACGCTAAAAACTGTCGCTATATCTTCTGCTGCATAGTTAAAATTTTGAAAAAAAAATACCGGTGGTAGATGTTGGCCTCTATTATGTCACAATAAAAGCAGAATTTTTTTTTACCACTTTTAAATGGGTTTGTAACTCTTTACAGCGCACAAATGTCCCGTCCGTTACATATGGATTTGCTCCTCAAAAAATCAAACTCAGAAGATTTGTCAATAAAAGAAATTTTTCAGCGTTACACTCACCTGTTTGACATAGCACCTGACATTGACCTCCTTCACTTCCACCTCCTCCACTTTGACCTCCTTTACTTTTATCTTGTGGTATTCCAACAGAAGTCTGTAGGAAGGCAATGAGGAAAGCTGCTGCGACGACGAAGGCGATAACGAATTTCATTTTTGTTTTAAATAAAATAATTCACAACCTGGAGGATGTATTTTTTTTTTAAGCACTCGCACTGAATTCGCAAATTTTAATATACTCACACTTTTCAAATAAGCAAGCAGTAGCTCACTTGAAGGTGTACGTTTTTATGGGTAGACTGTGCTGAACTGAAGTTTCTGGTTGTCGGACTCATTTTTATATGGGAAGCTTTTTTTTTTCTTACGCATTCCTGCAGATACATAATCAGTCGATAACATTAAACTTGACCTTAAAAATCCAAGTTTTCCAATTTGCTGTCGGGGATTTCACAGTCATAGATTTTCCGTTATTCTTATGTCCCTTTATTTTTATTACTTAAATGTCGAAATAAGAACCAGGATGATTGACAGTGCGTACCGATAAGTATATAAAGAATTTTTTCTGTAGGCTTTTCTATCCAGCAGGTGTGACGTGATTGGCATGATTTCAACGTTTCTGTCGCGTTGCGTATTTTCTTTTTTATTATTATCAAGTTCAGGGTTATTTGGTTCAAGGGAATTTGAAAAATTACGTCCATTTATCGTACAAAATTTTCCAGGTTTTGTCTTCATTTGTTCGTTACTTTTATTTACTTTTTTAAAATGACTTTTCTTGTGTTACCGATGACTCTCGGGCTGGCTATGGCTGTGCTAGTAAAAATGAAATTTTTCGCGGTCGAAGCCACGGAAATGTATTTTTTTAGGGCTACTTATTGCCGGAATCCCGCCTGTTTTACCTTCTGACAAATTTTCAGCAATGTAACATTCCTGAAAATTTTGGAGAGTAGAAAATGCCAAGTAAATAAAGGTATTACCGTACCAAGGGGTTACTTTTTACACTTTTTCAGGTTTTTTTTTATTAAAACTTGTATAAATACTGAAGAGATTTTCAATCTGCCTTCACAAACATGAAGGGAGATCCTTCAGCTTTCAAACGATACCCTTTTGTAATCGTTATACTTTTTCTAATTCAATCTATGACTCGATTTTTCTAACGCCCTCGGCGATCTGAAAGTAGGGTAACTTTGGAAATTTTTGTTTCTGCATTCATAACTCCATAATAAAAATAGAAAATGGCGAAAAAATATTCTCAAAACATATGACGGTTAATAAACAAACAATTTTTATTCCGTAAAATAATTTTAGAAGAGCAAATGACCAGGAAAAATGAATTCTCTGAAGCCAAGAAATAATGCGTTCGGATGAATAAAATGGCTGATAAACATGGCGTTTATGGAGAGTTTTACAAACATTTTTTTGTTAATTCTTGTTTTTCTGCTCTCTGGAAAATCCCTTTGGAAAGAGATTTTTCGGGTAGTTAAAGGATGATGTATGGTAAGTTGCGAACGTGTTTGAACCTGAATACGGCATTCAGATACCGTTTAAGGGACCTTAGTATTCCGAACTTTGATTTTTTTTCCCGTGTCGCATCATTTTTAATATCGAATATTTTTATAATGAAGCTAATTTAAAGGGCCAGTTTACTAAATAATATTCAAGAAGTTTCACTTTATGAAATGCAATCTTTATTTTGACTTTTCCTAGTTCTATTTTCAAGAATTTAAGGGAAAATCGAAGTGCCCAAAGTCGAGTTCAAAGTAACCCCCTGATACGGTAGTTCGTTTACACCACCGGCCGCTTAGCGGGGAGGTGGGAAAAGTATATCGATTAAAAAAAAAAAAAAAATTTGTTATCGAAAATTCGATTTTTTACAAATGAAAATGAAATCGGATCGCACAGAAACAGTGTTAAAAAATTTGTTATTTTTCAGAGGCAAAGATCCAATATTTAATGTCCTATCTCCATTGGTTAATTAATCGAAGAGCACAATTAATTGTACCACCGAAAATGCTGTAGTTTTTGCTTCTGCTTCCCTTTTTTTTTATTGTTTTGTTTATTTTTTCGAACACGAAAAATAATGAAAACAAAAAAAAATGGCAACAGAAGAAAAAAATCCAAAAATATACAGCATTTCCGGTAATCAATTAATTGTACCCTCCAATTAGTTCTTCAGTGGAGACAAAGCATGAAAGGTGTGACAAATGCCTTATGGTTCCTAAATTTGATAATTTTTTTAAATATTTTCGCTATAAAAAAATAAAACGCCATTGTTTATTTTTCGTTGTTGAAATATCTCTCAATTTCACCGCTAGAGCGCTGTACTAGTCTCTCGGAAATAATTTTTTTTTTTTTTTAACTATTGCGAAAACAATTAAAAATTATGAAATATGGGTAGTTCTTGAAAAAACGTACATTTTTATTTTTAGGCAATGTTGCTTAATATCTTATCAAACACACTGAAAAAAAAAATTTTTATAGTGGATTTGCGTTTCAGAAGATAAAAAATGATATCCTATTCCAAAAGAAAATAAAAATTATATTCAAACCTTTTTAATTAGCTAGAGTGAATTATTTGTCCTTCCGTCACGTTTTGTTTTGTAAGCAACTTCTCATTAAGGATGCAACGAGAAAAAATTTTTTTGTTGTGAATTCATGTTTTCGAAGGTAAAAAACAATATCCCTTTTCTTGAAAAAAAATTAAATACTTTTTAACCTTTTTCTTATTACAAAAAAGTGCAATAATTTTCCTTTCCGTCACGGTAAGTTTCTTTAAGAATTACCCATATAAGAACAATAAACTCTTGTTCACGCATTTAAAATCGTGGATCTGGAGTTTTGAACATAACAAAACGTTTTGGCACGGTTTCGGGGCGGCTAGATCCCGTTTTCATGTATAAAATACCGGACTAAAATTTTTTTTAAACATATTTTTTATCTTTAAAATGTCTCCACCGCCCGGCTAACCGACCAATGATGTAAACGAACTAATACCTTTAACTTGTTAGAAAATGTGTTATTTGCCCTGAGTTGCAGTAACAGGTGGATAAAGCTCCTTGTATGCCTCTATATTTCCTCAACTAAAAAAAGAAAACGTTTAACCTTAACGAAATTATTAGAGCTTCATTTCGCCGGAACTTCAGACATCCGCACAAACCCTCGGAGCAATTCCCGTTTCCGCAATAACCGATTAAAAACAACAAACTCCTCAACTTTCTTGTGTTGAAGGTAAATTAAGGAGTTCACAGGAAATAAACTCCCGCTTTCATACCTGTTGGGACGAGTTCTCAGAATTGCGGAATAATAAGAACAACAGTCCCAAGGCATCGATGCTCTCCTGGAAAATTCGCTATAGGATCGCTCCCTCGACTTTATAAAAATGACCATAAGTGTTATCTAACATGCGTTTTCTTGGAAAACGGGGGATTTTTTTTTCTTTCTTTTTACTTCCCCTGGAGCCCTCAACTCGAAAATCTTTCGTCTTCTATGGGAATACTCCTCCTTTTGTCGATTTGTCTTTCTCAACTACTCTCCTGCGATCGCGGGAAACTTTTTTTTTTTTTTGGGCGGTATGAAAGGAATATTTTCCCCCGATTTTATTTACAACTTATCTCCCCCTTATGGGCTGTCCTTTTCGATCCGGAATTAATGGAAGGAGAAAAAAAAAATTCATAAGCAAAAAGTCATTCCCGAGGAGAAGATGGAGGGGAAAAAAAAACATCACGGTAGAGATCTCTATATTACATCTGAGTATCTCACGCATACATGTTTAAATTGAAGGCTTAGAAGATGTCATCCCTTTCAACTCTTAGGATTTAAAATGTCAACAGATAAACGCTCAGCTATTTATCAACGTCTTATCCGGTTTTTCCCTCCGTTCCCAACTTCTTCTCCATATTTACTTCAATCGATAGCGTATACACAATCATAATATATCTTTTTAAGAAAAAAAAAAATTGACAATGGCTTTTGTCAGTTTTTGCAAACATATTATGTCAACACGCGGCATTGTTGTGTTGTGTAATGGTGCGTTCACATCGATACTTCAAGACTTGGGATACATTAATTTTAGCTTTTTCCTTTTTTTTTTTATAAGGTGGTTGAACGTGTATGAATGAGATGTAGTGACGTGTAATCATATCAGACTTTTATGCAAATGTGGAGAGCCTCTTTGAGTTGATCGAAGACTGCAGATTTTTATCCTGGAAGCTGTGGCTCTGCTAATAAGCAGTTGGGTGGACTTTATTTTAAGAATTTTTGAATTCCTGAGAAGGCACCCTGTAATTCTTTTATGGTAGCCATAAGAAGGTTCCATGAATTTTTTCAGATTTTTTTTGGACGTCGTTTAGCTGTGTCGTCGGGGACCTAACAGTTTCGAAATTCTCTTGGAGACCGAAGCGAAAAATAAAAAAAAATTTTATGTAAAAATATGCAGTAAGCAAAAAACTATTAATATTTCAAAAATATTATGCAAAAAATAAATATTTTTCAATATTTATAAATATGTTAAATGATATCGTTCCAATTCTTAATTTTATGAGTTGATTTCGGGAAAAATGGAACTAATTATAAATTCTCTCTCATCTCGAGGTATGTTACTAATCAAAGGTCAATGACTGTGATTTTCGCTTAATTAAATCATCTTGTATTGTGCAATTTTATTTTGTCATTTTAGCCCTGAGGAAGTTGTAAATATAGACAACGAAACGTTGGTGAAGAGATACATTTATTTCTTTTATAATTAGTTCCATTTTTCCCGAAATCAACTCATAAAAATTTATAAATATTTCACATTTACGGAAGCCCTGACGGGTCACTGCATTCTAATTCTCATTCTAATTCTGCATTCTTCATTCTAATTCTCTTCTGCTTGACTTTTTCTGTCAAAACGTCAAAGTTCGGATGCAGTTCCGGAATTAAATCCCATTTTTGGACATTTGGCAGATTTGGAAGGCCTATTCCACGGTATTGCGGCATCTTCGTTGTAATCTGCCGGGCCGTTTCCACAAAGAGCAGCCCGTGATGATTTGCATCGTGGAACGCCCTAACTTCCGCGTCTTCACGGAGAGATAAATAAACATTAGGGTGGATCGAAAAAAGCGAATTTTTGAATTTGAAAACGCCTGATATGGGAATCGATGCCTTTTTATGATACTGTTAACCCTAATTTTTTTCAGATTTTTCGAAGGTCATCTTGAGGTCGCGCAATGACCTTGAAGTTTTTGAAAAGCCCCTATAAGGGCAAAAAGTAAGGATTTTATTTTTGCTGAAAAAAGTATCGTTCCTATCGGAAATTTTGCGTAGATTACGAATATAAAGTCCAAAATCATTTTGAGTCCGCGGTTTTTCGAGCTTTACGCCTATTTTCTAAACACTGAAATACTTTAGGCTGCTTTTTCTTTTAGCTTAAAAACTAGACACAAAAATGAATTTTGGACTTCATATTCGTAATCTACGCAAATTTTCCGATAGGAAGCGATACTTTTTTTAGCAAAAAAAAAAATTCTTATTTTTTTCCCTTATATGGGCTATTCCAAAACTTCAAGGTCATTGCGCGACCTCAAGATGACCTTCAAAAAATCTGAAAAAAATTAGGGTTAATAGTATTATAATAAGGCATCGATTCCCATATCAGGCGTTTTCAAATTCAAAAATTCGCTTTTTTCGATCCACCCTAATAAACATGGATCATCTCGTGCATGACGACGCGACTTAACGAAAAGAGATAATCGTCGTATTTCTCCAAACGTCCTCTGTTTATTTTCATTATGGCACTCAATTCATTGGAAAAGGTCTTGTTGGTCGGACGATAAAATTCCCGATTTACTGTGTGGGTATAACCCACACTGATAAAACGCTATTAGTAATTATTACTCATATTAAAGGTAGATGTATAATTACTAATAGGTTAGGGTTAATTTTTATACGTATTATTAGTAATTTTTACCATAATAATATTGATTATGGTAAAAATTACTAATTATATATATAAAAAATTAACCCTAACCTATTAGTAATTATACATCTACCCTTAATATGAGTAATAATTACTAATAGTGTTTTATCCGTGCAAACAGTTTCGCGGTTCCTCAGGCGGGAATTCCCACTCAATTTTTATCTTCACGAATCGATATGCTTTTTTGACGTAAAAAATGTTTGAAAACTCGATTAAAGTTTTTCTAATGCACGGTGTCTCCTCATATGTCGCGTTTTCAATCAGGACGTCCCTGATTGGAGAAGTGCTCAATTTGCTTATTAGCGGCATTGTGTCTATAAATGAAATTATCTTATGATACTTTTTCACACTTTTCAAAATCGCTTTGTTCTTAAAACATATCGGCATAGGCATCAGTGACAGAATCGGCATAGGCAGTGACCCTTCAGGGCTTCCGTACAAATTAAATGTTTTTTTCCACGCATAAACCGAAAACCACATTTTCGGCTCAAAAATTGGTGCGGAAAAATTCATTTTCGGCACCAATTTTTGAGCCATTTCCGGCGGAAATACCCAGTGTATACGTATACTCCAACATTTCTGATATCTCCTGTACATATGCCAAAATAACTTCTTCCAAATAATTTCCGTCTAAGCCATTTTTATTCATCCAATTCGTAAATGCGACATAAGCACAATTGTACCTTTCGTTCGATTTCGATTGAAATAATTTGTTTCGGGCTAAACTCGCCGATATTTTAATTTTTTTCCGGTACATCACCCATGATAACCTTTCTCACACGCTTTATAAGACGACAACGGCTCTAAAAACAGGCTTGCCAGTTACTGAAAAGAAAAAAAATTAACCTCCTTTTTAAGGTGGAATATCAGCCACTTGTGAGTCAAATCAGGTCCTTGGAAAATAAAAATTAAATTCACCCGTTAAGTAAATTTATCTTAGTTAAAAATTAATTTAAGACTTTTCCTTTTTTTTTAATAACTAGTATAATTTATTTATTTATATGTACGTTTACAATTTTTCGACATAAGATGCTCAACTGAGCATCCTTTTAAAAACAGTTTTTAGGTTGGTAACAAAACGGGAAATAAGAAAATGGCAAAAAGATTACAAACAAAGCATCTTATATCAAAAAATTGTAAACGTATATTTAAATTAACGTATAAATAAATTATACTAGTTATTAAAAAAAAGGAAAAGTCTTAAATTAATTTTTAACTAAGATAAATAACGGGTGAATTTAATTTTTAATTTTTATTTTCCAAGGACCTGATTTGACTCACAAGTGGCTGATATTGCACCTTAAGCAGATTAATTGCAGGTTTCAAAATCCGCACCGAAAAATTCTTTTTCTGCACTAGTATAACAATATACTATTTCAATATTTTGAAAATAATATTTTGAAAATAATATTTTCAATATCAATGAACACTGAACAGTAACGTAAACCTTTTCAATAACCTAAACTTGCCCTAATCAAAGAATAACAAAATGAATCTCGCCATTTGTGTACGTGCATATGAAAACCTCCCACTTGTACAGTTCGAATAGTTTGTTTTGATTCGAAAACTTACTTGTTTACAAAAGGTTTAAAAAACAAAACATACTATGCGGAATGTATAAGTGGGAGGTTTTGATATGCACGTACACATATTATCTAAATTTTTTTGAATCAAAAAAGGATAAAAATATTTTTATTGTTTTTTGTTTCAAAAAATATTTGCATAATATTTTTAAAATGCTGGAAAATATTTACAAAATCTATTATATATATATATTAAAGTGAATGTAATGTGTCATTGACAAGTTCCCAAAATTTTTTTCAAGATTTAATTATATATATGATATATATAACTTATGTTGTTCTCCATTATGGCTCAAAATTAATTTTATGAAATTAATTTTATAAATATCAGACAGGGGATGGAGGCATATCCTTGCATAGGACAACGTCTTAGGAATGTTGTCCTAATATTTACCATCTAATTTTACTAACGTAAAAGCGGGGATAGGTTAATGCCTTCTCTTGCCGCTTCTCCATTATGGCTCAAAATTAATTTTCTAGAATTAATTTTCAAAATTTCCGGAAGTACTGTGCTTTAGTTATTCTATGGATTTCTAACCCAAGATTTAAAAATAGAGTCGGCCATTTTTAATACAATTCTTAATCCAATGAGTCGTCCATTTTTAATATTCTTCATCCATGGTCGAAAATTCATAAAATAACTAAAGCACAGTACTTCCGGAAATTTTGAAAATTAATTCTAGAAAATTAATTTTGAGCCATAATGGAGAAGCGGCATTATACATATATAAAGTACCACAAGATGTACAGTTTAACCGAAAGAACTTGCCTTTTTACCGGAAATATTTTTTTCATCCTCCATTATAATTATGCATAAATAAATATGCATAAAACTGAAAAAAAATTGAATAAGCATACCATTTTTGCAAGTTTTCCTGCCTTATGATTTTAAAAATTATATGCATATATTATGCAAAAATTATGCATATCCAGATTTTCATGCATAAAAAACTATGCATAAATTATGTAAAAATTATGAATACTCAATTTTCGGTGCTTAATAAAATATGCATATCCTCTGCAAAAATTATGCATGACCAAATTTTTTTTATGAATTTTACAAAAGCAATGCATTTTTCATATAAAGTTTTTGCATTTATTTCGCAAAAATTGTATACAATTTTTACATGACTTTTTTGCATGAGAACAATCGCCATCCAACATAAGAATCTTCGGCAGAACATTCTTACCCAAAATGGTCAGGATAGTCAAGTGAATTTGCAATCTATGAAATCTTTTTATTTTTTAAGATTCTGGATACATTACTGGGAAAAATTCTCTTAATCATTTTTTAAAGACATTTCGTTTAATAATTTTTTATTTTTTTTATTTGCAGGTAAGATTCCATGGATTTTTCAAGAGTAATCGATCAAAGTTTGTATAAACTATTCTGGTCTACTGCCAATTTGAATCAGGTTCGGTTAAAACGTGTTCAATTTTTTTCTGTAAGTATGGGAGTGCAGGGGGTTAACAATGTTTTTTGACTAGAGAGGGGGGGGTCAATCCGTGTAAGGGGGGTTAAAAACGTTTTCCCTGGGGGGGCAATTCCTATGCCTCCCGTGTTAATTTTTTAACAATTTTAGGGGGTCAAGCTTGATCCGGGGGAAAGACAAAGACCCTCCAACCCCCCTGTTGTTACAACCCTGGACGAGTGAACCCGAAAAAAAAATCGAAAACGAATTTTTTTGGATTCAAAGTAGCTTTCAAAAGCTGGACAGCCATTCTGTATATACAGTATACATGATCTTGAATGAATCTTAGTGTCTGAATAAAGTGAATGATACTGAATTTTTAAAGCAACACAATTTCATATTTTTCTTAAGAGAAAAAAAAAAAGACGAAAGAGACAACAAAATGCGAAAGCCCCGAAAATGTTGAAAATTGGTTCAACCCTACATTTAACGTAACGTACATAGTTTCGTCAAATAGACTTGAAATTAGTTTTCCACAAACAAAAGGAGGGAAAAAGGGAATAATATGACGAAAAGGCATTTTAGTTTTTAGAAACTTGGGTTTACCCAGACAAATTGAAATTCGTGAGATAACGCACCGAGTTCATTTGAAATAAAAGTCGAATCATGTTTTTGCCTGACAATAAGACAATGCGTGAAGATGACAACTGACAGTTTCATTAAAGCGCACAGCTTGCTTTTCAGTTACATGTCTTTTTTTTTTTTTTCTTTTTGCAAAATTTTCTTAAGAGGGTGGATACGAATTTTCGCAGAACCGAATGAATGGGAAAACGCTGGATATATTATAATATCTTCCATTTGAGGATGTTTTTGGATGTTTAGAGTTGTCTTGCTCGGATTGGAACGGACGTTTCCCAATCAATCAGATGAACTGACTAGTAAAAAACACCGTAGACTACAATCATCCGGATTGTTTGTTTTGGTTTGAAAAAGTTTTTTTTTTTTTTAAAAACAAAACCCGGATTGTATAAGTGGGAGGTTTTCATATGCACGTACACAATTATCTTTGTACTTCTTGATTTCTAGAAAGTATCTGCTTATTAGGGTGGCTCTTATTGTACGAATTTTTGAATTTCGACCAACGCACCCCCTAATTCTTTGATAGTAACCGAAGATTGCCTGGAATTTTTTTTAGATTTTTTGGACATAATTTAACCGTGTCCCCGGGCACCTAAAAATTTCGGAATTCCCATCAAGACCGAAAAATCAAAAATTTTATATTTATGTAACGGAATTTTATAGAACATATAAAAATATATGTATTAACATAATATTTATATATATATAAATATTGCTGCTTCTCCATTATGGTCCTAAGTTAATTTTACAAAATTAATTTTATAAAATTACCGGAAATTATGCGCTTTTTCTTTCTTTTTTCATAACATATTTATTTTTTACAGATTTCTTATTTAAGTTTGGTTGAATCAGATTTCTTATTCTTTTTTAAGTCATCCTCATGTTCGATTAGTAAAATAAAAGCATTATTCCCAATAATTTTATAAAATTAATTTTGTAAAATTAATTTTGAGCCATAATGGAGAAGCAGCATATTATATATTTATATATAAATATAATTTAAATGGGAAATGCTTTGGGAAAAACTGATTCGGTCTTGGTAAAATCCAGTACTGTCCAATATTGAACACCCAACAAATGGGCCGTTGGTCTAATCCAGCTCGGCGTCACACTTCCAATCGATTTTATTAAGACTGATCCACAGATTTAGGGATATTAGTTATTTTTTTAAAAAAGTCCCTCTTTCCATTTAACATAAAAAATATAATGCATTCAAAGAATGAAAATAAGCCGTCACCGTCACTACACCGCAAAAACCCGACTCAGTTCTCTCTCTCCCTCCCTTTTCGATTTTTAAACGAAAATAAAAACTTAATCGTTTTGATATTCCTGGCTACTTTTTCCCTCTGTAAATGATCGGAAAGCTCCAGGGCGATATTAAAGCTCGAAGGTTTACACACATAACAGAAGCGCAGGAGGGGTGAATAAAAAAAAAAAAAAAAAAAAAAAAAAGGAAAATCGAGAATCATAAAAAACAATAACTTTTTCTCTTTTTTTTTTACTCTTCGACTTAAATCCTCATGTTCTTACTTCTTATTCTTCGTCTTTTTTTTTTCTTTTTCATCCCGGCGACAGTGGAATTGCTTTCATGAATTTTAAATCTGGAACAAATTTGACACCTTTTTTTTTATATAATGAGGGATTTTTTCTGCTGACCTATTTTTACCTTTTAGTTACGCGTTATTTATGTTTCAACGATTTTCATTTTTTTTTTTATAATTTCCCTTTTTTTTCTCTCTCTTCTTTTGATATAAAAACTTGATCTGAATTCCTTTTTATTATTTTCCTTTTTCTTGCTTTCGTTGTTTAATAAATTAGCTTCTGTTACGAAAAAAGAAATATCTTGGGACTTTGTTAAAAGAGGAAGCATCAAAAAAAAAAAAAAAAAAAGAATTATACTTTTTTTTTTAAAACCTTGCCTATTTTGCTGAAAAATGTTGCTCGGGAATTAAAATGTTTACAAAGTCCGGATGAATTATGAATCAAGTTTTGAATATATTTGGAAGAAATAATTAAAATGTCAAGATTCAATTTGGCTTAAGAAAAAAAAAAAAAAAAATTCTCGACAACCCACCTAACCGTGTTATGGCTGAAGGAAAAAATAAAAATAAAAAAGTGGCAAGTGCATCTCGAGTGATACTGAAAATAAATATTTTCGTTTGGGAAACGTGATTGCTATCGTAATCAATCTACTTTTCAACATAATGATGAGTATTGTTTCGAATTCATTTAAAGAGAAAAAAAAAATCTTGTTCACTCGAATAAAACGAAGAAAAATAATCAAGAAGGTAAACTTTGTCGTCGTTAATTAAGAGGCACTGTTGTTGTTGTTTTTTCGGTTTTTCTTGACCTTGAATGGTCATCTTACGATGTTTTTTATCCCCGTTTTATTTCTTCCTTTTGCATCATTTAGTTATCGTGCCTCACGAGCGCGTAGCTTCCAACCGAATTTTGCGTTTTAAGCTTATTACAAAACCAGGAGTCGGAGGAGCTACATCGACTCTGCGGTCTGAAATGCCCTGGAAGTATACCCACATTAGCCCTGCCTCTTATATGAATGTTGTATGATTATTTTCCGCTTCCGTAGACTCGGTTGTTTAGCCAACAAGCAAATCCACACGCAAGTAGCAATAGTTATTTTCGTAAAGGGGGTCGCAGGTAAATGATTCGAATGAGGCATCAAGTTTGCGGCTACACTGGGAAATCAGAAAGAGTAAATCTATAACTAACTTTACATATACATTATGTCCCTTATTCGGCAATTTTCGAATTTCAAAGCGCGTACCCCCAAATATAGTTTTCTTTGGTGTACCGTACTAGGGGGTTACTTTGCACATTTTTCGGTTTTTTTACACGAAATGTTATGAAATCCTTAGTGACGTTCATTACGTGATCATTCGTTTCGAGAAAAAAGAAAAATTTACGAAATGATGTTTTTGAGACGAAAAAATACTACCTACCAGGGGGTTACTTTATGGTATAATTTGAGCGCAGACAAAATTTAAATTCTATGAGTAAATAAATCCTCCAATTTGTCTAATAATAAATTAAAGAAATAAATTTTATTATTAGACCAATTGGAGGATTTATTTACTATTAGGGGGTTACTTTGCACATTTTTTCGATTTTTTTTTATACGAAATGTTATGAAATCGTTTATGACGTTCATTACGTAATCATTTGTTACGAGAAATGCTATGAAAGAAAAAAATTTACGAAATTATGTTTTTGAGACAAAATAATACTACCGTATCAGTGGGTTACTTTGTACTCGACCAGCTAAGTTTAGACACTTCGATTTTCCCTTAAGTTCTTGAAAATCGAACAAGGAAAAGTCAAAATAAAGATGGCATTTCATAAAGTGAAACTTCTTGAATATTATTTAGTAAACTGGCCCTTTAAATTAGCTTCATTATAAAAATATTCGATATTAAAAATGATGCGACACGGGAAAAAAGATCAAAGTTAGGAATACTAAGGTCCCTTCAACGGTATCTGAATGCCGTATTCAGGTTCAAACACGTTCAACACTTACCCTACATCATCCTTTAACTACCCGAAAAATCTCTTTCCAAAGGGATTTTCCTGAGAGCAGAAAAACAAGAATTAACAAAAAAATGTTTTTAAAGCTCTCCATAAACGTCATGTTAACCAGCCATTTAATTTATCCGAACGCATTATTTCTTGGCTTCAGAGAATTTATTTTTCTTGGTCATTTTCTCTTCTTAAAATTATTTAACGGAATAAGAATTGTTTGTTTATTAACCGTCATATGATTTGAGAGTATTTTTTCGCCATTTTCTGTTTTTATTATGGAGTTATAAATGCAGAAACAAAAATTTCCAATGTTACCCTACTTTCAGATCGTCGAGGGCGTTAGAAAAATGGAGTCATAGATTGAATTAGAAAAAGTATAACGATTACAAAAGGGTATCATTTGAAAGCTGAAGGATCTCCCTTCATGTTTGTGAAGGCAGATTGAAAATCTCTTCAGTATTTATACAATTTTTAAGAAAAAAACCTGGAAAAGTGTAAAAAGTAACCCCTCGATACGGTGATGATTTAATGCGTGTTGAATATGCCACCAGCAATACAAATGTTTACAAGCAATATTCTGAAATATTCGTCTGCTGTTTTGATTTATTTTGCAAATGGACGACAGTAACAAATTATTTTTCTTATGTGTGTACAGCTGTTTCAAGCCAGAGCAAAAAATAAAAGAGTCCAACTAATAAATAAGTTTGTCGATCGAAGAAAAAATACCAAACCCACCATCAAAATCGATGTTTTTATTAAATTTTTGAAACCAATGCAAAGAAACCCAATGCAAAGTAACCCCTAGATACGGTGCTGATAAACCCGAATTTTTTTTCAAATATTTTACTCGACGGGAAAGCTTGGTGATTTTGAGATTTAAATTAAAAAATTGAGCCTAAAAGTAACCCAATGCAAAGTAACCCCCAGGTACGGTACTGATAAACCCGAATTTTTTTTTAAATTTTTTACTCGACGGGAAAGCTTGGCGATTTTGAGCTTAAAATTCCGAAAATTTGCGATAAGAGAAAAAAAAAGTCGACAATTTTTTTTTCGCGAAAAGATGTGGTTTATTATCGAAAATTTTCCGTAGAACACGAATCTGAAGTCCGGTTTTTGAGCTAGAAACCGAAATGCGAGTGAAACTGATGACTTGGTACGTTTTGTCACTTTACCATGCTTTTTTGCTATATTTTGGCTTTTAGCTCAAAAACTGATTCGAACCGAAAAACCTAAAATTTTTTTTGCGGGATTACTTTACAGGCATTAGGAGAAAATCCGGAGGGTTCGTTACGAAAATTTAAAAGTAGGCTTCAAAAAACTACCCTATTCCGTAGTTTAAAAAGCTTAACGAATTGAGTTTTTTTCAACCGCTGCAATTCTTCCTTCGATTTTTCACGAAAGTATAAATTGGCGCGATAAAAGATAAAAAAAAAAAAAAAAAAATACAGGCTAAAACGAGTTTCAGGATGATCCGAAAATGGGAACCTATTAAGGGGGAAAGAGGGGCAATAAACAGGAACGATGACGCTAATAACATTTACAGTAAAAGGTTATAACCCCAGGTAACAACGAAAAAATGATCTGCCTCCCCCTCCCCCTCCTCCCTTATTCCCTTTCCCCGAAAAAAAATCGGGGGGTTGGTGGGCTTATCGTCACCGTTTTCATCTTTATTTTTCAAGTAGTTGGGTAATGTCATCAAAATTTCATCTATACCGTATCAGAAAGCATAAACGCGAGAAAACTACCACCTCCCCTCCCTTTACAAAAATAAGAAGAATCGGTTATGCCATTCCCGGATATCGAATGAAAGGATTCTATTAAAACGGTGTGGAAAAAAAACCGCAGTTTTCGAAAAGAGATAAGGACGCATCGTTTGTGTTTGCTTCCCTTTTTACTCTTCTCCCACCGCCACCTTTTCCCGTCGTTTTCAAAAAGCGATCACCGCATAAGCTGTATCAGCATAACAGCTAGGCATTTTCAGGGGCAACGAGGGGGGAGGGGGGGGTGAGGAAAATCGGGTTGTATGATAGGAGATTATAGAGTCCTTTTTTACACATGGTTTTCAAACCTCATTTATACTTATCGCACGAATCCATATCGCGTTCTATATTTTTTCGGCGGTATGGATGGGATTGAATTTCGACATCAATCCCCACCCCCCGCCCTTTTTTTTTTTTTTTTTTTTTTTTTTTTTTTTTTTTTTTTTTACAAAAAAACCTCGCTTGTCAAAAAAAAATGTTTTTAAAAATAAAAAAAGCATCAACGTTTAAATAATTAAAAAAGATAATGAGAAAGAAGACTTTAAAGTAAATTTCATGGAAATTCATCAAAGTAGGTTCGGTTAGTCTTCCTTTTCAAGAGGAAGGCTCTTCCGGAATAAAAAGATGTTAATTAGTATTCCGCTCTACTAATCGAGTAAATAACAAAAATCCTAGTCATTTAATCAAGCTTTTTTTCTTTCTTTTTCTTTTTTTTTTTTCCTTTAAAAAAAATGAATTATCAAAGACTTTATTGATTTTAATGTACAAGACAGGGGAAAAAAAACGAAAATATATCATCCAACAAAAAACTCCTCTCACATTCTCGGAATAAATAAAAACGCATTTTTTCGAAAGAATCGCAAACCAGACTTGTTAACCTTTTACCTTAATTTGAACGGATACGTCGAGGTTTTTGAGGGGAGGGCGAGAGAAAACTGAAAAGTGGAAAGGAGTGGGACGTTGTTTATCCAACGGGAAAGTAGCCGTTGAGGAGAAAACTTTTTCGAGCTCTCGAACGAAAAGTGCAACTCCTAGAGTGAGAATTTTGTGCCTTGTCCCCTTGTCCGGAAACAACTTTTATTACTTTAACTTTCTCGGCAAAGAAGCTAACACTGGTTTTTTTTTTTTTTTTACGGTTTTACTTATTTTTTCTATTTTCTATTTTCAGTGTTTATCTTATTTGGGCGCAATTTCACGCCGAACATGTTCGTCAAACCCAACTTTTTTTTATAGTCATATAAATAACTCCCCCCCCCCCCAAAAGAAAAAAATAAAACAAAAAATAAAAAAAATTTTTAAAAAAATGCCGTAGCAGGGGGTTACTTTTGACCTGTCTTTTGATGGTTCTTCCATGAAACAGATATAAAGTTTAAAACGAAATTGAAATTTGTTTATACAAACATCAAGAGTGGTCCTTTAGCTTTCATACGATACCCTGTTACAATGTCTATACTTGTTCTAGCACGAAAAACTCGATTTTTCAAAAGATGTCGTTCTAAAAAAATGGGGTTACTTTTTACAATCACATTCATATCTGAATATCTTTAAGTGTAGTAAAAACGTAATCAAAACCTTGGAAACGCTGTCGATTCGTTGGGGATTTAGCACACATACGACATCGCAATTGAAATATCTATGAAAAGTAACCCCCATTGATCTTTTTTTTTTTTTTTTTTTTTTTCAATTTTTTTGGGCTTCTAATAGTTTAATTTTGAGTGAAATTAAGATGATTGTTTAAGGGAGACCATATAGGGCAAGCGCGAAAAGCAATTCAATTTCAATTTGACCGGTGGATGCAGCAAAATGCATCTTAGTATTTCAGGCTCCGTCATTTCTTAATTTTTTTTTCGTATCAAAAAATAATAAGTGTCAAAAGTAACCCCCTGAATTTTTGGCGGGAAAAAACCGGAACAGGGTAGAACGACGGAAAGAAATTTTCCCGCCAAAAATCTTTGCTTATTTCCTGTGCTGCGTATTAAAAAGCAGTAAACGAAATTTGTCCTCGTAAATTGTAAATTTCTAGCCCCCTGGAGTAAAAAGTAACCCCCTGTTACGGTAACTTAACATTCATTTTTAAACAAATTTGATGTATTTTTTTTTTTTTTTTTCTTCATAAAGATGGTTTTTAGGGTGTCCGTTATTTTGGTGATTTTCGATTTTCAAGTCGCTTACCCCCAAAAATGGTTCTGCTTGGTGTAGTGATAAACCCGAATTTTTGTAAAAATTTTTAATTGGCGGGAAAGCGGGGTGACTTGATCTTAAAATTCCGACCGACAAAAATCCTGGGATGCCCCAGGGGCCCGAAATTTTGAAAAAGCTTATATAAGGAAACGTTCAATTATTATTTAAGACTTTCTTTTGGATTTTCCGACCCTTTCCCTTCCTGTTGTAAGATTTAGTAAGGTTTCTTTGATCCCCCCTTTAATTTACTTAAGATTTTCGCTATCCCCCATTTTTTTCTTTACCGCCAATTTTAAAAATGTCTTACAGAATTAAAAAAAAAAAAAAAAAAAAAAAAAATTGTTTTCTTAAGTGTCAAAAGTAACCCCCTGGAGTGAAAAATAGCCCCCTGTTACGGTAACTTAACATTCACTTTTAACAAATTTGATGTTTCTTTTTTTGGGATAAAGATGGTGCCTAGGGTGTCCGTTATTTTGGTGATTTTCGAATTTCAAAAAAAAAAAATTTTTTTTCTTAAAATTACAATACAATAATTTTTTTTTTTTTAAGAAGGTGGCAAATGAAGGGGTGTCCATTTTTTATGATTTTTTTTGAACAATAAATAATAATAAAAATTTAATGGCAACTATAAAAGATCCTGGTCGAAAAGGAGACATTACGCCGCGGTTTCCCAAAAAGCAAAATGAGGGGGATTATCGGCGGAATTTTAGCCTTTCGCAGAAACGCGAGCGACCTTTTTTCCTCTTATTCCCCCGCGCTCTCGGAGAACCCCATGAAAGGAAAATGATACGAGATAAGCTCTCGTTTCTTTGTTAAAAAGTTCGTAATGCAGTAAACAAGAATGAAATTCGAGAGGTTTTTTCGGGGAAAGAAGGAAAAAGAGGGGTATACCCTTTTTCGAATATAATAAACTTTTCTAAATAAGATGAAGTTAGTTATTGGAAAAGGATATATGTAATATATTTCGCAATGGATGCAAAAAAAAAAAAGTGGGGGCAGAAAGAACGGTTTGCGGAAAAGCCGGGAAAGAAAAAGGATGAATTTCAATTTTTTTTTTTTTTTTTTTTCTTCACATGATAAAAATTTCCCGACTCGTGTCAGCAAAGCTCGTAAGACGAAGTAAAAACTGCTTCTTTATTGAAGGATGAAATGGATTTCAAACCGTAAAAACCATAAGTTTATGATTTTCATTAGCTTAATTGAATTCTGGATTTACTACATACCGACGCTTTTATCTTTCACGGCGAGGGAAGAAAAAAAAATTACCGAAAAAAAGGAGAAATTTTCTAAGAAATCCGTCTCATCTCATTCGTCCACCGTTTCTCAGGCAATAGAAATGTCAAGATTGATTAAATTTTTAACCGGAGCTGAGGTTGGGATATGAGTTATCTCTCGGGGCTCTCTTTCTATTTTTTTTTTCCTCTCCGTTTCCTTCTTACCCTTTTTTCCTTCTTAAAGAAGAAGAAGAAGAAGAAAAAAAAAAAAAAAAAAAAAAAAAGGGAACGAAATCAGATCGTCTTTCTTTTCAAATATTTGACAACGAATTGTTACCGTAATTTATATTCTTTATGAAAAATGGAACATAATAAAGGGAAACTTATATAACATGGAAATATCACGACTTGCTTGGGAAAAGGCATCTCTCGTTTCTCTCTTTCTCTTTCTCGCCCGTTTAACACGCGTCTTTCCCTTCGGAAAACTTTTCTCGATTCACCGGTAGTTTATTGTCCAAAGTCGGATTTCAATTGTGTTAGAGAGATGAAGGCAAAAGCAAAAACGAAAAGTTTTCTTAAGTCTGATGCCGCTCTGTAATGCGATTCTGGAAATGTGGTGATGGCGTAGACGTAATTTATACGTTAATATCAGCCGAGTCGTTGTTTTTAGTAAAACAAACATAGCTTCTCCGTGGTTTTATGTATGTATTTGTTTGGTCTATGTGCTTCTTGGTTGTTTGTGGCGGAGGACTGTGCGTATGAGTTTTTTTTTAGTTCTTTGCAAACTTTGGGCAGGTTGTGGCCGGCGGGGTCCCGTAGGTCAATTCAGGGTTCAATTTCGACCGAAAAAAATATGGAATTTAGGGAGTTATTTGGCAAAAAAAGGGGTTTAAAAAATTTTCCGAGCCCCAGCCCAATTATCTATAGGCTCGTGGCTCGGGAAATTTTTTTAACCCCTTTTTTTTGCCAAATAACTCCCTAAATTCCATATTTTTTTCGGTCGAAATTGAAGTTTACATAGCGGACCTTGTCGCGACAAAAATTGGGAAAACACACGAAAAGTTGCGTTGTCGCGACAGTTCGAGTGGCGTCAGAACGTTTCTTACGGGATCCCCGTGTTAAATATATTTTTGAAATGTCGCGAAAAGGGCGAATAAAAAACTTTTCAAGGTCATCGGCCGTAAGAAAAATTCAAAAGAAAAATGTCGCGGCAAGATACGGCTTGTACGTACAATCCGTACCTTATCGCGACATTTTTCGTGTGTACATAGGTCTAATAGCGATAAAACCCATAACTGCGGGGCAGGGCAGAGAAACTGAAAAAAAATTTTCGGACCCCCAGCACGATTATCTAAAAGCTCGGGAAATTTTTTTTAAGGTGTTGGGGATCAGCACGACGGATTTCAAACTATCGTTCACTCAGCACAATTGTCTGTACAATATATTGTACAATATATCGCCTGTGCAACATATTGTACAATGTATTGTACATAAATAATTTTTTCATTACTCAGAATTGAAACTAGCGTTTTCAATGGGGATATAACATTTACGAAAATGAATGATTACTGACCTCTATGGAACTACTTTTTTTTCAAGCCAGAGGACTGAAACATTTTCAAGCCTGAGGCTTGAAAATGAATGTGCTTAGCTTATGGAATTATTTTCAGTCCTCTTAAAAGAGAAAAAAAAACTAATAAAATAAAATGGTGCAACCGGTAGTCAAATTCAACAACAATATAACTTTCGACCAATCACAGAACGGTATTCTTTACAGCGCACGTTTAGTCACTACGCAACATGTTTTCGATTTGCAGACGGTGTCGATTGTGACCGTGATTTTTTTTTTTTTTCTTTTTAATTAAAAATTGAAACGACGATATCTCCGCCCCGGTAAAAGATATAAACCTCGGCGATGTCTCATTTTAAAGCATTTTCCATGGGCTTTCATATAACATGTAACAAGCCTTGATATGTGACAAACCTTGGAAAAAATATTGAGGGACCGGGGGGGTTGTCGGGGGTAGGAAAAGACGATCAGGTAAGATTTTGATTTTAGTGAATTTTGATAGTTAAGATGATTCCTAACAAAGCCTCATTAGCAGTTTTTTTTGACATTTTTGTCGAATAATATTTTTGTTCAGGACCACTGTGTTAAAATTAAGAATAAAAACTCCTATCAAACCATTAAAAATTAAAGATCACCTTTACAAATGACAAAAAGTCGTAGAAAACTTGTCTTGTATCATCAAACATCTAAAATATTCTGAAATAAATCGAAACAAAAGAAAAAAGAAGATGCAATCGGTGGTAAAATGCATGCAAACATTCGACCAATCACAAAATTTTATTTTTGTAAACAAGAAACCACGTGGTTTATTCTTAAAAAGGCGCGGTGTATTCATGAGCTGGAAAAAAAAATAGTTCCATTTTTTTTTTTATTATTTCAGCAATTCTTCGTAATAAAAAGTATCTTACAATACAAAATCTGAAAATGCATTCAAGTCTCGACCAAAATGCAGTCCTCGGCCTTCGGCCTCGGACTGCAACTTTGGTCTCGACTTGAAAACTGCATTTTCAGTTTTTGTATTATAATATACTATAAGTTGCAAGCTGCCAAAAGCATTGGAGAAAAAGGAGGGGGCTACAATACACTTCTATGAGTTTCTATTAGAAACTTCTCTCTTACTCTTATTCCTTGAGAAAAGCGATTCCTATAGAATTTCAGTGTTGTCCTATTAATTTTTACTATTAATACATTTTGTTGACGGTTTTTCCGGATTAAACGCTCTGATTTTTTTGTACAATTATTTGTCGACTAACAAATGCTTAATCTGTTTAAGAAAATCGAATTCAAAGAAGGTTATAACCTTTGAGAAACCACATTTCCTACGTTCCGCTTTTCCCTTCTTAATGTGCTCACTTTGGTTTCCGCTGTCTTTACAATGGTAATGTTTAGTCATTTCGAAGTCCGGAGCATGATCTTCACCCTCTTGAAACAAAGTATGAAGAGTCGATGGCATCACGTGATTTTTTGGCAAAACTTTGTTCAGGAGCTGCAGGAACCGACTCAAAGCCCTTTGAGTTAAATTTTCGTTGACGTGCATAACCAAATGCTCGACTACCGTTTCCTTACTGCAGCCCCTTAGTGAAGCATCTCTTCCTTTTCCTCCTTTTCTTTTGGCCCTTTACTCTGCTGCATGGAGGTGGTACACTGTAAAAAAATTTGTGTATTTTTAACAAACTCGGTCTACACACTTTGTTTGTTAATCTTTTTATGTTAATTTTGACCAACACTTATTGTTATTTTGACACATGTTGCTAGGCAATATTTGTTATTGTGTTATTATTGACAAATAAAAATGTGTGGATCGTTTTTGGCTTATAAATTGTGTTAAAATTACACAAAATTTTTTACAGTGTACCCGAGAAAAACCATTCCTATATATTTTCAGTATTGTCCTATTAATTTTTACATACATTTTGTTTTTATATAAGGACTTTGTAAAAAAAGTTGTGCAATTATATCTAAAACATTTTTTATTTTAAAAGTTACAAGAGATTTTAAAAAACTTTTGTTATTCGAAACATTTGAAGACTCCTCGGGAAAAAAACAAAGATGTCCACGGCGTTTGCGTTGGACATCTTTGTTTATTCCCGAGGAGTCTTCATTTACGTCTCGTATCTTATCTGCCATTATCCGGCTAATAGAAATTTTAAATTTTTGGAGGCAATCCGGAATAGAGTGGAAAGGTAGAAACAAATTTTCGAGAAAAATTACAACTCGAGTCCTCCATGGGTACGAGTTGTTAATTTTTCTCGATAATTTGTTTCTATCTTTCCACTCTATTCCGAATTTCCCTCCAAAAACTTCTGTTATCCCCAGTAAAATCGCATAAAACATTGATGTAAAATATAATTTTTGAATTTTTTAAAAAATAGAATTGTTTGCAGTTTTAAACGGTAAAAGAACTTAATTTTTTTTTGTTCTATTTTTTAAAGATATTCTTTATAAAATTCTATAGAAAAGGCAAACTTCACTTTTATTCTCAAATCTGTTAAGACATTTCATATGAGACTCTACGGGAAAAGAAAACCAACGTTTTTTTAAAAAAAATATTCATTTATCATCGACACAACAAAAAAAACTAATTTGATATAGGATTTTATAGGATTTTACAGGATTTTATATAGGATTTTATATTTTTTTATTGCCGTATAGAGAATTAAAATCCGATAGACCCAGGAAAAGCAAAAATTAATTTTTCCATATGATGTTTCAGATATACGATTTTGCTGCATAATCTAAACATAGGCGTCACATAAAATATGTGATATTTGAGATTACATTTGATATATTTAAATATATGGAATTCATTCTGTAATGTCATATTTTCGATAGCGCCTATTTTTGGCTTATGCAACTAAAACATATATCTGAAATATCATATGGAGAAATATATTTTTGCTTTTCCTGGGGAACCCAACTTTGGTTCCAAAGGGGGGCCATGCTGCAGGTCTTATTTTGCCAATGACGGAATTCTGATGGTGCCGCCCTCTAAAATATTCCCAAATAATTCAAAAATAACGTGTGCAAAGTTTGGGGCCTCCACCTAAGCGCGAAGTGGTGCCTGTAGCAACGCCATTTTTCCCATTTAAAATACATGGGAAATTTTCTTATTTTACTTTTCTTTTTTTCTTTTCTCAGTAAATAGCAAGCCGAAAAATCGACCTTTGGGGCAAATTATTACTTATATATATGCCTTTGAATGTACGTACAAAAAACCCGTTCAACTTTTTTTTCGTAGGTAAGGGGGGCCTTCAAAATTTTGAAAAAAATCCAAAATAGTATGCTATAAGATTTTATTAACGAAATTGCTCATTTTATATCGCCGTAAAAAGGTTTACTTTGGGATTTTCGAGGTCGATAATTTTAAATCTCGTGTTACGTTTTTAAAGGGGCGTAGTCCCGGCCACCTGAGGCCCCCTTTTCACCGAAAATGATGATATTCTCCTCGAATTCTAACATTTAAAAATCAGTGACATCAAATACTGACACATTTTTTTTTTTGGGGGGGGGGGGGGGGCGCAGCTCTAGACACCTGGGGGCCCTTGAAGTATGCGTTATTTTTGAATTATTTGGGAAAATTTTAGGGGGCGGCACCATCCGAATTCCGTCATTGGCAAAATAAGAGACACACTAGGAGATAGGAGTTATGTAGGATTACATCATACATATATTTTTTTAAATTTTTATAGGAATCGGTTTTCTTCGGTCTTTTCGAGAAAAAACAGACTCAATAGAATTTTTAAAATAAATATACAAATGGCTTTTACAGAATTTTCTACGAATTTAGTGTGAGTTTGGTCAATAAAATTTTTTAGAATCCATTTAAAATTTTAATTGAATTCTATAAAATTTTATTTTTATTTTCTTAAAATTAATAAAATCTATCTATTTAAATAAAAGTGAAAGTGTCTATGTCCAGGGTTTGAACGAAGACCTATCGATAAATCGATAAATCGATCGATATTAGGTTAGGTCGCGGAAAAAACGCGGTTAGCACAGGTTAGGCAGCGGTTAGCACAAAATAAAATTAATAAAAAAAAATACAAAATATAAAACATTCCGATTAAAATAAATCGTCTTTTGCACAGTGGTCCTGAACAAAAATATTATTCGACAAAAATGTCAAAAAAAACTGCTAATGAGGCTTTGTTAGGAAACATGTTAACTATCAAAATCCACTAAAATCAAAATCTTACCTGATTGTCTTCCCCTACCCCCCACAACCCCCCCGGCCCCTCAATTTTTTTTCAAGGCTTGTTACATATCATATGAAACCCCATTGCAAATGCTTTAAAAAAAGACCTCGCCGAGGTTTATATCTTTTGCCGGCACGGAGATATCAGATTTGGTCGTTTGAGAGATCGAAAATTAGACGCTTAATTTTGGGAAATTGAAACGACGATATCTCCGCCCCGGTAAAAGATATAAACCTCGGCGATGTCTCATTTTAAAGCATTTTCCATGGGCTTTCATATAACATGTAACAAGCCTTGATATGTGACAAACCTTGGAAAAAATATTGAGGGACCGGGGGGGTTGTCGGGGGTAGGAAAAGACGATCAGGTAAGATTTTGATTTTAGTGAATTTTGATAGTTAAGATGATTCCTAACAAAGCCTCATTAGCAGTTTTTTTTGACATTTTTGTCGAATAATATTTTTGTTCAGGACCACTGTGTTTGGGGCCATTCTAATATTACCTAAGTAAGTATCTTGGGGGGTAAAAGGGAGGGAGCCCAGTTTGACCATCTTCTCCCTTAGATAAGTACGGCGATGAAATCCCGTTCGAATATTCGACTCCTGAACTGATAACCTTTATTTGTTAGAGACAATATTACAAAAAAAACGGTTCTTCCTCAATTTTGCCTGTTTTAAAAAAAAAAAAAAAGAAAATCCTCGTATTCCCCAAACGTATGTTTCCCATTTTCTGAAATTCACTTAAAACATCCAACAGCACATTTTCGCATTTCGCAAAATACAGCTGCATAAATTTTTCACTGTTGTCGCGTAAAAAAGTGTATATAGCTCCAGGACACGCACGGCCGCAGCATTTTATTTCGAAACCTGACAATTAAAACAACCAAATTTTAATCTAACCGGAATGTGCAGGGAAAAATTTATTACTAAATGGTTGACGTGTTATATTAAAATGTCTTTCATGCCAGGAGAAATAAAAAAAAAAAAAAGTATAATAATATAACCGAAAAAAGTTTTACGAATTTAATATCATGTGTTTGGTTTTCATTTCGCCAGGGGATATTCTCCATCTCAAAAAATAAATAAATAAAAAGTATCAAACCCTTTTAAATAGAAAAAAACGAAAAAAGTCGGGGGAAATGACTTAAAGGTCCCTTCGATATAGGATTTCTCGGTAATCCTAAACGAATAATAAGACAATATAAATTGAATTTTTTTTTTGCATCAATTTCACGAGTATAAAAATAAAAAAAAAATATATATCCGTATGCATATTTAAGATGGATTTTTAAATTCGATTCGAAAACCGAGGGGGGGAGGGAAATCATTAAAACCGGTAATCCCTTATGTTTCAGGTGGCTACGAGAAAGAAAAAGGGGGAAGGCACCCTCCACTTTTCGGAAACACCCTCCAACTTTTTAAGCATGATATATGCATGCAAACTCGTGAGAATTAGAATTTTCCTATCCTCCAACAGACTGCCGGGAATTAAGAAAAATATCGATGGGCGTAAAAAGGAATAAGTGTATGGCACACGGGGAACGTGAGAAGCTGCATTAAGCTTGAATAAGTCCCTCTCTGAAGCTGCCGAGGAAATCTTTTTGATCCCCTCAGTAGCGGGAATGATTCAAACTTAATATCTTACTTAATATTTCTTTACTATTTTACTTTTTTTTTTCTTTTTTTTTTTTTTTTTTTCCTTTTCTTTCTCCGGAGGAGTTAATGTTTTAATGTTCCATAAAATTTCATAGGAGAGTTTAATTTTAATGTTAACTGGTTTCATTTCTTAAAAAAAACTGAGGGAAAACTTTTTTTCGTGGCTTTTTTATTTTTTTCGAATTCCTTTTACGAAAAAGTGATGCAAAAAGCGTATAAAAATTTTGCAAAAATTTATGTAAGGGTGCAGAGTCACTATGGAATGTTTAACCAACATGTCGGTACAGCAAGTTCGACAAACGAACGAATCGACTACTGCAGAATTTACTCTTAGGGTGCAAATTCATTATTGCCTGTTGGACAACAAGCTGGACCAACTTGTTATACTAACAAGTTGGACCAACATTCCACACTAATTTTGGTGTAGCGGTGCAACTTCACTACGGAATGTTGGACCAAAATATTTGTCCAACTTGTTGCACCAACATGTTTGACAGATGAACGAATCGACTATCCCAGAATTTACTCCTACACCGAAATTAGTGTGGAATTTTAGTCCAACTTGGTACTTGTTATTCGTACAGGATGTTGATCCAACATCCCATAGTAAATTTGCACCCTAAGGGTGCAAATTGTGAATGTCGGTACAACAAGTTGGACAAACATGTTATTCGAACTTGTTGGAATGTTGGACGAACTTATGTGGGTCGGACTGGTGACTTGTAGATGTAGCGGTTTGGCTATCAATGAAGTTAAGCAGCATTGATGCGGGTCAGCTTCTGGATGGGTGACCGCACCGACACTCTTCCCCTCTGGCGGGGATGGTGGGAACTTACAAATGCAGTCATCTTAACCTCACTGTACGAGTTGGTTGTCGCATGCCAGAAAAGAAAAAGTCCCTGACCTGCGCAAACAGTTATTAGAATACAAATAGACCTGCGCAAGCAGTTAATTGAATATATGATTGTTTTTGGTTTCAGTTCTTCGTCCGGGTTTTTTGGTACGGTAGTATGAAACGTATGACCTGACTGACACTTTTTTTCCATTTGGAAGTGATCTCCATTTTTATTGTCTAACTGAAATCCCAAGTTATTGACAAGGGCTTGCCTCAACTTACCGGCCTTCAAAGGCGAGGACATTCTGTTAAAAAAAAAACTTATTGTACCAACATGTATGACAAGCGAACGAATCGACTAGTCGATTCGTTCGCTTGTCATACATGTTGGTACAATAAGTTTTTTTTTTTTTTTCTGATTGTTTTTGGTTTCAGTTCTTTGTCCGGGTTTTTTGGTACGGTAGTATGAAACGTATGACCTGACTGACACTTTTTTTCCAGTTGGAAGTGATCTCCCTTTTTATTGTCCATTCACCCATGTTGGTAGTAAAATCTGCAATATCGCAGATTTTACTCCTAGGATGCAAATTCACTATGAAATGTTGGACCAACATGTTGGTACAAAAAGTTGGACAAACATGTTATACCAACTTGTTGGGCTGTTGGACAAATTTGTTGTACCAACGTGTTTGACAAGCGGACGAATCGACTCTTGCAGAATTTATTCCTACGCCAAAATTAGTGGTCCAATGTTGTTGGTCCAATAAGTTGGTAAAACAAGTTGGTAAAACATGTTGGTCTAACATTCCATAGTGAATTTGCACCCTCACGCCTAATTAGTGTGGAATGTTGGTCCAACAAGTTGGTACAGCATATTTGTCCAAATTGTTGTACCAACTTGTTGAGCCAAATTGTTGTAGCAATTGGTTGAGCGAAATTGTTGTACCAAATTATTGGACCTACATTCTACACTAATTTTGGCATAGGAGTAAATTCAGCAAGTCGATTCCTTCGCTTGTCAAACATGTTGGTACAACGAGTTCGTCCAACACTCCAACAAGCTGGTGTAACATGTTTGCCCAACTTGTTGTACCAACATGTTGGTATAAAATGTTTGTCCAACTTGTTGTACCAACATGTTGGTCCAATATTCCACGAATTCATGTTGGTCATTGGTGTTGAACATGTTGGTTCAAGAATTTGCACCCTTAAAAAATATTATTTTTGTATCATTTATGCAAAAATTTGGACAGGCATCATGTTTGCAAAATTTATGCATATTTTTTTAAGCACCAACATTGAATCGTTAATTTGAATCATTATTTTTCCGGCGGAAATAACTCCTGGAGGGTTTCGCACACCTGAAAATGCGTCCTAGGGCGCTTAGGTCTTAACTTTAGGTTCAAATGTAATGAGATTGAGCTTCAGAACCATGAAAAACAGATATTTTAGATGTGGCAAAGTCCTAAGAGTCCTAATAAGGACCACCCTATCGTGCAAACCCAAATGCCTTGACCCTCGAAGGACCTCCTTCCCTTGCGGGATGTAATGCTTTTAAAGCCACCAGGCATTCAGCACGTCACGTCACTTCTTTTTTTTTTTTTTTCCAAGACCCTAAAATTTCGCACTTGTTAAATCTTATAAGGGAGGGGAGGGGTTCGGTCAGATTCCTGGGGAATATAAAAGAGCTTTCAAACTCCCTAATTCACATCTCGTCATGAAAGCTTCGTTTGATTGACAATAGATGATCGTCATCTCCGGCTTAATATTCCTTTGATGCTTTCAATCTAACACAAGGGAATTGTTCACGGTACGTTCCTCTGTCACTACGCTTCTCACACTGCTAAAAAGATTTTTCATTCGTCTTGATATTTAAAAAAAAAAAAAAAAAAAAAAATCGCTTCCTTTTTTTTTCTTTCTCTCTCTCTTCTTATTTCGTACGTGAAAATTTTTTGATTTGAAAAATTAGAGAAAAAATTTTTATTGCTGTGTGGGCATCGGAAAAGAGAAATAATGCACAACAGCGGGGCTATAAATTTCGACCCTTATCATATGAAGAAACACCGAGAGGAACGCAATAAAGAGGAAATTTCGTTATAATGGGATAAAAGTCCGGAGGAAGGAAAAAAAGAAAAAAATATTTAAAAATTCATGGCATCAAGCGAATTAAAACTCGAAATTGTCATTTTTTTTTTTTTTTGTTTTGTTTTTAATGTCGTCTTTTTGGTCATTGTCTCGAGCAGCAGAACAATCGATCACGAAAATTTAATATCGTAAAATGATTTACCGATAAGGGCGAATACACAAGAAGTGGTTTTGATCCGCCCAACCCCACACCCGACCGTCCCCCTTTTTCCATCTGATTTTCAACCCTCGCAAAACCGCAAATTTGATTCTATTAAAACTAGTGTGGATCAAACGCAAAATCTTCGATTCGCCTCCATGCTTCGTTTATCGTTTTCAATCTCTTTTGTTTTCCCCGTGAGGACAAGGAAAAAAGACCATCTCCGGGAAAAAAAATTGGGATTTTTTTTTTTCCCTTCTTCGGAAGAAGAGCTCGGGAGGGTGCCGGATTCATTAAAAGAAGAAAACGCTTTGACAAATTATTAATAAGCCAGTCGTGACCAGTGACGTGACGACAAGTGCTCTCAACTCCAGATCACACATTCTCCCACACACACGAAGCTTTTTTTTTCTCAGTGACCATGAAATGGGATTTCTTGTTCGTCCCTTTTTTTTTAACGAATTTTTAAAAACATCCCCCTCCCGGTTTTTTAAATGCGATTTAAAATTTAAAAAAGAAAATGAAAAAGGATTTTCAAGGAAATGATACTAAACTAACATCAAAGACATCAATTAAGAAGAAGAGGAAAAAAAAAGAAAGAAACCATATGAGTTGAATGTATCGCTGTTCAAAAAGATTATACCCATATTTTCTCTTAAACGAGACATTTCGACAACGTGAGTGGAAGATTCTTTTTTTTTCTCCTTTCTCTTCTCCTTTTTTTTCCTTCTTCTTTCTTCCTCTGCTTTTTTCCAATCTTAAAGGACGGAATGAGGAAGAAGAAAAAAAAAAATCGGGTGGAAATATTACCCAATAAAATGCCATCAAGTTAGGATACGTTTAAAAGCAAAAGTGCTAAACTGAAAATAAGAGACATAAGGGGTTTATTCGGTGACATAGAAAACTTTTCCGGCGATTACTTCTCCGGCTATGGTGTTGGATTCAATATCGTGAGAGATTTGTAACAAAGGCTTGTGTTTCTTTTTGTAAAACCAAAAGGGCGTCAAAAACCAAGATTACTCGTGTTGGACATTTAGGTAAAGAAGTCGACTAGTTGTCCCGAGGGGTTTTAGCTAAAAGACTTGCTGTCCTACTGCTTAATCTTTTAGGATAGATGTATTTAAGAAGAGACTTTACGGAATATCGGGAGGAATGACTGTTTTGTCTAATATTCGATTTACGGTGAGAAAATTTTAATTTTAGGTATCTAACGAACTCCTCTGGTACATCCTGGTTTCAGCACAGGTTTCAACTTGTCTGGAATGTATGGGCGACGGGGAAATAATTTCAAAAAAAAATTGAGGTCGAAAAACTTTGATTTTGTTTTCTTGGTCCGTATTTACTTGGAACAAGTTGAAACTTGTATCGAAAATACAAAAAATAGTCAAAGGATACCTAAAAAATTAGAATTTCCCCCCCGTGAATCGAGTGCTGAACAAAGTAAAAAATTTGGGTTTTTCGACCCAACCTAATTACACTACACGTCCTATGTTAAGATCTTCCTGATTGTTTCGTCCTATTCTAAGATCTTCCTAACTGTTACTTGCTAAAATCTGATTATGTTGAGATCATAACATTGAAGTGTGAAGGTCTTTCTAACCGTTACGTTTTATGTCGGATGCCACCATAGGGCGTAACAGTTAGGGTGATTAAAGGCAATCATCCTGCCTTAGTAGGTATGCTGATTATGCGGCGTCGTTAGTCGCGGTTGGTGACAACGAACCGAAACTAACGACGCCGCATAACCAGCACACCTCCTTAAATTGGAGTTTTCATTATCCCCTTCAATTCTGTACTAGGCAGGTCAACTGAGCTATGACTTATCACGAGCGTGCATGGAGATATACTCTTTTGAACCGCTGCCTAAACCGGTTTGAGCTATATCTCTATGCACGACATGGCTCAGCTGACCTGTTTAGTACAGAATTGGCTTAGCAGTTGGTTACCCCCCAACCGATGCTAACGACGCTTATTTTCTCGCTCACCTTTGTTTTATGAACCCGACCTGACCTGTTGCTATTCTTTTCTGACTTACTCGCTGAACGGGTTCAGTTTTGGATTTTGAAGTCAAAATTTTTCCTTCCCCAATAGTAAACCCCAAATATTCGACGTAAGGCAGCAGAAAAGGGATCTTTTTCCTATTTACCAACAATCCAGCGTCTTTGTGACGTTCCAAAACTAGCTTCAGTTTTCGATGATGATGTTCTTCTAAAGTTTCTGCAGGCATCAAAATGTCGTCTAGGTATATGAAAATTTCTTCCCGAATTTTAGAATGGTCATAAACTATCGAAGATTGAATTCCTTGACTCCGTATCATAAGTTGACGGCAGGAACGTGTCCTTTAACGTCAGCTTGGCTGTTGTCCAATCCTTGTATGACTGTCCGTTGTCTTGGTCCTTAAAATGCTCTTTCGCGGGACCATCGAAAATTGCGTGTAAAAGTCGCGCGATTTCTGAGTCTTTTAATTCGCAATAGATTTCGAAATGATCCCGGGGCATTCGATAGTCCAAAAGGTAAGAGTTTAAATTCGTACAGCCCAGCTCCTGGCACTGTAAACTCTGTCATAGTTTGACTTTCTTTATCCAAAGGCATCTGGTGACTTTAGGTCCAGGGCGGAAATAAACGTACCACGGCTTAAACGCTTCAGAATGCTGTCTATCTGAAGAATCCGTGAGGCATCTTTTTTTGTTACCGAATTTAATTTTCGGTAATCAATTAACGTACGAGTTTTTGGGCTGTGTGTTACTTTTTAAGCTATCCGGCATGAATTAATGCCACCAATATTTTGCGCCCAAACAGGGACGCCACCGATAAATCACAGTCTTATTTTTTGGACTAACGAATGCCCCGAGATCATTTCAAAATCTGATGCGAAATATTTTTGGCGATATGATTAGCCGAGAAGAAATTTTCAAATAGCTAGATTTCATTTTGATACCCACAGAAACTTTAGATGGGCGCCGCCAAATATTTGGGGCATTAGTTCATGCCGGACAGCATATTTATATTATAGCCATAACTGTACCATAGAGTAAGACCATCGTTATGGTTATAAATGATGCCTATAACATTAGGGTTATCGGTATATTTGCCTATTAACATTACGGTTATAAATGAGGCCTATATCACAGGGATATCGGTATATTTTGCTTTGTTAAAAAAAAAAAAAAAAAAAAAAAAAAACGGGTTGAAACATGATCTTGGAAATCAGGTACGTGACCAAATTCTGTACGTTTTTATTTGCCTGAATTTCTTTGCTCATTCTCTTTGGGGGGTAGATGGCAGTTGGTCGGCCACTTAAATTTCAACTCCTCCGAAGGTTTCAGCTCATCGAAGTCGCTGACTATAAACTCGGAATAACCCATAGCCCTGGTGCTTTTCTCCTTTGGAAAACGCACAATGACACATTTTTCGCCGTCCAATTGCATTGCCATGTCTAGAAATATGTGAAAAGCCGAATAAATAAATGATTTAGTTAACCATGATTTTGTACGTTGTGTTGAAAGGAACCACCTCCACTTACCGACGAACGCAAAATAATCCTTTCCACTATACGTCAAAATAATCACAACTTGTATTGCACAAAATAATCACTTGTAATTAATAATCTCTAATAAACATTTCAAAAGCCGAAACAACTCTCGAAAAAACTCAACTTGTCTTATTATTTTACCGGAGGGAGCCTTGCAATATGAAGAGGCGACAGGAGTCAGAGCCAGAAAGGTCAATATGCAAATTCAAGATGGCCGTTTGTTATGGGTAAACAACGTTTAGCGGACATCTTTAATTTGCATATTGAACCTTTTGGCTCTGACGCACAGAATTGTATTTCCCATAATATTTGAGAAATCATTGAGAAAAATTATGCTGGACAACAAAACAATTTTTTCATGAGGGGCATCCAAGTATTGAGTCCGGGTATTTTTCACAATTTTTGACCTCAAGTTGCTGAAGTAATTATTATATTGCATAAAAAAGTGGGCTATTCTAACAGCTAGGTAGCCAGTTATGAGTTATAATACATGAATAGCCCCGTTCAAGTTAGTGTTGCTAATCCCATTAGGCCGCAATTTCACGATGAAACATGTTGCAGTAACATGTCATCAACGCTGCAACATGTTGCTGCAACATGTTTCATCTTGAAATTGCTGCCTTAAAGCGTTGGAAAGTCTAGTGTTTCCTCGTGAGTTTTTCGCCTAATGTTAACGCTCATACATAACAACAACATAATGCAAAAAAAAAAAAAAAAAAAAAAGTTTCCGGAAAGGACGTTTTTGGAAAGTAACCCAAAATGGGAAAAACGATAGTGCTTAGAGTAACACCGAGATCCCCGGCATGCAGTCTTAATTGCTCATAAATGGATGTTGGATAAGGTTTCAATCGCTGTAAAGACCCCTGTTTGGTCGAAGATTTAGATCGTATCAAATGTGTCGTCTGGGAATTCGGCAACAAATAAAACATGAGATTCCATAAAAAGTCACTTAAATATCCTTTTTTTTTCTAAATGTGCTGGTTTTTTTTTCTTTTTTGGCAAAAATTTTACGCTAAAACAGTTGAGACATTTCAAGCAGTAACATGTTGCCAACTATTAACAGAGTTAATGATACTAAATGAACTACTGCTGGGCCCATAACCTATAAACATCGTTTTTTTTATATCAAAATACTTAATTAGAATTTAAGTAATTAAATTTTTTATATCACTGGTTAGTCGAGTCCCAAGTTTAATATGCATTTGTTAAACTTCTCCTTTGGTAGGGGTTTCGTTAACTTCTTCGTGACGGGGTCTAAAAATCGGTATCCCTTGGACGTTTCGCAGTATCAAACGAATATTAGACTCTTCGACTTTGGGTCCCACGTTTTTCGTTTAACCTTTGGAACATGAATCATCGCTTTGCAGCCGAAAACTCGAAGGTGACTAAGATCTACCTTCTTTCCTGACCATCTTTCTTCGGGAGTCATTCCCTTAATCAGCTTCGTCGGTAAACGATTTATAAGATATACCGCAGTACTAGAAGCTTCTGCCCATAAATCTTTGCTCAATTTTGCTTCGAGCAACATCGATCTGGCTTTTTCTTTTATTGTCCTATTGAACCTTTCACTTAATCCATTTTGCTCAGGAGTATATGTGATCGTTCTTTCATGACGAATTCCGGATCCCTTCAAAGTTTAAGACATAACATGGTTATTCTGCATTTGCGTTATCGGTGCGAATGCATTTAATTTTCTTCCCTGTTTAGATCTATTGTTAACTTGTTTATTTTTCTGTCTTCTGATTTTATTCCGATTATAAACATCGTTTTTTTATATCAAAACGTAACTCTGTTAATACCAACATGTTTCTATGCTGCAACATATTCAACAACATGTTGGCAACATGCTTCTAAGGCCGCAATTTCGCGGTGAACATGTTGCAGTGTTAGAATCATGTTTACATCTTGCAACATGTTAACACCTTAAATGTTGCAGCTTAGAAACATGTTTAACATGTTACAGCTTTAGAACATGTTGCCAACATATTGCTCAACATTGAAAAATAAAAACTTAAAATGTTGGTAACATGTTTCCAACATCGCAACAAGGTCAGCAATATGTTGCCGTAATGTTGCTGCAACACGTTTCATCGCGAAATTGCGGCCTAACGCTGCAACATTTTCAGCAACATGTTTACAACATGCTTCTAACGCTGCAGCGTGATATTTCGACCTTTGATTTTTACCATGGAACAGGTAGATAATTTCATCCCCAGAAAAAGTCACTACCCATGTCTTGGCAACTAAGTTCCTATCCGGCACTTCTTTTGCAAATTCCTTTGTTACTTTACTTCTTACAATATTCTCGGGGACGTTTTAAATTGTTTTACAATTTTTTTTTAAACTTTTATAATGCACTATATATTTTTGGAAAAAAAATTCGGCATCAAGGAGCATTTGGAGTCTACCAAATCTTGAGTGGTGCCTTTATGTTTTTTAAAGCCACAATTTCACGATGAAACGTGTTGCCAACATGTTGCGCAACATTGGAAAAAGAAAAAAACAAAAATTTTGCCAACACGTTTCTATAATGCAACATTTTGGTAACATGTTCCATCTTGAAATTACGGCCTTTAAATGGTTGGTTCGCTTGCCAGAAAAATTAGCGTCGAGATGCTCGTTCCAAAACTAAAATCTGGATAAAAAAGTTTTTGGAAAAAAAAATTTGAAGTTTCTTTTGGCAAGCAAAATGCCATCTGCAAGAAAGCTCTCATGCATCGATGTACATGAATCTGAAAGGCAAGCTACCGGTTAGCATGATAAGTAAAAGTCGGGGAAAAAAAGAAAAACGCTCTCCCGTTCTATATAAATTTAATGAATTTTTTCGGTCAGGCCGATGTTGCGGTTATGTTTCAACGAAAATTAAAAAACAAAGATAGGAGGGAGGATAAAAATTTTTAGATTTTAATAAAATTATATTTTCGCAATTTTCCTCTAAAAAAAAAAAAAAAGAAAAATCGTATTTTCATAATGCAGCTTAATAAAGAGGAAACGCTATTTTTTCCCTGTCGAATTTTTATTTATTAAAATAAACACTCCCCCCCCCCCTTTTACTCTCTGCAAAAAAAAGGGGGGGTCACTTATTTATAACCTTTTACACTTGAGGTTTAGGTTTTTCAAGTGGAAAATATCCAAACCAGACGCGAACAATGAAGATACATAACATGATAATTCAGAGATTTTTCAGAAAAATATTATGTGATAAATTTAGTGATGAAAGAAAGGAAAAAAAAAAAAAAAAAAAGGCCAGCCACGTCTAACAAAAAGAGGTGAAAAAACCCGGGTGCCGTGTTCATTGGATGGAATAATATAATAAAAAACACCAACATAAACCAGCGGTCAATAACTTACACTCGAAATGACTTTCATGCTATGACCGAGTTATAAACTGGGACGTGTCCGATTTTCAAAAAAGCGTAAACAACCTTTTTTTTTTTATCCCGAAAAAAAAAAAAGGAAGTTGAATGGTCAAAAGAGGAAGAGAAGCGGATCGGGAAGGTTGGCATTTTGATTAAACGCATACCAATGACACGAATGAGATTTGGTTTTCAAAGTTTGGCTGACTTGATTTCAAACTTCACACCACCCTTTTCTTCCCCCGAAAGGGATGAGGAGGAGGGGGGGGTGGCGGAGGGCTTTTCTCTCACTCAATGATTGTGCTCCCAAACTATTTTCATTTCACATCCGGAAAAGGATTTTTCGCCTGGATTATTTATAAGCAAAAGACACTCGCAGAAAAGAATAAGAATGCTTTCATTTTTTATTTCAAACTTTGTTTCATATTTTGTAAATATTTAATTTGTGTTTATTTAAGGTATTCGATCCTAGAATTTCATTTAAAATAATGGAACGAAAATGTGTACTTGAGTGCAGAACTAGACCAAGTCACGAATTCAGACTTCTTATTTCAAACGTGACTTTACAAAGCATATACAAGCGTTGCCAACTTAAATTGATGTCTTGTACGAGTTAACTTTTCTGTTTTTTTAACTAAATAAACTAGCAGAAGGCATAAAATCAACACTGCCAACCGTTGAGCCTGTATACCTTTTGTAAAGTCGGGTTGGAAATAAGAAGTTGCAATCCTTGAGTGGACTTGGTCTAGTTCTGCACTGAAGTACAAAAATATTTCTGTACAATATTCAATTCGATATTTCTGTACTTTTTCTATGTATCGGTTTCTGAACTGTTTCAATTACTATGTGCTCGGCATGAAAATCTGTTTTGCCATTTCGTTGATTCTAGGATGAAGCACTATTTTATAACCAGTGAATTTTATGCCAAAACCTACAATGCGTGGGCTCAATACTATATTGTTCTAGTTACACTTCCCAGATTGACACTAGTTCTCTGTGCTTAGCTTATGAAAAACGCGTGTCAACCTGTGAAGTGTAACTGGAACAATATAATATTGAGCCCACGAATGGTGTCGGTTCGCTTCCCAAAAGATATCTGTGGAGTTGGCGGAACCAGTTTAGCGATCCAGTCTGGGAATATCTTAGATCGTTAGTTCCTCTTTTGTTCCTGATTGTTCCATAGCTAAGGCGCAATTTCACGCCAAACATGTTCGCCGAAAATATTGGGCAAACATGCTGGTTTTGGATAAGGGTGCAAAATTCACTATGAAATGTTAAACCAACATGTCGGTACCACAAGTTGGAGAAACATGTTGTACCAACTTGTTGGACCAACATTCCACACTAATTTCGGAATAGTCGATTTCGTAAATTCTGCAATAGTCGATTCGTTCGTTTGTCAAACATGTTGGTACAACAAGTTGGACCAAACGCCTTTTTAAGCATGTTGAGTGAAAATGTTTGTGTTTGATAAAAGTGGCGAACATATGTTCGGCGAACATTTTGCGCAAACATTTTGACATACCTACCATATGTGCCATATGTGTAAATTATGGACTTTTAGGGACTATTATTCGAATTTAAAAACTTTTAGGAGTCGTGTCTCCATTTGCGATTTATCCGATGATCGGATTATTCGACCACCGGAAGTACTGTACTTTCGAACATAAAGGAAAAACTTGAACTTGAAAATAAAAATGGCGCATTCGGTATTTTGTTTTTGTTTTTTGCGTGCGGGATATTAAAAAAAGTTATTTATTGTTCCAATTCTGAAGATTCTACGAACAATTTTAAAAAAAAGTGTTTTTCATTAATTATGCCGCGGAAAAGTCAACTTAAAAACAACAAAGGAGAAGGAAAAAAGAGATTTAGCACTTCCGGTGGTCGGATAAATCCGATGGTTGGATATATCCAATCATCGGAAAAATCGCCAATGGAGACACGACTAGGGACTTCTTTCAAAAATATATACTTTAAGGACCAATAGAGTGGTTCGAAAATCAACTTTTTTGGAATTTCAAAACTCCTATATCGGTAAAAGTTTCTTTATAGGTAGAGTATCAACCCTGAATTTTTTCTGATTTTTTGAACGGCATCCTGAGGTGTCAAATCGGCCTTGAAATTTTCAAAAAGCTCATAAAAGGGCCGAAAATGAACCTTTTTTTTTTTTTTTTTGCATAAAAGACCATCGATTTCTATCGGAAATTTCGCGTAGATTACGAATTTGAAGCCGAAAACTAGTTTTGGTGTATAATTTTTGAGCTACAGGCCGGGTTTAAAAGCTCTAAAAACCTGGTTATGGTATTTTGTCTGTGGCTCGAAAACCGTGCACCAAAACTAATTTACGACTTCAAATTCGTAATCTACGCGAAATTTCCGATAGGAATCGATGGTCTTTTATGCAAAAAAAATAGGTTCATTTTCGGCCCTTTTATGAACTTTTTGAAAATTTCAAGGCCGATTTGACACCTCAGGATGCCGTTCAAAAAATCAGAAAAAATTCAGGGTTGATACTCTACCTATAAAGAAACTTTTCCCGATATAGGAGTTTTGAAATTCCAAAGAAGTTGATTTTCGAACCACCCTACCTGACAGTTAGGGACCGGATTTTGCCTATACTTACATTTCCAAGACTGATCGAACTTGCAGTGGGCTTAAGCCGATTTGACCACAAATAGAATTGAAGGTTGGAAAAGATAGTGGTGGATCGCATTTTTCCATGGGCACTCCCGTCGTCCATACATGTCCTGTCGATCCTTGTTTTCTGTAAGTGGTGTGGGAGCCCTTCCCCCTGGTTTTCCCCCCTCCTTGACTGGAATGAATTGAAGGATCGTAAGGACGCTTATAATCTGGGAACCTGTCAAAGGAGTGAAAGGACCCATTTACTCCTACGCCAAAATTAGTGTGGAATGTTGGTCCAACAAGTTGCTATAACATGTTGGCCAACTTGTTGTACCAACATGTTTGTCCAACTTGTTGTACCAACATGTTGGTCCAACATTCCATAGTAATTTTGCACCGTTAAGGACTTTACGTTACGTTAAAAAAATGTAATTTTTTCTTTTTCTTCAAACAATGCAGTGGGGCCATGTTCCCTGCCTGATTGAACCGAAATCCGTTTGTTCCAGATTGTTCCACCGAAACCCGATTTGTTCCACAACCGTAAAAATATTTTGGTCCGGCTAACTTCATGGTATTTAGCGTGAAGTTGGTAATTTGCCACCAACGGAATAGTATTTGAATATTTCCTACCAAATTATTTTCCGGTTATGGGAGAAATCGATTTTTCGGTGGAACATTCCGGAACGAACAATCCATGCCAATTTGGGTCCGATCAGGGAACTTGGTCATGCTTTACAGTATCTTTAGAAACGAAAAGAAAATTCCATTTTCCTAACGCAACGTTTACCCGGTTACGGAACGGGCGAAAATTTTTGCGGAACTTTCCGGAACACACAAAGAACAAACGGTTTGATGCAACATCGGGCCCCAAAACCTCAACACGGTCCCTCTGATTACAGTGAAGTTGGCGGGACCGAAATGTTTTCGGCACTAACTTTTTTCTGCTACGGAACAAACACATGTTCCCGTGGAACAATCCGGAACAAACAATCTAAGATATTCCTGGACCGGACCGCTAAATTGGTCCCGCCAGAAGCGCGTCGAGACATGCCATTCAATTTTTTTAACACCCTATATTGCACTTCTAACATAAAACCGCGACTTTATTTCTTGTAAAAAGAAAAAAAAAAGCTTTTTAAATAATTTATTTGATTGATTTGATTAAACAATAAAAAAAGTCACCCTCTTACTTGTGACTACCCTATAGAGAATTCATTTTTCCCTTTTTGCTGTAAAAAAAATCAATTTGTCCCGGAGATTTATTGATCAGGAACAATTGTTATGATGAAGCACGTATGAGATTATGTGTGGAAATGTGCCAGATGGGGAAATGAGCAATGGCTTGTTGTAAAATTTTTGTATCACTGATAAGAAGCTATATTTTCTTTTTTTTTTTTTTAACCCCGTGATTCATGAAAAATTTCTGATTCGAGGTCAAGGATTTTGATTGTAAAAGCTCTGGCATTATCCGGTAATGTTTTCCAGATAAAGCGTGTAGGGGGCGGGGGGTTGAAAAAAAAGGGGTTGAAGAAACCGGAAGTATAATTAAGATTCATTAAGGAAAGGAGAAACAGATCCGCAGGAGTTGATTTTATATACTTTAACGCTTTTTTTTTTTTTTTTTTTTTTTCTTTCCTTGCCGCATTTTATTTCTCCTAGACCCTTGAACGAGCAAAAACGTTCTGCGAACTTTTTATTCGGAGTCGTTATCACGATCCCCATCACTTTTCAGACGAAAGAATTTTTTTTTTTTTTTTTTTTCAAATCCTTAAGCGGCATCAACGATTCTCCACGTCACTTTGCTAAAACGTCTGCGAGCTTACCCTTTCTGTAAAGTTGTCTTAACGTTGCCCTTGCTTACGGTAGCGTTTTATTAACTGAAAACTTTCTTCAAACAAAGCGGAATACAGTCAACTCTAAATTTTCCCATAAGAAAGCCATGTTTTCCTTATGGGAAATTTAAGAGTTGACTGCGCGGGGAAATACTGAATGGATTTCCGGGAATGAATGATTCAAACTTAAAATCCCTAAAACTTTTTTTTTTTTTTTTTTTTTAACCCCGTGATTCATGAAAAATTTCTGATTCGAGGTCAAGGATTTTGATTGTAAAAGCTCTGGCATTATCCGGTAATGTTTTCCAGATAAAGCGTGTAGGGGGCGGGGGGTTGAAAAAAAAGGGGTTGAAGAAACCGGAAGTATAATTAAGATTCATTAAGGAAAGGAGAAACAGATCCGCAGGAGTTGATTTTATATACTTTAACGCTTTTTTTTTTCTTAGCCACAAATCTTTATTAACTTTATAACTGAAAAATTAAAATGAAAATGAGCTTCCGGTTTTTTTTCTCGGAATGATTTTTTACCCTAAGGGTGTGGTCGTAAATGCGGTAAATAGTTTCTCATTGTTTCTGATGTTGAGATAAGAAGGCAAAAGACTCCTGCTTTTTTTTTTTTTTTTTTTTTTTTTTTGAAAAATTTCTATATCATTACGGTTAATCCTGTTAAGTAAAGTCTTCGTTGACAAAAAAAAGTCATTGCACGAGAGGAAAAATAAAAACCTAAGCGTACAGGAATATTTTTTAGCTTTTGGTTTTAATTTTTTTATTTTTATTTTTCCGAAGCTTACGTATTAAATTAACGGAAAACCCCTTACCGAGGGACGTTTATAAAATGTATAGCTAAATCCCCGATGACGAAGGGAAAGATTGCTTATATTTTTTTTTTATCCTCTCATGCAAAGCCTGCACTGACTTTTTTTTTTTAGCGCAGATTAATTTTGAATGATAAAAAATGAAGGGTTCCCAGGATGTATGAAAAGTCAAGTTTTCGGAAACTATCCCTCAAAACGGACAAAAAATATTAAATCGATAAAGTTATACGGAGTTGGATTATGTTTTGGATAACGATAAAGTTTGACAGAAGCAGAAGAAAAAAAAAATAGTTTCAAAGGGAGCAATTTCAATCGAAACGTGTTCGGCAAACATGTTGGGCAAACATTTCCCCCAACATGCAGGAGATTCTGCATATAAACCGTGACGTTTTATTAAGCATTTTGGGTGAAAACGTTTGTGTTTGATGAAAGTGGCGAACATGTTCGGCGAACATTTTGGACAATCGTTTTCACATAATATGCTTAAAAAAACGAATAATATCGCGTTTAGAAATGAATTTTAAAATGTTACGAATAATATCGTTTATTTTGGTTAATAAACTTTTATAACAAGAAGAAAAAGTTAAAGTCTTTTGTTTTTTTTTAAATAAAATGATAATAGTAAAATTTCTAAAGCTCCTCCATATACACCTTTTTTTCTAATGTAAGAGCTATAAATTTCTTTCGTTGGTATTTCTTCATTCCAAATATCTTCAATATCAGCATAGATAATTAAATCTGAATATGCTTTGTCTGATAATTTTAAAATTACATCAGCTACAAATTGCCGATATGCCTCATTGTGGGCACTGTTTCCTTCATTTGCTAAAGATATGGCGCTAAACAAACAATCCCCATCTGGCTTCGTTTTAATTTCAAAAAATTTTTTGTTATCTTCATTCCTTAATAAATTTTGCGTTGGACTAGAAGAAGTCATTTTTACGGAATACTTCTCTAAAATTTACGACTAAATTCCTCCAACATGTTTGTCCAACATGTTCGCCGAACATGTTTGGCGTTAAATTGCACCCTGAGGTGCAAATTCACTATGGAATGTTGGACCAGCATGTTGGTAGAAAGTAACTAGTTTAACTAGTTGTACCAACATGTTGTGCCAACTTGTTGGACCAACATTCCTCACAAATTTCGGCGTAGGAGTAAATTCTGCCATATTCGATTTGTTCGTTTGTCAAACATGTTGGTTGTTCAACTTGTTGTACCAACATGTTGATACAACATTCCATAGTGAACTTGCACCCTGACAAGCGAACGAATCAACTGTTGGTAGAACACTTAATAGTTTAACTTGTTGTACCAACATGTTGGTCCAACATTCCATAGTAAATTCGCACCCCTAAACTTAAAAAAAAAAAACATGTACTGTTACATGTACTGTTTCATCGTATTCAAATATTAGACGTTTATTTCCTTTCAACGCCGCCTTTTCTCCTTTCAGAGAAATATTTCTTCTTGATTTAACTTTGACTGCTTCTTTGAAGTTTTCTCCGTAAATTTTAAAACCCACAGTAAATAGATTCCTTTTAATTCTAAGGAGAAAAAAATCACCGCTTAAAGGTCTGCCATCGATGCTAACATTTATTATCCAAATAATTTGATTCTTAATTTCATTAAAATACTCTTCAAACTTTAAAGCTGCTTTCTTAGACTTCTTTTTGCTTTTAAATTCGAAATACCATTCTTCTTTATTTGTACAAAACAACAATTTATTTTCTACTCCGCCAAAACCTTTTAATGTGCAATTTGTCGATCTCTTCTAATTTTGAAATTTCCTTTGGTTTTTTACATATGATGACATAGTTTTCACTACTCCATTCATTCATTATAAATTTGTATTCGATGTCGATTGAAAGCCGGTTGGCTGTAGTTCTGTTTAAGTTGGCTTCGTCCTTTTTTTCTATACCCTTTGATTTTAAGTTCGTATTTAAGAGAAGGCTTCAGATATTTATTTAAATATACCAAAATAAATTTCCCTGGCCTAAAACTTTTTTTTGGAGATACAAATTAAAAATCTGGCTTCGTAGCGAACTTTATATTCATACTGGCATCTTTCTTTCAAAATTTCAGATTCTCAGGTTGTAAAGAAACTCCGAAAAACGTTTTCAAAAATAAATGTCGGGAAGATATTTTCCAAAGCGTTTTCCGGAGTTTCTTTACAACCTGAGAATCTGATTTTGAAGGAAAGATGCCAGTATCACTATGAAGTTCGCTACGAAGCCAGATTTCTAATTTGTATCCCCAAAAAAAAAGTTCTAAGCCATGGAAATTTATAATATGACGAGATAGTGAAGCCGGTGAAGGCGGATTTTGTTCAATCTCATGCATTTTCGGTTCTTTTACACACTCCCGATTCGGAGAAGATTTAACATTTTTCTGTCAGGACAATGATTCCAAAGATGGAAATTTTATGTACGCTGCAGGGGAAAAAGAGATATCGGTAGTTGCTGCAGGAGTTGAACCACATGACGCGACCAACTTGATATATGATTACCGTTACATACATTATCCTTGCAAAAATCCACGATCTGAAAAAAAAAATAATAATAAGTGAAAAAAATAAATAAAATGTTTTCGGCCATATCTTTAACGAGCACCCTGACACTACATTCCACAATCAGTGATTGAAAAGCTGAGACAACATGTTACTGCAATCGGATGTCAACTTTTCAGTGATAACAGAATGTAGTGTCAAGAGTACTCGATAAAGACATGGCGAAAAACATTTTATTTCGCCATACATTTATTGAGTACCCTGACCGTACATTCCGCCGTCAGTGAAAAGCTGACATCCGAATTGAACGTTCTTTAAAACCCGAAGCAACCTGCAAAACATTCATATTTTCTCTTCGAATTCGTATTTTTCAAAATTGAAACAGGGGAGAGAAAAAACATTCACCCGATTTTTTAAATGAAAAATCACACAACCCAAACATTCGCATTTCAAGAGATTCCAATTTATTACATCGGTATTAGTATGAATAGGAAAAAAAAAATAAAAAAATAAAATAAAAATGTTATGCACGCGAGGGCTTCGAATGTGGAAAAAACATTCCCCTCGAGTCGAAAAAGAAAATACAAACAATAATTCAAAGGAGTTAAATAAATTTTTGCTTGCGGAGGTAAAAATCCAGAAAGAAAAAGACAAGTATTTGCCAGCCACCGCGTTAACGAAGTTGAATCCATCAATTTTTTTTTTTCTTTTCCTGTCTTTTTTTTTCTCTCGTGCGTGCAAAAGCATCGAGGGTGATTCGGTTGACGGTTAAGCTTTTCCGGAAGATATCTTGACGCTAACGATCATCTCGATATTTGATATAAAGCTCAATTATCAAAAAACGAAGTAACATCTTTTTTTTTATTTTCTTGAGGACAATCTTGTTAAAAGATAAGAGCTTGGACTTTTTTTTTTCTTCGACTGCAGGGAGTCTCTAGCTGCCGCTGCCGTTAATTAATTTTCTCCTTTTAAGTTTCTGCTGGAATAAAAAAAGGGATTAAGATCGCAGGTTGTAATTTTAAAAGAAAAAAAAGAATTTTTTTTTTGAAGTTGGAAGCAACGCAAGATATTAGCGCAAATCATTATATGATGATCAGGCGCCGATGTAAAATGAGATTTAAGGCACTTAATATTATCAAGTGGAGTGTAATTAGGTAATGTAAAACAGAGATAACAGATGTGTAGAACGATTTTCACCGGCTTTCCCTATTGGTTGGTAAGATAAGCTAAATGTAAGGTTTTATCAGGTTAGGGGTAAAAACAGCTCGCTTCTAGTTACATTATATCTCACACTTAACTTTCTCTCCCTCGACCCTTTCCAAATGATTTTCCAGTTTTAACTTTAGATGTTTGGATATTGCGAGCTCGTTTTTTTTTTTTTTCTTTTTTTTTTTTTTTTTTTAACGGAAGTATGCCAGGGCTGCAGTTCTATCGGAAATTTAGAATTGATTATCGATTTTCGACTGAAATTTCAAAATCTATGCTAAATTTCCGATAGAATTGCAACCCTGGCTTTTAAGTCCAAAATTAGTTTTGATGCACGGTTTTTGAGCCACAGGCAAGAAGTCATAAACAGGTTTTTAGAGATTTTAAATATCCGGTTTTTTTTAAAGTTACTGACTTTTTACGGACGATTTTTTGAATATTTTTGTTGATTTCATTGCAAATCTTTTCAAAATCTCGGAAGAGTCAATCAACAATCAACATTCAACATTTTGGTTTCCTTGGACGTTTTCCTCTCCATCATCGGCGGATTCCTTGACTGATTTCTACGGAAGCCTTGAAGGGTCAAGTATCTATGTTTTTTTTATTTTTTGTTCCGGAACAAACATTGTCTCTTCCGGAACTGACAAGTTTTGGTTCATTGCTTGTTCCGAAACAAACAACGTTTAATAAATAAATTGCCTGTTCCAGAACAGACAATGAATGAAAAATTGTCCGTTCCAGAACAAACAATTTAATTATTAAGTGCTGTCTGTTCTAGAACAAACATTGCTGGTTCCGGAACAAACAATAAGGGTGCAAATTCACTATGGAATGTTGGACCAACATGTTGGTGAAACAAGTTAGACCAACATGTTGTACCAACTTGTTGGATCAACATTCCCCACTAATTTCGGCGTATGGGTGCAAATTCGCTACGGGATGTCGGACCAATATGTTCGTAAAACAAGTTGGACCAACATTTCACACTAATTTTGGCGTAGGAGTAAATTCTGCAGTAGCCTTTTCGTTCGTTTGTCAAACATGTTGGTGGAACAAGTTAGTTCAACAAGTTTGTCCAACATGTTGTTCGAACATTCCATAGTGAATTTGCTCCCTGTGGGTAAATTCTGCAATAGTCAATTAGTTTGCTTGTCAAACATGTACAACATGTTTGTCCAACTTGTTGTACCAATATGTTGATCCAACATTCCATAGTAAATTTGCACCCTAATTGACTATTTCAGAATTTACTCCTACGCCGAAATTAGTGGTGAATGTTGGATCAACAAGTTGGTACAACATGTTGGTCCAACACTCCAAAGTGAACTTAAACCCTAGGAATAAATTCGGCAATAGTCGATTCGTTCGCTTGTCAAACATGTTGGTACAAGTTCGTCCAACATTCCAGCAAGTTGGTATAACATGTTGGTCCAACATTCCATAGTGAATTTGCACCCTAAAAGAAACATAGATACTTGACCCTTCAGGGCTTCCGTAGATTTCAATCTTTGCATTTTAAATATGTTGTCCTTTCGGTTATAAAGACATACACATTAGGGTCAAAAAAGGCGAATTTTTGGATTTGAACCGCCTGATATTGGAATCGATGCTTTGTTATAATACAATTAACCATAATTTTTTTTTTTCAGATTTTTTAAACGACATCTTGAAGTGCCGCAGTGGCCTTGAAATTTCCGAAAAGCCCATTTGAGGACCAAAAATAATTTTTTTTTTTTTTTTTGGCTAAAAAGACCATGGATTTCTATCGGCTTTGCGCAGATTACGATTTTGAAGTCAAAAATTTACAAAAATAAACAATGAATGCCTAATGCAATGTTTTTAGTTGCTTCTCGCAGTCTTGATAATGCTTCTTCCGCCTTTTTAAATTTTATGGTTCTGGTTGCGGGTTCCTGAAGTAAAAGATTCAGTCTTCAACCTTGTCATCAGATGATTTTTTTTTCGTTTTTTTAATTCGTTTTCTGATATCGTCGGAAGGCCGCTTTTTCCTTGCTCTGAGGAGGCACTGGTAATGCTCTGTACTAATTTTGGTGGCCGATCGTTGGTAAGAACAACAGACGATCTGCTGCATTTCCTTCTGCTGCTGACTTTTGCTGCTTCTGCATCTCCTGCATATTCCTGTAATGAAACATGAAAACAGAATTAAGAATTAAGAAATCAGTAACAAATTGATTATAAGAAAAAATTAATAAAAAATTAGTCGAGGCGATAAAAAATAGGTGATAAAAAATTAGTCGAGACGATCAACTGTTATGTCCATCGCAATCTAGGGATGGAGATATACTCTTTTGCAGCTCGAAACCGGTTCAGGCAACGGTTCAAAGGAGTGTATCTCCATGCAAGATTCCGATGGATACAGCTCAATTGACCTGCCTAATGCAAAATAATCGGAACAACGACTGTAAAGAATCTCTGAAGTACAATGCGACTGCCACTGAGAGTTATTTCAAGGAATGCAGCTGAAATGCAACAAAACTAATTTCTTCGACAAACTAATTGAACAACTAATTGGACTTCAAATTCGTAATCTACGCAGAATTTCCGATTAGAATCGATGGCCTTTTGTGCCAAAAAAAATTGCATTTTTGGCCCTTCTATGGGGTTTGGGTTTCAAAGATGTCGTTTAAAAAACCTGAAAAAAATTAGGGTTAATAGTGTTATAATAAGGCATCGATTCCCATTTCAGGCGTTTTTAAATTCAAAAATTCGCCTTTTTCGACCAACTTTATTATTCGATAATTGAGCAACCTTTTGAATTTGTAAAAATTCTGGATTTTTGAAAGGGGACACACGTGACGCTGACTTTTTCTAACAAGAAGGAAGGGGTCAAAAATTGTAAATTTCATGCCCATGTAATATTTGAATGGCTCCTTAAGATGTAATGAGAGGATGAAGCTTAAAAGAATGATTTAGTAAGCGAAACACCATGCAAATTCACCCAGTACGACCATTCGATAGAATATATTTTAATGGCGCTTAATCATTTTATCTGAAAATCCTTCAAGATGGCGCTACCAAGTGAAAAATTTTAAGTTCATAATAGAATTTAATATAACTGCTTAAAAAAGAAATCGATATATAATTTGTTATAAAATTTTACAACAAAAATATTTTCAGTTTTTTTTTTTTTTTTTTTTTTTTTTTGGGCAAAAAAGGCCATTGATACTTATCGGAAATTTAAAGGTTCTAGTTCGTTTACATAACCGGCCGGTTAGCCGGGCGGTGTACACATTTGAACGATAAAAAAATATGTTTAAAATTTTTTTTAAATCCAATATTTTGTACATGAAAACGGGGTCTAACTGTACCGAAACCGTACCCAAAACGTTTCGTTATGTTCAGAGATAAATTTCCATGATATTAAATGCATGAGCAACAGTTAATAGTTCTTAATTTGATAATATTTGATTGTTTTCGCAAAAAAAAAAAAAAAAAATGTTTATTTCCGAGAGACTAGTGCAGCGCTCTAGCGGTGAAACCGCGAACTATTTCAACAACAAAAAGAAAAATGGTGTCTATTTTTTTTATTTCGAAAACATTAAAAAAAAATGATCGAATTTAGGCACCACAAAGCCTTTTTCGTACATTTCAATAACGAAATTTTCCCTTTTAAACATAACAAAACGTTTTGGCACGGTTTCGGTGCGATCCGATCTCATTTTTATGTGTAAAATAACGAATCGAAAAAAAAAAAATTAAACTTTTTTTATATTTAAAAAATTTTCACCGCCCGGCTGACCGGCCGGTTATGTAAAGGAACTAGAACCTTAAGCTTAAAAAATTAACTTTGATGTTTAAAATATATTTCGCCCAAGAAAAAGTGTGTTATAAAATCGAGTATTAAAAACTTAAACTTTTTAATGACTCAATTTTGGGCTTCAAATTCGTAATCTACGAAAAATTTCCGATAAGAATCGATGGCCTTTAATGCCAAAAAAAAAAAAAAAAAAAAAAAGAAAAAAGAAAAGAAAAAAAAAAAAAACTTTAAAAAAAACTGAAAATGTTTTTGTTATAAAATTTCATAACGATGTTTAAGTTCGTTATAAGCTGTTATTAAATTTTATAACAAAGTTTAAGTTCGTTATAAGCTGCTATTAAATTTTAACTTCGTTATAAAATTTCATAACAAAAATTTTTTAAATTTTTTTAAAAAGTTTTTTTATTTTTTTAATGCTTTCCAAATTTTTTTAATTCTGCTTTTCTTAATTTTTAAGCCTTTGTCAAATTGAAAATACAAGAAATAAATCGACAATTCGGAAAAGTCTGGAAAGTATTATAAGCCAAATTAAGTGGCAACTTAAGAACCACATTTCCGCTCTTAAAAATCAGTTGAGAAGTGGTGTAGTGGATAAAAGTAAGTCGACCACAAGGCTCGGGTTCTAATCCAAAAAACGGTAATTTTTTTTCTTTTTTTTTTTCTCGTGAAAAATGTTTAAAAAAGAGCCTATAAAGTCCCCATATGCTGAACATAGTGCAATTCAAGCATAAAATTAATGTATTGCTCAGTTAAAAATTTTCATTATTAAAATTTATAAATAGTTATAAAATTTTATGATCGGCCAAAACGTTACAGAGTTATAAAATTTTATAACGCAGTTTTTCTTGCGAGGGCGCAATTTCACACTCGATCATTCACTTAATGTCGAAATCATAATTTCCTGAAAAAAATTAAATACCCTTTGGATCATCTTCGCGAAAACTAATTAAAAAAAGTAAAACAAGAAAAATGAACTAAAGCGTTTTGACTTCTTAGACATAAAAAACAAACATTAAAAACCTACCATAACCTTTAAAAAAAAAGAAACAACAACAACAGTAAGTTAATATCCTTATTGTAAATAACTACTTTTTATGAAAAATAAAAATCATTTATCTTGACATTTCCATTTTATGTTTTTTTTTTCTTCTTCTGTTTCATCACTTGTTTCTCTTCAAGGAATGAGGCCAGAAGAAAAATAATAATCAACATGAGCAACATCTTTGGATGACATTCTCATTTTTCAAAATTACGACGTTGAATTTTAGACATTGTGATGTTCAAGAATCTAGATATGAAAAAAAAAAGAAAGAAAAAAAAAGGAGGAAGGAAAAAAAAAGTAAATTGAAACCGATTGCACTGTACCTTTCTTTTCAATCCTCATCCCCTTTAAATATAGGGGAAAAGGGAGTTTGTTATTTCCTATTTTTCGAAAGAAACACCCGTTTTTCTTCACGAAAAACTTTTTAAACGGCTCCCGAAGATTAATGATTTCAGCTTCGGAATAAATCATAATCAATTAACAACGCTAATTAAGTAATTCAAGAATTTAATATAAATATTCTTTCAAACGGAAAAAATCGTTTTTCCCTTTTTCGTTTTTATTATAAAACTTCCAACTTCAAAATTGAAGCTACCGAAAAACAATAATTCACATCTGGATTTTTTTTTCTTCTTTTCAATTTTTTTTTTTTTTGCTCCTTTTCCAGGTTTTTCTTATAAATTATTACCAAACGTTATTTTTTTTCTCGCCCTCCCCCCCCCCTTCTTCCCTGAGGAGGAACGCGATATTAAAGAAAATCCTTTAAAGGAACCTTTTCCCTTTTCGGGGTAAAACCCGAAATTTCGGGTGAAAACCTTTTTCCCTTTGAAGCGCTTTGTCCGGTTAAAAGTTAATTTGTGCAACCGGGCATGAAAATTTCAAGTCTTTCCTGACGAAGAGAAGCAATCAGATGTATAAACAGAAGGCAACTTGTGCAAAGAGATGAAGGAAAACTGTGGGGGGGAAGGGGGGTAGGTAGGAGAATTTCTAGGTCTCCCCACTTTTTAAATAAAATTCGAGCCAATTAAGAATCCTCGTTTTCGTCTTTTTTTTTTTTTTTAATTCTTCCTCTTTTTCTTCAGCGTGTAGAAAAGGCGATTAAAAAAAATGATTTCGATTTGTCGTCGACGACGACTCCGGGGAGGGGGGGGGGGGGGAGGGCTTGGAAAACACTAATTCTTAGATTACAGAAAAGGCTTCAAAAAACGGGTCTTGACAGTAGGGCGTGCAGTATCTCTCCGCTTCCCGGAATCAGTAGTAGAAAATATATTTTGCATAATTTGAAATCTTCCCACCCTTTTCCCTGGTACGCATAGAAATTGAACATTTATTTAAATTTTAGCGTCAAGAGTATTTACGCAATAAAGGATTTGTGTCTAATGCTTTCAATTCCCTTCTTACCCTCCTGACAAAAACGCTAAATTGTAATTTTTGTCGGGAGGTAAATTATCTGTACAAGATCTTTTTCATAATTACGGTTAAACTGGGGCTTTGTGTTAATTTTTTTTTTTTTTTTTTTTTCGTTCGTTTAATTTTCATCACATGACGAGGAGGAATCGCGCGTGCTTGGAAAAAGGAATCGAAAGTGATTCATTTTCGAAACTATCAAATATGGGATGTGCGAATTGGAAAAAATAAATTATTCGTTTTTAAGAAAGTTGCGGCTGAAGCAACAACTGTTGGTAAGTGCCTTTCGGATGAAAAATGTTCGGAGGAAAAGTCGTAAGAAAGACATTTTCAAGGGAGTTTTGAAAATGTTTTCGGATTCGGTTTTGTCTGCCGGGATAATCTTTTAGTTTCAAGTCCTTACTATCTCTCGAAATTGTTTTTCTTGTTAGTTTTATCAGAGGACATGGGCGAATCGTCAATGTTTTTTGATTTTTTTTTTTTTTTTTGACCGAAATTTCACGCTACAACATGTTGCAGTAACATGTTGAAACAATATGTTGCTCAACTTGTTCCAGCGTTAGAAACATGTTCCCAACGTGTTGCTCAATATGTTCAAGCGTGAAAACATGCAGAGCAACAGTGAAAAAAACATGTTGAAACATGGTAGAAACATGTTGCAGTAACATATTACGGCAACATATTATATTGCTGATCTTGTTGTGACGTTGGAAATATGTTACCAACCTGTTGCAGCATAGAAACATGTCGGCATTTTAAGTTTTCATTTTCCAATGTTGAGCAACATGTTGGCTACATGTTTTGAAGCTGCAATATGCTGGCAACATGTTTTAAAGCTGTAACATGTTGAAGAACACGTTCCTAACGCTGCAACATGTTTCACCGTGAAATTGCGGCCTATAGAAACATGTTGCCAGCATATTTTTTTTTTTTTTTTTTTTTTGCTGCATCATGTTCAGATACATGTTTCTAACGCTGCAACATATTGAACAGCATGTTACTGCAACTTGTTTTAGCGTGAAATTTTGGGCCACATGTTTCTAGTTCTAAATTTCACGCTAAAACACGTTGGAGTAAGATGTTGAGACAACATGTTGCTCAACTTGTTGCAGCATTAGAAACATATTGCCAACATGTTTAAGCATAAAAATATATTGAGCAACAGTGAAAAATTAAAAAGAAAAATTTATAAATGTTGCGCAACATGTTTCTGTGCTGCAAAATGTTGAGCAACATGTTACTAGGAAATGTTTTAACGTGAAATTTTGACCCCAGAGGCTCTTCTAAAATACAAATGCAGTATGTAATGCAGAGGAAGGTGGGGGGGGGGGGGGGTGGGCGAGGCACAGGAAATGATTCCTCGTAATAGAGCTTTTCCCATAACGGGAAAATGTTTGGCTCCCTCCACCTATGGCTTCTACCCTCTGTTAAACGCTGCTGCAATTCTGCGAAACCTGAGAACCTTGGAAAAATAATTTTTAAAAGCAATCTGCTAATCGCGCGTGGAGGAGCTTTCTAGCCTATAATCTTAAATTGTCAGCTGAAATATCACGATTACTGACATGGGTGACCCTTGTTTTTCAATTTTTTGAATTTCACATGTCTAACTCCCTCAATGTCTTCTTTTTGGAGTGTTAATAAACCCTGAATTTTTTTCAGATTTTTAAAATGACGGGAAAGTGTGCCTCATGGGCCTTCAATTTTTAAAAATTTCCATTAAAACCAAAAAATCGATTTTTTTTTTCACAAATGGAAAACACTTGTTTCTTATCAGATTTTGCGTAGATCACGAATCTGAAGTCAGATTTTTTATAACTGCCTAAGTTTTTGAGCTAAAGGTCAAAATATTAACAAAATTAAGGACTTAACATGTTTTGTCATTTTACGCTAATTTTTTGCCATATTCTTATTTTCAACACAATAACTTAGGCAGATATAAAAAATCTGACTTCAGATTCGTGATTTATGCAAAATTTCCGATAAGAAACAAGTGTTTTTTCACAAAATAAAAAAAAATATTGATTTTTTGGTTTTTATGGAAATCTTTCAAAATTGAAGGCCCATGATATGAGGCACACTTTCCCCTCATTTTAAAATTCTGAAAAAATCCATTGATTAACACTTAAAAAAAGAAAACTTTGAGGGATGAGACATATGAAATTCGAAAATTCGAAAAATAAGGGACACCCTATTACTGCCACCTTTCGCAACCCTAGAAAAAGTTAGTTATAAGACCCACCAATATATTATAAAAACTTATAACAACATGATAGAACTTATAATCCAATTATAAGTTTTTATAACGTATTGGCCGGACTTATAACTCACTTTTCCTTGGGAAGGTTACATTCAAATATTCCGTCATCATTTTAGAGGACTGAAGGGGTCGAAAAAACGATGCCGCTCATGTAAAATGTCCATGAGAAATGCCTATTTACGACGACGATATTTAATATTTACGACAAATGGCCTACCCAGGAATTTAGTTAAAAGAATCTTACCTTTATCTTTCAAAAAGCTCAACGAAAGTTCTGCATTCGCCTTCCATTCTCCCAAAATGTGAACGTGCATATGAAAACCTCCCATTTGTGCGATTGGAATAGTTTCTTTTGATTCGAAAAAATTATTTTTTTACAAAAGATTTAAAAAACAAAACATACTATCCGGATTGTATAAGTGGGAGATTTTCATATGCACGTACACAAATGATATATAAAAATAAAAATTATATAAAAAAACGTTAAATTACCTCTCAAAATTAAAACACGAATCGCGTCGAATCCCGTTAAACAATAAAACAAAAGATCCAAAAATGATTTAGTTTTCTATGCGTCAATTAATAATTCCACGTGCCTCGATAATTTCCCTCGGAGGAGTTTAAAATATTAAATCATTTCCATCCCTCCTATTAAAAGGGGCACTATTTACATTTGGCAATTGTTTCAGAAAGAATCGCATATGGAGAGAGGCACCCGACAGATTTCGACGCGAGAAAATGAAATCATAACAAGGTCCCCCCCTTTTCGGGATTCCCCCCCATCCTTCTTCCTTCGTTCCCTCCCTCCCTCCCTCTCTCCCCGTGGTTTTCGGGATACGAATAAATCGATATTTCACGCTCGAGAATCGAATTTGCTTTGCGTCAAAGATCAAGAGTCATGTGTTGCCGTAATTTTGGTAAATTAACAACAACAATATCTGCTCCTTTCTGTCTTTTCCCTTATTTCCTCCTCCCCCTTATCCATGTTTGCTAATATAATGTAAACACAAGCATTATTGCTTTTCCCCTCCTTCTGCTTTTGGTTTATTTAAATGTGGAATAGCTCTCATTGATATGTACCCTTAAATCGATACAGTTTCCGAGTTTCGACATGATTTCGTTCTTTATTTCAATTGATCCATTCAGGAGAGTGATAGATGAGGATACATTAGGTTGACATGAAAAAAGATTTTTTTTTTTTTTTTTTTTTGTGGGATTTTTTTCAGGGTCGCAGACAGGAATCTAAGGCTATTCGAGACGAGATTAAAACGATGCTTTATGATACTGAGACTGAGACTAGAAACGAGACTGAGAAATATCGTCTCAGTCTCGAAGCTGTCTCAAATATTTCTTCGACTTCTCCGCGTCGTCTGCTTGAGAAGTAATAAACATGAACATTTTGTTCCCGGTATTTTTAATTTATTAGTTGGGTTTTTTTTAAATATTATACGAATGTTTCGTTATTAACATGTGCTCCTGTGATTTTAATATTATTGATGTATTCTGTGAGTCGGTGCCGATTTTTTTTCATACGATTTTATTAAAAACGATATGATATGAAAACAATGCTCACTGAGTGTCCGCACCCTATAGTTTCTAGTTTATGTTTTCCATGGTGCTATCGGTGACTTTTAATAAAATATTTCTGTGGTTCGATATTTTGTTATGATATGATAATACTTTGCAAATGGACGGCTTCATTTTCATTTTAAGTCTTTGAAAATACGACAATTGATTTTAAAATCTTGTGCGCATTAAGGGCCCTTTTTTACACCTTGTTGCCAGTTTGATTTTTTATTTTCAAATACATCACGGATGACATCTATTGGAAAAAGTATGTCAACGTATTAAACTTTTTTCTACGCTTAGCTTATAGTGAAGCAATAATTACTCATCTCACGGTCCTTGAGTCTTGCATTTTCGATTAACCATTTCAATTGAAAATGAAATTTTTCACTTTCGCCAAATCCTCCAGTATAGAGGAGATACCAGTTATTCCATCCATGGGTTATCATGGGCCCTGAGGAAGTTTTTAAAAGTGCCGCCTCGAATTCATCAGTCAACATTGACGAGGACATGGAGGATCTTGCCCAGCGGAAGCACAATGTGTTTAAAATGCAAAAATACAGTTTCCTTGCGTAACGAATTAGAGGAAAGGAATCGGATTGCCAAAAACTTATCCCCAATGAATTATAAAAACATCGTTACAGGATGCTAAAAATCAACTCGAACGTAATCAATCTAAAATTTCAAACTTAGAAAGTGATTATGATGCTTTACTGCAGTCCTTTTCAAATGTTCAAAACCAAGTTACGGAACGGAAAAAGTTCGAGATAAACTTTCCAATGATGTTCCCAAAGTGAAAAAACGATCCTATTCTAAAAGCAATTAGTATTTTGTGAATAATGAATGGTTAAATGATGTAATACTGGACAAATGCATAAATTCAACGATAGTAGATAGCGAAAATAGCAGTGTTCTCGATACCTCTCTTTCATTTATGTTGCAAAATGTTTCTTCAACTAAAACCAAGTTCACAATGTCTGATTACATGAGGATCTCGATCATCTTAGGTTAAGAGAAAAAAACGTCGTTATAGTTTTGTTAATAGTGTAATGAAGAGTCATATGAAAACGCAGAATCGGATTATTACAAAGAAAGAATGGCAAGAAGTAACAGTACGAAGGATGATTTTAAAATTAACCTAGGTCAACATTGTCTTTACTTATTTTTGATCTAAAGATGGCGGAATGCTACCATTATGACTCCATAAATAGTTTAATTCTCTGCCTGCAAAATTAATTTGTAAGAACCTCTCTTTGTTTTTAAACATGCTTTTTCTTATGTTGAAGCTAATACACCGCGGCAAGTTAATTCGTTTGATTGCGGACTTGAAGCGTATTGCAACTAATACAATTTTTACAATTATTACAAAAGAATCAAAGGTAAAAGACTTTAAACCGTATCAGAATAATATCGTCAAGCCCGAAAATCGGTTATCGATTTTTTGTAACGCTAAGATTTAAACACTCGCATCTTTTCCTGTACTTAAACTTAACTTAGAAAATCCAATAATAACATCATATGTTAGGGACAAGCCTAAAACGAATGATTTCTCTTGTCAGACTAAAAGGATTAAAAAAAAGGGAAAATTAAAAGACAAATCGTCGTGCCTGATTTTAAAAAAAGGAAAAATTGTTTCTCCAGTCAATTCTGATAAAAACAGTTCAAAAAATGTAATAGGGAACAGTTGCACTACAAATAAGTCTAGTAAGTTGTGATTGACAATTTTATAAAAAAATCTAGCATAACTAAAAATGGAAACAATTATACAAAGCGCAAGAAAAAAAAAATCTTATGTAATTTTTAATTGAAAACGAGAGTCTTAAATCGATAAAAATAGTGAAAAAAAGAAAATATTTACGCGCCTTTTTTATCAGAAAGAATAAATTCCGGAAATATTAAAACTGGAAATAATTACCGTGTTAACGAGGATAATTTAACTGAATCAAATCTAAATCAAAATTTGGAAAATATTATTACAAGTAGTGCGGTAAATAAAATTACTAAAAATAAGCGAAAAATATTTATAGTGGGGTGACAGTCAGGTGCGTAAAATGAGTCACATTATACTGGATGATTTACGTAAAAAAGGCGTCAGTGATCAATATTTTATTACGTCATCGTGTAGACCAAATGCGATTTTAAGTAATATTATTGATATCGACTCTTTAACAAAGGATTTTTCATTAATGATTATGTTGTTATCGTTGGAGGTTAAATGATATTGGTTACAAGAAGATGAATTTTGACTTGATTGACGAGGCGATAAACAATGCTGTGAAGGTCGGTCAACGAACTAATGTCTTGTTTTGTCAAGTGCCATATAGGTATGATAATTATAATTTCTCTAAATCAAACGCGGATTATTTAAACGATAGAATTATTTCGGCTTCAAATGCTTCTAAATCATTTATTGTTTTAAATCTATATTTTGTAAGTCGAAAATGTTTTACTAGGCACGGGTTGCATTTAAACTATTTCGGGAAAAAAAATTCTTTCAGAGGAAATTTTAACTTATATATTAGCCTTTAATTCTGTTTTTTTTTCGAAATTGCGGAGACCTGTGGATAAAATTGTATTAAATATGATAAGACATCTTCATCGTTGCAGGATTCGAACCATTTTTTAGCTTGAGGGAGGCTCCTGCTGTTTCTTGTTTGCCTTCTAATAAAATATTCGTTCTACCTCCAGAAATGTCGTTACAAACAATGCCAATAATTTTTAAAGGAGTATCAGTTTTCCACTTAAAACATTCGTAGTTTACGTAATAAGGTTTCTTTTGTAGAAATGGAAATTCATTGTCTGCAAAAAAAAATTCCATAGGTATCCTGATGAATATGTCTAACGAGTCATGGCTTACTCAGGATGAATCTGATTTTACAAATATATCTGGGTATAGGGTTTTAGATTCTTTCTGTAGATCGGCGAAGTCTGGCGGTGGTACGATGATTCTTATAAAATGATTAAATGCTCGTCCCATTGAATTTCTTTCTGAAGCCTGTATTCAGTCACAAATCGAAATTTCTGGAATTCAAATACAGTCCAATAATAAAACTGTCGCAGTTATCATTGCGGTGTACAGGCCCCCAGACGGAAATCTAAATATTTTATTGACCGTTTTTGTTCGACTTTTAATTATAAATTTATGGTAATCGGTGATTCAATTATGATATAAAAAGATCAAGAACCCCGATTCTGCAGCTTCTTTCGGTTTTTCGTTATTACGGCCTATTTCATATCAATAATCAGCCTACTCGTTTCGGTCCTAATCCTCTTCAGTACTTGATAATTGTTTCTCCAATGTATTCCCTCCTTTGATAAATCATTCCGTTATAAGTATCGATCGCACAATCTCCGATCACGATGGATTATGGGTTCTTCACTGAATCTGGGAATATTAACGTCCTCCCGTATACCGTCATAAGAGGGTGATAACGGAGTTGAGTATGGAAATGTTAATCCAAGATCTAGCTGCTCAAGAGTGGCTGTCGGTATTATCCGAGAGTGACGTCGATAAGTCATTCCAGAATTTTTTTACTACGTTTTCCACGATTATAGACAAATATTGCCCTATCAAACAATTTAAGATACGTCCGGGTAGTAAACCTAAATTTAACTCTTTTGGAACGAGGACTTGGAGGCCATGAAAAAGCATTTAGCTGATTTCTTATTTTCGTTGCAGCTTTAAGCTCATGAACGCCGTCATATAACTCCACTTTAAAAATATAGAAAAGCAATAAAACAGTCAAGAATCAAACATAATGATGATGTGATTTCCTCTGCGCCGAATAAAACTAAAGCTTTCTGGGAACTTTTTCTGAATAATAGAAATATTAAAAAAAATCAGGGACGGACAGTAACAACTTGGAATTATTTTGCATAACAAACTTACGGCCGACCCCATCACAATAGCAAATACTTTTAATGAGACTTTCACGTCTCACATGACAGTCCCTTCCTCATCTCCTCAGCGTTACACATGGGAAAATACCTTACAATGAAGATTTTTTTGTCCTAGACACTACTACCCCTGAGGAAGTCATCACGTCTATTAACAAACTTAATAATACTAAAAGTACGGGCATCGAAGGGATTGACGTGAGTTTCATTAAGAGAACTGCTCCTTTCATCTCCATACCCCTATGTCATTGCTTTAATCTTTCCATCACACAAGCAACTTTTCCTGAATCCTTAAAAAAAATTTCTGTGCGCCCTTTATTTAAGAAAGGCATTAAAACTGACCCAAATAATTATAGAGGGTTAAACCTTACCTCAGTATTTTCTAAAATTTTTGAACACCTTTTTAAATCCCGTTTGGATAGCTTTCTTACGGAACATCGGTTACTATCGGATCATCAACATGGATTTCGAGCCAACAAATCAACTGCCACGGCTTGCAATTCCTTGTAAATTTTATTCAGTCCAAAATCGAACAAGGCAAGATTGTTGTTATAATTTTTCTCGATATCTCTCATGCATTTGACTCAGTGCCGCATTCCCTGTTATTAGAAAAAAATGGCCTCTCTTGGTTCGTTATAATTCTTCTAAATGGCTACACTCATACTTCCATAACCGACAGCAGATTGTTCTTCTAAACTATAAAGATGATAACAATAATTCTACTACAATTTGTTCTAAGGAGAGGCCGGTAACGTCTGGTACTTCCAAGGGACAATTCTAGGCCTATTTTTTTTAATATTTTCATAAATGACCTTTTTTCCATGTCGTTGATACTGAAGACACCAATCATACCGGTTATGCGGATGATTTGGCGAACGCAACGCAGCCGCAGTTAATTTGACGATTTGAAATCACTTACTCACTCAGTCATTTCCAATCTCTGTCGGTGGTTACTTGATAATACCTTATCTCCAAACGATATTAAAACTGATTATATGATCATCAATGACAAGAATCTTCGCGTGGTGATTTCTCGGTCTCTATCATGGTTCAACTATTAATGAGGTAACAGAAAAATGTTATTTGGGTTTAACGATAGATAATAAGTTGTCATGGGAATCTCATATTAACAGTTTAAGTGGAAAACTGCATAAATGTGCTTTCTTTTGCGTATGGTACGACACGAGGTTTCAGAAAAGAATCTATTAACGTTATATTACGCTTACTTTTATTCACATATGAAGTGGTATTATGTCTGGGTTACTCGAGTCATTACATGCTATTTTACGGAACAGAAGCGTTGCCTCCGCCTTATTTTTAATAAAAGACGTTTCGAATCTGCAGGCCTATTTTTAAAGAATATAAAATCCTAACGCTTGTCAACTTTTTATTCTTGAACGGTGTAATTACGTCTTTAACAATCCAGATATTTATAAAAAAACTCTCTAATCATCAATACAACACAGAAAAAAATCAGATGTTCATCTGTTCGCAAAAACTAGTAAAATTACATATCGCGATACTGTATATTTAACCATCTACCTAACCATATCAAGCTTTTACAAACAATTAAAGAATTTAACAAACATCTTAAGATCTTACTTCTGGAAAACCCTTTTTACACCCTTCAAGAATACTTGGTATTTGAGTTCAAAGGCCTTACTGTTTAATTTAACTTTTTTAATTTAACATTTTTTTTTTTTTTTTTTTTTTTTTTTTTTTTTTTTTTCCTTTGAATAACCAATTTTTTAGCTCTTGACAAGATCTTATGTTTCTTTATGTTAACAACGGATTTTTTTAATATATTGAAGTATTGAAGTATTGAAGTATATTTTACCTGTCAGATCCTGTACGAAAATGGCAATGAAAAAGCTGTAAAATTTTTGCAAAATTAATGAACAAAAAATTTATATGACGAATGTACTTCTTTTGTGTTATTTGTAGAAAAATTTGAACATGCATAATTTTTGCATATATTTTTGAGCGCCAAAATTTGAATATACATCATTTTTACAAGATTTATACATAATTTTTTTTTCAACAAAAAAATCTGAACGTGCATAATTTATGATTATAAATGAAATACTGGCAAAATAAATATATTACTGGCCATAAAATTACTGATCATTATTTACAGCCCATTTAAATAATTTACTGGCCATCAAAATGAAAATGAAACGAAAAAAATAAATGAGAAACGATTAAAAAATTACTAAGACCAAAAAAATAAATTTACTGACCAAAAAAAAAATACAATCTTCTAATTTTTGAACTCTCAAACGACGATATCTCCGTCCCAGTAAAAGATATAAACCTCGGGGAGGTCTCATTTGAATGAATTTTCAACGAGCTTTCTTATATTAGCTATATAATAGCTATAATTAGCAATAGCTTTCTTATGATATATGATATGTCAAGGTTTGTTAAGACAAGAATTTGAGAGGCCGGGAAGCCTTTTGGGGAATTGGGGGGACGATCAGATAAGATGTTGATTTTTGTTGATTGAATTAACGTGTTTCCTAACAAAGCCTCATTACCAGTTTTTTTTTTGGAATTTTAGTCAGATAATATTTTTGTACAGGAGCGCTGTCGCTTAAATATCTTCATTTGCCCCCTTCCATTTACCTCCCTTTCAGCATCTGCAGATGCATCCCTCCCAAATGTTTTCAGCATGTTTCACATCTTTTTACGTCAGCATTAGAAAACCGCTGGAGTGAATATTTCTCCCCCTCAAATCGGATTTAAAGACTCCCTAAAACTTTTTTAAGTCTTATAGCGATAATCACGAGGTTTTAAAAAGAAAAAATTTTTCCCAGAGAATCAGACGGAAAAAAAAAATAAAATAAAAGTAATCAAAGTGATTAAGTTCCGAAGTTGGGAGAGTAAAATGATGACTAAGCCCAAGTCAAAACTTGTGAAATTAAGCGCCGAGGACAACTCGAGTCGAAAACCAACCCCTACAGACGAGACTTACGCACAAGAAAATGTCACCATTAAAACTTTAACAGCCTCGCTCCGTCTCTCTCTTGCTCACTCGTCCCGTTTCCCTTTATCTCAAATTTTATGAACTTCCCCAGTACCTCCTTACATTCCACGAGCCGATGTAGAAATTCGTAGAATTTACATACTATTCTTCTATATGGGCAATCACGTCCCTTTTCCTGGAAAGGGACGGTTTTTAATTCGAGACGGGGGCATTCTTGTCAGTCAGCATTAAAAGGTCTTTGGGAGCAAGATGGGTCTCATGTTAAACTTAAGGGTCGGAGGAGGAAAAACACACCCCCCCCCTCCTCCTTCCACCTTTAGACTTGGTCGCTTAAACCCCCGGAATCGTGTGAAATGCGGTGACGAGGTTCTTGTTAGGGAAAAAGGAGAGAGGGAATCAATAAAAAGACGTTATAACAAGTGCATTGATAATAACGGCTTTATTTTTTTAAATTATTTTAATACGTTTAAGGCGAGGAAGGGAAAGAGATAAATATGGATTTTCCTAGTGTTAAGATTTCTAGTGCATGAAATATTGAAGCAATATTTCCAAGCTTTCGTATTTTCATCACCCTTGTATCAAGGCAATTGAAAACCACATGACGTCATTTTTATGAAAAGGAGGAGAGGGTAGGGTGGCCTTCAAACTGGTGATTTTTAGTTAAGCAAACGGATTCCTGTGGGGCTATTCGAGATCAGTTCTTTTTTCGAGACGAGACTGTGCTTAAAACGATACTTTACGATACCAGATTAAAATCGAGGTTACGAGACTGAGACTAAAAACAAGGCCGAAAAATTGTCTCGAACTGTCTCTTAACGGTCTCGAAAGTTTTACCTGCCTCATAATCCCGAGCATTGCACTCGAAATATCTCATGAAAGTAAATCATGCTTCCACTAGGAGTTCTGAGAGCCCCTTATCTGTATGTTCAAGATCATAATATCAAGTTGCGTTGCCAAAGTTAAGAGTGTACTGCCCAAAAATAATTTAAACACTGCCCAAAAATCATTCAAATACTGCCCAATGTTACTTAAATATTGACCAAAATTATTTAAATACTGATGAAAATAAATTAATTAATTACTGACCATTCTAATAAATTTACTGCCCAAAAATAATTTAAATACTGCCCAATGTTACTTAAATATTGACCAAAATTATTTAAATACTGATGAAAATAATTAATTAATTACTGATCATTCTAATAAATTACTGCCCAAAAATAATTTAAATACTGCCCAATGTTACTTAAATATTGACCAAAATTATTTAAATACTGATGAAAATAAATTAATTAATTACTGATCATTCTAATAAATTTACTGCCCAAAAATACTGATCAATTTAACTGAAAAATACTGGAATGGAAATTGAAAATTACTGGCCAACAAAATAAATTTACTGACCTGAGTTAACTTGTTTCCTAACAAAGCCTCATTACCAGTTTTTTTTTTTTTTTTTTTTTTTTTGGCATTTTAGTCAATGATATTTTTGTGATGAGCAGAAAATGGGCGTCAAAAGTACTACTTTATACACACGTAAAATAAATATAAAAAAATTTAAAGACTGTTAAAATTGCTTAAATTTTTTTTTCTAACGGACGTAAATTTTATAACATACATGCTCAAGAAAATAAAGAAAAAGGAAACGGAAAGAAAGAAAAAAAAGAGAAAAAAAAAAAAGAAGAAGAATGAAGACGGTAAGGGAAGTCGGGGCTCAAATTGTCTGTCATTACAGCGCATTTCCGTCTTTCTCTTAAGATTTCATTTGTCGTTGAACATTATTACTGATAATACAACAGTTATGTGGCAGATTCTAAATTCAACGACTTTTCTTTCTTGGCATCTTACCATTTTCATTTTTTTTTCTTCATCCTGTTTTCCGTCTTTTCAAATTCTTTTTTATTAAAAAAAAAAAAAATTTTCTCCCTCGAACGTCAAAATTTAATTTTTCTTTACTATAAAGCATGTCCCAGTAATAATAATCGCAAAGATTTATAAAATCCGAAAAATTTATGCTTCCATACGCAGTGTCCGGTATTACCATAAATTTTAAATTTGACTCCGTAAAGAACTCTACATAAATAGTACAGGATTGAGGAATCGCCTTCCGGATATTGCTTCTTCCTTATTTTTTTTTTCTTTCTTTTCCCCAGTTAAAATTTATAACTCAAAAGACGGTGGAATGAGTTATTCCAAAGAAGTGGGAGAAGTTCCAAAGGGAAGAAAATGCTGATGTTTGAGAGCGATGAACCCCTGAGGGGGTTTCCTCATAACTCAAAAAAGAACTATGACATGCGGCGGTTTCAAATCTTCCTCCATTATTTCATCTTTTTTTTTTTTTTAATTTTTTTTATTTCCTTCGAGGGAACGAGCATATTCTTATAATTAATTCAAAAAATTCCTGTTTATTGATCACGGGAAGCGATGCACGTCGGATACATTAAAATCCGCAATTCCGCAGGTCTCGCTTAATTTTTTTTTTTTTTTCTTTCTTTTCCCCAGTTAAAATTTATAACTCAAAAGACGGTGGAATGAGTTATTCCAAAGAAGTGGGAGAAGTTCCAAAGGGAAGAAAATGCTGATGTTTGAGAGCGATAAACCCCTGAGGGGGTTTCCTCATAACTCAAAAAAGAACTATGACATGCGGCGGTTTCAAATCTTCCTCCATTATTTCATTTTTTTTTTTTTTTAATTTTTTTTATTTCCTTCGAGGGAACGAGCATATTCTTATAATTAATTCAAAAAATTCCTGTTTATTGATCACGGGAAGCGATGCACGTCGGATACATTAAAATCCGCAATTCCGCAGGTCTCGCTTAATTTTTTTTTTTTTTTTTTCTCTGAAAATTGTTATTGCGACATTGTTGTGAATTTTTTGGTGTGGAGACTGGTCACTCAGACGAAACGTCACGATCGATTTTTCGTCGATTCGAAACGTAGGATAATCGGGTCATTGGTTGAAAAATTTTGTAGGTTTCAATTGTTTCGTGTTCCTTGGTGCGTTCGATTTCGGTGACCTAATCTCGGTTTGTAGATTTCTCGTGGGGAGTCAGGATGACAGTAATCACGGTTAAGGTATGCTCAATTTCGAAATCAATTACGTGCACATCTATATTATGGGAAGTAGTAAGACTATTTTATTGGAAATAAATCCTTTAGCTTCGTGCTCCGGTGTGTAATATACTATTAACTTCTCTTCTACTCTATCTTCTCTATCTTCTCTTCTTCTTCTCTCTATCTCTATATATATAAAAAGGCATTCGGGCAATGTCCGTACGCAGGGATTTGTTTTTCTATTTTCTTTTTGTAATTTTCCAAAACAAAAGTTGGTAAAATTCCAAAAAAGTGGTAAAATTTCAAAATCTAATTGGTAATATTTTGAAAAAAAAAATTGATAAAATTCCAAAAATTATTTGGTAATATTTCAAAAAAAAAAAAAAAAAAAAAAATTGGTAAAATTTGAAAAAATAAAAAAGTGGTAAAATTTTAAAAATTATTTGGTAATATTTCGAAAAAAAAAAAAAATAAGTAAAATTCCAAAAATTATTTGGGAATATTTCAAAAAAATAATTGGTAAAATTTCAAAAAATAAAAAAGTGGTAAAATTTCAAAAATTATTTAGTAATATTTTGAAATAAATGAAAAATGATTGGTAATATTCCAAAAATTATTTGCTAATTAGCTTTTTTCGAAAAAAGTAATTGGTAAAATTCCATAATAAAGTGGTAAAATTTCAAAAATTATCTGGTAATATTTTGAAAAAAATAATTGGAAAATTCCAAAAATTATTTTGTAATATTTCAAAAATAATAATTGGTAAAATTTCATAAAATAAAAAAGTGGTAAAATTTCAAAAATTATTTAGTACGATTTCGAAAAAAGTAATTATTAAATTCCAAAAGTTATTGGTGATATTTCAAAAAAAAATTGGTAACAAAAAAGTGGTAAAATTTCAAAAACTATTTGTTAATATTTCGAAAAAAATAATTGGTAAAATTTAAATAAAAGGCGGTAAAATTCCAAGGGTGCAAATTCACTATGGAATGTTGGACCAACATGTTGGTACAAAACGTTGGACAAACATGTTGGTCCAACATTCCATGGTGAACTTGCACCGAAACATGTTGGTACAACAAGCTGGTATAACATGTTTGTCCTACTTGTGGTACCAACATGTTGGTCCAACATTCCATATTTGCACCCCAAAAATTATTTGGTGATATTTCAAAAAAAAAAAAAATGGTAAAATTTCAAAAAGAAAGTGGTAAGTTTTCAAAAATTATTTGGTAATATTTCGAAAAAAATAATTGGTAAAATTGCAAAAAGATATTACAAAGGGCCGACGTGAGAAAGGTCGATATAGAAAAATGGACTTGCTCAATTTGCGTACCGCACTGAAAACACTTAAAAGATTGAAAGTAAAAGTTTAATTTATTAAAGTTGACTCGAAAGGAAATCATCTCCTGACTTATTTTTCCAACACCAGGAAAAAAAAGGGGGGAAGAGAAAAAGACTAGCGTCCACTCTCTTATCTCCGATTGCTGGTTCATCAATGAAATCCCACTTGGCCAGAAACCGGAGGAGGGAACTCCAAGGAGAAAAGAGAGAAAAAAAAGAAAAAAGAATAACGTGTCCAGATAAACATCTACAGCGACGCGCCTTTTTTTTTTTCCAAGTGTTTTTCTATGAAGGGAAGCGACCGAAACGTACACAGAAAACCCCCTCTCTCATCCTTTTCTTCCCTGCATTTTCGTTCCGAAAAGCCAATTTTTCGTTTGGGGTTTTTCGCAACACAAAAGACTGGCGATTTTACTCTTTCCTTTCTTCAACCCTTTTTTTTATTACATACTTTGTAACATTACACTAATCTTTATAGTTCTGTCTGTCTTTATTATGAGTAAAATTCTTTTCGAGATGGGGGAAAAAGGGAGAAAAAAAAGCGAAAAAAATCATCGATGCGTGAGATGCGATTACTGAACTTTTGATTCGCAAAAAAAAAAAATTCATATTTCTCCCAACTTTTATTCTTTAAACTAGGTCAAAAAAAATTTTCTTAGCTGAAACCGTTTTATATTTCATATTGACCTCAAAATTTAATATTGCAAACCCTATAATATTCCATATATAAAAGAAAAGAAATTTTCTTTTTTGAAGTTTTTTTTTTTTATTTTTTATTTTTTATAGGAGATAAAATATGAAAATAAACGATGGTGTCGATTCCGTCCGTCGTGTTAACGACAACCGTTATATTTTAATGGAAATAATATTTTTTATCTCCCGCCTTTTCTCTTCTTTAATGTACAGGGTCGTCCCGTTAGTATTTTTCTTCTCGCCTTCGATTTAACAAAAAAAAAAAAAAAAAACTTGACGATGGAATCTACCTCGGCCAATATTCCATTAGCGGGTGGGATATTACGAGCCGGAGTTTCTCTCTCGATTTTCCTCCCCGATCCAGGAGTTCGAAACCGCGAATTTCCGGATCTGTCAAGTGTCGATTTGCCTTCAATAGACAGGCTCCCATCAGGCAACTTCTAAAGCATAAAATGTATTATGGTAATCTCGATGAGTTGAACAATCAACCGGAGATTAATATTTATTTAAAGCTGAAGGGGTGGTTTTTTAAGAGCTAAAATTTGTTTTTTTGTTACTAAAATGCGGAGGGCAACGAAATGAATGACTCTGCTATTGGAAAGGTTTAGACCGCAAAAAAAAAAAAAAAAAAAAAAAAAAATACAATTTTATTTGAAGGATGCTGCCCGGAAAATATTCATTACATTGCACTTCTGCTGCACTTCTGCATTTATTAGGCCGAAATTTCACGCTTAAACATGTTGCAGCAACATGTTACGGTAACATGTTGCTCAGCATGTTGCAGCGTTAGAAACATGTTGACAATATGTGGTGCAACGCTTACAAATTTTTACCGTTTACAACTTTACAACTTTTCATTGTTGCGCAATATTTTTTTACGCGCCAACATGTTCTCCTAATTCCTCCTTCCCCCCCCCCCCCCCCCCGTTCTCTCCCCGTTTCTCTGCTGTTTTCCACTTTTTTTTCCTCCCTCTGATACTGGTATTTTAAATTGTTCAGTTTGTCTTTGAGCTCATCTTCACTAATTCCCATTTTTTTTGATATTTTCGACCACGAGTCCGACTTCTTGACCTTATTGGAATATGCTTTATTGGTTGCATCCCAAATAGCAGGCTGATCTTTCACGGCATCCAATCCGTTTTCGTCCAATCCGTTTGATACTGAGGGTTTTTCTTTCGCCCCATTTCTATTAGGATAAGTAAATTAAAAAGTATTACCCCGAGATTATCCTGAGCATCTCTGAAGATTACACAGCCCAAATACAGCTAGAAGACACGAGGAGAATGCTAGACTCGAGCTTCTGCCCATTATTCCAATTTCTGATTGAATCAACCGACGCGCAAGAATACCTGATGACACCAATAAATCATGACAAAACTAGATTAATACTACAGCTTCGAGCAACGAACATTTCTACTTGCAAACTATCAGTTGGCAAACTAACATACTCATGGAAGACATCTAGAATCTGCGAATGTTGTAATATGGCTCAGCCTGATTCAACTTTACATTTTCTACTAGAGTGTCCGGCTCACAGAGGACCAAGAGAAAAACTACTGCAAACACTCAACATTTGCACAGCCATATCTCTCGAATCACGCTTCATTAACACCTTAACGCAATTAACCACCAAAAAAATTAACGCCATTTACTTCTTCGTAGTAACTGCACTAAGAAATCGTGCGTTCATACTAGAGGAATAAACGACGTAAACCTCCAAATCGTTATGTAAATGAACTGACAGTTGAGTTAATTTCAATTTCAATGAATAATTGTACAATAATGTCACACAGCCAACCTGTATTAGCTTAAATGCAAATATACAAGTTATTATTATATTATATTATATTATAAATTAAAAAGTATTACAGCTTTTTACGGTTAGTTTCGGGAAAATTAGAAAAAAAGATAGTCTGAAGGCAAATTCACTATGAAATGTTGGACCAACATGTTGGTACAACAAGTCGGACAAACATGTTGTAACAACTTGTTGTGCCAACATGTTTGACAAACGAACAAATCGACTGTTGCAGAATTTACTCCTACGCCGAAATGAGTGAGGAATGTTGGTCTAACATGTTGGTCCAACATTCCATAGTGAATTGGCACCCTAACATGTTTTAAAAGATGTTTGCAAAGAACCCTTCACAAAATAATAGGAATTTTGCTGTCGGATAAAATTCCATTTGCTTTTGTTATTCTTTTGTTTGTTTTTAAATGTAAATTTCATCCGACAGCCGAATTCCTATTTGTGCGGAGTTCTTTGTTTGTAAACATGTTTATGAACATATTTCAAAATTTTTGTTTTTGTGTCAGTCCCGCATGTTTTGGATTTTTCCCTTTTAGCCTTGTCCCTGGTATATAAAGGCCACAATTTCACGATGAAACATGTTGGCAACCAGTTTAATTTCTAATTTTCAATTTCTCAATGTTGCGTAATAAGTTGGCAGCATATTTTGAAGTTGTAACATGTTGAACAACAAGTTGGCAACATGTCGGCAATATGTTTCTAAGCCCGCAATTTCACGATGAAACATGTTGCCGAAATGTTACAGCTTTAATACATGTTGTCAACATATTGCTCAAATTTGAAAAATGAAAACTTAAAATGTGGCCACCATGTGTTCATGCTGCAATATGTTGGTGACATGTTTTTACGTCGGAACACGATTAGCAATATGTTGTCATAATATGTTACTGCAACATGTTTCAACCTGAAATTGCAGCCTAAGCTCTAACATGTTAAACATATTTCTAAGCTGCATCATGTTGAACATTTTTCTAAGCTGCAACATGTTAAATATGTTTCTAAGCTGCAACGAGTTGAACATGTTTCTAAGCTGCAACATGTTGAACTATGTATTTTTAACTTGCAACATGTTTCTTCTTGAAATTGCGGCCAGCGCATTAAAAAAAAAAAAAAAAAAAAAAAACAATGTAATACATAAACTCCTTGATACTGCAATTTTTTTTCTCTCTTTAGAGTTTCCAAAAAATAAAACATACTTTTTTATGCATCATCTTTAAGCCAGATGAGTTAAAAGAATTTCGCCTCCGACAACCAAACTATACCACACACCTTTCGAATCCCAATACTCTCTAATGATGCTTCTAAGCCCTCAATTTCAAGATTAAACATGTTGAGCAACATTTACTTCAACATGTTTCATCTTGAAGAAAAAGTCCAAAAAATGTATTTACCATCAGAAAAAGGGTTGCGCTTACTTCCTCGACAGACTACATTTTTTTTTTCTTTCTTTCTTTTTTTTTTTTTTTAAAGATTTACGATGGTGGTTTTGGCTACTAAATGTACAATACAATATAACCTATAAGCCGGAGGCCTTTTCGATTTTCGGATGTTTACGTGACGGTGTAACGGTCTTGATCACTAAGGATTCACTGGGTGGTAAAAAGGAGGAATAAACGGGGGGTAAGGAAGACGTGCGTCATGCCATGTGCGTGTGCAGCATAGAAACAGTTCCATTGCCAAGATCCCGATTGCTTATTATGCTTCTGGCCCCCCCTACACCCCTCTCATATCCCCCTCCCACCCTTCCCCGTCGTCCTTCCCGATGGGTTCGAATTCGGATTCTTGTGCTTGAAGCTAAGTACAACGGTTTTTACCCTTTTCCCGTTGCCTTTTTCATCTCTTGGAAGAAAAAGGAGAAAATTATTTAATTTATTTATTTATTAGACTTACACTTGGTTGGATTCTTTTAAAGTTATTATTGAGACTTGTCTGTTTTTCTCTAACAATGAGGAAGGGACCTGGGGAGAGGGGGAGAAAGGGCTTCGGGAAATTTCTCGTTGCTTCTGATGTTGTAAAGAAAGATGGAGCGGAAAAATAGATTTGCAATCTCCCGCATCGCTGACTTTGCATGAAAAGTTATTTTCAAGTGCTTAAGTTGCAAATTAACCTTTTAGATAACCTTCTTATGTGATTTCCTTAATCTTAGTCGTAATCCTTGTTGCGTAAGATTTTTAAATGACTCTGTTCCGTATGTAAGAACAGAACGACGGTTCAGGTAAAACGAAAGCGTTTTTCGGGAGGAGAAAAAAAAAGTGAAATGAAGGCAACCTAATTCGGAGATTCAGAATTGAGAATCTTTATCTGCGTCGGAGATTGAGGATTCATTAATTATTACGGGATGCATCTGGGATGATGACTTTAAATGATGAGTTGGTCCATCGGTGTCTCTAGCGCCTTGTCTTAGGCGTTTGATTCTTTTACGAAGTTTTCTCCAAATCCTATCAAGATTTTCTTCTTCCTGAAGAAGGGATCACTGGTTTTAGGTATCACTGGTTCATTAATTAATATTCTGTATTCGTTTTGTTACAGACTATCAGTCTTCGGCCATGGAGGCTGTTTTGAGTGAAGGTTGGATCTACGTGGATCTCTGCCAGTGGATGACATCGCAGCGGATTACTCCGCAGCAGCTTATGTAAGTTTCTTGATTCTTATGTTGTCTAGTGGTGGTTAATAGTGTTACCTTTGATTCCAAAATGCGGAGATTTGTGTATTATTGCAGAAGCTTGAGCTATAAAATAGATTTTGTGGGCGGAATTTTTCAATGTACAAACTAGGAAGTGAACAGCAAATGTATTTTTGTAACTTCATTCAGGTCTAAGAAAAACTTTCTATAAAGTTTTAGGGTGCAAATTCACTATGGAATGTTGGTAAGCACCACACGCTGGACAAACATGTTGTACCAACATGTTTGACAAACCAACGAATCGACAATTGCAGGATTTACTCCTGCGCCGAAATTAGTGTGGAATGTAGGTACAACATGTTGGTCCAACATTCCATAGTGAATTTGCACCCTTAGAAAAGAAAAACTAAACAAAGTGTACTGAATTGCTCACAACTTGTTAAAAAATTTGGAAATTATTTTCTTTTCGTTTACATACTTTTTTCCCAGTTTTTTTTCTCTTACGCCCGGCCGTATATCAGGCGGCGATTACCTAAATGCAGCCGCATTTCGGGTAATCGCCGCCTGATATACGGCCGGGTATCGCCCGAATGGCCCGAATGGCCCTTACTGCTAGTCCGCCCCTGAATAGCGGGCCCGCTTTAGGTTTCTTGGATAGCGTTTGAAACGTCCCGTCCAAATGAACTTCTGAAGCGAACTTTTATAAGTGCACTAATACTCTTATTACAAACAAAACAGTTTTACTTTCTTCGCCTAGTGTTGTTTCTTGAAAATGCGTTTACCTTTTCCATATCTATCGAAGCAAATGTCGATACCGGTACCCTCTTCTATTTTCGCTAAAGTGTCTGGGACACTCTGTGTGGTTTTCGCTTTCGCTCGGTCCAAATTTTTTTGGATGAAACGAATGTTGACTGCTTTGCGTTTGATCCAATTTTTTTTTTTGGACAGAACGCAAAATTACCCGTACTCGTTTCATCCAAAATTTGAAATTTGAATAACTTTCTTGCTTTTCATCCAAAAAAAATTGGATGAACCGCAATGGGCTCATCAATACCTATATCTTTTGTTCTAAGTAAATTTAAGAACAAACTACCTTCCTTATTATATTCCTAATACATGAAAAATCCTGCAGTACTGTATTGGAGGAATTTTTCATCCCTCTTTACGTAAGTCACAATTTCAGGTTGACACTTGTTGCAGTAACATGTTGCTCAACATGTTGCAGCGTTAGAAATATGTTGCCAAGATGTTGCACAACATTGAAAAACGAAAAATAAAAATTTTGCCAATCTATGCTGCAACATGTTGGCAACATGTTCCTAACGTTGCAACTTGTTCAGCAACATCATGTTGCTGTAACATGCTGCAATTTCAAGATGAAATGTGTTGCCGCAACATGCTTCATCTTGAAATTGCAGCCTTACAGCTCCCACGCCTTCTGCAAATCACCGAGGAGCTGTATTTTGTTGAGTGCATTTTGCTGAGATATTTTGTTTCATGTTGAGCTGTGTTGCACTCAGCTCTAATCCGTGTTTCCACATAAACTGTGAGATTCGAAAATCCTATGATAGAATGCAAGAAGAGTGGAAATTACTGTAGGCCGTGGACAAGCGTTAAAAGGTTGACAAAAAATAAGCGCTGTAGTAGATATAAGTTGGGAAGACTTCATTCATCCATCCATCTCACACATCAACCATAGAGACCACCATCCCCTCTTCTCCTTTTGCGAAAATTCCTCCAGAATTCGCTTTCAAGCTTTCGCGGTCCCGTTGTCGAAGTTCCTTCCTTCTCCCTTGTGAGGAATGTTTTCTGCGGTGGGTATTCAATGAATTCCCATTTATCAGAACTCTTATGCAAAAGGGGGGAAAGGGGGCAGCATATGGAAATCGGTTTCCTCTTTTAACTTGCCACCACGCTTCACTGAATAAAAGAGCGAAAACGGCTTTTAACGTCTTTTTCTTTTCTTTTTTTCCCCCGTTTTAAATAGGGAAAAGAAAGAAAGAAAGAAAAAATCGTTTTGAGTTTAATTTTTATTTCGTGCGGAAACGTTTTCTTTATTTTTTTCCCCCCACCTTTAAATAGGACATGTAATTCAATAAAACTATCTTAAATCTCCCGTTGGAAATGTTGTTTTCGGAATTATCCAGATGAGGTTTTTATGACTCGAGCGCAGATTTGTTTTTCGGTTTTTGTTTCCCTCCAAAAACAATACCAAATTGTAATTTTTTTTCTTCTCTTCTCGGGAGAAAGTACCGCATATAAAATTTCCCCATCAAAAAGAGTCGTAAAATTTGGAACGCATTAAAAGTTCCAGATCTACCAGACCATGATATTATGAGAAACTGTCGTAAAATATTTTAAGACTCTTATATCAAGTCTTTTTTTTTTTTTTTTTTTTTTACAAATTCTTCTCGAAATATAAAGCGACAGGAATGGCAACTTCCGCACTATATCGAATTATTTACTCGTAAAAAAAAAAAAAAAAGAATGGACAGATTTACAATAACCTTTCTGAACAATACTCAAACGCTCCCGTATCCGGCGTAAAAAAAAAAGAAAAATTCTCAACGTGAAAATTTTTCAAAAAGAAAAGGAAGGGCAAAAAAAGGAAAAAAAAATTGTTTGAGAGAGCGTAAGTGATCTTCATAAAACTCGAAGTCCTAAACTAAGAAAGTAATTCATAACCGAGATAAGGAAAAGTTAATTTTAACTTGTGTAAGTTTTGTCGAATTAAATCCAAACTAATGAAAACTAAATTTTATTTTTCTTTCCGTCGAATTTAATATAGAAAAACGAGTTTTGAGATACGCGAATAGCGAAAAAGGATTCCTTACTTCCCTCCTAATAACCAGAATTATGAGATGTTGGGGGTTTCTTACATTGCCTATGAGATTTAATGGTTTTGTTCCTTTCGCTGAGATTTCCTAATATTGAGGAGAATATTATTAGCTTTTTCCTGATCTCGGGGAGCAGGAAAGAGCTCCGGCAAAACGATGTCGCGGAGTTTGATCGAAGGGGCCGTTTGGAACCTTCCTTGAGTTATTTTGTAAGGTTCACGGGGAAAAAAAGTTTGGTTCGCGTTACTGAATGTTGAGTTGGGTCTTGTGACGTCTATACGTTTGAGGAGGTCTCTAGGAGGTCTTCCTCTTCCACCTCCTCTAGGAGTCCTAGCGTGAGAATCATTCGCATCTGACAACGACCTTCCTTCTTAATTTGAGTCTGAGTTACCGTCAACTACGATCTCATAGGCTTCATAGTTACCGCTCAGGTCATTGCCGGAGAACCTTATTCTAAGGGGGATTAAGGACTTGGATCTAAGGACTTGGATCTCAGTATTGGCTGTGTAATCTCAGGTTTCATTGATACACTGCAGCTACAACTTTTATCTCTGGAAGGCCACCATAAGTCCTATTAAGCAACATTGTCGCCCTATAATCTTCAGCAGATACATACGGTTGCCCGCTGGAATTCATCGTATACAAGCCATAATCTTCCCACAGGTCGCAAATGAATTGCACTATCTGCTCTCTGACCTGCGAAAATAGTTGCCTGTCATTGAAAGAAAATATAGGCAAAACTTTGGATGGATTATGCCCATCTAGAATCTGGTTTAGCAGATGATCAGTCATCTGGCAGTATATTTGGGCAGGATCTGGCAGCAGACGTTGGTAGCAGATGATCAGGACGGATAAAAACCTCAACCTCGAACGAACCCCAAGATTTACATAAAAAATTATTTTTTATGAAAGCACAAGTAATCACTATTTTTCTCTTATAAAACATTTAAAAAAATTATAAATAAGCAGATGATCAATCATCTGCTGCCGCGTTCAAAACTGAAATAAAATGATTACCGAGAAAAAACGTGAAAATTTTATCGTTCCAAACATACACTTGCTTTCTTTTGTTTTCAAGTTCATGTCCTAAAAAACGATAAAGAAAATGTGTTAGTTAATAAATTCATCTTATAAGAATTCTAAGTGTATATTAAGAGCACCGAACTTCATTCGAAAACTCCTTAGAGTATCGGTGACTGCTCAGACGCTAAGATTCTTAAAACACTATTGAACTTGTTAAGGGAGGATCAAATCGGACCGAAGCCATAAAATCTTCGATTACTGCCCCGAATTCAATCAAAGTTTGAAACGTCTCCAGATATCACATCCATCTCTATTATAATAAAGTGGCTATAAAATTGGCTGTAAATGTTATCGACCGGTAAAGGGTTCGCGTATATATATCTTTCCACATACATTCAGATGATATTTTGTGCTCTGTTTTCTAATCGGTCACGGTGACCCTTTTTTGAATTGCTAATATTTTTTAAACGCTTCGGAATACCAATTCATCTAAATAAGAGATGGTATGTACGGTACAATTCGATCCGGAGGACTTGTTTTTTCATCGAAAATGCCTCTCACGTACCACAGTAAAAATATTTATCTGCGGCGTGTCGAAGAGAGATAGAGAGACAGGATAAAAAAATATCAACCTGCATTTAAAAAAAAAAAAATTTTATTCTATGATGCCGTGCCATCCCTTTATGACTTATAATCGCTACTTCCTCCGGTCATTTTGCAGTGAAAATAAAATAATATTTTATTTAGTTATAATGACCGTAAACCTCCTGTTTTGATGAGGAACGAACTTATTACGTCCGTGGCATGTAATCATTAGATCGTAGATCTTTATTTTTTTTATTTAAAAATCGAAAAAAAGCGCGGCTAAGGAAAACGTTGGATCGTAAAAAGGTAATAAGTAAAAGGCTCTTATCCTACCCCGAACAAAACCGACACCACTAACTTCTTATCTTTAACATCATCTCAGTTTCAACGACTTATACTTCTTTTATCTTATACGCTGTTCAGTTTTAACTTGAGAAAGGATAAAACAGGGAAAGCTTTTTTTTTTTTTTTTTTTTTGTTTATGTGTCTTTCACTTGAATTATCTGGACTCGCTGCCAGATAACACAGTTTCAAACAAAATGCTTTTTACTCTTTTTTTTTTCGAGTTGGAAATTATTACGCTAGAATTGGGATGAGGTTTTCGGTCAGCGGTTAACGAAAATTTACGCTTTTGCACGCCATTCCTCCAAATAAAAAGTAACAAAAGACTTTGAGATTTTTTTTTGTGCTGCGTCTTTTTTTAAAAATCGAATTACAGCTGAAATGTGTGGGTACACATTTGAAAGCTAATGTGCACAGCTGAAATTACTGAATTATTATTGTGAATGTTAGATAATTATTGTTGTGGCCAACGTGTTGCTGAACATGATGCTACATACAAACATGTTCACAACGTTTTGCTGCATACAAACATGTTCACAACCTGCTTCTACACAGAAACATGTTCACAACCTGTTGCTGCATACAAACATGTTCACAATCTGTTGCTGCACAGAAACATGTTCACAACATGCTGCTGCATACAAACATGTTCGCAATGTGTTGCTGCATAGAAACATGTTCACAACATGTTCCGCAACATTTAGAAATTTTTATTTTTCATTTTTCAGTGCTGCGCAACATGTTTTTACGCTTGAACATCTAGAATAACATGTTGGGGAAACATGTTTCTAACGCTGCAACAAGTTAATCAACACGTTGTCTCGACATGTTACTGCAACATGTTTTAGCGTAAAATTTCGGCTTAATAACATGTTACATACGGGGTGACATGTTGCTGAACTTGTTTCAGTGTTAGAAATATCATGTCTGGACCTGTTACTGCAACACGTTTTATCGTAAAATTTCGGCTTAATAACATGCTACGGGGTGACATGTTGCTTAGCATGTTGCAACGTTAGAAACATGTTGTCTTGTTCCTTAACATGTTTGCTCAACATGTTGCAGCATTAAAACATGTTGCTGTAACAGGTATTCAGCAACATGTTTTATCGTGACATTTCGGCTTAATAACATGTTACGGGGTGACTTTACATGTTGCAGCGCTAAAAACATGTTGTCTTGACATGTTACAGCAACTTGTTTTACCGTGAAATTTTGGCTTAATAACAAGTTACGGGGTGACATGTTGCTTAGCATGTTGCAGCGTTAAAAAACATGTTGTTAAGAATAACATGTTTGCTCAACATGTTGCAGCATTAAAACATGTTGCTGCAACAGGTATTCAGCAACATGTTTTATCGTGAAATCTTGGCTTAATAACATGTTACGGGGTGACTTAACATGCTGCAGCGCTAGAAACATGTTGCCAACATGATGTGTGACATCTACAAGTTTTTATTAGTCATTTCGGCTTAATAACATACTTACGGGGTGACTTTACATGTTGCAGCGCTAAAAACATGTTGTCTTGAATGTAGAAAATAAAATAAAACAGCGTCGTCTTGGTTGGACGCCTCATTTTTTTATTGAAAGAAGACTTGATTTTCTAAGATCGAAATTGCATTCCTAGGAAAATTTAATTGGATGCAATCGTTTCCTAAATTGTTAAAATGTTTTCCAATACGTTTTTACGCTTGAACATGTTTCTAACGATGCAACAAGTTGAGCAACATGTTGCCCTCATTATGTTTCTGCAACATATTTGCATGACATCTTTTGGTCATCTTTTAATTTTTTTATTTTAGTTTTGACTCTGAGTTTCAGAACTTCATTTTATAGAAAAACGAAAACTTGTCAGGAGGGGGTATTCAATTATTGAAGGTTATTGAAGGGTTATTCAGTCCCTGACCCTTCTCCCCCCTGTTGTTTAATCCCTGAGTACTTCTCTTATAAGAATGTAGAAAATAAAATAAAACAGCGTCGTCTTGGTTGGACGCCTCATTTTGTTATTGAAAGAAGACTTGATTTTCTAAGATCGAAATTGCATTCCTAGGAAAATTTAATTGGATGCAATCGTTTCCTAAAATAAAAAATAAATAAAATTACAAATTATAATAATAATAATAAAAAAAATTCCCCTTGGAATCAGATAACCTTAATTACATTCAACAGAAACGTTTCGCCTCTGAGAGAAAAGCTGCAGAAAAGCTTTTTCCCTCGAAAGTAAAAAACATCATCAATAAATAAACACGCAACTTTTTTTTTATTTTATTCAATCAAATTAAATGATACAAAAACAAAAAAATTTCACTTCTGGTTCGGTAATGATGCAATCAAACTTTAAAGAGTGAAACTGACTTTTCGGGGGGAAAAAAAGCACCCAGAAAGCTTTAACTAGTTCGTCAATTGAACACTTAGCGTGTGTTGAACGTAAAGCAAGCGATCCTGAAAGCTCAATGAATCAACGTCCTTACGTAATCTTAGCATAAGGGTTAACTTAATCATTTCCTCGAGAAATAAAACTTGTAAAAATCTCAAACTTTTATTTCTAACGTGAATTGAATTTTTAAATATTTATCAAACTTTTTTTTTTTTTTTTTTTTGTTAACTTTTTACCAGTTGGGAAGTCAGTCACAATTTCACAAGTTTTCGAGGATTTGATTTTCAATAAAAATAAATTTTTTTTCTCCTTTTTTTTTGTCATTTTTCCCTACGTTTTTTCTTTTTTTATAAAATTATTCATAGAATCCCGTCGAATGTTTTTTTATTTCCTTTAATTTTCTTTTTTTCCTCTCGCAGCATCTGGCAATTAAAAGCCGCGTCAAACGATTTAACTTTTCCGGTTTTCTGTCAGAGTTGAAGGAATTTCCGAAATCGTCAATGATAAATTAATTGACGTAGGCGAATATCTTTTCCGTAATTGCATTTTCATAAGCACAGCCGAAAGATAACAATCACGTCGACGAGTTAACCACCTATTTATTCGCATTAGTATAAATGGATAATTAGCATATGTAAACATTTATACAAAATGCAGTTAGGAAAAGCGTGGGATTTCAGGCGGAATTTTAAGTTAACTCGATTTTTTAGCTTTTAAATGAATCAAGTTCACGTATGTAAAAAAAAAAATAAAAAATATAGCATTTGAAACGTTGTTACTGCATTTTATCTAAATTGTTTTAACGTGGGTTTTTAGTCTGGTTAATGAATTGGAAATTTAAAAAAAAAAAAATGGTTTGTGGAACAAGTGCATCACGAACAAAGATACCGATTTTCCTGGAAATTTAAAAATTCGGGATTTGGGATTTACAGTTTTTGAGCAAAAAAATAGGTTTTATGGGATTTGAGTATTAACGGTTCGTCGGGATTCCGGGGAACCTGAATAAACAAAAGGGAAAATTTGTGTTTTTGATTGTATTAAACGTGGCAAGTGTCATCAAACGTGGCACCGGACCTCGGTGTGAGTCGGTGTACTTGTACAAATGTACTTCATTTTGCCCCCGCTACACATTCCCGAGTAATTCCATCTAAAACCGACCAGACCCTGGACCGGACCCCCTCCGATTTTTTTCATTTTTGGTTTCTTAGTTGTACCTACCTAGAGGTGTTCAGACCAATTTTCAAAAAAATTTTACCCCCACGGGTTTCGGAGTTACGGGCTTTGAAAAATTCCGATAATGTAGGGGTCCAACCTTCTTTGATTCGATGTAACTCCGGAACGGCTTGAGATACAGAGTCGCACTATGGCTCATTTGAAAGCTCTTGAAATAGGCTTTCATATGATATGTATCACGCTTGAGTGATAACGAATGACCTTTTGAGGTCATTGACCTAACCCGACCTAACCCTTTTGACCTTGAAAAGTTCGATTCGGACACTTTTGAAAATTGTGAAAAAATTCATGCGCCTTCACACCTTTTTGAGGTACCTCCACAAAAAATTTCAGAATGGCTTTTCAAAAGATAAGGGAGTTATCAATTTTTTACTAAATTTAAAATTCGCTTTTATGGGCGATCTCTTATTAAACATAGTTTATATTACGGTTTTCTATCTTTTAAACGACATTTAATATTGAATGACGGTCGTGTAGATGTAGTAGCATTTGGATATAGAAGTTTCCTTTGGTATGTCACTTTAATTGGGGGACCAGGCGTGGGGGGGGGGGGGGGGAAGCAACTTAGAAAAAATTAAAAATTAAAAAATTAACGAAATATATTAGACAAGTGATAAGGCTTTGGTAAAACTATAAAAGTTTCTGTAACTGAATCCAACACAAAATTATCTATGATTGTAGAGAAAAAAAAATTATTTCTGTATCTTTCCGTATTTGTGATGAACTATGCTATGTAAGACTGATCACCGCCTGCTTAAGGTGACGCAGGAGTGATTCAATTTTTTAACACCCTATATTTCGAAATATGCTAATATTATCCTTTTGGTGCTAGATATCAAAATTTCGCTTCCCAGCAGCAATTTTTATGAATCTTTCGCACCCCCAGGTGTTCTTTTCAAATTAAATATCAGCCTAAGATTTAAGTTTTATCATGACAATATTAATATGATATAAATTGTATAATACAATGTAATTGATCAGACATCACAATGATTTAAAATAAAGAATTCGCACTGTAAAAAGGTTTATACCATAATGATATTAGAGTGACATTAGTTTTTTGAAAATTAAAAAAAAAAAGTCGCCACTGAGACTAGAACCCACTCCGTTTAGATTTCTATTGTCACAACTCCTTCACCTCACCATCTTCACCACTCCTTAAGTTACAAAAGTGGTTGATAATTTGATTATTTAAGCCCACAAACGATGGACTTAGAATTTTTTTGACTGTTTTATTCTTATCACTCTTTCAAGCGGAAGAACAAAAAATTTCAAAAAACGAAGGGCCGAACAGCCAAAGCTCTTGAATCGTAGATTACGATTTTGCCTATATTCTTGTCCCCATTTCAGGTATAAGGTACGAAAATTCCAAAAAACGTAAAGTATAACTTCTAAAAAAAATTTTCAAAGAAACTTTACAAAACTTAGTGATGTTACTGCAACATCAGGCTCACTTCAGACCGTTATCATTCTATTTTGTGAAATCTAAATTTTTTTTTGCAAGTTAAAACATCTATTACTGTCATTATTATATTAAGTGAATATTTGACCGATATATGTTTAATATAAGTCAAAGATCTGACATTGGTTTGATGTTGGTGCTACATAAAGTTAATATCAGACTGATCACATTTTTTTAGAACACCTGGGCCTTCATAAAAATTCCCAAACCTGACCATACAGTACTTTTTTGGGAAACCTTGATTCAGGATAAATTCCCGAGAATTTACAGTAGATAACTTAGCTGCCCATGTAAGCAAAAATAGCGTATCAGCCATTCTGGAATTGACTGTTTGTTTACATAAGTTAAAAATAGAAGGGACGTGTCAATTCCGAAATGAAGATACTTTATTTTCGCTTACATGGGCAGTTAGGTTTTCCAAAAAAAAGTACTGTACAGTCAGGTATGGAATTTTTTATAAAGGTGCAAAAGATCAAGGTGCAAAAGATCGATAAGAATTGTTGCACGGAGACGGAATTTTGATATTTGGCTCCAAAAAGTTATTATCAGCGTTTTTTGAAGTATAGGTGTGCAAAAAAATGAATCACTCCTGCGTCATCTTAAGAAACTTAACTGAAGAAACTAAAAGTTACAGAAACTTTTATAGTTTTACCAAAGCCTTATCACTTGTCTAATATATTTCGTTAATTTTTTAATTTTTAATTTTTTCTAAGTTGCTTCCCCCCCCCCCCCCACGCCTGGTCCCCCAATTAAAGTGACATACCAAAGGAAACTTCTATATCCAAATGCTACTACATCTACACGACCGTCATTCAATATTAAATGTCGTTTAAAAGATAGAAAACCGTAATATAAACTATGTTTAATAAGAGATCGCCCATAAAAGCGAATTTTAAATTTAGTAAAAAATTGATAACTCCCTTATCTTTTGAAAAGCCATTCTGAAATTTTTTGTGGAGGTACCTCAAAAAGGTGTGAAGGCGCATGAATTTTTTCACAATTTTCAAAAGTGTCCGAATCGAACTTTTCAAGGTCAAAAGGGTTAGGTCGGGTTAGGTCAATGACCTCAAAAGGTCATTCGTTATCACTCAAGCGTGATACATATCATATGAAAGCCTATTTCAAGAGCTTTCAAATGAGCCATAGTGCGACTCTGTATCTCAAGCCGTTCCGGAGTTACATCGAATCAAAGAAGGTTGGACCCCTACATTATCGAAATTTTTCAAAACCCGTAACTCCGAAACCCGTGGGGGTAAAATTTTTTTGAAAATTGGTCTGAACACCTCTAGGTAGGTACAAATAAGAAACCAAAAATGAAAAAAATCGGAAGGGGTCCGGTTCAAATTTCTTTTTTTTTGGTCGCTTTTAAATGGAATTACTCCCCTCTCTTATTTATAAAAAAAAAAAAAAAAAAAAAAAAAAAAAAAACAGAAAAAACAATGGGACCGCACCAGATCCTCGACCACCTGTATGGCAGACTGCAATCACGGGAATGAAATCTGGTATACTCCTTTTTTTTTTAATTTAAAAATAATAAAAAAATAAAAAAAAATCAGTCGATCAAATTAGCTACCTGGGATCTCAATTGATCTACCTTAATTAATTTTTTAAAAGTGACGGAAAAGCGAATAAAAAATGCTTCAATTAGAAAAACGTAAAAAAAATTTATTGTGAACAACATAAAGTGTTTAAACGCGATGATACCTAGATCGAACTCACATTGCAATAAAAAAATGGAAAAAACATCGTTGACGGTCCGAAAATCGGTATTGGATTTGGAAATCGCAGTAACGTGCAACGAACTTTCTGTAGATTAAATGTCGAATTTAAAAACAAGGTTGAAAATGCCAAAAATATTTTACCAGTAAATATGATCATTGAATTCGTTTCGATTCTAACCCATGATAGCTTAAAAATACTTTTTCACAAGGATAGGGATAGACTCATTAAAAATTCGAAAATTTAGCAAAAACACAGGCTAATGATAACGAAGTAGGCAACGAAAACAATTTCACTTGAAATTAATAAAAAATATATCTCGGTCAAAAAGGTGATTGCTGATTGAAGTCGTCAAAAAACTAAAATCTGTTTCTGTGCCCTGGGAAAAAATAATTACGAAATGAAAATTCGAATAATATTCCCAAGCATTGTACTTTCCATACCATATCTTCAGTACTTCGTATCTGAAGTAATTATTCAAGACGGACAATAGTATAGTAAATTTCATAAAATTACCAAATTTGCTGAGATCTAAATCATTGAGGATCATTGAGGAGTTAGAATCGAAACGAATTCAATGATCATATTTACTGGTAAAATATTTTTAGCATTTTCAACCTTGTTTTTAAATTCGACATTTAATCTAGAAAGTTCTTTGCACGTTACTGCGATTTCCAAATCCAATACCGATTTTCGGACCTTCAACGATGTTTTTCCCATTTTTTTATTGTAATGTGAGTTCGATCTAGGTATCATCGCGTTTAAACACTTTATGTTGTTCACAATAAATTTTTTTTACGTTTTTCTAATTGAAGCATTTTTTATTCGCTTTTCCGTCACTTTTAAAAAATTAATTAAGGTAGATCAATTGAGATCCCAGGTAGCTAATTTGATCGACTGATTTTTTTTTATTTTTTTATTATTTTTAAATTAAAAAAAAAAGGAGTATACCAGATTTCATTCCCGTGATTGCAGTCTGCCATACAGGTGGTCGAGGATCTGGTGCGGTCCCAAAAACAATAAAAAGAAAAAAAATAGTTGCCTTATAGCTTAAAATTTTTAATTTGGAATGTGGGCGAGCAAGAAAAATTTAATTTTACAAAAATTAGAAAAAAAAAAAAAAAAAAAAAACTTTAAAACATTGGACTGAATTATTTAAAAAAAAAATTGAAACCTTTTTAGGTTTTTTTAATTTGAAAAGTGAGATAAAATTTTTTTTCTTTAATTTAAGAAAAATTATTTTTTGAGAAAAATACCATTAGGCCTAAATATATAAGTTACATGTGTAACTTATATATTCACAACGCATCAGAACTGGATCTTTCGAATAATCTACAAACCTAAAAAGATGTTTTAAAAAACTCCAAAGAAGTACTTATGACTGGTCATTTCCTACGTTTTCGGGGCAGTGGATTTCAAAAGTAATGTCAGTTCTTCCGTGGGGGCACCCCAGCCCTCCCCTCCTCCAAAATTTTTCCAGGAAAAAAAATTTCTAAGGGGCAATCAAAAGAACCAAATTGCGTACTCCCGCCACTGTTAATAACCGGTGAACCGGACGAAACGCTAAAGCTCGCATACCGGAAGTGCCAATTTAAAAAAAAAAAATAAAAATTTTTTTTTCTGTCTCATTTAAAGCAAAACTTTGTTTTTGATGAACAGCAGTTAATTCCTTTGCTTTTTCTTCGGTGCATCTTGGAAATTCTGAAATCTGCGATTTTGTTTCGAAGAAATCCAGAAGCGGGTCTCCATTTGAAATGCTAGCCGTTGTTTTTGTAGGACAAGCGGTGCAACGGGTTTCCTTCCAATTATTTCCATCTTCTCGCAAAACAAAACAAAAAATTTCCCAGAAAATTTACCGGAATCATGGAAAAGGGTTACGACTTTCCCAGGAAACTCGTAACCCTTTTCAGTTAGGGTATAGAATCTGGGGTATTCTTTTTATAAAAATTTTATTAAATTTTTATAAAGGTTTTACAAAAAAAAAATATTTTATAAACATTTTTTAAATGTCTTATAAAATTTTTATAAAATATGTTTTTTTATAAAACTTCTATAATTGTTTTCAATTAATATTTTCATTTATTAAATTATTAAGTTCAGCATGCCTCGTTTCACTTATTTTTTCTATTGGGGTTGATGTCATCAGTTGATGATCTCCTTCCACGTTTCCACTTATATCCAATCGTTTCCTTTTTTTGTCCATCCCCGTCAGAAAACCCCTGAAATTCTGGTCCAAGCATGTCCAATATTGGGTTAAATACATCTTCACCTTCGGCATTAGTTGCACTGTTAAGTCAATAATTTCATTAGAATTTTATATTCTAAACGGAAGATATCGGGAATAGTGGAACAATAAATGAATTAGGGTCAGGTCGCCTAAATGTAAACACTTTCCGCCATTTCGGACATGGCATTTTCAAATATTTTTTTCTTACAAAAAATTACGTTTTAAAAAGTGATCCAACAGCCCAATGTGTTCTTCAAGACATGAAGTAAATATGTGATGCAGGTACTACTTTAAAATTTTGCTTAGAGGGTTGATATAATAGCGTTGACATTTCGGTTTGATTTTACCTGTTTTTCATAAAAATGAACCTATATGTAAACGCTCACCAGACGGCTTTCCGTAAAGAGAAATCAGTTCAAAATTTATCTCTCCAGAATGCTACATCATCCCTCTAATAGTAATACACACCACTTTTACCAATCAATGCTCACAGAAAATTTTACAATTTTTTTTAAAATAAACAAAAATCCCGAAAAATCTTTTATTTACATAACAATCAAATGGACAAAATGGCGTGTTGACATGTCGGACATCTTCTTGATTTTCGATCTTTTGCGGAAATTTAAGAAAAAAACATTAAAATCTTTAATATTACTTGAAATGTAAGTCGGTAACATAAACTTCATTAACATGTAAGTAAATGAGTGGAATTTCAAATTTTTTTAATGTGTCTTTCGTTCAAAATAAATATTCGAAAAAAATCCACAAGACGAGTTTTACCGAGAAAAAAATTCGTATTTTTTTAAATACGTTATAAGAAAAACAGTAAACATTTTTCGGGGGGAAATCAGGCTTTTGAAAGAAGATTATGAAACAAAGAACACATTTCATTACATTTTGGGCCGAAAACGCTTTTTACTTAGGAAAAAATAAGGGGTGTTGACATTTCGGGAGTGTTTACATTTAGGCGACCCGACCCTAATTAATTTCCTTCTGCCAACGTTCCGGACGATGTATTGAAATCCTTCATCAGGGCTTGGAAAAGTTGCAAATTAAGAATAAAATTAATCAAATCGAAGCCATCACAATTAATTGAAGAAATTAAAATTAATAAATAAACATTCTAAGACAAGAAACGTTGATGAATTCCATAAAGAATTAACGAAAAAATATTAATAATAAAATAAATAAAAACCTAGGTGTCGTTCTTATCAATACCAACTATTGGTAGTTTAGGAAATTAATTAATTAATTCATTTATTGTTCCACTATTCCCGATATCTTCCGCTTAAATTAGTTTCACTGCCTTCTTCTTCGAATAGTTCGAATCTTTTGCTGCCGTTACTTCATCTTCTTACTTCTTCACTATGGTCCACCTCCTCATCATCATCTCATCCTTATTTTCCTTCTATTATATTATCCTGTTCATCTGTCTCTCTTTTCTTCTCACGTTATCTTGGGTGGTTTGTCTGATGTTGAGGTTTCAGGTTGCAGACTTTGTGACAACTGAATTTGATCACTGTCATGTTGAGTGCTGCCAGCTCCATTTTGCTCTTTCGCTATTAGACCCTTTTTTTTTAAAGTTTGTTTTGAGACCTTACGCACTTCGTTGGCTAGGCAAAACCGGCCGGTTCACCGTCCGGTTTAAAAAAAAAAAAAAGTTTTTTTAATTAATATTTTTAAACGTTAATATTGCATTAAATGGGGCGAAACTTATATCAAATTGTTCCTTGTTGTTAGAAGAAGTCGAATATACATGTTAAATATGTCGGTAAGCTTAAATTACGTCAATATTCGCAAAATGAACAGATTCTTTATGTTTTTTTACATCGGCCATTTTGTTTTTTATGTAAACAACATTACATTTTGCGAATATTGACTTAATTTAAGCTTACCGACATTTTTAAAATGTATATTCGACTTCTTCTAATAATAAGGAACAATTTGGTATAAGTTTCGCCCCATTTAATGCAATATTAACGTTTAAAAATATTAATTAAAAAAACTTTTTTTTAAAAAAAACCGGACGGTGAACCGGCCGGTTTTGTCTAGCCAACGAAGTGCCTTAGAACAATCAAAGTGACGTTTTTTAAAGCAATAATAATATAATGAAAACAATTACAATCTTCTATTTCTTCTTGTTCCTTTCTTATTTAATTATTATTTAGACTTTCTTGGATTTAAGGAACCAGGACTCAAATCAAAAATTACTCAATCATCAGATACTACCGACCGATTTCATTTTTTTATTTAAAAACACGTAAGCATGGGTTAGGCCCTTTTTGCACTCTTTATCCCGTTTCGTCTATGCTTAGCTTATGGGTAAGATGTCAAATCTGGACCCCCTCCCCCCTAAATGTGCTTACGTAATTTATGTACGACCCCTGATTGAGTAATTTTTAATTTGAGTCCTGGTTCCTTAAATCCAAGAAAGTCTAAATAATAATGAAAACAAATTGAACCATTCCCAAGAAAAAGTGCGTTATAAAATTTTATAACTCTATAAACTTTTGGCCGATTATAAAATTTTTGAACTATTTATACATTTTTATAATTAAAATTTTTAACTGAGCAATATATTAATTTTATGCTCAAATTGCACTATATTTAGCATATGGGGACTTTATAGGCTCTTTTTTAAACATTTTTCATGACAAAAAAAAAGGGGGGAAAAAAATTACAATTTTTTGGAATAGAACCCGAGCCTTGTGATCGACTTACCAGCCGCCTTTATCTACTACACCACTTTTCAACTGATTTTTAAAAGCGGCAATAGGCCTATGGTTCTTAAGTTGCCAATTATTTTGACTTATAATATTTTCCATATTTTTCCGAATTTTCGGTTTATTTCTTGCATTTTTAATTTGACAAAGGCTCAAAAATAAAGAAAAACAGAAATAGAAAAATTCGGGAAGCGTTGGAAGAAAATAAAAAAACTTAGAAAAAAGCTGAAAATAATTTTGGTTATAAAATTTTATAGCAAATTATAAATAGATATCTTTTTTGGCGGGTTATAAAATTTTATAACGAAGTTCGAGTTTTTAATGACTCAATTTTATAACACACTTTTTCTTGGGTTTTTAATAAATAAAGAGCCTTCAATAATAAAATTGGGTTTTAGAATTTCTGAAGCCACGACTGTGGCCTTATTTACACCAAAAAAAAAAAAAAAATACTTTCTTCTATAAGCCAATGATGATAATGATTTTCTCTTAATTTTCTAAATAAATTTTATAAAGGTTCTATAAAAAAATAACACGGATTCTTTCCCCTAACCGAATTTTCTTTTCCTTTACGAACGGTCCCCTCTTAAATGGACCGTGGACATCCCGATCCAGAACCGACACACAAGAAGAAAAGATTAGTCTTCCATTTTTTTTTTATAAACCCCCGCAAAAATAAAGTGATATTATTTTTCAAATAGTGCATTAAATGATTGTATCAGAAACCATTAATCCAATAACATTCTTTATCTGTTCGGAATATAGGCGAAGTAACAAATATATCGGAGATTCCCCGGGGATGTTAGAACACTTCTCATACTTTTCCCACCTTGCTTTTCCCTCTCCCTCACCCCCCTTCGTTTCATGTTAGAAAAAATATTTTTCATAGTTTATATTTGTTGTCATGACGGTAAACCAAATAATCCGGTAAGATTTTTTTTCTTTTCTTTCGAAAGATTTTGCATGGTTCTATTTTTTTTTAAACTTGTTTCTCTGATTATTTTACGTCTAAAATAACGATATTTCTTTTGTGTCTCAATTTTCCTGCCACGAAACCTGATACGTTTTTAATTAGAAGCCCGCCTGGTGAAAAATAATTATCTTTCGCTTGTGAAAACCGTTTAACATTCTTAAAATTTAATACCTTGGAATAGAGAGGAAAATTTTCAACCTAAAGAGTTTTCCCAAGTCACAAATGGACTTTTACCGAGTCTATCGGGCTCCCGAAATTCGTCTTGACAAATTTTATTTGATGAAAAGTAAAAGGGTAGTAGGGTGTGTCAAAGAACTCAGCGGGAAATTCGGACGAAAGATAAATAGACAAACTATAAAAGCCCACGGTATCGCTTATATATCCCATGTTTGACATCCCTCCTTTTCGGGTGAAGAGAAAAGGCAGAGAAAATGGCGGGAGGGAAAATCGTAGATCCCACTAAATTAATTAATGGATTACTTTTGATTTCATGAAAATGAATTCTCCCTGTAACGGGTTTTTGCGGTTTTCTTTTAAATAATAGCGGAGTCTCATTTACTAAAGTTTCCAGTTCCTGCCCCCGTTTTCAATGGTTCTTTTGAAACAATAAACAAGGTCAAAAACTCGTGATATTTAATCAATTTCGGATTACACCGAATGATTTGAAATATTTTCCCCGTTTGAGTTTTTGTTTTGTCGTCTCTCTTTTAAGATAACAACCTTAATGATCTTGTGCGTACTTGTTGCAATAAATAACGTCTAAAATAAATAAATAAAACATGCTGCATATAATTAAAATGTTGAATTTGCATAACTTTTTTTTTTTTTTTTTTCGAACTTGTAAGTGCAAGAAGTCACTTTGTATTCCACTCTTTTTTTTTATACAATTGACATATAGTGAATTAACAGACGTGAAAAAAAAGTAGAGATATAAATAAATTTTGGGAGTTGGTCGAATATGGTGTGTCAGCATTTTTAACGGTTCAATGAAAACATTTTTTATTTTTTTTCGTTTTGTACTCCTCATTTGTTTGCGCACATGGCGTTCTGGCCAACATGTTAGACGTTTTACAGGTTGGAAACAAAATTCCAACATATTCCAGCACAGAAACATGTGGGCAACATATTTCTAACGTTGCAACATGTTAGACTGAAATTTCACTTTAAAACATATGTTGCAGTAACATGTTGCTCAACTTGTTGCAGCGTTAGAAACATGTGATTTGACTGAATTTCTGTATCTCAGAGATAGAAATTTAAATATGCCAACTAAAGATGGCCGCTAAAAATGGCTTACTCATAACAAACACGGCCCTCTTTAATTTGCATATTTGACTTTCTATCTCTGAGGTACAGATTCCCGTGCGTCGGAGGCGAACCAACGTATCTTCGTCGTAAATACGATTGGAGATAGTTTGTTTCGACCGTTTGTGAAAATCATGTGACTACAAGTTTACACGCTCACGTTGGTGTAAAGTTGTGGTCACGTGACACTTTCACGAAATGTCGAAACCGACTATCTCCAATCATATTTACGACGGTTGCTTCACCTCCGACGCACGGATTTTGGGATCAGTTCACTTGTTTTTTACCGTTTTCCGTATCCTCGTGAAGCAAGTGTATACTCGTCTTTAATTTCTACCGTGTTCCCTATGCAGGAAGACAATTCGCTCGAGGTCGTATATCAAAATGTAGCTTTTTATGTTTACCGGGAGTTGATGAAAAAAGTTTTTGTTTTATACGTTGTCTCTGATGAACTTGACTCAGTGAAATAAATCCTGGTCGGAGCAATGCATCAGCCGGGGACTTGCCTCCTTCAAGGTAAGAAGAAAAGGAAGAAGAAAAAAAAGCGGGGGGGTGTCAAAAGGGAGAGGAACCCGAAGCTATAAATCTTTTGCAACTGTTTCTTCCTTTTTTCGTACCATCGGATTCATTACTTTTTCTTTCCCCCGACACTTTATGAATACTGTCGATAAGTCTTAACATTTTTATTTGTTTTATTTTTAGTTTTTTTGTTGCATTTTATAAGATTGGAATAATAAAGTCTGGAGAAACTGAGGAACCCCAGAGTATGGTTTAATTAGAAATTTAATTTAAAGAGTACCAACCGTGAATTTAACAATGGGATTCCCGGGCGATTTTAATCCTTCACACGTAGGCAAAGCTTTAAGAAAAGAGTCGTAATCCATCATAAATAGAGATTAAGAAATAGAGCTTTCGATGTACAAATGCGCGGGAGGGATGGGATCAAGAGAGGCGGAAGGAAAATTAAAGAGAGAGAAAGAGAGAAACCCATGACATTAATCATGAAATGTCTGATTCTGAATTTGAAACGCTTGATTATTCACAACGATTTCCAGGACAGAAATGAAAACAACGCGTCTCCTCCGTTATCATTAATCACTTTCAGCTTCAGCTTATAGTAAAAAATTCGAACGAATTCCGATGCATTGTTCTTTAAAGTAACACGTATCCGAAAGTTATATAGAAGGCAATGAGTTAATTCACGACTAACCGCCATATTTTACGACGCTATCAATTTAACTTACTACGAAAGTAACAAATTACTTTATTTTTTTTCACCCCTTTTTTTTAAAAATCTTTCTGCGTGTGTGTTTTCAGGGCTCGATTATTCAGACATTTAGACCAGAGAGGAAAATTTTTGAGGGCGGAAAAACAAAAAATTTAACTCCGTATCCGGAGGAGTGAAGAAATAATGCAAAGGCATCTCCATTCTGTATCCAAGAGAAGCATTAAGACGCACTTATTTTTTAATCAATTTTGTCGGCGAGGTCAACATATGATGAGATACAACCGACCGCAAGTTCACGCATGTTGCTCAAAATGTTGCAGCATTGGAAACATGTTGCCAACATGTTCCTAAACAAGTTGTAACATATAAACAGGTTGGCAACAAGTTGCTGAACAAGTTGTATGTAACTAGTGATCGGAAATATACAGTATAAATTGCTCGGGTATATTTATAGTATATACAATGGTATATATATACTATATATACCCGAGCAATATATATAGTATATACCCGAGTAATATATATCTGTACCTCAGTGCAGAGCAACACCAACTCCATTCAAGGATTGCAACTTCTTATTTCAAACCCGACTTTACAAAAGGTATACAGGCTCAACGGTTGGCAGAACTGATTCTATTCCTTCTGCTACCAAGTTTATTTCGTTAACAAAGCAGAAATGTTAACTCGCAGAAGACATTAATTTGAGTTGGCAACGCTTGTATGCTTTGTATAGTCAGGTTTGAAATAAGAAGTTGTAATCCTCGAATGGACTTTGTGTTGTTCTGCACTGAGTTACAGATATATAGTATACTATATATATGTAACGGGTGTATGTTACGGTTAATGTCGGTAATACGGTTGATGGGATGATACGGGGTTCTACCTATACCTAGTAAAAACGCAAAATTAATTTATTAATTTTAAATACCAGGGAAAAAAATTTTCTTTCAACAAGAGAAAGAAACTGGACAACTGAAAGACCTGACGACCAATCTGCTGTATTGTGTTCCTCCATCGAAGCATAAAGAATATTTTCGACATCCCTGTTAAATTATTGATAACATTAGCCGGTTAATGTCCACATGAACCATATTACCGACATTAACTGTAACATATAAAACACAATCAAATTATATCATACAAAATGTCCTGGTTTATTAACTCCACATGACGACCCCTGCAACCTCCAGAAGTCTGGCTTTCCTGTGAAAAAATAAAAATGTTCAATTAATTACTGAAGTCATTTTTTTGAAGTTATTGCATCATCTTATTCTTACCTGTTTGTATTTGCCTGGAAAACAAACCAAATTAGTTCTCCGGCAAACGTGCCTGGTAACTCCACTTTCTCTTCTAAATACAAGCGTATGTCTTGTTCATTTCCCCGGTACACTTCCCGGAGCTGCATTTCGTCCATAACATCCACCGCAATTCCCGAACTAAACAGCACCAAATTTCTAAAGAAAGTTTCATTCATCGCGAGTTAGGCTAAAACAACATTTTTTAATGTCGGGACCGGCATGATTGGATGGATGAATTTATTACAACACAAACACAAATGTGGCTTTAGAGCAAATGAAAATTTATAGTCGAATCTCCGTAACTTTCCATAAGCTTATGGAAAGCGTTCCATAGTTCCATAAGCTAACCAGTGGAAACGCGAAGATTCGACTACACCGATTTCGCGGGCGAACCTCATATTTCGATTGTTATGCTTCAATGCTGTTGTGAAAACTGTTCACTAACCTGGTTTAGGACGTCCTGGCCCAGATTTAGAAGTCTCTGTAAACGTTTTACTTTAAAAATAGTAACTACTTTTATTTTCACTCAGAGTAAAAAGTTAGAGTTCTCAGTTTAGTAAAGTGAGAAATCTGGATAGGAACCATGGTTTTATTTTGATAACATGGCTTTTAACATGGTTTTTTAATCTTCACTTTCTGACTCTGACTCTAAAGTAGGGCCAAGTTTCTTATGTTTCGTGAAATCTATTTCTTCCTCGTCTGAAACATTGAAAACATTTCTTGCTTTCCTCAATTTTGTTTTCTTTACGTCGAGTGTCCGGATTTCGAGAAGTTCCCGAGCTGTAATCAGATGTTTTCGCTCCGCAGGCAATCGATGGGGGACTAAAGAGCTCAAAGCCGATGGCAACAGAGGAGGCTTAGCAACCGGAAGTTCCGGGGACCCGGATCGTGGAGAGGAAGGAACCGGTGAAGCCTGAAGTGGGATCGGAGGTTCTGAGGTTCTGGATGGTTGAGGCACAGAATTCGAGGAGGAACCTGGAAATGTTAGGAATCGTAAAAATTTTGAAATAATAGGGTAAAGCTGAATAGTATATAACACTTCAGGTATGGGTTCGTTCGGGCCGTGGTGTGTGTTGCTTTGCAAGCTACCTCCTTGCATAATTCGTAAGATATTTTTCATCAGTACGGTGTGAAAAAGAATTTTTTTTTTCAATCGAAAGTAAGATACTAAGCTTAATGATGTACAAGTTATCTTACGTCAGCTTATTACTGGAAGAGCAGATCCAACACTTGTTGCTCCTCCGGAGTAGGTGGAGGATATGCATTTCCCTCTGTTGCTGCCTGACCTGTTCATTCATAGTGAAAACCATAGTGTGCTCAAGCGCAGGATGTACCACGTGATTGTCTGACTTGTGACGTAATATGTCAGACTTTTGAAAAGATTTCTTCTGCTCTAAGCCATAAGAGCAATGTATAAGAAACAAACCGAAGCAGAAGAAATGGCTTCAAAATTCTGACATATGACGTCATGCGCGAGTCGGAAGAATTTTCGTAGGCCGATTGAGCACACTATGGTTTTCACTATGCTGTTCATTTAGCTCATCTGCAGCCATTTCAATTTCGCCATCCGGGCTGCTACCCATTCTCAATAGAATATAAGATAAATTAAAAACAAACTGAAAAAAAAATAATAATAATAATAAATAAAGAAATAAAAAATAAATTAAATCGAAGAATTTCAGCTCAATTGGTCATTGCAAATTAACGCTTCCTACGGTCGATACAGCGAAAAATAAAAACTTTCAATGAAGAACTAAAATAAATTAAATAAAGCCTCTCTAGGTTTTAAAATCAGGGTAATTTACGAACTACACTTTATTCGATAGGCTGACAGTCCGCAGGCCTGAAGTACTAACCAGGAGTTTTAGGTCTAAGGCTCTCCGCCACTTCATCTAACTTAGCTATCGTCCTATCGATCTTTGATGAAGCAAGAAACTTTCTTCTAGCAACCAAGCGCCTTATATGGCATTGTGAATAAATTAGGCCAGACATAACAGAGACATGATAATAAATTTCATCATATACTAATAATCGTTAATCTAATATCATAGTTCATCCACGCTAATCAAATAATTTGTAATTAAAATATTTTTTTAAAAATATAGAAAATAGATTCTTACCTTCGGAAATCTTTTCACCTCCGGACAAATGCAGTATATTTTTATTTTCTATAAAAATTTGTTTTTCCGATCCAAATGTTTACTTGAATAAAAAGCAAAATCACTCATTAACCTTTTTATTTATTTTTTTTTTTCGTCAACATGCCGATTCGAATGTCCGATTCCGCGCGATAAATTAGCAGGTTGTTCTCGATCCAACTTTGGATTAGATTTTTTTTTAATTTACATGATACTGTTAGGTAGAATTATATACAGGCGGGGTGGCTACGAATGGTTTGAAAAATCTTTATCATATTTTTATATAAAAATTTCTTATTTCGTTAAAGAATATCAGGCACCAAAATCTGAAGCAGTGGAAAAGGTTTCTGAAATTAAGCAATTCAAGTCCCCATCAATCGTCTTCCTCTTCTTCTGAAGATGTCGAAAAAAAAATTTTCTTTTTTTTCCATCTTCGACATTTCTCGACGATTCTTTTTTTTCTCCTTTCGCCTCCTATCAAGTGATAGTTTCGTAGGAACGGTACGAGGTAATATTAAAATTAAGACGCGCCCGAAGAGAGCCATTCAAATATCACGTCATCATGAAGTCGGCCCTTATCGATTTTTTAAAAATCGGTTCACCATTTTTTTACATATAATCCGGGAATATAATTATGATATTTAAGTTAGGTCCTTACTCATTTCAACAAAAAAAATACGATCCATATACCGATAACCCCAACTGAGAGAATTATATTATACACCCCTTATTGCTTGCATCTTCGTCTGGCGTTTGGCGAAATATGAGGACTGGGATAAAATGTTTGTCCGGATTTTCATTGACAGCATTCATTGACAGCAATCGATCTGCCAATTCTTCAACCTCTCTTCCAAATAATTCCCAACCTCTCTTCCAGTTCTTCAACCTCTCTTCCAAATCCCTTCTCAACCTCAAGGATAAATCGGAGGTACTTGTCTGTCAACAAAGGATTCTTCATAATGTCTAACCTTTACCCAAGAGAACTGAGGCATTTTCCGTTCTGCGTTTAAAAAAAATCATTTAAAAAAAAAAATCGCAAATCGAAAATTCCTTGTTTACCTCCGAGGTAAACAAACGACCATATTTATTTTTTCATAAATATATTTTTTGCTGTCGTTCAAATCACGTTGCCAAATTGAAAAATTTTAAATTGGCGAAGTGTTCGAACAGCATTTACTATTGTACATTACTGTATTATTAAAGCATTTCAAATGAAAAAAATCACACTACGTTAGGATCTCCATATCCTAGGATAAGCATATCCTACGTTAGGATATGCTCCCATATCCCTCTTTGGGGTACTGTCCTAATATTGCTAAATTTAAACAAAAAAATGATTTAAAAATTTAAAAAAAAAAATCGCAAATCGAAAATTCCTTGTTTACCTCCGAGGTAAACAAACGACCATATTTATTTTTTCATAAATATATTTTTTGCTGTCGTTCAAATCACGTTGCCAAATTGAAAAATTTTAAATTGGCGAAGTGTTCGAACAGCATTTACTATTGTACATTACTGTATTATTAAAGCATTTCAAATGAAAAAAATCACACTACGTTAGGATCTCCATATCCTAGGATAAGCATATCCTACGTTAGGATATGCTCCCATATCCCTCTTTGGGGTACTGTCCTAATATTGCTAAATTTAAACAAAAAAATGATTTAAAAATTTAAAAAAAAAAATTCTTGTCTTTGGTCCAAATATTCCAATTTTTGGATAAAAATATAATTCTTTTTTTCCTGATATGAAAAAAACTTAAAATTTTTGATAAAAATGGTCAAAAGTAGTAGAAAATTAGTCATTTTAAGTTTTTTTTCGTATCAGGAAAATTTTAATACTTAATATTTTCTTACTAGATTTAATTTCGTATCAGGTCTAATTTTAATACTTACAAAAAATATATTTCAAGGAAACGGCGAAAATTTAAAAAAAGTTACATAAAATATCAAGAAATTTCTCAAGTCCTTGCTTTCGTTCATGTCGTATAATTTTACTAGTAAAGGTTCTAGTTCCTTTACATAACCGGCCGGTCAGCCGGGCGGTGAAAATTTTTTAACGATAAAAAAAGTTTAATTTTTTTTTTTTTTTCGATTCGTTATTTTACACATAAAAATGAGATCGGATCGCACCGAAACCGTGCCAAAACGTTTTGTTATGTTTAAAAGGTAAAGATTCGTTCTTGAAACGTATGAAAAAGGCTTTGTGGTGCCTACATTTGATAATTTTTTTTAATGTTTTCGAAATAAAAAAATAACGCCATTTCTCTTTTTGTTGTTGAAATAGTTCGCGGTTTCCCCGCTAGAGCGCTGCACTAGTCTCTCGGAAATAAACATTTTTTTTTTTTTTGCGAAAACAATTAAATATTATCAAATATAAGAACTATTAACTGTTCTTCGTGCATTTAAAATCATGGAAATTTATCTCTGAACATAACGAAACGTTTTGGGTACGGTTTCGGTGCAGTTAGACCCCGTTTTCATGTATAAAATATTGGATTTAAAAAAAAATTTTTTTAATATTTTTTTATCGTTAAAATGTGTACACCGGCCGGTTAGCCGGCCGGTTATGTAAACGAACTAGAACCTTAAGAAAAGCCGAAAGTGAAAAAAAAAATAGTCAAAATACCTATTATTTAAAATTTTCTGAGTTAAAATTTTAATATTAAAATGATTAAATATTAATTTTTGTTGAGAACAGTGCGCACCCGGACAGACAGATTTCCCCAGGACCGAGCCCCGAAGACGTAGTCCTATGTCAAAAATCTTTTTTTTTTGATAAAATTCCTTCATACTTTTTTTTAACGACTTTTAAAGAAATTTAAAGCAGTTTTTTTAGCCGTATTAGGCCGTGTTTCCATTTCGGCGAATCGACCCTAAAATCACAAAATTATCTTTCGGAAAAGAAAAAAAAAAAAAACTTTTATTCCATTTCTTCCTCCTCGTCGGGTTCTTCGTCGTCTTTCCAGCGGCCATCCAACAACTGCTGGTAATATTCCCTTATGCAGTTATGTTTTTTGGCAAGCATGCCTCCGATCCTTTGTTTCATGCTTCTAATAAGCCGCCGTTTGGAATTTCTGCTAATTTGGGAATCTTCCCACCCGACTTCAGGAGACGTTGCATACGACAATGCATAATCTGAAAAAAGAAAAAAAAAAAAGTCCGATCTTCTAGAGAAAAACTTGCTATCCTTAACTGATCGTAACAAATTGTTATGATCAGTTAAGGAAAGAAAGTTTTTTCTCACGTTGATGATCATAGTGCCGTCTTATTTATATTCCGATCTTCTACTTATTATAGCATTTACTGCCTCCCAAGTTCAAGCACCCGGATCTGAGTGTCTTCTTTTTTCTGCCGCTATTGGCAGCCCGTTCATTTTCTGGATTGATTCAAAACGGACGCCGCTAATTGTGTATTCCGCCAAGGCCAAAAACTCGAAAACTCCAAAAAATAACTTGGTTGCGAAGTACTACAACTTGTTTTAGCGTGAGACTTAGGTCTAGAAACATGTAGCCGAAAATTTCACGCTAAACCAATTTGCAGTAACATGCTGTTGAATATGTTACAGTGTTGGAAACATGTTGCCAAAATATGTTTGAACATGTTGCAGCTCAGAAATATGCTGGCAACTTGTTTCTGTAGGCCGCAATTTCACGATGAAACATGTTGTTTACATGTTGTAGCTTAAAAACATGTTGCCGACATATTACAGCTTCAAAACATGTTGCCAAAATGTTTCAGCTTTAATACATGTTGTCAACATGTTGCTCAACATTGAAAAATGGAAAACTTAAAATCTGGTCAACATTAGGGTGGTTCGAAAATCAACTTTTTTGGAACTTCAAAACTCCTATATCGGGAAAAGTTTCTTTATAGGTAGAGTATCAACCCTGAATTTTTTCAGATTTTTTGAACGGCATCCTGAGGTGTCAAATCGGCCTTGAAATTTTCAAAAAGCTCATAAAAGGGCCGAAAATGAACTTTTTTTTTTTTGCATAAAAGACCATCGATTCCTATCGGAAATTTCGCGTAGATTACGAATTTGAAGCCGAAAATTAGTTTTGGTGTATAATTTTTGAGCTACAGGCCGGGTTTAAAAGCTCTAAAAACCTGGTTATGGTATTTTGTCTGTGGCTCGAAAACCGTGCACCAAAACTAATTTTCGGCTTCAAATTCGTAATCTACGCGAAATTTCCGATAGGAATCGATGGTCTTTTATGCAAAAAAAAAAAGTTCATTTTCGGCCCTTTTATGAGCTTTTTGAAAATTTCAAGGCCGATTTGACACCTCAGGATGCCGTTCAAAAAATCAGAAAAAATTCAGGGTTGATACTCTACCTATAAAGAAACTTTTCCCGATATAGGAGTTTTGAAATTCCAAAAAAGTTGATTTTCGAACCACCCTAGTCAACATGTGTCTATGCTGCAATATGTTGGTGACATGTTTCCAACGTCGGAACAAGATTAGCAATATGTTGCCATAATATGTTACTGCAACATGTTTCAACGTGAAATTGTGGCCTAAGTGGCTCTTTAATTTTTTTCATTTTCGAAAAATGTTGCAGCATACAATCATGTTGGCAACATTTTTATTTTACATTTCACAATGTTGCGCAACATGTTACTGCAACATATTTCATCCCTTCTATTTCTTTTTTCAGTTTCGAAACATGTTGCACAACACTGTGAAATGTAAAATGAAAATGCTGCCAACATGTTTACCAACATTTTGCCATGCAACTGGAAAATGTTTCACCATGAAATGGCTCAGCCATACTTTTAACATTCAAAAGAAAATTCTTAAAAGACAGTTTGGAAAAATTGCTACATTTCCATTTTCTTTTCACGGAATAATTTTCCAGGATATCCCCAGAGGGGACACATTACTTGGCATGAAAGGAAAGAAAGTAATGAAAAGAATCCGAGTCCTTAACAGTCGAAACATGTCTTGTTTACAAGTAGCCTAAAAATGATTTCTTTGAATTAGCCACCCTAAGAGTAGCGATAATTGGACTCAAATAAGCGAAGCTTCCTAATTTTCCATGAGGATAAAGCTTTCGTTTTCATTTAATATTTCCTTTTTTTTCCTTCCCTTCTATTTTTTTTTCTTTTCTCCAATTTTTTTTTTTTTTTTTTATTGAAGTCTTTTTCTCTCAACATCGGACAATGGCAATCAACTTTGATGACGCGTTTTTATTCTTATCCTTTTATGTTTCGACAGTCCTCTTCGGATATTGTGCTAAAGGTTTATTTTTTTCCTCTTCTTTTTTCTCTTTATACCCTGCTTAGGTTATCTTTTAACAGAAAAAGCTTTTAATTAGGAAGATCAAGTCCTATACATTTCGCTTGATAAATAAAAACCCGGAGAAATCTCGGGAGTGTTTAAAAAGCGCGAAGGAGGGAAAAAAAAAAAAAAAAAAAAAAGAAGAAAGGGACCGTTGAAAATTTTTCCTTCGGGGCAGGAAAAGGATTACAAATGGAAAATAATTTCCAACAGATGAGAATTCTTACAAATGTCGCTCTTAAGGATTGACAAATCAATCGCGTTGAAGCTGAAGGAAGAAAAAAAAAATCCTTTCGGTGTTGATAATAATAGAAATCTCACACTTCTTATCCCGAAAAGGAGGAGGAAAAGGAAGGAGGGAAAAAAAAGGGAAGAAAAAAAAATCCTTTCGGTGTTGATAATAATAGAAATCTCACACTTCTTATCCCGAAAAGGAGGAGGAAAAGGAAGGAGGGAAAAAAAAGGGAAGAAAAAAAAAAATTGCTTTACATTGAATTGAAATCAAGAACCCTAAGCATGCGCTTAATCCGTTATCGGGATATTTCTTAAAAGCATCGGGATTTAGTTCGTCTTCCTATGAAAATGCACCCCCCCTCTATAATCTAGATTGAATTAAGATATAATTAAACTTTTTATGACAGTGACAAGGATTTTTTCTTCCTTCAGCTGGTGAGAAAAAAGGAGGGTAAAAAAAAAAATTTTTCTTTGTTAAAGTATTAAATTTGCTACATTAAGTTATGAAGATGTACCCGCTAGGAATTCTTTCTAAAAAAAAGGAATTGTGGGGGTGTGATTCTTCTTCAGCATAGATTAACTCGAAGACGTTTTTATAGACTTGTCACGAAAATAAATTTCATTTAGAGGTAATTTTTTTTTTCGTTTTTAATCGCTTTTTTTTTACCTTTTAAAAAACCGGAGTGATATTGCTGAAAAAAAAAACGATTATTATTAAACAATAATGACGTTAACGGAAAATAAAAAAAGGCAGGAGATCACCGAATACAGCTAAGCCGGTTTTATGTTGGAGGGTTTTTATGTGATTATCCTTAATTAATTGAAAAATATAAAAAAGCACTTGAGGGTTTTATCAAATTAAAGTATTAAAAAATAAAAAAAAATTTAAATTATCAAGGAGCCACATCAGAGAGCCCGGGAGTCATATTCAACGGAACTGAAACTAGCCAGCACAGCTGGCGAGTATCGAATGGAGTTGAATAAAATTTAAATTAATCAGCAAACGATTACATCGTCACTAAGTTTTAGGGGAGATCTCTGTCGCGATTACAGTCAGTAAACAAAGTGATGTCACTTCGACGTGGTCCATTTAACTGCGTCTCCTTTCTTTCTCCTTTAAAAAAAAGAACTGTTGGAGCGAGATTTTGTCCGTGTAATGTCTTTGTTTTAACTTGAAAATATGGGCTTTGCTGCCGCATAATAAAATCACGCCTAGACGATCTGCAGGGGCCAATTTTTTGGCCAATTTGAAACTTCAAACTGCCATGCATCTCTACCATTTTTTCTAATAAAGAATTCCTATTCTATTTTTCTTTCGACCACCACACATCGGTCACGATGTTGGATTAAGAGAGAGATTCTATTTTTCCTAATAAAAATAAATTCCTAATCCATTTTTTCAAAAAATTTTGGCTCCTAAAATTCTTTTCCTAACTATTTTTTTTTCTTATTCTTAATTTTCCTAATATTTTTTGATTTCTAAAATGAAATTTTTAAAAATTCCTAAAGTAAAATTTTCTAAAATTTCTAAAATTAAACTTTCTGGGGATTTAAAAAATTAGGAAAAATATTCATTTTAGGAAATTTTATTTTATGAATCAAAAAAGTTTAGGAAAATTAAAGATTAGGAAAAAATGGTAAAAAAAAAAATGTTAGGAACCAAAATTTTTAAAAAAAGTGGATTAGGAATTAATTTTTTTGACTTTCGGTGCGCCGCTGCGGCACTTCGTCTTCAGCAATACTTAAGCTTTGAAGGAAAAATGTCTAAAATTCAACAAAAATATTAAAGCGCCCCGGCAAATATTAAAATTTATTTTTATATAAACTCACAGATTAGTGATTCTTACAGTAAGTTTATTTAAAATCCTTTGAGTCTACATCCGAATTCCTAAAGAACCCAGCACAAAATAATAGGAATTTGGCTATCGAATAAAATTTTTGTAATAACCGATAAAATATATAAAAAAATAAATATATTTTATAAACGAAATAAAAATAAACGTCGTCAAAAACAGTGAAAATCAGAAGACAAAAACATCGGAATGGAAAACAATAACAAAATAAAAATCAAAACGTTCTGGAACGCGGAAACACATTTTCCATCACTCCCCCTTTTCCGCGTCTTTCGCTATCACTCCCCCTTTAACAGAAAAATTCAAATTCAAACTTCTTAAGCATTTTTGATATGCTACGTTTGGAAGAGATTTCGTTAAAAAATCAGCTACCATATCTTTCGAAGCAACTTTTACAACTTGAATAGTTCCTTCTTCAACACAGTCTCGTATAAAGTGATGCTTGACATTAATATGCTTAGTACGCGCTTGATATTTCGGATTTTTACTTAAATCCATTGATCCTTTGTTATCACAGAACATTTTAATAGCACCTAATTTTGGTAAATTAACGATTGACGCAATTTCTTCATACAATCCTTTCAGCCATATAAGTTCCTGTGCAGCAGCAGCCATGCTTTGATATTCAGCTTCTACTGTAGATTGCGCTACGGTCATTTGCTTCTTACTATTCCAACTTATGACACCGTTGTAGAAGAAAATATACCCAGTAGTGGATTTCATATCGTCAATATCGCCTGCCCAATTTGCATCACAATAACCAAAGAATTCATCTGATTTACCTTTAAAAGTTAATCTGTAATTCTTCGTCCCTTTTAAGTACGCCATGATTCTTTTTACAGCTCTCCAATGTATTGGTCCTGGGTTTCTGTTGTATTTACTTACAATACCCACAGCGTGAGCTATATCAGGTCTGGTACAATTTGCGGCGTGAATGAGACTCCCAACAGCTTCCATGTATGGAGTTGTACTCATTTTCTTCTTTTCTTGATCGGTTTTCGGTTCCATTTTATGACTGAGAATTAATCCTGGTTCCAAGGGTGTAGAAACTGGGTTACAGTCACTCATATTGAACCTCAGTAAAACATCGTTGATATATTTCTCTTGATCCAGAGTAATGATACCATTTTTACGATCTCGCTCGATTTTCATACCTAGTATGTAGTTTGCCGGACCAAGATCCTTCATTTTCAGATGCTGCATTAACGTCTTCTTGATTTCGTTTTTCATCGTACAATTATTGGATAGAATGAGAAAGTCATCCACATAGATAGCTATGATTACAAACTTCTTCCCATCAAACTTGTAATAAATACAGACATCGTACTTCGAGGTCTTGAATTGTAACTTCTTTAAAATTTTATTTAAAGTTTTATACCACTCGCGACTAGCTTGTTTTAATCCATAAATCGATTTTAGCAGTTTCACAACCTTTCCTTTCAAAAACTCATCGTTCGGAAGTTTCATGTAAATGTCCTCGTCTAGATCGGAATTTAAAAAAGCTGTCACTACATCCATCTGATCGATTTCTAAATCTAGCTTGGCAGCAATTGCTAACAACATTCTGATCGAAGTGTAACGAACCACGGGTGCAAAGGTTTCTTCGTAATCGATTTTATACTTTTGTGAAAAGCCTTTGGCAACTAGTCTCGCCTTATATTTGTCAATCTGACCGTCAGGTTTCACTTTTCTTTTGAAGACCCATTTACTTCGGACAGGCTTACGACCTTTTGGTAGTTCAGCGTCAATCCAAGTTTCATTTTCTTGAAGAGACTTGATTTCTTCTTTCATAGCTTTTCTCCATTCTTCCGCTTGATCAGAATTTAAAGCTTCGGATACTGTCTCGGGATCAGTCGCTGTTTCACTCACTTGATTCACAACAAACTGATCGTTAAAAATTAACTTATTCGGAATTTTATTCCTAACTGGCCTTTGCTTCGGTTCTTCAATTTCGGGATTTTCACTACTTGCAGAACTTGCAGATTCAAATGACTCACTGGTATCGGATGAATCATCTTCTTCGGCTGCAATTTCGTCATTTCCTGTTTCGGGATTTTGAATTTCTGCAGTAACCGTATCAGCTGCCAGCGGTTCCTGAGAGTTCGGCGTAACGGTTTCTGGAATTTCTCTTCTTTCTGGAAGATTCTCAGTTGGGATCATGTGCTGAGTCTGTACATGATGACCGCAATTCCAAAAATTTTCGCTTGAATTATCCTCACTTAAAAATTCGTCATTTAAATGGGAACGTTTTATTTTACTCCCTAATTCACTTTCAAAAAAGATTACGTTTCTAACTTTCTTGAGCTTTTCGGTAAAAGGGTCAATCGCTCGGTATCCTTTTGAGTCCTCGCAATACCCCACAAATATCAAAGGTTCCGCTTTCGCATCCCATTTCTTCCTTTTGACATCCGGAATGTGGGAAAGAATCTTGCAGCCGAATACGCGAAGATGTCCTAAGTCGATCTTCTTCCCTGTCCATATCTCTTCAGGAGTTGAGTTTCTTAATGCCTTGGTCGGACTCCTATTAATTAAATATACAGACGTATTTACTGCCTCGGCCCAAAATCTCTTCGGTAACTCGGATTCTATTAACATCGTCCTAGCCTTTTCGACAATGGTGCGGTTGTACCGTTCGGCAACTCCATTTTGTTGAGGTGAGTACGGTATTGTAGTCTCATGCTTGAAACCTTCTGCTTTTAAATACTCGGCAAAATGGTGGTTGATATATTCGGATCCATTATCGCTTCGTAGCCGTTTCATAGATTTTCCTGTTTGTTTTTCAGCGGAAGTCTTGTATGACTTAAACGTCTCGAAAGCTTCATCCTTCGATTTCAAAAAATAGACGCTCGTCTTTCTGCTATAATCATCGATGAACGTCATAAAATACCTTGCTCCTCCAATTGACTTTTCTTCCATAGGTCCTGAAAGATCGGTATGAACTAGTTCCAAAACTTCGGTCGTTTTCGTAGAAGACGATTTCTTGAAAGGAAATATATGCTGCTTCCCTTTAGCACAATTTTCGCATAGATCCAGATTCTTGTCTGAATATTCCATTCCAGTACTCAAATTTCGGAGAGTATCCATGGATTCTCGGTTCAGGTGCCCAAGACGTCTATGCCACAGTTCCTTTGTTTCTTTCTTTTCGATTACGGCGTTGCACTGCGGAATTTTCTTGCATTGAAGCCGATAGAGACCTTCGCATTCTGATGCTGTCCCTATTATCTTGTCGTCGTCCAGCTCGAGTTTTTCGACGTTGACTAAACGACATTCATCCTTATCGAAAACTAATGTGCATCCTTTCTTCGCAATCTTGCTTACCGAAAGAAGATTCAATTGTACATTGGGTGCATGTACAACTTCTTCGATATTCAGAGCATTTCCGGAATTTAATTCGAGTGTAACTTCTCCCGTTCCGGTACATTCCATTTTTCCGCCGTCCGCTACCTTAACGTTTTTCCCATTCCAGCTATTGAAATTTTCCAACTGATCCTTTTGATTTGAAATATCGCACGAAGTTCCCGAATCAAGATACCAGTCGTCAACGTTTGAAGCGGATTTTTCTGTTAACAAACATGCCGTATCCCCTTTTCCAGAATTGTGGAAATCTTGTTTATTCGAGTGATTTTTCGAATTTGCAGAACCGGAGTTTCCCTTCTTCTTCTCTGGGCAATTGCGAGATATGTGACCGTGGTTGTTACAACTGAAGCACCGAGGACCTTTTCCTTTTGCTTTCTCCTTGTCGTCTGATTCCCCTTTCCTTGGCCAATTTTTCTTCACGTGTAGTGCTCGCTCACCGACCGATTTTTCACCAATTAAGTTGTCGAAGCTACCTTGAGTAAGCATATTCTCCACAAGTTCAACGGACGTTTTCTGTTTAGATCCTTGAATCCCTAAAATTAACGGTTTATACGCTTGTGGTAGACCAGCCAAAATAATAGCTCCCAAAACTTCATCGCCGATCGGTTTTGAAATATTATCCAATTGCTCGCCGATATTCCTGAAATGATCCACATAGTCTTTTACATTCTTGAAATTTTCAAATTTCGTTGTGAAATTTCTTGATACAACCCCACTAAGCGGACCGTCCCGGAATCCTCAAAAATTTTTGATAACTTTTCCAGGCTTCTTTAGACGTTGTGCACTTACGGATTTCCCTTGAACATGATGGCTTAACTGATAAACTAATCTTTGCTAGACATCTTCCATCCAAGTCCGGATCCACCAAAGCTCCTTGCTTCGGCTCCACGCACGACCATAAACCGGCGTCAATCAGGTAATTTTTCATTAAAAACTTCCACTCACCATAATACGACCATTAAGCTGCTTACTATCAGATAATCCACCTACTGATTCGTCGTAAAATGTTTGGAGTTGACTGTGCCGCCGACGTTCCGACCCCATTCAACAATAATCTCGACTCCAAATTCTTTATCTGAATTTCCAATTCTTCTGTCGTAGGCATTATATTAAGAGTAAAAGCAGTTTATAATAGCGATAACTAACGGCCCATAACCTTTTGTAATAACCGATAAAATATATAAAAAAATAAATATATTTTATAAACGAAATAAAAATAAACGTCGTCAAAAACAGTGAAAATCAGAAGACAAAAACATCGGAATGGAAAACAATAACAAAATAAAAATCAAAACGTTCTGGAACGCGGAAACACATTTTCCATCAAAAATTTCATTGTTGTTTTTCTCTATTGTTTTTTTTTAATATTAACTTTATTTGGAAGCCAAATTCCTGTTATTTTGTGCGGGGTTCTTTTAAACTCCTCCATCAAACCTGCAATGGGGGCTGGGAGTACCGGCATTAAATTACTTGGAAGGGTGGCAACAGACAGTCGTACAATTTCGGATCGCGGCGGCACTGCTGGGTTCTGTTCTCTTGCCCGACCTGCTGTTACATCCCCTGCATCGAAAGTAAAGCAGCCTAAGAAATAAAAATGGATAATCTTTAATAAAATTCATAGTTAAAAAAACTAATAGAGCATTTACATTTGAGGAACCTGCTCCATCGTTTTTCCTATCGATTCGAGCGCTGGTCTGGTTTAATTATTTAAAAAAAAAAAATTATAATAATAATTTTGGTAAGCTTAAAAATTTGACTAATTAGTTTAAAAAATAAAAAAATTATGCCGATAAAACGCTTTTAGTAGTTTAACTATCTTATTAGTAATCATGCATCTAACTGAAACTTCGGGTAAATTTTACATGTATTATTAGTAATTTTGGTCTTACTTATGGTAGAAATCGCCAATATTATATCCAAATTTATCGTCAGCTTCAGGTATAGGGTTCAATTACTAATAAGGTAAGTTAAAATTACTAACAGCGTTTTATCCGAGTAACCTGATTCAAAACGCTGCCATCGGCTCTTGATCCCTGAGCTTTTGAAGAGAGTGGTCTCTTGTCCATTATTTTTCTGGAGGAGGCTGTTAAAAAAAAAAAAAAAATTAATTAATGAAAAGGGGATTTTTGAATTATGGAAATTTTATAGAAATGAATGGAATTTGGAAATTTGATTGGAAATCAAATTTTGATTGCCTTAAAATTTCTCTTTGTAAATAATATTATTATTTCATACCTGTGAATCCGAGCTTGACCCCCCTGCTCGCTTGTGACTCAGATCCCTTTCATGAAATAAAAAATATTATTTACAAAGAGAAATTTTAAGGCAATCTAAATTTGATTTTTGAGTGCAAATTCACTATAAAATGTTGGGCCAACATGTTGGTACAACATTCTATAGGGACTAGGGAATATTGGACCAACATGTTAGTGCAACATTCTATAGTGAATTTGCAACCTAAACAAACGTTTTGGTCGCTGTTTCAAAATTCATGTCGAAATAGCCTTTCCACTTTATGCACAAAACGACACGAAACGACACTGAACTCCATTTTATATCTTCATCAGATCCGGTTTTCGAGCTGGAGCAAAAAAAATGTGCAAGAAATCTGGGAAAAAGAAAAGAAAATACCAATCAAGAACCGTGAAATAATTAAATTATATTGACGAAATTATAGGAACGAAAAAATTAAATAATAAATAAATATTAATAGTGATTCGCACAAGACCAAGACTGCCTCGACAAGACTTTTAAACAAGACTTAAGCTCAAATTTTGTTTTTGGGCATAGGACTTTAAGAATCTCAAAATAAGTCAGTCTTGTTTTGAAGTATTGTGCAAGAAATATCGTTTTAAAACAAGAAATCTTGTACAAGACTCGAAAACAAGACTCCCTTGTTTTTGCAATATGCAAGGTAATACACATCCAGAAACGAAATTTCAGCCGAGTCTTGTACAATCAAATATCTTGTGCGCATCACTAAATATTAAAAACAATGGAGTCCATCTTTAAAATGACTATGCGAAAAACCGAGCAGGGAATATTTTTTTTTTATTTTTTTTTTATTTATAATGATTTATCGATCCTATTTTTAATTAATTGATTTGTCTATCGGGATTGGATCTATATTTCGAAAAAGCCACGATGATTATCGTGTGCAGGAAATATTAACAAAGGAAATCAGTTGAAAAGTTAAATCGAAGTGGCGAAAGATGGAATCGAACCATCGACCTCTCGTTTTCATGACATTTTTTTTAAAATATTTATTTATTATTTAATTTTTTCGTTTCTCTTCCCTTTGGCTGTTGTTAATATTTTATTCTTATGCACGGAGAAAAAAGTTGGTTTCCTGCTACTCAATGTTAAGTTGGGTCCTGTGACATCTAAACAATTGACTTGATAAAACCGAAAATTTAGTAATTATTACTAAGAGTTCGTAATGATTAATAACGTTTAATAAAAGTAATAATTACCTAATTTTTAGTATTGTCAACTCAAATGTTTAGATGTCACAAGCCCCCAACTTAACTTTCAGTAACAGGAACCCAACTTTTTTTTCTGTGAATAAATGCAATTACATACATCACATTTTTTTTCTGACTCTTTGGGTTGATTAATCGCTGTTGAATGCAGCAGTTTAAAGTTAAAACTGGTATTGTCGAGTGTTATACCTTTCACCAGATCTTCATACTCAGTTATATATTTTTTTTAAAATATTAATTTATTATTAATTTTTTCGTTTCTCTTCCCTTTGGCTATTTTAATATTTTATTCTTATGCACGGAGAAAAAAGTTCGGTTCCTGCTACTCAATGTTAAGTTGGGTCTGTGACATCTAAACATTTGAGTTGATAAAAACGAAGTAATAATTTAGTAATTATTACTAAGAGTTCGTAATGAATAACAACGTTTAGTAATAATTACCTAATTTTTAGTATTATCAACTCAAATGTTTAGATGTCACAGGACCCAACTTAACATTGAGTAGCAGGAACCGAACTTTTTTCTCCGTGCATAAGAATAAACGGGATATCGTCGTTGCGCGTTGTAAAGAAGCAATTTGCAAATGTTTTTTCGAAAGGTAAACATAAACATTCTTTTTCATATTGCTCCTTTAAAACGCGCAACGACGATGTGGATCTTTTTATTAAGAGAATCACGATTATAAGTTCGTGAACTATATAAGTTAAACATAGGAAATCAGTTGAAAAGTTAAATCGAAGTGGCAAAAGATGGAGTTGAACCATCGACCTCTCGTTTTCATGACGTTTGCTCTACCACTAAGCTACTTCGACAATCATATTTTTTAACCTGAAACCGGGACGGTTTCGCAAAATAAATTTTCGCCAAAAGTAGGATCAAAGGCGATGAATCTACATTATTTTGGGTCATTTTGCTATCTTGAAATTTTTTTTAACTTTTGGTGCTGGCCAGATATAAAAAAAAACCGTTTTCGCCGAAATAAGCCTTATGACACCCATAAGGGCTCATTTTTCTGCAAAATGAATTTTTTTCTGGATACATATATACATAAGTATTATACCCTAAAAAGATCAATTTTTTATGTCATCAAATTTTTTTCACATCGACTTTTTGAAATTTTATCAAGTAAAAGTGCGAAAAGTAAAAAAAAAAATATTAAAAATTCGGGCTCCACCTCTAAAAATTTTTTTAAAAATCTGAAAAAAAAAATCACAAGTGTTTTAAGACCCTAAAGAACCCATTTTTTGCTAGGGAACAAAAATCAGAGATGGTCGATTTCTTTTGGGCCACCCTAACGGACAGTTCACCGTACCGTTCTAAGTTCAGCTTGTGTTTAAACAAGATCGTTGGAAATAGCGAACTTTAAAAATGTAAATTCAGACTCTTTTTTTTTTTTCAAAAAGCCGGTGCCTCCAAACGACCCTCATTTTTATGCAGTGACATTAAATCCTTTAAGTCCTTAATGTTAAGTTAAACTTAACGTGAATTACCCGAGTATCAGAATCTGGAATGTACAAGAGAATACTCCGGTTTTTTTTTTTTTTTCTAGGAAAAAAAAATCCGGAATGCGGTTTAAAGCTCGGAGTTTAAAATCTCATCGGAGCGTTTAAATCCCCGTTTTGCAATGATACCGAAAAACCATCCCAACAATTTAGATTGCAACGTGACCCTCGATGTGAAAATTATTCAAATATTTCATTTTCTAAATGGTTTCGCTGTCGGTTTTTCGGCACGAGGCGCCAATTCCCCATGGGGGAACGGCTCTCCCCGACTCGATGAATCCGAAATCCTTTTACGTTTAACTTTTCGATCGAACGGTTAAAAGTCACTTCCGGTTTAGCGAAAGCTTAGACTTCGAAACAAATTATACCTCTCGTGGTGGAAGATGGTTCTCTGATCGTATATATATTGTATATATTTCGTGGATGTTTTTGTCCGAAAATAAAACCATAAATGAAATCCTGCGAGCCTTTCCTTTCGGACCCTCTTTTTCCGTCTTATATTTCGTTTTATTGCCAATAAAGATCAGCGGGCAGGGATGTTTTTGTTTTTCCTTTTTTTTTTTTCTCACGAATTAGGTGGCGGCGTTTGATGAAAGATGGAAAAAAAATAATTGCAATTTCTTTTCTTTTCTTTTTTTTTTTCGGGAGGAAATCGAGGGGCAACGCGCTCCTCCGCAATAATGTTTAGTAATAAAACTTGTTTTGCTTGGGAAATTGTTTTCAGCAATGATCCAAGAGAAAATGAGAAGCTAGGGTTAAGGACCAGTGATGTCTAATTAACCCGGGGTCGAGCAATAAATTCTGTTTCCACCCAGGGGAACAAAAGAGAGTTTTACTTTATTGAGTGTCTGCGGCTACTTTAGGTATATTTAGCAGTCAAAATATAAACTAAATTTTCGGAGCGTTTTCGATGCTTTATTTGCCGGGGAAATTTTATTACGCTTCATTTTCTTTCATCGGAATTCCTGGAAAATATTGGGCAAGTATGCTGCGTGTCTGCTTTCGTTGCTGATTCCGGCTTTTCACAGTTGCCGTTTGAGGGGGGTCAGTTATTTGATTTTGAATGACTTAAATATGATTTTTGGTTTTCTCGGATAGGGTTGGCTGCCTCTTGGCTTGCCTGCATCTCAAAAACCTTAACATGTAAAACAGGGCAGTTCACATTTTTCGAGATGTTGTTTGATTACTACGGAAGCCCTGAGGGGCAAGATCGTACTGTAGTGCTCGTTGCCAAGTTCAAACTTGGCAGTGTTTCCACTACCGTGTTTCAACTTGACAGTGCCATGGTCCAAGAAAAGCACCGCGAAAAGCACCGCCTCCTTCAGCTTGTGATGGAGGGAAAAATCGAGGGTAAGCGCAAGCAAGGCCGTAGGAAAACCTCATGGCTTAAGAATCTCAGAGACTGGTTTGGTGTTGATTCCTTGAGTCTTTTTAGAGCGGCGGTCTCAAAAGTAAAAATCTGCCAGATGATAGCCAGTCTTCGTCGCGGAGACGGCACTTGAAAGAAGAAGAAGAAGAAGTGATTGTGCTATCACTTCCTTAAATCTAGAGAAACTTTATCTAATGCGTCTGTCAAGCTTTTCATTTTCTCCGTCGTTTCTTCTCTTCCCTTCTTTAAGATTTCTATTTCCTCTTTCAGCGGTTGTATTTGTTGGATATGTCTTAGGATCATACATTAAAGTACTTTAGGCAATTGAGCTGGCGGAGCGCCAGCTCAATTGTCTGAGTATAAATGACTAGTTTAGTTCTTACCCAACCAGATTTAGATGTGTATTTCAGTCCGTAGGATCGTGTGCCCCACTGCCCATCCGTTATCACGGCGCACCAAGGACGACCTTTCTCGTCGGTATTTCCGTTCTGAACAGCATATTCAACTTCTTCCCAGCCTGAAATCGTTTGTGCTGGATTCCTAGCATTTAAAAAAAATTATTTCGAGTCTCTAGATAATAATACTGAGAAAGTGCCAGCCTTAAAGCCAGATTTGCACCCTTTAGTTGCAAATTCACTGTGGAATGTTGTACCAACATGTTGGTACAACTAGGGGATGTCATAGGGAATGTTGTATCAACATGTTTGTCCAGCATTCCATAGTGAATTTTCACCCTAATGCATCATTAAAAAAAATCTAATTACCTGACCTTAATGTAAATTCAAAAGATTCCTTCGAATCAAATATTGTTCCATCTAGGTATGATGCTTCATAATGCATTTTGACGACACAACCAATTTTGTGAGTTGAAAATATTTTCTCGTCCCTAAAGTTTATTCCTTAAGCTGGTGCTGGTTTTTGGGATTCGGGGACACAATTTTGTGAAATTCACTCCCTTGACCTTCTGTGACATGCGAAAATTTAAAAGTTAAAATTTACAAGAAATTTTTTAAGTCCTGGCTTTCGTTTATCTCGTCTAATTTTACAATTAAAAGCCAGAAGTTGAAAAAAAACAGTGAAAATATTATTTAAAATTTTCAAAGTTAAAATTTTAATATTAAAATAATTAAATATATTAATTTTTGGTGAAAACAGATTTACAACCGGACATACACCCGGCCGGGCAGATTTTCCGAGGACCGATCCCCAAGACGTAGTCCTTTTTAAATTTACTCTGTTTTGGTCCGATTCTTACTTGAAATAAAATGAAAAATATGGCCATCCTGATTTTAAGCCTTTTACTATGTATTAAAACAGATTTAGCTACTGCAAAGTTGTAAGACAGTTGAGAGCCTTATTAATTGTATATACATTGAAAAGTTTTTAATCAAATCGGATTTTTAATTTTTATACTGTATAATGTCAAAAGCAAAATTTGTCTTACCTTAATAATAATACACGGAAAAAAAAGTTCGGTTCCTGTTACTAAAGTTCGGTTCCTGTTACTGAAATTTAAGTTGGGGCTTGTGACATCTAAACATTTGAGTTGACAATACTGAAAATTAGGTAATTATTACTAAACGTTATTAATCATTACGAACTCTTAGTAATAATTACTAAATTTTTTCGGTATTATCTACTCAAATGTTTAGATGTCACAGGTTCGGTAACAGGTACCGAACTTTTTTCTCCGTGTAATAACAACCAGATTTTAAGCCTTTAGAGATCCTAAAAGAGATTAGCCATTCAACTATTTCCAGTTTTTCGATAAATCCGAAAAATAAATAATCGTCTGAAATATTAATTTTTTTAAGTTTACAAAATGGTTCCTGACTGTTTACATTTAGGTACGTTCTTAATTCACCAAAAAAAATTTTAATGGACCAATAATTTTCAGGAGAAAAATATCGAAGAACCAGAATTACAAGTATGGCTAATCTCTTCTAGGATCTCTATAAGCCTTTTACTATACACACCAAAAGCCGACCACCGTTTTACTGCCTACAACACCCTGCCTAACGGATTTAATTTGAGGTAAAAATCCTCGTTGAAATTTTAGGGATTAAAACGATCCGAGTTCAAGTTTCGCGTAATTCCCGAGCAAAACTTAAAACGCATTTACACTCGAAAAACATACTCCCGTTTTCCAAATGTTTTTCTTATCTCCATCCATCCTTCCAGTTGTAAATAACAGAATTCCCTCCGCACACTCTTTACCCCCTACCATTTTCCCGAAAAAAGCTAATCTAATCTTGAACAGATCCAATAGCGAGAGCGTCATGTCATTTTCATATTTTGAGAGCTTTTGCGTTCCCATAATTCAGAATTATTGCGGATCCCTCTTTTTTTTTTTCCTTCTTCTTAAACGGTTCAGAGGCTTTACAAGAAAAGGGTAGCAAAAAAAAAAAAAAAAAAAAAAAAAAAGCAAATATAGGAAATAAATACAAATAGAAAAAAGAATCATGCCAAAATTATCCTTCCAAACTACGTTATAAAATTTCCCAGTTTTCGATGGGAGACACTTTATTCAACGCAACACGTTCCCCCTGGAGATTTAGAAATCGGAAAACCCTGATAGTGCAAAAGTATGTTATGTTTATTTTGAAATCCCCTTTAGCACACTTACTTATTTAATACGTATGGTGTCCTTTTTTTTTTTTTTTTTTTTTTTTTTTTGGATTCAGCCGGTTACAAAAAGAAAATATTACGAACGAACCAATCGAAAGCCAGCAGGTATTAAAATAATAATAAATGAAACTTGGAATTTATTAGAGCATTCCCTTAATGAAATGTTGTTTTAAATCTTTTAAATTATTGATATTTTTTTTTATGGAGCACCACAAATTAATTGGAAACGATGATAGAGTGCGGAGTGACACGAAGTGTAACACGGGTGGTCCTCTGCATAAGGTAAAAAAACTGTTATCATTTTTCGTTTCTTAAGGTATTAGTTCGTTTACACCACTGGTCGGTGGAAAATTATATCGATAAAAGAAATAATTTCATTTTTGAAAATTCGGTTTTTTAGAAATGAAAATGAGATCGGATCGCACCGAAACCGTGCCAAAAAGTTTTGTTATCTTTCAGAGGCAAAGATTCAATATTTAAAATGTACGAAAAAGGCTTTTTGGTTGGTTTGTTTCCACCGCCCTGCTAACCGGCCCGTGATGTAAACGAACTAATATCTTAAAACTTAATTGTTACGTTCGGACTCATTTGCGCAATGATTTTTTTTTTTCATAAATAAGGAAAAAAAATAAAGAGTTAGAAAAAAAATCCGATTCTTTTCCTTATGGAAGAAGAGGGTTTGACGCAAACTAGTTTTTTACAACCTCATTTTAACTTGGATTCTCGAAACGATTTTTCATTCGTTTTTGTTTGAACATTTTACAAGCAGTGTTCATTCAAGCATTTGAATCAATTCACTTTCTAGTATTGCATAAATCACGGCTGTTTCTTTTTGCTGAGAGTTTTTTTTTTCTTCCCCCCCCCCCCTTTCTTTTGCTCTTTTTTTTTCCTCTCCCTATTTTGTAAAACTTGACTAGCTTTTGTTTCCAATTTGAACTTCAGTCACTTGCAAGTTAGATCAATCATTTCGGAGAAAAAAAAAACTTAGTGTTGCATATTTCATTTTGTTCACTTTGGAGTGAGTAGGACGAAAAAGAAGGCTTTGTGGAAATAGCGAAAAACCGAGTAAAAAAACTTACTCATGATGGAGAAATAGGTTCCTCCGCCGGGTCATTCAAGTTAGCCCGGCAGGTTGAAAATTTTGATTTTTTTTTTCACCAATCGATTGTAAAAGCTTGCGAGAAACTTGCGAGCAAGATTTCCGAGCTTGCGAGATTGCCTAATCTGAGTTATGGCAATTCCTCAAGTTGGCCCGGAGTGGTCCGATTTGAAATTTTTCTTCACGAATCTAGTGGAAAAGCTTGCGAGACCTTGCGAACCTATTTTCAGACCTTGCGCATTACCCTAAGCTGAGTTATGGCAATTCCTCAAGTTGGCCCGGGGTGACCCGATTTTAATTTTTTTTTTTACGAATCGATAGTAAAAGCTTGCGAGACCTTGCGATCCCATTTTGAGACCTTGCGCATTAGCCTAAGCTGAGTTATGGCAGCTTTTAGTTTTGGAACGTAAGATGCTTTCCCCCCAGACGACCCAAGATCGAGTCTTACCCCTCTGTTTTTTTTTTTTTTTTTTTTTTTGTATTCCTTCATTGTAGCATTAGGCTACCTATCATCTTTTTATTGCAATCAATTGTTAAGTGATTTTTATTTATAAGTACCGAAAAAAAAATTACGAAATATACTGAGTATTTTTAAATTTTCAGATAAGCGAATTCGCGTTTGCTTTCTCTATGACGATGGTCTGATTTTTGTTTTATTTTTTTATCTCCGAAAAAAATCATAAGAAAATTGAATGATAACGGCAAATGATTACAGAATACGTTTTTCTTCTAATGTAAGATTCAAGGTTCCGTTTGGGTGGGAAGACAACCGAGCAGACAGCGGGTTTTTACATAATTTTTTTTTTTTTCTTTTTCCGTTGAGAAAAATTATTAATTATGGATGTTTAATGAATTTAAACAACATAAAAATCCCTCAATCGCAGACGAGTATTGAAACATGAGTCGATAACAATGGCGGTCATTTATTATTCCCGTAAAAACTTCCATTTTCTCCGCTAGAGCGCTCTGGCTAAGTCGGTAAAGCATACAACTTTTTTGTTGTATATTTTTTTAAAGAAAAAAAGTTCGTTTAAATTTTATTAGAAAAATGCTTTCAGTCTTGCAGTGGAATAATAAAAATATATAAATATTTTTCGAAGGAAAAAACTAGGTATTTCCTTACAAGGAAAAAATTTTACCCGTTAAATTTACCAAAGAAACCACTGCTTTGAGAATTTACTGTAGTTAAAACATTTACTTGAACAATTTACTGCAGTTGAAAGAAGAAGAAAAAACTTTTCTTTTATCATACCGCATTTTTAAAATAAAATTTAAACGAACTTTTTTTCTTTAAAAAAATATACAACAAAAAAGTTGTATGCTTTACCGACTTAGCCAGAGCGCTCTAGCGGAGAAAATGGAAGTTTTTACGGGAAGAATAAATGACCGCCATTGTTATCGACTCATGTTTCAATACTCGTCTGCGATTGAGGGATTTTTATGTTGTTTAAATTCATTAAACATCCATAATTAATAATTTTTCTCAACGGAAAAAGAAAAAAAAAAAATTATGTAAAAACCCGCTGTCTGCTCGGTTGTCTTTCCCACCCAAACGGAACCTTGAATCTTACATTAGAAGAAAAACGTATTTCTGATTTAAATAATCATTTGCCGTTATCATTCAATTTTCTTATGATTTTTTTCGGAGATAAAAAAAATAAAACAAAAATCAGACCATCGTCATAGAGAAAGCAAACGCGAATTCGCTTATCTGAAAATTTAAAAAATACTCAGTATATTTCGTAAATTTTTTTTTCGGTACTTATAAATAAAAATCACTTTAACAATTGATTGCAATAAAAAGATGATAGGTAGCCTAATGCTACAATGAAGGAATACAAAAAAAAAAAAAAAAAAAAAAAAAACAGAGGGGTAAGACTCGATCTTGGGTCGTCTGGGGGGAAAGCATCTTACGTTCCAAAACTAAAAGCTGCCATAACTCAGCTTAGGCTAATGCGCAAGGTCTCAAAATGGGATCGCAAGGTCTCGCAAGCTTTTACTATCGATTCGTAAAAAAAAAAATTAAAATCGGGTCACCCCGGGCCAACTTGAGGAATTGCCATAACTCAGCTTAGGGTAATGCGCAAGGTCTGAAAATAGGTTCGCAAGGTCTCGCAAGCTTTTCCACTAGATTCGTGAAGAAAAATTTCAAATCGGACCACTCCGGGCCAACTTGAGGAATTGCCATAACTCAGATTAGGCAATCTCGCAAGCTCGGAAATCTTGCTCGCAAGTTTCTCGCAAGCTTTTACAATCGATTGGTGAAAAAAAAATCAAAATTTTCAACCTGCCGGGCTAACTTGAATGACCCTCCTCCGCCGCTTGTAGGACCGGGTGAAAGCTCGATTTTCGTTCACCTTAATTCTTTGCTTTACAACTGTGACGGAAGTGATTCTTTACTTCCCGCGAGTAAAGTAAAAACACCCATTTCACGTCACGATTTTTTTACAATTTTCTTGGGGGATGAGCTTCAAATTTTGAAATTTTATGGATCAAGAAGTTCTTCAAAATTAATTTTCGAAAGCTTTCTTCAACAAGTTTTAACATTTCTCTCAAGTCTCAAGTTTAAACTTCTGTCGTTGTACTCAAGACCGACTTCTTGAGTCTTGAAAGGCTGGTTTATAGGAGGAAAAATGCGTCAGTGTCACGTGACCTTGCATATATGTATATGGGTCAGGTGACCTTGCATCTGTATACGGGTCCTGCGACCTTGCATCTGTATATGGGTCCTGTGATCTTGCATCTGTATATCGGTCAGGGGACCTTGCATTTTCATATGGATTACATGACCTTGCATCTGTATATCGATCACGTGGCCTTGCATCTGTATACGTACCTCGTGACCTTGCATCTGTGTATCGGTCAGGTGACCTTGCATCTGTATATGAGTCCTGTGATCTTGCATCTGTATACGAATTACATAACTTTGCATCTGTATATAGGTCACGTGATCACGTGACCTTGCATCTGTATATCGGTCACGTGACCGTGCATCGGTATATGGTCACGTGACCGTGCATCTATATATCGATCACGTGACCGTGCATCTATATATCGATCACGTGACCTTGCATCTGTGCATGGGTCACGTGATCCTGCCATCGGAAATTGTAGTGCATCTCGATGTTGTCGAGATACTCCACTTTCCGGTGTATTACGTAAATGGACTCGGTCTAGTACTGCTCTGAGGTACACAAGACAAACTACACCTTTTTTAGCTGATGACGCAGATGACCTACCTTACCGTTGATCTGCTAAAATTGCTCCATGATTGAGAGTTTATCTTTGATCCACCTACGAAAGTTTTTTTTTTTTTTTCCGCCCGAGCCTGTATCCTAAACTTTTAAAATATTTTCACCGAGACAAATTATCATTCGAATTCCAAAAATCTCGATTTTCTTTTTTTTCTTCTTTCTAAAAATTTCAAGTTATTATCCACGGGATTTAACATTCAAAAAGAATTCAACTTATCTCCATCATATTGATTTCGATTCAATTTTTCAAAAACCTATTACCGTTTGGAAATTTCTTTACCCTTGAAACCTTTTTTTTCTTTCTTTTTTTTTTTTCATCTTCTTCTCTTTCCTTTTTTTCCCCTTGAAGCGTTGTTTAACAACACGAAAATTTAAATTACGTATTATTGAAACTAAGTTATCTTGGAAAGCATTATTCTTATTTATCAGAAAGCGAACTGAAGAATGAAGAATTATTGTTGTCGAAGCTGCGAAGGGAATAATAATGACATTTTCATATTAAACCTAATATTTTCCCTTAAAATATCGAAATCTAATCAGAAAATGAAACATGGTATCTCATTTTTTTTCTCTTCTTCTTCTTCTTCGATCTTTTTTTGTTCCGCGCTTTTTTATATATTCGGCTCCGTTGTTCCTTATTCATTTCGGCTTCTTCTTTCTCTTTTTTCCTTATAAAACGTGACTCCGAAACGAATTAACTCCGAATCAATATAATACACGAGTCAAATCGACTCGAGTCGGACCAAATCCAATTTGTGCTTGACGTGTAGGACACAATATGGGGACTGCGTAATCTCCTTTCCGAAGGATTCCCTCTGAGACGACTTCTTTAACTGACAACATTGCTCTTCCGGCAATTTATTCTCGGGGAAAATTTTTGCAGTGTGTGAGGAATCGATCTTTTGATTTCGAAAGTAAGAAGAAAGAAAGGGGAAAAAAAAATAATAAAAAGATTTCGATGCATTTTTTTTTTGAACGGGAAGATATTTGAAGGTAATCGGATTACTTTATATATCTGCATTCGGATCGTCCCGTGAGACTTTTTTTTTTCGCAGCTCAGAAAAGAGCTTTCCGGCATTAACAAAAGTATCTTAGGGTTTTTTTCTTTAGAAGAAAAAAAAAAAAAAAAAAAAAAAAAAAGCTTTTTGATCCTGTTTTTGTTAAGGCAAAAAGCGTTTATCGTTCCATGATATAGGTTTTTCCTTTTTAGCTCTCCGGCTCCTCTATATCTCACCCTTTTGTATAAAAGAGAGGCGTTGAAGTGGTTACAGTTCTCCTTTAATTATGTAGGGAATGGGGAGTTTGGGGAAAATGGACAAAGATGAGTTAATCCCTCTAGGCCTTAACGGTGAGTAACCCCCTTATCGTTAAGTATATGACACAAATTTCAATAAAAGTCGAGAAAAGTATTTGTTTGTACAGTTGGTAACCCTTTTTTCCCTCGTTTTATATTGACACACACGCAGTAATTAAACGTCAAGCTCAATAGGTGGCCGGGTCACGTGACAACTTGAATATCCTACATTTGAAAACCATTAAACTGACTCGGTTGAAATTTTTGTTTTTACGCCGCAAAAAAAAAAAAAAAAAAAAAAATTCTAGTTATTATTACTGAAACGAGGCTTTAAAAAAAACTTTCTTATAAGCATCATTTAGACGGGATAAATACATACAATTTCCCAGTATCCATTAACATTCTTTTCCTTCATCAAATTCCTTTTTTTGAAAAGAAAATTTTCTGCCAAAAGTAAAGAGACGCAAACAATACTCGAGGGATTCAAACAAATTACAAGGCACAAGTTTTGTTTTTAGCAGAAACTTGTTTTTAGTTCGTTCAGAACGGCGGAAAACGATCGGTCCAAGACTAGGACAAAACAACTTTTCCAATAACTGGTTTTGAAAAAAATAAAAATAAAATAGAATAAAATAAGATTTTCTTTCTTTTTTTTCTCATCCCGAAAATGGAACATCTTGAAAATCCTTTTTTAAAGTTTTCGAGAAAAAAAAAAAAAAAAAAAAAAGTTTGCTCCTGCGATATTTGTAGTCAAAAAGTCAAACATACAGATAAATTTAATATATTATATAGAAAAAAAACGCATCGGTTGTGATATAGGATTTTTTCAGGTGGGCAAGATAATATTTTTTCCCTTGGAGGGAAGAAAAAAAAAATAATAATAAAATAACCTCGGTTCTTTTTTGTAACTTACATATATCGGAGATTCCAAAAACTTTCAAAACCAGAAGCCTGTATAAATTTAATTTATTATTCCAAGCGAAAGTTTTATACACCGAGCCGACATTTAAATTCAAAAAAAGAGAGGAGGGGAAAAAGAGGGGTTAAACGGAAAAGGAAAAAAAATTATCGATGTGTGATTTTTTTTTTTTTTTTTTTTTTTACGACGACGAATATCGGATGTATTCCCTTTTTACCCCCCCTTACCACCCCGGTCCATTTTTGCGGGGAAAACGACATTACGATTTCAAAATGATTTCATAATTCAAACCATGTCCGAAAGTAAACTGTAAACGTTGTTGCCTGGAGAGAGAATAAAGTCGTGGCCAGTTCCAGCATTTGAGGGCGAACTCCCACGGGAACCTGTCCTGGCACGCAGTGAAAAATACTTTCCCTACATGCCCTGAGGTATCAATCCTCTTGTATCCTAACCAGGGTTTGCCACATTCGATTATAAAACCGTTTATTAGGTTTTCCGGAGCAACTTATACAACGCTTTGGTCACAAATCCACTTATAAGAGACAGGGTCGTATTTGGTCATGTAATGACGCATAACCTTTTCTTTTTTTTCCTTTCTTTCACCCTTTCTATCCGATGAGGCTTTATTGTGTAACGCACACGCAAATTTTTTGAAAAGAAGAACACTGAAAATACGCTGTAAAAGTCTCTGAATGAAATATTCTTATTATTTTGCATTCACTTTGGTTTGAGATCATGAATATCTATATAAGTTTTAAATTTTTAGCTACTGTTAAGAGAAATGCACGGAAGCCCTGAAGGGTCGAGTATCTATGGTTGTTTTTTACTGTTTGTTCCGGAATTTACACGTTTTGGTTCGTTGCTTGAACCAAAAGCCTTGTCTGGTCGGCAACCAACAATGTTTAATTAGTAAATTGCCTGTTCCGGAACAATCAATTTCTTATTGACTGCCTGTTCTGGAACTGACAACTTTTTATTTTATTGTCTGCTCTGGAACAGACAACGTTTAATAAGCAAATTTTCTGTTCCGGAACGGACATTGCTTATTCCGAAACAGACAATTTCTTATTGATTGTCTGTTCCGGAACTGACGATTTTAAATTCATTGTTTGTTCTGGAACAGCAATGAATAAACAATTGTCTGTTCCGGAACAAGCAATGTTTGTTCTGGAACTCGGAACAAGCACTGGAAATCTTCCTGTCTTAGTGAAATGGAAATGTTTTCTAATACATGAATTATAACCAGGTCCGATGCTATCTGAGCATAATCCCTAGGTTTAGTTCAATGGCAATGTTTGTTGCGGAACTGACAATTTTTGATTGAAAAAAATCATGTCCTTTTCGGAATAGAAATCTGAAGTTACGGAAGCCCTGAAGAGTCAAGTATCTAAATTTTTATTTGTTGTTTTGTTCGGAGTTGACACGTTTTGGTTCATTGCTTGTTCCGGAACAAGCAAATAACAGCCCATTTTTCACTGACTGTCTGTTCTGGAACAAACAATTTAATTATTAAACACTGCCAATTCCAGAACAGGCCATTTTTTATTGATTATACGGAAGCCCTGAAGGGTCACATTTCTAAAATTGTTTTTTATTGTTTGTTCCGGAACAAGCAATTAACGAAAAAATGTCTGTTCCGGAACAAGAAATGTCTGTTCCGGAACAAACAATGTCTGTTCCGGAACAGACAACGTTTAGAAAATTGTCTGTTCCGGAACTGACAATTTTAAATAAATTGTCTGTTCCGGAACTGACAATTTCAAATTCATTGTCTGTTCCGGAACTGACAATTTTAGTTCATTGCTTGTTCCGGAACTGACAATGTCAAATTCATTGTCAGTTCCGGAATAAGCAATGAAATAAAAATCGTCAGTTCCGGAACAGACAATTAATTTAAAATTGTCAGTTCCGGAACAAACAATTTTTAAAATTGTCAGTTCCGGAACAAACAATTTTTAAAATTGTCAGTTCCGGAACAATGAATTTAAAATTGTCAGTTCAGGAGCAATTTTAAAAATTGTTAATTCCGGAACAGGCAATTTTCTAACTAAACGTTGCCTGTTCCGGAACAGACCTAGTTTGTTCCGGAACAGACATTACTTGTTCCGGAACAAACAATTAATTTAAAATTGTCAGTTCCGGAACAAACAAGTTTTAAAATTGTCAGTTCCGGAACAGACAATTTTCTAACTAAACGTTGCCTGTTCCGGAACAGACATTGTTTGTTCCGGAACAGACATGGCTTGTTCCGGAACAAACATTGCTTTTTTCGATTTTCTGTAAATAAAAACGGTAAATATAAATTTCCCAGAGGTGAAAATTTGGATTTTCATCCAAGATTTACCATCGGTTCTGATGGCCAAAAAATTACCATCGGTACTGATTGCATCATCCTGTATTTTTTCTTCGTTTTGTAAGAATGGACACAGTTTCTTTCCTTCGTAAATTGTAATGGCCCCTGTAGAGCCATTGTTTTTTCCGGAACAAACAATGTCTGTTCCGGAACAAACAATAAAAAACAATTACAGAAATGTGACCCTTCAGGGCTTCCGTATGATTGCCTGTTGCGGAACTGACAATTTTAAATTCATTGTCTGTTCGAAACAGCCAATGTCTGATCCCGAACAAACAATAAAAAATAACATAGATACTCGACTCTTCAGGGCTTCCGTAAATTATATTATATTCAACGGGGCGTTTGTTAGAGTCTCCGACTTTGCACCGAAAGATCGAGGAGTCGGTCTAGGTTCAAGTCTGGGATATGACTCGGATTTTTTCACTGCCGTCCACTGATGTATACGCAAGTATAAACGTTAGGGTGGTCCAAAATAAATCTATGTCTTTTAATATTCGCTTTCTGAGCCAAAAAAAAAATCATCCCTTTATATGTAAAAAGAAAGCCTGAATTTTTTTTTTCGGTCGAAAAAAAATTTTTGGGCACGGCCCAGCTTGGAATTTTTTGTGGTAATTCGTCCGATTCACGGACAATTTGTCCAATTTTCTAGGGCCAATTATGGTTTGGCCAAGATAAAATAAATGTCCAAATTTTTTTGACCCTGTTATTATTTTGGTCAGAGTTTTTTTGTCCATTTAAAAGTGTATGTCCAATTGTTATTTGGTCATTTATTTTTTGTCCAAAGATAAATGGGACTATTATTTTTTGTTGTCCAATTATATTTAAATTGATTTGACTTGATATTGATAAGTGAATTATATTGATAATTGTTTTGACAATTATATTCTAATTACATGTAAGAGAAGGTTTCATGTACATAGACCCTTTATGTACTATACTAGAGTATGGAAATTCTTGGAATTCTGGAAAATACTTTTGTAAACCTATATTCTAGAAAAATGGCTTTTTTGCAAATATTTTGCTTTCTAAGCAAAATATTGAAATTTTGTACACATTAAACCGTAGGTAATGATATTCCTTATCTTTTGACATAAAATTCATATTTTTTCAAATGAAATTGAAGCCATTATTTTGTTTCAAAAATTTTTTGTATAATTTTTTTGAACAAAATAAAAAGCCAGCTTTAATTTTTTTTGGGAAAATGTGAACTTGGTATCAAAAAACAGTGAAAACCATTGTCTAGGGTTTTATGTGTACAAAATTTTGATTTTTGACCTGGAAAGGAAAATATTTAAAAAACAGCCATTCCTCCCTCCCGGCATCCGTGAAGCCACCTCTTAAGGGAGCTTCTGATTGAAAAATAACCCTACATCGACTGCTCCGAAGAAAAAGTCTCTATTTTTTTTTTTTTTTTTTTTTAGCAGTACAAGAACTTCCTATCTTTTTCCGGACAGTTTAAAAACTCCCTATCTTTTTTTGTTAGTGCAAAAACGATCTATCGTATATAACAATGACCATTTAAATAGATCGTTTGTAAGTCGTCTGAAAAAAAAATAGGGAGTTTTTCAACTGTCCGATAAAAAATAGGGACTTTTTCTTCGGAGCAGTCGACATGGTCGACGTGCGTTAAAAGTGAAAGCAGGTATGCAGCTGAGTCCCAATACCCACCCTTACGCTACCTAGGGTTAGTGCTCTTTGAATAAATTTTTTCGACCTCCCAGAAGTTGAACATAGGCGCTATAGGATTTTTCTCTGATTATGGTATAAAAAAACTTTCGGTACCTTCAACATTTACAAGAATCGACCTTACATATTTAGCCTTTTTTATCTCTAAAATTGTAAGAGCTGTGAATTTTTGAAAATAAAACTTTACGGATTTTCTTCAAAAAATTTTTTTAAAAATTCGCTGTCTTACAATTTTAAAGGTCTTTTTTAAGGCTAAATAGGCATAAACGATACTCTAAGGTAGTGGCAACGTACCCTGAAGATTTTACATTTTTATCTCGATTCTTGTAAATGTTACAGGTACATAGCGCCTATGTTCAACTTATGGGAGGTCGAAAAAATTTATTCAAAGAGCACTAACCCTGGGTAGCGTAAGGGTGGGTATTGGGACTCAGCTTCATACCGGCTTTCACTTTTAACGGAAGTCGACCATGTAGGGTATTTATTGGTATTTTTCAATCAGGAACCGGCATAAATTGATTAAACTGCGGGCAATTTCAGCTTATACGATATCGCTCTTAAATAGCGAGGGATGTCGTCATCATCCTTGTACTGCCTGTAATTGCCCACAATTTCTTCAATCTGTCTCTGATTAAGCAAATATGATCTTTTAATCGGATGCCGGATTCGGGTATGACCCCCAGCCAATTGCTAGCGTGGTGTGTAACGATGGCCCGCTGAAATCGGGAGTGCCACCCCTCCACGTAATTATTAGTCCTTTGAATACGATTAATAACAAACTCGTAAACTGACCAGCTTTCAGGAGGAAAACGTGGAGGAGTGGCTGCTCGCCGACCTCTAGCGGGCGTACCCCTAATATAAGTAACATCAATATAATTCGCTAAAGACCGAACATTTCGGTGTATAAGGTCCGATATGCTTTCAAATGTTTCGATGAGGTCATCAAGCGGGATGAAGGGTAAAGCTAATAACATTTGAACGGATTTACGAATGTTTTCGTTTTCACTGTAACCTGTTTTCAGCCTGCATTCAGTTACGGCATGTCGCCAGATAGCCTGCGTAAAATGGAACAGGCATCCATGAATAGTTGCTCTAGGAAAAATCTCTTCGATTGCACTCATCGCCGCCTTTTCAAAATCCGTAATAAAAACCCCCGGCTGTAAGTGGTATCCGCGATTTCGGGCATGAGTCTTCAAAAAATTTAAAATCGTCACATAAGTTTCCTTAGTTTTGCGTGATGTGAGCGAATATACGAGCGGGAAGACGTGCCCTCTCACGATGCCATGAATCGTATATAATTGATAAAATACGCGAGGGACCGTCTTGAACGTTCCATCTGAAAACAGTGTCCGGCTGCCTGCTATGTACCGTATGAAGGAATCGGGGAAAAAAATTAGGATTCTGCCTTCTCCAATATCATCGTCACTATCATCAGTATCATCAGCTGTGCCGCTATCAAATTGTAAAAATCTTTCTCCTTGAATTGTAGAATCATAAGGTGCATCTATGAGGACATCTGCCATCGTGAGAGGAATCGGAGGTCGACCTCTGTTTTGCTGTCTATTAATTAAACGCAACATATGATTCCTCTCCGGCATTTTCATCAAAACTTCTTCGTCGTCCACGCCGGCGATCTCTTCCCTCAATACGACGGACGGTCGTTCGTTCGGATGTGCTTCCGCTCTCCTTTTAATGCCCGTCACGAGGCTTCTTATTACCGGCTCAGTCCGATCGGCTTCATGCAGATGCACTCCAGCTTTAAAAATATGTATGTCACGGTCAACATCGTAATTTGTTATCACCCGCGCAGTGCAGATGTCTCTTTTGGCACACCTTCAATATAAGTGTTAAATATCGGTATAATATAATAATCGGTATACTTCATAAGCAACGAAAAAAATTGTACAAACCTCCAGTACAGCCGAGTTTTATTCTTATTTGCTGAATGCCGATGATATATGTAGTTATTTAAAGATAACAATTTCTTGCTTTTTTCACTTATCAATAATTGAGCCATATCAAAAGGGTATTACAAAAAAAATAATAACAAAATTAAAAAAAAAAAAAATTCGGTTTACTATAAAAACATTGAAATAATTCAAGAAAAAAATAACAATATAAATAAAAATATTTACAACAGAAAACAGCTGCCTAAAAGAAACAATCAGTGAAAGCGGTGTATTTGAATCAAACATTCATTCGCTATGTCGGACCTGAGTATTTCTTTGAGCAATTTAGCTTTTACATATTATATTGGACATATTATACTTTTACATATTATATTGGACATATTATTTTGGGCCTAAATAATTTTTGGATTTGTTTTTTATGAACTTTTTATTTTCTGGACAAATTTTTTTTTGGACTTATTATTTTGGTCAATGTATTATAGGTCAAATAATGTATGGACATACTAAATTGGACAATTTTCGTTGGACAAAAAATATTGGACGAATTATCCTGGAAGCAATTCGTCCTTTTATTTGATCAAATTTCAAAAATTCGCCCCGTCAACAATTTTTAATATAAAAAGTTTCCATTAATTGGGTGTTCTATATATGTATTAGACCACATGGAAAAAAATGTTTTGAATTTGAAACAAAAAGATAGTCTGCACATTTCACATATTCTATTGCTTTAGTGATACAAATACAGTGTTTTGGGTACTATTCCGAAGCTGCAGCAAGTTTTCTCCAAAAGCTTCCGCCTTTAAAGACGCAGCGACTTCGAAAAAAAAAAAAAAATAAAAATATCACGAAAGCATGTTCAAGCAAGATTTGAATCTCGACGTCACATAAATATAAATTTAGTATAAAATAAACCCAAAAAATTTCTATATTTCCTGTATAAATACTTCGCGTCTGCGGTTATGTTTTTTCTAGCACCATTTTATCTTTCCTCCCCGTTTTTTCCCCCCGCAATAAAAATATTTAGCAACCCCTCAACAGAATTATGAAAACCGGGAGAGAGTATATTTCGACTACTGCTTAAAGTAAGAAAGTTTGCTTTATGCGGCAATAAAAATGGAGGGTCGAGGCTCTTCCTTACAAGGATTTTAGATTTACGCCGGGGCCATGTAAGATCCTTCATGATATTTATTTACAAATAACAATAGTTTTGAACCCCTCCGCGTGAGGTATTTTTTTTCCTCCTCTTTTCAAGTGTTGCTCTCCGATGTTTTCCTTCGCAGGGAAGAAAAAGCAGATTCCGGGAAAATTTCCCCTCCCCTAATAATGATAAATGATAAAAGAAATAAATAACAAAATGATAATCCTTTATATTTTCTCGGGAAAAACATATGCGAGGAAAGCTAATTAAGATAGTCACATATAAGAGGGATGAAAGCAAAAAAAAAAAAAAAATAAAAGGAAAAAATGAATTCATGTTAGATTTAATCATGTGGAGAAAAAGAAAAGAAACCTGATTTCAAAAGCAATAAGGAATCATGTCACAAGAGAAGACGAGATTAAGTTAAATCTACTACTTTCTTCTTACTTCTCCTTTCCCACAGGATACCTCCTTCCCCCCCACCTTCCCACCCCTCGCGTTTGCCTCTTAAAATTATTTTCGGATTTTTCATCTCCTAGAAATGAACAAAATATTTAGAATAGTTGAGTATTTATTGTTTTCCTCCCGTGTTATTTGTCTCTATGGTGAAGGAATGTTTGGAACGACTTCATCCTAACATGCTAGATGACAAGATACCAAACACATTCCACGGAATTTTCTTTTTACCAAATCGTTTTTATATATACTATTCCAGACAAGTTTTACAAATTCTTTTAAGAGAAAGAAAGAAAAAAATAAAAAGGAATTTCGTAGTTTTCGCATGAATAATAGTTTCTAAAATGGATACTCGAGAGTGTCACGTGAGCCGTTTTAGCTCACTTAGCCGATCAGGAAAAAAAATTAATGAAAAGTAGTTGCAATTTACTGGTCGGCACAGTGGTCCGAGAAAAAAATATGGCCAAAACTCATTCCCAAGTCTGTGTGAAACTTAGAAGAAAGATGAAGATGTCAGAAGCTTTGATATTTTGTGCAGTTAAAAACCTGCTGCCCGTGCCCCAAAATTCTAAATGGCGGGCATAATGTGGAAGCCAAAATTTTTAATTATGAATGATATTTCATGAATATTTATTTTTAGGTATTTTTGTGGCTGCTGATTTCATATTTGGAATAATTATTTTAAAATTCAAGATGGCGGACTTAGTATGGCGAAAAATGTAAAAAAATGTGAAAGTTGTTCAATTTTCATGAAAATTTGTGTCGATAAAAGACATACCACACACACACACACACATCAGGCTTTTACAGGACCTGGAGCCCTATCGCCGCATTATAGACCAAAAGGTCTATAATGCGGCGACCAAAAGGTCCAATCAGGCCTCTCCTGGCAGGCATCTCGCCAGTCAGGCACTCCCAACCTTCTCGCATCGGCCGCGACATTATCTTCCCATCTGATCCGGGGTCTACCCTGAGGTCTTGGACTCGTCGGTCTGCCCTCCAGGACCTGCCGGATATATCTTGACGGAGGTGCGCGAGCGACATGTCCCGCCCACTTGAGCCTTCGGGATTTAATCACACTAGTGATTAATGGTTGCCCAGTGAGCCTCCGGATCTCGTCATTTGAACGCATGCGCACCCTGCCAGTAATTGGATCCCTTCTAGGCCCTAGAATTCGGCGTAAAACCTTATTTTCGAATACCAACAACCTTTCTTGAGCACGGATGGTCAGGCTCCAAGTGTCACAGCCGTACGTGACTGCAGGACGGATTATGGTATTATAAATGCGGAGTTTCGCTCGTCTTGACAGAACTCTACTACGCAGGAGATGGCCTAGCGAAAAAAGGCAACGATTGCCACTCTGAATCCTCGCCGCGACCTCAAAATTAATGTCATTGTCGCTGGTGACATAAGACCCTAGATACCGAAATTCGGTTACGTTCTTAAATCTAAGGTTTCCTACCTCCAGAGGTAGGAAAAGACATACCATTTTACTTAAATGAATACTTAAAAAAGAAAAGTCACGATTTGCGGGTCAACTTAATAAACGTTATTTTTATTTGCGTATTTACAACAAGACGAATATGAATCTTTTGTTTATGTTTTGTTTTTTTATTCAAAACGTTCTAGAATTCAGAACAATTTGTACCAAGGGGTTTTCGAAGTCGCTAATCTCGAATCCATAAACCGTTTTTCTGAATTTCGAACATACAACAAGTAAATTAATTTTTTTCGATTTATTGAGTCCCTTAAAAACATTTTAGAAAACGATTAGCGGATTCGAGATCAGCGACCTCAAAAACCCCTTAGTACAATTTTTTTTTTTTTTTTTTTTTTTTTTTTTTTTTTTTCGCTATATTTCGGCTTTTAGCTCAAAAACCGGACGAGGTACAAAAAAAGGACTTCGTGATCTACGGAAAATTTTCTATAAGAAACCACATTTTTTTGCGAAATAAAAAATTGTCGATTTTTTTTCTCTTTTGGCAAATTTCGGAACTTTAAGCTCAAGTCGCCATAAACTTTCCCGTTGAGTAAAAAATGTTCGAAAAATTCGGGTTTATCAGTACACCAAGGAGAAACATTTTTTGGGGTAAGCGATTTGAAATTCGAAAATTGCCAATATAAGGGACACCCTATTGTGGTGACGTTGATCAGTTATCGTTGACGTTGTACGTGGCGCATGGCGTTGGTTAATTATTGTATGAAATGATTTATGATCCATGGCCTTAAAGAACCTTAGTTGATGAACCTAAAGGATAGGGTGGGCCGAAAAACGCGAATTTTTGAATTTGTAAACGCCTGATATGGGAATCGGTGCCTTATTATAATACTATTAACCCTAAATTTTTTCAGATTTTTTAAAAACCATTTTTTTTTATTTCCCTTCTCTTAAAATTGCATTTTCGGCCTTCAAAATTTTGGATCTCAAACTATAATTATTACTCTTTGCCTCCAACGCACTTGCTCGGTAGGGTGAGCCGATAAAAGCGAGTTTTTGAATTTGAAAACGCCTGATGTGGGAATCGATGCCTTTTTATAATACTATTAACCGTAATTTTTTTCAGATTTTTTGAAGGTCATCTTGAGGTCGCGCAATATCCTTGAAGTTTTGGAAAAGCCCATATAAGGTCAAAAAATAAGAATTTTTTTTGCTGAAAAAAGTTCTGCTTCATCCTATCGGAAATTTTGCGTAGATTACGAATATGAAGTCCAAAATTTATTTTTGTGTACAGTTTTTAAGCTAAAAGGGAAAAAATCTAAAGAATTTCAGTGTTTAGAAATTAGGCCAGAAGCTCAAAAACGGCACACTTAAATTGATTTTGGACTTCATATTCGTAATCTACGCAAAATTTCCGATAGGAAGCGATACTTTTTTCAGCAAAAAAAAAAATTCTTATTTTTTGACCTTATATGGACTTTTCAAAAACTTCAAGGTCATTGCGCGACCTCAAGATGACCTTCAAAACATCTGAAAATAGTTAGGGTTAATAGTATTATAATAAGGCATCGATTCCCATATCAGGCGTTTTCAAATTTAAAAATTCGTGTTTTTCGTCCCACCCTACACAGTAAGAAATTTTATGTTAAAATTGACACAAATTGTATGTCCAAATCGGTCTACATAAATATTTTGTTAAGAAAAATAACACAATTGTTTTGTTTAATGTTCTGCGTCCATTAACGATTGTCATTTTTTTTCTGTTTACAAACAAGTTATGTTGATTTTTTAACATAATAACTTAACATAGACTTTATGTAGACCGTTTTTAACATATTTACATAATATTTTTTACTGTGTACTAAAGAACCGCAGGCAATGGACCTAAGGTCCATTAAGGTCCTAAGGTCCATTAATCCATTTACCTCAAGAATTTTAGATAATGAACCTACGGTCCACGACCTTAAAAGAATCTTAAATGATTTTCGCTCGATAATTAACCAACGTCACGTACAACGTCAGCGATAACTTTTGAGTCATTTAAGTTTAGCTGAAAACTGCTAGCAGCAATTTGTCCATTCATTTCTGGTTTCGAGGTCCATTAAAGGAATTACCAGCTTTGAATTTTGTTATTGCATTTAAATTTCTTGGATATTCGTTTTTCGGTGAAGATCAAAAATCGCAAATCACAATTTCAGCCATATTTTTTTACCCAAAATATCCCTCTTCCCATATATCGCTGATTTTCAAAAAAACATTCAAAACTCATTAGCATCGAATATCTAAAAGGAAATTCATTGGAATCCACAACTAGACCGCAAAAGCCGGGGGAGTAATTAGCGTTGGAATGAAAAAAAAAGAAAAGAGGGGGAAAAACCCGGTTGGCACATACGATAATTTCCTTCCACCACACTATACAATTAACATTGCAAGGCTATTTCTGTTTCATCTCGGCTGTTTGAAAATAAATTGGGGTTCAAACGCATTAATGTTTTCACAAGAACTGAGCCACTCGAAATAAATTAAATAAATGATTCCGTTATTATTGCAGCCAGTTTTCTTTTCCGAAAGGAGGGATGGGCACCCAGGAGGGAGGGGTGAAGAAGAAGAAGAAAAAAAAAAGGAAAAAGAAGCTTTATTTTGAGCTTAGATGACTTACAATGAGAAAGTTCGTTTTCAAAAGCCCTTTTAACGACTGAAATTTTCTTCCTTCGGCGATAATGACGCTACTTTGGTATCATTATATGGAAGTGTTATCTGGATCGGTTGAAAAGGTTTTATTTTATTATTATTATTTTTTTTTTTTTTCCTCCTCATAATTTATGGACAAAAGGAATAAAAAAATAACAAAAGGCTTAAGAAACAACAACGTCGAAGTTGAAGAAATTATATTCGCAAAAATATTTTGTTTCGTTAAGTTTCCCTCCCCCTTCCTTTAAGGAGTTTCCGCCTTTTTTGACGGGTGACGCGACAGATTTCAAAAATGTCGTTGTCTTTTTCTCCCCCGTTTTAAACGATAGAAAACCGTCTTTGGAAAATTCCATGTCGAAGTCATGCTTTCTTCAATTGTTGTTATCTGGAAAACTTGGGTTTGAATGAACCCGGATCTAATTTCCCGCGGGTGTCTTCGCTATTTTCATTCAACGACCATTTTGAAATGTTCTACTCCTTGAAATTTCCTCGGAAAACCCTTTCACCTCCTTTCGTATCTTCCTCTTCCTCCTATTTCCTCCTCTTCCTCACCCCCTCCCTTCTCTTTCCCGCGCCTTTTCTTCTGACGCCTTTCCGCGGAATCTCGTGAACACGGTGATTATCGTTAAGGTTCCTTTACAGTAATGTACTCCTCCATTTGCATGTAATTCTCTAATTCTACTCTCTAACTTGAATTTTTACGACGGTTTAATTCCTCCCGTTTTCACTTGATGCTTTTTCCTCCCGGGAGTTTTAATATTGTGTTGCGTATATACTATCGGATAAGACTTTTTTTTTACTTTTTTTAATAAGCGAAAAAGGCAGGTCAGCAAAAACTAAAAAAAAAAAAAGAGGTAACGTAAAAAGGAAAAGCGCCTCTAGCTGGGGGGAATATATCCATCCTCGAGATTTTCCGACTGTTGGACCTCCTTATGTTTCTTCCTCCGCCCCAGGCAAAAGCGAAAAGGATTAATTTTACGTGAATTTATATGCTTTATCTTAAACTAGGATCTTGAGGAATGAAAATAGCTTGAAAGCGGAATAAATGAATCCTTGCTTATTCAGTGGAATTGACTAAATGATACAGTGTATGGGGTGTTCTCCGTTGCTAATAAAACGGATGTCATTAGTACGCATTTGTGTTGCAAGAAATCTTAAGAAAATCGCTTTTCAGTGCTTCATTATTTTTAACGATTCCCGATAGTTTTTTTTTTTTTTTTTTTTTTTTTTTTTTTTTTTACCTTTTTTTCTTTATCGACACAAAAAGATTCACAGCTGCCCTGGTTATCGGAAAAGATCTTATCCAGGAAGAAGAGAAAATAAAAAAGGTCCAAGAATAAGACTTTTTGCCTCGCCCGTAGCAATTTCCCTAATGAGTTACATAAGCAGGCAATCCAATCTTTCGGGTGTTACGTTCGTACCCCAAAAAGTTGAAATAATTCGCCTAAAAATAATTGTTCCAATTCTTATCCTTCAGCTTAGATATTTGAAACTAAAATAAGGCACATTTTTTTTTTTTTTAAATTTATTAATTAGCTTTTTTGCTATATAACAAAATTTAAAAAAAAAAAAAACTAACAAAAATATAAAATATCAACAATAAACCATTACATTATTCCTAAAGCATTTCAAATTCAATTCCTTAATCCTCCCCGGTAAACTATTGTACGCTTTAATTCCATCTCCGAACGCAGCTTTCTTCACCTTTAAATTTATAGCATGTTCTATAAAAACATTCTCGGTAGAACGAGTTGCATGATGGTGAACATCACCAACTGTCTGCAATCTGTCTCGGAGATACTCAGGTACAATGCCTAGCCTTATCTTATGAATGAGAATCAGAGTTCGAAACAATATTCTACGTTCAACACTCAACAACTTAGTTTCCTTAAGCAAGGCCGAGATGGCAGTGGATTTATTACTCTTTGTAATAAATCTCATCGCATTATTTTGCAACTTCTGCAATTTTTGCATCTCATTTTGATTTATTCCAAAAATTAAGGGTGCACAATAATCGAAATGTGGAGCGACTAAAACTTTATACAATAACAGTTTTGTTTCTTTAGGAAAATTTCTCGCTACACGGTATAAGAAATATAGTTTTTTCGAAACTTTGTTCATGACAAAAAGAACATATGGCTTCAAACTCAAACTCTCATCCAAAATAACACCAAGATATTTAAACTTATCGACTCTTTCAATTTCAACATTGTTTATTTTTAATTTAACTACCCCTTCAATATTTCTTAAATTATGTTTAGTACCTATAATCATAAATTTAGTCTTTGGAATATTCAAACTTAAACTATTCTCCGAGAGCCATCTATATAATTTATTTAATTCTAATTGCATTTTATTTATCAAAATATCTAAATCAGGACCAATTAAGTAAAGTTTAGTGTCATCAGCAAATATTCTAATATCACAGTCTAAATGCATTTCCATGTCGTTAATGAACAAGATGAACAAAATCGGACCAAGAATCGTCCCTTGCGGGACACCAAAAATGGTGTTAAGAGCCTCTGACACAATGTTTTTATATTTTACACATTGTTTTCGACCAGACAAATAAGAACAAAACCATTTTAAAACCTTTCCCTTGATCCCCATTTTATTCATCTTTCTCAACAATAAATTACGATCTACCGTTTCAAAAGCACGTTTTAAATCTAGGAAGACAACCAAAATGTAGTTATTATCTATTTGTTGAATCCAACTGTCATATACACTTACTACTGCCGTTTCGCAGGAATGCGCCTTTCTAAACCCAGATTGATTCACACTAAATACATTATTAATATTACAATAATTAACTAATTGACTTTTTACTACTTCTTCTAAAACTTTTTCATAAATGGCTACTTTATTTACAGGCCTAAAGTGCTCACAATTTATCCTCATTTAGTACAGGCTAAATGAGGATTACTAATTTTTTCAGTGGGAGAAATGTAACTAGTCTTCCATTGGGATGGAAAAACTCCTGTTTTAAGAGATTCATTTACAATTTTCAATAAATTATTATTTACAACTTTATAAGCATCCGTAAAAACCATAGTATTTATCCCGTCTCCAACATCATTACACTTTTTTAAACCTTTTACAATCACGTCAAGATCTTCTAAAGTAACCATTACAAATTCATCAAAGTCACCATAATGTCTAATGTTATTGATAATAAATTGAGTATCATTTAACTTTGGTATTTGATTTACAATATCCGTTATACTATCAATATAAAAGTTATTCAGTTTATTTGCAATATCTAAATCACTATTATTTTCCCATCCCTCAATTTCAATTTTATACTCTTTCCTGGAATTTTTCCCAGGCACAAAAAGTTTCATTTTTCCCCATAACAAAGAGCTGTCTGACCGATATTTTTCTACTAGTTCAAGACAATATTTATCTTTAGCTTGGCGTATTAAGGAAGTAACCTTATTTCTCTCTTTTTTATAGCATTCCCAAATAGGAATAGTTTTGACTCTTACAGCTTCCTCATATAAACTGTCCCTGTTCCGCATAGCCTGTAAAATTTCATTCGTAAACCATTTATTCTCGATATGCTTAGTACTTACTTTGAAACTTCTAATCGGGCACATTTCATTAATTACATTTTCAATATTGGCAGTAAAATTATTTGCCACTATATCTACATCCTTGCTTTCATTCTCCCATGGACATTTTATTAATTCATGCTGAAAATTTTCAGACGTATAATTTCTAAAATCAAAATATAAATCCAAATAATTTCCAAAATCTTGTCGTACATACTTCTGTAAATGATTATCACTTTCAACAGGCGATTTTCTAAAAAGTTTTGCACATTTCCTAATTTTATTTATAACGGTTCGTATTCTTCCGATAAATTTCCAACTTCCGATTCTTTGCGAACTACCTGATCTACGATGAAAGGAATTTCGAATTCAGTTTCTTCTAAATCATCCTCATCATGTCGAAACATATTTTCAGGTAAAATTGGAAGTTGAAGCATCGTTGAAATCGTTGAAGCAGGACCTGCTTCAACGATTTTTAATTTACAAGCTTGGTACTACTGGTTGATTTGTTATCTTGTAACACTAAATCATCATTAGCAAACCTATATATATTATTTCTAATAAACATGACTATCCTACAATTCGGTCCTCGCAAACGTAAGTAATAATGGTATAAATCCCTACTAAGTACAGACATTATAGCTCCATTTCGGCTTTGAATATTTATATATAAATTGCAATTCCTTCTGCTTGTCTACCTTTGTTATGTTGCTTGTAAGCTGAAATAAAAAATATTTTATACCCAAAAAATTTAGGTGGCTCTTTGCACTAAGTTTCTACTAGAGGGCTAACACATTATAGTTTTTAGGGATGTTCGATTTTCGGGTCTAACTCGGGTCTAGACCCGAACTACTCGGGTTCGGGTCTAACTCGGGTCCGGACCCGAGTTAACTCGAGTCGGGTATTTTCGATTCCTACCCGAAAAAAGTCGGGTCCGGGTCAGGACCCGAAGCTACCCGTTCTCTATATTTTTGCGATATAATGATCATTTCGCAATCATTTAATAACATTAATTTTCAACTTTTTTTTTTTTTTTTTTTTTAAGGATGATACAAATTAGAAACATCTTTTTGAGTTTATTTTTTAAAGCATTTTTTTTTCCTCGCAGTAAAAAATTTTATGTGAAAATTAACATAATTATAATAAAATCGGAGTCTATTGCAGAACCCCTAACTTCAGAACCCCTAAATTGGCAAAATCCCTAATAGGCATCTTGCAGTTAGGGGTTTTGCAAATGGCGAAAATAGTAATAAATAATTATAAAATGACGGAAATTAGGATTTTTAAGAAATATCTTTATTTTTACCGGTATATATCATATATGTTATCACAAGTTCTTGTCATATGTTTATCACATCCTTATTATCACAAATGAAGTCACCGATGCAAGATTCGCTATTTTCCCTTAAAATAGTGCAGGGTCTCTACCGACCTTGAAAACGTTTAAAACCTTGAATTAGCCTTGAGTGTGAAGTAGAACCTTGAAAACCTCAAAAACCTTAAAAAAACCTTGAATTTCAAAAATAATTTTCAGTAGACACCCTGAAGTGGCTTTAAAGTCATCAAGAATTATTAAGAAAAAATATCTTTCAATTTTCGCAGAAGTTTGCAAGAAGATCTTGCAATTTTTTAGAAGTTTTTAAAAGTTTTGACCGCGATTATTTTAATAAGTTTTTAAAAGTTGGTAAATGAAAAAATTAAATTAAATTAAATTAATTCAAATAAATATTTTCGTTGATTTTTCACCATTCGTAAAACCCCTAACTGCAAAACCCCTAATAGGAGTTTTGCCAATTTAGGGGTTCTGAAGTTAGGGGTTATGGCAAGTCCCCTAAAATCGGTCTACATAATTCTTATGGTTTTTTTTTTTTTTTTTTTTTTATGTTTAATTTTTGGAAAAAACAGCCGAAAAAATTTATGTAGACCGTTTTTTGCATATTTACATAATATTTTTTACTGTTTCAATGAATTTTTTTTATTCTTAAATTTACAAAATAAAATTTTGAAAAACAGTAAACTAAATTTACTCTTTATTTATTGATCGCTTATTATGAGCTTAGTAAACGTTTATTACTGGAAAGAAAAATCAGATCTTGGGCATGATCCGATCCCAGTGCGGAGCTATAATCGGTAACGACTCTTCCAGCTACGCTGAAAAGTCGTTCACTGGGGATGCTGGTGGCTTGGATAGCCAGGTATTTTCGAGCCAGCTTTGCTATCATCGGAAAATCCTTAGAATGGCTTTTCCACCATTCTAATGGGTTGGCTTCTACATCTAGGGTCTTCAGTTTTAAATAATCGTCTAATTCTTCCTTCTCGTCTTTGTGAGAAATCTGAGATATGCGGACATTTTTTTTTATTACAGCGGCTAATCCCTCCTTTCTTTTTTTTTTTTTTTTCGGGAGTTGAGGATTCCGGAACTAGTAATAAACGTTTACTAAGCTCATAATAATCGATCAATAAATAAAGAGAAAATTTAGTTTACTGTTTTTCAAAATTATATTTTGTAAATAAGAATAAAAAAAATTCATTTAAACACAGTGAAAAGTATTATGTAAATATGCAAAAAACGGTCTACATAAATTTTTAGCCTCCACTATTGCTTGTCGGCATTTATGCGTATGAGGAATGTGTTATGTTGTCGGTCTTTAAAATTATCCGTACGTCTTAAGGTTCTCCGGTGCTACGTTTGGTCAACTCTTTTTTATGGATGCGAGACCTGGACTCTCAAAGTTTCCATGATGAATCGACTTGAAGCTTTTGAGATGTGGTGCTACCGTAGAATCCTTCGAATTTCATGGGTCGATCGGGTAACCAACGACGAGGTTTTGCGAAGATTGCGTAGGGAGAGAGAAGTTTTGCAAATCGTAAAACGACGGAAGTTGGAATACTTCGGTCATTTTCTGAGAGGACCTAAATATGAGCTTCTGAAGACGATCATTCAGGGGCATATCGAAGGAAAAAGGAGAATAGGCCGGAAGAACTTATCGTGGTTGCGTAATTTAAGAGCTTGGACCGGCTTAAGTGTCGAGGAGCTCTTCAGGATTGCCCCCGATAGAGACGAATATAAAAGTCTCGTTGATGGTCGCCTACGCCTGGACACAGGTATGGCACCGTAAGAAGAAGAAGATTGCTTGTTTAGCCTTGTACGATCTTAATTTAACTACTATTGGTTTAATTGCACTGTTGTTACGCTAAATCCTATTTCAATATCCTTTGCGTTGATGTCAACCTCTAATTTTTCTTTTGCAAAATTAATAAATAATTCTTCACAATCCGCCCATGTTTCCTTCATTTTTGCTTCCGTTAGGTTTCTTATTACTAAGTTGTTTCTTCGACTTTGATTTTCCATGTATTCTACTTATTTTTTCATGGCTATCAGTTCTTGGCTTATACTCTCATTACTTTCATGAATATCCTGTACCTCCCCTTCAAGAGTCGATAACCTCTTAGTTACATTTTTTATCTAAACACGGAAAATCGCGGGGGGGATGTTGTCTGAGACTCAAAAATCATTTCGAATTTGGATTTAGATTGAAATCTCTTGTTGAAAGGCAAATTTGGTAAAAGGAGGCAAAAGCTTTACTCCTTTTCTTTTCTTTTTTTTTTTTTTTTTACGCGGGGAAAAGGTAAAACGATGCGTTGTCGCATCTTGTTATCTTTAAAGGAGAAACGTTTTTCCCTCTTTCCCACATCACGCCGAAGGAAGAAAAGGATAAAACAATGATAATTCTCGCTGATAACTCCCGCGTAGATTTTCAAAAGGTAAACCTTAATATTAGCATGAACGCTTTTTCAACCCCTTCCCCCCCCCCTCTTTCTCTCTTCTTCCTTTTCTTAAAATCCTAACCTAATTTATGGAGATTCTTGAGATATGAATTACTTTCCAAGAATTTATATCGAAAAATTTTATAGAGATTGGTTATTAGTTTTGAAGGAATTTATAGTCGAGTTTTTCGAAATGAATCAGGTTCAGCTTGATTCAAAATTCGATTTCCTTCGGATCATGTTCTTCCATTCATTAGAAAATCTCGCCCCCCCCCCCCTCACGGTTTAGTATTTCCTGGGAATATGGGTCTGTAAGAAGGTGGTTTTCCTCGTGCTGCATCAAAATTTTGAGGATGTTTCGTAGTAAGTAAGGGTTGGTCTTCTTACGTTTGAGGTTTTTCGTAGTTTTGGAAGGTAAGGGGGAGAGGGAGATATAACGTTGACTTTCTGTTGAAGGAGATATAGGGGGCTTTAAATGTAAATAATTTTTTAGTAACTTAATATTTGATCGGCATTAAAATATGGACAAAATTGAGGACATGTTTGGACGGGTTTCATGAAAGGGTCATAAGGAAACTGTAATAAATAATAATCGTAATTATGGTACATACAGGGGGCATACATGATGACAGGTTCCTTGTATGACAGATTCGGGGGATTCGTTTGGACATGTTTTGTTAATTTTTTGTAGCTTTTTGGTGGTACTCATCAACTAGCTGAATTCTTGGGTTGGCGCTTGATATGGTATAATTAATCTCTTTTTTCAAGGGGTGAATTCATCGAATACTACGTTTGGAGAGGGCGGAAGAGGTGCTCCCACATAGACCTTTTCCATCTACAGGATGTCTATAAGATGTCAACATTTGAGAATGGATATCTAATAGATATCTAAAATATTGCAATATCTAGCTAATAGCCATCAATTCTATTATAGCTAGCTATTTTTCGAAATGTCCTCGGCATTAGCCGGCTAATAGCCGGCTATTTTTTTAAGGCTATAAAAAGACTATCGTACCGTAACCAGTACCTTCGTTATACAATAAATTTTTATAAAGACGCTCTGTTACTCTGTTTTTATAAAGATGCTCTAGCTATGTTTAAAAAAAGTTTTTTTAATTTTTTTGTGACTTTTCTGGGAGTAGAGTTCAACTTAATGTTTTATGTAGGATTCGATATTGCACATACAGTATATATACTTGTAAGCCTAAAAATTTTACCATCTTCAGTATTTAAGCTCATGATTTTTGATGTTGTTGACGAGTCAAATAAATCGAAATTTTAAGTTTGTAAGATTTAAAATTGTCTGAATTTAAAAAATTACAGAATTTTATATAAGTGGCCAATGTACCAGTATAGTTCTTGAACTGATAACTTTTGATTTAAATGCTAGTTAATAAGTATAATAAATACATAAATTAATTAATTTTTAAAATTCTAAAAAAATTTTACTGAAATTAAAAATTAGATACATGTGAATGAATTAAATCACCTAATTTATTAAAACTACTCTCTCATTTTAAAAAATGATCAGATATTTGTTTTTTAATTTTTTAAGTCCTAAAAATGCTTAATGTGCTTACAATTAAAAGTCGAACAGGCAGAAAATCGTGGATATCTCTAAAACGTCTGTAGTATATCTAAGAGATACTAAAATAGATGTCTATTACATACTGTTATAGCCTTCTATTAGACATACATAAGATATCTTTAGTATAGCTATTTTTTTTTAGCGATTCATAGATATCTCAAAGCTCAGAGGGTCTATGTGGGCTTGAAAAACTGTTTTTTGCTGTCACAGAAGTGGGAGGGGTTTTGCGTATGTCTCTTTTTAGCATTTTATAGTAAAATTTGTTTAACGTTTCAATTATTTTAAAATATTCTGGTTTATTTTTTAGGCTTTATAGAGTATTAAAAAAAAAAAAAAAAAAAAAAAGGTTTTTTAGTGTATCGATAGTTATCTTCTTCTATCTATATAAATAAAAGTGAAAGTTTCTCTGTCCGTTTGTTTGAACGCAACAATAGTATTTTTCAATACAAGGAGTGAAAACGACAAAATTGCCCGTCGAGACCGAGTTTTAAGCCCGAGCCGAAGGCGAGGGCCTTAAGTAGGTCGAGACGGGCAAGTCGTTTGCATTTCTTGCATTGAAAGATATTTTTTATCACAAGGTACGGCGTAAAATAGTCTGTAAATAAACTGACTAGGACTGAAAAGTGGACTTTTCGGTACCGTGTGATGAAAAAATATTTCACAAATTTTGATTTTAATTTTTTTTATTTTCAGGTAAGAGTTAAAATTGTTCTATTTTTTCCTGTAAGTATGGGAGTGAACCCGGGAAGAAATCGAAAAACGAAATTTTTAGCAATTAGTTAGAGTTTGAGATTATACCGTTAATTGTGCTAAAAAATTATTTAAATTTAGGCATAGCGCTTAACTTCAGTTTCATATACATCCGGTCGGGGGTATATGTCCGTAAGTGGACAATAACGATTTCACAAGAATTGTCCGATATAGAGATGTCCAGCTTATGGAACAAGTATACCCAAGAAAAAATGCGTTATAAAATTTTATAACTCATTATTGTTATATTTTATACATTATATAATTTATATATAATATTATATATATATTATATATATAACTAGCCGCTTCGGGGCCGCTTCGCGGCCCCTTCGCGTCTAGCCTAAAGTAATGTAGAAAAACGCAAAAACGTTAAATACCTCATTTTTTTCCGCCCAAAAAAAAAAGTTTAATTTTTTTTAAATTTTTACCGTCTGTTTTTTAGATCCCGCATTTTTATTTCTTTTGCATTTTAAGAATGCGAATATATGTGACTGTGTACACCATTAGGGTGGTTCATTTCGAAAAACGTTTTAAAAAGTTAGAGAAGTTACTCGAAACTTAGATACGCATTCCGTTTGGATCACCCGTCAGAAGTTATTCACTGTTTACGTTTTGTCCGGGGTTTATGAAAAGGGCCGAAATGGAAAAGGGTCCAGAGACTTTTTCGACTCTTTTCTATGTCGACTGTTTTTCCCGTCGGCGCGGCCCTTGGTAATATTTTTTTGCAATTTTACCAATTATTTTTTTCAAAATCTTACCAAATAATTTTTGGAATTTCGTGACCGGATGATTCGTCACAGATTATTCGTCACTGGTGTTATTGGTCATACATTACACATTCGTCACAATTGCAACTGGTCACATATTACTAATTCGTCACAACATATTTTGGTCACACTAAAGAATTAGTCACTATTTACAACTGGTCATAAGATTATAAAATTCAAATTTTAAAAAATTAAATCAACTGTAAATATACAGTAAATGTCAGCTGTTTATTTATTTATTTACAAATGTTTGGCTTTGTTTTTTTTCCCGGTTGTAAATTTTAAAAGCAATGTAAATTTTCTTTTTTAAATAAAATAAAATTGAATTGAATGGAAACTGAAGAGATTTTAAAAGATATTGAGAAGTTACATGCCGGTCAATTGCCTGCGAAGGAAAAAAAAATACGAAGATCTTAACAAATATATTTACCAGCAAGTTGACGATTTCGAACCATACAAGGATGACGGCCTCGGTTTGGAATACCTAAGATTATTAAGACATAACATTGCCGGGAATTTTTGAATTTATATCACATTTTTATTTTGAATTCATATTTGATTTTTGAGCCCTTTATTTTTTTATTTTTTATATTTGCAATATTGTTGTGAAAAATAATAATGGATTAAAAAAATTAAAGTTCTTATGACCAATTTGTAGCTGTGACCAGTTGCGTACTAATGACGAATCGTCATATGTGACAAAAAAAAAGTGTGACCAATTATACATGTGTGACGAATTTTCCTAGTGACGAAGAAAACGTGACGAATTTTCCGGTGGCGAATCATTCAGTGACGAATCATCCGGGAACCTGGAATTTTACCACCTCTTTTTTCGAATTTTACTAACTTTTTTTCGAAATATTACCATAAATAATTTTTTAAATTTGACCACTTTTTTTTGGAATTTTAACAATTTTTTTTTGGAATATTACCAAACGGGTTTTGGAAAAAAATATAGAAAAAAAATTCCTGCGTACAGACAGGGAAACTTCCCCTTTTATTCGTCACAATTTTTTTTGTCTAATGCGACTATTTTTTTTTTTTTTTTTTTTTTTTTTTTTTTTTTTTTTGTCTGTGGACAAAAATGGTGATGGGATCTGATGATCCTAACTATTTTTTTTTTCTTTTTTGTCTGTCGACAAAAATGCTACATTTTTAGGCAACTAAAACTTTACGTATTTTTTCGTCAAATTCGTTAAAATTAGCTTGTCTGCGGACAAACGCGGACAAACGCGGACAAACGGAGGGGTTTTATTATATAGGTAGATATTATATTATACATTATATAATATTTTATATTATTTTATCTTGTATTTATAATATACGTTTTGGCCGATTATAAAATCTTATAACTTTTTATAGATTTTTATAATTAAAATGTTTAGCTTCCTTCCTTCCTTCCTTCCTTCCTTCCTTCCTTTTCGGCATAATCAGGACATGAAGCCCTATGACCCGGCGCCTACCTTTACCAAGTTCGGTTTCTGGTGTAAGGTTTAGGCGTTACTACGTCATACCCCCTAATGTATCGAGTGACGAGCTCGAAGACGGGGCACTCATATCGCAAAGGTATTTTACGAATGAGCGGGACCTACTTTATTTAGACAGGGAATCCGAACCCTGTGACACATCGGTCTTCTTCACATGATACACACATGAGTATCAGAGGTGAATGCTGGCGGAAAAAAATCCTGACTGAAGTCAGGTTCGAACCAAGACTCCACACGATCATTCGTTTCGGAGTCGAGCACGCTCGCCACTCAGCCGACGTCGTGTCGTTTAGCTTAGTAATGTATTAATTTTATGCTTGAATTGCACTATATTTAGCTTATGGGGACTTTATAGGCTCTTTTTTAAACATTTTTAATGAGAAAAAAAAATAAAAAAAATTACCATTTTCTGGAATAGAACCTGAGCCTTGTGGCCGACTTACCAGCCGCCTTTACCCACTACGCCACTTTTCAACTGATATTTAAAAGTGGCAATATAGTTCTTAAGTTGCCAATTATTTTGACTTATAATATATTCCAGATTTTTCCGAATTTTCGGTTTATTTCTTGTATTTATAATTTGACAAAGGCTCAAAAATAAAGAAAAACAGAAATAAAAAAATTCGGGGAGCGTTAGAAGAAATTAAAAAAATCTACAGAAATAACTGAAAATAATTTTTGTTAAAAAATTTTATAACGAATTATAAATAGATGTCTTTTTTGGCGGGTTTTAAAATTTTATAACGAAGTTTAAGTTTTTAATAACTCAATTTTATAACACACTTTTTCTTGGGGGTACATACGATGCTGACTTTCGCGCTGACGTAATAGTCGAATATGCCCCTATTGTCAAATTAAAAGTGTTGGTTCTTCCTTTTCAAGAAGAAAAAAAAAAAAGAAAAGAAAAGACTTGAAGTCGGCTCAAAGGCTAAAGCGCCACCCCTCCCTGTCTATTACTTTCCGCTTCATTTACGTATGAAAATAATTAGGAAATATAAATTTGCGCATTGAGTCGGGACGGTTGAAAATGTCCTCCTTTTAATCTTCTCCGTTTTCCCCCCTTTATTCCAAGGGAAAATCCCGTGCCTTTTCAGTAATCCACGTTAATCCGACTCATCAATCACTTAAGAGTTTCCGTCTTAAGTGGAAGAAGTTAAACTTTGACACCGTAAAAGTGCATATACTGCGCTGTATAGTCTCATCACGGACGGTTTAAAAACACCGAGGAAACAACATATTACCGGGGGTTTTAAAAACTTTTCGGCGAAAAAGGAGAGAGGAAGAGCGAGAGCGAGAGAGAAGCATCTTGAAGTTGACATCCTATTTTCTTCCCTTTTTTGTTTTTCTTCCCGAAAACATCTGCTCGTTCCTTTTAAACTCCATTTTTATCTAAAGACTAAAACTAAACAGTTATCTCTGTTTTCATCTCGACGTTTTCGCAAATTTCGGAAGGAAAAAAAAAAATAAATACGGCCCAGAAGGGAGGGAAAATAAGAAGTACGAAGGTGACAACGGTGTGCTTTTCCGCATGGTTAGATTACTTTTTAAAGAAAAAAAAAAGGAAAGCAAAATGCGAATGTATGTCAAAAAGTCGTTCTCGGGGGATTGTTTAGGCGAAAAAGAAATTTAACGCGAAGGGTGAGAAAAACGATTTGGAATCCGAGACCGAGATAAAAAAAAAGAATTAGCCTTTTTTTTCGGAAGGGTGAGGAAGGAGGAAGAAAAAAGGAAAGTGATGTAAAAAAGGAAAAATCGTTTATGTCCGCAAAAAAAGGCAGGAAGCTTTTTTTTTTTTTTTTTTTTTTTGGAGTCGTAAGTTATATTTAGTGAGTTTTTTCCGCTAAAAATATATAAAGCTTATTTTGAGAAAGATGAATTTTATATTTTTTTTTTTTTACATGAGCCGTAGATCATTTAGCAATCAAATAAAAATACATACATAGGGACAAGTTGGGATTTAAGCAAATAAATAACATGAAATGTTATGAGAAAGAAGACATTTGCATGTAACAACCTACAAATTTTTAAGCTGATATAATTTATGCAAAAATAAAGGAAAAAAAAAAAAGCTCGCTGGAAGTTGAGAGTGACTATCTAATAAATTCGCAGTAAACTGCGGACTAGGGGATTAAGCGTAAGGAGGAAAAAAAAAGAAGGAAAAAGAAATTTACTACGGCTTTTCCCCTTTTTTTTCCTCTTATTATATTAAACCTAATTTCGCTTCCTTCTTAATTCTGGAAACTGAAAAGCGCACCGTGGAATTAAAGGCACTTTTTTTTTTTTTTTTTTTTTGAAAAAAGTTTTGGATTCATGGGTAATGGGAAGTAAAACCGACGACGACTTCTTTGTTAGTTCTAACTGCCGCTTAAACACGGAAATAAAACATGAATAGCAGCGGATTTTTTTTTTTTTTTTTTTTTTTTTGTACTCAAAAATTTTTTTCCTTGGAATTAATTTTGTCGATGGGCATTATTGTCTCTTCTAAATTATGTCTCATTTTTGGGTTGGTCATACCATCACAGAGAGCCTCAACGAAGTGAAGTTTTTATTTGACAAAAGTGGTGACAAGAACTAATCGCGGGAAATCATTAAAAATATCGTAGAGGTTCAATTTTTCGAATCGAAATCCAAGCTGATCTTTAAAACCAGATATCTCCATAATTAGACTTTTTCGCGCTAGAACTTTAGAAACTGACTTCAAAGGGCTGTCAGAATGATTATTAGGGTGTGTCATTTTACAAAAAACTTTTGAAATGTTGGGGGGCGTGTTGAAAATTGGCTTCTTTCAAACCACTAATTTTTTTTTTTTTTTTTTTTTCAAATTTTTTAAAAAATTACGGGTAGAATTTTCCTGCCGTAAAAAGAATTTTGGAAATTGATTAGAAGCACAGAAGAGACGTATTGGATCTACATGACCTCTAAATCAAACTGGTGAGAAGTTGCCATTTTTTGGCAAAAAAATCCATTTTTGACCCAAGAAACCAAATTTGCACTTATAGCCCTTTTTCTGACCAGTTCGTGAACTGTTCGTTTTTCCTGACCAGTTGACCTGACCAGTATTTCCTGACCAGATTGGTCGCTTTTTTTTTGTGCAGTGGGTGAGCTGGTCGCTTTTTTCCGTCCAGGTCGTGAACTGCTCGCTCTTTCTGGCCAGTTCGTGAACTGATCGCTTTTTGCGGACCATTTCGTGAACTGATCGCTTTTTGCGGTCCATTTCGTGAACTGGTCGCTTTTTCTGGCCAGTTCGTGAAGTGGTCGCTTTACCTGACCACTCCTCGGTCTGTAAGGGTGTCTGTGAAAAGCTCATCAATGAAAGCTCATATGCGAAAGCTCATGCGTCAGGATTGGTCAGGAAGGTTTTCAGGTTCCGAATCCGGTCTGGCCTGTATTGATTTCCGATCGGAAATAGGTAGCCTGTAATTCTGTACGTCAGAGCCAAAAGGTTCAATATGCAAATTAAAGATGTCCGCTAAACGTTGTTTACCCATAACAAACGGCCATCTTTAATTTGCATATTAAACCTTTTGGCTATGACGTACAGAATTGCTCGCGCGGGCCTGCAAATTATAACGACCCTAAAATGGGTGTTCTACGGTTATTTTTGCGTAAGTATGAGTGATACCAATAAAATAAAAAAATTTTCAAGGCTTCAAAATCGAGATTAAGCCGAGTTTTAGTTGGAAAAATCAGATATAAGCTCGATAAAAACGCTAATGACGTCACAGGGGTTAATAGAGAAAATTCGGGATAGTGAAATTCGTGTTTTTACGACCTCGAAAACATAAGAAAACATTTTTTCAAAATATTTTGTAGGCCCTCAAAGTGGATAAAAAAAATGGAGTTTATAAGACCTTGATTGCCAAATTTTTAAAAAGCTAAAGTGGCCTTGGGGGGCCACTATAGTGGCCCTCCAAACCGGAAAGGAGCACTTTTCAACACGCCCCACAACATTTCAACAATTTTTTTAAAATGACACACCCTAACGCATATACTCCGTTGGAGAAATTTCTCCAAATTGAAAGGTCCGCTTCAGTAAAAGGAAATGTCAGTTTTTTAAACCTTTTACAAAGCAAACGTAGTAAATAATGTAATTTTGAAATGACGCGAAACAGTGCGACTGCAGCAGAAGCAGCGGCCGCGAAAACAGGCTAATTTAACCATTAAATGGTTAAATTGCGATATTAAAGTTTACTCGATCCTTGCAAAATAGCCTTATCATCCTCAAAAACCAGCGGTTTTTATAATGTAATTTTTTTCTTTAGTGTGTTAAAATCGTTTTCTAAAAGCAGTATAGAATTTTCTCCCGAGTCCTTTTTATTTACCCGCGAAAAGGACAAATAGGGGGGGAAAAATTGGAAAACATCCAAAAGCAATAACAATCGTAAGAACCCGAAAAATAATTTCGAGTCAAATTCGGAATAAGTAACAATAGAAATTTTCATGTTCTTTTTTTCTGTACAAGAAAAAAAACGAAAAAAAAAACTTTGCCATAGCTTTTCTTTTCTTTTTTTTTTTTTTTTTTTTGGAGAAAAAAGAAAACTAATGGAAATAAATTTTCCAACAGAAAAAAAAATTGAAAAACATACTTAAAAAACTGCCAACATTAATAATGAAAAAAAAAAAAAAAAATTCTCAGAGATTTAAATTTTTTTTTCCTTTTCTTTTCCAAAACCCCAAAGTCTGACTTGGCACCTCATATTTTCGACGTAAACTTTTTTTTTTTTGTCGGTGCTCATACCTCATACATCGAAGAAAGTTTTAATAACGTAAAAATAAATATTCTCGTCAGTATCAGACGGAGAGCATGTTGGAAAACGAAAATAAAGCACAGACTTCCGAACAGTTATTTGGATATTTTTTTTTTTACTCGCTTACTCGATTTTCTAAATCGCTAAGAAATAAGGCGCCAACAGGAAGACCGAGGATGAATAAAAATCTATAAAATTACTCGATTACCCATGTGATTCCCGTGCCTAATCCAACCCTGCTTCTCGTAAAAATGTTTCTTCCCCGTACGTTTTTTTTACGAGTGTTTTAATTTCAAATACTTTCGCAACCTAAAAAAAAAAAAAAAATTATAAAAAACCAGGCTTTTATTCTTCGCTTTAAAATCACGGAGAAAACTTTTTTTTTTCTCTCGAGTTTGAATTTTTCCTTTTTTTTTTTTAATAACTGACCTCAAGTTCAGAACCTCTTTTACCGATCTACTATTCTACCTTTCTTTCATGTCAAAAAAAAAAAAAAAAAATTAAGTTGTTTGTTAATACAAACTCTCTGCTTTTTCTCGTTTAAAACAAGGAAAACTGAAAAAGACAATTTTATGTATTTTATTCCGCCATCCCCAATCTTATTTTAAAATAACACAGTAAATTTTATAAATTCAGTTAAAATGGCTTAACCGAGCGTCTGTTAATAAAACCGACGATTGAAAGGGTCGTAACTGCTTAACCGACCCTCGTATCCAAAATGACAACTTGAAAAGCTTTATTTTTCAAAAAGCAAAATTAAAACGGCTTTTTGTATTTATTTCAAGATATACGATGTGGATATTTTTAATTGTGGTGAGGGAAAACGTTTTGAAAGTAATAAATGCACGCGACGTTTTTTTTTTTTTTTTTTTTTTTTTCGCTGTCTTTGGTTGTATAGCGGAGCGATTTTTTTTGCATAAGTGCCGATAATAAGAAAATTTTAAAGCGATATCACCCCATAAAACGGCGTGCATAAAGCTATTTGAGGGATAAAGTACTTATAAAATCCCTTTCGCAATATAACAAGCCCATAAAGCGCAATATATCTTCTTCCCGTTTTTCTTTTTTTTATTGTTCGACTATTTAAAAGTTGTGGATTAATCGAGGGGTTGAATGCATTTCCATGCAACGAAGGAAACACGAGATTCTGATATGTAAAAGCCCTGAGGAATTGCGAACTGGTCGATATGTTTGATGTCATTTGTATGCAGAGGAATGGGGCTGTCCGATAGGGTGGCCCTTATTTGACGAATTTTCGAATTTCGTCGAACGCACCTCTTATGGTAACCGCCCTGAATTTTTTCTGATTTTTTGGGCGTCGTTTAGCAGTGACCCCCCTGGGACCTAAAAATTTTAAAATTTCCTTAAATACCGAAAAATCAAAAGTTTTATTATTTTAAAAAGACTCTTTGAGGATTTTTATTTATTTTATTTATTTATTTCCAGTACAAAATAAATTACAGCCCAGGCAGGGCCTATCACAATTTTTCGAACAAAAAAAAAAAAAAAAAAACTGGCGATAGGGAATGAACTATTTCGCACCAAAATACGGCTCCAAATTTTACGAAAGTGCCTAATGCCCTATATTTTTTTTATCTTCGCAGTAATGTTCCCCACACCCCCTCCCCTCCCCCCCCCAAAAAAAAAAAAATACTAGGACATGCAAAAAAATAAAGTTGATAAATATAAATGTATCTCATAAAGCATCAAATCATATGTAAAGCCGTAACATAAATCTCGGCTAACAAAAATAAGTCATAAAAATAAAATATTCAAAACTATTATTTTAATGAAATTTCGTCTTTCCCGGAATAATTTTTTTTTTTTTTTCGGGGAATAAAAAAGAATTTCATAGAGAAAGAGAATAATGACTTGTTTCGGTATAACAATAATGGTGGGAAAGACTATAATATCAGTGATATATACGATGTTTACTTTATGTATTAGTCATTGTTGAGGAAAAAAATAGTCCCGGAAAAAAGAAATAAGAGGAAGAATAAAAAAAAAAAAAAAGGTCAACCTCCGGGTTGAAAACCCAATCGAAACTACTCAAGTACATATATCAAAGAAAAGGGAAGGAAGAAAGTATTTTCACCGAGGCTATCTCCTCCTTAAAAAAAGAAGACTCGAAATAAAGGAATGTTTCCGTACATGAAAGTGAAAAGGTGAAAAACAAATCGTACAGTAAAACAGTTTCCACTAAAAAACTGTTTATCTTCGTTCTTTTTTTTTCGCCTTGGAGGTATTTTATGGACGTAGAACACACACCAGAAAAAAGTGAAAATTAGAGCTTTTACTAGAATTGGACTCGGTACTTTTTTAACTAGGGCTGTTCGATATTTGGGTATTTAGCTCGGTTCCGGTTCTAAAATTCTGGCTCTGGTCTAAAATTCGGGTTCTGGTCTAACTCTGGTCTAGACCCGAACTACTCGGGTTCGATTCCGTCCGGACCCAAGTTAGCTCGAACCGGGTTTTTTCAATTACTACCCAAAAAAATTCGAATTCGACTTCGGACCCGAAGCTACTTATTCTCTTTATTTTTGCGGGGTAATGATCATGTCGCCACTGATCATTCCGTAATGGTTTGGTAATACTGTATTAATTTTCATCGTTTTTTTTAAAATGAATGATTTTTTTTTCAATGGGTAGCTTCGGGTCCGGAGTCGAACCCGACACTTTTGAACAGGAATCGAAAATACCAACCCGATTAACTCGGGTCTGGACCCTATTAAACCCCCTTTTGGACCCTTTTTCATGTCGGCCCTTTGTAATATTTTTTTGGAATTTTAACAATCATTTTTTTGGAATATTACCAAATAGGGTCAAGTCGCCTAAATGTAAACACTTTCCGCCATTTCGGACACGGCATTTTCAAATATTTTTTTCTTACAAAAAATTACGTTTTAAAAAGTGATTCAACAGCCCAATGTGTTCTTCAAGACATGAAGTAAATATGTGATACAGGCACTACTATAAAATTTTGCTTAGAGGGTTGATATAATAGCGTTGACATTTCGGTTTGATTTTGCCTGTTTTTCATAAAAATGAACCTACATGTAAACGCTCACCAGACGGTTCTCCGTTAAGAGAAATCAGTTCAAAATTTATCTCTCCAGAATGCTACATCATCCCTCTAATAGTAATACATACCTCTTTTATAAATTAATGCTCACAGAAATAATTTTACAATTTTTTTTTAAATAAAAAAAAATCCCGAAAAATTCTTTTATTTACATAACAATCAAATGGACAAAATGGCGTGTTGACATTTCCGACATCTTTTTGATTTTCGATCTTTTGCGGAAATTTAAGGAAAAAACATTAAAATCTTTCACATTCCTTGAAATGTAAGTCGGTAACATAAACTTCATTAACATGTAAGTAATTTAGTGGAATTTCAAAATTTTTTAATGTGTCTTTCCTTCAAAATAAATATTTGAAAAAAATCCACAAGACGAGTTTTACCGAGAAAAAAATTCGTATTTTTTTAAAAACGTTATAAGAAAAACAGTAAACATTTTTCGGGGGGAAATCAAGCTTTTGTAGGAAGATTATGAAACAAAGAACACATTTCATTATATTTTGGGCCGAAAACGCTTTCTACTTAGGAAAAAATAAGGGGTGTTGACATTTCGGGGGTGTTTACATTTAGGCGACCCGACCCTAATTTTTGGAATTTTACCAATAATTTTTTTTTGAGAATTTTACTAATTATTTTTTTGGGAATATTACCAAATATTTTTGGAATTTTACCAACTTTTTTTGAGAATTTTACCAATTATTTTTTTGGGAATTTTATCAAATAATTTTTGGAATTTTACCAATTATTTTTTTTGGGAATAGGGTCGGGTCGCCTAAATGTAAACACTCCCGAAATGTCAACACCCCTTATTTTTTCCTAAGTAAAAAGCGTTTTCGGCCCAAAATGTAATGAAATGTGTTCTTTGTTTCATAATCTTCCTTCAAAAGTCTGATTTCCCCCCGAAAAATATTTACTGTTTTTCTTACAACGTATTTAAAAAAATACGAATTTTTTTCTCGGTAAAACTCGTCTTGCGGATTTTTTTCGAATATTTATTTTGAACGAAAGACACATTAAAAAAATTTGAAATTCCACTCATTCACTTACATGTTAATGAAGTTTATGTTACCGACTTACATTTCAAGCAATAATAAAGATTTTAATGTTTTTTTCTTAAATTTCCGCAAAAGATCGAAAATCAAGAAGATGTCCGACATGTCAACACGCCATTTTGTTAATTTGATTGTTATGTAAATAAAAGAATTTTTCGGGATTTTTTGTTATTTTAAAAAAAAAATTAAAATTATTTCTGTAAACATTGATTTGTAAAAGTGGTATGTATTACTATTAGAGGGATGATGTAGCATTCTGGAGAGATAAATTTTGAACTGATTTCTCTTCACGGAGAGCCGTCTGGTGAGCGTTTACATATAGGTTCATTTTTATGAAAAACAGGTAAAATCAAACCGAAATGTCAACGATATTATATCAACCCTCTAAGCAAAATTTTAAAGTAGTACCTGCATCACATATTTACTTCATGTCTTGAAGAACACATTGGGCCGTTGGATCACTTTTTAAAACGTAATTTTTTGTAAGAAAAAAATATTTGAAAATGCCATGTCCGAAATGGCGGAAAGTGTTTACATTTAGGCGACCTGACCCTATTACCAAATATTTTTGGAATTTTACCAACTTTTTTTGGAATTTTACTAATTATTTTTTTGGGAATATTACCAAATAATTTTTGGAATTTTACCAAATAATTTTTGGAATTTTACTAATTATTTTTTTGGGAATATTACCAAATAATTTTTGGAATTTTACCAAATAATTTTTGGAATTTTACCAACTTTTTGGGGAATTTTACCAAATAATTTTTGGAATTTTACGAAATTTTTTTGAGAATTTTACCAATTATTTTTTTGGGAATTTTATCAAATAATTTTTGGAATTTTACCAATAATTTTTTTTGGGAATATTACCAAATATTTTTGGAATTTTACCAACTTTTTTGGGAATTTTACTAATTATTTTTTTGGGAATATTACCAAATAATTTTTGGAATTTTACCAAATAATTTTTGGAATTTTACTAATTATTTTTTTGGGAATATTACCAAATAATTTTTGGAATTTTACCAACTTTTTGGGGAATTTTACCAAATAATTTTTGAAATTTTACGAAATTTTTTTGAGAATTTTACCAATTGTTTTTTTGGGAATTTTATCAAATAATTTTTGGAATTTTACCAATAATTTTTTTTGGGAATATTACCAAATATTTTTGGAATTTTACCAACTTTTTTTGGAATTTTACTAATTATTTTTTTGGGAATATTACCAAATAATTTTTGGAATTTTACTAATTATTTTTTTGGGAATATTACCAAATAATTTTTGGAATTTTACCAACTTTTTGGGGAATTTTACCAAATAATTTTTGGAATTTTACGAAATTTTTTTGAGAATTTTACCAATTATTTTTTTGGGAATTTTATCAAATAATTTTTGGAATTTTACCAATTTTTTTTTTTTTTTGGAAAATTACAAAAAGAAAATAGAAAAAAAATACAGGAAAAAAAAATTCCTGCGTACGGACCGGACATCACCCGAATGCCTTTTGTATACAGAGAAGAGAAGAGAGAAGAGATTTTGATAATGTTTTGTGAGAAAGGTCATCAACATTTTTTGAAACGAAGATTTTGATGATTTTCGATAAAATTTTATTGATAAAGGGGGCCACATGGACATGGAGAGGGATCATTAAAATTTTTTCAACTAAAATTTCGATGATTTTTGATTATTGAAAAGATTTATTTAAAGTGTCGTTGAATTACATTTTTTTTTAAAAACAATTGATAAAATTTTAAATAATTTTTTTGCACATTTTTGATGTTTCAATACAAAATGTAAATATCAGAAAAATTATTACTGGAAATTTTAATATATTTTATTGAAAATTTTAAAACTTTACTTATGAACCAAAAATTTTGGACGTAGTCTTACGTAGGGATATGCCTCTGCCTCATAACCCCTGACTGTTTTTCTATGTACAAAAGACCCCCGATTAACTCCGAAACACACGTCCTCAAACATACACCTCCCACATCTTAAAAATTAAAACCGATTCCCATGTGACGGAAGCAAATAAGTTTTCCGTTTCAACCACCCAACTATGAAATAGACAATGAGAGATAAAAGGGATGCACACAGGGAAGGCGGGGGGGGGAGGGGGGAGGGGGATGAAAACCACTCGAGTTGGATTATGGAACAACGCAAAAGGAAAGATACTTGTTCCGTCGATTTGAATTAAAGTTAGGCCTCCAACTGAATTTCAAGGTTTCCCTATCCCGAGGTCATTATCAAGGAGATTTTTCAATTTTATTTTCCCTCGCATTAAAAAAAAAAAAAAAAAAAAAAAAAAAGAAAACCATAAAAAAAACACTTTTCCAGACGTTTTAGAGTTTGTTGACTTCATCAGCCGTCGCGACTTATTTCCCGATAGTTTTTATCAATGTTTCCTCGACAAAATGGAAGATGTCATACCGTAAAAACCGACAAACAACAAACAACAAAAAGGGAACGGAAAATTTTTCCCATTTTTCACGCCGCACTAATGAGACAGTTTTTCCAAATATTTTGCTGACGTTGTCCCTTTTTTTTTTTTTCTGCGTTTGTAAATAAAAATTTATGTCAGCCTGATGGTTTATAGCATTGAGTATAACGACTTTCCAACCTACTGCCCTTATCTTTTTTTTTTTTTTAAAAACGGTTTTTTATCTGGCTCATCAAACGACTTGGAAGTTTTTTTTTTTTTTTTTGGGAAAAAAATAACCGACATTAAATCGTTTCACCCATCATTCCCCCTTCGGATATTTTCGAGTATTACACATCAAAGCCTACGGCACAAACATGCCATAAGCTGAAAAAAATTGAAATGAAACCGAGAAGGGTGGGTTGTATAGAGTTAAGGTTCTCCTGTATGCATAATCAAATAAGATAGGAGAAAAAAAAAATGGAAAAAATTTTTTTTTCTCCCCGAATCTTGAGTCTATAACCGGCCGTCTATCATAACCCAAAAAGTAAACGCGCGGTAATGTTTAAACCTTGTGTAGATTCCCCTCAAGGCATCACTCAACGAAATTGCCTTACACCACTCAGCATGTGTTTCTCAGTTCCTGCTGATGTTTTACTTTTTCGATTACATTATCCCTATTGCCCTTTTATAGATCTTCCCTTTTTTTTTTTTTTTTTTCTTAACTGAAATAAAAATGCGGGTTCCTTTTTTTTTCCTGAAATACATAAGAAAAAAAAATCGGACAACTTAAGGAAATTGCGTCTCATCAGTCTAAATGGCTTATTTGGTATTTTATATTGAGCTCACGGAATAGTCGTAGGAAACATGGGGGTCGATTTGTCTTATATCCCTTCTTTTACTAAGTTGATGATAACGATAAAAACTCTTAGTTGGTCTGTTATCGGGTGATATAAACCAGAGATATTTTTACCCCGCCCCCTTCTTTTGCGTCGTAATTTTTTGTTACGTACGACGACGTCGTTTTCCTCGTGTTTAATATCATTGCGTAGTAATTAAAGGATCTAAAATGCTTTACGGATCGTTAAGAAAATAAAGTAAAAAGAACTAACCCGTTTATTGTTACTCGCATTATCGCAAAGGATCAACGGAACTATTTGTCGAATCCAAGGCTGACGATAAATAAATTAGGAGATCAACTGGAGTCACTTGTGATTCATCCTCAAAACCAATGGCCCGAAAAAAATGAATTGGAGATTTGAACTTTTGGTGACTCCCGTGCAGATAAAAGACAGCTTCAAGGCAGCTCTGTAGGTCCCTGGCAAATTCAAGGCCAAGGTTGGAATCAGTAATGTCGGTACCAATCCGATATTTCGATATATCGAAGTATCGAATATCAAAAGATCAATATATCGCACACACACACACATAAGGCTTTTACAGGGCCTGGAGCCCTATCGCCGCGCTATAAATCTTCTTCCAGTCAGGCCTCTCCTGGCAGGCATCTCGCCAGTCGGGCACTCCCAACCTTCTCGCATCTGCCGCCACGTTATCCTCCCACCTGATCCGTGGTCTACCTTGAGGTCTGGGACTCGTTGGTCTGCCCTCCAGGACCTGCCGGATATATCTTGGCGGAGGTACGCGAGCGACATGTCCCGCCCACTTAAGCCTTCGGGACTTAATCACACTAGTGATTAATGGTTGCCCAGTGAGCCTTCGGATCTCGTCATTTGAACGCATGCGCACCCTGCCAGTAGTTGGATCCCTTCTAGGGCCTAGAATTCGGCGTAAGGCCTTATTTTCGAATATATCGAAGTATCGATATATCAAAATATCGTCGATATCTATGAATTCGATATATCGAAAATATCGATACTTTCAGCCAATATCGAGCTTTAGAGTATCGAGGTGAAATGGACAATCGGTTTGGTTCCGGTTTTGTAAGTCTCTTCTGTCTAATGGCGATGGAAGTCAGCGTAAATTTTTTCAAAGTTAAAGTAAGAATAGGGTAACAAGATGGATGACTTTTTTTTTTAATTTTCTTTTCTCCTTTCTTTTATAATATCGAAACTCGATATTTTTCGAGTTATCGAAATCGATATAGATATTTTTCTCCAAATCGATATTTTTCTCCACGATATATCGATATATCGGTACCAAAAGTTTCGATAACGGTATTTATAGATATCGAGGATTTCAAAAATATCGACATCACTAGTTGGAATTGGAAGTGCTGGCAAACAAGGCTCTAATTCTGATTCTGATTCTTCTGTTTATTTTTAAATGTAAACTTAATCCGACAACCAAATTCCTATTATTTTGTGCGGGGTTCTTTATGTCCTGCAGACGGGGAGCCATTTGTAAGCCGTGTTTAGCCGGCTTACTAAGAAAGGGGGAAGAAAAAGAACTCCTTTCTCAGTAAGCCGGCTAAACACGGCTTACCACCTTGAAGAACTCGGGTTCTCTTTGCCAGCACTGACTGAGGGTTACGTGCTATTTAATGGGAAACAGCTTCGTTAGAGCAATGCTTACACTCCCCAAGCACTCTGAGCTGAACTTAGAGAATGTAAGAAGTTCTCAAAGAAAAACTACAACCATCTTTTTTATCTTCCCCATTACCCATTCGGTTCATTATTATACAAGACATGTGACGCCATTCTTATATTGTTTCTAAAATCCTAAAAACACTCCAATCAACAAAATAATTAAATAATTTCACTAACGTCTCTTTCCCAAAACTTTCTATTCCGCGCGCCACCCGATGCGATGTCATCTTGTAACCAATTTTAAACACTTCAACTCTCTCTACTAGTTTTCATATTTAAAAGCAAAAGGAAATTTTCCGACTGGGAAAATATGACTCCCCGATATTTAAAATGTTAATGAACCCATCAAACAAAAAACTTTTTTTTTCCGCCCCTCCCAATTTTTTTTTTCTTCTCGAAATACAATATTTTTTGCCCCGGAAGAATTTCCATTGTTTTTCCAAACTTTTTCTTTTTTTTTGCTTTATCGACCGCAGGGAGAATAAAGCATTGTTTTTAGCACAAATTTCAGATTTTCAGTTTTTGATATTTTTACACGTTTTGAAGTCCCCTGATGCCGAAAAAAGCAAAATTTGGATGGTGGCCGTGTGTGTGTATGTGTGGATGTGTGTATGAATGTATGAATGTATGAATGATTTTACAGAATTTACTCCGATTAATTCAATTTGACTTAATAAAAATTCAACTCTGGCTCAGAGCTAACTTATTGGTATTGAACTTTGGCAAAACGCATATACTTTATTTTATGAAATATAAAATGTCAAACTTTAATGTTACTTTAATTCTTCACAACCCTAAGAAGCTGGATGAGCTTGCTGGAGTTCATATATGTGATAATTGTTGCACTGAGCTTACCCCTGTTGAAAGTGTAAACTACCTTGGCATCATAATTGATCAAAATTTAAATTGGAAATTACATATTGATAACCTAGTTAATGAAGTCCGAAAAATCAATTATCTATTCTATCGAATAAAAAAGTTTCTTAATTGGAAAATTCTCAAAAGTTTGTATTTTGCCCTTTATCAATCTAAACTCAACTATGGCCTTGCACTATGGGGTGGCACTTTTGATCTCTACCTACATAAACTTAAAACTTCTCAAAATTTTATAATACGAGCGTTGTTCGGGAAAAGAGGTGATTATTCTGTGACTAAACTCTATAAAAAACATGAAATTTTACCTATTAATCTACTATATCACTACAACCTCATACTTCATGTTCTCCACTACAGATCTGACTATCAACCCTACATTTTCAACCGCAATACCAGAAATGCAACCCTTCCTCTTTTAAAAATTCCTAGTCAAACTAAAACCAATTGCAGAAATAACATTACCTACATGGCCCCTTACCTCTTTAATCAGTACCTAAAAAACAGCCCCAGCTTCCTAGCAACAATAGAAAATGACTTCTCATTTACAACACAAAAAAAAATCCTAAAATCCTATATTATGGGTATGATCCCTAATTAGAATTACTTTTAATATCAAAACTGTATATTGTTATTTTATTTTTACTTCATAAAACTTTCCTACTTACTGTTGTACCTACAACAACCACCCTTGATACTCTATCTAAATAGTGTAAAATTGTTTGATTTATCAATTTATGTAAATTGCACAACTGTTGTCACTATTGATTAACTCTATCAGCAGGACGAAAACTTGTTAACTTTACTTATATAAAAATATTAAATTAAAACTTATATTGTCGTTCCTACGCGCAGCGAATGTGCTGCATTGGAAGACAGCTAATCTCTGTTATACTTGTATTATATTTTAAAATTGTTCAATAAATAAAAAAAAAAAAAAAAAAAAAAAATATATGTGCAAAAAAATCTGTCCGTCGAAAAGCAGAAAAACGGAAGAACGGATGTCGATGATTTTTGGTGGGTAGGAACTTCTAATGAAATGTAGGTGCTGATTAGTTTTTGAGCCAAATCGGTTCAGCGATTCGGAAGCAGTGAGTAAAAATGTTGAATTTTCAACTATTTCAAGATATTTTTTGACTATAAATCGCGAACGCTGCCACCGATTGAGTCAGATTTTCGTACTGCAGTAGATATTCATCCAGATACGCTACCATTGAAATTTGGTTAAATTCTGTTGAGTGGTTCAGAAACGGTGAGCAGGGCTAAAAGTATGGGTATAGGCCTAAAAACCGATATCTCCAACTTTTGAAACGTCACGATATGACGTCATCGATTACGTCAACAAAGCGATTTGGATGCTGATTGGCGGGTTCCTCGTGGGAGTTAACGAAAAAATAACCGTATTTTTGAAAATATTTTCGGGGTAGAGGATTCCGAATCTGAAATAATTTTTCCGAAATTCGAATTCCTTATGCCCGTAGTGCGACTTTGGTGGACCTATGATCAAAAATCTAACCGAATTTTTGAGAATATTTTCGGGGTAGAGGATTCCGAATATGAAATAATTTTTCCTAAATTCGAATCCCTTAAGCCAGTATTGCGACTTTGGTGGACCTCTGATCAAAAATCTAACCGAATTTTTGAGAATATTTTCGGGGTAGAGGATTCCGAATCTGAAATAATATTTCCTAAATTTGAATTCCTTACACCTATACAACGACTCTGGTGTCTCTGATCAAAAATCTAACCGAATTTTTGAGAATATTTTCGGGGTAGAGGATTCCGAATCAGAAATAATTTTTCCGAAATCGAATTCCTTATGCCCGTAGTGCGACTTTGGTGGACCTATGATCAAAAATCTAACCGAATTTTTGAGAATATTTTCGGGGTAGAGGATTCCGAATATGAAATAATTTTTCCTAAATTCGAATCCCTTAAGCCAGTATTGCGACTTTGGTGGACCTCTGATCAAAAATCTAACCGAATTTTTGAGAATATTTTCGGGGTAGAGGATTCCGAATCTGAAATAATATTTCCTAAATTTGAATTCCTTACACCTATACAACGACTCTGGTGTCTCTGATCAAAAATCTAACCGAATTTTTGAGAATATTTTCGGGGTAGAGGATTCCGAATCAGAAATAATTTTTCCGAAATTCGAATCCCTTATGCCCGTACTGCGGCTTTGGTGGAACTCTGATCGAAAAACTAACCGTATTTTTGAGAATATTTTCGGGGTTGAGGATTCAAAATCTGAAATTATTTAAATAGTCGATAAAGCACTTTGATCGGTTCACCGATCTCATTTTTTGCCTGTGCGTACGTCGCCGACGACGGATAAAAGCCTTTCCCGCGACTTAAAAGGAGATATCGGAAAGCATAAAATCCCGTTATAACTCCATAGATAACTTAATTCATCATACAATGACAAGATAAATCGTCTGAATTAATTATTTTAGATGCGTTCCTTCGTTTTAGGTGTATAAATTTCGACTTTGAATGGGATTAGAGCAATTCATCAAAATTCCTTTGGAATCATTTTCCTGGGGGTATGGACGACTCTACATCACTCTTTTAAAAAGAGTCATTCTTATTCATAAGAGACAGGGATGATTTAATAATGAAACAAGTAATTGCATTCTTCGATATTATTAATTTTATTACGTATATGAGAGTCGGTATAAAGAAAGTAGGGGGAGAGGGGAAGGGGTGCGGTAGAGCGATTCTTAAAGAGTTGGACGTTCTATGAAAAACGGTTGAAGCGTTTTTGAAATTTCCAACGGGGTCAGGATTTAATAAATTATTCCCGACCTTTCTCAAACGGTCGGTGGATGTGACTTCCGTTTCTCTCCCCCCCCCCCAAAGGGATTGTTTGCTCAATTGTCCTGGATGCGGCTCTGGACCCCGGGAGCCCTTCCTTCATAGTCATCATCGCATTCCGAAACATTACCCTTCTTATCAGAGGGCTTAATCTAATGAAATCTTTAATCATTGGAATCGACAGCTTTCAAGAGTAAATTTCTTTGCTCCAGAAAATCTCCCCGGTTAAAACTATCTTTATTGAATCCCTTTTGTGTTACAAAAGACATAGGTTTTGAATGATAAAGGATTCCTCCTCTTTCTCTCTCTCTCTTATACAACTGGAAGTCGGGATTGATTTCGGGAAGGATATTGTCGATTCAATCTTTGGAATATTTCAGCCCCGGCGAGAAAAATAACTTCGCTCCCTTTTGAATTGTTCCTTCATTTCCTGACTCGGCAACGGTTTTGCTTCTGACCGTTTTCACCAATTGGGAAGGAGTCCCCCGAGATCAGGGGCGTCATTTGAAATTTTTCTTAACGACGGGAAAGATGTCTTGGTTAGGAGAGCCATGCCTTGCTTGCGGTTGTCCTTGTCTTGTCAACCTTTGGCCTTTGGGGAGTGGTAAGAGTGTTTTTGGTGTCATCGGGTTGTTATTGGGTTGCGCTGGATTTGGGTTGCCTGACTTGGTTTTGGGTTCTTTTTGATCTTTGGTTTGGTTTTTTTGGTCATTTATATGGGGTCAATGGCTTGAGTTTGTTTTTGGATGTTTCATTGTTTCTTTCGGTTATAGTACCAGCGGCGGTGACACTAATTTTGAGGTCGCAGCGAGGATTCAGAGTGGTAACCGTTGCCTTTTTGAGCTAGGACATCTCCTTCGTAGTAGAGTTCTATCTAAACTAACGAAACTCCCCAATTATCCTCCCTGCGAAACTCCCCATAATCCATCCGGTAGTCACGTACTGCTGTGACACTTGGAACCTGACCATCAGTGCTCATGAGAGGTTCCTGGTATTCGGAAATAAGGTCTTTGGCCGAATCCTAGGCCCTAGAAGGTATCCAATTACTGGCAGGGTGCGCTTGCGTTCAAATGACGAGGTTCGTAGGCCAACTAGGCAACCATAAATCACTAGTGTGATTAAGTCCCGAAGGCTCAAGTGGGCGGGACATGTCGCTCCCGCGCCACCGTCAAGATATATCCAGCAGGTCCTAGAGGGCAGACGAGGAGTCCCAGATCTCAGGGAAGACCTCGGATCAGATGGGGAGATAACTTCGCGACTGATGCAAGAAGGCCTCACTGGGGCACGGGTTAAGAACAAGTTAGGAAGCCCAGTTTCGGGACATGATTTTATTTATTTATTTAGAAACTTTTCAGGAAGGGGGGACGTTTTCAAATTCCATAATTGCATTTTTAAGAGTCACCCTAGTCAATCATGCCTTCTTTGTAAATCATTAAAAGAACCCCGCACAAAATAATAGGAATTTCGGTACCGGATAAAAATCCATTTGTTTTTGCTTTTCTTTTGTTCATTTTTAAATGTAAACTTCATCCGGCACCCAAATTCCTACTATTCTGTGCGGGGTTCTATGTCTCCATACTGTTAAATCTATTATTTACGTCATTCCGCTCATTCCTAAATTCTCTATGTCGCTGCTACATATCCAGCATCGAACAAGACTATAACGGCAGTTTTTGCGGAATCTTTGAAACTTTCCAACGCTCTCGTGAAATCATCGCCACCCTAAAATAAACTTATTAAAACATCGGTTGGCTGCATATTGGCACCCGATATGCTTCTTAATATATCAGTGAGTCGGAGGTGGACTAACGTATCTATAGTGTGTTTCGATTTTTTGTGAAAATCATGTGAATGCAAGTTTACACGCTCATGTTGGCGTAAACTTGTAGTCGCGTGACATTTTCAGGAAATATCGAAAACAGACTATCTCCAGTCATATTTACGATGGAGGTACGTTATTTCACCTCCGACGCACGGGTATGGAATGATTGCTTTGGGATTCGGACAACAAAAATTTTTATTAACCACAGCTTTCTCGTCCTGATCGCAACGTCACAATAGTTTGTGACACACCGTCTTATCTTTGGAGTGTCACAATAGTTTATGACGCAACGTCACAATTTTCATGTCGCAACGTCAATCTTTTTTAAACATTTTTCATGAGGAAAAAAAGGGAAAGAAATTTTCAATTTTTTTGGAATAGAACCCGAGCCTAGTGGTCGACTTTCCATCCGCCTTTATCCACTGCACCACTTTTCAACTGATTTTTCAAAGCGGCAATATAGTAACTATATAATTGAATTAACTATATAATTTTAACAAACAAATAATTGAAAACTTATAAGAACTGTTCTTATAAGTTTTCAATTATTTTGACTTTAAATATTTTCCAGATTTTTCCGAATTTTCGATTTATTTCTTGTACCGTAAATTGGGGTGAAGTTGAAAAGGTGGGGTGAAGTTGAAAGGCCTGAAAAAGTCATTATCAGCACAAATTTTAGCATTATGACTATGCAGCGGAAAAGTAGAGAACATTTCTAGTTCACTTCATTGCATTTAGAGATAAGCAGAAGATGCTTAATAGCATTTTTTAGGCCCTTCAACTTCACCCCAGCTTTCAACTTCACCCCAATCTACGGTATTTTTAATTTGACAAAGGCTCAAAAATAAAGAAAAACAGAAATAAAAAAATTCGGGAAGCGTTAGAAGAAAATAAAAAAACCTACAGTAATAACTGAAAATAATTTTTGTTACAAAATTTTATAACGAATTATAAATAGATGTCTTCTTTGGCGGGCTATAAAATTTAATTGCGAAGTTTAAGTTTTTCATAACTCAATTTTATAACACACTTTTTCTTGGGCATACATTTCAGACAAGTTGAAACTTGCACTAAAAATTCCAGGACACACGAAATGAGTTCGTTAGATACCTAAAATTTGGATTTTTTCATCGTGAATTGAGTATTAGAGGAAACAGCCATTCCTTCCGTTATCCGTGAAGCCACCTCTTTAAAAAAAATTGAACGTTATAAAAATAATTTATTAACCAAAGATCACTAAACCACAAAAGACAAAACCCTTACAAAGTCTGAACTACGCAAAGTTTTGTCTTCGAACTGCGACGTAAATAAATTGGTCGATCAAACGACCCCGTTTGAACATACAAACTTCAGTCATTTCCTAAATCGAAACAACGTTTAAACTGAAAGAAAACCCGGAAAACTCGGGAAATTAATTAAAGTTCAAATAAAAAATAAAAAAAATTAAAGTTTAACCGCCGCCAGTTTAACTAAAAAAATGTTTCCCCGTATTTCAAAAAAAAAGAAGAAGGAAAAAAAAAATCATATTTAACATTAAGTTAATGCCCACGTGGTTTAAGAGTGTTTCAACTTTCCCGTGCTGAAAAGCATTTTATTTTATTCCCCCCCCCCCTTACTGTCCCCCTCTTTTTTTTTTTCTTCTCAGCGGCCCAAGCGGTTCATTTGTTTTTAAAATAAAATATGAAAAAGGGGTTGCGGAGCAGGTAAAAGGTTTGAAGCAGAACACACAACGGTGGGGGGGTAGGTGATATTTACAAATGAGCCAAGAACAGAACCCTTATTGCCTCTAGTTTGTGTATTTTTCACCTGTCAACTATCTGGGGAGATTTCCCATTACGGAGGTAACTCGAGAAATCTCGTAAGAGATAAAAAAAAAAAAAAAAAACCGGGGAGAAAAAAAAACTCCTTGGACAATCATTTTAATGAAAGCGGAAATGATTTTTTTGGAAAGATTTTTTTTTTTTTTCGTCTTCTTCCTTTCGTTGTCTAGACGGAAGTTGCAGACAGGAGGATTGATAAACTTTCTGCGGGGAAAAAAAAAGATTTTCTTTTTAAATGGCTTAAGAAAAATATTTCCTTTTTATTTTATTTTTTTTAATTTTACCGGTGAAATTATATCTGCGATACAACTGATTTGCTTTTCGGAAACATCCTAAAAATAAACTTCCTCCATGGGAAATTTACCAACTGTATCCCCGTTTTGCAAAAGGTTATATTTCGGGATTTTTCGGGATCCCTTTGATGTTTTTTCGGGGAAATAATTTTCTTGTTTTCCCCTCAACCCCCCCCTCCCGGATCTCCCTCCTTTTAATTTTCACGTTATATTGACTTGTTAATGGCCCAATTTTCGGAAATATCCCTTTTTCGGGGGGGAAAACTTAACTTGTGCAAAGAAACAAAAAGCGGTTAAAGAGTCCGATTTGAACAGATGCCGAGTTTGTAATTAACACAAAGTGACAATCCTTATAACTAAAGCCTGGGTTTTCCTCTAGCCAAAACTTGCAAGTTGCGGTAAAAGCAAGAAACCGGTTAACTGAAAAGGATATAGAAATCGCCTCGGAAAACCCTTTTTCCCCCGGACTTTTATTTAAAAAGGTCTCCTGCGTCCTCCTCTTCCCCGTCTTCTCATCGCATGATATTGAATAACCCATCATTTTCCCGGGGAGGAATTTTTCGAAATGATAAATAAAGAAGAGGGGGGGGGAGGGGGAAAAAAAGTTGAGGAGGCACAATCCATGTAGTGCATGTATAGAAGTTATTTTTTGACGCAGAAAAGGTGCAGAAGAATGATTTGTGGAAAGAGGAAGACTTTTAATAGTGGTATTTACTTCCGATCAAAAGTTAATGCTCTATAGGGTTCGGGAAGCAATTTCTCATATTGGATAGCAGGGTGGGCGTTGCCACGTCTCTAGGAAGCGTTCGAGGAAACCGAACGCCGCGTGATTGATGTGATTGGAAACCCCATGCCGTCGCCTGTGGAAAATGCAGAATTTCCATCAAGAAGTAAAAGAAAAAAAAAAAAAGAAATTCGGCTTCAATTTGAGTTTTCGTTTTCGTTTTCATTTTCGTTTTTTTTTTTTTTTTTTTTTTTTTTTTTTTTTTTTTCGGAAAGTTGAAATAATCGTAAAAAAGAATAAAGACTCCTTTTTTTCCCGGTCGTTAATCTTAATTTCATTTAAAAATTTGAGCTATTAAAAAAAATAAAATGAAGTGCAAAAGTTTTATGTCCTAAAACTTAGTTTACAAATTAAATTAAAGCAAGTTAAATATGTGTAATGTCTTGAATGAATGATCGAACCGCCATCTGACAGGGAAACTCTGAAACGCTTTCTTTCCTGATAGTAACGGAAGATAGAAGCAGTGTCTAATGTTTATCTTCAGTTTGGCTTTTGTACTTGTACTTGTGGAATTTTTTATTAGTTACGTTTTTGGTTCGCCACAGATTTTTCGCCGTAAAAGTTAAACTTTTCTTCTTATCCCTTCCCCCCTCCCCCCCAGAAAAAAGGGTTAGCGAAAAATTTTATCCGTAGGGCTTGAAAGCGAAAAATCTGTAGTGCTGCCCATATTTTATCGATAAACAACGCAAAAATTATCGATAAATTTTTGGTCGATAATTTCAACGATATTTTCGGAAAAAAAACTTGTCTTTTTCCAAGGATTTTGAAGTCTAAATTTTTGAAATATGTAGTAAAAAAGTAGTATTGACAATCTTTTCAAAATGTTTTTGGGGAACCAAAAACTTTTTTTTATTTTTATTTTTTATTATTTTTATTTTTTTATTTTATTTTTTATTTATTTATTTATTTATTTATTTTTTCTTTTTTTTATTTTCGGAAATATCGGGTTCATTTAACGAATAATTCGATAGCTTTTCATTCAATCAATACATCGATAGATCGATATCTTTTCAATCGATGTATCGATAGGTCGATATCTTTTTACACTAATATCAATAATTGACGATATTCACGGTGAAAATTTTCGCGCGCGCTACCAAGCGGATGTTTTGTGAACTAGAGCAATAAGGATTCAAAGTAAACAGTATATGCGAATTCTATGTAAAATTCATTAAAAACGATGATTAATGAGGGGAAATGTGATCTTTTTTATTCCATATATGGCTGTAAGTCATTTACGGATTACCAGGAGTCACTTCAACGAACTCTTTCCCAGAAAAAGGAAAAAGAAAAGTAAAAAGGAAAAGGAAAAGTGGTTGATAGACAGGTAGCTTGGATGATTAAACTTAAAATGGGGAAAAAAAGTAACAAATACAATGAAAGTATGCTCACTGCATTTTCCGGAAGACAATTATCCATCTCATGATAAGTTACTTGACTGGGAGAAATTTTAGGTTTAAATTAAAACCTGGCTATACTGTATAGCCAGTATAGTACGTATAATACGTATTTATTACCTCTGTGTTAATTTATTTGTGTGTTAACTTATTTGTGTGATCTTATCTTTAATCTGTTTCCTTTCTCTAAGTCTCACCTCTTTCCACAAGACCTCCGCCAATGTATGTATGTATACTGTATAGGTTGCATAAATTATTTTTTCAGTTTTAGGGAAAATTTATAAGAAAATCTGTCTCAAAGATGACGATGTTCAGACTATCATTTGCCTAAAAGCCCACAAAATGGTTCTGTATTAAAGAAAAAGATAGATCTAAACCAAAACAAAAACTTGTTACCAAAAAAATTCGTGAGAAGACCTTTTAAAAAAAGCCAATTTTTCAAGAAAAAATTTTTTAAATAGGCCTAATAAAAGTAAAAAATAATACAATAATTTTGTTAAATGGTCTCAAAAATTTAATTTGAACAAGGAAAAAAAAATATATATATATTTTAGCTCCTACTAAAATTTTTTAAAAAATTGGCATACTGTTATAAATAGCTTCGCTTTTTTGAGAAAAAGACTATATTTTGGATTTTCCAGAAAAAGAGAGAGTACTCTTTTATTTGGGTTGGAAGGAGAGTAAATACTGTTTAAAAGAGTATTGATAACATGCCTAAAATTTACGTTTCCTTCCGTAACTTTTTAAGTCTCTACACTCAAACCATCGTTTCAAATAAACTACGTTATTATTTCTACCCCCGGGTTTGGTAGGGTGGCACCAGGGACATCCTCGGATATTAGAATAAAGTCTAACACCTTTGAAAAGGTTGACATTTTAAATAAAAACTTTTTTTTTTTTTTAAATCGCATTACTGGCCATATACTGTCTTTGCAATGTTTACAAGATTATCCTTATTGCTCTAGTTCGCAAAGAAATCCGCTGCGAGCGCTGTCCCTCGTGACGTCACTCTGAATATCGTCAATTTCTGGACCTAGGACTACGTCTTGGGGCGCACCGTGATGGTTTTGTTGTGTCCGGTTGTCCGGTTGGACTTTTGGACACCGAACTTAAAAAAACGTACATTTCAATTTTAGATAAATTTTTCAGTAAAATTTTATCAAAAATCCTTGATGATCCTTAAATTTTTTTTTAAATTTTCAATGAAATTATAAAAAAAAATTTTTACAAAATATTGTAAATTTTTGAGTAATTTTAGAGAATTTTTAGAAATTTTTTTAGATTTTGATGATTTTTGATAAAGTTTTATTGAAAAAGGGGACCACCTGGAGTAATATTAGGCCTTGGAGGATTTAGGGGAATCATTAACATTTTTGAAAACAAACATTTCTATGATATTTGATATTTGATTTTTGAAAAAATTTATTTAAAATTTTAGGGTGCAAATTCACTACGGAATGTTGGACCAACATTCCACACTGATTTCGGCGTAGGAGTAAATTCTGCAATAGTCGATTCGTTCGTTAGTCACACATGTTGGTGGCAAAAAGTTGGTACAACACGTTGCACCAACTGGTTGGACAAACGAGCAAATCGACTATTGCAGAATTTATTCCTACGCCAAACTTACTGTAAAATGTTTGGGTGCAAATTCACTACGGAATGTTGGACCACCAAAATGGTACCACGAGTTGTACAAACACATATTTGACAAACGAACGAATCGACTATTGCAGAATTTACTCCTACGCCAAGATTAATGTTGAATGTTGGTCCAACAAGTTGGTCCAACAAGTTGGTCCAACATATTGGTCGGACTTGTTGTTCCAAGATGTTAGTCCAACGTTCCATAGTGATTTTGCACCCTAAAATTTTAAATAAATTTTTGTGTAAATAAATTTTAAATAATTTTTGCACCAACATGTTGGTACAACAAGCAGGTCCAACAAGTTGGTACAACATGTTGGTCCAACATTCCATACTGAATTTGCACCCTAAACGAACATTTGACAAAATTTTCGATAAATTTTTTTAAACATCTTTGATATTTTGATTGAAAGGGTGCAAATTCACTGTGGAATGTTTAATCAACATGTTGTACCAACTTGTTGCACCAACTTTTTGGTGAAGAATTGAATTTCGGCGTAGGAGTAAATTCTGCAATAGTTAAACTCGTTGGTTTTTCAAATATGTTGGTACAAGTTGGTACAACATTTTCGCCCAACTTTTTGTACCAGCATGTTGGTTCAACATTCCATAGTGTATTTAAACCCTTTCAATCCAAAATGTAAATACAAGAAAAATTTTTAATGGAAATAATATAAATTTTATTGAAAAATTTAAATGAGATCATCAAGGATTTTTGATAAAATTTTACTAAAAAAAAGTTATCTAGATAATAATTTATCTGAAATTTTTTCATGAAAATGTCTTGAGACATGATTTTTGTCGGTTTTGTTGGATTTTTCTAATTTTTCGGTAAAAATTCATTAAATTTTATATATTTTGGGCGCAGTCGTACGTAGGGAAATGGCTCATACCCCCGACTATTTTTTTTTTTTTTTTTTTTTTTTTTCGATTTATCGACAACACTAAAAATCTGACGTCATGATGAGCCGCCTGATTTTTGACTTTAGCTTTGGAGGACATCCATGTTTCAAACTAGACATTCGTATGCTTTAAAGAGTTACAAAACCCCCTTAAAAGTGAAAAAAATAGTTTTCCTTTCTTATAGTAACAGGTTAAGATCTATCATTTGCAAAAAACCGAATTTTCTAAACAAAATTATTATTATTATTATTATTTTTAAATCGATATAATTTTCCACTGCCCGGCTAACCGGGCCGGTGTTTTAACAAACTAATACCTTTATAGAAAAGAAATAATGTTTCGAATAAGGAAAAAAAATTAAAATCTAGTTTTTTCCTCATTCAATTTTTATTTAAACAGCTGTGAAAATTTATCATGGAGGTAATCTGAGACTTCAGAAAAAAACTAATATTAGTTTTTAAAATTAAATCAGCAAAAACTCTTACTACTGCTCCCAGAAAAAAAGTTGCAGTGTGTTAAATGCAAATCAAGCCATTGATTAAAATTTTAAATCCTTATAGGCTTGCTTCATTAACTTAATTTTTTTTGTTTGTTTCTTGTTACAAAAAAAAAAAAAAAAAAAAAAAAAAGAAAAAAAAATTAAAATTCTTCACGATGCCTCGTAATAACAACAACAGGCCTCTACGAGGTACGAAAATTAATTTTCTTTTCGCGAATTTATTAATTTTCTGTCGTTGATGGATTTTCCTTTCTCATTTCTCAGGTCACGAAGTTTATGAAGCTTTATAATGTTGGAACCTTTTCCCTGCTTTTTTTTTCTGTAATTTTCTCCCTTTTGTGTAAAGGCAGTGTAATGTAATAGTAAGTGACGTATCATTAACCGAAACGTTTCAGTCTTGTTGGCAAGCATGACCATTAGCGACTACCCGTGGAGACGGAGAAACGTTCCTTGAATTCGAGTAAATGGAAATCAGGGCTAATAATCCGAGGACTGCAGACCCTCCGCAAGCGAAAGCCAGAACGTTCCGGTAATAATGAGGACAAGCCTTGTAACTTTTGCATTTGCTAAAAAAAAAAAAAAATGATATAAATTAAAGCGGAACAGTGGAAATTTTTAAGAAAACTTACAATTCTTCAATGAACATAACAACGATCCCGTTCAGTAATTTATCAGCGAACGTAACAACGCTATATACAAAGGCTCCGTTTTCGGCGTGAGATCCTATTAAATCTGCTGTGAGACAAAGACTAGCGACCATCGTAACGGAACTTCCGGCTCCTGAAAAATAAAATGAGGTTTTGAAAGAAAATTGGAGGGAAAATTATTGGCTTCTTAAAAAAAAGGAAATATTAAATACCGAACAATGTGGCCACGCTAAACAATTCCCAGGTTTGATTAACGTGTCCGATTCCAACTCCTATCCAAATACAACCTCCGACGCACGTCAATGCGCCAATTAAATAGATTGTCTGAAATATTCCAAGGGAAGAAAAAATAACTGAGCAATCCTGAAATTTTTCAGAGTTAAGTGCTAAATGTTACTTTTGCCCCTGAGGTGTTCATGTACTTAAAATAATAAAAGACACCTTTAACTCTTTCCCAGTCTGCAAAAAAAAATTTTTATCTCCCGACCAAATTATTTATTTATTTTATTTTATTTATTTTATTTATTTATTTTTTTTTTTTTTTTAGTTCTTAAAACGTCATAAAAACGTCATCAGGCACGGTCACATTCCGGGACGATCTGAAGAGCTTTTTCTACGTCAAAATGACGTATTTAAGAATGACCGAAATACAATTTGTCTGTGGATGACGTCAAGAAGACGTCTTATTGGCGCCTGAAAGAGACGACAGCAGCATTTCCAAATCGATGTGACGTCAATATGGCGACAATAAGACGTCATTGACGTCTGAAAGATATGACATTAGCATTTCGTAATAGAGGTGACGTCAATATGACGACAATAAGACGTCATTGACGTCAGAAAGTGATTTATAAAAACGGTCAATATGTTATAAAAACTTATAACAAGATTATAAGTTTTATCATCTTGTTATAAGTTTTTCTAACGTATTGTCGGACTTATAATTCACTTTTTCTTGGAATATGACGACAATAAGACGTCATTGATGTCTGAAAGATATGACATAATGTGAATATGACATAGATATGACGAAAACAAGACGTCACACACGTCATTTTGATGTCAAAAATCTCGTAAAAAAAAAGTCCGGAAAATGACCATTTCAGATGACCAAAATGTTTCTCGTCACCATGACGTCAACTTTTTTGCTGGGGTTCCTAGAAAGCATAACTCTATACTCAGGGTTGTCCATAAATTACGTAAGCAAATTTCGGGGATGCGAAAAGGTCGGGGGAGGAGGTGTAGCCCTCCGAGTAGTTTAGGCAAATGTTAAAGGCATCCCATTTTTATGCTTACTACCGGTGAGGAGGAGGAGGAGGAGGGTCAAAATCAGCCGAAATAAATGCTTACGTAATTTATGGACGACCCCTTTATGAACACGGTGTAAAATTTTTAATTAAAATATTTACCCGACTTCCTATACACGAGCTAATTAATTTAATTCCTAATGATGATAAAAACGATGCTATATACGAAACTAATGGGACCGATGCTACATAATCTGCTCTGTCACCCAAACTTTCCACTAAGTATAACGGCATGTATACTAAACTTAATGTTAAAAACAATCTGCTGGCTACGTACAGCACTGAAACCTGGAAAAAAAAAATACATAAGAAATTTCGTAAAAGGTTTGAGAAGCATAACCAAAATCTTATTTACTTGATAGAGTAGCGACGATTTGAAATATGTCTTTGTGTCAAGCTTTATAGAATCCAAACTAAAATTAACATTCGATTTTTGGTTTTGAGAAAACGTAGCCGGGGATTTAAGTATCCAATGAAATAACATGGAGAATATCCCACCGACTACTAATCCTACTAAAACTATATCCTGAAAAAAAAAAAATGGAAAAAAAAAGAAAAAATTAATCAAATCCGATGCAAGCGATTGCGTTCCCGACCATTTTTCCTAATCCGTTTTTCCTAAAAAAATAAATTCCTAATCCATTTTTCTTAAAATTTTGGTTTTTAAAATTTTTTTCCCAACCATTTTTTTCCTAATTATTAATTTTCCTAAAATTTTTAGATTCCTAAAATAAAATTTCCTAAAATGAATATTTTTCCTAGTTTTTTAAGTCCCTAAAATGTTTGCAATAATTTACTAAGCAAAGGTCCGAATTTCGGTTTTTTTTAATAAACCGCACTACTGAAGTACAACTATAAATAATATACAGTATAAAAAATTTATATATGTGAAAAAATTTTGATTTGATAACTGTATTTACTAAAATTTTGGGTCCCCAGACGCCGGAAAAGTATAAAAATGGACTATCGTGAACTTCGGGTATACATTTTTATAATTTTTCTCGTAAGCTAAACATGGGCGCAACTGACGTATATCCAAAGTTAAAATAAAAATTCATCCTTGCATATACGTAAGTTGCGCCCATGTTTAGCTTACGAGAAAAATTGTAAAAATGTATACCCGAAATTCACGATACTCCATTTTTATACTTTTCCGGCGGCTGGGTCTCGGTCTTAAGGAGAATTTTAATACATTTATTTTTACTATTTTCCAGAATTTTGAGAGTGACATAATAAATTACCGACGAATTTGAAAAACAGAAATAAATAGAAAAACCGAAATTCGCAACTTTGCCTAGGCTTAGTAAATTATTACAAAAATTTTACAGATTCAAAAAATTTGGGTAAAATATTCATTTTAGAAAATTTTATTTTAGGGATCAAAAATTTTTAGGAAATTTAAAAATTAGAAAATAAAATAGTTAGGAAAAAAATTTTAGGAACCAGAATTTTTGGGAAAATTGATTAGGAATTTATTTTTTTAAGGAAATATGGTAGGAAATCCAGAGATTGTATTCCCTACCACTTTTCCTAAAAATTTTTTTTTCATATACTTATTCCTAAAAAGGATTTTCTGCTAGTTCGTTTACACCACCGGCCGGTTAGCCGGGCGGTAAAAAATTATATGGATAAAAGAAAAATTAATTTTGTTTTTGAAAATTCGGTTTTTTACAAATGAAAATGGGATGGGATCGCACCGAAACCGTGGCAAAAAATTTTGTTATGTTTCAGAGGCAAAGATTCAATATTTAAAATTTATCAAACAGACTTTATGGTTCCTAAATTTGACAATTTTTTAAAATGATTTTGCAACAAAAAAATAAAACTCCGTTGTTAATTTTTTGTTGTTAAAATAGTTCCCAATTTTACCACTAGAGCGCTCTACTCTGCCCATGTAAGCGAAAATAGCGTATCTTCATTTTCGGAGTTGGCACGTCTGTCGTATTTTTAACTTATGTAAACAAACAATCAATTCCGGAAAGGAAGATACGCTATTTTCGCTTACATGGGCAGTACTAGTCTTTCGGAAAGAAACATTTTTTTATTGCCAAAACAATTAAAAATGATGAAATATAAGAAGAACTAAGTCTTGTTGATGCATTTAAAATCATGGATCTGTATCTCGCTGACCATAGCAAAACGGTTTGGCACGGTTTCGGTGCTGTTAAACTCTGTTTTCATAAACAAAATACCGAATTAAAAAAAAAAAAAATTTTTACAAATTTTTTTATCGTTAAAATGTCTCAACCGCCCGGCTAACCGGCCGGTGATGTGAACGAACAAAATACCTTAATGAAAAAATTAATTAGGAAAAATTTTTTAAGGAAAATGGTTGGGAACCATCGATTTGTTTTTTTAATTTTACGATTATTTTACCCTGAATTTATAAGCATCATCTGCTCCCAAAGTTTTATCATCCCCAGCCGTCAAATGAAGCACGAACCAAGTTACCAGATATATAAAAACACTGGAGCAAACGGAAGCAGTATACCTGAAAAAAAAAAGCCAAATTAATCACTTTTTTTTTTTTACGTAAAGGGGAAAATAACTGACAAAAAATATGTCGCTGAATTCACCCGAGCTTTTGAAAAATCTCATTGTATAACTCGAAAATGTGTTGAAGCTCGAAAAAAGCTTATCTTGCATTTCGGTTCATTTCACTCGAAATTTGATAAATATTGTTCGTGTAAGCTTTTAGCTCCGTTACATTCGACATTTTCATATCAATCGCTGATCCCTTTACGTTAAATCTTTGTTTTTTGTACCGTAATTTTCCCCTCCAAAAAAAGTCAAGCTTTTTTTTTTTTTTTTTAAATCAGCTGTTGTGTCCTTCTCCCGATTTTTTGATAAATCATTTGTCGTGAAATCTAATATTGATCGATCGCGGGGAATATGCAAGGTTAATGAAATTCGATGAGATAAATTTGTTTTACGTGTATCAGGGGAGAGTTTCGAATTTCATTTCCGTGTTTAATTTTAAATAATTACGCGCTTACCTAATGGCAGTTAATTCGGCTCTTTCGCTTTGGATCGGAGTTAAATCGGGGATGAGGGCCAAATGTGAAATTTGAACGATGGCCCAGCCCGTTTGGAAAATGATGATGAGAGTCGTATAGTACAATCCCCCGAGCCAAATGCTGGCGGTGTTGTAGACTTCCCACGGGTTCTCCTCCTTTATTTCGGTGCCGTTGAAAGTGGAGGCGGTCGGGCACCCCGGACAAGGGGAGAATATCAATGGGAAACTAAATATGACTAAGGCAGTACCTGAAATAGAAAATTCCAGCTTGAACAATAACTTCGATTACTGAAATATGGTACAGCTAAATATTTTAGATCTTAATTTTTACCCGCCACCCACAAAAAAAAACTAGGGGAAGATGGTCTGACGGTGTCGGCAACCTAAAAAAGCACTGCGGGGGGGAGAATAAAAATTTCATTTCAATCGAAAGCTGGGAAACCCTGACTATCTTATTTTCCTTCTGAATTATTTATACCCACGCCGGTGCTGGCAAACCGTTTAGCTTAAAAACCGGACCGAAACCCGAATCGGCTAAAAAGTTATACCGAACCCAAACCGAACTGAAACCAGTTAGTCAGAAAGGCCGAACCAAAGAGTATAAAAAAAAAAAATCAAAGCAAACCAAAACCATTTTTTTGTTAGTAAAGAAAAGAACGGAGTAGAATTGAACCGGGATTTTTTAAGAAACCGAACCAAGAACAACCTTCTTTTCCCAAAAAATCCGGCTTTTTTTACCCGGAAATGTTAAACCGAACGGAACCTAAGCTGGTTTTTTTTATAAAAAAAACCAGCCAAACCAAAAAAGAAACCAAACCAAACCAGAACCAAATCCGAACCGAACCGAATCCAGACAGTCAGAAAGGCCGAACCAAACCGTATGGGAAAAAAATCAAAGCAAACCAAAACCATTTTCTATTAGTAACGAAAAGAACGGAGCCGAATCGAACGGGGTTTTTTCAAGGAACCGAACCAAAAGCAACCAGTTTTTTTCTCAAAAAATCTGGGTTTTTTTACCCGGAAACGTTGAACCGAACGAAACCTAAACCAGTTTTTTTTTTCTAAACCAAATCGAACCGAAGCCAAACCAAAACCAAACCCAGACCGAACCGAGTCCAGTCGAACCAAAACCGTATGAGAAAAAAATCAAAGCAAACCAAAACCATTTTCTTTTAGTAACGAAAGAACGGAACCGAGTCGAACCATGTTTTTTCAAGAAACTGAACCAAAAATAACTCCGTTTTTTTTTGTCCCCTCAAAAAACCCGGATTTTTTTACCCAAAAATGTTGAACCGAACGGAACCTAAACCGGTTTTTTACTAAAGAAAAATCGAACCGAAACCAAACCAGAATTGAACCTAAAACCCAGTAAAACTAAAAAGTTATACCGAGCCCAAACTAAACCAAAACCATTTTCTTTCAGTAAAAAAAAAAAAACGGAACCGAATAGAACCCGGGTTTTTTAAGAAACCGAACCAAAAATTACCCTTTTTTCTCCTCAAAAGCCCCGGTTTTTTTTTACTCGAAAACGTTGAATCAAACGGAACTTAAACCGGTTTTTTTCTAAAAGGAAAACGAACCGGAACCAAACCAAAGCCGAACCCGAAACCCAGTTTACTAAAAAACCCAAACTGAACCTGAAACCGGTTCCTTAAAGAGGCGGTGAGAAACCGAACTCGAAATTGGTTTCTATTCCATTATTCTGGAAAAACCGAAACCAAATCTTATAGGTCAAATGTGAACCCGACCGTATTTTTTTGAGACGGCTTTGCCATCACTGACCCCCTCATTGACGTACCAAACATGTGCCAGGTTTTCCTTCTTCCGGCGCGGTCTGCTAATATCCCAACAATCGGGGTTGCCACAGCATCCGCAACTTGCCCTAAAATAAAACGCAAATCACTCTTTCAATTTCAAAACATTCCGTTTTTAAAAACTCGCAACCGACCTTACCTATCAAAAGCATTGTACCAGCCAATGCCGGTGGCATACCCAAAATAACTTGGAAAAACAACAAAGTGTAACTGAACCACATGGCCGCGCAAATATCATTCAAAACGTGACCAACTCCGTAAGCCGTCCTTTGTGTCAAATTCAATCTCCTCGAGTCTTCTTGCTCTCCCATGTCCCTCTTAGGTTTTTTCCTCGGTAACAATCGTACGGAATCCTCCGTCCCTTCGTCGTATAAACTCTGCTTCAAATCCATTGTTCAGAATCGGAATGATCGAACTTTTCCGATATCCAATTTTAAACTTGTAAATAGAGAGAAAAAAAAAACGCGATAGACCGATGTTTTTTTAGCGATAACATTTTTTCGAATGACCGCGTAATGAGTTAAGAACGCCGAGAATCAGGTGCTTTTTTTCATTTTTTGTTTTGCTTTTTATTTTATTTTATTTGAAAATGAAATTTAACCGAAAACATATCGCAAACATGGTCCCGACTTGAATGAGTTACGAGTTACGTAACTCGTTTGAAAAAAAAAAAAACGAAGTCTAATAATCCTTCTGCTTGGAGAATGAACAAGTTATACGGCTTTCAAGGAGGGGGCCTTCCTCAATGTTTTATAAATATACCATTCATAGCTTCAGTTTGACACCCGTTGTGCTTCAATTTATTTATTTATTTTCAAAAAAATATTTTTCTTACGATTTTAATTGGTTTTAACGTCATTAGCCCATATTGGGCTTGTTAATATAAAAAACCGTTTTTTGAAAAGTTAAAGCGCGCCTTTAGGTAAACAAAACGACATCTTTAAATTCGCTATTAATCTCCGTTTTTTTTTTTTCTTCTTTTTCTTTTTCTTTTTTGAATAAAAAGTGAGAAAAAGGAAGCTACCGAAATCCCGCTTTACAAAATCCGATAAAAATTTAAATGAAGAAAATTGTTATTCTTGGACAAACAATGGAAGGCTAATTCTTCGAATAAACATTAAAACAAAAACCCTAAAGAAAACTTTTAAAACTGAAAACTGTCATGTATTTCCTTTTGTTTATCCCCGACTTTCAAGTTTCCAAAGCGTAAAAAAAAAGACGCGATATACTGCTTGTTTTTTATTTTATTTTGTTTTATTTTATTTTATTTTATCAGGACCGAATTTTCAAATTTGAATATTAAGATTAAATGCTGATGATTATACTCCCACAGCTATTTCTTGCTAAAATTCATGATCCCCCCAAGGTGGGGGGGAGTAAGATTTTCTTTGGGACGAGAATTAAAAATGTGTTTGGGGAAAATTCCGATTAGTGGAGCTTTTTTGGAGGGGAAGGACGGAGCAAAATTCGTACTGTACCAGGGGGCTATTTTTGTACACCTTGACGTTTTTTCCAAAAAAGATGTAAAATGTAGTAGAAAATACAGCCAACATTAAGAGGCTTTCTTCAGCTTTAATTTGATACCCTGTTATAATATATATATCCCTAGAAAAAGTGTGTTATAAAATTTTATAACTCTATGGTCTATGGTGGATGTCAGAGGGGAACTCAGTCAAGTCTATAAAAATTTTACTGTAAGAAAACCGCTTTGATAGTACGCTTATCATGCTAGGAAGGGTCTTCTTACAAAAAAATGTTCAAAACTTGATCGTGTGACGTACACTTTCAGATAAGGAAAGTGTTTTGGACAAGTTTTGTTTTGCACCAAAACCGAAATGTTTCATAGCAAAACAAAAACGTTAGTTTTGGCCGATTATAAAGTTACATAACTATTTATAAATTTTTATAATTAAAATTTTTAACTGAGCAATTTATTAATTTTATGCTTGAATTGCGCTATATTCAGCATATGGGGACTTTATAGCTTTTTTTAAAAAAATTTTCATGACAAAAGAAAGAAAAAAAAAATTACAAACTTTTTGGAATAGAACCCGAGCCTTGTGGTCGACTTACCAGCCGCCTTTATCCACTACACCACTTTTTAACTGATTTTTAAAAGTGGCAACATGGTTCTTAAGTTGCCAATTATTTTGACTTATAATATTTTCCAGATTTTTCCGAATTTTCGGTTTATTTCTTGTATTTTTAATTTGACAAAGGCTCAAAAATAAAGAAAAACAGAAATAGAAAAATTCAGGAAGAGTTAGAATGAAATAAAAAAACTTTAAAAAAACCTAAAAATAATTTTTGTTATACAATTTTATAACGAATTATAAATAGATGCCTTTTTGGCGGGTTGTAAAATTTTACAACGAAGTTTAAGTTTTTAGTAACTCAATTTTATAACACACTTTTTCTCGGGATACTTGTTCTAACACGAATAAAAAACTCGATTTTCCAAAAGCTGTCGTTCTAAGAAAATTGGGGCTACTTTGTACAATCATGTTTGTACCTGAATATCGTTAATAATTGAAGAGGACATGACAAATTATTGGTTTCTGTAAACGGAGAATGTCTTAACAAAACGATTGGTACCTTTTTAAATGTTCTATTAATGACTATCGCTATTTATTTTTTAAAAAATAGTGAACGTAGTAAAAACGTGTAATCAAAACCAGAGCCTGTCCACGTCAAAACAGATCGGTCCGCGGGGTCATGTCAGGGATTCCGGATTTGGTTTCACTATTCGGTAGGGTATATGGAACAACTAAGAAAGCCACCTCCGTTTGGTTCTATCACGCTTTTTAACGGAGTTATGCAGGTTTGAAATTTTTGGAAATTTTTTTTAGCCGGAAAAAAATTAAATGGTTTATTTGGGTTTTTTTCGTCTCCCACCCTTATTTTTCAACCGATTTAGGTCGGGGAGGTCTTAAAATGATCAGAATAAAGTACTTAATCGAGTCAACCTTACACTTTTGACTGGGCCGCCATCTTGAAAAAATGGCGGCCGAAAACGTTTTAAAAAAGTACCAAATCTTCAACTGCTTCTACAACCCCTTCCCCATAAAAAAATTTACTTTTTTTTTCACTAAAAAATTCCATTTTTTATAAGCTTTTGATTGGTTATAGGGAGAATATGGACCCGAACTTGCTTAGGGGTGAAAAAATTAATTTTTTGACGATGAAACCAAAAATTTCCAATTTTTCGTGGTTTTTCATAGGATATTTTAGTGTTGTTAGCATAATAATCTATGAAGGCTTTAAATATTGGTTCGCAGGGCAAATATTAACGTTTTAGGACCTGGAACAAATACTTTTATTGAGCCAAAGTCAATTTTTTATTTAATTTCAAAATTTTATATGCAATTTTTGCTGTGATTAATGGTGGTAGGAACATAATTACTTTAAAACAACTATATTCTAAGTATGTGCATCAGGGTGCCCCTTATTTTGGCGATTTTCGAATTTCAAATCGCTTACCCCCAAAAATAGTTCTCCATGGTGCACTGATAAACCCAAAGCCAAAATTAAAAACCAAAATATGGCAAAAAATCGTGGTAAAGTGACAAAAGGTACAAAGTCCTGAATTTTACTCGTATTTTGGTCTCTAGCTCAAGAACCGGACCAGATATAAAAAAACGGATTTTAGATTCGTAATCTAAGGAAAATTTCTGATAAGAAAGAAAATTTTTTTGCGGAAAAAAAACTAGTTGATTTTTTCCCTTATTACGGCAATTAGGGGCCATTCAAGTATCACGTAAGCATGATTTTGGTGAATTTGAACCCCCCCGTCCCGTTTTAAGATATTTCGCCATACTTAGCTTATGGCGAAGATGATTAATGCGGACCCCCCCCCCCCCCCCCCCCCGCCCGCAAAAAAAAAAATCTTACGTAATACTTGAACGTTCCATTATGGCAATTTCGCAACTTTAAGCTCAAGTCGCCACGCTTTCCCGTTGAGTAAACAATTTCGGAAAAATTCGGGTTTATCACTACATCAGGAAGAACTATTTTTGGGGGTAAGCGATTTGAAATTCGAAAATCGCCAAAATAAGGGGCACCCTGATGCACATACTTAGAATATAGTTGTTTTAAAGTAATTATGTTCCTACCACCATTAATCACAGCAAAAATTGCATATAAAATTTTGAAATTAAATAAAAAATTGACTTTGGCTCAATAAAAGTATTTGTTCCAGGTCCTAAAACGTTAATATTTGCCCTGCGAACCAATATTTAAAGCCTTCATAGATTATTATGCTAACAACACTAAAATATCCTATGAAAAACCACGAAAAATTGGAAATTTTTGGTTTCATCGTCAAAAAATTAATTTTTTCACCCCTAAGCAAGTTCGGGTCCATATTCTCCCTATAACCAATCAAAAGCTTATAAAAAATGGAATTTTTTAGTGAAAAAAAAAGTAAATTTTTTTTATGGGGAAGGGGTTGTAGAAGCAGTTGAAGATTTGGTACTTTTTTAAAACGTTTTCGGCCGCCATTTTTTCAAGATGGCGGCCCAGTCAAAAGTGTAAGGTTGACTCGATTAAGTACTTTATTCTGATCATTTTAAGACCTCCCCGACCTAAATCGGTTGAAAAATAAGGGTGGGAGACGAAAAAAACCAAATCAACCCATTTAATTTTTTTCCGGCTAAAAAAAATTTCCAAAAATTTCAAACCTGCATAACTCCGTTAAAAAGCGTGATAGAACCAAACGGAGGTGGCTTTCTTAGTTGTTCCATATACCCTACCGAATAGTGAAACCAAATCCGGAATCCCTGACATGACCCCGCGGACCGATCTGTTTTGACGTGGACAGGCTCAACACTGGAAGCATTGTCGGTTCGTTGGGGGTTTAGCACCCATGCGACCTCGCCATTAAAATGTCTGTACAAAGTAGCCCCATTGATCGTAATTTTTTTTTCTTTTTAATTTTTTTTTTTTTTTTTTTTTTTGCTTATAATGGTTTAATTTGAGTGAAATTAGGATGATTGTTCAAGGGAGTATACAGATCAAGTGCGAAAAGCAATTTCATTTCAATTCGACCGGTGGATGCAGCAGAATACTCAGCATTTTAAGTACGGTAGCGTGAATTTCCTAATTTTTTTTCTCAAAAAAAAACTTAATATTTTCATAATAAAACAAGTTTAGGCAACTAGGCTTGAACATAACACTCGAAAATAATCAATGATTTAGAATAAGTTTAATTTCTGAAACAATTCTTAGCCATTTTCAAGTATTTAAAAAAAATAAAAGTGTTTAAAGAGTAAAAACGTAGCCCCCTGGTACGCCTGTGAGCGAACGCACAGGTGTATGTGAGAGATCACTATACGTTTGTAATCGAGTAAAGGGCTAAGAAGAAGAACCTTAAATATTTACTACCTTAAAAAATATAGTAGGGACCGCGCTGCCCATTGCTTACTTCTGGTATTTAGTAAAAAATCAAATCATTTTTTTTTTTCCAGATATATCTTGTGATGTTCTGCAAAGGGAAAGATCATGAGCTCTACTCCATATTCAGCCATGCATTACCCTCTGATAGAAAAAGCCAAAAGGAAACCCTTCCAGTTAATGCAGAGATGATATTTAGAGTTCTGAGATGTCTGTTTTAGGGTAAGTGTTTCAGAAATGTTTGACAAAATTAGGAAAAGTTTGAATGGCATAAGTAGCCCTAATTTAACATTTTTTAATCAATTTCGATTTTAGGTTCATTTGACTGGCATTCATCTCAAGCTGATTCCCCAATTGATAATGGTTTAGTTTTCTGTAACATGGACATTGGGGAAATGCAAAAAAATGCTTCGTATTTTGCCGATATTTATATGCCGGAAAAAATTCATGGTGTCTGTGGAGGGGTCATAGATCTTTTTTGGGGTTCCAGTCCCTTCGTCCTTTCCCTGCTTATTGGCAAAAAAAATCACAACCTGCGAAAAACTGAGAAAAACGGAGCAAATTAAGTTAATTGTATGTAAAATAGGCCCCCGGGGTTGTAACGTAATTCGTAACTGATGATGGCCATTGAATTAGTATTCGGACAATCGTTTTTCAATGGGAGTTTGATAGGCAGAAAAATGTGATTATTTCCATCATAAACCGACTGCAGAGCATTTGATTGCTGTCACGTTAGGTTATATGCATGTTAATTGTTAACACGGCTTGATTTGATTTAAGAGACCTTTTCAGAATAAAGAATTTTAAATCAAAGTTTAGTAAAATTTTTTCCCCCGGTGAAACTTTGAGGACGTGATGTTGAGTGGGTTAATCAAACGGCACGATGTATTAAATTCGTAAAAAATTTCAGTTTGAATTAAGAGCGGAAAGTCTTAAGATGTGAAACTCTACAGGAGCCAGAGTCTGTTGCAAGATATTTTCACCGTGCAAAAGTTTTTAAAATGTCTCCTCCAAAATTATCAAGTGTTTGTTTTCTGCATTAACCGGAGGGTTATTATTGGTATTGCAGCATAAGAGAGACCGAAGACAAATCAAAGATTTTTGGAAAATTTCAGGAAAAAATAGGGTCTAATTTTAGTGTAATTTCCTGAAGTTTGGTTTTTTGACTTTTATTCAGCCAGTGCTCAAATAGATCGTCTGATTTAGGGATCGTCTATAAACGACGTTAGCATTATTTTTGCCATTCATTATTTTTGCCCCTCCCTCCTTTTTTTTTAGCAGGGTGCGTAGCCGTCCTATATTGTAAGTATGTCCTATATTTGTCCTATATTTTAGAAAAAAATCGATTTTGTCCTATATTTTACATTTATTTTGAAATTTTAGTTTTTTTCTCCCTTTTTTAAAATTATTATTACAAGTAAGTCTTGAAAGAAAAAGTTACTGTTGTATTAAATCTTTTTTTTTTTTTTTTTTTTGTTTCCTTAATTGTTTTTCTACTTTTAAAGAAAATAAAATTTCCAAATAAGTGTGCAGTGGTAGAGCATTTGAATGTTTCAATTTTTGTTTCTTTTTCCTATTTTGTCCTATTTTTCTTAAAAAAATTGTCCCATATTGTCCTATTTTTCTGATAAAATTTGTCCTATATTTTTTTCGGGAAAAGTCCTATTTTTTTTTTTTAGGACACGCTACGTACTCTGTTTTTTTAGCAAAGGTTAGCATTTCGGGGCTTCCTTCCTCTAAAATTACGTTAGATTTAACTTACCCCCCTTTAAAGTTTTTTTTTTTATAAATTAATATTCAACATTAAAAAAATCGGGAATTCTTTGGAGCTTAAATTTTGCAAAGGAAAGGTTTTTTTTTTTTTTTTTTTTAACTCAGAGAAAATGCGCGAGTAAAATTGAAATCGTTTTTGTTTTTTTTACTGAGTTAGGTTACATAATTTAAAAAATTTAAATTATTTTCATTTTTGCATGTTTATTATGAGACAAATGCTAACGTTAAATATGTACCTCCCCCCCCCCTTGTTATCAAAATTTAGTTCTTTGAATACCCCCTCCCCCCTTAGATGCGTACAAGTATTATGTAAGATTTTTGTTCTTGTTTTTGTGACCCTCTCCCCCTGTGATAAGATTTAGTAAGATTTCTTTGACCCCCCCCTTTAACATTCGTTAGATTTTTGCCGACCCCCCCCCTTTTTTTACCTCAAATTTTAATGTCTTTCAGAAATTAAAAAAAAAATCTTAAAATTAGAGAAGGTGGAAAATGGAGGGGTGTCCATTTTTTATATTAAATTCGAATTTTTTTGAACAATAAATAAAATAAACAATAATAAATATTCTTACGTAAGATTTTCCGGGCTCCCCCTTTTCCCCATGTAAGAAATCGTCAAAATTTCTTACACCCCCTTCCCCCTTCCGGTTTTACGTAATAACGTGGTTTATGGACAACCCCTATATGTTGCATATGGAAGCCCTGATTGTTCCCTACGAATGCGGAAGCACTATTGAAATTTGATATGTTTGAACCTGGCAGTATCAGGTTTAAACTTGACATCGTCGAGTTTAAACATAACCATTGTCAAGTTTGAACTCGGCATAGCCAGGTCGGAGCTCGACAATGTCAGGTTTAGACTTGACGATGTTAAGTTTGAACCTGACACTAAACTGTCAATAATCACCAAAATGATTTTAAGATCATTTTACATCGGATAGTTCAGTAAATAAAAAAATAATTTCTTGATTTTTTTTATTATTTCAAAATTTGTAAAAAAATATTGAAGTATCTATTCTAAATAAATGAGAAGCGCATATTCACAATAAAACTCTTTGTCTCGTCACATTAAAAAAACTGAATTTTGTAATAACATCCCTGATACTTGTTTTGGGTTTTTTGTACATTGCAATTTGTAGCACCTATTTGGCGCTACGCACTCTTCCCTTTTTCATTATTCTAAGGGAAACCGGAGCTTACAGCGTTAGCGAAAGCGTACCCTTGGGCAGCGTCCCAATTGATGGACCAGGTCATCGCACCTCGGATATCGGGATAAGTGGCTGGCGGTCTGAAGTTACCGCACGATTGGCCGTTGGCGAGGCAATTTAGGGCCGCTACTGTGTTCGATGGGCTCTGATAGCCACCGCCGGCTGCCGAGGGGGAAGCAGGCAATCCCAAGCCGACTTGATCGGCTCGCAAGCCGTTTTGTAATTGGATGCAAGCTAACGCTGTTAAAAAGTCTTCTGTGCCTTGACCGTACACTTGGCCGTCGCAGCCGAGCATAGTGCCTGAGTTATAATACTGCATATTGACGATCGTCAAGATATCTTTGATGTTCAACGCGAGCTGAAAGTATTGCGTTTGGGCGGACTGCATGTCGATCGTTTGGGGCGCCATCGTGATGATTCTGCCGCCTCCGTTGTAGATGTCCCGAAGGGCTTGACCCATATATTGGGCGTTGACTCCGTTTTCCAAATCGATGTCGACACCGTCGAATCCGTAATTTGAAATCAAATTCTTGATGCTGTTTGCAAAGTTCTGAGCGGAGTTGGAGTCGCTCACGCTTATAAAACCGTTTTGACCTCCGACGGAAATGATGACTTTTTGGCCGCGTCCCTGGCAGGTCCTGATGTCGGCTTTAAATTGATCGTCTGTGTACCCGCCAAGCGATGAGGAGAGACCCGGGTCAAGAGTGAATCTTACCTCTCCGGGATTGCCGGTAGCGTCTGCGAAAGAGACGGCGATAATGGTGTACGTCGTGGGTACATCGGCTAATCTCAGCGGCGTGGCGCCGTTGTTAAAGTTCTGCCAGTAACCTGTGATGACCCGTCTCGGAATATCGGCCTTTGGAATTGGTTTTTCATCCAAATTGTTTGAAATTTCCACCGAACTCTCATCTTTCAATAACGGATCAGAGTTCGCCTATCAGAAAAAATTAATTAATCAAAATTACATTCGGGATTATTAAAAAAAAAAAAAAAAAAAAAAATCGGTACGTTACCTGGAACACTGCAGCTATTAACAAAATCGCAATCTGAACTTTCATTTTTGCTTGATGCCGATCCAACTTCACTAACACTCTGCATCCTTGATCGGCATCGTGTTTTATATGTTTGTGAGATTAATAATCGCAAGTGTCGTCTTCCGGTTCATTAAATTTTGTGACTGTTGTTTTAAGATTTATTGTGTATGTAAATCTGGGTTACGCAAAAATCGACAACGTGTGAAGTAGTTGTGGATGCCACGCGTCCCACCCACGACAGATTTTAATAAAACCTTGATTTTGGGTCGCGATATACTTACAGCTGCTTAGTAACCTACAAAGCTCATTACGATTGGCACGCAAGCTCATTAACATTGGAACCATTTCGGTCAAACATTTTAGAATAGATCCTTTCTTAGATAGCAAAATCTATGGAAGTCATGAGGATATTTATTGGACGTTCATTGGATTTACTTACGTCCTCGCTGATCCCGAAAGCGTCCTTTGGACGTCCTATAAATATCCCATAGATTTGGATATTCTGTGGATATCTAATGGACAATCCACAGGATGTCCAATGGACTGTCCATCATCCAATCAAATCTTTTTTTCTTAGAATTTGCTGCCGCTGTAACCGGGCGTATACTAGGAAATGAGGTTCGAAAAAAAGGACATTTTTAGGTCTTTAAGGTCTCATTTCTTAGAAAATTAGTTCCAAAAAACGTTCAATTAGGCAAGAAAGAGCACTGTAGCAGGGCAAAAACTGACTCCGCTTGGTCTTTTTATCACTCAGAGGATCCAAGAAGCAAAGAAAGTCACTTTTCTAAATTTAATTATGAAACTCCTTGAATTTTTGAGCTGAAATTAATTTTTTTTTTTTTTCAAGCCTTATAAGGCCCAAGTGTTTTAATTACATTACTCCGAGCGAGGCCGAAAGCCCGCCCAGCGAGAGAAATTTTTAAAAAATATTTTATTTAATATTTCGCGACCTTAGGGCTCGTACATATATTACGTAAGCACATTTAGGGGGGAGGGGGTCCAGATTTGACATTTTACCCATAAGCTAAGCATAGGCGAAATGGGGCAAAGCGTTCAAAAAGGGCCTAACCCATGCTTACGTAATTTATTTACGACCCCTTAGAGCCAAAGAGTGCTGTCACTTTTTGATTTGTCGTAAGTTAAACATAGAAAAGTTTTTTTAGATTGCACCCTTTGGTTCTAACGTCGCGATTTAATTTTATATTAAAATTTTGCAAACGGAGTAAAAATTCAAGCCTCCTTGATCGTTATTTTTTTTTCAGAAGAACTTAAAATTTTTCATCGGTTATCGAAATTAAGGTCATTTTTAAGTTTTTTAGGTTTTTAAGGTCACCGTTTGAAATTAAGGCCATTTTTAAGTTTTTTAAGTTTTTCATGTCAGTAGAGACCCTTTGTAAGTAAAATTTTTGTAACTGTGACTGCAACTGCAGTTCCGGAATCGAATTTACGTTTATGTGAGTGCAAAATAGTAAACAACCCATATAGCATTTTCAATCCATTGGACATCCAGTGGATTGTCCATTAGATGTCCACAGAATATCCAAATCCATGGGATATCCATAGGACGTCCAAAGGACGCTTTTTGGATCAGTGCGGACATAGGTAAATCCAATGGACGTCCAATAAATATCCTTATGACGTCCTGAGGAAGTCCTCGGGACTGGATAGACTTTGCTGTCTAGGACGACTCGATTCCAAAATTGAGTTACGCCGTCTTTGCTAACAGCTGCAGTGTTTGATTTAATTTTTAAAAAAATAAAATAAAATAGAACGAACTTTAGGTTGGAAAAGTAGAAAGACAAACTCAAATTTCACCAGACCTTTTATAGTTAAACGTCATTAGCTAAAGCGCCCGCATTCTTGTGATTTTGCTTGAACTTAGCATCCGACCAAGGACCAGGGGTGGCATCCATTCTGCTACAATTTAGTCTTTTATAGAAACGACAACAATGCGGCTTATAAAGCTGGCGATGTTTAATAGCGATTCTAGCGGATGAGTTTTTGGTTCTGTGTCCCCTCCATTTTCTACACTTATTAAAAGTTTTTCATTCTTTTCAAAATGGTAGTTATTTGGTGTATCTTGGGTTTCAGATAGGTCCTTGACTTGTCGCTAAATTGTCGTGTTCAGCAGTAGTCCTGCGCGTATGCAGCCGAACCCCGAAATGCTGCTCTTCGGATTCCTACGTCAAGGCAGTGCTCAGCAATCAGCATCGTTGTCATCAAAGGTAAGAGACGATTTCGTATTTTTACTTGTCTGCCAGCCTCCATAGTGGTATTAAAAACGAAACATTTGAATAACGTTATTGATGACCTAACTTTGTCCCAGGGGACCCAAAATGGCCCCCCAGTTAGCATTTTCAATCCATTGAACATCCTGTGGATCGTCCATCAGACATCCACAGGATATCCAAATCCGTGGATATCCATAGATGTCCAAAAGACGCTTTTTGTATCAGCGCGGACATAAGTATATCCAATGGACGTCCCATAAATGTCCTCATGACACCCTGAGGACGTCCTCGGGAGTGAATAGATTTTGCTATATCTGGGCCCACATACTATTGAGAATAAATAAAGTTATTGACATAAAAAATATATAAGGATGCTGAAACCTCCCCATTAGGGGGTTGAGTATACTACTTAGCCTGCCCCAGTGCCCTACCCTGCCCGTCATGCGTCACTATGCCTAATAACATGAAACGGATAAATTGATAAAATAAATAACACTTCTTTTTTTTTTTTTCATTAATATTTATTTGTATTATATAAAAACATTCACACAACACAAGTCATATGTCCGCTGTCTAGACATGGTGCGAATTTATATAAGCGAATATTCAAAATATAAAGTGTGTCCATACTCGAAAAAATAAAAAATGAAAAATCACGCAGAATCAGTTGTAATTCCAAGAATGATCGAATCGTTTCCAAGGCACGAATTTTAAAAAAAAAATCTATACCTATGGAAAGTGTAAAAAAATTTTCGGTGATTGGACGGATTTTGTGCCAATTTCACCAAATTTCAGCGAGGGAGAGACAACATTCGGTCTACTGTAAAACAGATTTTTTTTTTTTTAAACATTAAATTTTAATTTTGTTTTCGAATCTCGTCCGAAAAAGATTCGAATCATTCTAAGAAAAAATGGATAATAAAAAGTGTGTAACAGAGTATAATTTAAAAACAAACTGTACAACAGCGAAAAAACTGATTGACTACATAAACGATTAATTTATGATCAGTATATTTTGATTGCAATTTCTGAAATTTACCAATTCTTTTTTTTTTTTTAGGCTTGCATAAAACAATAATACACGATGAGTAATAATATTTTTATAAATGCATATTGTGTTTTTTTTTTTTTTAATACATAAAGTGAGCCGATTTTTTATTGTGACAGGCGTTTGAAGAAAAAAGCAATAAGCCAAGCACAAAAGAAAGCGAAACTCGAGAAAACAAAAATTTGAAAATTCGATTAAATTCTAGTATTGCTGGATATGCTTTGCTTATTGCCGTTGGATTAATTAAACAGCCGAAAAAAACAAATCAATTAAATTGATATGTCGCCTGCCTTTAATACTTTTATGAAGGAAGACATACGGAGCCACTCTTTTAATAATTCACAACTCTTCACAATTTTTTTTTTTTTTTTTTTTGGGGGGGGGGGGATTTAATCGGATAATCCAGGATTTTTTTTTTTAGTATTCTTAAAATTATTTAACTGGCTACATAAACACTAGTTAAGATTAATAAGATAAAGATAAAAAAGAAAGCGATTCGTTGAGCAAGAAAATCATAGGATAAATATACAAATCAAGTCGATTTAATATTAATTTTTTTTTTAAATGTCTTTTTGTTTTTTTATATCTATAAAAGGAAAAGAAATTATAAAACCTGATGGTCGTGAAAAAAATAATATCTGACTAGTTACAAAACTGAGAAATAAGAGGAAAAATTGAAAATAGATAATGCAAAAAAAAGTGCATTTTTTTTTTTTGTAACGGGAAAAGTCGTGTCTCCAATTGGGATTAATCCGATAGTTCGGATTATAATCCGAGTATGGGATTAAAAGTCGAGTCTCCATTAGCGATTTATCCGATGATCGGATTATCCGACCACCGGAAGTACTGTACTTTCGAACACTAGAAAAAAACTCGAACTTTAAAATAAAAATGGCGTATTCGTTATTTTGTTTTTATCTTTTGCGTGCGGGATATTAAAGAAAGAGATTTATTGTTCCAAATCCGAAGATTCTACGCAAAAATATCCCGCACGCAAAAAACATAAAGAAAATACCGAATACGCCATTTTTATTTTTAAGTTTGAGTTTTTTCTTAGTGTTCGAAAGTACAGTACTTCCGGTGGTCGGATAATCCGATCATCGGATAAATCGCCAATGGAGACACGACTAAAGTGCTAGATATTTTTTTCGGATTCAAGATCGTCGGTATCGATGAAACCTTGTCTCAACAACTTAAGAAGTCATGTTTCATGTTTACTTTTTCTCATTAGTAGCGAAAGTTAGGCTTTCCATAACCCGTAGGAAAAAGAGATGCATACACAGTAAAAAATTTTGTGTACTTTTAACTCACTTTCTGTGTAGAATATGGTCCACATACTTTTATTTGTAATTCTGACAAAATGAAAATGTGTTAAAAAGTTACTAAAATTTATGTGTTATTATTTGCATACTATCGTATTTATCTATTCATAAATTTTTAATCTAGGCGTTTTCTTAAGAAAATTTTTCCCGTATTTGTGAACTGTTTTTTTCAGGCTTATACATCAAGCATTTCAAAACCAAACCAAACCAAACCAAACAAGAACAAGAACCCAGCAATTTATTGTATATTTTTTAAAGAAGCGAATTCCGAGCCTGAATCCAATCCTGAATCCGGAATCCTTGCACAACAAAACAGAAGGATGCTAATCTGTTCGAAAAATTAATCCTTTCAATGACTTAAATCACGATTTATTTAAATTTGCCACTACTATTTTTTTTATTTGTTTTCTTTTTTTCCGCAAAATCCTTTTATTTTTTTTTTTATCGTGGAACTAGAAATAGCCCTAACACCGGCAATGTGTCAAATTAACATATTATATTTGTTATTTTTTTGACACATTGATACTTATTAACATTGACAAAACAATGTGTAAAATAATTACATAAAATGGGATAACATACAGAGTATGTAGACCGAGTATGTTAAAAGTACACAAAATTTTTTACTGTGTAAATATTTAAAAATGATGCATAAATTGTACAAAAAATTGGACGTATGTACATAAAAAATGCATAAATTATGTATAAACTACTTAACTATTTTTACCGGAATTTTTTTTTTCGTCCCCCAATATATAATTATGCAAAAATTATACATAATAATTATGCACAGATTATGCATCATTTATATATAGTTATCATGCATAATTTATGCGTAATTATATTGGAGGGTAAGAAAAATAAATTTCTGGTAAAAACAGTTCAGTTTTTTGTACATAATTTATGCAAATAAGTATGCATGAAATGCATAAAAATAAATATGCATAAAATGGAAAAAAGATGTTGAAGAAGCATAATTGCAAAATTTCCTGCTTTATAATGTTAAGAAATTATATGCATAAATTATGTATAAACTACTTACTGTTTTTAACGGAATTTTTTTTTTCGTCCTCCAATATAATTATGGAGACTGTGTCAAATCCCAGACGCCGAGTCTCCCAGACTCTACTACCGGGAGATCAAATCCTAAAATATATTATTTATTTATTTGGTCTATAATTTGGGAACCCAGAGTCCTACAACCCAGACCAAAAAAATAAAATAATATAATACCGATTTTTCTCTCCCGGGAGTAGAGTCGGGAGACTTTACTCCCGGGAGAACAAAAAGCAGAAATATATTATTTAAATTTCGAAATAAATAATAAAGACCCCAACTGCGTTACGCCTCGTCTTTGGCCAAGCAGTTTTCTGAAATTCTAAGTTTTTTGAAGAAACACCCGGTAGCTCAAACCGTATACCAATGAATTAATTATTTATTATTATTTTCTAAATATTTATTAATTTCTTTGGTCTGGGTTGTAGGACTCTATGTTCCCAAATCATAGACCAAATGAATAAATAATATATTCTAGGATTTGCTCTCCCGGGAGTAAAGTCTGGGAGACTCGGCGTCTGGGATTTGGTGCGGCCTCATAATTATGCATAGATTATGCATAATTTATATACAATAATTATGCATAGACTATGCAGAATTAGATTATGCAGAATAATTATGCATAATTTATACATAATAATTATGCATAATTTATATATAGTGATCATGCATAAATTATGCGTTAATATATTGGAGGTTGAGAAAAATAATTTCCGTAAAACAGTTCAGTTTTTTATACATAATTTATGCAAATAGTATGCATGAAATGCATAAAAATAAATATGCATAAAATGGAAAAAAGATGTTGAAGAAGCATAATTGCAAAATATTCCTGCTTTATAATGTTAAGAAATTATATGCATAAATTATGTATAAACTACTTAACTGTTTTTACCGGAATTTTTTTTTCGTCCTCCAATATAATTATGGAGACTGTGTCAAATCCCAGACGCCGAGTCTCCCAGACTCTACTACCGGGAGATCAAATCCTAAAATATATTATTTATTTATTTGGTCTATAATTTGGGAACCCAGAGTCCTACAACCCAGACCAAAAAAATAAAATAATATAATACCGATTTTTCTCTCCCGGGAGTAGAGTCGGGAGACTTTACTCCCGGGAGAACAAAAGCAGAAATATATTATTTAATTTCGAAATAAATAATAAAGACCCCAACTGCGTTACGCCTCGTCTTTGGCCAAGCAGTTTCTGAAATTCTAAGTTTTTTGAAGAAACACCCGTAGCTCAAACCGTATACCAATGATTAATTATTTATTATTATTTTCTATATTTATTAATTTCTTTGGTCTGGTTGTAGGACTCTATGTTCCCAAATCATAGACCAAATGAATAAATAATATATTCTAGGATTTGCTCTCCCGGGAGTAAAGTCTGGGAGACTCGGCGTCTGGGATTTGGTGCGGCCTCATAATTATGCATAGATTATGCATAATTTATATACAATAATTATGCATAGACTATGCAGAATTAGATTATGCAGAATAATTATGCATAATTTATACATAATAATTATGCATAATTTATATATAGTGATCATGCATAAATTATGCGTTAATATATTGGAGGTTGAGAAAAATAAATTTCCGGTAAAAACAGTTCAGTTTTTTATACATAATTTATGCAAATAAGTATGCATGAAATGCATAAAAATAATATGCATAAAATGGAAAAAAGATGTTGAAGAAGTATAATTGCTAAATTTTCCTGCTTTATAATGTTAAGAAATTATATGCATAATTATGTATAAACTACTAAACTATTTTTACCGGAATTTTTTTTTCGTTCTCCAATATAATTATGCATAATTTATATATAATAATTATGTATAAATTATGCATAATTCTATTGGAGGGTGAGAAAAAATTTTCCGGTAAAAACAGCCAAGTTCTTTATACATAATTTATGCAAATAAGTACGCATAAAATGCATAAAAATAAGTATGCATAAAATGGGAAAAAAAGGTTGAAGAAGCATAATTGCAAAATTTTCCTGCTTTTTAATAATTAAAAAATTATATGCATAAATTATGCATATTCAAATTTTGGAGCTTAAAAAATATACATAAACTTTTGCAAAAATTATGCATGTCCAAATTTTTGTATAAATAATATACAGAAATTATACATTTTTTATATAAATTTTTTTCATTTATTTTGCAAAAATTTTATACATTTTTGCAGAATAAATGAAAAAATTTATTCCCGGAATACTGTGCGCCGGAAAACAACTGACGTATCTCCGTCGTAAATACGATTGTGGATAGTCGGTTTTGACTGTTTTTCAAAATCATGTGAACACAAGTTTGCCCCAACGTGAGTGAGTAAACATGTACTGACATGATGTTTTTAAGGTTAATCAAAGCAAACTATCTCTAATAGTATTAATGGTGGAGAGCGTCAGTTAACCTTTGGCGCACCGAATTATTTTTATTAAAAATCAGTTTGCCACCTATTGCCGACATGAAATTTAAAAAACAGTTGGCTATCCTGATTATATATGTGATCATAGCATGAAGGCTTATTATTTTTAAAAAAGAGACAATTGCAGGCATTCTGGATGCCTCGGTTTAAATTTATATGGAATTAATGGTTCTTAGGCAAAGACAAGCTCAAAATTATTTAAAAAAATATTCAGTCGATCCTCCATAACTTTCCATGCATTTTTCTTAAGTTAAGCATAGTTTTTAACTGCAAAGTTAAGGAGGTCCAACTATTCCTATCCTCGGATTAATCCTACCATCGGATTAACAGACAAGTGGAGACAAGATTTAAAAACAAATTTAATAAAACATCTTATTTCCGAATATTTATTTCGTAAAAAAAAAGAACATAAAAAAAATGATTCGTAAATTTGATTTTCCATTAAATATAAAATAATTAAATCTAAAATTTTGAAACGTACCGAGCGGACATAATTTAAATATAAATTCTTACATTAACAAAATATTATTTATTGTACAGTATGATACATGCAGAAAAAAAAAATTACGTAATGTTTTTTTTTTCTCTTCGTTTCAGAGTAATTTTTTATGAATTTAATTACTCCGAATCCGGAAATTTTTAAAAAACAAAATCCATTTTTCAAATAAATTCTTCAGCTAAAATTTAAAAAATATCTTTCTTACTGAAAATATTGCATTTTTTTTTTCAGTAATTTACACGTAGCTTTTAATTTTTTTTACTTGTCATAAAAGGCCGAGCTAGAGATAACAGTCTCACAATTTGAAGAAAAAATAAAATATATATATTTAGCTAAATTCTAAAAGGAAAAAGTCGACTTCCGTGATATTTACATTATTGTACCGTCCGAGGGGAAAAGCTTTATTACATGCAAAAGGGGGAAAAAAAAGCTTTCAGCTTTTATATTCGTTACGTAAATAATGATTGACAACACACGAAAGCTGATAATTAAAATAGCCATGACAAAAAGATTTATGAATTTTCTACTTAGTTATTTAAAAAAAAAAAAATTGTCTTTCCTGAACAAGTCTTTCAAATAAACAAAAAAAAAAAAATTGTTCGTTCATTTTCGATTTCGCAAAAAATAATTCATGCTTACAATTATCACAGCTTTTTCTTTGAAAAAAAAAACGAGAGACGTATATCCGACGATAAATAAAATAATATTCAAATTCGTGACACCATCATACTAGCTCCATTCAAAAACTCAGAATGTTCGTATTTAAAAAAATATTTATGGAGAAAAGAACAAAGAAAAATTATTTAAAAAAAGGAATAATCGCATCTTGAATCGGAAAATGACATCCGAATCGGGTTGGCAAGATGTTTTGGTAAAATTTGATGGTCCCTTTTAGCAGCCACGCTTTCATTTTATGAAAAATTCGAGGGAAAATTATTGTGAGAGTAAAATGAATAATAATTACTAAAAAAAAGATTTAACTCTTTGGCTTTATTTTATTTATAAATTATTTAAGCTTATTATACTTATTTTTAATTAATTATTTTATTAATTACTACGGAACTTCAATTTAAGTCGGTTACATACGAAGATATTTTCTTGTACGAGTTTTGTGCTATAGCAGCGCTTGGCTCATGGCCTCTCTTAGAAAATGACGCCATAAGCTAAGCATTGCTATCACGAAAAATATCATCGTGCGTAACAGACGTCTTTGGCACTCCTTGTGTGCATTACCAATTCAATTCCTATACTGCAAAAAAGTTTTTACATTTTTAGCTGCTTGAGTCTCCAGCTCAGTCTACATTACAACGAAAGCCACCTTGGAAAACGAGCAGTTACATGGCACTAATTAGAGAGATACACCCAATCAAATTAAATCCTTAAAAAAAATTACAAATCACAAGGCAGCTTCGGATTTAAACAGAATATATCGAATTTCTCATTCTAGGCTGTACTGTATTATACGGAGACAATTAATTAAATTAAAGGTGACGTGACCCGATTTTTCCTATCAAAAAGTTTTTTTGGACAAACATAATCAGTACCAGATTACACTAATTTTATAAAAGTCTAACTCTCTCCGACCACAAAGTATATTTATTTATTTATTTATTTATTTATTTATTTTTTTAAGCTTTTGATGTACATGCATTTTGCTTGTTTTCTTAAATTTTATTTAATGGGAATCCCCGAATTTATGTTATCCTTGCTCATGTAAATTCATAATTTTGTTGAACACCTTGGCTAGGGTGGCCCTTATTTTACAAATTTTTGAATTTCGGCGAACGTACCCCTTAATTCTTTTATGGTAACCAAAAAAAGATTGCCTGAATTTTTTCAAATTTTTAGGGCGTCGTTTAGCAGTGTCCAGGGGGGCCTAAAAATTTCAAAATTCCTGTAAAGGCCGAGCAATTTTATTTTCATATGAAAATGGTCGTTTTTTATTCGAATTTTTATGCAGATCACGAAGATATAGTTAAAAGTTATATATCTCATTTGATTTTAATGATAAAGAGGCCAAAACAAGTAAAAAAAATTTAGCAAAATATGCTGTAGCCACAATTCTTCATATTTTTGTCCACTACCACAGCAATAGTTTGTAATAAATAAATTCTGACTTCATTTTAGTAATCAGCATAAAAATCCGAATAGAAAAAGACCATTTTCAGATAAAAATAAAATTTTTAATTTTTCGGTCTCTACGGAAATGTCGAAATTTTTGGGTCTAAGTGGACACGGCTAAACGACGTCCGAAAAATCTTAAAAAATTCTGGCAATCTTCTTTCGGTTACTATAAAAGAATTAGGGGGTGCGCTCGGAGAAATTAAAAAATCCGTAAAACAAGGACCACCCTAATCTTCGCTTTTGATGGTCATCGAAAAAGTCGCGATATTATATCATAATTTTAAATTAATAAAAAATGACATAAAATTGTAAAATTTTGTATCGGATAGCAGCAATAATTGAATTTAATTTTTATCTTATTAAAAGTTTTTTCTTTTTTTTAATTTTTTATTATTATTATTTTGAGCAAGAAAAGCCAAGTTTAATTAATTTTGATAGCGTGAAATCGAAGCTTTCTGTTAAATTACAATTTTATGAAGATTTAAAATTTACATTTTTAAATATTGAAGCAAAGGTCAAAATAATAATTTTAATAGATCCGACTTGGTTGAAATAAGATAAAGCTCCAGTCACATGGATCATTTAACATCAAGATATCAAATGTCCTTAAGACTAAGTATGCTCATTGGATTAATATCTGTTAACATAATAAAAATTCTTCCAAAAATTTGATTTTAAAAAAATATATCAAAGTGAATTACAGATATAGAGAGTGGCAGACTCTTCCACTTTCTTACTCTGCAAAAATTCGGTACCCCAGAAGTCTATTAGACTATCGAGACGTCATCGTGTAAATTGAATTTGTTTGTTTTTATTTTATATTCCTTTGCTGACAAAGGAATAAAAAATATAACAACAAACGAATCCAATTTACACGACGACTAAAATTAAAACAAAACAAATCCTTCTGGACCTATGCTTTAAGTCAGAAAGGATTTGTTTTGTTTTGATTTTTTATTCCTTTGTCGACAAAGGAATAAAAAAATCAAAACAAAACAAATCCAATTTACACGATGAGATCGGTGGCCTAGTATACTTCTCCGGTATCAAATTTTTAAAAACAAAAAATTGAAATTTTTACAGCATGGCTTAGCGCCACACTTTTAAATAATCCAATGGTTCTTTATGATTCACGCAAAATCTATTTTCCAAGAATTAAACAAAAGAAGAAAAAAAATAAGCATAGTCGTGAACTTTAGATTTTTTAATAATTAAAGATCGCCCTTTGTCGGAACTTTTCATTCGAAAATAATTTTTTTAAAGTTCTTTCAAAAATTCCCTTTTCCGTTTTTTTTTTTTTTCTTGAGAATTTTGTTTCAGCGTTAACGCTGCTGAACAAAGAATCTTTTAAATCTTTTTTTTTTTTTCACAGAGAAAAAAAAAAACTGTGACTGGAGGCTATCTGTAAAATTTTTTATTATTTCCTAAAATTTCCTAACGCGCTATTTATGGATGGTCATATTCAACACTTAGTCAGGATCATACAGATTTGCTAAATCAGTACATTCTATTAATTACCATTTAATTCGATTTAATTTTTAATTTTTTTTTTTCTTCTAATTAAAACCAAAGAGTTAACGAACATTCCGAACCTTTTTTAAAAACTAAATTACAATCTTATATACAATTTTCAAGTTTTTAAAAAACAAAGAAAAAATGGATTAAAGAGAGGGCTCCACTAATTATCTCCTTTCCTTTACCGAATACGACCGAATTTTTTTAATATTTTGAAAGATTATGAGAAATGATACTTTTTTTTTTTTTAGCTTTTAAAATATGCTACTTTGTTGACCATTAGCGATGAAATACTTAAGAAGCTGTAATTTATTTTATTAATTAAAAAATGCAGTCCTGATAATTTTTAGAATTTAATGAAGAAGATCCTCTCAGTTTGGCAATATTTGTTGTATCGGAATGGAGGCTCTCCCTTATGGAGGCCGAAGAAAGATTTAAAAGAGCTAAACTGCCATAAAATGGTTTGATTATTTTTATTTGAATTTAAAGTTATGTGCATGTTTTAAAGGCGCCAGTCTCGAATAAAAAATAGTGATGGAGGACCCAAGTATAACGGAATGATCCTTTTTTTTGTCCTCGTGCAAAGTCAACGAGAATTAGATCTTTTAACTCGTCACGGTGGTCAACTAGCAATTTTTTTTATTGTCTAATTCTGATTTCACAGGAAAATTCCGATGTTTAAAATTTTCAAAATTTGAAATCTTAGCTCATCGACCTAGGGGGACTAGGGGTCCTAAGGTCCTAGGGTGACCTAGAACGATCATTTTGAAAATGTTGAAGAATGAGACCGTACTGATGTTCAAAATTTTCTAAAAATCCAGAAATATTTTCTTTTAAATTAATCAAAATGGAAGGTCTGTTTCCGACAATTTTTAACGATAACGTCTCCGGTCCTATAAGAGAATGGAGACCTAAATGAGGTCTCAGTCGGCAGCATTTTCAAAAATCTTTCATGACACATGGCAACGAATAAAAAAAATCAGGCTCTCCGATAGGTCAGCAAAGACCTCAGATATTTTACATTTTTTTGGATTATTGATCTTCCTGTGAAGCCGCATTTTAGTTAGAAAAATTATACGAAAAATAAGTGGCCAGTTGCCCACAGTGTTGGCGGAAAAACAACCTATATCCTAATTATGAGTCTGAAATTCTTACTGCACAAAATAATTTTAATTTTTTGAAATTTAAAATTTAATGAAAATTTATGTGACTTATAACTAGACTTTTAAATAGAGATTCTTATTTCCCGGGAAGCTTTTGAATCCGGGATTCGGGAAATTAAATTTTCTCCGGGATCCCGGGATATCCCGTGGATTCTCGGAAATTTTCCCGGAATTAAAAAAACGACGGGAAAAATTCCGAAAAATTTGAGTCCCGGGAACAAAGCTGAAAATTTTCTCGGGATACCTGGAATGGATATGATCCTGTCCAGATACCTGGACGGGATATCCTGAGCAGAATCTCTACTTTTAACAAATTTGAATTAAGTAACATATTTAAAAAAACTAAAAGCCAAACATTTTACGTGTGATTAAAAAAAAAAAAAAAAAAAAAAAAAAAAAAAAAAAAAAAAAAACAGCCAACTTTTAAGTAAAAAAAAAGCATAATCAATAGAGCCTCATCTTAATCCTGTATATGATCTTTTCCTTACAAAAAAAAAAAAATATATATATATATATCTAATATTTGGCACGAAAACGAGAAAAAATCGGGGAAATAGTTTTAACATCACAAAGGCCAAAAATTTATGTTTAAAAAAAAATCATAAGTAGAATCAGCAATTATTATGACTAAAAATCGTTTATATATAATTTTTTTTTCTTAAATTTATTTACAAGTCAAAAAAAAAAATTCAATAATTTTTTTTTTTTTTTTTTTTTTTTTCAACACGTGGTTTCGATAACTTGTTTTGCGTCTTGCGTAGCAGGCAGTGCTTGGCCACTATTTTTAAAAAATGGCTCTTCTTTATCAGCCGGTTCCCAAACGTCCTCATCCCCTTGCTTGGATGAGCGACTTGAAGACCTACTTGATTGTCTCAGTTTATTTTTCGGTTGGGTTTCCGTCTGTTCCAAAGCTTCGAAATTGGGGGATTTCAAAATCTCGTTAATCCCCTCATTGGCTAATGCGATACCGTCCGGATCGGGTTTGGGAACGGTAACCTCGGCGGTGACGGTGCAAGGCCCCGCCGCCGTTTCCAAATCCAAAGTGTTCCGTTTTTTATGAGCGAAAACCGCCGGGGCGAAATTTTCGTCGTGCCGAATCGGGCTCGAGGTGGCCGAATGGCTTTTCCCGAATGCGTCTTTCCCCCTCTGGCTTTTCCGCTTTTCGGATTTCCTGTTCGACCCTAGGTTTTTGTTACCCGATCCGGACGGTAAAATTTTTTTATGGCAAGTGTAATATTCGATTTCGCAAGCGGTTTCGAACAGAGCGGAATATTGTTCGGATTTTAAATTTTTAATATCACACAAGGTCGGGCTGACCATGTTCGGCGTGGAACTTTCGTTCAAAGAAACGCTTTCACTGTTTTCCAGTTTAGAAGGATCACAACCTTTCGAAGTGTCCGATCCGTTTAGCAAAGGTTTAATCTCACTCGGATCGGTGCAAATTTTTAATTTGTCTTTGTTCCTAATCCCGGAATTTTTCGTTTTTTTATTATCCGTCGGAGACGTTTTCGGGGAGCTCTTGTCCTCCGTTTTCGACGAGGCCGCGGCGTCTCCGCCGCCCCCTCCGCGATTTGACTTGGAATTTTGAGAGTCGTCGTTTTCGTCGTCCGAGGTGGCCTTTCGGCCGGCCGTTTGCTAGAGAAGTTTCTCCGTTATGGAACTTGTAGTGGCTGAACTAAGTGTCGAAACGTTGTTCTCATCCTCCTCCTCCTCTCCTCCTCCTCCCATCAGTAGTTGTCAGTTAACCAGCTCCACCGTTACGAATTGCTTCAATCGTTCCAAATACTGGTGGTAAAGCTCGACGTCGTTGTGTCCCGCTCCCTGAAAAAACAAAATGAAAAAATATTTATAAAAAAAAAAAAACGAAAATGTAAATAAAGTGAAACGGTAATAAAAAGCAATTAAGAAATTTTTTTAATTTATAACAGTTCAACGTAAATGAAAGGATCTTTTGTTTTATTACGTCTGGTTCTTTTTTTTTTTTTAACACGGAGGTTTATCTAATCTCGTGTTTAATTTGCATTTACTAATTTTTGCGTGTTAAAAAAAAAAAAAAAAAAAAAAAAAAAAAATTGATGTAATACGAACCGATTAAATTTTTTAATGCAATCGATTTAGGCGTTCTGAAATTAAGGTGTTTATTTATGTCATTGTTTTCTCATGCGATATGAAAAAAACTTACCTAATTCGCCATGCTAGATTAAAAACAAATAAGTGAGTAATCTTTTTCAAGAAAGAATATTGAGTAAATAAGAAATCGGTGAAAATAAAAAATTTAAGAAAAACACATAAGAAGTTTAGCTCCATCCCCTTATTTCCCTCCCTCACACCCTCCCCCCAATCCAAGAATCGATTTTACGGGGACACCTTACATTAAACTCATGTTTTCGGGGGTCAAAAAAATTTATTAGCGAAAATGGGGCAAAGTGGAAGGGTGTATGAAGCGGAATTCAGGTATCATAGTCCCTCCTTAACAAAAAATAGGACATTTTTTGAAAAAATATAGGACCGGTTTTTTTAAAAGAAATATAGCACAAATACAGAGCAAATACTATTAATTTCCTTTTTTTAGGCATCAAAAGGATGAGGGTCAATAAGGCCGTTTTTTGGGCTAAATTTTTTTTTTCGTGAAATTTGATCCTTTAGTCCTGGTAAATGATTCCCCAAAAGAATTTTCGATTTCGGTCGTCGGAACCCTTAATATTCGCCTAAAACCATGATATTTTATTAAAGCAAATTTTAAGGATCAGCATAGGAATTAAAAAATTTTATTGCGGCAGGGAAATACTCCTACCTAAGATCTTTTAAGGGTATTTTTTCACGTTCCGAAAAATGTGTAGAACCCCCTTAAAAGCGGCAATTTTAGGTGTTTTTATTTTTTTAAACACCGTTCTTCCAAGGATTTCTGAAAACTGCATACAATATATTATAGCTTGCCCTAAGATAAACCTCACGTAATTTTTCCCGTTTGCGAATCCAATGGAATCCATTTAAAAAATGCATAAGACGCGGTTTTTACGGCCTATTTGAGCTCCCTGGTATTAGATCTGAATTTTTTTAAAAAAACATCATTTAGGAGTGACAATTAATCGATTCCAGCCATTATCCCGGTTTTTTAGCCCAAAAAACGGCCTTATTGACCCTCATCCTTTTTTGATAAAACAATTAAAAAGAATTTTTTTTTTTATTTTTACTCTAAAGAAATAAGTTTGTCAAGTAAAAAAAAATTATCAATCATTGCAGCAGAAAATAACAAATTTATCATAAAATATTAATTTTAGCTAATAAAAAATTGATTTTTTAGGCATTTTTTAATTATATCTACAAAAATATAGGACAAACTCAAAAAATAGGACTTTTATAGGACATATAGGACGTTTGTCAAAATATAGGACATACAGGACAACTATGATGCCCTAGCGGAATGATCCGGGTTAATTAGGATTTTAAGTCAATTTAAAAAATTGGAGCACTAAGCTTAATTTTTTAATGTACAATTTTTCACTTTTTTTTTTAAAAAGCTCAGTAAGAAAGAGAGGAACAGATGAAAGTTAACAAATAGCTTTTAAGAGATAACCTACAAAAAAGCGATGGATGTGTGTTAATCACTGGTGCGTCACTACAATAAAACAAATTCCTAACCAACTTTAACCAAAATTTTAAAACTTTTTTTTTTTGCAAGATAAAAAAAAAATGCTTTTGAAAAAATTGTGCAAAAAGGTGGAAGAGAGGGGGGAGGGGTAAGAAAGGGGAAAATTATAGTCCATGAAATATTTTTTAACTCTAAACAGGTTTTTATTTATTTATTTATTTATTTTATTTCTCATACAACAGGTTTTCCTTTTTCATTTTTTTTCTTTCTTTTTCTTTTAACTCGTTCTCCGGTTTTGTTTTTTAAGGGCCGTTCAAATATTACTTCAGCACGTTAGGAAAGAGGGGGTGGGGGCGGAAGGGGTTGCACAAATCTGGCGTCACCATTTCATGATAAATTTAATTCAAAGCTTTTGTGATTTTTTAAAAAATTCTAGTCCGTTTTTTAAGGCTTTTCCAGGCCAAAAAAATTATAGCGTTTCTCTGTTTTACGGATGGTTGTTATGACTATTAAAATATACAAGTCTCAGAAAGAAAGAAATCGCTAAAAAAAAACTAATAAAATACAGTTGTCGAGCATTGGAAAATCTATTAATTTAAATTTATTTTAAAAAATCTCATAAACCTTTTCATATTTAGTTTATTGCGCGGGGGGGTATCCGGTGCTGACAAGAGGGAGAGGGGGTCAAAAATGGTCCCTTTCACCCTGGCGTAATATTTAAATGGTCCCTTACTTTTTACAGATTTTAATTTTGGCCAAAATAGCAGAACAAAAATTTATTATTTATTTATTTTTTTGTTTTTGTTTGGTACATACAATGGTCCTAACTTAGGTATTTCATCTTGTCAAAAATAAATATTAAAAATTAAATAATACAGGGTGCCTACCGACCTTGAAAACCTTTAGAACCTTGAATTAGCCTTGAATTTGAAATCGAACCTTGAATACCTCGATACCTCGAAAAGCCTTGAATTTCAAAAATAATTTTTAATAAAAACCCCTGGATTCAGTTTTTTTGGAAGCCAAATTTTTTTAACTGTTAAAATCTTTCTTCTTATTGAAAATCTTTCTTCTGTTAAAATCTTTTCTTTTTATTGAAACCAGACCCATTCTGAAATTTCTTTTTTAAATTTAAGAACCGTTATTTTTTACCTTAGCCCTACCTTTACATGTCCTTAAAAAAATCTTGATTTTTTCTAAAAATGAGCCTTGCAAACCTTAAAAAAAAACCTTGAATTTCAAAAATTATTTTCAGTGGACACGCTGTAATAATAAATCATAAGAAAAAAAAGAAACAACGATGAAACAAAAACAGAAACAACAACAGAAGAACAAAAAAATTCAGATGAAATAAACCAAGATTTTGAAGTCAAGATTTTCAAGTAGCCAACTCCACGATTTCGTTAAGAAGTCACTAAAAGCCACACAAGGACACCAGAAAAGTCCCTAAAAGTCACCAGAAATCCCTTAAAGTCACCAAAAAAGTATCAAAAAGTCAGTAAGAAGTTACCAAAATTGTCATTAAAAGAGGTAGCCAAAAAAGATCCTTTAAGTCACCAAAAATCACTTGAGAAAGAAAATAAACAGTCGCTAAAAGTTACCAACATGCAAAAAAATAAATAAATAAATAAATAAATAAATAAATAAATAAATAAATAAATAAATAAATAAATAAGGGTGCAAATTCACTATGAGATTTTGAACCAACATGTTGGTACATATAAAATAAAAGAAAAGACTTAAAAGTAAGTAACTCATCAAAGTCACCAGACTTTTTTTTGTTTTTTAATTTTTTTCCGAATTTCTTTTCAATGCTCAAAAACCCCAAAAAGTCCCTGACTAGGAAAGCGGTTCATAACGTATACTGACAAGAGCCAGGAATTAAAATCCATTATGTTTTTAATTCTGCACTTCAGAGCCAAAACGCCGAATTTAAATTTTAAAAAAAAAAAAAAATTCGAAATGACTGCTACTTCTCTCCCTTTGGTAAAAAGTGATCACGTGACAACTTTCGGAATCAAAGTTTTGTCTCCCGATGTAAAAATCTTCATTCAGTTACAAAACCCATTTTACCAACAATTAAACTTTCATTTTCCTTTTTATTCTCTCTTAAATATTAATAATTATTTTTGAATTAACTTCCATTTGAACGCCTTCAAATATTCTTTGGCCTTCAATAAAATCCGATTCATATTTAATCTGGAATAATACAAGATTGAGATCCTTCAAGCCCCGTCACGTCCGCGACCTTGAAATATTATCGAAGCAAATTTTCATGGAACTTTGTTAAAAAGCTAAAATCCGATATCGATCAATCGCAGTACAAAATAATCGGAAAAAAAAAATGTTTTTCCAAGCTCGGGTTAATCGATACGCGAGTCTCCAGCTTTTAAAAGCAATAAGAATAATGTGTGACGTTTCCCTTGACGTCAAAAATAATTAGTCGACGGAGATCGTTTCTCAATGATACCGCGTATTACTCACTTACTTTGATGATTAATATCGCCGATTTTCTTTTTAAATAAGAAAAAAGAAAAAATATCGACAAACAATCTTTCGATAAATATTAATTGCGCCGTTTGAGATTTTAACGATTTTTTTTTTTTTTTTTTTTTTCCTCAAAAGAAAAAAGGGATTTTTTTTTTCCAAGTCCAAGCTCGTAAAATATCGGGATGAATATTAAATTTTTAATCTTCGCTCTCTTTTTCTTTGATATTTGAGCGTTGCTTGTACGTAAGATAAAAAAAAAAGAACAAAGAATGAAGAATTAAAGAATTGGCTGTATTTTTTTTTCCCCTGTAAGCCGATCCTTGGTTCAGTGCTTTAAGAGAAAAGAAGAACTCTGGATTTTCTTTTTTTATTATTACTTTTGTATTACCGGTGTCAGTATATGAGAATAATTCAGGGAGTAATAATAATAATATAATAATAATAATTTCTAAATTCAGGCATCATAGCCCCCCTCCACAAAAAATAGGAAATTTTTCGAAAAAATATAGGACAAATACAGAACAAATACTCAAAAAATTCAAAAAACTCTTAAATTTCCTATTTTTTTAATTTTTTATTTTTTATTTATTTATTTTTTTTTATTTTTATTTTTTATTTTTTTATTTTTTATTTTTTTATTTTTTTTTTTTTTTTGATAAAGAAATTTGAAAAATAATTTTCGTTTTTATTATAAAGAAGTAGAGAAAAAAAGTCAAGTAGAGAAAAATTGTCAAAAAAAAAAAAATCAAATGTTGCAGCAGAAAATTACAAATTTATCATAACATATTGATTTTAGCTAAGAAATAGTATATTGTTAACCTAAGGAGGAAAATGAATTTTCATTCCTCACATATGTAATGTACTGCTTTCGAAGGCAGGGGTACGAACGAAAGTTCGCAGTTACAGAACGACTCAAAAACAATGCTTCTGCGCATGCGCGTCATTACGCTCGCGCCTGTAATGTTACATTTCAATCCTGGTCGCCATCTTGACAATTTTTCTTTTTTTTCCCCCAGTTAATTTCGTCAACGTTCTTAATATATTTTTTTTCGAAATCAACTAAAGTACAAACTAATCATGGAAAATAAGGGTTTTATTCTAAATATGCAATATAATTAACGAAAAAAAAGCAAGTCACAGTAAAGGTTAACACTGTTCGATACTTTTCAATCCCATGACCGCCATTGCTTCATTTCAAAATGGCCGCCATATTAATAACATAAACGATGTTTTTAGTTTATTTTTAACATTTTTTTGTGAATTTGCATATTCGGAATAAAAAATATCTTACAGCACTGCGACAGACGAGACTCATTTCACGTCTCGACCTTTTTAGCCTCGGCGTGAAATTCGTCTCTTTCTGTCGCAGTACCGTAATATACTATTTCCTTCCTAGGTTAAACAAGATAGTTTACATTACGAATCAATGCTTAATTTTTCAGGAAAATCAAGAGAAAATGATTTGATAAATTGTAAACAAAGTCTTTTGTAAACAGGTTTAATATTGTTTTGCTTTATGCGGGAAAGTCATTTTCTGCTCTGATCGCATGCGCGGAACAAGTAACTCTTTCTATTTATGAGTAATGAAAAAATCGATTTTTAAGGCACTTTTTTAATTATAAGGACAAAAATGTAGGACAAACTCAAAAAATAGGATTTTTATAGAGCATATAGGACGTTTGTCAAAATATAGGACATGTAGGACAACTATGATGTCTGCTTAGTTAGAAAAAGAAAATTGTGTCAATTACCACGTTAATTGTCATTTTTTCATTGAAACCAGAACTGTCTCTGTCCAGCAGTTCAGTTGTCAGAGGCAACTTCACAAAAATTGAAGTTAAGAATTTTGCTGTCGATAGTGCAAATTGTTTTATGCTGCACACCGTGGCTGTCAGTAGTGAAATTGACAAAGACATCCGTACGAAAAAAAGATGCAGAAAATATGTAAAATTTTTGCAAAACAATTAGTAAAAAATTTATAAATTTTTGGAAGACGCGTAAAAAGATGTAACATTTTTGAATAATTTATCCAAAAATTTAAACATATGCATAATTTTTTAACAAATAATTTTTCAAAATCATTAAGCACAAGAATTTGGAAGTGTTTTACTTGTTTATGTGTTATGGAAGTGTTTTAATTGTTTTGTTGTCCATAATTATATTTTCTGTTTGAAAAAAAAAAAAAAAAAAAAACGTTAAAAAAAAGGAGTTTATACATATTTCAATTATCGCTTCTCGCGTTAAAAGAGGAAACGTTAGGTTTCAAATTCGAAATAAAAAACTCATGTTTCATCTTTTTTAAGATAAATAGAGAAATTTTCGAAAATAAAATGATAATATTTGAAATGTTTTCATTGAGCTTAAAATTAATCGAAGCTAGTGTAAAGGAAAAAGTTAAAAATTTCAGTGTACATTTAAATTTCATTTAAGAGAAGGCTTCAGATATTTATTTAAATATACCAAAATAAATTTCCCTGGCCTAAAACTTTTTTTGGAGATACAAATTAAAAATCTGGCTTCGTAGCGAACTTTATATTCACACTGGCATCTTTCTTTCAAAATTTCAGATTCTCAGGTTGTAAAGAAACTCCGGAAAACGTTTTCAAAAATAAATGTCGGGAATATATTTTCCAAAGCGTTTTCCGGAGTTTCTTTACAGCCTGAGAATCTGAAATTTTGAAGGAAAGATGCCAGTATCACTATGAAGTTCGCTACGAAGCCAGATTTCTAATTTGTACCTCCAAAAAAAAGTTCTAAGCCATGGAAATTTATTTTGGTATATTTAAATAAATATCTGAAGCCTCCTCTTAAAAAAATTTGATACAAAACTTATAAAAATTAGTTTATAATTTTAGAGGCAAATTTCATGAAAATCTTATAAAAAAACTTTATTTTAATTTAAATAATTGACCCAAAGTGAAGTTTCACTTCAGTCCTAACGCTATATCATAGAGCGTGTTAAGTTTTATTTTTTCATCCGCCAATATAATTATGCATAAAATGTAAGTAAATGTAAGTAAGTAATGCAAAAAATGGAAAAAAAGTTGAATAAGCATAATATTTGCAAATTTTCTTGCTTTATGATATGCACAATTTATGCATATCTAAATTTTTATGCTTAAAAAATTACGTACATTCAAATTTTGGTGCTTAAAAAACCATGCATAAACTTAGCGAAAATGATGTTTGTCCAAATTTTCGTATAAGCTATACAACAATAATACATTTTTTATATAAATTTTTTGCATAAACTTTTTGCATCACCATTTTTGTACGGGAAGTTACGGAATTCTCAGTGATGCTGTCAGCGCTGAAACAGACAACTTTTGCTATCAGTTGCTTATAGTGAATTAACAATCGCGCTACGAACATGTTGAACGAACACGATCGGTAAGCGTGAGCCTGTTGAACGAACATTACCGGTAAAGCTCTAAAAAAGGAAAGAGCAACCCTTAACTCTCTAAAGAGCGTTACCGTTACCATGTTGAATTATTCAACATGTTTCGCAGTATGTTTAAAAAATATTTCCCTGTTTTTTTTGCTTCGCTATACGAATTTTTAGCTTAAATTGTTTTTAACGTATCAACCCTCTTCCATGTTTACAAAGTTTAAAAGTTAAAACCTTCGAGAATGGGAATTTTTCTCTTCTCTCTTTCTCTCTCTCTAATTACTGCTCCTACTAACACGCGAAAATTTCATCAAAATGTTTAATGATCATTGATTTCGAAAAGATTTTTTCTTGCAAACTTTCTTTTTCCTTTCTAATTTTCCTTCGTTTAGTAGAAATTCAAACTAAACCTTAAAAAAAAAAAAAAAAAACCGACTCTCAGAGGGTCTCGAAGTTAAGTATTTCATAATTCCAGAGAATCGTTAACAATATTCTAGGAATAATAATTTTAACGAGGAAAATCTACCGCCTGAGGTTTTTACCCAGTTGGATCATATTTTGTTTACTAGCGCAACGGCGCGCTACGCGCGCCTTTTTCGCTAGAGGGGGGCTTCGCCCCCCCCAAAATCGCTTCGCGATTTTGGGTCCCCCCCCGCGCGCTTCGCGCGCCAGAATGACCGGCCGCCGGGCGGCCGGAATGGGGAAATACAGCTGAACTATCAAACAAAGCAAGAAACGCAGCTCGGCCTTCGGCCTCGCACGAGAATGATGATGATGGGTGGTAAGCTACACCACCGCACAAAGCAAGAAACGCAGCTCGGCCTTCGGCCTAGCCCATGAATCTTGATAGGGAGAGTAAGCAAGAGGCCCGTATGAAACGCAGCTCGGCCTTCGGCCTCGCACGAGAATGATGATGATGGGTGGTAAGCTGAACCACCGCCCAAAGCAAGAAACGCAGCTCGGCCTTCGGCCTCGCACGAGAATGATTATGATGGGGGATAAGCTAAACCACCGCCCGAAGCAAGAAACGCAGCTCGGCCTTCGGCCTCGCCCAGGAATCTTGATGAAGAATGTAAGCAAGAGGCCCGTATGAAACGCAGCTCGGCCTTCGGCCTCGCACGAGAATGATTATGATGGGGGATAAGCTATACCACCGCCCGAAGCAAGAAACGCAGCTCGGCCTTCGGCCTCGCCCAGGAATCTTGATAAGGAATGTAAGCAAGACGCCCGTATGAAACGCAGCTCGGCCTTCGGCCTCGCACGAGAATGATCATGATGGGGAATAAGCTAAACCACCGCCCGATGCAAGAAACGCAGCTCGGCCTTCGGCCTCGCCCAGGGATCTTGATGAGGAGTGTAGGCAAAAGGCCCGTATGAAACGCAGCTCGGCCTTCGGCCTCGCACGAGAATGATCATGATGGGGGATAAGCTAAACCACCGCCCGATGCAAGAAACGCAGCTCGGCCTTCGGCCTCGCCCAGGGATCTTGATGAGGAATGTAGGCAAAAGGCCCGTATGAAACGCAGCTCGGCCTTCGGCCTCGCACGAGAATGATCGTGATGGGGGATAAGCTAAACCACCGCCCGATGCAAGAAACGCAGCTCGGCCTTCGGCCTCGCCCAGGGATCTTGATGAGGAATGTAGGCAAGAGGCCCGTATGAAACGCAGCTCGGCCTTCGGCCTCGCACGAGAATGATTATGATGGGGGATAAGCTATACCACCGCCCGAAGCAAGAAACGCAGCTCGGCCTTCGGCCTCGCACCAGAATGATTATGATGGGGGGTTAGCTTAACCACCGCCCAAAGCAAGAAACGCAGCTCGGCCTTCGGCCTCGCCCAGGAATCTTGATAAGGAATGTAAGCAAGACGCCCGTATGAAACGCAGCTCGGCCTTCGGCCTCGCACGAGAATGATCATGATGGGGAATAAGCTAAACCACCGCCCGATGCAAGAAACGCAGCTCGGCCTTCGGCCTCGCACGAGAATGATCATGATGGGGGATAAGCTAAACCACCGCCCGATGCAAGAAACGCAGCTCGGCCTTCGGCCTCGCCCAGGGATCTTGATGAGGAATGTAGGCAAGAGGCCCGTATGAAACGCAGCTGGGCCTTCGGCCTCGCACGAGAATGATCATGATGGGGAATAAGCTAAACCACCGCCCGATGCAAGAAACGCAGCTCGGCCTTCGGCCTCGCACGAGAATGATCATGATGGGGAATAAGCTAAACCACCGCCCGATGCAAGAAACGCAGCTCGGCCTTCGGCCTCGCCCAGGGATCTTGATAAGGAATGTAGGCAATAGGCCCGTATGAACGCAGCTCGGCCTTCGGCCTCGCACGAGAATGATCATGATGGGGGATAAGCTAACCACCGCCCGATGCAAGAAACGCAGCTCGGCCTTCGGCCTCGCCCAGGGATCTTGATAAGGAATGTAGGCAAGAGGCCCGTGTGAAACGCAGCTCGGCCTTCGGCCTCGCACGAGAATGATCATGATGGGGGATAAGCTAAACCACCGCCCGATGCAAGAAACGCAGCTCGGCCTTCGGCCTCGCCCCGGTCAGTTGGAATCCAAAATAATTTTTAAACTCAACTTAAAATTCATGAAAATTATTAAATTCGGCTTAAAATGCAAGAAAATTATTAAAGTTAATGAAAGGGTGAATAAAATAGTGCGAAAAAAAAAGAAGAGAAAAAGAAACCCCCCCATTTCTATTTTTTTTTTTTTTTTAATTTTAAATTTTAAAACATTTTTAAATAATAAAGGTCCATTTTTATAAACGGCTGCAAAATAATTAAAGTCAAATTGTGATTAAAATATTGGAAAAAAAAAAAAAGAAAAAAAAAATGATTCAATACCGGAACCGAACACGGTTTCCGAGGGCAGCGAAGCGACGCTTCTACCGACCAGACTACGCTGCCGTATCGAAGGTTACCTATGAAATGCGTCCTCATCACCGTACGTTGATTTCCCTATCCCGAGTTTGTCAAATCTTGCACGATTTTGCATGGAATTTCCCTTTTTTCGAATCGCGATTTCGAACCTTTCCCGGAATCGGAAAAATTCGGGAGCGGGTTCGTTCGATTCCTCTTTTTTCGTAGATTATTTTTCGTTTTTGGTTTTTTTTTTTTCGGACGATTTTTAGACCTCGAAAACGTCTGAAAACGGAACGCCATTTTGACACCTTTTTTTTTTTCCGTGTTCGTTTTTCAATGTTTGATTTGGAAGGTAAAAAATTGTCGGAAAAGGTCGGGATTTTTTTTAAAACGATCGGAAAGACCCGAGGAATGTTTTTTTTAAAACGAATCGTCAAAATTTAAAACCGGGACCCGGGAAAAACGCGAAAATACGGGACGCGCGCACGAGTTTTTTACCAGCGAGTACCGTTTCCCCGCTGCGACTTTATTTTTTAATCGTTTTTTTTCCCGGTTTTTTAATTATCCCGGATTCGGGAAGGGTGGAAAAAAATCGGGAAAAAGGGGAAAAAAAAGAGAAAAAAAAATGCAATTTTTCGGTGCAAATTTCAAATTTTTAGGACCTTTTTTCGATTTTAGCCAGATTTTTAAAGTTTTCCGTCGACGGACATACAAACAAACAAACAAACAGACAAACAGAAGGATGGACAACTTTTAGTATATAAGACTAGCGCAACGGGGCGCTACGCGCCCCTTTTTCGCTAGAGGGGGGCTTCGCCCCCCCCAAAATCGCTTCGCGATTTTGGGTCCCCCCCCGCGCGCTTCGCGCGCCAGAATGACCGGCCGCCGGGCGGCCGGAATGGGGAAGTAGAGCTAAACTACCGCACAAAGCAAGAAACGCAGCTCGGCCTTCGGCCTCGCCGCAGAATCTTACAAAGGAAAGTAAGCAAGAGGCCCTTATGAGAACGGACTTATAGCAAAACCGCCGTAAGGACTGCAGCTGGGCCTTCGGCCTCGCTTGTAAGCCATGTAGCCATCGGAAGAACAGCGAAGTCGAGGTCTGAGCATTGAATACAGTCCATTCGGTTCATACCGTGCTAAGGTCCACATCCTGGTTGCTTGTCATCCATACATTGCCCATTTACCATGCAATGCCTATCGTCCATACAATGCCTATCCTCCATACAACGCCTATCCTCCATACAAGGCCTATCCTCCATACAACGCCTATCGTCCATTCAATGCCTATCGTCCATACAATGCCTATCCTCCATACAAGGCCTATCGTCCATACAAGGCCTATCGTCCATTCAACGCCTATCGTCCATACACCGCCTATCCTCCATACAAGGCCTATCCTCCATACAATGCCTATCCTCCATACAATGCCTATCGTCCATACAACGCCTATCGTCCATACAACGCCTATCGTCCATACAACGCCTATCGTCCATACAACGCCTATCCTCCATACAGTGCCTATCCTCCATACAACGCCTATCCTCCATACAACGCCTATCGTCCATTCAATGCCTATCGTCCATACAATGCCTATCCTCCATACAAGGCCTATCGTCCATACAAGGCCTATCGTCCATACAACGCCTATCGTCCATACACCGCCTATCCTCCATACAAGGCCTATCCTCCATACAATGCCTATCCTCCATACAATGCCTATCGTCCATACAACGCCTATCGTCCATACAACGTCAGAACTAACTGAACCCCTAACCTCCATACAACGCCATACAACCACACAACGCTATCAACCAAAGCAAAAAACGCAGCTCGGCCTTCGGCCTCGCCCAGGGATCTTGATAAGGAATGTAGGCAAGACGCCCGTATGAAACGCAGCTCGGCCTTCGGCCTCGCACGAGAATGATCATGATGGGGAATAAGCTAAACCACCGCCCGATGCAAGAAACGCAGCTCGGCCTTCGGCCTCGCCCAGGGATCTTGATAAGGAATGTAAGCAAGAGGCCCGTATGAAACGCAGCTCGGCCTTCGGCCTCGCACGAGAATGATCATGATGGGGAATAAGCTAAACCACCGCCCGATGCAAGAAACGCAGCTCGGCCTTCGGCCTCGCCCAGGGATCTTGATAAGGAATGTAGCAAGAGGCCCGTATGAAACGCAGCTCGGCCTTCGGCCTCGCACGCGAATGATTATGATGGGGGATAAGCTAAACCACCGCCCGATGCAAGAAACGCAGTTCGGCCTTCGGCCTCGCCCAGGGATCTTGATAAGGAATGTAGGCAAGAGGCCCGTATGAAACGCAGCTCGGCCTTCGGCCTCGCACGAGAATGATCATGATGGGGGATAAGCTAAACCACCGCCCGATGCAAGAAACGCAGCTCGGCCTTCGGCCTCGCCCAGGGATCTTGATAAGGAATGTAGGCAAGACGCCCGTATGAAACGCAGCTCGGCCTTCGGCCTCGCACGAGAATGATCATGATGGGGGATAAGCTAAACCACCGCCCAAAGCAAGAAACGCAGCTCGGCCTTCGGCCTCGCACCAGAATGATTATGATGGGGAGTAAGCTAAACCACCGCCCAAAGCAAGAAACGCAGCTCGGCCTTCGGCCTCGCCCAGGAATCTTGATGAGGAATGTAAGCAAGAGGTCCGTATGAAACGCAGCTCGGCCTTCTGCCTCGCACATGAATGATAATGATGGGCGGTAAGCTAATCCACCGCCACAAGGCAAGAAACGCAGCTCGGCCTTCGGCCTCGCCCGCCCGTAGGTCATTAACCTACAACTTTTATTTTGACAACAATTATGCCATCACCTAGCCGATTCCTTAATCCTACTTTTTGCTTTTCCTTCCTTTCCTATTTTTTGCTTTTATAAACAAACCAACCAACCAACCGTATATTGAAAGAAAGGAACAAGTATATATTTGAAAAAAATTGAAATTATGTCGCAGCTTTAATGTAACATACTTGTTTTAACTTTATAAAAAGAACTTCTCACTCAACTAAGAAATACCGTGGTTTCAAATTATTTACTTCAATTTCGAAATTTGAACAGGAATAATTATTTTACAATGAAATTTCGGTAAACATGAATGACAACTTTCGGTACAAAAAAAAAAAGATTTTAAAGTATATTTATATTATTATATACTTGTCTATTTATTCCTTCATGAGGTAAACATACCGGGAAATTCTACCTAGGTTTGTGCGAAATCTTAATTACCAATATTTCAATTAATGAAATACCATGACTTGAACATATTTTACATTTCCCCGTTTAAACCCTATTTTTCTTTTAAACCCTTAAAGGCTTAGATTGTGCTTCGTCTTTTCCCGCAATATTGGCAACTTTTCGCGTATGATTCATACAGGCAGTTAGTAAAGTTAAAAAAATATATCGCTGCTTATGTTTAGTTTATAAAAGAAGAAGAAGAAAAAAAAAAAAAAAAAAAAATTAATAAAAACTAACGGTTGAAGTATAGAGCCCAGTAAAATCAAAATATCAAGTCTGCGACACAAAAAATTATAACTTGTCCAATTTTTTTTTTTTTTTTTTTTTTTTTTTTTCATATTTCGGTTTTCAAAGTGTAATCGTAATTAGATGTATAAGAAGATAAGTAGAGGAGGAATAAATTCGTTATATGATGAACACCTCACCTCACAATTTTTAATTCTGTCGATACCACAATTCTTTCTAATTAATCAATTAATTAATTAATTCATTTATTTCCATTAATATCCAAAACATAATTTTAATGCCATTAATTAATATTCACGTAAAATAATAATAATACTGCCATAAGTTAAACATAGGGACTTATAATTTTTATCAACTTCTAATTGACACAAGTTCTTATCTTCAAATGACTTTCTTTATTCTTTCTTCCCTAATTTTAAAACCTAAAAGTTAAAACTTTTCTTCTCTACTCATATACAGTACAATTTTTTTCATATTCTCTCTTAACAACCTAACCTCAATAACGTCATGACACTCAATTTCTTTTTTTTTTTTTTCTCATCCCTTTAATCACCTCCCATTTCATATTTATAAGCGAAAGCAACAAAAAAAAAAATAAGAAACCATAACAGTTGTACGATACACTGGCATAAGTTAAACATAGGAGACTTATAATTTTTATCAACTTCTAATTGACACAAGTTCTTATCTTCAAATGACTTTCTTTATTCTTTCTTCCCTAATTTTAAAACCTAAAACTTTTCTTCTCTACTCATTTACAGTACAATTTTTTTCGAATTGTGTATTTATGACCTAACCTCATTAACTGCTGGATGACGCTCATTTTCTTTTTCATCCCCCTGATTACCTGCCATTTCATATTTCTAACCGAAAGCCAGAAAAAAAAAAAAAATTATAAACCATAACAGTTGCACGATACACTTAATCAGACTATCAACTTGAAGATGTCATTCGTATTCACTTTTCAGATTCACAACCCATGGACTCATACAAATGTCTCCTTTCAATAGCAAAAAGTTTTTGAATTTCTTTAGTCGCTCAAGTAAAAGTGTTATGGTTTACTTCCTGCATTTTTTGTGTCCCTAAAGTTGTAACTGACACAATTTCTTACCTTGAAATTTCCTCCTCCTCATTCTTGCTACATTTAAAATCAAAAACTTTTTTTTCCTAACCGTTCAGATTTCAGATTTAAGAAATTCTCATTTTTTTTTAATCTTAATTGAACCTCAATAAGTTCATGACACTTTTTTTTTTTTTTTTTTTTTAAATCCCTGTAATCACCTCTCTTTTCATATTTGTAAGCGAAAGCAACAAAAAAAAAAAAATTAGTTAGAAACCATAACAGTTGTACGATACACTTAATCAGACTATCAACTTGAAGATGTCAATCGTAATCACTTTTCAGATTCACAACCCATGCACTCATACAAATGTCTCCTTTCGATTAGCAAAAAGTTTTTGAATTTCTTTAGTCGCTCAAGTAAAAGTGTTATGGTTTACTTCCTGAATTTTTTCTGTCCCTAAAGTTGCAACTTGACACTATTTCATACCTTGAAATTTCCTCCTCCTCATTCTTGCTACATGTAAAATCAAAAATTTTTTTTTCCTAACCGTTCAGATTTCAGATTTAAGAAATTCTCATTTTTTTTTAATCTTAATTGAAGCTCAATAAGTTCATGACACTTTTTTTTTTTTTCTTTTAAATCCCTGTAATCACCTCTCATTTCATATTTGTAAGCGAAAGCAACAAAAAAAAAAATTAGAAACCATAACAGTTGTACGATACACTTAATCAGACCATCAACTTGAAGATGTCATTCGTAATCACTTTTCAGATTGACAACCCATGCACTCATACAAATGTCTCCTTTCGATTAGCAAAAAGTTTTTGAATTTCTTTAGTCGCTCAAGTAAAAGTGTTATGGTTTACTTCCTGAATTTTTTCTGTCCCTAAAGTTGCAACTTGACAGTATTTCATACCTTGAAATTTCCTCCTCCTCATTCTTGCTACATTTAAAATCAAAAACTTTTTTTTCCTAACCGTTCAGATTTCAGATTTCAGATTTTTTTTTTCTTAATTTTAAATTTTAAAACATTTTTTAAATAATAAAGGTCCATTTTTATAAACGGCTGCAAAATAATTAAAGTCAAATTGCGATTAAAATATTGGAAAAAAAAAAAAAAGAAAAAAAAAAATGATTCAATACGGGAATCGAACACGGTTACCGAGGGCAGCGAAGCGACGCTTCTACCGACCAGACTACGCTGCCGTATCGAAGGTTACCTACGAAATGCGTCGTCATCACCGTACGTTGATTTCCTTGTTTCGAGTTTTGTAAAATCTTGCACGATTTTGCATGGAATTTCCCTTTTTTCGAATCGCGATTTCGAACCTTTCCGGTGTCGGAAAAATTCGGGAGCGGGCTCGTTCGATTCCTCTTTTTTCGTAGATTATTTTTCGTTTTCGGTTTTTTTTTTTCGGACGATTTTTAGACCTCGAAAACGTCTGAAAACGGAACGCCGTTTTGACACCTTTTTTTTTTTCCGCGTTCGTTTTTCGATGTTTGATTTGGAAGGTAAAAAATTGTCGGAAAAGGTCGGGATTTTTTTTAAAAGGATCGGAAAGACCCGAGGAATGTTTTTTTTAAAACGGATCGTCGAAATTTAAAACCGGGACCCGGGAAAAAGGCGAAAAGACGGGACGCGCGCACGAGTTTTTTACCAGCGAGTACCGTTTCCCCGCTGCGACTTTATTTTTTAATCGTTTTTTTTCCCGGTTTTTTAATTATCCCGGATTCGGGAAGGGCGGAAAAAAATCGGGAACGGAATAAAAATTTAGAGAATTAAAAATGCGATTTTTCGGTGCAAATTTCAAATTTTTCCGATTTTTTTTTAAAGAGTTGTAGATTTTACAACTTTTCCGTCGACGGACATACAAACAAACAAACAGACAGACAGACAGATAAACAGGGGGACGGACAACTTTTAGTATATAAGACTAGCGCAACGGGGCGCTACGCGCCCCTTTTTCGCTAGAGGGGGGCTTCGCCCCCCCCAAAATCGCTTCGCGATTTTGGGTCCCCCCCCGCGCGCTTCGCGCGCCAGAATGACCGGCCGCCGGGCGGCCGGAATGGGGAACTACAGCTAAACTACCGCACAAAGCAAGAAACGCAGCTCGGCCTTCGGCCTCGCCGCAGAATCTTACAAAGGAAAGTAAGCAAGAGGCCCTTATGAGAACGGACTTAGAGCAAAACCGCCGTAAGGACTGCAGCTGGGCCTTCGGCCTCGCTTGTAAGCCGTGTAGCCATTGGAAGAACAGCGAAGTCGAGGTCTGAGCATTGAATACAGTCCATTCGGTTCATACCGTGCTAGGGTCCACATCCTGGTTGCTTGTCATCCATACATTGCCCATTTAGCATGCAATGCCTATCGTCCATACAATGCCTATCCTCCATACAACGCCTATCCTCCATACAAGGCCTATCCTCCATACAACGCCTATCGTCCATACAGTGCCTATCGTCCATACAGTGCCTATCGTCCATACAAGGCCTATCGTCCATACAATGCCTATCCTCCATACAAGGCCTATCGTCCATACAATGCCTATCGTCCATACAACGCCTATCCTCCATACAGCGCCTATCGTCCATTCAACGCCTATCCTCCATACAATGCCTATCCTCCATACAATGCCTATCGTCCATACAACGCCTATCGTCCATACAATGCCTATCCTCCATACAACGCCTATCGTCCATACAGTGCCTATCGTCCATACAACGCCTATCGTCCATACAGCGCCTATCGTCCATACAACGCCTATCCTCCATACGAGGCCTATCGTCCATACAATGCCTATCGTCCATACAATGCCTATCCTCCATACAAGGCCTATCGTCCATACAATGCCTATCGTCCATACAACGCCTATCCTCCATACAGCGCCTATCGTCCATTCAACGCCTATCCTCCATACAATGCCTATCGTCCATACAACGCCTATCGTCCATACAGTGCCTATCCTCCATTCAACGCCTATCGTCCATACAGTGCCTATCGTCCATACAACGCCTATCCTCCATACAGCGCCTATCGTCCATACAACGCCTATCCTCCATACAAGGCCTATCGTCCATACAATGCCTATCGTCCATACAAGGCCTATCGTCCATACAATGCCTATCGTCCATACAACGCCTATCGTCCATACAGCGCCTATCGTCCATACAACGCCTATCCTCCATACAATGCCGATCCTCCATACAAGGCCTATCGTCCATACAACGCCTATCCTCCATACGATGCCTATCCTCCATACAATGCCTATCGTCCATACAACGCCTATCGTCCATACAGTGCCTATCGTCCATACAAGGCCTATCCTCCATACAATGCCTATCCTCCATACGAGGCCTATCGTCCATACAATGCCTATCGTCCATACAACGCCTATCCTCCATACAATGCCTATCCTCCATACAATGCCTATCGTCCATACAACGCCTATCCTCCATACAATGCCTATCCTCCATACAATGCCTATCCTCCATACAATGCCTATCGTCCATACAACGCCTACCGTCCATACAACGCCTATCCTCCATACAATGCCGATCCTCCATACAGCGCCGATCCTCCATACAGCGCCTATCGTCCATACAACGCCTATCCTCCATAAAATCCCCATCCTCCATACAAGTCAATTTTTCACCGGAGTCCCGATATTTCAAACACTCCGTTATTCACCTTGTTTCAAGAGGAAGCCGTACCGTCGTATACATTGGTTCCGGTTCATACAATGCACGGATATACACAAAGTCATTTAAATACTGCAATCGCAGCCTCATTTTTTTGGTATATGAATCAAAATTAATTGTTTTTCTTTTCTTTTCAGGTAAGTTTCCGTCGTATGGGCACTCATTATTTCATTAATTATTACTATTATTAAGCACGTAAGTGAAATTTTGAACATAAGTATTTTCATTAAAATTTATATTTCATTTCCATTAAACATCACGTACAAATTTGGCATTTAATAACGATATCACAAAATTATTATAATTACATCTAAATTTATTTTATTTACATAAAAATTAGAATTTCAACAACCATTTTCATTTTTCCCGACATTTTAAACCCAGTTTTGCCGCCCAGATCATTATTACTCATAATTAGCAACATCCCCATGAGGAAATAAGTTACCATTCGTTAAATACCCAGCTCCCCAATAAATAATTTTTCCCTTCTTTTTAAAGATGTCCACAAAAATGAAAAAAAGACAATTATTTTAATTTAATTTCAAAAAATAAGATGAAAAAAAAGATATGAGATCCTTATCAGTGGCACGACCCCCTTACCCTCCCGAACATGATGTAATGGCTCCCCTTTCCTAATGATGATGATGATGAATACCCCCATTAAAGACAAATTGTGCGGTTTTCCCTTTCCTTAATTCTTCCTTTCCCCCCCTCCCACGCCCTCTTCCGTTACCAAATTCTTCGTTTCTCCCCCTCCCACGCCCTCTTCCGTTCCCATTGCTCCCTCCATTTTTACGCCCTCCTCTCCATTTTCTTCCTCCTCTTCTTTTGTGTACTTGCTTAGTCTAAAGTAATGGAAAAAGATTTAATTAGTTATTTAAAAAATTATAAATAAATTAAACAAGTAGTTCCAAGAATCCAAGTTAATTGTACGCGTTTTACCTTCTCCATTTTTTCTTTGAGCATCAGATTCTCGGCCAACATTTGTTCGTATGCCTATTAATGGAATCATAATGAAAGAGAAAAAAAAATTTGATAAGTAATTGAATGGTAAATATATATCACAATTATAAGGAAAATAGTTATACTAAGAGTTATACTAACAGAAGTCATGTCTTGCACGGTATTTCTGGTCAGGACCTTCTGCTTCCCACTATTTGTGCTACTTAATAACTGAAGCATTTTCCGATAACCATCGTGTTCCCGTTTTTTGGAACCGGTCGTTGATCCGGAGGGATCCAAAGGGTTGTCTACAACAGATCCAAAGGGAACTACCGGTTCTTTATCCTTATTTCCGTTTGGATGTTCTGGTTCAACACCATCAGTTTCCATCTGGAAGAACAACAAAATCGATTAAAACAGTTATGTAGTTACGGATAATCTTAATTAATGTTTCGAATATTACGATCCTTACCGGTTTATGTGTACCGTCCGGATCCGGGATTGAGTTCTCGTCCTGGAAATCGACCTTTAAAAAAAAATAGCTTTAACCATCGTATCAGTGGTTGTTGAATGAAAAGGAAATGAAATAACCTTACCGAGTCGTTACTCATGATGATGTAAAAAAAAAAAAAAAATGCTTCTAAAAAAAAAAAAAAAGAATTAAAAACGAAATTTAAAAGTCCTTCGAGTCCATTCTTCCAGTGTTTATGGCGTATTCTTTTACTGAACATCTTCCCGGTTCCTTCTCTTGATCTGTATAACAATAAACCCAACTGAGAGAATTACACGCTACCCCGACCCCCCTTGTCTTAAAGCAGTTTTTAGGTTTCTTGGAAAATTAAGAAAAATTTTTTTTCAATAACTTTAAAAGTATCGTACGGGAAGGGATACATATATATATATATATATATATATATATATATACAGAAGGAGTCCCGTAAGACCCTCAGAGTGTAACTCTGTGATGAAAGTCGGACATGAAGTGTTAGATGAAATGAAGTTTTCGTCATTTCATGTCAAAGCTTTCGACCACGGAGTTGAACTCAACGATGAAAGTTTTTATTAAATAAAAACCCACGGAGTTACACTCAACGATGAAGGTCAGACATGCCAAGTGATAAGTGAAATAAGCCATCATTTCAAGTCAAAGCTTTTGACCCACGGAGTTGAACTCAACGATGAAAGTTTTTATTAAATAAAAACCCACGGAGTTACACTCAACGATGAAAGTCAGACATGCCAAGTGATAAGTGAAATAAGCCATCATTTCAAGTCAAAGCTTTCGACCCACGGAGTTGAACTCAACGATGAAAGTTTTTATTAAATAAAAACCCACGGAGTTACACTCAACGATGAAAGTCAGACATGCCAAGTGATAAGTCAAATAAATCATTTATGGCAATATCTTAAATAAAAAAAGCTTTTCGACCCACAGAGTTGAACTTAAGGATGAAAGTCTTAACGTGACACATGTATCTATCGAGTTTAAAATGTAATATATGATGAATGATAAAAGTAAACCCGTAGAGAGATTTGGATGAACGGAGGCTCTTCTATCCCGGTGTGATAAAGTTTGATGTTGAACTTCGACGATGATATCACGATTGACCTATGTTTACAAAAATATTCGGTAAATATAGGTTTTATAGTTGGAATTTAAGAGAAAAAATACAAGTTTTTTTTTAAGGTGTTCCCCTACCCCTAGAAGTTTGGCCGGTTTAAGAATAACTTTTCTAAAACTTTTAAAATAATAAGAAAAATTAGAAAATGAAATTCTAGGATGGGGTTTGGCCAAAAAGAAAAAATTAACAGAATTAAGACAAGTCAGTAGACAATCCTGTAATTTATCATTATGCAACCGTTTATTTTTATACGTTGTTTCCGCTCAATGATGAAAGTCGCCAAAAAAAAATATATATGTCGTTCTTGCTACCTTGCCTCCCATTCAAGGAACAGGAACAATTACGATTCAGAATTACGAGTTAATGTTTGATTTTGCGACCCACAGAGCTTTTGAGATTTGTAATCTTGATTCAACTTTTTATGAATTTAAAAATTACGGGTGTGTCGGCTCAAGAATTTCTTGATAGACAACATTTTGAATTTGCCCGTCATTCTTGTCTTCTTCCCCTATCTGAATTTTGACGCTCTCCGCGTTCCTAACTCTTGATAGGGCGACGTACAACTGACCGTGAGCGAAAACCGGTCGTCTTAAATCGATTCCTACGGAATCAAAGGTTTGCCCTTGGCTTTTGTTTATTGTCATAGCAAAGGAGAGCCGCAACGGAAACTGTCTTCTAGACAACTTAAACGGCATATCCGAATCCTCCGTGGTTAAGATAACCCTCGGAAGGAGGACCCTTTCTCCTCTTTGTTCCCCGGTTATTATTTCGAGATCCAGACAATTCGTCATGGTTCTTTTCACGATTAGTCTGGTTCCGTTGCACAGACCTTGGGATACGTTCATGTTCCTCAGCAGCATCACTACTGATCCGTTTTTGACGTTAAGCTCGTGCGGTGGCATACCGGACGGCGTAATGCTGTTAACGAACTCTATCGGCACGTCCATTTCTTCGTCCTCTTTGACGACGGTGTCCACGCTTAAATAAGTTTTTTTCGGCCCTTGAAGCTTGTCCAAAATAGTTTCGTTGGTGGCAAGGGCGTGATCGTTGGTGCCGCACAAAATGACTTTATTTGTAAAGTCCATCGAGTTCATGTCCCCGAAAACATCTGCTACGAGATCTTCGGAGATCATGTTTGTGGACGGGAGGTTGACGTAATCGTCGGAATCCGTAATCGATTCCTCCGCCAAGGATATTTGTTTTCCGGCTCCGATTTCTAACAACCATCGAGCAAATTCGACTTCGTTTTGGTTCACCCGCATGTTCCTGGTTAAGGAAACCTTTTTGAAGAGCGGCCACAGGGGACTTCTTTTGATGCAAGCTTCCACGATTCCTGCTCGGTTCGAATGCTTGACTACCGGGAGACATTGGTTAAAATTTCCGCCCAAGAGGATGACCTTCCCTCCGAATGGTTGGTCGTTCCTCGTCAAATCTCTTAACACGAGATCTGCACACCTCAAAGCGTCCTTGGGGGCGACGGTTATTTCGTCCCAAATGATGCATTTGACTCTTCTGAGATTTTTGCCGGCCATGTTGTTAGCGGTGGCGCCTGACGTGGAAGTTTCGTTCATGGCGAAAGGAAACTTGAAGCCGCTGTGAGAAGTGCGGCCTCCTTTCAGTAAAGTCGCTGCGATGCCGGTCCACGCGACCGCCATAACCGGAATTTCCAACGCATCGAGCCGTTGGATGATGGCGTTGTAAAGGAACGTTTTGCCGGTTCCGCCGGGTCCTTCCATGTAGAAGAGCCTTTCTTTGGCGTTTTCGTCGAGGACGGCGGTCATTATTTGATCGAAAATTGATTTCTGATCGTCGTTGAGTCTTTCGGACATGTCTTCCTCCTCGGCACGGACGTCTTCTTCGTTTTGGTTTTCGAGATCGTCATCGTTTTCGTCTTCGGCTGGAGGAGGAACGACAGGTAAACCGAAAGTTGTCGGATCGTCCCCGTTTTTCCTCACGATTTCGTAAATATCTCTGAGGGCTTTTCTCTCTGCAATTTCGGCGGGAAATTTCCTTAAATAATCCTCGCACAAATCCGCTTTAAAGTCATTCCAAAGTACGGGGGGGTCCTTGGGATTGCAAAACACCAAGAGAAATGCGAAAAGTTGCCTCATGGCTCTGGGCATTTGCGTGGTAGCGGCGTCGGCCAAGCATAGCCTCCACTCCTGGTCGTCTTCTACCAGTCCCATGGCGATGGCGGCTTGTTTGAAAGTCGCGTGTGCAACGCCCTCGATTGTCCTGAGGTCTTCGTAGGACGTGGCTCCTTTCTTGTGGAGCAAAAGGAGGCGGAGATAAAATCTTTCGGCGTCTTTCGGGCTGACGGAATACATGCGACCGATTACGGGTTTCGTTAAGGCTCGCCTTGCCCTCCATTGTTTCACGTCTGTATGATAGACGTAATACTGCGGGAAGTCGCAGTAATATATTTCTCTGGCTTGCGGATCGGTTTCGTTGATTGTGAACCAGGCCGTGAGAGTTGTTTCCCTGTTTCGCTCGAGGGCATTCTCTTCGTTTCCTTGTCTGAAAACGACGGTCTGCTGATTCGGAAGGTGAACGGCCAGCCTGTAAATGGCGTGGGACTGTTCGTGCATTTTCTTTTCCAATAAATGGTGCATGGCCTCCGGAGCGCAGACGTATCTCGCATCGAGGTATTGGTTTATCTCGTCCCAATTGACGCATTCCTCTTTCCGTATGTTTATTAGTGCACAGTCGTGTCCTTTGTACACGTACTTGAAGAGATATTTTATGCTTTTGATGGAGGCACAAATTTCGACGTTAACGTGAGTATTATATTTTAGGGTGAGATACGGGTTGTAGGGTACTATCCACCGGTTATCGACCGTGTGCTTGATACTTCCGTCCCTGTTAAGGATTCGGATGACGCGTTGGTTGAAGCGCCTTCGGTATTCCGGATACCCGTTCACGTTTTCCTGAGTTTCGTCGAGGAAATGTTTCGGATAGGTTTTTGAGCATTTGTCGTTCTGCATGCATGGGGAAGACATGTTTTCTTGTCCGCACGGACCGTGGATCATGTAGGACTTTACGGCTTCGTAAAGTCTCGGTGATTCCGTCGGATCCGGTATTTCGGCACAGACGACGTCGTCGATATCGTCGGGTCCGGTTATTTTATCTTGCAGGGTGTACAGCATGTGCGCGTGCGGTAATCCCCTCTTTTGGAATTCTATGACGAAGAGCCAGGACGTAACGGATCCGAAAATTTCCCTCTGCAACATGTCCTTTTTGAATTCCATAAGCTTTTCCCAGAAGACCCGGGCGACTAAGTCCGGACGGTCGGAGGCCGTTTCACCGGGGGCGAGATTCTCGGTGATTTCGGCCCATTTCGGATTGCACGTCATGGTGATGAAAAGGTCCGGCCTTCCAAATTTACGGACGATGCTCATGGCATCTTGATAGTTTTGCTGGACTTGTCTCGGACTGCCGGAAAAAGACGAAGGAAGTATGACGACTCTTCCTGCCGGTAATCCTTCCGTTTCCGCGATGTTGTTGATGTGATCCATCAAACCTGAGTACAATTCGGATCTGAGATTGCTTTGGTTGTTTCTGATGAAGCAAAGCCTGTCGGCTTCCACTTTGACCCAGGAGCCTACGACGTATTCTTGCGTGAGTTTCCCGGCGTGCAACACCGGATCGAACTCTTCCCTCACCATTAGTCTGTTCGAGTAATATTGGAGGGCGGTTAGTTTTGTTTTTTCGTCCGTTTGCTTTAAATCCGGGGACCAACCTCTTTGGCCAGTCGGAAAGAGAATCGGATACCGCATCGGATCCAAATTCGGACTGTTTTGATTAATGTAATACGGCATTTTGTTTTTTGGATGAACCAAGAAATCCACATTAGCAGGTGGAGCACCGTCGTTTGCTTGGAACACAACGGCTATTTCGTCAGCTCTGGGCTCGTTATATCGTCTTTTGTCGTAAGGACCGTAATCCTTGAGGATGCTCATGAAAACTTCGCCGGGTTGTTGGTTGTTGGCAATGGCGTGTTCTTCCATTTCCCTTTCGACTTCGGCCATGTGGTTGAAAGTTTGTGCGAACGGATTACCGAATCTCATTATTGCATCTATTTTGCTCATGATTTTTTCGGTGCAACCGACGTTGGCCGCTTCTCCCATTCGGTTTCGGAGGGCTTCACTCGTGTCCAAGATGTACAGCTGTGCGTACTTTTCTGTTTGACCCTGAAGCGGGTGAAGGGGTCCTATGGAATGGTACATTGCCCCGTGAATCCTAAATACGTAGGGCCCTCTGTTTGGCGGGGCTTCTATATTTCCTCTGAGGGAGAGAAAGGAGAAGGCGCTGTTGTAGCTGCGGATGTGCTGCTTGAAATTTCGAGAGTCGGCCTGATTAATGGCATCGTTGTTTGGTGATATTGGGCTCGAGCTTTCGCCATCGACTACTTGAATTTCTCCCGTCAATAATTTTTTGAGATCGTCCGGATATGATATGGCAGGGAGAGGAGGGACTCTTCCTTTGTGGCAGCAACTGTTGAACTCGCCTTTGGCGTTCTTTTCCGATTCAAAATGTAACGCGGAGCAATGCTCACATTCTACATTCATGGGTCCCAGATGGTGGCAAGGGACGTCGGTTTCCGTCACCGGCATTCGTGCAAGTGCTCGGTTCCCCTCCCTGACTGTCCTTCTTCTGTTTTGCCGCCTTTGTCTGGCTTCATATGCTTCATTTGCGAGCCTCGCTTGTTTTTCTTCTTCTGATTCATTCTCCCGGGCCTCTTGTGCTCGCAGTCTGTCGTTTCGTAATCTCAAGTCCCTTTGTTCCTGAGTTTCATTTTCTCTGGCCTCTCGTGTTCGGAGTTTTTGGTTTTCTAATCTTAATTTCCTTTGTTCCTCCGTTTCATTTTCCCTGGCCTCTTGTATTCGGAGTCTGTCAGTTTCTAACCTAAATTCCCTTTGTTCCTCCGTTTCATTTTCCCTGGCCTCTTGTGTTCGGAGTCTGTCAGTTTCTAATCTAAATTCCCTTTGTTCCTCCGTTTCATTTTCCCTGGCCTCTTGTGTTCGGAGTCTGTCAGTTTCTAATCTAAATTCCCTTTGTTCCTCCGTTTCATTTTCCCTGGCCTCTTGTGTTCGGAGTCTGTCAGTTTCTAACCTAAATTTCCTTTGTTCCTCCGTTTCATTTTCCCTGGTCTCATGTGTTCGGAGTCTTTCGTTTTCTAATCTCAATACCCTTTGTTGCTCCGTTTCATTTTCCCTGGCCTCTTGTGTTCGGACTGTCTGATTTTCTAATCTCAATACCCTTTGTTCTTCTGTTTCATTTTGCCTGGCCTCTCGTGCTCGGAGTCTTTCGTTTTCTAATCTTAATTGCGTTTGTTGCTCAGTTTCATCTTCTCTTTTTTTTTGTGCATGTTTTCTCATGTTTTGTAATCTGGAACCTGTTTCTTCGTTGGTTTCGTTTTTCCTTGCCTGTCTCTTACGGTTTCTCTCGGACTCCAATCTTTTATTTCTATCATCTTCAGTTTCTTTTTCCCTTTTGCGTCTAGCATAGTCTCGTTGTTGCTGTAATCGCGTTTCCCTTTTTTCTTCTGCTGTCAAAGGATTAGTTTTCTTTCCTTGATTGTTTTCAACAGATCGGTCAGATTCGTAGGCTTCGTTGAGCTGTTTCCGCGGTCTGCCTCGGCGTATTTTTTCTGACGGCTCTACTTTTTCTTTTTCTTTTTGATTTCTTTCGTTTGAGGCTGTGTTCGAACGAAGTCTTTTTCCAGTCGGTTCCCCTTGCTGTTCTCGTTTTTCATGATCTTCATTTTGATTTTGAGTCGCACTTGGAGGCCTTTCACCTCCTCTTTCTTTCGATGGTCTTCCGCGACGTTTTTGCTCATTTGGCGCTAAATTTTTCTTTTGGGGTTCATTGCTGGGATCCGTTGTTGCATTTTTTTCTTCTCCTTTCGTTTGTTCGGAGGGCTTTCGGGGACCTTTTTTTCCAGTTGGTGAGGAATTGTCTTTTTGCTGCTGATTGGTAGGGTTTTTTACCGTTCCTTCCGTTTCTTGCTGTTTTTTGTCTTGTTTGGCGGGCCTTCCGCGGCTTCGTTTTTCAGGCTGACGAAAAGTTTCCTGTTCATTTTCTTTTGTTTTTTCAGTGTTCTCTTTCGAAGATATATCATCTTGTTTTTCTTTCTGAGAATCTTTTTCTTCAAAAGATTTTTCGGCGGTTTTGAATTGACCGTTTTCGTCAGGTTGGGTTTTGTTTTTCCTCGGCCTTCCTCTTGGTTTTTTTTCTACCTGTTTCCGTTCATTGTTTTCAATGTTTTTATTCGAAGATACATTATCTTGTTTTGCTTTTTGAGAATCTTTTTCTTCAGAAGGTCTTTCGGCGGTTTTGAATTGACCGTTTTCTTCAGGTTCTGTTTTGCCTTTCCTTGGCCTCCCTCTTGGTTTTTTTTCTACCGGTTTCGGTTCGTTGTTTTCAATGTTTTTGTTGGGTGGATCCTGTTTAGATGAGTTTTCTTTTGTACGCTTTGCAACAGTTGGCGGAGGGTTTGCGTCGTTTTTACGTTTTTGTCCACCCGTTTGCTTTTCTTTTGATGTATTCCCATTTTCAGTTCTATGTCCGTTTTCCCTGGTTTTATTTTGTGCTGAAAAAATTTCTGGTGGGAAAGGATGGACGAGGGGTGAATTTTCGAGAGGGAATGGGGTGATTTCTGATGTTTCAAACATCCTCTTAAGATGTGGTCGCATTTGACCTCGGTCGTATCGTTCTTTTGATGGATCTCGGTCGTAAAGAATGCTTACTACGAAAGCGATTGCATAAACTCCGCAATCGTACGCGTTAGTTTGATTCTGAACATCCGGGAATATCGGGTTCGGAATTCCTGCTTCGTATAATCCCCTAGGGAATAGGCCTTTCAAGTAAGGTTCATATGCTTTGTCCAGCATTTTTGAATTGGTGGAATTGTAGATATATAATTTACGATTTTTATAATGCATGGTGATCCAATGTCCGACAGATTCTGGGGTATTCACCATGGGTGGTTTGAACAAAATTTGTACGTAAGGCTCGTCCCTTGGAAGCCCATTTATAGAGCTCAGCAATATGTCTGGATCTTGAGGCCAAAACTGTCCGTTTGTTTCTTCCCGAACCAATTCATTGAATCTTGCGATGTGCGCATCGAATAGACATTTATTTGACGCATTGTCATTGAAAACGTCGTAAAATCCTTGATTTATCGAAGGAAGGGAATTGTTAGCATTTCCTTTCGTACTTCCTTTAGTACTTCCAAAAAATTTTAACATGGTTTATAATTAAAAAATTAGGCAGAAAGAAAAATTATTAAATAAAAAAATAAAGAAATAAACAAATAAACAAATAAAAAAAAAAAAAAAAATAATCGTTGGAAAAAAAGGGTGAAAGAATGAAAGAATGAAAGAGTGAAAGAATGAGGAATGAGGAATGAAAAATAAAAAATTAAGGAATCTTACCTCGTTAATTAAATCTTTAGAAATCGAATGGGATAATAACTCTGATAGCTGAAAGGAAAAAAAAAGGAAAAGTTAAAATTAAGTAACTTGAATTTTTTTAGGATTGGAATACTTTAGGATTATAAATTAAAAATATAATGGTGAAGCAAAAAAGTGGGAAGGACGGAAGTAATAATTAATAATTAATAATTAATACATAAAAATAAAAGATTTCTGCGATGTGAGAGATGAAAAAAAAATTCGTTGTTATTGTGTTGATTCGATCCTTTGTTAAAAAGTAAAGATATTTAAACGATAAATGTCAAGAAAAAAATTGCAATGGAATCCTTTTTGTTGGGGATAAATAAAATTAAAACAATGAAATAAGTAAATAATTATATAAGAAATAAGCGATTAAATAATTAAGGAGCCAAGGAATAACGTGACGATTGTTTCCTGAGGAATTAACAAAAATGGCTTATGTGTTGAAAAAGGAGGAAATTAATTATTTGAACAATTAATTTATAATCTTTAATGAATTATTAACGGGATATGGATCTTTTTATAAGCAAATCACGATTAAAAGTTCGTGAATTTAGTAAGCTAAACATAGAAAATTCATTAAAGATTATCAATTAGGATCGAAAATAAAAATCTTAAAAGTTAAAATTAATTTATATTTATTCGTGCACTTTTCAACACCCTTCTGGAAATTGAGAAATAATTATTTAATAATTTTTTTTAAAATTTCCTGTACTTAAAATATTTACAATGACAATTTAGCCTCCGTGATATGTGTCGAGTACAGGTGCCTCGTTTTTTTGTGTTCGCGAGTTAATGACTTAACAGGATTTCGACTGCTCCGAACAAAAAGTCCCTGTTTTTTTTAGCAGTACAAAAACTCATCTTTTTTCGGACAGTTCAAAAAACTCCTTATCTTTTTTTTTTTGACGACTTTAAACGTTCTACTTAAATGGTCATTGCTATATAGGATAGATCGTTTTTGCAGTAACAAAAAAAAGACAGCGAGTTTCTTAACTGTCCGAAAAAAAATAGGGATTTTAATAATAAAAAAAATTATTCTGTTTCAAAAAAGATCAGACATTTTGTACAATAGTGTGGAAAGTAGAGGAAATTAAAAAATAAAGAATTAAAATTATTTTGACACTTCCACAGGGGTGTGCAAAGTGCAGGGAAATAATTAAAGAAAGAATAATAAAAAATGATAATTCCTTCTTTTTCCATACATAGGCCATTCTTGTGGATTCGTCAGGAAGACATGCTTGGGTTATTGTTTAGTGTCAATAATAATTAATTAATTAATTAATTAATTAATTAATTAAACATTATTACATACGCACTCAAAACCATTTCAAGCACAAAAATTGCATGCCGTGAAAATAATGCCGAAGATTGTTCAGGCGAGCACAAACTGAGAATTCGCTAAAAGGTTGAGAAGACGGAAAAAGAAAACTTTTGTCACGTTACATTATCTATCATGCGTAGTACACACTCATGATGATTATTTTCAAATAATATTTTTAAAAAAATGGTAAATAGCGAGTGTTTACTTCTATTTTTTAAGGTATTATCTTATGCTCAAAGCAAACGATGCGGTACTCTCAAATCGAAATCCTAGGCGGAACATACATATATCATTTAGGAAGCCGAGATTACAGAAAAGGAATCACAGACAGTATTAATCTGTAATGGCAAGAATTTTCCTCCTTGTAGGGCTCCAATTCTGATTCCTAAAGGTGGGAAAAAATTTCAGGTTCCGATTTCGATTCCAATTAACAAATTTTTTAAGGATACCGATACTTATTCTAATCTCGATTTTAACGAAAATTGATTAACTGTAATAACGGAATTTTCGTACTTTTCAAGTGAAATTGAATGAAAAATATTTTTCGGATGCGTATTGCGATTCCGAAGATTGGATAGTGTTTTCAGAGGTTCTGATTCCGAATCTGATTTTGATTCTGATTGTTAGTTGTTAAAATAAGCACTCATTCGGATTCTCATTCCAATTACTTTTAAAATATCAGTTTCGGATTTCGATTCCAAATAAAAAATCGATCGGAATTGGAGCCCTTTTCCTATATGGGAAACTAATAATATTTTACAAATCCAACAGTATCTTTGTGTTGCGTTTTGTATTTAATTGTTAATGCGAACTAAGTTTGAAGGACTTGATTAACAAGTAGCCTTTTTTGGCTTTAATAGTATATGAAACTATAAAATAGGCTATAATAGTAAAAAAAAAAAAAAAAGAAAAAAAAAAATTAAACTATGCCCCAGGTTTAAAGTAACAGACTTAAAGCATGTCAGTAGCATGACAACTTTCGGTAAAAAAAAAAAAAAAAAATATATTTAGTTTTATTTATACATTTGCCTATTCCTTCATAAGCTAGATGTCGGGGGAAATTCAAGCTAGATTTCTGCGAAATGTTCTTGATTGGGAATACTTGAATTAAACAAATAGCATGACTTTAAAGTGTTTAACCCTTTGCTTACTTATTTTTCACTTAAAAAAAAGTATTATCCTATTTATTGTGTTTTTGGGGTTTATACGTGGGAATATGCTTGCTTAATATAGTGTTTAAAAAAAAAAAAAAAAAAATTGTTATCATAATGACTGCTACAAAATCGAATTTAGCCAACCGCATTGTATGAGGACGGAACGAAACACCGTTTTAGGTTGGAAAAATAATAATTTAGAGGGTAGTAATGAAGTAAAATTTTAATGTGGGAGTTTTAGAGGATTAGGATTTTAAAATCGATATATTATTTTTATAAAATGAAACCTTTCTTTCAGAAAAAGAAGAAAGAAAGAGTAGAATTTGTAGATTTTTTTGGGGGAAAAAAATTATTTATTTAAAAATGGATTTTCATCCGATGAGGATTAACACAGATGGTACAATTTTTTTTAGGGATTCTTTCAAAGGATTCGACGTCGAAAATTTTCGTGAAAAAAAAAGGAAGAAAGAAAGGTTTTTAAGTATATTTGTATATTTATATATTCGTTTATTTATTGCTTCATAAGCTAAACATTGGCGGAAATTCAAGCCAGGTTTCCGCGAAATGTTCTTGATTAGCAATTCTTGATTGAGTTATCGAGCATGTTAAATTGTTTTTAGTAGAACTAAAACTTAAATTCAAGAGTGAATTTAAGTAGTAGCGAAATTCAGGGTTCATATTCGAAATCGTCGACTGAATATACATAGTTAAAAAAATTTTTGACTCTTTGAAGTTGTAATTATCCAATATATGAATTTTTTAAGCAATGGTGGCTGTAAGGAGCCATTGACAAGGAACGACATTTTGGGAAATAGCCGCCTGCGAGGGTCATTGGTAAGCAAAGGGTTAACTTTTTAATGTCGAAAGCCTATTTGTTGGTAACAGGGTTTGGGGCGTACATTTTCTTTGCTCTTTTTCCGGGATATTTTGATACAATATGATCCACGGAGGGAGTTTGTAAAAGTAAAAAAAAATTTGCGTGGCTATGTTTAGTTTATAGAAAGAAAAAAAAAAAATTATAAATTTTAATGAAATTCAAAGAAATCGGTAAAAAACTAAGGGGTGATAGTATAAAATCGAGTAAAATGAAAGTAACAAGTGTGGGAATGTAAATTGACATCAAAATTTATAGCTTATAATATAAAATTTTTCTGTCATATTTCTGTTTTGAAAGTGTGGTCTTATGTTAGCTCCATAAGATAAGTAGAGGAGAAAGAAATTCGTCATACTATAAGCAAGTTAGCTCACAACTGTTAATTCTGACCATACGACAATAGTTTGTAATTTATGTACTTACTTCCATTAATATCAAAGATATCATTTTAACGCCTTTAATTAATATAAATTAATAAATATTCCAATTAAGTAATAATAATATTCTCATAAGCTAAACACAGGAAGTCATCGTTTTTAGTAAAATTTCAAGATTTGATGATTTTTACCTCATACCATCAGAACTAAGTCAATACCGTATCGTTGAATTAAATATTTTACATTTAATAATAGCTGCTGTCTCAAATAAGATACACCCGCCCGTAGGTCATTAACGTACAACTTTTATTTTGACAATAATTATGCCATCACCTAACCAATTCCTTAATCCTACTACTGATTTTTTTCGTTTATAAACAAACCAACCAACCGTATATTGAAAGAAAGGAAGAAGTATTTATTTAAAAAAAATTGAAATTATGTCGGAGCTTTAATGTAACAACTTGTTTTAACTTTATGAAAAGAACTTCTCAAGCAAGAAATACCGTGGTTTGAAATTATTTACTTCAATTTTGAAATTTGAAATATGAGCAGGAATAATTATTTTAAAACGGAATTCCGGTAAACATAAATTAATTTTTTGTATCCCTACAGTTGTAACTGACACAATTTCTTACCTTCAAATTTCCTCCTCCTGATTCTTGCTACATTTAAAATCAAAAACTTTTTTTTCCTAACCCTTCAGATTTCACATTTCAATTTCTCATTTTATTTTTTCTTAATTGAAGCTCAATAACTTCATGACACTTTTTTTTTTTCTTTTAAATCCCTGTAATCAACTCCCATTTCATATTTGTAAGCAAAAGCAACAAAAAAAAAATTAGAAGCCATAACAGTTGTACGATACACTTAATCAGACTCTCAACTTGAACATGTCATTCGTATTCAGTTTTCAGATTCCCAACCCATGCACTCATACAAATGTCTCCTTTCGATTAGCAAAAAGTTTTTGAATTTCTTTAGTCGCTCAAGTAAAAGTGTTATGGTTTTTTTCTTGAATTTTTTCTGTCCCTAAAGTTGCAACTTGACACAATTTCTTACCTTCAAATTTCCTCCTCCTGATTCTTGCTACATTTAAAATCAAAAACTTTTTTTTCCTAACAGTTCAGATTTCACATTTCAATTTCTCATTTTATTTTTTCTTAATTGAAGCTCAATAACTTCATGACACTTTTTTTTTTTCTTTTAAATCCCTGTAATCAACTCCCATTTCATATTTGTAAGCGAAAGCAACAAAAAAAAAATCAGAAGCCATAACAGTTGTACGATACACTTAATCAGACTCTCAACTTGAACATGTCATTCGTATTCAGTTTTCAGATTCCCAACCCATGCACTCATACAAATGTCTCCTTTCGATTAGCAAAAAGTTTTTGAATTTCTTTAGTCGCTCAAGTAAAAGTGTTATGGTTTTTTTCTTGAATTTTTTCTGTCCCTAAAGTTGCAACTTGACACAATTTCTTACCTTCAAATTTCCTCCTCCTGATTCTTGCTACATTTAAAATCAAAAACTTTTTTTTCCTAACAGTTCAGATTTCACATTTCAATTTCTCATTTTATTTTTTCTTAATTGAAGCTCAATAACTTCATGACACATTTTTTTTTTCTTTTAAATCCCTGTAATTACCTCCCATTTGATATTTTTAAGCGAAAGCAACAAAAAAAAAATCAGAAGCCATAACAGTTGTACGATACACTTAATCAGACTCTCAACTTGAACATGTCATTCGTATTCAGTTTTCAGATTCCCAACCCATGCACTCATACAAATGTCTCCTTTCGATTAGCAAAAAGTTTTTGAATTTCTTTAGTCGCTCAAGTAAAAGTGTTGTGGTTTGTTTCTTGAAATTTTCTGTCCCTAAAGTTGCAACTTGACACAATTTCATACCTTGAAATTTCCTCCTCCTCATTCTTGCTACATTTAAAATCAAAAACTTTTTTTTCCTAACCGTTCAGATTTCAGATTTCAATTTCTCATTTTATTTTTTCTTAATTGAAGCTCAATAACTTCATGACACTTTTTTTTTTTCTTTTGCATCCCTGTAATCACCTCCCATTTCATATTTGTAAGCGAAAGCAACAAAAAAAAAATTAGAAGCCATAACAGTTGTACGATACACTTAATCAGACTCTCAACTTGAAAATGTCATTCGTATTCAGTTTTCAGATTCACAACCCATGCACTCAAACAAATGTGTCCTTTCGATTAGCAAAAAGTTTTTGAATTTCTTTAGTCGCTCAAGTAAAAGTGTTATGGTTTTTTTCTTGAATTTTTTCTGTCTCTAAAGTTGCAACTTGACACAATTTCTTACCTTGAAATTTCCTCCTCTTCATTCTTGCTACATTTAAAATCAAAAACTTTTTTTTCCTAACAGTTCAGATTTCACATTTCAATTTCAATTTCTCATTTTTTTTTTCTTAATTGAAGCTCAATAACTTCATGACACATTTTTTTTTTCTTTTAAATCCTGTAATTACCTCCCATTTGATATTTTTAAGCGAAAGCAACAAAAAAAAAATCAGAAGCCATAACAGTTGTACGATACACTTAATCAGACTCTCAACTTGAACATGTCATTCGTATTCAGTTTTCAGATTCCCAACCCATGCACTCATACAAATGTCTCCTTTCGATTAGCAAAAAGTTTTTGAATTTCTTTAGTCGCTCAAGTAAAAGTGTTATGGTTTGTTTCTTGAATTTTTTCTGTCCCTAAAGTTGCAACTTGACACAATTTCATACCTTGAAATTTCCTCCTCCTCATTCTTGCTACATTTAAAATCAAAAACTTTTTTTTCCTAACCGTTGAGATTTCAGATTTCAATTTCTCATTTTATTTTTTCTTAATTGAAGCTCAATAACTTCATGACACATTTTTTTTTTCTTTTGCATCCCTGTAATCACCTCCCATTGTAATCACCTCCCATTCATATTTGTAAGCGAAAGCAACAAAAAAAAAATTAGAAGCCATAACAGTTGTACGATACACTTAATCAGACTCTCAACTTGAACATGTCATTCGTATTCAGTTTTCAGATTCCAACCCATGCACTCATACAATGTCTCCTTTCGATTAGCAAAAAGTTTTTGAATTTCTTTAGTCGCTCAAGTAAAAGTGTTGTGGTTTGTTTCTTGAATTTTTTCTGTCCCTAAAGTTGCAACTTGACACAATTTCATACCTTGAAATTTCCTCCTCCTCATTCTTGCTACATTTAAAATCAAAAACTTTTTTTTCCTAACCGTTCAGATTTCAGATTTCAATTTCTCATTTTATTTTTTCTTAATTGAAGCTCAATAACTTCATGACACTTTTTTTTTTTCTTTTGCATCCCTGTAATCACCTCCCATTTCATATTTGTAAGCGAAAGCAACAAAAAAAAAATTAGAAGCCATAACAGTTGTACGATACACTTAATCAGACTCTCAACTTGAAAATGTCATTCGTATTCAGTTTTCAGATTCACAACCCATGCACTCAAACAATGTGTCCTTTCGATTAGCAAAAAGTTTTTGAATTTCTTTAGTCGCTCAAGTAAAAGTGTTATGGTTTTTTTCTTGAATTTTTTCTGTCTCTAAAGTTGCAACTTGACACAATTTCTTACCTTGAAATTTCCTCCTCTTCA